>OZ025295.1:370987651-380987651 GCA_964019185.1 Maratus speculifer
CTTTGTAACTGAACTGAAATATGTACTCTTATTTAATAAAAATATAGACTATAAAAAGTTAAATGTGAAACATTTAATGATGTCCTATTCAGATTGTATTACAATTACATACTCGGTATTCCTTTTCTGTTACAAACAATGAATTTAAATTGTTTTAACTGATCACTAACTCACACTAAAACTGATCATTAACATACTGATCTAACAAACTAAACTCATTATTAACTTACACTAAAACTGATCATTAACTTACAGATCTAACTAACTAAACAGTTCGTTAACTTACACTGAAAAAAGTAGACAAATTTATAAGTTTGTTTTTATTTGAAATAGATATTTAGGATTGTTTAAGGGCACATTTGACATATAGATGGGTAAATTAAGTAATTTTGCGCAAAGATTATGATCATATGTCTCATTAAAAAACATATTTGAAAAATATAAAAATATCCTCATAAAAGCATTTTTTGCCCCTGAGTTCAGTTTTCGTAATCAAGAAGTACATAAAATTGCGCAAAAAATATTAATGCGGATTATTGTTATTTGACCAGCAGAATAATCGATACATACTATAAAAAATGAAACGGGATTACAGACCACAGTCTATTATTTTACAAGTTGTATTTATGTTTGAATTTTTTTTTCTATCGTTACATTTTTCGGAATTACATGAAATTTCGTGAATTTATTATGAATATATTGATCTGTAAGCAAAACTACAACAGACTGCATTTCTCTGCAAAATTTTGTCCGTCTACCAGTCGACTGCAATTTTTTATATTTCATAATATTTTATTTTATTTCTTTACAAAAATTATTGCATAAAAAAATATTGTATTGTAATATTTATTTTCTTCTTTTGTAGTCATATTCCCATGTGCCAGTATTTTGTAAACTAACATTAGTGTATGTGTGTCTATAAACACTACATATTATATGTTACTGCAATGTAAGATGCGTGACGCCACATTATACACAGTGCAGTTATCAATTTTTATACTTTCTTATGTTTACTAATTTCCGACATCATTATTTATGCACATACGGACCATAGTAAGTTGGGAAATTATTTTCATCAATTTTAAACGACATTGAGTTATAGTATTATAAAAAAAAATAACTTTATATTATTAAAATAAAATACGTACATGTGTAATGGTGATTACAGTAAATTTAAAAATGTTTTAAAAACCACTTTTAAAAACGAATATAAAAACTTTTGTATACTAAGTAACGACGTTGATTTTAAGACCTCCAATGATATTATGCATTTTTTTATTATTAATTATCATTAGAGATCAGAAGTTATTTCTTAACAAGACCTTTATTTAATTTTTTGAAAACGTTCATTCTATTTTTTAACAGAAATTATAGTATTATCACATAGCTCTTTAGTACGGATTTATTACATACTAAACACATAGTTAAAATTCTACAACTAAAAAATTTTAAAAATCTTGCTGTATAACTATTATAGGCTTACATTATAACACTTCTAGCGTTAAATATTTCCAAAAATAAAACATAAAACTTCAAAATACACTAAAAATTTTAAATTCTGATAAGGAGCTAACGGTACAGCCGTCATGTTCGAAAATTAATATTGAACTTTCAATTTTAGGAGCGTTATTTAATTTTAAATGATGTACTCAACTATGAAATAAAATGTCCCGTAAATTTAATTTTAAATAATGTACTAAGACAAGAGGTGTTAAACATGAGAGCATATCGCCGAAGTTTAAATCAGGAAATCTGTTTGCGTTAAATTTTATCGCGATATTAAGATGCTATAAAATAAAAATATAATTTAGCTAACCGCCCGAATTTTTAAGAGTATGCCGACTGGGATTTTCATAAACGAATGACTCATTTGCAATACATTAAATGAAGTAAAGAAAATTAATTAAAAATGTAAATTAAAAAGCATTTTTAAAAATTAGTAAAGTATAATTATAAATTTAATAAAATTGAATTACGCAGACATCATATGAATATTTAAAAATACATATATCTGTTTTTTTCCCTCAAAATTATTTTTTTAATTAATGATCTTTGCATCATTGTCACTAAATATTATACTTACAGGTTGATTTCAACATAAAGAGTTGTAATATTAAACAAAATTATTTGCTCGTTATAAATGGCTGCAGAAAATCCCTTATTATTATTACTTTTTAATTCAGAAAATCTAGAAGTATTTGTTTTCTTTTTTCTCTTTTTTATGATACTGCAACCCAAACGACTGCTTTATACCACCATAATATTATGCCTTCCATCATTATGCTCCCATTTGCTTCTCTTTTTAAACACCACTTTTATTTAAAGAAAAATTTTATGTATAAATTTCGCTGAAACATACCAGAAAGAGCGTTTTTTTTAGATTGTTACAGAAACCTTCCACCATTATTGCAGTTTCTTACCTAGTAATTTGTTTAAAAAAAATTACTGTTTTTCAAAAAAGGGATCAGTGAGAGCCCTGAAATCGGATTCGTATGCCCGTTATTTATTTATTTTTTCCCTTTATATTAATTTGGATACTCAAAATTAAATATAGTTTAATGAGCTCCATATTTTGCCAAAAATCATTCATTTATAATTTTCCAGAACTGAATGTACGTATTTTCATTATATTTTCCTCTCTTTTTATAATAAAATGGGACAAAAAGTATACAGTAATCTGATATTTTCCAAATATTTTCCCTTTACTTTCAACGTAAATAGAGCACTTTAGTGTCACTATTACAGAAATAGCATTAAAGTAACACAAAATTTAATACAATAAAAAATCGATGCATTTTTCAAACAAACTGCAGTGAAAAGTAGTTTTTGAAATTGAAATTGAAACAGAAACTTAAAATATGCAATGCTTAGAGGCTGCAAGAAGTACAGTCTAGGTTATAGGTATTTAACCGCACAATGACGCATCTGCTTTGTTTTACGTTTGGCATATATAATATAAAGTATTTTGTGTGTGACGACACTTTCATTGTTGCCTGAAGGAAATAATTTATTGGGCGCTAAAAATGTAACGCATTTTTTAAGGTTTTCTAATTTAACCTTTTCTCAACCATTGGAATCATTGAATTGTACAAACAAACAACAGAAATAAATAGCAGTTTTCTAGAATCGTTAATATTATGTTTTATTTTACTACCAAATATTTTGTCATGTTCATTATTCATGCTTCAAATTTTCAATAATTAAAATTATATTTCAATGACACATAAATTTCGAAAAAAAAATCTTATTAAAAATAATAACGAACTGTTTATATTTTACACAATCTTATATACCTAATCTAGAATTTTTTTAACGATGTGGTTATAAAGCAAAGTATTTTTACTAATATAACAAAATATTACAAAAAATACCATAAAAATATAAAGTCTTTTATTATATTATATATGAAAAATCTTTTCATACGTATCCAGTGTTCGAAATTATACAGATCAAGCAACTAGTTGTCTTTCGAAACGATTATGAAACCCTTTAGAAACAACCAAAGCAGTATTCAAGTCAAGCGTCCCAAGACTTAAGGAAGATGTGTCCGCAAGATTAAAGACGGAGTCAAGGTCTACACCTTCTAGCAACATGGGTGCACAACAAGAGGATTATTAAGTAGATTGCAGTTTCTTATGTGTGAATGGCACCGGAGAGTACTTTTTTGTTTCTATAAAATGTTACTTTAAAATACTGCGTAGAATAAATTTTAGGTTTGAAATATTGTAAAAAAATATAAAATAAATAAGTGTAGTACGACTAAATATTAACATAAACTATATTAAAAAGAAATATCATTTAACTATGCGATACAAATATCGCTGAATAAAATACGTTCGATTTTAATTATGTTTTCAATGTAATGAAAGATGACTCATTAAATTTAGTAAATACATATATAAGGGCAAAATTTTGTAGTAGTGTCATATTTTTTAAAATTCTTTATGAGCTAAGTTATATAAAATGGTATACACCGTTGTATTTCCTATGATAATATAATGTTTATCAATTTTTAGAATATGTATATGTATAGAATTTTATACTAAATAAGATATCAAACTTTAATTTTTTATTTTTTTCACTTACCGGTTGCAGGCGATAAAAATCCAATGTTTTCTATGTCGTATCGACTTTTATTATTTAACTTGCAAACGTTTCATTTTTTTAATTTAAAACGTATTTCATTATATGTATATTCGGAATAACTTTAATTTTAAATGAATGTATTAAATGTTGTTTTGTTAAAAAAAGAAATATTGTTAATTTATTTGTTTAAATATTTTGCTATTCTAGACAATAGTCTTCCTAAAATCGTAGATTAGACTCTCTTTCTCTCTTTTTTTCTTTTTTCCTTTTTTTTAAACAGACAAAGCTATTTCGAAAATTCATATAAAAAAATGTATCATAAATTTCAAGCTATTCTCTGAATCATGACAGATTAATCAAGTCTGCCAGATTTATTACTGAATATTTGTTACAGATTTTTTGATTAAAAATACGTTTATTTAAAAAAAATGCATTGTCATTTTAATTTTAGGGTAAAAGTCAATATTTTTTGTAGCATTATATAGTGCTCATTAGTACTTTTTCTTCCGAAATTAAAATGACATTGTGACTATTTTTTTAAATGTACATGATTTTCTCAAAACAAACTGTAACAAAAAAAATTTCAATAAACCTGGTAGACTTGATTAATCTGTCATGATTGAGTAAAAATTCAGAAAATATGCGCATGAGATGCGGAGATAATAGACATCTGCGCATATATGACTCTTAATATAAACCCGCGTATTCAATAGCACCCCTGCCACCACCTGGCGTAGCTATATTAATTTACGACAGATTCCAGCATTGTCTTGGAATACTTGATATGTATGCAGTTTTGATTTCAAACTGCTACAGTCATCTAATTTTTAAGATATTCATATGTTTGAATTCTAAAATTTAATAATTTTTTCTTTTAAAGTTTTTCGATTTCGGTTTTCATTATTATTTCTTTTTTCCCGGCTTTCTCAAGAAAATTTTCGCACAAGGGTCGAGAGTAGGGGCACTCGGAAATGGTGCTTTGCGAATTCTGAAACGCAATAGTTACAATATGATTGTAGTGTTGTGACGTTTTTTAATCGGACCAACTGCATAGCATTCATAGATATTTAAACTACTATAAAACTAATATTAGCTAGCTTGTTCCTTTTAATCCAGAAATGTAAAGGACACCTTTCGAGTACAGTAATCATCATAGGATGTCTTTGTTGTAGTTTATCGGATTAATGTCACATGATGGGAAAAGAGGGATGATTACATTGTCACAGAGGGATGTTACATGTTTGTGATTTTTTTATCTGTTATTTTGAAGCTATAATAGAAATTGTGTTTTGAAGCTTTGTAATAGACGTTTTTCTTTTAATCGTCTATGCCTGTGACTTTTTTTATGGAATAATTAATTAAATAGGTTAATTAAGTATTTTCAAATAATTCATTTTATATTAATCGTGCTAAAACAGTTTTTGTATTAAATATATTACAACTGATTATTTGAGTATTTTTGTCTTGTATTGTTCATTATGTTCCAATATTGTCTTTAATAGTTTTGTCTATATATAATCTATCAATGGATTTTGCTACAAATAATAATAATAGTAATGATAATAATAATAATAATAATAATAATGCTTACAGCAATAGCTGTGCGATTTTGAAATGCAAATTTCTGAGATTTTTTTAACTATCAATACATAAAAGGAACTGATTTCCCACAGCAAAAATCGACTGATATCTATACAGTAGTAACATCATAAAGTGAATACATTAAAACCGCCTCAGTCGTTCTCCAGATAAGTATTAATACACCATATAATTTTTGAACTGTTGTTTCCTTCTTAATTAGCTACCATGAAAATACATTTAATTTACTATCATTACGATAATATCCTTAATTTAATTTAAAACGAAGGGAAAAATAGAGACAAGTGATCAGATACTGAACCAATTTTTGTTTCATTGAACTTATTGTCTAAAATAGTTATGTAATTGCATAAATAACAGCATATATGATATTAAAAAAAAACTGATTGCCAAAAATAAAAATTGATCGAAATATATAGCAGTAGCACCATAAAGTGAATGTATTAAAGTTTTTTCAATCGTTTCTTAGACAAGTACACCATAGAATTTAAATACTGTCGCTTTCTTCTTAAGTTGCTACATTGAGAAAACATGTAATTTTATTTAGTATTATTATGATACATTCCTTAATTTAATTTTAAACGAATGATAACTAGAAAGAGCTGGTCAGATGCTGAACTAATTTTTGTTTCTCAACTGGGAATAATACAACATGCTCCTTGTCCTTCAAGTTTAATGTTATTTGGCCCCATCGAACCTGCGTTGCTTGTAGATATCTTTCAACATGGGCAGGCTCAGCATGGGTAGGTGGAGGCTTATTAAAGTTGTTTGAAAGCTTCGACTATGGTGGTAAACTTAACCTGGCTCTTCCCTCAGACCGCATCATGGAAACCAATAATCAATAATTGCCAGAAACTCATTTCTTTCCAACTGAAGAGAGAATTGGTGGCCTAAATTGGATTTTCCAGTCAAAAGTCTCTCCCATAACCTTTGAAAGTCCTCTTAGGAATGTTTTTTGGATAGTTAAGGACATGCCATGGAATACCCTGCCCTGTACCTTCATCTAAATTCCAATGAAAATGTGTGGCGTACCCTCAGTAGAACTTTAAATACCATTGGCAGACAGTTCAAGTCTCTGGCAGAACCTAAGGCGGCCATCATTGAGGCCTGGGTTCATATTGATGCCGATGTCTTCCAGGGATCAGTACATAGCATGAAACATTATAGATTCCAAGTCATATATAAGCATAAGGGATATATTGGTTAGTAACAGTAGTAGCTTTATTTGGGCGGGACACTTTTTCTCTCTCTTTTTTTATCCATTCATTATTTTTCTAAACCACGTGAAGCAAAGAATGAGTTAATCCTCGCAACTATGCATTGCTGTACAGTCTTTCTTAATGTATTTGTTTCGTTCACACGGTTTTGTTTCTTGTTGAATTACGGCACAAAACCATGGTGGCTTTATTTCAGTGGGACATACTGTAGAGTTATTGGTGAATACATTGTATATTTGTCCTTGTCACGTGGAATGTACGAAAGTATGGATTAAACCACTTAAGTAAAAACAACACGAACTATATTTATTACGATTAAAAAAGTTCCATTGAGTGTTGAGACTCGCCTGTATCATCAATCAGAGCTCCTGACAATCTTTATTACTTAATTAATGATGAGTAAGGATCTTCCATTCCCATTCCTTTTCTAGAAAGGTATGTTACGACGAAATACATGTTTTCTGTATTAAAAGTCAATGTATGCTAAGGCTCTTAAAATGCATATGAATGCTAAAATTCTTCTTAAAAATACAATATAAAACAACGTAAACGTTTCAATACTTAAAGGACGATTAAACATCTTTATAATCTTTAATTTATTTTTAGTTAATTAATCATTCTTAAAATTTTAAATTATAGATCATGATTACTAATGCAAATAAAGGATTTAATTCCACTTCTGGTTGTAGTTCTGTTTATAATTTATGTCATTTATTGCTAATTTCACTGCCTTGTTTTAGCAAGATTATAAAATTTTTAATAATTATTTTTGTTATGGTGTACTTTAAGAAGAGTTATTTTTTCATACATACACATTGCTATCAACTATTGCGCTCTTTTGCTAAAGCTGTTCCTGATCACAAAAAAAATCTTATTTAATCGATAAACCTATGACTAAATACAGAAAAATACTCCATGCAAAAGTAGTAGTAACGAAATCTGGCAGTTATGCATAAATCACATCTTTACATTCCTTCTTTAATTGTTATTAACAACTTAATATAAATCATTTATTTATGGTCATAATATGTTTTATTTATTTATTTTATTATTTATTTATTTATTTGTTCTTTTGGGATTCAATTACAATTTTTCATCCATTTAGAATAAAAGAAAGAAAATATTAACCAAAAAAATACATAGTACTTGTACAAATGGTTAACACAAAGTGTTTTTTTATATTAATAATGGTCTTTCCAAGTAAAATAAAAAAATCATTAATGTAAAAAGATCTGTATTCATTATTTATCGTCTTTAAACAGTTTCTATTAAATGAAGATATAATCTTTAGCTATAAAATGTTATTAGCGCTATATATCATTAATTACGTCGAAAGATAAATCTACCGACTAAATTTATTAAATTCCTTATACTAAAATATTTGTAATGAATTTTCATTAAGTATGTAATCCAACAGACTTTATACAGTGATTAATGAAAATGAAAGTATTAGACTGAAATTCTAATGCTATTAAGATCACTTGAAATCCTATAGACATGGAAGAAATTTTATAAATGATAAAATAAAAAACCTTCATTGATATGTTAATGCACTTTGTGAATTTAGAGTGTTTTAAATAAATTTTGTTGTAATCCAAATTAATGAATTATTTAGGTTTTTAAAATTATTGAATTGAAAGTGGTGAATTCAGATCTGATTTATAATGAATAAAACGAATATATGCATGTAGCAAAAACATAATTTTGGAACTAAACTTTCTATTTGATTTATTTTTAATTGCTCCATTTAATGAATATTCAATAAGATAATAACTCCTTCGATAACCATCTCATAACTGGTTTAAGGACTTTCGGGAAAGATTTTAAAATATTATTTATTCATTGGATTAAAATTTTGAATTTTTTTGTGAACATATCATTTACAAAACTGATTAAACGTATCATAACCAAAACTATACATCTTCAAATAAATGTTTTATTTAATTGAAAGTTTAGATTTTATTAAAAAGGTGGGTTAATATAAAAACGTTGCAACCCGAAATATTATTAGTAGCATTTCTTTAAATTTTTATTTTAAAAAAAGAACAAAAAGAGAAATTTAAAAGTTTCGATTCAGCATTTAAACACATATTAATTTAAATTAAAAATATTTAAAGTAACAATTAAAAAAACTTTTACTTTCGGGGTTACAAAAATTCAATACTCGCCCACGGAAAAAAAACTTCTGTGCAAATTTTAGAAAATACAACAAATTGATGGACAACTACAGTCTCAAAAATAATGTACCCAAATAAATTCTAGAGGTAATCTGGATCTATTAAACGTTCATAGGAGAATTTCCAAGAAATCAATTTCATCTTACAAAAGGAAATTTAATTTCAAATAATGTAAAAACTTTCAAGTTTACTAAAAAGTACTTCCTTTAACCATTCAATAAAACCTTTTATGAGTAAGGATGTAAACTAATTACATTAACTGGAAAAAAATGAAACTTTCAGATTTAAAACGACAATTTTACTGAAGTGTAGTTACGAAAAGAAATTATTTCGTAGAAAAGAATAGCGTTTCCTTTGAAATGAATGTAAGGTACCCTGGGGTAATAACGCCAAGTGCTAATATTTTGCATAATTATGAAATAATCTGGTAAATAACACCCATGTGCTCTGCGCAGAAGGATTTTGAGTCATATAAATCGCAAAAAACAGCTTCAAGTTAATTTGTTTCGTTTTTAGGTCTTATTGTTTTTACAAGCAACTAAAATTAACGCTTGATCTAAAATTTGCGAGATACGTTTTGTGATGTGAAGACTATTTTTTTTATCCGGAAATACTTTGTTAATTACATAAATTTGTAGTACATTTCATGGACTTTCAAAATGTTGTTGAAGATTTTGTATATCTTCTCGAGATAATTTGTAATTTAAAATGTACAGCGCAATAACTATAACGGGGTAATAACGACAACTCTTGGCATTAATATCCCGGTTGATTCCCTACAGTGGCCGAGATACATCCTAAATACTGATTCAAATAAACACAGTTAAAACTGTGTAATGTTTCTAATAATTCTATTTAAGGGGTTCTTTTTAAGCAAAAAGAAGCTCACGGTCTGGTATTCTTTTGCCTCATCCCCCCCACACCACATTACACCTTTATTTTTCTTACACTTTCACAAAAAATTGAACATTTTCAATAGCTTAGAATGCAATTTGTCAATTTCTAAGTTTGTATTGTGTGTATTTTTAGAATTGGGCAATCTATATGCAATTATTCCATCTTATTTCATAGTTTTGTTTACATGGCGTTATTACCCATATAGGAGGGTAATAACGCCGAATAGCATTGGTCAAGAAATCACGCCATTACATTTTATGAATACATATCTGTTAAATTACTTTTTTTATATAGATAGTCAATGAGTTGCTGTATCAAATCATGTATTTGTTTGAAAAATACAAACTAAAACTGAGCAGTGAAAATTGGTAGAACATTAACGTGGCGTTATTACCCCAGGGTACCTTATATAGAAAAGTAAAAAAAAAGTTTTTTAACACATTGTTAAATATCTTTGAATGATTTAATATATTGTGTTTGGTTCTCTTGTTTTTTGGTAGATTTAGGGATACAAAATATATTCGGAATCGTGCATCTATTTTGTATATTCACAATAAAAGATAAACTATTGCGTCAAATAGAATGAGATGATTTCAACTTGCAGGTTATATAACTAAGTTTTAAAAGTTATACTCCAAGAGCCGACAGCACAAAACCCTATGTCGTGGAGCACAAGAAAATACCCTTTATTTTATGGAAGAGTAGTATTAGAGGAATATAATCACCCATGTCCGCCGGAAGCAAAGTAGTGCATAAGACAAAAATTAATACCACTAGTGGTTGACTCGTAGGATTTGTATTGGGTTTGTCTTACAATAAAAGTATGAAAACATGGAAAACTGTGTGCAGGAAAACACAATTATAAGCCTATGAATCAATCACTAGTGGTATTAGTTTTTGGCTTATGCACAACTTCGCTTCCGGCAAACATGGGTCAATAAATTCCCCTATTACAACACTTCCATAAAATATTTTTTTTCTTGTGGTCGAGGACATCGGGTTTTGTTCTGTCGGCTCTTGGACTGTTAGGTCTGTTTTTCTCAGAGATAACAACACGAGATAACTTTTTAAAGATTATTGATTGGGTACATAAAAGTCTGGAATAAAATAAATTAACCTATCTCTCTTTATCAGCTTAAAAGAAGTAAGATAGTTCAAAAGAAGCAAGATATATATTTTATAGATTTATCCATTCAAAATTATCTATAAGTATCCGTATTTAAGGACAGAAAATACCTTCAAAATCCTTTATTATTATTATTATTATTTCTCTAAATACTATTGAAAGACACCTTATATCCATTATAGCATACATTTATTAAGCAAGAAATTAAATAAATAGTGGAGAGAAAAAAATTCTTGAATATAAGTTCTAAAACGTTATTTCAAAATAATTCATGAGCAAACCATATTAATTTATAAAAACTGCAATGCCCTTTTTTGTGTATTTTGAATTTAATACGCCGAAGAAAGATAACATTTTCAACATGATATACAAAATTAAATTGTTATAGGAATATAATCCTAGAAAGTATGAATTATAACTTAATCTTTCGAATCTGGATTTCATATGAGCTGTCTGGGCATCTATTCAAAGTAAAATTGAGATGAATCTCAGCTTTGTTTTATGATATCACCTATGCCTGTTGTATACCTCAGTTATATAAAATTTGAAAAAATTACAGTAAAACACATGCAGAAATGAACAGTTATTAAGAACGTTTTAAAAATAATTCCTGTAATAATAAATTTTAAAACATTCCATATTAATGTGTAAAAAATGTAATTTTTGGTATAAATTTTAAAATATGCTGAAGAAAGATAATATTTTCAGCACGATATAAAAAAGTAAATAATGTATGTTGTATGCTCTTAAAATCGCTTCTAATATCATTCCCTAGATAATTAAAAAGATATGATAGTGAAAACTCATTTAAGTTTTCATTAAGAGTATCTTAAAAGTATTATGAAAAAAATCATCTAGATTTGACTAGATTTGACAAGCCTAAAATATATTTAATTGAGTTAATTATTATTAAAATGCTACAATTTTTTTCGTCTCATCGCGATCTTTATGACTAAATGTGAAAATTATTAACGTGAAAATTATTTTTTAAACAATTGTAATAATAAACATTATTTGGAAGCGTCTATTATACCTCTATTATAAAGAACAAGTAAGAAAAATCATGCGTTAAACACAGATTATAAAGCACTTTACAACACTTCATGAAATCTTTAACAAAACTTCGTTATTTAGGGTATATAGCCAAATATACCAAAATATATATATTCCAGTACTTTGAATAGACCTGTATGTCATCTATCAGTTGATATAATGAAAAAATTTTGTTTAGCAAGAAAATGCCTAGTAGCTTGAAATATCTTTTTCAGCAATTTATACTAATAGATTGAAACATACTTAATACTTTTGTCCAGCCCTGTAGTTTGCCTTGTACCTTTATTACACGTCAGTATTAAGCTAAATTTTGTTGTAAACTAAAGCACTTTTAAAATAATTGAAATCACATTCTTATAAATTATCATTCATATGCGTCTATGTACCCAATACTTTGTTTGATTCTGTATATCATTTTATCTATATTGTGCAAACATTTCACAGTGAATTGAATGCAGTTCAGCGTAAAAACGCACAACTTGTTTAAGAACCACCTTAAAGTGCTTTATGCTCATATTCAGTAACTTTGGCGAGCTCTTTTGGGTAGCCCTGTATATCAACCATAATATTTATACACCCCATATATGGGCATATAGTTAGTGAAACTTTATCGCGCATATCATAATTTAATGCATTTCATCCATCCATCAGCCATCATCGGATATATATACAGTTCTTCGGAAAGAATACACTATTTGAAATCTTTTGTATGGCCCTGTAAATGCTATGTACTTCATATTATGCAAGGCAGTATATCGTATAATTTATATTAAGCTTCATTGACATATATCAATTTTATTATACATGAAACAGTTTAATATATTTAAAACCCCTTTACCATTATCTAATGAAATTCTTTTGTGTTGCTCTATAAATGAATAACAGCTATATTTTCACTACATATTTTACAGAATGCATATTTTAGTGCATTTTGCGAATCCATATAAATTTGAGTACGTTTGACAGGTGTAACACCTTTAACATTCATTTGAATGATTTTTTCCCATCGGCCGTAATGTATCGAAAAACTTTTGACTCTCCCTGTAAATAAAATAATCATGGTAGAAACTTCATTTTTAATAGGGTTCGTGCTGGGGTAAACATCAATAACGTATAAAAATTTAGTAGCAATCCGAGTATATTTGCGGGACAGACGGCCAGGCATGACGGCCAGAAAAACCGAATACATAAGCAATTTTAAACTTTGCTATGAAGTGCTAATAAAATAGCGATAAAATTTTAAATTTATTTTACTTTAAATTTTTACCGGTGGCTAAGTATCTGGTTTTCGTGGAAATGATAATTCATTAAAATTTTTAATATTAAAATAAACAGCACCTTACTTACAAGTGTTAGTTTTTTACTAAGCATATGTCGATCTTATAGTTTAATTTCAGACAAATTTGTGGTTCAGAGTTTAACACATTTATGGTTTAAATAATACATCAAATGTTGAATAAAGATTTCCCGTCTTTTGTTTGCAGCGTCTATAGGATGAAAATTTGGCTCAACCTTGCTACAAATTTTTAATACTGTAAACCATAAATAGCTTACAAGCATACTTGCAAACCTCCCGCATTTTTTTAATAAAAAAACATACTATCCACCAGAAAATTTATTAAATAAAATTTTTCTTCCTCCTATGTGCATGTTATTCGAAACCTACATGCTTTCGTTTATTAAACAAATTTTCTGGTTTGAAGCATGTTTCGTTAATTTATAAAAAGAGGGAGCTTGGCAAGTACGCTTACAAGTATTTTTTTTAATTGAATCTGCATCCTCCTTATTTAATTTTTGTCATTTTTGTGGTTCATTGTTTCACTAATTTATGGATCAATTGTAACACCAAATGTTTCATCATCTTATGTTTGCCGCTACTGCAAGAATATAAATTGCTTCAACAATGTTAAAAATGTTTCATTGTGTAAACTGTATTTTACTGACGTGTGCTAATTTATCACAAGATATACATCCACCTTATATTTAATATCTGTCCAATCTGTTTTTAACGTTTTACTAATTTACGGGTTCAACGATAGTACCAAGTATTCGAAAAAACGTTTTGCTATCCTATGGCTGCATCAACTGAAGAACAAAAATTTGGTTCAACCGTGGCCCAAATTTTTAACAGCTTAAACTTCATTTTACCGCATAATGCCACATTTCTACAGCTGACTAGTGAATAGTTGAAGTCGGTAATTTATTAGGAAAAATAACTAATTCAGTAATTCTAATAAAGTTATTTTTGCGTGCAAGATATTATTTTATTCTAAAAGGAGAATACTCAATCAAATCATTTTTTCATGGCCTTTTTCGTGCGAAACACACAGAATGGCGTAGAATGGGTAAATATCGTCATCATTTCGCCTCAAATAGTGCTGCAATCTATATCATATGATATCGTGTAGCCATTTTATTAAAGGTACACAGTTCGAAATAATTTCTAAAATTCTAATTTTACTCGTTCAAGCAATATTTCAGGATAAAATTACTGTCATGTGCACCTTGTATGTACCAAGGTTTAAAGCTCATAAAAATATATAAGAAATGCTTAATTTTTCATTTAAACTCATTTGTTATATCATTAAAATTTAAATTTACTATAAAAACCTAAATGTTTGCCTTTTTAATCCATCTTTTTCTTGTAAAAATTTATAGATGCGAAATTTTGATAAACTACATATTTTATTCCTTCATGAGTATTTTTAAAAGTTTTGATTATAACAGAATAAAAACGATGAATGCTCATTTCGAAAAAACATTTAAAAAAGGAGATAAATAGAAAGGAGTTAAATGAAGGAGATAAATGCCTGTCTGATTCATTTATTAAGCAGGTTACAGAATTGTATCATCTACTATTTATGTTTTGGATTAATAAATTTTAAAGATTTATTTTTCTGTTTCATACTAAGTAATCAAGCCTTTTTTCTTATAGCATATTAAAGACATAAATGATATACATAAGTAGTTTTGGTTCACGATTGGTAGAATTTTCTTGAACAATAGAGTCTATTAAAGCAGGCAAAAGCAACAGACTTCTTTTTAGTTTTCTGAAAAGGCACGCAGATAATATTTACTATTTTTACAACTATTCCGTTAATTAGAAGAGCCTTTTCATAGACAATGGCATTTCTTTTAGTTGCGTCTAAGTTAGAGTACAAATAAATAAATAAATAAAGAGTGAATGAATGCAAATATTTCGACATTTAATTCCTGTTGTTTATCAATAGAAATCTAATGAAGAATTACTAAGAACATAAAATAAATTCTCCAGTAATTATTTCATTTAAATTTGTAAGTTATTTTAAGAATTATACGTTTAGGAACATGTTAATATATTCAGCGATAGCATGTGTTGAGTTGTATATATGTATATATATATATATATCCTTAAATATTGCATCTTCCAGTAAGTATCAGGTCATTTCCAACAACATAAATGCAATAAAATCTTAACGAACCAACACCAGATGTCACGCTTTCTTATTTACAGATATATTTGTTCTTAATTACCGGTGTCATTAATTTATTTCGCCATCTTAGCAATGAAAATGCTATGATCGTTAAAGGGTTAACATTTGAACAGATTCACAAGACTGCCCATAAGCGACTGTTTTATATTTCTAAGTAAACAAGTACGATGTGGTAATCAGAAATTTTCTTCCATCTCATACATGTTAATACTTCCAAAAAATGAAGCATAGCAGCGCCACAGCTTAGTTTAATTACACCAAAAACGATACAACTACAGTTAATGTCAACTTCTAACTTAATCTTTACTCTTTTTGGACGAACGACACGTATACGTGACATGAAAAGGCTTAAGAATCCGTGTTTGTTACCACCAGTAAAATTTTACTGTAAAATTTTCCTTATTTAATCAGAACATTTTCTTGATTTAATAAGCAGAACTTTTTGTTTTTAAAAACCGATGACAAAACATTAAAAATTTCGTAAAAGGCTCCCGGCGCAAAGGGGTTAAGTTTGATGAAAATACCTGCGTTAATTTTTGAGGTAGAATCATTGCAGAAATCGGAGAGAAATCTGGAAAAAAGCGGAAATCATGAAAAGAGTAACTAGCATAGCAGAACCATCTACAGAGCGATTTGCACCAAAAATTAATCACTTATAGTTTTTATGAAATTTTATGAAATTCCATGCATTAGTTCTTGAGATACTTCGCCCACATACAGAGTGACATAGTGACAGAGTGACTGACCCCTAAATAAATGTAAATTAATCGAAAACCGGAATTCGAAAATTTTCACGATTCCAATACTTTCTTAGTAAGGTGGAAGAAAGTAACAAGAGATGACCACCGTAAATTCTGCTTTCACTTTAGTATAAAGTACAATCTCTGGACAAAGAATTTAAATAACAATTGAACAATTCAGAAAGCTCATAAGTTATTTCCAAAAAAATATGTTCTCTATTAGCATAATTACTATAATTTAAAACAAAATGTATATTACAGGGTGTCTTGTAATATTTTAAATAATTAACGCATTACTTCAGTACAGTTTTTTCATTTATTATAAATTCATACATCGTTTATAAATCGTATATATATCATTTATTCATTTATATGAATTTTTAAATCTTTTTACAGTTTCGTTTACCTGACGAAATGCTATTCGTCTCTCTCCTCTGTCTGTCTGTCCCTCACAGTGTCCGTAAAAAAATTGTAGTCAGAGACTTGAAATTATCTGTGGTTACGGTTGAATAGCTCGTGTCATACAAGAAAAAATAAGATTTTGAAAATTTCTATTACTTTAATCAAATCAAATTTATCAATGCTATTCGTTGATATAAATTTCAAAACAGAATCTTAACTTCAACGTTTTTCGTGTTGACATCGTAGCTTGGAGATAAAGCATCTCGCTAGTAAACCGAAGGCTAGTAGTTTGAATCTTATTCTGGAACTTGAAATTTTCATACTAAAACGGATTTAATTATTAGAAATTTCGTACTTTTTGCCCATTTCAGTGTTTATATATATATTATTACTGATATATTTATAATATTTTTGGGAATTATAATTTCTTTATCTTTTAAAAACTACAGCAATTAATTAATGATTCACCATTTTAAATTTCGTTTAATCTTTTTTTTTTTTTTTTTTTTTTTTTTTTTAGAAATTTAAAATTTTGTTTATATTTTTGTTGTTTTCTTTCTTTCAAATTTTCCAAAAAATTTAAATTTTGGATTTTATTTAAATATTTTGATGTCAATTTTTTCAATTTAATTAAAATAAATAACTTTCTTTTATGATTATTTTAAAATTTAATTTATGGGTTCTACCCTCTATGTAAGAGAAACATGTAATGCCGTGAGGAAGAGCCTAAGTAAGCAATTTTGAAAACGCTTAACACAAACGACAAAACAATATCACTTCAACTACCAATAGGTTGGAAAATATCCGAATTATTTGCGTAGCCATGCATATGTAATTTTATATGTATTACGTAATAGGCCAAGGTTTATTGCAATTATAAAATACACGCTGCAGTTGAAACTTTCACTTCAGATCATTCTTCTTGTAAACTGTAAAAATAAATATACTCGATACTCGTTCTGCTACCTCGCAATGTAATTTGTAGAAGATTTACACACCAAATATATTGTAAAAAACAAATTTTAAAACACATATCACAAAGGAAAACAAAGTTCCAGCAATTGTTTTTCATAGATCTATACTCAAATTATTTTGCATGCCCCTGTAAATGAATGATAAAACCTATGCACACCATACTATGAACTAAGAACTCTATATGCCAGTTCAGTATTGCAAATAAATTTCCATATCGTTGGTATATTATAAAATCATTAAAATATACATTTTACCCCCATTCACTGTAACATAAAGAAATTTTTTTCAATGTCCTTCTAAATGAATCAATGATGTTGAACACTTCATATTCTGTTCAAGTTATGACATTTAACTCTTATTAAAAGCACCAATTTCACGGGAATTTGATCGTATTTAAGCGATTTAGAGCAGGCAGACGATAGATAAAGCAAATTCATAAGCACGTTTCAATTACGTCGAAAATTGTTCACAAAAAACATATGCATAATGAAAAATTGTCACAAAAATTATTATTTAACATTAAAAAAAACTTACTTTGTAATTGTTACCAGAAAAAATGTACAATTTATCTAAATATAAATTTTAATGAAATGCTTGAACTTTAATACTCCTGTAAGAAAATGCATCGTGCAATAAAGTCGTTATATATGGACGACTTTAAATACAAATGTCATAATTAAAATACTTCTGGAAGGACTTCTTCGCCTCTGTCTATATTTCTAAAGCAGGATTTAATGTGCAACTAAAGAAAATTTCGTTAAATTATGAAGTGATCAAGTGATATTCGCAATTTTTCGTTAGGGATATAATTTTAAATAGCTTGTTTTTATTCTGTTGTGTCAAACAACTCATTTTAAGATAGCACTCAACCAGTTTACATTTTTTCTTTGCGTCAGCAGAAATTGCTTATCATCAATTTTTTTCGTTACTAAGATTGTTTAATCCGCATTTTCGGTCATTTTTAATAAATTTTATTCACCATTATAAAGGATCTAAGCAAATATCAACATAAACAAATAAAATAAAATATTTTTAATGTATTCGAATGCACATATTATGCACTTTATACGCTTGTCTTTCTCTCAATGGAAAGATTTAGCTACATTAGAAAACGCAAAATGCAGTTGAAACTTTCACTTAAGATTTTTCTTCTTGTAAATTGTAAAAGGAAAATACTCGATATTCGTTCTGGAACCTCGCAATGTAATTTGCAAAAGACATACACACCAAATATAATGTAAAAAACAAATTTAAAAATACGTATTACAAAGGAAAACTAAGTTTCAGCATATGTTGCTCATAGATCTGTAATCATATTATTTTGCATGCCCCTGTAAATGAATGAAAAAACCTACGCACACCATACTATGAACTAAGCACTCTGTATGCCATTTCAGTATTACATATAAATTTCAATATCGTTGTTATAATATAAATTAAAAACAAAAATTTTACTGTCATGCACCGTAACATAACGGAATTTTTTTCAATATCCTGAATGAATCAATAATGTCGAACACTTCATATTCTGTTCCAATTATGGCATTTAATTCTTATTAAAATCATATTAATAAAGCTCATAATTAAGTAAGTACAATTTCACGTTAATTTGATCGTATTTAAGCGATTTAGAGCAGATAAACCGAATTCATGGACACCCGATAGATAGCCCGAATTCATAGACACATTTCAATTACGTCGGAAATTGTTCATAAAAGAGCATATCATAGATGCCAACCTGACATTAATTTTCGGTAATACGTACGTTAATTTAACCCTGGTTTAATGAATGTCGAACCAATTTTTTTCCCGAAGAAATGAAAATAAAAATGATCAACTTAGAAACCGGAAATTAAATAAATAAAGATTCATGAAATAATTTTTCTGGTATTATTCCTTGGTATTATTCTGGTAATTAATCCTTGTATTACGGAAGATTAGTTGAAAGTTGGCAGCTATGGAATATGCATAATGAAAAAAAAAAAAAAAAAAAAAACTTTAAATGCTACCAGAAAAAATTTACAATTTAATTAAATATAGATTTTAATGAATATGTTTGACTATGAGAATTTTCTTTAAGTTTCCATCATGAAATAAAGTCGTTGTCTATGGACGACTTTAAATACTAATATCATAATTATTAAAAGTGGAAGGTTTTTAAGTGCATTTCGCCAGCCCCCCCACGAACTCAAATTTTTTCGACAATAATACCAGTCGTTTATACTTCGTTTGTACCCGTTTGTACCAGCAATCTTTTCGATGTACCTCATTTGTACTAGAGAAATAAAGAGTTTTTAGTGGGGGGGGGGCTGGAGAAACGGCCAGCCCCCCCCCTCCCCCCCACCTCAACATTTAAAAAAATGAATAGTGCCAATCGTTTATACCTCGTTTATACCCGTTTGTACCAGCAATTTTTTCGTTTGTACCTCATTCGTACTAGAGTAATAAAGAGTTTTTAGTGGGGGGTGCTGGAGAAATGCCAGCCCCCTCAACATTTAAAAAAATGAATAGTGCCAATCGTGTATACCTCGTTTATACCCGTTTGTACCAGCAATTTTTTCGTTTGTACCTCATTTGTACTAGAGTAATAAAGAGTGTTTAGTGGGGGGGCTGGAGAAATGCCAGCCCCCCACCTCAACATTTAAAAAAATGAATAGTGCCAATCGTTTACACCTCGTTTGTACCCGTTTGTACCAGAAAATTTTTCGTTTGTACCTCATTTGTACTAGAGTAATAAAGAGTTTTTAGTGGGGGGGCTGGAGAAATGCCAGCCCCCCACCTCAACATTTAAAAAAATGAATAGTGCCAATCGTTTGTACCAGCAATTTTTTCGTTTGTACCTCATTTGTACTAGAGTAATAAAGAGTGTTTAGTGGGGGGGCTGGAGAAATGCCAGCCCCCCACCTCAACATTTAAAAAAATGAATAGTGCCAATCGTTTACACCTCGTTTGTACCCGTTTGTACCAGAAAATTTTTCGTTTGTACCTCATTTGTACTAGAGTAATAAAGAGTTTTTAGTGGGGGGGCTGGAGAAATGCCAGCCCCCCACCTCAACATTTAAAAAAATGAATAGTGCCAATCGTTTATACCAGCAATTTTTTCGTTTGCACCTCATTTGTACTAAAGTAATAAAGAGTTTTTAGTGGGGGGGGAGGCTGGAGAAATGCCAGCCCCCCCACCTCAACATTTAAAAAAATGAATAGTGCCAATCGTTTATACCTCGTTTGTACCCGTTTGTACCAGCAATTTTTTCGTTTGTACCTCATTTGTACTAGAGTAATAAAGAGTTTTTAGTGGGGGGGGGGCTGGAGAAATGCCAGCCCCCCCACCTCAACATTTAAAAAAATGAATAGTGCCAATCGTTTATACCTCGTTTATACCCGTTTGTACCAGCAATTTTTTCGTTTGTACCTCATTTGTACTAGAGTAATAAAGAATTTTTAGTGGGGGTGGGGTGCTGGAGAAACGGCCAGCCCCCCACCTCAACATTTAAAAAAAAATGAATAGTACCAATCGTTTATACCTCGTTTGTACCCGTTTGTACCAACAATATTTTCGTTTGTACCTCATTTGTACTAGAGTAATAAAGAGTTCTTAATGGGGGGCAGGAAAAACAGCCAGCCTCCCTCCTTAATATTTTCAAAAATGAACAGTGCCAAACGTTTATACGTCGTTTATAATAGTTTTACCCAAAAATCTTTTCGTTTGTACATCATTTGTACTAGAATAATAAAAGTTTTTAGTGGAGGAGCTGGAGAAACGGTCAATCCTCCACCTCAATATTTTAAAAAATGATCAGTGGCAATCATTTATACTTCATTTGTACCTGTTTGTACCAACAATCTTTTCGTTTGTATTTCATTTGTATTAGAATATTAAAGAGTTTTTATTGGGCGGAGGGGCTGAGAAACACTTATTTTAAAATTTAAAAAGATGAACAGTGTCAATCGTTTATATCTCATTTGTACCCGTTTGTACCAACCATCTTTTCGTTTGTACCTCATTTGTCCTAGAGTAATAAACAGTTTGTATTTGGGGGGCTGTAGAAACGGCCAACCTCCTGCCTTAATATTTAAAAAACTGAATAGCGCAAATGGTTTTTACCTCATTAGTGCCAATTTGTGCATTCAATATTTTCATGTATACCTCATTTGTACTAGAATAATAATTTTTTTAGAGGAAAGGGGGGGGGGGGTTCTGGTCAATCGACTAGCACTCACCTCAATATTAAAAAAATAGTACAGCCTATCGTTTATACTTCATTCTTTTAGTTAGTACATCAACATTACTAGAATAATAAAGAACTAATGTGGTGGGGGTAGGGGAGGCTGGAGAAACGGAAAGCTCCAATTTTAGAATTTTACAAAATGAATTGCTGCAATCGTTTATATCTTAATTGTACTCGTTTGTAAAAACAGTGATTTCATTTCTATCTCATCTGTACAAGAATAATAAAAGTTTTTAGTAAGTTGAGGACACTGGAAGCACACATTTCAATATTAAAATAGGAAAAAAAACTATAGATAACCCCAGTCTTTTATAACCCTTTTATACCTTATTTTTACCAGTGTAACAAGCGGTTTTTTGTGTGATGATGGAGAAACTCCAGACCCCTGTCTCAATATTTGAAATAATAAATAACGAAATCGCTTATACCTCCTTTGTATTCATTTGCACCAACAGTCTTTTTGTTTGTACGTCAGCTTTAGTAGAATATTGAAAAAAATTAATGGTAAAAAAAAAAAAAAAAAAAAAAAAAAATAGGAATTTAGAAAAAAAAAATTGGGGAAAAGGGCTGGAGAAATGGGAAGTATCCTTTTCAAAACTGGTCGCTAATAGCAATCCCAAAACTTTCTTTCATCTCATACATGTTAAATTTTCGAAATTTTCCATTACAGTGCCAAAATTAAATTGTAACATATGCCCATCAAGAGAATTTTAAAGATATGAAGTTCCATGCATTAGTTCTTGAGTTATGAACATCGCTAAAATCGTGTAAATCCGACAAAATGCAGCATAGCAGCGTTACTTGTTAGGCGATTCACACCAAAATGTATACAAAACCAATTCATGTCAACGATTAACTGTATCTGAATTTGGATAGAAATTCGTGCATTAGTTCTTGAGAGTTGTTACAGATATCGTAACAAATGCTGTATAGCAGCGCCAACTGAAGAGCTATTTACAACAAAATATAAACAGCATAAATTCCTGTCAAGGACTTATCGAATCTGAAGTTTGATGGAAATCCGTGAATTAGTTCTTGAAATAGAGCTATTGAGAAAAAAAAATGCAGCATAGAAACGCCACCTATTAACCAATTTACACCAAAATGTAAAAAATGTCAACTCATGTCACGGACTAACCAAATTCATAAAAATTTGTGCATTATACCTGAAGACTGAGCGATTGCAGAAATTTTTAAATAATGCTGGATAGCAGCGCCACCTATCGAGCGGCTTACACAAAAACGTAAAAAAACATCAATTCATGTCAAGGACTAACTTAATCTGAAGTCTGATGACATTCTGGATATAGTTATTACGGTAATCTTACAAAAGGCAGCATAGCAGCGTTACCTGTTGTGTGATTTACACCAAAATCTAATCAGCACCAATTTATATCAAAGACTAACTAAATACATATTTTTAATAAATTCCATGCATTAGTTCTTAAAATAGAGTGCCCACAAAATTTATGTCACATGCAGACAAATAGACTCACTGTTGGTTTTTTGGAATTTCTGACTCCTAGAGCTTCTAAATCCGTCGAAAACGGGAATTCGAAAATTTTCCCGAAAACGATATTTTTTTCTTATAAAGATAGAAAAAATAATAAAAAAAGAGGTAGTGTTAATTATTTATATCTTGTTTGTACCTCATTTGCTCAAGAGTAATAAATGGCTTTTCGTGAAGAGATGGAGAGACTGTGAGAATCCCTCCCTCAATATTTAAAAAAGTAAATGGCTCCAATCGTTTCACCTCCTTTGTATCCATTTATATTAACAATCTTTTCGTTTAATTTTAAGCTGTGCTAGAATGATTAAAAAAAAACAGTATTTAAAAAGCATGCATTCAATATTAACTGTTGTTATAATTGGCACGGATAGTGCCAAATATTTATACTTCATTTTTACCTAGAGTAATAAAAGTTTTTCACTTTGAGTGGGGAAAATGACCAGCTTCTACCTCAATGTTTTAAAAAATGTATATCGTGATTTGTATTCACACACCTTTATACTGAATGTTTTCGTTTGTACCAACAATGTTTTCGTTTGTGTATCAGTTTTATTTGTCTAATAAAATAATTTTTAATCGATGGTGTGTCTGTGAAACAACCTTTTACCTGAATCTTTTAATCTAGGGATTCTCAAACATTTAAATAGACGTACCACTGAATTGAAGTTCACAAACCGTTTACCACCAGAGGAAAATTTCAAATCTAATACAGAAAAAACACTATAAAATAAATAATTTTGGGTGATAAATGTTGATGTATTTAAATAGCGAACATAAATACTCTTTACGTATAAAAATAAAAAATTCAGGAAGGATGAAATGTCAACTCAACATATGCCGAAGTATTAGTTCCATTTATCTAAAACTTCCAGTACTAGTACTAATACCATAATTTGAGAACTCCTCTTTTAATCCTTTCAATCGCGGTGGTCATACAGTGTGACCACCTAATTTTAATTATAAAACTCATAAACACACACAAACACATATGTATATATGTACATTACATATATTATTATTGTAAGATAATTTGATATATTGCATCTACACTTTTGGAATATTCCACACTTTCATTTTTAGCATAAACATAATTTTATAATTTTAAAATACGTTGTTTTACTGCTGCATGGCGGATTAATTGGTGTATTTCTTTCTTTCCTTATTTATGTTCACTTCATTTTTCCTGCTGCATATCTATAACTTTTTATAATATTCCCTACTGTTATGACTTAAGATCTACCAAAATTGGAATTTAGTTTGCACTCTTTATGATACACACTTATTGTAATCATTTAGTTAATAATCTACTAACTTGACTTTTATTTTAGGTCTTTATTATTTAGAATTTATATTTGTGTGTATTGCATAGCATAGAAGACTTTAAAATAAACATAAAAGTCCCCCAAAATTAATCAGGGATGCATCTTATCAGTATGAACCTACATTCAAAATTTAAAGCAAATCTATTGATTGTGCATGAAAAACAAAAAGAGCTTGATTAATGCATAAATATATTTGGCAAAAATATTGAGATTACCAGTGATATTAGCATATCTTGATTTTTTTCAGAAATAAATTTATTCTTCCTACATGAAAAAGCATGAATTCAGTAATATGAAAATTACAAATTAAAATATATATAGAATTTATATAAAAATTAAATGTTCAAATTTTGTCCCTACATGTGAACTGAATACTTCATTGTTTACCTTTGTAAATTATGTGTGGATTTCAGAGAGTTGCGGCTTTTAAAATTTCGGATTTAATGGAGTCTACAGTATAATTTGTTTTTGTGTCTCAGTCAATTATTTCATCTTTCTATAAAGAGAATTTTTCTGCTCTTGAAAGGGCTAAGTATGAGGGGGGAGCAATCTTTTAAATATACTTCGTATAGGTTTTTATCAACAGGCTCTTTCTTTATGCTTCTTTTGTCTTTCTATAATAGAAGAAAGACACGAATCTTTCGTGATCCTCGAAAAAAATCATTATTCAAGTACAAATGAGGTATAAATGAAAATATTGAATGCACAAACGGGCACTAATGAGGTAAAAACAATTTGCGCTATTCAGTTTTTTAAATATTAAGGCAGGAGGCTGGCCGTTTCTACAGCCCCCCATATACAAACTGTTTATTACTCTAGGAAAAATGAGGTACAAACGAAAAGATGGTTGGTACAAACGGGTACAAATAAGGTATTAACGATTGACACTGTTCATCTTTTTAAATATTACAAGTAAGAAAAATCATGCGTTAAGCATAGATTATGAAGCACTTTCCAACACTTAATGAAATCTTTAACAAAACTTTGTTATTTAGGGAAATAATAGTGTATAGCCAAATATACCCAAATATGTATTCCAGTACTTTTGAACAGCCCTGTATTTCATATGTCAGTTCATATAATGGGAAAATTTAGCTTAGCAAGAAAATACCCAGTAGCTTGAAATTCTTTTTCAGCAATTCATGCTATTAGATGGAAACATACTTGGATATTTTTGTTCAGCCCTGTAATTTACATTGTATCTTTATTACACGTCAGCATTAGGCTAAAATTTATTGTAAACTAAAACACTTTTAAAACAACTGAAATCACATTCTCATAAATCGTCATTTATAGGCGTCCATGTACCGAATTCTTTGCGTGGCCCTGTATATCCCCTTATCTATATTCTGCAAACATTTCTCAGTAAATTGAATGCAGCTCAGCGTAAAACTGCATAGCTTATTTAAGAACCACCTTTAAATAATTTACGCTCATATTCAGTAAAGTTGGTGAGCTCTTTTGGGTAGCTCTGTATATCAACTATAACATTTATACACACCATATAATGTTCATATATTTAGCAAAATATAAACGCGATTATCATAATGAAAATGCATTTCATCCCTCCATCAGTCATAATCAGACACATATACGGTACTTCGGAAAGAATATACTATTTGAAATCTTTTGTGTGGCCCTGTAAATGCTATGTACTTCATATTATGCAAGACAGTAGCGTATAATTTATATTAAGCTTAAGTGACATATATCAATTTTATTATACATGAAAAAGCTCAATATATTTAAAATATGTCACACACAATTCCTCCTTTTACCATTATCTAATGGAATTCTTTTGTGTGGCCCTGTAAATGAATAATAGCTACATTTTCACCTTATATTTTATAAAATGCATATTTTAATATGTTTGACAGGGTATAACATCTTTAAAATTCCTTTGAAACGATTTTTCCCAATAGGCCGTAATGTAATAGGAAACTTTTGATTCGCCCTGTAGATAAACTAATCATGGTAGAAACTTCATTTTCGATAGTACTTGTGCTAGGATAAACGTCAATAACGTCCTAAAATTTCATGGCAATCCGAGTATATTAACGATTTTCCCCCATAGGCCGTAATGTAATGGGAAACTTTTGATTCTATCTGTAGATAAACTAATCATGGTAGATACTTCATTTTTAGTAGGGTTCGTGCTAGGGTAAACCTCAATAACGTCCTAAAATTCCATAGCAATCCGAGTATATTAACGATTTTTCCCCATAGGCCGTAATGTAATGGGAAACTTTTGATTCGCCCTGTAGATAAACTAATCATGGTAGAAACTTCATTTTCGATAGGACTTGTGCTAGGGTAAACGTCAATAACGTCCTAAAATTTCATGGCAATCCGAGTATATTAACGATTTTTCCCCATAGGCCGTAATGTAATGGGTAATTTTGATTCGCCCTGTAGATAAAATAATCATGGTAGATACTTCATTTTCAATAGGGTTCGTGCTAGGGTAAACCTCAATAACGTATAAAAATTTCATAGCAATCCGAGTATATTTACAGGCGTTAGAGCGCGGACAGACGGACAGACGGCCATCCGGCCAGACGGCCAGACAAACCGAATGCATAAGCACTTTTCAACTTTGTTGGAAAGTGCTAAAAATGGGTGTTTCTCAGCCCCTCCGCCCCACTAAAAACTCTTTAATATTCTAGTACAAATGAGATACAAACGAAAAAATTGTTGGTACAAACAGGTACAAACGAACTATAAACGATTGCCACTGTTCATTTTTTAAAATATTGAGGTGGAGGATTGACCGTTTCTTCAGCTCCCCCACTAAAAACTTTTTATTACTCTAGTACAAATGATGTACAAACGAAAAGATTTTTGGGTAAAACTATTACAAACGACGTCTAAACGTTTCACACTATTCATTTTTTAAAATATTAAGGTGGGGGGCAGGCTGTTTTTCGTACCCCCCACTAAAAATTTTTTATTACTCTAGTACAAATGAGGTACAAACGAAAAGATTGCTGGTACAAACGGGTACAAACGAGGTATAAACGATTGGCACTATTCATTTTTTTAAATGTTGAGGTGGGGGGGCTGGTATTTCTCCAGCCCCCCACTAAAAACTCTTTATTACTCTAGTACAAATGAGGTACAAACGAAAAAATTGCTGGTACAAACGGGTACAAACGAGGTATAAACGATTGGCACTATTCATTTTTTTAAATGTTGAGGTGGGGGGGGGGGCTGGCGTTTATCCAGCCCCCCCCACTAAAAACTCTTTATTACTCTAGTATAAATGAGGTACAAACGAAAAGATTGCTGGTACAAACGGGTACAAACGAGGTATAAACGATTGGCACTATTCATTTTTTTAAATGTTGAGGTGGGGGGGGGGCTGGCGTTTCTCCAGCCCCCCCACTAAAAACTCTTTATTACTCTAGTACAAGCGAGGTACAAACGAAAAAATTGCTGGTATAAACGGGTACAAACGAGGTATAAACGATTGACACTATTCATTATTATAAATGTTGAGGTGGGGGGGCTGGCTGTTTCTCCAGCCCCCCACTAAAAATTCTATATTACTCTAGTACAAATGAGGTATAAACGAAAAGATTGCTGGTACAAACGGGTACAAACGAGGTATAAACGATTGGTATTATTGTCGAAAAAAATTGAGTTGGTGGGGGGGGGGCTGGCGAAATGCACCTGTTTGTACCAGCAATTTTTTCGTTTGTACCTCATTTGTACTATAGTAATAAAGAGTTTTTAGTGGGGGGGGCTGGAGAAACGGCCAGCCCCCCCACCTCAACATTTAAAAAAATGAATAGTGCCAATCGTTTATACCTCGTTTGTACCCGTTTGTACCAGCAATTTTTTCGTTTGTACCTTATTTGTACTAGAAAAATAAAGAGTTTTTAGGGGGGGGGGCTGGAGAAATGCCAGCCCCCCCCCACCTCAACATTCAAAAAATGAATAGTGTCAATCGCTTATACCTCGTTTGTACCCGTTTGTACCAGCAATTTTTTCGTTTTTACCTCATTTGTACTAGTGTAATAAAGAGTTTTTAGCGGGGCGGGGTGGAGAAATGCCAGGCCCCTCCTCAACATTTAAAAAAATGAATAGTGCCAATCGTTTATACCTAGTTTGTACCCGTTTGTAACAGCAATTTTTTCGTTTGTACCTCATTTGTACTAGAGTAATAAAGAGTTTTTAGGGGGGGGGGCTGGAGAAATGCCAGCCCCCCCACCTCAACATTTAAAAAATCAATAGTGCCAATCGCTTATACCTCGTTTGTACCCGTTTGTACCAGCAATTTTTTCGTTTGTACCTCATTTGTACTAGTGTAATAAAGAGTTTTTAGCGGGCCGGGGTGGAGAAATGCCAGCCCCCCTCCTCAACATTTAAAAAAATGAATAGTGCCAATCGTTTATACCTCGTTTATGCTCGTTTGTACCAGCAATTTTTTCGTTTGTACCTCATTTATACAAGAGTAATAAAGACTTTTTAGTGTGGGGGGGGGGCGGAGAAATGAAAGCTCCACCACCTCAACATTTAAAAAAATGAATAGTGCCAATCGTTTATACCTCGTTTGTACCCGTTTATACCAGCAATCTTTTCGTTTGTACCTCATTTGTACTAGAGTAATAAAGAGTTTTATTGGAGGGGCTGGAGAAACGACCCCCCCTCTTCGCCTCAATATTAAAAAAAATGAACAGTGCCAATCGTCTATATTTTGTTTGTGCCCGTTTGTACCAACAATTTTTTCGTTTGTACCTCATTTGTACTAGATTAATAAAAACTTTTTAGTGGAGGTGCTGTAGAAACAGTCCTTGCCCCTAAATATTTAATAATATGCATAAACTCTTATCGTTTATATCTCGTTTGTACGATATACAGTTTTTAAAACATTGAGGTAGAAGCTGGTCCTTTTCCCCACGCAAATTGAAAAACTTTTATTACTCTATGTAAAAATGAAGTATAAATAATTGGCACTATCCGTGCCAATTATAACAACAGTTAATATTGTATGCATGCTTTTTAAATACTGATTTCTTTTTAATCATTCTAATACAGCTTAAAACCAAACGAAAAGATTGTTAATATAAATGGATACAAAGGAGGTGAAACGATTGGAGCCATTTATTTTTTTAAATATTGAGAGAGGGATTTTCACCGTCTCTCCATCTCCCACAAAAAGCCATTTATTACTCTTGAGCAAATGAGGTACACACAAGATATAAATAATTAACACTACCTTTTTTTTAATTATTTTTTCTATCTTTATAAGAAAAAATATCCTTTTCGGGAAAATTTTCGAATTCCGGTTTTCGACGGATTTAAAAGCTCTAGGAGTCAGAAATTCCAAAAACCAACAGTGAGTCTATTTGTCTGCATGTGACATAAATTTTGTGAGCACTCTATTTTAAGAACTAATGCATGGAATTTATAAAAAAAATATATTTAGTTAGTCTGATATAAATTGGTGCTGATTAGATTTTGGTGTAAATCACACAACAGGTAATGCTGCTATGCTGCCTTTTGTGAGATTACCGTAATAACTATATCCAGAATGTCATCAGACTTCAGATTAAGTTAGTCCTTGACATGAATTGATGTTTTTTACGTTTTTGTGTAAACCGCTCGATAGGTGGCGCTGCTATACAGCATTATTTGAAAATTTCTGCAATCGCTCAATCTTCAGGTATAATGCACAAATTTTCATGAATTTGGTTAGTCCGTGACATGAGTTGACATTTTCTATATTTTGGTGTAAATTGGTTAATAGGTGGCGTTTCTATGCTGTATTTCTTTTAAGAATTCCTCAATAGCTCTATTTCAAGAACTAATTCACAGATTTCCATCAAACTTCAGATTCGATAAGTCCTTGACAGGAATTTATGCTGTTTATATTTTGTTGTAAATAGCTCTTCAGTTGGCGCTGCTATACAGCATTTGTTACGATATCTGTAACAACTCTCAAGAACTAATGCACGAATTTCTATCCAAATTCAGATTCAGTTAAACGTTGACATGAATATGTTTTGTATATATTTTGGTGTGAATCGCCTAACAAGTAACGCTGCTATGCTGCATTTTGTCGGATTTACACGATTTTAGCGATGTTCATAACTCAAGAACTAATGCATGGAACTTCATATCATTAAAATTCTCTTGATGGGCATATGTTACAATTTAATTTTGGCACTGCAATGGAAAATTTCGAAAATTTAACATGTATGAGATGGAAGAAAGTTTTGGGATTGCTATTAGCGACCAGTTTTGAAAAGGATACTTCCCATTTCTCCAGCCCTTTTCCCCAATTTTTTTTATTTTCTAAATTCCTATTTTTTTTTTTTTTTTTTTTTACCATTAATTTTTTTTCAATATTCTACTAAAGCTGACGTACAAACAAAAAGACTGTTGGTACAAATGAATACAAAGGAGGTATAAGCGATTTCGTTATTTATTATTTCAAATATTGAGACAGGGGTCTGGAGTTTCTCCATCATCACACAAAAAACCGCTTATTACACTGGTAAAAATAAGGTATAAAAGGGTTATAAAAGACTGGGGCTATCTATAGCTTTTTTTTCCTATTTTAATATTGAAATGTGCGCTTCCAGTGTCCTCAACTTACTAAAAACTTTTATTATTCTAGTACAGATGAGATAGAAATGAAATCACTGTTTTTACAAACGAGTACAATTAAGATATAAACGATTGCAGCAATTTATTTTGTAAAATTCTAAAATTGGAGCTTCCCGTTTCTCCAGCTTCCCCTACCCCCACCTTATTAGTTCTTTATTATTCTAGTAATGTTGATGTACTAACTAAAAGAATGAAGTATATAAACGATAGGCTGTACTATTTTTTTAATATTGAGGTGAGTGCTAGTCGATTGACCGGAACCCCCCCCCCCTTTCCTCTAAAAAAATTATTATTCTAGTACAAATGAGGTATACATGAAAATATTGAATGCACAAACGGGCACTAATGAGGTAAAAACCATTTGCGCTATTCAGTTTTTTAAATATTAAGGCAGGAGGTTGGCCGTTTCTACAGCCCCCCAAATACAAACTGTTTATTATTCTAGGACAAATAAGGTACAAACGGAAAGATGGATGGTACAAACGGGTACAAATAAGGTATAAACGATTGACACTGTTCATATTTTTAAATTTTAAAATGGGTGTTTCTCAGCCCCTCCGCCAAATAAAAACTCTTTAATATTCTAATACAAATGAGATACAAACGAAAAGATTGTTGGTACAAACAGGTACAAATGAAGTATAAACGATTGCCACTGTTCATTTTTTAAAATATTGAGGTGGAGGATTGACCGTTTCTCCAGCTCTCCCACTAAAAACCATTTATTATTCTAGTACAAATGATGTACAAACGAAAAGATTTTTGGGTAAAACTATTACAAACGACGTATAAACGTTTGGCACTGTTCATTTTTGAAAATATTAAGGTGGGAGGCTTACATCCAGCCTCAGAAGTGGGTACTATTAAATATAAAGTGGGTAAAGAGTTCTTAATGGGGGAATTTCCTGTCCCCCATTAAGAACTCTTTATTACTCTAGTACAAATGAGGTACAAACGAAAATATTGTTGGTACAAAAGGGTAAAAACGAGGTATAAACGATTGGTACTATTCATTTTTGTTAAATGTTGAGGTGGGGGGCTGGCCGTTTCTCCAGCCCCCCCGCCCCCCACAAAAAACTCTTTATTAATCCAGTACAAATCAGGTACAAACGAAAAAATTGCTAGTACAAACGAGTATAAACGAGGTATAAACGATTGGCACTATTCATTTTTTTAAATGTTAAAGTGGGGGGGGCTGGCACTTCTCCAGCCCCTCCCCCACAAAAAACTCTTTATTACTCTAGTAGAAATGAGGTGTAAACGAAAAGATTGCTGGTACAAACGGGTACAAACGAGGTATAAACGATTGGCACTATTCATTTTTTTAAATGTTGAGGTGGGGGGGCTGGCATTTCTCCAGCCCCCCCACTAAAAACTCTTTATTACTCTAGTACAAATGAAGTACAAACGAAAAAATTGCTGGTACAAATGGGTACAAACGAGGTATAAACGATTGGCACTATTCATTTTTTTAAATGTTGAGGTGGGGGGGCTGGCCTTTTCTCCAGCCCCCCCCCCCCACTAAAAACTCTTTATTACTCTAGTACAAATGAGGTACAAACGAAAAGATTGCTGGTACAAACGGGTACAAACGAGGTATAAACGACTGGTATTATTGTCGAAAAAATTTAAGTTTGTGGGGGGGCTGGTGAAATGCACCTGGTACAAACGAAGTATAAACGATTGGCACTATTCATTCTTTTAAATGCTGAGGTGGGGGGGCTGGCATTTCTCCAGCCCCCCCCCCCCCCACAAAAAACTCTTTATTACTCTAGTACAAATGAGGTACAAAAGAAAAAATTGCTGGTACAAACGGGTACAAACGAGGTATAAACGATTGGCACTATTCATTCTTTTAAATGCTGAGGTGGGGGGGCTGGCATTTCTCCAGCCCCCCCCCCACTAAAAACTCTTTATTAGTCTAGTACAAATGAGGTACAAACGAAAAAATTGCTGGTACAAACGGGTACAAACGAGGTATAAACGATTGGCACTATTCATTTTTTTAAATGTTGAGGTGGGGGGGCTGGCATTTCTCCAGCCCCCCCCCCACTAAAAACTCTTTATTACTCTAGTACAAATGAGGTACAAACGAAAAAATTGCTGGTACAAACGGGTACAAACGAGGTATAAACGATTGGCACTATTCATTTTTTTAAATGTTGAGGTGGAGGGGCTGGCCGTTTCTCCAGCCCCCCCACTAAACCTCTTTATTACTCTAGTACAAATGAGGTACAAACGAAAAGATTGCTGGTACAAACGGGTACAAACGAGGTATAAACGACTGGTATTATTGTCGAAAAAATTTGAGTTGGTGGGGGGGCTGGCGAAATGCACCTGTCATAATTTCAATTTTACCTCAGCCACGATTATCCAAAAATGCACTACTCCGCTTGATTTAGACTTCTTTGAAGCACTCCATATTAATAAAGTAAAAAGTTAAAAAAAAAACTCCTTGGTTAATGATTTATTTAGACTACCGTACATCTGAACTTTCTGGTTAAATTTTTTATATCACGAAACTTCTTTTACGCTTTGATTCTATTAGTTACTGAAGCTTGATGGTATTTTGGTTCTGTTTTTGCAATCATTTGGGTTTCTGATTTGCTGCCAGTTGGGTTTTTTTAATTATAAACATTTTACCGCTTGAACACTGAGGAAGCGAGTCCTACTAGTGTAACGTATACGTCTGTTAAGTATTTTTAATTATTGTGTGTTCAAACGTTGGATTTTAATGATTGCAATGAGTAATATTCGATATCTATTTTTAAAACTTTGGCATAGCTGCCAACTTTCAACTAATCTTCCGTAATACCTGGACTAATTTGATTTAGGTTAACATCATTTCAAACCAGAAAATATATTTCATAAATCTTTATTTATTTAATTTCAGGATTGTAAGTGGAACATGCTTAATTTCATTTCTTGGAAAAAAAATTCTGGTTCGAAATTCATTACACCAGGGTTAAATTAACGCACGTATTACGGATGATCCATGCCAGGTTGGCACCTATGCTTTGGTTATATAATTTTAGATATTGTTCAATATACCGGGTGATCCAAAAGTCAGGACGAACTTTAAAAATGAATAACTCGAAAACGAATCAAGATACAAAGATACGGTTTGCACCAAATGGATGGAAAAGAAACCGGATTTTGTGTGACAACGAAAAAAAATAGTTTGCCGTTGACATCCAAAAAATGACACGGTAGTGTTTTTTGAACCAAAAGATGATTTGCAAATGAAAAAATGTTGACAATTTCCAAGTCAGCTTAGTTACAGTTAATTAGTACAACAGAAAATGTTCAATGTGCTGTCCCTCATTCATAAGTGCAGCTGTGAGACTAGGCACTACACCGTTCACAGCATTTAGTAGCATTTCTTGCTTTATGGCAGACACGTTTTGGCGGATGGCATCTTTCAATGCTGCTAGTGATGCCGTTGGTCGCCAATAGAACAATATTTTTTTGTTGTCACACAAAATCCGGTTTCTTTTCCATCCATTTGGTGCAAACCGTATCTTTGTATCTTGATTCGTTTTCGAGTTATTCATTTTTAAAGTTCGTCCTGACTTTTGGATCACCCGGTATATAAAACGAATATTATAATTTTAATTTAGTTTTATTAATTTTTAAAAGCTTAACATTTATCCGCATATTTTTAAAATTTTTGTTTGCATTATAAGTAAAAAGAGTTTCTTTTTTTGTAGATGTAATTGAATTATGAGTTTGCATTTGTATGACTGAAAATTTATTTTACATTCTCTTATTAAATTACAATTTCCTTAATTATATTTGAAAGTTACGAACTTAAAAAGTCTCTGATTGATATTATTAATATATGTAATATATAGTGTTATATATTCTTACATTTTAATTGCATTTCGTAAGATGCGTAAATTTTGTTGCTAATGCAATTAAATTTCAAGTGGACGTAAATTATTCTATAAAGAATTGGTAATATTAAATTAAAATTTTACGAAATTATAAAAATAATAATTTTGATTTTATTTATGTCCAATTAAATTTTGAAGTTGTATAGCTAGAACTTCAGTTAAATAATTTTTAAAATGTGTTCGATATAAATAAAATAAGTTATGAGAATTTAAATTTAGTTTTATCAATGTTTTAGAGCTTAACATTTATCAGCTTAAATTTTTTAATTTAATTAACATTATGAATAAAAAAGCGTTTTTTTTTTCTTTTTCAGGTGTAATTTAACTGTGAGAGTGCATTTTTATGACTGGAAACTACTTTTTCACATGCTCTTAATAAATTGCACTTTTATTTTCACTCCAAAGTTATGTTCGAATGTTACTACGTTAAAAATTGAAATTTTATCTGTATTGATATAATTAATACATGTAGTACATGATTTTATGTCTTCTTTACATTTCAGTTATATTTTGTTTTCTAAATGAAAAATTTATTCACAAAGCAATGAAACTTCAAGTTGACTTGGGCTAATTTCTTTGTTCAACTATTTTATCTATTGTTGAATGAAAAAAATATCCTTATCATTTGTAATTGTAGAACGCATTTGTCATTTTTAAAATGCACTTTTCTGTAACACAAAATTTTAAATAATAAATGTTTCATTTATTTGAAGTCTTATGTAAATTAAACGCAGATCAACATTATGTCATTTTCGACGGGGTGTGTGTATACTAGTATAATATATAATTAGAAATGCATACTATAACTTAAAACTTCAAAATTAAATATTGAAAATTTCTCAAATTCAACAATTTCTTAGAATAACATATTTGTTTTATTATTAACTAGCTGACCCGCCCGGCGTTGCCCAGATCCGTAATAATAATATTAAACGAACTTGAAATTTGTATGGTGTTCTCTTTAACTCGAAATATATGGAAATACATTGTCTGAAATATGTGGCCACTGACTGTGTGAGAAATTGGTTAAAAAAAACTAATATTTAGCTGTAAAAATGCACAAAATGACTGCAATGAGAAACGCGGGAGGGAATATGTGTGCAGCGATTGCGTGATTTTCGGGGTAAAGGGTTGATATTTATCCGCAAAAATTACTACTAAGTCATGTAACTAATTAGTTTTTTCACATAGAAATATCAAATGAAATATTTTGAATTTCAAACTAATTATATCACTCTCTAATCCGCCTATACCGTGAATGAAATCGATACTTGAATGATTAGCTAAAAGTATATAACATTATAATAGCTAAAAGTATATAATATTATAAATATAGGTGTCAACTTTCACCTAATCTTCCGTAACATCTGGATTAGTTTAATCCAGGTTAATCTCATTTTGAACAAAAAAAAAAAAATATTTCATGAATCTTTATTTATTTACTTTCAATTTTTTAAGTAAGACTCAATTAAATTCATTTCTTTAAAAAAAAATTCTGGTTCAAAATTCATTAAACCAGGATCAAATTAATACACGTATTACGGAAGATTAATGTAAGGTAGGAACCTATGTATAAAATGTAATCTAAATGTATATAATATCAAATTTCCAGAGCTATTGTAAGATAAAAGTCTATATTTGTAATCAAGGTATGCGTAATGTTCACAATGTGGTCAAAATCCTAACCATAACTAATTGTATCGTAACCATAACTTGTCTTGTAAACTAACTGCGACTTAACCGTAACCTAACCGTAACTTAAACATAACATAAATGTAACATCTAGCCTTTATCTTATCGCAACCTTATCCGTAATAACCATAACCTAACAGCAACTTAAATTTAACTTAACTGTAACTTAACCGTGATCTAACTCTAACCTAATCGGAAATTAAATATAACCTAAGACTAACCGTAAACGTAACTGCAACCCATCCAGACAAAATTGCAATCCGAAACGAACTTAAAAATTCAATATGAAAAAATATTGGAATATGACCCAATGCAGATTTGAACCGGACAAAAATATTCCAATGAGCCATAACCTGATCCAATTACGACAAAATCATTTCTGTATACATGTTATTTGAGCGGAATATAAAAATTAAATTTTAAAAAACCCCGAAATCTGAACCGAGTCAATTCCGAAACGGACAAAGTTATTTCAAATAATTATAACCGGATCCGAACAGGACAAAATAATTTCCATGGACATAAACCCAATCCGAAACTAAAAATTGCATTCGAAATAAAATCTTTATTTACAAAAAAATATTGTCTCATGGCGATCTTCATTGGTCTATCACGTCCGGATATTTTTTTTTTCAAAAAGCCAAGTTTGACAACAATATTTTAAAAATCGTCTGGTTTTATCGAACAACAGAAATACATTAAATATAAATAATTTGCTTTGCTATTTGATAATTTATTATGGTGTATTAATCGTCTGCCTATTCGAACAATTGTACGCATAACAGCCATTTTATCTTTGTTTTAAAAGCAATTTAAAGCCATAAAAAATTTCATTAAATAGAATACTTTTAAATTAAATCAATGATTAAAAAATAACTCCTAGAAAAGCCTCGTATCTAGGCTTTCTCTATCTCGTATTTATTTTTTACTGCAACATTAGCCATACATACATTCTAATGTAGGAAGTGCCAATATTCTGACGTACAACAGCTATGATCAAAATCCTAAATTAAACTGGATGTTTGCCGGTCTATGAATTTTAAAGGTCTTTGGAAAAAAGTCACTTTTAAGTCGGTTTCTTTAATTCTGTCCTAGATTTTTAATTATTGCGTCAAAAGTTTTAAACAACCAACCAACCATAAACAAGCGAATAGAAAAAAAAGCGAAAAAAATGATTTTTTGATGAGAGTGAGTTCTGGATTTTAATTAATTACTCAGTTAATAATTAGAATTTCGAAATTCTGAATAGCAGGTCCATCAGGACAGACTTTGGGCTACTTTAAAAAAAATTTCAGCTTTGTACGTGCCGCAGATTTCGCTAGCCATCTCAGTCACACGGACACACACACAGATCGTTTTGTTCTTTTATTTCTATAGATAAAACATAAAAAAGGCAAATATTATTCATTATTTTACTGGTCATCAACATTTTCTGTCGGACCACTAGTAGTTAACACAACATGGTTGACGGACATCATAAAAGGTACTTACCAATTTCAACAAATTGTATCAACTAGATTTAATTCCAACATCATATGTGTGTGTAAGTACACATTCACACACATAAACAAAATTCAAAATATTACAGGCAACTATTTGCATATGTGTATTCAATAGTATGCGAATGAATTTAGGTAATAGAAAGTCGATATTGTAAACCGATACTTAATATTCATTTAAAGATAAATTAAAGATCTTCATATTGAATTAAAAAAAGAAACTTTCTTTAGCATTGAGTTCATTAATTTTTTTGCTGCAATAATCGAATTGTACTCATGACATTTTGATCCGTTAAAGACTTACATTTTTCTTCTATAAAACACTATTTAGATTTTTGTGAAGATATTTCTATCTATTTTTAAAGAAAAATTATACCGTTTTCCTTTTATCCCAAAATAATCCGTATTCAGAAGACGTAGGATCAAGTTAAGAAATTACCTTTTCAATTTCACTCTCGTAAATTGTCCCGTTCAATACGGCAATTTCTTCACAATTGTAAAATTTTATCTTTAGGACGATATCGAATGTAACATGTTTTTCCATCTGATATTAAAAGATCTTTGGTTTGATAAATGAAAGGACATATTTTGATGTAACGTGTTTTCACAAACTTTTTTAATTATTTCTCATACCATATATATATGCAAACAATATCTGTTAAGAAATTATTAGAAAAGAGTAAAAGAAATACTCGCGAAATTAAAAGTCATTTTGAAAAAAAAATCGTTAAGTGTGAAAGTTTAATTTTGCCTAGACTACCTTAGTTTAATTACCTATTTAGGTGGGACAGAATGTAATTGATGAGTTGGAATGTAATGTGTTAAAAAAATTTTTTTTTACAGCACAAATCGTCATATCAAATGCACAGTTTCGAAAACAATTGTTGTTACAGGCGCATATTATTGCTGCTAACCTTTTCCGGTGCAGTGATCCTACGTCGTAACAACCTTATTTTAGTAATTCCAAACTTACAAACGGCACCAAGAATATTTTAATAAATTCTTGCTTTTATAATTTTATAGTATTAAGTTTGAAGTAGCACTTTTACAACGCCTAAAAATGTCATTTATAAATTCTATTATTAGTCATGTAAGAATTCGTCTTACAAATTTACAAGAAGATAAAGAAGAGCATCACTTATCAATATGGATATCTCGGGGCTACAGTCTTCTTTAAATACTTTTTATTTCTTGAAAGACAGCACTTAAAATTAGAACACTAACACACATACACTATGTACAAATAAAGCTTTTTTTACATAATTCTCCTGGCGCACGCCCCCAACACAAGGCACAAACTCGCAGTTCACAACCAACTTTTTTTTTATTTTCGAAAATCACTAAGAATAGATTTTTTTTCTTTTTTTTAACAGAAAAATAGTGTTGACAAAAATTTTTTAAGAAAGACGAAAAATATTATAACTACATTTTTAATTTAGCAGAGCTCAGGTCACGTGACGACTGGCAGTCTATTTTTTTTCTTTGGAATGCGCGTGTTACAGTTAAACATCTCATCACTTTACGAACAATCTTTCTCGAAGGCGGAAAGACTTATGTAACAGAGAATCAAAATCGCAAGCGCTATGAAAGACCATGGTGCTTAATGCAATTCCTTGGAAAGACAATGATTCTGTAAACAACTTCAGATAATTTCTGCTAAAGTTATACACGGTAACTGGCAAAACTACTCTTGTGTGTGGTAAATCCAATAGTTTATTACTCAAATGTAATTTGACAATATCACACTGCACACCTCAATTGAAATCCTCGTTCCAGATATATTTGAACTCATGATTTTAAAGACATGGCTGATTCCGCCTCAATGCGCGAAAACCTTCGTTTCTTTGTAATTCGTAATTCAATTATTTAAAAGAATTCTAAAGAAGAATGCAGTTTTGTTTATTTTTTTTAATATCAGCAGACCTAATTACTGCATTAGGGATGAGATTTCCGCTTTTTTGGACACCAGTATAATCTTAGAGAAAATGTTGTTGTGTTAAATCGCAAAAATGTTTCGATTAAATAAAGCATTTTCTCTAAGATTTTACTGGTGTGGAAAAAAGCGGAAATCTCATCCCTGCTGCATACACTTAATGCAATTGTAAATTACAGGAAGAATCAATTAACTGTCCTCGCACAATAACTTTGAGCTAGATAAATTCAAAATGCTTTAAAAAAATCATTCGTACTGTAAATAATTACGAAGTAACGATTATAACACAGTTAAATAAGTTTCATTATTAATTTTAATCTCTAGACATATTTGTTTTGCATACTTGCCTATTAAATATACATTTTTTATTAGAATTATTTTTTATTTCATGTTTTTAAAATAAGTATACAATTTTAAAAAATGCTTACGTACTTAATTTATTCCTAGATTAATCTGTCCACAGAGATTGAGGTACTGCTGTTTATATTTTCGTTTTTTCCTCTCAGAAGATTTTCTAAACTGTATTTAAGTAGCTTACATTTTTTTCTGTTATATGCATACATATATACAGACTTAGTTTAATTACTACTGAAATAATTTTTTTATAAATCTAAAAATACTTTCCACAACTTATTTAGAAAAAGATTAATTTTTTATATATGTAATACAAATTGTTTTTTAAAATACATATTTAAATAATTTTTTATTAGGTATTATACTTGTTTTTTTAAGTGCATTTAGTATTTAACGATATTTTTTTTATATCTAATCAGTTTGAAATACCGTTGTCTTCATATTCTTTTAACTTAAAAAAGAAAAAAGAAAAAAAAGATAACAAAAACGTTTGTTTTTAATTCAAAACATTCAAAAGGATTATTTGAAAATATAAATAAGAATTCAAAATAGCAGTTACTAATTTAATACCACTATAAATCTAAATTTTTATCTTCGCAATTTAGAACAAAGATTCAGATTATGTAAAATAATTTGCTAAATAAGAATCAGATTCATCTGTTGTCAACGATTTAGTTTTTGATAGGTTTCAATAGAGAAATTTGTTATGTTTCTGAAAAATGAGATCTTTATTTAAGAATCATAATGCAAATACAAAGTGACCACATTTACACTGACATCACTCAAAGTGAAAACTCTCCAAGGGCTTTTTTTTAATTGTTCTCGTCGGTCAGAAAATAGATAGTCTGTATAAACAGAGGTGATTTTTCACGGTATGTTTACAGTGTGTCTACAAGACATGTTTTTCAGAAGCCTATTTTTTGCTTCTTTGTAAACTGAGTGATGTTGTAAGATATGTTATAAAATGTGTTTTTGAGTTGTGTTACATACATAGTTACATACATTGAGTTGTATACATAGTGAAAATAAAAATGTAATCATCTGATTTAGAATACTGAATATTACATTACACAGGAATTGAATACAATTGAGTACCACGATATTACATTGATAATTTTAGTCATACGTGTATCGCTCCAGCGCCATTTATGGTTTTTCAATGCGCTAATGATTTTGTGAAGAAAAATAAAATCGGAGGTGCCATTCGAAAATTCGGAATTCTTTTTCCTGTAACTGTAATCGTGAGAGATCTGTTGCTTTTAAATCTTCACCATCTCGAGCGCATACCGTCAACTTGAAAGATCCTTGATTAAACATAGTCACATACTGACCATTCAAAGAACAAGGAAAAGAAAGTTTTCAATTTAACCGCGTAACTGAAACCGCGTTTAAAAAATCTTTCAAATAATGCCGATATTTTTCATGTTTTTTACAGAACTTTTAGTCTTTTAACACCGGTTTTTTAAACAGAAAAAATTACCTTGATTAATTAGAAAAAATGCTCGGATTAAACAATTTAAAATTTACAATAAAAAGTTTATGAGAAAAATAAATTGTCATTTCAATACGGATGCCCGTAAGTGGGACAAATCAAGATTGGCAAAAATATGTTGTACGTATGACGTAAGAGCAAATGAGGGAAGCGGTGAAAACACTAAAAGACTTTTTGCATTTACCATATTTTTTTGCTCATTAGATACATCAAAAACTGTAGTTGGTACTTTCGCACGACCATTTTCTTCTTTTATATTAGAGACCATAAAAATCGCTATTTTAACCCTTTGAGCTCTGGCGGGCTAATTTCTTCAAAATTTAATGTAGCACATTGGCACCAATATTTTGCAAATAAAAAATTGGTTTACAATATACATGGGAAAAAAAAAATGCATTAAATCTTTTGCAAATAAACTAGAGCGAACATTCCGGTGACGTTATGACATTTCGGAATTAAAACTAAGTGGTATAAATTCAACCATCAAAGCTCAAAGGGTTAACTTATGTGATGTCACAGGGATATTGTATATTGTGTTTATTGCATGCAAATGAGTAGAGAAAATTTATTGTACACTTAGAAGAAGATAAATAGTTTATCATTTGTTTCAGTTAATAATCCATAAATAAATAAAGCCCATTCTTCTTTCCGATTAGAGGCTTTAAAAATTGTCATATCTCATATTACGACACAGGAATATTAGTTAATCTTGACAGCAACAAGCTGTTAATCGTGAATTTTTTTTAAAAAACTATTTTTACCGATCTTTATTAATCTGTTAATTCTGAAAAGCTCGATTTGATATATGTTTAATCTTATGATATCTTCTTCTTTATTTATTTTTTGAGGTGTTTTAATTTCGTTTGCTGATCCAAATATGGAATATTGCACAAAAAAGAAAAAAAATCTTAATTCATTTAACATGGCATTGTTTTAAGAGTATCCGGGTTCAATTTTTGTATTTGGTGCCACGCTTTAAAAAAATATTCATGTTTAAAAATTACTTTTAAATTTGTAATATATATATAATCAGTAATTGAGATGCACTTTCAAATACATAGTTTTAAAAGTACATTTTGTTTTCCTATCGACTTTGAAAAAATCGACTTGTGATGCTTAGCGGTTAAACAAAATGCCGTAAAAGCAAAATTTATGGGTTAGTTCTATATTTGAGCCTGTTTATTTTATGTCACTAAAAATATGATGCCAGAATTAACTCATAGACACGTGTTTTCCTTATAATATTGCACAAGAACAAACGGGTTCATCCATCTATATTCATGGATGAACCCGTGAATATTTTGTATTAATACCGTAAAATGTTTGTTAATTCGGTTACACGCGAATTAACAAATATTTGTGTTTGAAAATTATTTTAAATAACTTAAAAATGAGAAAATTGAGATACATTTTTCAACCAAATTGCGTTTGGAAACACTTTTTTGATATTCGACGTCACAATTTATGAGTTAGCTCATTGCCACCATACTACATTATTATGATTTCAGTGTTAATGGAGAATATGTATTTTATTGTAGACAGGTGGCATTCAAAGTAGAATTTCACTGAATTGTTAGCAGTGAAATGTAACCAAAACTGCTACACTGTAAAAAAAAATCTGGTAAGTTACTAAGATTTTTCTAGTAAATTTATATTCCAAGAACTTTTCATGTAACGGTAATAGCAAAGGCTACATGAGTTTTTGCTGTTATCGTTACATGAAAAGTTTTTGGAATACAAGTTTACTAGAAAAAATTTTATAACTTTACAGTTTTTTTTTTTATTTATTTTATTTTACAGTTTACATTATGTAGTTAATTTTCTGTTTTCACATTGCCTTTAAAATGATATTTTTCTACTACACCCCTAAAGAAGACTCCCTTTTTGGTATTTAGAATTGATGGATTTTACCATTGTTGCAACATAGTAAAGTCATTTTTTCTGATTATATTTTTAATTATCTATGGACGGGAATGCACAAAGCTCTGTTATTATGATCGTTTTATTTCATTTTAATGTATTTCATCTGTACACCCCCATATTTTACACAGGCAAATCCTGCTAATGGTAAATATTTATTTATTAAGTTTACAACATAGCATGTCATAAGTAGAATATTTTAATAGTGAAGTTTTATGCTACAGTATTCAATCGCATTTAAAATTAATTAGAAATAAACAGTAAGAAAATAAAATAAATCGGTTATCATTTTTTCAACCTATTAAAAATTTTGATCTTAATTGATGTATTAATTATTAAATATGCATATACTTTAACTCGGATTAAATATTTATTTTAATTTTCTACAGAAAAAAATAAATAATTTAATTTAAAAAAATCTAAGTAGCAATTAATTTATTCGGGGATTTTAATATATCCTCAGTGTCTGAATCATTGCATCATTAAATTTGTAATTCCAAAGAGATTAACTACACTGCATATTTAAGTAACTTATTGCCAAATTTAAGCTTTTTTTCAGTTAAATATATGTATATATATATTAAATACTTCAAAAACATGTACCATTCCAAACAATTCTTAAACAAATCCTTCAAACAAAGCATAAATATTTCTTTTTGAAATATTTTTAGCAGATAATCTAAATAACTTTGAAGAAGCATTATTAAAATAATGTTTAAGCTATACATTTATTTGATTTAAAAAGTATATAAGAATACAAATGTATTTTTTTCTGACTGTACGTATGTTTATGTTCTTCAATTTTTATACTAAAAATGGTTTGTAAAGCATGTAAAACGACAGAAAAATTTTATTATAAATTAACGATTGAAGGTTGTAAATAATATGTTTTACTGTTATTTTAAAAAAATAATAAAATAATTTTTTTTTATTTTAACAATATTATGTGATTAGTTTGCTTCATAACATTATATATTACATAAATAACTATTTATGCGATAATGGTCATGCAGTGTTTGAAGTAAATTGCAAACATTAACAAGTTCATAACGCCTGCAGAAAATTCAACCAAGATTCTATGTTTTTTGATAGAAACTAGTTAATAAGTTACTAAATGTATGTATCTTATTATCATGGAGATACTATTTACCGATTTGTATATTTTATTAACTTACTGAACATTTAAAAGCAATTAACGATTGAATTATATTGATTTCGATTAGTTATTACAGAACAGAGATTTCGTGAACAATAAAAAAATACTCATTTATTTATTTCTAAATTTTAACAATTTTAATAGCTAAAAGGTAACAAGTTATTAAAGAAAAATATTTTTCAAGATTTTTTTTCTTAAAGCCAATAAATAAAAACATTTTTCTTAATTGAAAGATTCATTGTTTCTTTTTCGTTTACAAGGGTTATCTGCCCCCTAAGAGCTACGCTGCCCAACCCCCATTCAGGCAACGAAGACTCCGTAACCACACTAATTTGATGGGAATATATTTAATTTAAGCTTGAAGAGAATATTCACATTACTTAAAAATAAATTCAATATGAAATATTTTAATTAATATAATATATTTGGCGCTTGCACCAAATTAAAAAAATACAGATGCAATATATGATCATGTAAAATCTCAGTATTGGTTTTTTTTTTTAATTATTTTGATTTTTTTTCCTTTTTACGTTATGTGGGACAGGAAAAACTAGCAGAAGTAATTGTAAAAATGGCTGCACTTGTGAGTAGCAGGTTAATTTCTTGTTTGCGATTTCGATTTTACTTTTGTTCCCAAACGATACTAATAAACCAAAGAGGCATAAGTGTAACCTCAGCCGGGGCTATAATGGTTTTTTTTTAAGTGTATGAATGTTTTTTAGGGGTACATTAAAATATTCCAATGTAAATTGTAAAAATTGCAGTTAAATATTTAAAAGTGGATTCAAATATCTCAATTTCAATATAAATGTTTGTTAGACAAGCACATCTATTGTAAAAAAAAAAATAATTTTACACGTTAAGAAAAATCATCATAATTTTCAACGGAAATATGTCAATTTTTTTTCCAAACATGCTATTGTTATAGACTTTGTGAGGGAGTGACCTTTCCATAAAGGCACTCTAGTGTTTCTGAGATCGTGACGTCAATAAGTTAACATGTGTAAGTGTAAAAGCGACATCTATCCTCTCTTTTACTTTAACTTTCTAGAGTGTGTGTGCTCTTTCGGATTTTACAGTTAGCTCGCGGTTATTAGTAATATGTTAATGTGAAGTATCTCAGTTTGCAGCATATAAAAGCTTGGGTTTGAGTGAATGAGGGATGTCTCTGGCATTAGCCAGCAGCCAGCGTGTGAGGTTCTCTGCCATTAGATAGCGAAGTGAATTATTGTTCAGCGAAGTGCTAGCGAACAGGAAGTAGCGACGGCCTCCAATGAAGTGGAAAGGAGTTTGGATAGTTGATTTGAGATTTGGCCGTGGTAAGAAAATTTAGAGTAGTTTCATTTTTGATTATTTGTGAAATAAAGTATCACCTACAGCCACGGGCTGTTTAATTAAGCTTTGTTTAGCAGCTCAGCCAGAAGATAGTGAGAAGTGTTAGGCGGTGCCACGACTGAGCTAGGTCGGAGCCTGTGAGTATGATTTAGCTGTTCATAGTGTTTTCAGTTGTGTAAATTAAAGACTTGCTCCACTTCCCTTCAGCCATTATCACTTTAATAAACTTTGTTATTTTATCCTAAATTACTGAGTATGTCTACATTTAACCTCCACCACGACCAACCTAACGTTACAAATGACGCTCAGCATGCATGTAACGTTACAGCTTAAACTAAAATACCGAATATTGTGCTTTTTTTTTTCACAATATTTCCAATTTTGTTTCTATAAATATTTAAAGTTTTAAAAGTTACCAAAGGGACTAAAATTTATTTTTAAGCACATTTATGGAATTAAGGTTACTGTTATAAAATAAAATCGACATTTTGGGAATAAAATAAAATAAACGCATGCTGAAATAAATTTTCGATATTCTTTTTAATTCGCCATAAAAAAAAAAATCGCATACATCTTATTCTTTCAAGAAGGTATTTTAATGATATTGGAGCATCAATTATTGGCAAATTATATGTTATTTCATATTTATATTTTATTATATACAGGGTGTATCTAAACTACTGGGCAAAACTTTAACGGGTGATAGTACACATGAAGACAAATAATATTAAATGGGAAAATAGGGGCTCCAAACGTCTTCCGAAGGAGATAGGGGCCATCAAAGTTTAGGGTCCAAAATTTGAAATCATTATAAAAAACGGAAAAATTGGTCGATTCATTTGCGGTTTTCACGAAAATTATTTTTTATGTCAGTATTGTCTTGAAAATAAATTATAAAGACAAATTTCAAAAATTGCCGATAGAGGGCGCTTTAGACTTTGGAGTAACGAACAACTATTTTTTACCTTTATTTTTTGCATCTCATTGAGTTTTTTTAGAAGTTTAGACATAAACTTAAATTCTGAGCTCAAAATCTGTGGTTAAGTAGCGCAAACTGAACTGTGTTCAATGGGAGTGGGTAGGTTCAAATTTCAAATGATTATAAAAAACAGAGTAATTGGTCAATTGATTTGCGGTTTTCACTAAAATTATTCTTTATGTCAGTATTGTCTTGAAAATAAATTATAAAGCTAATTTTCTAAAATTGTCGATAGAGGGCGCTTTAGACTTTAGAGTAACGTACAACTATTTTTTACCGTTATTTTTTGCATCTCGTTGCATTTTTTTAGAAGCTTAGACATAAACTTAAATTTTGAGCTGAATATCTGAATCGTTGAGAGTGGTTAAGTAGCGCAAACTGAACCGTGTTCAATGGGGGTGGGGAGTTTCAATTTTCAAATGATTATAAAAAACGGAAAAATTGGTCGATTCGTTTGCGGTTTTCTCTAAAACCATTCTTTATGTCAGTATTTCATTGAAAATAAATTTTAAAGATAAATTAAAAAAAATTCCGTTAGAGGGCGCCTTAAACTTTAGACTAACCAACAATTACTTTTAACAGTTATTTTTTTTTTATCTAAATAAATGCTGTAAAAGCTTAGATTTAAGTTTTGAGCTCAAAATCTGAATCGTTGTGAATAATTAAGTAGCGAAAAATTGAACTGTGTTCGTAGGGTGGGCAGGGTAACATTTCAACTCCTGAACACAGTTCAGTTTGCGCTTCTTAACCCCTCCCAACGATTCAAAATTTGAGCTCAAAATTTAAGTCTAAGCTTTTGCAAGCATTTAATTAGATACAAAAATAACATTTAAGAATTGCTGTTGGATACTCTAAAGTTTAAGGCGCCCTCTAACGGAATTTTTTGAAATTTATTTTTAAAACTTATTTCCAAGGAAATACTGACATAAAGAATGGTTTTAGAAAAAACCTCAAACAAATCGGGAGGGGGGGGTCAATTTTTACGTTTTTTATAGTCATTTGAAATTAGAACCTCTCCATCCCCATTGAACACAGTTCAGTTTGCGCTACTTAACCACTCTCAACGATTCAGATATTCAGCTCAAAATTTAAGTTTATGTCTAAGCTTCTAAAAAAATTAACGAGATGCAAAAAATAACGGTAAAAAATAGTTGTACATTACTCCAAAGTCTAAAGCGCCCTCTATCGACATTTTTTTAAATTTATCTGTATAATTTATTTTCAAGACAATACTGACATAAAAAATAATTTTAGTGAAAACCGCAAATCAATTGACCAATTATTCTGTTTTTTATAATCATTTGAAATTTGATCCTACTCACTCCAATTGAGCACAGTTCAGTTTGCGCTAATTAACCGCAGATTTTGAGCTCAAAATTTAAGTTTATGTCTAAACTTCTAAAAAAATTCAATGAGATGCAAAAAATAACGGTAAAAAAATAGTTGTTCGTTACTCCAAAGTCTAAAGCGCCCTCTATCGGCATTTTTTGAAATTTGTCTTTATAATTAATTTTCAAGACCGTAAACGAATTGACCAATTTTTCCGTTTTTTATAATCATTTCAAATTTTGGACCCTAAACTTTGATGGCGCCTTTCTCCTTCGGAAGACGTTTGGGACCCTTAGTTTCCCATTTAATATTATTTGTCTTGATGTGTACTATCACCCCTTAAAGTTTTGCCCAGTAGTTTAGATACACCCTGTATATATATATATATATGACCAATTTGGAATTTTTTTCGCCAAAATTAACTTTTATACTATATTAATTTCCTTATAACAATATTTCGTACTTAGTATAACTTATTAAATTAAAATCTTGTTTCTAGATCTAATCTATTAATCTTTAAGGAAACGATATAACTTCCTAATTCGCCTTAAAAACATTAATTCCAATACGCGTAATTTTAAAAAGATGGCTCGAAATTAAAAATATTCTTAATTAAACTTTATTTCTTAATATTCCAAATAAAACTCATTTTTTCTTATGTTTTTATCAACCCTTTTTAAGAAAATCTTATTAAAATTATTCCAAAACCATACCTTAAAAAAAAATCATTATTTTTTTTTATCTGTTTATTTATTTTCCCTCTTTCAACATTCGATATGTGTGCATAACAATAAATTCATATCTTTTCTTTTTCTCTTAAAATTAATCGTTTGCCAAATATCGTTTGCACAAGATATTTGAAATTCTGAGTCCATTATAAATTGGTTAAATAATATTTTTTTCTAAATAAATTATCGTCTGTTGAATATAGTCTTGACTCTGGGCATGAATTATGTTTACATAAAAGAATGATGGTTCGAGAGTAAAGAATGTTTTAGAATTTTGTTTTTAGATTTAAGAGGAGAAGTCTCGAGATGAGAAGGAAGATTCTTGGGTTTTTTCATGGATGAGTACGACTCGCTGAAATAACGATGGAATTTTTGGTAAAAGACAGTTTGCAAAAGGAGCCTTTCTCTTTCTCATTCTACAGATTAATAAATTAACTTACAGCAGCTAATGAATAATTTAATGGATCATCTACTTATTTTTTTTTCTCGCTGGTCATGACTTCTGTGTGGTAGAACGGGGACCCTGGCGATGATGTCTCTGGCTCCTAAATTTAAAATGTCTCATGCATAAATTGCTTTTTCCAGTATCATCAAATAACTAAGTTTATGATAACAACACCCAGTTTAGAGTAGAAAAATTTTCACTAAAAGAAGACACTATTCTCAAAAAATTTCGATTTTTCTTTTTTTCCGTTTTATCTCAGATGTATACTATTTTTATATCTATAGAATATATTGATATCTCAATATATACCCTTTTTTACAGATTATGTTCTTCGTTACACTACTTTCAAAAATTTACGATTTTGAAAATAACGGAATAAAATAATCGAATTTTTGAGCTTCTTCTTCCAGACATTACTTATCTATAATCAATATTTTCAGAAAAGAATACGACTCACAGAACATTTCTGAAAATTTTACTTTTCGAGCTGTTACTTATTTGTAATTTTCGGTCAATAACACGATCAAGGAAGTCCACTTAATCTTGGATTTTGGGATCAATAGTGTCAACATATCCAATATAGATCTCAAGAAATGTTATATTTATAAAGGATTCGTGACTTCATAGGATTTCATAAGTTTTAGTTTTCTATATTTATTCCACTTAACACAAATGTCATACTTTATATATTTATGGTCGTCCGATAATGTGCTGTAATGTTGAGAGATTAACCCTTTGCACTCAAAAGGTGATTCTCACCGACCACTGGTAACCCGCGCAAATGGGTGCTCGAAATGTTCTTGACACCAGTATTTTAAACTAGTTTTCTTCGTCCTATATAATGCAGTGTTGCCAGATTGTCAAAAGCCAATTTTCTCAAAGTTTCTGAAATTTTCCCCAAATCAGGGTTTTTTTCAGAAAAAATCTCCAATGCACTTTTCACTCAAAAGGGGCAAGTTCTGAATTTTATTTTTTTCGTTATAAAATTTTTTTAACAAAATTAAACTCCATTTTTTCCCCCAAATCAAGCATTTTTTTTTTGAAAAAAATCCCCATTTCTATAAAAAAAATAAACATTTAATTTTGCATGTATATCAAAGCTAAAAACAACAACAGAAAAAGTTATAATATTGTTTTGATTTTTCTAGTATAAATCTATACTATTAAATGAAATGTATTTCTGTGCTTGTGCTTCTGTCCGCGATGACAGGAAATTCTGAATCACTTATCTGAAAATTTAGCTCAATGCAGATCATGATGAATATGTAGTACATGTCAACGGTGAACAAGACCAAACGAGAATGATTTATATCTATAGTCTGTCTCAAAAGTTTAAGCACAAGCATAAAATATCGATTTTTAATGAATTATAAAAAGTTAGAATTAATAAAAAAATTTTATTTACATATTTCACAATAATATTTAAATAAACGATATCAAAAATAGAAAAAAAATAAATTACATAATTTTAAAAAATACAATTTAAAAAAAGTTATAAAACAACTGTCTCAAAAGTTTATGCACAGTGTCAAAAACAACCATATCTATAATTTTTACAGAACTTTTAGTAAAAAATTTTTTTTCCATGTTTTCAGATTAGTTCAAATAAACGTGCTTTCGTCGAAATTATTAGTTTTTGTGGGGTTTCTGATGGCAAAGAATACCACACTTTCTCAATAGCCTCTTAGAGTTCTTCAATAGAGTCATACTGCTTTCCATTGTCTAAACTTGGCGGGTTAAAGTATTCCAGACATTCTCAATCGGGTTTAAGTCTAGACTTAAAGCTGGCTAGTCAAGTCTTTTATCATTTTTCTGAAAAATCCAAAGTTTTGTAGAATGGGATACGTGGATTGAAGCATTGTCTTGCAGAAAAGTTCATTCAAAACCCCCCAAAATGTCACCGAATGGAAGAAAATGGTGGTTTAGGGTCACTTGAAAGTTTTTTCACTCTTCTCTTCCTTTTAGAAAAGCTAGAGAGGGCTGGCAAATGTCTCAAATGCCCCCTAAACCATAACGGATTTACCGTCTTGTTGCCTGCTGAAAAATGTTCTTCGGTTCTTGCGTAACTCATGCCAATACGCCTTCCAACCATCAGGGCCATCTAAGTTCCACTTTTTCTCATCGCTGAATAAAACAGTAAGCCATTTGTCCCCGTAGGTCATGTGTTTTTTAGCCCAGCTCATTCTTACCTGTTTATGATGTAATTTAAGAGACGGTTTGCGAGCCAATTTCTTTTACATGATGTAATCACACGCTTTAATACGTCTATTTACAGTGTCTTTGGACATCTGTACTCTGAAATTATTTTTAATTTGCCGTATGGGGACATATTTTGTCTAAATACCAATCTCCTTATTTTCCGAGTTATCTGAACAGTCGTCATACGTGGTCGTCCGCATCTTAGTTTCCGCTTAAAACTATCATTTCTAGAAAGTACTTGATATATACATAGCTTTGATCAATTGAAAGCTTTTACAATTTCAGAAACAGTTTTATTTTGAGATTTCAATTTAAAATCTTTCAAAATCTCACATTTTGTGAATTCTTTACCTTTGTCATGTTTAAAACATTAGGAAATAATTTCTCCACCTTTTATACTTGTATAAAAGGGCAATATGATCTCTTACAACGTCATTACACAATACCAATGCTGTATTTCTAAAAAAAATTGCATAAAGTGCTTAAACTTTTGAGACAGCTTTTCTTCAAGAAAAAAAGAAAAAATAAATAAAAATAAATATATTTTTTATTTTAACTACCCAAAATGGCTTATTTTATTTTATTTTGATTAAATGTTGAGTATTTATTGTAAATTAGCATAAAATATTTTCTTCTTCAATTATTTTAAACGAGATTTGCAGAGTGCTTAAACTTTTGAGACACACTATATTATCATTTCTGTATTTTATTTTCGTTTTCCAAACGAAAATCGAATTCGATACAGATCCAGTATTGGCGAATCTCTGAAAGTAAAAATTGAAATTGTGATAACAATTCCCCAAGTTTTTCCCCAAATATGCTCATAGTCCCCAAACATGTCCTCAAAATTTACTTGTCCCCAAAAAATTCCCCTGGAGATTCAAAATCCCTCAAAATGGAGACAAAATCCCCAATCTCACAACACTGATATAATGGCCGCATAATCCGCGATAAAATATGACCAAGTACACTGCAAGATATCAGTGGTGTTTAAAAAATTTGGCGCCCCAATTTACGATGGGCCAGACAACACTACCATTGAGTTAGAGTCACCTCTGGAGTACAAAGGTAATAGAATCCGGAGTACAGAGTTAATAGAATCTGGAGTACAAAGGAAATGGAGTATTCAGATAATAGCATAATATCTTTTTTAAGTTTCTTTTTGATAGCAATATATAAGTAATCCATTTCATCGCTATTTTAATACCTAAGATTTTAAAGATTTTGCTGTAGACTCGGTTGCATACGGAGTATTCGAAGGTCGACAGAGTGTCTTTAACCTCTTTCTGACGGGAGCCGTTAACGAAATGTTTTGTTACCGGTTTTTAAAAACAGACATTTGTGTCTTATTAAATCGCGAAAACGCCTGATTAAATAAGGCAAATTTTATAGTAAAATATTACTGATGGCGATAAACAACAATCTCTAGCACTTTTTGCAGCACGTATGCCTGTCACTCGTCCCCAAAAGCCCACTAGCACGCGTTATTATTATTTAAAAAAAGGATGCTTAAAAAATTCACTTCAGAACCTTCAGTAAGAACGTTCAAGTTGTTCTAAAGATGCATTAATTGTTTTCTAAACGCTAATCATAGGTATGTCCGAGTTTTATTTTTGTTATCATGAAAGAATATAATTATCTCTCGTATATTAACCCATTTACGCCCGAATTATTTTCTTCGCTAAAATTTAAATTTTGTATTTCCCACCACTTTTAAAATCAAATTGACTTTTATCTAAATTTATCGAGGATTCTGTCTCGTGAAAGAAGGTATATATTTATCTTCCTCTTTACTGGTGGGAAAACCGCTTTCTTGCTGTTTTTGTAACCGTCCTCAAAAGAGGACGCTGGGCGTTAATGGGTTAAATCGAAGCCCGTATTCAGGCTTTTTCTTTGAATCGAATGTATAATTCAAAAATGTATTGTTTTTGAATTATAGAAATGCTGTGAAGTATTTATAGACCTTATTTGTATAGGCGTTAACTTATGAAGAATACTTTAAGAATATGCATGTAATATAAAACATTGAAAACTGCCAATTTTTTACATTAATCCTGACTGTTCATTTTTAAGGTACCTCCATCTCTACGAACAAGCTTAATATTTTATCTGTTCAAAAATACAGTTAAAGCTTTGTTTAGAGTAAATGCTTGTTTCATAAAAATAAAGAGGCAAAACAACGAACGATGAAAAGCATGATGTAAACAAATGAAATGTTTACAGTTAAATGTCAAACCGTATGGAAACTATTAATGGTCCAATAAATGGAACCAATAAATAAATGGAAACTTTTCTCTGTGGCAGAAGTAAATTTATTCTCTAGGTCCTTAGATTTGTTCAATACTACCCAAATTTAACATGATTGTCGAGTAGATAAGGCTTCACTTCTTTTATCGCGCATACAGTGTATAATAATTTCTGTATTATTAACACTTTGACTCAAATATTTTTACAAATTTAATCCGTCGGCATCACTTTTTTAAAGGAAATTAATTTCAGTTACACACTATCAAAAATGCTCTAACTAAACAAGACACATTTTATTTTCCTTTATTACCTGTTACTAAAAATAAATTTCGCAAAGAAATATGATGTCCTGTCAGACTAGACATGCGAGTATAAAAAGTTAACACTGTACGTTTCGAATTTCATTGTCAGCATATTTTTACAAGATGCAGATATACTTCAAGTTAATTAAAATATAATTCTTTTTTTCCATTTTCAAGGTGCTCTCACGGTTGTAAATGTATTTTTTTTTAATGGCTCAAGGTTGTAATCTATATTTTTACGTAAATTTAATGTACAAAGATATTCGAGTGATCTTTAGTATCCATGAGAACCAGTTATAATATCCGTATACATACCAAAGTTACGATATTATTTTATTCTATACTTTTCCAACAATCGCCCCGTTCGTGATGAGAAAGCTTACTTAATTTTTAATCTTTTATTACCGGTTTTTAAAAGAGACAACTTTCTGTAGTTGAATTGCGAATTGGCTCCGTTTAAATTAGATCGACGTAATAATCAATACTACGTGGCAAGAAATAATAAGTTATTTAGAGCTCACCTTAGATGGCACCGGCGTAATAGCTATTTGATTTTACTTTATTTGTGTAACATTTATCATCTTATAAAACAATAATAACTATTTAAACTTACAGGTGAGAATTCGGAATTTCTAATAAAAATTCAACCAGATGCGGAAACAGTATGTCATTCAGTAATTGGCTACATTTTTATTTAGGGATTCCGAATTTTAAACTAAGTTTAAATAGTTATTATTTTTTATAAGATGATAAATATTTTACACGTAAAATAAAAGAAACTTGCAATTAAAATTTTTCCGTTGTAAATTCTAACACTGGTGACCCATCCAAACGATTACTGATGACGTCAAATTTCGTGTCTTCTGTTCTAGAGTACATCGATGATCTCTCGTCCCCGAAGAGCCTTTTAACGATGCTTTGCATTTTCAACTGCCTCAAAGACACATTTATCACTCGATTACTTTACCACCATGATGTCAACACCGCAAAAGGATGGTTCTTTTTATTTGATAAATATATAATACTCATTATATTTTTTCTGGTATGTATGGGACTTTTTGTGAATTTATGAACAAACATAAAAATAGCTTTATACGTTTTCTTTTATTTTTCAGTTTATTTTGTGAAGGACATATTCATTATTTTAAAAAGAACATGTCAGTTAATAGCCTCAATTATATTATCCCAATGTTCTCTGAAGAATAATTCATTTTATTATTTTACAAATAGTCTATTCCCTACCTATTATTTTTTCCAATAGTTTATATCAGTACTCAAGCATAAATTTCAATAAATTTTCAACAAAACAGCTTATCTTTTTATCATCAAGATAGCATCGAATTTTCTAGAATGTGATTTATAGATAGGTAATAATAAAAAACTATTGACGTCAAAAAAAACTTTTCAAACATTAAAATCTTTTAATATGCGATTGAGAAATGTCAATAATCAATTTTCAATCTCAATAAATCTTGATTTACTTTGAAAACAAAACCATACCAAAATTTGGCGAATCAAAATTCAAAATATCGCGATGCACTCAACTGTACTTTAAATAAAAATGCGTGTTGAAATAAATGTATACTGCATTGTTTATATATGTATAAAAAACAATAACAATATTCACATCATCAAAAGCATTATTCATTTTTCTAAAACAAAACTAAAAATCAACGAAAAAAAATTTATAAAATTCAATTAAAAATCATAGTCATTATAAATTCTATTTTATTCAATTAAATTTTAATTGAATAAAATTTGTTTTGTTTTGTTTTTCTCCACTAAATAAGAACTACTCCAAACGCAGCAAACACGAATGCTAAAATGATTTAAGGACAATTTCACATTCCTAAAGTAGATTTATATTTTCGGAGATAATGTATTAAGGATACATAAATTTCGTTTTTGAAAAAAGTTTCAATTCATTTTCAAGTAAAATGAACTTTGAAAATTTTATTTATCCGCTCCAGAAGGAATATATTTCTAACGCGATTGAACTTTTTAAAAATAAATGTTCGGATTTCTTAAATCGAAATTTGAATTCTGTAAAACACAGATTTTTTACTTGAAAGAAGGATGCAGAAAAATTAAAGGGAATAAAAATATTATGTGCAAAAATTCACTTAAAAAAATGAACGGATCAAAGTGGTTCGTTTCTCAGGTTTTAAATGAAAGGTAAAATTTGTTTTCAATCTAAAACTCCAACAGATATTTTTTCATTCATTTACAATATTTTTTGATATTCAAACAACTGCTGAGAAAATTATCAATTATATGTTTATATAGAATTTTAAAATTTAACAAAAATTACATTAAAAATGTTTACTGTACAAAAAAATGATGTTTCTGAACCCTTTCAGAGAAAATGCATCTCTGCTTAAAAAAAGTTCAAACAATCAATTCACATCGCAATTTACGGACAAATCTATTTGAAAATAATCCTAAACTTTTCTTTACGTATATTATGAATGGAAAATGTACTAAAAATATATTGGTTCCGTTTGGCAATTTGAGCATTAAAATTAGCCCACTGCAAACTCCGCCGTTGAAACTATTAACTTGCGAAAACATACAATAATCACGAACGGAAATACCGTAATTTCCTAAGTATAATCCGCGGATCAAACAATCACTTTTCTACCCAGAAATTATGGGATTCTTCGTGATCTTTTTAACCTGCACTTTCGTGGGAACCTTCCTATTTTTATAAAAAATTTCATCACAATTCGACTTTTTCAAGTTCGAATTGGGGAGTTCTTTCTAGCTTTTATGTACAAGAAGAAAGTGCACCGCTGGGCAGTGTCCTTAGTGTCACCCTCTTTGCTATCAAAATAAATAATATTCTTAACCCTTTCCGGCACACTGTGCTCGGCCTGGGATACCTAATTTTAATTCCAAACTTGCAAACGGCACCAGTAAAATTTTAGTAAAATTTTGCTTTTAAAATAAACGCTTAAGTTAGAGGTTTCAAAATATCTAAAAAGTTTGTTTGTGAATTCCGGTGAAAGTCGATAATTTCTCATTTTACAACAGATTTTGCCCGTGCCGGAAAGGGTTAACCAACTACACCCCTCTGTGAAAGGTGACCTTTATGTCGATGACTTCCGTATCATGTGTATGGGACAAGACATTCGTTTTATTGAGAGACAACTGCAAATTGCAATTAAAAGTATTCTAAGCTGGACAAACAAAAATGGGTTTATAATTTCTAGAGACCAAACTTCTTGTGTGCATTTCCGTAGACGTAGGGATCTCCATCCAGATCCTGAAATTTTTATTGATTCAACTCAAATTCCTGTTGTGGACAGTGTTCGTTACCTCGGCCTCTATTTTGACAACAAACTGACTTTTTTACCGCATGTTTTTTTCAATTACGGACAAACTGTGAAAAATTGCTAAATTTAATAAAGGTACTTACAGATATTGTTGGGGAGCTGACCGTACTTCCGTCCTTAAAATATACTGTGCTGTTATTCGCTCTAAATTTGATTATGCCTGTCAGGTCTATGGTTCAGCCAGTAAATCTGTTCTGAAAAAACTTGACACGGTGCACCATAGCGCACTCCATGTTTGCTCTGGTGCATTTCGTACCTCTCCCATTCTTAGTCTTTATGTTGAATGTAATGAACCTTCATTATTCCATAATCGTGATAAACTTCTTTGGAATTATTTTACCGTCTCTTATCGCATCTTGACCATCCTCTCCACCCCATTATTTAAAATACTGACAATGATATGCTTTATCAGCATCGTCCGTCTTGTTTCCAATCCTTTGGAGTCAGAGTGAGAAATATCATTAAAAATAGCTCCTTGAGTAATGTTGAGGTGAGTCCATGTTCTTTGTTTCTGAAACCTCCTAATATTATCTCTCTTTAAAGGATAACCGTTTTAAAGGATATGATAGGAACAATCTGACCCCTGCTGTTTTCCAACAACTATTTTCTGTTCATCGTGAAACTTTTAGTAGCTACATTGATATTTATACAGACGGTTAAAAAAACGGAGACATTGTTGGTTGATATGCGGAAACACTTGTTTCAGTTATTGGCTGCAGTCTACTATTTCTGTGTTTACCGCTAAATTGATAGCAATTGAGAGAGCCATGGTGCACATCTCTCATTATCATAATACATCTTTAATCATATACACCGACTCAAATAGCTCTATTGACGCAATTAAATCTTTAATAAGCATCCCTTTGTTTCATGTATCCTTGATTTTTATAACAAAGTAACAAGATGAGGTTATAAGATCTTATTTTGCTGGGTACCTGGGCACATGGGTATTTTTAGTAATAAGAAAGCGGATGAGGCGGAAAAACATGCTCTTAATCCATTACATCATAAGATTCCACTCTCTGATATTAAATTGTTCACAAATCATTTTATTCACAACAACTGGCAAGAAAATTGGGATATGGAATACAATAATAAACTACATCATGTTAAACCAAAAATCACAACCTGGCCTCCTATTTACCCAAGAAAATCAGACGTTCTTTTAACTTGTCTAAGAATTGGACATTCCAGAATTACTCATAGACATTTGTGACTTCGAGAAGATGCACCCATGTGTCCCCACTGTCATTTTGATTACTTGACCATCTATCATATTTTAACAGAATATCCCGGTCTTCGGCATCTGTATAGAATGTATTTTAAATCCTCAGTACCCATTTTGACAAACCTTATTGGAAAAAACCCCATGGGGCACTCTTTACTTTTTTAAAACACACTGGTTTCTATTTTGAGATTTAGGGTTTAAATGTTTAACAAGTCTTTTATGTCTTTTTGACTTTCTGGATGGAAACTACATCCAGTTGCCTTTGTTTGGTTACGTAGTTTTATGGTTAACATGTTTTCTTTTATCACGTGTCTTGACTACATCTGGATTGGGTAACCCATTCAGATATCTTTCACTTTATATTACCTGCCTTTTTTATCTTTTACGTCTTTGTTTGGCTCAGCATATCCCTTAGGGGATCTTGCGCCATTAAATCCTATACAACGAACCAATTAACCCATTCGTGCCCAGCATCTTTTGCGTAAATTTTATTTGGTTGGCCCCACTATTTTTAGAAGATTTAAGTTAACTTGATTAATCACGAAAATGCATCATTTAAATAAAATAATTATAGCTTTTCTTTTTTACCGGTGTCAAAAACAACGCTGAATGCACCTTTTGAAGCGTCCCTAAAAAGGGACGCTAGACACTAATGGGTTAACCTGGCCAACACTGAATTCAACACTGGTCGCAAGGATTAATGTTAATTTCAGTTGTGATTGTCGCAGAAAAAAGAATCTATAAATGTATATTTTCATTTTTTTAAGTAATTTTGGTAGTCTGCTCTCTCATGTATAAAAATGAAGTTGATTGCATGAAATGAATGCTTGAAAATGAAAACAATTTTTAAAATTCAGTGCAATAGTATATCTCTATTACATACTTAAATTTAGTGTGTCAAAAATTTCAAGTGTACGCGATTTTTATTAAATTTGAATGGGAAATACTTGAAACAGTTTCAAGACTTTGAAAAACGAACTTTATATCATTTTTCTTTAACGGATCTTGAGTTATAACAATTTAAAGGCAAGAAATGTTAACAAAAACCATCATGAAGTAAAACGCATGTTTACAAAAAATCGCTATCATGGCAACCATTGCTTGAAAGCTAAATTTCGAAAACAAACTAAAACAAAAATAATATATATTTCCTCTTATAATTAAGACAGAATCATAATTCAAATATCATTTTAATCAGGAAAAAACAGAAAATGTTTTAGTGCACTGAAATTATTTTAGAAAATTTAAAGATTTCTGTGTCTGGACCCCCCTTAAGTATCTCCTGTTTTTGCATTGTACAACAGTCATTTTACTATTCATTCCAGTAGACTAACAGCACTATCTTCATTTTTATACCTAAATGTATGTATATATATATTTTGCTTTTTAATTTCAAATAGCTTAAAATCTTATCTGGCTAGATTTTTTTTTAAATATATATTTTTTCTAAATGGGACTTCATGCGAGACAATCTACTTTATAACTATAGCTACAGTTTCTATAGTTATCGCTATGCCATAACTGTAGATATGGCATAAAAATCACTAACAATTTATATTCAGAACCTGTAAATGAAAGGAATCATTAAAAAAACGTTATTTTGTATGCAAAAATATCCAGGGATGCGAATTCTCCACTCCAAATGGCTACTTACTACTACTAAATTTTAATGGTATTTATCATCTTAATTATTGACAGAATTTCTAAGATTTAATTCAGCAAAGAAATACTATTAAAATTTGGGGGGAACTTCAACAATTTGAGACGGCAAATTCTCATCATTCAATATGTCATGACCATGAATTGGTTTTATTTAATTTGAACCACATTAAAGCAGGAATTATAATTGTAACAATTGTTTTGAAATGAAGCAATTTCAATTAGCTTCCATTTAACTGTTTCCTTTTAATTGAAAATTACTAAAATGTATTTATTCAATTTATGTGCAATTTATGTGTATTTATTTATGTATATTTATTCAATTTATGACGACAAGGAATTAAAGCGAACATAAGAGTCGTTTGCATGACACTCATTCGGAACTCTTAAAGAATTAAAATACGTATATTTTTACTCTTTTGAAATTTGGAAAGTTCGAACAAAAAATCGATATTTTTACAAATAGGAATTGAAATACAGTGTTTCTTTTTGGTGAATATTATTCTTGGTATTAGAAAAATACCTTTAGTTTGTCAAAGTCCTTATCTATTGAATTTTTTAGAAATAAGGCTCGAATTCCAAAAATTTCTCTAGGTTTTTCTTCATCATAATAAAAGCCATTTAGGTCAAAATTTTTAAATTGTACAAAACATATTTAAATTTGCTTGCTATATATATTGAAGAATAAAAATATTCTACGGCCCAATTCTGCTAAATTTAGGCTAGTTGAATTTTAAAGGTTTTTGAAGTTTTCTTGTTCTAAATACAAAGAGACGTATTTCGAGCTTAGAAAACGAGAGCGTTTACAAAAAGCTATATATCGTAACTTACTAAGCGTGATATTTTTTAGCATGGATATTTCTTTAAAGATGTAACTTATAAGACTGTATAATTATTTCAATTACTTAACATTTTTTAAACATAATTAAGTTATATATAAAAGTTTATCAACAACATCTGAAATAATGTCGCTATTGAAATTGTCACTAGAACTGATAATTTAAGAATTAAAGCTCCTTTGTAATCATAAAGAAGGACCCTATTTATAGTTTAATGTTTAGCGATTATTATATTTTTGAATATCTGTTGTAAATGTTGAGTCTATGAAAATTTCAGTATGAATATATCATATCAAAATCTATTGTAAACTTATTTAACTTATGCACCTTCAAATGCAATATGCACTAAAGTGTGTCACTACTTAAGTAGTTTTTGAATGGAGGAAAAATGCAGTTTGAAGTTAACTGTATACTCACATATTAATACAGTTTTGAAATATTAAAAAAAATTTTAAAGCTTCCTTTTGATCTTTTGTTACACATAAAAAATAAAACCTTCGAAATAACAAAAAGTTATCATACTTTTTGAAATAAGAAAATACTTATAGGATATATTGTTAACTTTTAGTTAAAAAGTGTTCAGATAAATGTAAGTAAACTATAAATGAATGAATAAGATAAACATATTGTTAATCTTTTGTAATTCTTTTTTTCGCCAAAAGAATAAAACAAACAATTAGTTTATTTCTTTTACTTGAGTGTTTAAGGAAATTTAAAGAGACATTATTAATGGTAAACACTTTTGTGAGCAATTGTTACAGCTATTGAAAGAACATTAAGTGGATTATCGTAAAAAAGTTTCCTTCTTTTTCATATCTACAGGGTGATTCTGAATTCATCATCAATATTTGGTGGGTAGGTAGGGAATAGGAAAAGAACACTATTTCACATAGGAAACCAAGGGTCCCAAAGTCTTCCGAAGGAGATAGGCGCCATTAAAGTTTAGGGTCCAAAAATTCAAATGATTATAAAAAACAGAAAAATTAATCGATTCGTTTGCGGTTTTCACCAAAATTATTCTTTATGTCAGTATTGTCTTGAAAATAAATTATAAAGAAAAATTTCAAAAAATGACGATAGAGGGCGCTTTAGACTTTAGAGTAACGAACAACTATTTTTCCCGTTATTTTTTGCATCTATTTAAAGGTTTCGTAAGCGTAGACTTAAACTTAAATTTTGAGCTCAAAATCTGTATAGTTGGAAGCAGTTAAGTAGCACAAACTTAACTGTGTTCAGAGGGTTTTAAATTCAAATGATTATAAAAAACGGAAAAATTGGTCGATTGATTTGCGATTTTCACTAAAACTATTCTTTTTGTCAATATTTCCTTGAAAATAAATTTTAAAAATTAATTTCAAAAAATACCGATAGAGGGCGTTTTAAACTTTAGAGTAACCAACAACTATTTTTAAGCGCTATTTTTTGTATCCAATTAAATGCTTGCAAATGCTTAGATTTAAATTTTGAGCTCAAATTCTAAATCGATGGAGGGGTTAAGAAGCTGAAACTGAACAGTGTTCAAGAGTTAAAATGTTACCCTCCCCACCCCTCGAACACATTTCAAATTTCCGCACTTAATTACTCAAAACGATGCAGATTTTGAGCTCAAAATTTAAGTTTGAACTTTTACAAGCATTTAATTAGATACAAAAAATAACGGTTAAAAATAGTTGTTGGTTACTCCAAAGTTTAAGGCGCCTTCTAACGGTATTTTTTAAAATTAATCTTTAAAGTTTTTTTTCAAGGAAATATTGACATAAAGAATAGTTTTAGCGAAAACGGCAAACGAATCGAACAATTTTTTCGTTTTTTATAATAATTTGAAATTTGAACCTCCCCACCCCCATTGAACACAGTTCAGTTTGCGCTACTTAACCACTCCCAACGATTCAGATTTTCATCTCGAAATTTAAGTTTATGTCTAAGCTTCTAAAAAAATTTATGAGATGCGAAAAATAATGGTAAAATATAGTTGTACGTTACTTTAAAGTCTAAAGCGGCCTCTATCGGCATTTTTTGAAATTTATCTTTATAATTCATTTTCAATAAAATACCGATATAAAGAATAGTTTTAGTGAAAATCGCAAATCAATCGACCAATTTTTCCGTTTTTTATAATCATTTGAATTTAAAACCCTCTGAACACAGTTAAGTTTGTGCTACTTAACTGTTTCCAACTATTCAGATTTTGAGCTCAAAATTTAAGTTTAAGTCTACGCTTAGGAAACCTTTAATGAGATGCAAAAAATAACGGTAAAAAATAGTTGTTCGTTACTCTAAAGTCTAAGCGCCCTCTGTCGTCATTTTTTGAAATTTTTCTTTATAATTTATTTTCAAGACAATACTGACATAAAGAATAATTTTAGTGAAAACCGCAAACGAATCGATCAATTTTTCTGTTTTTTATAATCATTTGAATTTTTGGACCCTAAACTTTAATGGCGCCTATCTCCTTCGGAAGACTTTGGGACCCTTGGTTTCCTATGTGAAATAGTGTTCTTTTCCTATTCCCTACCTCCCCACCAAATATTGATGATGAATTCAGAATCACCCTGTATATTTGTACACAATGTGCATTGTTAGTCGTTTAAGCTAAATGAATAGTTGATAATACACGTAACCTTAAATATAATTATTTACTATTTTGTAAAATATTTATTACATACTTGATTTTTCCACAATGATCATGCAGGGTCGATTATATCCATTTTTTTCTTTTAATTATGGGATGAAATAATTTTTCGTTTAATTAAAAAAATAATAAAAGCGGCTCTCCAAATGGAAAAACATATACTTAACCAAATTAAGATCTTCTAATTATAAATAAAATAATTAATACATAAATTATTTTACTAATATATTTACATTAATATGAATATTTATTGGTAATAAAATTTCGGCCCCGTTCACTTTCTAGTAAAATTTATCTAAACAAAAAATATAAAATTAATGTTTAAAGTACACTGAAAAAAACTGCAGCAGAGATTGCAGACAATGTCTGTAAAAAATAGGGACTTTTTACCTATATCAACAGATTTTGCCATTAGATTAACGGTTTTCCACCATAAAACTCAAAAAATTACGAAAGTTGACCGTTTATGTAAAAAAAGTGACATATTGCGTAAATTTACTGGATAATTTACTGTAAATTAGCGTAAATTTTCAATTCTTTTTTACAGTGTAAGAAGGTTTACCTGGGGAAATAGGGATTATGCAGATGAAAAAACTTCAAAACTATGTCATTCTAGCATGGCTTTTTTATACAAAATCTTCAAAATCTTTTTGTTCTATCTATTCGTAGCATTAATTCATTTTTGCCAAATTTCATCAAAATTGCTAATGCCCGACCAGATCCCAACTTATTGGTAAAAAACATGTAATCTTCACGTCATTTCAGCAAGATTCAAAATTGTAACATAATCCTATTTTACTATCAGACAACCTATAATTAAATTGTCAGTTACATATTCGTTTGTAAAGATGATGCCGGAATCATTTAAATCTGAGAACGAAAGTGCAGTTTGATGCGTGGTTTACAAGTAAAAAATCACATGACCTTTCATGTTATTTCAAGATTGAAAGTTTGGGTTTAAGATTTAAAATTTTAACATATTACCGTAATTTCGTATTGATAAGTCCCAGCTCTGTTTCGACCCAGAAATTTTCCAAAATAAAATGTAACATTTTGAATCGAGGTATTTATTTATCTTAAATTACTGAATGAATTTTCTGGGTCGAAAATGAATTGTTTGAGCTGCGGCTTATCTACACAAAATTACGGTACTCAAAGAGTAATATCACACAACTTATAATTAAATCGACAGGAACGATTTCGGTTGCAAAGTTAATGCAAACTCCTTTAAATTTGGCAACGAATGTGTAAGTTTGAAGAGTGGTTTAGATGCAAAATAAATTTGTTCCCTTCACGTCATTTTAGCAAGCTTGACAGTGTTAACGTATCAATCATTGTATAAAAGACATTTTATAATTAATTTGTTGAAACAAATTCGGTTGAAATAACAATGCTAGAGAAAACCCTGTATACAGGTTCATTATTAATAGATTTTGCTGTTTAAAGCTGATATAAAGAATTTACAATACGAATTAATACCATAATGAAAAATCACATTTTCCTTTTTTTTTTCATTGGATAAAACTTATTTAATTACAGATCACTGCTTCTATACTCCTCAAAATATCATTAGATACGTCATAGATACGTAGTAGATCCGTCATACTTTACAAGTTTATAAATTAGTTTACTTGCTTTGCACATACACTTTCGCAATTCCAAGTAGAGTGAACACAACTATTCCTTTATTTAATACAGTGAGTGATACAGTGAGATCATACAAGACAGTATTTGGATTGCATGAATAGTGATATATTTGACATTACTGAGTTGTGTAATGTGCATGAGTCTTTTGATACCATTTAGTGACATGTACATGAATTTTAAAGTGTTGCAAATTAACTGAAGTTATATATGCATCTATCTATCTATATATACATGCATATCAAATACTTTTAAAATATGTAAAAATATATGGTACATGGGGATTTAATTACACAAAAAAGAACATAATCCAATATAAATCCGAATTTTTGGAACATGTGAACTAGCCCAATGGTTTTTTATGCCCAGAAATGTTAAAATACAAAATTTTGCCAAAATCGTTTGAGCTGTTTTTCAGAGAAAATTTACGCACACACACAATTCTTGCTCGTAATATAGTATAAAAATAAGATATTACTGAGTAATTACAAAATGCATGTACCGAATTTATCGAATTATATTGCAACATTTTTCTATTAAAAATATTTCTTAAAGAAAAAAAAAAACTTGGAAAGTTTGAGTAAGTTTTTCCTTTAATATTAATGTTTGTTTTCTAAATGTTCAGTACTAGCAATCTTTTGCGAATGTATTAATTTGACTACATGTTGTAAAACATAAGTTGATCTTATCCCTTTCGTCGCATAATAAAAATTAATTCATGCTGACTCGGCCAACAATCGCAAGTAGATTTCAAAGTTAAATACTAATTTCACCAACAAAATCGAAATAAAAATTAGAGATAAACTAAGTTTAACAACTTTATCTGGCTCCTTAAAAAGAGATTTTAATAACATTTTTTTTTCTGTAAGAGCTGGTTTTATACGATTCACGTCCGTAAGATAACTTCTTCTTCAACAGCTATGTATTCATAATTTATAATTGCTGTAAGATTTATCCTATCGGAATCTTGTTAGTATAAAGTTGTAGATAATATTAAGAAGATTCAAAATACATTTATTCTGATAATATATCTTGTGAATTAACGAAATTATCAATTTTCTTTTCTTCTTCACGCCTTCCCCTTTTTTATCCCTTTTTCAGTAAGAGTTGGTCCCATCAAAAACGTGTTAGAATAAAATGCTGTAGACAATATTAATAAGATTTATTATAAAAATAGAATTTAATATCTTCAGAATAGAAGAAGTTATGAATTTTTCTTTTTAAAACCCAACTCCTTTTGCCACTTAAGTACATTTTTAATCTCTTTCAAAAATCTGTCATGCATAAATTGACCTGTTTTCTAGAAATAATAACTTTAAAATTATTTGATATGTATTCGAATTAAAAAGATATGTTTTTTTTTTTTTTTTTTTTTTTTTTTTTTTTTTTTTTTGCAACACCCTCTTCATTTAAATCCCTTGGAGCGATTTTTACCACTCACATTTACCGCCAAGATATTAACCGCTTTAATGATTTTGATGAGTTTGAAGATCATCTGTACATAACCTCTTTTATAGTGCAGACAAAAATTAGTAAATACATACATATACATACATTTGTATGTAAAGCTTTAAGGTTAAAGTGGTTTTGAATTCTGGGGTCATGTAATGAAATGTTATGCAGTTGATTTTTTTTAAGTCGCACCATGATAAAGACCGCAATCGATAGTATTTTTTACGAAATCTAATATTGTTAATAAAGGACTTTTTTTCTTTATGGAAAAGACTGTCAATTTAATGTGGTGTTGCGAAGCATAAAATAAATTTCGACTGTATGACGTAAATTTTGCGTTGTGTTTCATTAGGAAACTTTCAAAATACGTTTTACAAAATTTCTATTAATTTCTATTACGCAAATATTTAAAGACATAAATGGGAGGACAAAAGAAATTGAATTTGAGATCTTAAAAGCCTTTGTATCTAATTATACTACTTAATGAGAAACACGGAACTTTCTGTAATCAAGTTTGGAATTGAATTAAAATTAATTACTTTTAACTTTCGAATTATCTTAAGTAAATTTTATATTTCCGAAGTTTCTCTAGTCTTCATAGAATGCTAGATTGTATTTCAAAATAAAACTGATGAATATTTCAAGTATTAATATTTATTTATCGAAAAGAAGAAATTTTGCACATCAGTATATAATATTTTAATTATTAAATGGAATTAAAAATTTAAGCTGAATCTAAATAATTTGGTGTGCAATATGTTCTATAAAAACTTCCGTCAGTAAAAATATTAGAAGAAAATTTTCAGCTATGAATGAGATTTTAGAAGTATAATTTCGAAACATCTCTCTTTTGATTGTATGTTCCATTAACAGTTATTTTAATTTAAATGATTGTCTAATATTAATGAGTAAGTATTTTTTATGCAATTTAACATTATTGCAAAAATATGATATTTAAGCATCTGAGCTATGATATTTGAAAAGACCGCTCATTTTAAGCTCAAAATCTTGGAGTTTTATACAATGAAACCCAATCGATGCAGAACTTTCACGAGTTTCCAAAATTGGATTTTCTGGATAACTTGAGTTTTGAAAGTTACGCCCTCTTATATATAATTTTAAAAAATGTAGCTCTGGACATTTGAAAATATGACATGTCATAAATAATTTTTTTTTGTTGATGTGAACAATTTGTGAGAATGAAGGAAACCGCGTTTCATAATTAGACTTTATGAAATATTAGTAAACAGAAATCAAATTTATTATTTTTTTTCTGAATTTCAGTACAGTAAAGTCGAATGCATAGTTTTTCACAATTGGTGATTTTTTTTAAATTAATCATTTCGCTGAATGATCTAACTACATTTAGAATGGAAATTTCTGGCTGTCACATACACATAAAAGATTTCATTTGCGAGTAAGGACTCTAACGGACTTTTTCATTACAGACAACACGAAAATTTTCATTATAGGCTGTTTTAATACTGAGTAATACTGTTTATTTTATAGCGTTTTTCAAGTTATTATTTCTGGTGCTATTAAGCTTCAGTCAAGTTTCATTTTAATTCTTTAGCTTTTGATACAGATGCTTGTAAAATACGAAGGTTATTTTTTGCCACATTTCTTTCAGTAACGTAACAAGGACGGGTGTCCAAAATCAGCAATATTGCATGGTTTTCTTCTAATTGATTCATAGCATAAAATATTTTCTTTAAACAAATCAAAATTACCGGTATTAAGAACACTTGGGCACCCCCACCCTGGTTACGTCACTGGCATTTGTTTACTTTAAACTACATCTGTCGTTTACACTTTGTTAATATAAATTATTTTTAAGCTATTTTTTATTGAATTCATACAATAATTTCTTCAAATATTTGTATATAAACTGGGTAGGTTACTTTTTGGACATTCATTAGTTGTAGTTAATCAATTAAAGTATAAAAAAAATAGGCATAAATATTTTAATAGCATTTACAAATATTTTCATTAATCTATGATTTTTCAATGAATGTCAGCATCGTTCAATTTATAATCTTTAACAAAATCGCTTTATTTGAAAAAAAAATCAAGGCTAATTTCTCTAGTTTGTCTGTTAATCATTAATACACTCAAAAAATGACATTTTAATGTATCTTCATTCAACTTTTTTACCTAACCACGATATGCTTATCCTAATCTTCCCAAAAGACCTCAAAGTTGTTATAATAACCGTAACTATCTTGTTAGTCAACATACTTATAAGGCGAAAATGTTATTTGTGAAAGATCTTTCAAAACTCCATGAGTGGGGATTTATGGGTGAACTTATTCAAACATATTGAAAATAAAGTTAACTTTTTTTAAGCATGTTTATGTTACATCATAACTAGAATTATTTCTTTCTATACTTGTAATGTTTAACCAACCGTTATACTAAAAGGAGATTATTTATTTCAGACTTATGTTTTTGAAAGTTTGTTTTGATAAACTAATTAAATTTAAAAATTTAACTAAATCACGCTAATGAAATGACCTGACAATTTTTTAATTATTTTATTTAGATGTAAACATAAAGAGCGATCATGAACTATGTGGCAAAGTTTTAAATGTGGTATATGGGATCAAAATAAGCATTCTTTTCCATAATATATTTTCTGGAAGTGACGCCAATGGCTGACGCATTTTATGGGATTTCTATTATTACTTATTATAGTTACAGGGGTCATCGACCCATATTGAAAAGGGGGCCACCAAACATGGTGCGCACATACTTTGATGATTTCAATGTATGTTATGGGGTCATACCATTAATTGGTATACAGATGGAAGGTTTTCTTCAAATCGGCCTTATTTTTTGAGAAAGTGAGAGTTAAAGTTCAGCGTATATTTCAAATAACCATTAGTATAAGCTTCTGCTTTGAACTATGTGGCGCTGTGGTAGTATTCGACCTTCCCAGCTAGGACGTATCGTGTTCGATGCCGGCTTGGGCTTTATTTTCATTTTTTACTTATTTTTGTATTTTTTACACATTACATATTTTAAGCAGAATAGAGAATTCTACAGCTTTGAACTATTTGATATTTTCTTAATAAAAATTTTTCCATGAAAATTTATGTTTTATGAGGGGCTATTGCCCCTTCCTTTAATTATATTAAATGTGTTTTACATGCAGAATTATCATACTTCGTTCGAATCTCGAATAAAATCATTCTCATAAGGCACCTCCGTGGTTAAAATTGTATGTTCATTGGATAAGTATTAATAAGAGCGACGGTAACTAATGCCCTCCGCTTACTTTATATAAATGGGTTTTATATGCAGATTTATAAGATTTCGTTGATATCTTACATATAGGATCATTCTGATGAGGGCCTCTGTGATTAGTATTGGGTGTTTATTAGATAAAGAATTAAGTATTAAGAAGGGGGAACGGGAGCTATTGCCCCTCTTCTTTATTTATATAAATGGATTTTTCATGCAGAATTATCAGATTTTGTTGAAATCTTAGAATATACGATCTTTTGATGGGGTGCTTCCGTGATTAGTATTGGGTGCTCATTGGATAATAGTCGGAGCGTAAAAAAAGGTTTTTTTCGAAATTCTTTTCTCTCTATAGTAGAAAAGTTGTGGACTGGTATCGGTAACATAGAAAATTTGAAAACCATCAATAAATACCTTCCGGTTCCACTTTTTGGGTCGAAATATGCAATTTTAGATGAAAATGCTGTAAATTTGCACATTTCAGCAATATTTTTAATTTCCCATTTTTCTTCGCTCTAAAATGGAAAAGTTGCAAGAGTACATAAGGTCCATAAGTCCAAAATATTAAAGTAATTAAAAAATATTTTCTGGTTCCACTTTGGGGTTTAAATAAGGGAAATTTATTGAAAATGATGCAAATTTTGAAATTTTAGTAATTCTTTTAAATTTTCGATTTTCTATTCCCACTGGCAGGAAAAAATTGGAAGAATATACAAAAATCATAAGTGAATTACCTTAGAATAATCAATAAATATCTTCCGATTTAACTTTCGAAATCTAAAAATGTCAAAGTAGCTAAAAATTATGTAAATTTTCACATCTCATTTTTTTCTTATCAATTTTCTCATCTAGCTAGAGCGGAAAATTCGGACAATCGTATTAGAAACATAGGTGCAAAAAGTTTAAAGTAATTAATAAATATCTTCTGGTTTGATTTTATTACTTAAGCTGGCAAATACATGGCTTTAATGACACAAATGGTCCACCAACTGAATATCAGAATTTTCTTACAGAAATTTTTCTTTTAGTTTTTCTTGCAAACTGTCAAGAAACCAACTTTGGAATTCTGGCGCAAATTCTGTAGAAGCCTATCATGAAATTTTCTGTTAAAATAATATTGATTTTCAGTTCGCGGACCGTTTGGGAGCCCTGCACAAAAAGCATAGAGCAGCTGAACTAAGAACGATCTGAGGGGAATTTTTCTAATAAGTTCATTTTTCTGTTCGTTTACTCTAGTGTTATCGTTGGTTTAATGCTCTGCTCGTGACAGGTTCTTAATGACGCTATTCAATTTTAGCTTTTATGCTTTATTGAAAAATAGTACCTCTGAAATTGTTTATAAAAGTTTGATATTTAATATTGTGTTGAACTAATAGTGTGCTTGGAAGATATTACACAGAAATATCCTAATTAATGCGCAGTACACAGGATATGTCTTGTGCCATTTTTAGAGATCCTTCAAAATTAAGAATTGGCATTCTACCATCTTACGAAGATATAATGAAATATTTTTTTGTAGGTGAGAAATGAATCGAAATATAAGTATAAGTCAAGCCCACCCTTGGGGTGATAGCGAATTATGTGCTGAAAAGGTTGAAGCAATTTGGCAGGCTGCCACAGTTGCAACGGTTTCTAGGCAAAGAATAGTCCAAACAAATGATTAGATCATATAATGATAAATACAAGGGTATGAAGAAGTTTATCAATAAAGAATAGACGAAGTGAAAATTAAAAAAATTTCGAAATTGGAATTATAAAAATGTCTGTTTGAAAGTCTGAACGTCTGTTTTTCCAGAAGGATGTAAATGCCCAAGTGATCAGAAAGTTCTAGAATTGGAAGACAGTTTCTTGAGGATCAGAGGACTTCAAGAAAAATGTTGACACATGAGGAATCACGGCCCACAACACGGAAACTTAGTAAAAGAACGTACAGGTTTGAAAAGGAATACGAAAGGTTTAGAAAATAGTATAAAAGGGAAAAACAATCACAAATGCTTTATGCGAAGATTCGGGTAATTTAATTCTTCTAGTCTTGTTGATGAACAACTGTGTCATGATGTTAGTGATAAACCTTTAACATCTTGCAATTGAACGTAAATGCTATTGGTATATCACGAACAACCCATCTCCCTGCCCTAGCCAGAACTTGAGACACAATGGGAGTGTCCGACCGAGCTGCAGCATCAGTAACAAATTAGGAGTTGTGACACATGACGGCATGTCCATGTCCAGTATTATAGACAGGAATAACATAAGACGACAAAGGAAGAAATATCGCGTCGAATGCCAAGTCCAAGATTAGAGTTTTATGCCCGCCAATTCTTTGAACATTTCCGTGCCAGTGGAAATAGAAAATCGGAAATTAAAAAAATACTAAAATGTGAGAATTTGTATCATTTTCGACGTACGTTTCCCGTATTTAAAACCCAAAGTGAAACCGGAAGATATTTTTAATTACTCTAATATTTTGGACTTATTTATATTTGGACTACGTACTCTTTCAGTTTTTTTTCGCTCTAGGGATAATAAAAATTTGAAAATTAAAAAATTTGCTGAAATGTAAATATTTACAATAATTTTGATTAAAATTGCATTTTTCGACCCAAAAGTGGAACCGGAAGGTATTTATTGATTGCTTTGAAATTTTGTGAGTATATTATTGATACCACTTCTCAACTTTTCCGAGTTAGGGAGAAAAGAATTTCGAAAAAAACTTTTTTACACTCCGCCCTGTATGCTCGAAAGTTCGCAAGTCGCTGAATGTTACGAAAACGTTTAAAAAATATGGTAAACTTTCTATAGAATCTGGACAGAGACAATCGAAAAATAGTGAATAAAATCACTGTGCGTCTTTAGAACATAAAATCCTTACATTTTCTTCATTTATCAATGCAAAAGACATGGAAAGAAAAATCTATAAGTGATAAAATTTTTAATGAACACATTAAATGAAATTCAAATTGTGCTAAGTAGTTTTCTATAGCCGTCACCGTAAGAGAAGTATAAAGAAATAATGTAAATCTCATAAAATGGTGTTTTTTTTTATACCGAGGCCAAGTGTATAGCTAAACAAACAATTATTCTGAGAGATTTGAAATCAGGAAGATCTGGTAAAGTTTTTAAGGGGTCAGGTACCTTTGAAGATGCGACATTACTAGAAAATAGGACCCTTCTATGTATTGTTAATTTCGCCTCTAATTAACTTTTTAATATGAAATTTTAAACACACATTAAGAACTTTACATGCTAATAGTTATTGTTCTGAAAAAATGCACATAACGTTTTTTAAATTTCATTTGAATTGCAGTATTTTTTATTGAACGAATTCACCTTACATATCTTGCGTGCACGATTTCTCATAAATGATTTGTCACAATGTACTCAAAATTGTTTATTGAGTAGAGATTTAATATTTGTTTAAAATGACCTACACTTGAGAAAATATAATGATGTGTTTTTGAGAAAGAAAATGTAAAACAAAAAATCTCAAAATTTTGAAATTAATTTTGTATAAAAATAATCATAATTTATAAAATTCTTATTTGATGAACACAATAGAAGGTCATTTTGTGACATCTATAAGGTTTTTATCTTCATTCAACATTTCACGAAATTCTATCCAGCCGCTTCTTAGAAATCATGCGCGCAGTGAGCAAAATCAACGTTTTGAGAAAACTGACTTTTAAAATCCGATTGCCCATCTATTATATTAAGGAAGCTTAAAAAGTTTTCATCATAACTTCTCTTCTAAAGCGAATGTTTTCCTGGAGTTCCTTTTGAAATATTCGTTAAGAATATAATTTTATTATAAGCTATACAACAAAAAAGTTATTTTTGGACACTTTCAAAGGTACCTGACCCCTTAAGCTAATTTTACTAAATTAAACACATTGATAAGAAAAAAATACAAAGGACGCGGGGTTAGAATGCCTTCTGGAATTTTGTAAATAAGATATTTTTCGGTATAAGTATTTTCTTACGAATAACATCAAAAAATTAACAACATCAAAATTCGAAAACAGATTTATTTCACAATAAGCAAAAGCTTTGGTTCACGTACTTAATAAAAAGAAAATTTACATTTCAATATTCTGGTGCCAATATGGAATTTATGAATAAAAATTAAGTAGTCAAGAAATGAACAACCGTTCTTGAAAGAACTCAAAAGAAGATATTTTTTAAAAAAATTTTTAAATAAGAAGTATTCCAAAAATTCATACCAGAAAAAAAAGTGTCAAAATATATTTAATTAAAACTTAATATTTTTGGTTATGCAAATCCAAAAATAAATCCCCAAAATCAAGACATCTATACTGTGTATCTGACGCAGTTAATGCTCCCGAACTGCTAAAAAAACAACGACAATTTGGTGACGTAAGGCAAAGTGATGCAAACAATTAATATGAAAGCTACTAGCGAAATTAATTTTCCCACATAAAATTACCCACTTATTTTATAAAGAGTACAACAAACTAAGTGTTAAATATTCTTTAAAAAATCGTTTTAAGTAAAAGTTTAATTTTTTTCGTTAATACTATGTAAGAGCATTTTTTTTTAAATTCTACTCATGTGAAATATGTTCTATAATCAGCCATTTTTTATTGGGTGCGGAACACATTTTAAAATAAGTTTTATTTAATGAGTTAAATATCTGATTTTTTTTGTGTGTGTGTGATGCTTAACCATACAATTTTTAAACAAAATCCCGTGATAAAACTTTTCAGAACTTAAAAAAAGAAATGAAGTTCAAAATTTATTTAAAAAGTGAGATAATTTAAAATCGTTATAATTTAAAATACTATTTGTAGAAGTTGTTATTTCTTTTTCATTAAAAAAAATCATTAATGTATAAGTTTTAAATCTGATTCAGCATTTTAAAAAATACTACTTTAAATAAAAATTTAAAATATTTAAAGTAAAAATATTTAAACAAATTAATGTAACTTTTATGTTACTTTAATGTAACTTTAATGTAACCCGATCTATGATGATTCAGTAGTTATTCGCGTGTCCGATGCATTTTTTGTTTAAGACATTAGGTATCCGATTCACCACTGATAGGTACACCACTGAATAAAAGGAAATAAGCAAAAGTGAAGTTATTGCAAAATTTTTAGTATACGCGATTTTTCATTTCCATATATTTACCTGTTTTTCAAACGAAAAAAAATATTTACAAAATTCATTTTTGATGTAAAAAGTGATGTGAATTGCCGTCATTTTTATGATGAATACTTTCAAACACTGATTCTGTGAAAACTAATTCAATCATCAGTGTTCTGAAATCAAATGCCAGCAACAAATAAAGAAAAAAGTCGAATTTTTATCTGCCACGTGCTTCGAGCAGCCAGTAACAATGCGAATTTTTCTTAACTTATGAAATTTGCACCACTCTCAAAGACAACCAGCTTGTAAATTTTACAGCTATGTTGGCAGCCGTGTTCCAGCAACTTCTTTTTTGTTAATACAGCGATTTTCCTTGCTCTTTATTTTGGACTTTTTCAGGCAACTGCGATATAAAAGTGGAATAAGTGGAAAGAATTATCGATGTCGTAAAACCAGATTCAAGCAACAATTGAAGTAAAAATTGAATACTTTCTGTCATGTACACAACGCAGTTAATAGCAATGAAATATTTACTTCAGTTTCACAATTTCACAGCAATTTTAAAGATAATAACTTATAAATTTTCAACTGTGGTGGCAGCCAAAGTGCCAGTGCCTTCTGTAGTAAAATACATTATTATTTTTTTTTAAAGTGTTTAATGTTTTATTTCATTAAGGGGGACTGCTGCTTTTTAAAATAATTTAATGAACATTATCTGTTACGTAAGAATTTTCTCATAAAAAATCTTTTAACTGCTTTTGTCAGCTAAATAAATATTTCTAGAATTCATATGCATTCATAAATATAGACGAAAAATATTTTAAATATTTGTTTATATTAGGTAAACAAATATTTAAAGAATCAATGCACTTTATGTTCTGCCTAAAAATTACCGATAAAATTTTTGATTTTTTTCCCGCTTTCAACTTTGTAACAATGATTATTTTTCCTTGTCTCTGTGTACTTTATGAAGAACGTAATTCCATTTACCAAATCAAAACTATCGATACCCTTCTTTGGATTTTTAAAAATACGATTAACTTTATGATAGACAAAAGAGATAAAGTATAATACAAAATATGTTTTAAAAAATATCTTTTCATGAAAAATGGTGATTTTGAGATTAAATCTTCGTTCTATTTTCGCATTTGTGCTGTAGTCAAGAATTCATTTCAAGGTTTTTTGGTTACCTATGAAAGATATATATTTTCTGGAATGGATTTTAAAGAAAACAATAAAAAAGGGAAACTTTTTTTAAGGAACTCATACTTTTTTATGTCTGAAATTGTATCGTATATTTAAAATGATCATATTACCATATTATAAAGTAGTTAAAAATGTGAAGAAGCTTTTGTTACGTTAGAAATTTAAAAGATTTATAATATTTTTTATCTTTTTAGATTCTTTGAAATCGACAAATTTAATTTATTTCGAAAATAAAAAATTAAAAAAAACAAGATTTAAGAAAAAGATATACGAGATTAGCAATATTTTTATCTTTTTTTAGTGAATAAAAGATTAACAATGGATAATTCGAAGTAAGGTTTAATAAAAAGAAATTATAAGAATTTAAAATCATGTTTTAAAGACACATTAAGAAAACACATTCCAAAAAATTTACAATTCTATAATAAAGCTTTTAATATATCTTTATTATTGAACTTTGACTATATTATAATAAAGCGAAAAACGTTGTCTTATAAATCAATTTATAAAACGCATAATACACATGAAAACCAATTTCATTAATATCCACCAACAGACGAGAATTAAGTCGATTTTTTTAAATTTATTTTTTTTAATTTAATTAGAAAATGCGAATTACATTTGAAAATTTTCCTTCAGCACCTTCTATCTATAAATGAAATTGCTCTTTAGATGTTTTGTGCTGCCCTGAATGTAATCTATAGAATTTGTACACATTAACAAATGCTTTAAAAAATCGTTTAATCTAAAAATACACAAAACGTATTGCTTTTAGCAATTCTTGCTCATCGAGAGTCCTGTAACTGAATTATTTACAGTGTCCCTGCACATCAATGATAAATACTAAGTAAATCTTATTCTATAGTAAACATCTTAGTCGTGCACACTAGATATAAATATCCCGTAAGACATGGTGACGTCACTCCAACGTCGTTCTGAAGTCACATTGTGACTTTGTGACCATCGATTGTCGATGTGACGTCACAGTGACTAAAATGTGAGGTCGTTATGGCCGTTTTAGAGCTTTTTTGTGACGTCACATTGTTACCAATTTGTGAAAAGTGTGTCATTTGTGATTACTTTGACATTAACATTGTGACAAAATTGTGACAAAACCGACGATATTTAAATTGCGAGAAACACGTTTTTAAAAGTAAATAACATGTTTTAAAGAATATTTGTAATTTTTTAAAAATTTTAAAAAAGTCACATTTCAGTCACAATGTGACGTCACTGAGTGGTGGCATTTTCGTCACAGATGTGATGTGACCAAAGTGACTCACAGTAACGTCATTGTGACATCACTGTGACCATGCATGCTATGAGGGATGTAGCAATTTCAGAATGGAACAAGAAGAAAATACACCACAAACACTTTTCTCGTTAAACCTTAATGTAATGACGTTGTTTTGAAAGTTCATGTAAATGAACCATGAATGCTATCCATAACATACTCTATAGTGAGCATTTTGCTGTGTATTTCCAGAGCTATATAAACATTTGAATAAGTTTGTAATGGTGAAATGTTATTGAAAACTACCGGCAATTTATTTTCCCATATATACTGTAATCTAACGGAACTCTTTTGAATGTTCTTCTGAAAGAACTGCAACTACTGATTCATTATCAAAACCAATCATGCCATCGTGACTATCTAAAACATATTTCAATTTAATGTGATCTGTTTATATTTACATGAGTTGGAGAATGAACAGACAGAAGGATAGAAAAACCGAAATCATAAACGTTTTTCAACTCTATTGTAAAGTCTTAAAAAGAAAAAAATGAAGTATCTACTTATAATAAAATGCGTTCTGGAGAGGTGTGTGGAACGGTTCCAGGATTCGCCACTCCTATCTGTGAATGGACCCTAGCAATACGCCACGTTATGCTTAATGGAAAACAAATGCAGACATATGACAGTTAAAGATAATTTCTTTTACTTAAAATAACGTTTAAACAGCATATTTTTCTATAAAACATGTATATCATATCCAATTATAATGTATTAGGCTCCAAATTAAAAATAAGTAATTGTAAACATCAGATTACGATATAAATAAACGAACTCTGTTGCCGTTCAGATTTTCCAAATCTTGAAACAAATGAATGACTCTTTGAACGCATTATTAAAAAAAAGAATACACGTCAATTATCTAATTCTGTTTTTAAAATATTTATAAAATCATATTAAACTCTTTAAATAATTTGATTTTGTTTAAAACTGTCAAAAACTCTTTTTGCAATCATCTATTGCCCTCATAGCATGCATGTTCACAGTGACGTCACAATGACGTCACTGTGAGTCACTTTGGTCACATCACATCTGTGACGAAAATGCCACCACTCAGTGACGTCACAATGTGACTAAGATGTGACTTTCTAAAAAAAAATTCACAGTTCGTCACAATGTTAATGTCAAAGTAGTCACAAATGACACACTTTTCACAAATTGGTCACATTGTGACGTCACAAAGTGGTCACAATGTGACGTCACAAAAAAGCTCTAAAACGGCCATAACGACTTCACATTTTAGTCACTGTGACTTCACGTCGATGTCACGTGACGTCACATCGACAATCGATGGTCACAAAGTCACAATGTGACTTCACAACGACGTTGCAGTGACGTCACCATGTCTTACGGGTGGCAAATAATATAAAGAATCGAACTTTGTAATAAACACGAGTTAATGTTCGGCATATCAAAAAGTTAATGTGATATTTTCGGAAATTACATTTCACTTTGCTAATAATCAATAGAGATCTAAATCAGAAGCATGCATTTTTAAGAACTTTTAACTGTTTCTTAAAATGCAGAATTCTGATTGGTTACTCACGTTTCGCTATCAGCGAAAGTAGCCTGGATCGTGGTATTCTTCTCGCAAAAAATGTAGTGAATCAATCACGTTTGAGAATCGTTCAATCAAAATTATTTGTACTTGAGAACGCACGTGTGTTTGTTGATCTTTTTGAATACCTACGTAGACACCAAAATGACAACCTTTTCGTAGGCCGACATGTCTGCCTTCCGTCACGTGACGGAGGGCAGATTTAGCACGCCAAACCGGTTTTTCTCCCACCGAAACTCATATTGCTATGTTTGTCTTGAATTGGACCGCACTTCTTTTCTCTTTGTGATATCTGAAAGTTTCCAATAAAGTGATCACCACCAAAAAACAGCATCTTTTCGCCAAAGATGTTGGATTCGAAACCATGCCGAGATAACAATGGGATTTGGCGTCTACGTATAATGAGAAAGTCAATGGTTTATATATATTTTCAAGTAAATCGTTGTTTCTGTAATTTAACGATAATTTTAGCAATGCCTGATGAAAATAACGAAACGCCGATTGAACGTAGACGGCGATTAGCTCGCGAAAGAAAATCGAGATGGCAATACTCGAAAAATACTCGAATTTTATCGAAAAATCGTGTAATATACTCAAATTTTGCAGAAAAATCGTCCGAAAATACGCGAATTTTGAAGAAAGATCCTGGAAAATATCAAAATTTTGTAGAAAAATCGGGGAAAATACGCACATTTTGTCAAAAAATAGCGGAAAATAGGCGAATCTTAACGAAAGATCGTGAGAAATGCGAGAATTTTGAGGAAAGATCAGGGAAAATACGCGAATTCTGTCAAAAAATCGCGGAAAATACGAGAATTTTGTCGAAAAATCGCGGAAAATACGCAAATTTTGTCAAAAAATCGCGGAAAATGTGCGAATTTTCTCGAAAAATCAAGGGAAATAAACGAATTTTCTCGAAAGATAGTCGAAAATATGCGAATTTTATTGAAAAACTTACTATTTTCAAAATAAAACTGCTATTTTTTAAAAAAAGTTGTTTTGTTTATATTAACTGCGTATAGATAGCGCCAAATCTAAATTTAAAAAACAAAACACAAAGCTTCTTAATTCATGCCTAAAAGCATCGAACTAAAAGTATCATATGCCCATGATAAAAGCCACTGCCGAATCATACTTTTAATAAAAATAATGTATTTTAAAATTTAAAATACTTCAATATTTAATTTTAATGCTTTGTGAAATCTTCAGAAATTGAGTTTCATTTTGCTAATTATTATTATCGTTATTGTAATAAATACTGCTCTTTGTTTTGAAATTAAAATTTGTTCAAAAACTAAAGTTAAAACTATCAAGTTAAAAAAAATTTTAAAAAAACTTTATCATTTGTATTTGTAGAAATCTATTGTTATTTTTAAAATGTGCTTTTCTACAATACAAACTCTTCAATACTAAAATCTTCATTCTGTTTGTATTATTATGAAAACAAAATGCAAATGAAAATTCCGCCATTTTTGACGGGGTTGTTATACTAGTTTTAGATAATAAGAATCGTTTCCAGAATTTATATTTTGTTTTAGATTTCTCAGTAAGAAACGCAATGAAAAGTAAGAAATTCACTTTTTTGCGTAAACTTTAAAACTACTGAAAACACAATTGGATATTTAGAATATCATATAAATCAAACGTGAAATATTAATGCCGACAATAATATCCGATTAAGTAACAAATAATGACTGCCCTAATTTACCCACAACATCCGTTTTGCATCATGTCCAGCATAACAAGATTCGACTCCGCGTCGCTTGTTTTGTAGACACGATGTCCAGACGAAAATAAATTGAACTGGGCAGTGGTACTGTATTTAGCCATTTCCAATTTGTTTCAATCAGTTTGTTTATTTTTCCTTTTGGAGTGTAAACTTTACTGGATTCTTTTCATTCTGTTTCTACAAAACGAATTCTTAAAAGTATATATATATGTTACGGTTTAAAATACAACAATATATTAATACTATCGTTGTAAATTTATTTCAAAAGCAATCGAAAAAAAATAAAGAATTTAAAAAAATAAATAGTTGATCTTTTTCTTCTTTTTCATCAAATCATTAGATTTTCATTTATTATGTGTCTGTTATATAATCATGATATTACAGAAGATACATTTTACACAGACATGTTTTATTTTTAGCCTGTATTTCTTTTATATATTTAATTACTTAGAGCATAAAATTTGACACACTTTTGAAAAACACACGCTGCAGCTGACCGTGATAGCCATACGATTACTCATGAAATTAGTCGTTGGGGTCTACCGTAATACTCACCCATCATGGATATGCATAATATAAAATATGAAAATAAAACATGTACAAACTATTTATAAAATGCACTGCAATTCCAAAATAAATAGGAATATTTAAAATTTTTTTACGTATAGTAATGCTTCATTACGGAGTTGCGGATACGACTTGATTATCCTGTCGATCCATTTCGACATGTAATATACAATGGCAAAAAAAAAGTATTTGCACCCCAGGTAAATTTGTTGTAGCATATGTATAAATAAATAAAAAGCAACTAAAGAATTAAAAATACCAACACCTTTACAAAACAAACAAACATGTTTAATACTTGACTTATTAATTATATTTAAATTATGAAAACATAAAAAAGTAGCATTTGTACTGTCAAAAAAATATTTTCTCTCTAGCAATAAAAATAGAACTAGATGATTTATTTATCAGTTAGAAACATTGTTAATATTTATTATGCATGCCCTTTACTTCAAATACAGCTTGTAATCGTCTGGGTGTTGATTCTATTAATGTGTGACTTGTATCACTGCTCATTTGTAGCCATTCGTCCCTAAAAGCTTGCTTGACCCTTTCCGGCACACTATTCCCGGGCCAGGATACCTAATTTTAATTCCAAACTTGCAAATGGCACCAATATAATTTTATTAAAATTTTGCTTTTACAATGAAAGCTTAATTTAGGGAGTTCATAATGTCTAAAAAAGTCGTTTTCAAGTTCCGGTGGCAGTCGATAATTGCTCATTTTACTACAAAATTTGCCCGTTCCGGAAATGGTTAAGTTCTGATTTTTTAGAAATTTCTTTTTCCTTTGATAAAAAGTTAATTAAATCCAATTAATTTTTTAAATCATCAGATTTTAAAGCATTCACCTTTTATATAAACATTTTAATATATATTTTTTTAATTTTTTCATAAGAAAGGTGTTATAATAAAAATAAAATACGTTGAGATGTTTCGGAACCGTCAAATTAGTTCCATAGTCATAATATAAATCTATATAAGATTTATATTATGACTATGGAACTTATTTGACGGTTCCGAAACATGTCAATGTATTTTATTTTTATTATAACATCTTTCTTAAGAAAAATTAAAAATTTTATTAAAATGTTCTTTTTCTTTTTTTACATCCAAAATATGCCATAAATTTTCCATCGGGTTGAGGTCTGGTGATTGTGGTGATGTTTTCAATTGATTTTTTACATTATAAAGCAACCATAACTTCGTAATATACGCAGTGTGTTTCCGATCGTTATCCTGTTAGAAATAATATGAATTAGGAATTCCTAATTTCAGAGCGCTATTAGATAAATGATCTCGCAATATAGTAATATCTTGTTTAGCATTTAAATTGCCTTCAATAAAGGTCATTTCGCCAATCCGTTAAAAGACATGCATCCCCAAATCATTACACTACTACTGCCATGTTTTAAAGTCGGTTTCAAGTTTTCAATTTGAAGAGAAGTATTTGGCTTTCGCCATACAAATTTCTTACCATTTGAGCAATAAATATTGAATTTGCTTCCTTAGAACAAAATAACAGTTTTTCAAAACTCTAGCGGTTTGTTGACATAAGCTTTTGAAAATTCAAGTCTTTTCACCTTATTTGCTTCGCTAATAAATGGTTTTTTTTTTTTTGAGGGGCTCTTCCTCAAGTATGCGCATCATGAAGAATATTTTTGATTGTGGTGTAACTATTCTTCCCGACGTTGAAGCGACATCAACTGCCAATTCTCGAGTGCTTAGAAAAGGGTTTTTTGAAGATTCTTTTATGATGGCTCTCCTTTGCCTGGTTTTTAGCTTTTTTTGGACGCCCAGTTCGCGTCTTATATACTGTCGAACCAGTTTCTTTTTTCTTCTTAATTACATATCGAAAACTAGAAAAGTTTAGATTTAATTTTTTACTTAAATCTCGGTAACTGAATTCAGAATTGTTAAGAAATATAATCTTTTCATGGGTACCAATACACAGTTCACTGTTTTTTGGCACCATTAGAACAACAACTCCCCAGAATCCCTGCTCCAGTTAATATATTTTGTTACTTTAAAGTGCGGATCGAATGAACTGCGGGACTGATAGGCTAAACATTTGCATAATGTTCACATTTAATGCCTTTTTTAATAGTCAATGCTTCGTTTTATGAGGAAATATTAATTTATTTTTTAAAATGTGTAATATTACTGTTAAAGAAAAAATTTTAGTTATTTTTATTTTCTTCTTATTTAAATAAATGAATAATTAAGAGAATAGTGTCATATTTGCTTTCTATGGTTACTTATGCTAAAAAAGTCTGCGGGTAAATACTTTTTTTGCTCACTGTAAGTCGCCAAACTATTACCCTAATTTCCTGCCTATAATCCGCGGATCAAACAATTCTTTTTCGACCCAGAAATTTTATTTTGTAAATGAAGGCAAATATTTACGGCGATCTGAAAAGTTATATTTTATTTAATAAAATTTCTGGGTCGAAAAATGATTGTTTGATCCGCGGATTATACGCAGGAAATTAGGGTAGTTAAATATACGAATTGGCATATTTTTATTTTTTAAAGGACGAAAAATAAATTAATTAATGATTACTAATACTGCAAATAAAACATCAAATTAACAGTCACTGATGATGTGACAAACATATTTAATGTCAAGCGAATGTGATATATATGGTAAGGCATGATTGGCATTTAATCTCATAGTTTAGGGATAGTTTTTTGTCCAACGGAGAAAATTCAGTACCATCAAATTGCGTAAAGGAAACATTCTTATAACGCCAAAAATAAAAATTATATTTACTAATAGTTTACTGCGTTGGATTAAGCGTCTTATTTGCAATTAAAATATATCTTTGAATAGAAATTTGAATAAAATACAGGGTCATATAAAATTGATGAATTTGTTTAAAAATATTTCAATTAACCCCTTGCGGGGCGGTGGTTTCATAGATATACCACTTAATTTTAATTTCCAAACCCCACATTGGCACCGGAATTTTGTTAGAGAAAATTACGGTTTATTGAATGCGTGAAGTATAGCCTTTTCTTATTTATAAATAAAGTTGTTTTCAAATTCCGGTGTCAGTCATTAATTTCAACACTTAAGCAATGAATTTGCCCTGCCCCGCAAAGGGTTAAATATATCATATATCAAACATAATAAATATCATCAATTAAATATCCAATCGACTTCATTTTATATGCATAATTTATGTTTTTTATTGTCTTTTATTTACACTCCTTAAATAAAATAAATATTCGAAAATTGTATATGGCTATCAGAAAAAATATTTCGAGAGCCCAAAAAAATAGTTCCTGATAATCGAGGTTACTGATATTAAATAGGGTTCTTACCATTATTACATACTAGTACACATCAAATTTTAAATTTGTTCGGGAGATAGCGCGTTTACAGATACACAGGCAGACAAAACAAGACTCGGGGAAACAAACAGACAAACGAATGGCAAAGTTTTTTTTTTTCTAAAAATGTGTTTTTTGTAATCTCCAGTGTCTAAAATGTGTAAAGCCATCAAAAACATTTTTTAAAAAAGATTACAAGATTTATCCTATATTACGTATGATGGGTAAAAATTAAATATACTTTTATTTATAAAGATAAACATAAAAAATATGCTAAATTGATCAATGTGTTTGATAAAAGGGTTAAAATCGTTTTATTAAGTTGACATATAAGTTTTGTTCACTTAAATGGTCATATTATCAACATCAGTAATTAAAAAGAGAATATTTTGAAAATTTGAAACGTGTATTTGATAAACAAACTTCATGAGACACCAGTGAATACAGTTGAAAATATAGAAGAAATCGAATACAAGAAGAAAACCAGCCTTTTAGACAAATTGCGCAACATAGAAAATTTACAGGTGTTTATGTTTCTTAAATAGTAAAATGATTTCTCCAAGATGTGTTTTTCTCATACTCATTCTTCGGAAATACAATAAAATCCTGTATGTGTAGCGGTAGAATATCCAAAACATCATGTTCTTTTTAATCTCGAAGAATATTGAGTGAAATGCATCATAAATTTTAAAATATTACAAAATAAATCACAATTATAGATGATCATATCTACATGGCTGCCAACTACTACGCCTATTTACAGTCAAATAAACATATTAGAAACAAAAATTTTATTAAATAATTAAGAATATGTACTGTAATGCATAACACTGCATATATTTGGTATACATATTACTAAAACATTTTTGTGGTTCGAAACATTTTTATAAGATTTAAATAGGCGTAGAAGTTGGCAGCTCTGTATCTATTAAAGAACCTGATTTCGTAATGTCTGATATCTCGACATGTTAGTTTGTCAAGTAGATTTTTCTTTCAGATACACATTGCTTTATCACTATTGATGTTGTGTATATGAAACTGGTAGATATTGGTTAATAAACGTTTTTTAAGACTTTTTACGCTTACTTTAATCGCATTTATATTTCCGTTTAAATGGCAATAAGTTATATTTTATAAATAATTCCATAGTTTTTTTATGTTTTTAAAATCAGTTTACTACAACACCTTAGACAGCTTACTGTCGAATCAAATATGAATAAGGGTATTGCACCAAAATAAATTCAATCACTAATGACTTGAAAGCGAAATAATATGTTAAGAAAAAAAAACAATTATCTTTTTCGAACATAATCTATAATTATTATATTTATATACTGCTGCTGCATAAAAACAAGTTAATGAAGACAACGATGTTCTTTTATAGAATAGTATGCATGTCTTTAATTAGCTAGCAATTTATTTCTCTTTCAGAAGACAAATATTCGATTAACCAATAATTTGCGATTTTCCTAATTTATCCACAAAAACCATAAAAGTTTTTCATAACCTATGCTCGAGGTATGATATTTTCTTTTTTGCTGTTTCTTGAAACTTTTTCATCGCTATGTATTTATATAACCGTTCACTAAATTAAAATAATTTTACGGATATATACAAATTTGAAACATTGCGGAATAATTAACGCTGTCATGAGTTATATTCATATTCTTAATTAAGTTTTTTTATGATGTTGAAAAATCTAACAATTTTAGGATTCAGACAGAGGACAAGCATGTAGTTAAGAGATTTCTTAATATTAAGTTATATATATTAATTATAAAGAAGTATACTGATAAGGTAGTTAATAAATAAAATACTTGCAAATAATTTTTATCCGTTTACCAAAATTTTAGGTATACTTATAAATTAAAAGTGCTTATATTGAGGAAAATACTGCAAGAGTACTATCGTTAATGAAAAAAATAACCATATTAATACTTGAAAAGTGCTAAAGAGATTTAAAAAAAGTTCTAAAAAACAAATACATTACCAAAAACAAAAATAAACACCAAATTATGACTATTAATCAGATGAAAAGAAAACAACTACAGTCGACTCTCGTTAATTCGAAATCGGATAATTCGAATCTTCGCTTAATTCGAACTAAACATGAAGTCCCGAAATTTTCAATGGTAGAATAACGTTAAACATTTTCATTAATTCGAACTCATTTGCTCTTGACTTCGTTTAATTCGAACTAACGAGAATTCCGATTTTTCATTTTTCTTTTCTTTTTCACGGATTTTAGACATTTGAATAACTTTCCTACTTTGATTTTTGTTAAAATTGTTCCGAGCGAGTATACATAAAGATCAATGCATTTGATATCCACTTTCTTAGTGCCTCGTCTGTCCATCCTTGACGCTTGAAATTTTTCTTCTATTGTGATTGTTTCTAATCTTTTAATTAGTTTATGTATTTATATATTCTAATTTAATATTTAGTCATATTCTAATGATAACAGACGAAATAAACATAAAAACACTATAAAATGAATTCCTTTGTGATATACCATATTAAGCATGTTCTCATTTCATATTTTCCATAATTCGAACTTCGGATAATTTGAACATTTCTTGTGGTCCCGAGGAGTTCGAATTAACGAGAGTCGACTGTATTTCAAAATATTTCGCTAACCAGAACAGAGAAATTTTCTTGATGTCATGCTGAAAAAAAAATTAAAAGACTAAAATAAAAATTTAAACGAATTTCTGCTTCGATACATTTTTAAAAGATGATTTTATTGGATTCTGAAAAAAAAATGTATGAAATGTATTTTACTCGTGCAAATCCAAACATTCAAAGATTTGAATTTGAGAATATAAAGCTGAATTGTAATCCTTTTAAAGAAGTCAATCTCTTTATGTAAATTCTTCTACAATAAATGAAATAAAAAGCTAAAGAAAATTTTATATTTATGATATAAATCCTTATGTGTTGTGCTTTAACATTGAGAGTTTTTCCTTTATAGCGTATATTAAAAATTATTTAACCATTTAAAGAGAGTAAATGCATAAATATTGAATAGATTACGGAGGGATGACCCACTGATTTTTTTTTTATTTTTTAAATAATGAACGCAGAAATATTTCAACTTATTTCAGCTTATTAAATTAAAATCCTGTTATTAGATCTAATCTATTAATCTTTATAGAAACGTTATAAATTCTTAATTCGCCTTGAAAAAACATTTATTCCAATAAGAATAAATTTGAAAAATGGCTCTAAATTAAAAATATTCCTTATTAAACTTTATTTCTTAAAATTCCCAATAAAACTAATTTTTTCCCTCTTTTTAATATTCCTTTTTTAAGAAAGCCTTATGAAATTTATTCCAAAATCACAAATAAAAAATATTATTCTTTTTAATTTTTGTGCGTTTGATATTTATTGCGTATCAATAAAATGATTTATTTTCTTTTTTGTGTGAAAATACCGTCGGTGATATATATTCGAATTTTGATTACTTTCGATTTTATATTAGTTAAATAATAATCTTTTAAAATAAAATTATCGTTTGCAGAAGATTCAAGGCTGCTATGTTTAACGTCGAATATACCCACTAAAATCTGTTTACATAAAAGAATCGTGGTTAGAGATTATGTAAAGTTTTAAATATTTCTTTTTTTCTTAAGAGAGGCGGTCCAGAGATGGATGGAATCTTTTATTCGTTGTTTCGGGTTTGAACGATTTAAGAGCTAGGACGAATGTTTTTTTATGGAATGTTGTTTCAGAAGGGGAGTGCATTTTCCCTCTGCATTTGATTGAATTTAAATAAACCTTTTGGAGCTGACGAATTTTAAATTTCATGAATCTTCTACATTTATTTATTTACTTAATTTCTATCTTGCCACGACTCCTGTGATATAAAATGGGGAAATTTGTGGTTAATGTTACTGGCTCCCTATCTCAAAATGTCACATATACATACCTAGAAAAATAGATTTTGATTTTCAATTATTAATTTTCATTTACTTTCTCAATTGTAATTCTAACAGGTCTTCACTGAATGTCTTTTATGAATGTTTTTATAGATAATTGCAATAATAGGGACTTCCATTCAACATTCTTTATAAGTCGAAAAAGAAGAAATACCGTTCTCAGTGGCATGACAATCTTAATGAGAAAAATAGTTTCAAAAGGAGGAAAACATCCGGAAAATCTCTTTTCTTGAAAGGAAAATTCTATCTTTCAATTGTTGTATAGTTCTAATTGGTATATTTTTCAGTAGAATTCCACTATTATCACGATATCAATGCGGTTTTTATTTATTATTTTTAGTGAATATTGAAATAAAAGTAACCTAATTTGTCTATACTAATATAATAAAGAAAGAACCTTTGACTTACTAATTCTCTAACGCAGAACCATAATAACTAAAATTAGAAACATGAAATTTGGACAATAGATTGCCGTTATAACCTACGTAAAGTAGAAAAGCTAAGCTCACTATAGTGTCTGAGGATTTTTGAAAAATTACCTTTAAGGAGTTAAATGGGGAGTTGGAAGTTTGAGAATATTCCACTATATCTCAGCAGCAGATTTAGGTAGGATAATGCAATTCAGCAGAAAAGATCTACTATAAAAGTAGGAAAGTATGCAATTTAGTGATTTCAGAAAATCAACAACTGAAAGGATAAATGGCAGGTCGGAAGTTATATGGCATTTCGCCAAATCTCCATGACATTTTTAGGTAAGATCGTGAAATTAAGCATAGAAGTCTAATAAAAAAAACCAGTTGAATGTGTATTTTAACGATTTTAGCAATTTTTTCTTATCAATGGAGATTAAAGGGATATGTCTAAAGTTTTTAAAACCATCTTCAAGTAATTGATGTTTATTTTCAGTAACATTTAAGAGCTCTTTTATATAAACCTGTATATCAACTATAGCATTTATACACATCATATAATATGCATAAATTTAGTGAAACTTAAAAGCGCATATAATAATTAAAGATGCATTTCATCCATCCGCGAGCCATAATCGATAGTATTCAGTACTTTATGTAGAATATACTATTTGAAAATATTTTGTGTGTCCCTGTAAATCCTATTCACTTTGTATTATGTTTGAAATAATTTGTGTTAAGCCTCAGCGGCTTATAGCAATTTTATCATACCTGAACTAGATTAATATAATTAAAATATATCGCAACCCCCCCCCCAAACATCCCCCTCTTTCCCATTATGTAATGGAATTTTTTTGTGTGACCCTGTAAATGAATTATAGCTATTCTTTTCACCCCATATTTTACATAATGCATGTTTCAGTGCGCTTTGTAAATCCATATAAATTTTAATATGTTTTTATAGGGTGTAACATGATTAAAATTCATTTAAAACGATTTTTCCCATAGGCAGTAATATTAGAAAACTTTTTTTCTGTCCCTGTAAATAAACTAATAATGCCAGAAATGTCATTTGAATTTGGTCGTGCAAAGGTAAATATCAATAATCTCAAAAAATTTCAGAGCAATCAGCGTATATTTACCACAGTTAGAACGCGACCAGACAAACCGAAATCATAAACACTTTTCAACTTGTCAAATGTTGAAAAAAGGCAAACAAACAAATAAACTTTGCAACTATTAAACAGGGATGAGATTTCCACTATTTTGCACACCAGTAAAATCTTAAAGAAATTGTTATATTATTAAATCGGAACATTATTGTGATTTAAAATAACAACATTTTCTCTAAGATTTTTCTGGTGTCCAAAAAAGCGGAAATCTCATCCCTGATTAAAAAAAAGTTCGTAGAAAGTTCAAACTATAATTTGTTTAAAGTGCACATACCTTTGAAAATTGTTGATTAAGAATTAAAGTTTGAAACTTAAATAGTTCATTTAAAGCACATGTGTGCAAAGAAGAAAATGCTGTGTCAGTGTAAATTTTTAAATAATAATAAATATATACAACAGGACAAAATGTATCACTGAATTTTGAATTATATAATTATGAGTTAAACTTTATACAATATCTATGTAGATTTATTAATTAATTGGTTGCTTTAAATCATGAGTGTTATTTCTTTTCGCATGAGTGTTCCAAGTAACACTTCTCGATATACAGAACCATTTTCTACTAAATCAAAAATATTCAGATTAGCTCACTTTTAAAGGCATTATATGTAGCGTTGTAATAAATGTCCGATGACTGTTAAGTCGGCTGCTTTTAATGAGCTCATTAAAAGGTCTTCAAAGCTAAGTCTGTGCAGGCTTTAAAATTTGCATTTACATCTTGAGTCAATCATGACCGATAATTATGATCAGTGAAGTTCAATGAAATAAATAAGACTCATTGGACAAGAAGCCTCTCCATCGATGAGTCATGTTGAAATTTTTCGAAGAAAGGAACGAGATTTTCGAAAGATGGAAAAGTTTCGACCCGTCTGAAAGTTTGGGAGTATTTTCAACGAAAACGAATGTTTGATGAAACAGAAATTTTCGACCGAAATAAAGAGAATTTTCCGTCGATCTCCAATTATAACCGTAATTCTTCTTTAATTTTTATCATTCATAAATTAGAGTCTCAAATTACTTAGTTCTAAAATTGAATTTTGCTCTTCTATATCTTGCTCGCCTATAAAGCAAGAAATTGTATATCGCTTATAGGAAGTCAATATTTTTCCTGCTTCAAAATCCTTTTTATGTGTATGAATTCTATAAAAAAATGTATAATTTTTTTCTTATGTGTCTGAAATAAACTGGTTTCATTCCATGCACATTTATTGTAATATTGTTAATGAAGCAGAATTTATAAATAGATAGTGAGAGATTTAAACTATGTATCAAAAAGACCTTATAAAGTATTCATATATATATTCTCAAGGTAAATCTAATTTTTTAATCCATACATTTTAATTCACATGGCTAAAAGGCATAGAACCAATTGATCAAAAAAATATCTAGGACAGGTTCTAAACCCAGGTCATTGGTTCAGCACACCAACTCTTCTTTCATACCAACAAAAGAATGAGAAGTGCCAAGCAGGTTTACCTTATAAGCTCAGTTGCAGAGCGTTGGTGTGCTAAACCAATAATCTAGGTTAAACCTGTCCTAGATAATTTTGTTGATTTAATAATTTCATTTTATTGGTTATGTGCCTTGTTACCAATGTAAAGTAAAATTCACAAATTAAAAATTGAGATAGAACTGGAAGGCGTCAGCACAGACGATCATTCGTAATTACTATTGACAATTGTGTTTTCCTGCCCCAAGTTCTCCAAGTTTTCATTTCGGTGCATGAAAACACAAGGGTGAACTTACAAATCAACCACTAAAATCGGGTTTCCGGGTGTTTTCCACCAAGATATGAATTGGCAGACAGGTCACGCATTATAAGCGAATCGAGATTCAGCTAATCCTAGAATTTCATCAATGAACTCGATGATATGATCGTCTGTGCTGCCGCCTCCGTGTCTATATTTCTCGGGCGTAATTAATTGCTTATAAAAATTGTAATGCATACATTTTTTTATAATTGCTGTATTTCATTAATATAACAGTATTCATGCTCATTATATGGTTTTCTTTTTGAAAATTATATATTCACCGGTAAAAGTTAAAAATATTTGATAATTATTTCATCTAATTAACTATGTTTAATGTGTTGGATCAGAATCTTGACTAAAATCAAGTTAAAAGCTTCTTTTTCCGGGAGCTTGAATTTAATAGGAATCACAATACTATGTATATAGACAGTTGTTCCGAATGCAAAAATATGTTGATTCGTACAAAACTGCACCGAACACGTTTTACAAAATTCTTATTTCGTATTATGCTATATCCAGAATTGCCAAGTCTCCTACTTTTTGAATATCAAAATTTTAATGCAAAAAATGCTATTTTTTTAAAAAGGAGCAGTTCGGCAATTAAAATAACAACATTTTCTGCAAAATAACATTGGTATACAAAAAACCGTAGATTTGCCAACTCTGTATATCTATACATGCACATTTACGGCATCTTAGGTTTAGTTTTTGAAAATAAATAAATTCCACTTTACAATTTTTTACCGAAATTTCGAACAGTAAATTATTAAAAAATATATATGGTATACGCATTGAAAAAAAAATTAACCTGTAATGAAAAACTCTCTAATAAATCTTATTCCTAATCACCGTTTTCTTCGAAATAAAAAATGATAAATGGTTTTAAACAATTCTGATCTCATTTGTACCTGTCAAGGTCGAGGAAGAGTAAATGAAGGAATGTCTTTTCTTTCTTCGTTACGGGATGATATAATAATCCCAAACATTTCATTTCGATACGTTCGTTTCTAATGGGATAAGACACACTAAAATAATTTTTAAAAAATAGTAACATAAAAGCTACTTTGTATATATTGGTGAAAAGGATTAAATGTAATTAATTTCAATTTTGTAAAATAATTTATATATTACGGTTTAAAGCAATCGTTTGTACATTCTGTATAAATAAACGTGATTTTTATAAAAACTGCTACAAAATCTTAAAATAAACAGGAAAAGCATGTTTTTCCCCTTAAAAAAGAAATAAGGTGAGTTGGGATAACTGGACCTACGAGGTAACTCGGCCATAGGCTCTTTCATAAAAAAACGTAGATGACTTTTAAGTTTTAGCTCTTGTGAACATTTTACCCATATTTCTACTTATGAATACGATGCATTTGTAGTCAATCATAGCTCTTTTTGCTGATAGGTTATCAAAAACTAAAGTATGCTTTAAAAAATGTAATTTAGAAAATTACAACGACTATTTATAAAAGGATATTTCCAAAGACTAAAATTTTAAAACCAATATAAATAAATTCTATGTTTAAATTAATAATAGTAATAAACATCGTTTTTAGAATGATTATAACGAGTCATACATTACGTACGCCGTCCATTGAACATTCGTATTTCTAGACCAATTATAAAAAAAAAACAGTAGTTTATAGATAGACAACTTTAACCATTTAAAATGCGCATTTTTATTGGATGGAGATAATCATACTGACATCTGAACACCTCCTATTACATACGACATGAATTAACTATTCTTACTCTTGGACCCATCAAAAACAAATTTTAAATGAAATTTCAGTTTTACAATTCCCGAAATTGCAAATTTTTTAAGCTTCTAAATATCGCACATTTTAAATTTTTACACCGTGGCGTAGAGAAAAATATGCACTTTTTAATGAAATTTGTTTGAATTCTTTATCACAATTTGTATTCAATTTATTATTTTTTTAAAAAGTTTATATTACACTTTTTTTCATTATGGCAACAGAAGTATTCCATTTTTGGACATCAAACTTGAACCAATCAGAAAAAAAAAAAAAAAAAAAAAAAAAAAAAAAAAAACAGAAGTATTCAATATTTGGACATTAAACTTGAACTAATCAGAAAACAAATAAAATAAAATAAGTTGCGGGGTTCAACCAATAAAAAGTTTCAAATACACTTCAGATTTCCGAAATCTCTGCCAAGTAAAATAATTATTTTTCCAAATAGTTAAAAAATCAGTTTGGTTAAAAATTGGCTTTATTTTAAAATACGCTAAGTGATTTTATTAAACAATCACTTAAAAAAAATACTACTCATATAAATATATTATTATTGTTAATTATGTATGTATATTTACTTCATGTTTAAAACGTAAGCATAGTATTCCTTTTACTTCATAATTTTTTTTAAGAATGGGGTAACAGGGACATGTGTCAGGGGTAACTGGACCATAAAGAATCCACTTATCGCAACAATTATAAATACATTTTTAGAGATACTCTTACTACGGGAAATTTATTTCTTCATTGGTTTTTGCTTGCAGTAAAGGAAATTATATAATAAAGTATTTAAATTACATAATATAAGTATATTTAATAGCATGTCAACGGGCATTAAACCAAATTTCTTAAGTGGGATATCGAAACCTCGAAATATTATGATACAAATAAAAAGGAGTATATAAGACATCAATACCTTTAATATTAAAATATTCTTATAAGTGACAGTATTATAAAGTTATCAAAACTAATAAATAAAAAGAATACTGCCCAGTTAAACTGATGGCATTGAGCTCACAGGCGAGGCATACTTATTGCACATTACAGCCTTATATTTTCAAGGGTTATTTCCGTTCGAAAAAAAAATCAAAGGAGGGGAAACAGCTCCCTCTTTCCCCCTTTTATACTTAATCATTGAACCCGCTAAACTAATCAGGGACATGCTTTATCATATAAAAAATCTACATCCAAAATTCAGAGCAAATCGGAAAAATCTTGAAATCCCATTTATATAATGTATGAAGAGTTATCCCCCTCTCTTTTATACTTAACCATTAAACTTCCAAAACTATTCAGAGATTTCAACGAAATCTGATTATTCTGCATGAAAAACTTATTTATATCAATTAAGGGGAGGGGCATTAGAACCCCCGTTCCCCCTGTTTATACAATAAACACCTAATACCAATCACTGAGGCGCCTCATTAGAATGATCTTAAATCTAAATTTTGAACGAAAAATGATAATTCTGAATGAAAAACCTATTTATATCAATTAAGTGGAGGGGCATGAGCCCCCCATTCCCCCTCTTACACTTATCGAATGAACTCCAAAAACTAATCAGGGAAGCGCCTTATTAGGATATACCTGTATACAAAATTTCAAGTGGATAGGATACTTTTATCATGAGTTATCGCGTTACGCAAGTACGAACGTACATACAGAACGGTCGGGCACATAAGCTCTCAGGCTATGATAGCCTGTGAGCTAAAAACTAGTCAGATGTGGCAACTCCTAAAACTACCTACTTCTATATTATGGATGCTAATATTTCTCGAAAAATGCAGCATAGTAGCGCCACCGGTTAAGTGGTTTAAACTAAAATTTAGTCAGTAACAGCTTGTGTCAACTTATAACTGAAGTTTGATGAAAATACATGCATTAGTTTTTGAGATAGAGCTATTTCAAAATCTTAAAAAAAATCTGCATGACAACGCTACATCAGAGGGGATATACAACAAAAACTACTCTTTTTTTTTTTTTTTTTTTTTTTTTTTTGTCAGGTATTAACTAAATCTTATGGAAATCTATGCATTAGTTTTTGAGATACACTTATTATGAAAGAATGAAAATTGCAACATAGCAGCGCCATCTATAGGGCAGTTTACACCAAAAGCTAAACAAAAATAATCTATATCAGGGACTCGCTGAATATGAAATTTTAGAAAATTTTGTGCATCAATTCTTGAAATAAAGCTATTGTGATAATCACAAAAATTACACTACGGCAGTTCTGCCTGTTGGATGATTTGCACCAAAACGTAATCAGCACCATGTTGCATCATGTACTAATTCAATATAAAGTTTTATGAAAATATAGGTTGTGGAGAATATTCTATTAAAATCTATTACACCTAATTAATACACTAATCTCTAATAATGGTAATGATTCTACGTTGCTATGCAGATAACGCCCTATTTAAGATTCAGTCACATTATTTTTGTATTACTTATTTTAATATATATATATATAATCGTTATTGCATTTGTATTCTTGAATTTGTGCATAAGAGTACATCAGCTATTGCACCAAGATCTCAATGTCTACGAAAATATTTATACACGAACACACATCATTTCCATGTTTGGTGTACAATACCCGAGTTATTTGTATATAAAATTCACAAAAATGTGTGTTAATATTAATTCTATAAAATATAAATTACGTTTTATGATATTAATATTTGAAATACAATGGACTCTCTCTATCTGAACACTCTCTAATGTGAACACCCCGGTATTATGAACACATTCTGACGGTTCCGGCGAAACTCCATAGACTTAACAAAAGATGAACTCTCTGTATTCTGAACACCCTCTAATCCGAACACCCCACTATTATGAACGCTACTTTAGGTCCCCATTTCTACTCCATCTCTCTGTAAACTGAACACATGTTTGCAATGTGAATTCGAATTCTGATCATAGAAATTCGGAGAAATTGTTACAGATGAATAGAAAGGTTCAACAAACTTGATTAAAAAATAAACAGACGAAATCACTGCTAGATTGTAAGTATTACTTGAAATTGCAATTTGTTCGAATTGATAATTTGTTTGATAGAGTCTTCAGTTTAATGTTGAGCACCTGTTGTCACATTCTTGTCATTCACCTGCCGTAAGAGAAGCCATTTTATGACTTTTTTTATTAGAAAATGTAAAAATTTCGTTTTTGATAGTTGGAGACAATTGCGGTAAGTTAAAATAATCCACTTCCATCATTCTTATTTCAAATAATAGTTCTATAATGAAACATTTTTAATAACAGTTTAAGCATGATATTAAGATTAATTTTTAAATTTTAGTCTGAATTTGGAGCTTTGGACTGATTTGTTCGATTGATCAACTACTGAGAAAATGGCAAATAAAGAAACTATTTGCTTATAATTTTGTTGCTATTTAATTCCAGCAGATTTCATTTTTGTCCATGATAGGACATTCATTAACCCTTTAAGCGGCATAAGTGGGTTTTTCTGTCATGTAGTGTTTGGATTCAAAGGTTTATTTAAACAAAGTCGATATTACTGTTAATTTCTTGAATTGCATATGATAAAAAAAAGAATATTGCCCAGTTAAACTGATGGCATTGAGCTCACAGGCTACGCATACTAATCGTACATTACAGCCTTATATTTTCAAGGGTTAATTCCGTTGGAAAAAAAATTAAGAAAGGGAAACAGCTCTCCCCTTTCCCCTTTTTTATACTTAATCATTGAACCTCCTAAATTATCAACATCATGCTTTATCACATAAAAAATCTATATCCAAAATTCAGAGCAAATCGGATAATTCTTAATAAAAATCCATTTAACATTTATATAATTTAAGAGGAGCTGTCCCCCTCTTTTATACTTAACCATTAAACTTCCAAAACTATTCAGAGATTTGAACGAAATCTGACAATTCTGCTTGAAAAACCCCTTTATATCAATTAAGGGGAGGGGCATTAGAACCCCCGTTCCCCCTGTTTATACTTATTCAATGAACACCTAATAACAGTCACGAAATTGCTTCATCAAAATGATCCTATATCTAAATTTGAACGAAAACTGTTAATTTTGCATGAAAAACCCATTTATATCAATTAAGGGGAGGGGCATGAGCCCCCCGTTCCCCCTCTTATACATATCGAATGAACTCCAAAAACTAATCAGGGAAGCGCCTTATCAGGATATACCTATATACAAAATTTCAAGTGGATCCGATATTTTTATCATGAGTTATCGCGTTACGCACTTACGAACGTACATACAGAACGGGCGGGCACATAAGCTCTCCGGCTATGATAGCCTGTGAGCTAAAAATATCTTAGATTATAAAATACAAATCTCCATGTCAGTGCTTTCCGTAGCTTTTATTTTATGAATTGTTAAACTTGTATGTAAAATTCTGCAGGATACTTAAAGGATTAAGGAATTTAGAAATCATGTTAGTTTAGTTTTAAAACGTAAAAGAAAGGAAATATTAAAAAAAAACCCGTAGAACCAACCTTATTTGATCAACTGCCGGCTCGGTCAGCGTACATAGTAGTAGTAGTAATGCATTTCCAATCTCCCTCTATACTGAACGCCCCCGTAATCTGAACATTTTTGGTCGGTCCCATGCGTGTTCAGAATAGAGAGAGTCCACTGTATTTAACCCTCTGGATCCCAGACCGCCCGATATATTTTAATTCGTATATTTCAATTCCCACCAGAAAATTAAAACAACAATATTTGCTTTAATCAATAGCAGAACATTCCGTATTTAAATAAAACGAGATTAGCCATTGAATTTTTCTGGTGTGAAATGAACTACAAAATTTCTAGAACGTGTTCTAGCATGGGAATTAAAGGGATATATGCATATTGTAACCCATACAACTCTTAATTCAGAAAAAATAGGTAATTGAAATTTTTAATTGCCTCAGATTTTTTTTTTTTTCAAATTTTATATAAGACGGAAATTCTACAAAATATGCACAAGGTTTTGAGTCTTGAGCATTTTGAATAAAAATTCAAGCAATCAAAAATCCAAATAATTATTTTAAGGCTATTCTATACATCTAGAAAATCATACATGATTAAAAACGTAATTCCCCAGCTTTCAAATGTTTTAATTAAAAAAAGGCGTTAAGCAATTTTCAGATTATCCACATATCAATTTTTTTCTTAATTTTTAATACGGAATTTAACGTTATCATTTTAAAATTTGACGTATCCATATTCCTTAAACTTTTTTAGTGAATAACTTCACATTTTACATTTGAATTTCATTTATGTTTACATTGACTTTAGATTAACTAAATTATCCTTAAAAATACATTAATAAATTCTAAAGAGTGAAATTTCTGCCTCTGAATATGTAATTGAAAATGGATGCGTTTATGAGCTAAAATTAGTATATCTATATTAAACCTGATTAGAAATTTCTATTTTTAAATAAATCGAGAACTAAAATGTAAGATGTATATACAAAAAAAAAATTTTAATTGATTTTACATCGAAATTACTCTTAATAAAACCAGTTGATAACGTTCGCTAAAAATACTTAAATACCATCATCGCTTTATTCGCATCAACTTTATATATTATGTTAATCGAATGTCAAACACACATACTTGCTAAGTGAAGATTAAGGAAAAACGTTAAAGCTAATATATCTATTCCCGTAAGACATTTTCTCGGAAATGTGGAATTAATGATGTTACATTTAACTCATAGAAATGCATTCTATGTGTATATGGAGTACTTCTGCGATTTAATAACGTTGCCTATGTTATTAACAAAATATGTTTTAGAAACATAGGATTAGATTAGTTGTGTGGTATTCACGTTATTAGATTTAATGTCATATGAGGCCATAAATGACTTGTTTTTCCCATGATATAAAGATGTGGAATTTATTTAGATCATAAATTCAATTTTCCCTCATATCATAAATATTTTAATTAATTATTATTATTTTATTTCTTTCCCGAATGTAATAATTATAATTAATGATAAAAATGAGTGGTTTGAAATATTTCATGCTCCTCAATGTCTTTATAGAACAGCTGATTAAAACAGAGCTTGCTTCCAAAATTGACGTATTTGTTGCCGAAATTGCATACAATTCATATAAGGCAAAAAGTATATTAAAAGAAAACTCCTTATATATAACATTTTCACAGAAAATCAATGATTTAATTGATAACTTTTTTCGTGGAAATTCCTTCTGTTAAAAAACACGATAATAATAATAATAATAATAATAATAATAATAATAATAATAATAAGGATGATGATGATGATGATGATGATGATGATGATGATGATGATGATGATGATGATGATGATGATGATAGCAATAATAAAAGACAACCATTACAAAAAACTCACTTATTATTGAAGTTGCTTGATAAATTTGATGTACACTCATGCTTTTCGAAATCCATCTGAAAAGTCTCATTTTGGGAGGGGGGATAAATATAATAATATATGTAATTTAACAGTATGATTGGGAAGCTTGATATGTTGTAAAAAATCCTGTATATGAAGATATTGTAATATGAAGATATTGTATTGTAATCATAATTATTTTAATTAGCGACATTATTTTATTTTTTTAGTTACTTTCTATTAAAGGATTTCTGAAAAATTCATTGTTTATAGAATGTCAAGAAAATTAGAATGAGCTTCAAAATAACATATTTATCTTCAGCAACAACAACAAAAAAGAGCTTCAAATGAAAATATAATTTTTCATTTATTTTAAATTTTAATATGTAATACTAAAATAGTTATACATAAATTAAAACAAATATAATTTCTTTACATTAAAAGTTAAACGTTGTTTATTCTTAAAGACATATCTACCTATTTAATCAGTTTCATCATCAGATTTCCATGAAAGCAGCATTTTAAAATGCATTTTGGATCATTCTCTTTTTATATCGTTTAAATTAACTTTTAAAATGTTTATTTTTGTTCTTTAAAAGTATTTTTTAAAAATAACAAATAGTTTTAGGCATGCGGGCGAGTGTATTTTGAGAAAAAATAAATAAATAAACGTATAAAAACCCATAGGGATAATATATTTTGTGTTTACGCACGCCGTCATATATCGTAGCTTGCTTACAGGAAGGAAAAGGAAAAAATATATATAAATACCAACTCTAATTTAATTTAATTACTAAAATATTTATCTATAATATTTTTCCGGTATGTAACTTTCTTTAAAAAATAATGACTTAATAGAATGAATGTATGACACTAATTTTGTTTTACGTAAATTACAATTTTAAGAAAGAAACTGAATATGAAGTGGCAGAAAATTACAGATTTCTGTTTCCTTAACTACAAATGTTTTAATAATCAGCTACTAATTAATAAATATATTAGCTGGTATTCATTATATTATCTCGATACAAGATCTTTCCAAAGTTATAATTCGTTCAATATAAGTTCGTTATAATTGAAACATCAATTATTGGCAAATATTATGTTATTTCATATGCTATCTTGTTATTTATATAAAAGGGCTTTCAAAAGCTGTGTCATTTATTATTTTCTTTTCTATAGAAACTTTTGAGATTTATCTCATTATTTCAGTCTATTTTTATTATATTTATTAATTTGTAATACAACAAAACGTTATTTTTCTTTATTTATTGTTAAAACTAAAATATATAAATTCGTCATCTGTAATTATATGTATATATATATATATATATATATATATTTATTTATTTATTTACAAGAAAAAAGTATTGGATTTGTGAAAAAATTAATAAAAATTCATGTTCAGATTTTCCCTAATATAAACTTAATCTGATTCTTATTTGGTGTATATCGCCTAAGAGGTGGCGCAGCTATCCTTCATTTTTCACGATTTCCACAATAGCTTTATCACAAGATCGAATGGACTGATTTTCATAAAACTTTAGATTCCGAAAGTACTTGATATATTATGGTTCTGATTACGTCGCCCAAAAGTAGGCGCTGCTATGGAGAAATATTCATGCTTATCCTATAGCTCTGTCTCAGAAACTATTGCACAAATATTCATCAAACTTCAGATTCAATTAGTCTCTAATATAAATCAGAATTCTATAGTTTTACGAGTATATCGCTTAACAGGTGACGCTGCTATGCGAGATTATCCATGATTATCACAATAGGCTCTATTTCAGGAGCTAATCGACAAATTTTAAGGAAGATTTAAAACAAACACACTGGCCAGAAGGCTTTTTTTATTGTCATATGCTGTCAGGACAATTAAAAAATTTATTTTGAAACTGCTGAGAAGATTTTTTGTCTTCCATTTAACTTTTTAAACAATGAATGCATTTTAAATTCTTCTCTAAATTTAAAGTGATTATTTTGATTGAATTTACGATAATTTCCTTTTATGTTAAAAGTTTTTTTAACGTAACAAGAAAAATTGTTCAGGTTTGTATCGTCAAACGACAGTACACGCGTAACAAATAAAAAAGAAATTCCTAATTTAAAATGATGAGATCGGATTTGTTTTAAGATCGTTTAAGACTACGTTCTTGTCTAGATATAGAGAATTTTGTGAGATAATAAAATCTGTGTAGTTGTTGTAGATAAAAAGGGAATTTTCCCTAGAGCAAATATTGGTAATATTTTTTTTTGTATTTAAATCTTTTGTTTGAGTAATACTTTAAGAAAGTTCAAATACAGTTTTTTTTAAAATATTGATCATTTATTAATTACATGTTATAGGGTTTCAAAACTCTTGTAAAGAAAGTTTTATCTTGGAAATTAACATTAGAAAAAAGTAATATTTTTGAGAAGTTTAATTATACAAATTAAATAATAAGATTAAAAATAGATTTCTTCATCAGTAATATGATTTATAACAGAGTTTTCACATGAATTATGTTTGTCCTGTGTTTTATAGGTAAAAATGAATAAAAAGTTTGAAAGTTTAGCAAAGAAAAAACAGGTTAAAATTGTCTATCAGAGTTAATGAGAATATCTCAGTTCTGAATCCATTTGACTAGCTTATTTGTCGGTAACCGTAGAAAGCTTTTTAGAATTAGCTATAAAAACCAAGAAGAAGCGTTATCTCCATATTCACGTTTGTATAGTTTCTTGTATGGAAAAGTTTTTTACTTATCTTACTTATTTTATTAATATTTCCCATTTTTTGAAACTTTGATATGCGACATAAATAAAATTATGGAAACATTTAATGTTATTGTGCGTAGCATACTTAATTCATATTTACTTTCTATAACGTAATTGTTTCTAGGTTGTGTTGTGTAGGGAATTTTTTTTTGCCAGATTTACAGTCCCTATGCTCTTGATGTAGTGTCGCATATCCTAGACTTTTTATAATATGAAGCAAACTGTTCGACCTTTTTTATAGAAAACTATTGCATAGCCATATTTTATCGCCATACTATTGCATATATTATGGGCAAAATGTAGTCCCACTTCCATGGAAATTGTAAAATTTGTAATCAATTCTATCGAAGAGTTTTCTATAAAAACTGTCGGATGACTGGACATTTTTTAGAAAGTTCTAACAATGTCACAAGAGATAAAATTGGACTATATAAAACGATGTTTGAGGAGATGTGAAGAATGCTTGAAGAGAAAGTTATCAAAGCTACGTTGTTCAGAGCAATTATGATCTTTGTAAATTCGACAAACATGTGTACTCATTTTATTACAATATTATTAAATGTTAATTTAAATAATTATCCTTTTAACTTTAAATATTTAATCAATATGCTGCGTTAACCTAGCTTAAGTTACTCATCGTGTTTCAAATGAATGTTGATTTTGAAGTATCTGACGTACAAAGACGGTGATAAAGTAAAATATTCATACACTCAACTGATTTCTGGTGCATATTTCAGATAGTCAATGTGTGCGCCCACAGTCAAACAAAACGCATCGCAATGGTAATCTAGTTCCGTACATAAGTTCAGCATCGTGTATCTGTTAATGTACATCATAGCAATAGAAATGCGTATCCAGGGTTCGCACAGTTCTACCACTAAATTTTAAGAATATTTTCGAAGTGTTTCAGTGCAGAAAAATATCGTAAAATCTGTGAATGAAAGTAGGGGTTGCGAATGTTGTGGTTTAAAAATTAAATGTAAATTTTCTTATTTTTAATAGTGGTGTCAGAGTCCTTGGAAATTCCAAGGAGTGTGCGAACCTTGGTATCTGCACACGAGCTACGAAGCTGGAATTTAATTTTGTAAGTATATTTATTTTGTTACGTATCACCCACCTTGTAAGCGGTATTCTTCTCACACAGTATTTTAATCTCTTTGGTTCATGTGTCCCCCATTCGGGGATCTCTGTTCTTTTCTAGTAAATATTTAAATGTCCGATTTCTTTACATTTTTACATCACCTCATAATATCTGAATGTTTTTTTACGTTGAAAGCAAACGGATAAATGGCTGCATTTTATCTGAATACATCCGAAAATAAATGTTAGTTTCATGAGAGTTTGCAAAATGCATAAAAATGCCCAAAAACAGTGTGACCAAGAAAATGATAGGTTTTCCTAAGTATTTAACATGAATCTTTTTCAATAATTTTTTGTTATGATTTGTAAATTATTTACTTGTTTAAAACTCTGAAATTTATCATTGTGTTAATTTAGGTTAATGGTTATTGAGATGTGGTGTACTAAGATGGTTTGTAGTTTTCAGATTCTTATTTTTAAACCTAAATTACTAAGTGACAAAAGTATTAATTTCAGAAAACATATTTTTTGTCATTTATGATGCCATTTTGCTTAGAAAAAACCCCAGTGAATAAGTATTTGCATTATTATTTTATCTTTGGAATTCAAGAGGTCAATACCCGATAAATCACTGAGGCTAGTCTAGTACATTATAAATCATTATATATTATAATGCAATGTTTAATTATTATATTTAATCGTTATATTATTCTTCCATATTTATTACTTCCGTTCATTCTTTAGTGTTATAAAAAATATCTTCTTTTTCAAAAGAAAATCCAATTTTTTTCATTTTTTTAACATTAACATATTCATGTGGTCTTAGATCTATTAATCGGATAATGCCGAATGACTTCATTTTGCTATAAAAGAAATTATTAATAAACAAATGTTTGATAAACAAATGTTTTTTTATAATCATAATATTGAACAAGCATAAATTAAGAGCATTTGAGCCAGGGGTCGCTAAATTTTGGCTTCAAGCAGAAACAAACAGTAACATATATTATTTTTACTCCACTTTTTACTTCTTATATAATTCCAAAAAACTGGGTAATTTGAAAATAAAAATATATCGATGGAGAATGTGAGTCAGAGTGTTTTCCGCAAACATTGTCATAGTATTTGTTTATGTATTTTACAACCTTTTTATTAAGACAGTAAAACTAAAGTTTCCGTAATGAGTATTTCTCTTCAAGCTTGATAAATATCACGATAATTTCAAAAATATGAAATCTATCCTACATTTTAATATGTATGTGATATTTTTTTACGTGTAACCGATATATTTTATGTAAATACGATATTTTCAAAAGTGTCAAATTATTGATGATTATAAATATAAGCAGACTTACCGTATTTACTCATGTATAGCGCGTAAAAAATAGGGCGAAATTCTTAGGTGCGCACTATGCACGGAATAAATTTTTATTGTGGATGCAATCACACTATATACAAAAGGAACAAGAAATGTATTCAAAAAAGACATTAAAACTCGAAAAATGATACTTAATTGAATTATTACTGCATCTTTATTTTACTCCTTGCAGTTTTTTATACAACAGAGATGATTCAACAGATGATTCAACAGAGATGATACAACAACATGATTTAAACGCTAATTAGTAATTCTCATTACCGTCACTCACTCCTTCTTCCCGTCATTAACTTACTACCCAAAGTCTAAAAATGCATTTTCGTCTTGCTTTCTGGCCTCATGTTTAATGTTTATTTCGACTTTCTTTACTAAAATTCATTTGGTCATTTTTCATTAACATATCAAATTTATGATGCGCGTTAGATACGAGATTTTAAAAAATCGCCATTTTACCTTGTAAAATACGGGGTGCGCGCTATACACGCGTGTGCGGTATACACGAGTAAATACGGTAATATTAATTAGAAATTAAGATATATTAATTCATGAGCCAGTGACATCAAAAGCGCCATACCGTAGAATTAAACCTTTTTATGCAAATCTATGGCAGTAAGTCATGCAAATAAAATGGGCTACGTTTAACAATCCGAAAACATGTTTAATTCTTAATTAGTACTAAAAAGCTTTAATGTTTTATTGTCAAAGTGGATAATGTTGTCAGCATGTTACCACATTAAATCTTCTGCCTGGCAATATCCCGTGCATGAGAAGCAGTGATTGATATAGTTGCACTATTTATATACGAGTGCGATACTTAAAATATAAAAAAAAATATTTTCTAGCAAAACACGCCAATAGCTTATTATAGAATTAGTTTAGAATTTAAAAAGAATATGAATGTATGCATATGTAGATTAGGGTGGATCGAAAAATTTAAATTCGGATAATCGAATCGACGCGGGGTGCAAAAGTTGCCTTTTATGCATTCTAATTCACATATGTTTTTTTTATTGAAATCCACTCATATCTTCCGGTGCCCCAAACGCCTCAAAAATAGTTAAAAATTGAAATTTTTATAAATTTTATAATTTTTTTTTCGCTTCTTGATATTTTTAAAATTATTTTTGGCGCAGGTTGCGAAAGTTGCTTTATATATATATTAGTTCAATCTTTTTTTAATTTAAATCCATCCATATCTTCCAGTGCCCCCAAGCGCCCCCAAAATAGTAAAAAAAAAATGAAATTTTATAAAAATTTATAATTTTTGTTTTTTTAATTTATTTTAAATTATTTTATCAGCGGGATAAAAAAGATGCATTTTATAGTATATTAGCATGCATCCAAGTAATTTTCGACTTTGATAAATTTCTTCCAATGCCCCAAAACTTTTAATTATTTGCCGAAAATCGAGTTTCATGCAAATTTTGAGCTAAAAAATACAAATAAAATTAACAATTAAAGAATAATTTATCTAACGTAAAACGTAGATCGAGAGGATGAGAAATCGTTAATCGTATTTTATTAAATGTATAAAATAAACTTTTATACTTTATTATTTGGAAGACAACATAGATAGAAGAGTTCTCAGCAATGACCAGCAATATTTATGTGATATTTCCATAGCAATATCACGTGGTGATTGTGGTTCTGATCTGGCATTAATGAAACCTGGTCCAGTTTATCACTCAAGATTGCTAACAACTGCATGTAGAATTTTAAGGTTGTAAATGGCTACAGAAAATCCTTCTGATAATCTCATTACTCTTAGAACATACATTATGAAGGTATATGCACCTGTATGGTTTCATATCAAAACAAAGCCATCCATAACTGAAGGAGCGCGTCATATTTGGAAACTTATCACATATTCTAGATATTTGGAACCCAATTTAAGAAAGATCGTAGATGCTGTTATTCAACGAAATGTTTTTTTTTTTGTTTTTTTTTTTTGGCCATCTTGAAAATTTGCTATTGTCAATGCTCACAGATTTGTCAATGCTCACAGAGCATATCAGATTTTTAGCAATGCGAAAGCTAATTTGTGTTAGAAATAAAAAGAGAAAATCACCAGAAGTGAGAATTTTCAAAGTACCCCAAATAAACTTCAAAGCGAAAGATTATTTTGAACTTATTGACTGGCAACGAGTTGGACGTTTTGAACCACCTCTTTTAATGAATGTGCCTTGCGAAGAAATTGAAAATATGATAAAAGTTGAAAAAACGAATGAATGGTCAGAATATCCATGCCATACCCAGGCGGTTGAAAGATGCGTTCGACTAGTGTCTGAGACATCAGAAACTGTATTTGGACAAGAAAAGAGACACGGTTTTATATTGAATAGAATAAAATCAAGAAGCCATATAAAACACTTTGATACCAAAAAAGATTACAAACTTTAAAAATATGTAAATTTCCAAATTGAAGGATGTAAAACTTTTCTCTACGTAAGTTCAATTTTTGTAATTTTTATGATTTAATGTATTGATTTTTAAATTTATATGTCACTTATTATTTTCATTCATTTTAATTAATGTTATTTATAACCTTATACGTTATTAGTTAAACTGTTTTCAAAATTTGTAAGGATTTTTCGTAAATTATAGCTCTTAATACATTTTTGTAAAAATTTCAGTTTTTACTTATAATTGGTGCATCAAAGATGTGACTGGATTTTGATTTAAAAAAAATATATCGGAACTGCAGAATTATGTAGTATTGTAATAACAACTTTCCAACCCAGTGCGAAATGTATTTCAAAAAGTAAAATAAAATAAAATAAAATAAAATAAAATAAAATAAAACAAATTTTTTTTTTCAAAAAAATTTCAATTTTTAACTATTTTTGGGACGTTTGGGGCACCGGAACATATGAATGAATTTTATTTTTTAAAAATATGTAAGCTATGATAGATAAAAGATAGCTTTTGCACCCCGCGCCAAAAGTAATTAAGAAAAAATAATAAAACAAAAAAATATAAAAGTAATCATAAAAAACTCAATTTTTAATTATTTTTGGGGCGCTTGGGGCACCGGAAGATATGAATGGATTTTAATACAAAAAACCCTGTAAACCATATTGATGGTACAAAAGGCAACTTTTGTACGCCGCGCCGATAGCGATTTCTAAAAAAAAAAAAATTGTTCCTATACTTTTCGACCCACCCTAATGTAGATATGTAGATATTTACATATCCATTGATTAGTTTCAATATAGTATTCACAATATTGCACGTATTGTTATATTTGCATATAGTCGCGTATCTTTTTTGTTTTACTTTGGGAATATCGGATTTTGAGCACATTTTCCGAAGATAAATTTCAAAATTTTCAAGCTATATTTTTGAGACATTCACAGATGTTGTTCTATACATTTAGTAAACAGATTATGCAAACTATAATTTTATTGCCTTCACACATGCGCAGTAAAACGTTATTTAGGAAATTTGGTCATTTTTTATCGAATTTTTATTACTTTTTAGTTATTAACTATTTAGTGCATAAAAATTATAAAGGGCTCAGGGAGCCAGACCCATTATTAAAAATATGGGCTTCAGGTGCATCAATTGCAACACACACGTACAGAGACAGACAGAGCAATTTGTTATTTCACTAGTATAGATAGATGGTCTACTACCCGTTATCCCAGCATTTCGCTGTCGAATCTAACGTGTGAATCGCGTGTCGCCTCTAATCACATTGAACACGCTTTCAGGCAGCTCGAATAAAATACTAAGTGTTATTTATTTTTTTTTTAATTATATTATTTGTGATTATTTTTCCGGTAACATTTCCGTTTTTTCAGTTCAAAAGATATTTTGCATTTTTCTATCTTGAAAAATGCAAATTTGAGTTTAAATATGATTCTTATTGTCCCTTTTTGTTTATACAACAGATTCGTTAAAATTAATATCCACATTTTAATTTCTGTTGTAAAACGCATATTTTGCCTGCGCTCGGGCATAAATAAAATATGCACATGAGGGCTATTTTTAATCTTTTCATTTAACAATTTGAAATTTTAATGACTATTTTTTTTTTGCTTGCAAACTATTCATATAACTTAGCAATTTACTAAATTAAAGCAGCACCTTTACAGTAGGATTTGCGTAGGATTCACGTGTTTAGCTTTCCAAAGAGTTTAGGAATACACTTACAGTACTGGGAAAATGCCTTATATAAAAAATTTCAAAGTGATAAAACAATGTCGCATCGAGAGCAAAAAAAACTGTATTTAATTTATATTTACTTAAAACAAGGAATTTCCAGTGCTGGGTTACATTGTAAAAATATTACGTAACGTTACTCTATGAAATTGTTGCCTTTTTAAATATTCAGACTAGCAATATCCCATGCACGAGAAACGGAGTATGGTATCGCTGCACTACTTATTGACAAGAGGGATATTTAAAGGATTAAAGATTTATTTTAAACCAAAACACGCCAATATTATTAGTTAAGAATTAGTTTAGAATTTTACAACGTATATGAAGATATGCATATGTAGATATGTAGATATCCACATATCCATTGATTAGTTTTAATATACCATTCACAATATTGCACATACTATTATATATGCATATAGTCGCGCATCTTTTTTACTTTACTTTGGGAATAGCGTAATTTGAGCATATTCTCCAAAGATAACTTTCAGAATTTTCAAGCGATATTTTTGAGACTTTCACAAATGTTGCTCTAAACATTTAGCTAACACATTATACAAATTATAATTTTATTTTTTTATTTAATTTTTCACGCATGTGCAGTGAAACGTTATTTAGGAAATATAGTCATTTTTCATAGAGTTTTTATTATTTTTTAGTTACTAACAATTTAGTGCATAAAAATGTTAAGAGCACCAGGGGCCCTGACCCTTAAAATATTAAAAATCATAGCCTCAACTGCATCAGGACCTGTCATGGACTATATTCACCTACATTTTCTGAATTCTACGTGCGGTAGATTTTGCTAGCCATCGCAGACACACACACAATGAGAGACAGACAGAATAATTTGTTATTTTATAGGTCTAGATAGACGGGCTAAAGCCCATTATTTCATTTTCGAGTATTTGCCTCTAATCACCTTGAACAGGAGTTTAGGCAGCTCGAGTAAAAAAAAGGAAAATTTCTCGATATGATTGACGAATTTTTATTTTTTTTAAGAGTATTTTCTGTAATTATTTTTCGGGTTACATATTTCCGTCTTTTATCAGTTTTTCTATTTTAAAGATTTTTTAAATTCTCTATATCGATTTAATAATTTAAGAAAAGTAAAAAAAAGTTCAATTTTAAATTTTTTGATAAAATTTAATATTTTATCATGTGTGCGATATGTGCAGTTATGGAAAGAAAGAAGTAAACACCCCCTTCTAACTGCTCAACAAATTATGGTAGAAGAAAGTTAGTTTACGAACGAGTGAAAATAAAGTCTACTTTTAAATGATGTATATAAAAATTGCTTAGGGGACCATCTATATATTAAGACGAACTCAAACATTATTTCAATAGCAATATCCAATTTTAATAAGATATTTCAAATCTTCTGTCCAAACTATGTCTCGACATCAAATTTTAAGTCGTTTGAATAAGTTTTTAAATTATAAACATTCAAAATGCAGTTCTTCTAATGATGAATTATATTCTCATGTTTTTATTAATATCGTCTGAAAATTTATTCCTAATGTGATATTTTTTTTATGTAGCAATAAAGCTGAAATACCCAAACATAAATTAGTAATTGAATTTGAAATTTTAATTATATTATTATATGAATTATGGATTATGAAATTAATATTCGAAAAAAAAAATAGGAATTGCAACTTACAAGTTTTTTTCATAGATTTAAATCTATTAAATCCTGCTTTATGGAAATGCAAATTTTAATTTTTTCTTCCCAGTAGTTTTCAAATATTGCTTCAAAACTGCAATATGGTCGTTTAAATACTCATCTAGGATAAAAAATGATTAAATTTTATGAAACCTTCTTGCGCTGTCTTGAAATCTAGCAGTTTCAACCCATTCGTGCCAACGACATTTTGCAAAAATTTTATTCGATTGGCACCACTATTTTTAAAAGAATTAAGTTTAGTTCATTAATTACTAAAATGTTTCAATTAAATAAAACAAAAATAGCTGTTCTTTGTTACCGGTGTCAAAAACAGTGCTACATGCACCTTTTGAAGCGTCCCTAAGAAGGGACGCTAATCACTAATGGGTTAATGACTGTTTGAGTGGCGCCTAAGATGCCTTGATCAAGAAGCGGGCTCTCACTGTTAACAATAGTGTAACGAACTTCAATTTAGATTGAGCCTCTAAAATATGCTAGTTTTAAAATAATTAATTTCTGGAAAACTTATCGTACGACTCGCATGAACATTGTTAAATCCTAGTTAAAAGGTGTAGACTACATTTAAGTATTAGAATTGCGTACTGTTACTGAAAAGCACAAAGTCAGGGTTCGCTCTAAAATTTAGATGGCTCATTAAGCAAATTGTGTATACATTACTTAAAAACAGACTTTATTTCCAATCTTTTGGTGCCAGTAACTTTCTTCTACATATTTTTTGCAGAGTTAGTAAAACGTTTTCATGTTTTTTTTTTTTAATGTATTGCTTTACTTTTCAACTAAATTATATTAAATTAATTAATTTTATCTGCTTAGCATTCTGCATTTTTTTATATTAATCTTTTTAAGTATTGGTTAAAAATAAAGGATGTAAATCATACTTCAATAGCTTGTTTCCGAAAAATAAATTCCAATTTTTTGTGTAATAAATCCATCTGACATGCACAAAATAAGTATTATTCCATTCCAAAAGTCATAAATAAATGAATTACATAAAATTTAATTTAATAAAAAAAGTTTTAGATCACTTTTATACTATTAAGTTTTGCGATATTTTAACTAAGACATTTTCGATTTATAGAAAATTTAATATGTGATGATTGAAAATGAAGGTCATTTTCAGATTTAGTACTAAAAAGTATACAGAAATCAAATATCAAAAGTTAAAAAGCACAGCCATGTTCTCTATTTTATAGTAGCTAATTTTCGTTATTTTTTAATTTTTTCAATTAGGGATTTACGAAACATCCTGTTACGATTATTAAAATTTAAGTTATTTTTTATTTTCAACGAAAAAAAAGAACAAAACATGTAAGTTAAAAAACACAAACATCGTCATATTACAAATCTAAAAATTTTCTTAAACTTCTTGGCGGTAATCCACCCGAAATTTTTTGTGTTATCCTGTAAAATAAGTATAAATTGCAAACACCGAAAACCATAATAATATAAGATTGTCATTGATTTACGACAATATCTAAAATTTAATCCCGACCATATATTTAAATATAATTAAATCTCAAATACAAATTTTGAACTGAAAAACATACATTCGATCGTTGAAGTTAAATAAAGAAATAAAAAATTAACATTTCTGTAAAAAGAAATCATGAAAAGAAACAGTTTTAAATCCTTACAAAATGAAACATAAATTAAATTACAATTACTTTAGATAATCTGAAACTGAATAAAAATTTATTCAGTTGTAATATTTGTGCGATTTTTTTTCAAAGATGAAATACACATGAAATAAGTTCTTCGATTACTGTAAGCACTTATACTATATGATCCTTCAAATCATGGTCGAACTCATCTGTTTTCTGATGCAGAAAAGTGGTAAAAGTCAAGCATTAGTAAAACTTCATAACTCGGCCAATTTTAGTTTTATATAAACAGAACTTATTTTGTCTTACTTTTGAGTGTAGTAGAAAAAATATTAAATGTAACTTATAAGAAAGAGGAAACATTAAAATTTTTTATTTCGTATTTTTCTTTAAGAAATCTTTTTATTGGCCCACCTCATTTAAAACATTTTTGTAAGTGGAACTGCTATATGTCTATGACTAACGGTTTAGGAATTCGCCATTCGCTACCCACACTGGATTTAACACTGGACTCCCTTTATAGTTGAAAAATGATCTCCCGATTTGCTTCTATTTAAATTTCTTCTTATCGGTTTCAATATTTACTTTGTTCAGTACAGTACACTTTGTTTACTAGTATTCAGTATACTTTGAAAGTACGAGGAACGCTTCAAAGTTATTTTTTTTTCTTATGTAAGTGATATGTAGTGCCGGCTCTTAAATTTTTGCATCATTAATTGCGTGATTAAACAAGCCAAATTTTACTATTTTAAAATCAGTGATGCACAACCTTTTTACCAAAAAAACGATTGCCACCAGAATATTTGAAAAGTGTAGTTTCTTTTCTTTAATAGCAAAGTTTCTGTCATTACTGTAAAGAAAATTATTCTGCATAAAAATAGTGGTATAATTTTGGCCCGCGGGCCATAGGTTGTGCACCCCTGTTAAAATGAGATGTCCCAACTGTAATATAATATATACGAATTTTATTAATTAAACAAAAATTTTAAATTAAAAATTCCAGTTAGTGATCAAAAGTCAAACTTTTTGTATCTTCAATTCTATGAAATACTGAAAAGTGTTATAATCACTAATTTAAGAATATTAATTCATAAATCGTACAATCAATTTTTTCTTCCTAATCGTAGTTGTTGCTTCTCATCTACATCTTAAAAATGCTACAAAAGGAAATATACATATGCTTTTTAATTCAGAACAATTTTAAAATGCATTTTAGTTTTTTTTCAGACAGTATAACTATCCAATGTTTAGTTTGAAAATAATTAATTGAGACCAGCAATTTAGAAATACTGAAACTTATTTTCTGGGTTTTGCATTAATTCATGTAATAATGGTATTTTTATTACAACACGTAAACTATTATTGTGAACCACTGTTTTGAAGTTCATTTTGAGAAGTTATTGTTATCTATATATGTTACAGTAAGTAACACTATATTCATTTATCAGACATATTAATATCAAAATGTTGTAAATGTGTTAATATTCTGCGATTATTTATTAATTAATAGTTAATAAAATGTGAAATTAGAAGACACCACAATTTCACACCATTTTCAGTATAACTTAAAATGCTTAAAATTCTGTGATTATAGGTGTTACTGTCAAAAATTCCTGAAATTGGCACGTTTATTTTGTATAAATGACGAAAAAGGCATTAAATGTAACATTCAAATATTTTCTCAAATTTGGGTAAAATACATATAGTAATTCATTTATAGGCGTTATTCGGGGCGGAGCTACTAAAATTTTACATTTCATACATTCAACAACGTTTTATTCTTGTTTGAATAATGCTGCTACTAGTTTTTATTACTGTAATTATTGGTGTATTACTGATCTAACCACTCAACTTATTTATTTTATTAGAAGGTAAAAAAGTAAAAAGATAAAAATTTGTATATGGTATGTGATTTGTACAATGGATATAATTCAAACCTAATATAAGTCAATAAACCTTCTTTTGAATAAGTTTCTTTATTCAAATGAATATTTAGTTTTTTAATTCGTATTAGTCTTTAACTAAGATTTAATGAGGTAATCAAGGTAAATGCATATTATTAAATGTTGAATTATGAGCGATATGAGGTTTTACCCTGTTTTAATAAAGCCTTTATTTTACTTATTATCTTAACAATTAAGTTCGGAATTGTAAAACAAAAGACATAATCTATAATTAAGTTCAAATCCCCAAATTAATTAAGAAATGCTTACTTAGTTGAAAAATGTTTGTTAATTAAAATAAATTATGTAAGCATAAGCACTTTGTTTCAGTTTAATCTTAAATTTAAGATTTTTTTAAACTTCCAAATATCCGAGGAATAGAGATATAAAATGTTAAAATAAATTATAATATCTTGAATTAAAACGGAAAATATTTAGTTAACTACATATTTAACAATGGATGTAAAAACTACTTCATTAAACAACAATATTGTGTGTTACTTTCGCAGTAAGAACAACCCCTTGTGTATTTCATAAAAGAAATCTAAAAGAAAGTTCGTAATTTCTTCAATAAGATTTTATTGTTATTTGATAACCTTTTTACAATCGCCCAAATTGGGTACATATTTCATGAAAAAACGTTCTTTATAATTTCTCATACAGTCTCATTCAGAATAAAACTTATTTAAATCCAACACAAACTTTTTTCATGTAAGTCAAGGGATTAAAAGTAATTTTCCCGTACTAATTCTGCAACTAATTAAAATGGAAACAATGCAAACCTTTCAAATGATTAGAAATAATATATACTATTAAATGATGTACATTAAATATACTTGCGATAACATCAATAATTGAAGACCAGACAAAAGTTTTTTTTTTTTAATGGCAACATCCGATTTCTATAATGTATTGTAAGTTCTCGGTTAAAACCATCTGTAGAAAATAAACCTAAAATCATCTAGGCAGTAAGTTTTTGAATTAAAAAAGTCTCAAAATTTATTGCTTTTAATGTTAAATTACATTTTATATTTTTTATCTGTCCACTAATTATTTTTCTAAGAAAATACTGAAACCAAATACATTTAAATGTCCATATAAATGGGCGATATATTAAATGCTCATCATATTCTACAAAAATATGTTGTGATACACATGAGTGAAGTGTAATGTAACTAAATTACATTGGAAGCGATTTTTTCCTTTAATTTCTAATGTAACGAATGACCTTGCAAATGTATCTTGAATTCTATAGATTTCATTTTCATGTAAATGAAACATATATCAATTAATTTACATCGGTTCCATGGTACCTTGTCTATATTTACGCGAGTTAGAACTCGAAAATTCATCTCACGATAAATCTATGTAAAAATAATTAAATTTCTGAATTAAAATAATTTTATTGGCGTCTCATTTCGATTTTAACCTTATCAACATGTCGTATCCGTGCAGGACAAATATACATCAGCAAACATATCAAAATTTCATTTAAAACATCGTTCTAATACTATGAAATTTTAAAAATTATAAAGCGAAGGGAAGGAGCGAAAAGCTTTCGAAAAAATTCCTAAGTTAGAACCTCTATATACTCAGGAAATAATAAATCGCTCATAAAAGTAATGATTGCGAATCCATAGTTATAATCTCTTAATCTATACAGTCTATATTATTGCCGGTGTCATTATCTCCTGTGATTCACAGAAACAACAAATGTTCTAAAAAAGGCTTTAAAAACTATAAATTACGTTTCTGTTTATATTAAGAAAGACCAAACCGATTTCAAAATTGGTTCAACGTAAGCCTTTTAATGTTGGTGCCACAACCCCTAGATGATACCCTTAGACAAGAATCTTGGAATTTGACATGATAGTTAATTTTACGATGTTAAATGCATAATAAGAAAATGGTTTTAAAAAAGTTAAAAAGTTTAAATGAATACTGAAATGAAATGAGTGTAAGGATTGAGAATAGAATTAGCTTTAATTCTTCTTATTAAGTCTCATTTCTGCCTAATGCTGTGTATGATAATAAAGTTTAGTCAAACCGTGGTTTAATTGATATTTTTTGAATTATTCCTAAAAACATAATATCTTATCGCAAAAATTAGAAATATAAATATCAGTTGGCATATTTTAACTATTATGCGAACAAAACCCCGGGGTTTGCTATTATAACAAAAAAAGATACTTTTTCGCGAAAGTATTTTTAATTTTTGATGTCGTCAAGTTAATAAAAAATCTTTTTTAAATCACTGTTTGGAATAGGCGGATTTTCGGAATAGTGGGGTTTGGAATCGTGGAAATCTACTATACTGTTATAGTTTAAAGAAATGTGCCTGTGAAAGTCATTGTTTACTTATAAGAACTTATCGTAAACCCTTTTTTTTCTGAAAGTGCATGAAGAAGGTTTTAAAAAAGTTGATATTCATGATATATTTGATATTCATGACACGCTTCGTGAAGATAGAAATTCAATACATTTTTGGATGAATACAACACACAAACTCAACAAGAATTGACAGAATTATCGAATATTGATCAATCCGTTTTCAATAGACGTCTGTGTGGAATAAACATTTAATAACATAAATAATTGTGCAATTTTAACTAAAAAAAGGAACATACTTTTGCATTTATCCAATACTTAAACTATTTTTAACCCCTTAACGGTCTCATTAATTTATGGTTAAAAAAATTCATAATGATCATTGATACCACTTTAAAAAAAAAAAGAATATTCAGATTGGTTAAGGACAGGCTAAATGATACTAAAATGAAACCAATTACTCTAATTTATAAAACTGATGGCAATAAAATAATTTTGAATAAAAGCCGCGTAGCTCGCCGTCTGTCAATATCACGAGAGCGAGAAAGTGGCTAAATCTTATTAAAAAACGGTATTATTCAATTCATTTGTTTGCACATTTGTGATTCCAATATTTTTCATAGATGATCATCTACCGCTTGTCAAAATCTACAATATTGATAACAATGAAACGCAACCCATTAATGCCCAAATTATTTGGCTCGTTAAAATTTAAATATTGGATGTCTCACTTCATTTAAACGAAAAAATATTTTTATTTTATTATTATTTTTATCATATATACAGGTGTTCTTGAATGTATTGTAAGCAAAAGGTCTATATGTACTTTTGATTTTATTATGTAACTCGTCCCGTTTGGGTGAAATACTTTTAAACAGTTAGTGTTTCCTAAAAAGTTATTTGAAATAAAATTTTCCTTATAAAATTTTATTATTCTTTTCTTTTCTTTTTTTTTATTTAGTAAAATATGTGAATAATAATTTTATAACCGTATCTGTATATAGTCCATACGGAGCAAAATCTTATAAATTAATTTTAATTGCATCATTAACTGCTTTTCCCGATATTTGAAAATTATTAAAAACATAAAAGTTAATAAAAAATAGTTTATTGATTAAGTTTTAAAATGTTGTACATAGGGGAAGAACTTGACGACATAAAATGAATAAATTCCCCGTAAATTAAACTGCAAATTATGAAAATAATACTTTATATATATATACTCTGGATAATCTATAAAATGTGAAATCGCTATAAAAATTAACTTCATATTTATGTAATTATGATTATGTATTTATAAATGTTTGTGCAATTATGTTATTTTTTTTTATCTATGTTTTTATGAATTTCAAAGACTATTCCTGACATTCATCATACTTGAGTAAGACGTAAATGTTTGTAATACTATTATTTTTTTATTATTCTGTTTTTATGCATTTTAAATATTACACTTGACATTACACATTTGTAAGGTGTAAATAATTGTGTAATTTTTTTCTATTTATGTAACAATATTTTTATGAATTTCAAATATTACACCTGACATTCATCATACATATGTAAGGCGACTTTTAGTTATAAGCAAACTTTTCAGAAATCAGAGTCTAATATAACTAATAAAAACTAATACTTAAGGATAAATTGAAATCGGTATATTCGAATTCAAAACATAATAATATCATACGAATTGAATATTTCCAGCTGAGCGAAAAATTGTCCAGGCCGGGAATCGAACCCGGATACTTGGCTTACAAGGCCTTGTAAGCCGGATACTTGGCTTACAAGGCCAGTGCTTTACCTGTTAAGCTATCTGGTAAAAGCTTAACAGGTAAAGCATTGGCCTTGTAAGCCAAGTATCCGGGTTCGATTCCCGGCCTGGGCAATTTTTCGCTCAGCTGGAAATATTCAATTCGTATGATAACTTTACCAATCTGTTTGATTGTGTTAAAAATAATATAATAATAATATCTTGCTTTAACTCGCTTTCATTACTTAAGTGTTGAAATTAAGGATTGTCAGAAGAATTTAAAGACAACATATTTTGAAACAAAAAGAGCTATATTTCACGCGTCGAATAACCCGAAACTATTTTTAATAAAATTTTCGTATTAATGTCTCCTTTTTGGAATTAAATATAAGTGGTTTCAAAGACATAATGCAGGGCTCCCAAATGGTCCGCCGACTGAACATCAGAATTTTCTTAGAGAAATTTTCTTTTTAGATTTTTGTTGCAGATTGCCGAGAAACCAACAGTGGAGGTTCATTTTCGCGCAAATTCTGTAGAAATCTGTTATGAAAGTTTTTGTTAAAAAATATTGGTGTTCAGTTCGCGGATCATTTGGGAGCCCTGGACATACCAAAGACCCTCAAGGGATTAAAAATAGCGCCTTAAAAGCAAAATTTTTAGCTCGCATAAAATATTCATTGTATTATAGTATAATGTTTAAAATTATAGTATTTGTTTTCATAGTCTTGATGTTTATTAAAAAAGCTTTAAGTATTTTTTTTTATCTGGAATATTTTACTTTTGGAAAAATTTTCGCACACTACATTATTTTTAAGAGTTTGTACGCATTATATTTAAAAATAATACTTTACATCGAAATTCCCCAAGTTTTAAGTTTTATTTTGAACCTCCTGATTTCTTTTTTTTAATTCGACATTGAGTTCGAATTCAATTTTGCAGTCACTTTCCTCATGAAATAGGATTTTAAATTATATTCTTATGAAAAATTCTTCAGTCTTGTCTCCTACTTTTCTTTCCTCCAAGTATTTTGTTTAAGATAAAAGAAAAAGGATACGTATAGATTTTTCTACTTTTCTTCAGACTAATATTCTTCAATTTTGTAAATCATTTTCGTGAGAAATTAGTTTTCTTTATTCATGGAAATGCCGAAAAAGATTTCGTAATTTTTTATTATGATTTCGTTTTTCTATTAACTTAAATATCCCATTTGTGTAGTAATACAGATCTAATTTCTTTAAAATGTATTTTGGATAAAATATGATCTAATTTCTTCCTCATAATCCTTTTGGGTCTAGTGTACTACTAACAGTACATGTCTTTTCATTGAGTATTATTTTGTCTTAACAATTACTTAATTAATTCCATCATATAGCAATAATAGTGTATGGCTATGCGCCTTTGTTATCATGACTTCCTTTATGTTTTGATATTTGGTAATAATAATAATAATAATAATAATATTATAATAATAATAAAAAGTTTACTTAATTCTCTTTGCATCTTTGGTGATTAATTTATTTTATGCATATCTTTCAGTATTTAAATTTAAAATATAAGTTACTTTTCTAAACCAATGATATATGATAAAACGCAAAAACCTTTAGAAAGTTGTAATACCCTGTCAGATCCTGCTGTAATCCTTCTATATGTCTATTTAGATAACTACGATTAACCTTTTAAAAATAAAATTAATTTTGTCCTCAAAATGGAAAAAAAATCAGACCCGAAAGTGTTAATATACCTTTACTTTTGTTTTCAATAAGAATCAAGATTACTTAAATTTACATTAATTTTTACAAGAATGGATAAAAATTTTTAGGGAAAAGAAAAATTCTGCGTCTCGAAGTTTCTGAAACATTAATCAAAATTATAAAACTAGCGTAAAAATTCATTTTCACAAACTATGAAGTGAGATCGCTAAATAAAAAGTTAAACAACGCAAAACACATATGAAATCAGGTTATTAGCAATTGTTGCTAATGTATATGATTCGTTTTGTAAATTCTTTGTAATATTCATTGAGCGATATATATCACACATATTATGCATGTCAAGTACGGGATATAACTCCGTAAAATCCATAATACAAATGAAAGCCCTTTTATTTAATTATCACTATTTCCAAACGGGAATGTATCATTACATCACCTATCCTTTTGCGAAATCTCTATATAAATTAAATCGTATTATCTCCATACCGTATAGTTTAGTTCAGCAAAACACACAAACAAAGAAAAAATGTAACACAATAATATCAATAATTCATGTCTTTAGGCGATGCTCATTTGATTTATTTTGAGGAGCTCTGTATTTATCTATGAATTTTATACACCATAAAACACCGAAAGTTTGTTAAAAATTAAAAGGCACATTTAAACCAAAGAAAAAAACTCACTTGCCCATTTTAGACATGATTCAACTGCTTGTCTTAAATTTTCCTTTGTAGAAAAACTGCCCTGACATCAAAATTACACTGGTTAAACTGACTTCGAAATAGGTCAATTCTCCGTGCACGAAAGACAATAAACATACACTAGAGTCTCTAGAACAGCATTCTTTTTCTAGAAACACAGCAATAAATGAGATCAGATGTTGCCGCAAAACCCATAACGCATGAATGGACGGTTTAACCCCCCCCCCCCCTAAAAAATAAAAAAACAAATTAAAAAAAGAACACTCAATGCAGCATCCCATATAAACAGGGATTAAAAAAATACATGAAATGTGAAAATGTACCAATAAATAAAAAAAACAATGTAAACTGAGTCATAGTGATAAAAAAAATGTATCACAGGAGCAGTCTTAAAGAATATGAAGCTCGAAATTAATTAATATTAATCATTATGGCTAGTAGTATAGTAATGACAGTTCCACCTCACCCGGCGTTCGGCGTTGACCTCTGCATGCTGTATGAAGGTCATCCGGCGTTCGAGCTGTAAGAGGGGGGTGGGGTGAAGGTCATCGGGCGTCACGCAAGGTTAAGATGACGTCATCTTATAGGATGAGTGTGTTTTAGATAAGAATTTTTTTTTTTAATTTTAAGCGGGAATTTTAGGGAGATTGATTTTTTTTTTTTTTTTCACCGTGTTCTTTGATGAGGGGTTAAGCGGGTATTTGGGGACACAGAATGTTTTTTTTTTTGTACTATTATACGAGTGGTTTTTAATTTTAATGTGGTGACTTAAAAATTTTCAGTTTGGTATAATTTAAGAGTTTATTTTTTTGATTTTAAGCGGGAATTTTGGGGAGATTGATTTTTTTTTTTTTTTCACCGTGTTCTTTGATGAGGGGTTAAGCGGGTATTTTTCTGGGACACAGAATGTTTTTTTTTTCTGTACTATTGTACGAGTGGTTTTTAATTTTAATGTGGCAACTTAAAAATTTTAAGTTTAGTGTCATTTAAGAGTTTATTTTTAGATTTTAAGCAGAAATTTTGGGTAGTTTGATTTTTTTTTTTTCCACTGTACTCTTACATGATGAGTTAAGCGGGTATTTTGGGGGAAATTATTATTTTAGACTAATCATAGGCGAAGGATATATATTTTTTTTTTCGGGGGTTGCTATTTTAATAAAGAACTAATTAAGAAGGGTTCATTCATGGTGAATTAATGAATTATTTTTTTTGGGTAATTTTGTTAAGATTGAATTATTTTTTCATTTTTTGGAGTTTTAAGCGGATATTAATGTTTAATAGGGGAACTTTATTTTTTTTTGCAATGAAATTGACGTGCGCTCGTCGATCTAACCGTTCGGAGTTTATAGTTTTCTTCAAATCATGCGTGAATATTGGTTTAGAATTTCTTAGAATGACTTCCACCAAATTTATCTCTATCCATTATCATTAATAAAACATGCTGGTAATGGGAATTTGGGAATAACAATTTTGAATATTTATTTAATGAAGGAACTTTAAAATTATTTCGAGTGTTATTTTTAGTCAACTAGGTTACACACTTGATATTTCAGAATAGTTAAAAAATAACTTAAAAATTTGAATGAAAAAATATGTTTCAAAATGGGATTTTACGCGCTAGCATTGAATCGCACTCGTCGCCCTAACGGTTTGGAGTGTGTGGTTTTCTTCGAATCTTGGTGAAAATTTAATTGAATTGATTATTATTATTATTTTGTGTGTTGTATGTATGTGTATGTGTGTGTTGTATGCATGTAGGTGTGTGAATGTATGTTTGTGTGTCGTATGCATGTGTGTGTGTGTGAATGTATGTTTGTGTGTTGTATGCATGTGTGTGTCTATGTGTTGTATGTATGTGTATGTTGTAGGTATGTATGTGTGTGTGTGTGTGTGTGTATGTATGTATGTGTGTGTTGTATGTATGTACATGTTGAATGTGTGTGTGTGTAATTTTTTTGCCGATAGGTGTGATCTTTAGCTGAAAGTGACCTAGGGTCAAAACTTTTACCCAGGAATCGCCACGGGGAGGCAGATCACATGATTCCCGTATTGCACACATTCACATACATTATTTCGAGCGATATTTTTAGTGAACCATAATATGCAATTGAATTTGTAGAATAATTAAAAAAATAACTTTAAAATTTAAATGAAAGAACGTTTCAAAATGGAATTTTAAGTACTAACATTTAATCGCGCTCGTCGGTTTTTACTGTTTGGAGTCTATCATTTTCCTTTAACCTTGGAAAACCTTGCGTTAATAAGAATATTTCAGAAAGACCCCCACTTTGGGTACTCTTTTAAACTAATATTTGTAATGAGATTTGTTCGCGCGCGTCGGCCTAACTGTTTGGAGTATCAACATAAAATCAGCAAATTAATACAAAATATTTCAAATAGTAAGAAAATGATTGATTAAAATCACCAAGTAAGAATAAAAATACTTCAAGCAATGAGAAAATAAATGTTTAAAACCGCCAATTTAACATAAAATATGTCACACAATAAAAAACGAAAGATTAAAATCGCCAACTCAAAATGAAATCTCATGCAATTAGAATAAAAACATAAACAAAAATCGCCAAATTAAAAGATTATTCTTATCTCACAATAAATATTCTGAAAGACCTATTCAAAAATTCTAGTTAAAGTTTTTATTCAAAATTCAAATAAAACTCCTTAAGTTTTGACATGTCACTAAAAATTTAAAGTAAACATTTTTTCAAAGTGTAATTATCAAAGATTAATTTTTCTAATAATTAACTCATGTAAAGATAGTTCAAAATGCAATGATTCACCATTTGCTTTTTAAATCTTAGAACATATTATCTGTGATATAAACATCACGTTATGTAAAAATTATAAATAAATATTAGTAGTTTTAAAATAATTTTTATTCGAATGGGTAGTTTGATAAATTAATAATATTAGAATTTTTTGGATAAAAAAAATAACGATTGAGAAACTAACCATTTCAAAATATTCTCTTGGCATAAATGAATTTAAAAGTATTAAAACCCTTTTCAAAATATTTTTATAAAACCAACTTTCATGCAATTCAAAAAGTTTTTATATGAAAATTAAATATTTTTTTTTCTTAAGAGAAATATTTTACGTGTGTGTAAAAGTGAGAGTCAGTTAATTTATGAATCACTTTAAAATATTACCACGCAATAAATTGTTTTGAAACTATATTCTTAAACATATTAATATTTAAAAGTTTAGTCATTTTATACATTTTATATACAAATTTTACTTACCAACATATGAATTCGCCTTCAATCCGCACTTTCTTGAAGAGTAATGTTTGATAAACTCTTATCAACACAGCATGTTGTTGTGAATCACTAGCAAGTTAAGACAGGTATGATATGACTAATCGTTACGTTTTTCCCAAAGAGGTGAAGTCATTCTTATCAAATCCTATTCTGAATGAGAAATATTTCAATTGCAATTAACTTCAGATTTTGTTATTAAATAATTATTTTTTTAATTTGACAATTTTAATTAATGTTTTAGTGAAAATATTTTTATTTATAAGATTTTTTTTTTTATTGCTTATACTATTTCAAACATGTACATTCTTATTTGTAAATACAAATTCATAAAAAAAAAACATCTTTGAATGATTTTATTATTATTATTGCTAGACATTTTATTAGAAAATCATTTAAACCTTTAGCTTTTATTATTATTATTATTATTTAGATATTAAGAAGTGACGAAGACATGTTGAATTAATTTCATCTTAAAACTGATTACTGTTCGAAGAAAAATTTATTCTGTTATCTTTAAATTTACCAAACATATATTTTAATATTCATTAACACACTTCTAATTTAATGAATAATATATTTGATGAATAATATAATTTAATAATATATATGAGATTTTAATCTTTTCTTAGAAAATTGGGTTATGTTATTTCATTCACATACGTTCTTATTCGAAAATATAAAACCATAAAACATCGTTGGATGATTTTTTTTTAATTAGACATTGTATTGGAAAAGCATTCAAACCTTTCATTGTTATCCCATTTAGACATAAAAAAAAGTGACGAAGATCTGACTGCTTCGCAAAGACTTAAAACTAGTGATTTGATGAGTCATACTTTCTGTGGGTTGTTTTCAATATTGGAATTATCTTAATTAATTACCAAACTTCTCATTTTTTTAAACACCACACTAATCATTGCCCCCATTACTTAATCACGTAAATATAATTTATATCGTTTTTGATTATCAGTTTTATACTAACATTTGAGACTTATACGTATGTGTTGTATTAATTCTGTTAGTTTAATTCATACAAATTTTAACTAAAGCATCCTATGCTAGTTTTCATACATTTATTATCACATCACGTGATAGAATTTCTTGCGATGTTTTAGAAATAATAGATATTTAATTTTTTTTAATTAGTTAATAACATGAAAAAAAAATTTAATTGCTTTTTAACATGAATCTTTTAAGAAAAACATATTTGATTCTGAAACATTAAATTTAAAAAACTAATTCTTAAGAATATGACTTGATGCAATTTACTCATTTTAAACAAGTTAACTTTACTACTTGACGGAAATATATTCAAACGCAAAACGATTTAAATTTCACATTTTTAAAGTTAATTATATAATATATTAACATTTAATTATAATAGGTATAATTTTATTAAAAATACTGAATAAAATAAAATTTATACTTAAAAAAATATTATAACACCTTTTAAAAATATTAAACAACAACAACAAACTTGTAATTAAGAGATGAATAAATATAAATGTATGAATCACACAATAATAAAAAGAAATACTTAATCATTCATAAAAATTCTTCCCTTGAACATTCGCATGTATGTTAGTAAAAATATAACACTTAAGTTTTCAAAAAGATTATAAGCGTTTCCAAATCAACCAAGAAAATTGAGTATTAAATATCAAATAATGGACATGCACTCTTTACACTGACATCTTACAATGTACTTAGTAACCAAATTTAATGATTTTTAAGCATGTCTTCTTAATTTTTTTTTCAATGAAAGACTATCACAGTTGAATATTTAGCTTTCTCTTCATAACTTTATCGAAAAATATATAATGTATATCACGCGATTTCATTAAATGAATCACAATACAATTCAAACTTCTCATTTTCAATGTTTTATATATGCTAGTGTTTATCAAATAGGTGTTTATTCTGAACAATCATTACTTAGTATATTGATGAAAAGTTTGTGTTGAACGGTTTTTAACTTAAATGGTGTGAGAGAAGGATATATTCGGACAGAAGTTAATAAATAAGAGTCTTTAAAGCTTTCATAAATATGAAAAAAGAATTTCAGGAGATGGTGGAATGGTGCATTTGTCGCAAGGCGTTTAATTATGATACGTAATTATGGAGATTCTTCTTAAAAAAGTTCTTTCGAACACATAAGTAAATAAACTCGGAGGTAAATTAAAATTCTGACACCGTTTAACTTTTAAATGACTTATATTAAACGTTAATATTTACAAAAAAGATATTTACATATTAATATTTACAATTCGAACCTTCAAAAGGAAACTTTAATTAAAACATCTTAATCGCGTCATCTTAATCAACATTCTTCTAAAGTCCACCAACTCTCTCCGAAAACATTCCATTCAACTTTCTTCCGTTCAGTTCTTTTTTCTACGGCTTTTCGTCTGAATGGAGTTTTTTCAGAAAATCGTCTGCTTCTAAAGACCTTTTCTATCAGAGTTGCGATGAGTAGAAAATAATATGCAGATCTAATAGTGGAGGAGATTTCCTATATTTCGGCCATACTGATGAGGCATTCGTCCTCGAATGTATTCTTGTTGGCTGGAAACAGCAGCTGGATCATCTGAAAAGATAAAGAAAAAAAACACAGCAGCATCCAAAGTCTAAATCGAAAAAAAGAAGTCATCATGATGAAAATTTAAATAATTTCTTTCAAAATAAATTCGTATTCTTTTTTTTTTCTTCACGTCTTTTCATCTTCTTTTTTTTCTCTTACGTCCTTTCGTCTTCTTTTACCTTACATCTTTTCGTCTTCTTTTTCTTACGTCTTTTCGTCTCCTTTTATCTTACGTCTTTTCATCTTCTTTTTCCTTACGTCTTTTCATCTTTTTCTGTCTTACATCTTTTCGTCTTCTTCTTTCTTACGTCTTTTCGAGAATAAAGTTAAAATTCTTTTAGTTGTCAGTCCAGTGGTTTGTCATGGTCGGTATAGTGTCAAAATCGGTGAAATTCTTTTTTTTTTCTTTGTCAAGCTTCGTCCGTCCACGGCTTCATGTACTCTGCACATGTACTGGTGACCATGGGTCCTTCGTTGAATCCAAGTTTCTTTACATCGTAGGTGTCATTATTTTTTACTTTTATGACTTTGTACGGACCTAAATATTTTGGTTTTAACTTCAAACCTGGACCTTGTTGTGTGCGTTTTATAGCAACCACATCATTAATCTTAAATTTGTTAGCTTTCTTTCGTCTGAGGTTGTAAGTTTTACGGTTCTCTTCTTGGACTTTTAAAATCTGTTTTTTAGCATTTTTTCTCATATCTTCGCGATTATTTGTAAAATCAGATTGTATTTCAGCATTCAGAAGACTAGTAATTTCAATGTTATTTTTTAGTTTCATTTTAGTACCAAACATCAATTCAAAAGGAGTTGTGCTTATACTTCTCTGAAAAGTCGAATTTATCACCTGTTGGACGTTGCTTACATGTGTATACCATTTTTTAGGATTATCGACAGACAATTTAGACAGAACAGATATTATGACAGAATTTAGACGCTCAACTTGGCCGTTAGACCTGGGTAATCCAGTGGTAATCGGGATATGTTTAATATTTTCATTGATGCAATAATCTTCAAAAGCTTTAGAGGTAAATGCAGGACCTTTATCTGATATAATTCGAACTGGATTTCCAAAGATAGATTTTTGGATTTCTAATTTAGAAATTACTTCGGCAGCATCGGTATATTTTGTGGGATACAACCAAACAAATTTTGTGAATGCGTCAATGACCGAAAGGATATGTTTGTAATTTTTATTAGTGCTTTCTAATGGACCTAAGTGATCAACATGGTACGTATGTAATGGAGTTTCTTCTTTTTCTATTGGGTGAAGTAAGCCTTCTTGTTTACCACATTTTCTATTAACTAAAATACAGGGAACACAATTTGCTATACATTTCTCAATTTTTTGTTTAACTTTAGGGATGTAAAAATCATTTTCTAAACTTTTCTCTGTTCTTGCAACTGCGTAATGACCTTTTTCGTGAGCGGCCTTGATTATATTCAATTGCATGTCTTCCGGTACAACTAATAAATCATTACCATTAACACATTTATAAAGAACATCATTTTTAACTAGATAATCATCATAAGATTTCACCTTTAGGATTTCTTTTATTGTTTTAATATGGTCATCGGTTTTTTGAACTTGGATAATTTTTCTAATAATCTAATAATCTAATTTTGTAATAGTCTAATAATCCTATCTTGGATTAACATACAAATAGGATGTCTGCTTAATGCATCAACATGCCTCATACTACTATCGTGTCTATGTTCAATAACATAATCAAAATCGGATAACGTTATTGCCCATCTAGCTATTTTTTTATTCGTTTTTCTATCCATAGTCATTTTAAATGCAATACAATCAGTTACAATTTTAAATGGAATACCTAGCACATATACTCTAAACTTTTTTAGGGCTTCAATTACAGCTAAAACTTCTAATTCATAGCTAGTGTATTTTTGTTCAGCTTCGGTGGTTTTTTTTACTGGCGAAATAAATTGGATGAAATTGATTATGGACTGGAGATTGTTGCATTAAAACAGCTCCATAGCCATCAATACTGTCATCACAACGGATTTCGGTCGCACTTTTGGGATTGTAAATCGAAAGTACTTATTCTGACGACAAAATACGTTTGAGTGCATTAAAAGCTTTTTGTTCTTCTGTATCAAATTTAAATTTTGAATCTTTTCTTAACAGGTCAATTAACGGTTTAGCTATAACTGAATAATTTCTTATAAACTTTCGAAAGTATCCTGTCAATCCTAAATAACTTTGAACATCTTTGGTACACTTTGGTTTGGGAAAATTTATTACTGCTTTAGTCTTCAGTTCGGAGGGATACACTTTACCATTTATGATTCTATACCCCAAGAAATCAATTTCACGCTTCAAAAAATTACATTTTTTAAGATTTAATTTTAACCCATATTCCGATGCAGTTCCGAGAACAAGATTTAAATTTTCTAGACCTCCAGCTTCGTTTTTAGCAGGTATTATTATGTCATCCATATAAATGACTGCAGTGTTATCTTTTAATAGGTTTCGAGATACATTATCAAAGTACTTTTGAAAAACACTAGGGCTATTGGTCAACCCAAATGGACATTTTAAAAATTCCTATTGTCCTACATGAGTGATGAAAGAGGTGTATTTTCGCGAGTCTTCTTCAACATCTACATGAAAGAAACCGTTTTTCAAATTTATGGTGGTAAATAATTCGGCAGAATGTTATGGGTCGATTACATCATTCGATAACTGGCAAGGGGAAATGCTCACACACTGTCTTTTTGTTAAGACGTCTGTAATCAACACAAAGTCTCATTGTGTTATATTTTTTCTTAACTAACACAACAAGCGAAGAAAAATTAGAAGAACTTTTCCGAGTGATTCCCTGAGCTAGCCACTCCTCAATTTGGTCTTCGACTATTTTTTTCTCGCATGCGATATTCTTCGAGGGGAAGAACAAACAGGGATTTCGTCAGTTAAATTAATTTTCATTTTAACATCTACTGTTTTAGTTTTAATTGTCACATAATTCTCAATTAAAGAGTATAACTCTGAACGTAAATTTTTGTCAGCAATGTGACTTAAATCAATTTTAGGCTCATCCAAAACATTTACAATATTAACTAAAAAGTCATTAGACTTAAACAGTTTCACTTCATTCTCAGAAATAGTTAATGCACCTTGATGAATAACATCAGTGCCAATAATTAAATCGAAATTAATGCAATTGTCATTAACGACAAAAATGGTAACTTTAAATTTTGAACCATCTACTTCGATTTCTGAATTGAAATAACCTTCTGGTTTAACTTAGGTTTTTCCTAGACCGGTCAAAGTGATACTCGTAGGTTTTCATTCTACAAAGTTCTTCAAATTATCATAAATGATTTTCTTTAACAGTCTTTTGGCTACCAGTATCTATTAAAGAGATTAAACGCAAAGAATAAAACTTTATCTCTTTCAGAATTAAATCTTGGGATGTAATAATGTTTACTCGTGACTGATAATTTTTAACATTTGTATCTTTAGATTTATTACACTGAAAGGATTTATGACCATAAGCGTTACAAGCAAAACAAATCGGCCCTTTACCCTTATTTACACAGTTAATGCTCTTATGATTATTCCCGCCACAATTATAACAACGCATATTTGGCTTTACAGGCTTAAATTTGTTCTTAACTTCAACTTCAGATTTAATTTTAGGCTTAGCTCCTTCATATTTATGAGATTTTGCATTTTTATACTCCGACCTTATTTTTTCGTAGATCTTTAATTTTTGTTTAAATTCAGCAAATGCTGGGACAACCGTACAAAAAAGATTTTTTAAAAATGGGATCATTAATTCCATTTATTACATATCGAATAAGTGCAGAATCTTCAATGTTGGCTTTTGAGCATAATTGTTTCATATTTAAAAAATATTCATCTAACGATTCATGTGGTCTAATTTTTCTTTTGGATAGCAATTCATGTAATTCAGCTGAATTGCGCATTTAACCGAATTCAGAAATGAGTAAGACTTTCAATTTAGACCACGAATTAATTTTGTTTCACTTTCAATAAATAATTTAGTTTTGCCTGTCATACGGCGTTTAGCCAAAATCAATTTGTGCAAATCACTAACATTAAATAATGAAACAATATCTTCAAAATCGGCAAGCCACTTATTAATATTTTGTAATTCAGTACCTTCAAACATTGTTATCGTGCTTTCTATATCGTTAATTGAAATAGAAGGTTTAATAACATAATCAGGAATTAGAATTTTCTGATTTTCATTACTTTCACAACTAGAAGAACCAGAATCATTTCTCACATTATTCTCAAAAACAGTTGAAATATTTCTAATTTTACTTAAATCATCATTAAGTTCATCGGCACTTTCGTCATCACTAAGAGTACCTTCATTTGGCATTATATTACTTTTCAAATTACTAAAATCACATAAACTAGAAATTATTCTGGCATCAATTTTATCAAAATATCCCGAATTATTTATACACAGAACATTGCAAATGGTTATCAAATAGTTGACAGAAAAATTATCTTTGATTTATTTCCATTTTGATTGATATTCATCGCAATCGACTTCAAACGCAAACCCAGTAAAATTCTGAATTCTACGTCTGTTATTTCTGTCACCGATTTCTCCAAAAATTAATTTATGCAATGTCTTAATACTAGATGACATTTCTGTTTTCAATGAAATTTCTAATTCCTTTAAATCTACTAATTTTGACATTGTTGAAAAGAAAAATAAAATAATAAACTCGGATGTTTAGTTTCATACACTCTGACAGCAGTTTCATCACATCAATTTTCAGCTTCCGAATTAGCTTTGTGGGCTTAGCATTCCATCACTGTTCTAAAAATTATCGGCTTCCAGAATATTTAAAAAATATTTCCATCTCTGTGGGCGTTCGTCTATCCCACTTCTGAGTACCATTTTTGTGGAATGTTCTTCTAAAAGCTTTTTCGAAAACATAATTTAATTCAGAGATAAATTCAGATATGACACCGTTAAACATTGAAAAAACTTATATTCAAATATTTATTATTTACAGAAGTAAAACTTACAAAAATCTATTCACAATTTAAACAATCATAAGTTTTAGTTAATTAGTATACGTCTTATGCGGGAAGTCGTCATCATCCAACATTCTTCTTTCAACACCAGAACAAAAACATTCCATCATCTCTCAATTTCACATTCTGAAGTGTCCCGGCTTTCGTCTGGCTGGTAGGAATTAACGCCGCTGCCTGAATCGTCTGCTTTGCTGAGAGCCTTTGTCATCGGAGTTGCGATGCGTAGAAGATAATATGCAGGTCTAATAGTAGAGGGGAGATCCCACACACACACACACACACACACACACACACACACACACATATATATATATATGTATGTGTATATATATATCACGTCATAAGGGATAGTAATTAGAATGTTGCTTTCATCTTCATATTCATTTTTACACTGCATCAAAATGTGTGTAAGAGTGTTCTAAAATGTTCTAATCTGTTCTAAAATGGGGGGTAGGAGGCAGCTAAAATGAACTGTGGTGAAACTGCTAAAAAGGCAGCAAAAAACTGTTTTTAGTTGACATAACTACAAATTTACCGTAGTAAGTGTGTAGTTGAAAACCACAAATTTACTGCAGTGAATTTGTAGTTGATAGCCAATAAGCATATGAAGAAGTATGAAAAAAGATTCAATTAAATTAACAGAAAATCACAGAAAAAAGATTTATGAATAATAACAATATAAAATTGCAATCGCATTCGAATGCTCGAAAGTTATTTTAATTACAGATACTTCATATATATATTAACACAGGATAATTCAACACATGTAGAAATTATAAAATAAATATTGAAGAGGATTTTACAGTAAATAACAATAACCGAAACATAATAAATGAGTGAAATGTTCAGATTGACAAGAAATAATACATCATATTTTATAAATTTAGACTTATTTTTTGAAATAATACATCATATTTTATATTTGAAAGTCATTATAGTTGTTTAGTAATAAAAAAAAGCCTAACAATTTTGTATTTCAGTGTTTTTTTTTCTTTACATTACATTGCGAAGCATTAAAACTCCACTTTTAGTTGGTACTTATAAACAAATTAGTTTTTTAAGCAATGGAATTCCACACTAGCGTTTAAAAGCACAATCTAGTATGTTGAGTCGAAAACATACTAATTGTTGCTAATTTTTAAATCGTGATTTTTTTATGTTAATTAAATTTTTTTCTTTTACTTTATTTGCGGCGACAAGCATTTTTAATCTTTGATTTTATTAATTGAATGTTTGGTTTGCTTCTATTCCAATAGAAACGATATTCAGTTTATATCTCAATACATGTAACTAATATTCATGCAACGATCCTTTATGATAAATTTATTTATGTACATTTGTCATGTAAGTTATCAAATGTGGGTACACGGATTAACCTTTTCTCACTAGCTCGTATTTTGCACGCAACACATCCGGGCATGTAAAATTCCTTTCTCTACAAATCTACCCAATTTTTTAGCTGTAATTGTTTAAGATAATGAAAATGTACATTTGACACGTTGAGAAATCGTTTTAATCTTTTTCTACAATGCTAATACTCATATTGAATGTAATTTGCAATGTTGAATATAACTGATGAAGCATATTTCTTCATTTATTTGATAATATATTTTTTATGTCAGTAAGCCAATAAATAACGGTGTTTCAAAACTCATGTTGAATTTAAAATTCTTTGTTGAGCCTTCTTTCAATAGTAAGTTGAAATTCATATTTTATTCGAATATTAATTTAATGATTCATAGTTCATATCTTATCATTTCTAAATTTTAAATTAGTATTGGGCCTAATAATCTATATTTAAAAACTATGTATGATTAAAAAAATAGTTATATGTAAAAAATTTTCACGAAAGAAAAATGTTTCTTTTCTGCTTCTCTTTCTTTTTTTTTGTAAATTGCTTTACTGAAAATTACATAAAATTGTGATTTGATCAAATCATGTACTACGTTACGAATAAATAGGAATTTATAGAAATATAGCTGAAAGATAAAAGAGTGTAGACTAGAGATACTTGATTCCTGACGTGAAAAAAAAAGCCATATGTAGAGTTTTGAAAATCAAATAGAACATTTCAAGATGAAATATTTAGGCTAACTTAGAAATATAAAATTATTTATAACCACTCTGCTTCAGCAAGACAAGGAAAATTTTAACTGTTGCCAGTTCAATTTCTTAACGATAAATATATTTTTGCTTTCATTTTTTAACTTTTGAAATTTTATAAATGAAATTGTATATCATTTTAAAATATATAATTGACTGCAATCAATGTAACGTCTTTAAAAAACTATCCTTGTTAATCTTTCACCTAAAATACATTTATTTTCTAAAAACAAAATGTGGAGGTACATTCTTTAAGCAAATATTTATCAGAGATATCATGTATCATGAAATGGCTAGACTCTGACAATACGAAAATGAATACTTAAATCCATGTCACTGTTTAAGCAAATACTTGATCAGAGGGATCATGTATCATTAAATAGCTAAACTCTGCCCATGTCATTAAATCCGTTTCATTAATTACGTGTCACTAAATGTGGAAAATTTGTATTATGTATCAAAAAGTTCATATTAACCCTTTCCGGCACACTGTGCCCCGTCCTGGGATGCCTAATTTTGATTCCAAACTTGCAAACGGCACCAATAATATTTTAGTAAAATTTTGCTTTTGCAATAAAAGCTTAACCCTTTCGGCAGACTGTGACCAGTCCCTGGGATACCTAATTTTAATTTCAAATTTGCAAACGGCACCAATAATATTTTAATAAAAATTTTCTTTTACAATGAAAGCTTAGATTAGGGGGGGGGGGTAATTTATAAAAAAGTCGTTTGTAACTTTCGATAATTTCTTATTTTACTAACAGAATTTGCCAGTGCCGGAAAGGGTTAAAGATGGGAAGTGCTCAATCTGATCCCGAAACCAGAGCGACTGGCTCGGGTTCGGGATAATAATATCTCAAATTGTAAATTTTATTTAATCTAGTATTATCGAAACAAAAAATAACTTTTTTCTCCTTAAAAATCCATTGTTGCATTGCGAGTCCTTTTAATGGTATTTTGAGTAGAAAGAAAGAGAAATAGATTTTTCTTAGTTTTTTGGAAGTGGTAAAAACATTATTTTGAAAGAAAACTTGTGATATTTAATTAATGGAGTTTGTCTGGTGTTTGTTAATTGTCTGGTGTTGAACGGGAGTTACGACCTGTTGATGTTGGCGCCAATCAGAATATGACGCCATGAGGACATTGTTTAAATGGAATGTTTATGTATTATTACTTGTTTTCGATATCTATCGCGAAATATATATTTCCTTTATGTGAATCAGCATAAGCTTAAAGTTTGCCAATTTTTAGTCTTCTATTGTCGCGAGTGTAATCGTTCTTCATATAAAAATAAAGTTGGTCATTTGATTCATTCTTCTTTTTGAAGTCTACTCATTTTGTGGTTCTGCACGCTGAGTTCACGCAGTCAGTTTCAAACTCATGTAGATAAAATTCACAGGTGTTGTTATCCCCGTTCGTTTTCTCCTTTTCTGTAAAACCTCGGAAATTTCAGGTGAATTTTTAATTTAAGCGTATTTTCAAAGCCATGATAATTACGAAAGATGTACACCTTTCTTAGAAAATGGAAAAACGTTGTTCAATTCTTCCTCTTATAAATCGCAATTTCTGCAATTTTCATTCATTTATTCATAAAATGCTCTTCGTTAATATGTACATCAGACTTATGTCTTTGTTGCGGGAGAAAAACTTAAAATTTAAAAATCTTTTTTAGGAAGTATATATTTATTTGAAACCGAAGGTCTCTTTTGATAAGGTTGAATGTAAATTGATAAAATTACTTGATGTCCTAGGGATAAACAGTTAAAAAAACAGATCCATTACATTTACAGCAACTTTTAAATACTACGCAATTATTTTTGCACTTTCATTTCGCGTATAAATTGGGTGTCGGCTTGCGTTCTGATGGCGCAATTTTTTCTTCAGCTTCGGCGGGCCTGAGCTCTGAAAATTGAATCCGTACTCCTCAATAATTAATATGGTACTTTTATTTAACCCGTGAAGCTGTCGCTCTGGGATATAATCTACCCTAATTACATTTTTTCTTCGAAAAAACTCATAAACATTTTGAGGATGTTTCTGACTTGACCTAAACCTTTAAGAAGGAGTGGGTGAAGGAATGGCTTTTCTCTATTCACTAGGAGAAAAAATATATATAATTCTTGAAATAAAATAATCCCGCGCGTGTAAAAACATTCCTTTTATACCAAATAACACACAATAACGTAATTTGAATGAAAGTGTAAAATAAAAGATACTCGTTTACATTGATTAAGATTTATTAAAAGTAATTAACATTTACTTTGTGAAACAGTGTACGTTTTAAGGGTAAATAAGTCGTTTACATATTTCCTTAGAAAAAAATCTGACTTTTACAGAGACGGCTGTAAAATCTGAAAATAAAAAGGAAAAGCTTGATTTTATTTCTGTAAAACATCTGCAAACATGCATTAGTTTATATAACGATGCTTCTAACATGCATACATCTATTTAAAAAATCTAGATGTAATTTTAACAATTTTAAAAGAAGTTAAATTAATTTAAAGGATGATTTTTAGTGTCGCCTCCAGGCGAAATCAGGAGTGAGGAGGATAAACTACGCTGGTGCTAACGTTACAAAAATTAGGCGCAAGTGCGACGGGTTAAAATACTCCCCAAATCGCAGATCTATTTTAAATTATTTTGAAGGACAATTGCCAGGTTATATATGTATGTATCTATAAAGAATGATCTAAATACCAGTGAGTAGTAAAGGAAGTTAGTTAAGGAAAAGTGGTATATTTGTACAAGAAGCAGTAAAATAACGTTGTTTTTGCGAAATATTTAGCATCATGTATTTGATTTAATCGTTTCCCTCTTTTGGCCGTACGTCGTATGATTACCTTGTTTATTTAAACCATGATTTGCCCGTAGCACGTACGAGCATCCATACCCCAATCATAATTTATTATATCTAACCAGTAAAATTTTATTGTAAATTTTATATTACTTTATCCGAATTTGTTTTAGATTCAACTAGGCAAAAATTTTTGTTTTTAAAAATCAGTCATAAAAGATTAAATATTTTGTTAAAAAAAAGGAAAAAAATCGATAAATTTTGAAAGTTTTTTTTTTTTTTTAAATATTGATCAGTTAAGCTGTCAAAAATAGAAATATAAATTATTTTTTTACAGTAAATACTAATTATAGCCCTTTAATAAATCAAAAGAAATTATTTTTGAGCATAAATTAATTTTCAGGAACAAATAATTTGTTAACAATAAGTCTGTTCGGTGCACTTTTCTAAAAAACATTGTTCAATATATAACTTTAAAATTTAATGTGGTGTAAAAACATACTATTTGACAATATTAGTAAGAAGCAGCTTTCATTCTGGCTTAAAAGAAATAAAATTAAAAATAGCTAAGTAAAAACATTTAAGAACATATTTTTCATTAGTAAAAATAATCACCCATGTTTTACAAAAAAAAAAAAAAAAAAAAAAAAAACATATTTTTCATTATTTAAAAAAGAAAATCACACATATTTTACAAAAAAATGTTACTAACATATTTTTCATTAAATATTTATTTATCTTTTCACTCAGTCCTATGATGTTAAATAGTATATTTTTAATGAAACAAGATAGTGGCATTAGTTTGAAAAATATTAACAGTTTACCTAAATTAGAATTTTTTAGAAAATGTACCAAATTATAATAAAACACATTTAAAAATAAAGGCAAAACTAGTAGGATGTGCCTGTCCCAAGACTTTCTTCTATCTCAAACGTACATTTTAATATTAAAAAAGGTTACACATGTTAATCCTTTAATAATTCTAATTCAATACCATACCAACTCTGATTTTAATCTTAAATTTCTGCTTGTCCATTAGTCGGAGTAAAAACGAGTTTCCGTCTCTGCAAGAGCTGATGGGCAATAGAATGATATGCAGATTTTTTTCAAATTCAAGGAGGACCTACTTGCCGTACTTAAAAATAATCATACACAAGAATTTTAATTCTGTTCTATGCATAACTTCATACACTTTTTGATTAAAAAATAATGAAAATAGTTACATCGTTATTATAGCGTCCCTTCTGGCGGATTGTTTTCAAATTCAGGACAATCCTACTAGCTATAGCCAAACACTTACATAAAAAATTTCATTCAATTCCATAGATAACTTCATGCACTTTTAGGTGGCACAATATTGAAAATGGCACAAATATTGCAATTTCAGTGCCCCCTTCCAGTGGATTTTTATTTTATTCAGGGAGGACCAATTAGCCATAGCGAAACACTTTCACAACAAATTTGGTTCAATTCGATGCATAGCTTCATACACTTTTAATCAATTAAATATTGAAAATGGCACAAAAATAGCTATTGCAGCGCTCCCTTCCAGAGGAATATTTCAAAAATGAAGGAGGACTCGCTTGCCACAGCCAAAAACATTCATAAAAATCTTGGTTCAATGATATGCATATCTTCATAAACTTTTCATGGTAAAATGGCAACATACGGACACACACATAGAGAGAGAGACACGGACAGATAGACATTTTGTAAAAACATGGTTTTTGGAATCTCTGACCCCTAAAACATTTAAATCCATCGAAAACCTGGAGTCGAAAAAATTTCGATTACAATACTTTTTTCTATTGAAGATAGAAAAAAGTATTAATGTTTGCAATTATACATAATTTACTTAAAAATTAATAATTAATTAAATAGATAATAAATCAAATATTAAGAACCAAAATAGTTGTGTACTAAAACTGAATCTTATTTTTTACATTCTATTAAAGTAATTCGTGATTTTCGATTGCATACAATTCGATTTTAAGTAGAGTTCATCAATTTTCTCATCAACAATTAGTAAAGAATCCAATATTTTCCAGTCAACATTTTCTGTAGAAAAAATCTATTCAGGATGTTAGCTGCCAATTTTAAATCCGAGATAAAAGGTGACAAAATTTCAGACTCTTCTTCAATATTTTCTTCTAAGTCTTTCTCAGCATCGTACGCTTGGATAATTTCAAATACAAAGTCATCATCTGTAGAGGTACCAGAAGTGTACATTTCATTATCGCAAAATTCGAAATGTTCAATAACGTCTGTTTGATAAATGTCCACATTATGTTTTTTCAACCACAGAGCTATTGGTAAATTTTCTTCGTTGTTTTCATCCTTCACGTTGGCGTTTTTTCCTACCAACAACGCATCTTTCGAAAAACGTGCGCGTCGGGAACAGTTGTATAGTGTCGCTGATGTCACTTGCCTCCATGACTTCCCAAAAAAACGACTGCTTCCAAAGGAGAAATGCTATATCCCTGATTGTTCTCTTCGCAGATTTCTAAAACACGTATCACAAGCGGTTTTCTATAGTGATATTTCAGGATACGATTATCGTAGCTGTTATTCGTAGCCTGCGAATAACAGCTTGGTCCGTCGATTACAGAACCGAAGTCGTATTTGACGACAGAAAAAGAGCTTAACGCATTTCAGATAATCTGTGCTATTGTCGACAAAGAGAACAAGTTCACGTTTTGCTTTTAACAAATTACTGTCCCATTGTCGAAGTTCTTCCTCAAAAAATCTGGAAGTCATCCAAGATTTTTGATTGGCTTTGTAGTTGATCTAACTTAAAGTCGTAAGACTTAAGTATCTTTTATTCAATCTTTATTTATGTATTACACATAATTTTTTCTTTCATCGTGTACGATTCTTAATTCTGAACAAGCATAACACCTGTTTTATAACTTCATTTTTCTGCGAATGAATTTTTATTAAAATTTTATATGGGCTGATTTCTCTCTCTCTTACTCTGTTTTTTTTTCTTTTGTCGACAGACGGACATTTTGTTTTTGTGATTTTTTTTCAAATTATGTTCTTAATAGATTTTCTACGTTTATAAAATTTTTAATAAATATTGTTTTTTAGCAAAGAGCATTCATGAAAAAATGCATCCAAGGTGTATTCGTTTTTTTATTTAATGAAATTGGGGAAAAAATAGCATATCATTTTATCTCAGAATAAAAAGATTTTTATTAATGAAGATTCATGAGCATTCATGACCAAAATAAAATGCTGTTTTTGCCAATATCAGTTATCTTTCTTTAACATTGTCGCCTTTAACATTGTAGTACTATATTAAACGTTTTAAAATGTTTTATATGGCAATAAAAAGCATTAATTTTCCTTTTTTCTGATTTAATTATTCAAGATATTAAACAAATAAATTAGACGTAAGCTGTTTTTTCTCTAATGTACAACATTGTCATTCAATTGTCAGATTAATTTTTCTGTTACAGTTTAATTGATATAAAGATTATCTTGTATAAGTATGTTCTATTATAATACTGTTACTTCATTTAGGACAAAAGAGTTATAATCCTTATTTAAAGTGACAGTATTTTAATTGAGCTCCAGAGATAATAGCAAAAAAGTTAATTATGTTTTGCAATATTATTTTTAAAACTTTCCAACACAATAAAAAGTACTTTACTTCGGCTTCTTTTGGGTATGTATAAAAGTACAGTGGAAAAATAAAGGATACGAATGATAGTTACGTCTTCATTTGTAATATTTTCGATGAAATAAATCATCTTTTTATTTGCACAATAATTTATTTTGTAAGAAAATTCATCGGTAGACTAAACTGAATTTTATTAACAGACTTTTTTTTGCAAAATTATTACAAAAAAGAATCAAATTTGATATGCTTATGTGTACCGTAATTTCGAACGTATAATACGCGGATCAAACAATTCTTTTTGGACCCAGAATTCTTATTTAGTAATTGAAGACAAATATACGGCTATCTAACAAGTTATATTTCTTTTAAAAAAATTCTGGGTCGAAATAATAATTGTTTGATCCGCGGATTATACGTACGGTATACACTGGTTTCCAAAAGTTAAGCATAATTGGTAATTAAGTAAGTGATGAAAGAAATATAAATCGAAATGTGGTGAAGCTCCAGGTGTGTAAACAAAATAGTACGCATCATATATTTTCGCGAAGAGTTTTCCCCGAAATCGAACAGGGGACCGTCAACAAATTGAAAAAGAACGAAGATCTTTTGGATAACCCTGTCAAAACTAATGTAGCAAAAGCGTTCAAACTGCACATTATGATTAAGTGGCTTATTGTAATGTATTGTGTTTATTTTTATAAGGATAGCATGTATAGTCATAGAGAAATTAAGGTTTTTATAAAAACAGTCCTAAGTTTTTTGCTTATAATTTGCAGAGTTCTTAATATAAAATAATGTTCTTTTCTGAAAATATGACAAACATCATGGTACACAATACTCTGTCATCAGAATTTAAAAATAATAAAAATTGTATGACAAATGAGCAGGTTTACTAAATAATTTTTTACTGCGCATGCGTGAACGCTATTAAAATTTGATTTGCATATTATGTTAGTTAAATGTGTAGAGCAACTTTTGTGAAAGTCTCAAAAACATAGATTAAAAATTCTGAAACTTATCGTTGATAGAATGAGGTCAAAATATTTTATTCCCTAATGAAGCAAAAAGATGAGGGGCTGTATCTGTATTCCATTGTTTCGTGCCTAGACAATATTGCAAGTACAACAGTATTTGGTTAAAACCCCTGATATTTTGCTTCCTTTTAGGAATAACGGATTTTGAGTTGATTCTATAGACGATAATTTTCAGAATTTTCAAGCTATGTTTTTAAAACTTTTACTTTTTAACTTTTACTTTGCTCTATACATTTAGCTAACACAATATGCAAATGACATTTTGATATCGCTGACGCATGCGCAATGAAAAATTATTTACTAACCCTACTCATTTTTCATACAATTTTTATTGTATGAAAGATCTTCGTTCTTTTTCAATTTGTTGACGGTCCCCAGTTCAATTTCGGGGAAAACTCTTGGCGAAAATATATGACGCGTACTATTTTGTTTACACACCTGGAGTTTCACCACATTTCGATTTATATTTCTTTCATTACTTACTTAATTACCAATTATGGTTAACTTTTGGACACCAGTGTATACTATATGTATGCACAATGAAAAGTGAATGATGATGATTATAGCTTCAGCTCTAAAAATGTGAAAGGGAAAAAAACAACTTTTAATAAGCAGAATGTCTATTTCTGCAATGTAAAAAAAATAAGAAAACAGACGATATTACGGAGATTGTACAAGAGATGGGAAACCAGTGCAATTTACTTTTGTTTTCGGAAATTATTCCGTGAAAAAAAAAATGAATTGTATTGGCGTCCCGATTATCAGTAGAAGTTCCGTAAATGGTATCTTCTTCTTTTCTTGAAACGTTTGGTAACTGATGTTATACTCATCATTCATGCAAATTGTTTCCATTGTGCATTACATACATACAGACATAGGCAAATCAAAGTATACACATTTTTAATTTTGTTATAACATTGTAGTGTTTCAATAGAACTTCTGACCATCACCTTCAGTTTCGTACACGTATGAACTATACTTAAAAAATAAAGCGTTCTGCAAATAAAAAGGATGTTTAATCAGTGTTGGGCAAAATACATCGCAAAATCATTTTCGATACAAAATACGAAATACAATAGTTTTGGAACCTAAAATACAAAATACAAAATACTTTCCTATTCAAAAAAGTTCAAAATACAAAATAGATGTATTTTGAAAATACACTTAAAATACAAAATACATTTGAAATTTTTAAAAGTTTGTGTATAGCATTAGATGTTTTCACAGACCATGTCCGGCATGGTCGGCAGTCCGGTTTCGGACTTTTTTATCCACAATACTCTGATCGAGTAGGCCCGGACTTTCTCTTAAGTCGTTCCGGGCTTGTCCGGGCCAGGTATCCGGTTTATATTTTCCTGAAGGATAGTCTCAAATGAATTTGTTCATCACTCTTTCGGGTCTCGGGCTTTACTTTTTTCTCTCCAAGTTCGGGTCGGGCCTGATTTATTCTGTCCAGACTGGACAAGGACTGGACTTCATCCTTCCTAGAGGTCTGAATTAGTCAAAAATTGTAGTATTTTTCAGAACTAGCCCGTAAGTTGGCTCATCCCGTCCCGGCCTGAACTATCCAAAAATCAGTACAATCTGTCCGACTCAACAATGTTTTCCAAATAATTTATGTATTTTTAAATTACTATAATTTTACAAATAAAACATTTAATTTTATTGTTTTTAATTTTTTATATTTCTGAACAATAAAATTAGAGCACAATAAAAGGAACTCTTAAAATGAATCTGGCAATAAATTCTGTCTTAAGGCTGTTCTTAAATCCAAATAGTTAAGGCCCCAGTCCCTGCCCGCGAAGACACTCGCGATCTAGTGCTATTCCAAATGGGCGACATTTTTCTAATAATTCTTTCGCATTTTGACATTTTTAAAGATTTTTTTTGCATTGGATAGCTTAGGTCTCTCTCAAAATCGCTCCTTGACTACTGTTTCTGTTTTGGTCGTAGATATTTTTTTTGAGTTAGTTTCACTTCCTGAACCGGTTCTGAAAGTGAAACTAACTTTATAGAAAATATCTGCAACCAAAATCGAAAAAGTAGTCAAGGAGCGATCTTGAGAAGACCTCAGCTATCCAATGCAAAAAATTATTTAAAAATGTCAAAATGCGAAAGAGTTGTCAGAAAAATTCCTCCCCATAGGAATAGCATTAGCTCGCGAGTGTCTTCGCGGGCAGGGACTAGGGCCTGAACTTTATGAAATAAGTTTTGATATCATTTTTACTACCGATAAGAAGTAGCCATAAGACAGCGTTGGAAAGGAATGCACGTCTTCTTAAAGCTTAGTCCAATTTATCCGTTTTCAATTACAGAATAGTAGTTTAAGTCATGAAATTTAAAGTTTCATAACTCGGTCAATTTTAATGTTAGATGAATGGGATTTTTTGTATTGCTTGTTAGAGTGATGGAAAATTTCTACTAAGTAACACTTATAGGACTAGGGAACCGTATAAATATTAATTTACGTTATTTTTAATGCAGTTTTTTTTACCTAAGTTGCCTAAAAACAATTCTTTGCTTTTTTAAAAGTATTTTTGCTATTGAAACTATATATCTATGACTAACGGTTTAGAAATTAGCCATTGGTCACTGTTGAGAGTGGACACATTGATATCAGTTACAGACATACATCCGTTACAGAGAAATCCAACTATATTAACGCAAGTTAGAGTACGGATAGTCAAACCGATTTCTTAAACATTTTCAACTATGTTTAAAGTATGAAAATGCATAATAGGTTGAAATTTGATATTCAGAAATTTATAACCAACAGACGGCAGCAAATGTAAAGCCGCTATACTATATTTTGTCTACTATCTTTACATATATATATGCCACTATTTAGCAAAAACTTAATTAAGACTAAAACACGCTTAAAACTAATGAAATCACACTTCTAGACTATTTTCCACAGACAGTCATGTGTCTATTCTTTGTGAGGCCCTGTTTATCGTTTTTCTACATTCTATAGACATATCTTGCATTAGTATATACAGTTCTGTGTAAAAATACACAACTTATTTTAAAAATACCTTTAAACTACTTGTATTCATATTCTTTAACCTGTGCAGTTTCTGTTGTGATACCCTGTATATGATCTAGACTATTTATGTACTCAACGCAACATGCAAAATTTAGTTAAACTGAAAAACTCATATCACAATTAAAAATGTTTTTCTAGAAATTATCTCTGATATACAGTATGTCGTTTGCAATATATTATCCGAAATACTTTGGATGTCTCTGTAAATACTCAATTGCATTATGTGTGAAATAATTTAACATAATTAAAATAAGCCGAAAACTAAATTTCACCCTATAGCATTATGTAACGGAATTCTTTGTATGGCCCTGTAAATGAATAATAAACATTTTTTGAGCCGTATAGAATAACAGAATGTATATTATAGTATACTTCAGTAAATGCATATCAATTTCATTTTGTTTCAAAGGCTGTAACACAAATATGTAATAAAATGCACTTAAACATTTTTTTTCCCCATTGACCATAATGTAATGGATAAATTTTTGATCATCCATGTAATTAAACTAAGCATCCGATTTTCATAATTTTAAAATGACTTGACAAAATTTCGCAATAATTACGTATTTAAAACTTCAAAGCATTCGGTTGGGTAGTTTTGCTCTGTTATATGCGGACGGATAGACAGACGGACGGTCGAAACGACGACTATGGTTGCTAGGTATTTATATAATTAAGAACGCATTTAAAAACGAATCAATGTTTAACAGTAAGCTCTATAAATATATTTTTATACATTTACAGCAATAAACTATTAAAATTTATAAAATTTTGCTACCGGAAAATATTAAAAAATCAATAAAATTAAATAATAAATTATGAATTTAAACTGTGAAGTAATTATTAATTCATTACTGTTCCCGTTACTTAATTGTCCTTCATAGGCAATTAACGAAATCACTGTAACGATGGCCTCTTTGGCGTTCGTCCTAGTGATATTAACTCGACGGAAATTTCCCCTATAGGGAAAGATACGGTTCTGTGAGGAAAAAAGGAATTTGTGGTTTTGTGTTAAATTTCGATTTCTGTGACACCCCCCCCCCCCCCCACACCAAAAGAAAAAAGATACGCAGCGTAACATTTGTGCTGGCAAATTTACGATGGTTGAATCTTAAAGTATGTAGAAGAAGATGTACCTAGAAGATTTAAATTACTTAACTCTAAATGACTTAAATATTCTCTAACATCATAGTAATTCATGGTGAAGCCAAGCCTTGTTTTGGGCGCCAGCGTGATAAAGGAACTACCTTTATTTTTGTTGTTGTTTTGAGATTCAATTACAATTTTTCGTTCATCTAGAATAAAAGAAAGAAAATAGAAACCAACAAAGATACCTAGAACATGTACACATGCTTAATACAAAGTGTTTTTTTTTTAATATTAATAATTGTCTTACCAAGTAAACTAAAAAAAATCATTAATGTAAAAAATTCTGTATTCATTATTTATCTTCTTACAGTTTCCATTAAGTGATGATATAATGTTTAGCTATAAAGTTATATTAGCACTATAAATCATTAATTACGTCGAAAGATTAATCTACCGAATAAATTTATTAAATTCTTTATACTCAAATATTTGTAACGAATTTTCATTAAGTATGTAATCCAACAGACTGTATACAGTGATTAATGAAAATGAAAGTATTAGACTGAAATTCTAATGCCATTAAGATCACTAGAAAATAAAATTTATAAATGATAAAAAAAAACCTTCATTGATACGTTAAAGCATTTTGTGAATAGAAAGTGTTTTAACACTAGAACCGCGGGAAAATTTACTCGACTTTTATACAAATAATTTACATCAGAATGTTTATTGAAAACTATTTAACTTATTTATTTAAATAGCTATTGCAGAGCTGACATGTAACTTATTTTAAGAAAATTTATCTGACTTGTATCGGAATTTTTTCGCGGAGTCCGGGGCAAAATGACCCATCTCCGCGGTTCTAGTGTTAAATGAATTTTGCTGTAATCCAATTTAATGCATTATTTAGGTTTTTAAAAGTATTGAATTGAAAGTGGTGAATTGAGATCTGATTTATTATGAATAAAGCGAATATATGGGTGTAGCAATAATATAATTTTTGAACTAAACTTTCTATTTGATTAATTTTTAATTGCTTGATTTAATGAAGGATCAGTTACGTAATAACGCTTTTAATAACTATTTTAGAACTAGTTTAAGAATGTTCTGGAAAAATTATAAAATATTATTTATTCATTTGTTTAAAATTTTGAAATTATTTGTGATGGTTAAACATATCATTTATAAACAAAGCTACGCGATAAAACTTCATATATATGTTTTTTTAATTGAAAATTTAGAATTTATTAAAACGGTGGTGAAATATAAAAACATAACTCGAAATATTATTAGTAGTATTTATTTTTATTTTCATAAAAAAATAAAAAACAGAAATTAAAAGTTTAGATTCAGCATGTTAACAAACATTAATTTAAATAAAATCTATTTAAAGCAACAATTTAAAGAACTTTAAAATGTAATTTTCAACAGCACGTACACTATATGGCCAAAGGTGACCGACCACTTGCGATTTTTGACGTTTTATTAAATACCTAGAAAATTTCACGAGGAATTATCCAGAAACTCCAGGTATATAGACAATGTTCTTTTCCCGATACCTAACGAAAGCTCGAAATTCGTTGTTCCCAAATGTAAGCAAAAACATGAGGGACTGTATTCATATATTCACTGCTTAGTGTCAATAAAGTATGCATAATATTGCACTTTCTACTATATTTGGATACATCCCATCTCCTTAATTTAAATTAAATTTAGGGGTGAATCAAACATATTTCTGGGATATATACGAAGGAAATTCTTTTCTGAAAGAAAAATGTCAATTAGCACTCATTTTTTTATATTCTCAATTTTTTTTATATTCCCAAGTTTTACTAAATTAATCATGCTAATACAATTAGCATAGCTGCCAACTCTTCTGATTTTTTGACCCGGAAAAATTTAACAGAAATATTTGCCTTATTTAATCAGCGCATTACGGCGATTTGAAAAAGTAACATTTGCTGTAAAATTTTTCCGGGCCGAAAAAGCGGAAGATGTTGGCAGCTATGATATAGTATAATTAATACTGCATTGAATAATAATAACAAGAAACACTTCGTTATAGAGTAAAACCTATGAAAAAACACAATGAAATTTGTACAACGGAATACTAACGTAAGATTAAAATGTTTATAATCTTGGAAAAATATTATATAATGCAACAATAACGAACTCAATAACTTTTAATAAAGTAACCCGTCCCGACGAAGAAAACTTTTGTGACTGCTTATGATTCTATCTTAATAGATTTAACATTATTTTGAAAAAGAGGCTTCTAATTAAATAACCGCAGAAATTTTTTCTACTTTCTTCAAAAAAAAAAATAAAATAAAAAAAAATAAAAAAAAAATACGTGTGGCACTTGGGGACTGCCGCGGTAAAGCTATTGCATAGCATTTTTTATCAACTTATGCAATTATAATTATTTATTTATTTTTTATTTATGCAGTTTTTTTTTTGTCTTTGATATTAATTCAAGTTACACTTTTTGAGCGTGATGACCGATAACAATTTTTTTTTTCTTTTATTGAACTAATGAGAATTAGTTCAATGAAAGAAAAATCGTTTAAAATATTTTTATTATCTTACAATACATCTAGGCAGTGTTCTCGCTGACATTTGACCAACGTTAGTAATTTGGCTAATTAAAACTAAAAAACATTCGCCAAATTAAAAAAGTATTAGCAAAATAAATTCCGCCGTGTAGCACAAAATAATAATATTATTATTAATAATTTTAATGTATCTCACTTTTTTCAATATGTTTTAAAATAACCTAAGTTTTTATAACTGCGACAACGATTGTTATTAATCTAATTTCAACTATCCGTACAAATATACTAAAAATATGTATATATGCATATGCGTGAAAAACGTAAAAGAAATGAAAGAAAAAGCAAAAATTGAGCACTAGCAATTGCCGAAAATAATCGCTTGTTTATTCGCCAAATGAAGAATTTAGTAGCAATTTGGCGCAATGGCGATCGACAGCGAGAACCCTGCATGTAGGTAAATCAGGAATTTTTATCATTGAAACTATACGTTTATGGTAGCTGAAATAAAAAACATAAGTTTGAGACTTGATATTCTCAAAATATCTGAAATACCGCGTCAATGTCTGCCGAAGTCTACCGAAGGATACCGTGCCGAAGTCTGCCAAACTGAAACGACGTTAGCCGGATAGTTAGGTTTTTTTTCTCGTTACGGAATTTCTAGATTCTTTCGCCGCGCTCAAAGCCCGCGATAAAAGCTATGCAATACCTTAATAAATTACCAAACAAAATTTGGCCGTGCTATGAAAATTAGATCTCTAGTTATAAGCATTTTAAATTTTCCGAACCTCACCGTGGGGGTCTTTTGTCACCAAAAATTAACACTGTCTCATAATAAATTACTAAACAAAATTTGGCCGCGCTACGAAAATTGATCGCGAGTTATAAACATTTTAAATTTTTCGACCCTCACCGTGGGGGTCTCCTGTCACCAAAAATTAACACTCTCTCATAATAAATTACCAAACAAAATTTGGCCGCGATACGAAAATTCGATTGCGAGTTATAAGCATTTTAAATTTTTCTACCCTCACCGTGGGGAGGAGGGGGGGTCTCCTGTCACCAAAAATTAAAACTGTCTCATAATAAATTACCAAACAAAATATGGCCGCGCTACGAAAGTTAGATCGCGAGTTATAAGCATTTTAAATTTTTCGAACCTCACCATAGGGGATCTCCTGTCACCAAAAGTAACACTGTCTCATAATAAATTTCCAAACAAAATTTGGCCACGCTACGAAAATTAGATCGCGTGTTATAAGCATTTTAAATTTTTCGACCCTCACCGTGGGGGGGGGGGTCTCCTGTCACCAAAAGTAACACTGTCTCATAGTAAATTACCAAACAAAATTTGGCCGCACTACGAAAAGTAGATCGCCAGTTATAAGCATTTTAAATTTTTCGACCCTCACCGTGGGGGATTTCCTGTCACCAAAAATTATCACTGTCTCGTAATAAATTACCAAACAAAATTTAGCTGCGCTACGAAAATTAGATCACGAGTTATAAGCATTTTAAATTTTTCGACCCTCACCATGGGGGGGGGGTCTCCTGTCACCAAAAATTAACACTGTCTCATAATAAATTACCAAACAAAATTTGGCCGCTCTACGAAAATTAGATCGCGAGTTATAAGCATTTTAAATTTTTTGACCCTCACCGTGAGGGGTCTCCTGTCACCAAAAATTAACACTGTCTCATAATAAATTATTGAACAAAATTTGGCCGCGCTACGAAAATTAGATCGCGAATTATAAACATTTTAAATTTTTTGATCCTCCCCGTTGGGCGGGTCTCCAATCATCAAAAGCTACATTATCCTACCTTATTTTATCTTAAGACGATTCTTTTCCATACACATTCTATCAGGAATTTTTATTATTGAAACTATAGATTTATAGAAATTGAAATAAGAAATATAAGTTTGAGACTTGATATCCTCTAAATATCTGAAAAATACCGCGTCAATGTCTGCCGAAGTCTACCGAATGATACCATGCCGAAGTCTGCCGAGCTGAAACGACGTTAGCCGAGTGTTAGGTTTTTTTCGTTACGGATGTGTTAGGATTTTTCTCGTTACGGTATTTTTGGAATCGGTCGCCGCGCTCAAAGCCCGCGATAAAAGCTATGCAATAGCTTAAAAATAACACGTGAAAAGTGAAAAAAAAATACTTTTCAAGGCGGAATTCAGTACGGCAGTAATTTTTACAGAAGAGAAAAAAAATGAAATTAAAAAAATTTTAATGATCATCTGGAAAATATTTTCAAAGACTAAAATTTTAGATTTAAAAATAAATTCTATGTTTAAAAAAATAATAATTATAAAAATCATTTTCATGAGGACAAAAAGGGGCTTACGAAATAACAGAGTCCTATATTACATACGCCATGTATTAATCATTAATATTCCTGGACTAATCAAGAACAAATTTTAAATGATTTTTCATTTTTTTACAGTAAAATTTAAACTTTTAAGAATCGTACGTTTTTACTTTTCACACTGTCGTATAGGAAAATAAATGTACCTTTGAGTGCAATTTGTTTGAAAGCTGTATCTGAATTTGTTTGTTTTTGAGTAATTATTTTTTGTAGATTTTAATACTTTTTTGTCACCGTGGTAACAGAAATATTTCACTTCTGGACATTAAAATTGGACCAATTAGAAAAGGGATAAAATCTGGACATTACAGATAATCGATAAGGTTCAGATATCTCTAGACCGAAATGAACAACCATTTGGAAATTGATTAAAAACATCTATAGCGTTAGCTCAACATCACAGAAAACTGTCATTTTGAGATGGGGAATAAAATTATTAGTAGATGTAATTTAATGGTATGATTTGATAACTTGATTTTTTTTATTTAAAAAATAATAATAAAGCATTGTATCTTACAGTTAAAAAATTAAACTAAAGTATCATCCTCTTCTTCATATAGTGATAATGCTGTATGAGTCGCACAATAAAAATTATATCAGTTACATATGTAAATGCACAGCTGCCAACTTTTAAGCATTTTTCCAACCAGAAAAAAAAAAATTATAGTAAATATTGTGTTATTTAATCGTTGAAATTTTATGATTAAACAAATGGAAAATCTCTGTACAATTTTAGTGGTAGAATAAATGCGTAAAAGTTGGCAGTTATGGTAAATGTCATTTTATTATTATTATTATTATTGGTCATAAATTGTTCAAAAAAGCTATTATTTAGATTTGACATAAAGTCGCTTTTTACTCTTGTATGAATGCAGAAAATTTGCTTGTCTATTATATGTCACATCAGTTATAGATGTCTGAGTTGCAATTTTGGACTAAAATAGGGAGTCAAATAAACTGCAGATATTTGGGTATTAACCCCTTGAAGGACGGTGGGATAAAATATATCCCACTTCATTTTAATTGCGAAATGCTACATTGGTCCCCTAATTTTAAAGTGAAAATTTTTATTTTGGCAAGAACGCGAAGACACTCTTCCACTTAAGAATAAATTTGTTTTTAAATTCTGGTGTCATTCAATCCTTTTTATCATTTTAAGTATATAAGTCCTTTGTCCCTTAACCCGCGAGGACGCGCGCAGGGCCTAAAAGACCCGGAGTGCTTATGGTTTCTTACAATTGTAACCACTAATTTTTTAAAAGTAATCTTGATTTTATTTTATCTCAAAATTTGTAAGAATTGTCTCCGCTTTAATAAAGTGACTATTATAATTTGATTTTATTGTTTGCAAAGTTAAAACCATTCATACCATATGTAAGCGCGCGTTCTCCCGGGTTAAAGGGTTATCTTTAATATGAAATATCTTAAATTATAAAAACCTGATATAGCTTTAATAGTAAAATTTTTACGCAGTTCCGAATGCAATAATCGATTATCAAATGTTACGACAGTAAAAGTGCAACTGACTGTCAGTATAGCATTACTTTAACTAGAGTGATTAGCAAAACAATTGAAGTAATCGATCTTGAAACATTTTACAAGCGGGTGAACATTGTCGAGAATGAGATAATTTGATCTGGCTGCAAACAATAAGTCTGTTTTATTCTTAGCAGAAAATATTAATAGAATCTTACACAACTTTCGTGCATTTTCCTTTTATTATTAACAAAATATAACCAAGTAATTTTTTTCTAGATAGCAAAGTCTTTTGAGATTTACATTACACTTATAATATGCTTTATCTATAAGTCTAATAGTCGTAAAATAATTTCTTTTAGAGTTATATTTTGTTTTAATTGTAAATAATCCATTTGCCAAACTAAGTAGAAAAACCGTTAATTATTAACTAAATTAATAATTAGTAACTAAAGTTACAATAGACGCGAAGTGAATAAAATTCATTTCAAGACGGGATTGAGTACGGTACTAATTTTTACATAAGAGAGTTAAATAAAATAAAAATAATAAAAAAATCTATATAAAAAATCTATAGTATTACGGCAGTTTCACAGATAAGTCCTTATTTTGGGAGAGGGGGGGGGGGGTAAAATTATTAATATATGTAATTTAACATTATGATTAGATAGCTTGATATATACATATATAAATTGTATTAAAATATTCTAGTATGAAGCCATTGTAAATTACTGTTTACAAACTAAATTAAAGAATAATTATCATCGCCATATAGCGATAATGTTACATCAGTTACCCATTTAAAGTTACATTAGTTATATATATTAATAAAAACGCTATTGTTATTATTTATCATTACTGAGCGTCGTTCAGAACATAAAATCGCGTTTTTAACTGGATACTTTTGATAACTTTTATGCTTTGAGGAAAGCAGGAAATATGCTTGTCTATTTTATGTTATATCAGTTACAAAATTTTGAAATGCAATTTTTGAGAGAAAAATAGGGATTCAAAGAATTTGCAGATATTTGAGTTTCAAGTCTTTAATAGGAAATATCATAAATTATAAAAACTTGTTCTATCTTTAATGGTAACATTTCTGCACTGTTTTTAAAGCAATAATCGATCATCAAATGTTACGTCAGTTACAATGTAGCTGACTGTTGGTATATCCTTTACGTTAGCTTGAGTGATTAGAAAAAACGATAGAAGTAATCGATCTTGAAACATTTTACAAGCCGCTGAACATCGTCGAGAATGAAATAATTTGATCTGGCTGCAAACAATACGTCTGTTTTATTTTTAAGAGAAAATATAATAGAATCATACACATTTTTTGTACATTTCATTTTTACTGTTAAAAAAAATCAAGTAATTTTTTTAATATCATGGTCTTTAAGGAGTACCATTAGACTTATAATATGCTTTTCTATTACTCGAATAATAAATTTCTTTTAGAATAATATTTTTGCATCAATAGTATAAAAATCCAGCTGTGAAACTATGTAAGAAAATGAATTATTATCGTTAAATTGAAATTATAACAGGCGAGGAATGGAGAAAACACATTTCAAGACGGAATTCTGTACGATGCTAATTTTTGCTGAAAAGAAACAAACAAAGATATAAAAAAATATTTTTTTCCATACAAATTTCACAGAAAATTCTCATTTTGAGAGAGGGAATAAAACTATTAATATATGTAATTTAGCGGTATGATTAGAAAGCTTGATTTGTTTTTGGTTCTATAAAAATATCCTAAAATGAGGGCATTCTAAATTACAGTTTAGAAATTTCATGTTACATCACTATAATAAACATTACATCACTTACATATGTAATTGTCATCTTTTTGTTTTTGTTTTTACTGTTCAGAAATTAATAACAAAGATAATTATTATAATCTGTCATTACTTAATGCCATTCGGAACATAAAATTGCTTTTTTAATTGGTTAGTTTCGATAATTTTTACACATCAAGGAAAGTAGAAAGTATGTTTGTCTATTTTAAGTTAGATCACTTAATTGAAAACGTAACATTTGAAACGTAATTTTGGGACTATTATAGAGATTCAGATAATCTTCAGATATTTGGGAATCAAATCTTTAATACGAAATATTTTAAGTTATAAAAACTTGTTCTAGCTTTAATACTAAATTTTCTACTCAGTTTAGTAAATAATCGATTATGAAATGTTACTTCAGTTACGATGGAACTGACTGCCATCATAGCATTACGTAAACTTGAGTGATTGGCAAAACAATAGAAGTAATCGATCTCGAAACATTTTACAAGCGGCTGAGTAAAACAATTCGATCTGTCTGCAAACAATATATATGTTGTATTCTCAAAATAAATATTATTAGAATCATATACAACTTTTCTATATTTCACTTTTATTATTAACAAAAAGGAACCAAGTAGATTTTTTTTTCAGATGGCAATTTCTTTTGGGATTAACATTACTCTTAGACTATGCTTTTCCATTAGTCGGATAGTTATAAAATAATTTCTTTTAGATTGATATATTTGTTTTTATTGTAAACTATCAATTTGTTAAGCTATAGAATAAAATTATTAATAAAATTATTTATAAGTGAACAAAACACATGTAATGACGGGATTTAATATCCGTATAATAAGTTGAAACTGGTGTTATTCAATTGAAGTGAAAAAAATACTTCTTTAAAGTACCATAAAATAAATTAAATTGCGTAAGGCCTTTCGAAAGAACTTCGAAGTCTTTCTTCATCAGGCCGCTGTACTTATAGTAGACGCACATATTTTTCCGCCTGACGAAGAAAGACTAAGCTCAAAAGAAATTCAGTATATAATATAAATTTTTAGAAAAGATAAACAAAAAACATTTATAACTTTAGAATAGGAGTACGTCGATGTGAATGACTAACAAAATAATACACTCTTATTTCAACAGAACGATATATTCTCTCTAAGAAAGGAGTGTTAATTTTTATTTAATTATAAAACATTCAAATAATAATAATAATCAAAATAAAAATTATATAACTTCTCTTTCAAGAAAAATGCATCGCTGTTGAAATCAATTATCGACAAAATTATCACAGTAATCATTTTGCCCGTTTTGAAATCGTACGTACATCCCCTACAAAAATTCAGAGCTTAAACTGCTGTTTTACTTCTCTAAGCGAACAAGAACTTGTTCAAATTGCTTCTGCATAAAAAAAAAAAAAAACAGTTGACACATACGCATATGTGAGAAGTATGTTCTGAAAACTGGTCTTAAAGAAAGAGCTTTTTGTTTAAATATATATGATGCAGTTAATTTTTATTATTTATTTTAATTATTATGATTTATTTCTAAATCTATTTTTACACTATCCAAAATCATATTACATAATTTTGATATAAGGCAGTGAAAATGTCATAAATAGATGCAAAAATTCTGCTAGAAGATTTTATGTTTTTAAACTGTTTGTGGGGGTGATAGTAATAAGAATTAATGGCTTTCTAACAAAATATCTCGAGGCTAAATTTTGTGGAGCCAAAAAACTTAAAAAAATTTGGACTTTTTCCTGTTTTTGGCCTATAACTCAAAAATTATAAAATTTTTGTAACCTATAATCAATTACAAAAAGAAAGAACATCAAATACTCTACAAATTTCTTTGCAAAATTGTTTTTCTAAAGTCATTATTAAACGCGCTAGAGCTTTCTGAAAATGACTCCTTTTTTCTAACTTAGTTAAAAAATCGCAAAAACGAAAATTTGACACCGTTTTTTATTGTTTTATTCTCTTTAACGTAACAAGGGATGAGATTTCCGCTTTTTTGCGCACCAGTAAAATTTTAGAGAAATTTTTTTATTATTAAATAGGAACATTTTTGTGATTTAAAATAAGAACATTTTCTCTAAGATTTTACTGGTGTCCAAAAAAGTGGAAATCTCATCCCTATGTAACTTACTTATATTACAGGTATTTGCACGATAGCAATCATCATTAATTACAAGAGTGATATTGTAAAAAAAATTAAGAACATTGTAACATTTTTTGTACTTCGAGCTTAAGTGGAGAACATTAATATTAGGTATTTAACTGAATGTAAATAAAAACATTTACGATGACATTTATAATGCATTAAATAACGTATGGAACGCTTTCGGGTCAACTTCAGCTGAGGAGCAAACGAGCAGGTTTTTGTTCTTCAATAGCTTTGATATTCTTTAAGCATGTTGCGACATCATCTAAGTGAACGCCACCGTTGTTTCTGATTTCGATAGTTTCCCAGATATCAGCTGCATCATCCTACTCTTCTGGATAAAAACTGTCGTCAATACTTTCCCAGTTGATTCCATTAGTTTTTATGTAAAGTTACGTACGTAACTAACTTACGTAAAGTTACGTACTCATTGAGATACTCGTATTTATTTAATTACAAACGCAACTAAAAACATTATAAGGGTTAGTATTAAATAAAAAAATTCCTTATAATAGATTAAGCAGAATTAAAAACTCAAATAAGCTAAAATATATAAAACAAGGAGAAATCCGTATGAGGAATGCAATGCTTTGATAAAATAAAAAGACGTGTGAAAATTATTTGTCGCATGAATTATTTATAGAAGTCCATATTAATAATCGATACATTAAAATATACTTTTAAAAATATTGTCTTATAATAAATTATTACTAGTTTAAAAAAATCTCGAAATCCTTCACAATGATGCGCTTATTGATAGTCATCTTTAAATAAATAAGACTCGTGAAAAATTAATGTAAATCAGTATAAAAGGATGTTAATGTTATGTGGATGTTATGTCGAGCATTTGAGTCCTGATTTTTGGCAAGACCATGTTGCTGCACTCTTTTTTACAGCTACATGACACAACATGAAACAAGGATTCAGGTGCTGATTCTTGGTATATTTGAACTTGCAGAACGAGAATGTTCGACCTCTGAACCCACCCTCATTCTTCAGGAGGGATGTTGCTTCCTAGCCAAGCTTGTACCTGATGAGGACATCGGAGAAAATGATGCTGCGAAGCCTCTTGCATTGGGGGTATTCTTGCAATATGAACTTTGTTTTTTGTGGCAGATTCAGCAAATAACTGGAACCTCAGATGTGGTATATGTGCATCTATTGTATAGTGCAATGATGGAATTTTCTCCAGCCTTGATGGTTTCTTGACGGGTAGAATATGGTTTATTGAACACTCAGACTATTTCTTCAAGTTGATCATGTTTTTTCAAAGTGTCACAAAACTTAGACATTCCATGCCAAAAAAGGAGAGGATGTTGTATCGCACCCGTTGATTGCATTTATGAAAAGAACATTGTTGTAATTGTATTTGTATAACATGGGTCAAAACCTCTTGATTTCGATGTTACCTTTTCCTGGCTTTTAGAAAAGCAGATTTTTGTGCTGTAGTCTGAGCTCGTCATGATCACGACAAGGCCAATGTCTTCTCTGACAATTACGACGCTTTCAAAATATTCGACTCTTGAAATAGCTGAGGTAACTATCATGGCATCAGCGACTTCTTCTGCTTGATAAACTTGAATTCTGTTATTTTGAAATTCTGTTTTAAGCAATAGAATGAAGCGGTTCTTGTTTACGTCAATGGCTAGAAATCTGTCTTGAGGGACTCTGTTCAGTATTTCTGCTTCAACAACGACTTCAGGAGAAGCATACATTCTAGATCGACGTACTCTTTCTGTACTTTTCGTTCCATTCTGTTCTCCCTCAGATGGATATCCGTCGAACACATTCGCTAACTCTGATCCAATATTATTCTGAAGGTAAGAAATATAAATTTTATCAATAAATTTAAAAGAAAGATTTCGATCCAAACTTACTTTTTGAAGATGGCACTGTCCATGAACAACCAAAAACTTATCTTTTCCAATGAGATCCAGACTGTCTAATGGAATAAACGCACTGTAGAACGAAGATTTTGTTCGCTTTTTCATCCCTCCGTTGGAGAACAGAAAGATCCGATTGGGAGCAAGTTCATATGGTTGTAGATTCTGCCCGTCTTCACATTCTGCTTCATTAAACAAATAATTTAGAATAGAGTCAAAAGATGAGTAACTGTAACGTTTCCGAATCTTAAACTACTGACAAAAGAAACCAAAGTTACTACCTTATCGTTTCTTTAATTTCATACTCTTGGAATTTTTACCAATAGTTCTTCTGACTTCTGCCTGTCCAATTTCTCCAGCCAAATTGGAATTTAACGGCAACGTCAGCCCCTCCAATAACCCCACTGCTGATGAATACTACGAAATTACTGTCAGGCTCTGAGAAAACATTTGCTACAGGATTGGAATTTATGTTATTTCTTTATCTTAATATTTTATGTATTGTACGGGCTGTGTACTGGAATTTTCAAGGTGACATTCTTTCTTTGTAAAGTCAGAATTGACAGGTGATCATGTGCAGGTGGTGAGGTGAGAGAAAGAATATTGCTGAGAGGCGTGTTCATCCGCCAGTGATGTATATTAATGATGAGCAAATAAGGAACATTCCACGAAACAAGAAAGCAACGTGGGATGTGTGCAATGGAGAAACTCCGCAGGGGGTTTACATTGGGGAAAAGCAGTGATTTGAGAAGGGCAAGTCTTGTCTGAGGTTTAGGCAGTTCGTATCTGGAGAGCAATGGACACAGACGTCCTGGTGTGTAATGCTCTGGGCCGGATAGCGTAGGCCGAGTATCCATGTGTTGGGAGATTCGAAATTGATCTCCGGTAAATTGAATCTAACGTGCATTGAATGTGAGGGAGAAGGTGTAAGTTGAATAGTACACAGCCAACCGTTTACTGTATTTAATTTAATATTGAACCGGATTACCTCTATCCGAGTTGTAACTGTATGTAATCGTAAATAGTGTATTTCTTGTGTACATATAGTATAAATAAACCGTTAATTCAGTTAATCGACAGCGTCGGCGTTCATTTACACAATCCTAACAGTGGGTGACCGATATCACCTAATAATATCGGTGGTGGCAGCTATAACTACTACGGACTTTCTTCAAAGTTGTGCGGGCTGAGAGGAACGTCCGACAATTACTTTCGGATTAGGATGATGTACTGACAACAAATCTCACAGTTTTTATGAATCACTACTCCCTCCATTTGTAATTGTTTTTCTTATAAGGTTTCCAAAATTTGTGCTTCTTCTGCTTGCCTTTCTTAAAAATTTGACTTTTCATCCATCAATAGGTGTATTTAATTTTCATTGTTAGTGATGAAATCAAGTTTTCTAGGATGGAAGGTGAAAAATAGGTCACTTTTTGTAAAGTTACAAAACAGTGACATTTTCAAAAAGCCATAGCGTGCTTAATAATGGATTTAGAATAACGTTTTTGCAAAAAAATTTGTAGAAAATTTAATGTTCTTCCTTTTTGTAACTACGTATGATACACAAAAAGTTTATAATTTTCAAGGTATAAGCAAAAAACTGAAAAAAATCCAAATTTTTTGTGTTTTTTTGGCTTCACAAAGTTCAGCCTCGAGATATTTTGTTGGATAACCATTAATTTTTGTTACTAGCATCCTCATAAACACATTAAAAACATAGTCTTTTAGCATGATTTTTGCATCTATCGGCCCTTTTTTCTGTTTATTTGACTGGCCTAGTAGCCGTTCACCAAAAACTTTAACTTTTTCAAAAATTGAATGCAAAATGTCCAAATATTATTCTTTTATCTTCTTTATTTTCTTTGTGTCTAAAAGCGGAATTTTATCTATACTAAACAACACATTCTACATGAACTTTTATTATGTTTATGTGCTTATAAATTCCTGTCTAGATATTAATAGCTATTGAAAAGCTATCATGTTATTTTTTCTAAAAAAAATTTACTAAAATTATGAATAAAAGAAAGATGTATTCATTATGCAATTACATCTTAGCATAAGAAATTACATAGTATCTAATCACTTCTATCGTAGACGGCCCTTTAAACCATCATTTTGCCGTTTTTAAGCAGAATTTGAAAACTACTTGAAAGAAAATTTAAAATTTTGCATTTCCTTAGAGCAAGACTAAGACTAGACTTAATAAATCTAAATCCATTAAAAAATTGTAGGTTGTAATTTATAATTTTTTCGAATATTATTTTCATAATTCATATCATAAAATTATAAAAATGGCAAATTAAAAGTATTTATGTTTGGGTATTTTAGTTCTATTACTACATAAAAATTAGCACATTAAGAGTATAATTTCGGAGATATTAATAAAAATGTGAAAATGCAATTTATAGAAGCTTATTATATAGCTCCTATTTCCAAATCTTATATCTGTGCATATTTAAGTAAAACTTGCATTTTGAAATTAAATATAAAGGCAATAAGGAGATTTTTTTTATGTATGCAAATTATTTTTTATTGACTAAAATTATAAACATAATTCAATTGAATCTTGCGTTCAAAATTTAGTCTGTAAATTGGCAAATAATTCAGGCACAAATAATAAATATTATATTAGATATCAGGCGCACTTTTTTAAAGAAAACATTACTAACATTTTATGATAATCCATTTTAAAACAACCTTTTAATCGTTATTTAGCGTGCAAGCCAAAGTCATGTTTTTAATCATAAATAGTGTAATTAAAAAAAATTCCTTTTGTACATATATCTTTTTTTTCATTAAAAAGTCTTCTTTTACATATATATTTTTTTGAAAAAACGAATTTTTTAAAGATTTAACAGTCAAATTGCTCCCGAAATAAACATAAATGATTCACAAAAACTACTTCATTTTTAAAAATGTTAATGCAGAATTTTATTCGCAACAGATGGACGATATACATAAATGCCATCTACGTAATAAATCATTCGATTCAATTTTTTAGATTTACATTTTAACGGTGCTTAAATTCTTATGTAACGGACTTTAAATGTATTCTACCATGTCTGCATATTTCATCAAAAACCAGATGAGATTCATACGCGCCACGTTTTTACAAAAAGGCACACATAGGTATTTTTAAATCACACCTCATTTTTGTTTAAATATATCAGTATAAATATATATACAGGGTGGTCCTGTATAGTTTTTACAAAAACGAAGGGTGACAGTACACATCAAGACAAAGAATATTAAATAGGAAACCAAGGGTCCCAAACGTTTTCCGAAGGAAATAGCCGAAATTAAAGTTTAGGGTCCAAAATTTCAAATAATCTTAAAAAACGAAAAAATGGTCGATTGTTTTGTGGTTTTCACTAAAACTATTCTTTCTGTCAGCATTGTCTTGAAAATAAATTATAAAGATAAATTTCAAAAAATGTCGATAGAGGGCTCTTTAGACTTTGGAGTAAGGAACAACTATTTTTTACCGTTATTTTTTGCATCTCATTAATTTTTTTTAGAAGCTTAGACATAAACTTAAATTTTAAGCTCAAAATCTGAATCGTTGGGAGTCTTTAAATACTGCAAACTGAACTGTGTTCAAGGTGGGGGGAGTGTTTCTGCTACTTAACCACTCCGATGATTCAGATTTTAAACTCAAAATTTAAGTTTATGTTTAAGCTTTTGAAAGTATTTAATGATATGCTACAAAAAATAATGGTGAAGTATAGTTGTTTGTTAGTCCAAGGTCTAAGCTTCTCTGTCAGCCACTCTCTGTTCTTTTCCTTATAGAAACTAAAATGTCCTATTTTTTTACATTTTCACATCACTTCTTAACCCCTTAATCGTCGCGCCCGAGACATTCACGGGCTGCAAGTTTCACGGCTTTTATTCAGAATTCTTTGATTCCCTCTAGTTTTATGAAATAGTGTAATTAGTTTTATTCTGGTATCATTTTACTTGTTATTAAATAAGATGAAATTATTTTTTCCCAAAAAGGGGTGAAAATAATGAATTTGAATTTTTAAACAGTAATTTAATGCGACCATTAAGAGCCATTATTTTGAAATTCAAACAAAAAAAAAATTATGTTTTGATAGTTGTATTTTTTGAATTGCTTGATTTTTTTACATGTTGAAGTAGATCATATTTGATAAATAATCTGTAATTTTAAAGCCCTGAAAAAATTTCTTTTTTCCTATTGAAAATGTCAAAGTTCAAGGTTGTGAATGTCATTTTTCGTGAAAAGTGAAATGCTGGTATATTTAGAGCACTATCTCTCTCGCAAGCAACAACATCCCAAAATTCTTTCGACATAAACTGTTAGTATAACCATACTTACTTATTTAAAAATATTTCTTTCCATGGAGCATTGTTAATTTACATTGTTATGTTGCCACAAAGTAAGTCAAAATGACGTTTTTGTCCATTTTCCGCACTTAATATCTTATTTAAGCAATAGTACCCCAAACGTTTTCTTATAGAATATGAAAGTGTACTACTAGGACAAGCAAAATGATATAGTACTGTACCGATATATTGTTGCTGTTAGCAGATATAACCTGTTAAATACTCAAAAATGTCAAAATCTGCAACATTAAAAGTTATGTATTTTCAAATAAGCGCAACAGTAAAATAAAACAAAATATGTCACGCAGTAGGTGAATATATGTACAAGTATATGGAAAAGAAAAAAAAAGTGGGTCCTCCTGATATTTTTATTTTAAAAAATGACAAAATTTTCAAATAAACGATGTCAATGATAATATTTCTTCCCTAACAGAAAATGAAAAATCCCTTTTCTCGTTCCTCTTCCTGTGTTTTTTCCCTATGAGAAAATGAACTATCCCTTTTTTGTTGTCCCTTCCGAAAGAGAAAGATGATGTTTCATTTGCTCTTAAGGGAAAAATGTGATAATGGACATTGCTTTTCTTCGAACATATGTCATTTTTTAAAATAAAAATTATTCTTTTTCTTTTCCATGTTTTTGTACATATATTTCGAAGGCGCTACATCTTAAAAACTAATGTACGGAATTTAATACAAATTATATTCAGTTATTCCATGATGTAATTTGTTCTGATTAGTTTTGTTTTAGTTCTACCAACAGGTTAATCTACTCTGCTGCGTTTTATCACTATTCCCGAGATACTGTATATACTCGCATATACGTCGAAGAATTTCTGACAATTTTCTCCAAGCAAATAAGGGAGGGGGGACTATATGCCAGTCAATTAAAAAAAATGTGAAATACAGCCTAATTCTGGTTTCTTAAATGTATGAATAATTAGATATTACATAAAACATATGAATAAATGATTTATCATTTAAAAAAATCATTGATTCGTTTGTGTTTACTTGCTAATTTTTTCGCATTGGCAAGTGAAAAAATCTTTTTGATTTCGTGTAAAATTTAAGTAAAATATTACGGGGACAATTTGTAAGCGGATTTTTTTTTTTCTTAGGATTTGCATTCGAAGGATGGAGGGTCGACTCATATACGAGTAGATATAGGGTAGTTCAATCTCAAGAACTAATACGAAAATTTCCAATTTCAGATTCAGTTAGGCGTTGACGTAAATTGTTGCTGATTTGGTTTCAGTGTAAATCACCTAACAGGTGATGCTACTATGCTAATTTGGCGGAACTTAAGCGATTCATCGTTAGAACTAATACGCCGAATTTCGTTTCTTTAGAAACCTCCTGATTAGCGTAGATTGTCGTTTAATTTTGGTAGTGGGATAACGAATTTTGAAGTATTAACATGTATACGATAGAAGGAAGTTTTGAGATAAGCACATCCAAATATAAATATATTCATGGAAAATAAGTGATTTTTAAAAAAAAATTCAAAAATTCTGGTATGTTTTTTGTTTATAACATGCAGGGTTTTTGACCAAATTTAACGCAAATTTCAGAAATATTGGCAAAATCTATTCGAAAAAATATAGCGCAATTGGAATATAAACATATTAAATATTTTATGAAATATGAGTAGTTTTATGAAATATTTTTTATCTGCGCATGCGCGAACGATAAAAACGATTATTTTACATAATTTAATAGTCAATTCTATGGAATAACTTATAAAAAAAAATCCAATCAAATATCGTGAAAATTCAAAAAGATATCATTATTATAATAAGCTGTTTTTTACATTGCTCTCTAAAAACGGCTAAATGATAAGGGATTCTCCACAAATTGACGATTTTTATTAACTGACTTTTAGGAAAAAATTGTTATTAATGTATAAAATATCTAATAAAATATTTCTGTTAATAAGTATCTTGACATTTGTGATAGAAAAGAATAAAAGTTCTTTTCCTTTTCTATCACAGGTGTCAAGATACTAATTAGCAGCAATATTGTATTAGATATTGTATTCATTAAATAGTAGCAATTTTTTCCTAAAAGTCAGTTAATAAAAAATGTCAATTTATGGAGAATCCGTCATTCAGCCGTTTTTAGAGAGCAATGTAAAAACAGCTTACTTATAATAATGATATCTTTTTGAATTTTCACGATATTTGATTGGATTTTTTTTTATAAGTTACTCCATAGAATTGACTATTAAATGATGTAAAAGAATCGTTTTTATCGTTCGCGCATGCGCAGATAAAAATTATTTCATAAAACTACTCATATTTCATAAAATATTTAATATATTTATATTCCAATTGCACTATATTTTTTGTAATAGATTTTGCCAATATTTCTGAAATTTGCGCTAAATATGGTTAAAAATCCTGAATGATATGATCAAAAACATACCAGAATTTTTGAATTTTTTTAAAAAAAAATCACTCTTTCTTCATGAATATACATGCTATTGTCACAAAATTCACTGTACATGTTGTGCAGTATCCACATATTTGTAGTCAGCAGCGATACATCGTTTCGTGCATTTTCATGTACAGGGTGATCCCAAATATTTCTGTTATTCTTTAATTTTTTGTCGGCCCCTTAATTGCCCTTTTTATCAAATGGATGTTGATAAATATGAGGTCAGACTTAATCTTCATAATCCTGAAGTTTCAGAAGAATTCGACAAGTATATTTTTAAATATTTGACAAAATGTCAAAAATTGAAAGTTTCCAAATACTTATTGGTAGATAGTATAATATATTTTCTCCTTTAGATCCCATATCCTTTCTTATCTTTTCCCTCTTCTATAATTTCTTAATTTATCACATTTTAATACTGTGTAACTTTGTTTTCGTTTCTTGTTTCGGAAATTCTTGGTATTATTTCGCTTTTTCATACAAACATAAAAAAATCATTTTTTTTTCTTTTTTTTTTTGTCGCATTAAATTTACAATAAAATAAACTTTATATAATGTTGTTTATTTGAAGTATTCTGCTCTGTATACTTAAAAAAGTTCTTCGCCAAGAAGATAACAAAAAATGCTTGTTTTCTAAACCTTTGTTTATAAATTCATTAATTTTTCATTTCTTCTTTTGTTTAAATATTTGCTTCTAGCAAGATTTTTAAAAATTGTTCTTAATCAGATTAAATTTTAAATAAATGGTAGCGAAAATACTTAAAAAGGAACGGTGCTCACTGAGTATCTCTTAAAAACCACCATGAGTATATTTTAGTGGTTTCCTTTTTCTAGTAGTTTTTTATTTTCCATTAAAAATGTATGTTTTTTTAAAAAAGAAATTGAAGTGGTAAGATTATAAATCAATTAAAGCTCTGGATGAGTAATATTTATTTAATAAAGCAGTCGTTCGGATAGCAATTAAAATATAACACATTTTAAGATGTTTTTTTTAATTTTGAAAAGATTTAAATGTTTTTTCTGCAGTCATTTATTCTGAGTTGAATAGTTTAGTTTATTATTACAACACATTAAGTTGAAATCAACCAATAAGTAATCGCTTTTAACCAATTCTTTTTATCTGGAGTTACAGTGATATGATGTAATTTTTTTACGATTCAACTAAACTTCTAGCTCAGTAATTTTTATTTAATAAAGCAATCGTTCGGGGGCCAATGTTCTAGAAAAGAAAAAAAAAAAAGAAAAAAAAAAGAAAATTAAAATTGAAAAAAGAACTTCTTGATTTTATTGATTTAGAAAAGATTTTAATTGATTTTCTGCAGTCGTTTATTACAAGAGAGTAGTTTTGTTTAATATTACAACTCTTTATGTTGAAATCAACCAGTAATTATAATATTTGTTGAAAATAATGTAAAGATAATTAAACACAAAATAATTCCGATATTAAATTTTAAAATGCTTTTTAAATTACATTTTTTTAATTAATTTACTTTACTTCATTAAATATATTGCAAATAATGTCATTCGTTTATGAAAATCAATCCTGGTCGACATATGCTTAATAATTCAGGCGGTTAACTAAATTTTATTCTTAGTTTACGGCATCTTAATATCTCGATAAAATTTAACGCAAACAGATTTCCAGATTTAAACATCGGCGATATGCGCTCATACTTTAACAACTCTTGTCATATTACACTATTTAAAATTAAATTTACGGGACATTTTCTTTGATAGTTGAGTACACCGTTTAAAATCAAACTACGCTTCGAAAATCTGAAAGTTCAATATTGATTTTCGAACATGATGCTTGTACCGTTGACTCCTTATCAGGATTTAAATTTTTTAGTATATTTTAAATTTTATGATTTGTTTTTGGAAATATTTAACGTTATTAAAATTATTATTGTTGTAATGTAAGCCTATAAGAGTTTCAAAGAAGGATCTTCAGCATTTTCTAGTTGTAGAATTGTAACTCTGTGTTTAGTACGTTATGAATCCGCATTAAGGAGCCGTATGATACATACGATAATTTATGTTAAAAATGATAGAACGATAGTTTTCACAAAATTAAGGGGTCTCAGGAGTCTTACTTTTTACCTGGTAGTGCAACTTAGCACATGTCACATTTGATTTTTTCTCAGCCCCTATAAAACATAAATGCATAAAATTTTTAATATAGACAACTTAATATCTCTTCTATTAAAAATAATTTTTTTAATATTCTACATTGAAATTCTATTTTATTTTTTTAATGTTTAATTTTGATTTAAAAAAATTAGACTTGTATCTATTGCGCGCAGGATTCTAGCAAAACTATTAGTTCAAGAACCGCTAAAAAAGTTGATAATGGTGTAAAATTAATGTATCTTGAACTTATACCTCATTTTAAAGCAATTTATGCATTTACTTATTTAAAATTTAAATTAAAATTGAAAAAATTGAAAAAAAAATCATTTTTTATTAAACAAATTGCCAATTATGAATAATCAGTGTAATTAAAATTCTAAATTTGAGGTATAAGTTGTTCTTAAACTTAAAATGAAGATATTTACCAAGTTTCATACAAATTGCTTTATTATTTTTTGAGAAATGTTGCGACAGTCAAAGAACATTTTAAATTTTATATCAAAATTAAATATAAAAAATATATAATAAAAAATCAATATAGAATGTTAAAAAAATTATTTTAAACAGAAGAGATATTAAGTTGTCTATATAAAAAGTTTTATGCATTTAAGTTTAATAGGGACTGAGAAAAAAAATCAAATGTATATGTTGCTAAATCGCACTACCAGGTAAAAAGTAAGACTCCTGAGACCCCTTAAATAAAGGTCTTGTTAAAAAATAACTTTATGATCTCTAATGATAAATTTAAAAAAAATGCACATTAACATTGCAAAACACTGTAAAAAAATTCTATAAAGTTACTAAAAGTTTTCTAGGAAACTGGGATTGCTAGAGCTTTTTATGTAACGGCAACAGCAAAAAAATCATGTAACAAATACAGATTTCCACAGAAAATAAAAAAAATCTGTCAGATTACAATAAAATTTTTAGGAAACTGGGATTCCAATAATTTTTCATGTATATGATGACCCAGGTTACAGATAAAATTTTAGTAAGATAACTGTAATTTTAGTAGACTCGTTTGTAAAGTTACAGATATCTACAGATATTATTTTAAGATTATTTTTGAAAGTAGGTGCATAAATTATCCTACATTATTGCATGACTATAAAAAATAATGAGAATAATGATAAAAGAAATAAAAAACGATTTTTTTTTATCCCGGTTTGAAGTTACTTACACTGTAAAAAAAAAAAAAAAAAAAAAAAAAAAAAAAAAAAAAAAAAAATCTGTAAAGGTACTAAACATTTTTTAGGAAACTGGGATTCCAAGAACTTTTCATTTAGCGGTAACAGCAAAAATTCAAGTTTCAGAATCGGTTACATAGATTTTTCCTGTTACCGTTACATGGAAAGTTCTTGGAATCACAGTTTCCTAGAAAATGTTTAGTACCCTTACAGATATTTTTTACAGTGTAGCCATGTTGGGTAATTTTGCACCACACTGTAATAAAAAAAATCTGTAAAGGTACTATACTTTATCTAGGAAACTGGGATTCCAAGAACTTTTCCTGTAACGGTAACAACAAAAACTCAAGTTTTAGAATCGGTTACATGGATTTTTCCTGTTATCGTTACATGAAAAGTTCTTGGAATCCCAGTTTCCTAGAAAATGTTTAGTACCTTTACAGATTTTTTTTTACAGTGCACAGGATAAATATCATCTAAAATAATTCATTATATAAAATATTATAGTTCGGACAACTTTGAACTCCAAGAAATGTTTTCGTAAAAAAATTACATTTCCCAACGTAAAGAATTTACATTTCCCAACATCATAAAATTTGAATGATTTACGTTATTACACTGTAAAAAAAATCTACAAAGGTACTAAACTTTTTCTTGGAAACTGAGATTCCAAGAACTTTTCCTGTAACGGTAACAGCAAAAATTCAAGTTTCAGAATCGATTACATGATTTTTTCCTGTTATCGTTACATGAAAAGTTCTTGGAATCCCAGTTTCCTAGAAAATGCTTAGTACCTTCACAGATTTTTTTTACAGTGTACAACAATAATTATGCCTGAAAAAATGCAAGAACACCATGAATAATTATTAAAAAAGAACTATGCATATAAACACAAAAATGCAGTGAAAAACAATTTTCAATGTTTTAACTCAATAATATAGTTATTGTACCATAATTACACTAATGCATACGGCTAGTATTATTATTCATGCAAGAAAAAAAATTGTCGAATGTATAAAATTTGAAATTTGAGTAGTCCGCCCGAATAATGGCTTTAAATGAATTTTATTCATTTGACACACATTTGTGAAAATATTTAAATGTTATAACTAATGCAAATGCAAAATTAATGCACATTTTCGGTATTTAAATAAAATGTACGAGCAAAAAAAGATTAATTTTTGACAGTATTTTATGCAGTGAGTAAACAATAAACCTCCTCCTATCTTTGCACCGGCTCATTGTTATACTGAAATTGAGGTAAAACGATTCTGATTCTTATTTTACATTTTATAATTATTAATAAACAAATATTCTCAATTTTTAACACATTTACAACATTTAGACAATGATATATCCGAAAAAGGAATAAATTGTTACTTAGTAAAAACATAAAATGGACTTCAAAAAATAACTTCAAAGTTAGCTTGAAAAAAGTACTTCGAAATAATAGCTGGATGACGCTAATTGCGTATAATGTTGCTAATTTATTTTTCAAAATAAGATATAAATTTCAGTTTAGAACTTTGCCCACAGATCTCAGCTCTGGAGTTTATCCAGCCTTTTGAAGTAAAAAATATTGCAAATTAGGACAACTGAAAAGTAAGAGTGTCAGACAGACTCAAAGACAGACATTTTGTAAAAAAAGTGTTTTCAGTTCTCTACACCGTAAAACGTGTCAATACGTTAAAAATTGGCCCCCCAGGGGGATACCTTCTTTAGGTATTCACGGGCTTCACAACCCCGGGCACCTGAGTGATCTTTCTCTTTTCCTTTTCCTCTTAATCCTCTTGTCTTCCTTTCGTCTTTGTTTCACTCTCATTGTGGTTTCCTCTTCGGAGGTGAGGGCGATACTGCATGGGCAGATATCATCCTGTATATCATGGAGAATTGTAAACCACCCACGTGTTGGGTGTGCGTGGCGACCCGTGTCCCTGGAAAGGGGGATCCTAGCAGTTGAGGGAAACCAACACACTGCTTTGGCCTCTGCTTCAGGTAGACGGGAGGTGCATATTGGTCCCGTATGCACCAATCGGCTGGTCAGCTGACTTTGTCACTGGCTTTAGGGATCAAGTGATCGAGCAAATACTAGTCATCTCGTTAAGGGTAGAGACTGACATAGGTTTGTCTTGTGACCGTATGGGCAATGGTTAGCACTGGTGCACGATTGTGAATCGCCTGGTTGGGCTCGGTAGTGGGTGGTGCAGCCGGGTTCTGAATTGTTCTTTTTTCTAATATGGATGGAAATTCACTTCCTTCTATATCTCTCCCATGTGGAGAGCAACAAACTGTACAGAATACTCCATACACTCGCTTTTTTGAAGTAAAACGCACTGACAGCCATTCTGATAATTCATTTAAGAATACTTCACCTTTTCTTATTGCAAAAACGTTTCAATCTGTTTTTGGTGATTCACATTCCCTAAAAAAGTTGCAGTCTGTGGATTTACTTGTTGAAGTTTCTTCAGCCAGCCATTCAGAGCTTCTACTAAATTCTAATAAAATAGGCTCCTTTTCTGTTTCTGTTAAAGCACATCAAACCCTCAATACATGTCGTGACGTAATATCTGAGCCAGATCTTTTGTTTTCTACCAGGGATGAACTTTTACAAAATCTAAAAGACCAAAATATTATAAATGTAAGACGCATTACTATCCGTCGAAATGACCAAGTGCTTCCGGCGAAGCACATCATTCTCACTTTCAATAGCCCAACCTTACCAACAAGAATTTAAGCTGCTTTCCTTAGTTGTCCCGTCCGTCCTTACATGCCTAATCCCCTCCGTTATTTTAAATGCCAACGATACGGCCACACCAAAACTAAATGTCGTGGTTCCCTTACCTGTGCACGCTGTGCAGAAGTTGACCATGACCGCAACCCATGTGAAAAATCAGAACGCTGCATAAATTGCAAAGGTAATCATACAGCTTTCTCTCGCTCTTGCCCAAACTGGATCCGTGAAAAAGAAATTCTAACTGTAAAAATAATGCAAAATCTTTCCTACGCAGAAGCTTCTAAAATCGTAGAATCCAGAACCCCGTCTGTCGCGTGTCTTATTCAAGCCTATTGAAACAGCAGTCTAAATCTGTAAGACATATTAGCACCCAGACTGACGTGTCTATGTCATCAAAAAATTCAGCCAAAACACAATCAACAAACACTCCAATCAAAGAATCCCTTGATATCTGTTTACCTTCGTCAGAACCTGTTACTACTTTACACACACCTACTCAGACATAAAAATCTTCTGCTCAACTTAAAAAGGCAACTGAACTCCAAACTAAAAACAAGGCAACTATATCTAATAATCATAATCCTGATCCTTCTGTTTCTAATCTCCCGAAACCTGTTACTAATCAAAAGACTAAGGCAGCTAAACCTAATAAAAAAAACTCTTGATCAATCTGCTTCTTATCTACAGAAACCCAATACCGTTCAAAATGTGAAACCGATCCAAAAGGCAAAAGAGAGGGTTCCTATCCGAGGTTCTCATCAGTGGCAGACTGTTAGAAAAAAACAGCGCAAGTCCCAACATAACCAGTCCATTACAAATTTAAAAGACCCCAAACATCTACATAATTACGTGGAAGAGGCTATGGAAGGAACTTTCCACTCGAGTTCAGAAGAAGAAAATATTGTTTACGACGAATACGTGCCTAATTAACTTTGACATTTTTAAAATTCTCTGTCTTAAGATTACTTTTATATGTAACTTGTGCATCGTTTTATACTTTGTTTTTATGTTAACAATTACTGCATTATTTTTGCAGATTTTAATTGCCCCTTATGTTTAATACGGGTCTTATTGATTTCACCTGTTACTTTTTTATTTTTGTGTTCTCTAAAATAGTTTTTATATGTTTATTGTGCATTGTCTATAATTTAACATATTTTATCTGTATTTTCATGCATTTTAACAAAGGACTGTAGACTTTTAATTGGTTTTAATTACGCATATTATCAGTTGCTCTTAACTTTTTTCTATTTTGACTTAGCCTTGGCGCAGCATGCCCCTAAGGGGATTTTGCGCCATTAAACCCCATTCAACCAACCAACCAACCGGACAAGCATGCAATTTTCTCAACAACAACCAACGCACAGCAACCAACTCGCCTCATAATCAACAAATGGCAACAAATCTCTCAAAGCAAAGCCTGTCCACGCATCACACTTTGCGTACGACAGCATTCATTCACGAGTGCATATAGCTCCTCAGACGTCAGTAATACGTCTTTCTCACTGGGGGGGATACTCTTGTAGCGATCTCGATCAGTATAAAGCGAGTAACTAGCGGAAAGTAACTGGCTTGGCCTTTTGCTTGACGTGAACGTTCTCGCTTCCTGATCATGAGATCCCCAGGTCAAATACAACCGGCGCCATTCTCTCCTCACACATATAATCGCAGCCATACTTAAAGGTACATGTGTTAAATTTAAAATCACGAAAAATAACTAAAATTACGAATTTTTTAAAAGTTAACATGAAAGATAAAAAAGAGAATAATACGAAACACTTTTTTAATTGGACACTTTTGAGATAGACTTACTTTAAATGATATATTTTTTAGCATGGTAAAAACTCCTCTTTATGTTCATCAGTTTTAAGTGTATTTTAAAGAGATGATCACCCAAAACCGATTGATTCCTAAGGCATTTTGGAAATTTGTTGCAGTTTGCAGTTTAATATTAATATTTCTCCCAGTTATTTACAAAAAAAGAATCCTAAAAATATTATATTTATTGTTCTTCGCAAAACTAGGTGCATTTTACGTAGAGACCTACTGTTGCGACTGAATTTATCTCTGAGGATTGTATGAATAATTTATTTATTTAATCATTTTCATTCAAACGAAGAAATGCTAACACGGCTTCAATTCAATAAAAAAATCCAGTTTCATGAGAATGCTACAGATGATTTGCTCGTTTATTTACAAAAAAGTCAAAAAATTTTATAAACAATGTATTTTTATAAGAAACCTGCACGCGCTTACATTACAGACTTTTTAAAAGATAGCGAATTGGAATATTGAGAAAAAAAGAGAAAAATTACGCTATGCTTTAGTTTTTCTTTAGCAATTTTTATTGCTTTCTTTTTTTCTAATGAAATTTTTCTCGTATGTCTACATTTAAAAATAATAAAGGAAGTTACCTTCCGGAATAAAATTCATTTTTCAAAATTTGCATTTGTTGTGAATTTTACATCGAATCAAATTTCATGAATTTGAATCTATTTCTGGTTAGCAAATTTTCTTCATAGCTGAGTTTTTAATTGTAACAATGTCACATTGTTAAATGGAAGTTTCACTGCGTTTTTAATAATAGAAAAATCAATACCGTAAATATATCACAGATAAATAATTTAGAAATATTAAGTTATGAATTTAATCATTGCTATTTTTTCATTAAATTTTGTTCTTGTTAACTAGCTGCGCTTCTTTGTGCAGCTAGCGAAAAGACAAAGAAGTTATCCCTATCGGCATTTGCAAACGAACTGCTTTAATTTTCTTCATAACACGCATAATCGCAGACATACTTCAAATTATGTTTGTTAAATTTAAGAGTACTTTAAAAACCATAAAATTAAAAATCTTTTGAAAGCTATTATGAAAGACAGAAAAGAAGAATGATGCGAAACGCTTTTTAAATTGGACGCTTTTGAGAAAGTCTTACTTTAAATGAAATTTAAATGACATGTTAAAAATTTCTTTTTAAGTTCTTTTGTTTTATGTGCATTTTAAAGAGATGATCACATGAAACGAATAGATTCCAAAAGCATTTTGGTATTTGTTGCAATTTTCTAGTTAATTTAAATTATTTGTTTAAAAAATGGGAATAAACAAACATTATATTTATTGTACTTCGCAAAAAGACGAGCATTTTACGTAGGAAAATTGCCATACATTTATCTATTCAAAGTGTTTTTATTACCGGAAAAATTCAAAATTCGCGGTAAGCTCAGTAAATCGGTTCAAGTGGTTGTACTATTAATAATCAGAAGAAAATAATCGGTATTTATAATCAGAAATTTCACATGGAAAGGTAAAAAACATCAAATTAAGTGTGTGAAAATTGACAATTGATACGACAAATCACATTTTTTAATGGCAATCGTATGAAGTCTGCGATCAACTTTTAAAACTAATGTTTTTTTTTTTTTTTGTTTTTTTTTTTTTTTGTTTTTGTTTAGCCTCCGATGCTATTTCTTTCAAACAAGCTAAAAAATGTCGTGTCATCAGCCCTGAATTTTCTACTGAACCGATTTTGATAATTATTTTTTTAAATGAAAGCTATTTATTTGTAGTTGTGCCCATTTTAGCTATTTTTTAATTTATTTCCATTTTATATTTCATTTTTAATTTTAAATGCTTTTTACGATATTTCTTCAAAATGGGGGCAACACAGTTTAGCTTTTCTCTCGATAATAAAAATTTATTTTCCAAAATGATTGCGTATAATTATGCACTTGAAAGAGAATTGAGGTGAAAAAATATATTTACTGAGAAATAATATTAATAATGTAAATAAAATAACAGAAAATAATTTATGATAAAAATTAATGTTTGAAGCAAAATAAGAAATATTTCAAATGAGGAAAATGATGTCATTCTGCAACTAGATAAATGGGAATTACAATATTATTACGGATGCCTTTTTCATATTACTTATAACAGTAACTTTTAAAAATCATTTAAAGAGAAAATGACGTCACTATTTAAAACATCGCATTTTTACACATAACGATATTACATTTCAATATTTCTTTTCATTATGGACACTGAGATTGAGATTTTACTTTCAGATGACTTCAGTTAGTTAAAATAATGTCACAGTAAAAATGATTTTTTTTTTTTTTAATAAATCTATTTTTTTGTGAGTGCATATAAAATAAAATTTCTGGATTTCGCCGGAACTGAGATTACAATTTTAACTGAAGATGTGCGAATATTGTAACTGACAAACTTGACATTAACTTTGGAAATATATTTATTATATATTGATTCAATAATGTAATTACTTTTGCTTTTCTTAAACCAAATCGATCGGGTCTTTTAAACATTTCATTCGTCGAATTCGACAGGATTCCACTCGTTTTATTGTTAAAATGCATTTCCCTTTTCTCAGCGTCTATAAAAAAGCGTTTTAACTAAAAAAAAACTCCGTTTTTGATGAATCTAGTCAATGAAGAAGTAACACGTTGAATTGTATCTCTTTATTATTCCGCAATTCCAATGTCTCAGAGAGAAATTGCTAATCAATTGGGTATTTCACGCCGTTCTGTTTGCTATTATATTGATAAACACAACAAAAATGAAGTCAGTTCATTTTAAACGGCATTCTAAACGGGGTCGCCCTTCTAAAAAACCTCTACCGATTTTTTTTTTCTAATCGGAAGCGAAAGTGAATTTTGCAATGGCAGAATCTACATTGAACTTTTTTTTGTACAAATACATATTTACTGTTTTCTGGATGATCGACATAGTGATTTTCTTTATTGTTAAGTTGCAATCAGTTTGTAACAGATTACCAAGCATTTATATGCCTAATCCGATGATTTGTTTGAGCTAAATTTATGCAACGTTACCCCTTAAAATTTGAGGCAACCTTGCGGTCTACATTTTGTTAAGTGATTTAACCGATATAACTAATGTTACGCGACACAAAATATATATTATTATTATTCCTGTTATATGTGTTTAAACCGTAAACATACAACCAATCTATCATGAAATTTTAGATACAAATTTTTTTTTTTATTGTACATTTTTCTATTTATTTTACTTTTATTTTTATTTATTTTACTTTTATTTTTATTTTATTTTATTTTTTGTTTTTCACTCTTTCTTAGTTATTTTTGTTAATATAAATTCATAACTCAAATAAGAAATATGTATAAAAATCAACCGTGTAGTCAGAAGAGGTGAATTTCACGGTTCGTTAGGCTTTGAATGAGGTTATGATATGCATACAAATAATCGGATATGATACATTATTAAAGTAAGTTTTTTCTTTTGCATATTTTTCTTTTTTAGCTTCCACACTGTAAAACATTTGGTGTAACGTTACTCCATAAAACTGGTGGCAACATTGCTGCCTCCAGTCTTATGGTGGTTTGTAACCGATATAAATGGAGCAACATTACTCAATTCTTGTGTAAGTGTACGCCATATTATGAGTAAGGTTACACCATTCCTGTGTAAGGTTACACCACATTTATCTGTAAGCTTACACAGAAGCTGTGTGTAAGGTTACACATGTTTAGGAGTAAGCTTTCACAACATTTGCAGATATTGTTACACAGTAATTGCGTGTAAGGTTACATCATAATATTATGAAATATAACAGAAATTCCTGTGTAAGGTTACACTACATGTGTCTGTAATCTTACACATTAACTATGTGTAATATTATACCATAATATTGTGAAACGTGACACAAATTACTGTGTGAGGTTACACAACAATTATCTGTAAGCTTTCATAGTAATTGCGTGTAAGGTTACACATCTGTAGAAGTAAGCTCTCACCACATTTGTCTGTAATTTTACACAGTAATTGCTTGCAAGGTTACACCATAATGTGAAACATAACAGAAATTCCTGAGTAAGGTTACACCAAATATGTCTGTAATCTTACACAGTAATTTTGCGTTACGTTTCACCACAATATTATGAAACATAACACAATTCCTGCGTAAGGTCACAGTACAATTGTCTGTAAGCTTCCACAATAATAGTTTGTAAGGTTACACATTTGTAGAAGTAAGCTTCCCCCACATATTTCTGTAATGACACACAGTCATTGCGTGTAAGTTTATACATTAGTAGGAGTAAGTTTTCCCCACACTTTCCTAAAAAGTTATCCATTTTTATGTGTAAGTATTAATTACATTTGACTGAGCAGTTTCACGTCATGTAAGCAAGGTTACACAGTACATTTTAGTAAGGTAACACTAATTATCTGCAACTTTTCACAGCATTCGACATAATATTTCACTATGCATTTTTGTATAGTTACGCAACATGTGTGTATTTATACAGTATTTGTATGTTTGATTAAACCAGATTTATTTGTTTAGCTATAGAAAAATATTACCCTAAACATAATTTTTTCATTATATCTTAAAAATATGGAACAATTTATAATTTTCCTTCTTGTTACTTCTTAAAATGTCCATGTCTAATCAAATATTCTTATTTTAATTAAAATATGCCATTTTACGGGTATATTTATAGTTTTTTGAAATTTGGTATAAATTTGGTTGTTTCTATTTTGCACAGAAATGATAACATGTTTCTGAATTTGCCTGTCATGCATACAAGAATACCAATCAGGACCCACATAGTCATTTGTTTCAGTGATAGACCAATTTGAGCATTTTCCATTACATCGGTGAGCAGATGTATTTTATATTTCGATTTATTATCCTCTATTTGCCGTCGCGATTAAAACTTCATTGAAAAAAACTAACTATCATATTGTATACTCCACAATTTCAAGGATGTTCCTTTTAATTCTTCAATAGAGTTTCAATAGATATAGATATTTGACAAATTGTGTAATATCGAATGCCACTAAATATTAGAACTTTATTGTATATTTTCAAAAATGTCTGAAGATCAATGTACAATAAAAATATTAATTTTATAGCCTATCATATTGTATACTAATGTTCTTTTATAATACAAATCCCTTAGGGTGATAGTTTTTTTTAGTCTTGGAATCTTGCAATTTCTATAAAATGGAGATATAAGGGATCACTTTTCTTACTTCCAAATTTTCTATTTATGTGTTAAAAATCTATCCAATTTGTCCTGTACTAAAAGAATTTTAACACAGTTATTATAATTGGTAAATAGCTATATTAATTCTAATCTGCTAATTTTGTTTTCGAATTTGAAAAATGTTTGAGACAAAATTCAATCTTTGATTTTCTTACCTGAAACTGTCAATTAGTTCTGGATCAATCTGGAAAACTAATTTACACAGCTAACGTTATTGATTACAGCATTTGGTCAGCTCAACAGAATGAATTGCAGGTAATATAAATCCAGTAAATGGTGGATAAGAAATTGCACTAAAATAATTTTAATACAATCATTTTAATGGTGAATGAATGATTTTAATTGTAATTTCCCCCTTGGCTGAAAATATCTGGGCCACAAAGAAAATTACAATTACTACTAACCTGTACTTTTGCTACCTATGGTTTAGTAAACAGTACATTTCTATAGTTTTAATAGTTGGTTCAAGTACATTCTTTCATGTGTGCTTAAATAGTAGGTATTTAGTACCTGCTATTTGGCGTTAAAAATAAGACAATTCTCATTTGTTTTGTATTTACTTTGGGATACCTTTATTATCACACTCAATGAATTCTCTCTTATCTCTTCAGTGAGTCTACAACAGAAAAAATGCTAAAGAGCACATTTAAAATGAAAGAACATCTTTATAGTGTATTGAGATCATATACCTTTAATTTTGTTTGCAATAAACCCAAAAGCAAAAAGTTCAAGATGGGCGACCGAATGTCGCAATCTTTTTCTCTTTTGCGGATTTTAGTTTTCAACGGAAATTTTTTTGGATTTATTGTATTGCCTTCTCTTTAATACTTAATTTTATTATAAATTTAAGTTAACAAAATGCATAAAGATAGTACAAGTAAGTGATTAAGTGATTCTTTAAATAATTAACTGTTCAATTGTAACATTTTACATGCAGATTTTTTTCTATCTATAAAACGTCTGTCGCAGGTGGAGAATTTTCAGCTACTGGAGATATAAAAAACTTATAATCTAATCTTTTTAAGATTACATTGATTTAGAATACAGCTAAGTATTACTAATAAAAAAAACAATTGCGTGATTTTAATCTTTTTTTTATGATATGATTAAAATAAAAATCAGCGTAATCTGTGTTGCAGAAAGAAACACATATATTATGTCAATTAATGAAAAATGATCCAGCTTACAAGAAATTGCAGTTGATTGTACCAACAAATGTCACTTTTTAGAAGTTATAGAATTGATTTTATATCTTAAACAAATAAAAATATAAATATGGAACATTCTCTGTATTTGTAAAATATGTACTCCTGTAGTTCTGTTTCAAATAGAGAAATTGTTTTTATTAATTATATAATTTATATCATATTTATAGGATACCTAAAAAAATGTACTTTCATCTAAATATTTTTTAAAATAGGTAACTTTGACTTTTATCTACTATTTGAGATTGTCTTGCACAGCCTTATATGGACTTATAGGCCAATAATGTTATGAATCAACATTCTGCATATGAGCTGGCCGACGAGTTAGTTTTAACAAAGCTTAAAAGGATTCGAGATAGATGGGAAAATACTTATATGCCAGATTGGTTCCAGCTGATAGACTCTGAATCCATTAAGAAAAAAAAAGTTGCATAGGGTTATCTTCTATAACCCCGATAGACTAGTAGCCAAGTGGTTGGTAACAAAAAAATATCTGCATACCGTCTTACTGAGCAGATACCCTATTAAAATTTTACCCTATTACAGAGCTGCCAACTTCTACGCCTATTTAAATATTATAAACATTTTTGGAACCACAAAAATGTTTTAGTAAAATGTATAGCAAATATATTCAATGTTATGCGTTACAATAGATAATCTTAATTACTTACTAAAATTTCTGTTTCTAATATGTTTATTTGACTGTAAATAGGCGTAGTAGTTGGCAGCCATGCTATTATAATTCTGGGTGCAACACAATCTGTAATAAAAATATTCCATTGAATATAATACTGTAATTTCATTTTTTAACAAACAGATTAAAATAAGGAATGCAATGAAAATCAATTTAAGACAAATATTGAATATTTGAACAATACTAATACTAAATATCAATTAAAATTAATCATAGTGAATTATTTTGCAAAATTATGTTTATTCAAGTAACAACAACTTAATTAGATTGCCTTTAGTTTTAAATATTTCTGTAACTGTGAAAAAGGTTTAAAGAACAAAAAGTTACTTTGAAGAATCTATTAAAATTTAAAAGTATATTTTGTTTAAAAAAATAATATTTAGCAAATTTTTATAAAATAATTTTTAAAACTTAAAGACTTATATCTGAAATTTTTCATTGTTTCTAAATAATTTATATGTTTTAATCTTTATGTGATTTTTTTATTAATATGGTTGATACACGTTTTTTAGTGTTAATAATTTAATAGTCAGATATTAAGAAGGAATAGAATTATTTGGCTTTCTATCCTCTTACTATTATTCTTTATTATCTTACTATTATTCTTTTAATCAAATATTCGGTACACCTCTAAATTGAAATTGCAGTAAGTTTTCACATTTCACTCAAATTTCTTTCGGTTAGTTTAGAGTACCTCTGGTTATTTCCATTCATGGTAGTAATTCAAGGTAGTAATTTCTATTCATGGAAATCCTGAAATATCAGCATAAGGTACCCACATGAAATCTTGTTTTTACTACAGCTTAGTTATGAATATCAAATATCTTTTTTTTTTTTTTAGAGAACAGAACACGTATTAATATTTCATTTTTAAATAAAAAAATAAACAAGAAAACATCTACATTTATGAAAGCAGCTTACAGAATTGGTTATTTCAAATTGAAATACATTTTCACACCACATACAGAAAATTAACTTAAATTTCTATTCCATAATTTTTTTATTTAAAAAAATACTTCAAAATTGTTTAAGAAAACATCTACATTTATGAAAAACAGCTACCAGCATTGTTTATTTAAAATTTAAAGAAATTTACTCACCACACACACACACAAAAAAAAATTCTGAACAAATGTGTACAGTCTCGCTCTCACCATTAATTTTAAACAGGGGGGGACAGACATATAACATAAAATACAATTCTATCATTATTAAAACTCTACTAGAAAAATGAAAGTTCAATAACATGACCAAAAAATTGATACACTGAAGTGCAAACAAATTATGGGGTATCAAAACTCAATAGCTTTTTTTCTTCTTTTAAATTCGGTTATAAAGTATGCATGCACGTTTATTAGATACGATGATGACTGCGCTTGAAATTACCATTCATGCGTGCCATCTCCAGAAGTTTATCTTAACCAGGGGTATTTGCTCCATAAAGCGATAGCAGTTTTCTTTCTTTGCACAGAATTTGGGTTGTCCGTGTACAATATTTCGCTCTAATTGGATCATTCAATTTCTCCTTTTATAATTTTTTTACTCACTGGAAAATTTTTTATAGCAGAGGATCCAAGGCGAAGGCCACGGCAATCTTCGCAAATTTGTGACACCTAGTTAAATGAAACATCATAATTAGTTTATAGCATCTTAATAAAATGTTTAGTTTTGATATACTTTAAATTAACTTTGATTAAATAATAAATTTCAAAAGTTATAATGCACCAAAATAGCAATGTGATTGACTTGAGCTAATTGAAACAATATATTATATACAAGAATATTTACAGGGGGGGGGGGGTTAAAATTTAGGACAAATCCACATCGAATATAATTTTCAAATACAATCATCACCTCAATACTACATCATATACTAGATACTACATGAAATACAATCTCTGGATGAATACAATTATCAATTGTTAGCTTTCTTAGAAACAAAATTGAAAAGGCAAATTTTAAAATTAAAAACATGACTTTTCTTTTTTAATGGTAATTTTGTCTGATATAAACGTTTATGAGTACCTCAGCAAAATTACTAGTGGAAGGTGTCATTTAGTACCTTTTTAAAGTTTTGATTTATGTTTATTTTTCTTGTTCTTTAAGCATTAACAATAATAATCATCAAAAAAGAACTTTTAAATGCATTAAAGTGAATGTTTACCTTTTTCAGAAATTTTATTCCTTTTTAATAATATGGTTCAAATGATAAACTCAATGCATTTTGAAGTTCTACTAAAAGTACATTCTGAAAAACTGCATATTAAAAATGAAATTATTGAAAAGTTTTAATTTTTTAAGATTTCTACTACTTTAAATATTTATATTTTTTTACCTTTTTAAACACTTTTTAAATGTGTACTAAACAAGATTGCAAATGGATTTTTAGATAAATCTACTAGTGCATTTAATACTTTTTTTCGCTGAAACATACGTAATGAAAAATGGAATTTCACATATCTTCATACACTTTTTTTTTTTAAATAAAGAAAATTTGAATGCTAATTCCATGTATATATTTATCAAGTCTATAATAAAGAAAATGTACAAAAACGGTCAAATCTCTATTTCAAATAGAAAAAAAGCCTTGTCATTTTTCGAACATGAAAGTAATAAAATATAAACGTTCAGAAAAAGTCATTTAACCAGAGAGTACACGCGCCGGGTCTTTTTGACCCAGAGTGCGTATGATTTGTGCAATTGTAATAACTTATCTTTAAAAAGTAATCTTCAACTTATTTTATCGCAAAATTTGTAAGGATTGTCTCTGCCTAAATAAAATGACGGTTATAACTTTATTTTGTTGGTGACAAAGTTAAAACATGAAACATGTCAATGTATTTTATTTTTATTATAACACCTTTCTTAAGAAAAACAAAATTTTTTATTAAAAAGTTAAAACCATTTCTACCTTGGGTAAGCGCACGTTCTCCCTGGTTAAAGTTTTAATTTCTGTGGGCAATTGTGTTGGATGTATTTACAATATCTCGAGATGTAATTTTTTGGGGTAAAAATGATATATAAAAATATTTACAATTAAATAAGATTTCATATATATATATATATATAGTGATATATATACATATTTAATATATATATATATATGTATCACACACATATATATATATATATATATATAAATTTAAAGAAAAAAATAGATTTTTTGACCAATTTTGAAGTTTGATATTTTTTTTAAATGATTTGTATTTGTTTTTCAATCTAGAAAATTCAAATGAAAAACAATAAATCAATACCCATTATAAATAATGTTAAAGCTATACTTTAGGGTACTGGTATACACATATATACTAATAAAATAAAATATTTCTGTGAATATCTGCGATGGCTAGCAAAATCTACCGCACGTAGAAGTCTGAAAATTTAGGTAAAGATATTCTCAGACAGATCCTGATGTACCTGAGACTCAGACTTTTAATAATTTAAGGGCCAATATCTCTGGGCCCCTTAACATTTTTATGCACTAAATTGTTAACAACGCGACCCCTTTTTATCTAATCTTTTTCATTGTGAGGGACCTTTCTCCACTTAGTTATTTTTGCTATTTTATTTTTCAGTATTGATGCTGGATCCTTGGGGCCCGTTTCACGGGCCCTTGAAGTTTTTGTGATAATAAATTGATTCCATTCAATCCGATCTTCATTTCTGGAATTTCTGTTCCATTTAGATATTTTCAAGATTTTACATTCCATAATGCACTGGGGCCCCCTAGGGAATAATAGACTCCGATAGGGGCCTTTGAACTTTTTGTACGCCAAACGTTTTTCAACCTCTTAATTTCTCACCCTCCCAGAGCAAAATTTTAAAGTTGAGACTTTTACTTTTTTCCAAGGTCAACACCCTCACATTCTTACTCGGGCTCTAGGACTTTTTAAAACATTTTCCCAATCAATTTATGCATTTCTTTAAAATAATATTCTAACGAATATTTCATATCCTATGCTTAATTTTTACTACTGTAGGTATATTGCGCTAAGTACTAAGACATTTTAACATGTTTTCCTGTTAAGCCCCTCTTTTTAACTGTCAGTTGGTCTCTTTAGAGCACCTATTACACTTCTTTTATAAATGGTCCATTTCACTAGCCTTTTTTTTTCCAACAACTTCTTAAGTCCTTCATCAACTACATGAACGGGAAAAAATCAGATTTGAACTACTACGAATTTTAAATATTAATCGCGTTCTTGGGCCCTTGGTGCAACTTTTTAAAAAATGATCCACCCGAATTCCATGTAATTTTCTTTAGTTTTAGCGTCCTTCCATTACTTTAATAAATATATATTAAAAAAAAATCTACCCAACTACATGCGAAAGACGTCCTTATCCTCTTTAAACATGGCACAGGGATCCTTGAAGTTTTGTACCTTAAATTGTTATTAAATTGCCCTCTCTTAATCTTCCTTTTTTAAATCCTTTTTTCCATTTAGTTTTTTTCTATTTCCTTCCGCCGATTATTTTAAAAACAGATAAAAAATATCTTTACACTCAACTGCATACTATATTAGTTACTAGCACATCGGAGATACCTGGCAAGAACGAAAGCTTTTATGTACTATCGAATATTTTTTTTTTAAATTTCTGCTGTCGATCTTTTTTTAAGAATTTTACGAATGGAGGTACCTTGCCCCCTTAAAGGGTTAGTTAGTTAGTCAGTAGATTAGTACTCCCCTACACATTTGCTCTCTCTGTCATACGATCACAATTTGATAACTGTAATTTCATGACATTTGGTACTTTAAAACATTATCTGAAATAATTAAACTGTTGATATTATGATAATCACAGTAATAAATTTAAATTGTAAATAATTCTGAAATATTTTATTAATTTTTGTATCCTAATTGTGAAATTTATTTAAAAATAGCTATTTTGTTTCATTAGAGAACTTTCATTTAATTCTAGAATTAATTACAGTCATAAAAACAACTAGATGAAATTAGGCATGTTTGACCCACTTTTAACTAAATCATTTTTAACTTTTTTAAATATTGAACCTTCAACAAAGTTTTATGTATTATTTTATTCGTTATACAATCAGTTATCAGAATAAACCTGAGACATAAATGCAATATATTTGAAGAGAGATAGATTTTAATCATGAAAAAATAATTTTTCAAGGCTCTTCACTCATAAGAGGCATTACACTCTTTATTTTATGTAGATATACAGGCAAAAGTAAAGAAATATACAAATAAACAGGGGCCTCGCTAAGAGGGGGTACAAATGGGAGCCTACACCCCTTCCCCCCAAATGTTTGCACATACTGTTACAGTTGGCAAATTTAAAAATTGAATTGGCAAATTAGTTCAAAACTTTAATTAAAAACTATAATACACTTTCTATTTCTGATAAATTGGGCGAAATTCACCAATATAATTAGAAATATTATTAAACTTTTTACAAATAAAAGCTATATTACATTTTCTAATTGTGATAATTAAAAAAAGCTATTATGTAACTGTATATAAAACTGTGTAATAAAACTAGTTGGCAAACCCCGAGAAGTATTTATGTTTGCTTTTCACTGAGTTGGCAAATACTGAGTTTTGACTTGGCAATTTCAGGCTCACTCCTCTACCAGATCCCTGCAAATAAAATCATTTTTAGAAATGCAGAATACCTTTACTTTATAAGTTTAAACAAATAAAGTAATTTTAAAAATCTCATTTTCAAATAATTTTAAACCTAGAATACCTATAAACTGTAAGGTTTAAAGAAATAAAATAAGTTTTAAAAAATATAGAATACCTTTAAGCTACAAGATTTGAATAAATAAAATAAATTTGAAAACCCCCAAAAATTAAAAAACTAAGAATATCTTTAAGCCCCAAAGTTTAAAGAAATAAAATAAGTAAAAAAAAAAAAACAGAATATTTTTAAGATACAAGGTTAAAAAATAAATAATAATTTATAAACTCAAAATATCTTTACGAAGTTTTTATCTTTGCAAAGCTACAAAGATTTTAAGTCCCGAAATATCTTCAACATTTAACTGATGTTAGAAGTCTCACAGACCGTTGTATTTTTAAATTTTTATAGTTTAACATGCAACATTCTGTTTAATTATAAACACTACCGAAATTTTGTTTCTTTTCGAACTTTATACTATCACCAGTGCCATTTGAATAGGTACATTTAAATTATAACAGCCCTTTACAAAATGTTAAGTACAAAAACAGTATCCAATAAGTTAATCTCCCCTTTTATTCATCTTACGATGGAGCTGTGTGGCAGACTGGTTTACAGTAGTTAAGTGCCGATTTATGTCACATCAGTTAAAGGTTAAATTTAAATAACATTTTTTGTATCGCTCATTTATATTTGCAGAATAAGTTTACGCTCTTTTACAAATATGAACATTCACCTTTTATTGTATACCAAGTATAATAAACAGATTTCAAAAACATTTAATTAAAGGAGCTTTCACTAAGGTCAACCCTCCAACATATTGACCAGGTCAAGCCTCTCTCCCTAAGCTATATTCTAAAGAAAAAAAACAGTTATTTTAAACATATAATATACCTGTGCAAAATTCAATGCCTATAATTAAAGCTCAATATTTTTGTATTAATTAAAACCTACTAACTTAAATTTCCACGATATTTTAACTGGGAAACTCTTGAAAAATATTTTTAAAAAACTCAACTTTGTTAAAAAGTCTTCACATCTGATTGTGTTTCACCTGCTTCAATTGTCTGCATGAAATGAAGCTTGTTGCTTGATAATTTTCTTAGCTTTGGTTATCATCTTGCGACAAAAGTCTGAAAAATATTTAAATTTGAAAATGGTTGAATGGGTCAAGCCTCCGACGTGGTCAACCATCCCTAGTCTCCCCTATTTTTTTTTACATTTTGAGGTGTATCCATTACTGGAGTGTGGGCGTTTTGATATTTTTTCTCTTATTTACAATTAAATTTTCATTTAAAAGAGATGGCATTATGAGAATGGTTAAAAATTGTTGAGTGATGAATAAAATGTTAAAAAAATTGTAATATAAATAGTATTAATTAAAAATTATTTTTCATAGAAATTCATTAAGCGTATCGATTAGTGGCACATCTATTTCATATATATATTATCCGTTTATTTTAATTATTTCAATAGAGGATTCAAAACATCAAATATCAGAATTACAGTTATAAAATTGAAATAATGGAAGAAAGTTAGAAGGATTAGTAGAAAAAGAATAAAAAGAAAAGAGCAGGCGAGTGAAGTTGTATAATTTGCATTTAACAGTTAAGTTTATTGATGAATTAATTGTAGTAATTAATATTACAAATATGAAAATACCACATTTATTGATGTTTAATAAATACTATGAAAACTATTTCAAAATAAAATTGCAAAACTGATATTTGAAGCCAAGGATCTCCAAATAAAATTGTTTTAATACTATGCTATAAATTTAATAGTTTAATGTTAATTTTTATGTGCATAATAGACGAATAATCAATCATTCAAGAAGCAAATAGATTTTGTGTAGTTTTAAAAAAATTTTTCGTTTTTCAATTGAATTTGTTTCTAAATCATCCCCCTTTAGCCCCATCTTTCTCTATATAATATTGTCTACTTTCCGATTGGTTTGATTGTTTTCAACAGTAAAAAATATCAAAAGCAGAGATGTAAATATTAATGATTTGATTACAATATTTAGAAAAAATTGTTTATCAGATAACATTAATTAAAACATTCAAAGAAGCTTTTTATTAAACCATAAGGGGGAGTGGGATGGTGTGGGACAGTTACAAAAGTATTTACAAAAGTAAGAAAATCAACTTTGTTTGATACAAACACTAAAATTTCTTTTTATAGAGGTCATTGTGAACGACTTTTTAATCTCCCTGAACAATATAGAAACACAACATAAAAATTTATTTTATAATTAAAGAAATGTAAATTTCAAAATGTGCCCCATACCTCTCCACTTACACGGAGGTATGAGACAGCTATAAAAAAAAAAAACCTATAAAGCATAAATAGACTAGTGTCGGCTAAATATACAATTAAACAAACATTGTAGGATGATAATGTATGTGCCACATCATAAAATTCTTGTAGATTTATGATTCAATGACAATCATGAATAAAAATTCAAAATTTTTAGTCGTAGATGACATTAAAAAAATCATTAATTCAATTTATTTACATTTTGAAGTAAATTAATTTATAATCAAAGTTATAATATATTATCCTCTAAAAATGTTTGCATGGTAGCAAATTAGATTCATCTTATGAAAAAAAGGAATTGGACATGTCGAATTCACCATGTCGACATGCAAGTTCTTCCTTTTATTACCATGTGCCATTCCTCCCCACTTCCTTGTTTTGTGTTAAACTTTATGTATAAACAAAAATAGGTCTTTTAAGTTTATTTTAAATTATGGATAACGTACAGTATAATAGGTTGTTGCCTGGTGTAATATGGTAAAGTTAAAATTATTTACAACGTTAGAACACCAGAATATTCGAATTCCAAGCATACCGGTTTCGGTAGCATATAGCATACCTTCCTCAGTGCTAAAGATAGTGGAGATTTGCTCATATATATATAGGGAGGATGGGGATTCAAGTGATAAGTTTCTTGACCAATAGGAAAACAGAGGATCCTAGGCAACAGCCAATAGGAAAACAGAGGATCCTAGGCAACAGCCAATAGGAAAACAGGGAACAGTTAATAGGAAAATTGGGTGGGAAATGGAAAAGATATTGCGAGAATTGCATTAAAAGATTAAGAAAAATTAGTTTTAATGTAATATTTCCAACAGTCTGATAATGGTGGAATAGCAAAATCACAATTAACAAGATTAGGAAGATTTTTATGGATATGGAAAGCTTCAAGGAAGTTGAGTTCTTGTATAGAAGTAGGTTTAGTTAGTATCTTAACCGAATTGAAGTCAAAAGCATGACTCGTCTCCCAGCAATGTTTTGCGATTGAGGATTTCTTGATTTCTTGTTTTTAAATATATTGCTTATGTTCTTTAATACGAAATTTTAGACTGCGTTTGGTTTGACCAATGTAAGAAAGACCACACTGATCACAATATCAATTGTCAGTGTCACAATATCAATTGTCAAAATTAAACGCAGATCAACATTCCGTCATTTTCGACGGGGTGTGTGTACTAGTGTAATATATAATTAGGAATGCCTACTATAACTTAAAACTTCAAAATTAAATATTGAAAGTTTCTCAAATTCAACAATTTCTTAGAATAACATATTTGTTTTATTATTAACTAGCTGACCCGCCCGGCGTTGCCCAGATCAGTTATAATAATATTAATCGAACTTGAAATTTGTATGGTTTTCTCTTTAACTCGAAATATATGGAAATACATTGTCTGAAATATGTGGCCACTGACTGTGTGAGAAATTGGTTTAAAAAAACTAATATTTAGCTGTAAAAATGCTCAAAATGACTGCAATGAGAAACGCGGGAGGGAATATGTGTGCAGCGATTGCGTGATTTTCGGGTTAAAGGGTGGATATTTATCCGTAAATATTACTACTAAGTCATGTAACTAAGTACTTTTTTCACATAGAAATATCAAGGGAAATATTTTGAATTTCAAACTAATTGTATCACTCTCTAATCCGCCTATACCGTTAATGAAATCGATACTTGAATGATTAGCTAAAAGTGTATGACATTATAATAGCTAAAAGTATATAATATTATAAACATAGGTGTCAACTTTCAACTAATCTTCCGTAATATATGTATTAGTTTATTCCAGGTTAATCTGATTTCGAACCAAAAAAAAATATTCATGAATCTTTATTTATTTACTTTCAATTTTTTAAGTAGGACTCATTTAAATTCATTTCTTTAAAAAAAAATTCTGGTTCAAAATTCATGAAACCAGGATCAAATTAACACACGTATTACGGAAGATTAATGTAAGGTAGGAACCTATGTATAAAATGTAATCTAACTGTATATAATATTAAATTTTCAGAGCTATTGTAAAATAAAAGTCTATATTTTTAATCAAAGTATGCGTAACGTTCACAATGTGGTCAAAATCCTAACCATAACTAATTGTACCGTAACCATAACTTGTCTTGTAAACTAACTGCGACTTAACCGTTACCTAACCGTAACTTAAATATAACATAAATGTAACATCTAGCCTTTATCTTATCGCAACCTGATACGTAATAACCATAACCTAACAGCAACTTAACCTTAACTTAACTGTAACTTAACCGTGATCTAGCTGAAACCTAATCGGAAATTAAATATAACCTAAGACTAACCGTAAACGTAACTGCAACCCATCCAGACAAAATTGCAATCCGAAACGAACTTAAAAATTCAGTATGAAAAAATACAGGAATATGATCCAATGCAAATTTGAACCGGACAAAAATATTCCAATGAGCCATAACCCGATCCAATTACGATAAAATCATTTCTTTATACATGTTATTTGAGCCGAACATAAAAATTAAATTTGAAAACCCCCGAAATCTGAACCGAGTCAATTCCGAAACGGACAAAGTTATTTCAAATAATTATAACCGGATCCGAACAGGACAAAATAATTCCCATGGACATAAACCCAATCCGAAACTAAAAATTGCATTCAAAAAAAAAATCTTTATTTAAAAAAAAATATTGCCTCATGCCGATCTTCATTGTCCTATCACGTCCGGATTTTTTTTTTTTTTCAAAAAGCCAAGTTTGACAACATTATTTTAATAATCGTCTGGTTTTATCGAACAACAGAAATACATTAAATAGAAACATTTTGCTTTGCTTTTTAATAATTTATTATGGTGTATTAATCGTCTGCCGATTCGAACAATTGTACGCATAACAGCCATTTTATTTTTGTTTTAAAAGCAATTTAAAGCCATAATTTTTTTTCATTAAATAGAGTACATTTAAATTTAATCAATGATTAAAAAAATAACTTCTAGAAAAGCCTCGTATATATATTTATTTTTTACTGCAACATTAGCCACACATACATTCTAATGTACGAAGTGCCAATATTCTGACGTACAACAGCTGTGATCAAAATCCTAAATTAAACTGGATGTTTGCCGGTCTATGAATTTTAAAGGTCTTTGGAAAAAAACAGTCACTTTTAAGTCGGTTTCATTAATTCTGTCCTAGATTTTTAATTATTGCGTCAAAAATTTTAAACAACCAACCAACCATAAGCAAGCGAATAGAGAAAAAAGCGAAAAAAATGATTTTTTGATGAGAGTGAGTTCTGGATTTTTAATTAATTACTCAGTTAATAATTAGAATTTTGAAATTCTGAATAGCAGGTGCATCAGGACAGACTTTGGGCTACTTTAAAAAAAATTTCAGCTTTGTACGTGCCGCAGATTTTGCTAGCCATCGGAGACACACGGACAAACACACACACAGAGCGTTTTGTTCTTTATTAGTATAAATAAACCATAAAAAAGGCAAATATTATTCATTATTTTTACTGGCCATCAACATTTTCTGTCGGACCACTAGTAGTTAAAATAACATGGTTGACGGACATCATAAAAGGTACTTACCCAATTTCAACAAATTGTATCAACTAGATTTAATTCCAACATCATATGTGTGTGTAAGTACACATCCACACACATACACGCACACACACTAACAAAATTCAAAATATTACAGGCAACTATTTGCATATGTGTATTCAATAGTATGCGAATAAATTTAGGTAATAGAAAGTCGATATTGTAAACCGATACTTAATATTTATTTAAAGATAAATTAAAGATCTTCATATTGAATTTTTTAAAAAAAACTTTCTTTAGCATTGAGTTCATTAATTTTTTTGCTGCAGTAATCGAATTGTACTCATGACATTTTGATACGTTAAAGACCTAAATTTTTCTTCTATAAAACACGATTTAGACTTTTTGTGAAGATATTTCTATCTATTTTTAAAGAAAAATGATACCATAGAATCATCGTTTTTCGTTTTATCCCAAAATAATCCGTATTCAGAAAACGTAGGATCAAATTACCTTTTCAATTTTACTCTCGTAAATTGTCCCGTTCAATACGGCAATTTCTTCACAATTGTAAAATTTTATCTTTAGGACGATATCGAATGTAACATGTTTTTCCATCTGATATTAAAAGATCTTTGGTTTGATAAATGAAAGGACATATTTTGATATAACGTGTTTTCTCAAACTTTTTTAATTATTTCTCATACCATATACATATACAAACAATATCTGTTAAGAAATTATTAGAAAAGAGTAAAAGAAATACTCGCCAAATTAAAAGTCATATTGAAAAAAAAAATCGTTAAGTGTGAAAGTTTAATTTTGCCTAGACTACCTTAGTTTAATTACGTATTTAGTTGTGATAGAATGTAATTGATGAGTTGGAATGTAATGTGTTAAAATTTTTAAAAAGAGCACAAATCGTCATATCAAATGTCCAGTTTCGAAAACAATTGTTGTTACGGACGCATATTATTGCTGCTAACCTTTTCCGGTGCAGTGATCCTACGTCTTAACAACCTTATTTTAATTCCAAACTTACAAACGGCACCAAGAATATTTTAATAAATTCTTGCTTTTATAATTTTATAGTATTAAGTTTGCAGTAACACTTTTACAACGCTTAAAAATGCCATTTATAAATTCCATTATTAGTCATGTAAGAATTCGTCTTACAAATTTACAAGAAGAAAAAGAAGAGCATCACTTATCTTAATATGGATGTCTCGGGGCTACAGTTTTCTTTAAATACTTTTTATTTCTTGAAAGACAGCACTTACATTTAGAACACTAACACACATACACTATGTACAAATAAAGCTTTTTTTAAATAATTCTCCTGGCGCACGCCACCAGCACAAGACATAAACTCACAGTTCACAACCAACTTTTTTTGATTTTCGAAAGAAAATGTTTTATTTATTTTTTTTAACAGAAAAATAGTGGTGACAGATTTTTTTTAATTAAGACGAAAAATATTGTAACTAAATTTTTAATTTAGCAGCGCTCAGGTCACGTGACGACTGGCAGTCTATTTTTTTCTCTTTGGAATGCGCGTGTTACAGTCAAACATTTCATCCTTTTACGAACAATCTTTCTCGGAGGCGGAAAGACTTATGTAACAGGGAATTGAAATCGCAATCGCTATGAAAGACGATGCTTCTTAATGCAATTTCTTGGAAAGACAACGATTCTGTAGTAAGCTTCAGATAACTTCTGCTAAAGTTATACGCAATAACTCGCAAAACTACTCTTTTGTGTGGTAAATCCGATAGTTTACTACTCAAATGTAATCTGACAATGTCACACTGTTAACCTCAATTGAAATCCTCGTTCCGGATATTTTTGAACTCATGATTTTAAAGACATAGCTCATTCCGCCTCAATGCGCGAAAACCTTCGTTACTTTCTAATTTGTAATTCAATTATTTAAAAGAATTCTAAAGAAGAATGCAGTTTTGTTATTTTTTTAAATATCAGCAGACCTAAATACTCCATACACTTAATGCAATTGTAAATTACAGAAATAATCAATTAACTGACCTCGCACCATCACTTAGAGCTAGATAAATTTAAAATGCTTTAAAAAAAATCATTCGTACTGTAAATAATTACGAAATAACGATTATAACACAGTTAAATAAGTTCCATTATTAATTTTAATCTCTAGACATATTTTTTTGCATACTTGCCTATTAAATATACGATATTAATTAGAATTATTTTTTATTTCATGTTTTAAAATAAGTATACAATTTAAAAAAATGCTTACGTACTTAATTTATTTCTGGATTAATCTGTCCACAGAGATTGAGGTACTGCTGTTTATATTTTCGTTTTTTCCTCTCAGAAGATTTTCTAAACTGTATTTAAGTAGCTTCCATTTTTTTCTGTTAGGTGCATACATATATACAGACTTAGTTTAATTACTACTGAAATATGTTTTTATAAATCTAAAAATACTTTCCACAACTTATTTAGAAATAGATTAACTTTTTATATGTGTAATACGAATTGTTTTTTAAAATACATATTTAAATAATTTTTTATTAGGTATTATACTTGTTTTTTTAAGTGCATTTAGTATTTAACGATAATTTTTTTTTTTATCTAATCAGTTTAAAATACCGTTGTCTTCATATTCCTGTAACTTAAAAAAGAACAAGTTGAAATTGCACGTGAAGCGTAGCAAACGAGGTGCGTACGTACAATAACGAAGTTTTAAAAATATTCAGATCTTTCTGATATAGTAGAGCATACTCCAGATACAGTGTAGTAGTCGAAATCTTTGTGCTTCTGTAAATATGCAGGAAGTAATTTTTATTACACCTCAGCAACGTACATCTTATTCATAAAATGTGAAATGGTTGAATATAATTAACCCTTTCCGGCGCAGGCAAATTCTGCTCATAAAATAAGAAATTTTTATTTGACACCGGAATTTAAAAATTACTTTTGTAGAAATTACAAATCCCTAAATTCGCGCTTTCATTGTAAAAGCGAAATTTCTTTAAAATATTCTTGGTGCCGATTGCAAGTTTGGAATTAAAATTAGGTGTTGCCGGACTGGTAACACTGCGCCGGAAAGGGTTAAAGCACGCCCCAAACAATGTTTCCCCGTATAACATGATGTAGTGGAATACTTTTGTGTGGCCCTGTAATTTAATAATAAAAATTCTTTGCATCACAGATTGTACAGAATGCAGATTTTAGTATATACTTCATAGATTCATGCCAATTCTATTATGTTCGAATGAGTGTAACATCATAAAAATGCATTCGAAAAATTTTCCCATTGACCGTAATGTAATAGAATACTTTTCATTGTCCCTGTAAATGATCTATCCATCCGATTTTCATAACATTTGAAATGACTCGATAAAATTACACAATAATTATATATTTTAAATTTCAAACGATTAAAATGCATTTTAAACTTTTTTCCCCATTGACCGTAATGTACCGGAATCCTTTTGATTATCCCTGTAATTGATCTATGCATCCGATTTTCATAAAATTTGAAATGACTCGACAAAATTATGTTATAATTATGTATTTTAAATTTCAAACGATTCGGTTGGGTAGTTTTTGCATTGTTATATGCGGAGGGACAGACAGACAGACGGACGGACTGAACGACAACAGTAGGTGCTACATATTTACATAATTACGAACGCACCTAAAAATGAAAAAAAAAAAAGATAACAAAAATATTTGTTTTTAATTCAAAACATTCAAAAGGATTATATGAAAATATTATTAAGAATTTAAAATAGCAGTTATTAATTTAATACCAATATAAATCTAAATTTTTATCTTCGCAATTTAAAGATTCAGGTTATGTAAAACAATTTGTTAAATAAGAATCAGGTACAATTACAGGGACAATCAAAAGTATTCCATTACATTACGGTCAATGGGGAAAAAAGTTTCAAATGCATTTTAATCGTTTGAAATTTAAAATACGCAATTAATACATAATTCTGTTGAGTTATTTCAAATTTTTTGATAATCGTGTGCATAGATCAATTACAGGGGCAATCAAAAGTATTCCATTACATTACGGTCAATGGGGAAAAAAGTTTCAAATGCATTTTAATCGTTTGAAATTTAAAATACGCAATTATTACATAATTCTGTCGAGTTATTTCAAATTTTTTGATAATCGTGTGCATAGATCAATTACAGGGGCAATCAAAAGTATTCAATTATGTTATGGTCAATGGAAAAAAGTTTCAAATATATTCTATACGTTTGAAATTTAAAATAAATAATTATTACATAATTTTTTCGAGTTATTTCAAATTTTATGAAAATCGGATGCATGGATCAATTACAGGGACAATCAAAAGTATTCCATTACATTACGGTCAATGGAAAAAAATGTTTCAAATGCATTTTAATCGTGTTACACTCATGCGAACTTAATAAAATTTATATGCAACTATAAAGTACATATTATAATATACATCTTACATAATTTGTGGTGCAAAGAACATTTGTTATTGATTTACAAGGCCACACAAAAGTATTCCATTACATAATGGTATAGGGAGAACATTGTTTGATGAGCGTTTTAATTGTAATTCACTATTTACAATTTTGTGAGATTGATATGAAAATAATAATTTTAAAACTTCGTTATCGTACGAACGCACCTAATTTGCTACGCTTCACGTGCAATTTCCAACTTGCTTTTAATTGTTCTCGTTGGTCAGAAAATAGATATCCTGTATAAACAGAGATGATTTTTCATGGTATATTTAATGTGTGTCTACAAGACATGTTTCTCAGTAGCCTATTTTTTGTTTCCTTGTAAGCTGAGGGATGTTGTAAGATATATTTTAAAATGTTTTTGAGTTGTGTTTGTGTTCACATAGTGAAAATAAAAATGTAATATTAATCTGTTTTAGAATGTGAATATTACGTTACATAAGAATTGAATAGGATTGAGTGCCCCGATATTATATCGGCAATTTGAGTCATACATAGTATATCGTCCCAGCGCCATTTATGACTTTTCAATGCGAAATGATTTTGTGCAGAAAAATCAAAATCGGGGGGTGCCATCAAAGCCGTGCGAAAGGGGGTGGGAAAAAGGGGGCGGTCGTCCAGGGCGTGGAAACTTAGGGGAAGCAAAATTTACACTACCAACGTCATTTTTGGCTTGTCGCAAGAAAAAGTTAGGGAAGGGGGCGTCAATTGGAACTGTGCCCCGGGGACAGTTTCTCATCGCACGCCCCTGAATGCTATTCAAAAATTCAGAATTGTTTTCAATGTAACTGTTATCGGGAGAGATGTGTTGCTTTAAATCATCGCAATCTGGAGTGCCTTGAAATATCCGCGGTTAAACATAGCCATATACTGATCATTCAAAGAACAGGAAAAAAAAGTTTTTAATTTAACCGCGTAACTGATCAATATTTTTGAAATATCTTTCAAATAATGCTTTGCATTTTCATGTCTTTTACAGAACTTTCTGTCTTTTAATCCCTTGCGGAGCTTTGGTATATATATGAAATAGAGATGGGAAATATAGTTATTTTTCGTTAACAGGTTACATCGTTCCATTCTTTTACAGGTAACAGGTTCCAACAACCTGTTATTTTTATAACATGTAACTGACGGATATTTTAACTAAAAGGTCTTTCAAACAAAACGTTTTAAATAACTTTTTGACATAATTATAAATGCTGTATTATTCAAAATCAGTTTGTGATTAAACACTTAATTTTTGCGAGATAAGACTAAACTTAATTAATTATGATACTATAATTTCATGCATTTTTGGCATTTTCTGACACTTAAACAGGTTTTTCCAATTATTGTGATTAAAACATTAGAAATTCATAAAATTCTAAGTATCATAATTCAGTAAGTTTTGAGCATACAAGAATAAATTTTTAGTGATTTACTTGTTAGAACATGACAAAAAAATCTTATAGGACTCACACATTGGATAAAGTTTGTAATTTCTTATCTATTTAAAAATAATGTAAATTGGTTTTTATATGATGAACAGAAAAAGAACATTTGAAACATTTTTACAGTTGGAACTACATCGCTAAAACTAACGGTTTAGAAATTAGTTATTGGTAAATAATAAGAGATACCCTGCATAGTAATAAATAGAGTTTAAACACGATTTCTAACAACAACAACAACAAAAAAATTATACAGTATAGATTATGAAACGCCTTCCAACACATTTAGAATGCTATAACAAAACTTGACAATTTACTAAAGTAAGATGGCGTCTTATTAAGCACTTTGGAAAAAAAAACATAATGCATTTGAAAACACGATTTCTGTTATTACCATGAGTAGTCGCTAAAATATACGATTTTTTTTTTCAGTACTGTATATGATCTACAGACATGCGTGCTTACTATATATAATATGCTAAAAGTTAGCTCTGTTAAAAGCATAGCACATTTGAAAATTTCTATTCAGCAATTTCAGCCAATAGCTAATATTATTGAAAACATTTGTTCGACCTTGCATATGATCTAAAATTTGTACAAACTAAGTAACATTTAAAAAGTAGTTAAACTTTAAAACGCATACCATTATTGAAAATGCACTTCCAGCAATTTTTGTTCATAAGTTTCAATAACTGCAATCAATTTTAATTTTCTTCTATACCCAAATACTTTTGTATGTTCTTATAAATAAGCGATAGATTCTATGCACACCACATTCTTTAGTAAGATCCTTGTAGTACACGACAGTGATGTATATCAATTTTAGTATGTTTTAAATACTGTAATATCATTAAAATACAGAGCGAGTGATTTTTCAACATACACCGTAAAGTAATGGAATTCTTCTGAGCGGTCCTGCAAACTTCCTTCTCAAAACCGAAAATGCCATACTAAATTCTAATAATACATATATCAATTTCATGGCAATCAGACTATATTTACACGAGTTAGAGCAAGGACAGACAACACTACATAAACACTTTTTTTTACCATAAACACTTTTCAACTACATTGTAAAATATTATAAAAGAAAAATTGATCCGCGACTTAATAGCGGCCGCACATCAATCAACACATATTCAAAGTTAATTTCACAAGAACACAAAAATATTATTTATATTCTTTTAATCGAATGCAATTCATATAAACAAATTTCGTTCATACAAATATACTTTTCAAAATAATTACAACTGTACTAAAATTAAGTTATTTCACAAATTATGGAAAACTATTTCCTTTCTTTCTTTCTTTCTTTCTTTTTTTGCGAAATAAAATCACAGAAATAAAATCTTTTAACGCAAATGCAAAACAAAAATAATAAAATTATTTGGCCGGAAAACAAAATTTATATTGCCAAAATCTCCCCCCCCCCTCTAAAAAATTCCATGAACATGTAGTAAGAATCCTTTTAAATATTCAAAAACGAGTAAACCCTCCGTATCTTCCATCACCCCTCCAATATCAACATAGAATCTTTCCCTATTGAAAATCATTTAATACTTCCTCTTTCATTACTTCCGAAAACCATAAAGAATAAACAAACTCTTTTAATAAAATGTCATTCACTCAGATAAAATTGTTATTTCTGTTATATTTATTATCAACATATTTTTTCAACTTAAAACACTTTTATACCAAATGTTACAGTCTCAGCAGAAAATAGTTACATCAGAAACATATCGATTACTTGGAATAAAATAACAGCAGCGATAACAGAAAAAACAACAAAGCAGCCAAAAAAGAATAATAAAATAACCGTTTTTCCTCGCCAGTGAATGGCCAAAGAACTTAAAGGGAAAGAACCGAAGGCTTTGGAAACCGTAACTACTGAAACAGTGCAAACAGATCGGCTCTGCTGGATAACACGCTCAAAGGGGAAGATTCAATCGTTGGCTGGTTCAAAGCATCCGCCGATTCGCTATAAGCGTTTGAAATATGATTCTTTTTAAGCACAATTTTAAGCTCCTTTTTTTACAAATGCAGAAAACAAATTTCGGAAAATTTATTTTTATTATAATTTTAATGTATACTTCTAAAAAACGGTTGTTTCAAATCTTTATTTTTTAATACGTTGCTGAGATCGTGTTCTAAATTTAACAGGGACTTTCCGTTAACCTGTTATTAAATAATGAACTGTATAACAATAACATTGTTATTTATCCTAATACGTTAAATAACGCCCATCTCTAATATGAAACCACTTAATTTTTGTTTTCGAACGCCGCACTGGCACCGGAATTTTGGTGAAAAAAAATTACGGTTTATTGAATGAGTGAAATATAGCCTTTTTTTGTATTCCAAAATAAAGTTGTTTTCTTTGCCGATGGCAGTCCTTAACTTCGACACTTAACACTAGAACGCCGGAGAATTTTACGCAAGTTCTATAAAATATATTTAAAACCAGAAAAATAGTCTGAAATTATTCAGTTTACTTGATTAGCTCATTTCATTGCAACTGATTCCTAACTTATTTCTTAAAGATTGCGACAATTAGACCAGTGATCTGTGTCAAATTGATACCTTCCGGCCGTTCTAGTGTTAAACAAGGAATTTGCTGTGCGCCATAACCCTTTCAGGGGCAAGGTATTTCTGCTTCAAAAATGTTCAAATAATTGATTCACACCACAATTTAAGAACAGACTTATTTGAAAACAATCAAGAGCTGTTTTTCGTGCATATTATAAAATCGAAATTGTACTAAAATTTTACTGGTGCCAGTTCGCAATTGGAACAGTGATATTACGTGTTTGCAGGCCGCAAATACCGCCCCTGAAAGGGTTAAATGGTTAACACCGTTTTTTTTATACTGAAAATTTTACCTTGCAGATTTAGAAAAATGATCGGACTAAACAATATAAAATGTACAATAAAAAGTTTGTGGTGAGAATAATAAAATGTCTCTGAAATACGGATGCCCGTACGTTGGATAAATCAGGATGGCCAAAAACATGTTATACGTATGACGTAAGAGCAAGTCAGGGAAGCGGTTAAAATACTAAAAGATTTTTTGCAGTTACCATATTTTTTAGAATGTTCATTAACTACAACCAAAAAGCATAGTTGAAAACTATGTTTATCCTCCTGAGACCTGAGCAAAATAAAATACATATATTCTTTCAAAGATTAGTTTTTCTGACCAATTAGGCTTAAAAACTAACATTTTTTACGAAATCAATAAATTCTAATTTTTAAATTTTGCTGGGGGGCACATCCATTTGAATGGATGTTGAGGTCATAAGTACTATAAAACTATAAGAAATTTATGCAGAAAAGATGTAAGGCAAAATTTTATTTTTTATTAAGATAACATAAATTTATTACTCAAAAATAATTATTGTTAATAAAAATAAATTGTAAATGTAAATTATTAACAGTTAATGCTAAAAAAATAATAAATTAAGCTCCATGAAATGTTTTAAAATAATTTCATTCAGCAGTTATGCATAGAAACATTTGGAAATTTGTGCACCGATATTTAGTTTTTGTGTTACAGTCTGTATTTCTGCAATACGCAGAGTTTTTGATGTTGACAAGTTCTGGCATATGTTTTGCTTCTTTCTGTCGAAAAAGAATTAAGAATTGATGCTAATCGAATTTTTTTTGCTTTAGGTTGAACTTCACCATCACTATCCAGATCATCAACGGGCGTATTTTTTGTACCAACTGCTATTAATTTCTCTGAAATGCCTATTCGAAACTCCATAAACTTTAAAAATGCTTTCTTTGGATACCCATTAATTTCATAATCTCTTTTGTATTGCAATCATGAATTAGCTGCTGCCAAATCTATCATATGAATTAGTATTTTCACCGTCCACTTCTTTGTTCTTGTTTTTATTCTGTAATAACTAATTGTTCTGTCAACCATATCGACCCCACCCATCTTCAAATTATACTCTCTAATTATTTCTGGCCAACGGACATCAATATACTTTCCCTCTATTTTGGACCCTCTTTTGCAAGTGTCGACATCTTCAATAGAATGATCTGATGATACCATATAAATAGATTTGTTGTCTTGCCATTTCACAATATTAATTTTTTCATCACTTCAAACTACACTATCTGTTAACAAATCTCCCATTTTCATATTTTGTCTGGTAATAAATTGTTAGCTTTTGGTATTCTATTTTTCATTATTGTACTTGTTGCACCAATTTCCTTTTCGTGTAAAACTTCAAGGAAATTAATAGTTGCGAAATACCTATCAAAATATACTCGAGTTCCTGCACCAAATGTTTCACAAAGTTTCAAAACTGCAGCTTCACCAATAGTTAGAGATTTTGCAGCATTCTGCATTGGAAACGACCCTTTACCTTGATAGATTACAAAATCTAATACGAATTCCTGATGGATCAGCTATTACAAAAATTTTCAATCCAACTGGGGTTGGTTTGCGTGGTACATATTGCTTTAATTGTGTATCATTTGTTCAATTTCATCAAGGTATCATTTCTTCATGAATGTTAACAAAAAAAGACTTAGGTATTTTCAAACATCCATTTCGGACAGAATCTATCATTGGTTGAACTTTCCACAGCTTATTTTCTTTCTCTGCTTGTGAAATATAATTATCAAAAACAACCTTCAAGTTTGATCGTATAAAAAAGGATCAGATAAAATATCTGTTTCATCCGAAGAATCACTTAAATCCGAAATTGGATTTAAACCTTTATCAGTAATAGGATCATTAATCTCATTATCATCACTCCAATCATCAATTTCAATATCAGATAAATCATCATTTGCCATTAATTCTAACACTTCTAGCACTGTCAATCCTACAAAATATTAAAACATACATAAATGACATGTTTATTTATTCTTAAAATACATAAAAAATTCTAATTTGTAAAAATATACACTCTAAAACTAAGAAGATATTAATTTTTTAAAGGGAAGAAAGTTTGTTTACATTGGAAATAAAAGTACTAAGCCTAATTATGCAATAGATGAATTGAGAATTGACATCCATTTTAATGGATGTTTTAAAAACAAGCTAATTAAAAAAAATATGAACATATTTAACATTATTAATTTATTTTATTTTAAAACGAAAGATCAAAGTATCAGAAAAACATTAAAATATTACTAAAAAATAATAAGAATAATATGAAAAGTGAAACTTACCGCGAGAGTGTCGATTTCCAACGTGGCTCATGTTCTCCGCCATTTTATAAACAAATAAACTGCTGTTGCCAGATTCTTCAAGTTAAAAAGTGATTTCTGATTTATCCATTATAATACCGTGCCAATTCTTGATTTCAAAAATAAAAATTTTCGCAAGAGGAAGGAAAAGTAAAACATACATTTTAATGGATGTTAGGTCTGAGGAGGGTATGTTACCAAAGTTAAATGTACACCAAAAAGGATATTTGGTACTTTCGTATGGACTGTATTCTTCTTTTAAGTTAGAGACCATAAAAATCGCTATTTTGCTTTATGTGATGTCACAGGGATATTGTAATTTGTATTTATTGCATGCAGATAAGTAGAGAAAATTTTTTGTACACTTAGAAGATAAATAATTTATCATTTGTTTCAATTAATAATCCATAAATAAATAAAGCTTATTTTTATTTTCGATTAGAGGCTTTAAAAATCGCCATACATCATATTACGTCTCAGGAATATTGTTCAATTATAAGCTGTGAATCGTGAATTTTTTAACTTTATTTCCAATCTTTATTAATGTGATAATCCTAAATAGCTTGATTTGATGTATGTTATATTGATATCTTTTTCTTTTATTACTTTGTGAGGTGTATTAATTTCGTTTGCTGATCCAAATATGGAATATTGCACAAAAATGAAAAAAAATCTAAATTTTTTTAAGATGACATTGTTTTAAGAAAATACAGGTTCATTTTTTATTATTTGGTGCCACGCTTTTTTTTTTTTTTAAAATATTCCTGTTTAAAAATTACTTTCAAATTTATAAAATGTATATAGTTAGTAAATTGAGATACAATTTTGAAACACATAGTTTTGAAAAAAACATTTTGTTTTCCAATCGACTTTGGAAAAATCGAATGTACGATGCTTAGAAGTTAAACGAACTGTCGTAAATGCAAAATTTATTGGCAAGTTCTATATTTGAGCCATTTTATTGTATGTCACTAAATATATGATGCCAGAGTCAACTCGTAGACATGTTTTTTTTTTTTTTTTTTTTTTTTTTTTTTTTTTTTTTTTTTTTAAATATTGCACAAGAACAAACGGATTCATTTATCTATTTGGTTGCACGCAAATTAAAAATATATATATGTGTTTCAAAATTAATTTAAATTCCTTAAAAATAAGAAAATTGAGATACATTTTTCAAACAAATTGCGTGTGGAAGCATTTTTTTTTATATTAGACAGTGTAAAAAATTAAAAATACGAAATTAAGAAAAATTAACCCATTAGTGCCTAGCGTCCCTTTTTAGGGACGTTTCAAAAGGTGCATTCAGCACTGTTTTTGACACCGGTAAAAACAAAAGCAATAATTATTTTATTTAAATGATGCATTTTCGTGATTAATGAATTAAACTTAAATCTTCTAAAAATAGTGGTGCCAACCAAATAAAATTTACCAAAAGATGCTGGGCACGAATGGGTTAACCCTTTAACGTTCAGAGCATTTTAATTGCTAAGATATTAAAATAAATGATTGACACCGGTAACTGCGTACAAATATTTTTGTAAATAAGAAAAAGTGATTTTTCACAGGTATAATAAAATGAATTTTTCTTTATTAAAATTCCGGTGTCGTTATTGCATATCGGAATTAAAATTTTGTGGTTTCGTAGAGAAACCAATGAACGTTAAAGGGTTAAGAGAAATTGCAGCAAAAGCACAATTTACGGTTAGCTAATATCAACCATACCACATTCGCATGATTTCACTGTTAATCAAGAATATGTCTTTAATTTATATAATGTAGGTAAATAGCAATCAAACTAGAATTTCACTAAACTGTCAGCAGTTAAATGTAACCAAAAAATGCTACACTGTAACACAAAAAAATCTGGTAAATTACTAAGATTTTTTTGGTAAATTTGTATTCTAAAAACTTTTCATATAACAGTAACAGCAAAAACACATGTAACCTTTTTCGGTTATATGAAATTATGCAGTTATCGTTACATGAAAACTTCTTGGAATACTAGTTTACAAGAAAAACTTTAGCAACTTTATAGACTTTTTATACAGCGTACAACATGTGGTTGATTTTCTGTTTTCACATTACCTTTAAAATCATATTTTTCTGCTACACCCACCAACGAAGACTCACTTTTTGGTACAGTGTTGCCAGATGGGCTACTTTTTTTAAATTCAGATTCTTGATTGATACCACTTTTTTGACATAATAAAACGAGCCTTATTTAGTGACATATTAATAAAAGGGAAAACAAAGAGGATTTTACCATTTCAAAAAACTAGTGCCAGTCAAGAAATCTCATTAAAAAATTAGTAGCCCACTGGCAACACTGTTTTGGTATTTAGAGTTCACAGATTTTACTATGGTTGCGACATAGTACAGTCATTTTTTCTGATTATTTTTTTAATGATCTATAGACGGGAATGTACAAGGTTCTGTTATTATGATGGTATTATTTTATTTTAATTTATTTCATCTGTAAAACCCCCAACAGTTTACACTGGTGAATCCTACTATTAATAAATATTTATTTATTAATATTTATTTATTAATTACGTTTAAAACATTGCATGTTACATGTAGAAGATTTTAAGAGTAAAGGTTTATGCGGCAGTGTTCAATCTCATTTAAAATTCACTAGAAATAAGCAGTAAAAAAATAAAATAAATCGGTTATGATTTTTTTTAACCTAAAAAAATGATGATCTCAATTGATATATTAATGAATAAATATGCATATACTTTAAATCGGACTAAATATTTACTTTATGATTCTATAGAAAAAAATATATAATTTAATTAAAAAATATGTATGTAACAGTTAAGTTATGGGGGGATTAATATATCCTCAGCGTCTGAATCATTGTAGCATGTAAATTGATAATTCCTAAGAGATTAACTATACTGCATATTTAAATAGTCTATTGCCTTATTTAAGGAGTTTTTTTTTTTTATATAGAATAAATAACGTATATATTTTTTAATAAACGTATATATTTTTAAACACTTCAAAAGTAAGTTTTACACAAACAATTTCTGTATTGCATAACTATTTCTTTTTTAAATATTTTTTAGCCGATAATCTAAAAACTTTGAAAAAGAATTATTAAAATAATGCTTAAACGATACATTTTTTTCATTTAAAAAGTATTTTAACGATACAAATTGCATTTTTTTTCAATTGTTTGTATGTGTATGTTTTTACTTTCTTCTATCTTTACAAGAAGAAAGTATTGGATTCATGAAAATTTTCGACTTCCGGTTTTCGACGGATTTATACGTTTTAGAAGGTCCTGAACACGTTTTGACTATTTTTAGAAAATGTCTGTCTGTGAGTCTGTCCGTCTGTCTGTCTGTCAGTCTGTCTGTCTGTCTGTCTGTCTGTATGTGACAAAAAAATTGTGGGCGCTCTATCTCAAGAACTAATGCTCGAAATTTAATAAAATTTTATATTCAGTTAGACCTTGATATGAATTAGTGCCTATTGGTTTTTGGTGAATATTGGCCAGCAGATGGCGCTGCTATACTACGTTTTTCATGATTTTCAAGATTGCTATATCTCAAGAACTAATGCACAGAATTTCACCAAACTTCAGATTCTGTGACCCCTTGATATACATAGACGTTGATTAAGTTTTAGTGTAAATTGGCCAGCAGGTGGCGCTGCTATGCCACTTTTTCATGATTTTCATGATAGCTATATCTCAAGAACTAATGCACACTTCACCAATTAAATTTCACCAAACTTCAGATTCCGCGATACCTTGAGATACATAGCCGCTGATAAGGTTTTGGTGTGAACTGCCCTATAGGTGGCGCTGCTATGCTACATTTTGCACGATTTTTGCGATAGCTATATCTCAAGAACTAATGCAGAGAACTTCATCAAATTTTAGATTCTGTTACTCTAGAATATGTAACATAATTAGACGCTGATGACATTTTGGTATTAACCTTGCAACAGGTGGTGCAGCTATGCTGCATTTTGCACAATTTTTCCGATAGCTATATCTCAACAACCAACGCACAGAATTTCATCAAACTTCAGATTTTGTTACAAAATGACATATAACATAATTACACGATGATTACGTTTTGTTATAAATCCTTCAACTGATGGTGCTGCTGTGCTATATTTTACACGGTTTTTTTAAACTAGCTATATCTCAAGAACTAATGCACAGAATTTCATCAAACTTCAGATTCTTTTACACCATAACATAATTAGACGCTTTTTTACGTTTTGGCATAAATTGTCCAAGATATGGTGTTGCTGTGCTTTGTTTTGCAATTTTTTTGTTATAACTATATCTCAAGAACTAATGCACGAAATTCCATCAAATTTCAGATTCTGTTAGGTCTTGACATAAATAGATGCTTATTAGGTTTTAGTATAAATTACCCAACATGAGGCACTACTAAACACATTTTCTCAGAATATTAATTAAATTTTGCGTTTTAGGCTTTTGGGATACCAGAATCTCATTAGGCTAGGTCAAATGTTCGAGGAAATTCGATAGTGGGTAACTTTGGGGTCACCACTCTTTTTTTTTTTTTTTTTTTTTTTTTTTTTTTTTTTTTTTTTTTTTAATATTAAAATGTACTTATGAGATAGAAGAAAGTTTTGGGATTGACACATCCAACTAGTTTAATTTTTACATTAGAAAAACAGTTTGTAAAACATAAAAAAAAACTGACAGAATATGATTATGATAAATTGATGATTGAAAGTTATAATAATATGCATTATTGTTATTTAAAAAATAATAAAATATTTATTTTTACTGATATAATATTATGTAAATAGTTTATTTCACAACAATATATCTTACATAAATAGTTATTGATGTAGTGATGGTCATAAAATGTTTCTAGTAAATTGCAAAACATTAGAAGCAACATAAACATAAACACATCCCTAATAGCATACATGGTCACAGTGACGTCACAGTGACGTCACTGTGAGCCACTTTGGTCACATCACATCTGTGACCAAAATGCCACCACTCAGTGACGTCACATTGTGACTGAGATGTGACTTTCTTACAAATCTTTAGGAATTTATAAATACCCTTCAAAACATGTTATTTACTTTAAAAAACATGTTTCTGGCAATTTAAATATCGTCGCTTTTGTCACAGTTTCGTCACAATGTTAATGTCAAATTAGTCACAAATGACACATTTTTCACAAATTTGTCACATTGAAACCACTTTGTGAAACGTCACAAAAGAGCTCTAAAACGGCCATAACGACTTCACATTTTAATCACTGTGACTTCACATCGACGTCAAGTGACGTCACATCGACAATCGATGGTCACAAAGTCACAACGTGACTTCACAACGACGTTGCAGTGACGTCACTATGCTTTACGGGATATTAAAACATAGCTTCTGGAGAAAATTCGATCACACTTCTTCATTTTAAACTTTGTTAAAATAAGGGAATAAGCTACTAAATTTATGTATCTTACTACAATGCAGATATTATTTAATGAATTGTATATTATAATAACTTATATAAACAATATACAGGGTGAGTCATAAATATCGAAACAATAGGCTATCTCCTTAAATATTGCCCCTAGACCCATACTTCCAATTGCAAAGTTTCATAAAAAAAAGTGAATTTTTTTATAAGATAAGTTGCAACTCCATGGGGGGTCTATTTTAAAAATTACGAAAATTAAATTTTTATACGGCCCCCAGAGAATAAAACTTCCAATTAGAAAAATTTTCCTTATCTATTCCTGAATTCAACAAAAAAAAAATTCATCTCAATATCTTCAAAATTCAGAGAGTTATGACAATTTTAATAAATCGTGAGGTTTCAAGGGATCAGACACAAATTGAAATGCGTGTAATTGAAGAAACAATGTTGCTGTAATGTGCCCAGGAAACATTTATTTTATTTATTTATTTATAGAGTTAGAATTTTGAATGTTTTGTGATGGTTAACCATATAATTTGTAAGCAATATCACATCATAACACTTCTTAATAAAATATTTTTTTCTAAAAATTTAGAATAAATTAAAATTGTCATAACCCAAAATATTATTTGTCGCGTTGAATTTTTTCCTTTTCATTAAATAAAAATGTCTAATTTTCAATTTTGATTCAGCATTTTAAACATTTTTTTTTTTAAATAAAAGTATTTAAAATAACAATGTAAAAAAAAAAAAAAAAAAAAAAAAAAAAATGCAGTTTTTTGTATACAAATCATATTTTTAAAAGTAAGTTGTCTCAAGTGAAAGCTTTTTTCGGCGCGTTGGGCATTTTCTTTAGGTGCCTTAGTAATTATCCTTTAGCTTTCGGTCAAGTGAAATGTAAAATATCCTTTTACAACGGGAGAACTGACGCGATTTCATCCCCCTTTCTTAATGACCCTTCACTGCAGGTGACCAGAAATTGCTGTTATCATTTGGAACATGTGTTAAAGATTTACACGTTCTTGAGGAGATAGGGAATTTTGTTCCCTGAGAGAAAGATGTTTCTGTTTACTTGTCGGCATAGAAAGTGATGCTTTAGGTTCGTTGAAAAGATGTAATTTATAATGATAAAAAAGATCTTTTTCTGTGAAGTGCGTGTCATTAAATAAAACATATATTACTAGTAATTGAGCGGTCTTTTAAAAAAATAATTAGAAAACTTGATGGATGTTTATTGAATGTTTTAATACCATTTGGTTTCTTGAAGGGTATAATCTAAAAATGAAGGTTTGTTATAGGCAAAATTACTATAAGTGTATATGATAATACAAAAATACAGTATTTTAAAAAGTGCTAAATTTTCAAATATTTAAATAACACATAAGTGATTTCCTCAAGTATCATTGTTAATATTATTACAACGATTTAAATTAAAACAGAAAATGAAATTTCAAGATAAGAAAAAATTAGAAATTAACATATAAGGAATCGTTAAACAATATAGTAACAAATAATAAAGAGATATCTAACGGAATTTATGTTTCCTATTAAGGTCTTCGTTTTTAACTATAACTAAAAAGAATATTTATGAATAGTACTACTTTAATTTAATCTGTAAAATAATTAACCGAATATTATTATAAAGAAATATTATTATTATTAATATTACATTATTATTATTATTATTATATTATTATATTATTATTAATATTATTATTATATTTTTATTAATATTATATTATTATTAATAATATTATATTATTATTATAAAGAAATTTGTTTCATTAAATAAATAAATAAAATTTAAAAAATGAAACTTTTTCAAGGTTTCATAAAAAGAACCTCGATTTCGACTCAAAATTTGTCAAAGAAAAAGTTAGGTGAAATTAGACGTCAGCAGAACTTCCAGATCCCGACCTGAGACAATCAAAGCTATCTGGCCCGTCCCTTTTTATTTTCATGGTTTAAAAAAATAATTAAAAAAAATAATAAAAAAAATAACTAAATAAAACGGAAAAAAGCGCTTTGACTAAAACGCATCCATAAAAAGGCTAACATATTTAAAATCATATCATACTTAAATGAGTCCAATAATAATACACTTGGTTTATCTTAGAATATAAATACTAGAATAAGATGATTTTACAAAAAAAATAATATAGATTCATTTATAGGCATCATTAAAAAGAATGAAAAAAAAAACATTATTATTATTATTATCATTTAAGAACTCAGCTTAAAATAATAACAATAACTATTAACATTATAATTGATACTTAATGCATATTATTATTATTATTATTATTATTTTAATAAAAAGGGGCTCTCTCTTTTTTAAATATGTATATTATATAGAGAGAGATATATAAATATACGAAAATGTTTTATGCATATACAAATTGTTTTAATGTACTTAAATATGATTATAAGGTATATATATATAACCATTGATATGAAAAGAGCTGAGCGTTTCGATGGATTCGATCGTTCTCCTTCAAACATAAGAAAGAAGATTTTTATAAAAATACAACTTTAGCATGTAAAATATAATATTATTAAATATTATACAACAAAAAAAGTATTGAATTTATCAGTTATAATTTTTTATGGAATTGAAAATCATAGTGAAATTAAAATTCAGTAGATGTAAAATATAGTTATAATTCAATTTTCAAAAGAATTTCATAAGAAAATTGCAAAAAATTGAGAAAAAGATCCATGATACAATTCTAAATATAATAATTTTTACAATAAAATACATTAATATTTTCTTGTGTTTTATTTAAAAGCTCCATAGAAAATAGACAAATTTATCATGAAATACTATTTGTGTGTGTGTGCATGAAATATTGCATACCTAACAATATAAATTACGTGTAAAAAGAGGAACAGTAAACTATATGTATATTATCTGGATACAGCTTTGAAAGAGTAAGTTATGTGTTTCCATGGAATCAGTCATTCTTCTTCAAACTAAATAAACAAGATTTAAAAATAAAGAAATAAATAATATACAGTTTTAGCAAGTATTTCATAATATCTGAAAATATTACCACAACAAATTATACAGTATTTTTCTGTTTTAATTTTTTTTTATGAAGCTGAAAATCCTAGTGAAAATAAAATTTACTAGTTGTAAAATATAAAAAGTTACAAGTCAATTTTCAGGAGAATTTCAAAAGAAAATTTCACAAATAAGAGAAAAAGATCCATGATATACAACACTAAACATAATAATTCTTACATTTACATTAATATTTCTTTCTTTGTTTATCTAAGAGTGCCCTAAAAAGAAAGGCAGATTTCCCTTGAAATGTCTTTTTAAGTGACAAATTCCATAACTTACAAAATAAATTATAAACAGAAAGTGAAAGGTATAGTAAACTATATACGTTATCTGAATACAGGTAAGAAAGAGTTATTCGTTTCTATATGGACTCTGACTTTTCTTCACACTAAAAATGCAAGATTTTTTTTTTCATACTCAGATTTAGCAAGTGCAGTATAATATCAGAAAATATCACACCACAATAAATTATACAGAATTTTTCTGTTTTAATTTTGTTATGGAAGTGAAAATCATAGTGAAAATAAAAGTCATTAGATGTAAAATATAAAGAGTTATAAATCAATTTTCAGAAGAACTTCAAAAGACAATTGCAAAAAATAGAAAAAAAAATCCATAATATACAACTCTAAACATTTTTTTTTTTTTTTTTTTTTTTTTTTGCATTAGATGAAATTAATATTTCTTTCTTTTTATCTAAAAGTGTCCTACATGAAAGGCAGATTTCACTTGAAATACCATCTTTCTTCCTTTTCTTTTCTTTTCTTTTTTTTAAGTGACCATATATATATATATATATATATATATATATATATGTATTATGAAAAATTGCATAACTTACAACATAAATTACAAGTAGAAAATGAGAGATACAGTAAGCTATATATACTGTCCGTATAAATCATAGAAAGAGTTTCTAATTTTCATGGAATCAGACTTTCTTCTTCAAGCCAAAGGTTGGTTGTTTGGTTGTGTTTATCATGGCCAATTATCAACACGAGAGATCTAAGCCGAAAGGGGGGGGGGGTTGTTACCCTCCGTAGGGTGATCCCATAAAGCCTGGGCATAAGCATTTTTGGTAGTCTAACCCGTATTTAAGAAAGGAAATCCATGATTCAAAGAAACCCACAGAAAACTCCGAACTTTCAGGTAGACGGGCGGGATTGTTTTTGAACCCAGAACCTCACGTCTAGCAATTTCGAGGGCAGAATTACTCGACCACTGGTGTTACCTTCCGAACTAAAGAAAGAAGATCAATTTTGTAAATACACAGTTTTATCAATTGCAGTATAACGTTAGAAAATATTATACTACAATATATTACATATGTTTTTTCAGTTTCAATTTTTTATGGAATTGAAAATAAAAGTGAGAATAAAACTCACTAGATTTAAAATATAGGTAGTTATAAGTCCATTTGCAGAAGAATTTCAAAAGAAAATTGCAAAAATTAGAGAAATAATAAATGATAACAACTCTAAACGTCATAATTTTTTCATTACATGACATTAATATTTCCTTATCTAAGAATTCCTTAAACAGTAACCAGATTTTCCTTAAAGTTCCATCTCTCCCCAACTTTTTTTTTTTTTTTAATATTTTGATAATTTGCAATAGGATTTACATGTAGAAAGTGAGAGGATCATTAAACTGTATATATTTTATGAATACAGCTTAGAAAGAGTTATACGTTTCCATAGAATCAAAGTTTCTTCCTCAAACTAAATAAACCTGATTAAAAAGAACAATACACAGCTTTATTAAATATAGTATTATATCAGAAAACATTGTGCTACAGCAAATTATGTAGAATTTTTCTGTTTCAAAATTGTTATGGAATGGAAAATCATAGTTGAAATAAAATTCACTAGATGTAATTTTTTTTTATTTAGAATTGTTATGGTGGATTTTTTTCTCTAATTTAAAAAAAAAATAAATAAATAAAAATAAATAAAAAATAAAAAAAGAGAAATACATCCATGATAATAACTCTAAACATAATATTTTTTTACATTACGTGGCAGGGCTGGCTAGCAAGATTTTATACCCAGGGCACTGTTAATTTTCCGTGCCCCCTTAGTCTGGTTTATTGACTGATACTAGTTCAAGATACATGTCAGACACTTATCCGAAAAGTGTGAACTCAAAAAATGAAGTTTTCCGGATAATTGAAAAATGGTTCCAGGAATAAAAAAATAAAATATTTATTTCTATATTATTAGCTGAATTGTACTTTTAACCGTATATTGAGATATTAATAATGTGGAATGATAAAAAATATATATCAAATATAACAATTTTTGACAATTATGACTTTTTTAAATGTAAATTAATATAAAATCATCTAAAATTGTGCCCTCAGAAATTTCATGTCCAGGGCACAAGCCTTGGATGCCCGTGCGATAGTCAGGACTTGATTACGTGACATTAATATTTCTTTCTTTTTTATTTTAAAATGCCCTAAAAGTAAGCAAATTTCTTTTATTTAAAGTTTTTTTAATGACATATATTATTATTATTATTATTATTATTTTATTATTTTTAAAAATTCAGTGATTTACAATATAAATTACAAGTAGAAAATGAGAGGTACAATAAGCTATATGAAAATATCTGCATACAACATATAAAAAGTTTATCATTTCCAAGGAATCACACTTTCTTCTACAAACCAAAGATTGGTAGTTTGGTTGTGTTTATGACGGTCAATTATGAACACGAGGGATAAGTGCTCTTAAGGTGGAATGCCTCCCTTAAGAGGCTTTTTAAGAAAACCTAACCCGTATTTAAACGAGGAAATCCAAATTTCGAAGAAAACCACGAAAAACTCCGAACAATTTGGTAGATGGGCGCGATTGGGTTTGAACCCAGCACATCCTGTCTAATAGTTTCGAGGGAGATCTTCTTAGCCATTGGTGGGGCATTTCAAGCTAATAAAATATAGCAATTTGTTTTAATTTTTTAAAAAATTGGCTTGTTTTTAGCTTATATCACACAGGGTTTTGTACAAATTTAACACCAATTTTTGTAAAATTGGCAAAATGTAGTAGAGATAATGTAGTGCAATTGAAATATAAATATATTAAACATTTTATAAAATATAAGTAGTACTATAAAGTATTTTTTTTTTTTATCTGCGTACGTGCGAATGGTTACAACAATCTTTTTACGTGATTTAATATTTAACTCTATAGAGCAACTCACAAAAAAAAAAAAAAAAAAAAAAAAAAAATCCAGCCAAATATGAGGAAAATTCAGAAAGATATCGGTGATAGAAGTGAGTTGATTTTTAGTTCTCTCTAAAAGCAGGTGAAGGATAATGGTTTTTCCGCAAATTGTAAATTTTAATTAGCCGGATTTTAAGAAAAACTTAGTGTTTATTGACTATCAAGACTGTGTATGATGAGAAGATTTGGGACAAATCTCCGATTTTGATAATTCTTTTTATTATGCAACAGGTTCGCTCTAATAGCTATCCAAGAAGAACTAAAGCATTAATAGAAATTTAAAAATATATATATTAAAATTGAAATTGAAAATTTATGAAAAATTACTTATCATTCAGCTGCTTTTAGATTCAATAAAAAATCAAATCATTCTTATCGCCAACACCTTTATGAAATTTCACGATATTTAACTTTTTTTTTTTTTTTTTTTTTTTTTTTTTATGAATTGAACCATAGAGTTTACTATTAAACTATCTTAAAAGAGCGTTGTTATCGTTTGCACATGCACAGACAAAAATTATTTTATACAACTTCTCATATTTCATAAAATCTTTAATTTATTTATATTACTATTGCCTATGTTTTTTCAACTACATTTTGCCAGTTTTTCTGAAACTGTCGTTAAATTTGGTTGAAAACCATGTATAATAAGCTAAAAAACATGCCATTTTTTTTTTTTTTTTTTTTTTTTTGCACTTAAAAAAATGCTATATTTCCCTGATTATACTCTCTATTTATGCAAAAATCAGTAGAAATGTTGTACAATATCCATATATTTCTACTCTGCATCGATAGATCGTTTCGTATAATTTAATGTACAGAGGGATCCCAAATATTATAGTTTTTCTATTTTTTTTTCCTATCGGCTTCCTAAGTTTCCTTCTTATGAAATGGGCATTCATAAATAAAATGTTCATTCATTCTTTTTTCTGCGAATCAAGTGTGGAGCTGGGGAAAAAAGTACGAATTTAAAAGTACATTTTTTTCTCTATACGATGTGTAAAAATTTTAAATGTGCGATATTTAGAAGTGTAATTGCAATAATCGAAAATTGCAAAACCGAATTTGCATGGAAACGCATTTTAATTTCTTTTCTTTTCTTTCTTTCTTTCTTTTCTTTCTTTCTTCTTTTTTTTCCATTTCAAGAGAAAATGGAGTGATTCTGTTGCCACAATCTCAAAAATGTTACTGGAAACTATAAAATAAATTAATATCTCAAAAATAAATTGAGATAGAGTTTTAAAACAAATTGTACTTAAAAGTACATTTTTCTTTCTATACAACAGTATAAAAATTTAAAATGTGCGATGGTTAGAAGTGAAAAAATTTGCTGTAGTGAACATTGCAAAACCGAAATTGCATGGGGAAGTGTTGGCATTGGCAAAATGACGTATACGTTACGCACAGATATGTTTCGCTTTTATAATATCGATACATATTTATGAAATTTATGGTATTTTTATTTAGAAACGAAGAAATTGTATAGTATTTTCTATTTTTCCGTAAAGGCAAGACACTGTGAAAGAAGCTGTAAAAGTTAGCTTTTTAAACAAAATTTACCAATGAAGGGAAAAAAAGACATTAATTATATTAATTTATATGAAATTCAGACTTTTGAACCATTCTGTGTTAGAGTAACAATCCTACTACCATAGAAATATGATTCTTCAAATTAAACGAGTGTGCCGCAGAAGTTTTGAAGAAATTCAAACACTTTCTAATTTTTTAGACTTTATTATTATTATTATTAATTATACCTTTTGCTTTTACTTTTAATATAATTATATTATTATTTATTATATTTTTTAACAATTGTTTCGCCATGAAAGTTTTTAATAATTAAATCATTATTTTTTGTTTTCCCTTGTTTTATTCGAGAATAATAGCTATATAAATAATAATAATAATAATAATACATTTTGTGATTGCAACATTCCAGCAAAAAAAAAAAAAAAAAAAAAAAAAAAAAAAAAAAAAAAGAAGAAAATAGAGCTACTTTATTTGATAAAAATCGCTAAAAATTAAAAATTTTAAATGAGTTTATTTATTTTAATTTACTTATTTGTATTGTTATTAAATTTCTAAAAAAAGCCTTGCAGCAATTTTCATGAAATTTAAATTCAATCCTTGACCAATAGCAGAGAATAATCTTTCAATGAAACAAAAAAAAGGCACATGAATCAGTCGAATAGTTTCGAAATAATTGATAAGCTTACAAAACGACAACAACAACAAAAATGTGCTAAATTGAGAACTTCTTCCTTTTCTTTTTGGTGTCAAATGAAAAATAACTGAGAAATTATTAATGCAATCTATATTATGAAAGAATACATAAATAAAATACATTGCATAAATAAAAATTATTTCATTTGAATTTGACGATGAATAAGTTATTTAGAAATAATGAATAATTCTAGAATTCGACGATTTTCTGAAGCAGATAATGCATAATTCCATTCTCATTTATGTAAAAGGTATTGTTGCTAATGACTATTTAGTAGGCTGTGACCATAGAATCAAGCGGGTTTCTAATGTGAAACTTTCTGAATAATTCTTAACGTGTGGCATCAAATTGTCAGACCTGACAGGATAGGATTTTGATAGAATTGGGAATTGAATTCAGTTTTTCCATTTTGTTTTTGTTATAAATTACTTATTGACATTACCGCAACAAAAATACAACCAGCAAATTTCCACCTTTCCCTAAATTTCGCGATGGGAAATTTTGTTCAAAACGCCAAATTTTACATTATTTTCTGAAATGCTTTTGCCTTTATTAAATAAATTAAAAACGCCATTCAATTATGTAATTTTTTAATAAGAATTTCACGTCTCGTAATAAATTCAGAAAAGCTTCAATAACTAACTCCTTTGGGCTTGAGAACAATCATAAGTTCCGTAAATATAATAATAATTATAAACATTTGATTTTTTTTCAATTCAGTGCGTAAAATTACGTACGTAATTTCTAATATTTAGTGCGTTAGTAAGAAAGAAAAAAAATAATAATGCTTCATTTTATATTCTAAGAGTAAACGTGTAGTCAAAATTAGCAACGCTAAATCTCTAAAACTACTTGCTAAATATAATCTATTCATTATTATGTCTCACAAACAAGATCTATCTAAAATACCTTGTAGCCACTGGGGTAGAAGCAGCTTTACGTCGTCTGCGCTAACAATGTTTATTTTTTTGCCAAGTTTTTTTTTCCCCGGAATTTCCCTAAGATAATTAACATCCTCCCTACAGAAATTCCCTAGCTCGATAATCAGTCGGACCCCTATTGAGCGAAACGGCCTTAATGATTTCTTTTTCCGCATGTTGGAGGGGAAAAAGTTTTCGGGATAACGATAATCCCAACCCCGTATTCTTCAACGTTTATTTTCTTGGGACTACGGTAATCCCCCCGGAAGCTAAAGGTTATGTAAATACGTAGCACTTAAATACATAGATGATGTAAATACGTAGACCTCTGTCCGTCCGTCTGTCTGTTCGTCCGCATATAACAACGCAAAAACTACCAATAAGAATCGTTTAAAATTTAAAATATATAATTATTACATAATTTTGTCGAGTCATTTCAAATTTCATGAAAATCAGATGCATAGATCAATTACAGGGACAGTAAAAATTATTCCGTTACATTACGGTCAATGGGGAAAAAGGTTTCAAATGCATTTTAATCGTTTGAAATTTAAAATACATAATTATTACATAATTTTGTCTATTTATTTCAAATTTTTTGAAAATCGGATGCATTGATCAATTACAGGGGCACTCAAAAGTATTTCGTTATATTACGGTCAATGGGGAAAATGTTTCAAATGCAATTTAATGGTGTTACACTCATTCGAACATAATAAAATTGATACGCATCTATGACGTACATATTATAATATACATTTTGCATAATCTATGGTGCAAAGAACATTTGTTATTGATTTACAAGGCCGCACAAAAGTATTCCATTAAATAATGGTACAGGAAGAACATTGTTTGGTGCGCATTTTAATTGTAATTAACTATTTATAATTTTATGAGATTGATATATGACAGTGATATTTTTTAAACTTCGTTATCGTACAAACGCACCTCATTTGCTACTCTTCACGTACAATTTCCAACTTTTTTTTTCAGATGTTAAAAAATGAGTTATCTCGCGGGACTGTTACCGTAACTGTCGGTTATTGACTTATGTCAGTTTAAAAATGATGAATACTGAAATAAAAATATTTGATGCAGAACACTGCATTTAGTTAAACAAAGATTATTAAACAAAGATGGGCTCCTAATGTTTAAATGCTTTTTTAAAGTTTCTAGGTGATTATCTCTGCCCTGTATAATTTGTATAGTTTTGATTTCAGTTTCGATTAACTATTTCCATTCTCACCGTCTTTAATTACTGTTTAAATGCGGCAGTTGATTTAAACCTCATTTTTTTTATCAGATCGATTTCAATTTTTTTCATTGTTTTGACCCTGTCAACTTCATATTTATCTTGTTAAAATTACTACTACACGATGCGTAAAAAGTGCCTCTAATTACAGGCGAGACACTATTAATATACGGCTTTAAAATTGTTGTAAAGTAAACAGCTATCATTTCTATGAGAAATTTTTTCGCCTGCGAATGACCCTCGAACACATCAGGAGGCGTTGTTGTTTGCAACAACCAATAGGCGACTGACGATGAAAAACTTGAAAAATTGATGATGGAAAATTTATTTATTGAAAAAACAAATTTAATGCTTTGAAAACTGACGAGTGGCAGGCAATTTGTTTCGCTTCACATTTTTGTGTGTAATGGAAATTTCAGAAATCTAAAGATTTTAGAAAATCTTACAAAATTTACATTTCATAGGAAGTTGTTTCCATGACAACGACGACTTGAAAGCTAGTTTTTGGAAACAATCCAAATACAAAAACACAACAAGAAAATTATTATCTTTCTGTTTAAAATAGAAATATGATTTAAACGCTATTTTAAGTGGAAAAGACAGGGAATAATTTAACATTGAATTTCTTTTTTTTTTTTCGAAAATTTAAAATTTTTGTGTCTTGGGTTTTTAAAAGCTTTATTTTAAAGAAGACAACCACTGATATACTAATTTCTGGATGTAAATTTTATGTCAACCAATCGTCTCGATGTTATGTCAAGTATAAAAGTTTTCCTTTTGCAACTAACAATGAAGTTAATCTGAACTAGCAGCATGCCGCAATACACTAACAGCGAATATTTCGAAATGTTAATGATTTATGCGGTTTGTAATCGCAATAGTAGACAAGCTGCGGAAGAATATCGACGTCGTTTCCCGAATTCTCGGCATCCTACAAGTAGCTTTATTTATCGTTTAGTACAAAGAATGAAAAGAACTGGATGCGTGCACAGACAGAGAGCTCCAGGTAGGCCTGTGTCCAGGACACTTGATACCGAGATTGACATTTTGGCCTATTTTGCGTGTTATCCTCATGCGAGTACGCGAAATGTTGCTGCAGAATTGAACATTCCACAATCAAAAGTCTGTAGAATATTGCAAATAAATAATTGGCATCCGTATAGTATTCGTGGAGTCCATGCACAGGCAGAATCAGACTATCAACGGCGTCTAGATTTCTGTAATTGGGCATTAAATCAAGAGGATAGCACCCCCTCCTTTCTCAGAAATATTCTCTGGACAGATGAATGTTGTTTCAAACAAGATGGAACAATTAATCGTCAAAACGATCACTTTTGGAGCGACACAAATCCCCATTTTAAAGGAGAGGTTCGTCACCAGTGGAAATATTCCATAAACGTATGGTGTGGAATTTTCCAAAACACTTTGGTTGGTCCCATATTTTATACTAATACTTTGACTGGTGATAGGTTTTTAAATCTAATTTTAAATGGAGTTGTTTCCGATTTTATGGAAGAAATGCCTTTGGCAGTGCTTCAACGTATGTGGTTCCAGTTAGATGGAGCCCCACCTCACCATGTTTCTGAGGTAAGGAACTGGCTTAATCGAGAATTTCCCAATAAATGGCTCGGTTTAAAAGGACCTGTAGAATTCCCTCCTAGGTCGCCTGATCTCACACCATTGGATTTTTTTCTATGGGGCCGTTTACGCAGGACTGTGTACTTGACTCCTCCGGCAAATTTGCAAGATCTTTGCAAAAAAATTGAAGACGCCTGCCACTCTATTACTCCAAACGAATTAGATAGAGTACACAAAAATATTATTCGAAGAATGCAGCTGTGCATTGGTGTCGATGGTGAACATTTTGAGCATTTACTTTAAGAATGTAAATTTATGTTCTTTTTTAATGATATTTTTTCTTATCTTACAATATTATTCCCATAATTTCAATTTTAATCTATTATGTTTTATACACCGAGCAGGTGTAATTAAACACTGTAAATGTCTTAAATCGGCCACATAAAAATTAAAATTTTTCTTCCAAAAATTTATTTTATTAATCTACTTTCCAATGTTAAAAAAAATAAAGCATATTTTTGATACGATATATGGCATATTATCATTAATTTCTTTATTCCCTTTTATGAAATATTCTATTAATTTTTTTGTTAAAGGTAGAAAACGTAATGATTCCTGCTTCATAAAAACATATGAAGAGCTTAGATTATAAAGGTGGAAAGGGGATAAAATCAATGTTTAGAAAAAATCAACTGATATATCATATAATTACAATATTTGTATTATTAAATGCCTTCTTTATTTACTGAACTTTCTGTAAATATTTCTTTCAAATAGGTTTTTAACCTTTAACGCTCGCCCCCAAGGAGTTAATCACTGTAAGCAGACTCATAGGCCATTGCTTTTTTTTTCATTTTTTAAAGTTTAACTTGCAATTTTCAGTTCAACTACAAACACATTTTAAATTTTGTTTAACTTGCGAATCAATTATCCACTTTAAAACAAGAACAGCTTTTTAATGAATCTTTGACATATTTAATTTAAAAGTTTTAAATTGAAATTATTCAATTGAATTTCTTAAAAGATGTTTGGTTCGAACGTATTAAACCTCCATCAATTAAATACACTTATAACGGAATTGTGGTGTTAGGCATAAAAAATACGCAACAGAAACGTTATACTCTTAGACTTTAACATTCGAATAAATATTTTTGTTTTTTAAATGCCGTTTGGAATAAATAAACTACTCGGATGTAGCAATCTGAACACTTTAAAGATACGAAATTGCGTGCATTAGTGCTTCATACCACTGAAATATTGTAAATTATACAAAATTCAGTATAACAGTGCCACCCGAAATATTATTGATACAAAAATGTAAACAAATCCAATTCATGTCAAGAAGTAACTGAATCTGACTTTTTATGGAAATTCCTGTATTAGTTCTTAAGATAGAGCTACTTCAGAAATCGTAACAAATACAGCGTTGCAGCGGAACTATTTACAACAAAATATAAACAACATCATTTCATACCAAGGTCTAACTGAAATTGAAGTTTGATGATATTCCTTCCATTAATTCTGGAGATACAGCCATTGCGGAAACCACACAAAAGCCTGTACAGTAGGATCTGCTAAGAGTTCACACCAAAAACTAATCAGCACCAATTTATATCACGAACTAAGTAAATATATTTTTTTTATTAAATTCCGTGCATAAGTCTTGAAATAGAGCGCTCACAAAATTTATGTCATATACAGAGATACAGGAGCAGTGACATACAGACAGACATTTTGTAAAAATATGTTTTTCAGTATCTCTGAGCCCTAAAACATGTGAATAGGTCGAAAACCGGAATTCAAAATTTTCATGAATACAATACTTTCTTTTTGTAAAAATAGAAGACAGTAAAAAAAAAAAAAAAGTTTAAAACCATCATAAATTTTTAAGCTGAATAGTAAAAAGTAGATTTTTGAAAATATTTCTGTGTAATTTATTAAAATATATTTCCAATGATTCCGTTAATAGAAGTGCTATTAACACTATTACTATTTTTACTAAACTTATTGCCTGCGGCAATAAGTTTTTAAGACACTTTTACTGGAATTTAATTAATATCACTTAATTTAATAACACTTTTAATAAGTGTTTAATAAGACGGTCCGGCCAATGGGTCGTGCCACTTACGAGGCTGGTGCCAAGCTCGAAATATTGCAGACATCTAGCATACTTCAAGCAAGTTTGAAGCAAAAACCTATACGCTTTTATTTCATATCTAAAAGTTAAAGTATTGTCTTGGATCGACATTTAATAATGCGTAAATTTATGGTCGATCCCTAAGTTGTATTTCAAATGAACTGATATCGCTTCTCTCAGAGGTATGGTTAAGTGGTGTAAGTCACGAATTTTGGAAAATTTTGGATTTTAATATCTTTCAGGGATTTGCAGATATCGAGATGATTTTTTTTTTGTTCAATTCAGGAATGGATAAGGAAAATTTTTCTAATTGGAAGTTTTATCCTCTGGGGGCCGTATAAAAATTTAATTTTCGTATTTTCTAAAATAGACCCCCCATGGAGTTGCAACTTATCTCATAAAAAAATTCACGTTTTTTTATGAAACTTTGCAATTGGAAGTATGGGTCTAGGGGCAATATTTAAAGAGATAGCCTATTGTTTCGATATTTATGACTCACCCTGTATATTATATTGTAACTTATATTAAAAGACCATTTTAAAACAATTATTGATAGAATTATATTGGCTTTCTTTAATTATTAAAGAAGAGAATTTTCGTAAACATAAAAAAACTTGTTTATTTATTTTTAAATTTTAACAATTTTAATTACTAAAACGCAACAAGTTATTAAAGAAAATTATTTTTCATGATTTTTTTCCTTAACCTTCCTACCCTGAATGGGTCTAATCGACCCATAACTAAAATTTGTTTTATGCTATTCGAACTAGAACTTTTTTCATAAAGAATGTTAAATAACAGTTTCAGAGAAATAAGTCAAATAAATATATTAGAATGTTGTAAATAACAATTCTGGTGTGAAATGCTTTTATCAAGATTGAGTAAAATTTGAACAGGGTAGGAAGGTTAAGGTGTATTCGAAAGAATATTTTTCATTCTTAACAGCTCGAAATTTTCTGATACTCTTCCAGACTCATTTTTAAAAGTCGGAACATGAAAAATATTATTATCATAACGGAATAATGGCGGAACATATTATAACCATTATTATTAGTATTCGATAAGTTTATAAATTAGATATCGAGAAAGCTATTGAATACGATGTTGAAATGTGCTTAATAGTAAGAGAGAAGAATATTGAAATATCAGTTGTAAGTCATGTAATTCTAAAACTATTTTAGAACTTATTAACACAAAACAATTTATTTTAAATTATATAACTATTATATTTAAATATTCATTGTATAAAAATACGTAGACATAGACATACATTAAACAATTTTTTTTTTACTCAATAGCGGCAAAATAAAGGTAAAATAATATAGACAAAGGCATTTCTTATCACCCCATGACTTCCTATCCTCCTGTACTAATCCGATAAATTACAACAAACATCTTCTGTTGTTTACTTGTCCCAGAAGGTAGGTGTCTTTCACATTTCTGGATTAAAAGAATCTAGTCATCGGGGAGTTTGCTGTAACTCAATCGAAAAATCTTTTTTATTGGAAGTCATCAAAGCTGCATTTCGACTTTTGCCTCTCCTGAGACTGAAAGCTTTACTATATTTAGAAGAATGCAATACTGTACAAAATACAAAAGTCAACAAATATTTTTAAGTAAATCAATTGTATAAAAAATAGTAATAAAAGGGAATAGAAAGTATAAAATGCTTAAAAATGAATTCAATATAAATATTAATTTTCGAATCCTTAAATTTAAAATAATAATAATAATCATTGAAGTGATTCAAAGTTAGTACCGTAAATATTCGATCGCGTAGATAATGGTCCCCGAGAATGCAAAAATGATAGTTCTATAATAAAACTCTTTGTTAGCTGTTTCCCGAGATAATTTTTAACGAACTGCTCAATTTCCCTATTTTTTTTAATAATTAAAAAATTAAATGTTCTATAAATTATGTCTAAATAAAAAAATTTTTTTCAGAGATAATAAAAAATCTGATTAATTTTGATTAATTGCAGACTTTTTAAATATTTTTTTTTACAATTTTGCTTTATTTTATAAAAAAAAGTTTAACTAGAAGTGCGAAGGAATAAGAAGCATAAATAAAAAATTTCAACTCATTAATCTAGAAACTTATCTCTACATCACAATCGTGAGAATACCGATTTTACCAGATACAAATTTATAATACAATACAATTATCATATACAGGGTGTCTCTAAACAAATGATACATACATTAGAAAATGATACATCATAACTAGACATGCACAAAAAAATTACCACACAATGTATGATCGGAACGCAATTCGTAAAACGCTACAGGCGTTGCAATCGAAACCCTCAAGGTATGAGGACAGGAGGCATGAGACAGAGCTGCCAAGTCTCCGGCTTTTTGCACATCAGTATGATTTTAGAAAAAGTGTTGTTCTTTTAAATCCCTAGAATGTTCCAATTCAGTAAAACAACAACTTCTGTATTAAAATACCGGTATCCAAAAAGCCGGAGACTTGGCAGCTCTGTCATCATGATGTCCAGTGTTGCCAGATGGGCTACTTTTTTTAAATTCAGATTCTTGATTGATACCACTTTTTTGACATAATAAAACGAGCCTTATTTAGTGACATATTAATAAAAGGGAAAACAAAGAGGATTTTACCATTTTAAAAAACTTGTGCCAGTCAAGAAATCTCATTAAAAAATTAGTAGCCCACTGGCAACACTGATGATGTCAATCAGTAATGGACCAAGTTCTTACTAATATTGTAATTGATACCGAAAAATATCGAAGAGCAATTTTATTTTTTTATATCTGGCTTTTCTTCTATCATCTTATATAAACTATAAAAACTATTCAAACTTAATGGTAAGAATATGAAATTCCCCAGTAAAAAATCAGCCAGATGCGGCAATAATGTGGTATTCCGCATCTGTGTGAATTTTTAAATAGAGAATCTGAATCCTCACCAGAAAATTTAAATAGTTAATATATTTTTATAAAATGAAAGACATTCCACTTATAAAATAAAATAAATATGCGCAATTTTACTGTGTGTTTTTCAATACTACTGAAAACTCGCTCCATTAGTGATGGCATTACGCCTCCTCTCCTTAGGCTTTGTTCATTTCGATGGCACCGTAGAGGGCGCCTCTCAGCAACCGAAATTAAAAAGCCTGTTTACTGCAGCTGTTTTCAATCGTCTGTGGTGTATGTACATATATATGTTACACGCCAAACCCGATTTCAGGTCAAACTAGATTGGCCTAGGCCAAACTAGTCTATCCTAGAGCCGATCGGATAAACTAGTTTTTCCTAGGCTAAACTAGTCTATCCGAACGCCCATCGGATAAACTAGTTTTTCCTAGGCTAAACTAGTCTATCCGAACGCCCATCGGATAAACTAGTTTTTACTAGGCCAGACTAGTCTATCCGAACGCCCATCGGATAAACTAGATTTTCCTAGGCCAAACTAGTTTGGCCAAACGGTCATTAGGATAAACTAGCCTGCTATTTATTGGTTTGAACTAGTTTACCTTAGGCCCATCTACATTGTCCTAGGCCAATTCAATTTGGCGTGATTTTATTTAATCTAAAAACCGCCACGGTGCCAACTTTCTAGATTTGATCTAATTTATCCTAGGTCGATGCAATTTCACGCAATTTTAGCTCACAGACTATCAAAGCCTAAGAACTAATATGCTCGCAGATTCTGTGTGTGTGTATGTAACCATGTACGCATGTATGTATGTACATAGTATGTACGTACGTATGTACGTAATGCGATAACTCCTGATAAAAATATCCAATTTGCTTCAAACTTTGGACATAGATTTATCCTGATAACGAACTTCCCTGATTAGTTTCAAGAGTTCATTGAATAAGGTAAGGGGAGGGGAACAAAAGGCTAATCCGCTCTCCCCCATACTTAATTTAGTTAAGTCAGTTTTTCATGCAAAAGTATCAGATTTTATTGAAATTTTAGGTGTAAGATCCTTTTGATAAGGCACCTCCATGATTAGATGTGGGTGTTCATTGTTTAAGTACAAAGAAAGGAGGAATGGGAGGTAACCCTCTTAATTTATGTAAATATGTAATATGTATAAGGGAAAGAGAGGGGAAGGGGGCGAACAAAATCAGGAAATATAACGAAAATTCTAGTTTGATCTATTTGGAACTTTAAGATAGTTTATGACACATGATATAAATTTATAAAAATATATTACGCTTAAATGCTACCATTAACAAATAGCGATTTTTGCAAAAAATTAAAATTTTTGTTTTTAAGCGCCGCGACATCGGGTAACATATATACTGATAGATTGTAGTAGTATATGGTACCGATTCTGGAACAGTTTTTATATTCCACTAAACGCAAATATTTAAGGATTTTTGTAAGATTTTCATCAAAAAGTTTGTCTGTCTAAATCTAGAGGATGTAACGATTTTAGTACGATTTATGGAGCAAATGATGATAAAATATTGCATGATTTGCATTGGTTGGATATTTTATTTTTTCTACTAAATTATGTAAAGACGAAGTTTTAAGAAAGTGTTATGGAATAAAGAATCATGATTATAAATAATAACGTAATCAATTGAGATGAAATATTTATCAATTTTAAATGCTAATATTTAATTATTGTAGTGATGAAAAAATTTTGCCTGACGCCCTTAGTCTACCAAATGGTAATGAACAATCTTCCTCTAGGATAGTCTTGATAGAAAAAGCAAAGAGCTGCATTGTATAATATTATTATCAATTGCATTACATTGAAGTCTGAAATAAAAGTTAAATGCTTTTTATCATATGTTTTTTAATGTGAATATTATTTTGATACTTTCATAGTTCAATAAATGGTATTGAGTAGAATCCATTTGATTATTCTGTTATCAGAAAGTTCGTCAAATAAAGGATATAATCCTTCGGCTTAAAATTGAAATTTTATTTAAAAACCATTTATATATGATATCCATTCCCAATCAATTTTATCTTCAAATTCTTTTAGAAAATTATGGGATAATATTTGACGAAAGGATATTCCTTCCCAATCAACTTTATTTTGAAATTCTCTAATAAAATCTTCTGATAGTGTCTGACGAAACGATATATAATACCAATTAACTTTATCTTGAAATTCTCTAATAAAATCTTCTGATATTTTTTCATTCTGTGATATACAATCCCAGTCAAGTTTATCTTTAAATTTTCTTATAAATTCAATGGGTAATTTCATAACTTTTTCACTTAAATGAAAATTAATTTTATTGATATATAATGAAATAAATGTGTAAAATTCTTTACATTGTGATAATTCGACAAATAAATCTTTATGTTTATGAGTCGTCTAATAATATATATCGTCTAATCTTTGAGCCAACACCATTTTATATCGAAGCAATTTTATAAACACTTTTATTTTTCGTCTTTATTCAAAAGTTGTCTCAATTCATTAATAAATCGTATTAAAATATTTTTTAATTCGAAAATTTCATCCATTAATTTTTCTCTGTTCGGTAGTTCTTCTTCATAATAATGGCCAAATTTTTTATTTAATTCACCCAGTTGAACGGAAAGAATTTTTTTCCATTTATCGTTATAAAAATTATCTGGTAATTGATCAAACTTATATTCAATGAGATTACAAAAATCTAGTTTATGCATATACTTTTCTAAAAATCTTTCACCAAATGTTTGAAAACGGGTTATTAATAGCCAATTAAGTCCTTCTTCCAATGTGCACATAGTATTTTCTGCAAGCTGTTGAAATTGAGATACTTTATGTAAATCTAATTTTTCATGATAGGTTTGAATAAATTCGTCACTTAAGGTTTGATATTGAGATATAACAACCCAATTTATATAATTCGAATGTTTTAATATAAATTCCTCAGACAGCTTCTGATTTTTACAAACTAAATTCCAGTCTAATTCTTCTTTATATTTTTCTATAAATTTTTCCGAAAGTTTTTGAAAAATGCATATAACATTCCATTCGATATAATCTATGAGTTCTTCCATAAAACATTCGGATAATACTGAATATCTACAAACTAACTTCCAATTGAGTTTATCCTTCAAATTTCGAAGGACATCTTCGGATAAATTTTTCGTCTTAGAAAATTCGTCCCAGTTGATATCCATTTAATAATGAAATATTTTTAAAAAGGAATTTTTTCAATGTGCATCCAAGGTTTTAAGGTAACTGGAAAATTACTTTTGGATTTTATCAAAAATGTAATCATGTCACCACTTTTCCATAATCAAAACGAGTTAAGGAATAATCATCAGACATTTCTCCGCTTAAAATTATTTTATCTTTAATTTTTAGTTCTATCTCTGTAGCCCTATTTTTGCCGATTAAACTATTATATATTAAATATATAGTAATTTTCATATGCATATCTGTAGATAATCGCATATCTTGATCCAGTAATTTAGAACTCATCAAATCGAAATTTACTTTGGAAAATTCTTTTCCTGTAAAAATCTGAAAATCCTTCACAGTAAGCCAGGTATCTTTACTGTCTACATATATTTTATTGACTATGTCTTTATCGTTTTTGGGTTCTGGAATGTTGGTAATTATTTTATTTTTTGCATCAAATTTATCATTCTTTAATATTAATGCATTTTTTTCTAAATATCGTTTATTCACAACATTTTTATCATCTTTTGGATCTGCGACGTTTCCTATTCTTTTTCCTTTGGCGTCGTAAGCTTTTCCTTCGATAAGATGTAAAGTATTTTCATCGAGTTCTTGTATTCTCTTACCCGTTTCTTCAGTGAAGGTTAAAAAATTACTACCGTAATTAGTATTATTTTTTTCTATAAAATCTCTTAATTCAAAATGATTATTTTCTATTTTATTCAAAACAAAACTTTTAGTGGTTAAATCTAAATCATCGATTGGATCTGAAGCATTTTTTAATATCTTATTACCCATATCGAAATTTCCATCCGGCGTTAATTTAAAACCGATCCCTGGAGGTCCTACAGCGCCTTTTCGTACAGGATTATCATACGGTGGATAATAAACAGCCATTTATAAAGACTAAAAAATGTTATTCTCCTAACGTTTTAATCATAGTAATTTCTTTTTTATTCATATTTAATATACATTTCTTTCTTTCTTCTAAAATATAGTAAAATACATATTCTTTGGTTGTTTCATTTTCTAATTTCCAATTGAATTCTATTCTCAAATTTTCAAGAGTGGTAGTTTACATGATTTGACAAATCAAAATGAATTATGGGATATAATTTACCAAAATCTGAGTAGTTTACCATACAACCGGTTTCTGTGTTTAGATTATTGAGACCTGATTCCAGAAAAGATTCATATAATCTATTATAGTCCTTTTTACCAAAATCCATAGTATATCGCTCTGCTGGTAATGGCGATCTGTTAATCATCAACCAACATTCGATCATATCCAAATTATCAAATATCATATTATTTTTTTTAGGATTTTCATTTCTTTCGAAATATTGCGGTATGACGAATAATCTTAAAACTTCATCGGATGTAGCAGATATAGAATCGGAACCGCTTTTATATTTATTAATAGGACTAGATCTGTTAATTTCATACTGATTCCAGTTTATTTCTATATCCGTATTAGATAATTTTAATTCATTATAGAGAATCTCCGCTCCATTTTTAAAATCGACGTATCTCACCCACAGAGCTATGTCTTCAATTTCTACTTTATAATCTGGATTTGCAACGTCTGTGTAAATCATATTTCTACTATCGTCTCTTTGGAATTCCAGTCTTATTATGAAACCCGAAATGGCTTTTTTATATTCTGCGACGAAATCAAAAATTTCCTTTAAAGGCGTCCATGTTGTAACTGAATTACTATTTTTCGACAATTCCCATCTTTTTTTAAATCCTTTATTGTAGTTTTCATTTTTTACAATTTTTAATTTATTGGCGATATCTGTTACAGGGGTGGTAGCCGTTATCGTACCATCGCTTTCGAGTAAACTTTTATTTCTATCAGCACTATCACTGGTATCTGGATAAAAACCTATATTGGTGGCTTCTGATGTTGAATAATCTCTGGTATAATCCTTCAGTCTCTTAACCTGCAGAATGTAAGAGTGATAGTCTCCAACTGATTCGATTATTTGTTTACCTATCTGAAGTTTTACGCCTTTCATAGAACATACAGCTGCGACATTATCGTCGTTTATAGAATCGCCATTGGATTTTATAATTTTCCACTTTGTCTCCAGATAACTCTCCGATAGTGAAATAGGATCATTGGTATCGGTAATTTCGAAATGAAACGTCGTATTTTCTTTTTTGTCATTATGGCTTGTACTAGGCAATCTTATTTTTTTTTAATTCGCTACTTTTTATATCGTTATTATAATAATAATGAGTATCTCTCAGATCATAAATTTTTTCCATTTATTTAGGAAGAATTTTCAGACCTGTTCCTTTCATCTTTTTTTAAAATATTTCTTTCAATATGTCAGCATCAGTCAATTTATCAACAACTGTCAAATCTACTTTTTTAGATTTAAAAAATCCTTTTCCGTGAATTCTTTTACTTTTCCTATATAATCTGTGTTGATTCATTTATTTATTGAGAAAATTTAGTTAATATCAATTGATATATTTTTTCAACATAGTCTTCTTTTTCCTCTACGACTCTAAAATTATACTCAATTAAACCTTTATTTAAATCAATTAATTCGCCATTTTGATTCGTAACTGTCATCCTTATTCTACGAATAGAATCCTTTTTCACAGGATAATATATTAAATTATTGAATTCTTTCGAAATGATAACACCCGGTACATCTCTCGATGTAAAAGAATAAATAACTTCTGAATTATTCTGGTTGATTAAAGATCCATTCACTACATCACAATGAATATATATAATGTCGTTTCCGTTTGTTATATCGGCTATATTTTCACCTTCTATTACAGTCTCTTCATCATGACTTTCGTAAACTTTTTTTTCAAAGCCTATTAACTTATGAAAATCGCTTTTTGTTAAGTCGATATTCCAACCTTTAGTTAATTTAATAAGCATTCTTAGTCTAGATTGTATTCTACCAAATTTTACCGGAGGATCGTCTGAACCAAACGCTTTCATCACATCTATATTTAAATCTTCAACATTTTTATTACCATAAGGAATAGTGATAGATTTAATATTATTCTCATCTGTGTACAGGTCAAACGTATTAGTTTTATCTGTTATGTTAAACCATGAAACTGTCATAGTAAAAGATTGCAATGCTAATTTTTTTAATTTAAGAGGTTTTGGAAATTCAACAGTGAAATCTTCTGATTTTTCATAACTTTTTGGTTTCAATTTGATCATTTATTAGACAGAAAAATCTTTAAAGATGAAAAACAAGCTTTTCGTTATAATCGCTAGGCTGTTGAGTAAATGAATTAAGTACACATTCTGGACATTTGCCTTTATTTCTTTCCTTTATATATTTCATACAAAATAATCCACAGTTTACAGAAGTAGGTTTTTGTAAAAAACTATCATTGTGAGCTATATTGACTTTTTTATTGGAAAGTTTAAGAAATTTCATAATATTTTCAGGAATATATTTTTCTTTGAGTTTAATATTTTTATATATATATTCACCGAAAGGATCGAAATATTCTACATAATTATATTTCGGGTCATTATAGTAACAAACCCAATGTTCCGGCTAATTAGCGAGCATCGTATTTAGCCAGCTTGGACGTTCTTTAAAGTATAGACTTTTTTATAAACTGAAATGAAATAATCTTGTAGTTGATATTAGATTCTTAGGTGTAATAGAATGTCGAATATTTCTCAAACTTTTATTTTATGTTTTCTTTAATTAAATGCTTTGTTTCGTTTAAAGATTTGTGATTGATCTAGATTTAAATTACACTGAACCACAATATTAGAACTGTTGATCGAGAATAATTAATAGAATAGAATAATTTCGTAACATTGTTGCATCGGACCGGCAAGAATTCGGGATTTCAAGCTATTGCGCAATTAGAAAAATGCTTTCGTTTTGATGACAGATTGGTGAGTTGACTTTTTGTTGTATTTTATTTTATACAATGAATGAAAATAAGGAAAGAAAGATGCGTGACACGCATCGAAATCTTTTAAATAAGTTAATAGAAGATATTGATTATTTTTCGAAATCAGAACATTCTGTGACATATTTTGAGGAATTACTTGATAAATTAAATACAAGATTTAGTGTTATTAAACAGCTAGATAATAACATTTTAAGTTTATTAAATGCTAAAAATGTTGAAAATGAAATTTTAAATATTGATGAATACGATCAGAAAGTGATATCGTATAGATGTAAATTAAACTTCAAGATTAAAAGTTTGAGTACAAATGCAAATGTTGTTAATGCTAATAATATTGATTCAGTACGGGCATGTCCTGTTTCTACCGAATTCAAGAAAATAAAGCTGCCTAAACTACAAATAAGTCGATTTTTTGGTGAACCAGATAAATTTCTGGAATTTTGGAATGAATTTGAAACAGCTATAGACAAAAATCCAAGTCTTACCGATGTTGAGAAATTCAGCTATTTGAAAAGTTTGGTAGCAGGATCGGCTGCAAACACAATCAGTGGATTTAGTTTGACAGAAAATAATTATGCGGCGGCTGTATCGCTCTTGAAAGAAAGGTTTGGTAGACATGATATGCTCGTACACGCTCATCTAAATAATTTATTAAATATGAAATGTTTGAAAAGTTCTTCTGACACTTATGGTTTAAGATGTTTGTATGATAAATGTCTAGTACAAATTCGAAATTTAGAGTCGTTGGGTGTAAAATCTGATACATACAGTGGGTTGCTTTGCCCAATATTATTGAAGTTAATACCTCCAGATTTAACATTAGAATTTAATAGACATCTAAAGAATGGTGAAATGTGGAATATAGATAATCTTATGAGTTTTCTTAAAAATGAAATTGAGAGTAGAGAAAGGGTATTAACTATCCATGATTTAGATTCTAAAAAATCATTTTCTAATGATAGCAAGAATGAATACAAACCCAAATTTTCAGATAAACAATCAAAATTTAAGTCGAAATATCAATATACTACGAAAGGTTATAAACAAAATAATGTTTCAGCTGAATTAATGGCTTCTGTAAACAAGAATTCATGTATATTTTGTAATAGTGTTGAGCATAATAGCGAATTCTGTGAATCATTAACCTTGGCTGAGAAAAAAGAATTACTAAAAAAGCAAGGAAGATGCTTTTTGTGTTTAAAATGTAAACATAGAATCAAGGACTGTGGAGAAACCAAAATGTGTGATATTTGCGGTAAAAAACATAGTAGGGCTATTTGTTTCCAATTAGAAAATCATTCAAATGTAAATGTTGATAAAAGTGTCGTATCCATTTCTCATTGTGATAACACTTCCACTAGTAAGGTACCAGACGAAAACACCCATTGCAATATATTTTTACAAACTTGTTCAGCAATAATAAAAGATTTGAAAACTGATAAAAATGAACCAGTTCGTATTTTATTAGATAACGGCAGTATGAGAACATTTATAATTCGCGATATTTCACAAAAGCTAAAATTGCCAGTTATTAGAAAGGAAACCTTATCAGTTTATGCTTTTGGAGCCGAAAAGGCGACTGAGAAAACAGATAATGTTGTAAAAGTAAAACTAGAAAATAGGGATCAACCCTCTTTGAACATTGAAATCGAAGCCCTTGAAACAGATCAGATTTCAGCTGCTTGCTTACCCACTCCTGATAAATACGTTCGAAAAACATATAATAAATTGAAAGGTCTACAACTAGCTGACAGTCATGAATATAGTAATCAACAAATTTCAGTTTTAATAGGTACCGATAATTATTATAATGTTGTAACTGGTAGAATTAAACGACTAAAGGATAATCTCGTAGCTACTGAAACTCTTTTTGGCTGGTGTTTGCAGGGTTATATGGGGTCAGCCAATGAATTATTTAGCATGAAAATTATAGTTGAAGAAAAGGATTTATCTGAACAAATTAGAGAATTTTGGCAACTGGAAAGCTTAGGAATTGAATCCGAAACTCAAGCTATTTCTAATGTAGATAATGACGTCATATCTGACTTCGAGTCTAGTATTGTTTTTAAAGATAATCGGTACAAGGTAAAATTTCCATGGAAGAAAAATTTAAAAATGTCCCTCAATAACAATCGCGAAGTGGCGCATCGACGATTTTTGAAGTTGAGAACAAACTTTAGAAACGATCCTTCGTTATTCTCAGAATATAAATCTGTTCTGGACAGTTATTTAGCAGAGAATATCATCGAACCTGTTGAAAACTCATCTGATGTAAATACATTTTACTTGCCCCATAGAGCAGTGATTCGAGAAGATAAGTCCACAACTAAACTTAGAATTGTGTTTGATGCAAGCGCCCATTCTAAAGGTGAATTATCACTAAATGACTGTTTATATACTGGTTTAAATCTTATCCCCGATCTGTTCAGTCTTTTAATCAAATTTAGAAACTTTCCAATAGCAGTTACCGCAGACATTCAGAAAGCTTTTTTGCAGATCGAAATTGATGAAGCAGACAGGGACTTCACAAGATTTTTTTGGGATGATGAGCCATGGGTTGAAGATCCAGGTAAGGAATTTAAAATATTTAGACTCAAGAGAGTACTTTTCGGTGTGAAGTCAAGCCCCTTCCTTCTTGCAGCTACTATCAAGCATCACCTACGTAAGTATGTAGAAGCATTTCCTGAATCTTTTGATATTTTAAATTCATCCTTATATGTTGATGACTTTATCAGCAGTCAACCAAATGTTGAATCAGCTTTTAAAATTAGTAAGGAAGCTTATGAAATCTTCCAAGAAGCTTCAATGATATTTAGAAAATGGAAAACTAATTCGTATGAATTACGTCAAAAATGGGAACAATATGGTTTGCATACTGATAACGCAACTGATAATTTTAATCTTAGTAATCAGCACTTGGTAAATTCAAAAGTTTTAGGGGTTTCTTGGGACCCAGATAATGATACATTGTCATTTAAAATTCATAATATGGAAAATTTCCTCTCGAAGAGACTTAATACTAAACGCTATTTATTGCAAACTGTTGGTCGTATTTTCGACCCAATTGGCTTTCTTAGCCCCTATACCATTAGAATCAAATGCTTAATTCAAGAAGTTTGGGGTTTAGGCCTCGATTGGGATGAGAATTTACCAAAGCATTTGGACAATTTATGGAATGCATGGTTTGAAGAAATAAAGGAACTGAATAGTATTAGCATCCCCAGATATTATTTGTCTGATATAGCTCCTGATGAAGTTGATTGTTTTGAATTACATAGTTTTTCAGATGCCTCAAAAAAGGCATATGGTACAGTAGTATATCTTAGAGCAGTTTTAAAGAACAAGAGCATAGTTACCAGTTTTGTAGCAGCAAAAAGTAGAGTTGCCCCTTTAAAAACTGTTTCTATACCTCGTCTTGAACTTTTAGGAGCCCTTTTGTCTACTAGACTTTGTCATAAAATTGCTAAAGAATTAGTTTTTCCCGTAAGTTGCTACTTTTGGACTGACTCAACTATTACATTGTATTGGATTAAGGGAGAGTCAGAAAGATTCAAAATGTTTGTTAGAAACAGAGTAAAAGAAATCAGAAATCTTAGTGATCCATCAAATTGGTTTCACTGTCCTGGACAAGATAATCCTGCCGATTTTGTTACTAGAGGCTTGAAAGTTCCAGAGTTGAAAAATAGCCATCTTTGGTGGGAAGGTCCCCAATGGTTAAAGCAAGACAAATCTCTTTGGCCAAAATTGGCTAGTTCATTTGATACATTAGACATTGCTAAAACTAAAGATGAGTTAGAACTAAAGAAAAATGCTACTGTAAAATCAACAGTTGTTGATAAAAATCAAGCAAACATTGATTTAATTAATCGATACTCGTCTTTTATGAAATTAATAAGAGTTACTGCATATTGTTTAAGATTTTTGAATAACTGTAATTTAGAAACAGGAAGTAGAAAATATAATTATTTAGATACTTCTGAGTTACAAAATGCAACCAAGAGATTGATAAAGATTGTGCAAAATTCTGCATTTCAAACTGAAATCCAGTGTTTAAAGGGAAAACGTCCTCTCCCAAACAACAGTAAACTCTTAAGTTTAAACGTATTTTTAGATGCAGATGAGCTGTTGAGGGTCGGCGGAAGATTGAAATTTTCGAATTTAGCGGAATCACAAAAACATCAGTTAATTTTACCAAAGTCTCATTATTTCACTGAACTCTTGATTCAACATTTTCATAGAAAATTCCTGCATTCGGGTACTCAGACAACCCTATCATTATTACGACAGTTTTATTGGATACCATCTGGTCAAAGCCAAGTAAAAAAAATTATAAGTAGGTGTATAACATGTATTCGGTCCAAGCATCAAACTATTCAACAAATTATGGGTAATTTACCTCGTGATAGAATTGTACCATCTAGACCATTTGAGAAGACAGGTGTAGATCTAGCTGGTCCTATTATAACAAAACCTAACTTGAAGCGATCAAAGATTAAAATAAAATCATACATTGCTATATTCATATGTTTTTCTACTAAAGCAGTACACCTGGAAATTGTTTCAGAATTGACCACAGAAGCATTTTTAGCCTGTTTAAGAAGATTTGTTTCTCGACGATCGAAACCCTCTGTTATATGGAGTGATAATGCCACCAATTTTAAGGGCACTTATGTTCTTTTAAAATCCTTCTACCAAATTTGTGCTTCGGAAGAAATTCAGAGATTTAGTGCAGATGAGGGAATAAAATGGAACTTCATACCACCTGCATCTCCACATTTCGGTGGACTATGGGAATCGAATATTAAAGCTATGAAAAGAATACTCTTGAAAATAACTAAATCCTCTGTCTTAAATTTTGAAGAGTTGACAACACTTGTAACCCAAATTGAAGCCGTCATGAACTCAAGACCATTAACTCCATTATCTACAGATATTAACGATTTAGAGCCATTGACTCCTGGTCACTTCCTTACTGGAGGTCCTCTTCTAAATATTCCTGATAATAATGAGGTTTTAGATTCTTTGCCTTTTTCTTCTAGATGGACCTTAGTTCAACGAATAAAAGAGCAGTTCTGGAGACGCTGGAACCGAGAATACTTAAATGAGTTGCAAGCTCGAAGTAAATGGAAAAAGACCTCGCAAAATCTTCAAGATGGTCAACTCGTGTTACTGAAAGATAGAAACGAAGAGTTCAACAACTGGAGGTTAGCAAGAGTTTTGAAGACCTACAAAGGAGACGATGGACATGTCCGCGTCGTTGATCTCAAGACCTCCACAGGTATACTACGTAGGAACATCACAGGAGTTGTTCCATTGCCTATTTATGATGATGTTGGACAGTCGTCCAACGCCGGGCGGGATGTTCCGGCTAATTAGCGAGCATCGTATTTAGCCAGCTTGGACGTTCTTTAAAGTATAGACTTTTTTATAAACTGAAATGAAATAATCTTGTAGTTGATATTAGATTCTTAGATGTAATAGAATGTCGAATATTTCTCAAACTTTTATTTTATGTTTTCTTTAATTAAATGCTTTGTTTCGTTTAAAGATTTGTGATTGATCTAGATTTAAATTACACTGAACCACAATATTAGAACTGTTGATCGAGAATAATTAATAGAATAGAATAATTTCGTACCACCCAATGTGTTCCAGGACCCGTCGAAATATCTAAATTAATAATCCCGCTTTCAAAATTTCCAATCTTTTTAGGAAGTAAATCGGAAGAGAAAACACCTCTGAATCCTTTTTCATCTTTCATATTTTCTTTAATCGTTTTATCCGATATACCCCATTTTGTTATCGGATTTTTTTTTTTTGACAGGGAAGCAGATTTTTTTTTAAGACCAGATCCTTTGTTTTCCCAAGGCTGAAAAACTCCAGATCCCGATATTTTATCTAGGATTTTTTTAGTTCCCCAACCTGCCGCACCACTGGCAGCACCGAGTCCTAGGGATGTTAAAATAGGAATTAAAAAGGGTAAAAAGCCACCGTTTTTATCTAATTGAGTTTTGCTTATATTTATTCTTTTACCTTTACTAATCTGATTAATCTGTGTTTTAGTTAAATACATTTCATAATTGGGAGGTTTAGAATTGTCTATCTGCAATGTCAGTTCTTCTTTTTTTCTGAGAGCTGATTTCAGTTTACTAATTTGCCCGTCACTCAAATGAATTTTCTTTTTTACATAACTCATTTATTAGGCAGCAAAAAGCTGACGCTTTCAAAGAAGAAATTGGTTGTATAATCGTTCTTTATCTCCGTTAGTTATTTTTTTAGCTTTAATGAGTTTGTCTATTAGCAGTTTGATTTCATTTTTTAATTTTTTCGACTTGCTACCTTGACATATTTTATCCAATAATTCAGATAATAAATCTAATCCTTGGCCGACTTTCATTACTTCACTACCTCGAATTGTAGTTAATCTAGCCATATATTTTTGTAGTTCCCCTTCGTTATATTCAACTGCTTTATATTCAATCTTTTTCTGACTTATATCCTCCTCTGAAAGATTTTTAGCCCTTTTAATTGTACTTTGTAAGTTGCCTTTTTTCCTCGATAATTCTTCTTTTAGAAGCTTAGCCTTTGTATACATTTCATCTAATTTTTCTATATTGTCTAGGAGTTTCGAAGGTTTGTATAATTGTACAGATTTTAAATAATCTGTATCTAAATATTGATCAACATTATAAATAAGCGGCGGTTCTTTTTATAATTCTTGGACATCTTCGATCGCTTCAGGAATAATTCTAGATGATTCTGCAATAGGCTGTAAAGATATATTTAATTCGTCCAATTTATCATTGATAGCTTTAATATTTTCTTTTCTACTTTTATCCTGTTCTTCTAATTTTTTAGTGACAGGTTTATGAAATTCAGTTAAACTTTTGTCTATACCTAGCTTTCTATCACGCTGTGCTTCATTATTTTTTCTAATAGCTGCTTGTAATTTGACCAGTTTTATTGCATTTTTTAATTCTTCTTTTTGTTTCTTATTTCGATCTTTTTCTAAATCGTTTATTTTATCCATTTATAGACAGTGAAAAGCTGAAGCTAATTAGAAGCGATAGCTTAGACGCCTATTTTTACTGACAGCTAATATGTTTTTACTAGCAGTAATTTTATTTTTTACTAGCTGTAAACTTTCTCAGTAAATAAATGATTAAAATTAAAAATTGCACAGAACCGGAAGAATTGCCCGACCCTAAACAACATCGTTTTTTACCCAGACATCCTTTTAGATTATTAATAATCGGTCCATCTGGTTGTGGAAAGACAAATTTACTAATAAATTTATTAAACGGTTTTGAGAATCCTAGTAATTTAAGATTAGATTTCGACGCTTTATATTTATGCGCAAAAGACATTTTCGAGCCAAAGTATTCTAAATTACAAGAAAATTATACACTGTTTGAAGGTGTTGAAAGAGACGATATTTTAAAATGTAAAAAAATAAATAAAAATAAAAAAAGGAATTATTAAAATTGTATGATAAATATAAAAAGAAAGTATTATTTTCTTCAGATTTGAGTGAATTTATTACTGTCGACGATCTAGATTCCTCAGAAAAAAATCTAGTTGTGTTTGACGATTGTGTTACAGAGAAAGACCAGAAAGTTACAGAAGATTTGTTTATAAGAGGTCGAAAGAAAAATGCATCCATTATTTATTTAACGCAATCTTATTACTCAACTCCTAAAAACATTAGAAATAATTGCAATTATTTCATATTTTTTAAGCTTCAGCCTAGAGAAATCAGTCAGATAATCAGAGAAATAGACGGAAATCTAACGAAAAAGGAATTTCTAGAAATATATAATTCTTGTACGGGTAATTTCTTTATGCTAGATTTAGTAAATTCTGAAATGAGATACAGAAGAAATTTTGAACCTATATAAATATGGAAGAATATTTAGAAAAGAGAATATATGTTTATCGGAAAAGTTACAATTTGTATCAAAAGATAAGTATTTCCTTATCTGTCAGCAAATTTATGCTAAGTGCTTCGGGATTATCAGCTTTTGTATTAATACCACTGGCTGCATTGAGTTTGACAGTTGGAATCGTAGAAGTTATTGAGAAATCTTTAAATATTTTGGAACGAAAAGAAGAATACAAGCAATGTTATAATTTTTATAAACAACAGTTAAATTCGTTGAAAGCTAAAAAAATTTCAGAAGAAGAAGTGTATGTTAGAGAACAAGATTTTATAAATAATTTAGTATACTTCCCAATCGAAAAGTATGTGAAAAAGTACAGTTGAATGGATATAAATATTCTTCTTAGAAAGCGTCAACTTTTTGCTGTCTAATAAATGAGTTCTAAATGTAAAAAAATTGTTATTACGTCTTTAACTAAAAAGGGTAATTTTAAAGGCGGTTGTTTAAAATGCGGACAAACGGGAACGGGTTTTCTGAATAAAGTCATTAGTAATTTACCTTTCGAAATGCATTTACCAGGCCATAATTTTACAGGCCCAGGAACCCGATTATTATGGGGGAAAACACGATTAAATCCAGATTTAACGTATAAAAATTCGTCTAAACCTGTTAACAGAGTGGATGAAATTCCATATAAACATGACAAATGTTATTTAGAAAATAAAGATACAAAAAGTAGAAATGAAGTATGCGATAAGAATATGATTGATGAACTAGATAATCTTGAAAATCCTACGATTAGAGAAAGAATTGAAAGAGGAATTGTAAAACCGATTATTAAAGCTAAAAAATCTTTTGGTATGGGAAATACACAGATTTATTGTTTAAAATGTAAAAACCATACAGAAACAAAAGATATTAAAAATACAATGTCTAAAAATAACAGGCCAATGATGAAAGGTATTTGTCTAGATTGTGGTTCTAAAAAGAGTGTTTTTTTAGGAAAACCTTAGGTCCTAAAAATATCTTAGAAAAAATATATTATCATCCTGAAAGTGGTTACTGTGGGATCAATGAATTAAAACGGAAAACAGGTTTCAGTCAAAAGCAAATTACAGATTTTTTACATAGCCAAGATGTTTATACCAGACATAAGCCTTTAATTCGTAAATTTAAACGAAGACGCATTTATGTCAGTCATATCGATCACCAATGGCAAGCAGATTTATTGTTTATCAGACCTTTTAGTAAATATAATAACGGAACTAATTACTTATTGACAGTGATAGATGTATTAGGTAGCTTTCATTACAAAAAGTAAAAAGCTACCTATTGCAGCCGTCCGGAGGAAAGCACTTCCGGAAAATTTTGGTATATTTTCACCGATCATGACCCCCAGACCCCAAAACCACCCTCCGTTCAAATGTTGACATATATATATATATATATATATATATATATATATATATATATATATATATATATATATATATATATATATATATATATAACCATATATATATCTGATTTTTGTCATGCGATAACTAACGTATTTATGAACCGATTTGAATGAAACTTGGTATGTACATAGTACATATAAATGTCTCGACCGAGTTCGTTGGTCAGCATCATCCGCCATTTTGTTTCAAAATGGCGGCCATTTTAAATTTTTTAAAAAATTTAAAATTTAAAATTAAATGCGAAAAAATCAAAATTTGAAAAATATTTTTCTTTTACGTGTTAAATATTAAAACAACGATTCCAGAACACTTTTTATTTTGTCTATATCTTACAAAATGATTGAGTTATAGCACTTTGAATTTTTCTTATGGCTGACATTTTGAAACGATCTGATTTTTGTCACGTGATAACACGCGTATTTATGAACCGATTTCAATGAAACTTGGTATGTATATAGTGCATACAAATTTCTCGACCGAGTTCGTTGGCCAGCATCATCCGCCACTTTGTTTCGAAATGGTGGCCATTTTAAATTTTTTAAAAAATTTAAAATTTAAAATTAAATTCGAAAAAATCAAAATTTGAAAAATATTTTTCTTTTACGTGTTAGAACTTAAAACAAAAATTCCAGAACACTTTTTATTTTGTCTATATCTTACAAAATGATTGAGTTATAGCACTTTGAACTTTTCTTATGGCTGACATTTTGAAACGATCTGATTTTTGTCACGTGATAACACGCGTATTTATGAACCGATTTCAATGAAACTTGGTATGTACATAGTACATACAAATGTCTCGACCGAGTTCGTTGGCCTGCGTCATCCAACATTTTGTTTCAAAATTGTGGCCATTTTAAATTTTTTAAAAATTTTAAAAATTAAAATTAAATGCGAAAAAATTAAAAGTTGAAAAATATTTTTCTTTTACGTGTTAAAACTTAAAACAACGATTCCAGAACACTTTTTATTTTGTCTATATCTTGAAAAATGATTGAGTTATAGCACTTTGAATTTTGCTTATGGCTGACATTTTGAAACGGTCTGATCTGAACGATCCATCATGTTGCTTTAAAATGGCATACACTTTATGATATCGTGGAGTTTGGCGACTCTCTAAATCGCTTAAAATAAAACCAGGTTGAATAAAAGATGACTAATTTCTAAAAATTCCTATTAATATTCAGTCTTGAGAAAAACTAGTATTCAATCTTATAAAATCACTAATTTTAAAAGATTATTTCCACTAATTTGAGCTTAGTATTTTTGAACAATGTAACTTACTTTAAAATAAATAAATAAATATATAAGTATATGAAAGCTACCTCTTCCTCCCGGCATTGCCGGAAGGACTTTTTAGTAAATATGCTTGGGCTATTCCGATAAAAAGAAAAACTGGACAAGAAGTAACGGAAGCATTTAAAAAGATATTTAAAGAAAGAATTCCTGAAAAACTGCAGAGTGACAAAGGCACAGAATTTTTAAATAAATGGACTTTAAAATTATTTAAAGATCATAATATTCAGTGGTTTACAACTGAAAATGTTGAAATAAAATGTTCTGTAGTCGAACGTTTTAACAGGACAATTAATAAAAAAATTAGAACCTATCTAGCGGCCAACAATACTAAAAGATATATAGATGTTTTGGATCAATTAGTTAAAAATTATAATATACCCGGCATAGGTCTATCAAAATGACGCCTAGCGAAGCCAGTAGGGAAGAAAATGAATCCGAAGTTTATAAAAATTTATACGAAGAAAAAATAATTAGAAAACCGAAATTCAAGGTTGGCGATAGAATAAGAATTTCGAAATACCAGACTGCTTTCACCCGCGGATACCAACCTACTTTTACTGAAGAAATTTTCATCGTTTCAGAAATATTAAAGACTGACCCCATTACTTACAGAATAAAAGATTTGAATGGAAACGAAATAAAAGGAACTTATTATGAACCAGAATTAGTTAAATATAATAAGAAGGATAAGTTGTTTAAAGTGGAGAAAATATTAAGAAAGAAAGGAAATAAATGTCTAGTTAAATGGTTAAATTATTCCGACGAATTTAACTCTTGGGTTGATGAAAAAGATATCAAGTCAATTTAATTTTTAAACGAGTAAAAAAACTACATCGTGATCTATTTTTAAAACGAGTAAAATATATATATCGTGATCCTTTTTTAGAACGAGAAAAAAACTTCCGTCTATGCAGGTCCCGTCTAGGCGGGGTAATCAAGTATTAAAATATAAACATGGTAAAATATCAAACCATGTTAATAAAACAAGTCCATACTTAAAACTAATTATGTAGAAATAACTTTTCTTTTATATTTTCAGAAATTATTCAATTTTAAAAAGTAAATGAATGGCTCTGCTTTAAGTGACTTTTAGCATTTTAATTAAAAAAATTTCTATGATTTTATAAATAAAGAATAGTATCTAATTTTAATAATCATAAATATCTGCTTTGTATTATGTTGAATATCAAGTTCGAACTGTCGAAAAATATGTTTCTAAATACTCCGTAAGAAAAACGTAACTTAATATCTTTATCAGGAAGGCCACTGAATGAAAGCGTTGACCTATAAATGAAGTTCAAATTAGAGCGAGCGTCAACATTCGTACTCACCCGTTATATTTTGCACTTGGAAGGAAATGACGTCTTTGGTAGAAAAAAGGTCTGCTTTAATCGACGTATTGCTAGAATATAAGATTAAATAAATGAATTACGACTTTTTTAAAGACATTCTAATAGATGATACCGAATCAAGCTTAACACAAACTTTTGACAAAGTAAAAAAATATGAAATGCCTGAAAACAATCTAAAGATTTATGACCAGATGAAAAAATGTGAAATAATGTACGATTCGGACGGTGAATATTTTACCTATAAAAATATAGATGTTTTTTTAAGCGAAAGACGCAAATCCCGAATAAGTCGTTTTAAAGCATTGAAGTGGAAATTGAAGTTAAATATTCCATATAAAGCTGAAGAAATGTTTATTCAGTTTTTAGATTTAGTGTACTATAAAAAGTCGATAAATTACCTATATATCATAAAGAAAATATTAGATTATAATAATATTGATAATAATTTGAAAGTAAAATTTAATAAGAAAAACGAAGACGTTTGGAATAGCTTTCTAAAAAATATTTCTTAATAAATGGAGCTGTCTAAAAGTTGTAAGCATTGTGAGATGACAAAAAATTTAGACCAATTTTATACTCGATTTCCTTACGGCAAAATAGAACGTTACGCTAATTGCTAAAGTTGTCATTTAGCTATGAAAAATAAAAAAATTGATTGCGAATGTGGTAAAAAATATACTTTAGCTCATAAAATGAGACATTTAAAAAGCAATTATCATATCAAACGAACATCAAAATAAATTTATGATATTGTGTTTTAATTTGAATGTATTATACAGAATGTTGTGTTTTTAGTTGAAAATATTATATTGAATGTTGCATTTTAGTTGAAAATAATATAGTCAATGTTATGTTTTAAATTGAACGTATTTTTCAGTTGAAAATATCATATTGAATGTTTTTCTTGTTTAAAAAAAGATCACGAAAGTTTTTCTCGTTTCAAAAATAGAACACGATGTAGTTTTTTTACTCGTCTCAAAAATAGAACACGATGTAGTTTTTTTACGCGTTTCATAAATAGAACACGATGTAGTATTTTTACTCGTTTCAAAAATAGAACACGATGTAGTTTTTTTACTCGTTTCAAAAATAGAACACGATGTAGTTTTTTCTTGTTTAAAATATTATATTGAATGTTGCATTTTCAGAAATATTATTCAATTGGACCTTGATAGTTTCAAAATTAGAATTGTGGGGGAAAAAGTGTTCAGAACCATTTATAGAAAAGTTCCAAGACAGAGTAGATTGGCATTTTATATTCAAATCTATCAGAAAAATTTTATTTAGAATTTAAAGGTAAAATAAAAGTGCCTGATTATGACAGTGGTTTTTAGGCTAAATAAATGGGTAATTCAAAAAGTACAAAGACTTTGACAGGTAACTGTACAACTGAAAGAATAAATGTAGATTGGAATCATACCTTTAATGTTCATCCCAATGTTCATATAACACCTGTATGTAAATACAGCGAACCATTTTTCGTTAGAATAACAGAAATAGATAAAAACGGATTTCGATTTGAAAGTTTAAAATTGAATGGCGAACCTGTAGAAAAAAATTTAGATTTCTTTCAATGGACTGCAATTAGTCCTTTTGAGTAAACGATGAAATATATTTTTTAATAGTTGTTTTCAGAAATTCTTCAATTCATTTTAAATCGCTTAATCTAAAATTACCTGCTACCGAATTTGGATTTATAGATAGCTATTAAAAATGTGTAGCAAAAAGTATTCATAAAATTTCTTCTATATAAATGGAGGAAACTCTAAGATTGATATCTGTTTCAAAATTGAGACACACTGCAAAAGTTTTAAATATAAAACAACCCAAAGGTTGTAAAAAAGATGAATTAATTAGATTGATAATGAGATACATAAAAAGAACAGGCGAATATAAAAATGTTTTAGTAGATTTATTAAATTTAGACGTCACAGATTATTTAAATGAAATGAAGAGAGAATTTATCAAAAATCCTAAGAGAAGAAATAAGTTGAAAAAAATATTCGATTCTTTTGATTTGAAATTTAACAATAACACAGCAGAATTTAATCCAAAAAATAACGAAGAAAAAAAGATAAAAACAGTGGTAAACCTTAAAAAATTATTTCCTGATTTGAATGAAAAATTGAAACAATTTATAAATGAACCGAAAAACCGTCCAAAACTTAAAAAACTCTTTGATTATTACGGCTTGAAATATAAAGATGAAAAATTGATCAAAAAGACAGAAAAAAAAGTCAAATTACAAGCAAATTTGGAAAATCTGTTTAGACCCGATTATGAAATTGTTGAGAAAGATAAAAAATTTGTAAAAAAATTTAATACTTATAGATATGTTTATAAAATAAGACAAATAAACAAACTCACACCTGGCCAGTATTATAGTATCTTAAAAGATTTATTCAGAAGAGCAATTGGAAAAATCGAAGGAAAGGTAGATATAATTGTATTCAATCCCTATTTGACACAGCCCTTTCACCCTAAAATGATGTCGACGAAAGAAGCCTATGACACCTATTTAGATGTTTTAACGCATAAAATTGAATACAAAGAGTTGGATATTAAAGACTGTGAATTTATTTTTACAGTCGTTGATTTGCCTAAAGGTGGTAAACATTTGAAATTACTGAACGATAACGATGTTGTCAATAAAAAAAGTATAATTCAAATTAAAAATGACGATAATATCTGTTTGGCTAGATCCATCGTTACAGCCCTAGCTATTCAAAATCGTAAAATTTTATGCGAAAAATTGAATCTAGAAAAACTTAAACTAACTTAATAAACTTACAGATAAAATACATAAAAATGGGTAGAAAATTACAAAAAAGTTTAGCGGGAAAATTGCATGAAATGTGTAAAATTCCTTTAGAAATGTGTAATTTAGAGCATGATAAACAATTCGAAAATTTTTTAGATATTCAAATAACTATATTTTGCAGAGAAAATTTTAACGAAAGAATATACAGCGGCGCCTATAAATCTTATTACATTTTAAAAAATAGATGTGTTTACATTTTAAAAAATTGAAATCATTTTGATGTCATTACAACGGTTACAGGATTTTTAGGAAAAAACCATTTTTGTGATAAATGTAAAGTCAGTTATAGTAGAAGTGATCAACATAAATGTTCTTTAAAATGCAATAGATGTTTTAGGAAAGAGAGTAATTGCGAAGGCGATGATATTCAGTGTAATGATTGTTTTAGATGTTTTAAAGGAAAAAACTGCTTCGAAAATCATAAAAATCACTCAGTCTGTGAAACACTGTGGAAATGTTTAAAATGTAAGAGAAATATCCGTAGAAGTGAAAGAGAACCGGAAGATCATAAATGTGGAGAAAGACAATGTAAAAACTGCAGAAAGTGGGTTTTGGAAGATCATAAATGTTATATACGTAGGAAAGAATCTAAGGGGGGAACTTGTAAAAATAGCTGTCCCAAAAATATAAAAGACAGAGAGAAATGGTGTAAGAAATGTCAAAAGTCAGAATTTACAGAAAAATATATGTTTTTTGAAGTTGAAACGAACCAAGAGACAGGAAATCACCAAGTCAATCTAGTTATAAATCATGATTTTAACGGAATAGAAAAAATATTTAAGAATGAAAATGAATATTGTGAATGGTTATTCCAAAGAAAACATTGCGGTTATACAGTATTAGCGCATTATGGAAAAGGATTCGATTTTCAATTTCTAGCTAAATACTGCTTTAAAAATAAAATTAAAGTGTTTACAATATATCAAGGAAATAAACTCATATATATGCAAGCAACCGTATATAATATAAGGTTTATCGATTCTATTAATTTTACACTGATTCCGTTAAGAAAATTTCCTAAAACGTTTGGACTAACGGAATCGGCTAAAGGTTACTTTCCTCATTTGTTTAACACTGCTGAAAATCAAAATTATGTAGGGAAATATCCTGAAAAATACTATTATGGTTATGATACTATGACTTTAGATCAAAGAAAAACTTTTGATAAATGGTATATATCGGTAAAAAACGAAACATTTGATTTTCAAAAAGAAATTATAAAATATTGTAGATCTGATGTTGATATTTTAAGAAAAGGATGATTAGAATTGCGAAGATTATTTCTAAACATTGCTAATATTGATCCTTTTAAATATGTCACTTTAGCTGGCGTTTGTATGGCTATATACAGAGATAAATTCATACCAGTGAATACAATAGCAATTGATGAGGAGTGTATTTCAAAAGATCAATACAGTAAGAAATCGATCATTTGGTTAGACTATCTGTCTGAAAAACACAATATCAAAATACAGCATGCTTTAAACGGTGGTGAGAAAAAACTGAAATTAGGTGATAAAACTTATAAAGTAGATGGTTTTTATAAGAATACCGTTTATCAGTTTCAAGGATGTCATTGGCACGGTTGTCCTCGCTGTTTTACAGAATCCACTGTCAATCTTCAAAATCAGATATGTATGAAAGATTTGTATGAAAGAACTCAAAAAATAAATAATAAAATAAAAGATAACGGATTTGAATTGATTGAAATATGGGAATGTGATTTTGATAATCACAAAGAAATTAAAAAATATATGAAAAATGAATGGAAAAGAGATTTTGTAGAACCTTTAAATCCTAGAAACGCATTCAGTGGAGGGAGATGTGTGCCTACCAAATTAATATACGAAATGAAAGAAAACGAAAAGGGTAGATATATCGATGTTTGTTCACTTTACCCAACAGTGAATTACTTTGATTACTATCCTGTTGGTCATCCGGTAAAGATTTATAATCCAGAAAAATATGATAAGAATTGGTATGGTTTGATACAATGCAAAGTACTGCCACCTAGAAAGCTCTATCATCCTGTTTTACCTTATAAAGGAGAAAAATTAATATTTAGTTTGTGTAAATTATGTTCAAATCCTATAAAAAGCGAAAAGAAACAATGTAAAAAATGTTATGAAATACGGAATAAAGAATGTAATCATACGGATAAGGAAAGAAGTTTTATTGGTACGTGGACAACTACCGAAGTTGAACTGGCTATTGAAAAAGGTTATAAGATTTTAAATATCTATGAAGTTTGGCATTTTGAAAAAAAATCTAATACATTATTTAAGGATTATGTTAAAATGTTTTTGAAAATCAAATTAGAAACAGATGATAAATGGTCTGAAAATTTCAAAACTGAAAAAGAATATAAAAGGTGCGTAGAAAAGAAATTGGGTATAAGGTTAGGAGAAATCAAACAAAATCCAGGAATGAGATTTATATCCAAAATTTGTTTAAACTCTTTATGGGGAAAGTTCGGACAGAGAAAAAACCTGAAACAGACAGAGAATGTTATGGAATTATCCGATTTTTATAGAATTATACTGAACGACCACATTAAAGACTTGAATATGATATTTTTGAATGATGAGTGTGTGCAAATGGATTTATAAGATGAAAGATGAATATGTCAAGAATAACTTTAATACGAATATTTATATAGCGGCTTTTACTACCAGTTCGGCTAGAATAAGATTATATGAAATGCTTGATAAATTAGGAGATAAAGTAATGTATTACGATACAGATAGTATTGTGTATATCGATGATGGCTCTAATAAAGTAAAAACGGGCTGTATGTTAGGCGAATGGACAGATGAATTAGGAGAAGATAAATATATGAAATCGTGGATATCTGGAGCAAGTAAAGATTATGGTTATATTCTGAACGACGGTTCTGTAAAAGGAAAAGTAAAAGGTTTTAAAATGAGTTATGAGAGCGAAACTAAGCTGAATTTTGACGAGAGAATGAAAATAATAACTGGGGAAATTAACCATATAGATGTAGAAATAAATCAATTTCAGATACAAAAAGATAGAAATATTAAAGTGAATAAAATGAATAAAAGATATATGTTTGGATATGATAAAAGAAGAATTTTAGATAATTTTGATACTGTACCTTTTGGATTTTAAGCCGATTTTTTTTAATTTATAAAAATTGTTTTCTAATAAAATGGACGATGTCACCCTTATCGTAAATGTTCAAGGTTTTATACTTCCTTTTAAGTCTATAGCGAGAGAAATAAGCTGGGTTCAATTAAAACAGGGAATAGGTGAAACTATTTCTGTGTTTACACCTAACTATGAATTAAGTGATCAAGACCATGGAATAGTTCGTCGATGTACTAACGATGTCCATGGTTTAAGATTTAAAAGATGTTCAAATAATACAGGCTTATGGATTAGTAGTGACAATGTAAAAGATTATTTCATACAATTGCATCAGATATACGGAGGCACATTTGCTTTTAAAGGAGGCGTTTTTCCGAAAAGTACCTTTGAAGAATGGGGAATTCCTATAAAAATATTAGAAGTACCGAGATGCGTAAGAATACTAGGACCGGGTTGTTCTATGTACAGATGTCTGTACTATAAAAATTGTCTTTCAAAAAATATACCTTAATAAATCGAAGAATTCAGCTGTCTCAGATCGTTCCCTGTCATTCAAAAGTTAAAAGATTTAGAGACAGGGAAATACAAACTGATTTCGTTGAAGAAAATTCAAACAAAATTTGGAAATGCGACTATTGCAAGATTGGAAGTTAATGATGCAGAAAAAGATTATTTTCTTAAAAAGAGTCATGGAAAAATTTCTGAAACAGCAATAACAAAACTGAATGAAGGTGGTTATATCTTTCATTTTAAAGGAAAAAATAATGACGGCTTTTATGATTATGAATTAGAAAAAGCTTAATCCTACAATTTGGTTTAAATCTTACAATAATCGAATGGACCTTTTATCGAACTATGAAAATAGCAAACTCACTAAATAATATTTACTGAAATGCAAAATATATCTGTTTTAAATACAAATTCCTTTCTGTCAAAGATGGATTCATTTCGACGCAAACTATTTTTTTATTTTATCGAACTATCAAACTCCCTAAGTAATATTTACTGAAATTTCAAAATATTTCTGTTTTAAGTACAAATATAAATATTTTGAAAAGCTTAAAATTTAGACATTAAAGAAAATCCGATTTTTTGGGAAGTTTTTTACTTAGACTGTTCAATGGTAAAAAAGTTAATTGCATTTATTACATATATGTTGTACTTTTTTAATCAATTTTAAAAAAAGATCACGAAAGTTTTTTCCTGTCAAAGATTGGTTATCTATTAAAAAATTTAAAACATATGATAAAAATCATTTAACTTTTATTTCAGACTTCAATGTAATGCAATTGATAATAATATTATATCAAACTCCCTAAATAATATTTACTGAAATCAAAATATGTCGGTTTTAAGTACAAATTTCTTTCATGGCAAAATATGGTTTCATTTCGACACAAACTATTTTTTATCGAACTAACAGAATAGGATTTATAATTGTAAGTAAAAAGAGATAATTGGTTATCAAAAAATTTAAAACATATGATAAAAAGCCTTTAACTTTTATTTCAGACTTCAATGTAATGCGATTGATAATAATATTATACAACGCAGCTCTTTTCTTATTCTATCAATATTATCATAGAGGAAGGTTTTTATTTCTTAATTAATTATTAATTTCCGTAAGAGAAAATGTGATAAAACCGAACACAAACGACATATTCAAGGACGCATTTATCGAACTCGCTTCGAGCTCTGATAAGAGACCGATTGATAACAACAGCTGTGCGATTTACACTGAGCTGAGCGGAAATGCGTTCCAAAAAATTTTTGAAATCATACCGTTCATCTATGCGTCTATCTCGGCGTCCGTCCTAATCGAAAATTCTGGAAGCTATGACGTTGCGTTGATGACGTTGCGCTGAACATAAATAGAAAATGAATAGAGATAAAAGTATTATTTATCATCATGGAACAAAATCAACAACAAATATTACAGCCCCTAAAACCAACAGATCCTATTCAGCTAAGAATTCAAGAATTTTTAGAAAATATATGTACTGAATCAGCCTCAGCAAACGCTTTAGAGCGTGAATTAGCAGCCGAAAAATGTAAAAAACGTAAATCAGAAGAAAGGAGAAGAAAATTAAAATTCAGAATTAAAAATATACTAGAAGAACTTAAAGCAGTCGAAGTATCTATATACCAATCTGAAGAAAAAATTAAAAACTTTGAATTTAATCTGGCTAAGGCTGTTGCAACTGATCTCAGATAAATAATCCGTTTACCTACGTCATGGTTTTCCGTAAAGACAAAAAAAATATAAAAAACTTTTGAAAAAATGACAAAAAAATATAAAAAACTTTTGAAAAAGGACAAAAAAAAGAGAAAAAAGGGTGGAAACGCCCGCTAAGGCAGCCGAAGCCGGTCTCAAGCCCGGTTGTGAAATGCCGAGAGGCGGGTTTCAGGTATGTTCTTATTATTGTTTTTAATTTTATCATGATATTATTTTATAATAATATTCAACATTTATCGAACTATGAAAATTTTCAAACCCCCTAAATAATATTTTCAGAAATTCAAAATATATCTGTTTTAAGTACAAATTTCTTCCTGGCAAAGATGTGTTCATTTCGACACAAACTATTTTTTTATCGATGTTTATTTGATTCTTTATTCTATAACCCTTTCTTAAAACTTCGTCTTTACATAATTTTGTAGAAAAATATCCACACAATGCAATATTTTATCATCATTTGCTCCATAAATCGTACTAAAATCGTTACATCCTCGATATTTAGACAGACAAACTTTTTGATGAAAATCTTGCAAAAATCCTTAAATATTTGCGTTTAGTGGAATATAAAAACTGTTCCAGAGTCGGTACCATATACTACTGATTGTTTAACGGAGTTACCTTCAGATATAGTTTTGTTGATAATAAGGGGCGTTACCTTTCGTGATGGGACTTTTTTTTATAATTTTTTATCATGTGTCTTAAGCTATCGCAAAGTTTCAAACAGTTCCAACAAGAATTTAACATTTTTACAAAACTTACTAAAAGAAAATAGTGGTATTATACATGGCATCCTTTTTCTTAAAAATTTAGTATCATTTTTTATTATGTTTCTAAAAGTTTAAAATAATGGTAATATTTAACAAGCAGCTAAAACGTTAAAATACGCTCAGCTTAAAAAAAAAATTCTAGCGTCCCCTTACTCTACCCATCCCCCATCCTAAATTTCAAGTGTCATGCTTTATTTAAGCTTTTTCTTATTTTTAAAAGGGGTCTGATATGTAGATTTTTAATATGAACAATTTCGCGTGAAGTCATGCGTGCGAAAACCAATGTCTGTTACGAATTAAAAATCTTTTTATAAAACCAAAAGTTTTTATCCGATTGAAAAAATATTCCGTTCTTCCATTATATTTAACCTCAGAACCCTAAAAATTAATCAGGTAAATGCCTTATCAGAAGAAACCTACATCCAAACTTTGAAACAAATCGGTAAATTCTCCTTGAAAAACCTATTTACATAAATTAAGGGGTTACCCCCCATTCCTCCTTTCTTTATACGTAAACAAAGAACACCCACAACTAATCATGGATGTGCCTTATCAAAATGGTCTTATAGCTAAAATTTTAATAAAATCTGATTACAATTGTTGTTTCTTTTAACCCGTTCGTGCCCACAAACTTTTGCGCAAATTTTATTCGGTTTGCACCACTATTTTTAAAAGAATTAAGTTTAGTTTAATAATTGCGAAAATGTTTCAATTAAGTAAAATAAAGATTGCTGTTCTTTTTTACCGGTGTCAAAAACATTGCTACATGCACCTTTTGAAGAGTCCCTAAAAAGGGATCCTAGGCACTAATGGGTTAAAAGAACGAGTGAATCTGAATATTACTGCATGACGGAGACGCGTACGTTAAGGAGAAAAAAAAATACTAGTTTTACTTATTTGTAAAGTCAATTTTGTACAAAGAAAAAAAAATCCGTACTAAATAACTTTAGTGCTAGCAACTAGCAGTTATATTTGATAAGTCTTGCGCTTAATTATATAAGCTAACTTTCTGTTGTCTACGAATAGCACAGAGACGATAATTTTAAATCGGAAAATATAGAACGATATAAAGACGTTAATTTGTATAATATAATATGACAAATCTCGAACTAAAAATCGGGTAATGGGAAATTTTCACTATGTACGATGCATTTAATTACATAGAATCTAGACTACATAGCCAAAGATTTGAGGACAGAAAAAAATAAAATTTTGAAATCTAATTAAAATATAGTTTCAACACAGCAATAGATATTATAAAAATTTTCATTTTAAATTTCCTACTTCAACGATATTTTAAATATATAAAATAAAATCTTAATTTTGTTTCTAAATTTAAAAATAACGCGTTAAAAATAATGCACTTTTTACTGAAAAAATGCATTAATGAAGATAAAGAACATAATATTTTTACAGAGTCATAAAAGATGAAATATAATGCTTTTGAATCTTTAAACGCTTTTATAAAAAGGCTTTTGAATAAAACAGTAAAATCTTTCTTTTAGACTTTTTCTAATGCGATAAGTCTGTTTTATCCATAGCAACATCACGTTTTTGGTCTTTTTTTATGGTTTCTGACTGATGTTTGAATAAGAGTAAAAGTGCAGAAAAAAGAGAGCATTGTCGGAAATAAATAAACTATTAAATTGTTTAAGTATTTCTATTCAACTTAAAATGTTTAACAGTTATATAGTTAGGTAGATCATTCAATAAAACTTAAAAATAATTTTAAAAATATATAGAAATTCATTAAGAATTTTATAAATTATTAAAAGTTGCTTTTTCATTTTCTATTAATGTGGAATGCAAAATATGATTAAAATAACATTGATATCGCAAGATTTTTTTTGAAAATGACAGAAAAATATCTAGAACATTAGGCATGTATAAAAATTAGGTAAATAAAAAAAAATCTAAACTATATTCGGGGTAAATTTTTTATATAAATTTTTAGGCATGCTGTAATTAAAGCATGCTGTATCATTATTAGCATTTAATGTTTTACTTTGGCGGTATCTTTTTGGTCGACGGGATAATCAAGTAGTACTAAATAATATAAAATAATATTGTTACTTTCAAATCGAAATAAAGCTAATGATAAAACTTCGCGAATTCAAAGAAAGCATGGATTTTGCAAGTTATTAATTAATTCAATGAAAATTAGAAATAAAATAAAATACTTAAAATATTTAGGACAAAAAAAAGGATCTTATTTATAAAATACATTATGCAGATTGTTACGATACGCCTCTGATTTGCAGCTTTTTTACCGTCCAATGACATGAGTCTCATGAAGTATATTGCTATAAAAAATAATTACTACACTTGAAATTACTTTTTAATATAAATTTGTAATAGTTCAAATTCCATATTTAGCAGCGATGTCATTATCATAAAAATTATGTCTATAACAAGTAAAAATTACATTTGGCATTTTATAATGATTTATTAAACAATTGTCGTATTAATAATACATTAAATTTAATACATGCCATAAGGTGATATACTTACATAAATTCCAAATTCTTCCTACAAGGAAAAAAAATATGTTTAAACTTGTTAAATTTGAACAAAAAATAGAAATGTGAAATGCTTTTCGTTGCCAAATTTTACATTCGTATTTGCATGAAATCAAATGCTATAGGAACGCAGAAAAAAACTGAGTTTGCAAAGATACGTGTCTAAAATCTTAAAGAACAGCAAGATATTCACTTTTATACAGCAAATTTTAAACTTCAAGGAGTTCATTTTTAGGTGCGTTCGTAAATATGTAAATACGTAGCGCATATTGCTGTCACTCAGTCCGTCCGTCTGTCCGTCTGTCTGTCCGTCCGTCTGTCCGTCTGTCTGTCCGCTTATAACAACGCAAAAACTACCAAACTGAATCGTTTGAAATTTAAAATATATAATTATTACATAATTTTGTCGAGTCATTTATAATTTTATGAAAATCGGATGGATAGATCAATTACAGGGACAATCAAAAGCATTCCGTTACATTACGGTCAATGGGGAAAAAAGTTTCCAGTGAATTTTAATCGTTTGAAATTTAAAACGTATATTTATTACATAATTTTGTCGAGTCATTTCAAATGTTATGAAAATCGGATGCATAGATCAATTACAGGGACAATCAAAAGTATTTCGTTGCATTACGATCAATGCGGAAAAAAGTTTCAAATGCATTTTAATCGTTTGAAATTTAAAACGTATAATTATTACATAATTTTGTGGAGTCATTTCAAATGTTATGAAAATCGGATGCATAGATCAATTACAGGGACAATCAAAAGTATTCCGTTACATTACGATCAATGGGAAAAAAGTTCGAAATGCATTTTAATGGGGTTACACTCATTTGAACATAATAGAATTGACATGAATCTATGAAGTATGTGCTAAAATATACATTCTGTACAATCTGTGATGCAAAGAATATTTATTATTAAATTACAGGGCCACACAAATGTATTCCACTAAATAATGTTATACGTGGAAACATTGTTTGGGGCGGGCTTTAATTATATTAAACTACTTCATATTTTATGAATAAGATATACGTAAATGAAGTATAATAAAATTTATTCCCTGCATATTTACAGAACACAAAGATTTCGACCATTATACTGTATCCAAAGTACGCTCTACTATATCAGCAAGATCTGAATATTTTAAAACTTCGTTATGGTACAAATGCACCTCATTTGCTACGATTCACGTGCAATTTCCAACTTGTTTATTATCGTCGGCATTTATTTTTATCCATTCTTTTGTTGTTGTTGTTGTTGTTGATTGCATAAATACTAATGCCTATAGAAAAATGTCATTTAAAAAACTATTTTATTTATAAACATATCAGAAAATACAAAGTTTTAAAATATTATTATATACTCTACACTTATATTTAAACTAAAAATATTAACTTTGTTAAAGGACATGTAGTCGGATACGTGATTCTATGAATTCTGGATCAAGTCAAAAGTAATTATATCTTTCTCATTAATGATTGAAAAATTTGTAATGACATCTATTTAAATATGTGGAATTAAATTAACTGACTGGCAAATTTAGGAATTATTTTGTGAATAATTAAATTATTCACAAAAGTAGTATATCGTTTTTTATAAGTTTTTTTAAAAAATCTTATTTTATGCCAAAACTTTGCAGTTGAGCAAGACGAAGATAACATTACAAAAAATAGATTTACGAAACTTAGCTAATGTGCACGTTAATTAAGTCGATGTGCATAAATGTGTTTTTAGCGCAAGTGGTTAATTTCATTTTATGTTGTATTTCATATATTTATTATATTGATTTTTTATAGCAGAAATGTCCAGTTTCCCTTTGAAAGAGAAGATGAAAATATTAAAATAAATTCAATACGAATCAGCGATCTTTGAACATAAACTTTTAATGAGGAGTCTTTTAACAAAAAGTTAAAACAGTTTTTAAAAACAAAATATAAGAACATTCATATAAAACATACGAACTTCCAATACATTCCAATGTGGCTGTTTTTGTAAGATTTATTTATGCTGGACACATTTTATTTTTATACAAATTTTCAATCATGAATTTAAAGGAGATTTTCCTAGAATAATTTCTTCAACCTCAAATGATTCAATAATGTTTTTTTTTACTTTGGTTTATTTAATCAATAATTACTATACTGAAAATCTGTTAACAATAATATAGATCATGCCATGAAAAAATAAGGATCATATGTAGAGGTACATTTTAAGTTAAAAAAATTGTTATATTTATTATTTATAATTTAATGCAATTTATATAGATGGGTATGGTGCAGAGATGGATGTTGAAATCTGCAAAAATTCTTTTAAATAATTATATTTAACGAATTATATGGAATGATCTTTTTCATTATTTTCTATGACAGTTCGATCAGGAGAACGTTTTCAGATTTTTTTTTATTTTTCTTTATTATTATTTTTTGTGTTTGTCGAAGGAAAGTGGGGGAAACAAATACTTTTCTTATAACAACATATCAGAGAACTTTTTTTGAACTGCTTTCTGATATACAATTGTAATCAAATCACTTTAATTTGAAAACTTAGCATAATCCTCATTCATCATTAATATTTTTCCTCAACATTAGCCTTGTTCAAAAACTTCTGATCTACAAAATATACTGATGGAATAGAAATCGCTCGTTCAACTCCTTAATACAGTGCCAAAAATTCATATGAGACACACAAATAACGATTTTTAATAATTGTTGTGTTACACATTAACCCTTTCCGGCACCGTCAGAATCTGTTAATATAATGAGAAATTATCGACTGACACCGGATTTCAAAAATGAATTTTTTACATATTTTGAAATCCTTAATTTAAGCTTTTATTGTAAAACTTAAATTTTACTAAAATATTATTGCTGCCGTTTGCAAGTTTGAAATTAAAATTAGGTACCCCAGACCGGACACAGTGTGCCGGAAAGTGTTAAGCAACAAAAAGATTCAAGAATTATTCTAATTCTTGATTCTTCAAATTTTCACTGTACATGCTGATAAGAAAATGAATAAACAACAAAGTGTTAACATCAGTGGATTAGCAATGTTTAGAAGGTCATATTATTTTATACCTTAATCCTTATCCCAGATTTAAAATAATCATCATGCTCTATAATAAAGTAGCTTAAAAATATTAAAGGAATTTTGTTATGTTATAAATGTAAAAGATTAGAAATTTTTTATCTTAGCAGCCTCTTTTGAAATCGATAAACTTAATTAATTTTAGAGTAAAATATTGTAAAAAGAAACTGCATCCAAGAAAGATAAAGGAGATTCCCTATATTGTTATCTTTTTCAACAGAATAAAAGATTTACACCGAAAAATTCGATCTAATTTAAAAAATTAAATAAAAATGGAAGATGGAAATAAAACATATTATACTCCCGCATTTATATACAGGGTGTTTCGCTACCAGACCGACAAACTTCTAAGGGTGATAGTAGACATAAAGACAAACATTATTAAATAGGAAACCATGGGCGCAAACGTCTTCTGTAGGAGCTAGGGGCCATTAAGGTTTAAGGTCCAAAAATTCAAAAGCTGATAAAAATGAGAAAAAAGGTTCGATTTGTTTGCGGTTTTCTCTAAAATCAATCTTTATATCATGATTTTTTATTTTTTTAATTTTAAAGGTTAAGTTTGAAAATTGTCGGTAGAGGGCGCTTTAGACTTTAGAGTAACAAACAAATACTTTTTGCTGTTCTTTTGTGCATGGAGTTGAAATTATTCTAAAGTTTAGACTTTAACTTAAATTTTAAGCCCAAAATCGGAAACATGGGGATCGGTTAACTAGCGAAAATTTAACTGTGAACCGAGGGGGAGATTTAAAACGCTCATAAACATTGGATAAACTAATCAATTTTGTTGCGGTTTGCGTGTAGGTCATTCCCTTGGTAATTATTTTATTCAAAATGACGCACAGCTGTGGTGTCCTCATTTTTTTTATAGAGGGCGCTTCCGACATATCTCCGATATTTCAATGGCATTACTCCTGGGTGTTTTACTACCAGACTATCATAATTCCAGGAAGTGTTAAGGATGGAAAAGGGACTCGGAATAACATAGGAATGTAACATTGAAAATGTCTTTTTTGCGAGTTATGGTTAAAGGAAGCAGAGAAAAAAACAACAGAAACAAGGAGAGAAACAGAAACACGTTAATATGACATAAAACAGTTTGTTTTAAGGTTTTACTAGAAAAGATGTTCGAAATTACGACCAGAAGTAATTCGAGTTGCTTGACAGTGGCATGTAACTCCTCACGCTTTGAAAGATTCCTGGAATCTTTGATAGATTTCCGGAAGCTACAGAAATACGAGCTGCTAAGTCTTTAATTGATGGTACGGGGTTATCATACACCCAACTTTTCATGTGACTCCAGCAGAAGAAGCCCATACTTGATAGATCCGGTGATCTGGCAGGCCAATAAACCGGGCCACCACGACCTATCCACCGCTGTCCATATGTTACGTTGAGGTATCGGCGAACATCATTGGTAAAATGTGGAAGAGCCCGATCATGCTGGAACCACATAGAGCTGCGCAACGAGAGAAACTTTCACGCGCATTACCGTTCAGCTCCATCTACCCCAAGAAAATCACAGCGCCATCTACTGTCGCCGTCAAGCTTGCCGGACTTTTCCTGGTCGTAATTTCGAACCCTTTTTGCAGTAAAACCTTTAAATAAACTTTGTTCTGTCACTTTAACATGTTGCTGTTTCTCTGTTTGTTTCTGGTTTTTTTTTCTCTGCTGTTTTTTAAACGTAATATGCAAAAAAGCAATTTTCAACGTTACATTCCTATGTGATTCCGAGTCGCTTTTCCATCCCTAACACTTCCTGGAAGTATGATAGTCTGGTAATAAAACACCCAGGAGTAATACCATTGAAATATCGGAGATATGTCGGAAGCGCCCTCTATAAAAAAATGAGGACACCACAGCTGTGCGTCATTTTGAATAAAATAATTTTCAAGGGAATGACCTACACGCAAGCGGCAACAAAATCGATTAGTTTGTCCAATTATTATGAGCGTTTAAAATCTCCCCCTCGGTTCACAGTTAAATTTTCACTAGTTAACCGATCCCCATGTTTCCGATTTTGGGCTTAAAATTTAAGTTAAAGTCTAAACTTTAGAATAATTTCAACCCTATGCACAAAAGAACGGCAAAAAGTATTTGTTCGTTACTCTAAAGTCTAAAGCGCCCTCTATCGACAATTTTTGAGCCTAAACTTTAAAATTAAAAAAATTAAAAATCGTGATATAAAGAATGATTTTAGAGGAAACCGCAAACAAATCGACCCTTTTTTCTAATTTTTATGAGCGTTTGAATTTTTGGACCCTAAACTTTAATCGCCCCTAGCTCCTACTGAAGACGTTTGCGCCGAATGGTTTCCTATTTAATAATGTTTGTCTTTATGTCTACTATCACCCCTCAAAGTTTGTCGGTCTGGTAGCGAAACACCCTGTATAGTTTTTTTTTTAATTAGGATGGAAAGAAAATAAAGAGATTTACTTAATGTAGTAACAGATTTTGAAATTTTAATTCTAGAATTTGGGTGCTGTAATTTACGCCGTTTACGCAGACTTTCATTTAAAAGCTTATAAATTTTATTAAATTTTTAGATTATTAATTGAACAAAAAATATTCATTAATCCTAAATCCAGATACAAAAAATAGATGGCAGCATCATTTCTCCCCTGAAATCGTGCAATATTTTAATGAAACCGAAAGGCAATCCTGAATTTTTTGGAACGCATCATGGACTTATTGATCTGTAAGTCAGTCAATATTGTACATGTTGGACCTATTCTTTGTTTATTTTCTGAGCATACATAAGAGAAAATGATTATTTTTAAAATTCACTATGTTATTGTATCTAATTTTTATTTTTTTAAGAGAAAGAAAAGAAATGGCAGCATTAAAACTTGAAGAATCGGATATTCATGATTAATGTTACATTAAGCATTAATTTCACAGATGTTTTTTTTTTTTTTTAATTTCACTGATTTTTATAAGTTTCTATTTTTCTCAAAATTTGTGAATTTTCAAACTTTACAGAGAATTTAAGATTAATCATGATGCTACCAGATTATTATTACTAAATAAATTCATATGTAATTTTTCAGAAGGTATAATATGATTAAAACAATCCATTTATGTTAAACATTTTTATAGATATGGAATTTCATATTTCCAACTTTGGACGATTGCATGCATGCCATTCTACATCACAAGTATTTTAATTATCCGAAATTGCTAAAATAATTAATTTTATTGTCAAAAAAATATTTTATTTTTTACATAACTCTATCTAAACATAAATTGAACTAGTAAATCAAATTTTATTAAAATTGTTTATTATATGGCCACGACACTTTGTAAAAAAAGTACCATTTCAGATAGAATGACCCAATGGTTACCTTATGTGTCAACTGAGAAAATGAGTTTTTCAGCGGTTTTCCATCAAGATATGACTTGGCATACCATTTTGATAGGCGAAAAGAGTTATAACTAAATATGCAATTTCAGCCGTGAACTCGATAAGTGCTGCTGCATCCCGATCTATTTAGTATTTGTTCCTGTTATTCCACAGCGTTTTTCTGTGTAACACATTAGGTATTCGTACGATAGGTTCACCACCGAATAAAAGGAAATAATCAAAAACAAGGTTCTTGCAAAATTTTTATTACTTGCAGTTTTTTATTTTCATATTTTTACCTACATTTGAAATGAAAAAAAAATATTTATTACATTTAATGTTTACATAATTCCATATTAGTGAGACTGTTACCTTGTGAAAAATAATATAGTTTCTGCTAGATAAGAAATAACTCTTTTTAAAAATATCATTGCTTATATTAGCTAAACAAATATTTCTAGACATAGTATGCATCGATTAATACACAAGAAAAATATTTTAAGCATTTGTTTAGGTTAGCTAAACAGACATTTAAATAATCAATGCGTTTTATGTACTGCCGAAAAATCACCGATAAAATCCAAGAATGATTATTTTTTTCTCTTTCAACCTAGTACCAATGATTATTTTTACATTGTCTCTGTATATGCATACCGAGATAATAGCTTCATTTACGAAGTTAAAACTATCGATAGTCTTCTATAGATTTTTTTAAAATGTGATAAACTTTATGAAAGACAAAAAAGATAAAGTATAATAAAAAATATTCTTTTTAAAATATCATTTTTGTGAAGAATGGAGATTTAAAGATTGAATCATTGTTCTCTTTTTTACATTTCTGCTGTAGTCAAGAGTTCATTTCAAGGTTTTTTGGTTACCTATGAAAGAAATAGATTTTCTGAAAATGGAATATGGATTTTAAAGAAAATAATAAAAAAGATAACTTTTATTAAGTAAGTCATATTTTTTTTAATATCTGGAATAGTATCCCAGGTTTAAAATGATCATATTAGTATATTACAAAGTATCTAAAAATAAAAAGAAGCTTTTGTCATGTTAGAAATTTAAAAGATTAGAGTAGTTTTATCTTTTTAGACTCTTTTGAAATCGATAAATTTAATTTATTTTACAGATAAATATTTCAAAAGAAACTGCAGACAAGAAAAACAAATATGAGAGTAGTTATATTGTTATATTTTTCTACAGAATAAATGGTTTACAATGTATAATTTGGAGTAGGGCTAAAAAAAAATAACAAGAACGTAAAATCATGCTGGAGTTATATATTATGAAACACTTTCCAAATCATTTAGAATACTATAATGAAACATTTAATAAATCTTTATAATAGAACATTGAATACATAATAATAAAGTGAAAAGGGTTGTTTTAAAAATACATAACACTTTACGTCAAAAGACAAACAAAAATTCCAAAAATTTTTGCCCTGTTTATGTACTAACGATTTATCACATAATGATCAAATTTAATTAGAAAAATGCAAATCACAGTTGAAAATTACCCTTCACTGATTTTCATCTACAAATGAAGTTGTACTTCAGACTTTTGTGCTGTCTGTATATAATCTGAAGAATATGTACACTTTAATAAATGCTTTTAAAAATAGTTTAATGTAAAAACAAGTACCAGAATACTAAATGTACTACTTCCAGCGATTTTTGAACATAGAATATCCTGTAACTGAATTATTTTGAGTGTCTATTTATATCAATGATGAATACTAAGTACATCATTTTTCTATAGTAAATATCTTGTCGCGCACCCTAAACACATATAACAATTTCAAAATGCAACAAAAATAAAATAAGGCGTAAAAACTTTTTTCTGTAATCCGTAATACAATGACATTGTTTTGAGAGTCACTGTAAATGAACGAGAAATGCTATAAATAACATATTCTATAGTGAGCTTTTTGTGGTGTATTTCCAGAGCTACATGTAAATTTGAATTAATTTGTGATTGGTAAACATTAATGAAAACTACCGCAAACGATTTTGATTTAGAGGCCATAGTGTAACGGAACTCTTTTGAATAACCGTTTGAAGGAACTGCAACAGCTGTATAGTTCAATTTCAGTACCGATCGAACTATAGTGAATATTAATAACATATAAAAATGCATTGGTGATCTGTCTATATTAAAGTGAGTTAAAGAACGGAAAGAAATACATAAGAGCAGACAAACCGAAATCATAAACACTTTTCAATCATTTTCGAGAGTGTTAAAAACAAAAAAACAAAATGGAAATGTTTGAAATAGTGAAAATCTTTTCCAAAATTTGTGTTTTGATATTTTTTCCCAAAAGAAAACAAAAGGAAATGTAAGAAATTCACTTTCAAATGTAAAACTTTGAATATATGAAAAATATAATTGTTTTATATTTAGAAGATTATATATATATGATTCGTGCAAACAGAAATATTCAATTAAATAACAAATGACCACTCTCCTAATTTATCCACAAATTTTGTTTCCCATCATGTCCAGCATAACACGATTCGACTCTTCGACGCTGTTTTTGTAGACACGATGTTCGGACGAAAATAAATTGAACTAGGTAGTATTACTTTATTGAGACATTTCTATTTCTTTCACTCGGTTTGTTTATTTTTCCTGCTTGAAAATGAACTTTACTGGCTTCTTTTCATTCTGTTTCTAGGAAACGCATTTTTAAAAGTATTTTAAGAAACCAACCATTTAATATATATACGATTTAAAGTACAAAAATAGACCAATACTGTAACCGCACATTAATTTTAAAAGCAAATTAAAGAAAAATAAAGAATTCGAGAAAATAATAATAGCGGATATATTTGTTCTTTTTCACAAAGCGAACAGAATTTCTTTCATTATGTGTGTGTTATATATTCATGATATCGCAGTAAAAATATTCTCCAGAGGTATGTTTCAATTTTTACTTGTGCACTGCAACATCTGAACACACAAAAATAAACACATTTTACAATACTTTTTATCATCGCATTTGTTTAACACTCTTTTTTTAAGTGTTATTTGATATAAATTCATATATATAGTGAAATTTCATTCTTTTATCTTGATCAATATAGATTGCGAAAAATAAATGCTTATCTGTATATCACCCCAAACAGAAGAAAAACTTTCCAATTTCCTTTTCAAACATTAACAAGTTGGAAATTGCACGTGAACGTAGCAAATGAGGTGCGTTCGTAGGATAACGAAGTTTTAAAAATATTCAGATCTTGATGATATAGTAGAGCGTACTCCGGATACAGTATAGTAGTCGAAATCTTTGTGTTTCTGTAAATATGCAGAAAGTAATTTTAATTACACCTCAGAAACGTATATCTTATTCATAAAGTGTGAAATAGTTGAATATAATTAAAACACGCCCCAAACAATGTTTCCCCGTATACCATTATGTAGTGGAATACTTTTGTGTGGCCCTGTAATTTAATAATAAAAATTCTTTGCATCACAGATTGTACAGAATGCATATTTTAGTATATATTTCATAGATTCATACCAATTATATTATGTTCGAATGAGTGTAACATCATAAAAATGCATTTGAATATTTTTTCCCATTGACCGTAATGTAATGGAATACCTTTGATTGTCCCTGTAAATGATCTATGCATCCGACTTTCATAACATTTGAAACGACTCGACAAAATTATGTTATAATTATGTATTTTAAATTTCAAATGATTCGGTTGGGTAGTTTTTGCGTTGTTATATGCGGACAGACAGACGGACAGACAGACGGACGGACTGAACGACAACAATAGGTGCTACGAATTTACATAATTACGAACGCACCTAATAACGGTATCACTACGTAGGGGGCGATGGACGCTAGAGTATGACAACGTATATATATGATAACTTAAGGGGGAAGTGGGTTCAAAATTATCAAACAATTGATAACCTTATACATCCAGAACCCCTAATCTAGACTTTAAAAGTCGAAGGTACACATAGCATGCCGCCCCTGATATTTCCAAAACGTCTTTAAGGGTTGACAATTCAACTAATTCAGCTAACACCGTATGCCTTCTATTTATCATGAAAGCTCTATAGTAATAATACCCTCTGCATTGAACGTATACCCTCGTAAATCCTCTGTTATTTTTATGACTACAGCCTTGCCCCACACAATATACAAAGAAAAGATTGGTTTTTTCAAGTGCTAAATTAGTCGTCATACCCATCTCCTAAAGATATTTCTAAATGTTAACCCGCGAGTAGTCGCGACTTTTTTCACAACGTCATTAGTCGCGCTCGGTCTTTTCGCCGCTGGCCCCCTGCATACCAAATAAGTAAAATAAGAAATATTTTTCACCTAATATACGAAAATAACATTACAACGAAGATAAAAATTCGCAGTTTTCTTAAATTATGCATGTTATTCATGAGATCTGGAGATATTGGAAAAAGTAACAAGAACTGACATTAGTGGTTGTCACGTAGACTTTTTTGCCAGTTTCAACTTTGTTTCTAAAAATCTACCTGAAAGAAAAACATAGGTGTCCTGTTACTTCACTAAAGTGGTCGACATAGCTTCAAATTCAGCTACATGGTAGATCTCCGTTGTATTTGTAATGTGATATAAGTTAGGAGAAGATAAGTTATACGGGCGGCGAAAAGACCGACACGCGACTACTGACGGGTTAAATAATCTGAAAATTTGTCGGCCAATAGTCTTTATTACTTCCCCCGATTTGAACTTTTATGCTTCATAATTTATCAGTAAAATAGCTGTGACAGACAGACAGACGCAGGAGATCTTACAATGGATCCGTTTTTACTTTTTAAGTATGGACCTTACATTTAAAGGATTTGCTAAAAGAAAAAAAAAGTAGCTCCATTTTGACTTTTTTTAGATGTTCAATTTCTTGTTTTATTTTTTATTTATATTTTTTAAGCATTTGAAAGAGGAGTTTTTTTATATTATTGGTGGAAATGCATTTATAAGTGTATGGAGTTATGCAAATGTAGAAAAATACTTTTGACAAAACGCGAAAATTTAAATAATAAAATAATTTTTCTAAAACTTTCCCAAAAGTGCAAAAATGAATCTACCTCTTTTTTGCAGTAAACCCTCCAATTACTTTTCCCCACAACTTAATAAATAATCTATAATTATCATTTCTATTTATGTACTGCCGCTGTAAAAAAACACTAAACTAATGAAGATAGTTGAATTAATGATGATTTATTGAGAATATTAGGTATTTCGTTAATTACTAAGCTATTCATTTCTATTTCACTGGATCAATTAAATAAGAATTTACGAGTATCCTAATTTATCCGAAAAATCCATTTACCATCATGTCCAGCACAGCAACAACCGACCCTGTGACGCCCAATTTACAAACACGATAGCAGACGAAAGGGAATTGAACCGGTCAGTGTTATTTTTTTAGTTATTTCTAATTAGTTTTATTTGCTTTGTTTCTTACCGACCATTCAATATTTTTTGAGTATTTAAATGTTTTATTTCTGCACAAAAATCTTTGAAAACGCTTTACAGCGTTTTCAAAACCATACCCATATTTATAGATTGTCTAATAATAAAAAATATAATAATAGATGTTATTAATCATCACGATTTCGTTTATATTTGCTGAAAGGATTAAAAATCATTTTAATATATTGGCATACAATTTTTCTTCAGTCAAATGATCGTATTTTCAAGATTAGTAATTATAAAATAAATTTATTTTTATGCGAAATAGGTATTTGATAAACAAACATCAGATGAAGATTTTAAAATATTATTTTTGTATTAAAAAATATTACACAAATGGAATAATGCTATTTATTATACATTTATTTCAAAAATGATACAATTGAAGGGAAAAAAACCTGGCCATCAGAACAAAAAGGCCACAAATCCTGTGAAAAGTCCGAGTCAAGTGGATGCGACAACAAACGTTATAATGAGTTTACAAAAAAATGTATCTTTTAATTCGTCAGTTGCTCTTAATTTACACATATGTTTTTTAAATAACATGTGCATATTTTTAATAAACGAATCGGTAAGGAAATATTTTTCAATGAATATGTGAAAAGTTATATATATATATAATAATATATATATATATATATATATATATAATAATAAATAAATTAATTAAACTGTTTTTTTTCTGAAGCGCAATATATATTTCACATACTTAATGCATTATAGACATTTCATAGCACAGCAATTGCCGTATTTTTCAGTGGAATACATTTTCAGTCTTTGTTTTAAACAACACTGTTAAAAAAACTGTAATCCTATGGACGTGAAGTTTTCGAAATTCTCAGTAAAAAGATCAAAGATGTGAATCTACAAAACTAATTTTTGTAAAGCTACAGAAATGTGCAACTTTACAAACGAATCTATAAAAACTACAGTTATCTTACTAAAATTTTATCTTTAATCTGGGTTACAGTTACATAAAATATTCTAGGAATCCTAGTTCCTTAAAAAACCTTTAGTAACCTTGCAGCTTTTTTTTTAATTTCAGTGCAATTCTATTGCATAAGTTTTTGCTATTGCCGTTACATAAAACGTTCCAGGAATACCAGTTTCCTACAAAACTTCTAGTATCTTTACAGGTTTTTTTCTTTTTTACAGTGAACATTATGTTATTATGAACTTTATTTTTTATGTTAAAAGAATAATAAATTTGAAAAATTCTTAAATTTATATATTTTTTTTACAATCCGTATATTAAAATTCAATAAGATAACAGTATGATTTTAATATGCTTTCAAAAATAAATTTTTACATTATATAATCTATTTCGTTATTTATCTAATTTCTTTTTAAATCGTGCAGACAATTTGTCTAAAAGATACTTTTGATAAGTTATTAGTAAAAATATTTAGGACATTATCCTTTAATATTTACACTTTACACCGATAGTATATTAATCAGTTCATATTATAGAAAGTTTTGACTATCAAGTAGGAGTCAAGCATACATGTTTGATCTCCAATTTTTAATTAAATTTCGAATTAAACATAATGTCGTCGAAGAAGATTTGACAAAAGCTTTGAATTAGTATCTGGGCAGTCTTAGGTGGATGCAAAGTCTAAAAGACGTCATCGTTACGAATGGACACATTTATCGTTTGCAAGGTTCGCACACTCCTTGGAATTTCCAAGGACTCTGGCACCACTATTAAAAATAAGAAAATTTACATTTAATTTTTAAACCATAACATTCGTAACCCCCACCTTCATTCGCAGATTTTACGATATTTTTCTGCAGTGAAACACTTTGAAAATATTCTTAAAATTTAGTGGTAGAACAGTGCGAACCCTGCGTTTGTGATATAGAAAGGGTATTTTAACCCCTTGAAGGGCGGTGGTATAAAATATATACCACTTAATTTTAATTGAAAAATGCCACATTGACACCAGAATTTTGAAATGAAAATTTTAATTTTATCAAGTACGCGAAGATAAATATTTATCTATTTTGAAATAAATTTGCTTTTAAATTCTGGTGTCAATCGATCGTTTCAGTATTTAAGGAATAGAAGTGTTTTGCCCCTCAAAGGGTTAATACAATTATAAGAATAAATTGCTAAAACGTATCTCATAAAATTGATAAATAAAGAGTATAACGTTCATACTCACGAACTACTTCGAGCCCGGGTTTTACCGAAAATCTTGATCGAGCGCTACAGCTATAGAAACTTGTAGCTTTACAAAAACATTTTTGCAGATTTACATCTTTTTTTTTCCTATTTGCATCCATTTTTTCCCCTTTAAATAAAATTTTAATGAGCATTTAGATTTCACTGACTTTACATTTGTATAATTTTTTAACTGCGTTTAAAAAAAATTAAAATCACATTTCACAAGCATTTGAATAAAGACGTGTTTGTCTAACAAAAAGTAAAAAAAAAGAAACTTTTGAAAAGATTAAAATTTCTATTATTGAGAAATAATTTCTGGATCATCTTTAGAAAAGGAAGTGCCGCAAGAAAATTTTAATGACTAATATTTATAAATTAACTTTGTTTTTCTTGAGGAAAAGTGGAAAGTGATAAAGAAAAGAATTTTAAATTAAATTGAAAAATTTTATACTCACCTAGATTTAAAAAATTGTATTTTTCTATAAAAAAAAATCATTATTAAAAATTACAACAAGAAAGCTCTTACAATTAAATTCTTCGTTTTTTTTAATTTTAATTAACATTTAAAATTACATTCGATTGAGAAGTTTTTATTTTTAAAATTGAATTATTGTTAAAATAAAATATTATTACACAATGCTTGGCTAGCAAAAGTTTATTTTAAAGTTTTTTTTTTTTTTTTTTTTTTAATAACAAAAAATTTTAATAATGAAAAAGAAATTCTATTAGACTTCAGAATAAAGTATATTTTGTTTATTTAATGTTAAATACCTTTGAAGTTTGATGCATTATTATATTTCAATGTTATTTGAAGCTTTTTCATTTCTTAGTAATCAAACTAAAAAAAATAATAATTTAAATATTTTATTACACAATAAAAATTACACTGCTTCACTATAACATTTTATTTATTAAATTCGTGAAATAGATCATCCGAAATATTAAATGTGTAAATGTGGCACAAAGATTGAAATATATCTATGTTTATATTTAAATACTACATTTCCATTTTTATAAAATTTTTACTGCGAGTATGGTAGACGCAATCATTTATGAACGAGGTAGCAACGCTCACCGCCTGTATCATTACGCATGCAATGGTAGCTAATATTACTACACATTTCTATATTGGTACATTGTTATCCTCCTGAGCTCAATGGTTTTCTTTTTTAACATTAACTCGATCTATTTTAACATTAACTGCATTTTTCTAAAATAATGAAACACATTTGAATATTAATAATACAGTTCAAATCATATTTCGTAACTATTCTATGGTAATAACAGTAGCTTTAATTTAAATCTTATGTTATAATTAACGATATTATTTTGTACTATTTAATACTAAACAAAATAGAGCTTGCTTTTTTAAAACGTCTATTTTATTCATAAATTTCAAGATGATGTAAAGCAGTGTTGCCAAGTCTCCGGCTTTTTGCACACCGGTATTATTTTACAAAAAATCTGGATCTTTCAAATCGTTTAAATGTTCCAATTAAATAAAGCAACATTTTCTGTATAATAATGCTGGTATCCAAAAAGCCGGAGACTTGGCAGCTCTGTGTAAAGACAAAACACATGAATGATATTACATTCTACGTTCCGGCTTAACCTTTAAAACCATCATCCAGAGTACAAACTTTCCAAAAACATAAGCAATTTATAATCTATATCAGGATCTATCTATATTTATATCATATCAATCTCACCGTTACTAAAATTTTCACCCTTCCCTTTGCTACAAGTTTTTTAAAACAAAAATCTTGCAATGTACCTAAAATAACTACGATAGAATTATACAATAAAGATTATCATTTCAAAATTGTGGTAGGAAAGTACAAAAATTTTAGGAACCTGTGCGAGTTCTGACCTGTATGTTACATGGCAGTTTGGATTTAATTTTTGCCCTGCCGAATTATGTTTTGGAAAGTTTTACTCCTGGTGATGGTTTTAAAGATTAACCAGATATGTATAATTTTATTTTATTCATGTGTTTTGATTTTATATCGATTTTTAAATTTCTAAATAAAATAAACGTATGATAACAACTATGAAATCATTTTATTTATCAGAATTATTTTTATATAATATTATTGAGGACATTATTGAACATTTTTATTAATTCTATATCAATAACGCAATTAATGATTTTAATGCTCTGACCTTTCATGATCAGTTGCGCACGTGGATCATCTGCGTGCAACATTTTTACTTTTTATGATCACACTGAAAAAAAAATTGTGAACAAGGTTCTCTATTGTTGTTTTCCAAGCAACTTTGTCTCAATATTTATTCTCGTACGTTTTATGCACCAATGTGTATTAAACTATACACAGTTAAAAAATTGTGTATTGAATACCTCAGAGATAAAAAAAAAAAACCTCTAACGAACTAATTAAATTAGCATTTCCTAAACTGCAGTTCGCGGATTTAAAAGATCCTGTAATGATCGTCAGGGTTTCGCAAAGATCCCGCAATCATTATACATTTTTCCATTTACGTAGAATTGGAACTAAATCCTTAGCATATTCTCAAAACTACCTGTTCCTTCTTAGCAGGTTTCGCTGAATCTCTGTTAAATTTTTATAGCATTTGTCTAATTTTTTAAAAAACTTCATACAATTTTATCTTAAATCATGGAAATCCGCACTAAAAGGTAATACGATAAGAGGTCCGTGATATCTATGATTTTAAGAACTATTGTTCTAAATTATACAAGGAATTATTGTTTAAAAGTTATTGTCACTATAGTTTAAAGGACTCTAAATTTCATGAATGTAATTTCATGAATCAATCGCACTAGAACTAATAATAAATGTTGCAGATATCCTAATCATTTGATGATATTTATAAATATATCATTTCTTATAGATTATATCAAATTTAGTTTATTTAAACATCCCTGAAATTTCTGATAAATCTTTATTTGAATTTGAGTATATTAACTTAATTGATAAATTTCTAACTTACAAAACACTTTCTAAAGCATTGGCGTATCAAATGCAAAACATAAGCTTAATTTGTACGCAGTGTAAATTACTACTAATAGTGAATAATGCTAAATGTCTGTTGATAAATACACTAATTTGTTTACCAACGAGATAAAAAACTTCATTATCAATTACAGCAAGAAAAATGATCCACAGCATTCGCAATTAAACCATGCGGCTTTAACAGGGAATTAGTATCATCGGTAAAAAGAAATATTTGGGCAAACAATCAGTCCGAATTGTTTCATTTGTTAACTGTCGTTCGATTTGTGAAATGGATTCTTGATCTAAAAATAACAAATATTCAATTAGAACGCATATTTGTTTGAGGTTAATAAACTCTAAATGGTTAAATGTGCTGTGATAAATATCATGAAAATTTCTCTTAGTGTTGTTGGTATTAAACAAAATGTATAATTAACAGAATACCTGAAATAAATGCTTTATTTTTTTTCTGTTGTTAATTTTTTTTTGCATAACCACAAAACGAAATGAGAAAAATTATCTTAATTTAATGAAGTAAAATTATACTTGAGCAATTTTACTTATGAGCTAAACGTTTCATAGTTAATCAGCTCCTTCTGGTTGTAAATTCCTTAATGAAAACCTCAATACAAATACTTCAGTTGCGTCTGTTTTTCTTGACGTCGCTAAGGCTTTTGACAATGTCTGGAAAGAAGGCATTATGTAGAAATTAAGTTTGTTTTTAATTCCAGACTAATATACCTAGAATATTCTTACCTTGGTGACCGTACCTTTTGCGTCTGCTTTAATAAAATCCTACCCGCACTTTACCATATGCTCTCTGGTATACTTCAAGGCTCGGTTCTCGATACTACATTCTAGAGCTTATTCTTTAATGGCGTCCCTAGAATACTGAGGACTTATCTTGCCCTGTACGCGAACGACACGGCAATGTACGCCTCTGAACACTATCCATTGATCTTACACAATAATTTACAAAAACACACAGATGGCTTCCTTAACCGATGCACTCTACAACGCGTTAAACTTAAAAAACAAACAACTTCTGCTATTTACTTTTTTAGAAAACTAACCTATCCCAACCGTATCACTTTTAATAATACTACTATTCCTTTGACTAGAAATACTTGGTAGTTACCCTAGACAGAAGATTTATTCGAAAGCATATCACTAATATTCGAGGTAAAGCCGCCAGAATTTGCAAATTTCTTTCTCCACTTCTTAAAAGTAACACGCTGTCTATAAAAAATAAACTCTCTCTTTATAACGCATGTATTAGATCTATTCTTACTTATGCCTGTGCCATCTGGAGTTTCGCTTGCAATATTAGTATGAAATTGCATTATGGCACTCATAACAAAAATCTTCTTCGTTATACAGGATGGACATATATATCTTCGCAACACCACTATCCCTGTCACTAAATCTTAATACCGTTTCTTAAAAAAAAAAGCATAATTTTACTCTTTAAAATGTTTTACGGATCTGTCTATAATCTTCCAAACCAAATAGTTTCGGAAATATTCAATTAAGTGGTATCTGACCCCACTAATAGAAAACGCCCTAAATATATGCTTTAACTTAACGATAACAGTTGAGATTTAGTACTCACATCTCGCCTACACTTAAACTCTCATTGTTTGTTTCTGTATTGTTTTGTTAAAAAGAAGCTAAATGTTAATCTGCTAATCTATTAACATTTCTTTTTGTACTTCTAAAAAGTATGGTCTCTGTAAAGAAGTTTCTTTTTATTATTATTAAAGTTGGGGTATCTCCCGGAAACTTTTTCGCCTGGCCTTTTTAGGATCTTGAGGAATTTTTCTTTTTGTCACTTATCTTGTTATACTACATGTGCAAAGCATGATTTTTATTCCTTATTTCCATTTTTGGTAAAGTTTTTCTTAATAGATGTTTTTATTTATGTGGCTACCAGCCGCATTTAAAAAAAAATTATTTTTATGGCTTCCTAGCGCCTAAGCAATACGACATATCTAACAATTGGATTTAAAGTTTCCACGTAACTAGGTCATCCATCAACAAAAATACATTGTTCCATTGTTCCATTAGCATTCAAATACAAACCATAAAATACCTACTACAGGGCGTTTTACACTTCAAGGTTCTTACACTTCATCTTTTATCAGAAAATGAATTCAGTAATATTTATCTTTATTTAATGAAAATAAAATGGACAAGTCATATTGAAAATATTAAAAAAATTATTTTTTTATTAATTGAAAATCTCGTTTAGTAATTTAATGCAAATATTCAAACGATATGTTTAGTAAGAACTTATTGTTGATATAACTTCTTTATTATTTTAAAATAAATATCATTTTTGAAAAGATTAATTGAAAAAAAATTACTTTGAAAAGTCAAAATACTAGAATATTTTTTCAAGTGGTTCAAAATATTAGAATACTTCACTGTAATTCCCCTATATTTATCGTCAATTCATAACTGGTGGCATTATTGATTAAATTCAGATGATTTTATTTAAAATAAGTATTATTTTAGCGGTTTGCTGTTTCGTCTTTAAATGGGTCATGTGAGTGATATATCTGAATTTATAAAAATTCGTTTGGTTGATTTCTATAGGCATGATAAAATTCAATAATAATAACGTATTTTTTACATTGTTTGCAATGAAGTGTTATAAGAATGCTAACACAATATTTAAAAAAAAATGGAAATTTTCAAAATAATCGCCGAAATGGCAGCCGAAAACGAAAAATATCTGCTAGAGATAAATGATGTTTACAGTTATAAAATATCGTTTTAAAAGTAGTATGTGCTCCATGCACGGAAAATGGAAAGAAGATGGAGTTAAAAATTCTATTTTGACAAGATTAAGACGTCTCCATAAGTTTAAGTTTGAATTTCGTGTACCAAAAACAAAACCTCTCATGATTGCAAAACAAAAGCGCATAAGATTGAATTGGTGTAAATCAAGACGTCTATAGAACGAAGAAGATTGGAAAAATATATCATTTAGTGATGGAAGTATGTTATGTTTTTCATATGGTAATCAAGGCATCCGAGATTAGAGAACCAAGCAAGAAGTATTTGATAAAGATTGCCTTAAATGTTCCGTAAAATTTGCATTGAGTGTCATAGTGTGGGGTTGCATGAGTGCAAAAGAACCTGTAAAATTACACATCGCTACGAAAAGGTTAACCCTTACTATCAGATGTTTGCAGAAATTTTGGAACTTTACACGATTCCATTACCAGAACATGGTTCGTACGGATACCGTTATTGTCCAGGTGAAATACCAGTATTTCTTTAAAGAAAAATAAATACAGGGTGTTTCTAAATTCATGGTACAAACTTTAACAGGTGATAGTACACACCAAGTCAAACAATATTAAATGGGAAACTAAAGGTCCCAAACGTCTTCCGAAGGAGATAGGCGCCATTAATGTTCAGGGTCCAAAAATTCAAATGATTATAAAAAACAGAAAAATTGGTCGATTCGTTTGCTGGTTTTACTAAAATTATTCTTTATGTCAGCATTGTCTTGAAAATAAATTATAAAGATAAATTTACAAAAATGCCGATAGGGGGCATTTTAGACTTTGAAGTAACGAACAACTATTTTTTACCGTTATTTTTTGCATAGCATTAAATTTTTTAGAACCTTAGACACAAACTTAAATTTTGTGTACAAGATCTAAATCGTTGGGAGTGGTTACGTAGCGCAAACTGAGCTGTGGTTGAGAGGTTCAAATTTCAAATGATTATAAAAATCGGAAAAAATGGTCAATTGATTTACGATTTTCACTAAAATTATTCTTTATGTCAGTATTATCTTGAAAATAAATTATAAAGATAAAATTCAAAAAATGCCAATAGAGGGCGCTTTAGACTTTGGAGTAGCGTATAACTATTTTTACCGTTAATTTTGGCATCTCATAAAATTTTTTTAGTTGCTTAGACATAAACTTAAATTTTGAGATGAAAATCTAAATCTTTGGGAGTGGTTAAGTAGCGCAAACTGAACTGTGTTCAATGAGAGTCGTGAGGTTCAAATTTTAAATGATTATAAAAACGGAAAAAATTTGTCGGTTTTCGCTAAAACTATTCTTTATGTCAATATTTCCTTGCAAATAAATTTTAAAGATAAATTTAAAAAAATCCGTTAGAGGGCGCCTTAAACTTTAGAGTAACCAACAATTTTTAACTGTTATTTTTTGTATCTAATTAAATGCTTGCAAAAGCTTAGACTTAAATTTTGAGCTCAAATTCTAAATCGAAGAGAGGGGTTAAGAAGTGCAAACTAACTGTATTCAGGAGTTGATATGTTACCCTCCCCACCCCTCGAACGCAGTTCAATTTTCCGCTATTTAATTACTCACAACGATGCAGATTTTGAGCTCAAAATTTAAGTTTGAACTTTTACAAGCATTTAATTAGATACAAAAAGAACGGTTAAAAGTAGTCGTTGGTTACTCTAAAATTCAAGGCGCCCTCTGACGGAATTTTTGAAACATATCTTTAAAATTTATTTTCAAGGAAATATTGACATAAAGAATAGTTTTAGCGAAAAGTGACCAATTTTTCTGTTTTTTATAATCATTTGAAATTTCAACCTCCCCACCCCCATTGAGCACAGTTCAGTTTGCGCTACTTAACCACTCCCAAAGATTTAGATTTTCATCTCAAAATTTTATTTTATGTCTAAGCTTCTAAAAAAAATTTAAGAGATGCAAAAAATAACAGTAAAAAATAGTTGTACGTTACTCCAAAATCTAAAGCGCCCTCTACCGGCATTTTTTGAATTTTATCTTTATAATTTATTTTGAAGATAATACTGACATAAAGAATAATTTTAGTGAAAATCGCAAATCAATTGATTAATTTTTCCGTTTTTTATAATCATTTTTAAATCTGAACCTCCCCCCACAGTTCAGTTTGCGCTGCTTAACCACTCCCAGCGATTTAGGTTTTGAGCTCAAAATTTAAGTTTATGTCTAAGCTTTTAAAAAAATTTAATTGGGTGCAAAAAATAACGGTAAAAATAGTTGTTCGTTACTCCAAAGTCTAAACGCCCCCTATCGGCATTTTTTAAAATTTATCTTTATAAATTATTTTCAAGACAATGCTGACATAAAGAATAATTTTAGTGAAAACCACAAACGAATCGACCAATTTTTCTGTTTTTTAAATCATTTAAATTTTTGGACCCTAAACTTTAATAGCGCCTATTTCCTTCGGAAGACGTTTGGGCCCCATAGTTACCTATTTAATATTGTTTGACTTGATGTGTAGTATCACCCCTTAAAGTTTGCACCATGAATTTAGAAACACCCTGTATAGCTCAAAAGAGAGAAATATTGTCTTATTTAGTAAGAAAATATTGGTACCAAAAAATTTTCTGGTCATGAAATTCCTGCACCCGTACGAACCATGCAGAAGATTTATTTGAAGATGATTTCATCTTTCAACAAGGTTTAGTGTCACCGCATACCTCGATGTCAACTAAAAATTGGTCTTGCCAACGAAACATTAAGGAACTCCTAGGCCACCAAATCCCTGAGATCTTAATCCCATCGAAAACTTATGTTGCATAATGAAGTTAAAATTCCAAGAAAATCCTCCTTCAAGTAAAACTAAGTTAGTGGCACGTATGAAGTCTACTTGGGCTAATATTGCTATAACCGTTTATAAGTACCTTGTATATAGCATGCGAGATCGATTGTACGTTGTTATGAAAGCTATAGGAGATGTTACAAAATGTTAACTACCATTTACTTCATTTTCATAAAGTAATATTGTTGGGTAAAATAAAATATTCTAGCATTTAGAACCAACCTAATTTTTTTTCTAACATTTTGATGTGTTTCAGAAAGCTGCATACCTAATTTATTGTACTGTATTTTGTATTTTGTAATTGTTAAAATCTTATTTAAACATTCCAGATTTGATTTATAATAAAATTAAATTGTATTTACTTTGTATCATAAACAAATAAATGAAAAATATTTTTTCTGATTATTTTTTTCAATTAATCTAGCATTTTAAGCTATTTAACTTAGTTAATTAGCCTATTTTTCTGTTGCTTACATTTAACATATCTTATGCAGAAAATTCTGGTTCGAATCGACTATTATCAATATGGCAGGGGTCATTTTGACCCCCTAATGACGGTTCTAGTTTTCAAATGTACAACTTCGATTATAATTGTAGTTTAGTTTTTCTTCGGGATCAAAAAAATTGTGGGATTAACACAGGATTCTGCAACATATACAGGTTCCGTTTTCGCAGGTTTTCCTCTATTTCATTGCAGACAATTTGACTTCACACAAAAAACTTGCAAAATTGTATAACGTAATATGTTTACAACTAACCAACAAAATCAAAGAACACATTAAAAGTGAAATATTCAAAAGTTATTTAAACTTTTTAAATGGTCTAAAATTGCGTTTTTCTCTGTATTTACGCTGGAAAAGGTGGTAAATATTGTTAAAATAGACAGAGAGGTGATGTTTTTAAATAAACAGAAACATTATGCCAAAGGAAATAAAATACTGTAACTTGGCATAAAAAATAAATATAACTTTCCTAAATTATCTATAACAGTTACTGATTTTTCAAAAATAAAGGAAAACGTAAAAGATTGGACAGGAATGTCGGCGCTATGTTCAATAAGTACAAAAGAGTAAATAATTCGGATATTACAAAACCGCATATGGCGATGGTCGACATATTTAAGAAAGACACATGGATGGAATACCACACCCAGACATATTAATCTTAAGTTTTTACGTAGCTGCCAACATATTCCGCTTTTTTGACCCAGATAAAATTTATAGAAAATTTCAACATTTTAAATCGATGTAATCTGCCGATTAAATAAGTCAAAAAATTCTATTAAATTTTTCGGAGACAAAAAAATCGGAAGATGTTGGCAGCTATGCATTAACATTTTATAATCGTTTATTTTATCTTACTATTCTATGCACCGAAGTCTTTATATATAAATTAATTTATGTGTTTGAGAAAACTGTGCAAGAGCTTTACACAAGATAAAAGTGTCTAACTTTATTAGTTCACTGAAAAATTGTATTTTTCAGATAAATACGCCAACTATTCCTCAAATACTTGAGCAATATCGATAAATATTTTTTTGGTGGTAGGTTATGAATATAAAATCCTAATGCTCACCATGAAGCAAAAAGGCACGTCTCAACTAAAGTAAATTTCACAGGAGAGTAAAAAGTAAATTTGCATGATTTTACTGTAACAAAAAATTGCAGCACTCAGCACTACATACAGAAGTAAAAACGTGCATAAATACATAAAAGCCTTAAGAATAAAGACGCAGGATGGGGTTTGGAGGATTGGGTGATTTTTTTCCTATCCCTGTAATCTAACCCTTTTTTTTGTTACAAATAACATGTGGCGTAATAAAGTCATTTTCCGTATAGTAACACTTAAGAAACTGTTTGTGTAGAAATACGCGCCTATAACAGACCGGAATAAAACGCAAAATGATTTTTTGAGAGATATGTGACCTTTTTCTTGCTGGTGAGTGATATATGACAGACAGTTTAAAAACCATATATGTTTAGTTTCAGAAAAAAATGTATATTCTGAAAAATAGAAATTTCAGAAAAATTGGCATGACTCTAAAATAAAATGTTTCAGTCGCAGAAAATTTTTTTGTCATAAGTCTTCAGATTAATCCAGGAAATATGAATTCCAAATTTAATCAAAATAGGTTAGGTTGTCTGAAAAACTGCAGTTAACCCCTTGGAGACGGGCGACGCGTACGTGCCGCAAAAAGCCTTAAAAATCCTTGTTTATCCCGACCAGTAAAATTTCACTGTGAAATTTGCCTTATTTAATCGGAACACTGCGGGACGGTAGGCCAGCTTTGAGGAGGCATTTTCTCAATTCAATAAGACACAAATTTAAGTTTATAAAAACCGGTTACAAAATATTAAAAATTTCGCGTTTAATTAACATTTCCCATAAAATTGCAGCCAGCCTTGTGTCTTTAAGAGGTGCAAAAGATGCAGAAAAAAAAGAATATTCTGACAAACGGAGAACTAGCCATCAATGTATACTTCAATGGCATTTAAAGGTGATTGTATCCAAGTTAAAAAAGGCACCACCTCCCATCTCTTAGGTTGATAGAATACACGGTTTTTCGCAATACGAAATACGTTCTTACATTATTCCGTATACCTAAGTGCCTGAGATAAAAACATACGCTAAGAACGAGACTTTGTAAATAATAATTATATACAAAATGCTCTTTTTTGAAGATATACATTAAATGAAACACTTCATAATTAAAACATGTCATTTGTAATTTAAGGAGAGAATTGTAGTCAATCATTTAACAAATCCACATTCAAAGTAATCTTAAAACTGCAAAGATGCTAAAAAAATATGTATAAAAAAATAAAAACAATAACAAAATTGTAATTTAACAAATTACAACGACTATTTTGGAAAATGATATTTTCAAAGACTTAAATTTTAAAGACGTATAAATAAACTGTATTTAAATTAATTATAATAATAACAATCATTTTTAGGATGATCATAACGACTCATGTATTACGTACGCCATGCATTCAACACTAATATTCCTAGACCAATGATAAAAAAATTAGTACTTTATAGATAGAAAACTTCAACTGTTTAAAATGTGCATTTTTATTGGATGGAGTTAATCAGACTGACTTCTGAACGCCTCATATAACGTACGACATGGATTAAACATTAATATTCCTGGACCCATCAGAAACAAATTCTAAATGAAATTTCAGTTTTACAATTTTCGGAACTGCAAATTTTTTAATTTTAAATTTCTAAACATCGCACATTTTCAATTTTTACACCGTGCGCTGAGGAAAAAATGCACTCTTAAATGAAATTTGTTTGGAATTTTTATCACAATTTGTTTTCAAATTATTATTACTTTTTAAAGTTTTAATTACTTTTTTGTCATTATGAAAACAGAAGTATTTCATTTTGGGTATTAAACATGAACCAATCACAAAACGAATAAAATAAAATAAGTTGCGGAATTCAACCGACAAAAAGATTCAGATACACTTCAGATTTCCCCGTTCTCTACCGAAGACAATAACTATTTTCCAAATAATCAATAACCTACATAAGATATTTTACAAATTGTAAACTATTTAACATTTTGGCAGCAATAAGCATTACGCGTCTTTATAGATTTTCTATAAAAGAAAAAAAAATATTTGCCTAAGTTTAATAAGCAGATTTAAATGAAAAACCATACGTTGTTTTCAAAATAAAAAATGAAGATTGAAATCAGAATCTTCTGATTCAGATATAATGTATTTAGAAGATAGTCGAATAAATGTATATAGAAGCCTTTGAAACTAATGTAAGCAAAATTGCATAAAGCAATACGAAATATAACTGAATTTCGTTGTTTTATGGAATCAATGAAATTGACTTTTATTGCAAAAACTTTTGAATTTTACGAAAGTAAAGCAAACATTTAAATAAAAATCTCTTTATCTACATTTCTTTTGTGTAAGAATTTTAAGATATAAATTTAATCTATGGCTGTATAAAGTGTGCATTCAAGAAAGAGTTCAGATTGTACAATTGTATGTTGTTCACTGGTAAATCACAAAACTAAATTAAAGTGATTACTCCCCACAAAGAAAAAAAAATAACGATAATTTTAATTAAATTTTTCGTAGAAGAATCAGATGCTTACAACATAAATATAATTTTTCTTATATAAATATCATGTGATTTAATAGGAATTCCCGCGAGATTTTATGAAAAATTTCATTAAAAAAATAGATTTTCTTTTTTTAAGAAGAAAATACAAAATGAATGAACAACAAAATCTATTGGCTGCATTAATCTTTTTTTTTCATACATTTTCATAAAAATCAGACTCTTAAAAACATATAAGTGTTCTAGCAAAGATTGTAATTCAAATTGATACTCAAATTGATAATTCAAAATGACAATTTGTGTGTTTAAAATGAGTGATGAAAAATAAAATTGGACTTTTTTTTATTTTGTACCCGTAATTTCATCTTAAAATAGAAAACAGTATGCTAGAAAATTTAAAAAATATATTTAGACTTTTTTGAAGAGAATAAAACACAATAGAATAAAAGAAAACAATTCAATGGTATTCAGTAGATAACAGAACCATGTTAATACTTTGTCTACCGACGGTACCATTAAAATAACTTTTTATAAAAGTCTTTTAATTCGTCACTTATTTGTAATACTGTTTAGAATGAGTTAGAGATACATTACTTTATTTTGCTAAAAAACGCATCATTGGTTACACAAAACAAAAATACTTTTAAAAGAATGATTTCTTTTGTCTTTGCATCTTTTCTGCTTTCTTGGCGCTGTTGGAGTTTAGACGGGGATTTTTCAATGCGGTAATATTTCTATATTTATATTGTAAGAACATCCTATTTGTACATTTTATATTTCTACAAAATACTAAGAAAATAATCAAAACTGAAAGATTTGAGTGGGATTATAAGTACTGCACAAAACCCCAGTAAATTCAAATTTAATTAATCCTCCTAAATCCCTCAATCCTTCTAAAAATACTTCAAATATTTATAAAATGATTATGTAAATCGTTTAATTTAGTTTAAACAATTTGTGTAAAATGCTTTAGAATGTAAAATTTTCATGAGTTCATAAGGCGGTAGATAAAGGGATACTTGATCCGAACCGAACATGCATTGTGCAACATAGCAACACTTGTATAAGTTTTGGTATGGATAATAATTCCTGATTGTTTTAAATTCAACAAAATCTGTTCAAGAACATTTCAATAAAATTCTAGTGTCAAAAAATATTTCTGATTGCTTTAATTTCAACAAAATCTGTTTAAGGGTATGATAAAACTCGATACAAAATAAGAAAATACTTTTTCGTGTGACAACTTTTAATTCAAATCGAAAGCAAATAGATATAAGCTAGCAACATGCTCGAAATTTTTAAAAAACTGTCATTGCATAAATTAATTAGGCTGAAATTGATTACTGTTACTCGAAATGCAATGGATTTTTGTGAAAATTAAAAATACACTAGTCTAAATATTTACATTTAAAACAAGGATTTCATTAAATCTCGGAAATTAGACGGGAATCCGATGCTGTTTGAACAAAGGAGATTTTGTATGTTACTGGAGACGTATTTAGAGAATACGTGATTTCAGTCCCCTTTAATTTGAAACTTGGCATGGGCGTGGGATATAAACTTATTATCTTTCATATGTATACAGAGTGAATTTCTTTTACTTTGAGAAAAACTTGTTTAATTACTAAACAACTATCTTTACAGTTACCAAGCAATTCTTACGTGTTCAAGTGGAAATTCAAATTAAATGTTCTATTTCATATGAAAAAGTATTTGTCTCAAAATAGTTTTATTTTTAAAAATCAATAAATTTGAATTTTAAGCAATCTCTAATTTCTAACAATTATATTTGTAACAAGGTAATATAATTTCAATAAATAAATTAGTGGAAATTGAATTCATTTACAAAGAAAACATACTGAATTGGGATACAATAAATTTTATAACTTGACAACATTTTCTAGCGCTGAAAAAAGTTTTTTTTTCATTTTGAATTTAATTATTATCAACATCACTTCCTCAATTTAAATACCTCAAAGATGTATAAAATAATAAAAGTAAAATAAAATATCGCAACGGAAAATGAAAAGAAAAAGAATTAAATTCCGATGCAGTTTTTATAAAATCCTGGTATGCATCATTTTAAATAATTTTAAAAATTTATAGAAATTGTAATGCGCATTTTTTAAATCAAGAAAAAAAGTTAACAAATTTTATGAAGGTTTGAGATTATTTATAGATTAATTAGCCTTATTAAATATGATCGTGAAGAATGTAGAAAAATATATTTCATAAATCGTATCATTTTTGTTTTCTCCCGTGATATATTAGTTTAGGGTTTATACGAATTCATTAATTTAAAATTTGTAGTGTTGCTTTAAATACCAAGAAATTATATCAAGTGTAGAAAATGGAAACTATCCACTTATGCATTTAATGCATTTTACATTTAAAAAATGTCGGTGGAAACTACACCGGGATTTTTATGCAAGAAAGATTAAAATTGTGTTTTATTTGTTCAAAAAAAAAAAAAAAAAAAAAAAAAAATGTTAGCCTTAAAAAAATAAAAAATAAAAAATTCTAATTCAGATAGTAGTTTCACTGAGCACAAAATCACATCTTTAAACCATTGTCAGTTTTAAAACCATTTATTAGGAGCGTTGAATCCAAATATCTGTAATAATTCATTTATCAGTGGTGCCTATTAGAAAACATCCAATTTAGATCTATTGAAACTGCTGTAAAAAAAAAAAATAATAATAAATTTCAAGATTTAAAATAGAAATGTAGTTTCTGAGCATGCATTTTAACTATTTATAATTCTATTCCAATAGGTTTTTATTTTAGTATAATTTGAAAATAAAAGTGAAAATGCTACTATCTAAAGCATTAAAATGTTGTAATATTACAGTGTTTAACTTTTTTTTTACTAAATTTGTTATGCCGAATTTCTTATTGCTATCTAAAGCTGCTGCACAGATGTGGTGAAAATGACCCAAAACATTAGATACGCGTTTAAACCATTCGTGCCCAGGATCTTTTGCGTAAATTTTATTTGGTTTTCACCAGTATTTTTAGAAGATTTAAGTTTAGTTCATTAATCACGAAAATGCATCATTTAAATAAGATAATTATTGCTTTTCTTTTTAGCCGGTGTCAAAAACAGTGCTGGCTGAATGCACGTTTTGAAGCGTCCCTAAAAAGGGACGCTAGGCACTAATGGGTTAAAAAAGTTTTTTCCTAAGTAATAACAGCAATCTACTCTCAAAATGTCGTAATTTGACTTTATTCGATCAAACTCTGCATTAGTGAATCAGTCAGTGATTGAGATCGGGGGTCTTTGTTTATCAAAATACTTTTATTTCAGTAACCATAAAAAAAATATTAAGCAAAAACCGTATGCACATCGTGAGAATAGTAGAATTTTATTTAACATAACTAATTAGAAGAATGTAACAGTTGCACCCTACAATGTCCCTTCAATACTAAGAGTTTTTTCTGATGTTTGCGTTCTTTTGAAACTATTTTCCTAATTAAGACAGCAATTTCATTGAGAAGAGTGGTTCTTCTTTGTCAGCTTTCAAACCATTTATACAGAATGAAGAATGGAAGCATCTTCATTATTACATTTATCAAGGGTAGTCTGTTAAAATTATTGTGAAATACTGAAAATTTAATAACTCAAAATCGAAATGTATTTTTCTAAGTATTTTAGCATTTTTATTTACTCTATTTTTTGTTATTATTTTAATATGATTCGAAATAAAACACGAAAACTTTTTGCCACTGTCTTAAAAAGTTGTTATAGTGAATGGATATATAATATGCATTAGAATTAAAGCAGATTAAAGAAATGTTTGAATATAATACCATGTATATTTGATTCGACTTCTGAAATAGAAGATTTGATGTTGTTGTATTTATGTCGGCCAATTATCTACGCTATGGGATATAGGGCCTATAGGGTGGGTTGTCCTCCGTGGGGGTCTTTCTAAGGGAGCCTAACCCGTATTTACGTAAGGTTCGAAGAAAACCACCTGAAATAGAAGAAAATAAGTATTTTCTTCTTTTTATATTTAGGGTTCGTACGAGACCTGGAATCGGATGAATAGAAATTTTTATGAAAATTTTTATGAAAATCGGATGAATAGAAAAATTGCAGGCACAATCAAAAGTATTCCGTTACATTTCGATCAATGGGGAAAAAGTTTCAAAGGCATTTAATTGTGTTACACTCATTCGAACATAATAAAATAATATGTCTATGAAGTACATATTATAACATACATTCTGCATAATCTGTGGTGCAAAGAAAAATTTTTATTGATTTATAAGGCTACAGAAAAATATTCCATTACATAATGTTATAGGGATAACATTGTTTGATGCGCGTTTTAATTGTGATTAACTTTTTAACATTTAATGAGGTTGATATACGTTGCTGGGGAATACTTGAAGTTATTTCCTGTATAAAAGAAAGCAGATAGTTTTTACAGGGACACACAAAAGATTTTGGCTACTATACTGTATCCGAATTACTGTCTACAATAACAATAAGATATGAATATTTTTAGAACCTCGTTATCGTACAAACGCACCTCATTCACTAGGCTTCACGTGCAATTTCCAACTTGTTTTTTAATAAAAGAAATTACTTATATTTGACCAGGAAAATAAAGAAACCCGTAACTCTGCACATAGAAATCAATATATTTTTATTTGAGATGACATAAAAGCACTTCATAAAAATGGTATGCTCTTCAGTTAATAGTAGACTTTTACCTAACAATCTGCTAATTAGAATTACGTCAAAAAAATATAGAATACCATTTTACTTTCACGAAAGGAGATATGCAAGGGAGAGAAAAGTTCCTTTGAGAATATTTCTTTTCGGCAACTTTCTAAACAAATGCTATAAAAGTTGAAAAGAAACATCACTATTATTCCATTCATTTTCAATCCTCTATTAAATAATAAGCGCAAACGGTATTTTTTCTTCTTCTTTCCCCGTACTCGTGTCCACCAAGGAGTATTATTCAGCTTTATTCATACTTATAAAAGAAACATCAATTGTAAAAAAAAAGCATTTTCCATCTCATAAACAGAAAAAACAAGTCTTTTCCCTTCCAGTCAGGTAAAATGTTCATGGTTAGAATGTAGACATATGGGAGGAGTTTTACAAAAAAAAGGTTTTAATTGATTTTCTTTGGCATTTAAAATTAGATACATGGCTAAACAAGTGGACATTTATAAATGAAAATCGCACAGAGGCACATTTTACAAAAAACTCCAATTTCCATTATAAAATCTGTCTAACATTTATTCTGTTGTAAACTTTAAACTAAAAGTGAGTCATATAAACATGAGTAAAAATATCTCAACTTATCAGCATAAAGCTCTTTGTAAGTCATCCATCTGAACGAGTAGAATGTTGTATAACAGTCGTCAGCATTTTCAAGTTTCGAATTCATAATAACACAACACTTTTCTGAATTTACAGCCAAACACTCAAAACTGCTTCAAATTTTAAAACGTCTGTAATAAACAACTCACAGTTTTGAGATTAAACTGATGGGTCATTCCACGGTAACTCACTTTACATTTAGAACAATTTACTGCAATAATATTAGTATTATAGCACAAAAAATATTCAAATGTAAAATTAATGTGACTTGTCAATGAAACCCATCTAAGGGTCAGCTTGGATGAAAATAACCTAAAAAATGACAATTTTTAGTTTATATGATAACTTACATTCATTTTTCAGTAATGATATTTAACATAGTAAAAAAACTACAAAATTTAAGAAATTACATTAAAATTAAGTATTTTTCATCTAAACTGCGCTTTGAATGAGGTTAATTAGGAAACCATGTCAATTTTACATTTTGAATATTTTTTTCGCTTGTGTTATATCACTAAAATTACTGAAAATAATTCTAAATGTAACCTAAGTTGCCACGTGATGACACTGATGATAATGCAAAGCCGTGACACTCTGATCGACAGATAAATATATAGAGAAAACTTTACTTTGGAAAAAAAGCAACAAAAAATTGGAAGAGATCTTAAAAGAACGTAAAATAATTTCATTCAATATAGGCTATGTTGTTTTTGACAATTTTTTTTAGAAAATATTGTGTATTTTTTTTTCACATGAAAAGGTACCAGTAATATACTTTTTCAATCCACTTTTTCTTGAAATCGAATTATAGATGCCATTTTGTTCATTAATGATGACATTTTTGATATTATTTCTTAGAAATTTTAACGTTATAGTATTATTTTCGTTCCAAAACAAATTCAGCGATTATACGCATTTTATTGAGAAGTAATCCGCATTAGTTAGCATGTAAAAACAACAACAAAAGACACTATGTAAAAAGCGTATGAAATTTTAGAAACAATGACTTTAAATTATGGCATCAATAAGTAAAAAAAAAACATACTTCAGATAATGAAGAAATATTTTAAATTTAAATTTTGTAAATTAAAAAATAAATTTCCGTATTAATGGACATTAATGGATAATGTAGGATTATAGGGCAACATATGAGATTTCTCAGCAAATACACAAACATTGTGAGTTTTCTTTGTGAGGCATGTGAAATATTGCACTGATCCATTTTCCTTCAGAATCATCTCACTAGAGGGCAGCACTAGAGCTGTTCCATGCAACTGTTCATCCAACCATGATAGTGAACTTTAAGCAAGAGCAGTAAGTATGGAGACTAGCACCAGATGGCAGCACCAAACATTTAAAATCTCCATACATACGAATATAAATGCAAGCTCAGCTGTTTACCTTTGTTTCAAGAGGTTGAGAACTTTCAGATACTTTTGAAGGACCCTCAGTCTCGTTATAGGTCCTCAGAGGGAAAGACATGCCTTCCCTTTCTGTGATTTTCTTTTGTGTAACAAAGGAAAGCTAATGCAGCTTCCTAAGGATACACTGAGAGGACCTGTCTTAAAAATTCAATATAACTGTTCTTAACACTTATCTAACTGCATTTTATTTTGTTTGTTTTAGTATAATAATCAAGAAATAAATTTTCAAGTGTGTTATATCCTTGTCAACTGGATTTCGTGTGCCATCTTCTACACAAGTACACAATGTGTCTTCCACTATTTCCTTCTGTTTACTATCTACTGTGATCAGGTAGGATCTAATCTAATTTTATACTTAGTGACATTGTGGAATAATACTGGGATTAACAATAATTTCTTCTATCACTGTTCCCGCATTCAACAGATTATGAGACTGAAAAGGGAACGTGATAGACTTTTTTACCTTTAATAAATGAACAAAACAAACCCAGTAATAATAATAAAAAAAACTGATTAACATTTTATTTTTATGTATGATATATTATATATAAATTATATGAATAATACTGAAAACCATGATTAATACTGAAAAATACTGAACTGATATTATATAAAATAAATAAATAAGGAAAGTCACTGAACTTCCTTACAAGAGCAATCAATTTATATTATATATTTATATATTAATTATATGCTAAAGTGTATAAATTGCTGAGTAACTGATTTATTATTGATTTATTAAGATACATTGTTTAATATATATATACACAATGGCCATGAGTAGGGATCTCACCTCCATTGAGAAACTGAATAATTCTAATTATTCAAATTGGTCCTTTAAGATTCAAAATTTGCTCGTCAAAGATGATTTATTTAAATTTGTCCTTAATGATCCACCTGAGACACCAGACGAAACATACATACGTGACATCGCGAAGGCAAAGGCCATTATTAACTTAAGTATCGAGGACAACCAGATAATTCACGTAAAGCACTTAGAAAACCCCAAACAAATTTGGGACAAATTAAAGGAAATTCATTTATGTGCTAATTTGAGCTCAAAGCTCTTCTTACTGAGAAAATTTTATTCCCAGAAATTACCCGAGAATGGCAACATGATAGATCACATCAACGAAATACTCACGATCAAAGATCGTCTCTCTGCAATAGGAGAGGATATTAAGGAGTCTCACATTGTTGCTATTCTCTTGTGCTCACTCCCACAGTCTTATGCACCATTGATAACTGCGCTTGAAAGCAGAGATCAAGAGGATTTAACAATTGATCTCATTAAAAATAAATTAATTGGAGAATTTACGCATCGGGTTGAAGCTAAAAATGCAAATTTGGACCCTGGAGACACAGCGTACAACGCTGAAACCAGATATATGGGTTCCCGTCCCAAAGGTACTGCATAAAAAAATAATAATTCAAACAGATCTAAAAAATTCTGTAACTTTTGCTCCCGTAACGGCCACATCAGAAGCGAATGCTTCCAACTGAAAAATAAAGAAAAACAGAATTCACAGAAGAATGCTTATAAAAACGAATTCAACAAAAATAAAACGTACAATAATAACAATGAAGGCCAAGACAATAAAGACCACTCATCCAACTACTGTTTCAACAGTAAGATAGAAATTATGGATGAGAAAAACGAATCGGATCTTCCTCCTTCCCCGATAGAACACACACTTAAAAATGAACCGGTACTAGTAAACAAATTACATGAAACTAACCCTCATTCATACATAATCGACTCAGGTTGTACTAGACATGTTACGTCCACAACAGAGCACTTCACAACATTTAAACCCGGAAATTTTGGTAACATTACCATCGCTAATGGGAAAAGATTAAACTCTCAAGGTATGGGCTATGTAACACTTAACTCAGGTCTAAAAAATAGCATAACTCTCAAAGATGTTCTTTATTGTCCGGAATTAAAGGGTAATCTTTTGTCAGTTAAAAAGGCAATTGATAATGACATAAAAGTAATTTTTGAAGGAGAAACGTGTTTATTCGTCAAAGACAACAACACTATCTTGACGCAAAATTGAATAATAATCTTTAAGAGATAAACCCAACGGACCAACATGGTTACATTTTAAGTACACAAACATCATGCGATAATGAAAATTGCATTTACATTTGGCATCGCAGATTAGGTCATAAAAATTTTGAAGCAATTAGACATTTAGTTAACCATAAGCTAGCAGAAGGGATAACCATAAACAATTGCAAACACAAAACATACTGCACTAAGTGTATCGAAGGTAAACTATCAGTTTCGCCTTACCCTAAATCGGCTAAAAACAGAAGCGTAGAAATCTGTTCCCGAACACATTCGGATATTTGTGGACCCATGGAGACAATGACCCCTGGCGGGAAGCGCTATTTCATAACATTCACAGATGATTACAGTAGATTTACTGTAACGTATTTGTTAGCGCATAAAACTGAAGCGGTAGAGAAGCTAAAGCAATATGTAGCCCTTACGAAGAATAAATTTGGAAAAACAATAAAATCTATAAGATCGGATAACGCCAAAGAATACCTTGGTGAAAATTTCGAAAAATACTTAGCTGAAAACGGCATTGAACGGGAATTAAGCGTACCTTATTCAAGCCCTCAGAATGGCGTCTCAGAGCGAAAAAATTGGACAATCGTGGAAATGGCACGTACTATGCTTCCTGACGCTAAATTACCTAGGCAATTCTGGGGCGAAGCAGTAATGACGGCCACATACCTAATTAACCGACTACCTACTAATGTAAACGAGAATCGCGCGACACCATACGAGTTTGGAATAACCGAAAGCCCGACCTATCTAATATCAAAACATTCGGATGTAAGGCATTCGCCTACATAGATAAATCAAAAAGAACCAAATTTGACGAGAAGGCTATTGAAGGAGTATTTATGGGTTATGATTTTCGTAGTAAAGGGTATAGAATTCATACCAGAAATAACAACATAATGATTTCAAGAACCGTTAAATTCCTTGAAGAGGGCATTGATCGGGAAGAAATTAATCACACGACAGAAAAGGAAAACAGCGCGCGATTACCTACCGAAAGTATCGAATTTGATTTAACGAATGAGAACGAAGAGAAAATCGTAAATCCAACGCAAAATGATCCCGAACCTAGAAGGTCGCTAAGAGAAAATAAAGGTATACCACCGAACCGTTTTGGAATAACAGCTAATGTATGCAAAATTAAAGAACCCAGGTCGTGGGCTGAATTGCAAAATATTGAGGACACTGAAATTAAAAATAAATGGTTGGAGGCGACCGATGAAGAAATAAAATCATTGCACAGAAACAAAACTTGGAAATTAATTAAAGCCGTACCCGGTAAACGCATCGTAGGTTCGAGGTAAACCTTTAAGGCAAAAAGAGGGGCAGACGGAACCATAGAGAGATATAAAGCGAGATTGGTCGCTAAGGGATACTCTCAAAAATACGGATGCGATTACGACGAAACTTACGCTCCGGTCGTGTCACATACCACACTCAGAGCGTTTTTAAATGCAGACGTTTATAAGAATCTAGAAGTGACACATTTAGACGTGAAAACCTCATTTCTACACGGCGATTTTGAGGAGGAAGTATTTATGCATCAACCGGAGGGATATGTACAAGTTGGGGAGGAAGAGAAAGTATGTAAGCTAAACAAAGCAATTTACGGCCTTAAGCAGGCAGCTAGGGCATGGAATTTGAAAATTAGTCAATCGTTAAGAAATTTAAAATTTACGGAATGTGAATCAGACCAATGCCTGTTCAAGAGGACTAAAAACGGAAAAATCGCTTACGTAATTGTGCACGTGGACGACATTCTTGTAGCGGGAAATAAAGATGACACGCACGAGATTTACACCCAATTATCTAAGGAATATGAGATTAAAAATTTAGGACCGGCTAATCAGTACTTGGGTATCAATATAAAAAGAACAGAAAATGGGAATTTCGAACTTGATCAGGAACATAAGATAATTGAAATCGGAGAAAAATTCAATTTAACCCTTAGTAAACCCACTTACACACCGATGTGCACAAATTATTTCAGTTTAGATCCCAACGGAACACTATTAGATGATAATAAAAAATATACACAGGCAATTGGGGGGTTACTATACATCGCAACACTGACTAGGCCCGACATATCGGCAGCAGTAAACATATTGGGGAGGGGTAATGAATCTCCAAGACAAACTGACTGGGAAGCCGTTGAAAAGGTCATTAGGTATCTATTGACTACCAGACGAATAAAGTTCGTTATTGATAAGTCGAAACCGCCAGTGTTGACAGTCTAAGCGACTCCGACTGGGCGAATGATCGGGACGACAGGAAGTCAACGACGGGGAACCTATTCATGTTGGGCAATAATGTGCTAGCCTGGGCCTCTAAGAAACAATCCAGCGTCGCACTGTCTTCCACTGAAAGCGAATATGTTGCACTTTCCACTGCAACACAAGAAATAAAATGGCTACTCACAATACTCAGTGACTTGGAACTTAACCAAGAACTACCCATAACCGTCTATGAGGACAATTTGCCTGCCATTAGATTGACTAAAATCGAAAAGGCACATACCAAGTCAAAGCACATTGACGTGAAATTTCATCATATCAAACACCAGCACGAATGTGGCATAATTAAAATTATTTACTGTCCTACGGAAAAAATGCTAGCTGATGTTCTCACCAAGCCCGTCTCTAAAATTAAACTGGAGAAGCTTAGGCTTCAGCTCCAATTAAAGATGTTGTAGATTTGCCTCGAAAAGGAGGAATGTAGGATTATAGGGCAACATATGAGATTTCTCAGCAAATACACAAACATTGTGAGTTTTCTTTGTGAGGCATGTGAAATATTGCACTGATCCATTTTCCTTCAGAATCATCTCACTAGAGGGCAGCACTAGAGCTGTTCCATGCAACTGTTCATCCAACCATGATAGTGAACTTTAAGCAAGAGCAGTAAGTATGGAGACTAGCACCAGATGGCAGCACCAAACATTTAAAATCTCCATACATAAGAATATAAAGGCAAGCTCAGCTGTTTACCTTTGTTTCAAGAGGTTGAGAACTTTCAGATACTTTTGAAGGACCCTCAGTCTCGTTATAGGTCCTCAGAGGGAAAGACATGCCTTCCCTTTCTGTGATTTTCTTTTGTGTAACAAAGGAAAGCTAATGCAGCTTCCTAAGAATACACTGAGAGGACCTGTCTTAAAATTCAATATAACTGTTCTTAACACTTATCTAACTGCATTTTATTTTGTTTGTTTTAGTATAATAATCAAGAAATAAATTTTCAAGTGTGTTATATCATTGTCAACTGGATTTCGTGTGCCATCTTCTACACAAGTACACAATGTGTCTTCCACTATTTCCTTCGGTTTACTATCTACTGTGATCAGGTAGGATCTAATCTAATTTTATACTTAGTGACATTGTGGAATAATACTGGGATTAACAATAATTTCTTCTATCACTGTTCCCGCATTCAACAGATAATATAATTAAGAAAATTCCAAATATTTTTGTATATCGAACTAGAACTCTAAAACATGTGATTTGTAAAACAGTAGTCAGAAACCGATTAGAAGCAACATAATCTATAAACATATAAGTGCATAGGTGCCAACCTGATATCCGATTATCCGTAATGCATGCGTTAATTTTACCCTGGTTTAATGAGTTTCGAACCAGAATTTTTTCAAAGAATTTAAATTAAGTATGTTCCAGTAACAATCCTAAAATTAAATAAATAAAGATTCATGAAATATATTTTCTGGTTTGAAATGACGTTAACCTGGATCAAACTAATCCAGGTATTACGGAAGATTAGTTGAAAGTTGGCAGCTATCTAGAAGTGTAATCCTTACGGTTAATTTTCTTTTAGTTAAAAAAATTTACGGTAATAAATGCACCGAATGCATTATGTCTAATTTTCGTTAATTAAGATTACGACGCTATTTACCTCCCATCACAGAGTACGGAACAGAGAATCAACTTTCATACACTGTAATGGCAACTTGTTTAACATGGGATTACGCATAGACAGTAGCAATACGAGCGGATGACTCTGAAACTACGATCATAACATAAGAGAGGTTGCTAATTCGGCGAAACATCGCTTCTTTGGCGACAAATGATATAGGAAAAAAGAAAAAAAAAATACAGCGACGGCTTGCTGCTTCTTGTTTTGAAATTTATGAAAGAATTATTTTAATATGAAATAACTTTGACATATTCGTCTTGCAAACAATGCATGTGTCTCTTCTTAACATAACGACCTAATAATTTAAACTTGAAAATTCAAGAACAATAACAGTAATAATTACGAATCAATATAAGCTCGGAAATCTAAGATCAAATAGCATAAGCACGTGTGCAAAGATAATCAAATCAGCATTCAGCAAGAAGTACCAAGCCAGAATATGGTTACAGTTAAACAGAAATCACGAGGATAAAAATCGCCAACGCGATGGTTTAGTTTTTAAGTCATCCACTGAGGGCGTTCTTTTCAAGCCGAGTTGAGGCTCTGTCTGTACTCTGTGCCGCCCATAATAGCGGAATCTGCTTTAACATTTATACAACTAATCGTCTTAAAAAGACGATTAGACATCTGGATTGCTACTACAGAGTCACCACAGAATTGCTAAGTAATCATTTTGTATTTAAATTAAATTACATATTTATAATCTTTTTCTGGTTGGAAAATTTTCTATATTTTTTTCTTTTTTTTAGAACAAAAGAAAATACAAAAATGTTTACAATACTGAAGATTTCCAAAAACTCCAGTGAGAAAACATTGATATACCATTGATGATTTCATTAATGATGAACCAGTTTCATTTTTTTCTGGGTTTACTCGAAACTACAGTCGAAGAGGTTTATCGAACTCATTTTGTGTTTTTTTTTTATAATTTTTACATTCATTTTCCCATTTAAGAAGGGCTTCTGTATATCCCTGACACTTCCGCAGATGTTTTAATGCCATGATGATGTATTATTTGCGTTTTAAACTAGTGAATTTAGAGCTCATATCTTAAAACTTTCACTAAGCGAGTAGTTTTTAATATTTAGCTTACTTCTGCGACATATATATTTCTAATTATAATTTAAATATAAGTTCATATAATATAAATTTTTGTTTGGGTATTGTCTATAATTAAAGGAGTATGGAAATTTGTATAGTATCATGTGCATCGGAAGGCGATTTTTTCAACCTTAAAATTAGACAAAAATCGATTTTAGTTTTTTTTTAAATTCAGTGAAATCTTGTTTAATTGTGAATATCTTGAAGCCTCATTTCCAGTCATTTGGCCGATACATTACGAGATATTTTTAATTTTGGAATAAACGCAACGCAATTATCCATATACATTAAAACTTTAATTGTCTTTTTCTCCTTGTTCATATTTTCGTCACATTCTTGTTTTAAAAATACTAAGGTCTTTTTTTGATTGAAGATAGAGGTTAAAACTTTTTCTGCATTCTGGGCCCTTACTGATATCTGGTCTAAAGTCGATTATATGTGCAACACACTAAACGAGTTCTCTTCTGTTTAGAAAAGAACGGGGCGCAAGAACAGGTCGTTTTGAAAACAGCCGTCTGTCATGTAGCCGTTTGGAACAGTAAACTGAACTATCTTGGCCACATAAAGGTCATGACAGAACTTTGAATCTGTAGTTTTCGCCCCATCTTCCCTTCGCTGTAATGGACAAATAGCGATCTCGTTGACCATCGTCGCTCTTGGAGGGCCTTGCACAGTGTTTCTTTTGACAAATACAATGTCCTTAAACCGTTTCCGAAATTTGGATGCAACGCTGACTGTTTTATTGAAGTTCATGGGACTTTACACTATCTCATTTGACTATCTACACTTGTGATAACTCTGTTTCTATTTTCACCACGATTTGCCGCATCATTCCAAATCCAAACGTTGGTGGTTTCTCATTTCGGCTTAATTTTATTAATTTTCCGTGAATGCTGCAAAAAAAAACCCACAATATTCAACGAGATGTCCGAACTAAAATTGCCACGCTTGCTTTTAAAGTCTGTTCTTTTACCCATTGCCCCAACTCACGTATACGCTTACTATTCGACATTAAATAGTTGCAAATTTTTTGAAGCATTAGTTTTACCTTTCCCCAAGTAGTTTACAAGAAATTACAATTATTGTGACACGCAACCGAATAATATAAACTTCTAAGAGAAAAATATGCTTATATATTAATGATTTTAACATAGCTAAGAGCTATATAACATCATTTTCCTGTATAAATTTTTACAATTCATATAGTAGTATCTTGATCCATGCCTAGACATAGTTCTATGTTAAAAGGAAAAAAATATTATCTAAATCAAGAACAGCGTCAAGTAATACACACGATATCTTATTTGAAATAATGCATATAAACCATAAAAAAAACGTACGACCTTTTATGACTGATTGTGTAAATATTTTTTCTTCTTTTCAATCATTTAACTTTTGTTTTGCATTAATAATTATTATAAAATATAACATTTATAAACATTAAAATTTTTTATATTTATTTTACGTTAAACATGTTATATATAAATTTCAATTTCTATATAGCTTTTGTTAGTTGGGTAGTAATGATAAAAATGTATATATGTACTAGATGCATGTATGCATGTAGAAGAAATATTATAAACAACAGCGCGTGTGTATCATCAAATACTATCCAGAATTTTCACGGGCAAACAAACAATTTTAGGTATATGACAGTTTTTTATAATAAAGGACAAAACAAAGTGATACCCGACATTAGAGACACTGATATATCTTTTCTTATTGGCTTACCTCTCAAACTTCTTTTAGGGAAACATACAGTACCCTAACTCGTTGGATTTGATTTTTTTTTCTTGTTTTGTTTTGTTTGTTTGTTTTGTTTATGCCGGCCATTTATCTATCCTATAGGCCCTAATGGGTGGGATGCCCTCCGTGGGGGGTTTTCTAAGGGAATCTAACCCGTATTTACGCAAGGTTCGAAGAAAACCACTTTTTTTTTCTCTTGGTATCAAAAAAGTTGCCTCAGTGGTGGACTAATGGAGGGATGCAAGCGCTGCGCCAGAAATACCCGACTGCTACCACTAAATTTTAAGAATACTTTTTGACACTTTTAGATACAGAATTTCTCAGTTGTAACATGGAGAAGAGTGCTGTTACAATTTTGAAGTGAAAATGGACGATTTGTGGAGCAGCGCAGGCATCCCGCTAATGCTGATTCATTCTCATAGCTGTCAACATCTTCCGCTTTTTCAGCCCGGAAAAATTTTATAATAAATTTTACCAATTCAAATTGCGGTAATATGCTGATAAATTAAACCGAATATTTCTGTTAAATTTTTCCGGGCCAAAAAATCAGAAGAGTTGGCAGCTATGCATTCTGATGTGACAGAAAACATGTCGGGATGATTTTCGGCAGAAGATCCAGTCTAAATAATTTTAAGTCTAATTCGTGAATAATAAATACAAACCTAACTGATCGTTAACCGCATGATTCCACAAAGCCAAATCCAATAAGTGGAGGGAATAATAATTATATATTTCCTCTCCTCTCTTTTCCTTGGTGTAAAATAAGCAGCTAATTGCTACTCGACTTTAATCCTCAGCAACACAGTTTGTAATTGTAGTTAATTATAATTTAAAGTCTGAAAATCATTCTGAAAAATTCGGCTATGACCGAGATTTTTCGGGTTGATAATTAATTGTATTATATATAAAGCCAAGATAATCCGGGATTATCAGGTAGGCAGTTGAACTATATTTATTCTTTTGCTACAAAAGCTGATTTTTGAGAGGTTTTGTTGTTGATACTGGCACTCCGATAAGTCTATTCGTAAGGAATTATTTCTTCATTTGCTCGGACTGTAGAGGGTTCGTACTATGTATAAATTTATTCAGAGGATTTGGGATATTTTAGTACCAGAAATTTCGCAAAGTTGTGGTCGCTACATCTGAATGAAGAATTGTTCTTTTTTTTTTCATTGAATATCGGAAATATTACTTTATAAGTATTTTGATAAGCGAACGAACCTTGTGTATTTTTATAATTTACCTGCATTATAATTTATAATTTGCTCTGTTTTTACTTTTACATACCGTAATTTCGTGTAGATAAGCTGCAGCTCAAACAATTCTGTTTCGACCCAGAAATGTCCAAAAATTTAATGTAACATTTTGTATCGCAGTATATATTTATCTTAAATTTCTGAATGGAATTCTCGTTAGTTTGAATTAAACGATGTCAAGAGAAAATGAGTTCCAATAAATGAAAAATTTTAATGTTATTTTGCTACTGAAAGTATTGGGACTTCATCATGTTCAGTTGGAATTAAGTGAAGATTCGATTTATCCGATTTCGAATTAACGAGACCCTACAGTACTTGCATGTTATGATCCTCCTTAATTTTCGTTATCCTCATGCATATAAAAGAAATTTAGAGAGGTCAATGTTAAAACGTTTTGCAGAGAAAGCAGCCAAAAACTTTAATAGCCGCTGTAGGAAATTTCACGAATTTGCGGGAAAAAAACCCTCAAACAGTCTAAAATTGAACAAAGTCTAACATATGGTAGGAAAAGTAAAAAGAATAAGTGCACCACAATCCATCTTCGCGATAGACAGTTTTTTAGACAAGCGGAGAATGAGTGCACCAAATTGTCGCCGCTTTCAAATCACCGGTCTGAGGAAATTCAGCAAAATCTCCCAATATCTGACCACGCTTCGGAGCAGAGTATTGCACAGCACAAATGAAATCGGACTCAACCAATAAAAAGACAACTTATTAATTGCATAAGAAAAGTAATTTCTAAGTGGATAAAAATAACCGATGTTTTTTTTTTTTTTTTTTTTTTTTTTACGGGGATCGGGAGAAAAGAAGAATGAAGAGAGAAGAGAGGAATGAAAAAAGAAAGGTCGGATACCTGTTTTGGAAGGGAGGAAATTCTCTCCTGGAAAGAAGGCTTGACAATTCAGCGGTTTAGTTGAGAGTCAAGGTTTTTTACTCCGGATATTGGAGTATAAGAAAGGACCAAAATCAAGTCAAATCGAACGAAGATATTACCTCGTGACGAACGGTGGTTAAGTGCGGACATTTGGATACGCATTGTGAATCTACGATAGACACTGATATTCTTTTGTCAGGGACAATTATCTTTATTTCATCTAACTGACTTTATATTGAAACTTGAATCCTTCATAACTAAATTATTAATGTTTGTGATTGTGACTTATGTATCCAAAACTTATTACATTTAATAAAATGTTTCTTTTGATCATACATGAGTCAGCGCCTTATCGAAATACCCGCACCACGCTACCCGGTCTTCACTGAAGGCTTTACACCGCCTATAATGTAAAATCATGTGAAAAAAATAATTTTAAAGATAAGAATATATAAAGAATATAATTTTAAAGATAAGTATCTTTGATAATAATTTTATAACTGTAAAATGCTTTTTATTAAAAAGAACTATTAGAATGCATTTTTGAAAAGTAATGATGTCAAAAAAAGTGATGTGGTATCGAAAAACCTTTAAAGACGTCACGCGGCAGCGGCATCTCCCAATCTCTTTACTAAACAACTTTATTACGCATTGTTTGCATGTGAATCTTTAATAGTAAGAAAATGTGCGTAAAATAGCTGGTTTATCTGATTAATTTTTTTTGTATTTTGTAGAACTGTCAATTTTAGGGATGGATTCTCCTATGTAGGGATTTTTTGAAAGATTTTCATAATGCCACTGAGAGAGTTTCCTATCTGGTCAACATACATATTTGGACAAAATATACCCCAATTACACTGTGAGGCCAATCTACAGATGTAGGTGGGTGTACTGACGGCTAGAGAGTGTTATTTTTATAGTCAGTATAAAGATATTTTGAGTTGTGTTTAGGAACGTAGTAAAAATTAAAAAAAGCACACCGGCTCAGTTTACAGTCAGATATTTAATTTAGTAATTATAGTAAAGTGTATTCTGAGTTCAAAACAGCGAATTTTACCAAACACAATTTTTAGAACTAAAATAATTTTTTTGAACCGCTAATTTAATGACGGAAAAATACAGTATTTTCTCAATCGATTAGATAAGATGGAAACAAAAATGTGAATGATTGTTAATGGAATCTTTTAAGTAACTAGAAAATATGATATTAAAATGGAAAAAATAATTTTTCAGATCTGTACTATTTATTTTTAATTGCCAAATCACAAAGCATGGGTACACTAAATTTTGAACTGCATTTACGTAATCAGTTCCAATAATAGCAACTTTTTCTGGCAGCAAGTCTTGTTTAGAAATTAAAAATTAGGATTGTTTTGATGTTAGCGTTAGGAATAATTTGACTTTGGTGGGTATTCGTCAAGTACTCGATATGAGCCTAAGTAAGGGAAGCAACTCGATTCGATATCACTATTTAGAGATGACTCAGATGATGCCACGAAGGGAAACATTTTTGGTTCAATTTCACTTTCTAAACAGCCATATAATTTTCCAAAAACTAAACGAAAGAAACAAACAAAAAAAAAAAAAACAAAAAAAAAAAAAAAAAAAAAAAAAAGGAAGGAAAATCGAGAAATAGTATTTCCTTTACTTACGTGTAATTCCATGAGCACATGTCGTATAAGTCACATACTACGATTTTGGATACCAGTATTTTAGAACGGTAAAATGTGACTTATTTTATCTGAGATATCTCATTAATTGAATAAGGCTGTGCAAATCTGTCGAAAATAACGGTGGGCAACAATTTAGCAGTTACTAAAAATGTGACTTACACGACAAATCCTCATGGAATTACCCTTACATATTTATTTTAAACCTTGTTTTTTGTTTTTCCACGAAAGAAAAGTACAAAAAATATGAACAAAAAAAAAAAAAAAAACAGAAAACTAGTTTTTACATATTGCAGACATTGGGAAAAGGCTAAATGTGTTTTATTATGCAATTCTTATAACATATGGATATAAATGATTATCACAAACCGCATGATATTTTAACAAATAAAACTGAGATTTCTTCAGGAATATAGAAAATTATTATTTTATTAATAGGTTTTCAAAAAGCTTCAGGCAAAGCAGAAATCAGAGCAGCTCTTGGATCAATACTTGAAACAATCTTATTTTGTACAGAGCAAAATATGTCATATAGAGATGACCACGATCATGGACAGCGATTGTGACATCATATGCTTAGTTTTTTGTAGATGTTGCTTAATCGTTTCGAAACACGATATTTTAAGGAAATGTTTTGTCACCGGCTTTTAAAATCAGAATCTTGTGCTTCATTAAATTGAGAAAATGCTCCGATTAACCCTTTAACGTTCATTGGTTTCGCCACGAAACCACAAAATTTTAATTCCGATATGCAACACTGACACCGGTGTTTTTATCTAAAAATATCCCTTTTATTATGGATTCGAAAAATCACGTTTTCTTGTTTAGAAATATATTTGTTCTTAATTACCGGTGTCATTCATTTATTTCGACATCTTAGCAATGAAAATGCTTTGATCGTTAAAGGGTTAAAAAAAGGAAAATGTACAGTATTTTTTTGCTGGTGAGGATAAACAAGGATTCTTAAGCCTTTTTGCGGTACGTATACGTGTCGCTCGTGCCCAGGGCGTTAACCCATTGCGACATGGGGAAATTCAGTTCGTAAAATGAGAAATTATCGATTGTCACCGGAATTTACAAACGACTTTTTATGGAATTAAGAATCCGTTAATTAAATCTTTCATTGTAAAAGCAAAATATTATTAAAATATTATTGGTGCCGTTTGGAAATAAAATTAGGTATCCCATGACTGAGCAAAATGTGCCGGAAAGAGTTAAGATTCTATTTCAATAAATCAAAAAGACCTGTCAGATAATGCTTATCCTATGGAGAAAAGAAAACTTATAAATATGTCTCAGTTGCACTTGAATATTTTTAAGTAATAATAATAATTATTATTATTATTTGCATTAAATAGCTGAAATCAATTCGGACGAAAGGTTAGGAGCACATAAAAGTTGAAAACGAACTTTGTAGTGATATACCTCAGCTATCCAATAAAAAAATCGTTTAAAAATATTGAAATGCAACCGGCATGTCTTTAAAAATTTCTGCCATAGGTTTAACATTAGGGAACTGGGGGAAAAACTGAATAGTCAATTTGAAATTCTTGAGCGGAAGCGAATGACGTCATTTTATATCATTTAAAATCATTTTATATCACTTTATGTCATTTGAGTCATTTTGTTTCATATAAAAAAAAGTGTGTGATTTAAGTCTTAAAACTGAACTATCTTTTGTACTATCTTTATTTATATAATTTTTTTTTCATCGGGGGCAATACAACACTGAATGACTGAAGTAGCCTCTTAAGACTGAATCGTCAGCGTGGCATTCTTCAGCGGAAGAAAATAACATTATTTTATATTAAATAAAAGTATCTGATTTATGTCTTAAAACTGAAATTTCATTTGTACAATCTTTTTATTAACATACATACATGCATACATATATTTTTTTCATTGGGGACGAGACTAAATTCTGGACAAGCAAAATTCTAGTTTCTAGTCTAGATTTTCTAGTTTCTCTATTTCTCTGCATATGTTTTATTAATTTAAATATAAAGGATGATTTCTATCTGTCTTATTCTGGTTTTTTTCTTTTGTGGACGACCGGACAGTTTGTGTTTTTGGTTTTTTCAAGCTATAGTCTTCATATTTTATTACGTTTATCAAATATTTAATAAATATTGTTTTTTAGCAAGAAGGAGTTTGAACATCCAGAAAAAAGAAACACATCCAAAATATATACTTGTTTTTTAAATTAAAAAAAATTTTTAAAAAATGTTTCGGGGATTTGATTTTTTCTTATAATAAAAAAATTAATAAAAAGACTTGAAAAATTGAAGATTCATAAACATATTTAAATAATAATGCTGTTCTTGCTAATATTAGTTATCTTTGATTAACGTTGTATAGGGAAGTACTATATTAAAACTTTTAAGTAGCAATAAGAAGCATTAATTTTTCCTTTTTTCTAATTTAAATATTGTAGATATTTAAAAGAGTAAATCCCTAATGTACAGCATTGCCATTCTGTTGTCAGATTAAATTTTCTATTATAGTTTAATAGATATAAAGATTATATTTTATAAGTATGTTCTTATATCACGCCAATCAATCTGTTACTGCATTTACGCCAAAAAAATTATAATCCTTACTTAAAGTGACAGTATTTTAATGGAGTTGCAAAGACAGTAGCAAAAAAACTTATTCTGTTTTGCAATAATATTTTTAAATTTTTCAGACAAAATTAAAAATATTTAACTTGGTTTACTTGTAGCTATATGTGTATAAAATCAATTGAAAAATAGAGTATATGAAAGATAGTTACAATTTCATTTCTAATATTCTCCATGAAGTAAAATACATTTTTATTAGTAGAATATTTTATTTTGTAAGAAAATTTCATCAATAGACTAAATAATTGACAGAAGTTTTTTTTTCAATGCCAGAATGTTGCTACAAAACTAATAAAAGAAAAAAACTTTGATATGCTTATATTTATAAATTTCTTCCTTAGGGTTAGCATTCGCGGACGGATATTTTCGCTTTATCCGACAGGGATTTTTTATTTGTTTTTTTTCTTGAATTTCATTTCCATGTTCTACACGTAATTTATATATATATATATTTAAAAATTAAGCCATGTTTCTTTTATAACCAGTAGTGTTTGCATGCAAATATCGAGGAAATTAATTTAAAATTAAATGTATATCCCATGTTTAGTAATCACTGTTCAAATTCGATTATCACTATCCTATAAAATGCCGGACTAGGAAGTTATCAATCATTTATATCTACCATGATGTGCTGCTTTTATGAATTTTCTATCTACCTGTTACAGACAATCGAATCTTGGATTTTTCTATTTTGCATTTGGTGAAATCCCTGATGTGTTATTATGTATTATTTAATAAACTTTGTTAAGTTATTTTTCCGGTATAAACATTTCAATATTTTTTATATTACAGAAAGTGGAATAAAAAATCTTTTCATTATGATATACAGTGGGTGATCGGTTAATGAACTTAATCCGTTTCAGAACTGTGTTTCTTAATCTGTCATAGATTGTGTTTTGTTTGTATATTAATTAAATTAATTCGTTCTTAAAATATAAATAATGCATAAAAGGTAATGTAAATCTTCCGTTTATAATAGAGTTAATACATGTTCTTTTTTAATATGGTCAGATCGTATTTTCATGGATTTCTCTGTACTGCCGTACTTAGAAAAGTAAATGACAGCTTCTTTGTAAAGATTTTTTAGATTACCAAATTAAATAACATCAGTATGGTATTTTCAAAACTCTTTAGTTCTCTAAAAGATCATGTTTGCTGCAGGGCTCGATAAAGCTCATGTGGAGCCTTGAGCCTCTTACGAATTTGTTAACTAAATTTCTATTAAAATAATTAATTTTCAATTAAAAATATTTCTTTAATAAAAAACACAAAATATAAACATTAACTTTTCTTATCTGTTCATTCCAATTTGAGAGCTCTAAAATTTTTAATTTTGTAATATAAAATATATGTTCTCTAAGTCATCAATAATGCAATTAAATACAGATCGAGAAATCTTAAATATAGCATTCCTTCTTTCTGGTTTTGTTTTGTGAGATGTTTGTTAACCGAACATGAGCTCGTTTTTTAAACGTATAAAACTCTCGTAAAAATGTTCCCTAACCAATCTGCTTGTAAACCAAACATTTCGTAATTGATCACCACTGTAGTCCATTGTTTAGTTTATGTAGTACCTTATTATTATTATTTGTTTTACTGACATCAGATAAGGCGTAAAAAATTATTTTTTGTACCTCGAACTATTCGTGCTTCATGTACAATTAGTACACATTACCTATAACCAGGGCCTGATTACTAACGGGGCACTCTCCCACCACGAAAAAGAAATAAAGAATTTTTCCTTATTCATGACAGTAATCTTGTATGAAAAGGGCGTTTAAAGAAAACGAAAATTTCTATAAATTTTTTCTGGTGAGAGAGTGCCCCGTTAGTAATCAGGCTCTGCCTATAACAAAAGACGAACAATAAGAAATCACTATAATACATTTTTTTTAAATTACCTTTTCCTTTTGGCCCGTTTATTATTGCTTAGAGGTATAATTCCAGATAAATGTAGGTTTTTTAAAGTTTCCAAATTAAACCTTTGTATCTTTACTGTTTTCATTATTTTAATCAACCAACAAACATACAAAAAAACTTTCCTTTCTGACACAAAACTTACACTGTTATGATACAAAAGATTTTATGAATATTCAGCATTTTCTTGTACTACAAGCGAATGTTTCCGTTTTTAGTATTCATAAAATTCAAAATGCATTAACTCTGCAATTTCTCATTCTCAAAAAATATCTTTCATATTTATAATTTTTATTATTAGAGAAGCGCCGAAGGTTGTGATATATTTATTGAAGTGAAAACTTCTTTAGGTGCGTTGGGAATTTTTGAGATGGGAAAAAAGCACTGAACTCGTGACTACCGTAACTAGCGTAACCGACACCTCTGTATATAAGTATCTATATTTTTGAAGGCCTCTTCCAGGGGGTTGGTCTTGCACTCTTAACCACAAAATACCTTAACATTTCGCTCATTTAATTCTATACAATTTAACTTACCTTTTCAGCTACATGCCTTACCGGGGCTGTGGACCAACCCTGTCGGTTACTCATGTACTTTTTAGAGAAGGAGGATCAAAGGGGTGGGGGGCGTTTCTGATTTTTTAAGTTATATGTCTATTGTAAGCTTATGCTTCATACATTACAAATCTAGCATAAAAAAATTCTCCCGTCATTCTGAGTCACGTTACGTATCCATACTGGGTTAGAAATTTAAAGTTCTCAAACTTCTTCGTTATTGTTCAAGTTTTCATTTCCATCGGCACTCCCGGAGTACCTCTATTTATTATCATTGAATCTCTATTTATATGTAAATGTTTCACTTACCTTTTAATCATATAAAAAAACTGGTAGAACCCGAGAGAAAAGTAGAACTCGACCTAAAAAAATATTACAGTAAATTTTGGGAAATATTTTCAATCTAAAAATGAGCGTAGAAAAGAAATGGAATCAGATGGTCTGTAAAGCTCATGATATAACTCAAATTTTTGTTAGCTGAAAATGTGGACTGAGCTTTACTGGTACCTTAAAATAAATCAGGGAAAAAGAGGCATTTTTAACTCACTCCGTGATTCAATCATCCATAACCAGTTTAAATATTTGGGTTCATATCCATATGTTATAGGCTGATGTAATGAAGTATGAGAATGTTTCGTTCAGTACAAACTGTAGACACAATTCTACTCGAGTTGTTTTGATAAGTGGAAGATCAAAGCTCCAAGTAAACTCAAAACCTTCAACGGATACGATTCAACCATTTACTAAATATTTGTGTTCAGATATATTTATCTACATCAATTCATCAACAACCTAATCTATATTATAAAGGCCAAACGTATCTGTGTGTAACACATACGTCATTTTGCGAATGGGAAAACTTTAAAATTTGAAATGAAATTTAAGTTTTGCATTTCTTCTTTTGAAAATTTTACACTACTAAATGCCGCACATTTTCAATTTTTATACCATCGTATAGGAAAAAAAATTACTTTTTAATGCGATTTGTTTGAAAGCTGTATCTTTATTTGTTTTTGAGTTATTAATTTTTTCGTAGTGTTTAATACCGTTTTTGAATTGTGGCAACAGACATACTCCATTTTTATTAAAATGAAAATGAAAAAAAAAAAAAAAAAACGAAAAAAGCAAATTAATATTGCAAATTGCGACAGCCTTAGCAGCTATAGGCCTCAAAGCACTGTCAATTCAAATGTCAAGCAAATCAATATATCTTTTTGATGCCATTTTTATTTAAAGTGAAAAAAAATTCGTTTTAGTTCGTTTTTATTTATAATTTAAAGGATTTTTAGTTTATTAAAAACTTTCTTTAAACTCGATACAACACTTTCTTTTTTCACTCTGACGTCACAGCAATATTGTATATCGTATTTATTGCTCGCAGGTTATTTCAGAAATTTTCATTTACACATGATTGCTCTACGTGCAGATAGCCAGTTCTGAGTGACCACATTCATCGTCATGGGGAAATATTTTGTACGCGTTTTACAAAATTTTCATCTCGTATTATAATATACATATGTCATAGGCTAATTGCGAAATTCAGCTCTTTGAAATAAATCTAAGCTGTTTGAAAATACACGGGCTAATTAGAGAATCATCTCCATTTTTCCAAACCAACGTAGAAAGAACCTAATATGCAGTAATTTTAAAACTTACTGCAAAGAACCTAAAGATCATCAGGCTAGTTAAAATAAAGTTTTTCATTTCTCAAGCAGCCTAAAATTGTTTAGGTTCACTCAAAAGACCCTAGAAAGCGTTAGTCTATTTAAAAAATGACTACATGCAGTTAAATTGAGCCATAACCCGATCCAAGTAAGACAAAATAATTTCCGACGAAGCACATTTTGATTAGAACCTGAAAGAATTCAAGCCGAGCCCGGAAAAAAAAACATTGAACCATAAGCCGATCCGATAAAGACAAACTAACTTTCGTCGACATGCAGTGACCAGAACTTGAAAATTCTTTCTAAAATCTACTCCATACACCATCCAAACACACAAAAAAGAAAAATACTATCCAACTATGATCCTATTTTTGCAAGATAAAATATTTTCTGTCGACACGCAAGAAGGCTAGAACCTAAAAATTCCATTCGATTTCAACCTGAAACCCTATCCGAATTCGAAAATAAAAAAAATTCTCGAACCGTAACCAGATTGAAAATGGCAGAATAATTTAGATCTACATTTACCTACCAGATCCTTCAAGTCAACCCGATCTGAGTCCCCCAAAATCCACCGAAAGGTAGTCCGATAAAAGAAAGACAAAATAATTTCTGACACTCACCGACCAGAGCTTAATATTCCAGTTAATGTGCATCCTAAACCCGAACCGAACACGACAACAAAAAGAAAATTCCATCCAATAATAGTCATCTACGCAGGACATCCGAGATTGAAAGGCATGTTTCCAATGCTTATCCGGCAACGCCTTGTATGAAAAAGGATAAATTAATATAAAAAATATATACATTCCAAAAAATAAGTTCTGGTCGTTAAAGAAAAATATATATAGCAAAATAACCTTTTTTTCTACATATTTTACGCAAATACATAAAATAACTTTGTTATTCTTTATTGGTCTAAAAATATTAGACTAGATTTTACAAAATTACATTTTATAAAATAAACTATAATTTATTAATTTTATTGACTTGTTGTTTCATTTTCCTTTTTCAGTTTTTTTATGTTAATGTTTTATTTATATCCAGATTAACTTTAAGACCTACACAGATTTAGACAAGCTTCCGCGTATAAAAGCAGATAATTCTAAGGACGATGAAAAATATTAATGAGATTTATTTTATAAAAATAAAATGAAATTTAATCTTCCTTTTAAGGTTATGCGTAGAATAATTTTAATGTTTAACTGAACACAAAGATACTTTCCTAGGAGATTGTTTTAAAGATTTTTAATGTATTTTTCAGATTGTTGCATAAATCTTTTCAGAATAAGCCATTCTGAAAAATAATCAAAAGTGTGTAAAATTAAAGTATAAAATACTAGCAGGCTATGGCCACTTCGCTGGTCCATATTTCCAAACGAACTTTGACTCAAAAAAAGAATGGTGATTTAAAAGTTTTATTTTAAAGCAGTATAGACCACCCTGGAATGTTCTTCCGTATTGCTGAAAATCATGCCAACGCCATTGAAATATTGTACTATTGTAAGTCTTGGCGAAAATTTGGGCAATTAAGCACCATCTCTTTTATTTTATCATTTATAGTAGAGTTTCGTATGAACATGAGACCGTTATGACAACAGGAATCAAAATGTTCTGGAGTCATCACACTATTACATTAGAGGGCATTGCAATGATTAGTGAGATTGATTATCAAACTCTATTAACTTTCGGATTGTACATTATCATTTCTTAGTTCTTAAAATCCCGACATCTGAACTTGCACTATGTGTAGTTCTGGTAGCCTACATACAATGTCATTTCATGTTACATTTTTTAATAAACGTCCTCTTCTAGTAGGTCTACTGTAGTTTCCTATCTACCTTAATCTGTTCCAGCAAGAATACATAGAGTAAAAAATGTAAAGAATTATTGACAGATAAAGAAAAGTTTTTGTTTGTTTGTATTTATGACGGCCATTTATCTACACGTGGGATATAGGCCCTAAGGAAAGGATGCCCTCCGTGGGGGTGGCAGACGAAGAAGGGTGTTTCACTTATATATTTAGTAGAACAATGAAGCATAAAAAGTATGTTTTAAAGCTGTATTATTTGAATAACATTAAAATTACATCAGTTTCACTGCCTCTTTCTTTTATAAAACAGTTGCTAACATGTAGCCGTTAAATCAGAATAATCTTGATGACTAAATTTTGTAGAAAAATAAGTCTTTAGTTTGCATCTAATAAAATCTTTAATCGATTCCATTATGATTTTTAGTGTCAAACATTAGAAGAGCTAGAAACGATATTGTTACAAATGTACCAGACTTATTTCATGTTTGTCCTCAAATAAATGTGAAATTTACGATCACCCATTATTGGCATTTAATGTTATAGCTTGACGATAGTTTTTTGTTCGACTACTTGATTATTCCGTCGATCAATTTCGCCAAATTATACAAATGGACATAATTTTTATTTTAAATAACCAAAGAATCAATAAATTACTAAAATGTTAATAGAAATACAAATAAACATCGAATTAAAATTGGTTGATGAAGTAACAATTACGTATAACAAATTTAATATCAAATGGTCGATGGGATTATCAAGTATTACCAAATTATATAAACAAATTGTATAAACAATAATATTGCCAATAATATGTAGCGCAGGTGTCATCTACGGATCCCGTTGGCGCGATTGCAGCAAATTGCGATTTTATGCCTCACGTGGTAATCCGGTAATAGTTGATTATTTTTGAGTAAATTATTTCATTATTTTTCTTTTCTCTTTTAAAATTATATAAATTGTTTTGTTCCATAATTATTTATTGACTTCGTTTATTATTATTATTTCCTTTTTAAAATAATAGAAAATAAATAAGAGTAATATAAATGTAATGGTATTTGAAAACGCAGTGTTCTATAAATTGGCATCATAAAAAAAATCATGCCAAGGTGATGCGTGTATAAAAGTGGAAAAATGTTTGCAATAATATAAACAAAAAAACGTAAACAAATAATTAAAAATTCGCCATTTCGATAGTTTTTTAAAATAACATCAAGGTTAATTCTCCAGTCGGGCAGCAATAGTAAATTTTCTTTTCTTCGTCTGTTTCATAATAAAAAAACATAAATTTAATAACTTCTAATTAAATAATCTGACTAATTTTCTGTAATCGGATTTATGATTTAAAAGATCGATAATTATATGATCGATAATTTTTGACTAATTTGGCGGAAAAATCGTTTTCGAATACCAGTTTCATATATATATTTAAATTATTTTCTATTATTTAAAAAATAATAACAATTAGTATTTAAATAATAAGTATAGAACAAAACAGTTTACATAATTTTAAAGAAGAGAAAGGAAATAAAAAAACATTTTATTAATAATTAAATAACAATAGTCGGGTTGCCATGCCAGACAAAATAACATTAATTTAGTGTCCATTAGTTACCTCCAGGGCCTGATTACTAACGGGGCACTCTCCCACCACGAAAAAGAAATAAAGAATTTTTCCTTATTCATGACAGTAATCTTGTATGAAAAGGGCGTTTAAAGAAAACGAAAATTTCTATAAATTTTTTCTGGTGAGAGAGTGCCCCGTTAGTAATCAGGCTCTGGTTACCTCGGTGTGTATATGATATCTGTGCAAACAAAACTTCCGATAATATAATAAATGACGTCATATTTATTTTCCTTTGAATTTTTTTATTTTAATTTTTCACGTGGATACTGTTCAACTAAAAATTAATTGCCGAGGAGAAATTATTTTCCATATTTTGATTTTTTTGGCAACGGGAAAGAAAATGGTTATTTTTTATCGGAAAAATTTTAATTGATTCTGTATGAAAAATAATGAAATTTTGAATTATTAAAGAAAATATTTGAATAAATCAATTAAAAATTAGCCTATGTTCACCGGAAATAGTGTAGCTTTCCAACGGTGAAAGAATTTTTCAAAACCGTCAAGTAGTTTCGGAGCCTATTCAATTCAAACAAACAAACAAACAATCAAATCTTTCCTCTTTATAATATTAGTATAGAAGACTAAAGTATTATTTTCTAGATATTTATTCTAAAATTAAAGTTATAAAGAATTTACAAAGTATATTTTTACATTAATTTTAAAGCCTCTATATCAAAGCTTGCAAGAAATGTAATTACTTTACAGGATCGGATGAAAATTAAAAATAACTGTATCTTCGAAATCTTTTAAAAAAATTGATGTTATAAGTAATAATACGGATATTAAAACAAATATATTTAGATTTTTTAAAATATCAAGTTTTATTTTTATAGAAATGAACATAAAAATTAAAATTCGCTTGAAGTTTCTCTATTTGCATGAAATTTTATAAGCATGCTTTTAACCCTTTGAGCTCTGGTGGCTAAATCTTTCTCAAAATTCTAAATACAGTAGAACCTTCATTATCCGAAGTAATTGGACCGACCCTAATTCGGATAATTGAAATTTTCGGATAATCGAGAATTCATCAATAATTATCTAGTTTAATATGTAGTATAGTCACTGAACTGCTATTATGACTTATTGTAACTGTTAAATACTAAATTAAAATTATAAATGAAAATAAATTTATTTCTGAAACAAAAACTTAAAATGGTTTAAATGGCTTCATCTGGTGTAAATTGGCCGTCCTTTGCCTTGCAGCTCTATCCCAAAGTTTTCTTAAAAAATTTTACTTACTTAAAAAACTTACTTAAAGGCATTAGTTCAGAGAAATCACACTGCTCCTGTTACTCCAACCAGCCTTTTGAAAAATACTCAAAAGCATCATTGTTACTGATTTTATTTACTCCGGAATCATTCTCATATCATATTTTTCCTGTATGGTTAATACGATTATTTTTCTCTTAATGGAAGCCACGATAAAAAAGAAAACTTGAGTATAAAAACTAAAGACAATGCGATTTCTTGAGTGCAATATGATAGCACTCAAGATTGGAAATGTAACAACAGAAAAAGAGAACAAACAGGAATTCTGGTCAATTGCCAAAAGTGACTATACCTAAAAGTTTGTCCTAGTAGGGATAGAAAGACAATAGCAAAAATGAAAAAAAAAATCCTTAAAAATACATGTTTACTAAGAGAAAAATTTGGATGATAGTAGAAAGGGAGAAAAAGAGCAGAAGAAAACGACTTCGGTTAACGAAGATTTTCGGTTAATCGAGGTTCGGAAATCAAGGTTTTACTGTATCACATTGGCACCAGCAGTTTGCAAAGAAAAAAATCGGTTTACAATAAAGATGAAGAAATGCATTATGCCTTTTTCAATTAAATTTGATCGAATATTCCGGTTTCATTTTGACATTTCAGAGTTAAAATTAAATGGTAGAAAATTCAACCATCAGAGCTCAAAGGATTAACTTTCTCATTAAAAATATTCTCATAAATTGATATTTTTGAAAATTAAATGTGAATTTTTGTCACGTAATAACACGCGTATTTAGCAACCGATTTTGATGCAACTTGGTGTGTACATAGTATATACCGACGTCTGTACCGAGTTCATTGGCCAGTTTCATCCAATTTTTTGTTTCAAAATGGCGTCTATTTAATTTTTTAAATTTAAAATTAAGTACAAAAAATTAGAAATTCGAAAATATTTTTTTCTATGTGTTCGACCTTGATACAAAGATTCCAGAGCATTTTTTTTTATAATCTTAATCTTAAAAAACCTTAATAAAAGGCTGGATTATAGCACTTTGAATTCCTAGTGTGTCTGACATTTTAAAACAGTTTGGTTTTTGTCACATGATAACACGCGTATTTATGAACCGATTTAGATGTTACTTGGTGTTTACATTGTATAGACCGATGTTTGAAATGAGTTTGCTGGAAATTTTCAACCGCCATGTTGTTCCAAAATGGCGGCCATTTTTTAAAAATTTTAATATTAAATTTAGGTGCACAAAAATTAGAAGTTAAAATAGATTTTTCTTTGTGTTTTAGCTTGATACAAAGACAACAGAGAATTTTTTGTTTCGTCTGTATCTTAAAAAATGGCTGAGTTATAGCACTTTGAATTTCAAATTTGGCTGACATTTTAAAATGATCTGTTTTTTGTCATGCCTTAATATGCACATTTATGAACCAATTTGGCTACGTTTTGACCGATTTCGTTAGTCAACTTCATCCACCATCTTGTTTCAAAATAGCGGCAACTTAATATTATTAAAAAGAAAAAGTTTTAAATTTATAATAATGTACAAGAAAAAAAATTCTAAAGTGTTTGATCTTAATCCGAGAATTGTTTTTTCTTTATGTTAAAAAAAGGCTTGTGATAACAGTTTGAATTTCTAAAGGGTGAGACATTTTGAAAAACCTATTTGCCTGCGATAGCACCTATTTGCCTGAGATAGCACTCATATATATATTAATTGATTTCGTTGTGAGTGGGTATGTGCACAATACTTACTAACGTCTTGATCAAGCTCATTGCTTAACACTAGAACGCCGGGAAATTTTACGCAAGTTTTATAAAATGTACTTAAAACCAGAAAAATAGTTTGAAATATTTTAGTTTATTTGTTTAGCTCATTTCATTGCAACTGATATATAACTTATTTCTTGAAGATTTTTCTGGTTCGAATCGACAATTAATTGAGTGGTCGGTGTCGAATTGACACCTTCCCGGCGTTCTAGTGTTAATTTCACCCATCATGTTGTTTTAAAATGGCAGGCACTTCATTATATATGTCCGAATTTGGCGATCAAATGCAAATCGATTTAAATAAATCCAGTTTGTATTAAGTTGATTAAGTTCTCGAAATTCCCATTCATATTCAGTATTGACAAAAACAAGTATTGAATCTTCTATTATGTGTTGTTTTAATTTGAGCCTTGTATGGTTAAATATTATAACTCGATTTTTTTTTTTTTTTTTTTAATTGAGGACTATGAAAGTTACATCTTCCTATTGGTACTTGCTGGAAGGACTTTTATTTATACAAATGAACACAAACTTTGTATAAAATCTATATAATTACGTATTGCAGTTTAATTTCATTTTGAACATTTTGTTATACACATTGATAAAAAAAATAGCTTTGAATATAAGCATAGCTGCCAACTTTTACGCATTTTTGCTACCACTAAAATTGTACAGAGATTTTCCACTTCATAAGATTTCGGTGATTAAATAAGACAATATTTACTATAAATATTTTGTGGTAGGAAAAAACTGTAAAAGTTGGCACCTATGTATAAGGTTGTTGTTAATCTCTTTGCTACTTGAGTCTCATATGTGAGTCGCTGTACTCTTTCTCATAAAAATTAAACTGTCTCATATTTTTACAGTTTGATTACACTTTTGAATTGGGAATGTTTTTTGCTCTAGTAGAAAACGATAAATGACCCTTGTCTATTACAAATTCCTCATAAACATGTGTTATTTTCATGTGAGTTAGCGGGTGATTTCAAGACAGTGTCGCAAAGAATTACAGAAAATTTCATAATTATATTACTTAAGTTCTTTACAGTAAAATGCTTTAAAGATTTGTATATAATTCACTTGTTTGAAGGACTTAAATTTGTTAATGTGTGAATTTAGATTAGCGATAATTAAATTGACATTTTAAATCTATATTCCTGTTTGTGAACCTAAATTTAAAATCCAAAAAAGCATCCATTTCAGAAAAGTTTTTTTGTCATTTTGTTTCTTTAAAACCCTTGAATGCATAATATTGAAATAAATGTAGTCTCATATAGGCTTCGAGAAAGAAGGGGTTAAATCATCAAAACATCGCTGAAAAGATGAGGTTAAACATGCTCTATATATTTTTCTGAAGTCCAACAAAAATGAGTTAAATATTTCCTTAAATATTCGGTAAGACATTTAAATTTTAGTGTGTCAGTGACTTTTAGCCATATAGTTAATCTGATTGTATTTTTTTTTTCTATTAGTTTTTCAGAGGAAAAAATGTGATTAAACATAAATCCATCAACATTACACATTTTATTATACACAAATCCATAAAATTGATTTTTAGAAAAGTCTGCTTTCACCTTTATCATGCATCACGCAGCAGAGGGAACTATGTGTCTCTTATATTTTATTACACATTATCAAAATAAGAAAAATAAACTCGTAAAATGCATAGTGATATTTTTGAAATAATGTCAACTCTTTATCATATTACAGTTTACATCATTGCCGTATCAATATCTAATTACATGGCTGCCAACTACTACGCTTATTTACAGTCAAATAAACATATTAGAAACAGAAATTTCGGCAAATAATTAAGAATAAGTACTGTAATACATAACAATGAATATATTTGGTACACATTTTACTAAAACATTTTTGTGGTTCCAATCATGTTTATAAGATTTAAATAGGCGTAGAAGTTGGCAGCTCTGTAATTAAATTCATTTAATGGGTAACATAAAAGTATATTTTCTGTGTATAAATATCAGTTCCTTTTCTTACAAATACTTATCCTCTTGTAACAAAGTTTCCTGCTTTTACAACGTAATGAATCATATTTTCTACACCAAGTATGTTTCTTTTTGTAAGAAATAATGTGGTCATACTACAGGTAACTAGGACAAACACATCACATATCACACAAAGCATAAAAATTTTAAAGATTGTGGGAAAAAAAGCCATTAGTTTTCACATTTGCATTACGTCCATCGTTCAACATTATCATGCAATGAATCGGTACTAATCCGATAACAGAATGGATTTTATTGGCATAGAAGGATGTGATATGGAATATTAAATTATTATCAAAATATACTTTTATTATTTATGTTGTGATTTAAATCGTGTTTCAGAATATCAATATCTGTGTGTGGTAATTTTATTTTGAATTTCCGAAGAACAGTAAGGTTCTTTTTTTGTTTTCTCTTAACAGCCTTATAAAGTTTGAACATCCTTGTATGTACCCGTTGTAATTTAAAATTTTAACACATTCTAAACAGTCAATTTTAGTTTTCGTTTTAGCCATGCTGGTATTAATCACACTAGACTGGAATTAATTTTTTTTCTTTATTTCATAACAACTGTTTATTTTTATTATATTTCAAATACAATACTAAGAAACGCGCGTATAACATAATATAGAATGAAAAATATCAAAGACAACGTACAAAAAACTAAAAAAAAAATCTATGCCTTCATTGTGCAGGAATTACACTTTTTTTAAGCCGTATTTTGAACTTGTAATATACCTGGAAATAAAACATACAAAAAAATTAATGATTTTTAAAAAACACTCTTGCAAGGTACCCTTTTCTCTTTTTATCTTTTCTTTATCGCTGATAATAAAACAAATATTTCTTTGCAGATATAATATTCTTTTAAATTTCAAACCAAGGTCAATTTATTTTAGTTTCATTTGATTTGACAAAGATAATACTTTTTTTAAAAGAAAAAATTAACCTATATGCTGATGAATGGAGAAAATCATATTTTACTTTTACGATTAGTAATATCAAAAGTGAATTTTTTATACAATTTCTTTCTCTGAGATATTTGTCTTCGTCAAAGAATGAAAGAAGAATATTGGAATATCTTTTTTAGCAATTTTAAGCAAAGTTGAAAAGTTCTTATGTCTTCAACTCCATTTGTCTACGCCGTAATTTCCATAAATATTCTCGTAATTTTCTGCAACTGAAAAAGCTTATTTAGGGTCTCCAAAGCATGTTTGATATCACATATGAAGTATGTATGATTAATGATTGATTTAAAGGGACCCACAAATGTAATCGATTACAGTACTGTCTCGAGGGTACTTAACTAGTTGGATGTGCCAATCCCAGAATTTACTGTCTCATACGTACATTTTAATATTTTAAAAAATAGTTAACCAAGTTCATGCTTTAATAATTTTAATTAAATATTATACCAACTTTGATTTTCATCTTAAATTTTTGCTTCAGTCAGTTCAGGCAGGACCAACTAGACATAGCCATACAGTTTTACAAAAAATTTGGTTCAATTCTATGCATAAATTCATACACTTTTAAGTGGTGAAACATTGAAAATGGCGTAAAAATCGTAATTACTAAGCCCCCTTCCAGCGTTTTTTTTTATTATTAATTCAGGGAGGACCAAATAGCTATAGCCATACACTAACACAAAAAAATTGGTTTTATTCGATGCATAACTTCCTTTCACTTTTAGTCGATACAACATTGAAACTAACACAAAAATCACTATTTCAGCGCCCCCTTCCGGCATAATATTTCAACAAGTTGGAAATTGCACATGGAGCGTAGCAAACGAGGTGCGTTCGTACGATAACGAAGTTTTAAAAATATTACTCTCATATATCAATCTCATAAAATTGTAAATAGTGAATTACAATTAAAACGCTCATCAAACAATGTTCTCCCGATACCATTATGTAATGGAATACTTTTGTGTGGCCTTGTAAATCAATAACAAATGTTCTTTGCATCACAAATTGTGTAAAATGTATATTATAATATGTACTTTATAGTTGCATATAAATTTTATTAAGTTCGAATGAGTGCAACACCATTAAAATGCACTTGAAACATTTTGCCCCATTGACCGTAATGTAACGGAATACTTTTGATTGTCCCTGTAATTGATCTATGCATCCAATTTTCATAAAATTTGAAATAACTCGACAAAATTATGTAATAACTATGTATTTTAAATTTCAAACGTATAAAATACATTTGAAACTTTTTCCCCATTGACCGTAATGTAATTGAATACTTTTGATTGCCCCTGTAATTGATCTATGCACCCGATTATCAAAAAATTTGAAATAACTCGACAAAATTATGTAATAACTATGCATTTTAAATTTCAAACGATTAAAATGCATTTGAAACTTTTTTCCCCATTGACCGTAATGTAACGGAATACTTTTGATTGCCCCTGTAATTGATCTATGCATCCGATTTTCATAAAATTTGAAATGACTCGACAAAATTATGTAATAATTATGTATTTTAAATTTCAAAAGATTCGGTTGGGTAGTTTTTGCGTTGTTATATGCGGACGGACAGACAGACAGACAGACGGACAGACAGACGGACAGACAGACAGACGGACGGACTGAGCGACAACAATAGGTGCTACGTATTTACATAATTACGAACGCACCTAAAAATGAAGAAGGACCTGCTTGCCACATCGAAAAACATCAAAAAATTAGATTCAGTTCTATGAATCTTTTCATAAACTTTTTGATGGTAGAATGGCGACATACGGACACACACACAGACACCCATTTTTTAAAAAACATGCTTTTTGGAATCTCTGACCCCAAAGACAGTGCAAATCCTTTATCGCTTTTGAACAACTTAAGAAATTTGGCAAAAAAAAAAAAGAAAAAAAAACATTAGTCAAATGAGGAAAAAAGTTAGACAAATAAAAAGGACGTGAAACAGTCAAAAGCATATATCTTTGATTCCTTATTGTATCCCCTTTTTTCAATATAGGTTAATTAATTTCAAAATAGGTTATTAGGATGAGCGAAGCGAATCCTCTACTAGGCCACTCAAATGACATTTTGTCGTACACTTTACAAAAAAACTATACAGTATTTTGACTTAAAATTAAACACAAATATAAATTATGATCTGTAGATTTGCAGAATATTATTTTTTGTACAGAAATACTTTTCAAAAAATTGTTATTTTAATTAATTTATTTTACATGTTTTCCCATTACGAACGCATTTTTTCAAATAAAAAGTGAAACACGTACGTTTTCAGAAGAAAAACTTAAATCATGGGGTCAGTAATTATAGCTAGAATCATCAATAAACAAATAAATAAATAAAATATATTTTCATTATTCTGATAAAATATCTCAAAAACTGCTTTCAGATTTTCAAACTATGCTCATTCCTTTTAGTTTCATGATTTCTTTTATGAAATTTATAAAATACTTTTTTTAAAAAAACTTTAGCATATTTTTAATGAATTAAAATTTGTGAAAATTCTCTTATTAACATTCAATTATAAAAGTATTTTTCTGTGTTAGGAATTCAAATACACAATTTATTCTTATTTTGTGAAATCATTTAAGCAGACGATATTTATGAATTTTTAAAAAATTACCTTATGTTTTTTTGAAGTGGCAATAAAAGAATTGTAAACAAATAAAATTAATTACTTTTTTGTATAATTCTACTTCGAAAATATTTTTATTTATACCAGTCTTATATCATAAATAAACAATCTGAGGAAATTCTTAGTTATTTGGTTGAAATACATTTTAAAATTAAAAAGCGCCGAAACATAAAATTATAGTTTTGCTTAATAAAGATGCAAAAGTAATTTTTAAAATATATTATTACTTTGAAATATTTATCTTATAGCATAATACTTCGCGAATCCAAACAAAGCATGGCTTTGGCTAGTTAAATAACCTATTTTTTGTAACAGTTTATAAAATTGAAAATCGATAATCTGCTAGAGATAGAATTAAAAAATGTGTACAATCTGAAATAGTCCTAAATATGTACCTAAATGTTTCAGACATTCTTTTATCTGTCTAAATGAAAATTCGAAGCAATGATCTTTGATTTACTGCTGTGAAATTATGAAATAAAATTCTTTAATATTTTGACTCTGGCGATTCATTGTCCTGTGATATTTTTCACACCTCTGATAAATAGTACGGTTTTATTAGTGGCTAAATTCAACTTCCCATTCCAACAAATCTTTTCTCTATGTGGCTCTTGATGGGACCAATTTTGTTTGTGTTTTTGCTGCCCGAGAATGGTGCATAGATAGTGATAAACTTCAATAGAGAAATATATATCGAGTAATCCTTTCTATGTCTTTGGCTGTTGTTAAATTAAATTGGTTTTGACACAGTATCTCTGTAAATAGTTTAATGTAAATGGCATATTTCGATTGAGCATGAATCGTTCTGTGAAGCGGATAAAAATCCAAATAGTACTGGCACACAATTAAAAAGAAACAGAAATTGAATATTCGAAACTTGGAAAATATGATTGTTCGTTTACTCGCCCAATCGAGCATTTTGTCGCTATTTGTCTCAGTGGCGAACGCAAACGAGAATCTTGGATTCACGATATGTTTCAAATATTTTAGAGCAACACCAACAAAAGACAATTCAACAAATAAGAATAAATTTGTCATCTTAAAATTTGTTTGTATAGCAATAATATTTTATGTAAGAGCTTACATTTAAAAGATGAAAGATCCTGTAAAGAATAAGTTGTATGAGCACGTAAAACTGCTTGAAATTAAAAGCAATGACTGGTATAAAAAAAAAGACCTAAGCATCAATTGAATATCAATTTTTTGAAAATCGTTTGTAATTTGTATTATGTTTTCGATATCATGTACATCTTGTAATGCTACAAACATACTGTTATTCTTATTTTATAATTGAATATTATGCTAGTGTATTGAGCAAACATTCTCAGCATCTTACTAATTATTAAAAAAATGTATTGTTTCTTCACAAAAAAATGGTGATTTTTTGAGTGATAACATGTGATGTAATATGATTTTTTAAAATAATTTTTTCTTAACATTTCAAACGTTATTTTTTCTTTATTAAATGTAATTAAAAACAAACATTATTTTTGATTCGTTACTTTAATATTGACTGCTGGTTTCCAAATTTTATATAAATAAATCAGATAATAAATTTGTTTAAAATAATCTTTAAATTTCTATATTTTATCTTCATTATCTTGCAATCTATCCATTGTGTAACCTTGAAATGTGTTGTAAAGGAAATATACACGTCAAATACTACGCAATAAAAACACGTTTCACAAATGAAAATCATGTTTCATTAATTGTTGTTCATACATCTGTAACTAAATTATTTTGTGTGTCCTGTAAAAGAATGATACAACCTATGTGCATCATATTATTCAGTAAGCACATTGTATACTACCCCAATATTACACATAAATTTCAATATCATTAGGATAACATAACATCATTAAAACACACCTCAAAATTTTTTACCCTATACACAGTAACGTAACGGAATTCTTTTCAATGTCGTAAAAATGCTGACCACTTCTTCTTCTATTCAAGTTATGGCATTTAATTCTGAATAAATACAAAACTTTCACGGGAATTTGATAATATCTAAGTGATTTAGAGCGCATACAGACGGGAGATAAACGGAAGCTACGAACACGTTTCAATTACGTCGGAAATTGTCCACAAAAACATAGGGATACTGAAAAATATCCAAAAAAATTATTAAATATAAAAAAAAATACTTTTAATTGTTACCAGTAAAAATATGCAATTTATATAAATATATTTTTTAATGAGACCGATTATATAATTTCTCTCTTCATTATTATTTCTTCATGAAATAAAGTCATAGTATATGTATGACTTTAGGTACGAAATATAACAATTTAATATAAGAGGAGGGTTTCTTTGCCTCTGTCTTTGTTTAAAAAGTAGGTTGTGATGTGCAATTAAAGAAAATTTCATAAGATTAAATAGTTCACGTATGTCAAGTTGACAAGGGATGTTTACAATTTTTCGTAAGGGATACGATTTTTATATATCTAGATTGTTTTTATTCCGTTGTGCCTATTTTCTCATTTTATGATAACACTGGGTTAGTTTACAACTTTTTTTGCGTTAGAAGAAGGGATATAGTTAATTGCTTTCATTAACACTTTTCGTTACTAACATTGTTTAATCCATATTTTCTGTAATTTTTAATAAATTGTATTCGCTATTAATAAAGAATCTAAACAAATATCAATATAAGGCTATTCCCATGCGAACTTGTTTGTCACGCAGCTGAAAATCGCTGTGTTTGTTGGCCATCGTTATTTTCAAAAAGTTTGCCTGGTCTTATTCAATTGATGAGATATCTTCGATAATATAAGTAACATTTTTCCGCTCTAAAATACTGTTAGCCAAAAATCATAGTATGTGACAGACAAACAAATTCGCATAGCCTTAAACAATTAAGATAAAATACTTTTAACCATTTAATGGTCGTATTAAATTACGGTTTAAAAATTCAAATTCATTATTCCCACCACTTTTTCGAAAAAAAAATTTCTTCTTATTTAATGACAGGTAAAATGATACGAGAATAGGGCCAATTACACTGTTTTATAAAACTGGTGAGAATTAACTAATTCTGAATAAAAGCCGTTAAACTTTTAGCCCGTGAATATCTCGGGCATGACGATTAAGTGGTTAATTAATATATAACTTTAGCATTATCTTCCTTTTTAAAGCTTTAAGTAATCTTATGTAATACAGAAAAAGACTTAAATTATTTTCTGCAACCAAAAAGTTTATAAAATGAAAAATTCTTTATTACTCACCTTTCGAGTTTCAAAATTTAATTTCCAGATATAAAAAATTTAAGATAGAGCGAAATTTTGTTAATATAAAAAAAGAACTATAATTGTTATCTCATATTGAGAAAATTTTACAAAGTGAAAAATTAATTTGAAAACTAAAATATTTAAGGCTGGAAAAATGATGTTAAGGAAATATTTTTAGTTTTTAAAAAGAAAAGAAACAACTGAATACTTAAGAAGATATATCTGTAAATTTAAATATTTTTCTAATTGAAATAATGTTAGTAAAACAAATGAAGTACTTTCATAGAATGAAGCTATTAATTTTTGGAGAAATAATACACGTTATAGGTGATGAGGCTGTTATTAGCAATATTTTTGTATTATTATCTTACCACTATTTCAAAGAAAAGAAAAAGATGTGTTCAAGGTTTGCTGAAACATACGACATACATTATTTTTAGAAAATAGTGGTGGATCGAATAATTAAAAAACAATTACCTTAGACATCTAGTGCACTGATATTAAAAAATTCATTTGTAAAAATTCATTAACTTAATAATGTATCAAAGCTGTTTTTTTTTATTTTAAAGTAATAAATATTAAAAATGGTAAAAAAATTTAAACTTGATAGTTTTTTTTATTTAATGTAATTTAATTTTTTGGTTTAAATGAAGTTTCACAATTTCTTAATATGCCATTTTTACCATTTACTTGCATTTCAAAATTTTATTTTAATTTTTAAACTTTATTTCTTTTAAAAATGGAGACATATGTTAAAGTAAATATTTAAAGTACATGAAAAAAAATTGGTTGTGCACTTTGCCCTATAATATAATATGTAAATGCTATTTAAGTTGGCTTGTAAGGCAAAATGTCAAGTAAATTACTATACAAAATTACTGAAAATACTCAGCTTTAAATCTATTAAATTTCCTAAAATCAACTCACTTTGAAGTGACTTATGTCCCAAAATTTCAAAACATGATATTTATCAATACTACTTAAAGTAAATTGAAATGAGAGGCCGTTTTAGCGACAAGATTTTGATCACACTGAAATTATACAAGAACTTTTTCTAATAAATGCAGTACACATTCATGCAAATTATTAAATTTTAAGGAAATTGCATATTTGTTTCTTAGTTGAATAAAAAATAAATGTAGAATGGTGAAAAAATGATAATCATTATAAAGCCGTGCGATAACAGACTTGACATTTCGTAACAGACTTGACACTGTGTTGAAAATGGCCGTATGGCCGTAAATGTTTAAAATATAAATATTTTAAATAGAGATTTCCTGAAATAATGCACTAGTATCTATTTAAAAAAGTTGAATTACATATTAGAGCTTCTTTTGCGTTTTAAAAATAAATGAAAATTAAAAATAAATTAGAAACTTTAAAAAAGGTAATAGATAAAATATTCATTTTATTTTTATTTTTATTTTTTATTAAATTAAATTCATACCAATTAATTTTCTCAAATAAAAATTTCATACTAATAATGAAATTGCACACAATTAAAAATTGTTAATTATTACGTCGTTTCTCTGTTTGTATTTTCAAGGGTAAATAAGTATTTAATATACATTAGATTAATTTTTTTTTTTAACCTTCCGTCTACCAGACGGGTCCATTGGACCCGACAGCAATATTTCTGGTGTCAATGGTAAAATGAGAAATTGTCGATTGACACCGGAATTTATAAAGGACTTGTCTAGATATTACGAATTCCTTAATTTAAGCTTTCATTGTAAAAGCAAAATTATATTAAAATATTACTGGTGCCGTTTGCAAGTTTGGAATTAAAATTAGGTGTTGCCGTATAAATGGGTGTTTTGTCTGGTAGACGGAAGGTTAAATTGAATTCCGCAAACAGTAGAATCTTGATCACGTTATCAAGAAATAACACAATTAGTTTGTGTGTGTGTTAGTGTCTCGTGAACACAATCAGTTTGGGTTCACGAAATTGTGAATTCTCCTTAGAATTCATTTTTCCCCTACATATTTCAATTCGGATCATTTTATATTTTTTGCTGAAAAGACACTGTAGCATCACAAATCCCACAATCGAGATTTCTTAATTATATCCACTGCAATGGAAATGTGTAACAATTATATAAACATAGAAGGAAATATCTGAGATAGAAAGCTCGTATTTATTGATCTATTGCATTACAAAATATAATTTTTAGCCGTAAATCAATTTAGTAAGAAGATAAATTGCGGAACTAAAAACAAAGAAATAATATATTTTGTTTTTTTGTTAAATACATAAAGTTGAAATATATGTTAAATCATATAAAGAATTCGACTGATGCTTTTTTTTCTATTTGAGATTGAGTGATTATTCTTTTTTAATAGAATTTCCTTTTTAATAGAGAATACCTATTCACTCCGGAGGTGTGAATACTCACTCTATCGCAGACTCAAAATATGCCCAACCTCTTTAGAGTGACTATTCACTTTGGGCAAAAGTGCAATCGTTGACTCTCTGAAAGAGTGAATACTCCCTCCTGGGGAGTGAATATTCACTCTAAACAGGAGACAATAATCACTCTTTCTGAGGAGTGACTATTCACTTTTGCTAAAGGAGTGCGTTTTTTCACTCCTGGTAGGAGTGACTATTCATTCTTACGGAAGGAGTGACTATTCACTCTTACGGAGGAGTGACTATTCACTCTTGCTAAAGGAGTGCGTTTTTTCACTCTTGGTTGGAGTGAATAGTCACTTTTTCACAGGAGTGAATGATCATTTTTTATGTAGTGAATTATTTTTTTATTGCAATTATGGACATTTTAAAAGAATCGTAACTTTTAAAACATACAATGAAAATAAATAAAAGCATGGTAAAGATTGGAATAAAATACTTTCATTGACAATATTTAATTCATAGTATATAACATAAATTTTTTAAGGGAAAACTTAAAGTTACTATGAATTAAATTAGATTATTGGCAGAAAAAGATTATTTTATTCCAATCTTTCCCTTTGTGTTTGCTTTCCTTGGTAACCCCATAAATGTATGATAGTTTTTAAAAACCGATAAGTGCAAATTATTAAAAAGTTTTAAAATCTTAAACAGTCAATATTTTTTGTTTTCGATGCCCATTAAGTTTTACATATTATTTTAGTAATTCCGTAATGCAAGTTTTCTATTTTTTTTTTTTTTTTTTTTTTTTTTTTTTTTTTTTTATGAGTAATTACATTGTGTGTTTCAGCAACATATTATTTTGTTGCTGAAAATTTGGGTTACTGTTAGATTTTTTTTTGTTTGTTTGTTTTTCGGGGTTGGATCGGGTTTTAAATAGAGTTCAATTGGAATTTCCAGGTTCTGGTCAGTACGTATATTGATGAAAATTACATGTTCTTTCTCGAATTGGGATATGGTTGGATAGATTTTTTTCGAGGTTTGAATCTGATTTTGGGTTGACTTCAAATGGAATTTTTAGGTTCTTGTCAGGTTGCATTTTTTAACATATATTATTTGTCATTGACAGATTGGGTTATAATTACAGATTTTTTTTCAGAGAGGGGGAGGCAGGATAGATGTCAATAGGAATTTTCAGACTCTAGGTAATGCATGTTGACGGAAATTATTTTACCTTTCTTAAATAGATTAATCTTTCCATTGATTTTTTTTTTTTTGGGGGGGGGGGACAGATTCAGTTTTATAAATGTATGTCAGCAGAAATTATTTTCTCTCTTTCGAATCAGCTTAAGATTCGACAGTATTTTTTTTTTTTTTTTTTTTTTTTTTGAGTTTAGATAGAGTTCAATTCAAACGGAATTTTCATATTCTGGTCAAATTGCATTTCCACCGGAAATATAATGTTCTGTACACATACCGTGTTTTGATTATATAGACTTTTTTTTTTTGGGGGGGGGGAGCAGGGCGGTTCGGATAGGTTTTAAGATTTATAGGTTCTGTCTGTGTATATCGACAGAAATTATATTTTCTTTCTCAGATCTGGGTATGGTTGATAGATTTTAATTATTATTTTTCTTTTTTGGGGGGCGGGAGTGATTTATCTGGTTTCGGATTGACTTCAAATTGAATTTTCAGGTTCTTGTCGAGTAGCATTTCAATGTATATCATTTTATCACAGATTTTTTAGGTTGCAATTGAGTGGATTTTCTTTTATGGTGTTCGGAATAGGTTTAAATTTATTTTAATTGGAATTTCCCGGTTCTGCAGAGTGTATGTTGACAATAATTATTTTGTCTTTATTGAACAGATTTATGTTTCCATTGATTTTTTTTCGGGTTTGGAATTGGGTTTCAGGTTAAGTTTCTGGTTCCTGTCAGTATGTATCAGCAAAAACTATTTTTTCTTTTTCAAATAAAATTAAGGTTTGATTTTTTTTTTTTTTTTTTTTTTTTTTTTTTTTTTTTTTTTTAAGAATGGATTGGGTTTAATTCAAAATTTTCAAGCCCTGGGCAGGTTTGCATTTCCATGGGAAATATTCTGTCATGTAAATATACTGAACTATGATTACATGATTTTTTTTGGGGGGGGGAGGGGGGTGGTTGGATTGGCTTTAAGGTAGAGTTCAAGTTTTGGTCAGTACGTACTGATGAAAACTACGATTTCTTCCTCGAATTGGAATATGGTTGGATAGACTTTTTTTTTTTAATCTGGTTTCGGGTTGACTTCAAACGGAATTTTTATATTCTTCTCGGGTTGCATTTCAATGTATATTATTTTGTCGAAGACAGAATGGGCATAATTTGACAATTTTCTTTTAGGGTTTAGGATAGATTTTAATGCGTTTTTCTTCATGGTAGGTGTTTTTCACAATTTCTCCTATTTAAATAATTGCAACACAAAAACCATTAAAGATAAACCGGTCAAACATGGGACGTGTCTTTTATAATTGTTTTACTTTAATTTTGATTCAGAAAATTAAAAGTAGAGATTTACTTTTAAAAGTATATCTATACATTAAAGTTTCAACTATTATATATTATTTCAACCATATATATTAAAGTTTCAACATTTTTTTTCAAATTTTTACTTTAAATATATTTAATTTTTATTTAAATTATTATTTTAAAAAATGCTGAATCAGAATTAAAGCGTATATATTTATGTTTATTGTAGTGAAAAAATTTAGAATTCTACAAATAATATTTTAGTTATAATAATTTTAAATTACCCCACTTTTTTAATAAATTTTTAAAAAATCTGAGGAGTTTTAGTATGTGATTTTGTTTACAAATAATACAGTTGGCCATTACAAAGAAATTTAAAATTTTTAACTCAATAAATAAAAATTACTTTAGAATGTGTCCCGGGACCCTTTATTTCCATATCAGATATTAATATTATAAAAAACTCAATTTAAATAATCTTTTATAAATATGTTTTCTCAACATTGATTTTGCTTAATTTATTTTAGTTTTCTTTCAAATTTTCAAGTTTATAAATTTTACTGTATACAAGAAATAAAAAATCATACCTCTTTATTTATCTTATCACAACTTCTTTTTCCTAAACTTTCTTTTCGTCGGAAATTAAATTACAGAATTGAAAGTTTAGTATAAAGAAAATTTCATTTATTAATTTTTTAACTTGTAGGAAATTTTATTAAATTCCCGTCTGTATTATATAATCTATCCATTTTAAAAGTTAGTTAAAAGTTACTAAAATTATATGTTTTTGCAGTTTATTTAATTCACATTTTTATTTCCTTATCTTTATCTTATTGTGTATTTCAAAAATCCGTTTATTTTATTTATAAAATTGAAACCATTAAAGAAAGATTGTTAGTAAATTGTGCTAAAATAAATAAAAACTATTAAATTGCCTTTTGAATATTTTTATTCTTTTATTTTTTAATATTTAAATTGAAAACGTTTAGTTACACAATAGGTTTACGTTATTTTCTATAAGTTACAAAGAATGCAGAATTTTGAAAATATAAAAGAAATCATTTAAAAGTTTAAATAATGAAATCTAAATTCTCTTCTCAAAATTTAAAAAAGGTCCTTTATATGTATTTTTATTTCTAAAATGAAAATCTATACAGACAACAATACCTTTTTCTCCCATCACTCTCCTTTGTCTGCTGTTGTCTGAATTAATATATGTGGGAAATTACATCAAGCATCAATCATTCTATATAAAAACATGATCTGTTAATAATCACATATTAATTACATATTGTAATTTCTATGCTTAAGAGAATATAAACATACGTATTTCAGAAGTGTTTTGTCGCATCATATAAGATGAAAGCATTGTTCTACAGAGTTTGTTTGCTTTGCTATCAAATATCGTTCTTGAGTCCATTTAGCTACCTTAATGCATCTATTCCCAATACACCCTGTACTATTACACCTATTACCAAAATTTAAATAAATCTCGGTATAAAGATATATCCTCGTGCATAAACGTTTCCTACGAACTCATATTTCTATATCTAAAACTGTAAGTATATAGATATACATCTGTATGAAATTCTCAATATGTATAAATATATTGCTATTAATTATGTCATTCTCGTTTTTAGAGTTGAAAATCTCTCAAATTTAAATAATTTTCAGGGTATGATATACCGATGTGTTTTTCTAAAGAATAATATATTTCTACTATTTCATTGTTACAGATGATTAATGTTTTCGAAATTTCACATTTACAAACATATAGAATTTTGTGTATTTTTCTGTAAAAATTGGCACATGTTTCTTAATCATCGACAATGTACAATACTAATAATTGCAAATATATAACAAGACTGAAATTGTACGTCGAACGTAGCAAATGAACAAACAGAACGAAGTTTTAAAAATATGCAGTAATTTTGTGTGTCCCCGTAAATACTATATGCTTTCTATTGTAAAGGAGGTAATTTGAAGTAATCTTTAACACGTATATCAATTTCATAAAATCTAAAATAGTTTAATATAATTAAGACGCATTCCAATCAATGTTTTCCCCAATAGAATATAATAGAATAATTTTGTGCGGTCCTGTAAATTAATAATAAATATTCTTTGGCTACAGATTATACAGAATGTACAGTTTAGAATATATTTCAAAGATGTATAGGAATTTCGTTACGTTCGAAAGAGTGTAACATAATTAAAATACATTTGAAACTATTTTTCCCATTGTCAAAAACATAACGGAATACTTTTGCTTGCATCTGTAATTGAACTATGCATCCAAATTTCATAAATTTTGAATTAATTTGACAAAATTAGTTAATAATTATATATTTTTTAATTTTCAAAGATTTCGGCTGGGTAGTTTTTGTGTTGTTATATGCAGTCAGACGAACAGACAAACAGACGGATGGATTGAACAATGTCTATAGGTATTGACATAGTAACGAACACGCCTACCCGTAAAGCATGGTGACGTCACTGCAACGTCGTTGTGAAGTCACATTGTGACTTTGTGACCATCGATTGTCGATGTGACGTCACGTGACGTCGATGTGAAGTCGTTATGGCCGTTTTAGAGCTCTTTTGTGACGTTTCACAAAGTGGTCACAGTGTGACAAATTTGTGAAAAATGTGTCATTTGTGACTAAATTGACATTAACATTGTGACAAAACTGTAACAAAAGCGACGATATTTAAATTGCCGGAAACATGTTTTTTAAAGTAAATAACATGTTTTATATTTATATTTATAAATTTCTAAAGATTTTTAAGAAAGTCACATCTCAGTCACAATGTGACGTCACTGAGTGGTGGCATTTAGGTCACAGATGTGATGTGACCAAAGTGACTCACAGTGACGTCATTGTGACCATGCATGCTATTAGGGTAATAACCTGCCCAAATCTCCAAAAATATCAGAATTTGTTCCTTTATCTTTAGAAACTTTAGAAAACTATTTATTTCCGGGATTTAACGAAAAAATTATGAATTTAAATTTTTAATAAATGAACTTTTTTCGGAAATGTTTAACATTAGTTTTCACAACGCATTGATTAGTTCTCTGTATCCAAGAAATTGGTTTTTCGGATTCTATGTATAAATAAACAATTTAAGCTAGTTGCATAAATGAATTTATGCATGTTAATGTAACATAATAATGTTCATTTTCATACTAATGTTTATGATGTTGGTATTGTATGTTTGTAAACATGTTTTCCGAATATCAAAAATTTACTTCTGAATGAATAGCATCCGATAAAAATTATCTTTCGATTTCATAAAACTGAAATAATTGCATTGTAAAAACTTCGCAGAAACTGTTACGAAAATGATGGGCAACCAATAAAAATTTATTTCTGGATATTCTTCATTAATTTTCGAAAATAAAAATACGGATTTTTTCTACTACTCAAATAAAAAAAAATTATATTTCATTGTTGAATCTTGTTAAATTTTGACGATTGTTTTAAATGAAATTTTCTATTAAATTTTTGTGGCATTAAAATCCATACATATTTTACTCAGCTACGAAAATAGTTTTTTCGGGTCTTTAACAGCTTCCCTTTTTCCCCGCATGTCGTACATGCAATTTGCCAATCATGATTTGCTCGTACCAAGTATAAACATCCATATTTCAATCGAAGTTTATTATTCTCACCAGTTAAATTTTAATGTAGATTTTATATTATTTAACCCGACCATTTGTTTATTCAATTCAACAAACAATTTTTTTAAATGATAAAATATTAAAAATTTTGTAAAAGAGATGAAAAAAATAGATATTATTTGAAAAAGTATTTGTTGGTTACGTGGTAAAAAGTTAAAGCTTTTCAGAATGTTTATTATACATTTTCATTCTTCATTATTATCGTACATTTTCTTACATTACAAAAATATCTGTCGTTTTTAGGTGCGTTCGTAATTATATAATACGTAGCACCTATAGTGGTCGTTCAGTCCGTCCGTCTGTCCGTCCGCATATAACAACGCAAAAACTACCCAACCGAATCGTTTGAAATTTAAAATACATAATTATTGCATAATTTTGTCGAGTCATTTCAAATTTTATGAAACTCGGATGCATAGATCAATTACAGGGGCAATCAAAAGTATTCCATTACATTACGGTCAAAGGGGACAAAAGTTTCAAATGCATTTAAATCGTTTGAAATTTAAAATACGCAATTATTACATAATTATGTCGAGTTATTTCAAATATTTTGATAATCGTGCGCATAGATCAATTACAGGGGCAATCAAAATTATTCAATTACATTATGGTCAATGGGGAAAGAGTTTCAAATATATTCTATACGTTTGAAATTTAAAATACATAATTATTACATAATTTTGTCGAGTTATTTCAAATTTTATGAAAATCGGATGCATAGATCAATTACAGGGACAATCAAAAGTATTCCGTTACATTGCGGTCAATGGGAAAAAATGTTTCAAATGCATTTTAATCGTGTTACACTCATGCGAACTTAATAAAATTTATATGCAACTATAAAGTACATATTATAATATACATCATACATAATTTGTGGTGCAAAGAACATTTGTTATTGATTTACAAGGCCACACAAAAGTATTCCATTACATAATGGTATAGGGAGAACATTGTTTGATGAGCGTTTTAATTGTAATTCACTGTTAACAATTTTATGAGATTGATATATGAAAGTAATATTTTTAAAACTTCGTTATCGTACGAACGCACCTAATTTGCTACGCTTCACGTGCAATTTCCAACTTGTTTATTATGCAGTGAAATTTAAAACTACATCATAAATTAATTTATGGAAATGTGAAATTGCTAATAAGGTGATGACCAGAGCCTGATTACTAACGGGGCACTCTCTCATCAGAAAAAATTTATAGAAATTTTCGTCTTCTTTAAACGCCCTTTTCATACAAGATTACTGTCATGAATAAGGAAAAATTCTTTATTTCTTTTTCCTGGTGGGAGAGTGCCCCGTTAGTAATCAGGTCCTGGTGATGGCTTTTAAAAAAATCTTGTCAATTCTTACGGAGAAAGCAGATTGATGCATCATGTGTAGAATTCATTCAAAAACAATAAAACAATTATGAAAAAAAATTATTTTGAATGCGTTTTTTTTTTTTTTTTTTTTTTTTTTTTAAACAAAGATGAAAAATTCTACTTCATGATTCTTTCAATAACGCTTCCCTGATTTGCATGTACATAATATTTGCAACATGTTTTTGACAATCATGATTTGATATAACACCGATAACATTGGCGATAATTATTAATTACAATAATACACGTTGTATAAATCACTATTAAACGAAAATAACAAATCAGGACGCGTTTCGAGCTACAATAATAACAGCTTGTCATCAGTTTAATCATAGCTGCCAACATCTTCCGCTTTTTTGGCCCGGAAAAATTTTATAGAAAAATTTACCATTTCAAATCGCCGTAATCTGTCGATTAAATAAGCCAAAAATTTCTATTAAATTTTTCCGGGCCAAAAAATCAGAAGAGTTGGCAGCTATGGTTTAACCAATACGTGTCCATCAGGGTACAGAGTTAGAGATAAACTGCTCTTAGTTTATCAACTTAGCAACAGTTTATCTCAATCTCTGTCCCCTGACCGATACGTGTTGATTCATCTGATGAAGGGCTGTTATTATTGGAGTTCGAAACGAGTCCTGATTTGTTATTTCTGTTTAATGGTGATTTATACAAAGTGTGTTGCTGTAATTAATCATTCAGTTATTTATTATTCTCACCAGTAAATTTGTTGTGTGAAATTTGCATTATTGAGTATTTTTCTGATTAAATTAAGCAAACATTTTTGTTACCGGTGATAAAAGATTCAAAATTTTGTCAAAGACGCAATAAATAGACATTACTTAAAAGTTTTATTCAAAAATATTGATGATTTAACCCTTTAACGTTCATTGGTTTCGCCACGAAACCATAAAATTTTAATTCCGATACGCAACACTGACACCGGTATTTTTATCTAAAAATATCCCTTTTATTTTGTATGTGAAAAATCACGTTTTCTTATTTAGAAATATATTTGTTCTTAATTACCGGTGCCATTCATTTATTTCGACATCTTAGCAATGAAAATGCTCTGATCGTTAAAGGGTTAAGCGGTTAAAAATTAATTGTAATGATATTGCTTTAATCAAAGTAAGCGAAATATATTTTAATGATATTTAATTTCTCATATTGCGAAACTGAGTGCGTAGAAAGTATTACGTTAGCCCCGTAAAGGGCGGTGATTCATTTTGTACCGTATAATTTTAATTTCTGAACTCCATATTGACACCAGAATATTGGAGTGAAAATTTTCCTTTTATTAAGAATGTGAGACAAAGTTTTTGGTTTTCTTTAAATAAATTTTGTGTTTAAATTTCTGTGTCATTTTCAGATTGTCTGGAATGTGACATCCATATCCAGGTTCAATATTAATGAATCGACATTTCTTCTTTATACTTCTTCATACGTTGCACTTCTTGTTACGTCTTTTATTTGTAATCAAATTAAAATTGTAAAAAAAAAAAAAAAAATCTAAAACCAATGTAAATTAACCAGCTTTTTTATTATCGCTTAAAAGAGAATTGTTTGTTATTTAGGTACAATTCCTAGAGCATTTTATTTCTTTACTTTTAAAAATGAAGCGTGAAAATTGTTTAACTCATTAAAATTTGTATAGTCAAAACAGCTAAAACACAGTTTTCCCGGATAGCTGAATTAATATTATCACATTCCCGGTAATCACTAATCGCAAACAGAAAGCAATTGCTACAGTAATTTATTTATTGTAACGTGCTTTTGCTTTAATCCCAAAATTTAATAATTTTCCGATTTCAGTTTTCATTATTATTTCTTTTCTTCCCAGCTTTCTCAAGAAAGATTTTGTTCAAGGGGATCAGGGCACTCGGAAATAAAGCTCTGCGAATTCTGAGATGCAGTAGTTACGATATAATTGTAGAGTTGTGACGATTTTTAATCGGACCAATTGTATAACATTCTTAGATATTTAAACTACTATAAAATTAATATTTACAATAATTACATTTCAAAGCATTTTAAAATTTTCTGATCCCTTTTATTAGTATTTTCAACAAAATATTTATTAATAACTGTTATCGATTGACTTTTGTTTTTGTAAAATGTTGCATTTTGTTTCTGAATCGAGTAAAACTTTTACTCTCAAGAGATGAAAGAGCCGAAATGTAATTACGATGTTTCCCCCCAAAAAAAGGGTTTCTATTGAGTCACAAAAAATTCCCTGATGATTGGGGTATTAACCTTGTTCCTTTTAATCCAGAAATGTAAAAGACACCTTTTGAGCACCGTAAACAAAAAAGGATGCATTTGTTGTAGTTTATCGGATTAGTGTTCCATGATGCGAAAAGAGGGATGATGACAAATGTGTTTGTGATTTTTTTCCCATCTGTTATTTTGAAGCTGTAATAGAAGCTGTGTTTTGAAGCTTTGTACTAGACGTTTTTTATCTAATCGCCTATGGCTGTGACTTTTTTATGCAATAATTATTTAAATGGCTATGGTGTCTTTTAAGGAGAATTCGTTTTTTCTACACATAAACATTACTACGAATGTTTGAACTCATTTGTTACAGCTGTTCTTCATCACAAAAAAAATCCTATTTAATCGATAAACCCACAATTAAATACAGAAAAATATACCATACAAAAGTAATAGTAACAAAATATGACAGTTATACATATTACAAATTTAATTTCTTTCACCAAAATTAACCTTGATACCATATTAATTTCCTTATAGCAATATTCCGTATTTAGTTCATCTTATTAAATTAAAATCTTGTTCCTGGATCTAATCTATTAATCTTTATGGAAACGATATAAATACTTAATTCGCCTTAAAAAGCATTTATTCCAATGTGCGTAAATTTAAAAAGATGGTTCTGAATTAAAAATATTCTTAATTAAACTTTATTTCTTAATATTCCAAATAAAACTCATTTTTTCTCTGTTGTTATCGTCCCTTTTTAAGAAAGTCTTCCAAAACCATACCTTTAAAAAATAACATTATTTTTATTTATTTATTTTTTCCCCTTCAACGTTTGATATTTGTGCAAATCAATAAATTCATTTCTTTTCTTTTTCTCTTAAAATATCGTCTGCAGGATATTCGAAATTCTGAGTTCGATAGAAAATTAGTTAATTTTTTTTTTTTATTAAATAAAAATCATCGTCTGAATGAAATAAAAATCTCGACGCTAGACATGAATTATGTTTACATGGGAAAATGATGGTTAGAGAGCAGATAATTTTCGAGAAGTTTGTTTTTAGATTTAAGAAGGAAGCCGAAAGATGATGATAGATATTCTTCTTTGCCTTTTTTCGATGAGTCCATTAAAGACGGCTTGCGGAAGTAATGATGGAATATTCTTTTCGATGATTCAGTTCAAGACGGCTTGCAAAGGGAGCATTTCCCTCTCAATATGACTACATTTAATAAGCTGAATTGCAGCAACCAATGCGTTATTTAATGAATCTTCTACATTTATTTATTTTTGTGTTTTTTCCCTTGCTTGCCACAACTGTGTGTTTAAAAAGGGGGAACCAGTGAAGATATTTGGAGTTACTCCTTAAAACGTCACATACATAAATTACATTTTTACGTTCCTTATTTAATTGCTTTAAATGGTTTAATATAAATCATTTACTTATGGTCATAATATGTTTTATTTATTTATTTTATTATTCATTTATTTATTTGTTACTTTGTGATTCAATCACAATTTTTTGTCCATCTAGAATAAAAGAAAGAAAATATAAACGAAAAAAGATTCATAGTACTTGTACACAAGTTTAACACAAAGTAGTTTTTTTTTATATATTAATAATTGTTTTTCGAAGTCAACTAAAAAAATCAGCAATGTAAAAATATCTGTATTCGTTATTTATCTTCTTCAAACAGTTTCCATTAAATGAGGATATAATCTTTAGCAATAAAGTGTTATTATCGCTATAAATCATTAATTACGTCGAAAGATAAATTAACCGACTAAAATTAATTAAATTCCTTATACTCAAATATTTGTAATGAGTTTTCATTAAGCATGTAATCCAATAGATTATACAGTGATTAATGAAAATGAAAGTATTAGACTGAAATTTTAATGCATTAATACCACTTCAAATTCTAAGATATTTTATCAATGATTAAAAAAAAAACCTTGATTGATATATTAATGCAATTTGTGAATTGAGGGCATTTAAAATACATTTTTATGTAATCCAAATTAATGAATTATTTAGGTTTTTAAAAACATTGAATTAAAGGTGGTGAATTGAGATCCGATTTATTATGAATAAAACGAATATACGCGTGTAGCAATAATATAATTTTTGAACTAAACTTTCTATTTCAGCGGTTCCCAATCTATGGGATGCGAGCCACTAGTGGGCCGCGGCAGTTGTTTTAGTGGGTCGCGGAACAATCGAGATTTGTCGTCAGAATGTATCTTTTATTTCATCTGTTTAAAAAGATATGACATTTTCAACAGGAAATAGTATTTTAAGGGAAAATCCTTAATTTCCTTCTAGATTAATATACGAACAGAATATCCAGAAATATTTAAATTAGCACTGAGGTCTTTGATGAAATTCAATACGTCGTGCTTACGAGAACATGCTTTTTCTACTTTGCTGTTTTTGGAAAACTGGGACAAACTCCGTGTTAATATATGTTCCCACATTGGTAGACACCAGTACCACAAATCTCATTGATTATAAAGTTATGTTTTCATAATAATTAAACGTATTTTTAACTAACTTTGTAGTTTGTGCATTGTTATAATTATTATTCACTTACATATTGAGATTACCGATTCTTGTTTTTGATGATAATGTATCTTCAGTATGAAAATTCACGTTTTTCGTAGGATAAGATAGCCGAGCATATAGTGATCGCATAAAAATTGCTATACTGATATACAACTTTATCTTGGATGGGTCGCGATTTTTTTTTTTTTTACCGAAAGGTGGGTCGCGTAGAAAGAAAGTCTGGGAACCGCTGTTCTATTTTATTAATTTTTAATTGTTTGATTTAATCAATGCTCAATTAAGTAATAACTCTATTTCAGACTGGCTTAAGGATGTTCGGGAAATGTTTCATTGGGTTAAAATTTTGAAATTTTTCGTGATAATTAAACATATCATTTATAAACAAAACTACACGATACAACTTCATATATATGTTTTTTTAAATGAAAATTTAGAATTTTTTTAAAAAGGTAGGATAATATAAAAATATCCTACTCGAAATATTATTAGTAGAATTTCTTTTTATTTTCATTAAAAAAAAGAAAAAAAAAATTTAAAAAGTTACGATTCAGCATTTTAACAAATATTAATTTAAATAAAAAATATTTAAAGTAACAATTTAAAGAACTTTAAAATGTAACTTTAAAAAATATATATGTTTTTAAGAGCCCATACACTATATGGCCAAAGGTGACCGACCACTTGCGATTTTTGACGTTTTGTTAAATATCTAGAAAATTTCACAAGGAATTATCCTGAAAATCCAGGTGTATAAACAGAATTCTACAGATCATATATTTCTGCAAAATTTCCCCCCGATACCCCATAGAATAAGCTCGAAATTCGTTGTTCCCAAAATTAAACAAAAACATGAGGGACGGTATCCATATATCCTTGATTAGTATCAACAAAGTATACTTAATATCGCACTATCTACTATATTTCGATAGATTCCGTCATCTAAATTTAACGATGATGAATGAAACATGTTTCTGGTTTATATACGAAAGAAATTCGTTTTAGTAGAAAAAATGTCAAATAACACATATTTTTTTATGTTTCCAAATTTTTCACAAGTTTTACTAAATTAATTATGCTAATACATACAGTATAATTAAGAGTGTATTGAATAATAATAACAAGAAACACTTCATTATACAATGAAACGTATGAAAAAAGACAACGAAATTTGTACAACGAAATACTAACATGAAACGGAACAATAACGTTTATAGTCCTGGAAAAATGATATAATAACAACAATAACGAACTCAATAATTATAAATACAGTATCCCGTCCCGACGAAGAAATTTTTTGTGACGATTTATGATTCTATCTTAGTAGATTTAACATTATTTAGAAAAAGAGGCTTCTAATTAAATAACCACAGAATTTTTTTCTACTTTCTTCAAGAACAAAATGGCGTTAGAGCTAGCTCATCTTCATCAGAGTATTCTATGGGTTAACTGAGAGTTGCTTGGTATTGTAAAATCTTGAGAATAAAAACTCTTGCCTTGATCTAGATTTCATTTCTTTGTTTAATAATTTAAGAAAAAACGAGGTGTAATAAATATAGTATATTTTAAATATCTGGACTCACTTTTTTTATTCTAACATTTATTTATTAATAAGTAAATACTCTTTCGAGCTTTCAAAAATTCAATACTCGCCCACAAAAAAATATTTTTGTACAAACGACAGAAACAGTTTACCCCAATATAGTCTAGCGTAATCCGGATCTATTAAACGTTCTCAGAAAAGTTTCAAAGATATCAATTTCCTCATACAAAAGTAAATTTAATTTCAAGTAATGTATGAACTTTCTAATTTATTAAAAAGTACTACTTCTTTTAGGCATTCAATAAAACCTTTTATGTCAAAGGAGGTAAACCAATTACGTTACCTAGAAAAAATGGAAATTCCAGATTTAAAACGATAATTTTACGAAAGTAAAGGCATGAAGTAAATTTATTTCGAACAACAGAATAGCGTTTCTTTTGAAATGAATGCATATAGTAAAGTAAAATAACGTTTTTAATACATCCGTGAAATGTATATCTAAAACAAATATTTTAACATATTTTGCTTGTAGCGTTATTAGACACATTTAAAGGTTCAAAATATATTCAGAACCAAGCATCGTGCATCTTCACATATTTTGTAAATTCACAATAGATAATAAACTAATGCGTTAAATAGAATGAGATGATTTCAACTTGAAGGTTATAAAACTATGTTTGAAAAGTTTTAATCCAAAAGTCGACTGCACAAAACCATATGTCATCGAGCACAAGAAATTACCCTTAATTTTATTAAAGAGTAGTAATAGAGGAATCTAATGTTCCATGTTTGCTGGAAGCGAATTGATGCAAAAGCCAAAAATTAATACGACTAATGGTTGACTCGTAGGGTTAGCATTGGGTTTGTTCTACAATAAAAGCATGGAAACGTGGAACACTGGGTGCAGGAAAACACAATAATAAGCCTACGAATCAACCACTAGTGTTATTCCTTTTTGGCTTATGCACCACTTCGCTTAAAGCAGTCATGAATCATTAGATTCCCCTGTTACTACTCTTCCACAAAATAAAGTGGCTTTTGTTGTGATCGATGATATAGGGTTCTGTGCGGTCCGCTCTTGGACTATTAAGTCTCAGTAATTTTTCTCAGTAAAGAGATAACTTTTTTTAACCCCTTGGTGACGAGCGACACGTATATGTGCCGCTTAAGGCTTAAGAATCCTTCTTTATTCCCACCGGGAAAATTATACTGTAAAATTTGTAATGTAAAATGTATTTTGTAATATATTATCTACTGCTGCATATAAATCTTATTAAATTCGAATGAGTGTAACACCATTAAAATGCTTTTGAAACATTTTTCCCTATTGACCGTAATGTAACGGAATACTTTTGATTGTCTCTGTAATTGATCAATGCATCCAATTTTCATAAAATTTAAAATAACTCGACAAAATTATGTAAGAATTATGTATTTTAAATTTTAAACGTATAAAATACATTTGAAACTTTTTCCCCATTGACCGTAATGTAACGGAATACTTTTGATTGTCCCTGTATTTGATCTATACATCCGATTTTCATAAAATTTGAAATAACTCGACAAAATTATATAATAATTATGAATTTTAAATTTCAAACGTATAAAATACATTTGAAACTTTTTCCCCATTGACCATAATGTAATTGAATACTTTTGATTGCCCCTGTAATTGATCTATGCACCCGATTATCAAAAAACTTGAAACAACTCGACAAAATTATATAATAATTATGTATTTTAAATTTCAAACGATTCGGTTGGGTAGTTTTTGCGTTGTTTTATAGGGACAGACGGATGGACTGAACGACCACTATAGGTGCTACGTATTTACATAATTACGAACGCACCTAAAAATATTAAAATCACATGTCCCAGTTCGTAAATTTGCACCGTATGTTAATGAAATATGGGTGTTAAAAGAAATGGAGCTTCTCCTTTTTATAAAAGTCGTTTGTAAATTTTTTTCCAAGTGGTTTGTAGATTTATTTCATCAATAATCTTTTCTCAGTGTCCACGAAGGATTCCACGTAGGAGGACAAAAGGCTTCCAAACTCATTTTATTATTATTATTGTTATTTCACTTTAAATACTATTGAAGAGCAAATTATATGCTTTATGGTTTATATTTATAATACAAGAAATATAAAAAATGGTAGATAAAAAATAGTTGTTCGTTGCTCCATAGTCTAAAGTGCCCTCTATCGGTATTTTTCGATATTTATCTTTACAATTTATTTTCAAGAAAATACTGACATAAAGAATAGTTTTAACCCATTAGTGCCTAGCGTCCCTTTTTAGGGACGCTTCAAAAGGTGCATTCAGCGTTGTTTCTGACACCGGTATAAAAAAAAATGCAATAATTATTTTATTTAAATGATGCATTTTCGTGATTAATGAAGTTAACTTAAATCTTCTAAAAATAGTGGTGCCAACCAAATAAAATTTACGCATAAGATGCTGGGCACGAATGGGTTAATGAAAACCGCAAATCAGTTGACCATTCTTTTTATGTTTATTTTAAATTTTGGACCCTAAACTTTAATGTCGGCTATCTGCTTCGGAAAACATTTCGGACTCTTGGTTTCCTATTTGATATTATACGTTTTGATGTATACTTTTTTTTCGTAAAAACAATTTAGAATCACCCTGTATATATATATCACTTTCTTCTGGACACGGTTACTTTCATAATTCTGCTCCAATCTCCTCCAAACTGATACGTAAAATTAAAGGGCATAAAATTTCGGTCAAGGTCGTTAATGGGCAAAATCAGACCAAGGGAATGGAAATAGAGAGGGTGATGTAGTAGAGAGTTTTGGTGAAAATCGAAAAAAAGCCACAACTTCTTAATTAAAATAGATATCGAATCAATTTAATGTTTATAATTACTTCTAAAAATGGGCCAAAAGTTTATGCATGACAGATTTTTGATAAAGTTAAAATCGGGCTCAAGGGGTGAAAAAAACGGGTTTTTGGGAGAAAAAAATTCATAACTTCGTGAATTCTCAAGAAATCGAATCCAATTAAATTTTTTATAAATGTTCTCAAAATTATCTAAAACTTTTGTTTTTACAAGTTTTTGATAGGACTATTTCTTACCGATAAACAAAAAATAAAATAAAAACGAAACCAAAAAGGTCGCGGGTGAAAAAAGACAAATATCTGTAACTTCGGCAATTCTTAAGCTACGAAATCTAACTAAATTCATTTTCCATCTTCTCAATAATATTTACAGCTTTTATATTGACAAGTTTTTCACAGGACCAATTCTTGTAGCAAAAATAAACTAAACAAAAATAGGAATTAAAGAAAAAAACTCAAATCCAAACAAATGGCAAACCCTCTTATTTAGGAACTATATAATATGACTAATTAGCCAATTTTTTGATAAAAGCACAATATATTTCAAAAAAGACTGCCAAAAACAGTATTTCGAAGTGATTTTTATTGAAAAATTGAAGAAATATTCAAACAACAAGTTGCATTTTTTCTGACTCATTTTTAAATCGATTTTTGCTCTCAAACGCGTCCAATTTACAGGTCCACGTATTTAGAAATTATATGATGTGACGTTTTGGCCAGTTTTTTGATAAAGGCAGAATATATTTCAAAAAAGGCCGCCAAAATGGATATTCTGAACATAATTTCCCGAAGCGATCGTAAATGAAAAACTGAGGTATTCAAATAACAAACTGCATTTTTTTGACTCATTTTTAAAATCTGTCTTGCTCTCAAACGCATCCATTTGACAAGTTCTCCTATTTAGAAACTGTATAATGTGCCGTATTGGTCAGTGTTTTGATAAAAGCTGAATATATTTCAAAAAAAGTTGTCAAACTGGGCATTACGCACAAAATTTCCGAAAATGACCATGATTAAAGAATTTTGGAAATCATTCAAGTGACAAATTGGTTATTTTATGACTAATTTTAAAACTCAAATTTGCTCCCAAACGCATACAATTGACAGTTTTTTCTTATTTAGGAAATACATAATGCGCCGTATTGGTCGATGTTTTAATAAAGTCAGAGTGTATTTCAAAATATATTGTCGAAATGGGCATTTGAGCCGAATTTCGCTTAAGATGATTCTGATAAAACCAGTTCTTACAGAAAAATGAAATAATGTTTTTAAAGTGGCCAAATAACGTTGTTAAACTTGATTTATCTCTAATCATATTTTATTTTTTGTTGATGAAATAAGCACTCTTCGAAAACTACCTCCACTTATAGGCGAAGCTGACAGGGCTTTTTTTTACTTGAATTTCATTTCTCTGTGCTACACGTAATCTATATGTATATATATTATAAAAAATTAAGCCAGTTTTTTTTTTGGTTTTTTTTTTTTTTTTTTTTTTTGTAATTAGTAGTGTTTGCATGCAAATATCGACGAAATTTATTTAAAAGTAATTGTATATAACATGTTTAGTATTGAATTTTCAAACTCGATTATCACTATCCTATAAAATATCGGATTAGAAAGTTATCAGTCATGTATGCCACCCATGATGTTTTGCCATTATGAATTTTCTAATTGTCTGTTACAGACAGAGCTGGGGAGTCGGAGCGGAGTCGGGCCCATTTTTGAGAAAAAGGAGTCGGAGTCGGAATCGTAAAAAACAACCCGACACCGACTCCGACTCCGGCTTTTTTCTTAGACAGTTTGGAGTGAAATTAAACCAATAAAATGTAATTTTAAAATCATAGAAGGAATTCTTATTGTTATTTTTGGATTATATCGGCAAACCCAAGTTAACGAATCCCAATAGGCTGCCCAGCGTACACAGGAGATGAAAACTGTTTTTAATTAAAAGCTCTAGTAGATCCTATATTATTTGCGAAATAGTAAAATTTCCATCTTCAATTTTATTTCCTTCTATCTTTACAAGAATAAAGTATTGGATTCTTGAAAAATTTCGATTTCCGGCATTCGATAGATTTATACGTTTTAGAAGATCCTGAACTGAACATGATTTGATAGTTTTTCGAAAATGTCTGTCAGTGTCTGTCACTTTGTGAGTCCACATGCGACAAAAATTTTGGAGCGCTTTATCACAAGAACTAATAAATGGAATTTCACAAAACTTTAGATTTTGTTAGATCTTGATAGAAACTGTATCTGATTAATTTTTGGTGTATATCACTCGACAGGTGGCTTTGGTATGCTGCATTATTCACAATTTCCACAGTAGCTATATCTTAAAAATTAATGCACGGATTTTTATAAAACTTTAGATTCAGTTAGTCCTTGATAATTAAGTGCTGCAATTTTTTGGTGCAAATCGCTCAATAGGTGGCGCTGCTATACTGCATTGTTCATGATATTGCAACAGCGCTATCTCAAAAACAAATGCTCGAATTTTCACAAAACTTTATATTTAATTAGTTTGTAATCTAGATTAGTATAGTTTAGTGTTTGGTGCAAATCGCCCTTCAGGTAGCTCTGATGTGGTAGCGCTGATTTATTTACGATTTTGAAATAACTGTGGCTCAATCACTAATGCATGGAGATTCATTAAACTTTAGGTTCAGTTAGTATCTGATAGAAATTGATCCTGATTCGTTTTTGATGTACATCACTCAACATGAAGCGCTGTTATGCAGAATTTTAAAATTTCAGCAATAGCTCTTTCTCAGAAATTAATGTACTGATTTTCACCAAACTTCAAATTCAGTTAGAGGTTGATATAACTTGTTGACTAGATTTTGGTGTAAATCACATAAGAGGTGGCGCTGCTATGCTGCATTTTTCAGGAAGTATTAACATGTGTGATATAGAAGAAAGCTCTAAGATTAACACATCTGACTATTTTTTTTTTTCATTTCCATTGAAATTTTTCTGCTTTGTAGAGCACTAGTTAACATAAAAATTGTACTGATTTCCCCTTTTCGAGGCCACGGATCCGAAATAGTAAAATATCCGTTTTGTTATCTCTTTTAGATTTCGGTAATTTAATTTTTCAGGTTTGTGGTGCGTAAAATTAAAGAATTTGTAAAACGGATAATATTTTTTTTCCAAAGCTCTAAGAACTGAATACCGAAACAATGACTTTTTGCCTTATTTTTCTTTTGTTCCCTCATAACTTTAACCAGCATCAACAATAGTATATTAGCTAGACAGGGAGCCAGGAGTCGGAGTCGTTAAAATTTCCGGAGTCGGAGTCGAAGTCGTTAAAAATTCCGGAGTCGGAGTCGGCCATTTTGACCCACCGACTCCGCAGCCCTGGTTACAGACAATCACATCTTGATTTTTTCTATTTTGTATATAATGAATGCTGCCTCAAGGTATAATATATTATTTAATAAATTTCTTTAAGTTATTTTTCCGGTATGATCATTTCGATATTTTTTTATGTTACAGAAAGTGCAATAAAAAATCCTTTCATTATAATATACACTGGGTGATCAATTAAAGAACTTAATCCGTTTCAGAACTGTGTTTCTTAACCTATCATAGATTACGTTTTGTTTGTATAATAATTCAATTAATTCTTTCTTAAAAGATAAATAATGCATAAAAGGTAAAGTGTTTGTTAACCGAACATGAGCTCGTCATCCAAACGTATAAAACACTCGCAAAAATGTTCCCTGACTAATCTGTTTCTAAACCAAACATTTCTAAATTGATCACGCTCTGTAGTCCATTGTTTAGTTAATGTAGTACGTTATTACTATTATTTGTTTTACTGTCATCGGATAAGGCGTAAAAAATATTTTTTGTCCCTCGAACTATTCGTGCCCCATGTACAATTATCGCACATTGCCTATAACAAAAGACGAACAATAAGAAAGCCCTATAATGTATTTTTAAAACCACCTTTTGCTTTTGGGTCGTTTATTATTGCTTAGAAGAATAATTCCATATAAAAGGAGATTATTTTGTAAGTTTCCAAATGAAACATTTTATATCTTTACTGTTTTCATTACAGAGCAAGATCCCAGGGCCCCCAGACATTGCTTATTTTCTCAAAAGTAAAATGTATACGACAAAGTAGTGTTAGTACGTGCTATCAACGTAGTGATACCTGCTAGCTTCGACCGACGGCCAATTTACAGGTATTAGGTACCAAAAGTAGGTAAAAACACTACAAACGTTTCTTATTTTCTCAGTCTTGATTTTTATATATGATGCTCAGGGGACAATTTCAATACTTTATGTAAGCAGCCAGACCTATTGCATGGGCCAAACATCCAGCCAGACATACATAAAGTGTCTCTATGAGTAGGAGCGCGAGCGTGATAATTAGACAGTTTTCTAACAAAACTTCATAAAACTTATGTTATTAATGGTCTAATGGAAGTCTTCAGTAATAATTAATTAATATTTTAAATCTAATTTTAAAAATAATTATAGCATACAAAAATGTGTATACATTTGAAATCGTAATCGAAATTAAGAACAAATCGTTATTAATGTATGAGGAGTGTTTTCTTCTTTATTTTTTTTCTGGAAATATTTGAGGAAATTAATGATTCTCAACAGAAATCAATTTATTAAAATAGTAGTTTATTGACATATTATAATCGGCAAAAAAAGAATAAAATTTGTAACTAGAAAATTTCAAAATAATTCATTTAAATATTACTCTTTACTTTATTAATGAGAAAGTGTGATCTATTGTTTTTTTTATCTTCATTATCGTAATCGTTGAAATTTCACAATTCATTATCAATCCAATGTTAGTATTGAATATCTTTATCATCATCATCATTAGTTTCTTTTTCTGTAAAAAATGTATATGTAATTAAGAATCAAATAATTACAAGTTTATATAAATATTTAAATTGAAAGTAGAATACCTGATTCTTCTTGAAGCGATTCACTTACAAAGCCTGGTAGTTGGTCCCCATCAAACTAGTTGGAATGATATTCATTATCTCCCAATGTCCACTCATTGTTTTCAGGAATAAAAATATCTAATTCCTTATTATGAGCTTTATTCTAAAAACTAACGATGTAATTAGCTCATCGAAAATTCCTGCAAAAGCATACCCTTGCACGGTGGTAAGTTGCTCGCGTCAAAGTTTTTCAAATTTTTGCGATTGAACTCTTCATCAACACCGGAAACCATGTAAGTGTTGATGAACAGATAAAGTGTAGCGGCATCTATGTCAATTATTCCGCCCATATTGTGTTAAATACACTTATCTGAAGCTCTGAGTTGTTGAATAAATAGACATCATAGAATTTCAAAAATACTTTTGCTTGCCTTTTTAGAAAAAAGCTGGGTTGTAATCACAGCCAGTGATAGCATGAAATCCTGGCAGGCAACGACTTAAAGAAGTAGCTAAATGTCCGTAAACCTTAGTGTATTGAACATATATAACTTTATTTCCGATGTCAGCCAATAACCACACGTGGGAGTCATCATTTTTAGGTAGATTTCGTATAAAGTACTACCTATTGCAGACACTCCTTTGTTGGAATTTTGGAAAATATTTTGCAGATCTACAGTAATCATGACCCCTAGACCCCAAAACTACCATCTGTAAGAAATTTTGTATATTTATCTATTATATAAATAACTTTTTTAAGGACATGATAACTTTTATAATTCTGCTCAATTGTCTTCCAAACTGATACATAAAATCAAGGACCATAAAATCTCGGATAAGTTCGTTGATGAGCAAAATCGGACCAAGGCGGTGAAAGTAGAGGGAAGGGGTGAAAACAGAAGAAACTTATAACTTCTTAGTGAAAATAGATATCGAATCAGTTTAAAGTTTATAATACTTCTAAACAATGTGCCAAAAGTTTATGCATGACAGATAGAGTTGCAAAATGTCGGTTTATTCCCGGGTTTATTTCCAATAGACCAGGTTTATTCCCGGGTTTATTCCCAAAAAACCGAATTATTCCAAAAACTCCCGGGTTTTTTCCAGGTTTATTCCTAAAAACCCGGTTTATTCCCGGGTTTAAACCGGGTTTTTTCTAACCTTTGCAACGCTAATGACAGATATTTGATAAAATTAAAAATGGGTTGAAGGGGGGGAAAAATTGGGTTTGGTGGGGAAAACAAATTCATTAATTATCACGAATCAAGTACAATTAATTTTTTGAATGTTCTTAATATTAGCTAAAACTTACAAGTACTTACAAGTTTTTTATAGGACCAATTCTTACAGCAGCAATAAAATAAAATAAAATAGAAATAAAAATAAATAAATAAATAAAATAAAATACAAAAGAAAAAGAAAAAATATTAATAAATAAAATAAAATAAAATAAAAAAAGAAAAAAAATAATAAATAAAATAAAATAAAATAAAAACGAAATCCAAAAGAGGAGTGGAAGAAGAAAAAAAAAATATTCAACGATTTAACAATTATTTTGATTTATTCAACGACTTAAAGCTTGAGCAAAATGTATTTAACACATTATGGTCGGAAAAATTGACATAGATGCTGCTAGACTTCAACTGTTTATCAACATTGACATGGTTTTCGATATTGATGAAGAGTTCAATCGCAAAAAATTTGAAAAACTTTGATGCTATCAAGAATGAGTTTTTGCAGGTATTTTCGATGAGCTAATTATATCGGTAGTCTCTAGAATAATGCTCATAAGAAGGAACTTGATATTTTTAGTCCTGAAAACAATGGGTGGACATTGGGAGCTAATCAATATCTTTTCAACTGGTTTGATGGGGCCCAACTACCAGACTTTGTAAGAGAATCACTTCATGAAGAATCAGGTATTCTTCTTTCAATTTAAATATTTATGTAAACTCGTAATTATTTGATTCTTAATTACATATATATTTTTTACAGGAAACAGGATGATGACAAAGATATTGAATACTAACATTGGAATGATGATGAATTATGAAACTTCAACGATGACGATAATGAAGATTAAAATAATAATAATATCGATCATACTCCCTCATTAATAAAATAATGATTAATATTTAAATGAATTATTTTCAAATTTTCTTTTCACAAATATTATTGTTTTTTACCTTTTATAACACGTCAATAAACTTTTATTTTAATAAATTCATTGTTGTTGAGAATCATCAATTTCCTCAATATTTCCTATAAAAAACACTCTTCGTAAATTAAAAACGATTTAGTCGTAAATTCGATTACGATATGAAATGTATTCACATTTTGATATGCTATAATTATTTTTGAAATTAAGGGTTTAAATATTACTTAATTATAACTGAAGACCATTAGACAATTAATAACATAAATATCTTATCACGCTCACGCTCATACACATAGCGACACTTTATGCATGTCTGGCTGGATGTTTGGCCCATGCAATTGGTCTGGCTGATTACATAAAGTATTGAAACAGTTCCCTGAGCACCATATATAAAAATCAAGACTGAGAAATTAAGTAAAGTTATATCATTTTTTAGGGAGCTTCAAAGTGTCTGGTAAAAGTTACTGCCCTTGGGAAGTGTCTAGCAATATTGATCATTAATTTTTAACAATATTCTGTGAAACATACATGAAAATCAGCACTAAAAAGGGTATAGCCGGGTTTCTTAGTAAAATATGCCCTTGAGTCAATTACATCGTGTCCTACATGGATCTATAGCCCATAATAAGAAATTCATTTCTCCCAAGTTTTAAGTTTATATCTCATGACCATGGGGGTTAATGACCCTATATGCCTGTTTTGGAAAAGAGCGCATTGTGACGAAACTACTAAGCAGATTTCAGCAAAAAAAATAAGGGATGTAAAAAACGAACGACATACGAATGTTTGACAATTTTTTCAGATTTTTTTTAAACAAAAGCACAAGTTTTCTAACACTTTTCCTGTTTTAAAATATACATTTTAATTAAAAATAAATTGAAATTTCTGAGTGACCACCGTTTTTTTTTTTGCATGAAATACTGTGAGACATGATGCATATTTAATATCAAGTTCAACTTTATACGTATGGTGCACCATATTAAAAAAAGACAAAATCATATTCCGTCGGAAATGTGGAGCGTGCCTCGGAAAATTTCACGCCTTCTTTTCAAATATCACATATTAATTCACACGGTATTTTTAAAAGAAGGCGTGAAATTTGTCCGAGACACGCCTCACATAGCCGCCGGAATATGATTTTGCCCTTTTTTAATATGATGCACCATACGTAGAAAGTTGAAATTGATAGTGAATATGCATCATGCAACTAGTTAAAACTTAGGTTTGAATGATTAAATAGCATGTACTTTCTAACTTAAAGGAATACTGAATATTTTTTAAATACTTTCATAAATTTTACAGTTATGAAACACATTCTTTTAAATTGAATTGATGAATTATAATCATGAACTCCTATATAATTTTGCATTTGTTTCGACATGTATTAGTTCTTTTTTACATGTATTAGTTGACCATGCTCCTAAAAAAAAGACATATTGAAGATTTTTCTATCATATTTTATTATTGTGTTAATTACGAAAAAATATATAAGTTCGACACGCGTGAGATACATTGTCTCTCTAACTTAAAATCTAAATTGCAATCCGAATTTTCTGCATAAATATTGTTTGTTTTGACGTGTATTATCACTCTTTACAGTTGTTGCCATCATTGCAGACATCTTCTTCATATTGCATTAAGGAGTTCGAATCATTAAATTCCATATCAGGATCACTTCAGTAGCAGCTTATACTCTTCCAGTAGTTTGCTAAAAATGTTAAAATATTGCGGCATTTTAGATGCAAATTATTTTCATACATGACACTTCATATAATATTTTTGTTTGAATAATTGTGCACGTGTAATCAATTTCTTTTCAGTTAATTTTTGTTACACAAGCTCTTTTTTCTTAATTCGAAAGATTTTACATTTAGCTTTTGATAAGTTGGAGATAAATACGGTAAGTTAAAATAATCCTTTTCCATTTTCCTTATTTCAACTGCTTGTTTTATAAGAGTTATTGTTAATCATAGCTTAAGGCTGATATTTTAAAGATTAATTTTTTGATTTTCCATTGATTTGTTTCGCTTGACCGGCCTCTGGGAAAACGGAAATTAATAAAGTATTTATTTACAATTTTATTGATATCTAATTTTAGCATATTTCAGTTTTTTCCATTATAAGATTACCATATATCACTATCATGTATATCCCACATTCCTTTAATGCTGTACCAATCATGCTGTCTTGCTTCTAAAGCATAACACTAGAACGCCGGGAATTTTCACGCAAGTTTTATAAAATATATTTAAAACCAGAAAAATAATTTGAAATTATTTAGTATATTTGTTTAGCTCATCTCATTACAACTCAGATGTAACTTATTTCGTGAAGATTTTTTTGGTTCGAATCGACAATTTGTCCAGTGATCGGTGTCAAATTGACACCTTCCCGGCGTTCTAGTGTTAAAAGAAAGGCAATATAATAAAATCGCCGTAGCAATGACTTTATATAAGTAACATTTCAAATATTTTAAAGCTTATCTTTGTATGTACAATATTATCATTTGAAGTATAAAACTGTCTATAATCTCCCCCCCCCCCGTGATTCCCCTTATACTCTAAAGCGAATGCCGGGACTTTCATTCTGTAGCCCACGAAACTTTTATTTGGAAAATAATCTATTTCTGGAAGTTTCAAATACCTTAATCCAGAAGTTAAACACATTTGTTAAATTGTTTTCCGTTACGTTTTAAAATACTAGCAGAATTTCCCAAATAATTTTATATATATATTTTTAAAAAAATTAGTATTTATTAGTTCAAAATTGTATAATCTATATTTCGCGAATCTCGTTTCAGCGAATGCTTTCTTATTCGACATTTCAATTTTCTTTAAACTCTGATTTACTTTATATTAACTAAATTAATTTTCATCATACATTTGAAAATATTAACAAATTCTCAAGTGTAAAATTTTTCCCTTTTTGGTTTAATAGTTGAAAACTGATGCAATTATGTATCTAATTTTAGCATATATGTATTAAGTTTAATCAGAAAAATCTACTTTTGAATTACCTGTAATAAATTGAATAGTGAATAAAAAAATATTTAGGTACTTTTGTTAACTGATTTCTACGTTCATATTACAGTTATTAACCCTCTGGATCCCAAACCGCCCGAGATATTTTAATTCGTATATTTCAGTTCCCACCAGAAAATTAAAACAACAATATTTGCTTTAATAACAGATCATTCCGTATTTAAATAAAACGAAATTAGCCATTGAATTTTTCTGGTGTGAAAGAAGTTCTAGTGTTCTAGCATGGGAATTAAAGGGTTAACCCATTCATGCCCAGCATCTTTTGCGTAAATTTTATTTGGTTGGTACCACTATTTTTAGAAGATTTAAGTTAACTTCATTAATCACGAAAATGCATCATTCAAATAAAATAATTATTGCTTTTCTTTTTTACCGGTGTCAGAAACAACGCTGAATGCACCTTTTGAAGCGTCCCTAAAAAGGGACGCTAGGCACTAATGGGTTAAACACGACTGGTTAAATTTGCTAATAATGTTTAAGTACCACTATCGCATTACTTATTAACTGTAAATGTTACATTAATTGAATGTCATATACATTCTTGTTCTGTGAAGCTTAAAGAAAAATGGTAAAACTAATTTACTTATTCTTTTAAGACTTTTATAGAGAAATGTGGAATAAATGATATTATATTTAGCTTATGTATATTGAGTCCTTATGCAATTTAATGCAGTTGTCTCTGTTATTAAAGAAATAATTTTTAGAAACGTAGGATTAATTTAGTTATGCGATATTAGTGATATGAGATTTAATGTCATAAGATACTATAAATTACTTTTCTTCCTGATCCGTAGATTTATTAACATCATAAATTTTGCTCTCAAATTATAGATATTGTAACTAACGTCTATAAACGATACATATGTACTTTTTTTTCGAAGATAATTAATGTGATAAACGGGAAAAAAAACAGTAAGGGTTCTCTATAATTTTTATACTTTTATAGAACAACTGAGTTCATATTATTTGTATCATTTAACCATTATTTATAAAATGCATCATTGAAGATAATGTGCAGATAAAAGAAAAGATTTACATAAACGAAAAAGTTATTATAAAACATTATTGAAATCAATCTAGGTGAAATAATAATTATATCGAATACAATTTGATTTTTTTTTTATTTATTGTAATAACATAACGAACAAAGATAAAATATTTCATATACATTTTTTCCCAAACAAAACTTCCTTTAAAAAAATACTTTTATTTTGCTAGTTTTGTTAAACAAATAAAGCGCAACTTTAGTCTTTCTAGCATAAAAATCTAAGTATACCTAGTTTCCAACGACGTTTTTTAAACCTAAAATGCATTAAATGCATACGTGGATTAATCCATTTTTCACACCTTTTTTTTTAATTTAATGAAACACTACAAATTTTAAATTAAAGAATTTGTAGAATTTTAAACTATTCTACAATGAGGGATTCAAAAAATGTTACAATTTATGAAATGTATTTTTCTACATTCTTTACGATTGCATTTAATGCGGCTAATTAATCCACGAATAATCTGAATATCTTCATGAAGATTCTAAATATCTTCCATTTTTTTTTTAAATAAGCATTACGATTTCTATATATTTTTAAATTAGTATTTAAAATGGTGTGTAAAATAATTTTTCAAATCTTACTCATAATGTAAAAAGATAAAAATCTACATTGCATTGTTATATTTAATTATTTTTTAATATTCTATACATGTTTTATGTAATTAAATTGAGGTGGTGATGTTGATAACATCTAAATTCAAAACGAAAAAGAAAAAAAATCCTTTTCGCGTCAGAAAATGTTGATATGTTTTAAAATTGATTGTGTGTATACTCAATAAGATATATTTGTGGATGAATTGAATTTACACTAATTTATACATTGAACAGTTTTGAGCCGGTGAATATTCTTATAAATATAAATGCTATAATTTTAAAACCGTATAAAAATTCAAAGGGTATAGCGAGGTAAGAATGGTGAAATGGCCCACATGGTCAATGACTGAATTATTATTTGTACTAGTATCAGCACTCTAAAAGAGTACGAAATGCAAGGTCATTGACCCCCAATCTTGACCTGTCTTTAAGATATTCGATAAAGTTCGTACGCGCGCCGTTATTTTTTAAATGTATTTTTCTGAAAAACTATAAAAGCTAGAAAGATGGGACCAATTGCGTATATTGAGAGATACTTTGAAAAATATTTAGAATTTTTTTCAGAGTTTTCGTGAAATGACAATTGTGCAAAATAATGAAACAAAGTATAAATCTTTTATTTTAGTACTGTTCTGTTATGTCTACCGCGCCAAAAAAAATATATAGTAATCTTTAATTTATATACTTATAGCACACAAAAATGATCAAAATTAAAGAGGCGCTTTTTGAGTAATATCAAAGAAGAAAATAGAAAAGGTTAAAATAAAAATTCTAAATAGAAAAAGAAGAAAAAGAGAAAAACTGATACCGGACAAATTTAAAAGAAAAAGTAATACTGATATACGGTTAGTAAAATACATGCGTCCGGCTACTGAGTAGGTAAAGTAGTGAAATTAGCGATCGCCCCGACTTGCATGCGCATTATAGTCTTCGTAGGGAGATTTTACTGTTTTGATCCACCAGTCAGTGGATAGTTATATAATACGGTGTTACGTAACTTTTTCTAGTCTTGCTGTGTCAAGGCAACAATACATAAACAATTGCCTGGTTTGTCATAATTAGGTGAGATTAATTATTTACGCCCGCCGAAAGTTGTATGGTGACAACAATGTTCGTGCAATGTAAAGTTTGTGACATTTTCGCGCATAAAGTTCGTGGAAGAAAGAAAGTTATCGCTACTGAAGAGGATGCTAGATTATGCAGTGACTCGAGTAAAAAAACAGTTTCTGTTGGTGACATATTATGTGGAAAGTGTCGGCTTATTATTTACGATAGTAAATCCAATGTCGCATAAACTTCTGCAATGTCTACCCTGGCTGAATATGAAGGCCAAGAGGAATCTACTGAACATTTAGAAGTAGAGGAAACATCTTCGATTGCTCCATTTCAACAAGAAAGTGAAATGAATTTGCCATGTAGTTCCGAAAGCGACGACGATGATGATGATGGCAATGATGCTCTTCCGTATGTTGCCGATAACAACGAATTTATACATCTACTTATACCACGTGTTGTATCTACCCACAAGTATTGTTGTATATGTCAATCCACAAAAAACTTAATGCGAGTACCGTTTGAAGCACGTTACAAGGTTTATACAAAAATTGGGATTTTCATACTAGAGGGTAACCGTTGTTGCTGCACACACGTAATAGGAAAGTCATTTTATGAAGACGAGTTGGTTCACCTACGTGTTATATCTAACACCAGCAAAATAAGTTCTAAGGAAGTTGCTCATTTTTTAAAATCAATTTCAGAAAGAGCAGAGATGTCGCTTTTCGTAAAAAATAATAAAAATGATATGCCTGAAAATCAAATAAATATATTGACAGGACTTTGCTGGCAAAACATAATTATGCCAGCTATTAATTTCTATGCGAAACACAAGCGTACGTACTATAACTCAAGCTTTAGTTGTATTCTTGTTTAAATTAAAAACTGGAAATTCTAATTCAGTGATAGCAGGAGTGCTGGGTTTACCATACAAACAACATGTGTCGTCATTTTTTAAAGAAGTATTAAGAAGTTTTAAGATTGATATTTTGCCTTATTTTGGATTAACCTCCATTTCTCGAGAAGACTTAATAAAGAATACAAGTTTAACTGCTCGAATATTATTAAACCTTAGAAATGATCAGCTGGTATTGATATTTGACGGCACATATATTAGGCATAAAAAAAGCTCTAATAATGAATATCAGCGAAAATCGTATTCTGGTCAAAAGAAAACCCGTTTATGTAAACCGTTTACAATTTGTACCACGAACGGGTTTATAGTTGACTTTGCTGGGCCATTTTATGGTACGGGAAATGATGTTACTATTATGAAAAAAGTGTTACAAGATGATAAACTTCAAACTCTATTACGTCCAAATAATATATTTGTTGTAGATAGCGGTTTTCGTGACGCCGTTAACTCTATCACCAAAGAAGGCTACGCCGTATTAATGCCAGCACTTAAAGGTATTCGAGCCCAGTTACCTACCGAAGAAGCCATTATGTCACGACAGGAGACTAAAATCCGATGGGTAGTCGAAGCTGTGCACGGGGCCATTGCTCAGAAATATAATTTGCTTCATAACAAAATATAATTAATAATAAAATACTTCCAAAAGTAAGTCTATTATGCAAAGTTGTCGGATTTTTACACAACAAATTCAGTAAGCGATTAGATTCTGATGCAGGCTTAACCCTTTAACGTTCATTGGTTTCGCCACGAAACCACAAAATTATAATTCCGATATGCAACACTGACACCGGTATTTTTATCTAAAAATATCCCTTTTATTAAGTATGTGAAAAATCCCGTTTTCTTATTTAGAAATATATTTGTTTTTAATTACCGGTGTCAATCATTTATTTCGACATCTTAACAATGAAAATGCTTTGATCGTTAAAGGGTTAAATGAGATAATTGTTCAATACATTAAAGAGCGAATGACGTTATCAAACTCTTTAAGTGAAGAGGTAAAAAAGCAGCAATGGAACCGAAGAAAAACAACTTTTCAACGACTGGTATCATCAGAAATTTTGGATTTTCCACAACTAAATGAAGAACAAAAAATAATATTTACAGGTTCCTATCAGCTCTCATTTGCATTTTTATAAATGGCTGAAATAATGGACGACACGAGTAATCTCTGTATATGTTACGTTAAACAAACCCCAAATATTACCCCCAGACACGTAAATAGTAAATATTACCGGGTGTTCATTGATTATGTTCCTAATATTAATAATATCGAAGGAATCTGAGGACATTGTTGCGATTGTCCAAATGGAAACAGGACAGTTGGATGCTGCACCCATGTCGCAAGTGTCATTTATTATTTAGCTCATGCGAGATATCTATCTCGCATTTTACGTCCTGCTGAAATTCTGTCTAAAAATTTTTAAATGATGAAGTCACTATTGTAATAAATGAAAATAGTGATGATGATGATTGAAATTATATTTCTCATGTAACTATAATAAATAATTCTAAATAAAGTCCTCTTTAATTAGTTCCTACCATCCGTGATCTTACTTATTATATTCATAATTACTCAAAGAAGCACCTCTTTGATTTTGATCAGCTTTTTTGTGGTAAAAGTATATCACCCGGGAGAACGCACGCTTATCCAGGATATGATTTTTTTAAATTTTGTCAACAATAAAATCAAATTAAAACAGTCACTTTATTTAGATGCAGACAATTCCTACAAACTTTGCGATAAAATAAGTTGAAGATTACTTAAAAAATATATTGGTTACAATTGTAAAAACCATACGCACTCCGGGTCTTTTAGGCTATGTGCGCGTACTTACAGGTTAAAATAATCTTTTCCGGAGCAGTGTGTCCTGTCAGAATACACCTAATTATAATTCTAAACGGCACCAATAATATTTTAATAAAATCTTGCTTTTACAAAAAAAAAAAAAAAAAAAAAAAAAAGGCTTAAATTCAGGATCTCTTGATTTCTTAAAAGGTCGTTTGTAAATTCCGCTGTCAGTCGATAAAATCCCATTTTACTAGCAGAATTTGTCCGCGCCGGAAAGGATTAATGAATATTATATATTTTTTTGGCGCGGTAGACATAACAGGACAGTACTAAAAAAAAGATTTATAATTTGTTTAATTATTTTGCACAGTTGTCATTTCACGAAAACTCTGAAAAAAATATAAATTATTTTTCAAAGTATTTCTCAATATACGCGATTGGTCTCATCTTTCTAGCATTTATTGTTTTTCAGAAAAATACATTTAAAAAATAACGGCGCGCGTACGAACTTTTTCGAATATCTTAAAGACAGGTCCAGATCAGGGGGTGATAACCTTGCATTTCGTACTCTTTTAGAGTGCTGATATTGGTACAAATAATAAATCAGTTTTTGACCATGGGGGCCATTTCACCATTCTTACCTCGCTATACCCTTTTTTTAAATGATGATGTCAATATTGTAATAAATGAAAATAATGATGTTTGAAATCATATTTATGATGTACTAATTATAATAAATAATTCTAAAAAAGACCTCTTTAATTAGTTTCTACCATCCGTGATCTTACTTATTAAATTCATAATTACTCAAAGAAGCACCTCTTTGATTTTGATCTGGTTTTGCGTGGTATAAATATATAAATGAAAGAATATTATTTAAACATATATATATATATATATATATATATATATATATATAAATATATATACAGGGTGTTCCGTTAAAGGGGTCCAATATTAATAGGGATAATAGAGGAGATCACACGGAGCATAAATCAGTATATAATGCCTGGCCTATCTCAATAATTTTCAATTTACAGCAAATAGAATGAAAAATCGGAAATTTGTAAAAAAAACCCTCATTGCTAAACTATCGATAATGCTACATAAAAACAAAGCACATCTTTAGAAAGAGCAGAAAAAATCCTACGAAATGACATAAGTTGTTTTAGAATATTGAGAATTAATGGCGAGTTACAAGCTCTGAAACAGTGAAAAAATACAAAATCAAATATTTAGCAAAATAGTTAATCGTTAATTCCAAAAATGCAACTCTACCTACATCAAGGAAAATGTTATAAAATTTGGTCCATTCCGAAAGCTTTCGAAGAAGCTTACAATAAACCATATCAGTTTAATTGTATGGGAGAAATCAAGCAGTTTTCTAGTTACAACTCTGTACTGTTGCACGCTCGGAAAGGGCGAAACTCCGCCCATGACGATTGTAAACCCCCCGTTTTAATATCTTTCAATTATACATTTCTGATCAACCTCTATCAATACCCTTTCATTATTCAGTCTGGTCAAGTGAATGACATATTGTGCAGCTCTCACCTTCTCTTAAAGCAAACTCCGTGACTGCTGCGTTTCCTCCATGAACTTTCAGGATGATGAAGAAGTACTTTTTATGCAAATTTTCTATGTGTATAGGAAGAAAAGTGTAATAAAACAGCAGTCATCAGTGGGCGTTATGTTAAAGGGAGGCTATTGTAAGTGGGATTGTAGTAAGTTGATGTATAATAATTATGCAGGAATACTCTAACGAAGAATATGCGGACATGCATTTGATGTACGGGCAAGCTCATGGAAATGCATGTCTAGCACAGCGCATGTACCGTGAGCAATTTCCAAGGAGACGTTGCCCAAGTTCGAAACTCTTCATAAAAATCGATTGACGATTACGGGAGACTGGATCGTTTAATACAGTAAGCATTGATGCAGGGAAACCTCGACATGTACGAACACCTGCAATGAAAGAAGATGTACTGAATATTTTTAAAGATAACCCCTCCACGAGTACACGAGCTGCTGCGTCTGAAGTCGGTGTTTCTCACCAAAGTGTGTGGCGTGTTCTGCGTGCAGAAAACATGCACCCCTTTCATGTGCAGCGGGTACAACTGTTATCAGTAACAGATTGTGCTCAGCCGACAGATTTCGTACGCTGGTTGCTTAATGTAACAGAAAATAATCCACAATTTCTGGAAACTATTTTATTTACTGATGAAGCAACATTTACGAGAGAGGGCGTGGTAAACACGCACAATATGCACACATGGTCATATACAAATCCGCACACTGTTTTCCCGTCGAACGCACAACAAAAGTTCAGTGTGAACATATGGGCAGGTGTCCTCGGCGATTATCTCATAGGACCATATTTACTCCCAGATGTACTCAATGGCAGTACGTACTGGGTTTTCCTACGGGATATCTTACCGCAGTTACTGCAAAATGTGCCAGCAACATTGCGCCAAAATATGTGGTTTATGCACGATGGCGCACCGGCACATTTTTTCATAGGTGTTCGCAATCACCTCAATTCAACATATCCTGGGAAATGGATTGGACGCAGTGGACCTGTTGCTTGGCCTGCACGCTCTCCAGACCTCAATCCGTTAGACTTTTTTGTTTGGGGACACCTTAAATCGCTGGTGTATGAAACGCCTGTGGATACACCGGAGGATTTACAAGCGCGAATCGTTGTCGCTGCAGGAGACATTCCCAACTCTGTCGGAGTTTTTCGGCGTGTTCGCCAATCTTTACGACGTCGCTGTCGGCTGTGCGATTCTGTTAATGGGCGCAACTTCGAACACCTATTATAATAATGTCCGTTCGTCTGCCTTCCGACATTGAACTGTGCAGCGCAGGCCAGAAGACTATGCTTCACATATGTCATAAAGTACGTGGAATGTACTTCTTTATTTGTCATTTTTCTTTTATTTTTAACACTTTTTGGCACAGTATTTTGTAAGTCACAGACTGTGGTGTACTCAAATTGTAAATTACAAAGTTTGTATGAATTAATTTAAAATTTAGTGTCTATTTTAAATTTATAATTAATAAAATTATTATGCTATTTGTTATTATTATTTCCTATCATAAATTATGATGCACATATACATACAATAATTGTCCATGTAAAACATGTACTGAAACTTCTTGTATAGTTACAAATCGCAATATTGTTAATTATTTCCGAATTTTCACCACCAGTTTAATTTTAAAGAATTTAACTTAAGCTTTATATCAATAAAAGACCACTTTAAAATGTAGACTATTATTGTAAAGTTATTCTGGTTCATTCAACTCTTGAATAATTAAAAATGTTGCATCTCAGAAGAAGCATGATCGAAAATGTATAGTTGAGAGTAATTAAAAAGGCGGTGTTTCCAATCGTGATGGGCGGAGTTTAACCTTTGCAAGTGTCAAAGAAAGCGGAGTTGTAACTAAGAAACTGATTAATTTCTCTCACACAATTAAACCGATATGGTTCATTGTAAGCTTTTTCGAAAGCTTTCGGAATGGACCAAATTTTACTACATTTTCCTTGTTGTAGCTAGAGTTGTCTTTTTGGAATTAACGATTAACTATTTTGATGTATATTGGATTTCGTACTTTTTTCACTGTTTCAGGGCTTGTAACTCGTCAATAAATATTGTTATTTTAATACAATTGATGTAATTTTGTAGGTTTTTTTCTGCTTTTTCTAAATATGTGCTTTGTTTTTATGTAGCATTATCGATAGTTTAGCAATGAGGGTTCTTTTACAATTTTCCGAATTTTCATTCTATTTGCTGTAACTTGAAAACTATTGAGATCCGACCAGGCTTTATATACTGATTTATGCTCCATGTGATCTCCTCTATTACCCCTATTAATATTGGACCCCTTTAACGGAACACCCTGTATACATATATTTATCGCGGTAGACATGATAATGATAAATATAACTTTAATTATCAACATCTCTACTTTCATTAATTACAACATTGACTTCTTCGCTTAAAAAATTTTTTAGACAGAATTGCAACAGGACAACTCTATTTGGGGTTTAGGTCAGGGCAATCGCTAGCTGTATTTTAGCGTTCCACTAGCCGCGTTTACGAACAATGCGAACAATGTAAGCCTGTTATGGACCTCCTAGTTGAAAGAACAACTTTATATCCAGGATATCATAATGAGCTGTGTTGCATGGGCATGGGGAGCCATAAAAAATTAATGTTTAACGTGGCAAGCCACAGTTAAGAAGAATACTTTTAGCTAGCAATATTAAAAATAAAAAAGAATAACAAAAAATTAAAAAAAAAGAAAAGAGAAAATTAAATAAGAAGAAAAACTTATAAAGTTCGTAGAGTTCGATAAGCCAGGACGAAAAAGCTACCAGAGGGATGCCCCAATTAAAAAAAAGACTCTTTACAGACCATACATTTTTTTTTTTTTTCCCTTATAGTAAAACAATAGGTTTTAAAGTTAGTTAACACTAACAGACTAACAGATTTTTTTTTTTTTTTTTTTTTTTTTAAATTTTTATAAATATAAAAAGACAGAGATAAACCTAAAAAGAAAAGTTTAAGAGAGGGTTGAGGGAAACTCAATCATCCCCTTCCAAAAATTAGCCGTATATCAGTGTTACTTTTTCTTTTACATTTGTCCGGTATCAATTTTTCTCTTTTTCTTCCTTTTCTATTTAGAATTTTTATTTTAACCTTTTCCATTTTCTTCTTACATATTACTCAAAAAGCGCCTCTTTGATTTTGATCATTTTTTGTGTGCTATAAGTATATAAATTAAAGAATACTATGTATTTTTTTTGGCGCGGTAGACATAACAGAACAGTACTAAAATAAAAGTTTTGTACTTTGTTTCATTATTTTGCACAGTTGTTATTTCACGAAAATTCTGAAAAAAAATAAAATATTTTTCAAAGTATCTCTCAATATACGCAATTGACCCCATCTTTCTAGCTTTTATAGTTTTTCAGAAAAATACATTTAAAAAATAACGGCGGACGTACGAACTTTATCGAATATCTTAAAGACAGGTCAAGATCAGGGGTCAATGACCTTGTATTTCGTAGTCTTTAAGAGTTCTTTACTAGTACGTACAAATAATAATCCAGTCATTGACCATGGAAGCCATTTCGCCATTCTTACCTTGCTATACCCTTTAAATTTGAGAAAACGTGAATTTAACCTGTCTATGCATACGGGCGTCATACGAGGCAGATAAGCATTGCCTTATAAAACAAAAATGATCTCAGCACTCATTTATTGAGATCAGGTTTTTGGGCAGAGAATGGCTAGCATGCCGAAGAATAATAAAATTATTTTACAATGGGTTCTCATTTATCACAAACAATACATAATAATGAAAATAAATGAATAATAATGGGAAATAACGTATACATGAAAGGGTTAAATTAAGCGACGATTATTATTTTGAAATTGTTAAATTTGGGGTGAAATCGTGCCATTTCCACCCATGTCTGAATCGCGTCATGTCTATAGGAGCTTTTTAACGCTCACAACATTACTTACTCCCGTAACCCGACATGAACGATCTTATGTTATGGTGTTAAGTACTTATGTATTTAAAATTATAAGAGTTATTAACAAAAATTTCGTGATTCGGTAAGTAAAAGTTCTTTCAAAATTTAGAAATCTAATTCATTTTTAAGATTTTTTATTTAACGCTTTAAGTGGCAAGATACTTCAAATCAAAAAATACTGCATTGAGTGCATAACACCACAAATTACAAGCAAATTTCTATCAAAATAGCCAAATGCATTCCCATTAAAAGGAAATTTTTCATTCAAATTTTTTGGTACCGAAGAAGCAATTAGGAACTAAAATTAAGTGGTCCGAAAATAAACTACCGCCCTCTTAGGGGTTAAACTAATGTCTCATTTCTAATAAATGTGATTTTTATTTCCAAAAAATGAACGTATTTTCATGTCTTTATGTGTATTCGTTGTATGCTACACAAAATGCGACACATTAAATCTAAGACTTGTAATACCTCTCTTTTTGTAATTACATATTACAAGTGTCACTTATTTCATTTACAGTAACAATACTATTAATATTACCTTTATTTAAGTTTTTAAAAGGATTTTAAAGTTTTTAATTATAAACGTTTCAAAATATACAAACATGTTTTAATAATATTAAAAATTGTAAATTGAATTATTATTTTTTTAAAGATACAGAGATTTTCTGATCACATTGATATATCGAAGTTTCATTTTCTACTTTCATTTCAACGCTTTTGTGCTTTCTTATTTATGAAATAAATCGACTTTTTAATGTGCGCTACAGATAAGAAAACTATAACAGGAAACTAAATTAAGAAACGTAAAGGTCATAAAGATAAAAGGTATCTGAGCTTTAAAAGTGCTGTATAATGACAGAAATTTCAGATATAAATTTTAGAAAAATTATATTTTGAGAAAAACTGAAAACTTTTATTATCTTATTTAATGAATTTTAAATCGGGTAAATTAACTTTCTAAGTAAGTAAATTGAAATTAAGGAGAAAAAAGGAAGAAAAAACAGTAGAGAGTTACAATTTCATCGTGATAGTATACCAGTGTTGCCAGATTGTCGAAAGTCAATTTCCCCAAAATTTCTGAAATTTTCCCCAAATCAGTGCTTTTTTTCCTAAAAAGTCCCCAAAATATTTTCTATTAAAAAAGGTAATCTTTAAACTTTCAATTTTCGACTATAAAAATTTTTAAACTAATTTAAACTAAAAAATTTTCCCCAAATAGGGCATTTTTTTGAAAAATTTCCCCATTTAATTAAAAAAAAATCGGTAGAAGTTATTACGTTATTACCTTTTTTTTTCAAGGTTTAGGCAAAATCATATCAGTTGTGGTTTAAAAGAATCTGAAATGATGTTAGCATCATCTAATTATAACTCAATTAAACTATAAAACATTACTTTCAATTTTTTGCCATCCGTACTGAAGCACTTATATGTTATGGAAAGCATCTTTCTTTTCACTGTGATTTCGTTATTGTTAGAAGGAAAATAGCTGCTTTAATTAAACCTTTTACAAAATATGAGAAATTAACAATTTGCATACGCCCTGAAGATTCATTAATGTAAACATTTATACCGTATATATGGGGCTGCTACGGGCGACTACTTTTATATTTATTCGCACCACTTAAAACATTTTGCTGTATGTTTCTCTAGCAAATGTTGTCAAAACATATGTAAGAGTTTTTTGTTTTTAAAGTGTTAATGCAAAATAGAATCAAAATAGCTGCCTGTGACAGACTTGCGTTTAAGATAGCAGAGTTTTCATTCAAATTTCTTATAAAGAGAACTAAGGGGGATTGCTGCATTCATTGAGCAATATTCTATAAACGTAGTAATGTCAGTATAGCATGCAACTGCATGTCTTGTAAAAAGCTCTACTGCTTTTCAGCGAAGCACAAGTTAACCAGCCTTAAACAACAAAAACAAGTTATAAAAATGTTTTTATTTCTGTTGAATATAGATAGACTTACAAAATAAATGTTCATATGTGTTTGTGTGCCTGCCTCCGATTACTCGGGAAATCTGCCGCACTTTGTGATCTGAAAATTCAGGTGAGGATAGACCAAGGCAGATCATGATGCACCTGTTATACATGCAAACTAAAACATTGTAATCAATCAGCATAATCCCGAAAATAATAATTGATATCTTTGATTTCTGGATTTTATTTTCGCTTTCCAAATCAAAATCGAAATAGAGACAAATTCTGTGTTGTCAAATGATGACTAAAAGTAAACTTTAAGTGAATTAGTGAAAAGAATTCCCCATGTTTTTCCCCAAAATTGTTGATAGTCCTCAAACATTTCCCCAAGAACTTGTTGTCCCCAAAAATTTCCCCATGAGGTTCAAAATCCCCCAAAATGGGGACAAAATCCCCAATCTGGCAACACTATAGTATACAGCGGGGCTGTCAACCTGGCGCCCGCGTAATACCAGAAAAGTCTTATGGAAATCAAGACCTTATTGAATCGGCGATATACGGAGATTCAATAAGTGACATCTTTCTAGAAAATTTTTCTGGTAGATTGGGTTTTCTAGGGTTATACCAGAAATTTTTCTGGTATACAGGGTGTAAAGTGAAGTTTATGTATACCGTAATTTCCCGCGTATAATCCGTGGATCAAACAATTCTTTTTTGACCCAGAAATTTTATTTAGTAATTGAAGTGAAATATTTACTGCTACCTAAAACATGACATTTTATTTAAAGAAATTTCTAGGTCGAAAAATGATTGTTTGATCCGCGGATTATACGTAGGAAATTATGGCACTCAAATAATATTTGTATGGTAAAATTAATGTTGCGCTAGAAACGTAAGCTATAAAATTACACGCAATGGAACAATAATGCAGTCCATCTAGTGGAAGTTATGAACACTATTTCGAAAAGGGGAAAAGAAAGAATAAAAAAACACTTCAATCTTAAAAATGTAAATCCTCCTCGGATGACTGTGAATTGGTGTCTTCCTCATAAATAACGTTGGGTTAATCACAGGGTTTAATACTTTTATCGAGCTCAATTGTATATTATTTGAATTACCATGAAAATGGCCGTTTATTAATAAAAAAAAGCTCATTTGATCAAAGTAGAGTTCCAAAAATTAGTTTTGAATAGCAATTTATTTCTATTTCATTTATTGAATAAATTTCACATTAAAATCAAAAATATTTATTAAAACTTATTGATGAGTATTCTAAATGCTAAATAAAAAATCAGCCAGTTTCAGCAACACCGTTCTTTAGTGTGAATAGCAGATAAAAAAAAAATAAAAAAGCTTGTTTTTCTTACTAAGAAGTTGAAAGTAAGAATCGATTAACGTTACAGTATAACAGGATTGTCAAATTCCATGTGTATGCGAGGTTCCTGTAAAGCGACGTTGTTTCATCCATTAATGTTTTTGCTCTCATGGTCTGACATACATGCTTCATAGTAATCATGACATTATCAAATTCTACGTATATTTTTTAGATTAATATGTTATGTAAGATTTTTACATCTAGTGGTTCCGTTTTCTTTTGCACTTAACATGCGCTTATTTCGAGCTTCACATTCTGAAAGACTGCTCCTGTGATAGTTATTTTTATGACTATGACGCAGTTTATACTGGTGTTTTATTTATAGGTACATTTTCACATTTCATGTATTTTTTAAATCCCTGTTCGTATGGGATGCTGCATTGAGTGTTTTTTTAATTTGATTTTATTTTTTAGGGGGGGGGGGTTAAACCGTATATTCATGTGTTATATGTTTTACGGTAGCGATCTTATTTATTGTTGTGTTCCTAGAAGAAGAATGCTGTTCGTACATTTTCCATCTAGAGACTCTAGTGTATGTTTATTGTCTTTTATACACGGAGAGTTGACCTATTTCGAAGTCAGTGTAATCAGTGTAATTTTGAAGTCAGGGTTATTTTTCTACAAATGAAAATTTAAGCCAAGCAGTTGAATCATTGTCGAAAATGTGGAAGTGAGTTTTTTTTTTTTTTTTTTTTTTTTTTTTGTATAAATGTGCATTTTAACGATTTTTTGGTGTTATAAAATTTATAGGTCATATATACAGGTCCTCAAAATAAATCAAATGAGCATCACCTAAAGACATGAATGACTGATAATATTGTGTTACATTTTTCTTTGTTTGAGTGTTTTGCTGAACTAAATTATACGGTATGGAGATAATACAGTTCAATTAATATAAAGATTTCGTGAAAGAATAGGCGATGTAATGATACATTACCGTTTAGAAATAGAGATAAATACAGAAAAAGGCTTTCATTTGTATAATGGATTTTACAGAGTTATTTATCGTATTTGAAATGCATAAAATGTGTGATATATATCACTCAATGAACCAAAACGAAACATATACATTAGCAACAATTGCTAATAACCTGATTTCATATGTGTTTTGTGTTGTTTAACTTTTTATTTAGCGATCTCATTTCATAGTTTTTGAAAATGAATTTTTACGCTAGTTTTATAATGTTGATTAATGTATCAGAAACGTCGAGACGGAGGATTTTTTTTTTCGTAAACATTATTTTCAGTCTTGTAAAAATCGATTCTTATTGAAAACAAAAATAAAGGTGTATTAACACTTTCGGGTCTGATTTTTTTTCATTTTGAGGACAAAATTAATTTTATTTTTAAAACTTTAATCGTAGTTATTTAAATAGACTTACAGAAGGATTACAGCAGGATCTGACAGGGTATTACAACTTTCTAAAGGTTTTTGCGTTTTATCATATATGATTGGTTTAGAAAAGTAACTTATATTTTAAATTTAAATACTGAAAGATATGCATAAAATAAATTAATCACCAAGGATGCAAAGAGAATTAAGTAAACTTTTTATTATTATTATTATTATTATTATCATTATTATTATTATTATTATTATTACCAAATATCAAAACATAAAGGAAGTCATGATAACAAAGGCGCATAGCCATACACTATTATTGCTATATGATGAAATTAATTAAGTAATTGTTAAGACAAAATAATACTCAATGAAAAGACATGTACTGTTAATAGTACACTAGACCCGAAAGGATTACAAGGAAGAAATTAGATCATATTTTATCCAAAATACATTTTAAAGAAAATAGATCAGTATTACTACACACATGGGATATTTAAGTGAATAGAAAAACGAAATCCTAATAAAAAATTACGAAATCTTTTTCGGCATTTCCATGAATAAAGAAAACTAATTTCTCACGAAAATGATTTACAAAATTGAAGAACATTAGTCTGAAGAAAAGTAGAAAAATCTATACGTATCCTTTTTCTTTTATCTTAAACAATATATTTGGAAGAAAGAAAAGTAGGAGACAAGACTAAAGAAGGAACAGGTGCTTTAGCGTTCGGCCCCGTAAATTTGGCGATTTTTTTCGCGCCAAAAAGCCGTTTCCAAAAATGATCGCCAAACTGAAATTGCCGGAGAAACCCATTTTCAAATATAGCGATCACTATCAAAACTCCTGAAAAAATGCATTCTTGTAAATATATTTAAAAAAAATGAATAATTTACACTTAATCAGGGGGGCTCCGCCCCCCTGAACCCCCCGGTTTTTTTCAGGAGAAAAAATTTAAAATGTTTAAGTGATCGCCATATTTAAAAACGAATTTTATTGCTAATTCAGAAACACGATCATTTTGAAACGGACTTTTTAGCACGAAAATGCTCAAAAAAAAAAGAAAAAAAAATAGTACTTGCATTTTGTATATTTATTTTTATTTATGAAAAAACAGAGGGCTACAAATGAAAAAAAAAATACATATAAATAAAACGAGCGAAATAATTAAAATTCCAAAGAAAATTTAAAAAAATCTATATACAGGGTGCATGTAAAAATTACAAAAATTGCCGATTCAAAATCGTGATCAATTTAAAAACGATTTCTTTGCACGAATAAACAGAAAATAAAATTAAAATAATGACAAAAATAGTACTTACATTTTGTAGATTTCTTGAAATTTTCAAATAGTAAAAGATCAGAAAACGGGTTACGACATAATATTTACATATAAATGAAACGAGCAAAATAATTTAAATTCAAAAGAAAACAATTTAAAAAATATATGTATACAAGATGCAAGTGAAGATTACAAAAATAAAAATACGCTATTACAAAAAAGATAATTAAAAATTTTAAACCAAAACATCGATCTTTACTGAAAAACCACTTTCGTTTCAGATTAATAATTCTCATGTCCGATTTGCAGTTTCGGCAGTTTCGTTCAAAATGAATTATCCAAAAATGAAAAAAGAAGCCATGCACCCCAATAAAAAAATTTTAAAAATGCCCTTTGGGCAAAATATAACGTCCTAATCAATCCTTAAAAAGATCACTCGGAGTTGTTACTCACTGTCGACGGAAAGCGAAAAAGAAGCAGTAAAACATCGTTAGATAGTTCAAAAATTTGAATTTCAGAACATAAATTGCGCAGATGTAAAAAACAAAACAAAACCTGCGCAGCTCGTAATCAAATTACATCACAGGCTCAAAGAGAAAAATCTCCCCCCTCCCTCACCTCAACCTCCCTCTTGCTCCGGGAAGAGAAAAGCTCCCCCCCCCTCCCTCACCTTCACCTCCTCCTTGCCTCCGCGAAAGCTGCTATTAGGGTTGCCAAAAATATGGGATTTGGCAACATTTTGACAGGGTTACCAGAATTAGGGGTTTATCGCCATACTTGGCGGGATTTTTTCCCCATTAATTCTGGCCGAACGCAAAAGCACCTTAGCCCTAAAGAATTTTTCAAAAAAAAAAAAAAAAATTTAAAATCCTATTTCATGAGGAAAGTGACTGCAAAATTGAATTAGAACTCAATGTCGAATAAAAAAATAAAAGAAATCAGGGGGTTCAAAATAAAACTTAAAACTTGGGGAATTTCGATGCAAAGCATTATTTTTAAATATAATGCGTACAAACTCTTAAAAATAATGTAGTGTGCCAAAATTTTTCCAAAAGTAAAATATTCCAGATAAAAAAAATACTTAAAGCTTTTTTAATAAACATCAAGACTACCAAAACAAATACTATACTTTTAAAAATTATATAATACAATGAATATTTCATGCGAGTTAAAATTTTTGCTTTTAAGGCGCTATTTTATTGAGCGCTATATTATAGCATGATTCAAACAAGAATAAAACGTTGTCGAATATATGAAATGTAAAATTTTAGTAGCTCCGCCCCGAATAACGCCTATAAATGAATTATATGTATTTTACCCAAATTTGAGAAAATATTTAAATGTTACATTTAATGCCTTTTTCGTCATTTATATAAAATAAACATGCAAATTTCAGGAATTTTTGACAGTAACATCTATAATCACAGAATTTTAAGCATCAGTACAAATTTAAACGGACTCAAAGTTATACTGAAAATGGTGTGAAATGGTAGTCTCTTCTAATTTTACATTTTATTAACTATTAATTAACAAATAATCGCAGAATATTAACACATTTACAACATTTTGATATTAATATGTCTGATAAATAAATATAGTGTTATTTACTGTAACATATATATAGATTACAATAACTTCTTGAAATTTTCAAGATAGAAAAATGCAAAATATCTTTTGAACTGAAAAAGACGGAAATATGGTACCGGAAAAATAATCACAAATAATATAATAATTAGAAAAATATATAAGACTAAGTTCTATTACTCGAGCTGCCTGAAAGCGTGTACAATGTGATTAGAGGCTGATATTCGACAGCGAAATGCTGGGATAACGGGAAGTAGACCATCTATCTACACTAATAAAATAACAAACTGAGATGTTAGTCTCTGAGAGTCTGTCTCTGTGCGTGTGTGTTGCACTTGATGCACCTGAAGCTCAGATTTTTAATAATGGGTCTGGCTCCCTGAGCCCTTTATAATTTTTATGCACTAAATAGTTAATAACTAAAAAGTAATAAAATTCGATAAAAAATGACCATATTTCCTAAATATCGTTTTACTGCGCATGTGTGAACGCAATAAAATTATAGTTTGCATAATCTGTTTACTAAATGTATTGAACAATATCTGTGAATGTCTCAAAAATATAGCTTGAAAATTTCGAAAGTTATCTTCGGTAAATATGCTCAAAATCCGATATTCCCAAAATGAAGTAAAAATATGCGCAACTATATGCAGATATAACAATACGTGCAATATTGTGAATGCTATATTGAAACTAATCAATGGATATGTAAATATCTACATATTTACATATGCATACATTCATATTCGTTGTAAAATTCCAAACTAATTCTATACTAAACTATTGGCGTGTTTTGCTAGAAAATAAATTTTTAATATTTTAAGTATCGCACTCGTATATATAAATAGTGCAGCTATATATCAATCACTGCTTCTCATGCACGAGATATTGCCAGGCTGAAGATTTAACCCTTTAACGTTCATTGGTTTCGCCACGAAACCACAAAATTTTAATTCCGATACGCAACACTGACACCGGTATTTTTATCTAAAAATATCCCTTTATTTTGTATGTGAAAAATCACGTTTTCTTATTTAGAAATATATTTGTTCTTAATTACCGGTGTCATTCATTTATTTCGACATCTTAACAATGAAAATGCTATAATCGTTAAAGGGTTAAGGTAGTAACATGCTGTCAACATTATCCGCTTTGACAATAAAACATTAAAGCTTTTTATTACTAATTAAGAATTAAACATATTTTCGGATTGTGTAACGTAGCCCATTTTATTTGCATGACTTACTGCCATAGATTTGCGTAAAAAGGTTTGATTCTACGATATGGCGCTTTTGATGTCACTGGCTCATGAATTAATATATCTTAATTTCTAATTAATATTACCGTATTTACTCGTGTATACCGCACACGCGTGTATAACGCGCATCCCGTACTTTACAAGGAAAAATGGCGATTTTTTAAAATCTCCTATATAAGGCGCATCATAAATTTGATATGTTAATGAAAAATGACCAAATGAATTTTAGTAAAGAAAGTCAAAATAAACATTACACATGAGGCCAGAAAGCAAGACGATAATGCAATTTTAGACTTTCTGTTATAAGTTAATGACGGGAAGTAGGAGTGAGTGACGGTAATGAGAATTGCTAATTAGCGTTTAACCCTTTAACGTTCATTGGTTTCGCCACGAAACCACAAACTTTTAATTCCGATATGCAACACTGACACCGGTATTTTTATCTAAAAATATCCCTTTTATTTTATACGTGAAAAATCACGTTTTCTTATTTAGAAATATATTTGTTTTTAATTACCTGTGTCGTTCATTTATTTCGACATCTTAGCATTCACAATGCTTTGATCGTTAAAGGGTTAAATCATGTTGTTGTATCATCTCTGTTGAATCATCTGTTGAATCATTTCTGTTGTATAAAAAACTGCAAGGAGTAAAATAAAGATGCAGTAATAATTCAATTAAGTAACATTTTCCGAGTTTTAATGTCTTTTTTGAATACATTTCTAGCTCCTTTTGTATATCTCGTGATTGCATCCCAGAATATAACAAATTATTCCGTGTATAACGCGCACCTAGGAATTTTGCCCTATTTTTTTAAAGGCGCGCTATACACGAGTAAATACGGTAAGTCTGCTTATATTTATAATCATCAATAATTTGACACTTTTGAAAATATCGTATGTACATAAAATATATCGGATACGCGTAAAAAAATATCACATACATATTAAAATGTAGGATAGTTTTCATATTTTTGAAATTATCATGATACTTATGAAGCTTGAAGAGAAATACTCATACGGAAACTTTAGTTTTACTGTGTTTTAATAAAAGGTTGTAAAATACATAAACAAATACTATGACAATGTTTGTGGAAAACTCTCTGACTCACATTCTCCATCGATATATTTTTATTTTCAAATTACCCAGTTTTTTGGAATTATATAAGAAGTAAAAAGTGGAGTAAAAATAATATATGTTACTGTTTGTTTCTGCTTGAAGCCAAAATTTAGCGATCCCTGGCTCAAATGCTCTTAATTTATTCTTGTTCAGTAATATGATTATAAAAAAAACATTTGTTTATGATGTTTTTATTAATAATTGCTATTATAGAAAAGTGAAGTCATTCGGTATTATCCGATCAATAGATTTAAGACAACATGATTATCTTAATGTTAAAGGAAATGAAAGAAATTGGATTTTCTTTTGAAAAAGAAGATATTTTTTATAACTCTCAAGAAAGAACTGAACTAATAAATATGCAAGAATAATATAACGATTAAATATAACAGTTAAGCATTACATTATAATATATAATCATTCTATAGTAAAAAAAAAACTAGCCTTAAACAAATCTCCAGGAATGACTCCTGGAATGATGCTGATGTGTAAGGCTTCCGGAAATAACGCGTCTGGGTGAACCACACCTTCCATGAGTCGAATAGACTAATCAGGAAAGGGCTCCGTCTCGGGTGGACCACAGAGTACGGACAGAGCCTCAACTCGGCTTGAAAAGAACGCCCTCAGTGGATCACTTAAAAACTAAACCATCGCGTTGGCGATTTTTATCCTCGTGATTTCTGTTTAACTGTAACCATATTCTGGCTTGGCACTTCTTGCTGTATGCTGATTTGATTATCTTTGCACACGTGCTTATGCTATTTGATCTTAGATTTCCGCCCTTATATTGATTCGTAATTATTACTGTTATTGTTCTTGAATTTTCAAATTTAGGTTATTAGGACTTTATGTTAAGAAGAGACACATGTATTGTTTGCAAGACGAATGCGTCAAAGTTATTTCATATTAAAATAATTCTTTCATAAATTTCAAAACAAGAAGCAGCAAGCCGTCGCTGTATTTTTTTTCTTTTTTTTCCTTATCATTTGTCGCCAAGAAAGCGATATTTCGCCAAATTAGCAACCTCTCTTATGTTATGATCGTAGTTACAGAGTCATCCGCTCGTATCGCTACTGTCTAAGCGTAATCCCATGTTAAACAAGTTGCCATTACAGTGTATGAAAGTTGATTCTCTGTTCCGTACTCTGTGGGGTGGACTTGGAAATAAAAACCCTTCCTTTTTTTTTTCTTATGCTGCTATTTTTGTAGATTTTCCTGGTTTTTGTTGATATTTAATGCTCGGTATTTTAATAAGTGTACGTTTATGAGAGGAATTCCAAAATTGAGTGTATGGAAAATAAGGTATCGCGAAGCGATTCCATGCGGTATTGGCAAGCGCAGCAAGCAGGGGTAGCCTACAACTGGGAATCGCGAAGCAATTACGCGGGGGGTTTGCGAGCGTAGCGAGCAGGGAGACGGAGCCCCCCCTAGTGATTAATAATATAGTAGATTAGCCTCAGTGATTTATTGGGTATTAACCTCTTGAGTTCCAAAGATAAAATAATAATGCAAATTCTTATTCACTGGTGTTTTTTCTAAGCAAAATGGCATCATAAATGACAAAAAAATATGTTTTCTAAAATTAATACTTTTGTCACTTAGTAACTTAGGTTTAAAAATAAGAATCTGAAAACTACAAACAATCTTAGTACACCACATCTCAATAACCATTAACCTAAATTAACACAATGATAAATTTAAGTGTTTTAAACAAGTAAATAATCTACAAATCCTAACAAAGCATTATTGAAAAAGATTCATGTTAAATACTTAGGAAAACCTATCATTTTCTTGGTCACACTGTTTTGGGGCATTTTTATGCATTTTGCAAACTCTAATGAAACTAACATTTATTTTCGGATGTATTCAGATAAAATGCAGCCATTTATCCGGTTGCTTTCAACGTAAAAAACATTCAACTATTATGAGGTGATGTAAAAATGTAAAGAAATCGGTCATTTAAATATTTACTAGAAGAAGAACAGAGATCCCCGAATGGGGGACACATGAACTAAAGAGATTAAAATACTATGTGAGAAGAATACGGCCTACAAGGTGGGTGATACGTAACAAAATAAATATACTTACAAAATTAAATTCCAGCTTCGTAGCTCGTGTGCAGATACGCATCTCTATGATGTACATTAACAGATACATGATGCTGAACTTATATACGGAACTGGATTACCATTGTGATGCGTTTCGTTTGACTGTGGGCGCACACATTGAATATCTGAAATATGCACCAGAAATCAGTTGAGTGTATGAATATTTTACTGTATCACCGTCTTTGTACGCCAGATACTTCTAAATCAACATTCATTTGAAACACGATGTGTAACTTAAGCTAGGTTAACGCAGTATATTGATTAAATATGTAAAGTTAAAAGGATAATTATTTAACTTAACATTTAATAATATTGTAAAAAAATGAGTACACCTGTTTGTCGAATTTAGAAAGATCATAATTGCTCTGAACAACGTGGCTTTGATAACTTTCACTTCAAGCATTCTTCACAATCCCCTCAAACATCGTTTTATATAGTCCCATTTTATCTCCTGTGACATTGTTAGAACTTTCTAAAAATGTCCAGTCATTCGACAGTTTTTATAGAAAACTGTTCCATGGAATTGATTACAAATTTTACAATTTCTATCGAATTTGGACTACATTTTGCCCATAATATATGCAATAGTATGGCGATAAAAATGGCTATGCAATAGTTTTCTATAAAAAAGGTCGAACAGGTTGCTTCATATTATAAAAAGTGTAGGATATGCGACACTACATCAAGAGAATAGGGCCTGTAAATCTGGCAAACAAAAACTCCCTACACAACACAACCTTGAAACAATTTCGTTATAGAAAGTAAATTTGAATTAAGTATGCTGCGCACAATAACATTAAATGTTTTCATAATTTTATTTATGTCGCATATCAAAGTTTCAAAAAATGGGAAATATTAATAAAATAAATAAAATAAGTAAATAACTTTTCCATACCAGAAACTATACAAACGTGAATATGGTGATAACGCTTCTTCTTGACTTTTATAGCTAATTCTAAAAAGCTTTCTACGGTTACCGACATGTAAACTGGTCAAATGGATTCAGAACTGAGATATTCTCATTAACTCTGATAGGCAATTTTAACCTGTTTTACTTTGCTAAACTTTCAAACTTTTTATTCATCTTTACCTATAAAACACAGGACAAACATAATTCATATGAAAACTCTGTTATAAATCATATTACTGATGAAGAAATCTATTTTTAATCTTATTATTTAATTTGTACAATTAAACTTCTCAAAAATATTACTTTTTTCTAATGTTAATTTTCAAGATAAAACTTTCTTTACAAGAGTTTTGAAACCCTATGACATGTAATTAATAAATGATCAATATTTAAAAAAAAAACTGTATTTGAACTTCCTTAAAATATTACTCAAACAAAAGATTTAAATACACAAAATTATTACCAATATTTGCTCTAGGGAAAATTCCCTTTTTATCTACAACAACTACACAGATTTTATTATCTCACAAAATTCTCTATAGCTAGACTAGAACGTAGTCTTGAACAATCTTAAAACAAATCCGATCTCATATTTTTAAATTAGGAATTTCTTTTTTATTTGTTACGCGTGTACTGTCGTTTGACGATACAAACCTGAACAATTTTTCTTGTTACGTTAAAGAAACTTTTAACATAAAAGGAAATTATCTTAAATTCAATTAAAATAAGCACTTTAAATTTAGAGAAGAATTTAAAATGCATTCATTGTTTTAAAAGTTAAATGGAAGACAAAAAATCTTCTCAGCAGTTTCAAAATAAATTTTTTAATTGTCCTGATAGCATATGACAATAAAAAAACCTTCTGGCCTGTGTGTTTGTTTTAACCCTTTCCGGCGCAGTGTTACCGCTCCGGCAACACCTAATTTTATATCCAAATTTACAAACGGCACCAATAATATTTAAGTAAAATTTTACTTTTACAATGACAACTTAAATCAGGGAATTCTTAATTTCTAAAAAAGTCTCCTGTAAATTCCGGTGTCAATCAACATTTTCCCATTTTACGAACAGAATTTGTCTGCGCCGAAAAGGGTTAAATCTTCCTTAAAATTTGTCGATTAGTTCCTGAAATAGAGCCCATTGTGATAATCATAAATAATTTCGCATAGCAGCATCACCTGTTAAGCGATGTACTCGTAAAACTACAGAATTCTGATTTATATTAGAGACTAACTGAATCTGAAGTTTGATGAATATTTGTGCAATAGTTTCTGAGACAGAGCTATAGGATAAGCATGAATATTTCTCCACAGCAGCGCCACCTTTTGAGCGATGTATAACAAAACGTAATCAGAACCATAATATAGCAAGTAATTTCGGAATCTAAAGTTTTGTGAAAATCAGTCCATTAGATCTTGTGATAAAGCTATTGTGGAAATCGTGAAAAATGAAGGATAGCAGCGCCACCTCTTAGGCGATATACAAAAAATACGAATCAGATTAAGTTTATATTAGGGAAAATCTGAAAATGAATTTTTTTTTAATTTTTTTACAAATCCAACACTTTTTTCTTGTAAATAAATAAATAAATAAATATATAATTGCAGATGACGAATTTATATATTTTAGTTTTAACAATAAATGAAGAAAAATAACGTTTTGTTGCATTACAAATTAATACAGAACTCTATATAATCGCAATAAAAATAGACTGAAATAATGAGATAAATCACAAAAGTTCCTATAGAAAAGAAAATAATAAATGACACAGCTTTTGAAAGCCCTTTTATATAAATAACAAGATAGCATATGAAATAACATAAAATTTGCCAATAATTGATGTTTCAATTAAAACGAACTTATATTGAACGAATTATAACTTTGGAAAGATCTTCTATCGAAATAATATAATGAATACCAGCTAATATATTTATTAATAAGTAGCTGATTATTAAAACATTTGTAGTTAAGGAAACAGAAATCTGTAATTTTCTGCCACTTCATATTCAGTTTCTTTCTTAAAATTGTAATTTACGTAAAACAAAATTAGTGTCATACATTCATTCTATTAAGTCATTATTTCTTAAAGAAAGTTACATACCGGAAAGATGTTATAGATAAATATTTTATTAATTAAATTAAATTACAGTTGGTATTCATAATTTTTCGCTTTTCATTCGTGTAAGCAAGCTACGATATATGACGGCTTGCGTAAACACAAAATATATTATCCCTGTGGGTTTTTATACGTTTATTTATTTATTTATTCTCAAAATACACTCGCCCACATGCCTAAAACTATTTGTTATTTTAAAAAAATACTTTTAAAGAACAAAAATAAACATTTTAAAAATTAATTTAAACGATATAAAAAGAGAATGATCCAAAATGCATTTTAAAATGCTGCTTTCATGGAAATCTGATGATGAAACTGATTAAATAGGTACATATGTCTTTAAGAATAAATAACGTTTAACTTTTAATGTAAAGAAATTATATTTGTTTTAATTTATGTATAACTATTTTAGTATTACATATTAAAATTTAAAATAAATGAAAAATTATATTTTCATTTGAAGCTCTTTTTTGTTGTTGTTGCTGAAGATAAATATGTTATTTTGAAATTTATTCTAATTTTCTTGACATTCTTTTGATGTGTACTATAAACAATGAACTTTTCAGAAATCCTTTAATAGAAAGTAACTAAAAAAATAAAATAATGTCGCTAATTAAAATAATTATAATCTTTTTAAACTGTAAGTTACAATATCTTCATATACGGATTTTTTTACAACATATCAAGCTTCCCAATCATACTGTTAAATTACATATATTGTTATATTTATCCCCCCTCCCAAAATGAGACTTTTCAGATGGATTTCGAAAAGCATGAGTGTACAGCAAATTTATCAAGCTACTTCAATAATAAGTGAGTTTTTTGTAATGGTTGTCTTTTATTATTGCTATCATCATCATCATAATCATCATAATCATCATCATCATCCTTATTATTATTATTATTATTGTTGTTGTTGTTGTTATTATTATTATTATTATTATTATTATTATTATTATTATTATTATTATTATTATTATTATTATTATTATTGTTGTTGTTGTTGTTGTTGTTGTTGTTATTATTATTATTATTATTATTATTATTATTATTATTATTATTATTATTATTATTATTATTATTATTATTATTATTATCGTGTTTTTTTAACAGAAGGAATGTCCGAGAAAATGTTATCAATTAAATCATTGATTTTCTGTGAAAATGTTATATATAAGGAGTTTTCTTTTAATATACTTTTTGCCTTATATGAATTGTATGCAATTTCGGCAACAAATACGTCAATTTTGAAAAGAAGCTCTGTTTTAATCAGCTGCTCTATAAAGACATTGAGGAACATGAAATATTGCTAACCACTCATTTTTATCATTTATTTAAAAAATATTATATTTGGGATAGAAATAAAAAAATAATTAATAATTTAAAAAATATGATATGAGAGAAAATCGAATTTATGATCTAAATAAATATTAATTCCGCATCTTTATATCATGGGAAAAAACAAGTCATTTATGGCCTCATATGACATTAAATCTAATAACGTGAATACCACACAACTAATCTAATGCTATGTTTCTAAAACAAATTTTGTTAATAACATAGGCAACGGTATTAAATCGCAGAAGTAATCCATATACACATTAGGGTGGATCAAAAATTTTTTTTTCACTGTGTCAAAACCTACCTATGCGGAAAAGATGTTCTCTTGGATGAAGATTACGGGAAAAATAATTAAAAAAATTAATTTTAAATTTTAATACTGCCACAATGAGGTTGAATTTCGAAAAAAAGTGAAAAAAGACCTAATTTTGGCTAGATTATTTTTTATTCAAAATAATAGTTTAAAAAGTTATCCAAAACCTACCTATGCTTAAAAGATGTTATATTATATGCTGAGTATGAGAAAAATAATTAAAAAAATTAATTTCAAAATTTAAATCTACCGCAATGTGGCTCAAATTTATGTATTTGAACGTTTTACGGTAAAAAATCAACTTTTGTTTTGTAAAATAAAATATGAATTTTAGACATTTTTAACATTTATTACAATTAGGGGATATTTAATTGATTACAAGATAAAAACTTTAGTTTCTTATTTAACAGCTTCATTAGTATTAAATCAAGAAAAATTGTCAACATTTCAATTGGTGATAATGACGTTCGGTATTGAAAATCGACATGAGATTTTGTAATTCAATTCAATTTTTATAAAACTGTCTCTTATGTATGGTCCATACGCAGTAGAAATACTTCCGTGACTCTTTTGATTATTAGTTTTGTAGAATGAGAGTTGCGCGAATAGATATTATTGATAGTAGATGTTATTGCCACTGAAATGATTGCTGGATTTACATATTGCTTCTGAAATCATGTCGTTACTAAAACCGCCAGTTAGTGGAGGTTCGACACATTTTCCAATTTAATTAAATCTATGAAATCCGTCGCAAAAGGTCAAAAAGCTGGTAAATGGAAAATATAGATAGTTTTTATGTAATGATTAGGATTACAGCAGACCGTTTGATTTCACTCGCGCGTTTTTAGAATTCATATACTGACATAAATGAAAATACAAAGAGCTTCTAACATGCTGCGAATAATCTTTCTATTTCACCAGTGAAACATTTGTGCCCAGCCGCGGTTTCATCAACTCTGCAAAAAGATGACATAGTGGAACTTCATTGGTATGTAACTAGCACAAAAAACATTGTAGTGGACGCTTGAAGATCAGTCCCATATTTCTAATAACACATCCTTTAACATCTATGTTAACAGATATTACGTCACAACCGATAGCAGCCAACTTTGTTACATGTATATTATTGTTAACACATGACAAAAAATGTACGTCGTGTTTTCAAATTGTTTGGTACTCTCCCGGAATTTATAAATATGTGGCCGATGTATTCGGAACCCAGTTCTTTTTCAAGCTCAAGTCTGCTTCTATTATGATTTTTCTTCTGTTGTTTTCTAGTGATGCAGTCAGTCTTTACACACATAAAAGTTTAAAGAAAATGGCCATGATCATAATCTTTTACAAATGACTAAAGAGAATGACTAAAACGATGGAGTGGTCTTTGGTTTGTTTTGTCATGCCGATTTTTTTCTGTCAGTAGCATTCGACTCATAGTTTTGTGAGGTAATGCCCACGTCTTGAAGTGCACCAGACACGATGGCAGCACCTGCTTGGTCGGAAGTGCCCAAACTGTCCAATATTCTGATGATGTGACACCTAGCTCGGCAGCATTTTGGCTTTTCAATGATAGCTGATGATGTAGAAAAGTGAGTTTGTTCTCAATACGTCGGTTTAGTCTACACTCAATATTCATATTCATATTCAAATCTATTAAACTGAAAAAAAATAGGCAGTATTTTCGGAAATGATCCAAAAGGCTGTAGTAGCTTTCAGTATCTTATTTTGTTTTACAGGAATTAAGAAGAGCGCAATATTTGTCGTTAAACTAATTTTTCTTAGAATGCTGCAGTGGTAAATTATTGTGTTTGAATCTCATTTACAGGTCACTCCTTACTTATTAGCAACTCCTTCTCACTGGCAGGAAATAAATAAATGTTGACCGATTCCTTTCTTCGGTTATCCTTTAAATACCAATATGTAAATTTTATAACTTTTTGTATTAGGGAACATATTTACTGGCATATCAAAGCTAGACCCAAATAGGGTGTAATTCATATCTCTCTCTTTTTTTATTATTTTTTTTAACAACGCCATGGTACAGTAATATTCAAGGTACACTAAGCTACACAATACACAAGCAAAAAAATTCTAACTGAAAAAACTGGAACTGCCAGTTTTTCGAAACTTTAAATTACTTGCAGGAGTATTAAATTTCGAAATTAGTTTTATTTATTTATTTATTTATTTATTTTTACTTAATATCCATGCAATATAATATTTCTTACGCAAAGGTAGGTTTTGATTGATATTAAAATGTTTATTTTGCGTCAAAATTAAATCTAACCAAATTTAGATCTTTACCCGTTTTTTCAATATTTTATCGAATTTTCAACTTTTTTGTGGCAGTATTAAATTTTGAATTTATTACTTATTATTGTTTTTTACTTAACCTCCATACAATATAACATCTTTTCCGCATTGTTGGATTAAAAAAAAATAATTAAGTAATTAGTTTTTGACAAAAATAACCTAACCAAAATTCGGTCTTTTTTGAAATTTTTTCGAAAATTCAACCCTTTTGTAGCAGTATTAAATTTTAAAATTAATTTTTTTTATTATTTTTCCCTTAATCTCCATACAATAGAACATCTTTTCCGCATAGGTAGATTTTGATTAATGGTAATTTTTTTTTCGCCATAGACAATCGATCCACCCTAATACACATAGAATTCATTTCTATAAATTAAATTTCACATCATTAATTTCACATTTCCGGGAAAATGTCTTACGGTAATAGATATATTAGCTTTAACGTTTTTCCTTAATCTTCACATAGCAAGTATGTGTATTTGACATTCGATTAACATAATACTTAAAGTTGATGCGAATAAAGCGATGATGGTATTTAAGTATTTTTAGCGAACGTTATCAACTGATTTTAATAAGAGTAATTTCGATGTAAAATCAATTAAAAAATATTTTTGTATATATATCTTACATTTTAGTTCTCGATTTATTTAAAAATAAAAATTTCTAATTAGGTGTAATATAGATATACTAATTTTAGCTCATAAACGCATCCATTTTCAATTACATATTCACAGGCAGAAATTTCATTCTTTAGAATTTATTAATGTATTTTTTAAGCATAATTTAGTTAATCTAAAGTCAATGTAAACATAAATGAAATTCAAATGTAAAATGTGAAGTTATTCATTAAAAAAGGTTAAAGAATATGGATATGTCAAATTTTAAAGTGATAACGTTAAATTCCGTATTAAAAATTAAGAAAAGAATTGAAATGTGGATAATCTGAAAATTGCTTAACGCCTTTTTTTTAAATTAAAACATTTGAAAGCTGGAGAATTATGTTTTTAATGATGTATGATTTTCTAGATGTATAGAATAGCCTTAAAATAATAATTTGGATTTTTGATTGCTTGAATTTTTATTCAAAATGCTCAAGACTCAAAACCTTGTGTATGTTTTTTTTACTCTGTAGAATTCCCGTCTTATAAAAAATTTGAAAAAAAAAATCGGAGGCAATTAAAAATTCCAATTACCTTTTTTTTCTGAATTAAGAGTTTTATGGGTTACAATATGCATGTATATACAGTGGACTCTCTCTATTCTGAACACGCATGGGACCGACCAAAAATGTTCAGATTACAGGGGTGTTCAGTATAGAGGGAGATTGGAAATGCATTATTACTACTACTATGTACGCTGACCGAGCCAGTAGTTGATCAAATTAGGTTGGTTCTACGGGGTTTTTATTATATTTCCTTTCTTTTAAGTTTTAAAATTAAACTAACATGATTTCTAAATTCCTTAATCCTTTAAGCATCCTGCAGATTTTTACATACAAGTTTAACAATTCATAAAATAAAAGCTACGGAAAGTACTGACATGCAGATTTGTATTTTATAATCTAAGATATTTTTTATCATATGCAATTCAAGAAATTAACAGTAATATCGACTTTGTTTAAATAAACCTTTGAATGCAAAAACTACATGAGAGAAAAACCCACTTAGGCCGCTTAAAGGGTTAATGAATGTCCTATCATGGGCAAAAATGAAATCTGCTGAAATTAAATAGCAACAAAATTATAAGCAAATAGTTTATTTGCCATTTTCTCAGTAGTTGATCAATCGAACAAATCAGTCCAAAGCTACAAATTCAGACTAAAATTAAAAAATTAATCTTAATATCATGCTTAAACTGTTATTAAAAATATTTCATTATAGAACTATTATTTGAAATAAGAATGATGGAAGTGGATTATTTTAACTTACCGCAATTGTCTCCAACTATCAAAAACTAAATTTTTACACTTTCTAATAAAAAAAGTCATAAAATGGTTTCTGTTACGGCAGGTGAATGACAAGAATGTGACAACAGGTGCTCAACATTAAACTGAAGTTTCTATCAAACAAATTATTAATTCGAACAAATTGCAATTTCAAGTAATACTTACAATCCAGCAGTGATTTCGTCTGTTTATTTTTTAATCAAGTTTGTTGAACCTTTCTATTCATCTGTAACAATTTCTCCGAATTTCTATGATCAGAATTCGAATTCACATTGCAAACATGTCTTCAGTTTACAGAGAGATGGAGTAGAAATGGGGACCTAAAGTAGCGTTCATAATAGTGGAGTGTTCGGATTAGAGGGTGTTCAGAATACTGAGAGTTCATCTTTTGTTAAGTATATGGAGTTTCGCCGGGACCACCAGAATGTGTTCATAATACCGGGGTGTTCACATTAGAGAGTGTTCAGATAGAGAGAGTCCACTGCATTTCCAATATTAATATCATAAAACGTAATTTATATTTTATAGAATTAATATTAACACACATTTTTGTGAATTTCATATACAAATAACTCGGGTATTGTATACCAAACATGGAAATGATGTGAGTTCGTGTATAAATATTTTCGTAGACATTGAGATCTTGGTTCAATAGCTGATGTACTCTTATGCACAAATTCAAGAATACAAAGGCAATAACGATTATATATATATATATATATATATATATTAAAATCAGTAATACAAAAATAATATGACTGAATTTTAAATAGGGCGTTATCTGCATAGCAACGTAGAATCATAACCATTATTAGATATTAGTATATTAATTAGGTGTAATAGATTTTAATAGAATATTCTCCACAACCTATATTTTCATAAAACTTTATATTGAATTAGTACATGATGCAACATGGTGCTTATTACGTTTTGGTGCAAATCGCCCAACAGGCAGCACTGCCGTAGTGTAATTTTTGTGATTATCACAATAGCTTTATTTCAAGAATTAATGCACAAAAATTTCTAAAATTTCATATTCAGCAAGTCCCTGATATAGATTATTGTTGTTTAGTTTTTGGTGTAAATTGCCCTATAGATGGCGCTGCTATGCTGCATTTTTCATTCTTTCATAATAAGTGTATCTCAAAAACTAATGCATAGATTTCCACGAAATTCAGTTAATACCTGACAAAAAAAAAAAAAAAAAAAAAAAAAAAAAAAAAAGACTTTGAGTAGTTTTTGCTGTACATCCCCTCTGATGTAGCGTTGTTATGCAGATTTTGAAATAGCTTTATCTCAAAAACTAATGCATGGATTTTCATCAAACTTCAGTTATAAGTTGACACAAGCTGTTACTGACTAAATTTTAGTTTAAACCACTTAACCGGTCGCTACTATGCTGCATTTTTCGAGAAATATTAACATCCATAACATAGAAGTAGATAGTTTTAGGAGTTGCCACATCTGACTGGTTTTTTATTATTTTGATAACTTTATAATACTGTCACTTATAAGAATATTTTAATATTAAAGGTATTGATGTCTTATATACTCCTTTTTATTTGTATCCTAATATTTCGAGGTTTCGATATCCCACTTAAGAAATTTGGTTTAATACCCTTTGACATGCTATTAAATATATTTATATTATGTAAGTTAAATACTTTATTATATAATTTCCTTTACTGCAAGCAAAAACCAATGAAGAAATAAATTTCCCGTAGTAAGAATATCTCTAAAAATGTATTTGGGTGAATTTCACATGAACTGCCAGTTTGATGTCCTGATGTTTAAATCTAAATTTCATATTAATAAATTTATTTTTTGATATTCTAAAATCAGGTAGTAGCTCCCTTTTTTATGCTTAATTCAATGCATTCATTAGATTTTTTCAGAGTTGTGAAATAGTGATCTTTTTTTTGTACTTTAGTTAGCAAGTAATGGGAATTTACTTATCCTGAATAAAAAACTCGCAAAATTTCAATCTTTTTTTATACTTCCAAACATTTTAAAATTTTTATATATGAATTAAAAGTAAAATATCCTGTGTTAATTAAACAAATAGATAGTTTATGTATTTAAAATTAGTATCTAAGAGTTAAAAATATAAATGTATTTTGTGTTCGCATATGCAGAACACGAGTGTTACTTTAGGGAAGTTAATATTATTTGTTTTCAAAATATTTGTATACTGCAGTTGGCAACGGTAGTGAGAAAAAAATGTTGTTTCGTCTTTACAGTGCGCTTATTTAAAACGATATAATTTTGTTCTATAATTGCTATTTATCAGAATGTTCATTTCAACATGGTGAGTATTTTTATTTTCTTACAGGAATGTTACCCATTTATTTATTTTTTTTAACGTATAAAAATGTTAAGTTAGGGAATGCTGTATTTTTTGTTCAGGAATCAATAGGCCCAACTAAAATTTCAATAAAACAGTTAGAATTTATTTTAGTGAAGAATTCCTTCATAAATGTCATGAGTGTTACTTGGAAAAAATAACACTCATGAGAAAAGAAGTTAAGTAATTCTAAAACTATAAATCATGTGTAAGATTTAAGTTATGATTATAATAGATTCATGATTCATTGATATATTTTATCATATTGTATATATTTATAATTATTTAAAAATTGTAACAGGATTTTCATGTCTGCACACGTGTTTTGTAAGTGCTATTTAAGATTCAAATTTTAATTCTTAATAAATAATTTTCAAAGGACTATCTATTTTACACAAATCATAGTTTAAACTTTTAAAAAATCTTTTTTTATATATATTGTTACAAAAAAGCTGTTTGATGCAAGATGAGTGTTATCGCTTGTCATGAGTGTTAAACTTTTCATGAACGTTACTGTAACTAAGAATCAGAATTTTATTAATGCATTTGTTACTTCACTTACATTAATTGTTTTGTCTATTAGAGCTTTCTAATTCTTTATTATAACTGCGATGAAAATAATTAATTTTTAATTAAATTTGTTTTTAATCAGAAGTTATACCCTTTATTTAAGAAGATAAGTAACACTCATGGCATAAACAACTATTAAAATGCTTTAAATTTATGAAATAAAAAAATACTAATACATTTTTGATTTATTAATATGTATGTATGAATCTTAAGCAATTTTTTAATTAATTATTGATACAAAAAAAAAATCAGAATGTTTTATAGAGGTCACACTTATGAGAAAAATAGTGACTGGGCAAGACATTTCTTGAAATTTCTGAAATATAAATAAAAAAACTGCCAAATAATTTACTGCTTAGAATGTTGTAAACTATAAGCAACTCATACCTGAGTAAATTTTTATATTTAAACCAAATTATTTTTTCAAATTTTATTTCACCTAATACGGCAATACATTTGAAAACCACCCATTTATAATTGTTGCGATAACTGGATTCTTTATGGTCCAGTTACCCCTGACCCATGTCCCTGTTACCCCATTCTTAAAAAAAATATGAAGTAAAAGGAATACTATGCTTACATTTTAAACATGAAGTAAATATACATACATTATTAACAATAATAATATATTTATATGAGTAGTCTTTTTTTTAAGTGATTGTTTAATAAAATCACTTAGCGTATTTTAAAATAAAGACAATTTTTAATCAAATTGATTTTTTAACTATTTGAAAAAATAATTATTGTACTCGGCAGAGAGTTGGGAAATCTGAAGTATATTTGAAACTTTTTATTGGTTGAATCCTGCAACTTATTTTATTTTATTCGTTTTCTGATTAGTTCAAGTTTAATGTCCAAATATTTAATACTTCTGTTTTTTTTGTTTTTTTTTCTGATTGGTTCAAGTTTAATGTCCAAAAATGGAATACTTCTGTTGCCACAATGAAAAAAAGAGTAATATAAACTTTTTTAAAAAATTAATAAATTGAATACAAATTGTGATAAAGAATTCAAACAAATTTCATTAAAAAGTGCATATTTTTCTCTACGCGACGGTGTAAAAATTTAAAATGTGCGATATTTAGAAGCTTAAAAAATTTGCAGTTTCGAGAATTATAAAACTGAAATTTCATTTAAAATTTGTTTTTGATGGGTCCAAGAGAAAGAATAGTTAATTCATGTCGTATGTAATAGGAGGTGTTCAGATGTCAGTATGATTATCTCCATCCAATAAAAATGCACATTTTAAATGGTTAAAGTTGTTTATCTATAAACTACTGTTTTTTTTTTTTTTTATAATTGGTCTAGAAATACGAATGTTCAATGGACGGCGTACGTAATGTATGACTTGTTATAATCATTCTAAAAACGATGTTTATTGCTATTATTAATTTAAACATAGAATTTATTTATATTGGTCTTTAAAATTTTAGTCTTTGGAAATGTCCTTTTATAAATAGTCGTTGTAATTTTCTAAATTACATTTTTTTAAAGCATATTTTAGTTTTTGATAACCTATCAGCAAAAAGAGCTATGATTGACTACACATGCATCGTATTCATAAGTAGAAATATGGGTGAAATGTTCACAAGAGCTAAAACATAAAAGTCATCTACGTTTTTTTATGAAAGAGCCTATGGCCGAGTTACCTCGTAGGTCCAGTTATCCCAACTCACCTTAATTCTTTTTTAAGGGGAAAAACATGCTTTTCCTGTTTATTTTAAGATTTTGTAGCAGTTTTTATAAAAATCACGTTTATTTATACAGAATGTACAAACGATTGCTTTAAACCGTAATATATAAATTATTTTACAAAATTGAAATTAATTACATTTAATCCTTTTCACCAATATATACAAAGTAGCTTTTATGTTACTATTTTTTAAAAATTATTTTAGTGTGTCTTATCCCATTAGAAACGAACGTATCGAAATGAAATGTTTGGGATTATTATATCATCCCGTAACGAAGAAAGAAAAGACATTCCTTCATTTACTCTTCCTCGACCTTAACAGGTACAAGTGAGATCAGAATTGTTTAAAATCATTTATCATTTTTTATTTCGAAGAAAATGGTGATTATGAATAAGATTTATCCCAGAGTTTTTCATTACAGGTTAATTTTTTTTTCAATGCGTATACCATATATATATTTTAATAATTTACTGTTCGAAATTTCGATAAAAAATTGTAAAGTGGAATTTATTTATTTTCAAAAACTAAACCTAAGATGCCGTAAATGTGCATGTATAGATATACAGAGTTGCCAAATCTACGGTTTTTTGTATACCAATGTTATTTTGCAGAAAATGTTGTTATTTTAATTGCCGAACTGCTCCTTTTTAAAAAAATAGCATTTTTTGCATTAAAATTTTGATATTCAAAAAGTAGGAGACTTGGCAATTCTGGATATAGCATAATACGAAATAAGAATTTTGTAAAACGTGTTCGGTGCAGTTTTGTACGAATCAACATATTTTTGCATTCGGAACAACTGTCTATATACATAGTATTGTGATTCCTATTAAATTCAAGCTCCCGGAAAAAGAAGCTTTTAACTTGATTTTAGTCAAGATTCTGATCCAACATATTGAACATAGTTAATTAGATGAAATAATTATCAAATATTTTTAACTTTTACCGGTGAATACATAATTTTCAAAAAGAAAACCATATAATGAGCATGAATACTATTATATTAATGAAATACAGCAATTATAAAAAAAATGTATGCATTACAATTTTTATAAGCAATTAATTACGCCCGAGAAATATAGACACGGAGGCGGCTGCACAGACGATCATATCATCGAGTTCATTGACGAAATTCTAGGATTAGGTGAATCTCGATTCGCTTATAATGCGTAACCTGTCTGCCAATTCATATCTTGGTGGAAAACACCCGAAAACCCGATTTTAGTGGTTGATTTGTAAGTTCACCCTTGTGTTTTCATGCACCCAAATAAAAACTTGGAGAACCTGGGGCAGGAAAACACAATTGTCAATAGTAATTACGAATGATCGTCTGTGCTGACGCCTCCCAGTTCTATCTCAATTTTTAATTCGTGAATTTTAATTTACATTGGTAACAAGGCACAGAACCAACAAATCGAAATTATCAAATCAACAAAATTATCTAGCACAGGTTTAACCTGGGTTATTGGTTTAGCACACCAACGCTCTGCAACTGAGCTACCACAGTAAACCTGCCTGGCTCTTCTCACTCTTTTGTTGGTATGACAGACAGTTGGTGTGCTGAACCAATGACCTGGGTTTAGAACCTGTCCTAGATAATTTTTTGATCAATTGGTTCTATGCCTTTTAGCCATGTGAATTAAAATGTATGGATTAAAAAATTAAATTTACCTTGAGAATATATATATGAATACTTTATAAGGTCTTTTTGATACATAGTTTAAATCTCTCACTATCTATTTATAAATTTTGCTTCATTAACAATATTACAATAAATGTGCATGGAATGAAACCAGTTTATTTCAGACACAAAAGAAAAAAAATTATACATTTTTTTTATAGAATTCATACACATAAAAAGGATTTTGAAGCAGGAAAAATATTGACTTCCTATAAGCGATATATAATTTCTTACTTTATAGGCGAGCAAAATATAGAAGAACAAAAATCAATTTTAGCACTAAGTAATTTGAGACTCTAATTTATGAATGATAAAAATTAAAGAAGAATTACAGTTATAATTGGAGATCAACGGAAAATTCTCTTTATTTCGGTCGAAAATTTCAGTTTCATCAAACATTCGTTTTGTTGAAAATACTCCCAAACTTTCAGACGGGTCGAAACTTTTCCATCTTTTGAAAATCTCGTTCCTTTCTTCGAAAAATTTCAACATGACTCATCGATGGAGATGCTTCTTGTCCAATGAGTCTTATTTATTTCATTGAACTTCACTGATCATAATTATCGGTCATGATTGACTCAAGATGTAAATGCAAATTTTAAAGCCTGCACAGACTTAGCTTTGAAGACCTTTTAATGAGTTCATTAAAAGCAGCCGACTTAACAGTCATCCGACATTTATTACAACGATACATATACTGCCTTTAAAAGTAAGCTAATCTGAATATTTTTGATTTAGTAGAAACTGTTCTGTATATGCAAGCATGGTTTAATGAAAAACAACGAAAAGTGGAAGTTTCTGCATTCCCCTTTGATACCACATACAGAGTTGCCAGTATGGCATCCACATTTATTTTAAAAATTCGATCTCACACCAGAAATGCAAAAAAATTATTTTTAGATATGGGTGATTTCCAAAAGAATTGCCAATTTGATGTCCTAAAATTTAAATCTAAATTTCATGCTTATAAATTTATGTTTTGATACTGTAAACGCATGTAGTAGCACGTATTTTTATACTTAATTTAATGCATTCATTACATTTTTTCAGTGTTGTGAAATAGTGGTCTTTTTCAGTACTTTATTTAGCAAGTAATGGAAATTTACTTGTCGTGAATAAAAAACTTACATAACTTCTGTCTTTTTTTTAAACTTCCAAAAATTTTAAAAACTTTATTTTTGATTAAAAGTAAAATAACATATGTTAAATTAAAAAAAATAGACAACTTATTTTACTAAAATACGTTTCTAATAGTTTAAAATTTAAATGTATTTTGTGTCTTCATATGCAGATCATGAGTATACCTTAGGGAAGTTATTGTTATTTGCTTTAAAATTATTTGTATAGGGCAGTTGACAACAGTAGCGAAAAAGCGATGTTGTTTCATCTTTACAGTGTGATGGTTTAGAATTGGATAATTTTGTTCTTTAATTGCTATATATTGGAATGTTCATTTCAACATGATGGGGGAGTCTTATTATTATCTGTTAGGAGTGGTATCCATTCATTTAATTTTTAACGTATAAAAATGTACAATTATGAAATATTGTGATTATTGTTCAGGAATCGATAGGCCTAATTAAAATTTCAAGAAAACAGAATTTATTTTAGTGAGCAATTTTTTAACTAATGTCGGGAGAGTTACTTGGAACACTCATGCGAAAAGAAATAACACTTATGATTTAAAGCAACCAATTAATTAATAAATCTTCATCTATAGATATTGGATAAAGTTTAACTCAGAATTACATTAATTCAAAATTCAGTGATACATTTTGTCCTGCTGTATATATTTATTATTATTTAAAAATTTACACTGACACAGCATTTTCTTGTTTGCACACATGTGCTTTAAATGAACTATTTAAGATTCAAACTTTAATTCTTAATCAACAATTTTCAAAGGTATGTGCACTTTAAACAAATTATAGTTTGATCTTTCTACGAACTTTTTTTTTTAATAGTTGCAATGTTTATTTGTTTGTTTGCCTTTTTTCTACATTTGACAAGTTGAAAAGTGTTTATGATTTCGGTTTGTCTGGTCGCGTTCTAACTGTGGTAAATATAAACCGATTGCTCTGAAATTTTTGGAGCTTTTTGACTTTTACCCTTGCACGACCACAAATTCAAATGAAATTTCTGGCATGATTAGTTTATTTACAGGGACGGAAAAAAAGTTTTTTTAAAATATTACAGCCTATGGAAAAAATCGTTTTAAATCAATTTTAATGATGGTACACTCTATAAAAACATATTAAAGTTTATATGAATTTATGAAGCGCACTGAAACATGCATTGTGTAAAATATGGGGTGAAAAGAATAGCTATAATTCATTTACAGGGTCACACAAAAGAATTCCATTACATAATGGGAAAGAGGGTGATGTTTGGGGGGGGGTTGTGGTATATTTTAATTATATTAATCTAGTTCAGATATGATAAAAGTGCTATAAGCCGCTGAGGTTTAACACAAATTATTTCAAACATAATAGGAAGTGAATAGGATTTACAGGGACACACTAAATATTTTCAAATAATATATTCTATCCGAAGTACTGTATATTATCGATGATGGCTCGCGGATGGAAGAAATGCATTTTTAATTATGATATGCGCTTTTAAGTTTCACTAAATTTATGCATGTTATATGATGTGTATAAATGCTATAATTGATATACAGGTTTATAAAAAAAAAACTCTTAAATGTTATTGAAAATAAACATCAATTACTTGAAGATGGTTTTAAAAACTTTAGACATATCCCTTTAATCTCCATTGATAAGAAAAAATTGCTAAAATCGTTAAAATACACATTCAACTGTTTTTTTATTAGACTTGTATGTTTAATTTCGCGATCTTAGTTAAAATTGTCATTGAGATTTGGCGAAATGTCATATAATTTCCGACCTGACATTTATCCTTTCAGTTGATGATTTTCTGAAATCACTAAATTGCATATTCTCCTACTTTTATAGTAGATCTTTTCTGCTGAATTGCATTATCCTACCTAAATCCGCTGCTGAGATATAGTGGAATATTCCAACTCCCCATTTAACTCCTTAGAGGTAATTTTTCAAATATCCTCAGACACTATACTGAACTTAGATTTTTTTTATTTTACGTAGGTGATAACGGCAATCTATTGTCCAAATTTGGTACTTCTAATTTTAGTTATTATGGTTCTGCGTTAGAGAGTTAGTAAGTCAAGGGTTCTTTCTTTATTATATTAGCATAGACAAATTAGGTTACCTTTATTTCAATATTCACTAAAAATAATAAATAAAAACCGCATTGATATCGTGATAATAGTGGAATTCTACTGAAAAATATACCAATTAGAACTATACAACAGTTTAAAGATAGAATTTCCTTTTCAAGAAAAGAGATTTTCCGGATGTTTTCCTTCTTTTGAAACTATTTTCCTAATTAAGAATGTAGTGCCAATGAGAACGGCATTTCTTCTTTGTCGGCTTATAAAGAATGTTGAATGGAAGCCCCTATTATTTCAATTATCTATAAAAACGTTCATAAAAGACATTCAGTGAAGACCTGTTGGATTCACAATTGAAAAAATAAATGAAAATTAATAATTGAAAATCAAAATCTATTTTTCTAGGTATGTATATGTGACATTTTGTGATAGGGAGCCAGTAATATTATCCACAAGTTTCCCCATTTTATATCACAGGAGTCATGGCAAGATAGAAATTAAGTAAATAAATAAATGTAGAAGATTCATGAAAGTAAAAATTTGTCAGCTCCATAAGATTTATTTAAATGCAATCAAATGCAGAGGGAAAATGCACTCCCCTTCTGAAACAACATTCCATAAAAAAACATTCATCCTAGCTCTTAAATTGTTCAAACCCGAAAATGCGAATAAAAGATGCCATCCATCACTGGACCGCCTCTCTTAAGAAAAAAGAAAATATTTAAAACTTACCATAATCTCTAACCACGATTTTTTTTATGTAAACAGAATTAAGTGTGTAGATCCGAGGTTAAAAATAGCAGCCTTAAATCTTCTGCAAACGATAATTTTATTTTAAGGGGTCTCAGGAGTCTTACTTTTTACCTGGTAGTGCGATTTAGCAACATATACATTTGATTTTTTTTCTCAGTCCCAATTAAACTTAAATGCATAAAACTTTTTATATAGACAACTTAATATCTCTTCTATTTAAAATAATTTTTTAACACTCTATATTGAATTTTAATTATATATTTTTATGTTTAATTTTGATTTAAAATTTAAATTGTTCTTTCACTGCGCGCAACAAAATATAATAAAGCAATTTGTATGAAACTTGGTAAATAGCTTCATTTTAAGTTTAAGAACAACTTATACCTCAAATTTCGAATTTTAATTACATTGATTATTGGTAATTGGCAATTTGTATTAATAAAAAATGATTTTTTTTTTCAATTTTTTCAATTTAATTTTAAATTTTAAATAATTAAATTAAATTAATTAAAAAATTGCTTTAAAATGAGGTATAAGTTCAAGATACATTAATTTTACACCATTATCAACTTTTTTAGCGGTTCTTGAACTAATAGTTTTGCTAGAATCCTGCACGCAATGGATACAAGTCTTTTTTTTTTTTTTTGTCAAAATAAAACATTAACAAAAATAGAATTTCAATGTAGAATATTAAAAAAATTGTTTTTAATGGAAGACATATTAAGTTGTCTATATTAAAAATTTTATGCATTTATGTTTTATATGGACTGAGAAAAAAAATCAAATGTGACATGTTGCTAAATTGCACTACCAGGTAAAAAGTAAGACCCCTGAGACCCCTTAAAAGATTATTATTTAACTAATATAAAATCGAAAGTAATCAAAATCGAATATATATCACCGACGGTATTTTCACACAAAAAAGAAAAGAAATTAATTTATTGATACGCAATAAATATCAAACGCAAAAAATTAAAAAGAATGATATTTTTTAGAGATGATTTTATTGGATTCTGAAAAAAAAATGTATGAAATGTATTTTACTCGTGCAAATCCAAACATTCAAAGATTTGAAAAGAATTGAAGTGATTTTGGAATAAATTTAATAAGACTTTCGTAAAAAAGGATTAATAAAAAGAGGAAAAAAATTAGTTTTATTGGGAATTTTAAGAAATAAAGTTTAATAAGGAATTTTTTTTTAATTTAGAGCCATTTTTAAAATTTATTCTTATTGGAATAAATGTTTTTTCAAGGTGAATTAAGAATTTATAACATTTCTATAAAGATTAATCGATTAGATCTAATAACAGTATTTTAATTTAATAAGTTGAAATAAGTTGAAATATTTCTGCGTTCAGTATTTAAAAAAAAAAAAAAAAATCAGTGGGTCATCCCTCCTTAATCTACCCAATATTAATGTATTTACTCTCCTTAAATGGTTAAATAATTTTTAATATACGCTATAAAGGAAAAACTCCCAATGTTAAAGCACAACACATAAGGATTTATATCATAAATATAAAATTTTCTTTAGCTTTTTATTTCATTTATTGTAGGAGGATTTACATAAAGAGATTGACTTCTTTAAAAGGATTACAATTCAGCTTTATATTCTCGGATTCAAATCTTTGAATGTTTGGATTTGCACGAGTAAAATACATTTCATACATTTTTTTTTCAGTATCCAATAAAATCTTCTTTTAAAAATGTATCGAAGCAGAAATTCGTTTAAATTTTTATTTTAGTCTTTTAATTTTCTTCCAGCATGACATCAAGAAAATTTCTCTGTTCTGGTTAGCGAAATATTTTGAAATATAGTCGACTCTCGTTAATTCGAACTCCTCGGGACCACAAGAAATGTTCGAATTATCCGAAGTTCGAATTATGGAAAATATGAAATGAGAACATGCTTAATATGGTATATCACAAAGGAATTCATTTTATAGTGTTTTTATGTTTATTTCGTTTGTTATCATTAGAATATGACTAAATATTAAATTAGAATATATAAATACATAAACTAATTAAAAGATTAGAAACAATCACAATGGAAGAAAAATGTCAAGCGTCACTGATGGACAGACTAGGCACTAAGAAAGTGGATATCAAATGCATTGGATTATATGTATACTCGTTCAGAACAATTTTAACAAAAATCAAAGTAGGAAAGTTATTCAAATGTCTAAAATCCGTGAAAAAGAAAAGAAAAATGAAAAATCGCAATTCTCGTTAGTTCGAATTAAACGAAGTCAAGAGCAAATGAGTTCGAATTAATGAAAATGTTTAACGTTATTCTACCATTGAAAATTTCGGGACTTCATGTTTAGTTCGAATTAAGCGAAGATTCGAATTATCCGATTTCGAATTAACGAGAGTCGACTGTACTTGTTTCTTTTCATCTGATTAATAGTCATAATTTGGTGTTTATTTTTGTTTTTGGTAATGTATTTGTTTTTTAGAACTTTTTTTAAATCTCTTTAGCAATTTTCAGGTATTAATATGGTTATTTTTTTCATTAACGATAGTACTCTTGCAGTATTTTCCTCAATATAAGCACTTTTAATTTATAAGTATACCTAAAATTTTGGTAAACGGATAAAGATTATTTGCAAGTATTTTATTTATTAACTACCTTATCAGTATACTTCTTTATAATTAATATATATAACTTAATATTGAGAAATCTCTTAAATGTATGCTTGTCCTCTCTCTGAATCCTAAAATTGTTAGATTTTTCAACATGATATAAAAACTTAATTAAGAATATGAATATAAATCATGACAGCGTTAATTATTTCGCAATGTTTCAAATTTGTATATATCCGTAAAATTATTTTAATTTAGTGAACGGTTATATAAATACATAGCGATGAAAAAGTTTCAAGAAACAACAAAAATGAAAATATCATACCTCGAGTATAGGTTATGAAAAACTTTTGAACACTTCAGAATAATGTAACAAAACTGCACCGTTTTAAAATTAAAATATTATGTCTAATTCAGCTATGTGGAAACGCAAAGACATTTGAAAACCAAATTTTAACTGTTAACTTCTACAATCAGGCATAATACAGGGCGTCTATAAAAGAACTCCGGGGTTTTGAGGCAAAATATTTTAATGAAATAAAAAACATACATAAATGTTTTATGCATGACTGAAAAGCTTACATTTTCAAGTTTTTTTTAACACTTAGTAAAGTTCTATATTAGCCCCGTTAGTGGCACGGCTGACGTCTAAACGGTATTCTACCTCTTCCCATGTACTGGCGAACATGTCTGAGGGGACGGTTGCCACACAATTGGCTATTCGTTCCCTGAGATGTTGAACATCACGAATTTTCTCTGCATACACAAGATTCTTGATATGCCCCCAGAAGAAATTTCTATCGTTTCTATGAGCCAAATAACACATTGAGCCTTTTGTTGCGGAGTCGCCATCATTTCAAGGTCAACGCCCTGCAGCGCCGCCAACAGTTGATGCAAACATTCCCAATTCGTATGAGCAAAACTTTTTGAGCTACTCTTTTCAGAGAAATCGACTAAATCTTTTATAGTTAGTGAGATATGAATTTTTAAAACCCCGGAGTTCTTTTATAGACACCCTGTATTTTAACACGATTTTAAACACCTTTTCTGTAGTAATAAAAAATTTAAATAGTGAAAGCATATCTCGAACGGTGGGTAAAAAGCAAACAAAAGAATAATAATTCTAATTGACTAAAAAAAAACACTGACCGGATGGAATTCAATTTCTTTTCGTCTAACAACTTTTGTGCAAATTAGATGTCACAGAGTCGGATATTGTTGTACTGGACGTGATGGGAAATGGACTTTGTGGATAAATTAGGAAAATCGAAAATTATTGGTTAATCGATTATTTGTCTTCTGAAAGAGAAATAAATTGCTAGCTAATTAATGACATGCATATTATTCTAAAAAAAGAATATCGTTATCTTCATTAACTTGTTTTTATGCAGCAGCAATACATAAATAGACATGATGATTATAGATTATGTTGGAAAAAGATAATTGAATTTTTTTTCTTAACATATTATTTCGCTTTCAATACATTAGTCATTGAATTTATTTTGGTGCAATACCCTTATTCATATTTGATTCGATAGTAAGCTGTCTAAGGTGTTGTAGTAAACTGATTTTAAAAACATAAAAAAAAACTATGGAATTATTTATAAAATATAACTTATTGCCATTAAAACGGAAATATAAATGCGATTAAAGTAAGCGTAAAAATCCTTAAAAAACGTTTATTAACCAATATCTACCAGTTTCATATACACAACATCAATAGTGATAAAGTAATGTGTATCTGAAAGAAAAATCTACTTGACAAACTAACATGTCGAGATATCAGACATTACGAAATCAGGTTCTTTAATAAATATGATCATCGATAATTGTGATTTTTTTTTTTTTTTTTTTTTTTTTTTTTTTTTTTTTTTTTTTTGTAATATTTTAAAATTTATGAAGCATTTCACTCCATATTCTTCGAGATTAAAAAGAACATGATGTTTTGGATATTCTACCGTGACATATATAAGATTGTATTGTATTTGCGAATAATGAATATGGAATAAACACATGTTGGAGAAATCATTTTACTATTTAAGAAACATAAACACCTGTAAATCTTCTATGATGCGCAATTTGTCTAAAAGGCTAGTTTTCTTGTTGTATTCGATTTCTGCTACATTTTCAACTGTATTCACTGGTGTCTCATGAAGTTTGTTTATCAAATACACATTTCAAATTTTCAAAATATTCTCTTTTTAATTACTGATCTTGATAATATCATCATTTAAGTGAACAAAACTTATATGTCAACTTAATAAAACGATTTTAACCCTTTTATCAAACACATTGATCAATTTAGCTATGTTTATCTTTATAAATAAAAGTAGATTTAATTCTACCCATCATACATGGTATAGGATAAATCTTGTAAACGTTTCTTAAAAATGTCGGCTTTACACGTTTTAGACACTGGAGATAACAAAAAACATATTTTTAGAAAAAAAAACATTGCCATTCGTTTGTCTGTTTGTTTCCCCGAGTTTTGTTTTGTCTGTCTGTGTATCTGTAAACGCGCTATCTACCGAACAAATTTAAAATTTGATGTGTACTTACTATGTAATAATGGTAAGAACCCGATTTAAAATCAGTAACCTCGATTATCAGGAACTATTTTTTGGGGCTCTCGAAATATTTTTTCTGATAGCCATATAAAATTTTCGAATATTTATTTTATTTTAAGGAGTGTAAATAAAAGACAATAAAAAACATAAATTACGCATATAAAATGAAGTCGATTGGATATTTAATTGATGATATTTATTATATATGATATATTTAATTGAAATATTTTTAAACATATTCATCAAATTTTATGACCCTGTATTTTATTCAAATTTCTATTCAAAGATATATTTTAATTGCAAATAAGACGCTTAATCCAACGCACTAAACTATTAGTAAATATAATTTTTATTTTTGGTGTTATAAGAATGTTTCCTTTACGCAATTTGATGGTACTGAATTTTCCCCGTTGAACAAAAAACTATCCCCAAACTATGAGATTAAATGCCAATCATGCCTTACCATATATGTAACATTCGCTTGACATTAAACACGTTAAATGTGTTTGTCACATCATCAGTGACTGTTAATTTGATGTTTTATTTGCAGTATTAGTAATCATTAATTATTTTTTTTTTCGTCCTTTAAAAAATAAAAATATGCCAATTCATATAATTTACTAATAGTTTGGCAACTTACAGTGAGCAAAAAAAGTATTTACACGCAGATTTTTTTTGCATAAGTAACCATAGAAAGCAAATTTGACACTATTCTCTTAATTATTCATTTATTTAAATAAGAAAAAATAAAAATAACTATCCATTTTTTTAACAGTAATATTACACATTTTAAAAAATAAATTAATATTTCCTCATAAAACGAAGCATTGACTATTAAAAAAGGCATTAAATGTGAACATTATGCAAATGTTTAGCATATCAGTCCCGCAGTTCATTAGCTCCTCACTTTAAAGTCATAAAATATATTAACTGGAGCAGGGATTCTGGGGAGTTTTTGTTCTAATGGTGCCGAAAACCTGTGAACTGTCTATTGCTACCCGTGGAAAAATTATATTTCTTAATAATTCTGGATTAAGTTACCGAGAAATAGGTAAAAAATTAAATCTAAACTTTTCTAGTGTTCGATATGTAATTAAGAAGAAAAAAGAAACTGGTTCGACAGTATATAAGACGCGAACTGAAAAAAGCTAAAAACCAGGCAAAGGAGAGCCATCATAAAAGAATCTTCAAAAAACCCTTTTCTAAGCACTCGAGAATTGGCTGTTGATGTCGCTTCAACGTCGGGAAGAATAGTTACACCACAATCAAAAATATTCTTCATGATGCAAATATTCGAGGAAGAGCCCCTCGAAAAAAAAACCATTTAATAGCGAAGCAAATAAGGTGAAAAGACTATAATTTTCAAAAGCTTATGTCAGCAAACCGCTAGAGTTTTGAAAAACTGTTATCTTTTTCTAAGGAAGCAAATTCAATATTTATTGCTCAAATGGTAAGAAATCTGTATGGCGAAAGCCAAATACTTCTCTTCAAATTAAAAACTTGAAACCAACTTTAAAATATGGCAGTAGTCGTGTAATGATTTGGGGATGCATGTCCTTTTAACGGATTGGCGAAATGACCTTTATTGAAGGCAGGGCCTGATTATCAACGGGGCACTCTCCCACCAGAAAAAATAAATAGAATTTTTTTCCTTACTCTTGATAGTAATTTTGACTGAAAAGGGCGTTTAAACAAGGCGAAAATTTCTATGTAATTTTACTGGGGAGAGAGTGCCCCATTAGTAATCAGGCTCTGATTGAAGGCAATTTAAATGCTAAACAAGGTATTACTATATTGCGAGATCATTTATCTAAAGACGCTCTGAAATTAGGAATTCCTAATTCATATTATTTCCAACAGGATAACGATCCGAAACACACTGCGTATATTAGGAAGTTATGGTTGCTTTATAATGTAAAAAATAAATTGAAAACATCACCACAATCACCAGATCTCAACCCGATTGAAAATTTATGGCATATTTTGGATGTGAAAATAAGGAAAAAAAAATTTCTAACAAATCAGAACTTAACCATTTCCGGAACGGGCAAATTTTGTAATAAAATGAGCAATTATCGACTGCCACCGGAATTTGAAAACGACTTTTTTAGACATTATGAGCTCCTTAATTTAAGCTTTCATTGTAAAAGCAAAATTTTAATAAAATATTATTGGTGCCATTTGCAAGTTTGGAATTAAATATAGGTATCCAGGACCGGGAACAGTGTGCCGGAAAGGGTCAAGCAAGCTCTTAGGGAAGAATGGCTACAAAGGAACAGTGAAACAAGTCATACATTAATAGAATGGTTACAAGCCAGACGATTAAAAGCTGTATTTGAAGCAAAGGGCATGCATAATAAATATTTGCAATGTTTTTAACTGATAAATAATTCCTCTAGTCCTATTTTTATTGCTAGAGAGCAAAAAATATTTTCGCTGTACAAATGCTACCTTTTTATGTTTTCATAATTTAAATATAATTATTAAGTCAAGTAATACTAAATATGTTTATCTGTTTTGTAAAAGTGTTGGTATTTTTAATTCTTTAGTTGCTTTTTATTTATTTATACATATCCTACAACAAATTTACCTGGGGTGCAAATACTTTTTTTTGCCACTGTATATTACATGTAGAAATGGGTCGACGGGATAATCAAGTAGTATCCGCAACTCCGTAATGGAGCATTACTATACGTTGAAAATATTTAAATACACCTATTTATTTTGGAATTGCTATGCATTTTATAAATATTTTACACGTGTTTTATTTTCATATTTTATATTATGCGTATCCATGATGGGTGAGTATTACGGTAAACCCCAGCGAATAATTTCATGAGTAATCGTATGGCTATCACGGTCAGCTGCAGCGTGTGTTTTTCAAAAGTGTGTCGAATTTTATGCTCTAATTGTAAAGAAATATAAGAAATAAATACAAGTTAAAACATGTCTGTGTATGTATCTACTGTGATATCATGATTATATAACAGACACATAATAAATGAAAATCGATTGATTTGATGAAAAAGAAGAAAAAGATCAACTATTTTTTTTTAGTTCTTTATTTTTCTTTAGATTGTTTTTGAAATAAATTTACAATGATAGTATTAATATATTGTTGTATTTTAAACCGTAACATATATATATATACTTTTAAGAATTCGTTTTCTAGAAACAGAATGAAAAGAATCCAGTAAAGTTCAGACTCCAAAAGGAAAAATAAACAAACTGAGTGAAAGAAATTGGAAATGGCTAAATAAAGTACCACTGCCAGTTCAATTTATTTTCGTCTGGACATCGTGTCTACAAAACAAGCGACGCGGAGTCGAATCTTGTTATGCTGGACATGATGCAAAACGGATGTTGTGGGTAAATTAGGGCAGTCATTATTTGTTACTTAATCGGATATTATTGTCGGCATTAATATTTCACGTTTGATTTATATGATATTCTAAATATCCAATTATGTTTTCAGTAGTTTTAAAGTTTACGCAAAAAAGTGAATTTCTTACTTTTCATTGCGTTTCTTACTGAGAAATCTAAAACAAAATATAAATTCTGGAAACGATTCTTATTATCTAAAATACTTCATTTTTTTCTTTTTAAGACTTTACAATAGAGTTGAAAAGCGTTTATGATTTCGGTTTTTCTATCCTTCTGTCTGTTCATTCTCCAACTCATGTAAATATAAACAGATCACATTAAATTGAAATATGTTTTAGATAGTCACGATGGCATGGTTGGTTTTGATAATGAATCAGTAGTTGCAGTTCTTTCACAAGAACATTCAAAAGAGTTCCGTTAGATTACAGTATATATGGGAAAATAAATTGCCGGTAGTTTTCAATAACATTTCACCATTACAAACTTATTCAAATGTTTATATAGCTCTGGAAATACACAGCAAAATGCTCACTATAGAGTATGTTATGGATAGCATTCATGGTTCATTTACATGAACTTTCAAAACAACGTCATTACATTAAGGTTTAACGAGAAAAGTGTTTGTGGTGTATTTTCTTCTTGTTCCATTCTGAAATTGCTACATCCCTCATAGCATGCATGGTCACAGTGATGTCACAATGACTTCACTGTGAGTCACTTTGGTCACATCACATCTGTGACGAAAATGCCACCACTCAGTGACGTCACATTGTGACTGAAATGTGACTTTTTTTTAAATTTTTAGAAAATTACAAATATTCTTTAAAACATGTTATTTACTTTTAAAAACGTGTTTCTCAAAATTTAAATATCGTCGGTTTTGTCACAATGTTAATGTCAAAATAGTCACAAATGACACACTTTTCACAAATTGATAACAATGTGACGTCACAAAAAAGCTCTAAAACGGCCATAACGACTTCACATTTTAGTCACTGTGACGTCACATCGACAATCGATGGTCACAAAGTCACAATGTGACTTCAGAACGACGTTGGAGTGACGTCACCATGTCTTACGGGATATTTATATCTAGTGTGCACGACTAAGATATTTACTATAGAATAAGATTTACTTAGTATTTATCATTGATGTGCAGGGACACTGTAAATAATTCAATTACAGGACTCTCGATGAGCAAGAATCGCTAAAAGCAATACGTTTTGTGTATTTTTAGATTAAACGATTTTTTAAAGCATTTGTTAATGTGTACAAATTCTATAGATTACATTCAGGGCAGCACAAAACATCTAAAGAGCAATTTCATTTATAGATAGAAAGTGCTGAAGGAAAATTTTCAAATGTAATTCGCATTTTCTAATTAAATTAAAAGAAATAAATTTAAAAAAAATCGACTTAATGCTCGTCTGTTGGTGGATATTAATGAAATTCGTTTTCATGTGTATTATGCGTTTTATAAATTGATTTATAAGACAACGTTTTTCGCTTTATTATAATATAGTCAAAGTTCAATAATAAAGATATATTAAAAGCTTTATTATAGAATTGTAAATTTTTTGGAATGTGTTTTCTTAATGTGTATTTAAAACATGATTTTAAATTCTTATAATTTCTTTTTATTAAACCTTACTTCGAATTATCCATTGTTAATCTTTTATTCACTAAAAAAAGATAAAAATATTGCTAATCTCGTATATCTTTTTCTTAAATCTTGTTTTTTTTTATTTTTTATTTTCGAAATAAATTAAATTTGTCGATTTCAAAGAATCTAAAAAGATAAAAAATATTATAAATCTTTTAAATTTCTAACGTAACAAAAGCTTCTTCACATTTTTAACTACTTTATAATATGGTAATATGATCATTTTAAATATAGGATACAATTTCAGACATAAAAAAGTATGAGTTCCTTAAAAAAAGGTTCCCTTTTTTATTGTTTTCTTTAAAATCCATTCCAGAAAATATATATCTTTCATAGGTAACCAAAAAACCTTGAAATGAATTCTTGACTACAGCACAAATGCGAAAAAAGAACGAAGATTTAATCTTAAAGTCACCATTTTTCATGAAAAGATATTTTTTAAAACATATTTTGTATTATACTTTATCTCTTTTGCCTATCATAAAGTTAATCGTATTTTAAAAAATCCAGAGAAGGATATCGATAGTTTTGATTTGGTAAATGGAATTACGTTCTTCATAAAGTACACAGAGACAAGGAAAAATAATCATTGTTACAAAGTTGAAAGCGGGAAAAAAATCAAAAATTTTATCGGTAATTTTTAGGCAGAACATAAAGTGCATTGATTCTTTAAATATTTGTTTACCTAATATAAACAAAAATTTCTGAAAATATTTATTTAGCTGACAAAAGCAATTAAAAGATTTTTTTATGAGAAAATTCTTACGTAACAGATAATCTTCATCAAATTATTTAAAAAAGCAGCAGTCCCTCTTATATGAAATAAAACATTAAACACTGTAAAAAAAAATAATAATGTATTTTACAACAGAAGGCACTGGCACTTTGGCTGCCACCACAGTTGAGAATTTAGAAGTTACTTTCTTTAAAATTGCTGTGAAATTTAATGAACTGGAGTAAAATTTTCATTGATATTGACTGCGTTGTGCACATGACAGAAATTATTCAATTTTTACTTCAATTGTTGCTTGAATCTGGTTTTACGACATCGATAATTCAATTCACTTTTACATCGCAATTGCCTGAAAAAGTCCAAAATAAAGAGCAAGGAAAATCGCTGTATTAACAAAAAAGGAGCTGCTGGAACACGGCTGCCAACACAGCTGTAAAATTTACAATCTGGTTGTCTTTGAGAGTGGTGCAAATTTCATAAATTAAGAAAAATTCGCATTGTTATTGGCTGCTCGAAGCACGTGACAGATAAAAATTCGACTTTTTCCTTTATTTGTTGCTTGCATTTGATTTCTGAACATTGATGGTTGGATTAGTTTTCACAGAATCAGTTTTTGAAAGTATTCATCATAAAGATGACGGAAATTCACATCACTTTTTCACAGCAAAAATTAATTTTGTAAATATTTTTTTTCGTTTCAAAAACAGGTAAAAATATGGAAATGAAAAATCGCGTATAGTAAAAATTTTGCGACAACTTCACTTTTGCTTATTTCCTTTTATTCAGTGGTGTACCTATCAGTGGTGAATCGGATACCTAATGTGTTAAACAAAAAATGCATCGGACACGCGAATAACTACTGAATCATCATAGATCGTGTTACATTAATGTTACATTAAAGTAACATAAAAGTTACATTAATTTGTTTAAATATTTTTACTTTAAATATTTTAAACTTTTATTTAAAGTAATATTTCTTAAAATGCTGAATCAAATTTAAAAATTATACATTAATGATTTTTTTAAATGAAAAAGAAATAATAACGTCTACAAATAGTACTTTAAATTATAACGATTTTAAATAATCTCACTTTTTAAATAAATTTTTAACTTCAATGCTTTTTTTAAGTTCTGGAAAGTTTTATCACGGGATTTTGTTTAAAAATTGTATGGTTAAGCATCACACACACAAAAAATCAGACATTTAACTCATTAAATAAAAATTATTTTAAAATGTGTTCCGCACCCAATAAAAAATGGCTGATTATAGAACACATTTCACATGAGTAGAATTAAAAAAAATGCTTTTACATAGTACCCTAATTTCCTGCGTATAATCCGCGGATCAAACAATCATTTTTCGACCCAGAAATTTTATTAAATAAAATATAACTTTTCAGATCGCCGTAAATATTTGCCTTCATTTACAAAATAAAATTTCTGGGTCGAAAAAAATTGTTTGATCCGCGGATTATAGGCAGGAAATTAGGGTATTAACGAAAAAAGCTTAAACTTTTACTTAAAACGATTTTTTAAAGAATATTTAACACTTAGTTTGTTGTACTCTTTATAAAATAAGTGATTAATTTTATGTGGGAAAATTAATTTCGCTAGTAGCTTTCATATTAATTGTTTGCATCACTTAGCCTTACGTCACCGAATTGTCGATGTTTTTTTTTTTTTAGCAGTTCGGGAGCACTAACTGCGTCAGATACACAGTTAGATGTCTTGATTTTGGAGATTTATTTTTGGATTTGCGTAGCCAAAACTATTTTTAAGTTTTAATTAAATATATTTTGACACTTTTTGTTCTGGTATGAATTTTTGGAATATTTCTTATTGTTAAAATTTTCAAAAAAAAATCTTCTTTTGAGTTCCTTCAAGGACGGTTGCTCATTCCTTGACTACCTAATTTTTATTCATAAATTTCATATTGGCACCATAATATTGAAATGTAAATTTTCTTTTTATTAAGTACGTGAACCAAAGCGTTTGCTTATTTTGAAATAAATCTGTTTTACAATTTTTATGTTGTTCATTTTTTGATATCGTTCGTAAGAAAATACTTATACCGAAGACTATCTTATTTAGAAAATTCCAGAAGGCATTCTAACCCTGCGTATTTTGTATTTTTTTCTTATCAATGTGTTTAATTTAGTAAAATTAGTTTAAAAACTTTACCAGATCTTCCTAATTTGAAATCTCTCAGAATAATTATTTGTTTAGCGATACACATGACTCGGTATAAAAAAAACCACCTTATGAGATTTACATTATTTCTTTATATTTCTCTTACGGTGACGGCTATAGAAAACTACTTAGCACAATTTGAATTTCATTTAATGTGTTCATTAAAAATTTTATCACTTATAGATTCTTCTATCCATGTCTTTTGCATCGATAAATGAAGAAAATGTAATGATTTTATGTTCTAAAGACGCACAGTGATTTTATTCACTCTTTTTCGATTGTCTCTGTCCAGATTCTATAGATAATTTACCATATTTTTTAAACTTTTTCGTAACAGTATCTGCGACTTGCGAACTTCCGAGCATACAGGGTGGAGCGTAAAAAAGTTTTTTTCGAAATTCTTTTCTCCCTAGCTCGGAAAGTTGAGAAGTGGTATCAATAATATAATCACAAAATTTCAAAGCAATCAATAAATATCTTCCGGTTCCACTTTTGGGTCGAAATATGCAATTTTAGCCAAATTTATTGTAAATTTTTACATTGAAGCAAATTTTTACATTTCAGCAAATTTTTTAATTTTCAATTTTTTATTCGCTCTACAGCGAAAAAAAACTGAAAGGGTACGTAAGGTACATAAGTCCAAAATATCAGAGTAATTAAAAAATATCTTCACGTTTCACTTTGGGTTTTATATACGGGAAACGTACGTAGAAAATGATACAAATTCTCACATTTTAGCATTTTTTTAATTTCCGATTTTCTATTTCCACTGGCACGGAAATGTTCAAAGAATTGGTGAGCATAAAACTCTAATCTTGGAATCGCATTCGACGCGATATTTCTTCCTCTGTCGTCTTATGTTATTCCTGTCTATAAAACTGGAGATGCCGTCATGTGTCATAACTCCTAATTCTTCAAAAAGTGCGCTAGTTACTGATGCTGCAGCTCGGTCGGACACTCCCATTGTGTCTCAAGTTCTAGCTAGGGCGGGGAGATGGGTTGTTCGTGATATATCAATAGCATTTACGTTCAATTGCAATGATGTTAAGGGTTTATCACTTAAATCGTGACACAGTTGTTCATCAACAAGACTAGAAGAATTAAATAACTCGAATCTTCACATGAAGCTGTTGTGATTGTTTTTCCCTTTTATACTATTTTCTAAAACTTCCGTATTCCTTTTCAAACCTGTACGTTCGTTTACTAAGTTTCCGTGTTGTGGGCCGTGATTCCGCATGTGTCAACTGTATATATCGACATTTTCCTTGAAGTCCTCTGATCCTCAAGAAAATGCCTTCCAATTCTAGAAATTTCTTATCACTTGAGCATTTACATTCTTCTGGAAAAACAGACGTTCAGACTTTCAAACAGACATTTTTATATTTCCAATTTCGAATTTTTTTAAATTTTTACTTCGTCTATTCTTTAGTGATAAACTTCTTCATACTCCTGTATTTATCATTATATGATCTAATCATTTGTTCGGAATATTCTTTGTCTAGAAACGGTTGCAACTGAAGCAGCCTGCCAAATTGCTTCAACCTCTTCAGCACATAATACGCTATCAACCCAAGGGTGGGTTCGATTTTTAATTATATTTCGATTCATTTCTCACCTACAAAAAAGTACTTCATTATATTTTCGTAAGATGGTAGAATGCCAATTCTTAATTTTGTAGGATCTCTAAAAATGGCACAAGACAAATCCTGTGTACCGCGCCTTTATTAGGACATTTCTGTGTAATATCTCCCAAGCACATTATTAGTTCAACACAATATTAAATATCAAAATTTTATAAATACTTTCAGAAGTACTATTTTTCAATAAAACATATAAGCTAAAATTGAATAGCCTCATTAAGAACCTGTCACGAGCAGAGCATTAAACCAACGATAACACTAGAGTAAACGAACAGAAAACTGAACTTATTGCAAAAATTCCCCTCAGATCGCTTTTAGTTCAACTGCTCTGTGCTTTTTGTGCAAGACTCCCAAATGGTCCGCGAACGGAACATCAATATTTTTAACAGAAAATTTCATGATAGGCTTCTACAAAATTTGCGCTAGAATTATCTTCCAAAGTTGGTTTCTTGGCAATTTGCAAAAAAAAACTAAAAGAAAAACTTCTCTAACAAGGAAGGTCTCCATACGGGCATACTCCAAAAAATCTGAAAAATTACAGAATGTTCTTCTCAAGAGGATATATACGTTTATAAAAAAAATTTCGGCGGAACCTCCGTTCGCTGTCTGTAAAAATATAATGAAAATTTCGTTATTTGGCGATTTATCTTCGGTTGGCGATCAAAAGCAATTTCAAAAAATGTTTTTTTAATGTCAAATGCATTTTAAAGGAAACAAGTTTCATGTTCAACGTGTTTAGATAAATTAAATATCTTTGTTTTTGTCAGTTTAAGTTTGTTTTTAGTATAATTTCGTTATATTGATATTTATATGTATTTAATTCAAATTTAACCATCAAAATTTGAGATTTGAAACGAAATTCAAATTTAAATTAATTAAAATTGGTTCAAGTTCAAAATCCAGTTGAGCATTGTCAATTGAATTCTGTTGCTATGGAAACATCTACCTTTTATTTTTGAATACGCTTAAATGTATGAAAATAATTTTACTGAATGAGAATTTTTTGAAAGTATTTTTTCCAGAGGTAAATTAAATAACCACATCAACAAATAATATATACATATGCAATTTAATATATATATATATGTATAAAATATATCAAACGCTCTCATTGTTTATGTTTAAATTCATCAAACACCATTTACACGGATTCAAAAAATCTAAAAGTTTTCATTTCAATTGCATTAAAATCGTTTGCTTTTGGCAGGAAAAAGTGCTGCTCGCCAAATCGTGTGACACTTTTGTCTTTTCACGCCAAATATTCAAAAGTATTTAAATTTTTTACATGTTTTCTAATGTTATTCCGCCGCTAATTTTGACTGATCCTTTATTAGACACATTAGTAGTTTAATTAGTATTTTTTTTTCAAAAAAATCTGAGTATGATAAAAAATAAGATAACATGTATTGATAAAGATAGGCTTAGTTCTTCACTCATAGCAACAGACATATTACACTAAAAATGTCATATCGTCACTGCTCTCATTAGCTCAATGTAAGTCAGTATGGAGACCTTCCTTGTAAGAAAATTTTAATATTCAGTTGGCGGACCATTTGGGAGCCCTGTTTGTGTCATTAAAGCCATGTATTGCAAGCTTAAGTAATAAAATCAAAGCAGAAGATATTTATTAATTACATTAATCTTTTTACACCTATGTTTCTAATACGATTTTCTGAATTTTCCGATGTAGCTAGATGAGAAAATTGATAACAAGAAAAATCCCTGAGATGTGAAAATTTACATAATTTTTAGCTACTTTGACATTTTTAGATTTCGAAAGTTAAATCGAAAGATATTTATTGATTATTCTAAAGTAATTCACTTATGATTTTTGTATATTCTTCCAATTTTTTCCTGCCAGTGGGAAGAGAAAATCGAAAATTTTAAAAAAATTACTAAAATGTCAAAATTTGCATCATTTTCAATAATTTTTCTATATTTAAACCCCAAAATGGAACCAGAAAATATTTTTTATTACTTTAATATTTTGGACTTATGGACTTTATGTACTCTTGCAACGTTTCCACTTTAGAGCAAAGAAAAATTAAAAATATTGCTGAAATATGCAAATTTACAGCATTTTCAGCTAAAATTGCATATTTCGACCCAAAAAGTGGAACCGGAAGATATTTTTTGATAGTTTTCAAATTTTCTGAGTATGTTACCGATACCACTCCAAAACTTTTCTACTCTACGGAGAAAAGAATTTCGAAAAAAATCTTTTTTACGCTCCGACTATTATCCAATGAGCAGTGAGCACCCAATAATAATCACGGAAGCACCTCATCAAAAGATCCTATATTCTAAGATTTCAACAAAATCTTATAATTCTGCATGAAAAATCCATTTATATAAAGACTCAGTTAGGTGGGGAGGCCTATCATATCGCTTGAGCTCAACAAGCCCCACCTAAAATTTATATAAATAAAGAAGAGGGGCAATAGCTCCCGTTCCCCCTTCTTAATACTTAATTCTTTATCCAAAAGACACCCAATACTAATCACAGAGGCGCCTCATCAGAATGATCCTATATGTAAGATATCAACGAAATCTTATAAATCTGCATGAGAAACACATTTATAAAAAGTAAGCGGAGGGCATTAGCTACCGTCCCCCTTATTAATACTTATCCAATGAACATACAACAATATTAACCACGGAGGTGCCTCATAAGAATGATTTTATACCTAAGATTCGAACGAAATATGACAATTCTGCATGAAAAACACATTTAAATAAATTAAAGGGAGAGGCAATAGCCCCTCATAAAACATAAAATTTCATGAAAAAATTCGAAAATGTAAATATAATCTATTAAGAAAATATCAAATAGTTCAAATCTGTAGAATTCTCTATTCTGCTTAAAATATGTAATGTGTAAAAAATACAAAAATAAGTAAAAAATGAATATAAAGCCCAAGCCGGAATCTAACACGATACGTCCTAGCTGAGAAGGTCGAATACTACCACAGCGCGACGTAGTTCAAAGCAGAAGCTTATACTAATGGGTATTTGAAATATACGCTGAGCTTTAATTCTCACTTTCTCAAAAAATAAGGCCGATTTCAAGAAACCCTTTCATCGTATACCAATTAATGGTATGACCCCATAACATACATTGAAATCATCAAAGTATGTGCGCACCATGTTTGGTGGCCCCCTTTTCAATATGGGTCGATGACCCCTGTAACTATAATAAGTAATAATAGAAATCCCATAAAATGCGTCAGCCATTGGCGTCACTTCCAGAAAATATATTATGGAAAAGAATGCTTATTTTGATCCCATATACCATCTTTAAAACTTTGCCACATAGTTCATGATCGCTCTTTATGTTTACATCTAAATAAAATAATTAAAAAATTGTCAGGTCATTTCATTAGCGTGATTTAGTTAAATTTTTAAATTTAATTAGTTTATCAAAACAAACTTTCAAAAAAGTAAGACTGAAATGAATAACTTCGTTTTAGTATAAAGGTTGGTTAAACATTACAAGTATAGAAAGAAATAATTCTAATTATGGTGTAACTTAAACATGTTAAAAAAAAAAGTTTACTTTATTTTCAATATGTTTGAATAAGCTCACCCATAAATCCCCACTCATGAAGTTTTGAAAGATCTTTCAAAAATAACATTTTCGTTGACTAATCTTCGTTGAATTTTATGTTGACTAACAAGATAGTTACGGTTATTATAAAAACTTTGAGGGCTTTTGGGAAGATTAGGATAAGCATATTGTGGTTAGGTAAAAAAGTTGAATGAACATACATTAAAATGTCATTTTTTGAGTGTATTAATGATTGAGAGACAAACTAGAGAAATTAGCCTTGATTTTTTTTTTAAATAAAGAGATTTTGTTAAAGATAATAAATTGAACGATGTTGACATTCATTGAAAAATCATAGATTAATGAAAATATTTGTAAATATCATTAAATTATTTATGCTTATTTTTTATGCTTTAATTCATTAACTACGTGTAATGAGTGTACAAAAAGTAATCTACCCAGTTTATATACAAATATTTGATGAAATTAATATATGAATTCAATAAAAAACAGCTTGAAAAATCTTAATTTATATTAACAAAGTGTAAACGACAGACGTAGTTTAAAGTAAACAAATGCCAGTGACGTAACCAGGGTGGGGGTGCACAGGTGCTCTTAATACCGGTAATTTTGTTTTGTTTAAAGAGAATATTTTCTGCTATGAATCAATTAGAATAAAACCATGCAATATTGCTGATTTTGGACTCACATCCTTGTTACGTTACTGAAAGAAATGTGGCAAAAAATAACCTTCGTATTTTACAAGCATCTGTATCAAAAACTAAAGAATTAAAATGAAACTTGACTGAAGCTTAATAGCACCAGAAATAATAACTTCTAAAACGCTATAAAATATACAGTATCATTCCGTATTAAAACAGTCTAGATAATGAAATTTTCCGTGTTGTCTGTAATGAAAAAGTCCGTTATTGGCCATACTCGCAAATGAAATCTTTTATGTGTATGTGACAGCCAGAAATTTCCATTCTAAATGTAGTTAGATCATTCAGCCAAATGATTAATTAAAAAAAATCACCAATTGTAAAAAGCTATGCATTCAACTTAACTATACTAAAATTCAGAAAAAAATAATAAATTTGATTTGTGTCTACTAATATTTCATACATTTGGCGACTTCACCACTATTTTCGATAGTCTAATTATTAAACTGGGTTTCCTTCATTCTCACAAATTTTTCACATCAACAGAAAAATGATTTATGACATGTCATATTTCCAAATGTCCATAGCTACATTTTTTGAATATATATAAGAGGGCGTAAGTTTCAAAACTCAAGTTATCCAGAAAATCCAATTTTGGAAACTCGTGAAAGTTCTGCATCGATTGGGTTTCATTGTAAAAAACTCCAAGATTTTGAGCATAAATTGAGCTGTCTTTCCAAATATCATAGCCCAGATGCTTAAATATATTTTTTTGCAATAATGTTAAATTGAATGAAAAATACTCATTAATATTAGACGATCATTTAAATTAAAATAACTGTTAATGGAACATACAATCAAAAGAGAGATGTTTCGAAATTATACATCTAAAATCTCATTCATAGCTGAAAAATTTCTTGTAATATTTTTACTGACGGAAGTTTTTGTAGAACATGTTGCACACCGAATTATTTAGAATCAGCTTAAATTTTTAATTCCATTTAATAATTAAAATATTATATTCTGATGCGCAAAACTTCTTCTTTTCGATAAATAAATATTAATACTACTTGAAATATTCATCAGTTTTATTTTGAAATACAATCTAACACTCTATGAAGACTAGAGAAACTTCGGAAATATAAAATTACTTAAGATAATTCGAAAGTTAAAATTAATTAATTTTCATCCAATTCCAAACTTGATTACAGAAAGTTCCGTGTTTCTTATTAAGTTGTATAATTAGATATAAAAGCTTTTAAGATCTCAAATTCAATTTCTTTGGTCCTCCCATTTATGTCTTTAAATCTTTGCGTAATAGAAATTAATAGAAATTTTGTAAATCGTATTTTAAAAGTTTCTTAATGAAACACAACGGAAAATTTACGTCATACAGTCGAAATTTATTTTATGCTTCGCAACACCACATTAAATTGACAGTCTTTTCCATAAAGAAAAAAGTCCTTTATTAACAATATTAGATTTCGTAAAAAATACTATCGATTGCGGTCTTTACCTTGGTGCGACTTTAAAAAAAACTGCATAATATTTCATTACATGACCCCAGAATTCAAAACCACTTTCACCTAAAAGCTTTACACATAAATGTATGTATATGTATGTATTTACTATTTTTTGTCTGCACTATAAAAGAGGTTATGTACAGATGATCTTCAAACTCATCAAAATCATTAAAACGGTTAATATCTTGGCGGTAAATGTAAGTGGTAAAAATCGCCCCAAGGGATTTAAATAGAGAGGGTGTTGCAAAAAGAAAAAAAAAAAAAAAAAAAAAAAAAAAAAAAAAACATATCTTTTTAATTCGAATACATATCAAATAATTTTAAAGTTATTATTTCTAGAAAACAGGTCAATTTATGCATGACACATTTTTGAAAGAGATTAAAAATGTACTCAAGTGGCAAAAGGAGTTGGGTTTTAGAAAGAAAAATTCATAACTTCTTCTATTCTGAAGATATCAAATTCTATTTTTATAATAAATCTTATTAATATTGTCTACAGCATTATATTCTAACACGTTTTTGATGGGACTAATTCTTACTGCAAAAATATTTAGGGATAAAAAAAGGGGGAGGGGTGAAGAAGAAAAGAAAATTGATAATTTCGATAAATCACAAGATATATTATCAGAATAAATGTATTTTGAATCTTCTTAATATTATCTACAACTTTTATGCTAACAAGATTCCGATAGGATAAATCTTACAGCAATTATAAATTATGAATACATAGCTGTTAAAGAAGATGTTATCGTACGGAAGTGAATCGTATAAAACCAGCTCTTACAGAAAAATTGTAATTAAAATCTCCTTTTAAGGAGCCAGATAAAGTTGTTAAACTTAGTTTATCTCTAATTTTTATTTCGATTTTGTTGGTGAAATTAGTATTTAACTTTGAAATCTACTTGCGATTGTTGGCCGAGTCAGCATGAATTATTTTTTATTATGCGACGAAAGGGATAAGATCAACTTATGTTTTACAACATGTAGTCAAATTAAAACATAATTTCGGAAATTCGGGATACATTCGAAAAAGATTGCTAGTACTGAACATTTAGAAAAGAAATATTAATATTAAATGAAAAACTTACTAAAACTTTCCAAGTTTTTTTTTTCTTTAAGAAATATTTTTTTATATAGAAAAAATGTTGCAATACAATTCGATAAATTCGGTACATGCATTTTGCAATTACTCAGTAATATCTTATTCTTATACTATATTACGAGCAAGAATTGTGTGTGTGCGTAAATTTTCTCTGAAAAACAGCTCAAACGATTTTGGCAAAATTTTGTATCTTAACATTTGAGGGCATAAAAGACCATTGGGCTAGGTGACATGTTCCAAAAAATTCGGCTAGTAGGTGATTTTGGATCATTATATATCAGACTCAAGCTAATTATATCTAAAAGTCGGCTCAATCGATTTTAACTAAATTTTATCTAAACATTTTCGGTACGGAAAAACTTTCGGGCTAGGTCACATGTTCGAGAAATTCCGTTGTATGTGTCATTTATGGATCATGCTAACTTTATCCAGAAAATGGCTGTCACAATTTTGACTAAATTTTGCATTATATCATTTTCGGGCAGGTAAAATTTATTGGGTTAGGTCCCATGTTTGAGAAAAATTTTATTAATGGATAATTTTGGGTCAAAATGAGTGAGTATTAAGGTAATTATATCTAAACAACTGCTGTAGCGATTTTAACGATTTTTTGTATCTAAACGCTTTTTTGGCACAAGAAGACCATTAGACTGAGTCATATTATACCAGAAAATTATTTTGGTGGATTATTTTTACGTCACTGTGAATCACGGTTATTTTATCGAGAAAATGGCCCTAACGGTTTTGACTAAATTTTGCATAATTTCTTTTTTTGCACAAGAATGCTATTGCGCTATTTCGGATGCTCAAAAACATTCGATTAGTGGGTCATTTTGGTGAATCATACTACAATGAGACTAAACATTATGTGTGAGTGTTTAAATTTTATCTTAAAATGGGTAATTACTATTTTGGCAGAAATTTGTAATTTGCCGGATATATTTATTTTTATTAAGATAGGAAAATATCATTTAAATTGCGAAATCAAATATATTACTCAGCAAATATTTTTTTCCGCATAATCAGAAAATACAAATTGGGAATAAAATCTATATCTCGTTGGGAATACCAACAGGAAATGAGAAACATAAATAAATGAATCTGAATCTGATATGACGGAAATTATAAATACGGCTTCAATTTATTCCTTTCACTAAAGAAATTTTCTGAAAAAATATAATGCCACAAGCTGGATAAATATATTTGCTTTTAAATTTACAATAATTTTTTTTCTAAATGATTTCATATCTGCCGTGTAGTACATTAAAAAATTAATGCTATCATTAATTCTTTTTAAGTAAAATAGTTGCTTATATATATTTTCTTGTCGATACAAAATAAGTACTCATATTTTACTTGTTGTACAGTATAATATTACCAGTGTTTTTGAAAAATTGTGTTAATAATTTAAAAATAGAATTTAAATTTGGAAATAATATTACTTATCTTTTTTAAGAAAATCAACAGTATTCGTAAAGAAATTCTGAAATATGTCGTTCAGATTCTGTAGTTATCGTACATTAAATCATCGAAATGTGATTTTAAACATAAAGCCTGCACTGGTGACGCAGACACACTCATGATATTTAACAAAAGGTTGTGTTCTTTGCCGAAATAATAATAATAATAATAATAATAATAATAATAATAATAATAATAATAATAATAATAATAATAATAATAATAATAATAATAATAATATAATTAAATGTCATCCTTAGATAACCATTTCAAAGTGAACTTATTCACTCAGTCACTTTTCACCATAACGAATGTTTTGAGTGTCTGCAAGACAGTCAAAACATTTAACTTTTTCAAAACGCTTTATTGGTGCTTTAAAATCAATCAGGGAAAAAGAGGCATTTTTAACTCTTTCCGTATTTGAATCATTCATAACCAGTTTAAAAAATTGGGTTCATAACTTAAACTCAATCAGGGAAAAAAGAGTAATTTTTAATTCACTCCATATTCTAACAATCCATAACCAGTTAAAAAATTTGGATTCATAACTACAGGTTACAGGCTGATGTAATGAAGTATGAGAACGGTTCGTTCTGTACAAAGTGTGAACATAATTCCATACCAGCTGCTTTGATAACTGGAAGATCAAAGCTCCAAGTAAACTCAAAACCTTGAATAGATACGATTCAATCATATACTAAATATTTGTGTTCAAACATACTTATCTACATCAATTCCTCAACAACTTGATTATATTAATGTTATAATTTAATTATCACGTCATTGTTTATATTCGTTTAGCATTGTGGGGCTTAACCGATTTGAGACATCATAACAATATATTCTATTGACTGCTTTCCTCAGTAATCATTTTGAGTGGATAATAGTATAATTCTGAATATAAGGCACCAGTACAGCTCAGTCCTCATTTTCAGCTAACAAAAATTTGGGTTATTTCATAAGCTTTACAGATCATCTGATCCCCTTTCTTTTGCACGCACATTGAAAATATTTCCCAAATTTTACTGTAAGATTTTTTTTAAATGGAGCTCTACTTTTCTCTCTGATTCCACCAGTTTTTTGTATGATTGTATCTCTGAACAGCAGCTGATTTGGCTTTAAAATTCCCCAAGAAAAGAAAAATGAAAGAAAATCGTAAGTAGTTAATCGAAAAGGGATATCACCACTGTTTTTTAATTATAATAACTTCTTGCATTTGCTCCCTCATGGAGGAAAAGTGAGGCAAATGTAAATGATTATTCTTAAAACAGTTGGATAACATTCTTTTCGTTGTATTTATTAAAAAAAACACAAGTATAATTTCAAATAAACTTTGCAGAGGGGTTCTCGAACAGCGGAACTTGCGTTCAAACGCAAGAAATGTGACGCATCTCGACAAAAGTAAATTTCGCAAGAGAGGCAAAAGAAAATTTACTGGATTTTACTGTAACATGAAATTATAGCTCTTAGCTCTGCATGCAGCAGTAAAAACTTGTATAAAAACATAAAATCTTTAAGAATGAAGGCATTGGATGAGGTTTGGAGGGTTGGGTAATTTTACCTCTTCACACAATCCACCCCTCTTCTGAGGTTACAAGTGGACAAAAAAGCATAATAAAAGGATTTTCCGCATAAGTACACTTCTGACATTTTTTGAATAACAAGACAGACATATTCCCAGGGCCCTCGCGAAAACTTTTTATTGGTGGGGTAGAGAACCTAAAATTGCCAAGTCAAAATTCAGTATTTGCCAACTGAATGAAAAGCAAACATAAATAGTTCTCGCGTTTGCCAATTAATTTTATAATTTTACCAAGTTATCACAATTAGAATATGTAAAACAGTTTTTATTTGTAAAAAGCTTCATAATATTTCTAATTATATTGGTAACTTTCGTCATATTTATCATAAATATAATATGTATTAGAGTTTTTTTATTAAAGTTCTGAAGTAATTTACCAGTTCAGTTTACAAGTTTGCCAACTGTAACAGCATGTACAAACGTTTGGGGGGAAGGCTCCCCCTGTCCCCCCCCTTAGCGAGGCCCCTGCATATTCCTGATACGAAAAAAAAATTTGCGAAATGCGTCACTTTTCGAGCGGGTAAGCGATATATGCATACACATATGGCAAAAAAATAGGAATGCCGAACAGTGAGGTATTCTATGCTCTAGAATTAAATATTTTTATAATCATTTAATAAAATGCCATTTGCCTATGTGCTATTTTAAGAACGGAACAACACTATAAATTCTTTTGCACTGATGATTATATTACTTTTTTAGGATTATCCTTAACGCCTCTGAAAGGATTTGCAGCGATAGTTCTGAGATGCAGTACTCCCAGATCATAGAGAAGAATGAACGTGGTAAATTCTTGGATACTTCTAGGTTATCCCGTCGACCAATTTCGCCCACTTATACAAATCGCCAAACTAATAGCGAAATAATACATATTGACATATTTTTTATTTAAAATAATGGAAAAATCAAATAATTAGCAGAATATTGATAAAAATATAAATAAAAAATCGAAATAAAAATCACTTAATGATGTTTTAAATATGTGTATCGTATTTAATATCATTGAATGTGACATTCACGATCCTCCATTATTGGCATTTAATCTTATTTTTTGGCGATCGTTTTTTGGTCGACGAGATAATCTAGTAGTACCAATTCTTGATATTTTCTTCCTTTATTTAAAAGCGTATTGTTCCACACCCTGTGTTTTAAAACTAGATGAAGAATGGACAGATCGTAGAATTTCGCACGAAATTATAAATCTATTTTGAAAAACAATTACTAATTTATAGACTATATGGAAGTAAAGTTAATTTGTCAGATTCCTTAGAGTGAGTAAATTCAATCCCCTTATTTGTTTTTATTGTTTCATTTTCATGTATATTCGAAGTACAAAATCATTTACAGATATCGTGAAATTGACGAAATTTTTGAATTTTGTGATTCATGTACAAGAAGAAAGCTAGATTGATTTCTTTCTCCCTTTGTAATGTGGGTAAAACTGCTATCAGATTCACCAATGTTTCAAGTAACCGACTTTTCAGACGACTTTTTCTCCAAGTTTTACAGTACCAAGTGAAAAAAAGGTTGCATTTATCTTTGTTTAAGATGGAGGTAAAACCGGCTCTGCTGTTACCAGTTATTACTATTAATTGCGCTTTCGTTGGCACAAGTAAACTTTCCTGAAACTTCAGTTTTTCAGTGTTTTTTAGCGTTTAAGCTATCTCTTCATATGAAGAGATACATACTCCTTTTCAAAGCTCTGTTGGTACTTCTAGGCTATCCCGTCGACTAATATCGCCAAATTATACAAATCGCCAAACTAATAGCCAAATTATACATGTTGACATAATTTTTTATTTTAAATAACGAAAAAACAAATAATTAGTAGAATATTAATAAAAATATTAATAAAAAGTCGAAATAAACATCACTTAATGACATTTTAAACACGTGAATCGCATTTAATGTCATTCATTGTGACATTCACGATCATCCATTATTGGCATTTAATCTTATAGTTTAGCGATAATTTTTTGGTCGACGGGATAACCTAGAAGTACCGCTCTGTTTATATGCAAACTGTGTTTTATGTCGCATATATGTATTTTTTCTTTTATGCATTACATTGAAATTCTACTTCGTCGGCCATCTTGGTAGAGGGGAAATGGATGACACTGAAAACCGCCTATCTCCTATTGGTTGAATGGAAGTGAATAGCAAAGACTTTTTTAGAGCAGCGGTAAAAAATTGGGAATATTGCTGTTTGCTATCACACTGGGGGTTGAGACTATTTCGGTTGAAATCAATTGAAAATTGGCAGAAATCAGGTGTTGTCTCAAAAATTGCTCTTAAAGTTGGTGAATATGATAGCAGCTTAAAGTGAACTTATACACTGACTACTGAATTAAAAATTTCGAGATAAAACCCTTTGAAATTCAACGTTAAAAAAGTTTTAAAATGTCCTCATCAATCATTCATAGTTCAAAATTTATTTATTCTGAAACACATTCATTGTTTTAAGCTAATTAGTTTTTTATGTAAAAATAGAGAAATTGTTTTTCAATAATATTAGAACAATTTGCAGATGAAACAGAATTTTATTGCTTTCGATTGATAATTTCTTTGCTCAATTTTCTCGATCCCTTTCCATAATCGGGATAGTTTCCCCATTTCCACAAAGGGGATACTTTCCTTGTTGTAAAATAACATATCCAATGGTCCCTTAAAAAATAATGAAATATAATTCCTATCGTAAACTGATTCAAAATATATTTCACAGAATTTTACATGATATTATTTTTATGTCCAACTTAAGATGTTGCTAAAATGATAATCAGTTTTCAAATAAATTTTTTCTCAAATCTAAATTTATTCCTCTTTTATCAAATACAATTAAAATTTTGTAAATAAAATCCTATCAAAAACATGAATGTGAAAAAATGCCAAGTTCGTTAAAGGTTTCGCTAATAAAAGAAGTGAGATCTAACTGCAAACCAAGTTCTTTCGGAGCTCCTTAAATCATAACTCCTGTCATGCATAATATTATTCAATTGCTTAAAATGATTTGCTATGTTACTTGTTATTCAATTGAGCGACTTAGCAAGTTTTCTCTTATTCATTTTTTTCTATTTAGTTCATCAGAAATTAAAGTTGATCCCTTCCTTAACTTATCAGTACCTTAACTTCAATATACTTATTCGAACACTCGATTGACTAGATCTTTGCCAATCAGATTCTAGATTAAATTGTACTCCGACTCAAAGATTAAAGTTGGTAGCTGAAAACTTGCCAAGTCGCTCTATTGAATAACAAGTAACATAACAAATCATTTTAAGCAATTGAATAATATTATGCATGACAGGAGTTATGATTTAAGGAGCTCCGAAAGAACTTGGTTTGCAGTTAGATCTCACTTCTTTTATTAGCGAAACCTTTAACGAACTTGGCATTTTTTCACATTCATGTTTTTGATAGGATATCATTATTTTTTGTCAAGTAAGTAGGTATTTGTTTCTTTTTTGAAATAAATAGGTTAAATTAGTTAAATTAGTTTTATTAAATATTAATTAATCTTTCAGCTTTTTCCTGCATTTATTCACTGTTTTTTTCAGTCAAATTAAAAAAAATAACATTAGGACTGCTTATGTTCCTTTAAATTCCACTAATAAGGATGTTTCTTTTACGTGATTGGGCACTACTTGATTATTTCGTCGACCAAAAACGTTTGTAGCCAACTTGGCTAAATATCGCTATATTGACGACAAAAATTACGCACCAAAAGTCATGCTAACATGGCGCTATTTCTGGTATTTTGCCGAATTCCTATAGATTCCCATTGTAATCTGGTAATTTATCCAATAATTTTGTTAGAACAAGGATTGTCGCCATCATTTTGGCATCTTTTTTTTCTTTAAATCGGTTCGCTAACTACCCAAGATTGCTTAAATATTGCTATTTAGAAAGTTTTTAGAACGCTTTTCGCGCATTTTTACCCCTTTTAAATTTTGTATTTATTAACAAATGTTCTTAGTGATCATTTATATCTTATAATTAATGAGCATGCCAAATTTTATGTTTTTAGGCCCTTAACATACAGACATCGCATTTTTAGAACGCTTTTTGCTCTTTTACCCCTTTGAATTAGTGGAATCGACATAAGATATAGCCTATATTGGAGCAAGGACTATCACCATTATTTTGATATCATTACTTTTAAGATCAGTTTGTTGTTTGCTGAAATTGCTTAAAAATCCCAATTTAGAAGATTTTTAGAACGCTTTTCGCACATTTTCACCCCTTTTGAATTCCGTATTTTTTATCAAATGCCCTTAGAGATCATTTATATCATATAAACAATTAACATGCCAAATCTTATAGTTCTAGGTCCTTCAGTAACACAAAAGTTGCATTTTTAGAATGTTTTTTGCTTCCTCACCCTCTTTTGGTTAATGGTATACGCATAAAATATAGCCTATGTTTGAACCGGGGCGAATACCATCATTTTGGTATCATTAATTTTGAAATCAGTTCGGTGGTTTCAGAGCTTAGCCCCGATACTCGCCAAAAGTGTCGCCAACATGGGCACTATTTCTGATATTTCGCGAAATTCCCATAAACTCTAAAATGCCAAACTTTATGTTTCCAGTCCAGTCCCTTAATATACAGACATCGCATTTTTAGAATGTTTTTTACTCTTTTACCTCCTTTGGGTTAGTGTAATCGACATAAGATATATCCTATGTTGGAGCAAAGACTGTCATCAACATTTTGATATCATTACTTTTAAGATCGGTTTGTTGTTTGCTGAGATTGTTTTAAAATTGGTATTTCGAACTTTTTTAGAACGCTCTTCGCGGATTTTCACCCATTTAAATTTGATATTTTTTTAGCAAATGCCATTAGTGATCATTTATATCTTATAAATAATTAACATGCCAAATTTTGTGCTTCTAGGCCCTTCAGTAAAACAAAAACCACATTTTTAGAATGTTTTTCGCTTCTGAACCGTCTTTCGGTTAGTGGCACAGACATAAGATATAGTCTATGTTTGAAACGGGCGAATACCATCATTTTGGTACCATTACTTTTGGAATCGGTTCGGTAGTTTCAGAGATTAGCCATGATACTCGTCAAAAGTGACGCCAACTTGGCACTATTTCTGGTATTTTGTAAAATTCTCATAAACTTCCATTGTAATCCAATAATTTATCCTCTAACCAACCATTAATGTTTAATTAATGGTCATTTCTGATTTTTTCCTATTTATAGATCCAATAACCTACCTCCACACCAAATTTCAACTTCCTAAGTCACCTGGAAGTAATCAAACATTTCTATGAGTGAGTCAGTGAGTCAGTGAGTCAGTGGTAAAAACAGTGGTTTTCAGACGTCAATTCCTCGTGAACGGTAAAAGATTTAAAAAAAAAAAATTTTAGGATTCGGAAATTAGAAGATGGTCTTACACGACACAAAAAATTGCAAGTGTGTAGGTCAAATAGAATTTAAGTTATTGAGGGGTCAAAAGTGGCCCGAAATGGTTCGGGTAATATAACCCACGGCCGGTGTGTCGCCTTTTACTTTGTGAACTTGGCTGACACACTGCCGTGTGTCTAGATAAATAAGTGAAATTGTACAATATTTAGATTTAGAAATAATGTAAGTACGATAAAAGTGAGAGCAATAACATTGATTGTTGTCACCATCATTATATTATACCTTTATAAAAATTGTAATTGGGTTTTGGCTGCTGTTCAAAAGTAGTCTACTATTTTTTGACGACATTAGACAATACCACAATGTAAGAAATAGAATCTTGTCGATAATAAAGAGCTCTTAAATGAATTTACAATAAACCAATAAAAATTATAAATTAGTCCTATAAACCTTACAACAAATCCTTTTTCTTACTCTAAAACCATTTTTTAATAACTTTAATTTTCCCAACATTCTTTACTTCTTTGAATGTTTTACTAAAAAATTAATGTCTTGCGTAAAATAATCTTTTTTAAGCGAGAGAGACAATGTAATTGTAGTTGAAATAACAATTGTAGTTTGCGGGTGTTTTTAACTATTATTCCGTTTAAAACACGTTGGGATTACCAATTCTTGTTTTAAGAGTTCCTTACTTATAAAGTAAAAACGGAACCATTATAAGATCATTCCCGTGTCTGTCTGTCCGTCTGTCACAGCCATTTTACTCCTAAACTATGAAATGGGGAAAGCTAAAATTTGGGGGAGTAATAAAGAATATTGACCCATACATTTACACATTATTAAACATTTAGAAATATATTTAGGAGCCCCACCCCCTCCTAAATATATTTGTAAATGTTTAATAATCTGTAAATGTATGGGTAAATATTCTTTATTACTCCCTCTAATTGGTGGGCTAATTAAGTTCCTGGAAGAAAAAAAATCTTTTCTTTGTATGTCGTGTGGAATATCTTGTGAAAGCTTTTATTGTGCTGAACTCAAAAGTATATTTCTTTTAACACTAAAACCGCCATTAGGGTTCAAAATGACCCCTACCAGATTGATAATAGTCGGTTCGAACCAGAATTTTCATCATAAGATATGTTAAATGTATGCAGCAGAAAAGTAAACTAATTAAATAAGTTTAAAAGTTTATTATTAAAATTCCAGTGAGAAACATTTTTCGAAAAACTGGAGTAAAATACCCGGCGGTTCTAGTGTTAAATTTAGGTATCATATTTTTAGGTATGTCGTTGAAAAACATAGTGCAAAAATATGTCCCCCCATCTAATTCCGCATCTACTGAAACTAAAATTATGAAAAAAAATAGAGGTTATAAATGTTACTTAAAACTTGCGGGAAAAGTATAGCGACAATTTAGGCTGCATATTTTGTAAGAAAAGTATATCTTTCTGTAATACACAAATTTCGATTTATGGGCGATAGGCAAAAGGTTTGAGGAGCGTTAGAGGTACATATTGTAAAAGAAGTACATAACATTGTTGTTAATGATTTTTGAAAAAAAATTCGTCGATAATTAGCCGAGATATTAGTTTGGCAGGGCATAGCCGGGGCTTTGCCGATTTATAGTTTGGACATAAATAATTTTTTTACAGGTTTACACTGCATAGCATCGGCTTTTAAAGCCTAGATAAAAACTTTTGATAGTATATTTGTATATTGCAACACCTAGTAGCAGTATGAAAGCAATAAAGTTCATACTGCTGTAAACATTCTAATTTAATTAGATTTAATCATATAAATTAGGATTCATGCGCATAAGAAATTAAAAAAATATATCCATTTTAGTACCAGGATATTTTAAAAAGTATTATTTACCTTTTTTAAAGCCGAACGTTCCATAATTTATATATATACCGGCCATTACGCTACGAAATTTTCGTATTAAGATGTCTAATGTTTAATTAAATTCCTTATCCATGCGAACTCTTCATAAATACTATGGGGTTGGCGACCAATTCTGCATTAAGTGGGTCTCTCATTACGGCTCTTGCATATTAAAATATTTATGAAAAACCTAATAGGAAAAACGCGTCACAGCTCAAAGCGACTTTGCAAATTTGCGAGTTCCTTTCTACACAAGCTCCTTTAGCACAATTCCAAGTTTAAACATTGAACAAGGGTTTTGTGTTAACTACACTGGAAAAAGAAACGGTTATTGCTACGGTAAATTCAGTTTGATGAAATGCCAAATGAAGTTTAACTATGCACTACCTTTTATTCTCAGTTAAGTTTCGTATAAATAGATGAGATTAAGATAAGAAAAGAGTTGTACAGAATTCAATATTTATTATTATACAGCATTTAATATTATTTAGGTTTCATATCTCATTGAACTTCTATGGTATACCCATTCATACTTTTCTAGTACATTCAGCTATAACAAACCCTACTTTGCATAGTTTTTAGCTCACAGGCTAGCATAGCCTGAGAGCTTATGTGCCCGTCCGTTCTGTATGTTCGTTCGTGCGTAACGCGATAACTCATGATAAAAATATCCGATCCACTTGAAGTTTTGTATGTAGGTATATCCTGACATGGCGCTTCCCTGATTAGTTTTTGGAGTTCATTCGATATGTATAAGGGGGGAAACGGGGGGCTCGTGCCCCTCTCCTTAATTTATATAAATGGGTTTTTCAAGCAGAATTTTCAGATTTCGTTCAAATCTCTGAATAGTTTTGGAAGTTTAATGGTTAAATGTAAAAGAGGGGGATAACTCCTTTTAAATTATATAAATGCTAAATGGGTTCTGTAGTTCAAGTATAACTGTAGTTCAAGTATTTTTATTATTACAATGTAAAAGAAAAAAATAAAATATGAAAATTATTCTGACAAAAATATGGAAATTCATTTTAATAATTAAAAAAATCTATAACTTTAGCGAAAATAACAAATTAATCAGAATTTTAGCAATTTTAATCAATATTCATCAATAATTGACACATTCATTGGAGAATAAAACCTTCTAACTTGTACTGCCCGTACAACAGATTTTTTTAAATGTACAGTTTCCAAATAGAGCATTTATTTTATAAATTGCTGCATATGCATTAAAAGAGATTTTTTTTTTTAGGTTGCAACCTTTTCTTTTAACTTATATTTCGAAGAATATTGTCCTGTGTTTGGAGGTCAATAAAAAAAAAAAATCCCATTCTTTTGAGACAAAAAAACTTATCGGTAAAAAAATAATTATGTTTAAAAACGAGAAGACACATTTTAAATGTATTCAACATATGATTGGTCATTGTTAAAAACGAGTTTTATTGGGACAACACACGAAAATTGTACTTTTCTACTTAACAATTACTCTCGATTTTAATTTGTCTATCTGCCAGTCAGTCGACGGAAAAATCTCTGGCAACTCGAAAAATCAACGCATATTCGTCAAAATGGACGATACTTGACACAATCGATTAAGGCCAAAAAACAGTATATCAATAATGCGTCAATTTTTCGAAAATACAGTAAAACCCAGATAATTCGGATAAATTGGGACCAGATCCGATCCGGATTATTGAAAATCCAGATTATCCGGAGAATGAGAAAAAAATTAAATAAAATAAAACATACTTACAGAAAATATGCCATTATATTAAACATTGAATATTTATACACAGTAAAAATATTTACTTTGTAATTATAATGTTTGTAATCATCTGCTGCGCCAGTTTTGTATATCTTTTGCGGGCCATACGGTCACGCAATCGCTTGAGCATAATTAGTTCGTTGGATGTAGTCTCCACTTCACGTCCAAAGTGAAAACCATTAATTGTTCTATCTAAATGAGTCGTTGCTTCATTATGGCTAATAACTTTTGGTTGATCATCATTGATAATGGTGTTTTCGTCTGTATTATCTTCGTTTTCAATTTCTTCAGTTGTGCATTAAACGATTATTTTGTCATTTGTAAGTGAGGCGCAAACATCATTATTTTCTGCTTCCAACCAATTGCTAATGTCGATAATAGCATCATCTGAGCAACCATCAGTGCTTTTTTAACATGCTCACAAGATCTTCAGGTGAAATTTCTCTTTCATTCTCTCTTATTCATTCTACAGTTTCAAGCCTTTTTATTATCCGATAAATCCTAATTTGTAGGCCATAAATTCTTTCACAACTTTCGGAGAGTACTTTCAGCAACCAGATCACAACTTTAAAGTGATGCATTGCTGTTTCTTTGAAAAGTAACAGCAAAGATTTTAAATGAGAAAGTTTAAGGCATTCTTCCAAAAGTATTTCAGAAAAGCCATTTTTATTCAGAATACGAGAATGAAATAAATTAATGTTATCAAAATTTGCCAACTATTTCTCAAGCTTTCAAAAAAAAAAAATCGACCAGATTGAACCGGATTATGCGGAGATCCGGATTAACTTGGTCCGAATTAGCGGGGTTCTACTGTATTACTATTTTTAAAATCCATATTACAATTTGCTTTTTTGTTCATTCATTTTTTTTTAAACTGTAGCATTGTAATCAGGTTACATGAGATTTTTGATTTTAAAACATTAATAGAATATCGAAAGATTAAAATGAAAAAAAATATGTAATCCGATTATCCGTAAGCTGATACTTTTTGAAATATGTTTTGTTAAATTTATTAAAATTGCACAAAAAATCCCAGTACATTTCCATCTATTTTTGGACATTACTTAAGTTGGTGTTCAAGTGTGTGCTTTCTTAGTGGACTAATTAAATTATGTAATATAGAATGCACAAATCTATTGATCATATACAGGACGGAATAAAATAATTCAGTACTTTTCTGGCTGTGTTCCGTAATCGCGCTTGAATAAACCGCGTCCCCGCTCCAACCGTTACCGTTGGAGTTTCCTTCAGGATCCAGAGACTTTTTATATAAATCAAAATAACGTTTCTGCTGCATAAAATAATAATATATTTGCTTTAGATTTGCTTACTTATTTTTTTAGAACTTCTTACTGGAAAAGAGTTTGCACCTGTCCGGGAATGAATAATTTCGATGAAAACGAAAATAATCGTAAGCGTAAAAAATAGATATTTAAAATACTGTTGTGAGCAGAAGATTTTGTGAAATGAAAAATAATTATGCACAATAAATGTGAAAGTAGTGGCATTTTTTACAACATGTTTTAAATCAATATTGTGCATTATTCTACAACATGCATAATTTAAAAATGTTGTATCCTATATAATTTCACATATAATCACAGAATAATTTTCATAAATCTAGTACTACAGTATACGTTGGGTCCTATTAACTATTTTGTCGAAGCCGCGAGTGACGTTGCATCGGCCCTGACTATTTTAATAGTGTTTTCAACTAAGTTTTGAATTTTCTAATTTGTTTATTTTAAATATCTTTTTTCACCTTATTAAACTATGAGGATGTGTTAAGGTATTTTGAATATGTTGGAAAGTGTTTCATAATCTTTGTTTGATGCATGGTTTTTCTTTCTTGTTTAGCTTTCAGATGATGTCCATCAACACAGACCACATTTTTGCGGAGTGCTATACAACAGTAACTCTTTCCGCCCAAAACATTCCCAATGCGCAGAAGTTGCCTCGACCTGAAAGCAGGTGAAAAAAGCTGTCGTGTACTGGTAAATAATATTGTGTATTTATTTCATTAGGAATTTCCTTCGGTTAATAAAAAGATTTATGCAATTCAAATATTTTGTTTATTTTTTAGATGCTATTGCCTAAAACAACACAACAAAGGTTTATTCGCAGGGTTTGTACAGGTCCTTGAATTATAAAACCAGGAAATTCGTCGGTACCAGTATTTATTTTAGACAATTTGTCTTTAAATAAGGCGAAATTTCGGGCGTATGAAGCAGATTTTTTTAAATAAAAAAATACTGGTATTTGATTTGATAAACTTGGGAAACTAACAGTATCCGTACGAACCTTGATTCTCTAAAGCATAAATATAGAAATTTATACATACGGTACGGAAACTGTAAAAGAAGAATAAAAGAAACAATAACTGAGGTCATTTTGTTATAGTATTTGTCAGTTTTCTTAAAATCTATTTTATTTAAAAATAAAACAAAATTAAAGTCATTAGAGATTAGAGTAATTGTTACGTAATTAAATAACTAATTGAGAAAACAGTAGATTTGTGAAACGTAATATAAGAATTACTACTTCAAATCTTAGTCTTAATTTTATGGCAAATAAACTCAAATATTGGTCTCAGAAACGCCTCCTTGTCCGATTTTTAATTAATCTTAAAAACTTGCATCTAAAGTAAAATTAAAGATGAAACCTTTCTTTCGAATACTTAGCTGAATCAACATCATTAAAATTCTATTCGCAATTTATTTCCTCCTCTGTATTCAAGAATTTCAAGAACTAATAAGGTTTGCCCAAGAGTGTATGGTTTCTAATTAAAAAAAAGCTCATTTTACGAATGAAAATATAAAAAGGATAAATAAGTTTATCAAATTTTATTGGAATTTAACTCGTGATTACAAAAAAGGAATACATGGACTATGAGTTCTTATTTGAAATAAGACAAACAAACAAACAAAATAGATACAGGGTATATGAGAATTATCATTACGTCTTCGGAGGTAGTGAGATTTTTCCTAATTATAAAGTTTCTATTTATTTTACTGAAAAAAGTATGAAAGAATATGGAATGTATAAATTTATTCAGCTTTACTGCTACCATCGATTTACGTTTACATATCTTTGGACCGCAGGAAAATGCAATGATAAACCAGCGAATCAACTGCTAAAATCGAGTTTTCATGTGCTTTGCACGAAGATATGACTTAACAGAGCAACTGCGTCTTAATATGCAAAGAGAGTTTTAAATAATTCTGAAAGTTCAATCTGATGATGTGAATTTGATGGAGTGAATGTGTATGCTACCGCCTCCTGGACTATAATATTAAAAGTTTTTCAGACAAAAATCAATTATAAATCTTTCTGGTATTTAAAAAAATCGTGATGGTAATATTTAAAAAGAACTTAATTTATTTCCATAAAATATGTTTATCATCACTATAGGATTTTCAGAGTTATTTCAACGCATTTTTTATTCTAGTTTCACTGTTTTTTTAATTATTGTGTTGGATTTTGCTCTTTGGTTAGTATCGATATCATAGTTTGAGAATCATTCATTGGCGATAAATGTTCACTTTTCAGTTAATAAAAATCATAAATGAATAGGGAGCGAGGAAAAACACATTTAAAAAGAAACATTCACGTTTGACATAAATTTTAAATTTTAGTTACTGCAATGTTTTCTAGTTTTAGAAACATAAGTATGAAGATTTACAATTATGCTTATTCGTATTACATCCATCACAGAAAGCCTAAACGGTTACTCAAAGCTTTTGTCAGAACTTTTAGGACAACATTATGTTTAATTGAAAATTTCATTAAAGATCGCAGACCCAACATGCATGTCTGACTTCCAACTGATATACAAGAAACTTTTGTGATATGTGTACCTTAATATGATAATGGTTTAAAGTTGAAATATTAAAGGGGATATCGTGAATATTTTTAGTAATTCCTTTGCAAACAAATCTCGAGGATGCTCTCTGCACGACAATGGTGGAAATATTAGAGGAAAAACGAATTGAAATACACGAGGTTATTATAAATGATTAACCCAGCTTTTGAAAACTATAAAATAGAACAAAAAAAGTAAAATCTTGTTGTTAATCGGAAATGCAAAGAAAAAAATTTGAAAGTGTAAATTCAACACAGTTATAAATGTTGAATGGGGACCTCTCCAACTACACGGACCGTATCGAAGTGAAACTATAAGTCATCCTTCCTTCCCTCAGCATAATTTTGACAATACTTTGCCATTTTTTTCAGCATGTTCAGTGGGAATATCTACAGATATATACATCGTATTTTTTTTCCAGAATCAGTTAATAAGATTGTGCTAACGCATGGCTTTTAATGAGACCCTACATATAAATCACGCTAACAAGGAAGGTCTCCATACGGGCATACTCAGAAAAATCTGAAAAAATTACAGAATGTTCTTCTCATATAGTTATATATGTTTATAAAAAAATTTCGGCGAAACCTCCTTATAACGTCCTTAAAAAAATAATAAAAATTTCGTTTATTTGGCGATTTATCTCCGGTTGGCGAAAAAACAAAATTTTGAAAAATACGCTTTTACGCTTCGAATACCTTTTAAAGAAAAACTTTCAATGTTCAATTTATTTAAATAAGTTTAGTTTAAGTAATTTTAGTTTTGCATTTTTACTTTACTTTAAGTGTTATTTTGTCACACACGTTTATATGTACTTATAACAAAATGAAATTAATATATTTTATCATTTAAAACACAATTTAAATTGATTAAAATTGTTCCAAATTGAAAAATACATTGAAATTTGTTGCAACGCACTTCCTTGCTTGTATAGAAAACGGTTACATGGCCGTGAAATGGAGCTTTCTCATTGGTTGGAATAGAGATATTATATACAAGCGGTGGAGTGCGTTGCAACAAAATGCAGCAGATTTTTAACAGTGTATGACACGGTCAATTCGCCGTGCTATGGAGCATTCTCATTGGTCAGAAGAGAGATATTCTATAAAAGTAGTGGAGTGACGTTGCAGTAAATGCTGCAGATTTTTAACAGTGAAGTCAATTAAAATCAATTTTCAGATTCGTTAAAATCGTCTGCTTTTGGCGAGGAAATGCACTGCTCGCCAAATCCCGCGTCGCTTTCAGCTTTTTACGGCAATTATTCCAAACTATTTTATTTTTTTACATATCTAATAATGTAATTCCGCCGCTAATTTTCACTGATCATTTATTACCTACATGAGTAGTTTAATTCGTATTTTTTTCAAAAAATTCTGAGTATGCCCCCAATGGAGACCTTCCTTGTAAGATGAACTATCGTACCGCCTAGATATCGTTCGTGTTCCTGAAATAGTTCCCAACATTCATAATTGTGTCGAATTCAAACTTTAATTTTTATTTTTGGTTTCATATGAACAACAAGGTTTTCCCGTTTTTTAATAGCCCTGTAAAGTTGAAATCTTAATTTATAATCATCGTCCATAATGTATTTTTGAAAATATATCAACATCATATTGTTAGTGTTTTGAAAATATATCAAAATCAAACTGTTCGCTTTTCGAATTTTATTTAAAATCTGTTAAAAAAGGTGCAATCCTTTTTCTTTTATTATTTTATATTTTTAACATCAAAAGTCACTATGCAAATTGCTTAGGACAAAGAGTGAAAAGCATTCTGCTGAAAAAAATGCGGCAATTTTTGTCATATGAAATATTTTACCCAATAGTGGATGTGTCAGATACTTGATTTGTTTTTTTTTAAGTTGACTTTTTGGAAAACCGCAAAAAGTCGACATTTATGTTTGATTTAAAAAAAAATACATGGATGTTATCACTGAAAAAATAAAAGAGAAAACAACTAGCGGAAAAAAAATCGTTATCACCTAAAAAATGTTTTAGGGGATTTTTTTTCTGTTTTCTTTTGTTTATTTTGAAACCAAACCAATAGCCAAATTAAACATTTTAACATAATTTTTATTTTAAATAATGAAAAAACAAAGTTAGCAGAATATTAATAAAAACACAAATAAAAAGTCAAAATAAAAATCATTTAATGACGTTTTAAACACATGTATCGTATTTAATGTCATTGAATGTGACATTCACCATCATCCATTATTGGCATTTCATCTTATAATTTGGCGACAGTTTTTTGATCGACGGGATAACCAAGTAGTACCTAATAATGTATTACCAAACTTAAAAAAAATATGACCATACTCCAGTTAAAACAGGTTTTATGATAAAATATGTGGAGCAATACCTGTCCAAATCTAGAAACATTTTAACTTAAAAGCCCTTTCTCTCAAATCGGATATTTTTGACAATGTGCGAATCATATTTCTAAAACTAAATAAGATAGAATCTTAAATCTTCGAATCAACTGTATGCATATTTTTATAATCTCTACCTATTTTCAAAGAAGTGCCTGTAATATATATATTTTTTATTGAAATTTTAACATAAATGTTACGTTTAATGGTTTAATTGCCTGAAAAAAATATTTTCAAATATGAACTTGATTATTATTTTTTGTGGAAGTATACAATACAAAAGTGTAAGAATATTTTTATGCAATATTAATTGGATCTAGCGATTATATATTTTTATAATCCTGCGCACAACACATGTATGTTATTGAAAATCCTAAATTATTCTGTCTTAACTAAACTAAATTATAATCATATATAATTTAAGTTATTTAAAGGAATACATGAACAAAGATTTGTACAAAACACACACACAAAAAAAAAAATGTTTAATGTAAAGCAATATTTACGAGGCCCACAAAATTTTAATAATGTTAAAATCATGAAATATCCAGCTTCTAAAGATAATCTCCCTCCTCAACCCAATTTCGCCCATTGTCACAACTAAATGACGCGTTTTCAAAAGGATCTAAAATCTCAGATTTTAAGTAAATATGTATCGTGGCACCTTTATTAGGTTTTAGAATAGACTACATAAACAAAGAAAACTGTCCTTTAATTCACAGATTTTTAAATATGATGATAAAAAATTTAAAAAAAATCTTACATTTCCTCTAGACCAGCAAGGTGTGAGTTGCTTTTTTTGAAGGGTAGATAACAATTTCAAAACTGTTCTCTTTTTTTCTTGTTTTAAATGCTAAAGCTAACTAAATGTCGAATTGTTATTTGCAGAATACAGGAAGTTTCATTAATAATGTTACTGCGATTTGATCTTGAATTTATGTGTCATCGATCACCTTTTCACATTTTCTAAAATATAACTTTATTTTTTTTTTCAGTTGTATCACATTTGAAATTACTATTTTGCTTTTGTAATTAGACAGAATACGAATAAAGTTATTCTATCTTTAGTATGTCTTCAAACACTTTTCCGACTCTAACGTAATGGCAAAGAATTTAAAAAAAAAACTGTAAAACGGTATGAAAAAGGAAATCAAATAAAACTAATTAGGAATGATTAGAAAAACGGTAAAAACCGGTTCAATTTATTTTCGTCTGACATTGTTTTCTAGATTGGGCGTCACAGAGTCGGATGTTGTTACGCTGTCCATGATGCGATACGTACTTTGTGGATAATTTAGAACAATCGTAAATTCTCATTTAATCGATTTTTTTTCTCCTGGAGGGAACATGGGTAGCTTGCTAATTAATAACATACATATTATTCTACATAAAATGCATCATCATATTTCTTAACGGAGTGTTTTTATGCGGCAAAATTACATAAACAAAATTAATGAATATAGATTTCTTTTAATCGTAGAAGACGATAGTTCTTGTTATGCCTATAAGAACAAATTTATTTGTTTCTTAGGCATTATTGATAGCATTTGCTTCGGTTAAAAACAATCCAATTTATATTTGGTTTGATAGCTGTCTATACTATCATTAAAAGAAATTGTGGTTTTACAGATGTAAAGTTACTGAAATCTGTATGCTTAAAAAAGTTTTATGTATACACTTTAAAAAAGATGTAAATTTACAGAACTAATTTTTGTAATGAAACATAAATCTGTACATTTAGAATAGAATCTATTAAAATTACAGTTATCAATATTAAAATTTTATTTTTAACCCAGGTTGCAGTTGCATAAAAAAATCGAGACATCTAGTCTAAGATCCGGCTGCAGAATCAGTGTACCCATCGAGTGTTTGCTGAAAACCAAATTTTTACGCATATTTATGATTAGGAGAATTTATATCTACCAGGTTGCCTATCAAAATGTGGCCGCTAGTATTTTTAATTAAATTATTAAAAATTCATAATCCGTAAAAAATTTCACCGACTTGTTTTTTCAATAAAATGTCGTCTACTTTACGGCAACATCTATAAAGACTCTGAAAAATCATGGTTGCCGTTGCGCACCTGGCCGCACCTCTTCGCAGCCAGGTATACACAGGTATGATTTTGTTACATTTATACACCCACAACGTACATTCATAATTTATATATCAAATTAAAGCTAATTTTTTTCTGTTTATTATTATATACGGTTGCCTAATTAAATCTGGCCGCAAATAAGGGTTGCTGGCTGTTAAATATAGTAAATAAAAGTGGTGGAGTGACGCTGCAGAATCGTTTGTTTCATACACTGTTAAAAATCTGCTGCATTTTGTTGCAACGCACTCCACCGCTTGTATATAATATCTCTATTCCAACCAATGAGAAAGCTCTATTTCACGGCCAAGTAACCGTTTTCTATACAAGCAAGGGAGTGCGTTGCAACAAAATGCAGCAGATTTTTAACAGTGTATTTTTCAATTTGGAACAATTTTAATCAATTTAAATTGTGTTTTAAATGATAAAATATATTAGTTTCATTTTGTTATAAGTACATATAAACGTATATGACAAAATTACACTTAAAGTAAAGTAAAAATGCAAAACTAAAATTACTTAAACTAAACTTATTTAAATAAATTGAACATAGAAAGTTTTTTCTTTAAAAAGTATTCGAAGTAGAGTTGCAAAAAGTCGGTTTATTCCCGGGTTTATTTCCAATAGACTAGGTTTATTCCGGTGTTATTTCCAATAGACTAGGTTTATTCCCGGGTTTATTCCCAAAAAACCGAATTATTCCTAAAAATCCCGGGTTTTTTCCAAGTTTATTCCTAAAATTCCGGTTTTTTTATATATCAAATTAAAGCTAATTTTTTTCTGTTTATTATTATATACGGTTGCCTAATTAAATCTGGCCGCAAATAAGGGTTGCTGGCTGTTAAATATAGTAAATATTAAAAGTACAGTGAAAAAGAGCTAGCGCGTAACACCACTAGTCAGACAAGGATAGCAATTGCCAGCTGTCGGACGGTTTAAAGCCATTGCGCATGCGTCAGATGCTAGTGTTATCAACGGATCAGTTGCGACTTTTATTCTAACAAGGAAGGTCTCTATACGGGCATACTCAGAAAAATCTGAAAAAAAATACAGAATGTTCTTCTCATATAGTTATATACGTTTATAAAAAAAATTTCGGCGGAACCTCCTTATAACGTCCGTAAAAAAAATAATAAAATTTTCGTTTATTTGGCGATTTATCTCCGGTTGGCGAAAAAACGAAATTTTGAAAATATGCTTTCACGCTTCGAATTAGCGTTACAAAGGATAGAAAAAAGCCGGTTTAAACCGGGATTTTAGGAATAAACCTGGAAAAAACCTGGGATTTTTAGGAATAATTCGGTTTTTTGGGAATAAACCCGGGAATAAACCTAGTCTATTGGAAATAAACCCGGGAATAAACCTAGTCTATTGGAAATAAACCCGGGAATAAACCGACTTTTTGCAACTCTACTTCGAATACTTTTTAAAGAAAAAACTTTCTATGTTCAATTTATTTAAGTAAATTTAGTTTAAGTATTTTTAGTTTTGCATTTTTACTTTACTTTAAGTGTAATTTTGTCATATACGTTTATATGTAGGGGGAACTGGGGTACATTGATACATGGGGCACATTGATACACCCCCTCTACCGCTCACAGGGTCATTACAGGAAGTTTCACAACAGCTCCAAAAGATGATGCTAGTACATTCAACTACATACAGAAAATCTTGGAATGATTCAGTAGTTTGATGAAATGGGACGGGTGATTTATTGTTTTTGTTGTTCAAAAGTAAATATGAGTTGTACAATTGAAATGCTATTATACAACTGTTCCAGTATTTTCAACCAAAATGAATACTCTACCTGGTAAGTACAGCTACTCTTTATCAATTCTTCATTATTTATTGTTAGATATATTGTGAAGTGTTGGATTTGAGACTCATTTTATTCAAAATCGCTGTATGGGGCACATTGATACAGTCTATGACGGGGCACATTGATACAGCCTAAATCCTTTAATAGTTCATATTTTCATTATCTTTTATTATTTTTTTTACCATACACTCCTTAATCCAACCTTTTTTTTCACGAAAAATTTCTAATATTAGTTTTTATTGAAGTGAAATAGCTCTAATTTCTTTATATTAGAACATTTTATAGTATTTTTGAAAACAGAAGACGTAGGAACTTACCCAGCATCTAGTGCTAGTAGAACTAATAAAAGAAAAGAACGCCATTCTGGCAAATCTCGAATTTATATCGATTCTCCAGAGAAAAAAGTATTTTCGACATGCGAAATGTTAAGTAAGAGAAACAAACTGCAGAACAGAAAATGATACTTATATTATAAACAGAATTTTAATATAATTATCCTTTATTTTCTGTTTATGAACCTATTTATAAACAGAAAAACTGGTAATTTTTTCATCTTTCATAAGAAAGAAGATAATGCTGGGGTTGAAGTGCTAGATATGACAAAGTTACCACAGCCAACAATCAGACAAGAAACAGCCAGAACATCAGGTCATAATATATTTAATTTTGATTGCTTTAATATTGCTTAAAAATAAATTGTGGGTGATTTGAATTTTTATAAATAAATATAAAATGGTTTTCTAATTCATTTTCTATGAAAAATATGCATTGGTATTATTTTGTCGTCATTTTTCTCAAACGTATCAATCTGCCCCGGGGATGGGGCACATTGATACAAATGACTTTTTTTGATTTTTTTAAAATTACATGCAAAAATACTATATAAAACAATGATTGTGCATTTTTATAACATACTACACAAGTTTTGCTGTCACCTCGTGGAAAAAAAACTTGAATTTTCTACTTTCTTGACACCAAAAAAAATCTTAGAAAAAAACTGTATCAATGTACCCCAGTTCCCCCTACTTATAACAAAATGAAACTAATATATTTTATCATTTAAAACACAATTTAAATTGATTAAAATTGTTCCAAATTGAAAAATACACTGTTAAAAATCTGCTGCATTTTGTAGCAACGCATTCCCTTGCTTGTATAGAAAACGGTTACTTGGCCGTGAAATGGAGCTTTCTCATTGGTTGGAATAGAGATATTATATACAAGCGGTGGAGTGCGTTGCAACAAAATGCAGCAGATTTTTAACAGTGTATGAAACAAACGATTCTGCAGCGTCACTCCACCACTTTTATTTACTACAGTGAAAACATGTATCTATTACATGGATTTTTCTTCTTTCCATTACATTAAGAAGTTCTAGGAATCCTAGTTTACTAAAAAAAAAAAAAAAAATGTTATTAACTTTATCGATTTTTTTAATTATTTAGAAAATGGTTGTTCTGAGGTATATCTGAATCCTTGTGATGTCCGCATTTTACTTTTTTATGATTGTTCCAGGATTATTAACATTAATGCTTAATCCATGGCATATGTAATATATGACTCTGTTAACGTAAGCCACGTTTTGATTATCATAAATAAGATGGTTTTGCTAATTTTTATTAACTCAATGGGAAACATTCAAAGATCGTGCTTTCGGAAATGGATGTCCGCATTTTATTTATTTTATTTTATTTTTATAGATTTTTTTTCTAGACCTAATGTAACTGAATAAATGAAGTAATTTAATTTATTGAGGGGCAAATTACATGTGATTAAAAAATGGTTTCATTTTGTATATAAGAATTTGCACACTGTTTTAAAAATATAATGAAAAATTAGCTCTGATTTCAAAGACTGTTGATTTTCTGATAAATGAGAACTTATAAGCTAAAAGCGATTAAAGTATGTATAAAAGATTTTAAAAAAGCCTTTTTTATAAATATATCTATACAGAACACATTGAAAATTGACACGTTCATTCCCAATAACGATAAAAAAAAGTTTTTTTTGTGTGTGCGTGGGGTGGGGGGGGAGGTATACTTGATAAACAAACACCACGATATGAGATATTAGGAAAGCAGTTAATATAAATCATCATCTACAAACGTGATTTATTTTATTATATATATTTTTAATTTTTGAAGCATCTCACTCTAAATTCTAGATGACAGAAAGGAAACCAATGCTTTGACAATCTCTCGCTACACATATAAATTTCCATTGATTTGTGGATGAAAAACTGGGAATAGGACTCTTGATAAATAAAATGCATTACGATTTTATATCTGAAAAGTTCTCTGGAATACAAGTCTAGTAGAAAAATCTAAATATCTTTGCAGATTTTCTTTACAGTGTACTACATTTCCAATATCTCGTGATGTTTGTTTATCAAGTACAATCTTTAAAGTTTCTATGTTATGAAGAAGGGCTAAAACTAGTTTTCTGGTTGCACTTGATATCTGTAAAATTTTCTATTGAATTCACCGTTGCCTCCTTATATTTAGTTTATCCTTTTTAAAGAAATAACATAAAAACGTGTTTCACATGTCACATACCATTTTGCACAAAGCTCTTCCTCAGCAATCATCAAATATTTAATGTGTAGAAATTAATTACCTCATAGATTATTACATGAACAGAATTTTTTTTACTATATATAAAATTAGAAAAATATAATAATTATTTAAATATACAAAAAAAGAAATGTATACTTACCTTATACTGAAAAAGTAATTTTATGTGATAATTTGCTTAACTTAATTTTATCATCTTGGTTTAGAAAATTCGGCACAGATGTCATATAACCACCACATTTGCACGTGTTTTTTCCCCCGCCAATTTGACATTGCACATTTGTGCCAAGGAGAAGATCTGTTTAATAAGTTTGTAACTATTGCTAGGGAAATAAAATGGAAAAATTAAAGATTTTAGTGAAAAATATTGATTAAATGATACAACTGCATGCATTTAATGCAGCCTATAAGTATTAATATTTACGATTTATTGTGAAAAATATATTTACTGTTTCGTTACTTATTAAGTTCATTATTTATTGTTTGATTTTTTATTAAATTCATGTTTATTTACTGTTATTTTTTATTTTAATTCTTTAAATTATTTTTATTACATACTATATCAAAAATTATTTCTATCAAACTATCATTTATTTATTTTTATTTCCTCTTTCAAAATACTAGAATCTCTTTCATTTTTCGCGTTATTTTATTTTTATATTGCAATAAAAAATCCCAACAGCTATTGCATGCAAACAAAATATTCGCCAAACTGGCGGGGAAAAGAAACACGTGCAAATGTGGTGCGTATATGACATCTGTACCGAAACATTAAACATGAAAATTTGGCAAAATAATAAGTTAAATAAAAACTAATAATCTTTTAAATATAAATTATATACATGACATAAGAGAAATAAATATTGGTGTTTTATCTTTACTCTGAAAAATGTTGTAAGAAAAGTCACAATTAATCAGCCGCCCATCCTATAGTAGCGAAACTCATATTTTCCGGTAAATATGAGTTTTTCTGTATTTATGACTTGTTCCCGGCTAACCGAAAATGACCATATTTTCTAACATTTTTCTGATTTTATTAACCTTTTTTTTTAAATTTCCGCTATTAGCGATATTATTGTCACGTTTCCCCAGTAGGCCCGCCATAATAGCCCAGATTGGGAACCGTTGTATTAGGCCGTTCTAAATACAGTAAAAGGCATGAGAATTCAATCGCAAATGTACACCGGGAATTCTTTTACATTCTCACGAATAAATGTATGTTTTATGGTACGTTTTCACACTCATGATTCAGCTACATTAGCTACATCTATTTTACATAAATTTATGTTAATCAGTAAAGAATTTCAGGCTTTTTAAATATTCCTTAAGACTGAAAAAAACATTAAATAGGAACATTATCCGGACAGTAATTTCATTTTTTAAAAATGTACTAACTTGATTTTTATCTATAAACTAAAATTTTTACACAGTCTACTTTCGAAAAACCTAAACACTTTAGTTTTCTTTGATCACAAATATATTTTGGTAATTTTTTCCCCTTTCACCCTTTCGATTCCGGGTTCCCTATCACAAATTTTATTCGGTCGGTACAACTTTAAAGTTACTTTCAACTGGATGATAAAAAATGCCTTAATTAAATATGACATATTTTATTCCTTTCTATTGTTTATGGCAAAAACAAATTTTGCAAAGAAGGATGATATCCAGTCAAACTGGACATATGAGTGCAAAAAATTTAAGTACAATTCTTTCATATCTTCAATAGCGTTAACATGGTAAAGATAAACAGATCGAATCTCAGTTAGCGGAAAAAAGAACTTGAAAACAATTTAGACTTGATCTTTCTTTTTGTCATCAATATCGATTCGCTCGAAGCGAGTTTAAAAATAATATTTTAGTTTCAAACAGAGTTTTTTATGCTTATGTTTCAGAAATTAGTTTCGACTTGTCCCAAATAGAACGTTTGTCTATAACATATGGTTGTAATATATTTAAATACAAATGTATTTCACATAATTTTTTTACCCAATTTCAAGAATATGGTTTTGTAAACAGATATCAATAACATTTTACCGAAAACTCCATTCAGTAGTTTCATTTTAACTTACAGTTTGAAAGTTACATTATAATATGTAATATTCCATAAATCCTCGACAAAGAATAAATTATACAATGTAGAACCAAACCAAAAGACATTTTGTAACACGTACAACATTTTGAAAATTACGAAAGAAAATTGGTTGATAATTACCCCAGTGTGTTTCTAAAAACCTGGATTTTTAAAAAAATTCTATTTTCTGAAAAAAGGACATCCAAAATGTTGTTAATGTTTCAAAAAGATAATGTTCCAAAAAGAATTAGCTCTTGTTCTAATTTTGCTACACCCGTGAAATTGAAACGTGAAGTCGGTGAAGTAAAATGTTAAACAACAATTTTTTTTCACAGTGTTTTAGAATATAATTTTGAAGAAGACAGAAAAAGTTGTTTGTTACTAAAAATACTATTTAAAATTGAAAATAGTCAATTTAATTAAAAAATAAATTGTTTTGGTTAAACTTCAATCACTATACGAGTATTACGACTGTCTGGAAATTACCCAAGACTACTACTTTATTTACATTGATGCAATTATTTAATGTAAACATTCCATTGATGAACAAATTTTTATTTTGACTAACGAACTGCAAAAAATAAAACTAATGAATCTTTTTAGAAATAAAGAAAAAAAACTCGAAATATGTAATACATAGTTCATATTTCTGGTACAGCATGTATTTTAACGGCAATTTGCCTACAATTAAAAAGCGTACGTCATGTTTAATATTCAAGGTTTCATTACATACGGGGAAAAATTCCCACTAGAATCCGAAATACATGTTATAGCTGTTAAGCCATCATACGAGTATATTGAATGAAAAATATCATTTATTCATTAAGTTCCTGAAATTTATATGAAGAAGTTTATTGCTAAGGAACACTCTTTGCTGCATTATAATAAGGATTCTAAATTTATGACTGTACCTATCTATAAATATTCGGATTAGCTGCTGAATAAAAACTACCAGATTTGTAACTTAGAGATGAAGTTTCTAATTCGAATTTCGTAATAAAAATCAATACAATTTATGGCTATATATCATGATTTTATTTGAATAAAGCTTGGTCAGTTTTTTATCTCAAAGATAATTATATGTGTGTCATTTTATGCTTTTTTGAATTCATCACATAAAAAATAATCAATAGTTACACATGCACGAATACGCAATTTCAAAGAAATATTTGTTATATGATTTTTAGTTGACTCTTTTAAATGCTAATTTGTTAATACTGACTTGAGTTTAATTTTCTCGTTGATATAAATTAATTTTCATCAATTAATATAGTTTCATATTTATTAAATTATGGTTAAAAATTGAGAAATTAATTTAGAGGTCCAAAAATGATAAAGTAATTTTTTTTAATGATGATTTTGAGATCATTCAGTAGTTGTGGCAGTCTTAGTGAAAAGCCCATCCACCGCGACAAGGTGCTGCCACATCGGATGGGGTCGGTTTTTAATTGTCCTGAGGCCAAAAACCGCAGAAAAAGCACACATTATCGGTTTTTAATTGTCCTGAGCCAAAAACCGCTGAAAAAGCAGAAAAAATATCGGTTTTTAATTGTCCTGAGCCAAAAACCGCAGAAAAAGCAGTATAGAAATCGGTTTTTAATTGTCCAGAGCCAAAAACCGCAGAAAAAGCAGTATAGAAATCGGTTTTTAATTGTCCTGAGCCAAAAACCGCAGAAAAAGCAGTATAGAAATCGGTTTTTAATTGTCCTAAGGCCAAAAACCGCAGAAAAAGCCCAACGATATTCATGCCCCCGAACTCAGATATCTCTTTTTTAATCTTCAGGCAAACTAATGGTGTTGAGTTCTTGCTGTTGGGTGTTGGCCTGCTGCTATTCTTCAGATGCTGAAAGAAAATTTATATTAGAAAGGATCGTGAAAGCAATGTCAACTATCTTTTTAATGAAAAAAATTATGCTTATCATACTTTTTACGATTTAAAAATTAAATTTATATAACACACATAAACATTAATTGTACAACATATTAATAATATAAATTAAATAATATAAAAGAAATAAACTTTAACGGCGGCGGCAGAGGCGTCCGAGGCAGGAGCGTAGTGCCTGACTTTCATTGCATTCCTTTCGTTTTTCTTTTTCATTCAGCTTTCTAGCTGTGGAAATCCAATTCCTTACTTGATTACGTAAGGCTTTTTCCCTTTTTGCCTGATCAGCCAAATCTTTCTTAATCTGTTTCCCCTCACGCTCCAGCCACTTTTGCCAGTGCCTCCGCCGTGACCTACGCTCCACCGCTGCCCTTGCTTCTTGAAACAGGTCCTGGATATCTGCAATCGCCATGTACATCAGATGCAGCAGCCCGATGTCCAATGCTCGGCTGAAAAGTAAAGACAAGTTTTAGAAAGAAGAGAAATTATATGATGATTAAAAAAAGAAACACATTGCCAATCCGAAATTATGTCCAGGCAACTTACACTATGTAAGATAAAAATAGGTCTCAATTGAAGAGAGCACAAGTGAAGATTAATACGTCTATTTCACGAAACTTAAAACGAACATTGTAAAAAAAAACTAGTGAGATTAACACAAATAAAAGTCTCGACAAATACCTTACAAAAGCTAGGTTTTATTTGTAAAAATCCCTGCCTACTCGGCCTACAGGCGCAGGTCGATTTCGATGTTAAGTGCTAATTTGAAAGACCAAAATTATTATCATTACAAGAGTTAAATCTAGTTTAACAATTTTATCTGGCCTCTTTTGGCGAATTTATAATTTTATGTAAGTGCTCAGGAATTATTAGAATCAATTTAGAATGATTTTCAAAAAAGTACTTTTCCACGCTTAACAAATCAAATTTTCACACATTCAAATTCTTTTTTACTGACTTGATTATTGAAGAGATTCATGAACGATCTGTGTTTTTACTTCTCGTTCAATTAATCAGAACTTTATTTATAAGCAATTACTTTCTCAGTATGAACAGTATTTTCTATTTTCAACAATAGAGAAAAATATCCCTTAGAGAAAAAAGGCACAAAAGTCCCATTTAGACACCATATTTTAAAATGTATTCTCGTCTGTCAAAAAATTGACCAATACGGCTCATTATATAGTTCCTGTAAAACAGAACCTTCCAAATGAATGTGTTTGAGAGCAAAACTGAGTTTAAAAATTAGTAATATTAGCAGTTTGGATTTGTGCACATCCTTCAGGTGTATTCAAAAAACAAAATCCCCTCTCAACATTTCGAAATTTTTGACACATTTTCAGTTTCATTTCTTAAAGTAAAAACATGAAACGACGTGATCTTTCAAAGATATATAAGCGGCTGTGTATTTCTAATTTCCGCTCAATTAATGAGAACTTTATTTATAAACGATTTTTTTCTGAGTATGAACATGTTTTTTCATTCATTGCTCTTTCGCTTTAAAAAACTTGGTTCAGGATAAAAGTTTCAGAATAAAAGAATCTGCAATTTGATGTGTTTCAGAACAAAAATGAATAAGAAAGTAAGCAATTTGGATTTGAGTACACTAGCTATAACATAATTTTATTGAAAACCGCTATGAATTTTTAATTTGTTTTTTTTTCTGTAAAAGTAGGTCCTATCGAAAACTTGCTAATAAAAAAGTTGTAGATAATATTAAAACTATCTACAAAATATCATAAAATATTATAATGAATTCATACATTTTTAAAAGATTATGAATTTGCGATCCTTACTTTCTTTAATTTATTTTCGATGTAAGAGTTGGTCCTATCAAAAGCTTTAATTATAAAAATTGTATATAATATTTAGAATCTTTATAATAAATTCAAACGGTTAGGGTATTTTTATAATTGATGAAATTATGTATACTTTAATTTTTAAACCTCGCTTTCTTTTTTTTCGTTTTTAATTTTTATGCGGTAAAAATTGTTCGTATCAAAAAACTTGTCAGTATAAAAGTTGTAGGTAGTATTAAGAAGATTTATAATGAATGTAACTGGATTTGATGTATTAAGAAACGACGAAGTTATGTATTTTTTTAATATTTTATTTTTTAAAGAAGTAGAGGAACCTGATGTTGTATATTATGCTCCACATCATGCTATATTTCGAGCAGAAAAGCCAACCACAAAACTCAGAATTGTGTTCAATTTTTCTGCCACGGCAACAAAAGGCACATCATTTATCTCATTACAGTATATTGGCGGTGTCATTCAGAATGAATTATTTACAATTATGATCAGTTTTCGAGAACATGTTGATGCTCCGACTATGGATGTCCAAATGATGTGCCAAATGATAAACACTCATCTTAGCCAGCACCCGTTGCAGAGAAGTTTGAGGAAGAGGCTAAAATTTTTGAACTACAGACCGTTACATACGGTACGGTTAGCGCGCATTATTTAGCAATAAAAACGCTCAACCAGCTATCGATTGATGAAGGAAATAACTTTCCTGTGGCAACATCAGTTCATCGTGGCATATAGGAATAGAATACATATAGAAATTGTTTCAGATTCAACCTTCGAATCCTTTATAGCTGCGTTGATAAGATTCATCGCACACATAGGTAAAGGCGCAAAATTGTACCCAGATAACGCGAAAAATTTTATTGAGCAGATAAGACTCTTAGGACCTTTTGTGAGTTAATAAAAAAAACCTGGTGAAAAATTAGCCGCATATTTGTCTAGTGAAAGCATTTAGTGTAAATTTATTCCCCCCAGTGCACCCAATTTCGGGTGTCTTTGGGAGGCCGCAATAATATCCTTGAAATTTCATTTTAAGATAATTGTGGGAGTTGCTAACTGCTTATGTATTTTTTTAGGAACTTCTTATTGTAGTAATACAAATATAAATAATATTAAATTCGAGGCCTGTACCAAAATAATGGCCAATTCGAGCCATGTACCAAAATAAACATAAATAATATGTATACGGAACTTCCTATTATATATTACCTGGGGCAAGTGATAAATAGTCAAATAGTATACTTATTGTTTACATTCGTATTGCATTAAATTCATATAAAATATAAGCACTTTACTAATTTAATAAAAAAAAAACGCAGGTTTTAAATACATTTAAAATACAAGAGTTTCACCATTTTGATTTAAAATACTAAAACAAGGAAAAAGAAATAACACCAGAATATAAAAAAATAGGTATTACTTGGTTACCCCGTCGACCAATTTCGCCAAATTATACAAATCGCCAAACTAACAGCCAAATTATACATATTGACATAATTTTTATATTAAATAACGAAAAAATAAATAATTAGTAGAATATTAATAAAAATACAGATAAAAGTTGAAATAAAAAATAGTTAATGACGTTTTAAATACGTGTATCATATTTAATATGAATGTGAAATTCACTATCATCCATTATTGGCATTTAATCTTATTTATTGGCGATAGTTTTTTGGTCGACGCGATAACAAATTAGTACCAAGAAGTATGACATAATCAAAGTATTGTCACTAATTTCAGCACGCAAATGTTATTTGATGGTGTTGGCTATTAAATTCGTGCTATTGGTGAAATTAGCTCTTGGCCAACACAAAATTACCTATACTTATCGTTTTGAATGAGACTTTAAAAATATCTTATCCGAAGGATTATCTTCTGTAATCAAGTTTCAAGCAGAAGATTGGCCACAAACTTCAGCAAAGTTGGCAATTGTGTGAAAGCAGAGTAAACAGTCTCGAAAACAAGTGTTTGAACATAATATAAGTTTCAAAGCAGTTAAATAAATTCGAAGTGAGTTTTTTGGCAACGAAAATTTTGCGACAAATATTTACTTTTATACATTGTGAATGACAATTTTAAAATCAGGCGGCGAAAAATTACTGAAAACTATGTTGCTACGCCAAGTCATCATTTAGAATAGTATTAAAATATTTTTTCAAGTGCAATGTATGAAAACGAAAAAAATATGTTCTTCCACTCTTTTTTTTTAAAGACTGCTCTTAATCTCGCGCCAAACTATGACCGAAAATTGTGATAAAATGCGAGTATCATGGTAACGGATAATTAACTATGAAAGCAACTTTGTTTTTATGTTGCATGTTATCATAAAGAGAAATGACAGTCACATTCATACCCTTTATTTCATATTTAGACTGAAGAATATACGGTAAAATCCGTTATCAGTTAATTAAAATAATTGTAGAATTTTTGTTATTTCAAATTTTACACGAGTATTTCAAATAGAAGAGTAATGGGCACAAATGCCACATACACACCGGGTAACATAAATAGCGCCAAAATGGAGTTATTTTCTATCAAACATGTTAATCCGGGTATTGCTATTTATTTGTAAATAAATTTTATCTATACATTTTTTTAATTATTTAAGTAAACTTACTTCGTATATTGTTAGTTTGTTTTTAAAATAATAATAAAAATTGATCATATGGACGATTCTCTCGAAATAGGCCAAAATAAGAGTTATGAGGGAGTGATGAATTTTAACAAAATGTCCATTTACTTTTTAAACTACTATCGGAATTGAGATTAGCTTTAGTGGGCTTTAACTATATCTAAATACTTACATATCAGTAATAATTAATATATTTAAATATTTATCTGCATTCAGTTGAGGCTGGTGAGGGAGTGAAGAGGAAGGCTTAGCACCTCATCACTCCCTCATCAGCCTCTACTGAATGCAGGTAAATATTAAACAATTTTAATTATTGCTGATTTGTAAGTATTTGGATATAGTTAAGGAATCAGGAGAGAATCACCCATATACATCTATATATATTACGAGTATTCAAAAAGAAAGTGTTCGTCATATTGGTTCGTCAAAAAAAAAAAAAAAAAAAAAAAAAAAAAAAAAAAAAAAAAAAAAAAGTGACAAACTTGGTGCGTAATGATACGGTGGTTTGATATCAGTGTCAAATAGCGAAAAATATCACAATTAAAAACAAATTACAGTCACATCCAACACATTTTATTTGATTCTAAATTAAATAGCATGACAAAATATGCAATTAGTTGAAATACTTAAAAAAAAATAAGAATTATTGAATAAAATTTGTTACCGGTATATCCAGTATCAGTAAACGGAGGAATTTCATACTTATCGCAAATTTTCATGAAACTGCATTCGCAATAATACAAAAAAAGCCTATTTAATCTACAGTTTCTACTTTGTAAAAGTTATCTTGATTCATCGAAGAATTAAAACCGTCCACAATTACATTTATTTAAATTGCTAGTAATATCGTATATCAGATTGGTTTCAATGAACTCCAACACATTTTTGACATATGTATATCCGTTACTTTGAACTCTAAATGAATAAAATAGATTAAATTGACGAATTTATGAACATAAAAAACAACTCATCTACAGTACTTGATGAAAATGAAAACTAATAAGTCTGAAATTGGTCTAACAAATATATCCGAACTGAAAACTTTTAAATAAGGACAGAATGTAAAACTTATAAAAAATTCAATATAAACAGGTATACTAACTCGATGAACGGAAAGCAATCGTCAAACAAACCAGACATTATAGCTTTGAGATTCAAAACCTTTTTATTTTAGCAAAATCTAGTTAACTTAACAGCCTAAGATACTAGCAGCATAAGACGTTTGATCAAAGTTAAATCGGTTCTTAATCAATCAGTTACAATTAAATTTAACTGTTGCCACTTCAATGACATTAATATGCTGTTGCCATTTCTGTTCGATCAACTTAAAATACCATATCTCATTGAATTTTTAATATTTTAATATATTTTTAGTTGCTTTTGAATTTCTTTCGAAGCATAATAATAATAATAATAATAATAATAATAATAATAATAATAATAATAATAATAATAATAATAATAATAATAATAATAATAATAATAATAAAATCATTTGAAAGCGCAAAATTTGAATTCGCAGCAAATATAGGATCATATTAAGTAGATCACATTAATAAATGAATAAGAATGACGTCATTTTCAAGAAAATTTAAATTAACTGTAGATCCGTGAATATATTTTTGAAACTGATGTGATTGTCCTATAATAAATTATTTTTAAATTTGTCTAGGATGTGCTACTATTAAACCCAAATAAATAGTACAAATATCACACAACACTTTGTTATATTATTTTCTATAAATCAAATAATTTCCTTCTGCGAAACAAAATTCATTTTCATTTATTCTGATTCACTTACCGAATGTGAAAAGCAAGCATCATAGAATAAATCCTTTTAAGAGTTTCAGTTTCTTTATGTCCAGAATTAAGACGAGTGAGTATGACACTATAGTGACAAAAATGTAATAAATCCTTTATTTGTATGGATGACAGTGCATACTTTTTAAACATGACGTCATTTCTGCTATCATAAAAATTCTCCTGCTCTTCAATTAGTGCAATTTAAAGCAGCTATTTAAAAATTTTACAGTAGTTACAAATGACAGAAACATATTTTTTAAAATTTTTCCAACGTAATCGAAATAGCGTTTTTGAAATCGTTTCTTATATTTATTTATCTGTTTCTCCGTTCTGTTAACTCGCGTAAATATTCTCGGATTGCAGTATAATTGATACACGTTACTGAGTTTTACATGGAATGCCCTGAATTGAAAATGAAGTGTGTAGAATTTACAGATCATCTACAAGGGCACAAAAAAAATAATGAGTTACGTTATGGTCTATGAAGGATATTAAGTTGTGTTGTATTTTGATGGTATTTACTATTTCAAAAATAATGAAATTTCTGAGCTTTATTGAAGTATATTACATGATTTTATTATAGAATAATGTTTTTCAAATACAGTTCTTTTTCAGGGCTCTCAAAAGAATTCCATTATATTATAGTGTATGAGGGAAATACTTTGTTGTGTACATTAAAAAACTCTGTTAGACCGGGAGGCGGCAGCAAAGACAATCACCTCATCGAAATCACGGAGGAAAATCTAGTATTAATTAAATCTCGATTCTTATATTAAAACGCAATCTGTATGCCAAGTCACATCTGTGCGGAAAACACCTACAAAATCCGAATTTAGTGTATAACTCATAGGTTAACATTGTGCTCTTCAGTAACCAAAGTATGAAAACGTGGTGGACTTGCAGCAGGGAGACATAATGTTAAACCTATGAGTCAACCGCTAAATTCAGATTTTTAGGTCTTTTCCACCAAGCTATGACTTGGCATACAGATTATGTTTTAATATGCTAATCAAGATTTATCTACTCCAGTATTTTCATTCGGGAACTCGATGAGGTGATTGTCTGTATTGCTGCCTACCATTCTATGTCACAAACATATTGAAATTAAATCAAATCTCTGAAGTGCAGTAATTGCCTTTTGTAGAGTTTGAAGTACAAAGTGTCTAGTATTAATTTAGGGGGTCAAACAAACGCATTCTTTTATGAAACGGTCTAAGAGGAAAAAGTTTGCAATATATTTTAATTATATTGCACTATTTCAAACTTAAAATTGGCATACATTACTGTTGTTCAAGACGCTTGTTGCAGAACATTATATGCATAGAATGTTTATATACAAATATACATAAAAGAATTTGAATGCCGTTTAGTATTATATTATAGGGCCAGTCTTATAGTCTCTATTATAAAAAAATTTCGGTTTGGCTGTTTAGTAACAGATTTTTAAATCTTTTCAAAATCTGTAACTATTATTCAGTATTCTTTCAAAAATTCAAAGCGAGAGTCATTAACGGTGATCAATTCTAAATAAATGTAGAAAAATATAGCACTGGATTAACAATTACGTTCAAAAATGTTTACAGAAAAAAAGCTTAGGGGAAGCGATCTTCAAATAATAAAATTTTAATCAAACAATAACATTTTAAGTACCAACACTCAATTTTGACACCACACTTGAAGTTTTAATAAATCGTGATTTAAGATTAAGACTACGATGCCATTAATCCAAATACTTTAGAAATTAGGAAATTTAAAATTTTATGACTTCGTGTGTTAAGTACACTTAATAGTTGAAAACAAAATATTATGTAAATAGTTTTATTATTATTATTATTATTATTATTATTATTATTATTATTATTATTATTATTATTATTATTATTATTATTATTATTATTTAAAATATATTTCAGAATAGAAAAATAATTTCAAATTAGAATATTTGAAAAAGATTCAAGAATTGAAACTCTGTTAAAAATTAATAACACGCAATTCATGCGTTTTCCAAATACTAATTTAAAAAATAAAGAACTGTAGGCCATAAATATTTTAACATAAATATATTTTTTAGAAGAATGAAGTACGCTAATATTATGCTATTTCATCTTATAAAACCAAGTAGTTTTAAAGTTTTTTTGTGGTCATTGCTACGCGTTTATTTATATTATGAGAAAATATTGTAGTAAACTAAATATAGCTAGTTCAAAATGCATAGTTCTATTAAAAATTTTCCATAAAGAAACCCTTTCATATTCAATAATGATTACGAATTTTTTGTGTAGCTCTGTATATGAAAGCAAAAATAAATGTAGTGTATGTAAATGTATGCTATAATGCTCTCACAGCAATTATCGCTATTAGACAATAGTATATCCCGTATTCTGTGTGATTGTCCTGCAAATGAACGACAAGTGTGACGCATATTATTTTCTACTTTAGGCATTTTGTAGTGAACTTCAGTGATGCATTTCAGATTTTTTACATTTGGAAATACTGTTCATAATTAAATTACACAGATATAACTTTTTCACTGTAAGCTATTAGATAACCGAGCTGCTTTGAATTGTCCTGTAAACGAACTATAAACGCTGAAAATTCCATATTCTTCAGAAAACACATTTTAATGCACGTTAAAGTTGTTAAGTTCCGTTACAGTGTTCTATGTTGTCTATTTCAAAACCTATGATTCGTATATAACTTTTATTTCTTGTTAAAGTTGAAGCACACAATTGCAGATGTTTTATGGGGGGGGGGAGGGAGGGAGGATAGTGTATATCTCCGCCATTGGGCAACAAATATTAAACAGCGTTGGCTGGTTTTTTAAAGCTACCATGGTGTTAAATTGAGCACGAGTCCCTAAAACTGCAAGAATACATTTAATTCCACCTCAAAATATTGATTTATGTACAGCAAGCCGTTGAATTAGGGTATCTTTGATAATGTTATGTGTTATCTATACTAATATTATAAAGAGGAAAGATTTGATTGTTTGTTTGTTTGAATTGAATAGGCTCCGAAACTACTTGACGGATTTGAAAAATTCTTTCACCGTTGGAAAGCTACACTATTTCCGACGAACATAGTCTAATTTTTAATTGATTTAGTAAAATATTTTTCTTAATAATTCAAAATTTCATTATTTTCATACAGAATCAATTATAATTTTTCCGATAAAAAATAACCATTTTTCTTTCCCGTTGCCAAGAAAATGTAATCTGGTATAATATTAATAATAAATTAATTAATTCAATTAGTAATTATGGAACAAAACAATTTGTATGATTTTAAAATAGAAAAGAAAAATAATGCCAACGTGATACGTAGATGATATCTGCATCTAAATATTATTGGCAATATTATTGTTTATATAATTTGTTTACATTTTTTGGCAATATTACATTATTTGGCAATACTTGATCTCCCATCGACCAAAAAACTGTGGCCAAAGTATAAGGTTAAATATCAATAATGGATGATCGTAAATGTCACATTCTTTTGACATTAAATATGTTTTGCAAATTGTTACGTCGTCAACTAATTTTAATTCGATATTTTATCTCTTTTCCTATTAATATTTTAGCAATTTATTAATTCTTTGGTTATTTAAAATAAAAATTATATCCATTTGTATAATTTGGCGAAATTGATCGACGGAATAATCAAATGGCACCAATTGTTTGTTTACACTCTATATGGATATTTAGGTTGATAGAATTAGCGTACTTATCGAGTCTCCGCCAAGTCATATGCCAAGCAGTCATTAAATAGTGTTTTAGCCTTACTATTATATCTTTTTCATCTGCAATTATTTTACCATCACTAAAAAGGGGTACTTCTAGGTTATCCCGTCGACCAATTTCGCCAAATTATACAAATCGCCAAACTAATAGCCAAATTATACATGATGACATAATTTTTATTTTAAATAACGAAAAAAACAAATAATTAGTAGAATATTAATAAAAAGTCGAAATAAAAATCCCTTGATGATATTTTAAACACGTGAATCACATTTAATGTCATTGAATGTGACATTCACGATCATCCATTATTGGTATTTAATCTTATAGTTTGGCGATAATTTCTGGTCGACGGGATAACCTAGAAGTACCTAAAAAAAATATTTTGAATGTGAAAGAAAAATCATTACCATGAAGAAATATTTGCAATTAATTTATCATTCATTCTAATAAAAAAACGGTACTAATAGGTTATCCCGTCGACCAAAAAATTATCGCCAAACTATCAGATTAGATGCCAATAATGGATGATCGTGAATGTCGCATTCAATGACATTAAATAGATTCACGTGTTTAAAATGTCATTAAACGATTTTTATTTCGACTTTTTATTAATATTTTACTAATTATTATTATTTTTTTTTGTGTGTGCGCATATTTTAGTGCATTTTTTCATGCTCAATTGAATGGTACTAAGCAAATTCTTTTAAATCCAGTACTTGGTGAGATACTTCACATTTTCCTAATTTGGCGATGTCTTCGGCGCAAAAACCTGAAATTTTGAATCCTTATCTATCTATCTATCTATCTATCTATATATATATGTATATAAATCTTTCCTTTAGGAAGTTCATCGGATGGTCTAAAATAATAACATGTTTCACCGTACCCCAGAAGCAAATTCAGGTAGAAGCAATTCAAATGGAATTCACCTACTAAAAAAAATCTTAATTACTTTAGTACTTTTGTAATTTGTCAGTTATTTAGTCATTTTAGAGGTATTTTGTCGTCAAAATGAACTTTGAACGGACCAATGTAAGATTACATAAATCAGACAAAAATTGTGGGTATTTGATTCGATATTAAGATTGTTTATTTAAATATATTTCGTTTGATTCAAGATTATTTTAAAGATACTGACCAGCGTAGCGGGCGGAGGCTGCTAGTTATATTATATAGTCATACAGTCTTAGTGATAATTATTAATCTCTCGACGAGTCATACTTAGGTCTGATATATACCACACATATGAAAATAATTGCCAATGAAAACATAAATATGCACTGCACACGTAATTTCATATTTTCCATTATCTGGGGCAAGTGATAAATTGTAAAATAGCATTTCTATTGCCTATACCTGTATTACATTAATTTTATACAAAACATATAAATTTTAAAAATTTTATTAAAAATACATGTTTGATATACATTTAAAATCAAATTTTGTATATTTTTCAATTAAAACACTAAAACAAAGAGAAAAAGAAATAACATCAGAATACAAAAAGTTTATTTCATTATCGATGTTTAAATCAAAGTTTAAATCAAGTTAAATCAAATTTCATTACCTCTGTGCAAATGATAATTGCTGGTATTAGCTATTAAAATCATTCTAGTGGTGAATTTATCTCTTGGCTACACAAAAATATCTATACTTGTCACTTCGAATGAGAATTAAAAAAATATCTTATCCAAAGGATAAACTACTGCAATCGTTTTTTACGCAGAAGAATGGCGACAAATGTTAGCAAAGTACGAAATCGTATGATACCAGATTAAAGAATCTCCAAAACAAGTGGTTCGAAAGGAGATTTCGAAGCTGTTAAATAAACACAAAGTGCTTTTTCAGATATGAGAAACTTGCAACAAATATTTATTTTTTTACTTTATCCATAGCAATATTAAAATTAGGCGATAAAAATTTTGTGAAAACTATGTTGCTAAGCAAAATACTCACTGGGGATATTATAAAACATATTTTTTTCAAGAGAAAAGTAGTATGAAAAAAATGTTCATCCCTTCTTTTTAAGAAACTGTTCTTAATATTGAGCCAAATCGCGACCAAAAATTGTAATACAATACGAGAATTCCAGTTACGGAAAACTAATCATTAATGCAACTCTGGTTTTATGTTTGTAACATTAAAAAAAGGTACTACTTAGTTACCCCTTCGATCAATATTGCCAAATTATGCAAATCGCCAAATTATACATATTAACTTAAATTTTATTTTAAATAACGAAAAAATAAAAGAATTAGTAGAATTTTAATAAAAATAGAAATACAAAGGTCCAAATAAAAATCACTTAATGACATTTTAAACACGTGTATCGTATTTAATATCATTGAATGTGACATTATCGATCGTCCATTATTGGCATTTAATCTTATAATTTGGCGATATTTTTTTAGTCGACGGGGATAACCAAGCAGTTCTAAACAAAATGACATGGGAATACTTCAAATAAAAGAGTAACGGGAAAAAATATCACATAAGCACCGAGGAACATAAATGCTCACAAAATGTCATTAAATTTCCAGATCTCTTGAGTCGTTAATTGATGTTTATTTATTAATAAATTATTTATTTACTTTTTATTCCTATTTGAAAATTAAGTAATATATTTTATTCTGTAATTATTAAGTAAACGTATTTTATTTAATGTTATTTCACTTTTAAAATAATGGAAAATAATTAAAAATATACATGTTATCCGGAAAAAAAACCGTTTTCAAATTGACGTAATAAAAAAAAAAAAAAAAAAAAAAAAAAAAAAAAAATTGCGGCCACGTTTATATATGACGTGCTTATAGGTCATAATGATTATAATTGTGCCGAATAGCGAAGAAAATTATACTTAAAAAATTACATTTACATAGACCACATTTTATCGTATTCAAAATTTAACAATAAAGTAAAATATGTTATTAGTTAATTGGGTACTTCTAGGTTATCCCGTCGACCATTTTCGCCAAATTATAAAAATCGCCAAACTAATAGCCAAGTTATTTTTGTTGACATAATTTTTATTTTAAATAACGAAAGAACAAATAAATTAGTGACACATGAATAAAAACACAGTTAAAAAGTGAATTTAAAACCACTTGATGACATTTTAAACATGTGTATCGTGTTTAATGTGACATTCACAATCATCCATTATTGGCATTTAATCTTATAATTTGGCGTTAGATTTTTGGTCGACAGGATAACCTAGAAATACCGTTAGTTGAAACACTTTTTAAGAATTAGAATTATTGTAATATAATATTTTTTTTTATCTGTATACCAAATACCAGTAAACGAAGGAAATCATGCTTACAATAAAATTTCCTATAATTGCATTCGCAATAATACAAAAAAAGTCAAGTTAAATTTAGATTTGGTACTTCTAGCTTATCCCGTCAACCAATTTCGCCTAATTATACAAATCGCCAAACTATTAGCCAAATTATACATATCGAAATATTTTTTCTTTTAAATAATAAAAAACAAATAATTAGTAGAATATTGATAAAAATATAAATAAAAAGTCGAAATAAAAATCACAATGATGTTTTAAATACGTGTATCGTATTTAATATCATTGTATGTTACATTCACGATCTACTATTATTGGTATGTAATCTTATTTTTTGGCGATCATTTTTTGGTCGGCGGGATAACCTAGAAGTACCCCAAATTTTCTATTTTTTAAAATCTATCTTAAAACATTTAATGTTTAAAAATGCCCAAAAAATTTTAGATTTACTTAAATTGAGAGTAACAGCGTAAATCGGATCGGGTTTAATGAACGTTAACACGTTTTTGATAAACGCGTATTATCCATTATCTACAACTCAAAATGAATAAAATAGATTAAATTAATGAATTAACTTACATTTAAACAAATAATGTATATTATTTAATAGTGTATGTATATTTCTGTATTATTTTATGTATATTACTAGTGAATGTGAAATTAGTCTAACATATGTATCCGAACTGAAGACATTCAAATCAGAGTAGAATGTAAAACTCAAACAAAATTCAACATAAAAAGATATAATTACTCGATGAACGGAAAGCAGTCGTCAAACAAACCAGACATGGTATCTTCGAGATGCAAAAGGTTATACTTTAACAAAATCTAGTTAAATTACTAACTTAAGATAGTACCAGTATAAAACGCTTACAAAAATTTTACATATCAGATTGCAATCAATCAGTTAAATTTAACTGTTGCCACTTAAATGATATAAATATAATGTTGCCATTTCTATTTCAAATACATAAAATACTAAATTGCCATCATAGCATATTTCGTTGAAATTGTAATATTTGAATTTATTGATATTTTGATTGATAATTATTGATAATTTTTCGTTACTACTAGGTTACCTCGTCGACCAAAAAATTATCGCCAAACTATAAGATTAAATGCCAATAATGGATGAACGTGAATGTCACATTCAATGACATTAAATACGATTTACGTATTTAAAATGTCGTTAAGAGATTTTTATTTCGACCTTTTTATTTGTATTATTAATATTCTACTAATTATTTGTTTTTTCGTTATTTAAAATAAAAATTATGTCAATATGTATAATTTGGCGATTTGTATAATTTGGCGATGTTGGTGGACGGGATAACAGAGAAGTACCAATTTTTTTAATATTTTAAGATACTTTTGAATTCTTTTCAAAGCATAATAAAACAAAAGAAAAATTACGTATTTTTTTCATGTAAAAGCGATTTATACGGAGTAGATGTAACGATAAAAGAAAAAAAAATTAGAAATTAATAACAAATGAGGTCACTTTAAACGAAATCGAGTTTAGTTATGGACTTGAGAGTATGTGTGTGAAAATGATGTCATTGTTGTAGAATTTTACATTTTTCTAGGAAACAAAACTGTTAAAACCTTTTAAATGATGCAAATCAAATGTAACTTCATTGCAATACTTTCTGCATATAATATATTCATTCCTCGAAACATTTATCGATTGTTATATATTACTGCCGTCTATGGCGACTTGTTTGGTCTCCATTAAACGTATTCTACGCTTTCCATCATGTTACTTTTACTCTTAATTTAATTTACTTCTTCAATCATCATCCTAATCGTAAGATTCCTACCAGAGAAATTAATAAATGTTTGCAATCATGGTAGCATTCCATATTTCATTATTTCAAAATTTAATAATGAAAAATCATGCTTTTTTCATTAATTTCGATTCTGAGTTCATAAATATGACAATAAAGAAACGTGAATTTAAACTGTAAACAACGCCACAATTTTACTTATTATGACGTCATAAGACATAACAAAACTCTCACGTCATTATCTACAATGATGTCATAAGAATATTGTCCATTTATTGTTGAAAAACTTGCTTTACGAACCTCCATGGTTATTTTTTTCCGTTCGTGATTGAATGAATCTTTTACGGCTTATTTATTTTTTAGGAATGCGATATTAAATCATGAATGTCAATTTAATTTCAATAGGCGTTATCTCAAAATATACATAATTTTTTTTTCAATGTAAATTAGAAACAATGCCTTTATGTTGAAATAAAACATTTTGATTTAGGTTATTACTATTACTATTAAAAGGTACTACTCTGTTAAACCGTCGACCGATTTCGCCAAATTATAGAAATCGCCAAACTAATTGTCAAATTATGCATATCAACATAATTTTTATTTTAAACAACGAAAAAACAAATAATTAGTAGAATATTAATAGAAATACAAATAAAAAGTGGAAATAAAAATCCCTTAATGACGTTTTAAGCATATGTATCGTACTTAAGGGGTCAGGTACCTTTCAAATGGTCAAAATTTCGATTTTTTTTTATTGCTTTATATGAAAGTATAATCTTTTAGATTCATATTAAAACAAACCCCATAAAAAAATTCTCATTAGAAACGAAGTTATGGGCAAAATAGTAAGACCTCTTTTCATGAAACAGCGATAATTAAAGGGCTAGACTGTTTGTTTACATTTTTCACGCAGCAGGCGCCGGCCGTAGCTGATAAGATTCAAGGATTTCTACTCTTATTTTTCTTTACTCTGTGGTTATTTATTTTCCCTTTCCTTTCAGGAAATCAAGCAGAAATTAGCAACTGCTACTTCAACTTTAGATTCAAGGTATTTAGCTTGATTTAGAAATAAATCTATGCACGTTGTGTTGTTTACTCTTTCGATGCTGAATTTCTGATTTTTTTATAGTGATTTGTTTGCGAATAAGTTTTATTTTAGCTTTAAATTAATTTTATTTATTTCGTTAATAATCTTCTGCTACAATGAGTGAAGTTCTTATCGAAAACACACCTAAAAGAGCTTCTGGGATACGACCGAAAAAAAGGAAATTTACTGGTAATGTATATACCAGAAAGTTGACGAAAAGTGAAAATGATTCACTGAATAATAGTGCTTCACAGAGAAAACTTTCTGTAAACAAGGAGTTTGAATATAATTCTAGCTTTGATGGATATCGTATTATGGATGTCAGTCACATGTTTTCCATTCTGGAAAAATTTTTATGCTGTAAAGCTTGTGGTGGTGAAGTAAGTATAACAGAAGAAATTGAATGTGGCTTATCATCTAAAATTTCGATTTTATGTGAAAATTGTGCTGAAGTTATTAAATTTAAGAATTCTAAGAAGATCGGCGAAAATAACAAAATTTCAGAAATTAACAACAGATATATTTATGCCATTAGATCAATTGGACTGGGGTATGCAGCAATGAAACTGTTTTGTGGAATCATGGATCTGCCTCAACCGGTTTCCAAAAAATCTTACAATGCTGCGATAAAGGTGCTACAGAAATGCTCTGCATCTGTCGCAGAAAAATCTATGATATCTGCAGCTTCAGAAGAAGTAACTCTGACTGATTCTTCATGCTTAAACATCAGTGGTGACGGTACATGGAAAACTCGGGGTCATACTTCACGAATAGGTGTGTGCACTGTCATTGGTGACAAAAGCGGCAAAGTTATTGATACTGAAGTCCTTTCCTCATTTTGCAAGTCATGTGATGCATGGAAACTAAAAAAAGGGACGCATGAATATAATTCATGGAAAAAAACCCATGAAAATGATTGCCTCAATAACCACGATGGATCTGCTGGAAAAATGGAACTAAGTGGTATGGTTCGAATATTTCAACGTTCAGAAGCCACAAGAAACGTAAAGTACATTGGATATATAGGTGATGGTGATGCCAAAACTTTTCAAGCCATATCAGAGGCCAGCCCATATGGTTCTGATACAAAAGTTGAAAAAATTGAATGCGTGGGTCACATTCAAAAGAGAATGGGCACACGCTTACGAAAACTTAAACAAAACAAAGTAAAATGTAGTGAAGGTAAAGCACTTGGAGGAAAAGGTAGACTTACGGACAACATCATTGCTAAGCTAACAGATTATTATGGAAATGCAATTCGACAGAATAAAAACAATTTACATGAAATGCGTAAAGCTATCTGGGCTGCATATTTTCATACTCGTTCAACTGATGCCGAGCCTCTACATTCATTTTGCCCTACTGGAAGTGAATCTTGGTGCAAATATAATAAAGCAGTTGCTTGTGGTACCATTAAAACATTTAAACACAAGAACACAGTCCCGACTAGTGTAATGGATACTATAAAACCAATTTTTAATGACTTATCGCAGCCAAAACTTCTGTCTAGGTGCTTAGGAGGTAAGACCCAGAACAACAATGAATCGATAAATTCTTTAATATGGAAATTATGTCCAAAAACACAAGGTGTAGGTAAAAGGATTGTGGAAATTGCTACAAATGAAGCAGTTATTTTGTTTAATGATGGCAATCAAGGAAAAATGAATGTAATGCAAGAATTTGGCTTGACAGTTGGTGCACATGCTCGAGGATGTTTGAAACAGTTAGACGACCAAAGGATTGCAACTTCTAATTTACGCTTTCTTCAAAATACAAAAGAAGCAAGAAAAAGTAAGCGAATGAAAGAAATTGCTCAGAAAGATAAATTTCTCTTGGAGGAAGGTGAAATTTACAGTGCCGGTGCTTTTTAAATGTGTTAAGTTTTGTGAAAATCTTTGAGCAAAGTTTTTTTCCATCTGTTATCCCATGCGATGATAGTTATCAAAGTATATGTATGTAAATTAGTGTTCAAATTTCTAAAAGGTTTATTTATGTCATGCAATAGAAAACATCAGAATGAATTTATAGATTTTTGTTTCACAAGTCTTCTAAAAAGTTTATCAACCTAATAATCTAAGTAACAGATGATGTAGTATTGTTCTTGTAAAGGTAAATTTATTTTTATTTCTACTTTTATTTTTCTTGATTTAGTACACAATATTTATTTTTTAATATTTATTAAATTCATGTGTATAAATAAGATAAGTAAATAATTATATAAATTACTGCAATACTTAAAAATAATGTTTCATAATAAGTTCCTAAGTCAATCTTTTCTTTCAATTGAATTTTCACAAAAATAATTTTCGTTTTTACGCTTAGGATTCAGTAGCGCACATGATTTCTCCGAAACTGTTGGCTAAAATTTTATAAAAAATTAACAGCTCATACAAAACATTCAAATGTTGAAAATGACGAATTGTTATCAGTGTCATGTAAGAATTTATTAAATAATGAATGGTTATTTAGAAAAATGATATAAGGAAAATTTTTTTTCGTTTTTTCGTTTACGATTCAATAGCGCGCATGATTTCTCCGAAATGGTTGTCTAAAATTTTATAAAAAATTAACAGCTCTTACAAAACATTCAAATGTTGAAAATGACGAAGTATTATCAGTGTCATGTAAGGATTTATTAAATAATGAATGGTTATTTAGAAGAATGATATGAGGAAAAATTTTTTCGTTTTTATGTTTACGATTCAATAGCGCGCATGATTTCTTTGAAATTGTTGGCTAAAATTTTATAAAAAATTAACAGCTCATACAAAACATTCAAATGTTGAAAATGACGAATTGTTATCAGTGTCATGTAAGGATTTATTAAATAATGAATGGTTATTTAGAAGAATGATATGAGGAAAAATTATTTTCGTTTTTACGTTTACGATTCAATAGCGCGCATGATTTCTCCGAAATGGTTGTCTAAAATTTTATAAAAAATTAACAGCTATTACAAAACATTCAAATGTTGAAAATGACGAAGTATTATCAGTGTCATGTAAGGATTTATTAAATAATGAATGGTTATTCAGAAGAATGATATGAGGAAAATTTTTTTTCGTTTTTCCGTTTACGATTCAATAGCGCGCATGATTTCTTTGAAATTGTTGGCTAAAATTTTATAAAAAATTAACAGCTCATACAAAACATTCAAATGTTGAAAATGACGAATTGTTATCAGTGTCATGTAAGGATTTATTAAATAATGAATGGTTATTTAGAAGAATGATATGAGGAAAAATTATTTTCGTTTTTACGTTTACGATTCAATAGCGCGCATGATTTCTCCGAAATGGTTGTCTAAAATTTTATAAAAAATTAACAGCTCATACAAAACATTCAAATGTTGAAAATGACGAATTGTTATCAGTGTCATGTAAGGATTTATTAGATAATGAATGGTTACTTAGAAGAACGATATGATGAAAAATTATTTTCGTTTTTACGTTTACGATTCAACTGCGCACATGATTTCTCCGAAATGGTTGTCTAAAATGTCATAAAAAATTAACATCTCTTACATAGCATATAAATGTTGAAAATGATGAAGTATTACCAGTTTCATGTAAAAATTTTGTAAATAATGAATAAATATATAGAAAAATGTTGTATCAGTATATGTTATTTGTGTATTTATATTCATTTTGCATGTTTTATAGCACACTATTTACTATTTTTTTATAATGAAACTTATTGAATTTATGTTTTTATATAAATAGGTAAGTAAATAATATATGTATACTTAAATATCTAAAGATATTTTGCATAATATGTTTTAAAAAGAAATTTTATCTTTAAATTGGATTTTCTCAAAATGCTATTTTTTCAACTTGCGCGCATGATTGCTCGAAAATGGTTGGGTAGAATTTGATGAAATTTTTACAGAAGTTACATAACATATAAATGCTTAAAATGACGAACTACTATCACTTTTGTGTATGAATTTTTTAAGTTATGAATTATTATTTACAAAAAAAAGTGCTAAATTTTGTTATTTTTCATATTTTTATGTATTTTTTATACAAAGACAGAATTTAAAGTAACTAGGGTTCGTCATTTTGATTATTGACTATTTTTCTTTATATATAAAGTGATTTTAGGTCTTTATGATATTTTTTATGCATGTCAAGCTGCGCGCAAGACTATGTATGATTTTTCTTCGAGAAAAAAAGACCTTTTGTAATTTTTTAATTTAATTTTATGGTGAAGGTATAAAAATATTCCATGACCTGTAACAGTTACAGGAAGATCATTTAAATATGTGTTAAAAATCTGAAGTTCTTAAAAGCGATAGATTTAAAGATATTGAGATCAATACTGTATGCAAATTTTGCTTCTATTTTAATCGATCAAAGGTACCTGACCCCTTAATGTCATTGAATGTGACATTCACGATCATCCATTATTGGCATTTAATCTTATAGTTTGGCGATAATTTTTTGGTCGACAGGATAACCTAGTAGTACCGAATAAAAGTTGTCAAATTTCTTTTCTTGCCAAGCACTTTTTTGTTTTGCGATTACCTATGCTGGAAAAATACATTTATTTATTGTATTTTAAATGAAATAAATGAATCTGATATACATATTATTTTTTATCTGTGTTTTAAATAAAAGTTATGTATTTTAAATGAAATAAGTTATAGTTTTATATTTCAAATGAAATGATGGCAATGGCATAAAATTTGAGAAATCTGCACTCGGCTAGAATAAAAGTACCAAAATGACAACCATGCATATAAAAATGTGAAGTGGGGAGACCAGGAAGTGTTAATGCCATTGGGCTTTTATAATATAGATGATGATGATAATTCATTTATGAAATATGAAAAACAAATACCATTGAATAAATCTTTTCTTTAACGAAATATCATATTTTCCGGCATGCCGTTATATATGAGTTTTTCTATATTTATAAGACTTCTCCCCAGCTGACCAAAAATGACCATATTTTCTAAAATTTTTCTGATTTTAGTAACCTTTTTGCAATTTTAACCATTAGCGATATTATTTTCACGTTCCCCCAACAGACCCGCGATATAGCCCAGATTGGGAACCGTTGTATTAGGCCATTCTAAATGCAGTAAAAGGCATGAAAACTCAATCGCAAAGGTATACCGGAAATTCTTTTACATTCTCACGAATAAACGTATGTTTTATGGTACGTTTTCGCACAAATGATTCAGCTACATTAGCTACATCTATTTTACATCAATTTATGTTAACCAGTAAAGAATTTCAGGCTTTTTAAATATTTCTTAAGACTGAAAAAAACATTAAATAGCCACATGATCCGGACACTAATTTCTTATTTAAAAATGGACTAACTTGGTTTTTATCAATAAACTAAAATTTTTACACAACACTACTTTCGAAAAGTCTAAACACTTTAGTTTTCTTTGACTATAAATATATCTTGGTAATTTTTTCCCCTTAAACCCTTTCGATTCCGGGTTCCCTATCACAAATTTTCTTCGGTCGGCACCACTTTACGGTTACTTTCAATTAGATGATAAAAAATGCGCCACATAAATAAGACATATTTTATTTCTTTCTATTACTTATGCCAAAAACAAATTTTGCAAAGAAAGATGATATCCAGTCAAACTGGACATATGAATGAAAAAAAATTAAGTACACATCTTCAATAGCGTTAACATGGAAAAGATAAACAGATCAAATCTCAGTTGAGATTTGATCACTTGACAACAATTTAGACATGATCTTTCTTTTTGTCATCAATATCGATTCGCTATTCGTACTTGAAAATGTCGTATGATTAACCCATTAACGCCCAGCGTCCTTTTTTGAGGACGGTTACAAAAACAGCAAGAAAGCGGTTTTCCCACCAGTAAAGAGGAAGAGAAATATATACCTTATTTTACGCGACAGAATCCTCGATAAATTTGGATAAAAGTTAATTTGCTTTTAAAAGTGGTGGGAAATACAAAATTTAAATTTTAGCGAAGATAATAATTCGGGCGCTAATGTGTTAAATGCACGCCTATGCGGTAAATGGTCCTTGTACAACCTCAGAGCAGCGTGTCCGTTACAGTCCGCAGCTCCATATACGAGCAACATGTAGACCAGTTCATCGTTCGAATACTCCATTCAACAAACCTTTGACACCGGTTCGCGAATGATCACTTCAGCGTGATCTCTGTTCACGCTCATTACCCTTCAGCGGCATCTACCGCAAGGAAATCGCAGCGTCATCTAGCGTGGATGTTAAGTTTGCCGAACTACTTTTGGTCGTAATTTCGAACCTCTTTTCATAGTAAAACCTTTAAATAAACCGCTTTCTGTCACATCAACGTGTTGCTCTTTCTCTGCTGATTCTGTTGCTTTTTTCTCTGCTTCCCAGCTAAAAATGAACTGCAGAAAATTAATAAAAAAACCGCAGTTTGAAGACTGCGGTGAATTGGCCATTTCCACTACAGAGTTTTTGTGGTCGATACAACCACATAATTACTGTAGTTTCCAAACTACAGTAATTTCATAGTTGTATCGACCACAAAAATTCTGTAGTGGAAATGGCCAATTCACCGCAGTCTTCAAACTACAGTTCTTTTGTGGTTGTATCTACCTTAAAAATTTTGCATTAATTTTGTAGTTGTATCATCCTAAAACATTTTACAGTGGAATCGGCCAAATCACCGCAGTTTTCCAACTGTACTATTTTTTTTTTAAATTTTCTGCTGTTTATTTCTAGCAAGACATGCCGGAAGAAACTTTTTTTGTTTTTGATTACTAGCTGAATAATTTTATGGCTTTCAAAATCAATCTTAATTGGTTCCTTTCTTTTACATGTCAACAACGAAGTTTTTTTTTGTATCCTATTTGATGACCATTATTTTCTTTTTTCAAATTTTGCAACTTAATTCATTATGCATCACACCCACATAGCATTTAAAAGAGCATTGTGATCTATAAAACTGGATTTTATAGATACGTTTGGTATCCCCAACTTTATTAATAAAATCCAGTTTACTACATACAATATGCATTAGTTTTACTGGTGACTTTGAAAATAATTATACACAAATTCCGCCACATTGCACATATCCTTTTAACACTATTTCTACCAATGTCAAGAGGCATCTTTTAAAAAATCTAAATTTATAGTTTAAATTTTTTAACTTTTAGAATGAAACAATTGCAAAACATTTTTAACACATAAAACATTGTTTGTTATGCTTATTTTAAATTAAAAACTACAAGCAAAATAAACATAAATCAATACTTTAAAACTGTTGTTGTCGCTCATAGAACCAGTGTTAAAGACAAATGCGTGTAATTATGCATACAAATTTTTAAAATAACAAAAAAACTCTACAGATTTTTTTGCTGTTTCCATTTCAGTCTTCGCATTTTGGAACATGATTATTAACAGCCTATACAATGTAACAAGTTATTTTCTGTTCTATGTATGATGACATGATGTTCTTGAGTTTTTTCTCAAATTGCAAAAACATTAAACTTCCTAGCGGTCAAATGTAAGTAACATAGAGAAAACGATAAAAACAAATTAATATATTCAGTACTACTTGGTTATCCCATCAACCAGTTTCGTCAAATTATACAAATCGCCAAACTAATAGCCAAATTATACTATTCTATTGACATAATTTTTATTTTAAATAATGAAAAAACAACTAATTAGTAGAATATTAATAAAAACCAAATAAAAAGTCAAAATAAAAATCACTTAATTGTGGATCATATTTAATGTTATTGAATTTGACATTCATGATCATCCATTATTAGCATTTAAAGTTTGGTAGTCAGAGCCTGATTACTAACGGGGCACTCTCTCACCAGAAAAAATTTATAGAAATTTTCGTCTTCTTTAAACGCCCTTTTCATACAAGATTACTGTCATGAATAAGGAAAAATTCTTTTTTTCTTTTTCCTGGTGAGAGAGTGCCCCGTTAGTAATCAGGCCCTGTTGGTAGTAGTTTTTAGGTCGATGGGATAACCAAGTAGTACCATATTTTTTATGCAAAATAATGAATTTACATTTTTCCATATATATATCTGTAATAAATGCTTAAACCTATTTTTCTTTGTTTTTTCAAAAGTTGAAATCAACCTCATATTTTAAAGGAAAAATAAGGACATTATTATTGTTATTATGTTGGAAAATATATGTTATGTATTACAAATAATGGAACGCTCCCATTTGGGAATATTGGCGTTTAAATGGTTCAGCACCGAAACTAGCCTTTTTTGCACCTGGGGTAAACATGGATTTTGGTGCCCCCATTTCCCACATACATGCATTTTTTATATCAATCACACCAAACAAAATCTTAATTTGGCATAACGTCACCTTCTGTTCTGATGGCACCCGGGGCATGTGCCCCTTCTAGTTTCGGCCCTGAAATGGTTAATTACTGAAAACACAGAAATTTAAAACTGAGATTCACATTAATGTGGTTTGCCATATACATGCACAATTTACTATCCAATCTACAAAATAAAAACTTATAAATTCATGTGACTGTCCTCAACAGTTCTGAACTGACTGCTTCACTTTTTATATGCCTGGTGACTATTTTGATACTTTAATTATAGCCCTCTATACAGACAAAATACCCAGTTAAGTTCACAAGGATATTGCAACAGTTTGCATTTGTATATGTAACAGACCACACGTTATACCCCTACGTTTCAAAACGGCATGATGAATTGCACTTTGGAAAGGTCATTTTTCAGAATGTTTACTTGAGTCTCGTTGTCATTATTGACGTGGCTGTTCAATTCATTACCTTTTCTAGTAGCAGATTAGAAAATTATTTAATAACAGTGAAAGTGTCTTTAAATTATATATATAAAAGTGATGCAAGAGTGCCTTTTTTGAGAACGGTTGAGCATATTTTACTGCCACCTTTCGTCAAAATTCGCATATTTTCTGTGATATTTTATAAAAATGATCATATTGCCACAATCTTTAAAGAAAATTAGCATATTTTCTGTGATCTTTTGAAAAAGTTCACGCATTTACCCAACTTTTTGACCAAATTCACAATTTTTTTCCGATTTTTCTACAAAATACGTCTATTTTTCTCAGTTTTTATCAAAATTTTCGTATTTTCTGATCTTTCAAAAAAAATTCACATATTTTCTTCGATCTTTCGTCAAAAGTCTCAATTTTTCTGCAATCTTTTGCAAAAATTTGCATTTTGCATATTTTCTGCGATATTTCGAGAAAATCTGCATTTCCCTGATTTTTCGAAAAAATTAGTGAATTTTAATGATTTTTATACAAAATACACCTATTTTTCTCGATTTTTATCAAAATTCTCATATTTTCAGATTTTTCGACAAGATTTGTATATTTTCTGTGATATTTTGACAAAATTTTCCTTGATTTTTTATGAAAATTCTCAATTTTTCGACAAAAATTGAGTATTTTCCATGATATTTCACATATTTCCCCGACTTTTTGATAAAAGGGGGTAGCGGGTTAAGGGGGGTCTGGCGGCCCCCACCGAATCTGGTAAAATCGTTCCAAAAATCTTGAAGAGGGTCGAAAAACAAGCAGTATAAGCTTTTTACCGACATTACAACCCCAAACGAAAACACAGTAATGGCGAAAAATATGAATTTTTGTGATTTTTATTTTTTTTCAACCAGTTTAATTTATTTTTAAATGGTTTAAACGCAATTAAAAATTTGTTTTAGATGTGTGGAAGTCCCCTGAATTTTTTCAGATTTTTTGGTCAAGTAAAAACATGTGAATTTCAGGTTTAATTGCGAAAAAATCGTGAAAAACGCGTCATTTTCAAGATTCAACCCTCTAATTTTTAGGGTTGTTTTCATTTTCCCGAGGGGTGCTGTATAGTATAGATAGCGGCAATCGTCCTCTTTCGAATGCAGGCAACGGGACTCAATTTGGTCAATTTTGGTGAGCGGGGCGATTTTTTGAAAAAAACTCGAATTTTCAACTTTCGATAAATTACGGCGCGTACTTGGTATAATGCGTCCTTGCTATAAAAAATACATCTCTATAGGGGGTTTTGTGGTCGCTGATCACGAATTTGATGTCAAAAATTTTTTTTTACAACAAATTCACCCATAAGTATTTATTAACACAGGTTTGATAATGTAAAAAATATCATTGAATCACAGCATTTAAACAATTTTAATATCGTGTTCAACTAATATAATCAATGAAACTAAATTTTCTGGTATAAATCATATTTTATTCAAGCTTACGTAATAGTCACACAGTAATATAAAATAGCATAATACTTTTTTTACAGAGCTAAGTTAACAATTTTACAGTTTTAATCCTCGTCACTATCTTCTTCAATAACAGGTTCAACGCTTTGAACAGAGAAAAGATTTGTTAGAATCTGTGCTGGACGAATAATTTCGCGACAAATATCTCGCATGCCCTAAAAAGTAAATGATAGTGGCCACATGTGCACAACAACCGACAGTTCTGAGGCCATTCGCGGCCCCACCAGTGGCCGAGAGGTTCGGACCTCTCAACTGGTAGACGGCAGGTGCTGGGTTCGAACCCAATCGCGGCTGTCGGCCTAACCGTTCGGAGTTTTCGTGGTTTTCTTCGAACCTTGCGTAAATACGGGTTAGGTTCCCTTAGAAAGACCCCCACGAAGGGCATTCCCCCCTGGTCCTATATGCCTAGCGCAGATAATCGGACGTCAAAAATCAATCAATCAATCAATCAATCAATCTGAGGCCATTCGCACAATCGCATACGTATTCTTCTATACCACTTCTTCAAATAGCGTTAGGAACGTATTTTACGTAACACTTGTATACTTTTTCCGACTTATGTGCCTCGATTGAACTTCGCATTTCAAAACTGATTTATCTTCCAACAAGTAATGCATATTAAGAACTCCATCTTCAGTACATAATTCTGCTAAATAAGAAACGGTCTGTGATAACTGGTGAGACCCTGTAAAAAGTATCTTCAGATCTCTTTCTGTCAACTCCGGAAAGTCTACAACATCATTTGACGTCAGAGGTCTGAAGATCCTTTTTTTCTGTTACAGTTTTTCTCTTCTACCACTTTCGCTAAATCATTATTAATGATTTTTCTGAGCAACATTTCGTTAGTGATCTCATCTTGTAATTCGCTATCACAATTGAGTCGTTTTCCGAACAAGTTAACCAGAAAATTCGCTATTTTGCAATAAGTTTTAGCTGATAGCAAACGTTTATTGTCAAACTCATGATGCAAGAGTTGGAATTTACTGCTAATGATCCCATGAACAGCCTCTACTACCTATCTTAGTTTAGTTACAAATCGACTGTCATTCGCCTCTTGAGTCGTTAGTTGTTTCCTTTTTCCTTTTAACGCAGGCATCAGAACAACAAATTCTTCAGACTGTAAGAAATTTTTTACATCTCGAAATCCTCTATCAAGTATAAAGACGTCGCCTTTTTGAAGAAGTGATCTTAAACCGCTTGGATCTTTAAAAATCTACATCATGATTGTAACATCATTAACTGTTGCTTCGTAAGGCCCGAAAACATCAACCACAAACCCATCCGTGGTACAAACCGTGAAGGGTTTAAAAAGTGGAACGTTTTTTTTGCCCTGAATACGATTTTCGTTGATAACAATTGTTGCTACTTTTTTCATGTTGAACATACGATCCATCAGCTATCAAAACTAGTCGATTCTCAAAACCGTGTAATTTTTCACGTACGGAGAAGTGTGATTAGCTATCAAGTCTTCTCGTGAACACGCTTGCACCCCAAAATGATATGGCAAAACGTCTTTACTGAAGGATTTCAAGACCGAATCGCAATAATCAGATACCTGTTGAGCGTATTTTTTATCAAATATTGACGCTGCTATGCTGTTGGAATTGCCAGTTCTGAGTATAAAAAGAAATACAAAAAGAGCTTGATTCACGCTGCAGTTACCGGAATTGCGCATTGAAATTAACATTTTTTTTAATGTGCTGATTTGTTCAATGTCATATCCGGTCAACGACTTGATCCGTTCATCGGATAAATTGTTATCTTCTAATCTATCTAAAATACTGTTATTACATGAATCTGAAAGTACATTTAAAAAATGTACTAATTCATCCGAATCAATTTTACACATATTTGCGAAGACCTGCAGGTTAGAAATTTCATCAGCATAGAAGCGTTCACCGATAAAATGTTCAGAACAACACCGATTGTTTTTGGGTATGAAAATTCTTGAATTAATAAAAACTTGTAACCGAGCTCTGAAAGGAACAACGACGAAGTTTCTATCTTGAACAAGACAAACACAACAATGTTTATGAGACGCGGTAACTCTCTTGATTGGCATAATTATCGGTTTGCTTTGTTTTTTCTCTCTGACAACGAAAGTCGGGTCACTAGACGAAGACGATTGCGATCGTGAAGACAGAGATGACGAAGATTGCGTTACTGATTGTGAAGATAAAGACTGCGTCGCTGCTTGTTGGGCGAGACGGGGCGGATGTGCTGACTGACGGTTCGTTACCTGATTCTGACAAATTGAACAATCGTGATGACTGCCTTTCCATTGGATCAGCTTCTGACGGAGTGTTTTCTGGTTCTGGTGAATCCGGCTGCGGCCTGGGATCGTCAGGTTCATCTAGATCCATTTCTGGCAGAAGATTGGCTGAAGCGATCTCTGGCGATGAATGGCTGCGACTTGTTGAAGGTTGATCAAGTTCTGTCTTCATTTCATATGCTTTTGACCGGCATTTGTGGCATGAGATGTCTCCTATATCCATTTGTACGCCCAAACAGACTGAAAATGTTTGTGCTTCATCGTTTGTTAGGATGACTTTTTGCAGTCCAGTATCATGACGAAGCAGAGTGTTGCATGAGACGCACCTTTCATCTACATAAGATTTCCATTTTTTAGGCGGCATCTCAAATGTACTGAAAAACAGGTTTTTATGAATGAAAATATCTATAAAAAATATATTTTTTTAAACAATATATTTTTTTAAAACTTACTTTATAGTCTTCCTTCAAGGTCTAGGAAAACCACATCTTTACACGAAATCTGTTGTTCCACTAGAACTATTTCAAAAAAATTTTCCTGCCGGTCTGAAAAATATATAACTTAGTAAAACGAACAATGTAAAAAACATTTGATTTAATGTACAAGAAATAACAATCCATTACCTTTTACAAAATGTAGTAAAGAAGGTAAAAGTAACAACTGCGTGCTGCAGCGGTGACACTTGACACGTGTATGCGACGAACGCTGAGGAGGAAAAGAAAGCTAGAGTGATGCTACAGCGCTATGACGACGCCACAGCGCTATTTCGCGTGCGCAGTAGCATGACTTCGGGTTGGGCCTAATGCCTCGAGTCGTGGGCCTAGTAGTGTAGTCTTTTACCAGATGGCGGTTCAGTCAACTCATTTGAATTTCAAATTACCATTATCAATGCAGGTAAAATTCATATTACGTTATCGGTAATTATTATATTTTTGACTAAATAAAATAACGATGAAAATTCAACGACACATATTTTTTTTAAATTAATGTTAATATTATTAATAATATTATTAATACTATTAATATTACTATTAATATTATTAATTAACTTTTTCTGGAATAAAAACTAAAAAACAGTTAATTGAGAGAAATTAAAAAAAATCTTTCATTAATATTTTTACATTATCAAACCTGTGTTAATAAATATTTATGGATGAATTTGTTGTCAAAAAAATTTTTTGACATCAAATTCGTGATCCGCGACCTCAAAAACCCCAATAGAGATGTATTTTTTATAGCAAAGACGCATTATACCAAGTACGCGCCGTAATTTACCGAAAGTTGAAAATTCGAGTTTTTTTCAAAAAATCGCCCCGTTCACCAAAATTGACCAAATTGAGTCCCGTTGCCTGCATTCGAAAGAGGACGATTGCCGCTATCTATACTATACAGCACCCCTCGGGAAAATGAAAACAACCCTAAAAATTAGAGGGTTGAATCTTGAAAATGACGCGTTTTTCACGATTTTTTCGCAATTAAACCTAAAATTCACATGTTTTTACTTGACCAAAAAATCTGAAAAAATTCAGGGGACTTCCACACATCTAAGACAAATTTTTAATTGCGTTTAAACCATTTAAAAATAAATTAAACTGGTTGAAAAAAATAAAAATCACAAAAATTCATATTTTTCGCCATTACTGTGTTTTCGTTTGGGGTTGTAATGTCGGTAAAAAGCTTATACTGCTTGTTTTTCGACCCTCTTCAAGATTTTTGGAACCATTTTACCAGATTCGGTTGGGGCCGTCAGACCCCCCTTAACCCGCTACCCCCTTTGTGATTTTCCTACAAAAGTCGCATATTTTATGCAATCTTTCTACAAAATACATATTTTTTGCTCGATTTTCATCAATTTTCTTGTATTTTCCTGATTTTTTGACAAAATTTATAAATCAAACACAAGAATTTCGTGCATGAATTTTGTAAAAAGGGCGAATTATATCTATTACTTGCTCAAAAATGCAAATTATGCCCACGAATTGCTCAAAAAATCAAATTACGTCCATGAGTCGCATAAAATAACACAAATTATGTCCATTAATCACAAAAAAAACATGAATTATGCTCATAAATCACATTAAAAAAGCGAATAATGCCAATAAATAGTTAAAAAACACGAATTATGTCCATAAATTACTCAAAAAACATGAATTTCGTCAGAAAAAAGCTGAAAAAGGTGCAAAATACGCCCACAAATAGTACAAAAATAACGAATTACTCCCATGAATTGCATAAAAACGTGAATTACGTTCATGACCCGAGAGCAGAATCGGCGCAATGCTGCGACATATGTCGCAGATTCTTGAGAGGGTCTGCAGACTGTTTTTCAACTGTTAAAAATTTAGCAAAAATTAAAAAATTTTGGACCTTATCCAAAATTTGCAATGTTTTGTATCGTGATTTTTGACAAATAGTCTTCGAAAAGAAATCAATTTTGTTCAAAAAAATTTTTCAAAAAGATCGCAAAAAAATCGACGAGTTTCTTCAAAACATCGCAAAAAGTGGCAAATTTCCTCAAAAGATCAAGAAAAAACGCCAAATTTCATCAAAAGATCACAAAAACGGCAAATTTCTTCAAAAAATCGCAAAAAATGGAAAATTTCAAAAGTTCACGAAAAAAATGGCAGTTTTCGTGAAAAGATCATGAAGCAACACTGTTATCGCGAAAAAATGGCAAATTTCTTCAAGAGACCGTGAAAAACGGCAAATTTCTCCAAGAAATCGCGACAAAACGGCAATTTTCGTCAAAAGATCACGATAAATCGGCAAATTTCTTCAAAATATGACGAAAAAACATCAAATTTATTTAAAAGATCGTGAAAAAAACAGCAAATTTTGTCAAAAGAGTGCAAAAAAAGTAATTTCGTCCAAAGATCGCAAAAAATGACATTGCGTCAAAAGATCGTGAAAAACCCGCAATTTTGTCAAAGGGGAGACCCCTCCCCCTCTTTCGGACAATGTATGAGGTGGTAAAAATTCTGAGAACAAAGGCAACTTCTTTTTAAAAGAATACTTTTCTTTTACGTCTATCACAAATACTTTTGAGGTTTGAGTGGATATAATGAGAGGAATTGGTCTGAAGACAGTTTAAGTTTTTATTTGCGTTGCAGACTGCAGAAAAAATTTATGCTGCTGGGGTTCATGAATCGTTAATTAAAAAAACCGAGAATTTTGTTGACAAACCGCTCAAAAAAACACATGAAAAAAGCAAATTAAGTCGAAAAATCGCATTAAAAATGCTAATTACTTTCATGAATAGCATAAAAAACGTGGATAACAGTCCATGAATCACTCCAAAAACGCAAATTATGTGTATAAATTACATAAAAAATGCGAATTACACCTATGAAGCACTGGAAAAATTAGAATTATGCCCATGAATTACTCAAAAAACGTGAATTACATCCATGAATCGCGTAAAAAATGTGAATTTCATCTATGAATCGCTCTAAAAATGTGAATTATATCTATGAATTGCTGAAAAATGCAAATTATGTCCATGAATCGCATAAAAAAACACAAATAACATCCATGAATCGCAAATTACCTTTATGTCTTAAATCGTTCAAAAAAACACGAATGTTGTCAACTGAAATCTCAAAGAATGCAAATTATACCCATAAATTGCATAAATATAGTGAATTACGTTCATAAATTTCATAAGAAATGCAAAATATATAGATGATTTGCATAAAAATGCGAATTGCGGTTCATGAATCGCTCAAAAAACATAAATTTGGTCAACAGAACACTCAAAAAACACTAATTTTGTCTATTGATTGCTTAAAAAACACAAATTACATCCATGAATTGCATAAAAAAGCGAATTATGTCCATTAATTGCTTTAAAAAATGCAAATTACGTTCATGAATTGCATGAAAAACACAAATTATGTCCAAAAATCGTGCAAAAATCTTGAATTATACCCATGAATTGCATAATAAAACGAAATTTCATAATATAATGCATAATTTTATTAAATGTTAAATTCATTTGCAGAAAGTTTTTGACCCAATGTAACGTGCGTAGAAAGTTTTTGGTTTTAAACAAGTCTGTTTCGTACTATCTTTTGACGAAATTTCTATAATTTGTGCGATCTTTCTACGAAATGCATCATCTTCCTCGATTTTTGTCAAAATTATCTTATCTTTCAATCTCCCGACAAATTTTGTATATTTTTGTCGATTTTTCCACCAAAATTCTTGATTTTTCTGCAATATTTCAACAAAATTTGCATATTTTCCTTGATCTTGCGACATAATTCATGCATTTTCACACAATCTTTCGAAAAAATTTGTGTATTTTTTGCTACTCTTTGACAAAATTAGAATATTTTTCTGCAAAAACACTAAATTAGAGTATTTTTTCTGCTGTTCACAAAAACTGCATTCCCCCCTTCAATCGTTCTGCCTGTTTTTTGTGATCCTTTAACAAAAATTAAAGGTTTTTTTTGTAATCCTTTCACAGAAATCACACTATCGCTCACCATTCTTTGAAGAAAATAGTCCGCTGTTGCTTGACGAATTTATAGATAGAAATAAATGAAAATTTCTTCATATATGCAGTTTACCATGTTATCTTAAAAGAAATTTATGTTCTGCAGAAATATATTGCATTTCATGTAAGAAAATCAGCATATACATGGTAATACACATGGTAGTCTTTTTTATAATCACACAATTTGTTCGATTCCTAAAAAGAAAAGTTACTTACCGATAAAATGCTAATCCATGGCATTTATTGTAGACTTATTTATAATATGAAAATGATTTTTTTTAGTTTAGTATTGACTTTTTATATAACTGAACATTAAATAGAAATAGAAAACATTAAATGCTAATCCATGGCATTTATTGTAGACTTATTTATAATATGAAAATGATTTTTTTTAGTTTAGTATTGACTTTTTATATAACTGAACATTAAATAGAAATAGAAAACATTAATAAAAAACATTCTTAAGATTATAATGATTGGAACAACTTCAAATCTAAAATAAAACATTTTTAATTATTACTATGAACAGTAAAGTACTAAATCATGTAAAAAAAATATAATAATAAAATGGATAACACTTTAGATAAACATATTTATAGGATTTTTTTTTTCTAAACAAAGTGGATTCTTTTTTCTTCCACTTCAGTATTTTTATTTTTATATTAGCTACCCTGGCACGTTTGGTGAAGAGAACACCAAACGAAAGGTTGCCTAAAAAAGACATATTTTATTTCTCAATAACGCTCAATTTTTAAAAGCATCAGGTAAAGGCAAGCATGCTACTAAATCGAACTTTAATTCAAATGCACTACGTCTTCCATATTTAATAATATTATTTAATTTAGTTTACAAAAATATTAATCACGTCTTCTAAATTAATTTCAATAAACAGAACAAATTATCTTCGCAAATAAACTAATTAAACTATTTTTACGCTCTCAGATTACAACGTGGTGACACCGGCGCCGCGCGTCGATCGATTTGCAAGTAAATAAACCGGTCCGAAAGTTGAGTTGCACGTCTATTCCAGGGGAAACAGACCATGGAGTCAGAAATGCACTGTAAGGGCTTGAAAAAGAAATCATAAGAATTCTTAATAAATAAAAAAAGAAAAGTATATTATTCTTTTGGTGTTAATCTTGCTTTTTATGAAATAAACGTGGAAAAATGGAAGTCATGTCCCATATGTAATAAGGACAATTTATGCAATGAGTAAGGAATAAACCCACCCTGTATTTTTAAGCTCGAATTATGGGCGCCATGAAAAAAAATGGAAAGCCACTGTCCCTCCCTTGATTTTTAAATTTTCTTTTTCTTCGATTTTGAACAACACAATTTTTTTCGAGTAATTTAAAATAAAAGAGGAAATAAAATTGTTCAGTTATGAAGATGGGGGGGGGCAGGAAGCAAGGGAGATCTATTGTCCCGCCCTGGATTTTAAAAATTTAATTAATTAAAATTTCCTTGTCTCTTACTTTCAAAAACATAATGTAAATTTTTCGAGTAAATTAAAAACTTAAACAGAAAAGAAATAAAAACATTTCAGTAAAGGGGGGGGGGGGGGGTGAGACACATCACCCCTTCCTGGGTTTTGAAATTTAATTAGTAATTTATTTATTTTTTAATCCGATGTACAAAAACATGATTTATTCTTTTCGAGTAACTTAAAATAAAAAAAAATAAGAATTTTCTGTTAGGGGAAGGTAGCATAGGTTAGCCATTGCCCCTCCCTTAATTTTGAAATAAAACTAATTTTTGTTCCCCATTTTTGAAAAACACAGTAAAATTTAATCTTTACTGTATTAGCTTAAAATGAAAGGGGAAATAGGAATATTCTTTGTTGCTAAAAAGGTAGAAGAGAGCTTGTCCCTTCCTATATTTTAAAATTTTAATTATTCTTTCTTTTCTTCTATTTTTAAAAACGTAGAAAAATTTCTGCTTTTCAAATAACTTAGAATTAAAAAAAATTAAGAAATTTTCTATTAAAAGGGCGGAATGGTGAGATGAGAAGTTCATATTGCCCCTCCCTGTCTTTTAAAATGTTAATAAAAATTTAATTTTTCTTTTCAGCTTTTGAAAAAATAAAATTTATTTAGAATAATTTAAAGAAACAAAGAATTTTCTGTTAGGGGAAGGAGGCATTAGGTGAGAACCATTGTTCCTCCCTTAAATTTAAATTTTAACTTTATTTTCTTTATCTTATAATTAAAAAAGAACTAAGGATTTTACGTTAGAATGAAGGAAGCATATGGGATAGATATTTCTCCTGCCTAAATTTTAAAATTTAATCATTTTTTTTTTTTATTTAGTAAAATTTATAATTGTCAAGTTACAAAAAAAAAAAAAAAAAAAAAAAAAAAAAAAAAAAAAAACAGGATTTAAAAAAAATATCGTTAAGGAGGTCCCTGCTTCGATTTCGAAAATATAATTATTTTTCTCCGATTAAGGAAAATTACGGTTAACTGGAAATATCAAGTTTTTTTTCTCTCAAATTTATGATTATAGAAGGACTTTACAAAAACTACAGAATTTTTGCCGTTTATAACTCACGTAATATTTGAAATAAATAACTACAAAAATACCAAACTCTAGCCACAAAAAAACTGAAGTATTTTTAGAGTCGAGATTGAGAAAAATCTATTGTCAACGGTAGAAAAACTTCAAAAACTCTTCACTTCTATAAAAAAACTGCAGTTCATTTTTAGCTGGGTTCTTTTACCATAACTCGCAAAAAAGGAATCCCTTTGCAGTCGTCTTTGCATCTCGAACACTTTCTGGAAGTATGTTGGTCTGGTAGTATAACACTCAAGAGTAATGTCATTGAAATATCGAAAATGTGTCGGAAACGCCCTCTATTAAAAAATGAGGACACCAAACCCATACGTTAATTTGAATAAAATAATCACCAAAGGAATGACATACACGCAAACCGCAACAAAATCGATTAGTTTGTGCAATGTTTATAAACGTTGAAAATCCCCCCCCCCTCTGTTAAATGCTACATTTTCACTATAGTTACCCGATCCCAATGTTTCCTATTTTGTGTTTATAATTTAAGTTAAAGGGTAAACTTTAGAATAACTTCAACCTCATGCATAAAATTACGATAAAAAGTAGTTGTTCGTCACTCTAAAATCTAAAGCGTCCTCTGTCGACAATTTTTGAACGTAATCGTTATTTTTTTTAAAAATCTTGGTATAAAAATAATTTTAGCAAAAACCGCAAACGAATGACCCTTTTTCCGTTTTTTAACATCCCTTGAAATTTTGGAATTTAAACTTTAATGGCCCTTAGCTCCGACAGAAGACGTTTGCGCCCCATGGTTTCCTTTTTAATAATGTTTGTCTTCATGTTTACTATCACCCTTCAAAGTTTGTCGGCCTGTTAGTGAGACATCGGGTATATAGTCAGTGAATTGAGTTACACTTTGGAAAAATTGAATGTGCGATATTAAGGGTTAAATTGCCCGAAAAGACAAAATTCATGGGTTAGGTCTATATTTGAGCCTTCTTATTATGTGTCAGTAAAAATATGGCACCAAAGTTTACTCTTATACTATTGCATTACGAGGAAACTATTTCTATTTGAGTCCTAGAAAATTTAAAAATATCTGTGTTCATAAACTATTTTAAAATTTATAAAAGTTCAAAAAGCTCAGATGCAATTTTTAAGCAAATAACATTTGGAAGCACTTTTCTCATATTCGACAGTGTAAAAAATACAGTAAAGAAATTACAGTAAAAGCACAATTTATGGGTTAGCTCATTGCCAACATACATACAGTATGATTTACGCGTTACTCAATGACATATATAACTATATATACACATATATAATGACTTATATAAAGTATATAGCTGGCATTCAAACAAGAAATTCACTAAACTGTTAGCAGTAAACTGTAACTAAAACAGCTATATCATTTGGTTGATTTTCTATTTTCACATTGCCTATAAAATCATATATTTCAACTATACACCCACCAAAGAAGACTCACTTTTTGGTATTTAGACTTGACGGATTTTACCATGGTTGCGACATAGACAAGCCATTTTTTCTGATTATGTTTTTAATCATCTATTGACGGGAATGCACAAAACTCTGTTATTACGATTGTTTTATTTCATTTTAATTAATTTCATCTGTAAAACTCCCAATATTTTACACAGACAAATCCTGCTAATAAAAAATATTTATTTATTACGTTTACGACATTGTATGTTATAAGTAGAAGATTTTAAGAGAGAAATTTTATGCGGCAGTGTTCAATCGCATTTAAAATTCATTACAAATAAGCAGCAAGAAAATGAAATAAATAGGTTATGTTTTTTTTAACCTATAAAAAATTTCTGATCCCAAATGATATATTAATGAATAAATATGCTTATACTTTAACTCGGATTAAATATTTATTTTATGATTCTACAGAAAGAATATATATAATTTAATTTTAAAAAATCTATGTAGCAGTTAATTTTTGGAGGGATTAATATATCCTCAGTGTCTGAATCATTGCAACATGTAAATTCATAATTCCTAAGAGATTAATTACACTGCATATTTAAGTAGACTATTGCCAAATTTAAGAGGTTTTTTTTTATAGAATTAAATAAACGTATTTTTTTAATACTTCAAAAGTAAGTTTTACTTTAAATTGCATAACTATTTCTTTTTTAAATAATTTTTTTGATAATAATCTAATTAACTTTGAAAAAGCATTATTAAAATATTGTTTAAACAATACATTTATTTCATTTAAAAAGTATTTTAAGGATACAAATGACTTTTTTCTGATTCTTAGTATGTTTACGTTTTTCAATTTTTACATTAAAAAACAGTTTATAAAACTTAAAATATATCAGAATATTTTTAATGATAAATTGATGATTGAAAGTTACAAAAATATGCATTATTGTTATTTTACTTATTTTCAGATTTATTTTTAAATTTATTTTTGCTCTCACAGACATCAAACTTTCAAATTCTCTTATTTAGAAATTACACAAGGTGCCGTGATGGTCAATTTTTTGATAAATATAGAAAATGTTGCAAAAAAAAAAATGCTATGAAAAACGGTGTTTTGGACCAAATTTTCTGTAGCGGGAAATCTGCGAGCGGAAAAAAGGGTCACGCTGAGAAGGTAATTGTTCATAAATCAAATTCTAATGAATTGAGCGTAAAAAAACATCACACGGCACCTTATACGTCACGTCTAAAATCCCCTTAGCCAGTTTCATGTCTCTCCTTTTAAAAATGTGTCTGATATTGTATCGGGAAATTTCGAGGTGTTGAAGGTGGAAAAGCGTTTTTTCGAATACACCCTTAAAAAAAATATATATTTATTTTACTGTTATATTATTATGTAAATAGTTTATTTCACAACAACATGTCTTACATAAACAGTTTTGTATGTAGTGATGGTCATAAAATGTTTCTAGTATATTGCAAAAGATTAGAAGTTCCATAGCTTCTGCAGAAAATTCGACATTTTAAACTTAGTTTAAATTAGAATTTCTTCATTTTAAACTTAGTTAAAATAAGGGAATAAGTTACTAAATGTATATATCACTATCATGTAGATTTTATTTAATGAATTGTATGTTATATTAACTTGCAGACAATTGTAAAACAATTATTGATAGAATTATATTTGTTTTCTTTAATTAATAAAGAAGATAACTTTTGTGAACATAAAAACTTATTTGTTCTTAAATTTTAACAATTTTAATTACTGAAATGTAACAAGTTATCGAAGAAAAATATTTTTCCTCATTTTTTTCCTTAATGATGTATTCGAAAAAATATTTCTTCATTCTTAACAGCTCGAAATTTCTTGAAACATTTTCAGACTCATTTAAAAAACTAGTCTTACGCATAGATTAATCTTACACTTTTATGTAAACTTTCAGAACCGAGAGATAGAAAAATGTTAAAGTAAATTATAATATTTTGAATTAATGAGGGAAATACTTAGTTATCTACAAATTTAATAATAGATGTAGAAACTGATTCATTTAAACACCAATATTGTGTGATATTTTCACATTAACAACAGCTACTGGTCTACTTGATTCTAAAAACAATCTAAACAAGGTTCATAATTTCTTCAATGTAATTTATTATTATTATTACTACTGCCCCAAACGGGTACATATATCTTGAAAAACATTCATTATCATTTCTCACAAAGTATCATTCAGAATTAAATTTATTTCAATCCAACACAAACATTTTGAATGCAGGCGAAGTAATTTTCCTCTACTAACTGTGCTACTAATTATAATAGTAAGAATGTAAACGTATCAAATGATTAGAAAAAAAAATCTACTATTAAATAATGCATATCAGATTTGATTTGGAGGGGGATCATGTACAAAGAAAACAAGAGATACATTTGTTTTTTCAATGACAACACCCATTTTAGCCCATATATTTTAAATATTCGGTCCACACTATTCTAGAAATTAAACTTCAATTCATTTAGGTGATAAGTTTGTGAATTAAAAGCATTCAAAATTTTGATATCTAATACTCAAATGTTAAATTATTTCTTCATATTTTTATATGTCCAGCAATTATACTTCTTAAGCAGTACTGCAGCCAAATACTTTTAAATGTCCCTGTAAATGGGTGATAAATTATACGCACTACATATGCTATAATAAAAATTTTGTGATACATCTCCAGTCAGGTATAATATCAATGATATATACTGCTAGTTATTTCCTTATAAATCCTAAAATAACGGAATTCTTTTGAATAACTTTGTAAATGAAATGTAAATTCATTTCATTTTCATGCCATTGTAAACACATGTATCTATTAATTTCTACCAGTTTATATTTATGTGAGTTAGACCGCAAATGTTCATCTCTTGTTGGATCTTTATAAAAATAAATATTTTTTTTTAGCTAAAAACAATTTATTGACACCTCATTCCGACTGGAATCATATAAACATGACGTGGCGGTCTGGAACAAATATACATCAGCAAATTTAACAAAATTTCATCTCAAAAATCATTCTAGTACTAGAATAAATAACTTGTTTGCTTAGAATAACTTGTTTGTTTAGAAGATGAGCTTGAAAATCGGAAATTTAACCCAACGTAAAGGAATGGCATCATTCGCAGTCACAAAAAGTGCAAGTTTAAATTTGAAAAACTGAAAATAAAATCTGGAGAAATAAAATTTGAGTCCACTAAAAACGAATACCTAATTCTCAGCTGCCCACTATGCACTAAGATAACATTAGTTAAGTGAGAGTTCTGCGACAAAACAAAAAAAGCTCAGTATATCCTAGTGTTCATTATATGGGGGACTCATACCGGGTCTGTCTTTATTTATATTTATATATTCGAAAAATGTTTAAATATTCATTTTCGACCATTAAGTTATTAAGTCGTATTAAATATTTTATGTTACATGTCTATTGATAAGTTTTGAATACTGGTCGTTGTTAAATTTTATTCAACATTTCAGCGGATGTTCACGCATTTTTTTTATTTACTTTTTATTTTTTAGAATAGGTTTTAACAATGATTGAATTAATAATTATATGATCTTCTAACAATGATAAAACATATTTTAATTTAAAGAATGTAACAATAAAATCCAATAATATTTTTGCTCACAACAAAGGATTGTTTGAAACAAAGCATTGTTGAAAATATCTGCAAAAAATTTTTATCCGAAATAATTTATCATTCCACTAAAAAAATAGTAATTTTTAACTAGCTGAAAATAGTTTCACAGTAATTTGTATAGTAAAAAAATAATTAATCTGGAAACGTAAATCATCTGTTGTTCACTATGAAGAGGATTCGCACTTTTCTGCAGAGTCGAATGTAAGTTTCTTTTCAATTAAGATATTTATTTTTTATACACTTCTCATGCGATATAAAGGCATTCAACAACTAATATGTACGTTTGATATTTGACAGTGATTGTTTTTCGCCTATAGCAATTATGGCTTTTCTCCTGAAATTATCCAATTACATACAGAAACAACGACAAGTCAGAACAATTTTTATTTCTTTTGTCCATTTCATATGTGTATATATATCACTAAAAAGGGACATTCACAAATATATCCATGTTATATACGAGGATTCGAACCTCAGTTCAATTATTGTGTAATGAAGTATGTTTGCGTTTCTCTTATTTTCAGTTTCTTTTGATGCTTTAATATTTAAAACATAATTCCACATATTGTTTGTCCGTTTCAAAATTTTTGTTGCTGTGAAAATGGAATGATCTTCCAGCTACACCAGGGGTATCCAACAGTGGTACGCCGCATACCACTAACTTTTTAACCTCTTCGCTACTGAGTATTAATGCAGTATTATTAATTATTACTGAAATATGTCTTCTCTCGTTTGACTTCAGAGCGAGATTTTTGTTTTATTTTCATTAGCTCGAATCTTAGAATTCGAAACATATTATTCTTTATCGAAATTGCATTTACATTTGAGCATCATTAATAAAATGGGACAAAACGGATGTACCCTGGGACCGAGGAGGTTAAAGCAAAAGCCCACTTTGTGAAGTGTTGAGAATCGAGGATTCGATATAAAAATGATTACTATAAAATTTTAGTGGTGTACAGCGTGATATAATTGGCCACTACTGAGTTACACAAATTTCAATGACCAAATAGCATACAAGGTAATTGAAAACTCCTGATAACCAAAAGAACAATGCCAGAGAAATGATGCGAATATAAAAATAAAATTAAAATTAAAACAATTAAATCTATTAGTAATAAAATATATCCCACTTAATTTTAAATGCGAAATGCCGCATTGACACCAGAATTTTGAAATGAAAATTATAACTTATTCAAGTGCATGAAGAAAGCATTTGTCTCTTTTGAAATAAATTTGTTTTTGAATTCTGGTGTCAATCAGTCATTTCAGCATTTGAAGAATAGAAGTGCATTGCCCCTCAAAGGGTTAAATATATGATAAAGTGCCTATGTTTTGAAAAAGGTTTATTATTATTACATGATTATACTTATGAGATAAAATATATGATAGGAAAAAAACTATATTTTATAATGAATTTAAACCAAATAGAAAACCATACCATTTCATAATAGAAAAAAATGCAAACGACTACAATATAAAATTCGACGGCAGTGAACGTTTTTAAACGGAATCGTGCTTTAACCCTCTTACAGTTTTACAAAAGGGTAACATTGTAATGTTGTTTATCTGCATGTTATGAAGTGCTAAGATACATGATTCGTTCAACATTACATAAAAAAAAATTAATTCCAAATTAAATCCACATTAATACGATGTCTTTTTCCAGTTTCTACATGTTTCGTCTTACTAAAATTTGCTCTATCATCATATTAATAATTAAAATTTGTTAATGCAGTTAGTGAAAATATCTTATAGTTAAGCACCTTTTTGTATTTTTATATTAAATAAATGTACGATAAAATACGATTATTTAAAAATTATGTACTTTTGTTTTAGATTTATTGTAATTTTCTTTGAGGAAGTTTCGTAATTGAAAATATTTATAGGCGCTCTGTATCATAATGGAATGGAATTATTGCCCGTTATACCACGAATTATAATAATATATGTACATTTTCATTTTAATCTAAAAGTAAAGTTTTTATTTATGAAAGATCATGAATGACAGTGAGACAGACAATACGGACTTTACCAAATAAATACACAATGCACTATATGACCAAATATGACCGTCCTCTTCCGATTTTTCACATTTTGTTAAATATCTAGAAAAATTACTTGAGGAATTATCCTGGAAACTTAAGCATGTAACTATAATAGTACAGGTCATGATAATACATGAGAATACCTTTACAACAATTCGCTTTGACGTACTTTATTTAGTAGCTAAGCGGTTGCTTTGATATTTTTCAGATTAAGTACTCCTGCAAGTATCATTTCATATATGAGATAAAAATAAAGAAGGAATAAAAATCTTTGATTAGTTCTACCTACTTGAAATCCCAATTGACCAAGAAATTTCACAATATAAAAGGGATTACAAGAATTAAAATATGCATAAGAAATTGGCTGCAACCTTTTTCAGATGCAATGTGATTTTGAAGTACTCTCTATACACGATTTTAAAAACAGCATGATAAAAAAACATACATATACACTATATGGCCAAAGATGACCGTCCATTTGCGATTCTTCGACATTATGTTAAATAACTAGAAAAATACTTGAGGATTTGTCCTGAAACCTTGAGTGTGTAAATATAATAGTACAGGTCATATATAAAGGTTGGGCAAAAATAACTAAACACCTTAAAAAAACACGTTTCCTTGCCTAATATGGTGTAGAGTACCCGTTGTTATTCAAAACAGCTTGCAGTCGTCTCGGAATGGATAAATACAGTTTCTGTATGTTTGCCAAGGGAAAATTGTACCATTCTTCCTGCAAAACGGTGGCAAGTTCAGATAACGGTGTTGGGAGTCGATAGCGAGAACGCACTTTCCGCTCCAATGTAGACCACAAACTTTCGGTAATATTCAGGTCTGGTTGACTGTGGTGGCCAGGGGAGATGCGACAATTCATCCTCGTGCTCAGAAAACCAGTCCTGGACAATGTGAGCTGTATGGACGTCGTCTTGGAAGATACCATCCCCATTGGGGAACAAAGTTTGTGCCATTGGATGGACCTGATAGGCCAAAATGTTCACATAAGTCTGAGCAGTAATACGCCCACACAGAGTTATCATGGAGCCAGAAGAGAACCACGATATGGCTGCACAAACCATCACCGAGCCCCAGCCATGTTTCACTCTTGGCAACAAGCAGTCTGTATTATAGGCTTGAGATGGCGTTCTCCAAACGTAAACTCGGCCAGAAGTGGGAAACAGTGTGAAAGAAGACTCATCAGACCATATTACTCTCTTCCACTATTATAGTCCAGGCTTTATGACTTAAACACCACATTTTCCTGTTACGGGTATTAGCATCACTGATGAATGGCTTTTCAATTGAAGCACGGCCAGCAGTTCCCTGTTTATGAAGCTCCCTTCTAATTGTTTTGGTACTCACAGGGTTTGGTAATGCGACATTGGTTTCAGCAGTAACTTTTGCATCTGTGGTCTTCTTATTTTTCGCGATAATGCTCCTTAATGATCGTCTGTCTTGATCACTTAGCACACACTTCCGCGCTGCGATTTAGCGGATGATGTTTTTCCGCATTTCAAATATGCGGAACAAATCTTCGACACAGTACCTCTTGAAACACTAAAAACCTCGGCTAACTTGCTTACGGAAGCACCCACCATATGCGCGCCAACAATTTGGCCACGTTCGAAGTCTCTTAACTCTGACATAATGCTATGACAACCTCACATAATAGTGCTCCATTAACGACTGAACGGTGCAATGTTTTTACGAAGTTGTATAGGTGGCGTCAGTAGGCGAAAATGGCCGCGCCATCTACATAATTCATTAAAACCAATCTTTCTTTTCAAACATACATTATAAAAGGTGTTTCCATATTTTTGTCCAACCCCTGTATTTCCGTGTAGACTTTATCCCGAAACTCCATAAGGGATCGTCAAGAAATTGAAAAAGAAATAAAATCTTTCAGATAACCCTGTCAAAACTAATGTAGCAAAAGCGTTCAAACTGTGGATAATGATTATGTAGCATATTGTAATTAACTGTTTTCATTTTTATGCAGATAGCATGGATACTCGTAGAGATATTGAGGTTTTTATAAAAACCGTCCCAAATTTTTTCAAGTTTTTTGCTTATAATTTGCATAGTTCTTAATATAAAATAATGTTTTTTTCCCAAAAATATCACAAAAAATATTGTACACAATACCCTCTAATCCGAATTATAAAATAATAAAAATTGTATGAAAAATGAGTAGATTTATAAATATTTTTTCATTGCGCATGTGTCAACGTTATCAAAATTTCATTTGCGTATTGTGTTAACTAAATGTATAGAGCAACTTTTGTAAAAATATCAAAAACATAGCTTGAAATTCTGAAAGTGTTCGTCTATAGAATAAGAGCAAAATCCGTTGTTCCCAAAATGAATCAAATTATTAAGGGGTTGTAATAAAATATAGCAATACGTGCCATATTGTGTATTATATATTGGCACTAATCAATGGAGAAATGAATAAAACCCCTCATCGCATTGCTTCATTTTTGGAGTAAAGGATTTTCAGCTTATTCAATCGACGATCACATTCAGAATTTTCAAGCTATGAATTTGCGATTTTTACAAAAGTTGCTCCATATATTTAGCTAACACAATATGTAAATGAAATTTTGATAACGTTGACGCATGCGCATTGAAAAAATATTTTGTAAAACTGCCCATTTTTCCTACAACTTTTATTATTTTGAAATTCGGATTAGAGGGTATTGTGTACAATATTTTTTGTGATATTTTTAGAAAACAAAACATTATTTTACATTAAGAACTGCAAATTATAAGCAAAAAAATTTGAAAAAACTTTGGGACGGTTTTTCTAAAAACCTTCATATCTCTACGAGTATCCATGCTATCCGCATAAAAAAGAAAACAATGAATTCCAATAAGCTACATAATAATAATCCACAGTTTCAACGCTTTTGCTACATTAGTTTTGACAGGGTTATCCGAAAGAGTTTTCTTTTATTTTTAACTATTTGACGGTCCCCTATAGAGTTTCGAGAGAAAGTCTTCACGGAAATATATGACATGTACTATTATGTTTGCACATTTAGGGTTTCAGGATAATTCCTCAAGTATTTTTCTAGCTATTTAACATAAAGTCACAAATCGCAAGTGGACGGTCCTCTTTGGACATATAGAGTATATGTATGTTTTTTATCATTCTGTTTTTAAAAACGTGTATAGGAAGTACTTCAAAATCACGTAGCTTCAGAAAATGGTTGCAGCCCATTTTTTATGCAAATTTTAATTCTTGTAATCCGTTTAATGTTGTGAAATGGTCTTAGTGAATTGCATTTCAAATAGGTATAACTGATCGAAATTTTTTAATTCTTTTTTTTATCTTATGCAGGAAATAATACTTGCAGGTGTACTTAATCTGAAAAATGTGAAAGCTACCTCTTAACTACTAAACAAAGTACGTCAAAGCAAATTGTTGAAAAAGTATTTTCATCTTCACAATTTACCATTATGAAAATTTCAAGAAAATGCATAAAGCTTAACTCCTTGAAGGGCGGTGGATAAAAATGTATCCCACTTAATTTTAATTGTGAAATGCAACTTTGATGCCAGAATTTTGAAATGAGAATTATAACTTATTCAAGTACAGGACGAAAATCATTTGTCTATTTTGAAATAGATTTGTTTTTAAATTCTGGTGGGAATCAATCATTTAACCATTTTAAGAATAGAAATGCTTTGCACCTCAAAGAGTTAAATATATGATAAACTGCCTATATTTTAATAGCATTTATTATACCACGATCGTACTTTTAAATTACATTAACATTTTTAGCATTTTAAATTATGAGATAAAAAATACTACAGGAAAAAAATATGAATTATATGTATTTTAAACCAAATAGATAACTATACCATTTCATAATAGAAAAAAAGTAAATGACTACAAAAAAATTCTACGGCAGTGAACGTTTTTAAACGAAATCGTGTTTTAACCCTCTTACAGTGTTGCAAAAGGATAACATTGTAATATTTTTTCTCTGCATTTTATTTTAAATGCTAAGATATGATTCGTTCAACATTATATAAAAAAATTTGATTTCAAATATGAATGTAATCTTTGAGAGTACTAATTCAAGACATTTAAAAGTCACTAAATGTATAAAATTATATTGTCTTAAATATTACTTATACTGTCGTGAAAACTGTAATTGAGTGAAGGGTATAATGTGCAAAATACTTAGTAGATTATACAAAAAATATTAATTATATTGCCAAATATGATACTAAGGAGGTCTCTATAAAAATGCTTTATCAGTTCTTTTTTTTTTTCGTTTTATTAAGGTTTACTCTATTATCGTATAAGAAACATTCATAAATATTCAGAATATTTTGCTTACATCCTTCCAGTGTCACCAAAATACGTCCAGCAAAATTTAAATTACAAACGGCCGATATGGAATACAAAATTGCATTTATCAATTTTGCCTTTATCTTGCATAATTGCATTCAAATTTTGTATTACATTTTCCTAATAGTTGTATAATTGAGATACTAATCAATATAGAAGGATATGCTATATACTAAAATCATACCATATTCATATTTCACTATATTTATTAAAAATATAAACATTTTACTTCTTTCATTTATAACACACACATTTAAAAAATTATACTGTTTACTGATTTCATTTAAAACAAGAATAACAAAAAAATAATTTTTAACAAATACAAAAAATAATTTATTTCTACATCAAAAAATATTTATAACATAAGCAAAATTTAAACACTGCTAATGGAGATTTTAAAAATGCTATTGGCGAGATTTGCGTACGATTAACATAAAACTATCCAGTTTTCTTGAAAACTAAGGAAAATATGATAAATCGCTATGTATTATCTCGATACCAATCTCTTCATTAGAAAACTTTTTTTAAATCGTACAAAAACAGCTTTCATATTTAATTTAATTATTTTTGCGTTATACTATTTTTTTTCGACACTGTTTGAGGTGTAAATACTTTTTTACTTGATATAGCTAATTTAATTCTTTAAGCAAAATAATGCACTAATGAAAAGTTTGAATTTCTTCCGCTGTTACATCAAGGAATGTACTATATGTTTGAATATGGATAAATGATCACTTGTAATGTTCAAATTTTGTGACAAAAACATCGCCAAATTTCTAACAAAAACGAATTATTGGATTTAGAAGAATGTACTTATCACTTTTCAATTCATCGTACTAAAATATACCAAAATATGTTATTATTGAACACTATATAATTATGATATTCGAAGTTTAATGGATTTCTTGAAGTTACGATTTGGTACACTTTTGGTACAATTTCAGAAAATTCTTTCTTAGTGAGCGCTTACCTGAAAAGAAACAGTTTCCCATAAATTTTCATGTTTCTAAGTGCAATAGTTTGGGCTGTGCGTTGATGAGGCACTCTGTGCATGCGCTTCCATATAAGGAAACCTGTGGTAAAATAAGAAAAAAAAGTATTCCACGTTTAAAAATTTAAAAACTATACTTTTGGCAAAATGCTTAAATAACAATACTAACGTGACTCCATTTCACAAGTCAGAGTATGCAAGCATTTCTTCGTTTTATTATAATAGCTTTAAGAGCAAAACTAAAATAATAATAATCGCAAGAACAGTATTATAACATACGGTAGCAGTTTACGCTTGTGATAAAAATCTCGAAATTTAAATTGCAGTGGTAGAAATGCAGTAAGATATTTATAAGTTTTGAGCGGTTAAAATTTCGACATATTAGAATCTAGTATAATGTAAAAAAAAGAGTTTGTAATGTTTTAGGAAGTTTTGTAGAGAATTATATCAGTGATTGTGGGGCAAGAGAAAGTTAACCAGATTAGTGGTCTGCACGGGCTCACCCCTCGGGCCGGGGTTTTCCGATATACAGATTTAAGCAGGATTAATTAAATATGAGCTATTTTCAATGAATATGACTGACAAGAATAAGTATAAATGTGCGTCACGAGCCGATGCTAGTTTGACGTATTAGTACAGAAATGTTACTTGTTCAGTGAAGAGATCGACATCGGACAGTTACAATGTGTGTTTCCCTGTCTTAATATATTTATTAGCAGACGCGTTTAAGAGATTAAATTTGCTCTGCTTTTCTACATGTGGACTAGCCAGGCCGGAACTAGACTTAATTGATCATTAGATGTGTAGGGCAGACAACATGATTTGTAAAATTTTTAATAGCGATAAAGAATTTAGGTTAATGTAATCTTCTTTTAACCTAAACCTAATAAATTTTTTACTAATCTTTATTTGAATGTTAAAGTCTAAGAATCTAAGTAGTATCTAAGTAATACTAAATAGTAATACAAGTAATCTAAGAGTCTAAAAATCTATGCAGTATTCTTTAAAAGAATCTTAATTATATGATAAAAGTCTGGATTTTTAGAAATAGTAGAAATTGCGTCGGTGTCAGAACAAGCCGACTCGGGTCGAACATTAGAATTTTACAACTTTTGAGTCCAGCCCATGCAGGTCTCAAAACCAGACAAATATATGATAGAGCATTTTCTATTGTTGTTTGAATCCATAAAAAATATAGCATTTTAAATTAGTTCCATCGTATTTAATACATTTTTCATTATATCTGACCTCATTAGTACCGACAATTCTATGATTGATAAAGCAAAGTGTAGAAATGAAATTTTAACACTAAATAGTTAATTAAACGAACTTATTTTTAACCCTTAAATGCATAGGATAGATCGCGTTCCAAAAAATGCGCAATTCAAAGAATCACAATTCATACAAGAAAAATATAAATAGTAAATTTTTCTTAATTTAATTGATGGTCTGTCATTAAGAAAAGTGAAAATTGCTCTTTTAAATTTCTGGTGCGAATACGGAATACGTGAATAAACCCCCAATAAATCGGGAACACTTATGGTATCGAAAATGATAGAATATGCATTTACGGGTTAAGACTAATCTCGTTTAGAAATTTAAGAATTCGAATATAAAGTTTAGAAAATTATGAATTTGAATTCGTGTACATATCTGAGTGAGACATTAGTTAATATTGATTGATTACACACAAACCCTTTAAACTTAGTATTATTTTAAAATATAATTTTTATAGAACTTTTTCTTATTGTTCAATTTGTAATGCAAACAAGTAAACTCATTAAAATTTTTAATTACATATTCTGTAGATTTATTAAAATATAAATGTAAAAAAAAATACATTATTCACCAAAAAATATTAGTTTCAAAAGATAAAATAAGTAAATAAGTATTACATAAGTATTGTATAAAATAATAAATAATGTAAAAAAAAATATATTGTTTACAAAAATGTATTATTTTCAAAAGAATTTAAAAATCATTGCTGTTTGTCCATATAGATTAGTTCCCTTAAACTAGTATCTAACAAATATAAGATTTATAACTAAATAATTTTTTATTGCAGTCCATGTCTTCGGAAGAAAAAGAAAGATATCAATGGGCAAGCAGACGAAGCCACTGAGGAGTCGACACTTATTCAATTTGGAGACGACATCTACGATGGGGTCACACAAATGTCTCAGGATGAGGTAGATGTTACTCGTACATTGCCAAAAGAAGAAAATAAAGAACTGAAAGAGCATGAAAAATATGCTATCAGACCAAAAAGTAAAGAGGATTATTATGATAGTGTTAAAGAAAAGCCAAATGAATGTTCTCAGTTTCAACCCGAATCGAATGAAAATCTGGTCTGTCCATTTCCTACTAAAGTGCCGGAAAAAGATTTAAGCAGTTATACTGGAATGACATTGAATAAAAGTGTTTGCAATGATGATGTCAAACAGATATCTGCAGAAAGTATTCATATTTCTCCTGAAAATAGTGTTATAATCGAAGCTATAGTGTCTCCCTAAAATCATGAAAAAGATGGTCGTCAAAGAAGACAACATTTTAGAACTTCTGACGATGAGAAGAAAAATTTCGAAGAAAACGGTCAGCATTCTGCAGGGAAGATTAGGGAGTTTGACATCATATCAGAACCAGATGAAGATTATCATTTTGGGGTAGATTTTGAAACAGCATTTGACCCAATACAAGCGTTTGACGTCAATGATTTTTGGCCTCTTGAATTATCAAAACAAGTCGAAGTCTTCGGGCAACGTCCAGAAGAACTTTTAAATTGCCGAATGGAATTAAACAATGGAACAGACATTGATACAGATTTTTATACATTCTTCCAGACAGATTTAACATCATATATGAAAACTAATAGTTTTGGCGAAACCTCAGATAATGATGCAGATTTTGATACATTCTTCCAGAGAGATACAAAACCTTGTAGAAAAATTGATATTTTTAATGAAGCCTCAGTCATTGATATTGATTTTGATACATTTTTTCAGGCAGATACAATATTATGTAGGAGATCTAATAGTTTTAAAGAAGTCTTAGATATCGATACAGATTTAGATGCGTTCTTCTGCATAGATATAAAATCATGTAAGAAAAGTAACAGTTCTGATAAAACCTCAGACATTATTATAGATTTTGATACATTTTTCCAGTCAGGTACAAAACCAAATAAGAAAATTGATAGATTTGATGAAGCCTCAAACCTTGATGCAGATTTTGATACATTCTTCCACGCCCATACAAAGTCATGTAGTAAGGATAACAGTTTTAATGAAACTCCAGACATTGATACAGCTTTTGATACGTTCTACAAGTCAGAAACGAAACCAAATAAGAGAATTCATAGCTTTCATGAAACCTCAAACCTTGATGCAGATTTTGATACGTTCTTCCACACAGATACACAGTCATGCAGTAAGATTAATAGTTTTGATGAAATCCCAGACATTGATACATCTTCTGATACGTTCTTCTTTCATGAAGCCTCAAACCTTGATGTAGATTTTGATACGTTCTTCCACGCCGATACAAAGTCATGTACTAAGAATAACAGTTTTGATGAAACTCCAGACATTGATACAGCTTTTGATACGTTCTTCAAGTCAGAAACAAAACCAAATAACAGAATTCATAGCTTTCATGAAACCTCAAACTTTGATACAGATTTTGATACGTTCTTCCACGCAGATACACAGTCATGTAGTAAGATTAATAGTTTTGATGAAATCCCGAACATTGATACAGCTTTTGATACGTTCTTCAAGTCAGAAACAAAACCAAACAAGAGAATTCATAGCTTTCATGAAACCTCAAATCTTGATGTAGATTTTGATACGTTCTTCCACTCAGATACACAGTCATGTAGTAAGATGAATAGTTTTGATGAAATCCCAAACATTGATACAGCTTTTGATACGTTCTTTCAGTCAGAAACAAAACCAAATAAGAAAATTGATAGCTTTGATGAAGTCTCTGAAATACTTGCAGATCCTAAACACAGAAAAGAATACGATCTCAAGCAATACCCTCTTACAAATTATTTAAATTACACAAGAAACATCGAAGAGAAAGAAACGAAAAATCTAAAGAACATAAAGATGAAGGTTGTTACTCGAGATTGTCTCATGAAAGACCCAATTTTTGAAAAGATTTTTCGGCGCTCCAATGTAAATAACATGATATATCTGAGAGAAATAAAGGATCCTATGGTAAGCATCTTATTTATTTTTATCCAAATTTCTTGATTACTTTCATTGATAATGTTGAAAAATAAATCTATATAAATTAGCAATTAGATTACGTTAAATAAATAAATATATATATATATTACTGTTTGTTAAATTGTAAACAAGAGATCAAAATTTTTTAATTAAAAAAAATCCCCACAGGCTCGGTCCATCAGTGTTGCCAGACGAATACTAAAATTTTATTTTGAATACCACAGTTTTCGTTCAGTATTATTCGCTTCTTTTAATCGCAAAAATTTTTAAATAAATAATGCAACTATCTCTCTATGGAAATAGTGGCATTCAAAATAAAATTTTGGTATTCGTCTGGCAGTTATCTGTGATTATTGACCGCATATGCTTTTGAAGCTAATTACAGTAATTGCATAACATATGCGAGTTTTATTACTCGCAAAATAAAATACATCAATTTCATAATTTTCAAAAACTTACATTGGTCAATCTCGAAGTCTGTTTTCTATTATTATTATTATTATTATTATTATTATTATTATTATTATTATTTAGTAAAACGCTTTCTTTTGACACTTCCATAAATTATCTGTCACTAAACAGACCGATTTCGCTCATTTTGCAATTCATGCCGAGATATTAGATATATCAATATTTTTGGTGAATTTGAAGACGATCCATTCATAATTGTGACGTTTATCGTGGGGACAAAATTTAGTAACTACTACTCCTTTTTGAGTGTGAGCCAAATTTTGTAAACAACAACAACAATACAACAACTCTACAACAATATTAAAACTTCATTGTATATAAGATTAACATCTAACAGACCTAGAAATAGAATTTACAAATTAGCTAGAATGATTATTTAACCAAACATAATTGGTTAATATAAGGCCTTCCGTATTATTTTGACTTATTTCCTGAAAAATATATTTTCTTGATTTGCAAGTACTCATTATGGAAAATTGATCAACATCTGTTTAATTTTGTATTTTTACGGCAACAAAGGAATACTGATAATTGTCATTTAGATCATTGTTTTCTCAAAGAAAAAAACGGATAAAGAAACATTTTTTTTTTGTAAGAAATAAGGATACTGCACTATCTTGTATAAAAAAAATTCCTAACATTTCAGAATTTAAAAAATAAAAATATAAAACTATACAAAAGTAGCAGACTGGAAAGAATAAAATAAACAAAAGTACACAAAATAAACACAACAAAAGTTTATAATTACCGGGCGTTTTGATACATGTAAAAATGTAAGACTGGATACACACATTATACTCTAATATAATTCTAGAAACGAATTTTGATACCCGTCATCCAAAAAATTTGTCACTCTGGTTTAAAAAAATCGACTTTCAACTGCATTTACAATGTTCTGAATAGTTATAGATCTAGATTAAAAAGCCACCTTTAAATCAAAATCACATCAAAAAACTTTTCATCGGCAATACCAAATTTTAGCAATATGATTCGAGTGTTTGTTTAAAATTATATCCAGAAAAAGATTATATCTTTCGCTGATACGTTTTGGAATTAAAAGCATTAAAAATTTAGAGCTTCTAATAATAAATTGCATTTTCGTATTTTTATTAATATTGCCGGAAATTATAATCCTAACGTGCGATTATTTTGAGTGGTTATAAAATGAAAAATGTCAAAAACAAATACATTTAATTTGTATTTTTAAAATTTTTATAATATGAATTATGAACTATGGACGTAATATTCGAAAAAATATGATTCGCAATCTATTTGATAGATTTCAATTCATTGGGTCCTGTTTATGTAATTTCTTCCTTTTAAATTTTTATTTAAGCAGTTTTTAAATAAGATTAACCTATCCAAATGCTGGAAGGGGAAATCACATGGTCAGAGATCTTTTACCTTATGCCTTACAGACATGTGCTTGCTTCAAATGATGATGAGTTGTGTTGTTTTAGCTCGAAATACGTCTCGTATTGTTTTTTTATTTTATTTTAAATTTTTATGGTTAGTTTAACAAAGTGTTTTATTGAATCATATTGATAAGTTATTGCCGATACTTTGCAACTTGATTTAACATGTTTCTCGTTTCAGATTGCTTGCAAAGAACGGGTCTTTCGGCGTATAGTACCATATTTTAGATTTTTGTGTTCAACTTTTGGAATTTCGGAAATTTAATTTCAAAAATCGTTAAAATATGGCACTGTACGCCAAAAAACTCATTCTCTGCGTGCAATCTGAAACAAGAAGCATGTCAAGTCAAGCGTTCTTTGCAATCAGAACTAAATATTTTTTAAATATTCACCGATAACTTCTGTATAAAATTTTACAACTTACTTAATAAAGAAACCGCTTACCGTATAACTCTATCGAACTTTGTTTTTGAGAAATTTAATTTTGAAATCGGGGCCTTATTTGTTGTATACCCTGTATAAACTGCTTGAAAAAAAATCTAATGAAAACAACACAAGTTTTCATTAAATTTTAATTGAAGTTAAAATCCATGGAAAATCATCAACTTTAATAATTAGAACATATTAGACCGGGCGGCGGCGACATGAATAACTACACGTCATCGAGTCATGGGATGCAATAATGATGTAGCACAAGATTATTAGGTGTAGATTAACCCTTAAATGCATATGACAGAACGCTTTCGAAAATGATACAATATGCATTTAAGGGTTATAGAATGGCTCTTCTGCCTCGGAATTTCTTGGTACGATACGAGTAACAGCGGGCGCCAACTCTTCGTTTTGGCGTCACTAAAAAGTATGTTAAGATATAATAAGATAAAGTATGTTAAGAATATTTTGATCTGCTTGCGCATATCCTTGTACAAAACCTCGGCAAACTATCATATCTCAGAGATATATTTGATATGCTTACATATTGTTTATTTCTTGTTCAATGTGATACATTTTTTTCTTTCAGATGAAAAGTTATAATGATGGAGACCTGCTGAGACCTCTCCCAGATTTCTCCGTGGAATATAGTATCACAAAGGAGTAAAAACGCATGGCACACCTGTTCCGAAAATGTAAAAAAAATCAATATAAAAATATATAATTAAAAAATAACAAAAAAATATATATAAAGTGATAAAAAAAAATATATATATAAAAAGTGTAAAATACAAAAAAAGTCTAAAAAGTGTATAATACAAAAAAAAAGTATAAAAATATAAAACACAAAAAAATGGGCAAAAGGAGAGCAATCAAATTTTTGTAAAAAGCTCATTCTGAAAAAGAAAACAGAAGAAACTTTTTCGTAGTATAAAACAGATTACACATTATTTGATAAGTGGAAAAATAATAATACTTTGGTATCTTATTTGGTAATTGAGAAAAGGACACTAAAAGTTCTCGTCTTGAAAGTAAATATGATGAAAATAAGCGAGAAAGAATGAAAATCGATAAAAAGTTAAAACATCTGCATGAAACATTCTTCAATCGAAAAGAAGTTCAGTAGTCCTATCACATGCTCTTAAAGTTTGTTATCCTGAAAAAATTGTGTGAAAAGCGTTAGAACTGATTCCTATTATATCATAAAAGGTTTTTAATGACATTCAGAAAACATTAATAAGGATAATATAAATCGAATTGTATTCACAGACTGGAAAACTATATTTAGAGTAAACCTCCATAGAAAGAAAAAAACTTCAATGAGCCTGATATCAACTATTCAATAAAAATGGAACCAGCTCTTTTTAGAATATATCCACTATAACAGAAAATTGCTCCGTAAATTAGCTACTTAAAAAGATCATCATGAGTCAACGAAAATAAAACAAAAAACCACATCATACAAGGAATATATTCAGTAAATCAAAGATTTGTTCAAGAAAATATCAAGTTCAAGAAAATATCAAGCTCAAGAAAATTTCAAGCTCAAGAATATAGATTATTAATCAACGAAAAAAAAAAAAAAACAATAAACCTAATCATAAAAGATATATACGCAGTATAGTAGAAGATTTTTTCCATAAAATATCAAGTTCAAGAAAAGCATTAGTCAACAAGAAAATAAATAAGCTACATCATACATAAAATATATGCAGTACAATAGAAGATTCGTTCCATAAAATATAAAGCTCCGGAAAATAGATCATTAATCAACGAAAATAAGGCAATAGTTTACATCATACAAGAAATAATACATACGTAGTTATACGTAAGTTTAAAGCATTAGATATAATTACGTATTCGTACGTAATCATTCAACATCATTTAAGCAGATTTACCAACAAGATTTACCAACATTTAGACAGAAAAAATCACAATACAGCGAAAAAAAATTAAACAAGATCATTCAAGAAACCTATGCAGCATAATAGAAGATTTTTACATAAAATATCAAGCTCAAGAATATAGATCAATAATCAACGAAAATAAAGCAATAAACCTAATCAAACAAGAAATATATGCAGTATAGTAGAAGATTTGTTCCATAAAATATCAAGCTCAAGAAAATCATCATTAGTCAACGAAAAGAAAACAATAGACCGCATCATACAAGAAATAATATATACGTATCTGTACGTAGGTTTAAAGCATTAGGTATAATTACGTATTCGTACGTACTAATTCAACATCATTTTAGCAGATTTACAAACGGACAGCCTCTTATTATAAAAAGCAACCACATTTAGAAACAAAAAAAAGCAAAATATAAAGAAAAAATTAAGCAAGCTCATTCAAGAAACCTAGAAGATTCAGAACAGAAGATTCGTTCCATAAAATATCAAGCTCAAGAAAATAGTATCAATAATCAACTGAAAATAAAACAATATACCATATCATATAAGAAACAATATCTACGTAATGTTGTACGTAGTTTTTAAACGGCACATCAGATATAGTTACGTATTCGTACGTATCAATTCAAGATCACTTTAGCAGATTTATCAACAAACAACCTCTCCTAACAAACACCTACACATCTGCACGCATCTTCAGACGGAAAACACTACAGTATTAAAGAAGTTAAAATAAAAGAATATATTTCAGCTTTTAGCATACTCAAAATAAATATCAGTAAAAAGAAAATAACTGAAGTATAGATATGGGAATCAGAGAAATCGCTGAAGCACGGTGTTCAGAAGTAAGCAAACAACAGGAATAAAATGAAGAAGAAGTGACGATGCTACTGAATAACGAATTAAATAATGATTGAAGAAATAAGTGATGATAAAGTTGCACAGAAAAAAGGGATTTAGTGAAGAGTTTATTATCTTTTTTCCTTACTGTTGAAAGTGGTTTTTAAATCAGAAAATGGAGAATCTATTTCTTATGTATTTCTAAAGGATTCAATATATATATATATATACAGAGATAATATCATTAAAAATTTTTTTGCAAAATCTGATCCGATAAAAAATAAGTTCATTTGGTTTACGATATTCTTTCAGCTAGAAAAAAAATTTGATATTTACTTGTTTGAAAAAGAAAAAAAAAGTGCATGAAAAGGAAATATATCATGAATAAAAATTTTGTAACTAGGGAACAGGTGTGCCGTTATGAAAATAAGCAATATAAACTTCAGAATCTGCATCAACCGATTTACTTTCATCGAATGAATAGAAGCTCAGAAATGCGTTCATATTTATATACAAGAAGTTATATCAAATTTTTCCTTTCTTATTTAGAGAATTTAGCATCTTTGTAAACAATGTTCAATAAATACATATTACTCTCCACACATCTTTTGTCATCTCTAAAACCTTTTTAAAGTTCACATTTTTCATTTTTGAATATGTACGGATTTCAAAAAATATTATAAATGTTATCATTGAATTGCTGCATTCTTTTTCTCTTATAGGTGAAAAAATTCGTAATGTTATAAAATTAAGAAACTTTGTGTGTGGCAGTTTTGATCAAGAAAAAGTTTTTTGGCTCAAATAAAAATAAAATACACTCATAATCACTTTGTAAATTGGAGATTAGACGAATTTAACAGTTTATAAAATTACAAATAATAATAATAATAATTGTGTATGGTTTTCATTACTTTCTTTTTCTTACTAAAAATTTATCACTGTGTAATAATTTCTATTGATTAAATTTTAACTACTAATTACGAGATCTCTCATTAATTCCTGAAATATGGTAGGCTAAAGATACGGGTATTTTAAAATTATCTTTTGAGAAAATATTCATCACACGATTCCAAATTTTATTGTCTATAAATGATACATGACTTTTTCCTTTTTTGTAACATTCTATTTAAATTTTTGTTAAAGGTTATTTATAATTCTTGCATACCAATGACAAATTTTTAAGTTCTTACACATCCACAAGAGTAGACTATAACTGTTATCATAGAAACGATTTTATCCCAAATCTACTAGTAAAAATTATATTAATTAATAATATGTATAAATATATTCGGGTAATTCCATGAGCACATGTCGTGTAAGTCACATACTACGATTTCGAATACCAGTATTTTAGACTGGAAAAATGTGACTTATTTTATCAGAGATATTTCATTAATTGAATAAGGTCATGGAAAATTTTGAAAAATAACGGTGGCCAACAATTTAGCAGTTACCAGAAGTGTGACTTACATGACAAATGATCATGGAAATACCCATTCATAGAAAGTCAGTTTGAAGTTTTCTATGAGAAAGAGAATAGATATAATCAATTTAAGGGATAATATATATTTCCAGAGAATTTTACATAGTTTTTGAAAACTGACTTTAAGATACAATGATTAAAACTTCCCACATATTCAATGTATCTTAATTTAACATTTTTGGTAGGACAACTACATAAAATATAAACACAAGATAAAAAACATTCTTTTGCCATTATATTTAGACGCAGTATAATTTACTACAAAATACCCTTATAGTAACCACGCTCCGTTCCAATATTTTTAAAATATGTTTTCCGTATGTTAAAAAATAAAATAATTGATATTTTCATAATCATATTGTTACGGCTTCATCACAGTCTTGTATATCGCGTCTCCATGGCGCATTCTTTTGTAACGGCTTCACCATAACCTCGGATGCCGTGCGTCTCCTTGGCGCATTCTACTGTACTTTAGTTTTGCCGTTTTTGGCAACACTGGAATATCGTTTGTTATTGTTTTGTTTTTTCGGTGATCTTAGCGGACCTATCGTGTGTTTTGCTGGATCTATATTCTTTATTCGAAATGTAAATAATGTGTAAATAGTTTGTATATAAAGAATTTTTAAGTAATTAGTAGTATTAATTGAACCAGCGACCTAATGAGTATTAAAGATACTCGCAACATTCGACAGTTCGTTACATTATTGGTCCGCTCGCCGGTAGGACTTTCGTTTTTAATTCGAACTTGTTCTCCTTGTTCTATTTGAATTAAAATGGCTTCGTTAATTAGTTTGAATAGGACGAGAGGCTCTTTAAAAGCCCAGTTAACAAGATTAGAAAATTCTCTAAATGAAAAAACCGATGAATTGTCTAGAATTCAAATTGAAACGAAAATCAAGAATCTTCAAAAACTGTCAACAAACATTGATGTACTTCGTCGAGATTATTATATAACAGCACCAGAAGATCATGATTTAACAGAAATTGATGCTTCATTCGTCGAAATGGAAGAGCGAGTAGAAAATCTAGAGGTAAGTTTCAATCAATTATTATATTCTAATAAAAAAGAAACAAAAAATTCGGAATTAAGGATAAGTAACAGTAAAATTAAATTACCTGACATACCACTTCCGCTATTTAGTGGGAAATATGAAGACTGGAACATGTTTAAAATAGAGTTTAATAATATTGTTACGAATAATGAAGAATTGACTGATGTTCAAAAATTACATTATTTGCATTCCGCATTAAGAAATGAGGCTAAATTATTAGAAACTCCAGATGATACATTTGATTCGTTATTTAAAGCGTTAGAAAATAGATTTGAAAATAAACGAATAGTGGTTAATATACATTTAAAGGCTGTGTTAGATTTTGAAAAAATTACACATGAATCATCTAAAGAATTAAGGCGTTTGTTAGATGTTATAAACAAAAATATCAGGGCTCTAAATAATTTAGGATTTGAGAGAAATAACCTCTCTGACATTTTGTTTACAACTATAATTTTAGAAAAACTAGATAAGGAAACAAGAAAACAATTTGAATTGTCAATAAACACATCTGAAGTTCCTAGTTTTGACAGTTTAACGGACTTTTTAGAAAAAAGAAGCCAATCTCTCGAAAGCATAAATAGAAGTAATTTAGCTAGACCAAAGATTTCTAGTGAAATAAAATCAAAATCACTTTTAGTAAATACAAGTTCTGAAAAACAGTGTATTATTTGTGACTCATTTCATACCCTATATAAATGTAATAAATTCTTAAATATGAATTTTGGTGAAAGATTTGCTATCGTTAAAAAAAATAAACTTTGTCTCATATGCTTTAATAAATCACATTTAGCATCTAACTGTGTTTCGAAACATTTATGTAAACATTGCAAATCCCCTCACAACACTTTATTACATAGAGATAAAGAAATCGGTTCCAGTAATGAAACTCATTTCCAAAAACCAGGTGTTGATCAGACAGTACGTCGCCCAGAATCAAGTCTGACGCCTTCAGTCTCACAAAATCTTTCTAATGGCTTATTCGCTTCAAATAAAACTGTTATCTTGTCAACTGCAGTTATTGACATAAAAACATATAAAGGAAATTATATCCAGGCAAGAACTCTCTTAGATTCTTGTAGCCAAATAAATTGTGTGTCGCTTGAATTTGCAAAGAAATTGGGTATAAAGAAATCAAAGGTTTTTGCTCCAATATCAGGTTTGAATAACACGACCACAACATTAAATTATAAAATTAAAACTGTGATTTCAAATAAAAATAGAGATTTCACAAGGGAACTGGAATTTCTTGTAGTGCCAAAAATTACAGAAATAACCCCACTTACACCTATTCGTATAGAAATTGCTGATATTCCTACAAATATCTCGTTAGCCGATGCTGAATTTTATATCCCTGGGAAGATAGACCTGTTGGTCGGCGCGCAATGTTTCTTCGATTTATTAAAATCGGGTAAAATTCGAAGCTCATCTCAAAATTTGTTATTTCAAGAAACAGTATTCGGATATGTTGCTAGCGGTGTCGTGAATAATTCCTCAGATGATTCTCAATATTGTGGTTTATTAACCAATGAAAAAATATACGAATCCTTAAGAAAATTTTGGGAAATCGAAAATATTAATGATTCTAGTTCTTTACTTAGTAATGAAGAGAAATTTTGCGAAAATCATTTTGAAATGACTCATTACCGAACTTCCAATGGTCAGTATGTTGTTAGCATGCCTATGGAGGATGCTACACTTTTAGGAGAATCCAAAAAACTAGCCGAAAAAAGGCTCGATCAAGTTTGGCGCCGATTAGATAAGGATTCGAATTTGCAAACTCTCTATTCGGAATTTATGGAAGAATACAAAAACTTAAATCATATGGAATTAGTAAAAGAATCAAAACCCGTAAAGAACCTTTATTATATACCACATCATGGGGTCTACAGGCCAGAAAAAAGTACAACACGCTTGCGAGTCGTTTTTAACGCTTCAACGCCAACGACATCTGGTTTGTCATTGAATGATATTCTTTTAAAGGGAAAAATTCCTCAACAAGAATTATTCGTAATTATGATACGTTTCCGAAAACATCGATATGCATTCACAGCGGATGTAGAAAAAATGTATAGAATGGTATTAATTGATTCATCCCAACGAGACTTTCTTAGAATCTTGTGGAAGGACAGTATTAACGCGCCAGTGAATACTTATAAGCTTAATACAGTTACTTATGGGACATCTAATGCTCCTTATTTAGCAACTCGCGCTCTTAAACAATTAGCTCTTGATGAGCAACCAAACTTACCTCTAGCATCGTCAGTCGTTTTAAAAGATTTTTATGTAGACGACCTTCTTTCCGGGGAATCGACTCTCGAAAGGGCGAAAATTTTAAAGTCCCAATTGATTGAACTTTTGAAGCGTGGAAATATGAAATTGCACAAATGGTGTGCAAACCACCGAGAATTACTTGAACCTAATACTATGGCTGCCACCGAATATAATTTCGATGATCAAACAGATTATTCAGTAAAACTGGAAAACAACACTGACTATGAGTCCGAATTTAGAACTGAAAAAACACTAACTTTTCACTTAGAACTGAACATTGTTTTTATAATTGTTTATTCTCTTTAACTAATAATTTTTTGAAATTAATTCGTATTACTAGTTATATTTTTAGATTTCTAAATAATTGTCGAAAGGGTAAGGAGAAAAAAAGTGGTGCCTTATCTGCAGGTGAATTGAAATTTGGAGAAATTTTTCTGATTAAACAGGTACAGTATTCAGCCTTCTCTGAAGAGCTTAAGCATTTGAAAAACCAGAGGAGCCTTTCAGGTAAGAGTAAACTCAAATTTCTAAATCCTTATATAGATTCCGATAATTTAATTAGAGTTGGAGGTCGTTTAGACAATTCTAGTCTGACCTATGAGAGGAAACACCCTATAGTGTTACCACATGATCATAAAATAAGTGAAATGATTTTTGAATATTTTCATTCCAAATTTTTCCATTTAGGGCCACAATTATTGTTACATCATGTCCGGCAAAAATATTGGGTAATAAATGGGCGATCCTTGGCTCGTAAAATAGTTCACAAATGTGTAACGTGCTTTAAAAACAAACCAATAGGGGCAAATCAAATTATGGGAAATTTGCCAGCTGAAAGAGTAAATCCTAGCCCGCCATTTCAAAAATGTTCTGTTGACTTTTGTGGACCCTTTATGATTAAGTATAAAAATCAGAGAAAGGGGATATATAATAAAATTTACGTTGCAATTTGTTTGTCTTGCCACAAAGGCAATCCATTTAGATATAAAAACATCAACAGGTATAGTTACGAGGAGTGTTTCTAAAGTTTGCCCACTTCCTTCAGAGAATTGATGAATTCTGTTATTTTGAAAGATTTAAATAATTATATTATAGTTACCATTATTGTATTTGTATTGAACTGTTTATTATATATAGCAATTACATTTGAGATTTAAAAATATTTTAATTCTTAGCTTCATAATTTGTGTAGCTTAACTTTATAACATAAGTGTAAATTTACGTGTCTTCGTCTGTATATATTCTTGATTAACTATTATTAACTTGTTGAATTTATCAGATTGCTACATATATTGAGTGTTAATTTGATAACTATCTTGCATACTATTCAAGTGTAATTATTGTTTGTATTATAACTTATCTATTTGCATTTGGTAAACTTATATTAAGTAATACATTAAGTAATAATATTGAAGAAGTACATTGTATTTTATCGAAAATACTGTATTATTGATTGTAGAATTGAAATTTCTATTATTTGCAATTGTTTGTTGTTACATTTTGTATTATTGTTGAATGTTGGCACATATCAACGGGGGCCGGTATGTTACGGCTTCATCACAGTCTTGTATATCGCGTCTCCATGGCGCATTCTTTTGTAACGGCTTCACCATAACCTCGGATGCCGTGCGTCTCCTTGGCGCATTCTACTGTGCTTTAGTTTTGCCGTTTTTGGCAACACTGGAATATCGTTTGTTATTGTTTTGTTTTTTCGGTGATCTTAGCGGACCTATCGTGTGTTTTGCTGGATCTATATTCTTTATTCGAAATGTAAATAATGTGTAAATAGTTTGTATATAAAGAATTTTTAAGTAATTAGTAGTATTAATTGAACCAGCGACCTAATGAGTATTAAAGATACTCGCAACATTCGACAGTTCGTTACACATATAATGGTTAACATTTGCTAAATGTTCATCACAAACATATGTATCTTTCTTCTGGAAAATCCATTTACAGGTCTACATCATTTTTTCAGAAATTATTGAAATCTATTCTGAATTAGTTGTAAAATCGTATACATTTTTATTAATAATCATTTATAAACACATTTAAATTGACGGAAATGTCAGAAATTTTTAAGATAAAACTGTTTCTTAGAATTTTTAACTAAAAGAATTTTCATAAAATGTATTTAATAAATAAAACCGGAAATAATTTTAAATTATATCTTTTGCATTTTACTTAATCTTTCACTAACTGTACATACTCTTTTCTTAAATAATTATACACGTGAATTAAAGCTATCTTACGGGATGCTACAAAAGTAAATAGCAACAATGAATACAGTTGGAGAATTTTCTTCTTTTTGTTTATAAAGAAAGCGTGAAAATATAGTTAAAGTATTCTTCTTACCGTTTATATTTTTAAAATTAAAATGAGGTTTTTCCTGACATGGAAAAAACTGCACCGGAAAAAAGTTAATAGTGATAATTCCGGATTGAATAATGGTGAAATATAAGGCAGAATTTTTCATCATGTAGATGCGCAATACGAATTCGAATTAAATTTCGCGATTAAGCACTGTTAAATAAAATAATGTAATCTGTAATAATCTCTTATTATATAAAAAAACAACTGCGACTTTTAAGGCAAATAATAGTGTTTGGAAATTATCAAGCATAATTTTATATACAATTCGCAGCACAAATGTTTAAAACATATTTGCGTGAAACTGAGATGTATTACGTAAGTAGAAATTTAAATTTTTATCCACAAGTATGGTTTTATTTACTTTCTCTTTTTTTTCTTTCTTTAAAACACTTTCGAAAATAGTTGGAAAAAAAACTTTTCAAAAAAGAAAACGTTTTGCAAATGAATCGTGAAAATACTCTGTCTGAAGAAAGTAAACTTTACAATAAACTAGTTGGATGTGCCAATCCCAAAACTTTCTTCTATCTCATACATGCATTTTAACCTCTTAACCGTCTGTACCGAGATACGTCGGGGTTGTAAAAGCACTATTTCCCCATACCCTTCGCCGGTTAAGTGGTTAATATTAAAAAAAAAAGTTACTCATTTTAATGCTTTAATAATTTTAATTCAATACTCTACCAACTTTGATTTTCATCTTAAATTTATACTTCAATCAATTAATCGGAGTAAAAACGAATTTCCGTCTCTGCACGAGCCGATGGACAATAGAATGATAGGCAGATCTTTTTTTCAAATTCAGGGAGGACCTACTTGCCTTACCAAAAAATAATCATATACAAAATGTTTAGTTCAGTTCTAGAACCAACTTCATACACAATATTGAAAATGGCATAAAATTCGGTATTGCAGCGTCCCCTTCCGGCGGATTTTTTTTTAGATTCAGAGCGATCCAACTATCCATAGCCATACACTTACACAAAAAATTTCTTTCAATTCGATGCATAACTTCATGTACTTTTGGTCGGTGCAATATTGAAAATGGCACAAAAATCGCGATTGCAGCGCCCCCTTTCAGATGGATTTTTTTCAAATTCAGGGAGGACCAACTAGCCATAGTCATACAGATACACAAAAAAATTGGTTCAATTCGATACATAACTTCATATACTTTTGGTCGGTACAATATTGAAAATGGCACATAAATCGCGATTGCAGCGCCCCCTTCCAGTGGATTATTTTCAAATTCAGGGAGGAACAACTAGCCATAGTCATACACATACACAAAAAATTTGGTTAAATTTGATGCATAACTTCATATACTTCTGGTCGGTACAATATCGAAAATGGCGCAAAAATTGCGATTGCAGCGCCCCCTTCCGGCAGATATTTTTCAAATTCAGGGAGGACCAACTAGCCATAGTCATACACATACACAGAAAATTTGGGTCAATTCGATGCATAACTCCATATACTTTTGGTCGGTACAATATTGAAAATGGCACAGAAATCGCGATTGCAGCGCCCCCTTCCGGCAGAATATTTCAAAACTGAAGGAGGACCTGCTTGCCACAGCCAAAAACACTCACAAAAAATTTGGCTCAATTCTATGCATAACTTCATACACTTTTTGATGGTAGAATGGCGACATACAGACAGTAACACAGACACACAGACATACGGAATGACAGACATTTTGTAAAAACATGTTTTTTGAAATCTCTGACCCCTAAAACGTGTAAATCCGTCGAAAACCGGAAGTCGAAAAAATTTCGAATACATAACTTTCTTCTATTGAAGATAGAAGAAAGTAAAAATAACTGCTGAAAATAATGTCAATGAAACTTCTCTGTTAAAACGTCTTTAAATATTTTAATGATTGAAAAATAAATAAAAAGGAATTAATAAGGGGACAGGTTGTATATAAATTAAAATTAAAATCATATATTATCTTCTTTTCTTGCATTATTCTTAGCACTTTTAGTGGCACGTATACCAGGCACTCATCCAAAAGTGATTAAGATCAATTTGTTAAGTCATCACTGGTACCCCTGCTGAGAAACAAATGGGGTATGCCCTGCTGCAATTGAATGACTCGCATGGTAGATGATTTTTTTAAATTTCAGTGACTAAATAAATATGGCAGGTCATACATCGGAGTTTTTTAATTGTTATCGCTTGATATAACGAAGATTGGAGCTTGAAATTAGGTCTTGCTCGTAATACTAAATAGCTTATTTTGTCTACCGTAAATCTCATTTTTTAATATTCAAAAATTTAAATGCATTTTAAAAATTACTTAAAAATTGTTTTTATTGCATAGATAGAAATCAATTGGCCTAAAAAATATTAATCAAAAATTATATTGAAATAGTGATTCGGTTCGTGGATATTTTAATTTCTATCATGTTTGTACGGTTTCAAAAAAGATTTTTTTTAAAGATTTGTCGAAAAAAATGACGTAATATTCGTTTATTGTACTCTTAATATGGCTCATGCTATTTTTCAGTTTACATTCAATTTCATACATTAAATTCATTGGAACTTTAAGTCGTAATGATAGTAATAGACTCTTTCATCACTGTTGTAAAATTGACCCAAAATAAAATTGGAAGAAGTTACCATTAAACGCGTTGTCTGTGTGCACTTGGCACTCCAAATTTTGGATTATCAGTTCATTCAACATCATCAAATGCTTGAGTACCCTGTTTTTCCAGAAATTTTCTTGATGTTGTAAGATTTCACAGAAACAAAGTTCTTTACCATTGCAGTTTAATTGCAATGTTTTTTAATTTTTTTCAAAATTATTATCGTCAACCCATGTTTAATTAGAATGAAACACACTGTAAATTGTGACTAAATAAGTGGCTTGAATCTCCATCTAATTCGGCCCTTTTTCATGCTCTTGATACTTACAATGAAATCGATGAATTTGTTAGACGAATACGGAAACACCCTGTATGTATTGAATTTTCAAATTTTTTTTTATCGTATCTGAAGACATTGCGTAAATCCCAATAAATGTATAAAGTTTTCTATACACTGAATTATATACTTTTTATCTCAATATTGTGTAATTTGTGGCCAATGACAGCATTTATTCTTAAACTGATAAACGAACAGTTATTCTTTTAACTACGTAGGGTTCATTAAAGCCGTTTCTACAAAATGGCGCTAATAAATTTTCCTGAAAAATATACTACGCAATGAAAATACTGGAGAACGTCCCAAAAACAATATCGTGAAAAGTTTTTTATATGCCTTTATATCTTTTGATTTATTATGACTCAACTCTTATATCCTATGGAGCATCAGTTGTAAGTTGTACGTTGTAAAAATACTAAAACATGGAAACAAAGAAAAATTCTGGCATTTTTTTTAGAATGAAAAGCTCTGATAAAATGAAAATCATTCAAATATGAAAAATGTGTAAAAATGCACAGTGAATAAATACTTTTCTTTTCGTGCATTTTTTCCGTTATTTGTCAAGAATTAATGAAACATGCATAGTTATAAAATTGAAAGTTAATTTGTTTTAAACTTTCCGCTTAAATTCATAAGTAGTGACAATTTATAAAAGGGTTTGCTACTAAATTGTGCTTTTGTATTGATAATTTTGATAATGTACCGAATTGCATCAATATCGACAGTATATAATTAAAAATTTCATTTCTATTTTTTTTTTCTAAAATTATCGCATTTTTGTGCAATATTAGCATTATATTTCGAAAATTACAAATGTAAAAATTATTTTCAATGTTAATTGTATTTTATTGAAAGTATTTTTCTCTATTGCAATATTGACACAACGTTACACCATAATGCATCCAGTTTTGATATATTGAATACCATGAACGTATATAAGTGACTCACAATATAGTGATTTAGACTCATGAATCTAATTTTTATGTGTTTTAATAATGGCAAAAACACTTTAACTTAAAAAAAGATGCGATGCTGTGCTAAAAACAGTTAGATAAAAAATTCACGTAAACCATGATAATTAATTAAAAACATACATAAATGTACAAGTGTATTTCCTTAAATCGTTCTAGATTTTTAAATAAAACCTTTTAAGAATATGTATAATTTAAACATCGATTAAAATATTACACATTTTGAATAAATATTGCTTATATGTTTTAAAAATATGGAGTACAACTCAGAATTCATATCAGTTATATAAATTTAAATAACCAGAATTAGCATACTAATATGTTTCATCTCTTTAATATTCATTATTATAAACTTTTGGAAAGTACGGATAATTACAAATCCAGAATTATTAGTGACAAAATGACAATGAATTTCAGTTAACTTTTGGATGTGCAAATAAATAATTAATGGTAATAACACGCTGGAGGTAGTAATTGCTTTGTTGAGTAGGACATTCAAATTATATTTCGACAGGTATTTATTCAACAGTATAATTAATGAGAACAAGAATGTTACGTTGTCTTTATAATGAGGTTTTAAATTATATCATGCACGGTTGTTACATTTTAACCCTTTCCAGTCTCACTTTTTTTCGATTACGAGTAGAAAAATACATTTATATTAATATTGTTAATAGGAGCAATCCATATAGATTTATGAAAACTTACCGAACATGTCATTTTTTGAATTTCTCAATTATAAGGAATATGGTTAGTTTGGATGTTATTAAATCCATATTCAAACGAAAATAGGCTTTGGAAGAGAGTATTAAGAGGCTACAGAAGATATTTTTTAATTAATGTAATTATAATACAAAGTGCCGAAGTATAAATGGAGTCAGATAACAAATGCACAGACAGAAATGTATTTATCGATGTATAGCAACTACCATTAAAGGACCTCGAAAGTAACAAAAGTAATTGTTAACCCCTTCGCGACGGGGCACTTTTACGAAATTTTTTATGTTTTGTCACCGGTTTTTAAAAGCAGAAATTTGTGATTTGTTAAATCGAGGAAATGCTCCGATTAAAAAAGGAAAATTTTACAGTAAATTTATACTGGTGGGAAAGAACAAGGATTCTTAAGCCCTTTTGCGACAAGTATACGTGTCGCTCGTCCCCAAGGGGTCATTGAAAAGATATTTACTAACACAAGTACACCAGATCCAAATGGGTTACTGTGAATCCGAATGTGATTTGGCAAATTATTTTCGGGTGCATTTCCAATAATCAGATGAGCAAGCGGGTACCGATAATTTGGGCTACCCATTTCAATAAAAAAATGCCTTCCTTTTTTAACACGTTTTAATTGTTTTAATATAATTTAAGATATATAGAGATTACACTGCATACTATTTTATTTTCATTTTTCCAATTATTTAAAGTTTTTCTGCTATTAAATTTTGAAATTATTGATTGTCACTAAGATTTATACATAAATTTATGGGAATATAAATTGAAGATTTTCTTCCTTCACGTTATAAAACAAGATGTTATTATAGCATTTTGGTACCGATGAAGCATTTTGAACTTTAAATTGGATAGTATACATAATATGCCACTGCCTTTGAAGTTATTAAACGTGTTATTCAAACTCAAAATAAATAAGATTTATTGATTTTGTATCTATTTTAACCTTTGGAGAAGTGCGACACATATAGGTGCCGCGAAATGTGATCAGAATCCTTATATTCTGAGAAATATCAGGATACCTCAGAAATTCCTCTGAATTAGGCTTATACCCAACAATAAAATTGTACACTAAAATGTAACTTTTTAAACTCATTCTTAACGGGAGTCTTTTGCAAAATTTTTAATATTTTGTCACCAGTTTTTAAAAACAGATATTTGTACCTTATTAAATCGAGAAAATGTTCCGATTAGATAAGGCAAATTTTACAATAACATTTTCTGAATAATCAAGAATTCTTATGTCTTTTTGCGGCACGTATACGTGTCGCGCTTCCCCAAGGGGTTAATTGGAGCATTCTCCTGATTTACTAAGGCACACATTTCTGTTTTAAATAAAGAATACTGCCCAGTTAAACTGATGGCATTGAGCTCACAGGCTACAAATACTAATTGTACATTAAAGCCTTATATTTTCAAGGGTTAATTCCGTTCGAAAAAAAATTAAGAAGGGGAAACAGCTCTCCCCTTTCCTCTTTTTTTATACTTAATCATTGAAACTCCTATACTATCAAAGACATGCTTTATCATATAAAAAATCTATATCCAAAATTCAGAGCAAATGAGATAATTCTTAATAAAAACCCATTTAGCATTTATATAATTTAAAAGGAGTTATCCCCCTCTTTTATACTTAACCATTAAACTTCCAAAACTATTCAGAGATTTGAACGAAATCTGACAATTCTGCTTGAAAAACCTATTTATATAAATTAAGGGGGGGCATTAGAACCCCTGTTCCCCTTATTTATACTTATTCAATGAACACCTAATAACAGTCACGGAATCGCCTCATCAGAATGATCCTAATCTAAATTTTGAACGAAAATTAATTCTGCATGAAAATCCCATTTATATCAACTAACGGGGGGGGGGCATTAGAGCCCCTGTTCCCCCTAATTATACTTATTCAATGAACACCTAATAACAGTCACGGAATCGCCTCATCAGAATGATCCTAATCTAAATTTTGAACGAAAACTTAATTCTGCATGAAAATCCCATTTATATCAACTAACGGGGGGGGGGCATTAGAACCCCTGTTCCCCCTATTTATACTTATTCAATGAACACCTAATAACAGTCACGGAATCGCCTCTTCAGAATGATCCTAATCTAAATTTTGAACGAAAACTTAATTCTGCATTAAAATCCCATTTATATCAACTAACGGGGGGGGGGGGGCATTAGAACCCCTGTTCCCCCTATTTATACTTATTCAATGAACAACTAATAACAGTCACTGAATCGCCTCATCAGAATGATCCTAATCTAAATTTTGAACGAAAACTTAATTCTGCATGAAAATCCCATTTATATCAACTAACGGGGGGGGGGCAATTAGAACCCCTGTTCCCCCTATTTATACTTATTCAATGAACACCTAATAACAGTCACGGAATCGCCTCATCAGAATGATCCTAATCTAAATTTTGAAAACTTAATTCTGCTTGAAAATCCCATTTATATCAACTAACGGGGGGGGGGGCATTAGAACCCCTGTTCCCCCTATTTATACTTAATCAATGAACACCTAATAACAGTCACGGAATCGCCTCATCAGAATGATCCTAATCTAAATTTTGAACGAAAACTTAATTCTGCATTAAAATCCCATTTATATCAACTAACGGGGGGGGGGGGCATTAGAACCCCTGTTCCCCCTATTTATACTTATTCAATGAACAACTAATAACAGTCACTGAATCGCCTCATCAGAATGATCCTAATCTAAATTTTGAACGAAAACTTAATTCTGCATTAAAATCCCATTTATATCAACTAACGGGGGGGGGGGATTAGAACCCCTGTTCCCCCTATTTATACTTATTCAATGAACAACTAATAACAGTCACTGAATCGCCTCATCAGAATGATCCTAATCTAAATTTTGAACGAAAACTTAATTCTGCATTAAAATCCCATTTATATCAACTAACGGGGGGGGGGGCATTAGAACCCCTGTTCCCCCTATTTATACTTATTCAATGAACAACTAATAACAGTCACTGAATCGCCTCATCAGAATGATCCTAATCTAAATTTTGAACGAAAACTTAATTCTGCATGAAAATCCCATTTATATCAACTAACGAGGGGGGGCAATTAGAACCCCTGTTCCCCCTATTTATACTTATTCAATGAACACCTAATAACAGTCACTGAATCGCCTCATCAGAATGATCCTAATCTAAATTTTGAAAACTTAATTCTGCTTGAAAATCCCATTTATATCAACTAACGGGGGGGGGGGCATTAGAACCCCTGTTCCCCCTATTTATACTTAATCAATGAACACCTAATAACAGTCACGGAATCGCCTCATCAGAATGATCCTAATCTAAATTTTGAACGAAAACTTAATTCTGCATTAAAATCCCATTTATATCAACTAACGGGGGGGGGGGGCATTAGAACCCCTGTTCCCCCTATTTATACTTATTCAATGAACAACTAATAACAGTCACTGAATCGCCTCATCAGAATGATCCTAATCTAAATTTTGAACGAAAACTTAATTCTGCATTAAAATCCCATTTATATCAACTAACGGGGGGGGGGGGCATTAGAACCCCTGTTCCCCCTATTTATACTTATTCAATGAACAACTAATAACAGTCACTGAATCGCCTCATCAGAATGATCCTAATCTAAATTTTGAACGAAAACTTAATTCTGCATTAAAATCCCATTTATATCAACTAACGGGGGGGGGGGGGCATTAGAACCCCTGTTCCCCCTATTTATACTTATTCAATGAACAACTAATAACAGTCACTGAATCGCCTCATCAGAATGATCCTAATCTAAATTTTGAACGAAAACTTAATTCTGCATGAAAATCCCATTTATATCAACTAACGGGGGGGGGCAATTAGAACCCCTGTTCCCCCTATTTATACTTATTCAATGAACACCTAATAACAGTCACGGAATCGCCTCATCAGAATGATCCTAATCTAAATTTTGAAAACTTAATTCTGCTTGAAAATCCCATTTATATCAACTAACGGGGGGGGGGGGGGGGATTAGAACCCCTGTTCCCCCTATTTATACTTATTCAATGAACACCTAATAACAGTCACTGAATCGCCTCATCAGAATGATCCTAATCTAAATTTTGAACGAAAACTTAATTCTGCATGAAAATCCCATTTATATCAACTAACGGGGGGGGGCAATTAGAACCCCTGTTCCCCCTATTTATACTTATTCAATGAACAACTAATAACAGTCACTGAATCGCCTCATCAGAATGATCCTAATCTAAATTTTGAACGAAAACTTAATTCTGCATGAAAATCCCATTTATATCAACTAACGGGGGGGGGCAATTAGAACCCCTGTTCCCCCTATTTATACTTATTCAATGAACACCTAATAACAGTCACTGAATCGCCTCATCAGAATGATCCTAATCTAAATTTTGAAAACTTAATTCTGCTTGAAAATCCCATTTATATCAACTAACGGGGGGGGGGGCATTAGAACCCCTGTTCCCCCTATTTATACTTAATCAATGAACACCTAATAACAGTCACGGAATCGCCTCATCAGAATGATCCTAATCTAAATTTTGAACGAAAACTTAATTCTGCATTAAAATCCCATTTATATCAACTAACGGGGGGGGGGGCATTAGAACCCCTGTTCCCCCTATTTATACTTATTCAATGAACAACTAATAACAGTCACTGAATCGCCTCATCAGAATGATCCTAATCTAAATTTTGAACGAAAACTTAATTCTGCATTAAAATCCCATTTATATCAACTAACGGGGGGGGGGGCAATTAGAACCCCTGTTCCCCCTATTTATACTTATTCAATGAACAACTAATAACAGTCACTGAATCGCCTCATCAGAATGATCCTAATCTAAATTTTGAACGAAAACTTAATTCTGCATGAAAATCCCATTTATATCAACTAACGGGGGGGGGGCAATTAGAACCCCTGTTCCCCCTATTTATACTTATTCAATGAACAACTAATAACAGTCACTGAATCGCCTCATCAGAATGATCCTAATCTAAATTTTGAAAACTTAATTCTGCTTGAAAATCCCATTTATATCAACTAACGGGGGGGGGGCATTAGAACCCCTGTTCCCCCTATTTATACTTAATCAATGAACACCTAATAACAGTCACGGAATCGCCTCATCAGAATGATCCTAATCTAAATTTTGAACGAAAACTTAATTCTGCATTAAAATCCCATTTATATCAACTAACGGGGGGGGGGGGGGCATTAGAACCCCTGTTCCCCCTATTTATACTTATTCAATGAACAACTAATAACAGTCACTGAATCGCCTCATCAGAATGATCCTAATCTAAATTTTGAACGAAAACTTAATTCTGCATTAAAATCCCATTTATATCAACTAACGGGGGGGGGGGGCATTAGAACCCCTGTTCCCCCTATTTATACTTATTCAATGAACAACTAATAACAGTCACTGAATCGCCTCATCAGAATGATCCTAATCTAAATTTTGAACGAAAACTTAATTCTGCATTAAAATCCCATTTATATCAACTAACGGGGGGGGGGGCATTAGAACCCCTGTTCCCCCTATTTATACTTATTCAATGAACAACTAATAACAGTCACTGAATCGCCTCATCAGAATGATCCTAATCTAAATTTTGAACGAAAACTTAATTCTGCATGAAAATCCCATTTATATCAACTAACGAGGGGGGGCAATTAGAACCCCTGTTCCCCCTATTTATACTTATTCAATGAACACCTAATAACAGTCACGGAATCGCCTCATCAGAATGATCCTAATCTAAATTTTGAAAACTTAATTCTGCTTGAAAATCCCATTTATATCAACTAACGGGGGGGGGGCATTAGAACCCCTGTTCCCCCTATTTATACTTAATCAATGAACACCTAATAACAGTCACGGAATCGCCTCATCAGAATGATCCTAATCTAAATTTTGAAAACTTAATTCTGCATGAAAATCCCATCTATATCAACTAACGGGGGGCATGAGCCCCCCGTTCCCCCTCTTATACATATCGAATGAACTCCAAAAACTAATCAGGGAAGCGCCTTGTCAGGACATACCTACATACAAAATTTCAAGTGGATCGGATATTTTTATCATGAGTTATCGCGTTACGTACATACGAACATACATACAGAACGGACGGGCACATAAGCTCTCAGGCTATGATAGCCTGTGAGCTAAAAACCGGTGACCAAACATTAAAAATTTCGTAAAAGACTCCCATCCCGAAGGGATTACAATGATAAAATGTTGATTTAATGTTCTTATTAAAATTATATTTTCATAATTGCGAACTTCCAACTTAACTTCCGTAAAATTAATTTAAACCAGTTTAAACATGTTTCTAAACGGAAAATATTTTAGATGTATCATTAGCTATTTTAATTTTCCTTTCCCACGCGAAACTTTTTTGAAATCGTTTCTTTAACAAATATTTGGTTGGAAAGCTGTTTAACCTTGTTTAAATTAACTCATATTTTACGGAAGTTATGTTAGAAGTTGGCAAGTATATATTTCCAACTTGCTAATGTACAAATAATGACAATATACAAGTAAAAAATACACTGATTGGTTCGTGCTTAAACATTACATAACATACCACGTATTAATAATGAATTCGTCATCTTTGTGCATGCGTGTGAACTTTTCTTTTCCTTAGAAAATCCCTTTGCGTTCTCCAGATCAGTGATAATATCCTTATTTGTATACGATCATGTGTTTAACGGGATTTTGTCTGACTAGGGAACTGCAAGAAGTGTAAGTCAGCAATTTTGACGAAAGTGGTGTCGTTGAAAAGATCTCATCGTGAGCAGTAAAAAACGCAATGGAACTACCCGTCGCAAATCAGCCGTTTTCGAGATATGCGACAATTTATGTCACGTAACTAATGCATACTTAATGAGGAACCGCAAAACATTTTAGTCTCGATTTTAACGAAAGTGGTATGGTTAAAAAGAAATCATCATGAGGGAGAAAAAACTCAATAGAACTATCCGTCGGAAACGAGCCATTTTCGAGATATCCTATAATTTATGTCACGTAGCTAATGCATACTGTTCTAGTGCACACTGAATGGGGGACCACAAAATATTGTTTTATCGATTTTGAAGAAAATGGTGTCGTTGTAAAGATATCATTGTGAGAAGTATAAAACTCAATGGAACTACCCATCTGAAATGAGCCGTTTTCGAGATATCCAACAATTTATGTCACTTAATGCAGTCTCCCAGCAGTGTGCATTTGCAATGTGACACATATTGTCGGATATCTCGAAAACGTCTCATTTCCGACGAGTGATTTTATTGAGTTTTTTAATCCTCACGATGATATCTTTTCAACGATACCATTTTCGTTAAAATCGAGACTAAAATTTTTTGCGGTCCCCCATTAAGTGTGCACTAGCTACGTGACATAAATTGTCGCATATCTCGAAAACGACTGATTTGCGACTGGTAGTTCCATTGCGTTTTTTACTGCTCACGATGAGATTTTTCCAACGACACCACTTTCGTCAAAATCGGTGACTTACACTTTTTGCAGTTTCCTAGTGAGTTTATATTTCTTTAAAATAAAACAAGTTGGAAATTGCACGTGAACGTAGCAAATGAGGTGCGTTCGTACGATAACGAAGTTTTAAAAATATTCAGATCTTGCTGGTATAGGAGAGCGTACTTCGGATACAGTATAGTAGTCGAAATCTTTGTGTTTCTGTAAATATGCAGAAAGTAATTTTTATTACACCTCAGAAACGTATATCTTATTCATAAAATTGAAATAGTTGAATATAATAAAACACGCCCCAAACAATGTTTCCCCGTATAGCATTATGTAGTGGAATACTTTTGTGTGGCCCTGTAACTTAATAATAAAAATTCTTTGCATCACAGATTGTACAGAATGCATATTTTAGTATATATTTCATAGATTAATGCCAATTCTGTTATGTTCGAATGAGTGTAACATCATAAAAATGCATTTGAATCTTTTTTCCCATTGACCGTAATGTAATGGAATACCATTGATTGTCCCTGTAAATGATCTATGCATCCGACTTTCATAACATTTGAAAGGACTCGCTAAAATTACGTAATAATAATTATATGTTTTAAATTTCAAACGATTAAAATGCATTTGAAATTTTTTCCCCATTGACCATAATGTAACGGAATCCTTTTGATTGTCCCTGTAATTGATCTATGCATCCGATTTTCATAACATTTGAAATGACTCGACAAAATTACGCAATAATTATATGTTTTACTTTTCAAACGATTAAATTGCATTTGAAACTTTTTTCCCCATTGACCGTAATGTAACAGAATACTTTTGATTGTCCCTGTAATTGATCTATGCATCCGATTGTCATAACATTTAACATGACTCGATAAAATTACGCAATAAATATATGTTTTAAATTTCAAACGATTAAAATGCATCTGAAACTTTTTTCCCCATTGACCGTAATGCAACGGAATCCTTTTGATTGTCCCTGTAATTGATCTATCCATCCGATTTTCATAAAATTAGAAATGACTCGACAAAATTATGTTATAATTATGTATTTTAAATTTCAAACGATTCGGTTGAGTAGTTTTTGCGTTGTTAGATGCGGACGGACGGACGGACAGACGGACAGACAGACAGACGGACAGACAGACGGACTGAGCGACAACAATAGGTGCTACGTATTTACATAATTACGAACGCGCCTAATCACGATGAATAGATTCATTTAAGGTGAAAAAGGCGCTTTTAAGAAAACTTTTTCATTTGCTTAAAAATACTTCTTTTTTCGTTTGAAAAGATTATTTTTCAAACTAATTCAAGTTAATTGTACAAATGCTTACAGATTTAGATTTGTTATGGGATTAACCACTATTACTCTTGTGATCTTAACATCAAATTTTCATGAATTATTTTATTAAAATATATAATTAAGATAAACAAAATTATATAACTAGTTAAATACCATTGTGATCTATTCTCACAAAATATACCTAATTTTTTACAAAATATACTTTCATTGTCTATATAATAAATTAAAACTTTGTCACCCTTGTGATTAAAGTGTTACAAAAGTAACTAAACTTTAAATTGATACATATACATAAGTATGATGCTTTTTGTTACAAATTACATGCATGCTACGTCAGTGGAACACAATGGCATTTAACTGGTTTCATTAATTTTTATCTTAATTATGTTTTTTAATAAAATAATTGGAACTAGCCGCCGTTGGCGATCCGTTTGGTCTCCTTTTGAATATATGCTAAGCGTTAAATCATATTGATTTTATTTATAATTTATTTTGATTGCTCGATTTTTTGCCAAATTGAAGATTCTGCTAGAGAAATAGACACAGATGTCATATAAGCACCACATTGGTGAAACTGCAACAAAATGGTAATTGACATAATTTTGGGTATATAAGCCGCAGATCAAACAATTCTTTTTCGACGAAGAATTTTTTAAGAAACAAATATAACTACTTAGATCGTCGAAAATATTTGTCTTCGATCACTAAATAAGATTTCTCGGTCCAAAAAGAATTGTTTGATCCGCGGCTTATACACCCGAATTTACGGTATATGTGCCTCACATGTTAACCCGGCTATTGTTATTTATTTATTAATAAACTGTTTCTTTACTTTGTTAAGTTGTTTTGTTCTATAATTAGTAACAATTTTTTTACTATTATTTCCTTTTTAAAATAATAGAAATTAGTTTAAAAATATGTATATAACTGGTATTTGAAAACGAAGTTTTCGCCAAATTGGCGTCAGAAAAACAACGCGGCAATGTGGTTTATGTAAGACATCTGTGTCGGTAAATCAAGAACTCGGTATTTTTATGTTAGCCTGGCGCAGATAATATATCGTCAGATATTGCATCCATGACATTTTTTTTCTTATTTCATTAATTATTTAAAATATAATAATATAATCCTGTCACTCATATTATTAATAATACAAATCTATAATTTGTAACTGAAAAGATTAAAATTCAAGACTTTTATTTATTTATTTTTTTTAATAAAAAGAACAGCAAAAAAAATAAAGAAAGAAAAACAATGATATTTTGAAGCTGCATAATTACAGTGAAGGAACAAAACATAAATAAATTCAATTTACCACCGCTTAAATCTTACCAAAGTACTTTTGCACAGTAACTATTAAGATGTGTTACATTTGGACGTTACCATTAAACAATTAACAAATAATCGAGATTTTTGTACCCTATACGTTAGCCTAATATATGTATAGATTATTTATGAAAACTTGCTCGAATTATCACAAAATTTCTGAATGGACGTTCCCTCATATGAAATAGATGTCAGCTGACTGAGTGAAAAATCTCTAAAAAATTGATTTTTAGCGCTAATCAAGCTCAAAATTACTGCAACAGAAAAAGAAAGGTTGATTCAACTTTTTTAAAAAGACACTTTCCATGTAGCATGCATGTGTATAATTTACATGCTAATGCATTTGTATTGATTTGTAGGAATCATTGTGATTTCCTCTATTATTTTTTCATAGTTTTTTCCTTTCTGTTGAATGGTAAAAATCGTACATATTGTAATGTTGAAATTCATTATTTTCTTCCTATGTGTTCTAATTTCTGAGTTATAAATTTGTATCTGACAAACTGTATTTCAAAATATTTATTTGAATGCGAAATTTATGATGTTTTCCATCTTCGTATTTAAATCTTAACAATATTCAAAATATTTTTAAAGGTTTCTCTTTGAAATAACTATCTAAGGTTGGCATTTAACCGGATATATATTTTATTATTTTTTAGAATTTAATTGAAGTTTTTTAAAAGCATGATTTCGGTTTCGGAACCAATTCCAATTCTGACAGTGATCTTATAAAAATATGAAAACAAGATAAGAACACAACCTTTTATGAAACATTACCTTGCAAGTGTATCTGCATCACGAGCCCAGGCTTTAAATGTTCTATGATTTCATGTACGATAACTACATAATTTCAACAATATATTCCTGAATTCCTTTAGGAGTACTGTTCATTTAAAAAAGAAAAGTAATATTAATATTTCCAAATTTATATTCCATTTTTAAATTATTAATATGTTTTTGTTAAAAATAAATGGCAATGGTAAAATGTTCAATAAGTAAAATCTGGATACTTTCCCGTTTCTTTTGTACCGGCAGAGAAATATATATAAGCAATTATTTTACTTAAAAAGAATTATGATTGCATTTATTTATTCTAACTGCTACTATACGGAAAATATGAAATCATAAAAGGCAAAATTGTATTTTCTCGGAAAATATCTTTAGTGAAAGAAATAAATTGAAACCGTATTTATAATTTCCGTCATATCAGACATAGCTTCATTTATTTATGCTTCTAATTTCCTGTTTGTATTTCCAAGGAAATATAGAATTTTTTATTCTCAGTTTTGTATTTTCCGATTATGCGAAAAAAATATTTGTAAGTATTTTCTTAATTTGGCATTATAAATATTATTTTCCTATTTTAATGTAAATAAATATACCGGTATGTTGTATGATAAATATTAAATTATTAGCTGTAATTTTCTAAAGAAGTTTTATCGTACAAGGATTTAAAGAAACTTTTGTTATTCAGAACTCGCTAATCTATGAATATCTTTTATCTGTCAGTACACGAACAGAAGGAAAGAATTTTAAAAGGTTTTATAATTATTAGAATGATTTCTAAAAAATTTTGTTAAAACTGAAAATAACTGTTCGCCAGGCATCACAACACTGTAAAATATGTCGGATGAGCAAAATCCCAAAACGTTCTCCTATCTCATACGTACTGTTAATACTTTAAATTTCACTATCACAATATCAAAATTTTATGGCAACCTATGCCCACCATGCGAATTCTAAAAACATGAAATAACATGCACTATGTTTTGAGATATAACTATCGCTAAAATCTTGTAAATCCTGCAAACTGTGGCAAAGCAGTACCACCTGTTCAGTGATTTACAGTAAAATTACTCAACGATAAATTATATCAATGTTTCAATAAATCTGAAGTTTGATGAAAATTTGTGTATTGTTTCTTGAGGTGATGGTATTGCAAAAATTGTGAAAAATTCCGCACAGCCTGTCGAGCGATTTACACCAAAAACTAATCAGCACCAATAATGTTAGGGGATAACTGTAAATAATTTTTCATTAAATTCCCCTCACTTGTTCTTAAGATAGAGCGGATTGAAATTTTGTAATAAAATTTAAAAAAAAAGTTCCATCCATCCCTTTTCAATTGTCATACATGATATGTGGAAATCCCTAAATTTATTGAAGACTTATTCATGCAATGTAAAAACAGGTGGAAGTTTCGTAATCTACAAAAATGTACTATAATCAAGAACAAAAACATGCAATAACGGAAATCACCGAATATTCTAAAAAGCGTATCTTTACACTTTAAAAAACCAGAAAACTATTTTTTTTCAAAATTTGAAAATCATTAACCCTTTCCGGCACACTGTACCCGGTCCCCTCCCCCCCCACTCGGTATACCTAATTTTAATTCCAAACTTGCAAATGACACCAATAATATTTTAGTAAAATTTTGCTTTTACGACAAAAGCTTAAATTGGGGGTTTCAAAATATATAAACAGTTCGTTTGTAAATTCCGGTGTCAGTCGATAATTTCTCATTTTACAACAGATTTTGCTCGTGCCGGAAAGGGTTAAAAATGTTTTTTTATCAGCTTCCCATGTTTTTATCAAATGTTTCCAAATTGCTTTTATAGTGCAATAATCACTTTTCTCAAATCGGAATTCTGCCACTTTTTTGGATTCTACGCATTCTGCAGTAACTATTTTGATATTCAAAAAACACGTTTAACAGAAAAACATACTAAATTACCATCATTAAAATTACTATGAAAATGAACACAGTTTTCTTATAATTATACAGTCAAACCTCGTAGACATGCTATTCAAAACTTTCCGGTGTGAATTTGAACACTAATGAGATGTCGGTTAATGAGTGATGACGTCCCAATTAGTGTCCTTTGGTCTTGAGTATTTCGATGACAGCGATACGGTAGCTCGCTCTCAAGTGGAGAAATAGAATTCATCTCAATATTTTGTGGTTTAAAGTGTCAAGCTCAGTTAAATCGCTTGATTGGACCACCATTAGATCATATCTGTTCTTGTTTTGATTTTTATATATTTTTAAATAAATAATAATTTTATAATTTTTCTGGTATGTTTTGAACCTTATATTAATTTGTGAAAGTTTAATTTGTAAATGAATAATGAAAAAATAATTCTTAGTTTTCGTACATTTTTAGGATTTTGTTCATCTGACGAAACTCTATTCATATCTGTCCTCTGTCTGTCCGAACACAAAGTCTGTGTAAGTCACAGACATCAAACTTTATGTGCTAACTGCTGAATACTCAGTGTCACACAACAAATCATAAAAATTTGAAATTGTCTATTATTTTAATTAAATCAATTTTATCAGTATCGTCTAGTCATTCTTGCGAATTAAATTTTAAATGAGAACTTTAATTTCAACGCTTTTCATCTAGACATTATAGGTTGGAGGAAAAAGATATCGCTAGTAAACTGGAGGTTATTAGTTTGGTCTCGGGTCCTGGAACTTGAAAGGTTTAAACTAAGATGGATTTAATTAAAAAAAGTTTTGCATTTTTTGGCAATTTAGATGCTTTATATATATATATATATATATATATATATATATATATATATTAAATCACGGATATCCATAATATTTTTTTTATTCAATTTTCTTTCCATTAAAAATATTCTGAATTATTAAATTTCGTTTATGTCATTCAACATTTTAAATTTCATTTACACATTTATTTTCATTTTTAGAAGTTTAAAACTTTATTTTTAAATCCGCTGTTTTTTTTTCGGATTTTCAAAAAAATTGGGATTTTGGATTTCATTTAAATAATTTGGTTTGGTCATTTTTAACTTGATTAAAATAAATAATTTCCTTTTATAATTTTTGTAAAGTTCATTTTATTGGTTCTACCCCCTATGTAAGAATTTAATAATTACAAATTGGATTTAATAGTTAAACGGTAAGTTGTTTTGAAATAAATATTAAACGAAACCGTCTGTGAGATTTGCGATCATACCCACCTAGTGTTTCAGTCTATTTTGTGAAGAACTGATTCATTGTTTTAAGTATAACATGTCAGTTAACCTCTTCAATTATGCTATCTCAGAATTCTCCATAGAATAATACAATCTGTTATTCCAGGAAATGGGTACTGTTTCTAATATTTTTCCCCAATAGAGCATATCTGTACTCAAGTATAAATTTCAATATATTTTCAACAAAATAGTTTATTTTTTTCCATCAAAATAGCGTCGAGTTTTAGAGAACGTAAGTTATGAAAAATACTAAAAATTTAAAACCGTCAAAGAATCGTTTCAAACATTGGAATTTCTCCATATACGTTTTTATCTGGAAATCTTAATTTACTTTGGTATGTAAAATGCCTGTTGAAATAAATGCATACTGGATTAGGTGCATATGTATAAAAAACAATAACAAAATCCATATCATCAAAACAATATTCGTATTTCAAAAAAATAAAGAAAAAATGCATCAGTCATTATAAACTCTGTTCCATTCTACTAAATTTAAAATTCGTCTTGCTTAATCTCTCTGTCTGCCCCTAAATAAGAAAAATTCCAAAATTCAATAAACACAACTGTTAAAACGATTCAAGAACATTTTCCGTTTCCAAAATCATTTTATGTGATTTACATTATCCGCGACAATGTATTAACGGTGCATAAATTCCCTTTCGGAAAACCTTTCAATTAATTTTTGATAGAATGAATATTGAAAAGTTTATTTATACAATCGATTTAGACTTTATCTAAAAAAACTAAACTTTAAAAAAACTTCTTTTTTCATTGCTATCTAAATTCCCTAAAACACAATTTTTTTCTTAGAAAATAAATGTAGAATTCTAACAGGAAAAAATATTTTGTGCAAACATTCACTTAAAAAATGGGATCAAAGTCTCGTTCCTCAAGTTTTAAAAATTGTTTTCAGTTTAAAACGCAACAGATTATTTTAGTTTATTTACAATACTGTTTTGGGATGTTTAGATTGAAATGCACCTTGAATTCTAATTCTCATTATATTTTGTTAATTGTTTTTTATTAATACTTAAAAGGACTGCATTAAAACATGAATTATTTTATTTTATTCATAAAGAATAAAATCATACAAAAGACATACATATCGTTTATAACAGAATGACGAAATAGAAACTCTTGATTTTTAACCCCTTGAGGGGCAAGCAATTACGTTCGTGTAATTCTGAACTCCCACCGGAAATTTGTAAAAAAGTTATATCAAAAAGAGGATAAGCATTTTCACGACTGTTTTCCACCAAAGTTAGAAAAGGGAAATTTAATGACATTTTTCTGGTGTAAAACTTCATCGATCGTAGGTGGTATATAATATATACCGGCGCCCCTCAAGGGGTTAAAAGCTCATTCTAACAAAAATAAATTAACGAAGTGTGTTATTAAAGTTTAATTTATTATGACAACAATTCAATTTTATATACTAAAAATTTAAATCATTCTTCATTAGATGTTTCCCAAAAGAAAATCATGAATGAATGAAATAAAAGAAATGTTTTCCTTCGAACATTCTTTAGCATTGGTTTAGAAAGTTGCCAGAGAAAAAACGTTCTCAAAGGACCTTCCTTCTAGATTAGTGAAATAGTTCCAACAGAAGACAAATATCCGGGCATCTCCTTTCATAAAAGTAAAATGTTATTCTACAACTATTACGTGGATCTAATTAGTACATTGTTCGGTAAAAATCTACTACTCAGGGAAGGAAATGTACTTTTGGTGCAGTATTTTTCGTCTTATAAAAAAATGCATTGATTTATAAAAAAATTACCAAGAGATTAATTATTATTTTATCGATAAAATTTCATATGCATGCTTTAAATTAAGACATTTATTTAATCTGTTTTAGCTGTAATACATGCAGTAAATGCTAAATGCAATTATTGTAGCAATTTTTTTAGATACTAGCATTTTAATATTTAATTTCATATCATACTGAAAAAAATAGTAGAATAAATATAAGAATTTTTAAAATGCTTAGAAAAATACCTTCTATTTTGAGTTATTAAATTTTAATTAGTTTTTATACAATAATTTTAACAGACATTACCGTTAATTTCCTGCGTATAATCCGCGGATCAAACAATTATTTTTTGACCCAGAATTTGTCTAAAAAAATGTAACTTATTAGATTGCCGTAAATATTTGTCTTCAATCAGTAAATTAAATTTCTGGGTCTAAAAAGAATTGTTTGATCCGCGGATTGTACGCAGGAAATTACGGTAATTGCCATTCGTAGATAAATGCTATGATAGAGATGCTTTCATTCAACATGCTTTGTAAATGGTTTAAAAGCTGACAAAGAAGAAATGGTCTTCTCAATGCAATTACTATGAAGATTAGAAAAATAGTTTTAAAAGAAGCCAAACATCCGAAAGATGTCCTTTCATTAAAGGAAAAATTTACTGTGCAACTATTACATTAGACGAATTAATATATTGTTTAGTAAAATTCTTGTCTTCTCACAATGTTAATGCGATTTTTGTTTCCCTCTAAGAGTTTAGCATGTAATATTCCGTTCACTAAGTTCTAGGATTCACTGCTTTATAAGTAATATTTAAGACAATATAAATCTATAGATTAAGGAATTTTGAATACATTGGAGAATGATTAAGAATTACATTCAAATTTGTAATTAAGTTTTTTTTCTATAATGTTGAAAGAATCATATTTTCTTATCATTTGAAACAAAATTCAGAGAAAGCAGCTTTATAACTTTACCCCTTTGTAAGACCGTCCGAGGGTTTATACTTTTTATGATTACTAAAATACAAAATATTCTTTTATACATATCAGTACAAAAAACCCTGAACGGGTTAAAAGCTTGTGACGCAGCACTTTATCTTATATATCTAAGAATTTTAAATTTGCGACTAATGATATCAAAATTTATGTGACGCTATGCTATTAATTAATATATACATATATTAAAATTTATTCATTAAGGTTTTATCAATTACATCTTTCATAAATTCAAAATATGAATCTTAAAAGATATGATATCAAAATTTAAGTGACGCCTTGACGAGGCTTTAAACAATGTTTTAAAATTCCATTTATTTATTTATTGTCTAAATACATTTTCATATCTAAACAATACTTTTCATTTTCCAATACATTGTTAAATACATCACTTTCACTGAATATAAATAATGCACTGAAATATATTTATTTGAATAAATAGATTTATCTTTTGGGCTACGCTATCCAAAATCAAAAATAACATTTGAATACATATTTTTTGCGTCATTGTATCTATTTGCATCTATTTAACTTACTTTGGATACAATGACGCAAAAAATATTTATTCAAACGTTATTTTTGATTTTGGATAGCGTAGCCCAAAAGATAAATCTATTTATTCAAATAAATATATTTCAGTGCATTATATATATTCAGTGAAAGTGATGTATTTAACAGTGTATTGGAAAATGAAAAGTATTGTTTAGATATGAAAATGTATTTAGACAATAAATAAATAAATGGAATTTTAAAACATTGTTTAAAGCCTCGTCAAGGCGTCACTTAAATTTTGATATCATATCTTTTAAGATTCATATTTTGAATTTATGAAAGATGTAATTGATAAAACCTTAATGAATAAATTTTAATATATGTGTATATTAATTAATAGCATAGCGTCACATAAATTTTGATATCATTAGTTTTAAGTCCCAAATTTAAAATTCTTAGATATATAAGATAAAGTGCTGCGTCACAAGCTTTTAACCCGTTCAGGGTTTTTTGTGCTGATATCAGTGCTTTTTTTAGGTTAATAATAAAAAAATAAAAACAAAAAATTAAAGACTAATGCAAAGAATTCATATTCATGATTTCTGATCACCTTTAATTACCCCTCCCCCACCCACTTAAAAAAAGATATTTCATATTTTATTATTAATATATGCTGTGCTACTTGATTTCGTTAAAAACAACTCTGTAGTAAAGTACGTTAGTATAAGATAAGAAAGTAATATACATTCAGCACTGTATTTCTAAGAAAGGATTTCATAATCTATGCTGTATGTATCATTTCTCATTCTAGTTAACTATGTTTTTCTTTACACATGATGATACATATACTGCAGATGGATTAAAATGATCAGGAATACAATATTCAGAATGTGCTGGAAAGTATTTCATAATCTATGCTGTGTGCATGATTCTTGTTAATTATGTTTCAACCTTTGTATAGGTTGGTAATATTGCAGATTGATTAAAACTATATCCGTTACAATATTCAGAATATGCTGGAAAGTGTTTCATAATCTATGCTGCACACAGGTTTTTCTTTCTTGTTAATTATGATTTGTTCTTTATATAGAGTGGTAAAATTACTGCAAATGGATTAAAATGATAGGCTTACAATAATGAAAATGTGTTGGAAAGTGTTTCATAATCTATACTGTATGTGTAACTTTTCATTCTTGTTAGTTTATTTATGTTTTGCTGTTTGCACAAAACATATATAAACAGGGGGGGAGAGATTTGGATGGGAAGATTACTGTACAAAGATGAAACTGATAGGTTTAAAGCATTCAGAATAAAATGGAAAGTATATAAACATGTTTAATGGAAAAATTTTTACTCTCGTTAATTATGCTTTGTTTTTTTGCACAGAATGGTAAAATTATTGTACATGAATGACAATAAGTTTACAATATTCAGAATGAATCAGAAAATGCTTCATAATCGATGCAGTATGCATGACTCTTCGTTCTTGTTAGTTATGTTTTGTGGGGTCATCAAGGCTTCTTGTTAGTTATGTAAGGGGGGAGGGGAGATTGTATCGGGTTTAAGATTTTATTAAAATTTCCATGCTCTAGTCTGTACGTATTTACATAATTTTTTTTTCTAAAAATCTTGATTTGGTTAGATAATTGTTTTTTTTTTTTTGGGGGGGGGGTTGAATCTCGATTCAGTTTGACTTGAATTGGAATTTTCAGGTTCTTGCCGAGTTGCATTTCAAATACTAGTTTTCAATTCTGGTCAGTGGATGGGGACGGAAATTATTTTGTCTTTCTTGAACAGATTTTTATTTCCTAATTTTTTTATTTTACTTTTTTTGGGGGGGGGGGGGATTGGATTGGGTTTCAGGTTATTCGGATAGGGTTTGAGAAAGACTTCTATTGGAATTTCCATGATCTGGTCAATACATATCGACATAAATTGTTCTTTTTTTTCTAAAATCTTGATTTGATTAAATATGTATATACATTTTTTTTTGGGGGGGGGGATTGAATCTGGTTTCGGATTGACTTCAAATGGAATTTTCAGGTTCTTGTTGAGTTGCATTTCAAGTATATTATTTTGTCGCAGATAAATTGGGTTGCAATTGGATTTTTTTTTTTTTTTTGGGGGGGGGGTAGTGTTTGAAGTGGGTTTAGGATAGATTTCAATTGAAATTCTTGTCAGTGTATGTGGACAGAAATTATTTGGTCTTTCTTGGACAGACTTGTGTTTCCATTGTTTTTTCCTTTTCGGGTTTGGATTAGGTTTCATGTTAACTTTCAGACTCTTGTCAGTGTGTATCGGCAGAAATAATTTTCTCTTTTTCGGATTGGGTTAAGGTTCGATGGAAATTTTTTTCAGGTTTCAATCAGGTTCAATTCAAATGGAATTTTCAAGTTCTGGTGAGGTTGCGCTTTAATGGAAAATATTTTGTCCTGTATAGAATACTGGGCTCCGGTTATATGGAATTTCCTTTTTCAGGTTCAGATTAGGTTTAAGATAGACTAATTGGAATTTCCAGATTTCTGATCACGCATATCTATGGAAATTAAGTTTTCTTTCCCGAATCGAGATATGGTTGGATAGTTTTTTTGGGGGGGGGGAGGGGGGGGGTTGAATCTGGTTTCGGTTTGACTTCAAATGTAATTTTCAGGTTCTTGTTCAGTTGCATATCAATGTATTTTATTTTACAGCAGATAGATTGAGTTACTCTTGGAGAGATTTTTTTCTTTCTGGTTTTGGATTGTATAGGATAGATTTCAATAGGAATTTTTCGATTCTGGTCAATGTATGTCAATGGAAATTATTTTGTCTTTCTTGGACAAATTAATCTTTCCATTAAATTTTTGTTGGTTTAGAATGGGTTTCAGGATAACTTGTAGGTTCTTGTTGGCAGACTTGTATAAAACCAAAAACTTTCTGCAAATTAATTTAATGTTGGGTGTAATTCGCATTTTTTGCACAATTCATGGTCATCATTCGTGTTTTTTATGAGATTTATGAATGTAATTTGCATTTTTGAGCAATTTATGGACATAATTTGTAATTTTTATGCGATTAATGAATGTAATTTACATTTTACATGATTTATGGACGTAATTTGCTATTTTTATGCAGTTCATAGACATAACTTACATTTTTTTCAGCTTTCTGTCGACGAAATTTGTGTTTTTTGATCAATTTATTAACGTTATTTGTGTTTTTATAGGATTTATGAATGTAATTCGCTTTTTTTACACAACTCTTGGACGTAATTTGCATTTTTTGTAATTTATGAACGTTATTAGTGTTTTTTTGCACGATTCATGGAAGTGATTCCCATTTTTTGAGTGATTTATGAATGTAATTCATGTTTTTATGCGTTTCATGGACTTAATTTGTGTTTTTTGAGCGATATGTAATTCGCGTTTTTTATGCAATTCATGAATGCAAAACACTATTCGCTATTTTTATGCGATTTATAGACGTAATTTGCGTTACAGCTTTCTGCTGCCAAAATTCGTGTTTTTTGAGCGATTTATGAACATAATTCCCGTTTTACTACACGATTCATAGACATAATTTGTGTTTCTCATACAAATTCTGAACGTAATTCTCACTTTTTTAAACAATTCATGGACGTAATTCACGTTTTGACGATTTGTGGACCCAATTCGCGTTTTTTATGCGATTCATGGACATAATTCGTGATTTTTATGCGATTAATGAATGTAATTTACATTTTACATGATTCATGGATGTAATTTGCTCTATTTATGCAATTCGTAGATATAATTTGCATTTTTTGAGCTTTCTGTCGACGAAATTTGTGTTTTTGATCGATTTATTGACGTTATTTGTGTTTTTATAAGGATTTATGAATGTAATTCGCTTTTTTTTACCAATTGTTGGACTTAATTCGCATTTTTTGTAATTTATGAATGTTATTAGTATTTTTTTGCATGATTCATGGAAGTGATTCGCATTTTATGAGTGATTTATGAACGTAATTTGCATTTCAGCTTTCTGCTGCCAAAATTAGTGTTTTTTGAGTGATTTATGAACATAATTCCCGATTTACTACACGATTCATAGACATAATTTGTGTTTTTCATACAATTTCTGAACATAATTCTCACTTTTTTAAACAATTCATGGACGTAATTCACGTTTTGAGCAATTTGTGGACCCAATTTATGTTTTTTATGCGATTCGCTTTTTTTGAGCTATTCATGGACATAATTCGAGATTTTTATGCGAATTATGAATGTAATATACATTTTACATGATTTATGGACGTAATTTGCTATACTTATGCTATTCATAGACATAATTTGCATCTTTTGAGCTTTCTATCAACAAAATTTGTGTTTTTTGATCGATTTATTGACGTTATTTGTGTTTTTATAGGATTTATGAATGTAATTCGCTTTTTTTTACCAATTCTTGGACGTAATTCACATTTTTTGCAATTTATGAACGTTACTCGTGTTTTTTTTTGCACAATTCATGGAAGTGATTCGCATTTTTTGAGTGATTTATGAACATAATTCACGTTTTTATGCAATTCAAGGATGTAATTTGCGTTTTCTGAGCGATTCATGATCGTAATTCACATTTTTTATGCAATTCATGAACGCAATTCGGTATTTTTACGCGTTTTATAGAGGTAATTTCAGTTTCAGATTTCTGCCACCAAAATTCGTGTTTTTTGAGCGATTTATAAACATAATTCATGTTTTACTACACGATTCATAGACGTAATTTGCGTTTTTCACACAATTTATGAATATAATTCTCGCTTTTTTACATGATTCATGGACGTAATTCACATTTTAAGCAATTTGTGGACATAATTCCCATTTTTTATGCAATTTGCTTTTTTTTAGCGATTCATGGATGTAGTTCACATTTTTTATGCGATTCATGCATGTAATTCACATTTTTTATGCGATTCATGCATGGAATTCGTATTTTTTATGCGATTCATGGATTGAAATAAATTTTTTATTGCGGTCTTTGGATGAAATTAACGTTTTTCGCATGGTATTTTGTCGAAATGTTGGGTTTTTTTACACGATTCTTTGTTGAGATACACTTTTTTTTTACGCAATTCTTTGTCGAAATAAATAAATAAAAATTGTTTCTTCATAAAATTTTCTGCACATGGCGTGGGTCTATATTATACAACTCTGCTTGTCAGAATTTTTTTTTTTTTTTTTTTTTTTTTTTTTTTTTTTCAGGTTGAATTAAGGTTTGCTAACCCATACACTAATTGGAATTTCCAGATTTCTGACCACACGTATCTATGGAAATTAAGTTTCCTTTCCCGAATCGAGATATGGTTGGATTTTTTTTTTTTTTTTTTTGGGGGGGGGAGGGAGGGTTGAATCTGGTTTCGGTTTGATTTCAAATGTAATTTTCAGGTTCTTGTTCAGTTGCATTTCAATGTATTTTATTTTGCAGCAGATAGATTGAGTTACTCTTGGAGGGATTTTTTTCTTTCTGGTTTTGGAGTGTATAGGATAGATTTCAATAGGAATTTTTCGATTCTGGTCAATGTATGTCAATGGAAATTATTTTGTCTTTCTTGGACAAATTTATCTTTCCATTAAATTTTTGTTGGTTTAGAATGGGTTTCAGGATAACTTGTAGGTTCTTGTTGGCAGACTTGTATAAAACCAAAAACTTTCTGCAAATTAATTTAATGTTGGGTGTAATTCGCATTTTTTGTGCAATTCATGGTTATCATTCGTGTTTTTTATGCGATTTATGAATGTAATTTGCATTTTTGAGCAATTTATGGACATAATTCGCAATTTTTATGCGATTAATGAATGATTTACATTTTACATGATTTATGGACGTAATTTGCTATTTTTATGCAATTCATAGACATAATTTACGTTTTTTTCAGCTTTCTGTCGACGAAATTTGTGTTTTTTGATCAATTTATTGACGTTATTTGTGTTTTTATAGGATTTATGAATGTAATTCGCTTTTTTTACACAACTCTTGGACGTAATTCGCATTTTTTGCAATTTATGAATGTCATTCGAGTTTTTTTACATGATTCATGGAAGTGATTTGCATTTTTTTAGTGATTTATGAACATAATTCACATTTTTATGCAATTCATGGACGTAATTTGCATTTTTTGAGTGATTCATGAATGTAATTTGCGTTTTTTATGCAAATCATGAATGCAAAACGCTATTCCCTATTTTTATGCGATTTATAGACGTAATTTGCATTTTAGCTTTCTGCTGCCAAAATTCGTATTTTTTGAGCGATTTATGAACATAATTCCCGTTTTACAACACGATTCATAGGCATAATTTGTGTTTTTCATACAATTTCTGAACGTAATTCTCACTTTTTTAAACAATTCATGGACGTGATTCATGTTTTGAGCGATTTGTGGACCCAATTCATGTTTTTTATGCAATTCGCTTTTTTTGCGCGATTCATGGACATAATTCGTGATTTTTATGCGATTAATGTATGTAATTTACATTTTACATGATTTATGGACGTAATTTGCTAAACTTATGCGATTCATAGACATAATTTGCATCTTTTGAGCTTTCTATCGATGAAATTTGCATTTTTTGATCGATTTATTGACGTTATTTGTGTTTTTATAGGATTTATGAATGTAATTTGCTTTTTTTTTTACAAGTTCTTGGATGTAATTCGCATTTTTTGTAATTTATGAACGTTCTTAGTGTTCTTTTGCACGATTCATGGAAGTGATTCGCATTTTTTGAGTTATTTATGAATGTAATTCACGTTTTTATGCGTTTCATGAATGTAATTTGTGTTTGAGCGATTCATGAATGTAATTCGCGTTTTTATGCAATTCATGAATGCAAAACACTATTTGCTATTTTTATGCGATTTATAGACGAAATTTGCGTTTCAGCTTTCTGCTGCCAAAATTCGTGTTTTTTGAGTGATTTATGAACATAATTCCCATTTTACTACACAATTCATAGGCATAATTTGTGTTTTTCATACAATTTCTGAACGTAATTCTCACTTTTTTAAACAATTCATGGACGTAATTCACGTTTTGACGATTTGTGGACCCAATTCGCGTTTTTTATGCGATTCATGGACATAATTCGCGATTTTTATGCGATTAATGAATGTAATTTACATTTTACATGATTTATGGATGTAATTTGCTATATTTATGCGATTTGTAGACATAATTTTCATTTTTTGAGCTTTCTGATGACGAAATTTGCATTTTTTGATCAATTTATTGATGTTATTTGTGTTTTTATAAGATTTATGAATGTAATTCGCTTTTTTTACCAATTGCTGGACCTAATTCGCATTTTTTGTAATTTATGAATGTTATTAGTATTTTTTTGCACGATTCATGGAAGTGATTTGCATTTTTTGAGTGATTTATGAACGTAATTTGCGTTTCAGCTTTCTGCTGCCAAAATTCGTGTTATTTAAGCAATTTATGAACATAATTCCCGTTTTACTACACGATTCATAGACATAATTTGTGTTTTTCATACTATTTCTGAACGTAATTCTCACTTTTTTAAACAATTCATGGACGTAATTCATGTTTTGAGCGATTTGTGGACCCAATTCATGTTTTTTATGCAATTCGCTTTTTTTTGAGCGATTCATGGACATAATTCGCGATTTTTAGGCGATTAATGAATGTAATTTACATTTTACATGATTTATGGACGTAATTTGCTATACTTATGCGATTCATAGACATAATTTGCATCTTTTGAGCTTTTTATTGACGAAATTTGAGTTTTTTGATCGATTTATTGACATTATTTGTGTTTTTATAGGATTTATGAATGTAATTCGCTTTTTTTACCAATTCTTGGACGTAATTCACATTTTTTGCAATTTCTGAACTTTATTCGTGTTTTTTGCACAATTCATGGAAGTGATTCGCATTTTTTGAGTGATTTATGAACGTAATTCACGTTTTAATGCAATTGATAGACGTAATTTGCATTTTTTGAGTGATTCATGAACGTAATTCACATTTTTTATGCAATTCATGAATGCAAATCGCTATTTTCATGCGTTTTATAGAGGTAATTTCCGTTTCAGCTTTTTGCCGCCAAAATTCGTGTTTTTTGAGCGATTTATGAACATAATTTATGTTTTACTACACGATTCATAGACGTAATTTGCATTTTTCATACAATTTATGAATATAATTCTCGCTTTTTTACATGATTCATGGACGTAATTCACATTTTAAACAATTTGTGGAGGTAATTCCCATTTTTTATGCAATTTGCTTTTTTTAGCGATTCATGGATGTAGTTCAGAAAACCACCCCCTTGGCTGTGCCACTGGCAACAAAATCTTATGTTGGTGCAAGGAGTAATTTATTCATAGACATGAGAAAAAAGTTTTTGACAACAAACCAAAAAAAAGTACAATACAGGATTTTTACCTGGCATTCTCATAACATTTTGAATATATTCTGCCTCTAATTCATAAGTTTTCATACATTCTATATTATATTCCATATTAAGAAGGTGCCACTTGTCTAGTTTTGATTTGAATCAGGACGCGTTATTAGCATTTTTCATTCAGGTAGAATTTATTTATTTAGAATAGAATTGATAAAGAAAATGCACAAATTGAAAAACATCGAACAGACATGATAGAATCATTACGTAATTTTCATGGTTTTAAAAATCCACATGGATGTTTCTTGTTTGTCCATTTCAATCTTGCAATGTCTTAATATACAATGAATAAAGTCTGCAATAAAGTTAACCAGAGAATCTTGCAATAGATTTTTGCCGTCGCTTATTCAAATTTACTTAAGATGAATCGAGTTAATGAAATGTTGTATAAATGTTACTTGTTAGCTTTATAGATTACTAGGTACTACTAGGTTATCCCGTCGACCAAAAAATTATCGCCAAACTATAAGATTAAATTCCAATAATGGATGATTGTGAATGTCACATTCAATGACATTAAATACAATTTGTATATTTAAAATGTCATTGATTTTTATTTCGACTTTTTATTGATATTTTACTAATTATTTGTTTTTTCATTATTTAAAATAAAAAAATATGTGATTATGTATAATTTGGCGAAATTGGTCGACGGAATAACAGTAGTAGCGATTACTAAAATATTTCAAATTGAAATAATTTATGAAACTGAAAATGTTTTAGCCAACATTTCACTTAAGTTTAAAACAAGCAATATATAGAAATTGTAAAGTCCCTCAAGTGTGTGTAACTTGGGACCAGACATTGCACAAATATAATGTGCTCATCTTTTGTTTACATTTTTAAAAAGAGTAATTTAAATGTAATAATGTACTAGAAATCATAATGAATGCTTATAATAGAGTATAATACAGTCAACTCTGTGAAATTCACAAAATGTATTATCTGCAAAACATGTTAAAATGCAAACATTGAAAAGTGTTTTAACACTTAAACTCAAAGATAAAAGATATGCAATAATTTTATTTTTATGAAATGACAAATTTTAATAAAATAAACTGGGATTTAAGAAAATTCATGTATTTTGTACCCTGTATTTAAAAACAATACTTTAAGCAAGCCAGTAAGTTTCCGTTTATTAATTATGATTAATGCAAACCTATTCTTTGCTCAAGCAGCGAAAAAATTTTAAAAATAAACAATTTTACCTCTATATATTTTTTGTTTATCAAACAATACACATAAAAAGTTCCTTGGCGAAGGAGAGTAAACTACATTTCACCCAAAATTACTGACAACAAAACAAAACAAAACAAAATGCAGTCCAGATTTTTAACTGGCATTCTCGTAAAATTTTGAATATATCCTGCCTCCACACTGTAATCCATAAGTCTTCAAAAATACAAGCAAATAACTTTATTGCAAAGTTACACATTCTGTATTAATTAATAATCCATTGCAAGATTCTCCGGTTAACTTTATTGCAGAGCTTATTCGTTGTATATTGACATTGCGAGATTCACTTGGCGTAACAAGAAACAACATGTGGATTATTAAAACCTGAAAATTACTTAATGATTCTATCTTGTCTGGTTTATATTTTTTAATTCGTGCATTTTCTATATCAATTTAATGGACATTATGTAAGAATATTACTACCTGAATGAAAAATGCTCCGTGTAACTTGCCGCGCTCGGGTTCGGATTCAAAACAAAACCAGACAAGTAGCGCCACCACGCGTATGAATACATACCTTTCTAAGAGCAAATAATTTAAAATAATTTTTGTTTGAAAACTTTAAAGAAAAATATGTAAGTCGAAATTATATTGAATTTGTATAATTAAAAAATATTTTCCTATTTTAAAAAAGGATTCAAAATATTTTTTCCACAAAATGCAGAAATATGCGATGTAAGAAACGTAATATTTTCTTCTTACGAAAAATAAAGGCAAAATAAATAGAAATTTGATTTAGTATGTATTTATTGAATGTTTTAAAGCACATGATAAGATGTTTTTGTAGTTTAAAAAACATTTATTGCTTCGATGCAGGTGTTTTAACTGTCACCATAACTACTTTTGCCTTTTTGCAGTGTCTTCGTCTGCTAACCCATAGAATAACATGTAATCCGCGAGCTAATATAGTCCGATTTTCCAAGACCAATATATAACAAACAAGAGTTTTCCTAGAAACAAGGCAAGTCTTATTACCTCTATCTTAAAGAGATTCATATTATATATAAGTTTTAATAAAATCTCCCAGCCCGTTTTCTAGATCTCATTATCAGGAACAAACACCATCAATTTCAGTTTTAAAATGGTTATCGAGATCTAAAAATATACGGCACGTAGAAATGTAAAAATTATAGAATAGGATTAGACTGGGAATATAAGACTATATTAAAAAAATTGGACCATTCTGACCAATATTTGCTGAGTTATTAGAAGGCGGCTTTTCCGATTTTCTTTGATGTTGAGTTAGCTGTATATATGAAGTTCCGCATCTACCCTTATGACGATGGTAGGTTTTGACGATGGTAGGTTTAAAGCTGCATCACTTGAAGGCTGCCGCCTTCTATGATAATGATGTAAGAAAGAAAGACTTCCAATGACTAACTGATTAACTCTCTAAAGCAGAACCGAAACGATTAAAGTCAAGATCATGAAATTTGGAGAGTAATTTGCCGTTATGATCAAGGCAATCAATAAGAAATGGTTCTTCAACATTCAGCGACTAAACATGCTAATTGAGGATCAAGTTTTATGTCATTTCAGCATGCTTTAACAGTGGTTTTAGATGGGAATTTCTTTTTTTTCTTGGCAGAAAATGTCTTATCATAAACATTAATAATATATAACAGTTACGGTGAAAGTCAAATATATTTACCAAAACTTGAATGTGTACAGACATACATACGCACAAAAGGGGAATGAAAGTCATAACTAAAAAATATTATAAGACATAAAAATACAGTACATTGTATTGAAGTTAATAGGGTAACTTGAATTTGCACGTTTTCCACCCGAACCTTTTAGTAAACCTATTTAGTAAACAGTATTAATATTGAATATGTTAAACAAAATTCTAAAATGACGTTCATGCTGAAAATAGATAATGTGAATCATTTAACTATGAGAGATATTATCTAAAACTTAATTTAAAAGTTATAGTCTAAAAGCGAGCGAAAAGCTACCTATATGTATTTGACCAGACCTGAGTTTTTATACGTTGAGGCCCATATACCTATTATACATGAGATGAGGAGTCACTAAGCCCAAAGTGGTGGAAGCGACTAGAGCGCAGGTAACACAGCTATCAATTTTTGGCAAATTTTAAATCCATTTGACCACGCCTGCCGTTTTGAAATTTTAAAATATATTATTAGTATTATCGGAAAACAACAATGGCAGACCATTATCGCACGGTTAACACTGTGGCAGACAGTTTTGAAAGTGTTGAAAAAGATAAAATTTTGAAAGTAATTGACCAGATCTGTCATTAATATATTTTGTTTATTAGGGTCTTAAAAACTTATATCGATCACGGCAGACGTCTTCATTGAGGACACACTTCAGCAGACAACCAAATCTTAGCTAATACTCGGTCAGATGTAGTATATGTATTAAATTCCCTGTTTTACATCATTGTCATTTACTTTATCATTGTATTTATAAACATTCATATTTAATTTTGTAAATTATGTAATAAAATTTGTAAATTTGATGATAAAAAGTACATATATTTCGAAGCAATCTCAAATATTAAGCTATATTGCAGATAAAAAAAATAATCATTCAAATATTGATTTTATTTTATTATTTTTATTCATTTAAGACAAAATAAAAAAAGAATTAAGAAAATGAATCATGATGCATTACAAAATAAGGTACCCTGGGGTAATAACACCAGGCGGGGTAATAACGCCAAGTGCTTATATTTTGCATAATTATGAAATAATCAGGTAAATGACACCCATGTGCTCTGCGCAGAAGGGTTTTGAGTCATATAGATCGCAAAAAACAGCTTCAAGTTAATTTGTTTCATTTTTAGGTCTTATTGTTTTTACAAACAACTAAAATTAACGCTTGATCTAAAATTTGCGAGATACGTGTTGTGATGTGAAGGCTATCTTTTTATCCGGAAATACTTTGTTAATTACATAAATTTGTAGTGCATTTCATGTACTTTTAAAATGTTGTTGGAGATTTTGGATATCTTCTCGAGATAATTTGTAATTTAAAATGCACTGCGCAATAACTATACCGGGGTAATAACGCCAATCCTTTACATTAATACCCCGGTTGATTCCCTACAGTGGCCGAGCTACATCCTAAATACTGATTCAAATAAACACAGTTAAAACTGTGCAATGTTTCTCATATTTCTATTTAAGCGGTCCTTTTTAAGCAAAATGAAGCTCACGGTCTGGTATTCTTTTGCCTCATCCCCCCCTCCCACACCACACCTTTATTTTTCTTACACTTTCACAAAAAAATTGAACATTTTCAATAGCTTAGAATGCAATTTGTCAATTTCTAAGTTTGTAGAGTTTGTATTTTTAGAATTGGGCTATCTACACGCAATTATTCCATCTTATTTCATAGTTTTGTTTGCATGGCGTTATTACCCATATAGGTGGGTAATAACGCCAAATAGCATTGGTCAAGAAAAAACGCCATTACATTTTATGAATACATATTTGTTAAACTATTTTATTTTATATAGATAGTCAATGAGTTGCTGTATCAGATCCTATATTTGTTTGAAAAATACAATCTAAAACTAAGCCGTGAAAATTGGTAGAACCTTAACGTGGCGTTATTACCCCAGGGTACCTTATTTATTTCTTTTCATTCATTCGAATCCCGCCTATCATTCTGGGATGATTCTATTCTGAAAAGGGGTGCAAGGCTAAGATAGGCATTTTCTCGTCTGCTCTATCATTAAAAATGGCTCTTCTGTTATTTTCTACTTCTGATCAAAGTTTAAAATACTATTACCGTAATTTCCGGCGTATAATCCGCGGATCAAACAATCATTTTTCGACCCAGAATTTTTTTAAATAAAGTTCAACTTAATAGATCGTCGTAAATATTTATCTTATTTCATAAAATAAGATTTCTCGGTCATAAAAGAATTGTTCTATCCGCGGATTATACGCTGGAAATTACGGTAATATCACGTTTTAATTCAAATTAAAACTTCTATATTTAGTGTTCACACGTCTAATTCTAGTGGAAATAAATCTTTTATGAGTAGCAGTACGACAATTTTATATGTCATTTAACTCTGTGATCAAGAGACAGAAAAAGAAAAATTAATTTTCCGATAGCTAATTCTATAAAACGAGCCAGTCAAATTGCCTTTTATTCTAGTAGTACAATTAAAGAAATCACAGAGAAACAAGAAATGCGCGTAATACTGTTTTTTGTTCATCGCTAAAAAAAGAGTTTAAAAAAATGTCATTGAAAAAAAAAACATCTATAGAAGATTTCGATTGCAGCGTTATTAGACATACTGTACACGATTTTTCGTCATATAGAAAACAATCCCGCCTTTGAATAAATTGCTTCCTGTTTTGAAATAAAGAAACTTTGCGTCAATTACTCCAAAAAATTGGTTTTAAAGTTAAAGATGCCAAAATAAAGAATTTAAAAAAAAACAAAAAAAAACATATATTTAAAAAAAAATTCAGTTTTTTTTATAATTATTAACTACGAAAACGTTTTTACATAAACAGATAATATTCCCCCAAAACGGATTCTTGAAAAAAAATGTAGCTAAAAAAACTGTTCACCTCTATTTTGATAAAATAAACCAGACCTGATGAATGGGCAATAGCGCTGATAGTTTTATGATACGATATCAAACAGTATGTATTTTATTAAATTCATGAAATACGAGGCATCTGTATGAAGGTTCACAAATATACTGAAAACATCTGGCAAAAACGATTAGTGTGGGAACAGAACATGCCCTCTCACGTATAAAACCTCAGTTATTTGAATGCTAGTAACTATAAAAGAGAACACTATAGGCTAGAACGAGTACATTAGTAATCCATAGGAGAAAAAAGAAAGATAACTATAGATAGTCTATGCATACATTTGACCAAGTAGTAGCTAACATTTGGTTGTCTGCTGAAGTGTGTCCTCAATGAAGACGTCTGCCGTGATCAATATAAGTTTTTAAGACCCTAATAAACAAAATATACTAATGGCAGATCTGGCCAATTACTTTCGAAATTTTATCTTTTTCATCACTTTCAAAACTGTCTGCCACAATGTTAACTGTGCGATAATGGTCTGCCATTGTTCTTTTCCGATAATACTAATAATATATTTTAAAATGATAAAACGGCAGGCGTGGTCAAATGGATTTAAAATTTGCCAAAAATTGATAGCTGTGTTACCTGCGCACTAGCCGCGTCCACCACTTTGGGCTTAGTGACTCTTCATCTCATGTATAGTAGGTATAGGGGCCTCAATGTACAAAAACTCAGGTCTGGTCAAATACATATAGCAGGTAGCTTTTCACTGGATCTTAGACTATTAGTTATAACGAAATGCTGTTTTTCAGTGTTTTTTTACCGCTGCAACTTGTAAACAAATTCAAAGGTTTTGCACGGTCAGTGCTTCTTCTTTTGTTTTAATAAAGGAAATTAAATTCGCTACAAGATGTACCTAAAAATCAAAGAAATAAAAGTTAAATATGATCAAAGGAAATCGATATCAAATATTTCTATTACATATTTTTAGTTTCTTACATATTTTTGCTTCAAAAATAATACACAATCGATGTTAAAAGAAGCATAAAAAAGAAACGACGACTGAATAACATGGAACCTAGACTCGATAATTGTGGTAAAATTAGCTTTGTTATATTTCTTTTTGTTGAACAGTATTAAAACTTTTGTTAGTGTTTTTTTTCATTTCTATGAAATAAATAAACAATTGATTTAAAAAGTAATACATTAAAATAAAGGCAGTTTGAAGCGAAATTGTCATGTCTGTCACGTACTTCGATTTTGCAGTACCAGTATTTTAGAACGGAAAATGAGACTTATTTTACCGATGATGTATCATCAGTTGAATAAGGCGAATCAAACTTTTCGAAAATAACGGTGGCCAACAAGCATAGCAATTTTCAACTACGTAACAGACATGAGAAGTTCGCAAGAAAATAGACTAAAGTATTCTTATTTATAATCAAACTTCAGTGCATTTTCACTATTTCGAACCGTTTTAGTCCTCATATGGTCCTCAACTTTTCCAAATACAATATTTGCAGGTCGAAAATGTAAAAAGACTTTTTCAAATTACAGACGTATTTTGAGTTTATTCATTGAAAAGGTTTTGTTGGTTTATACCATATTATGACATTTCTTTAAAAAAAGTTATTTTTCTATTTTCAAAACTTCAATCTTCTTACACATTTTATAATTAAAAATGTGTCTTTTTGTTAGCAAAAGTTATTCATTTTATTCTATTTCAAAAATAAAGTTTTTCAGGAGAAATAAATATAATAATATAGACTGAACAAAAGATTTCACTAATTTATTATTTTATTTCTACCATGGATTCATTTTTTTCTAAAAAATCTTTTACAACAGAAAAGTAAACAAAGAAATTTTCCTTTGTATATTTCAATTACTTTCGTCTGTCACAAAAATTTTTATAGTAAATTTCTTTTTTTATTTATTAAAAAAGTAAAAAAAATATTTATATTTCATTTTCTTTGGTGCGATTATGTTTAATTCCCAGAAAAATGTTTTTTAATAGACATATTTAAAATTTTTAGCATACTATGACTAATTACTCTTGTTTTTGAGATCAAATTACAAGTTGAAAAAGAAATGTACAATTTTATTCTTCATATGTCATTTTAAGTACACAAATTTTGTATCAATTTCAATCACAACTCTTTGCTTTGGATGGTTTTGAAAATCTAATGTTTAAGCGCATATATGATTTTTCTATTATATTGCACGGTACTTATTTAATAAAAAGTATATTTTATGTTCAAAAATTTTCATTCTTCTACAAAAAAATTAATTAAACTTATAATTATTTTCATCATTGTAAGAAATAATCTTTTAGAATTTAGTTTTTGATATTTCTTTATTATTATAATTTTTTTGATAAACTCGATAAAACTGAATACTCAGAACAAAAAGTATTCTTTTGTTTAAGGCATCATATAGTTATAGATTATATTTATATCTTAAAATTCTTGCAAAAAAGAAATGTAGATAAATAAATTTTTGTTTAAATATTAACTTTATTTTTGTAAATTTCAAAAGTTTTTACGATAAACGTCAATTTTATTGGTTCCAATGTACAATGAGATTTATTTATATTTCGTTTTACTTTGTGCAATTTTGCTTAATATGTTTAAAAAAATTCTACATATTTTTATTCTAAATTTTTGTGACTGTTTTTAAGGTGAAATAGTCTGAAACAATATAATCCAATTTCAATTTTCATTGCTTATTTTCGAAATAACGTATGGTTTTATTAATTTAATTCTATACATCAAACTTAAAAGTTAATAAAAAGCTTATCTCTGATATAAGAACGTTATAAAGTTGCAGAATGCTTATTGCTATCTGAATGTTTAATATTTTACTATTCTATTAAAAAATAAAAATCGTGATATGTAGATTACTCTACATCTAAAATACCAGTACCGAAAAAAATATATTGTTTGTATATTTATGAAATTAAATTAATAAAATATATGCTACCATTTTTATTTGGAATATTAAACGTATGTTATAAAGAACGATTATATTACAAATGTAATTGTTTACAAACTATAACATTATTGATTAATAAGATTTTGAGTTCGTATAATAATTTAAGCTTCTTCTGATTTAAACTACCCTACCTAATTTTATGCTAAGCATTGTCTAATAGTTAAAAAAAAAAAAAAAAAAAAAAAAAAAAAAAAAAAAAAAAAAAAAAAACTTGTAAGGTTTTAAGGGAAATAATAATACTGTTTTTAGTTCCTTTTTTATTATTTTACAAACATATATATTATGAATTTTCAATTTTTATTATTTGTGAAATCATCTATTATTCCACGTAGACACTTTTCGCACAATCTTCCAAAAACTTTAAGACAGGCCGTTCTTCCAGATACATATTCGATTAATAGTATATTCTGAACAAAAGCTTAAAAACGACAGCATTCATTTTAACCAAATATTTTTCATTTAGTAGAAATAATTACGATTGATTCTGTACAAAAGCTTAAAACATTAATAATTTGTTTTAACTAAAACAATGAAGTTATTATTTTTTATCCAGTTTCTTTAAACTTATTTCTTTAACGATAAATAATTATAATACTACTTTCTGATCAAAAGTTTAAGTAAGAAAACATTCATTTTAATCCAGTTTTCAAAACTTATTTCTTTGAGTAGATATAATAGAATAGTCTAGACAAAATATAAATACTAAATAAATCATTTTAATTCAACTAATGAAATAATAAATTCTAATTCAACTTTTACAATTTCTTTATGGTGAAATAATTTTGCCATACAGTCCAAACAGAAGCTTAAGTATAAAAGTCTTTTTAATCCGACTTTGAAAACTTATTTCTTTCTGTAGAAGTAGATATAAAAATGCAGTCTAAACGAATACTCAAAAATGAAATAATTCATTTTAAGTAGTTTTATGGAATAAGTCATTTTAGTAAAATTTATGAATTAATACATGTTAATCCAGTTTTTAAAAGTTACTTCCTGTAGGAGAAGCTATATAGTCTGAACAAAAGATTGCTTTGATTAAATATTTTAGTTCATCGAAAGATTAATCTTTTATCTTAAATTTCTACACAATAGATAAATAAACAAAGAGTTCTTTATTTATATGCTGATCTTAGCTTTCGCCTGTTTCAAAATATTTTACAGTGAAATGGAAGCCTATTAATTCAAAAGTATAAAGAATTTTGCTAATATTTAAATTTATTTTATACATTTTATTTTATCTATGCATTTTATTCGATTTTTGCATTTTATTTTATTTTATTCATTTCATTTTATTTATGCATTTTATTTTATTTTATTCATTTCATTTTATTTATGCATTTTATTTTATTTTATACATTTTACTTCATCCGCTGCAAAAGATTCGTCATACATACATATTTTTTGCACGTTATCCAGCATCTCGTTCATGATTTTAATCTTCAAAATGTCTATAATGGACAGTCCTTTACGGTTATTCCCATTAGTCTAAAATTTCGTTGATAAGATTGCATAAAATAAAATGTATAAAATAAAAGCTAAAAATAGCATAATTAATTTAATCGCATAATTAATTTATAAACAAAAGCTTTATTAATGTTTAGCTACATACAACATTGGCTGCTTCGATATATAGAAAGACCTCAAAATTACATACAGTAGAAACTCGATTATCCGAACCTCGATTAACCGGAACTCTCCGTTAACCGAAGACGGTTTCTTCTGTACGTTTTTTTTTTCACTTTCTACTATCATCAAAAAATTTCTCTTAACAAACATGCATTTTTAAGGGATTTTTTCCCCACATTCCTTTTGCAAGCAAGCCGCCCTTTCCAAACTATGAGTGTAGATAAATATTTTGGAATTCGATTTTTTAGAATTCTTTCTCGCATGCTCAATTCTCGGTATGAGTACACTCTTCCCCACTTTCAAACGTCCCTCTTCTAAACAAAAACACACCCCATTTCGTAATTTAGAAAGTCATAATATCGAGACCCAGAACAATCGGATGTTTAAGCACTCTCTGATTGTAAGCAAGTGGAAAGAACGTAACCTCTTTTGTCAAGAACCTCTTTTGTCATTAACAATACTTGAAAAATATGATATTGTTACGCGACTAGAATCGGGAGAAGCTGTGACGAAACATGCAAAGGAGTTTCACGTTGGCGTTTTTTGTAATTTTTTGTTTCAGAAATAAATATATTTTTTCGTTTATAATTTAAATTTAGTATTTAACAGTTAAAATTGGTCATAATAACAGTTCAATGGCGATACTACATATTAAACTAGATGATTATTGACGAATTCTTGATTATCCGAAAACGTCGATTATCCGAAGTAGGGTCGGTCCGAATTACTTCGGATAATCGAGGTTCTACTGTATTTATTTCTAGTTTTATTATGTATTCTGTTCTGTACTATTGTATTATGACATCGATTTAATAGATTTATATTATATCTTGAAAACTTTTTAATAGTCTATACAATTTTTTATTAAATAAATAATCCTATTTTTTTTTTCTCTTTGAAAAAAGTACTCCACTTTAATACAGTATTTGAAATATACTTATTTCAGGAAATTAAATATAATAGTTCAGCCAACATAAAAGCTTTTTCAAATTTAATGTTTTATTTCAACCATAGCAACAACTTCTATCTTAAAATCCTTCACAAAAGAAAGGTAAAGAAAAAGCTATCGTTATTTATATCCCTATCTTTGTTTCGCCCATTTTTACAATGAAATTCAATTTTATTGATTCAAAAGTACAAAGAATTTTACTTATACTTTGTTTTACTTTATGCATTTGTGTTTCGTTTATTAGCGAATATTATTCATTTTCACATTATCCAATATCTGAAACTAAAGTCTCATTTCATTTTTTCTTCGTTTTTTTTAATTATTATTATTTTTTAATATTTAAAGGTTTTTACTTGAAAGCTCTGTTTTAAATATCAAACTGCTTAATTTTAACATGTTATTATAAATTAATATGAGGACTCTTCAAGCCCCGTCAATGCTGATGGCTGGCTAAGTATTTTATATTCTTCTTTTTCCAGAAGAAGTGTTTGTGATAGGAAATTTCATGAATGTAAAAAAGTTATACGATTGCTGTTGATGTTATTGTCATTATTATTTAAAACGTTGAAAATTTTCACAACAAAAATAATTTCTACTTTTTTTCGAAAAGATAAAACATATTTTATAAGTTATTTTGTCTCTAAACTAATCATATAGTAATGAAAATACGTTTAAAAATGCATACATGGTTATAATAAATAAAAATATCGACTTTACAGGCCTATTACAAGAAAGCAAAACAATCGTAAAACTTTTTTTGTTAATTCACTGATAAAACAAATTATCTATGTCTTCACCTAGAATGAATAGTTAGTCATTTTCTGAATACCTAAACTATAATTAGGGATTTTTAACTACATGAATAGGGTAAACGATTAATATGAATAGACGAAATGATCTAGAATTTCTAAACTCTTGTTTTCTAGGTAATGAAACGATGATAAATAATTTCAGGAACGAGAAATTATCGCTTAACTTGCGGAATGGTTTCAGAAAATAGGATAATTGTTGATGAAACTAGTATCTTGTTAGACGACGAGGAGTTAGGAAAATGCTTTTTAATTCTAGTAGAAGACTCTAGAACTCTTTAGAAACGGAGACTAGAATTTATAAGGATGACATGGAACTATTTTCTAGCACCATAATTTAGATTCTAGATAGTCGAACGATATTTTTTTCTCAATTTATATGCCAATAACCTCTTTTCTTTCCATAAATTTCTTGCAAGAATTAAAAAATACTAATAAAATAAAATAAAAAACATTGAGGGAAATTGATTTTTTTAGAATTAATTTCTTAAGGATTTTAAATGCCGTAAGATACATACAATTTTTTTATTTATAAAAAAACTAAGAAAGAATGAGATAAGACTTCGGTTTCAGATATTGGATAATGTCAATATGAAGCATATTTGCTAATAAACGAAATAAAAATGCATAAAGTAAAACAAAGTATAAGTAAAATCCTTCGTACTTTTGAATCACTAGAATTGACTTCCATTGTAAAAATGGACGAAACAAAAATAGAGATATAAATAACGATAGCTTCTTCTTTACCTTTCTTTTGTCAAGGACTTTAAAATAGAAAGTGTATCTGTGGTTAAATTAAAACATTAAACTTGAGAAAGCATTTATTTAAACTGAACTATTATACTTAATTTTCCTGAAATAAATATATTTCAAATACTGGATTAAAGTGGAGTATTTATTTCAAAAAGAAAAAAAAATACGTGTGGCACTCGGGACTGCCGCAGTAAAGTTATTGTATAGCATTTTTTATCAACTTATGCAATTATAATTATTTATTTATTTTTTATTTATGCAGTTTTTTTTTGTGTTTGATATTAACTCAAGTTACACTTTTTGAGCGTGATGACCGATAACAATTTTTTCTCTTTTATTGAATAAATGAGAAGTTAATATCGTTTCAAATATTTTTATTATCTTACAATACATGTAGGTTAATCAGGAATTTTTTATCATTGAAGCTATACGTTTATGGTAGCTAAAATAAAAAACATAAGTTTGAGACTTGATTTTCTCAAAGTCTCTGAAAAATACCGCATCAAAGTGTTCCAAAATCTACCGAAGGATACCGTGCCGAAGTCTGCCAAACTGAAGCGACGTTAGCCGGAGTGTTAGGATTTTTTTCTCGTTACGGAATTTCTAGATTCTTTCGCCGCGCTCAAAGCCCGCGATAAAACCTATGCAATACCTTAATAAATTGCCAAACAAAATTTGGCCGCCCTACGAAAATTAGATCGCTAGTTATAAGCATTTTAAATTTTTCGACCCTCACCATGGGGGGGGTGTCCTGTCACCAAAAGTAACACTGTTTAATAATAAATTACCAAACAAAATTTGGCCGCACTACGAAAATTAGATCGCGAGTTATAGGCATTTTGAATTTTTCGACCCTCACCGTGGGGGTTTTCTTGTCACCAAAAATTAACACTGTCTCATAATAAATTACCAAACAAAATTTGGCCGCACATAGAAAATTAGATCGCGAGTTATAAGCATTTTAAATTTTTCGACACTCCCCATGGGAGATCTCCTGTCACCAAAAATTAACACTGTCTCATAATAAATTACCAAACAAAATCTGGCCGCACTACAAAAATTAGTTCACGAGTTATCAGCATTGTAAATTTTTCGACCCTCCCCAAGGGGGATATCCTGTCACCAAAAATTAACACTGCCTCATAATAAATCACCAAACAAAATTTGGTCGCGCTACGAAAATTAATCACGAGTTATAAGCATTTTAAATTTTTCGACCCTCATCGTGGGGGGTCTCCTGTCACCAAAAATTAATACTGTCGCATAATAAATCATCAAACAAATTTGGCCACGCTACGAAAATTAGATCGCGAGTTATAAGCATTTTAAATTTTTCGACTCTCCCCATGGGGGATCTCCTGTCACCAAAAATTAACACTGACTCATAATAAATTACCAAACAAAATTTTGCCGCGCTACGAAAATTGATCGCGAGTTACAAGCATTTTAACTTTCTCGACCCTCACCGTGGGGGGGGGGGGTCTCCTGTCACCAAAAATTAACACTGTTTCATAATAAATCACCAAACAAAATTTGGCCGCGCTACGAAAATTAGATCGCGAATTGTAACCATTTTAAATTTTTCGACCCTCAACGTGGGGGGTCACCTGTCACCAAAAGTAACACTGTCTCATAATAAATTACCAAACAAAATTTGGCCGCGCTACGAAAATTAGTTCGCGAGTTATAAGCATTTTAACTTTTTTGACCCTCACCGTTGGGGGTCTCCTGTCACCAAAAATTAACACTGTCTCATAATAAATTACCAAACAAAATTTGGCCGCGCTACGAAAATTAGATCGCGAGTTATAATCATTTTAAATTTTTCGATCCTCACCATTGGGCGAGTCTCCAATCACCAAAAGCTACATTATCCTACCTTATTTTATCTTAAGACGATTCTTTTCTACACATTCTATCAGGAATTTTTATTACTGAAACTATAGATTTATAGTAACTGAAATAAGAAATATAAGTTTGAGACTTGATATCTTCTAAATATCTGAAAAATGCCGCGTCAATGTCTGCCGAAGTCTACTGAAGGATACCATGCCGAAGTCTGCCGAACTGATACGTCGTTCGCCGAGTATAAGGTTTTTTTTCGTTACGGAATTTCTACATTTTTCTCGTTACGGAATTTCTACATTCGGTCGCCGCGCTCAAAGCCCGCGATAAAAGCTATACAATAGCTTAAAAATAGGATTATTTATTCAATTAAATTTTTTATCGAAGATTAAATAGTTTTCAAGATATAATATAGATTTATAAAATCAATGTCATACAACAAACATGCATAACAGAATAAAAAATAAAACTAGACATAAATATGTAATTTTGAGGTCTTTCTATGTATGAAGCAGCCAATGTTGTATGTAGCTAAACATTACTAAAGCTTTTATAGATTTATAAATTAATTATGCAATTAAATTAATTGTGCTATTTATTAGCTTTTATTTTATACATTTTATTTTATGCAATCTTATCAACGAAATTTTAGACTGATGGGAATAACCGTAGAGGACTGTTCGCTGTAGACATTTTGAAGATTAAAATCATGAACGGGATGCTGGATAACGTTCAAAAAATATGTATGTATGTCGAATCTTTTGTAGCGAATGTAATAAAGTGTATAAAATAAAATGGAATGCAAAAATAGAATAAAATGCATAAATAAAATAAGATGTATAAAATTAAATTAAATATGAGCAAAATTCTTTGTACTTTCAATGAATAGGATTGCATTTCTTTGTAAAATATTTTGAAACAGACGAAAGCTAAGGTCAGCATATAAATAAAGAGCTCTTTGTTTATTTATCTATTGTGTAGAAATTATAAGATGAAAGATTTATCTTTCGATGAACTAAAATGTTTAACTAAATCAATCTTTTGTTCAGACTATACAGCTTCTCAGCACACAGGAAATAACTTTTAAAAACTGGATTAAGATGTATTAATTCATAAATTTGATTTATGAATTATTTATGATATGATTTATGAAAAATGATTTATTCCATAAAACTAATTGAAATGAATTGTTTCATTTTTAAGTATTCGTTTAGACTGCATTTTTATATCTACTTCTACAGAAAGAAATAAGTTTTGAAAGTCGGATTAAAATGACCTTTATTCTTAAGCTTTTGTTTGAACTATATGGCAAAATTATTTCTCCATAAAGAAATTTATTATTTCATTAGTTGAATTAAAATGATTTTTTTAATATTTATATTTTGTCTAGACTATTCTATTATATCTACTCAAAGAAATAAGTTTTGAAAACTGGATTAAAATGAATGCTTTCTTACTTAAACTTTTGATCAGAATGTAGTACTATAATTATTTATCGTTAAAGAAATAAGTTTAAAGAAACTGGATAAAAATTAATTACTTCATTGTCTTAGTTAAAATAAATTATTTAAGTTTTAAGCTTTTGTACAGAATCAATTATAATTATTTCTACTAAACGAAATACATTCCAAAAATTAGGTTAAAATGAATGCTTTCGTTTTTAATCTTTTGTTCAAAATACATTATTAATTTAATAGGTATCTGAGAGAACGGTTTGTCTTAAAGTTTTTGGATGATTACTTGAAAAGTTTCTACGTGAAAAAATAAATGATTTCATAAATATTAAAAATTGAAAATTCATAATATATATGTTTGTAAAATAATAAAAATGGACTAAAAACAACATTATTATTTCCCTGAAAAACCTAACAAGTTTTTTTTATTATTATTCGACTATGCTCAACATAAAATTAGGGAGGGTAATTAAGATGAGAAGAAGCTTAAATTATTGTAAGAGCTCAAAACGTTATTAATCAAAGGCATTATAGTTTATTACGTACTTCTGTAAACATTTACATTTGCAATATAATTGTTCTTTATAACATACGTTTAATAACTTCACCTAAAAATTGTAACCTTTAAGAACTGATTTAAAATGATACATTTTTATTAATTTAATTTAATAAATATACAAACAATATTTTCTTCTGGCATTTTAGATATAAAGTAACCCACGTATCAAGATTTTTGTTTTTTCATAAAATAGTAAAATATTAAACATTTAGATAGGAATAATCATTGTGTGTCTTTATAACTTTCTTATATAAGAGATAAACTTTTTATTAACTTTTTAGATTAATACGTAGAATTAAATAAAAAAAACGAAACGTTATTTTAAAAATAAGCAGTGAAGATTGAAATTAGATTATATTGTTTCAGATATACTACTTTATCTTAAAAGCAGTCATAAAAATTTAGGATAAAAATATGTAGATTTTTTTAAACATATTAAGAAAAATTGCACAAAATAAATCGAAATATAAATAAATCTCATTTTTTAATGGAACCAATAAAATTGGCTTTTATTGTAAAAATTTTTGAAATTTACAAAAGTAAAGTTAATATTTAACTAGAAATTCATTTGTCTACATTTCTTTTAAGAATTTTAAGATATAAATATAATCTATAGCTATATGAAAATTAAAAAAAGAAAACTTTTTGTTCTGAGTGTTCTGAGTTCTGTTTTATCAAGATCGCCTAATAATAATAATAATTAATAAATAAATGTAAAAAACTAAATTATAAAAGATTATCTCTTACAAAGAAGAAAATAATTATTAGTTTAATTAATTATTTTTTGTAGAAGAAAGGGCATAAATTTAGAACATATAATATACTTTTTATTAAATAAATGTCGGGCAATATAATAGAAAAATCCAAACGACTTTTTATCAATAATATACCATTTTACTTCTTAAAACATTTTTCAAAAAGGAAACGCCAAATGACTGGTAAACATAATCTCTTAGTTGTATCAATAAAAAAATCATATATTTGCTTAAACTTTCGATTTTCAAAACCATCCAAAGCAAAGAGTTGTGATTGAAATTGATACTTACAAAATTTGGGTATTTAAAATGACAGATGAAGAATAAATTTGTACTTTACTTTTTAAACATGTAATTTTATCTCAAATTCAACAGTAATTATTCACAGTATGCTAGAAAACTTAAATAGGTCTATTTAAAAAAATTTCTGAGAATTAAACATAATCGAATAAAAGAAAATGAAATATAAATAATTTTATTTTACTTTTGAATTAATAAAAAAAATTACTATAAAAACTTTTGTGACAGACGAAAGTAATTGAAACATACAAAGGAAAATTTCTTCGGTTACCTTTCTATTGTGAAAGATTTTTGAGAAAAAAAATGAATCCATGGTAGAAATAAAATAGTAAATGAGTGAAATCTTTTGTTCAGCCTATGCTATTATATTTATTTTTCCTGAAAAACGTAATTTTGAAAATAGAATAAAATGAATAATTTTTGATAAAGAAAAAGCAAAATAATATTTTCAATTTAAAAATAAGTAAAAGAATTCAAGGTTTGAAAATAGAAAAGTAACCTAAAGAAATGCCATAATATGACATAAACCAACAATAGCTATTTAATGATATAACTCGGTATACGTTTTTAATTAAAAAATGAACTTATCCTACGTTTTCAACCTGCTAATATTGTATTTGGAAAAGTTTTGTTTATCAAGACCATAACGGTTTGAAATGATAAAATAATGCACTGAAGTTTGATTGTAAATAACAACATTGTAATTAATTTAGTCTAGTAATTCACAACCTCTTAATTACAACCACGTAATTCACAAACACTTTTTAACTGTCTTCTAATGTTTGAAAAACGCATGACAGATTTAAATATCAATTTCTGAAGATTATACCAATAAATGGTATCATACTTGAATAGGGGAAAATGGGGCACATTGATACTTGGGGCATATTGATACACCCCCTGTACAGCACGCAGGGTCATTACAGGAAATTTCACAACGGCTTCAAAAGGTGATACTAGTGAAAGTAACTACATACAGAAAGTTTTGGAATGATTCAATAGTTTGATGGAATGGGATGGGTGATTAACTGTTTTTGTAGGTCAAAAGTAAATTTGAATTGCACAATTGAAATGGTATTATACAACTGTTCGAGTATTTTCAACCGAAAAGAATATTCTCCCTGGCAAGTAAGGCTACTCTTTATCAGTTATGAAGTGTTGGATTTGCGACTCATTTTATTCAAAATGGCTGTATGGGGCACATTGATACAGTCTTTGTCGGGGCACATTGATACAACCTAAATCCTTTTCTAGTTCATTTTTTCATTACCTTTTATTATTATTTTTTTTTACCATACACTCCTTAATTCAACCATTTTTCGTCAGAAATTTCTATTATTAGTTTTTATTGAATTATTGAATTATTGAATTTTTATTGTTTCATTCTAATTTCTTTATATTAGAACATTTTATAGTATTTTTGCAAACAGAAGATGTACAAAGAGGGGTTGTATACATATATTCATTGATTAATGTCAATATAGAATACACAAAATGGGACGTACTACTACATTTGGATAAAATCCCTCATTTTTTTGCTTCATTTTGGAAACAACGGATTTTTTCCTTATTCTATAGACGATTACTTTCAGAATTTTCAAGCTATGATTTTGAGACTTTTACAAAAGTTTCTCTATACATTTAATTAACATAATATGCAAATGAAATTTTGATATCTTTGACGCATGCGCAGTAAAAAAATATTTAGTAAATCTACTCATTTTTCATACAATTTTTATTATTTTTTAATTCTGATTACAGGATAATGTGTGCAATGTTGTTTGTCATATTTTCTGAAAAAAATATTATTTTATATTAAAAACTCTGCAAATTTTAAGGGAAAAACTTGGGAAAATTTGGGACCATTTTTATAAAAACCTTAATTACTCTGCGAGTATGCATGCTATTTGCATAAAAATGAACACAGTGTATTACAATAAGGCATTCAATCATAATCTAGAGTTTGAGCGCTTTTGCTACATTAGTTTTGACAGGGTTATTCAAAAAATATTCATTCTTTTTAGGTGCGTTCGTAATTATGTAAATACGTAGCACCTATTGTTGTCGCTCAGTCCGTCCGTCTGTCTGTCCGTCTGTCTGTCCGTCTGTCTGTCCGCATATAACAACGCAAAAACTACCCAACCGAATCGTTTGAAATTTAAAATACATAATTATAACATAATTTTGTCGAGTCATTTCAAATTTTATGAAAATCGGATGGATAGATTAGTTACAGGGACAATCAAAATGATTCCGTTACATTACGGTCAATGGGGAAAAAGTTTCAAATGCATTTTAATCGTTTGAAATTTAAAACATATAATTTTTGCGTAATTTTGTCGAGTCATTTCAAATGTTATGAAAATCGAATGCATAGATCAATTACAGGGACAATCAAAAGGATTCCGTTACATTACGGTCAATGGGGAAAAAAGTTTAAAATGCATTTTAATCGTTTCAAATTTAAAACATATAATTATTACGTAAATTTGTCGAGTCATTTCAAATGTTATGAAAGTCGGATGCATAGATCATTTACAGGGACAATCAAAAGTATTCTATTACATTACGGTCAATGGGAAAAAAGTTTCGAATACATTTTAATGATGTTACACTCATTCGAACATAATAGAATTGGCGTGAATCTATGAAATATATACTAAAATATGCATTCCGTACAATCTGTGATGCAAATATTTTTTATTATTAAATTACAGGGCCACACAAAAGTATTCCACTACATAATGCTATACGGGGAAACATTGTTTGGGGCGTGTTTTAATTATATTCAACTATATTTAACATTTTATGAATAAGATATACGTTGCTGAGGTGTAATAAAAATTACTTCCTGCATATTTACAGAAAGACAAAGATTTCGAATACTATACTGTACCCGAAGTAGGCTCTACTATATCAGCAAGATATATTTTTAAAACTTCGTTATCGTACGAACGCACCTCAATTGCTACGTTCACGTGCAATTTCCAACTTGTTTAATTTGTTGACGGTCCCCTATGGAGTTTCGGGAAAAAATCTTCACGGAGATGTATGACGTATACTATTATATTTATACACTAAGAGTTTCGAGATGATTCCTCATGTATATTTCTAGATATTTAGTAAAATACCTAAAATCGCAAGTGTCCAGTAATCAATGGCCATATAGTGTATATTTCCTTAGACTATTTTATAATAGATAAATTTAATGTATTTTATTGAAATATCTTTCTAAAAGAAACAAGGGTCAAGAAAAATAAAATATGAGAGATTAGCTATATTGTTATCTTTCTCTACTGAATAAAAGATTTACAATGGATTATTCAAAGTAAGGCTAATAACAAAATAGTAAAAACGTAAAATCATGCTTTAAATATATATTATGAAACACTTTCCAAAACATTTAGAATACTATAATAAAACTTTTAATAGATCTTTATATTAAAATTTTAAATACATTATACTAAAGTGATAAAGGTTGTCTTAAAAATGAATTTATAAAACTCTTAAAACATTTGAAACTACAACTTTATCAATTTCCGTCAAAAGACGAACAAAAAATCTAATTTGTAAGACCTGTATATGTACCATACATTTATTGCATAATACATAGTATGATAAAATTTAATGAGAAAATGCAAATCATAATTAAAAGATTTCCGTCATTAATTTTCATCCATAAATGAAATGTTTTGAATGGAATGTTTACTTCAGATATTTTGTGCTACTCTGTATATAATCTAAAGAATTTAAACCCATTAAAAAATACATAAGAAAAATAGTTTAATCTAAAAACAAATACCAGAACACAAAATCTTCTATTTCCAGCTATTCTTACTCATAGTAACGGAAAGTTAACGGAACGTAAAGTAACGGAATTATTTTGATTGTCCCTGTGAAATAACTGCCATTGCTGCATGATTCATCTTCAATACCGATCATGGAATTGTGAACATCGATAACATATATCCATTTAATTGTGATCTATCTATATTTTCGCGAGTTCTAGAACGAATAGACAGACAGAAAGACAGATAAATCGAAATCATAAACACTTTTTAACTATTTTGGAAAGCGATAAAAAAATTGAAGTATTTTAGTTAATGAGAATCTTTTCCAGAATTCATGGGTTTTTTCAGTAAGGAATGAAATGAAAAGAAAGAAATTCAACTTTAAGCGTAACCATTAAAACAACTAAAAACATAATTGTTCTATATTCAGAACATCATGTAAAGCATTCTTGAACTATTCATATCGATAAAAATATTTGATTAAATAACAAATAATGATTGTCCTAATTTATCCACAACATCCGTTTCGCATCGTGTCCAGCATAACAAGATTGGACTCTGGGACAATGTTTTTGTAGACACGATTTCCAGACGAAAATAAATTGAACTGGGCAGTGTTAGTTTATTTAGTCATTTCCAATTTGTTTCACTCGCTCTGTTTATTCTTCCTTCTGGAGTGTGAACTTTACTGGCTTCTTTTTATTCTATTTCTAGAAAAGTATTTTAAGGAAAAAACAAATTTATAATATGTACAATTTAAAGTACAAAAATAGACTAATTCTATCACATTTATTTAAAAAACGATCTAAAGAAAAAAAGAACGAATTTTAAAAAATGATGGTTAATCTTTTACTTGTTTTTCACAAATCATTTTCTTCTATAGTGTGTGTTATATATTCATGATATCACAATACATAAGACACGCATTAATTTTAACATGTATTCCTTTACGCTGAGAGCATAAAATTTGAGAATCCTTATAAAAACACATGCTGCAACTTACTTCCGTAGATGATAACCATTCTTTCACTTATGAAATCATGACACTTTTATTTATAAAAATAATTAAAATGCTAAAATTCATCAAAATATTTAGTAAAAGGGTTAAAAATGTTTTAATAAATTAATATACAAGTTTTCTTTAATCAAACTATGATTTTCTCAAGATCAGAAAATATAAAACAAACATTTTTTTAAACGTGAAAAGTTTATTTGATAAACAAACATCACGACGCAACGATGAATGTAATAAAAGCAGAGCAGGTATAAGTACAAACAGAAGCTATATATTAGGCATACTGCATAACAGAGGATCTTTACGGAATGTATTTAATAAACAATCATACCGAGAAACTAGTGAATGCAGTAGAAAATATAGCAGATATCAAATAAAACAAGAAAAATACACTTTTAGACAATTGCATTGCATGGACATTTAGAGATTATAAAAAATAATAATAATAAATACTATGCATCGTGTTTAGTTCATACCCATTATTCGCAAATAAAAAAGAAACCTATATGTTTAGAGAGAGATAGCCAGAACATTAGGTTCTTTTGAGTCATTCAAAATATAATATGCGATGCTTCATAAAATTTAAAATATTATAAAATGAATTATATTTGTAGATCTTCATATTTATTAAAGCAACTGATTTCATAATAACTGATATATCAACATGTTAGTTTATCAAGCACATACTTTTTTTCAGAAACAATTTGTTTTACCTCTGTTGATGTTGTGTGTATAAGTGAGGTTGTGTGCAAAGATAGATATGTTTATTAAAAGTCTTTTAAGGTTTCATGCTTACTTTAACTGCTTTTAGCATTTATATTTCCATTTTAATAATAATAAGTTATATTTTATTTATAATTCCATAGAGTTTTTTTTTTAAATCTTTTTTTTAAGTTGACTTTTTATGATACCTTAGACAGCTATCTATTCAAATATGAATTAGATTATAGAAGCAAAATAATTGGAAAAAATAATGTCTTGAAAAAATCCAATTACCATTTTTCTCCATTTAAAAAATAATCTATAATCATTCATGTACTGCCGCTTATAAAAATACCAAGTTAATGAAGAGAGCGATATTCTTTATTTAGAATAATAACGTATGTAAATAATTAGCTAGCTATTCATTTTTCTTCCAGAATACAAATATTCGATTAATCAAGAATTTACGATTTTCTTAATTTATTCACGAAATCCGTTTCCCATTATGTCCCGAATAATATGATCCGACTCTGCCCCAGTGTTGCCAGATGGGCTACTTTTTTTTATTCAGATTCTTGATTGGCACCACTTTTTACGAATGCGCCTTATATAATGAAGGATTAATTAAGGCAAAAACAAAAGGTAATTTACCGTTTTAAAAAAGTGGTGCCGATCAAGAAATCTGAATTTAAAAAAAAGTAGCCCACTGGCAACACTGCTCTGCTCAATTTAGAGACACTATGTCAAGTGAAAATAAATTAAGCCGGTCAGTGTTATTTTTTTCACTAATTAGTTTTATTTGGTTGGTTTCTTACTTACCATTCCAGAATTTATTTGACTATAGGCTAGTTCCATGGGTTTTGTAGTGTAAGTCACATTACCTTATAATTGCTATGCTTGTTTGCCACCGTTATTTTCGAAAAGTCTGCTTGGCCTTATTCAATTAATGAGAACGTGCCGATAAAATAAGTCACATTTTTTTCGTACTAAAATACTGGTAGCCAAAAATCGTAGCCTGTGACTTACACTACAAGTACTCATGGAAATAGCCTATATAAATCTAAAAACGCGTTACCCCGGGAGTACATGCGCCGTGTCCTTTTGACACGGAGTGCGTATGATTTTGGCAATTGTAACTACTTATTTTTTAAAAATAATCTTCGACTTATTTATCGCAAAATTTGTAAGGTAAATTTTGTAAATCTCCACCTAAATAAAATGATGGTTATAATTTGGTTTTATTAGTGACAAAGTTAAAACCATTTCTACCCTGGATAAGTGCGTGTTCTCCCGGATTAAAAAGAAAATAAATGCATTTATAGTTTGTCTGATATTAAAAGCAGAATAATAAATATTATACATCTTTACAATACGATTTCCAAGATGAAACTTTAAAAATATTCATTATTTTAATATTTAAAAAGACACACAAATGGGATAGTAATATTTTTTGCACCTTTATTTCTAAAGTGGTACAACTAAAGAAAATCAAGATGGTCATCGAGTAAAAGGAATGAAAATACCGCAGAGGCGCGAGTCAACTAGTTGTGACAACAGGCGTTATAGCGGGTTAATGAAAAAAAGGTTTCTTTTAATTCGCCAGTTAAGCTTTTATTGCATACATTAAAAAAAAAATAACATGCTCATATTTTGATGAAAATATACTTTTCGATGCACAATATACTGATTAATTAATGATATTTTATATTATATTTTTTATATAATATTATATTATAGATATTATATATTTCTACTTAGAAACTCTTCAAATATTAAGTTAAGGTTTTTTAGCTAATAGCCTTATATATTACTTCATGCAAAATAGCTATATAACTTTCTTTAAAACATATTTTCCTATTTCTTTTCTTAAGAATATTCTCTTTAAAAAATGTCTTGCGTATAGTTAAATAAGGATCGTAATTACCAATTTATTTAATTTTCTCGAATTCTCTATTCGAAAAAATCAATTTCTTAGTTACTTTAAGTAGTTATTTTTTTGTTTGTGTCCTTGATAAAATACTTAATTTTTGACAAAATTTCTATATTACAAAGACCAAACGTATCTGTGCGTAACGCATACGTCATTTTGTGAATGGCAACACTTTCCCACGTAATTTCGGTTGTGCAGTTTTCGCTACTGCAAATTTTACATTTCTAAGCATCGCACATTTTACATTTTTACACCATCGTAAAGAGAAATAAACGTTCTTTTAAATGCAATTTGTTTGATAGCTGTATCTCAATTTGTTTTTAAGATATTATTTTTTTTATAGTTTTTAGTACCAATTTGTAATTGTGGCAACAGAATCACTCCATTTTCTCATAAAATTTAAAGAAAAAAAATAGAAATTAAAATGCGTATATTTTGTTAAACATATCGTCTGTTATAAAATTCGGTGATTTCGGTTTTATTTCGTTTTATTCATCAATTAAATGACTTCAAGCTTTGAGTTAAATTTATTTTAAAATGAACAAATTAAAGTACCCTTTTTTAAACATGTTGAATACGGATATGAGAAGTGCATGTGTAAATTTTGAGAAGATGAAAATGATGACGGGTTTTAATTTCGTGTCAATTTTAATAATTTTTTTTTCATTCACATTTATACCAAACTTAAGAGCCTCAACTGATAATTTCATAATAAAAGCTGATCTTTATTATATTTTACTGATTACATATGCAATTAAAATTCAATTTTAAAATTTGGATAACTGAGTTTTATAACTTTTTGTTAATCTTAGCTTAAAATAATAGTTGTTTGAGAGTTGCACTAATCAATATAAGATGCAATTTTTTACTGTAACTAATTTTGTAGATTTGTTATAAATCAATGAAACAGCTCCTTCTTAAACAGTTTTTTCCGTCAAATTTCGATGGGTATCACCTCGTTTTTTATAAAAAAGTAATTATATTTAAAATGTGTCTTAAAAAAGATGTATGTCTCAATTTTAGAATGACTTACAAAAACAAATATAATCTTCATTTCATCGGAAACTAAGCATTAAAAAAATCAACTATTTCACGTCGCTATGTTTATTTATTGATAAAAAATTTTAAAAAAGGTTTTTTTCCTACATTAGGTTTTCTACTCATCTGGAATGCATTATTTTTTCCAAAGGGGTAGCCGGGTTTCTTAGTAAAATATGCCCTTGAGTCAACCACATCGAGTCTTACATGGATCGATAGCCCATAAAAAGAAATTCATTTCTCCCCAGTTTCAAGTTTTTATCTCAAACCCATGGGGGGTAAAGGCCCTAAATGCCTGTTTTGGAAAAGAGCGCTTTGTGACGCAACTACTTAGCAGATTTCAACGAAAAAAATAAGGGATGTAAATAACTACCATGCGAATGTTTGACAATTTTTTCAGATTTTTTTAACCTTCCTACCCTGAATGGGTCTAATCGACCCAGTCCTATAATGCGTTTCATTCGTTTCCAACCAGAAAAATTTTCATAAATTAAATTAAATAACACAAAGATTAAAGTTAAATAAGTATGTTAAGAGCCTGCATCAGTCAAACCGAAACTCAAAATCCTATCACAAACCTATGCGTGTTGCCACCAGGAAGGCCTATCCCGAACCCAAAGATTGACACTTTAAAAGACCAATGATATTTTCCAAGCTTGTAATTAATAAGAAAATGGTCATCTCACGCCACCCTTTACCTCCAGGCGATAAAAAGGGGATAAGATACACCAGGAAGAAAAAAGTCATTAGCAAATGCTAAAAACTCTCTCACCTTTTCAATACTGATAGCCCGAGGGATATGTGCATTTGGATAGTTTCTTCGAGATAATTTCTGACCAAAACACTCGGATCCGTTTTAAAACAAGTCGACATTGACCTTTTTTGTTAGATAGTTTCAAGTGAAATTGAATCATTTATATGTAATTTTAAAAGACAATATACAGATCGTGATTATAATGTCAGAGATTGCACATTAAACATTTTCCAAAGAATCTCCTCTACATTTTAATATTTTTAAATGATTTTTTTAGCATTGAATAGCTGAGATCATTGAATTGTACAAAGACCGTTTTATATTTTTTCGATTTTGTTACGAGTATTTTATAGTGGCTTACATCAATAGAGCGAAATTCCAAGATAGAAATTTTTAAGATATCTCGTTTGTAATTAATTATTTTTAAATGAATTTTTTAGCATTGAACAGCTGAGATTTTTCGGTATAATTCGGTATTCGTTTTGTACTTCTTTTGATTTTGTTTACAGGTGTTTTAAAGAGGCTACTTCAGTCACGTGAAATCCAATGGAAGAAATTTATAAAAATATCTCTTCTACATTTTTATATTTTTAAATTATTTTTTGGTATTCGATATCTCAGATATTTCGGTACAAAGACCGTTTTGTACTTTTTCGACCTTTTTTAGGGGAATTTTAAAAAAGCTACTTCAGTCAAATGAAATCCAATGGAAGAAATTTATAAAAATATCTCTTGTACATTTTAATATTTTTAAATGAATTTTTGTCATTGGATAGCTGAGATCTTTCGGTACAAAGATCGTTTTGTACTTTTTCGACTTTGTTTAGGGGAATTTTAAAAAATCTACTTCAGTCAAGTAAAATCCAGTGGTAGGAATTTATAAAAATATCTCTTCTACATTTTAATATTTTTAAATTATTTTTTGGCATTCGATATCTCAGATCTTTCTCTACAAAGACCGTTTTGTACTTTTTCGACTTTGTTTAGGGGAATTTTAAAAAAGCTACTTCAGTCAAGTGAAATCCATTGGTAAGAATTTATAAAAATATGTCTTCTACATTTTAAAATTTTTAAATGATTTTTATGTCATAGGATGGCTGAGATCTTTCTGTACAAAGACCGTTTTTTATATTTTCGACTTTCTCTAGGGGAATTTTAAAAAAGCTACTTCAGTCAAGTGAAATCCAATGCTAGAAATTTCTAAAAATGTCTTTTCTACATTTTAATATTTTTAAATGATTTTTTTGTCATGGGATAGCTCAGATCTTTCGGTACAAAGACCGTTTTGTACTTTTTCGACTCTGTTTAGGGGAATTTTAAAAAAGCTACTTCAGTGAAGTGAAATCCAATGGTAGAAATTTATAAAAACATCTCTTCTACATTTTACTATTTGTAAATCATTATTTGGCATTCGATATCTCAGATCTTTTAGTACAAAGACCGTTTTGTACTTTTTTGATTTTGTTTACAGTTGTTTTAAAGAGGCTACTTCAGTCAAATGAAATCCAATGGTAGAAATTTATAAAAATATCTCTTCTACATTTTAATATTTTTAAATCATTTTTTTTTGTCATTGAATAGCTGAGATCTTTCGGTACAGAGACCTTTTTTTTTTTTTTTTTTTTTTTTTTTTTTTTTTTTTTTTCAGCTGTTTTAAAGAGGCTACTTCAGTCAAGCGAAATCCTATAGTAAAATTTTATAAATATGTCTTTTCGACATTTAAAGATTTTTAAATGATTTTTTTGTCATGGGATAGCTGAGATCTTTAGGTACAAATACCGTTTTGTATTTTTTTAATTTTGTTTACAGGTATTTTAAAGAGTCTACATCAGTCAAGTGAAATCCAATGGTAGAAATTTATAAAAATATATCTTCTACATTTTAATGTTTCTAAATGACTTTTTTTTTTTTTTTTTTTTTTTTTTTTTTTTTTTTTTTTCATTGGATAGCTTAGATCTTTCGGTACAAATACCGTTTTGTACTTTTTTAATTTTGTTTACAGATGTTTTAAAAAAGATACTTCAGGCAAGTGCAATCGAATGGTAGAAATTTATAAAAATATCTCTTCTACATTTTAATATTTTTAAATTATTTTTTGGCATTCGATATCTCAGATCTTTCGGTACAAAGACCGTTTTGTACTTTTTCGATTTTGTTTAAGGGAATTTTAAAAAAGCTACTTCAGTCAAGTGAAATCCAATGGTAGGAAATTATAAAAATATCTCTTCTACATTTTAATATTTTTAAATGATTTTTTTGGCATTGGGTAGCTGTGATCTTTCGAAACAAAGACTGTTTTGTACTTTTTTGATTTTGTTTACAGGTGTTTTAAAGAAGCTACTTCATTCAAGCAAAATCCTATAGTAAAATTTTATAAATATGTCTTTTTACTTTTAAAGATTTTTAAATGATTTTTTGGCATTCGATGTCTCAGATCTTTCGGTACAAAGACCGTTTTGTACTTTTTCGTCTTTGTTTAGGGGAATTTTAAAGAAGCTATTTCAGTCAAGTAAATACAATTGTAGAAATTTATAAAAATATCTCTTCTACATTTTAATATTTTTAAATGATTTTTTGTCATGGAATAGCTGATATTTTTCGGTACAAAGATCGTTTTGTACTTTTTCGACTTTGTTCAGGGGAATTTTAAAAAAGCTACTTCAGTAGAGTGAAATCCAATGGTAGAAATTTATAAAAATATCTCCTCTACATTTTAATATTTTTAAATGATTTTTTAATCATTGGATAGTTGATATCTTTCGGTACAAAGATCGTTTTGTACTTTTTCGACTTTCTTTAGGGAAATTTTAAAAAAGCTACTTCTGTCAAGTGAAATTAAATGGTAGAAATTTATAAAAATATCTCTCCTACATTTTAATATTTTTAAATGATTTTTTTGTCATGGAATAGCTGATATCTTTCGGTACAAAGATCGTTTTGTAATTTTTCGACTTAGTTTAGGGAAATTTTAAATAAGCTACTTCAGTCAAGTGAAATCCAATGGTAGAATTTATAAAAAAAAAAAACTCTCCTACATTTTAATATTTTTAAATGATTTTTTTTGTCATGGAATAGCTGATATCTTTCGGTACAAAGATCGTTTTGTACTTTTTCGACTTAGTTTAGGGAAATTTTAAAAAAGCTACTTCAGTCAAGTGAAATCCAATGGTAGAAATTTATAAAAAAAAGCTCTCCTACATTTTAATATTTTTAAATGATTTTTATGTCATGGAATAGCTGATATCTTTCGGTACAAAGATGGTTTTGTACTTTTTCGACTTTGTTCATGGGAATTTTAAAAAAGCTACTTCAGTCAAGTGAAATCCAATGGTAGAAATTTATAAAAAAAAGCTCTCCTACATTTTAATATTTTTAAATGATTTTTATGTCATGGAATAGCTGATATCTTTCGGTACAAAGATGGTTTTGTACTTTTTCGACTTTGTTCATGGGAATTTTAAAAAAGCTACTTCAGTCAAGTGAAATCCAATGGTACAAATTTATAAAAATATCTCTCCTACATTTTAATATTTTTAAATGATTTTTTTTTAACATTGGATAGCTGATATCTTTCGGTACAAAGATCGTTTTGTACTTTTGTCGACTTTGTTTAGGGGAATTTTAAAAAAGCTACTTCAGTCAAGTGAAATCCAATGGTAGAAATTTATAAAAAAAGCTCTCCTACATTTTAATATTTTTAAATGATTTTTTTGTCATGGAATAGCTGATATCTTTCGGTACAAAGATCGTTTAGTACTTTTTCGACTTTGTTCAGGGGAATTTTAAAAAAGCTACTTCAGTCAAGTGAAATCCAATGGTAGAAATTTATAAAAATATCCCCTCTGCATTTTAATATTTTTAAATGATTTTTTTATCATTGGATAGTTGATATCTTTCGGTACAAAGATCGTTTTGTACTTTCTCGACTTTCTTTAGGGAAATTTTAAAAAAGCTACTTCAGTCAAGTGAAATTAAATGGTAGAAATTTATAAAAATATCTCTCCTACATTTTAATATTTTTAAATGATTTTTTGTCATGGAATAGCTGAGATCTTTCGATACAAAGATCGTTTTGTACTTTTTCAACTTTGTTTAGGGAAATTTTAAAAAAGCTACTTCAGTCAAGTGAAATCCAACGGTAGAAATTTATAAAAATATCTCCTCTACATTTTAATATTTTTAAATGATTTTTCTGTAATTCGATAACTGGGATCTTTCGGTACATAGACCGTTTTCTTCTTTTTCGACTTTGGTTAGGGAAATTTTAAAAAAGCTACTTCAGTCAAGTGAAATCCATTGGTAGAAATTTATAAAAGTATCTCTCCTACATTTTAATATTTTTAAAGGTTTTTTTTATCATTGGAAAGCTGATATCTTTCGGTACAAAGATCGTTTTGTACTTTTTTCTACTTTGTTCAGGGGAATTTTAAAAAAGCTACTTCAGTCAAGTGAAATCCAATGGTAGAAATTTATATAAATATCTCTCCTACATTTTAATATTTTTAAATGATTTTTTGTATCATTGGATAGCTGATATCTTTCGGAACAAAGATCGTTTTGTACTTTTTCGACTTTGTTCAGGGGAATTTTAAAAAAGCTACTTCAGTCAAGTGAAATCCAATGGTAGAAATTTATAAAAAAAGCTCTCCTACATTTTAATATTTTTCAATGATTTTTTCGTCATGGAATAGCTGATATCTTTCGGCACAAAGATAGTTTCGTACTTTTTCGACTTTGTTTAGGGAAATTTTAAAAAAACTACTTCAGTCAAGTGAAATCCAATGGTAGAAATTTATAAAAATATCTCCTCTACATTTTAATATTTTTAAATGATTTTTTAATCATTGGATAGTTGATATCTTTCGGTACAAAGATCGTTTTGTACTTTTTCGACTTTCTTTAGGGAAATTTTAAAAAAGCTACTTCAGTCAAGTGAAATTAAAAGGTAGAAATTTATAAAAATATCTCTCCTACATTTTAATATTTTTAAATGATTTTTTTGTCATGGAATAGCTGAGATCTTTCGATACAAAGATTGTTTTGTACTTTTTCAACTTTGTTTAGGGAAATTTTAAAAAAGCTACTTCAGTCACGTGAAATCCAATTGAAGAAATTTATAAAAATATCTCTTCTACATTTTAATATTTTTAAATAATTTTTTTGTAATTCGATAGCTGAGATCTTTCGGTACAAAGACCGTTTTGTTCTTTTTCGACTTTGTTTAGGGAAATTTAAAAAAGCTACTTCAGTCAAGTTAAATCCATTGGTAGAAATTTATAAAAATATCTCTCCTACATTTTAATACTTTTAAATGATTTTTTGGCATTGGATAGCTGAGATCTATCGGTGAAAAGACCGTTTTATACTTTTTTATTATTTTTTTTTTTTTACAGGTGTTTTGATGAGGCTACTTCAGTCAAGTGAAATCCATTGCTAGAAATTTATAAAAATATCTCTTCTACATTTCAATATTCTTAAATGTTTTTATTGTCTTGGGATAGCTGTGATCTTTTGGTACAAAGACCGTTTTGTACTTTTTCGACTTTTTTTAAGGGAATTTTAAAAAAGCTACTTCAGTCAAGTGAAATCCATTGCTAGAAATTTATAAAAACATCTCTCCTACATTTTAATATTTTTAAAGGTTTTTTTTATCATTGGAAAGCTGATATCTTTCGGTACAAAGATCGTTTTGTACTTTTTCCTACTTTGTTCAGGGGAATTTTAAAAAAGCTACTTCAGTCAAGTGAAATCCAATGGTAGAATTTATATAAATATCTCTCCTACATTTTAATATTTTTAAATGATTTTTTGTATCATTGGATAGCTGATATCTTTCGGTACAAAGATCGTTTTGTACTTTTTCGACTTTGTTCAGGGGAATTTTAAAAAAGCTACTTCAGTCAAGTGAAATCCAATGGTAGAAATTTATAAAAAAAGCTCTCCTACATTTTAATATTTTTAAATGATTTTTTCGTCATGGAATAGCTGATATCTTTCGGCACAAAGATAGTTTCGTACTTTTTCGTCTTTGTTTAGGGGAATTTTAAAAAAGCTATTTCAGTCAAGTAAATACAATTGTAGAAATTTATAAAAATATCTCTTCTACATTTTAATATTTTTAAATGATTTTTTGTCATGGAATAGCTGATATTTTTCGGTACAAAGATCGTTTTGTACTTTTTCGACTTTGTTCAGGGGAATTTTAAAAAAGCTACTTCAGTAGAGTGAAATCCAATGGTAGAAATTTATAAAAATATCTCCTCTCCTTTTTAATATTTTTAAATGATTTTTTAATCATTGGATAGTTGATATCTTTCGGTACAAAGATCGTTTTGTACTTTTTCGACTTTCTTTAGGGAAATTTTAAAAAAGCTACTTCAGTCAAGTGAAATTAAATGGTAGAAATTTATAAAAATATCTCTCCTACATTTTAATATTTTTAAATGATTTTTTTTGTCATTGAATAGCTGATATCTTTCGGTACAAAGATCGTTTTGTAATTTTTCGACTTAGTTTAGGGAAATTTTAAATAAGCTACTTCAGTCAAGTGAAATCCAATGGTAGAATTTATAAAAAAAAAAAAAAGCTCTCCTACATTTTAATATTTTTAAATGATTTTTTTTTGTCATGGAATAGCTGATATCTTTCGGTACAAATATCGTTTTGTACTTTTTCGACTTAGTTTAGGGAAATTTTAAAAAAGCTACTTCAGTCAAGTGAAATCCAATGGTAGAAATTTATAAAAAAAAAGCTCTCCTACATTTTAATATTTTTAAATGATTTTTATGTCATGGAATAGCTGATATCTTTCGGTACAAAGATCGTTTTGTACTTTTTCGACTTTGTTCATGGGAATTTTAAATAAGCTACTTCAGTCAAGTGAAATCCAATGGTACAAATTTATAAAAATATCTCTCCTACATTTTAATATTTTTAAATGATTTTTTTATCATTGGATAGCTGATATCTTTCGGTACCAAGATCGTTTTGTACTTTTGTCGACTTTGTTCAGGGGAATTTTAAAAAAGCTACTTCAGTCAAGTGAAATCCAATGGTAGAAATTTATAAAAAAAGCTCTCCTACATTTTAATATTTTTAAATGATTTTTTTGTCATGGAATAGCTGATATCTTTCGGTACAAAGATCGTTTTGTACTTTTTCGACTTTGTTCAGGGGAATTTTAAAAAAGCTACTTCAGTCAAGTGAAATCCAATGGTAGAAATTTATAAAAATATCCCCTCTACATTTTAATATTTTTAAATGATTTTTTTTATCATTGGATAGTTGATATCTTTCGGTACAAAGATCGTTTTGTACTTTCTCGACTTTCTTTAGGGAAATTTTAAAAAAGCTACTTCAGTCAAGTGAAATTAAATGGTAGAAATTTATAAAAATATCTCTCCTACATTTTAATATTTTTAAATGATTTTTTTGTCATGGAATAGCTGAGATCTTTCGATACAAAGATCGTTTTGTACTTTTTCAACTTTGTTTAGGGAAATTTTAAAAAAGCTACTTCAGTCAAGTGAAATCCAACGGTAGAAATTTATAAAAATATCTCCTCTACATTTTAATATTTTTAAATGATTTTCTGTAATTCGATAACTGAGATCTTTCGGTACATAGACCGTTTTCTTCTTTTTCGACTTTGTTTAGGGAAATTTTAAAAAAGCTACTTCAGTCAAGTGAAATCCATTGGTAGAAATTTATAAAAATATCTCTCCTACATTTTAATATTTTTAAAGGTTTTTTTTATCATTGGAAAGCTGATATCTTTCGGTACAAAGATCGTTTTGTACTTTTTTCTACTTTGTTCAGGGGAATTTTAAAAAAGCTACTTCAGTCAAGTGAAATCCAATGGTAGAAATTTATATAAATATCTCTCCTACATTTTAATATTTTTAAATGATTTTTTGTATCATTGGATAGCTGATATCTTTCGGAACAAAGATCGTTTTGTACTTTTTCGACTTTGTTCAGGGGAATTTTAAAAAAGCTACTTCAGTCAAGTGAAATCCAATGGTAGAAATTTATAAAAAAAGCTCTCCTACATTTTAATATTTTTCAATGATTTTTTCGTCATGGAATAGCTGATATCTTTCGGCACAAAGATAGTTTCGTACTTTTTCGACTTTGTTTAGGGAAATTTTAAAAAAACTACTTCAGTCAAGTGAAATCCAATGGTAGAAATTTATAAAAATATCTCCTCTACATTTTAATATTTTTAAATGATTTTTTAATCATTGGATAGTTGATATCTTTCGGTACAAAGATCGTTTTGTACTTTTTCGACTTTCTTTAGGGAAATTTTAAAAAAGCTACTTCAGTCAAGTGAAATTAAAAGGTAGAAATTTATAAAAATATCTCTCCTACATTTTAATATTTTTAAATGATTTTTTTGTCATGGAATAGCTGAGATCTTTCGATACAAAGATTGTTTTGTACTTTTTCAACTTTGTTTAGGGAAATTTTAAAAAAGCTACTTCAGTCATGTGAAATCCAATTGAAGAAATTTATAAAAATATCTCTTCTACATTTTAATATTTTTAAATAATTTTTTTGTAATTCGATAGCTGAGATCTTTCGGTACAAAGACCGTTTTGTTCTTTTTCGACTTTGTTTAGGGAAATTTAAAAAAGCTACTTCAGTCAAGTTAAATCCATTGGTAGAAATTTATAAAAATATCTCTCCTACATTTCAATACTTTTAAATGATTTTTTGGCATTGGATAGCTGAGATCTATCGGTGAAAAGACCGTTTTATACTTTTTTATTTATTTTTTTTTTACAGGTGTTTTGATGAGGCTACTTCAGTCAAGTGAAATCCATTGGTAGAAATTTATAAAAATATCTCTCCTACGTTTTAATATTTTTAAATGATTTTTTTGTCATTGGATAGCTGAGATCTTTTGGTACAAAAACCGTTTTGTACTTTTTGACTTTATTTAGGGGAATTTTAAAAAAGCTACTTCAGTCAAGTGAAATCCATTGCTAGAAATTTATAAAAATATCTCTCCTGCATTTTAATATTTTTAAATGATTTTTTGGCTTTGGATAGCTGAGATCTTTTGGTGCAAAGACCGTTTTGTACTTTTTTGATTTTGTTTAAATGTGTTTTAATGAGGCTACTTCAGTCAAGTGAAATCCATTGGTAGAAATTTATAAAAATATCTCTTCTACATTTTAATATTTTTAATATTTTTTTTTTTTTTTTTTTTTTTTTTTTTTTTTTTTTTTTTTTTTGTCATGGGATAGCTGAGATCTTTTGGTACAAAGACCGTTTTGTACTTTTTCGACTTTCTTTAGGGAAATTTTAAAAAAAAACTACTTCAGTCAAGTGAAATCCAATGGTAGTATATTTATAAAAAATATCTCTTCTACATTTTAATATTTTTAAATGATTTTTTTATCATTGGATAGCTGATATCTTTCGGTACAAAGATCGTTTTGTACTTTTTCGACTTCGTTTAGGGAAATTTTAAAAAAGCTACTTCAGTCAAGTGAAATCCAATGGAAGAAATTTATAAAAAAAATCTCTCCTACATTTTAATATTTTTTAATGATTTTTTTTGTCATGGAATATCTGATATATTTCGGTACAAAGATCGTTTTGTACTTTTTCGACTTTGTTCAGGGGAATTTTAAAAAAGCTACTTCAGTCAAGTGAAATCCAATGGTAGAAATTTATAAAAATATCTCCTCTACATTTTAATATTTTTAAATGATTTTTTAATCATTGGATAGTTGATATCTTTCGGTACAAAGATCGTTTTGTACTTTTTCGACTTTCTTAAGGGAAATTTTAAAAAAGCTACTTCAGTCAAGTGAAATTAAATGGTAGAAATTTATAAAAATATCTCTCCTACATTTTAATATTTTTAAATGATTTTTTTTGTCATGGAATAGCTGAGATCTTTCGATACAAAGATTGTTTTGTACTTTTTCAACTTTGTTTAGGGAAATTTTAAAAAAGCTACTTCAGTCACGTGAAATCCAATGGAAGAAATTTATAAAAATATCTCTTCTACATTTTAATATTTTTAAATAATTTTTTTGTAATTCGATAACTGAGATCTTTCGGTACAAAGACCGTTTTGTTCTTTTTCGACTTTGTTTAGGGAATTTAAAAAATCTACGTCAGTCAAGTTTAATCCATTGGTAGAAATTTATAAAAAATATCTCTCCTACATTTTAATACTTTTAAATGATTTTTTGGCATTGGATAGCTGAGATCTATCGGTGAAAAGACCGTTTTATACTTTTATTATTATTTTTTTTTACATGTGTTTTGATGAGCTACTTCAGTCAAGTGAAATCCATTGGTAGAAATTTATAAAAATATCTCTTCTACATTTTAATATTTTTAAATAATTTTTTTGTAATTCGATAGCTGAGATCTTTCGGTACAAAGACCGTTTTGTTCTTTTTCGACTTTGTTTAGGGAATTTAAAAAATCTACTTCATTCAAGTTAAATCCATTGGTAGAAATTTATAAAAATATCTCTCCTACATTTTAATACTTTTAAATGATTTTTTGGCATTGGATAGCTGAGATCTATCGGTGAAAAGACCGTTTTATACTTTTTTATTTTTTATTTTTACAGGTGTTTTGATGAGGCTACTTCAGTCAAGTGAAATCCATTGCTAGAAATTTATAAAAATATAAAAATATCTCTCCTACATTTTAATATTTTTAAATGATTTTTTTGTCATGGAATAGCTGAGATCTTTCGGTACAGAGTTTTGCACTTTTTCGACTTTGTTTATGGGAATTAAAAAAAAAAACTACTTCAGTCAAGTGAAATCCAATTTTAGAAATTTATAAAAATATCTCCTCTATATTTTAATATTTTTAAATGATTTTTTTGTAATTGGATAGCTGAGATCTTTCGGTACAAAGAGCGTTTTATTCTTTTTCGACTTTGTTTATGGGAATTTTAAAAAAGCTACTTCAGTCAAGTGAAATCCATTGGTAGAAATTTATAAAAATATCTCTCCAACGTTTTAATATTTTTAAATGATTTTTTTGTCATTGGATAGCTGAGATCTTTCAGTGCAAAGACCGTTTTGTATTTTTTTGATTTTGTTTACAGGTTTTTTGATGAGGCTACTTCAGTCAATTGAAATCCATTGGTAGAAATTTATAAAAATATCTCTTCTACATTTTTTTTTTTTTTTTTTTTTTTTTTTTTTGTCATGGGATAGCTGAGATCTTTTGGTACAAAAACCGTTTTGTACTTTTTCGACTTTATTTAGGGGAATTTTAAAAAAGCTACTTCAGTCAAGTGAAATTCATTGCTAGAAATTTATAAAAATATCTCTCCTGCATTTTAATATTTTTAAATGATTTTTTGGCTTTGGATAGCTGAGATCTTTCGGTGCAAAGACCGTTTTGTACTTTTTTGATTTTGTTTAAATGTGTTTTGATGAGGCTACTTCAGTCAAGTGAAATCCATTGGTAGAAATTTATAAAAATATCTCTTCTACATTTTAATATTTTTAATTTTTTTTTTTTTTTTTTTTTTTTTTTTTTTTTTTTTTTGTCATGGGATAGCTGAGATCTTTTGGTACAAAGACCGTTTTGTACTTTTTCGACTTTGTTTAGAGGAATTTTAAAAAAGCTACTTCAGTCAAGTGAAATCCAAAAGTAGAAATTTATAAAAATATCTCTTCTACATTTTAATATTTTTAAATGATTTTTTTTTTGTCATGGGATAGCTGAGATCTTTCGGTGCAATTAAAGAATCTTTTTAGAAATTAAACTTCAAATATATGAAAGAAAAATAATAAAAATTGTAAATGTGTTTTTATTCGAAATGAATAATGCTTTTAAAGTACATTTGAGATTGCATGGCTAGTTAAACAAACTTTTTTAAATCAACATCTATTTACATCATTTCTGATCCAATTTCTTGCGTGAAATATCATGAAGGATTTTTTTTATTTTGCTTCTTTGCCTACAAGTAACAAACAGCGTTTTACTAATAGCCAGAGGCAAGAAATTTCACGCACTTCCCTGCAACACCCCCCGTAGAGTAAACTCTTATCACCTTACACGCTAATGAGTTTTAGGGTGTTTCCCTTTTGGAGGTGGAGTTTTACGGCCTTTTCAACTTTTTAAATCAAAATGTTTCAACTTTTTATACAAATAGGATAGATTAAATTTTCTTAAAAATCAAAATAAAAAACATTTTCTGAAAGCTAAATAATTAAACTCTGCATGCTGTTTTACCAAATTTTAAAATGTCAAACAGATTTTTCGTAATAAGACATTAAAGGTGAATTTTAAAGATTATAAAATAACGTACTTGTATCGCCTTAAAATTGAAAAAAGAAATAAAATTTCAAAATGACGTGCATAGATTAAACCTACAGGTTTTTAAAACAACAAAAATTATTAAATTTGAGTAAAATGCAAAGGAAGGAAAGTGATAAATTTCTTCCATTGAAATAACATTAGCCGTTCTATCTCCGAACGTTACTGATGTAGGGCCTTAAATGGATTTAAATAAATATTCTGGTGTGAAATATTTTAATCAAGTTTGAGTAAAATTTCAACAGGGTAGGAAGGTTAAACAAAAGAACACGTGTTATAACAATTTTCCTGTTTATAAATGTACATTTTAATTAAAAATAAACAGAAATTTCTGAGTGACCACCTTAATTTTTTTGCATGAAATACTATGACACATGATGCATATTCGCTATCAATTTGAACTTTCTACGTATGGTGCATCATATTAAAACAGTGTTGCCAGTGGGCTACTTTTTTTAAATTCAGATTTCTTGATCGGCACCACTTTTTTGAAACGGTAAATTACCCTTTGTTTTTGCCTTAATTAATCCGTCATTATATAAGGCGCATTTTATCATTCGTAAAAAATGGTGCCAATCAAGAATCTGAATAAAAAAAGGTAGCCATCTGGCAACACAGTATTTAAAAAAGGGCAAAATCATATTGCGGCGGGTATGTGGGCGTGTCTCGGACAAATTTCACGCCTTCTTTTCAAGTCTCACATATTAATTTACTCGGTATTTTTAAAAGGAGGCGTAGAAGTTGTCCGAGACGCGCCCCAAATTTGAATTGACTCGACAAAATTACAAATTTTAAATTTCAAACGACTTGGTTGATAGTTTTCGCGTTATTGTTACATGAGAACGGACAGACAGAGATTCAGGCAGATGAAGAGACAGACGAATTGAACGACGCGTATAGGTGCTATGTATTTCTATAAGTACGAATGCAATTAAAAAATGAGCTTTTACTAGTGTCAAACTACACATTAATCCAAAAATTGATAACTCTCGAGTCTGACGATAATAATTATAATAATAAAAGATAAGTATACACCGAAATAATTATGTAGAATTCCTATTAAGTCTTTTTCTCAAAAATCATTGCTTAAAATATACTTTAGATCAAGGTACTTACGTATGAAGAGATTCAGTGGATTTTAGTTGTTTTAGTAACAGAAATGTAAGAAAACATTTTTTTCAGTAGATAAGGGAAATACTACTTAACTAAACTTCTGCTAAAAGATACTTGAAAGTCCTTCAAGTTTACAAACATTGTACATACAATTGGTTTCAATAGCTTTCTTTTCAACTTACCCGGGTCGTTACGAATATTAAGTTAAGGTTCTTTAGCTTATAGCCTTATGTATTACTTCATGCAAAATAGCAATATAACTTCCTTTAAAATATATTTCCCTATTTCTGATCTTAAGAATATTCTCTTTAAAAAATGTCTTGCGTGTAGTTTAAAAAAGGATCGTAATTACCAATTTATTTAATTTTCTTGAACTCTCTATTCTTAAAAATCAATTTCTTATTTATTTTAAGTAGTTTTTTGTTTATGTCCTTGATAAAATCCTTAATTTTTGATAAAATATTTTTTTTATAAAAGCATAATTATATTTAAAATGTGTAGTAAAAATATGTATGTCTCAATTTTAGAATGACTAACAAAAACAAATGTAAATCTTCAATTCATCGCAGTAACTAAACTAAGCATTAAAAAATCAATTATTTCATGTCGATCGGACAAATTGATTTTTTGAAGAGACTTACAAAATTTCCTTGCCCTTTTCTGATTTTCAATCTTTAAAGATTGTTGCAAAACCCGGTAATTAGTACAACGAAAGGTCTGTGATCTACTTCGGAAAGTCTGTGATCTACTTGCTAAAAAATGAATGGAAATTCATAATAAAGTAAAAGCCTTTAGAATTCATGATTCCACTTTTCTACTCCATTGTCCTTAGCTTCCACTAAGTAATCTATAATTTAAAAGACCATGCTGTATTTCTTGTCATCAGTCCTGAGCATCTTATTGAAACAGTTCTCATAATAAAAATTTATATTAACAGATGTCCCTGATAGAATGTAAAGCTGGTTAGTTTTTGGTGTAAATCGCCCGAACGAGGCGCTGCTATGCAGCATTATTCACGATTACTCCAACAGTTCTATCTCAAGAACTAATGCACGGTATTTTTCTAATATTTCACATTGAGTTAATCTTTGACATGGATGTGTGCTATTTAAATTTCGGTGTAAATAGACCAACAGATCTCAAGCTGAGACCAAGCTTGTAATTTTTGCAAAATTTTTTATCTCAAGCACTAATGCAGAAATTTTCAACACTTTAGGATTCAGTTAGATGTTGATCCAAGTTGTGGCTGATTAGAAATTGGTATTAATCACGCAACAGGTGAGGTTTATCCGTTGCATTTTACAAGATTTACATGATTTCAGCGATAATTATATCTCAAGAAATAATAATACACGGAATTTTATATATTTAAAATACTCATGATGTGCATAGATTGGCATTTAATTTTGCTCTGCGATGAGCGAATTTTGTAGCATTAACATGTATGACAGAAAGACAGACAGAAGAAAGTTTTGGGATTAACGTATATGGCCATTTCTTTTATGTAAGCAGTTAAAAATTCTTTTAGAGATAATTTTACATTTCAGCAGAAAAGATAATTTTTTGATCAATAAGAATGTACAATATGTTTTCGAATGCAGATATAACCTTTCAATTGCAGCAAAAATGATACGAATTGTTCAATTTTTAAAGCAATTTGAACTTTAAATATAAAAAAAACTTCTCATTGTACCGGAATTAAATGAAAAGTTTTGAATTTAAACAAGGAATAAAATCTTCATGGAATATAAAAAAAGAATAGAAAAGACCCAGATGGGAATAGGGTACTGGGATAGAACGATACAAGGCATTTATTTTTTGCCATCGGCACTAGAATAGCACGGCAAAACTTCACGAGATTCAGTTACATGCAATACGTTGATGAGTACCATCTGCTTCATTGCTGCAATACATTAACCCTTTCCGGTGCAGACAGTGGAATTTTAAAACATCATTTAAAGCCTCATTAAGGCGTCACTTAAATTTCGATATCATAACTTTTAAGATGCATATTTCGAAATTATGAAAGTTGAAAAAGATAAAGTATTAATGAATAAATTTTAATACATGTATATATATATATATATATTAATAGCATAGCTTCACATATATTTTGATATCATTAGTTTTAAGTCCCAAATTTAAAATTCTTAGAGATGTAAGATAAAGTGCTGTGTCACAAGCTTTTAATCCGGTCAGGGTTTTTTGTATTGATATCATTGCTTTTTTTAGGTTAATGATAAAAACGATAAAAACAAAAAATTAAAGACTAATGCAAATAATTCATATTCATGATTTCCATTCACCTTTAATTACCCCTTCCCAATCCACTTAAGAAAAAGATATTTCATATTTTATTAATGTATGCTGTACTACTTGATTTTGTTAAAAACAACTGTGTAGTAAAATACGTTAGTAAAAGTTAAGAAGGTAATGCACATTCAGCACCATACATCTCAGAAAGGTTTTCATAATCTATGCTGTATGTATCCTTTCTCATTTTTGTTAACTATGCTTATTCTTTACACATGATGATACATATACTGCAGATGGATTAAAATGATCAGGGTACAATATTCAGTATGTGCTGGAAATTATTTCATAATCTATGCTCCGTGCATGATTATTGTTAATTATGTTTCAACCTTTGTATAGGTTGGTAATATTGCAGATTGATTAAGACTATATGCGTTGCAATATTCAGGATATGCTGGAAATGTTCCATAATCTATGTTGCACACAGTTTTTTTTTCTTGTTATGATTTGTTCTTTATATAAACTGGTAAAATTACTACAAATGGATTAAAATGATAGGTTTACAATATTGAAAATGTATTGGAAAGTGTTTCATAATCTATACTGTATGCGCAATTTTTCATTCTTGTTAGTTTATGTTTTTCTGTTTGCATAGGGTTGGAAGATTACTGTACAAAGATGAAAACTAAAGGTTTAAAGTATTCAGAATGAATTGGAAAGTAAACAAGCTGTATGCAAAAATTTTTATTCTCGTTAATTATGCTTTGTTTTTTGCACAGAATGGTAAAATTATTGTACATGAATGACAATAAGTTTACAGGATTCAGAATGAGTAGGAAAATGCATCATAATTGATGCAGTATGCATGATTCTTTGTTCTTGTTAGTTATGTTTTGTTCTTTGAACCTTGTGGAAAAATTACTGTATATGGATGAAAATAGTAGGTTAATGGTATTCAGAATATGTTGGAAGTTGCATTATAATCTATGCTGATCACATGACTTTTCGTTCTTGTTTGTTTTTTCCCTTACACAATGATAAAATTATTGCAGATGGATGAAGGCATTAACATATTCAAAAATGTGTTGTAAAGTATGTCATAATCTATGATGTGCGCATGATATTTCATTCTTGAGGGGTTTGGTAAAAATGCCCTTAACACTAGAACGCAGGAGAATTTTACGCAAGTTTTATAAAATATATTTAAAAACAGAAAAAATAATCTGAAATTATTCAGTTTACTTGTTTAGCTCATTTCATTGCAACTGATACCTAACTTATTTCTTAAAGATTTTTCTGGTTCGATTCGACAATTAGTCCAGTGATCGGTGTCAAATTGACACCTTCCCGCGCGTTCTAGTGTTAAAGAGGCACATTAGGCAGATGGGAAAGGCAAGTGCATTATATGAAAGAGTGAAGAAAAGGCTGTCTAATGATATTGTGCTTTAAAATGTTATAAAAAGTTCTACCGACAAATTTAGATGTAATTTCAAAATCAATGAAAACAGTAAACTAAGTATGCTTATTTCTTCTTGATAACATCAATAACATATAATTAAATCAGGTTTATATTAAAATTGATAATGTATATTCTAAATTAATCAATGTACCTATCATTTGTACAAAGAATGTCCTGATTGGTAATTGCCCCGATGTAAATGATAATTACAATGTTCCCACTGTAGTGACCGATCATCGAAATTTTTTAATTAAGCAAACTTTAAATAATATTTTAATCAAAGTCTATATTTTATTGAATAGAAACATGGTGAATCATTAATCATGCTAAATTTGGTCACATCAATTGTAAACATTGAAAAGATATTTAGATGTTAGTGTTTTTTGATCAGGAATTACCCCGGTCCACCATATAAGTTTCATACTTCAATTAGGAAAATGTTTAACCGACAAAAAAAGAAAATCAGGACTTTGTTATTTATTAAATATTTTCATATTATATGAAACTTTTCATTCTTGGGCGACATAACTTTTAAAATAAAACTATTGTACTTTTATCGAACATTTCAGTCACTAAATAGGCATAAAACATGCAAAGTATGGAAATTTAAACATCTCATGTTTTTTAGATTTTAATTTTTTTTAAACACAATTTTATGAAAAAAGCAGACAGCTATTAAAAAATATTCTATATTTGCTTAGGGTTTCTTGCAGTGCAATACATCAAAAGTCTTTTTTAGATTTTCAACATTGTACGAAATATTTTGAAATTGACGACTTGAAAAATTCTTATTTTTTTTTCCTGATAAATCATGTAAAATAATATTTATCCATTAAGAACCACATTTGATTTACTAAACAGCTATGAATACAATCAGTGTTGCCAGTGGGCTACTTTTTTTAAATTCAGATTTCTTGATCGGCACCACTTTTTTGAAACGGTAAATTACCCTTTGTTTTTGGCCTTAATTAATCTTTCATTATATAAGGCGCATTTTATCATTCGTAAAAAGTGGTGCCAATCAAGAATCTGAATAAAAAAAGTAGCCCATCTGGCAACACTGAATACAATAAACAACCCAGAAAGCATCACAGGTATTTATGAAAAGAATTTGCATGTGCATATTTAACCCTTTAACGTTCATTGGTTTTCTACGGAAACCACACATTCAGACTTTATTCTCAAATTTATTTTACGTATTTTTTCTACTGAATTGCGATTAATTGAAACTTTAAAACATTCTCTTTTAGCTAGATTCGAGCACCAAAATAAATCATAAGACTTTCAACTTCAAACGAAACAAAATATGTATGTCACTTTATGTTTCATAAATTCCATTCATTCTTTTAAAAAGAAATTATTATCAAAATTTAATTATTGCTTGTGGATGTACTCTACTTCTTCCTAGTTATAAATTAAAACTCTCAATTATTTAGATAAATAAAAATAGATGGGTCAAAATGTTATAGGAAATGATTGGTTTCTCCAGGAAACCAAACTCCAGTAAGTGTCGGATTTCGACGCGCGAGGAGTGGCAGGTGAAAATATGTTTCGCTTTGTTTATGTAACTGAGAATAAAAGCACGATAATATGTATATTTTTTTTTACTTGGATGCCTATAGCAACCCTGAATTACTTGTTACTTCTGTTTATTCTTTTTAGGGGATAATGGAAGAAATAGAAATGCATAAAATATTTTATTTTTGATTCTCTTCTCTTTAAAGTCGGTGATATATTAAAACTTTATAGCAATTTTTATGATCTTCTATTTTTAAATGTTTTTGGATACAATTTTATTTTTCAAACATAAAATGTTGAAAAAAAAAGATTAAATAATGTAGATGCTTATTATTCAAATTATTATTCAAAAATTTACCTTCCGATGATAAATCAAATGCATCATTCGAGAGTGATGCAGAAGATTATATCAGTGAACACTCAGATTCAAGTAAAAATCTGATGTTGATGATGATGCAAATATTGATGAAAGAAATTTACCAGGGCGTTCCAGAAGTTCAAAAATATTATAGAAAAATAAAGGTCAAGAAAAGAAACGAAACATGGAATTTATCGCAGAAAGTAGGCTATCAGAAGACATAACATCTCTAGCAGTTACAACACTTATTTCCATCTTTTTCACTCTATTCTCCATAAGTTTCATAGGAACTATAGTTTATCAAACTAAATTGTATGGAATCCAAAAAGGTGGTGCTTTCATTCTAGTGACTCCAGAGGAAATGATAATTTTTTTTTGCGAAAAATATAATAATGGGAATTAAAACATTACCCAGCTACAGAGATTTTTGGTCCACAAATGAGATTTTGCACGATGATTTTATTTCTCGACTGATATCAGTTAGAAAATTTATTTGGATTTTAAGAAATTTGCGTTTGAATGATAAAAGCCTACGACCCCAGAAAACAGAAAATCTTTTGACAAGCTATATAAAGAGACCATTGATTCACTGTTTATCAGAAACTTTTCTAAATGCTCTAAAACTTGGACAAAAGCAGTCAATTGACGAAAGCATGATAAAGTTCAAGGGCTGATCATCTCTGAATATGCCCAAGACCCCCATCAAATGAGGTTATAAAGTATGGATTTGGTGTGATCAAAGTGGCTCTGCATGCGAATCTCAAATTTGCACGGGAAAAACCGACGATGTAGAAAGAAATCTTGGTGAGAGAGTAATTAAAAATCTAAGCCAGAAATTGTTAGGGAAAAATCATGTAGTTTTCTTTGACAATTACTTGACATGCTTTCAAAAATTTCCTCAAAACTATAATTTGTATCCTTAAATTTACTTATATTTTGTGGATTTACGTATACATATAACTTTGCTTTACTATTATTTTTTTGTGTATATAGATAAAATATGTCGTGAATTTTTACAATATATATATATATATATATATATATATATATATATATATATGTATATAGGATGGACGAGTCCTTACTGTAAATAAAAACTATTCTCTGACAGTCACATACATTTATTATCAGACGAACAGGACAAAAAAAACGAACAAAAAATAAAACATAGATTCGTTCGTCGTTATTTTTCTTAACAATCTTTAAAAAGTCTTAATACGTCGTAAGTATTTTAGTTCTTAAAAGAATCGTCTTAAATCGTCGTTTTTAATTCGTTGGAATCATCTCTTTAGCTTTTTATCAACGTCGTTAGCCATCGTCGAAAAACGTTCTATTTACATTTTCTTCCTCTCAATCCTGACCACACAGCTTCGATGTTTCCCGTTTCTACTTTTAATCTCGAAGCAGAGTTCGGAGAGTGGTGGAGGGAAATACATTCCAATGCAGGTGCAGCAGAGAGAGAGAGTGTAGCCCACACATGCGAGAGTATATCCCACATGCAGCCGTCCTGACATCTGCAGCTGCCGCAGCGACATGTGATCTTATAGAATCTGAAAAGAAACAAAAACAAAAAAAAAAGTAACTGTTCTTAGAGAAAAAAAATAGAGTTCGTTTGCACACTAGAAATGTCAGTCAGTCTTTCTTCTGAAATGGTGTAACATCGTATGAAAATGTTCTTTAAAATTGCTGACTTTTAAAATGATCAGACATACACATTAAAGATAAGGAAAAAAATAAAGTTTCAGTTATCGTCATGCCAAGGCTTCATGTATTCAGCACACGAACTAGTACTGATCGGTCCTTCAGTTGATGAGATTTTCTGTACGTCGTAGGTGTCGTTAGACTTCACTTTGGTTACTTTATATGGACCTAGGAATTTAGACTTCAATTTTAGCCCTGGTCCTTGTTGGGTTCTTTTAATTGCTACGAGGTCTCCAAGGTTATATTTCCGGGGTTTCTTACGTCTTAAATTATAATGCTTGCGATTTTCTTGTTGAATTTCCAGAATATTCTTCTTAGCTTCTTTTCGGAGTTCTTCTCTATCTTTCATGAATTGGTCTTCGACTGCACTGTTTAGGAGTTCAATAATTTGTAAATCTTCTTTCTGTTTCATTTTTGTACCAAATAGTATTTCAAACGGTGTTCTCTTAATGCTTCGTTGGTAAGTTGAATTAATAACTTATTGAACTTTAGGAACATATTTAAACCATTTGGTCGGTTCGTCTTTGGACATTTTAGAGATTACTGAAATTATGATGGAATTAAGTCGCTCTACTTTACCATTAGCACGGGGAAGGCCAGTTGTAATTGTCTCGTGTTTTATATTTTCATTTTGGCAATAATCAGCAAATTCTTTACTTGTAAATGCAGGACCTTTATCGCTAATGATTTTGGAAGGGTTGCCAAAAGTATAACTCTGCTGTTGCAGTTTCGATATGACTTCGGCAGAAGAAGTAGTTTTACAGGGATATAGCCACACGAATTTGGTAAATGAATCTATTAAAGACAAAATATAGTTTATAATAGACAATTTATAGTTTTTGTTAGTTGATTCGAGAGGGCCTAGATCATAGGTTCCCAACCTTTTCTGGATCAGCGCCCCCTTTCCAAGAGAAAAAAATGCCAAGCCCCCCTCCCTCTTCCACAATAGTTAATTATACAAAATGTTAAAATGTTGTTGAATATTTATCTGAATCTTATCTGTCTATTTATCTATTATGAATCATGAAGTAGAAGTTAATTAAAACGACCATCAAATGCAGTAAAAAACTGTTTATTAAAAATTTAAAAATAAACACAAAATCAATAAGTATTTCTGAACAAAGAACGAAATAGTTGGGGCTGATGGCGTTTTAACAATTTGCTCATGTCAAATTTCAGTTTCTTTAACCCTTTGGGGACGAGCGACATTTATACGTGCCTCAAAAAGGCTTAAGAATCCTTGTTTATCTCCACCAGTAAAATTTTACTGTAAAATTTGACTTATTTAATCAGAGCATTTTTTCCTTTAAATAAGGGACGAATTTCTCTATTTAAAAGCCGGTGTCAAAACATTAAAAATTTCGTAAAAGGCTCCCGTCTCGAAGGGGTTAACACAGTCACAAATTGTCAGGTTCAAAGTTGTCTGTTCCTTTTCTTAGACAGTAATTTAGCTACTGCACGGAACCCATTCTCAGCCAAATGTGATGAAGAAAAAGCAATTAAAATTTTTTTATACGCTCGCTGTCGCTACCAATCTAGGTTAGAGAGCTGTATTGGCTTTGAAGTTAGAATTCTTGGTATCCATTTCTGAATTTTACTCTTACAAGGAAGGTCTCCATACGGGCATACCCCGAAAAATCTGAAAAAAATTACACAATGTACTTCTTGTGTAGATATATACGTTTATAAAAAAATTTCCGGCGGAACCTCCATTCAGTAACCGTAAAAAAATGATGAAAATTTTGTTATTTGGCGATTTATCGCCGGTTGGCAATGTAATGTAATTTAAAAAAAAAAAAAATACTTTATGTCAAATACACTTCAAGAAAAAAAAAGTCTCATGTTGAACTTCTTTTGATAAGCTTAATTTAAATAACTTTAGTTTTGTAAGTTTTAGTTTGTTTGAAGCATAATTTTGTAATATCGAAATTTTTATGCATTTATGTTCAAATTTATTCATCAAAATTTGAGATTTAAAACGATATTCATAATTTAAATTTAATTAAATTTGTTTCAAGCTCAAAGTCCAATTGAGAATTGTCCATTAGGTTTTGTTGCTATGGAAACATATGACGTTTATTTTTGAATACGCTTAAATGTATGCAAATAATTTTTCTCAGTATGATTTTTTTTAGCTATGAAAACATTTTTTTCTAGCTATTAATTAAATAACTACTTCAACGAGTAATATATATATATATTACTCGTTCATTATCATATCAGTCTCTCATTGTTTATGTTTAAATTCATTAAATACCATTTACACGCAAACTAAATATCCAACAGTTTTCGAGTTTCATTATAATCGATTTCTTTTGGCGAGGAAAAGGGCTGCTCGCCAAATCGAGTGACTCTAATCTTTTCACGCCAAACATTTGAAAATATTTTATTTTTTTTACACAATGTCTAATGTGATTCCTCCACTAATTTTGACTGATCCTTTATTACATACATAAGGACTTTAAATAGTATTTTTTTCATAAAATTCTGGATATGCCCAGTATGGAGACCTTCCTTGTTAGTTATCATTTGATGTGGGTTTCACGCTTTCCTCTTCCAAATATGATAATACTGCTGTATCTCCTTTTCGCGAATGGGTATAAAAATGAACTCGGTATATTCAATGTCAAGAACAACCCAAATCTAAAGTTTGGTGAAAATCCGAGGGTTAGTTCTTGAGATAAAGCTGAAATCGTGAAAAAGGCAGCATAGCAGCGTCACTTTTTGAGAAATTTTCAACAAAATGTAAATTGCATCTATTCATGTTAAGGACTAATAAAATTTGAAATTTGGTGCAAATCTATGCAGTAATTCTTGAGATAAAGCTGTTGCGGAAATCGTGAAAAAGGCGGCATAGCAGTGGCATCTGTTCAGCGATTGACACCAAAAACTAATCGGCATCAATTTATATCAGGAACTATCTTTATATAAATTTTTATTGAATTCCGTGCATTAGTAGTTAAGATAGAGCGCCCACAAAATGTATGTCATATGCAGACAGAATCACAGACAGACATTTTTTAGAAACATGTTTTTTTTTTTTGGGGGGGGGGGGAATCTCTGACCCCTAAAACGTGTCAATCCGTCCAAAACCGGATTTCGAAAATTTTCACGAATTCAATATTTTTTTCTTGTAAAGATAGAAGAAAGTAAAAATAGGACATATTTTTTCTATCCGCACGCATTTATTCCAATGTTCTTGTAACCTAGAAGGCTTCATGGGTTCATTTGAAAAAAAATATTTTGGCAAATTAAGCACATAGGTAATGATTTGTTTGTGGGAGAATGCCTAGATTCATATTTCAACTACTCAATTCTGTACTGCCGGTATTTCTTCTTCGATTAAGATATTTTAAAATACATAATTTTTCCCTATTTAACGCGGAAGAACACGCGCTTACCAAGGGTAGAAATGGTTTTAACCTTGTCATCAATAAAATAAAATTATAACGTTCATTTTATTTAGGCGTAGACAATCCTTACAAATTTTGCGATAAAATAAGTTGAAGATTTCTTTTAAAAGATAAGTGGTTATGACTGCAAAAATCATACGCACTCCCCGGGTCAAAAAGACCCGGAGCGTGTACTCCCGGGTTAAATTTAAATAAATTTACTTTTGAACAAAAATTTATAGATATAATTTTTACTACTTTCACAAAGAATAAGCAATTTTTTTGAACATATTCAAATCACTTGTTTGTTTAAAAATCTGTTCAGGCATGTTATACTTCAGAATTTTTCGAAATACAAATTAATAAAAAAATAATTCTGTTTAAAACTTTTACCGAGCCAATTATCGCAAATTTTCTACTGCACCATTGGGACCGTTCAAGTATTACGTAAGCACTAAAGGGGGAGAGGGGGGGGTCCAGAGTCTGCTTATTTTTTCTTACAAGGGGGAGGGGGGGACGACAATTCTTACGTAAGCATTAAACAACGAAGCAACTACAGTTCAAATTCAACAGGCAAACAAAGTATGATGGGGAAAGAGTGTTCTATAGTCCGTTTGAAATTCGCCGTTTATTTTCGATTTTATCCTTTGTTTATCCATCGGCAGTCGCGTGACCCGCATCACCCACTCGCCCTTTTTCTTCATTATTGTCTGTTAAGTTGTATGCCAAGTCAAGTACATTGCAAGACTAGAAAAACTCAGGAACCGGTGTGGCTGGGTTCTGTTGCCAGGGTAACTGGTTAGTTGACTTTATTTTAGGTAAGTCCGGTATTTTCTTTACTCCCGTTCAATCGGTCATGGAATTCTGGGAATTTTTGCAGAATTTCTAGAAATTTTTGTCTTTTCGCTCCTATTGTCGAATTTCCTTCTCTACAGGTTTTGGAACTTTAGAAAGCAGAAAACCTACTTGGGGGTTTTTCTTGTCTAGGATACACAGCATTGATATTTATTGTTATAGTTCAGTTGCATAGTGAATTTACATAGTGAATTTTTAGTGAAAAAGTATTGCTTTTAGTTGCATAGTGAATTTAGTCGGGTTTAATTATGGATACTAAGATTGACAAATCCTTATTATATCAGAAACTTTATCAGAGCTTTAAAAAATCTCGAAATGATACTTTTGCCCAAATCATGCAAAAAATGGCGAATGATGTTTGGCGACGGTGCAAAAATGAAGCAAAGTGCGACAAAGATATTGAAAGGCTTGTTTTAAAGAGAATTGAGAAGATTGATTGTGATACTTTGATATCACAATCCCTATATGCCTATATAAATTTGTAGGATTAATAACGTTATTGATTGGTTGATAACTTTTTATAAGTCAAGAAGTATTGATGTATAAACTCTCATAAAATCTTACGTAAGCAAAGGGGGGAGGGTCTAGCATTTGCTTATATTTTCTTACAAGGGGAAGGAGGGGTACAAAATGACTAAAAGTATGCTTACGTAATACTTGAATGGTCCCATTTTTAAATTAACAAGGATTTTTAAGGCGAGTCATAGCGATCTTTTGCATGTTTTGCTGGGATATTTTGATAATCATGAAAGAATTCAGCTGCAGTGTTTTTAGCCTGATAAAAAAAAAAAATTGTTCTTCGCGATTTTAGCCTTTCTACGTGTTCCACGGCGATGTTTGACATTGGTAAAATAAATTACCCCTCCCCTCCCTCAGATGTATATTCATCTTTATAGGTTTCCATTTAAAGGTGTAGTTAAGGTCTTTGTCACGGGTCGGGCAATGCAACGGAGAACGGAAATAAATTATTTTCAATACATTAGTTCCTAAATAGGTAAATTACGCCATGACCGCCCCCTTTGACTGTCCCAACGCCCCCCATTTTTCTCTAAACACGCTACCGCCCCCCTGGAAGCCTCCAGCGCCCACTGGGGGGCGGTACCGCCCCCGTTGGGAACCTATGGCCTAGATGATCAATGTGGTAAGTTTGGAGGGGAGTCTCCTCTTTGTGTAAGGGATGTAACTCACCTTCTTGTTTTCCACGTTTCCGATTATATAAAAGACATGTTACACAGTTTGCTATAACTTTATCAATCTTACTGGCCATATTAGAAATAAAAAATTCTTCATTAAGGAGTTCTTCACAACGTTTGTGTCCGAAGTGTCCTTTGTCATGAAGGTGTTTAATGACGTTTAGCTGCATTTCATCCGGCACAACTACCAGATCGTAACCTTTATGATTTTTATAAAGAACGTTATTTTTGAGGAAATAGTTGTCATATGGCTTTGTTTTCAAAATTTCTTTGATGGCCTGTATGTGTTCGTCGGTGTTCTGTGATTGTATGATTTTGGAAGTAAAACTGTCTTGAATGGTCATACATACGGGATTTCTGCTTAAAGCGTCAACGTGGCACATACGTGTACCTTGTCTGTGTTCGATTGTATAGTTATAATCAGCTAACATTAAAGCCCATCGAGCTATCTTGGTGCAAAGATCTTTTTTATTCATAGTTAGGGCAAATGCATTGCAATCTGTGACTATCTTGAAAGAAATACCTAAAATATAAACACGGAATTTTTTAAGAGCCTCGATGACAGCCAAAACTTCTAGTTCATAACTCGAATATTTACGCTCAGCATTTGTGGTTTTTTTGCTCATAAAGTAGACAGGGTGAAATTGATTATCAATAGAAGACTTTTGAAGGAGGACTGCTCCGTAACCATCAATAGAAGCATCGCAATGAACTTCTGTTTCATTACTAGGGTTATAAATGCTTAAAACAGGACCTGAAGCAAGAATGTGTTTCAACTGATTAAATGCATTTCGCTGTTGGTCACCGAAGTGAAATTTAGTGTCCTTTCTAAGGAGATCTGTTAAGGGTTTAGCTATTAAAGAATAATCTTGAATAAATTTACGAAAATATGAGGTTAGTCCGACAAATGAATGTACATCTTTTACACTTTTAGGTTCCGGAAAATTTAGAACAGCTTTAGTTTTGGAGGGAGATGGATGTAGTTGACCATTTTTAATGTGGTAACCCAGAAAATCAATTTCTCGCTGTAAAAAGTGGCATTTTTTTAGATTCAGTTCCAAACCATATTCGGATGCAGTTGTAAGAACGCGTTGTAATTTCTGGAGTCCTTCGGCTTCGTCTTCAGACGGTATTATGAAATCATCCATGTAGACGATAAGTACTTTTTCATTAATGAGATCGCGAAAAACATTATAGATATATCTCTGAAAAACTAAGGGAGCATCGCTAAGGCCATAATTCATGTATAGAAATTCAAATTGACCAGAATGTGTTACAAAAGAAGTGTATTTTCGGCTATTTTCTTCTACTTCGACATGAAAAAATGCATTTTTAAGATCAAGAGTAGTAAATACTTTTGCAGAGTGCAACTGATCAATAATGTCATCGATTACTGGGAGGGGGAAACGTTGTTTATGTGTTTTAGCATTTAGCTTTCTATAGTCAACACACAATCTATATGAACCGTCTTTCTTCTTTACGAGGACAATAGGTGATGAAAAATTACTGGTGCTTTTTCGGATAATTCCCTTTTCAAGCCATTCAGAAATTTGTTTTTCGACAAATTCCTTCTCTATAGGAGCTAGGCGTCTGGGAGGACAAGTAACAGGAATTTCGTCTTTCAGATGAATTGATAATTTTACATCGGTAGTGTTTACTTTTCGAGGGGAATAATTTTGAATAAGTTCCGTAATTTTTGAACGTATAGTTTTATCGGTGATATGTGATAAATCAAGATTACAATCGTCTAATACTTGAGCAACATTAATCAGAAAATTATTTGACATATTTTCATTTTGCTTGATTTTTTGCATCGAAATATTATTTTGAGAAACTGTTAAAATACTTTGCTGTACAACATCTGTACCAATAATAAAATCAAAAGATATGGAATAATCTGGTACTACGTAAACATTAGTGGTGTAATTAAAATCATCAATTGTAACATCCGTAGAGAAAAAACCCAGGGGTTTGATCATAATGTTTCCTAATCCAGTTAATGTGATTGTTGAATGTTCGAGGTTCGAAACCGTTGGGAGTTTGCGATAAATACTTTCTTTTAACAGACTTCTTTCACTTCCCGTATCGATCAAAGAAAGAACATTTACTGACGAAATAATTACTTGTTTGGTCATAAAAGTATTCGACGTAATGGTGGAAATATTGGATGTTTCAGGCTTATTTCTAGATTTCCTTGGTTGGTCACACTGAGCCGACTTATGGCCAAAATTCGAACAATTGAAGCAGCGAGGGCCTTTGTCTTTATGCCTACATTGGCTACTTTTATGGTTGGCTAAACCACAATTAAAGCAGAGAAGATCAGGTTTTGGAAGAAAAGATTTCTCTTTCAACGGCATTTCTGGTTTAGATTTACGAAAATTAGTGTTCTCATAGTCATGCCGAATTTTATCATAAATTTCGAGCTTTTGATTAAATTCTACTATAGATTGGCCGCCATATAATATTGATTTTCGAAAAACAGGGTCGGGTATATCGTTAATAATATACTGCAATCAGTGCTGAATCTTCGATGTTACCGCGCGAACATAATTGTTTCATTACGAGAAAATATTCTTCAAGGGATTCATTTTCTTGTAATTTTCGTTTATTTAACATATCATGTAACTCGGCAGAATTATAAGTAATGCCAAATTCAGAAATTAAAAGTTCTTTAAGTTTTTCATACGAGTTAATGTGAAATTCTGTTTGTGCTAGCAGCTGGGCTTTTCCTCGTAAGGATCGTTTAGCAAAAACAAATTTATGAAATTCTGATAAATTGAGCATGCTAGCGACATCGTCAAAATTACTTAACCAAATATTTATGTCTTGAAAAGAACTACCATCAAAAGGCGGTATAACGCTTTCAATATCATTAAAATTAATAGTAGATGGCAAAAAACTTTGAACTGGAAATTGCTTGTTTTATCAAAATTTGATGATTCGGTATTACTTGCAGGGTCTTTATTCAATGTAGTATTATGTGAAGATATTTCAGGTTCCGAATCGGTATCACTTTCGTTTTGAATAATGTTAGCTTGCAGTGAATTTAAGTCTGAAAGATATGTCACTAATCTGGTTGCAAGTTCAGTTAAAGAACCTTCATTTGAGATACAGAGTAAATTACAAATTGTGATTAAATCGTTTAAAGAAAAATCTGCTTGAACTTTCGTAACTTTATTTTTGAATTCAGTGCTGGTCGTTTCGAAGTCGAAACCAGTGAAGTCACGAATTCTTTTTCGATTTGATCGATCACCATCAGTGTCGAACAATAATTTGTGGAGGAGTTTTATTTTATTAGTACGTTCATTTTTAAATGCAAGTTCCAGTTCTTTGATGTCGACTAGCTTCATAGTAAATATAGAATATGGAATAATTGACTCACCCGAAAAATGATATCCGACTTGAATCAGAAGAAAACAAATAGTTCATAACAATGAGAAAAAATGCTAAGTGGGCACTTCTGGCACCACTTTATAGGATGGACGAGTCCTTACTGTAAATAAAAACTATTCTCTGACAGTCACATACATTTATTATCAGACGAACAGGACAAAAAAAACGAACAAAAAATAAAACATAGATTCGTTCGTCGTTATTTTTCTTAACAATCTTTAAAAAGTCTTAATACGTCGTAAGTATTTTAGTTCTTAAAAGAATCGTCTTAAATCGTCGTTTTTAATTCGTTGGAATCATCTCTTTAGCTTTTTATCAACGTCGTTAGCCATCGTCGAAAAACGTTCTATTTACATTTTCTTCCTCTCAATCCTGACCACACAGCTTCGATGTTTCCCGTTTCTACTTTTAATCTCGAAGCAGAGTTCGGAGAGTGGTGGAGGGAAATACATTCCAATGCAGGTGCAGCAGACAGAGAGAGTGTAGCCCACACATGCGAGAGTATATCCCACATATATACATTAAAATATTTTTTTTTTATTTCTTATTAATTAAGATATTTACATATTGCTTTTCTTATAATCATCACTTTTATTATTATGGCAACTTTTTGATTTTTTGTGATTGGTTTATTTCTTTTGTATGTTCATTTCTTGGCAAAAGTATAAGTAATAACTTATATAAAATATATATTTCTTTTTTTATAAATGCAAATAATTTTATATGTATACATAATTCTATGTTAAAAATCTAAACTCTTAATATAATTAGTGTAAAAATTTTGCAATTTTTTAAAACTTCTGTAAAATAATAATAATAACAATAATAATAATAATAATAATAATAATAATAATAATAATAATAACAATAATAAATTAAATTAAACTCTTGTTTATATTAGCATTTCAGTGTATTTGTATTATATTTCTAAATTTGCTGTTTTTATTTTAAATAATTTTTTGAATTGTTATATTTAGGAAAGATAAATAGACCTTTACTGTTCATTGGTTTCCGTAGGAAACCACAAATTTCTTGAAATTTAAAAATTCAAAAAAATTTTTGAATACATATTTATTATCAGCTACATGTCTAAAGACCATTTTTGAAGTTAATTCAGTAATTTTTAAAAATAAAATTGTAGTGAACTTTAAAGGGTTAAGCATTATTGAGATTTACTTAACTAAAACAGAATTAACGAATCTACTAAACATTTTAATTGTTAACACTATAGATTATTAAAAAGCATCATGAAAGAAATAATTTATTTAAGTAAAACTTTTTTATCCAACATTTCAGTTGCTAAAATATGCGTAGCCTGCGACCAAGAGTTGTGGAAATAAAATGTTGCAGACTGCTGGACACTGTTTACATTTTAAAAGCAATAATTTGAATGCAATAATGAACTAGAAATCATAATAAATGCTTAAAATAATGTATAATAAAGTCAACACTGTGAAATCCACAAAATATATTTTATGGAATCCATGTTAGAATGTAAACATTGAAAATTGTCCTAACATTTAAGCTTATAGTTTAAGTTAAGTGATACTTCTTTTTCATGAAATAACAAATTTTAATGAAATAAACTAGGATATAAGAAAATTCATGTATTTTGTACCTTGCATTTAAAAATAATTTATGAAAAGAATTTGTGTGTACTATTTAAGCAATATTCAGATTTACTTAACAAAAAACGAATTAACGAGTCTAGTAAAAATTCTAATTGTAAACCCTATACAATATTAAAAAGCATCATAAAACAAATAATTAGGATGAGCGAAGCGAATCCTCTACTAGGCCACTCAAGTTACATTTTGTCCTACAGTTTATAAAAAATCTATTCAGTATTTTGACTTGAAATTAAACATAAGAATAAATTATGATATGTAGATTTGCAGAATGTTATTTTTTTTACAGAATAACCTTTAAAAAATATTATTTTAATAATTAATTTATTCTACATGTTTTTCTATTATGGACGCATTTTTGCAAATAAAAAAATTGAACGCGTATCTTTTTATTTTCAGAATGAAAATAAACCATGGGGTTAGTAATTATAGATAGAATCATGATTAATTAATTAAATAAAATATATTTTCATTATTCCTCCAAAATCGTTTGCAAATAAAAAATTGAACCCGTATCTTTTTATTTTAAGAAGGAAAATAAACTATGGGGTTAGTAATTATAGATAGAATCATGATTAATATATTAAATAAAATATATTTTCATTATTCTGCCAAAATTATTTACGCAGTTTATACTTACGGATTTTAAAAGAATTATTTTATGATTTATTTATTTAGGTATTTACTTTGGTAAAGTGGCAAAAAAAAAAGAATCGTAAACAAGTAAAATTAATTCTTATATTTGGTATTTAAAGTGAATAGTTTGTTAAATTTGGTAAGTTTCTTAAGTCTGGAATATTTTAATTGATTAAATATTCTTTAATTAAATATTCTTTAAGAATATTTTAATTGATTGAAGAATAATTTAATTCAACCAAAATGAATATATTAAGTCGTTTATAAATAATTTCTGGGATGTATTAGTAATTTAAAAATGTCGAGAAAAAGAACACTTATTGGCCAGAACGAACGCCGTTACTAACCATTGGAAAGTGTAAAAACATCTTTAAAACTTTTAGTTAAAAATAAAAAAATATATATTTTGTAAAATTCTGCTTCGAAAATATTTTTATTTATACCAGCCTTATATCATAAATAAAAAATTCCAAGGAAATTCTTAGTTATTTGGCTGAATTTACATTTCTAAAATTTAAATGCGCCAAAACATGAGATAACGTTTTTGCTTAATAAAGATGCAAAAATAATATAAAAAAGTAATGTTCCTTTCAAATATTTATCTTGAATGAAATAATGCTTCGCGAATCCAAACAAAGCACGGCTTTTGCTAGTTTATTGAAGTGAAACTTTTTTATCCAACATTTCAGTCGCTAAGTATGAAGCAAGGAATATCTGAAAATTGTAATGTGGCTGAAATGTGTACAGCTTGAGACCAAAATGGTAACATAAATTGGGAGCATATTGTGCAAATAGAATGATGCAGACATCTGGACATTATTTACATTTTAAAACCAGTAATTCAAATGTAATTATGGGCTATAAATCATAATGAATGCTTATAATAATGTATAATACAATCAACACTATTGTGAAATTCACAAAATGTATAACAAACAATGCATGTTTGAATGTAACCATTGAAAAATATGTTAACATTTCAGCTAATACATGGTTCGTATGGGTACCGTTATTTTCCAGGTGAAATACCAGCATTTCTTTATAGAAAAATTAATGTCGTTCAAAAGAGTGAAATTTCGTTTTATTTAATTGGGGATTTTCTATAAGAAAATACTGGTACCAAAGAATTTCTTGCTCATAAAATTCCAGGACCCGTACGAACCATGTAATAGATGAGGTTAAGCGATACTTCTTTTTCATGAAATAATTTTTTAATGAAATAAACTAGGGTATAAGAAAATTCATGTATTTCGTACCAGGAATTTAAAAATAATAATTTGATCGAGGAAGTGAGGTTTCCTTGATTGCTGAATGCAAGCCTTCTTTGGTCAAGCAGAGATGAAATTTTAATTGATCTTATCTCTACAAATTGTTAATTTTGAAATATACATTTATATTTCTTTCAGTAACTTTTCTTGAAGAGCAAACTTTCATGCTAGTGCAAGAAATAGTCGCTCATAAACGTGATAATGGAAATTATTTATCTAACTCAGACTATTTCATTTAATATTTCAATCACTAAGCATAAAACATGCGAAATTTGCAAATTTAAGCAATAAATACTGTTAAGATTTTCGTGAAAAAGCATACATCTATTAAAAAGTATTCTATATTTTGTTATGGTTTTAAATCTTGTAGTGCAATATATCATAAGGCTTTAAAATTTTCAACATTGTATCAAATCTTTTGAAATTGACGACTTGAAAAATTCTTCTTATTTTTTTTTTTTCAAATAAATCATGTAAAATAATATTAATCCAATAAGAACCACCTTTGATTTAATAAACAGCTGTAAATAAAATAAAAAACTCAGAAAGCATCAGAAGAATTTATGAAAACAGTTTGTGTGTCAATATTTAAGCATTATTCAGATTTACTTAACTAAAATACTCAACTAAAAACCAAATTAATGAATCTGTAAAATTTTAATTGTTAACACTATTGATAACTAAAAAACACTATAAAAGAAATTATTTGTCGAGTTCCTCACAGGAAGAGATCAAGCTAGCCTTTTGCTCGGCACAAAAGATCACGCTTTCAGACCGTGGGTTTTCCGGTTCGATCCCTGCCAGGGCACATCGCCTTCACACTACTGAAAGTCCAACAATGTCCATTTTCATCAATAAATATGCATGCATACGTAATAAGAATGGATGTTTAAAAGAAAACCTGGTATAAACTAAAAAAACTTGGTTTAAGCAAAAAAAAAAGTTCTTTGGTTTTTTTGCCAACCTTACTACTGGACATTGTTTACATTTTAAAAGCTTCTGGACAGCTTCTTTTACTTCTAGACACCGGCCCGGACTGGCTCCATTGGGGGCCCTCGGCTAGAGACTGAAAAGGGGCCCCGTACGGGAAATTTAGCGAAAACAGAATATTATATTTTATTTTTAAATTTAGGCTTGGATGGCAAAAAATCACATTTAGGCTATTTTGTCACTTGGAAAATAGTTGAGTAAAATGTAACCTTTTTGTAATGTTGTAAACATACTTTCACAATATATATATAACCTCTTCAGACCTGCGCATAAAATAACTCTACCAACGTATATTTATTGCTTTTGCATGATCGAAATGACACCATAGATGACAAAAAGAGTCATTTTTATGAAATCCCTACTTTAGGGGACTGGTAATTTAGGTTTACAAATACGGATATAAAAGTATTAATCCCCTTAAAACGTCAGTTTAACTATCAGTAATATAAATCTGAACAATAACAAAATAAAGATCTTTAAACAAGTAAATGATCAGCAAATCCTCAAAATTTTACATTGTAAAGCACTTAAGTTAAATAATCATAAATATTTCTTACTTTCTTGGCCACAATGCCACTTTCACACTCAGATGAAAATAAAATTTATTTTATGAGGTAATATTCATCAGTACTGACATTTATTGGTTTTGTTTTAAAGCAAAAAAACATTAAGCTGTATAGAAGTAAAGTAAAAATGCGAAAAATTCGAACAGTTTAGTTTTTATGAGGAAAAGACTGGAAATGCACATTTGTGTACCTCAGGTCTGAAGAGGTGATACTATTTTTATACACCATACCTAAACTAATTCTATGCTAGAAAAAAAAAAAAAAAAGAATTATTCATTTTAAGTGGTTATTACTTAAAAATATGAGCGTGAGGTATATATTTAGTTTTCGGCAATCAAATGACTGTGTCGAAATCATAATAATCTAAATCTTACTGTGATACCTAAGTAAATATTAAAAGTGACGTAACAGTAATAAAAAAAAGTGGATACGTGTGATCGCAGATCGCTCAGAGTATTTCCTTTAATATATCTTTCAAAACAACTTATTTTTTAATTAATAAATCCAAATTGTTGATTTATAATTATTTAATTCTTACATAGATGGTAGCATCAATAAATTTGGAAAGTAAAAGGAAGTTATTTATTTTAATTAAATTGAAAATGTTCAAATTATTTAAATAAAATTCAAAATGCAAAATTCCTTAAAAACGCGAAATAAAAAGAAAAATAGCGGAGATATAAATAAAATTAAATTTTTTAAAAACGAAAAAGAAATGTTTAAACGAAATTTAAAATTGTGAATCATTAATAAACCGCTCGTCTTTAAAATCGAAAGAAAAACTGTAATTATATATATATATATATATATATATATATAGGGTAGATGTGCCAGTAATGGACCCCCTTAAGGAATTTCTCTAAAAAATAATTTTTTATTAATAGTTATAATTATTGTATACAAAATTTTTTCATATTATAATAATCTTTCAACAATATTTAACTAATCCCATAGTTACATTTCCCAATAGAAATAAAAATTTAATTTTAAATAATAGAAATATGTCTAAACACCCAAAAGCCCAGTAATGGACCACCTATGTTCCAAGAATGGACCAGCCTACTAAAATAACAGATAATTGCTTTTAGGTGCGTTCGTAATTAATGTAAAAATGTAGCGCCTATAGTTGTCGTTCAGTCCGTCCGTCTGTCTGTCCGTTTGTCTGTTCGTCTATCTGTCCGTTTGTCTGTCCGTCTGTCTGTCTGTACGCATATAACAACGCAAAAACTATCCAACCGAATCGGTTGAAATTTAAAATACATAATTATTACATAATTTTGTCAAGTCATTTCAAATTTCATGAAAATCGGATGAATAGATCAATTACAGGGAAAATCAAAATTATTCCGTTACATTACGGTCAATGAGGAAAAAAGTTTGAAATGCATTTTAATCGTTTGAAATTTAAAACATATAAATATTACATAATTTTGTCGAGTCATTTCAGATCTTATGATAATCATATGCGTAGATCAATTACAGGGACTATCAAAAGTATTCCGCTACATTACAGTCAAAGGGGAAAAAGTTGCAAATGCATTTTAATGGTGTTACACTCATTCGAACATAATAAAATTGACATGAACCTATGACGTATATATATACTAAAATATAAATTCTGTACAATCTGAGATGCAAAGAATATTTATTATTAAATTACAGGGCCACACAAAAGTATTCCACTACATAATGCTATACGGGGAAACATTGTTTGGGACATGTTTTAATTATATTAAACTGTGCCACATTTTATGAATATGATATACGTTGCTGAGGTGTAATGAAAATTACTTCCTGTGTGTTTATAGGAACACAAAGAGTTCAACCACTGTACTGTATCCGAAGTATTGTCTACTATATCAGGAAGATCTGTATATTTTTAAAACTTCGTTGTCGTACGAACGAACCTCATTTGCTACGCTTCACGTGCAATTTCCAACTGGTTTCAATTATATTTTGCTCCAGAACTTAATGAAAGCATAATAATAAAAAAAATATTAAAACTTAAGTTAGAAATTCATTACATTAAAGGATTTATAATGAAGAAACATAAAACAAAATATTTAAATTTAAGTTATGAATTTTATAATCAAGGATTTATAATGTGGATATAAAACAAAATATTAATGATATTATTAACTGTTTATTATTAACTAACATTATATTGTAAAGATATACAACAAAATATTTAAATTTAAAGGATTTACAAGATAACGACAATGTTTTACTGAAATCAAGTTTAGATAAAATAAGGCATTAAAAAAAAGTCTTCAATGTTCATTCATATCATTATCTAAGTGATGTGCTTTGCAATTGTGAAATATAAATAACAGAACTTCAATTTTATCTTCCCTTTCCGATAGTCCAAACTGCTAAATATGGAATTTTAGAATGCATTTAAAATGATAAATGTTCTTGTACTATCCAACCATTTTCAGATAATCATATAGCCCACCAATTTGGTACAGATTGATCCCACAATTTCTTTTCAGAGATGCTTATATGGATATATTATCACCAATAGAACAATCTCATTATTTGCTGAAAAACATCCCATAACAGTGATTTGTTCTTTTTCGTTATTTGGTACTACATAATACACATCTTTAACTGATTTTGGTCGCAAAATTTTCCTTGTTTTAAGAGCACAAAAGAAACCTTGTTTTAACCTTATTGAAAATTCTCTCTGTATGCATTAGAATTCGGAAGAAAATGTTATTAATATATTCTTCCAAATATGATTTTACATTTCTGAACCAACTTCTTTTCTAACGGCACATCTAGATTTTTTCAAATGTTCTGCTTGTGTTTTATACCAATTTTGGATGACTTTTTAAAAACAACTATTTATAAAGAAATTGCCTTTATTTAATTCTAATAGGTAAAATTTAAGCATTAAATTTGATTATTTAGCTTTTCAGTTAAATCAAAATATTTTATCTCTACTGAAATAACACTTTTTGTACTGGTCACTTGGGTGGTCCATTACTGGAAAATTGCGAAATAAGCAATCCAGTAATGGACCACCCCTCCTAAAATCTTAAAAATAAATAAAATTTTGTAAATGGCCATTGGTATATTAAATTCAGTGCTTTATATTGCTAACCAAACAAAAACATTCAATTTTTACGGAAAAATAAAAAAGATATAAACTAAGTAAGTAAAGTCAGCTCTTAGCATGTTCATTAAGATTTTCAGTGAAAAACAGAAAAACTGTGAAACTTTATTTTCTGCTTCCTAATTGTTTTGACGAAAAGTGTAAAATATTATTCCAGCTTATAAAGCATGCAAGGTGTAGTTCAGAAAAAAATAATAAAAGCTAAACTATTATTTATTATTTTTTTATAAACAAAAAAGTGCGAGGTGGCCTATTACTGGAAGGTGGTCCATTACTAGCACATCGAACCTATATGAATATTAGTGATAAAAAAAATAACATAAACCCTTAAATCGGCAAAAAGTGCGAATTTCTTTTAAAAATTTTCTATCTTACTTGGAAACTACAAGAAGTGTAAGTCACCGATTTTGACGAAAGTGGTATCTTTGAAAAGATGTCATTGTGAGAAGTAAAAAACTCAATGGAACTACCCGTCGGAAATTAGCCGTTTTCGAGATATCTGACAATTTATGTCACATAGCTAGTGAACACTTACTGGGAAACCGCAAAAAAATTTTGGTCTCAATTTTAACGAAAGTGGTATCGCTGAAAAGATGTTATCAGGAGGATTAAAAAAACTCAATGGAATCACCCGTCAAACATGAAACTTTTCAAGATATCCGTCAATTTGTATCACATAGTTAACGCACGCTTACAGGGAAACTGCATTAAGTGACATAAATTGTCGAATATCTCGGAAACGACTCATTTCCGAAGGGTAGCTCCATTGAGTTTTTTACTTCTCAAAATGATATCTTTCCAACGACATCATTTTCGTCAAAATTGAGGCAACAATTTTTTGCGGTCCTCTGTTAGGTGTGCACTAGCTACGTGGCTTAAATTATCGGATATCTCGAAAAGGACTCATTTCCGATAGGTAGTTCTTTTGCATGTTTTACTCCTCACGATAAGATCTTTCCAACAATACCACTTTCGTCAAAATCTAAACTAATTTTTCTGCGATTCCCCAGTAAGTATGCACTAGCTACGTTACATAAATTGTCAGATATCTCGAAAACGACTCGTTTCCGACGGGTAGTTCCACTGAGATTTTTACTCGTCATAATGAGATCTTTCCAACGATACCACTTTCTTAAAATCGGTGAATTACACTTTTTGAAGTTCCCTAGTTAGTATGAAATTTTAAAATCACGGTTTGAACAGTGAATTTTCTGCTTATTAGCCAGCCTGTTTTCCTAAAAGGCTTTCCTTGAAGCACATAGCTAACGCTTCGTTTGTTTGTTCGTGTTTATGCTGGCCAATTATCTACATGTGGGATATAGGCCTTAAGGAGAGGAATGTCCTCCGTGGGGGTCTTTCTAGGGGAACCTAACCCGTATTTACGCAAGGAAATGCAAGGTTCAAAGAAAACCACGGAAAACTCCAAACGGTTAGGCCGACGTTCGCGATTGGGTTCGAACCCACACCTACCGTCTGCCAGTTTGGAGGTCAGAACTTCTCGGCTACTGGTGGGGCCATAAGCTAACGCAAATTGCCAACTCGTAACAGCTATATCTGGAGTACTACCTACCATCATGCTGAATATTATACTATCATATCGGTCTTTTAAAATAATATTACAGAACATTGAACCTAATTTTTGTTGCAGAGGTTTGCATGGGATCGGGTTCTGCCTGAGACCCGTTCCTGCTTGGTCTGCGGGTCGGTCAGGCAAAGAAATTTAGCGGGAGTGGTGAGCGATAAAAAAAATTAGGGAACCTGCCAATCCGATATAAAAACTTAAACGAAGACGATAAAATATGATCCGCTTTCAGTGAATGACTTTCGCGAGAATGAGTATAAATGTGCGTCACGAGCCGATATTAGTTTGACACCATCCAAACAAAACGCGGGCATCGGACAGTTACGTGGTATCAAAAGCAGGGTTTAATTTTTTCAGCAGACTCATACCTAAGGACGCGATCAGGTGGGCACTTTTTTTCTACGTAGTAGGGTCTGGTCAGAACTGGACTTAAATGTTCTCAGAATGTGTAGAGATATTACTATGTTTTTTAAAAATGTTAATAGCGATAATAAACTTCTGTTAATGGAATCTTTGGAAGTATAACTTAGGCTGGTTTTCAATCCACTTCTCAATAACGCGAAACTTCCTGACTAATTTTTAACTGTAAATGCATAAAACTGACAAGTGTGACTATTAAAGGATTTGGGAATAGAATAATTTTTCCATTTTTGGTAAATAAATTATCAAATGGTAAGAGATTTTTGTCACGTGACTGCAGGTTTTTCCCCTTTTCAATGATATCGCTTCCAAAAATTCTATTCAAAATGCTGACTTTGACAATATTTCTAAAAGATATAATGTCTTTATCAAAAAATGGAAGACACCATTCGATTACATAGGTTCTGAATAAGAAAAAAAAGCAAAACTTATGCATTTCCGAAGAAAATGAATTTAGAAATGTGTCAGGAACTAACTCTTTTGGATTTAAAAGAAACTCTAATAAATGACAATGAAATATTTTCATAAATATATTTTTAATAATACATCTTCAAAAGTTAATCATGTTTTAACCGTCTTTTTTATTTCTTTAAATCTAAACTACATTAATATTAAAATGAATCTTTATTTGAATGTTCAAAAATCTGAACTTCTAAGTAATCATTGTTATTATCGTGTATTTTCTATGTTGAGAAAATATCGTGATTTTAAGTATAGTTTTAAAATGTAAAATATTTTTCGTAAATGTGTATGTAGTATTCTTTAAAAGAATCTTAATTGTATGTTAAAAAAACTAATTTTTTTTTTTTTTTTTTTTTTTTTTTTTTTGCAAATTGAGTGGAATAGGGTCGTTCTTACTACTTAACCAAGTATTAAAGGTTTTAAACATTTTTCAATGTTTAAAAATTTTCTGATTTTTTTTTTTTTCTTACCTTTTCTTACTGCCGCTTTCGTTCAACTGCTTCATGTTACCAATGCACTTTGAATGTGATTCTATGAGTACTGCAGAAAGGGCGATATATCAGTCAGAAGCCCTATTCCGTCTGTCCAACGACATGACACGATGAAACTATATAAGTTACCATGAAAAAACTATCAATTGTTTAAAATTTATTGTAAATGCATATTATAATTGGAAAATACTAAACTTTTTTCTTATGTAAGTAGTAACTATAAAATCGTATGTTTCCTTTTTTGAGTTGCACTTCCGGGGGCCCTCGGCGATCGCCGACCAGCCGACCTGGTCAGTCCGGGCCTGTCTAGACATTTTAAAAACAGTAATTTAAATATAATAATGGGCTAGAAATCAAAATGAATGCTTATAATAAAGTATAAAACAGTCAACACTGTGAAATCCACAAAATGTATTATATGCAATGCGTGTTAGAATGTAAACATTGGAAAACGTCTCAACATACAGGCTCATGGATGAAATCAAGTGATACTTTTTTTCATGAAATAACAATTTTTTAATGAAATAAACTACAATGCAAGAAAATTCAAGTATTTTTTCTCTGCATTTAAAAATAATAATTTGAGCAAGGAAGTGATGTATGCTCGATTGGTTATGCTTAATGCAAACCTATTCTTTTTTAAAACAGTGATAAAACTTTAAGAATAAATGATTTTATCTCTACAAACTTTGTGCTTATTTCACAATATACATGAATATTTCCTTCACTAAATTTTCTTGAACCAGAAAGTTTTATATTGGTTCAAGGAGTAATTAGTGTTCATAGACTAGAGGTAAAAATTACTGATAATAAACCAAAACAAAATACAGTACAGGGCTTTAAAAAAAAATGAAATATAAAAAATAAATGAAATATAAAATAGGCCGAATCAATTAATCTAGTATACGCAGTTCTTGCATCGTTTCAGAATATCCGATTTTACGGAAATGCAGGTCGAGACGGGTCAACAATTTTTCTTCCGTTTGGTGTGGAGATGAATGTAAATGTCTTGTGTTTCACTTGATTGCGAATTAAATATATGTTTTTTTTTCATTTCGTGTGCGGGTTAACTCAGTTTTTCTTTAAATAAATAAAAATAAAACAAGTTGAATGTAGATTCTTAAATTGCAGAATCTACATAATCTACATTAACATAAATATTTTAAAAATAAGTATTTCCTTTTTCTTTTTTTTTTCAAATAAGTATTCTATAAGAACTAATTTATAAATGTTTTAGGGGCAAGGTAGGGCTTCTCCAAAAGTGTTCAAATAATTAATTCACACCGAAATTTTCAAATAAATTTATTCCTTAATAACCAAAAGTCCCCACCCACCCATATTATCAGACTGCTATTGTAATAAAAAATTACTGGTACCATTTGGAAATTTTGGCATTAAAATTAACCCTTTGCAGACTGCCAACGGTTCCACCTAAGGGGTTATTAAAATATAGGATAAATACGTTTTAAAAAACTCTAGATAACCACGGGTTACGTATACTTCAAGCGTACGCTTAGCATTTTCAAACATCTTTCCAGATTATTTCTAAAGTAAAAATAAATTTTCTTGCTTATAAATAATAAAAAAGAATACTGCCCAGTTAAACTGATGGCATTGAGCTCACAGGCTACAAATACTAATTGTACATTAAAGCCTTATATTTTCAAGGGTTAATTCCGTTCGAAAAAAATTGCTATTAAACACAAAAAGAATTTTTCAATTCGGACTATTTTTACTGGAGATAGAAACATTTTTGTCCAATCAGCTGATTGTGCCACGTCCCTGTGTTTATTTTTCTGCCGATTCACATCCGTAAAATTTAGCCTAGTTATTAGTTTTACCATACAAAATGTTATTATTTTGCACTGAAATTATTAATTTTGTGATTTCGCAAAACAATACTTTAACTGTAACTTTTAACTGTTTCTTTAAGCGTTTGTTTACAATGTATTTAGAGAAATTGCTTTTTGTCTCCAATCTTTTTAGCATAAATTATAAAATATTAATATATTTAAAATATTAAAAATATTTAATATATTTAAAAAAAATTTGTACAATAAGAGGTATTTATACCATGAATATTTCTAGTAAAATTTGAATAAAAATTCATTAGAAATACAAAATGCTACTTTTGAGAAGATTTTTTTAAAATTCAGATACTTCACGTCCTTTGCATGAATTACTGTCGAAGCCACATAATTTATGTGAATTTACCATAAAAACCTAAAACGCTTACATATAAGCTAAAAATGATATTGTATCCCTTAATATCTGAAACTGTGTTAGGAAAATATTAAGCAATTATAACCACTGTAGTTACTAAAAACCTGTTTTTCTCAGAATGAATATTTTCGTCGTTTTCATGATTTCAAAATATTCCATTCGAAATTCTTTATACCCAATTTTTCTGACTTTTTGTTTAAAATGCTCTTTATGTATGTGTTAAGAAATGTTACTATAAATAAAATTTTTTAGACGCATGTAAATTTTTTAAATTTCAGTTATATGAAATTTTTAATGTTTTTTTAATGGAAAATACAAAAGAATTAAGTTAAAATCATTTTTTAAATGTTTTATAAGCAATATGCTAAAAATGCTTATTAATATTTGTTAACACATACATAGAGTGCATTTTAAACAGAAAATCAGAAAAATTGGGAATAAAGAATTTCGCATGGAGCATTTTGAAATATTGCCATTTTTGTTAATTTAAAAAAAGAAAAATCTTTATCTTAACAACTATTGAATATGTATTTTTTTAAAAATTGTGAAATAAGTGATATATATTTATGATTATTTCCAGAAATTTTTAAAAAAATTCATTGAAAATTAAAAAAACTAGTTTTGAGGGTCCACTGTAGCCTTGAAACACCTGCGAAGTTTCAAGGATATACAGAAGCCCTTCTTAAATGGGAAAATGACTGCAAAAACCATAAAAAAAAACTTAAAATTAAAATGCGTTCGATAAATCTCTTCGGCTGTAGCCTTTAGGTAAAGCTAGAAAAAAAGAAACTGCTTCATCATTAATGAAATCATCAATAGTATATCAATATTTTATCACTGGTGTTTTTTGAAATCTTCATTATTTTAAACATTTTTGTATTTTTTTCTATTCTAAAAAAAGCAAAAAATATAAGAAAATTTTGCAACCAGAAAACTATTATAGAGATATAATTTAAGTGAACTGTAAAATGATGTTCTAGCATTTCTGTGGTGACTATGTAGTAGAAATCCAGGTACCTAATTGTCTTATTAAGACGATTAGTCGCACAAATATAAAGTAGGTTCCGCTGTTATGCGTGGGAAATAGCGTCGTAACCTTAATTAATGAAAATTAGACATGATGAATTCGGTGCATTTATTACCATAAATATTTTTTAACTAAAAGAAAATTAACAGTAAGGTTTACACTTATATGTTTATAGATTATGTAGCATCTAATCGGATTCGGACAACTATTTTACAAATTGCATGTTTTAGAATTCTAGTTTGATATACAAAAATATTTGGGATTTTCTTTATTGGGTCATTCCATTTTAAATCAACAAATTTTCAAAAAAGTTGTTGCATCACCATTTTTAATTTTGATAAAAATTTGCATGTCCATTCCCCATGTTTCCTAGACCTAAAAAAAATATTTTTTTTGTTTTAAAAAATTTTATTTTTGATGTATAGGCCAACTTTGTCGTTTGGCAACAGTAAAAATTTGGTATTTTAAGGCTTTGTCTAATGAGCTGCAACTTTTTTTCTAATAAAGTTTTAGAGCACAGCCATATCTCATTGCAAAGCTAAGAGAATGGTCTTTTTTCATATGGTATCAATAAATTTGAGATTTAAAAACAAGGCGTATCTTTTCAAGGTCAAAGTTAGTGATACAAATTTGATTTTTTACCATTTTTGAAAATTAAAAAAGTCATGAAGGGCTTGGAATAACAAGCCCTCTTTTTTTTCTTACATTCATATGGATGGATACTTATTGTATTAAAAAAATTGTCTCGTTACTCTGCCCCCTTCACAAGATATGGCCCTCCAAAGTTGCACATTTTCTAAAAAATCCAGTTTTCAATGCTAAAAAAATTAATGTGGGGGGCAAGGTAAAATTTTTTGTACTTGCCTGATCTTAAGTACTTCATACCAGCTTTCAAACAAAAAAAAGATTGCTTTGTTATTCAAAGGCATTTGGGAGCTTTAGGGGGTCTGAATTTTCAAATAATCGCTCTGAAACGACAGTTTTTTCATGTGCTTTTTTTTTTGTAAATATGCATTTTTTTGCATATATTATGAACTTATCTTATTTAAAGGTTTTAGATTAACCTCATAAATAGTATTTTAACATATTCCAAACTCTCATCATTTGTAAGCATCCATTTGCTAACTATGACAGGAATAGCCAGGTCTCAACTTGCCCAGTTTGCTTCCCATTTGTTAACAAACATGAACAGTTTTTTGTATCTTTCCTATTAGTGGTTGGCACTGTGCCAAAGACAGAGCTGTTCACATATTATTAGATACAACTATCCAATAACATCAGAATAAGAGAGTTGCATAATGATGTCACTGCAACTGCTCAGTTGATTCTTTAACTCTGGAAAGTTGCTAAGCAAGCGTTCCTGTTGTATTCTTGATATTTCAGTGTTTAATGTATTTTTTTTTTTCATATCAAGAACCAGTACATATTTATAGAATATTTTGGTGAAGCACTTTTCTTCATAAGTTTTTTTTTTTTTATTTGTTTTTCTACATATAAATAAAAAATGGATTCTTAACCCTTTCCGGCACGGTCAAAATCTGTACTAAAATGAGAAATTATCGACTGACACCAGAATTCACAAATGAATTTTTTAAATATTTTAAATTCCTTAATTTAAGCTTTTATTGTAAAAGCAAAATTTTACTAAAACGTTACTGGTGCCGTTTGCAAGTTTGGAATTAAAATTAGGTATCCCAGACCAGGCACAGTGTGCCAGAAAGGGTTGATGGGTCTTTTTACATATAAAGAGTAAATTGTGGATAACCCTAAATGTTCTGTAGGAATTTTTAAGAAAGATGATTGTAACATTTTAAGTTATAGTAGACAGTTAACTATAAACAGTATTTCAAAAATTAGTGATGAGGATAAAACTTTACTACATTTAAGAACTGGATGTAAAAGCATTGAAACTGTTTGTACATACCATGAAAAAAAAATTCAAGACAAATATTCCCACCAGGACCTGGAACATCTTTTAAAATATCACGTCAAGATAAGCAAACTTGGGTTCGATTTCAAGACATCTTAAAAATTCTAACTCCATCAGAATTATGGTCTTCACAGGAAAGATGTCATAATATCACACCTGAGATGAGTGAACATTTATCAACTCTTCTCCGAAAGAGAGCAAAACACTGAACAATATACTTTTGCATGCTTTGAGAGTTCAGTTTTATTCTATGTCTTCAGGTGTTAAATTTCTTAAATTAGCTTATTAAAGTTTAAATAAATTCTTTGATAATTCTTCTTTGCCTTTTCTAACTGTTTTCAACATATAAAATTAGCAATCTTTCACAAAAAACTAATATCAGGAAGTATGAAAAAAAATGTCGTTTCAGAGCGATTATTTGAAAATTCAGACCCCCTAAAGCTCCCAAATGCCTTTGAATAACAAAGCAATCTTTTTTTTGTTTGAAAGCTGGTATGAAGTACTTAAGATCAGGCAAGTACAAAAAATTTTACCTTGCCCCCCACATTAATTTTTTTAGCATTGAAAACTGGATTTTTTAGAAAATGTGCAACTTCGGAGGGCCATATCTTGTGAAGGGGGCAGAGTAACGAGACAATTTTTTTAATACAATAAGTATCCATCCATATAAATGTAAGAAAAAAAAGAGGGCTTGTTATTCCAAGCCCTTCATGACTTTTTTAATTTTCAAAAATGGTAAAAAATCAATTTTGTATCACTAACTTTGACCTTGAAAAGATACACTTTTTTTTAAAATCTCAAATTTATTGATACCATATGAAAAAAGACCATTCTCTTAGCTTTGCAATGAGATATGGCTGTGCTCTAAAACTTTATTAGAAAAAAAGTTGCAGCTCATTAGACAAAGCCTTAAAATACCAAATTTTTACTGTTGCCAAACGACAAAGTTGGCCTATACATCAAAAATAATTTTTTTAAAACAAAAAAAAATATTTTTTTTTTAGGTCTAGGAAACATGGGGAATGGACATGCAAATTTTTATCAAAATTAAAAATGGTGATGCGCACCCCATTTGTTGATTTAAAATGGAATGACCCTATTATATTATCGATTAATGTCCATCAATACGGAAATTTATTTTTCAATTTACAAAATTTAAATTTAAGAGATTTCTCCATTATCTAAAATATATTTATTTACTTATTGATGTTAGTTTGAAGTCATAGTTTTTAAAATTTCATACTCATTTTACATAGTGTTTTGTAGTTGTTGTTGTTGTTTAACATGCTAACTAATGCGGTTCGCAGCTCAATAAAATGCGCATAATCGCTGAATTTGTTTTGGACAGAAAATAACACTATAACATTAAAATTTCTAAGAACAAATATCATTAATGTCATCATTAATGAACAAAATACCACCTATAATTCGATTTCATGAAAAATTGGATTGAACTATTTTTATTAGTATCTTTTCATATGAAATTTTAAAAATACGCAACGTTCTCTAAAAAAATTGTTAAAAATAACATAACCGTTATTGAATGAAAATACGTTCTTTTACGACCTTTTCGTAATTTTTGTTGTTCTTTTTTTTACAAATTAAAGTTTTTTCTAAATATTTATCTATCGATCAGCATCTCACGGCTTCACATTATAATCAGTTTAATCTTCAAACTGCAAGTTGTTTACTACAGTGTGTAATACGTCTGTTTATTACAGACGTATTAAAATTTGAAGCAGTTTTGAGAGTATTGCTTTCAATTCAGGAAAGTATTGTGTTATCATGAATTCGAAACTTGAAAATGCGGAAGACTTTTATTCAGTACTCTACTCTTTCAGATGGATTGCTTACAAAGAACTTTATGCTGATGAATTGAGATATTTTTACTGGTGTTCATATGATTCACCTTTAATTTAAAGTTTACAGTTTAAATAAATGCTAGAGGGAATTTTATAATGGAAATTGTAATTTTTTGTAAAATGTCCCTCTGTGCGATTTTCGTTCATAAATGTCCACTTGTTTAGCAATGTATCTAATTTTAAATGGGAAAGAAAATGAATTGATTCCATTTGTTATTGTTTTAACCCATTAACGCCCAGCGTCCTCGTTTGAGGACGGTTACAAAAACAGCAAGAAAGCGGTTTTCCCACCAGTAAAGAGGAAGAAAAATTTATACCTTATTTCACGGGACAGAATCCTTGATAAATTTAGATAAAGGTTAATTTGCTTTTAAAAGTGGTGGGAAATACAAAATTTAAATTTTAGCGAAGAAAATAATTCGGACGTTAATGGGTTAAAGAAAGTGCTCCCCTATGTCTTCATTCTAACCATGGACATTTTACCTGACTGGAGGGGAAAAGACTTGCGTTTTCTGTCTATGAGATGGAAAATGCCTTTTACAATTGCTGTTTCTTTTATAAGTATGCATAAAGCTGGATAAATTACTGATGGCTGGACACGGGTACGCGGAAAGAAAAGTAAAAAATACAGTCTGCACTTATTTCTTAAGCCAGTTTTGTGCAAAGAAAAAAGAATCCGTACTAAATAACTTTGGTGTGCGATAAGAATACTTGAAACCAGCAGAAACTTGCAACGACCCCTACCTGTAACATTAGTTAACCTATTGAAGTGCGATGGCAGATCTACGAAACCACTTAATTTTAATTCCAAAACGTCGATTTAGCACCGGAATTTAGGTAAAAAAAATTCGGTTTATTGAATAAGTGAAATACAAATTTCCCTTATTTACAAATAAAGTTTTTTTTCATATTCCGGTGTCAGTCATACATTTTACCACTTAAGTAGTGAATTTGTTCTGGGCCGCAAACGGTTAAGTCCCGCGCATAATTATAGAGCTTTCTCTTGTCTTCGAGCAACATTGAGACAATATTTTCACATCGGAAAATATAGAACAGCGTAGAGACATTAATTTGGGTAGTATACATAGAAATACATCGAACTAAAAATCGGATATTGGAGAAATTTCACTACATAGATTGCTATTTGCATTTAATTGCATAGAATCTAAACTACATAAACAAAAATTTGGGGGTAAAGAAATTTTTTTTAGAAATGTTATTAAAAAACTTTCGACTCAACAATAAATATTAAAATTATTTTAATTTAACATTTCATAGTTCAAAGATGCTATGAATGTAATAAAATAAAATTTCCAATATCTTTTTATAAATTAAAAATAACGTATACAAAATAATGCACTTGTGTTTTTATCGAAAAGGTGCATCAAAGAAGGAGAAAATTAATATTACAATATTTTTACACTGTGATAAAAACTGGAATAAAATGTTTTTGAATCTTTAAATGCTTTTAAAAAGGAATTGAGAATGAAATAGTAAAATCTTTCTTTTAGACTTTTTCTAATGCGGTAAGTCAGTTTTATCCATAGCAACATCACGTTTTATGGTTTCTGACTGATATTTGAATAACAGTGAAAGAGCATGATAAATGAAAGTTTTTGAAAAAAAAATATTTTTAAAATAAATCATTTTGAATATTGCCTTTCAACTTAAAATGTTATAAAATTATTTTTTTTATGTAGATAATTTAACAAAATTTAAAAATAATTATAAAAGAGGTAAAGAACAATTTGGAATTTTAGAAATTGGGACAGTTGTGAATCCAAGTGGGGCACATGTGAACACAAGGAAAAATATCCTTTGGCATGCTTTTTTTCTGTTATTCATTTGCCATCATAATCATTAGTTATATTATGTGTTAAATTCAGTATAAAGAAGAAATTATATATAATTATCTCTAGTTTGTGCGTGATATATTTAAGCATAAGATTATAAGAGGAAAATAAGGAGATTGGGGAAGGGGGCGACGATTAGACTACTGATATATTGTTACTAATAAAATAAAAAATAAAGAAGAAAATTTGGAAAGGAGTTAAAGATAAAAATTTTACTTAAGGGTTTTCGTTTCGTGGAGATGTAAGGGATGGGGCATTTAGATAATATTTATAGGAAATCAGCCGAAATACGAAATATTCTCACCCCTGTATTGCGACCCCCCCACCTTGCCTTATTTACTTCTAAATTAATGACATAGAAGTGTTTTTTTGATTGTTTAAATAAAAATCGCCATTTTAAGCTTCCTCCAGATTTATTTTTTTTCCTTTTGAAAGAGGGGGGGGGGGACGTCTTTCAGTCTTTATTTTATGGTAGTTATTATTTTAAAAGTGTTACTTTCTTAAGATATTACTCCATATCTGTCTCCATACAAAGCACCATATAGAGATCTATTTTAGAGATGAAAGTAAGCCATTATTGCAAGTTTGGATAAAAATGAAATAGAAAGAATTGAATAGTTGTTTAACGGAATGCTTTTTATACAAACAATGCACAAAAAATATTGTAGTATATTGTTTAGTAACATTATTCCATTTTAGAAAATATTAAATTTATTTAAATAACAATTGAACGTAAAGGAAATTGTTGCTCTTTATATACTTATTGTCAGATGTTTCTGTGGAAGTTTCAATAGATAATCAAATGTTCCATGTCAAAAAGTCTTCTTATGCAGAAAAATTATAGATATCGAAGCTGTCACTATTTCTCATGAAGTTAAGTGAAAGTTACATAATCACAGAATGGTTATTGGGGCACTTATGAACTGTTCGTATCTGACTCAATTTGTCCGTTCACAAGTGCCCCACACGGCTATTAGAGTTAAACTGACAAATCATTAGCATTTCGCAATTTTAGAAGATTGTTTTTTGTATAAAAAATATTTATTAGTACATACATAGTATAATATATTTTTATACATAGTATACATTTCATAATACATAGTATGTGTGAAAACACTAAAATTCAATTCAAAGTATAAAAAAACAATTTTTATTTTTGATTTATTTTTGATATTATTTATGATATTATTTTTGAGACCTCTAAATAGAGTTCTGGCTAAGAAGGGCAAACTAAACGACAAAGAGCTTCAAAATTTATTTACCATATGTCTACAGGTCCTATCCTTGTTGGTATTTTTGTTTTTTCATATAATAACTAGTGAAACAAGTTGGAAATTGCACGTGAACGTAGCAAATGAGGTGCGTTCGTACGATAACGAAGTTTTAAAAATATTCAGATCTTGATGATACAGTAGTGCGTACTCCGGATACAGTATAGTAGTCGAAATCTTTACTTTTCTGTAAATATGCAGGAAGTAATTTTTATTACACCTCAGCAACGTATATCTTATTCATAAAATGTGAAATAGTTGAATATAGTTAAAACACGTACCAAACCATGTTTCCCCGTATAGCATTATATAGTGGAATACTTTTGTGCGGCCCTGTAATTTAATAATAAAAATTCTTTGCATCACAGATTGTACAGACTGCATATTTTAGTATATATTTCATAGATTCATGCCAATTCTATTATGTTCGAATGAGTGTAACATCATTAAAATGCATTTGAAACTTTTTCCCCATTGACCGTAATGTAACGGAATCCTTTTGATTGTCCCTGTAATTGATCTATGCATCCAATTTTCATAACATTTGAAATGACTCGACAAAATTACGCAATAATTATATGTTTTAAATTTCAAACGATTAAAATGCATTTTAAACTTTTTTCTCTATTGACCGTAATGTAACGGAATCCTTTGAATGTCTCTGTAATTGATCTATTCATCCGATTTTCATAAAATTTGAAATGACTCGACAAAATTATGTTATAATTATGTATTTTAAATTTCAAACGATTCGGTTGGGTAGTTTTTGCGTTGTTATATGCGGACAGACGGACGGACAGACAGACGGAAGACGGACAGACAGACGGACGAACTGAGCGACAACAATAGGTGCTACGTATTTACATAATTACGAACGCACCTAAAAATGGATCTTAACATATGTGTCCCAGTCACCTCTATGTATAAAAGTTTAATAACGTACAAAAGTTATTTATTTCATTGAGACGCATATGAGGTGCATTTTACGAAAACCTGTATTTGATTTTTGACGATAATATTTCTGAAGCATGTAAATACAGAAAATTACAAAAATCTTTTAAACTGGAAAAACGAATTTCACGTTTCATTTAAAATAGTTTTGAACACATATCCGATTCATTTTAAAACAAAGTCGATACTCCCTGGCTGACGGGAAAATTAATTTTATTCTATCCGTTTGTAACTATTGATACTTTTGATGTTGTTTTAGCAATTTTGTTTGAACGAAAGTATCGGTATCTTCTGAATCTGGAAAGCTATAACTTTAAAGACTATTTTCAGGTTAAATTGAATATGTTTCATTGATTTAATAATATTTAAAAAAAAACTGGATGTAGGAAGTCGAATTTGAGGAGAACATAGTGCATTTGTAAGGAATTTTATATTAGATGTAAGATTTAAAAGAAAAATTCCTTACGTGTAAGCATTATAATCATATCTATATAATAAAGGCCAAACGTATCTGTGCGTAACGCATACGTCATGTTTTGAATGGCAACACTTTTCGATGAAATTTTAATTTTGCAATTTTCGCTATTGTAAAATTTTAAACTTCTAGACATAGCACGTTTTCGACATTTATACCATCGTATGCAGAAAAATATGCACGTTTAAATGCAGTTTGTTAGAAAACTGTATCTCAATTTGTTTTTGAGATATTAATTTTTTTATAGTTTTTAGTTCATTTTCTCTAATGGTGGCAACTTAAGTATCGAATTTGTGTGGGGAAAAAAGGAAAAATATCCATAGAGCAAAGAAAAAGGAAGATGAATAGAGATGCAGTTTGGTGGCTGCAGGTGACGCTAAAAAATCATCTCTAAAATTCGCTGCATTGCATCAAACACAACCACGTGCTTTCGCAAAAAAGGAAAGCTTTTAGCGATACAGTTTTAATTCATAATACAATGAAATGCTATTTTAGAATGCTATATATATATATATTTTTTTTTTTTTTTTTTTCATTTAGAGAAAAATGATGTTAAAGGATTCGGTCTCTGTTCTTAGAGATTGTTTTGTTTGGCCCGAATAAGAGACTTAAATTGGAAGAACAACGCCCATGAAACCGTTTTAATTGCATACTTCACCTCCATTTATCTCTTTTCTACGTGAAAAATAACAGATCATTGTATATTTTAGTTGCCATTTTTTCATAGCAACCGAAAAAAATATCAATTAAAAACGTGTTATGTCAAAATATCGTCGGCTATAAAACCCAGCGAATGTTGTTGGTTTTATTTCGTTTTTTCCTATCAATTTAATAACTTTTAGTTCGTTGCAAACTTAATTTACAAAAAATACATCAATTAATCTTTACAAAAATGTATTTTAAAGAATATCTGTGTATCATATTTTCTTAGTTGATTTTATAAACTGAAATAATGCAATTTTATTCTTTGGCAAGATCTTTGGCTAATAAATTCTATCTTGCGTCTAATACGGAAGTACCGATAATTTTCAAAGCTTTATATGATAACATAATTAATATTTTTCATATAAAATTGCTGTTTGGAATTAGTTGGCAGTTTAAAAAGCATATTACGTAGGAAAAATTTATTAGACTTTTCAATTTTAATTTTTAAAAAAGTTTTTCACCTTTACTCTGTGACCCGGGAACCCCGGGTTCGGTGTACTAGTATTTTTAATAGCAAGATTGTCCTTTTATACAGACGTGATTAAATTGTTTATATACACTGCTCAAAACAATTAAAGGATATTTGAAGTTTTATATAAAAAAAAGATATAAACGAATTCTTTTTTTGCCGAAAATAGAAGAGAATCACAAATGCAAATTTTTCTGTTTTTCAAACTGTGGAGTATACAAATTTTGAGTTCGACGTCAAAAACGTCACTTCAGCGGCAGCGAATGAAATTTGACTTTCAACTGGATAAAAGAGAATGAAGACAAGGATGATCAGCATTCAGTGGTTGCTTTGTTTCGATGAGTACGATGTCTCAGCGAAGTCATTTGACAGATTCAGAAGCTTGGAGAATTGTTGGTAGGTTAGAAGGGGGCCAAACTCAAGCCGAAGTAGCGCAAGCCATTGAAGTGTCACAAAGTGTCATTTCCAGGATCTGGAACCGTTTTTTGGAGAGTGGATGTGCAGGCCGAAGACAAGGGCAAGGTCGTAGACGGGCAACAACGCCCAATGAAGATCGGTATTTAGCGTTAACAGCTCGGAGACACCGAAACATGAACGCTACTCTTCTCCAACAACACCTTCGCTCGGCTACAGGTACCACGATTTCAACTCAGACTGTCCGAAACCAGCTCCATGCTGTAGGTCTGTATGCTCGCCGACCGATGGTATGTGTTAGATTAACATCAAGGCATCGTCGCGACCGCAGGGAGTGGCAACCGAGCATGTCAACTGGAGGAGAAATGAATGGAGCAATATTCTGTTTTCTGACGAGTCCCGTTTTTCTGTGCGTCCGGATAATAGGCGTATTTTCATCTGGAGGGACCGTGGCAGTAGGAATAATCCTGCGCTCGTGCTAGAAAGTGTCAGATTTTGCGGTGGAGGAGTGTTGGTGTATGGTGGCATCTCCATTGACGGGCGCATTGACCTCTACATCATTCGAGATGGAGCTCTGACTGGTCGCCGATATAGGGATGAGATCCTCAGACCTATTGTAGTCCCTTACGCTGCAGCAATCGGAGATAACTTCATTTTAATGGACGATAACTGCAGGCCACATCGTGCAAACCTGGTGGAGGATTTCCTTTTCGAGGAAGGAATCGTTCGAATGGAGTGGCCAGTGTGTTCTCCAGACATGAATCCAATCAAGCACGTTTGGGACGCTCTAGGAAGATGAGTTTCTGGCCGCCAACAACCCCCACAAACTCTCCAAGAACTGGAAAGAGCTCTTCTGGAAGAGTGGGGCAGAATACCCCAACTCGTCATTAATAGCCTCATTGAGTCCATGCCTCAAAGGTGTTCAACGTTGCTAGCCGCCTGTGGAAACCATACCCCCTACTGAAAATGATTTTCTTTGAAGAAAACACCTTTTCTTATTCTCTTTTTCTCATATGCACAAACTGTGTTTTTTCCCTTTTGTACACAAATGCGCAATAAAATGCATTTTTTTCTGCCAAACATGTGTAATTTATTCTCATATAACCTACTATGTCTGTCGACCATGTATGAATCAGCTAAAAAGTTTCCCAGATACAAAATCCACCTAAAACTGCAATATCCTTTAATTGTTTTGAGCAGTGTAGCACACGGTCCTATATTACACTGTATCTTAACTATGATTTAACCAGGGATGAGATTTCCGCTTTTTTTGCACACCAGTAAAATCTTTGAGAAAATGCTATATTATTTAATCGAAACATATATCTGATTTAACAGAACGACATTTTCTCTAAGATTATACTGTTGTCCAAAAAAGCGGAAATCTCATCCCTAGATTTAACATAAATTAAAAATTATTAATATAATTTACATTTTGGATTGTTAAAAAATGTAACTTATTTTGTATAAATAATTATGTGCATTATAATGCATATATCGACATTTCAGAGCTACATATATATGTATGATTTCATATGAATTTCTGCAATTTTTTAACACTAGAACATAGAACTACAGGAAATTTAAATTAAGTTTTATAAAAATTTTCATACCAGAAGTTTAATTGAAAACAGTTTTTTTTATTATGTAACGTTTTTTTCTTTAAATCTTTTTTAATTATTTCATAATCAAACTTTATGTTTAAACCAAAGCATATTTATATGGTAACCTTGAAAATGACGGCTCACGGTAGTTCTAGTGTTAATATGAAAAATGGAGATATTTTTTATTTCTGGCTGTATCTGAGAAGTTTTTGTTAATATGCGTTTAAAAAAGGCAACAAGAACTTTAGAAACAAACACTTAAAGAAACCGTTTTGATTTTTTTTGAGAGAATTGAGTTTTTGTAATCTGATAATTAAATTTCTAAAAAATGCAAGAATGTCCAGAGACGCCTAGAGGTTTAAAATGCACACTCAGAATGCAGTTAAGAATTCCCTAAATTGAAAATATGCTCTATATAAAAATCGATATTTATGAATACATAAAATTCTCTATTCTTTTATCTGAAAAATTATATATTGAACAAATTTATATGTTACTTCAGTTTCTACAGAAATTAAGAACCGATGTACAGTAGAAAACAACATGATAGAACTTGTTGCTTATCACTTCGACCTAGTATTAAAGATTCATGGGGGCATTCGAACGCGGCAGCCTTATGTGTTAAGTAGGGGAAATGAGCCTCTTAAGCCCAAATATTATTATGACTTCGTAGCCGTCGCTATCGTCTAACGTAGAGTTGAATATTGTGCCATCTTTCAGTAATCACATGTAATGCCGTGTTGCATTTTCAGAAAGAATCACGTTTTGAGCACCAGCGTTGGCGAGTTGGCGAAAGCGAGAACGTCCAGCAGCTGCATCGCCAATCGTCATTTTGTTTTGATTTTCAAATCCGAAATCATTTTAATCTGAAAAAGTTCCTTGTTTTAAACTATGTTTTAATTGTAAACAGCGGTGAATAACATTTCCTCATATTATAGTCTTTGCTTGATAACATTTACGGAAAAACAAATGAACAATAAGCACAATCTCTTTGCAGAAGGAAGGGTTGCTGTTCGCTAGGCGTTTGACGTCACAAACAAGAAAGGGTGCATAGCATTGACTTCATCTCCGCGCCAATCATTGTTCTGGCGACAAGGTGCTGAAAACGTGATTCTTTCTGAAAATGCTGCCGGGTTGCCATATTTGGCCTCTCTTTTAAATCTGAAAATTTACATTCACTCCGAAAATTCCGTTTTGTATAGTTTTCCTTATTTAACGACAAGCTGGCAAGCTACATGTAGCGTAAAACAGTTAAAGGGGACATAATTCACATGGATAGAAATAAAAAGTTTTATTTTCTCCCTACTATGCAGGTTTGCCAGTTTGGCCTCCATTTTTATTTAAAAATTCCGACTTCATTTCGGAAATGCTGACTGTTTTTAAGTAGTTCTAAAATGTTTGTCATTAAATGAATTATAATTTTTTATTCGGAATTTCTGGTTGGAATTAAGATTTTCTTAATGAAAAAGGTAGGCAAAATACCCGATTTTGGTAGAGCGATAACGACATGGAGACATCTTATAAAATCCGCGGAAACTTAATTATATGAGCCGTACGACCTTCTATGCAAATCTCGATATGAAAAATAATAGCAACAAAAAAAGCACAAATTATACTAAATATAGAATTAAAATTGTTTTGAGAGAAATGCCTATGAAAATGTTTTCTAGAGAAAATAACCGAAAATTAACGCGATCCATAACAATAAAAAAGCGTGGAACGCTATTTATTTTTAAAAGCATCGTTTAAAATTGATTTTTTATTTAGAAATTAGTAACAGAAATTATTCGAAAAAGTGCATGAAAATCCTCAAAAGGAAACAAGGTGCTCTTAAGTACGTATTGGACTGTCCTGTTAAAACGTATGAATCTAGACTCTCCTGCCACTACCATCGAAATACCCAAGGCCAGATCACCCGAGGTGTGACATCATCTGGAATCGATCGATATCTCGTTAGATTTGGAATATACGTGAGAAGATTTTGAATGGCAATTTTCATTTTTTTTGTAGAGTATTTATAATCTTATAAAAAATAATAACTATTTAAACTTACTAGTGAGAATTCAAAATCTCTAAAAAAATTAAGCCAGATGCTGGACGCCACTATGCATCTGGCTAATTTTTTATTGAGGAATTCCAAATTTTTCACTTGTATTTTTAAATAATTATTATTATATTATAAGATAATAGATATTCTACAATTAAAGTAAAAGAAAATAACTAATCGTAATTTGTGTGAATTCAAACATTAATGAGGTGTCTGTCGATTAGTGAAAACATGATACCTCATGTCCTCGGGTATTTTGATGGCAGAGTCGCTACCGATACAACGGGCCAATGCATTAATTTTGTATAATTTAGGTTTAATTTTTTTTTCAGTGGCATTTTTCGAGATCGGGTCTACTACTGTCCTTTTTACGATTATGAAATTATTAAAAGGACTGACATGATACAACGCTTTGTTGAGAAGATTGATATTCATATTGTTTGACAACTCACATCTAAATTTTGATAAAATTGAATCAGCATTACTATTAATTTGTTTATATATAACATCTCTCAATATGTATTGAATACATCATATTTCCTCCTATATGCAATTTTTGTATATTAAAGTTTTTATTAAATCCTGTTTCCTATGTCATTTACTAGATTAACAGATTATGTTTCATAATTTTTTTTCTTTTGTTTTATACCATGGTTTGTACGCCTTCTGGAATTTTCTGACCAAGAAATTCTTCTGTACCAGTATTTTTTGTAGAAAAATTATGATCAATAAGGGCGACATTTCGAGGGTTTAAAACAGATTTATTGATAAATCTCCTGCATACCTAAATCCTGAGCTATTTCCAAGAAAATTCCGTGACGCATACGAATCCTATTTTTACACAGCTATATAGAACGGCTTTCAGGGGCAGAGATATACTTATGAAATCACTTAATTTTAAATCCCAAACGAGTCAAAATTTGGGTGATATATTTTCAATTTAGTATATACAGTGGCGGTCAAAAGTTTCCGGCGAGTTTGTTTCTTTGATTTATTTACCAGAGGGTTTCAGCAAAGAAGACGCACAATTGCCTCAAAAGTTAGGAATATGTGAATGACCTCTGACCACGAGAGCATTTTGATTGGATACTGAAGACGCTTTCTAAAAAGGGGTAGAATTCGAAGTTCGCGTGTGCAAAAGTTTCCGGCCACTAATCATTCCTTAGTTTTTTTTTTTTTTTTTTTTTTTTTTTTTTTTTTTTTTTTTTTTTTTTATTATTATTGGTAATGTGTATTTTGGTTGTGTTTCTGAAGGAATCAATGTGAATAGCATAGTTTAAATTCAAAATTGAAAAGTTCAACAATTATTGTTCGTAAATGAGCGAATGTTCGTTTGTCGCTAAAGAGTTAGTTTTCTTGAGAAAATTATGAGAAAGTTATTGATCGGTTAAAATTGACTGTAAACTATATTTAAAATTTATATAAAGAAGGCCATGGCCTCCAGGACTTTCTGAGGTTCGGGAGACCACGGAAAATGATTATTCTTGTGGACAGAATTATCAGGAGAAATGATCCGCATAAAAACTCCGTTGCAATATACTGCGATACACGGAATGAAAATATTTCCTGGAGTAAGTGGGTCTACCGTGTCAAGATGCTGACGTGATACAGAACTTTATGGAAGAGTCGGTGTTAAAAAAAATGTCATAGGTAAAAAAAAAATCAACGTACCCGACTCTCGTTTTCCAAAAAGAACAAAGTCTGGTCAAGTGAAAACTGGACAGAAGTACTATTTATCCATCAATCCAATTTGAAAATTTTTTGTGAGTGATCGCAGACTCTACATTGGACCTAACAAGAAAAGATATGGTTAGACCTATGTTATTCCTCCAATGAAGCATGGCGGAATCATAGCGGAAGCATGGCTCTGTGCTGTGGGGAGTATTCTCTGCAAAAATATGTCAGTCAGTTATTTGAAATCCACTGTAAGATGAATGATGCAATGCATAAGGATATCTTCCAAGATTATTTGCTTCTTTATTAGAGGAAACATTTTGGTCGCAACTGTTCGTTTTAATGTGATAACGACATAAAGAATGTATGCAAGCCTCGAAAAGCAATGGTTTTCGCACAAAAAAATTTCGTTTTTGAAACTGCCATCCCAACACGAATCCAATAAAAAAATATTGGAAAGAAGTTGGCAAACGACTGCAGAATTATAAATATTCCAACTCTGCCGAAATTTAAGAAAAATTGCAAGAAATGTGAAAAAAACATACCATATTACTCTCATTAACCGTTGATTGTATGGATGTCACGTCGCTGCGCCGCAGTACTTATTATTAAAGATAATAAAATACTAATACGATAAAATAATAATTTTAAATGTTGTTGATCACTGTAATTTTCTATTACAATACCATTTTTTCCAAACTTACGATTTTCCAAACTTTTGAGAACATGCGTTTTCCTTTGTGCTTATTTTTTCCAATTAAATTTGTTGTTATTTGCATGTTATTCCGCAAGTAAGTTCCTAACTATAATGTCAATAAAATGCATAAGTATCACTTGGAGATTCCTCTTCGTATGGGTATACTTACAAATTAACTAAATAATTTTTGCTGGCCGGAAACTTTTGACTGCCGCTGTATGTGAAGTATAGCATTTTCATGATTTTCCAATAAATTATTTTGTAAATTCTGTTGTTGTTTATTTATTTCAAAACTTTAGCGTTGGGAATGCTTTGCACTTAAAGCTGTGTGGCGTGTGGTCAAGGAAAACCGGGAAAAACACAGTCAAGAAAAGAGAAAACTACCAGTAACTTCCTACAGAAAATACTTGAAATAATATAAAGAAATTATATAAACTGAATACATCTTTAACAAAATACTGGCATTTATCATCTATATTGACTGTGTTTTTATCTAACCACTCGTCATCTTGTTAAAGGATTCAGCGCAGTATACCTTTGTATACTTATAACACTTTAAACGCTTTAAACTTTGGAGTAACGAACAACTACTTTTTACGTTATTTTTTGCATCTGATTAAATGTTTTCGTAAACTTAGTATACTTTCGTAGTTTGTGTTACTTAACCACTCCCAACTATTCAGATTTTGAGCTCAAAATTTAAGTTTAAATCTAAGCCTACGAAACCATTTAATGAGATGCAAAAAATAATGGCAAAAAATAGTATTAGGATGGATTATTTCGTTAATCCAAAGTCTAAAGCGCTCTCTATCGGCATTTTTTAAAATTTATCTTTATAATTCATTTTCAATAAAATACCGACATAAAGAATAGTTTTAGTGAAAACCACAAATCAATCGACCAATTTTCCCGTTTTGAAAATCATTTGAAATTTAAACCCTCTGAACGCAATTAAGTTTGTGCTACTTAACCGCTTCCAACTATTCATATTTTGAGCTCAAAATTTAAGTTAAAGTCTAAGCTTACGAAACCATTTAATGAGATGCAAAAAATCACAGCAAAAAATAGTTTTTCATTACTTCAAAGTCTAAAGCGCCCTCTATCGTCATTTTTCGATATTTATCTTTATAATTTATTTTCAAGAAAATACCAACATGAAGAATAATTTTAGTGAAAACCGCAAATCAATCGACCAATTTTTCTGTTTTTTATGTGTATTTGAAATTTTGGACCCCAAACTTTAATGGCGGCTATCTCCTTTGGAAAACATTTGGGACCCTTGGTTTCCTATTTACTATTACTCGTCTTGATGTGTTCTATCACCCCCTAGCGTATATACCATTTGTTTAGGGACACCCTGTATATAAACTTTTTTTACTGGTGTATGTTTTGGGGTCTAGGGGTCATGATCTGCAAAATGTTTTCAGAAATTCAACATTGGTGCGAATGCAACAGATAGTACTTCATACGAAATCTACCTATAATGTATTAGTCCAACAAATTTATTTCACATTTCTGGATAATTTATTATATTATTTTTCAAGGTTTTAAGGCAGTGCAAATTAAAATATTTCCTTTCTATCAATGAAATTACTTTCACATTAATTTTTAAAGAGAAATAAAAATTTAAAATAATAAAATCAATGTGTTTTAACAGAAATAAATAGAATTAACATAATTTTTAAAACGACTAAACAGCAATGTCGCAAAATAAGTTCAATTAAAAAAAATATTTGCACAAGAAATTTATTTTCCTATTTTGTGATGCCCTTTTTAACACTTTCCATCGAAGTTGGAAACTGGTTTATATGGCCGTCATGCCATCTCTCCGCTTGCTAGCCCACGTAAATATACTCGGATTACCCTGAAATTTTAGAAAGTTTACCCTAGCACAAAAAAATTATTTCAATAGAAGATTCTAGCATGGTTAGTTATTTTACAGGACAGTCAAAAGTATTTTGTTACATTACTGCCTAGAGGAAAAAATCGTTTAAATGAAATTTAAAGTTACATCCTTTCAAACATAATAAAACTGATATGCATTTACAAAATGCGCTAAAATATGCATTGTGTTAAATATGCTGAGACGAATAGTTATTACTCATTTACTGGGCTGCACAAAAGAATTTAGTTACATAATAGTATGAGGGGATTGTTTGCAATGTATTCACGTATAACAAAATAGGGTACTACTCTGTTATCTCGTCGACCATTTTCGCCAAATTATACAAATCGCCAAACCAATAGCCAAATTATACATATTGACGTAATTATTATTTTAAATAACGAAAAAAACAAATAATTAGTAGAATTTTAATAAGCATATTAATAAAAAGTCGAAATAAAAATCACTTAATGACATTTTAAACACTTGAATCACATTTAATGTCATTGAATGTGACATTCACGATCATCCATTATTGGCATTTAATCTTATAGTTTGGCGATATTTTTTTGGTCGACGGGATAACCTAGTAGTGACCAAAATAGATATACTTCGCTGAATCTTAATATATGTTATTTAACGCATAATATGAAAATTTTAGCATTTACAGGGACACTCAGAAAATTCAAATAGTATATTCTACCTTAATTGCTGTATATTACCTACAGTGGCTGTTGGATCGCTGAAATGCATTTTAAATCATGATATGCGCTTTTAAGTTTCACTAAATTTATGCATATTAAATCGTGTGTATAATTGACATAGTTTACATACATGAAATGTTTGTATAATGTAGATAAGTTGTTATAAAGGATGGCGCAATGTATTGGATGCATGTCGGTTTATGGATGATAAATATATGGAAATATGATTTTAGTAGTAAGAAAAGAATGAAATTTTAGCTAAATACTGACGAATAACAAAAAGATTAAGTAAGTACAGGCTGTACAAAGACATTCAAGTATCTTTTTATGTGTTAGCACTTCTAAATTGCTGAAAAGGGAAGTGCATACATTAGGTTATGATTTTAGAAAAGAACGGCAGGAGGGGGGGGAGGTAGTGGGCCCATGCTATCATTAGATATCTCCAGTAAAAAAGCGTTTTTTTTTTCAAATATTGATATGATTTTTGATCCGATTAAATTCCTCTTTTTGTTTTTAACGCGTTCTTTAGTTCAAAATAGTTTTTATCTTTTTTTTAAAGCGTTATTTATTTTATGAAAATACAAAGTTATTATTAAAACCTCTAAAATGTAGTAAAATTATTTAATTCTCTGATATATAAAGCCTCAATGTTTGTCATTCCTATTTTAATTACTTTTAAACATACTAATTCTATTTTAAGACACTTAACGTAAAGTGATATTTTATTGACTCCTTTTCATTTGGACCAATAAAATTTGTTACAAGTACAAAAATCTTATGTTAAGCATAAATTATGAAACACTTTCCAACACTTCCTGAAATGTTAAAAAAAAAAACTTTGTTATCCAGGAAAATAAAGTATTATTTGTCCATAGCCAAATATGTATTCCAATATTTTTGAACTGCCCTGTATTTGGCTGTCGCTTGACTATATAATGGGGAAATTAAGTTTAGCAAGAAAATGCCTAACTAGTTGAAATTTTCCTTTCAGCAATATATACTATAGATGAAAAGATAATTGAAAACTTTTGTTCATGTCTGTAGCTGACTTAGTACCTTTAATACACGAAAGTATTTTGCAAAAATTTAGTTCAAAGAAAAATACTCTTTATCAAATTTACAGAAATTATCATCCAGATCCAAAGGCGACCATATATTCAGTTCTTTGCGTGACACTGTATATCATTTTATCTATATTCTACAAGCATTTTTAAGTAAACTGAATGCAGTTCAACGTAAAAATGCATAACTTATTTAAAAATCACATTTAAGTAAATTACGTTAAGATTCAGTAAACTTTCCGAGATCTTTTGTTTTACCCCGTATATCTAAATTGAGTAGCTATTAGCATTTATACTCTCCACATAATATGCATGTATTTAGTTAAACTTAGAAGCATTTATCATAATTGAAAAATATTTCATTCTTCAACAGCCATCATCCATAATTTACAGTACTTCGGATAGAATATATTATTCGAAATCTTTTGTGTGTTCCTATAAATGCTATGCACTTTGTATTATGCATGAAATTACTCATATAAAGCATCAGAGACATATATCAATTTTATTAGGGTACATGAAATTGTTTACCAGAGATAAAATATGTTCCAAACAATTCCCATTTTTATTAGCACTTTCCAACAATGTTGAAAAGTGCTTATGCATTCGGTTTGTCTGTCCGTCTTTCCGCGCTCTAACTCTCGTAAATATATTCGGATTGCCATGAAAATTCTGGACGTTATTTATGTTTGCCTTAGCATGAACCCTATTGAAAAAGAAGTTTCTATTACGATTAATTTATTTACAGGGACAGTCAAAAGTTTTCCATTACATTACGGCTTATTAGGAAAAATCGTTTATAAAACTTTCCAAAAGTTTGAAAAGTGCTTATGCATTGTTTGAAAAGTACTTATGCATTCGGTTTGTGTGTCCGTCTGTCAGTCTGTCCGTCTGTCCGCGCTCTAACTGATGTAAATATACTCGAATTGCCCTGAAATTTTTGTATGTTGTTTACGTTTACCCTAGCACGAACCCTATTGAAAATGAAGTTTCTACCATGATTAGTTTATTTATAGGGAGAGCAAAAAGTTTTCCATTACATTATGACCTATGGGGAAAAATCGTTTCAAAGGCGTTTTAAATATGTTATACCCTGTCAAACATATTATAATTTACATGCATTTAAGAGGTGCACTAAACTATGCATTCTATAAAATATGCGGTGAAAATATAGCTATTATTTCTTTACAGGGCCACACAAAAGAATTCCACTGGATAATGGTAAAGGGGGGAGGTGAATAGTGTGCCACATTTTAAAAATATATTAAACTGTTTTATGTCACTGAGGCTTAATATAAATTATACGATACTGTCTTGCATAATATGAAGTACATTGCATTTACAGGGATACAAAAGATTTCGAATAGTATATTCCTTCCGACGGACTGTATATGTTTACGATGATGGCTAATGGATGGATGTAATACATTTTAATTATGGAATACGCATATAAGTTTCACTAAATCTTTGTACATTATAAGGGTGTGTATAAATGTTATAGTTGATATGCAGGGCTATCTAAAAGAGCTCGCCAACGTTACTGAGTATGAGCGTAAGTTACTTAAAGATGCTTCTTAAGGTATACATTTTTACGCTGAACTGCATTCAATTTACAAATAAATGATTGCAGAATATATATAAAATGATATACAGAACCACACAAAGAATTGTGTACATGGACACCTATGAATGATAATTTAAAACAATGTGATTCCAGTTGTTTTAAGTGTGTTTTATTTTAATTTTACTGGTGTGTAATAAAGGTACAAGGTAAACTACAGGCCTGAACAAAAGTTTTCAAGTATGTTTCCCATTTATTAGTACAAATTGCTCAAAAAGAAATTTTAAACTTTTTTCTTGCTAGATTATATTTTCCCATTTTATAATATATATATCAACTGAGAGATCAAATACAGGGCTGTTCAAAATATTGGAATGCATGTTTGGCTATATACTCTTATTTCCCTAATTAACGAAGTTTAGTTAAAGATTTCATGAAGTGTTGGAAAGTGCTTCATAATCTATGCTTAACACATGATTTTTCTTACTTGCATTGTTATGCAATGGAATTATCTGTGTGGATCTGTATATATAATAACTATTTTTTCCAGTGCATACTTTACAAAATTCATATTTTTGTGCACTTTGTTGATGCGTATAAATTTTAATATGTTTTACAGGGAATAATATCTTTAAAATTTATTTGAAACGATTTTTCCCCATACGCTGTAATGTTATGGAAAACTTCTGACTGCCTCTGTAAATAAACAAATCATGGTAATAGATTCAATTTCAATAGGGTTCGTGCTATGGTAATCATCAAGAATGTCCAAATGTTTCATGGGCAATACGAGTATTTTTACGACAGTTAGAGAGCGGACATTTTGTTAAGTATATAATTACCAAGGGAGGGGGGAGATGATAACATATGATATCGAAAGGGGACGGTCCAAATTTACGAAACATTTTATAACGTTATATCAACACAACCCCAAAGGTAAATTTCAAACTGATAGGCGTTTTTCTTTCTAAACAATATTTCCTCCTTATGTTATACACTGTGTCAATCGACAAATTAAATACAGGATTGTTCGAATGGTAATACATATTTGGCTATGACAGTAGCGCCTTATTTTTTTAAAGAACGAAGTTTTAGTTAAAGATTTAAGGAAGTATCAGAAAATGTTACACAATCTATTTTTTTATTTCTTGTTAACTGTTGTTGTGATTTCTAAGACAGCGCAAATAATGCTTCCTTTCTAACGAGAAAGGTATTTTTAAAAGAACATTAAGATTTAAAATGATACATTTAAATTGTCTTATTTAAAACAGGATTTTTATACAGTTATTCTAAAAAGACGGAACACAAAGACTCTGTTTACTTAATTCATTCTATTTTAGCTCAGCTGCTGTCTATACTAATAAAATTCATGCGCCTCTGTCTGCTTGAAGCCGATTACAGTTCACAACGCGGGCGAGTTGGAAGTCGCGAGAAGTGTCTTTCGATTGGAAAAATTCCGGGGAAGTCATTTCGGGCATTTTCGAGACCGTGGGACTAAAATTAAAAAAGTTATGAATTAAAAACCCCTTGGGAATCGGAACGAAAAATGTCTCAAATCCCAAACGGCGCTCAAACGGAGCTCTGAGGCAGAACACTGCGCCACCTTGCGGTGAAGAACCTGAACTTTTCCCCTTTGGCTAAAAGAAGAAGCAGTCTTTTTCTCCCTTTTTTGCGCATTTTTCTTAAACCATCATGCAGACAGTTTTTAAAGTAGAAAAAAACTGATTACATATTCAGAATCTGCGTAAAAGTCTGCTTCTGATGAACCAAAAAATACGAGAAAATGTCTTATGGGCGCGCAGAGCCAACCGTACAAAACCAAATATTTTTAATGGGACCATGGCGACCATGGAGCGTAGAGCCCACTGTGCGAAATCACATATTTTTAACGGGATAATGGGCGCATAACAACCATAGCTCTTTAATTTACTTTTTTTGTGCTTGAGGATTCGAACACCAAGACTTGCTTATTAAATGAATTTTTTTGTTTATTATATATTGCTTAATATCGAGGTTCGTTTGGAAAAACTGGCCCAGCTAGCGGGCGTAGCTCGCTAGTCTATACTAATAAAATCCGTGCGCCTCTGTCTGTCTGTCTGCTTGAAGCCGATTACAGTTCGCAACGCGGGCGAGTTGGAAGTCGCGAGAGGTGTCTTTCGTTTCAAAAAATTCCGGGAAAGTCATTTCGGGCATTTTCGAGACCGTAGGACCAAAATTTAAATAGTTATGAGTTAAAAACCAGTCGGGAATCGGAACGGAAAACGTCTAATTTCCCAAACGGAGCTCAAACGGAGCTCTGAGGCAGAACACTGCGCCACCTTGCGGTGAACGACCTGAACTTTTCCCCTTTGGCTAAAAGAAGAAGCAGCCGAAAACCTCATTTTTCTCCCGGGAAAACGACTTTTTCTTTCGTTTCGGTTCTTTGAATAAGAACTAATTGGTAAAAAATGTTAAACACGGTTTATTTTCATACTTTTTTTTGGTAGCATACACGAATATTGTGTAACCTAAGATTTACGCGATTAACACTAATTTTTGTTAGTACAAACGGAAAACAACCTGCCAAAATTATTTGTTAGTTATGTTGTTTGTGATATTAATGAAATTACTTATTTTTTTTAATAACAGTCTTTTGCAGTTTTTAATACCGAAACTTTTTTTGCGCGTTTTTTTTTAAAACCATCATACAGACAGTTTTAAAAGTAGATAAAACTGATTACATATTCAGAATCTGCGTAAAAGTCTGCTTCTGATGAACCAAAAATACGAGAAAATGTCTTATGGGCGCGCAGCGCCAACCGTGCAAAACCAAATATTTTTAATGGGACGATGGCGACCATGGCGCGTAGCGCCGGAGGGTGGTAGGCCAGTGGGCCGCCTTTGCACGGTGGGCACGTAGCGCCCACTGTGCGAAATCACATATTTTTAACGGGATAATGGGCGCATAGCAACCATAGCTCTTTAATTTACTTTTTTTGTGCTTGAGGATTCGAACTCCAAGACTTGCTTATTAAATGAATTTTTTTGCTTACTATATACTGCTTAATAACGAGGTTCGTTTGGAAAAAGTGGCCCAGCTAGCGGGCGTAGCTCGCTAGTCTATACTAAAAAAATCCGTGCGCCTCTGTCTGTCTGTCTGCTTGAAGCCGATTACAGTTCGCAACGCGGGCGAGTTGGAAGTCGCGAGAGGTGTCTTTCGATTCGAAAAATTCCGGGGAAGTCATTTCGGGCATTTTCGAGACCGTGGGACCAAAATTAAAAGAGTTATGAATTAAAAACCTATTGGGAATCGGAACGGAAAATATCTCAATTCCCAAACGGAGCTCCGAAGCAGAACACTGTGCCACCTTGCGGTGAAGGACCTGAACTTTTCCCCTTTGGCTAAAAGAAGAAACAGCCGAAAACCACTTTTTCTACCGGCGCTAATTGCGTTTTTTTCCGCATCAATTTTTTTGACTTGCCGTAGAATATTTACCGTAGTTTTCACTAAAATATTGAACTTAGAAATAAAACAGGACTATCGAAATTTTTTTTTTGCGCGTTTTTTCTTAAACCATCATGCAGACAGTTTTTAAAGTAGAAAAAACTGATTACATATTCAGAATCTGCGTAAAAATCTGCTTCTGATGAACTAAAAAATACGAAAAAATCTCTTATGGGCGCGTAGTGCCCACCGTGCAAAACCAAATATTTTTAACGGAACTATGGGCGCGAAGTGACCATAGCTCCGATCCACAATCTTTTTTTTTTTCAAGTGCACGTGGCCCACAGTGAGAAATCACATATTTTTAACGGGACCATGGCTCTTTAATTTACTTTTTTTGTGCTTGAGGATTCGAACACCAAGACTTGCTTATTAAATGAATTTTTTTGCTTATTATATACTGCTTAATACCGAGGTTCGTTTGGAAAAAGTGGCCCAGCTAGCGGGCGTAGCTCGCTAGTTAATTTATAAAAGACGAAGACAGCCATTGTATTTCTGAACCAGAAATTGATTCGAACTTAAAATTTGCCAATCTCAGTTGAATGAAAGGGAATCCGTTTGCAAAAAGATCGCCACTGATTTTTTTTAACTGTTTGGAAAATAGTTGTTGTCCTCGGCAGAAAACTGGGAAATCTGAAGTACACCTGAATTTTTTATTAGTTGAATTCCGCAATTTATTTTATTTAATTCTTTTTCTGATTGATCCATGTTTAATGTCCAAAAATGGAATACTTTTGTTTCTATTTTTTTTCTTTTTCTGATTGGTCCAAGTTTATTGTCCAAAAATGGAATACTTTTCTTTCTAATTTTATTCGTTTTCTGATTGGTCCATGTTTAATGTCCAAAAATGGAATACTTCTGTTGGTTGCAACGATGACAAAAAATGTAATAAAAATATAATAATAATTTAAAACAAATGGTGATAAATGTTTCAAACAATTTTCATTTAAAAGTGTATTTTTTTTCTACGCAAGGATATAAAATTCAAAATGTACGATGTTTAGAAGTTTAAAAAATTGTACTTCCGAAATTTATAAAACTGAAATTTCATTTAAAAAATTTCTACCACTGGATCAAGGAATATTAATGATTAATCCATGCGTACACTGTAAAAAAAGTTCAAGAGGTTACTAAAAATATTTTAGTAAATTTGTATTCCACAGAATTTTTTAGTAACTATTACAAACATTTTTTTTTTTTTTTGCAAGTGAAACAAACATTTCTTTTCTAAACTGAACAAAATAATTTTTTGTATAACTAACTTAAAACTTTTTAGTATGAGCCACCAAGCAAATTTTAGTAATAGCTCCAAATTTAATTTTAGTAACAATTACGTGTGCCCGAAGGGCGGGAGCTTCCTTCGACCTGCATCCAGTGCGTAAAAAGACAGACTTCTGAAGCGGAAGATTTTCGGCTAAACCGCAATAAATGGTAGCACCAAACATTGCTACCTGCTTTATTTTGACATGTTTCTAAAGGGGAGGGAAAGCCCAGAGATCATTACCCATGGTAACTACTACGACAGGATTTTCATCATCCCTTTATTTAACGAGTATTTACATTGCATACATTCGGTGCATACTTGGTGGCACCCAGCATCGAACCCGGGTACTTTCAGCCTGGAGTTCTGTGCTATGACCACTAGGCTATCACGGCCACACCAAGTGAGTTTTAGTAAAAGATATTAAAAATGTAAAACTATTAACTCAATTCTAGTAATACTTACAGATTTCTAGTAACGAGTAAGATTACTAAAAATTTTTTACTAATTACAAGGATCATTAAAATTTTTTTAGTAGATCGACCCTTTTTTTTTACAGTGTACATAATATGAGGCATTCATAAGTCAATCTGATTAACTCCATCCCATAAAAATGCCCATTTTAAATAGTTAAATTTATATATCTATAAACAACTGTTTTTTTTTTTTTCATTGGCCTAGGGATAATAATGTTTAATGCACGCATACGTAATGTATGACTCGTTATAATCATCCAAAAATGATGTTTATTCTTGTTATTATTCATTTTATTTATAAAATTTATAAATAAGCCTTTAAGATTTGAATCTTTGAAAATATAATTTTCCAAATAGTCGATGTAATTTATTAAATTGCAATTTTCTTCTTTTTTTTTAAATTTATAATTTAACATTTTTTTAATATTTTTTATACCGACCAAATTAGCTTGTTTTTAGAGTATGTGGGATTGACAAGCGTAGCTCACAGGGGGTAGAAACCTCTAGTAATTTAAAAAAATGTATCTCTCACAATTCTTATTTTATCATGGCGATTCGTATATAAAAAAACAATTATGTATCCTGTTTTCGAATATACCGATGATTGTTTTTGTTTTTTGCGGACAGATACAAACATGTTATAAATTCTTATTTATTAAACTCTCGCCTTTTCTTATTTTTTTTAATATCGTAAAAATGTTTTGAGAAATCTCTGAATGTTTGCCACTCGATCCCATAAATTTATTTTTATGAAAATTTACTACAGTTTATCCGCTTGTTTGTTTTTCATTAGTGCCAAGCTCTTAAATGTCTAGAATTTCGTGTTGTAAATACAAAAAGAATTTAAGAATTCCAGACAGTAATGTTTTAAGCATCATTTGAGGTGTGTTTGTAATTATGTAAATACGTAGCACCTATACTTGTCATTCAATGCCGTCTGTCCGTGCGTTCGACCGTCTGTCCGTCAATATGTCCGTCCTTCCTCATATAACAATGCAAAAACTACGCAACCGAACTGTTTGAAATTTAAAATATATGATAAATACATAATTTTGTGGAGTCATTGTGGAGTCATTCGAAAATTTTATGAAAATCGGAGGCATATATCAATTACAGGGACAAACACAATTATTCCATTGCCGTAAAATGGGTTGAATAGGAACAGCGGGGTGAATAGGAAAGAAAATTCCTGGTCATACAAATAAATTCCTTATAAATTTATGTGATGATATTTTTAGTTGCCAATTTTTTTATAAGAAATTAATAACATTAAGAGATGGGAAATTCAGTTTTGACATGCTGGCACCACTACTGGGGTACATAAAAAAAACTTCAAGAGGATCCTCAAAAACCTCATTTTTTCAACGTCTTCAAAACGTTGTATGTAACTACCGTATTTTTCGTATTCTAAACCTAAGAGAGGGGATTTTTAATTAATGATAGACCTCTAAACGGTATGCTGCATTAAATTCTACAAAATGAAAAAATGAAAAATGGCTTGTAACATCAGAGGTTTAAGATTTACGGGGTAATTCGGAACTCGTTTTCTCTCATGATTTATTTTTTATACATGTAATATATGAAACCATACGTATGAATATGTATTGTAACAATATTTTGTTTGTTCAAATTACTTGAAAAGTTTAAAGGTGCCAAGAAATTACTTGGTTAAACAAAAAAGTCAACGCCTAATCCAACAGACATGGAACACACAATAAAAGAATTTAAAAATAGCAAATTAGTTAGAAAAACTGCACAGAATTAGTCTCTGACATACACAATATTACACAAACCAATTAAAATAGAGATGTATGCAAACCGTACTAAGGGCTGGAGATGAAGGCATATTAGTTGATCGTATTGATACATGCAGCGATTGGGATATTCGAATATAATTTCTTAAAATAAATTTTAATTTTTCTTCATTTCAATGTTGTTTCCTAATTTTTAAAAATACATATCTTTGTTTGTATATAAAATAAAGGCTTGATTTCACAGTAACTACATGTTCCTTTTCCTTCCTTATCATTATTATCTGTTTTTATTAGCCCTATTAAAGTTTGAATCGGAATAAATAAAAATTATATCACAGATGCACCCCTATCTGCCGGGTGAATCGGAACACTATTAAAAAAATAAATAATAAATATATAAACAGTAAAAAGTCTCATTTTTGCTTAAAAAGTAAAGAACAAAACAAGACCGACGTTTCTAGTTGAAAAATAAAAAAATTAAAAAATCAGTTGTTGCTATTTTTTAACGTTAAAGTTGAAAAGAGTTCAGATTCATCCCATTTTACGAAAAGTTTCAAATGCATTTTACACGTTTGAAATTTGAAATGCATAATTATTACATAATTTTGTCGAGTTATTTCAAACTTTATGAAAATCGGATGCATTGATCAATTATAGGGACAATCAAAAGTATTCCGTTACATTACGGTCAATGGGGGAAAATGTTTCAAATGCATTTTAATGGTGTTACTCTCTTTCGAACGTAATAAATTTGATATGCATCTATAAAATACATATTATAATATACATTTTGCATAATCTGTAGTGCAAAGAACATTTGTTATTGATTTACAAAGCCACACAGAAGTATTCCATTACATAATGATACAGGGAGAACATTGTTTAGTGCGCATTTTAATTGTAATTAACTATTTACAATTTTATGAGATTGATATATGAGAGTGATATTTTTAAAACTTCTTTATCGTACGAACGCACCGCATTTGCTACGCTTTACGTGCAATTTCCAACTTTTATTTTTTCTTTTTTGGTGTCGCTAATTGCTTGCGCGATTTTGCAATACTTCATCTGGTATTCTGCATAGTACCACCTAATTAAATATGTGGATTAAGGCGTTGATAAATATAAAAATACACTATGCACAAAGTTTAATGCATTTTGCTTGATTAATATATTAAATTTAGCTCTGAGTCACTGTCACAGCCGAATGACGTGTTTATTAAATTTTTATAATCTTTTATAATATATCCTGATTAATATTAATATAATACTTTTGAGGGTTGTTCTATTCTATGCACATGACCGTCATTTATAGCTGAGTCACTTTCACAACCACATGTGGTTTATTAAAATTTTATAATATTTCATAATGGGGTGAGGCTTGATCTGTTGCCTGAACAGGGCAGGCATCCAGGTGTAGCTGTCTTCAGCACAATACAACGAGCTTGCAGCGCACGCATCGATATGTTACCATTTTACACTCGTAAAACGAAAGAGTTGATTTGGCCTCTCAGGAAAGAGTTGTAATTTTTTCGATCGTGAATAAGTCGTTTTTCAAACGATTGAATCTTCATGGTTTAAATTGGTTATTTAAATAGCTCAACTTCATTTACTCTTTAGCAGCTACTCTTTTCGAGAAGCTGCCTTTCAAAACATGAAATGAGTGGATTTTGGCTCAACATGAGCTATTTTGTGGCTGACTTTTTTAGAGAATATATTTTCAAATGTATTTAATAAAGGTGGCAAAACATCATTTTACTTTCTTCTGTCTTTGCAAGAATAAAACGTTGGAACCATCAAAACTTCGACTTCAGGTTTTTGATGGATTTATACATTTTAGAAGGGCCAGAACTCGATTTGATATTTAAAAAAAAATGTCTGTCTGTGAGTCTGTCTGTCACTCTGACACTCTGTAAATGCCAAGAGATAATAAACGGATTTTTACAAATTTTAGATTCTGTTAGATCTTGATACAAACTGGAGATGATTAGTTTTTGGTGCATAATGCGCAACATATGACGCTGTTGTGCTGCATTATTCACAATTTCTAGAATAGCTATATCTCAATCACTAACCCCCGGAATTTTTATCAAACTTTGGGAGAAAGGAACGTCTAATTTATCTATTCTTTAATCAACTGTCTCTTCTAGGAGAAACTCAATCCTAGTTTATTGTCAAGTATTTCCCTATTTATTAACCATTTCATTTGATTAATATGGCTGCAAATAATGCTTATAAAAAGTTTTCAGAAATAAATGTCCGTCTTTTGTCGCCAATTGAAAGGTCTTTCGTTTCAGTCGCAGAAGTGTATGAATTTGAGACATTTCAGTTTACAGCAAATTTTTCTTAAGAAATAAGAGTATTAATACTTTCAGGGCAAAGCAGTTTTGTTGCTTAAATGTTAAAATGAAAGACTGCCACCGGAATTTATTTTTAAATAAATTTTTAAATAAATAATTTTTTTTATTTACATAATAAACAGAAAAAATTATACCAAAATTCTGGTGCTGATATCGCATTTCGGAAATAACATTAACGGGTTTCATAAACATACTACTGCTCCTGAAAGGGTTAAGAAAAATATAATTTTGCATTGTAAATCGTAGTTCCTCTCTGTGGTTTATTATGTTTCATTAGCATTTTTGGAATATTTTCTCTCCTGAAAATACACAAGTGCGTCTCTCAAACATCATGACGAATCTTTTTACACGAAATAAAAAATATATCTGGTATATTAATTGAAGGAAACTATAGCTGGCAACAAATGTTAAACTTAACAAAAAGGTCAAAATCGTGAGTAGATTATGAAATACATTCCAAAAATCTTTGATTTAATTTGATACTGATCATTTTGGTACAAATCGATCAATTGGTGGAGCTGCTAAGCTGCATTATCCATATTTTCCGCAAAAGCTCTATTTCAAGAACTAAAATATGTATTTTTATCGAACTTTAGATCCACTTCGTACGTGATAAAAATTGATCCTGGTTGATATTTGGTGTATATCACCCAGGAAATGGCGCTGTAATGCAGAATTTTTAAAAATCCCCGCAATACACCTACCTTGGAAACTAATGCACTGATTTTCATCAAACTTCACATTCAACTAAAATTTGAAATAAATTGTTGCAGAGTAGATTTTGGTGTAAATCACCTAACTGGTGTCGATGCTATGCTCTATGTTTCAGAAAATATCAACATGTTTGGCATAGTTGGGATTGCGAGATCGGACTTGTTTTTTTTTCTAGTATAGGTGTATTGGAAATCAAGTTTTCCATTTCTTGAAAATTACAGACATTCAGAAAACACCACCAAAATGGACGTTTTGATAAATACATCCAACGTGACAATGAATGAAAGGAGAAAAAATGTCGTTACGTGACAGTAACTTCTTATAAATAATTTATTAACAAAATCGAAAATATTATTCGATTAAAGACAGTTCAATAGTCCGTCCTACCAATTTCGATGCCTTTACATCTCTATGAAATTTACTCATTAAAGCATATTAAAAAACAATTTTAAATAATAAACATTAGGATAACATTTTTTATTTTAATCACACACGATAAGCAGCGAAATCTCTGGTCGCCATTCTTTTCACACAAACAACCATTTCTTTTTCTACTCAGTGCACTTCACATTTTCATCAAAGTGAGTTCACGACGCCCCCTTACGGGACTTATAAATAATCAATTTTCAACAATAAACAACGTATAAAATTGTTTAAAATTTGTCAAATAGTATTCAGAAAAAGTGTCAATTAAACTAGATGATAAATATGAACAAAGCATATGCTGTTGAACAAGCATTTTTTTTACGTACAGTCAAATATGCAATTAATTGAGAATATATATGTAAAAATATTTTTTCGCAATTTTCTCGTTTTATTTCGTTCTAAAGTCTTATAAGAACATATTTTCATTATTAGTTCCGTAATCTACTACCATTTAATTAACGGCTAAAGTTCTTTTTTTTTCTTTAATTCAGCATAATCTATTATTTATTTTCCTAAAAAGAATTAAAATGTATTACTTAAATGTCACTATCTTATTTCGAAATATTAAAATCATCGCATTAATCCATTTCTTATTTTTAGAAAAAAAGATATTTATCAAAAGCTTTAATTTTGTTTTATTTATCTTTTATTTAATTATCGTCTGCTGGCAGGTCCAAACAGTTCGCAAGTGGGCTGTTTACCCTTGCATACTACACCATTGGATAAAGAGTACCAGCAACGAGCTCCACCTCTAACCTAATGGAAATGGTAGAAGTGTTATACAATTATCTTCGAATGAATGTTATTGGGTTTTAATTCCGTGCGTCAACGGGGCCAATTTCTCTGAGAATTTTCAGAGCGTCAGTTTCGCTGAGAAAAAAATTAGAAATTACATCAAAAATTACGAAATTTCAAAGCATCAATTCAATCTTATTGTAATTTCAACTCATTTATTTGATCTTATGCACTATTAAAAGTCTTCAGCTTTTGTTTCAGACTCACTTTACCACTTTTAACCATTTCAGGCACACCGTGCCCGGTCTGGGATACCTAATTTTAATTCCAAACTTGCAAACGGCACCAGTAATATTTTAGTAAAATTTTACTTTTAGAATAAAAGCTTAAATTAAGAAATTTAAAATATTTAAAAAATTCGTTGTGTCAGTCGATAATTTCCCATTTTAGTACTGATTTTGCCCGTGCCGGAAAGGGTTAAAGAGAGTGTTTACGTGACTACAGTATATGGTGCATTCTCATAGACCAGGATGCATTCTATAAAAGGGCATTTCCATGCGAACCTGTTTGTCTGTTACGTACTACGATTTTTAGCTACCAGTATTTTAAAACGAGAAAATGTGACTTAGTTTATCGAAGATATATCATCAATTGAATAAAGCGAAGCAAACTTTTCGAAAATAACGGTGGCCAATAAGCATAGCGATTTTCAGTTGTGTAACAGACTAACAAATTCGCATGGAAATGTCCAAAAGTGATGAAGATGATTACAGACACTGTAATTTGGATAAATAAAAAAGTAAAATACTCGAAACTTTGTGGAATTAAGAATGTTTACTCTAATGTAACAGGCTGTTTTAATTAATTAAAGTGGCTTGATGATTTTATTTGAAAACTTTCAAGAAATTAGAGTTCGAGCTATTTGATGTATACTCTGATTATAAGAGCATTTTCAAAGCAAGAAATATCGCAAGTAGTTCATTTCCTATAGACCCCTTGCACTGTTGTCACACTAACAACTGATACTCTATTCTGGTACACATCTGGAGTCCACACAGAATGTCATAACTCCCTGTTTGCCTTGTTTGTTAAAGAATGACTTTCTGTTTAAATCTGTTTTTTTCTTATTCTTGCAATATTTTTCTAAGTATATGTGAAGTACAAATCGCTGTGTTAACCCCTTGAGGGGCGGCGGTATATGTTATATACCACCTACGATTGATGAAGATTTACACCAGAAAAATATCATTAAATTTCCCTTTTCTAACTTTGGTGGAAAACAGTCGTGAAAATGCTTATCATCTATTTGATATAACTTTTTTACAAATTTCCGGTGGGAGTTCAGAATTACACGAATGCAATTGCTTGCCCCTCAAAGGGTTAATAAAGGGGAAAACACCATATTTTCCTTAAGTTTGGGTACCAGATGAAGCATGTGACATCATGTGCAAGGGGTCTATAAAGTTTATTTTATGAAGTACAGTGTCTCACATAAGTGATGGGACACTTGTGCTTTACAAAACGAAACTAATCAAATAAATTAAAAAAACATGTACACATTTTTTTTTGTGGGTGTGTTTCATACTTAAATTTAGTAAAGATTATTACATAACATACATTTTGTCAAAATATTACAACATTAATTTAATAAAAATACAAATGTTTAGAACGGAGCAAAAAATAGCTCACATAAGTGATGGGACATCATTATATATGCAACAAAAATCGTCTGAAATAAGCAATAAAAATATTTTTTGGGGTTTTATTTTTACTTAAAAGCAATTGGCAATAATTTATAAAATCGTCTGCAGTATTTCTCTATTTCTCTGCAGTATCTACAATTTTCAATATCATTAAACAATATAAAAAGAATCATATGATTCAGGAAAAAAGAAGACCTGACCGACCATTAAAGCTATCCAATGGAATAAAGCGAATTATCGTTCGAAATATTTAAAAAAAATCCAAGAAATAGTGCTTCAAAAGTTGCTGCTAATTTACAAGCATTATATGGAATAATTGTTAATCCTGAGACTATTAGAAGGGTAATTCGATCTGCTGGATATCACGGTAGAGTAGCCAGGAAAAAATTCTTCGTAAGTGAAAAGAATAGAAAACTCCAACATAACGCAAAATCCAACATAAATAAGAATTCTGATTTCTGGAATAAAGTTATATTTGCTGATGAGAGTAAATTTAATATATTTGGCTCTGACGGTAGAATCTTGGTGTGGAGAAAACCCAGGGAAGAATCTCGCAAACAGAACTTGGTACCAACAGTAAAACATGGTGGAGGAGGAGTTATGGTATGGGGGTGTATGTCGTCCGCTGGAGTTGGTAATCTTGTTTTTATCGACAGTATAATGGATCAGTACAAGTATATTGATATTTTAAAGCAAAATTTGAAATCTTCAGCACGAAAATTGAACCTTCATAACGATTTTAAATTCTACCAGGACAATGACCCCAAGCACATTGCTCTGAATGTTAGACTCTGGCTGCTATATAACTGTCCTGAAATAATAAAAACACCACCACAATCTCCAGACTTAAATCCCATAGAGAATATTTGGCAAGAATTGGAATCAAGAATTCGCAAACACACCATTTCTTCAAAACAACAACTAAAATCGTTGCTTCAAGAAAAATGGGGTAAAATCACTCCAGAAATCACAAAAAAATTAGTCGAATCCATCCCAAAAAGATTAGATCATGTTTTAAAAGTAAAAGGAAATCCAACAAAATATTAAAACTTTTTAAAAAGTAAAATTTTTGGATAAATGTTTGATGGAAAAGTAAGTGTCCCATCACTTATGTGAGCCATTTTTTGCCCCGTTCAGAACAATTGTATTTTTACTAAATTAATATTTTAATATTTTGACAAAATGTATGTTATGTAATAATTGTTACTAACTTTAAGTATGAAACACACCCAAAAAATTTTTGCACATCTTTGTTTATTTATTTTATTGCAGTTTCTTTTTATAAAGCACAAATGTCCCATCACTTTTGTGAAACACTGTATGTGTTTTTGTTTTATGGTGATTGTTTTCTAAAAATGCATCTTTGTGTGCTTTTTAATACTTAGTTATTTTTAAATATTAGCATATTTCCCATGATTCAAAGTTATCAACGTATTAGAAAACAGTAATTTTTTTTTTTTTTGGGGGGGGGGCTATAAAACTGTGCCAATCAAAAAGTCTCCAAGCACCCATGTTTTGTTTATGCCTGCATCTGTTCAAAAACACTTAAGATGTTCATCGACTCAGCTCTTCAATTTATTCAATCCATATTAACACCATGAAAAGTCTTTTTTTACTCCAGAAACCCGAGTGGGATAGTTATTTTCATAATATTTACAAAAGAATAGAATGAACAATTACTTTATTAAAACACCAGCTGCAGAAAAAAATGATTACAATATCCATCCTTCATTTTTACTTGATTTTATGATGAATAGACAATCTAAAAACAAACTTTGAATAGATGTTTTGCAGCCAATATCATCTCAACAGTGAAGCTATGAATGAAGCTCTCCCCACGATATAAATATCTTTTGATTACAATACCCATTGTCACGAGACTTCTGTCTACCAAGTTAAACTCCACTTCCGGTGCCTAAAAAGATCCCAGGAAAAGTAGACCATTAATATTTGGTCACCAGAGAAAGGCACGTGGTTACAGACATGCTATGCATTTTATCAATGACTGCTGTAACTTGTCATATTATGCTATTGCTGCATCGATGTTTGTTGATAAAGCCACTCAAAAGAAAGATAAAATTTTAATGTCATGAGATAACGCAACGTTGACAAAGTGCAGTAAGTAAGAAAAGATTCATAAGTTTTATTTATTACTGATATTTAATTATTTTAAATACTGGAAATAAAGATTATTATAGTGTTTAAAATAAAACTTTAAAAAATTGTAAATTTGAATCAAGTTATGGTTTTGTTTATGTAGAAAAATTACAATTAATTATTTAATATTAATGTTTTTTGGTCCAATTTTAAAAAGCAAGATAAAAATGCTCAATGTTGCATGTAAATCCGAATCAAAATGAATGAATTTGAAAGCATTAAAACTAGACGACAAAATCTGAAAAATTTAATTAAATTTTATTTTAATAAAAATTCAATTTATGAAGAAAAAATATCTTTCATCACATTTGCAACTTTTTCTGCTGAACTACCTTGTAAAATACTTTGATGTGTACCTTCTATGGTATGGGCGATAATATTTCCCTCACATACCTGCAAAAAAATAAATTAAATAAAAACAGGTAACAACATCTCAAGGAATGTTAAAAATTTATAAATATTCTAATATAACATCATTGGTCATCGAAGAAATTCAATTTGCTATCATGAAATTCTCAACTAAATTACATAGAATAGTTCCAAGATTTCATCTCCTTGATTTCACCTTTCTCTGATTGTATCTAATTTTTGAAAGTATTGTATACTTGATAAAATATGTGTTAAGTTTTAAATGTTTAAACAGTTTTTTGTGCTATAAAATGTTTTTGTGTTACTACCCTTAAAATAAATTAATAAGATTGATAAACAAGATGCATTATATATAAATGGACAATAATATATATTATATTATAAATAATATGTTCAGTAACATAATAAATATTATATTAAAATACAAGGTCTTTAAAAAACGTTTACAAAATGGCAGGTTAAATCAGGCATGCTTCAAGGATAAATAAAAACAGGCAAAAACATCTCAAAGAATATTAAATAATTATAAATATTCTAATGAAACATCCTTGGCCATCAAAGAAATTCAATTTGCTATCATGAAACTCTTAACGAAATTACATAGAAAATTTTCAGGATTTGATCTCCTTGATCTCATCTCTCTCTGATTGCATCTAATTTTTGAAAGTATTGCGCAGTTGATAAAATATGCGTTAAGTTTAAAACGTTTAACAGTTTTATGCGCTTTAAAATGTTTTTGTGTTACTACCCTTAAAATAATTCAAGTAGATAATGATATAATGACAACATACAGTCGACTCCCGTTATCCGAACTCTTTGGGACCACAAGAAATGTTCGAATTATCCGAAGTTCGAATTATGGAAAATATGAAATTAAAACATGCTTAATATGGTGTCCTTGAATTAAGGTCCAAACACATTTGACCTCTTCTTGAATTGCGGTAACGGTTCGTCCGATCTGGCGACGCGGTGTTTTTGATCTTAATGAGTTTTGCAGAAAAGGGACCTTTGCCCGGCAAAAGGAAAATCTTTCCGCCAAGTAGGGTTTATTGTTTATCTCATCTCCCGACTCTTTTGTTCGCTCCCCTATTTTCTATTATGAAGAAACCGCAATGGATCCAATACAAATTACTTGCTCACTTTTCCAAGAATTCAGTTGTAAGGAAGAGTATTGTAGTCTGAATCCAGCCTTAAGGACCGGATACATAGCACTAACTTCTTGTGGTCAGGCTTTCGTGTCGGCGCTTTGATGCAAAATTGCTTTTTCAGTGCACTGAATTTGAATTTCGAGGGAGAAATCAAACTCGAAATCAGTTGACAGCTTTAAGACTGAAGATGGATGAAATAAACTTTCCCTTCATTTGCCAATTCAATAGACTTCGTGCCTCAAAAATCATTTAAAGAGGTTCAAAAACTAGCAACCTTTTGTTCCGTTAGGAAACACTGCTTCTTTCATAGATTTATTGCACTTTTATTGTAACTGAAAGCAGTGCTGTTTGCGCGCAGCCTTAGAGTCTCCTGCAGGGGTGTGCGAAGAGAAAACTGCGCCGGGACAAAGTTTCAATTTGACACTCCCTTCCCTACCTTTTTCTTATAACAGCCCAAAAATGTCGCTGGTACTAAAAATTTGTCGCTCCTAAACTTGCGTGCACATGGCGACCGCCCCCTTTTCGAACGACGCTGGTCTACTGCATTCTATATTTTTTATTCGTGCTTGTAATTTCGGTTCTTATATCTGAAAATGTCAAAGCGAAATGTGTTTTAGTATCAAAGAAAAATAATTCTTGTTCAGATGGATAAAATATTGAAGAAAAAGAGATGTTGTTTTCAAATTTGGTATTCCTCCAAATAGCTTATCAACCATAATAAAAAATCATGATAAGTTGCAAAATCATGATTCATCGAATTATTGCTCAAAACGTTTAAAACTTGTGTCTATGAAGATGTGGATAGAACAGTTTGAAGTAGATGCACATAATGTGAGAGTTAAAAATGTTCCGATCTTTGGGTCTTTGATAAGTGAGAAAGCTCTTAAATTTGCAAAAGCATTGTATACGCCGAATTTTGAGGAAGCAGTGTATTTTTAAAAGTGAATCTCTATTTAAGGGATTTTCCATATAATGAACTTTTTTTTCGGGAATTAGCTCTATTAGTTAAATAGAGGTTCGACTGTATTAAAATACAAGGTCATTAAAAAAACATTTATAAAATGACTGGTCAAATCAGGCATGCAACATGGATAAAAAAAATGACATTAGAATATGCGGTCACAAATACTTTACGGACCTACCAAAGGAAGCTCAAAATAATGCATAATGCAAAGACAAGAAAAAAAATTCCATATTGTTTATTTTAGTCACGTGCTACAAATGCCCCAGCACTACAAGAGATGATCAAAGTTTTTTCAGATGCTTCGGGACACGTCTGACATCAATTCAACATTCAAAAAGCACACATATCGGTGTTTCTCAAACATATCCTACTGGCCAAGTACATTTTTTCTTACCAGTAAGGGGGCCACCAAACATAGTGCAATCAGATTTTGATGATCCTAAATATGTTTGAGAAATTATACCCGAAAACTCTTTTGTGTTTGTTATACAAAAAAGGATAAATTTTAATTTAAAATTCCAAAAAAAGTGGTGTAAAGAGAAAAATAGGTATTTCTGAACTGTGTTTAAAACAAAAATTAAAAATAACTATTACTATTAATAAAAAAAAATATAGGTATAAATTAATTTTGCAGTTTTGTCAATAGAAGTATTAGTTTAAACATTGTCGATAAAAATCAATTTTCATGAAAAAATTCTGAAATGTAAATGTAATTTATTAAGAAAATGTCGAAAATTTCAAAACTGTACAATTTCCTATGTAACTTGTAAAAAAACATAAAAAAGAAGTAAAAATAAGGGGGGGGGGAAGGAAGCATAGGCTGGAATTGAACCCGCTTGTTCCCAGTCAAGAAGCTCATACACTATCACTGCACCATGAAGTTGCAAACAGAAGCCATACTAATGGGTATTTGAAACATGCGTTGAACATTAACCCATCAATTTCTCAAAAACTAAGCCCCATTTGAAGAAAACCTTTCATAAGAATAATTAGTGGTATGACCCCTACAACACACCTTGAAATCATCAAAATCTGTGCGCACCATGTTTGTCGAGCTCTTGCAGGTCTTCCGGTGTTTCATAAGCAAATTCTTTAAAAAATCTACCAGAGGATAAAATCAGGTGGAGACGTATTTGATAATTCTAACATCGGCCATGCTATTAGTCCACGACGACCAATCCAGTGCCCAGGGAAAATAGCCAGCAAATGTGTTCTGATTTATCGGTTGAAAGGTGTTTCGTGCTAATATCGAATGCGTCAATGCATAAACATACGATCATCTTGCAACATATCCGGCTGAAACTCTTGTAGGAATAAAAAATAAAGGCATTCATCAAGTTTTTTGGGGAGAATGAGAACATGTAAACCACACACAAATGTTCAAAACGGGAGGTTTGATTCATGTATATTAGTATCAGTGCGAGGTATCTAGACACATTCATAAGAAAAATTATATATATAAAATCCCCCGTGTATAACGATTCCGGGGTCAACCCATCCACGAGAAAAAACACTTATTGTGACCAATGACAAATTCCATTGTGAAAAGTTATCTCCGATTTTAAAGGCTATTAACTTTAAATATCATTTTTTTGTCAAATGCAAACGTTCCAGAGAAGTAATGGAGCGTTCTCATTTTTCAGATTTACAGTTTGAGCTGTAAATGATGTTACTACATTTTACTGTGCTTTGAGATCTTTTCCCTATTTCACACACAATTTTCACACTGTTAAAAATTTGACTAATTTGCTGCAGCATCACTTCACCGCTTTTATAGAAAACGATTTGTATTTTTTTGCATTTATTTGCTTTGAGGTAGGCGCTACAGCTATTCACCGGCATAACCTCCAATGATCACAAGAAACCATATAGAACACTTTATTACAGAATATCCAGTACATACATTTTCACAGGGACAACACAGACACCCATGCCGCTAGCTGGTCTCGAACCAGGAACCAGCGGTGTGGGAGTAGCCTCCGCTACCATCCACGCCACTGTAGAAAACGATACGAGCGACTAGGTATAGCGTTTCTTCCGTTGAATAGCGCAGGCGTCATTACTTGGCGAAATTTAGATCCAAGTGAGGTCTGCTAGTTTGGCAATTTATCTGTAGCGCTGGCGAAAATACTTTATCTTTGTAGTTAACAAATTATCAATTTTTACAATGATATTGACTTAGTTAATTTAAATGAAAATAAAGAGATTGTTACTACAAGATAAATATATTTTTTATTATTTGCTAAGATGTATTCAATCGTCATTTTAAGAGATACTGTTATTCCATTAAAAATATATTTTTAACATATTTATGCATAATAAAATTATTTGCAAATATTAACAATTAAATCATATATATGTATATTCATTTATTTATATTTTTACCATTTGTTGAATTATTTAAAGTATGATAACTTAATGTATATAATATTTATTTTACCACTGCAACATACATTACTAATTTACATATCATTTATATGTAAATTAATTATCAAAATATTCATCTTTAAAAGTTTTTATCATTTATAAAAACTTTTAAAAATGAATATTTTGATAAATTCATTCTTCTAATTATTGCATTTTAATAAATATTCATTTTAACTAATAAAAAATAATTTTAAAATTTTAAATTATAATATTTATATTTGAAATTCTTTTATTGTCAGTTAGTTATTAAAGTAAATTAACATTATAATTTAATGAAAAAAGCATTTTATTTGTACTAATAAATTTAAATTGTAAATATAATTACAGTTTAAATAAAATTGAATAATTGTGTAAAATAATTAATTAATTATTAATAATAATAGAATAAATAATAATAATAATAATAATAATAAAATAAATAATTGTTTTTTATTTATTCATATATGTATTTTTAATTTTAGTAACAGATAAATGTAAAATTAGAAGATTTAATTTATTAAAGTTTTCATCTTTTAAAATCTTTTTTAATATATAAATATTTATTATAGCTTTGTAATTTTTTAATGTGAATTCAGTACTGTAAATTATAACTTACAGTACTGAATTCACAATAAAATAATTATTTTATTATTTTTTAATTTACATGACTTACAAAATAAGCTTCAATAATGTAATAAAAAAGCTCATTTATCTACTTTGTAATAATTAAAGTAAATTTTTATAAAATACAATAATATATCTCTTAAGCTTCCATTTTTTTATTATTATATTAGTAACAGATAAATATAAAATTAGCAGGTTTGATTTATTGAAGTTTTTATTCTTTAAAATTATCTTTGATATGTAAAAGCCCCACCAGTGGCCGAGAGGTTTTGACCTCTCAAGAGATAAACGGCTGCTTCGAACCCAATCGCGCCCGTCGGCCTAAGCGTTCAGTTTTCTTCGAACCTTGCGTAAATACGGGTTAGGTTTCCTTATAAAAACCCCTACGAAGGGCACTAATCCCTGGGCCTATATCCTCGAATAGATAATTGGCCGACACAAAATAGAACAAACCAAACTTTGATATGTAAAAATCTATAAATATTTATTAACAGTTCTTCTATAATATTTTATTCTGAATTCAGCAATAAAAAATTACAAAACAACTGTTAATAAATATTATATATCTTTATGTATCAAATGATGTAATTTTAAAGGATAAAAACTTCAATAAATCAATTCTGCTAATTTTATATTTATCTGTTACTAAAATAATAATGATAAAAGAAGCTAGGAGAATCATTATTGTATTTTTAAAATTTTTACTTTAAGTATTACAAAGTAGATAAATGAGCTTTTTTATTACATTATTGGAATTTATTTAAAATAGCTATTTACAAATTAAATTTATTATTGGTATTAAATTTATTTTATAAGTCATGTTAATTAAAAATATAATGCTAATGTAATTTAAAGTAGTGAATTCACAACAAATAATTGCAAAGCTGTAATAAATATTTATGTATTTTTATACATCAAGGAAGATTTTTAAAGATGAAAACTTCGATAAATTAAATCTTCTATTTTTTTTAATAAATAAAAAAGAAAAATATATTATTTACTTTTTTATTATCTATTTATTATTATTATTATTCATTTATTATTAATTAATTATTTTTTATATAATTATTAACATTTATTTAAACTTTAATTATATTTATAATTTAAATTTATTAATACAAATAAAACAATTTTTTAAAAACTCAATTATAATTTTAATTTAATTTAAATAGTAGCTGATAATAAAAGAATTACAAAAAAAATATATAATAAAAACAGACTGACGTTTATTAATTTACTTAATAAAAATTAAAACAAATCAAAAAACAAGAAAAAAGAAATAAAGTCTTCAGCGAGTACAGAACACACGAACTTAAAAATTGACTCGTATAATCACAATCAGTACCCAACGAGCTCTAGCTTAAACCACTAGGCCAGATTGTTCACGCTAACTTGTCTCCAAACTACTATGAATCGAGTTTACGCAATATTTTCTGATAGTACTTGGCGTTTTTCGCCAAGTCAACAGTAGAAAGCAACCCAGGAATCAGTTGACGCATGTGCTGTTTAATGGAGGAAACGCTATATCTAGTCGTTCGTGAAAACGATTACTTTGCTGTGTTATGGAGCATTCTCATTGGTCATAAAAGATACATTCTATAAAAGCAGTGGAGTGACGCTGCAGTAAATGGGTCAAATTTTTAGCAGTACACTGTTAAAAATTTGACCCTTTTGCTGCATCATCACTCCCCAGCTTTTATAGAATACACTGTAAGTAACACACACAAAGTAACCGTTTTCTATAAAAGCGTTGGAGTGATGCTGCCACAACTGTTAAAAATTGACCCATTTGCTGCAGGATCACTCCACTGTTTTTATATAAAGCGGTTACTTTTTTCTGATATCGTGCATTCTCATTGGTCATAAAAGAGATATTCTATAAAAGCTGTGGAGTGACGCTGCAACAAATGGGTCAAATTTTTAACAGTGTAATACGGTAAAGTAATAATTTTCTATAAAGCTGTGTAATGACGATGCAGCAAAACAGTCAAATTTGTAACAGTGTTTAATTAAAACTTTTTATTTAAGAAAAGCGAAGGTGCGTTTTAAATACAATACTGTTAGAATTTTTATATTCTTGTTGCTTTATTTATTTATTTTTTTATTTTTATTTATTTATTTATTTTTTACAGCCTTGAATGACGTCATTGTCACATAACGAATCACGATTTTTTACTCTTTATTGTTGACATTTGTTTTCGATCTTATAAAGTATTTTCTTTTAAGTATTAGCTAATGGTATGAAATAGTTAATTCACAAATGTTTTACAATAGCATTATTAGTGCACGTTTTGCATTATCAATGCATGTTAATTTGCATGTTTTTTGTGAAATAATTACTGTAATTTTGTGAGTGAAATTCATTAGCTGCATATTCTATGCCATTATTTTACCCATTCAATTAATAATTTGGCTACCCTCTCATATTCGTCTGGAAATGGCCAAAATGGGAAAAATTTTTATACATTTTAGGTATTTTTATTATTTTTTCTCAGTATTTTAAAATATTTTTTGGCTGTAGTTTCACAATGTATTCTTTTATAATTGATATTTTACCTTACTTTATTATTTTAAAATTCATGCATTTACCATTTGTTCATTACAATCCCTCCCCATCTACCAGATAGTTTTGTTATAATTTTAAATGCAGATTTCTATTGAATTTTTTTTTAGATTTATCCCTCATGTTCAATCTTTGTATTTTTCAAAATTGTTTAAGCCTAAAATGGCTATGATTGACCAAAGTTGTTGGAATGTTTTATCATCCTTTTAAAAATGGAAACAAGCCATTTGGATGGGCTATCTTCTAGTTGAAATATAGTGGTAGTCTCAAAATTTCAAGTTAATCTATATTAATAAAATAACAAATCGCTCTGTGTGTGTGTGTGTGTGTGTGTCTGCGATAGTTAGCGAAAACTACGGCACGTACGAAGCTCAAAATTTTTCTGAGAGTAGCCCAATATCCCTCCTGATGCACCTGACGCTCAGAATTTCAAAATTCTATTTATTAACTCAGTAATTAATTAAAATCGTGAGGTCACTCTCATAAAAAATCATCTTTTCCCAATTTCATTCTCTTTCGTTTTTTTACGGTTGGTTGGTTGTGCAAAAATTTTCGCAGAAGTCATAAGAAAGCTGAGACAGAATTAAAGAAACCCATGGAGGAATGACATAAGTGGAGATGAAGTAAGCCTCAAAAAAGGTTTGCAATATGAAACCATTTATCGCTTAAATTTTAATGTGCGAAACAAAAGGACTGGGAAAGGATTTTGTAATATAAGAAGAATTGAAAGAAATGAATTACAACTGAAGCATATTTTAAGAGGAAATAGCAAATTTTTAAAATGGTCTTTGTTCTATTATTATTTATTAAAATAAATGTCCGCTTTTAAAATGAAGGGAATTGGAAAATTAGCAAAAATTAAATACCAAATTAAAATTAAATAAGATATTGAAAACATTTGATACGAACTAAAAATTGTATAACTAAAAGTTTCCTTCATTAATGTAATTTTAAATACTTTATAACGTAGATGAAAAATGTTTATGACTTAATAATTACGTGTAAATAAATATTTAAAATATAATGATGAAAATATTCTTTTAAAATCATGTAATGAAAACTTAAGTAATAAATATTAATCTAAAATATAGATTTCTGATTGCAGACGATTTTAATGTATTAACAAAAGAATGTTATATTTTCAAGCAAAACGTTAAAATAATTTTCTATATTGATATTTAAAACACGTATAATAAAATAATTATTTTTTTTTTATCTGTGAAGCGATAGTTTAGGTTCTTTTTAAGAAACAAGAGCAAAAAAAATACGGGTTTAAACCTGTTTCAATTGATAGGCGTGTCAAAGCACGTGCTTTTGTTGGTACTTAATTGGACTTAATGTTCGGTTACATTCTTAGCATCACCTCCAGAGATAATACTTCCACTCTGTTAATTTCTTTTTACTCTATGAAAGAAACCAATTTGAGATTTTGACATTTCAAAAGTGACTGTTTTTTTCGCCCAAAGATCTTTAAAATTCATAGACTGGCAAAATGTCAGTTTAACTTAGGATTTTTGAACACACTGTTACGTTGGATCGTTGGTACTTCATACATTATAATGTATGTGTGGTAAGCTATGTAGCAGTAAATATATGTATATGTATATATGAAGCTTTTTTAAAAGTTTTTTTAATTATTGATTAAATTTAAATGCATTTTAATTAAGTTAAAATTTTATTAAGATTTTAATTTGTTTTTAAAACAAAAATGAAACGGCTGTTTGACGTACTATTGTTCGAATCGGCAGACGATTGATGCACAGTAATAAATTATCAAATAGCAAAATAAATTATATATCAAAAATAGTCACTAAAAGAATAGTAGCAAAACATAATGTTTAGGCGTATTAACACATAACCCGATCCCAACCAGAAAAAAACGGACCATACTCCGATCCAAGCAAGACAAAAATTCCACGAGCATAAACCCTACCCGAACTTAAAAATTCTATGTGAAAAAAAACTATGGATTTGATATCTGACCCGAATCAAACCTGAATCCCACAAAAATATTCAAATGAAGCATACTCCAATCCGATAAAGGAAAAATAATTTTCATGACATGCAACCCGACCCGAACCTAAAAGTTTTCTTTGAAAAAAACCCGAAAAATGATCAGAATGAAACCTGAAATCGATAAAAATATTCCAAAAAACTATAACCCGATAAGAGCAAGACAAAATAATTTCCGTGAACATAAACCTGACTTGAACCTAAAAAATTCCATTTGAAAAAAAAAAACCCTGAATTTTATGCAAACTCCATCTGAATCCGATCAAAATATTCGAAACAACCATAACCGGATTCGAATAAGAGAAGATAATTTCCGTGGGCATGAACCTAAAATTCCATTTGAAAAAAATACCTGAAATTTGAATCGAACCAAATATGAACCTGACAAAAATATTCCACAAAACCATACCCGGATCCGAACAAGATAAAAAATTTCCATGAACATTAACCCAATCCGAACCTAAAAAACAGAACTAAATCTGAATCGGACAAAAATATTCCAGAGAAGCATATCCTTATTCGAACAATGCAGAATATTTTCCGTGGATGCGCAACCCAACCTGAACCTAAAAATTCCATTAAAAAACCGAAATCTGAAATGAACGACATCTGAACCCGAAAAAAATATTCCAAAGACCCAAAACCGGATACGAGCAAGACAAAATAATTTCCCTGGACATGAATCCGACCAGAACCTTAAACATCAATTTGAAAAAATACCTGAAATCTGAATCGAACCAAATCTGAATCCGACGAAAATATTCCAAATAACTATAACCAGATACGAACAAGAAAATATAATTTCCATGGACATAAACCCAATCCGAACCAAAAAAATTGTAAAAAAAATTCCCGAAATTCGAACCAAACCTAGCAAAAATATTTCAGTGATGTATAACCTCGTTGGAACTAGGTAAAATAATTTCTATGGAAGTACAACCCAACCTGAACCTAAAAGTCCCATTTGAAGGAAAAAAATCTGAATTGAACTAAATCTAAACTGAATAAAAATATTCCAAACAACCATAACCGTATCCGAAGAAGACAAAATAATTTCCATGAGCATGAATCCAATCCGAACCTAAAATTTGGATGTTCTATAAAACATAATGCGCTCCGTAGCGGTGGAAAGTGAAACTAAGTACTTAGCGCGAGATAGTTAAGATATTTCGTTTATAGTTAGTGTTAAATTGGAACTTGGTTACGGTTAGGTTGCAATTACGTTCCGGTGAGCCTTATTTTATATTTAATTTCCGGTTTGGTTACAATTAGGTAATGGTTAAGTTGCAGTTAGGATAAGGTTAATTTGCAGTTAGATTGTGGTTAGATTATGGGTAGGTTATGATAAAGTGACGGCCAGGTTACATTTATGATATATTTAAGTTACAGTTAGGTTACTTTTAAGATACAGCTAGGTTACAGACAAGTTAAGATTACAATACAATTAGTTTACGGTTAGGACTTTGTTCACAGAATGAACATTACGCATGTTTGATAAAAAATATGCACCTATTTTTGTAAAATGGCTCTGAAATTATAATGCTATATACTAATCTTTTAGCGAATCATCGAGAATCGATTTCATTCACGGTATAGTTGGATTGATTTAAGAGAGATATAATTAGTTTGAAATTCAAAATATTTCACTTGGGATATCTATCTGAAAAAAGTATTTAATTAAGTCACTTAACAGTAATTTTAAGGATAAATATCAGCACTTTAACACGAAAATCACGCAATCTATGGGCACATATTCCCTCCTGCGTTTCCCATTGCAGTCATTTTGAGTATTTTTGCACCGATTTTTGACACAGTCAGGAAGCACGTATTTAATAGAATGTACACTGTAAAAAATTTGACCCTTTGCTGCATCATCACTCCCCCGCTTTTATAGAATATCTCTCTTTTGACTTATAAGAATGCTCCATAATAGGCTGAAGTAATCATTTTCTATAAAAGCGGTGGAGTGACGATGCAGCAAAAGGGTCAAATTTTTAACAGTGTATTCACACATATTTCGAGTTAAAGATAAAATCATAAAAATTTCAAGTTCATTTAACATTATTATTACGGACCCGGGCAACGCCGGGCGGGTCAGCTAGTTGCTTTCTAAGTTTGTAAGTCTGATTTATTACCCACATTTTGCTGTTTGTACAGCATAAAAATACGTATATTATGAAGTACATTGTAATTTAAAAAATTGTGTACATGCAATTTTGTACTAAATAATTCTAACCACTAGATAGGTACTCCAAGCACAGACACAAAAATGAGGTTCTTATGATATATGATGAATAATTTCACGCGTTTACAGCTCTTTAACCTAGACAATTAGCATAAACATCAGAATTAAAAAAAAAAATGAAACACAAATAAATATGCAAAGCAGTTTCTAGTTCACTGGCTATCAAATCCGAGAGTTTTTGCATGTATTTACGTGCGTGCGTAATGCGATAACTCTTGGTGAAAACATCCGATTCACTTGAAATTTTGGTTATAGGTATATTCTGATAAGACGCTTCTCTGATTAGTTTTGGGAGTTCATTCGATAAGTATAAAAGTTGGAATGGGAGCTAATGCCCCTCTTTTTAATTTATATAAATAGATTTTTCATACAGAATTATCAGTCAAATAAAAAACTTCTTTAAAACACCATATAAAATACTAAAATGCGCAAGGCCTTTCAAAAGAACTGAGGCTCTCTTCGCCAGGTGTGAATTCTTTTAAAATTATCAGTCTTTGTTCAAAATTTAGATATAGGATCATTCTAATAAAGCGCCTCCGTGATAAGTATTACGTGTTCATTGGATAAGTATAAAGAGGGGTACCTGGAGGCTTATTCGCCGCCCTTTTCGATAAATAGGTTTCCATGCAGATTTATCGAATTTATTTACATTTTAGACATAGGATCATTCTGATGAGGATTCCTCTACGATTACTTTTCAGAGTTCATTGGATAAGTGTAAGAGGAGAGAAATGGGAAGTAACATTCCTCCTTAAGTTAGATTAACGGGTTTTTCAACATCAAATTTACCAATTTGCTTCAAATTTTGGATATAGGTTCATTCTGATAAGGCATTTTCCTGATTTGTTTGGGGAATTCGTTGAATATGTATAAATAGGGGATCGGTGGACTACCCCTCTTAATTTAAGTAAATATTTTTTCTTCCAGATTTAACCGATGTGCTTAAATTTTTGGATACAGGTATACAGTAATCAATACAAAAACCCTTAATGGGTTAAAAGTTTTGACGCAGCTGTTTATTTTATGCCTCTAAGAATTTTGAATATGAATTTTAAAAATAATGATATCAAATTTTGAGTGACGTCATGTCATTAATTGAAAAATGCATTTTTGTACTATTTCATTAATCATTTTATTTTTTTCTATTTATAATAGCATGTGCAAAAGTTATTTTCAACATGTATGTACAAAGATATATACAACTTTATTCACCTATGCTTTTTCACACACATCTCCCATAAATTCAAAATATGTGTTTTAACAGATATAAAATTTAAGGGACGCCTTTATGTGCCTTTAAAAAGTTGGTTTTAAAATTCAGTTTTTTTTTTTTTTCATTTTGATTTGGAAAAATATATTTACACATCTAAAAAACTGTTTTAAATTTACATTTCGTTGTTAAATATATAATTTTCATTGAATCTATACTATGCATTGGAATGCATTTATCTCAATAAACTGATTTATCATTTGTGTCACGTTATTCAAAATTGTAAGCAATATTTATGTAAATGGTTTCTTTGCTCTAAATTATCCAAATTAAGTGAAACGCATGTAAATGGATAATCTGACGCAAAGAAAGCATTTACATAAATATTGCTTACAATTTTGAATAACGTGACACAAATGATAAATCAGTTTATTGAGATAAATGCATTCCAATGCATAGTATAGATTCAATGAAAATTATATATTTAACAACGAAATGTAAATTTAAAACAGTTTTTTAGATGTGTAAATATATTTTTCCAAATCAAAATGAAAAAAAAAAAACTGAATTTTAAAACCAACTTTTTAAAGGCACATAAAGGCGTCACTTAAATTTTATATCTGTTAAAACACATATTTTGAATTTATGGGAGATGTGTGTGAAAAAGCATAGGTGAATAAAGTTGTATATATCTTTGTACATACATGTTGAAAATAACTTTTGCACATGCTATTATAAATAGAAAAAAATAAAATGATTAATGAAATAGTACAAAAATGTATTTTTCAATTAATAACATGGCATTACTCAAAATTTGATATCATTATTTTTAAAATTCATATTCAAAATTCTTAGAGCCATTAAATAAACAGCTGCGTCAAAACTTTTAACCCATTAAGGGTTTTTGTATTGATACCATTACTTTCTTTAGGTTAGTGATCATTGGATTAGTAGAATATACATTTATGAGATTTAATGCAGAATTTAAGAAGATAAAATCGAAAAATTAATGTTTTCTTTACATTTTTTGAATAAGAAATATCTTGTATTTGTCAGATTTTAATCCCAAAACAGATGTAATTAAAAAGAAAAGAAGAGGATGCTACTCTTAAGCAATTTCAACAAAAAATTTCCTTATTTATTAATCTAAATACAACTTTACTTTTAAGTCTATTTCATATCCTAAGTTACCAACTTTATGACACATTTTTAATTCATTTTATTCGAAAAAATTGTCAAGTATTTAATGCAGAAATTGCACAATCGAAAACTTTGTTCCATTATTTGGTAAAAGCTTTTTCAGAAAAAAAGATTTTCCAGAAAATGTTCTGAAAGTCAGCATTTTGAACCACATTTCTAGTCGGCGAATGTAATAATGTAATAAATTTAATTTTCCTATGTTTCTTATTCTTGAAACTTATCCTTAAAATAAATATGAGTTAATCTTTTCTTTTTAAACAGACACATATATCTATAAATTAAAGATTTTAAAAAAAATTACATCATATTCTGAAAATTTACATTGATATGGATACTGAAAGCAAAATTCGCAGTTTCTGATTCATAAGTATGAAACGAAAATGTTAACAAAGTAATTTCTTTAAAATTTGAAATTTATTTAAGATCTAAATGCATAAAAATTGATTATTTAGAGCTATAAATATTAGTTTGTTTCAATTTTTATTTTTTTAATTATGTATTTTAGTTCATTTTATATTTGCTTTAAAGATACAAAACAAAAAAAGGCTTTACTTCAGAAAACAAATATAACATTCTTTATATAACATAATTAGAAACATTTGTATCCTAAACATAAAATATAAATATAAAATACCAAAAAAATGTATGTTATTAAGCATAATTATTTTTCATTTGGCACGGATGGGACATGCCCCATTCCTCTTGAGTCATAGTGTCCTGTCCTTACCTTAGAGCAACATTAAAATAATTAATTTTTTTCAACAAGCATAGGATTTTTATATTTAACATAGATGTTTATTTATTAAAGGCATATTGTTGAATTTACAAAATATTAAAAATAATTAAGTTAGCAACAAAAATGAGATTGAAAATGTACATTAAAAATTCGAGTAATTCTTATTTTTAGGTATTGTAAAATGGCCTTTTTAAGTTTCAAACTAATAGTTGCAACTATAAAAAGACTTATTGCAAGAAGTATAAGACAATGATTATTCCATGTGGTGTTAAAGTCATAAATTAAAAATAAAACATATTTTAAGAATTATTGCAGATGTCCCATCCCTTAATACTCTTCCCTAGTCACAAACTAGCACCTCATTTCTAGATGGATCCCTATGGAAAGACGAAAAGTGAGAAAGTTGTTTTTAATTGGGGTGATGTGCAGAACTGGGGATATCTTTTTACGGAATTCATTATTTTTGCATATTATTTTATAAGAACTTACTAAAATATTCTATTAAATTCGATGTTTAATGCCATATAATAATTGGAATCAAAAGGCTATATTTAAAAAAATAATTTTGTACTTTTCATTTATTTTTTATGTTTTTAAATCACAGCATAATGTTTTTGTATTAATGTTTATACTTGAATTATTATTATTATTAAAAAATAATTTTGTATCATTTATGTTTTAAAATACAAAATATGATTACAAAATATGATTCTAGCATAAATATTGGAACACATATATTTCTTTTCTCACACATATATTTCTTTGAACAGAAATTATGCATTAGATTATTTCGTTTGTTAATAGGAATTGATAAAAAAAAACATATCATCTGCAACAAAGTGCCTCGCTCATCCAAATCTTTGGATTATATTGCTAGAAGGCACGATACTTCTGCACTCAGTTTTCTTTTTTAAATATTTTTAAAAATTAAAATGACCTTTTTTAACAGATTTTTTTAAAAAATAAAATCTTTAAGGGGGTTTTTAATCTTTGATCTTTAATAAATCTTTAAAAAATAAAATCTTTAATCTTTAATCTTTTCTTTTCTTTATCTCTCTCTCTTTTTTTTAAAAAAAATTGTTTTTTGCAATTTAAAAAAGTGACGTATGAATAATTATTATCATTGTACAATGATTTTTTAAAATTTTAATCACTAAAATGATTTTTTAAACTAAATTAAAATTAGAAAAATACAAAATTTGTATTTGTTCATTCAAATTATTCTTTGCAATTGAAAAAAATATTTATTCAAATTGTAAATCTTGTTTGTTATTACTGTGAATGCTCAACGATTATAAAAAATATTTTTAAATTACAATGCTTTTTTTTATTAAAGGGATTTTTCCAATTTAATTTTTAAAACTAAATTTTTTTTATTCAAACATTTTTTTCTACAATTTAAATGATAATAAAAAAAAATTAAAATTTCTAACATTTCCAAATCTTCTGCCATTTTGCACTTACAATCTATCGACAACAACGTGCGTATGATGCGTCAGAGGGATATTGGCAGTAAGATCGAAAATAAATTTCGCCTAGAAAAAAATTTGAAAACAAATCTCAATTCTGAAAATGCATGATTCAATTTCAGCAAGGGAACCTTCTAGGAATGAAATGCAACAACGAATGACTGCAGTCAAAATTAAAAACTCCATCTCACACAGAGCTTTAGTGCTGCCATCTATTGGCTTTAAGACCTACTAAGTATTTCCTTGTTTACTATCTATTCATTTGCAAAAAAAAAAAAAAAAAAAAAAAAAAAAAAAAAAAAATCTATATGAAATTTTGACATAATATCTGTAGAAAAAAAGGGCTTAAACTACAATTTACAACTAAAGATTAGTTTAAACTTTTCAAATTCTTGAAAATTTTCATTTTTTTCCCCAGTACATTGAATCTTAATAACATCCAATTTAGAATAAAAATTATGAAGTTTTTGGATTACGTAATAAAAAATTAAACTGTGCTACTGGACATAATCATATTTTTCTCCTAACAAAACCTAAAAACAGTCGCATACTTTATAATGTCGCATACTTTCGCATTCATATTTTGTATTTTTAAAATATTTTTGAACCATACATTATTGATAAATGTGGTCTCAAAATCTATGTATCTGAGTGCCGTCAAAATCCAGAAATTTATGCTTCGTTAGACGCATTCATAAAAAAATATTTGACTTTGTAAAAGTAAATATTCATTTCATTTTATAATTTAAAATAAATGTCCATTTTAACAATAAAAAAATATCTTACTTAAATTTAATTTTAAAAGTGAATTATTTAAATTTATTTAAAGTGAATTTTTATTTCATTTAAATTAGTTGTAATTGTAATGTAATTTTATTTAACTTATTACAATTTTATTTTTTTAATTAAAATTTCATTTAATGGTCTCATTGACAATAAAAAGTATAAAGGAATGGATAATAAAAGTCAACTTTATTTTATTAACTGACTTAAAAAAGCTCAAAACAAAAATAAAACGTAACGCCTCGATCGGGGCAGATCTCGCGATGTTCTGTTCTCAAACCCAACGACATACCGATTGAGCAAGCAAGTATGCAGTAACGCGGAGAAAAAGATAGGTAAAGAAAAAGGAAATACGTGTATGAATACAATAAATGGTTTATCGAGCATTTGCATTGAGATTCCCATAGAAATGCAGAAAATATAGTCCAATTTAAGTCCAGAAAATATAGACCAATATATAACAAACAAGAGTTTTCCTAGAAACTAGGCAAGTCTTATTCACTCTATCTTAAAGAGATTCATATTATACAGTAGAGCATCGTTTATACGACGCCGAAGGGACTACCGAAAAACGTCGTATAAACGATAACGACGTACAATCGATTTTCACTTCCAGAACTAGAATTAATTTTGTTTTCACTTAATTTTAATGTTTAACGTGATAATTTGCATGATTTTGTAAATTAAACAAACCAAAATAAACAAATAACTAAAAACTGGGGGGGGGGGGGGAATTAATAAGCAATTTAAATATGCGTACCTTTATTTATGTTTCACCGAAAGGTTCCTCATTTGCAGTACATCATTCCCTTTACACTTAAAGTCAAAGATCAAAAACCCCGGGTAGCTAACTAAAAGCTGCCAATTCTGATAACAGTTAGAAGGATAGTCTATTTCAGGGGTGCAAAAATCTAGGCGCCAGAGGTTAGTCTCTCACCACTAAAATTTTAACGTTTTTTTTCGCTCAAATTTGAATAGCATTCTAGCGGGAATGTTACACGAAATATTAGACGAAGAAAAACGAAATAAATTTTGTGGTGAGAAACTGCCTGCTGGCGCCTAGATTTTTGCACCCCTGGTCTATTTGCAACTTAAAACAGGTCGGGAAAGCTGAACATCCCCGAAAAAAGAATCACCCCTCCCAGTATAATCTGTTACACGTAAGTTGATTTTTTAGACTAATCAAACACCAGCCCACATTTTTATAATGTGGAGTGCATTTAAACACGCTCTTTGGTGTCATTCATAGCTGCCAACTTCCGCACGTTCGTAAAATACACAAGAAAATTAAACAAAAATAAACCTATACAAAATTGAAAAATCGACGTATAAATGATTTTGAGCGCCGTATAAAAGATATATTTTTACATTAAAACGAATAGGAATGAATCGGGACCACATTAAAACGTCGTATAAATGTAAACGTAGTATAAGTGATCGTCGTATAAACGATGCTTTACTGTATATAAGTTTTAATAAAATCTCCCAGGCAGTTTTCTAGATCTCATTATCAGGAACAAACACTATCGATTTCGGTTTAAAAATGGGTATCGAGATCTTAAAAGATAAAGCACGTAGAAATGTAAAAAATTAAAATAGAATTAGACGGCAGATATAAGACTCTTTTTAAAAAATGAGAACAACGTGAGCTATATTTGCTGAATTATTAAAAGGTTGCTTTCCGCATTTTCTTTGATCTCAAACTAGCTGTATATATGTTCCTCCATTCGACAATTCTACGATACGATTTGAGGCTTAAGGCTGCGTCACAGGAATACTACCGTCTTCCATGATAAGATGCTACACAAATTAGCTATGGGTTTTTTTTTTTTGTTAAATTTTAAATAGTACGATCAATTACACCCCTCCTTAAATTTGATAAATGAATTTTTATGCAGAATTATCCAATATGCACTAAATTTTGGATGTAGGTTCTTTCTAATAAAATGAATCTCTGAATAGTTTTGGAAGTTTAATAGTTAACTACAAAGGAGGGAGATATTAGATTAAATTATATAATTGGATATTTTATGAAGAATCATCGTATTTGTTCTGAATTTTGGATATAGAATTTTTCTACGATAAAGAATAACCCTGCTTTGTTTACAGGGTTCAATGATTAACCCGTTAACGTTCATTGGTTTCGCCACGAAACCACAAAATTTTAATTCCGATATGCAACACTGACACCGGTATTTTTATCTAAAAATATCCCTTTTATTATGTATGCGATAAATCACGTTTCCTTATTTAGAAATATATCTGTTCTTAATTACCGGTGTCAGTCATTTATCTCGACATCTTAGCAATGAAAATGCTTTGATCGTTAAAGGGTTAAACCCTTGAAGACGAGCGACACGTATACGTGCCGCAAAAAGACTTAAGAATCCTTGTTTATTCCCACCAGTAAAATTTTACTTTAAAATTTGCCTTTTTTAATCGGAGCATTTTCTCGATTTAATAAGGCACAAATTTCAGTTTTTAAAAACCGGTGACAAATCATTAAAAAATTCGTAAAAGACTCCCGTCGCGAAAGGGGTTAAGAATAAAAAGAAGAACGGCGGTTAGCTATTTCTTCGCTTAATTTGTTCTTCGAGCGGCATTAGTTCTTGAAAATATACAATTAGTACGGGTAGCCTGTGAGCTCAATGCCATCAGTTTAACTGGGCAATATTCTTTTTCAATATATCATTCTAACTGAAAACTGACTTACATTTTAGAATATTTTTAAAGGCTTTTCATGTGTTTTTTAAATGTGCTCATATAAAATAAAGATAAAGTCATGGCAAGTTAAAAGTTTGCATTTAAATATTTCTGTATTCCATAAACATGATTAGTTTTCGAATGAACTTTGTTTATATTAGGATCCCTGTCATTAGTCAACTATAGTAAGATAATATTGGAACTTTTCAAAATAAAAAAATTGCTTTTTTAATCGTCATTTAAAATTACGTTAAAGGAAAGATACTCACTTTATCCAAATCATACAACTCTGAAAGAAATGACGTCATTTTCAAGATTTGAGTGCATTTGATAAGGTGAACGTCCTTTTTCAACTTATTCTTCGGCTCGTATACAAAACACATCTGTGCATTTGAAGAAACCCTCTGATACGTAGTTTCGATAACATCAGAAGTAATATCAGGAAATGCAGCTGAAACTTTATCCTTTGTATATTGCAAGCGGTCAGGAAAACTATCAAGTTTTAATAATTTCTTTTTATCCTGTTAATCAGTAAAGCATAAATTAATTTCAGTTAAAAAGGAACATTATTTCATAGGCATTAGATAAAAAAACGTAATCGTAAAGGGCTGTGCATTTATAACTTTACCATTATAAGGGGGGGGAGGGGATCTTGCTCATGATTTTTTTATTATCTCTAGGTGGAAGGGTTTTATTGATAAAAAGTTTGTTTTCTTAATAAAAAGTTCTGCTTGTTTTTCGCAACCTCCCGTGCGGCAATAACTGCGAGATTGCAATGTTACTGCTGAATGCATTGTGCATCAAAAACCAACTCTTAAATACTTTTAACTAAAAACAATTTATTTTATAAAGTTTTTTTGCTATATAAAACTATTTCATGTATAATAGTGATATCTTAATGATTTCTTGTCATTTAAATCAACAAAACATGCAAATAATAAATGTATATAACCTTATCTGTGTATTGCTGCAAACAAAAGAAAAAAATTGTATAAATGAAAAGAAATTTTAAACAACGATAATAATACCATTTGCTTGTGTGTGGGGGGGAGGGGTTGAGGAATGATTACGTATGAAATCGTAAGAGGGATGGGGGGAGTCAATCATCGCCAAAAATTTGATAACTCTATTTTTCTATAGTCTCTAAGTAAAAAAGTAAAAATTTTTAAATTATCAATAATTAAACTCATAAGAAAATGGCAAAAATTATTCAACATTTGATGTAATAAATGAAAGTTTTATTTTTTAGATATTTTTTATGAGAACGTAAACAGTTGTGCGCCAGATAGTTGGTGATGAATTAAAGGAAAAAATATTATACTGATGAATCTGTCAGTCAGACCTTTTCCTACAGCTTTATAATCAGATGAAAGTTATTTAATTTATGGATAACATGCTTTCAAACAAATGAAAGATTAAAAGAACCAAGTCCAATTACATTTTGGAGTTGGGCCAAACCGATTTAAGTACAGTAAAAATTGTCAATATATTTTGCTTAGTACCATAACTAAAATGGTGACGATCATTATCGACTGTGATTGTTTGGCACGACTTCAAAAAATAATTCATTATTTTTTATATGTATATATTTATAAGTTAAATCATAATATGTAAATTCATGTCTAAAAAAATTCCCTCGAAGACCCATGTTTGGCGGATATAAAATTCTATACATTAAATTTAGCCGTTTTTATGGCGGTACCTGATATCCGATGTGTAATTATTGAATAACCTTCCGTCGTTAAAAAATTTTAAAGAATCATTTAATTCTTTTTTGCTTGATACCCTTTTTTAAAAAATATTTTATCTAATGTCATACATTAACCCATTAGTGCCTAGCGTCCCTTTTTAGGGACGCTTCAAAAGGTGCATTCAGCACTGTTTTTGATACCGGTAAAAAAGAAAAGCAATAGTTATTTTATTTAAATGATGCATTTTCGTGATTAATCAACTAAACTTAAATCTTCTAAAAATAGTGATGCCAACCAAATAAAATTTACGCAAAAAATGCTGGGCACGAATGGGTTAAAAGCGCATTAAATGTTTTGAGTACATTACAGCGTCCCCTAGCGACGAAATGTGCATTTTTAATTTTTGTAATGTTTTTCAATGCCAGGCGCATCACTCGAATTATCTTTAGATTAAATTTTATCTCATTTGGACACATTCTTTAGCCCTCCGAAGTGGGCAACTTATTTCTTGATCAATCTCCTTAATTCTGTCTAGGAAACCCTCATTAACAATTTTTGAACCATTTTTTAACTTTGGGTGCTTTGAATTATTTTCTTTAACTTCAGTTGAATTGCGAAAGAGTACCGTGAAATTAATTGATCATTGTTGTTAGATTAGTGAAACTAGAGAATGGTAATTACAACTTATACCTACACCTTCACCTTTTTAGGTGCATTCGTAATTATGTAAATACGTAGTCCGTCGTTTAGTCCGTCCGTCCGTCCAAATATAACAACGCAAGAACTACCCAACCGAATCATTTGAAATTTAAATATATAATTATCACGAGTCATTTCAAATATTATGAAAATCGAATGCATAGATCAATTACAGGGACAATCAAAAGTATTCCGTTCATTACAATCAATGGGCAAAAATTCTTCAAATGCATTTTAACCGTTTAAAATTTAATATATATAATTATTATATAATTTTTTCGAATCATGTAAAATTTTAAAAAAATTGGATGCATAGATCAATTACAGGGACAATCATTAGTATTCCCTTACATTACAGTCAATGGGGAAAAATATTTCAAATGCATTTTAATGGTGTTACACTTCTTCGAATATAGTAGAATACATAAACTTATGAAGCATATATAAATATATATATTAAAATATGCATTATGTACAATCTCTGATGCAAAGAATATTTATTATTCAATTACAGGTCCACACAAAAGTATTCCACTACATAATGCTATGCGGAAAAACATCGTTTGGGTCGTGTGTTAATTATATTAAACTATGTCACATTTTATGAATATGATATACATTGCTGAGGTGTAATAAAAGTTTCTTCCTATATATTTACAGGAATACAAACAAGAATTCTACAACTAACACTACATATGAAGTACTGTCTATTATAACAGCAAAATCTGAATATTTATGAAACTTCGTTATCGTACGAACGCACCTCATTTGCTAAGGTTCACGTGCAATTTCCAATTTGTTATAAAATGCAAAGATTTTCACAATTAGTTTAGAGCTTTTTAAATGAAAGACAGACTCCTCCGACTTTTAAGCGTTTAAAGGATTTAAAATCACGTATAAATGAAAGCCACGTGTAAGTGAGAGAATTTTGTTCATTTAAGAGCCCACAATAGTCACAGAAAAAGTACACAAAAAGACCCGGATGATTATGTAAAGTCTATAGGAGCGTTCTTTTCTAATATCTCGCTCAAATTTTAATATTTTTACATGATTTTTTTGCATAGGCTAGCTTAGGACGATCTACAACCGGCCTAGTTTTTACTTTTTCGATTTTGATCATATATTTTTTATATTATGATAGTTTCAATTTCAGAACCGGTTTAAACCGGTTTTGAAAGTTAAAATAATTTTTTTTTTAAATCTGAAACCAAAATTGAAAAAGTAAAAACTAGGCCGGTTGTAGATCGTCCTCAGCTAGCCTATGCAAAAAAAATCATGTAAAAATATTAAAATTTGAGCGAGATATTAGAAAAGAACGCTCCCATAGACTTTACATAATCATCCGGGTCTTTTTGTGTACTTTTTCTGTGACTATTGTGGGCTCTTAAGTCTTTATACACATAATGAGAAAGAACAACACCCGTAAAGCATGGTGACGTCACTGCAACGTCGTTGTGAAGTCACTTTGTGACCATCGATTGTCGATGTGACGTCACAGTGACTAAAATGTGAAGTCGTTATGGCCGTTTTAGAGCTTGTTTTTGACGTCACATTGTGACTACTTTGTGAAATCACGGTGTGACAAATTTGTGAAAAATGTGTCATTTGTGACTAATTTGACATTAACATTGTGACGAAACTGTGACAAAATGGACGATATTTAAATTATTAGAAACATGTTTTTTAAAGTAAATAACATGTTTTGAAGGATATTTATAAATATCTAAAGATTTTTAAGAAAGTCACATCTCAGTCACAATGTGACGTCACTGAGTGGTGACATTTTGGTCACAGATGTGATGTGACCAAAGTGACTCACAGTGACGTCACTGTGACGTCACTGTGACCCTGCATGCTATTAGGGCATTTTGAAATGTAAGAATTATGTTTAATAACATTTTACAAAATAAAAGGCATGTAATATTAGTTTAATGTCCGTAAAATCATTATACTTTCTCTGTAAAATTTCGAAAATACAAAACTTTAGAATCATTTGAAAGAACAAAATCCGCTTTTTAACGCAGTTAAAAGTTGTTGCGGCTGTTATGCTTTGTAACAAGAAATCAATATAAACATCGAATAAAATTCAAATTTTCTAGAATTCCTTTTTCTGCTTTGGAATATAAAAAATTTGGACCAAATCTTTTCTATACTGCGCTTTAACTGGCCATATTATAAACAGATCTAATTGATGGATTATGTTAGCACAACTTTCAGGAGAAATTATAACTCGTGTATGTGGGAGCAATGAAAGATCTGAAGGGTGGGTGACACACTAATTCATAAATAGCAAAACTTTTTTTTAGCCTTTTCCATATTAAATTGCTTAAAATTGTTTAACAATAGTCTGTTATTTCCGCGTATAACTGATAAAAACACAGTAGCGCTCATATGTGAGAGATCTATATCATACATTTCTTAATTTTTTATGACAGGATGACAGGATTTTACGAATATCACGTATAACTAATAGACGCGTATAAATGAGAGACGCATAAGTGAGAGATCTATAGCGTTATTTCCTATTTCTCATGAAGGTCCTTACGAAAATATCGCGTATAACTGATAGACGTGAAAAAAAGAAGACGCGCATAAGTAAGAGATCTATAGCATTATTTTCCTATTTTCCATGACAGGACTTTTCGAAAATCACGTATAACTGATAGATGCGTATAAACGATAAGTAAAAGATATAAGTAAAAGATCTAGAGCTTAATTTTCCTATTTGAAATGACAGGACCTTGCGAAAATCGCGTATACTTGATAGACGCGTATAATTGAGAGGCGCATAAGCAAGAGATCTATAGCATTATTTTCCTATTTCTCATGACAAGGCCTTACGAAAATCGCGTATAGCTGATAGACTCGTATAAATGAGAGGTACATAAGTAAGAGATCTGTAGCATTATTTTCCTATTTCTCATGACAGGACCTTGCAAAAACCGCGTTTTACTGATAGACTCGTATAAATGAGAGACACATAAGTAAGAAATCTATAGCATTATTTTCCTATTTCTCATGACAGGGTCTTGCAAAAATCGCGTATAACGGATAGACTCGTATAAATGAGAGGTACATAAGTAAGAGATCTGTAGCATTATTTTCCTACTTCTCATGACAGGACCTTGCAAAAACCGCGTTTTACTGATAGACTCGTATAAATGAGAGACACATAAGTAAGAAATCTATAGCATTATTTTCCTATTTCTCATGACAGGGTCTTGCAAAAATCGCGTATAACGGATAGACTCGTATAAATGAGAGGCACATAAGTAAGAGATCTATAGCATTATTTTCCTATTTCTTATGACAGAGCCTTGCGAAAATCGCGAGTAACGGATAGACTCGTATAAATGAGAGGCACATAAGTAAGAGATCTATAGCATTATTTTCCTATTTCTCATGACAGGGCCTTACACTCTAAATAAAAAGGAGTGAATAGTCACTCCAGAATAGTGAATACTCACTCTATCGCAGACTCAAAATATGCCGAACCTCTTTAGAGTGACTATTCACTTTGGGCAAAAGTGGAATCATTGACTCTTTGAAAGAGTGAATACTCACTCCTAGGAAGTGAATATTCACTCTACACAAGGGTCAATAATCACTATTTCTGAGGAGTGACTATTCACTTTTCCTAAAGGAGTGCGTTTTTTCACTCCTAGTAGGAGTGAGTAGTCACTTTTTCATAGGAGTCAATGCTCTTTTTTTTTTGAAATGAATTCCTTTTTCTGTTGCTATTATGGGCATTTTAAAAGAATCGTGTCTTTTAGAACATACAATGAAAATAAATACAAACGTGGTAAAGATTGGAATAAAATACTTTATTGACAATATTTATTTAATTCAAAGTATGTAACATTAATTGAACTTTTTAAGGGAAAACGTAATTAAAGTTACACATGAATTAGATTATTGACAGAAATAGACTATTTTATTCCAATCTTTCTCCTTGTGTTTGCTTTCATTGGTAGTCCCATAAATATATGATAGTTTTAAAATGCCCATAAGCACAAGTTATTAAACAGTTTTAAAATATTAAACATATATTTTTTTTTTTTTCAGATATACCCATTAAGTTTTACATAATAAATCCATAATGCACGTTATCTATGTTTTTTTTTTTTATGTATAATTAAAATCTTATTTCTGAAAAATATATATTAATACAAGCCGTATTTATAAAATGACATGGTAAGTCATATTTAATTTCAATTTTTTATTTCCGTATATAGAGTAGATGTGCATGTAGTACCTGCTGGCGAAGACACTCACGAGCTAATGCTAATCCTATGGGGAGAGATTTTTCTAATATCTCGTTTGCATTTTGACATTTTATTTATTTATTTTACATTGAATAGCTGAGGTTCGTCTCTATATCGCATCTTTTTTACTTTTTCGATTTCGGCCTCAGATATTTTTATAAAGTTTCTTTTACTTTCAAAACCGGTACCAAAAATGAAAGTGTTATTTAAAAAAATATCTGCAGACAAAATTGAAAAAGTAAAAATAAACAAATATTTAAGAGAAAATGTGTTTTTGATGACTTCTGTAACTTAAGTGTTTTTATTTAAATGGTGAACGATTAAGCCCTATAAGCCCCTCTTTGACTGTGCCCTTAAACATTTTTTTCGGCTTCATGAGCGGTTTGATTGCCAGATTATAAAATAGGCAAAACATCGTTAGATTCATTTTTAAAAAATAATAATAAAATGAAGAAGATATTGAAATTTTATAAGTCACATTACTATAACTTAAAAACAACTATTTATAAAAATTTTAGTGTCATTACATTTTGGTAAGTGCAATTTAAAAATTAAAATTGATTACTTAAGTTTTTAATTAAATCAAAATATTTTATGCACTATAAACATTACTGTAATAGATTTTTTAACAGTGCCTATATGAGGTGTACGTTACTGGAAAATCACTACTTAAGTATTCCAGTAATGGACACTCCTCTCAAAACCTTAAAAATTAATGAAATTTTATAAACGATATTAAATACATAAAAAATTCAAAGCTTTCTTCAACTACAAAAACAAAAAATTGGAAATTTTGCAATAAAATAAGGAATACAAAAATTTATTAAATGAAGCCAGCTCTTAGTATGATTTTCAATGAAAAACAGTGAAACTTAAAAACATTATTTTGTGCTTCCTGATTGGTTTAATTAAGAGTGTCAACAAAAGTGCTAAATTATAAAATATGCAAGGGCGAGTTACGAAAAAAAAAATAAATAAAAGCTAAATTTTTATTAGTTATTATTATTATTTTTTTTATAAACCAAAAACATTCAGGTGTGTACATTACTGTTACATCTACCCTATAGTATTCTATAAATGTGAGTTAAAGTTTTATAAAAGTAAACTCATGTACGAAAAAGAAAAATAAAGAAAATATAAAATATAAGAAATGACTACATATGTATTATTCTTACTATTGGAAAAACAATTTTAATGAGTTATTTATCTCTAATAAATAAATTTCATCCAATATAAGTCATACTGCAAACTTTTAAAATTACTATAGCCGTTCATTTATAAACATCAAGGATAAAACACAAATCTTTGCGTCAGCGATTTTTTTTTCCTTCACGCACATAAAGATAGCAGAAGCAGACAGCTTCCGGTTAAAATAAAACTTTAACTCAACATTATAGAAGTTACATTCGGAAAATAAAAAGTTGAAATTAAAATTGACTTACCGGTTTTTTTATCCCTTGTTTGATGAATAATAATCCTTTGTTTGATAAATAAGATATGTGCAGTGCAACATCTTCGTCACTGAGTATTAATGGAGTATTATTGCTTTTTACTGAATTATTTGTTCTCTATTTTGACTCCAGATCAAGAAACTTAATCTATGTGGATTATTTTGAATCATAAGATATCGGAGTATATCATTCAAAGATCGAAATTTAAACTACTTTTCAGTATTAATAATACAAATTAAAGATCCACATTTGTAGACCGAGGAAACGAAAGTGAGACACATAACGGACACGATAAAATGGCGGAAACATTTTTATCATCACAACTGAGAAGACGATTTCTGATTGGCTGATGCGTAATACATATCTAAGTCACTTTTTAAGAGTGAGCGTTGACTCTATCGAAGGAGTGACACTCATTTTTGAAAACGAGTGCGTTTTAATGGCAAATAAGCGTAATTTTATAGGTTGTATTATAAAATGTAATTTTTGAAAAGTAAGAATTGACATATTTTGCTACTTTTCATTGTTTTACTCCATATATTGGTTCAAAGTTGAGCGGGGATTTTTTTCAAGCGTATAATGCCGGGCTTTCACTCTCGTTGACGGAGTGAGATTTTTCACTCTCGACCATGGAGTGAGATATTTCACTCTCGAGAACGGAGTGAGATATTTCACTTTTTTTTAGGGAGTTGGAAATTCCACTCTTTAAAGAGTGTATTTGTATAAAGTTCACTCTAAAAAGAGTGGAAATGCAAATCACTCCTACAAAAAGTCAGCTTTTCACTCCTCCCAGTTTTAGAGTGTACGAAAATCGCGTGTAACTGATAGACTCGTATAAATGAGAGGCGCATAAGTAAGAGATCAATAGCATTATTTTCCTATTTCTCATGACAGGGCCTTACGAAAATCGCGTATAACTGATAGACGCGTATAAATGAGAGGCGCATAAGTAAGAGATCTATAGCATTATTTTCCTATTTCTTATGACAGGACCTTGCAAAAATCACGTGTAACTGATAGACGTGTATAAAAAAGAGATGACAATAGCATTGTTATAACATTGAGGTTTGTTTTTCTTACCAAACTGACTTTGCCAGGAAATTGCCAGGTAAACATAAAAAGACCAGCTATTTGAAGTGCTACGTCCGACATAGCTTCATCAATACTAGAAGCCAACAAGCGAAGATAGGAACTCACGCTATTGTGAGATCCTTCCAGAAAAATCACATTTTGTATTTCAGGATATTGACTTGGATCTTGCTCTGCGTCCAGTGCCATTTGAAATGCAATCATTGCTCCATAGGAATAGCCAGAAAGATTAATAACTTTTGTAGAAATGTTAAATTCTTTTATATTCTGAAATTAGAAAAAGATATATAAAAATGTTTATAAATTATAGTACCAATATGTAGGGTCTAACAGATGTTAATTTTCCAAATATGTAAAAAAATCCGGGCCAGGGTTCGAACCAGGGATGTATTGACTGGAACTATCAATGATTGCTTTTCTAACTGAGCCATCCCGGGCGAATACTGGGAGTCTGTTTCACTCAACTAACATATGGAACTCCATATATTGATTTTAAATCTATTCTGTTGATCTTATCCAAAGTATCAGATGAAATTATGTGATTGTCAAGCTTAATTGGGTGAAATAGGCCTCCAGTATTCATCCGGGATGGTCAGTTGTTTGAGCATTGGCAGCTCCTGCCAATACATCATTGGGTCGAACCTGAGCACGGACAGTTTTCACCCACTTGTAAAATTTATATCTATTGCAATGCATTTACCGATATAATAATTGTGTTATAAATTTGATACAATATATAAGGTGATTCACTACCGCAAATGCGGAGTTTTAGCTGTGATATTGCTCAGTAAAACAAACATTTTTCATCACTAAGAATTCTAGTTTCGTCCTTCCATTTTACATATCAGCACACGCACCGAGATAAAATCTACTGTAACAAGATTTTTAATTTGAACAAAAGGATAATTATTTTGAGGATGCTTCTAGCACACGTTGTACATTTCAGGGTCAAGGCCGAAAAGATTTAAGTGAAGGATTGTATTTCTTTTCTTCAATAGGAAACGGGGAAGGCTCTTGAGAACTAATGGTTTTGGGATAAAACAATGCTATGCGTGTACAAGAGTTTCTGTGCTTTACATTCATTTCTTGCACGATAGCAACCTATCAAATAATTTCATTGAAAGAATAGCATAAAAGCTATCTGTACATAATGATGAAAAGTTATTCAATATCGTTGATTTTGTGAAATAATTCATGTTTTTAAGGGTAAAAAAAATGTATATATATACATATATATATATATATGGATATTTTTTAAAAAAATGCGATTTTTGCACAACTTATAAAAAAATAGATAAATAAATAAATAAATACGAAAAGCATGATTTTTTTTCAGGAAAAAAGTAACAGTGATTCATATTACGATATGGAACTCTAAATATGTTTTTAAAAAGAATTTAAACAAAAATATAAACAACATGGAGTAAGATTTATCCAATGGGAGATTCTTTTATTTTATTTTATGTGAGATCATTTATGTATTAACTCTAAAAATGTTGGCGCGTGTGCCGATTGGTTAATGGCAATGAAGCTATGTTTCCAATGTATTCAACAGATTTATTTTTATGGGAATTTCATAGTTATTACCAGAAATCGACAGTAATTAAGTGATTTTCACAACACACACTACACCGAAATATACTGAAAAAAAGCACGTCATATTTATAACAGAAAATTATTGTTCACTTTCCTGTAAATTTACAGCAATTTTGCTTTTTACATGCAATAGACAAATGTTTTATTTTCATAAAATATTTTCAGTTATATTTAATGAGATTTTTACCAAAGTTTTCTTTCTGTCTGTGTGAAAAAATAATAATACAAGTGAAAACACTTTTGTGGCTAAATAGAAAATGTTTTTATCTGCGTTGTCTAAGAATTGGCTACAGTAGTTTAAAAAAGAATCTAGATGATTATATATGATTTTTTAGAAGCCTGCAACATTTTTGCGAATCAATTCTAACATTTGACACCTTAAAGTATGATCTTTTGAAGCATGTCTTTTAAGTTTAACTATGCAGAGTGATCCAAAAATAGTGTGGCGTAATGGCAGGTGGGCTTCAAATAAATTGGAGAAGTCGATTTAAATAATCAAGCCTAAATTTTATAAAACTCAACAATTGTAAAATTTAATGAAGAAATGAAGGTTACAAGTGCTCTGACTTAGCAGAGCGGTTGGCTTGCCGGACACCCCGGACTTCAAACCCCGATATCGGGTATAGCAGTCGTCTGGGAGAGCAGAGCTCTACCCAACTTAATCCTGAGAGATCTCTTCTCTATCTGTCCGACCAGCAGCGAAAAGTCCTTCCCTGGTCAACGTTCACAAGGAGGGGGGAGAGAAAAAAAGACACCTTCCTGCGGTCTTCTTCCAATATCGATCCAGGGGTCAAGGCGTCCTTCTTCTATTCGATATACAAATAGTGCCTCCCCTTGACTGATTTCACAACCAAGGGAAATCTGTACGTTAGCAAGAGAAATGCAGGCAAAACACACCTGGACTGTAAGGTGACCTCCACATAAATCGTACACAAAGTGCGGGAGGCTGTAATTGTTCAGGCATGACACTAAATCCTCGTACATTACTCAGCTGGGGACAACTTGCTTATTTTCTCACTGCCCACATAAAAGCTCAACAATTTCGACTACATTCCAAGCCGTGGGAACAAAGAGGGTACACCTGTGGCAGGAAATGTGGAGATATGACAACTCCTTCCCCCTAAAGAGTTTTCCTGGGCTTGACTAGGAAAGCTCCACAAGGATAGCTCGTTCCCTTCAAACACCCTTTGTGAGGCAAGGCAAGGCACATTTAAATATCCTATCACTTAATTTTAACTACCTCTTCCCGAGAACAATTTTCACATAACACCCACCTTGTCTCATTTGGAAACACAATAATAAATAACAATACATAAACACAAATGCTAAACACTAGAATTAAAAATATGCTAGATAATTAATATTTACAACTTCGTAGTTTATTTATATTAATAGTAGTTTATTTTTATTCTAAATTTGAACTGTTGTAGGCATAAGGCCCACCGCATTAGCCTCGCATTAGTTCCCATCATTTTTTTTTACATACGTGAGAAGATCGTGTTCTGTCTGAATCAGAAATTCCTGGCCTTCCAGATAATAAGTTAACTTCTTTATTCCAAAAATTATAGCCGCTAACTCTTTCTCTACAGTACAATAATTTTTCTCAGCCTGACTAAATTTCTTGGACAAATAAACTATGGGATGTTCTTCCCCGTTACTTATTTGGGATAACACAATACCTGCCCCAATTCCACTAGCATCTGATTGGACAATAAACTCCTTTGAATAATCTGGAGCATAGAGTACAGGTCTATTTACTAACTTTCCCTTTAAATTTTCAAACGCGGTTTGGCAATTTTGCGTCCATTCTATTTTCTTTTTTTTAACTCTCCCCTTTAACGCGTCGGTGAGAGGAGCTGCGATAACAGAATATTTCGGGATGTACCTACCATAGTACCCCACAATTCCTAAAAATGCTCTAATATGAGTCTTTGTGCAAGGGGTAGGAAAATCTTTAATTGTTTGTATTTTAGCCTAACCCGGGGATCTTTTACCCGACCCAATCACGTGACCTAAGAATTTAACGTGGTCTTGGGCAAATTGACACTTTGAAGGTTTGATGGTAAGGTTTTCTTCCCATAATTTCTCTAATACTCCCCCCACGTCTTTCACGTGACTTTCAAAACTAGGAGAATACACCGCAATGTCGTCGATGTATGGCGACGCAAAAATCTCCATCCCCTGTAAGACTTGTGCCATTAACTTACAAAAATAGAACGGCGCATTGACTAATCCGAACATCATTTTCTTAGGTAAGTACGTGCCAAAGGGGGTCACAAATGCCGCATACCTTTGGGCTTGCTTCGAGAGAGGAATTTGAAAATACCCCTTCGTCAGATCCATAACAGTTATAAAGGGAGCGGCGCTCACCTTTTGTAAAACTTCCTCGATATTTGGCAAGGGGAAGTACATATGGCGCATAATCGCGTTCAACTTCCTGTAGTCTACACAAGGCCTAGGATCCTTGCCAGGACTCTCAATTAGTATCATCGGGCTTGTATAGTCTGACTGACCGATTTCTATCACCCCCAAATCTAATAATCTCTGAATTTCTTGCAAAATTGTAATTTGTCTAGGGGACATCCTGTAAGGCCTTGCCCGCACCTTGGCATCGCTCGTGAGCTCTATGTCTATCTCCACTAATTTAGTATTACCCGGATCTGCAGAAAATACTTTCCCATTCTGTCTTAACATTCTACAGAAGCTATCAATTTGACTTTCCGTAGCGCGCTCCGCTAACCCACTTTCCCGCATAATTTCCCGCAAATCGAACTGAGTCGAATCCGGTGCCGGATAAGGTATATCTGCGTCCCTTTCAGACTTCTGATGTTCCTCCGGAATAATCAAATAAACACGTTCCGGCCTGCGGTAATATGGTTTCATCAGATTTACATGATAAATGGTACTCTTGTCCCTCTTTTCAGGTAAATCAATCAAATAATTTGTATCAGAAATTTTTTCTGTTACAGTTCCTGGACCCAGCCAATTTACAACCATCCTATTGGGCTTAGAAGTAGCTAAAACCAACACTTTATCTCCCACATTAAAATTTCTAGACACTGCATTTCTGTCATACCAGACCTTCCTTTTCTCCTGGCATTCGCGCAGTTTCTCGGAAGCCAAATCCTGACATTTTTTAAGTCTATTGACTAAATCCAAGATGTATTCAACAACCGTTGGATCGGTATCATCAGAATCCATCCAATTCTCAAAAACAATAGTCTGAGGGGTCCTCAGATTCTTACCTAAAACCAATTCAGAAGGGCTAAACCCTAAACTTTCGTGGATCACTGTGCGTAACGCAAACAGTGCCGCTGAGAGATTCTTCTCCCAATCTTCTCCTGATTCTAAACAAAGCACTTTAAGGACTTTTTAATGAAGAATGCCATCTCTCCACCACATGACTCTGTGGGTGACAAACCGAACTATGAGTCAGTTTGATTCCAAAGCGTTCAAAAAACTCAGAAGTTAATTCACTGCTGAAGGATTTTCCCAAATCACTCTGGATTTCTTTAGGGAAACCCGTCCTAGAAAATACCAACAACAAGGCATCAATCACACTGACCGACGTGATAGCTTCCACCGGTATAGCATCCGGATACCTCGACGCTACACAAATAGCAATAAGTAAATACCTATTATCCTTATGACTCCTTGGTAAAGGACCTACAGCATCTATATTTATTTTCGAAAACACCTCCGAAATTACACGCACAATTTTCAAAGGTGCTTTCACTTTATCCCTATTATGACCAACAATCTGACATTCGTGACAGGTTTTAACATATTGTTCAATCGCTTGATAACAATTCGGCCAAAAATAATGCCTCAAAATTCTGTCTTTAGTCTTTGTGGTTCCCAGGTGTCCTGACACTTCATTATGACAAAGGGCCTTTAAATCCTCCCCAAACTTCTCCGGAACGCACAATTGCATCCTCTCTTCCCCCGACTTACTCGCAATTATGCGCACAAGACGGTCCTTTACAATTTTAAATTCTTTTTCCTCGGCAGTTTTTGCTCTTTCCCACAAAGGAATTAACGAAGGACAATTCAGCTGTTCCCTTTTGAATTCATCCCCCGAAATCTTAGCTAATACACTTTCCCCATCAGCCTTCGGTAGAAATTCCCCATCCTCTTCATTTAAAGTGAGATGTTCGGTTTCGGTTTCGGTTTCACCCGGAATTTCGACTTCCATTTGTTTATTCTTTCGACTTTGACTACGCGTAATGACAGCACAAACAGGTATAGGAGATTCCTTATGCTTCTCAATTAATTCTGCGGTTTCATTACCCATTAAATAGAATCCCTGATCTAAATCATCCGGTTTAACAGCTGCCTTAGTGACAATAGTTCCAAATTCACCTTGAATTGTGACTTTAGCCAAAGGTAAACAAAAGCAGGTTTTATCTAAAGGTTGACGTACCCAAGTTACTTCACCTAATAAATCTTCCGGATTTACCCAACTTTTCGCTAGCAAATCAATTCCGCTACCACTGTCTCTTAAACAATCCCTTTCAACGCCATTAATTCTCACTTTACTGATATATGGATCAAAACTCTCATTTATTTCTACATTTCCGGCTAATCGGCACACTATTTTTTCCTCTCTTTTTCTTAAACTGGGGCAGTCCGGGCGTATATGCCCTTTAACATTGCATTGGAAGCAAACGACTTCCCTAGTTTTCTCAAAGCGTTTATTTTGTTCTACCTTAGTTCCCTTTTATTCTGAGGCTCCGGTTTCCTCCGATCTTCCGTCCTTTCCTTAAAATTATTCCTTATTTTACCCTTTCCAAAAGACCTCCTTTCCCAAGGTTTATATCCGTTTTTTAACGTTTTCTTGAAGCTCTCATAATAATCTAGTTTGGTCGCTAATTCAGAAGCTTTGCGAAATTCCTCCCAACTCTCTAAATACCTTTCCTTAATTTCAGGGGGAACCTGTTTTTTCAATTGCTCTGTAAGCATTAATTCCTTCAAAGATTGAAAATCAGTCACCTTTGCGGACTCTAACCAATTATCTAGATAGCCACTCAGCTCATAAACCAGATCAGACCAAAACGCTCCCGGTTTTTTTTATGCTCCTCAAATCTTAACCTTAAAGCAACCGTGCTTAGTCTAAACCTAATTAATAACATACTCTTCATGTGATAATAATCATCTCCCTTATCTGCAGGTTCCTTGACAACTAACTCAGCTATCTCTGCAGGTAACAACGGAATTAATTGCGACACCCATTCTTCCTCCTTAACTTTCTCTTTTGTAGCCTGACGTTCTAAAATCATAAAAAATAAAGTAATATCTAAAATTTTCGGAGCAAATTTTGGGACTAAGTCCTTTAACTTAACTTTTCTGGTCCCTTCAGTATTTATGGAAACCGTCGATCCTACACTCGCTGTTTCTACAGCATTAGAAAGCCTTAACCTTTCCAATTCATATTCGCGCTCTTCTTTAGCTAACCTTTGATTTTCTAACCTTTCTTTTTCCCTCTCCTCTTTGGCTTCCCTAGCTAATATTTCCTTTTCCGCTTCCTTTAATTCCTCTAAAATACGATCTGAGAAAGCTTCCCCAGTTTCCTCTTCATACTCCGTCGATTCCGTTATGCCTTTTATAATATCTTTAATCAGGTCTGAATCCGACACATCAATCTCAAATTCTCTGGCTAACAAAATTAAAGTTTGTTTCTTCTGCCTTTTTAACTTATTTAGAAAAGCCATGATAACAGTTAACTAACACTCCTATACACAATTTTAACCTTTCAAAAACAAAGAACCTAATCTTTGAGTTATTTCAACATTAAATAAGATTTCCAAAATTTCAATGAGATTTCAAAATTAAATAGAGTTTCAAAATTAATTATAATTTCAAAATTATTACATTCCATAACTCTTACATATGCTACTCTTTTCACTTTGCCCTAACATAACATACAAAACAAATATCATTACTCCCTTTCTTAACTTAAAATATATATATATTATAAATAACCAAATGTTTCCAATTGAGACAAAAATAAATATAACAACACATATAAATAACAAACTAGAGAAATGCATATACAAACAAAAGGAAACCCTTAAACAAATTGCTACACACAATACACTAACCTATCTCTACCACACCCACATAATCGAACATTCCCAGCTCAAATTAAATTTTAAAATTAATTTTTCTAACTTTCTCATTGACTAGTACCTTGCAACACAAAAAGCATTTAAAAGAAACTCATCCATCTTTTGGACTCTGGAACGGGTGCTCCACCAGACAAATCCAGGCACTCAACCAGACGAAACTCCGGAATGGGTGCTCCACCAGACAAATCCACACTAGGAAATTCCACAAGCGATGAAAGCCCAAAAAAACGTCGAACAGGCACACCACTCTGGCGAAAGTCCAAATGTCTCACTGCTACGTCAGGGAATAATTCGATGAAAAAGAAAAATTCGCTTCAAATCAACTGAAGAAACGGGTCCAGAGTTTTTACTTAACACTCAGATCCCAACGCGCTGCCACCAATATAATTTGGCTGTGGCGTAGTGGCAGATGGGCTTGCAATAAATTGGAGAAGTCGATTTAAATAATCAAGCCTAAATTTTATAAAACTCAATAATTGTAAAATTTAATGAAGAAATGAAGGTTACAAGTGCTCTGACTTTGCAGAGCTGTTGGCTTGCCGGACACCCCGGACTTCAAACCCCGATCTCGGGTATAGCAGTCGTCTGGGAGAGAAGAGCTCTACCCAACTTAATCCTGAGAGATCTCTTCTCTATCTGTCCGACCAGCAGCGAAAAGTCCTTCCCTGGTCAACGTTCACAAGGGGGGGAGAGAAAAAAGACACCTTCCTGCGGACTTCTTCCAATCTCGATCCAGGGGTCAAGGCGTCATTCTTCTATTCGATATACAAATAGTGCCTCCCCTTGACTGATTTCACAGCCAAGGGAAATCTGTACGTTAGCAAGAGAAATGCAGGCAAAACACACCTGGACTGTAAGGTGACCTTCATATAAATCGTACACAAAGCGCGGGAAACAGTAATTGTTCAGGCATGACACTAAATCCTCGTACATTACTCAGCTGGAGACAACTTGCTTATTTTCTCACTGCCCACATAAAAGCTCAATAATTTCGACTACATTCCAAGCCGTGGGAACAAAGAGGGTACACCTGCGGCAGGAAATGTGGAGATATGACAATAGAAATAAATTTAGAAAAATATCCCTTCCCTCGTTTTTGTGCGTAAATGGATTTGTGCGCATAGGCAACAGTTTTCATTCCCCGAGTTTCAAAGAATTGACTTTTTTCATGAGAGTGGGTTGCGAGTCGTGATTAATACCTCAGAAACTAATCAAAAAATTAAAATTTTGGGCTTCAGGTAGATGAGGAAAGACCTTCGACTAGCTACACAAAAAAATTTAATCTCGTAAGCAACGTAGAATTTGCTAACCACCACAAACACACACACACTGAAAGACATACATACAGAACATGTAAGGTAAAGTACCCTATTGTCGTCCACCAATTACTTTTAGGCTCCTGGAAATTTTAATTTTCAGTGAAATCCTACAAATTTGGATTTTGTATAGAGTAACTAATCACACATGTGGAAACATGGGAAAATGTTATACAATAAAAAATTAAAAATATGAAAAATTGTTTTTCAAAAGTATTTTAATATGAAAATCAAATTTTAAAAATGTCCAATTTTCGTCCTCCTGAAAAAAACCAAAGAGCCAAAAATTAACTTATAACTAAATTAAAATGTATTTCAAAATAAATAATAAACTTAATTTACTTTAACTTAAGGTACAAAGAAATGTACTATTAATCCTAAAAGTAAATAATAGCATCATAATACCATAAAAAAATTATCCATCCAAGCACGTAGAACATATAAATTATATATTGTTTTTGGACCTTGAGCATGTTTAGTGTGACCGTGTGCAGCACTGAAGGTTCTGAACTCCTTGTTTCCCAAGTTTATGATGATAAAAACGATTCAAGCAAGTAGGGCACTCTGCATCATTGTTGTCATCTTCGTTTATGTTATCACATAGCTGCCAACTCTTCTGTTTTTTTTTTTTTTTTTTTTTTTTTTTTGGCCCGGAAAAATTTAACAGAAATTATTGGCTTAATTAATCCGCAAATTACGGAGATTTGAATTAGTAAAATTTACTATAAAATTTTTCCGGGCTGAAAAAGCGAAAGATGTTGGCAGCTATGGTTATTATCATGAGAAATTTCCACAGAAGTATCACATATTTATATCCAGTGTCATTTAGTTATCTACTGATTTTATGTGTTATGAATACGGTTCTTATGAATGAACCGAAACATGTCAACTTTTTAATTTAATTTTTATTTGTGACACCTGTTCTAAGTAAATAAATATGAAATGTTTTTATACGTGAATGAAAAAGGTGAAGTGATTTTGTTTTAGTTTTTAGTTTTGAAAAAAACGAAAGCTAACAATAGGGTCATTCCATGTCAATTCAACCAGACCTTGTAACCCGACCCCCAGGGATTTTGATGAAACTTTGTGTACACACTAATTCTATCATGAAATGATTCCATCAGAAATTTTTCCTTCCTAGACCTCATACTTTGTGAGATATGGGGGGTCCAATTCTTGGGGTTTTCTCAAATCGCACATTTCTGAGTCTGTATTTTGAGATTACAGTTCCATCTTCAAAAAATTGTTTCTCTGGATCTAAAATATGAATCATCTTAAAAATTTCACTGTAAAAATATAAATAAATGCAGATTTAAAAAAAAAATATTTAAAAAATTTACTTGTAATATTTAGGATAAAAAAAATTAGCCAAAGTTGAGAGTTATGGTTATTTTTCCAAATTTTTGTGACTTGACAAAAAAGGTTGTACACAAAAAGGCAAATTAAATTTGCAATTTCTTTTTGTTTTAAATAAAAGTTTACACTTTGGGCTTTCTATCTATGAAATAAAAATGATGTGTTTCGCATGGCTTATGCAAAAATTTTGGGTACTTTCCAATTAGCCGGATGAGTGCTTTATTTTTATATATTACATATGCACACAAAAAAGCAAGTGAAATTTCCCATTTCTTTCTGTTTTAAATAAAAGTTTATACTTTGGGCTTTCTATCTATGAAATAAAAATTATGTGTTTCGCATGGCTTATGCAAAAAATTTGGGTACTTTCCAATTAGCCAGATGAGTGCTTTATTTTTACATATTACGTATGCACACAAAAAATCAAATGAAATTTCCCATTTCTTTTTGTTTTAAATAAAAGTTTACACTTTGGGCTTTCTATCTATGAAATAAAAATGATGTCTTTCGCATGGCTTATACAAAAATTTTGGGTACTTTCCAATTAGCCGGATGCGTGTTTTATTTTTACATATGTACACATGTATAGAGCTATATAAATGCAGATGTATTATACATGTACATATATATGTATATATACAGTATATTGATATATATATGTATAAAACTGGTGCCCGTCTAACCGAAAAGTACCAAATTTTGCCTTGTTTTGAGAATCTGCACCAATTAAGAGGAAAAAAATCTGACTAAGTTTAGCTGTGGTACTTAAATAATTACTGGAATTTCTATGAGTTATTGAATTTAATGTTATTTGATGCATGTTTTTTTTTTTTTTTTAATTCTCAAAGTAAAGTTTAGGTTTTGTTTTTTCTGATTAAAAAAAATCTGACTGTAATATGTTTCCCCATTAAATTTAGTGAATGGTCCATATATTTCATTTAGTTATTTAATAATGGGCATTTTTTGACAATCTAAAGAATCTCTTACTTTTATTTTCAATAATTAAACTCAAAACAGATTTTTTTTTGTACAGTATAAAATAGAAATTTTTTTCTTCTCACATTTCCATTATTTCTTTCGAATGCTTATATATTAATTATTTGTTTTTAAAAAATGTTCATAACCTTGTATTTCCTTTCCTTCGTTAATTTTAATCAGATTAAATATTTATATTGGCAAGTTTAAATACACAAATGTTTAACAGAACTTGAATTTGTTTCTATAGTCTGAAAGATTTAATTGCACCTGCCTTGTATAAACACCTTCTGATAAAGGCAGGGTAATGCTCGTTAGTATGAAAGCAGATGTTTTGAAATCAAGTTAATCAAATTATTGTCATTCTGTTGTTTCTTATCATAGAAGAATGATTTAACTTTTACTGTGCTACAAAAAATACATTCTGATTGCTACATATTTTATAGTTTATGATATGTATAAATATTTTTTTTTTTGCTTTATTGTTTTAATATGGAGCCTGATATTAAACCTTCTACTAGTCTCCAGGCTTGCAGTATTGTAATATTAACTGGTTTAGAATGTCACAAAACTAGCTATACAAATAACAGAGAAATAGACTACATTGATAATCTCTGTGATTCAGAAAAAGAATTTTTATTAGTTAGGACTATTGCATTTATAAAACAAAAATTAAGTGAAAACCGTTTGATTAATATATGTGAGCATCACAGAATTTCGCTCTTAATGCAATATGAATTATATAAATGTGGAGATCCATTTAAGCGGCATAAAAAGCAAGTGAAAAAAGCAATTAGGGCAATTAATAGAGATTTATATACGGACGAAAAAGTAAACCAAAGTTGAAAGTCATGATTATTTTTCCGAAATTTCGTGACTTTATGAAAAAGTTTCTACATGAAAAGGAAAATGAAATTTCCAATTTGTTTTTGCATCAAATAACATTAAATTCAATAACTCATAGAAACTCCAGTAATTAATTAAGTACCACAGCTAAACTTAGTCAGATTTTTTTCCCCCTTAATTGGTGCAGATTTTCAAAACGAGGCAAAATTTGGTACTTTTCGGTTAGACGGGCACCAGTGTTATATGTATCAATATACTGTCTATATACATACATATGCACATGTATAATACATCTGTATTTATATAGATGTATACAAATGTGCATATGTAAAAATAAACACGCATCCGGCTAATTGGAAAGTACCCAAAATTTTTGCATAAGTCATGTGAAAGACATAATTTTTATTTCACAGATAGAAAGCCCAAAGTGTAAACTTTTATTTTAAACAAAAAGAAATTGGAAATTTCATTTGCTTTTTTGTGTGCATATATAATATGTAAAAATAAAGCACTTATCCGGCTAATTGGAAAGTACCCAAAATTTTTGCATAAGCCATGCGAAAGACATCATTTTTATTTCATAGATAGAAAGCCCAAAGTGTAAACTTTTATTTAAAACAAAAAGAAATGGGAAATTTCATTTGCTTTTTTGTGTGCATATGTAATATATAAAAATAAAGCACTCATCCGGGTAATTGAAAAGTACCCAAAAATTTTGCATAAGCCATGCGAAACACATCATTTTTATTTCATAGATAGAAAGCCCAAAGTGTAAACTTTTATTTTAAACAAAAAGAAATTGGAAATTTCATTTGCTTTTTTGTGTGCATATGTAATATGTAAAAATAAAGCACTTATCCGGCTAATTGGAAAGTACCCAAAATTTTTGCATAAGCCATGCGAAAGACATCATTTTTATTTCATAGATAGAAAGCCCAAAGTGTAAACTTTTATTTAAAACAAAAAGAAATGGGAAATTTCATTTGCTTTTTTGTGTGCATATGTAATATATAAAAATAAAGCACTCATCTGGGTAATTGGAAAGTACCCAAAATTTTTGCATAAGCCATGCGAAACACATCATTTTTATTTCATAGATAGAAAGCTCAAAGTGTAAACTTTTATTTAAAACAAAAAGAAATTGGAAATTTAATTTGCCTTTTTGTGTACAGCCTTTTTCGTGAAGTCACAAAAATTTGGAAAAATAACCATAATTCTCAACTTTGGCTGACTTTTTTTATCCTAAATATTAAAAGTAAATTTTTTAAATATTTTTTATTAAAATCTGCATTTTTTTACCTTTTTATAGTGATATTTTTAGGAGGATTCATGTTTTAGATCCAGAGAAACAATTTTTTGAAGATGGAACTGCAATCTCAGAATACACACTCAGAAATGTGCGATTTGAGAAAAACCTAAGAATTGGACCCCCCATATCTCTCAAACTATGAGGTCTGGGAAGGAAAAATTTCTGATGGAATCATTTCATGATAGAATTAATGTGCACACAAAGTTTCATCCAAATCCCTGGGGGTCGGGTTACAAATGGGGGAAAAATTGGTTGAATTGACATGGAATGACCCAATAGTTTTAACATTGAAGAATCACTTTTCGTAATCAATGATGTTAGGTAGGTCATGTTTGGTCATTTCACACGATGGATTTTTCCCTTCCCCTTGAGAGTAGTATTTGTCAGAATTTTTTTTTTTCGGCTGAGCGTTTTTCTTTAAGTGGAAATGTTTCACTTTGTTCTTATGCGGAAATCCAGTGATGAATGTTACTGAACCTCCTCAGGTGGAAGATGTTGGTATGATCAATGGCACTTCCCTGAACCCTGAACTCTTATTAGAATGAACTTATTTTTAAAATTTTAAACAAATCCTCAAGGTCTACACATACCTACTTACACCATTGCAGGCACATTATTTATCCAAATTTTACAGCACTGATTTGCGTTTCTAATTTTGTTCCCGGTACGAAAATTAGAAATGAAACGGGGACGAAATTGAAACAACGCTGCTTCACAGTAGGACGATACTTCAATTCTTCTAAAATAAACTGAACATTGTAAAACTCCCTGTATGGTTCTGTTAACATGTTTCCTAGGTAGAAAACATGCAATGAATAGGAAATAAATGCTTGCGGTAAAGTAAATATCGTTCTACAAATGATGTAGCAAGAATTTAGAACTTCTAAAAATAGGAAATCCAAAATTAAAAATAAACGAATTTGTCTTGGCGAGGGAAAATTTCTTTTCTGAATCTTTTTATCTTGCATTCGTTTTGCCTTGCATGATCAGTGGCACCACTTTCAGAGAAGCGAAGAAATGAATGGGGACGAAATTAAAGAAGGGGACAAAATATGATCACCTTACTTTAAATTGTGATGATATTGCATACATTTAACATTAATAAATAACAGTATTTTTAATACAATAACTTCGAATAAATAAATAAGGTCTTAACTTATATTTTAATGTTTTCTCTCATGTTCCGTTCGAGTCTTTGATGATGCGTAAAAACTTTGCAATAAAATTAAAACTGGCAATTTTTTTTTTTTTTTGGTGTGTGTGTGTGTGTGTGTGTGTTTGAAGATTTTTAAACAATAGAGGGAGGGAGGGGGATTAAGCTATTTTAAGCGACTATTTTTGTTTGTATGTCAGTATTAGCTGATAGTCACGTGGAAGTTTCTCCTCATTAATCAAAAAGTTTTAAATTTATCTTAATTATCGATTTTTCTTCAAGTATAGATGAAATCCTTTAGTACGTGAGTCGGGGACGCTTGAAATTACGAAGACATTAAAGGTCTACGCAGATAGCATTAACTTCTTGTGCTATCTTTGATCTTTCGTTTCGGCGCTTTGATCTAAAAGTGCACTTTCAGTGCACTGAATCCGAACTTCTAGAGAGAAATCGAAGGTGAAGTCAGTTGACAGCTTTACGACTGTAGATGTGGGGAGATAAAAGTTCCCCTTCCTTTGTAAATTTGGGAGGGTCAGCCCCTCAAAAATCATTTAAAGAGATTTTACCCATGTTTCGTTCGGTCAACAAAGATTGATTGATTGCTCTTTTAGTGTAATAAAAACTAGTGCTGTTCGCTCCGAGCCTAAAAGTGGCGATGTTTCTTAGCCACCGGGATCCCTGAACCTATCCCCCTGGACTAATAGCTCTGGCGATATCTTAAATGGATGGTGTGCGATACAACTTGCCATGGACCTGAACGAACGCGGGTCTCTGAATGGCTCGTGTAATGAGGATTCCTGGCCAATTCGAACTTTTTGCGATTGCATGCGCGCTGATTCGAAGCACGTAACACGTTTAGTGAGGCACACTTTAAGCATTTCTTTTGAGTTGTAATACTTTTAATTCGTATTTTGTACGATTAATATCGATTAACTTTTTGTAATATTTTCTTTGCGTCATGGCTAAGATGCAATTGCGCTGTCACGATCGCGTTTCTAACTCCCGATTTCTATGCATATCTTGCTCCTCATTGCATTACAAACCAACGTGTGCCGTTTGGGTGCGACCTTTTGAATCACTTTGAAATTTTTAATTAAAATTGCACGATTTCCAGTTGAATGTAAGCTAATTTATTTTTTTCTTTCACGATTTTGAGACTCTAAAGATATTAAAGAATTTACGTATTCTGTCTCTCTCTCTTTAGGGTTTCGTTCATCTGACGGACGTCTCTATCCTCTGTCTGTCTGTCCGTACACAAAAACTATACAAGGCAGAACGTGCATATTTTGTGTACTTACCGCTAAATACCTCTTGTAGCGCAACAAATCATAAAAGTTTGAAACTAATTTTTATTTAAAATATTTTTTAATATTATAACTTCTTTTTTTATTTTGTGTTTTTTCCAATTGTTGCAAAAGTTTAAATAGATTTGAAAATTAGTATGTATCTAATAAAAATGAATGGATTAAACAAATCAAGTGAAATACATTTTTTTTTTCTTTTTTTTTTTGTATAATTTTAGAATTGTTTTAACTTTATTCTTGATCGTTTTTTTTTAGTCTTGTATCATTCGAGACAACAGCTCAGCTGCTAAAAAAATCCAAAAAAAGTCAAAACTGAAAAAAAAAAAAGTCTAAAATAAATCTACCTCTAAACCATATCCAGAATTGTATTTTTTGCCAAGGCAAATCACATGAAACAGAGAGATAAAGAGATAATTTTTTTTCTCTTTCTTTTCTACTAGGATTTGATAATCACAGTACAAAACTTTTTTTTTAATTATTCATTTTACAAATTTGGTACTTCTACATGCGGTTAGTATTTCATGTGCTGATTCATAAAATCTAAATAAATAAATAAATATAAAAAAGCGAGACCACAACTTCCCAATTTATGAAATAATAATTTTTTAAACGGACAGAAAATATGCATTTTTACACAAATATTTAACGGGAATTTTTTAATATTAGGAAAACTAAATGAATGCTTTTACATTTTGACATAGTTTTTAACACATAATACAAATTTTTATAAATTTAAGTTAAAATGAATGTTTCTTATGGAAAGGCAATGTTGTATTTTTTCTTCAAAAAAGCGTATTTATTGCAATTTGAATGTTTTTTTTTGTTTTTTTTTTAACAGTGCATTTATGTAATTGTTATTTCTTAACATTAAATATTTGTAAAAGTTTAAAAATTCAGGGGGAGGAGAGTGTCGTCCGAGGAGGGATATTTTCTAAATTTTGTTAAGTTTGGGAAAACTAAAAAATCAATCAATTTAAATTTTGGCATATAGTTTATAACACATAATAAGAAAAAAGATAAAGTTTTTTCAAAGAGATATTAAACGAAACCCTATTTTCGATCTGTGATCACACTTACCCACTTGTTTTAGGGCAGGGGGCGTGAAATACATTTTAAATTCTGTTTGCAATTTAGTTTCAGTACATACCTTCCAATACCAGGTTGCCACATTTTCTATGGAATCACGTGGAGATTCTAGAGTGGACTGGATTCCATAAACTGGGCATGGTAATAATTTAGCCAAGGTCTCTAATGAAGCAACATGGCCTTCTCCTGGATGAATGAAAAATAGTGGAACACCATCAGTAATTGTATTCATGTGAACTATAGTAGTCGACGGAATGAGATCCTTGATTGGAAATGCATCTAAATTTCCAAAAACATTTCCCATAACAATAGCTTCAATTTCTTCTTTTTTTTCATTATCTTTTGTGCTTGACTTGTTTGCAATCTTTTTAAGATCTTTGACTTTGAGGTTTTGCATGTCAGAGAAAGATACAATTATGTCGAAATTCATCTCCAGCACGTGTCTGAGTTCCACTGCCATAAGAGAATCCATACCCAGTTCACTCAAATTGGCTTCAGGATTAATTGAAGACATATCATTAATACCTAAAAATTAATACGAAAGAAATAAGACTAAAAATTGTTAAACAGTCATAAAAAATAAAAAAAGAATATTTCTCAGTTAACCCTTCTGGCACACTGTGCCCGGTCTGGGATACCTAGTTTTAATTCCAAACTTCGAAACGGCACCAATAATAGTTTAATAAAATTTTGCTTTTTCAATGAAGACTTAAATTTAGGAGTTTATAATATTTAAAAAAGTCGTTTGCAAATTCCGGTGTCAGTCGATAATTACTCATTTTACTAACAGAATTTGTCCGCGCCGGAGAGGGGTTGAACGGATGGCATTGAGCTCATAGCTATTTACACTAATTGTATATTACAGCCTTATTAGGTAGTAGATTTCGTATAAAATATTACCTATTGCATTTGCATCCATACTGGAATTTCTGAAAAACATTTGCAGAACTGCACCGATCATGACTCCTAGACCCCAAAACTACCATCAGTAAAAAAGTTTACATATATATATATATGACTTTCTTCTGGACACGATAACTTCCACAATTCTGCTCAGACCTTATTCAAACTTTTACATAAAGTCAAGAGGCATAAAATCTCGTCTAAGTTCGTTAATGGACAAAATCGGACCAAGGAGGTGGAAATAGCGAGGGTTTCTGTGAAAACAGAAAAAGCCCCACAACTTCTTAACGAAAATAGATATGGAATCAGTTTAAAGTTTATATTACTTCTAAGAAATGTGCAAAAAGTTTATGCATGATAGATGTTTGATAAATTTTAAAATGGGATCAAGGCGAGAAAAGTGGGATTTTCTGAAAAAAAAAAAAATTCATAACTTCGTTTATGCTTAAGATATCAAATCCAAGTAATTTTTTATAAATGTTCTTAATATTACCTAAATCTTTTGTATTGACACGTTTCTGATAGGATCAATTCTTACATAAAAAAAATAAAACAAAAACAAAAAGGGGGTGGAACAAGAAAAAAATCTATAACTTTGTCAATTCTTTATATGTCAAATCCGATTAAACTTATTTTACATCTTCTCAATAATATTTCTCAATAATAACTTTTACAGTGACAAGTTTTTTATAGGATCAATCCTTATAGTTAATTTAAATTAAACAAAAATAGGAGTTCAAGAAAGAATCTCAAATCAAAATTTCTTATATAATCACTCATTTTTAAATTCATTTTTGATTTTAAACGTATCCAAATGGCAAATTTTCTTATTTGGCAATTATATAATGAGGCAATTTATCCAGTTTTTAGATAAAGATAGAATCTAATTTTTTAAAAATGCTTTGAAAATAGACTTTTTAGCAGAATTTCCTGAAGTGATCGTGATTAAAAAATTGGGGAAATAATCAAACAAAAAAACTGCTTACTTTCTGACTCGTTTATAAATCCATTTTTATCCTCATTTGCATACAATTGACAGGTTCCCTTACTTAGGAACTGTATAATGTGACATAATAGACATTTTTTTTTTAAATATAGAATGTATTTCAAAAAACAATTTGAAAATTGCCATTTTGAGCAAAATTTCCTGAACCGATCGTGATTGAAAAATTGAGGACGTATTCATATTGCAAATTACGTTTTTTCTGACTCATTTTTAAATCCATAATTTTTCACAAACGCATCCAATTTATAAATTCTCTTATTTAGGAACTATATAATGTGACGTATTGGCAAGTGTTTGGATAAAGCAAAATGTATTTCAAAAAAAGCTGCCAAAATGGGTATTTTGAAAAAAAAATTCTCGTAGCGATCGTGATTAAAAAATTGAGGTATTGAAATAAGAAATTGTGTTTTTTCTCACTCATTTTTAAATTCACATTTGCTCTCAAACACATCCAATTGACAGGTTCTCTTATTCAGGAACTGTATAATGTGCCGTATTGGTCAGTCTTTTAATAAAAGCTGAATATATTTGGGGTTGTATGAATGGTTATTTTATGATACTTTTTAATAAAGTTGTTGCAGTAGATTTATCTCTAATCAAATTTTATTTTTGTTGTTGAAATGAGCACTCTTCGAAATCTACTTCCACCTATAGGCCATGCCGATAAGGAATTTTTTTAGGTAATAACACCCCTCGAGAAACAAATTAATGATGTGGTTAGTTCCCCCATTTATCCCTTTTATACTTAATCATTTAACTTCCAAAATTAATGATGATTTATCATAAGGGAGGACACGCCTTATTATAATGAACCTATACCTAAAATTTGATGTCGATCGTGTTCTTCTGGAAAAAAATCCATTTATTTAATTTAAGAAGGTTCTCCTTATTCCCCATTTTTACTTAACTATTAACCCTTAGAAAATATTTAGGACTTCGCCTATTTCGGAAGGAACCTTTATCCAAAATCTAAAGCGAATCGGATAATTGTGCATAAACACCCAAAACATATCTAATTTCAGGAGGGTGTAATTGCCGTTTCACCCCTGTATATGTCACAAAAATCCTGAAAAGTAAACAGGGAACTGTCTTATCACTATGAACCCATATCCAAAAATTGAAGCAAATCAGTTAATTCTGCATGAAAAACCCATTTATATAAATTAAGAGAGGTATCCCCCTGATCCTCCCTTTATACTTAACTAATGGCTCCCCAAACCAAATTAGGAAAGAGCCTTATCTGAATCAACGTATATTCAAACTTTGAAGTAAATCGATAAATTCTACATAAAAATCCATTTACACATATTAAGGGGGGTTACCGCTTTTCCCTCCTTTTCATATTTAACCAATGAACACCTAAAATAAATCATGAAGGTGCCTCATCAGAGTGATCATATATATAAAATTTGAATAAAACCTAGTAAATCAGCAACAAGGAATTAGCTCCCGTTACCTCCTTATATTTATCCAATGAACTTCCAAAACTAACCAGAGAAGCACCTTATCATAAAAACTTATATCCAAAATTTGAAGGAAGTCGAATATTTTATCATGAATTATTGCGCTATATACTACATACAGAATAGGGATCACGTAAGCTCCCCGGCGGTTTCAGATAAATACAGAATCTTCAATATTCTGTTCCAGCGTATATAGGGTTCTTTCTATCTTATGGTTAGAGAACTTCAAACTCTTGTCTCTTAGAAAAGTAGAAAATAATTTATTTACAGATCTTCAGAACAACAGAAACTTCGAAACTTACAAATGTTACTAGATATTCAAAAAAATAACTGTTCAAATCTATCGTACAAGTACAGCTTTAGATCCCAGAGACTCTTTATACAACGTCTCAACACTTAATAACATTCAAAATAACGTAAATAAAGCTCAAGCAAACTTGCTTAAACAATGCCCTAGAAGTTCACTCAGTGACTGACTGGTAAATAATAACAACAACAGCTCGCATTACTCTCCTTATATAGGCTCGTAGCATGCGCCGGAAATTTCCACAACCTTCTAGAAAATCCAGAAACCAAGGAAAAACATTCAATGTATCACTAGACCTAAGGGGGGTTACCATAGAGAGGGAAGGGTTACCATCGCCAACAATCGCCAAATTTGTCGCCAACTTTGCGATATATCGCCAAATTTGGCGACCAAAATTAGTCGCAAAAAGTGACGCCAACTTGGCGATATCTCTAATATTTCGCAAAGCTGCCACACACATTCACTGAAAATAATAGACAAGTTTGCTTGATAACAGAGACAATGTAACTAAAACTAATATTAGTAAAGAAATGGAGCTTAATAAGATTATTTACATTATTTTACAGTACAAACACTAACTATTTACAAAATTCGTAACAATTCTTTAAATATTGATTAAAAACACGTCAACGAAACAGGGATGTCCATTGAGTTCTAATGTCGAAAAGATTTTAAACTTGGCCCCGGTGACATTTGAAAAAAAGTTTAAGCCATCTTGTAAAACAAATACAAATCAACAGCATACAGTACAAATTAAGAAACGCAAACTGAATAACGTTCATTGCCGTTGTTGCTAATTTTAGACAATGCCTGGGAATAGTTTTTTTTTCTGCCCAATTTCTTCATGCAAGTATAGCGTAAGGAATATGCAGGGTGATCGTACATTTTTTAAATAAGATATTCATATAACTTGGAGAGTTTTTAAATATTCAGGTTGGTAACCTTTACTCTGAAATATTTGTCTACATCAAAATTTCCATGCCAATAATGCTGTTTAATACATTTCAACTAATTTGACAAGTGTTTATGATTTCGGTCTGTCTGTCCACGCTCTAACTCTCTTACATATGGTCGGATCACCTTGATATTTTCGAAAATTATTGACGCTTACCGTAGCACGTATCTTATTGCAAATGCATGATTAGTATATTTACAGGGACAGTGAAATTTTTTTCGTTACATTACGGCCTATGTGAAAAATCGTTTCAAATGAATTTTAAATATGCTACACCCTTTCAAACACACTAAAATTTATATGCGATTACGAAGTGTACTAAAATATAAATTATGTAAAAGATGCGGTGAATATCTGACGAAACACATCTTATTGGTCCCCAGATGTAATATAAGTAGCAGATATTTGTTCATGTTATTCATTATACATTAGAAAAATAATACTTTAAAAAGTCATGAAGTAACACAATAAGATATATTCAAACACAGACCAACTTCGAAAACCAACTTCACCTTTTTATGAATATATCCCAAATTCCCAAGAATTTTGTTACTTAAAGTTTTCCAAGCAAAATTACTTGTTTATCAGTGTAACGCTTTCAGATCAGGGATGCACAACCTTTTTACCAGAAAATCGGTTGACACCAGAATATTTGAAAAGTGTAGTTTATTTTCTTTAATAGCAAAGTTTCTGTCATAACTATAAGGAAAATTATTCTGAATAAAAATTGTGGTAAAATTGTGGCCCGCGGGCCAAAGGTTGTGCACCCCTGCTTCAGATAATGTCATGTAGAGAAAAAATTCTAAATTTTTATTATCTTTAAAGAAAAAAAAGCCAGAGAAATAGTAGTTCGCCTATAGTTCTTCTTAGAAATAAGGTTAAAACGGACTTATTCACAAGATAATTAATAATAGGATATGTGCAGCGCCTGTTACCAAATACCTTATTATTTATGTTTAAATATTTTTCGCGACAGCTTTTTATACAAAGGGATCGGCAAAAAAGTAGACGAGAATAATAATTCTTTTGTGAAAATTGGTTATATCTACCATTGAAAATTGGCAATTCGTTGTTGTTTAATTATGATTTACGTTCTACTATCTTTACAACGTATACGTATTGGTACGTTTTACAGGTCAGAGAACACGAAAATCATGTTTTTACAAAATGTCAGTCTGCGAGTCTGTCTGCATGTGACACATATTTTTTTGGGCGATCTACCTGTAGAACTAATGTGCGGATTCTCACAAAACTTTAGATTCTGTTAGACCTTTATACAAACTAGATCTGATTAATTTTGGGGGGCTGTAGCTAAAAAGGTGGCTCTTCCCTGCTGCATTATGTATAAATGTTAGAATAGTCATATCTTTAGAACAAGATCATAGATTTTCCTAAAACTTCATATTTAGTTAATTCTTGATATAACAAGATGCTGTTTACGTTTTAGTGCAAGTCGTTCAACAGGTTTCGCTGCCAATTCGTGATTATCTCAAAAGGGTTATCTAAAGAGCTAATGCACGAAATATTAAAAACCTTCAGGTTTAGTTGGTTGTTTGGTTTTTTGTATAAATCGACCTGCAGATGGCGTTGTTATGCTGCATTTTTCCAAATTACGCAATAGATGTATCTCAAGATCTAATTATGGCTTTTCATCAAACATGAGGTATAGTTAGTAACTGATAAAAATTGATCCTGATGGTACATCACCCAACATATTGCGCATTTATGTAGATTTAATATTTTGCAACAGCTCTATCTGAAAAACTGATACATAGATTTTCATGAAACTTCTGATTCAGCTATAAGTTGCCATAAGTTGTTGCTGACTAGATTTTAGTTTAAAACCACCAAACCGGCGGCACTGATAGCCTGGATTTTTCAGGCAGTTTTAACATGCGTAAGATAGAAACATTTTTGGGACTGCCACATTTGACAGTTATGTTTTTGCTGCTCTGAGCAAAAAACAAGGCAGCTAACACTATAAATTATCAAGGTAATGTCCGTCATCCGTCATAATGCTACTGGATGTAAAAAGACATTCCGGGTATAGAAAGGGGTTTCAGCTGTAACCTCTATTACATGATAGCCGATAGCTTTTTTCAGAATAGTGAAACTTAATCGCCAATCTCTAAATTCCAGCCGCTTTAATAAGCCGATAATGGGAAGGATGGATTACAATGGCACAGTGCGGCGGGCTCTAGGTGGTGGGCTGATGGAGCTTCAGCCCCCTCAAAAATTTGTAGAAAGAAAAAATCGAAAGCTAAACAAAATGTAACGACAGCTATTAAGATAAAATAGAAAATGACACGAAAAAAAAGTTTCTGTTTCAGACTCTTTTTCTTGTTAGAAAGTGTATTATTTTACATATGCCGTACGTGTATATCATAACAAACGCGGTAGCATTTGGTATTATATGTTTAAAAAATGGAAAATGCAAACATCTTTTTGAAATTTCTGGCGAACCAGTTAACCTACGACAGAGATTATTTTGTTAAAAGATAGAACTCGATGACACAAATAAATCGATAGCTTTAAAAAGTTATTGTGGTTTACTGTAGGCTTTTATTTAAATTTGAACGAAAAACTAAAGATCTAAAATTCAACAATCGATAGCTAGCGATCCTGTGGATGGATTAACTCCATTTTGGGTTTATTTTAATCCTTTTGGTAAAATTTAAAATATTTTTTTTTCATCTATGTATGTTTGACGATCACCGAGAAAATCGAATTTGCGTCTTAAAACTCCAGTTGAACATTGTTTTATGGTGATTGCTATGGTTACCACCGGAAGGTTGGAAATATTTCGCAGTTCAGAATGGCAGTGCCTTGAGCGGTTACCATAGCGATCACAGACGGTAATTTGTTTACGTTTTAATTAGCTTGTTGTTCTATGATAAATGGAGTCAGAATTTGTGCTCATAGTTCTATAGAATAAAATAGAATTAAGTTAAAACATCTGCGTGTTATTTTATGACGACCAACGGGACAGTTTCTTATTATTGCTGTAGTAGATTTTTTATTCGTTGCCACCAAGTTTAAATAAGTATAATTTTTTTATGTATGTAACATAATTCATTCAAATTAAATAAATCACTGGTTTTTATTGCGAAGCATTTAGTTTCAGTTGTTTGAATAAAGTTGTGAGAGTACTGTAATTATTTTTGTTCGACTCCTTGGATTATTTTTGCATGTTATATGATAATGCAATAACTTTCTTAATTATTCTAATACAGCAATACAATTTTGGCAGCAAATATTTCGATTTTAAAGATATACAAAAATCTTCAGTTTTAATCAAAAAATTTGAATGACAAGTATTCAAAAATGCTCTGGCGAGCAACAAAAAAGGTTAATATGTTTTTAAGTATGAAAAAGTGTTTGATAAGTGCCTCTAATTGAGCATGATAAAGGACAAGTGGTCCCTATCTTGGCTGCAGCTCACTGTCTATGCCAAATTTGAAGAAGTCAGATTTGCGCTTTTTTCATAGAAAAGAAAGTTGCGTAAAATTTTCCGTCTTTCATTTTAGTAAAATTTTCAATCCTGCTTTACATGTGAACTGCGCTGTTGACTATGCACTGCAAACTGCATTGTTGACTCTACATTGCAGCTGCATTAGGGACCGTTCAAGTATTACGTAAGCACTAAAGGGGGAGGGGAGGGTCCAGAGTCTGCTTATTTTTTCTGACAAGGGGGAGGTGGGGGTCGTGACAATTCTTATGTAAGCATTACGTGTAGGATTAATAATGTAAATGATTGGTAACTTTTTATAAATCAAGAAGTATTGATGTATAAACTGTCATAAAATCTTACGTAAGCAAAGGGGAGGGGTCTAGCATTTGCTTATATTTTCTTACAAAGGGGGGGGGAGGGGGTACAAAATGACTAAAAATATGCTTACGTAATACTTGAACGGTCCCTTACAAATTAGTTTTCTGAGCAATTCTGTGCTGCGGGCATGCTTGGTGGCACGGCATGAGTATGATACGCTGCGGAAACTAAGGTTTTTGGTATTATTTCGCCTTACATTCATATTTAATTACTCATAGTTTTTTCTGGCTATGCCTTTGTGCTACAAATTTTTATCGCAATTGTGACTGATTTCTTTTACATAGAAAAAGCTCAAATACGATTTTTTCAAATATTAGTAGTACATTTTAGTAGCACTTGTCAAACACTTTTTCATACTTAAAAACATATTAACTTTTTTTTCTTTGCTCACCAGAAATTTTTTAATACTTGTACTTCAGCCCGCGCATTTGTTGAGGAAGATGGAGCAAATGCTATTATATAATTTTAATTTTTCTGTTTATTTCACTTTTATTTACTATTTATTAAATAGCTTTTAGTAGATATTTTTCAATATTCCGTTTTAAAAAATGCTACATAACGATGTAATTATAATTATAAAGACAAAAATCTACTTATAATTACAATTTTTCCAGTGTTCCATGTGATTTCATCTCAGGAGATTTGATTGTGCAATAGGTTCATCATCTGCTAATAAGTTAAAGTCTGTTTAAAGCGGACATTTTTCTATTTCTTGAGATTCCTTTTTAGAAATTTTTTCTGTATCTTAGCTGTCTCCGATATGATAAGATCAAATGCGCCCTTTTGATGGTATATGTAATTCTGCACGAAATGTAATCTTTCTTGCATTATTGTACAAAGGGAGCAAAATTGAACAGTTAAAAAATTAAAACGCCATCTGTTAATGGTAAGCGTAATTGTAATAAAAAAGTACTTTTCCCACTTTTGCACTTTTGTTGAAATCGCATCATGCACCTACATACGTTTTTCGATTTATCGACTTTTACTTTTTTCTATATTTGCAAGAAAAACTTTCAAAAGAGAATGATATAATGAAGAGCAAAAATCCAGGTAAAATATGCTTTAAAAAACTACTAACCGACTTCAAAAAAAGAATCAAGCTTGGCGACGATTTGGCAGTAACTGATGTGAATATATAGATTTAATATGCTTATGATTTGAAAAAGGTTGCAACAATGAACTAGTTGGATGTGCCAATCCCAAAACTTTCTTCTATCTCATACATACATTTTAATATTAAAAAAAAAAAAATAGTTACTCATTTTAATGCTTTAACAATTTTAATTCAATACCTTACCAATTTTGATTTTCATCTTAAATTTCTGCTTCAATCAATTAGGAGTAAAAACGGAGTAAAAACGATATATAAAAGTAGTAAAAACGAATTTCCGGAGTAAAAACGAATTTCCGTCTCTGCACGAGCCGATGACAATAGAATGATAAGCAGATTTTTTTTCCAATTAAGGGAGGACCTACTTGCCTTACCAAAAAATAATCATATACAAAATGTTTTGTTCAGTTCTAGAATTAACTTCATACACTTTTATGTGGTGCAATATTGAAAATGGCATAAAATTCGGTATTGCAGCGCTCCCTTCCGGCGGATATTTTTCAGATTCAGGGCGATCCAACTAGCCATAGCCATACACTTACACAAAAAATTTCGTTCAATTCGATGCATAACTTCATGTACTTTTGGTTGGTACAATATTTGAAATGGCACAAAAATCGCGATTGCAGCTCCCCCTTCCGACGGATTTTTTTCAAATTCAGGGAGGGCCAACTAGCCATAGTCATACAGATACAAAAAAAATTTGGTTCAATTCGATACATAACTTCATATACTTTTGGTCGGTACAATATAGAAAATGGCACATAAATCGCGATTGCAGCTCCCCCTTCCGGTGGATTTTTTTTCAAATTTAGGGAGGACTAACTAGCCATAGTCATACACATATACAAAAAATTTGGTTCAATTCTATGCATAACTTCATATACTTTTGGTCAGTACAATATTGAAAATGGCACAAAAATGGCGATTGCAGCGCCCCCTTCCGGCGGAATATTTCAAAACTGAAGGAAGACCTGCTTGCCACAGCCAAAAATATTCACAAAAAATTTGGTTCAATTCTATGCATAACTTCATACACTTTTTGATGGTAGAATGGCGACATACAGACACACACACACACACACACACACAGGTTGGTCTACCCTGTAAAGTGAGGAACCGTGTTTACACAATACGTTCTGAGTAACCTTAGAAATTGTGGTCAAAACCCTAAAAATGCAATTTACTGATACGTATTCACATTAATAAAAGCTATAACTATATTAAAAATTATATTTTTCTTGTAACATTATTTTTTATTAAATAAAACAGCAGGAGATTTTTTGCATGTATATCGAGTAACTGGTTCAGCTTACACACATGGCGTTGTGAGTAACATAACCTCGAACTAAGATAATAAAAATTGTTACTCAGAAGAACGGTAATTTTTACCTGCTGTGTTTAGTGTTGATTGCTATAATGGACTAAGATAATTCTCTTCCTCGTCACTATAAAATTTAAGAAAAAAACAACAACAACGTTATATATATATATATATATAGTCGCACAAAATTGCAGTATCCGTCTTTGTTTGCATTCAGTGAGTGTTGAGGAAATATTCATTTTCTGTTGTTCTAGACCTTTGCTCAACAATGCGATTCATATATAATAAGATCGGTTTGATCTCAATTGTTATGAATTCCGAATCAGAGATTTTGTGTTTAATTTAGAGAAATATACAAATCATAACGAATCAACACTACATTCATAAACCGGTTAAAAAACAAATAAAATAAAACGTAACAAACATAATTATGTATAGAAAATATAATTTTTTTTTAAACTAAGAATAGACATTTACTTCAATACTGATATATAGTGTCAAAATATTTCAGTTACTTCAAGAAATCACTTTTATAGAAAATTATATAAATATGATTTTATGTTGCAATGGAAACACAAATTTCATTTGAAATAGTATAGTGAATAATGAAGTTATATAATATTTAATCTGAAAATGGTGCACTAATCTGAATAATTAATATTTTTTAAAATATTTAAACACTTTAAATGCATCTTTTGTATTTTACAAGCACATATATACTCTATCAATAATTTGTAAATGCAGAGGGGGTGGAAATGACACCTTATTAAAGTCAAGTTGCCAAAAACTTTCGCAATCTATCCGAAGTTGTCATACTTGGTCAATGTAATTTGTATTAGTACTACTTTATATCAAAAATCCTGGGAATTATTATTATAGTTATTATTTTTCACAAAAGCGTGCATATAAGTATATTTAAATGCATATAGAATGCACTAAATATTTTGTATCTATGCAGTATTCGGCTTTTACGACCAAGTTACGTAATATTCGGGAGTTTGAATGTTTTTAGAATGTTGTTAAGAGAATTAATATTGTACTATTTTAAGTTCAAATTAGATTCAGATATAGAAAAAAGAGCTTTTAGTTTAAATTTTTAAAGCGTACACTGAAAATATTGTAATTTATATCTTTGCAAATTAACAATACACGTAATTTTCAAGTAAAAATTAATAAAAATTTTGTCTGTTACTTATTTTTCCTCTTATTGAAATAGGATAAAAATGACTTCTATTTCATTTTTCATTGAGTCATATCTTTTTAAGCCCAGTACAATAACAATTTCCATAATGTATTTTTTTTTTCACTTTATAATCTTACTGTTGTCAAAAAATTATTGACACTATTTAGGAAAAAAAAAAAAAAAAAAAAAAAATGAAAAGACATCATTTACTTTTTGCCTATTTTAGAAAGCAAATTTATATAAATATACAGCATATCTGAACTCCTTTATACTTCATTTTTACTATTTCACTAATAAATCTATAAACAAATTCAAATTATTATTTGGTCATCGAAAATTTAAAAATGAATAATAAAGAGTACAATAATTTTCAGTAGACGTTCATACTGTGTCCCCCCCTCTTTTTTTTTTTTTTTTTTTTTCGCGTGCCAAATTTATTTGTGTATTCTTCGTATGTTATAAAAAGTGGATTTAACTTTTCATTAGGTATAATTTGTGTTTTACCAACGTAATTCAAAGTATATTCAAAACTTTTAAGCTGGTTATTTAATAACAACTCTGATTTATTTAAGAACTTTAAAGTTATTAAAATGATATGATCATGTTCTAGTTATTATAATAATGTATGTGAATATGTATTGATGTGCGATAATAAAGTGAAGATGTAAAATAAACGGAAGTAAATAATTTTTTCCATAAAATGATTAACCATCAGTGGAAAATAAATTAAACTTTATGAACATGAATATATTGAAAAAACAATGATTTTTAAAAATATATATCAATACAGAAATATACAAAAACTAATTATTTCACATTATGTTATTATGTTTCTCTTTCTAATTAATTAAATAACTAATCACTATTTTCAATTGAATATTTCTTGCTTAGTATGCATTTGCATGAACTTTCTGTATAATGACTTAATGTATCCTTTATTTTCCATTAACAAAAACTAAATGAAAAAGAAACAATTTTTGAAATACACAGATATAGCAAAGAGAATTTAGTTGTAAAATTCCAGCAATTTGCCTTCTTATTGTGTTGATCGGAAATGTTAACCCTATCCATCAAAGAACCACACCCCCTGTCTCCGAACCCCAACTTACAAGGGAACGGAAATCTTTCCAGCTATCTCGGCTATTACGGGACTCGGGGCATTGGGAGATTTCGGCTATTATGGGATTCAAAAGGTTAAAACTGATTTCTGAAATTGAAAGAAAAAAAAATCACCGTGAATGTAAAATGATTCGTGATGAGTGTTGAATTCAAACATTTTTCTCTCATGTAATTTTGGGATTCTAGGAAGAGAGAGAGGGGGGGGGGGGATTGCACTTTTTAACACCGATCTAAAAAATTAAATTTAAGACCTTTATTTTAATATTTCGATGATCCAATGCTATGTGAGGGAGTCTCCACAAGTCGCTTTCTAAATTCATCCTTTTTCGTGACTGCAGTATGTGTATATTTGTTCACCCCGTTTTCTTCTTTATATGCAGTGCCTGATTTAGGGCAGGGCCTTCGGGGCACAGGTTCAGGGCCCCCAATTTTCAGGGGCCCCCAAATGCTGCTGAAAAGTTTTCAACTATTGTCCAAAATCAATACAACTGCTTACAAAATCTAGTGGAATTTTACATTTCATTCTACATTCTACTGTGTTCATATTTTATTTTTACAACGTTGTGTATTTTGGTTGAAATATCCGTATTTAATCACTTTATTATAGTGAATATTTTCTTTTATCTTTATCACTTTAAAAATACATTATATTTTTAATTTTTATTTAATCATGTTCTTGTTCATGTCAAATTATTTGGGGTTGGTGAGTGCAGTTCATAAGCGGCAGAGTCCCACACTATTTTAAATAACTATAGTTTGGTATTGCGGAATAATTATGGTTAGTTGTTGCATACTTTATCATTCCAGACATATAAACTTGCGTAGCAAAAGATAATTATCAATACACAATTTATTGTACTACTTCTACTTATTTAGATTTCATATTTTGAAATAGTTATTTAAAATCCTAAATAAATGATTATCATATTTAATTTTTTAATTGGTATTTAAAAGTGATTCAACCGTGAAGTCTATCGTCGTTACCTTAATAAAAAACGTTTTTTTTTGGGGGGGGGGGGGGAAGGGGAGGGAGCTCAATCTTTTTGTAAGCAACTTCCCAAGAGGGCCCCCAAATTTGTAAATCGGTCCCTGTTTATATGTAATTTAGTTTCATTATTAGTGTTATTGTAAATATCATAATACTATTTCAATTAATTCACTAGCTTCAGATATTGCTGGCGTGTTTAATTTTTTTTTCTACTGTTCAATCACTGTTTTCTGAATCGAAGAAAAATATAATAACGAACAAAAATATACAATAACCTATTCCAAGTCGCCCATGGCTCCAAAAATTATTTCTTTATCTTTAGAATCCCCAGAAACCAATAGAGTTTCGTGATTTAAGGAAGAATTTATAAAAACAAAATTTCTTTTGCCTCCCGTAAGTTTCGTAATGTTTCCTAGTAGATTTTTTAGAGTATTAATCAATTTTCTGAAACCGACAAATCTCTTTTATAAATTCTATCGCTACTCAAGTAAACATTTTCACCCGCGAAACTGGATTTATACATGAAGGAGTAATAAAATAATATTAAATTTAATATTACTATTAATGCTGATAACTTTGAAAGTTTGTCTGTTAAATAAGTTTGTTGAACATGAAATTATTTATTTGAGATAGGATATTAGCCGAAAACCCACATTCCGGTTTGAAAAAATTGTGTAATACACTATGAAATCTATTCGGAAACTTTACAAAACTTATGAGGCAACAAAAGAAACTTTGTTTTTATAAATTATTCATATCGAAAATCTATTGGTTTTTGGGATTTCTAAAGATAAAGAAAAATTTTTTGGAGCCATGGGTGACATGGAACAGGTCATTGTATATTTTCATTCGTGGATATATTATATTTCAGTAGATTTAGAAAACTTCGGGATTTTTTGAATCACGGAAAAAATCGCCCCGGAAAAAATTGCCCCGGAAAAAATCACCCCGGTAAAAATCGCCCCGAAATAAAGATAACCGAAAAATAAGGCTCGTTTTAATAAAGATTGAAAAAGCCTACACATTTAAATAACAAAGATTTGATGACTTTGATTATGGCAATTATAATTTCAAGTAAAACACGTGCTAATCACCTGCATTTGTACTGGAAACAGACTTAAGAGAATAATAGGGTTTAAATATTATCTCTTCTTCTGTTAATACATTAATATCTGAAGATATTAATGTCACGAGTCCAGGACAAAATCCCCGCGGACAAAATCCCCACGGACAAAATCCCCGCGGTCAAAATCACCACCGGACAAAATCCCCACCGGACAAAAACTCCACCGGACAAAAACTCCACCGGACAAAACACCCTCTTTGCTGAATAAAAGCTCTATTTTGACCAAGTTTCTTTTTCAAAAAGGATCTCTAAACATTTAAAAAATGTTTTAAGCTTATTTGAAAAATGAAAGTGACAATTGGAAGTGATATTATGTGATAGATATTTTATATTTCTTAAATATACGTGTACATTTTAAAATCTGAAATAAAAGACTATTTACACTAAATATGAAACAATTTTTAAAATTGATTATTTTCTTAATTGATATATATATTTTTAAAATTTAATTGCTTTTTAAATGTATTAAAGCCTGTCTAATGCTTCGAATTTAGTTTAAATTTTAGATCTCGTTTATACAAATATTAATATTTTTAAGATTATACTTTATTTTTTTTCAAAGATGTAATGATTGTTTTAATTTGTCCCCCTTTCATTCACCGAGGAGGGAGTATACAATCTATAACAGCCTTTCTGGATCAATTTTAGAAAATGCATATTTTTAGTAAATAATATCATCTGATGATGATTTTTAATTTATTTCGGCATTCTTGGTACTCTACGGAGGGTGGGGGAGGGGGTTGAAAAATGTACTACTGAGTTTACCACAGTCTTAGCAATGAAATGTTAAATGCAAAGTATCTTGTTAAATATAAAGGAAACAGGGTCCGAGTACGGCTATGACGGGGGTAAGGGGAGGGGGGGGGGGCAATGAATATTTTGGAATGATCTCCCATTATGAATGATAGAATTTTGTGTGAATAATGTGGAAGTGGCTAGTGCTAAACTTCATATGTATTATATGTATGCATAAATTATGCACCCAGTACTACTCACATTTATATGCAGAATATCACAAAAATGGCCACATCTTCAAGAAAAATTACTAGAAGGATAATAATAAGAAAAGTGATACATTGGTAAATACGAATATTTCTTTGCAACATCTATTTTGCTTATCTATGTGCATTTTGTAAGATGTCTAAAAGAAAATATTCCAAATTGTTAATAATTAATGTTTTTACTTTCTTTTATTTTTATATGAAGAAAGTATTGGATTCATGAAAATTTTCGAATTCCAGTTTTTTACGTTTTAAGTGTCAAAGATTCCAAAAAACAGTTTTTTTTTTTTTTTTTTTTTTTACAAAATGTTTATGAGTCTATGGCTCTGTCTGTAACATAAGTTTTGAGGGCGCTGTATCTCAAGAATTAATGCACTGAATTTACTAAACATTTACATTCAGGTAGTCCCTGATATAAATTGTTGCTGATTTGTTTTTGGTGTAAATTTCTCAACAAATGGCGCTGCTATACTGCATTTTTTTCTTACAATTTACGCAACATCTCTATCTCATTAGGATTCCCCTTAATCTTTTGGCACGGATTTCCCCTAAACTTCAGATTCAGTAAACCCATGATATGAAATAGTTTTGTTTACATTTCTATGCGAATTGCTTAACATGTGGCGCTGCTATGCTGCATTTTTCAGGATTTTTGCAATAGCTCTATTTCAAAAAGTAATGCACGGAGTTCAATAAAAATGCATATTCAGATAGTTCTTGATATACATTGAAACTGATGAGTTATTGTTGTAAATCATTCAAGAGGTGGCACTGCTATGTTGTATTATTTTACGATTTTTGCAAGATTTCTCAATGACTAATATGCGGATTTTCATTAAACTTCAGATTTAGTAAATCCGTGATATGAACTAGTTCTGTTTAGTGTCAATAACCCAACAGGTGATGCTGCTATGCTGAATTTTTCCCGATTCCTTCAATAGTTCTAATCCAAGAGCTAATGCACGAATTTTTTCAACAAATTTCAGATTCACGTATAGCTTGATAAATGTTATTGCCCTTTATGTTTTGGTATAAGTTGCCCAACAAGTGGCGCTTTTTATGTTGCATTTTTTCCAATATTGCAATTGTCTAATTCAAGAAATAATGCATAGAATTTTATGTCCTCAGAATCCTCATGATGAGTATAGTTTGTTATTTTATTTTTGCGCATTGGTAGCGCTTTTTGAAATATTCACATGCATGAGACAGAAGTTTTGGGATTGCCACATCCGATTAATTTTAAATTGCTATTTTAATTTTTTTAAATAAATATTATTTAAAATGCTAAATAAAAATAAAAAATAAGATACTTAATCAAAAGAAAAAAATTCAATTCGACGAATGAAACTTTGATTAATAACAGTTTTAAATTACTCTTTTTTAAAAAATAATGATTACTTATAAAAATATGACGTTTTTTTTTAGTTTTATTTTTTTCGTATTTTTAATTTAAGTATTTTTAAATTTTATTTAAATTAGTATTTCCAAAAATGCTGAATGAAAATTAAAACGTTTATATTCCTATTTATTTGAGTGAAAGAAAAAGTGAAATTCTGCAAATAATATATATAACGATTTCATTTTACCCATATTTTGAATATATATATAATATTTATGAAAGTTTCATCATATGATTTTGTTTACAAATTATATAATTAAATTTAAAAAAAATCAAAATTTGAACTCAGTAAATAAAAATTAAAATTAAGAAAAATCGTCATAGAAATTTTTAAAAAAATCCACATAGAATTAACATTAGCAAATGGGTATTTCGCGTGAATGATATGGCTTCTTATGAGCACATACAGTATATAAGTTGTATATTCGCTATAATAGCTCTAAAGTGCGACTATTTACTGCTTATGACAATGTCAATGCAGAAATAACGAGTTATTAAAAACTCCAACACGGTGAGTTATAATTAAAACAATAAATGAATGAAAAAGTGTGAAAATATCTATCTCTACATTTTAAAATATAAAGTAAAAATTCTATCCTAAAGATTCATGATAAATTAAAAGACAATAATGCATACAAATGCATCATATATCAGTTGATTAAATCCTGAGGTTTCAGTTGCTCAATTTTGTGATTATCAAACTACGGGGGATTACAATCTGAGTTATCTACTATGTTATTTATTAATGCAATTATATTTCTTTTTATGTAAAAGAAAAAAAAAAAATTCTGTACGATACGCAAAATTCTTCAGTTGTTCTAATTTTACTTTATTAAAATCTTTATCAATAAAATTATGTTTTATAAGATAGTATTACAATTCTAAATATACGTGGGGATTTTGTCCGTGGGTATTTTGTCCAGTGGGGATTTTGTCCGCGGGTATTTTGTCCGTGGAGATTTTGTCCGCGGGGATTATGTTCGCAACCCTAATGTCACTGAGAATCGGAGAAATAAGAATACTACAGAAATAAATTTCCTTTTTTATAAGTACAAAAAGTGTTTTTTTAACCGATGCTTTCTTCCTCCCCCCCCCCAAGTTTATTTTTAACAAAGACAACACCGTATTTAGTCTACATTTTAGTTTTGTTCCTTTCTTTTTATATGCCTCATCAGTGGCTGAGAGGTTTTGCTCTCAAAACTGGCAGAAGAGAGATGTTATGTTCGAACAAAATCGTGCCCCTCGGCCTAACCGTTCGGAGTTTTCGTGGCTTTCTTTGAACCTTGCGTAAATATGGGACAAAACTGACATATTTTCTCTGATACAGAACCGTGAAATTCCACGCTCTGCTTCTCTTTTGCAGAGTCAGGATTGATTGATTTTTTTTTTTTTAAGATACTTATTATAACAAATTTAAACTCACCAAATTAACTTACAATATGTTGCTCAAACAACACCATCTTCAATTACTCTAATTCAAAATACACATTAATTTAGCTATAAATTGTTTTAAGTAAGTCTAATTCTTCATTTAAATCACAACAAGTATTTATAAAGCTTATAAATCTATTTTATGATTCCCAAAATCAACATAAAAATCATGAATCTATATCAATACATTTCAAAGTCATTAAATGACTAATAAATTATCAGTTAGATTCCAAAAAACTCATAAAAATAAATAAAGCTATATTAAAGGACATTCAAAAAATTATTAGATCTTTTGTATTGATCAATCAATCAATCTTATAATATATGTTTCATAATATGAACAATAAAAAGACTGTTTTTTTCATTCAATAAGTTATTATTAGAATTAGTTTATAGTTAGTAAAATATTTGCGTATACATATTGAATTTTAATAAAAATAGAAAACTATTGAATATAAATTTAAAACTTCTCATTTTAAAGGTAACGTATGCGCAGAAATAAATATTTTTCTAAATTGGATATTTTTTTTTCCGTTATTCATTTTCTTTTAACCGTCAGAATTATCATTGACTTTTAAACAAGCTTTGAATTAAAACTCTCATTAAATTAAAATTTATTCCCCGCTACTCAAACGTTATAATTTTCCCTGAAAAGTATAAATAAAAAATCCTTTAGCTGAATCTTTAGTGATAATCCAGGTTTTATGGGTTTTTCAACATTTACTGCATTCCTATGTGCAATAAGTTTCATTGATACAGATTACAAACCCCTTTTCTCACTTCAAATACAAAGGGATAAAAATGAAGCTCACATTTTTATTCTAAAGGTCTTGTCAAAATTACAATACAAGTTTACATTCTTGTAACTGAAACTAAATCCCTATTGCTATGCAAACATAATGATTTCTACTTTGCTTCTGTTGTGCACATTCGACCACCCCTACAGACAATAGATAAGAATTCATCTGTTATATTACGCACAGAGACCTGAACCTTATCTAAAAAAAAGCAGAATAATGGAAAAATTCCTCTTCTCTTCCTCTTTATTTTATTACTGTAAAAGCTCTGTATCTAATCCCCCCTTCCTTTCCTACATCACCAAAGTCTTTTCTTGATTAATGTCAAATACATAAAACATCTTTACTTATACATAAATTAGCAATGAAACAAGTTGAAAGAATCTATAAATTGTATTTCTTTAATACCCCCCCCCCCCCCTCGTACAGAGCTCGACTTCTTTATTGTAGAGATAAAACTTCTTAAAATTCTGCAGCCCTTCCGCCCCCCTCTACGCTTTAAAAAACTGCACCCTTTCCACTTAAGTTAATATGAGCACTTTTTTCCGAGGCGGTTTGTTTCTGGGGCGCTTTTTTCCGGAGCGATTTTTTTCCGGGGCGATTTTTTCCGGGGTGATTTTTTCCGGGGCGATTTTTTCTGCCTACCGGATTTTTTACAGTGTAAAGATAACAAGTTGGATTAGAAGTTCGATCTACCTTCAATGATAGGGTAAGTAAAATGATGTACAGTAAAACCCCGATAATTCGGATTAATTGGGACCAGACCCAATCCGGATTGTCGAAAATCCAGATTATCCGGAGAATTAGTAAAAAATTCATTAAAATAAAACATACTTATAGAAAATCACCTTTATGTTAAACTTGTTAAAATATTTACAGACAGTAAAAATGTTTACTTTGTTTAATTCTGCCTAAAATATTTCAGAAAGAGTTTTTTTTTTAATTCAGAATACGACGTTGAAACAAGTTAATGTTATGGAAATTAGCCAATCGCTTCTCAAACTTGATAAAAAAATGACCAAACTGATCCGGATTATCCGAAGATCCGGATTAACGGGGTCCGAATTAGCGAGGTTCTACTGTATTTCAAAACTCTGATTCTCGTCCGAAATTTCCGAGAATTTGAAATTGGGTTATCAGTTCCGCATAGTTGCCAACTTGTATGGTTTTGCTCGCGGAAAAAACAATTACGTAGAAATTAAAATTTCGTAAAAGGATCGCCTGAATAGCATATATTTCGTCAATATTTCGTAGAAAAACGACGATTTCGTCAATGATTTTGTAAACGAACTTTGTCAAAAGATCGATAAAAAACGCGAATTTCCTGTGCGAATCACGGAAAAAACGGCAATTTCACCAAATATTGCAAGATAAAACACTGATTTCTTCTGAAGACCGCGGGAAAACGCCAATTTCGTCTAAAGATTGCGGATATAACGCCGATATCGTTAAAAGATCGCGGGAGAAAAAGCCGTTTTCGATAAAAGATCGTTAAAAAATATTTTGTCAAAAGAATATTTGAAAAAATACGCCGATTTCATCAAAAGATCACAGAAAAAACGCCGATTTCGTCAAAAGATCACGGGAATAAAACGCCGTTTTCGAGAAAAAATTGCGTAAAAATGCAAATTTTGTTTAAAGGTCGTCGAAAAAAACGATGATTTCAATTAAAAAACATGGGAAAACGCCGATTTCGTCAAAAGATCGCAGAAAAACCGCCGATTTCGACAAAAGATCGTAATAAATCGCCGATTTTGCAAAATAATTGCTGATTTCGTCTCAAGATAGCGGGAAAACGACGATTTTGTCCGAAGATCGCTGGAGGGGGGGGACTCACGACCCCTCCCCCTGTGTATAGTGTATTAATAAAATATTTACATACTTATTAAATAAAATCCAAATAACATTTTGCTGATTAGTTTTTTCCTTTTTTTCAGGGAGGGGCTATAAAAAAAATTATATACAACGATTATATATATATAGCCTTACTGTCAAGAAAGTTTGAAGTATTATAGTCGCTACTAACTTTAAAAGCGGCTATTCTAATAAAATTGACTCTACTGCTCAGTTTCTTAGTTTTCACCTACAATATTAAGCAGCGTAAATTCGTAATTTGCCAAAAATGTAATAACCGAGACTGTAGATTTATCTAAGAAAATAGAATTTGGAGTTTAAGTTGTTTGGAGAGATAAATTTGGAGTTTTATGACTGTGCCATAAGTTATTTTGAAGCTAGATTTTTAAATGAAAATTTGCTTATAAAAGTTTTAAAGAATAATTGTGCATTTTTGAAAATTTTTCATATTGATATATTTTATTTATCAAAATTATTGAATAAAATTTCATTACTCATTCTTAAATTTGTATTCTTATTTTATTTTAATGTATTCTTGTATTATATGTGTGTGGGTGCTTCAATTCAAATAATGACAATCTATATTTAATGTACCTTTTTCACTTTGTTTAACTTTTTTAACATGCATCGGTTTAAATTATTTTGTTCTATTTTTACTTTGTGCCTTATATCAACTTTTTTTTTCTCAATTTTTACCTCACGCATTATTTCGGTAAACGGAAAAAAAGTGACCGGAAAAAAAGTTATCGGAAAAAAAGTGACCTAAACTGCAAAAGCGGGAAAAAAGTGACACGGAAAAAAAGTGACGAGGAAAAAAAGTGACACGGAAAAAAAGGGACACGGAAAAAAAGTGACAAGGATTGATTTTGGGGAATTATTATTGATTTTGGGGATTCATTGGTTAAGTTTGAAAGGGGGATGGGGGGGGGGGAGGCTCATAATTCAGGTAAATGGGTTTTTCATGCTGAATTAACTGTTGGTTCAATTTTTGGATATACGTTCATACTGAAAAGACGCTTGTCTGATTAGTTTTGGGAAGGGACGATTACCCCCCCCCCCATCCGTCCTCAATTAGATGAATGGGTTCTTATGCAGAATTATCCAACTTGTGTCAAATTTGCATATAGGTTCTTTTCGATAAGGCTTATATATAGTATAAAGTGCCTGAAGAGTTTTAGGAGTTTAATGGTTAAGTATAGAAGGGGAACGGGGGATAACCTTTCTTAAATTAATGGCTTTTTACGGATAATTATCCGATTTGCTTCGAATTTTGGACATGGGTTAATTATGATAAGACGTATTTCTGATTATTTATGGGGTTCATTTGCTAATTAAAAAGGGGGCGGGTGATTACTACCCCCGGCCTTAAATTAGATTTTAAAAAAAATATGCACACTTATCCGATTTATTTCAAATTTTGGATGTAGGATCTTTCTCATAAAGTAAATTCCTGAATAGTTTTAAGGGTTTAATGGCTATGTATAGAGGGAGAACGGGAGATAAACCCCCTTAAGGGTGTATTAAAAAAAACGCTTTTCCACCTTCAACAGCTCGAAATTTTCCGATACAATTTCAGACACATTTTCAAAAGTAGAAACATGAAACTTGCTGAGGATATTTTTGAAGAGATGTACAAGGTGCCATGTGCTGTATTTTTACGCTCAATTCATTAGAATTTGAGTTATAAACAATTATCTTCTCAGTATGACCCTTTTTTTTCGTTCACAGATCTCCCGCCAGGGGAAAATCTGTTCAAAATGCCGTTTTAGATTGCTTTTTTCGCAATATTTTCTGCATTTATCAAAGAATTGACAATTACGGCACCTTGTGTACTTTCTAAATAAGACAATTTGCCAGTTTGATGGATATGAGAGTAAAAATGAAGTTAAAAATAAATCGGAAAATAGGCAGTTTGAATCGAAATACACCCTTAAATTAAATAAATGGCTTTTTGCGCAGAATTATCCGATTTGCTTCAAATTTTCGATGTATATTCATTATAAGAAGGCGTATTTCTGATTAATTATGGGGTTCTTTTGCTAATTAAATAAGGGAAAGCGGGCGATTAATCCCCGATTAAATAAGATTTTTTTTTTCACAATTATCCAACATATTTCAACTTTTGGATATAGGTTTTACCTGATAAAGTGAATCCCTGAATAGTTTTAAGGGTTTAATGGCTAAGTATAGAGGGATGAACGAGGGATAACCCACAAATAATCAGGAGTTCGCCTTATCATAATGAACGCACATTCAAAGTTTGAATCAAATAAGATAATTCTGCGTAAAAAGCCATTTATTAATTTAAGGGGGGTTATCATCCATTCCCCCACTGTATATGTCGGACGTTCCTCTCAGCCCGCACAACTTTGAAGAAAGTCCGTGGTAGTTATAGCTGCCACCACCGATATTACTAGGTGATATCGGTCACCAACTGTGAGGATTGTGTAAATGAACACTGACGCTGTCAATTAACTGAATTAACAGTTTATTTAGAATATATGTACACACTAAATACGCTATTTACCATTATATACAATTACAACTCGGATATAGGTGATCCGGTTCAACATTAAATTAAATACAGTAAAGGTTGGCTGTGTATTATTCGAATTACACCTTCCACCTCACACTCAATGCACGTTAGATTAACTTTATCGGAGATCACTTTCGAATCTCCCAACACATGGATACTCGGCCTGCACTTCTCGGCCCAGAGCACTAAACACCAGGACGTCTGTGTCCCTGGCTCTCCAGATACGCACTGCCTCCGCTCTACAACGCAGAGCACACCCTATCAGGACCTCTGTCCAACATTACTCTCTAGGTATGAACCAGATACGAACTGAACTAATTTGAGATAAGACTTGCTCTTCTCAAATCACGGTGTTTCCCCAATGTCAACCCCCTTTGGGGCTTGGTAAACGGAAAAAAAGTGACCGGAAAAAAAGTTATCGGAAAAAAAGTGACCTAAACTACAAAAGCGGAAAAAAAGTGACACGGAAAAAAAGTGACAAGGAAAAAAAGTGACACGAAAAAAAAGTGACATGGAAAAAAAGTGACAAGGATTGGTTTTGGGGATTTATTATTGGTTTTGGGGATTCATTGGTTAAGTATGAAAAGGGGATTGGGGGGGGGGCTCATAATTTAGGTAAATGGGTTTTTCATGCTGAATTAACTATTTTGGTTCAATTTTTGGATATACGTTCATACTGAAAAGACGCTTGTCTGATTAGTTTTGGGAAGGGACGATTACCCCCCCCCCCATCCGTCCTCAATTAGATGAATGGGTTTTTATGCAGAATTATCCAACTTGTGTCAAATTTGCATATAGGTTCTTTTCGATAAGGCTTATATATAGTATAAAGTGCCTGAAGAGTTTTAGGAGTTTAATGGTTAAGTATAGAAGGGGAACGGGGGATAACCTTTCTTAAATTAATGGCTTTTTACGGATAATTATCCGATTTGCTTCGAATTTTGTACATGGGTTAATTAAGATAAGACGTATTTCTGATTATTTATGGGGTTCTTTTGCTAATTAAAAAGGGAGAGGGTGATTACTACCCCCGGCCTTAAATTGGATTTAAAAAAAAATTATGCACACTTATCCGATTTATTTCAAATTTTGGATGTAGGATCTTTCTCATAAAGTAAATTCCTGAATAGTTTTAAGGGTTTAATGGCTATGTATAGAGGGAGAACGGGGGATAAACCCCCTTAAGGGTGTATTAAAAAAACGCTTTTCCACCTTCAACAGCTCGAAATTTTCCGTATACAATTTCAGACACATTTTCAAAAGTAGAAACATGAAACTTGCTGAGGATATTTTTGAAGAGATGTACAAGGTGCCATGTGCTGTATTTTTACGCTCAATTCATTAGAATTTGATTTATAAACAATTATCTTCTCAGTATGACACTTTTTTTTCGTTCACAGATCTCCCGCCAGGGGAAAATCTGTTCAAAATGCCGTTTTTGATTGCTTTTTTCGCAATATTTTCTGCATTGATCAAAGAATTGACAATTACGGCATCTTGTGTACTTTCTAAATAAGACAATTTGCCAGTTTGATGCATATGAGAGTAAAAATGAAGTTAAAAATAAATCGGAAAATAGGCAGTTTGAATCGAAATACACCCTTAAATTAAATAAATGGCTTTTTGCGCAGAATTATCCGATTTGCTTCAAATTTTCGATGTATATTCATTATAAGAAGGCGTATCTCTGATTAATTATGGGTTTCTTTTGCTAATTAAATAAGGGAAAGCGGGCGATTAATCCCCCACTCTTTAAATAAGATTTTTTTTTTCACAATTATCCAACGTATTTCAACTTTTGGATATAGGTTTTACCTGATAAAGTGAATCCCTGAATAGTTTTAAGGGTTTAATGGCTAAGTATAGAGGGATTGACGGGGATAACCCACAAATAATAAGGAGTTCGCCTTATCATAATGAACGCACATTCAAAGTTTGAATCAAATAAGATAATTCTGCGTAAAAAACCATTTATTAATTTAAGGGGGGTTATCCTCCGTTCCCCCACTGTATATGTCGAACGTTCCTCTCAGCCCGCACAACTTTGAAGAAAGTCCGTGGTAATTATAGCTGCCACCACCGATATTACTAGGTGATATCGGTCACCCACTGTGAGGATTGTGTAAATGAACACTGACGCTGTCAATTAACTGAATTAACAGTTTATTTAGAATATATGTACACACTAACGCTATTTACCATTATAATACAATTACAACTCGGATATAGGTGATCCGGTTCAACATTAAATTAAATATAGTAAAGGTTGGCTATGTACTATTCGAATTACACCTTCCACCTCACACTCAATGCACGTTAGATTAACTTTATCGGAGATCACTTTCGAATCTCCCAACACATGGATACTCGGCCTGCACTTCTCGGCCCAGAGCACTAAACACCAGGACGTCTGTATCCCTTGCTCTCCAGATACGCACTGCCTCCGCTCTACAACGCAGAGCACACCCTATCAGGACCTCTGTCCTACACTACTCTCTAGGTATGAACCCAGATACGAACTGAACTAATCTGAGATAAGACTTGCTCTTCTCAAATCACGGTGTTTCCACAATGTCAACCCCCTTTGGGGCTTATCCATTGGACACATTCCACATTCCTTTCTTGATTAGTGACATGTTGCTTGTCAGCTCATCATCCACATACCTCACTGACGGATGAACACGCCTCTCCGCAACCTCCTCTTTCTCACTCACCACCTGTTGAGGATTACCTGTCAATTCTCCCTTCAACAAAGAAAGAATGTCACCTTGAAAATTCTAGTACACAGCCAGTATAATATAAAATAGATTAAGATAGAGAAATAACGGAAATTCCAATCTTTAGCAGAGGTGGTCTCAGAACCTGACAGTATACTTAGCCATTAAACCCTTAAAATTATTCTGGGATTAACTTTATGAGAAAAAACATATATCCAAAATATGAAATATATCGGATAAGTGAACATAAAAAACAATTTATATAATTTAAGGGGATCGGAAAATCACCCACCTTAATTTTTAATTAGAAAAATAACCCCATATGTAATCAGGGATACGCCTTATCATAATGAATCTATAACCCAAAATTTGTAGCAAATCCTATAATTCTGCCTAAAAAGTAATTTAATTTAAGGTAGGTTATATTCTATTCCCCTTCAATACTTAGATATCAAATCCTTAAAACTATTCAGGGATCCACCTTATCAGTAAGAATCTATATTTAAAATTTGAAATACATGGGGTAATTCTGCATAAAAACCTATTTATCTAGTTTAAGGGGGAGATAATTGCTCGCCCCCCACCCTTTATAATAAGCAGAAGAGCCCCATAACTAATCAGAGATACGTCTTATCATAATGAATCTATGTCCAAAATTCTAAGCAAATCGGATAATTATGCGTAAAAAGTTATTAATTTAATTTAAGAAAGGTTATCCCCCGTTCTCCCTCTATATATAACCATTAAAACTCTTCATGCATTATATACTATATATAAGCCTTATCGAAAAGAACCTATACTCACAGGGCCCGACTTAGACAGTGGGCGGCCCTGGGGCAAACATTATTAGAGTGGCCCCCTTCTATCTTAAAAATGTTTGTGATTTATACTCAAGTGACTAAAATTAAAATTCAAACCTATTGTATGTATGCATAAATTTTGTACCAAGTACTGATTTCAGTATTTATATTTCACATCTTTATACATAATAACAGATGATAAATAATTTTAACTATTAATTTTCTTATGATGTAACTATTACTTTAAGGGAACGTGGGGCAGGGAAGCAAAGGGGGTAGGAGAAAAAAGACCCCTTAAAATTGAAAAAAAAGAATTTTGGTAATATTTTGCTATTTTATATCATTTGGCCCTCTTTTAACAATAAACTTTTCCCTCCTTGGGGGCCCCCCTCAAACCGGGGGCCCGGGGCAATTGCCCCGCATGCCCCTGCCTTAGTCAGGCCCTGTATATTCAAATTTGACACACGTTGGATAATTCTGCATAAAAACCCATTCATCTAACTGAGGACGGATGGGGGGGGGGGTAATGGTCCCTTCCCAAAACTAATCAGGCAAGCGTCTTTTCAGTATGAACGTATATCCAAAAATTGAACCAAAACAGTTAATTCAGCATGAAAAACCCATTTACCTAAATTATGAGCCCCCCCCCCCCCATCCCCTTTTCATACTTAACCAATGAATCCCCAAAATCAATAATAATTCCCCAAAATCAATCCTTGTCACTTTTTTTCCGTGTCCCTTTTTTTCCGTGTCACTTTTTTTCCTTGTCACTTTTTTCCGTGTCACTTTTTTTCCGCTTTTGTAATTTAGGTCACTTTTTTTCCGATAACTTTTTTTCCGGTCACTTTTTTTCCTAGATTCTTGGGGCTTATCCATTGGACACATTCCACATTCCTTTCTTGATTAGTGACAAGTTGCTTGTCAGCTCATCATCCACATACCTCACTGACGGATGAACACGCCCCTCCGCAATCTCCTCCTTCTCACTCACCACCTGTAGAGGATTACCTGTCAATTCTCCCTTCAACAAAGAAAGAATGCCACCTTGAAAATTCTAGTACACAGCCGGTATAATATAAAAGAGATTAAGATAGAGAAATAACGGAAATTCCAATCTTTAGCAGAGGTGGTCTCAGAACCTGACAGTATACTTAGCCATTAAACCCTTAAAATTATTCTGGGACTAACTTTATGAGAAAAAACATATATCCAAAATATGAAATATATCGGATAAGTGAACATAAAAAACAATTTATATAATTTAAGGGGATCGGAAAATCGCCCGCCTTAATTTTTAATTAGAAAAATAACCCCATATGTAATCAGGGATACGCCTTATCATAATGAATCTATAATCCAAAATTGTAGCAAATCCTATAATTCTGCGTAAAAAGTAATTTAATTTAAGGTAGGCTATATTCTATTCCCCTTCAATACTTAGATATCAAATCCTTAAAACTATTCAGGGATCCACCTTATCAGTAAGAACCTATATTTAAAATTTGAAATACATGGGGTAGTTCTGCATAAAAACCTATTTATCTAGTTAAAGGCGGAGATAATTGCTCGCCCCCCACCCTTTATAATAAGCAGAAGAACCCCATAACTAATCAGAGATACATCTTATTATAATGAATCTATGTCCAAAATTCTAAGCAAATCGGATAATTATGCGTAAAAAGTTATTAATTTAATTTAAGAAAGGTTATCCCCCGTTCTCCCTCTATATATAACCATTAAAACTCTTCATGCATTATATGCTATATATAAGCCTTATCGAAAAGAACCTATATTCACAGGGCCCGACTTAGACAGTGGGGGGGCCCTGGGGCAAACATTATTAGAGTGGCCCCCTTCTATCTTAAAAATGTTTGTGAATTATACTCAAGTGACTAAAATTAAAATTCAAACCTATTGTATGTATGCATAAATTTTGTACCAAGTACTGATTTCAGTATTTATATTTCACATCTTTATACATAATAACAGATGATAAATAATTTTAACTATTAATTTTCTTATGATGTAACTATTACTTTAAGGGAACGTGGGGCAGGGAAGCAAAGGGGGTAGCAGAAAAAAGACCCCTTAAAATTGAAAAAAAAAGAATTTTGGTAATATTTTGCTATTTTATATCATTTGGCCCTCTTTTAACAATAAACTTTTCTCTCCTTGGGGGCCCCCTCAAACCGGGGGCCTGGGGCAATTGCCCCGCATGCCCCTGCCTTAGTCAGGCCCTGTATATTCAAATTTGACACACGTTGGATAATTCTGCATAAAAACCCATTCATCTAACTGAGGACGGATGGGGGGGGGGGGGGGGTAGTCGTCCCTTCCCAAAACTAATCAGGCAAGCGTCTTTTCAGTATGAACGTATATCCAAAAATTGAACCAAAACAGTTAATTCAGCATGAAAAACCCATTTACCTAAATTATGAGCCTCCCCCCCCATCCCCCTTTCAAACTTAACCAATGAATCCCCAAAATCAATAATAATTCCCCAAAATCAATCCTTGTCACTTTTTTTCCGTGTCCCTTTTTTTCCGTGTCACTTTTTTTCCTTGTCACTTTTTTTCCGTGTCACTTTTTTTCCGCTTTTGTAATTTAGGTCACTTTTTTTCCGATAACTTTTTTTCCGGTCACTTTTTTTCCTAGATTCCATTATTTCAACGTTTTTGCTCAATTTCTACCTCACGCGTAATTTCCTCTTTTTTTTTTTTTTTTTTTTCTCACTCTCATCCCTGATATACTTACTTTGAAGTTTGCACTCATGGATTTTAAATGCTGATTTTAATGCCACAATAGACAAACTTTTTTTTTTTTTTTTTTTTTTAAGGGGAAGGGGTTAGGTTGGATTAGTTTTAATTATTTGTGTGCCTAATAATTTTTGTAAAGCTTTGTTATTATTTTTTATTAACCTCACTGTTTATGTTAAAAGTTTTGGACAAAAAGTTTATAAAAATACACCGTTATTCATCTAGCATCTGTAGAATACGATTGTTTATAAATGCAATTTGCATCCCACACAAGCACCTAAGTATAAGTGTAATGTTTGTGTCATGGGAAGAGAGAAATGCACACATGGATGTTGTTAAGGTTATTCCGAAATCCAAACTCGCTCTCATAGGATGCATTTTTTAAACATTTTTGTTCTATACGGATAAAAACGGCAGATCATTTTATTCGAAAACTTTCAAATCGAACTGTTTTTTTTTCTTTTTGGGCTGAAAATATAAAATATCTTTCTGAAAATATCGCAAAAGTCACCGTTTTGAACAGAAGTTCCTGACTTGGCTACCCGAGAAAAGAAAAAAACTGTCGTCATGGAAAAACAAGTGGTTATAACTCGACGTGTATTCAGTCGATCAATAATTCATAAAATATTTTTGATTTTAAATCACTTCGGTAATCCTTTCTTCCTGTATTACAATTTTACGTTGTTAAAGTGATACAGTAAATTTGCCAGAATTCATATTGCTAAGGAACGTTTCTTCTTTTTCTTCTTCTTCTTCTTTTTTCAGAACCATCTTAAACTCACCGTAAATTTAAAACGATTTGTGATCATTGTTGAATAAAAACATTTTTCTCTCGGATGTAACTTTGCAGGTCCGAGGGCGGGCAATATGGAATTCTGGATAGTGTGTGTTTGGGAGAGGGGGGGGGGTTGCAACTTATTAATTCTGATTACAAAACTAAATTTAAAATTTTTATTTTAACATATCGATGCTTCAGTTGTAAAGAGGGGAAATCTTCACAAAACTAGTCGTTGGGGGCCACCGTAATACTTACCCATCATGGATATGTATATGAAAATAAAACATGTGAAACTATTTATACAATGCATTGCAATCCATAAACAAAATTTAAATATTGTTAATATACATAGTAATGCTATATTAAAGAACTGCTGATGTACCAATTTCGACAAATTATATAAAACTGCAAACTACTCAAGTAATACCGAACTGCGTAAAAGAAACATCCTTATAACTCCAAAAATAATAATTCTATTAACTAACAATTAACTGCGTCGGATTAAGCGTCTCATTTCCAATTAAAATATACTTCTGAATTGAAATTTGAATGAAATACAGGGTCATGAAAAATCGAAGAATGTGGAAAATAAGATTACAGATATCTCGGCATCTAATAATCCGATCGACTTCGTTCTATATGCAAAATGTGTCTTATTTTATTGCCTTTTACGTCCATTCCTTAGAACAAAAACATTCGAAAATTTTTATATACCTTTCATCAGAAAGAATTTTTCGAGAATCCGAAAAAAATAGTTCCGGATAATCGAGGTTACTAATATTAAATAGTCTTCGTTCCATTCTTACATACTAAGTACATACAAAATTTCAAGTCTCTATCTCAATTTGTTCGGGAGATAGAGCGGTTACAGACAGACAGACAGACGGACGGACGGCAAATTTTTTTTTCTAAAAATATGTTTTTTGGAATCTCCACTATCTAAAACGTGTAAATCCGTCAAAAATTTTTTTTCATTTTCAAAACGATTGCAAGAATTACCCTATACTACGTATAATAGGTAAGTAAAATGGAAAAAAAAAAAAAAAAAAAAAAGAAAAAAGAAAAAAAAAGAAATATGAAACTCTAAATATTAGCTCTAAAAATTATCCGCAAACAATATAGTTCTCCTCTTGAAGAAAAGAACTAAGTAAAAAAAAAAAACACAGCTTGTTTGAATAGAATCACTTCAGTTGACAAACCTGGAGGCTACTATAGACCATTCCGTCACTGTCATCAAACAAAGCGATCGCGGACTATAACGACAAATCCCGAATGCCGTGTAGAAAAGTATCTCTTTCTTCTACCTCCCATTCTTATTTCTACGTCAACAAGACAGAAGTTAAGAAGTTGAATGACAGAGCCGGAACGGGCCAGATTAGTTTTTAAAGGTTTAAACATATCGCTCAGAAATTAGATAAATATATAAACTACCCCACTGGTCGGGCACATGTGAACAATTTTTGAATTTATAACATGATAAAAAAAATTAAGAACTATTCAGATGTTTAAAAGAAGAATCTATCATGTGTAAAGAAAAGTTCTGTTTACTATATTGAGTAGTTTTTGTTTAAATAAATTAAATCAGTTAAGAAAAAATATATTTATGTAAACTGTTTACATGTCCCCCAGTCTTTCCTGGGTTATGGACATAATCCCCTCTGACAAAATAATCTCTTTGCTGAATAAAGGCTCTATTTTGAGCAAGTTTCTTTTACAAAAAGGACCTCCAAACATTTAAAAAATATTAAAATTAGTTGAAAAATGAAATTGAAAATTGGAAGTTATAACATACGTGATAAATATTTTATATTTTTTAAAGATACATATACATTTTAAAGTCTGAAACAAAATACTATACTCTTTTATACTAAATATGAAACATTAGGCAGACTTGAATACATTTAAAAAGCATTTAATTTTTAAAATTGATTATTTTTTAATTCATATTTTTTAACTGATCATTTTATTTATTTATTTTATTTTTTTTAATTTGGTTGCTTTTTAAATGTATTAAAGTCTGTCTAATGTTTCATATTTAGTTTAAAATTTAGACCTCGTTTCTACAAGTATTAAAAATTTAAAAAATTATATGGAGTTTTCTTTTCAAAAATATAATGATTGTTTAACTTGTCCTCCTTTCATTCACCGAGGAGAGGGAATATAAATCTATAACAGCCTTTCTGGCAAAATTTTAGAAAAAGCAGAAAAGTAAATAACATCACCTGAGAATGGTTTTTAATTTATTTCGGCATTTTTGGTACTCTGTGGAGAGAAGGGGCGGGGGAGCGGAAAAAATACTTCTGAGTTTGGGGAAGCGGTGGGAGGGGGGGGGGGCAAGGATTATTCAGGATGAATGATAGAATTTTTTGTGAATAATGTTGCTTCGCACCTATAATATGTGTGAATAAATAGGTATACGGAAAAAAAGTGACAGGAAAAAGGTTACTGGAAAATAAGTAACGCGGGAAAGAAGTTACCGGAAAATAAGTGACAAGGAATTTGTTTTGGGATTCATTGGGTAAGTCGGGATTCAGTGATCGGGGAAGGCTCTTAATTTAGGTAAATGAGTTTTTCATGCTGAATTAATCGTTTTAGTTCAAATTTTGGGTTTACGTTCATAATGAAAAGACGCTTGCCTGATTAGTTTTGCAAACGGACGATTATTTTCCATTGCCAAACCGCTCTTAATTAGATAAATGAGTTTTTTATTCAGAATTATCAAGTGTGTCAAATTTTGGATATACGTTCTTTCTGATAAAACTTATATAATTCCTTGCTTATATCAATCCTTATATATTGGCTTAAATAATGCTTTCTGAAATATCTGAAGAGTTTGGGGTGTTTAATGGTTAAGTATAGAGGGAAAAGGGGGGATAGTCTCCCTTAAATTAAATTAATAGCTTTTACGCAGAATTATCCGATTTGCTTGGCATTTTGGACATATGTTCTTTATAAGACGTATCTCTGATTAGTTATGGGGTCCCTTTGCTTATTATAAAGGGGGGACAGGCAATTATCTCCCTCTCAAATTAAATAAATCGGTATTTTATGCAGAATTATCCGATGTATTTCAAACTTTAAATATAGATTCTTTCAGATAAGGTGAATCCCTGAATAGCTTTAAGGGTTTAATGACAAAGTATAAGGGGGGGGGCGTAAAACCTCTCTTAAATTAAATAAATGTTTTTTTTACAAAGAATTAACCGATTTGCTTGGAAATCTGGTCATAGGTTCATTTTGATAAGGCGTATCCTGATAAGTTATGGGAATATTTTGCTAATTAAAAAGGGAGGGGGGAGTAGGCAATTATTCTCTCCTCTTAAATTAGATATTTTTTTAAGCACAATTACCCGATGTATTTTTAATTTTGGACACAGGTTCTTTCTGGTGAAGTTAATCCCTGAATAGTTTTAAGGGTTTAATGGCTAAATATGGGGGGTGGAGGGAGGGAGGTGGGGGATAATTCCTCCTTAAATTAAATAAATAGTTTTTTACGCTGAATTATCCGATTTGCTTTTAATCTTGGTAATAGGTACATTATAATAAGACGAATCTATATTTTGAATATAAATTCTTTTAATATTATTTATAATTTAATTTTTTTTATAATTTTAACTATATAAAAAATAAATGTTATATTATAAGCATTATTATTTTTAAGTTATATATCAATGTTTTATTTTATACTTTTACATTTTCACAATATATATATATATAATGTAATAAAAAGTAAAAATAGTAATAATAATAATAATAATAATAACTCATAATAGTAATTATAATTGATAACTAATAAAAATTAAATGTAAATAAATAAAAAATAAATAAATAAATAAATATAATTAAATGTTAAAAGTTATTAATAATAACTCATAATAATAACAATTAATATAAATTAAATATAAATAAAATTAAAAATAAATGTGTCAATAAATATAATTAGATATTAAAAATTTTACTCATTACAAGGAACCTATTTAAAAAATGATAATAATTCTATTAATTCTAGTAAATCAATTAAAATGAATGCATAAATAAATATTAAAAATTAATTTCATGAACAAGAATTCATTTAAAAATTGATAATATTTAATAATTCATAATAAATCAATTCTTATATGTGCATAAAGTGAAATTAAATATATTCAAAATTAGTTTCAATAACATGAATTGAATATTTAATGAAATCAATAATTAATTCATTAATATTTTATTAAATGATAATATTTAATTAAATAATAGGAAATTAATAAAAATTATATAAATAAATAGAATTAAATATTAAAAATTATACTCATTTACAAAAATTTGTTAAAAAAAATAATATTTATTATTCACAATTATTGATACAATTCTCATGTAATGACACTATTGTAATGATACGTAGCGAGTCTGATGGAGGTACATCTATATTATAATAGCCAAACTTATCTGTGCGTAACGCATACGTCATTTTGCGAATGACAACATTTTCCCATGCAATTTAGTTTTGCAATTTTTGCTACTGCAATTTTTATACACCTAAACATCACACATTCTTAATTTTTACATCGGCATATAGAGAAAAAAATGTACTTTTAAATGCAATTTGTTTAAAAGCTGTATTTCAATTTATTTTTGAGTTATTATTTTTTTATAGTTTTTGTGCGAATTTTGTAATCGTGGCAACAGAAATGCGACACTTTCTCTTAAAATTGAAAAAAAAAAAAAAAAAAAAAAAAGAAATTAAAATTTCGTATGTAAATTTTGAGAAGATGAAAATGATGACGGGTTTATATTTCACGTGAAATTTTATGATCGTGTCAATTTGATTTTTTTATTCATTTTTACCAGCATAAGAGCCTCAATTGATAACTTTATCTTAATAACTTATCTTTATCATGTTTTACCAATTACATATGCGATTAAAGTTTAATTTTAATAATTTGGACAACTGACTTTTATAGAAATTTCATTTTGTTAATTTTAGCTTAAAATAGTATTTCTTTTAGAGTTAAACTACCAATATAAGATGCATTTTTTACTGTGGCTAATTTTGTACGTTGTTATAAATCAGTAAAACAGTTCCATCTAAAATATTTTTTTCGTCGAAGTTCGACGGGTTCCACCTCGTGACAATAATGTCAGTAATGGGGTATAATAAAATATTATCATTTTTAAAATAAATATTTGATAATCAGTATAATTTTCTATATTTTATTATAATTAGTTTACTAATTTAATTTTAAATTTATTTATATTTAATTTTCTGTTTAATTTATATTTATATACTACCAATTCATTCTTAATTTATTATAAAATATTTATTTAATAATAATTATTATAATATATTAATATATTGTATTATATATATTGTAATATGAAATATTATTATTATTCATTAAACCTTTAAAACTATTCAGGGATTCATTTTACGTGAAAGAATTTCTATCCAAAATTTGACAAACATCGGGTAATTGTGCATAAAAAACAATTTATAAAATTTAAAGGGAGAGTAGTAATTGTTCGTCCCCTCTTTTTAATTAACAAAAGAACCCCATAACTAATCATCAGGGATACGCCTTGTTATAATAAGATTACATCCAAAATTTGAAGCAAGTTAGATCATTCTGCGTAAAAGAGCCATGTATTTAATTTAAGGAGGTTATCTCTCGCTCCCCCCCCCCCTTTATGATTATCCGTTATACCCTTAAAACTTTTCTGAGATCCACTTTATGAGAAAGAACCTGCGTCCAAAAATTGATCGTCCGTTTGCAAAACTAAAGGGTAATTGTCCGTTTGGAAAACTAATCAGGCAAGCGTCTTTTCATTATGAACGTATACCCCAATATTGTACTAAAATGATTAATTCAGCATGGAAAACTCATTTACGGAAATTAAGAGCCTCTCCCGATCGCTGAATCCCGACTTACCCAATGAATCCCGAAAATCAATTCCTTGTCATTTTTTTTCGGTAACTTTTTTTCGTGTCACTATTTTCCGGTAACTTTTTTCCGCGTCACTTTTTTCCGCTTTTGTAATTTAGGTCACTTTTTTCCGGTAATTTTTTCCGCGTCACTTTTTTCCAAGATTCGCATAAATTATGCACCCAGTACTAATCACATCTATACAGAAAAATAAATAAATAAATAAATAAAAAATGGCCACACCTTCAAATGGCACTGGAATTGTAAAAGTTAATGGTATATTGAAAAAAAATATTTTGTTCAACCTCAACAGCTTGAAATTTTCTTCTACATTTCCAGACTCATTTTTAAAAGTAAAAACATAAAACTTCCTGAAGGGATTTTAGAAGAGATGTATAAGAGACCGTGTAATTTCATTTTTCGTTCCGTTCATTAGAATTTGATTTATAAATAAATGTTTTTCCAGTATGACATTTTTTTTCTCCAACTTCGGAAAATTCTGTTCATAGCGACAACTTTGACAACATTTTTTGCGATATTTTCCACATTTATGAAAAAATTGACAAGAACATTACATTGTATAGTCTCTAAAGAAGGAAATTTGCCAATACCGACATACTATATTCATGTCCTGGTACTATTGTAATGATTTGTAGCGAGTTTGATGGAGGTACATGTCAATATTGCCAATCTATTATATTATTATTTATTTATGATTATATATATATATAATATTTATATATATTATATTAATATATTACTTACTATATATAATATTATTGTTAGTCATTAAACCATTAAAACTATTCAGGGATTCAACTTATCAGAAAGAACCTATATTTAAAATTTGAAATACATCAGAAAATTCTGCATAAAAACCGATTTATCTAATTTGAGGGGGGGGGGATAATCGCTCGTTCATAATTAGCAAAAAAAAAAAAAAAAAAAAAAAAAAAAAAACTCATATCTAATCAGAGATATGCTTTACCATAATGAATCTACATCCAAAATTCCAAGCAAATCGGATAATTTTGTGAAAAAACCATTTATTTAATTTAAGAGAGGTTATTTCTCGTTATATATTTAACCTCTAAACTCTCAAAAGTCATCAGGCATTATATATTAAATATAAGTCTTATCAGAAAGAACGTATATCCAAAATTTGACACATTTTGGATAATTCTGAATAAAAACTCATTTACCCAATTTAGAGTGGATGAGGGTGTGATGTAGAATCACATACAGTTTTCACATATAGAAGAATTTCAGAAAAGAAAACTGATAAAGTAGTCTTTGAAACCCGAAATCCCGGCGTGGCATCTCGAGAAAGGCGAAGCATAACTTGTCATAGCATTACAGACTAACTTCTAACTCGATAAGAAATATATTTGTCAAAAAATTGCTAATTTTATTAAATTCCAAATCTATTTAACAATCAGGCCAGCCAATTTTATGCCTTTATGTTTAAAAAGAAAGCTTCTAATTGTTGACCAGAGAATTTGAAAACCCGCCTTAATGCAATCAGTATTCAAACTTTACATTTCTTTAAGACGAACACTACTTTATAATGTAAAATTTTTAAAACTAAAATCCGATTTCATTTTTAGGAAATCAGTCAAGTGTCTTTTCAGTATGAACGTGTATCCAAAAATTTGACAAAAACAGTTAATTTAGCATGGAAAATCTATTTATTTGAATAAAGAGCCTCACCTAGATCAATGAATCCCAATTTAACCAACGAATCAGCAAAATTAATTCCTTTGTCACTTTTATCCCTGTAACATTTTTTCGTGTCCCCTTTTTTCCGGTAACATTTTTTTCGTGTCATAATTTCATATTATAAATTGAAATATCTCGATAAAATAACGGGAGTAAATTCTTATATTAAAAACTAAATTGCTGCAAAATGCGAGCAAAATGTTTTGGCATTTTAGAAATTTTGATACTCGAAAGCGGGACCGGGGCGGGGGGGGTAAGTTATCATTTACATCTTTAATACAAATTGAAATATGTCGATAAAATAACGGAAACAATTTCTAATATTAGAGAGCAAATTAGAGCTGACTGAGAGGTAAATTTCGGCACCTTTGAAATTTCCACATTTGGAGAGGTGGGGCTGAATTAACGCTTGCCCCCTTAATATAAATTAAAATACCCCTATAAAAAAATCGGAGAAATTCTATTTTTAGCAAGCAAATTAGAGTTAATCGAGAGTTTAATTTGGGCACATTTGAAATGTTGATACTAGAAAATGGTAATAATTGGTTTTAATAAGTAGAAAGTGGAGAAGAAGGCATAAATTAACGCTTTCTCCCTTAATGTAAATTGAAATAACTCGATGAAATATCGGGCGCAAATTCTAATATTAGAAATCAAATTAGTTCTCAATCAGAACTACATTTTAGCACTTTTGAAATATCTACACTTGAAAGTGGAGGGGGGGGGGGGGTGAGTTAATGCTTTCCCTCTTAATCTAAATCGAAATATCTTGATAAAAAAACCGGAGAAAATTCTAATATTAGAGAGCAAATTAGAATTAATAGAGAGCTATATTTTGGCACCTTTTAAACTTTTATACCTGAAAATAGGGGAAGGGGGCGAGAACTGAGTTAACGTTTGGCCCCCTCAATTTAAGCTGTTAATACAGGTTTTTGCTATTCTAATAACAATACCTATACTTTTAAAATATCATTATTTTACAGTCAACATCCCAATTAAAGAATAATACACATTACATTTCGAAGGGGAGAGGAAGGATGCAGTATTATTAAAAATATCTTGTATTTAAAAAAAACTAATATTTTATAGAAATCGAGTCGAGTCGGGTCGGGCTGTGCTTTTAAATTTTAGAATGAGCACGACCTGAAAATTTCAGCTTGTGCAGACCTTTATTGCTAATGCAGATTTCTAATCACTACTGCTGTAACTTAAAAGAACACAAAAATAATTTTTTCCCCTGTTCAGTATATGTACTATTTATAGTTACAAGATTTTAGTAAATCACCATGTAAGTCAATAGATATTTCATGAGAACAGAGAAATTTAATAAATGTAAGCTTTATGAGATGAAAAACCTCTCTCCTTTGTATTCTTTCATTGTTGTGAGCGGTCAGGAAAAATCACAGTTAAAAACCAGTATTTTGTTAAAGAAAAATTCGCCTTCTTTAATCCCTTTATATTATTCAAAACATTTGCTCTATGAAAATACCGAAAGTGTCTTTTTTTTTTTTTTTTTTACTGTTTTTTCTCTCACCCTTGCCACCTGCTCATTATTTTGGAAAGGCTGGCTGGTTGCTGGTTGTTCCGGTTTGATCATTTACAACAAAGCACCACAACCTTTCTATATGTGCTGTCTGAATTCTTCGAATTTCATAATTGGAAGTTCCTTTTTTTTCTTTTCGCTTCAAGGCAGAAGACACCTTCTTTATGTTTTATGAATGAAAACCTATCACATCTATGATGTAATGTAATTTTATCGAACACCATTCGTCGTCCGTTCGAAACTTTTGCCGAATTATTTTTAAAGAAAAGTTGTTGACCTGATAAAAAACAAATTCACTAGAAACTGATAGTGGGTTTTCTAATTACATCCCGTTTGCAATTTTATTATTAAATATCTTGAGTGGTCTCATTTTTTTCCTTTACTATTGTAGACTAAGAAATACGATGGTGGACATTCGGGTCCCGCGACTGGGAAGGGGAAAGGTTTGAAAAGGGCAAGAAAAAAGTTCCATTTCACATTAAAACAGAAAACGCTTTTTATCTATGAGTTTTAAAAAAATAACAATGGTGTGTGTTAATTAATCCATGGAATACCTCGAAATAGTTAACAAAATTTGGGCCACCGGTTCCATTTAAAATGGAAATCCTCTGCAAAAATTTTAATCCACTACTTGAGAAATTATGATTCATTTTATTTATTTATTTTGTACGTATATACTGAGTATCTTGTAAGATGTAGTACGAATGCAGACCAGATGTTTATAAGCACTGTGACTATTGTCGCCAAGAGTTACCATGCTTCTATTTGCACACAGAAGAGTTTGTGGGTAAAAAATCATTAAGGTATTCCTCAATGTAATGATATATTACTACCCCTCGAGCACAGATCATAGAGATATGGTCGAAGCTATAAACGCAGTTTATGATCTCCGCCTACCGTAGACGCACTTTTTGTACACCCGTACAAAAAGTATATCTATCGTTTACCCCATAATTTTTCAAGAATCGGGTAGCTGCGACATGTATCAGGAGAATCTGTACAATCTAAAATCCAGTTACTCCCAAAATTATAGATAATTTTTATGAGTTTCTCTTACTACGGAAATTAATTAATTTCTTTTTTCTTCTTCAAATTATGAAAATTATATAATGCCGTTAAAAATCACATAAAAAAAAAAAAAAAAAAAAAAAAAAAAACATGTTGGGAATAGCAAACCAAATTTCTGAACTCATATTGCGAAAGTTTGAAATTTTACGATACAGATGAAGAGACATACATAAAACAAAGTGATATTATTAGTAAATTATCGAAACCAGTGAAAAATAGTTCTGTTTGATATTAAAAAACAGTAACATTTTTCAAAGATTTATTGAAAAATCGTGTTTCTTTTTCTAAAGAATATCCATTTAACTTTTACAGTTAGTACCTAAAGAAAAGTATATAAGTACTTATTTAATTATTAAGTTCATTGTATAAATAAATCTAATAATTTCATATCATTGTGCTTACTGACATTTTTTATATGAAAATATCATACGGTCTATCATTAATGCTTTCATTTTACATTTAAGAGAAATTAATGTTAATATTAATACAATTATTTTCTTAAAGTACCACCAAAAAATATTAATTCATAATACGATATCAGTTACAAATTTGTTTACAATTGTTCCTTTAATTCACATTTATTCTTATTATTTTGATTTTAAAAAATATTCAAGTTATTGGCTGCAGACCACACTGCGATTTTACACAATACTCAATTCTTGTAAGTGACCCCTCCCCCCCCCCTTTCAGTTTTTACCATAATAGCTCTGTGTTTTTATCATTAGATAAAATATTGTATGATCTAGTAACTTCGCTTGTAGTGTCTACAGATGGACATAAGAACGCATTATCGAGTAACTGAGATAGTTGAGTGTAGAAATTGGTAATATACCATACCAATGAGTAACGTAAATGTGTACGAATGGATAGAAAATGGCTTTATCGAGTAACTGAGATAATTGTGTGTAGGAACTGGTGAAATACATTATCATTGAGTAACTATATTGTTGTGCATACAGGCAGAAGATTGCATTATCGAGTAACTGTACAATTGTGTTGTAGGAACTGATGAAATATATCACCATTGAGTAATCTATATTGCTGTGCATTCAGGCTGTTGATTGCATTATCGAGTAACTTAGAAAACTGTGTAATGAGCTGAAAAAATACAGTGAGTCTTCGAGTAACTCTACTCAGTAATCAAAGAAAGAAAACATTTTTAATTGATATTAATATATAGATGATCAAAGTGATATTTTTTAGAGTCAAGTATGTCATGCATTACTTTTTATGCTTTCATTTCACAGTAAAGGTGTTATGAAATGGTAATTTGAGTTTATTTCAAAATTGATCTAAAAGGCGATTCTTTTAATATATTAAATGAAGACTTCTTTTAATTGGAAATATTTTGACACCGAATTTTTACCCATACGGAATGCAATACAATATCGCGAGATATTGTATATTTTGTAAATACGCCCGGTGCAATTACCCATCTAAATTAAAGCTTTTATTGACTTTTTTCCATAGTAATACTTTCGTCGAAATATTTTGACACCGAGTTTTTACCCACACGGAATGCAATACAATATCGCGAGATATTGTATATTTTGTAAATACGCCCGGTGATATTACCCATGTAAATTAAAGCTTTTATTGACTTTTTTTCCATAGTAATACTTTCGTCACTTTACTGTTTTTTGAAAATGCTAATTTTATTTTTTGTTTATTTATTTATTTATTTTTGTGTTTGAGATAGAGATTTAAACACTTCTAATAAATCTACGCATGGGATAAGCCCTCGGGCTTTTTATTAAGTATATAAAGATGCGTTAGATTTTATACTTTTTCACTTTATAATTCAGTAAAAAATGTTACATGAAACGTAATATTATACGAATCTAAAAACCGACGAGCAGTCTCGTGTAATGCATATTTTAAAAGTTCAAAGGGAAAAAAAAACCAAAATATTAGTGTTTAAAAATGTAGTAGGAATTTTTTTTAAATGCAATTTTTTTTAAAACATTTTCACAATTTTAATTAATAATGTAGTTTGTTTGCTTATTTTATTAATTCACTGTTAACTGAACATTAAAAGTAGTCAGTTCACTGTTTAATCTATATTTTCAAAAATAAACAAAATTATCGAAAAGATACACTGCCATCTGAAGAGATATTAATTTTATCGCTATTATTTTTATTTTCTTAATTACACTACCAACAAATATCAATATATATTTCATATTGTCTCCAGCTTTTAAATTTTTATAAAATCATTCATCGTAAAAAGTAACAGACAATCCAACAATTTGATAAAATGCTTGTCAAAATTCTTGTAAATAAGCCAACCTTCCCGACATCTTTTTACGGTAATATCTTTGTATTTTTATAACTAGGTCAATTATTGTATTATCGAGTAATTAAACTCCTTGTGTGTGCTGAACATAGTATTATCGAGTAACGGAGATATTTGTGTTTAGGAATTGACAAAATACCGCATCACCGAATAACTTATATTTCCTTATACATAAGGGTAGAATATTGCACAATTCGAGTAACCAATAATGCTGTGTATACATACGGGCTAAAATTCGCACGATCGAGTAACTTATATTGTTGTGTATATATGGTAGAAGATTGCATGATCGAGTAACTGAAGTGGCTGTGTAGAATATGACAAAATACTGCATCTTCGAGTAACCTTAGCTTAATTGGTAGAAAACCATTGCATCTGTAAAAGTTTTGGGGTTCGAGGCTATCAAAATACACTCCATAAGATGGCGCTGAAACCAGTGGCAAATAAAATGTTACACACGGTGTGTATTCATGACGGCAATAAATCGCTTCTCCGAGTAACCTCAAAAAACGGCAGATTTAGCATCCTGGTTATTGAAAACGCGTAATTCAGGTCTCAGACACTCCGAGTAACCTCCAAAAGTTACTCGAAGCGTCTGAGGTTACTCACTCTGTTGGTGTTTAAACCGACGAAGTTACTCATTTTACAGGGTAGACCAACGCACATACACGCAGACAGACACACGGACAGACAGACATTTTGTAAAAACATGTTTTTTGGAATCTCTGACCCCTAAAACGTGTAAATCCGTCGAAAACCGAAAGTCGAAAAAAATTTCTATTACAATACTTTCTTCTATTGAAGATAGAAGAAAGTAAAAATAATTTGCGATAAATCATTATTATTTTTTTTTAAATCGTAAGAATATTTAAGACCATACATTCACATGCGTTAACGCCAAACTGCTAGATCAAACTAGCGTCAATCTTCTTTCGCTAATTTCGCAAAATCTCTCTAGACCCCGACCTTTGTTCAGCCTAGATTTCGCACTTGGAAGAAAAAACATTTCGTATCTGTGTAAGAGTAATAGTTTCTTCTGGTAGCATCTAATTTTTCGTATTTTTTGGCTATTGTTAAGTCTATTATCCAGGTTTATTTATTTCATTTTATTTATCTTATCTTTAATTCTCGTGACACACTTTGTCTATGATGTAACGTGAAACGAGATTGTATTTTTTAATGTTTGAATATATTTTATTGAAAAGAATGAACGCTTTTAACTGGACGATTACTTCAAAAAGAATTTGAATTTTTAAAGTTTTTATTTTATAAAAGTTCTAATCATCAGAATTTAACGAAATTAAAATGGGACCACATGGGTATATTATACTTTCAAACAAACAAAAAAAAAAAAAAAAAAAAAAAAGAATTAACAAAATCGGTTCATATTTTCGGAAGTTATGAATGGATAAGAAATACACACAGGTCGAAATCATAACCTACTCCTTAAAGTCTGTAATGTAGAATCACATATAGTTTTCTTAAATTTTACATTTTTCAAAATTACAGTTAAAACTAATCTTTAATTAAATATCTATTTTATCTTAACGTTTTATTTCGAGCCCACAATATCTTTTCTTCAAAAGAAAAGAAAGAAAAACATCTAGCATCGGCTTTATTACTGAAAAATGGCAGTCAGATAAAAAGAATTCATTAAGATGCGTATTTCACCCTAGCTAGAAACAAATAAAAAAGAGAATAAAGATCGACTGTGTTTGCGGTCAGTGAAGTTTCATTTTGCTCTCTGCGTAATTTTAAGTCTAACTTATTCGTTGCATAATAGTCTTTCATGTACATGCTATTTGTTGTGTCTTTTGAGAACATTTTCTCAAAATATGCTCCTAATGTAAGAATTGGCAGTCGAATGCCTTTTTGGCGTATTTTTAGGACTGCTATTTTCTGATTGCCCTGCTGTTAAATTCAAAATCCTTTTAATTGTTTGAGGTGTAACAGACAATTTTGCGTAGATGATATCAGTCATTTTTCATATGCTATTTGTCGCCAATTGTGTGATGCCAATGTGTGCATTATTGAGTGTTTAATCAATTGCCTCCTTCTTGCTTCACGAAGCAGTCATGTGAAGACTGTTTTCTTAAAAATGCGTTCAGGCACCATCCCTAGTATTTCTGTATGAAAGCTTTAAATCTATAAGTTTACTGGAAATAAATAATTTTCTAAAAGAGCATTTATTTTCTTAAACTTCCTACCCTGAATGGGTCTAATCGACCCATAACTATAATTTGTTTTGTACGATTCGAACTAGAACTATTTTTATAAAGAAAGTTAAATAATAAATTAGGAGAAATAAGCCAATTAAAAATATTAAAATATTTTAAATAACAATTCTGGTGTGATTTTTTTTTTTTTAACCATTTGAAAAATGGTTGTTGTTTTCGGGAGAATGGACCCGATGATGTTACCACTTTTGAATGATGTTACCACTTTTGAATGATGTGGTCACTTTTGAATTTAAATTAATTTCTTTACTTTTAGAAGAGTTTTTTTTTAATTTAAATTAAATTCTTTACTTTTAGAAGAATTTTTATTTGAATAGTAAATTAAAATGGTTAAAATCATTGTAATAAAGGAGAAAACTAACAAATTTAAAAATGGGTAGACGGAAATTAACAGATACGGAAAAAGCCGAAGCCAAAGAAATGAATGAACGTGAATATCGCATTCAATGATATTAAACACAATACGCGTACTTAAACAATCATAAAGTGATTTTTATTTCTTCTTTTGCTATTTAAAATAAAAATTTAGTCAACATGTATAAGTTGCTTATTAGTTTGGCGATTCGTATCATTTGGCGAAATTGGTCGACGGGATAACTGAGTAATACTGTATTTGGTTTGGCGCAAAAACGTCTTTCAATGCAGAAAATGATAAAATCAAAAGATTATTGAGCCGCTGAAAACCAATTACGTGTTGAAAGGCGATCACGAAAAAGGAAGCAATTTAATGCCGAACCGATTAATTGTAAAACATCATGTCGCCAGGGCGACCAATCCACTAGCCATGGCGTTTTACTATCGGTCGGTTCTAACCAGGAAAATTTGAGTGCCAATAGTGATTCTAACAAGCCGGAAAATGTTATAGCTATTACTCTTGATTTTCCACCACCTAAAAAGAAAACTAAAAAGCAATCGGCTTGGGAAAAACTGGGAAAAAACTTTTTTGATTCGATGTCTGATGGACCCATTCACAGATGCATGTGCTGCGATCGATTTTGGTTTAAAACCTCCATCACCAAAATTCTGCTCTGTAAAATCAAACAATATATGCCAAAGTCTTACAAGTATAACAGTATATGCCAAAGCTGTATTTTAATAATGATTACTTTTGCACCAACAATGTTAAATAGTTTGAAATGTTTCTTTCGTCGCCAACTTTTATGCTTGGCGACAATAGAGTGATATAACTTAAACGAACCGTACCTTCAAATTGCAGCATGTATAAAGTCATTTATAGCAGTGGCACGGATAATACACAATAAAACAACTGGTATTTAGCTTAAAATGATAGATGAATGTATCGAGTGAAACATTTTTCAAATGGTTGGGGTAATTTCTTAAATTACAATTTTTTTTTTTTTTTTTTTTTTTTTTTTTTTATCAAGAATGAGTAAAATTTGAACAGGGTTGGAAGGTTAAGCGATCATAGCCTACAACTCTAGCGAATGCATTTAAAAAAGAACCTGGTCAACAATATTTAAAGTACAGATCTTTAGTACAAAGTCGGTTAATAAAAATATTGAAAATTACTTCATAAAACTATATTTGCATGTGAATATTAAAACAGAAGGAAAAAATTTAAACAATGAATTCATTAAAGTGTGTTAACCCTATAACTGGTTAATTCTTTTCCGTTCAAAAAATTGAAAATAGCGGACTCACATTATTTAAATAAAATATTCGTAAAATTTAGTCTAAACATTCCCGCCTTTCAATAGTATGAAAATTTTCTTAAAAAATAATAGTGGTGTCAAAAAGCTTTAAATGATGCAATAAGGAAATTCGTTTTGCCGAACGGCGTTCGGGCAAACCAGTCAAGGTGTTAATCACTGTAAAGGAAAAAATATTCTCCTACTTAAAATAGCCAAACAACTTTACTGCAAATAGTTTAAATTTAGAAATACATTTACAAGTCCCATTGTACATTTCTAAATGATCTTTTAAATCATTGTTGCCAATTCTAAGACAGCGGAAACGAAAAATTAATTTCTTTATAGCAATATATATATATATATATATTCACATGAATATCAAAAAGAGAAAATAATAAATGTTTAATATGCACTAAAAGCAGAAGTAAAAAAAATAAAAATACGTCATAGTTAAAATGAACTACCATTGCAAGAAAAAAGTATTAGATTTGTGAATTTTTTTCTAATTTGGGTTTTTGGTAGATTTACACATTTTAAGAGTCAGCGGTTCCAAAATCTTGTTTTCACAAAATGTCTGTCCATGATTCTGTGAGTCTATGATTCTGTCTATTTGTATATGACAAATATTGTGGACATTCTCTCTCGAGAACTAATGCATGTTACTCAATAAACAAGTTGCAAATTGCACGTGAAGCGTAGCAAATGAGGTGCGTTTGTACGATAACGAACTTTTAAAAATATTCATATGTTGCTGATATAGTAGGCAGTACTTCGGATAGAGTACAGCGGTCGAAATCTTTGTGCTTCTGTAAATGTACAGGAAGTAATTTTTATTACACCTCAGCAACGTATATCATATTCTTAAAATGTGAAATAGTTAAGTATAAATAAAACACGACCCAAGCAATGTATCCCCGTATAGCATTATGTAGTAGAATACTTTTGTGTGGCCCTGTAATTTAATAATAAATATTCTTTGCATCATAGATTGTACTGAATGTATATTTTAGTATATATGTATACTTCATTAGGTTCATGTCACTTTTATTTTGTTCCAATGAGTGTAATACCATTAAAATGCATTTGAAACTTTTTTTTCCATTAATCGTAATGTAATGCAATACTTTTGATTGTCCCTGTAATTGATCTATGCATCCCATTTTCATAAAATTTGAAATCACTCGACAAAATTGTGTAAAAATTATATGTTTTAAATTTCAAATGATTAAAATGCATTTGAAATTTTTTTCCCATTGACTCTAATATAATGGAGTATTTTTTATTGTCCCTGTAATTGATCTATGCATCCGATTTTCATAAAATTTGAAATGACTCGACAAAAATACGTAGTAATTATATATTTTAAATTTCAAACGATTCGGTTGGGTAGTTTTTGCGTTGTTATATGCGGACAAACAGAGGGACAGACGGACGGACTGAACGACAACTATAGGTGCTACGTATTTACCTAACTAGTAAATCTGCAGATCAGGAGCCTCAACGTCAGCTTTGCACATAATTTTTTTTTTAAACACTTTGGGTAATATTCAACTTCCTGGAAACTGTAATTTAAAATTTTCAAATTACGTAATTATTTATAAGAATAAAATAAGAATAAGAAGTTTTAAGCCATCAAAAGCGTTAAATTAAAGATTTAGTTGTGTTAGGATATTCTGAAATTTTCATGATCTATTATTTTTGTTTTTTTTATTATAACATAGTAGATTTCTTCAGGGGGGCGGAGCCCCCCTAAGCCCCCCGTAATCTCATTAAACTTAAATTTGTAACTTTCTATCAATTTGCTAATGGTTATCGTATGTCTTGTATTTCTTTATTCATTTTGATTTATAACGACAAGTAACAGTTTTAATAAGCATTTTTCATTATACTCATACTTCTACATACCTGCCCACCACAAACACTTACTCTGATGTATCGGGAACTTTTGAAAGTGTAAACTCAGTAATCTAGGGTTTTATAATTTTGTTTCCGAAAAAAAAAAGATGTTTTGATTGCATTTTGTGGCAGTTATCGCAGACAGACAGACAGACTGACAGAAGGAAAACATTAAATTTTGTGTCGCCAAAATAAGCCTTCACCGAAGTTTCGGCAATGAAGTCATTATTCATGAGTTATTGCTATCTATGTTTCTAATATTGTTTACGACTACTATAAAATACCTGTTTTATTTCAATTATGAAGTCAAATTTCATCAGGTGAAATAATTGTTAAAAATATAATTATTTTTTTTTTCTTTTACTTCTAATTATGCCCCCATTTTTGTTAGAAAAATTCTTATTAACGAAACAAATTTCCGTGTTAATATTTAACAAAGTACTATATTTTTGCCGAAACGTCAGTGAAGGCTTACTTTGGAGACACGAAATTTTTTTGTGTCTGTCTGTCTGTCAGTCAGTCTGTCTGTTCCGCGATAACTTCCGTAAAAAGCATTCGATTGACTTCAAATTAAGTGGGTATATTAGTGAGGCACTGGGATTAAGCTGTATAGTTTTTTGTAAGATTTGGTTCATTCGTTCGAAAAATATAGAATATTTTATTTTGCGCAATAATGCTTTTCTATGGCAAATCCAATGATTTCCATTTGTTTTTCCTTGAGAGAAAATGTCACATTATGATAAATGGATGCTGAAATTTACCGGTTAAATTATTCGTATTGTTTTGAAATTTTGCCTATTCATTTGTCAGATTTTTAAAAACTATTACTGTAAATTTTGGAGATTTTTTATAAATGTATTCCAATAATATAAACGAATTTGTTTTAGAGACTTCCTTATTTCAAATGTTTTTATTTCATTTTCTTTATTTTCTCTTAATGGTTGCTAAGAAACCATTCATTTTTATAATGTTATAAATTTGAATGCGTGTAATTATTGAAGGCGAAAATTTAAATGAAGTCAACGTTAAAACTGATGAATTAATGCGTATCTTTGTGTATAACTATAACATAGCCCAGAAAAGAACATAGGCTATGTTTTATTGATTTTATTCACATATTTTCCTTAATAATTCAAAATTTCCTTCTTTTTCATGCAGAATCAATAGCGATCTTTTAGATAAAATTTAACCAATTTCCTTTATCGTTGCCAAAAAAAAAAAAAAATAAAAAAAAAAAAAATTGTAATTTAAGAAATTACCCCAACCATTTGAAAAATGTTTCACTCGATACATTCATCTATCATTTTAAGCTAAATACCAGTTGTTTTATTGTGTATTATCCGTGCCACTGCTATAAATGACTTTATACATGCCGCAATTTGAAGGTACGGTTCGTTTAAGTTATATCACTCTATTGTCGCCAAGCATAAAAGTTGGCGACGAAAGAAACATTTCAAACTATTTAACATTGTTGGTGCAAAAGTAATCATTATTAAAATACAGCTTTGGCATATACTGTTATACTTGTAAGACTTTGGCATATATTGTTTGATTTTACAGAGCAGAATTTTGGTGATGGAGGTTTTAAACCAAAATCGATCGCAGCACATGCATCTGTGAATGGGTCCATCAGACATCGAATCAAAAAAGTTTTTTCCCAGTTTTTCCCAAGCCGATTGCTTTTTAGTTTTCTTTTTAGGTGGTGGAAAATCAAGAGTAATAGCTATAACATTTTCCGGCTTGTTAGAATCACTATTGGCACTCAAATTTTCCTGGTTAGAACCGACCGATAGTAAAACGCCATGGCTAGTGGATTGGTCGCCCTGGCGACATGATGTTTTACAATTAATCGGTTCGGCATTAAATTGCTTCCTTTTTCGTGATCGCCTTTCAACACGTAATTGGTTTTCAGCGGCTCAATAATCTTTTGATTTTATCATTTTCTGCATTGAAAGACGTTTTTGCGCCAAACCAAATACAGTATTACTCAGTTATCCCGTCGACCAATTTCGCCAAATGATACGAATCGCCAAACTAATAAGCAACTTATACATGTTGACTAAATTTTTATTTTAAATAGCAAAAGAAGAAATAAAAATCACTTTATGATTGTTTAAGTACGCGTATTGTGTTTAATATCATTGAATGCGATATTCACGTTCATTCATTTCTTTGGCTTCGGCTTTTTCCCGTATCTGTTAATTTCCGTCTACCCATTTTTAAATTTGTTAGTTTTCTCCTTTATTACAATGATTTTAACCATTTTAATTTACTATTCAAATAAAAATTCTTCTAAAAGTAAAGAATTTAATTTAAATTCAAATAAAAATTCTTCTAAAAATAAAGAATTTAATTTAAATTCAAAAGTGGTAACATCATTCAAAAGTGGTAACATCATTCAAAAGTGGTAACATCATCGGGTCCATTCTCCCGAAAACAACAACCATTTTTCAAATGGTTAATAAAAATTGTAATTTAAGAAATTACCCCAACCATTTGAAAAATGTTTCACTCGATACATTCATCTATCATTTTAAGCTAAATACCAGTTGTTTTATTGTGTATTATCCGTGCCACTGCTATAAATGACTTTATACATGCTGCAATTTGAAGGTACGGTTCGTTTAAGTTATATCACTCTATTGTCGCCAAGCATAAAAGTTGGCGACGAAAGAAACATTTCAAACTATTTAACATTGTTGGTGCAAAAGTAATCATTATTAAAATACAGCTTTGGCATATACTGTTATACTTGTAAGACTTTGGCATATATTGTTTGATTTTACAGAGCAGAATTTTGGTGATGGAGGTTTTAAACCAAAATCGATCGCAGCACATGCATCTGTGAATGGGTCCATCAGACATCGAATCAAAAAAGTTTTTTCCCAGTTTTTCCCAAGCCGATTGCTTTTTAGTTTTCTTTTTAGGTGGTGGAAAATCAAGAGTAATAGCTATAACATTTTCCGGCTTGTTAGAATCACTATTGGCACTCAAATTTTCCTGGTTAGAACCGACCGATAGTAAAACGCCATGGCTAGTGGATTGGTCGCCCTGGCGACATGATGTTTTACAATTAATCGGTTCGGCATTAAATTGCTTCCTTTTTCGTGATCGCCTTTCAACACGTAATTGGTTTTCAGCGGCTCAATAATCTTTTGATTTTATCATTTTCTGCATTGAAAGACGTTTTTGCGCCAAACCAAATACAGTATTACTCAGTTATCCCGTCGACCAATTTCGCCAAATGATACGAATCGCCAAACTAATAAGCAACTTATACATGTTGACTAAATTTTTATTTTAAATAGCAAAAGAAGAAATAAAAATCACTTTATGATTGTTTAAGTACGCGTATTGTGTTTAATATCATTGAATGCGATATTCACGTTCATTCATTTCTTTGGCTTCGGCTTTTTCCGTATCTGTTAATTTCCGTCTACCCATTTTTAAATTTGTTAGTTTTCTCCTTTATTACAATGATTTTAACCATTTTAATTTACTATTCAAATAAAAATTCTTCTAAAAGTAAAGAATTTAATTTAAATTCAAATAAAAATTCTTCTAAAAATAAAGAATTTAATTTAAATTCAAAAGTGGTAACATCATTCAAAAGTGGTAACATCATTCAAAAGTGGTAACATCATCGGGTCCATTCTCCCAAAAACAACAACCATTTTTCAAATGGTTAAAAAAATCAAAAGCTGGAATAATTTGTCAACGGCAATAAGTTTCAATTGAGCAAGTTCCATTCGAAAAATTAAACTAAGAAAAAATAAATATGAAGTCAGAATTAAAATAAAAATAAATATAGTACTTTGTTAAATATTAAACACGGAAATTTGTTTCGTTAATAAGAATTTTTCTGACAAAAATGGAGGCATAATTAGAAGTAAAAGAAATAAAAAAAAATTATATTTTTAACAAATATTTCACCTCATAAAATTTGACGTCATAATTGAAATAAAACAGGTATTTTATAGTAGTCGTTAAAAATATAAGAAACATGGATAGCAATAACTCATGAATAATGACATCATTGCCGAAACTTCAGTGAAGGCTTATTTTGGCGACACAAAATTTATTGTTTTCCGCCTGTCAGTCTGTTCTGTCTGTCTGTCTGGCCGCGATATCTGCCACAAAATGCAATCAAAATTTCTTTTTTTTTCGGAAACAAAATTGTAAAACCCTAAATTACTGAGTTTACACTTTCAAAAGTTCCTGATACATCAGATTTAGGTGTGGACAGGTATGTAGAAGTATGAGGATAATGAAAAATGCTTATTAAAACTGTTACTTATCCTTATAAATCAAAATGTATAAAGAAATACAAGATATACGATAACCATTAGCAAATTGATAGAAAGTTACAAATTTAAGTTTAATGAGACTACGGGGGGTTCAGGGGGGCGGAGCCCCCCTGAAGAAATCTACTATGTTATAATAAAAAAAACAAAAATAATAGATCATGAAAAATTCAGAATATTCTAACATAACTAAATCTTTAATTTAACGCTTTTGTTGGCTGAAAACTTCTTATTCTTATTTTATTCTTATAAATAATTACGTAACTTGAAAATTTTAAATTACAGTTTCCAGGAAGTTGAATATTACCCAAAGTGTGTTTTAAAAAAGAAATGATGTGCAAAGCTGACGTTGAGGCTCTTGATCTGCATATTTACTAGTTATTTTTATTCTGACGTCATATTTATTTTTTCTTAGTTTAATTTTTCGAATGGAAATTGCTCAATTGAAACTTACTAGCGTTGAAAAATATTCCATATTTTGATTTTTTTTTTTTGGCAACGATAAAGAAAATTTGTTAAATTTTATTGCCGAAACGTCAGTTGAAGGCTTACTTTGGAGACACGAAATTTTTTGGATTCTGTCTGTCTGTCAGTCTGTCAGTCTGTCAGTCTGTTCCGCGATAACTTCCGTAAAAAGCATTCGATTGGCTTGAAATTAAGTGGGTATGTTAGTGAGACACTGGGATTAAGCTGTATAGTTTTTTGTTAGATTTCATTCATTCGTTCGGAAGATATAGAATATTTTATTTCGCGCAATAATGTTTTTCTATGGCTAATCCAATGATTTTCATTTTTTTCCCCTGAGAGAAAATGACACATTTGATTAATGGAATTCAATGATAAATGAATACTAAAATTTACCAGTTAAATTATTCGTATTATTTTGAAATTTTGTCAACGCATTTGTCAGATTTTTAAAATTATTACTGTAAATTTTGGAAATTTTTTATAAATGTGTTCTAATAATATAGACTAATTTGTTTTAGAGATTTACTTATTTGAAATGTATTTATTTCATTTTCTTTATTTTCTTCTAATGGTTGCTAAGCAACCATTCATCTTAATCCTTATCCTTATAATGCTATAAATTTGAAAGCGTGTGAAAAATTTAAATGAAGTCAACATCAAAACTTATGAATTAATTAATTTCTTTGTATTTTTGCGTATAAATATAGCATAGCTCAGAAAAAAAACCATAGGCTATATTTTATTAATTTTATTCAAATATTTTCCTTAATAATTCAAAATTTCCTTCTTTTTCATACAGAATCAATAGGGATTTTTTAGATAAAATTTAAGCAATTTCCTTTATTGTTGCCAAAAAAAAAAAAAAAAACTTGGAATAATAATTTTTCAACTGCAATAAGTTTCAATTGAGCAATTTCCATTCGAAAAATTAAACTATGAAAAAAATAAATATGACGTCAGAATTAAAATAACTATAGATATAGTACTTTTTATTAAATATTAAACACGGATATTAGTTTCGTTAATAGGAATTTTTCTGACAAAGATGGGGACATAATTAGAAGTAAAAGAAATAAACAAGAATTATATTTTTAATAAATATTTCACTTAGTAAAATATGACGTCATAGTTGAACAAAAACAGGTATTTTATAGTAGTCGTTAAAAATACAAGAAACATGAATATCAATAACTCATGAATAATGACGTCATTGCCGAAACTTCAGTGAAGGCTTACTTTGGAGACACGAAATTTATTTTTTTCATATGTCAGTCTCTACTTCTGTATGTCTGTCTGTCCCGCTATAACTGCAGCAAAATGCAATAAAAAAAAAATTTTTTTTTCGGAACCAAAATTGTAAAACTCTAGATTACTGAGTTAAAAAAATTACAAAACTTCCTGATGCATCAGGTTTAGGTGTTTGTGGCTGGCAGGCATGTAGAAGTATGAAGATAAAGAAAAATATTTGCCCAAACTGTTACTTATTCTTATAAATCAAAATGTATAAAGAAATACAAAATATACAATAATCATTAACACAATTATTAGAAAGAGACAAATTTAAATTAAGTGAGGCTCGAGGGGTTCAGGGGGGCTCCGCCCCCCTGAAGAAATCTACTATGTTATAAAAAAGAAAACAAAAATAATAGATCATGAAAATTTCAGAATATCCTAACATAACTAAATTTTTAATTTATCGCTTTTGATGGCTGAAAATTTCTAATTCCTATTTTATTCTTATAAATAATTACGCAATTTGCAAATTTTAAATTACAGTTTCCAGGGAGTTGAATATTACCCAAAGTGTGTTTTAAAAAAATATGAACAAAGCTGACGTTGAGGCTCCTGATCTGCAGATTTACTAGTCTAAAAAATCGCTATTGATTCTGCATGAAAAAGAAGGAAATTTTGAATTATTTAGGAAAATATGTGAATAAAATTAATAAAACATAGCCTATGTTCTTTTCTGTGTTATGTTATATTTATACGCAAAGATACAAAGACATGTCAGTCAGTCAGTCTGTCAGTCTGTCTGTCTGTAACGCGATAACTACCGCAAAAAACATCCGATTGGCTTGAAATTAAGTTGGTATGTTAATGAGGCACTGGGATTAAGCTGTATAGTTTTCTGTAAGATTTGATTCATTCGATCCGAAAATATAGAATATTATATTTTGCGCAATAATGTTTTTCTATGGCAAACCCAATGATTTTTAACTTTTTTTCTTGAGAGAAAATGTCACATTTCATTAATGGAATTCAATGATAAATGGATACTGAAATTTACCAGTTAAATTATTCGTATTGTTTTGAAATTTTGTCAACACATTTGTCAGATTTTTTAAATTATTACTGTAAATTTTGGAGATTTTTTATAAATGTGTTCCAATAATATAAACTAATTTGTTTTAGAGATGTACTTATTTCAAATGTATTTATTTCATTTTCTTTATTTTCTTCTAATGGTTGCTAAGCAACCATTCATCTTAATCCTTATCCTTATAATGCTATAAATTTGAAAGCGTGTGAAAAATTTAAATGAAGTCAACATCAAAACTTATGAATTAATTAATTTCTTTGTATTTTTGCGTATAAATATAGCATAGCTCAGAAAAAAAACCATAGGCTATATTTTATTAATTTTATTCAAATATTTTCCTTAATAATTCAAAATTTCCTTCTTTTTCATACAGAATCAATAGGGATTTTTTAGATAAAATTTAAGCAATTTCCTTTCTTGTTGCCAAAAAAAAAAAAAAAAAAAAAAAAAAAAAAACTTGGAATAATAATTTTTCAACTGCAATAAGTTTCAATTGAGCAATTTCCATTCGAAAAATTAAACTATGAAAAAAATAAATATGACGTCAGAATTAAAATAACTATAGATATAGTACTTTTTATTAAATATTAAACACGGATATTAGTTTCGTTAATAGGAATTTTTCTGACAAAGATGGGGACATAATTAGAAGTAAAAGAAATAAACAAGAATTATATTTTTAATAAATATTTCACTTAGTAAAATATGACGTCATAGTTGAACAAAAACAGGTATTTTATAGTAGTCGTTAAAAATACAAGAAACATGAATATCAATAACTCATGAATAATGACGTCATTGCCGAAACTTCAGTGAAGGTTTACTTTGGAGACACGAAATTTATTTTTTTCATATGTCAGTCTCTACTTCTGTATGTCTGTCTGTCCCGCTATAACTGCAGCAAAATGCAATAAAAAAATTTTTTTTTTTCGGAACCAAAATTGTAAAACTCTAGATTACTGAGTTAAAAATTACAAAACTTCCTGATGCATCAGGTTTAGGTGTTTGTGGCTGGCAGGCATGTAGAAGTATGAAGATAAAGAAAAATATTTGCCCAAACTGTTACTTATTCTTATAAATCAAAATGTATAAAGAAATACAAAATATACAATAATCATTAACACAATTATTAGAAAGAGACAAATTTAAATTAAGTGAGGCTCGGGGGGTTCAGGGGGGCGGAGCCCCCCTGAAGAAATCTACTATGTTATAAAAAAGAAAACAAAAATAATAGATCATGAAAATTTCAGAATATCCTAACATAACTAAATTTTTAATTTATCGCTTTTGATGGCTGAAAATTTCTAATTCCTATTTTATTCTTATAAATAATTACGCAATTTGCAAATTTTAAATTACAGTTTCCAGGGAGTTGAATATTACCCAAAGTGTGTTTTAAAAAAATATGAACAAAGCTGACGTTGAGGCTCCTGATCTGCAGATTTACTAGTCTAAAAAATCGCTATTGATTCTGCATGAAAAAGAAGGAAATTTTGAATTATTTAGGAAAATATGTGAATAAAATTAATAAAACATAGCCTATGTTCTTTTCTGTGTTATGTTATATTTATACGCAAAGATACAAAGACATGTCAGTCAGTCAGTCTGTCAGTCAGTCTGTCTGTAACGCGATAACTACCGCAAAAAACATCCGATTGGCTTGAAATTAAGTTGGTATGTTAATGAGGCACTGGGATTAAGCTGTATAGTTTTCTGTAAGATTTGATTCATTCGATCCGAAAATATAGAATATTATATTTTGCGCAATAATGTTTTTCTATGGCAAACCCAATGATTTTTAACTTTTTTTCTTGAGAGAAAATGTCACATTTCATTAATGGAATTCAATGATAAATGGATACTGAAATTTACCAGTTAAATTATTCGTATTGTTTTGAAATTTTGTCAACACATTTGTCAGATTTTTTAAATTATTACTGTAAATTTTGGAGATTTTTTATAAATGTGTTCCAATAATATAAACTAATTTGTTTTAGAGATTTACTTATTTCAAATGTATTTATTTCATTTTCTTTATTTTCTCTTAATGGTTGCTAAGCAACCATTCATCATAATCCTTATTTTTATTCGCGTTTGTAATGACCGAAAGATGGCGTTGTAATAGACCTGATAATCGTTTGTTTACGTTTGTTTGTTTACGTTCCATGCTGTAGCACTGTAGCATAGAACAAGTTTAAAGAGCTATTTAAAGTGCAGTTTTTTATCTTTTTTATTTAATTATGGGAGATAAATTACAAATATCGACAATTTTAGAATTTGTAGATGCTGGAAAATCTAGTAATTGCTTTAGAGAAGCTGAAGCATGAAAGCATTGTGTTGCTGTCATGCTATTTTGCCATGAGTAAGTCAAATGTATTTTTTTATATTATAGATCTAAACTTTGTGTATAAAATTTTGATTTTAGATAATTTTAATACAAAGAACCCAACGTTGCACGCGTTATAGAACTGTTTATTTATTTATCGGCCTTTTAAACACTGATTTCATGCGCACGGTATCAGTTCTATTTCGTTTTTCAGACTTTGTCCGCGAGAGGGCGTCTATTTCATTTCAAACGCGAATAATGTTATAAATTTGAATGAGTGTACGAAAAATTAAGTCAAAACTGCACAAAAAAATTTCGTGTCTCCAAAGTAAGCCTTCACTGACGTTTCGGCAATTACGAACGCACCTAAAAATGATATTGAGGTATTCCATGATCTCGTATATTGATTCTGATTAGATTTTGTTTTGAATTGCAGAAGAGGACGCTGCTTTGCCGCATTTTTTAAAGTTTAAGCAAATGTTGTATATCAAGCACTAATGCACAGATTTTATTAAAACTTATATCTTGGTAAACACTAATATAAATTGATCCTGATAAGTTTTTTGTTGTAAAACGCTCAATGGATGACTCTGATATGCTGCATTTGTCCAATTTACGCAAAAAGCTGTATCTCAAGAGCTAATACACGGATTGCCATCAAAATGCAGATTCAGTTATTCCTTGGAATGAACTGATGCTGTTTATATTTTGATGTAAGGCCATCAAAATGTGGCACTGCTATGGTACAATTTTCATGATGTCCACAATGGCTCTAGCTCAAGAAGTAATGCACGGATTTTCATTAAATTTCAGATTCAATTAATCCTTAATATAAACTAGTTCTGTTTACGTTTTAGTGCAAATCGCCCATCAAGTGACTTTTCTATGTCGCATTTTTCCCGATATCGGCAATTTCCCTATATCAAGAACTAATGCACGGAATTCCATGCCTTTAGAATCCTGACGATCGGCATAGATTTCCATTTAATTCTGGTACTAAGGCATCGAATTTTGAATTATTAACATGTATGAGATAGAAGAAAATTTTGGGATATTGCCTCATCGGACTAGTTTTTTTTTTTTTTTTTTTTTTTTTTTTTTTTTTTTTTTTTTTTTTTACGTTATTGACTTTTGAGTCACCCTGCATTTCTTTGAGAAAGAAGTCTAAGCAAAGCTCCAGTTTGTTTCAGTCTATCAACAAAGGTCAAGAAATTTCACTCTTTAAAAAAATAATTATTATCCTTGCAATAAATTTTGCAAGGAATTTGAAAGTTTTGTTATTGCTAACTGCAGTTTTACGGAGAGGAAATCTGGAAACTTTATCAGAAATACTATCATAGATATTCGACACTTACCGTATTTACTCGTGTATAATTCGCACCCTGTACTTTACAAGAAAAAAAATAACGATTTTTTAAAATCTCGTATATAACGCACACCGTAAATATGATATGCAAATGAATAAATAACTAACTAAAGAAAGAAGAAACAAACATTACGTAAGCCAGAAAACAAGACGAAAATACATTTTTAGACTTCTTATAGGGACTGAATGACGGCAGTGAGAATTGCTTATTAGCGTTTAAATAATGTTAATAGATCTGTTGTATAATAAAAATGCAAGGAGTAAAAAAAAAGAGGCAGTATTACTTCAATTAAGTAAGATTTTCCGAGTGATTATGTTGTCTTTGAATACATTTCATGATTAATATGTAGATCGTGTGATTACATCATGTGGTAAAAAAAATTATTCCATGTATAACGCGCACCAAGCTGTTTGCCCTATTTTATTTGAAAATAAAAATTGCGCGTTATACACGGGTAAATACGATTAATCGATTTCTGTAATATGGCTACATTGAAAAGTAAAGATTGATCATCCAATAAGGATAAAACCTGTTGAAAAAGTTTTGTCAGATGCACTATAGTTGATTAGTTATAGTTGATGAAAATTTGGAACTGTTTTTATAAAAAAAAACTTAATTTTTCTTCGAATATACATGCTATCGACATAAAAATCGACATAGTTTATTATAATAAGCCACGTAATCATAATCTACAGTTTGAGCGCTTTTGCTACATTAGCTTTGACAGGGTTATCCAAAACATATTCATTCTTTTTTAATTTGTTGACGGTTCCGCATAAAGTTTAGGGAAAAAACCTTCACGGAATTATATGACCTGTACTATTACTTTTATACACTGAGAGTTTTAGGATAATTCCTCATGTATTTTTCTAGATATTTAACAAAATGTCTAAAATCGCAAGTGGACAGTCATCAATGGCCAGGTAGTGCATATATATTAAATATATATATATAGAACCATAGATATTCGACACTTAAATCAACTTCTGTAATTTGGCTACATTGGAAAGTAAAAACTGATCATCCAATAAGGATAAAACCTTTTGAAAACGTTTTCCCAGATGCACTATAGTTGATTAGTTATTATCCATGTTTGTCTGTTATTTGTATTTATTTATCTGCTGCTTGAAAATTTTAGTTTTCATAGATCTTTTCGTTGTTTCGTAAAATGGCTGTTTTAAAATCCTTTAAGCGTCCGTACACTATAAAAAGAAATTCAAGAGGTTACTAAAAATTTTTTAGTAAATTTGTATTCCACCGAATTTTTTAGTAACCATTAGAAACTTTTTTTGCAAGCGAAACAAGCATTTCTTTTGTAAACTGAACAAAAGAATTTTTTGTATAACTAACTTAAAAATTTTTAGTATGAGCCACCAAGCAAATTTTTGTAATAGCTCCAAAATTATTTTTAATAACCATTGCGTGGGCTCGAAGGGCAAGAGCTTCCTTCGAGCTGCATCCCGACTTCTGGAGAGGAAGGTTTTCGGCAAATCGCAATAGATGGTAGCACCAAATATTGCTACTGCTCCGTCAGGATATTCATAATCCCTTTTTTAACGAGTACTTACACTGCATACATTCGGGGCGTATTTGGCAGTGGCCAGTATCGAACCCGGGATCTTTTAGCTTGGAGTCCGTTACTATAACCACTTCGCTATCAAGGTCACACCAAGTGAGTTTTAGTAATAGCTATTAAAAATATAAAATTATTAACTCTATTCGTTGCTAACTTTTTTCTAGTAATTCTTACAGATTTTCTTGTAACGGACTAAGATTACTAAAAATTTTTTAGTAATTACAAGGATCACTAAAGTTTTTTTAGTAGATCGACACTTTTTTTTACAGTGTACGGGGCTTTCCGTCAAATAATTTTTGGAATAAAAGCATGATTTATCACAAAATCAATATTAAAGTTTTTATTTTATTTTATTTTTATTTTATTTTTATTTTTTTAAGGGAAAGAAGTAAACATGTAAGATATCCAACTAAAAATTTCCATGCCAATACTTTTCATAGTTAGTATCTCATGAATCGTCAAACATAAATGTAAAATCTTGTAGGATGCTTAAAGGGTTAGGAAAAAAATTTAATTTATAATTAACTTACTAGACAGACATTAATTATTGTGCATATTCAGGCGTAAATTAAAAAGAATATTCCCTTATAGTACTATTAGTGCTATTAGTGGCAATCTACTGTTATTACTTACAATAAGAGCATATCTATCTGTTGTAAATAATAGTACGTGCTGAGCGATCCTATATGAAAATTTTAAATTAACAGTGTTAAAATGAATTGTGCACGAATTAAATTCTACTAGTATTTTTAAAGCAATTCAAAGCCCTAATAATCTTGTCAACATATTCAATTACGTGGGGCTTCACCGATTCGTACAAAAGCTGCAAATTTGCAGAAAGGAAATTTGAAAGACAAATATTATTTTTACGATAATTCATAATAATTTGCTTTAAAGTTTCTGGTAGATTCACACACACGCATATAATATATTGTAAAAAAATCCGTTTAATTTTACAGCAAAAACTGTTGGCAGCAATGTTGGCAGCACTTTTTTCCGTAAAAATTACAGTAAAATTAGTTGTAATAAAAAGATACATATAATTTTGCAGCAATTTTGACGTAAATTTAACGGATTACAAATTAGTCAGTGTATACATAAATTAGAAACGGTGCATTAACTATTGCAGTGGTCTGAGAAGTGGTTTTCAAAAAGAAAAAAAAATCTTACAAGATATTATTAAAATTACAAATGTATGAGAATTATTACCAAATATGTTAGACACATAGGCCATTAAGTCGTCGTGCTCAATTTTCTTAAATTCGTGTCTGCTTTCATATGGAACGAAACTTGATACTACTGGATGACGTTGTTGGAGAAAATCACCAAGCACTTTGAGACAAGACCTTATTCTTTGAGACACAGTCCCGCAAAGGACGATATCAGATCCCATTGTTTCTTTTGCCATTCCTACATCACCAACAATTCCATATTGGATAGCAAGACCTATTCGGAAATGAAAGAAATAAGGAAATATAAATCAGTAAATAACTCCAACATGTTATAATGAGTTGTTGTACAGGGTAATTCTTTGCCCATTTCATGTGAAATAACTCATGTTGCCTAGATTTATTAACATGATGTGGAAATGATATGAAAAGGCTATGGGCTAAAGTATGAGACATCTAGTGATAAACCTTAAATGTAATCTATACTAATATTATAAAGAGGAAAGATTTGTTTGTTTGTTTGAATTGAATAGGCTCCGAAACTACTTGATGGATTAGAAAAATTCTTTCACTGTTGGAAAGCTATACTATTTCCGGTGAACATAGGCTAATTTTAAATTGATTTATTCAAATATTTTCCTAAATAATTCAAAATTTCATTATTTTTCATACAGAATCAATTAACATTTTTCCGATAAAAAATAACCATTTTTCTTACCCGTTGCCAAGAAAATTAAAATCTCGAATAATTTCTCCTCAGCAATTAATTTTCCATTGAACAGAATCCACGTGAAAAATTAAAATAAAAAGAATTCAAAGGAAAATAAATATGACGTCATACTTGGGAAAAAAGTATTTTATTATATAAGACGCACGAAAATTGGTTATTTTAATAAGAGGTTCTCTGTGAGAAATGGGGACATAATTACAAGTAAAGTGAACGAGAAAGAATTAAGTTATTAATAAAATATTTGATTTGGAAAAATATGGCGTCATACTTTAAATAACATAGGAATTTTGAAATATTTGTTAACTAGTGAAAAATGCTCCAAGGAGCAGTGCAAAAGCAGAATATGATTTTAATTGAGCATTAAAAAGTAATGGACAAGTGCTTCTGTTAATTACTGAGCATGAGGAAGGATAAGGGATCCCTTCTTGGCTACAACTCACTTCAATGCCAACTTTGAAAAAATCATATTTGCGCTTTTTCCATACAAAAGAAATTTGCGGTTCTTTAGTAGAATTTTCCACCGTGCTTTAGATGTTAACCAGGGGTGTAGTCATAAAAATAACATAAGATATATGCTCTAAGCAGAGGGATATTCTAGAATGTGTATACTATAAGCTTTCTTGAAAAACAGAGGGTATATGGTGTTCTATTAAAAAGTCCAGAAGGTGTACGGCGTATAGCCTGTACTACATCTCTGATGTTAACTGCACTGTTCACTCTGCACTATACTACAAATCAATTTTCTGTGCAATTATACACTTAGGGTATGCTTGGTGGCAATGCATGAATGTGATACCTGCAGGAACTAGGTATCTGGCATTATGTCGCCTTCCTTTACATTTTTGTCTAATTAAGCTGCATCTTTACTGGTTACGTCTTTACACTATACATTTTTATAGTAACTGCGACTGATTTGTTTTCACGGAAAAAGCGCAAATATGATTTTTTCAAAGTTGGCATTGAAGTGAGTTGTAGCCAAGAAGGGATCCCTTATCCTTCCTCATGCTCAGTAATTAACAGAAGCACTTGTCCATTACTTTTTAATGCTCAATTAAAATCATATTCTGCTTTTGCACTGCTCCTTGGAGCATTTTTCACTAGTCCTTCTATTTTTCCATATTCCATAGGGATACTGCACAACTTGTTTTGTATTTTATATATGGAAAACAAAATCTTATTTGTATTGAAATTAAAAAATGCTACATACTCTAATACTCTGGTATTACAAATTTAAAAAAAATTTTAAACAGGTTTTTCTATACCAAAATTCTACGGTGGTTTTCAAAAAAAAAAAAAAAAAAAAAAATCAGTTTTTTACTAAAGTGAATAAAATAATAAATCCTTTCAAAGAATAGATTTTTCATTCAAATATCCATTATTTTTGCCAAAAACAGGAACTTTTTTTATGCAAGAGTAAAGTTTGATACAAAAACCATGCTTCTTTTTTTTCTTAATCCGTATTTATTACGGACTTATTAAAAACGTACTCCACCGCTTTTATAGGAAACTATTGCTTTACTGTGTTATGGAGCATTCTCATTGGCCATAAAGAGACATTCTATAAAAGCTGTGGAGTGACTCTGCAACAAATGGGTCAAATTTTTAACAGTGCACTGTTAAAAATCTGCTGCATTTTGCTGCAACGCCCTCCACCACTTGTATATAATATCTCTATTCCAACCAATGAAAAAGCGCCATTTCACGGCCAAGTAACCGTTTTCTATACAAGCAGGGGAGTGCGTTGCAGCAAAATGCAGCAGATTTTTAACAGTGTGCATATCCTTGGCGCTATAGTTTACAGGAGTGGTACATTGTTCAAAATTTGAAACTTTTGCTGCATCGCCACTCCATCGCTTTGATAGAATATCTCTATTTTGATCGATGAGAATCCTCGATAATGCATTTAAGTAATCGTTTTCTACTTATCTACTATATCGTTTCCGTATATTTATTTTTTCAATCAGCACCAAGGTGCGCACTTTATTAGAAGACGCGCTCTATTAGAGGGCGCATTCTATTAGAATAAATACGGTATATACTTATAATAAATACAATTTTAAAGTACAGGGCCCCAATATTTGACAGGTATGCCAGGCATTTTTGCCATTGATGCCATTGTGCTAAAAACAAAATATAAATAAATGAAAAAAATGGATAAAATATAAATTTGGCATGGTGCAAAAAATTGCCTAATTTAAAATTAAAAATCAAATTTGGCAGTCACCAGGGCTAGACACCGTGCATAATTATTCAGTAAATGATTCATTAAAAAATGACAAAAATCAGCATGTCAAAAATTTCAAAAAAATTCATAATTCGTTAAAAAATTAAGTTAAAAATAAGAGAAAAAAAAGCATTCTGTATTTTTTTATGCTTAATCGAATGGTGTAACTGGTTTTTCTCTCCGATGATCACAAGTACCTTAGATTGATGACTGCCATTCTTTTATTTCACCTTGTAAAAAAACTGTTTAACGTAAAGCTATGAATTTTTGCAGGATTAATTAGCATCGCAAAATCTTTAAAATAAACTTTACCGCAACATTCTATCTGCAATAGAACGTTAGATATACCCATTTATGACCAAGTTTGGAAAATACGCAATTTCAGAAAAACCGCCCAGCGAAATAACGTTTTTTCGATGACTACCTCGGGATAAAAAGTTTGTCTTTTCCTTCTATAGTAAAAAAAAACTAGCCTTAAAAGGAATGACTCCTGGAATGATGCTGATGTGGAAGATTTCCGGAACTAACGAATCCGGGTTGTCCACTCCTTCCATGAGTTGAATATACCAATCAGGAAAGGGCTCCGTCTATGCATCGCCGTATGGGTTACCATAAAGAGAGGAAAGGTTACCATCGCCAACAATCGCCAAGTCTGTCGCCAACTTGGCGATATATCGCCAAATTTGGCGACCAAAATTAGTTGTCAAAAGTGACGCCAACTTGGCGATAACTGTAATATTTCGCCAAATTTTTAATTTCTTTACAACACCAGTCGTTTGATACATCATTTGAGAGGTTTGCAACTGCTTATTCATATAATGGATGTCTTGTGTGTTATCCCCCATTCTGCTCCTCAGGGGGGACACATTTTTAATTTCTTTACAACACCAGTCGTGTTACACAAGATTTGAAAGATCTGCAACTGCTTATTCATATTATGGATGTCTTGTGTGTCACCCCCACACTCTGCTCTCCCCAGGGGGGGATCACATTTTTAATTTCTTTACAACACCAGTTGTGTGACACATCATTTAAAAGGTCTGCAACTGCTTATTCATATTATGGATGTGTTGTGTGTCATCCCCCCTCTGCCCCCCAGGGGGGCACATTTTTGATTTCTTTACAACACCAATTGTGTGACACATCATTTGAGAGGTCTGCAACTGCTTATTCATATTATGGATATCTTGTGTGTAACCCCCCCCCCCTCTGCCCTCAGAGGGGCGCATTTTGTAATTTTTTTACAACACCAATTGTGTGACACATCATTTGAAAGGTCTGCAACTGTTTATTCATTTTATGGATGTCTTGTGTGTCACCCTCCACTCTGCCCCCCAGGGCGGCACATTTTTAATTTCTTTACAACACCAGTCGTGTGACACATCATTTGAAAGGTCTGCAACTGCTTATTCATACCATGGGGTAAAGGCGAGCGCAGCAAGCAGGGGTAGCCAATAATTTGGAATCGCGAAGCGTTTAAGCGGGGGGTTGGCGAGCATAGCGAGCAGGGGGGCCCCCCTAGTGTTTAAAAAAAAAATTAAGTTTTTATCTTTAGTAGTTTTCGAGAAAAGTGCTGGGACACAAAATTTTTGTCATATTTTCAGAATACTCTACAGTACACCTACAGTATGCCATAAAAAAAATAATTTTTGTGCTATGTTGTGCGTCTTGGTCAGACGAACATTTAAAAAAAAAAATCATCAAAATTGGATAAGTATTTAGTTAGTTATTGCAAAAAGAAAAATTGAAAAATCCGTGTGCACCATCGCTCAATCATATTATTGTAGCGCGCTGCCGCGCGCACAATGATAGAACAAGAGGCATGATATATGTAACTAATACAAAATTAGTTAATAGATTGTTTGTTTGTTTGAAATGAATAAGCGCCGAAAATACTTGACGGATTTGAAAAAAATATTTCACCGTTGGAAAGCTACACTATTTCCGGTGAACATAGGCTAAATTATATTTTCAAAAAAAAAAAAAAAAGAGTATCCTAATTAAAATGCCAATAATGTAACCCAAGGTGGTAGAAAAATGGCCTTAAAAATCCTTACATCGCGTGCGCTGCGAATACTATTGATTATAAAACAAAATAATGTACTACGATTTTGCAGAACGTATACTTATCTACAAAAAATGTCGCGACAGCATATGTCTAACTGTTACAGTTACGTCACAATAAGGGGTTTTTTTTATTTAAAAAAGTAATAATAATTAAAATATCGTCTCAGTAAAAGTTCATTATTTTTACCTTGGTATTAATCCTTATCAAAATAAATTACTTCATAAACAAGACTGGCGCGATAATACACCTACGACTCAGGACACGGATCGGAACAGGAAAGAGCGCTATCCAAACAATATACCAACTAATATCGAAGACGCAGTCCATTATCTACAGGAATTTTAAAATTCACTAAACCTCTCTGGATTGCCACCACATGAATTGACGTTAAAAATTGGAATTCCAATCATGCTTTTGAGAAATTCAAGCCGTCGAACATGTGCAATGTGACGAGGCTACTTATAAAGAAATTAAAGGACAATTTAACTGTAGCAACCATTATCACCGGCCCAGCAGCTGGTCAACTAGCTCATATACCGAGGATCCCAAGTGATCTACTAATCCCATTTAAACGGCTTCAATTTCCTGTAAAAAACATCTTTCGTGTTAACTATTAATAAGTCCAAAGGTCAAACCTTCGAATTAGTCAAGATCGACCCACGAAAAGAATGTTTTACTCATGGCCAACTGTATGTTGGCCTATCGCGGGTCGGAGCTCCTGAAAATTAATTTATTTCGTTGCCACAAAATAAAACATCTAATATCGTTTACAGAGAAGCTCTGTAAACGAATAATAAATTTAATGGATTTTGTTTTGTAGGCGTAAATTTTTTTACAAACATTATTACAAATAAATAAAAAATAATACTAATATCCGAATTTTCTTTTATAAGTTTACACTTTTTTAGTGACCCCACCCACAAAGAAGAGATTATGAGTATGTGTGTAAAAATTTATAACTTGAAATTTTTTTTAATCCCTTGAAAAGCCTGGGCGGGCTGCTATAATCTATATCCATAAAACAAAGTCGTGTTAGTTACATCATTTATAACTTAAGAAAGGATGGATCGATTTTTATGAAATTTTGTATGGAGTTATCTGGCACCTTAGATTAACATATAGGCTACTTTTTACCCGACTACTTAAAAGGAGGGTAATGGTTTTAGTAGTTGAATTTAATGGGATAAAGTGGTAGTAACAATTTGCGGTGTCAGTAGTGACACAGGACTACCCGAAGCAAAGCGAGGGCGGACCGCTAGTATTTTATACTTTGTGATTACATCTCGAGAAGTATTAACACATGCGATAGAAATTCTAAAAAATGTTTGTAGAGTATCATAAAATTAATTATGATATGCTGTGTCGATGGATGTGATAAATATGTATGGGTATGGTTTATGTATAAAGTAGTGGGCGTGACCGAGCTAAGCTCGTCAAATTCTATATATATATTACGCTATCGTATGTGGCACAGATAACGCGATTATTTACTAATTCTTTGATAGCAACCTCCAAATGAAACGCATTTTATTGATTATTGCGTAAAAGTCCTCTGCAGGATTTAAGCCATGGTAAATTAGGTTTGTTTACGTTTTGTTCTTTCACTGCACTTATGAAGCTTTATAATATCATTATTTTTTGTTTTTTTCTGTTCTTTTTTCGTAAAAAAAAAAAAAGTCACGAATTTTAAACGTTTCGGTTTCAAATTAAAGTTATATATTATAACTGAAGTAAATAGAAGGATTATATTATTATATTTTAAATGAAATTAATGAAATACGAAACAATGCCACGGGTACAATATTTGGCGATTTATCGCATACGCCAAACTTACGTCAAAAATACCGAGTTTTTGATTTCTCGGCGCCGATGTCATATACCCATCATATTAACGCAATTTTTTTTTTCTGACGTCAATTTGGCGAAAACTTCATTTTCAATTATCAGTTGCATATATATATATTTAGTTTTTTCTATGATTTTTAAATAATAATCCTGTCAAAAACATGAATGTGAAAGAATGCCAAGTTCGTAAAAGGTTTCGCTAATAAAAGAAGTGAGATCTAACTGCAAACCAAGTTCTTTCGGAGCTCCTTAAATCATAGCTCCTGTTATGCATAATATTATTCAATTGCTTAAAATGATTTGTTATGTTATTTGTTATTCAATAGAGCGACTTAGCAAGTTTTCTCTTATTCAAATTTCTCTATTTATCTGATCAGATCTTAAAGTTGATCCCTTCTTTAACTTATCAGTATCTTAACTTCAATATACTTATTCGAACACTCGATTGACTAGATCTTTGCCAATCAGATTCTAGATTAAATTGTACTCCGACTCAAAGATTAAAGTTGGTAGTTGAAAACTTGCCAAGTCGCTCTATTGAATAACAAGTAACATAACAAATCATTTTAAGCAATTGAATAATATTATGCATGACAGGAGCTAAGATTTAAGGAGCTCTGAAAGAACTTGGTTTGCTGTTAGATCTCACTTCTTTTATTAGCGAAACCTTTAACGAACTTAGCATTCTTTCACATTCATGTTTTTGACAGGATATCACTATTTTTTGTCAAATCACTTCTTTTATGAGCGAAACCTTTAACGAACTTGGCATTTTTTCACATTCATGTTTTTGATACGATATCATTATTTTTTGTCAAATAAATAGGTATTTGTTTCCTTTTTAAAATAAATAGGTTAAATTATTTAAATTAGTTTTATTTAATATTAATTAATCTTGCAGCTTTTTCCTGCATTTATTCACTGTTTTTTCAGTCAAATTTAAAAATTTTAACATTAGAACTGCTTATATTCCTTTAAATTCCACTAATAAGGATGTTTCTTTTACGTGATTGGGTACTACTTGATTATCTCGTTGACCAAAAAAGTTTGTAGCCAATTTGGCGAAATATCGCTCAATTGACGACAAAAATTACGCGCAAAAAATAATGCTAACATGGCGCTATTTCTGGTGGTAATTTATCCAGTACTTTTGTTAGAGCAAAGACTGTCGTCATCAGTTAGGCATCTTTTTTTTTCTTTAAATCGGTTCGCTAACTACCCAAGATTGCTTATATATTGCTATTTAGAAAGTTTTTAGAACGCTTTTCGCGCATTTTTACCCCTTTTACATTTTGTATTTGTTAACAAATGTTCTTAGTGATCATTTATATCTTATAATTAATGAACGTGCCAAATTTTATGTTTTTAGGCCCTTAACATAGACTTTTTACCAGAAAATCGGTTGACATCAGAATATTTGAAAAGTGTAGTTTATTTTCTTTAATAGCAAAGTTTCTGTCATTACTATAAGGAAAATTATTCTGAATAAAATTACTGGTAAATTGTGGCCCGCGGGCCAAAGGTTGTGCACCCCTGACATAGAGACATCGCATTTTTAGAACGCTTTTTGCTCTTTTACCCCCTTTGGATTAGTGGAATTGACATAAGATATATCCTATATTGCAGAAAGGACTATCACAGTCATTTTGATATCATTACTTTTAATATCGGTTGGTTGTTTGCTGAAATTGCTTAAAATTTCCAATTTAGAACATTTTAGAACGCTTTTCGGGCATTTTCACCCATTTTGAATTCCACATTTTTTAACAAATGCCCTTAGAGATCATTTACTCCTTATAAATAATTAACATGCCAAATTTTATTTTTCTAAGTCCTTCAGTAATTCAAAAGTTGCATTTTTAGAATGTTTTTTGCTTTTCCACCCTCTATTGGTTAATGGTATACGAATAAAATATCGCCTCTATGTTTGAACCGGGGCGAATACCATCATTTTGGTATCATTCATTTTGAAATCGGCTCGGTAGTTTCAGAGATTAGCCCCGATACTCGCCAAAAGTGACGCCAAATTGCCACTGTTTCTGATATTTCGCGAAAATTCCATAAACTCTAAAGTGCCAAACTTTTTGTTCCCAGTCCCTCATCGCCAAAACTAGCCTGTTTCGCGCCCTGGGCAAACATGGATTTTGGCGCCCCCCACCCTCCACATATATGCATTCTTTGTATCAAACACACCAAACAAAATCTTAATTTGGCGCCCCCTTCACCTTCTCTTCTGGTAGCACTCGGGGCACGTGCCCCCTCTGCCTCCTCTAGTTTCGGCCCTGCGAGTCCCTTAACATACAGACATCGCATTTTTAGAATGTTTTTTGCTCTTTTACCCCGTTTGAATTAGTGGAATCGACATAAGATATATCCTATGTTGAAGCAAAGACTGTCATCATCATTTTGATATCATTACTTTGATCAGTTTGTTGTTTGCTGGATTGTTTTAAAATTGCTATTTAAAACTTTTTTAGAACGCTCTTCGAGGATTTCCACTCCTTTTAAATTTGGTATTTTTTAACAAATCTCATTAGTGATCATTTATATCTTATAAATAATTAACATGCCAAATTTTGTGCTTCTAGGCCCTTCAGTAAAATAATAATTAATACATTTTTAGAATGTTTTTCGCTTCTTAACCCTCTTTTGGTTACAGACATAAGATATAGTCTATGTTTGAACCGGTGCGAATACCATCATTTTTTACCATTACTTTTGAAATCGGCTCGGTAATTTCAAAGATTAGCCCCGATACTCGCCAAAAGTGACGCCAACTTGGCACTATTTCTGGTATTTTGTGCTAGATATAGTCTATGTTTGAACCGGGGCGAATACCATCATTTTAATACCATTACTTTCGAAATCGGCTGGGTATTTTCAAAGATTAGCCCCGATACTAGCCAAAAGTGACAACAACTTGGCACTATTTCTGGTATTTTGCGAAATTATCATAAACCCCCATCGTAATCCAATAATTTATCTTTTAATCAACCATTAATGTTTAATTAATTGTGATTCCTGATTTTTTTCCTGTTTATAGATCCAATAACCTACCTCCACACAAAATTTCAATTTCCTAAGTCACCTGGAAGTAGTCGAACATTTTGATGAGTGAGTCAGTAAGTCAGTGGTAAAAACAGCGGTTTCGGACGTCAATTTCTAGTGAACGGTAAAATAATTCAAAAATAACACAAGTCTGCAATGTTTTTCCTCTTTGAAATCTGAGTAACGTTTTCTATATTTTCTGATGTGCTGATTACGAGAAAAATAACAAAAAAATTCCATCACGTCAGGATTTTTTTATATTGAATATTTAAGATTTTGCTGAAAAATGTCTGAGCGTCTACATTTTAAAATTTATAAAACGTCATTAAATTACTTCAGATTGATTTTCATTGCATTTGATTAGTGTAAGGTGACTTAGAAATTACTTCAAAACAGTAATTTGTTAATTACTACATAATAAGTATAAGTAATTCACATTAACCATGTTGAAAACGGGTCATTTTGACTTAATTTAGTAATGAGCTTATTAATACATAATGATTAGGTAAAATAACCTAATTGTTGTAAATATTAGTCGAAAAGGGTGTAATACAGATAAACCAAAGGGTTTTTGTGTAAGCACCCGCATTTATTTAGAAAATTAACAGTTGAAGTGCGCATCTTGCAACATAACCTTTAAAATGTCATCGCGAAGCTGTTTAAATTCTCCGAATGGTTTTTGTTATATTTTCGGGAAATTTAAAAAACAACGAAACAGCATTACAGACTTTGTAAAAAATATTTACAAAAGTTATTTTGGATACGTTTTAAGTAACCAAGACAAAACTTGAACACCTCATAAAATTTGTACGACTTGTTTATTAGAACTTCGCAAGTGGTCAATAGAACAGAAAAATAGCTTCAATATCGTTTCGTCTATGCTATGGAGAGAGCCTAAAAACCATGTTAAGGATTGCTAATTCTGTTGTTGTGACATAACTGGATACAATTCTAAAAATAAAAGGGACATAAACTATCCAAACATCTCATCAGTTACGCCTGCAATTTTCGGCGATTCAAAAATGGTGCAGCCAACGTTTCCGACTATAAAAATTGGAGATTCTGACTGTGATACAGATGAAAAGGATGTATACCAATCTGATCCTGAATTTCAAGTAGATTCTAACGAGTGTCAGCTCTTTCCCAAGTCACATTTAAACGACTTGACAAGAGATTTGAATCTCCCCAAAGATGCAGCGGAACTTCTCGGAACACGATTAAAAGAAAGAAATATGCTTGCACCTGGTACTTCATTTTCATGGTACCGTCACAGAGAAAAAGATTTTCTTCCATTCTTCGCTGAAGATCAAGATTTAGTGTACTGTAAAGCTATTCCAGGCTTGACGAAAATGTACGACATTGAATACGATCCTAATGAGTGGAGATTGTTACTTCCCAGAAAACCTAGGAGCCGTTAGCGAAGAACAAGGCGAAAGATTTCACCAAGATTTGAAAGAGCTAGAAGTCCGGTATCAAGGAAGATGGAATACTAGCATGATGGCGGACTACTGCTGGTTGTTGAAGCGCGACGATCCAAACCGGAAATTTAAGCGAAAATCCTACAACCGAAGCTTCCAGGAAAAAAGGATCAGGTTCCAGAAATAAAATTTACATGTAATTTAGATTAGTAATAAGTTATTATTATATTTTAGTTGTTTGTTATGTTAAAAGTAATATACTTTTTTAAATATATATTTTTTATGTAAAAACTTGTGTTTTTTTTTCTATTTTCTATCTGTATCTTTTTTGAAAAATCTGAAGGTGATGGAAAAAAGCTAAGTACTTATTCATAATCAGCGCATTAAAATACCTTAGAATCAGCTCTCAAATTCTAGAGAGGAAGTTATGACTCTCAATTTGCAGGCCTGTGTAATTAATAGGATTCGGAAATTAGAAGATGGTCTTACACGACACAAAAAATTGCATGTGTGTAGGTCGAATAGAATTTAAGTTATTGAGGGGTCAAAAGTGGCCCGAAATGGTTCGGGTAATATAACCCACGGCCAGTGTGTCGCCTTTTACTTTGTGAACTTGTCTTGATAATAATGATAATAATAAAGTTTAATTAAAAATTATAGAAAAAACTATTTAAATCATTTTAAAAAACAGAAAAGAAAAGAAAAACTTTATTAATAAATTAACAACAATAACCGGGTTAATATGTGAGGTTATAATTTACATTTTGTTGCAATCGTACCAATGTGGGCTATCTCCCCACATATAGGGCATCTACAGGGTGAGTCATAAATATCGAAACAATAGGCTATCTCCTTAAATAATGCCCCTAGACCCATACTTCCAATTGCGAAAATTCATAAAAAAAGGTGAAATTTTTGATAAGATAAGTTGCAACTCCATGGGGTGTCTATTTGAAAAAGTACGAAAATTAACTTTTTATACGGTCCCCGTAGGATAAAAATTACAATTAGGGAACCTTTCCTTATCCAGTCCTGAATAATACACAAAAAGTTGCATCTTCATATCTTAAAAATTCGCGGAGTTATAACCGTTTGAATAATTCATCAGGTTTTAAGGGATTAGACACAAATTGAAATGCGCGCAATTCAAAAAACAATGTTACTTTAACAGTTGCAGAAAACGCGTAAAAAATCTTTTGAGTTAGAATTTTGATTTTTTTTCTTTTTTTGTGTATGTTAGCCATATAATTTGCTAAGAAAATCACATGCTAAAATTTATCATAAAATTTATAATAATTTCGTATGGTTAGTACTGGTTTCAATGCGATAGTTAAAAATCGTTATAACTCCAAACATTATTTATCGGATTTCAATTTCTTTCTATTTAACTAAAAATGAAAATCTGATTTTAGTTTTGTTTCGAGGTTTTTGTTTTTCAATATTTATTTTAGAACGATTAAAAATATTAATTTAAAAAATAATAACTTTTAAAAAATCATATTTTCAAAAGTAAATAATTTTTCATTTTTTTTAAACAACAGTAAGGTATTATAATTAAAAATGACATGTTTCAAGTTTGTATTTTTTTTCTTTAACAAATCTTAACTTTTAATAATTTAAAGACAAGAAATAGTTGGGAAAAAAATTCATTATACAGAAAAACGAAATGTACTGTTTTACTGCCCATTAGTTATTTAAAAGAATGCTTTTCTAAGATACAGATTAAGTCCTTTTTAAAAGTTTAGCTCTCACAACTTCAAGCTTTTTATCGTCCTGTAGAGGCTGTTAAAAAATCTGTATTCTGGGCTCAGGTCAGATCAGGACCGAGACGTTACTTTTTTTCTGAAGACTCGCCTATCCGGGTCTAATGTATTTTTCATACCGGAGGGGACTGCTTCCTTTTTCCCAGACTTGCACTGGACGAAATTTTTAATCCCGGTCCCGAATAATCCGTATTAAAATCACAGACCTAATACTTACATAAAATAAGTAAAATTTGGTTTAATCAATATTTTTACGAAAACCACATAAATTTTAAAACCACTTTTATTTTACAAAACAATAAAAAAACTTTAAAATTTATTATTTTTTTAAGAATAGTATATTTAAATGCTAAAAAAATAAACAAAATAAAACCAGAGAAAAAAAATCTGCCTATGACGGAATTCTGTCTTAAACAGAAAATGTGTTGATCCATGCAAAATAAATACAATAATACCTGAGAAAAAAATAAACTCCATTTAACCGTCATAGGAAGGACATTTGTCTATTACGTATTTTTCTTTCCTATGCGATTCCGTCTTAAAATGTTTTATTGTATAACATTTTTCAAAGTCTTCAATGCACGGGATATGGATTAGCGATTATCAAATATAAGTGAAACATTTACATATAAACATAGATTCATTGATAAAATAAATATATCACAGCCTTTGGCGCTTCTTTAAAAATAAAAAGTATGAATATAAAAAACGAAAAGCTTTATAAGTATGTTTGGTCAGAACTCCTCCACGCAAAACAATTTTTAACTATACTGAAATAAAAAACTATGTAGAAATTCGCGGCTGAGCCGGCTACGATTTAAGCTTTTTTCCAGGCTGGTATGGATTATGATCAATACGCTGCTTTATTATAGCCAAATAAGAAGCACGGTCTTAAACCGACATATAATAACGTTACAATTTGTGGACGATCCCTTATTTGCTTTGAAAATGGGTGAAAAACACTTCGTTTACAGGCATGGTAAAGTGGTGTAAGTCACGAATTTTTGAGAATTTTAGATTTTGATATCTCTGTCAGGTTTCCAGATAGGGAGATGAAATTTTTTGGTTCAATTTAGGAAAGGATAAGGAATAATTTCCTAATAATGAATTTTGCTCTACGGGGGGCCGTATAAAAATTTAATTTTCGTATTTTTTCAACTAGACCCCCCCATGGAGTTGCAACTTATATCATCAGAAATTTCACCTTTTTTATGAGTTTTTGCAATTGGAAGTATAGGTCTAGAGGCAATATTTAAGGAGATAGCCTATTGTTTCGATATTTATGACTCACCCTGTATATCTATTTCTCTAGCAGAATCTTCTAATTTGGCAAAAAAACTGAGCAATAAAAATAAATTATGAATAAAAACAGTATGATGTAATGCGTAGTGCACATTTAAGGGAGACCAAAGGCCGCCAAGGGCGGCTAATAACTTTATATTAAACTCGATATAATATTCTCACTGTATCACTCTCTGTTATCTATCTATATTAAAAAGGCCAAACGTATCTCTGCGTGACACATACATCATTTTGCGAATGACAACCCTTTCAAATTTTAAATAAAATTTCAGTTTTCCAATTTTTACTATTGCAAATTTTTGAACATCTAAATGTAGCACATTTAAAAATTTTCCACCACAGTAAATGGAAAAACTGTACATTTAAATGCAGTTTGTTTGAAAGCTGTATCTCAATTTATTTTTGAGATATTAATTTTTTATAGTTTTTAATAACAATTTTGTAATTGTTTCATCAAGAACACTCCATTTCTATAATTTTCTCATAAAAATTGAAAAAAAATTAATTAAAATACGCGCTATGTGAAGAATGTCGATTGTAATAAAATCAGATGCATTTTGGTTTTGCTTCGTTTTTAATTGGGTTAAATGTCTGGGTTAAATGTTCCCTGGTTAACTTGGAAATTGGGTTAAATATTTCTTATTTGAATTCAAACTTACTCTACAAACAGTACAGCACTTTTTCTTTACAAAAATATACTTGTGTGACTTTCCTCCATGTTTACGTAATTCGTCTCAGAAAGCTGAACGAAAGCATTTGTATATTTATTCGTGTTTAAAAATATTTTCACAATTTAAAAAATATATATTTCTGATAAAACATGCAGCTAGTATAAACAAACAAGTGAAGGCCTATGTATCATAGATACATGATTACCTGTGCCATAGCCAACTATATATAATACCGGCCAAGCGATTTAGCGAAAAACCGCCGAAAAAGTAAATCTGGATCCCGCTTTAAACCCTGAACTATTTCATTGGACCACGTGTAAGACCCGTGACTCAAATCCTGCCCAAATTAGCATTGAGTAAGCTGTTTTCTGTTCGGTGCACATGGCTTAGCACATGGCCATTGTTTTGGTTCAGGGTTTTTATGATTGGTTAGAATAACTTGGGCTAGGTATCAGAGTCCTGTGGCGGGAGACTTCATACATTAATCTCAAATAGATGGGCCTATAGATCTAGCGGACCACGGTTTTGCTTAGCTTCTTGAATGACGATATTACTTTTAGCTGAGTTTCTGTATTATTTTGCGATAATGACATCATTTGCATACTTTTCTATAGATGTTGTTTAAGATTGTGACTTAAAGTGGAACGCTTTAGCGGATTCAAATGACGTCATGCTACAGAAAAGGCGAACTTTTTAATTTTTAAAACTATTCGTTTGTCACCTACTCTTAGATTTCTGAGGAATCAATTTTACAATTTTTTTTTTTTTTTTTGGAAATTAATTGTTAAAGTAAACATAATTTCCAGGGATTTTTTTTATTCCAGTGATTTTGGGATTTTAAACAACTGACTTTGAAAACTATATTAAGATACCAGTGAAAACTGATATTAGATAGCAAATCTTTTAGTCATCCCATCACAGTTTTTACTTCACATCAATTTTCACTAATATTTTAAAAGAATATTTAATATCAGTTACAATTTAATATAATTTCATAGTGCAGGAAAGAGAATTTTTTACCAAAACCTAATACTCTATCATACTGCAAAACTGGTAAGTCGAATATAACTTATTCAAAAACAATTTCCTTGTGTCATTTGCACATTTTTATCTCCACAACATAATGTAAATTAATGAAATAACTTTCCATTTAATTTCCCTTTTAGGTGCAGGTCTATCTGAAAAAAATCTCGCCTCGACTGATCTATCGACTGATCTATCGACTAATCCCCATCTTAATCCAGTTTAAACTATGTAATTAGTACTAGAAATGTTAAAATGAAACAGGCTACACTAGGGGTGCTCAACCTTTTCAAGAGAAGGGCCACTTACAAATATGTCTGGGTGGTCGAGGGCCACATCAATAATATGGAGAGAATTGAATTTCAATTGTGATCTGTGGCCTATAATCGGATAAAAAAAATATGTTTTCAGAGGGAAGTGATGGAGATACCCCTTTAGGTTTGCTTAACCAGTGAAAATATATCCAATTCAATTGGTAAAGCTATATCAGCAGTTTTTACGTTTGTATATATAACAGATATAGCAAGGATTATATTCTTAAGATGTAATAGTATTCCTTGATTTTATTAAAGAGAGTAAATTTTGTTTTATTAAAAATGCTAAAAAACAAAGATAAGAGGCTGGTGCCGAAAAAATGTGAACTTTATGAACGAAGGATGTGAACATTATGAACGAAGGAGAGGGAAGGAGCTGATCGGCTAGATTTTTCCGTGCCTCATCACTGAAATTCCCGATTTTTCAACGTTCAGTCAACAAAATTTGCAGCTTTCCATGCCTGATCAACCAAATTTGGGCTTTTTACGAAAGTGACCGACAAAATTCATAATTTTTACAAAACTGATCGAGAAAATTCCATCTTTCCGTGCCTGAATAACAAAATTTGCGATCCTTATAAAACCGATCGATAAAATTCACAAATTTTACGATACCAATCGACGAAAATCACGATTTTTACAAAGCCCATCGACGAAATTCGCGATTTTTAGAAAACAGATAGCTGAACTTTGCGATTTTCACAAAGCTGATCGGTGAAATTCGCAATTTTACTTCGCATGATCGATAAAATTCGCGATTTTTCTGCTGGTGAACGACGAAATTATCGTTTTTTACGAAGCCGATCGACAAAATTCGCGATTTTTACGAAGCCTAACGACGGAATTTGCGATTTTTACGAAACCGATAGCTGAACTTTGTGATTTTCACAAAGCTGATCGGCGAAATTCGCAATTTTACATTGCATGATCGATAAAATTCGCGATTTTTCTGCTGCTGATCGACGAAAATATCGATTTTTGCGAAATCGATCGGCGAAATCGCGATTTTCCTTCGCATAATCAATAAAATTAGCGATTTTTCTGCAGTTTATCGACGAAATTATCGATTTTTATGAAGCCGATAGACGGAATTCGCGGTTTTTACGAAGCCTATCAACGAAATTCGCGATTTTTACGAAGTCGATCGACGAAATTCTCGATATTTTCGAAGCCGATCGAAGAAGTTCGCGATTTTTACAGAGCTGATCGCCAAAATTCGCCATTTTTCTTCGCATGGTCGATAAATTTCGCGATTTTTCTGCGATTAATCGACGAAATTATCGATTTTTACGAAGCCTATCAACGAAATTATGATTTTTTAAGAAACCGATCGACGAAATTCGCGATTTTTACGAAGCCGATCGACGACAATTCATGATTTTTACGAAGCCGATCGAGAAAATTCACAAACTTTCCGCGCCTGTTCAACCAAATTCACAATTTTTTCACGCTTAATTAACAAAATTATTTAGCCGATTGACGAAATTCGCATTTTTGCCTCACATGATCGGTAAAATTCGCGATTTTTTTGCGGCTGACGGACGAAATTTTCGATTTTTCTGCGCCTGATTGACGAAATTATCGATTCTTAAGAAGGCGATCGAAGAAATTCGTGATTTTTACGAAGCCGATCGAAAAAATTCGCAATTTTTACAAAGCTGATCGGGAAATTTGCGATTTATCTTCGCATGATCAACAAAATTCGCGATTTTACCAAGCCGATCGAGAAAATCCTCAAATTTTCGCACCTGATCAACAATTGGCATTTTTTACGAAGTTGATCGGTAAATTCACGATTTTTCAAAGCCAACCGACAAAATTCGCGAACTGTACGAAGCCTATCGCAGAAATTCGCGATATCTACGAAGCTGATCGATGAATTTCGCGATTTTTACAAACTTTATCGGCGAACGCAATTTTTATAAATCCGATTGACGGAATTCGCAATTTTTACAAATCTGATCCACAAAATTTGAGATTTTTGCAACGCGGATCGACAAAATTCATGATTTTTCCACACCAGATAGACGGAATTCGCGACTTTATTTGAACGTGATCATGAAATTTGCAATTTTTCCGCGTGAGATCGACGAAATTCGCGATATTCCCGTGTTCGTCCTACAAAATTCGTAATTTTTTGGACCCGATCAATAATTCTAGCGATTTTTCCGTGTCTGATCAACGAAATTTGCTCTTTATCTTCTTTAACTAACGAAATCTGCAGTTTTTCGGCATCGAATAAACAAAATTCGCGATTTTTAACTAATTTTGACGAAATTGCATTTTTTTAAGCGGCAAGATGAAATTCGGGATATTTTCTCTTGATAAACTTATAAAACTTGCGATTGTTTCACAGCTAAACAGCGAAATTTTCAATTTTTTCGCGCATCATCACAAAATTCGCGATTATCTTGTGCCTTATCAACGAACTCTGCGAATTTTTCGTCCTGGTCGACAAAATTCCCGAATTTTTCGTGCCCGATCAAAGAAATTCGGGTTTTTTTTCAGGCGATAAACCGAGAAAACATCCGATTTTTCCGCAGCCGAGGAGTTTAAATTGCAATTTTTTCATGCATCATCATCAAATTTGCCGATTTTTTCTTGCTCGATCAACGAAATGTGCAATTTTTTGCGTCCGATCAACAAAATTAGTGATTTTCCATGCCTTATCGACAAAAACTCGCGAATTTTACGTCTTCGATTGGCAAAACTCGCGATTTTTTCGCACCTCATGAACGAAATGTGCGATTTTTTCCGCACTTGATCAATAAAATTCGCGATTTTTCCGTGCCCGATCAAAGAAATTTGCGATTCTTAAAAGACTGACGAAATTTTATATTTTCCCGCGATAAATTGACGAAATTTACGATTTTTTGCTACAGCTTTTGCACAAAAATTGCAATTTTTTCTAGTTGTAAACTGACGAAGTTCGCGGGCCACGCGTTAACCCATCGCGGGCCATAGGTTGTGCATTCCTAGGCTACACAATTTAAACTATAAAAAGTATGGTTTTTTACCATAAAATAGAACACCATTGCATATAGAAGTAGATTTCTTAAGCATCGGACCTCGCAAGCCTATAAACGCTTCTTACGGATAATCTAAAAAGTATTAAAATTATCCCTTTACGTATTATCACATCAACTTTCGTGTAATAATGACTCTGTTATGTGAAATGTATTATTATCTACTGAATTTGTTGTTAAATATTTTGTTCCATGTTTTAACAAAATAGTGCCTTTTCGCTTTTAGAAGTTATTTAGTATAATTATGCATTTAAAAAAATAATTTTTATGACAAATTAATAATACAATTTTATTTTTTATTATAACATCATCTATACATGAAACACAAATATAAGATGTTTTTGCACACTTTTCCTCTTTTTCACAGACGATGTAGTTTTCTTTTCTTTCCTTTCTTTTTTTTTAACTATTTGGAAATGAGTTGTCGTTCTAGGTAGAGAATGGGGAAATCTGAAGTATATCTGAATTTTTTTGTTGGTTGAATTCCGTATTTTATTTTATTTTATTCGTTTTCTGATTGGTTTATGTTTAATGTCTAAAAATCGAATTCTTGTGTTTTTTTTATTTTTTATTTTATTTTATTTTTTTTTTTATTATTCGTTTTCAGATTGATCCATCTTTAATGTCCAAAAATGGAATACTTATGTTGCCATTATGACAAAAAGAGTAATAAAAACTTTTTAAAAAATTAATAACTTCAAAACAAATTGTGACAAAGATTTCAAAGAAATCTGATTAAAACTGCATTTTTTTTCGCTACGCAATGGTGTAAAAATTTAAAATGTGCGATGTTTAGAAGTTTAAAAATTTGCAGTCTCGAAAACTGTAAAACTGAAATTTTATGTAAAATTTATTTGTGATGGGTCACACACCCCTACTAACTCCTCAAAAAATAGTAGTTGAGAAAAGTTATTAGTATAAACGATTTTTTATAAAAGCTACTTTTAAAATTTGTGTATAAAATTTTGCTTATGGGACCATCTATTTACTGAAACGAACCCTAACGTTGCTTTTTTTATTAGCCATACCAAATTCTAGCAATGTAAATGAAATCTGCACCATTCAATCAGCCTAAAAACAAATATTTTATGTTGTGTGTACCATATGTTTCAGAAAGATCAATTATTTTAAAACACGCACTTTTAGGGGCTGCATCCAAATTAAAATTTGCTACTCGATTGTTGACCGAGAGATCCCCCCCCCTTATAGAACAGAGCTTCTATAGGTGCAAAGAGGCAGTCATAGAAGATTACAGAATAGCATAAGAAGTTTCAAAATATCCAGCCACACTCATCATAAAGTCATTGTAGTACCATCATTTTCCCGTTTTTAAGCATAATTGGAAAACTACTTGGAAGAAATTTTTGAAATTTTATGATTTCCATTAAGAAGAATTTAATAAAACTAAATCCATAAAAAAATGTAGGTTTCAACTCATAATTTTTTCATATATTAATTCATAATTCATATCATAAAATTGTAAAATTGCAAATTCAAAGACTTTATGTTTGGGTAGTTTTGTATTATCGCAACAAAAGAATTACCAAATTAGGGATACAATTTGAGGAGATATTAATAAAAATAAGAAAATGAAATTTCAATAAAAGCACTAAATTTTAAATGTTCATAATTAAAAAACTTATCATTCAAATCACTTGACATTTAGCCTTCGGGCAAAGTTTGAACTAAGATTTGAAATATGTTGATAAAATTGAATACTATATCTGAATAATAATATATATATATTACCCAACGAAAATGTAACAACGTATATTATAAATGATTATTTTGCAAAAAATACATTACTTTATAAATAAAAAAATTTAAAATCTATTAAAAATTGATGTGGTTCAACTCCTTTTTCTGGAGTCATTTTCAGAAATTAAATAGAAAAATTGCAAACACATAAATAAAGAAATAAATGTATAAAGAATATGTAGCGGAAAGTTGGGGCACGTTGGGACATGCCCTCTTTAGAATATCTCCATTTTCAAAATTTTTTTTTTTTTTTTTTTTTTTTTGCAGTTAAAAATTAGCACACATACGTGATAATATATGATACTACAATCTACTTACTTTATCATACGTTTTGCAATCGCTGGAGTTTATAGGTAAGAAATAATACCATTTTTTTGTGTTTTAAATAAAGCTAACATTAATGTGCATTTTAAAGATTAAAAATTTTCTTAAAGAAATGAAATAATAAAAGTAGAAGCATAATGCGATGAAAAAAATCTGAATTTATTATTATTTTACTAATAAGAAAAAGAGTGTAATTCTAAGCTTAACAGTGTAAATTTTTTTGTTATTTAATATGTAAGATGGAGCAGGTTGGAGCATCTTAGTTGAAGAGCATCTTAGGACATGTCCAAAGGTTTGAAAAAGACAAAATGCAACATACAGAAAAAAAAAGAAATTACACAACCAGTTAGATTTTCATCAAGTAGTAAGGATGAGGCAGTTACGCTAGCAAAATTGGTGAAAATCCCTTTTCGAAGGAAAACTAAATATTAGTGTTTAGCGCGATGGCAGTAGTGATCAATTTAAATCTTCAAACTTGCCTAAGATAAGTCCATAAATATACATACTAAATGAAAACCTACTGTGGGATAGTGTGCATTGGTAAAATTTGCAGGAAAACAAAACGTTATTGCACTTGTAAATCATGTTCAAAATGTTGAAGACAGAGGCGAGTATGAGTTATTCATTTTGAAAAGATAATGCGTTCAAACTCGATAAATACGATATCTTATTTGTGTATCAAACGGATTGTCTTTTAAAGCTTGGCAATAGGCAAAAGACGTGTTTAATTATAATTCGAAGAACACCAATTTGCTCGAATCAAATACAGGATCTGTTAATGAAAATAAGTGTTACAATTCAAACTATTAAAGTATTGTAGTAAAGTATGATATTAAAGTCGATGTTTAAAGTATTTGAGGTTCAACTAAAGCTTAATAAATACAGCTTTGTTTATAAATTAAATATGAAATTTTATGTACATATATTTGTGATTTAAAGCTAATGTCCCAACCTGCCTCATCAAGTGTTGCAAGTTGGGAAATTTTAAAGGTTTTTTTGTTGTTGTTGTATTTTTTAGTTTTCATTATTTTTCTAGATGAGATATTAGATTATTATGACGTTTATTTGATGCAGAAATATCCATATTATATGTCTAATTGATTTTGGAAAAATATTAAACATTTAGAAAATTTAGAAAAAAATGTTTACCGAAAAATGTCTCAAGGTCGTGTCCCACATTCCTATATTATTATTATTAAAATATAGTTATTAATTGACATAATCAAAACTTGCTTCTTTTATATTTACATTGAAATTGGCTTTTGCCATTGAAAAATGAAGATTGGGTTCGATTCAATATGTAGATACTTCCCTCTCCCCAAAGCAAATTTTACATACATAATTTAAGAGCAAACTTTATTTTCGATTGTTTGGTACCAGTAATATTCTTCTACGGAAATTTGTTGCGGAGTTAGCATGGGTGTTTATATATTTTTTCCAGGACGGTTTTTAAATGATTATTAAAACTTAACATTATTTTAACAGAGCAAAACTTTCCGAGTTATAGACAATTGAGTATTCAAGCGCTCGGTCCCTCTGACCGTCACTAAGCCATTTAAAGCAATACTTTTGTCATTTGGCTGCTGTGGATGGTGCAGCAGCTGTAGACGAGTCGCTTTATGGAGATGGAATAGACGATTCTATGTAAGTTCTTTTTTTAAAATCTCTATTTTATTCACATATCAGAGTTTAGTCGCGTTTTTCTCAAAACGTTTTTTTTTTTTTTTTTTTTTTTTTTTTTTTTTTTTTTTTTTTTTTTTTAAAGTCGGTAGTCAAAATTTTTTGAAAACTTTCGGACGGATTTCGTCTAAACTTTGCACATTCTATTTATATACTAAATATATGTTTCTAAACGAAGGACTTATTTTTCAATTATAATTTATGTTTTATTTTAAAAAAAAGATTAATTTTACGCAAAAATGAAAGTTTAAATCAAAGTTTTTGATTGCACCTTGAACAAAAATTCAAAATGAATATTTTGTTAATTCCTTCGTTCAAATTCAAGATAAACGTATGTATCAAAGAAATGCGTTAATTTTTTTTTTATCTTCAGATGAAACAATCATGAATTATTCTGACCGCATGGAAGCTTTTTTTTAGATGACTCAGATCTTACCACTAACACTGGCTTAATTTTAATATATATATATATATATATATATATATATATATATATATATTATATATTGAAAATGTTCCATATATATATATATGGAACATATATATACTAGCAGGCTAAGCCCGCTGCGCTGGTCTAATTTTTCAAAACAAAACATGAATCAAACAAAATACTGAATTTGATTTTGTTTTTTCAAGCAACTTCACCTCGAATGCTCTATCACATTTCTGAAAATTATACAAACGCCGTTGTATTTAAAGGTTGAAAACCAACGATTATAAATGCACAAATAATGTATGAAAAAGTAGAAAACAGCTGTTTCGAATCTGCTATCGAGATTCTTCATCAGTGCAAAACTCATCGAGCTAAAAAAAACAGAACTGAGCCAAAAATAAAAACACGAACAATGGAATCAAGGCCCGTTGACGCTAAATATATTAAAATAATAATAAAATATTGTTTTTTTCTATTGTATTGTTGTATCAGCTTATGCATTCGACAAAATTGGGGCTTTTAAGAAAGAAATTTTTCAGTTGAACATTTATTGTAAAGTTTGATAGATAAATCAGGCAATTATGAAAACAGCAATTTAAATATTGTCTTTTCACCATACCTCTAAAATAGCGAGCATTATGATCGCAGAGATTGACTATTGAGTTTAAACAATTTTCAAGTGATTCGTTTTCATTTGATAATTTTTTAACTCTAAACCTCTCAACTTGACGATATGGGTATCTGTGGAAACCGGTGGAAATCTTACTTCATCCACACTGAATATTATATTATATTTCGAAACGTACATCTGCTCTTCACAAATCTATTAGTTTTCCGTCTTTGGAATCCAGTAGAATAAATAAAGTTAAATAAATAAAGTTTTCCTTAGAAAATTAAGGTAAATGTTTTTTGTATGTGTGAAATTAATTTTTTGGCACAGATGTCATATACGCATCACGTTGGCGCGATTGAAACAAAGTGACCATTTTATGCCTCATATAACATCCAGCTCTGTTTTTAAATTATTAATAAACTATTTATGCTCTATACTTATTAATTAAACTTTTTTTATTTATTATTATTATTTCCTATTATAGAAAATAATTAAAAAATAGAAATGTAACTGTCTTTTTAAAAAGCTTTCGTTAAAGTGGCGCCAGAAATATATCACGCCAATGTGATGCATATATGACATTTCTGCCTCTTTCTTACAGCATGGATGTGAGCATTTACACCGAAATTTAGTTATTTAACTCTATTTTTATAATAACATTAACAGTTGTTTATACAATTTACATATTTGATTATTCTGTCGAGAAAAAAATTAGTCTGGGCCAAAACTTCCATGTTTGGAAAAAAAAAGGTTCATCTAGGTTATCCCGTCGACCAATTTCGCCACATTATACAAATCGGCAATCTAATAGCCAAATTATACATGATGACATAATAATTTTTATACAAAATAACGAAAAAACAAATAATTAGTAGAATATTAATAAAAATATTAATAAAAAGTCGAAATAGAAATCACTTAACGACATTTTAATCACGTTAATCGCATTTAATGTTATTGAATGCGACATTCATGATCATCCATTATTGGCATTTAATCTCAAAGTTTGGCGATAATTTTTTGGTCGACGGACTAACCTAGAAGTATCAAAAAAAAAAAAATAGTTATTTATGCGGCATGTTTAAATACTGTAGTATTGTGAAAAAAAAAGTATAGTGGTCATATACATTGGCGCATTTTTTTCTGATACCGATTCGCCGAAAACTTTGTTTTCAAATACCAGTTACATATGTAATTATCAATTATTTTCTATTATTTTAAAAAGAAAATAACAATAAATAAAAAAAAGTTTAGTTAATAATTATAAAACAAAACTATTTATATCCTTTAAAAAAAGAAAATAAAAGTAAATAAACAGTTTATTAATAAAAAAAAAACAACAGCCGGGTTACCATGTGAGTCATAAAATCGCCATTTTATTGCAGTCGCCCAAATGTGGCGCATGTATGACAAATGTGCCTAAATTAAAATAGTTTATATAATTGAAAGAAAAAGAAAAAAATTGTAAATAGACAATTTATTAATAAATAGACAATAACATCCGGGTTGCCATATCAAGCAAAATAATGACACTTTGGCGTCAATTAATTACCCAGATGTATGTATGGTATTGGCGTAAGAGACAAATCGCACCAACGTAGTGCATAGGAGATATCTGTGCCAAAAAATTTTAAAAGTTGCAGTTAAATTATTTTACAATATCTATGTATGTGGAAAAACATTTACCCTAAAATTTAAATATTATTCATTTTTGTGGTATTAACTGCTATATATGTATTTAAGTTAAATGTAAAATGCTTTGCTAAAAATGCTCTCATTCATTAAAAGAGATAGAGAAAAAAAAGTTCTTGCGAACATCGCTCCGTCTTGTGCTTTTTTTGGTTTAGAATCGCATTGATTGGCGACAAAAATAGATTGAAACACCCGATTGCACAAACAACATACAAATAACAATTAGAGCCTTATTTTCTTTTCTTTTTTTTTTTTTTTTTTTTTAATAATTCTGCGAGTTTCTTCTGTAAAACACATAACGGGAAAATTAGATTTAAAAATATTTTAAAAAAAAGAAAGAAAAAAAATACTTATGTTTTACCTAATGAAATTTTTGATATGTTGTTTTCTTTTAATCTGGCTCGAAATAAATAAGTAGCCAAATATTGTGTCACTTCAAAACTTTCTTTCACATTGAGATACTTTTTAAATATTATAAATATTCTTTTTTTTTCGTTAAAGATAAATATTTTCCTTTCATAATATTATTTTGCATTAAACGGATTTTTTTCCTTTTATCATTATTTATTTTAAATCGATGAATTAACAGGGTTTTTTTTTCGAAATGTTTATATTATTTTCCATTAGAGAAAGCATTTCATTTCTTTTTGAAATATAATTATCGCCAAAAAATTAGTTGTTACAACCCTTCCGTCAAAAATAACCGAAAAATACGAAATTTAGTACGAAAAATCAGAGTTATCCCTGTATATTTGTATCATAAACCACCGCAAAAATATTTCCTATCGAATGATATAATCTGCAAAAAGATCCATCGAGTAGTTTTTGAAAACACCCGTTTGGAAGTTTCAGAACTTCTGCTTTATAATATATATGATATATAACCTTTCCATATATATATATATATATATATATTGAAAATGTAGTGGAATATTCGGTGAATAATGCTTAATAAAGCACAGTAAGTTTTAAAATATTAATAAATAAGGTATTCTGTTATTAAAAAAAAAAAATCACAAAATATGCTTTTTTTTAGTATCTCTGACCCTTGCCCCCCTTAATGTGACTCACGATAAACGTGTCTAGTTACACTTTAGATAAACAAAATATCGTCTTAATACCTGGTAATCCTTCTTTTGCTCTATCTTCACATATCCTTTCCATGACAGAATTCGCGTATCCGTAACTGCATTGACCTTCATTTCCTCTGCCACAGGCTATAGATGAAAAGCAAACAAAGTAATTTAGCTCCGGACAAAATTCCCTCGACAATAAATCCATGTTCTTTGTTGATTCAACCTTTGCTTCACATACATCTACAAAAATCTGCACACTCTGATTCACCATCAGCGCGTCTTTCAAAACCTTTAATAAAATGAAATTTTTTAACAATTTGCATGAATATCAATTTAATTTAAATGCTTTAAGTGATAAATTAAAATAACATAAAAAGATTATAGCTAGACATGTTTCATTGCTCTTACGGCAACATTTTGAAAAGCAAATAAAATGATAAAAAATAATTTCCCGAAATAAACAGAAAAAAACACAAATCACGTGAACATGAGCATATAAAAATAAACGAAATAAAAATGAATAAAAATAATTGTGAGCGTGACATATTACAAATTATTGTCTTTAAAACCTTTGAAGCATTTCTTTCCATATTTTAGGTATTTTATAGTTTTTTATGGAAAGAAATGCTTCAAAGGTTTTTAAGACAATAAATTGTAATATGTCACGCTCACAATTATTTTTATTCATTTTTATTTCCAGTTTATTTTTATATGCTCATGTTCACGTGATTTGTGTTTTTTTCTGTTTATTTCGGGAAATTCCTTTTTAGGTGCGTTCGTAATTATGTAAATACGTAGCACCTATTGGTCGTCTGTCTGTCTGTTCGTCTGTCCGCCTGTCTGTCTGTCCTTCGGTCTGTCCGCATATAACAACGCAAAAACAATCCAACCGAATCGTTTGAAATTTAAAATACATAATTATAACATAATTTTGTCGAGTCATTTCACATTTTATGAAAATCGGATGGATAGATCAATTACAGGGACATTCAAAAGGATTCCGTTACATTACGGTCCATAGGGAAAAAAGTTTTAAATGCATTTTAATTGTTTGAAATTTAAAACATATAATTATTGCGTAATTTTGTCGAGTCATTTCAAATGTTATGAAAATCGGATGCATAGATCAATTACAGGGACAATCAAAAGGATTCCGTTACATTACGGTCAATGGGGAAAAAGTTTCAAATGCATTTTAATGATGTTACGCTCATTCGAACATAATAGAATTGGCAAGAATCTATGAAATATATACTAAAATATGCAGTCTGTACAATCTGTGATGCAAAGAATTTTTATTATTAAATTACAGGGCCGCACAAAAGTATTTTAATGCTATACGGGGAAACATGGTTTGGTACGTGTTTTAATTATATTCAACTATTTCACATTTTATGAATAAGAAATACGTTGCTGAGGTGTAATAAAAATTACTTCCTGCATATTTACAGAAACGTAAAGATTTCGACTACTATACTGTATCCGGAGTACGCTCTACTATATCAGCAAGATCTGAATATTTTTAAAATTTCGTTATCTACGAACGCACCTCATTTGCTACGTTCACGTGCAATTTCCAACTTGTTTATCATTTTATTTGCTTTTGAAAATGCTGCCGTAAGAGCAATGAAACATGTCAAGCTATAATATTTTTATGTTATTTTAATTTATCACTTAAAGCATGTAAATTAAATTGATATTTTAAAGTGATGTTTATATTATATGTAATTTGCATGAATGACAATGAAAAACAATCTAAGAAACTATCCAAAGAAGTATGCGTAACAACATACTTATTTTGATATTTTATATTTATAAGACTATTTGGTTTCGAAATTGAGTTGTGTAATAAAATAAAACTTATTATTTTGTTAATTCAAAAATTGAAAAATTTAGCTATTCGAAATTTTTAATTCTTTTGCTCATTCATGATTTTGCAATATTATCTAAGCAATAAATAATTTCATTAATTTCTATAATAACAATTTCTTTAAATTTTTACATACAAAATTACTGTTTTAAAATACATAATAATAATGATTTACATATAATTTATGTATAAAAATAATGATAAATTTATATATAACTAGCGGACCCGACAGACGTTGTCCTGTCACCGACAGATGTTGTCTTTCCTGGCACCGACTCCAGAAAATCAAATAAATGTACTTAAATATAGTAATACGCACGATAAACACTACGCTCTTAATTTAATTTCTTATTACAATTATGTAAAGAAATTATTTTTCACTCTTCAGTATTTATTGAAGTCGGTTCAGTTTTTGATAGAAAAGTTTATTTTTCTCTTTTTTGTTAAAAGTTAACGATTTTTTGAAGTCAGTTAATCAAAATTATAATACAGGCTATATTATTGGAAAGCATACACGTTTGACAGGAGCGGGGTTCGAACACCCGACCTCTTTCTTTGAGAAGCAGAGCTGATATCTGGCTCCTTAGACCGCTCGGGCATTCCGTCCGCACTCTATTCATCGAACTTATTAAACACTTTTAATTAGCGAAAAATCACTAACTGTTAGTTTTTGCCTAGTTAGAAAAAATGTACTGAATCAATTTCGATGAAATGTGAATCTAAACCATTCTCGAATCCACTGGAACACACACAGGTCCAGTCGTTTAGGAGGAGTTCAGTGACATATACACGCACAAAAGATTTATATATATAAAGATAAGGATTCAAAATTCAAACGAATTTGTTTAGTACCATTCGATTCAGAATGAAAAAATGCACTAAAATATGTTATCTGTTGAAAAATAACTACAAAAGCCGATTTTTATGGAATTTTTTAAAAGTTCGTTCTTTTTTCTATTCATCTTTGGGGTGGAATTTTCGAAAATCCTTTCTTAGCGACAATCGATGTTATAAGAAGTATTTTTACCGAAATTTTCAAGATTTTGGTTCGGTAAATTTTTTTGTGCTGTGATTAATACGAAACCCAGACTTTCTTTAATATATATGGCACTTTTAATTAGCGAAAAATCACTAACTATTAGTTTTTGCCTAATTAATAAAAAAGTACTGAATCAATTTTGACGCAATGTGAATCTAAACCATTCTCGAATCTATTGGAACGCACACGCAACATTTCATCAAAATCGGTGCAGTCGTTTAGGAGGAGTTCAATTACATACACACGCACAGAAGATTTTTATATATAAAGATAATAATGATTGAACTCTAACTGCAAACTTTTATTTTTACATGACTATACATTGTTTCTTTTGAAAAATAAGATAGGAAAAAATCAATTTTATCTCCTCACAAAAAACTAGCTATTCCGCGATTGATGAAGAAGGTATAAACGAAAATCTACATCCATCAACATTAATTGGTAGCATTAGTCGGGCACAAGTATATTTTTTATTTGACTTCGATTCTAGAAAATATAATATAATATAAAACGATTAGCATTAAGCATTATTTATGTAAATATCACACTACGTTAGCCATTTTTTACCACTGTTCTGAAAGGTAAATTGTAATTTTAAAAACATGTCCCTCCCATCCCTTACATTATGAAGGGATGGGACATTTTCCTATTTAAATTAATTAGTTTATTAATATAAATTTTTATTTATTAAAATCAAATTGAAAATTTTTAATTATGTTAAAGTATTTCAAGATGTTATTTTTAAATTTTTCGTTTTGTACTGGCATAATAAATAAAAAAAAATTTCTAAAAATTATCCTAATCCCTGAAAATCTTCCCTAATCATTAGATTTGAAATTTATATCACGAAAAATGCATTTAAAAAAAAATTTCTAACGGAGTTTGTCTAATATTTTTCTGACAAATACTTTTTTGAGCTATTTTTTTTTAATAATTTAAATGATTCATTTACCATGATTAATCTATTAACGATTTGCGAAAATGCAAGTTGTCAGCAATGCAAAGTTTATTTTTATTATTAAAGAGGATTTCTTCTTTTCATTTAAAAAAGCAAAAAAGACAGAAAATAAAAGGAAGATGTTAAAACCTCTAATTTTAAATGTTTCAATTTAAATGAAAGTTATATACTTATAATGAAGTGAGTGGGAGAATTAAATTTTTAGTTAAATATAAACGAGATGAGAACAAAAAACTTACTGTTTTAAAGTAGGGGGAACTGGGGGACATTGATACAGCTTTTTTCAAAAAAGTTTTTTGGTGTCTAGAAAGCAAAAATTTCAAGTTATTTTTCTATGTGATGTCAGCAAAACCTGTGTAGTGTGTTATAAAAATATACAATCGTTGTTTTATATATTATTTTTGCATGTAATCTTAAAAAAATCAAAAAAAGTAATTTGTATCAATGTGCCCCATCCCCGGGGCAGATTGATACACTTTGACACGTCTGGGAAATATGGAGACAAATTAACACCAATGCATATTTTTCATAGAAAAATAGTTAGCAAACCATTTTATATATAATTATAGACATCAAAATCGCACACAATTTTTTTGTAAGCGATATTAAAGCAATCAAAATAAAATGTATAATGACCTAATGTTCTGGCTGTTTCTTGTCTGTTTGTTGACTGTGGTAACTTTGTCATATCTGGCACTTTAACCCCAGAATTATCTTCTTTCTTAGGAAAGGTGAAAGAATTACCAGGTTTTCTGTTTATAAATCGGTTTACAAACAGAAAGCAAAGGATAATTATATTAAAAATCATGTTTATAGTATAATTATCATCTACTGTTCTGCAGCTTGTTTCTCTTACTTAACATTTCTCATGTCGATAATACTTTTTTTCTCTGAAGAATCGATATCAATTTGAGATTTGCCAGGCTGCCGTCCATTTCTTTTGTTAATTATACTAGCACTAGATATTGTGTAAGTTTGTACGTCTTCTGTTTGCAAAAATACTATAAAATGTTCTAATATAAAGAAATTAGAGCTATTTCACTTAAATAAAAACTAATAGTAGCAATTTTTGATGAAAAATGGTTGAATTAAGGAGTGTATGGTAAAAAAAAAGGTAATGAAAAAATGAACTAGAAAAGGATTTAGGTTGTATCAATGTGCCCCGACAAAGACTGTATCAATGTGCCCCATGCAGCCATTTTGAATAAAATGAGTCGAAAATCCAACACTTCATAATTTATCTAACAATAAAGAATGAGGAACTGATAACGAATAGTTTTACTTGTCAGGGAGGGTATTCTTTTCGGTTTAAAATACTGGAACAGTTGTATAATACCATTTCAATTGTACAACTGAAATTTACTTTTCACCTACAAAAACAATTAATCACCCATCCCATTTCAACAAACTATTGAATCATTCCAAAACTTTCTGTGTGTAGTCAATTTCTCTAGTATCACCTTTTGGAGCTGTTGTGAAACTTCCTGTAATGACCCTGTGTGCTGTACAGGGGGTGTATCAATGTGCCCCAGTTCCCCCTATATAATAGTTATTAAACTCAAACTGCAAACTTTAATTTTTCGATGACAGTAGGATACACACTATTTCTTTTGGAAAATAAGAAAAGAAAAAAAAAACAATTTTATTTCCTCGCAAAAAACTAGCTGTTCCGTGATTCATGAATAAGACTTAATTGAAAATGTATATCTATCAACATTAATTGGTAGAATTAGTATATTTTTCATTTACTTTCGATTTTACAAAATGTAATATAATATAAAATATTCATTGTAATTAGCAATAAGGATTTTTTATGAATTACATTGGCAATACATCACTTGCACTCCGCCAACAAAAAAATAAAGAGTTCTTGATTTCTTAATCAAATCTTCCGATTTGGTAAAAGTTTGAGCAATTAAATTCAATTATTAATAAAAATAACATGATACAGTGTTTAGCATACATTTAAGGAACTCATCAAAAAGACCACCAAGACGAATAGTTGTAAAACATTTTGCACATTTTTAGGTAGCTTTCATTACAAAAAGTATCATACAGCACGATAGTGCTGTATAGTAGAGCTCAGCTGCATCATACAGCACGATAGTGCTGTATAGTAGAGCTCAGCTGCATCTCTAATGATAAAGTCCAAAGTTTGCCTCTTAATAACTTTGGAACTAATCATCGGATCGCGACCAAATTGAAAAGGGGCAGTGTCCTAATCTAGATCTCAAACTTTACAAAAATTCATCCAGATCCACAGATTAGTTTCGGAGATCCAGAACCCCTTTTTTGGCACTTTTTGCTCGTGAAACAAGAAAAAAGGAGAAACAACTCAATTATAGCCCGAACCAGGAAACATTCAGCGACGTATAATAACTTGTTCGAAAGCTTTTAATTTAGGGATGTGCCTTTCGAAGGTCTGGTAAAAAAAGATCAAAAATTAAGGAAATAGCAGCCATTTTAAATTTACATAACGCTATACCTTCCATAATTTAGCATTATAGAAATCTCTCCTTTTTAATTGCTAATTCAATTATTTCTTTCGAGTTGCCACCATCTAAAAAACAATTCATTAATTTAAAAAAGAAATCATAACACGTGTTCTTTTTTTTTTTTTTTTTTTTTTTGATAGATTTTTTAATTTCTGAAATTGACATCATTCGAAACAGAAAATACATATTTTTCATATATATATATATGAACTGTAACTAAATATGTGTTAAAACAACTTCGCTAATTTATTTGGGTGTTTTCGACGTCAAAACAGTTACTACAATGTAGATATTTCAATTAAAAAGGGATAATTTAGAAATAAAAATTTCTTCTATATTTATAAAATAACGATTTGAAAATGAAGCTATGAAAATCTGTGTAAATACCTATGGTCATAAGAAAATCTGCTTAGATACCGAGAAACTGCAGTGGGACTACTATCTGGAAAGGGGCGGTTGTCGCCAAATGTCGCCAAGTTTTTCTCCAACTTGGCGATATATCGCCAAATTTGGCGCCAAAAATTACTCGCCAAAATTGAAGCCAACTTGGCGTTTTTTCCGGTATTTCGCCAAACTAATATGCCTAATAATAACTGTAAACTAATACTAATAGTAGTTTAGATTTGTTAGTTGAAAGTGATTGATAAAGTTCCTGAAACGATCTGAAAAAGCTATGAAATCATATAAAAAAATTTGGAACCAGAGAGAAAAGTAGAGCTCGATCTAAAAAAATGTTGCAGCAAAAATTGGGAAATATTTTCAATCTAAATATGTGCGTAGAAAAGAAATGGAATCAGATGATCTGTAAAGCTCATGAAATAACACAAATTTTTGTTAGCTGAAAATGTGGACTGAGCTTTACTGGTGCCTTATATTCAGAATTATGCTATTATCCATTCAATGATTACTGAGGAAAGTAGTCAATAGAATGTATTGTTATGTTGTCTCAAATAAGTTAAACTTCACAATGCTAAACGAATATAAACCATGAAGTAATAATTAAAGTATAACATTAATATAATCAGGTTGTTGAGGAATTGATGTAGATAAACATGTCTGAACACAAATATATTTAGTATATGGCTAAATCGTATCTGTTCAAGTTTTTGAGTTTACTTGGAGTATTAATCTACCACATATCAAAACCGCTAAAATGAAACTGTGTCCACACTTTGTACTGAACGAACTCATACTTCATTAAATCAGCCTGTGACGTATAGTTATGAACCTGAATTTTTAAACTTGTTATGGATGATTGAAATACGGAGTGAGTTAAAAATATCTCTTTTTCCCTGATTGATTTTAAAGCACCAGTAAAGCTCAGTCCTCATTTTCAGCTAACAAAAAGTTGGGTTATTTCATGAGCTTTACAGATCATCAGATTCCATTTTCTTTTCTACGCACATATTTAGATTGAAAAAATTTCCCCATTTTTGCTGTAACATTTTTTTATATCGAGCTCTACTTTTCTCTCTGGTTCCACCAGTTTTTTATATGATTGGTTAGCTTTCATTACAAAAAGTAAACCGCTACATATTGCAACCGTAAGGAGGAAAATACTTCCAGAAAATTTTGGCATATTTTCACCGATCATGTCCTCCAGACCCAAAATCCACCCTCCGTTCAAATGTTGATATATACATATATACATATATATCTGATATTTGTCATACTGTAACTATCGTATTTATAAACCGATTTGAATGTAACTTGTATGCACATAATACTTACAAATGTCTCGACCGAGTTCGTATGCCAGCATCATTCGCCATCTTGTTTCAAAATGGTGGCCATTTGAAATTTTTAAAAAAATTTTAAATTTAAATTAAATGCTAAAAAATTAAAAGTTGAAAAATATTTTTCTTTGTTGTGTTAGAACTTAAAACAACCATTAAAGAACACTTTTTGTTATGTCTATATCTTAAAAATTTATTGAGTTATAAAACTTTGAATTTTTCTTATGGCTGACATTTGAAACGATCTGATTTTTGCCACGTGATAACACGCGTATTTATGAATCGATTTGGAAGTAACTTGGTGTGTACATAGTACATAATGAGGCCTGGACCGAGTTTGTTACTCATTTCCATCCGACATCTTGTTTAAAATGGCGGCCAGTTAATTTTTTTGAAAATTTAAAAATTTGTAATTAGGTTAAAAAAAAGTGAGAAATTGAAAAAGATTTTTCTTTTATGCATTTGACCAGATACACAGATTCCAGAGCACTTTTAGTTTCGTCTGTACTTTAAAAAATGGGTGAGTTATAGAACTTTTTATTTCTAGTGTTGCTCACATTTTGAAAATGATCTGATTTTCGTCACGTGATAACATGCGTATTTATAAACCGATATGGTTGAAAATTGGTGCGTACCTAATACATACTGATGTCTGGACCGAGTTCGTTGGTCAGTTCCATCGGCCATTTTGTTTCAAAATTTGCGGGATATTAATTTTTTTTAATTTAAATTTTAAAGTTACGTACAAAAAAGTAAGAAATTGAAAAAGATTTTTCTTTTGTGTGTTGGAACTTGATACAAAGATTCCAGAGCGTTTTTTGTTTCATCTATATCTTGAAAAATGACTGAGTTATAGCACTTTCAATTTCCAGTGTGCTGACTTTGAAACGGTCTGAAATTTGTCACGCGATAATACGCATATTTATATACTGATTTTGATATAACTCCGTGTGTACATAGTACATACCAATGTCTTGGCCGAGTTCGCTGGTTAACTTCATCCGCCATTTTATTTTAAAATGGCGACCATTTAAGTTTTTCAAAAAAAAAAAATTTAATGTATAATGATGTAAAAACAAAAAATTAGAAATTGAAAAAAAAGGTTCTTTCTAAAGTATTTATCTTAATAGTGAATTCCGGAGTATTTTTTGCTTTGTCTTTACCTTAAAAAACGCCTGACATATAGCAGTTTGAATTTCTAATGTGGGTGACATTTTTTTTTAAATTAATTTGCCCGTGACAACACTCGTATATATTAATCGATTTCGATGTGAGCGTGCATGCGCACTTGAATTAAGATTTCGACCAAGCTCATTGGTTTGTTTTATCCATCATGTTGCGTTAAAATGCCATACACTTCATGATATCGTGGAATTTGGCGACCCTATAAATCGCTTACAATATAATCAGGTTGAATAAAAGATGACTAATTCCTAAAAATTCCCATTAATATTCAGTATTGACAAAAACTTGCATTCAGTCTTATATAATTGGGTTTTACTAATAATAGAACTTAATTTAAAATAAATAAATAAGTAAGTATATGAAAGCTACCTCTTCCTCCCGGCACTGCCGGAAGGACTTTTATGCATTATCGCAGCTTTGTACATGTAAATAAAGAAAAAATATATATGATTCATGGATTAAAATGGTAAGATTTTAAATCCAACAGTTAGTGGTACTGCACAAATTTCCTTTGGGGTACCAAAAGGTAGGGACAAAATAACGATAAGGTTAAATTTACCACAGCAAGATTGAAAATACCGCCAACCGGCCCTAGCTTGGCTGCTGTCATAATTATGCTTTTGGCTTCTTCCGGTTTTACTGCATTTAACTTAGTTACCACAACCTTGACTGATTCTTGTTTCCAGCGTTCCAAGCACATAGCTTGATAATCCGTAGTTATTCCAGATCGTGAAGAAAGGACAATTATTTTAGCACCTCTATCAATCATCCACTGGGAAAGTTGGAGACCTATGCCTCCAAGCCCTCCAACCAATATGTAAGACTTTTTTGGATTAAAGAGAGTTCGTTGTAAGGCAGTAAGTCGAATAGGAGAAGGGATAGCTTTCCTATCGTTTTCTTCTTCTCTTATCTGAAAATAAAATTAACAATAAATAATTGCACTGTAAAAGCATATTTATTAATCAGGGTTGTAGTCTTTGAAGGACATTTACCCAGAATTTTTGTAATGTAATACTTGTTTTATTTAACAAAAAAGAAATATTTTTTCAGATGTAACAACCCGTATTTCAAAGAATTTCTGATACAAAAGGAATTAAATTCCTCTGAGTTTTTTGCTGTCTACGCACCCTGTTAACGTGGCGAAAGCATATGAAAGTGACGTCTCTTTTTCTTGGGAGCGATTGAATAATTTAAAATGATTTAAAAGGGTTGAATGCACCCAAAAGAAGGAAGTGATTAAAACTACAAAACATGTTTTGTTGAGCACACTTTGGTTGTTTTAAGCGAATTTTTTAGTTGAATTAAAAAATTAATCGGTTTTGTTGTTCATACAAAAAATATTGTTTTTGCTCTTATAATGTTTTAACAAAATTTCATCAATTTTATTTAAATTAACAAAATCTGTTTTGTTTAATTCGACTAAAGTCTTCTATTTTCAATTTGTAATTCCAACAAAATTTTGTTGTTTTGACGAAATTTAAATTACTGTCCTGTAGCCATGCCTCTCTCACGTATTTTGTTTCATTGACTTATATGGCTATAAAGTATTAACATAATTTTTGAACAATAAAAAAGTTTCAAATTTTGTCGGATTAACGGATGTTATTATGCATTTCGAATGAAAATTGTGGATTTTAAATTGCAAAATAATAATAATAATAATAATAATAATAATAATAATAATAATAATAATAATAATAATAATAATAATAATAATAATAATAATAATAATAATAATAATAATAATAACAATATTTTTTGTCTATTCAAGCAAAATTTCTATTGACAGATATTCAAGCGAAAAGATTTGTTAGACCAAACAAATTTTTGTTGATTCAACAAAATTTTTTTTTTTGGGTGGGATTAAACTTATCGAATACTCCAATGTCATTTAGCTATTGCTAAAACAATTTTAAAAATTAAATTTCCTATAGTGGTTTCTTATAAATGTACAATAATACCAGAAGTTTTGTGCAGGAATAATTGCATTTTTTTATGAAATTGAAAGTTCTAGAAACATAAAATATACATTTTAAAAATCCAATAAATTACTAAATAAAATATTTTGTACGGATAAAAAAAAAAAAAAGCCACGAAACTTTATAAGAAGCGCCTGAAAATGATTTTATACTTTCTCATGAACAGCTGAAGAACTTTCTATATTTGTCATGCAACCAATTTAATATTTAATGTTAGAATTCGAAATAGGGTTAGCTTAAAGTATGCATACTATCTTTTTATTTGTTCTTTGAGGGCTGCATCTACGGCATGATAACAGTTCTTCAATTAACCCCATGGGGACGAGCTACACGTATACGTGCCACAAAAAGGCTTAAGATGTCTTGTTTATCCCCGCCAGTAAAATGTTACTGTTAAATTCCCGTATTTAATAGGAGCATTTTCTCGATTTAATAAGATGGATATTTTTATTTTAAAAATCGGTGACAAAACACTAAAAATTTTGCAAAAGGCTCCCATCGCGAAGGGGTTAAAATTAAAGTTTCAAACTTATATAAAAGTCCATATGTAATATAAAATATTATTTAACTCCATCTAAAAAGATATATCTTACATTACACAAGAAAGAACTGAATAGTTAGTATTCATTTAGCAAATTCTTCTAATGAAAATAAAAAATGAATCGATATTTTGATATTTTAAAATCAGGCACAACACGTGCTACGAGATTCTTTTTATTTCATTTCTTAACATCCACTCCCCCCCCCCCTTTGAACCTTGAAAAGCTTTTCAATTACATAATAATTTTTTGTTGAAAGGTCTTCGTTAGAGCTTTTACACATCTTCCAAAAGAGATGTATTTCTTAATTTTGGCTTTATCTGGGAAAGATACATTTTCACGATCATAATATACACTGGAACTGGTTTTCTCTTCACCCGACTTTTTCAATACGTTTCATTCGAATATATTTCCAAAGGAAAAATGCGCTGCATCGGATGTAAAAACGTGCCGTGCTGACTTTTTAACATAACAGAATGAATTTTATCATCCCGTCTAGGAATTAATTGAACAACTTTCACCAAATACCAAAATAGATGCTTTTTGAAACTATCCCAATTGAGAGTATTTCTCCTACTTGTGATTCGCGTGTATGCTTTTCAGTATATTTTTGGGCTAATTCACTAAGATATACCTTTCTAAAACGTTACCTAAAATCCATAAAAAGTTCAGCCTCTGTAATTCAGCTTTCTCCTTAAACTTCGAGAATCTAATTTGATAAAAATTTGATGCAATGTGCTTCTCTAAAAGGTGGTAAATAACTGGCAATGTGTACGTGGTAAAGGATTTTGCTTGTAGCTGGAGGAAAGGTATTGGTAGTAGGATTAAAAACAATGCAAAGAATTTTTTAATTTGTGATCGATTTATATACCTGCCTGTCAATTTATTCACCTGTTCATTCACTCTTCAAGTGATGCGGACGGGTAGTTCCATTGCAGTTTTTAGCTCACAGGCTATCATAGCCTGAGAGCTTATGTGCCCGCCCGTTCTGTATGTATGTGCGTATGTGCGTAACGCGATAACTCATGATAAAAATATCCGATCCTCTTAAAATTTTGTATGTAGGTATATCCTGACAAGGCGCTTCCCTGATTAGTTTTTGAAGTTCATTCGATATGTATAAGAGGGGGAACGGGGGGCTCATGTCCCCCGTTAGTTGATATAAATGGGATTTTCATGCAGAATTAAGTTTTCAAAATTTAGATTAGGATCATTCTGATGAGGCGATTCCGTGACTGTTATTAGGTGTTCATTGAATAAGTATAAATAGGGGGAACAGGGGTTCTAATCCCCCCCCCCCACCCGTTAGTTGATATAAATGGGATTTTCATGCAGAATTAAGTTTTCGTTCAAAATTTAGATTAGGATCATTCTGATGAGGCGATTCCGTGACTGTTATTAGGTGTTCATTGAATAAGTATAAATAGGGGGAACAGGGGTTTTAATGCCCCCCCCGTTAGTTGATATAAATGGGATTTTCATGCAGAATTAAGTTTTCGTTCAAAATTTAGATTAGGATCATTCTGATGAGGCGATTCCGTGGCTGTTATTAGGTGTTCATTGAATAAGTATAAATAGGGGGAACAGGGGTTCTAATGCCCCCCCCCGTTAGTTGATATAAATGGGATTTTCATGCAGAATTAAGTTTTCGTTCAAAATTTAGATTAGGATCATTCTGATGAGGCGATTCCGTGACTGCTATTAGGTGTTCATTGAATAAGTATAAATAGGGGCAACAGGGGTTCTAATGCCCCCCCCCCCCGTTAGTTGATATAAATGGGATTTTCATGCAGAATTAAGTTTTCGTTCAAAATTTAGATTAGGATCATTCTGATGAGGCGATTCCGTGACTGTTATTAGGTGTTCATTGAATAAGTATAAATAGGGGGAACAGGGGCTCTAATGCCCCCCCCCCCCCGTTAGTTGATATAAATGGGATTTTCATGCAGAATTAATTTTCGTTCAAAATTTAGATTAGGATCATTCTGATGAGGCGATTCCGTGACTGTTATTAGGTGTTCATTGAATAAGTATAAATAAGGGGAACAGGGGTTCTAATGTCCCCCCCCCTTAATTTATATAAATGGGTTTTTCAAGCAGAATTTTCAGATTTCGTTCAAATCTCTGAATAGTTTTGGAAGTTTAATGGTTAAGTATAAAAGAGGGGGATAACTCTTTTTAAATTATATAAATGCTAAATGGCTTTTTATTAAGAATTATCTAATTTGCTCTGAATTTTGGATATAGATTTTTTATATGATAAAGCATGTCTTTGATAGTATAGGAGGTTCAATGATTAAGTATAAAAAAAGAGAAAAGGGGAGAGCTGTTTCCCCTTCTTAATTTTTTTTTTTTTTCGAACGGAATTATCCCTTGAAAATATAAAGCTTTAATGTGCAATTAGTATTTGTAGCCTGTGAGCTCAATGCCTTCAGTTTAACTGGGCAGTATTCTTTAGTAACATACATGACGAGATTTTTTTTTTATTGGCCTCCGATGCTATTTCTTTCAGACAAGCTAAAAAGTATCGTGTCAAAAATTGTGGCCCACTTTTATTTACCTATCATACGTAGTACAGGATAAGTCTTGCAATCGTTTTGAAAATTGAAAAAAAATGTTGACGGATTTACCCGTTTCAGATACTGGAGATTCCAAAAAAAATATCCTTCTATAGTAAAAAAAAAAAAACTAGCCTTAAACAAATATCCAGGAATGACTCCTGGAATGATGCTGATTTGTAAGATTTCTGGAAATAACGCGTCCGGGTGAACCACACCTTCCATGAGTCGAATAGAGCAATGAGGAAACGGCTCCGTTTATGCTTCGACCAATGAGGAGAGGGATGAATTCCAAAATTGAGTGTACACTGTTAAAAATCTGCTGCATTTTGTTGCAACGCACTCCACCGCTTGTATATAATGTCTCTATTCCAACCAATGAGAAAGCTTCATTTCACGGCCACGTAACCGATCTCTATACAAGCAGGGGAGTGAGTTGCAACAAAATGCAGCAGATTTTTAACAGTGTATGGAAAATAAGGTATCGCGAAGCGATTCCAACCGGGATTGCAAAGCAACGAACGGAATCGCGAAACTATTCCATGGGCTATTGGCGAGCGCAGCAAGCACGGGTAGTATACAACTTGGAATCGCGAAGTGATTACGCCGGGGGGCTGGCGAGCGTAGCGAGCAGGGGGGGAGGAGTCCCCCTAGTTTTTAGAAAAAAAAATTGCCGTCCGTCTGTCTGTCTGCCTGTAACCGCTCTATCTCTGAACAAATGGAGATAGAGATTTGAAATTTTGTATGTACTTAGTAAGTAAGAATAGGACGAAGTCTATTTAATATGAGTAACCTCGATTATAAGGAACTGTTTTTTCCGGACTCTCAAAAAATTCTTTCTGATGAAATATATATAAAAATTTTCGCTTTTTTTATTTTAAGGAAAGGACATAAAAGTTAATTTATGAACACAAATTTTGCATCAAGAACGAAGTCGGTCGGAGTAGTAGTTGCCGAGATATTTGTAATCCTGTTTTCCACATTCTTCGATTTTTCATGACCCTGTATTTTCTTCAAATTTCAATTCAAAGATATGTTTTAATTGGAAATGAGACGCTTAATCTGACGCAGTAAACTGTTAGTTAATATGATTATTGTTTTTGGAGTTACAAGGATGTTTCTTTTACGCAATCCGGTACTACTTGTGTAATTTGGAAGTTTACATAATTTGTCGAAATGGGTTCATCATCAATTCATTAATGGAGCATTACTATGTATATTAAGAATATTTAAATATACGTTTAAATTTTGTTTTGGTATTGCAATGCATTTTATAAATAGTTTTCACATATTTTATTTTCACATATTATATAATGCATATCCATGATGGGTAAGTATTACGGTGGCCTCCAACGGCTAGTTTCGTAATCTGGCCGTTAAAACGAGACATTCATACAATTTTATTGTTAAAATGCATTTCCTTTTTCTCAGAGTCTATAAAAAAGCGTTTAAACTAAAGAAAAAACCCGTTTTCGATGAATCTAGTCAATAAAGAATTAGCACGTCAAATTGTATCTATTTATTATTCCGCAATTCCAATGTCTCAGAGAGAAATTGCTAATCAATTGTGTATTTCACGCCGTTCTGTTTGCTATTATATTGATAAACACAAGAAAAACAAAGTTAGTTCATTGCATTCTAAACGGGGTCATTCTTCTAAAAGACCTCTATTGATATATATTTTTTTGTAATCGGAGGTGAAACTGAATTCTGCAGTGGCAGAATCTACATTCAACTTTTTTTTTTATACCACACTCGTCCAAATACACAACTTATACCTGGGGACGATTCCTAGTAAGCTTAAATAATACACAATTTGGCTTGTATGAGAAACATAAATTATTGATAATTCATTGCCAAAACTGGAAGAAATATTTATAAATATTGATATTATGTGTTGTACATACATTATTCAACTTTTTCATCCAACATATGTTTTTATGCTTATACTATGCAAAATTCTTTGTGCATATTTTTCTCGGTTGTATCCCATTTTGTGTAAAGGGGAACATTTAAAAATATTGTTTAATAAAATATATGTGAATTCAAATGATCCACTCTGTGGAATAATATTCGTATTAATTGGGTATGTTCAATTTGGAAAGCACTTCTCGATGAATGGGGTCTTGAAATGACACTTGCTTCCCTTAGCTTCAGAAGTTAAACAGGCCTTGGGTAAAGCTACTATTTTAAAAACATCAGTATTCTTCAGCAATTTTGAAATTGCACTTACAATATCAGAAAAGTAATTTACGATCCCATGGAATTTTCTGCCTCCATGATTCATGTAGCAACGGTTTCGGAAGCAATGTAGCAGGAGACAATAAGCCGAGAGGATCTAAAACCTTTTGCACAATTTTCAAAATGAATCTCTAAGGGATTTTCCTTTCACATGTTACCGATACGAAATCTAAACAACATTTCAAAGAATCGTTACTTAAATTCTGAATGATTCCCATAATTGAAGTATCCCCAGAATGCTGATCGACATTCTTACAAGTTTTCAAAACAGCGCAAATTGAAATACCCTTTAGACACATCCTTTACATTTTCCATAAACATTTCAACTTAATATTAAAATTACCTGATACATAATCATCTACATAGAATGAACATTTTAACTTTTCACTAGTTTCTTTATATTCAAGAGGACAATTTTCAAAAAGATGTATTAGAAATTCATAAAAAAAATACAAACTAGAAGAGACATCAACGATCATGCCTATAAATCAGTTGGTCTGGCCTGCATTACGCGGGAAATAGAATCTAAGAAAATCTCTCTCTTTAGGCCTAACAGATACCGTTAAATAAATTTTTCTGTAACTGGAGTTATACATTCTAAAGCGACCAAGAAGATCAGGTATGAAGAATTACATGAGATTAATGAATTTATACAAATATTTATTTAAAGAGAGATTTCCTTTCTTAGAAGTAGGTTCTTTTTTCGTACTTTCCTGATCGCGAATCAGGTTGTTTCGTGTAGTCAGCTGCCAAGTGTGCCAGGTTTTTGTCAGAATGTTTCGTGATCAGGTTACATAACTTGAACACGGGCCTGTGCGGTAAATAATGACATTTATTACTCAATTCATTTTCTGAGACACGTTCAATGAAAATCAAATTTTTCCAATTCCTAATTACTTCTTGATATGAATCGAAAAATTCCTCACATTTCAATTCATTAGTCATTTTTTCGTATGTTTTCGAAGTTGTAACTTTATTGACGGTTAAGTTTTTAGAATTACATTTCCATGGAAGCTCTACTTTATACCTGCCATCGGGAAGAATTTTTAAATTATCCTTAAAATCATGTAAATCAAAAATTTTCTTTCTTTTCGAAACTCTGAATGGGATCACAAATTGCTGTAGATTTGAGTTCCCGTAATTCATTCAAAGGAATGTTTCTAACGTACATAGAGATTGTTGCCAAAACGTTATGTTTCTTGACACACATTTGTTTTTCCATTACTATCCATCCAAGCTTGGTTTCTATGCCAGTCATCAAATCGCAGTTTAATTAAATTAAATTACCTGTGAATAAATTTCCTATTATATCCGTACCTATTAAAAGATAAATTTCAGTTTCAATACAAATATCATCAAATGTATTTATGTCATTTCTTTTTAGTTCATTTAAAATCCTATAATCTTTAATGTCAGAGACAAATCCAGAAATCTTTCTTTCGGAAAATACTTCAAAACTAAATGTATTATCTCCCTGTATTTCAATAATTACTATAGATATTGCATTATGTTTGGTGCGTTTTCTTCTACTCCCCGAATTCCGAATAACGTTCGAATAATTATTTCTTTTTTCATAAGACGCATTTTAACAATTTCGTTATTCTCTCACTAACATAACATCTTTGGCTTGCAAAGTCTAAAAGTGCGCATACAACCTTTCTGCGACCTTGCGATCAAATTCATAATCCAAGCATATACACAATTTTATTTCAATTACAATTAGAAAGAGAATTATTTGAATTTAAAATATTATGTTTTCTATTTTGTTCTGAACGCATTATTTCAAATGGGGTTTATTCACAATGGGTACATTCTAACTAATTTACAGCATAACAAGTCAATGAACATGTTAATTGATCAATTCAACAAGTTACATTATCAACTGTGCAAACATGAAAAAGAGGCATATTTTTAAACAATATTCTTTGTTCTTCAATTAAAGACTTTTTTTGTACTAAAATATTTTTCAGAGGAGTGAACGTTTTCAAAGAAATCGCAATTGTTTTTCTTACCTATGACTTCCATACTCAGATGTGGTGGCTGGATCAGATTTACCAGCAGTTTCAAATAGAATGCTTGTTTTTCTAACAATTGAGTCAAACCAATCTTTGGTAAAGAAATCTCATCGCTTTGGACTTCTTGACGAAGAAAGTTCAACAATTCTCACTGACAGATGTATTAGGATTCAGGTTTCTTTCCCAGGTTTTCAGAACTTCTTTAGTTAAGCAGCCCTCAACAAAATGCATAAAAATGTCTCCGTACTTCTCTTAAGATGAACCCAAGCTTTCTAAGTTTAAATTCATGTGCATAGTAAAAGAAATCTAAGCCAACTGCCTTTTTCCCCGCTGTAGCATTTCTTAATGCGAGGATTAACAACTCCAACATATATCTATCCGAGTAGATCATCTCTTTCAAATATCTGTCTTAATTGAAAAATCGCCTTCGGGTAATTTTCAGTAGTAACTGGATAACTTGATATAAACCGCTCTGCTTTTGACCTCGGTTCCATGCATTGAAATAAATACTGCATTTACTTCTTCAGCAACTGAAGCGTTCTCATGTAGAAATTCTTTCGGTTCACTATTATATCTTTTCAGCTCAATTTTTGGTAATTTGAACATATTTCTATACACTTTGCTAGGTATTCTTTCACACCTTCGAAATCTTCCGTAAATAATTTTTCGTCTTCACCTTATAACAAGATTTCCAAAATCTAACTATGCCTTTTCTGATTCAACCTTTGGAACGTGTCAATTAGTCGGACTTATAAAACCCAGAGTTGTTTGATACCATGTGTTTCTTTAGCTAATTCGTTTTCAATTTTATTAGATGTGAAAGTAAAAGTAGCTCTCAATCCATTCCTTTGTGTTTTTAAACTGTTCAGATTTATATTGTCATTTAAATGAATTCAAGTCCCAAAGCTCCCGATTCGAAGGTACCAACTTACGTCAGAATTCGAAATAGGATTAGCGTAAAGTATACATTCTAACCTTTTATTTAATTCTTTTGCACAGCATCAATGCAATGCTAGAAATTCATGAATTGAAATTAAAGTTCCGAATTTATGTAAAGGTCTATACATAATCTACAATACTTTTAATTTCCATCTAAAAAGGAACATCTCACGTTACATCAAAATAATTAAATAGTTCTCATGCATTTATCAAATTATTCAAAAAGAACAAAACATCAAATGTTATTTCCGTTTTCTCAGGCTCAGCGAATGCTACCAGTTTCATTTCATTTTATTTCTTAACATTTATCTACCTCCAAAACTATTGAACATCATATGCATCGCTTCAGCTGTTATTCAGACAAACGGACTATCCAGAAACCGTTAGGTATTTTATACCAACGGTTTGTCACAAAAACTGACAAATAAATAGCTTTTATCTTGACCTACATGAAAGCGTTCTTTCAATGTCGTAATTTGAAACTTACTCTGATGATAATATTTTTATATCACGTTGAAATGATTTTATTTATTTTCTAACGACATATATTGAACGACATATCTAACAACACTTGAACTCCGTGAAATGCGATAGATATGGAAAAAGATTCCAAATATATGATCATATAACAGACCTTAAAATAGAACTTGAATTTAGCCGTATCTTAAACTTGTATAAATGTAAAAGGAAGCGGGGGAAAATGAAGAAAGTATGTGTGCAAAAATTTTCTCATTCATTGCAAATGCATTTGTCACTTCTTATAGAGTTTAAGAAATGGAGTGAAATGAACCTGGTAGTGCGTGGTGTAAGAAAATTCAAATATTACTTGATTTTTTTTTTATTGTTTTAATTGGAATAATTTGCTAAACGAATGAGAACTATTCTGTTCTTTTGGTATAATGTTGAATGTGTCTCTTTAGATGAAATAAACAATATTTAATGTTATATATTGACCTTCACTTGAGTTTAAAACTTTAATTTTAATTCAAGAACTGCTGGCATCATGTACACTTTAAAAGTCTTCAACTTTTGTTGAAAATTTACTCCATCGCTTATATACATATATTTATGTAATAAATAAAAATTTTCTCGCCATTTTGCCCGCCATGAGTTTATTCTAACGTTTTACAGAACATACTTTTATTCTCAGATTCCGTAATGTATTAATATTTTTTTACGGCTAAAGTTCTTTTTATTTATTTTATTTAACTGATCATAATCTATTGATTATTTTATTAAAAAGAGCTAGAATGTTTCTTGAATGCCAATATCTTATTGCGAAATCTTAAATTCATTACACAAATCCATTTTCCTTTTTAGAATTAAAAACACCTATCGAAACTTTAATTTTGTTTTATTACTTAATTAATCGTCTGCTAGGGATTCATACGCTTCTCGCATGGGTAAATAACGTTATTACGCGATTCGGTAAAGAGTTCGTGAATCTAGTCACGCCTATCGTTCAATGGTAGAGAATGGGTTGGATTATCTTTGCGTTGAAAACGATCCTAACGGATCTGTATATACCTTGCGTAAAAAGGGGAGGGGCTCGATTGGCTTCGAATTTTGAGAGAGTCATTTTGGCTTTGAATAGCGTTAGAATGCTTTTGACTTCTCAAGTGCCAGGATTCCCTTTTTCATCTTCGGAATAATTTGGAATGTTTATGGTGATGCAGGCTTATAACAAGTTGTCTATTATGAATTTATACAGACTGGAGAGATGTGGAATAACTGCTGGAAGTGCTCAAAAATAATAAAAGATTAAAACATGATTTCTTGAATTTTTTTTTGGAGAAAGTCCCATCGAACACAACTTCATTGCCTCTAACTACGGTCGCTATATCAACATTGATGAAAAGATAGGTGTTATTCCATTTTAATAGATATATTATTACAGCAAAGGTGTTGTTCTACGATAATCGATATGTTATTTCAAGCAAACCTGTTTATTATTTCAATTAAATTGACTTATTATTACAGCAAGCCGGCAGGATTTTAAGGATTTACCGGTGAAAAATGTAATTATTGATTTCGACAGTGATATTCTAGATACTCCAGTGATCCTCAAATTACACACGATTTACAAAAAATTATAAAAAACCTGTTCTTTAGCTACCCACGATCGATTTTTAAGAATCCTTGTGCATTGTTTGAAAAGGTGTTAATTTGTTGAAGCCAGTAAAATTTTTTTGTGTGCTGCATTTTTAAAGCTTGTTGGGTATTTGTATATCACCATGTCTTCTGGAATAGCAGTGTCGGCGATTACTAACTCTGTCTATGAAGAAGTAAAGAAAGATAAGAAAGAACACCTGCAGTATGATTGGGAAACCACATGTAGATTTCTCCGATGGCAGAATCGGACCTACCTGATTGTGGTTTTATTTATTTTTGTTTTTGATAAGTTCTAGAAAATGATAGCGGAAGGTAATTGAAATTTACACCTGTTGAGCCGCTTCCACGAAGCGTTTTAATTTTGTTTTATTAAAATAAAGTTCAGATTACCAGCTCTATTTATAAAGGATTGTGAGTTATTTATTATATTTCTTATTTTATATATTATTTATTTTTCTATTTTATTTATCAAATTATTTATTTTTATTTTTATTTTCTGCTGTTGAAATGAACTTGTATTTATTTAAAAAAGAAACAATATTTTAAACCTTATTTTGGATTGATATATTAAGATCTAGTTTAGTGAAGAAAATTAAGATTCTTGATATAGAGAATTTCATGATATTCGATTTAAAGTTAAACTTGTTCTCAATACTCAAGAGAGAGTTATTTGTGTTCTTTAAAATATTTGTGGTGTATTTCTTATGTTATTGAAACTGTGATATTATTTACTTATTTATTATTTATTTGTTATTTATATTATGTGTATTCAAAGGAAGCAAACATTCTTAATATTAACAAAATTTTATTTATTTATTTATTTTTATTTTTATCGTTATTTAATAATTGAATTATAGAATTTAAATATTTTAACATATGAATTAGCCTTCTTTCATGCTTTTAAGATTTGGATTAGTAAAGAAAGATAAAATGTCTGAAAATAAACTTTATACTGTCCCTTTTTACTTTGAGTTGGGGATGAATATCCTCTCGTGGCTCAAACATTTCGATAAAGCATGTAGTATAGAGAAAAAGGATGAAGAGTGGAAAATTCAAAACATCTCAAAATATTTGAAAGGTGAAGCCTTAAAGGTTTTTATTAATGATTGTTTGGATTGTACCACTTATGATGAAATTGTTGAGATTTTAAGAGAAAAGTTTATTCAGATTAGATTCTCAAAATTTTCTCAGTTTCCCTTTCGTTTTCGTCACTTAAATCGTTTTTAAACGATTTAAGTGAGTTAGATTCTTATTTCAGAAAGAAAGTTGAGGTTGGAAGACAACTTCAGCTTGGAGAAAATACAATTATTCAGAAATTAACTGATGGTCTTAAACCTGAATATCAAAAATATTTAATTGTAAACCCTCCTTATAATACGCGTGAATGGTTTCGCATTGCTAAACAATTAGCAGCGACTCCCACACATGCCCCTCATAATAATAATAGAAATTTTCGACAATCCAGATCAAAGCACAATCTTAATCCTCATCCTAGACATTGGACTCGTCCCATTCAAAACAACCAAACACCAAATTTTAATCCTAGATTTTTCACTCCTAGAATGCCTACGGCACATTACCAAAATAATCATCCAAGTCGTCCGTGCAGAATATGTCTAAACAGCGGAATACAAAATGCTTACCATTGGGAGAGGAGTTGTACTTTTTATTCCAATCCATTGCAAACTCAAACTCCTTCTCCTATACAACCATCCTCTACTAATAATGTGTGACAACTAATTATTCTTCGATATGTAGACAATAAAAAAGTGTGTTGCATTGTAGACAGTTGATCAACTATCTCAATTTTACCTCTTAAATCCGATTACGGAAATACCATAGCTCCTCAATCCTTGCCGCGAATTAATAATGATGATTATAATCTATTCGAGGATCTAAACGCTATTAAAAATGGAAATTTAAGGGAACTTTTAAGGGATTATTTGGAATTTTTGCCAAAAATAAATATGATGTAGGGAGAATTAATATTGAACCTCAGCATATTTTTCTTAAATCTGACCTACCAATATCTTTGAGACCTTATCGTACATCCACTGCTGATGAAAAAGAAATTTCCCAACAAATTCAATCATTATTAACTGCTGGATTAATTAAGGAAAGTTATAGCCCATATTCTTCCCCTGTTACTTTAGTAAAAAAACGCGATGAAGGTAAAAAAAAAACCCGAATGTGAGTTGATTACCGAAAATTAAATTCTATTATGAAAAAGAATGCCGAACTTTTGCCCCGAATTGCTGAAATTTTAGACAAATTGAGTGGTGCCCATTATTTCTCCAAATTGGATTTAGCGTCGGGCTACTGGCATATACCTATTCACTCACCAGATTCAGAAAAGTTAGCCTTTACTACCAATTGTGGGCTCTGGGAATATAATATTCTCCCCTTCGGTGTAAAGGTAGGTCCCCCAATTTTCAATAGGACAATTAGAAGAATTCTTACAAAACATAAAATCAACTTTGCTTGTTGTTATTTTGATGACATAATTATTTTTTCTAAGACACTAGATGAACATATTCAGCACCTTATCCAAATTTTTGAATTATGCCGAATAGAAAACATTAAATTAAAATTATCTAAATGTACTTTTGTTCAAAAAGAAATCCATTTTCTCGGATATAAAATCCAAAATGGAATTTTAATTTCAGCTAATACTAATATAGAAACTATTAAAAAATTAAACCCCTTACTAATACTAAAGAATTACAAAGATTTCTTGGCTCTTTAAATGTGTATCATAAATTTATTGACAAGTATGCTGAAATTAGACACCCAGTAATTAAATTACTCAAGAAAAATACTATCTGGGAATGGAATTCTGAATGCCAAAACCCTTTTCAAAAATTAAAAGATGCCCTCATTTCTAAACACATTTTAAAGATTTGTGACCCAAAATTACCCCTACGCATGTTTGTTGATTCTTCTCAGGAAGCGGTAGGTGCAGTTCTCAAACAACCCGACAATAACAACTTTTCACATCCTATTGCTTATTTCTCTAGAGGATTGAGAAGTTATGAGAGAAATTTCTTCATTACTGAATTAGAGTGCCTTGCCATCATTAATACTTTAGATAAGTTTTATCAGTATTTTCATGGTGTCCAATTTACAATCCACACTGCTCATGCATCTCTTGTTTGGTTTAAATTTGTCAAACATTTGAGAGTTTATTATTTAGGTGGTCATTGAAGTTGAGTATGTTTTGATTACAAGATTGAATATTTAAAGTGATCTACAAATGTCAAAGCCGACATGTTGTCCAGATACCATATTTCTCATTTTTTAAGTCTCTTACTTTTCTTCTTGATGTTAAAGAGATTATTGAGATGCAAGAGAGAGAAAATGTGTGTGGTTCAAATTATCTTCATGACAATGGACTGATTATAGTTAAAAAGAAAGGTTTTTGCAAAGTGGTAGTTCCCATGTCCTTATGAAAAAAATTACTTAGTGTTGCTCATGAACAGTTTGGTCACCCTGGTGTTCATAAAAGGCAAAATTTAATTTCTCCTAATTATTATTGGCCAGATATGACACAAGATAGTACCAATGTAGTTAAATTTTGTGATATTTGCCAGAAAAATAAAAAACCTAAACAGAAAAAATTTGGCTTATTACAAGCTATGCCCACTACAGATCAACTTTTGGAATATCTGTCTGTTGATACTGTAGGAGGGTTCAATTATTATAATTCTACAAAAAATATCTCCATGTTATAATACACCATGCAACAAGATATGTTTGGGCGTTTCCTTCCAAAAGTGTCACTACAGAAACTTAGACCAATTGTCTAAAACAAATTTTCAATATCAAAATTCCTCAACAATTATTCTGTTTTAATAAAATTTCAAGTGTACAGGCCCCTCAAAAACCATTGACTGACAGAAATGCTGCCTGTATTTCTTCAAGATTCAAAAAATTCCCGCGAAATCATAGTATTAAGCAACGTTTGACCACTGCCCATCATCCGCAAACAAATGGAAAATGCGAAAGAGTAAATCAGACAATAGCAGACAGTAACTAGATTAAAGTGTAAAGCAAACTCCACTACCTCTAAAATTCCCTGGACTAAGCTTTTAACTGAAGTAATTAAACAATACAATAATACATCCAATTCTATTACTAAATTTCCACCTGCTTATTTACTTTTTGGTCAATTATCCTATGACTTCCCTTACAACAAAATTATTATCCCCCTATTAGTGAAGCCCTTAAAATTGCTAAAGCGAGAACTGATGAATTTCATTTAAAAAATAAAAAATATTATAATAAAAATTATGTCGAACCCAAATATTAAAATTGGGGATCTAGTTATCTATGAAGAATTTCAGTACCCTAATACTAGAAAGTTATCACATGTATTTAGTGGATCTTATAAAATTCTTAACAAATTATCCAAAGTAAATTTTGAAATTGATAGGCAAAACCAATTCAAAAGTTCAGAAATAGTACATGTATCTAAATTAAGGCCTTATTACTCCCCTTATAAATTTAAATTAAGTCATGAGTAACAACCCCCTCAACAACAAACTCAAGTTAAACCTGTAGCTTAAACTTAAATCCTTAGTTTTTACCATTTTATATATTTTTTTTCAAAAAGTAAAATTCTTTTCATATTTTAATTCATATAAAAGGCTGTAATTCCAACGAAGTAACAATGATATTTCATGATTGCAGCAAGAGTATCACTTGTCTGGAAATTTTTATATTTGTTTGTTTATGCCGGCGTAAATGGACAAAGTTAAAATTTCTTATTTTGTATTGAATTACTTTAATTATAACTTAAAATAATATAATTAAATATTAAATTTTAAGTAATTTAAATCAACCCTTTTACATTTTAATTTTCAACTGAACCTAATTGTAATATTAAAAATAGTCTATCAATCACTAACTTAATTATTCAACATGTAACCAAATTTTTATCACTTTATGTTATTTTTTTTTCCTCTCTTCTTCAGCATTCCAGTCCAAGTAAATGTCAATTAGAATTATTTTTGTCTCTTTTCTATTTTCTTCTTGCATCTTGCAATGTTTTTATCACACCGAGAAAATATTTATTGCGTAATTATTTGACATGAATAAATCTTGTCTTTAATTTTTATTATTTATTAATATTTCTTTTTAAGAATCTTAGTAGTTGGAAAGTTACGTGCATTCTCAAACATGAACAAAATTTTCATTTTGTTTTTTGATTTCATTTTATTTTATTTTTTGTACATATTTCTTCTTAATCCGAATACAGGATTAAGTAATTGATTGCATATTTGATTACATTCTTCATTCTATTCTACTTTTCCTTATATTTCATCCCAAATACATGAGATGAGATAAACGGGATTAAGTACAAAAATTATAATTTAAAGAATGCCTTTTGTGATATTTATTTATACTTATTAGAAGATTTACTCATACTTTTTATGAGATTCACTTATACTTATTATGAGATGTACTTATACGTATTATGATATTTATTTATACTGGTATTTTCTTATTATGTTTTTTATTATATTGTTTGTTTATTACAATGTTTAGGCATAAGAGTGTTCCGCTTTTTTTCCCACCAGTATAATCTTAGAGAAAATGTTATTTTACTCAATCGAAAAATACTGCGATTTAACAGAACAACATTTTCTCTAATATTATACTGGTATGAAAAAACGCGGAACACTCTCATCCCTAAATGTTAAAATTTATTATTACGGTATTACTATATTACAAAATGTGTTATTTTATAACTATATGGTTATAAAAAATATTTTCACAAAAGTTTCAAAAATGGAACTAATATGACTGTTCTAGGACTTTCTTACAAAAACAAACTGAATTAATATCATGATGTTAGATGATGAAAATTGGATGGTCTATAATGATATAATTAGACCTCCTTGAAAGGAGCTAGTGAACTATTCAATTCCGTGACTTTTTGAACGGACATTGTGGGTCAAACTTTTGGATTTGATTTCATGCAATCTCTATTAAATTTCTCCTTCGTGTCTGGGTTTATTGTTGTCAAGGAATAATTTCACGTTATTATTTTTCATTTTTATGTTAAAATATACTATGAGTAATTGCTCATATTTTGCCCGCCATGAGTTTATTCTAACGTTTTATGGGACATACTTTTATTCTCAGTTTCCGTAATGTATTAATATTTTTTAACGGCTAAAGTTCTTTTTATTTATTTTATTTAACTTAGCATAATCTATTGATTATTTTATTAAAAAGAGCTAGAATGTTTCTTGAATGCCAATATCTTATTGCGAAATCTTAAATTCATTACACAAATCCATTTCCTTTTTAGAATTAAAAAACATACATCGAAACTTCAATTTTGTTTTTTTATTTAATTAATCGTCTTCTAGGGATTCACACGCTTCTCTTGTGGGTAAATTACGCTATTACGAAATTCGGTAAAGAGTTCGGCCTCTAGTCACGACTATCGTCCAATGGTAGAGAGTGGGTTGGAGTATCTTTGTGTTGCAAACTATTCTAATGGATCTTTAAAAACCTTACGTAAAAAGGGGAGGGGTTAGATTGGCTTGGAATTTTGAGAGAGTCATTTATTGGCTTTGAAGAGCGTTAAAATGCTTTTGACTTTTCAAGTGCCAGGATTTCCTGTGTCATCTTCGGAATAATTTGGAATGTTTATGGTGATGCATGCTTATAGCAAGTTGTCTATTATGAATTTGTGCAGACTGGAGAGATGTGGAATAACTGCTGGAAGTGCTCAAAAATAATAAAAGATTAAAAACTGATTTCTTGAATTTTTTCTGGAGAAACTCCTATCGATCACAACTCCGTTGCTTCTAACTACGGCCGCTATATCAACATTGATGAAAAGACAGGTGTTATTCCATTTTAATCGATACATTATTACAGCAAAGGTGTTGTTCCACGATAATCGATATATTATTTCAAGCAAACCTGTTTATTATTTCAAGTAAATCGACTTATTATTGCATATATATATATATAACGATTATTTGACGATATAATGGAGTATTTTCATTGATCGCAAAATAGAGACATTCTATAATAGTGGTAAAGTGACTATGCAAGAAAAGTTGAATATTATTAACAGTGCAGATGCAGCCCTCAAAGAACAAATAAAATGGTAATATAAATGTATACATTAAGCTAACTCTATTTCGATCTCTAACAATAAACTTTTAATTTATCATATGACAAGTACTGAGATTGTTTCAGCATTTCATGAGAAATAATAGCATCATTTTTAGGTGCTTCTTAAAGAGTTTCACGGCTGTTTTTATCCGCATAAAATATTTGATTTTTAATAATGAGTTTAAGTATCGCTTTCCAACAATTTATTGGACTTTTATAAGTTATATTTTTTGTTTCCATAACTTTTAATTTCATGGAAAAATATCAATTATTCCTATAGAAAACATCTGATATTAATGTTTATTGATAGGAAACTACAAAAGGAAATTTGATTTTTTAAATAGTTTTAGCAGTGACTAAATTGTATTGGATCATTCGATAAACTTAATCATTCAATTGTTTAAAACAATTTTAAATCATCCAATCATTTCCGAAAAAAGAGATATCATTGTAAGCTGCTTTCATTACGTTATTAATATAGTCTACATCTGGCTGACATAATAATTATTTACAATTTTCTCTTTTAACTTTAAAGGACAATAAACGAAATTATCCTAAGAAGGCAATTTTCATCAGCCTTACTCATTCATGAGTTACGATAACTAAAATTACTTTTATGCTCTTTTCTATTTAAAATAAAAGAATTTAGAAGAGACAAGTTTTGAAGAATTGGAATATAATACTAATTTTAGAACACAAGATTTTAAAAAAATCGACTTTATGTTTAGCACGTATTTAGATGTTTTGAAATTCGGAGGTAAAGAACAGAACATTAAAAACAGGTTTTGAAATAATGTCTGTCTTTTCCTATTCGTCAAAATGTTCGAGTATACATGAGCCCTTATTGTTGCATCAGCGAAACTTTTTTGATTTTATGCATGGAATGGAACAAATTTTATTAAGATATTTTAGACCATGCTACCAAGTTCCAGTTAAAGGAGGTGGGCTAATAAAAGTAATTTTTCGCCCATCAGCACCTAGACGTGACATGCATTTTTTTCATTAGTATACCTCATAACAAGTAAGAAAGTGATAATATCTTGAATGAAAGTTTAATAATTGATGGAAAAATAAAATACAGATTTAAGTAAATATTATGTGTATTAATGAGCATAAACACAATTGTCATTTGTTTTAATCCATATAATCAATAGTGAATACAACAATCAATGTAAAATTAAGATAAATAGAGCTTACTTAGATTATTATTTCAATACAGGAAATATTGGAAATAATAAAGAACAAATAATAATAATAATAATCTTACAATTTCAGACGTTTTGGACAATGTTAGATTATTTTCGTTATTGATTGCTTCACCAGAATCACTAATGGATTATCCAGCGGCCGCGTCTTGTACAGTATATGAACATATTCGATATTTGGTTTTTTAATTTTGATTGAGCTATGGTACATTACAGTAGTATTGTAAACCAGAAACCATAATATGAAAACAACATGTTCCCAGCACTCTACGACACTTTCGCGTACTTTGCACTGAGAGTACCATTATGTTATAATGTTTCACTGTGTTTTTATCCAAATATTATAGGTTTCAGAAATTGTGCACTGAAAAATCAAATTTTGGTTACGAGAGGTGTCCCTCAGCATCATCTGTCGAAAACTGTTGCTGCATAATTAAGAATTTTGGCATTTCATGTTCAATATTAATTTCATGCAGGAGTTCCAAACAATCCCGGTAAAATCTATCAATACTCTCAACATCATTTGGCTTCAGCCTCTCTCTGATATTATATGAATATCTTTTAATATATTTGTAAGTATGTAAGCGTAATTGTTCTTTGTTTCCGCGAAGTAAGGAACGAAGACATTTAAAATGTAATTTGAAGTAATGACGAATACCAAATGCTTAACAAAAGGTCTTCCTTTGTACAACCTGATGGAATGTCTCTAAAAGGAATAGTTCCCACTCTTCTGCACTGAGAAAAAAAATATACCGCCTTCAACAAGAATGAATAGTTAGTCACTTTCTGAATCCCTAAACTAGAACTATAGATGACCGATCAATGCGAATGGGTTAAACAACTAAGCTGAATAGATGAAATGACCTGCCATTTCTAGTCTCTTGTTTTCTAGGTAACGAAACGATATTGAATCGTTTCAGTAACAGGAAACACCCGCTTACATTCAGGAATGGTTTCATAAACCAGAATTATAGTTTTTACATCAAACCTCTTGTATTTGCATCTATTTGTAGAGATTTTTAAATAAGTTTCACAACGATAATATAATAAAATGCTCCTGAAGAAGACTCTAAAATTCTCAAGCTAAGGGAATTAGAATTTATAAGGATGACATGGAACTATTTTTTCTAGAGTCACAATTTAGATTCTAGATGCCAGAACTATATTTTTTTCTCAGTGTAGTTATAAACGTACGTGCTATCGAAAGCAATCATCACAGTATCGTTGCTGTCATCCGGAATAAACATTATCTTCCTGCTGAAGGCTTCGTATATTTTCCAATAACTTGTGTTCTGGTGATGTGATCTACGGTGTTTTAGAACAACGTTCTCAATCAAAGCCTGTTTTTCATATTTTACAGAAGATGTTATTATTTTTCTTACTAGCTGCACCCGTCGAAACTCGACGGAAAAGAATATATATATGTTAGGTATGATATATATCAATCTTATATAGACAATAAAATACTGAGCGAAATAAACAATTGCCACCTCTTAAAATAGGGATAACATAGCTTTTCATGATCAAGATACACAAACTTCAGAAAATAACAAAAAATAAGAAAAACAACTGATAAATTATTATGCTGTATTTAACTTCAGTTAAAAATCTTTTTTAATGCGGTTTCTAAGCCTTAAATATTATTTAAATGCCAAATTATTTAGGAAGTTAATATTATACCCCGGAAGACGAATTCAAAAATATCTGCATAGTTTATTTTTTCTCCGTTTAAATATCGCTTGATAACTGTACAATAATTATAATATCAATGAAACGTTTTATAACAGAAACAGGGACTTACTAAACTGCCTAACCAACCCACTACATATTTACAGCACTTACAATAAATTTAATTTATTTATTGGTTTGTATCCTCCATGAACTTGTAAAAATTAATTTTATTGTTATGGCAACGAAAAAAAAAAAAAAAAAGACAATACCTCTGTTATTAAAAAGAATAAAATTTTTGTATTTGTTGCTGAAATGCAGAATTTTTTTAATTTTATTTTAAACAATAACTTAATACAATGAAATGATTTTAATAATTTTTTGATATTATGTAAGATAGAAATATAATAATACCGGCATATCGCAGATTTTATTCTTTTTTTTCTAATATGACATCATTTACACCTTCAGAAATATTAATCTTTTCTTAAATAAAAGCGTGATTTATGCAGTTATTTAAGAATTCTTTAGTTTCGTAAAATATTCATTATAATTAAATATAAATGGCGCAGTTTATAGAAATATTTTCATGTGTGCACACCACGGACATTTAAATTAATAGAAGTTCACTTTATTTAGATGCAGGAATTAAAGTCAGTGAATATGACATCATCGCTGACACAGCTATAACAATGTATATTATATTCATGGAATAAATTTATCTGGTTTCTGTATGACGACATTTTCTCCATCGACAAAATTTCACGTTAGATATTTTATTAAAGTTTATCTTCTGTTATTTTACTTACATAATATTTAATAATATTACATAGTAAATAATCTGTGTATTGCAGGAAATAACTATGTGCAATCATTTTATTCTGATTAAATTTTACGAAAACCTTTATTTATTTTACTTTATTTTATTTTATTTTTATTTTATTATTATTATTTTTTTTTTTTTGTCTTTGAAATGCGATTATACATTTACCGATGAGATGAAGCTCCTGATTGGAGGAAAATAATGAAAGAAAATAAATTTTGAGAAAAGCTTAACCTGTTGCCACTGTTTTGAAGAAATGTCATAAAAAAGCTTTTAAAATTAAAAATAAAATATAAAAATGGAAATAAATTAAAAATTAGCCAGAATGGGCACATCTACACATAAACAGCTTTCATTTAAAAAAATAATTATCAAAATCGGGCCAGTAGAAAGCTCAGGGCTGATGACCAAAAAAACAGCCAGGTGTTTTAAATATATAGATATTGAATAATGTAGACAGAGCACCATGATAGAGACCAGTTCTAAATTTTAAAAGTAACAATGCAAAGTAAGTACGCGATGACCTCTTTATTGAGGAACGTATTTTGAACTTTGCAAGTTTACCATAGAACAATCATCTGAATTCGAAACTTTTTTTCCAGGTATATGATTGGCGAAAAATAGCCTTTAATGACCCACCCATCAATATTCCGTGAGAAAGGAGAGGCTGTAAGAGTAATTTTCGTTCCTATTTCATCATTATATCATCGAAAAATGTATGATGTTCTACATAGCGTCGAACCTTTTACTATATGTATGTTTTTACTAAAGCCAAATTGTCCCAACTGAAATTGGGTAAATACCGAAGGAAGGGGGTGCTGTTGTAACAATTTTTGTGCAATATTCCCGAATTTTTATTGTTCTGTTCGACATAGGCAGGTTATGTATCAGTGAGAATTTTGCTTCTAGCTTTTTAGGTGAGTCGCAAGTAGCTGACTTGTAATAGAATATTATAATAATCCAGTGGAATCTCTATTTAACAAAGTGTCATAGTTATATTTAAGCACTTACATATGAAGAAAATTCCTTAAATAGAAATCAATTTAAAATCATAAAATTTTTATATAAAGTACGTTTGCATAAAACGAAAAATTCAAATAAAATGAAAATATAAAAACATGTATTTAAATTCGGAAAGTTCTTTAATGCAATGTATTTTATAAGAAAATTTTAATTAGAAAAATGATTTTTAAAAAAACATAAAGAGAACTAAAAAAAACTGAACCGTAGCTCATCTTTTCTGTTTTTTCTTCGTACCAAATAATAATATTCCAGATGTCTAAAATTACTTTATACACTTAGTAACTATCATACAGAAATTTGAGTTTTGAGTAACAAAACTTAGCTTTTAAGTAATAATAAATCGTCTTTTTTGTTGCGAGAGCTATTTTGCTCTGGCAGTACCTTAGGGATGGTAGCAGATACACTAAATATAGCTAATATGTTAGAAGCTAAACTGCTAAGATGGTAATAATATGTATATAGCTAAATATGTTGAAACAAGGACTGTCATCATCCATTTTCTATCATTATGTTTGAAATCGGTTCGGTATTTGCAGAGATTACCCGCTGCAAATAAACTAACACACACAGACACAAACTTTACTTCTTAATAATATTAGTAAATACATCTGAAATTTTACTATAAGATGTTGCATAACTGTAATTCAGCGATACTCAAAAGTCTTAGAAACTGTATGTGTACCTTTAAAACAACTTTACCGATATGTCGACCACTCGCCATGTATCTGAAGGCTTTCTGAGCTTCGTCATGATTAAACACAGTGGTATCCAAATGTTTAACAACTCCAGAAACTATTCCGTCTTTCAGCATTTCTTGCAATTCTGTTTTCGTCTCTGTGTCAACGTCAGTATTGTTGAAGAACGAATCTAAAGTTACTCCATGAAACGTAACATTTTTCAAAAAGACTTCCATTCCTGTTAAATAGTAACAAAAACAAAAAAAAGGCGTGTAACATGAATGTAGGTTACTAGCAAATGAATTTTAAAGCAAAACACTGCAGTAGACTCGCAAATATTTTTATTAATAATAAGAACAATAATATTTATTGAAATGCACACTACAAACGAATCCAGTTATAAGAACATCATAAGATCATATGTAAGACTATCATAGGATCATATTATACAATCCGATCAATCAGAGCAGTCCGAGTTTTATACATTATATATTACTTTGCAATCATACGTTGTATTCGGTAACTCTTGCAATTGTTTTAAAAATAGATTTTTTTGCGGATTTACACGTTTCAGGCACTGAAGATTCCGAAAAACATATCGTCACCTGAGAATAATAAGGCTCTCTCTGAGTTTTTGATAACACTGACTTACCGATATAGAAAGGTTCTATTTGTATCTATGAAGGCATTTCTGGATTAAAATAATGTCATATTATGATTGTAATGTCATATGTAAATTATATATAACATCATTTTGATTCAAAAGTGCTTTCGTAGATACAAAAAGAAGCTATCTATATCGATAAGTCAAATTTTTCAAAATCACAGATAGAACTTTATTATTCTCAGGTGACGATATTTTTAGAAAAACAATTTCTGTCCGCCCGTCTGTGTGTCTGTAAACGCTCTATCTCCCGAACAAATTGAGATTAAGACTTAAAACTTTGTATGTATTTAATATCTAAGAATAGGATGAAACCTATTTAACATCAGTAACCTCGATTATCCGGATTTGTATATTTTGGATTCTCGAAATATTCATTCTGATGAAAGGTACATAAAAAGTTTTGAATTTTTTTATTTTAAGAGGTAAATGTCTGTCTGTGCGTCTGTAAATGCTCTATATCCCAAACAAATTGAGATAGACTTGAAATTTTGTATGTACTTAGTATGCAAGAATGGGGCGAAGTCTTTTTAATATCAGTAACCTCGATTATCCGGCATTTTTTTTCGGACTCTTGAAAAATTTGTTCTGATGGAAGGTATATAAAAATGTTCGATTTTTTTAATTTTAAGGTATGGATGTAATGGAAATAAAATAGCACAAGTTTCGCATAAAGAACGAAGTCGATCGGATAATTAGTTGCTGAGATATTTGTAATCCTGTTTTCTGAATTCTTCGGTTTTTCATGACCCTATATTTCATTTAAATTTCAATTTAAAGATATATTTTACTTGGAAATGAGACGCTTTATCCGACGCAGTAAATTGTTAAATAATATTATAAGTATTATTGGAGTTATAAGGATGTTCTTTTACGCCATCCGGTACTACTTGAATAATTCTGCGTTTTATATAATTTGTCGAATTGGGTTCATCAGCAATTCCTTAATAGAGTATTACAATGCATATTTAAATATTTAAATATACGTTTAGATTTTGTTTTTTAATTGCAAAATTGAATTGCTAATATTTCGAAGGCAAATTAGTCTGGCGAAACACCGGAAATAACGCTAAGCTGGCTTAAATTTTTGACGAGTACTTTTTGGCGCCAGATGTGGCGTTATATCGCCAAGTTGGTGAAAAACTTAGCGACACTTGGCGATAGACCCGCCCCTCCCAGATGTTAGTCCCACTGCAGTTTCTCGGTAGATCTTCTTATGATCATAGGTATCTACACAGATTTTCATGGCTTCATTTTCAAATCGTTATTTTTATAAATATAGAAGAATTTTTTTCCCGAATTATCACTTTTTAATTGAAATACCTGTATTTTAGTACTTGTTTTGACGCCGAAAATATTCGAATAAAAGTGCGATGTTGTTTTAACACATATTTAGAAACAGTTTATATTTTTGTAAAATATGTATTTTCAGTTTCTAGTGATGTCAATTTCAAAAGTTCAAAAATCTATCAGGAGAATCAGAATTTTTCTTCATCTATAAAAAAAGAACACGTGTTATCATTTCTCTTTTAAATTATTGAACTATTTTTTTTGTTGGCAGCAACTCGAAAGAAATAATAGAATTAGCATTTAAAAAGGAGAGATTTTTATAATGTTAAATTATGGAAGGCATAGCGTTATATAAATTTTAAATGAGTGCCATTTCCTTAAAATTGGATATATTTTGACAGGACTTTCGAAAGGCACATACATAAATTAGAAGCTTTCGCACAAGCAATTACACGTCGCGGAATGTTTCCTGGTTCGGGTCATAATTGAATTGTTTCTCATTTTTTCTTGTTTCACGAAAAAAAAGTGACAAAACAGGGTTTCTGGATCTCCATAACTAATTGGTGGATTTCGATGATTATTTGTAAACTTTGAGGTCTAGAGTAGGACACTTCGCCTTTCAACTTCGTCCCAATACGATGATTGGGTCCAAACTATTAAGAGGCAAAATTCGGACTTTAACATTAGAAATGCGATTGAGCTCTATTATACAGCACTATCTTTCTGTTTGATAAATAATCAGTCAGTTTCAAATAGCTGGTTTGTTTGTTAAACTATACCTACTATATCCATATAATTTTCATGTATATGTTATAAAACTGAACGGGAGGCGGCAGTACCCGCAATCATTTTACCGAGTTCAATGCTGAAATTTCAGGATTAGTTAAAACTCGATTTTTATATTAAAAAGTTTGTGTGCCAAGTCGTATCTTGGTGGAAAACACCAGAAAACCAGATTTTAGCGTTAACTCTTACTTTTACCATTGTGTTATCCTGCACCCAAAGATATTTAAAAATGGAGGACTGAAAGCACGAAAACATAATAGTACACCTACGAGTCAACCACTAAAATTGAGTTTTGAGATTTTTTTAACTGAGATATGACTTAGCAGACCGATTTCCGTTTAAAAAATGAATACATTTTTATCTCATTCTGGAAATTAAGCCGTAAATTCGATGAGTTGATTGTCTATGCTGCCACCTCCTGGTCTTAAACAGTACCAATAATTTCCCTCCTGAAATTACTTTTAATAATAATAATTTAAAAAAAGATAACTGATACTTACCAAGATTGCTATTTTTGTTCAAGTCGTACTTTCCAATTTCTAAGAAGCGTCCGTTAAAGGCTAGACAACTTAAACTTGCAAATAATTTTTCATCGGCCAATGAATTCAAGACAACGTGGACACCTAATGCAAAATATTAACTTATGTTAAGGCAGGTTACTTTAGAATGGTGCAGTCAAAATAATCTCATTCATTGAAATAATACGTGATTAATATACCAAATAATACCAAATTTCATGACTTAAACCACTTTTCTGTAGCTTTTTCCATGTAACGCAAACAGTACATCTGTACATAGTGCTTAAATTCTTGTGTAGCATAATAAGTAGAAAGAGATATTTATTTATTTTTGACAATATTGAAGTATTTCCAAAATTTTCGTCATGATCCAAGAGTCGACAACACTAAATTCAAAGGAATCAAGCACCTAAAAATCCTTCATTTTATGGAAGAATATAAATACGGGAATCTAATGATACACGCCTGCCGGAAGTGAAGTGGTGCATAAGCCAAAAATTAATATTACGAGTGGATGACTCGTAGGTTTATCATTAAGTTTGTCCTATAATCCAAGTAAGAATAAATGAAGGATTGGAAGCCAGCGAAAACAATGTTAAACCTACAAGTCAACCACCGATGGTAATAATATTCGACTTACGCACCACTTCACTTTTGGTAAACGTGGATTACTAAATTCGCCTATTTCTCATCTTCCATAAAATAAAGCAGTTATCCGATTTGATTTAAATTTTGGATGTAGGTTTTTTTCTGATAAGTTGAATTTCTGATCAGTTTGGAGTTTTAATGGTTAATTATAAAGGAGGGACGTGGGACAACGTTTCCTTAATTACATAAATGGCTTTTTTTGCAGAATTATTCGACTTGCTTCGAATTTTTGATACGGGTTTATTATAAGATAAGGCGTATCCCTGATTAATTTTGAGGCTTCAATGATAAGTATAAAGAAAGAAAATTGGGGGGGGGGACTTCCTTCCTTATTTCTTTTCGAAAGGCATTATTATATAAGGCTGTAATATAAAATTAGTCCTGTAAATATAATTTTGTGAGCTCTATGCTATCAGTTTAACTGGGCATCATTCTTTTTTATTATATTCTATAGTTATATTTTTATTATTTTTTTTATATCTGTAATATGATTAAAGATGATTAATACAGGTTGTCCACTCTCAACGGTGGCCAATGGCTAATTTCTAAACCGTTAGTCATAGACATATAGTTCCAATTGCAAAAATGCTTTAAAAAAGGTAAAGAATTGTTTTTCAAGCGATTTAGCTCAAAATAAAATTTTATTAAAAAATTACGAAAATTAACTTTTTATACGGTCTCTTGGTCCTATAAGTGATATTTAGTAAATTTTTCCCACTACTCTAACAAGTAAGAGAAAAAAGGTCCCATTCACATAACATTAAAATTGACAGAGTTATGAAGTTTTAAATTTCCTGACTTAAACCACTTTTCTGTAGCTAAATACAGATGATTTAGACTAAGCTTTAAGGGAACGTTCACTAAGTGCTTAAAGTATTATAAAGGGCGTCTATTTTCAACGCTGTCTAATAGCTAATTCTTAAACCATTTGCCACAGACATACAGTTCCAATTACAAAAAGGTTTTAGATGAGGTAAAGAATATTTTTAAAGCAATTTAACTGAAGGTGCTACCACCGTATAAGTTTTACGGTAATGTTAATTTTTATTATTTAACTTCTAGATTGGTTAAAATAGTTGAAGACGTGAGTTTTAAAATTTTCTTTATCGAGAAAATCAAATTTTGGGAAATCGCGATTTTATTTTAAATGGTGTGGTATTTTGATAAGCCTTTATTTTGTTTACAACGTTCGTACTTATTTTTCCCTTGCTCAAAATTTCTATTCAAATTTTAACTCACTTCCAAATATCCGATCGAGGTTCAACTTGCACACGTATTTATATCCAACGACAGTATAATATTAATACAATTTTAAGTGCGTACCATTTATTTATTTTATAGGACTGCATCAAATTCTGTTGGGTTAAGTAGTCTAATAGAATTGTAAATATATGTCATTTTGTAACACAAACTTTCTGTTATTTTTTACTTATAATTTTAGTACAAATTTTGCTTTAATATGTAATCATCAACATAAATTTAAAAATAATATTGTAAATATTTTTTTACTCTCAATGTTTAATGTGAAATTTTATATTTTGTGTTTATTTTTATTTCCAGTAAATTTGTGACTGACCCCTAATTTGCAGCAAAAAAGATGCTTCAACTTTAAACAGCTATTACTCGGTCAGTTTTAATCCCAGAGGAATGGGACTTTTTTGTATTACTTGTTAGAGTAGTGGGGAAAATTTACTAAATATCACTTATAGGACCGGGGGACACTATAAAAAGTTACTTTTTGTAATTTTTTAATAAAATTTTATTTTTACCTAAATCGCTTGAAAAACAATTCTTTACCTTTTTTAAAGCATTTTCGCAATTGGAACTATATGTCTATGACTAACGGTTCAGATATTAGCCATTGGCCACCGTTGAGAGTGGACATCCTGTATAGACACAAAAGATATAAACAGCCGTTTGATACCTTGATTATTCTGCATTGAAAAACTTAAAAAAATAATTGCATATTTTGAAAACAATACGCTTCATTTTTAGCAGCTCTCATTATTCACATCTCACATATTCTAAAAACTAGAACAGAAGACAGAATAATCAAAAAGATTAAAAAAAAAAAGTTTTTTTTTCTTTTTTCTTTTTTGTTTGTTTTATTTGTGATCACGTGAAGCTGATGCGATTTACTTGTGACGCAGACACACAGATTTGGAATAAAAGTCCTCGAAAAAGCATATTATTTCAACTTGATTTTGCAGTATTTGATTATTGTCTGTTTGATTTATTACACTAACATGTTCTTTAGATGACACATAATGTTTATATCAGAAAAATAGTCAATGTCAGATTTTAAGTTGATAGATTGATTTATCTCAGTGTGATTACTAATTTTTTCAACAATAAGCTACTGTGTGCACTGTAGCCAGGCCCGTAGCCAGGATTTCCTTTCGGGCGGGGCTCAATCTTCGAAATTTTTTTTCATCTAACAGCAGTAATGGGCATAATTTAAAGGATAAAAAAAATCAAGGCTTAACCTACGATATAATCCTTCAATATATTTGTCTATGATAATATACATGTCCATTCCAAAAATTGCTATTTTTTGAAATTTTGTGCATATATACATTTCACCAAAAGAATATAGAACACCTTCGAAAAATTTTCGAATCTTATTAAAATTGTAGGCACGTAAAATTTAATTTTTTTAAATTAAATTTTTAAACGAATTTTAAAATGCTCCTCGTGTATTAATTTTTGAGATATTTTCTTGCTTTTGCATTTTTATCACTTAAGGGTGTATTCGAAAAAACTCTTTTCTACCTTCAACAGCTCGAAACTTTCCGATACAATTTCAGACATATTTTTAAAAGTAGAAACATGAAACTTGCTGAGGAGGTTTTTGAAGTGACGTATAAGGTGCCGTGTGATGTCTTCTTACGCTCAATTCATTAGAATTTGATTTATAAACAAATACCTTCTCAGTAAGACCCTTTTTTTCGTTTCCAATTCTCCCGCTTCGGAAAAATCGATTCTAAATGTCGTTTTTGAAATATTTTCTGCATTTATTAAAGAATCGACTATCACGGCACCTTGCATACTTTCTAAATAAGACAATTTGCCAGTTTGATGCGTTTAAGAGCAAAAATGAATTTAAAAATAAATCGGAAAATAAACAGTTTGAATCGAAATAAACTTTTAAAACTCTATTATAAACACATATATGTAAGATTTTTTTTAATCTCTTGAATAGTTAATTTTTACAGATTTTTTTCTAAATTCCATATCGATTTTCATCAAAATTTTGCCTTTTAATAAGTAAAAAATCAAATTTGACTATCTTAATGAAGACGAATTTTAAAAAGCTTACACTATTTCTTTCTAAAGAATATCAAGATACTTCCTTGTCAAGTTCTTAAATATTGATCAAAAATTACGTTGCAAAGAGCATTTCAAAAATCTAAAAACGCTAAAAAATTAATTTTGATAAAAACAGATTTAAAGTATATTAATATGCATATCCTTATTATTTACTTCTTAAAACCTTCATAAATAATATTTTAACAAGAAACAATTGTTTTGGTACTATTATACCACATAAATAAACCTTTTTGCGGCGATTTTGCTCAAATAAAGGTCCACAATCCCCTTAAAATGTCTTCATTTGAAATGAATCTGTCATTCAAATTTTTAACTTTCGGGAGGGGTTTCAGCCCCCTTAGCCCCCTCCCTAGCTACGTGCCTAACTGTAGCAGATATACATATTAAAGAACACATAAGAGGATCCAGAATACCGCGTAGACATTCCCCGAACTACCAAAACGCACACATTGAATTTTACTGAGATCCATGGTCTTATAAAAAAGATTATAATAGTACTTATTGTGTATCTTAACCCTTTCCGGCACGGGCAAAATCTGCACTAAAATGAGAAATTATCGACTGACACCAGAATTCACAAATGAATTTTTCAGATACTTTGAATTCCTTAATATATGCTTTTATTGTAAAAGTAAAATTTTACTAAAATATTACTGGTGCCGTTTGCAAGTTTGGAATTAAAATTAGATATCCCAGACCAGGCACAGTGTGCCAGAAAGGGTTAACAAACATGTGACTAATTATGATAGATTGAACCCAATAAATATTTATAACCAGGATAAGACATTAGTTCATCCTATATATTATTATAATTTCAGTAATTTAGCTAAAAATTAATGCTATGCAGAATCAACATTTAGTGCTGTAGTAGCTAGCCATAATGTGAACACACACATATATATATATGTTACAAAATAAATTTTTTTTCGCCAAAATTAACTTTAAGGGGATCTCGGGAACATTGATACACGGGTCACATTGATACCCCCCCCCCCTTCTACTGTTCACAAGGTCATTACAGGAAGTTTCACAACAACTCCAAAAGATGGTGCAGCGTACACAACTACATACAGAACATCTTGGGATTATTCACTAGTTTGATGAAATTGGACGGGTGATTTATTTTTTACAGTTCAAAAGTAAATTTGAGTTCTACAATTGCAATGGGATTATATAACTCTTCCAGTATTTTCAACCCAAAAGAATACTCTTCCTGGTAAGTAAAGGAACTGTTTATCAGTTCCTCATTCTTCATTCTTCTATAAATTATGAAGTGTTGCATTTTAGACTCGTGTAATTCAAAATGGCTGCACGGGGCACATTGATGCAGTCTACGTCGGGGTACATTGATATGCATCAATGTGCCTCATGATAGCTACAGACAACCTAAATCTTTTTCTAGTTTGTTTTTTTACTACTTTTATTATTTTCTTTTACTATACACTCAATTACCCAACGATTTCCAACAAAAAAATTCTAATATTAGTTTTTATTGAAGTGAAATAGCTCCAATTTTTAATATTTGAAACTTTTATAGTGTTTTTACAAACAGAAGTTGTACGAATTTATCTAATAACTAGTATTGGTGGAAAGAAAAGGACGGCAGCCTGACAAATCTCGAATTTCTTAACTTCTCCAGAGAAAAAAATATTTTCGACATGAGAAATGTTAAATAAGAGAAACAAGCTGAAGCACAGCAAAGGATAATTATATTATAAATAGAATTTTTAATATAATTATTATTTATTCACTGTTTATCAACCAATTTATAAACAGAAAACCTAATTTTTTTTTCATCTTTCCTGAGAAAGAAGGTAATGCAGGGGTTGAAATGCCAGATATGACAAAGTTACCACAGCCAACACTCCGCCAGAACATCAGATTATGATACATTTAATTTCGATTGTTTGAATACTGCTTAAAAATTAATTGTGAGTGATTTGAATTTCTATAAATAAATATAAAATGGCTTGCTAACTCACTTTCTATGAAAAATATGCGTTAGTGTTATTTTGTCTCCATTTTTTCCAAATGTTTCAAAGTGCCCAATGTGGTGTATCAATCCGCCCCGGAGATTGAGCACATTGATACATATGACTTTTTTAGATTTTTTTTATAACATGCAGAAATACTATATAAAAAAATGAATTTACATTTTAATAACACACTACACAATTTTGCTGACACCACATGGAAGAAAAGCTTGAAATTACTATTTTCTGAAAACCAAAAGAATTCTTAGAAAAAAAACCGTATTAATTTGCCCCAGTTTCCCCTATACTATAATATTTTCCTTTAAACAATAATCCGTATTTATTTCAACTTATTGAATTAAAATCCTGTTATTAGATCTAGTCTATTAATCTTTATCGAAATGGTATAAATTCTTAATTTGCCTTAAAAAATTTACTCCAATATGCGCAAATCGAAAAATCAGATCTAAATTAAAAAATATTCTTAAATAAACTTTATTTCATAAAATTCCTAATAAAGCTCACGTTTTCCCTATTTCAAACTTTTTTAAGAGAGTCTTATTAAATTTATTCCAAAACACACTTGTTCAGAAATATCATTCTTTAAATTTATTTTTTTCTTCTTGTTTTATGTTTATTGCGTATCAATAAATTCATTTCATTTTTTTTCTTGTGTGTGAAATTACCGTCCGTGGAATACATTCGAATTTTGATTACTTTCGATTATAAATTAGTAAAATTATAATCTTTTAAATAAAAAGTGCTACCTTTAACCTCGGCGCCAGACACTAAATTCTGTTTACACCAAAAGAATCGTGTTTAGAGATTATGGAAAGTTCTAGAAATTTTTTTTTTTGACTTAAGCTAGGATGCTCGGAGGTGGATGGAGTTTTTATTTGATGATTCGGGTTTAAGCGAAATGCGGGAAACCATGTTTTCTTTTTGATGGAACGTCTGCTCCGGGAGAACATTTCCCGCTCCATATGATTTGATTAAAAAAAATGAAACTGCCAATGTGTAATTAAATGAAGCTTCTACATTTATTTTTTTTCTCGCTTGCTAAGACTTCTTTGCTATAAAACGGGGAAACTGGTGATGATACTTCTGGCTTCGAATCTTAAAATGTCATATATATATATATATATATATGTGTGTGTGTGTGTGTGTGTGTGTTATGCTGTATACATGCATATATAAATCATATAAAAATGCAATTTATTTCTGTTTTTATTTATATATTACACACAATTTGTTTAAAGAGTATTTCAAATTTAATATTTTTACAAAAACATGAACTCACCTTCACCTTTCGTGGAGTTTAGAATGTCTTGTTCGAAAGATGTATCCCTAGAACTGCTAATGTGTTCTTCTTGAAGTTTTGGAAACTTTTTTTTCAGGAATTCTTTCTTCTCTTTTGAGCCTAAATACATTAATACATATTTGAAGACGTATGTTATGGATATTAAGAAGTACACATTATCCTTGTAAAAATCCACCCATTATTTAGCTAGTGTAACTCTTTCAAGCTTCCATTTTTTAGGCTTTAAATAATGTAATTGAAGGTGGTAATAAACAATCTTCTTAAGAGGCCAGCTTGTGAAAATTAGAATGAGTGTTCAAGGAAATTTTTTGCATTATGCTAGTATGTTTTACTACAAGTTACCATTGCTGCACGTGCTGCTGATGGTAAAAAAAAAAAAAAAAAAAACACTAAAAATCAAGAAAATTATACAAAAAACGCTTTCACAGCGCCCTTTTCTGGCGGGATATCTCCGCGTTCATTTAGCACCTACTCTACTCACACAAAATAAATAAATAAATAAATAAAAATATGGTTTAAATTTACGAGTTACTTCATACACTTTTCGATGGTACAGTAAAAAAATAGTAAAAAATCACTAATTAATTAAATGTTAGCTGATTATCTTAGAATTCATTACCTATAATATAATTGTATTATTTTTAATGCATAAAATTTTAAGTACGGTTAATACCATTTACATATTATATTTAGTTCTAGCACATAAAATGAAATTTATATTTTGTGAAAATTGTTTTGACATTGACGTAATAATAGAGATAGCAGTTTTAAACGAACTCGACATAACTACATAGGAAAACGAACAGACAAAAGATATAGGTTTGATGTGCTAGTAATGAACAAAGTTCCAGCAAAAGTCACCCTGTGGAATATTTCGCAAATCCACTCCTCTCTCTACCAGAAGGGAGCCATCATCCGCCATGTCACGTGACCTACTAGATAATTGATACTAAAAACATTTTTCTTTTTCTTTTAGTTATGTAATGTAAAATTTGAACACAGTAAGTCTACTGTATTATTTCTTGATCTTCCAAACGTGAAATAAAATAAAATATTGTTTCAACTTAAAAAAGGAAATAGTTGCTAGAATATTAATTGTAATTTAGAATCATGAATTCTAACAAAGCAACTAAATATAGTCATCAATAAATATATATATAGTTCTCATGAGGATGATTATTTACAAATGGTGAACACAATACTTCATACAATACGGAAATTATCATGTTTTTAATGTAAAAATATTATACATAGAATTATGAATTCTTGGAACTTGCTCTCCCACTATTTTTATCAATTGTGACATAACGTGGAACATCTGAATATATTCATACACTTCAATGCTTTTGGTTTATCAAATTAATAAATAAATAAAATAATAGTAATAACAATAAAATTTAGTATTTATCATTTTTTAAACTCAACGTTGCATATTATATAATCTTGCGTTATTGTTGACACTCTTAACCGAACCAATCAGGAAGAAGAAACTAATGTTTCGAAGTCCCAAATTTTTTCAGTGAAAATCTTAATAAACATGCTAAGAGCTAGTTTGTTTGATTTAATAAACTTATATTTCATTTCTTTTCTTGTAAAATTTGCTACTTTTCATTCTGATTGTAATAGAAGATGTTGAATTCGATATATTAATAGCAATTTATAAAATTTTGTTTATTTGTAAGTTATTAAGGAAAGTGTCCGTTACTGATACGCTTAATTAGTGATTTTCTGGTAAAGGACACACCAAATGCACACTGTTAAAAATTTATTTTCAATAATGTTCATTGTGCATAAAATACTTTGATTTAATTTTAAATCTAAATAATCAAATTAATCGTTTAATTCCCCGCATCAAAAATGCAACAACACCAAAACTTTTATAAATAGCCGCTTTTAAGTTATTTCATGTATTTAATACATTTTCAACTTTTTCTTTTCATTTTCCCTATTAATGTATATATCTCTGCCTGGCATATTTTATAACCTGGCAGGTTATAAAATCAGTCAGGAAGAAAAATATATTGTTTAACCCCTTCGAAATTGAGGACTTTTAAACAAATTGTATTCAATTGGGGGCTATCCACAGATGATGTCATGCTTGGAGGGGCGGGGCTGATGAAATTGTGACGGTTTGTTACAAAGGGGTAAAAAGGAAATGTGACGTCACATTTTGATTAAAACAGAAGCATTAAAAATCAACGGATTAAATTTTTTAGTTATTTTGAAATTAACCTTCCGGCGAGCGCGCCATTTTAAAAGTCCTTCCGGCAATGCCATGAGGAAGAGGTAGCTTTCATATACTTATATATTTATTTATTTATTTTAAGGTAAATTACATTGTTCAAAAATACTAAGCTCAAATTAGTGGAAATAATCTTATAAAATTAGTGATTTTATAAGATTGATACTAGTTTTTGTCAAGACTGAATATTAATAGGAATTTTTAGAAATTAGTCATCTTTTATTCAACCTGGTTTTATTTTAAGCGATTTAGAGAGTCACCAAATTCCACGATATCATAAAGTGTATGCCATTTTCAAGCAACATTGTGGATCGTTCAGATCAGACCGTTTCAAAATGTCAGCCATAAGCAAAATTCAAAGTGCTATAACTCAGTCATTTTTCAAGATATCGACAAAATAAAAAGTGTTCTGGAATCGTTGTTTTAAGTTCTAACACGTAAAAGGAAAATATTTTTCAACTTTTAATTTTTTCGCATTTAATTTTAAATTTTAAAATTTTTTTAATTTAAAATAGCCGCCATTTTGAAACAAAATGGCGGATGATGCTGGCCAACGAACTCGGTCGAGACATTTGTATGTACTATGTACATACCAAGTGTAATTGAAATCGGTTCATAAATACGCGTGTTATCACGTGACAAAAATCAGATCGTTTCAAAATGTCAGCCATAAGAAAAATTCAAAGTGCTATAACTCAATCATTTTTTAAGATATAGATAAAATAAAAAGTGTTCTGGAATCTTTGTTTTAAGTTCTAACACGTAAAAGGAAAATATTTTTCAACTTTTAATTTTTTTGCATTTAATTTTAAATTTTAAATTTTTTTAAAAATTTAAAATAGCCGCCTTTTTGAAACAAAATGGCGGATGATGCTGAACAACGAACTCGGTCGAGACATTTTTATGTACTATGTACATACCAAGTTTCATTCAAATCCGTTCATAAATACGTTAGTTATCGCATGACAAAAATCAGATATATATATATATATATATGGTTATATATATATGTCAACATTTGAACGGAGGGTGGTTTTGGGGTCTGGGGGTCATGATCGGTGAAAGTATACCAAAATTTTCCGGAAGTGCTTTCCTCCGGACGGCTGCAATAGGTAGCTTTTTACTTTTTGTAATGAAAGCTACCTAAAAAATACAACATTCACTTTCTTTTTTTTCTTTAAAACAAAATTCACACCTGCTTTAATGTGTTATAACAAAATGAATCTAAGTGCATTGAGGAATACTTTCATAAATTGTGAGCAGAGAAAACTTATATGATATTTGTATGTTAAATTATTTGTAAAATTAAAACAAAACAGCCCGACGAAAGATTAAACTATTCTGTGTTCTTAAAGTAAAGATAAGATTTTAAAAAGCCCAATATAATTATTTCTCTTACAAATGCGAAAATAAAACTGTTTTCAATTGCGCTTTCATATAAATATTTTAAAACTATTCTATATTATTTATGTTTTTTGTTGTAAATCTTAACATTATTTCATACATAATATGTAATTGAATCATTTTTTCATTATTTATTCTCACGAATGGCTTTAAAACGCATAGGTTAAAGTTTAAAAATAAGATTTAAAATATGACCTATAATGTAATTCTTCGTTTCTGTATAGTTTACGTAATATATAGCGTGACAAGTGACGAGAGAGAGAGGGGGGGGGGGTAAGGTGCAGCGTGACACTTTGTGACTGTTGTGATTTCCGAATCTCAATTTTGAAACTCCTGGGCGCACGAAAATTTCCAAGCTGTGTGAACTGATAAGAGCTTTTTTTATTTTATTTATGTTTGTTGCTCTATATTTTTTTTTCTCTCGTAACGAAAAGTACTAATGTACGCATTTATGAATTGAGATGTAAAAAAAAGGGAGTATATGTAGTGTTTATGTTAGTTTCGTCCATTAAATGTTTTTGTTTCGTATAATATGATGTTATTCGAAGAAAATATTTATATTTAATTCGAGATGAGCCAAATAAAAGCAACAAGAATCAGCTTCCGAGGTAAGAGTTTAGAATAAATAGAAATCAAATATTTTTACAAAACAGTTACAAAAGGGGGAAGGGGGGATCAAAATAATTGGAAAAAAACATGTGACATCATTTTCAAGTGATAGCTCGTAGACAATTACTAGCCCTCTAAGTGTTTGGAACGTAATATTTCGTTCATTGTGCTCCAAGTTTCACTGTAATATAAGCAGTATTTAAGATAATATAATTCGATATATTTAATGAATTTCCAATACATTTAAGAATGATCAATGTTCTCAAGGATTACATTCATATTTGTAACGAAATTTTTTTAAAAATAATGTTGAAAAAATCGATTTTTCTGAGCATTTAAAAAAATACAGAGAAAACAACATTACAGTTTTACCCACTTGCAAGACGCTCAGAGAGCTAGACTGTTATTTTATATCTCTATCCTTTATTACTCAGTTATGAGGCGTTTGAGTCATACTCAAGTGATAGCGCATAGACAGTTACTAGAGTGTTATTTTAGAACTCTATCCTTTGTTACTCAGTTATGGGGTGATTGAGTTATACTGAAGTGATAGCGCATAGACAGTTACTAGACTGTTATTTTAGAACTCTATCCTTTGTTACATTTTTATGGGGAGGTTGAGCACTATATCACTGATAACTCAAGTGATAGCGCATAGACAGTTACTAGACTTTTATTTTAGGTCATTCCTTGGTTACTCATTATCCTTGGTTACTCAGATATGGGGCGATTCAGTCATACTCGACTGATAGCGCATAGAGAATTGCTAGACTGTTATTTTAGAATTCTGTATTTTTTTTTATTCAATTATTGGTTGTTTAGTCACACCACAGAGACTGTTACTATAGTTATACTGTTATTTTAGAACTCTAGCTTTATCCATTCGATAACATTCTTAGCGTTCTTTTTAACCCTGTATAATATTACAGTAAACAAATGTTTTCATAAAGAATTATTACTAAATTTCGTACACTTACCAACAGTTGTGTAAACATCGCATCCCATGCTCAGTGCTATAGTTATAGCTGCTTGACCAACTCCACCGCTTCCTGAATGAATCAGTATTCTTTCACCCTTTTTCAGCCTACCTCTCAATATGAGAGCATAATATGCTGTTGTATAAACGACGGGAATGGTTGCAGCTTCCTTTAGTGACCATTCTTTAGGCACGTCCCATAAAAGCAATGGATTAGCAATGACAGATGTTGCCATACCCTTTTTGGCCACTATACCCATCACACGTCTTCCGTCAGCTGTTCGGCCTGAAAACTCACATCCAAGTATACCGTCCTTAGTACCCGAAACACCTGATAAAAATTGCAGTAAAATTAGATGTAATAAAAAGAATTAGAATCTACTTTTATTGGATTTTTATAAATGTAATTATCAGCTTTATGAACGTAAAAGCGGATTTTATTCTTTCTTAACCCAATTTTCGATTGAAAACTATAAGATCTGTGTTACGGTGATTTTTACGGACGATTATGAGTGCAATTTATAACTACTGAATATTTATTTTTGTTGCTTTATGCCAACCTGTGTACATGTATGAGTTCTCTTCTTAGCTTTTAACATGATTATAGAGACTAGAAAGACATCGTTGTTACACTTAACATGTAATTACTATAAAAGTGAAATAAGCGGAAAATTTCTGAATATACGCTAAATTACGATTAAATTAAAATTATATATATAAAATCCCTCCGTGTATAACGATTCCGGGGTCAATCCATCCACGAGAAAAAACACATTGTGACCAATGACAAATTCGATTGTGAAAAGTTATCTCCGACTTTAAAGGCTATCAATTTTTTGTCCAATGCAAACGTTCCAGATTCGTAATGGAGCGTTCTCATTTGTCAGATTTACAGTTTGCGCTGTAAATGACGTCACTACATTTTACTGTGCTTTGAAATCTTTTCCCTATATCAAACACAATTATCACACTGTTAAAAATTTGACTCATTTGCTGCATCATCACACCACCGCTTTTATAGAAAACGATTACTTTGCTGTGTTATGAAGCATTCTCATTGGTAATAAAAGAGATATTCTATAAAAGCTGTGGAGTGACGCTTCAGTAAATGGGTCAAATTTTTAGCAGTACACTGTTAAAAATTTGACCCTTTTGCTGCATCATCACGCCCCAGCTTTTATAGAATACACTTTAAGTAACACACACAAAGTAACCGTTTTCTATAAAAGCGTTGGAGTGATGCTGCAGCAGCTGTTAAAAATTTGACCCTTTTGCTGCAGCATCACTCCACTGCTTTTATAAAAAGTGGTTACTTTACTGTGATATGGAGCATTCTCATTGGTCATAAAAGCTGAGGAGTGACGCTGCAACAAATGGGTCAAATTTTTAACAGTGTAATACGGTAAAGTAATCATTTTCTATAAAAGCTGTGTAATGATGATGCAACAAAACGGTCAAATTTTTAACAGTGTTTAATTAAAACTTTTTATTTAAGAAAAGCGAAAGTGTGTTTTAAATACAATATTGTTAGAATTTTGATATTCGTGTTGCTTTATTTATTTATTTATTTTTTTTTTTAGAGCCGTGAATGACTTCATTGTCACATAACGAATCGCGATTGTTTACTCTTTATTGTTGACATTTGTTTTCGATCTTATAAAATATGCCGATCCAGTGGCGTGGTCGGTAGCGTGAGCTCCTCCCACACCGCTGGACCCTGGTTCGAGTCCAGCTAGCGGCATGGGTGTGCGGGTGTTGTCCTTGTGATGTGTATTAAAAATGTATGTAATGGATTTCTTGTAATAATAAAGTGTTCTGTATTTGTTTCTGTGGTTTATGGATCATTAGAGGTAACAGCCATTGTAGCTATAGACCTCAAAGCATTGTTCACTCAAGCTCAAAGCTTATAAAGTATTTTCTTTTAAGTATTAGCTAATGGTATAAAATAGTTAATTCATAAATGTTTTAAAATAGCATTATTAGTGCATGTTTTGCATTATTAATGCATGTTAATTTGCATGTTTTTTGTGAAATAATTACTGTAATTTTGGGAGTGAAATTCATTAGGTGCATATTCTATGCCATTATTTTACCCATTCAATTAATAATTTGGCTACCCTCTCATATTCGTCTGGAAATGACCAAAATGGGAAAATTTTTTATACATTTTGGAAATTTTTATTATTTTCTCTCAATATTTTAAAATATTTTTTGGCTGTAGTTTCAGAATGTATTCTTTTATAATTGATATTTTACTTTACTTTATTCTTTTAAAATTTATGCATTTACCATTTGTTCATTACAATCCCTCCCCATCCACCAGATAGTTTTGTTATAGTTTTAAATGCAGATTTCTATTGATTTTTTTTTTTTTTTTTTAGATTTTTCACTCATGTTCAATCTTTGTGTTTTTGAAAATTGTTTAAGCCTAAAGTGGCTATGATTGACCAAAGTTGTTGTAATGTTTTATCCTCCTTTTAAAAATAGAAACACGTCATTTTGACGGGCTATCTTCTAGTTGTTAGGATAAGAGGCTTGAAAATTTTGCAATTTTTGTTTTTATAGAGAAAAATGTGCCTATAAACGATTCATAAAAATTATAAAGATGTGAAATAAGCGGGAAACGTTCTAAAACCGTTTTAATTTATAATTTATTTAGATGAGCGATAGAAAGTAGGAATCCGACTTCTCTGCTTATTTCATGAATAACGATTTCATGATATCATTAGAAACACGTCAAATTTACGGGCTATCTTCTAGTTGTTAGGATAAGAAGCTTGAAAATTTTGTAATTTTTGTTTTTATAGAGAAAAATGTTCCTATAAACGATTTATAAAAATTATAAAGATGTGAAATAAGCGGAAAACGTTCTAAAACCGTTTTAATTTATGATTTATTTAGATGAGCGATAGAAAGTAGGAATCCGACTTCTCTGTTTATTTCATGAAAAAAAGTTCAAATGGAAAAAGAATCTACTCGTTGGAGCCCATCGTAATACTTATCCATCGTGGATATGCATATTATAAAATATGAAAATAAAACATGTGCAAACTATTTATAAAATGCACCGCAGTTCAAAGATAAAATTTAAACGTATATTTAAATATTTTTAATTTAAATATTTTTAACACATAGTAATATTGTACATTCTCAAAAAAACTTCCGTCTTTTCACAGAAAATGTACTAGTAGCACAGCTGCCAGAAATTGTCTATAGATTGACGATTTTCCGTTCATTTTTTTTCTCCGTCAAAAGAGGGAAAATATCCGTCTCTTGAAAAAAGATCAATGCGGAAGAAGTGAGGATCGAACTCACCACCCCAGCATTAAAAGGCGAGCACTCTTCCTCGGCGCTACGGTGGCACTTGAATATTTTGCTTTGAAATAGAAGCGTTCATTTCATATGTGTGTGGTTTTCTGTATTTCGTTAAAAAGCTTTTAATTTTGCAGTTAATCTTGGAAAGATTTCATCTTTAATGAAACTGTGGCTGGTTTTTTTTACGTTTAGTATTAATATAGTATAAAAATGTGAATTTTAAATATATTACGTAGATTTTTAGAGAAAAAAACATGGATGCTCTATTTTTATTCGCTAAAATGTTTTTTAATAATATCATTTTTTTTTTTTTTTTTTTTTGTATTTTATTTTTTAATTAAAATATCTTTTAAATGTGTTCACTTAAAGTATATTTTATATGCAAATATTTATCATAGAAATAACTTAGTATATTCAACTTTATTCAACTTATCCAACTTTGAATAACAAATTGTGAGAATTTTTGAATGAAAAAAGAAATTGTTATTTATTTTTAAATTCGAAAACATTTTTGTCTTTTTAAACTAAATTAGACATTTTAATCTATAGAATATTTTGTTTTTCATATTAAAAATAAATTCGAATTTATTACTAACAGACCCAATACGCATGCATGCTAGAAATAAACGGAATCTCTTCCTTATTTTTCGACGTTCGCGATGAATTCACAGATCAAATACGTTTTTTGGGAGTACGGAAATTATTTGTGAAAAAATAAGGATAACTTAGTGTATATTGACAAATTTTTCTGACAGTGTATTATAGAACTGCGGGTACTACTTGATTATTCCGTTAGCCAGTTTCGACATGCAATATAAATCGCCAAACCATTAGTAAATTATGCACTTTTGCATAAATTTTATTTTAAATAAGAAAATAATAAATAAGTTAGTAAAACATTAGCAATACACAATTAAAACACCGAATTAAAAATCAGTTGATGATGTAACAAAGACCTGTAATATGTTTAATGTCAAATGAATGTGACATTTACGATTGACATTTGATCTTGACATTTGATCTTATAATTAGGCGATAGTTTTTTGATCGATGGGATAATCAAGTAATTCATTATAGCGTAAAAGAACATCCTTATAACTCTAAAAATTATAATTGCATTAACTAACAGTTTCTTGTAAAATGATGCAACACAAAAGAAATAATAGAGTGCCTGACAAGATTAAGTTTCATCATATCAATTTAAAGACTTTGAAACCCGTCGCCCATGAATATTTGTAGTCATTTGATCAAACATTTTTAAATGTACATGCAAAAACGTAAAAAAAAAAAAAAACTTCTTACTTGCCACTTTTGACAAGGCATCAAAATCTAGATGAATCAGTGATAAACAGATTATTATTAATTTAATTGATGCACTGCATGTCAGCGCCCTCAATATGAGCCTTTTTGAGCTATGACATTCTTTTTTTTTCTAAAAAGACATTCTTTTTTTCTAAAATGATAGCCCACTTTTGACAAGGCATCGAAATCCAGATGAATCAGTGATAAACAGATTATTATTAATTTAATTGATGCACTGCATGTCAGCGCCCTCAATATGAGCCTTTTTGAGCTATGACATTCTTTTTTTTCTAAAAAGACATTCTTTTTTTCTAAAATGATAGCCCACTTTTGACAAGGCATCGAAATCCAGATGAATCAGTGATAAACAGATTATTATTAATTTAATTGATGCACTGCATGTCAGCGCCCTCAATATGAGCCTTTTTGAGCTATGACATTCTTTTTTTTCTAAAAAGACATTCTTTTTTTCTAAAATGATAGCCCACTTTTGACAAGGCATCGAAATCCAGATGAATCAGTGATAAACAGATTATTGTTAATTTAATTGATGCACTGCATGTCAGCGCCCTCAATATGAGCCTTTTTGAGCTATGACATTCTTTTTTTCTAAAAAAGGAATCACCATCGCCTGATTCCGGTCATGCAAAGAGCATTTTAAAAATCAACATTTATTCTTAATTTATTGTTCATCCTTTAATGGATATTTCCACACACACAAGTGAGTTGTTCACACCTAGCATTGTGACTTAGTGCATTTAAAAGACCTACACTGTTAAAAATCTGCTGCATTTTGCTGCAACGCACTCCCCTGCTTGTATAGAAAACGGTTACTTGGCCGTGAAATGGAGCTTTCTCATTGGTTGGAATAGAGATATTATATGAGGACCCCAGAAGCCAAGGGGTATAAGTGACAAAATTGAAAAAAATAAACTAAATACACAGACGACCTAAAAATATGCTTTTTTCATTTCAGGTAAAGAAATATAAGTGATTTTCTTATTATTTGCTGAGTTATAGAGGCAAACCACTTTTTTCGAAAAACAAACAACATTGATTAATTATACATTTAAAGAAAATTGCACTTAATTTTTTTAGCAGTCATTGAAATAAGAGTTCAAAGACCAGAATGCAACAAGCAGAAATTTCCTATTTCAATCCACTCAATTGTTATGGATGTTCCAATTTAACATCAATTTATCTTTAAACTCAATTTACTCCAAATCGAAATTTTGTCACTTGTACCCCTTGGCTTCTGGGGTCCTCATATATAAGCGGTGGAGTGCGTTGCAGCAAAATGCAGCAGATTTTTAACAGTGTATATTAGTATGTTTAAGAATTGAAATTTTTTTTTCTATTAAAGTCATATTTTTTTATTTAATAACGGCATAACTTTCTCAAAAAAATTCTTTTTCGAGGCCGCTTATTGAACTATAAACATTTTTTTATTCTAAAGAAAACTAATAAAAAAATATAAATCAGTTAATAACAATTATAAAATATTGGAAAAAAAATAAAAAATTCCTTCAAAAATCTACGAAGTTTTCGAAAAATTACAATATTATATTCGCAATTATTGGGGGGGAGGGGGAAGTTGGGGTATTTTCAAAAGTAGAGTTTTCCGGTAACCCTAGCCCTATATTATAGTATCATACCCCAAAATAAGGCAAGCGAAAAATTCGTATTGATATGCTTGGCGAATTAACTCACTTTTGGCGAGAAATAAAGAAAAATCCAATAATAAAAACTTTAAAGTATAAACAAATATACAGGGTGTCCCCTCTCAACTGTGGCCAATGGCTAATTTCTAAACCGTTGGTCATAGACATATAGTTCCAATTGCAAAAATGCTTTAAAAAAAGGTAAAGATTTATTTTTTAAGCGATTTAGGTCAAAAAAAATTTTTACTAAAAAATTACGAAAATTAAATTTTTATACGATCCCCCGGTCCTATAAGTGATATTTAGAAAATTTTTAACACTACTCTAACAAGTAAGACAAAAAAAAGTCCCATTCCTCTGCGATCAAAATTGACCGAATTATAGCTGTTCAAAGTTGAAGCATATTTTTGATGCAAAATAGGGGTCAGTCACAAATTTACTGGAAATAAAAATAAACATCAGATAGAAAATTTAACTTTAAACATTGAGAGTAAAAAATTTTTACAGTGTTGTTTCTGAATTTATGTTAACATTTACATGTTAAAGTAAAATATGTAATTTGTTCTAAAAATATAAGTAAAAATACAACAGAAATTTTGTTAAATTAAACTATTAAAAGCAACAGTCACAAATCGTTACATAATGATGCCTATTTAAAGCTCTATTAGATTACTCAACCTAATAGAATTTGATGTAGTCCTAAAAAATAAATAAATGGAACGCACCTAAAATCGTAGGGTATTTCCATGAGTACTTGTAGTGTAAGTCACGGGCTACAATTTTTGGCTACCAGTATTATAGAATAAAAAAATGTGATTAATTTTATTGGCACATTCTCATTAATTGAATAAGGCCAAGCAGACTTTTCGAAAATAACGGTGTCTAACAAGCATAGCAATTAATAAGTTATGTGACTTACACTACAGAACCCATGGAATTAGCCCGTATTAATATTACATTGTCATCGGGTTTAAATAAATATGGGAATTGAATCTCAATCAGATATTTGGAAGTGAGGTAAAATTTGAATATAAGTTTTGAACTAGGAAAATTTACATACGAAAACTATGTATAAAATAAAAGCTTATTAAAATAACACACCTTTTTAAAATAAAATCACGAAAAGAATCAGCTTCATTTGCTTACAAAATAAAACATATGTAAAACTACAATTGAGGATATGAATTTCAAAACTCGACTTATCTCTTTTTGATTTCTCTATCAGTCTATACAAACCTGCACTATTGTAACAATGCAATCTCAAAATTTATAATGAAAACCAATAGATGCATTAAAGTTTTTTCGCTATTTCCCAAAATTTGATTTTTTCGATAAAGAGAATTTTGAAATTCATGTCTTCAGTTATTTTAATAACCAATCTAGAAGTTAATTAATTATAATTAACACTACCGTAAAACTTATACGGTGACAGCGCCTTCAGTTAAATCGCTCATTTGAAACATTTTGTAATTGGAACTATATGTCTGTGACAAATAGTTTAGGAAATAGCCTTTGAACAGCGTTGGAAATCGAACTCCCTTTATAATACTTTAAGCACTTAGTGTACGTTCCCTTAAAGCTCAGTTGAACTCATCCGTTTTCAGCTATAGAAAAGTGGTTTAAGTCATGAAATTTAAAGTTTCACAACTCGGTCAATTTTAATGTTACATGAATGGGACCTTTTCTGTATTAATTGCTAGAGTGTTGAAAAAATTTTACTAAATATCACTTATAGGACCCAGGGACCATATAAAAATTTAATTTTCGTAATTTTTTAGTAAAACATTTTTTTGACCAAAATCGCTTAAAAAACAATTCTTTGCCTTTTTAAAAGCATTTTTGCAATTGGAACTATATGTCTATGACCAACGGTTTAGAAATTAGCCATTGGCCACCGTTGAGAGGGGACACCCTGTATAAAATATGTATTATAAAGGCCAAACGTATCTGTGCGTAACGCATACGTTATTTTGCGAATGGCAACACTTTTCCCGCGCAATTTGGGTTTTGCAATTTTCGGCTACTGTAAGTTTTACACTTATAAACATTTTTAATTTTTACAACATCGAATAGAAAAGAAACATGCAATTTGTCTGAAAGCTGTACTCAATTTATTTTTGAGATATTATTTTTTTTTTATAGTTTTTAATATCAATTTTGTAATTGAGGGAACAAAATTACTGCATTTGCTCTTAAAATTGAGAGGGGGGGGGAAAGAGAAATTAAAATGCATAAAACTTTTCCATGCAATTTTCGTTACTCCAAATTTTACACTTCTAAACACCGTATCTTTTAATTTTTTTGCACCATCGTATTGCAAATGCAATTTGTTGTACCTCAATTTATTTTTGAGATCATTCCATTTTCTCTTAAAACTGAAAAAATAGACATTAAAATGCGTACATTACGTCAAAAATATCCTTTGTTATACAATCCAATAACTTTCGGTTTTATTTCACTTAATAATTTGGATAATTAAGTTTAATAGTATCTTGTTAATTTTAACTTAAAATAATATTTGAACATTTTAATAATTTTTTAAAATAAATTTGGACGTACTAACACTGCCTTATCTAAAACATATTTAAATGAGGGGATAAAAATATTGTTTAGTGAAAGCAAATTATTTCATATCTAGTTGTTGTCGTAAGTCTATTATAAGAGAGTCCATTGAAATTTATACGCGTAATAATTTTGTTTGCAATGATACCGTTTTTTTTTTTAATATTCCTAAGTTATGGTTAGAATTAATGAATAAATTCCTCGTGAGAGCTTAAATGGGATGAACCATGTTGGAGATTCTTTTAGATTATGGTCTATTTTAATTTAATTTTTTTACAACAAAGCGCGTGATTTTTTTTTGTTTTTTTTTAAATCTATATATATATATATATATATATATATATATATATATATATATATATATATATATATATATATATATACCATTGTCGCGTGTCATTTGTATTGACCATGAAAGGTTTTGAAATTTGATTTTTATTATGATTATGGATCTTATAAGACGGATCCGGAACATGTCAATGTCATTCATCTTTAATTTTTATAACACCTTTCTTAAGTAAAATAAAATCTTTATTAAAATGTTTATATAAAAGGTGAATCTTTAAAAATCTGGTGATTAAAAAAATCTGTTGGATTTAATAAACTTTTTATAATATTTAAACAGTTAGATTGACCAATATAAGATGCATTTTTTATTGCAACTGGTTTTGTAGATTTATTATAAGTCAATTAAACAGTTCTTTCACAAAGATTTACTCTTTTCGAATTTCGACGGGTTCCACCTCGTCATTTTAACAGAGAATTTTATTCAGTTCTCTAAATTTTATGTATACAGCTACAAAATGCACCAGGTCTCGATGCAGCACAAAAAAAAAGGTTCCCTCATACATCATAGTTAAAAATTAGACACTAAAGTAAATTGGAAAATTTAACAATTACCTGAAAATGCACCTACAGGCACCCTTCCAGTAGCTATCATGACGTCCTTGAAATTTAATGAAGAATAGTACACGTAACAGAGTGTACTGCAATCTCCTAAAGTGACATACTTCATTGAAGAATTTATCCATTCCAAACTAGACAAGTCTCCAATAGTTTTAATATTTAGGTATGCATGTTCGGTTTCAGCTACCAAAGGATCTAAATAAAATTAAAAATATTATCCTAAAATTAAAATTAATTAATAGATTTCTATAGTGATTATGTTCTTTTTAAGGTGGTGTAACGATTTCGATACGTTTCCAGGTTTCAATGTAAATAAGTACTATGATACATCATTTTCACGATTACTATTTATTCATCAGAATAAAACGAAATTAAAAATACATTCTAAAACTTTAAAAACATTTTTAAAAAAATTCAAAACCCCTCGTGTTTCGTCCCATCCTTCCCTCTCTCTGTTTCCATTAACATGCCATATCAGTTCAGCACCGTCTACCAGCAGCATCAAGTAATAAACTAGTTGGATGTGTCAATCCCGAAACTTTCTTCAATCTCATAAGTACATTTTAATATTTAAAAAAAAAAAAAAAAAAAAAAAAAAAAAAAAAAAACGTGGTGACACCAAAGTTACCCACTATCGAATTTCCTCGAACATTTGACCTAGCCTAATGAGATTCTGGTATCCGAAAAGCCTAAAACGCAAAATTTAATTAATATTCTGAGAAAATGAGCTTAGTAGTGCCTCATGTTGGGTAATTTATACTAAAACCTAATAAGCATCTATTGATGTCTAGACCTAACAGAATCTGAAATTTGATGGAATTTCGTCCATTAGTTCTTGAGATATAGTTATAACAAAAAATTTGCATAATGTAGCACAGCAACACCATATCTTGGACAATTTATGCCAAAACGTATAAAAGCGTCTAATTATGTTATGGTGTAAAAGAATCTGAAGTTTGATAAAATTCTGTGCTTTAGCTCTTGAGATATAGCTAGTAAAAAAAAAAAAAAAAAAAAAAAAAAAAAAAAAAAAAAAAACGTATAAAATATAGCACAGCAGCACCATCAGTTGAAGGATTTATAACAAAGCGTAATCATCGTGTAATTATGTTATATGTCATTTTGTAACAAAATCTGAAGTTTGATGAAATTTTGTGCGTTGGTTGTTGAGATATAGCTATCGGAAAAATCGTGCAAAATGCAGCATAGTTGCACCACCTGTTGCAAGGTTAATACCAAAATGTAATCAGCGTCTAATTATGTTATATATTCTAGTGTAAAAGAAACTAAAATTTGATGAAGTTCTCTGCATTAGTTCTTGAGATATAGCTATCGCAAAAATCGTGCAAAATGTAGCATAGCAGCACCACCTATAGAGCAGTTCACACCAAAACCTTATCAGCGGCTATGTATCTCAAGGTATTGCGGAATCTGAAGTTTGGTGACATTCTGTGCATTAGTTCTTGAGATATAGCTATCATGAAAATCATGAAAAACGTGGCATAGCAGCGCCACCTGCTGGCCAATTTACACCAAAACGTAATCAGCGTCTATGTATATCAAGGGGTCACCGAATCTGAAGTTTGGTGAAATTCTGTGCATTAGTTCTTGAGATATAGCTATCATGAAAATCATGAAAAATGTAGTATAGCAGCGCAACCTGCCGGCCAATTTTCACCAAAAACCAATAGGCAATAATTCATATCAAGGTCTAACTGAATATAAAATTTTATTAAATTTCGAGCATTAGTTCTTGAGATAGAGCGCCCACAAATTTTTCGTCACATACAGACAGACAGACTCACAGACAGACACACAGACTCACAGACAGACGGACAGACTCACAGACAGACATTTTCTAAAAATAGTCAAAACGTGTTCAGGACCTTCTAAAACGTATAAATCCGTCGAAAACCGGAAGTCGAAAATTTTCATGAATCCAATACTTTCTTCTTGTTAAGACAGAAGAAAGTAAAAAGCAACCCCAAATACTGAAGATCGCAACGACTTCATCAAAACATTTATCGCCCAAAAAGCAAGAGAAAAAAGATACCAGAACAGAATATGGCAATTTTCATTAAAAAATAAATAAACAGCAAGCGATTATTATTGCAGAAGATACATATATATTTATATATATACGATATAATAAAGCAAGATTGCATAAATATTCTTAAGAATAAATTAATCGGCATTGAAAAATTATCATTTGTCCACCATCTTTATGTATACACTGCTCAAAACAATTAAAGGATATTTGAAGTTTTATATAAAATAAAGATATAAACAAAATTTTTTTTGCCGAAAATAGAAGAAGAGAATCACACATGCAAATTTTTCTGGTTTTCAAACTGTGGAGTATGCAAATTTTGAGTTTGACGTCAAAAACGTCTCTTCAGCGTCAGCGAATGAAATTTGACTTTCAACTGGATAAAAGAGAATGAAGACAAGGATGATCGGCATTCAGTGATTGCTTTGTTTCGATGAGTACGATGTCTCAGCGAAGTCATTTGACAGATTCAGAAGCTTGGAGAATTGTTGGTAGGTTAGAAGGGGGCCAAACTCAAGCCTTTTCTTATTCTTTTTTCTCATATGTACAAATTGTGTTTTTTTCCTTCTGTACACAAATGCGCAATAAATTGCATTTTTTTCTTCAAAACATGTGTAATATATTCTCATATAACCTACTATGTCTGTCGACCATGTATCAATCAGCTAAAAAGTTTCCCAGATACAAAATCCACCTAAAACTGCAATATCCTTTAATTGTTTTGAGCAGTGTATATATGCTCAAAACAATTAAAGGATATTGCAGTTTTAGGTGGATTTTGTATCTGGGAAACTTTTTAGCTGATTGATACATGGTATAGTAGATTAGACATAGTAGGTACAGACATAGTAGTTTATATGAGAATAAATTACACATGTTTGGCAGAAAAATGCATTTTATTGCGCATTTGTGTACAAAAGGAAAAAAACACAATTTGTGCATATGAGAAAAAAAGAATAAGAAAAGGTGTTTTCTTCAAAGAAAATCATTTTCAGTAGGGGGTAAGGTTTTCACGGCCGGCCAGCAACGTTGAACACCTTTGAGGCATGGACTCTGTCCAGTAGAATGGACTGTAGTCTTGATAGTCTTTTTAAAGTTTTTTAATTTTACTTGCACAGATACACACACACATAACAACACAAAACCACAAATGGTAAATTAATATGCACTTATAAAATTCAAGTTGATTTCCATAGCTTAAGGGATGTATGGATGATTAGCAATTCGAGTCCGTGCTGATGCTTTGATGATCAACAGCTTAACTGTTCATTTTTTAGAAGCGCTCGCCAGGTGGAGCCAAAAACACTTCCGGAACTGAACATGCCGCCTGGGGATGAAATATGCAATATTTCATCAATCAATAACATAATACAATAATAATTAATTAACAATAAAATGACATTAAATACAAACACTTAATACATAAACAATGAGTATAATTATTTTAAAATAATATAATAATAATACAAGATACATCAATTCAGTCGCTAGTGGGCAATAGGCATATTTTAGAAATGCCTCGTGAAAAAATACCAGTAGCAGTTTTTACCTTCACTGCTTGAACCTTGTGGTCCTTGCCTGGAATTATTTCAATAATCCGGGCAAGAGCCCATTTACATGGTGGTAGATTTTCCTCCTTTAGTAATACTAGGGAGCCTAGCTTAATGTTTTCCTTTTTAAATTGCCATTTACCTCGCTGCTGCAAGTGATTTAGGTAGTCAACAGACCAACGTTTCCAAATGCATTGAACATATTTGGAAATTAACTGCCAATGGGTTAATCTATTATCAGAAACATTTATAACATTAGGCTCTGGAATACTGCTGATAGGCCTGCCAATTAAAAAATGGCCTGGTGTAATTACCTCAAACTCATTTATGTCATCAGAAAGAGTAAATAAAGGCCGGGAGTTTAAGATCCCTTCGATTTGGACCACTAGAGTTTCAAAGTCCTCTAAAGTGATTATATTATTACCTACTGCTCTGAGCAAATGATGTTTGAAGGACTCAACACCAGCTTCCCAAAGACCACCGAAATTAGGGGATCAAGGAGGGATAAATTTCCAGGTTATGAATTCTACGGCAAAGAAATTTGATAATTCCTCGTTAGGTTTTTCCAATAATTTTTTTAAATTATTTAATTCAGTCGACGCACCTTTAAAATTAGTGGCATTATCCGAAGTTAGCGTGTTTACTTTGCCTCGCCTGGCACAAAATCTTTTAAGCGCAGCAATGAATGCAGCAGCGGACAAATCGCTTACTATTTCTAAATGAACGGCTTTGGTAGCCATACATATAAATATAGCCACATAACTTTTGGAATAATTACCTTTCCTCTGATTTTTGTATTTGATTTGAAAGGGACCGCAAAAATCTACGCCTGAATTGAAAAATGTGCAATTAGGTGTTACGCGTTGCGAAGGGAGGTCTCCCATCAATTGATCTAACGTCTTGGGATTGTGCCTGAAACATGTGACACAATTGTGTACTGTTTTCCGGGCAATGCTTTTAGCCTTTATGGGCCAATATTTCATGCGTACTTGATGAACTAGTCCCTGTGCACCTATATGGAAGTACCTTTTATGAAAGTACTCAAAAATTAATTTAGTGATCTTGTGATCACTGTGTAAAATTACTTGGTACTTTGCATCAAAAGGCAAGTGAGAGTTGATTAATCTACCACTAACGAGAAGGACTCCACTTTCATCAATGAATGGGTCCAAACTTTTTAACTTACTGCAGGAAGGAACAGGTTGCCTCTTTCTTAATGCTGACAATTCAGGAGAGAACTTACTTTCCTGGGCTTTCCTTATTAAAAAAAAGTACTGGACTTCAACTCTTCCGATGTTAGGAAGCCTTTGGTTTTCTCCTTTCTCTTACAATTGTTGACGAACCTGAAAATAAAACTACATATTTTAATTAGTTTTAAAAAATTGTTCAATTTCAATAGTTCATTTAAAATGTTCGGATCTTTTTGCACAGTTAGTAAGGATAGGGAAAAGTCTGCTTTCATTTCTTGTTCACATTCAAAGGCAGTGGGAGTGGGAAGTTGGCTGGGAACTGTAATTTCTCTTTGAAGAAATGTTGGTTCAAACCACCACAAATCATTGTCAATGAGATCTTTTGCTGTTGCACCTCTGGAGATGATGTCTGCCGGATTAGATTTTGAGGCAACATGGTTCCACTGATGAGTTTCGGAAAGAGATTGGATCGCGGAAACCCTGTTTGCAACGAAGGTTTTCAGTTGTTGGGGTGATGTATTAATCCAGAATAGGACAATTGTAGAATCTGTCCAGAACCATACTCTTTCAAGATTTAATTTTAGAGTGGCAATCACTTTCTGAACTAGCCTTGTCAAAAGTAGAGCTGCAGATAGTTCAAGTCTTGAGATTGTCATTGGCTTTAGTGGGGCTACCCAGGACTTGCTGCATAGAAGATTAGATCTGAATTGCCCACTTGAAGAGAAAGATCTCAAGTAGATAGCTGCTCCATAGGCCTTTCCAGAGGCGTCTGAGAATGCATGTAAATCTAGAGTTGCAATGTTGTCTGACAAAACATACCGTGGAATTGTAAGATTATTTATTTCACTTAGCTTGTTAAGAAAATTCTTCCATTCTCGAAGTGAGCTAGAAGGCAATTGTTCATGCCAATTAATTTTTAATTCCCATAAATGTTGCATAAATATCTTAGCTTTGGTTATAATTGGGCCAATTAGGCCAAGGGGATCATATATTTTAGCTATTTGAGCCAAAACATCTCTCTTGGTATAAACATCTTTAGGCTCTATATTAATCTCAAAAATGAAATGGTCCATCTGAGGTTTCCAAAGCATTCCCAAAGTTTTTACCGAAATCTGCTGAGAGTGTTCATCAAATGCGTATTCTGATATGGCGGCATCTTGTAGTTAGAGTTGCAAAAAGTTGGTTTATTCCCGGGTTTATTTCCAATAGACCAGGTTTATTCCCAGGTTTATTCCCAAAAAACCGAATTATTCCAAAAAATTCCGGGTTTTTTCCAAGTTTATTCCTAAAAACCCGGTTTATTCCCGGGTTTAAACCGGGTTTTTTCTAACCTTTGCAACGCTACTTGTAGTAATTCAGGATGGTTAGCGACCCATTTGTGAAGGTCCATCCCTCCCCTTTTCAAGATCTGAATTAACTCTGATTGTAGTTCCTTTGCAGCTTGTAAGGAACTGGCACCAGATAAACAATCATCGACATACATGTCGTTAAGTATGACTTCAGAGGCTTTAGGAAAATCTGTCTTTTCCTCATCAGCAAGAGCCTTTAACATTCGCGTGGCTAAAAAAGGGGCTGAAACTGTCCCATAGGTAATCGTGTTTAGCTCAAAGACTTTTATCGGAGCGTCCTTACTAACCTTCCAAAGAATTCTTTGTAAATTTCTCTGCAACGGTTCTATCATTATCTGTCTGTACATTTTCTTAATGTCTGCGCAGAATGCATACTTGTGCGTACGAAATCTAGTTATAATAGAAAATAAATCTTGCTGAACCGTTCCCCCATTTAACAATATTGAATTAAGTGAATAACCGCTAGATGTATTTGAACTAGCGTTGAATACCACTCTCAGGGGGGTGGATAATTTTTCTGGTTTATAAATCGCATGGTGAGGAATATAGTAAGACACCCCCTTTTCGCTTTCAGATTCAATTTGAGTCATATGACCCAAAGCTTCATACTCGTTCATAAATTCTATATATAGATCAGGCATCATTTTATTTCTATCTAATTTATTCCATAAATTAGTTAATCTTTTCGCTGCAATTTCTTTAGAAAATCCCAACAATGCTTCAGCATTTTCCTTTATGGGTAATTGTACGGTGAATCTACCCGTTTGATCTCGTTTATAAGTGCTTTTAAAGTGTTCCTCACAAAACCTTTCTTCATCGCTTCTAATGGAATTACTGTCATCACCCGGTAAGGATTCTATTTCAAAAAATCTTTGTAAAGTGTTGTCTAGACTATTTTCAGTTAAAAGATAACAATGGGACTGAATTTTACTTTGTGGGAGCGACCCTGTCACTAAATATCCAAATTCAGTGTTTTGTAAAATACAGTTAGCATCTGCTAAACGAATTTGTTCACTCTTTAAAATTGAAAAAAACAATTGACTACCGATCAGTGCGTCGATTGGTCCAGGTGTATAAAAATTGTCATCTGCTAGATTAATTTGTTGTGGAATACATAAATTAGAAATATCTAATTTTGAAACTGGAATATTGTTTGTAATTTTTGGCAAAACAGCGAATTCTATTTCTTTGGAAAATGTTCCTTGTTCATTTGATATTTCTGCATTGACTATTTTCCTTATTTCTTGATGTGTTTCATTAATACACGAAATCATTCCCTTGAATGGTTTTGGTCGTAAATTTAATCTCTTGCATGCACTATTACTTAAATTGTTAATCGACGATCCGCTGTCAATCACCGCACGCAATCTAACTTTATTTCCAAACACATCACTTACTAAAATTATAGCCGTATTTAATAATGCACAATTTTTTCTGTTATCTGTAAACAAATTTGTACCGATTAATGCTGCTTCCCTTTTTTCGGAATCGAAATCATTTATTTGTTTATCTCTCAACATGTCATTATTTTTGTTTTTATTTATTTCCACCCCCTTTAACATCTCATGTTCTTCACATAATAAGCTATTATGTAATTGCGAGCAGAATTTGCAAGCGAATTTAGAATTACATTTTCCTTGGTGTAATCTTAAGCAATTCAAACATAATTTGTTCTTATTTACAATACTTTTTCTTTCTTGAACATTTTTGTTCAAAAAAACATTGCATTTATAAAGCGTGTGAAACGCAAATTTGCAACAAAAGCAGGTCTTTAAATTATTTCTATTTTTATTGTCATTGATGAGAAATGATTTTGATTTATTTATTGCGTAATTCGCCTTGGAGAATTTGGATTTCGAAGTCTGGTTGGCGCCAGATGCATTCGTTATCGCTTCTAAGTAACACAACGTTTTTCCAAAAAAGAAATTAAATAATCAAAACTTGGAACATTTGTTGTTTCTAATGACAATTCGAATTGTTTTTGAGATTCGGTGTCTAATTTCTTCAAAATGATATTTATAAATACACTTTCTGATAATTTATTTTGTGTATATTCCAAGACCTTTAGAGCTCTGATGTTTTTATTAATAATATCAATAAAATTACGAAACTCTTTCGGAGATTCATTTTGCATTTTTTCATAATTTAAAATTGCAGAAATATGCGAATCGATTAATAATCTCTTGTTTTCGTATCTATGTATTAAAGCTTGAAACAAAGAATTAAAATCGTCATCAGGGGACATTAATTGCTTAGCTTCGTTTTTTAAAGAAGCCTTTAAATAAAATAATTTCTGATTGTCATCAAGTTGTTCATTATTAACAATTAAGTTAGTAAATTGCGTTTTAAAATTAGCAAAATCAAAATAAGCACCTCCGAAAGAAGGTAAAGGTATTTCTGGGAGGCGAACTTTTGTTTTGGTTTCACATACATAATCATTGACAGTATGAGATTTATTTTCGAATGAGGCTAATAAAAGTTTTAAGCTTACCTCCACTTGTTCTAATCTCTCGAGAGCACTATTAATATCTTGATCAATTTCTTGGACTTGTTGCGATGTGATATCCTGAATTTCGTAGTATTGTTCTCTTAGCTCTTCGAGCTTATTTTGTAGACATTCCGTCTTTTTTAACTTCACTTCTAAAATACTTATATTAGTCGTTTTAATATCAGTAGTTTCCGATATAAACTGCTCTAGTCTTGTTATGGCAGCCTTTGATGTGCCTTTTAATCTATTCAGTTTTTCCATGGTTCACTCCGGCCGAGAGGGCCACAATGTCGAGTAGAATGGACTGTAGTCTTGATAGTCTTTTTAAAGTTTTTTAATTTTACTTGCACAGATACACACACATAACAACACAAAACCACAAATGGTAAATTAATATGCCCTTATAAAATTCAAGTTGATTTCCATAGCTTAAGGGATGTATGGATGATTAGCAATTCGAGTCCGTGCTGATGCTTTGATGATCAACAGCTTAACTGTTCATTTTTTACAAGCGCTTGCCAGGTGGAGCCAAAAACACTTCCGGAACGGAACAGACTCAATGAGGCTATTACTGACGAGTTGGGTTATTCTGCCCCACTCTTCCAGAAGAGCTCTTTCCAGTTCTTGGAGAGTTTGTGGGGGTTGTTGGCGGCCAGAAAATCGTCTTCCTAGAGCGTCCCAAACGTGCTCGATTGGATTCATGCCTAGAGAACACGCTGGCCATTCCATTCGAACGATTACTTCCTCGAAAAGGAAATCCTCCACCAGGTTTGCACGATGTGGCCTGCAGTTATCGTCCATTAAAATGAAGTTATCTCCGATTGCTGCAGCGTAAGGGATTACAATTGGTCTGAGGATCTCATCCCTATAGCGGCGACCAGTCAGAGCTCCATCTCGAATGATGTAGAGGTCAGTGCACCCGTCAATGGAGATGCCACCATACACCAACACTCCTCCACCGCCAAATCTGACACTTTCGTGCACGAACGCAGGATTATTTCTACTGCCACGGTCCCTCCAGATGAAAATACGCCAATTATCTGGATGCACAGAAAAACGGGACTCGTCAGAAAACAGAATATAGCTCCATTCATTTCTCCTCCAGTTGACATGCTCGGTTGCCCACTCCCTGCGGTCGTGACGATGCCTTGATGTTAATCTAACACAGACCATCGGTCGTCGAGCATACAGACCTACAGCATGGAGCCGGTTTCGGACAGTCTGAGTTGAAGTCGTGGTGCCTGTAGCCGAGCGAAGATGTTGTTGGAAAAGAGTAGCGTTCATGTTTTGGTATCTCCGAGCTGTTAACGCTAAATACCGATCTTCATTGGGCGTTGTTGCCCGTCTACGACCTTGCCCTGGTCTTCGGCCTGCACATCCACTCTCCAAAAAACGGTTCCAGATCCTGGAAATGACACTTTGTGACACTCCAATGGCTTGCGCTACTTCGGCTTGAGTTTGGCTCCTTCTAACCTACCAACAATTCTCCAAGCTTCTGAATCTGTCAAATGACTTCGCTGAGACATCGTACTCATCGAAACAAAGCAATCACTGAATGCCGATCATCCTTGTCTTCATTCTCTTTTTTCCAGTTGAAAATCAAATTTCATTCGCTGCCGCTGAAGCGACGTTTTTGACGTCGAACTCAAAATTTGCATACTCCACAGTTTGAAAACCAGAAAAATTTGCATTTGTGATTCTCTTTTTCTATTTTCGGCAAAAAAAATTTCGTTTATATCTTTATTTTATATAAAACTTCAAATATCCTTTAATTGTTTTGAGCAGTGTATATATATATAACTAACGATTTTGGAATGGAACAAGGAAAATCTTTGTGGATAACCAATGGACCAATGAAAATCTGGGAAGATTTTCATTAGTCCATTTGTCAAATTAGGTCCATTAGTCCATTAGTCCAAATTTGGCGTCCAAAATTAATTTTCAAAAATGACGCCAACTTGGCAATATCTTTAATGTTCCCACAAACATCCAATGGAAACCAACAGGTATCCTTCCTTGAAGAAAATCAAGAAATTGAGACATTTTAACCCCTTTAATGCCAAGGAGCGCCGTCGCGCTGCTCTCGTTATTTGTCAAAAATGCCAGCGTCGATATAGCGCTCCTTTTGACAGCTCACTTTTGGCGCGCTCAGTATTTGATAAAGTGCTATTTAAACTGATTTAATTTTTTGTCGCCTAGCAACAGAATTATCAAAATGTAAGAATTTTACTAATTGCAAACGATAAACTGTGAATGAAAGACGTTATCATTTTATTTCTGCAGTTTTTTCTAAGCTGTGAGAAAATATCTTTGTTTTTCTTGTTGTGATATAATTTTGAACATTGGACAAGCATAGAGACGGCGTGTTATCGTGTTCGTATTTTTATTCATTATATTGCATTCTAACTATCTCAGATAGCATTTTTTATATAAACATCGTGATTCTTATTTTTTTATATTTCTAATTTTGATTTCAAAATGTCAGACACAAGGGAATTTTCAGATACAGAGCAGAACAACGGCGCTCCTTGGCACTTTTCAGAGCAGCGCGACGATGCTTCTTGGCACTAAAAGGGTTAATGTAACAAAAACTAATACTAGCTTATGAACAGAGTTTACTAGGGAACTGCAAGAAGTGCAAGTCACCGATTTTGACGAAAGTGATATCGTTGGATAGATCTCATCGTGATCAGTAAAAAACTCAATGGAACTAACCGTCGGAAATTAGTCATTTTCCAGATATCCAACAATTTATGTCACGTAGCCAGTGCACACTTAATGGGGGACCGCAAAAAATTTGAGTCTCAATTTTAACGAAAGTGGTTTCGAAATGATCATAAGGATTAAAAAACTCTACGGAACCACCCGTCGAAAGGGAGACGTTTTCAAGATATCCAACAATTTGTGTCACGTAGCTAATGCACATTTACTGATAAACTGCATTAAGTGACATAAATTGCCGGATATCTCGAAAACGGCTCATTTCCGATATATAGTTATATTGAGTTTTTTACTTCTTACAATGATATATTCCCAACGACATGATTTTCTTAAAAATTGAAACAACAGTTTTTTACGGTCCCCAGTTAAGTGGGCACTAGCTACATGACAAAAATTATCAGATATCTCGAAAACGGCTCCGTTCCGACGGGTAGCTTTATTGAGTTTTTTACTCCTCACGATGAGATCTTTCCAACAATACCACTTTCGTCAAAATCTAAACTTTTTTTTTGCGAATCCCCAGTAAGTAAGTACTAGTTACGTGACAAAAATTGTCGGATACCTCGAAAACTTCTCATTTCCGACGGATGGTTTTTTTTTTAATTTTTTTAATCTTTACAATAATATCTTTTCAACGATACCACTTTCGTTAAAATCGAGACTAAAATTTTTGCGGCCTCCCATTAAGTGTGCACTAGCTATGTGACATAAACTGTCGGATATCTCAAAAACGACTCATTTCCGACAGGTAGTTCCATTGAGTTTTTTACTTCTCATTCTCACGATGAGATCTTTCAAGCGATACCACTTTCGTCAAAATCGGCGATTTACACTTCTTGCAGTTCCTTTGTTAGTCGGATTATTTATACTATTTTTGAGTAGAAATAGTAACTGCTTGCAAAATCCGTTAAATATTAAGCAAAATATGGTAAAAGTAATCATTTGAAGAGCAGACCTAGAGGCTAATGATCTGCAGATTTACTAGTTGTTGCAAACATCGATCCGGCTTATTCTATTTCAGCTTAAAAACGCATTGTTTTGTGACAAAAAAATTAAAACTCCCAATTAAACAAACAACATATAATTCACAGTTAAAGCCATGCTTAAAATTATGCTAGTTTTTCCTGTAAGGCACATAATAGGAAAATTAGATATCAACAGAAAAGTATTTTTTAAAAAAAGAAGAGAAAGTTATTCGGATTTTATCTAATAAAATTTTTTAAACTTTTTTTTTACAATAAATTAATTTTAAACCATTGTTATTTTTATATTCAAATTAAATAGTTTTATTTCAACGCACAATTCAACATTCAATAGTTTTATTCGAACGCACCTCATTTGCTATGCTTCACGTGCAATTTCCAACTTCTTTAATTTTTGGTTTGTCTCAGCATAACCTATTCAAGATATGTTATGTATTGAATCTGCAACATGAAAAAAGAAAAAAAGATTCTTACCTTTACGACATCGGATATGTCTGTAAGATCCCCAAACTCCATTTTGTAACACATTTATTGCAAGATTTTTTTCAAGCTGTACTTTATAGAAAGGGTTTGTCAAACTGAAACTTGGGAGTCCGGGCGTCTTCTTTCTGATAAATATGCATCTGAAATCGATATCACAGTCAATATTAACATACAAAAATTAAAAGTAATTTCACAAGGCCATGAAAAATTAAATAAACAAGTGTGTAAGTCGCGGAGGTCGCACAGGCGGTTTATTTAATATTTCTTTTAAAACAATATATACTTTAATTAATAAATTCAATTTGTTAATTTATAATTATTATATTCTTATACATACATGGTAGCACCAAAAAGTTTAACATAAAAATAAATATAGAAGAAAATTATTTATTTAAATCAAATTAAAAATGTTCAAATCAAACCACTTAAATAAATTCCAGAATTCAACAGTTTTTGAAAATCCGAAATGAAAACAAAATACATGTTTCACTTCGCCTGTCATTTATCGTCAACCTAGATGATAGCTATGATGTAATATGATGAAATAAAAACAAATAAGCACGTTCATCACGTGATTTATTTAATCCATTAATTTATGTTAAAGAAGTAATATTTTTTATGCCTACTTAAACTTGTGTGCAAGAATTAAAAGAACAAAAACAAACTGATGATACTAAAATAAAAGACTAGGACTTCCCTCAGAGGGATTAGTCTGAGCGATATTGCTGAGAATACACATTTAATAGCTTGCGATAAGTAAAGAAAATGAGATTTAATTGGTCATTCATTGTGATAAAATATGATGAAAATAAGCATATTGAATCATAAAATTACAAAATCTTATATATAAAGTTGCATATACTATTTTTATAAAAGAAAAGCAAACCATGCATGGATATAAAATTGGAAATATGCAAAATGCTAAAAGTAATACAGAAAATAAAACACCAAATTTTCCTATATTGGAAACATAACTCTTTGAAATGATGTCATGAGCATAAACAGAAAATGAGATTTAATTGGTCATTCATTGTGATAAAATATGATGAAAATAAGCATATTGAATCATAAAATTACAATATGCACCGATTTCAGAAACTATAAATAACATATATTATGTTTGAAGAGAATGGAGTGTATTTTATATGGTGTGAAATCCGTCCGAATAGTTTATAATGTTGAATATCTGTTTGCCACGGATGCAATGAGGTTGTCGATAAGAGTTAAGGAATCCTTTTTTAAAAATTTGTCCTAAACGAGCACTTACATCTTATAAGTTACTGTGATGCCAAAGTTATAGTTTCTGACCCCAACAGTATCCTAGAAATTGCAATATTCTCAATAAATTGGGTTTAAAAAATTTTCTAGAAAAAAAAATGTTTAATTTGTGAAATTAAATTGTCGGATGTTTTAGAAATCGTTCATAACGAGAATATTATATCTTAAAATTTGCCACAAAAAAAAAAAAAAAAAAAAAAAAGATTTTAAATGTTTAGTCATATCAACATTAAAGAATTCTAAATTTTAGAACTGTTTTTGCTCGTGCATTGATGGTGATTATTGTTCCTACGCAAAATATAGCATATTTTGCAGCAAAGATGGTTACCAACATTTTTTGCCCACATTATTTTTTAAATCGGCTACGTACTCCCAATGATAACGAAAAACACACAAACGTTAATGCTTTATAGCATAGAAATACAGAATCAAAAGCTATTTATCTCCTATTATATACACATAAATTATCTAATTAGTGCTAGCAGATGCATTTTTAAATATACATAGATCAATATAATGCTTCATTTTTCTTTATTAGTATTTCTTAGTATTCATTTTTCATTTATTTGTATTATTCAGTTAAAAACTCACTTTCTTAAGCCCGAATTATGTCAAACTTTTTATAAAATTGCCTAAGTCCGTATAACAGCGAAGTATTGTGAAGAGTATTAAATACAAGGTAGTAAGACACTTAGCCAAACGCAGGTAATAAATCGCCAAATATTGTTCTTTTCGCCCTCTCTCGAAATGCATTTTTTCCGTACATTTAAAAAGCACGATTTTGAGTCATCTTACTTAAAATTCAAATAAATAAATAAGAGGAAGCAATAATAGCATAGGTCAAAACATTTTATTTCAGCATCAAGGAATTGTATCATAGTTACACTTGTGGAAAAAAGCTGCTTTTGGCCAAAAAACGTTGTCTTCACTAAATTTGAATTCGGTTAAAAAAAAAGTACCGTGATTAATTAAAATGTTATAGGTAGAGCTGCCAAGCCTCCGGCATTTTGGATACCGGTATTTTAATACAGAAAATGTTTTATTAAATTGGAACATTCTGCGGATTTAAAAAATAACTTTTCCTATAAAAAAAATTCTGCTGTGCAATAGGCGGGGGCTTGGCATCTCTGTATAGGAATATTTCGTAATCTACTTTTTAACCTTAAAAAAAACAACGACAATTTTTCGGGTACAAAAAGTATTGCTAATTGTTCCATTTTGCATACAAGGTACTGATTGCAATACTGATACATCTATGGTGATAAATTTACAATAATTTTTCAAATCCCATTTATTTCATTAAAAATATAAATTTTTTATTCATTTAGTTTAAAATAAATGGTTTTAACTAATTTCATAATACTTTTGAAATATCACTTTTCAATGGCCATTTTTTTAAATTATTTAGAAAATGGTTGTTGTTTTCAGTCAAATATAGACTTTGGTCTCTCCGCATTTTATTTTATTATTATTATTATTTATAAATGGTGGAGAAATATTCATACTTAATCCATAACGTACATTATATATGACTCTGTTATTACATAAGTCACCTTTTTATCATCATAAAAATTATGTTTTTACTGATTTTTATTAACTCAATAGGAAAAATTTTGTGCTTTGAGCAATAGATGTTCGCATTTCATTTATTTATTTATTTTAACAAAATTCTTTGCATTTAGAAGAATTTTTATTTAAATAGGAAATCCAAATGTCGCTATCAATAAAGAAGAAATTTACAAAAAAAAGTTACAAAACGAGTAGACGCATACTATCAAATATGGAAAAACGACGAATCCAAAAAAGACGTCGTATGAAATATCATCTTTTAACCCTTTAACGATCAAAGCATTTTTATTGCTAAGATGTCGAAATAAATGAATGACACCGGTAATTAAGAACAAATTTATTTCTAAATAAGAAAACGTGATTTTTCACATACATAATTAAAAGGATATTTTTATATAAAAATACCGGTGTCAGTATTGCATATCGGAATTAAAATTTTGTGGTTTCGTGGCGAAACCAATGAACGTTAAAGGGTTAAAGTAAAAAAAACGAGTTCTGATTATCAAGCCTACTGATTACGAAATGTGCATTACATTAAAAAAAAATACTGCAAATAGTGATTTTTGTTTTCTTTTGTGCAGTTTTGGCTTTGAAAGGTGCGCTATGTTGCAAAAAGTGTACTTCTAGGTTATCCCGTCGACCAATTTCGCCAAATTATACAAATCGCCAAACTAATAGCCAAATTATACATGTTGACATAATTTTTATTTTAAATAACGAAAAAACAAATAATTAGTAGAATATTAATAAAAGTATTAATAAAAAGTCGAAATAAAAATCACTTAATGACATTTTAAACACGTGAATCAAATTTAATGTCATTGAATGTGGCATTCACGATCATCAATTATTGACATTTAATCTTACAGTTTGGCGATAATTTTTTGGTCGACGGGATAACCTAGAAGTACCGCAAAAAAATATAAGCGACTATGAAAACGGATTTGGTAAACGTTCATGCTCAGTTTTACAAATAAATATGGCACATATATGCCCTATACAAACCGCTGTACTTAATTGGTGCCAAAATGGCGTTCAGTTGCCTAACATGCTGGTTATCATGTAAATGTTATAATAAATTATTTGTTCTAAAAATGTTATCATTCATTGATTGTTATTTCTTTTTTTCATAACAGAAAATGTTTCGTTTATTCCTTTTTTTTTCATTTTGAAATAAATAAATAATGTGTTATTATAGCATGCTATATGTATCTGGTAATCAAAACGATGTTTTCTAGATGCGCCTAGTTCGCATAAAAAATCTCGCCAAACTCGGTGCTTATATCTCTAGTACATTATCTCAAGTATTTTATTTATGTATACTGTAATTGTTTTTACATACCACTTACTTCTTCTTGTATATAAAAATAAGTAAGTGGCTCCTTTATGCAGTTTAAAAAATAGCCCCCGTTGCCCCTTTTTGGATCGAATTTTTAAAAAATGAATGCCTAATTAAAGTATTGCTCCCAGGTATGCATACATATTCCAAATTTCAAAGTTGTATGCCAACAGGAAATGGATGAAAAATGGGAAAAGATGTCTCATATAGTAGCAGATAGAGACAGCTTAATGCAGCAATGTTAAAACTTAGACTGCATAATGCAACGGGGAAAAAATCAAAAAATCCCTACCCGGTTTTGGCAAGTTGTTTTCTTGGTATGGATGTTCGTTTCGGTTACGTTTCCCTATATTTTACATTTTATTGTGCATTTGTATTTTCTTTTTCTCATAATTTTATTACTCTTAATATTATAACATGAAATGTTAATACGATAGTGCATTCCTGTATCAAAAATACTTTTTTCTTATTTAAAAATTAGCATAATATTTATGCCTTATAAATATTAGAAAAATATTTCAAAATTTTATCGCGTATTTTTGAATAAACGCATGCATATTTTAATATTTTGATTCCGGCGTTAGTAACCTCGGCATTAACCAGTTTTGTCCATTTTAGAAATTTTTTCAATGCGACTTTCGTGCATCCAGAGATGTTTCTTTGGGTTTTAGAGTCGTTAAAGACAGCAGCTTTGACGAGTTTTGTTGTGGCACAACTAGTTGCGTGCATCCAGTAATGTATTTTTTTTTTGTTATTTAAATGGGCGCGCAGAGTTCATAAGAGCGTTGACCGCGGAACTAACGAGTTTCATGTACTTTAGAGACTGCTGCACAGCGAGTTTCATGCATCCAGTGATTTTTTTTTTGTTTAAATGGGCGCGCAGCGCTCATACGTACGTTAGTGATTGCGGCATTGACGAGTATCGTGCTGTTTAGAGATGGCAGCACAGCGAGTTTCGTGCACTTGAGAGATTGCTACACAGCGGGTTTCGTGCATTTTGGAGATTACTACACAGCGAGTTTCGTGCACTTTAGAGATTACTACACAGCGAGTTTCATGCGTTTTACAGATCGCTACACAGCAAGTTTCGTGCCTCCAGTGATTTTTTTTGTTTAAATGAGAGCGCAGCGCTCATACATACGTTAGTGACTGCGGCATAGACGAGTTTCGTGCACTTTAGAGATTGCTGCACAGGGAGTTTCGTGCACTTTAGAGATTACTGCACAGCGAGTTTCATGCATCCAGTGATTTTTTTTCGGTTTAAACGGGCGCGCAGCGCTCATACGTACGTTAGTGATTGCGGCATTGACGAGTTTCGTGCACTTTAGAGATTGCAGCACAGCGAGTTTCGTGCACTTTAGAGATTGCTGCACAGCAAGTTTCATGCATCCAGTGATTTTTTTTGGTTTAAATGGGCACGCAGCGCTCATACGTACGTTAGTGATTGCGGCATTGACGAGTTTCGTGCACTTTAGAGATTGCTGCACAGCGAGTTTCGCGCACTTTAAAGATTGCTGCACAGCGAGTTTCATGCATCCAGTGATTTTTTTTGGTTTAAATGGGCGCGCAGCGCTCATACGTACGTTAGTGATTGCGGCTTTGACGAGTTTCGTGCACTTTAGAGATTGCTGCACAGCGAGTTTCGTGCACTTTAGAGATTGCTAAACAGCGAGTTTCGTGCATCCAGTGTTTTTTTTTTTGTTTAAATGGCGCGCAGCATTTATACGTACGTTAGCGACAGCGGCCTAGACGCGTTTCGTCCATTTTAGAGCCTGCTGCACAGTCAGTTTCTTGTGCCCAATGATGTTTTTTTTTGTTTTTTTTTGTTCCGTTTGAATAGGCGCGCAGCGTTTAGGAATCATCTTTGGAACTGCTCACGTCGTTAATTGTCTGCCGAAAATTCCGTGTTTTGATTCGTGAGAATTTTTAGGTTTCTAAAAATTTATTCGTTCGAGTGTGCTTGTCACTAAAATCGGCAAAATCCAGTGCCTGGTTTGGTTTAGGATTATGTCATTAATATTTGAAAAGAATGCGTTATAATTTTTAATATTCTAATATTAAAAAGATTATAATATGCTTTCATTGTAAATTTCTATGAAATAGCAATTAAGATCATCATTAAAAAATAAAATTGAAGAAATAATCCTTCTGTTATAACCTTTCTCTAAGTTTATAAGTATAATATCACTTTAAGATCAATACCAAGAAAACAACTCGCCGAAACCATGTAGGAATTTTTTTATTTTTTTCCCCATTCGTTACTCAGTCTAAGTTTTAACATTATTGCATAAAGCTGTCTCTATCCGCTACTGTCTTATATACACCAGGGTACATAATTGGCGTCAAAATGGCATTATTTTACCTGAGATAGTAACCCGGCTTTATTAGCATCCGATGCTATTTCTTTCAGACAAGCTAAAAATGTCGTGTCATCAGCCCTGAATTTTCTAGTCAACCGATTTTGATAATTATTTTTTTAAATGAAAGCTATTTATTTGTAGTTGTGCCCATTTTAATTATTTTTTAATTTATTTCCATTTTTATATTTTATTTTTAATTTTAAAAGCTTTTTCATGACATTTCTTCAAAATGGTAGCAACACAGTTTAGCTTTTCTCTCGATAATAAAAATTTATTTTCTAAAATGATTGCGTATAATTATGCACTAATTGAGTTAAAAAAATATATATTTACTGAGAAATAATTTATGATAAAAATTAATGTCTAAATCAAAATAAGAGAAATTTCAAATGAGGAAAATTATGTCATTCAGCAACCAGATAAAAGGGAATTACAATATTATTATGGATGCCTTTTTCATAAACAGTAACTTTTAAAGAACATTTGAAGAGAAAATGATGTCACTATTTAAAACATCGTATTTTACTCATAACGATATTCATTAAAGTACTCTGTTATCCCGTCGACCAATTTCGCCAAATTATACAAATCGCCACATTAATAGCCAAATTATACATATTGACATAATTTTTATTTTAAATAACGAAAAAATAAATAATTAGTAGAATATTAATAAAAATATTAATAAAAAGTCGAAATAAAATATCACTTAATAACATTTTTAACACATGAATCGTATTTAATGTCATTGAATGTGACATTCACGATCATCCATTATTGGCATTTGATCTTATAGTTTGGCGATAATTTTTTGGTCGATGGGATAACCTAGTAGTACCCAATATTACTTTTTTTTCTTTTTTTAAAAATAAAGCTATTTTTCTGTTAGTGCATATAAAATAAAATTTCTGGATTTCGCCGGCACTCATATTATAATTTTAACTGTAGATGTGCGAATATTTGAATGCAAAATTGTAATTGGCAAATTTGACATTTACTTTGTAAATATATTTATTATATATTGATTCAATAATGTAATTACTTTTGCTTTTTTTAAAACCAAATCTATCGGGTCTTTTAAACATTTCATTCGTCGAATTCGACGGGATTCCATTCGTTTTATTGTTAAATTGCATTTCCTTTTACTCAGAGTCTAAAAAAAAGCGTTTAAACTAAAGAAAAAACCCGTTTTTGATGAATCTAGTCAATGAAGAAATAGCACGTCAAACTGTATCTCTTTATTATTCCGCAATTCCAATGTCTCAGAGAGAAATTGCTATTCAATTGGGTATTTCACGCCGTTCTGTTTGCTATTATATTGATAATCACAAGAAAAATTAAGTTAGTTCATTGCAATCTAAACGGGGTCGCCCTTCTAAAAAACTTCTATCGATTTTTTTTTTTTTTCTAATCGGAGGCGAAACTGAATTCTGCAATGGTAGAATCTACATTCATCTTGTTTATTTATTATTTGTTTATTTACTCATAAAATGTTTATTTACTTTCATTTCCTTTTTTTAATTATATAAAATATTTCTTTTTATAGTTATTAATTGTTATTATTATTTCATTTACTGTAAGTTCTTTTTGAAAATTGAAAATAACTTAAAAATGTGTATGTAAGCGTTATTTGAAAACGGAGTTTTCGCCAAATGGGCTTTGAAAAAAATTGCGTCAAATCTGATGCGCTTGTGGTATCCGTGCCGATAAATTAGTGACCAGAATTGACTTCCACACACAAACAAAATATAAGTTAAAAGAAAACATGCAATAAAAATAAATATAAAGGGAAAATGATGTCATAAAAGAAACTTTTTATTTAAAAACGTAATTGTTTCTAATTTTCACACGCGAAATATATAAAACATTCTTTTAGCGATCAAAAAATGCTATTAAGAGATTATCACAAATCTCAAAATCAAAGTTTTTATGACATTTTTTTTAATATAAAAAAAAAACAGTTTTATTTTCCTGCATGATTAAATTTTAAAATGTTTTATTGCATTCAATATTTCTGAGTGCGTAAATGATTACTATTTACTCCATGTACTGATTCGGTTATCTACTAAAATATCCAGCCGCTGAAAAATCACGCACACCAAATTTCTGTGACGTATGCAAATAAACTGTGCGTTTTTATCAGTTTTTTTAATATAACTTTTAAACAATTTGGAATTAATTTTTAAAAGTAGGTGCATTCACCAGATTACCTTCATAGGTACTTTTTGGTACAAACAGGATCGAAATCCGATAAGTACTTTTTGAGATTTGCTTGACGAAAGAATTTTTTTGACTTTTAATATCGTTACGTACTCTGAGTATAAGACTTCGCTACGCTCAGACAACTAGGACTTCCCTCACAGGGATTAGTCTGAGCGATGCTGCTGAAAATACACATTTAATAACTTGCGACAAGTAAAGAAAATGATATGTTAACTTTAATTGGTCGTTCATTGTGATAAAATATGATGAAAATAAGCATATTGAATCATAGAATTACAAAATCTTATATATAAAGTTGCATATACTATTTTTATAAAAGGGAAAGCAAACCATACATGGATATAAAATTGGAAATATGCAAAATGTTAAAAGTAATACAGAAAATAAAACACCAAATTTTCCTACATTGGAAATATAACTTTTTGAAATGATGTCATGAGCATAAACAGAAGCTCCGCACCGATTTGAGAAACTATAAATAACATAAATTATTATGTTTGAAGAGAATGGAGTGTATTTTATATGGTGTGAGATCCGTCTGAATAGTTTATATTGTTGAACATCTGTTTTCCATGGATGCCATGAGCTTGTCGATAAGAATTAAGGAATCCTTTTTTAAGAATTCGTCCTAAACGAGCATTTACATCTTATAAGTTACTGTGATGCCAAAGTTCTAGTTTCTAACACCAACAGTATCCTAGAAATTGCAATATTCTGAATAAATTGGGTTTAAAACTTTTTCTAGAAAAAAAAATGTTTAATTTGTGAATTTAAATTGTCAAATGTTTTACAAATCGTTCATAACGAGAATATTATATCTTAAAAGTTGAAACAAAAAAAAATAAATAAATAAATAAAATAAATAAATAAATAAATAAATAAATAAATTTTTAGTCTTATCAACACTAGCTGACCCGCCCGGCGTTGCCCGGGTCCGTAATAATAATGTTAAACGAATTTGAAATTTTCATGATTTTATCTTTAACTCGAAATATGTGTAAATACACTGTTAAAAATTTGACCCTTTTGCTGCATCGTCACTCCACCGCTTTTATAGAAAATGACTACTTCAGCTTATTATGGAGCATTCTCATAGGTCAAAAGAGAGATATTCTATAAAAGCGGGGGAGTGATGATGCAGCAAAAGGGTCAAATTTTTTACAGCGTACATTATATTAAATACGTACCCCCTGACTGTGTCAAAAATTGGTTTAAAAAAAATTAATATTTAGCTCCAAAAATACCCAAAATGACTGCAATGGGAAACGCAGGAGGGAATATGTGTCAAACGATTGCGTGAATTTCGTGTTAAAGTGTTGATATTTATCCTTAAAATTACTGTTAAGTGACTTAACTAAATATACTTTTTTCACACAGATATCCCAAGTGAAATATTTTGAATTTCAAACTAATTATATCACTCTTAAATCCTACTATACCGTGAATGAAATCGATTCTCGATGATTAGCTAAAATGTTAGTATATAGTATTATAATTTCAGAGCCATTTTACAAAAATAGGTGTATATTTTTTATCAAACATGCGTAATGTTCATTCTGTGAACAAAATTCTAACCGTAACCTAATTGTATTGTATCATAACTTGTCTGTAACCTAGCTGTATCTTGACAGTAACCTAAATGTAACTTAAATAGACCATAAATGTAACCTGCACGTCACCTTATCATAACCTACCCATAATCTAATCACAATCTAACCGCAACTTAACCTTAACCTAACTGGAACTTAACCATGATCTAACTGTAACCTAACCGGAAATTAAATGTAACATAAGGCTCATCGAAATGTAACTACAACCTAACAGTTACCTAACCATAACCAAGTTATAATTTAACTCTAACTATAAACGAAATATCTTATCCATCTCGCGCTAAGTACTTAGTTTCACTTGCCACCGCTACGAAACGCATTATGTTTTGTAGAACATCCGAATTTTAGGTTCGGATTGGATTCATGTTAATGGAAATTATTTTGTCTTCTTCGGATACGGTTATGGTTGTTTGGAATATTTTTGTTCAGTTTAGATTCGGTTCAATTCAGATTTCGTGGAGTTTTTTCCTTCAAATGGGATTTTTAAGTTCGGGTCGGGTTGTACTTGCATGGAAATTATTTTACCTAGTTCCAATGAGGTTATACTTTACCGAAATATTTTTGTTAGGTTCAGATAAAGTTTGGTTCAAATTTCGGGATTTTTTTTTTTAATATTTTGGTTCGGATTGGGTTTATGTCATTGAAATTATATTGCCTTGTTCGTATCTGGTTATAGTTATTTGGAATATTTTCGTCAGATTCAGATTTGGTTCGATTCAGATTTCAGATTTTTCCAAATTGATTTTTAAGGTTCTGGTCGGATTCACGTCCATGGAAATTATTTTGGAAATTATTTTTATTCACGTCCATGGAAATAATTATCTCTGGAAGCGATGCTAAAAATGTAACCCTACATTAAGTCCAATTAAGTATCAACAAAGGCACGTGATTTGACACGCCTATTAATTAAAACAGGTTTAAACCCGTATTTTTTTTTTCTCTTGTTTCTTAAAAAGAACCAATCTATAGCTTCACCGGTAAAAATAAATTAATTATTTTATCATATGTGTTTTAAATATCAATATAGAAAGTTATTTTAACGTTTTGCTTGAAAATATAACATTCTTTTGTTAGTACATAAAAATCGTTTGCAGTCAGAAATCTATATTTTAGATTAATATTTACTAGCATACCCAGCCCGCTTCGCCGGGCTTAATTTGAAGGTTTATTTAATAATTTATGTGTATGGTACGCTTCCCGGACCATCGGCACTCCACGTGCGTCGGGTGAGCGTCAGAACAAACTTTCAGCATATACATATGGGTGGTTGTACTTGAATGCACAGACCTGCGCGTTTTTTTCTATCTTGCTTTTATACCTCTGGACCGAGTTGGCGCATTGCCAAGATTTGCTTCCTCTGGACCGAGTTGGCGCATTGCCAAGATTTGCTTTCCCCTGTGCCTCAATTAATTAATTAATTAATTATCCTCGGAATTCCTTTTATTTATAGAGATTAAAGAATTCTCAATTTTAGAACTTTTTTGCTCGCGCATTGATGGTGATTATTGTTCCTACGTAAAATATAGTATATTTTGCAACAAACATGGTTACCAAAAATTTTTTCCCACATTATTTTCTAAATCTGCTAGGTACTCCCAATGATAACGAAAAACACACAAACGTTATTGCTTTATAGCATAGAAATATAGAATCAAAAAACTATTTATCTCCTATTATATACATAAATTATATAATTAGTGCTAGTAGATGCATTTTTAAATATGCATAGATCAATATAATGCTTCATTTTTCTTTTCTTAATATTTCTTAATATTCATTTTTCATTTATTTGTATTATTCAGTAAAAAACTCACTTTCTTAAGCCCGAATTACGTCAAACTTTTTATAAAAGCGCCAAAGTCCATATAACAGCGAAGTATTGTGAAGAGTATTAAATACAAGGTAGTAAGACATTTAGCCAAGCGCAGATAATAAATCGCCAAATATTGTTCTTTTCGCCCTCTCTCGAAATGGATTTTTTTCGTACATTTAAAAAACACGATTTTGAGTCATCTTATTTAAATTTCAAATAAATAAATAAGAGGAAGCAATAATAGCATAAGTCAAAACATTTTATTTCAGCATCAAGGAATTGTATCGTAGTTACACATGTGGAAAAAAGCTGCTTTTGGCCAAAAAACGTAGTCTCCACTAAATTTGAATCCGATTAAAAAAAGTACCGTGATTAATTAAAATGTTATAGACAGAGCTGCCAAGTCTCCCGCATTTTGGATACCGGTATTTTAATATAGAAAACGTTTTATTAAATTGGAACATTCTGCAGATTTGAAAAATAACTTTTCCTATAAGAAAATTCTGCTATGCAATAAGCGGGGCTGAGCATCTCTATATAGGGGTATTTCGTAATCTACTTTTTAACTTTAAAAAAAGCAACGACCATTTTTCGGGAACAAAAAGTGTTGCTAGTTGTTCCATTTTGCATACAAGGTACCGATTGTAATATTGATACATCTATGGAGATAAATTTCCAATAATTTTTCAAATCCCATTTATTTCATTAAAAATATAAATCTTTTATTCATTTAGTTTAAAGTAAATGGTTTTTAACTAATTTCATAATACTTTTGAAATATCAGTTTTCATTGGTCATTTTTTAAAGCATTTAAAAAATGGTTGTTGTTTTCAGTCAAATATAGACTTTGGTCTGTCCGCATTTTATTTTATTATTATTATTATTTATAAATGGTGGAGAAATATTAATACTTAATCCATAACGTACATAATATATGACTCTGTTATTACATAAGTCACCTTTTTATCATCATAAAAATTATGTTTTTACTGATTTTTATTAACTCAATAGGAAAAATTTTGTGCTTTGAGCAATAGATGTTCGCATTTCATTTATTTATTTATTTTAACAAAATTCTTTGCATTTAGAAGAATTTTTATTTAAATAGGAAATGCAAATGTCGCTGTTAATAAAGAAAGAAAGTTACAAAAAAAGTTACAAAACGAGTAGACGCATACTATCAAATATGGTAAAACGACGAATCCAAAAAAGACGTCGTATGAAATATCATATTTTAAAGCAAGAAAACGAGGTCTGATTATCGAACCTACTGATTACAAAATGTGCATTACATTAAAAAAAATTAAATTAAATAAAAATACTGCAAATATTGATTTTTTTCTTTTGTGCAGTTTTGGCTTCGATAGGTGCTCTATGTTGCAAAAAGATATAAGCGGCTGTGAAAACACACTTGGTAAACGTTCATGCGCAGTTTTGCAAATAAATATGGCACATATACGCCCTATACACACCAAGATACCTAATTGGTGCCAAAATGGCGTTCAGTTGCCTAAAATGGTTATCATATAAATGTTATAATAAATTGTTTGTTCTAAAAATATTATCATTTATTGGTTGTTATTTCTTTTTTTTTAATAACAGAAAATGTTTTGTTTATTCCTTTTTTTTATTTTGAAATAAATAAATAACGTGCTATTATAGCATGCTACATGTATCTGGTAATCAGAACGATGTTTTCGCCTAATTGGCATAAAAAATCTCGCCAAACCCGGTGCTTATATCTCTAGTATATTATCTCAAAAATTTTATTTATGTATACTATAATTGTTTTTACATGCCACTTACTTCTTCTTGTATATAAAAATAGGTAAGTGGCTCCTTTATGCAGTATAAATTCTGTAAATCTTTAAAAAATAACCCCCGTTGCCCCTTTTTGGATCGAAATAAAAAAAAAAATCAATGTCTAATTCCAATATTGCTCCCAGGTATGCATACATATTCCGAATTTCAAAGTTGCATGCCAACAGGAAATGGGAAAAGATGTCACATATGCACCAGGGTACATAATTGGCGTCAAAATGGCATTATTTTACCAGAGATGGTAACCCGGCTTTATTTATTTATTATTTGTTTATTTACTCATAAAATGTTCATTTACTTTCTTTCCTTTTTTTAATTATATAAAATATTTGTTTTTATAGTTATTAATTATTATTATTACTTTATTTACTCTAAGTTCTTTTTGATAATAGAAAATAATTTAAAAATGTTTATGTAAAGGTTATTTGAAAACGCAGTTTTCGCCAAATGGGCTTTGAAAGAAAATACGCCAAGTCTGATGCGCATGTGGCATCCGTGCCGAAAAATTAGTGACCAGAATTGACTTCCACACATAAACAAAATATAAGTTAAAAGAAAACATGCAATAAAAATAAATATAAAGGGAAAATGATGTCATAAAAGAAACTTTTTATTTTAAAACGCAATTGTTTCTAATTTTCACACGCGAAATATATAAAATATTCTTTTAAGTATCAAAAAATGCTATTAAGTTTTTATGACATTTTTTAATATAAAAATAACAGTTTTATTTTCCTGCATGATTAAATTTTAAAATATTTTATTGCATTCAATATTTCTGAGTGCGTAAATGATTACTATTTACTCCATGTACTGATTCTGTTATCTACGAAAATATCCAGCTTGTGAAAATCACGCACACCAAATTTCTGTGACGTATGCAAATAAATTGTGCTTTTTTATCAGTTTTTTAACATAACTTTTAAAATATTTGGAGCTAATTTTTAAAAGTAGGTGCATTCACCGGATTATCTTCATAGGCACCTATTGGTACAAACAGAATCAAAATCCGACAAGTACTTTTTGAGATTTGCTTGACGAAAGAATTTTTTTGAATTTTAATATCGTTACGTATCTCTGAGTATAAAGACTTCGCTTCGCTCAGACAACTAGGGCTTCCCTTTAGAGGGATTAGTCTGAGCGATATTGCTGAGAATCCACATTTGATAACTTGCGATAAGTAAAGAAAATGAGATGTTACCTTTAATTGGTCATTCATTGTGATAAAATATGATGAAAATAAGCATATTCAATCATAGAATTTCAAAATTTTATATATAAAGTTGCATATACTATTTTTATAAAAGAAAAGCAAACCATGCATGGATATAAAATTGGAAATATGCAAAATGTTAAAAGTAATACAGAAAATAAAGCAACAAATTTTCCTATATTGGAAATATAACTCTGAAATGATGTCATGAGCATAAACAGAAGCTTCGCACCGATTTGAGAAACTATAAATGATATAAACTATTATGTTTGAAGAGAATGGAGTGTATTTTATATGGTGTGAAACCCATCCGAATAGTTTATAATGTTGAATATCTGTTTTCCACGGATGCAATGAGGTTGTCGCTAAGAGTTAAGGAATATCCTTCTTTAAAATTTTTTCCTAAACGAGCTCTTACATCTTATAAGTTACGGTGATGTCAAAGTTATAGTTTCTGACCCCAACAGTATCCTAGAAATTGCAATATTCTCAATAAATTGGGTTTAAAACTTTTTCTAGAAAAAAAAATTAATTTGTGAAATTAAATTGTAGAATGTTTTAGAAATCGTTCATAACGAGAATATTATATCTTAAAAGTTGCCACAAAAAAAAAAAAAAAGATTTTAAATTTTTAGTCATGTCAACATCGAAGAATTCTCAATTTTAGAACTCTTTTTGCTCGTGCATTGGTGGTGATTATTGTTCCTACGCAAAATATAGTATATTTTGCAGCAAAGATGGTTACTAACATTTTTTGCCCACATTATTTTTTAAATCGGCCACGTACTCCCAATGATAACGAAAAACACACAAACGTTAATGCTTTATAGCATAGAAATACAGAATCAAAAGCTATTTATCTCCTATTATATACACATTAATTATCTAATTAGTGCTAGCAGATACATTTTTAAATATACATAGATCAATATAATGCTTCATTTTTCTTTTATTAGTATTTCTTAGTATTCATTTTTCATTTATTTGTATTATTCAGTAAAAAACTCACTTTCTTAAGCCCGAATTACGTCAAACTTTTTATAAAAGCGCCTAAGTCCATATAACAGCGAAGTATTGTGAAGAGTATTAAATACAAGGTAGTAAGACACTTAGCCAAACGCAGGTAATAAATCGCCAAATATTGTTCTTTTCGCCCTCTCTCGAAATGCATTTTTTCCGTACATTTAAAAAACACGATTTTGAGTCATCTTATTTAAAATTCAAATAAATAAATAAGAGGAAGCAATAATAGCATAAGTCAAAACATTTTATTTCAGCATCAAGGAATAGTATCGTAGTTACATATGTGGAAAAAAAATGCTTTTGACCAAAAAACGTTGTCTTCACTAAATTTGAATCCGATTAAAAAAAGTACCGTGATTAATTAAAATGTTATAGGCAGAGCTGCCAAGTCTCCGGCAATTTGATACCGGTATTTTAATACAGAAAATGTTTTATTAAATTGGAACATTCTGCGGATTTAAAAAATAACTTTTCCTATAAGAAAATTCTACTGTGCAATAAGCGTGGGCTTGGCATCCCTGTATAGGAATATTTCGTAATCTACTTTTTAACCTTAAAAAAAGCAACGACCATTTTTCGGGTACAAAAAGTATTGCTAATTGTTCCATTTTGCATACAAAGTACTGATTGTAATATTGATACATCTATGGTGATAAATTTCCAATAATTTTTCAAATCCCATTCATTTCATTAAAAATATAAATCTTTTATTCATTTAGTTTAAAATAAATGGTTTTTAACTAACTTCATAATACTTTTGAAATACCACTTTTCATTGGCCATTTTTTTAAAGCATTTAAAAAATGGTTGTTGTTTTCAGTCAAATATAGACTTTGGTCTGTCCGCATTTTATTTTATTATTATTATTATTTATAAATGGTGGAGAAACATTCATACTTAATCCATAACGTACACAATATATGACTGTGTTATTACATAAGTCACCTTTTTATTATCATAAAAATTATGTTTTTACTGATTTTTATTAACTCAATAGGAAAAATTTTGTGCTTTGAGCAATAGATGTCCGCATTTCAATTATTTATTTATTTTAACAAAATTCTTTGCATTTAGAAGAATTTTTATTTAAATTGGAAATCCAAATGTCGCTGTTAATAAAGAAGAAAGTTACAAAACGAGTAGACGCATACTATCAAATATTGAAAAACGACGAATCCAAAAAAGACGTCTTATGATATATCATCTTTTAAAGCAAAAAAAAAAAAAAAAAAAAAAAAAAAAAAAAAAAACGAGGTCTGATTATCGAACCTACTGATTACAAAATGTGCATTACATTTAAAAAAAAAAAATGCTGCAAATATTGATTTTTTTTCTTTTGTGCAGTTTTGGCTTCGAAAGGTGCGCTATGTTGCAAAAAGATATAAGCGACTATGAAAACAGACTTGGTAAACGTTCATGCTCAGTTTTACAAATAAATATGACACATATATGTCCTATTCTTACCGAGGTGCCTAATTGGTGCCAAAATAGCGTTCAGTTGCCTAACATGCTGGTTATCATATAAATGTTATAATAAATTGTTTGTTCTAAAATATTATCATTTATTGATTGTTATTTCTTTTTTTTAATAACAGAAAATGTTTCGTTTATTCCTTTTTTTTCATTTTGAAATAAATAAATAACGTGTTATTATAGCATGCTACATGTATCTGGTAATCAAAACGATGTTTTCGCCTAGTTGGCATAAAAAATCTCGCCAAAACCAGTGCTTATATCTCTAGTATATTATCTCAAGCATTTTATTTATGTATACTATAATTGTTTTTACATACCACTTACTTCTTGTATATAGAAATAGGTAAGTGGCTTCTTTATGCAGTATAAATTGTATAAATCTTTAAAAAATAGCCCCCGTTGCCTCTTTTTGGATCGAATTAAAAATAAAATCAATGTCTAATTCCAGTATTGCTCCCAGGTATGCATACATATTCCAAATTTCAAAGTTGTATGCCAACAGGAAATGGATGAAAAATGGAAAAAGATGTCATATATGCACAAGGGTACATGATTGGCGTCAAAATGGCATTATTTTACCTGAGATGGTAACCTGGCTATATTTATTTATAATTTGTTTATTTACTCATAAAATATTTATTTACTTTCATTTCCTTTTTTTAATTATATAAAATATTTGTTTTTATAGTTATTAATTATTATTATTATTTTATTTACTGTAAGTTCTTTTTGAAAATAGAAAATAATTTTAAAATGTGTATGTAAGCGTTATTTGAAAACGGAATTTTCGCCAAATGGACTTTGAAAAAAATTGCGCAGAATCTGATGCGCTTGTGGTATCCGTGCCGAAAAATTAGTGACCAGAATTCACTTCCACACACAAACAAAATATAAGTTAGAAGAAAACATGCAATATAAAAATAAATATAAATGGAAAATGATGTCATAAAAGAAACTTTTTATTTAAAAACGTAATTGTTTCTAATTTTCACACGCGTAATATATAAAATATTCTTTTAGCGATCAAAAAATGCTAAGAGATTATCACAAAATCTCAAAATCAAAGTTTTTACGACATTTTTCTTAATACTAGCAGGGGATACCGAGCTTAGCTCGGTCAAAATTAACTTTGTGTTCAACTCGATATAGTATTTTCACTGTGTCATTCACTCGGTATTATTACTGTAAAACATGTTGTTTATTTAGAAAAACAATCAATAAGAAAACTATGTTTTTATACGCATGTTTATAAATTTTACTTGATTTTAAAATTTACAACGAAAGGACATCGATATAAATCACTTTTTTAGCTCGACTCTGATTGGTTTAACCATGCATCTAAAATCCTCTTAAGAATGTATAAAAAAAATTCTTTACATTCTGAAAGACTATATTTTCTGCTAGATATAGCCAAATTTGGAGGCATTCTTTCATTTGGCTCCAAATACGTGTTTTGGTTTTCGTAATTTTTATAGTCGATTTTTTAGCCATATGTTGCCGATATTTTTTCAAATATCACCAAGTTATTGGCTTTTGCCATATTCTCGTGACCCTGACCCGTATTACCCAAAATGAGCCACTAATCAAATTTGATCAAGCATGTGACATAGCTCAATCGTCTTCAGGTAATCAAAAACAGTAGAATATAAAATTGAATCAAAATCTTTTAAGCCATTTTTTAGGTAAAATTAGCTTGGCAGCATTCAGCAATGAAGCAAAATGACCCACTAATATAATTTTGTTTAACACTCGACTCAGCCCAATAGTCTTCTCGTGACAAAAACGTTTGGTTTCAAAATTTAGGTAAAATTGATTGAGTCGTTGTTACATATAATTAGAATGACCCTAGCTCATTAAGACCCAAAATGACCCACTAATCGAATTTTCGCGAGCATGTGTCCATCCAAATGGTTTTCTCTTGCTCAAAAACGATATAATACAAAGTATAGTCAAAATGGTGAGTACCATTTTCTATATAAAATTAGGATGACCCATCATGACCAACAAATGACCCTTATAATCGAAATCTCTCGAACGTGTGGCCTAGCTCATTAGTTTTAGCATGCCGAAAAACATTAGATACAAAATTTAGATAAAATCGATTGAGCCGTTTTTTAGATATAGTTAGTTTGACCCTGACCCCTTATGATCCAAAATGACCCATTGATCGAATTTTCTCAAAAATCTGTCATAACCCAATGATTTTCTTGTGCCCGAAAACGATAAAATACAAAATTTAGTCAAAGTTGCGCGAAACGTTGTCTAGATAAAATTAGAATGACCCAAAAGTGGCCCACTAATCGAAATTTCTCGAACATGTGACCTATCCCAATGATTTTCTCATGCCAAAAATATGTTGTATACAAAATTTCATTAAAATCGACCCACCCATTCTTTATATATAGCTTGACCTTGAGCCATTATGACCCACAAATGACCCTTATAATCGAAAGCTCTCGAATATGTGACTTAGTCCATTAGTTTTCTTGTTTCTAAAAATTGTTACATACAGAATTTCATTCAAATTAATCCTGCCGTTCTTTAATTATATATAGCTTGACCCAGACCCTTTATTATCCAAAATGACCCATTAATCGAAATTTTTCGAACATGTAACCTAGTCCAGTGATTTTATCATGCCAAAAAAATGTTGCATACAAAATTTCATTAAAATCGATCCACCTGTTCTTTAGCTATAGCTTGACAATGACCCATCATGACCCACAAATGACCCTCATAGTCGAAATTTCTCAAACATGTGATTTAGCCCATTAGTTTTCTCATGTCAAAAAACTGTTACATACAAAATTTCGTTATAATCCATCACGCCGTTCTTTAAATATAAATAGCTTGACCCAGACTCTTAATGAACCAAAATGACTTACTAATCGAAATTTTTCGAACATGTAACCTAGTCCAATGATTTTATCGTGCCAAAAAATATTGCATACAAAATTTCATTAAAATTGATCCACCTGTTATTTAGATATAGCTTGACCATGACCCATCATGACCCACAAATGACCCTCATAGTCGAAATTTCTCAAACATGTGATTTAGCCCATTAGTTTTCTCATGTCAAAAAACTGTTACATTCGAAATTTCGTTATAATCCATCACGCCGTTCTTTAAATATAAATAGCTTGACCCAGACCCTTAATGACCCAATATGACCCATTAAAATTTTTTCTCGAACATGTAACCTAGCCCAATGTTTTTCTCGTGCCCGAAAACCATAGAATGCAATTTTTAGTCAAAATTGCGTGAGAAAATCCCTAGATAAAAATAGCATGACCCACAATGACCCCAAAAATGACCCACTAACCGAATTTTCTTGAACATGTTACCTAACCCAATTGTCTTCTTGTAATCTAAAACGATACAATATAAAATTTGGTCAAAATCGTTAGAGCCGTTTTTTAGATAAAAATGGCTTGAACCATAATGACCCAAAAATGACCCACTAATCGAAATTTTTCGAACATGTGACCCAGCCCAATAGTTTTCTCGTGCCAAAAAACGATTGGATAGTAAATTTCCTTAAAATCGATGCAGCCGTTCTCTAGATATATAGAGCTTGATCTTGACCCTTTATGACCCAAAATGACCCAATAAGCGAATTTTCTCGAACATGTGACCTAGCCCAATGGTCTTCTCGTGCCCGAAAATGGTAAAATCCAAATTTTTGCGAAAATCGTTAGAGCCGTTTTTGAGATAATATTTACCCACACACACACACACACACACACAATTTTTGCTTGCATTATAGTATAAGATAAAAAAACAACAGTTTTATTTTCCTGCATGATTAAATTTTAAAATGTTTTATTGCATTCAATATTTCGGAGTGCGTAAATGATTACTATTTACTACATGTACTAATTCGGTTATCTACGAAAATATCCAGCCGGTGGAAATCACGCGCACCAAATTTCTGTGACGTATGCAAATAAATTGAGCTTTTTTACCAGTTTTTTTAATATAACTTTTTAACTATTTGGAACTAATTTTTCGTAGGTGGTGCATTCTCCAGATTAACTTCATAGGTACCTAATGGTACAAACAGAATCAAAATCCGACAAGTACTTTTTGAGATTTGCTTGACGAAAGAATTTTTTTCAATTTTAATATCGTTACGTATCTCTGAGTATAAAGACTTCGCTTCGCTCAGACAATTATTTAATTTAAAATAATAGTCTCTTTCAAAACTTCATGATTTGTTGTTTCACAAGAGGTATTCAGCTGTAAGCAGAGCTGCTGGAGCGTATCAACTTAATGCTGGAATCTGTCGTAAGCAAAAGGCGGGGTCAAGGCATATGCCATCTAGCGGCAGGGGTGCATAACTAGAGGATGACGTGGGTTTGACGTCATATATGCGCAGATGTTTATTATCTCCATATCTTTTGCGCATATTTTCTGAATTTTCTCTCAGTCATGACAAATTAATCAAGTCTACGAGGTTTATTGCAAAACATTTTTGTTATAGTTTGTTTCGATAAAGTCATGTACATTTAAAAAAATAGTCACAATATCATTTTAATTTTATTTTGGGAGAAAAAGTACTAATTAGTACTCATAAGTACCATATCATGCTACGAAAAATATTGACTTTTACCCTAAAATTAAAATAATAATGAGACTTTTTTAAATACACATGTTTTTAATTAAAAAGATCTGTGTTTTAAAAAAAGTCTCATTGTCATTTTAATTTTAGGGTAAAAGTCAATATTTTTCGTAGCATTATATGGTACTTATGACTACTAAGTTAGTACTTTTTCTCCCAAAATTAAAATGATATTGTGACTATTTTTTTAAATGTACATGACTTTACCGAAACAAACTATAGCAAAAATATTTTGCAATAAACTTCGTAGACTTGATTAATCTGTCATGATTGAGAGAATAGCTTGAAATTTATGAATGAATTTTTAATATGAACTCTCAAAATGGCTTTGTCTGTAAAAAAAAAAAAAAAAAAAAAAAAAAAAAAAAAAAGTCTAAGCAACGATTTTAGGAAAATTATTGTCTAGAACGTTAAATATTTAAACAAATAAATTAACAATATTTCTTTGTTTAACAAAACAACATTTAATACATACATTTAAAATTAAAGTTATTCCGAATATACGTATAATAAAATAGGTTTTTAAATTAAAAGAATGAAAAGTTTGCAAGTTAAATAATAAAAGTCGATACGACCAAGAAAACATTGGATTTTTATCGTCTGAAATTGGTAAATAAAAAATGCAGCTTGTTGTAAATAAAAGTTGAATATTTTATTTAGTATTAAATTCTATACATTTCTAAATATTGATAAATATTAATTTATCATATGAAATACTAGGGTGTATATCATTTTGTATAATTTAGCTCATCAAAAAATTACTAAAATGTGACACCATTTCAAAATTCTGCATTTATATAATAAGTACTTACAAAATTTAATGAGTCATCTTTCATTACATTAAAAGCGTAATTAAAATCGAACATATTTTAATCAGCGATATTTGTATCGCATAGTTAAATGATATTTCATCTTAGTATATTTTATGTTAATATTTAGTCGCACTACACTTATTTATTCTATATTTATTTACAATATTTCAAACCTAAAACTTATTCTACGAAATATTTTGAAGTAACATTTTATAGAAACAAAAAAGTTTTGTTGCCATTCACACAAAAGAAACTGCCATAATCCTCTACTTAATAATCCTCTAGTTATGCACCCCTGCCGCTAGATGGCATATGCCTTAACCCCGCCTTTAATCTTGCGGACAGCTCTTCCATAAGAGTTGGAACGCTTGAAATATATGCAGTTTTGGCTGTAAGTGGACAAAATTTGTATCCTTTGACTAATATGGTTTTTGTGTACAGACTGTGACACACAAACAGATAGAATAGAGATGATTGGTTTTCGTTAGATAAATGAAACCCTAAAAATGATAAATAGGTTTTTAAAAGGACTTCAATCATGTTAAATAAAAATATCATGTCTGAAATTTACTTTGAAGAATTTGGTGATTATGTTTGGTTAATTTATTAAGATGGATAATATCTAGAGTCAGAATTTCCACGGACATCTAAATTTGTAATTTTCTCTTTGTTTACCACTGCATTAAAAAACTTGTTTTTTTTCTATAAATTTGTTACGAAGGTTATTGTTTGAAAATAATGATATTTCGAATAATGATAAAAATTCTTAATATGCAGCAACTCTGACTTATGTACCGATAAAATTACAGTGTGACTGTATGTTTGCATTTCTCAATAAATAATCATAGATTGTGTAATACTGTGCGATGGAACTAACGTAATATATTTGTAAGAATCCGAGGATGTCACGATAATTCATTAAAAACCTCATTTTATAATAGTCTCTGAGACGTAATTTTTTTTAAACGGTTAATCAGATTTCTGTAATGCTTGAATCAAAATTATCAAATGTTATCGAAAAAACACAGATACAAAAAAAGTAATAGTATTTGACGATCATTCAACCTAACGAACAAATATTATTTTACTTCTGTATAATCTGCTTAAAAGAAGTTTAAAATACGTTTATTGCTATAAATGTAACTTAAAACTTATTAATGTGGCTTTCTTTTACATTTTGTATGGTTATTACAAAGAAATTCAATTAGCTTACGCAATTGCATTTTATGAAATGCAAATTTTTAAATTTGTGTAATTATTAAGGTATCCGCCTACGTTTAAAAGGTCAATTTCGATGAAAATTCGCAAATTTTTTTTATTTGATTTTTTTATAGAATGAACATTTCTGTATCTAAATCTGTTTTTATTTTTCCTGTACGCTTATTAGAAATGAAATTAGAGCCCTTGAAACAAAAGCAGACGGTGTTTATTTAAGCCGGAAGTGGAGACATTTAAACCGGAAGTGGATCGAAAATTGATGTTTATTCAACTGTTTTTGCCCATTTTTTAGGTTTTAGAATTAATATTATATTTTATCTGTGTCTATAGCATTGCCTCAAAGGTTTTAATTATTTTTTCTGCTACTTTATCAAGTTAAAATTGGCAACAACATCAACCTCGCATCCTGTTTACATTTTGTCAATCTTGTTTATTCTTTTGCTTGTTCGTTGTTTTGGTTCAAAATTTAGCTATTTTAAGGATTAATCAAGATCTGATTGTTTCGAAAACCATTCTGTTTATATCTGAGAATGGGTAAATCAAGAAATTATGTCCGAAAGAAGCGTAAGTTTAGTGGAAATCGCTTTTCGAAAATTGATCAAGGAAGAAATGATGACGATATGGAAGTTACAGAAAATGTCCCAACAGCTAGCTCTTTAAAACTTGATCAAAATGAAGTTATTCCTGAAAATTCAGAGTGTATTTCAGAGGAAAAACTATATGGTAATCGAATATTTGATTTGGAAATTTTAATATCAATTTTTACCTTACTCTGCTGTCCTAAATGCTTAAAAAATAATTTGGAACTAACTGAAGATTCAACATTCGGATTGTGTTCAAACTATCTATTGAAATGTAAAGGGTGTGATTTTATGGAAGGTTTTAGCTCAACCAAGAAAGTAGAACAATTAAATATTATTAATACTTTAATGGTTTACGGATTACGCTTGATAGGAAAAGGTTATTCTTCTGGGAAAAAACTCTGCAGCATACTGAATTTGCCATATTTTTCAAAACAAACTTTTCGACGACTCGAAGAAAAGCTATTGAATGTAGTGTCAAAAATTGCAAATGATAATATGACTGAAGCTGCTGAAGAAATTCGAAAAGGCTCTGATGTTCTTGTAAAGTGTGGTGTGTCAGTAGATGGCACTTGGCAGCGGCGGGGTTTTTCTTCTTTGAATGGTTGTGTTTCAGCCGTTTCCATTGATACGGGAAAGATTTTGGATTTGGAGGTAATGTCCCAACATTGCAGAATTTGTCAAAATTCAAATGGAAAGAAACCAAAACAGCCACATACCTGTAGAAATCATAAAGGATCAGCTGGAAGCATGGAGAGTGTTGGAGCCTATCGAATATTCGAACGCTCAGAAACACTGCGAAAGCTTCATTATACAAAGTATTATGGAGATGGGGATTCTAAAGGATATACGAGTGTCAAAGACATTTATGGAAAAGATTCTGTTTCAAAATTAGAGTGCATTGGGCATGTGCAGAAGAGAGTTGGCAGCCGATTAAGAAAATTAAAGAAAACTCAAAAAGGTCTTGGAGGAAAAGGGAAACTAACTGACGCTTTCATAGATAAATTGCAAAATTACTATGGCATAGCCATTCGAAGCCATAAAAGTGGTGATGTGAAGGAATTACAAAGTGCTGTTATTGCCGCCTTTTTCCACACTTGCTCAAGTAAGAAGCAGCCGATGCATGGTCAGTGTCCTTCAGGAGCAGATAGTTGGTGTAAATATAAAAAAAATCAAGCACTGAAGAAAAATTATAATGAAAAGTCTCCTGGCCTCCCTAAACCTATAATGGATATTGTAAAACCCGTATATATGGAGCTTTGTGACCAAAATTTATTAAAAAAATGTTTGCACGGAATGACGCAAAATAACAATGAAAGTTTTAATGGTGTTTTATGGCAAATGGTACCAAAATCAACATTCGTAGAACTAAAAACATTGCAATTAGGAGCCTACTTAGCTGTTTTGCAGTTTAACAAAGGTATGAGTAGTGTTATAACTGTATTAGAGTCAATGGGGATTACAACTGGTCAGTATATGCTAAAGGGATTGTGTCAAATTGATAAAGAGAGAATACATGATTCTCGAAGACATTCGTTACCGGAGTCCAAAGTAGTTCGCAAGAAATTAAGTGCCAAAAGAAAGAAGAAGTATGTGAAAAATGAAGAAAAAGAAGGAATTTGTTATGATGCTGGTGGATTTTAAAGTGATTATTTTTTTCGAAAAACATTTTTAAACTCATGTGGAAATTTATAACATTTTCTGCAAAATTTGATTTTTATCAAGAAAAGTAGGCGACTAATGCTCTAACTCAATATTTTATTAATCTTTATTACTGAAATTTTTTGAGTAGCTTTTTGATAATAAATAGAGCGTAATTAAATAAAGAATTGATTCTAGGTAAGTAATTTGTTAACATGTAGTTATTTTTATGAAAAATTACACATAAAATTATTGAAATTTTCTGTGTAATTGTATATAATCAGCTGTATCTCTTTTATATTTCTGTATATTGATTAGCTTTTAGTTCATTACGCTCAAGAGTGTCTAATATGCATATGATGAAAAAAAATGGATTATATGCATTATTTTTTTTTTTAGAGACAGAGGCGGAGCCGTTTTTATAAAAAAAAAATGCTAAAAAATGACCAAAATTCTTCAATTTTTTAAAAAGTTGCATAAAATTTTTATATTTTTTCATTGTTTTTCTTATTTTGTATTGTATTATACTTAAAAGTACCAAAATTACACTTTATTTAAAAAAAATGGCTTTTTATATAGTCTGATAGCATTAAATATTAATATGACGACTTACAATAGCAAACTCGAAAATGCTCCAAAAAATAATTAAATGCATAAAAATATAGAAATATGTATAAAATAAGCAAGTAGAAGGCTAAAGTTATAAATTTAGTGGTTTTTTAAGTGTTTATTTAATTAAAAATGTTCTTTTAAACTCATATGAAAACTTTAAACGCGTTTTCTGAAAAATTGAATTTTCATCGGAAAAGGTGAACGACTATTGCTCTAACTCAAAATTTTATTATCTTATAACCATGAAATTTTTTGTGTAGCTTTTTGAGAATGTCTAGAGTGTAATGAACTAAAAGATTAGCTCTAAGTGACTTATTTGTCAATATATAGCTATTTTAATGAAAAATTACACGTAAAATTATCGAAATTTTCTATGTAGTTGTATATAATCAGCTGTATCTCTTTTAGATTTCTGTATATTGACTAGTTTTTAGTTCATTACACTCAGTAGTGTCTAATATGCATATGATGAAAAAAAAAATTGGGTTATATGCATTATTTTTTTTTTTAGAGCCAGAGCCGTTTTTATAAAAAAAATGCTAAAAAATGACCAAAAGTCTTCAAAATTTCAAAAAGTTGCATTGATATTATATATTTTTTTATAATTTTCTTTATTCTGTGTTACATTACACTGAAAAATACCAAAAAATGTGTCTAAATTAGAGTTTTTAAAAAAAATGTCTCCGAACGTAGTCGGATACCTTAAGGTGCTATTACACGTGCGCTGCTGCAGGCATCAAATCGCAGGCGTCTCCATGTTATCCTATGGGACCAGAGGAGTCGCTTGGTTAGCGCGCGATACTCTTGTATCGGAGCGTCTTTGACGCCTGGAACGAAGCGACTCGCCAGTAAGAGCAAATCAAATGCTTGGAAATCCAAATGATGGTAAAGACTCTTCTCGAACAGCCAATGAAATGCTAAGAAAACGAAAAAACGCAGGCTTTTTTTGTCGCTTGCAATTTTTACGTGTAATAGCACTTTTAGATGGATAGCCTCTGGTGTAACTTACAGCACGATAAACGGCAAGGCTTCAAATGGATGTTTTACCCAAAACTTTGTAAGATACTCTAGAGCGCTCTACAACACTCGTCTGGACTAGTGTTATTTAATAAGTTAGACAAAATAACATATTTTCTACTAACTTGAAAATAATTTGCTGTACTTTAGTCACAAAAACTTAAGTCTTGACAAAACGAAAATTTCTACTTGTTTGACGTTAGTTTTTAATAAATTTTATACAGCGAAGGTTTATTTAACACGTTCGCTGCCTCTTTCATGAAGATGTAATGACTGTTAATGCCGCACATTAGAAGTGGGTTTTTCCCAGAAGCCGACTTACTTTTTATAACAAAGAATCAGTGAAAGATTTTCCCGTCACTGGCTATTAGACATCATACAACATCACGCGTTGGCGCGTGAGTGCCCCTTAACATTGGAGCAATATCAGGCGCTGGCGCATGATCGGCAGCGAATGTGTTAAAAAGTTGAACAAACTAATAAATTTTCTACTAGTTTGCAAAGACTTTGTTGTACTTTGTTGTACACGAAAACTCTGTGATACTTTAGTCATGATATCACGAAATTTTCTATTTGTTTGCAGTCAATATACAATAAATTTTATACAGCGAGAGATTAACTTGCATGAAAAGGGAATAGCAAGTTAAAAGTGTTCTGACTTCGGCATTTGCGTTTTCTTGCTGAGGTATTCTTATAAACTTTCCATCTTGTCATGACAAGCTTGGTGCAAATTGGCAGATTTGCAAAGCTGGACTGCTGCAAATTTTCTGCAAACTAAAATTGCTATAGGGATGCGTATTCTAGACAAAATTAGTCGGAGATTAAAAATGATAAGTTTTATGGTTTTAACATTAATATTATTTATGAGCGTTTTTTAAATAAACGATGAAAATTTCAACTTTTATATTATATTTTAAGATTAAGTGAAGTATCGTACGCGCACTCCCACTCTTGAGAGGGGAACGCAAATACAAAATTTGATAATCTGAAGATCAAACAATTTTCTTTGGACCCAGTAATCTTATTTAGTAGTTGAAGTCAAATATTTAACACAATCTAAAAAACTAAATATTATTATAAACAAATTCTGGCTCGAAAAAGGATTGTCTGATCTGCGGATTATACGTCGGAAATTAAGGTACTTAAACTTTAAAAATATACAGGGTGTCCCTAAACAAATGGTATATACGCTAGGGAGTGATAGAACACATCAAGACGATTAATAGCAAATAGGAAACCAAGGGTCCCAAACGTTTTCCAAAGGAGATAGCCGCCATTAAATTTTGGGGTCCAAAATTTCAAATACACATAAAAAACAGAAAAATTGGTCGATTGATTTGCGGTTTTCACTAAAACTATTCTTTATGTTGGTATTTTCTTGAAAATAAATTATAAAGATATATTTTGAAAAATGCCGATAGAGGGCGCATTAGACTTAGAAGTACTGAAAAATTATTTTTTTCATCTCATTAAATGATTTCGTATACTTAGACTTAAACTTAAATTTTGAGCTCAAAATGTGAATAGTTGGGAGTGTTTAAGTAGCACAAACTTAACTATTGTTCAGAGGGTTTAAATTTCAAATGATTATAAAAAAACGGAAAAGTTGGTCGATTGATTTGCGGTTTTCACTAAAACTATTCTTTATGTTGGTATTTTATTGAAAATGAATTATAAAGATTAAAAAATTCCGATAGAGGGCTCTTTAGACTTTGGAGTAACGAACAACTATTTTTTACATTATTTTTTGCATCTGATTAAATGTTTTCGTAAACTTAGACTTAAACTTAAATTTTGAACTCAAAATCTGAATAGTTGGGAGTCGTTAAGTAGCACAAACTGAACTGTGTTCAGAGGGCTCAATTTTCAAATGATTATAAAAAACGGAAAAAATGGTCCATTCGTTTCCGGTTTAAAATAAAACTATTCTTTAAGTCAGTATCTTCTTGAAAATAAATTTTAAAGATAGATTTCAAAAAATTTCGTTAGAGGGCGCCTTAAACTTCAGAGTAACCAACAACTAATTTGAACCGTTATTTTTTGTATCTAATTAAATGCTTTCCAAAACTTATTAAATGTTTTCGAAATCTTAGATTTAAACTTAAATTTTGAACTCAAATTCTGAATCGTTGGGAGGGGTTAAGAACCGCAAACTGAAGTGTGTTCAGGAGTTGAAATTTAACCCCCCCCCCCCCCTCGAACACAGTTTACTTTTGCACTACTTAAACTCCGGCAACGATTCAGAATTTGATCTCAAAATTTAAATCTAAGCATTTGAAAACATTTAATGAGATAAAAAAAAATAACGGTTAAAAAGAGTTGTATGCTATTCCAATGTCTAAAGCGCCCTCTATCGGCCTTTTGTGAAATTTATCTTTAAAATTAATTTTCAAGAAAACACTGATTTAAAGAATAGTTTTAGCAAAAACCACAAACGAATCGACAAATTTTTCCGTTGTTTATAATCGTTTGAATTTTAAACCCTCTGCACACAGTTCAGCTTGTGCTACTTAACTACTGCCAACTATTCAGATTTTCAGCTCAAAATTTAAGTTTAAATGTAAGTCTACGAAACCATTTAATGAAAAGCAAAAAATAACGGCAAAAAATAGTTGTTCGTTAATCCAAAGTCTAAAACGCCCTCGATCGGCATTTTTCAAAATTTATCCTTATAATTTATCTTCAAGAAAATATCGTCATAAATAATAATTTTAGTGAAAATCCCAAATCAATCGACCAATTTTTCCGTTTTTTATATGTGTTTGACATTTTGGACACCAAACTTTAATGGCGGCTGCCTCCTTTGGAATACGTTTGGGACCCTTGGTTTCCTACTTACTATTACTCGTCTTGATGTGTTCTATCACCCCCTAGCGTATATACCATTTGTTTAGGGACACCCTGTATATATAGAATTTCAAAAATGCTTTGAAAATACTTAAAATGGACAAGCACAAGAAGGAAAAATAATGAGTCACATATAGTTTATGGAACCCTTTCACAACTTATAAAATTCCTAATTAAGCTCCCATTTTCCCTGTTTTTATCAACGTTTTTTAAAAGCCTTGTTAAATTTATTCCTAAATTCATACTTGTTCAGAACATCGTTCTTTTAATTCTTTTCTTCACGCTTTATGCTTATTACGTATCTATGTTCATTTCTTTTCCTTTTCTTGTAAAATTACCTTCTGCGGACTACATTTTAATTTTAACTACTTTCGATTATAACAAAAATAAGTTAAATAATAATCAGTTAAATTAATTTCTCGTTTTCAGAAGATTCGAGTCTGCGCTTATGATCTCGGCGCTAAACGCTAATTTATATTTACATAAAGGGATTGTGTTGGAGATTATCGAGTGTTCTAGAATCTTTTTTTTTTTACTTAATCTAGGTGGCCCGGGGATGAGATGATTATTTGATTATTCAGTTTTCATAGAGCTTTTGAGAAGCTATGTCGAATGTTGCATTTTTTTTTTTATCGAACATTTATTCTTTTCAGCATAATTCCCTTCACCGGAATTGAATAAAAGAAAAGAAATCCGTCTCAGATGATTTGACAGAAGAAATGAATTAATTATTTTGAAGTTGTGTAAAGATGTGTGAGGATGTGTTCTTTTCTTTAATTTTGCCTCGACTCCTGTGCGATAACTGGATAGACTCTTTTGACCAACATAATTATGCTGCGTTAATACCACTGGCTCCAAATCTCAAAATGTCACATGTATGAGTAATTTAAGAGAATATTTTTGGAATTTGAAGTGTAGGAAGAGTTAAAAAAATAATTAAAAACTGTGTACATTGTGAAAGATTGAATTCGGCACTTAAAACGAATATAAAAGAACCTCTACCAAAAGATCGTATAAAGGAGATACAGTATTCGAGGTTGTACGAATTGGACCACGCCGGTCCTTTACTTCTTCGAGCAGTTCAATCAACTTAGATAGTTGATTGACAACGGAACTTAGAATGTTCAACTTAGATGTTATATTATTAATGATTAATTCAACTTAGATGTTATACTAAAAGAAATGTTATAGAGGAAGTAACTTGTATAGAGCCTCAGCAACGTATGTCAATTTCATATAGTGTTAAATAGTTTAATGTAATTAAAATACGGCCCAAACAATGTTTTTCCATATAATATTATGTAGTACTTTTGTGGGACCCATTAAATTAATAAAAAATATTCTTTGCATCACACATTTTGCCGAATGTATATTTTAGAATATACTACATAGATTCATGTGAATTCTAATATATTCGAAAGAGTGTAGCATCATTAAAATATACTTGAAAGTATTTTCTTTATTATTGACCGTAATATAATGGACTATTTTTGATCGTCCCTGTCATTAAAGTACACACCTGAAATTCCATAAAATTTGAAATGACTCGACAACTCATGCAACAATTATATATCATAAATGTTAAATGACTTGGTTGGGTAGTTTTTGCTCTGTTAAATGCGGACAGACAGACGGAGGGACAAACAAAACAATGACTATACGTGAAACGCATTTGTATAATTACAAACACACCTAAAAATATTCATTTGTTAGTGTAACAGTACACAGTATTTCGTATACACCCTAGAAGTCGAAATATTTTCTGTATAACTGTAAATACTTTTTGCTTTTAGGTAGATTTCGTAAGAAATACTACTTATTGCAATCGCACCAGTTTATATATCTATCTATCTATATATATATATGTATCTCACTTTTTTATGGACACGATAACTTCTATAATTCTTCACCAATCTCCACCAAACTGGTACATAAAATCAAAGGGGATAAAATCTTGGCTAAGTTCGTTAATGGGCAAAATCGGACTAAGGGGGTCGGAATAGGGGGCATTTTTGTGAAAACCGAAAAAACGCCATAACTTCTTAATTAAAGTAGATATTGAATCGGTTTAAAGTTTATATTACTTCTTAAAAATGGGCCAAAAGTATATGCACGACAGATTTTTGATAAATTTAGAAATGGGCTCAAGGAACGAAAAAAACAGGGATTTTGAGAGAAAAAAATTCATAACTTCGTCAATTTTTAAGATATCAAGTCCAACTAATTTTTTTGTAAATGTTCTTAAAATTATATAAAACTTTTGTATTTACAAGTTTTTGATAGGACCAACTTTTACCGATGAAAAAAATTAAAAACGAAAAGAAAAAGGGTGCTGAAAAAGAGAAAAATCCTTAACTCCGTCAATTTTTAAGATATCAAATCTGATTAAATTTATTTTACATCTTCTCAAACATATCTACAACTTTTATATTGACAAGTTTTTCATAGGACCAATTCGTATAGCAAAAAGAAATTAAACAAAAATAGGAGTTGGAGAAAAAAAACCTAAAATCCAAACTGCTTATATTCTGACTCATTTTTAAATTCATTTTTGATTTTAAACGCATCCAAATGGTAGATCCTCTTATTTAGAAATTGTATAAAGTGACGCATTGGTCAATTTTCTGATAAAGACAGAATACATTTCAAAAAAGGCTACCAAAAAGGGTATTTTGAACAGAATTTCCGAAAGTCATCGGGACTGAAAATTGAAGGAAGTATTCAAATAAGAAATTGCGTTTTTTTCTGACTCGTTTTTAAATCCATTTTTGTCTTCAAACGCATCCAATTAACAGATCCTCTTATTTAGGAACTATATAATGTGATGCATTGGTCAGTTTGTTTGATAAAGACGGAATATATTTCAAAAAAGGCTACCAAAAAGGGTATTTTGAACAGAATTTTCCGAAATCATCGTGACTGAAAATTTAAGGAAGTGTTTAAATAAGAAATAACGTTTTTTTTTCTGACTCGTTTTTAAATCCATTTTTGCTCTCAAATACATCCAATTTACAGATCCTCTTATTTAGGAGCTATATAATGTGATGCATTGATCGGTTTTCTGATAAAGACAGAATATATTTTGAAAAAGGCTACCAAAAAGGGTATTTTGAATAGAATTTCCAGAAGTCTTCGTGATTTGAAAATTTAAGGAAGTTTTTACATAGCAAATTGCGTTTTTATGACTCGTTTTAAAATCCATTTTCGCTCTCAAACGCATCCAATTTACAGATCCTCTTATTTAGGAACTATATACTGTGACACATCTGCCAGTTTTTTGATAAAGATAGAATATATTTTTAAAAATGCTGTCAAAGATAGTATTTCGCCCAAAATTTTCCAAAGCAATCATGATTAAAAAATTAAGGATGTATTTAAACAACAAATCGGGTATTTTATGACTCATTTTTAAATTCAATTTTTTTCTCAAATGCATTCAACTGACAGTTTTTTGTTATTTAAGAGCTGTTTAATGTACTGTTTTGGTCGATTTTTTAATAAATTCAGAATCTATTTCAAAATGTGTTGTCAAAATGGGCATTTGAGCTGAATTTTTCTTAAGATGATTCTGATAAAACAAGTATTTGCAGAAAAATGAAATTAAAAATTTTTCATAAACGGCCAAATGAAGTTATTAAACTGGGTTTATCTCTAATCATATATTTTTTTTTTTTTTGTCGAAATGAGCACTCTTCGAAATCTACCTCCGCCTATAGGCCCAGCCGACAGGGATTTTTACTATACAAGAAATAACTTTTGGTAATCTTAAGCAATGTACAGTCGACTCTCGTTAATTCGAACTCGGCGGGACCACAAGAAATGTTCGAATTATCCGAAGTTCGAATTATGGAAAGTATGAAATGAGAACATGCTTAATATGGTACTATTACTAAGGAATCCATGTTATAGTGTTTTTTAAATTTATTATGTCTTATTATCATCAGAATATAACTTAATATTAAATTAGAATGTATAATACATAAACTAATTAGAAGATTAGAAACAAGCACAATGGAAGAAAAATCTGAAGCGTCACTGATGGACAGACGGGGCACTTACAAAGTGTATATCAAAGCATGGGATTATATATACACTCGTTTGGAACAATTTTCACAAAAATCAAAGAAATAAAGTTATTAAAATTATCTGAGATGCGTGAAAAAGAAAGGAAGAATGAAAATTCGGAATTCTCGTTAGTTCGAATTAAACAATGTGAAAAGAAAATGAGTTCGAATTAAAGAAAAAGTTTCACGTTATTCTGCCATTGAAAATTTCGGGACTTCATGTTCAATTCGAATTAAGCGAAGATTCGAATTATCCGATTTCGAATTAACGAGAGTCGACTGTATATCAATTTCATAAAATGTTAAAAAGTTTAATACAATTAAAACGCACACCAAACAATGTTCGCTCTATATTATTATGTAATATTATACTTTTATGTTGGTAATTCTTTGCACCACGGATTGTACAGAATGTATACCATAAAATGAGGTGAATCGGAACACTTTTCAACTTTAACGTAAAAAAAAAAAAAAAAAACTAATTTTTTTATTTTTTATTTTTACTTTCTTCTATCTTTACAAGAAGAAAGTATTGGATTCATGAAAATTTTCGACTTCCGTTTCTCGACGGATTTATACGTTTTAGAAGGTCCTGAACACGTTTTGACTATTTTTAGAAAATGTCTGTCTGTGAGTCTGTCCGTCTGTCTGTGAGTCTGTCTGTCTGTGAGTCTGTCTGTCTGTATGTGACAAAAAATTTGTGGGCGCTCTATCTCAAGAACTAATGCTCGAAATTTAATAAAATTTTATATTCAGTTAGACCATGATATGAATTAGTGCCTATTGGTTTTTGGTGAAAATTGGCCTGCAGGTGGCGCTGCTATACTACGTTTTTCATGATTTTCAAGATTGCTATATCTCAAGAACTGATGCACAGAATTTCACCAAACTTCAGATTCTGTGACCCCTTGATATACATAGACGCTGATTAAGTTTACGACCGCATCAAAGAATGAAATGTGGTAAATTTATACATCTTTTTTTCACATTAACAAGTGACTCATGAAAGGATTTCTGAACGGCTTTCTATTGTTCAAAACTCAATATTTTTGGAATAAACTGTTCAACCGAATGATAAATAATGCCCTTTAAATCATGCTCCTTTTAAACTTGTGATAAAGCTGATTAGTAATCATTGTAATTTAGACCCTGTAATGAGTAAGGTGGGAATGTGTTGCATTTTATACCTACTCCCATGATTTAAATTTAATCGTTTTTATTTTGAGCATCGCGCAAACGAAAATTTTTATGATGACAAAATGAGTGAGGTGGGAGTGTGTTGCATTTCATACTTACTCCCATGGTTTAAATTTAATCATTTTTATTTTGCGCCTCGAGCAAACGGAAATTTTTATGTTGACAAAATGAGTTTGTTTAAAACTATATGAACTAGAAATGTAGCTACAAAATATATTATGATCTAACATTTAAGAAAAATGTATGGTGCGCGCGAAACGTTATGTATTTGTTTTTATGATCGTTAATTTATATGCTTTTGTGTGCTTATATTTTGAAGCTTCATATACCACTTAAATTGTATGAACATTTATTTTAAAGATATAGAAGTATTTGAGAAAGCCTTTTATCGCCCAAAATATAACTCAGGGAAAGCCTAATACAATGGTATGCTCCAGTTGTATAATGTTTTGACTTTGAAATGAATATTGATAGTTAAATTATATTGAAGATAAAATAGGTAACGGACAGATTCAGCATTATGCATTCAGACGCTGTTTCCGTTTTGAAGCGAAGCTTATTAGAAGGAACGGAATGTAAACAAGCATTATACCAATAACTTTTCTGCTGAAAATTGGAGCAGCCACATTTACAAATCATGTGATTTAATTAAGGTAAATTAAGGTGTGATTTAATAAGAATATTATATTCTTCGAAATGTAATTTATTTACACCATTACTGTAGTTATACTGAATGTGGACATGCGGATATCAAGGTTGGGATCGTTTTCCACTATTTTAATCAAGGACACCTTATTATAACAATAGGTCTCGCAATCAGTTGAAAGCCAATCGGTGAAAATGTCCTTTATAGTAGCAAACTTATTATATGATTTTGTTTCGTAAGAAACGCCACTTTGTGCATACTACTGATAATACTCCATACACAAATCCATAGGGAACTAGTCGTTAGAGGCCACCGTAATACTTACCCATCATGGATATGCATATAATATATGAAAATAAAAGTGTAAACTGTATACAAAATGCATTGCAATTCCAAAACAAAACTTAAACGTATATTTAAATATTTTTAATATGCATAGTAATGCTCTATTAACGGATTGCTGACGAACCAATTTCGACAAAACGTATAAAACGCCTAACTACTCAAGTAGTACCGAATTGGTAAAGGAAACATCCTTATAACTCCAAAAATAATAATCATATTAACTAACAATTTGCTGCGTCCGGTTTAAGTGTCTCATTTCCTGCATTCAGCAAATTAAAATATATCTTTGAATTGAAATTTGAATGAAATACAGTGTCATAAAAAATCGAAGAATGTGGAAAACAGGATTACAAATACCCCGGCAACTAACAATACGATTGACTTCGTTCTTCATGCAAAATTTGTATTATTTTATTGTTTTTTATGTTCACTCCTTAAAATAAAAAATTTTGAAAAAATTTATATACCTTTCATCAGAACGAATTTTTCGAGAGTCCGAAAGAAATAGTTCCGGATAATCGAGGTTGCTGATATTCAAAAGGTTTCGTCCCATTCTTACGTACTAAGTACATACAAAATTTCAAGAGCGTTTACAGGTAGACAGACAGACAGACAGACAAACGGACGGATGGCAAATATTTTTTTTATAAAAATATGTTTTTCGGAATCTCCAGCGTCTGAAACGTGTAATTCGGTCAAAAAAAATTACGATTTTCAAAACGATTGCAAGAGTTACCCTATACTACGTAATATGGGTAAGTAAAAATGTAAAATATATCAGTTCCTCACATTAGATGGTGCTTGCAACGAGAAAATCATGTGGTTTCCGACCACGTGCACTGTTTGCAAAGGAAACGATTTCGAAGCTTGTTATTATGATAAGGTAACCTTGATTTTAATTGCCTGTGAATTAAATTATTCAAATATTTTCATGTGTTTGTTTTAGTTTTAGATAATACTAAATATTAAGGTAGAACACTTACTTAAATTGACTTATTACTGCTTCTTCATCTTACTCATGAGAAAGAAAAATATATTTAGATTGCAATAAAAAGTCCGCTAAATTTACGTCAAAAACTCCTAGCAGCAATGTTGCCAGCAGTATTTTCTGTAAAAATTGCAGTAAAATTAAATGCAAATTTTTTATTACGGCAAAAACTGCTGGACAAATTGCTGCCAGAAGTTTTTGACGTAAAATTAACGGATTTTTTTTTCCACGGTGTAGATACATTTATTTGTGATTAATTTCATTATCTTTAGTTCATCACAGAGATTTTTTTTATATATGTAGAATTCAAAATGTAGATTTAAACTGCATGACTTACCTAACATTGTTCCCACCCGGCTCTTTACGAAGACAGTTTGCCAGTCCGATAACACCACTACGATGGTGATCTTCGCTAACAAGCCATAAACGCTCCGAAACTGAGGAATTCTGATAATTTTGAATTTGCATCATTTTATTTTTCAGACTGTTAACCCACTGGGGATATTCGTCAGTGTTTATGTATACAACTGAATCTTTGTACGAGGCTGTTGCACATAATCTAAGTAAAAATAACGTTGAAGTGAACGAATCTGTCTTTTTACAAATGATGGTTAAGCGCATATCTTTGAGTAACGGTTCGATATCATCTTCTCTAATGATAGGTATGGGCATTTCACTGATGCTAGACAAATTTCTCTCCGACTCTGTCAATCGAGACTTCACAACAAGAAGAATGAATCCGTCATTTTTTAAACATGTCACTGCATTTCGTAAGGTTTTTATAATGTTTTCGAAAGAATTTTTTAAATAATTTAATATGATTAAATCAACATTCTCAAACTCAAACAAAGAATTACAGCCCCAAGCTTTCACTTCAGCATTCGCTGGCAATTGATTTTTGTTTAACAAATCTCCTTCAGGATGTAAAACTGAATAGGATATTTTAAGCATTGCGGGTATTGAAAGGTATTCATCAATTTTGGAAGAAATTGTTTTACACCCTTCTGTGATTTCAAGCACTTTCAAGGTCCTTGAATTGGTGTTTTCGGCAACAATATCAAAAGTTGTTCTTAAAATAGATTCACTCATTATAACATTATGTAAAATATCGTTTTCAAATTCACTTAAGTACTTCTTAAGGCATTCCTTGCTGTATTCCAGGACGTCATGACAATTAATATTGCTCAAGATTTTAGAAAAGCATTTCAGCAAGACATAGCCATTTGCGTCTGATGTTAAGTACTTGTCAATTTCTGTATTATTAGTGTTTAATGCTTCAGCATTATTTTCCTTTCCGGTTAAATGTAATATTTTTTTAGACATAGATAAACATAAGCTATTATAATCCGTGAATGTATTTTTCTCATCTTCCGCTAAAGAGCACGCTTCTACGTACGGAACAAATCGGTATTCCTCTAATAAAGGTGTCTGTTTGACTGGTCTCCTTTCTTGGAAAGAAGCTTTCATGTTTTTCAAATAAATTCCTGGCGTAAAGCTTTCTTTTGTTTCAGAATTATATTTCACGGGTACACCTGCAAAATAAATACAAATTACTTTCACCAATGTAAACTATATAAACACGTACATTAGGGTGGAGCGAAAAAAAAAATTTTTTGAAAATCAAAAACGGGTAGGGGCCAAAAGTTGCCTTTATACTAGTACATTAACTGCGTGAAATTTTACAGCCGAAAAAAAATGGCTTGAGTCTGCGCTTTTGCTCCAAAAATCGAAATTTTGAGTAAAATTTGTCATTTTTTGACATTTTTTCAAAAAAATTAAAAAATTCCTACAGAGCTGATTAGTATTTAAAAGTGTTGCTTAGACCTTTATATTTATCTGCTTAACATATTTAAACTATAAAACAATATCTGTAGTCTGTATAATTGGAGCAAATCTGACAATTTTTTGTGAAAAATCAGCGTTAACCTCTCTATTGGAGCATACAACGAAATGTTCTTTTGAGTGCATTTCTTACCTAGCTGCTTTCAAAACTGCTGTGTATATAACTCATAGAGGTGGTTGCATTATCCCACCCGTCTTAACCACCCAATCATCTAGGCCCAGTGTTTTATTTATGTATTGAATTGTTACTTTTTTCCCGAAGACGAGTATAAGTTTTCTATATATCAAAGTAATTTATCCTTTCTTTGTATTCACTGACTTTGGATGATGTGGATTGCTGGTGTGACCTGCTGCGCGTATATTTTTATACCATGTATAACAGAAGAGAAGCTGAGTAATGTATTGGGTATGTTCATAATTGAACCTATTCAGCAGTCTATTATCTTCATTAAATTTTCATGCAATTAATACATTATGATTGGAAGTTCTGTTACCACAGCATTTTTTCAATCAATTACATTTTAAAAATAATGATTTTCCTAAAAATTGATTGTATGAATTCAATTTTTAGTATGTCATCATTTACTGTACTTATTACATTGAATATATTTTGAGAAGCTGGCTGCTTAATATTGTGTCGATCGTCACAGAGGATTGCAAACAAAATTTGCGTGTAAAACAACAATATTTCTAAAGAAGTTTCAGTATGCTTTATGTTGTTTCCTGTGTTGTTCCATAGTCTAGTAATTTCTAATAAGATTTTAGATCTATTATTTAGGTGTGTAGTACATTTGGTATAAAACATCCCGCGGTATAAACTTGAATTATACATTTTGTGAGTGAACATATAGAGGCTGATTGCCAATCTGTGCTTATATAAAGCGGAAAATTTTATTAACTTTATGAGCTGTCTTTTGTGTGAGATGTTTTCTAAACTCCTATTCCCCATTTTTTCTGAGAAATAGCTTTCCTTATCAATTAGCTTTGCAATCTCTGACAGAAATTTCTAGTCAGTTCTGAGTATCTTTTTCTCAATTTGAGAAAATAATTTTTCAAAATTATTCTCTATTTTATTTTTTAAAAAAATTGCAATAGGAAGTGAATAGTACGTAGACAAAGATTTTCTTTATTGATCTAGTGAATCCATGTAGCTTAGAACGTTTTATATCGATTTCTCTAATAATTGGCGCAGAGGAAATTCACTGGAGTTGAAGTAGTGAATCATTCAATATTATACACAATTCTAAGCTTACCCCATGCAAAATGGTTCACAGTGACAAAAAAATTCTCCTAATTTTAAATGAGTACTAATAGTCGATTAGAATCCGTACATTCCCTCATAAAGTACTATGCATTATATGTTTATGCCCAGGACATTTCACCATCAAATGTTGTCCACTCATAAAAAGAGGATCTAAAAGTTAATAGGAAATTACCTGGATACGAAAACACTTAGAAAACGGCATAAAACTAATGCAAAAAAAAGTTATTTACAACAGCGGTTGCTTTACACATGGAAAACAAGTTTTCATTGCAATTCTCGCTGACGATTACCATCACATTAAACAGCTCGCTTCTCAACATATAAAAAATGCAAAAGTAGAATAAATGATGGCATACTTATAGTTGAAATATCTGAAATCATCTTTGAAGCAAGTCATTACGTAAAAAAAATACAATTGACTGAAAAAAATGTTGTGGTAACAGAACTTCCAATCACTATTCATCAACTGAATGTAAGTTTGATAAATATAATAGATTGCCGAATAGATCCCTTTAATAGATTCCCGTGCATTACTCTGCTTGTCATTTTTTTGTATAAACTGTAAAAATATACCTGAAGATAGTTACAGCAGCATGTGGATGCAAAGAACAGATGAACAAGTTGGAAGCATCGAAAACATGCCAAATTTTTATAAAGAAAATCACAAATCAATGTATAAATAAAACACTGAACTAAGATGATCGAATAGTTGGGCCGGGTGGTATAGGAAATATAGCCACCTCCACGACGCATGTCCAAGGTAGTTTTAAAAACAAGAGCTGTATTAAAAACAACAATTCGTTGTATGACCCAATAGAGTGGTAATGCTGTTTTCTTACTAAAAGTTGCCTGTTTTGCTCCAGCTATAGGAAATAAACATATTGTTTTATAGTTTAAATATGTTAAGCAGATAAATATAAAGGTCTAAGCAACACTTTTAAATACTAACCAGCTCTATAGGAATTTTTTAATTTTTTTGAAAAAATGTCAAAAAATGGCAAATTTTACCCAAAATTTCGATTTTTGGAGCAAAAGCGCAGACTCAAACCATTTTTTTTCAGCGGTAAAATTTCATGCAGTTGATGTACTAGTATAAAGGCAACTTTTGGCACCTACCCGTTTTTGATTTTCAAAAAAAAAAAATTTTTCGCTCCACCCTAACGTACATATATGGACCATGTACATACAGTCGTAGAAAACTGGCAACTAGTCATCTTCTATAATAATAAAGAGAGAACTATGTTCGTCTGTCAGCGCTGTTCTGAAGAGACTGCTGCAGGTAGAGTTACAAAAATGGAGGGAAGGTACTTTTTTACATGTAGTTTTGCACCTCGAAGTCGATTTTCGATTTTTTTATTAGATTTTTTTAAATAATTTTTTAGGCGAATTTTAGCGTCATTTTTTGCGGTTTTATCCCATTAGTGAAAGGAATACGGTTTCATTCTTTTAACCCAAAATAGCAATTTTTTCTCTCTTCAACAAAGTTTATTCGGAAATTGTACAGCGATTTTTGAATTTTTAACAAATTTTTAATGCGATTTTTAGTGTTTTTTTCTCTTTTTGCGGCTATTTTTTGAGATTGATAAAAATAAAATCGTTTTAAACTTTTAGCCTAATGCCCTAAATTTTGTGTTTGTTACGATTTTTAGATTTTAACGATTTTTAATGCGATTTTCAATGCGATTTTTAATGTTTTTTAAGATTTTTGAGTTTAGCACCTATTTTTTTCATAGTTATTCTATCAAAAACTTGAGCTGTTGAGAATGCAATAAATAGTATTTTTTGCGAAATCTATCTAAAATGTCAAAAATTTAAATACCACTATTTTCGAATAGCAATTTCATGAAATATCTTAAATTCTTGCTTAAGACCGCTACCCCCTCAACTAATATATCACCTGATAGGTTATTTAACAGAGTATCGTTTTGATAAAGTTTTTGAAGAATAGAGTGCGCTATCTGGTGGTGGAAAATGGAACTAACAGAACGCGATTTTTTAAAATCTATAATAATAAAGAGACAAGTTTGTGTGCGTGTCAGCGCAGTTCTGAACAGTCTGCTGTACGTAGAGTTACAAAATGTAATAGAAAGGTACTTTTATACATTTAGTTTTTCATCTTGAAACCTGATTTTCAATTTTTTGATTAGAATTTTTTAATAATTTTTTAGGCGATTTTTAGCGTTATTTTTGCAGTTTTATCCCATTAGTGAAAGAAATACGGTTTCATTCTTTTAACACAATATAGCAATTTTTTTCTCTTTTCAGCAAAGTTTATTCGGAATTTGTACAGCGATTTTTAAATTTTTAACGAATTTTTAATGCGATTTTTAATATTTTCTCTCATTTTGCGGGGTTTTTTTTGAGATTGATAAAAAGAAAACCGTTTCAAACTTTTAGCCTAATGCCCTAAATTTTGTGTTTGTTACTAATTTTAGATTTTAACGATTTTTAATGCGATTTTCAATGTGATTTTTAACGCTTTTTCAATATTTTTTGCGTTTAGCATCTATTTTTTTCGTAGTTGTTCTATCAAAATCTTGAGCTGTTGAGAATGCAATAAGTAGTATTTTTTTGTGAAATTTACCTAAAATGTCAAAAATTTAGTTACCACTATTTTCGAATAGCAATTTCATAAAATATCTTAAATTCTTACTTAAGTATCGTTTTGATAAAGTTTTTGAAGAATAGCGATAGCTGGTGGTGAAAAATGGAACTAACAGAACTCGATTTTGTTAAAATTTGGAAATATAAAAATGTGATTTATTTTAAATTTTCAAATGGTTTATAATGCATGATAAAAAATGTAAACAAAGAATGGTGTGACACATTTCAGGGTGCGTGAAAGGAGGGGCGCGAAAAAAATTAGGAAATGTAATAAGGAAATCTGTTTTACACTTTAAGGTAGTTTATAACACATGTTAAAATTTTCAAAGTACTGGCGATGCTCTGGAGAGACCGCTGCACGAAATTATGTATAAAGTTTTACACCATGCAGGCCGATTTTCAGTTTTTTTTTAATTTAATTCATATGCGAATCTTAGTGGGTTTCGAGACGATTTTTCCACATTAGCGAAAAAGAAAGCGGTTTTATTCTTTCGACCTAATTTTGGGAATTTTGTTCTCTTTTCAATATAATTTATTTGGATTTCGGGCAAAGATGTTTGGATTTTTAGTGAATTATTTAATGTAAATTTTGCCGCTATTATTCGGCATTAGTAAAAGGGATTTTGCTTAAAGCTTTCAGGCTGATGTATTAAATTTTAACTGTTAAGATTTATGAATTTCAGCTAATTTTAATGCGTGATAATTATATCAATCGTGAAACAAGCCAAATTATGCAAATTGATGTAATTTTTATGTTAAATAATGAAAGAAGAGATATTTAGAAAAACATTAATACAAATATATATATAAATAAGAAGTAAAAACCACTTGATGACGTAACAAACATATGTAACATGTTTAATGTCAAGTGAATATGGAATTTACGATAGTTTCTTGGTCAACCGGATAATCAAATAGTACGGATTTCCGATTAGAACGTTTTATCCGTTTGATGAAATTCTGATTACTGCGATTTAAAAAATAACTAGCGATATTTAGTGCATTTTTCAATGCGTTTTTAATAAACTTTTTAATGCGATTTAGTACTATTTTTTTCGAACCCCACCACAATGGTGTTTTAACAATTAAAAAATTATTTTGGTTTCAAACTTTTAGCCTAATAGACCAAGATCCCAGGGCCTCCAGACGTTACTTATTTTCTCATAAGTAAAATGTATTGGATAAAGTAGTGTTTGTACGTGCTATGAGCGTAGTGATACCTGCTAGCTTGGACCGACGGCCAATTTACGGGTACCAGGTACCAAAGGTAGGTAAAAACGCTGCGAACTTTACTTATTTTCTCAAGCTTGATTTTTATATAATGATGCTCAGGGAACTATTTCAATACTATATGTAAGCTCCCAGACCAATTGCATGGGCCAAACATCCAGGCAGACACACATAAAGTGTCGCGGCTCCCTATGCGACCATACATAAAGTGGCGCTTTGAAGCTCACTGAAAAATGATACAACTTTACTTATTTTCTCAAGCTTGATTTTTATATAATGATGCTCAGGGAACTATTTCAATACTGTATGTAAGATCCCAGACCAATTGCATGGGCCAAACATCCAGGCAGACACACATAAAGTGTCGCGGCTCCCTATGCGACCATACATAAAGTTGTGCTTTGAAGCTCACTGAAAAATGATACAACTTTACTTATTTTCTAGAGCTTGATTTTTATATAATGATGTTCAGGGAACTATTTCAGAACTTTATGTTAGCTCCCAGACTAATTGCATGGGCCAAATATCCAGCCAGACATGCATAAAGTGTCCCCATGTGTATGAGCGCAATTGTGATAATTAGACAGATTTATAACATAGCATCATAAAACTTATATTAGTAATGGTCTAATGGATTTTTTCAGTAAAAATTAAGTAAGATTTTAACCCTTAATTTAAAAAATAATTATAGCATACCAAAATGTGAATACATTTGAAATCGTAATCGAAATTATGAACAAATCGTTACTAATTTATAAAGAGTGTTTTTAATTGGAAATATTCAGGAAAATAATGGTTCTGAACATCAATCAATTTATTAAAATACTAGTTTATAGATCTCTTATAATAGGCAAAACACAATAAAATATGTTAATAGAAAAAATGGATTACTTCGGTAAGTTCAGCTGAACGCGCTTCTTTATGTATGTCTGGGAAGATGTTTGATCGATGCAATTGATCTGACTGCTTACATAAAGTACTGAAATAGTTCCCTGAACTTCATAATATAAAAATTAAGTGTGAGAAAATAAGTAAAATTATATCATTTTTTAGAGAGCTTCAAAGCGGCACTTTATACATGGTCTCATAAGGAGCCGCGACACTTTATGTGTGTCTGCCTGGATGTTTGGCCCATGCAATTAGTCTGGGAGCTTACATAAAGTACTGAAATAGTTCCCTGAACATCATAATGTAAAAATTAAGCGTGAGAAAATAAGTAAAGTTATATCATTTTTCAGTGACCTTCAAAGCGCCACTTTATGTATGGTCGCATAGGGAGCCGCGACACTTTATGTGTGTCTGCCTGGATGTTTGGCCTATGCAATTGGTCTGGGAGCTTACATATAGTATTGAAATAGTTCTCTGAGCATCATTATATAAATATCAAGCTTGTGAAAATAAGTAAACTTCGCAGGTTTTTACCTACCTTTGGTACCTGGTATCCGTAAATTGGCCGGCGTCGGTCCAAGCTAGCAGGTATCACTACGCTCATAGCAAGCACTAACACTACTTTATCCAAGACATTTTACTTGTGAGAAAATAAGTAACGTCTGGGGGCCCTGGGATCTTGGACTATAATATAGTAAATTTCACCATTTACCTTTTTTTTAATTTTGTCGATTTTCAATGTGATTTTTGATATATTTTGTGTTTTGCGTCGATTTTTTTGCAATTCATGTAAAAAAGAATGATTGCTACGTTTTACACGACTAGAATATTTTTTTATTCATGGGATGTGTTTACATATAGCGATTTTTAATGAATTTTTCAATGGTTTTGTATTGGTTTTTTGAATCTCACGGCTATATCTTGAAATTTCGAAAAGAAAATTAATTTTAAACATTTAAACTTCATTTACGAATTTTGAAATTTAGTGATTTTTTAATGCAATTTAGCAATCTTTTCATTATTTCTCAAGCTTTGCGCCCATTTTTTCATTCGTATTTAAGAAAGAATTCAGATTACACTATTTTACTCTATTAATGTAAATGTTGTCCCCCGCTATTTTTAAATTTTAAACGATTTGTAATGCATTTTTGAATACAATTTTTTTATGTTTTTGAGTCCACGGCGATTTTTTCACAATTGGAAAAGAAATTTTTAAATAATTTGTAGCCTAATGTAGTAAATTTTGACATCAATGAGTCAGATTTTTTGTGTATTTTCATAAAATGTTTAGCGAAATGTTTAGCAAGTTTTGTGTCGATATTGTTTAACTAATGAAAGAGTTCAGATTTCAATGTTTTGTCCCATTATGGTAAATTATGTCCGCAGAAATTTAATATAAATGTTTATCATATTATGGCAAATTTTGTCCGGATTTTTTAATTTTACTGATTTTTAATCTGTTTTATAGTGATTTTTCAAGTTCTGTGACAGTTGATGACATCGGTAAAAGAATTTCGGTTTCTAACTTTTAGCATAAATAGTACAATTTGTTCTCCACGCTTTTATGAATTTTGCCAATTTCTAAAGCGATATTCAATGTAATTTTCAGTTAGTTTGGGGGATTTTAGGTGTTCTGTGTTAACTTTTCCTTATTCATTAACAATTTCCGATTACAATATTTTCGACTGAATATTAATTTTTTACAGCCATGACTTTTAAATATTCAGCTATTTTTAATATAGTTTTTGATACGATTTTTAGCCATTTTTTTAAGTTCCTTGGCGATTTTCTGCCATTCAGAAACCAATTTTGATATCAAACATTTTGTTTAATGTAGTTATGTTTCGAATGCAATGTTTTACCTCTTAATATGATTTTGGCGTTCCATGCCTACATTTTGTAATTTATGAATGATTTCGATCATAACCCTCCCCCCCCTCACCCTGCCTTAATATTAATCTTTTAAACATTGACTTCCAAATATTTAGCTATTTTTAATGCAATTTTCAATGTAATTTTTAGGCATTCTTCAAGTTCCGTGGCGATTTTTTTACATCCAGAAATCGATTTCGATTTCAAACTTTTTGGATAATATGGTTAATTTCTTGATTACAATATTTTATATTATAACAGTGAATTTTTATCCTAGGGATTTCTTGGGATTTCTCAGTCATTTTTTTATTTTTTAATACTTTTCAAAGGAATTCGATTTTAAATTTCTAGACTAATAAGAGTTTGGTTTCAAACTTTTATCATTTACGGTGATTGTTTTGTTTTCTTATTTTGATTTAGAGCAATTTTTAATAGAGTATGTTTTTTTTTTTTTTTTTTTTTTTTTTTTGAGTTCACGGCGATTTTTTTCAGATACGGAAAAGGAATTCGGTTTTTAATTTCTTCGCTAATATGATAAATTTTCTCCTGTGCTATTAAAGATTTTTATTGCGATTTTTTAGCAGTTTTTTTTTTCGTATTTCAATGCTTTTTATATTATCAAATTAATTAGATTCAAAACATTTATCCAAGTAGAGTAAATTTTGAGTTTCGTGATTTTTGAAAATTTTGCCATTTTTAAAAGGATGTTTACGTTTCTTCGTGACCCGCTTCGATTTTTTAGACGTTTAATTTTTGGCCGAATTTATTAAATTCTGATCTCTTTTCTTCAAAGTTTATTCGAATTTTGAAACACAATTTTTGAATTTTGTTTTATATTTTTATGAGATTTTTAATGTTTTTTGCGATTTGTAAGGTTTTTCCACATTAGTAAAAATAATCCAGCTTCAATTTTATAGCCCATCTCTTTTCAACGAAGTTTAGACGAAATTTGTGCAGCATTTTTTAAATTTTTTGAGGTTTTTATTATGATTCTTAAAGTTTTTTCGCAATTCTTGCTATTTTTTGATGAACCCGGGCAACCCCGAGCAGAACAGCTAGTAATAGAATAAAGTTACTGGATTTAAACTATTACAAATAAAGTCTAATCAGTTGCTAAGTAAAATGGTAATTACCTACACTACAAAATTGAAGACAAACTGTTGACCATTTAGTGTATTTTGAAATATTTTAGACAAAACTCTATATAATTTAATTTAAAATAAGTAACCAGCGCGTCATCTGACTTGTAAATCGGCTATGAAGCGCAGAAGATATAATCTGCGCAAAAACACGAGAAATACATGCATTTTGAATTGTGCAATATGCCACTGCTTTACATGCAAAAAGAATTTGAACATATTTTGCCATAACTATTATAAAAACTACTTACATTACAAGATTTTAAGCCTCTATCTGGATCTTTAAGATGTACAAGAAAACAAAATTTTGTAATATTTCTTTATTTTTATGTTATTTTTTAGATAGATTGCGTACAAAATACTACCATTGCGATCGCTCACATGTTGGAATTTCTGAAAAAAAATTGCAGATCTACACCGATTATGTCTCCTAGATCCCAAACTACTATCAGTAAAAATCTCATATATATATACAGTCACCGCAAAAAAAATCTTGACGCTTGCAATTTTTGACGTTTTGTTAAATATCTAAAAATATACATGAGAAATAACTCTGAAACTCCAAATGTATAAACAAAATAGTACTAGTCATATATTTTCGGGAAGAGTTTCCCCCGAAATCCAACAGAGGACCGTCAACAAATTGAAAAAGAACGAAGATCTTTTGGATAACCCTGTCAAAACTAATGAAGCAAAAAAGTTTAAACTGCAGATTATGATTAAGTGGCTTATTGTGATAAACTGTGTTCATTTTTATGAATATAACATATACACTCGTAGAGAAATTAAGGTGAAAAAACGGTTCCAAATTTTTCCAAATTTTTCGCTTATAATTTACAAAGTTCTTCATCAAACTCATTGTTCTTTTCAGAAAATATGCCAATCAACATTGTACATAACACCCTGTAACAGAATTAAAAAATAGTAAAAATTGTATGATAAATGAGCAAGTTTACTAAATAATTTTTTACTGCGCATGCGTCAACGCTATTAAAATTTCATTTGCATATTATGTTAGTTAAATATATAGAGCAACTTATGTGAAAGGCTCAAAAATATATCTTGAAAACTCTGAAAATTATCGTCAACAGAATATGGTCAAAATCCATTAGTCCCAAAATGAAGCAAAAAGACGAGGGGCTGTATCCATATTCCATTGATTAATACCTATACAATATTGCACGTACTATTTGGATACAGCTCTTTATCTCTTTGCTTTACTTTGGGAATAACGGATTTTGACCATATTCTATTGACGATAATTTTCAGAATTTTCAAGCTATGTTTTTGAGACTTTTACATAAGTTGCTCTATACATTTAACTAACATAATATGCAAATGAAATTTTAATAGCATTGACACATGCGCAGTAAAAAATTATTTAGTAAGCCTACTCATTTATCACACAATTTTTACTTTTTTAAAATTTGATTACAGGGTATTATGTACAATGTTGATTGTCATATTGTGGGATATACACTCGCATGGGGGCTACACTCTCTGTTCACCTGAATTGGACTGTATTTTCTCTACGCTACGCATATACCGGAACTCTGGGTCGAGATTAAAAAAGAACCGAAAGATAGCGAAGCTGTGTGACCAGGAGTGAAAAGGAGAAGGAAATAAATAGAATGTTTTGAACGACGGCTGCGATGTTGATTAAAAACTAAAGTGATGATTCCGACGATTTAAAAGCGAAGATTTAAGATGCGACGTTTAAAGAACTATAAAATATTTACGACGTATTAAGAGTTTTAAAGATTGCTGAGAAAAGTAACGAAGAATGAATCTATGTTTTATTTTTTGTTTGTTTTTCTTTTGTTCGTCAGAAAATAAATGTATGTGTCCGTCAGAGACTACTTTTTATTTTGAGTGAGGTCTCGTCCATCCCATAAAGTGGTGACAGAAGTTTTGCTACCCCATCATATTTCTTCATAGCCCGAATTATTTTTTTCCTTCAGATTCAAGCCGGATATCATTTTATGGGTGAGTTAATTATTACATATTTTATATTTACTATGAAGCTAGTCGACATCAAAGAACTGGAACTTGCGTTTAAAAATGAACGTACTTATAAAATAAAACTAATTCATAAATTATTGTTCGACACTGATGGTGATCGATCAAATCGAAAAAGAATTCGTGACTTCACTGGTTTCGATTTCGAAACGACCAGCACTGAATTCAAAAATAAAGTTACGAAAGTTCAAGCAGATTTTTCTTTAAACGATTTAATCACAATTTGTAATTTACACTGTATTTCTAACGAAGGTTCTTTAAATGACCTTGCAACCCGATTAGTTACATATCTTTCAGACTTGAATTCACTGCAAGCTAAAATTATTCAAAATGAAAGCGCTACCGATTCGGAACCTGAAATGTCTTCACATAATACTACATTGAGTAAGACACTGCAAGTAATACCGAATCATTAAATAGTGATAAAAGCAAGCAATTTCCAGTTCAAAGTTTTTTGCCATCTACTATTAATTTTAATAATGTTGAAAGCGTTATACCGCCTTTTGATGGCAGTTCTTTTCAAGACATAAATATTTGGTTAAGTAATTTTGAAGATGTCGCTAGCATGCTCAATTTATCAGAATTTCATAAATTTATATTTGCTAAACGATCTTTACGAGGAAACGCCCAGATGTTAGTACAAACAGAATTTTATATTAACTCTTACGAAAAACTTAAAGAACTCTTAATTTCAGAATTTGGCATTACTTATAATTATGCTGAGTTACATGACATGTTAAATAAACGAAAATTACAAGTAAATGAATCCCTTGAAGAATATTTTCTCGTAATGAAACAATTATGTTCGCGAGGTAACATCGAAGATTCAGCACTGATGCAATACATTATTAACGGTATACCCGACCCTGTTTTTAGAAAATCAATATTATATGACTGCCAATCTATAGTAGAATTTAAGCAAAAGCTCAAAATTTATGATAAAATTCGGCATGACTATGACAACACTAAATTCCGTAAATCTAAACCAGAAATGCCGATGAAAGAGAAATCTTTTCGTCCAAAACCTGATCTTCTCTGCTTCAACTGTAGTTTAGCCAACCATAACAGTAGCCAATGTAGGCATAAAGACAAAGGCCCTCGCTGCTCCAACTGTTCGAATTTTGGCCATAAGTCGGCTCAGTGTGATCAACCAAGGAAATCTAGAAATAAGCCTGAACCATCCAATATTTCCACCATTACGTCGAATACTTTTATGACCAAACAAGTAATTATTTCGTCAGTAAATGTTCTTTCTTTGATCGATACGGGAAGTGAAAGAAGTCTGTTAAAAGAAAGTATTTATCGCAAACTCCCAACGGTTTCGAAACTCGAATATTCAACAATCACATTAACTGGATTAGGAAACACTATGATTAAACCCCTGGGTTTTTTCTCTACGGATATTACGATAGATGACTTTAATTACACCACTAATGTTATGTAGTACCAGATTATTCTATATCTTTTGATCTTATTATTAGTACAGATATTATACAGCAGAGTATTTTAACAGTTTCTCAAAATAATATTTCGATGCAAAAAATCAACCAAAATGAAGATATGGCTAATAATTTTCTGATTAATGTTGCTCAAGTATTAGAAGATAGTAATCTTGATTTATCTCATATTACCGATACTACCATGCGTTCAAAAATTACGGAACTTATCCAAAATTATTCCCTCCGAAAAGTAAAGACTACCGATGTAAAATTATGAATTCATCTGAAAGATGAAATACCCGTTACTTGTCCTCCCAGACGCCTAGCTCCTATACAGAAAGAATTTGTCGAAAAACAAATTTCTGAATGGCTTGAAAAGGGAATTATCCGAAAAAGCACCAATAATTTTTCATCACCTATTGTCCTCGTAAAAAAGAAAGATGGTTCATATAGATTGTGCGTTGACTATAGGAAGCTAAATGCTAAAACCCATAAACAACGTTTTCCCTTCCAGTAATCGATGACATTATTGATCAGTTGCACTCTGCAAAAGTATTTACTACTCTTGATCTTAAAAATGCATTTTTTCATGTTGAAGTAGAAGAAAATAGTCGAAAATACACTTCTTTTGTAACACATTCTGGTCAATTTGAATTTCTATACATGAATTATGGCCTTAGCGATGCTCCCTTTGTTTTTCAGAGATATATCTATAATGTTTTTCGCGATCTCATTAATGAAAAAGTACTTATTATATACATGGATGATTTCATACCATCTGAAGACGAAGCCGAAGGACTCCAGAAATTACAACACATTCTTCAACTGCATCCGAATATGGCTTAGAATTGAATCTAAAAAAATGCCACTTTTTACAACGAGAAATTGATTTTCTGGGTTACCACAATAAAAATGGTCAACTGCATCCATCTCCCTCCAGAACCTAAAAGTGTAAAAGATGTACATTCATTTGTCGGACTAACCTCATATTTTCGCAAATTTATTCAAGATTATTCTTTAATAGCTAAGCCCTTAACAGATCTCCTTAGAAAGGACTCTAAATTTCACTTCGGTGACCAGCAGCGAAATGCATTTAATCAGTTGAAACACATCCTTGCTTCAGGTCCTGTTTTAAGCATTTATAATCCTAGTAATGAAAAAGAAGTTCACTGCGATGCATCAATTGATGGTTACGGAGCAGTCCTCCTTCAAAAGTCTTTTATTGATAATCAATTTCACCCTATCTACTTTATGAGCAAAAAAAACCACAGATGCTGAGCGTAAATATTCGAGTTATGAATTAGAAGTATTGGCTGTCATGGAAGCTCTTAAAAAATTCCATGTTTATATTTTAGGTATTCCTTTCAAGATAGTCACAGATTGTAACGCATTTGCCCTAACTATGAATAAAAAAGATCTTTGCACAAAGATAGCTCGATGCTTTAATGATAGCTTTAATGTTAGCTGATTGTAACTATACAATTGAACACAGACAAGTTACACGTATACGCCACGTCGACGCTTTAAGCAGAAATCCCGTATGTATGACCATTCAAGACAGTTTTACTTTCAAAATCATACAATCACAAAACACTGACGAACATATACAGACCATCAAAGAAATTTTAAAAACAAAGCCATATGACAATTATTTCCTCAAAAATAACGTTCCCTATAAAAATCATAAAGGTTACGATCTGGTAGTTGTGCCGGATGAAATGCAGCTAAACGTCATTAAACACGTTCATGACAAAGGACACTTCGGACGCAAACGTTGTGAAGAACTCCTTAATGAAGAATTTTTTTGTCCCTAATATGGTAAATAAGATTGATAAAATTATAGCAAATTGTGTAACATGCCTTTTATATAATCGGAAACGTGGGAAATAAGAAGGTGAGGTACATCCCTTACACAAAGAGAAGACTCCCCTCCAAACCTACCACATTGATCATTTAGGCCCTCTCGAATCGACTAATAAAAACTACAAACATATTTTGTCTTTAATAGATGCATTTACCAAATTCGTGTGGCTATATCCCTGTAAAACTACTTCTTCTGCCGAAGTCATATCGAAACTGCAACAACAAAATTATACTTTTGGCAACCCTTCCAAACTTCCGACCCTTCCAAAATTATCAGCGATAAAGGTCCTGCATTTACAAGTAAAGAATTTGCTGATTATTGCCAAAATGAAAATATAAAACACGAGACAATTACAACTGGCCTTCCCCGTGCTAATGGTCAAGTAGAGCGACTTAATTCCATCATAATTTCAGCAATCTCTAAAATGTCCAAAGACGAACCGACCAAATGGTTTAAACATGTTCCTAAAGTTCAACAAGTCATTAATTCAACTTATCAACGAAGCATTAAGAGAACACCGTTTGAAATACTATTTGGTACAAAAATGAAACAGAAAGAAGATTTACAAATTATTGAACTCCTAAACAGTGCAGTCGAGGAACAATTCATGAAAGATTGAGAAGAACTCCGAAAAGAAGCTAAGAAGAATATCATGGAAATTCAACAAGAAAATCGCAAGCATTATAATCTAAGACGTAAGAAACCCCGGAAATATACCCTTGGAGACCTCGTAGCAATTAAAAGAACCCAACAAGGACCAGGGTTAAAATTGAAATCTAAATTCCTAGGTCCATATAAAGTAACCAAAGTGAAGTCTAACGGCACCTACGACGTAGAGAAAATCTCATCAACTGAAGGACCGATCAGTACTAGTTCGTGTGCTGAATACATGAAGCCTTGGCATGACGATAACTGAAACTTTATTTTTTTCCCTTATCTTTGATGTGTATGTCCGAACATTTTAAAAGTCAACGATTTTAAAGAACATTTTCATAAGATGTTACACCATTTCAGAAAAAAGACGACTGATCTTTCTAGTGTACAAACGAACTCTTTTTTTTTTCCTAAGAACAGTTATTGTTTTTGTTTTTGTTTTTGTTTCTTTCCAGATTCTATAAGATCACATGTCGCTGCGGCAGCTCCAGATGACAGGACAGCCGCATGTGGGATATACTCTCGCATGTGGGCTACACTCTCTGTTTCACCTGAATTGGACTGTATTTTCTCTACGCTACGCATTTACATGAACTCTGGGTCGAGATGATAAAAGAACCGAAAGATAGCGAAGCTGTGTGACCAGGAGTGAAAAGAAGAAGAAAATAAATAGAATGTTTTGAACGACGGCTACGATGTTGATTAAAAAATAAAGTGATGATTCCGACGATTTAAAAGCGAAGATTTAAGATGCGACGTTTAAAGAACTATAAAATATTTACGACGTATTAAAAGTTTTAAAGATTGTTGAGAAAAGTAACGAAGAATGAATCTATGTTTTATTTTTTGTTTGTTTTTGTTTTGTTCGTCAGAAAATAAATGTATGCGTCCGTCAGAGACTACTTTTTATTTTGAGATAGGACTCGTCCATCCCATATTTTTTGAAAAGAACATTGAGTTTAATGAAGAACTCTGCAAATTATAAGCGAAAAACTTGGAAAAATTTGGGATCGTTTTTATAAAAACCTTAATTTCTCTGCGGATTTACAAGCTGCATTCATAAAAACGAACACAGTTTATCACAATAAGCCATTTAATCATGATCTGCAGTTTGAACTCTTTTGCTTCATTAGTTTTGTCAGGGTTATCCAAAAGATTTTCGTTTTTTTCAATTTGTTGACGGTCCCCTGATGGATTTCGGGGAAAATTCTTCGCGAAAATATATGACTAGTACTATTTTGTTTATATATCTGGAGTTTCAGAGTTATTCCTCACGTATATTTTTAGATACTTAACAAAACGTCTAAAATCGCAAGTGTCAAGATTTTTTTGCGGTGACTGTGTGTATATATATATATATGTATATATATATATACATATATATCTACATATATATACATATACATATATATATACATATCTATACATATATATACATCTAAAAATATACGTGAGGAATAACTCTGAAACTCCAGATATATAAACAAAATATTACTAGTCATATATTTTCGCGAAGAATTTTCCCCGAAATCCATCAGGGGACCGTCAACAAATTGAAAAAGAATGAAAATCTTTTGGATAACCCTGTCAAAACTAATGAAGCAAAAGAGTTCAAACTGCAGATTATGATTAAATGGCATATATATATATATATATATATATATATATATATATATATAATAAAATTTAAAAAATGCGCCATTTTGTTCTCTCTGAGCTTTTAATTCTAAATTTGTAGAACATATTTTTAATCTTAGTTTCGTAATGTATTAATATTTTAACAGCTAAAGTCCTTTTTCTTATTTTATTTAACTTATTAATAATCTATTGCTTGTTTCTGAGAAAGTGCGGGAAACGATTTCGTAATATTTTTCCTTTTTAGAATAATATCGAGATTTTAATTTTATTTTTTATTGATCGTCTGCTCTCTATTAATGCGCGGATATGTTTGCAGGTTAGTCTATTTCTGAAACATTATTGAGTTCCTACGGGAAGGCCACGCCTCTTATACCAATCAGAGGTGATGATTTCTGACGCGTAGCCTCGAAGTTAATCCTAATTGGATTTTTAATTAACTGACGCAGTCTGGGGCTGCTAAACCTGTTTATTATTTCAAGTAAATCGACTTCTTATTACAGCAAAGATTATTCCACGAAAATCTATACAGGGTGTTTCGCTACCAGACCGACAAACTTTGAGGGATGATAGTAGACACAAAGACGAACATTATTAAACAGGAAACCATAGGGCGCAAACGTCTTCTGTAGGAGCTAGGGGCCATTAAAGTCCAAAATTTCTAACGATGATAAAAAACGGAAAAAAGGGTCGATTCGTTTGCGGTTTTCACTAAAATCATTCTTTATATCACGATTTTCTTAGAACAAAATTTTAAAGGTTATGTTCAAAAATTTCGATAAAAAAGTCGATAGAGGGCGCTTTAGACTTTAGAGTAACGAACAGTTACTTTTCACCGTTATTTTGTGCATGGGGTTAAAATTATTCTAAAGTTTAGACTTTAACTTGAATTTTAAGCCCAAAATCGGAAACATTCGGATCGGGTAACTAGCGAAAATTAAACTCTGAACAGAGGGAGAAATTTAAAACGCTCATAAATATTGTACAAACAAATCGATTTTGTTGCAGTTTGCGTGTAAGTCATTCCCTTAGAAATTATTTTATTCAAAATGACGTACAACTTTAGTGCCCTCATTTTTTGATAGAGGGCGCTTCCTACACATCTCTGACTTTTCAGTGGCATTATTCCTGGGTGTTTTACTACCGGACCATCATACTTCCAGCAAGTGTTAGGGATACAAAGACGACCCGGAATCACATAGGAATGTAACGTTGGAAATCCCTTTTTTGCAAGTTACGGTTATACGAAGCAGAGAAAGAAAGTACCAGAAACAGCAGAGAAAGAATGACACATTAATATGACAGAAAACAGTTTATTTAAAGGTTTTACTGGAAAAGAGGTTCGAAATTTCGACCAGAAGAAGTCCGGCAAGTTTGATACCGACGGTAGATGGCGCTAAACGGTAATGCGCCTCCGCAGAGAAGTGTTCATTCCCGAACCGGTTCCAAAGGTAGCAGAATGAAGTATTTGAACAATGAACAGCACGATAGGGCTCCTCCACATTTTACCAATGACGTTTGCGGACACTTCAAAGTAACATGTGGACAGTGGTGGATAGGTCGTGGTGGCCCGGTTCATTGGCCTGCCAGATCGCCGGACCTATCATGTATGGACTTCTTCTGCTGGGGCCAAATGAAAAACTGGGTGTATGAAACTCCCTTACCATCACTTGAAGACATCGCAGCTGTCTTTTGTAGCATCCAGGAAAGTATCAGAGATGCCAGGAATTCCACGTGACGCCGCTGTCAAGCATGCCGGACTACTTCTGGTCGTAATTTTGAATACCTTTTCTGGTAAAACATTTAAATAAACTGTTTTCTGTCGCATTAACATGTTGCTCTTTCTCTGCTGTTTCTGTTTTCTTTTCTCTGCTTCCTTTGACCGTAACTCGCAAAAAAGGCATTTCCAACGTTACATTCCTATGTGATTCCGAGTCGTCTTTGCATCGCTAACACTTCCTGGAAGTATGTTGGTCTGGTAGTAAAACATCCAGGAGTAATGCCACTGAAATATCAGAGATGTGTCGGAAGCGCTCTCTATCAAAAAATGAGGACACCAAAGCTGTACGTCATTTTGAATAAAATAATTTCAATGGGAATGACTTACACGAAAAACCGCAACAAAATCGATTTGTTTGTTCAGTATTTATGAGCGTTTAAAATCTTCCCCTCTATTCACAGTTAAATTTTCGCTAGTTACCTTATACCAATGTTTCCGATTTTGGGCTTAAAATTAAGTTAAAGTCTGAACTTTAGAGTAATTTCAACCCCATGCACAAAATAACAGTAAAAAGTAACTGTTCATTACTCTAAAGTCTAAAGCGTCCTCTATCGACAATTTTTGAATAGAACCTTTTAAATTTTTTTCTAAGAAAATCGTGATATAAAGAATGATTTTAGTGAAAACCGCAAACGAATCGACCCTTTTATCCGTTTTTTATCATCGTTTGAAATTTTGGACTTTAAACTTTAATGGCTTCTAGCTCCTACAGAAGACGTTTGCGCCCCATGGTTTCCTGTTTAATAATGTTTGTTTTCATGTGTACTATAATCCCTCAAAGTTTGTCGGTCTGGTAGCAAAACACCCTAAATATTATTACAGCAAATCGTCATATATATATATACCATTAGTTGTATTACAATATATGAATCATTGAATTTTTGAATATATATATGCAATAGTAAAAAAGTTTTCGCTATTTTCCCACTTCGATTTCGCACCAAATATTTATAAAAATACACTTTTATTTATATTTCAGTGCTATGCTAACATTTAATTATCAGCTAAATTCCCCCTTTTTTTTTAATTTGGCGTAATATACTATTATTTTCCTAAAAAGAAATCAATTGTATTATTTAAATGTCAATCGCTAATTTCGAAATATTAAATCTATCATAGTATTTCGTTTTTCCTTTTTAGAATAAAATTCATCTGTTGGAAGCTTTATTTTTAATATTTTATTAAAAGTTGTTTGCATAATGCTCTTGGATCTTGCGGGCAATGCACTTCTTTTAAATTTGCAAGCTTCCGCCGGGTTAAAAAAAAATCTGTTTTGTCGCTCCTCTTACTAGCTAATGGCGTGGTTGGAAACGATCTAACTCCATCCTCTGATTCCGTTCATTGGGTATTCCATGCTTTTGTTCAACCTTAGATTGATCGGTATTGTATTATGCAGCGATTAAAACTCACGTACGCGAGGTTGGAAATTTGAATTTAGCTGCCGTTTCAACTGTCAAAATAAACCCCGCCAAGTGCTAGCTTGATTCATATGTTTATTAGTCGACTTGTTACTCTGTCATGTTACCCTTTAAAGTATTATGACACGAATTTAGAATCAAGAAGTGATAAAGGATTAATGACGGTAATAGTAGGATAAGGAAATTTTTGTATTTTATTCTCAGGAGGTGATTTGATTTGTTCCATTTCGTGAGTGGCGTACTGCTAGAGTCAGGAATATTGTGTGGACTTGCCGAGTGAAATTAGACAGCAATAAAGATTTATGTCACTTATTTCTTGATTCTTTGGAAGAAATTATATAGCATTAAAACTCCACTTTGCCAGTTTTCATCGGTCACGGCGTATACTGAAGTTTAGTTTTTTCAACTGTGATATAAGTTTACATTTTTATTTCGTTATATCATCATCGTTCTATGATTATTTCCTTTTAATATAACATATATATCTTTCTATATCACATTTTATGGAAATGATAAATTCTTTAATTTTGATCAAATCTCTTCCAAACTGATACATAAAATCCAGACGCAAAAACTGTCGGTCAAGTTCATTACTCTGCAAAATCAGACTAACGGGGTGGTAATAGGGAGGGTTTATGAAAAAAAAAAAACATAACTTTTTAATTTAAAAAAATGTCAAATTAGTTTAAAATTTATATTACTTCTAAAATCTGTGCCAAAAGTTTCTGCAAAAAAGATATTTGTAATAATAAAAATGGTCTCAATTGGCGAAAAAATAGGTTTTCGGAAGTTAAAAATTCATAACTTTGTCAATTCTCAAGATATCAAATCCAACTAATTTTCATATAAATGTTTTTAATATTATCTGAAACTTTTGTGATGACAAGTTTTTGATAGGGGAAACTCTTATTGAAAAAAAAACTAAGACGAAAAGAGGATTGGAAGAAGAAAAAAACCATAACTTTGTCAACTCTTAAAATATCAAATCCATTTAAATTTATCATACATCTTCTCAATAATATCGACAACTTTTATATTGAAATGTTTTTCATAGGACCTATTCTTATATTAAAAATAAATGAAACGATACTATGAGATGTAGTAAAAATCTCAATTCCTAACTGTTTATCATGTCACTCATTTTGCTCTGAAACATATCCAATTGGCAGTTTCTTTTATTTAGAAATGATATAATGGGGAGTATTGATCAGTTTTGTCATAAATAAAGAATAAATAAACTCAATAAAGGTTGTCAAAATGGCATTTTGAACAGAATTTCTTGAAACGATCGTGATTTAAAAATTGAAGAAGTATTGAAATAAAAAATGGCAATTTTTCTGACTCATTTTAATATCATTTTTTGCTCTCAAACAATTTCAGTTCGCAGGTTCCCTTATTTAGGAACTACATAATGTGCCGTATTGTCCAGTTTTTTGTTAAGGCAGAATATATTTCAACAAAATCTGTCTAATTGGGCAACTCGAACAAAATTTCCCGAAGCGTTCGCTATTGAAGAATTGAGGGTGAATTAAAATAACAAATTGTTTATTTTATTATTCATTTTTGCTCTGAAATGTATTCAAATGTCAGTTTCTCTCACTTAGGAACTATATAATGTGATGAATTGGTTGATTTTTTCATAAGGTCATAATATATATAAGAAAATGCTGTCAAAATTGGCATGTATGCCGATTATCGCTTAAGATGATTCTGATAAAAGCAGTCCTTAGAGAAAAGGGAAATTATAAATTCTTCTAAAGCGGCCAAATAAAGTTGTTAAAAATGCTTATCTCTATAATCATATTTTATTTTTTGTATCAAAATGAGCACTTAACTTTGAAATCTACATCAGCCTATAGGACAAGCCGACAGGGTTTTTTTTTTTTTTTTACTCTCCTAATAATTATTGACGAATGCTAAAAGAAAAAAAAATAAGGTAAACATTTTATCCCCGGTAGACAGCATAACTTAAACACAAAAAATGCATGAATATTTTTAGATACTTGTTAAATAAAGAAGGCACTCTACTACGAAATTTTACAGCATTAAAGGGGGTAAAGACGAGCAGACCACTTTTTACTTGTAATTTTTGCGAAATCATAATTAGACAGTATCTAAGCTGATAGGGGGGATCTAATACATTAGACTTTATTCATCCACCAAACAATCTGGACTAAAATGTTTATTCAAAATCAAAATTAATACTTTAATAGCGAGTGTCTTTACACAAACTTACCTTATACATTTATTTTTATTTTTTATTGGAAATATCTTTATAAAAATTACCTTCGGGATATTTCATCTCCTCTTCTACACATTTCTTGAATTCCAAAGGATTGATGATTAACTTTTCAATTTTAGTAGGTAGGAGTAACTGTCTTTTGCTCCTTGAAATTAGCGAAAACTGAAACAATGTATCCAAGTATGCAATCCAGTTTTTATTCCAGTTTAAAATGCCTTCTGTTCCTGGAAATAACATGATTTCCTTATAAATATAAGTAAAAACGTTATAAGAAACTTTTAATGTGTCACAATTCACAATTTTTTAACACATAAGGTGACTCCATCGCTACAAAAATATTTAGCCTCTCTGTATGGCTCCACTTCTCCAAAACCTTTTTTCAACAGGAATGAGAGGATCCAGAATGCTGCGATTTAAAATATCAACAATAACGTTTTGTTCATTTTCACATTAATTACTAGTGTTATTTCATTTTAATTTATCTTTTTTAAGGTTAAAATTCAAACAGTATCATTTACTTCAAAGATGTTATGATTAATTCCAACCCATAACGTCTTTAAAGTAAATGATGTTGTTTAAATTTTATGTCTTACAATTTCATTACTTTAATTTATAACACTTTCCCTTGCATTTTCCGTTTTGCAGTTTTCGGTACTGCAAATTTTACACTTCTGAACATCGTACAATTTAGATTTTTACACCGTCGTATAGAGAAAAAAAATGTACTTTTAAATGCAATTTGTTTCAAAGCTGTATCTTAATTTATTTTTGCGATATTAATTTTTTTAATAATATTTAGTACCAATTTTGTAATTGTGGCAACAGAATCATATCACTCCATTTCTATATTATAAAGGCCAAACGTATCTGTGCGTAACGTATACGTCATTTTGCGCATGACAACACTTTTAAATTTTAAATGAATTTCGGTTTGCAATTTTTTCTACTGAAAGTTTTTAAACTTTTTTATGTCGCGTATTTTCAATTTTTACACCATCGCGTAGGGGAAAAAATGTACTTTTAAATAAAATTTGTTTAATAGCTGTATCTTAATTTGTTTTTGAAATATTAATTTTTTGTAGCTTTTAATACCTCATTTCTAATCGTGGCAACAGGAGTACTCCATTTCCATTTAAAGCAAAGGAAAAAAGGAAAAAATTGAGTGCTGTATCTTTATGTTGCCATTTTCTCATTAAAAGGGAAAAAATAGAAATTTAAATATCTTCTGTTATAAAACCCGGTCAATTTTGACTTCATTTACAAAATTTGATTTACACGTAAAAGAATATCAACAGTTTAATAGCTATATCAGCTAATAGAATCGAGACTTCAAGTTTTCAATTAAAATTATCAAATTAAAATGCCATTTTTTTTAAAAAACGTGAATACAGATATAAATTTTTATTTGTAAATTTTGATATGGTGAAAATGATGCCGGGTTTAGATTTCACGGGATAAAAATTTTCTATGGTTGAGTCAAAGTTGAATAAATTTTGCTTTTTATCATTTTGGAATACTAGCATAAAAACCTTAATTAATAAGTTTATCATAATAATATATCTTTATTATTTTTTACTGCTTACATATACGATTAAAGTTTAATTTTAACAATTTCTCCAACTGCGTTTTATAGAAATAGTAGTTTGTTAATTTGACGATAAATATAATTTGTTTAAGAGTTAGGCGTACCAATATAAAATGCATTTTTTGCTATGATTAATTTTGTAGGTTTATTATAAGTTAATGAAACAGTTCCTTCTTCATTTCCATTTTCTTTCATCAAAATTTGACGAGTTCTACCTCGTTCTCTTAAAATTAAAAATAATAATAATAATAATAATAATAATAATAATAATAATAATGCGTATTCTATTTTTAACTATCGTCTATAAAATCCGGTGAATTTTGGTTTTATTTCGTTTAATAATTTGAATAATTGAGTTTTATAGTACTTTCTTCATTTTAGCTTAAAATAATATTTGCTTGAGAGTTAGACTAACCAATATAAGATGCATTTTTTACTGTAACTAATTTCGCAAATTTATTATAAATAAATAAAACAGTTCTTTTTAACTCACAGTCTATCATTGCCTGAGAGCTTATGTGCCCGCCCGTGCTGTATGTTTGTATGTTCGTTCGTTCGTGCGTGCGTAACACGATAACTCATGATAAAAATATCCAATCCCCTTGAAATTTTGCATATAAGTATATCCTGATAAGGCGCTTCCCTGATTAGTTTTTGGAGTTCATTCGATATGTATAAGAGGGGAAACGGGGGCTCATGCCCCTCCCCTTAATTGATATAAATGTGTTTTTCATGCAGAGTTAACAGTTTTTGTTCAAAATTTAGACATAGGATCATTCTGTTGAGGCGATTCCGTGACTGTTATTAGGGGTTCATTGAATAAGTATAAATAGGGGGAACGGGGTCTCTAATGCCAGTTCCCTTAATTTATATAAATGGGTTTTTCAAGCAGAATTGTCAGATTTCGTTCAAATCTCTGAATGGTTTTGGAAGTTTAATGGTTAAGTATAAAAGAGGGGGATAACTCCGCTTAAATTATATACATATTAAATGGATTTTTATTAAGAATTATCCGATTTGCTCCGAATTTCGGATATAGATTTTTTTATATGATAAAGCATGCCCTTGATAGTTTAAGAAGTTCAATGATTAAGTATAAAAAGGGGAAAGGGGAGAGCTAGTTTCCCTTCTTAATTTTTTTCGAACCTCAATGTAGCATGTGAGCTCAATGCCATCAGTGTAACTGGGCATTATTCTCTTTATTTAAAGATTTTCTTTCGTCTAATTTCGAGAGGTTCTACGTCGTAATTACTAAAAGCAGTTCTGTGAATCTAATTAATTATTATCCAAATTATTTTCGGAATGAGCTAAAAAGATCGTAAAAGAGAAAAAAACTGTAAAATGAAACTTTATAGATAATTGGACACTAAATATTATTTTGTATGGTAGTTTTGCAGGATCTTTACCAGATGTTTCTTTGGTTATTTGTCAACGCATTATTATGATTAAAACAGCAAATAAAGCATTTTTTGCAAAAATGTATAAGGATGGAAAACAAACGATTGGAAATGCACATACAATGCATGAAAATGTAGCACCTTTACATGCATTGTTTGTGCATTTCTAATCTTTGGTTATCTATCTTTATACATCATTACAATTTAAAATCTTTGACAATTTTCCTTAAAAAGAGATATTGAATTTAGCCACTTTGAAAATAGTTAACATTAGGATTAACCTCTTTTTTGCCTCATTATTAAAATGTTGTCAATATTTTTTCTGCTACAATCCTTTCAATTTATTTCACTGAAAACTCTCTAAAAGTATTTATTAATAAAATCCAGAATGTACAGCCGAATTTAGCGGAACTGGAATGTTTGATTTCGAAAGAAATTCAGGACATTTCTCAGGCAAGGAATGTCTCCGTATGTACATACTCAAAAAATTATAAAAAAAATTACAGAATGTTCTTTCCATGTGGATATATATGTGTGCATAAAAAACTTCGGCCTAACTCCGATAGAACGTACGTAAAAATAAAATAAAATAAAATAAAATAAATGAAAATTTTCTTTATTTGGTGATTTATCACTGGTTGGAAGCGAATTTTTTTTTTTCATTTTGAACTTGTTTAAATAAATTTTTAATTTTGTCAGTTTTAGTTTGTTTTATCTATAGTTTTGTTATATATATCGAAGTTAACAATGAAATTTTAGTAATTAAAGAAATTAATTAATTAAAACTGTTTCAATCTCAAAATTAAATCAAAGTGAGCACTGTGGATTCACTTTTGTTGCCATGTTCTTCTTAATAAATTCTTATATGCTTCTTTCAATCTGTTTTTGATGTATTGTATGTCACTGTCCTTCATTTCAAATTCATTAACATCAACAATACAAAACATAAAATAATGATAATAAAAGTCTTCATATAATACAAATATTTACTTACATAAGTATATTATACACGAAATCTAATAACTTTGAAAAGTTTTAAAATAAAATTTTGAAAATATAAAGATTGATAAGATTTAACCTTGAGTTAAATGTTGTATAGTAATACTTAACGATAAGATAGACATTGGAAAAAAAATCCTTGCAATAGATTATGAAAATGTGATTGTTTTGCAATTAATCATAATTAGAAAGACCGCAAAAATTGAAATGGGAATTGGAGATATTTGCAATGAAAGAGTTTCTAACTCTAACAATGCATACAATTTTTGGTTAAATATTTTTAAACAACTTTTAACTCAAGTTTAAGGAGATCTTATAAAGTTATTGACATTAACATTCTAGTTTCTTCATATTTTTTCTTTTGAAAATCGAAAGCTAAATTACAGCTGGCACTATCTTGGTAGCGGTATTCATCAACGAAACAAATAGGCGAAAACGCATAGTATTCGCTTTCGCATACAGAAGTAAATCATTAGATTTTTGGAAAACAGTAATTTTTTCTGATGAGGGAAAATTCAGAATTTTCTTACCACCAAGCATTCGATAAAATTGGCGAAAAAATAAAACTGTTCTAGATCCAAAACGTATACTTCAAACTATCAAGCATGTTGGGGGGAATATTATAGTTTTGGGGTGTATAGCTTCTAATTGAACAGGACATTTAAAATTTATTGACAATGGAAGGACAGGTTTAACATACATTGATGTGTCGCGGCATAATTTATTAAACCGTGCCAAGAAATTATGCGTAGAGAAAGCTTTTCACTTTCTGCAGTATAACTACCAAAGCATACTGCTGTGATCACCAGCACATGGTTACGACAATACTCGAAGACAACTGGTAACTCCTCTAAAATCTCTAGACTTGAAACCAATAGAAAATTTGCAAATTCTATTGGATGCAAAAATCCGGAAAAAAAATATGTAACAGTAAAAAACAGTTTTAAAGAAGCTCTTATTGCGTCATGGAATAACATTAATCAGACCGCTACAAAAAAGTTGGTGGAATCTATGTCACACCATCTAGAAGTAATCATAAATGCTAAATGAATTCACACAAAATATTAATTTGTATCATTTTACTAAATTTTCCTTAATTATATTACATTAATATAGTGTACAAATACTTTTTTTGCATTATATTTTTGTATATTTGTTTATTATAATGAAAAAATCGATTCGTTTAATTTTGTTTTTGCTTCTATAATATTATAATGCATTAAATTAATGTATTACAGTATTTTTTGCTTAAATCTTTTGTTTAATTTCATTATAATTTAAAAAAAATGAAGTGTACAAATACTTTTTTTGCCATCTGTATAAAATAAAAGCTTGGTTTGATGGTAACTACGTGTTCCTATTCATCTCTTATCATTATTACCTATTTTTATTATCCCTATTAAAGTTTGAATCAAAATTAATATTTTATTTGATTTTGACTGATCCTCTATTGTAACTTTTTTAGACTATTTTTTACTCCTTTTGTATTTAACATTCCTAGTACTTTAAAAAACAGTCGTTGAAATTGTGTTACACTCTATTTTCTTTCTGGCAGTTGCATTTTCGCAGCTATTTTTCCTAACCAGGAGATTTTCTTTATTAGGATTTACTGATTCCATCAAATTTTAGAGATTCCCTCTAATCATTTCACCTTCTAACTATTGTTGTACTTGTTTATTGACGATTTCTTACTCAAATAGAGGATATCACTTTGGCCAACAACTAGCAGATGTTTCATCTTCAGTAATATTTTCACGTTTCATCCGGTAACTTTTGTTTTATTCGGTTTTAACGATTTCATAAATTCTTGTAATTTATCCCTGTGAACAAACAATCTTCATAATCTGAATAAAATCCCCTTTAAGCGTTTACGCAATCTTCATTAATAATATCTTTCCTACTTCGTTTTTTTAAATATTTGGTAAATAGTTGTTGTTCTCGATACAGGAAATCTGAAATATATCTTAATCCTTTTATTGGTGGAATTCTGCAACTTATTTGTTTTCTGATTGTCCCATGTTTTATGTCCAAAAACGGAATCCTTCCATTACTTACCCATCATACGTAGTATAGGGTAAGTCTTGTAATCATTTTGAAAATCGAAAAAAAAATTTGACGGATTTACACGTTTTAGACACTGGAGATTTTGAAAAACATATTTTTAGAAAAAAAAAATTGCCGTCTGTCTGTCTGTCTGTAAACGCTCTATCTCTCGAACAAATTGAAACAGAGACTTGAAATTTTGTATATACTTAGTTTGTAAGAATGGGACGAAGCATGTTTAATATCAGTAACCTCGATTATCCGGAACTATTTTTTTCGGACTCTCGAAAAATTCGTTCTGATGAAAGGTATATAAAAACTTTCGAATTTTTTTATTTTAAGGAGTGATCTTAAAAGGCAATAAAATAATACAAATTTTACATAAAGAACGAAATCGATTGAATTATTAGTTGTCGAGATATCTGTAATCCTGTTTTCCACATTCTTCGTTGTTTTATGATCCTGTATTTCATTCAAATTTTAATTCAAAGATATATTTAAATTGGAAATGAGACACTTAAACCGACGCAGCAAATTGTTAGTAAGTAAGATTATTATTTTTGGAGTTATAAGGATGTTTCTTTTACGCAATTCAGTACTACATGAGTAGCTTGGCGTGTTGTATAATTTGTCGAAATAGATTCATCAGCAACCCATTAATAGAGTATTACTATGTATATTAACAATATTTAAATATGCGTTTAAGTTTTGTTTTGTAATTCAATGCATTTTATAAATAGTTTACGCATGTTTTATTTGCATATATTATATATGCATATCTATGATGGGTAAGTATTACGGTGGCCCCCAACGACTAGTTTTTTATTTTATTCGTTTTCTAATGGGTCCATGTTTAATATCCAGAAGAGCGTAATGTACTGCTGTTGCCACAATGGCAAAAAAGTAATATAAACTTAAAAAAAATAAAATTAAAAATTTAAAAATAAATTGTGATAAAGGTTTCAAACAAATTTCATTTAAGAGTGCATTTTTTTTCTCTGCGTAACGGTGTAAAAATTTAAAATGTGCGATGTTTAGAAGTTTAAAAATTTGTAGTTTCGAAAAATGTAGAACAGAAATTGTATTTAATTTCTCTAGGATGGCTCCAGCAATATTAATTTTTAATCCATGTCGTACGTATTATGAGGTGTTCAAAAGTCAGTCAGAGTAACTCCATCCAATAAAAATGCACATTTTAAACAGTTACAGTTACTTATCTATAAACTGCTGTTTTTTTTTGTTTTTTTTTTATCATTGGTCTAAAAATATTAATGTTTAATGCATGGCGTACGTAATATATGACTAACTTTGATCATCATAAAAATAAAGCTTATTATTTACTGTAAAAACAAAATACCTAAAAGATTTCTGCGTGTAGTAGAGTTCAAGAAATGGTACAGAAGTATTCCCAAAATGGTACAGGTTGTCAAAATTTCCTGGATATAATGTATATATTATCTAAGATTTTTTTATTGTTTTAATGTTATTAAGCATCTGCCTTTTGAAAAACCATTTTGAAACACTGATATACACAAAAATCTTACACCTCAATTCGCGTCTTTTGTATTTACAGTATTTTTATTAATTTAAATACAGAACTTGTTTATGAGTTTTTAAAATTTTAGTCTTTGAAAATATAATTTTCCAAATAGTTGTTGTAGTTTGTTAAATTACAATTTTGTTATTTTTTTGCTTTATGCCGATATTTATTTTACTTGTTTATTTCCCCTGGTTTTGAAGGAACTTCAATAATTTTACGATACCATAACTCGTAGTATGTTTCGACTTTTTTAATCTAAGAGTGTCTTTTACTTGTCTTACAAGGAGAAGATACGAGGCTTGTGTCAACGAATCCAGCGAGCCTTTGGGTATTTATAGAGTATAGTTAGTATATAAACCTATCACAAGGATAAAGTGCAATATTAATAGGGGCCTTAAAAAACGACCCCCAAATTTCACCCATTATTGACGCAAAATATATAATCAAATAAACTGAACTCCTTTCCGAGGGCTATATTGTATGGTTGGCAAGGCGCCAGACATTTACTTTTCGCACTTCTCTACAGTCAGCGGGTTCAAATCCGGGTATATTTATTCACAGACAAAATTAGTATTAGTTATTTTCGGACTACAATATCTGATTGTTTATACGTATGACAAATATGAATAAGAACATGTTCCTAAGCTCATTTACACATTTATTTATTTACAAAGAGTAACAGAGCTTCATTGAAACGCTACGGATATATAAAAAAAGTAAATAAAGAATACTGCCCAGTTAAACTGATGGCATTGAGCTCACAGGCTACAAATACTAATTGTACATTAAAGCCTTATATTTTCAAGGGTTTATTCCGTTAAAAAATTAAGAAAGGGAAACAGCTCTCTTCTTTCCTCTTTTTTTATACTTAATCATTGAACCTCCTATACTATCAAAGACATGCTTTATCATATAAAAAATCTATATCCAAAATTCAGAGCAAATTAGATAATTCTTAATAAAAACCCATTTAGCATTTATATAATTTAAAAGGAGTTATCCCCCTCTATTATACTTAACCATTAAACTTCCAAAACTATTCAGAGATTTGAACGAAATCTGAAAATTCTGCTTGAAAAACCCATTTATATAAATTAAGGGGGGGGGGGATTAGAACCCCTGTTCCCCCTATTTATACTTATACAATGAACACCTAATAACAGTCACTGAATCGCCTCATCTGAATGATCCTAATCTAAATTTTGAACGAAAACTTAATTCTGCATGAAAATACCATTTATATCAACTAACGGGGGGGGGGGATTAGAACCCCTGTTCCCCCTATTTATACTTATTCAATGAACACCTAATAACAATCACGGAATCGTCTCATCAGAATGATCCTAATCTAAATTTTGAACGAAAACTTAATTCTATATGAAAATCCCATTTATATCAACTAACGGGGGGGGGGGGGATTAGAGCCCCTGTTCCCCCTATTTATACTTATTCAATGAACACCTAATAACAGTCACGGAATCGCCTTATCAGAATGATCCTAATCTAAATTTTGAACGAAAACTTAATTCTGCATGAAAATCCCATTTATATCAACTAACGGGGGGGGGGGGGATTAGAACCCCTGTTCCCCCTATTTATACTTATTCAATGAACACCTAATAACAGTCACGGAATCGTCTCATCAGAATGATCCTAATCTAAATTTTGAACGAAAACTTAATTCTGCATGAAAATCCCATTTATATCAACTAACGGGGGGGGGGGATTAGAACCCCTGTTCCCCCTATTTATACTTATTCAATGAACACCTAATAACAGTCACGGAATCGTCTCATCAGAATGATCCTAATCTAAATTTTGAACGAAAACTTAATTCTGCATGAAAATCCCATTTATATCAACTAACGGGGGGGGGGGGGCATTAGAGCCCCTGTTCCCCCTATTTATACTTATTCAATGAACACCTAATAACAGTCACGGAATCGTCTCATCAGAATGATCCTAATCTAAATTTTGAACGAAAACTTAATTCTACATGAAAATCCCATTTATATTAACTAACGGGGGGGGGGGATTAGAGCCCCTGTTCCCCCTATTTATACTTATTCAATGAACACCTAATAACAGTCACGGAATCGCCTTATCAGAATGATCCTAATCTAAATTTTAAACGAAAACTTAATTCTGCATGAAAATCCCATTTATATCAACTAACGGGGGGGGGGCATTAGAACCCCTGTTCCCCCTATTTATACTTATTCAATGAACACCTAATAACGGTCACGGAATCGCCTCATCAGAATGATCCTAATCTAAATTTTGAACGAAAACTTAATTCTGCATGAAAATCCCATTTCTATAAATTAAGGGGGGGGCATTAGAACCCCTGTCCCCCTATTTATACTTATTCAATGAACACCTAATAACAGTCACGGAATCGCCTCATCAGAATGATCCTAATCTAAATTTTGAACAAAAACTTAATTCTGCATGAAAATCCCATTTATATCAACTAACGGGGGGCATGAGCCCCCCGTTCCCCCTCTTATACATATCGAATGAACTCCAAAAACTAATCAGGGAAGCGCCTTGTCAGGATATACCTACATACAAAATTTCAAGTGGATCCGATATTTTTATCATGAGTTATCGCGTTACGCACATACGCACATACATACAGAACGGACGGGCACATAAGCTCTCAGGCTATGATAGCCTGTGAGCTAAAAAAAGTATGCTATATACCGTATTTCTTTTACATTCGACATCTTTGTATTTCTGTAAATTATTTATATATTCATTGTACAGTAACGTACATGTATTTTAAAATTACGTACAGCTTTTTACATTATTCACATTCAATTCAATACTATGTATTTAAAAATTAAGTGCGTACTTTTACAAGTGACATTTTGAAGCTTCTCCAAGAGGAATTCTTTACAGAATAACTTTTTTCATTTTAATTAATAAAGAACAACGGCTAATCACCGAATAACTTTAAAAACAAATTACCAGACATATTCGCTCTGTAGCAGGTGACTACTGAAAGAATAAACATAAACCCTCGCTGTTTATTTTCTATTGTGTACTAACAAGCTTGTTTTGCATAACAACCACCTGCCTACGTGATAAAATGTTCCCGAAAATGATTTTAACCGAAAACAGTTATTCTTAATCAAAACATGAAAGGCGATATTTAAAAAAAAAAATTACATTTTCAAAAAAAAAAAATAAATAAATAAATAAATAAAAATTATAATCTTTTAAATTGATGGATATTAGAAAAGACAAAAATGAAATAGCATATTTTAATTTTATGTAGTGTATTTTAATTTACTCCGCTGCAAAGAACAGTGATATATCCGTAGAAATATCTATATATAAGAATGAATAAAATTAAAATGTTGACGACTGTTTTCATTCAATCCATAAAACTGCCTGTGTCGTACCTCTCTATAAATAAATAAGTATATATATATATATATATATGTATGTGTGTGTACATGAGAGCAGAAGTATGTCCTTATTAATATTTGTCATACATATAAATAATCAGATATTGTAGTCCGAAAACATTTAATCCTAATTTTTTCTGTGAAAAAAAGGGCCTGGGCAGGATTTGAACCCTCTGACTGCAGAAAAGTGCGAAAAGCAAACGTCTGGTGGCTTGCCAATCGTAGAACCGAGTCCTCGGAAAAGAGATCAGTTTATTTGATTATACAGTTGGCAAAAAAAGTATTTGTACACTTCATTTTTTTAAATTATAATGAAATTAAATAAAAGATTTAAGCAAAAAATACTGTAATACATTAATTTAATGCATTATAATATTATAAAAGCAAAAACAAAATTAAACGGATCGATTTTTTACATTATAATAAACAAATATACAAAAATATAATGCAAAAAAAGTATTTGTACACTGTATTAATGTAATATAATTAATTAAATTTTAGTAAAATGATGCAAATTAATATTTTTTGTGAATTCATTTAGCGATTATGACTACTTCTAGATGGTCTGACATAGATTTCACCAACTTTTTTGTAGCGGTCTGGTTAATGTTATTCCATGACACAATAAGAGCTTCTTTAAAACTGTTTTTTACTGATACATATTTTTTTTCCGGATTTTGCATCCAATAGCATCCACAAATTTTCTATTGGATTCTAGTCTTGAGATTTTAGAGGAGTTGCCAGTCATCTTCGAGTATTGTAGTAACCATGTGCCGGTAATAACAGCAGTATGCTTTGGTCGTTATCCTGCAGAAAGTGAAAAGCTTCCTCTACACCTAATTTCTTAGCACAGTTTAATAAATTATGCCGCGACACATAAATGTATGTTAAACCTGTCCTTCCATTGTCAATAAATTTTAAATGTCCTGCTCCATTAGAAGCTATACACCCCAAAACTATAATATTCCCCCCCAACATGCTTGATAGTTTGAAGTATACGTTTTGGATGTAGAACAATTTTATTTTTACGCCAATTTTTTCGAATGCTTGGTGGTAAGAAAATTCCGAATTTTTCCTCATCAGAAAAAATTACTGTTTTCCAAAAATTCAATGATTTACTTCTGTATACGAAAGCGAATACTATGCGTTTTCGCCTATTTGTTTCGCTGATGAATGGATTTTTCCTTGAGGTTCTTCCTTTTAAATCTGCATTGAGAAGAATATTTTTTATTGTTTGAGATATTACTCTCATGCGAGAAGATGTCGCAAGGTCTCTAGCAAATTTTTGAACCAAACGTATAGGATTTTTTAAAGCTTTTTTAACAACAACCCCTTTTTCCCTCATTGTTAGTTTGCTGAGAAGTCCTGGTTTTCATTGAATTTCGATGCTTTTAATTTATTCATAGTTTCTCACTATACATCCAATACTTGTAAATGGTAATTTAATAGCTTTTACAAATTCTTGTTGCGAATTTAAATTTTTATTATGGTCAATCATAGGATTTCATATATCTAGAGGTGCCTCTCTAGTTTTATGTTCTATACTCAATTACTTCAAGAGCAAATTAGATTAAATGTCAGAAAAATATAATATGAAGTTAAAAATTATTAACAGTTTCTGTAAAAGTAGTCCTTTGAACCATAAACACTATAAAACACAGTACATATCAGGATGGAGAAATGTACAAATACTTTTTTTGCTAAAAATTCTTAAACTTTTCCTATTAAAAAATTATTTTACATCTTTATCGAAATTTTCTTTTGTGTAATTTAAAACACATGGTAAACAGACTGTATTAAAACTATTTTTGACAAAATATCTGTTTTATTTAGTTAAAAATAAAAAAAATTTAGGGTGTACAAATACTTTTTTTGCCAACTGTATGTTTTGCGTCAATAATGGGTGAACTTTGGAGGTCGTTTTTTAACCCCCCCCCCTGAATATTGCACTTTATCCTTGTGATATGTTTATATACTAACTACACTCTATAAATACCCAAAGGCTCGCTGGATTCGGTGACATATATCTCGTATCCTCTCCTTGTTAGAGTTAAGAATCATCCATCGTGAGTATACACTCAGTATAGTCGACATTTATGTAGCCGTCATCATTAGATACCAGCCGCCTTTCCGAACATCAGTTAAGAGCGGGGTCTGAGATGCTCTTACCATATAAGACAATGGGCTATTATCGTCGCAGATGATTTCGCGACTGATGCGACATAATCTTTTATTGCAAAATTTGGTCTTGGCTCCCGAAACAAAGAATAATAAAATTTGCTCTATTTTAACAAATCATTTTTGATATAGTGCAGTTATAAATAAATCCTATTTCAAAGTGGTATAAGCAGAATAAAATTTGCCTTATTTTAACAAAGCCTTTTTAGCATAGTGCATTTATAAGTAACTACTTTTTAAAAAGTGGTAGTAACAGAATGAAATTTGTGTACACGATGGAGTTTTTTATATCTATACAGTGAAAAAGAAAAAAAAAAAGACTAACGAATCTTCTTAAAAATAAAACATGATCCAGAGTAATCTATCTGCAATATTGCTGCAATGTAAGTCGCCTCGCTTAACCCTTTCGGGTCTGGTGTACTATTAATAGTACATGTATTTTAATGGAGTATTAATTTGTTTTAAGAAATACTTTTGCTAGTATTTACAATGGTAGAATATGTGAATTTAGAAATGTTAGTATATGTCTTTGAATTTACTGTACGGCTTCATTTATGCGTAGGCATAAAGTTATAATAATGTTAATTATTATTTAATTCTCTTTGCACCAATTGCGATTCTTTTAATTTAAACATATATTTCAATCCTTAAATTAAAAATGAAAGTTACTTTCCTGAAAGAATCATGTGTAATAAAGCACAAAAATATTAGAAATTTGTAAAATAAATTGAATCTTGTTGTAATATAACATTTTCTAAACATCTCCAAAAATTCTTCCTTGGTCTATTGTCACATGAATATGAATTGAATCGTACACAAAACTACAACATTTGTTATCTTCCAGACGTGATTCGTCGAATGAAAGATTCGTTAAATACTGATTAATCTCTTTGGATGGCTAGTATTAACATTAATAACATAAAAGTAATTTTTTAATTGAAAAAAAAAATCGGACCCGAAAGGTTTAAATATTTTAAGTGGTCTTTTGACATTTTGCGTAATTCATGGCCACACTATCACGCCTTGGCCATACAAATCATTTTCGCGAAAACTGCAAAGATTTCTTCACCCTCTCCACATTAACTGTTAGCGATTATCACTTTTCACAATCAAGCAGAATTCGTCGGAAATCATTACTCTGTAACAATGTTACCGGTCCAAATAGTATGTCCCTTATACTATCTCAATCTGTCTCGATAATGGTGCTGTTTAAGTAGGATGCTTACGAGTAGATTAAGTAGGAGAAACGGAACATGCTTTCGCGTATACAAGGCATCGTCATTTAATCTGCTAGAAATGGTTCTGTCAGATAGTGTGAACCTCTAGCAATTATAAGGGGTGAGATTTTTGTTTTTGTTTTTTCGCCATTAAGTCCAAATATTGATCCTTTTGAAATCCAAACTTTTGTACTGAACTTCCACTTTCAACGGACTTTTTCATCGCAACATGACATTTTTTGACACTCCTATTATTATGAAAATAGTAGCGATACTTTGACCTACTTTAAACCGCCCAACTACTCCTATACGATGTAGTCACACAAATGATGTACTTTAGATATTTTGCCCTTATCCGCTTTACCACAGGAAATTTTACACAAATAAATTTAACAACTTACGATGGTATTTTCGTCAAACGCATAACTGCATGAAGTTTCAATGAATAAAGCTCTTTCATGCATTGCCTTTTATCCAGATGGTAGACCCTCTACATGCAATTTTACTAATGCTGCCAGAACGCTATACTACAAAAACCATTTATTCATTAGCAATTTTTAATGAGTGTAGTACTCACGGTATTTTAAAAAGTGTAGAATGTTCATTCAATTGCAGAAAGATAAGAATCTTTGATCTGTGAGGAAGTGATCTTTGTAATAAAGGCACTCTAGCATTTTGAGATCATGACGTCAATGGTTTAACATGTGTAAGCGTGAAAGCGACATCTAGCCTCTCTTTTACTTTTACTTTCTAGAGCGTGTGTGTCTCTTTCGGATTCTACAGTTATGTCGCGGTTAGTAGTACTATGTAAATTTGTAGTATCTCAGTTTGCAGCATATAAAAGCTGGGAGTTTGGGTGTGTGTAGTGTGTCTCTGGCGACAGTAGCCAGCTAGGAGTGTGTCTAGCGGCATTGGACAGCTAGTAGTGAACCTAGAGCAAGCGATATCAAATATTAGCGAGCCTCCAGTGAGTTGACAAGGAGTGTTGGAATTCGACTCGAGAAGTTGGCTGGTGGTAAGAAGTTAATAGTAATTACGTTGCCTAGTTCAAAGTTAATAAAGAAATATATACATGTACTATGATTGAGTTAAAAAAGGCGTTTCCTAGTGTTAAAGATAAGAGTATTTTGAGGAAAGAATTTTACTGCAATAAGCAGAATATATACGAATCAACATCAAAGTTTTACCTACGTAAGCTTGAATTGAAAAATAAATCGGATTTAGACATCACATTTGAGAAATTATTGGACATAGTTCTTCCTCTCTTTAATGCGAATATACAGGACTATATCGAGATTAGAGCACCCAAGAACTTTGCTGACATGCATCAAATTTTATCGAAGTATGAGACTCGGCATAGCTCGGATCAACGAGATTCGCGTAGTCCTCGACAGAGTCCTGCCACGGGAAGTAATTTGAGAAATGAGGGGGAGCGTAATTTTTTGAGAGGGGGACAGCGATTTCCGGATAATAATTTGAGTAGTGGAAATTATGGATTTGGTCGTAATGTGTCGAATACTGGTAATGGTAACAGGAATTGTGGTGGTGCTAATAATTTTAGAAGTGGTGATAGGTATATGTATGGAAATAGGCAGAATAGTGATTTTGGTCGGAAAGGGGGAGTACGGGACAAGAATGTTTCTTCGCAAGTAAGGAGATTAACTTCGGATGAGAATTTTGAAGGTAGATCAATGCAAAGGAGATGTGTTAGGAGGTCGGGTCAGTTAAACTGGTAGGTGACTGTATTTCGAAAGGTATGGAGTCACAGGTTAAAGTGGAAAAGCCTTCTGTGAGTTTGAATAAAGTTACTATTAATCCGGTTGAGTTGCCTGAAGTGTTAGTTTTGTTAGATGTATTGTCGTTAGGAGTGTCTTCGATACAGGGGCAGATAAGTCGTTCATCTCTTTTGATTGTTATCGGAAGTATTTTTCGTATAAGAAGTTGAAGAGGTTAAGTCTGTTGGTTCAGTCGGCGCAGGGAGTAGCTTGTGATAATAAGGGTTCAGTAGATTTAGAAGTAGAAATTCGTTCGGTTAAGACATGTTGGGAGTTTTGTGTGTTAGATGGATTAACAATGCATTGTATAGTTGGGGTGGATTATATGAAGGATAGAGGAATTAGTCTGGATTTCTTTAAAAAGTCGTTGATCGTGAATAATGATGAAAATGTAAGTAAGAAAGAGCCTGTTTCAGTGTCAGTTGATTTGGGGAAGTCAGATTTAAGTGAAGTCGAGAAAGTGGAGTTTAATAAGTCTTTGGTCGATTTTGATGAAGTCTTTTCAGATAAACAGAGTTTAACGAATGAAATTCATATTGGTTTTACGCACTAGTTGCTAGTAAACCATTTCGTTATGATTTTATATCTAATATTTTTAAGTCTTTGTGTGGAAAGTTGGAGACTGTGGACGGTAAGGAGCATCCACAGTCTAATATGGCTGAGCATGTACATCGTACATTAATTCAAATGATTTCTTCTTATGTTGGTTCGCATCATTCGAATTGGAACCAGTTTCTTCAGCATTTTGCGTACGCACTTCGTACGGCAGTTCACGAGTCGACGGGGAAAACGCCGGCTGAATTATTTTTGGGTACAAAGGTGATTACTCCATTTCAGAGGTTAATTATGGTATCTGATGCGGAAAGCCAGTTTATGTGCCAGGATTTTGAGAGGTTGGTTAAGGAGGCTCAAGTTCAGATGGGAAAAGCGCAGGAGAAGCAAGCTCAATATTATAATATGCGTAGGAGGGAGTTAGAAGTGAAAGTTGGAGATTTTGTGTTAATAGAAAAGCATTGGTTAAGTTCAAGCCGTCAGAAGAGGGTAGTTAAGTTTGGTCCAAAGTTTGTGGGTCCGTTTGAGGTTTTGGAAGTTCGAAATAATAATTTGGTTGTTAATGTCAATGGTTAAAGAATGACGGTTAATCTGGATTAGGTTCGAGTTTATAAGTTTAGAGAAAATAGTAGTGAAGGTTCTCATGTGTTGAGCGGTGTTTCGCAATATTCCCGATCCAATGAGTGTCCCGAGTCCAGCACTTCTTCATCTAATTCTTTTCATCGGTATGCAAAAAGAAAATCTGGTCAAACAGCTCCAAAAACTGTTATTGAAAGTAGAAAGTCTATCAAACCGAGAGCAAAGTATGATAATAAAAATAAGAGAGCAGTGTCAAATACATCAGACTCAGTGTGCCATAAAAGGCAAAAGATCATAAACTGTCCCGTTCCTCCACTTATTAGACAGCAACCTCAAAAACATAAGTTATCCAATAGCTCAACGTCTTCAGTACTTCATACTCGAAAAAAACTTCATATGGACACTCATCAAACTGAGAAAAGAAATTTTAAATCTGATTTTTTGCCAAATAAGAGACAGCGTAGATCCGGAAAGAAACGTGGCCTAGGATCTTCAGTAACTTCGGGTGCATCTAGAAAGAGGAGACAACATTCAGAGTACCAGCGCCAGCAGTTTGAATCTCGCCATGTAGTGACCCCAGCGAACCGATCAGAGCGGAGTCGTCGAGGGGAATCTACAAGTATCCCACGGCATCCATTCAGGACCAGGCTGCAGGCACGACAGTCAACTGTGGCGTCACCGTACAGTTCTGATTTCGAAAGATCCTTCGTGCAAGGTTTTTGGGACAAGAGGAGAAAGCCATCCTGTAGTATGAAGCCGGCTAGCAGCGAATCATCTCTATGATTGGGCGATCATGTTCTTTATTAAATTTCTATTAGAGTGCATATGTGTGGTAGCAATGTAAAGGAATAAAAAGCAGATAGACTGTTTTATATTTTTGGCCATTTTTGGAACTTTTTGATGGACTCACGAATGGTGCTTAATTGTACTCAAAATTTGTTCGCAAAATTGTTACTTTTATGTATGTTTTAAATTTTGGTCTTAACTGCTTTTAAAAATTTTGGATCTATTGTTAAGGTGTTATGTTAGTTATTAAAATGTTATTATATTGTTATGCTGTTCATGTGTTATAAAATGTATGTTAATGTATGTTTAATTTTCAGAAAAGGTACAGATAGTAATTTGGGTTATTTTGTACATGCGCCGCGAATCAGGCGGGCACGTGTTTTGCGGTCAAGAAGTCCTTGACACGCGTTTCTATCTCTTATACTAACATTTAATGAATTAACTTTCTTCTTATCGTTCGTGGCTTATGTGTTGCGTTTGTACTTTAGTTGAGAGTTGTTTTCCGCAAGTTGTGAAGTTTTATGTTACATTTGAATATGAAATTGTATTGTATTAAAATTGAATGTTAATGTGATTTTCTTGCAGGGAAGTATACCTGTGTTATATATTGATACTGCTATTTTTCTTTTAGTTTATACAGATGAAGAGTATGTGATGACGTCACTTTGTAGATTTGATCTTTTAGATTATTGCATAAGCACAGCTATGTGAAGCTGTACGTATGTTACCCCAAATATTGTTAAAGTGGAGCTAGTTCTAACGAGTTTTTTGGGAGTTAGTTCATTGGCTTATGGGTATTAGGTATTACGTAGTAGCACGGAGTTATTGTAGCATGGAGTTATTATAGTATGAAGTAAATTTAATTTTAGATGAGTTCTGAATTTTGCTGAGGAAAATTTTTGCGCATTGGGTTTTTTGGATTTGGTGCAAATTCTAGTGTTGTATTTTAGTATTGAGGAAAATTTCGTAAGTTTAGTGTTTTGATGAATTTCACCACTCTTAGTGGAGTGGGTTGTTCAGGAAGAGAAAGTAGTTAGATTTTAAAGTTTTATGGAGGTTATTTTTAAGATAGAAGGATGATTGAATTGAATATGTGAATATTTGATGCAAACTGATGTTTTTGTTGTGATGGGTTAAAGTGTAATATTTTAAGTTATGTTTCGGTGCCAAATTTCACCCATCACTTTGTTTTTGTACGGTTTGAAATTTATCACAAGAAAAAGTCCTGGGCATGCATTTTGCCCAGTCCTTTTTCTCTGTAGAGTCCGAAAGGGGGTTGTGAGGGAGTGACCTTTGTAATAAAGGCACTCTAGCATTTTGAGATCGGGACTCAATGGTTTAACATGTGTAAGTGTGAAAGCGACATCTAGCCTCTCTTTTACTTTAACTTTCTAGAGCGTGTGTGTCTCTTTCGGATTCTACAGTTATGTCGCGGTTAGTAGTAATATGTAAATTTGTAGTATCTCAGTTTGCATCATATAAAAGCTGGGAGTTTGGGTGTGTGTAGTGTGTCTCTGGCGACAGTAGCCAGCTAGGAGTGTGTCTAGCGGCATTGGACAGCTAGTAGTGAATCTAGAGCAAGCGATATCAAATATTAGCGAGCCTCCAATGAGTTGACAAGGAGTTTTGGAATTCGACTCGAGAAGTTGGCCGGTGGTAAGAAGTTAATAGTAATTACGTTGCCTGGTTCAAAGTTAATAAAGAAATATATACATGTACTCTGATTGAGTTAAAAAAGGCGTTTCCTAGTGTTAAAGATAAGAGTATTTTGAGGAAAGAATTTTACTGCAATAAGCAGAATATATACGAATCAACATCAAAGTTTTACCTACGTAAGCTTGAATTGAAAAATAAATCGGATTTAGACATCACATTTGAGAAATTATTGGACATAGTTCTTCCTCTCTTTAATGCGATATTTTGCCCTTCTCCGCTGTACCACAGGAAATTTAACACAAATAAATTTAACAACTTACGATGGTATTTTCGTCAAACGCATAACTGCATGAAGTTTCAATGAATAAAGCTCTTTCATGCATTGCCTTTTATCCAGATGGTAGACCCTCTACATGCAATTTTACTAATGCTGCCAGAACGCTATACTACAAAAACCATTTATTCATTAGCAATTTTTAATGAGTGTAGCACTCTCGGTATTTTAAAAAGTGTAGAATGTTCATTCAATTGCAGAAAGATAAGAATCCTTGATCTGTGAGGAAGTGACCTTTGTAATAAAGGTACTCTAGCATTTTGAGATCATGACGTCAATGGTTTAATATGTGTAAGCGTGAAAGCGACATCTAGCCTCTCTTTTACTTTTACTTTCTAGAGCGTGTGTGTCTCTTTCGGATTCTACAGTTATGTCGCGGTTAGTAGTAATATGTAAATTTGTAATATCTCAGTTTGCAGCATATAAAAGCTAGGAGTTTGGGTGTGTATAGTGTGTCTCTGGCGACAGTAGCCAGCTAGGAGTGTCTCTAGCGGCATTGGACAGCTAGTAGTGAATCTAGAGAGAGCGATATCTTATATTAGCGAGCCTCCAGTGAGGTGACAAGGAGTTTTGGAATTCGACTCGAGAAGTTGGCCGGTGGTAAGAAGTTAATAGTAATTACGTTGTCTAGTTCAAAGTTAATAAAGAAATATATACAGCCACGGGCTGTCTAATAAGATTTTATCTGGCAGCTTAGCTGAAGTTTAGAGGAGAAGTAATCTGAAATGCCCCGATTGAATTAGTGCCGGAGCTGTGAGTATGAGTTTAATTTTTTAGCATTGTTACCAGTTATTAAAATTAAGAACTGCTCCACTGTCCTTGAGCCCTAACCGTTTTAAATAAACTGTTTTTATCTTAGTTCCTGAGTTATGTCTGCATTTAAACCCCAGTGCGAGCACCCAACCGTTACAGATCTAATTGAAATGCAATCTATAAAGTTTAGTATAAAATTCAGCTTCATGTGTGTTAATTATATTATCAAATTTGCACTTACCTGAAACATTGGATGCCTTAATACCTTGAAAGTTTGAACCATATTCATATCCTCTTAGCAAAAGTTCTTTGTATATATCTTTTCCGTTTAAAGTTAGTGACTCTGTATCGATTGCTATATCGTTCGTCATTCTCTTTTTATCCTTTTCGTCTAAAGATGAAACAAAGCCGCTACAGACAGCATCTCCTTTCTCTGATATTTCAAAGTATCCACTAATCTTCGTTATTGAAACTGTCAGTTTCGTTTTTGCTGTAAGCAAAATGTTATGAAATATATATTAATTTAAAAAAAGTTTATAATGCTACAAATTTATAATTCAAGTTTTAATGGAAAGCAAAACAATCTTTCTGAACGTTAACCGTTTTAGTGCCAAAGAGCGCCATCGCGCTTGTCGGTAGGTATCTGAAAAATGCCGTGATAGCTCTACTTTAGACAGTTTACTTTTGAAGTACATTAGTGAAAGCCATGCCTATGTTTTTTTTTTTTTTTTTTTTTTCATAAAATCGCATTTTTTTAAGTTGATATTTTAATTTTCATTCCTAATTTTAATTTCGAAATGTAATATAACTTATTCGTAAAAAAAGTAAAAAAAGTCTATTTTTAGTTTGTCATTTTATTAGATATACGAAAAGTAAATTTAGCACTAAAACGATTAATATATAGTTTCTTGATTACTGGAAAGTGACGTAATAGTAGAAGTTTGGGTATATATGTGTACACTTTGTAATAATTTTACTATCGAATAATATCAAAAGTTGTTGTAGCTCTATTTTAAAAGTTTGAATCGTGAAACTGATGCTCAAATATCAGATTTAGAAGCATATGAAAAAGCTTCAGAGCGAAATATATAATGACCAATTCATAAGTGCTAAATTTAAATTTAAAAATACATTAAGTAAATGCAATAAAAATAATATTTTATCGGTCTTAAAAGGTAGTTCTGCGAATGGATTTGATAGTTCGGTCAGTGGAAGAGAAATAAATTAATATTTTATCAATATACTGTCAGCATACCGTAAATTGGGGTGAATAGGAACAGCGGGATGAATAGGAACGCAACGTCCCGGTCATACAAATAAATGCATTATAAATATATAAATATATGGTATTTTTATTGCCAATTTTTTTATAAGGTAACAACATTAAGAGCTGGGAAATTGAGTTTTACCATGTTGGCACCACTACTGGAGTATATAAAAGAAAACTTCAAGTGGATCCTCAAAAATCTCATTTTTTTAGCGTCTTCAAAATTTTGTGTGTAACTGCAGTATTTTTCGGATTCTAAACTTAAAAGTAGGAATATTTAATTAATGATAGACTTGTAAACGATATGCTGTATTAAATTCTACTTATTTTTAAACTACATAATAATAAAGTGAAAAATGGCTTGTAACATCAGTGATTTAAGATTTATGGGGTGAATTGGAACACGTTTTCTCTCATGCTTTATTTTTCTATACACTAATTGTTTTATGTAATATCTGAAAACATATGTATGAATATGTAATGTAATAATATTTTCCTTGTTCTAAATACTTGAAAATTTTAAAGATGCCAAGAAAATACTTAGTTAAACAAAAAAATTCAACTCCTAATCCAACAGCCATGGAACACACAATAAAAGAATTTAAAAATGACAAATTACTAACAAAAATTGCACAGAATTAATCTCTGACATCCACAACATTACACAAACATCTCAAAATAGAAAACCAATTAAAAAAGAGAGGGATGGTATTAATACATGCAGTGATTGGGGCTACTCAATAGATTCACTTACCAATGACTTCTAGTAAAGGATAACGCAGAACAGGGCAGCATTTGTATTAAATTCCAACTTCAGCAATTCGAAAACAATTTCTTAGAATAAATTTTAATATTTCTTGAGATCAAAGTTGTTTTCTAATTTTTAAAAAGGAGTATCTTTAATTGTAGAAAATAAAGGCTTGATTTGACAGTAACAGTGTGTTCCTATTCCTCCCTTATCATTATTACCTATTTCTATTATCCTTATTAAAGTTTGAATCAAAATAAATGAAGATTAGAAAATTAGAAAAATAAATTATAAATATATATAAACAGTAACAAATCTTACGTTTCTGCTTAAAAAAAGAAAAAAAAACGGAGTTTATCGTAAAAAATAAAATAATTAAAAAGTCAGTTGTTGCTTTGTTTTAACGTTAAATGTGAGAATTGTTCCGATTCACTGCTTTTATGGTAGTACCGAGGATCTAATGATAAGTTTTAACTGAAAAATCATATTGGTTCCTTACCATTTTCAGAGAGAAGAGTTGCTTTGATAAACTTGACATCTTTAAAAGCAAGTGGTACCGTATTCATTGTTTCTGCCAATATGCTTCTTGAAAGTGTTTTCCACACTAAAACAATGTACCCTGCAGCTGGAAATAAGGCACGATCATCAATGCAGTGTCCAAGTAAGAAACGATCCTCTGAAGCTTGCGATCCTGGATCAATCAGATAATGCATCACACTGTTTTCTGTTTCCTCGTCCCATTTCAAAACAGTCCACGTTTCAGAATGGTCCCACTCCATAAGAGGAGAAATCATCGGAGTGTTCCTTGGTACCGGAAATGTAACAGGGCTATATAACTTATTTACATCCGGATTGAGACCAGAAGTGTACATTCTGTATGAAGAAAATCAAAATATTACAAATACGTTCAGGAGCAAAATGATTATATTAATGATTATAAAGAATTATTCTGTTAAACAACTAAAAGTATGGAGATGGTAACAAATATGTTTACTATTGCTGGTGAACATAAATATATTTTTTTTTTTTTTGCAAAATTTCTTAAACTGATTATTACACACTGAAATAAAAAGTGGGATTCTACAAATATAAAGTTATAGAAATCTAAAGTTTACTAAAATTTTATCTTTATTGAAAAACATGTAAATCTACAAAACTAGTTTTCACAAAGCTACAGAGAGATGTAGCAGAATCTACTAAAATTACAGAAATCTTACTAAAAATTTAGTTGTAACCCGAACCCGGTTCGCAGTTGCATGAAAAGTTCCATTTTCCTAAAAATTTCGCCGTAACCTTTCAGACTGTTTGATTTACCGGGCATACGAGTACCGGTTACATGAGTTTTTGGTGTTATTGTTGACTAAAAATCTCTAGGAATTCCGGTTTGCTGGAATTTACTATAACCTTAGAGATTTGTTATATGCAGTGTAGTATTTAATGTTAGATGCAAGGATAACGCTGAAATTTTTCAGAGATGTGCTCATAATAGGTCCAAAACAATTGTTATTCGGAAATTTAAATATGAACATTTGTATGTCTGCAGATGACTATACAATTAAGATGCAATAAAATAAGAAGAATCAAGAGGAAAAAAAAGATTCATCGCGAATGTCTTGTTGAGCTTTGATTTTCCATGATTCTTTTAATTCAGCTAAATGGATAAAAACAACATTATATGTGTACAATTAGCATATGAAAATGTAGCTTCATCCCGTGCTACTGCATTCAGATGTTATATAGAATTTAGAAGATAATTTCAAATTTCTCATATGATTGCAAATATTTAAATGAAAACCTTTGATACCTACAAAAACAAAAACATTTTCGGTGACACAATCTGCATAATGGGTACTTACACTGAAAAATCTCAACACTCAAAAATAAATACATTTCTGATAAAAAAATTTTACCAAAATTACAAAATATTAATTATTTAAAATTTTGAAAATTCCATATACAAAACGTTTTTTATGCTATTATTGCATCATTAATATGTTTTAAATGTGTTTCCGACTTCAAAATTTGTTCGTTCTTAATATGTTTCAAAAGGGCTGTTATTGAGAAATGTCTTCTTAATATGTTGCAAAGGAGTTTCTATTTAGAAATGTGCTGTAAAAAGGGTTGTTAATTGTGACAAAATAGTGTTGAAAATATTTTCTTACAATAATGTTGAACCTTTCTTACAATACACTACCGCACCAAATTAAAAAAACACTGCTAACACCACTTAATTGAGAATTCTATAAAAAAAAAAAAAAAATACATGCAAAATATATAGGGTTCTATATACATGCGTATATAGGGTTCTTTTTGATCTTATGGTTAGACAACTTCAAACTCTTGTCTCTTAGAAAAGTAGAAAATAATTTATTTACAGATCTTTAGAACAACAGAGCCTTCGAAACTCACAAATATTACTAGATATTCAAAAATAACTGTTCAAATCTATCGTACAAGTACAGATATAGGTCCCAGAGACTCTTTATACAATGTCTCAACGCTAAATCACATTCAAAACAACGTAGAGAAAACTCAAGCAAACTTGCTTAAACAATCGCAGCTCACTCAATGACTGACTGATAAATAATAACCACGACAGCTCGTATTGCTCTCCTTATATAGGCTCACAGCATGCGCTAGAAATTTCCACAGGCTTCTCGAATATTCCAGAAAACCACGGAATAACATTCAATGTATCAGCATATCTAAAGGAGGGTTACCATAGAGAGGGAAGGGTTACCATGGCCAACAATCGCCAAGTTTGTCGTCAACTTGGTGATATATCGCCAGATTTGGCGACCAAAATTAGTCGTCAAAAGTGACGCCAACTTGGTGATATCTCTGATATTTCGCCAAGCTGCCATACACATTCACTGAAAAATAATAGACAAGCTTGCTTGGTAACAGAGACAATGTAACAAAAACTAATATTAGTAAAGGAATGGAGCTTAATAAGATTATTTACATTATTTTACAGTACAAACACTATCTATTTACAAAATTCATAACAATATTTCAAAACATTTTCTACACGGCGCCTTTAAAATTACACATCTTTAAAAAAGAGGGAAAAAAATACAGGAGATTACTGAGTGAGTCGACTAATTTTAACAATATGTATGAATAACTGCATTTCTGGAAAAAGTATGATATTTTTAACAACAGCCTCTGCACAATTTTTTCTCTGGCACAGCTATTCACAGGGCATTCAAAAACGATTTTCATTAAATATGTTAATTAAACGTGTTCAATAAACGTGTTAAACAGCTAGAATTGTAAAAGTGTTTCACAAAATTGATCAAGAATGACAGTAGATCTACAACTAAGGTTATTCATCAAGAACATCTATAAGTTATCTACATATGAAAAAATTAGTTTGTTATTGTGTTCTCCAAAATTTAACAAAAGTTACAACAATTTTTCTAGAAAACTGGTATTTCAAGAATTTTTTGTATAAAAGGTAACAACGAAAGTTCTTGTAGTAGATACAAGTTTGCGCTTAAATCAAAATATCTAATAAGGTTACTAAGAATTTTTTTTTTTTTTTTTTTTTTTTTTTGGACTTTAATTCTTGTTTAAGGTTTTTGCATTCTTAGAAGTTTTTATGTAACGGGAACTCGGGTTGCAGATAAAATACTAATAAATTTGCTACTTTCTTTTGTATAACTAAGAATTTCTGCTTAAAAGTTTAGTGGATTTACTTTATCTTTTTTGTACAGTGCACAGATAAAACGTTAGTAAGCATTCGTATGTGTTATTTTACATCTGTAGAATTACAGTTTTTATTTTTATTTTTACATTCAAGAAATACTTAATGGTGATGTGCACAGAATTGTTTCTAGTATCCTAACTTAAGATCAGCATTTACTTCTGATGTTTCAACATGTTAAGTCAATTCAATATTTTAAGAAATCTTTGAAAGGTATCGCAAGCGAACAATTTTGAGCAGCAAAAACATAATTCTACAGAAGTAGATATCTGATAAAAACGTAAAAACTAGAAGGCGAGAATAGGGTTACATCATTAAGTATATTCCAGAAATTCTTTTAGCACTTTTAAGGACAGTGGTTTGTTTATGAAGCCACAATATGTTAATTACGATATGCAGCAAAGAGACAATACTTTAATATTATTAAACAGGGTTTATTTAAAAGTAAATTGGAAAATTAACAGTATTGTTAAAATGGGTATATACACATTTTATAAATCAAAATTATTTTTTTATTTCAATTTTAAAACAAACCATTTAAAGCTACATAAAACTTCACTTAAAATTGATGTTCTTTTTTTTTATGAGAGAAATGGGTGAAAAAGAATCAGTAAATAAAGTTTTATACATATTTTCATGCTGAACATAAAATTTTCACATGCGGTTACATATAGAACAAAAAAATGATAAATAAATGATAAAAACACTCAGAGCTATAATATAAAATGCTGTGGTAAAAACTTATAAACAGTTTTGGGACTCTGTATTGATACATATTTCCATAAATATTTTACATGTAACATCAGTAAATGTTACATTGCAGAATTATGAAAACATATATAATTATGTTGTGTTATTACGCGAGGAGTTTCTTTATGCCCGTAATCACCCGTCACATGTTATGTGTTTACCAATTTAAAAAAATTAAATTATACATTATTAGTTAATAACTGTTCTATTACTGTATCTTAGAATTTTGAAAATTTTTAAACAGTTAGAATAAAATTCTTACTAAACATTGTTTTTCGTTTTATCTATTTTCTTTTTTTAAGAAAATGTTAAAGATTAATAAGGAAATAATTGGCAACAAAATAAATTTAAACAAATTTGGCAGATTAAAATAATCTGCAGGATTTGTATTTAAATCATAAGTAAATGTTTTTATCTCAGTACTTAAATTCAGCATCTTTAATTAAAAACTTCTTACAATCCTGTATATTGTATGGAAACATGTACTGCGCGGCACTGAATGGGTTCATGACAAATGACCTTTAAATTAAGCTCAACTTTATATAATTTTATATCTTAAATCTGCATTCTATTTAAATATATTTTTAAATAAAATATATATATTTATATTTATATATATATATATAATATATATAATAAAATATGTATATAATATATATATATATATATATATATATATATATATATATATATATAATAAACTATATAGGCTATGCATAATTTAAATTTTTAAGTCCATGACGATAGAGGACGATCGAAACCGCGACGAAACAATGTTTTTTTTTATGATTTTGATGAAACTTCACCTGTTTCATTTTGTAAAAAAAAAAAAAAAAAAAAAAAAGTTATGTAAGTTTTACTTTTTTGAGATGCTCTAAAAAGGCAGTTTAGTTACTTTTAGCATAGAAGAAAAATACAGTAACCGTGAGGTACAAAATTGACTTGCGTTTAAGCCATCGACTAGAAGAAAAATTCAGTTATACTACGATATCATTTTTGAATTGATTGCGGCATTTAAAAGGTAAGAGTGCGACATTTTGGAATATCTTCTTTTTTAGATTTTTTAATAAATTTAGGCGATGTAAGTTAATAAAATTTGGGAAAATACTCTCGAAATTTCTTTTCCGAAAACTATTTTTTTTTCGAAACGTAAAAAAGACTTCTGCACATGTGCCAGGATAATTTTTCAACTTGCATTGACAGAGATAAGTTGCTGTTATTGTCATTTCCCCATACCCATATTCAAATAACACCAAAAATATGATTTTGTAGCCTTTGCAGAGAGATTATTATTTAAAACAAAGTTTTTTTTTTTTCATGAAAACAAAAAATATATATATATAAAAAAATTACACTTTATTTACGAAATACTTTTGAAGACTATTCCTCCCAAAATTACCTACTTACTTTCCTATGCTCGTCAAAAAGTGTAGAACATTGTCAACATTTCTCTTCATGAGACCAATATGAACTGCATCTGCGCCTATTTCTCTTTTCAGTATGGTTTGTAGTAACTGGTGAGGCCCTATTTCAATCACAATCGCATTTTTGGGTACATGCCGTATGGCGTCATAAAAGAGTACTGGTGACACTAGGTTGTGTACGTAGTAGGTTGCACTAGCATATTTGCAATCTGGAGTTTGCCATTTATTTTCAGGATATGAAGAGGAAATCCATCGACTGCTTCTTTTTATAGGTTCTGGAATTAACTGGAAATATTTTTTGCGATTACTATTTTAAAACTTCGAAATTATCCTAATTAAAAAGGTACAAAACAAAAATTTATTATCCGGAACATTGTTGAGAGCCATTATTTCGAAATTCGGACAAAAAAGGGATATTTTGATAGTTGTATTGTTTAAATGGCTTGATATTTTTTGTACGTTGAAGTAGGTCATATTTAATGAATAATCTGCAATTTTGAAGCCCTAAAAGATTTTCTCTTCCTTACAGAAAATGTCAATGTTCAAGACCGTGAATGCCATTTCATGAAAAATGAAATTCCAGCAGCATGTTTGGTGTGCTTCTGGTAAGCGGCAACATCCCAAAATTCTTTTGGTAAAAACTTTTAGTATAAAACTACCTGCTTATTCAAATTTATTTGTTTCCATGGGGCATTGTTACTATTGTCACAAAATATAGTCAAAAAGACGTTTTTGTCCATATTCCGCACTTAATATCTTATTTTAACAATAGTAACCCAAACATTTTCTTATACTCTTATAGAATATGAAAGTGCACTACTAGGATTAGCTAAATATTATAGTACTGCACGGAGTTCTTGCTGAGGATAGTAAATATAACTTGTTAAATATTCGATTTTTTCAAAATCTGCAGCATTTAAATTGATGTTATTTTAAAAAAGCGCCAATGTTGAATGAAACAAAATATATCGAGCAGTAATTGAACATATGTACAAAAACGTGTAAAAGAAAAAGAAGTGGAGTCTCGTGATATTTTTAGGCAAAAAATTGCAAATATTACAAGAAAAGAAATGTCCATGATCATATTTTTCCTCTATGAGAAAATTAAACAAATTTCAGGGACAACAAATTTCATTTTTTCATAGGAATAAAACATAGAATGAGGAAAGAGAAAAAAGATTTTTCATTCTCTGATAGGAATGGAATGTGATCCTCAACATTGTTTATTTAAATTTTTTGTCGTTTTTTTTTTAATTAAAGATATCGAATGACCCCCACTTATTTATATTTTCCATGTTTTTGTAGATATATCTATCTACTACATGTTACATTCTATTCCATTCAACTGTGACGATTTTTTGAGTTATGAGTAATTAAAATGTTGCAGATTTTGAAAATTTAGAATATTGAACAGGTTATTTTTGCTAGGAGAAACAATATCCCGGTAGAGTGCAATATTATTTATTTTATCCTAATAGTACATTTTCATATTCCATAAGAAAAAGTTTTGGGGTTCGGCTACTTAAATAAGATATTATATGCAGAAAGCGAACAAAAATATTATTTTAATTGTATTTTGTGCAACAAAACATTGTAAAATAACAATGCTACATGGAAATAAACAAATTTTAATAAATAGGTTGTATTATATTGACAGTTTATGCAAAAAAGATTTTCGTGTGTTGTTGCTTGCGAGAGATATAGTGCTCCAAACATACCAGCATTTCACTTTTCATGAAAAATGGCATACACAACCTTGAACTTTGACATTTTCTATAGGAAAGAAAAAAGTTTTTCAGGGTTTCAAATTGGCACATTATTCATTAAATATGATCTATTAAAAGTACATAAAACAAGCAAATTAAAAAGTACAACTACTTCACTTTATTTGATTTTCAAAATAATGACTCTTAAGAAAAGACAGGAATGTTAAAAATATGTTCCACAAAAATACATGTTCTTCAAGAAACAAATTAGAAAATTCCAGAATCGCCAAAACATAACGGACTTCACAAAATACGGACAGCTTAAAAAAATGAAAATTCCACTATAAATTTTAATCACCAATTTTTTTCAGATACAAATAAAAATAGCCGTCATAGGTAAAATTGCTTTCTTTCGTTTATTTCTTGTTCAGTGGATTACGTACTAAACTTTGAAATTTGTTTATCCGAACACCTAATTTGGTCATCATATTTAGCATCATATTTTACTTCAGAATACAGTACGGAAAGCGATTGATTCAAGAATTTATGAATTATTGGACGTTTATCCCTCTTGTGCACAGTGTTGCCATTTGGTAACAAATTAAATTTTTCTCTCCTTAACATTTATTCACCGTTGCCTTTTAATAACTTTATGCTTTAGATATTCATGTAGACCCTATATTTAGGTTTAGTTCATAAAAAATCAACATTGGTTGTTTATTAGTTGGGAATGCAAAGAAATTTTTGAAGCCTTCCATTTTTTAGTCATACATAGATTTATAACATAAATAATAAAAAAATATTTTAACATGCAAAATTTCATTTAAAAACATCCGGATAGCTAGTTGGTTTTTCCTTCATTAAAAAAAAAAAAAAAAAAAAAAAAAAAAAAAAAAAAAAAATTCGCCAGAAGAGTTATAGCGATTATTGTGCCATTTTCAATATTTTACAACCTAAGAGTATATGAATTTATACATAGAATTGAACCATATTATTGTGCAACTGTTTGACTATAGCTGAATTTAAAAAAATCCGTTCGAAAGGGCCACTGTAATAGCGATTTTTTTGCCATTTTTAACTTTGTACCACCTAAAAGTGTGTGAAATTATTGCATATAATTAAACCAAACTTTTTGTAAATGTTTGTCAGCAGGCTTTCCCTGAATTTGAAGAAAATCCGCCGGAAAAGTGCTCTATAATCGCGATGTCTGTACCATTTTTATTATTTTACCATCAAAAAATGTATGAAATTATGCATAGAATTGAACTTATTTCTTTGTATATGATTATTTTTGTGGCATGGCAAGAAGTTCCTCCATGAATTAAAAAAAATCTTCCGGAGGAGGCATCTGTAAAAGCGATTTCCGCACTCTTTTCAGTATTGTACCATCGAAGAGAGTATAAATTTACACATAGAATAAAACCAAACTTTTTGTGTATGTTTTTGGATATGGCCAGAAGATCTTTCGTGAATTTGGAAATATTCCAGTTGAAAGGAGCATTGTGATGGCGTAGATATTTTTACATCCTTTTCTCAATTCTTCGTCGTTCTATTGTCCATCGACTCGTGCAGAGACGGGAACTTGCGTGCTGCTAAGCCGGATATTTGTAAACAGTTGATTATAACCGAATAAGGAAAAACTATTGGTATAAATATCATGTTCCAAATTAACATGTTTTTACTCCGATTATTTGACTGAAGCAGAAATTCAAACTGAAAATCAAGGTTGCTACAGTATTGAATTAAAATTATTTAAGAATTAACATGTGTAAATATTTTTTGAAATATCAATTGTACGAATGAATTAGAAGAAAGTTTTGGGATTGGCACATCCAGCTCGTTTACCCTGCACTTGCAGACCCGCTCGGAGTTGCACGGGGTTCGTTATGATAATCTTAAACACAGCTAAAAGTTGTATGGTTTTGTATCATTTGAAAACTTTTAAATGAACCTAGTTTACGGGGGAGAGGGTCTTCCGCGGATTTTACTGTGTTCCGAACAAACATCTCACCGAAGGAATTCTGGGACCACGCAAAACTGAAGCACCATGTTCTGAGCACGTGCTAGCGATAATCGGAAACAGAAGGAGTTATACATAGTAATAGAGTTTGTAGACACACAAACATAGCACAAGTAATGATTTATAATGTCGGTATATGAAGCATAAAGTAAAATTTTATAATACAGAAAGTAGCGCAATTTAAAACCGGCTTGAATGAACCAAATTCCGTTGAAATTCCTCTTAGAATCCGACAAAAGAAATTGATTCCAAATGGTGCAATGTTACTTTTCTCTATAAATTTCACGAATTATATTTAATATTAATACGGTATTTCATAAACCGTCGAAATACTTATCTAAAATTACATCTAAAGTAACACGATTTTTAATTTAATGTTGTAATCAGAAAACGTTACTTGTTGCCGAAAAAGGAAACAAATGTTTGCAAATGTACAGCGTGTCCAGCAACTAAGATCCTGATTTCGAAATTAAATTTCTTAAAAACAAAGATCGATAGAATTCTGCAGTTAACGGTGTGTTTATTTGTTAATCTGTAAAAATGTTATACAGGTGTGTATGTATAGCATTTTTAGTGTGTGTGTTATGTAAGTTTCGGTCAGTAATTATTTTTAAAAGATTGTGTTTTGTTTGCAAATAATTCTTGATTTGACATATTTTTTATTTCAAACTGCATGCAGACAACGAGTTGTTTGACGTACAGGGCCATATTTTAACGAGTTTTGAAATTAAATTTTGAAATTTCAAAATTCCAAAAATTTAATTCTAAAAGTTCTAAGAGTTTCATTATCAAGAATCTCAGTCATGTACTATTTTTCCTTCGTTATTGGAGAAAAGACGCTTTTTTCTCCAAAGTTTATATATATACATAACTTTTTTTACCTAGTTCAAAAAAAAATTACCATTTTCACTAATCTAGTACAATGCAACCATGGAGTCATATCAAAAAACTGTTTTCAATGTTTGTACACAAATTGCTTGCTGTACTGAAGGAGACAACCCAGTTACAACGTTACACACGATTAATGTCATTCTAGGAGTTAAAGTTTGCTTTATAGGAGCAACTTTAGTTTTTGCTCTAATTAAGTGAATTTTTACAGCTTTCGTAGTTTCATTTCGAAAAAAGTTCACAAGTTGCATATATCTCTTTGCATGCGTCCATGAAAATATGCTTCTCGGTAAACTCATTCATTCTGACATATCGCGAAATTTGAACATTTTCTAGCATATTTATTTCACTGAACCTTTCTTTAAAAGGTCTTTGAATTTCCTTCTCTCAACTTAGAACTGAATTCCATGTTTGTTGTAATATAATTTCCGGTGGTAAAGTTCCACATGGATCAAAAATTTTCTACATAGAACACAAAAATAATCTTTTGGTGAATTTTTCATTGTTACACAATTTATAATTGCCTGTGATGACACCCATGTGGAAAATGTGTAATCAAAATAAAAGTTTTAGTTTCTCCGATCTGTATTGTAATCAGAGATTACTGTACTGACTCTGTGTCATATGTAAATTTCCTCCTTGCACCCCAATCGAGTTTTTTTTTATGGGGGGGGAGGATTCGCAGAACGGTTTTTTGTGCGTGCATAACATGTCCGTTTCTTGCGATACACGTACGGTTCCAAAGCTCTTTATGGTTTTCGCATGCGCTGAGCATTTTGCGATGAAAAAAAATGGGTGATGCCATTGGAAATTTTCGAGTTTCTGTAACTATAACCGTAATCGTGAGCGCCATTTTGTTGTCGTTCACAGAATCTCGAGCTCATACCTTTGAATAGCTATATCTGAAATTTCATTTCGATCGTTTGCTCGGACTTGCCGCTAGAGCTCCGTATATTGGCAAAGTTTTTTTATGACCACCCTGTACTTCAAATCTTACAAGTACTAAAAAACTTTGTTTTGAACAAAATAAGATAGATAACTATATAGTAAAAACTACACCTATCATAAAAAAGCAGTTAGATCTACAAGTTGCTAGATTCTTTTATGGCTGTAATATCCCTTTTAGCGTTGTTGAACAAGAGGAATTTGTCAAGCTAGTACAGCTTCTTCACCCTGGATATAAACCACCTTCTCGGAAAACATTATCTGGTAGTTTTCTAGATGAAGTTACTGAAACTTTAGAAAGTGAAATGAAATCAGAACTTCAAGGAAAAGATTGTACACTAGTCGAAGATGGATGGAGTAATGTCCATAATGATGCCGTAATAGCTTCTTGCCGGCATGTTGAGGGAAAGGTTTTCTTCCTTGAAGCTACTGATTGTGCAGATCAATCTGAAACAGCTCAGTTTTGCAAAGAAAAAGTAAAAAACTCGATAGCTCTAGCAAAAAATAAATTTTCCTGCAATGTCTCATGTGTGGTTACTGACAACGAAAGAAAAAATCCCAGTCGGCTGGGCCTATAGGCGGAGGTAGATTTCAAAGAGTGCTCATTTCAACAAATATATATATATATCTTATACTATAATGCGAGCAAAAATTGTGTGTGTGTGTGTGTGTGTGGGTAAATTTTATCTCAAAAACGGCTCTAACGATTTTCGCAAAAATTTGGATTTTACCATTTTCGGGCACGAGAAGACCATTGGGCTAGGTCACATGTTCGAGAAAATTCGATTATTGGGTCATTTTGGGTCATAATGGGTCAAGATCAAGCTATTTATATCTATAGAACGGCTGGATCGATTTTAAGGAAATTTTGTAACCAATCGTTTTTTGGCACGAGAAAACTATTTGGTTGGGTCACATGTTCGAAAAATTTCGATTATTGGGTCATTATGGGTCAAGCCATTTTTATCTAAAAAACGGCTCTAACGATTTCGACCAAATTTTACATTTTATCGTTTTGGATTAGCAGAAGACCATTGGGTTAGGTAACATGTTCGAGAAAATTCGGTTAGTGGGTCATTTTTCGGGTCATTGTGGGTCATGCTATTTTTATCTAGAGATTTTCTCACGCAATTTTGACTAAAAATTGCATTCTATGGTTTTCGGGCACGAGAAAAACATTGGGCTAGGTTACATGCTCGAGAAAAAATTTTAATGGGTCATATTGGGTCATTAAGAGTCTGGGTCAAGCTATTTATATTTAAAGAACCGCAGAATCAATTTCATCGAAATTTTGCCTGTAATAGTTTTTTGACACGAGAAAGCTAATGGGCTCACACGATCGAGAGATTTCGATTATAAGAGTCATTTGTGGGTCATGATGGGTCATAATGGGTCATAGTCAAGCTATAGCTAAAGAACAGGTGGATCGATTTTAACGAAATTTTGTATACAACATTTTTTTGGCACGAGAAAACTATTGGGCTAGGTCTCAATTCGAGAAATTTCGATTACTGGGTCATTTTGGGTCATAAAAGGTCTGGGTCAAGCTATTTATATGTAAACTACGACAGTATCAAATTTAATGAAATTTTGTATGTAAGTTTTTTGACACGAGAAAATTAATGGGCTAGCTATCTCACATGTTTGAAAGATTTCGATTATAAGAGGTTATGGGTCATTATATTATGAGTCATGATGGGTCATAACGGGTCATGTCAAGCTATATCTAAAGAACACGTGGATCAGTTTTAACGAAATTTTGTATACAACATTTTTTGGCACGAGAAAATCATTGGGCTAGGTCACATGATCGAGAAATTTCGATTAATGGGTCATAAAGGGTCATAAAGGGTCTGGGTCAAGTTATTTATATTTAAAGAACGGCAGGATCGAGTTTAACGAAATTTTGAGTGTAACAATATTTATACACGAGAAAACTAATGGGCTAAGTCACATGTTCGAGAGATTTCGATTATAAGGGTCATTTGTGGGTCATGATGGGTCATGGTCAAGCTATATCTAAAGAATGGGTGAATCGATTTTAACGAAATTTTGTATACAGCATATTTTTGGCACGAGAAAATCATTGGGCTATGTCACATGTTCGAGAAATTTCGATCAATAGGTCACTTTTAAGTTATTCTAATTTTATCTAGACAATGTCTCGCGCAAATTTGACTGAATTTTATATTCTATCGTTTTCGGACACAAGAAAATCATTGGGTTAGGTCAGATGTTTCAGAAAACTCAATTAATGAGTCATTTTGGGTCATAATGGGTCAAGGTCAAACTATTTATACCTAAAAATTGGCTCAATCGATTTTATCTAAATTTTGTATTTAACGTTTTTCGGCACGCAAAAATTAATGAACTAAGTCACATTTTCGAGAGATTTCGATATAAGGGTCATTTGTGGGTCATGCTAATTTTATCTAGAAAATTGTTCTCACCATTTTCAGTATATTTTCTATTATATCGTTTTCGGGCAAAAGAAAACCATTGAGATAGGACACATGCACGTAACAATTCAGTTAGTGGGTCGTTTTAGGTCTTAATGGGTTCGGGTCATTCTAATTATATATAACAACGACTCAGTCAATTTTACCTAAATTTTGCAATGGAACGTCTTTTGTCACGAGAAGACTATTGAGCTGAGTTGCATATTAAACAAAATTATATTAGTGGGTCATATCGCTTCATTGCTGAATGCTGTCATGCTAATTTTACTTAAGAAATGGCTTAAACGATTTTGATTCATTTTATACTCTACTGTTTTTGATTACCTGAAGACCATTGAGCTAAGTCACATGTTTGATCATATGTGATTAGTGGATCATTTGGGTAAAAAAGGGTCAGGATCACGAGACTATGGCAAAAGCCAATAAGTTGGCGATATTTGACAAAATACTGACGAAATTTGGCCGAAAAATCGACTATTAAGGTTACGAAACCAAAACACATATTTGGCGCCAAATGAAAGAATGTGTCCAAATTTGGTTATATCTGGCAAAAAATATTGTCTTTCAGAATGTGAAGAAATGTCTTATACATTCTTAATAGTCTTCGAAATGCATAGTTAAACTAATCAGAGTCGAGCTATAAAAGTGATTTGGATTGATGTCCTTTTTTTGTAAATTTTAAAATAAAGTAAAATTTATGAACATGTGCATACAAACATAGTTGATTGTTTTTATAAATAATACTATTATTAATAACATGTTTTACAGTAATAATACTATATCGAGTTGAACACAAAGTTAATTTTGACCGAGCTGAGCTCGGTCACCCCTGCTAGTATATATGATAAGAGATAAACCCAGTTTAATAACTTCATTTGGCCGTTTATGAAAAATTTTTAATTTCATTTTTCTGCAAAAACTGGTTTTATCAGAATCATCTTAAGAAAAATTCAGCTTAAATGCCCATTATGACAACATATTTTGAAATAGATTCTAAATTTATTAAAAAATCGACCAAAACAGTACATTATACAGTTCTAAATAACAAAAAACTGTCAGTTGAAAGGATTTGAGAAAAAAATTGAATTTAAAAATGAGTCATAAAATAACAAATTTGTTGTTTGAATGCATCCTTAAATCTTTAATCATGATTGCTTCGGAAAATTTTGTGCGAAATATTCACTTTGACAGCATTTTTAAAAATATGTTCTATCTTTATCAAAAAGCTGGCCAATACGTCACAGTATATAGTTCCTAAATAAGAGGATCTGTAAATTGGATGCATTTGAGAGCGAAAATGGATTTAAAAACGAGTCAGAAAAAAACGCAATTTCTTATTTGAACACTTCCTTAAATTTTCAGTCACGATGATTTCGGAAAATTCTGTTCAAAATACTTTTTTTGGTAGCCTTTTTTTAAATATATTCCGTTTTTATCAAAAAACTGACCAATGCATCACATTATATAGTTCCTAAATAACAGGATCTGTAAATTGGATGCGTTTGAGAACAAAAATGGATTTAAAAACGAGTCAGAAAAAAACGCAATTTCTTATTTGAATACTTCCTTCAATTTTCAGTCCCGATGACTTTCGGATATTCTGTTCAAAATACCCTTTTTGGTAGCCTTTTTTGAAATATATTCTGTCTTTATCAGAAAATTGACCAATGCGTCACTTTATACAGTTTCTAAATAAGAGGATATACCATTTAGATGCGTTTAAAATCAAAAATGAATTTAAAAATGAGTCAGAATATAAGCCGTTTGGATTTGAGGTTTTTTCTCCAACTCCTATTTTTGTTTAATTTCTTTTTGCTACACGAATTGGTCCTATGAAAAACTTGTCAGTATAAAAATTGTAGATATTTTTAAGAAGATGTAAAATAAATTTAATCATATTTGATATCTTAAAAATTTACGGAGTTATGGATTTTTCTCTTTTTTCAGCGCCCTTTTACTTTTCGTTTTTAATTTTTTTCATCGGTAAAAATTGGTCCTATCAAAAACTTGTAAATACAAAAGTTTTAGATAATTTTAAGAACATTTATAAAAAATTTAGTTGGACTTGATATCTTGAAAATTGACGAAGTTATGATTTTTTTTCTCTCAAAATCCCTGTTTTTTTCACCCCTTGAGCCGACTTCTAAATTTATCAAAAATCTGTTATGTATATACTTTTGGCCCATTTTTACTTACCCATCATACGTAGTATAGGGTAAGTCTTGCAATCGTTTTGAAAATCGAAAAAAAATTTTTGACGGATTTACACGTTTTAGATAGTGGAGATTCCGAAAAACATATTTTTAGAAAAATTTTTTGCCGTCCGTCTGTCTGTCTGTCTGTCTGTCTGTCTGTAAACGCTCTATCTCCCAATCAAATTGAGATAGAGACTTGAAATTTAGTATGTTGTTAGTATGTAAGAATGGGACGAACCCTATTTAATATCAGCAACCTCGATTATCCGGAACTATTTTTTCGGACTCTCGAAAAATTCGTTCTGATGAAAGGTATATAAAAATTTTCGAATTTTTTTGTTCTAAGGAATGGAAGTAAAAGGCAATAAAATAACACACATTTTGCATATATAACGAAGGCGATCGGATTATTAGTTGCCGAGATATTTGTAATCTTGTTTTCCACATTCTTCGATTTTTCATGACCCTGTATTTCATTCAAATTTCAATTCAGAGGTATATTTTAATTTGAAATGAGACGCTTAATCCGACACAGTTAATTGTTAGTTAATAGAATTATTATTTTTGGAGTTATAAGGATGTTTCTTTTACGCAGTTCGGTACTACTTGAGTAGTTTGGCGTTTTGTATAATTTGTCGAAATTGGTACATCAGCAGTTCTTTAATAAAGCATTACTTTATATATTAACAATATTTAAATTTTGTTTAAGAATTGCAATGCATTGTATAAATAGTTTTCGCATGTTTTATTTTCATATACATATCAATGATGGGTAAGTATTACGGTGGCCCTCAACGACTAGTTAAGAAGTAATATAAACTTTAAACCGATTCGATATCTACTTTAATTAAGAAGTTATGGCGTTTTTTCGGTTTTCACAAAAACGCCCCCTATTCCGATCCCCTTGGTCCGATTTTGCCCATTAACGAACTCAGCCAAGATTTTATCCCCATTGATTTTATGTACTAGTTTCATGGAGATTGGTGATGAATTATAGAAGTTATCATGTCCATAAAAAAGTGAGATATATAGATAGATAGATAGATAGATAGATAGATAAACTGGTGCGATTGCAATAGGTAGTATTTCTTACGAAATTTACCTAAAATTCAAAAAATGTGGGAGTTGTTAAAAGAAGAAAATGATGATATTCTTGTGTATGGATGCTGTGCCCACTGGATGAATCTTCTTGGGAAGGAAATTACTCCACAAGACATCATGAAGCATATTGTGGAAGTGCAAAAATACTTTCGCAACCATCATCTTCCATCTGCCTGGTTAAGTCAATTGCAAGACACTGTGAAGCCGCAGCTTCCAAATGAAACTCGCTGGAATAGCCAACTCACTTGTATTGACACTTTTATCAAAAATAGGTCAGCTTATGTTAAAATTTGTGAAGATCATGCAATTGAATCTAGAATAGTACAGCTTATATATAGCTTACAGAATAATTATAGCTTATACCAACAAGCAAAAGAATTGCAAATGCAGTTAAAACCTTTGGCAAATATGCTTGACAGGGTCCAAGGAGATAATGCAACATTGGCTAATGCTTGTCAAGCTTGGCTTTCTTTAGCTGTAGACATAAATCTGGCTCCATACTATGATGCAATTATGGAGCGTATGAAATCATATCTACCACCGTTTCATTATCTGGCATACATGATGCATCCAGCATACAGAAGTGCATTATTAAACGATAAACAGAGGGAAGCAGCTCAGACATGGCTGCTTGAAAGAAAAACAGATTTTCTTAGATTTATCATTGCTTTTGAAGCTGAAGCTCCACCATACCCTAAAAGTTTCTTCTCAGCTCAAGATGTTCCAGCAGCAATATGGTGGAAAGGCTTGAAGAAAAACTATATACCAAGTGATTTCATACAGCTCGTGGTGCTTTTGCATTCTAGTCCATGCAGCTCAGCCTCAATTGGGCGAATATTTTCAAATTTTGGATTTATCCACTCCAAATTATGAAACAAACTTGGAGTACAGAAGGCATCAAAACTAGTGTTTTGCTACCGCATGCTTTGTGGAAAAAAAGATTTAGAATGGAATTAACATTAAAATAAGATAAAAATAACAATGTGTATTATTTATATTGTAATTTTATATGTTAAATTATAAGTATTTTCACCATGTACTTTCATTTTTTAAAATTAAAGTATTTAGTTCTTTTATTTGTTCATATTTTTAATGTAACAACTAATAATACTTCTGATTATTCTTTATTCTATATTTATAGCTTGCAGTTAATTTCTATTTTCTAAGCAACTTGTATTAAAACTGTCAAAAAATTTATTCAAGTGTCTAAAACTAAAAATTATGAAAAATTATAAATTTAATGTTGTTCTAGAAATAATATTAAACAGTGTTTGGACTCAATTTTAGGTTTTTGACACTTACTGTCAAAAACTATGTCAAAAAGGGGTTTTTGACATGACGGTTAAAACCATGGTTAAATCCGGATAAAACCATCACACTGTCAAAAACTTGCCAACCCTACAATTAACATCATAATCAGTGTGTCAGAATTTTTTGGGAATATTTTGAGAATATTTTGTGAACAGAATATTTGGGACAAAGATGATGAGGACTGAGGTGATGTTTTTATTTTAATAACTGCTGTTGACCATTCTGTTCAATCATTTTGCACACACCTAAACTATTAAATATGCTATGTGAAATTTCTATGTTACGTAAATAAAGTTGCAATAAGACTTTCCTTTGATAAATAAAAAGTTAAATATGGAAACATTAATGATGCTAGAAAAATATGATGCTCATTCGTATTTGGAACAAAATCTAAATAGATTTAACAATTTAACATCATTCATGGTACTTTATTGAATTTTAGTTTCTGTTGCAATGAAAAGAATTCTTCGAACACCATCTAGAATCTGTTAAATTCAATGTATGTTCTTATAGATAGATAGATAGATAGATATAAACACAGAATACCTAAAGTTAATAATATTTATCGAAATGTTTACAGCATACTATTAACGTTGGATATTTTAGTAGCTGAGGACAGTGACTGAAATCCCAATTTGCATAAAGTTTAAAATTATTTATTTATGAATCAATTTAGGTCCATTCGTCATTGGTAATTATTTTAATGAATGCTAATATATATTACATTTTCCAGTTTCTGATCTTACTGTAATTAATGGAATATTATTAGCAGCAGACGCAAATCGTTCAATTTTCAGATATTGACCCGTATCCTAAAATAATGCCCCACGCTTCGTGGTCTTTAAAATAAAATTTTCATATATTTTTTTCAAATAATTATAAACTTTACAGTAACCCGTGCTAAAGTTCCAATACTTAATAAATTAAACTTATTAACATCATTCCGAAAACGATGTACCTACTTTTTCCATAGGGAGTTGAAGTTTATCCGCTATTGGTAAAACATATTTGCAATGAAATGCGTATCCACAAGTATTGACTTCTCGAACAAATTCATTTCCACTCTTTAGTTCATTTATAAAACGTTTCATGCTGTCTGCAGGGCCAGAAATTGTTACAGAATCCTCGGCATTATGGCAAGCGGGATATATGTCTTTTGGACAACGCTCTTGAGCTTCTGACCATGTCATACCTGTTACAAAAGAATAAAAGTAAAGGTAAAAGCAGTTTTTTTTAATATATTATTTTTGTAGAAATAACTATTTATTTTGGACTCACGTTTTCCTAATTCATGGTCTTGTTTCAACAAAAAGTCGACTGGCATTCATTTGTCGTCATCACCGAATTTAGGGCATTTTAAATAGCTTTTATATTTGTCAGAAGACGTTTTTTAGCAAAATTAATAAAGCTGAAAAGTTCTGAGGATTTTTTTATGATAAATTTCAATAAAAGGATAAGAAAATTGTATTGCTTCACATAAGCGCCAATTTATGCTGTGACCTTTATACCATCGTTTCGGCAGCTGGAAAATTCAATTTAAAAAAAACATTAGGTTTATTCGTAAGGAAGTAATCGTGGTGTTTGACTAACTGAAAAAATGATTTCTCAGAGAAATTTAAAGTCAAGTTAAAAATGGCTTCAGTGAGGATGTAGCCAACTACATCCTCACTGAAGTCATCTTCAACTATCAAGTGCAACAAGAACTACAGACATCAAAATGTAAGCTCTCAACTTTTTATTTAAGAATAATATTTTTTAAATATGGGAAGATGATAGGGCTCCAGCAAATAAAAAAATTGTTTTCTTATCGGTCATCACGCTCAAAAAGTGTAACTTGAATTAATATTAAAGAAAAAGAAAAAACTTGAATTAATATCAAAGACAAAAAACTGCATAAATAAAAAATAAGTAAATAATTATAATTGCATAAGTTGATAAAAAATGCTATGCAATAGCTCTACCGCGGCAGTCCCCGAGTGCCACACGTACTTTTTTTTATTATTATTTAGTGAATTTTAGCTAAATTCTGCCGTGTAATAAAGTTATTAGGTCAACTACAGAGCTGAACAAAAGTATTCAAATATGTTTCCCTCTGTAGTATAAATATCTAAAACAGAAATTCTAACCTGTTATGTATTTTCCTGCCAAAATAAATGTCCCTATTATGTAGTATGTATATATGTCCACCGACCTATCAAACACAGGATTACTAAAATACTTGGAATATATATTTGTCAATAGACAGTAATACTTTATTTACCTAAATAACGAAGCTTTATTAAAGATTTCAGGAAGTATTGGAAAATGTTTTTATAATCTATGTTGAGGCATGATTTTTTATTACCTTATTTAGTGCCAAGTCAAAATTACATTCACCATGTGATGTTACTATCTACATATCATAAGAGTATTGCTGATAAATGCTGGGAACAATAAAAATTAAGAACAATTGTTGCACCATCTGAGGAATTTAGTAAGTACTGATAAGTAAACATTTTTGTATGAAGCAAACAAATGCACCACTGTAAAGGAAGACTGAATTCCAGCTGCGACACACGTATAACTCCTCTTTTGTCTCCAATGTCTGAAATTCGTGCTTTCCCCTATTTTTACTCTGAGCCTTTTAATTGTACGTTATTTGTTTGAAAAAATGGATTATTGTTTCTTTTAGTAAATAAACTACTCCTATTGCTAGTGTAAAGTACCAAATATACCGAGAGTCAGGTTCCATTACAAGAATAAAATGTTCCTTCTTTCTGGTTTTTTTCCTTTTTTTTTGTAGGTTTTTATGTCCATTATCACTTGCTTTTTTGTGTTAAAGTAGACAGAAAAACAAAATAAATTACTCGTTATTAAAACTAAGTTTCGAACTTTTGTATGCCGTTCCTTAAAAAAGCCTTTTATTAAAAATTTCTCTTTTTGCTTATTAGTGCATAAAAAATGGCTTAAAAAATTGTAAACTACACAAATATATACCACACCCAAAACAGAACTTTCTCACCTGGCGCTAAAGGGATATCAAAAGTAATAAAAATAGTAGTTAATTTTTTTTTATAAAATTTAAATTTTCATAAGAAAAACAAAATTCTTATTTAATTTTGGGACACTTGGTATTAATGGATTTCAATTTTTAAATGTATATAAATTAATATAAATATATACATAAAAGAGAACTTTATCAGCTAATACCAAAAATGATTAAAGAAATAAAGAAAAAAATACATAAATTTTGAATATATTTCGATTTTAAACTATTTTCGGGTCTTTGGAGTACTAAAACATATGAATTGATTTAATTTAAAAAAAAATAACGTAAACTAAAAAAGACAAATGTATTATATAAGAAAAGTTTTGTTCCCCGTACGAAGTCGATTACCCACATTTCGATTTTTCGATCCCCTCGCATCGTAATTTTGTATAAATCGACACTAATGAAGAGAACTGGTTTTCGCTTTATGCTGCACGTTCTCTTTTAATCCATTAAAATCACGTGACTCTCTTTTCATGCACTGCATTCATGTCTTTACTTCATATACATCACAAAAAAAAATCACCTTCCAAAAGCGGTCTAAATACTGTAACGAAAGTGTTATCGCCAACAGAAGTGTTTGAATTGAAAAAATCTATCCAATTTAATCATTCCTCCTCAAAATAAAAAAGTATGAAAATAATAAATTCAAAACAAACTAAAATTATTTTACAGTAAAATTTAACAGTATTTTACTTAGCTTTGTGCCATTTTTTTCAATACTTTCAAGTCCGCTCACTACTTTACTGGTTGACAGAAAGAGAAAAGGCCGGTGGAAACACAGTTTCTTTCTTTTTTTTTTTCATTTCATCAAATACATGTTTGCTTTATTACACTCTCTGGGAATATATGTAAGAAACTTTATTCAATTAGCTTCTTCAGTCCTGTGACAAATTTCACCTGGCACAACAAGTTTAAAATTATTATAAAACATTACTAAAGCTGCATCGATTCATATATTGCTCGGTCCTTTTAATATGCCCACATAAATTAAACAAGTTTAGATGTAATTTTATCAATTTAAGAAGCATTAAATTAATTTAAAGGGTGTTTTTAGAGCCCCCTATAGGCGACATTAGGACTGAGGCGGTTGGTCGAATTTTCCTCACCCGTAACGGAATACTTCAACGTATTTCTTTAGTTGTCTCAATTTTAAATAATATGACCTGCTCTGATCATATAAAAAAAAGCATTGTAATTTTTACAGCATACCCGTTGCTGCCATAGAACCTTGAATAAGATCTGAATCTTCTGTAGCCTTTCCTCGCCAATATGACGCTAGAAGCATCTGTTTGTGTGTTAAGCAACCATCTGCATAGCCACAGCCTAATTCTCCAACACTGTGACCAACTATGCCATCAGGTCTCAACCCTAATTCAGTAAGTACATCAACAAGGGCTATCTGTGAATAAAATAAATGAAAAAAAAATTGTAAATATATGGATTTATTATAAAGATTGAACATAAAAACCTTAAATATATCAATACAACAAAAAACGCTTATAGAATGATTTAGTATTACCTGCACAGCAGCTATGGAAACGAAAGCTGGAATAATTTTCCGATGAGTATTCTCGTTTTGTTTTAATGAAATATCACTTCGAAATTCATTATTGAGTATATCCATTAAATCAGGAACATATGTTTTTAATATTTCCTCGGATTTTTTTATCGACTCCCGAAAAATTTTTATTCTCATAAGGTCTTTAGCCATACCAGGCCACTGAGTTCCCATTCCAGAGAAAACATACCACACTGGTCTTTTCTCATAAGGAAGCACCTGAAAATAAAATTCTAATATCATTTTCATAATATTTTATGTTATAAAGTATTAGTATAAATGTCACAGATAATAATGGGATGGTTTGTCGACCTATAATGAGTATTAATGTAATATAATCATAAAGTGTTTCGCATTATGCAAGTTTATGGCACAATTTAACAAAAAACATGTTTGATATGCATCGATTTTTGCAACTTGTGTCCGATAAAGTCAAGACAATAGTATAAGTAAATTATTTAATTTACGTGTGAATTCTACTTTAATTTTTAATGTAGATATACCATAATTTTTAGACGTGGGCAGCGTAAATGTCTATTTTGAACCTAATTTATCTAGAATATACTTAAATATTATTCCAGAAGTTACATAGATTTAAAATAAAACGGTGGAAGAATCCAGCATTTGGGGACATACAACTCAACACAAGTCATCTATGCTAACAGAAGAATGTTTCACATTGTGCCTTAATCAGCGTGTTTGAGATAAAATTGCAGGCAAAATCTACAAGTATAAAACTGATAGCTTAGATAAATCTAGTTCAAGGCAGATCCTGATAAACATGAGACTCGGGTTTTGATTTATTGCTGATTAGCCAAAATATTAATTTAGAATTTATCGAGAATACATTTCTTTTCAAAAACTCAGTGAGTGCGTCCTCTCATACTCAGTCCCTGCTTTCTATTGCATGCGAAAGGGTATAAACATTATGCTGTTTTTGTTTTTTTAAATGGAGCTGAATATTTAAAGCCCATGAATACAGAGGCATTTATTTAAATTTTGTACTTTTATGTGTTAAATTCCGCAATCATTAAAAAAAATATCCGATTACTAGCAACTTTCACCCGCTATGCTGCTCAGTTTCTTTAAAATAATCTTGTCAAATGAAGTGTATCTAACAAAGAAAAAATTTAAAAAAATAATAATAGCTCATAATATATAATCAAATATGTATAATTTTAGTCTGATTTGTATAATCTTACATTATTCAGTTCAAAATCCAAGTTGGTAACATAATAGACAAAATGTCTCTAAAATAACTAACGTACTGACAAATTACTAAAGTACTAAAGTATTTATCAAAAGTTTTAGTCGAATTTTTATCCTGAATTTTCAGTGTTTGTTGGAATTTGCTACTGAATTATGGTGAAATATGCCATAATTTTCGATCATGCATTTATATTCCAAAGGAAGATATTTTTAAGATCGCTGAAATACATGTTTGATTATTTTTAATGGATTTGTTATCATGAATTTCATGCTTCTGTCTAAAACTGGTTCTGGAATATGGCTAAATATACTAAAATTTTCCAGCCTCTATAAGCACTCCGGTGGAAATTTCCAACCTCTGGGAAAAACATTTTTAATTATTCATTTAGTAAATTTGTTATCTTGAATTACACGCTTCTACATAAAACAGTTGCTTAGATATGGCCGTTCTTTGGTATTCAACTTTGTAACACTTATACATTGAATGTTGCTGCTGAGCAACGACTAGAGTATCCGAAGCGTCTTTTAAAAAATTTTACATCATTTTATGTAACTGTAATTATCTGTAATCTCGGCGATATTTTAAAATTATACGCACATAGTAACACAGTTTAAATCCAGTATAATGATTTGGTTACTTACGTTAATATATTGGATGATTTCTTGAATTCCAAGTACTGCGTAACTTCTGAAAGGCTTTTTCTTGGGTGAAGAATATGCCAGTTTGTGAAATAAAGCCAAAAATTCCGGATGAACATCTTCAAAAATAGAATTTTTGAGCACCGATCGAACGCTTTCTTCTGTTCTACCACAAGAGAATAGCAGTCTAGGCACACTCTTATCCATCTCGTCTTCTGCTTTTGGGGTAAGGGCAGGACGCTTCAGTATCAAATTCACATTCACACCTCCGAAACCAAAGGAGTTTAGTGCAGCATACTTTCCATCCCAAGGCGTCAACTCTGTAACGACTTTTAACTCTTTGTCAATAAAAGGCTTCAGTTCTGGAATAGGTTCATTGAAGTGAATATTCGGAGGTAAAAATCCTGTTTCCATTGCGAGAAGAATTTTGACTATGCCACACAAACCTTAAAAAATAAAAATAAAAATACAACATTAACAGTGAATTTAGATAAATACAGAAAAAAAAGGAACAGTCCTTATTTTATTTTTTTATGTCCTAAATGTTTATTTTATTTCAATAAATATAGACTTTAAAGTACATGTGAAAGAAAATTACATTAATGATGACGCAAAATTAACAAAAGAGAAAAAAAAATCTCCTTACGTAGTGTTTTGGAAAGTTCAGTTTATTGTTTTAATTTAAGAAAAAGTGACTATTGTTTTATACTTAACAAAGATATACAGTTTAAAAGAATGTACAGGAATGATAATGTTAATGATGATGCAAAAACAGCAACGAAAAAAGAATGATCGTATCAAGTTTTTTGAAAAGTTCAGTTTACTGTTTTAATTATGGAAAAAGGGACTGTGTTTTATAATTAACAAAGATATATGGTTTAATATCTGGTTAAATAGACTCTCAATGTCCGATATTGTACAAAGTCTTATGTTCTTACCGTTTTCAAATAACTAAATAACTAGCCGTTAATGAATTCAAACTAACGCAAGAGGATTCTGTCCCCTGCGAATTACGCCCACCAGCCCCGTTCAACTTTCACAAACTCCAAAGACTTGGAATGTGCCCTGAACCCTCTGACAGTCTTGCAAAAGGGCAAAATTGTAATGTTGTTTTCTCAGCATTTTGTTTTAATTGCTAAAAAATATGATTCTTTCAAAACTATAGAAAAATCTTATTTACGAATATGAATGTTATCCTTGAGTGTGTTAATCATTGCACAATGTGTTAAAAATCCATTAAATCAAGTGAGTTATATCATTTTAATTATTGCTTGCATTGCAGTGAAACCTGGAGCTTAGGGAACGTCTACAGACGGGCTTGTCAGTTAGAGGGTTAAAAAAATATATATATAACCAGATTTCAGAAAATTGAATGACAATACATTGTTGAAAATCTTGTCATAGTTTGAACCAAATTTTGGTGTTTAATAGCTACAGACATAAGATTTTGAAATGTTGAACCAATATTTGGAGTTCCTATTAAGGCATAGCTCCGAAAGTTCGAACGAGATTTAAACAGGAAGCTCCAAATGTTAAGAAATGTACGAGATTTCACCGTTTAATGGTGGCAAACACTTAGAACTAAAATTTGGTTCAAACTAAGACAAGATTTTTAACAGTGTATCATTATAACTCCTGCTATCTTCTGTAATCGGTTTACCATTCTTTTCCGTTTGAACGGGGTATTTTTAATTTCAATAGCATTATATAAGCTATCCAAACTCTCTTTTCAGAAAATTACTATAAAATTAGGGGGAAAATCTTTCTATATTTTAATACTTCTAAAATACCTCTATAAATCACATGAAAAAAGATTTTTTTTTAATGTTTCTCCATCTATTTTTATTTATTTATTTATTTATTTTGCTCAAGCCTTACATGAGTCCTAAAACGTGCATATTTTAAGGGAAGATTAAAGAATAACAAAACATTTTTTACAACGGAAAACATTTAAGGAACTCAAAAAATAAAGCAGCTCAAAAAATTAATCCATTGCTCTTCTAAAACAATAAAGCAGCAATTGTAAATAATGCCAGAAAGGATCTAGCATTGAAATCTACGTACGATTAACGCAACTATTTAGAAGAATTTCTATGCATTCTAAAGAATCTAATGATGCTACGAAATGAAAAAGCAAAAATAATCCGTCTTTTTTTCTTCCAGGTATTGCAATAAATCAACAACAGCACTTGCTAGATTTTATTTTAACAAACCTTATAGTTCCATAGACTTTAATAATTCCAAGTACTACTGATATTGATGGTGTATATCCATTGAAATAATGATTAGAGAAAATGAAGTTTCAAATTATAACATTTCATTCAAAATACCTAAACATTGATTGCATGTATTAAAATAATATTTTGCAACTAGTTTTAGTCATGTTTCACTTTTCAACGTGAGATCATGCTCCTGTTTCTTCTTCGTTAAACCATTTAAATATTTTGACTTATTTTTGTTAATTAGATGTTGACAATGTATGTTTTCCTGTATATTATTGATTCAAGCAATAGTTGATTGGTAATCTAATGAACTTATGAATTTCAAGGCGGTTTTACTCCGTTGAGAAGCAGTTTAAATATCTTTTTTCTGATAAAGATTTCACATTTAGAGTGTCCGAGGTTTGTGTCACGGAATCCAGTAAGCCTTTGTTCATTGATAAAGTGCAGTCAATGCACAGACAAAACTCAAGAATAAAGAGTAACATTCAGGAGGGTGTTAAAAAATGACCCCCAAAGATAACCCGTTATTGACGTTTTAATACACTATATTGCCATTGATTATGGGACACTTGCGATTTTAGACATTTTACTAAATATCTAGAAAAATACATGAGGAATCATCTCGAAACTCTTAGTGTATAAATATAATAGTATACGTCATACATCTCCGTGAAGATTTTTTACCGAAACGCCATAGGGGACCGTCAACAAATTAAAAAAGAATGAATATCTTTTGAATAACCCTGTCAAAACTAATGTAGCAAAAGCGCTCAAACTCTAGATTATGATTGAATGCCTTTTTGTAATACACTGTGTTCTTTTTTATGCAAATAGCATGCACACTCGCAGAGTAATTAAGGTTTTTATAAAAATGGTCCCAAATTTTTCCAAGTTTTTCCATTATAATTTTCAGAGTTCTTAATATAAAATAATATTTTTTTCAGAAAATATGACAAACAACATTGCACACAGTACCCTGTAATTAGAATTAAAAAATAATAAAAATTGTATGAAAAATGAGTAGGTTTACTATATAATTTTTTACTGCGCATGCGTCAAAGATATCAAAATTTCATTTGCATATTATGTTAGCTAAATGTATAGAGCAACTTTTGTAAAAGTCTCAAAATCATAGCTTGAAAATTCTGAAAGTAATCGTCTATAGAAAAAGGACAAAATCCGTTGTTTCCAAAATGAAGCAAAAAAATGAGGGATTTTATCCAAATGCAGTAGTACATCCCATATTGTGTATTCTATATTGACACTAATCAATGGATATATGGATACAACCCCTCTTGTTTTTGCTTCATTTTGAGAATAACGGATTTTCGACTTATTCAATTGACGATTATTGTCAGAATTTTCAAGTTATGATTTTGTAACTTTCACAAAAGTTGCTCTATACATTTAGCTAACATAATATGCAAATGAATTTTGATATCGTTGACGCATGCGCAGTAAAAAATTATTTAGTAAACCAACTCATTTTTTATACAATTTTCATTATTTTTTAATTCTGATTACAGGATACTATGTGCAATGTTGTTTGTCATATTTTCTGAAAAAAATGATATTTTATATTAAGAACTCTGAAAATTATAAGGAAAAATTTGGGATCATTTTTATAAAAACCTTAATTACTCTGCGAGTATGCATGCTATTTGCATAAAAATGAACAAGGCTTATTACAATAAGGCATTCAATTACAATCTAGAGTTTGAGCTCTTTTGCTACATTAGTTTTGACAGGGTTATTCAAAAGATATTTATTCTTTTTAAATTTGTTGACGGCCCCCTTTGGAGTTTCGGGAAAAAATCTTCACGGAGATGTATGACTTATACTATTATATTTATACACTAAGAGTTTCGAGATGATTCCTCATGTATTTTTCTAGATATTTAGTAAAATGTTTAAAATCGCAAGTGTCCCATAATCAATGGCAATATAGTGTATATATTCAGATAAATTGAACACAATTGCGAGCACCTGGATGGTGAAGTTGGCAGAGCTCCAGACATTTACTTTTCTTTCGCACACGGATGTCCGAGGGTTCTGGCTCCGACGAGATTTTTTTCAGAGACAAAATAATTATTAGTTATTTTTGAAATACAATATCTGATTATTTAAATGTATTATAAATAAAAATATGCTTCTCCACGCACACGTACATACACACATATATACACCTATTTATTTATAGAAATATTGCAATTTTATGAATCTAATAGGAGAAAAATATAAAACTGAATTATTCAGTCGACAAAACTTCAATTTTATTAGCAATTATTTGTAGATTTTTCTACAAATATATTTCTGCTCTTCTCAATGAAGTAAGTTAGAACAAGTTACATAAAATTAAAATATGCTATTTTATTTTTATCTTGTCTAATACCTATCAATTTTAAAGATTATAATTTTTTGATTTATATATATATATATATATATATATATACAGGGTGTCCGAAAAGTCTGGAAACGGTCGAATAACTCGAGAAATACATATGAGATTGAAAATCGTAAATATACGTGTTAAATATTTTTAAATAAGCTACTCAGTGATACCAAATTTGACCTTCGTAACCGACCCCCTGGGAGTCAGAGGGGGTCCAACTTTGAAATCTTAAATTATAACCCCCATTTTTTATTGCAGATTCGGATTCTACGGACAAAAATACGTAACTTTTATATTTGATGTTTATTCCGAATCCTCGTTTATCACGGTGTAATCGAGCATATTAAATCGATGCATATTTCGGCTTTTCCAACGGGATTTTCGCCCCACCAGTGGCCGCGAGGTTCTGACCTCCAAACTGGTAGGTGGTAGGTGCTGGGTTCGAACCCAGTCGCGACCGTCGGCCTAACCGTTCGAAGTTTTCCGTGGTTTTCTTCGAACCTTGCGTAAATACGGGTTAGGTTCCCTTAGAAAGACCCCCACGGAGGGCAACCCACACCATAGGGCCTATATCCCATAGCGTAGGTAATCGGCCGACAAAAATACACCACACCACCACCAACGGGATTTTCCCTAATCGAAACTAATTGGGGAGAATTTATGACATCAAATTCCTCGTCTTTTGCAGAAATAGCGTTTCTTGAAAATCACCCGTGCCGATTATTTCGATAATGCTACACAGTTAAAAATTTCACCCATTTGCTGTAGCGTCACTCCACAACTTTTATAGAATATCTCTTTCATGACCAATGAGAATGTTCCATAACACAGTAAAGTACATTGTAAAAAAATTGACTCTTTTGCTGCATCGTCCCTCCACCGCTTTTATAGAAAACGATTACTTTACTCTGTTATGGAGCATTCTGATTGGTCACAAAAGAGATATTCTATAATAGCTGTGGAGTGACGCTGCAGCAAATGGGAAAATTTTTTAACAGTGTAGCACTATCGAAATAATCGCCACGGGGGATTTTCAGGAAACGCTATTCCAGCAACAGACGTGGAATTTGACGTCAAAAATTCTGCCCAATCAGTTTCGATTAGGGAAAATCCCGTCGGAAAAGCCGAAATATGTATCGATTTAAAATGCTCGATTATACCGTGATAAACGGGGATTCGAAATAAACATCAAATACAAAAGTTACGTATTTTTGTCCGTAGAATCCAAATCTGCAATAAAAAATGGGGGTTATAATTTAAGATTTCAAAGTTGGACCCCCTCTGACCCCCAGGGGGTTGGTTGCGAAGGTCAAATTCGGTATCACTGAGTAGCTTATTTAAAAATACTTAACACGTACATTTACGTTTTTCAATCTCATATGTATTTCTCGAGTTATTCGGCCGTTTGCAGACTTTTCGGACACCCTGTATATATATATATATATATATATATATATATATATATATATATATTAACTTTGAAAATATAATTTTCTCTTTTAACATCGGATTTCATGTTCGGAATAAGAACTACAGTTTTTGGTTAAAAATCTTTTCGGGAAATTATTATTACATAGATTTGCAGGTGGTTTTTAGGAAAAATAATCAAACGATAGAAAATAAACAGCATGAGTTTAGAAAGTTTACTCTTTCCGCAGTCACCTGCAACAAAGCAGTAAGTGTTTTTAAATTGATTAGATGTTGTTTTTTTATTATAATGCTATAATTATAATGAAAAAAGTTATTCTGTAAAAAGTGCTTAGAGAAGAAGCTTCAAAACGTCAAACGTAAAAACACGCATTTACTTTTTAAATAGATAGTATAAACGTAAATATAAATAAGTGTAAAATAACTCTATGTAATTTTTAAAAATATATAAATAATCATTAAATAAATAAAATTAATTTACATAAAATGCAAAAATATAGATTGTAAAAGAAATACGTACGTATACTGCATAAGATTTTTGCTTTATTTTTTATTTTTGTTTCTATTCATAACGTTTCAATGAAACTTTTTCACTCTTTATAAATAAATAAACATTTTTTTTTATTTTACTCAAGTCTCTTTTAAAGTGATTTTAAGAGCTTATAAGTGATTTACTTAATCAAGTGCAAAATTAGACAAACATTGGTAGCTGCATATTTTGTTACAGAAAATGATGCAATATAAACAGAATTTCTAATGTGTTTTCTTCATTTAATTTTGCGTCCCTTATTATTACAGCTCCTGAGCTATTTGTGGCAATAAAATATACAACTTCTTATCATTGTAAAATTATAGTGAAAATGGGTAATTATTATTGATATCAACAGCTATTTCAAAATTATTATGAAATCGCCAATAAATTTTAGTGCAATGACAAAAAAGTTTTATGCATTTTTTAAGAGTTATGAACAGATTTCAACCGCTAAACTGGTCGGTTTCTCTAAAGATAACTTGGATCAAACGGAATGCTTCTAGTAAAAATATTTTTTATGAAACTACAACTTAATATCAAACAAATATTGATAATTGTTGCCTTATTCGTACATCTTACATTATACGGTTCAAAGTTTATATTGACGATGTAATACACATAAAATCTCTAAAATCACTGAAGTACTTATTTTTTAACTATTGTTTAGAAGATTGGTTATCTTGAATTTCCCGCTTCTACCTGAAACTAGTGCAAAGATATTGCGAAATAGCCTAAAAGTGCAACCAACCTATTAAGCTCTCTTAGTTCTGAATTTCTAAAATATATAAAATGCACGCTTAAGATTTTTTTTTTTTTTGTAAATTAGTTATTTTTGAGTTCATGCTTCTATCTAAACCTGTTGCTTGATTATGGTGGAATTATCTAAATGCTTCGTACCTACCGTTGATCCTTTTGGCAGGGGAAAGGAAATTTCTATAATCGCTGAGATAAATGTTTAATATTTTTTTTTAATAGTCTTGTTATCTTGAATTTCACGTTATTACCTAAAACTGCTCTTAGGATTTAGCTAGCCATAGGCGATATCTAAAACTTACCAATCGAAAAAAAAATAGCCATTGCGAAAAATGCAATCGACACAGTCATCGATTACTTCTAAGAATCTACAACAGCATAATTCTGCAGTTAATCATGAAAATCATTGTGCTTATATGTTTATAAAGTAGGTTTTCGTAAAAACATGACAACTATAAATAGAATAAATTTATCAGTTCGAGATCAGTTTCATAGTTTTCCCATTATAATAAGACCACTTATTGGAATTTGTTAAATGTATCTACCTAAAAAGGGCACGGGATGAGCAGAATATAAACAGTAGTCACACGGCGTCCCAACGATGTGTCGGCTAAATTTAGGAAAATGCCTCCTAGTGGAGGGGGGGGGGGATAAATTTGGGAGAAGGCCCTGGAGATGTGTAATTTGGAACTGCGATTACAGAAATTTTTAATGATACATCACATTTGGAATGTCGACAAAAGTTTGAAAGTGCATCTTTAGAGTTCCAACTATCACACTCCCTGGGAAAACCCTCCCTATCCTCTGTTTGAAATTTTCGTAGATCATAAATAATATTTATCGGAGGACTCAATAAAACTGCTACGATTTAAGAAAAAAAACTCGGAAAACTCTCGACACCCCCCCCCCCTTAGGTTAAATTAGAGAGAAGAAAAAGAAAGATTTATTACATGAAAAAGTGGTCCAAAGGTTTTTGGATGATATAACACATAGCGGGTCCAAAAAATGTTTGAATATTTTCAGTCATCGCTATAACCTCCTCAGCGGTGGAAATTTTGAAACCGCTGAAACACATATTTAAATCTTTTTTTACTAGATTTATTTTATGAAATTTCATGCTTCTATCTAAAACGGTTGCTAAGATATAGAAAGATGTTCTATAATTTTCGACCTCCCCTTTATCTCCTAAGAGGGGATGGAATTTTCAACATTCTGGATCTAATTGTCTAGAACAGCGGTTCCCAATCTGTGGGTCGCGACCCACTGGTGGGCCGCGGCAGTTATTTTGGTGGGTCGCGGAACAATCCAAGTTTGATATCAAAATATATCTTTTATTTCATAATTTTAAAAAGATTATGACAATTTTAACAGGAAAGAATATTTCAAGAAAAAATCCTTAGTTCCCTTCTATATTAATATAGATGCGAACAGAATATCCAGAAATATTTAAATCAGCTTTGAAGACCTTGCTGAAATTCAACACTTCGTTCTTATGAGAACATGTTTTTTGTACTTTGCTGCTTTTGAAAAACAAGTACTGGGATAAACCGCGAGAAAATTCATGTTCCATACATTGGAAAACACCAGTACCAGAAATCGCATTGATTATAAAGTTATGTTTTCATAATAATTAAACGTATTTTTAACTATTTTTGTAATTTGTGCATTGTTTTAATTACTATTCACTTATACACATTGAGATTACCGATTCTTGTTTTTGTTGATAATGTACGAAAATTTGCGTTTTTCATAGGATAAGATAGCCGAGTATATAGAGATCGTAAAAAAATAGCTATACTGATATACAACTTTATCTTGGGTGGGTCGCGAAAATTTTCTGCACTGAAAGGTGGGTCGCGTATCGAGAAAGCTTGGGAACCGCTGGTCTAGAACATTCAATAACCTCAAACACAATCCTTTCATATTAACAAAAATCAGCATCTGGGGTCAGTTTAAAGCAGCGGAATCGAATGTCTTTCTGAACGATAATTTTATTAAAAATATTATTATGTAACTTATTGAATAATCGAAAGTTGCCAAAATTCGAATATATTCCACAGACGATAATTTCATTAAAAAAGGAAAAAGAAATGAACTTATTGATATGTAATAATATAAAACGTGAAGTAAAAATATAAAAAAAATGATGCTTTGAATGAGTATGCTTTTTCCTAATAAATTCAACAAAACTTTTAGAAAGGTGCAGATAAAAAAAAAGGAAAAAGTGAGTTTTATTAAGAATGTCTATAAATAAAGTTTATTTAAAAATATTTTTAATTTAGAGCCGTTTTTTAGATTTCTGCTTAACGGAATAACTATTTTTCAGTTGATTTAAGAATTTTAATCGTTTATCTAAAGATTAATAGGTTAAATCTAATAAAATGATTTTAATTTAATAAGCTGTAATAAATGCGGATATTTCTTTAAGGAAATTAATAGTATTAAGTTAATTTTGGCAAAAAAAAAAAAAAATGTAATATATCTAGAGACAGAAAGTGAGACCACGTTTAAAAAAAAAAAAAAAAAAAAAAAAAAACACTACCGAAAGGATTTTTATAGGAATTTTCTTTGTTAGTTTGATACCTTTTCAAGGATAGTTTCAGTGTTTAACACGTTTTTCTAAGTTTCTTTGTCAATATAATAATAGCAGAAAGTTCGAAAATTATGTGAAATCGATTATGAAAGATTAGACTTTTTAAAAAATTCTAGATGGCGGATATTGATAATCTTTGCTTTGTTGATTAGAAAATGTTTTGGGATGATTATAGTTTATTAGACTATGGCTAGTTATCATTCTACGGCTGTTAGCTATAGAAATATGGACGAAAGTTTTATAAGCAAATGTAACCCAATATGAAAGATTAGCCTTTCTAATAAGTTTAACTGGATTGGTTTAGATAATTAATTTAATCGCATTATCAATGAAATAATTATTTCGGGATAGTTTTGTTATATTGCATATAATAATATTATTCTTTACCAAATCCTACTGTGAGTGACCACCTTAAATAAGTGGATCTTCATAGCTGAAATTTTGTCAACACGTAAGAAAATAAAATAACTCAATCGCATTCATATCTTCTCAGCTAGCTCAAGTTACACCCCTTCGAACATAATGAAACTTTTATGCATCGCATCTATGAAATATCTGCTAAAATATACGTCTGTACATTCGATGGTGCAGAGAATATTTGCTATTAATTTACAGGGTTACTCAAAAATATTCATTGAGTAACGGTTCATTGAATAGCGGTAAAGATTGTTTTGTGCGCATTTTAATTACATTACACTATTTCACATTTTATAAAATGGATATACGTTGCTGAGGTTTACTACAAGATAGTTCCTGTAGCATAGTAAGCAGATAGTATTTACAGGGACACGCAAAATGTTGCAATTACTATAATGATTCCGAAGTACTGTATTGTATACCAATACATTAAGCTCTGAATATTTCTAAATCTTAATTTTAGCACGAACGCACCACATTTGCTAAGCCTGAAATGGAATTACCGACTTGTTTCATTAAAAGGTGGTCTGGTATAATAACGCCAGGCGGGGTAATAACGCATAATTATGTGTTTTGCATATTTTGCATAATTATGAAATAATCTGGTAAATGACACCCATGTGCTCTGCGCAGAAGGATTTTGTGTCATATAAATCGCAAAAAACAGCTTCAAGTTAATTTGTTTCATTTTTAGGTCTTATTGTTTTGACAAGCAACTAAAATTAACGCTTGATCTAAAATTTGCGGGATACGTTTTATGATGTGAAGACTATTTTTTTTATCCGGAAATCCTTTGTTAATTACATAAATTTGTAGTACATTTCATGGACTTTCAAAATGTTGTTGAAGATTTTGGATATCTTCTCGAGATAATTTGTAATTTAAAGTGTACAGCGCAATAACTATAACGGGGTAATAACGCCAATCCTTGGCATTAATACCCCGATTGATTCCCTGCAGTGGCCGAGCTACATCCTAAATACTGATTCAAATAAACACAGTTAAAACTGTGAAATGTTTCTAATAGTTCTATTTAAGCGGTCCTTTTTAAGAAAAAAGAAGCTCACAGTCTGATATTCTTTTGCCTCGTCCTCACCCCCACACACACACACCACACCTTTATTTTTCTTACACTTTCACAAAAAAATTAACATTTTCAATAGCTTAGAATGCAATTTGTCAATTTCTAAGTTTGTAGAGTTTGTATTTTTAGAATTGGGCAATCTACATGCAATTATTCCATCTTATTTCATAGTTTTGTTTGCATGGCGTTATTACCCATATAGGTGGGTAATAAAGCCAAATAGCATTGATCAAGAAATCACGCCATTACATTTTATGAATACATATCTGTTAAATTATTTTTTTATATAGATAGTCAATGAGTTGCTGTATCAAATCATATATCTGTTGGAAAAATACAAACTAAAACTGAGCCGTGAAAATTGGTATAACCTTAACGTAACGTTATTACCCCAGGGTACCTTATTATGTTTTTGTAAAAAATTGTTTCATTCCTTCAATAAATTTCCTTAATCTAGTTTCAATACATTAAAATTAATTTAATAGAAGCCAAATTTTAAAACATTCTGCTTATAATACTTTTATTAGTGTTATTTGGTAAATGTGTGCATTTTAAAACTGTACTAGTTATTCTTTCATGGTTTTTAGCTCACAGGCTATCATAGCCTGAGAGCTTATGTGCCCGTCCGTTCTGTATGTACGTTCGTATGTTCGTGCGTAACGCGATAACTCATGATAAAAATATACGTTCCACTTGAACTTTCGTATGTAGGTATATCCTGACAAGGCGCTTTCCTGATTAGTTTTTGGAGTTCATTCGATATGTATAAAAGGGGGAACGGGGGGCTCATGCCCCTCCCCTTAGTTGATATAAATGGGATTTTCATGCAGAATAAAAATTTTAGTTCAAAATTTAGATTAGGATCATTCTGATGAGGTAATTCCGTGACTGTTATTAGGTGTTCATTAAATAAGTATAAATAGGGGGAACAGGGGTTCTAATCCCCCCCCCCTTAATTTATATAAATGGGTTTTTCAAGCAGAATTTTCATATTTCGTTCAAATCTCTGAATAGTTTTGGAAGTTTAATGGTTAAGTATAATAGAGGGGGATAACTCCTTTTAAATTATATAAATGCTAAATGGGTTTTTATTAAGAATTATCCCATTTGCTCTGAATTTTGGATATAGATTTTTTATATGATAAAGCATGTCTTTGATAGTATAGGAGGTTCAATGATTAAGTATAAAAAAAGAGGAAAGGGGACAGCTGTTTCCCCTTCTTAATTTTTTTCGAACGGAATTAACCCTTGAAAATATAAGGCAATTAGGAGCCAGTGAGCTCAATGCCATCAGTTTAACTGGGCAGTATTCTTTATTAATGTCTCAATTTAAATTATTTTATAATGTATGTGGGGAGGAGACTTTTACACTAGAATTTAATATATCCGACTCGGTTTTCATAATATTAACAGCTATTTGTATAATTTACGTTTGAATATATAAAATTACTCAAAAAAGGTGTACACTTGAAAATATTCCATTGTTGAGAGTATCATTCATACCGATGATCTGATGATCACTCAAGCCTTTTTGGCTTAAAAACAAATTGTTTGCGTATAAAAACATTTCATATTTATTTACTTAGAAGGTGTCACAAATAAAAATTAAATTAAAGAGTTGACATGTTTCGGTTCATTAATAAGAACCGTATTCATAACATATAAAATCAGTAGAAAATTAAATGACACTGGATATAAATATAATTTAAAAATCAAAACAAAACATTGCGCCCGCTATGATCGTGAATATAGCCATTGCCAACGCGGCATATAAATATAATAAATTTTGACTATATATTAAATTTAAAAAGTATAAAATTAAAATTAAAAAAAGTAGAAAAACTAAATGACTCTGGATATTTATAAATTTTCTACTGATTTTATATGTTATGAATACGGTTCTTATTAATGAACCGAAACATGTCAACTCTTTAATTTAATTTTTATTTGTGACACCTTCTAAGTAAATAAATATGAAATGTTTTTATACGTGAATGAAAAAAGGTGAAGTGATTTTGTTTTAGTTTTTGAAAAAACGAAAGCTAACAACAGTTTTAACAACAAATTGTTTGGTTACAAAAGCAAAATCAAAAATGTAATATACGCGTAACATATCGTAAGATCTAATATCCTAAAATATTGAAATAAACCTTGACATACCTTAAAAACAAAAAAGGAAAAGAAACCGTGATTTTATTTAAATAAAATTTTTTATTAAATTATTAAAATTTTAGGTGTCAAATATTGCCAACAGAAAGGATAAATTGAAAGATATCGTTTCAATGAATCACTTTGGAAATGAATGCTTCTTTTAAACCGTATACATATTCCTTCCATATTTAAATTAAACATTATTAAGTAACACTCTTATTTCTCATTAAAACTGTACTTCTTGATATTTTAAATAAAATCAGTAATAGCTTTTTCAGTTGTTTTTTTTTTTTTTTTTTTTCGAGTTATTTGTATCTTTCAATTTTTAAGAAATATACACGTTTCAATTCTTCAAAAAAAAAAAAAAAAAAAAAAAAAAAAAAAAAAAAAAGATAGCATTATATGTCGTAGACAAGAATCTAAAATATGTGCCAATGGTACTATCTTTGTCCAAAATAACAGAACTTTCCATCCCAATTCTATAACTAGCCCATGTGGAACAAATGTATTCTATACCAGAACTTTTTCTGAAATAACATCTATCTAGCAACGTAAGTTCCATCAAAATCCATTCAGTAGAACTCGAGTAATAAGCAGCGAGAGCGAAATTTCAATTTGTACTTTATATACATGTAAATAGATGTAGAAGCTGTTTTATTATTTGTTAATATGTTACATTATATGCACCAAAATCAGTTTTTAAAGTTTCTTGCGTAATAAAACAAAATACTTACCTGATGATGCTTCTGTGTGACCTATGTTGCTCTTTACGGATCCTATTAGAAGAGGCTCTTGTCGACCACAGCAGTATACATCAGTAATAGATTTTACTTCCACAGGATCCCCTGCTCTAGTGCCCGTAGCATGTGCTTCAATATAAGATATTTCGGATGGGTGTAGATTAGATTCCCTCAAAACGCTTTGCATTAAGCGTTTTTGCATCTCAGACGATGGATATGTTATTCCTGTAAATTTTAAACGAAAAAAATGTTTAATCAAAATTTCTCGCGTATTTTATCTTCTATTACACCATATTTTTGGTCAAAATGAAGTTTTTGAGTTGGGTTTGTTGGGTGTAAAATGGTCTTATGAGGAATGTATTTTTGGTTTACTTCCTATTCAAAAATTAGTAATAAATGAATGTATTTATTATTATTTATATATACATACATCTGAGTATTCTCTATCTCTCTATATATATGTGTGTGTGTGTGTGTGTATTTGAGTACTCGTGGCATATGTAATCCATTTAAATATAATGCATATATGTGCGTTTTAATATAACGTGTTATAAATAAATTATTTATTTTCATCAAATTAAAAATGTCCAAATCAAACGATCTGTATTATAAAGGCCAAACGCATCTGTGCGTAACTCATACGTGAGTTTGCGAATGGCAACACTTTCCCTGTAATTTTGGTTATGCAATTTTCGCTACTGCAAACTTTACACTTCTAAACATCGTACAATTTAAATTTTTATACCGTCGTATAGAGAAAAAAATTCACATTTAAATGTAATTTCTTTCAAAGCTGTACCTCAATTTTTTTAGATATTATTTTTTTACTGTTTTTAGTACCAATTTTGTAATTGTGGCAACAGAATCACTCCATTTTCTCTTAAAATTGAAAAAAAAAATAGAAATTAAAATGCGCAACACTTTTCCATTCAATTTCGGTTTTGCGATTTTCGCCATAGCAAATTTTACACTTTTAAACATAGCACATTTTAAATTTGTATACCGTTTTATAGAGAAAAAGAAATGTACTTTTAAATGCAATCTATTTTCAAAGCTGTATCTTAATTAAATTTTGTGATATTAATTTTTTTTATAATTTTTAGTACCAATTTTGTAATTGTGGCAACAGAAACAATCCATTTTCTCTTAAAAATGAAAAAAAAAAAGAAATTAAAATGCTATACTATTTTTAAAATATCGTCTGTTACAATATCCGGTGAATTTCGGTTTTATTTCGTTTAATAATTTGGATAATTGGGTTTTATAGAATTTTGTTAATTTTAGCTTAAAATAATATTTGTTAGAGAGTTAGACTGACCATATTATACGATGTATTCTTTACTTTAACTAATTTTGTAGATTTATTATAAATCAATGAAACAAGTCTTTCTTAAAGATTTTCTTTCGTCGAATTTCGACGGGTTCCTTCGCGTTTAAATACAATCCAAAACTCGAAATAAAAAAAAAATCCGAAAAAAATTCCAGAGATATAAATATTCTTTTTTTTTTACATTTCTAAAAGCGAAAAAATGTTTAAAATTAAATTTGAAATGCTAAACTATTAATAAATCGAAAAAGTTTTTAAAATTGAGAGAAAATTGAATTCCAAAAAATATTATGAATGTCAAAAAAAAAAAAAAAAAAAAAAAAAAAACATAATAATACCTTAATTTGGCCTAAAATATGAAATGTCTTTTTATTAAATCCATTTTAAAATGAAATGAAAGGCAACGGGGTTCGAACTAAGAGCTTTCAGTTTACCAGCAAGATGCTTTACTTTTAAGCTATGATCTCGTTACAAAAAAAAAATCCCTGTCAGCTTGGCAGAGGTAGATTTCGAAAAGTGCTCATTTCAACAACAAAAAATAAAATGTATCTAGAGAAAAACCCAATTTAACAAGCTTATTTAGCCGCTTTTGAAGAAATTTTAATTTCATTTTTTTGTAAGAGCCGTTTTTACCAAAATCATCTTAAGCGAAATTTGGCTCAAATGTCCTCTTTGACCGCATTTAGAAAAATATATATTCTGACTTTATGAAAAAATTGATCAATACGGCAAATTATATAGATCCTAAATAAGAGAAACTGCCAACTGAATGCATTTGAGAACAAAATTGTTTTAAAAATGAATCATAAAATATGCAAATTGTTATTTGAATATATCCTCAAAACTTCAATCACGGTCGCTTCGGGAAATTTTGCTCAAAATGGCTACTTTGATAGCATTTTTTGAAATATATTTTGCATTTATCGAAAAACGGACCAAAACGGCACATTATGTAGCTTCTACATAAGAGAACCTGTCAATTGGATGCGTTTGAAAGCAAAAATGGTTTTAAAAATTAGTCTTAAAATAGGCAATTTGTTATTTGAGTACTTCCTCATTTTTCAATCTGAGTCGCTTAGGGAAATTTAGTTCAAAGTGCTTTTTTGGTAGCTTTTTTAAAAAAATATTCTGCCTTTATCGAGAAACTGGCCAATACGTCACATTGTACTGTCTCTAAATAAGAGAACCTGCCATTTGGATGTGTTTAAAATTAAAAATGAACTTAAAATAAGTCAGAATGTAGGCAGTTTGGATTTGTGATTTTTCCTTCAAATCCCACTTTTCTTTAATTTATTTTTGGTATAAGAGTTGGTCCTATAAAAAACTTGTCAATATAAAAGCTGTATATATTATTCAGTTGATGTAAAATAAATGTAATCGGATTTGATAGCTTAAGAATTCACGAAGTTATGCGTTTTTTTCTTTTTCCATCCCCCCTTAATCTTTTGGTTTTTAATTTTTTTCATTGGTAAAAGTTGGTCCTATCAAAAACTTGTAAATACAAAAGTTTTAGATAATGTTTAGATTATTTATAAAAAATTTAGTTGGATTTAATATCTTGAGAATCGACAAAGTTATGAATTTTTTTCTCCCAAAAGCCCAGTTTTTTTCGCTTTTTGAGCCAATTTTTAAATTTATAAAATATATGTCATGCATAAACTTTTGGCCTATTTCTTAGAAGTATAATAAACTTTAAACTGATTCGAAATGTTCGGTCGTATTTATTCTGTGTATTTTTGGCAACGATTTTTATCGTCTGCGTTTGTTTTATGAGTTCATAGAATTTTTTTTAAAGAGAACGTAGCCATGAGCGGCTATGTTGTGAGCCAGTTAAATAAATACAGTTCATAGAGTTTTTTAAATATGAGTTTCTATTGACTTTGTGAATGTTTTAAATGAGTTATCGACATAAATGTGGTCCGCCGACCACGAAGGATCAGCGATAATAAAGTGCAACGCGTAAATTTCTGAATTATTCGAGTTCAAGAAGAAACAATATAGTTTCGTGCAGTGGAATTTTTAAAGTAAGTGAATGTGATTTTTCTTATCTGTACTGTTATATATAAATTTAAAACAATGTTTAAAGGAGCAAAAAAGGAGGATTTAAGGCAAATAGCCACTGAAATAAATCTAAATATTAATGATAAAATGACTATAGCTGATTTAAACGATATCATTGAAAATAGCGAAATATATAAAAATAAACCGGCTTTTGTAACAGAAATAGCTAACACCATAATTGAGAATCGCAAAAATGAAGAGCAAAGGCAATTTGATCTTGAAAAGATTAAACTTGAACGATCAAAAAATGAATTGGAATTAGCTAAAATTAAATCTGAAACTAAATCTGTTATTACTGAAAGTGAAGTAAAAATGGAATCGTTAGATCAAATAATAAAAAGTATTAAAACTTTGACTGTAAAAATTCCAACTAAGCCTGAAGGATGGGGTTTTTTCTTTTCTTCTTTAGAACGAGCTTTCAAAACTAAAAATGTTTCGGAACAAAATAAAGCAGAAATTCTGCTGAATTTATTAGGTGACAAAGCGTCTAACATTATAACTTATTTACACGATACAGATATCGAGAATTATGAAAAATTAAAAGAAATAGTCTTAAAAGAATTTCAACCAACACCTTACTTTTGCCTAGAACAATTTAGAAAAGCTTTTAAACTACCAAATGAGACTCATGTACAATTCGCCTCACGACTGATGACCAATTGGAATTATTATCTAAATTTGAGAAATGTGTCCGATTTCGAGAGTCTAAAACAATTGATTGTGTCAGATAAATTATATGAAACTTTAGATAAGGAGACTGCTTCTCACATTAGTGTGAGACAAGGAGATAAATGGTTTTTACCAGAAGAATTAGGCCGTGAGATTGATTTATATTTTACATCACGCGGAAAATCTCTTGCTGAGAATTTTAGTGTTAATCGAAAGTATAATCCCAAAAGTGTAAATAAAGTATTTTTAACTGATGTTAAAACATTAAACTGTATTTTGTGCCACAAACAGCACCATCTTTCAAAGTGTCTAGATTATTTAAAGTTATCTGTTAATGAGAGAGTAAATGTAATAAAATGTAACAAGTTATGTTTCAATTGTTTAAATTTACACCCAGTAGCCAATTGTACATCAAAGAACATTTGTTTCTGCAAGAAACGACATCATAAAACTATTCATTTTCCCAAAACAAATAATAATACATATGTGAAAGAATTTGTTTCTTCAGAACATAATACACAAGGTAAAATAAATGTAGGAGAATGTTCAGATTCAAGACTAGCAAATTATGGCACATCAATGTTAAACGCTAATGCGGAAGAGTTCGTTCAGAAAACTTTTATTAGTAACTATTCGAATAAAAAGAATAAAGTTTTACTTTCAACTGTTATATGTTATCTAATTGATGAATCGGGATCTAAATATAGAGTAAAGTGTTTGTTAGATGTAGGCAGCGAGTCTAATTTTCTATCCCGCCATTTAATAGACATGATGAATTTGAAAAAAGAGAGAACAAACATTTTGGTGTCAGGTCTAAATGATGCCACCTTAGTAATAAATCATAACGTTAATGCATCAATAAGCAATAGAGATGGAAGTTTTGTAAAAAATTTAGATTTCTTGATAGTTCCAAAAATAACTGCAGATTTAACCCCTTCGCGTCCAATTGAAATTTCAGCACAGGATTTCCCTAACGTAATATTAGCAGATGAGAGATTTAATATCCCAGAACATGTAGATATGCTTCTCGGAGCAGGAATTTTCTATGAACTTTTAAAACCGGGACAGATTCGTATTAATAATTCTGATCTTATTCTGCAAGACACAGTTTTCGGTTTTGTAGTATCTGGAAGTTTCCAATAGAAAATGAAAATAAAGTTCATTGTGGTTTAATAAAGAAGGAAATGAACTTAGATAAAACACTTCGAAAATTCTGGGAAATAGAAAATATCGAGATAGAAAAACCAAAAAGTAAAGAGACTTTAATTTGTGAAAAACATATTGTAGAAAATTATACCCGAGAAAAAAGCGGTAGATACGTTGTTAAAATGCCCCTAAAACAAGATCCAACTACATTAGGAAGTTCTAAACAGATAGCAATTAAAAAATTGAATTCTTTATGGAATCGCCTAGCAAGGGACCCCGAGTATTTAAGATTATATTCCGATTTTTTAAAAGAATACCAACAGTTAGGCCACATGGTCGAAGTTAACGAAAGCGAGGAAGAAAATGGATCCTATTACATTCCCCACCTTGGAGTGTATAGAGGAATAGAAAAAAGTATGTCAACACCTTTGAGAGTAGTTTTTAACGCCTCTTCTTTCATGACAAAAGGAAACTCACTTAATTCTATTCAGTATAATGGGGGTGTAATACAAGATGATTTATTCTCAATTATGCTGAGATTTAGAAAATATATTATCGCTTTCACTGTAGATATTCAAAAAATGTATAGAGCAATTTCTATTCATCCAGATCAAAGGAAACTACTACAAAAAATTTTATGGAAAGAAGGTGTAAACGAGCCAATAAGGAATTTTGAACTAACTACTGTTACTTATGGTACTGTTAGTGCACCCTTTTTGGCCATGAGAACACTACTTCAATTGTCTAGGGATGAAGAAAGCAAGTTTCCTTTAGCATCACCCGTGCTGAGAGAAGACATATATATGGATGACATCTTATCTGGATCTGATTCTTTAAGTTCTGCATTAGAGCTCCAAAATCAATTAATAGAAATTTTAAACAGCGGAGGAATGTTATTACATAAATGGTGCAGTAATGCTCCACAACTTTACCAAACAAATGACAAGATATACCCCTTTGGTGATTCAGAAGAATCCAAAACATTAGGTGTCTTGTGGAAATCGAGAAAAGATTGTTTAAGTTTCGATGTAAAAATTCATAATGAGGTAAATGTCACTAAAAGACAAGTGTTATCAATTATATCAAGTTTGTTTGATCCTCTTGGATTAGTATCTCCTATTATAATTAAAGAGAAAATATTTATGCAGAAATTGTGGTTATTGCAATTAAATTGGGATGACTTGTTACCGGAAAAAGAAGCTAAGGAATGGGGTGAGTTTTCAGATAATCTACAGTTAATTAACAAAATTGAAATTAGTAGGTGTATTTTATTGGAAAATGCTATTATAATCGAGTTACATGGTTTCAGCGACGCTTCCGAAGCAGCCTATGGTGCAGTAATTTACTGCAAATCAGTATCAGAATCTGGAGAAATGTCAGTGAAATTAGTGACAAGTAAATCAAGAGTTTCCCCCTTAAAGCAATTAACTGTTCCCAAACTTGAGCTGTGTGCAGCTGTTTTATTATCAAAACTAATTAAACGTGTGATTTCTGCTCTCAAGATCAATATAAACAAAATCTTCTTATGGTCAGATTCTATGATAGTATTGTCATGGATTAAAAAAGAACCGTACATACTAAAAACATTTGTTGCGAACAGAATTTCAACGATACAAGAGTTAACTGAAGGGATGCAGTGGCGACATGTTCCTTCTCAACATAACCCAGCAGATCTTCTAACAAGAGGAATTAATCCTGATAAGCTAATCTCAAATGAGTTGTGGTGGAGTGGCCCAATGTTCCTAAAAGAAAAAGACTATCCAAATACAACCATACCTGAAGCAGTTGATTCCAATGACTTTTCAAAAGAACTGAAAAACTTTAAAACTAATGACTTTAAAAACATGTCTTTTTTTACAGTTTCTAATAATACCTTTGTGCATGATATAATTGATTTAAGTAATAATTATTGTAAGATAATTCGTATTTTAGCATTTATTTTCAGGTTTCTTAGCATTTGTAAAAAAGAAAGAAAAGAGGGTCCTTTAGACCTCGAGGAGCTGAACAAGGCAGAAACTTTTTGTTAAAAAGTGTTCAACGAGAATTTTTTGACAAGGAAATAAAATCCTTGCAAAAATCAGGTGAGGTAAATAATAATAGTCAGATAAGAAATCTTCACCCATTTCTTGATAAAGCAGGTCTTCTTAGATAGGAGGTAGGTTAGCAAACAGTAACTTAAATGATAACCAAAAATTTCCAATTTTACTACATAATAAAAGTAAACTTACTCAGATGATAGTAGAATATTTTCATAAACGATATTTACATTTAGGCCCACAAGCTTTACTTTTCCAGTTAAGGCAGAAGTTTTGGCCTTTAAATGGTCGTGCAATATGTAGAAAAACAATTCATAACTGTATTATTTGCTTTAAAGCAAAACCCATCGCATGTCAACAGTTCATGGGAAATTTACCAAAAGAAAGAGTAATTGAGAACTATCCATTTAATTGTTCAGGTGTAGATGTTACTGGGCCTTTTCTCATAAAATATAAGTACCAACGTAAAGGGATTTATCACAAAGTATATGTAGCCATATTTATTTGCTTTGTAACACGTGCAATCCATTTGGAAATTGTTACTGAATTAAGTTCGCAAGCCTTCATAGAAACTTTAAAAAGATTTTTTGCTAGGAGAGGTAAAATTGCTTGTCTTTTTTCTGATAATGCTCAAAATTTTGTAGGCAGTAATAATGAACTCAAACGATTACATAATTTAGTTAGAATTCCTGACGATAATTTATATGGATACTTGAGTAGTGAGGGTGTTAATTGGAAATTTATTCCACCAAGGGCTCCAAACTTTGGAGGTCTATGGGAAGCAGGAGTCAAATCCTTCAAATATCATCTGAAACGTGTGATGGGAAATGCAAAATTAACTTATGAAGGATTTTTGACAGTAGTAACACAAATTGAAGGAGTCCTAAATTCGCGTCCTCTTGTGCCTTTCTCATCTGAACCGGATGATTTGAATGCTTTGACTCCTGGCCACTTTCTTATTGGTAGGCCAATCAACTCTATTGTTGAACCGGAAATAAGTAATGTTCAAGATTCCAAACTAAAATTATGGGAAAGAACTACTAAAATGATTCAGTGTTTTTGGAAAAGATGGTCCAAAGATTATTTGAGCTCATTACAACAAAGAACAAAATGGATGTTTGAAAAACAAAATGTTAAAATAAATGATTTAGTAATTATAAAAGAGGACAATGTTGCTGTTTGCAATTGGCTTCTAGGTAGAATTGTAGAGTTGTTTCCAGGTAATGATGGAATTATTAGAGTAGTAAAAGTGAAAACACAAAGAGGGTTTTTTAAGAGACCAGTGTCAAAAATATGTTTATTACCCTTGGAAAAGTAATTGTTATTCATTTTAATTTGCTTTTTATTGTTTATTAGTATGTGTTGTATTATTTATTTAAAAATTTCATGTGTAATATTGTATTATAATTGTGGTTGAATGAAAATCATTCAACGGGGGCCGGTATGTTCGGTCGTATTTATTCTGTGTATTTTTGGCAACGATTTTTATCATCTGCGTTTGTTTTATGAGTTCATAGAATTTTTTTTAAGAGAACGTAGCCATGAGCGGCTATGTTGTGAGCCAGTTAAATAAATACAGTTCATAGAGTTTTTTAAATATGAGTTTTTATTGACTTTGTGAATGTTTTAAATGAGTTATCGACACGATATCTATTTTCTTTAAGAAGTTATGGTATTTTTTCGGTTTTCACAAAACCCTTTCTTATTTCAACCCGCTTGGTCCGATTTTGCCCATTAAAGAACTTGACCGAGATTTTATGCCTCTTGATTTTATGTATCAGTTTTCATGAGATTTGAGCAGAATTGTAGAAGTTATCGTGTCCATAAAAAAGTGATATAGACCGATAGATAGACAGATAAACTTTTTTACTGATGGTAGTTTTGGAGTCTAGAGATCATGATCGGCGTAGAGCTGCAAACATTTTTCAGAAATTCTAACGTAGGAGCGACCACAAAAGGTAGTATCTCATACAAAATCTACCTAAAACGTTAATATTAAGGCTATCTTTTGAAATATAAATCACAAAAATGTGCGGATGACATCGAGAAAATTATTTTTAACCAAAATAAACTTTTTCAAAATTTTATGATTTGTTGTGTGCCACGAAGTAATCAGCTGTATGTACACAAATTTTGAAGTATCTGATTTATACAGTTTTTGTGTATGGACACTGTGGCGGATGGACAAACAGACAGAGGATAGAGATTATTAGAATTTTGTCAGATAAACGAAACTCTAAAAAGCCAGTGTGATATAAGACTTTCTAACTTAACCTTCCGTCTACCAGACAAAACACCCATTTATCTACGGCAACACCTAATTTTAATTCCAAACTAGCAAACGGCACCAGTAATATTTTAATATAATTTTGCTTTTACAATGAAAGCTTAAATTAAGGAATTCGTAATATCTAGACAAGTCCTTTATAAATTCCGGTGTCAATCGACAATTTCTCATTTTACCATTGACACCAGAAATATTGCTGTCGGGTCCAATGGACCCGTCTGGTAGACGGAAGGTTAAACCTGTATATAAAAGTACAAAAATTTCAAAACTTGCATAAACTGAAGTATGCAAATGTCTTAAAAGTAAAACCGCTACAGGAAATCTACAACAAGGTTCGAAATCAGCTAAAACTAAAATATGAAACAACTAATTTCGAAAATAAATAAAAGCATATGATGAAACGCAATTTTCACCTTGTTTTAAACATAAAATATATAACTAATAAGAATGTATTTATTAAAATACAACACATTGCTCACGCATAAAACAGGAATTTTAATATACATTTGTACAATTAAAATAAAATAAAACTATCAACGTTTCGTGCAGTCTTCTGCGGGCGCCTTCAGGAAAATATGATAACGGAAGGACTAAGTTTGTATCTTGATCGAGAGATAATATTTCTAATAAATGAAAATCTAAATGAATTAAAATTTTAAAAATGTTGCCAGTTACACGTGAGTAAAAATTAAAATATTGCAACGAAATAAAAATTTTAAGATTTTATGATGTTATGCCATATTTTTGGTACATTGTAGAATAAAGTATCATTACATAATTTATTTTCTCGTGCTATGATTTCAATAGATTCTCTAATTTTACCTTGAACTGGGTTATTGCACGGAACTATGATTTTGGCCCCATCAAAATTAATACGGCAACCCTTGTTCGCCAAGTAGAAGCGAGAAAGAGCAGTATTCTGTTTAAATTGTTTAATATCTCTGCGATGCTCTTTAATTCTAATTAAAAGTTGCCGCGTAGTCATGCCGATGTAGACATTTTTAATATTATTAGATAAAGTGATGGGGATTTCATAAATACCAGATTTTTGATCTATTACTCACGTGTAACTCACTCTTTAATTTTTACTCACGTGTAAGTGGCAACATTTTTAAAATTTTAATTAATTTAGATTTTAATTTATTAGAAACATTATCTCTCGATCAAGATGCACACTTAGTCCTTCTGTTATCACATTTTCCTGAAGACGCCCGCAGAAGACGGCGCGAAACGTTGATAGTTTTATTTTATTTTAATTGTACAAATGTATATTATAATTCCTGTTTTATGCACCACTGAGCAATGTGTTATATTTTAATAAATACATTCTTATTAGTTAAGTTTTATGGTGACACTGTCCTGTATATATTTATAAAATATATAATATGAGCTTTTAAACGACCACTTTTCTTTATAAGGCAATCAAAATAATCAAAGAGATATTAATAGTTGATTTTGTTTAATATATCTTAGTACTTTCAAACCTTATTCAGGCTTTTCATCAGAGAATATTTTTATAACTAATTGTTTATTTATACAAATGCCTGCTTTCGTTTCAAATAATGAAAGATACAGTAATTATTATACTTGAAAGTAGAAGGAGTTTTTCATGTAAATTTAATGAGTTAGCCAATAATTATTACAATAAAAAACAGATGAAGTTTCTTTTATAAAATTTAATGAGAGAAGATATATTATTAATAATTGCAGATCCATTTATTTCATTATTTCACTCCATGCATTCATTTCTTTTCATTTTAAACGCTTACCTTGAAAGTCGATGTTGTAGTGTTTGATATCTTTAACTGTTATACCACACATTTTAATATCTCTTTGCTTAATTTATTAGGATATTAAACAATAAACTGCGTACACGATAGAATGTATCGTACGATAAAAAATATAATGATAGAATGTATTAACAAGTCATTCAATCAAATATGTAACGACACACTCTATCGTACAATATACATAGTTTACGGTTTAATATCCTGAAAATAAATCCTGACAACTTAAGCAAAGTGACATACAAAAAATTTATAGTTCAGCAGTGATATATATATTAATCTATTAATATACATATATATATTATATATATATATATATATATTAATCTATTATATATATATATATATATATATATATATATATATATATATATATATATATATATATGTTACAGGCCAAACCCGATTTTTGGCCAAACCGGTCTATCCTAACGCCCATGGGACAAACTAGTTTTTCCTAGGCCAAACCGGTTTATCCTAACGCTCATCGGATAAACTACTTTTTCCTAGGCCAAACTAGTCTATCCTAAGGCCCATAGGACAAACTAAATTTTCTTTTCTTTTTTTTTAAAATCCTAGAAGAGTTAGGCCAAACTAGTTTGGCCTAACTCTTCTAGGATAAACTAGTTTAGACTGCTGTTTATTGGTCTGAACTAGTTTATCCTAGGTCAATTTATTTTGGCGTGATTTTATTGAATTCAATGACCGCTTCAACGCCAACATTCTTGTTTGTTCTAGGCTGATCTACTTTATCCTAGGCCAATGTAGTTTTACATGCTTTTAGCTCACGGGCGTCAAAGCCAGAGAAAGAATGGGCTCACAGGTTCTGTATATATGTATGTACGTATGTACGTAACGCGATAGTTCTTGATAGAAATAATGTAATTTGACGTGTTTTTATGTCACCAGGCTACCAAAGCCTGAGAACTAATGTGCCCGTAGGTTCTTGATAGAAATATTCGATTTGCATCAAACTTTCAATATAGGTTTTATCTTATGAGGAGCTTTTCTGATTATGGGAAGTTATTCGAGAAGAATAAGGGGGGGGGGGTGAGAGGTTGATTCGCTCTTTCCCTCAATTCAAATAAATGGGTTTCCATGCATTATTAGCATATTTTATTCAAATTTTAGATATAGGAGCATTCTCTTGAGGCGCCTTCATGATTAGTTGTGAGTGTTAATTGTTTAAGTATAAAGGGAAGGGGGGATAGTGGTAATGCCCCATAACTTATGCAAATGCCTTTTTCACGCAGACTATACTGATTTGCTTCAAATTTTAGAAATAAATTCATTCTGGTAATGCGCTTCCCTATTTAGTTTTGCGGGGGTAATTGAATAAGAACAACGGGAAGAACTGGGGGGAGGGGGTCCGGCCTAATTTTGGCAAATGGGTTTTTCATACAGAATTAGCCGATTTGCAGCAAATCTTGGATTTGTTCATTCTGATGAAGCTCTTCAATGATTACTTTTAATGGTTCTTCGGTTAAATATAAGAGGGAAACTTACAATTTATTTCCTTCCTTAAATTAGATAAATTTGATATAGTACAGAATTATCCAATTTGCTTAAAATTTTGGACATGAATTCATTTGATCAGGCGCTTCTTTAATTAATTTGGGTTTTTTTCTTTTGGTTAAGTATAATGGAGAAGTGGCTGTTTTATCGCCTTCCTTAAATTAGATAAATGAATTTGTATGCAGATTTGCCGTACATTTTGAATATAGACTTTTTCTTTATAAGGCGAATCCCTGAATTGTTTTGAGGGATTAGTGATTAAGTATAAAGAGAGAAATGCAGGATTACCCTTCTTAAATCAGAAGAAGGTTTTTTTGAGCAGAATTATCTGATTTGCTTCAAATTTTGGATAAGTGTTTTATTTTATAAATCATATCTGTGATTAGTTTTGGTGGTTCAAAGGTTAAGTATAATTGGAAGAAATGGGAAAAAGTAATTCAACTTACTTTATTTTTGGAGGGTGTTATTCTTTAAAAAAATAAGGCTGTAATACACAATTAGTGTAAACAACCTGTGAATGCAAAGCGATCAGTTTAATTGGGCAATATTCTTTTTAATACCGATCCCGACTACTGCTCCATAGCTAGTCTTGTGCAAAGTGGTTTTGTCATCACCCTTATATAATGTCTTTTATTCGAAGTGTTGTAGAAAACCGTCAGAGGTTTGCATGGGCCGGAATTTCGTGGCCCGAGTCCCGCCTTTCCCGAAGGAAAGTTATTTTGCCGTCACCCGATAGAAAAATTAAAAGTTCAGCCCAAGTTCTGCCTGTTCAAAAATCAGTGAAAAGAGACTCAGCCCGGCTCAATCTGGCCCTACTCAATTTCTGCAAAAAATTCAGATTTTGCTTAACATACAGTTAGGATTCCTTTAAAAAATACTGCTTACATATTTACTGGATAAATTTACAATGTATTTTTTAATTACTATGTGTTCACAGAATATTAAATACACAGCGTATTATTGATTATTTAGATTCTTAAACCTTTCAGTGTTCAAATAGGGATTCATTAAATTTTTAATGTAGTTTATAACAAAAGAAAAAAAAGGAGAGTTATAACCATCATAACTATTGAATCTGTTTAGTAAAAAGTAGATTTGTGAATATGTTTCTCTGTCATTCCTTAAGGCTTTTCTCAAATCCAAAAGAGTTACATCTTAACACACTTAAGAAATAATTCCTTTTCGGAAATGCATAAGATTAACAGGCATTATCACTCAGAAAATATGTAATCGAATGGCGTTATCCATTTTTTCATAAAAGCTATGTACCTTTGAGAAAATACTATTAAATCTACTTTTTGAATCGAATTTCCGCTTATGACTTTACGGAAAAGAAAAACTTGACTCCGTGACAAGAACAGCTTATATGTCGACAGGTAATTAATTTCTCAAAAATGGAAAACGGTGTTCGATTCCAAATTATATTCAGCTCCGATCTGGCTTGAATATGCAATAATAATAATAATAATAATAATAATAATAATAATAATAATAATAATAATAATAATAATAATAATAATAATAAATGCATGTCTGATCTCAGTTGGCACGAGTCTGCAGAAAAAAAATAAGTAAACACCATGTACAATGCATCATGTCTCTACTGTGAACATGTTGAATTTCTGTATTGATGTTATAAGCAATGACTCTTTACACACATATAAACTTATTCTTGTGAGAGACATGTTTTTTACCGGCAAAACCCGATTTCGAGCCAAATTAGATTAGCCTAGGCCAAAGTATTTTATCCTAACGCCAATTGGATAAACTAGTTTTTTCAACGCCAAACTTGTTTATCTAAATGTCCATAGGATAAACTAGTTTTTCTTAGGTAAGAGGGTAATCCTTCATTTTTCCCTTTCTACTTAACCATTAAACCCAAAAACTATTCAGGGAATCACTTTATCAATAAGAACCTACATCTAAAATTTGAAGCAAGTTCGTCAATTTTGCATCAAAAACCACTTATCTAAATTATGTTATGTTACCTACATTGCCCTTTCTATTAGACTTAAACAATAAACATCCACAACAATCACGGAGGCGCCTTGTCATAATTATCCTATATCTAAAATTTTAAATGAAAACTGATAATTCTGCATGATAAATCTATTTCTCTAAGTTAACGGTGGGAGATTAGCCTCCCGTTCGCCCCCATTTATTCTTATCCGAAGAATTTCCAAAATTAATCAGAAAAGTACCTTATAAGAATGAACCTACATCCAAAAGTTGAAGCAAATCGGATATCTCTATGAAGAGTTATCGCGTTACGTACATACGTACGCACAAACGTACACACATAAGTACGCACATACGTACATACATGCGTACATGCATATATAGAACCTGTGAGCACATTATTTCTCTGGCTTTCACGCCTGTGAGCTAAAAACACATAAAACTAGATCGGCTTAGGATGAACTAGATCAGCCTACGACAAACAAGAATGTTGGCGATGAGGCGGTCGTTATAATCACTCCAAATTGAATTGGCCTAGGATAAACTAGATCGGCCTAGGATAAACTAGTTCAGACCAATAAACAGCAGTCCAAACTAGTTTATCCTATAAAAGTTAGGCCAAACTAGTTTGGCCTAGGAAAATCTGGTTTGCCCTATGGGCCTTAGGATAGACTAGTTTGGCCTAGGAAAAACTAGTTTGTCCGGTTTGGCCTGGGAAAAACTAGTTTATCCAATGGGCGTTAGGATAGACCGGTTTGGCTTAGGCCAATCTAGTTTGGCCTGTAACATATAAATATTAATCACTACTAAGCACTGCTACTTCGACTTTCAAGGTACGCATTTAAAATGAAAAGTGATGAATGAACACAGTGTGAAGTATATGGAGTTGCAATTAATAATAATAAATCTTCTCTCAATAAATTTTTCTAAGAAACTACTTTTACATTCTATTGTAATAATTATTAGCTGGGCCATTTAATTTATCCAAGAAAATATTTCTACTTTCAAATGTATTGATTATTGTCTCACTCATTTTCCAAAACAAAATCACGCACTTGTATAAATCAACAATTAGTTATAAAAATATTATCTGATGAAGAGCCTGGATAAGGTTTGAAAGTACAAAGATATGTTAAATAAATTAACTAATTTTTATCTATTACAATATTTTAATCGCCTTTTAAGTAAGGATGAATGTTTTGAAGCTCATATTCGATATTTTTAACCCATTAACGCCCAGCGTCCTCGTTTGAGGACGGTTACAAAAACTGCATGAAAACGGTTTTCCCACCAGTAAAGAGGAAGTTACATAAATACCTTCTTTCACGAGACAGAATCCTCGATAAATTTAGATAAAAGTTAATTTGATTTTAAAAGTGGTGGGAAATACAAAACTTAAATTTTAGCGAAGAAAATAATTCGGGCGTTAATGGGTTAAGCAATGTCGATAGAGTAAAACCTCAAATTTATTGGCCTGCATTATGTGTGCCCTCTTTATTAGGAATTAAATTTACTATCTATTTGAATAATGTTTGCTTATCGATTGTTTAAAAGTTTTGTACAAGTTTACGATATAGGTTTATTTATTAATATTTAACACATTTAAACTATATTAATTTCATAATATATCTCGAACAGTCTCTCCATAGCTGTACACTTTACTCCATATTTCCCAACAATAATTAGTATAATATTGTCCGTATTAAGAAGACATAGGTGCAATTTAACAGATATTTTTGCTATAGGTACGGAAGGAAGCTCATGTAGTTCGATACCACTGTATTAGTGATATAAATTGCATTTCTTTACTTATATCATGCACGACATAAAATGCAATAATTAGTTAAACTGAATAAGGATATTTTACTAGCGAAAACGTATACTTCAGATTATTACAATTCTTAGTCATAGACAATATTATTTGGTGAAGTATTACCAACAAAAAAATCAACGTCCTACCTTCAGGCTTAAAGCCGTCTGTGTTTGTCTTGATATTTACAACAGATGCATACTTTCGTCTAGCGTTATTGGATCTCTGAAGAAAAAGGGAAACAATGGCTTCACTTTTTACATACCCATCAGCTAGAAGAAAAAAAATCATAATTTTGATTTCTTTTTTTATTGCAAAATAATTAATTTTTAACTTAAACAAAATATGACTAGAAGCCTTGAACCTCTACCCTGCTCAGTTTCTCAGAAAGTACCTTTAATCAATTGAAATACATTAGTAAAGATTTTTTTTAATAAAAAGGGCTTGATGTCTAATCAAGTTAGTGATGGGCGATTCTGGAAATTTTGAGAATCGATTAAAATCGATATCGTATAAAACAACATCGATCATAATAAGAATCGATTTCTCATTTCTAGAATCGATACTAGAATCGATATTTCGATATTTAGGTTCACACAGAGAAGATCCAAATTACTAATTCCAAAACTTAGACAATCAGCAGGACTGTAATTACCGCCTCCCGCCCCCCATCCCCATTTAGGGAGGCATAGAATTAAGCTATTGCAGATTTTAGAGTCGGATATTAAGAATTTTAAATTTTAAAATGATTGTCACTTATGGTTTTCACTTACGCAAAAACTTTGACAAATTTGAGAGACATAACTCAACTAATAACAACACTGAGTAACTTGGCATTAAACCGAGTATAAAAAGTGCCAAGAGCATGTAACTAGGATGGGGAACAAGGAGTACAGTGAAACCTCCAAATAAGGGAAACCTATGGGACTGGAACTTTTGTCCCTTAAACAGAGGTGTCCCTTATTCGGAGTTTTTCTATTATTTTTAATTAATCGCTCTGAAAGATATAAAAATAGCACAGATGATGCCCCTTAAATGACCCGAAGTGTATAAATTATGTTAATCAGACAAAAGGAACAAAATAGAATTAATTAATTAAAATTTTCAGTTAATTACTAAATCATTAAATGATTTATAGAATTATTGATTTGTATTTTTAATAAAAACTGTGTACATGCATCAAAAAGTATAAAAATTTTGAAAGAATTTTACTTGAAGTAACAATCAAAAGGAATTGTTTTGCAGATTTCAGTTTTTCAGTACAAACCTTAAACTGTTCATTTACCATACTTATAAATTCGGTTCAAAACATATTGATATTTTCTAAAAAATCTATTGCATTTGAAAAAAAAAATGGTCAATTACATATTTTCTGAACACCAACACTTGCTAGTTTCAGGCATTTCCAGATAAAAAGTAATTAAAACATATGTCTTAAAATTTGCCTTTTTTGGATCTGAGAACAGCTTAAAAGCATATGTAAACTTCTTTATTTCACAATCTTCTTTTATTCACCACTTTGAGAATCATCCTCACAATTTTCATCATTACTTTCAATGCAGATTAAAGTACTAATGTTGAATCAGAATAGTGGGTAAATAAATGGCCGTTAATAGTGTCATATGCCTCTGTATCAACATGACTGACTGTCTGTTTGATAAGTTCACAAAAATCTGTATTTTCATTTTTATCACAGACTACTTCATTATCTGAAATTCAAAAACCAGGCTCTTTAATCTCATTTTCAAGTGTCCCTTAAATCGAGTGTCCCTTATTCAGAGGTAAATACATTACACGTCCTATACCAAGGAACTGGGACCGGAAGTTTTGTCCCTTAAATAGAGGTGTCCCTTATTCGGAGTGTCCCTTATTTGGAGGTTTCACTGTATAGACAAAAAAAACCCTTTTTTTTGTCTTTGACAGGGGGGGGGGGAAGGGTCCACAGCTCTGGGGGTGCCATGTAGCTTAAACTTTTAAGTTAAAAATGGTAGAAAATTAAATGAGCGAAATTTTAAGGTGTATATTGGAGGAGGGTGCAAGCCCCCCCCCCCCCCTCAAAATTTTTTTTGTTTCTTTTGAAGAAACAAAAAAATATGCCCCCCGGCGGGGCGCAGATAAACCCCAAACGTTCGGAAGGGCAACCCTTTATTTATCTTTTGTCAAGGATTTAAAATGTGGGTCTAAAATAAAATAGACCGAGAATTGGACATTTTTTAAACTGTATGCATATTCCGAACGGCTCTGTAAGTTAAAACTGACGTGGAAGGGGGGATTAGAAGAGACGAGCGTGAAAAATAAAACATAATAAACTAATACTTCAAATAACTGGACTTTTAAACAAAAATATAACGATTTAACCTAGTGTCGAATTAATGGAGTCGCCCGCAGGGGATTACCCCCCCCCCCCCCAGAAGTTATGAGATTTATGCTTTTTAATGCACAAATTGCGATTCCCCCTCTCTTACAGAGCTGTAAAACATGATGCTTTCCTCCGGAGTCGCAGAAAAATACCTTCATTCAACACTAATTTAGCCTAGAAAAAAAGAAAAAAAAAATCGAAATCGAATCTAAAGATCGAAATCGAATCTAAACATCGACATCGAATCTAAAGATCGACATCGAATCTAAAGATCGACATCGAATCTAAGATCGACATCGAATCTAAAGATCGAAATCGAATCTAAAGATCGACATCGAATCTAAAGATCGAAATCGAATCTAAAGATCGATCTTACGGGCAGAATCGATTTTACATTTTTACTTTCTTTTGTAACTTTACAAGAAGAGAGTATTAGATTCGTAAAAAATTTTGACTTCTCGTTTTTGATGGATTTATATATTTTAGAAGGTCTTTAACACGATTTCATGGTTTTTAAGAAATATCTGTCTGTGGGTGTGTCTGTCACTCTGTGAGTCTGTATACGACAAAAATTTCTGACCGTTCTATCTCAAGAACAAATGCACGGAATTCCACAAAACTTTAGATTTAGTTTGACCTTGATATAAACTAAATCTAATTAATTTTTGGTGCATATAGCCTAACAGGTGGCGCTGCTATGCTGCATTTTTTGCGATTTGCGCAACAGCTATATCTGAATAACGAATGAACGGATTTTCATCACATTTTAGATCCAGTTAGTCCTTGACATGAATTGATGTTTTTTGAATTTTGGTGTATATAGCTTTTCAGATGGCGCTGCTATAATGAATTTTTCACAATTTCCACTCAGCGCCATGTGAAAGGGGGGGGGGGCGAAAGGAAGCGGCCGTTCCGAGCACGGAAATTTAGGGGGCGCCAAATTTTTACTATTAACATCACTTCTAGCCTATCACAAGAAAAAGTTAATAGGGGGGGGGCTAAATTGGAACTTTGAATCGGGCGCAGTTCTCTTTTCGCACGCCCCTGTTTCCATTTTAGCTTTATTTCAAGAACTAATGCACGGACTTTCATAAAAATTTAGATTCAATTAGTCCTTGATATTATTTTATGCTAATTACATTTTGGTGGAAATCGCTTAAGAGATGGCGCTGCTATACTGCATTATTCATGATTAACGCAATAGCGCTATCTCAAGAACGAATTTTCATCAAAATTCAGATTCAGTAAATCTCTGACATAGATTAGTGTTATTTAGTTCTTGGTGTAAATTGCCCAACAGGTGGCGCTGATATGCTGCATTTTTTATGGTTTCGCAATAGCTGTATCTCGCGCTTTCATGGATTTTCATCAAAATTCAGATTCAGCTGGTACTTAATAAAAATTGATCCTGATCAATTTTTGGTGTACATCACTCAACAAAAGACGCTATTTTGCAGGGGGGAGGGGGAGGGGGTTCTGAGGTTTCTTTAATTTTTCTATCTTAGAAACTAATACACTGAAATTTTGGAATTGGCACATCCGTCTATTTTATCTTCGACTTTTGAAGGAAAATGAAAATTATATTACCTTCAGAGAAATCGATTAAAAATTTTAAAGTATCGATTAAATCGAGTTGGCCGTAGTATCGATTAAATCGATTTAAAAAATCGAAATCGCCCATCACTAAATCAAGTCTCTATCTAATTGTTGCCTTTTTCCTGTGTTCTTACATTATCCAATTTAAAATCGATGTTTACGGCATAATAGCAAATTAGCTCTAAACATCACTAAAGTAATTATGTTTAACTATTTTAAAAAGATTTGATATCTTAAATTTCTCGCTTCTACCTGAAATTACTACAAAGATACACCGCTCAGCAAAAGTTTAGACAATGATCGATTTCGCTTCTATTTTCAGAAGTATGTACCGAATGTTTGTAATTCCTCTGTCATATATTACTTGTGATTTATCCTTTATTCACACACAATAAATTTTGAATTTTACTTTTTACATAAAATATAATGACAAAAAAATAAAATTAACATTGTGGCAAAAGTATAGACAATTTGTGTATTTACAGAAAAATAACTACAAATTAAAACCGAGTTGCATCCGCATTGTATGCAGTTAGTGCAAGAATGTGACTTTTCATCGAAAAAACTAAATGCTGAGTCACTTGGGGGGGGGGGGTCTATTTCGTACCAAATATGTTCAACAGCAGCTCGAATCTCATTAAAAAATATATAGCATAAATTTCCATAAACATTACGACATATGATGTTACAAAAGTTTTCGACTGGGTCCGGATCAGAACTACAAGCCGGCCAGTTCAGATCAATAATATTTTCAGAGTTAACCGAAGTTCTTCTTTTGTATGCAACATGAATAGATGCTAAAATCCATACTTTAGATCAGCAAAAGTTCCCCAAATGGCTAAAAATTAATCTCCCACATATGCACGTAGTCTTGTGTTTCTTGGCAAACAATGAATAACTCCACAGATACACGAGCATTAAAGTTAAGTGAGGACCACATTATTTAAAAGTCACCTTCTTTTTGTCGACTTAATAAAGTCCCAGGATCTTTACTTAAGTCATTCCAATTGTATGCCCAATTCTTTGGGTCATTCAAATTCCACATTTTTTTCGTTGCTGAATATCGTAGCGTACCATTTGGGTCCATATGACGTATGTTTGCAAGTTAATTGAATTCTCGACACTTTATAACGAGATTTTAAAGCTGATTGTTTTATTATTGTCATGTAAATTGCCTTGTAAATTTACCTGTTTCTTTAATCATCTACGCATCATGTCCGTCGACACAGAAATTCCTGACTTACTTTTAATGTGATTAACAATCATTATTTGTGTAAATGTCACATTCTGGATCCTTTTGTCATCGCATTTTCTTGTCACACAAGGTCTTCCAATTTATGCTTTTTTTTTTTTTTTTTTGAAGGAGTCATCCTTAGACTATCCTTCATAGACAGACCACTTTGGACGATTCAGTGCTGCTGAAATTTCTGCAACTGTCTTTCCTTTCCATTTCAGCTTCCATACTTCAATTTCCTCATCTAAATGAATATTGTTAGCTCGCGGCATCTTCACTAACTGATGCTATATCGAAGTATAATTAAATACTTCAGACATGTGACATCATAACTTGGAAATTTGTATTTATCCATGAACAGTTGGCTAAAAATCAAAAAAGTGTCTAAACTTTTGCAATATGCAAATTTTACTTTTTTCAGTTAAATTATATGTTATATTACATTATAATCATTATTTTTATTGTACATTGTTTAAAATATATTTGAAAATAAATATAGCCATTTCTAAAACTCACGTGTTCTTATTTTTTATTTAAAGGTTAAAAAACACCAGTGTCTAAACTTTTGCTGAGCACTGTATGACGAAATGTCCTAAAAGTACAAACATCACGTTAAACCTTCTTAATTTGCAATCTTTTAACACTAGAACCGCGAGAATTTCGGTATACCTAGAACCACGCAGGGCCGTAAATCCCGGGGGGGGGGGTGCAACACCCCCCCTAGGAGAAATCAGTCGGAAAATTCCCAGATCTATCGGAAAAAGTAAGTTTAGTCGGAAAAAAATGGTATTAACCAACAAAATCTTATAAACTGGAAAATCATTCGGAAAATTTCCCGTTCCATCGGAAAAGGCGTGTTTAGTTGGAAAAAATAGCATTACGTATTATCCTATAAAAACTTATAAATTGGAAAAATAGAAAAATCAGTCGGAAAAATTCTTGTTTGATCGGAAAAAATGTTCTTAACTTATAAAAACTTATAAACTGGAAAATCATTCGGAAATTTTCCCGTTCCATCCAAAAAAGCGTGTTTAGTCGGAAAAAAAGTATTACATATTATCCTATAAAAACTTACAAATTGGAAAAAGGAAAAATCAGTCGGAATTCTTGTTTAATCGGAAAAAATGATATTAACCTATAAAAACTTATAAATTGGAAAAACGAAAGTATCATTCGGAAAATTTCCCGTTCCATCGGAAAAGGCATGTTTAGTCAGAAAAAATAGTATTATCCGATAAAATTTATAAATCGGAAAAATTCTTGTTCGATCGGAAAAAATGGTATTAGCCTATAAAAACTTATAAATTAGAAAAACGAAAATATCATTCGGAAAATTTTCCGTTTCAATCCGGAAAGGCATGTTTAGTCGGAAAAAAATAGTATTACGTATTAACCTATAAAAACTTGTAAATTTTTAAATCGGAAAAATTCTTATTCGATCGGAAAAAATGGCATTTACCTATAAAAAATTATAAATTGGAAAAACGAAAATATCAATCGGAAGTTTTCTGTTCCACCGGTAAAGGCATCTTTAGTCGGAAAAAATAGTATTTCGTATTAACCTATAAAGATTTATAAATTGGAAAAACGGAAAAGTCAGTAGGAAAAATTCTTGTTCGATCGGAAAAAAGTAAATTTAGCCGAAAAAAAGGGTATTAATCCGTAAATATTTATGAATTGGAGAAATATTTTTGTAGTTTTTAATTAAATAAGAAAAACAAGTTAGATCGAAGAAAACCTATAAAATTTTATTCTCAGTCGGATTTATTTCCGCTTGCAGTTTCTGATAAGAAAATTAAGAAGAAAAAAAAACAATTTAGGATGAAGAAAACAAATTTATTCTTCGCTGGAACTATTATTAATTAATTTAACTAATTGCTAATTTACTATTTACTTTAATTTACTAATTAATTAATATAACTTATTTATATATAGGATTTTATTTTTCTGATAAAACTACTCAGAAAAATTTTGATTTGTCAAATATTGTGTTCTCGGAAACTTCGATATGACGAAAAAAAAAATATTCTTGTACATTTTCTAGTAATGTTAAAGTTATACCGTTAATATAACAGTGATATTTGAGTAAAACCTTGATATTCCAATTTTTTTTTTCTTCTGTGTCTTTTGACTTGGTTATATCGAAATCTACTTGTATTTTTTTACTATTGGAAAGTTTTTAGTTTAATCTCGAAATTTTGAGATATACTGATCGAAGTGAAGAAACTTCTGTTTTTTTATTCTAAACTTTAAATTTAATTAGAAATATGTATCACGGAATTTAGGTGGTATACGATGAAAATTCATTTATAGAAATGCAAATATTTGGTATTTTTTCTTATCAAAATCTGGATATTTTCCATTCTATTCAAATTTTACCTTTAATTGAAAATAATTATAGTCTCATTTTTCCTACTATCTAAATTTGTGTTTTCTTTTTATTTTATTAAAAAAATAATAATTTAATAAATGCGAAATTGTTTATAATTTCTTTTTTACGTAATTTTTGATTGATTTAAAAGATTGTTTAAGAAATTTATATGATACAGGATGAAAATTGAAAATACCCAAATACTTTGAATTTTCATCTCGAAATAATCTGGATATTTTACAGCCTATACGAGTTTACTTCTCTCAGAAGTAATACTTTCGTTAGCTTTTTCCTCAGTCAATTGTATTAATTTTTTTTAATATTTTTATTATTACTACTACATTTTGTTTAGTCAGAAAAATGAGTTGTAACACCAAATTGTTACGCTGCTTTTAAGTTTGTCGCTAGAAAGAATTAAAACTTATATTCAGAAATCCGGTATTTTTGACAATTTTTTGTCTCTGAAATATTCCCCAGGCAAACAGATTTCAATTTTACTTTAAAAAAAACCGCTAAAGAAATTTTAACTGAATGCTAAAAAATAGAAAGATAAAACATTGTTTTCTCTTCAACGTAAAGCTTGGGCTTGGGCACCAAAATGACTGGACGTTGCACCTCCCGCCTTATGTGTCAGTTACAAAACAAACTGCGCCTGCGTTAACTCTTTATTTAAACCGTTAGTATTCTGGCTCATACAGCTCATATTCAAAATATTAGAATAATTGAGAAAAAGTAATAAGAAAAAATTATTTGTCATTTATTTATTTTTTATACTAAGTAAATGCAATTAAGTTTCTTATAAATTAAATCTGGAATGTTTAGATAAGATTTTAACATTTATAAAATATAAAATACAGCACAATAAATTAGGTATACAGCTTCCTTAAACACACCAGAATATTAGAATAAAACTTAGATTGGTTCAAAATATTAGAATATTTTATTTTACGCAACAATATTACCTTATGAATATGAAGTAAATGGTAGTTAATATTTTGTAGCATCCCCTTTAGCTTTCATAACAGCGTACAATCGATCTTGCATACTATATACAAGGTGTTTACAAACATTTCTATCAATATTAGCCCAAATAGACTTTATACGTGCCACTAACTCAGTTTTACTTGAAGGAGGATTTTCTTGAAGTTTTTTCTTCATTATACACCATAAGTTTTTGATGGGATTAAGATCTGGTGAATTTGGTGGCCAAGGAAGTACCTTAATGTTGCGTTGGCGGAACCAATTCTTAGTTGACACCGAGGTATGCGGGGACGCTAAATCTTGTTGAAAGATGAAATCATCTTCAAATAAATCTTCTGATGATGGAATCATGTAATATTCTAAAATTTCTTGATATATCAGAGAGTTAACCTTTTCGTAGACGATGCATAACTTTCCAAGTCCTTCTGCACTCATACAACCCCAAACCATGACACTAGCAGCAAATTTTACGGAACGTTTAAGGCATTCTTTATCAAATGCTTCTTGCTTCATTCTCCAAACTCGAATACCTTGATTACCATATGAAACACAAAACATACTTTCATCACTAAATAATATATTTTTCCAATCTTCATTGCTCCATAAACGTCTTGATTTACACCAATTCAATCTTATACGCTTTTGTCTTGCAGTCCTGAGAGGTTTTGTTTTCAGTACACGAGATTCAAATTTAAATTTATGGAGACGTCTTAATGTTGTCGATGTAGAAACTTCAACTCCTTCTTCTTTCCATTTTCGGTGCAAGAATCGCACACTTTTAAAACGGTTTTTCTTAACTATACGCTTCAGTTTCCTGTCATCTCTAGCAGATGTTTTTGGTTTTCGGCCACCATTTCGGCGATTATTTTGAAATTTTCCAATTTTTGAATATTGTGTTAGTATTTTACTAACGCTCGATTGCGAACAATGTAAATAATTCGCTATAAAACATTGATTTTTACCGTGCCGATACAAATCAACCATACGAAGTTTAGTAGATTCAGGAATATCACTCACACGGCCCATTTTAAGACGAAAAAGAAACAAACTGCAAAAAAGAATACTGATTTTAAATAAAATAGTCTGAATTTAATCAATGATGCCACCAGTTAAGAATTGATAATAATTAAAGGAAAATTAATGTGAAATATTCTAATATTTTGAACCACTTGAATAAATATTCTAATAGTTTGACTTTTCAAAATAATTTTTTTTGCAATTAATCTTTTCAAAAATGATATTAAATTTAAGATAACAAGTAAGTTTAATCAACAATAAGTTTTTAATAAAAATATCGTTTGCATATTTTCATTAAAAGACATTAAATTACCAAACGAAATTTTCAATTTCTAAAAAAAAGATAATTATTCTAATATTTTGAATATGAGCTGTAGTACGAAACCATTCAATTAAAAAGTGTTGATGGGAGAATATTTTGGTATATAGTTACTAGTTCAATATTTTTTTTATCATTTATGCCCCCACCTAATGTAAGAGACAAAAAGTGCTATGTGGGTTATGGAATTACATTTTTGATAGTGATTACAGGAACACACTTAATAAACAAAAGCATGCTGATAAAATTTCAGCCCATATACATATACCGTTTTGCATTGGTGGAGCTCTAAAAAATCCTTTTGAAGTAAGCTAGCTATTTTATTACAGAAAATTTTAGATATGTAAAATGTGTAAATAATTGAATTGTTTTCATATTTAAAAATGAATTATTTTATTTTTTTATTTTATTTATTTATTTATTTATTTATTTATTTTTTAAGGGGGCAGATAAATTATTTAATAACTTGTAAAAATGTACTGTTATTCGATATATATAAATTTTTTTAACAGTTAGTATCACAATTTCCTAACTATTTGCTAGTTTTATTACAAACTGGAGATCACAAGCTAGTTGTTATTTAAATTTCATGAAATTATTATCATTTTTAACTACATTTTTTTTTCAATATATTTACCTTCTATTTTGCCAACCATTTTACAATTTGCAATTGCAAGTCAATGTATTTAGTATTATATACGAAGTTAAAATTGTATTATAGATCTTTTTATATTTTATAAATTTTATTTCATCATTATTTAAGAGTAATGTAGTATTTTAATAAATTTTTGCCTACATGGCTTTTCATTTTTATTAACCGACTTCAAAGAGGAGGTTATGATTTCGACCTGTATGTATTTGTTGTTCACGCATAACTTTTGAAAATCTGAACCGATTTTGATAATTCTTTTTTGTTTGAAAGCGTATGAGGCTTATGTGGTCCCATTCGAATTTCATAAAAATCTGATAATTAGAACTTTTTTAAAAATAAAAACTTTAAATTTTAAATCCATTTTGAAGCAATCGACCAATTAGAAGTGTTCATTTTGCATTCTTTTATGTTACACTTAAATAGACACACGATCTTTTCACTGTTAAAAGTTTAAAGTTTTTGCTGCATCGTCACTCCACCCTTTTATGTAATATCTCTATTTTGACCAATCAGAATTCACCATAATACAATGAAGTAATCATTTTCTATAAAAGCGATGGATTGACGATAAAGTAAAAGTTTCAAATTTTTAACAGTGTTCAAAGTGCAAAATCCTAACTGGACGAGGGCCAGGATTCACTTAAATTTTGCGCTGTTTGCGAAACGAGATTTATTAACACGAAAATTTATTTAAAACATTGAAATATTTGCTAAAATTCAGGCTTCTGATTCGTTAATCTGGTTTCGCTAACAGCGCAAATTCTACCTGGATTCCGGACAAGTTCTCTTATGCAAGAAACCGGAAATATAGCATCTAGGGGATATAGTGTGGAATTCGGCTATCTCAGGGCGTGTTCAGAGCAACTTACAAAAGTAACCAATGTTACCGACCGATTGTAGGGCAGTACGAAAGCAAATTGTGGCATCAATGAAAACTATACAGTTGAATTGTAGCTGACGTTACACTTCGCTTTAATTTTCATTTCGTACTTGTCTACAATCGGTAAGTGGTCGGTAAGTAACCGGTAAGGTGTGCTTAACACGCCCTCTGTAACACTTAAAAAAAGCGCTAAAATGTTCTATTCTTTAAATGTGCAACAATGCTAATGAAATTTAAAGATAGAAGCAACATCTGCAGGACATTTTCTAAAAATGCAAGAATTATTGCTAGTCTAGATAATGTATCACAAAAATGCCGCAGACGTCGCTGTGATCGACACTTTGGAATTCAGTAGTATCGTTGCACATTTAAAGGATACAAATTTTTAGCACTGCTTGCATTGTAAAAAATTGAATCCTTTTGCTGCATCGTCACTCCATCGCTTTTATAGGAAACGATTACTTCGCTCTATTATGGAGCATTCTCATTGGTCAAAACAAAGAAATTCTATAAAAGCGATAGAGTAACGATGCAGCAAAAGGGTCAATTTTTTTACAGTGTCGATAGCAGATTTTCACTCCTTGTATTCCAGACTCTCTCCTTCGAACAATGAAAAGTTCTCAAAAATGAAGGCTTATGATTGGTCAATCTTGTTTTGCTTAACAGCGAATAATCCTTCTGAATCCTAACCACTGTTGCAGAGATGCTAGTTTTTTTTTTCCAAAGTACGAAATCTTAGCTGGAACAATTCTCGTATCCACCAAAGTGAAAGATCCACATCAATCCAGACATGAGAATTCGATATCGAAAAGCTGAAAATTCATCTCTAAAGAGCCTTACACGTTAAAGCAAGAGTGTCTGTGTATCAGGGTGTTTGTTATGCCGGATTCACAAAGTGATTAAAGTACATTGCTATGTGCTAGATTTACATTTGGACAAATATAAATGACGAAAAACTTTGATGAGCTTACCATTAAAGTCAAGCTAGTTAACTTCTTTCACCCATAAAACAAACTCGTTCAGGCGACTACCGCCAAGTTCTGGAATAAAAATTCTTAAATTTTCTGTACTTTGGAAAACCGCGTTTATCAAAGAACATTCTTAACTTCAAATATTACTACTTTCATATAAACGCATGTTGAATTATGGTGTGATTTTGATAATATCTTCCTTTTTAGTTTTTATGACTGAAAAGGGTATTTTAATACATACGAACATTTAGAATTACTTTGCTATGCATTGAATCATAGAAGCAACTTGACGCGCTCTGATTGTGTACGCGTACTTTAAACTGTAAAAAATCTGACCCTGTTGCTGCATTGTCTTTACTCCGCTTTTATAGAATATCTCACTTTTGATCCACGAGAATGCTCCATAATAGGCTAAAGTAATCGTTTTCTATATTAGCGGTGGAGGGACGATGCAGCAAAAGGGTCAAATTTTTAACAATGTACCCTGTTTAAAATATCTTGAAAAATTACCTCTGTTTTGAAAGACTATCTATTTTCTGACCAATGAAAACGCTCCATAGACGTTTTTAGATCGCTCTCATTAGTCAGAAAAGAGATAGCTTTAAAAACAAAGGTAATTTTTCACAATAATTTTAACGTGTACTGATGGATTGTCAGCTTTTCAATGCCCATTTACGAAGTCTGTAGATTTCAATGTGGACCTTAAGGCACCACACTAGTCTCAGAAAAAGACCCGGATGTTAGTGTAAAGTGGTTTTTTTCAAATATCTCGCTCAATTTTTAATATATTTACATGATTTTTTTTGCATAGGATAGCCGAGGAGGATCTACAACCGGCCAAAACACTACAAAATAGTTTTTACTTCTTCGATTTTGCTTTTGTATGTTTTATATAATGATAGTTTCAATTTCAGAACCGTTTAAACCGGTTTTGAAATTTAAAATATTTTTTTTTTTTAATCTGAAACCAAAATTGAAAAAGTAAAAACTAGGCTGGTTGTGGAATATCCTCAGCTATCCTAAACCGGTTTCGAAATTTAAAATAATTTTTTTTTGAAAAATCTGAAACCAAAATTGAAAAAGTAAAAACTAGGCTGGTTGTGGAATATCCTCAGCTATCTTATGCAAAAAAAAATCACGTAAAAATTTTAAAAATTGAGCGAGATGTTTGAAAAGAACACCCTCATAGACTTCACATTATCATCCGGGTCTTTTTCTGTGCCTCGTGTGCGGCCTTAAAGTTTGCTGGATGCGATAAATTTCCGAAATATCAAAGCTTAAATGGACAAGTTTTCGCATCCACTAAAGCGGAAATAGACATTGATACCAATCGACATCCTTAAGTTGTTGAAAAGATGAAAATCCTTTAGTATATATTTTGCTCTGGAGGAAAAAAATATCTCTACATATCAATGCAAAATAAAGTGCATAGATATTTGTAGCAAAATTATCTTTAGATTCAGATTTGATTACCGGATTAGACCCCAGAATGATTTCAGATTTTGTTCATGTAGAATTCCACGATGTGAATATGACGGCACATGGAGCACAGTATACGATTGATTGAAAAGATTCTGGACAAAAATGAGTCATCAAGGGGGTCCTTGTGGCCGAGTGGTTAAGACACCACGCTGCTAATCTCTTGAGAGCGTAGGAGATTGTGGGTTCGAATCCCACTGGCTCCGTTGCACACACTCTTTATGTGTAGCTCCCGATTGTACTTTTCTGGTGTCGTAATATTTCCTGGTGCTATCTTGTCTTTGTATGTCCACGAATTTGTAAAATAACATGGATTATGTATTTATGTCTGTGTAGAAATAAAGGATCATTCGGCGTACAATCGAATTTTACCAGGAAATCATCATCAAATTTTATAATAGAAAATGCCTAGCATTGCGATACATTGTTAAAAATTTAACCTTTGCTGCATCGTCACTCCATCCCTTTTATGGAATATCTCATACATACACTATAAAAAAAATTTACATTTTGCGGCATCGTCACTCCCCCGCTTTTACAAAATATTTGTCATTTGACCCATAAGAATGCTCCATGATAGGCTGAAATAATCGTTTTCCATAAAAGCTGTGGAGTGAGTTTCAAATTTTTAACAGTTTAGTTGGGAAAAAAGCGTCCGTGAAGAAAACATTTGGGCATCGAATGCTGTCACTCTCTTATAGATGCAGCCAAGTACAGGTTATGAATTTCGGATTCCTCGTCGAATCATCACCGCTCATTTCCGATGTATTTACTGCATTTATAGGAATTAGATTGTTGTTGTTTATCTATTGAATCATAGAGCGATTTTTGTTAAAATCTTTCTGTTTGCTTTTTCTTACTGAAGGAGGGAGTACTTTTGATTACACTAGAAAAGCATTTTACTATGCATTGATACATGGAGTCATTTTGCTGTTTGCTCATATATGGAAGCGCTTTACCTCGCGCTAATGTGTAAGGACACTTTACTTGAGGCATTGTCACCTTTCGATAACCAATTCCGATGTCCGTACGATTCGATGTTGACTTTAAGATTTCATGAATGCGGTAGCTTTTCGTCGTGTCAAATACGTTACGCATTCAGAAAACCTAAAGATTCACAACGATACTAACCGCTATTGTAAGTGTCATTTGAAAAGTTGACAACCAAACAGTGATTAGTAAAGCGAATACATCAGAACTCAGCAAAGTGCGACCATTAGTAATGCATTGCAAAGAGCCATCATATGTCAGTACACATAATTATTTATTACGGTATAAATAACTAAAAAGTAGGAAATAAATTTAACTTTTTAAAAAAAAATGTATAACCGACTCCAAAAAAAAGCGCTAAAAAGAATTAAATAATTCTATAAAATTCTCTAATGACAAAACGTTATCCAATAATCACACATTGACTATCATGTACCGGTATAAAACGGTTAAATTTAATATATAGAATTTAATATCCACCAAACATAGGTTTTCCGGAGAATATTTTTTACAAGAGATTAATTTACATATTTTTGATTTAATTTTTGAATATATACATATAAAAAGTAAGGAATTACTTTTTGAAGTTGGTGCCAAACTATCTTAAGTATAGTAAGAATTGTGGATATATTATGTCTAGTACCATAAATAAAATGGGGAAATCATTATCGATTATGATTCTTTGGCACCAACTTCAAAAAGTAATTCCTTACTTTTTATATGTATATATTCAAAAATTAAATCCAAAATATGTAAATTAATCTCTTGTAAAAAATATTCTCTGGAAAATCTATGTTTGGTGGATATTAAATTCTATATATTAAATTTAACCGTTTTATACCGGTACATGATAGTCAATGTGTGATTATTGGATAACGTTTTGTCATTAGAGAATTTTATAGAATTATTTAATTCTTTTTAGCGCTTTTTTTTGGAGTCGGTTATACATTTTTTTTAAAAAGTTAAATTTATTATCTCAAGGTTCAACAACTAAGAAAGTTCATTTATTTTTTAAAGTTCAAATGTCAATGTATGTAAAATATTCTATATTTTTAAAACTTTGTTATAGTACAAGTATAATAATTTTGTCTCCCTGCATAACAATATTTTGTTTATTATTTTATGGATAGATGTTTTTGTGTGTGTGTGAGTGTAAGATAAGAATCAAAATTTAATCATTTGAAACTTGAAATTAATTTTAGTCTTGGGGGAGGATAAAACAGCGCAACTTTTGACTGTTTAAAGCTAATTGATGATTAAATGGATCTTTAAACCTCTTTTGAAATTTGAAATTTTAAAAAGGCATTTCAACTTTACTGGTACATTTTTTGTGCCTGATGTGCCTGTGTGTGTGTGTGTGTGGGGGGGGGGGGGGGGGGTAGATGAAAAAGGAAACAGAATTTTACTTTTGTCTTATGCATTTCGTTTATTTCTTTGGTATTTTGCGCATGTTTTCTCAAGGAGTCAGAAAAACTATGTACAATTGCCTTCTTTATTAAAAATTTTGAGTATAATTTGAAAACCCTTTGAATTCGCTCCTGAAAATTTACATACTCTGCTTTAATAATTTATTTGTTGTTTATCTATATATTGCATCTAATATATTTATATGATGTATCTAATTATATATTTTATCTAATGCCGGGCAACAACGGGCGGGTCAGATAGTAGAGATAGCAATAAATATATAAATAATTTCTCCTGACAGACTGATAATCAACGCACACCCCAAACTACTGAATCTAGAACCATGAAAATTGGAGAGAAAGTACTTCTTATGATGTAAGCATTAGAGGTCTGCACGGGCCGAAATTTCCAGGCCCGGGCTCGGCCCGTTGTAAAACTCAAAAGTTCGGCACCAGCTCGGCCCGGCCCGTACAAAAATCAGCGAAAACAGGCCCGGCCCGTTTTGGCCCGTTACAATTTCTACGATTTCTAAAAAATTCAGATTTTTATCATATAACTAAGATTCCTTTAGAGCAGGAGTGCACAACCTTTGGCCCGCGGGCCACAGTTATACCACTATTTTTATGCGGAATAATTTTGCTTATAGTAATGACAGAAACTTTGCTATTAAAGAAAAGAAACTACACTTTTCAAATATTCTGGTGTCAACCGATTTTCTGGTAAAAAGGTTGTGCATCCCTGCTTTAGAGAATACTGCATACATATGTATGGAATGATTTTACAGTATATTTTACAGCAAATACACATTAACAACATTAATGATTACTTAGATTCTTAGGCATTCAACATTCGAATAAAGATTCATTAAAAAATTAATATGGCTTAGAATAAAAAAAAAGAAAGAAAGCTAAAAACATCGTTAATTTTGAAGCTGTTTATAAAAGAAGATTTATAAATATATTTCCAGAGTTTCCCCCAGCTTTTAAAAAGGGCAGGGCGCTACTGTTCTGAAAAGGGCACTTTTTACATTTTTCAGGGCACTTTTTCATTTTTAAGGGCATTTTTATGGAGTTGAATCTAGAATCTAGTGGTTCAAAAAGTGAAAAAAACAGAAATTTCATCAAAAAATTTAAAAAAAGGTAAATTTTGTTAAAAGATTGCAAAACTAGTCGTTGGGGGCCACCGTAATACTTACCCATCATGGATATGTATATGAAAATAAAACATATGAAAACTATTTATACAATGCATTGTAGTTCATAAACAAAATTTAAATATTGTTAATATACATAGTAATGCTATATTAAAGAACTGCTGATGTACCAATTTCGACAAATTATATAAAACGCCAAACTACTCAAGTAGTACCGAACTGCGTAAAAGAAACATCCGTATAACTCCAAAAATAATAATTCTATTAACTAACAATTAATTGCGTCGGATTAAGCGTCTCATTTCCAATTAAAATATACCTCTGAATTGAAATTTGAATGAAATACAGGGTCATGAAAAATCGAAGAATGTGGAAAACAGGATTACAAATATCTCGGCAACTAATAATCCGATCGACTTCGTTCTATATGCAAAATGTGTGTTATTTTATTGCCTTTTACGTCCATTCCTTAGAACAAAAAAATTCGAAAATTTTCATATACCTTCCATCAGAACGAATTTTTCGAGAGTCCGAAAAAAATAGTTCCGGATAATCGAGGTTGCTGATATTAAATAGGGTTCGTCCCATTCTTACATACTAACTACATACAAAATTTCAAGTCTCTATCTCAATTTGTTCGGGAGATAGAGCGTTTACAGACAGACAGACAGACAGACAGACAGACAGACAGACGGACGGCAAAAAATTTTTTCTAAAAATATGTTTTTCGGAATCTCCACTATCTAAAACGTGTAAATCCGTCAAAAAAAAATTTCGATTTTCAAAACGATTGCAAGACTTACCCCTACGTATGATGGGTAAGTAAAAACGACCAATTTTTTAAAAAAGATCGCAAAAACAGCAGATTTTGTTAAAATATCGCAAATAAAGGCATATTTTGCTAAAAAATCAGAAAAAAACGGTTCTCACAGAATTTTCCGTTTTATTGCGATTTTTGGACGAAATTTGCCGGGGTTTTTTTCGCAAATCTTTTGAAGAAATCTGCCGTTTTATCGCTATTTTTTGACAAAAGTTGCCGTTTTTTGCGCCATTTGACAAAATTTTCTGTTTTATCGCCATTTTTGGAAGAAATTTGCCGTTTTGTGACGAAATTAGCAATTTTTTTTCTTGCCGGAAATTAGTCGTTATTTCTCGATTTTTAACGAAACTTGCCTTTTTTTAGCGATTTTTTGATGAAATTACCCGGTTCACGGGACGCGTATGAGGCTATTTTTTTGCGTTCCGTCGCCGATTTTTGCGTAATTTACGTGCTATAGCGCGTTCGGATCATCGCTCGAGGGCTGGGTTTTTTCAAATGTGGGGCAAGAAGGGCGCTATTTTTTTGAATGAATGACAAGAAGGGCGTTAATTTTTGGATGAGGGGCAAGAGGGGCGCTATTTTTTAAACTAAAGGGCAGGTAGGGGCGGAGCGCCCTCCTGAAACCCTCTGGGGGAAACTGATATTTCTATATCATTTTATTATAGATTTCAAATCCAAATTCATTCTTAAATTCAAAGAAGCTCCTTTCTGATACATTTCTAAATTCATTTTTTTTTTCTCAGAAACGCATAAGATTAGCAGATATCTTTATTCAGAAACTATATAATCGAATGGCGTTATCCATTTTTTGATACAAGCAATTTAAAAATACTGCAAACAAATAAAATACTGTCATAATTAGCGTTTTGAATAGAATTTCCGGAAGCAATAGCAAGGGAAGGGAGAAAAACCTGCAACCATTTGAGAAACTCTTATATCTCAACAAGGTTATACAAGTACTTTATTTACCAAAAATGAAAAACGATATTCGATTCCAAATCCCTTCAATAGTTAAGCTTATCACTTTTATACTTTTACAATTTAAAATTCAGAAATGTGACAAACTTTCGCATTATTGAGAAATTAATTTAAAAATCATCAAGAAGTATATATCCGAAGACTAAGCTAACATAAGTTCTTTATCCCTGTTAATAATTTTACAAATCATGTTTTCTGCCAATAATTAAGTCTAGTACCGGTCCGGCCAGTCTATATGTAGAAAAATAATGCAAGCGTGATCTCGGATCGCATGAGTCAGCTAAAAAAATATAAAAACGGGTTACACACAACTCCGATGCCAATACACTGTCCATTTTTATATTGATGCTGTCAAACTAGTATGGCCACATTTATACTTATTCTCGTTAAAACCATTTTCGTTGAAAATAGCTCATATTTTATCGTTTCTGCTGAAATCTTCAGAACGGGCCGGCAGGCCCGAAAATTTTTATCGGCCCGGCCCGTCTGGCCCGTTCAATTTTTTTGCCGCCCCGCCCCGTTAGAAAATTCGAAACGATTCCGCCCGGCCGGGTACAGGCCACGGGTTAAGCCCGGGCCCGTGCAGACCTCTAGTAAGGATGCTCTAAGATGGAAAATTACCCCCTTTAAGAGGGACAAGCGGGGGGAGGTCAAAAATTCTGGAACGGATTGCCATATCTCAGCAAACATTTAAGGTAGGAGCGTAAAATTCCAGAAAATAAATCTACAAAAAAAATTATTAAACACATAATCCAGTGATTTTAGAAATCTGACCATAAGGGGGTTAAAAGGGGGGAGTAAAAAAATTTAGAACATTTGGCACATCTCAACAGTCTTTTCAAATAAGAACGTGAAACAGCAGAAAATAAAATTTTTAAAAACTAATTAAATACGTGTTTCAGCGATATTTTAAAATTTCCACCCCCGAGGAGTTTAAATAGAGTAGAAAAATTCCATACTTTTTTGGACATATCATAGAAAAGCCCTCAAATCACTCTTTCATACAATAAATCTTTCTCCCTCTCCCCCTGCCCCATCTTATCCTCTATTAGGGACAATTTTCGATCTTTTTTGAAATTGTAACGTTTTATCATTTTAAACCGGATGTTTTTTTTTCGGGTCCCTCCGATAAATGTTACTTATAATATATGAAAATTTTATAGTTAGGGGAAGGGTCTATTCTGGGAGGGTGGACAATTTCCTAAATTTGGAATACATTTCTCTTGTGATATATCGTTGGATTCCTATTTTGCCCTCACGGGCAACCACTTTTCTAATTTTAGCCGATACCTTTCATGTGATATATTGCTGGAAAGCCCTTTGACTGCTTATTCGTATTATGCACGACACGTGTCCCTCTCGGGTGGAAGGGTTATTGTATTCCATCAGGAGATCGCCTAATAATGGGGAAAATATATTATATAAGACTAATAATAACATAATATAAGATTATTTGACTATCTCGATACACTAAGTCATAATTATCTTGCGAATTATGATATATATATATATATAATATATATATGTATAATAGTCTTCATGTTGGCCATAGTATTCGGAAATTTTCCTTCTTGGAGTCGGAAATTTTTGAGCCGACACCCCCCTACGCGATTAGGGTGGTTTACGCCCCTGGAACCACGTAGCAGGTCAATTTGACCCGAGATGGAAAATTATGTATAAATATGCTCAAATACTTAATTTGGTTAGTAAAAAAATATATTTTCTTTTAATAATCAATATTATCTAGTATTTACATTATTTTTTACACATAAAGTCAGCAGAAATTACCACATTTCAGAAGATGCTATTATTCAAAATCACATTTCATTAAGTATGATGAAAATTTATTGAACAAATATTGAACATATATTTTAAACATAAATACACTTGGGATAAATAAACACTAATAAAAAATAGATTATACCATTCAAATAAGTTTAGTTACTTAAATCTAAGAATATTTTTAAAGCATACATAAATTACAAGTTCCTTAATTGTTTTACTGTTTTATCTAATCTAATATATATAATATAATTAATATAATTAATATAATCAATAATAATATATTCATATATTAATATATCAAGAATAATATTCATTAATATCATAAATATATATATATCTAATCTAATTTATTGTATGCACTGCTTGAAAATCATGGTTAAAGATTTTGCATCTTTAACAGAAGTGTGTGAGTACATTATATTTTGAACAATAATTTTTAGTTTTATTTTAATTTTTTTATGTGTGATAACAAACTTTTTCATGCTTAGTTTGTGATTTTCATCGTTTTTAGTGTTTCTTCTTGCCCAAATAACAAGTTTTTTTTTCGAGGTGGGGGGAAGCGATAAATAAAAACTGTTCTTTTACGTCTTTAACTAAGTCTTGAATAAATTGACTTATACTAATAGATAATAAACGTACACATGCAGGCATATACTAATTTTTCGGTTACAGATTTGCATAAAGCTGAAGAATTTATAGTAGTAAAATACAAAATATATCACCGATCTCTTATAAGAAGCAGGCTTGACATATGCAGACTATCTGTCATCTGGGAAATCACACAGCTACACTGAATTTAGTTATGTTGTAGTTAATATGTGTATTTACTATTTTTTAGAATTATCATAAATTTCTCCATTTAGATGTAGACTGCTGAGCAATAAAGTATCTTTAACTACTCACAGATTTTTGAAAAGATAAGTGCTCATCTACTCTTATGCTAGGTCCTTTTTTATAGTTTTGCAGCTTTCTTGTCATCTTCTTTATTTCAAGCTGTGAATGCGCAAATTATTGCTCATTTATTTTTCAAATCCTCATCAGTATTAAGTTCGAATTTTATTGATTTTGTTCAAATTCCTAGTTCTTCTTTTGTTGTATCGGTTTTTTAATCTAATAAATATCATAAATTTCCATTAATTTTCATCTATATTCTAATGAAAAAGTCCAACAATATTAGGAGTATAGATAGAGTCGTCGTTTCTTTCTTTTTTATCATTAGAATTTAATTTTTTCCATTTACAGGCAGATATTTATCCTCAATCATTTGCATTCTAAATCATTTACAGATAATAGATACTAACATTCAAAAGCTTCTTTGACAGTAATATTAAGACATCGGGAATCTTATATATACTTAAAAAAAAAGCAGAATAAAAGCAACTTCAATTTCTAAATATTTGTTGTAATTTTCCATTGCAATCATTCATTCTTCAGATCAAGAATATAAGATCTTGAATAAAAAATCTCACCCTTCCAATTCTGCCTATTACAGGAAATCGGAATGAGGCAGATATACATTATCATTAGTTCCGAAAAAAATTGCATCTCTTATTTGTCATTTCTGCTTAAAAACATATTACGGGTCAAACTAACCCGCTTCGCGGTTCTACACTGTTAAAAATTTCCGTTTAATGTTGAACCAATTTATGGAGTAAAATAAAGAGAAGCACCAAAATATGGTATTACTTATTTTTCGAAAACTCCATGTTATGGAGTAAGTTTGAAAAATAAGAAGTAGCACCAAAAGATGGTGCTACTTACAGCCAATCAAAACACAGATTTCTGCGCATATCTATGACGCTTTTCGTGAAAAACAGAAGCAAAACAATAATGGATGCCGATATTGGTGTGTATTAAGCAAAATATTTTTTAATTCTATAGTTTTCAATTTTGTATAGTTATTTGCATGATTTTTGGCTTTAATATGTAACATTACTATGTTCTATATATTGTTTAATTAACATCTTCCTTCATTAATGTTCTTATCAGTTTCTGTACATGCTTTTAGTGCTTGTTATATAAGTGGAATATTGTATGTGTTGCTGTGTTGGTTAAAATATCAAAGTTTTTGTTAAATGTGTATTCTACTTTAACCATATCTTTTGTTTTAAAGTAATTTTTAACTTAGGGCTTGGAAAATGATTTCGGATCAAGCTCATTCTTAAAAAAAAAAATTATGAATACGAACAAAAATTCTCTGCAGTAAAATTTACTAAATTAAATATTATTTCAGAAAATATGTTATCATGAATTATAAGAATGTAAGAATATTATTGATTTTGAATGTAAGAAATGATAAAAGTATCATTTGATTATAAACTTTTTGTAAATTCTTTATATTTTAATCAAAATAACTTAATAACCTGACTTATAGAAAATGAATCTGATATATTTTAGAATAAAATGATAAAATGCAATTTCGTAATTTTTTGTGCTTAAATAAGTTTTTAAAATTTAATAATAAATTTAAAAAGTGTATTTTTAAATTGGTAAAATGATTAAGAAGTTCCTATTTAAAAAAATGTTAACGAATTAATTTCCTGTAGAAAAAGTTATTCTATTATAATTCAGATGTAGTAAAAGTTGTTTTATTTTAATTATTAGCAGTACACTGTCAAAAATTTGGTGCTAGGTTGAACCAATTTATGGTGCTGCAGTAGCTGCCACCATAAGGTGGTGCAATGTTGTTCCAACATTTGGTGCTAAGGTCGAACCGTAAAGTGGTGAAATGGTGAACCATAAAGTGGTGAAAGGTTGAACCATAAGTTGGTGAAAGGTTGAACCATTAAATACATTCTGTTAAAGTTAATGGTTCAACCTTTCACCACTTTATGGTTCGACATTTCACCACTTTATGGTTCGACCTTAGCACCAAATGTTGGAACAACATTGCACCATCTTATGGTGGCAGCTATTGCAGCACCATAAATTGGTTCAACCTAGCACCACATTTTTAACAGTGTAGGTATAAGTAGTTATAACTGAAAAAATATTTATGTTATTCGCTATTAAATTCGAAAAGTTGTTACTTACCTTAAAATATTAAAAGTCAGAAAAGGAAACATTTTTTCGATGAATACGTTTCAGGTGGCGAGAAATTAAACATCTTTTCGGGTCAAATTGACCCGCTCCGCGGTTCTACTGTTAAATAGATAAATACATGTTTAAGTTTGTTTAAGTAGATTAGTTAACCTGAAATTCATGCTTCTATCTAAAATTGCTGCTGATGAAAGGCGGAATGACCTAAAAGTTTTGTAACTCCTGTTAATTAGACAGATAGGTAAAGTTTTTTAACAAACATTGGTTTTGGGTTATGGTATTTATGATCGGCGTATATCTGTAAACATCTTACAGAAAATCCAATATTGAAGAGAATGTTATAGGAAATATTTCATTTTTAAATCAACTCAAATGGGTAAAATGTGTTAGTATTGCTTACAACAAATCGTTTATTTTGTAACAAAATATAATCGAAACAGAGATTTATACTTAAACTCGTCAGACCAGAGGTACACAAATGTGTACTTTCATTCTTTTCCTTATAAAAACTAAATTGTTCGAATTTTTTGCATATTTATTTTACTTCTACAGCTTAATGTCTTTTGTTCCAAAACAAAACCAATAAATGTCAGCACTGATGATTATTGTCTCATAAAATAAATGTTAATTTCATCCGAGTTTCGAAAATACCGTCGAGACACTGTGGCCAAGAAAGTAAGAAACATTCATGATTATTTAACTTAAATGCTTTACAATAAAAAAATTTGTGCATTTTCTGATCTTTTGCTTGTTTGAAATCCTTAATTTTGTTTTTGCGTAAATTTGTATTACTAATATTTAAACTGATGTTTTAAAGGGGTTAGTACTTATATATCCATATTTGTAAATCTAAATGACCAGTCACCTAAAGTACTGTTTTCATAAAAATGACTCTTTCTGACATCTATGGTGTCATTTTGATTATGCAAAAGCAATAGATATATATTTGTAGAGTTATTTTATGCTCAGGTCTGAAGAGGATAAAATGAATTTCGTTTTTCCATTTTGAAGTGTTTTATAGTGATGTGAACATTGGTCAAAAATATAGAGTAATAGCCATTGTAAACCCCCAGATCGTTAAATTAATGTAAAAACGCAATCAGGCATACAGTGGACAAAGCTTTTAAATATATCTGGATCACTTTCATTCTAGGGAAGATCAAAGTAGCCTTTTATTATGAAATTGTGGCAGATTGTTTTCCGTCTGTTTCAACAGTTCAAACCAGTGGGCTCCATACATTTTCCATATCATTGGATCAGGAAAAACAAATGGCGATGGACTTAAAAAACCCATTATAAAAAAACCCTATCTAAAGCTGTTTGTCTAGTGGATGAATGCATTGCTTCATTGAAACATCCGAAAAGGTCCACCAATTTCCTAAGAAAATGGCAACAAGTTTTCTTCAAGAAGATCTTGTTACGTTAAAGCACTCATTTTGTCAGAGGGCAATGCAACATTGATTTTAGCATGAGATCCAAATGCAGCCCAAACCATGAAAAAAAAAAAAAAAACTTCTACGCTGCTGCCGTTTTATAAAACGTTTCTGGTTTCTTGCGCAGATCGTGCCGATAATAAGAAAAGCCGTACGGATCATTGAAATTGAACTTTTTTTCATCAAAAAATATTACTTTTTTATATTCTAACTTCCGAAACATCCGATCTTTTGTCCCATGTAGGCGAATTTGCTGGATGCATTTTATTCATGCGGGGTTGGATCTTTCTCTTTCCTGTACGTCACCCCACTAAAAATAATCTTAATAGAAATCTCCACTTTCTTCAAAAATTCTACAGAAATCTGAAGAAATTTTGAAGATGTAATTTTACCTCAAAATTATCTGCAGATTTTTAAATATATCCATAAAAATATCCGCAGATTTTTTTAAAAAAGGGCCAATTGCCTACATATTTTCTACAGAAATTTTCTTAAGACTTTCTTCAGATTTTTTTTTTCTATTGGGGAATGTTCTTAGAGCTCTTTACTACTCTGGAGAAGATAGTTTTTGGAACTGCTATCACTAGATTGCTTGAAAGTTTGACTAAAAATGTTTTTCCATTGCTTAATATTTTTAGAACGGCTGTTCTCCCTTTTGGACAACCATGGCCGAGACAGACGTCCCGGAAACTTCTTTCTTTCACAATCGTCTTTCAATAATCGTCTTTTAACCTCTTTTTAACTCCGACTAATAAACTGATATAGAAAAATAACATGAAATTCATCATCTTTTATTTCGTGCATCATGTTTATTTCTAAAAATCATAATTAGAAAATTATGCATAAAGCAGTTTTAACATGTATAAAATAGAAAAAGGTTTTAGACAATAAGATGAAACAACTTTTTTTTTTCTGATTGATAATTGTGAAAATGTGTTAGATATAAAAATAATAGCAATTACCTGAATGTACGTAAGTAAACATTTATTGACAGAATGAAATAATACTAACCACTTGCATCGAACGATTTGCATTTTCCGTCATCTGAAAGTAATTTCAGTTTTTTAAATGCAAGTGCTTGTTCAGGTTTCAGCTGTATTGCGGAAGAACTAACTATAGCGGCATCGCATTCCCCTTTGCACAGAGCTTGATAGGCATGATAAAATGCAGTCGCACCAGAAGAACAGGCTGTGTCAACCATCACGCTTGGTCCTAAATTAAAATAGTGATTTGTAGTAGAATGAAATTTAAAAAAAAATATTTTATATAAACATAATTCATAATACAAAAAAGAATGCATTTATCGAAGTCATAAAACACATCTGACGATAGTTAAATCTATCTGTTTATTGGAAGTTAGAGTTAACAATTCAACAGTAGTGAAACAGCCACATTAAAAGGCCACCATCATTTGAGAATTACCATGGAAAAAAGACAATATTTGAAGTATCATTTTTTTAGTATTACTGGAGTGATTTCATCATGTTCCAAAATAATTTTGGGAGTATCTAAACTAAACAATGACCATTCGGGTTTAGTAAGAATACAAAATGCAAAGTTATGTGCTTTTGAAATATGATTTTCAGGTATATTTAAATTTCTGATACTTCAATACAAATAGATTTTCCTATAAAAAAAGAAACGATCGGACTATAGCACAACACTATACATGTATTAAAGTTGCTTCAGTAATTACAGATAATGTGGCACATGAATGAAATCTGTTTTCCATTGGATCTATTTTTATTTTATTTTATTTTATTTTATTTTATTTATTTATTTTTGAACAACGAGTGAGTCCGAAACCGCCGATTACTTTAAATATGTTGAAGCCAGAAATGCAACGTCCTTAAAGATGTAAATGCTTGTTATGTATGGTTTCCAAAAAAGATCGAAATTTAAAAGTATGAAAAGAGCTGAAAACAATTTAAATTTAGATTTATATGAAATTAGAAACCTTCGCAAGCTACGCTGGAATATCGGTTTCCCTGAAGTATTCTTGAACTAAACGAAACATATGTAGCAAATGCGAAAAGAAAAACTTGTCTTAATATCTAATCAAATGTCCATAGTTGATGGCTTATTCGTATAATCTAACTTAAGAGCCCTGTCCCTGCTCGGGAAGACACTCGCGAGCTAATGCTTTTCCTATGGGGAGGCATTTTTCTAATAACTCTATCGCAATTTGACATTTTTAAATAATTCATTTTGCACTGCATAGCTGAGTTCCTTTTCAAGATCTCACCTTGATTACTTTTTCGATTTTGGTCTCAGGTATTTTTTATAAAGTTACTTTCACTTCCAAAACCGGTTCAGAAAGTAACTGTAACTTTATCTGCGAACAAAATCGAAAAAGTAATCAAGAAGCGATCTTAAGAGGGACCTCAGCTATCCAGTGCAAAAAGAATTATTTAAAAATGTCAAAATGCTAAAGAGTTATTAGAAAAATGCCTCCCCATAGGAATAGCATTAGCTCGCGAGTGTATGCGAAGGGGAAGGCCAGGGCCCTTAAGCATAAAATCTAATTTTAATTTGACATAATGTACAAGATAGCTTTAAAATCACTGCAGTACCTGTGTTTAAATATTGTATTAACTCGCCTCCTGAGAAGAATTTGGGCTTTTGAAAAAATGACTTATCGATATAGATAAGTTTTGTTTGTATCTATGAATTGTGCATATGACCTTACAATCATAATATGATATTATTTTCATGCAGAAATGCCTTCATAGATACAATTGGAACATTTTTTTTTTATCAGTAAGTCTATTTTTTCAAAAATACAGATAGATTATTCAAATTGACATATTGTATTAACTTTTCATTGTAATAACGACTGTATCGTATTAATTGTATTTAACAAAACGTTTACAATTGCAAGTGATCGGTCACCTTTAGCCATATAGTGTATGCATCTGTAATGTACATAATTTCGCTGGTTCTACAAAAACAATTACATATTCAAGTTTTTCATCATAATTTAGGAAACCTTACATATTGCAAACATGTTTTCTAACTCAACATTTTATGCCATCAACCAAAATTGCAGTAATAAACATCAGAAATGAATACATTCATCATCATTTGGCCTTGAACTAAAGCATACATCTTATTGAAGAAAAATTGCAGCTTTCTTGAAATTTTCTTTAATAACTATTGCACAACATATTTTTAAAGTTTCTTATTTTTATCAATTTCCCAAAAAAACATTTATACTCGGCTAAAAAAAAAGAACTGAAAAATACACTATGAAAATTATTCGGAAACATTTTCGAAAATTTAAGGTAGAAAACCAATCCGTTTCAGAAATGCCTTTTCAAATATCGGAAACCTATTCCTTTGTGCTGTTCCTGCAAATAAAATGATCTTTGGAATTATGTTTAACTCGGAATTGATTATAACGTCTATGGAATATGTCTATTAACCCTTTAACGGTCAGGGCATTTAAATTGCTAAGATATTGAAATAAATGATTGACACCGGTAACTGCGTACAAATATTTTTTTAAATAAGAAAAAGTGATTTTTCACATGTATAATAAAATGAATTTTTCTTTATTAAAATTCAGGTGTCGTTGTTGCATATCGGAATTGAAATTTTGTGGTGAAACCAATGAACGTTAAAGGGTTAAAATGTCTATATAATGAAACAAAATAACCCCCTTTTTGAAAGACACATAAATTAACATTTGATTTTAATAATTAATTATTAAAGCTATATATAAACAATTAGATAGACTTGAACACAATTAATACAATATGTTTCAGGAATGTTTTATACCTGGAGCGGGATAATTTTTCACTCCTGTTGTGTTATTGTATTAGTTGTGTTCAAGCCTGTCTTATTGTAAATACGTACTTTAAACCCGTTAATTACCAACGCTTCCTTTGCGGGAACAACTATTTTTCTATTTTTTTCTTTAAATATTTTGAATGTATTTAAGAAATACATTTGTATCGAAAAGTTAATAGTATGGCGTTCAATATATACATTATATGGCCAAAGGTGATCGGCCACTTGCGATTTTACACATTTTCTTAAATATCTAGAAAAATATAGGAGAAATTATCCTGAAACTCTACGTGTGTAGATATAATAGTACAGTTCATCCATTTCCGATAAAATTTTTGCCCGAAACTACTTAGGAGACCTTCAACAAATTAAAAGAGAACGAATATCTTTTGGATAACCTTGTCAAAACTAATATATCAAAAGCTTTCAAACTGTAGATTATGATTAAATGGCTTATTTTAATGTACTATCTTCATTTTTAAGTGGATAGCTTGTATACTCGCAGAGAAAATAATGTTTTTATAAAAACAGTCCCCATTTTTTTCAAGTTTTTTGCTTATAATTTGCAGAAAAATTAATATAAAATAAAGTTCTTTTATGAAAATATGACAAACAACATTATACACAGTACTTTGTCATCAAAATAAAAAAAAATATTAAAAATTGTATAAAAAATGAGCAAGTTTACTAAATAATGTTTCACTGCGCATGCGTCAACGATATCAAAATTCCATTTGCATTTGTTGTTAGCTAAAGGTATGGAGCAATTTTTGTGAAAGTCTCAAAAACATAGAAAAACATGAAAAAATTCTGAAAGTAATTGTCTATAGAATAAGCTCAAAATCCGTTTTTCCCAAAATGAAGCAAAAAAATGAGGGGTTTTATCCAAATATAGTAGTACGCGCTATATTGGGTATTCGATATAGACACTAATAGATGGATATATGGATACAACCCCTCATCATTTTGCTTCATTTTCTGAATAACAAATTTTGACCTTATTCTATAGAACATCATTTTCAGAATTTCCAAGCTATGTTTTTGAGATTTTCACAAAAGTTGTTCTATACATTTAGCTAACACGATATGCAAATAAAGATTTGATGTCGTTGATGCATGCGCAGTGGAAAAAAATAATTAGTAAATTTGCTTATTTTCCATACAGTTTTTATTATTTTTAAAGTCTGATGAGGGAGTATTGGGTATAATGTTGTTTGTCCTTTTTCCTCATGCATTTTTCTAGATATTTAACAAAATGTCTATAATCGCAAATGGGCAGACACCATTGGCCATATAATGTACGTATATACTTGAACGATATATGTATATTCACAACTTTTTGCAGATTATTTTTAAAAAAATTATGATTTTCCGATATCTCAAGTGGAATTGGTAAAAAAAGAAAAGAAAAGATACTTTAGTTTTTACAAATACAGTGAATATCTTTTCTAAATATTTTAACTAACACTACATTACTAATTTGAAGTAAGTATATCTATTTAAAACAATATTAAAAAGGTTTCTTTGAAATGTGCAAAGAACGGGGGCTTTGGCGGCTTGTTGCAGAGTATCCCCCTCCCACCCCACAGTCAGTTACCTTTTTTTGGATAACGAAAGGAATTCGGCCTTAAGAGCCCACAATAGTCACAGAAAAATTACTCAAAAAGACCCGGATGACCATGTAAAGTCTATGGGAGCGTTCTTTTCTAATATCTCACTCAAATTTTAATATTTTTGCATGATTTTTTTGCACAAGATAGCTGAGGACAATCCACAACCGGGCTAGTTTTTACTTTTTCGATTTTGGTTATATATTTTTTATATTACGATAGTTTCAGTTTCAGAACCGGTTTAAACCGGTTTCGAAAAATAAAGTAATTTTTTAAAGAAAATCTGAAACAAAAATTGAAAAAGTAAAAACTAGCCCGGTTGTGGATTGCCCTCAGCTATCTTGTGCAAAAAAATCATGCAAAAATATTAAAATTTGAGCGAGATATTAGAAAAGAACGCTCCCATAGACTTTACATAATCATCCGGGTCTTTTTGCGTACTTTTTCTGTGACTATTGTGGGCTCTTAAGAACCCGTAAAGCATGGTGACGTCACTGCAACGTCGTTGTGAAGTCACATTGTGACTTTGTGACTATCGATTGTCGATGTGACGTCACGTGTCGTCGATGTGAAGTCACAGTGACTAAAATTTGAAGTCGTTAAGAGCCCACAATAGTCACAGAAAAAGTACACAAAAAGACCCGGATGATAATGTAAAGTCTATAGGAGCGTTCTTTTCAAATATCTCGCTCAAATTTTAACATTTTTACATGATTTTTTTTGCATAAGATAGCTGAGGACGCTCCACAACCGGCCTAGTTTTTACTTATTCGATTTTGCTTATATATTTTTTATATTATAATAGTTTCAATTTCAGAACCGGTTTAAACCGGTTTTGAAAGTTAAAGTATTTTTTTTAAATCTGAAACCAAAATCGAAAAAGTAAAAACTAGCCCGGTTGTGGATTGCCCTCAGCTATCTTGTGCAAAAAAATCATGCAAAAATATTAAAATTTGAGCGAGATATTAGAAAAGAACGCTCCCATAGACTTTACATAATCATCCGGGTCTTTTTGCGCACTTTTTCTGTGACTATTGTGGGCTCTTAAGAACCCGTAAAGCATGGTGACGTCACTGCAACGTCGTTGTGAAGTCACATTGTGACTTTGTGACTATCGATTGTCGATGTGACGTCACGTGTCGTCGATGTGAAGTCACAGTGACTAAAATTTGAAGTCGTTAAGAGCCCACAATAGTCACAGAAAAAGTACACAAAAAGACCCGGATGATAGTGTAAAGTCTATAGGAGCGTTCTTTTCAAATATCTCGCTCAAATTTTAACATTTTTACATGATTTTTTTTGCATAAGATAGCTGAGGACGCTCCACAACCGGCCTAGTTTTTACTTATTCGATTTTGCTTATATATTTTTTATATTATAATAGTTTCAATTTCAGAACCGGTTTAAACCGGTTTTGAAAGTTAAAGTATTTTTTTTAAATCTGAAACCAAAATCGAAAAAGTAAAAACTAGGCCGGTTGTGGATGGTCCGCAGCTATCTTGTGCAAAAAAATCATGTAAAAATATTGAAATTTCAGCGAGATATTCAAAAAGAACGCCCCCATAGACTTTACGTTAGCGCTCGGCTTTTACCGCGTGACTAGTGCGTGCTCTGATGGCAGCAGAAAATGTGCTAATGCGCCAATAAAGTAAAATCTTGTTGTTCACACGCGCATAAAAAGTAGCGTAAAATATGCGCAAAAAAGCACTAAAAAACACTAAAGCACTAAAGAAGCACTAAAATTGGCATCAAACATCAGCAAACAACAAAGCAACAAGGAATCCAAAATACAACTGCGTGCGCGTACAAACAACAAAATTGCTCTTTATTGGCGCATTAGCACAACTTCTGCTGCGGTGGCGTTTAATACGTAAGTACCAAAAAAACTATTCTATTATAGATACATAGAAGAAACCTAGATTTTAAACATTTATATATATATATAAATATATATATATATGGGTGTGTGTGTGTGTGTATGTGTGTGTACATAATGTATAAAGCAATATAATTTTATATCAGTTTTTTTTTTCTTTGGAGATCTCTATACAACACGTATGCCTTTATATTTTTATAATTTTCACTATTTATCCAAACAATGTTATTGAAAGTATTTGTCAGATATTAGTATTAAATTTTAAGCATGTGTATTTTTAATAGTTATTCATATGCTTGTATAAAATTGTTGGCAGCGTGTGAAAACATGAAGTTTTTATTGTATTTTTCTGACCACAATCCGCTTTTTGACAGGAGAAAATAACGCACTGTTTTTTCCTATTCGGGGGAAGGCTCCATTCGACACCATTGCTTCCGCTAGCATTTTTGCCTATCCCACTGAAGCTAGTATAATATAGGCTTCTGATTGGTTGTATAATTTATAAAGCATCTAAAACAGGGTCCGCACAACTCTACCGCTAAATTTTTACAGTATTTTCAATGTATTTTACTCCAGAAAATTTTTGTGAAAATTGCAAATCGAGGAGGTGTTTGCGAATTCTGTTTCATAAAAATTAAATATAAATTTTCTTATCATCAATAGTGGTGCCAGAGTCCTTACAAAATATAAGGAGTGTGCGAACCCTGCAAAAACTTTCAGAAAAAAAATCTTTCTGTTTATCGATTAATAAATGAATAAAATCAGAAGGAAATTTATCAAAATCAATCTTTCAAAAGGTTTTTCAAACAGAAGCGGATGATTAAGTAAACATAAACTCAAAACTGTACCAAAACAAAATGCTCTTTAAAGTTATCAACCAATCAGAAGACCGTATTTTCTCCCTTATGCTAACTTTGGTGGGATCGGCAAAAATACCTCCAGCTGCAGGAACATGTCGTATGTTCTCAACGGTTACGGTTATTAAAAAAAATAACCTATTAAGATCGAGGCTTCTTTTGTTTAGAAAGAAAATAAATAAGTCAAAACAATTATATACAGTTGAACCTCGTAAACATGAACCACAAGGGGAATCAAAATTTTGTTCATGTTAACAGAAATTCATGTTTTGTATTGTATTTGTAGGGGACTGTGAAAACAATTCATGTTAAAAGTAATTCATATTAACGAGGTTTGACTGTATAAAGATAATAAAAAAACTAGTATATATGGAAGGAAATATGAGCTTCTGATTGAATAAATTATAGAGCATCTGAAAAATCCCAGAAAATCTGTCTTTTTACCTGTTAATAAGTGTGCAAAATCAGAAGGACATCTATCAAATCAAAATCTATCTTTTAAAAGGTTTTCAAACAGAAACGGATGATTCAATAAATATAAACTGTACAAAAATGCACCAAAACGAAACGCTCTTTAAAGTATTCAAGGCTCGTATTTTCTCCCCTATGCTAATCGGCAAAAATGCTTTCCCCGCTTCAGGAATATGTTATATATTCTAAATGGTTACGGTTATTTAAAAAATAACTTTTTAAGATCGAGGCGTCTTATATTTAGAAAGAAATGAAATAAACTTTATCATGTTCATGCACTTAATATAGCGGCTTTTGTAGGTTAATTTTTGACCTTTCGTTCAGAGATCATTAGACATTTTAACCTTACCCGGCGCGGAGTAATAATTATCTACCACCAGAATTTATTAGAGTATATGAACTTACTTATTTTCACCTATGTTATAAACGGGAAATTTTAATTAAATATTTTTGGTGTCAGTTATATTAAAAATATTAAATGTTCTTTTTAGGGACACCCATGCCGGAAAGTGGTTACTAATTAAAAATAAACACTAATAAGAATAAATAATTCCGTACTGATGCTGTGCTGCAATGACAGGCTACGAATTGATATTAAAGTGCGTATAAGATACGCTAGTTTAATATACAATCCCGCTCAAGATACTAATAGTCTGCAGTCTCTTGAAGAAGAAACCTATATAAAATTATCACCATAAGACACGATCCCGTTTAACACGTTCGCTGCCGCTTACGTGAAAATGTGATGATGATTAATGCCGTATTGTAGAAGTGGGCTTTTTCCAGAAGCCGGTTTACTTTTTATAACAAAGAATCAGTGAAAGATTTTCCCGCGCCAGCGCTTGACTGGCTATTAGCCATCACCTCATATCACGCTCTGGCATGTAAGTGGTCCCTTAATGTTGGCGCCATATCACGCGAAGGCGCGTGGGCGGCAGCGAATGTGTAAGAATACGAAATTTTCTTCGTCCCTTGATTTGTATCTTAAGCGAGCTTCACCGAATCAATTTAAGCAAATCCAGTCGTAATATTTATTGATCAGGCGCATAATATACTAAATGATGCATGGTTATTAACTCTCACCTTTAAAATCAAAAGCGTATGAAATTCGGTTCGCCACCAACGATTGGCTGCATCCAAGAAGACCATAACCATCCCATTTTTCGATGTCTGTATTCGGGAACATAAATGAATCACTTCCCACTGAATAGGATCCAAAGAATACTCCGATGTTCTTTCCTCTGAAGATTTCAGGGTCATAACCTAGAAAATACATAAAATTCAATTTGAGCGATCCGTAAAAAAAAAAAGTTGGAAATTGATTATGAAGCGTAGCAAATGAGGTGCTTTCGTAAGATAACGAAGTTTTAAAAATATCACTGGCATATATGAATCTCATAAAATTGTAAACAGTGAATTACAATTAAAGTGCGCACCAAACAACGTTCTCCCTATACCATTATGTAATGGAATACTTTTGTGTGGCTTTGTAAATTAAGAAATGTTCTTTGCACAACAAATTATGCAAAATGTATATTATAATATATACTTGATAAATGCATATCAATTTTATTATGTTTGAATGAGTGTAACACCATTAAAATGGATTTGAAACATTTTTCGCCATTGGCCGTAATGTAACGGCCTTTTGATTGTTCCTGTAATTGATCTGTGCATCCGATTTTCATAAAATTTGAGATGACTCGACAAAATTATGCAATAATTATGCATTTTAAATTTCAAACGATTAAAATACACTTGAAACATTTTCCCCATTGACCGTAATGCAACGGAATCCTTTTGATTGTCCCTGTAATTGATCTATCATCCGATTTTCATAAAATTTGAAATGACTCGACAAAATTATGCAATAAATATGTATTTTAAATTTCAAACGATTCGGTTATGTAGTTTCTGCGTTGTTATATGCGGACAGACAGACGGACGGACTGAGCGACAAATATATGTGCTACGTATTTCCATAATTATGAACGCACCTGAAAAGAATATAAAGAAATAAAATAACTAAGGAAACCATTAAAGGATACCATTAATAAAGGAAACCATTTTTGATGCTGTTTGCCCCTAGCATCGGGACTTGGTGCATATTCTAACCTTATCTATCTATCTATATTGTAAAGACCAAACGTATCTGTGTGTAACGCATACGTCATTTTGCAAATGGCAACACTTTGAAATGCAATTTCAGTTTTACAAATTTTGTTACGGCAGATTTTTAGGTAGATTTCGTAAGAAATACTACCTATTGCAATCGCACCAGTTTATATGTCTATCTATCTATCTATCTATATATATATATATCTCACTTTTTTATGGACACGATAACTTCTATAATTCTTCACCAATCTCCACCAAACTTGCACATAAAATCAAAGGGGATAAAATCTTGGCTAAGTTCGTTAATGGGCAAAATCGGACCAAGGGGGTCGGAATAGGGGGCGTTTTGTGAAAACCGAAAAAACGCCATAACTTCTTAATTAAAGTAGATATCGAATCGGTTTAAAGTTTATATTACTTCTTGAAAATGGGCCAAAAGTATATGCATAACAGATTTTTGATAAATTTAGAAGTGGGCTCAAGGGGCGAAAAAAACAGGGATTTTGAGAGAAAAAAAATCATAATTTCGTCAATTTTCAAGATATCAAGTCCAACTAAATTTTTTGTAAATGTTCTTAAAATTATCTAAAACTTTTGTATTTACAAGTTTTTGATAGGACCAACTTTTACCGATGAAAAAAATTAAAAACGAAAAGAAAAAGGGCGCTGAAAAAAGAGAAAAATCCATAACTCCGTCAATTTTTAAGATATCAAATCCAATTAAATTTATTTTACATCTCCTCATCAATACCTACAATTTTTATATTGACAAGTTTTTCATAGGACCAATTCGTATAGCAAAAAGAAATTAAACAAAAATAGGAGTTGCAGAAAAAACCTCAAATCCAAACTGCTTATATTCTGACTCATTTTTAAATTCATTTTTTATTTTAAATGCATCCAAATGGTAGATCCTCTTATTTAGAAACTGTACAAAGTGACGCATTGGTCAATTTTCTGATAAAGACAGAATATATTTCAAAAAAGGCTACCAAAAAGGGTATTTTGAACAGAATTTCCGAAAGTCATCGGGACTGAAAATTGAAGGAAGTTTTCACATAGCAAATTGCGTTTTTTATGACTCGTTTTAAAATCCATTTTCGCTCTCAAACGCATCCTATTTACAGATCCTCTTATTTAGGAACTATATACTGTGACGCATTGGTCAGTTTTTTGATAAAGATAGAATATATTTTTAAAATGCTGTCAAAGTGAGTATTTCGCACAAAATTTTCCGAAGCAATCATGATTAAAGAATTAAGGATGTATTCAAACAACAAATCGGTTATTTTATGACTCATTTTTAAATTCAATTTTTTTTCTCAAATGCATTAAACTGACAGTTTTTTGTTATTTAGGAGCTGTATAATGTACTGTTTTGGTCGATTTTTTTAATAAACTCAGAATCTATTTCAAAATATGTTGTCAAAATGGGCATTTGAGCTGAATTTTTCTTAAGATGATTCTGATAAAACCAGTTTTTGCAGAAAAATGAAATTAAAAATTTTTCATAAACGGCCAAATGAAGTTATTAAACTGGGTTTATCTCTAATCATATATTATTTTTTATTTATTTATTTATTTATTTATTTATTTTTTAATGAGCACTCTTCGAAATCTACCTCCGCCTATAGGCCCAGCCGACAGGGATTTTTAAACTTCTAAATATCGCGCATTTTCAATTTTTACACCGTCGAATAGGAACTTAAATGTACTTTTAATTGCAATTTATTTGAAAACTGTGTCTATATTTTTTCTTGAAATATTAACTTTTTTAGTTTTTAATTCCATTTTTCTAATTGTGGCAACATAAATACTCCATTTCTATCAAAAGCAGAGAGAAAAATTAGATTACTTTATGTTGCCATTTTCTCATTAAAAGTGAAAACATTTGAAATTAAAATGCGTACTTTGTTAAGAATATCATTTGTTATCAAATCGGCTAAATTTTAGTCTCATTAAAAAAAAAAAAAAAAAAAAAAATCACACTTAAAGAATACAAATAGTTTTGTATCTGTATTAGCTGATAGCATCAAGACTTGAAGTTTTAAACTAAATTGATTTCAAAATGATCAAATTAAACTATCAACTTTAAAAAAAAAATGTCAATACAGGTATGAATAATGAATTATTCAAATTTTGATATGGTGAAAATGATGTGGGGATTAGATTTCATGGGGAAAAAATTCTACTTGGACTCAATCGTCCAAGTGGAAAAAAGGTTTGCTTTTTTTTCATTTTGGAACACTAGCGTAAGAACCTTAATTAATAAGTATAGCATAATATTAGAACTTTATTATTTTTCCTACTAGCATGTATGATTAAAGTTTAGTTGTAATAATTTCTACAACTGAGTTCATAAAAGTAGTATTTTGTTAATTTTAGATTAAATATCATTTGTTAAGAGTTAGACTTATCAATATAAGGTGCAGTTTTTATAGTAACTATTTTTGTAGTTTTATTGTAAATCAAGGAAACAGCTAGTTTTTAAACATTTTCTTTCGTCGAAATTCAACGGGTTCTACCTTGTGTAATAAAAGCCAAACCTGTCTGTGCGTAACGCATATGTCATTTTGCGAATGGCAACACGGTGAAATTTGAAATGAAATTTTGGTTTTGCAATTTTTGAAACTGCAAATTTTGAAACTTCCAAACATGAAAAACTGTATATTAATTTATTTTTGAGAAATTAATTTTTTGGTAGTTTTTAATACCATTTTTGTAATCGTGGCAAAAGAAGTTCAACATTTCCATTAAAAGTAAAGGGAAAAAAGCTGGAGATTACTGTGTCTTTTTGTTACTATTTTCTCATGCAAAGTAAAAAATTTTGAAACTAAAATAAGTGCAGCATGAAAAAAATATCGTCTGTTATAAAACAAGGTGAATTTTCATTTTACTTCATTTTTATTTATCAATTAAATAATTTTTAGTTTATTGCAAACTTACTTTATACACGATAATATTCTTTCTTTCTTTTTACAAAAATGTATTTAATCGAAAACGTAAATAAATAGTAATTGCCTAACAGTTCGACCCTAAAATTGCCCAATCAAAGGGAAATGAATGAAGACCCGTTTGCTGAGGAATTGCCATTTAAAAAAATAGTTCAGTATTTCATAATCTTTTGAAAACCAGTTGAATTAGCATCCTTTTAGAGTTTATGGAATTTCAATGAGAGTTGATGAACTCATCTCTCTTAAGGGGGTGGGGGGTGGGGGGGTCAGACCCAGTGCTCTCGCTGACATTTGACCAACGTTAGTAATTTGGCTATTTAAAAATAAAAAAAACATTCGCCTAATGAAAAAAGTATTAGCAAAATAGATTTGCCATGTAGCTCAAAAAATCTCTTTAATTCTTTAATGTACCCCCTTTTTTTCAAAATGTTCTGAAATAACCAAAGTTTTTGTAACTGCGACAACGTATATGGTATTAATCTAATTTCGACTATTCGCTACAAGTATATTAAAAATGTGTATATATTAAAAATATGTACATGTCCAAATGCATAGCTACTAAAAACGAAAAAGAAATGAAAGAAAAAGCAAAAATTGAGCTCTAGCAATTTGGCTAATCTATTCGCTTATTTACTCGCCAAATGAAGAATATAGTCGCATTTTAGCGCAATGGCGATCGACAGCGAGAACCTTGGGCAGACCCCTCCAATATAGTAAAAAAAAAAATGACTGTCAATTCCCAGTTTTTTAGGATACCTTTTTAAAGATATTGGAAAACTTTTCAATGATTATTTCTGAATGATTATTTTTCGTTTTACTTTTCGTTTCTATGTCATATACAGAGTGATCAATTTAAAGGAATATCCGTTTTTTTTTATGTAATATTCTCTTCTATAATGCATGCAGCAAGATTTTAAACACCATTATTATTTGATAGGTCTATATTTAAAGAGCGGGTTTTTTGCACTTTCATGGTATTGGATTCGTGAAAATTTTCGAAATTCGGTTTTCGAATGATTCACACATTTTTGCGGTCAGAGAACCCGAAAAACATGTTTCTAGAAAATGTGTGTCTGGGAGTCTGCCAGTCTGTCTGTATGCGACAAAAAGATTTTGGGCACTCTATCTAAAAAAAAATGTGAACGGAAATAAAAATGGGAATATAAAGAACCTCTCTATTCTAAAAAAAAACTAGTGCTGTAACTGATTCTTACAATGTATTTTTTTTTTTTTTTTATAATCTAGGCTCTTTCTTTGGTTATATTAAGAAAATTACTGCACACAGAAATCACATAACTGGTAATACTTTAGGCTAGTTCCATGGGTTTTGTAGTGTAAGTCACATTACCTAATAATTGCTATGCTTGTTTGCCACCGTTACTTTCGAAAAGTCTGCTTGGCCTTATTCAATTAATGAGAACGTGCCGATAAAATAAGTCACTTTTTTTCGTACTAAAATACTGGTAGACAAAAATCGTAGCCTGTGACTTACACTACAAGTACTCATGGAAATAGCCTTTAAAGAAATATTTAATAAATACATTGAAACATACAGTTTTTGCATTCAAGAGATATTTTTATGCTAAAGTTGGTCAAAGTTGTTCCACTAAAAACATTTTATAGACGCAAAAACTACACATAGGGTATAGGATCTTAATTTTAATCACAAAACTTTAAAATCAGTTAGACCTTGATCTAAGTTAGACCTTGATACTAGATCTAATTAGTTTTTTGCGTATATCGTTCGATAGGAGGAGCTGCAATGCTACATTATTCGCAATTTCCATAACAGCCAAATTTCAAGAACTAAGGCATGGAGTTTCATAAAATTTTACATTTAGTTACTACTTAATATAACATGATTCTGATAAAGTTTAGGTACAAATCACGCTTGATAATGGCGCTGCCATGGTGCATTATTCCTAATTATTGAAATAGCTCTCTGTCAAGAAGTAATGCACAGAATAACACAAACATTAGATTCTGTGAGACCCTCATATAAACTAAATCCGAATAGTTTTCGGTGTGTATCGCTCAACAGGTGGCGCTGCAATGCTGCATTATTTGCAGTTTTCATGATTCTGATTACGTTTAGGTACAAATCGCGCTCCATAATGGCACAGCCATGATGCATTCTTTGTAATTATTGCAATAGCGCTTTCTCAAGAAATAATGCTCGGAATTTCACAAAACATTAGGTTCTGTGAAACCCTCATATAAATTAAATCCGAATAGTTTTCGGTGTCTATCGCTCAACAGGAGGCGATGCTATGCTTCATTATTTACAGTTTCCATAATAGACCTAATGTGGCGGTTAAAACTTTCCGGCCACCAAAAATTTTTCAATTAATTTGTAACTATACCCATATGAAGAGGAATCTCAAAGGGATATTTTTACATTTTATTGACATAATAGACATAATAAGGAACTTACTTGTGGAATAACATGTAAATATCAATAAATTTAATTGACAAAATTAAGTACAAAGGAAAACGCATGTTCTCAAAAGTTTCCGGCCACCTTCACAAATCTTTAAAAAAATGTATTGTAGTAGAAAACTACAGCGATCAACGACATTTATAATCAGTATTTTATAGTATTAGTATTTTATTACCTTTAGAAATAAATTCTACGGCGCAGTAACGTAACATTCACACAATCAACGGTTAAAGTTCGTCTATGGTACGTTTTTTCCACATTTCTAATATTTATAGTTCGGCAGACATTTGTCGACTTCTTTTCAAAGATTTTCTATTGGATTCATGTTGGGCGTTTGGGCTGGCCATTTCAATAACGAAATTTTTTTGTGCGAAGACCTTTGCTTGTCAAGGCTTACATACATTCATTATGTCGTTATCCTGTTAAACAAATAGTTGTAACCAAAATTTTCCTCTAATAAAGCAGAAAATAATCTTGCAAGATATCCTTATATATTGCATCATTCATCTTGCTGTGGATTTTAAATAACGGACCGACAATTTTTTAAGAAAATACTCCCCACATTATAGCGTGACCTCCGCCATGCTTCATTGTAGGAATAACATATGTTGAATCACATTTTTTTTGTTAGGTCATCGGACGTAGTGTCTGCCATCACTCCCAAAAAGAGTTTCAAATTCTATTGATGAAAAAATAGTACTTTTGTCCAGTTTTCACTATACCAGACTTTGTGTCTTTTGGAAAACGCCAGTCAATACATTTATATTTTTTTACCTACGAAAAATTTTTGAACACTGACACTTCCATAAAGTTCTGTATCATGTTAGAATCTTGACACGGTAGACCGACTTATTTTAACAATATTTTCATTTTGTAAATAGCGGTACATTGCAACGAAATTTTTATGAGGGTCATCAATTGTTTTTCTCTTGATAATTCTGTAGATGAGAATAGCAGTTTTTCGAAGTCTTCCGGACCTCACAAAGTCCTGAAGGCCACGGCCATCTTTATATAATTTTTAAATATCGTTTACAGTTGATTTACCGATCGATAACTTTACCGCAATACCTCGAGTAGATTAGCCCTTTAGTGACCAATTAATCACTCATTTACGGACAATGGTTGTTGAACTTTTCAATTTTGAATTTAAACTATGCTACTCACGTTGATTCATTCACAAACACGACCAAAAAGCACTTTACCGATAGAAAAAAGCTAAGGAATGATGAGTGGCCGGAAACTTTTGCACACGCGAACTTCGAATTCTACCCCTTTGCATGCAGCGTCCACAGTATCCAATCAAAATGATCACGTGGTCAGGGGTCATTCACATATTCCTAACTTTTGAAGCAATTGTGTTTGGTCTTTGCTGAAACCTTCTGGTAAATAAACAAAAGAAACTAACTGGCCGGAAACTTTTGACCGCCACTGTATATCAAGAAATAGTACATGAGTTATCTAAAACTTTACATTTAATTAGTACTTAATATAACATGTGCTGATTATATTCTGGTGCAAATTGCTCAACTGGTGGCGTTGCCATTGTTCAATAATCATCTTTATCGCAACAGTTTATGACGAATTTATTTCAAGAATTTTTATTTGAAGAACTAATACATGAAGTTTTCTAAAAACTTCAAATTTAGTTATTCCCTGATATAAATTAGTGCTGTTTAGTGCTTAATATAAATTGCCATACTATTTTGCGTTTTTTTATGATTTCGCATTAAATTTATCACAAGAACTAATGCGTTGATTTTCATCAAACTTGAGATTCAGTTAGTACCTAAAAAAAATTATCCTGATTAGATTTTCGTGTACACCACCCAACATCTGCGCTGTTATGCGGATATTTTAAAGATTTTATTATAGCTCCATCTCAAAAACTAATGCACGAATTTTCATCAAACTTTAGATTCCGTAATAGGTTGACATAAGTTGTTGCTAATTAGATTTTGGTTTAAATACCCTAACCAATGACATTGCTATGCTAAACTTTTCAGGAAGTATGCATAAGAAAGAAGAAAATTTTTGATTGCTACATCTGACTAATTGATTTTCTAAATGCGAAAACTCCTTTTTATTAGCACTTTCCAACAAAGTTGAAAAGTGCTTATGCATTCGGTTTGTCTGGCCGTCTGTCCGTCTGGCCGGATGGCCGGATGACCGTGCTCTAACTCCCGTAAATACACTCGGATTGCTATGAAATTTTTATTCGTTATTGAGGTTTACCTTAGCACGAACCCTACTGAAAATGAAGTTTCTACCATGATTAGTTTATTTACAGGGAGAATTAAAAATTTTCCATTATATTACGGCCTATGGGGAAAAATCGTTCAAATGAATTTTAAAGGTCTTATACCCTGTTAAACATACTCATATTCATACGGAAAACTCATATTCAAAGTGCAGTAAAATATGCATTTTGTAATGCATGCAGTGAAAATATAGCTATTATTCATTTGCAGGGCCGCACAAAAGAATATTATTAGATATTGGTAAAGAGGGAATTGTGTGCGACATGATTTAAATATATTAAACTATTTCATGTATAATAAAATTGATACATGTCACTGAAACTTAATATAAATTATACGATACTTCCTTGCATAATATGTAGTACATAGCATTTACAGGCCCACACAAAAGATTTCAAACAGTATATTCTTTCCGAAATACCGTATATGTGTCCGACGATGGTTCATGGAGGGATGAAATGCATTTTAATTATGATATGCGCGTTTATGTTTCACTAAATATATGCACATTATATGGTGTGTATAAATGTTATAGTTGATATACAGGGCTACCCAAAAGAGCTCGCTAACGTTACTGAATATGAGCGTAAATTACTTAAACGTGGTTCTTAAATAAGTTATGCATTTTTACGCTGAGCTGCATTCAGTTTACTGAGAAATGTTTTCAGAATATAGATAAAAGGATATACAGGGCCACGCAAAGAATTCGGTACATGGACGCCTATGAATGATAATTTATGAGAATGTGATTTCAGTTGTTTTAGAAGTGTTTCAGTTTACAATAAATTTTAGCCTAATGCTGACGTGTAATAAAGGTACAAGGTAAACTACAGGACTGAACAAAAGCATTCAAATATGTTTCCATCTAACAGTATCAATTGCTGAAAAGAAATTTCGAGCTACTGGGCATTTTCTTGCTGAACTAAATTTTCCCAGTATATCAACTGACATATGAAATGCAGGGCTGTTCAAAACTACTGGAATACATATTTGGGTATATTTGGCTATACATTATTATTTCCCAAAATAGCAAAGTTTTGTTAAAGATTTCATGAAGCGTTTGAAAATGCTTCATAATGTATGCTTAACGCATGATTTTTCTTACTTGTTTAAACATAAATTCGTTTAAATGTAACTTGTAATTTTAATCTGATTGAGCGTTAGTGATTTGAGTAAATCTTCTGCTACTTCCAATGTAATTATTATCTATATTTTTTTCACTTTTTTTATTTATATTTATTTATTTATTATTTTTCTTTTTTGAAAACCTTATTTTGAAAGATTATGAATAGCAACAATAAAAGATTCTGCATGAACTAATTCTTTGACTTTAATGAAAATTCCCTGTCTAAATAGAATATGTTCTGTGAAAGAATGTGTTTTGTAAAATAATGTGTTTTTTCTTCACATTTTTATGTTATTTCTGAAAAAAAGAAGAAAAAATTCCATTACGATCAATTATCATTCTAGTAAGATGCGCCAATCCCAAAACTTTCTACTATCTCATATAGACGTTTTAATCTTTCAAAAATTAGTTACGCATGTTAATAGTTTAATATTGTTAAACTTCCCACCGCCACAAACTGATATATCTGTTTTGTGTAATTGAAGCTTTATTTAAATTACTATAATTTACAAATGTTTTTCAGTTTTAAGAAATTGAGTTATGATTATATTTTCAAGGCTTATAAGCTTAAACGAAGCAAAAAAAAAATTATACCACGTTGAAAAATCCCTCTTGTAATAACATTTAAAATAAATAATAAACAAAAGAAGACTTCATTTTTTACCTTTTGCTTGGGGATCTGGGGGTTAATTCAATATTATACAAACTTTGATTTTCATCTTAAACTTCTGCTTCTGTCAATCAAAGTAAAAACATGTTCATGTGGATCCTGATATTTATTAAAATCAATCGCTGTTATCATCAGCTGTTTACAAACAGCCCGGTTTACAAGTACGCAAAATCCCGTCTCTGTACGAGTCGATGAACAATAGAATTATAGGCAGATGTTTTTCAAATTCTTGGATGTTCTGCTTTCCATAAAAAAATAATCATATACAAAAAGTTTAGTATAGTTCTATGCGTAACTTCATGTACTTTTTGATGATACAGTAATGAAAATGTCACAGACATCGCGATTGTAGCGTCCCCTTCCGGCGGATTTCTTTTTCAAATTCAGGGAAGGCTTGCTGAGTATAGCCAGACACATACACAAAAATTTTCGATTTATTCTATGCATAACGTCGCACACTTTTCGGCGGTGCAATATTAAAAATTGTACAGAAATCGCTAGTGCCATAGCCAAACATTTGCACACATAAAATGATTTAATTCTATGAATAACTTCATATACTTTTTGGTGGTACAATTTTGAAAATGGTGCAAATATTGTTATTACACCGCTCCTCTTCCGACGGAATATTTTAAAATTGAAAGAGGATCTGCTTGTCACAGCCAAAAACATACACAATAAAATTGGTTCATATCTTCACAGACTTTTCGGTGATACAGTGGGTACATACGGACACACAGATACACATACGGACAGACTATTTGTAAAAACGTGCTTTCTCTCTTCTTCCTTAAATGTGTAAATCCGTCAAAGAAATTTTTTTCTATTGAAGATAGAAGAAAATAAAAATGCTGCGACTTTAAAATGGCTGAAAGATTTCGGTCAATGGGAAGTTTCATTGGTATAGATAAAAACTTAATTCGAAGTGTGTGAACTCCGGAAAAGCTAGTTAATATCAAAAAAAAATTTCGAAACCAATCTTTACGAAAAATACAATTAAAACAGGATATATTAACGCATTAGGCTGTGAGAAACTATTTGTAAGTTTACCCTTATCGTTTCAACTCCAGTTGCTTGTTCACATATTCCAACTTCTCTTAATTATTCTGGAGTCTGATCAGAAATTTGCATGCTGGAACCAAAACAAAATGCATAAGAAAATGTGCGTTTTTTCTACTATGTAGCTCTTAGAAATCCATGTGAAATTTTTGGTCAAAATAAACTTCCGTTTTAAAACATGTTGATCTTGGATTAGACTCCGGAATAAATTAAAAGATGGCACCGACCATAATAGATCGAGGAACCGATTGCATTTTTATGTGTTTGGCTGTAAGCGGTGACAATGTAAAAAATTTAATTAAAGTAAGTTTTTAAAAGTGGCTATCACAGGTACATCTCTATTTCTGTTTCCCCTAACAAATAAAATTATAACAATGAGGAATTTGTTCTGAAATCAGTCAGCTACGTGTTTTTCTGATAACTACAGACTCATACATTCCAAAAATTTCATCAAAAATGCAAAAAAATGGGTCAAAAGTTTTTAAATTAAGCTTAAAGTTAACAGAAAAGCACACGACTAGAAAACGCTGCGTGATTGGATGTGACGACATAGTTCACGATACACCAATGTTTACGTTTTGAAGCAAGTAAGTGGCTTTGTTTCTATAAGCTTGTGTCTAGAAGGCATTTAAAATTTTTATTACATCCAAATACATTTATTCTTTTTGATCATTATTAGATTTCATCAATCTACTGTTTTAATGGAAATAAAATGGAATTATTTCCAGTATTAAAGAAAAGTTTCAATAAAAAAAATTTAGCTTCATTAGTCTGTTTCTTTTTCACAAATTAAAAACAAATTCCTCTTGTAAAATATAAGATAAAGCTTTTTTAATGTTGCTGTTAAGAAAAATTACACACACTCACACACACATATATATATAAGTAACAATAATAAGCAAAACAGTCTCCTTAAATCAGCACCAACGTTATGTGCATATTTAAGAAGGCCTATCATATTTTTAAAAATATAAAACATTTTGTTATCGTGCATAAATTGTTTTAAAACATTCAATTCTCATGATTGCCACAAACGACATTTTTTTTCTTTCGGATGCATTTCCTATCTGTTTTAAAACAACCTGCGTAGTAAATTCCTACTAGAAAAGTTATTGTTTGGAAATTGTAGTTGTCAATAAAGAAACATTTAATTTCTAGCAACCCTGGTCTCTATGTATGGCTTTGTAATTCATTTTTTATTTTTTAGTATATTTACTATACATTGAATACTGAACTCAAGAATATATTTAATTACCCTTTTCCTGGCCTAATTCCCATATTTCCTAGCGAGTGGAATTTTAAAACAAACTCAATTTTTAACATATACAAAATAATTTGGCTTCAAAGTCAGATAAGCTTGAATATAAAATCAAAGAATATTAGAAAATAGTCAGAAATAAACAAAATCAGCACACACATTGGGTGCAACAATGATTTTGAAATCCATTGAGCACAAACCGCAATCTTGACAAGGAATTAAAAAAAAAGATCTGTGCAGTTTTCACTTTGCCTACTCCCCTACATGCTTGTACATTTGTAGCATGTTGAAATAATTTTATGAAGTCAAGTGCAAAAGTAGTCGTAAAATTTTCTACCATTCCATTCGGTTATTCTTTTTTTCCTGATTGCAATACCTTTATATTAGCATATATATTTGTTCTATTAAACTTTAGATTATTACTAATAAAACTGACATAAGTTTACTGCTTATTATTTTTAAATAGAAAAGTAAATGATAGTTTAAAGAAAGTGCACAATTATAAAACTGGCATTACTCGCAACTGGCATACAAGTGACATAAACCCATTACTGTAAAGTACTGTACCAACACCATTACTGTATACCCTCATTTTTTAAAAGAATGTCGTATACCCCCTATTTCTCAGAAGAACTTTAATATATACTCTATATGGTATATTCTGTAATTAAAAAGTACACTTAAAAGAAAAAACTACTACACCACTGCATATAAAAATACTTTATTGTCATTGTGACAACAAATAAAGGAATAACTCCGAATTTGGAATAATTAAATGTCACGTCACATTGGCCCGTCACAATTTCTACCATTTTCAAAAGATTCAGATTTTTCTCGTATATTTAAGATTCTTATAAAGAATACTGCATACATATCTATGGAATAATGTCATAGTAAATCTTACAAGAAATATACACTAACAACATTAATGATTATTTACATTCTTCATGATTATTTAGATTTCAGCATTTAAATAAAGATTTATTAAAAAATTAATATGGTTTAGAAGAAAAGAAAAAAAATGAAAGTTAAAAACACCGCAGCTTTTGAAGCTGTATAATAAAAGTAGATTTATGTAAATATTTCTAGATCGTTTTATTATAGGTTACAAATCCAAAGGAGCTACTTTCTGATACATTTCTGTATTCATAAAAAAAAGAATAAGATTAGCAGGTGTTTTTATTGAGGAACTGTGTAATCGAATGGCGTTACCCATTTTTAATATAAGCAATTTAAGAAAATACTGTCAAAGTTGGCGTTTTGATTAGAATTTCCGAAAACGATTGCACGGGAAGGGAGAAAAATTTGCAACTATTTGACAAGAATCTCTTACATCTCAGCAAGGTTATGCAAGTACCTTATTTAATAAAAATGAAAAACGCTATTCTATTCCAAATCCCTCCAATAGTCAAACTTGCCAATTTTATACTTTTACAGTTAAAAATTAATCAGAAAATATGTCAAACCTTCGCGTTGTTGAGAAGTGAATTTAAGAATCAGCATGAAGTATATATCCAAAGGCTACGTTAACATAAGTTCTTTAATAATTTTGCAAAACATGTAGTCTTCCATACACAACTTGAGAACAATTAAGTCTAGTTCCTGCTTAAGTCGTCTATATATAGAAAAACAATGCAAGCCTGATTTCGGCGGGGTACGTGTCTGTTAAAACTACATTAAGCGAAGGTTACATGCAATGTAACTGTCCGATCTCAATCTCTACACTGTACAAGTTAGATTTCTGCATTTATGTTGTCAAACTAGTATCGGCTCGAGAGGCACATTTAGGCCCGTTAGGATATTAGGAGCCATTCCGCCGACCCGGCCAGGCCCGGCCCCGTGCAGACCTCTAGTGTGTTGTCATGAACGATGACATTAAAATGACCGGCGTAGAAAAAGTAGCGTTTACGCGACACGGTAAATAGTGCTACGTAAAAACCGTTATAAATCAATAATTACAGATCAAAATAAAAATAAAAAAAATTCACTGCCCGTCATATCTTTTAGTTTTCTATTGTTTTTAGATAAAATTAGAAAAGGTGAAAGTTCCTCATTCAACTGTGTCGTAAATTGTGTCCAAAACTTACAAAAAGTGTAAGCAATTTTTTTTCATACTGTAAAATTACGGAAGTACGATTTTACAAAAAGTGTAAGCAATTTTTTTTCCATACTGTAAAATTACGGAAGGACGATTTTACGGAAGTTGTATTGGTAATTAGGACGCCAGTACAATTTACTGTTTTTTAACGCAAAAATTTCCGTAAATTTCAAAGATCATTCCGTTGTTTTCGTTTTTTTTCTGAAATTTATGGAAACTTTTCCGTAAAAAACAGTGCGTTGTACTGGCGTTCCAATTACCGGTACAACTTCCATAAAATCATCCGTTTTCGTACTGTAAAATTACGGAAGGACGATTTTACGGAAGCTGTACTGGTAATCTGGACTCCCAGTACAATTTACTGTTTTTTAACGTAAAATTTTCCGTAAATTTCAAAGATCGTTCTGCTGTTTTCGTTTTTTTCTGAAATTAATGGAAACTTTTCCGTAAAAAACAGTGCGTTGTGCTGGCGTTCCAATTACCGGTACAACTTCCATAAAATCGTCCTTTTTCATACTGTAAAATTACGGAAGGATGTTTTTACGAAAGTTGCACTGGTAATCTGGACCCCAGTACAATTTATTGTTTTTTAACGTAAAAATTACCGTAAATTTCAAAGATCGTTCCGTTGTTTTCGTTTTCTTCTGAAATTTATGGAAACCTTTCCGTAAAAACAGTACGTTGTACTGGCGTTCCAATTACCGGTACAATTTACATAAAATCGTCCGTTTTCATACTGTAAAATTACGGAAGGACGATTTTACGAAAGTTGTACTGGTAATCAGGACGCCAGTACAATTTACTGTTTTTTAACGTAAAAATGTTCGTAAATTTCAAAGATCGTTCCGCTGTTTTCGTTTTTTTTTCTGAAATGTATGGAAACTTTTCCGTAAAAAACAGTACGTTGTACTGCCGTTCCAATTACCAGTACGACTTCCATAAAATCGTTCTTTTTTTACAGTGCAGCTTTAGGATAGTTGCTACAGCCGTCATATTTAAGGGAAATTGAAAAAGAAATACAAAACAAAACAAAGCAAACCGGTTTTCTTTTAAATTCATCCTCCCTTATTATATCCACAAGCCCTTTGCTATCAAAAACACAGCCATTTGATTATATAACTTCGAAATTCATAGCATTTGTATTATTCCAAATATTCGTGAGAAAAAAGATGTTTTTAAAACTTAAGAACTCGATGGACATGTATCTCCTAGGCAAAATATTTATGTATTTCTTACTATCTTCTATCTTCAATCGATGAAAGCATTGTAAACGATTTTTTTTACTTTTTCGATTGATTTACACGCTTTAGGGGTCTGCGATTCCAAAAAACATATTTTTACAAAATGTCTGTCTGTCCGTTTGTGTGTCTGAGTGTGCGTCTCTGTGTGTGCCGCCATTACAAAATCAAAAAGTGTATGAAGAAATGAGCACAATTGAACCAATTTTTTGTATATGTTTTTGGCTGTAGCAAGCAGGTCCTGAAATATTCCGCTGGAAGGGGGCGCTGTAATAACGATTTTTGTGCCATTATCAATATTGTACCATAAAAAAGTGTAGGAAGTTATGCATAGAATCGAACCAATTTTTTTCTGATAGTGTTTGGATATGGCAAGCAGATCGCCCTTGAATTTGGAAATATTCCGTGATAAAAGAGCATTGTGAGAGAGCAGCTTTTTTGTACAATTTTTTTTTTTTTATTTTATTTATTTTTTTTTTGTCTTCGTATTTTTCATCAGCTCTTGCAGAGACGGGAACACACGTCCCAGAAACCGTTTTTTTTTCCCAAATAACTGATGATAACAGAATATAGGAAAAATATTGTAATAAATATTTTAATAAATATTTACATGACCTTGATTTTACTGCCATTAATTGACTGAAGCAAAAATTAAAGATGAAAATCAAAGTTTTGTAGTATTAAAGTTATAATATTGAACTATTAACATGTGTAGCTACTTTTTGAAGCATTAAAATGAACGTGTGAGATAAATGAAAATTTTGGGATTGGCACAACCAACTAGTTTTTATTTGTTAACCGAATTAGTTTTATAGTAGAATTGTACCACACGCACATTTTGAAACTATCCAAGAACTTCTATGACTTCTTTATTATTAACACAAGTAAAACAGTATTAAAAAACCAAAATTTTCATACCAGCATCAAAAATTGACTCATAGACGACTTCCATTAGAATTCTTGCTTGTGAGTCTAATTCATTAGATAATTTGTGATGCATACCAAAAAATAAGTTGTCGAATTTGTCGAGATGATTCAACAAGCCCATTCTTTTAGGATTACCGTATGCACCTGAAATAGAACAACAACAACAACAAAGAATAACTATAAATCAAAAGCACTACGTATATATATTAGTATATTCATAATATATATAAAGTAAGTTCATTCTTAAAATTACACTTTTCGATTATCACAATTTTTGCTTTCTTCTATCTTCAATAGAAGATAGTATTGTAATCGAAATTTTTTCCGACTTCCGGTTTTCGATAATTTACCCGTTTTAGGGGTCAGAGATTCCAAAAAACATGTTTTTACAAAACGGCTATCTGTCCTTGTGTCTGTGCGTCCGTGTGTCTATATGTCTGCGTGTCCGTATGTGTCTGCGTGTCCTCCATTCTACCATCAAAAAGTGTATGAAAATATGCATAGAATTGAACCAAATATTTTGTGAATGTTTTTGGTTGTGGTTAAGCAGTTCCTCCTTCAATTTTGAAATATTCCGACCGAAGGGGGCGCTGCAATAACGAGTTTTGTACCATTTTCAATAATGTACCAACTAAAAGTGTATGGAATTATGCATCAAACTGAATCAAATTTTGTGTAAGTTGCTATTTAATCCTTTCTGAATTTGAAAAAATCCGCCTTAAAGGGACTCGGGAATAGCGATTTTTGTGCCATTTTCAATATTATACCACCTTAAAGTGTATGAATGTATGCATAGAATTGAAAAAAAAAATTTTGTAAGTGTTTCTCCATAGTTAGTTGGTCATCTCTGAAATTTGAAAAAAAAATCGCCGGAATGGGGTGCTGCAATAGCTTTTTTGTGTCACTTTTAATATTGTACCGACTAAAAGTGTGTGAAATTATGCATGGAATTCAACGAAATTATCTGTGCAAGTGTTTGACTATGGCTAGTTGTTCCGTCCTGAATTTGCTAAAAATCCGTTGGAAGAAGCGCTATAATCACGATGTCTGTGCCCTTTTCATTACTTTACCATCGAAAATTGTATGAAGTTATGCACTGAACCGAACTAATATTTTTGTTTATGATTATTTTCAAATTCAGGTCCTTCCTGAATTTGAAAAAAAACTGCCCATCATTCTATTGTCCATCGGCTCGTGCAAAGACGGAAACTCATTTTTACTCCGATTAATCGACTGAAGTAGAAATTTATGATGAAAATCAAAGTTGTTCTAGTATTTAATTAAAATTATAAGAGCATTAACATATGTAACTATTTTTTAATTAAAATTTACAGGTGAGATAAAAGAAAGTCTTGGGATTGGCACATCCAATTAGATTTTTACAATTTTAGGTACATTTCCTATGTAATACTATCGATTGAGTTCTCACATATGTGGGTATTATTGAAGAACTTTTGCAGATATACACTGATTATGACCCCTAGCCTCCAAATGTACCATCAGTAAAAAACTTTATATGTATAAGTATATCCACCTATCTATCTATCTATATACAAGTTTTTTTTTAACTGACTCCATTCAGAACTGCCGGTAGCTTGTTCTAATTACTGGAATGGCACTAATTGTAATAAATGGACTAACAAAACCATTGGAAAAGAAAAGATTCCGACAATAAATAAATAAATAAATCCAATCACCGCCGACAGCGGGAAATTTGGCGCTGTATATGGAAAGAAAACATCAGAAACAGACAAAATTAATGATTTCGATATAATGCCATGTTTTATTCATCCTATTTTCTTTCCCGATGAGGAATGCAACCACATTCAATGTGACCACCGTTCTCTTTTTCCACACCTTGTAATTCTTTGTACATTATTTTCGACATCCAATAATAAAATGTCACATAGAATAGCCCTTACTGGTGATTGGGACTATTTTTATTTTTTTCTATCTTTAATAGAATATATAAAATTATAGTAATATATATATTCTATCTAATGTACAGTGGCGGTCAAAAGTTTCCGGCCAGTTGGTTTCTCCGATTTATTTACAAAAAGGTTTCAGTAAAGCAGAAGCACAATTGCTTCAAAAGTTAGGAATATGTGAATGACTTCTGACCACGTGATAATTTTCATTGGATACGGAAGATGTTTCATGCAAAGGGATAAAATTCGAAGTTCGCGTGTGTAAAAGTTTCCGATAACTTATCATTCTTTAGTTTTTTTCTATCAGTAAACTGTTTTTTGGTTGTGTTTATGAATGAATCAACGTGTATAGCATAGTCGGAATTTAAAATTGAAAAGTTCAATAGTTATTGTTCATAAATGAGTGATTAGTTTGTCGCTAAAAGGCCGATCTTCTCGAGATATTGGGGAAAAGTTATCGATCGGCAAAATCGACCGTAAACGATATTTAAAAATTATATAAAGATGGCCGTGGCCTTCAGGACTTTCAGAGGTCCGGGAGATCCCGGAAAATTACTATTCGTGCGGACAGAATTATCAGGAGAAAAACAATTGATAATCCGCATAAAAATTCCGCTGCAATATACTACGATTTACGGAATGAAAATGTTGCTGAAATAAGTCCGTATATCGTATCAACATACTGACGTGATGCATAACTTTATGGAAGAGACGGTGTAAAAAATTTTTCAGAGTTAAAACAAAATACAAACGTACCCGACTGGCGTTTTCCAAAAAACACAAAGTCTGGTCAAGTGAAAACTGGAAAAAAGTTCTATTTTTCCATCAATCGAATTCGAAACAATTTTGGAAGTGATGGCAGACACAACGCCTGATGACCTAACAACAAAAGATATGATTCGACCTATGTTATTCCTACAATGAAGCTTGGCGGAGGACACGTTATGCCGTGCACTGTAAAACTTTTGTGTAAGTTTGCCGTCATTTATGTGTGTAACGTTACTCAAATTTTTGAGAAAGCTATTTTGATATTTTGAAAACTCACAAAACTGGAGGATATTTTCACAGAGGTATGTGGAAACTTACATTTGAAGAATGACGTATGATGTACTACTCCGAGCGCATGCCCAATGCTATATATCGTCACATTTGAAATGAGAAAGAAAACATTATACGCATGATCAATGCCAACACCATTCGTCATCACCATATGACATTTCTGTGTCTGGAGCTAAGTAAACAATTTATGAGGAAACAAAGAAGTTTAATATTAAGTAAGTTGTCATTTTCTTAATATTTTAATGATAAAGTATTAAGTATTTAAAATATCTGAGCTGTAATGATTTAAAAATTTATGACCAGTGTCGATTACCAGAATGCTTATTTAACTAATTTTTAGCAATGAACATCCCATGTGGATATTACAAAAATGATATTTTATTAAGTTTATAATATAAAAAATCTTCTGACATGAAAATATCTCAACGTAATTATTTTTAAAATTAAACTTTCCGAATCTCAATTATATAGGGGAGAGTGGAGTGGTGTGGGACAATGGGAGGAATGGGACAGTAGGTTTTTCTCCTTATGTATCATACTAAACATTTCATTAATCTAACGTAAGATGAAGGAATGATAATCCAATTTTCAGTTGAAAAAAAAATTAGCAGTATAAGCTTGAAGTTGTATAATGGAAAATTTTTTGCTAAGAATCAAAAATAAATTTCCTTTATATAATTTTTATGCTATCCGTATAATAATGACTTGTATGTACATACAATGTAATAGATTCCATATTTATGGACCATTATACTGCATATTATTCATAATTAAAAAATAAGACCAAAAGACGCATTACAAGAAGTTAATCATAAAACAAGGGAGTGGGGAGGAAAGGGACATGCCAGTAAAAGGAATAACATGCATGTTCACATATCCAATTACTTTTTTTTCATAAGATGAATGTAAATTGCTAACATGTGAACATTTGTAGAGGATAATACATTATGACATTGATGTTAAATTAATTTACTTTAAAATGTAATTAAATTGAAGTGGTAATTTTTTTAATATCTTCTACGACTAATGATCATGAATTTTCATTCAGGATTGTCAAACCGTCGTTAAGATACTTAAATTTTATATTATAATACATGCATTATCAATCTACGATCTTTGTTTGATTGTATATCTAGCCGGCACTAGACTATTTGTGCCATATAGATTTGTTTTATAGCTGCCCCATACTTCCATGTACGTGGGGAGGTATGGGGTACATTTTGAAACTTACAATTTCTTTAATTATAAAATAAGTTTTGCATGTTTTGTTTTTATATTGTTCAAAGACATTAAAGAGTGTTTCATCTTGCCCTCTATAAATTGAAATTTTTGTTTTTTGTGTCAAACAAAATTGATTTTCTTACTTTTGTAAAAGTGTCCCACACCTCTCCACTTTCCACTATCGTTTAAATACTTGATTTCTTTTAATGCTTTAATTTCATGTAATCAATATATATATATATATATGTGGGATATACTCTCGCATGTAGCCTACACTCTCTCTCTGCTGCACCTGCATCGGACTATTTCCCTCCGCTACTCTCCGAAACGCTGGCACGAGATTAATTAAGAAACGCGAAGCTTCCAAGCTGTGTGTGGAGGTGTGAAAGAATTAAGAAGAAAACAGAATGTTTTTCGACAACGATGAACGACGTTGATTAAAAACCAAGAGGATATTTCGAAGAATAAAAATGACGATAGTTTTTACGACGAATTGTTATGTGATTTTTAAAGTAGTATTTCGTAAAGTGACGAAGAATTTACCTGTTTTATTTTTTTGTTTATTTTGTGTCCTGTTCGTCTGTCAATAAATGTATGTGTCCGTTAGAAACCGCTTTTTTATTTTGAGTCAAGACTCGACCATCCTATAAAGTGGTGCCAGAAGTGCCCACGTACCATTTTTGCTCATTGTTATGAACTAGATATTTTTTCTTCAGATTCAAGCCGGATATCATTTTACTGGTGAGTTAATTATTCCATATTTTATATTTACTATGAAGCTAGTCGACATCAAAGAACTGGAACTTGCATTTAAAAATGAACGTACTAATAAAATTAAATTACTTCATAAATTATTGTTCGACACTGATGGTGATCGCTCAAATCGAAAAAGAATTCGTGACTTCACCGGTTTCGATTTCTAAACGACCAGCACTGAATTCAAAAATAAAGTTACGAAAGTTCAAGCAGATTTCTCTTTAAACGATTTAATCACAATTTGTAATTTACTCTGCATTTCTAACGAAGGTTCTTTAACTGAACTTGCAACCAGATTAGTCACATATCTTTCAGACTTGAATTCACTCCAAGCTAACATTATCCAAAACGAAAGTGATACCGATTCGGAACCTGAAATATCTTCACATAATACCACATTGAATAAAGACACTGCAAGTAATACTGAATCATCAAATTTTGATAAAAACAAGCAATTTCCAGTTCAAAGTTTTTTGCCATCTACTATTAATTTTAATGATGTTGAAAGCGTTATACCGCCTTTTGATGGTAGTTCTTTTCAAGATATAAATATTTGATTAAGTAATTTTGACGATGTCGCTAGCATGCTCAATTTATCAGAATTTCATAAATTTGTTTTTGCTGAACGATCCTTACGAGGAAAAGCCCAGCTGTTAGTACAAACAGAATTTCTCATTAACTCGTATGAAAAACTTAAACAACTCTTAATTTCTGAATTTGGCATTACTTATAATTCTGCTGAGTTACATGATATGTTAAATAAACGAAAATTACAAGAAAATGAATCCCTTGAAGAATATTTTCTCGTAATGAAACAACTATGTTCGCGCGGTAACATCGAAGATTCAGCACTGATGCAGTATATTATTAACGGTATACCCGACCCTGTTTTTAGAAAATCAATATTATATGGCTGCCAATCTATAGTAGAATTTAAACAAAAGCTCAAAATTTATGATAAAATTCGGCATGATTATGAGAACACTAAATTTCGTAAATCTAAACCAGAAATGCCGTTAAAAGAGAAATCTTTTCGTCCAAAACCTGATCTTCTCTGCTTTAATTGTGGTTTAGCCAACCATAAAAGTAGCCAATGTAGACATAAAGACAAAGGCCCTCGCTGCTTCAATTGTTCGAATTTTGGTCATAAGTCGGCTCAATGTGATCAACCAAGGAAATCTAGAAATAAGCCTGAACCATCCAATATTTCCACCATTACGTCGAATACTTTTATGACCAAACAAGTAATTATTTCGTCAGTAAACGTTCTTTCTTTGATCGATACGGGAAGTGAAAGAAGTCTGTTAAAAGAAAGTATTTATCGCAAACTTCCAACGGTTTCGAACCTCGAACATTCAACAATCACATTAACTGGATTAGGAAATACTATGATCAAAACCCCTGGGTTTTTTCTCTACGGATATTACTATAGATGATTTTAATTACACCACTAATGTTTATGTAGTACCAGATTATTCCATATCTTTTGATTTTATTATTGGTACAGATGTTATACAGCAAAGTATTTTAACAGTTTCTCAAAATAATATTTCGATGCAAAAAATCAAGCAAAATGAAGATATGTCAAATAATTTTCTGGTTAATGTTGCTCAAGTATTCGACGATAGTAATCTTGATTTATCTCATATTACCGATAAAACTATACGTTCAAAAATTACGGAACTTATTCAAAATTATTCCCCCTGGAAAGTAAAGACTACCGATGTAAAATTACCAATTCATCTGAAAGACGAAATTCCTGTCACTTGTCCTCCCAGACGCCTAGCTCCTATAGAGAAAGAATTTGTCGAAAAACAAATTTCTGAATGGCTTGAAAAGGGAATTATCCGAAAAAGCACCAGTAATTTTTCATCACCCATTGTCCTCGTAAAAAAGAAAGATGGTTCATATAGATTATGTGTTGACTATAGAAAGCTAAATGCTGAAACACATAAACAACGTTTTCCCCTCCCAGTAATCGATGATATTATTGATCAGTTGCACTCTGCAAAAGTATTTACTACTCTTGGTCTTAAAAATGCATTTTTTCATGTCGAAGTAGAAGAAAATAGCCGAAAATACACTTCTTTTGTAACACATTCTGGTCAATTTGAATTTCTATATATGAATTATGGCCTTAGTGATGCTCCCTTAGTTTTTCAGAGATATATCTATAATGTTTTTCGCGATCTCATTAATGAAAAAGTACTTATCGTCTACATGGATGATTTTATAATACCGTCTGAAGACGAAGCCGAAGGACTCCAGAAATTACAACGCGTTCTTACAACTGCATCCGAATATGGTTTGGAACTGAATCTAAAAAAATGCCACTTTTTACAGCGAGAAATTGATTTTCTGGGTTACCACATTAAAAATGGTCAACTATATCCATCTCCCTCCAAAACTAAAGCTGTTCTAAATTTTCCGGAACCTAAAAGTGTAAAAGATGTACATTCATTTGTCGGACTAACCTCATATTTTCGTAAATTTATCCAAGATTATTCTTTAATAGCTAAGCCCTTAACAGATCTCCTTAGAAAGGACACTAAATTTCACTTCGGTGACCAACAGCGAAATGCATTTAATCAGTTGAAACACATTCTTGCTTCAGGTCCTGTTTTAAGCATTTATAACCCTAGTAATGAAACAGACGTTCATTGCGATGCTTCTATTGATGGTTACGGAGCAGTCCTCCTTCAAAAGTCTTCTATTGATAATCAATTTCACCCTGTCTACTTTATGAGCAAAAAAACCACAGATGCTGAGCGTAAATATTCGAGTTATGAACTAGAAGTTTTGGCTGTCATCGAGGCTCTTAAAAACTTCCGTGTTTATATTTTAGGTATTCCTTTCAAGATAGTTACAGATTGCAATGCATTTGCCCTAACTATGAATAAAAAAGATCTTTGCACCAAAATAGCTCGATGGGCTTTAATGTTAGCTGATTATAACTATACAATCGAACACAGACAAGGTACACGTATCCGCCACGTCGACGCTTTAAGCAGAAATTCCGTATGTATGACCATTCAAGACAGTTTTACTTCCAAAATCATACAATCACAGAACACCGACGAACATATACAGGCCATTAAAGAAATTTTGAAAACAAAGCCATATGACAACTATTTCCTCAAAAATAACGTTCTTTATAAAAAATCATAAAGGTTACGATCTGGTAGTTGTGCCGGATGAAATGCAGCTAAACGTCATTAAACACGTTCATGACAAAGGACACTTCGGACGCAAACGTTGTGAAGAACTTCTTAATGAAGAATTTTTTATCCCTAATATGGCAAATAAGATTGATAAAGTTATAGCAAATTGTGTAACATGCCTTTTATATAATCGGAAACGTGGAAAACAAGAAGGTGAGTTACATCCCTTACACAAAGAGGAGACTCCCCTCCAAACTTACCACATTGATCATCTAGGCCTTCTCGAATCAACTAACAAAAACTATAAACATATTTTGTCTTTAATAGATTCATTTACCAAATTCGTGTGGCTATATCCCTGTAAAACTACTTCTTCTGCCGAAGTCATTTCGAAACTGCAACAACAAAGTTATACTTTTGGCAACCCTTCCAAAATTATTAGCGATAAAGGTCCTGCATTTACAAGTAAAGAATTTGCTGATTATTGCCAAAATGAAAATATAAAACACGAGACAATAACAACTGGCCTTCCCCGTGCTAATGGTCAAGTGGAGCGACTTAATTCCATCATAATTTCAGTAATCTCTAAAATGTCCAAAGACGAACCGACCAAATGGTTTAAATATGTTCCTAAAGTTCAACAAGTCATTAATTCAACTTACCAACGAAGCATTAAGAGAACACCCTTTGAAATACTATTTGGCACAAAAATGAAACAGAAAGAAGATTTACAAATTATTGAACTCCTAAACAGTGCAGTCGAAGAACAATTCATGAAAGATAGAGAAGAACTCCGAAAAGAAGCTAAGAAGAATATTCTGGAAATTCAACAAGAAAATCGCAAGCATTATAATTTAAGACGTAAGAAACCCCGGAAATATAACCTTGGAGACCTCGTAGCAATTAAAAGAACCCAACAAGGACCAGGGTTAAAATTAAAATCTAAATTCCTAGGTCCATATAAAGTAACCAAAGTGAAGTCTAACGACACCTACGACGTAGAGAAAATCTCATCAACTGAAGGACCGATCAGTACTAGTTCCTGTGCTGAATACATGAAGCCTTGGCATGACGATAACTGAAACTTTATTTTTTTTCCTTATCTTTAATGTGTATTTCTGATCATTTTAAAAGTCAACAATTTTAAAGAACATTTTCATACGATGTTACACCATTTCAGAAAAACGACGACTAATTTTTCTCGGGTGCAAACGAACTCTATTTTTTTTCCTCCTAAGAACAGTTACTTTTTTTTGTTTTTGTTTTTGTTTCTTTTCAGATTCTATAAGATCACATGTCGCTGCGGCAGCTCCAGATGTCAGGAGGCCGCATGTGGGATATACTCTCGCATGTAGCCTACACTCTCTCTCTGCTGCACCTGCATCGGACTATTTCCCTCCGCTACTCTCCGAAACGCTGGCACGAGATTAATTAAGAAACGCGAAGCTTCCAAGCTGTGTGTGGAGGTGTGAAAGAATTAAGAAGAAAACAGAATGTTTTTCGACAACGATGAACGACGTTGATTAAAAACCAAGAGGATATTTCGAAGAATAAAAATGACGATAGTTTTTACGACGAATTGTTATGTGATTTTTAAAGTAGTATTTCGTAAAGTGACGAAGAATTTACCTGTTTTATTTTTTTGTTTATTTTGTGTCCTGTTCGTCTGTCAATAAATGTATGTGTCCGTTAGAAACCGCTTTTTTATTTTGAGTCAAGACTCGACCATCCTATATATATATATATATATATATATCCAAAAAGTCTCTGGCTTTTTGGATATTAGTATTTTGATACAAAAATGTCCTTTTATTTAATTGAAATATTTTGCAGATTTAAAATACCTTTTTTAAAGGTAATAGTGGTTTGAGAAAAGCCGAATACTTGGCAACCAATCGGGAAGTAGACAATATTATTTATGGGTATAGAAAAAGAAGGGACCAAAAAGGGATGGGGCTATAGTCCATACCATTTGAAAAAGGCAGTTTTTCAAGATGCACAACTTATTAAAATCTATTATTTTATGTCTTAAATGTTTGATTATTCATCTACTATGTACATAAAAATTAACGTGAAATTATTTAATTTGTAGTATAGTAATAAAACTATTCTGTCTGCAGATCAGTGGCTTCAAATATCAGTTTTGCAAGTTTATTTTAAAATATTTTTTATAGTATCTAAATATTAGCAAGCATGAGGTATTTTGATATTTGTGATATTAACTACTAGAATTAATACAATAAATAACTTAACTGTTATTTGCAAACTATACAACTTCACTCGCTAGCCCCTTTCTGTTTTATACTTTTTCTCAATTCTTCTAATTTCTTCCATTCTCTCCATTTTATAACTGTAATTCTAATATTTGATAGTTTAAATTATCTATTTAAAATAATGAAAATCAATGGATAATATATATTCGGATATATAACATGATATGATATAAACAGGGTAGGTGTGCCACTAATGGAACCCCCCCCCCCCTCTTAAGGAACTTCCTCAAAAATTATTTTTTAATTGGTAGTAGTATTTATATTACAGATTTTACAAAATTATATTCTCTAACTCTATATTCTCATACTCTCAACAATATTTAAACATTCTCATAGTGTCATCTCTCATGAATCAAAATTTAAATGTAAATAAAAAGAAAATATCAAAACACCCAAAATTCCATTAATAGATACAATAGAAAAAGTATTAAATATAGGGGAGACTATGCATGTTTGATCACACGGGATGTTTATGCATCCGTCCATTTTCATATTTAAATGTTTTTACTTTTATCGCAAAATAACCAAAGCTAGTGATGATCAAACAACAACCTTCATTTCATGTAGATAGATGAAACAGGTGAAACACAATTAGTTTTTTAACATAAAAGTTGAGTATGTAGAAATAATTCGTAACAGTTTCTCTGTAAAATATGCCATGGGAAATAAAATAAGTAGAATTTAATTAATATAGAAATATTGAGCTTTAATTCTAGACATGAAGTTTACACAGCAAATAAGGTTTTAAATAACTATGTGCTATTAATTATAAAATGGCTTTTTGAGGAGACTTGACCTGATCAATGCATGAGATTGTTGACCTCAGTCAAAGCTCCCTAAATTAAATGTTTTTGAAAATCCTTTTTTTTTTAAACTTAATATATAATAAAATGTTAATGTTAATATTTATAAAAGAATGTAAATTTATTCTGCAAAGCAATGGGAGCGATAAAAAAATAAAATAAATATTTAAAACTAAATTTAACTAATATGACAGAAATTGGCACATGACTACCGTAAAACGGGTCAAGGGTCAACCAGGCGGGGAGGTCTACCGACTACCGTAAAACGGTCTGTCACACCACTCCATCGAAAGATGAATAAAAGGTGAGATTAACTATTAGGGTACTGTTTTTGTACTTAACTTTTTGTAAAGGGCTGTTACAATTAAAATGTACCTATTCAATTAGCTATGGTGTTAGTGCTAAACTTTCAAATGAAACAAAATTTCTTTAGCATTTATACTTAAAATGAAAGTTACAAGTTAAACTATAAAAACAAAAGCATCGGTCTGTCAGACCGGTAACATTAGTTAAAGTTTAAATGCATTTTGGGACTTTTGTAGACTTATGAAAGTAAAAACTTCGTAAAAGTATTTCGCGGTTCTTAAACTTATTTTATTTGGCTAATTCCATGGGTTCTGTAGTGTAAGTCACATAGCTTATTAATTGCTATGCTTGTTAGCCACCGTTATTTTCGAAAAGTCTGCCTGGCCTTATTCAATTAATGAGAATGTGCCAATAAAATTAATCAATTTTTTTTCGTTCTATAATACTGGTAGCCAAAAATCGTACCGTGTGACTTACGCTACAAGTACTCATGGAAATAGCCATTTGTCTTAACCTCGTAACTTAAGAATATTCTAGTTTTTTTAATTAATTAATTTTTAATTAATTTATTTAAATCTTGTAGATTAAAGGTATTCTGTATCTTATTAATTTATTTTACTTCTTTAAACCTTATAATTTAAAGGTATTCTGGGATTAAAACTATTTCAAAATGCGTTTTTTTAATTATTATTATTTTTTTTGTATAAACGTTACAAAATAAAGGTATTCTGCATTTTAAAAATTGATTTTATTAAATCATTTGTTTATTATTGCCAATATGTCAATATAAAATACAGATGGTCAAGCCTCCCATGTGTGGGGAGCTTGACAAATTATTTTCTCATGATTAAAATCGATCTTTCTTCAAAAATATTGCATTTTACTCGCCAATTAGTTCTGATAGCTGAATGTATATTGAATAAAATTATATATAAAACTTTCTTCTAGGTACAATATATAAAACGTTAAAAATCATTTAGTTAAAATCGGGTCAACCATACCTAATCCCCCCTAACTGTTCTTATGACTATAATTAATTCCAGAATTTAATGAAAGTTTACTAATGAAACAAAATATTTCTTAAAATCAATTTTGCAATTAGAATACAAAAATTAATAAAATATTTGTGAATTATTAACAATTTAAATCTACTACTGCAAATATCATGATATCAATATTTTAATTATTTTAGATATTATTTTAAAACAATAAATGTCGAATAAAATAAAATTGTGAGAGAATGTGTATAAAGAGGGGGTTAAAAAACTCTTTCGGGGGGCAAGGTACTTCTATTCGTAAAGTTATTAAATGAGAGATCAACACCGGAAATTATATAAAAAAAAAAAAATATTTGAAAGTATGTAAAAGCTTTTGTTTTTGCCAGGTATCTCTGAGATGCTAGAGACTTATATGGCATGTAGTTGAGTATAAAGGTATTTCTTAGTACGTTTTAATACAACTGGCAGATGCTAGAATTATGTGAAAGAACATTACATGCAATTTTAATCGTTCTTTTAAAATGCTGAACCAAAGGTCATATGCACAAATTAATTGGGTAAATGTTTAAAAAACGGCCTTAGGGCCCGAATAAGAATGTGAGGATGCTGACCATGGAAAAAGAGTAACAGACTCAACTTTAAAATTTTGCACTGAGATAGGGAGAAATTTAGGGTGAGATAAATATCTGGCAAACAAAAATTTCAAGGTCCGTAGGGTCATGCCTTATTATTTCCTAAGGGGGCAGTTTACTTCAAAAATAGTAAAAAAATGATATATTTTTTCTTTAATATATATATACGTATGTGTGTGTGTGAAAACCTGTTTAATTGTAAATATCTTGATACTTCAGTTTTACCCAAACAGAAATTATAGCTCGAGATATTGCAAATAAAACCAACACAAATGCCCATAACAATTAAAACTTTAATTGGATTTTTCTCAATGTTTATATTTTATTACTTCCATGTTTTAAAAATGCTAAGGATTTTATTCCATTTGCGAAGGCGATTTTAACTTTTTTGTATATGATTTTTATTATACATGTAATAAATGTATGCATGGAATCCGCATTAATAATTAATTTCTATAAATAAAGTTTTTTTTAAGTAAAAGTACATGAATATGATTGAGAATCCATTTTTCATTGTGTATACAGGGTGAGTCATAAATATCGAAACAATAGGCTATCTCCTTAAATATTGCCTCTAGGCCATAATTCCAATTGCAAAAATTCATAAAAAAAGGTGAAATTTCTGATAAGATAAGTTGCAACTCCATGGGGGGTCTATTTGAAAAAATACTAAAATTAAATTTTTATATCCGGACCAGTCTGGAAAAAAGTTTAAATCATAACCCGGCTCACCCGTGAATTTCTGCATAGTTTTTTACTTCAGTGTAGTTAAAAGTTACTTCGCGGGGAGGATTTCTGACCAAAAATACTTATTATAGCTTTTCGTTTTTATATTTATACTTTTTATTATTGAAGAAGCGCCAAAGGCTGTGATATACTTATATTATAAATGAATCTCTGTTTATATCTAAATGTTTAACTTATATTTTAATATCGCTAATACATCTCCCGAGCGTTGGAGACTTTGAAAAATGTTATCCAGTAGCACCTTTTAAGACGGTATCACATAGGAAAGAAAAAATACTTAATAGACAAATTCCCTTCCTAGGAGGGATAAATGGAGTTTATTTTTTTCGCTTATTATTGTATTCATTTTGCATCGATCAAGGCATTTTTTGTTTAAGACAGAATTCCGTCATAGGCAGATTTTATTTTCGCGTTTTGTGTTGAATTTTTTAGCATTTAAATATACTATTATTAATATATATATTTTAAGATTTTTTATTTTGCCAAAAAAAAAGCGATTTTAAAATCTAGGTGGTTTTTGTAAAAATTTTGATTGAACCAAATTTTACTTATTTCATAGACGTATTAGGTCAGTCAGAGACAGGGATTTTAATACGGATTGTTCGAGACCGAGAATGAAATTTTCGTCCAGTTCAGACCGTATTAAATGTTAAGAAATGTTAAAGAAAAAAGTACAAACTTGAAACATGTCATTTTTAATTATTTTACATTAATTCTGTTTCGGGCAAAATTGAAAAATTATTTACTTTTAAAAATATGATTTTTTTTTAAAAGCTATTTTTTTTCAATAAATATTTTTAATAGTTCTAAAATTAATATTGAAAAACAAAATCCCCGAAACAAAACTAAAATCAGATTTTCATCTTTAATTAAATGGAAGGAAATAGAAATCCGATAAATAATGTATGTAGTTATAACGATTTTTAATCATCCCAGTTAAATCAGTACTAATGATATGAAATTGTTATAAATTTTATGATAATTTTTAGGATGTGATTTTCTTAGCAAATTATATGGCTAACAATCACAAACAAAGAATAAAAAACCAAAATTCTAACTCAAAATTTAATTTTTTTACACGTTTTCTAGAACTGTTAAAGTAACATTGTCTTTTGAATTGCGCGCATTTCAATTTGTGTCTAATCCCTTAAAATCTGATGAATTATTCAAACAATTGTAACTCAGCGAACTTTGAAAATATGAAGATGCAACTTTTTGTGTATTATTCAGGACTGGAAAAAGGAAAGTTTTCCTAATTGGAATTTTTATCCTACGGGAGCCAAATAAAAAGTTAATTTTCGCATTTTTTCAAACAGAACCCCATGGAGTCGCAACTTATCTTTTCAAAAAGTTTATCCTTTGTAATGAATTTTTGCAATTGTAAGTATGGGTCTGGGGGCAATATTTTAGAAGATAGCCTATTGTTTCGATATTTTTGACTCACCCTGTATATCAGTGAAAAAAAAGCATTAAATGTAACAGTAGATTTATCTAAAAATCCATTTGCAATTTTGTATAATACGCATTTAAAAATGTTTCAAAAGGTAAAAAAAAATACCAATATTTAAAAATAAAATAGATATTTTTAATAATTTTCATTTGAATATACGATTTTTAGAATGTATTTTCGGTAGAATATCAAAATGCAATGAGTTTGTAATTTAAACCATATTATTAAAATTAAGTGAAATTTGTGAAAAGATAAGCTTTCTCCTTAATGCATTTAAAAGTCCTTTCATGATTACTACTATTTTTTAAAGCTTAAACTACAAGAAAAATAAACATAAATCAAAACTTTAAAAAAGTATTAATCAATGACACCTTAACTAGTAATTGAGTTAAGACACTTATAAACATTTATGTTGGGTAAAATTACGATCGTTAAAAAATCATGTTTTAATTTTTAAATATGCCTTTTTAAAATTTAAATCTTGTTTCTAAGAAAGGTAACCGTTGAAAATTGTATTTAAAATTGTAATTAGTTGTATTTAATGTAGTATGAAGTATATGATGGTAATATCGAGATAATGATTGTATTTGAGAATTGTATTCGATGTAGATTTGTCAAGAATTTTATATTATTTACCGCCCCCCCCCCAAAAAAAAAAAAATCTTGCATATAATATATTGTTTTAATTAGCTCAAGTTAGTCACATTGCTATTTTGCGGCATTCTAACTTTTGAAAATTATTACTTAATCAAATATAAAGTTAATTTAAATTAAAAAATATATCAAAGCTAAACTTTTTATTAAGATGAACTAAACTAATTATCATGTTTCATTTAACTATAGGCATCACAAACTGGCGAAGATTGCCGAGCCATCGACCTTCATCCTCTGCTATGAAAATTTTCTTGCGAGTTAAAAGAAACGTTCATAAATGATGATGTTGGATGATACAATAAGAATAAAATATTGCACAATTCAGCATACAAAATTTCGAAGTACACGGACAATCGACATCCTGTGCAAATGAAGAAAATTGCTATCTCTCTTGTGAGCAAACATCCTGGGTTCAAGTCATTTTTAGAGATGGTAAGCTTGAATGGTGAATTCGAATTTACGCAATATGAGGAATGTGCAGCCCCAGAAAAGAGCGTTTGAAGCAGCTGTTTAAAACTGTGGTAAAGCCCGTGGTGGGAACGAGACTATAACATATTTGTTCAGAAATATTATCTTTTGTGTATGGTATATAGTTTTTTCTTTAATTTAAAATAAACAATGCTTATAACTGGTTTCATAAATGCAGGTGTTTTCTTAAACAATTTGGAAGTTAAAAAATAAACAATGGAATTAAAATTTATGTACATTTTTTGTGTGTTATGATTAAATATACTTAGATTTTAAATAAGTAGTGCTAGTTGTTTTTCATAAAAGTAGATGTTTCCTTAATAATTTAGAAGTATTCTTTTCATTTGAATAAAATACAGTAAAATTGAAATTTATGAAGTTTACATAATTTTATAAATAAAGTTTAGCGTATGTTATAATTCCACAAAATTGTTTTACGTATTTGTAAATAACAAATCATAATATCTTAGCATTATTGCTGTTTAACTGTTTGCCAAAAATAATACAGGCCAAACCAACTTTTTTTTCTGAAAGCATTAAAACACAAATAAGTGAAAAAAATATAAAAGATTTTTTTTTTAAATTAAAAATAAAAGATTATTATTAATATTTGTTCTGTGTTCTAAAAATGAACAGATTCGACATTCATAACTAAACTGTAGTAAAAATGGGATATTGTGTGAGTAACAAGGAAAGACAATAAAAAATAAGTGACATAATTCTATGTTTCCTCTTTAGAAAAACCTCTTTAGATGAAACTGAAATTTCTTAGTCATTCCCTAAAACTGATATAATTTAAATAACAGTAATTTCTCTATTTTAAACAGAACTACAAAAGTATGTCTTGCAAATAAACAATTTTTATCAAATTCCTTTTTATTTGTTTAAGAAATAAAATAAATTACATAACTTTTTTTAAAGGAATACAGCTCATATTCAAAATATTAGAATAATTGAGAAAAAGTAATAAGAAAAAATTATTTGTCATTTATTTATTTTTTATACTAAGTAAATGCAATTAAATTTCTTATAAATTAAATCTGGAGTGTTTAGATAAGATTTTAACATTTATAAAATATAAAATACAGCACAATAAATTAGGTATACAGCTTCCTTAAACACACCAGAATATTAGAATAAAATTTAGATTGGTTCAAAATATTAGAATATTTTATTTTACGCAACAATATTACCTTATGAATATGAAGTAAATGGTAGTTAATATTTTGTAGCATCCCTTTTAGCTTTCATAGCAGCGTACAATCGATCTTGCATACTATATACAAGGTGTTTACAAACATTTCTATCAATATTAGCCCAAATAGACTTTATATGTGCCACTAACTCAGTTTTACTTGAAAGAGGATTTTCTTGAAGTTTTTTCTTCATTATACACCAGAAGTTTTTGATGGGATTAAGATCTGGTGAATTTGGTGGCCAAGGAAGTACCTTAATGTTGCGTTGGCGGAACCAATTCTTAGTTGACACCGAGGTATGCGGGGATGCTAAATCTTGTTGAAAGATGAAATCATCTTCAAATAAATCTTCTGATGATGGAATCATGTATTATTCTAAAATTTCTTGATATATCAGAGAGTTAACCTTTTCGTAGACGATGCATAACTTTCCAGGTCCTTCTGCACTCATACAAATCCAAACCATGACACTAGCAGCAAATTTTACGGAACGTTTAAGGCATTCTTTATCAAATGCTTCTTGCTTCATTCTCCAAACTCGAATACCTTGATTACCATATGAAACACAAAACATACTTTCATCACTAAATAATATATTTTTCCAATCTTCATTACTCCATAAACGTCTTGATTTACACCAATTCAATCTTATATGCTTTTGTCTTGCAGTCATGAGAGATTTTGTTTTCGGTACACGAGATTCAAATTTAAATTTATGGAGACGTCTTAATGTTGTCGATGTAGAAACTTCAACTCCTTCTTCTTTCCATTTTCTTTTAAAACGGTTTTTCTTATCTATACGCTTCAGTTTCCTGTCATCTCTAGCAGATGTTTTTGGTTTTCGGCCACCATTTCGGCGATTATTTTGAAATTTTCCAATTTTTGAATATTGTGTTAGTATTTTACTAACGCTCGATTGCGAACAATGTAAATAATTCGCTATAAAACATTGATTTTTACTGTGCCGATACAAATCAACCATACGAAGTTTAGTAGATTAAGTGTCGCGAGAAGAAGAAACCCACTGAAGTTACTTTTTGTTTGTTGCGAATGGCAACGACAGGTTTGTTATGATAGAATGTTATGATAGAATGTCTTGGAATGTTGTTGTTCGAAGAATTGAAAACGGTAGCAATGAAGTTAAAGCTACTGTTTATTTTGATATTTAATGTTAAAAGAATGATTATGAAACGAAATTACTTTAATGTACATATGTAAATATTATGCGCGTTTATGCTGCGTGTGATTTGTAATATATGAAAGTAAAACCATGAAAAAGAAATCTCCGGCGTCTGTCTCGATTGCAGCGAAGTCACTCATTAATTTTATATCTTAGTCTCCACATTTACTGGCGCCCCCGGGTGGGCGATTTCGTTGTTTTCTGACAGATTTAAGGAAATTATTAAAGATTGAAGGTAAGAACAAAAATTTTCCATTTTGAAGTTATGTATTTGATTTTTTTAGAATATAAGATTTGCCATTATTAAGATAGTAGAAATGGAAAATTTAAAAAGAAATAAAACTACTCAGCGTTCAGCTTTTACTAAAGCATATAATAAATTGGAAAATATATTGAATGACGCGAATGCCAAACATGAGGAAATCGAAATTCTTTTCCATTTATTTAAGCAGAAATCTGATGCGCTAGAAATTATTCATAAAAATTATTTAGATAGTTTGAAAGATGACGCAGAATTTGAAGCAGAATTTGATTCTGTTGAAGAATATAGAGAAAAGTCTTTAAGAATTCAGTTAAAAGCGCAACGTTTGTTAGATAATTTTAAGACAAAATTGAGTCAAAATTTAATTCGAAATGAAAATAATTCGACTGATAAATTTGAAAAAGAAAGTGATAAAATAAAAACTTTATGTCAGCGACTCCCTGAAGTTGAATTGTATAAGTTTGGGGGTGACTTGAAGGACTGGCTCACGTTTTGGAATCGATTTAAAAATATACATGAAAATGCGAATTTAACGAATGTGGATAAATTCCACTATTTAATTCAGTCAATGAAAATTAAATCAGAATCAAGGGAATTAGTAGAATCATTCCCAGTAACAAATGAAAATTATTCTTTAGCTGTTGAGAGTTTAACAGAAAGATATGGTAGAACCGATCTGTTAATTGATTTTTATATGCGAGAATTACTGAAACTTGTGTTGAATAATGCGACAAAAAAGAAAGTCGATTCTTTGAGTAGTTTATATAATAAACTTTCGACCCAAATCAGGGCCTTGGGTTCTTTAGGTGTTACTACCGAAATGTGTGGCGTTATACTGTATCCTTTAGTTGAAAGCGCATTACCTGTTAATATTTTACGATCTTTCGAAAGACAGAGAAAAAATATAGAAAGCGAACTAAAGTTATCCAGTCTTGATGCCATAATTTTGTTTCTTAAAAACGAAGTGCAGTCAGAAGAAAAAATAAAATTGAGTAGATCAGAAATTTGTGATTTTGTTCCAGAAAGAAAAAACTTGGCAACATGCCAGAATTTTAAAGGCGGCAATTTTTCTGCTGCAGAATTGATTTCTCACAATTCTAATGATGTTTCTTGCGTATTTTGTTTAAAAGATCATCAATCGCGTTTTTGCAAAAAGGCATTTTTTATGCCTCAGTCTGAAAAGCTTTCGATTATCAGAAGTAAAGGTTTGTGCCGTATCTGCTTTACTAAAGGCCACCTTGCTGTTTGTTGTACAAGATCGAACATTAGATGTCAAAATTGTTCGAAAAGACATGTAAAATTTATGTGTCCTAATTTAGACTGTAATAAATCCAAAGAGATCTCAAAATCACACAACGATGAAACGAAAGAAAAAAATGTTGATACACTTTTTGCACATAACCACAACATAAATAAGAAATTTTCTTCTACCAATGAAGTTTCATTACAAACGTTAGTTGTAAACCTAAAAGGGAAATGTTCAACCCGTAAGGCAAGAATAATAATCGATACAGGTTCCCAGAAATCTTACATTTTGCGATCCACTGCAAAAGAACTAGGTTTTGATTTTCAAAGAGAAGAAAAGTTTTCCCATTCATTATTTGGAGGTAGAAAAACAAAAATGCTTAAGCACAAATGTTACAAAATTTATTTAAGTAGCCTTGATGGTAATTATATTTGTAATTTGGATGCTTTAGATCAAGATGCCATATGTAATGATATTTCTGCGATTAAATATGGTTTTTGGATACGCGAGCTAAAAGATAAAGGAATACGCTTAAGTGATACTCGAGAATCAGGGCCTATTGAGGTACTTTTAGGAGCAGATGTTGCTGGTAAGCTATTCACAGGAAGAAAAGAACAACTAAATTGCGGTTTGGTGGCAATGGAAACTAAATTAGGTTGGACTTTAATGGGCAAGATCCCTCAGGTTGATAGTCAGAAAGATGTAAATATGACTGTAGTCAGTATGCTATCACAAGAAGATGTACCTGTTTCAGCATTATGGGATTTAGAACTTCTTGGTATTCGAGATTCTATTGAACAAAATAGTAAAGAAGATTCGGAAAGGGCAGTCATGATTCATTTTAAAGATACAGTTCAACAAAATAAGATGAAAGACAATGATGATCAATTAAAAAAACAGATGCAAGAAAGAATTGATTTACTGGAATCAGTTAATACAAAACAAGATCAACTGCTGAAAGAAAGTCTTGACGGTTTTTATGAAATACAGAAGAAAAGAATTGAGAATGATTTACTGCTAGCAGAAGAAGCTCGTCATACACAACAGTTAGAACATATGCTCAAAACCAAAGATGCAGAAACCGAAGCTTCTATTGCCAAAGTTAGACTTAAAGTGCAAGATGAAATAGACAGGTTAAATAAAGAAAATGATTCTCTAAAATTAAAGATTGAAGAAATGGAGAAGCAGCATAAAAAAGAAATGCAAAGTAAGGATGATGACATAAAGAAATTAATATTAAAAGACCCAAAAGAACAATGGCCCAAATCGGTTGACAATGTTAACGAAGATGAAGTTGAAGAAAATTATGCTTCTGATTCTAAAGAAGACACTGTTACTGAAACTTTTGGGTTTTTTGATGATGCTAATTCAGAATATCGCGAAACAGGTCCACAGAGTACAGAAATCCAACGTAATGTTGCTGATTACACTTCAAAGGTTGAAAAGAAAAACTGTTTGTCCTCGGCATCCTTTCAGAATATCGACATTCCAAGTAAAAACTTAGAATTAACTGAGGAGTCTGTGCTAGAAAATAAAAATATTTTTGATGGCTGTAATAGAAGGTCTGTGAGTTTAGAGGACAAATCTGACCTAAAGCAGGAGATTGAGTACATGAAAACTAGAATTGAAGTTCTTGGTGCTGATATAACTCGTTTGCAAGGAGAATTGAAAGAGATAGAGAATTCAAATTTAGATTTAAAAACTCAGTTGAAAGAGAAAGAAGCTGCTCTGTCCGGAGCTAAGCTTGATGTGAGAACATCGAATAGAAGAGAACAGCAAGCAGATAGTATTACATCTTCACTTCGAGACCGAAATAAGGAATTGAGAGAGAAAATAAAATCTCTTGAAGAGACCATTGAAGAAAAAATAAAAGCTGAAAACGAACTAAGAGAAAAGGTTAATAATTTAGAAATTCAGCTATCCAAATCAATAAAAGAAGCAGATGATAAGCAGAAAAGACTTGAAATTGAAAAAGCCAAATATGAAGAAAGAATCAAAGGAATGCAATATACATGTGGGATGTCAAAAGATGTAACTCAAAAATTTGCCAAAAGCCAAGATCATTATGAAGAAATTGTAAAACAAAATATGGATTTAGTTAGAGAAAAAGAAGAAAATAATAGAAAAAATTTACATCTGCAAGAAGAAATTAATAAACTGAAAAATGAATTAGCAGAGTTAAAAAAGGAAAAAGCAAGATTTGAAAAACTAACTTCTGTGTTGAAATTATCCTTCATGGAGTTACAAGAGCGAGCGAAATATTTAGAAATTATAGTAGAAGTAAGAGAAAGAGCTATCCGTGATTTGCAAGAATATGAGAATGTCTTAAAGGCTGACATGAAAGTCTTAAAAGAAGCTTTGAAAGTATCTAAATCTGAAACAAACAAAGCACTGAAAGATATAGACTGGGCAATGATTCAACGAACATTTGAAGTTTATGTAATTCGTTGAAAGTTTAACCCACCCTCCGCCCCATGGTGGGGAGGGTTTTGGGAAAGGCTAATTGGAATTCTTAAAGACCTGCTTAGAAAAAATTTAGGACATTCGTCTCTGACCTATGAAGAATTATTAACTCTTGTCTGCGAATGTGAATCAGTAATGAACAACCGACCACTAAGCTATATATCAGAAGAATCTGACTTGAGAGCTCTAACCCCAGCATCATTTCTACAAGATATTCTCACAAGCGAAGTTCCTGATTTAGACCAAATTGAAAGGACTAATATTTTGAAAAGATGGCGACACATTCAAAGAGTAAGAGATAATCTGAAACACAGATTTAAAAAGGAGTATTTAGGTTTTCTGCGATCTTCCATTTCTAAAAAGCATGATAGTATTAAAGTTGGAGATGTAGTTTTGATTGGTCGAGATGATAAGAAGAGACTGTTTTGGCCTTTGGCAAAGGTTATAGAACTTTTCCCAGGTAAAGATGGAGTAGTCAGACTTGTTAAGTTGAAAACAGCTAAAGGAACATTTTTGAGACCAGTACAAAGACTTTACCCTCTTGAGATCACACAGGAAGACCGTGAACCTCTTTTGTTTGATCCAGCACCAATCACAGCTGATACGATTGACGAACAGTCAAAAGATAGTAAACCTATTGAAAAGATTGATACACAGACTCGGTCTGGTCGAAGAGTAAATCCTCCTAAAAGACTTAATTTGTAAATTCTGAACATTTCAGTTGAACTTTCACCATTGAACTTTCATTATTGAATATGAACATTCATTTATTGGCTCTAAAACCTGAACTTTGAAGATTGAAAAATATTTTAATTACTTCTATTTTCTTTTTTGATTGTATGTATGTGTATTTTAGTGTTTATTTTAACTTTTTGCTTAAGATTAATATTTGTATGTATATAACATTTTAGTATTTTTCACCCTCTCTTTGCTGAGTTTTTCCAAAACTCAGTTGGGGAGGATGTCGCGAGAAGAAGAAACCCACTGAAGTTACTTTTTGTTTGTTGCGAATGGCAACGACAGGTTTGTTATGATAGAATGTTATGATAGAATGTCTTGGAATGTTGTTGTTCGAAGAATTGAAAACGGTAGCAATGAAGTTAAAGCTACTGTTTATTTTGATATTTAATGTTAAAAGAATGATTATGAAACGAAATTACTTTAATGTATATATGTAAATATTATGCGCGTTTATGCTGCGTGTGATTTGTAATATATGAAAGTAAAACCATGAAAAAGAAATCTCCGGCGTCTGTCTCGATTGCAGCGAAGTCACTCATTAATTTTATATCTTAGTCTCCACATTCAGGAATATCACTCACACGGCCCATTTTAAGACGAAAAAGAAACAAACTGCAAAAAAGAATACTGATTTTAAATAAAATAGTCTGAATTTAATCAATGATGATACCAGTTAAGAATTGGTAATAATTAAAGGAGAATTAATGTGAAATATTCTAATATTTTGAACCACTTGAATAAATATTCTAATATTTTGACTTTTCAAAATAATTTTTTTTGCAATTAATCTTTTCAAAAATGATATTAAATTTAAGATAACAAGTAAGTTTAATCAACAATAAGTTCTTAATAAAAATATCGTTTGCATATTTTCATTAAAAGACATTAAATTACCAAATGATATTTTCAATTTCTAAAAAAAAAGGTAATTATTCTAATATTTTGAATATGAGCTGTATTTGTTTGCATAAGCAATTGCAATTTCTTGTAAACTGAATCATTTTTTAATAATTAACATACTATATAAGTCTTTTATTCTCAAACATAGATTACACTGATTTTTATTTTAATCATTTCATAATAAAAAGAGATTAAAATCAAGCAATTACTTTTTTTCACTAGTAATGCTTAACTATACTCTTAATCAAGGTAATCTTAAAAAGATTAGATTACATGTTTTGGATATATCCATTAGCTGAAAATTATCAAAGTGTCTGAGACAGACTTTTTATTGGTCGGAAGTAATATGCTGGTAGAATATTACAGTTTAACAGTTAATTAGTCAAGCAATTACTTGAAATGTCTTTATTCTTTTAACTTTAACGTAAAATAAAATTCAGTATTAAAGATCTAAGCATGACTATAAAACCTAAAAAAAGTTCGACGGAAACAAAAATCTGCAAAAGAAATAAAAATGCGACATCCGTCACATATCTTGAACTTTTTGCTTCCAGGTTTATATAAAACAAAAAAAAATAAAGGTGTATGATCTTAATACATTGTAAAGATGTTCTTTTAATTTCAACGCAATCCTTTACTTTTTTTCTGTTATAGACAAACTGGAAGAGATAAGAGAGAATTTATTGAATGAGATAAAAGAGGTATCCCAAAGTAAATACAAAACAAATGAAAATTATCTTATTTTCAACATCAAACAACAGGTATTAAATACCTACTATTTAAGCACACGTGAAAATACTTGAACCAACTATTAAATTTTAGAAATTTACTGTTTACTGAAACCATAGATAGCAAAAGTTTAGACAGGTATCAAATGTTTTCAGGGCAATATTTTTCTATAGCTAAACAAATAAATTTGGTTTAATAAAACACACAAAAATTGTATAACTGTACAGACATAACTGAACAAAAAGTATATAGTGAAACATTATGTTGTATGCTGTGAAAAGTTACAGGTAATTAGTGTTACCTTACTAAAATGTGCTGTGTAACCTTGCTTACATGATGTGAAACTGCACAGTTAATTTAGAGTGAAAACGTACACATAAAAATGGGTAACGTTCTAGGAAAGTGTAGGGAAAACTTACTCCTACTAATGTATAAACTTACACGCATTTACTGTGTAACATTACAGAAATATGTGGTGAAAGCTTACTTCTGCAAATTTCTAACCTTACAAACAATTACTATGGAAGCTTACAGGCAATTTTTGTGTAACCTGACACAAGAATTGTGTTATGTTCCACAATATTGCGGTGAAACCTAACGTAAAATTAATGTGTAAGATTACAGACATATTTGGTGTACTCTTACTCAGGAATTTGTGTTATATTTCTAAATATTATGGTGTAAACTTACAAGCAATTACTGTGTAATATGACAGGCAAATGTGGTGAAAGTTTACTCCTATAGATGTGTAACCTTACACACAATTACTATGAAAGCTTACCATAAATTATAGTGCAACCTTACACACAATTACTATATAAGATTACCGACAAATATGGTGAAAAATTACTCCTACACATTTGCAACCTTACACACAGTTTATGTGTAAGTTTACAGCCAAATGTGATGTAACCTTACACGCAATTACTGTGTAAGATTACCGACAAATATGGTGAAAGCTTACTTCTACATATGTGTAACTTTACACACAGCGTCTGTGTAAGCTTACAAACAATTGTGGTGTAAACTTACACAGGAATATTGTAACATTACACATAATATGGTGTACACTTACACAAGACGTGTGTAATGTTACACCATTTATATCGGTTACAAACCACCATAAGACTAGAGGCAGCAATGCTGGCACCAGTCTTATGGAGTAACGTTACACCAAATGTTTTACAGTGTGGGAAGTATTTTCTTCAAAAACTGTCGGTCCGTTATTTGAAATCCACAGTCTGGTGAATGATTCAATGTATAAGAATATTCTGCAAGACTGTTTTCTGCCTTATTAGAGAGAAAAAATTTGGTCGCAACTATTTTTCTTAACATGATAACAACATAAATAATGTATGCAAACCTCGATAAGCAATGGTTTTCGCACAAAAAATTTCGTTTTTGAAATGATCAGCCCAAGCGCCCAACATGAATCCAATAGAAAATCTTTGAAAAGAAGTTGACAAATGTCTGCGGAACTATAAATATTCCAACTCAGCCGAAATTTTGCCAAAATTGTAAGAAATGTGAGAAAAGCATAACATAGACGATCTTTAACCGTTGATTGTATGAATGTCACTTTCTGCGCCGCAGTACTTATTACTAAATCTAATAAAATAGTAATACGATAAAATACTAATTGTAAATGTTGTTGATCACTGTAATTTTCTATTACAATACCACTTTTTTACAAATTTGTGAAGGTGGCCGGAAACTTTTGAGAACATGCGTTTTCCTTTATACTTAATTTTGTCAGTTAAATTTATTAATATTTACATGCTCTGCAATAAGTAAGTTCCCAACTATTTTGTCAATAAAATGTATAAATATCACTTTGAGATTCCTCTTCATATGGGTATATTTACAAAATAACTGAAAAAAATTTTCTGGCCGGAAACTTTTGACCGCTACTGTATATCTTCTATCTTTAATAGAAGAAATTATTGAAATATTTTTTTGGCTTCTGGTTTTCGACAGATTTACTCGTTTTAGGGGGCAGAGATTCCAAAAAATTTGCTTTTACAAAATGTCTGTTTGTCCATGTGTGTGTGTGTGTGTCCGAATGTTGCCATTCTACCATCAAAAATATATGAAGATATGCGTAGAATTGAACCAAATTTTTTGTGAATTTTTTTGGCTGTAGAAAACAGGTTCTCCTTCAGTTTTGAAATGTTCCGCTGGAAGGGGGCGCTGCAATAACAATTTTTGTGCCATTTGCAATTTTGTACAAACTAAAAGTGTATGAAGTTATGCATCGATTAAACCAAATTTTTTGTATTAAGTGTATTGCAATGGCTACTTGGTCCTGCCTGAATTTGAAAAATAGGTCCAAGGGGGTGCTGCAATAGCAATTCTTGTGCCATTTTCGGTATTTTACCACAGAAAAAGTGTTGAGGTTATGCATAGAATTGAACGAAATTTTTGTAGAAGTGTTTGGCTATGGTCAGCAGAACCTTCTTTGAATTTCAAAAAAATCCATCGGAAGGAGGCGCTAAAATCACGATGTCTGTGCCATTTCTTACTTTCTTCTATCTTAAATAAAAAAAATATCGTAATCAAAATTTTTTCGACGTCTGGATTTCGACGTATTTACACATTTTAGGAGTCAGATATTCGAAAAAACATATTTTAAGAATATCTCTGTCTGTCCGTGTACCTGTGTGTCTGTCTGTTTATGTGTCCGTATGTCGCCATTCTACCACTAAAAAGTGTATAAAGATATGCATAGAATTGAACCAAGTTTTTTGTGAATGTTTTTTGCAGTGGCAAGCAGGTCCTCCTTTAATTATTCCGCCGGAAGGTGGGGGGGGCCGCTGTAATCGCGATTTTTTTGCAATTTTCAATATTGTACTGACCAAAAGTGTATAAAGTTATGCATCGAATTGAACCAAAATCTTTGTGTATGTGAATGGCTATGGTTAGCAGATCCTATCTAAATGTACAAAAAAATCTGCTGTAGAAGGTGCTGTAATCGCGATTTTTGTTCCCTTTTCAATTTTGTACTGACTAAAATTGTATTAAGTTCTTCATCGAATTGGACCAAATTTTCTGTGTAAGTATATGGCTATGGCTAGCTGGTCGTCCCTGAATATAAAAAAAATCCGCCGAAAGGGGGCACTTCAATCGCAAGTTTTGTGCCCTTTTCAATGTTGTACTTCCGAAAAATGTATGAAGTTGTGAATAGAATTGAACCAAATTTTTTGTGTAAGTATGTGGCTATGGCTAGATGGTCCTGCATACTAGAAATAGAAAGGTACTTCTAGCCAAATCTTAGAGAACAAGGAAACCTCAGGCGTCCGAATTGACCGACGCCCAGCTCCGAGATCAGTAGCGGAAAACTATTGTAAGCCTCTGATAGGTTTGAATCACTGGTCGCAAATAGTCACGCAAATGACGCGCCAGACCCGGATCGTACCTATAGTTCGTGTGAGAAGTGATGCCCCACCACATTAGCCGGTGAGCGTCGCGTCCGTCCAAATCTCTGCGAGAAGGATTCTGGCTAGTGGACCCAAAGGCTGACCGTTTTCCAGGGGATCCGTTCGAGAGGAGCACCCAGCCCCATGCTAGCCTCCCGTCTCCACTGCTCCTTTCGTCAAGTGGGGGCACTCCTTTTCTCCTCCCACTAGGAGTGGCACATCCCTGCCTCAGCTTAAAGGAAAATAAGTATTGAGTATCCTGGTGGGAAAAGGTACACCAGGTACTGACTAAGCCTCTCCCAATGGTAACTCCGGGAGTCACTGCTTTCCCTTCCGGCAAGTCTCGTTGACACTAGAGTATCTCTTTGATATACAGAATGCCCGCTCTTTCAGGCTCCCCCCGAATTGATGGTCAAGTTCCTATTCGCTTAGTTAGCCTTTGAACGAGAGTCGCCATGCAACCCCACTAAGACCTAAGTACCTAGGGTCGTCTCTAGGCTCAGCCAACTGCGGAGTCCATTTTCCAAGCTACCCCGAGAAACACGGATCTGGGAGACCGCACCTCTTACTGCCCACGAATGGGCTACGACTTACAATGTGACTCTCATTTATCCGTCGCCGCCGGACACGCAATCGTCACACTAAGAATAACAAGACACACTAGATAAAACTCTTTCATAATGAGAATAAACATTTGGTTTTATCCGAAAGAACATCGACAATCATGATAAGGTAAAGTGCCCATATTCCGTCCCCTTCCCTAATTTTGTCCTTTAACCCCATTCATTTCTCTGCTTCTCTGAAGGTAGCGCCACTGATCAAGCAAGGCAAACGAGCGAAAGATAAAAGAATTCAGAAGTGAAACTTTCACTCGACAAAACGAATCCGTGTATTATTAATGTCGGATTTAATATTAATGTCGGATAAATTTTTAGAAAATCTAAGTCATTTGTAGAACGATATTTACTTTACCATAAGTATTTATTTCCTATTCATTGCATGCATTCTACATAGGTACGACGTTAACAGTACCATACAGTGAGTTTTACAAAGTTCAGTTTATTTTGCAAGAACTGACGCATCGCCATATTGGAAAGTAGCGTTGTTCTAATTTTATCCCCCTTTCAGTTCTTATTTTCGTACCGGGGACGAAATTAGGAACGCTTTTCAGCACTTTCAACAATCATCAGACCAACCATCGTCTAGCGGTCAAGTTCAGCAAACTGTTGCTGCCATCGCCCTAAAGGGATCAAGGAAGTGCTACTGATCACATCAGGAACTTCTGCCCGAGGGGATTCAGCAATATTTATCACTGGATCTCCGCATAAAAACAAAGTGAAAAATTCTTCGGCGAAGAAAAAAATCTCAGCTGAAAAAAAATTCTGACAACTACAAGGGGAAGGTAAAAAACACCGTATAAAAAAGTCCAAAAGAAGACCTACACAACATCATTAATGACGAATGTGATTCTTCTGTTGAAATTTCTCAGGATGATAATATAAGCGATGATGACGACAATGATGTAGAGTGCCCTACTTGCTTGAAGCGTTTTTCCAATTATAAACATTGGGAAGAATGCGTTCAGTGCCTTCAGTGCTGCACATGATCACACGAAACTTGCTCAAGATCCAAAAACAATGCACCATTTATATGTTCCTCATGCTTGGTTGGATAATTTTTATGGTATTATTGATGCTGTTATTTACTCTATAGATTAATAGTACATTTCTTTGAAACGTAAGTTAAGATAAATTAATTCTTTATTTTGAAATAAATTTTGACTTAGTTACAAGTTAATACTCGACTTTTTGGAATTTTCAGGGGGATGAAGTTGAAACATTATTATTATGTTTTTCATACTGAGATACTTTTCAAGAAACAATTTTTTGTATTTTTAAAGTTTTTTTGTACAACATTTGCCCATGTTTCCAAATGTGTAAATAGCTAGACTATACCAAACCCAAATTTGGTAGATTTTCACTCAAAATTAAAGCTTCCAGGGGCCTAAAGGGACGATAATAGGGCTTTTTACCTTATATATCTAAATACACACTGCAACTCAAATTGCTTCTTCCTAGTTTTGAACGTTATTTTCATACACGTTATTTTTAGACAAATAATTATTTTGAAAAATCTTTCTTCTGTTGTACTTTATTACATGATTTTATATAGAAATATTTTTTTCTAGAAATACATAAATATTTTTTTAATTATGGGCATGTTGAGCGCAACTTACCAAAGTAACCAATTTTACCGACCGATTGTAGGGCAGTACGAAAGCGAATTGTGGCACCAATGAAAACTATCTTGTTAAATTATAGCTGACGTCACACTACAGCTTGATTTTCATTTTGTACTTGTCTACAATCGGTAAGTAACCGGTCAGTGACCGGTAAGTTGTGCTGAACACGCCCTATGTTTTATGTATATACATTATAACTATAAAAAAGTTCTCCGTGTTCTAACGCATAAAACTGTATAAATATAATTCTTCTATAATAATAGCTTGGTGACATACATTGAAAAATATTGTTATTTAATGTAAAATATATAGTAGGATTTTAACAATGAGAATTGCAAAAATATGGTAATTCTTACATTTCAAAATTTCTTTATACGATGTAATCTTGGAGGAAACGTTAAGTTGAACAACATTTCGGTACTAAACTGCACTGAAAAACATTTGTGGTAACGTTACTCCATAAAATTGGTGGCAGCTACGATTTACACTTCATTGAGTAATTTTTCACTTACATAATGGTGTAATAAAAACATGCATTAGTGGTGTAACATTGCAATGTTACACCGATTACATCGGTTCAAATACTCCACCAAATTGGAACCAGTTTTATGGAGTAACGTTACACAAATGTTTTACAGTGTGAGCCACAAATTAGCGCAATACGAAAAACAACAAAATGTCTATAACGTTTCATAAAAATAATTATATTTTTGTCTGTTATTGTTGTAATTAATGTATCCGCACACCTACGGAATTGATTTTTTGAAATTTTCTCCTGTTATCCAATTTTTATAATGACATTTACTTTAAAACTTTGAAAAAAATAAAAATTTCAGTAATTACCCGGAAATAATTTTTTAAAGAGAAAAATATTCGAAATCGTCAAAAAGTGACGTTTCCACAAAACATGATCAAAAACAAAACTTAAAATCAAAAACCCAAAAACAAAACAATGTTTTGATATTTTGTATATTGAATAATAAACAGGAAAACTTTTACTAGAACTTAAAATACACACGTTATAATCGCATTTATATTTGATATGATATGGTAGTTAAAGTACTCATGTAATGAGAAATTCGCAATATCTGTCTCAAATTTGTCCTTTATACCAATATAAGTAAAAAACTATTTAGGTAGATTTCGTATGAAATACTACCTTATTGCACTCGCTGCTGTGTTGAAATTTCTGAAAAAAAATTTGCAAAACTGCACCGATCACCAACCTCAGACTCAAATTTTATAAAGTTTGTTTAAAAAAAGTTTATAAATATTAAAGCATAGCCCGGCAGTGCTATGCTTTATTTATTTCCCGTGCGAGTCCGTAATGCTAATTTAATACGGTTTATTTGTTTATTTGTTTGTTTATTGAATAACATACATCTGACTTGTGTGCTCGACATGAGGCCTGCTTATAAGCCATCGTCAATATACAGGGACGAGATAGCACACAAGGAAATATTACAACACACGAGAAGTACAACCAGGAGCTCCACACAAAGAGTGTGTGCAATGGAGCCAGTGGGATTCGAACCCACAACCTCACGATTAGCGGCGTGGTGTCTTAACCACTCAGCCACGGAGGCCCAATTTAATACGGAATTTAATATTAAACGAGTTATTTATTAGACATTTTCCCACATTTTGTACGCGCTTCCACAAATTTTCTTTGAAAATAATAAATGTGTAAAAATAAATTTCGTCCAATCAAAAATTATTAACGACAATTTCCCAAAAAATTCAAGCTTCTAATTGGTCAATCTGTTTTCGTTAATGGCAAAAAATCTACTGGATTCCGCCCAATTTGTCTTACGTTGTTGGTGAAACGATAGTGGCCAATTAGAAGCCAGCATTTTTTGGGGACATTTCGCTGTTTACTTCAAACCGAGGCTGACGTAAAAGACAGGCTACCGCGATGCATCCCAAGTATCTTGTTTTTAAGACCTTAGATTGACGTAGTGCTCTATTCGTGCACCCGCATTGGTGTATTCGAGCATCACGTGACTCCAGCAGCCTGTAAAAAAAGATACCTGGAATGCACCGCGGCAGCCTGTCTTTCTCTTTATCCCCGCTTCAAACAGTGAAAATGTTGCAAAAATGCAGGCTTCTGATTAGTCAATTTTGTTTTGCAAAAAATATGGATCATAGCCACTGTTGCAGAGATGCGAGTTCTTTCTAAAGTGCAAAATCTTAACTGGATAAATTCTTGTGTACACCAAAATGGAAAATCTGCATCGATGCTTACCCATATCAAAAATAGGTGTCAAAAGGCTTAAATTCCACATTTAAAGTACCCTTATATTTCAGAAGACAACTGCCTGTGTATCAGGGTCCTTTCTATACCGGATGCACAAAGAAAAAGAGCATCATTGCTATGTGTATCGATACTGTCTTGAGATTCAGGCTCAGTTATCGAGTTAAATATAGGAATGCTTTCAGTTTTCTTCCGACGGAATTCTTCGATACCAAAGTGGTAATATGCAGGGATATTCGATAGATTAAGACGAGTCTAGAGAAAAGAAAATGGCGAAATATTTTTTATGAGCTAAGTTGATTTAAATGAAGCTAATTAACTTCTTGCACTCGTATAATAGTACTCGTTCAGGCGACTATCGTCAAATTTTGGAATAAAAAATGTCCACATTTTGTGTAGTTTTGAAAACCGTGTCTGTCAAATCACCGTCTGAACATACACAGTTAAAAATCTGAAACTTTTACTGCATCGTCACTCGTCCACTTTTATAAAAAACGATTATTTCACTATATTATGGAACATTCTCATTGGTCAAAATAGATATATATTATTAAAACTATGGAGTGACGATGCAGCAAAAGTTCCAAATTTTTAACAGTATAGAATGTTGCCACTCTCATTTGAAGACACCCAAGTTCCTGTTATCAGATTCGAAAACAATATACAAGCACCAGTGCTCATTTCCGATGTCGCTGGGTAAATTGCGTATGTAATTGTGATGCGATACCGCATAAAGGCGGTCCTGAAGATGATACTCTCAGTTAATTTTGAAATGAGTTCATCTGAATGCAATAGTTATTAAAAATTTTGAGATATTAAACAAAAACAAAATTTGCAGAACAAATTAAAAAAAAACAAAAATTATTTCCTACACTATTTAAGACCTTAATTAAGTTAATTGATTTAGTTATTTCGACATTTAATATTAAATTTAGGTAACAAATAAGTTAAACCAAGTGAACATTAAAAAATAAAAATGAAATTTAAACAATATGTTACATATACAACCTTAATCTTAGTTTCCGTTCAAAGGAAATCGAAATAAATCTAAGACTTTTTTTCTAAACTCAATTTGCAAATATTTGTATTGCAGATTTTGTATTATGTTTACAGTAGGTGTAAACAAAATGAATAGCCAATCTAAAAAGCAAATATTCAGAAAAAGTCTGAGATTTGTTTTGATTTCATTTGAACGGAATCTAGGATTTAGTGTGCTAAAATATCATATTGTTTGAATTTCATTTTTATTTTTTAATGTTCACTTGGTTTAACTTATTTGTTACAAAAATTTAATATTAAATGTCGAAATAACTAAATCAATTAACGTAATATCTGTCCCTTCTCGGGCTTAAATAGTGTAGGAAATAAATTTTGTTTTTTAAATTTGTTCAGCAATTTATGTTTTGTTTAATATATATACATCTTTTTGTCTATCTATATATATCACTTTTTTATGGACACGATAACTTCTATAATTCTGATGAAATCTCTTCGGAACTGACACATAAAATCAAGGGGCATAAAATCTTGGTCATGTTTGTTAATGGGCAAAATCGGACTAAGGGGGTAGAAATAATATGGGGATTTGTGAGAAAAAAAAAACATAACTTTTTAATTAAAATAGGTAACGAATCAGTTTAAAGTTTACGATACTTCTAAAAATTGGGCCAAAAGTTTCTGTGTGACCGATTTTTGATAAAGTTAAAAATAAACTCAAAGGACAAAAAAATAGGGTTTTTTGGAAAAAAAATACTTCACAAACGTCAGGATATCAAATCAAATTAATTTATTATGAATTTTCTTAATAGTATCTAAAAGTTTTGTATTTGCAAATCTTTTATAGGAGCAACTCTAACTGCTTAATAAATTCAAAAATGAAAACAGAAAGGGGGTGAAATAAGAAAAAAAAACCATAATTCGTTGAATTTTATTATATAAAATCCGATTAAATTTATTATATATCTTCTCAATAATATCTGCAATTTTTATATTGACAAGTTTTTGATGTGACCAATACTCATAACAAAAATAAATTAAACAAAAATGGAAGTTGAAGAAAAAATCTCAAATCCAAACTGCTTATATTTTGACTCAGTTTAAAATATATTTTGCTCTAAAACACATCCAATCAGCAGGTTCTTTTATTTAGGAACTATATTGTGTGTTTATTGGCCAGTTTTGTAATAAAGGCAGAATATATTTTTTAAATGCTGTCAAAGTGAACATTTTGAACTGAATTTCCTAAAGCGATCGTGATTGAAAATTTAGGAAGTATTAAAATAACAAACTGCTTATTTTCTGACTCATTTTTAAAACCATTTTTGCTCTCAAATGCTTTCAATTGACAGGTTCTTTTTTTGGGAGCTGTATAATATACCGTATTGATCGATTTTTTCATTAAGTCAGAATATATTTAAAAATACACTGTCAACAAAGTATTTGAGCCGAAATTTGCTTTAGATGATTATGATAAAACCATCTTTTATAGAAAAATAAAATTAATAAATAAAAAGAATATTGCCCAGTTAAACTGATGGCATTGAGCTCACAGGCTACGCATACTAATTGTACATTGAAGCCTTGTATTTTCGTTAATTCCGTTCGGAAAAAAAATTAAGAAGGGGAAACAGCTCTCTCCTTTCTCCTTTTTTATACTTAATCATTGAACCTCCTAAACTATCAAGTACATGCTTTATCATATTAAAAAATCTATATCCAAAATTCAGAGCAAATCGGATAATTCTTAATAAAAACCCATTTAGCATTTATATAATTTAAGAGGAGTTATTCCCCTCTTTTATACTTAACCATTAAACTTCCAAAACTGTTCAGAGATTTGAACGAAATCTGACAATTCTGATTGAAAAATCCATTTATACAAGTTAAGGGGAGGGGCATTAGAACCCCCCGTTCCCCCTGTTTATATTTATTCAATGAACACCTAATAACAGCCACGGTATCGCCTCATCAGAATGATCCTATATCTAAATTTTGAACGAAAACTTAATTCTGCATGAAAATCCCGTTTATATCAATTAAGGGGAGGGGCATGAGCCCCCCGTTCCCCCTGTTTATACTTATTCAATGAACACCTAATAACAGCCACGGTATCGCCTCATCAGAATGACCCTATATCTAAATTTTGAACGAAAACTGTTAATTCTGCACGAAAATATCCCGTTTATATCAATTAAGGAGGGAGGGCATGAGCCCCCCGTTCCCCCTGTTTATACTTATTCAATGAACACCTAATAACAACCACGGTATCGCCTCATCAGAATGATCCTATATCTAAATTTTGAACGAAAACTGGTAATTCTGCATGAAAATATCTCGTTTATATCAATTAAGGAGGAGGGGGGCATAAGCCCCCCGTTCGCCCTGTTTATACTTATTCAATGAACACCTAATAACAGTCACGGAATCGCCTCATCAGAATGATCCTATATCTAAATTTTGAACGAAAACTGTTAATTCTGCATGAAAATCTCGTTTATATCAGTTAAGGGGAGGGGCATGAGCCCCTCGTTCCCCCTCTTATACATATCGAATGAACTCCAAAAACTAATCAGGGAAGCGCTTTATCAGGATATACCTATATACAAAATTTCAAGTGGATCCGGTATTTTTATCATGAGTTATCGCGTTGCGCACGTACGCACGTACATAAAGAACGGACGGGTACATAAGCTCTCAGGCTATGATAGCCTGTGAGCTAAAAAATGTTCAAAAGCAGCTAAATAAAATTGTTAAATTCGGTTTATCTCTAATCATGTTTTATTTTTTGTTGTTCCAATGAGTACTTAACTTCAAAATCTACCTCCGCCTATAGGCCAAGCCGAGAGGTATTTTTTTAAGTTATACTATCATGACTGTATTCTATTCCTTCAAAAGACATTTTTAAAAAACTGTACACAAAATTTCGTAGTATTTCATGCATAACATTTTGTTTTAAGAAGTTCTGCATATTGGTTAAAATCTGAAAAACTTCATTTTGAAAAAAAGCTAAAAATAAATTTTAAATACAATTCAAAAACTGCAATCGTTGAAATTTAAAACGGTTGTAAATTGGGTCAAAATTTAAGCAGATTTCGACAGATGGGATATTTAATTTTAATATTTCTGCAAAAATGCAAAAAAATATATTTTTTCGCCGAAAATTGCATTTTAAAGGTATTCTGATACCTTAAAAGAAAAAGATATTATCTTGTAGATACAAAATTGGAATTCACATTTAATTTTAATATTTAATTGCTCTAGATTATGAACTATTTAAATACGAAATAAATAGTTTTTATAAAGAAAAAGATTGATCTCGGTTTTATAGTTTATTATTATATTTTTGATTTTACAATTGGTCGTCTGTGATGTTACTCATATTCCTTAAAGTCCGCTCTTTTATTTAAGTTAAATCCATGCAATTTATGCCGGGTGCGCGTAACTTTTCAATTAGTCAATAACAAGAAGAAACATGTTATTCGTATTGTATATAAATTTCTTATTAATGAATTAAATACAAAGAGTTAGTGAAGGTACAGGATTACTCTAAATGATAGACCCATTTTCAAAAAATTGTATTTACTAAAGTAAAAACTCAAAATGAACAATCTTTAAGCCAAAAAAAAAGGAAAAAAAATTAAGACTTTATAAATGTGCAATTTGTGCACCGTTTGCTGCAATGCAAATATCTACGGGATAACCAAACTCGTCTCACATACAGTAGCCATCTCATTCACAAATGACAGTGAAACGAAATCGCGGCCTATTGCTGCGTGACCTCTACTGGCCAATTCTGGAACTATCATCTCTTTGAAAGCCGCGCACTCAGTAACAGCAGATACGCTTTTTTGTGTGGGGAACGAGTTTGGCTATCGCGTAGATGTTTGCTGTGTAGCAAATGGTGGATACATTGAATGTTTATAATGTCTCAAAAAATCTTGAAACTTCCTCTTTTCATTTGCATAAAGATTGTTCATTTTGGATTTGTACTTTAATAAAAACATTTTTTTTAAATGGATCCATCATTAGAATAACCCTGTATTATTCATAATACTAGTTGAACTTTTAGCTCCTATCATCAAACAATTTTGTTAATAAAAATAAACAAATACCTGGTGGCCATCTTCTTCCTTCTTCTGTAATACAATCAATCTTGTTGCACAACTTTTCCCAGAATTCAGCTACATTATCTGCATCGGGAAACCTTCCGGACATACCAGTAATAAAGATTTCATCCTCCATTTTTACTTTTCATCTGTTTGTATTACAATCGTAAATTAAATTTTTCTGTAAGAGAAAAAACATTTTTTTTTTTTTTTTTTTTTTTTTGTAAATAATGCAATTTTTAAAGAAAAAAAATCAGAATTAATACCAAATTATCACAGTGATAGTCTTATTTAATTAAATATGACAATATTTATACATGGTATTCAGCATTAGAATATGACTCTTCTTCTAATATTTAATGTATGAATTATCACTTGCTAACTAAGAATAGAATCAAGAGGTAAAAGATGTAGATGACGGGGTTCGAACCCGGAAACTTTGGAATAACACTCCATGTCTTCTACCGCTTAAGCAACGCGGACGATGCCCAACTTGGTATTTTTCACACTCATATGTTGGTAAGGCTGCACTGCAGCACAAAATGGATACGGGTTCGCTTAGTTCGCTTATTCAGTTCTACGCTTAGTTAGCAAGTGATAACTCACGGATTAAATATTCAATAATTTAAAGCGTAATTCCACAGCTGAAAATTAAACTATAGCTTTTCTTTAACAATATTTTGTTCTTTCTCAAAAATTTTATGATGTTATTACTTAAATGAATAAAAATTGGAATACTCAAACTACTGTAAACAAATTCTTTGTGTTGAATTCTATCATTATGATCTTTAGAATAGCAATAGTAACTCACAAAGCATTTTTTAGGTGCGTTCGTAATTATGTAAATACGTAGCACCTATTGTTGTCGCTCAGTCCGTCTGTCTGTCCGTCTGTCTGTCTGTCCGCATATAACAACCCAAAAACTACCCAACCGAATCGTTTGAAATTTAAAATACATAATTATAACATAATTTTGTCGAGTCATTTCAAATTTTATGTAAATCGGATGGATAGATTAATTACAGGGACAATCAAAAGGATTCCGTTACATTACGGTCAATGGGGAAAAAAGTTTCAAATGCATTTTAATCGTTTGAAATTTAAAACATATAATTATTACGTAATTTTGTCGAGTCATTTCAAATGTTATGCATTTTAATTATGTTACACTCATTCGAACATAATCGAATTGGCATGAATTTATGAAATATATACTAAAATATGCATTCTGTACAATCTGTGATGCAAATTTTTTTTATTATTAAATTACAGGGCCACACAGCCCCACCAGTGGCCGAGAGGTTGGGACCTCTCAACTGGTAGACGGCAGGTGCTGGGTTCGAACCCAATCGCGGCTGTCGGCCTAACCGTTCGGAGTTTTCGTGGTTTTCTTCGAACCTTGCGTAAATACGGGTTAGGTTCCCTTAGAAAGACCCCCACGAAGGGCACTCTCCCTTGGTCCTATATCCCTAGCGCAGATAATCGGACGTCAAAAATCAACCAACCAACCAACCAGGGCCACACAAAAGTATTCCACTACATAATGCTATACGGGGAAACATTGTTTGGGGTTTTTTTTAATTATATTAAACTATTTCACATTTTATGAATAAGATATACCTTGCTGAGGTGTAATAAAAATTACTTTCTGCATATTGTTACAGAAACACAAAGATTTCGACCACTATATTGTATCCGAAATACTATCTACTATAACAGCAAGATCTGAATATTTTTAAAACTTCGTTTTCGTACAAACGCACCTCTACGTTCACGTGCAAATTCCAACTTTTTTTTTTTTTTTTTTTTTTTTTTTTAACTTTGCAAAGAACGTATCCAGTCTGTAAATTTAAATATTAATTATTTCTCTAGAAATGCCTATCTGGTAAACATATTGTCAAGGCTGTTGATAGGTAATGTTCGCATGATTCCAGAAAATTATTTAATAAAAATTGTATTTACGAGTGAATATTAAAACATGAGGAAAACATTAAAACAATCAATTCATTATCTGTCTTAAAAAAATTGGATGGAGAAATCTGCGCCACATTTAACATAATCAAATAATAATGCTGCTAAACAGTTCAGATTTTACGAAAATACGCTTGTTAATTATTTCAAATTTCGATGTATATTTTTTAACTTTTGTTTCCTATTCTAAGACAGTGCAAAATGAAAATAGTTCTTTTATAACGACAGAAAAAATGTTAGCAATAATATTAGGCATATAAAAAAATTAATGAAAATTATGATAGATTTAAAAAGATGAATTTAAAATATTCTACTTAAATCAGCTTTCTTTTTGTTCTGCTAAAAACCAAACTTTGTATATTCACAAGAACTTTGTTTGCTCACTTCATTTTACATTAGATTATTTTCAAAATTTTATTATTGTTTTTTTTTTTTTAAATCAAAGGCGAAAACAGACATTGTATTTCATAACAACCGCTCATGTGGACTTAAAATTTGACAAAAGAAAGGAAAGAAATGGAAACCTGTTTGCAGGAAGGTCGCTACTGAATTCTTTAAATTTTAATTCAGCCTATCGTAAAATTACTAAAAACGGTCACATTTGGCTGTTTTGATAACCTGCGGTTTCTGACAAAGCCGCCTATTTAAATTCAAAATAATAACAATAATACTGCTTAAAAAATTTCAATGTTTAATTATTTACATTTTAAAGTTATATTTAAATATACAATGCAATTATATTCTGTGAAATAGTAAAAAAAAAAAAAAAAAAAAAAAAAAAAAGCTAGAAATGATTTACACAATTTGTACAGTTCAAATAAATATTAGTCTTTATTGGTAACTAGATAAAGGCTTTGATCGCGTAATAGTTGAAATTTGCGAAGTGATGTACTTATTTTTATTAGAAGAAATTATACTTGCTACGAATAATCCAAATCTTACTTAAGAGGAGAAATTTGGCTAAATTTTAGGTAGATTTCGTATGAAAAACTACCTATTCGCGTTTGTAATGACCGAAAGGTGGCGTTGTATAGACCTGATAATCGTTTGTTTACGTTATGCTGTTTGTTCCATGCAGCTGGAGCAAGCGAATCATCAAGCATTGTGTTGCTGTCATGTTATTTTGCCATGAGTAAGTCAAATGTACTTTTTTATATTATAGATCTAAACTTTGTGTATAAAATTTTGATTTTAGATAATTTTAATACAAAGAACTCAACGTTGCATGCGTTATAGAACTGTTTATTTATTTATTTATTATAGAACTGTTTATTTATTTATCGGCCTTTTAAACACTGATTTCATCGGAAGATGCACACGGTATCAGTTCTATTTCGTTTCAGACATTGTCCGCGAGAGGGCGTCTATTTCATTTCAAACGCGAATTGCGGCCGCTCCTATGTTAGAATTTCTGAAATATTTTTGCAGATCTACGCCGATTATGACGTCTAGACCCCAAAACTACCATGAATAAAAAAGTTTATCCATCTATCTGTCTGTCTATCTATCTATCTATCTCTCTATATATACATATTATATATACAGTGCGTGTCAAAAGTTTAAGCGCAATAGCAATTTCAAAATAAAATTTTAAATATTCACTTTATTTCTACATCTGTATTGTATATGTTAATAATATCTATTTTAACACCATATTCATTGGAATTAACTTTTAAATTTTATTTCAAACCATGGAGTTTAAGAATAGAACAAAAATAACCGTTTCAAAAAATTAAGCACAAAATCGTTTTTATGCAAATTTTACAATTTGACGTAAGCGGTTGCGCACGCAAACAATTTCTGGGTGCCTAAGAAGTAGTCAGTTGTTGTTTTTGAGTTAGTACAAAATGCCTAAATCGAAAGAATTTTCAGGGGAGGAGGTAATAAAAATCTGGAATACGATAGCAAAATGTAAGTCTGTTTCTGAAATTGCAAGTGCATTAAAAAGATCAAAACGAGGTATTCATTAAATTTTGGTTCGTGGTAATGATTTCAAACGAAAATTTCGTTCAGCAAAGCTGCGAGTAACTAGTTAGCGCGAAGATAGCCGCATCAGAAATTTGGCTTCAACTGGTAATTACTCTCTTTCGCAAATAAAACATGCACAGGGCTTGAATTTCAGGGCGGGATGGCGGGATTTGCGCCCAAAATTTTGAAATCCCGCCCAAAAGAATAACGTGGACGGGAGGCTCCCGCCCAAACAATTTTGCATTTTGAAACTATGATCAAACTCCCACGACCGTTTTGCGAATTTTATGATATTTTCGTGCGAGTAATCGACACATTTTGCGAGTTTTTTTACAGCGAAAAATCATTGAAAATCATGATTTTTTTCCGCGACTGATTGACAAATTTCGCAATTTCTTTCCTGCAATCGATTGACGAATTTCGTTCGATTTTCCGCGGCGAAATAGAGGTGATTCCGTTCGGATTTTCCCCTACCCCCCCATAAAAAATAACGCATTCATTTCCAAAAATTATGAAACAGTGATGCCGTGGACGCGCTATTGTGCGTAAATTACGCAAAAGATCGGAGATGACACACAAAAGAAACAGCTATTACACGTCTCACAAGACGCGTGATTTCGTAAAAGTTTGCTAAAAAAAGGCAAATATTGTTAAAAGATCGCGAAAAAACAACTAATTTCCGGCAAATTTCGTCAAAAGATTCACGAAAGAATGCTTAATTTCTTCACAGAATTCTGTAAAACGACAGTTTTCGTCAAAAAAGTCGCAAAAAACGTCAAATTTCGTATAAAAATCGCAACAAACGGCAATTTTCGTATAAAAAATCGCTATAAAACATCCGATTTCATCCAAAGATAGCGAAAAAACGTCAAATTTCGTCCAAAAATCGCGAAAAACGACAAATTTCTACAAAAGATTCACTATAAAGACAAATTTCCCCAAAATATCACAAAACGGCAATTTTCGTAAAAAAATCGCGATAAAACATCAGATATCATAAAAAAATCGCGAAAAAACGGCAAATTTCCTCAGAAAATTTACAAAAAAACGGCAAATTTCGTCAAAAAATCCCGGAAAAACGGCAGATTTCGTGAAAAGATCGTAAAAAAAGACAGATTTCATCAAAAGATACAGAAAAAATGCAACTTTCGTCAAAGGGAGCCCCCCCCCTTTCTTCTTCCCAAAATAATATTGCGGGGAGTTCATTTTTCTGTTCAACAAATTAATTTTCCTGCTTCAATATATATTTTTTTTCTTTGCTGCTCTAAAATCAGTTTCTGACAGCTCCAAATCTTTCTGAGTGAGTAAAATTCCTGAAAGCAGCCATTCATTAAACAAAAAGTATCCCTTTACTCAACAAAGTATTCATTTTTTACGAAAGTCTTTTTCGATGAATTTGACTTGCCCCTTTTTTAAAGAAATGCAAACAATAGTGATACTTCTTATTTTCTGCACTCAAATAAGTATTATTTTATGATTAAATTTGTATCTTGCACATTTAACATACAGAAAAATAACATTTGTTATAACAATTAATTATAAATTATAAATATAAATTTATTAAATTAATTAGAAGTTTTATTAATTATTATTAAAACAATAATTAGACCTGTGACAAAAATAATTAGCACTGGGAGGGAATTTACCACCAATAAAAACTAGATAGTATAAAAGTTTTTTTTACACATTTCGCATAATTATTCTGAATTGTTGATAAAAATTGCTTCAGTGATATTTTTTTATGTCTGTATTATGGTAATTCTTTAAATAGCACATAAAATAATGGCGGGTTTTAAACATTTTTTCTCCCTCCCAAACAGCCAAACTCCCCTCTATTTATAAATGTTGGTAGGCCGACTCCCCTCCTTCGAAAAATTGAATTTCAAGCCCTGCATGCAGTCGGAGGACAAATATCTAAAAAAACTGTTCATAGAAGAGTTTTGGAATTCAAATACATCAAATACCGTAAAATGGCTCGATTACCGTCTCTCAAATGATACCATAAAGAAGCTAAATTACAATGGGCCAAAGAGTATATGTCATTTGGTGAAAAGTGGCTAAATGTCATATTCAATGTTGAAAAAAAATGGAACCTCGATGGTCCTGATGGGTTTTCATTACTATTGGCATGATCTCCGCAAAGAACCTGAGAGTGTATTTAGCCGACAAGATAATGGAGGATTTGTAATGGTATGGGGGGCTATTTCTTTCAATGGTCAGACATCTCTAGCATTCATCAGTGTTCGTGAAAACTCTGAAAACTACCAAAGAGACACTTGCCAATCATTTGCTTCCTGTTGCCGAGGTTTTGGGGGGAGAAAAAATGGTTATTTCAACATGATAATGATTTGATCCATACCTCAAACTCAACTTCATCGTGGCTTAAGTCGAAAAAAATGTCTGTTTTGAAATGGTCGGCAATTAGTCCTGATTTAAACCCTATAGAGAATATGTGGAGTATTCTCACTCATAAAGTTTATCCAAATGGAAAGCAGTATTCTTCGTTTAAAAATTTGAAATTTTCGACGAATTTCGGAATTTTTTTCGCAAAGAGAAATTAGCTCCCTGATCTGGGACTTGGTGTATGAATACACGCACTTTTGACCTATTTGTAGAAAAAATTGTGTAAGGTTGACAGTCTTGTTGAACAATTACATAGTAGGTTAAAATAGTTTGGCAGTATTGTTTTCACATATTGTCTATGTCATATCTCAGCTTGTAGTCAAATCTCCTTCTTGACATTTTTTGTACATAACACTACTACACAATACTATCAAAGGCCAGATTTTCAGATTTTTATCTCGTGCCCCACCAGAGATATCAAAGCCTAAAAAGTGCGATTTTTGAAATTTTTGACGAATTTCGGAATTTTTTTAGCAAAGAGAAATCAACTCCCAGATCTGGGACTTAGTGTGTGAGTACACGAATATTTGACCTATTTGTAGAAAAAATTGTGTAAGGTTGACAGTTTTCGTTACATGAAAAAGTTCCTCTTGCAAACGGATAGATTTTGGAAAAAATCTTAAATTTTGTGCTAAAATTTCACCTGCAAAAATTTATTTTTCAAAATTATTTTACAACCGTACATTTAGCCTATTTTATTCTTAACAAAATACTGCAAACTCCATTTCGATTGGGAAAATAAAAGGACGAGATATTTACAATTATGTGTATCCTAGTATCTGGGAAAATCGCTGAACACGATGAAACAATAATGGCCGCCATGCACAAACAAAAAATAGTAAAATTAAAATAACGGTCATTTTGAACTTCCGTCATGTTAGGGTTGTTGTACAAAAAATTTCAGATTTTTTAAAAGTGGTCGAGCGACCAAAAAAATATTTTCTGGACCACTTGAAATGGATTGACCCAAATGTATTTAATTCTAACTATATTTACTCATTTATTACTTACCCATCATACGTAGTATAGGGTAAGTCTTGCAATCGTTTTGAAAATCGAAAAAATTTTTTGACGGATTTACACGTTTTAGATAGTGGAGATTCCGAAAAACACATTTTTAGAAAAAAAAATTTGCCGTCCGTCTGTCTGTCTGTCTGTCTGTCTGTAAACGCTCTATCTCCCGAACAAATTGAGATAGAGACTTGAAATTTTGTATGTAGTTAGTACGTAAGAATGGGACGAACCCTATTTAATATCAGCAACCTCGATTATCCGGAACTATTTTTTTCGGACTCTCGAAAAATTCGTTCTGATGAAAGGCATATAAAAAGTTTCGAATTTTTTTGTTCTAAGGAATGGACGTAAAAGGCAATAAAATAACACACATTTTGCATATAGAACGAAGTCGATCGAATTATTAGTTGCCCAGATATTTGTAATCTTGTTTTTCACATTCTTCGATTTTTCATGACCCTGTATTTCATTCAAATTTCAATTCAGAGGTATATTTTAATTGGAAATGAGACGCTTAATCCGACGCAGTTAATTGTTAGTTAATAGAATTATTATTTTTGGAGTTATAAGGATGTTTCTTTTACGCAGTTTGGTACTACTTGAGTAGTTTGGCGTTTTATATAATTTGTCGAAATTGGTACATCAGCAGCTCTTTAATATAGCATTACTATGTATATTAACAATATTTAAATTTTGTTTATGAATTGCAATGCATTGTATAAATAGTTTTCACATGTTTTATTTTCACATACATATCTATGATGGGTAAGTATTACGGTGGCCCCCAACGACTAGTTTTACATTAGTATTATGCTATTTATTCCCTAGATATTTATATAATAACAGTTATATAATTTGTGGATTTTACTCAAACCTATAACTTAATATGTGATTTTCAGTGATTGTGAAAACTACAGATATTAAAAGTTTTTCAAAAGCAAATTATCTTTGTTTGCATTTCTCAATTAAGAATGACACCTTTTATTCCTATTTGTTTTATTATTAAAGTTTATAAACCATGTGTAGATAAAACATTACTCTACATTTGACATATGAAAACTTATAACCAAACTTGACAATCTTGTAAAAGAGTATCAGAGAGGAATTATTGTAAGGAAATACTGGTTCAGAGTCTATTTTCTAAATAGTTAAATTTAATTTTATTTGGATTTTGGATTTATTATTTTTTATGTATACTTTTTGCTAGCAAAAATACTTTCTTATACTATTAGAAGATAAGAAAATTATTTAATTGCTATGTAATTATTTTTATCCTCAATCAACATTTTCCCTATCAATAATAAACAAACTGTGATATTTTATTTTGATTATAGTCTTGTTTTGTTATTATTATCATTACGATTTCTACAATGAAGTATATTATTAATTATGATCATATTGAGAAATATTAGGATATGGAGAATTGTTATTATTGTTGCTATAAATTTTGAGTCTTATTATACTACTTATTATTATTGTTCTTCTTACTATTATTTAAATTTTTCTAAATTATTTATTATTGATGTTGAGAGTGATACTATTTATTATTAAAAGATGTTGGAACCAACATTTGATTAAAACCAAAATTAAACCCAACACCAACTGAAAAAAATACGTGTGGCTCTCGGGGACTGCTGCAGTAAAGGTATTGCATAGCATTTTTATCAACTTATGCAATTATAATTATTTATATATTTTTTATTTATGCAGTTTTTTTTTTTTTTTTTTTTTTTGTCTTTGATATTAATTCAAGTTATACTTTTTGAGCGTGATGACCGATAAGAAAACAAATTTTTTCCTTTTATTGAATAAATGAGAAGTTAATATCGTTTAAAATACTTTTATTATCTTACAATACATGTAGGTTAATCAGGAATTTTTATCATTGAAACAATAGGTTTATGGTAACTGAAATAAGAAACATAAGTTTGAGACTTGATATCCTCTAAATATATGAAAAATACTGCGTCAATGTCTGCCGAAGTATATCGAAGGATACCGTGCCCAAGTCTGTCGAACTGAAACGACGTTAGCCGGAGTGTTAGGTATTTTTCTAGTTACGGAATTTCTAGATTCGGTCGCCGCGCTCAAAGCCCGCGATAGAAGCTATGCAATAGCTTAATAAATTACCAAACTAAATTTGGCCGCGCTACGAAAATTAGATCGCGAGTTATAAGCATTTTAAATTTTTCGACCCTCGCCGTGGGGGGGGGGGTCTCCTGTCACCAGAAATTAACACTGTCTCATAATAAATTACCAAACAAAATTTGGCCGCGCAACGAAAATTAGATCGCGAGTTATAAGCATTTTAAATTTTTCGACCCTCACCGGGGGGCTACATTACAATCCAGAAAGACTTGAGACTCTTTGGCGGTTTGGAGTTGGCAGCTTTTGGCTCTTTCGCTGGTAGAGAAAAACCAGTTTTTAGGGAGGAGAAATGAATTGCAGCTCTTTGTATCGTGTAAACAGGGTACTGAGTAAATCTATAATTAAACGCTTTGGAAATAGAAAATGACTCCTCTATTCCCAAAACAAATGATAATTTTTGTTATTTTAAAAAATAATTTATAATTCTGATTTTTATAATGCAAATAAATTATTTCATTTATTTAGATTTTTCAAATGTTTACAAGTTTTAATGATTTTATTACGCATTGTTGCTATTTTTTTACTACACCTGCAACATTTTTATTATTATTATTATTGTTTTGTTTATACAGTTTCTTAGTTTTTGTAAAATCGTAAAACTCTTCAAACAGAAATGTAAATTTAGAATTTTATAAAGAAATTCTAAAATTGGTTTGGGTGATAAAGCATCAGATAGAAAATAATAATAATAATAATAATAATAAAATGACTATTCAGATAAACGTTGATTGTTTGAACTTCTGTTAAAAGTCAAATTGCCCCCGAAAAGATATTTTGAATCTTATAAGTTTAGTATTTATACCAAAAGAAAAAAAATCTATTAACTGTGTTAGAAGAATTGCAAACGTAAAAAAAAGTTTTTGTACGTAATATACTATCAGAGGTGGCGGAAAACCGCTGCCAATAATATATATACATATACATATATATTTGCCAACGATTTTACTATTAAAAAAATACCAGATTTACAACTTGAAAAAGGAAAAAAAAAAAGTTATTTTGTATTTGAATTTTATCATATAAACAATTTTTTAGATGTAATATTTTTTGTTTATAAGATTTAAGATTTATTCTAAATTAAAATACATAGCAAAATTATGTATCTTGTGTAATTATTAAAGTTCTAAACATTGTGGATTAGCAATTTTATTATTATATTAAAACCTATGAATAAGTATTTCCTTTCAGAAAATAAATTTTATAGTGAAATAATCTAAACAATAATGATTAATATAATTGCAAGTTAATAATGAAATATCGCTACAAAAACAAAGATCAACATTTGAGATAATCTGATAGAGTAGGGACAATATAACTTTTTATAGCTAAAAAACATTATTTTTGCACACATATTTTTCACAAAAAAGCCGCTTTTTTAAAATTTTTCTTTCATTTTAAAAATGAAATTTGTAACTTTGACAACTTGTGGTACAAAGAAAAAAAAATCTATGATGAACATATTTAATATCGCTGCCTTTAAATTTTATTCTTTCATGACCTAGAACGATTAACATTCAAAGAAAATGTTATTGAAGCGTTGCTGTCATTATGTTTTCTAATATATACACTTATATATATACAGTAAAACTTTTCTAAAGCGACCACATTCCGTTAAAATAAAAAGTGCTCGCTCTAAGAAGTGGTCCCTTAATAGAGGTCATGTTTAAATCTAGATTTTAATTATTGGAAAAAAGTAACAATTAACGTTACTAAAATTTATTTTTACATCAGAAAAAAAAAAAATTAATTTAACTATCAAAACAAAAGTTAATTACAGCAGATTAAAAAAATTTATTGACGCTTGTTTTGTGGTTACGCTTTTATCTTTTATAACTTTTATTTTAGGGTCCTTTCAAAGTTCAGTAAATAAATGCATTTTTTATGGGCGGCAACAAATAATTTTGATTTCATTACTTTATCTATTTCTTTGAGAGTTTCCTGACAAAAGAAGACAGCGGAGTTTATTGACAAACATTTTTAATTCGCCATCAGAGTTAAATACATTGCTTATAAAGACAATAAGAGATTTAAACATTTAAAAGTCACCTGAATAAAAAAAAAAAATCTAAGCTTAGTTTAGAAGTTTGATGAATAATGCACTCTCCGTAATTTTTTTTTCTAATAAAACCTTCTTCAAACGACCAGGAAAAAAAAAAAAAAAAAAAAAAAAAAAAAAAACGGAATTTGTTTTAGTTTTTTCAAAGAAATGGGTCGCTCATGGAGTTAGTTCAACTGGGATGATGACTGAATGAGGTAAAATTTGTATTGAGCCTATGCGAATAAATTTTGTTTCAGAAAAAAATGATCGTTTAGGGGGGGGGGGGTTCACTGTATTTAATTTAATTTTTATGATAACAGACGTCATTTTATTAAATATTATGATTTTTTTAAATGCAATAGTTCTAATGATTAACCACATACACTCTTTTTTAAATACGTTTCACGTATGAGTCAATAAATAAAAGCAAATTAAAAAAAGTCTCATTATTAATTACAAATTAAAAAAAAATTGAATATTTAGCATTTAAAGCTTTTAACAATAATATAAATGTTGATTGTGTTATTTGTCATAGATTTAGTTGAAGAAGTTAAGAATAATAGTAACAACATATGTAAAATAATGTTTAATTTTACTTTTAGATGTTTTCTAAATGTTATTATTTCTTTTTTTAAATAACTTTGAAAAATTGCCGTTTTAACATACATATTGCGGTTATTTTTCTCATTTTCATTTTACTTAATAAACGATACAATGTATTTTTCTATTCAACCCATTAATGCCTGAATTATTGTCTTCTTTAAAATTTAGATTTTGCATTTCCTACCATTTTTTAAATATGAGCAACTTTTAACTTACCGAGGAATTTGTCTAGCGAAAGAAAGTATTCATTTTCCTTTTTACGGGTGGGAAAAGCGTTTACTTGTCATTTTTATAACCGTCTCAAAAATGGAATTCCAGGCACTAATGGGTTAAATTAAATTAGCAAATATTTTATTAAAAAGCCATTATTATTATTTTAAATGCAATATATATAGCTATAATGTAAGACATGTACAAGTTATGTACACAGAACATGCACTTAAAAAACAATAACAAACAGATCTCTAGCTCTTAGATAGTGCAGATCAGCGGTTCCCAAGCTGGGGTATGCGAAAATAGTATTAATAATGACGGAAATCACAAGAGGATTAGTAAAGTCACTAAAATAATAGAAATGACACTGTAATTTGTATCAATTTATTATATGATTGAAATAAGAAGCTTGCTAATAAACAAAAGCATTTTTACATTATCTTGGTGAGTGGAGAAGGGGGGGGGGGGTATTTATGAGAAATGGGGTTATTTCGAAATGAAATGACTAATAAAAAGGTAACAGAAAAAAAAAAAAAAAAAGGTTGGGATTTGGAAAGCGCTGACGCAGAAGATTTTCATAAACCTTGAAAATAACATATCTATGAAGATAAATTTATAATTAAGATAGTAATCATATATTCATATATTAGACGCAGAACTTAATTGTTTTAGTACAACCATCCCCCCCCCCGAAAGTTAATCATATTTCTTCTTTCATACCCTCTTCCACGCACATGAATTGAAACTCCACTTCCCCTGTAAACAAATGGGTTACTGGAGAAAGGGTAGAAAGATTTTAGCGCTCTTGGCTCATTGCGTTTTATCGCGCCAAAGGTCTCAAGTCTTTCTGGATTGTAATGTAGCCACCGGGGGTCTCCTGTCACCAAAAATCAACTGTCTCATAATAAATTACCAAAAATTTTTTGACCGCGTTACGAAAATCAGATCGCGAGTTATAAGCATTTTAAATTTTTCGACCTTCACCATGGGGGGTCTGCTGTCACCAAAATTTAACACTGTCTCATAATAAACTACCAAACAAAATTTTCCCGCGCTACGAAAATTAGATCGCGAGTTATAAGCATTTAAAATTTTTCGACTCTCACCGTGGGGGGACTCCTGTCACCAAAAATTAACACTGTCTCATAATAAATTACCAAACAAAATTTGGCCGCGCTACGAAAGTTAGGTCGCGAGTTATAAGCATTTTAAATTTTTCGACCCTCACCTATGGGGGGGGGGGTTCCTGTCACCAAAAATTAACACTGTCTCATTATAAATTTCCAAACAAAATTCAGCCGCGCAACGAAAATTAGATCGCGAGTTATAAGCATAGTTTATTTATTTATATATTATAAATTATACCTATTTGGTTTCTAACTTCTTTGTTTACTGTCTACTTTAACTGTATGCAAAGTGTGATTGCTATCACATGGCAGCAATTGATTTTTGTAAGTTTAGCTTTTTGATAATTCAATTATAGTCTAATTATTTTTTTTAAATATTTTTTCCAATGAAATTAATCTATTGTCTTATTATTTTTCTGATATTTTTCTTTGAAAAATGTTCTCTTTGGTGATTAATCTGGTTGTGATTAATCTGGTAGTGATTGCTATTTGTAAGTTTATCTTTTTGATAATTCAATTATAGTCTAATTATTTTTCTAAAATTTTTCTTTGAAATAGTTTTTCCAATCCAATTAATATATTGATAATTCAATTATTGTCTTATTATTTTTCTAATATTTTTCTTTGAATTGTGTTCTTTATTGCGATTGATCGGGCAATATGGAAATCATTTTTAGGTTTATCCTGATTTCTATTCAGAAATTAATCGCAATTAATGTGTCTATTTAGCATTGCCTTTGATAACGAGCTAAATACCACATTTCCAATATTATTCCAATTTCTGACAATTCCTCTGTTTAATATAATTTGTCATTAACGAGTTATTCCACATATTAATAATGATTTGTAGTAGTATTAACTAATGGTTCTACATATATATATATATATATATATATATATATATATATATATATGTGTGTGTGTGTGTGTGTGTGTGTGACGATATATAGGCGGTATTCCATCTAAAGGCATCAATTTTCGTTGAACACCATCTCCGCTGTACAATACGTCCATTTCCTTAAGAACTAACAGCAGGCTAAGCAGCCATAATGGTAGTTTGACAAGCAGTGGATTGGTTTATTTGGGTATTTCCCTATAACAAAGCTAAATCAATCAGTCTTTGAATTCAATTTTATTAGAACTCATAAAATAAGTTAAGTTGTTCCAGCAGTCACATTTGCACACATCGAATACTACAACCTTCGTTATCCAATCTACATCGTCCGAAATTTTAATTTATCGGAAAAATGAAATGGGCGTCTTAGTAGTTTAAAAGTCAGCTGCATTCTGACGCTCTTCAAACCTAGAATGAAAATCCGAGACTCCGCGAAAAAACTAGCCCCTCCCCAGTCCACGTCTGCAAACTAAAGATCCAATTAGGATTAACCTCAAGGCTATGACTTCAGACATCACCATCTCTTATTGGCAGAAGGGAAGCGTGACCTCCTGTAAGATCTTAATACTTGTGCGGAATAGAATAACCTGTTCACATACGCGCATGGACACACCGGCAGACGATCTAATAAAAAATAAAATTAAAATCTCCATAATTATCCTAATAAGAAAAAATAGACCTCTACATTGAAATATTTCGAAATAGTTTCCCGCTCTTTTTGAGAAACAATCAATAGATTATTACTTAAATAAAATAAGAAAAAAGAACTTTAGCTGTTAAAATATTAATACATTACGAAACTGAGATTAAAAGTATGTTCCATAAAGTTAGAATTAAAAACTTAGAGCGGGCAAAATGGCGCAATTTTTTTTTATTACAAATCCCCCCTCCCCAAAAAGACGTGGGAAAATGTAGGTCTGAGACCTGCAAGTTCACTGAAAGGGAGATGATGCAGACTTAGATCACGAAGTTGTTCATAGAAGTAATAATAAATAGATACTAATAAAAAGAAAACAAAATATTTTTTTTTTAAATATAAATATGGAATTTAAATTTAGAAACACTAAGGTGATGCGTGGAACAACTTTAAACAAAAATACAAGATAGGACCTTGTTTTACAGTACACATCAGAAAGTAATTTGAAAATATAAGCAATTAATCATAATATATTAAAATGAAAAATAAAAACAATAACGTTGAATTCTTTCTTGACAATAACAAACCAAAATATGAAGAAATTTAATGGAAATTTCTAGAAATCAATTCTTAAAAGTTTGTTTCAAAAATCCTCTTAAAGTCATATTCGAAATGGCATAGTCCATTATCTCTTTTAAAGGATGTCTAATTATCGTCATTAACTGTCCAAATTCATCAACTAATGCTATAACATTATTTCAGTTATTGTGTGAGTAAGTCCTTGAACATTCATAACAGTTACAATTTTGAATCTTTGTGAAAATACTTTTATAATTGCATTTTATATAATAACACATTTTATAATATAGTAATAATAAATTTTAACAATGTAATAAATAAACAACATAATAAAGAAACATAATAAGGAAAAATATCAATAATAATAAATATCATAATAAGTATAAGTAAATCTCATAATGGATATAAGTAAATCTTTCAATACGTAATAATAAATATCACAAAAGACATTCTTTAAATTCTAATTTGTATACTTAATCTCGTTTATCTCATCACATATTTTTGGGATGAAATATAAAGAGAAGTGGAATAGAATAAAGAATATAAATCAATTTTGTAATCATTTACTTAATCCTGTATTCGAATTAAGCAGGAATATGTACAAAAAATAAAATAAGATAAAATAAAATAAAATAAAGTAAAAATTTTGTTCATGTTTGAGAATGCACGTTATCTTTCAACTACTAAGATTCTTAAAAAGAAATATTAATAAATAATAAAAATTAAAGACAAGATTTATTCAAAGATTCAAGATTCATTTCAAATAATTACGCAGCAAATATTTTCTTGGTGTGATAAAAATATTGCAAGATGCAAGAAGGAAAGAGAAAAAAAAAAATTCTAATTGACATGTACTTGGACTGGAATGCAGAAGCAAAGGGAGAATATATATATATATGTGTGTGTGTGTGTGTGTGTGTAATAAAATAAAATAAAAATTTGCGCCATTTTGTTCTCTCTTAGCTTCAATTCTAAATTTGTGGAACATATTTCAATCTTAGTTTCGTAGTGTATTAACTTGTAACAGCTAAAATTCTTCTTCTTATTTTATTTATTAATAAATTATTGCTTGCTTCTCAAAAAGGCGGGAGGTATTTCGTAACCTTTTTACTTTCTGGAATATTCCCGGGATTTTAATTTTATTTTTTATTTAACATCGCGTGACCGGTGTTAATGCGCGTTGTTAAAAGGCTTGTTATTTGCGAGGAAATTATACATCCTGCCGAGGACACGCCTGCTACGACCAATCAGAACTGATCATTTTTTTACGTTGAGACTCGAGTTAATCCTAATTGGATCTTTAAAATGATTGACGCGGAGTAGTAGGGAACTAGTTTTGTCGTGAAAATGCTTTTTTTTTCATTTGGTTTTTGAGGAGCGTTAGAATGCAATTGCCTTTTAAACTATCAAGACGCCCGTTTCATTTCCCCGCTGAATTAGAATATCTGATGATGTGGACTGCATAACGAAGGTTGTAGAGTCGATGTGTGCTAAAGTGATTGCGGGGAAGAGGTTACCTATTCTATGAGTTCATAAATAAAGAACTTGAAGACTGATGGTGTTTGTTTTTATAATGGGGAAATACCCCAATGAAATTCTTCCACTGCTCGCCAACTGTCGGAGCGACTACTCTGCTCGTGCTGCTGCGGATTCCTAGAGTTTATGCAACATAGTTATTTCGTCGAATTATATATTTATTACGTATATATATATATATATATATATATATATATATATATATATATATTAAGTAATAAAAATTTGGTTATCTGGCAAATAATTAAGTTAATGATTGATAGATTAATTTTAATATTACAAATAGGTTCACTTGAAAATTAAAATGAAAATAAGTTGACTTAAAATTTAATTGTTATTATATTATTCTAAGTTATAATTAAGTAATGGTCTTTTAATGCATTGCTGATGAACCAATTCAACTATGATATAAAAACGAAAAACTACTCAAGTACTACCGAATTGCGTAAAAGAAACATCCTTATAACTCCAAAAATAATAATCATATTTGCTAACAAATTATTGAACCGGATAAAGCATATCATTTTCAATTAAAATATATTTTTGAATTGAAATTTGAATGAAATATAGGTTTATGAAAAATCGAAGAGTTTGTAAAATAGGATTACGAATATCTCTCCAACTAATTACCCGATCGACTTTGCTTTTTATACAAAATTTGTGTCGTTTTATCGTCTTTTAAATTCACTCCTAAAAATACAAAAATTCACATACCTTTCGTCATAAGGAATATTTTGAGAAGAAAAAAAATTCCGTATAATCGAGGTTAATGATATTAAATATGCTTCTTTTCATTATTACATTCTAAATACACACTAAATTGCAAGCCTCTATCTCAATTTGTTCGGGAGACAGAGTGTTTATAGACACACAGACGGACAGACAGACGAACGCAGAGACAGACGATGGTACTTAAATATATATATGTGTGTCTGTGTTTTTTGGAATCTCCAGTATACGAAACGTGTAAATCCATCAAGAAAATTTCGATTTTGGAATTGATTGCAAGACTTACTCTGTTCTAGGTATGATGGGTAAGTAATAAATGATTACTTAAACTGCAATTTGAATCTTTTTAGCACATTTTAATTTTCATTTGAAAATATGAATTATTTAAGAATAGCATTTACATCAAAACTAAGCATCATACCATATCCCAAAGTTTTAATCTAATGGTCACTCAAATTTCTCTGTAAAAAAAGACAGATGTTTCGTAAATTACGAAAATTTATCATAATAACGAACGAGAATATTTGACAATCAATTCCGAATCACCCAATATTCCGAAAAACGTTCATTTATCTTTAGAAACCTCAGCGCAATTTATTTTCGAAATTTAAAGAAGAATTTATAAAAATAATTTTGTACTCATATTTGAAAATATGTAATTACCCTCAAATGATTAATAAATAAATCACTCAATTCATTTAAAACTTGATATTGATTATTTTTACCATAATCTTTTTGAATCGTAGAAGTATAAAATTAGCTAATAAATCAATCAATAGATAATCAAACATTTCAACATCGAACTGAAAATACATCATTTAGAGTAACACAACATTATTAAGGAATACCTACGTCACAAGTGATGCATATGAGGATCACGAGATCACCGAAAAAAACAAGGAACATTAAAAAAAAATTATGACTCTTTTTTTTTTCATTCCTGTTTCTTAAAAAAAAAAAATAAACTGTATAATTAAATAACTGCTAAAATGCAGCGTAATGTTTCAACATGCAACTTTTAATACTTTAATTTAATATGCAGTGTTATTCAAAAGCGCTAATCAAAAGCCCAAAGAATTTATAAAAACAATTTTGTACTCATATTTGAAAATATGTAATTACCCTCAAATGATTAATAAATCACTCAATTCATTTAAAACTTGATATTGATTATTTTTACCATAATCTTTTTGAATCGTAGAAGCATAAAATTAGCTAATAAATCAATCAATAGATAATCAAACATTTCAACATCCAACTGAAAAGACATCATTTAGAGTAATACAACATTATTAAGGAATACCTACGTCACAAGTGATGCATATGAGGATCACGTGATCACCGAGAAAAACAAGGAACATTTAAAAAAAATTATGACTCTTTTTTTTTTTTTCTCCTGTTTCTTTAAAAAAAATAAACTGTATAATTAAATAACTGCTAAAATGCAGCGTAATGTTTCAACATGCAACGTTTAATACTTTAATTTAATATGCAGTGTTATTCAAAAGCGCTAATCAAAAGCCCAAAAAATTTATAAAAATAATTTTGTACTCATATTTGAAAATATGTAATTACCCTCAAATGATTAATAAATCACTCAATTCATTTAAAACTTGATATTGATTATTTTTACCATAATCTTTTTGAATCGTAGAAGTATAAAATTAGCTAATAAATCAATCAATAGATAATCAAACATTTCAACATCCAACTGAAAAGACATCATTTAGAGTAATACAACATTATTAAGGAATACCTACGTCACAAGTGATGCATATGAGGATCACGTGATCACCGAAAAAAACAAGTAACATTTAAAAAAAATTATGACTCTTTTTTTTTCTCTCCTGTTTCTTTTAAAAAAAATAAACTGTATAATTAAATAACTGCTAAAATGCAGCGTAATGTTTCAACATGCAACTTTTAATACTTTAATTTAATATGCAGTGTTATTCAAAAGCGCTAATCAAAAGCCCAAAGAATTTATAAAAACAATTTTGTATTCATATTTGAAAATATGTAATTACCCTCAAATGATTAATAAATCACTCAATTCATTTAAAACTTGATATTGATTATTTTTACCATAATCTTTTTGAATCGTAGAAGTATAAAATTAGCTAATAAATCAATCAATAGATAATCAAACATTTCAACATCCAACTGAAAAGACATCATTTAGAGTAATACAACATTATTAAGGAATACCTACGTCACAAGTGATGCATATGAGGATCACGTGATCACCGAAAAAAACAAGGAACATTAAAAAAAATTATGACTCTTGTTTTGTTCTCTCCTGTTTCTTTAAAAAAAATAAACTGTATAATTAAATAACTGCTAAAATGCAGCGTAATGTTTCAACATGCAACTTTTAATACTTTAATTTAATATGCAGTGTTATTCAAAAGCGCTAATCAAAAGCCCAAAGAATTTATAAAAATAATTTTGTACTCATATTTGAAAATATGTAATTACCCTCAAATGATTAATAAATCACTCAATTCATTTAAAACTTGATATTGATTATTTTTACCATAATCTTTTTGAATCGTAGAAGCATAAAATTAGCTAATAAATCAATCAATAGATAATCAAACATTTCAACATCCAACTGAAAAGACATCATTTAGAGTAATACAACATTATTAAGGAATACCTACGTCACAAGTGATGCATATGAGGATCACGTGATCACCGAGAAAAACAAGGAACATTAAAAAAAAATTATGACTCTTTTTTTTTTTTCTCTCCTGTTTCTTTAAAAAAAAAATAAACTGTATAATTAAATAACTGCTAAAATGCAGCGTAATGTTTCAACATGCAACTTTTAATACTTTAATTTAATATGCAGTGTTATTCAAAAGCGCTAATCAAAAGCCCAAAGAATTTATAAAAACAATTTTGTACTCATATTTGAAAATATGTAATTACCCTCAAATGATTAATAAATCACTCAATTCATTTAAAACTTGATATTGATTATTTTTACCATAATCTTTTTGAATCGTAGAAGTATAAAATTAGCTAATAAATCAATCAATAGATAATCAAACATTTCAACATCCAACTGAAAAGACATCATTTAGAGTAATACAACATTATTAAGGAATACCTACGTCACAAGTGATGCATATGAGGATCACGTGATCACCGAGAAAAACAAGGAACATTTAAAAAAAATTATGACTCTTTTTTTTTTCTCTCCTGTTTCTTTAAAAAAAATAAACTGTATAATTAAATAACTGCTAAAATGCACCGTAATGTTTCAACATGCAACTTTTAATACTTTAATTTAATATGCAGTGTTATTCAAAAGCGCTAATCAAAAGCCCAAAGAATTTATAAAAATAATTTTGTACTCATATTTGAAAATATGTAATTACCCTCAAATGATTAATAAATCACTCAATTCATTTAAAACTTGATATTGATTATTTTTACCATAATCTTTTTGAATCGTAGAAGTATAAAATTAGCTAATAAATCAATCAATAGATAATCAAACATTTCAACATCCAACTGAAAAGACATCATTTAGAGTAATACAACATTATTAAGGAATACCTACGTCACAAGTGATGCATATGAGGATCACGTGATCACCGAAAAAAACAAGTAACATTTAAAAAAAATTATGACTCTTTTTTTTCTCTCTCCTGTTTCTTTTAAAAAAAAATAAACTGTATAATTAAATAACTGCTAAAATGCAGCGTAATGTTTCAACATGCAACTTTTAATACTTTAATTTAATATGCAGTGTTATTCAAAAGCGCTAATCAAAAGCCCAAAGAATTTATAAAAACAATTTTGTACTCATATTTGAAAATATGTAATTACCCTCAAATGATTAATAAATCACTCAATTCATTTAAAACTTGATATTGATTATTTTTACCATAATCTTTTTGAATCGTAGAAGTATAAAATTAGCTAATAAATCAATCAATAGATAATCAAACATTTCAACATCCAACTGAAAAGACATCATTTAGAGTAATACAACATTATTAAGGAATACCTACGTCACAAGTGATGCATATGAGGATCACGTGATCACCGAAAAAAACAAGGAACATTAAAAAAAATTATGACTCTTTTTTTTTTCTCTCCTGTTTCTTTAAAAAAAATAAACTGTATAATTAAATAACTGCTAAAATGCAGCGTAATGTTTCAACATGCAACTTTTAATACTTTAATTTAATATGCAGTGTTATTCAAAAGCGCTAATCAAAAGCCCAAAGAATTTATAAAAATAATTTTGTACTCATATTTGAAAATATGTAATTACCCTCAAATGATTAATAAATCACTCATTTCATTTAAAACTTGATATTGATTATTTTTACCATAATCTTTTTGAATCGTAGAAGCATAAAATTAGCTAATAAATCAATCAATAGATAATCAAACATTTCAACATCCAACTGAAAAGACATCATTTAAAGTAATACAACATTATTAAGGAATACCTACGTCACAAGTGATGCATATGAGGATCACGTGATCACCGAAAAAAACAAGGAACATTAAAAAAAAAATTATGACTCTTTTTTTTTTCTCTCCTGTTTCTTTAAAAAAAAATAAACTGTATAATTAAATAACTGCTAAAATGCAGCGTAATGTTTCAACATGCAACTTTTAATACTTTAATTTAATATGCAGTGTTATTCAAAAGCGCTAATGGGTTATTTTTTGTTTCTTGTCTTCTTAAAATATATTTATATCTTCTTTTACAGAATTAAACATATAATTACACTAAATAAACCGACGAATTAAGATATATCAACATCTGCTGTTATCATACGAAAATACTGAAAAGGAATTACTTAGTTACAAATGTTCTGCAATAAATCATATACCCTTGAATACACGATAAAAGAAGATTTGTAGTGACATACCCATCGGCAACTGATAGCGATGAGACAATTCATACAGATAAAAATATTGCCTACTATTTAAGGGGTCTCAAGACTCACAAAACTTCCAAATTTTTGAAATTTCAATTTCTTTATGTGTTTAACCGCTGAATATCTTTATGTAATTGTTTACTCGAAATTCTCATTAGAACAAAAGTTATGGGTTTTAGTATTTTACCCGCTCAACAGCTGAAGCGGCGTTTCCGCAGCTTCAATTATTACAATCTGATAAATAAATAGATATCAAAATTTCCATGCTAGTTACAAGATTAGTTTTCCAATCGTGTGCGTACGCTGTTTTGTTAATTTTCGGCTCGTCAAATATCTGACAGTTTGGAGCACTCTGTGGTAATTCTGCACCTTGCAATTTTTTAAAGGCATAAAATGGAAGAACGTGCTCATATCTTTCATCTTAATAGAAATTGTGTTTTATTATCATAAACATTTTAAGATATTAAATATTGAAGATAGTCTCATTTTTTTTTCAATTTTTCCGATTTTAAGCGTCCTGAGACCGTTTAACTTTATATATTTAAAGAATACTTGCATTGAAAGTTGATATTCACCAGCCAGAGAGTTTTTTTTTTATCTTAATGTATAACGCAAAACTACTGCCGAACTATCGAGTCAACGCGACAATAAAATTTGTCAACAATAACTACCCAAGAAGCTGTAATCAGTTCCACTCGAAAAATCTCTTTTTTGGATTCTAACAGACCTTTAACAAAGCATTTTAAGCTGCATAACTTAAACTGTGCGTGAAAGTCTAACAGAAAAATGTTAATGCGGTTCGTTCTATTTCTTCAAAGTTAAAAACTTTCGCTGAACAAGAAAATATTTACCTCAGATCTCATAACGTCCAAAAAACCAGTTTTATGGATAGAACTAATTGTGAACAGCAGCAATTACTTCGATGCTTTCGAAAAAGATGGGCAGCTAATAAAAGTTATTTTTACAATTGGATTTTTATTGTCGAATTTTTTAATATGAGTGAATCTTTTAACCCGTCAGTAGTCGCGTGTCGGTCTTTTCGCCGCCCGTATAACTTATCTCCTCTTAACTTACATCACATTACAAATACAACAGAGATCTACCATGTAACTGACTTTGAAGCTTTCTCAACCACCTTAGTGAAGTAACAGGACACCTCTGTTTTTCTTTTAGGTACATTTTTAGAAACAAAGTTGAAATCGGCGAAAAAGTCTACGTAAAAATCACTAATGTGAGCTCATTTTTACTTTTTCCAATTACTCCAGATCTCATGAATAAAATGCATAATTTAAGAAAACTGCAAATTTATATCTTCTTTGTAATGTTATTTTCATATATTAGGTGAAAAATATTTCTTATTTTACATATTTGGTATACGGGAGGCCAGCGGCGAAAAGACCGAGCGCGACTAATGACGTTGTGAAAAAAGTCGCGACTACTCGCGGGTAAAAATCAATTTACCTGCGACAGCACTATCAATCAGCATCGTATATATCAATCGGCTTCGATGTCAGTGTGCATGTGCACATGGATTATGATTTCGACAGAGCTCATTAGTTACTTTCACTTATCATGTTGTTTTAAAATGGCAGACACTTCACGATATCGCAGAATTTGACGACCTTATAAATCGCTTTAAATAAAAAGAGCTTGAATAAGAGATGACTAATGTCTAAAAATTTCCTTTAATATTCAGTATTAACAAAAACTAGTATTGAATTTTATATAACCTGGTTCCACTAATTTGAGCTTCGTATGTGTCAATAATCTAATTTGATTTAAAATAAACAAATATATAAATAAGGAATGGGAAAGCTACCTCTTCCTCCTAGCACATGCCGGAAGGACTTTTTTAAATGAAGTTTCACCAAAGGTTGATCTATTCATCGGGCAAAAAAGAGAGAAATGTAATATTGTCTTCTGTTCATAATCCGGGAAAAAAAACATCTATTTTTGTTCTGTTTTAAAAAAATATGCTCACTGATTGTTACTTGACATTTTCTTTAATAACATCGATAGGAAAAATGTTCATGTGTCACATTCTCACAATTTTAAAAATAATTATTAAAAAGATGAAAGTCTTTAACATTATTTATATACATTAAATATCATTTTTTTAATTTGTATAAATTGCAAATAAGTGGACTGTGGGCTTTTGAGCATGAAGTGAGAACGTGCTTACAGAACATTTACTCAAATTAGAATTTTCTATTCAAACGTAGCTACTAGCAACAATGATACACGCGATAATTGGCTGCACACAAAACTTAAATTTGGTAAACAAAAACTTGGTCGGAAATATTGTTACACTACCCACTACTCTTCAGCATTAAAATGTTATTAAAATTTAATGAACTTTGTCTGAATAAAACATTCTGAGAGCATATAAAATTTCAAGCAGGTCTATCGATTTGTTTGCTAGACGCAGCATTTAAAATCGTGACTTGATGGAGTCATAATCTTTAGGTGCTCTATTACTGAATCCAGAAACATCCTTATAACTCTGAAAATTGTAATCATATTAACTAATAGTTTAGTGCGCTGGATTAAGTGCCTTATTTCCAATTAAAATGTAACTTTATCCTGAAATTTGAATGAAATATAGTATTATAAAACAAAACGAAGAGTTTTAAAAATATGATTACAAATATATCGGCACTCAATTATCCGATCGATTTTATTAATAATGTAAAATTTATGTTTTTTTATTAGCACTTTCCAACAAAGTTGAAAAGTGCTTATGCTTTCGGTTTGTCTGGCCGTCTGTCCGGATGGCCGTCTGTCCGCGCTCTAACTCCCGTAAATATACTCGGATTGCTATGAAAATTTTTTACGTTATTGAGGTTTACCCTAGCACGAACCCTATTGAAAATGAAGTATCTACCATGATTAGTTTATCTATAGAGAGAATCAAAAGTTTCCCATTACATTACGGCCTATGGGGAAAAATCGTTAATATACTCGGATTGCCATGAAATTTTAGGACGTTATTGACGTTTACCCTAGCACAAGTCCTATCGAAAATGAAGTTTCTACCATGATTAGTTTATCTACAGGGCGAATCAAAATTTTCCATTACATTACGGCCTATGGGGAAAATCGTTTTAAAGGAATTTTAAAGATGTTATACCCTGTCAAACATATTAAAATGTGCATTCTAGAAAATATAAGGTAAAAATGTAGCTATTATTCATTTACAGGGCCAAATAAAAGAATTCCATTAGATAATGGTAAAAGGGGGAATTGTGTGTGACATATTTTAAATATATTAAGCTTTTTCATGTATAATAAAATTGATATATGTCACTGAAGCTTAATATAAATTATACGCTACTGTCTTGCATAATATGAAGTACATAGCATTTACAGGGCCATACAAAAGATTCCGAATAGTATATTCTTTCCGAAGTACCGTATATGTGTCCGATGATGGCTGATTGAGGGATGAAATGCATTTTAATTATGATATATGCGTTTATATTTCGCTAAATGTATGCACATTATATGGTGTGTATAAATGTTATAGTTGATATGCAGGGCAACCCAAAAGAGCTCACCAACATTACTGAATATGAGCGTAAATTATTTAAGCGTGGCTCTTAAATAGGCTATGCATTTTTACGCTGAGCTTCACTCAATTTACTGAGAAATGTTTGCAGAATATAGATAAAAGGATATACAGGGCCCCGCAAAGAATTCGGTACATGGACGCTTATGAATGATGATTTATGAGAATGTGATTTCAGTTGTTTTAAAAGTATTTTAGTTTACAATAAATTTTAGCCTAATGCTGACGTGTAATAAAGGTACAATGTAAACTACAGGGCTGAACAAAAGTATTCAAGTATGTTTCCATCTAATAGTATGAATTGCTGAAAAAGAAATTTCAAGCTACTGGGTATTTTCTTGTTAAACTAAATTTTCCCATTATATCAACTGACATATGAAATATAGGGCTGTTCAAAAGTACTGGAATACATATTTGGGTACATTTGGCTATACACTATTATTTCCCTAAATAACAAAATTTTGTTAAAGATTTCATTAAGTGTTGATAAGTGCTTCATAATCTATGCTTAACGCATGATTTTTCTTACTTGTTATTATTTTCTTTTACATTCACTTCTCAAAATTTTGAAAAAAATATATATGCCTTTTATTAGAATAAATGTTTTGAGAGCCTTAAAAAATATTTTTGTAATTGGGATTATTGAAATTCAATACATACCAAGTGCACGTTGTTACAAAATATGTACGTACAAAATTTTAAGCTTCTCTTTCTCCCTTTATCCTCTAACTTGTTCTGAAGATGGAACATTTACAGGCATACACAGAGAGAAACACAGTCAAAAATTTCTTTCCTTTTTTTTTTTTTTTAATATATATGTTTAGGTATCTCTAGTAATTGAAACATGTTAATCTGTAAAGATTGATTTTTTTCGATTTTTAAACTGATTGCAAGACATGCCTTTTAATAAATACTAGCGAGCTACGCCCGCTAGCTGGGCCACTTTTTCCAAACAAACCTCGGTATTAAGCAGTATATAATAAGCAAAAAAATTCATTTAATAAGCAAGTCTTTGTGTTCGAATCCTCAGGCACAAAAAAAAGTAAATTAAAGAGCCATGGTCCCATTAAAAATATGTGATTTCGCACGGTGGGCCACGTGCACTTGAAAAAAAAAGATTGTGGATCGGAGCTATGGTCGCTTCGCGCCCATAGTCCCTTCAAAAATATTTGGTTTTGCACGGTGGGCGCTAAGCGCACATAAGACTTTTTTTCGTATTTTTCAGTTCATCAGAAGCAGATTTTTACGCAGATTCTGAATATGTAATCAGTTTTTTTCTACTTTAAAAACTGTCTGCATGACGGTTTAAGAAAAAACGCGCAAAAAAAAGTTTCGATAGTCCTTTTTTATTTCTAAGTTCAATATTTTAGCGAAAACTACGGTAAATATTCTACGGCAAGTCAAAAAAATTGATGCGGAAAAAAACGCAATTAGCGCCGGTAGAAAAAGGGGGTTTTCGGCTGTTTCTTCTTTTAACCAAAGGGGAAAAATTCATTACCTTCACCGCAAGGTGGCGCAGTGTTCTGCTTCGGAGCTCCGTTTGGGAATTGACACACTTTTCGTTCCGATTCCCAAGGGGTTTTTAATTCATAACTTTTTTAATTTTGGTCCCACGGTCTCGAAAATGCCCGAAATGACTTCCTCGGAATTTTTCCAATCGAAAGACACCTCTCGCGACTTCCAACTCGCCCGCGTTGCGAACTGTAATCGGCTTCAAGCAGACAGACAGACAGAGGCGCACGGATTTTATTAGTATAGACTAGCGAGCTACGCCCGCTAGCTGGGCCACTTTTTCCAAACGAACCTCGGTATTAAGGAGTATATAATAAGCAAAAAAATTCATTAAATAAGCAAGTCTTGGTGTTCGAATCCTCAAGCACAAAAAAAAAGTAAATTAAAGAGCCATGGTCCCGTTAAAAATATGTGATTTCGCACTGTGGGCCACGTGCACTTGAAAAAAAAAAAGATTGTGGATCGGAACTATGGTCGCTTCGCGCCCATAGTCCCGTTAAAAATATTTGGTTTTGCACGGTGGGCACTACGCGCTCTTAAGACATTTTTCCGTATTTTTTAGTTCATCAGAAGCAGATTTTTACGCAGATTCTGAATATGTAATCAGTTTTTTTCTACTTTAAAAACTGTCTGCATGATGGTTTAAGAAGAAAAGCGCAAAAAAACGCAATTAGCGCCGGTAGAAAAAGCGGTTTTTGGCTGTTTCTTCTTTTAGCCAAAGGGGAAAAGTTCAGGTTCTTCACCGCAAGGTAGCGCAGTGTTCTGCCTCGGAGCTCCGTTTGAGCGCCGTTTGGGATTTGAGACATTTTTCGTTCCGATTCCCAAGGGGTTTTTAATTCATAACTTTTTTAATTTTGGTCCCACGGTCTCTAAAATGCCCGAAATGACTTCCCCGGAATATTTCCAATCGAAAGACACCTCTCGCGACTTCCAACTCGCCCGCGTTGCGAAGTGTAATCGGCTTCAAGCAGACAGAGGCGCACGGATTTTATTAGTATAGATCATCATTAAGTGAAAGCGTTATTGCATTATAATCAGTAGCGGATTAAATTAATATGTAAAACCACACAGATTTAAATTATGAGAATGTTTTTTGAAATGTATTATATCCATGCATAATGGATATAGTGCAGTAGAAATAGCATTAGAGATGGAACTAATTGGATCAGAAATAATTCCTGATGCATATATTGCGAGTAATGCGCTCCTAATGAACATACTAAAAATATACATTCGTACTGTTGTGCAAAAGGTACTTTTTGGGCGGCCATCTTAAAAAAACGAAAAAAAAAATTAAAAAATTAAAAAATTGGGATATCAAATTTCAGGAAATTTAATATTTAGAAAGAGTATGATATTGGTTTCTAAAAATAAAATGTTTATAAAGATTAATTAGCAGGGAATTTTAGAAAAATATTACTTACATGACTCCATAGGTAAACCATAAAATTAAGTATGCTTCACTGCATTACACCTGTTACACCTGTAAAACTGTTATATGACAACTCCCACTGCAACAGTATTTGCTATAGCAAAATCGCCACAGAAATATTGATCAACTTTTATATTTTCTAAATAATTAATACAATACGAAAGGGAAGTTTGATAATGTGGCAATCCAGCTTGGTGGGTTTCTTACACTGATATCCTTTCTCGGAGCTATTGGGGAACTGATGTCTCGATCAGGCATAGAAAGAGCCCTAGAGACAATTTATGCTGAAAAATCATTACCGAATATGTTAAAAAGTAAAGCATATTCGCGTGCACATTTTCTAGTTCCTTCATCTCTCACTGCTTTCATTGTAGCTGGAACGCAGCCTACCAGTTAAGCTAAAATTGTCATAAGATATATCACTATAAATGTTATAGAGTTACTTCAGATTGAAGAAGTTGGAAATTGCACGTGAAACGTCGTACTATAATGAACTTTTAAAAGTATTTAGTTCTTAAAGTTACTGTATACAATACCACGAATTTAATATAGTGATCGAAATCTTCTGTGTTTTTCTGTAAATACTATCAGCTTTCTATTGTACAAGAAGTAGCTTGTATTAAACCTCAACAAAGTATATGTCAATTTAATAAAATGTGAAGTGATAAAATATAATTAAAACACGTCCAACCAATGTTTCTCCGTATAACATTATGTAGTGGAATACCATTGTGTGACCCTTTAAATTAATAATAAATATTCTTTGTATCACAGATTGTACAGAATGTTTATTTTAATGTATACTTCATGCCAATTCTATTATATTCGAAACAGTGTAACAACATTAGAATGTTTTTGAAACTATATTTTCCTATTGACCACAATATAATGAAACAATTTTGATTGTCTTTATAATTAAACTATACATCTAATTTTCATCAACTTTGGAATGCCTCGACAAAATAATCGAAAAATTATATATTTTATATCTCAAACGATTTGGTTGGGTAGTTTTTGCTCTGATATATGCCGACAGATAGACGGACAGACTGAACGGCGACTATGTGTGCTATGTTTTTATATAACTACGAAAGCACCTGAAAATATTCAAATCTTGGTGCAGTAGTAGTACACAGTACTTCGGATACAGTATAGTAGCCAAATTTTTTGTGTGTCGCTTTCTATTATACAGGAAATAATGTTCAGCAACGTAGATCAATTTCATAAAATGTTAAAAAGTTTAATACAGTTAAACCGCGCATCAAACAATGTTCTCCCTATAGCATTATGTAATGAAATACTTTTGTGTAGCGCTGTAAATTAATAACAAAAATTCTTTGCACCAAAGATTGTACAGAAGTATATTATTATAGTATGTACTTGATAGATGCATATCAATTTTATTATGTTCGAAAGAATGTAACACCATTGAAATGCATTAGAACTTTTTTCCCAATGACGGAATTAATGTAACGGAATATTTTTTATTGTCCCTGTAGTTGAACTATGCATACGATTTTCGTGAAATTTGAGATGACTCACAAAATTAGGTTTGAATTGACTGAACAAAAAAATTACCGATTTTAAATTTCAAGTGACTCGGTTGGGTCGTTTTTGCGTTCTTATATGGAGACAGACGGACAAACGCACGGACTGAACGACAACTATAGGTGCTACTTGTTTACATAATTACAAATGCACCTAAAAATAAGATTTAAATTCAGACAAAAACTATTTTAACATTTATTTTTAATTTTGCAGAAATAAGTTAAATGAATGCGAACTTTAGCACAATAAAATAAATTTTTTGAGGGAATTCGCCAGGGAAAGTGACAGTATTTTATTACTATTTCACGAATCTATCTTTAATTAGAAAAACCCTCTCAATTATTTTTAAGATCTAAAACATTTGACAATTAACAATTCCAAGATATACCGGTTATCACAGCTTTTTTTAAATTCGTAAATGCAAAATAATATGCAGTATAACCTCAATAAATATAATAAAGTTATTGAATATACTCTAAGTTTTTAAAATTAAAAAAAGTAATTTTTATAATAATTTAGTAATAATGAAATCTGTGAATGAGCGCGAATATTATAAGTATTTCTTTAAGGAATGCATTCTCATTAACTCATTCCTGTAATTAACTTCCAAGATTTTTTACATTATGATTACATGTTATTGTTTGTTTGTTTAATCAGTTATTATTAATAATTACGAAATATTATCCAAATAAGCTTATTAAAATGATTAATTTATGAGAAATTATCTAATTTACCGATTATAATTATTAATAATCCAATCACATTCGGTAAATTTAATAAATTTCAACTCGTTTATCTTGAGATTTTCATTACGAATTCATATATTTCTATCATATCAGTACCTCTCTATTGCGCAAACGTATAACAACAATTGTGAGCACACAAGTTTGATTTAGTCTACTGGCAACAAATTGACTATATCAATTGATTGATTAGTTTAGAAGTAGGAGGTTGAACTTTCGAGACGAACACCATTATTTTTCGCAAATTTATTTTATTTTATTTTTTTTTTTGGGGGGGGGGTTACGTTGTACCAATATCATGTTATTTTTCTTCCGATTCCAACAACAAGAAATTAAAATTTGGTGTTCAATATTAAAATTGCCGAGGTAATTGTAATTCAAGTTGCTACAAATATAAAGAAATGTATTAGTCTTTGTAACTTCAAATGCCAAAATAATTAATTTGATAAAAATGTAATAATACTTTATTTCTAACGTAATTTTTTTGCAATTTAATGTTGTTATTTTTAAAATATTTTATTTGGTAATCTCAGGCCATTTTTGTTACTGATAAGATGTATTTTATTCGATTTTTCAACGTTCCTCTTATTTGACGTCTTTTTTCCTTAAAAAAAAAAAAAAAAAAAAAAATATGGTTTAAGAATTGTATCATTCTGACTGAACTATTTTTAAATATATTTACTACATGTTAAAATTAATGTAATAGAAGCCTTAACATAATTCTTTCTACTTCCATAACATTTTACATTTCATTCATTGCTAAAAGTATACATTTTAAAACTAAATTATCATAAAGATGAAAAAAAAACCTCTTTGGTATATAAGCCTCCTCTGATATGGATAATTTTTTCCTTTTTGAAAAAATACCTTTTATAAGCCCTCCCTTCGAGTTTTATTTTCAATCCCTCTACTGTTTCTCAAAATGTCTTACTTTTTTTTCTTCTAAATGAAAATATGTTATTTTTATCTTATCTATATACATGTCATTGTACCAGTGTGATGTACTTCTGTATAGGCGTTACGAGACCTTTGAAAGTAATTTTCCTTCTAAAGGTTGCTATTAATGCTTTACTTTATATTATAAATGTAAAAATCCTGTGAAATTTCATAAACTCCAATTATACATCCCCCCCACACACACACACACAAACACACACCTTTTCCAAATCCTCCCAATCTCCCTATCTTTTTAAAAAAATTCTTAAAATAAGATTCCCCACCTCCTAAAATTATCAAAATTCTCTGTTTAATAAAGGATGCTGACATTTGATACTGTACGGTAGGGTGGAGCGAAAAAAATTATTTTTTAAAAATCAAAAACGGGTAGGTGCCAAAAGTTGCCTTTATACTAGTACATCAACTGCGTGAAATTTGACCGCTAAAAAAAAAAATGTCTTGAGTCTGCGCTTTTGCTCCAAAAATCGAAATTTTGGGTAAAATTTGACATCTTTTGACATTTTTTCAAAAAAATTAAAAAATTTCTACAGAGTTGGTAATTATTTTAAAATTCTATTTAAACCTTTGTTAATAATTACTTAATATAATTAAACTATAAAACTATATCTTTTAACCGTATGGCTGGGTCAAAGCAGACAATTTTTGATAAGAAAACGACATTACCACTCTATTGGGACATACAACGACTTTTGCTGTTTTTAATACAACTCTTATTTTCAAAACTACCTTGGACATGCGTCGTGGAGGTGGCTATATTTCATAATACACCCGTCCTACTCTATCATCTTAGTACAGTTTTCTATTTATATATTGATTTGTAATTTTCTTTATCAAAATTTGGTTTGTTTTCGATGTATCCACCTAGTTTATCTGTTCTTTGAATCCACATGCTGCTGTGACTATCTTCATGTGTATTTTTACAGCTTATACGAAAAAATAACAAGCAGAGTAATGCACGGGAATATTATTAAAGGGATATATTATCTTTATCAAACTTACATCCAGTTGATGAATAGTAATTGGAAGTTCTGTTACCTCAAATTTTTTTTTAATCAATTATATTTTTTTATGTAATGATCTGCTTCAAAGATGATTTCAGGTGTTTCAACTATAAGTATGACATCATTTATTCTACTTTTGCATTTTTTATGTTGAGAAGCGAGCTGTTTAATGTGATGGTGATCGTCAGAGAGAATTGCAATGAGAATTTGTTCTGCATCTGCAGAGCAACCGTTGTTGTAAATAACTTTTTTTTTGCGTTAGTTTTATGCCATTTTCTAAGTGTTTTCGTAGCCAGGTAATTTCCCATTAACTTTTAGATCCCCTTTTTATAAGTGGACAACTTATAATACACAGTAGTTTTTGAGGGAATGTAGAGACTCTAATGGGCAATAAGTACTCATTTAAAATTAGGAGAATTCTATTTGTCGCTGTGAACCCTTTTGCATGGGGTAAGCTTAGAATTATGCATAATAATGGATCATATGCTACTTTAACTCCAGTGAATTTTCTCTGGGTCAGAGAAGTTTATATAAAGCTTTCTAATCTACATGGATTCACTGGATCAATAAGAAAATCTTTGTGTACGTACTATTCACTTCCTATTGCAATTTTTTATAACATACAGAAGAATTTTGAAAAATTATTTTCTCAAATTGAGAAAAAGATACTGAGAACAGACTAGAAATTTCTGCTGGAGATTGCAAAGCAAATTCATAAGGAAAGCTATTTCTCAGAAGAACTGGGGAATAAGAATTTAGAAAACATCTCACACAAACGACAGCTCATAAAATTTTCCGCTTTATATAAGTAGAGATTGGCAATCAAAGTCTATAGGTTCACTCAGAAAATATATAATCCAAATCTATATCGCAGGATATTTTATACCAAATGTAATACACACCTAAAGAATAGGTCTAAAAACTTATTGGAAATTACTCGATTACGAAGCAACACAGAAGACGACTTAAACCAAATACTATAACTTCTTTAGAAACATTGTTGCTTTATACGCAAATTTTGTTCGCAATCCTCTGTGGCAATCGTCATAATATTAAACTGCTAGCTTCTGAGCGTATATTCAATGTAATAGGTAAATGATGGCATACTAGAAATTGAATTCATACAATCAATTTTTAGGAAAATCATTATATATAAAATGTAATTGATTGAAAAAATTCTGTGGTAACAGAACTTTCAATCATAGTGCATTAGTTACATGAAAATAATAGATTGCCGAATAGGTTCAATCAACAACATGCCCAATACATTACTCAGCTTCTCTTCTGTTATACAAGGTATAAAAATATACGTGCAGTGGGTCACACCAGTAGTATACAAAGTTAATGAATACAAAGAAGAGGTAAACTACTTTGATTAATAGAAAATTTATGCGCGGAAAAAAATAACAATTAAATACATAAATAAAACACTGCGCATAGATAGTCGGGTGGTTGGGACGGGTGGGATATGATATGCAGCCACCTCCACGAGTTATATCCAGGGTAGTTTTGAAAGCAGCTACGTAAGAATTGCATTTAAAACAACAATTCGTTGTATCCTCCAATAGAGTGGTAATGCCGTTTTCTTATCAAAAGTTGTCTGCATTGACCCAACTATACGGATAAAAGATATTGTTTTATAGTTTAATTATATTAAGTAATTAATAACAAAGGTTTAAATAGAATTTTAAAATAATTAGTAGCTCTGTAGAAATTTTTTAATTTTTTTGAAAAAATGTCAAAAAATGTCAAATTTTACCCAAAATTTCGATTTTTGGAGCAAAAGCGCAGACTCAAGACACTTTTTTTCAGCGGTCAAATTTCACGCAGTTGATGTACTAGTATAAAGGCAACTTTTGGCACCTACCCGTTTTTGATTTTTAAAAAAAAATTTTTTTCGCTCCACCCTACTGTACGGTATTTACTAATTTTCAATGTTTGATTTTTTTCTTCCTTCTTTCAGTAATAATAACAGTAATTATTTATAATCCATTAATCTTTGTCGTCATATTAATAGAACCATTTTTTAATTGAGTTTAAGTGTCGCTTCCCAATTATTTTTTTATTATTATTAACTTTATTTAATCACGATAGTACATAGTCCAGTAAAGGACGTAATTGTTATTAAGCTCAATTAATCATATTTACTGAAATTCATTGGCAATTTTTAATAATAACCGGTAAATACCGGTAAAACCGGTAATTTGAATTGTTTATCAAATTTACCAAAAAGCACGAACATTATTAAAAATAACCAGTTATTATTAATAATTACTGAGTTCATCAATTTAAACGTAACACAAACACATTCTCAGATAAAGGGAAATTTTAGCTTCAATAAAATGATTAGACTCCATAATGTTTTAACTTTTAGACTTTTAAGAAATGGGAATTTTTGCTAAGGAATAGCAATGACGTTTTTAAAATGTCTAAAATTGTCATTAATATTACCTTGAAATCATAAATATACGTCATGATAATGAGCATGGTAGTGACATTTTAAACGTTAATCCTATTTTAGAACTAAACTATAGCAATTTAAAACTTATGGAGTATTTATTCTGAAAACAGTACCAAACTGTCTTTGTAATTGATTCTGTAAAATTAAATTACTGAATAAGCATGTCAACAATAAGGACCTTGTTAATGACACATGTTAAGTACACAGACTATAATTTTGGAACAAAATCCATAAATTGAAGTAGTTCTTGCATAATTAATTGAAATAGATGCTACAGTTCGTAAGAAGATGTGGAACTATACAATCTAAGAGAATTTGCATATAAAAATAACATATAGGGAAAAACTAAATTAAGATTTTACTGTGGAGCATGGTAATGACAGTTAATGCTAGGGGCGAACTTTAAATAAGTATAATCAATAAAAATTTCTCTTTTGTGTAAGGTGTTAAACGTATGAAAAGTAGAAACAAAATATACCCATATAATCATTACATTTGTTCTAAAGCTTTCCAAATCTTAACAATAAAGGTCTAATTTCAAAAATTTGAATTTTGGGACAAGTCATGATAATGACATTTGCAACTTCACAGCTTTTTTAGATATTGAAATTATTTTTATTTTCATATTTAAACTAGTGCACAACATAGTATTGAAACAGAAATGTTCACAAAAAAGGCAAACATTCATAGCTGGCTTGATTAATTCACATTTTTTAGCCAAGGACATAAAATTTCCCTTTATCAGAGAATGACCCATATAGATGTATTATTTACATACATGCGAAATGCATGCATACATCAATGCGAACAAACGTTCATGAAAGCAGAAACACACATTAAAATAATTGTTGCTATTAAAACCGCTATATAAGTTCGATAAAATCTAGTTGCGTTTAAAAAATGTGTATCACACTCTCCTCTCGTATTATTTCTTTTCAAATAGAATGGATGTTATAAAAAATTATTAAACAGTAGTCTGTGATTAAAAAGAAAAAAAACATTAAAATGTTGAATTTTGAGACTTTACATTTTAAGTATCTTGCAAATACATGGTTATGAAAAAAAAAAAAAAGGATTATAGGTATTATGTATTTTGCGTAAGGATTTGATATTTAAAGTTTAAACATGTAAATGGTAATAAATAGTAATTAAATAATCTTAATAAATTACAGCATTTTTCAAAAAATCTATTTATTTAATTTCTGCATTTATAGAAGAGGTTATTTTAAAAATATATATTTATTAAAAGCGGTATCGTTTAAAAAAAGGGTACAATGAATAGACCCAAAGTGTTTCTCAGGTTTTTTTGTTTAACTCTTCTATTTATCAATAATAATACTTTTGATTCAGAGAGTTATAAATAAAGCGATGTTATAAATTATTATCATATTTGATTAAAATTATTTTTTACATTACTAGGGGCTCTCTACTCAGCCAGCACCGTTCAGACACATTAGATTCTATAAGCAAGATAATTTCAAAAGCTTTAGAAAGATCGAATTGTAATTTTAAAAAACAGCGGCAATCTGCATCTAAACGGATTTCTATTTATTTTCTTTTGGTTGAAGATTTTTAAGGCCAATTCGGCTGCTGGAAAGAGATATAATGTCTGTTTCCATCGAGGATTAAAAAACATAAAATAAGCTAATGTAAAATGAATAAAGTTAATAGAGTCTTTGACTTTTCTGTTTTTTTTTCTGTATTAGAAAGGTCTTTAAATTAAGACATTTGAAATTTATCGTTTCAAATATTGCGTATTTTCACTGAGGAAAAATTCGTTTATAAAATAGAAATTGAAGTATCTTATTAGTTCTATATTAATTTTTCTTAGAAATTTTGGACATAAATATTCACATATTTTATACACTACATATAGTTACCAATAAACGAAATGTGTGCTTTTATAATTAAAATATAAACTTTATTATTATATCCTATTCAAGAAAAAACACCAATCCCGATCATTTGTTTAGACGAATAAATATAAATTATATAAAAAAGGGTATTTTGTTTGGAGGAAAAAAATAGAAGCACAATTTTTAATATGAAATTTTTAATCCATTGATAAGTTTTGTTTATCGACATCATTGTCATTCAATTGATGAGTTGATAATAATTAATACCACTCGTTTGCTACCCTCATAGCATGCATGGTCACATCACATCTGTGACCAAAATGCCACCACTCAGTAACTTCACATTGTGACTGAGATGTGACTTTCTTAAAAATCTTTAGAAAATTACAAAAATTCTTCAAAGCATGTTATTTACTTTAAAAAACACTTTTGTCACAACGTCGCTTTTGTCACAGTTTCGTCACGTTGTTAATGTCAAAGTAGTCACAAATGACACATTTTTCACAAATTTGTCACAACGTGACTTCACAAAGTTGTCACAACGTGACTTCACAAAGTTGTCACAATGTGACGTCACAAACGAGCTCTAAAACGGCCATAAAGACTTCACATTTTAGTGACTGTAACTTCACACCGACGTCACGTGACGTCACATCGACAATCGATGGTCACAAATTCACAATGTGACTTCACAACGATGTCGCAGTGATGTCACCATGCTTTACGGGTAATATCAGTGCCTTACTTTGATCTCGACATATATAATGGGAGTGAGTACGTACATTTTGAACAGACACTATTATTCACCATGAAATAATTCGGCAATTTTGTCTATTTTTGTATCAATATAAATTAATGCTGCATTCGTTCTAAAAAGCATTTCATGAATAGACGCAGCTTACATGCACAGTAAAATAAATCCGTTAAATTTACGGCAAAAACGGTAGTAAAATTAAATGCCCGTTTTGTATTACACCCAATTTTAAATAAAAAACTGCTGGCAACGTTGGTATCAACAGTTTTTGCCCTAAATTTAATGTATTTTTTTAAGTGTGTTATAAACACTTCCATTGCTAAGATGACATGTAATGGATTAATGGCACTGGAAATTACAAAATATATATATATATATATATTAGCAAATAAGAAAAAGCGATATTTTATATACAAAGTAAATAAAAATATTATAATTAAAATTCTGGTGTCGTGGTTGCTTTACGGAATTAAAATTTTACGATTTCATGGACAAAACAATATGCATGAAAGAGTAACCACGTTTTCAAACACAAAACAAACTTTAAAATCACTTTTATAATCGATATAAAAAATATTTAACTCACCTTATTTCACTTCTAATTTTTAATTTTGTGTCAAAGTACCCTTCTGTCCACATGAAATCATTTTAAAGTCAGTTTGTCCCACGGAATTAAATTCTAAATATATATCAGCGGAGACGGAAATTGTTAAGGATAGAACAGGTAAATCCCGTTATCAGCTGCTTAAATTATTCTCACAATCGTGAACAGTTATGCATTTATGAACAATGCTTTATGCATAATTCATGTCACGTTTAGCCAAACTGCACGCGGTACCATTATTAGAGATTAATACAGCAACCCCTTAACATTCGCGGGTTTTGATTATTTCGCGAAATAAGAAATGCGGAAAATTTCAACATTCGCGAAGACTGAACTTGGTTAACCCTTTTTCTACAGAATTATTTATCAATAAATTGTTTCACTTCAATAATTATGTTACTTAATATCTGAACGCATACTGAAATTTTCAAATTATAATAATGTGAAATAAAGACACTTTTTTTTTAATTTAAAACTGATTAAATATATCGATAGCTATAACTTTTTTAAAATATTTAACAAAAAAAAAATGACCTTATTAATCAACCAAAAATACTCTTATGGAAATCTTAAAAAAGCAATGTACTTAAATGTATTATGATTCTCTCTGTAAATTGAAAGGCTTTTGTTGTTTAAGATTTTCCATGCAATGTTTTCCTTAACCCGTTCCAGCACACTGTGCCCGGTCTGGGATACCTAATTTTAATTCCATACTTGCAAACGGCACCAGTAATATTTTACTAAAATTTTGCTTTTACAATAAACGTTTAAATTAAGGATTTAAAAATTTCTAAAAAATTCGTTTGTGAATTCCGGTGTTAATCGATAATTTCTCATTTTATTACAAATTTTGCCCGTGCCGGAAAGGATTAAAAAGAAAAGTTATACCTATGAAAAGGATTAAGAATATAACCTTTTTTTGAAAATGTTTAGCTTCGACTGCTCCTGTACGCTATCTAAATTTGATCAAGAAGAGTTTATTGCTCGGCAAGAACATTAAACTTTCAAAATAGTTTAAATAAGTAAATTTTAATGTTAAATTTTCTTTATTGGTACTTAAAAGTACCGTCAGTGCATAAAAAGTTAATTGCGATTTTTTTTTTTTTTTTTTTTTTTTTTTTTTACAATGTAAAATTTTTTTGTTTTACCAAATCAATGAACTACCTGACACTGGAGACTTATGTACTATGTAATCTACCGCATTCTGAATTTAGAGAATTTCAGCCCTTGTTTTGAGGTGGAAAAATATGGATCAGTATTTTATTTTATGTAGATTTTTTTAACTATTTGGAAAATATTTGTCGTCAGTAGAAAACAGGGAAATCTGAAGTATATCTGAATCTTTTTATTGGTTGAATTCTGAAACTTATTTTATTTTATTCGTTTTCTGATTGCGGTCCACGCTTAATGTCCAGAAAGGAAAAACTTCTGGTGCCACGATGACAAAAAAAATGTATAAAAAAAAGTATTTCAAACACTAAAAAAAATCAATAACATAAAAACAATTTGAGATACAGATTTCAAACAAGTTTCATTTAAAAGTTTTTTTCCTCTATATAACAGCGTAAAAATTGAAAATAAGTGATGTTTAGAAGTTTAAAAATTTGCAGTACTGAAAATTGTAAAACTAAAATTGCATTTAAAATTTTTATATGGTGGATACGGGAACATTAATTTGTAATCCATGACGTACGTAACATATGACTCAGTAAAACCACGTTTTGATAATCCAAAAAATGATGATCATTATTTTTTTTAAGATGGAATTTATTTTTAAGCCTAAAATTTCATTTTTTGAAAATATAATTTTCCAAATAGTCGTTTTAATTTGTTAAGTTGCATTTTTAATTTTTTTTTTTTTAATTCTCTCATTTTTCTAAAATTAAAATTTAACCCTTGCTAATATTAAGGGATTGCTATCCTTAAACAGAAAACTTTGTTATTACTTTCATAATAGTTGGCTTAGGTGTTTAAAGTCAGATTAATGTGATTTATGTTTGAGAAAAAAATTCTCACATAATTTTTACTTCTAACTCCCTGATTGAAAAAAAAATTATTTTAGCTCATAATCTTCAGTGTTTTTTATTCCTTTGGATTTTTTTATTACATTAGAATGAGGAGGAAAATTTAGTATTTTCATCGTAGACTTAAAACTAGATTAAAACAATTTCCATATTTTCTCTAATTAATTCCGAATGGGGTTTTTTTTTTCTTTACTACCACTGGGCTAATAAACTTTACACTCATTAGTCAAAATTAAGGTGACAAACATAAAATCTTTAAAAAACTGATGAATTAGTCAGTCACTGTGATGCCACAAAATTTAGCAGATATGAGTGTTACAATGGGAGAAAAAATATAGCAACATAACAATGTGGAAAAGAATTGTGACTTAAAGAATTATGGAAAGGAAATTGATGAAAGCACACACATTGTAACAAACGTTTCGAAATGTTCCTGATAGCATCGAGGATTCGGATGCACGATACAAACAGAAAGATTTCTGATTCCAGCAGAAAATTTTTTTTTTTTTGGCTTCATTACACTGCTGAAACTAATCCCAAAAATATGGGAAGGATTCTGATGACTTCAGAAAGTGAAAATTACTCTTAGACAACCGATGGTATCTGAAGTGTTCCTGCTAGAATACTAAACTTTTCCATTTTGTTGTTGTTGTTGTTGTTGTTGTTTTTGTTTTTTTACAGTGAAAGAAAATATATAATAACATAACAACGTGGAAGAGAAATCGTCAATTAAAAAACAGGGTATAGCAAAAAGTGTTAAATTATGAATTAAGCGTAAAGAAATTATCGTGGTGAAAGTTTTGTCTGATATGGAGTGTGCACGACTATACACATGCCCAGAGGTGCAAAAATCTAGGCGCCAGAGGGTAGTCTCTCACCACTAAAATTTTAAAGTTTTTTTCGCTCAATATTTAATAGCATTCTAGCAGGAATTTTAGACGAAATATTAGACGAAGAAAAATGAAATAAAGTTTGTGGTGAGGAACTGCCTGCTGGCGCCTAGATTTTTGCACCCCTGCACATGCCTCATACTGTTTATCAGAGTGTCGATAAATGTTTGTATCAACAAATCCCGAAAGTGCGATTTCTATCGCCGAGCGAATCCTGGGAGGGGGGGGGGGGGTACTCTGTGCAGTGGTTCTTCCTAGATTATCCCAAACATGTTCAATGGGATCTATCTCCGGAGTTTCTCTTTGGAGTTGTCTGTTAAATTATATGGGGGGAAAAATCGCTGTTTTTGTTTGCGCATGCGCATATAAAATTTATTGCATACAATAACTCATATGCCATTAAATATCAATTATATATTTATATTTCAATCACATTATACTATTTATACTGCATTTTGCAAGTTTTCTGAAACTGGTGGTAATATTATTTAAATCCCTGCTTGATATAAACTAAAAACATACCTGAATTCGTTGAACTTTTCAAAGCATCTCCATTACTATGTGCGCTATTCTTATAATAAAAAACAGCCAATTTTTTATACAGAATACACACATTTATATTCCGCAGCGATAAATCATTTCGTGCATTTTAATGTAGAGAGTGATCCCAAATATCATTTGTTTTATTTGATTTTTTATCCCCCCCCCCCTAATTGTCTTCTTAATAAAATAGAAATTGGCAAATATGATGCCCAACATAATCTTTATAATCCTAAAGTTCCATAAGAATCCAATTAGTATATTTTTAATTATTCGGCAAAATTTCTAAAAAGCAAAGTGACCGGTAATTAATGGCCATAATAGAGTTTAACCTCTACAGCTCTGATGTCGCCTGGAGGCGACACTAAAAAATAGCCTTTAAATTAATTTAAATGCTTCCAGATTTGTTAAAATTACATCTAGACAATTTAAATAAATGTATGCATATTAGAAGCATCGATATACAGACTGATATATATCTTTGGAGATTTTTTATAATAATTTTAAATTGGTTTTTATAGTGCCACGTAAAATTTGTCTCAGGACTGAGGTGGATAATGGTTCAGAAAAAAAGCTATTTTTTCATATAAACTTCTAATAACGCGGAAAAGTTGTCTTTTGTTATTAGAAGAATAACGCAATGTTTTCTTTTTCTTTGAAATCGGTTGATATTTTTAGGTAGTGCATTGCACTTGAATTTTGGAAAATAGGTTAAAAATGGACGTTTTTTGAAATTATCATAAAATTTTAAAAATATTCAGGCCTACATCTAACAATGCGTAAATGTCAGCGTCAACCAAATTTGGGAGCAGAACCTCTCTGCCAACAGTGAGGCAAATATTTTTTTGTTGTTCTTCTGGAAAAACAAACAACAAGAAGCTTCAGTAGCAAACCCCGATTCTTTCAATTAGATACATCAAATGATCCAATTTATGAAAGTTTTTAAATGCTTCCAGAATTTGAAAACATTCAGTAATATATTGCATAGTACAGTGCAAAAAATCAAAACAAAAGAATAAACACATATTGTCCTCAAATTCACAACACATTAATGTGTTGTGATTTTGATCTTAGGGACGTTCTCAAAAGGTGGGCACTGCATACACATCATATCTTTAAGCTTTTGGATAAATAAATTTAATCATCATTGACTTTAATTTTTATTTTCACTGAATTCTTATTTCTGTTCAGAGACAAAAAAAAATTGATATAATTTATATTAAAAGTTTTGTCTAAATATCTTAAAATTTTATTTTATTTTATTTTTTATTTTATTTTTTTTTTTTTTTATTAAAATGGTTAATTTTGGACATTCATAACGTTAACTGATCCAATGTACAAAGAAAAAACAGTTTTAACTTTTTTCCAGGAGATTCTATTGATAAACAGCAAATGCATAAAGGAAATGGATGATTGTTTTACAATTTTGTTAACAAATGGCACAACCACTTTATTGATTTTTGATGTTAGAAGGACTTTTGTAGAAAGACTTTTTCTGTATTTTCTTATGTCCAAAATTAACGATAGAAACAAAGCTGTTATTTTCACACAAAACACGCTAAGTAAGTACTTTAATCTGTTTTATCTGTCTTTAAAAATTATTTTTGTTTAATTTGAAAGTATCTATATGTATTTCCGTAAAAATTATTTGCTACAAATGCACTTTTCTCAAATAAGAAATTGGTATGTCCAAATTGCGTAACGATCTGAACGCCGATTTTTTCCCCCGTAAATTTATTTTTAAAGATGATCCGATGTCCTGAAACGTATAATAAGATATTTATTATAATGTTTTATCATAAATAATTATGTATTTTGTGTAAATAAAGCGTATTTAGTACCTGTGATAGTATAATTTTACTTAGAAGCACGCTCAACTTTCACGTGTAGATTTACTAATTAAATGCATTAATAATTAATTTTCCAAAATAACTGCTGCTTTATAATGTTTGTATATAAATTTATAGACTTATATACTGTAATGTAAAGAAAAAAAAAAAAAAATTGGCCTTAAATTTGAAAATTTAAAATATAACTAATAGTAAACGTTTAACGATCCCACGTTTTGATGAACATGTTGTAAAAAGGTTGCTCTCTAAAAATGCGTTCTAAAAGTAGTTTTGTTAAAATCTTTTTGTTTGAAATCATGCTGTAAAATAATGTTTATGAAAATAGTGTCTTAAAATCGCGTAGTTCTGCTCAACACTTTGTCTCCAAATTAACAGCTTATTGTAAAAACCCCACAATTTATAACACTATAAAGCAACGCATGCAGAACGCTTTCAAAATATTTTCAACATCGTTCCTTTATAGTTACACACTTTTAAAATTGGATCCTTGAGATGTGTTTTGAAAACACATTTTCTTCTCTTGTAATTTTGAACAACCACTTTTTTCTATCTTGTACCCCACAATCGAAAGCGATTTTAGTCAGAAGTGTTTATTTGTATGCTCAGTTTGTGTTGCGAAAATATTTCACACGTTTGCAATGTACAAAATAATAAGCCTGTGGAAGAAGAGGTGAAGAGAAAAAAGAATCTATAAAACAACCATACAATTTACATAGTTTTAATTATGACTCAGCATTCAAATTTCAATGCATGTAGAGTTTGCGGAAGTTAAATATATATAAGCCACCTGTAGAAACATTTTTCTTGATAATGTTTCATTTCAAATGTATAATCCTACTTTACTCTACTGCTTATTATCATAATCTCTCTGATCATGTACTACCTTTACGCTAATAATGCATAGTTCAAATTTAAATTTTGAGCTCAAAATCTGCATCGTTGTGAGTAATTAAATAGCGGAAAATTAAACTGCGTTCGAGGGGTGGGTAGGGTAACATTTCAACTCCTGAACACAGTTAGTTTGAGCTTCTTAACTCCTCCCTTCGATTTAGAATTTGAGCTGAAAATTTTAGTCTAAACTTTTGCAAGTATTTAATTAGATACAAAAAATAACAGTTAAAAATAGTTGTTGGTTACTCTAAAGTTTAAGGCGCCCTCGAACGGAATTTTTTGAAATTTATCTTTAAATTTATTTTCAAGGAAATATATTGACATAAATAATAGTTTTAGCGAAAGCCGACCAATTTTTCCGTTTTTTATAATCATTTGAAATTTGAACCTCTCCATTCCCATTGAACACAGTTCAATTTGCGCTACTTAACCACTCCCAACGATTCAGATTTTCATCTCAAAATTTAAATTTATGTCTAAGCTTTTGAAAAAATTTTATGAGATGCAAAAAATTGTTGTACGTTACTCCAAAGTCTAAAGCGCCCTCTATCAGCATTTTTTGAATTTTATTTTTATAATCTATTTTTAAGGCAACACTGACATAAAGAATAATTTTAGTGAAAACCGCAAACGAATCTACCAATTTTTCTGTTTTTTATAATCATTTGAAATTTGAACCTCCCCCCACAGTTCAGTTTGCGCTACTTAAAAATTACCAACGATTTCGATTTTGAGCTCGAAATTTAAGTTTATGTCTAAGCTACTAAAAAAAATTAATGAGATGCAAAAAATAACCGTAAAAAATAGTTGTTCGTTTTTCCAAAGTCTAAAGCGCCGCCTATCGGCACTTTTTGAAATTTATCTTTATAATTTATTTTCAAGGCAAAACTGGCATAAAGAATAATTTTAGTGAAAACCGCAAACGAAGCTAGCAATTTTTCTGTTTTTTATAATCATTTGAATTTTTGGATCCTAAACTTTAATGGCGCCTATCTCCTTCGGAAGACGTTTGGGAACCTTTGTCTCCTTTTTAATATTGTTTGTATTGATGTGTACTATCACTCCTTAAATTTTGTACCTTGAATTTAGAAACACGCTGTATATTTTTGTATTATAAAGAGAATGCTGCCAAAATTCGAATAATTTTTCTGATTGTAGATGAAAACAGCTCAAATAGTAATTTCAAATATGTTCTTCATTTCCATTTTGTTGAATTAGAGAGATTATTTTATTTTTATTTTTTTTCAGTATGCAGTGTTTGTTACATTATTTTAAATGTGTTGGAAAGTGTTTCATAACATTTGCTTGACGCATGATTTTTTCTTTCGTGTCTGAAATGGGCAAAAAAAGGAAGAAATCCAATAAGCCTTGCTTTTTTTTTCCTTTCCTCTACAAAAATGGAGTAGTTTTGTTACTACCCCAGATGATGGGTCCATTCTAGATGATTATAGATAATAATCATCAGAATTAGAAACAAAATCTTGATAACTAATCAGAATTTAAAATTTCCAATAACATTTTTTACATTTACGGATCAATATGGATAATTTTAGTTAATTTTAAAGGTAAACATTCCATATGTTAGAAGTAATCGATAACCATTAAATATAATCTGTCGTTTTATAACTTTCTTGGGTCATAATTATATATGTAGTATATACACTATATTGCCATTGATTATGGGACACTTGCGATTTTAGACATTTTACTAAATATCTAGAAAAATACATGAGGAATCATCTCGAAACTCTTAGTGTGTAAATATAATAGTATACGTCATACATCTCCGTGAAGATTTTTTACCGAAACGCCATAGGGGACCGTCAACAAATTAAAAAAGAATGAATATCTTTTGAATAACCCTGTCAAAACTAATGTAGCAAAAGCGCTCAAACTCTAGATTATGATTGAATGCCTTATTGTAACACACTGTGTTCATTTTTATGCAAATAGCATGCACACTCGCAGAGTAATTAAGGTTTTTATAAAAATGGTCCCAAATTTTTCCAAGTTTTTTCATTATAATTTTCAGAGTTCTTAATATAAAATAATATTTTTTTCAGAAAATATGACAAACAACATTGCACACAGTACTCTGTAATCAGAATTTAAAAATAATAAAAATTGTATGAAAAATGAGTAGGTTTACTATATAATTTTTTACTGCGCATGCGTCAAAGATATCAAAATTTCATTTGCATATTATGTTAGCTAAATATATAGAGCAACTTTTGTAAAAGTCTCAAAATCATAGCTTGAAAATTCTGAAAGTAATCGTCTATAGAAAAAGGACAAAATCCGTTGTTTCCAAAATGAAGCAACAAAATGAGGGATTTTATCCAAATGCAGTAGTACATCCCATATTGTGTATTCTATATTGACACTAATCAATGAATATATGGATACAACCCCTCTTGTTTTTGCTTCATTTTGAGAATAACGGATTTTCGACTTATTCAATTGACGATTATTGTCAGAATTTTCAAGTTATGATTTTGTGACTTTCACAAAAGTTGCTCTATACATTTAGCTAACATAATATGCAAATGAAATTTTGATATCTTTGACGCATGCGCAGTAAAAAATTATTTAGTAAACCAACTCATTTTTTATACAATTTTCATTATTTTTTCATTCTGATTACAGGGCACTGTGGGCAATGTTGTTTGTCATATTTTCTGAAAAAAATAATATTTTATATTAAGAACTCTGAAAATTATAAGGAAAAAACTTGGAAAAATTTGGGATCATTTTTATAAAAACCTTAATTACTCTGCGAGTATGCATGCTATTTGCATAAAAATGAACAAGGCTTATTACAATAAGGCATTCAATCACAATCTAGAGTTTGAGCGCTTTTGCTACATTAGTTTTGACAGGGTTATTCAAAAGATATTCATTCTTTTTTAATTTGTTGATGGTCCCCTTTGGAGTTTCGGGAAAAAATCTTCACGGAGATGTATGACTTATACTATTATATTTTTACACTAAGAGTTTCGAGATGATTCCTCATGTATTTTTCTAGATATTTAGTAAAATGTCTAAAATCGCAAGTGTCCCATAATCAATGGCAATATAGTGTATACATATATATACAGGGTGATTCCAAATTTTTTTTACAATAAAAGAGGGGTGATAGTACACATCAAGACAAACAATATTAAATAGGAGACCAAGGGTCCAAAACGTTCTCTTAAGGAGATAGCCGCCATTAAAGTTTAGGGACCAGAATTTCAAATAAACATAAAAAATGGAAAAATCGGTCGATTCATTTGCGGTTTTCACTAAAATTATTCTTTATGTCGGCATTTTCTTGAAATTAAATCATAAAGATAAATTTCAAAAAATGCCGATAGAGGGCGCTTTAGACTTTGGAGTAACGAACAACTATTTTTTGCCGGTATGTTTTGCATCTCATTATATGTTTTCGTAAGTTTACACTCAAATTTTGAGCTCAAAATCTGTAGTTGGGAGTGGTTAAATAACATAAACTGAGCTGTGTTCAGATGGTTCAAATTTCAAATGATTAAAAAAAACGGAAAAATTGGTTGATTGATTTGCGGTTTTCACTAAAACTATTCTTTATTTAAGTATTTTCGTGAAAATAAATTATAAAGATAAATTTCAAAAAATGTCGATAGAGGGCGCTTTAGACTTTGGAGTAACGAACAACTATTTTTTGCCGAATTGTTTGCATCTCTTTAAATGACTTCGGAAGCTTAGACTTAAACTTAAATTTTGAGCTCGAAATCTGAATAGTAGGGAGTGGTTAAGTAGCACAAACTGAACTGTGTTCAAGGGGGAGGGGGAGGTTCAAATTTAAAGTAATTATAGAAAATGGAAAAATTGGTCGATTCTTTTGCGGTTTAAAATAAAACTATTCTTTAAGTCAGTATCTTCTTGAAAATAATTTTTAAAGATAAATCTCAAAAATTTCCGTCAGAGGGCGCCTTAAACTTCAGAGTAACCAACAATTCATTTTAACCATTATTTTTTGGTTCTAATTAAATGCTTGTAAAAGCATTTTAAATGTTCTTGGAAGCTTAGATTTAAACTTAGCTCAAATCCTGAATCGTTATGAGGAGTTAAGAAGCCCAAACTGAAGTGTGTTCAGGAGTTGAAATTTAACCCCCTTTCCTCCTCGAACACAATTCAATTTTTCGCTACTTAAACACTCCCAACGATTCAGAATTTCAGCCCAAAATTTAAGTCTATGCATTTGAAAGCATTTAATGAGATTAAAAAATAACACTTAAAAATAGTTGTAAGCTACTCCAAAGTCTAAGGCGCCCTCTATCGGCATTTTTTGAAATTTATCTTTAAAAATTATTTTCAAGAAAACACTGATTGATCAAGAAAACTGCTGATTTAAAAATTAGTTTTAGCAAAAACCGCAAAAGAATCGACCAATTTTTTCCGTTTTTTACAATTATTTGAAATTTGAACCCTCTGAACACAAATAAGTTTGTCTACTTAACGACTCCCAGCTATTCAGATTTTGAGCTCAAAATTTAAGTTCAAGTCTAAGCTTATGAAAGTATTTAATAAGATGCAAAAAATAACGCCAAAAAAGAGTGTTTCGTTACTCCAAAGTCTAAAGCGCCCTCTATCGCCATTTTTTGAAATTTATCTTTATAATTTATTTTCACGAAAATACCTAAATAAAGAATAGTTTTAGTGAAAACCGCAAATCAATCGACCAATTTTTCCGTTTTTTATAATCATTTCAAATTTGAACCCTCTGAACACAGCTCAGTTTGTGTTACTTAATCACTCCCAACTACAGATTTTGAGCTCAAAATTTAAGTTTGAGTCTAAGCTTACGAAAACATTAAATGAGATGCAAAAAACACCGTCAAAAAATAGTTGTTCGTTACTCCAAAGTCTAAAGCGCCCTCTATCGGCATTTTTTGAAAGTTATCTTTATAATTTAATTTCAAGAAAATGCCAACATAAAGAATAATTTTAGTGAAAACCGCAAATCAATCGACCGATTTTTCCGTTTTTCATGTTTATTTGAAATTTTCGTCCCTAAACTTTAATGGCGGCTATTTCCTTAGGAAAACGTTTTGGACCCTTGGTCTCCTATTTAATATTTTTTGTCTTGATGTGTACTATCACCCCTCTTTTATTGTAAAAAAAATTTGGAATCACCCTGTATATATATATTTACATATATATATGTTACAGGCCAAACCCGATTTTAGGCCAAACTAGATTAGCCTAGGCCAAACTAGTCTATCCTAACGCCCATCGGATAAACTAGTTTTTCCTAGGCCAAACTAGTCTATCCTAACGCCCATCGGATAAACTAGTTTTTCCTAGGCCAAACTAGTCTATCCTAAAGCCCATCGGATAAACTAGTTTTTCCTAGGCCAAACTAGTCTCTCCGAACACCCATCGGATAAACTAGATTTTCCTAGGTCCCGAACGGTCATTAGGATAAACTAGTTTAGCCTGCTATTCATTGGTTTGAACTAGTTTATCCTAGGCCGAACTAGATTGACCTAGGCCAATTCAATTTGGCGTGATATTTTTTAATCTAAAGACCGCCATGGCGCCAACTTTCTAGTTTTGATCTATTTTATCCTAGGCCGATGTAGTTTGACGCGATTTTAGCTCATAGACTATCAAAGCCTGAGAGCTAATGTGCTGGCAGATTCTGTGTGTGTGTATGTAACCATTTACGTACGTATGGCCGTATGTACGTACGTGTGTACGTAATACGATAACTCCTGATAGAAATATCCAAATTGCTTCAAATTTTGGACATAGATTTATCCTGATAATGAACTTTCCTGATTAGTTTCAGGGGTTCATTGAATAAGAATAAGGGGAGGAGAACAAAAGTCTAATCCGCACCCCCCACACCTCCTTAATTTAGTTAAGTCAGATTTCCAGGCAAAATGATCAGATTTTATTAAAATTTTAGGTATAATATCATTTTGATAAGGTACATCCATGATCAGTTCTGGGTGTTCATTGTTTACGTATAAAGAAAGGAGGAATGGGAGGTAACACTCTTAATTTATGTAAATAGGTTTTTCACAGAGAATTTACCGATTTGTTTCAGATTTTGGATGTAGGTTCCTTCTGATAAGGCGTTTACCTGATTGATTTGGGGGATTCTGAGTTTAAATATAAACGTAGAACGGATTTTTTTTCAATTGGATAGAAACTTTCGGTTTTATGAAAAGATTTTTAATACGTAACAGATATTGGTTTTTGCACGCATCACCTCAGGCGAAATTGTTCATATTAAGAAACTAAATATCCGAATCCTTTTAAAAATAAGAAAAAGCATAAATAAAGCATGACACTTGAAATTTAGGATAGGGGGGGGTGGTAGAGTAAGAGGACGCTAGATTTCTTTTTTTTTTTTTTTTTTTTTTTTTTTTTTTTTTTTTTTTAAGCTCAGCACTTTTTAAGGTTTTAGCTGCTAATTAAATATTACCATTATTTGAAACTTTTAGAAACATGATGTTCAATCTTTAAGAAAAAAAATGGCGCGTCAAATACCACTATTTTCTATTAGTAATTTTTGTAAAAATGTTACATTCTTGCTGGAACTGTTTGAAACTTTGTGTTTATAACACATGATAAAAATTGTAAAAAAAAGTCCCAATACAAAAGGGAAAGAGGGGGGGGGGCGAAGAAAATCAGGAAATATAACGGAAATTCTAGGTTGATCTAGTTGAAACTTTAAGATAGTTTATGACACATGATATAAATTTATAAAAATATGTTCTGCGTTTAATGCCACTATTGGCGAAAAGTGATTTTTGCAAAAATCTTAAATTCTTGTTTTGCAGCACCGCGACATCGAGTAACATATCTACTGATAGATTGTTTAAAGGAGTTTCCTTCATATACAGTTTTGTTGGCAATAGAGTGCGCTCCCTGGTGATGGAATGTGGAACTAATACAACGCGATCTAGTTCAAACAAGCTGGCTTCGTCTGCTATTGGGCTCCTTTTTTATATAAAATCTCAAAACGGACATATGTTAAGCGAACGAACCTCGAAGAGAAAGAAACATGATGATACATATTTAAGAAAAAAGATGCCGCATCAAAACATCACTATTTTCTAATAGCAATTCTTGTAAAAATGTTAAATTCTTGCCGGAACTTTTTGAAAAATCTGTAACAACGTCTTTCGAATTCTAACTCAATCTGAAATTTGATGAAAATCTGTGTATTAGTACTATTTGAGATAGAATTATCGCAGAAATCATAAAAAAACTGCATAGAAGCGCTATCTGTTGAGCCATTTACTCTAAAAACAAAAGAATATTAATTTATATCAGGGACTAACTGAATTTGAAGTTTGATGAAAATCCGTGCATTTATGTTTGAGATAGAACTATTGCGATAATTATGGATAATGCCACCTAGCAGCGCCAGCTGTTGCATGATTTACTCCAAATACTAAAAAGTACTTTTGTAATTTTTCTATCAAGGACTAACATAATCTGGAGTTTGATGAAAATTAATGCATTAGATCCTCAGATAGAGCTATTGCAATGATCACGAATAATACCGTATAGCAATGCCATTTTTCGAAAGATTTACTCCAAAAACTACAGAATACTAATTTTTATCAGAGATTTACTGAATCTAAAGTTTGATGAAATTTCGGGCATTATTTCTTGCGACAGAGGTATTTCAGGAATCGGGAAAATTGAGCACAACAGTGCCACCTATTGAGGAATTAATATTAAAACGTAAACAGAATTAGTTCATATCACGGATTTACTGAATCCGGAAGTTTGATGAAAATCCGTAAATAAGTTATTGAAATAATATTGATGCATATCGGTAAAAATGCAGTTTAGAAGCGCCATCTGTTAAACGATTTATATGAAAATGCAATCAGAATCAATTTATATCAGGGACAATCTAAATATAAATTTATATTAAATTTCGTTCATTAGTTCTTGAGATACAGCTATTGTAAAAATTGTCAAAAATGCAGCATAGCATAGCCATGTTGAGTGATTTACTTCAAAATAGAAACAACAGCAACTCATCTCATGGACAAACTGAATCTGAGTTTGATGGATATTTGTGTATTAGTTATTAAGATAAAGTTGATGCGTAAATCATAAAAAATGCAAAACAGCAGCTCCACCTGATGAGCGATTTACACCAAAAACTAATCAGCATCAATTTAGATCAGAGACTACCTGAATATAATTTTTTATTAAATTTCGTGCATTAGTTCTTCAGCCGCGTCCCTACAGCTTGCGACAGCGTATAGCAGGTGTGCTGCACACGTACTGCCGAATGCCCTCTTCCTTTTCGAACGAAATTCAAACCGTAGCAAGCGTGCTGAGTACGCACCGCCCGAATGTAATCCTCCTTTTCAAAAGAGCCTCGAAACGAACGAATTTCCAACCATATCCCCGCTGCCCACGCCACTCAGATAGCGGGCGAAGCCAGCAAGTTTTAACTAACAAGGAAGGTTTCCATACTGGGCATACCCAGAATTTTATGAAAAAAATACTAATTAAAGTACTTATGTATGTAATAAAGGATCAGTCAAAATTAGCGGCGGAATCACATTAGATATTGCGTAAAAAAATAAAATATTTTCGAATATTTGGCGTGAAAAGACGAAAGAGTCACACGATTTGGCGAGCAGCCCTTTTCCTCGCCAAAAGCAAACGATTATAATGCAACTCAAAACTGTTGGATATTTAGTTTGCGTGTAAATGGTATTTAATGAATTTAAACATAAACAATGAAAGACTTTAATATATTATATACATTATATACATATTGTATTACATATATATATATTACTCGTTGAAGTAGTTATTTAATTAATCGCTGGAAAAAATGTTTTCATAGCTAAAAAAATCATATTGAGAAAAAGTATCTTCATACATTTAAGTGTATTCAAAAATAATCATCATATGTTTCCATAGCAACAAAATCTAATCGACAATTCTCAATTGGACTCTGAGCTTGAAACAAATTTAATTAAATTAAAATTATGAATTTCGTTTTAAATCTCAAATTTTGATGATTAAATTTGAATATAAATACATATTAAGTTTCGATATAACAAAATTATACTTAAACAAACTAAAACTTACAAAACTAAAGTTATTTAAATTAAACGTATCAAAACAAATCCAACATGAAACTTTTTTTTTTCTTGATGTGTATTTGATATAAAATATTTTTTAATTACATTCCATTGCCAACCGGCGATAAATCGCCAAATAATGAAATTTTCATTATTTTTTAACGGTTACTGAATGAAGGTTCCGCCGAAATTTGTTTTATAAACGTATATAAACACACGAGAAGAACATTCTGTAATTTTTTCAGATTTTTCGGGGTATGCCCGTATGGAGACCTTCCTTGTAAGCCACGTTATATTAGTTCCTCATTCCAACACCAAGGAGCGCACTCTATTAGTAACGAAACTGTATCTGAATGAAACTCCGTTAAACAACCTATTAGCAGATATGTTACTTGAGGTCGCGGTGCTTTAAAAGCTAGAATTTCCGTTATATTTCCTGATTTTGTTCACAACCACACCCTCTTTCACGCCGAAATGTGATTTTTTTTTTTTTTTTTATAAATTTATATCAAATGCCATAAACTGTCACAAAGTTTCAAAATGTTCCAGCAAGAATGTAACATTTTTTAAAAAAATTACTATTAGGAAATAGTGGTATTTCGATGCGGAATCTTTTTTCTTAAATATTTATCATCATGTTTTTTTCTCTTCGAGATTCATTCGCTTCAACATACGCCCGTTTCGAGATTTTATATAAAACAAGGGGCCCGATAGCGGGCGAAGCCGGCTGATTTGAACTAAATCGCTTCCAAATTCCAACACTTGGGTGCTTGTGTTATATTAATTCCATATTAGTCCGTTATATTAGGCGCGCGCGATATATTAGTCCGACATACGTACGTACGTACATAAGTACGTACATACATACGTACATGGTTACATACACACACACAGAATCTACGAGTACATTAGCTCTCAGGCTTTGCTAGTATGTGAGCTAAAAGCGAGTCAAATTGCATCGGCCTAGGATAAATTAGATCAAAACTAGAAAGATGGCGCCGTGGCGATCTTTAGATTCAATAAAATCACGCCAAATTGAATTGGCCTAGTACAATCTAGTTCGGCCTAGGATAAACTAGTTCAAACCAATGAATAGCAGGCTAAAGTAGTTCATCCTAATGACCGTTCGGCCAAACTAGTTTGGCCTAGGAAAATCTAGTTTATCCGATGGGCGTTCGGATAGACTAGTTTGGCCTAGGAAAAATTAGTTTATCCGATGGGCGTTCGGATAGACTAGTTTGGCCTAGGAAAAACTAGTTTATCCTATGAGCATTAGGACAGACTAGTTTGGCCTAGGAAAAACTAGTCTATCCGATGGGCATTAAGATAGACTAGTTTGGACTAGGCCTATCTAGTTTGGCCTAAAATCGGGTTTGGCCTGTAACATATATATGGTAGAAACATGCAAGAAATTTTACAGATTTTCTTTTTAAAAATTTTTTGTTAATTAAAGGTAAACTGAAGGTAAACTAGAGGTAATTAAAAGATTTTAGTTTATTGGATTAAACGAAGTGTTATCTATAAGTTAACTTCTATTTAATATTAATAAATAAAAATAAACACAAGAAATCATGCAAACAAAAACAAAACAAAACAAATTAAAAAAAACCAGTAGGTTACTTAAGTGTTCGCTATTAACTGAAATATTTTTCATCACTCTGTTTTTTTTATTGCAAAAAATAATCTATAGTTAACCCTTTGTTGCATAGCAAAAAACTGCCAAATATCTAATGATTAATTTAATATTTGCTATTTGCTATGTTACTCGATTTGTGATGCTATCTCGAGTTTTCTACTGAAAGCTTGGAAGTGACAGAGTAGCTTAAGCTTTAAATAGGAACTGTAAAGGAAATTGATTGGATAAAAATCAAAGTAGCAAATTTTGTCCATTGTAGTGGAGAGTATGCAACAAAGGGTTAACTATCCAAATAAATTACTGAGTTTATTAGTTAATTTGAGAAATCAGTTTTCTAGCATTTTTGAACAGAAACTATTCTCTTAAGACACTAATTTATTGCCATAATTTTGAAAGTCATCTCTTATTCTTTTAGAAGTGCTGATAGGAATTTTAACCTTTCACCCGAAGCTTGCTTGGGGCGGAGTATGTCGCTTTAGGTTCATTTCCTAAGCTGAACATTATGCTTTTGTAGCACCTCGATGATGACGGTCTAGTTAACAGGATTGGATACTAGAAGCCCTCAGTGGCGCAGCCAGAGGGGGGGGGGGGGTTGGGGTTAAAACTCCTCCCAGAGCTAAGAAAGATCGCTATAATTGCCGCTTATATGAATCAAAACCAAACTTAATATTTAAAAATATATTTTCGTATTTCGGAATCCGTCGCTTTATTGAATCAGATTTTATTAAATAAAGTGATTCAATTAAATGGCGAGAATTCTACTTAAAACTCTGAAAGTGCATATTACATGGATTAGTTTAGTAAAAATTGATTATTTGAGCTAAATCATTTTTCTGATACGTATTATGCTAAAAGAATGATGATTTCCTGCCACACAGATGGACAGATGCTCTTCGAGTTTTATTATACAGTGAATATTCTAATTAGTACTGATTCTATTAACCAGTGATTCAAATAACCGGCGAAAACCTTTATCAGAAACTCAAGACCCCCCCCCCTAGAACCGAATTCTGGCTGCGCCACTAAGCCCTGATACTTTATGAATGATATAACCGCAGGTTTAGTTTTTGTGTATGATAGGAATTTCTCAAATGCAGCGTTTGAATCGATGTTTGTCAATGTCTGAGATTGTTTTTTCCCGAATAGCTACATAAGCATTGCATTCCTTCATCCTGAATTGAAATACCCGTTAGCGCACTCTAAAAAATAAATGTGTAAATTAGCTAATTTTACCCGAATATATGTGTAAATTTCTAAAATTACACACCTGTCGTAAAATTTACACATTTTTTTCTGAAATTTACCTGTTTATATGTGTATTTAGGATGTGAAAGTAAGTGTGTAATTTTTTATCAGTTGAAAAACTCAAACAAGTGTGTAAATGTCTAGAAATGCTTGGATTTACACTTATTTATGTGTTAGTCTAATTTAAACTTAATTATAAGTACACACATAAGTGAGTAATTTTTTACAAATGCATACTTGTCATAAAATTTACACATTTTGAACAAAAAATTACCTTTTTTTATGTGTACCTAGCATGTGAAATCAAATGTGCAATTTGTTATCGCTTTATTAACTCATACAGATGTGTAAATGTAGAAAAGTACTTGCATTTACACGAATGAAAGTGTTAATCATAATTAAGGATCAACTGAATCAACGATTTTTAAGATCAAAACAGAAACTGAAACCGAATTTTGGTACTCATCCTATTTTCGGCCGAAAACGAAAACGATAAAAAAAATTTTAAGTGATTAATACATACAAAATGATACAAAATTAGGTCCGTTCGTAATTATGTATGTATGTAAGACCGATTGTCGTTGTTCAGTCCATTCATTCGTCTGTCTGTCCGTCTGTCCGCATATAATAGAGCAAAAACTATCCAACCGAATCGTTTGAAATTTAAAATATAAAATTGTTCCATAATTTTGTCGAGTTTTTCAAATTTTATGAAAATCGGATGTATAGTTTGATTACAGGGATAATCAAAAGTATTACGTTACATTACCGTCAATGAGAAAAAAATGTTTCAAGTTCATTTTAATGGTTTTACAGCATTCCAAACAGGAAAAAAATTATATACATTTACCGAAGCGTATTAAAATATACATTCGGTGCAATATATGGTGAAAAACGTTTATTATTCATTTACAGAGCTACACAAAAGAATTCCGTCACATAATGATATGTGGGAAAACATTGTTTTCTGCGTATTTCAATCATGTTAAATTAGTTCGTATATAATTAAGTTGATATACGTTGCTCAGTTTTATTGCAAGTTACTTCTTTAATAATAGAAAGCGCTAACAGTATTTACAAGCACTCACAAAAGATTTCGGATACTATACTGCACCAGAACTACTACTCTACGTTACAGATTTTTGCTAGAAGTGCACTTTTAGTTGTGATATGAGTTTTTAAGTGTAACCATATTTTTGCATATTACTTTGTGTATATAAATGCTGTAAATCATATACAGGGTAACACAAAAGAATCTGTAAGAGTTACAGAGTAAAAATGAAAATAGCAGTGGTTTTCGAATCAGTTACGCATTTTCACGGTATCCCATGATAAGTAATGATTCTAGGTTTGCGATCTTGATTGCGTCCTATTTAAGAAGAGGTCCTATTATTTTCGTGTTACTGAATTGGAGATATATAATCGTATCAAATTTTATATTCATGCATTTTAGCATAAGAATTTAACAGCTAATGTATTAAGCTCAGAATATTTATAAAATTAATTGTAGTACGAACGCAGCTCATTTGCCACGTTTGACGCGCAATTTCCAATTTGTTAATGATGCTACACGCTTTCGAATATAATACAATCTATATGTATCTAAGAAGTGTATGATAAAATATACGTTCTGCACAATCGGTGGTGCAAAGAATATTCATTATTAATTTCCAGGGCCACACACAAGTATTCCATTACATAATATTATAGGGGAGATACCGTTCGGGGCGCGTTATAATACGATTAAACTATTTCACATTTTATGTACGTTGTTGAGGTTTATTATAAGTTACTTCCTGTATAATACAAAGCAGGGATGTAGTGGAGGGTATACGCGGGTACACGCCGTATACCCTTTGGATTATTTTAAGGAACTCGGTATACCCTCTGTTTCTCAAAAGAGCTACAGTGTATACACTCTAGGGTATACCCTCTGTTTTATGCATATACCCTTTGCTTTTTTTACGACTACACCGCTGACAGAAAGCAGATAGTATTTACAGGGACACACCGAAGATTTCGGCCACTATACTGTATCCGAAATACTGTATCCATTACAGCAAAAACTGAATATTTTTATAACTTTGTCATAGCACGAACACATCTCATTTGCTACGTTTAAAATGCAATTTCCAGCTTGTTATAAATTAATTATTGACATATAGAATCACATTTCTAACACACAAATATATATATAAGCATGTGTATGTATAAGGTTCAAATAAAATGAAAACGTATTCCATGTATTAGTTCTTGAGATAGAGTGCCAACAAAATTTATATCACATAGAGACAGACAGAGTCACAGACATACAAACAAACATTTTATAAAAACATTTTTAACCTTATAAAATGTGTAAAATCCATTAAAAACAAGAATTCGAAAATTTTCACGAATCTAGTATTTTTTTCTTGCAAAAATAGAAGAGTGTAAAAATGCTTCAGGTTCAGGTATATATGTCAGTTTATCTTTTACGGTGATTTTTTGTCAACGATCAGCTGTCGTTAACAAAACACACTTCTGCGACACTTATACTTCTGTGGTTTCAAAAAGGAAAAAAAAAATATTAAGCCTGCTGTTTTGAACGAACAGGTGATAAACTTGAAAGTTTAGTAATGTAAGCATTTTTTGCTTTAAAATTTTTGCATGCGCATATGCCATGTGCAATAGGGAAAACTCGCAGACGATTTTTTAATTAAAGACAGTAAAGTTTATTTGTTGATCTTTGGAATACACAGAGAACGAGAACATTTTGTTTGTAAAAATAGCCGTTTATGTACGTATAGTCCGTCTAAGTTTAAAAATTTAAGCAAAAAATATTACAAGAGTATCACAAAATTCTGTGTTTCATACAAAATACGTCCAAGAAAGTTTACAAATGCTGTTGGTATGTGTAAAATAGATTCATGCCACTGCTTTTGTAATTAATATTGGACTATTTGTTTTCTACAAATGATTCTATGGATTACCATCAAAAAACGAAGAAATATGTCGATGGAAAATAGGTATGAAAAATATTTTTTCTGTTTGCTTTTCTTTAAATTACAATGATTTTGTTGAAATAAAAATCTATGAATAATCCATATGTTTGAAGGAATGAGACTGAAATGTCATAATTCTATTGTCTATTTTTTTTTTTAAATTCTAGAAGCTTTTATTATTTTATTTTGTGAATGATTTTAATGAAAGGAATTTCAAAATATCTATACGATACACAGTATCAGAAAATATATGATTAACCCACGAAAAAAGAAATAAAAGATTAACAGTGCACAAAAATTACAATAATGCATACAACCACAGTTAAAATTCATTAGCTTTTATTCGATATATTTTTTAAATGTTTCGAGATTTTTACGAATTTAGATCTAATAAAACAAGTTTACAAACCAATTTCTAAATTTTATCGCATTCATTTAAATTTTACTTAGGGTGTTAACTATTTTAAAAAGTGGATTTAAGCTAGCGATTAAATCATTATTTTAATCAACAATTTGAAATAAAAATCAATTATTTAAATCAAAATTGATTTAAATCTAATTGTTCTAAATGACACAAACGTATTAAAATCTAAGATTAATGTAATTTGGAAAGTGTATTAAAATTAATGTAATTTGGAATACTGTATACAGTACACCAAAATCTGATAAAAAAGCTTTAAATAATTGTTTCTAATCTTAATTTCTGAGTCCTGTGAAACATTAAATACAATAACTTTGTTAAGGCATAAAAGATATTTCATTTAAATATTATATTTAAATCTAAATCTAATATAATTTGTGATGTCATAATTTCCTTTAAGTAATTAAATTGTTTATTCTTTTATATGAAATAAGCATTTAAAGTATGCTAAATTTCGGCTATATATATATATTAGTATGCACATACATTGTGTAAGGTATGATTTATGCTATTAACAGTAATTTTTGTTACTACAAATGCAAAATGAGCTACCAATAATATTTGTTAGTTATGTTGGTTATGCCATATTGAAATTACTTATTTGCTGTTTTTATTAATTCTGTTGATTACTGTTTCATTTTGGCTATTTGTTAAGGCTGCAACACTTTGCCCCTTTTGAAATTAACAAAATGCACCCTACCTTTTAAAAAATAGTGAAATATAGCCAGATCTTTTTTGAAATAAATCCCTCCATACCGCAGTACTTCTAAATATGTGCACCCAAGACTTAACAAAAATGATAGAACTTTATTTCTTGGAAAAAAGCAGGATATTATTAAAACATGTTATTTAATTGTATTTTTCAATTCGTGATTTATAGAAATATTGAAAATTAATGATTTTTATATTTATCATACTAAAAAATTATGTACTTATTTTTATTGCTACTAAGCACATTAGTAATATATTTTCTTATGTAATAGTGCCTTTTTTTTAGAACAAGCATTCTGCCCTTTTTCTTTTTAGAATAAATATTAAATACTGAATTATCGTTTATTAATTTAAGCATTACAATATGCATTATATACCTAATTAAAGATTGTAATCAATTTAAAATTAAATGCAGCAACTGATAATTTTAATAAATGTAAAATCATTATTTTTTAATATAGTTTTACATAATTATTGCAAAATATTAATGTATATAACTTTATAGTATTATATTAAATTAATGAAATTACTAATTTACAGTTTTTATAATTTTTGTAGTTACTAAATAATAATTAAATTTTATTGATTAAAGTGCAAAAACATAGATTATGTTAGTAAATAAAAGTCTAATTTTTTAGAAACCTAGAATCTATTAATCTTAGAAACCTAGGCTAAACCTACATCTATTCAATACTTCAATGCTGGAAAAAAAAAATCCGATTCAAATAAAAAGAAATATGATTTAAATACAAAAATTCGATCTTTATTATTATTGCTTTTTGAATCATGATTTTTTTACACCCTATTTTTACGGAATTTTAAACTAATTTTTGTTGGCCGATCCGACGGGGGAACTGTCTGGTAGGCGGAGTGTTAAAATAAGTTTTGTTATTTATAACTATCCTCCATTCTTGTAAATAAAATATTAATGATAATATACCAAAGTGTGATTTTATTTTATGTATGGTCTGCAATTTTATACTTCATTCACATAAAAAAAAGTTATTAACTGTGTATTCCTACTTTGTTTTTAGCTGTGTCTGGTAAAAATAAGTACGGTTATATGGATTTCTAACAGACAATTATATGGAAAAAAAATTATCACATTTCATTTAAAGCCACTATAGTAAATTCTTATAAATCCGCTTGTATTATTTTATGACGATATCAGAGTGATATTGGCCCTGGCAACATAGATTCTTGGAAAATTGTGCAAAAACTTTCATATAAGACCTGAAAAATGAGCTTTGTTTTCAAAAATGATAATCATAGATAGCAAGAGTTATTATTTTTAAATGTAAAATTTTATAAATAAAAATGTAATTTTCGCAATGAATGATTAAAATTATTTTTTAATAACTAAATTTTTTAAAGTTTGAATTTTGCTTCAGTCAGATCATAATGTAAAGTGAATTACACCTTTGTATCTCCGTGTTACATAACTGCGATGTACACTAAAGTCAAAATGACCAGCGAGCATTAAGGGTGCATTCGAAAACATTTTTTTCACCTTCAACAGTTCGAAATTTTCTGATACAATTTCAGACTCACTTTTAGAAGTAAAAACACGAAACTTGCTGATGTGACTTTTAAAAAGATCTATAAGATGTCGTGTGATTTTACTTTTTGTTAAATTCATTAGAATTAGATTTATAAACTATTATTTCCCCAGTATGACTCTTTTTTTCGTTCCCAGATCTCCCGCTTCGGAAAATTCGGTTTAAAACGTTGACTTTAACAGCATTTTTTTGCAATATTTTCTGCATTTATCAAAAAATTGAAAAGCACGGGACCTAATATACTTTCTAAATAAGAGAATTTGCCAGTTTGATGCGCTTGAGAGAAAAAACGAATTTAAAAATAAATCAGAAAAAAGGCAATTTAAATTGAAATACACCCTTAATCGGGGGTCTTATTTATTACTGCTATCATCCATCATAGCATTTGCCACATATGTTCTTAAAATTCTCAACGTACGACGATACTGAGTTTGATCACATGAGCAGTTTTAGATCATTATTGCTAAAATGAATTTTGAATTTTGATTGCCCAGAACAGATTTTTTTTCAAAGGTAAGTTCATTTATTTTACAATTTAACACTTGAAAATTATAATATGGATGAGAAGTGTGTTATTTTCTGCTTATTACAAATTTGGAAAAAATAATTTATTATTTTTGTGTTTTAAATCATTTCTTCATGTTTAAAATCACATATTGTAACATAAGAGTAAATATTTGCAGTTTTAACATTATATAGCATTTAAAATAATTATTCGGTTTAAATACTATCTATTTCAGCGTGTTTATAATATATTTTGCTATAAAACTTCGAGTTTTTATTATTTTACATGCTATACATTTCTTATTTCATTTTATACCGATGACAAAAGACAGCTTTTCATAGATTTCAATTCACGGTTTTTCGTTTGTGATTTTTAAATTGAAGACTTTTTGTAAGCGTATTGCATTCAAAAACTACAAGAAAAATAAATAAAAACTCTAAAAAAAATGTCATTTGATGTCAGAAGAAATAGTTTTTTTAACCTAGTCCGAAAAATTCAAATGTTTACACCAAATCCAATTACAGACACAGAAGCAATTATAACTTTTTTTCAGATAAATTTTTATAAAATTAAAACACGTCCCAAACAATGTTTCCTTCTTTACCATAATGTAATGTAATATTTTAGTATGGCCCTGTAAATTAATAAAAATTACTCTCTGTACTACAGATTATACAGAATTTATATTGTAGTATATACTTCATAGATGCAAGTCAATTTTATTATGTTCGAAAACGTGTAGCATTATTAAAAGGCACTTGAAACTATTTTTATACATGGGCCGTTATGCAAGGGAACGCTTTTGACTGTCTCTATAATTGAATTATGCATCTCATTTTCATAAAAATTGAAATGACTTGATAAAATTATGCAAGAGTTATGTATTTTAAATTTCAAACAATTCGGATTAAGTAGTTTTTGCGTTGTTATATGCGAACGGACAGATAGACAGACGGACGGATTGAATGACAACTATAGTTATTACGTATTTACATAATTACGATCGCGTACTTAGAAACAAGTCAAGCATACGAATTTGTTCTTCATGTAATTTTGTTTTGCTATTTTAAAAACTTTTTCGCAGTTTACACATCAAAGAATAAGGTAAATCTTTGTACACAAAAACCTATGTATTTTAAATATTACACAAAAATGTATTTTCCATGTTACATAGACATATGTGTAAAAACAGAATATTACACAAAAATCTGTGCATTCTGTACATAACACAAAAACATGTGTATTTTGCATATTACACAACATTGTAGGTATTTTCCTATTGCACAAAAATATATGTAAAAAAAGAGTATTACACATATGTATGTGTAAAAATAGTGCTCAGAAATATGTGTATTTCAGTGCAATTCACACATTAAAGTGTGTATTTCAAGAGTTATCAGATAACTTTTACACATTTGGGCTTATCATCAAATTACACATTAAAATGTGTATTCTGAAATTTACACATTTGGCGCAATTTACACACAAATTTACACACATAGACATGTCGTTTTTGTATCATCGATTTACACATTTTTGTGTGTAAATTTACACATTTTTTTTTTAGAGTGCGTGGAGAAATTTCCACTTTTTCTTTTTTTCTTCATTTTTTTCGATTATAGGTGTGATAAAATTTGTATTTATTAAAAGAAATGAGCTAGAATATAAAATCAAGGAACATATTGTTTATAAATAAGGAATGGTAATGTAATTGAAAAGAAATTTTTTAAATATCTAATGCGGGATTCATCATATTACTAAAGAAAGCGTAGTAACCATCAGAGGGGAAAATGTCCAGAAGCCATGGAATAGCTATCCAAACGATCTGCTATTTAAGCAACTTAAGGGTGTTTTTTAACCCAGGTCGAAATTCATGCTGGTATTTGTTGGAATTTTTTTTGTTGGAATTGTTGGAATTCATGCTGGAATTTCAGACAAAAAGAATGTTGTCACAACTTAGTGAATGAAATATCTACAAGTAGTTTTAATCCGTGAAGAGAATGCAGTTTATGAAAATGTAAGTAATTTTAATTTGTGACTTAATTTGGTAGGAAACACCTAAAAACCCGATTTCAGCTGTTTACTCATAGGTTTACCATTATGTTTTCCTGATCTCATTCTCCGTGTTTTCATACATTTGTGTGCAAAAAAACACAATGATAAACATATGAGTCAACTGCTAAAATTGCGTTTTTAAGTGTTTTCCATCAAGATATGACTTGGCAGACCGATTGCGTTTTAATATGTGAATCGAGATTTATCCAATACTAGATTTTTACCTATGAAATCCTCAGAGTGATTGTCTGTGCTATCGCCTTCCGTATTTTACTGGAATCGGAGAATATTTACGCGAGTTAATTTCACAAAGAAATAGATAATTAAGCATACGAACCAATATCACAAACAATTTTTCCACTATGTTGTCGAAGTTTTAGAAAACTTTGTAATGTCACGCATAACAACTGCAATAAATTTCAATAGTTGCTTTAAAGTGAAGATCTGCAAAATTTCTGTGATAGCAGAAATGACGTCATATTTGAAAGGTACCGTAATTTCGTGTAAATAAGCCGCAGCTCAAACAATTTTGTTTCGACCCAGAAATTTTCAAAAATAAAATGTAACATTTTGTATCGCGGTATTTAGTTATCTTAAATTACTGAATGAATTTTCTGGGTCGAAAATGAATTGTTTGAACTGCGGCTTATCCACACGAAATTACGGTACGTATTTTCTTCAATAATAACAAAAGATCTTATTGCATTTGCTGTCATATTCACTCATCTAAATTATGTACGTAAAGAAATTGAAACTGCAGAAAGGATTTATTCAATGGTATTTGTTTTTCATATTTCATAAATGAATTATAATAAATAACAATCGATAATGTTTCGAGGAATGAATATATTATTTGCAGAAAGTATTGCTATGAAGTTACATGTGATTTGCATCATTTACAAGGTTTTAACAATTTTATTTCCTAGAAAAATGTAAAATTCTAAAACAATGACATCATTTTCACCAACACATTCTTGAATCCATTGCTAAACTCAATTTCTTTTAAATTGACTTCATTTGTCATTCATTTCTAATATGATTTTCTTATCGTTACAACTGCTGCGAACAAATCAGTTTCACTTGAAAAAAATACGTAATTTTTGTTTTGTTTATTATGTTTTGAAAGGAATTCAAATATATCTCAAAATATTTTTAAAAGTTATCAATAATAATCTTTCAAAATATCAATAAATTCAAATATTACAAATTCAATGAAATATTGTATGATAGCAATTTAGTATTTTATGTATATGAAATAGAAATGGCAAGATCATATTAATATCATTGAAGTGGCAACAGTTAAACTGATTGATCGCAATCTGATATGTAAAACTTTCTGTAAGCGTTTTAAACTGCTACTATCTTAAATTAGTAATTTAACTAGATTTTGTTAAAGTATAACCTTTTGCATCTCGAAGATACCATGTCTGGTTTGTTTGACGACTGCTTTCCGTTCATCGAGTAATTATATCTTTTTATATTGAATTTTGTTTAAGTTTTACATTCTACTCTGATTTGAATGTCTTCAGTTCGGATACATATGTTAGACTAATTTCACATTCACTAGTAATATATATTAAATAATACAGAAATGCAGATGCATTATTAAATAATATACATAGTTTGTTTAAATGTAAGTTAATTCATCAATTTAATCTATTTTATTCATTTAGAGTTGTTAATAATGGATACGCGTTTATTAAAAGAGTGTTAACAATCATTAAACCCGATCCGATTTAAGATGCTAAATTTTAAAAAATAGAAACTGTAGATTTATGTAGCCTTTTTTTGTATTAATACGAATTCAATTATATGAAATTTTATTTTAAGTATGATTTCCTCCGTTTACTGGTATTTAATACACAGATAAAAAAAATATTATATTGCAATAATGCTTACTCTTACAAAGTGTTTCAACTAACTAATAACAGATTTTACCGTATTGTTTAATTTTGAATCCTACAAAATGTGTTCGATGCAAATGTTACTTTTTGTGGCACAGATATCTATCATATGCGCACCATATTGGCGCGATTTTTTTCTGACGCAAATTTGGCAAAAACGCCTTTTTCAAATTTCGTTGCATATATTTTTAATAGTTTTTTATTATTTAAAAGGGAAATAATAATTAAGGAACAAAACTATTTATATCATTAAAAAAATAAAATAAAAGTAAATAAATAGTTTATTAATAAAACAGCTATAGTTACTCAGTGAGGAATAAAATCAGCATTTTATGGCAATCGCGCCAATGTGGTGCGTATATGATATCTGTAATCTTTTTTTTAAGTATAATTTCCTTAGCTATTCGACACACTGATAATCATTATGCCATATAAGCACGTCTTATATGAGTTTAGCGCGGTTTTTTTTTTTTTTTTTAACCATTTGAAAAATGGTTGTTGTTTTCGGGAGAATGGACCCGATGATGTTACCACTTTTGAATGATGTTACCACTTTTGAATGATGTGGTCACTTTTGAATTTAAATTAATTTCTTTACTTTTAGAAGAGTTTTTATTTGAATTTAAATTAAATTCTTTACTTTTAGAAGAATTTTTATTTGAATAGTAAATTAAAATGGTTAAAATCATTGTAATAAAGGAGAAAACTAACAAATTTAAAAATGGGTAGACGGAAATTAACAGATACGGAAAAAGCCGAAGCCAAAGAAATGAATGAACGTGAATATCGCATTCAATGATATTAAACACAGTCAACATGTATAAGTTGCTTATTAGTTTGGCGATTCGTATCATTTGGCGAAATTGGTCGACGGGATAACTGAGTAATACTGTATTTGGTTTGGCGCAAAAACGTCTTTCAATGCAGAAAATGATAAAATCAAAAGATTATTGAGCCGCTGAAAACCAATTACGTGTTGAAAGGCGATCACGAAAAAGGAAGCAATTTAATGCCGAACCGATTAATTGTAAAACATCATGTCGCCAGGGCGACCAATCCACTAGCCATGGCGTTTTACTATCGGTCGGTTCTAACCAGGAAAATTTGAGTGCCAATAGTGATTCTAACAAGCCGGAAAATGTTATAGCTATTACTCTTGATTTTCCACCACCTAAAAAGAAAACTAAAAAGCAATCGGCTTGGGAAAAACTGGGAAAAAACTTTTTTGATTCGATGTCTGATGGACCCATTCACAGATGCATGTGCTGCGATCGATTTTGGTTTAAAACCTCCATCACCAAAATTCTGCTCTGTAAAATCAAACAATATATGCCAAAGTCTTACAAGTATAACAGTATATGCCAAAGCTGTATTTTAATAATGATTACTTTTGCACCAACAATGTTAAATAGTTTGAAATGTTTCTTTCGTCGCCAACTTTTATGCTTGGCGACAATAGAGTGATATAACTTAAACGAACCGTACCTTCAAATTGCAGCATGTATAAAGTCATTTATAGCAGTGGCACGGATAATACACAATAAAACAACTGGTATTTAGCTTAAAATGATAGATGAATGTATCGAGTGAAACATTTTTCAAATGGTTGGGGTAATTTCTTAAATTACAATTATTTTTTTTTTTTTTTTTTTTTTTTTTACGTTAATCTCAAAACGGTTTTTCCGTATACCTGTATACATGTTCCGCAACATGTATATTTTTTATTATTTTCAATTATTTTAAAAGTGAAATAACAATAAACAAAATAAGTTTACTTAAGAAGTACAGAATAAAACATATTGTTTCATTTTCAAATAGGAATAAAAAGTAAATAAACAATTTATTAATAAATAAACTGCACTTAACGGGTCAACAGGTCTGGCGATTTGATGCCATTTTGTCGCCATTTATGATCCCCGGTTCTTATGTGACTGTTTTTCCCATTACTCTTTTATTTGAAGTATTTCCATGCCGAACTGCCAAGTCTCCGGCTTTTTTCCCACCGGTATTATCTTTGAGAAAATGTTGTTCTTTTAAATCCACAGAATGTTCCATTTAAATAAACCAACATTTTCTGTATTAAAATACCGGTATCGAAAAAGCCGGAGACTTGGCAGCTCTGTCAATGTAATTTTGTTTAGTACTGCTTGGTTATCCCGTCAACCAAAAAAGTACCGCCCAAATTATAAGATTAAATGCCAATAATGGATCATCGTGAATGTCACATTCAATGACATTAAGTACGATACACGAGTTTAAAGCACCGTAAATTGATTGTTATTTCGAATTTTTATTTCTATTTTTATTAAAATTCTGCTAATTCTTTCGTTTTTTCGTTATTTAAAATAAAATTTATGTTAATATGTATAACTTGGCTATTAGTTTGGCGATTTGCATAATTTGGCGAAATTGGTCGACGTCATAACTAAGTAGTACCTTTTTCTATGGCACAAACATAAAACCACAGCTGCATTTATGATTAGTTTTCCGTAATCGGAATCCTCGTATTGTATCACAATTTTTCGTTGGGATTTGGCGCAATATTAAGAACAGTTTCTTAAAAAGAAGGGAGTGAACATTTTTTCTTACTTTTCTCTTGAAAAAAATATGTTTAATAGTCCCCCCCCCCCCCAGTGATAAATTGGCTTAGCAACATAATTTTCACTAATTTTTTATCGCCTAATTTTAATATTGCTATCTATGGGTAAAGTAAAAAATTAAATATTTGTCGCAAGTTTTTGTTGCCTGAAAAATCACTCTTTGAGTTTATTTAACTCCTTCGAAATTTTTTTTCGAACCATGCACTTGTTTTGGAGACTCTCTACACTGGTATCATATAATTTCCAACTTTGCTAAAATTTGTCGCCAATCTTTTGCGTGAAACACGATTGATGTAGATTATCCTTTGTATAACATATTTTCTAAATTCTCACTCGAAATGACAAGTATAGATAATTTTGTGTTAACCAAGAGCAAAATTCATCAATATTTCAATTGCAATAGCTAATACGATCAATTATTATTTGCATGGAGGTAATACATCGATAATGAAATAAAACTGTTTGTATTCTAATGTTATTTCTTTTGCTTTTTGTTTTAGTATTTAAATTGAAAAAGTTGAAAACTTGATTTTATATATGTGTCATACATGTATTTTTAATAAGTTAGAAAAATGCATATGTTTTGTATAAAACTAATGCAATACAGATATAGAGAATAGGAATACTATTTAACTATTTATCATATTTAAACATGTAACAGAAAATGGTAAAATTCGTATGCATATTTATCTTTTCATTGGTATTTAGGTACTACATGGTTATCCCGACGACCAATTTCACCAAATTATACAAATTCCCAAACTAATAGCCAAATTATACATATTGAGATATTTTTTTATTTTAAATACCGAAAAAAACAAATAATTAGTAGAATTTTAATAACAATACAAAATGTCGAAATAAAAATCATTTTATGACTTTTAAACACGTATATCGTAATTAATGTAGTTAAATGTAGCATTCAGGATCGATCATCCATTATTGGCATTTAATCTTATAATTTGGCGATAGTTTTTTGGTCGACCGGATAACCAAGCAGTACCGGTATTTATTTTGTTACGTGTGGTTTTCATCTGTTCTACGTAGGATTAAACAAGAGACCAGTATTTATTATTATGACTACATGAATTTATAGTAACATATAACTTTATGAATGTTAATCTACTTTAACCTTTTGCGGGGCAGGGCAAATCCATTGCTTAATTATTGAAATTACTGACTGACACCGGAATTTTAAAACAGCTTTTATTTGTAAATAAGAAAACACTATACTTCACGCATTCAATAAATCGTAATTTTCTTTAACAAAATTCCGGTGCGAATGTGGCGTTTGGGAATTAAAATTAAGTGGTATACCTATGAAACCACCGCCCCGCAAGGATTTAAAGGATTACTTTACATAAATCAGTATTTTGGGGTGGAATGAAATGTACTCTTGCAGTTTTAGGGCCTTCATGCTCAATTTAACAACACGGTCGCTTTAAAAATCTGCCAACGCTGTTTAACCTTCCTACCCTGAATGGGTCTAATCGACCCAGTCCTTTGATGCGTTTCGTTCGATTCAAACCAGAAATTTTTTCATAAATTAAATTAAATAACACAAAGATTAAAGTTAAATAAGTATGTTAAATGGATTTAAATAAAAATTCTGGTGCGAAATATTTGAATCAAGTTTGAGTAAAATTTCAACAGGGTAGGAAGATTAATATTTTTGTCCATTTGCCGAGATTTACACTATTCTTTCACCAACACTCCCCCCCCCCCAAAGAAAAAACAGCTGCATTTGTGTATACTTCAAATTTAATAAGAAATAAAAATTAATAATAGGTTATGAAATAGACAGCACCATTGAACACTGTGACGGAACTTTACCTGAAGTTCACTAAAATGTGTTTTCTGTCCAGTGTGGAATTTTCAGCGTTTATAGTCCACTCACATGATAATCTAAAAGATCTGGCTTATTTAATGGTTTACGGTGGAAAACGGATTTCCGTACAGTTTAATTATGTAACAAATCTGATATGCATGACTGAAGTTCACTGCAAAATGCTTACAGTAGAATATAATGTGCGTAACACTTATCGTTCATTTGCAGGATAATCACAGAATATGAGGGACATAGTACTGTCAAATAGCGATAACTGCTGCAACAGCGCTATAGCACGTACAGTAAAACCCCGATAATTCGGATTAATTGGGACCAGACCCAATCCGGATTATCGAAAATCCGGATTATCCGGAGAATGAGAAAAAAATGAAATAAAACATACTTACAGAATATCACATTTATATTAAACATACTGAAAATTTACAGACAGAAAAAATGTTTATTTTGTAATTATAAAATCTTCTGCTGTGCCAGTTTTGTATAACTTTTGCGGGCCGCACGGTCACGCATCCGCTTGAGCACAGTTAGTTTGTTGGATGTAGTATGTTGATGTTCTACCTGATGTTAAAAAAAACCCGTTAATTGGTGTAAATGATTTGTTGCTTCGCTATGGCTAATAACTTTTGGCTGATCATCATTGAGATGATATCAACATCTCAACAACCATCATTTTTTTAACGTGCTCACAGAATCTTCAGGAGTAATTTCCTTTTAATTCTCGCCTATATTCCCTTCTGTTTCAAGTTTTAAGCTTGCGTATTATTCAAGGAATCACAATTTGTGGACCATAAAATCTTCCACGACTTTTGGAGACTACTCTCAGCAACCTGCTTGCAGACATTAAAATTTGCATTGTTGTTTCCTTAAAAAGTAACATCAAAGAGTTTAAATGAAAAAGGTTAAGGTATTCTTCCGAAAATATTTCAGAAAAGACTTTTTTATTCAAACACGAAAATGAAATGAATTAATGTTATCGACATTTTGCCGATCGCTTCTCAAAATTTGGAAGAAAAAAAAAAAGCTGTCCAGATTGATCCGGATTATGCGGAGATCCGGATTAACGGGGTCCAGATTTGCGGGGTTCTACTGTATTTAAAAGTTTTCACATACAGAGCTACACAAAAAAGGGTAATCGCTATTGAATATGAAAGGGTTTTTACGAAGATTTTTAATAGAACTATGCATTTTGAAGTTTATATTTCATATACTACAATATGTTCGCAGAGAATAAATAAAATCATAGACGTGTCCAAAAATATCTTTAGAAGTACTTGGATGTATAAACTGAAATAACGTAATACTAGCGGAATTCAATCTTCTAAATAATCAATTTATGTTAAAATATTTATGGTCCACAATTCTTTATTTTTTAAATTAGCACTTGAAAAACGCTTAAATTGTGTGCATGGATTTTTAACAGGGATTCACTTCTTGAATCTTTTTTAAATATTCTAATCTAAAATTATTTTTCTCTTCTGGAGTATATCTTATACTATAATGCGAGCAAAAATTGTGTGTGTGTGTGTGTGTGTGTGTGTGTGTGTGTGTCTGTGTGGGTAAATTTTATCTCAAAAACGGCTCTAACGATTTTCGCAAAAATTTGGATTTTACCATTTTCGGGCACGAGAAGACCATTGGGCTAGGTCACATGTTCGAGAAAATTCGATTATTGGGTCATTTTGGGTCATAATGGGTCAAGACCAAGCTATTTATATCTAGAGAACGGCTGGATCGATTTTAAGGAAATTTTCTATCCAATCGTTTTTTGGCACAACAAAACTATTGGGCTGGGTCACATGTTCGAAAAATTTCGATTAGTGGGTCATTTTTGGGTCATTATGGGTCAAGCCATTTTTATCTAAAAAACGGCTCTAACGATTTTGACCAAATTTTATATTGTATCGTTTTAGATTACAAGAAGACCATTGGGTTAGGTAACATGTTCGAGAAAATTCGGTTAGTGGGTCATTTTTGGGGTCATTGTGGGTCATGCTATTTTTATCTAGAGATTTTCTCACGCAATTTTGACTAAAAATTGCATTCTATGGTTTTCGGGCACGAGAAAAACATTGGGCTAGGTTACATGTTCGAGAAAAAATTTTAATGGGTCATATTGGGTCATTAAGAGTCTGGGTCAAGCTATTTATATTTAAAGAACGGCGTGATGGATTATAACGAAATTTTGTATGTAACAGTTTTTTGACATGAGAAAACTAATGGGCTAAATCACATGTTTGAGAGATTTCGACTATCAGGGTCATTTGTGGGTCATGATGGGTCATAATGGGTCATGGTCAAGCTATATCTAAATAACAGGTGGATCGATTTTAATGAAATTTTGTATGCAACATTTTTTGGCACGGTAAAATCATTGGACTAGGTTACATGTTCGAAAAATTTCGATTAATGGGTCATTTTGGGTCATTAAGAGTCTGGGTCAAGCTATTTATATTTAAAGAACGGCGTGATGGATTATAACGAAATTTTGTATGTAACAGTTTTTTGACATGAGAAAACTAATGGGCTAAATCACATGTTTGAGAGATTTCGACTATGAGGGTCTCTTGTGGGTCATGATGGGTCATAATGAGTCATGGTCAAGCTATATCTAAAGAGCAGGTGGATCGATTTTAATAATACTTTGTATGCAACATTTTTTTGGCACGATAAAATCATTGGACTAGGTTACATGTTCGAAAAATTTCGATTAATGGGTCATTTTGGATCATAAAGGGTCTGGGTCAAGCTATATATAATTAAAGAACGGCAGGATCAATTTTAACGAAATTCTGTATGTAACAATTTTTAGAAACGAGAAAACTAATGGACTAAGTCACATATTCGAGAGCTTTCGATTATAAGGGTCATTTGTGGGTCTTAATGGGTTAATGTCAAGTTATATCTAAAGAATGGGTGGGTCGATTTTAACGAAATTTTGTATACAACATATTGTTGGCACTAGAAAATCATTGGGGTAGGTCACATGTTCGAGAAATTTCGATTAGTGGGCCACTTTTGGGTCATTCTAATTTTATCTAGACAACGTTTCGCGCAATTTTGACTAAATTTTGTATTTTATCGTTTTCGGGCACAAGAAAATCATTGGGTTATGACAGATTTTTGAAAAAATTCGATAAATGGGTCATTTTGGATCATAAGGGGTCAGGGTCAAACTAACTATATCTAAAAAACGGCTCAATCGATTTTATCTAAATTTTGTATCTAATGTTTTTCGGCATGCTAAAACTAATGACCTAGGCCACACGTTCGAGAGATTTCGATTATAAGGGTCATTTGTTGGTCATGATGGGTCATGCTAATTTTATATAGAAAATGGTATTCACCATTTTGACTATACTTTGTATTATATCGTTTTTGAGCAAGAGAAAACCATTTGGATGGATACATGCTCGCGAAAATTCGATTAGTGGGTCATTTTGGGTCTTAATGAGCTAGGGTCATTCTAATTATATATAACAACGACTCAATCAATTTTACCTAAATTTTGAAACAAAACGTTTTTTGTCATGAGAAGACTATTGGGCTGAGTCGCACGTTAAACAAAGTTATATTAGTGGGTCATTTCGTTTCATTGCTGAATGCTGCCAAGCTAATTTTACCTAAAAAATGGCTTAAACGATTTTGATTCAATTTTATATTCTACTGTTTTTGATTACCTGAAGACGATTGAGCTATGTCACATGCTTGATCAAATTTGATTAGTGGCTCATTTTGGGTAATACGGGTCAGGGTCACGAGAATATGGCAAAAGCTTGGTGATATTTGACAAAATATCGGCGACATATGGCTAAAAAATCGACTACAAAAATTACGAAAACCAAAACACGTATTTGGAGCCAAATGAAAAAATGCCTCCAAATTTGGCTATATCTAGCAGAAAATATTGTCTTTCAGAATGTAAAGAATTTTTTTATACATTCTTACGAGGATTCGAGATGCATGGTTAAACCAATCAGAGTCGAGCTAAAAAAGTGATTTAGATCGATGTCCTTTCGTTGTAAATTTTAAAATAAAGTAAAATTTATAAACATGCGCATAAAAACATAGTTTTCTTCTTGATTGTTTTTCTAAATAAACAACATGTTTTACAGTAATAATACCGAGTGAATGACACAGTGAAGATACTATATCGAGTTGAACACAAAGTTAATTTTGACCGAGCTAAGCTCGGTCTCCCCTGCTAGTTTTAAATAATGGTTAAAAAAAACTATTCACATATTTTGTCATGCAACGATTAAGTGTACTTAACATTAGAAGTTACAAAATTTTAAATTTCATACTTTCTAAAGTATTTGGATTAATGACATGTAGTTCGTAATCCGAAATCATGATTTATCTAAAACTTCAAGTGTGCTGTCAAAATTGAGTGTTTGTATAGAAAATTTAAAGTTTGGCACAAATTTTATTATTTGAAGATTGCTTCCTCTAAGCTTTTTTTCTGTAAATGTTTTTGAACATAATTGTCAATCCGATGCTATTTTTAGGTGCGTTCGTAATTATGTAAATACGTAGCACCTATTATTGTCGCTCAGTCCGTCCGTCTGTCTGTCTGTCCGTCCGCATATAACAACGCAAAAACTACTCAACCGAATCGTTTGAAATTTAAAATACATAATTATACCATAATTTTGTCGAGTCATTTCAAATTTTATGAAAATCGGATGGATAAATCAATTACAGGGACAATCAAAAGGATTCCGTTACATTACGGTCAATGGGGAAAAAAGTGTCAAATGCATTTTAATCGTTTGAAATTTAAAACATATAATTATTGCGTAATTTTGCCGAATCATTTCAAATGTTATGAAAATCGGATGCATAGATCAATTACAGGGACAATCAAAAGGATTCCGTTAGATTAGGGTCAATGGGGAAAAAAATTCAAATGCATTTTAATCGTTTGAAATTTAAAACATATAATTATTACGTAATTTGATCGAGTCATTTCAAATGTTATGAAAGTCGGATGCATAGATCATTTACAGGGACAATCAAAAGTATTCCATTACATTACGGTCAATGGGAAAAAATATTCAAATGCATTTTTATGATGTTACACTAATTCGAACATAATAGAATTGGTATGAATCTATGAAGTATATACTAAAATATGCATTCTGTACAATCTGTGATGCAAAGAATTTGCATTATTAAATTACAGGGCCACACAAAAGTATTCCACTACATAATGCTATACGGGAAAACATTGTTTGGGGCGTGTTTTAATTATATTCAACTGTTTCACATTTTATGAATAAGATATACGTTTCTGAGGTGTAATTAAAATTACTTTCTGCATATTTACAGAAACTCAAAGATTTCGACTACTATACTGTATCCGAAGTACGCTCTACTATATCAGCAAGATCTGAATATTTTTAAAACTTCGTTATTGTACGAACGCACCTCATTTGCTACGTTCACGTGCAATTTCCAACTTGTTTCTACATTATTTAGAATTGATCACCGTTAATGACCCCCTCGCAGTGAATTTTTGAAAGAATACTGAACTTCCGTTATTGTCCAAGAGGCGACCGCACCAAACCCTACGTCATTGAGCGCAAGAAAAAATCATTTATTTTATGGAATAGTTGTCATAGGGGGATCTAATGATCCACGTCTGACGGAAGTGAAGTGGTGCATAAGCCAATAATGAATACCACTAGTGGCTCACTCGTAGGTCTATCGTTGTGTTTTCCGTACAATCAAAAGTATGAAAACACAGAAAACTGGGTGCAGGAAAACATAATCCTAAAAGTGCTATTACACGTGTCGTACTGCAGGCGTCTCCATGCTATCCTATGGGACCAGGGGAGTCGCTTGGTAGTGCGCGGTTCTCTTTTGTTGGAGCGTCTTTGACGCCTGGAACGAAGCGAGTCGCCAGTAAGAGCCAATCAAATGCTTGGAAATCCAAATAATGGTAAAGACTCTTTTTGAACAGCCAATGAAATGCTAAGAACACGAAAAAACGCAGGTGATTTTTGTCGCTTGCAATTTTTACGTGTAATAGCACTTTAAGTCTACGAGTCAACCACTCGTGGTATTCATTTTTGGTTTAATCACCATTTTGCTTCCGGCAGACATGGATCATTAGATTCCCCTCTGACAACTCTTCGATAATATAAAGGGGTTTTTTTTCTTGTGCTCGTTGACTTAGGGTTTTGTGCGGTCAGCTCTTGGACTATTACATATTTTGAATAGATTTAAAAATCTTTTTCTAAACATCCAAACTAAAATGCTTTATTATGAGACTCTAAGACTGGATCTATAATATAATACTAAACAGCATCCAAATTCTTTTATATATCTCTGTATATAAATGTTTTTTGCACATAATGTTCTACTAAAAGCTTCTTGAACAACAGTAATGTATGCCAATTTTAAGTTTGAAATAGTGCAATATAATTAAAATATACTGCAAACTTTTTCCTCGTAGACCATTACATAAACTAATGTGTTTGTTTGCCCCCCCCCCTAAATTAATGCTAAATGCTTTGCGCTTCATAGTCTACAAAAGGCATTTACTGCACTTCAGAGATTGATTTAATTTCAATATGTTTGTGACATAGAATGGGAGGCAGCAATACAGACAATCGCCTCATCAAGTTTACGGATGAAAATCTAGGATTAGTTAAATCTCATTTAGTATATTAAAGCACAATCTGTGTGGCAAGTCATAGCTTGGTGGAAAAGACCTAAAAATCCGATTTTAGCGGTTGACTCATAGGTTTAACATTATGTTTTCCTGCTCCAAGTCCGCCATGTTTTCTTACTTTTGGAAAGAACAAAGTTAACCTTTGAGTTATCCACTAAAATCTAATTTTGTTGTTGTTTTCCACACAGATATGATTTGGCAGACCGATTGCGTTTTAATGTAATAATCGAGATTTAATTAATATTATATTGTCCTCCGTTATCACGATGAGGTGATTGTCTGTGCTGCCGCCTCCAAGTCTGACAGAGTAATTTAAAGTACACAACAAAGTATTTCCCGCATACACCACAAGATAAGGGAATTCTCTTGAGAGCCTTGAAAACGAACTGTATTTGAAAAACGTTCTTCTATAGCAAAATCATGTAATATACTTCAATAAAATTCATAAATTTCATTATTTTTGAGTTAATTTTTTATTACATTTAATATTTAATACCCTCAAAATTCAACGCAACTTAATATACTTCTTCGACCATAAAGTAACTGTATATTTTTCGGTACCCTTGTAAATGGTATGTAAATGCTACACATTTCATTTTCAATACTGGGCATTCCATGTAAAACTCAGTAACGTATATCAATTATAATACAATCCGAGAATATTTACGCGAGTTAACAGAATGAAGAGACAGATAAATAAACATACAAAACGATTTCAAAAACATTTTCGATTACGTAGGAAAAATTTTTAAAAACTTTGTTTTTGTTATTTGTAAATGTTGTGAAATTTCTAAATAACTGATTTACAATGCACTAATCGAAGAACTGGGGAATTTCTATAATAGCAGAAATGACGTAATGTTTAAAAAATATGCACTGTCATCCATAAAAATAAAGGATTTTATTATATTTTTGTCACTATATGTATATGATGTCATACTCACTCGTCTTAATTCTGGACATAAAGAGACTGAAACTCCGAAAAGGATTTATTCTATGGTCCTTACTTTTCATATTCGGTAAGTGAATCAGAATAAGTGAAAATGAATTATGTTTCGAAGAAGGAAATTATTTAATCTATAGAAAATAATGTAACAAAGTGTTATGTGATATTTGTACTATTTGTTTGGGTTTAATAGTGGCGTCTCCTAGACACATGTAAAAATAATTTAATATAGTACAATGACATCAGTTTCAAAAATATATTCTCGAATCTATAGTTAAATTAAATTTTCTTGAAAATGACGTCATTCATTTATTAATATGATCGTTATTATATTTGCTGCGAATTCAAATTTTGCGCTTTCAAATGATTTTATTATTATTATTATTAACATTACTATTATTTTGCTTATTATGTTTCTAAAGGAATTCAAAAGGAACTAAAAATAAATTAAATATTAAAAATTCAATGAGATATGGTATTTTAAGTTGATGAAATAGAAATGGCAACAGCTTATTAATGTCAATGAAGTGGCAACAGCTAAATTTAATTTTAACTGATTGATTGAAAACTGATTTAACTTTGATCAAACGTTTTATGCTGCCAGTATCTTAAGCTGTTAAGTTAACTAGATTTTGCTGAAATAAAAAGGTTTTGAATATCAGAAATACCATGTCTGTCATGTTTGACGATTGCTTTCCGTTCATCGAGTAAGTATACCTTTTTATATTGAATTTTTTATAAGTTTTACATTCAGTCCTTATTTGAAAGTTTTCAAACGTCTCGGATACGTTTGTTAGACTAATTTCAAACTTTTTAGTTTTCATTTTCATCAAGTATGTAGATGAGTTGTTTTTTATGTTCATAAATTCATCAATTTAATCTGTTTTATTCATTTAGAGTTCAAAGTAACGGATATGCGTATGTCAAAAACGTGTTGGAGTGCATTGAACCCAGTCTGATATACGATACTATAGCAATTTAAATGAATCTAATTCTGGACAGTTTTAATCCTTAGATGAAACAAGATAACTTTTACAAAGTTGAAACTATAGGTTAAACCAGGCTTTTTTTTTTTTTTTTTTTTTTTTTTTTTGTACTGTTGCGCGTGCAGTTTTTACTGATTCTGGATATACCGATAAGAAATTTTATTCAATAATTCTTTTTTTTAAGTATTTCAACTAATTGCATATTTTGCCATATTATTTAATTTTAAATCAAATAAAATGTGCTGGATGTGATTGTAATTTTTATTAAGTATGATTTTTTTCGCTATTTGACGCTGATGTCATCTAAGCACTGGGTTTGTTAACGAATTTTTTTGCGCCAAAATGGCGAACACTTTGTTTTCGAAAACTCGTAATATATAGAGATGTATATGATTAATTTTTATTATTATTTTAAAAACGAACAAACAATATACGAGGTAAGTTTACTTAGTGACTACAGAACATAACAATTTAAATAATTTAAAAATATATATGTACACAATTTATTTACAAATAAACAGCAATACCCAAATGAACATGTCTGACAGAAAATAACGCCATTTTGGCGCCATTTATGTCAGCTGGTGTGTATGAGGTATTTGTGCCCATTACTCTTGTATTTGAAATACTCCTGTAAAATTTGAAATTACAGAAAATTTACAATTATTTTAATTAAATGATAACGGTTTGTACCGTATATTCTTCAGTCTAAATATAAAAAAAAGGGTATGAATGTGACTGTCATTTCTCTTTATGATAAACATAAAAACAAAATTTATTTCATAGTTAATCCTCCGTTACCATGATACTCGTATTTTATCACAATTTTCGGTCGTGGTTTGGCGCAAGATTAAGAACAGTCTTTAAAAAAAGAGTGGAAGAACGTTTTTATTTTCATTTTCATACACGTGTCTGGAAAAAACTCTTTTAATAGTATTCTTCATGACGACTTGGCGCAACATAGTTTTCACTAATTTTTCGTCGTCTGATTTTAAAATTGTTAAGGCATATTTTTGTCTCAAAATTTTCGTTGCCAAAAACTCACTTTGAGTTTATTTAACTGCTTTGAAACTTATGTTCAAACACTTATTTTCGAAACTGTTTACTCTGGTTTCATATAATTGCCAACTTTGCTAAAGTTTGTCGCCAATCTTCTGTTTGAAACTTTATTGTAGAAGATAATCCTTCGGATAGGATATATTTAAAAGTCTCATTCAAAACGATAAGTATAGGTAATTTTGTGTTGGCCAAGAGCTAATTTCACTAATAGCACGATTTTAATAGTCAACACCATCAATTATCTTTTGCGTGCGTAAATTAGTGACAATACTTTGATAATGTAATACTTTTTTGGTACTAATTTGTTATCGCGTAGACCAAAAAACTATCGCCAAAAAATAAGATTAAATGCCAATAATCGATGATAGTGAATTTCACATTCTATAATATTAAATACGATACATGTATTTAAAACGTCATTAACTATTTTTTATTTCAACTTTTATCTATATTTTTATTAATATTCTACTAATTATTTATTTTTTTTCGTTATTTAAAATAAAAATTATGGTAATATGTATAATTTGGCTGTTAGTTTGGCGATTTGTATAATTTGGCGAAATTGGTCGACGGGATAAACAAGTAGTACCTATTTTTTATATTCTGATGTTAATTCTTTTTCCTTGTTTTCATATTTTAAATCAAAATGGTGAAAATCTTGTATTTTAAATGTATTTAAAACCTGCGTTTTTTTTTTTTTAAATTAGTAAAGTGCTTATATTTTATATGAATTTAATGCAATACGAATGTAGACAGTAAGTATACTATTTCACTATTTATCACTTTCCCCAGATAATATAAAATAGGAAATTCCGTATACATATTACTAGCAGCCTTCGCCCGCTACGCTGGTCACTTTTTTTAAAAGGAGTTTTGAATCAAACGAAATTTTTATTTCATAGTAATTTTTAGCTTTATATCGTATTTTAGACTATTTGTCATCGGTGAAAAGTCAGTCATCTAATAGGAAATTTCAAGGTTAGTCACCAATTAATGACGTAGCGCTCAACATGTTAACAGTTTTAATCACATAAAAATTTATTCAGCGGAACATTTAAAAATATAGTCAACCTTTTGTAATTGGGTTCATCTAATTTAAAACATTTCAATAAGTATTCAATTATACAATGTAGAATGCTATATATCATTTATTACAAAATTTCTACAAATTTATCAAACTAAAAATGTAAGTTCCATTAAAATCTATCTAGTAGAACTTAAGTTAAAAGCGGCCGGGATAAAATTTCACTTTGCGTTTTATATATATTACGATAATTAAATATAGCTTACATAATCATGTTAACCTGATTATAGAACTTTCTTTCAAAACTGAGTATCGCACGAACTACTGGTTTTAAAATAATTTGCTTGGTACCATTCGATTCAGCATGAAAAAATACACTAAAATATGTTATCAGTTGAAACTGCAAAAACGATTTTTAAGGAATTTTTTTTAAATTCGTTCTTTTCTTACCCCTCTTAGCGGTGGAATTTTCGAAAATCCCTTCTTAGCGGCACTCGTCGTTCTAAGAAGTATTTTTACCCCAATTTTCAAGATTTTTAGTTCGGTAGATTTTTTTTGTGCTGTGATTAATACGAAATCCAGACTTTCTTTTATATATATAGATAAGGAATGCAAATTTCAGGTTTTTGCGCCAAAGACATCGCCAAAATAGGAAAATGTGAAGTATCTCACGAACTACTGGATTTAAAAGAATTTGCTTAGTACCATTCGATTCAGCATGGACAAATACACTAAAATATGTTATCAGTTGAAAAATAATTGCAAAAGCTGATTTTTAAGGAATTTTTTTAAGTTTGTTCTTTTTCTTACCACCCTTAGGGGTGGAATTTTCGAAAATCCCTTCTTAGCGGCACTCGTCGTTCTAAGAAGTATTTTTACCCCAATTTTCAAGATTTTTAGTTCGGTAGATTTTTTTTGTGCTGTGATTAATACGAAATCCAGACTTTCTTTTATATATATAGATAAGGAATGCAAATTTCAGGTTTTTGCGCCAAAGACATCGCCAAAATAGGAAAATGTGAAGTATCTCACGAACTACTGGATTTAAAAGAATTTGCTTAGTACCATTCGATTCAGCATGGACAAATACACTAAAATATGTTATCAGTTGAAAAATAATTGCAAAAGCTGATTTTTAAGGAATTTTTTTAAGTTTGTTCTTTTTCTTACCACCCTTAGGGGTGGAATTTTCGAAAATCCCTTCTTAGCGGCACTCGTCGTTCTAAGAAGTATTTTTACCCCAATTTTCAAGATTTTTAGTTCGGTAGATTTTTTTTTTGTGCTGTGATTAATACGAAATCCAGACTTTCTTATATATATATAGATAAAAATTGAAAATTTCAAGTTTCTGCGCCGAAGAAATCGCCAAATTAGGAAAATGTAAAGTATCTCACAACTACTGGATTTAAAAGAATTTGCTTAGTACCATTCGATTCAGCATGAAAAAATACACTAAAATATGTTATCAGTTGAAAAATAACTACAAAAGCCGATTTTTAAGGATTTTTTTTAATGTTCGTTCTTTTTTTTACCCCCCTTAGGAGTGGAATTTTCGAAAATCCCTTCTTAGCGGCATTCGATGTTATAAAAAGTATTTTTACCCGAATTTTCAAGATTTTTGGTTCGATAGATTTTTTTGTGCTGTGATTAATACGAAATCCAGACTTTCTTTTATATATATAGATAAGGAATGCAAATTTCAGGTTTTTGCGCCAAAGACATCGCCAAAATAGGAAAATGTGAAGTATCTCACGAACTACTGGGTTTAAAATAATTTGCTTAGCACCATTCGATTCAGCATGAAAAAATACACTAAAATATGTTATGAGTTGAAAAATTACTACAAAATCCGATTTTTAAGGAATTTTTTAAAAGTTCGTTCTTTTTTTTAACTCCCTTAGGGGTGGAATTTTCGAAAAAACCTTCTTAGCGGCACTCGACGTTATAAGAAGTATTTTACCCCAATTTTCAAGATTGTTGGCTCGGTAGATTTTTTTGTGCTGTGATTAATACGAAATCCAGACTTTCTTTTATATATATAGATAAGGATTAAAAAAATCAGGTTTTTGCGCCGAAGACATCGCCAAATTAGGAAAAATTTGAAGTATCTCACGAACTACTGGGTTTTAAACAATTTGCTTTGTACGATTCGATTCAGCATGAAAAAATGCACTAAAATATGTTATCAATTGAAAAATAACAACAAAATCCGATTTTGAAGGAATTTTTTAAAAGTTCGTTCCTTTTTTTAACTCCCTTAGGGGTGGAATTTTCGAAAAAACCTTCTTAGCGGCACTCGACGTTCTAAGAAGTATTTTTACCCCAATTTTCACGATTGTTGGTTCGGAAGATTTTTTTGGGCTATGATTAATACGAAATCCAGACTTTCTTTATATATATAGATTTATGTTTTCAATCGTGTTTATTTTGGTACATTGCTGCCCTAAAGTTGACTCGTGAAGCGACCAATGTTTATCACTATATGGCTATATGACATTATACTCTACTTCAGCGGCTTAGTCTACAAAAATCGATATTTTGAAATGGAATTAAATGTACTCTTGCAGTTTAACCCTTTCCGGCACGGAGAAAATCTATAGTAAAATGAGAAATTATCGACTGACACCTGAATTCACAAATGAATATTTTAGATACAGTAGAACCCCGATAATTCGGATTAACTGGGACCAGACCCAATCCGGATTATCCGGAGAGTAAGAAAAAAATGGAATAAAATAAAACATACTTACAGAAATCACCTTTATATTAAACTTATTGAATAATTACAGACAGTAAAAATGTTTACTTTGCTTAATTCTTCCGAAAAGATTTCAGAAAACGGTTTTTTTAATTCAGAATACGATGATGAAACAAATTAATGTTATGGAAATTAGCCAATCGCTTCTCAAACTTGAAAAAAAATGGCCAAACTGATCCGGATTATCCGGAGATCCGGATTAACGGGGTCCGAATTTACGGGGTTTTACTGTACTTTGAATTCTATAATTTAACCTTTTATTGTAAAAGCAAAATTTTACTAAAATATTATTGGTGCCGTTTGCAAGCTTGGAATTAAAATTAAGTATCCCAGACCGGGCACAGTGTGCCGAAAAGGGTTAAGGGCTGCCTTGCTCAACTTAAAATTATGGTCGCTTTAAAAATCTGCCAATTCTTTTTAATATCTGTTGCTCATAGTGCAGGGATATACACTATTCTCCCACCCACACACCTCCCAAAAACAGCTACTGTTGTATACTTCAGTTTTAATAACACGTAAAAATATGTACACGTAAAATTATGTACGAAGCATAGATTATGAAGATTTTTTCCAACACTTCAGAACACTGAACGGTACCTCATCTGAAGGTCACTAAAATGTGTATTCTGTAGAGTATGATGTATTCAACGTTTATAGTTCGCTTACAGAACAATTCGAAAGAGCTCGGTTATTTAAATGTTTACGGTGGCGACGCGACGATGGGTTACAGTCTGATAGCGATCATTGATGTAGAGTTTATAGCATGCATTTAAAAGTTTGACGTGATTTTTACATACTACTTAATATTGTACAGGGGAAAGTGTGGAAAGAAGGGACATTTTATCTTTAAAAGCTCATAAAATAATGACATTAATAGATACGATTCACATATTTGCGCCTAAATCTCGTCTACAATTTTGGCGTTGATACTAATTAACGAATTAACCCATTCGTGCCCACCCCTTTTGCGCAAATTTTATTCGGTTGGCACCACTATTTTTAAAAGAATTAAATTTAGTTCATTAATTACAAAAATGTTTCAATTAAATAAAATAAAGTTTGCTGTTCATTTTTACTGGTGTCAGAATCAGTGCTACATGTACCTTTTGAAGCGTCCCTAAAAAGGGACACTAGGCACTAATGAGTTAAAATCACACTTAGCTCAATTATTACCAAGGCACTGGTTCATTTTTTAATCACTTTATTAAAAGACATATTTCACTCGCAGCTTACTGCCACTTTCTCGTCTGCACACTTCTCAAACACAACATTAGAACAAAAGGAAAAATTCACTTCGCCTCAGTTTCTGGACACTGAAATTTTAATTACAGGTGACGCGGTATGTCTGCCTACATGAAACATACGGGGCCCCACTTACATGTTTTAAAATATTGAATAATAAATTTTTTTCAAAGTACATTAATTACACAAATTAATGCAAAAGTCACTATATATGTTTACTTAAATGTAATAATTGAAAGTAAAAACAATACAACACTCATGTATATACGTTTACTTTTTAAAAAAAGTACCATGTACTTCAGGCATAGGTAAAATACATAATTTACTGATCGTTCTTTTAAAAAATCCTTTCTGAGTAATAACCTGAACTACCCAAATTTTCTTATCATTATTATAGTATACTTCAATCATACAAAAAACTATTGGAACCAGAGAGAAAAAGTAGAGCTCGATCTAAAAAAATGTTACAGTAAAATTTGGGAACTATTTTCAATGGCATACAAAGGAAAGGGAATCAAATGATCTGTAAAGCCCCTGAAATAACCCAATTTTTTTTAGCTGAAAATGTGGACCGAGCTTTACTGGTGCTTTAAAACCGAGGCATTTTAAACTCTTTCCGTATTTCAATTATCCATAACCAGTTTAAAATTTTGGGTTCATAACTCTATGTTATAGGCTGATGTAATGAAGTATGAGAACTATTCGTTCTGTACAAAATTCGTAGAAAAATCCAAACCAGCTGTTTTGATAACTGGAAGACCAAAGCTCCAAGTAAACTCAAAACCTTGAATAGATACGATTCAATCATATACTAAATATTTGTGTTCAAACATACTTATCTACATTAGTTTCTCAACAACTTGATTATATTAATGTTATACTTTAATTATCACATCATGGTTTATATTTGTTTAGCGTTGTAGGGCTTAACCGATTTGTGACATCATAACAATATATTCTATTGACTACTTTCCTGCGTAACCATTTTGAGTGGATAATAGTATAATTCTGAATATAAGGCACCAGTACACCTCAGTCCACATTTCAGCTAACAAAAATTTGGGTTATTTCATGAGCTTTACAGATCATCTGATACCCTCTCCTTTGTACGCACATTGAAAATATTTCCCAAATTTTACTGTAATATTTTTTTTAGATCGAGTTCTACTTTTTCTCTCTGGTTCCAACAGTTTTTTGTATGATTTCATAGCTTTTTCAGATCCTTTCAGGAAATTTATCAATCACCTTCAACTAACAAATCTAAACTATTATTAGTCTTAGTTTAAAGTTATTAGTAGGCATATTAGTTTGTCGATGTACCTGAAATGACGCCAAATTGGCTTCAATTTTGGCGAGTAATTTTTGAAGCCAAATTTGGCGATATATCGCCAAGTTGGCGAAAAACTTGGCGACAGAACCGCCTTCTCCCAGATGGTAGTCCCACTGCAGTTTCGCGGTATCTACGCAGATTTTCTTATGACGATAGTTATCTACACAGAAGTTCATAGCTTCATTTTCAAATAGTTATTTTTATAACCATAGAAGATTTTTTTTTCCTAATTATTCCTTTTAATTGAAATATCTATATTGTAGTAACTATTTTACTTCGAAAATATTCAAATAAAGGTGCGATGTTGTTTTAACACATATTTAATTACAGTTTATATGTATGTTTATGAAAAATATGCATTTTCTGTTTCGAATGACGTCAATTTCAAAGGTTCAAAACTATCAAGAGAATCAGAATTTTTATTGATCTATTAAAAAAAGAACATGTGTTATCGTTTCTTTTTTAAATTATTGAATCGTTTTATAGTTGGTGGCAATTCGAAAGAAACAATTAAATTATAAATTAAAAAGGAGAGATTTCTATAATGAAAAATTATGAAATGTATAGCGTTATATAAATTTTAAATGGTCCCATTTCCTTGATTTTTGATATTTTTTTACCGGACCTTCGAAAGGCACATCCCTAAATTAAAAGCTTTCGAACAAGCTATTACACGTCTCTGAATGTTTCCTGGTTCGAGTTATAATTGAGTTGTTTCTCTTTTTTTGTTTTTTCACGAGCAAAAAGTGCCAAAACAGGGGTTCTGGATCTCCGAAACCAATCGATGGATCTGGATGAATTTTTGTAAACTTTAAAATCTAGGGTAGGACACTCCCCCTTTTTAATTTCGTTGCGATCCGATGATTGGGTCCAAAGTTATTAAGAAGCAAACTTTGGACTTTAACATTAGAGATGCAGCTGAGCTCTACTATACAGCACGATCGTGCTGTATGATAATTGTGCCTAATGTCCACTTATTTGTTGGTAAATTTTTCTCTACTAACAACACTAGATCTCCCATTTTTACGTTATCTTTTTCAAACCTCCATTTACCCCTCTGTTGTAATTCACTTAAATAATTATGATGCCATTTGCGCCAAAAAAGTTTTGCAGTTTTAGTTATTCTTGGCCACTTTTTGAGGCGATTTTCTTTTATTTTGGTTAGATCAGGCTCAATAATGATATTTAATAGTTTGTTTATCATAAAATGGGCTGGAGTTTAAACTCCAAAATCATTCTCATTATGTGATAATGGATTCAGAGGCCTCAAATTTAATATTATTTCTATTTGTATTACTACAATAAAAAGTTCCTAAAAAAATACATAAGCAGTTAGGTACTCCCACAATTATCTTAAAATGAAACTTCAATGATTTTATTGCAGCCTCCCAAAGACACCCGAAATTGGGTGCTCTGGGGGGAATAAATTTTCACTAAATACTTTCACTAGACAAATATGCGGCTAATTTCTCACCAGGTTTTTTTATTAACTCACAAAAGGCCCTAAGAGTCTTATCTGCTCAATAAAATTTTTCGCGTTATCTGAGTACAATTTTGCGCCTTTACCTATGCGTGCGATGAATTTTATCAACGCAGCAATAAAGTATTCGAAGATTAAATCTGAAACAATTTCTATATGTATTGTATTTCTATATGTCACGAAGAACTGATGTTGCCATAGGAAAGTTATTTCCTTCATCAATCGATAGCTGGTTGAGCGTTTTTATTGCTAAATAATGTGCGCTAACCGTACCGTATGTAACGGTCTTTAGCTCAAAAATATTACGCTCTTCCTCAAACTTCTCTGCAACGGATGCTGGCTACGATCAATGTTTATCATTTGGCACATCATTTGGACATCCATAGTCGGAGCATCAACATGTTCCAGAAAACTGATCATAATTGTAAATAATTCATTCTGAATGACACCGCCATTATACTGTAAGGAGTTAAATGATGTGCCTTTTGTTGCCGTTGCAGAAAAATTGAACACAACTCTGAGTTTTGTGGTTGACTTTTCTGCTCGAATTGTAGCATAATGTGGAGCATAATATATAACATCATTTCCTCTACTTCTTTAAAAATAAAGATAATAAAAAATACATAACTTCGTCATTTCTTAATACATCAAATCCAGGTACATTTATTATAAATCTTCTTAATATTACCTACAACTATTATACTGACAAGTTTTTGATGTGAACAATTTTTACCGGAAAAAAAATTTAAAACGAAAAAAAAGAAAGCGAGTTTTAAAAATTAAAATATACATAATTTCATCAATTATAAAGATATCCTAACCGTTTGAATTTATTATATACAGATTCTTAATAGTATCTACAGTTTTTATACTTACAAGTTTTTAATAGGACCACCTCTTACATCGAAAATAAATTAAAGAAAGTAAGATCGTAAGTAAGGATCGTAAGTTCATAATCTTTTAAATCCGTATGAATTCACTATAATATTTTATGATATTTTGTAGATAATTTTAATATTGTCTACAACTTTTTTATAAGCAAGTTTTTGATAGGACCCATTTTTACAGAAAAAACAAATTAAAAATTCATAGCGGTTGACAATAAAGTTATGTTATGGATAGTGTACTCATATCCAAATTGCTTACTTTCTTATTCATTTTTGTTCTGAAATACATCAAATTGCAGATTCTTTTATTCAGAAACTTTTATTCTGAACCAAATTTTTTAAAGCGAAAGAGCAATGAATGAAAAACATATTCATACTCAGAAAATAATCGTTTATAAATAAAGTTCTCAAAATTGAGAGGAAATTGGAAATACACAGCGGCTTATATATCTTTGAAAGATCACGTCAGCAAGTATCGTGTTTTTACTTTAAAAAGTGAGTCTGAAAATGTGTCAAAAAATTTCGAAATGTTAAGAGGGGAATTTTTTTTTTTGAATACACCTTAAGGATGTGCACAAATCCAAACTGCTAATATTACTAATTTCTAAACTCAGTTTTGCTGGCAAACACGTTCATTTGGAAGGTTCTGTTGTACAGTAACTATATAATGAGCCGTATTGGTCAATTTTTTGACAGAGGAGAACACATTTTAAAATATGGTTTCAAAATGGGCCTTTTGTTCCTTTTTTCTCTAAGTGATAGTGTTGAAAACAGAAAATACTGTTCAGACTGAGAAAATAATTGCTTATAAATCAAGTTCTGATCAATTGAACGAGAAGTAAAAACACAGATCGTTCATGAATCTCTTCAATAATCACGTCAGTAAAAGAAAATTTGAAAGTGTGAAAATTTGATTTGTTAAGCGTGGAAAAGTACTTTTTTGAAAATCGTTCTTAATTGATTCTAATAATTCCTGAGCACTTACATAAAATTATAAATTCGCCAAAAGAGGCCAGATAAAATTGATAAACTAGATTTAACTCTTATGATGATAATATTTTTTGTCTTTCAAATTAGTATTTAATTTCGAAATTGACCAGCGTTTGTTGGCCGAGTAGGCAAGGGTTTTTACAAATAAAACCTAGCTTTTGTAAAATATTTGTCGAGACTTTTATTTGTATTAATCTCACTACAGTGTTTTTTTTTCACAATGTTTGTTTTAAGTTTCGTGAAATAGACGTATTAATCTTCACTTGTACTATCTTCAATTGAGTACCTATTTTTATCTTACATACTGCCTGGACATCATTTCGGATTGGCAATGTGTTTTTTTTTTAATTATCATATAATTTCTTTTCTTTCTAAAACTTGTCTTTTCTTTTCAGCCGAGCATTGGACATCGGGCTGCTGCATCTGATGTACATGGCGATTGCAGATATCCAGGACCTGTTTCAAGAAGCAAGACAAGCGGTGGAGCGTAGGTCACGGCGGAGGCACTGGGAAAAGTGGCTGGAGCGTGATGGGAAACAGATTAAGAAAGATTTGGCTGATCAGGCAAAAAGGGAAAAAGCCTTACGTAAACAAGTAAGGAATTGGATTTCTACAGCTAGAAAGCTGAATGAAAAAGAAAAACGAAAGGAATGCAATGAAAGTAAGGGACTACGCTCCTGCCTCGCACGCCTCTGCCGCCGCCGTTAAAGTTTATTTCTTTTATATTATTTAATTTTTATTATGATTATGTTGTACAGTTAATATTTATGTGTGTTATATAAATTTAATTTTTAAATCGTAAAAAGTATGATAAGCATAATTTTTTTCATTAAAAAGATAGTTGACATTGCTTTCACGATGTGCATATAGTAACAAAAAATAGTATCTATTCTGGATTCTAAAGAAATTGATTTTTATATTTCATTGGGCAATCACATTGAAATCGGGCAATCACTTTTATGAGTTAGTAAATTAAAAAATATGATTAATATTAATAAAATAGTGATATAATTTTTTTTAATTAAAACTGATAGTTTAAATATTCTAATGAATAATGCGGTTTGTCATGTTTTTTTTTTTTTCATTTTACTATTATTTTACAATTTTTTTTTAAGAAATCTACAAAAGTTTTCTATTATTATGACAGGTTTCAGCGGAAATTGTTTTGTTTTTTTGATAAACTTTAATTAACACTTAAGACAAATTGATGTTATTAAAATCATAAATTCATTTATTGACTCAGAAAAGTGAACGTCCTATAAATTTTTCGGCCTTTCTGATATAAATTTTCTTTCAGCATCTGAAGAATAGCAGCAGGTCAACACCCAACAGCAAGACCTCAACACTACTAGTTTGCCTCAAGATTAAAAAAGAGATATCTGGGTTCGAGGGTATGTATATCGTTGGGCTTTTTCTGCGGTTTTTGGCCTTAGGACAATTAAAAACCGATTTCTTTTCTGCTTTTTCTGCGGTTTTTGGCTCAGGACAATTAAAAACCGATTTCAATACTGCTTTTTCTGCGGTTTTTGGCTCAGGACAATTAAAAACCGATTTCAATACGGCTTTTTCTGCGGTTTTTGGCTTAGGACAATTAAAAACCGATTTCTATTCTGCTTTTTCAGCGGTTTTTGGCTCAGGACAATTAAAAACCGATTTTTTCTGCTTTTTCAGCGGTTTTTGGCTCAGGACAATTAAAAACCGATAATGTGTGCTTTTTCTGCGGTTTTTGGCCTCAGGACAATTAAAAACCGACCCCATCCGATGTGGCAGCACCTTGTCGCGGTGGATGGGCTTTTCACGAAGACTGCCACAACTACTGAATGATCTCAAAATCATCATTAAAAAAAAGTAAAAACACATACTTTATCATTTTTGGACTTCTAAATTAATTTCTCAATTTATAACCATAATTTAATAAATATCAAACAATATTAATTGATGAAAATTAATTTATATGAACGAGAAAATTAAACACAAGTTAGTATTAACAAATTAGTATTTAAAAGAGTCAACTAAAAACTATATAACAATTATTTCTTTGAAATTGCGTATTCGTGCATGTGTAACTGTTGATTATTTTTTATGTGGTAAATTCAAAAAAGCATAAAATGACGCACATATAATTATCTTTGAGATAAAAAACCGACCAAGCTTTATTCGAATAAAGTCATGATATATAGCCATAAATTGTATTGATCTTTATTACAAAATTCGAATTAGAAACTTCATCTTTAAGTTACAAATCTGGGAGTTTTTATTCAGAAGCTAATCCGAATATTTATACATAGGTACAGTCATAAATTTCGAATCCTTATTATAATGCAGCAAAGGGTGTTCCTTAGCAATAAATTTCTTTATATAACTTTCAGGAACAGTTCAGTGATTGGAGTTTGACCAAAACAATTTATTTTTTTATTAAATCGACTATTTTCAATTTTAACTATTATTTTTAGTCACAAACAACTTTTTCTGTTTTCTACAAAATTATATTCTAAAATACTGTGAAAAAAATGGCTTTTTAACTTTTTACTTCACCGATTTCATGTTTCAGTTTCACGGGTGTAGCAAAATTAGAATAAGAGCTAATTCTTTTTGGAACATTATCTTTCTGAAACATTAACAGCATTATTTGGATCTCCATTTTTCAGAAAATGGAATTTTTAAAAAAGTGCAGGTTTTCAGAAACACACTGGAGTAGTTATCAAATAATTTCTTTGGGTAATTTTCAAAATGTTGTACGTCTTACAAAATGTCTTTTGGTTTGGTTCTACACGGTATAATTGATTCTTTGTCGAGGATTTATGGAATATTGAATATTATAATGTAACTTTCAAACTAAGTTAAAATGGAACTATTGAATGGAGTCTTCGGTAAAATGTTATTGATATCTGTTTACAAAACCTTATTCTTGAAACTGGGTAAAAAAAAAATGTGTGAAATACATTTGTAATTAAATATATTATAGCCATATGTTATATCTAGGGATGAGATTTCCGCTTTTTTGGACACCAGTAAAATCTTAGAGAAAATGTTGATATTTTAAATCACAAAAATGTTCCGATTTAAAAATATAGCATTTTCTCTATGATTTTACTGGTTATATCCAAACGTTCTATTTGGGACAAGTCAGAAACTAATTTCTGAAACATAATCATAAAAAACTCTATTTGAAACTAAAATATTACTTTTAAACTGGCATCGAGCGAATCGATATTGATGACAAAAAGAAATCTCAAGTCTAAATTGCTGTCAAGTCCATTTTTCCGCTAACCGAGATTCGATCTGTTTATCTTTTCCATGTTAACGCTATTGAAGATGTCAAAGAATTGTAGTTAAATTTTTTGCACTCATATGTCCAGTTGACTGGATATCATTTTTCTTTGCAAAATTTGTTTTTGGCATATGTAATACAAAGAAATAAAATATGTATTATTTAATTAAAGCATTTTTTTATCATTCAATTGAAAGTAACTTTAAAGTGGTGTGCACGGAATAAAATTTGTGATAGGAACCCCGGAATCGAAAGAATTAAAGGGGGAAAAATTACCAAGATATATTTATGATCGAAGAAAACTAAAGTGTTTAAGCTTTTCGAAAGTAGACTGTGTAAAAATTTTAGTTTATTGATAAAAATCAAGTTAGTACATTTTTAAAAAATGAAATTAGTGTCCGGATCATGTTCCTATTTAATGTTTTTTTCAGTCTTAAGAAATATTTAAAAAGCCTGAAATTCTTTACTGATTAACATAAGTTTATGTAAAATAGATGTAGCTAATGTAGCTGAATCATGTGAGTGAAAACGTACCGTAAAACATACGTTTTTTCGTGAGAATATAAAAGATTTCTGGTGTACATTTGCGATTGAATTTTCATGCCGTTTACTGTATTTAGAACGGCCTAATATAACGGTTCCCAATCTGGGCTATATGGCGGACTTTTTGGGGATACGTGAAAATAATATTACTAATGGCGGAAATTGCAAAAAAGGTTAATAAAATTAGAAAAATGTTAGAAAATATGGTCATTTTCGGTTAGCCGGGAACAAATCTTATAAATACAGAAAACTCATACTTACCGGCATGAGGTTTCGCTACTGAAGGATGGGCGGCTGATTTATTGTGGATTTTCTTACAACATTTTTCAGCGTAAGGATAAAACACCAATATTTATTTCTCTTATTGTCATGTATATTAATTTATATTTAAGTGATTATTAGGTTTTGTTTCACTTATTATTTTGCCAAATTTTCATGTTTGATGTTTCGGCACAGTTGTCACATACCCACCACATTTGCACCAGTTTCTTTTTCCCGCCAACTTGGTGAATATTTTGTTTGCATGCAATAACTGTTGTGATTTTTTTATTGCAATATAAAAAATAAAATAACGAAAAGAGATTCTAGTATTTTAAAAGAGGAAATAAAAATAAATAAATGATAGTTTGATAGAAATAATTTTTAATATAGTATGTAATAAAAATAATTTAAAAAATTAAAATAAAAAATAACAGTAAATAAACATGAATTTAATAAAAAAGCAAACAATAAATAAAGAACTTAATAAGTAACGAAACAGTAAATATATTTTTCACAATAAATCGTAAATATTAATACTTATAGGCTGCATTGAATGCATGCAGTTGCATCATTTAATCAGTATTTTTCACTAAAATCTTTAATTTTCCCATTTTATTTCCCTAACAATAGTTACAAACTTATTAAACGGATCTTCTACTTGGCACAAATGTGCAATGCCAAATTGGCGGGGAAAATACGTGCAAATGTGGTGGTTATATGACATCTGTGCCGAATTTTCTACACCAAGATGACAAAATTAAGTTAAGTAAATTATCACATAAAATTACTTTTTCAGTATAAGGTAAGTACACATTTCTCTTTTTGTATATTTAAATAATTATTATATTTTTCTAATTTTATATCTAGTAAAATTTTTTCTGTTCATGTAATAATCTATGAAATAATCAATTTCTACATATTAAATATTTGATGATTGCTAAGGTAGAGCTTTGTGCGAAATGGTATGTGACATGTGAAACACGTTTTTATGTTATTTCTTTAAAAAGGATAAACTATATATCAGGAGGCAACGGTGGATTCAATCGAAAATTTTACAGATATCAAATGCAACCAGAAAACTAGTTTAGCCCTTCTTCATAAGATAGAAACTTTAAAGATTGTACTTGATAAACAAACATCACGAGATATTGGAAATGTAGTACACTGTAAAGAAAATCTGCAAAGTTACTTAGATTTATCTACTAGACTTGTATTCCAGAGAACTTTTCATATATAAAATCGTAATGCATTTCATTTATCAAAAGTCCTATTCCCAGTTTTTTATCCACAAATCAATGGAAATTTATATGTGTAGCGAGAGCATTGTCAAAGCATTGGTTTCCTTTCTGTCATCTAGAATTTAGAGTGAGATGCTTCAAAAATAAAAAATATATATAATAAAATAAATCACGTTTGTAGATGATCATTTATATTAACTGCTTTCCTAATATCTCATACCGTGGTGTTTGATTATCAAGTATAACCCCCCCCCCCACCCCGCACACACAAATTTTTTTTTATCGTTATTGAGAATGAACGTGTCAATTTTCAATGTGTTCTGTATAGATATATTTATTTAAAAAAAAGAGTTTTTTTTTAATCTTTTATACATACTTTAATGGCTTTTAGCTTATAAGTTCTCATTTATCAGAAAATCAACAGTCTTCGAAATCAGAGCTAATTTTTCATTATATTTTTATAACAGTGTGCAAATTCTTATATACAAAATGAAACCATTTTTTAACCACATGTAATTTGCCCCTCAATAAATTAAATTACTTCATTTATTCAGTTACATTAAGTCTAGCAGAAAAAAAGTATAAAAATAAAATAAAATAAAGTAAAATAAATAAAATGCGGACATCCATTTTTGAAAACACGATCTTTGAATGTTTGCCATTGAGTTAATAAAAATTAGTAAAACCATCATATTTATGATAATCAAAACGTGGCTTACTTAATAACTGAGTCGTATATTACGAATGCCATAGATTAAGCATTAATTTTAATAATCCTGGAACAATCATAAAAAAGTAAAATGCGGACATCACAAGGATTCAGATATGCCTCAGAACAACCATTTTCTAAATAGTTAAAATAATCTATAAAGTTAATAACATTTTTTTAGTAAACTGGGGTTCCTAGAACTTCTTAATAAAACGGAAAGAAGAAAAAAATCATGTAATAGATATATGTTTTCACTGTAAATCAAAAACTCGGCAAGATTACCGGGGATTTTTTGGTAAAACTGGGATGCCTCGATTTTTTATGTAACTGCAACCTGGGTTAAAAATAAAATTTTAATATTGATTACTGTAATTTTAGTAGATACTATTCTAAATATACAGATTTCTGTTTCTTTACAAAAATTAATTTGCAAGCATACAGATTTCAGTAACTTTACATCTGTAAAATCACAGTGTGTTTATTTATAGTATAGACAGCTATCTAACCAAATATATATTAGATTGTTTTTAACCGAAGTAAATGCTGTCAAAAAAAAAAAAAAAAAAAAAAAAAATCTATATTCATGAATTTTGTTTATGTAATTTTGCCGCATTAAAAAAACTCAGTTAAGAAAGATGATGATGCATTTTATTTAGAATAATATGTATGTCATTAATTAGCAAGTTATCCATGTTTCCTCCAAAAGAAAAAAAAATCGATTAAATGAGAATTTACGATTGTTCTAATTTATCCACAAAGCCCGTTTCCCATCATGGCCAACGTAACAACATCCGACTCTGTGACGCCCAATCTAGAAAACAATGTTAGACGAAAATAAATTGAACTGGATTTTGCCTTTTTTCTAATCATTTCTAATTAGTTTTATTTGATTTCCTTTTTCATACCGTTTTACAGTTTTTTTTTTAATTCTTTGCCATTACGTTAGAGTCGGAAAAGTGTTTGAAGACATACTAAAGATAGAATAACTTTATTTGTATTCTGTCAAACTACAAAAGCAGAATAGTATTATATATTTCAAATGTGAAACAACTGAAAAAAATAAAGTTATTTTTTAGAAAATGTGAAAAGGTGATGGATGACCCATAAATTCAAGATCTAATAGCAGTAACGTTATTAATAAAACCTCCTGTATTCTGCAAATACCAATTCGACATTTAGTTAGCTTTAACATTTAAAACGCGTAACCAGCCCCCCCCCCCCGCTTGTGCAGACCCATTCACAATTATTTTATATTACATAATAACTGATTATTCTCTTAACTATTATTTTTTTTAAATTTCGTTTGGACCCTTTTTAAAAGAAATGTCACACAATTATACTCTCTAAGACAAAAACCTGTCTAAAAGCTAATTAAAACTGTTTTATAGCCTTCCGTTTTAGAAGGTTTTACTACATAAGATATTGTTCTACCCAGCATGTTCAGGTTAGAAATTCTGGGCACCCACCCGTTCAAAAGGCTGGTTACGCCTATGGGAAAAAAAAGAGAACAGTTTTGAAATTATTATCTACCCTCTAAAAAAGGAACTCACAGCTTGCTGGTCTAGAAGAAGGATAAGATTTTTTTTTAACTTTCTAACATAATATTTAAAAATCTGTGAATTAAAGGCCAGTTTTCTTTTCTAAAACCTAATAAAGGTGCCACGGGACATATCTATATTATAAAGACCAAACGTATCTGTGCGCAACACATACATCATTTTGCGAATGGCAACATTTTGAAAAAATTTGAAATGCAATTTCGGTTTTGCAATTTTCACTACTGCGAATTTTTAAACTTCTAAACATCGCACATTTTCAATTTTTTTCACCATCGTATAGAGGAAAAAATGTACTTTTAAATGCATTTTATTTAAAAACTGTATCTTAATTTGTTTTTAAAATATTAATTTTTTTGTAGTTTTTAATGCCATTTGTCTAAACGTGGCAACAGAAGTACTTCATTTCTATTAAAAGCAAAGGAAACAAGTAAGAAAAATCTTGCGTTAACATAGATTATGAAGCACTTTCCAACACTTCATGAAATCTTTAACAAAACTTCGTTATTTAAAAAATAACGAAGACATATATTATTTATTCATATTTTGCTATATATTCATATTATGCAAAACAGTATCATATAATTTATATTAAGCCTCAGTGACATATATCCATTTTATCATACATGAAACAATTTAATATATTGAAAATATGTCGCACATCATTCCCCCTCTCATCTGCCATTATGCAATGGAATTCATTTGTGTGGTCCTGTAAATGAATTATAGCTATATTTTCACCGCATACTTTATAGAATACATATTTTAGTACACCTCGTAGATGCATATAAATTTTAATATGTTTGACAGAGTGTAATATCTTTAAAATTCCTTTGAAACTGTTTTTCCCCAAAGGTCCAAATGTAATGAAAAACTCTTGACTCTTCCTGTAAATACACTAATCATGGTAGAAAACAGTTCCTTCTTAAACATTTTCTTTCGCCGAAATTCGACGGGTTCTACCTCGTTTACTTAAAATCTGAGATTGTAGATCCTTTTGAAAACGCGTCATTTAGTTGTGACAATGAGCGAAAATGGGTTAAGGGGGAGATTACCTTTAGAAGCTGGATATTTCATGATTTTAACATTGTTAAAATTTAGTGGGGTACTACTCTGTTATCCCGTCGATCAATTTCGCCAAATTATACAAATCTCCAAACTAATCACCAAAGTATACATATTGGCGTAATTTTTATTTTAAATAACGAAAAAACAAATAATTAGTAGAATATTAATAAAAATTCAAATAAAAAAACGAAATAAAAATCACTTAATGACATTTTAAATACGTGAATCGCATTTAATGTCATTGAATGTGACATTCGCGATCATCCATTATTGGCATTTAATCTGATAGTTTGGCTATAATTTTTTGGTTGACGGGATAACCTAGTAGTACCTTTCGTGGAAATCGCAAATATTTCTTTAAATTGACCATTTTTTTTTTTTTTTTTTTTTTTTTTTTTTTAACCATTTGAAAAATGGTTGTTGTTTTCGGGAGAATGGACCCGATGATGTTACCACATTTGAATGATGTTACCTCTTTTGAATGATGTTACCACTTTTGAATTTAAATTAAATTCTTTATTTTTAGAAGAATTTTTATTTGAATTTAAATTAAATTCTTTACTTTTAGAAGAATTTTTATTTGAATAGTAAATTAAAATGGTTAAAATCATTGTAATAAAGGAGAAAACTAACAAATTTAAAAATGGGTAGACGGAAATTAACAGATACGGAAAAAGCCGAAGCCAAAGAAATGAATGAACGTGAATATCGCATTCAATGATATTAAACACAGTCAACATGTATAAGTTGCTTATTAGTTTGGCGATTCGTATCATTTGGCGAAATTGGTCGACGGGATAACTGAGTAATACTGTATTTGGTTTGGCGCAAAAACGTCTTTCAATGCAGAAAATGATAAAATCAAAAGATTATTGAGCCGCTGAAAACCAATTACGTGTTGAAAGGCGATCACGAAAAAGGAAGCAATTTAATGCCGAACCGATTAATTGTAAAACATCATGTCGCCAGGGCGACCAATCCACTAGCCATGGCGTTTTACTATCGGTCGGTTCTAACCAGGAAAATTTGAGTGCCAATAGTGATTCTAACAAGCCGGAAAATGTTATAGCTATTACTCTTGATTTTCCACCACCTAAAAAGAAAACTAAAAAGCAATCGGCTTGGGAAAAACTGGGAAAAAACTTTTTTGATTCGATGTCTGATGGACCCATTCACAGATGCATGTGCTGCGATCGATTTTGGTTTAAAACCTCCATCACCAAAATTCTGCTCTGTAAAATCAAACAATATATGCCAAAGTCTTACAAGTATAACAGTATATGCCAAAGCTGTATTTTAATAATGATTACTTTTGCACCAACAATGTTAAATAGTTTGAAATGTTTCTTTCGTCGCCAACTTTTATGCTTGGCGACAATAGAGTGATATAACTTAAACGAACCGTACCTTCAAATTGCAGCATGTATAAAGTCATTTATAGCAGTGGCACGGATAATACACAATAAAACAACTGGTATTTAGCTTAAAATGATAGATGAATGTATCGAGTGAAACATTTTTCAAATGGTTGGGGTAATTTCTTAAATTACAATTTTTTAACCATTTGAAAAATGGTTGTTGTTTTCGGGAGAATGGACCCGATGATGTTACCACATTTGAATGATGTTACCTCTTTTGAATGATGTTACCACTTTTGAATTTAAATTAAATTCTTTATTTTTAGAAGAATTTTTATTTGAATTTAAATTAAATTCTTTACTTTTAGAAGAATTTTTATTTGAATAGTAAATTAAAATGGTTAAAATCATTGTAATAAAGGAGAAAACTAACAAATTTAAAAATGGGTAGACGGAAATTAACAGATACGGAAAAAGCCGAAGCCAAAGAAATGAATGAACGTGAATATCGCATTCAATGATATTAAACACAGTCAACATGTATAAGTTGCTTATTAGTTTGGCGATTCGTATCATTTGGCGAAATTGGTCGACGGGATAACTGAGTAATACTGTATTTGGTTTGGCGCAAAAACGTCTTTCAATGCAGAAAATGATAAAATCAAAAGATTATTGAGCCGCTGAAAACCAATTACGTGTTGAAAGGCGATCACGAAAAAGGAAGCAATTTAATGCCGAACCGATTAATTGTAAAACATCATGTCGCCAGGGCGACCAATCCACTAGCCATGGCGTTTTACTATCGGTCGGTTCTAACCAGGAAAATTTGAGTGCCAATAGTGATTCTAACAAGCCGGAAAATGTTATAGCTATTACTCTTGATTTTCCACCACCTAAAAAGAAAACTAAAAAGCAATCGGCTTGGGAAAAACTGGGAAAAAACTTTTTTGATTCGATGTCTGATGGACCCATTCACAGATGCATGTGCTGCGATCGATTTTGGTTTAAAACCTCCATCACCAAAATTCTGCTCTGTAAAATCAAACAATATATGCCAAAGTCTTACAAGTATAACAGTATATGCCAAAGCTGTATTTTAATAATGATTACTTTTGCACCAACAATGTTAAATAGTTTGAAATGTTTCTTTCGTCGCCAACTTTTATGCTTGGCGACAATAGAGTGATATAACTTAAACGAACCGTACCTTCAAATTGCAGCATGTATAAAGTCATTTATAGCAGTGGCACGGATAATACACAATAAAACAACTGGTATTTAGCTTAAAATGATAGATGAATGTATCGAGTGAAACATTTTTCAAATGGTTGGGGTAATTTCTTAAATTACAATTTTTTTTTATTTTTTTTTTTTTGTGTACAAATTTTTGGTTACGTATTCCTTTAAATAATTTAAATTATACATGATTATAATTTAGCTTAATCAAAACAGAATAATTTAGGATTTTCAATAACATACATGTGTTGTGCGCAGGATTATAAAAAATATAATCGCTAGATCCAATTAATATTACAATCAAATATTCTTACACTTTTGTATTGTATACTTCCACATCAAATAATAATCAAGTTCACAGTCGAAAATATTTTTTTCAAGCAGTTAAACCATTAAACGCAACATCTATGTTAAAATTTTAATAAAAAATATATATTCAGGCACTTCTTTGAAAATAGGTAGAGATTATAAAAATATGCATACAGCTGTATGCATATTGAACATCAATAGTTTTTAACACAAAATTTCATGATAGGTTTCTACAGAATTTGCGCTAGAATTAACTTCGAAAAGTGGTTTCTTGGCGACTTGCTAGAAAAATCTAAAAGAAAAATTTCTCTAAGAAAATTCTGATGTTCAGTTGGCGGACCATTTGGGGGCCCTGATACAGTTGATTCAAAGTTTTAAGATTCTATCTTATTTAGTTTTACAAGTATAATTCGCACATTGTCAAAAATATCCGATTTGAGAAAAGGGGCTTTTAAGTTAAAATGTTCCCAGATTTAGATAGGTATTGCTCCACATATTTTATCATAAAACCTGTTTTAACTGGAGTATGGTCATATTTTTTTAAGTTCGGTAATACATTATTCGGTACTACTTGGTTATCCCGTCGACCAAAAAACTGTCGCGTAGTTATAAGATGAAATGCAAATAATGGATGATAGTGAATGTCACATTCAATGACATTAAATACGATTCACGTATTTAAAATGTCATTAAGTGATTTTTATTTTAACTTTTTATTTGTGTTTTTATTAATATTCTGCTAAATATTTATTTTTCCGTTATCTAAAATAAAAATTATGTCAATAAGTATAATTTAGCTATTAGTTTGGCGATTTGTATAAATTGGCGGAATTGGTCAACGGCATAACCAAGCAGTTCCCATTATTCTTTCAAAATAAACAAAAGAAAAAGAGAAAAATCCCCTAAAATATTTTTTAGGTGATAACGATTTTTTTTTTTTTTGCCAGTTTTTTGTTCTTTTTTTTTTTAATGATAACATCCACATATTTCTAAAGAACTGCATTGCAAATTGCTAGCTATCAAACAAAATTTTATTTTTTTAACGTAATGTTGACATTTTGCAAACGGTTTTCCAAAAAGTCAACTTAAAAAAAAAAAAAAAATCAAGTATCTGACACTGTCGCTATTGTGTTAAACATTTCATATGACAACTAGTCGTTGGGGGCCACCGTAATACTTACCCATCATGGATATGTATATGGAAATAAAACATGTAAAAACTATTTATACAATGCTTTGCAATTCATAAACAAAATTTAAATATTGTTACTATACATAGTAATGCTATATTAAAGAACTGTTGATTACCAATTTCGACAAATTATATAAAACTCCAAACTACTCAAGTAGTACCGAACTGCGTAAAAGAAACATCCTTATAACTCCAAAAATAATAATTCTATTAACTAACTATTGACTGTGTCGGATTAAGCGTCTCATTTCCAATTAAAATATACCTTTGAATTGAAATTTGAATGAAATACAGGGTCATGAAAAATCGAAGAATGTGGAAAACAGGATTACAAATATCTCGGCAACTAATAATCCGATCGACTTCGTTCTATATGCAGAATGTGTGTTATTTTATTGCCTTTTACGTCCATGCCTTAGAACAAAATTTTTATATACCTTTCATCAGAACGAATTTTTCGAGAGTCCGAAAAAAAATAGTTCCGGATAATCGAGGTTGCTGATATTAAATAGGCTTCGTCCCATTCTTACATACTAACTACATACAAAATTTCAAGTCTCTATCACAATTTTTTCGGGAGATAGAGCGTTTACAGACAGACAGACTGACAGACAGACGGACGGCATTTTTTTTTTTTTTTCTAAAAATATGTTTTTCAGAATCTCCACTATCTAAAACGTGTAAATCCGTCAAAAAAAATTTCGATTTTCAAAACGATTGCAAGATTTACCCTATACTACGTATGATGGGTAAGTAAAAATTGCCGCATCTTTTTCAGCAGAATGCATTTCACTTTGTCCTAAGCAATTTGCATAGTGACTTTTGATGTTAAAAATATAAAATAACAAAAAAAATGATTGCACTTTTTTTTTTTTTTTTTTTTTTTTTTTTTTTACAGATTTTAAATAAAATTCGAAAAGCTAACAGTTTGATTTTGATATATTTTCAAAACACTAACAGTATGATTTTGATATATTTTCAAAAATACATTATGGAAGATGATTATAAATTAAGATTTCAACTTTACAGGGCTATTAAAAAACGGGAAAAACCTTGTTGTTCATATGAAACTAAAAATAAAAGTTAAAGTTTGAATTCGACACAGTTATGAATGTTGGGAAGTATTCCAGGAACACGAACCATATCTAGGCGATACGATAGTTCATCTTAGCGTGATTTATATGTGGGGTCTCATTCAGTGTTCTCGCTGACATTTGACCAACATTAGTAATTTGGCTAATTAAAAATAAAAAATATTCGCCAAGTGAAAAAAGTATTAGCAAAATAGATTCGCCCTCTAGCACTAAAAAATATATCTTTAATCCTTTAATGTACCCCCTTTTCTTCAATATGTTATAAAATAATCCAAGTTTTTATAACTGCGATAATGATTATTTTTAATCTACATTCAGTTAAATTAACTATCTGCTACAATTATATTATAAATATGTATACGCTAAATATCTTGCGTAATCAAGAAAAAAAATTTCTAAAACAGATTTAACTCATTAAAATGTTATGAATTCATGTGGTACAGTGCAATTGAACATGATAAGCGACACACACACACAAAAAAAAAAAAAAAAAAAAAAATTAAAAAACCGAAAAAGCAAAAATTGAGCACTAGCAATTTGGCGAATATAATCGCTTGTTTACTCGCCAAATGAAAAATTTAGTCGCAATTTGGCGCATTGGCGAGCGACAGCGAGAACACTGGTCTCATTAAAAGCCATGCGTTAGCACAACATTTATTAACTGATGCTGGAAAAAATACGATGTAGATATCTGCAGATATTCCCACTGAACATGCTGAAAACAATGGCAAAGTATTGTCAAAATTATGCTGAGGGAAGGAGGGATGACTTATAGTTTCACTTCGATATGGTCCGTGTAGTTGATGAGGCCCCATTCAACATTTATAACTGTGTTGAATGTACACTTTCAATTTTTTTTTCTGTGCATTTCCGATTAACAACAAGATTTTACTTTTTTTGTTCTATTTTATAGTTTTCAAAAGCTGGATTATTCATTTATAATAACCTCGTTTATTTCAATTCGTTTTTCCTCTAATATTTCCACCACTGTCGCGCAGAGAACACATCCACGAGATTTATTTGCAAAGGAATTACTTAAAATATTCACGCTATCCTCCTTTAATATTTCAACTTTAAACCATTATCATATTAAGGTACACATATCACAAAAGTTTCTTGTATATCAGTTGGAAGTCAGACATGCATGTTTGGTTTGCGATCTTTAATGAAATTTTCAATTAAACATAATGTTGTCCTAAAAGTTCTGACAAAATCTTTGAGTAACCGTTTAAGAGGTCTGTGATGGATGTAATACGAATAAGCATAATTGTAAATCTTCATACTTAGGTTTCTAAAACTCGAAAACATACAGTAATTAAAATTTAAAATTTATGTCAAAACGTAACATTTCTTTTTAAATGTGTTTTTCCTCGTTCCCTATTCATATATGATTTTTTTTAACTGAAAAGTGAACATTTATCGCCAATGAATGATTCTCAAACTATGATATCGATTGTCAGGTGGCCCTTGCGTTGTGCCGCAAAATAATTTAAATAGATTAAATTAAAGTTTAATTTATTGATAAGTTAAATGATTTTAATAATAAAACTTATGCTTCTAGAAATATAATTATAGATCTGAAATTGCAGTTCTGAAAAATAAAAACATATAAATAAAGAGTAGAGTACTCACCCCAAACATTAGTGATGTGTGTTGGATCACAAAATACAACTGGAGTTTCGCAAACAAATATTTTTTATTCATAAGGCAAGAAATATATATTATCCCGGGATCCCAAAATAACTTACACTTTACTTAAATACATTACTAGCAGGGGTGACCGAGCTCAGCTCGGTCAAAATTAACTTTGTGTTCAACTCGATATAGTATTATTACTATAAAACATGTTATTAATAATAGTATTATTTACAAAAACAATCAATAAGAAAACTATGTTTGTATGCACATGTTCATAAATTTTACTTTATTTTAAAATTTACAACGAAAGGACATCAATCCAAATCACTTTTTTAGCTCGACTCTGGTTAGTTTAACTATGCATCTCGAAGACTATTAAGAATGTATAAGAAATTTCTTCACATTCTGAAAGACAATATTTTTTGCCAGATATAACCAAATTTGAACACATTCTTTCATTTGGCGCCAAATATGTGTTTTGGTTTCGTAATCTTAATAGTCGATTTTTCGGCCAAATTTCACCAGTATTTTGTCAAATATCGCCAACTTATTGGCTTTTGCCATAGTGTCATGATCCTGACCCTTATTACCCAAATGATCCACTAATCACATATGATGAAACATGTGACTTAGCTTGGTCTTCAGGTAATCAAAAACAGTAGAGTATAAAATGAATCAAAATCGTTTAAGCCATTTCTTAAGTAAAATTAGCTTGACAGCATTCAGCAATGAAGCGATATGACCCACTAATATAATTCTGTTTAATATGCAACTCAGCTCAATAATCTTCTCGTGACAAAAGACGTTCCGTTGCAAAATTTAGGTAAAATTGACTGAGTCGTTGTTATACATAATTAGAATGACACGAACCCATTAAGACCTAAAACGACCCACTAATTGAATTGTTACGTGCAATGTGTCCTATCTCAATGGTTTTCTTTTGCCCGAAAACAATATAATAGAAAATATACTCAAAATGGTAAGAACAATTTTCTAGATAAAATTAGCATGACCCACAAATGAGCGTTATATCGAAATCTCTCGAAAATGTGACTTAGTTCATTAATTTTTGCGTGCCGAAAACCGTTAAATACAAAATTTAGATAAAATCGATTGAGCCAATTTTTAGGTATAAATATATTGACCTTGCCTCATTATGACCCAAAATGACTCATTAATCGAGTTTTCTCAAACATCTGACCTAACCCAATGATTTTCTTGTGTCCGAATACGATAGAATATAAAATTTAGTCAAATTTTCGCGAGACATTGTCTAGATAAAATTAGAATAACCCAAAAGTGACCCACTGATCGAAATTTCTCGAACATGTGACATAGCCCAATGATTTTCTCGTGCCAAAAACATGCTTTATACAAAATTTCGTTAAAATCGATTCACCCGTTCTTTAGATATAGCTTGACCACGACCCATCATGACCCACAAATGACCCTTATAATCGAAATCTCTCGAACATGTGACTTAGCCCATTAGCTTTCCCGTGTACAAATATTGTTACACTCAAAATTTCGTTAAACTCGATCCTGCCGTTCTTTAAATATAAATAACTTGACCCAGACCCTTTATGACCCAAAATGACCCATTAATCGAAATTTCTCGATCATGTCACCTAGCCCAATGATTTTCTCGTGCCAAAAAATGTTGTATACAAAATTTCGTTAAAATTGATCCACATGTTCTTTAGATATAGCTTGACATGACCCGTTATGACCCATAAATGACTCTTATAATCGAAATCTCTCAAACATGTGAGATAGCCCATTAATTTTCTCGTGTCAAAAAACTTACATACAAAATTTCATTAAATTTGATACTGTCGTACTTTATATATAAATAGCTTGACCCAGACCTTTTACGACCCAAAATGACCCAGTGATCGAAATTTCTCGAACTGAGACCTAGCCCAATAGTTTTCTCGTGCCAAAGAAATGTTGTATACAAAATTTCGTTAAAATCGATCCACCTGTTCTTTAGCTATAGCTTGACCATGACCCATTATGACCCATCATGACCCACAAATGACTCTTATAATCAGAATCTCTCGATCGTGTGACTTATCCCATTAGCTTTCTCGTGTCAAAAAACTATTACAGGCAAAATTTCGATGAAATTGATTCTGCGGTTCTTTAAATATAAATAGCTTGACCCAGACACTTAATGACCCAATATGACCCATTAAAATTTTTTTTCGGACATGTAACCTAGCCCAATGTTTTTCTCGTGCCCGAAAACCATAGAATGCAATTTTTAGTCAAAATTGCGTGAGAAAATCTCTAGATAAAAATAGCATGACCCACAATGACCCCAAAAATGACCCACTAACCGAATTTTCTCGAACATGTTACCTAATCCAATGGTCTTCTTGTAATCCAAAACGATAAAATATAAAATTTGGTCGAAATCGTTAGAGCCGTTTTTTAAATAAAAATGGCTTGACCCACAATGACCCAAAAATGACCCACTAATCAAAATTTTTCGAACATGTGACCCAGCTCAATTGTTTTTTCGTGCCAAAAAACGATTGGATACAAAATTTCCTTAAAATCGATCCAGCTGTTCTCTAGATATAGATAGCTTGATCCTAACCCATTATGACCCAAAATGACCCAATAATCGAATTTTCTCGAACATGTGACCTAGCCCAATGGTCTTCTCGTGCCAGAAAATGGTAAAATCCAAATTTTTGCGAAAATCGTTAGAGCCGTTTTTGAGATAAAATTTACCCACACAGACACACACACACACACACATACACACACAATTTTTGCTCGCATTATAGTATAAGATATTATTCATCAACAATTTTGCATTACTGCATTTGATAAATTTTATTGTGACTATTGAAGGACGATTAGAGATACGCCTGAGTTGTTGTTTCACAGAAGACAGTCATACCACATAAGTGTCGTTGCAGATACACCAGTCAATCGTAGATGCACCAGTTATTCTAAAATGATGAATTAATCTTAGTAAGAGATATATTTATTGGTATTATTAGATATGTAGAGAAAGGAAGCTTTTTCCTCTGATATGTGCACTGGTAAAAATCCATTCATCGATCTATAGACAACAACACTTGTCGGATAATGATGAGGAAAGAAACAAAAGTTATCTTCACAGTAACTTTGAGAGATAAGGATGACGTAAACGTTTTATTTTAAAGATTGAAGAGTTGAGGACAGATCTGTCTGATCGGCGATGGTACAGCCACACTTGAACTGTCTGCAGACCTCCTGCGGCATGAATATATTCACTTAACGAACAATCTGTGAGCCCCTAGATGCATGGTTAAGTTGCAAAAATAAAGTCTCATCAGATGCTAATTATAAAAATCTGCTTGCCCAATTACGAAATTCTTACACAGTAACAGCATTTTTGAAAAGTAACTATAATACTGTCAAAGGGAGTTGCACGCTAGGCCCAAGGCCCAACGGCAAAAATCTCCCAAAAATTTTCTCCGTGTTCTCTGATCCAAGTGCAAGGCAAGAGTGAGAGAGAATTCAAAGAGCCGCGGACGAAAGTTAGTACAATCGCTCCACGCTCAGCCAATCAAAAAAAAGAAAAGAAGTTGTTAGCTGAATTTAGAGAAATTCTTAAGTATGGTTGGGCATTTCGATTCATCTTGAGGAGTCGACTCTGACTCGATTCACTTGGCTAATGAGTCGAGATAGTGAGTCGACTCCCGACTCACTTACGATTGGTTGGTTGGTTGTAAAAAAGACGCAATTTTATGTCTTTTATCACGTATATTGCACAAGAGAGAATTTTTAAATGTATGCTCGAATTATTTTGCTTTAGTTTTTAGATAAAAGATATATTTTTGTGGCAATAGCCGAAATTTTCAGTCCTGTACCGGCCCAGAACGTATAAAAAATAATGACCTGGTCGGTAAAAAACATAAATGTTCGGCCAACTTGCTTCGTACAGAACAGTTATTAACCCGACAAGAAAAAAGTTAAAATCTTCTTCTTAGCCTGATCCGGCATAGTTAAATTTGTAGAAAACATGGATTTTTCCGTTTGAGAAGTTCTAATCAAAAATTAATATTTTAGATTTTTTTTTATGTTTGTAATCTTTATTTTTAAAGAAGAACCCTATGCTATGATATTCATTTTTTAATTAATGTTTAATTTGTATGTAAATGTTTCAGTTGATATTAATATTGTTAATCCAGATATTATGTGCTATTCTACGCATTAGAGGTTTAAAAATTTGAAAAATGCTACAAAGTAAAATCCTCCAAGACGGAATAACATTAAATAAAAATTCGCTATAGACGAGTTCCCTTCCGATCGCTACGAGGGGAAAAAGGTTAGACCTGAACCAGTCTTTTAGTAAAAAGTAAGTCTCAAGCTCGGCTTGGGAGAATGCAATTACAAGGCCCAATCCGAAGTTGTAAAATAAAGTAAGGCCCGACCCGAGTGCCGCTAAAAATAGGCCGGAGCTTCGAGCCAGGATCCGGCAATCACAGCGTTTAAAATTATTAGACTTTTTTCTTTCCTTTTTTTCCTTCTTTTTTTATGGGGGGGGGGGTTCTTTACTTAAAAATTTAAAACGGATACTTTAAATTCATTATGTTCTTATATTTTTAAATTATTAGTTATTCACAAATATACCCCCCCCCCAAAAAAAAAGAGAAATCTTAGTACAAATTAAGTTAATTGATTTTTAAAATTTTTTTAAATATGTGTGCGTTTACATGTATGTCGTGTTGGTTATGTTGGAAAGATATCGTATCATCGAATTAAAAAGAAATTAATTATTTTACGTTTAGATTCTGTAGAAAATATAATGCAAAAAATATATCACCCCCCCTCCCCGGTCTAGTCTATTTCTGAATTTATTAAAACTAAAATTATGAAAAAAAGGGGACAACAGTAGTTTATTCGAATTTTGCTCGAAAATAGTAGCGATTATCCTGAGTCTCATTGTTTTGCAGAAAATTGCATTTTTCGTTTCACATAAGCTTTATATTGCAGGGCAATGTCAGCATGTTTTAATGTACAATTATAAAATTGATAGCCTGACTATTGAGGGGATTTCGAATCAAATAACGTTTTCCATTTGTTTAATAAATGAACTGCTAATCAAACTAAATACGAAAAAGAAAAAACGGAGCTGTTGTAGTGTGTTTGAAGAGGTGAAGAGATATTAGAAAATTTAAGATTCAATTCTAGAAAAAAAAAACTCAGCATTCACATAATTTCTGATACATTTTTATTTAGAACTTTAAAAATTGACAGGCAGCTATAGAGGAGATGAAAAATCAAACAGCATTTCCATTTTTTAATAAATACATTACATATGAAGAAAAAATGTATTCTTGTCATGAAACGACAGGTTTTTCTCTTTTTCCTTGCAATATAAACTTTGATTTTAAGAGTAATTTTCTAATGTATTTTCCAAAAATTGGAAAGCGCCAATCAATTACATAATTTCTGAATAAGAAAACTTTTCAATTTTACGAGTTTTTTTTTTTTTTTTTTTTTTTTTTTTTTTTTTTTTTCAACTAAAAATGAATTCAGAAATATGTAAGAAAGTAGCTTTTTTGAATTTAAGAACAGATTTAATAAATTCAGAGAAATATTTTCAGAAATCTACTTTGTATTATACAGCTTTAAAAGCTACGACATTTTCAACCCTCTTTTTTTTCTTTTATTTCAAATTACATTATTTTTTTAACGAATGTTGAAGAGTCTAAAAATCTAAGTAAACGATAACATTGCTGTTGCTATTGTGTATTTTCTGTCTTGCGAATACATACTAAACTAAAATATTGCTCATGAATGTGCATAAAATATTCTTAAGAAAATTATTGTATGCTAATAAAAATTGGATTTTTTTGTAGAAATTGAACCGGGCCGGGTAAGTTTATTAATTTATTTATTCATACGGGTCGGGACCGGATAGAACTTTTTATTTTACATTAGCCTGGGGTAGCTTACGCTTGTACCGGGCCTGGTTGGACCTGTGTGCTCCTCTAAATAAATTATGAATATTTGCAAGTTTTCTGTAATTTTATTAGATGTCATTTTACAAATCTATCAAAATGTTCAGTGTCTGGGGCATAATTTACCCCTTATGCGATCATAAAAAAAGCGGCGGAAAGATTAATTTTTTAACTTTTCCCTCATATTTACAGTTTTTATAATTGATTTCCTTTTGAAATTCTATTTATAAAATCATGATAATATACTGAATAACTGCCAAGTTTTATGTTTTTATCCTGCCACTATTTAAAAAATAATAATAATAAATAAATAAAAGTATTTTGAAATCATCGGAATTTTAGGAAAACAAGCCTTCCCTTCATAAAAAATAACTGTAAAAAATAAGCGTAAAATTTCGCAGCTAAGACATTGTGATCCCCTCTCCCCCCGATTGACACTCAGAACTTACTTGCGCTACCAAAAAAAAATAAATAAATAAATAAATAAATAAAAAATAAATAAAATAAAATAAACAGGAAATATTATCCGAATCTGGTTTGAAAAAAGGAATATTTAAAAAAATCGACCATCTAAACTTAAAAAAATTATATGAAAATTATATCCATTTTTACATTATCTGCAAACATTTATAATTTATAAAAAATATATATATTTATATATATTAAAAGAATATATTCGTAATCAAATGAAGGGCAAAACTTTATCTAAAATACATCAATCATAAAATAAACTCATAAAACTTTTTAGCAGTGGTGAATTCGGAAAGTGGCTCGGGGGTCAGGCATTCCCGCGGAACAATGAGATACCCCCCCCTCCCTGAAATATCAGGCATTTTGTGTTTTAAATGATAAAAGAGTGCAGTCTTTACCCCACCCAAAATTCTTTATAACATCCACCTACACCCACAGATATCTCCACTCGAAAAAAATGTGTCAATTTAACACTGTTTTTTAAACAATTTGCTATTAAAGTAAAATTTTATTTCTCTCTCTTCAACTTTTTTTTTCTATATTGCATCAGATAAAGGCAGATGGAAATATTTCGCTAACCAGTTCTACTTTCTTTTAGCAAAAAATACAAACATAATATCTGCTTTGTTTGATCGTTCGATCTTTCCTCAATACGGAAATCGGCACAAGTTTATCATAAATTCAATTAATCTTCCCAGAAATATCCTGCTGAACGCCCCTTTTTCCATAAATTCAATTAATCTTTTCAGAAATAACCAGCAGAACGCCCTTTTTTCTCTGCCCCTCCCACTCTTTTCATTCATTCGGTATCTTCCTCCTCCGCTTTTCCCAAAATCCCCAACCGCAATATAAAGTCAAACCAAGACATTTGTTTTTTGCTAAAAAGCCCAGCGCGGATTCGAAGAGTCGAAATCTGATACCGAGTCGAAAGAGTGGTTTTCAAGGAGTCGAAGAATCGAAGAGTCGACCACCCAATCTTCAACTCTCGACTCTCCAAGTCCGACACTCTGTTAAACTGGTCCAACCACTCTTTGAGTGAGTGAATTGACTTTTCGACTCTTCGACTCCGAATCCCAAACTGAGTTGAAATGAAAGTTCGACTCTTTTGAGTCGACTCCGTTAGCCAGATAGGAGTCGATAGTTCGATTCACTTGTAAGGAGTCGACATTTAGAGTCGACTCCTCGACTCCTCGGCCAACTCTATATCTTAAGGGGAGTTAGGTCAAAAAGTATTATTTAGTGGCAACAAGAAATACGCGGGATTTTAAGCGACGCTACAATTTCGTGGAAAAGGGTGAATCATGAGATTGGAATTTCCGTTTGTCCACAAGATTCACTGAAAAAACGCGCGGGTGGATAATGGCGATGTTGGAAATAAAAAAAATGGCGCGCATAATTTTAAAAAGAGAAAAAGCTAGAAAGGTACTAAGACACATATCTGGCTAAATAGTGGCTTAATCTTGCTGAAATTTAACCAGAGTATTAAGAAAAAAAAGATTTATTGAATGAATATAGATTTTAAGATGAATATTAAAAATAAAGGTTTTAGAATTTATATATTTAGGACTTAGTAAATATTGTAAAGAGAAAACAACATCGCGAATCTTTAAAAAAGAAAACAAGATAGCATATTGCTAAAAGTAAATATTATTAATTAAATTGATGGCTATTACTGGGATTATTAAATAGAAATAAAATTTTAAAAGCAATTTAGATTAAATTTTAAATCGGAAATGTTATGGAAAGTTGTTATAACATAACATTTATCTCCCCTCAATAGAAAAAAAAAGGACAAAAAAAAAATTTTTGAGCTATCGGCTTCTTACCAAAAGCACCAAAATATGAAAATTTATACGAGGAAAACCATGAGATTTTAACGATAGATATTACCTCAATCATCTACCAACTTTAATTAAATAAAGATCACATGATTAAAAAAAAATAAATTTAAAATGAAGAAGTTAAATTATTGCAAATTTAGAATAGTACGATTTAAAACCAAATTTCCAAGAATTCTGAAAAACAAAAGTATAACTAGAACTGACCTGTCATAACCCTAGCGAAAACAATTCCTGAAAACACATAAACAATCATGACAGTGCATAAAATTGTAAAGACTGAAAACAGGAACATAGTAATACAAAATATACCTAAAAATAAATACAGGAACATGTAATTGCACAGAATAAAATAACAAATTAAATATGTAAAACCAACATTATATAGGGGTGAGTCAAAAAAAAAAATATATATATAAACCTGAAACTCTCATGTGTAGACCATTACAATTTTCCAATGTGAACCAGATATAAAGATAATGTAAATAATATTATCAAAACAGAAAATCAGTTACATAGCAGTAGAAAAGCAGAACTTGAATATAAATGTGCTTTTTATGTAATTTTTAACCATTATTACACAAATCATTATACATAGAAAATAATCTATTGAAACTGAAGTTTTTATTCCAAAGCAATAAATAAAATACCATCAGAAAACTTTATCTGGTAATCAATTGATAAACTTTTATAACACATTAACAAATACTTTTGTAAACACTACACAAGAATTAGTACCAAGAACTATTCAAGAAAAAAAAATTCAGGATATTTGAGGCCTACAGTGTTGAATAAGAGAGAGAAAAAATAAAATTGACTTCAAAAGGTAACTTAATACATATTAGCTCTCATAAACTTATTTAGCAAATAAAAGAGAAATTCAAAAATTCTCATTTATGCAAATCCTGTAATTCAGTAGCATATTTTTCTAGAAAGGCTATAAGTTTTTATAAAAAAAAGATTTCTTGATTATTTTAAGAAATGTTTTAAATATTTAGAAATTTTAATTTAAAAAATCTTTTATTTAAATTTTCAAATTTTAAAACAATGTATTCTAATAATTTAAATATTGAATGCTGAGGAAGATCCAAAACTAAATTTAATAAAATAAGATGAATTTTTAACATTGTGTTGATCATCAAAAAACGTAGAGAAGTTTCTCCATAGTATTGAGACACACAATGCGAAAAGACTACTGATTTCTAATTACATATATATTTTTTATATATATTTTTCATATTATTTTATATGCATACATATATTTCACTCATTCATCCATTCATACAGTGTGGTAAAAAAAATACCCAAATGTCAACAAAATTAATAAATTGCTAGACTGAGTCACTCGTCAGTGAATCATAACAAAAGTATCAATAATTGTAACACTGGTTGACACCAAAAAAAAATATTTTCTACCCAAATTAAGTAACTAACCTTAGTACTTACTAACCACGAACTAAAAGGAATGTAACCAACTGAACGAGTTAGCTTGGGAGAGAATAAAAAATATTTGAAAAAAGAGATGAAATCAAAGTAAGTCTTTATATTTTTAAATACATTTTTATGCATTTATTTCATTTTATTTTTTCATTTCATATTTATTTTTATTTTTCTTTCATTTTTATTCAATATTTTTCATATTTTATTTTCATAAATTTTTTGTTTATTTTCTATTTTATTTATATTCATTTTTAATAAGATATAGAATATATGATTTAGAAGATAGGAGATAGGGTACCCTTTAAATTTAAACTAACTTTAATGTTTTGACATCCTCAGCAAAATTTAAAGTTTCTCACAGTGTAAAAAAATTCTATTGTAAATTGAATTGTAGAATAATAAAATTTTAAACTATAGCATAAAACTAATACAAATAAATGAGTTATCCTATCAGAATATTTACAATATCGCTCGAGAATAACCGGAAGGAGGAAAGAAAGCTATTTTCTTTTGTGACCCATCCTTATGGAAGCCGGCCAGTGTACCATCACTTAGCTTCTCCGGGCTAATACCAAACAATTCGTTCATGAATGGACAGCCCCAATGATAAAATAAATAACTAATAAAATAAAGTAATTAAAAATTTATCTATTGAGTAGAGAAAAATGCGCGTAGAGCATCACAACTGTCTGAGCACCAAAATTTTGTTGGTTGCAGCCCAAGAGCAAGAACTTGTTAACTTGACTCCATAACAGTAGCGAGTCCCACATCTTTCCAATTGTAAAAAAAAAAAAAATAACATCTGGCTAGTTGACATACCGACCATTAACGGGGATTTTTGGGTCTAGGCACGGGAAAAATCCACAGAAACCCTGGGTGGCATCTCAACCAGTGAAAATATCCAAGATAACCAAGGATACCTTTAAAAGGGGGGGGGGGGGTAAAGTGTCTGCTATAGTATACCAGAAATAAAAAAAATACATCATTTAAGGGATAGGAAAAAAAGACACTGGAGAATATAGAGTTATTAAACTTCATTAATTTTTTGAAAAGAGAAAAAAAAAAAATTCATTTGAACAGCACAAGAATCACTAAAATGTAAACAGTATATATTTGAAATTTCAATTGAATCAAGGTAAGCATTTTAATTTTATTAAATTCATAAATTAATATTTATTTTCTTTCTTTCATTTATTTTATTTTAAATTATTTATTTTTTTGCTTTATTTATTTATTTTTATTTTATTCTATTTATTTATTTTTATTTTATTTATTCTTATTTGTTTATTTTTTATTTTATTTATCTATTTTTTATTTTATTTTATTTATTTTTTATTTCAACCATACACCAGAAATATTAACCAAAAAATATGAAATTACATCAGTGTACAATATGCACCTTGTACTCTGAGTTCTGCCTGCAGAACTTAGCACCCCATATTAATCTATTAATACACATGTGCATGTGAAGATAAAAATGAGTCATTCTTAAAAAACCAATTATTGCACTTTGAATGAATCTTAAATAAAATACTGCTTAAAATAATTCAAAAACCAGCATAAAAAAAAAATTGAGAGCCCATGTACTATTATTATTGAATATCATCACTCACGGAACTATTTTGCATGCCATAAATTTATCAAATTTTATATAAATATAGCAATTCCCAATTTTATTATCTTTCAAAATTATCATAGATATTGTGAATAAATCAATGTATATAAAAATATCAATCAAATAATAATATGATAAAAATCAATGTGTATAAATAATAATTATCATTTTATTTCTTTATTTATTTTAAAATATTTTTTCAAATTGGTTATAGACTTTAATCATATAAATGAGTTCAAAACCATCAGATTTGTTTACTTTGTAAAAAAAATATTCACAGATAGAAAAACAATTTTTATAAAATTTTTACTGCATGTAATAGTAATTATTATTAATATTTCGTTTTTTCTTTATTCGTAAATTATAAATTAATCAACACAAAATGTATGAGACACATATGATTTCAATATTGTAAAGATAAAAATTCAAAATATAAACACTTTATTTATAAAATAAATATTTTCAAAAACATATGTATAAAAAAAATCAAAATTTGGTCTGCACATGAGATATCAAAAATATAAAATACTCAGAAAAAATTTAGAAAGGCATTTTAAATTTTAAAGTTTATAATTAAAGAAAATTAATATTACACTTTATTATTATTACTACTATTATTAATTTTATTTTATAAAATATTTAATGTTTAAATCAAGTATTTATTAATATTTCATTAAAAGATAACTACTAAGTGAGAGAGAGAGAGAAAAAAATTAAAAGATCGGTAGCCCCAGGTAAATTCCTGAAGTCGAGGCACCATAAATGTCAGGTGGCCCTTGCGTTGTGCCGCAAAATAATTTAAATAGATTAAATTAAAGTTTAATTTATTGATAAGTTAAATGATTTTAATAATAAAACTTATGCTTCTAGAAATATAATTATAGATCTGAAATTGCAGTTCTGAAAAATAAAAACATATAAATAAAGAGTAGAGTACTCACCCCAAACATTAGTGATGTGTGTTGGATCACAAAATACAACTGGAGTTTCGCAAACAAATATTTTTTATTCATAAGGCAAGAAATATATATTATCCCGGGATCCCAAAATAACTTACACTTTACTTAAATACATTATATTATTCATCAACAATTTTGCATTACTGCATTTGATAAATTTTATTGTGACTATTGAAGGACGATTAGAGATACGCCTGAGTTGTTGTTTCACAGAAGACAGTCATACCACATAAGTGTCGTTGCAGATACACCAGTCAATCGTAGATGCACCAGTTATTCTAAAATGATGAATTAATCTTAGTAAGAGATATATTTATTGGTATTAGATATGTAGAGAAAGGAAGCTTTTTCCTCTGATATGTGCACTGGTAAAAATCCATTCATCGATCTATAGACAACAACACTTGTCGGATAATGATGAGGAAAGAAACAAAAGTTATCTTCACAGTAACTTTGAGAGATAAGGATGACGTAAACGTTTTATTTTAAAGATTGAAGAGTTGAGGACAGATCTGTCTGATCGGCGATGGTACAGCCACACTTGAACTGTCTGCAGACCTCCTGCGGCATGAATATATTCACTTAACGAACAATCTGTGAGCCCCTAGATGCATGGTTAAGTTGCAAAAATAAAGTCTCATCAGATGCTAATTATAAAAATCTGCTTGCCCAATTACGAAATTCTTACAGAGTAACAGCATTTTTGAAAAGTAACTATAATCAGGGGCCTCGCTAAGGGGGGGGAGGGGGGGAGCCTCCCCCCCCAAACATTCGTGAATGTTGTTACAGTTGGCAAATTCACAAACTTAGTTGGCAAATTTTCTTTAAAATTTTAATAAAAACTATAATATATTTTCAATTTTTGATAGAATTCGCAAAAATTACAAAACTAATTGGGAATATTATTAACCTTTTAACAAATAGGGGCTATATTACATTTTCTAATTGTGGTAAGTTGGCAAAATTCTAAAATGAGTTGGCAAATATTGAAATTTGACTTGGCAATTTTAGGTCCTCTCCCCCCTCAATAAAAAGTCTTAGCGATGGCCCTGACTATAATACTGTCAAAGGGAGTTGCACGCTAGGCCCAAGGCCCAACGGCAAAAATCTCCCAAAAATTTTCTCCGTGTTCTCTGATCCAAGTGCAAGGCAAGAGTGAGAGAGAATTCAAAGAGACGCGGACGAAAGTTAGTACAATCGCTCCACGCTCAGCCAATCAAAAAAAAAGAAAAGAAGTTGTTAGCTGAATTTAGAGAAATTCTTAAGGGGAGTTAGGTCAAAAAGTATTATTTAGTGGCAACAAGAAATACGCGGGATTTTAAGCGACGCTACAATTTCGTGGAAAAGGGTGAATCATGAGATTGGAATTTCCGTTTGTCCACAAGATTCACTGAAAAAACGCGCGGGTGGATAATGGCGATGTTGGAAATAAAAAAAAATGGCGCGCATAATTTTAAAAAGAGAAAAAGCTAGAAAGGTACTAAGACACATATCTGGCTAAATAGTGGCTTAATCTTGCTGAAATTTAACCAGAGTATTAAGAAAAAAAAGATTTATTGAATGAATATAGATTTTAAGATGAATATTAAAAATAAAGGTTTTAGAATTTATATATTTAGGACTTAGTAAATATTGTAAAGAGAAAACAACATCGCGAATCTTTAAAAAAGAAAACAAGATAGCATATTGCTAAAAGTAAATATTATTAATTAAATTGATGGCTATTACTGGGATTATTAAATAGAAATAAAATTTTAAAAGCAATTTAGATTAAATTTTAAATCGGAAATGTTATGGAAAGTTGTTATAACATAACATCGATACTAACCAAAGAGCAAAATCCAATACAATAATAAAAAAAACCCAGTGAAAAAAGAGTAAAAAATGCGTTGAAATAACTCTGAAAATCCTATAGTGATGCTAAACATATTTTATGGAAAAAAATTAAGTTCTTTTTAAATATCACCATCATGATTTTTTAATACCAGAAAGATTTATAATTGATTTTTGTCTGAAAAACTTTTAATATTATAGTCCAGAAGGCAGTAGCATACACATTCACTCCATCAAATTCACATCATCAGATTGAACTTTCAGAATTATTTAAAACTCTCTTTGCATATTAAAACGCAGTTGCTCTGTTAAGTCATATCTTCGTGCAAAACACATGAAAACTCGATTTTAGCAGTTGATTCGCTGGTTTATCATTGCATTTCCCTGCGGTCCAAAGATATGAAAACGTGAATGGATGGTAGCAGTAAAGTCGAATAAATTTACACATTCCATATTTTTTCATACTTTTTTCAGTAAAATAAATAGAAACTTTATAATTAGGAAAAACCTCACTACCTCCGAAGACGTAATGATAATTCTCATATACCCCGTATCTATTTTGTTTGTTTGCTTGTCTTATTTCAAATAAGCACTTATAGGCCATGTATTCCTTTTTTGTAATCACGAGTTAAATTTGAATAAAATTTGATAAACTTATTTATCCTTTTTACAATTTCATTCGTAAAATGAGCTTTTATTTAATTAGAAACCATACACTTTTGGGCAAACCTTATTAGTTCCTGAAATTCTTGAAGACAGAGGAGGAAATAAATTGCGAATAGAATTTTAATGATGTTGATTCAGCTAAGTATTCGAAAGAAAGGTTTCATCTTTAATTTTACTTTGGATGCAAATTTTTAAAATTAATTAAAAATCGAACCAGGAGGCGTTTCTGAGATCAATATTTGAGTTTCTTTGTCATAAAATTAAGACTAGGATTTGAAGTAGTAATTCTTTTATATTACGTTTCGCAAATCTACTGTTTTCTCAATTAGTTATTTAATTATGTAACAATTACTCTAATCTCTAATGACTTTAATTTTGTTTTATTTTTAAATAAAATAGATTTTAAGAAAACTGACAAATAATATAAAACTAGTTGGATGTGTCAATCCCAAAACTTTCTTCTATCTCATAAGTACATTTTAATATTAAAAAAAAACATGGTGACCCCAAAGTTACCACTATCGAATTTCCTCGAACATTTGACCTAGCCTAATGAGATTCTGTAGCCGAAAAGCCTAAAAAGCAAAATTTAATTAATATTCTGAGAAAATGATCTTAGTAGTGCCTCATGTTGGATAATTTATACTAAAACCTAATAAGCATCTATTTATGTCAAGACCTAACAGAATCTGAAATTTGATCGAATTTCGTCCATTAGTTCTTCAGTTATAGTTATAACAAAAAATTTGCAAAACGTAGAATAGCAACACCATATCTTGGACAATTTATGCCAAAACGTAAAAAAGCGTCTAATTATGTTATGGTGTAAAAGAATCTGAAGTTTGATGAAATTCTGTGCATTAGTTCTTGAGATATAGCTAGTTTAAAAAAACCGTGTAAAATATAGCACAGCAGTGCCATCAGTTGAAGGATTTATAACAAAACGTAATCATCGTGTAATTATGTTATATGTCATTTTGTAACAAATTCTGAAGTTTGATGAAATTCTGTGCATTGGTTGTTGAGATATAGCTATAGGAAAAATCGTGCAAAATGCAGCATAGCTGCACCACCTGTTGCAAGGTTAATACCAAAATGTAATCAGCGTCTAATTATGTTATATATTCTAGTGTAACATAATCTAAAATTTGATGAAGTTCTCAGCATTAGTTCTTGAGATATAGCTATCGCAAAAATCGTGCAAAATGTAGCATAGCAGCGCCACCTATAGGTCAGTTCACACCAAAACCTTATCAGCGGCTATGTATCTCAAGTTATCGCGGAATCTGAAGTTTGGTGAAATTCTGTGCATTAGTTCTTGAGATATAGCTATCATGAAAATCATGAAAAACGTGGTATAGCAGCGCCACCTGCTGGACAATTTACACCAAAACTTAATCAGCGGCTATGTATATCAAGGGGTCACAGAATCTGAAGTTTGGGGAAATTCTCTGCATTAGTTCTTGAGATATAGCAATCTTCAAAATAATGAAAAACGTAGTATAGCAGCGCCACCTGCAGGCCAATTTTCACCAAAACTTAATCAGCGTCTATGTATATTAAGGGGTCACAGAATCTGAAGTTTGGTGAAATTCTCTGCATTAGTTCTTGAGATATAGCAATCTTGAAAATCATGAAAAACGTAGTATAGCAGCGCCACCTGCAGGCCAATTTTCACCAAAAACCAATAGGCACTAATTCATATCAAGGTCTAACTGAATATAAAATTTTATTAAATTTCGAGCATTAGTTCTTGAGATAGAGCGCCCACAAATTTTTTGTCACATACAGACAGACAGACAGACGGACAGACTCACAGACAGACATTTTCTAAAAATAGTCAAAACGTGTTCAGGACCTTCTAAAACGTATAAATCCGTCGAAAACCGGAAGTCGAAAATTTTCATGAATCCAATACTTTCTTCTTGTAAAGATAGAAGAAAGTAAAAAGGACTTCAGTTATTGTTTCTTTTATTCTTCTTTTACAGTTTCCGAACCGTATGTATAAATTTCTATATTTTTGCTTTAGAGAATCAGGGTTCGTACAGATACTGTTAGTTTCCTAGGTTTATCAGGTCAAATACCAGTATTTTTTATTTTTTAAAAAAGATCTGCTTCAAACGCCGGAAATTTCGCATTATTTAAAGAAAAATTGCCTAAAAGAAAATAATGGTACCGACGAATTTTCCTGGCTTTATAATTCAAGGACCCGTACAAACCTTGCTAATAAACCGTTGTTGTGTTGTTTTAGGCAATGGATGTAAAAAATAAACATAATATTTGAATTGCATAAATGTTTTTATTAACCAAAGGAAATTCCTAATGAAATGAATACACAATATTATTCACGAATTCAAACTTTTTTCACCTGCTTTCAGGTCGAGGCAACTTCTGCGCATTGGGAATGTTTTGAGCGGACAGAGTTACTGTTGTATAGCACTCCGCAAAAATGTGGTCTGTATTGATGGACATCATCTGAAAACTAAACAAAAAAGAAAAAACATGATTCAAACAAAGATTATGAAGCAATTTCTAACATATTCAAAATACCTTAATACATCCTCATAGTTTAATAAGGTGAAAGAAGATATTTAAAATAAACAAATTAGAAAACTTCACTGTTAAAAATAAAGGTGATAAACCGGTTGCATTTGGCGCCCAGGGGTGAAAAGGTGTTACCATTTGACACCCGCGGGCTTGAAAATGTGTTTGGGGTGCCGTTGGGTGTTTCACGCTAATTAGAATGCCGAGCAATGCATACCGTTGGGAGATTTTCACCCCTTAGTCATTAGCGCATGCTCTGTGACGTGTATCCTTGCTCTTCAACTGGCTTTCACTGGTGGATCAACACAACAATTTTTTCCTACGATGACTATCACCGCTATACGCTGTCCCAATTTCGTTTAGAACTTCGGATGGCTAACTTTTCGCGAGCTCTTTTATATAAAGCAACCTTTGAATTTCATTACATTTGAACATTTCAGGGAGACTTTGAAGGTGAGCTTGATGGCCGAGTGGTTAGAGAACTGAGCTTGTAATCAGAGGTTGTGGGTTCAAATTCTTCGTGGGCCAAAAGTCGGTTTGTATATTTTTTAATTTTTTTTATTATTGGGCACTCTGGATTAAGGGTGCCATCTTTTCACCCTAATTAAAGGTGCCATTTTGGCTCCTTTAGGGGTGTCACCAGTGAGACAAACCTTTCACCCTTAAAAGGTGCAATGTATCATCATTAGTTTTAACAGTGTTATAACTTAGTTTAAAACACAATTCCAATAATTACAGTCAGGGCCGACGCGACGTCACTCACGGCTTTGACAAAATAGTTAATAGGACCCAACGTATAATGTAATACTAGTTTTATGAAAATTATTGTGATTATATGTGAAATTATATAGGATACAACCTTTTTAAATTACGTATATCGTAGAATAATGCACAATATTGATTTAAAACTTTGTGCAATATTCTACGTAAACTTTGTGTAATAATTTACAAGTACTGTAAAAATGCCACTACTTTCACATTCATTGAGCATAATTATTTTTCATTTCATAAAATCTTCTGCTCAAAACAATATTTTAAATATCTATTTTTTACGCTGACGATTATTTTCGTGATCATCGAAATCATTCATTCTCGACTGGTGCAAACTCTTTTCCTGTAAGAAGTTCTAAAAAAATAAGTAAGCAAATCTAGAGCAAATATATTATTATTTTATGCAGCAGAAACGTTATTTTGATTTATATAGAAAGGAAAACTGAAGGAAACTCCAACGGTCACGGTTGGAGCGGGGACGCGGTTTATTCAACCGCGATTACGGAACACAACCTGAAAAGTACTGAATTATTTTATTATTTTATTGTATATGATCAATAGATTTGTGCATTCTATATTACATAATTTAATTAGTCCAGTAAGAAAGCACACACTTGAACACCAACTTAAGTAATGTCCAAAAATAGATGGAAATGTATTGGGATTTTTTGTGCAATAATAATAATTAATAAATTTAACAAAACATATTTCAAAAAGTATCAGCTTACGTATAATCAAATTATATATATTTTTTTCATTTTAATCTTTCGATATTCTATTAATGTTTTAAAATCAATGTAACAAATCTCATGTAACCTGATTACAATGCTACCGTTTAAAAAAATGAATGAACAAAAAAGCAAATTGCAATATGGATTTTAAAAATAGTAATACAGCAGAACCCCGCTAATTCGGACCTCGTTAATCCGGATCTCAGCATAATCCGGTTCAACCTGGTCGATTTTTTTTTCAAAGCTTGAGAAATGATTGGCAAATTTCGATAACATTAATTTATTTCATCCTCGTATTCTGCATAAAAATGGCTTTTCTGAAATACTTTTGAAAGAGTGCCTTAAACTTTCTCATTTAAACTCTTTGATGTTACCTTTCAAAGAAACAGCAATGCATCCCTTTAAGGCTGTGATCGGGTTGCTGAGAGTACTCTCCGAAAGTTGTGGAAAAATTTATAGCCTACAAATTAGGATTTATCGGATAATAAGAAGGCTTGAAACTGAAGAATGAATAAGAGAGAATGAAAGAGAAATTTCACCTGAAGATCTTGTGAGCATGTTAAAAAAGCACTGATGGTTGCTCAGATGATGCTATTATCGACATTAGCAGTTGGTTGGAAGCAGAAAATAATGAAGTTTGCGCCTCACTTACAAATGACAAAATAATCGTTCGATGCACAACTGAAGAAATAGAAAACGAAAATAATACAGGCGAAAACACAATTATCAATGATGATCAACCAAAAGTTATTAGCCATAATGAAGCAACGTCTCATTTAGAACAATTAATGGTTCTCACTTTGAACGTGAAGTGGAGACTACATCCAGCGAACTAATTATGCTCAAGCGATTGCGTGACCGTATGGCCCGCAAAAGATATACAAAACTGGCGCAGCAGATGATTACAAACATTATAATTACTACAAATTGAATATTTTTACTGTGTATAAATATTCAATATGTTTAATATAATGGTGATTTTCTGCAAGTATGTTTTATTTTATTTCATTTTTTCTTATTCTCCGGATAATGTGAATTTTCAATAATCCGGATTGGGTCTGGTCCCAATTAATCCGAATTATCGGGGTTTTGCTGTATTTTCGAAAAATTGACGCATTATTGACATGCTGTTTTTGGCCTAAATCGATTGTGTCAAGTATCGTCCATTTTGACGAATATGCGTTGATTTTTCGAGTTGCCAGAGATTTTTCCGTCGACTGACTGGCAGATAGACAAATTAAAGTCGAGAGTAACTGTTAAGTAGAAAAGTGCAATTTTCGTGTGTTGCACCATTAAAACTCATTTCTAACAATAACCGGTCATAAGTTGTATGGATTTAAAACGTGTCTTCTCGTTTTTATAGATAGTTATGTTTTTACCGATAAGTTTTTAGTCTCAAAAGAATGGGATTTATTTTAAATGACCTCCTATAGGACAATACTCTTCGAAATATAAGTTAAAGGTAAAGATTGTCACCTAAAATAAATATTTTGTATTTTAATGCATATACAGCAACTTATAAAACAAATGCTCTATTTGAAAGCTGTACATTATGAAAAAAAATCTGTTGTACGGACAATACAAGTTGCAAGGGTTTTTTTTTTTTCTCCAATGAATGTGTCAATGAATATGGATTAAAATTGCTAAAATTGGAATTAATTTGTCACTTTCGCTAAGGTTTTAGAATTTTTTTTAATTACTAAAAAGAATTTCCATATATTTGTCAGAGCAATTTTCATATTTTATTTTTTTTTATTTTACATTGTAATAATAAAAATACTTGAACTAAGGTGGTCTGGTGTAATAACGCCAGGCGGGGTAATAACGCCAAGTGCTAATATTTTGCATAATTATGAAATAATCTGGTAGATGACACCCATGTGCTCTACGCAGAAGGGTTTTGAGTCATATAAATCGCAAAAAACAGCTTCAAGTTAATTTGTTTCATTTTTAGGTCTTATTGTTTTTACAAGCAACTAAAATTAACGCTTGATCTAAAATTTGCGAGATACGTTTTGTGATGTGAAGACTATTTTTTTTATCCGGAAATACTTTGTTAATTACATAAATTTGTAGTACATTTCATGGACTTTCAAAATATTGTTGAGGATTTTGGATATCTTCTCGAGATAATTTGTAATTTAAAATGTACAGCGCAATAACTATAACGGGGTAATAACGCCAATCCTTGCCATTAATACCCCGGTTGATTCCCTACAGTGGCCGAGCTACATCCTAAATACTGATTCAAATAAACACAGTTAAAACTGTGCAATGTTTCTAATAATTCTATTTAAGCGGTCCTTTTTAAGCAAAAATAAGCTCACGGTCTGCTATTCTTTTGCTTCATCCTCCCCCCCCCCTACACCACACCTTTATTTTTCTTACACTTTCACAAAAAATTGAACATTTTCAATAGCTTAGAATGCAATGTGTCAATTTCTAAGTTTGTAGAGTTTGTATTTTTAGAATTGGGCAATCTACATGCAATTATTCCATCTTATTTCATAGTTTTGTTTGCATGGCGTTATTACCCATATAGGAGGGTAATAACGCCAAATAGCATTGGTCAAGAAATCACGAGATTACATTTTATGAATACACATCTGTTAAATGATTTTTTTTATATAGATAGTCAATGAGTTGCTGTATCAAATCATACAAAAATGCAAACTAAAACTGAGCCGTGAAAATTGGTAGAACCTTAACGTGGCGTTATTACCCCAGGATACCTTATATAGAAAATGAAAATTTAGCATTTTCTGTCAAATATGTTCTCAAATCCATGTTCACAATAATTTTTTGACTCATTCACAAAATCAATTTCACCGAAAAATAACACCATCAATATTTCCTGTAAAACGTCAGTCATCAGCAAATAATTATGATTAAAGAAGTATCGAGTAATCGACCCTATAAAACCAAATATCCTGTGGAATAATTGCTAAATTTTGCAATTGCTTTTTCGTGAAACAAACGATTGTATGAATATTTCGATTGCAGAATTTAAGAATAAATCATTGAAGGTCGCTGGGTTTTTTTTTTTTTTTTAGGTGGCAATTGTTATTGATTGTAGAATTATCGACACCACAACATGTAATATTTTTTTCTTCCAATACTTTTTTTAAAAATCAGAATTTTTTAATGTTACGTTTGTAGTTTAAGATAGTACAGCGATAGCTTTTGTCAAAAATTTTAACGATTTTAAATTACTGTGCACAACATCTATCTAATTTCATATAACGTGCTGCCCATTTAAGTTGTTCCGTAATTTTTTATAGTTAAATAATATACTTGCTAACTTACCAATAATTTTCCTAAAACAATACCGATGTCTCCAGTAGTAAATAAAAGAGCTTCGAACCAGAAAAAAATGTATATTTAGATGTGTCTTGTTTCATTATGTTTCTTACATAAATTTATTTATGATGTTAAAATATTTTACAGAAATTATCGGTAAGTTGGTAGATATGATATACTTATTAAAATTGAAATGACACTTTTTTTCTTTTAAAATACAATTATTGATCGACCTTAAACATAGATGCACTCTATGTCAATAATTATATTTATAGTTTTAAAATATTATTAAATGGACCTAATAAACCTACTTACACAAACGTACTGAGAGCGAATATCATTGCCAACGCCAATATCATGTTCGGCAAAATTTCATCTCTGGCAGTAACAATTTCGCGAAGTTTTTCGTACAGGAAATAACCAAAGAACATGGCCAGTACCTCAGCAAAGCAATAGATATAGAATAGTTTTCCTGCAAAGCAAAACAGAAATGTTTCATACGTTAGCAATTTGAAGAAAATCTCGGAATTTAACCCATTTGTGCCTAGCGTCCCTTTTCAGGGACGCTTCAAAAGGTGCATGTAGCACTGTTTTTGACACCGGTAAAAATGAACAGCAATCTTTATTTTATTTAATTAAAAAACGTTTTGTAATTAATGAACTAAACTTAATTCTTTTAAAAATAGTGATGCCAACCGAATAAAATTTGCGCAAAAGGTGGTGGGCACGAATGGGTTAATTGCACAATAAAACAGAGTACTCTTTAATTCGAGAGACGATTTGAACACAATGCTCTTAAAAATTCTACCTTAATACACAACAGCTATATTTAAAAAAAAAAACTTTGTTATTGTGTCCACTGTAGCTGTGAGATCAAACAACGTAATTCTCATATTTGTACACTCATAAAAGTGATATTTCTTGGAAAAGTATAGTTTAATAATGTGTAAATGTGTGGGTCAATATTTTTTATTGCTCCCCCAAATTTTAGCTTTCCACATTTCATAGTTTAGGAGTAAAAATGGCTGTGACAGACGGACAGACAGACACGGGAATGATCTTATAACGGTTCCGTTTTTACTTTATAAGTAAGGAACTCTTAAAACAAGAATTGGTAATTCCAACGTGTTTTAAATGGAATAATAATTTTAAAAACCCGCAAACTACAATTATTATTTCATCTTGATTGCATTGTCTCTATCGCTTAAAAAAAAGATCATTTTACATAAGGCATATTAATTTTTTAGTAAAACATTCAGAGAAGTAAAGAATTTTGGGAAAATTAAAGTTATTAAAAATTGGTTTTAGAGTAAATAAAAAAAGGACTTGTTGCAAGGCTTATACGAATAATTTATAATTTTTTTTTGGTTTATTGTAAATTCATTTAAGAGCTCTTTATTATCGACATGATTCTATTTCTTTCATTGTGGTATTCTCTAATGGCGTCAAAAAATAGTAGACTACTTTTGAACAGCAGCCAAAACCCAATTACAATTTTTAGAAAGGTACTAGCGAGCTACGCCCGCTAGCTGGGCCACTTTTTCCAAACGAACCTCGGTATTAAGCGGTATATAATAAGCAAAAAAATTCAGTTAATAAGAAAGTCTTGGTGTTCGAATCCTCAGGCACAAAAAAAAGTAAATTAAAGAGCCATGGTCCCGTTAAAAATATGTGATTTCGCACGGTGGGCCACGTGCACTTGAAAAAAAAAAAGATTGTGGATCGGAGCTATGGTCGCTTCGCGCCCATAGTCCCGTTAAAGATATTTGGTTTTGCACGGTGGGCACTAAGCGCCCATAAGACATTTTTTCGTATTTTTTAGTTCATCAGAAGCAGATTTTTACGCAGATTCTGAATATGTAATCAGTTTTTTCTACTTTAAAAACTGTCTGCATGATGGTTTAAGAAAAAACGCGCAAAAAAGGGAGAAAAAGAGGTTTTCGACTGCTTCTTCTTTTAGCCAAAGGGGAAAAGTTCAGGTTCTTCACTGCAAGGTGGCGCAGTGTTCTGCCTCAGAGCTCCGTTTGAGCGCCGTTTGAGATTTGAGACATTTTTCGTTCCGATTCCCAAGGGGTTTTTAATTCATAACTTTTTTAATTTTGGTCCCACGGTCTCGAAAATGCCCGAAATGACTTCTCCGGAATTTTTCCAATCGAAAGACACCTCTCGCGACTTCCAACTCGCCCGCGTTGCGAAGTTTAATCGGCTGCAAGCAGACAGAGGCGCACGGATTTTATTAATATAGACTAGCGAGCTACGCCCGCTAGCTGGGCCACTTTTTCCAAACGAACCTCGGTATTAAGCAGTATATAATAAGCAAAAAAATTCTTTAAATAAGCAAGTCTTGGTGTTCGAATCCTCAAGCACAAAAAAAAGTAAATTAAAGAGCCATGGTCCCGTTAAAAATATGTGATTTCGCACTGTGGGCCACGTGCACTTGAAAAAAAAAAGATTGTGGATCGGAACTATGGTCGCTTCGCGCCCATAGTCCCGTTAAAAATATTTGGTTTTGCACGGTGGTCACTACGCGCCCTTAAGACATTTTTCCGTATTTTTTAGTTCATCAGAAGCAGATTTTTAGGCAGATTCTGAATATGTAATCAGTTTTTTTCTACTTTAAAAACTGTCTGCATGATGGTTTAAGAAAAAACGCGCAAAAAAAAAAAACGCAATTAGCGCCGGTAGAAAAAGCGGTTTTCGGCTGTTTCTTCTTTTAGCCAAAGGGGAAAAGTTCAGGTTCTTCACCGCAAGGTAGCGCAGTGTTCTGCCTCGGAGCTCCGTTTGAGCGCCGTTTCGGATTTGAGACATTTTTCGTTCCGATTCCCAAGGGGTTTTTAATTCATAACTTTTTTAATTTTGGTCCCACGGTCTCGAAAATGCCCGAAATGACTTCCCCGGAATATTTCCAATCGAAAGACACCTCTCGCGACTTCCAACTCGCCCGCGTTGCGAAGTTTAATCGGCTTCAAGCAGACAGAGGCGCACGGATTTTATTAGTATAGATAATATAATGATGGTGACAACAATCAATGTTATTGCTTTCACTTTATCGTACTTACATTATTTCTAAATCTAAATACTGTACAATTTCACTTATTTATTTTATTTACATAATGTTAATTGTTTTTTGATAAAAGAGGAATAAATTTAGATTTGGGGAAAGATTTATTTGAAAACTGATTATCATTTTAGCGACATCTTAAGTTGAACATAAAATTAATATCATGTAAAATTCTGTGAAATATATTTTGAATCAGTTTACGGTAGGAATTATATTTCATTATTTTTAAGGGACCATTGGATATGTTATTTTACAACAAGGAAAGTATCCCCGTTCGTGGAAATGGGGAAGCTATCCCGATTATGGAAAGGGATCGAGGAAATTGTGCAAAGAAATTATCAATGAAAGCACTAAAATTCTGTTTTATCTGCAAATTGTTTTAATATTATTGAAATTTTTTTTTCTATTTTTACATAAAAAATTAATTAGCTTAAAACAAGGAATGTGTTTCAAAATAAATAAATTTTGAACTATGAATGATTGATAAGGATATTTTAAAACTTTTTTAACGTTGAATTTCAAAGGGTTCTATCTCTAAATTTTTAATTCAGTAATCAGTGTATAAGTTCACTTTCAGCTGCTATCATATTCACCAACTTTAAGAGCAGTTTTTGAGATAACACCTGATTTCTGCCAATTTTCAACTGATTTCAGCCGAAATCGTCTCAACCCTCAGTGTGATAGCAAACAGCAATATTCCCAATTTTTTTACCGCTGCTCTAAAAAAGTCTTTGCTATCCACTTCCATTCAACCAATAGGAGGTAGGCGGTTTTCAGTGTCATCCATTTCCCCTCTACCAAGATGGCCGACGAAGTAGAATTATGACCAAGAAAGAATTTTAATGTAATGCATAAAAGAAAAAATACATATATGGGGCATAAAACACAGTTTGTATATAAACAGAGCTTTGAAAAGGAGTTTATATCAAGAGATAGCTTAAAAACACTAAAAAACACTGAAACACTGAAGTTTCAGGAATGTTTACTTGTGCCAACGAAAGCGCAATTAATAGTAATAACTGGTAACAGCAGAGCCGGTTTTACTTCCATCTTAAACAAAGATAAATGAAACCTTTTTTTCACTTGGTACTGTAAAACTTGGAGAAAAGTCGGTTACTTGAAACATTGGTGAATCTGATAGCAGTTTTACCCACATTATAAAGGGAGAGAGAAATCAATCTGGCTTTCTTCTTGTACATGAATCACAAAACTCAAAAATTTCGTCAATTTCACGATATCTGTAAATGATTTTGTACTTCGAATATACATGAAAATGAAACGATAAAAACAAATAAGGGGATTCAATTTATTCACTCTAAGGAATCTGACAAATTAACTTCACTTCCATATAGTCAATAAATTAGTAATTGTTTTTCAAAATAGATTTGTAATTTCGTGCGAAATTCTACGATCTGTCAATTCTTCATCTAGTTTTGAAACACAGGGTGTGAAACAATACGCTTTTAAACAAAGGAAGAAAATATCAAGAATTGGTACTACTAGGTTATCCCGTCGACCAAAAAAAACGATCGCCAAAAAATAAGATTAAATGCCAATAATGGAGGATCGTGGATGTCACATTCAATGATATTAAATACGATACAAGTATTTGAAACATCATTAAGTGATTTTTATTTCGATTTTTTATTTATATTTTTATCAATATTCTGCTAATTATTTGATTTTTTCATTATTTTAAATAAAAAATATGTCAATATGTATTATTTGGCTATTAGTTTGGCGATTTGTATAATTTGGCGAAATCGGTCGACGGGATAACCTAGAAGTACCCAAGAATTTACCACGTTCATCCTTCTCTATGATCTGGGAGTACTGCGATCTCAGAACTATCGCTGCAAATCCTTTCAGAGGCGTTAAGGATAATCCTAAAAAAGTAATATAACCATCAGTGCAAAAGTGTTGCTCCGTTCTTAAAATAGCACATAGTTTTATTTGTAAATGGCATTTTATTAAATGATTATAAAAATATGTAATTCTAGAGCATAGAATACCTCACTGTTCGGCAATCCTATTTTTTTGCCATATGTGTATGCATATATCACTCGCCCGCTCGAAAAGTGACGCATCTCGCAAAAATTTGTTTCATATCAGGAATATGTCTGTCTTGCTATTCAAAAAAGTCAGAAGTGTACTTATGCGGAAAATCGTTTTATTATGCTTTTTTGTCCACTTGTAACCTCGGAAGAGGGATGGATTGTGTGAAGAGGTAAAATTACCCAACCCTCCAAACCTCATTCAATGCCTTCATTCTTAAAGATTTTATGTTTTTATATACGTTTTTACTATTGCATGCAGAGCTAAGAGCTATAATTTCATGTTACAGTAAAATCCAGTAAATTTTCTTTTGCCTCTCTTGCGAAATTTACTTTTGTCGAGATGCGTCACATTTCTTGCGTTTGAACGCAAGTTCCGCTGTTCGAGTATCGCAAAACAATGCGAAATCGAAGCTATAAAATCTACCCGAAAATATAGACATCGTCGTTTTACTTCAAACGCGTGAAAAGTAATTTAAATATCTTACAAAAAAATGAAGCTTCAAAACATTTCACTTAAAACTTAACACAAACTTTATTCCAGAATAATTCTACTACTTCTTTTTAATTTCTCGTGATCATCTGTGAAAAATAAAACTATGACCCTGGAGTTACTATGAGAGTGTGGACACCAAAGTAATTACAAATATTAATCGCATTCGCGACATTCTCCCACCTTGAGTTTTCGACAGATAAACTCAACAACGGGTACAATAAAATATAAAATAAAATATGACTAATACTTACATTAGAGTGATAAGATACAATTCTTACAATATTACATTTCTCAAAACAGGTAAATAAACATTTTCTTCTGCAAAATTCAAATAAGATTAAACATATTATTACAAATTCAAATTAACACTATGAAATATACTAAAAAATAAGAATAAAGTTTTTTGTTGAAACAGAATTTAGAGTTAATAACGTTTTGGGACAGTCACTATTCTGCCACTTCTCGTTCTTAATACTGGATCACTAGAAAGTTCTTTTGGAATCTCTAAATTGTACAGTTTTTGGACAGGTCGCAAATGTTCACCATTTTCAGTTTTTAATCGTGCAACTCTTGGGTGGCCATCTTTACCAGAAATAAGTTCTTGCACTCGGGCTAAAGCCCAATAGGCACGTTTCTTATCAGACTCTACGAGTACGACATCACCAACGGTCAGTTGCTTGACATTCTTTTGCAAAGAACTTTGCTGGCGCAATTGTCCTAAATATTCAATACGAAATCGCTTACGTAAGTGTTCTCGAACATGTTGCCTATACTTAACTCTTTTATTTAATTCTTGCGCGTCAATTGCATCAAAATCTCTCACATCTGAAGATCTTATGTCCTGTAAAAACATTGATGGTGTTAACGGTGCTAGATCGTTCACATCTTCAGTAGCATAAGTTAGAGGTCTAGCATTCACAACTTGTTCACAATCATAGAGCACTGTGAGCAGTTCTTCGTAGGATTCGTAGGATAATGAAGCTCTACCTAGAACTTTTCTCAGAATGCGTTTCACCATTTTCATCAATCGCTCCCACCAGGCACCGGTAGGTAGGTTAAATTTCCGGCGAATCTGTTGGGCTCTAAATCTTCTGCATCCTACACATTTCTGTACTACTGCTCGAATAGTTTTCCTAACTTTTAGGATCCAGTAGTCTTCTCGTAATGATGTCATCATAAGAGCCACTCCTGCATGCAAAAGCTCTTGGTGTTTCCAGGAGATCAGGCGGTGGACTACAGGATGGTCAGAAGGCAAAAGAACAGGGTATTTAAAATTGAAAGCATCTTCTCTATAAATAACTTGCGTTTTCACTCTTATAATACCATCTTCATCTAGGATTGGTCTCAAGCTACGTATCTTCTGATTATTCTTCTCGTTGAATCTGTCTTTCTGAATCAAAATTATCAATTTTCTTTCGGCTTGTTCTAATTCCAAACACGTAAGTTCAGAAACTTCTTTTGAATTAGGATTTCTTAAATTGTTTAAGAATCTTAAAATCCAGGCGATCAATCTTATAATTTTCTTGAAAGATGAAAACCGTCGATAATACCAATCACTAGATTCTGTGTTCTTGTTCATTGCTGAAATGACACTTTTCCATTTTTCAGAGTTAATAATTTCTTCATCGGGAATTTCGACACTTTGAGGCCAAGTATATTCAGGTTGAGCCAACCAATCCGGTCCCTCCCACCATCTTAATTGTAAAAATTGTTCAATCGAACAACCTCTGGAAGGGTTATCTGCCGGATTAAATTTTCCTGCAATGTGTCGCCATTGGTTCTTTTGAGTTAAGGACCTGATTTCTTCTACGCGATACCAAACGAATGTTCCCCATCTTTCGTCTCGCTTTATCCAGCTTAAAGTTGTAGTTGAGTCACACCAATAAAATATCTTTAAATTTGGAATTCGTAGATCAGATATAACTCGACTTCCCATCCTGGCTCCAATGCAGCATGCTAAAAGCTCCAACCGGGGTATCGTTATGTTCTTAAGGGGAGCTACTCTTGCACGTGACTGTACGAAAGTTACCAGGATTTTATCTTTTCTCTTTACTCTTAGAAAAATGCAAGTAGCATACGCATGTTTGCTTCCATCACAAAATATGTGAAGGCCTACATCATTACTTTCATAATTATCAAAATACATCCATCGCTGCAATTTGATGTCAGAAATCATCTTCAATCCTTGCACCCATTTTAAAAATTGTTTAGCCAAATTAGTTGGGAGTAATTCATCCCACTTAATTTTTAACTTCCAGCATTCTTGTAGAATAAGTTTAGGGAGCAAAGTCACTGGAGAGGTAAATCCAAGAGGATCAAACACTTTCTGAGCGAATGAAAGTACAGCTCGTTTTGTAGGAATAATTTGTTTTTCCTCAATAGAACCGAATTTGCAAGATAGGTTATCGTTTTCTAGATCCCAATTTAAACCTAATACTGGTGTTACATTAGCTGTTGAATTTTCAGAAATAATTTGAATGGGATAATTTGACAACCATCCCCTGAGATTAAATTTTGCAGAGAATAGTAACGTTTGGGATTCAAATATAAACTTATTTAATTCTTCAACTGTGTTGAAACTGCAAACACAATTATCTACATATAACGATTCATTCAAAATTTCTACTGTAGAAGCGAGATTTTCAGTCGCACTTTCTAAATGATGTCTCAAAGTAGCCGCTAATAAAAAAGGGCTACAATTGATTCCAAAAACAACACGTTTATGTCTATAAATTATGCCATTTTCCCATATAAATCTCAGATAGTCTCTATCCTCTACTCTAATACCAATTTGTAGAAATGCCTTCTCTATATCGGATACTGCACCAACAGGATATTTCCGAAACCGATGCAATATAGAAGGAATCATTTCAATCAAATTTAATCCCTTATCTAGGCAATCATTTAGAGAAGGGGAACCTTTAACATGAGCCGAAGCGTCAAAAACTGGTCTAACTTTAGTAGTTTCACTCGATTCTTTAAATACAGGTCTGTGTGGCAAATAATGTACTTTAGTTTCTTTATTATCAACCACCCTTTCAATTATTCCTGCATTTATCCACGAATCAAATACTTCGCTATATACCTCAATTTTATTTAAATTAATTAACTTTTTCCTCGTTGTAGCAAGCCGCTTTTCGGCCAATTCTCTATTGTTAGGTAAGCAAGCTTTATCTAGCACCCATGGCAATGCTACTTCGTATCTCCCTTCTGAATCTATTCTTATATTACTCTTAAAATGCTGCATAGTTTCTTCATGAATTTCAGATTTAGTTTTGGATTCAACTGGATCCGTTATACCCATAATATCCAGCTTCCACAAATCAGCAACGGAACAATTGTTCCAAAGTGATGAAATAATCATAGCAGCCTTATTTGTTTCTGATTTAATACTTGGAATTTTTCCCATTAGAGTCCATCCCAAATGGGTTTTTACCGCAACCGGACCACTTTCTAAAACTTTAATATTTCCGGTGAGTAATTTTCCGGCCACATCAGAACCAATCAATAATTTAATTTCATTTTCGGTTTCACATGAACTATTTTCAACATCAGAAATTTTAATGCCATATTTATTTAATTCTGATAACCAAGGCCCAGTTGGCACTTTTCGTATTTTAGAACAAATAACAGGAACATCTAAAACATGCATATCACATTTATAACTATTGTCTATGCTACTTAAGTGAATTCTATACTTATTATGCTTTGTTTCACTTGTCTCAATATTACCAAATAATGTGTGAATTAATTTAATTTCACCAATACTTTTATAATTCAAATATTTAATTACATCTCGTGATAAATAGGAACGTTCGGATCCTGTGTCAATAACTCCACGCACGATTTTCTCTTTTCCATTGTGCTTTACACGGACACTCAAAGTTTGGAGTAACACAGTAGGATCCGAAGCTTGAGTAGTTAAAACAGTGTCACTACTCCCTGATTCATGTTTATGACTTTCTAACGACACATTACCACCTTCATTAAAAACATTTTGACATAATATAAAAAAATGTCTTTTACCACAATTCGTGCATTTAGTTTTAGAGTTACAATTGCGTGAAATGTGGTTTTTCTTCAGGCAAACAAAGCATGCTCCTTTTTTCAAAATTAAGTTACGTTTCTCATCAAAAGAAAGCGAACTAGCTTTAAAACATTTTTCTGATAAGTGACACTTGTCACAAAATATACACAAATCTTCACGTTTTTTAACTAAATTCTTATTAGACTTATTATTTATAAATAAATCTGTGGCAGTTGGCATTGAATTATATTCATTATTACATTTATGATATTTCTTTGGGTTCTCAAAACCAAGATTGGAATGAGCCAAAAGGACCCGCTCTTCCGCAATAACTTCATTTTTAAAAAAATCAAGGATAGAATTTAATTGGTTCTTACCTTGAGCAGTCTTCTCACGCTGTCTTTCCCAAATTTTTAATATATCATGAGGTAGACAAGATTCTACAAGTGGAAAAAGTATGCTAGCATATTTCTCTTCTGTGACCCCTAAGGATTCTAGAGACCTAAGTTTTGTCTCTAGATTATCATATAACGACGATAAATTAAAATTCTTGCTTGATGATCCATTATTATATAAGACTAATTGAAGAAGGTCTCTAACATATATCTCAATAAGTGTATCTTCTCTGCCAAACCTTTCTTTCAGATGTAGAATTACTTTTGGATAATTATCAGCAGAAACCGGATAACTATTTACTATCTGTGCTGCTTTGGATTTCGGCGTTATCGCCTGTAAAAGATAAACAAATTTCAAATGGTCATCTAAAGTGGTGTCTTCATGAATTTTGCTGAATGAATTCCAAAAGGTTAACCATAATCTTGCATCGCCATCAAACGGCTGTAAACTTATTTCTGGTAAGCGAAGTGGTCGGGACAGCGTTCTTTCAACATCTGTATAATTCTGCGATCGGAGTTGTTCTTCGATAGGTTTCACCAAAAATGTCTTTACTTTTTGCTTTATAGCAATAAATTTTTCTGTATACTCCTCGCATGCTTCAAATTCTTTAGAATAATCTTTTTCTATAACTTTCTCTGTCAACATAAAATTCAAAATTTCTTCATCTACAGCTCGCAATCTTGTGCTTTTATCTTCCAGTTGACACATTAAATTCTCTATTAAATTAGCATCTGGAGTTACGTCGTTTAAAGCTTCATTTAAAGCATTATAAGTTTTCGTAAATCCAGCTCTAAGAGGAGTTCTTTTGATTTTCAAAGCATCCATTTTTTTCCAATGACAACTTCTGTTAACAAATAAAAAACAGTTACTTTTCACACGTCCCTATTAGTTCGGACGCCACATATCGCAAAACAATGCGAAATCGAAGCTATAAAATCTACCCGAAAATATAGACATCGTCGTTTTACTTCAAACGCGTGAAAAGTAATTTAAATATCTTACAAAAAAATGAAGCTTCAAAACATTTCACTTAAAACTTAACACAAACTTTATTCCAGAATAATTCTACTACTTCTTTTTAATTTCTCGTGATCATCTGTGAAAAATAAAACTATGACCCTAGAGTCACTATGAGAGTGTGGACACCAAAGTAATTACAAATATTAATCGCATTCGCGACACGAGAACCCCTATGCAAAGTTTATCTAAAATTATACTTGTGTTTTCTTAATGAATACAAGAAAAAGAATGTTGTCCAACTGTTTTAAGAATAAGCATTTAAATTTGCCTCACCTTTCCTCCATGAGGAAGCAAATGCAAGAAGTTATTATAATTAAAAAACAGTGGTGATATCCCTTTTCGATTAACTACTTACGATTTTCCTTTCATTTTTCTTTTCTTGGGGAATTTTAAAGACAAATCAGCTGCTGTTCAGAGATATGTCTATACAATAACAGTTTTCGTCTTTGATTAAATAAGCTCGGTTAAACAATTGAAATTAAGCTACATAAAATGAATTAAGTAAGCAGAGTTTTTGCGTCCGGGTATTTTTTAACAACGTGATGTGAAAGGTCTTTTTAATAAGATAAAAGTCTTCTTTTAAATCTTACGTAATTTTTAACCAAGATTTCTTTCTCTGTTTAATATTCACGTGAAAAGCTTTTATTGTTAGAAAAGAAATATTATTAAATTATTTTGGTTTATGTTATTATTAATACTATTAATTATTCATTTGTGTAATTGTGCTTATAAAAAAGTAAAAAGGTTGCGAGAAAAGATTTTGTCAAATTTCTTTTCTCGCCAAGCACTCACTTTCTTTTGCCAATTACTTATGCTGGAAAAATACATTTAATATTGTATTTTAAATGAGATGAATGAATCTAATATACATATTTTTTAATCTGTGTTATAGATAAAAGTTATGTATTTTAAATGAAATAAGTTATAGTTTTATGTTTCAAATGAAACTGGCACATGGCATCAAATTTGGCAAACCTGCACTCGGCTAGCATAAAAACCCCAAAATGGCAATCATGCATATAAAAATGTGAAGTGGGAGACTTGGAAGTGTTGATGACATTGGGCTTTAATAATATAGATTGGCGACTTATCACCTGCGCTGGCTGACATGAAATTGGCTGCTTAGCATATAACGAGTGAAGTGGGTAAGCCCGGAAGTGTTGACAGTCACATGACTTAGGCTTTTATTATATAGAGGACATATTTTTGTAAAGAGAAAATGTTGTATCATTTGTAAAGTAATTTTTAAATAAACTAAAAAACAGAACACAAAAAAACTGCTTTAAACACCATAAAATACATAAAATACCGCAATGCCTTTCGATAGAACTTAGTCTATCTTCATCAGTATGCGGCAGTCGTGCCGCTACATTCATTGTAGACGCACGTCTTTTCCCCTGATGAAGATTGACCAAGTTCTATCGAAAGGCCTTGCGGTATTTTGTGTATTTTATAATGTTTGAAGAAGTTTTTTTTGTGTTCTATTGTATAACACCAGTTTCCAACTTTTTTCCTGAAACTAAAAAACATTTGATTGATGAATAAAAACACAATAAAATCAAAATTCACCGGATTTTATATCAGACGATTTTTTGACATTGTATTTGTGTTTAAATTTTTATCAACTATGTATTTTGTGTAAATTTTAAGAGAAAATGATGTATTTCTGTTGCCACAATAACAAAATTCGTACTAAAAACTTTAAAAAAATTAATATGTAAAAAATGAATTGAGATACGGATTTCAAACAAATTGCGTTTAAAAGTTCATTTTTTTCTCTATTCGCGTTTGAAATGAAATAGACGCCCTCTCGCGGACAAAGTCTGAAAAACGAAATAGAACTGATACCGTGAGCATCTTCCGCTGAAATCAGTGTTTAAAAGGCCGATAAATAAAAAAAAAGTTCTATAATAAATAAATAAATAAACAGTTCTATAACGCATGCAACGTTGGGTTCTTTGTATTAAAATTATCTAAAATCAAAATTTTATACACAAAGTTTAGATCTATAATATAAAAAAGTACATTTGACTTACTCATGGCAAAATAACATGACAGCAACACAATGCTTGCATGATTCACTACGTAAACAAACGATTATCAGGTCTAAACAACGCCACCTTTCGGTCATTACAAACGCGAATACGACGATGTAAAAATTGAAAATTTGCGATGTTTAGATATATATAATTTGTAGTACCGAAAATTACAAAACCAAATTGCATGTGAAAGTGTTGCCATTCACAAAATGACGTATGCGTTACGCACAGATACGTTTGGCCTTTATAATGTAGATAGATATTTATGTATATAATTATATATATATATATTATTACATATTTTTTCGTGCAAAATGTTTTGCAATATTATTACTTACTCATTTCAAATCTGACGCAGTTTCTCCTATTTACTGCTTTTAATGCATATTAATGAAATTATAATTTTAAAGTTTTCTGTCATTTTTTAATATTCATATGAAAGTACTGTTGTTGCTTTAAAGAAAATATTTTTATTTGCGCTGCTTTAGAACTGGCAGCAATAGTTTAAAAAATGATTAAAAAAAATATGAAATGTCTCATGTAAATATACTTTTAAATTTAATCTGTTTTGCAATATTAATATTTGAACACATTAAATGTGACATAATTTCTTCCATTAACAACTTTTAATGCATATTAATTAATTTATTATTTTACAATTTTCTTTTACTTTTTTAATTCGTGTATAAATATAGCTATTATGACGTAATTTTCAATATTTTCCTGCTTTTAATTTAATTCAAATTTCAAAAGTTTTTTTCTGTTTGTAATACTCACATGGAAATCATTTTTTAATTTTAAGAAAATATTATTTTTTGAACTTTTTTTACAATTCGCGTTTGTAATGACCGGAAGATGGCGTTGTATAGACCTGATAATCGTTTGTTTACGTAGTGAATCATGCAAGCATTGTGTTGCTGTCATGTTATTTTGCCATGAGTAAGTCAAATGTACTTTTTTATATTATAGATCTCAACTTTGTGTATAAAATTTTGATTTTAGATAATTTTAATACAAAGAACCCAACGTTGCATGCGTTATAGAACTGTTTATTTATTTATTTATTTATTTATTATAGAACTTTTTTATTTATTTATCGGCCTTTTAAACACTGATTTTAGCGGAAGATGCTCACGGTATCAGTTCTATTTCGTTTTTCAGACTTTGTCCGCGAGAGGGCGTCTATTTCATTTCAAACGCGAATTGGTAACAGTTTAAAATAATACTATTTTCTAAAATATGTAAAAAATATATATCGACTTACTTAAAATTTTAATTTTAAATGGAAATAAATCCTCCAATTTAATCAAATTAAAAGTAATAATAATAAATGCAGTCTGCACAGCAGGAACTTCTAATGTATTACCCTTGCAAAAATTATTACATTCCTGTGAATAATTTTTGCTCCTATAAAACGTTTTCAATGGAACAATTTTAGCCAAATAAACATCTCTTAAAGTAGTTAAACTAGTAAATCTGCAGATCAGGAGCCTAAACGTCAGCTTTGCACATCATTTTTTTTTTAAACACACTTTAGGTAATATTCAACTTTCTGGAAACTGTAATTTAAAATTTTCAAATTACGTAATTATTTATAAGAATAAAATAAGAATAAGAAGTTTTCAGCCATCAAAAGCGTTAAATTAAAGATTTAGTTATGTTAGGATATTCTGAAATTTTCATGATCTATTATTTTTGTTTTTTTATTATAACATAGTAGATTTCTTCAGGGGGGCTCCGCCCCCCTGAACCCCCCGTAGTCTCATTAAACTTGAATTTGTAACTTTCTATCTATTTGCTAATGGTTATCTTATATCTTGTATTTCTTTATACATTTTGATTTATAAGGATAAGTAACATAAGGATGAGATTTCCGCTTTTTTGGCCACCAGTAAAATTTTAGAGAAAATGTTGTTCTCTTAAATCGCAAAAATGTTATGATTACATAATATAGCATTTTCTCAAAAATTTTACTGGTGCGAAAAAAAGTGGAAATCCCATCCCTGGTAACAGTTTTAATAAGCATTTTTCATTATCCTCATACTTCTACATATCTGTCCACCACAAACACCTAAATCTGATATATCAGGAACTTTTGAAAGTGTAAACTCAGTAATCTAGTGTTTTACAATTTTGTTTCCGAAAAAAAGAAGTTTTGATTGCATTTTGTGGCAGTTATCGCGGACAGACAGACAGAACAGACTGACAGGCGGAAAACAATAAATTTTGTGTCGCCAAAATAAGCCTTCACTGAAGTTTCGGCAATGACGTCATTATTCATGAGTTATTGCTTTCCATGTTTCTAATATTTTTTACGACTACTATAAAATACCTGTTTTATTTCAATTATGACGTCAAAATTTATCAGGTGAAATAATTGTTAAAAATATAATTATTTTTTATTTCTTTTACTTCTAATTATGCCCCCATTTTTGTCAGAAAAATTCTTATTAACGAAACAAATTTCCGTGTTTAATATTTAACAAAGTACTATAGTTATTTTTATTTTAATTCTGACGTAATATTTATTTTTTCTTAGTTTAATATTTCGAATGGAAATTGCTCAATTGAAACTTATTGCTGTTGAAAATTATTCCATATTTTAATTTTTTTTTTTGGCAACGATAAAAGAAATTGGTTAAATTTTACCTAAAAAATCGCTATTAATTCTGCATGAAAAAGAAGGAAATTTTGAATTATTAAGGAAAATATGTGAATAAAATTAATAAAACATAGCCTATGTTCTTTTCTGGGCTATGTTATAGTTATACACAAAGATACAAACACATTAATTCATCACTTTTGACGTTGACTTCATTTAAATTTTCGTACACGCATTCAAATTTATAACATTATAAAAATAAGGATTATGATGAATGGTTGCTTAGCAACCATTAAGAGAAAATAAAGAAAATGAAATAAATACATTTGAAATAAGTAAATCTCTAAAACAAATTAGTTTATGTTATTGGAACACATTTATAAAAAATCTCCAAAATTTACAGTAATAATTTAAAAAATCTGACAAATGTGTAGACAAAATTTCAAAACAATACGAATAATTTAATTGGTAACTTTCAGTATCCCTTTATCATTGAATTCCATTAATGGAATGTGACATTTTCTCTCAAGAAAAAAAAATTAAAAATCATTGGATTTGCCATAGAAAAGCATTAATGCGCAAAATAAAATATTCTATATTTTCCCAACGAATGAATCAAATCTTACAAAAAACTATACAGCTTAATCCCAGTGCCTCACTAACATACCCACTTAATTTCAAGCCAATCGGATGCTTTTTAAGGAAGTTATCGCGGAACTGACAGACAGACAGACACGAAAAAATTTCGTGTCTCCAATGTAAGCCTTCACTGACGTTTCGGCAATTAATTAAAGTAAATTAAGTTACAGTAATTAAATTTAAATTTAAAGTAATTTAGTAATTAAATTAATTATTCTTAAGTTCCATTAAACATCTTTTAAACTAATTGTTTGATTTCTAAACTGTCTATATCAGCATGTTTATCAAACATTTATAATATCACCAATTTTCATGCTTCTGTGTGCAGTATTTTTTTAATACTAGTAAATCTGCAGATCAGGAGCCTCAACGTCAGCTTTGCACATCATTTTTTTTTAAACACACTTTGGGTAATATTCAACTTCCTGGAAACTGTAATTTAAAATTTTCAAATTACGTAATTATTTATAAGAATAAAATAAGAATAAGAAGTTTTTAGCCATCAAAAGCGTTAAATTAAAGATTTAGTTATGTTATGAGATTCTGAAATTTTCATGATCTATTATTTTTGTTTTTTTATTATTACATAGTAGATTTCTTCAGGGGGGCTCCGCCCCCCTGAACCCCTCGTAGTCTCATTAAACTTAAATTTGTAACTTTCTATCAATTTGCTAATGATTATTGTATATCTTGTATTTCTTTATACATTTTGATTTAGAAGGATAAGTAACAGTTTTAATAAGCAATTTTCATTATCCTCATACTTCTACATACCTGCCCACCACAACACACCTAAATCTGGTGTATCAGGAACTTTTGAAAGTGTAAACTCAGTAATCTAGAGTTTTACAATTTTGTTTCCGAAAAAAAGAAGTTTTGATTGCATTTTGTGGCAGTTATCGCGGACAGACAGACAGACAGAACAGACTGACAGGCGGAAAACAATAAATTTTGTGTCGCCAAAATAAGCCTTCACTGAAGTTTCGGCAATGGCGTCATTATTCATGCGTTATTGCTGTCCATGTTTCTAATATTTTTTACGACTACTATAAAGTACCTGTTTTATTTCAATTATGACGTCAAATTTTATCAGGTGAAATAATTGTTAAAAATATAATTATTTTTTATTTCTCTCACTTCTAATTATGCCCCCATTTTTGTCAGAAAAATTCTTATTAACGAAACAAATTTCCGTGTTTAATATTTAACAAAGTACTATATTTATTTTCATTTTAATTCTGACGTGATATTTATTTTTTCTTAGTTTAATTTTTCGAATGGAAATTGCTCAATTGAAACTTATTGCCGTTGAAAAATTATTCCATATTTTGATTTTTTTTTTACTTTTTTTGGCAACGATAAAGGAAATTGGTTAAATTTTATCTAAAAAATCGCTATTAATTCTGCATGAAAAAGAAGGAAATTTTGAATTATTAAGGAAAATATGTGAATAAAATTAATAAAACATAGCCTATGTTCTTTTCTGGGCGACGTTATAGTTATACACAAAGATGCAAACACATTAATTCATCAGTTTTGACGCTAACTTCATTTAAATTTTTGTACACGCATTCAAATTTATAACATTATAAAAATAAGAATTATGATGAACGGTTGCTTAGCAACCATTAAGAGAAAATAAAGAAAATGAAATAAATACATTTGAAATAAGTAAATCTCTAAACCAAATTAGTTTATATTATTGGAACACATTTATAAAAAATCTCCAAAATTTACAGTAATAATTTAAAAAATCTGACAAATGTGTAGACAAATTATTAAAACAATACGAATAATTCAACTGGTAAATTTCAGTATCCCTTTATCATTGAATTCCATTAATGAAATGTGACATTTTCTCTCAAGAAAAAAAAATTAAAAATCATTGGATTTGCCATAGAAAAGCATTATTGGGCAGAATAAAATATTTTATATTTTTCGAACGAATGAATCAAATCTTACAAAAAACTATACAGCTTAATCCCAGTGCCTCAGTAACATACCCACTTAATTTCAAGCCAATCGGATGCTTTTTAAGGAAGTTATCGCGGAACTGACAGACAGACAGACACGAAAAAATTTCGTGTCTCCAATGTAAGCCTTCACTGACGTTTCGGCAATTAATTAAAGTAAATTAAGTTACAGTAATTAAATTTAAATTTAAAGTAATTTAGTAATTAAAATTATTATTCTTAAGTTCCATTAAACATCTTTTAAACTAATTGTTTCATTTCTAAACTGTCTATATCAGCATGTTTATCAAACATTTATAATATCACCAATTTCATGCTTCTGTGTGCAGTATTTTTTTAATACTAGTAAATCTGCAGATCAGGAGCCTCAACGTCAGCTTTGCACATCATTTTTTTTTAAACACACTTTGGGTAATATTCAACTTCCTGGAAACTGTAATTTAAAATTTTCAAATTACGTAATTATTTATAAGAATAAAATAAGAATAAGAAGTTTTTAGCCATCAAAAGCGTTAAATTAAAGATTTAGTTATGTTATGATATTCTGAAATTTTCATGATCTATTATTTTTGTTTTTTTATTATTACATAGTAGATTTCTTCAGGGGGGCTCCGCCCCCCTGAACCCCTCGTAGTCTCATTAAACTTAAATTTGTAACTTTCTATCAATTTGCTAATGATTATTGTATATCTTGTATTTCTTTATACATTTTGATTTAGAAGGATAAGTAACAGTTTTAATAAGCAATTTTCATTATCCTCATACTTCTACATACCTGCCCACCACAACACACCTAAATCTGGTGTATCAGGAACTTTTGAAAGTGTAAACTCAGTAATCTAGAGTTTTACAATTTTGTTTCCGAAAAAAAGAAGTTTTGATTGCATTTTGTGGCAGTTATCGCGGACAGACAGACAGACAGAACAGACTGACAGGCGGAAAACAATAAATTTTGTGTCGCCAAAATAAGCCTTCACTGAAGTTTCGGCAATGGCGTCATTATTCATGCGTTATTGCTGTCCATGTTTCTAATATTTTTTACGACTACTATAAAGTACCTGTTTTATTTCAATTATGACGTCAAATTTTATCAGGTGAAATTATTGTTAAAAATATAATTATTTTTTATTTCTCTCACTTCTAATTATGCCCCCATTTTTGTCAGAAAAATTCTTATTAACGAAACAAATTTCCGTGTTTAATATTTAACAAAGTACTATATTTATTTTCATTTTAATTCTGACGTGATATTTATTTTTTCTTAGTTTAATTTTTCGAATAGAAATTGCTCAATTGAAACTTATTGCCGTTGAAAAATTATTCCATATTTTGATTTTTTTTTTTTTACTTTTTTTGGCAACGATAAAGGAAATTGGTTAAATTTTATCTAAAAAATCGCTATTAATTCTGCATGAAAAAGAAGGAAATTTTGAATTATTAAGGAAAATATGTGAATAAAATTAATAAAACATAGCCTATGTTCTTTTCTGGGCGACGTTATAGTTATACACAAAGATGCAAACACATTAATTCATCAGTTTTGACGCTAACTTCATTTAAATTTTTGTACACGCATTCAAATTTATAACATTATAAAAATAAGAATTATGATGAACGGTTGCTTAGCAACCATTAAGAGAAAATAAAGAAAATGAAATAAATACATTTGAAATAAGTAAATCTCTAAACCAAATTAGTTTATATTATTGGAACACATTTATAAAAAATCTCCAAAATTTACAGTAATAATTTAAAAAATCTGACAAATGTGTAGACAAATTTTCAAAACAATACGAATAATTCAACTGGTAAATTTCAGTATCCCTTTATCATTGAATTCCATTAATGAAATGTGACATTTTCTCTCAAGAAAAAAAAATTAAAAATCATTGGATTTGCCATAGAAAAGCATTATTGGGCAGAATAAAATATTTTATATTTTTCGAACGAATGAATCAAATCTTACAAAAAACTATACAGCTTAATCCCAGTGCCTCAGTAACATACCCACTTAATTTCAAGCCAATCGGATGCTTTTTAAGGAAGTTATCGCGGAACTGACAGACAGACAGACACGAAAAAATTTCGTGTCTCCAATGTAAGCCTTCACTGACGTTTCGGCAATTAACGAAGAAAGACACCCCCCCCCCTTTTACCCACAAAAAATCATTTACGGCGGCGGTAACAGTGTTACTCACTTTTTTAAGAATAGAAAGATAAATGTTTGTAATTTCTAATAAATTAATCCTAAATGATATTCTTTGTATTATTTTTAATCATACACATCACATATTAATTCAATTTATTCTTAGTTGTGGTTGCTCACGTGTGAGTGGCATTTTATTCTTGCGCCGATATTTTGGGGACAGAGTATAAAGACAAAAGCTATCGCTATTACATATAATGAAACAAAACATGTAGTTTCTTATGTAATACTATATAGATCGGGAGGCAGCAGCGCAGAAAACAACCTCATCCAGTTCACGGGTAAAATTCCCGGATTAGTTATAATATAAGTTCGATTCGCATATCGATACGATATCGGTCTGCCAAGTCAAATCTTGGAGGAAAATACCGGAAAATTCGATTTTAGCAACTGACTCGTACGTTTGCCGGAGTGTTTTCCTACTCCCAATCTTCCATGTTTTCATACTTTTGGGTGAAGGAAACATAAGGATAAACGATAAAGATAAAAGAGCCGTGAGAAGTAAATTCGAAAAAAGTAGATCAAACATCGATTATAAAATTTGACCCAGATATATATCAAATATCATATAGATCAAAAATGATATCTACTAGTATTAAAAAATGCTCTGACGAGCACCAAAAAAGGTTAATGTGTTTTAAAGTAAGAAAAAGTGTTTGACAAGAGCTTCTAATTGAGAATGAGAAAGGACAAGGGGTCCCTTCTTGGCTGCAATTCATTGTCAATGCCAAATTTGAAAAAATCATATTTGCGCTTTTTCCATATAAAAGAAATTTGCGTAAAACTTTCTATCTTTACTTTTTAGTGAAACTTTCAATCGTGCTTTGCATGTTAACTGCATTGTTGACTCTGCACTGCAACTGCACTACAAATCAGTTTTCTGTGCTGTTTTACACTGCGACTGTTTATGGTGGGACTGCGTGAATATGTGATACGCTGCAGGCAGTGTTGAATGCAGGAGGTGGGCCGGGGGGACATTCCCTCCCGAAGGTATCAAATGCCCCCCCCCCAATAAAATTTTGATTTTGTGTTTTTAATGGTAAAAAAGTATAATCCCCTTAGAACTCTATTGTGTCCCCCCCCCCCCGAAACCACAGAAGACCCTCCCGGAGAAAAGTGCCTGAATTCAACACTGGCTGCGGGAACTATGGTTTTTGGCCCTATTTTGCTTTACATTCATGTTTAATCATGTGGTGTCTTTTCTAATTATGCCTTTACACTACACAATTTTATCGTAACAGTGACTGATTTTTTTATATCGAAAAAGCGCAAATATGATTTTTTCAAATTTGGCATTGACAGTGAATTGCAGCCAAGAAGGGACCCCTTGTCCTTTCTCATTCTCAATTAGAAGCTCTTGTCAAACACTTTTTCATACTTTAAAACATATTAACCTTTTTTGGTGCTCGTCAGAGCATTTTTTAATACTAGTCATTTAAATTTTTTGATAATTATAAATTGCATATAAGAAAACCTCAGTTGCTTTTAAATATTCCCAGTACTTTTTCTTATTTCGCTCAATATTGAACTATTTAATCAATGGACAAAAAACGTGGGAAAACGAAATTAATTTTAATTTGTTCGTACAGAAATTGACAGATTCAATTAATTTTAGATAATACATATTTTGTAGAAAAATAATGCGAATAGAAATTTTTATTCTTTTCGAATGGGATTCGTGGCATTCTTATCTACTCGTTTTAAAAATCAGATGTTATAAATATGAAATATTTCCGCCATTAGCGTGATTTCTGTGATCATGGCACCCAAAGGTCGCTAAACATAATTCTGTAGTCAATGCACATAAAAACAAATTTTCCCTTTTAAATTAAGAAAAAAAAATTAAGTGAAATATTTTCATTTCTCCTTCCTGATACCTACTGGAATAGCTTATTCCAATTATTAAATAATATTCTAGGACATTTTCAGGAAAATTATTGGTTAAATTATCTTCCTTGGAGAAAGTCGCTCGAAATACAGCCTTAATAGATTTGCGCCAAACCAAGGATGAAAATATACTGAAAATTCATTTCTAGTATTATTTGTAAAATTGACATTGAAATCACCAGCTGCAATTAAATTTTTATATAATATACAGTGGAACCTCAGTTCACGGTCATAATCCATTCTTGTATCTGACTTTCTGTATGTGATATAAATTTTTTGGGCGCTCTATCCAAGAACTAATGCATGGGATTAAAAAAAATTATATTCAGGTAATCCATGATATAAATTGATGCTGTTTGCTGTTTACATTTTGATTTAAATCGTTCAACAGATGTGTTGCATTTTTCATTATTTTCGCAATAGTTCTATCTCGAGAATTAACGCACGGATTTTCATCAAACTTCAAATTCAGTTAATCTTTATATGAATTGGCTTTGTTTACGTTTTGGTTTCAATAACCAAACACATGGCGCTGCTATGCTGAATTGTCCCGATTACCACAATATCTCTGCAAGTGATGTGCCCAGGCAGGGATCGAACTGGAGATCCCACGGTCAGAAAGCGAGCGTCTTATGCGCCGAGCAAAAGGCTAGCTCGATCGCTTCATGCGAGAAACTCGTTTTACTGACCGAGCAAGATGGACGCCACAGTACTCCACCCCCAGTGAGAAGAACGTCGCATTGACGTTGGACGAGCGATATGCACTCGTGTTGTGCTGGCGCGTGCGAGAATGATGCATTGTTGTTCTGTTGCCGCCGAGCGCATGTGTGCCCCCTCGATGTTGCGCGGCGTGGCAGGCTTTGTGCTATGAGAGTTATCATAGACTTTGCGTGCTGTGAGCGATTCACAGGCTTTGGTTTGCTTGCTGTGAGTGTTTCACAGGCTTTGGTTGTGTGCTGTGAGCGTTACACAGGCTTTGCTTGCTGGGGGTGTTTTCAGTGCTGCCATCTGTTGGTCTAGAGCGAAGGTGGTGAAGCGTGTTTGTTTGTCCGAGGTCACCAATGCAGGTGATGTGCCCAGGCAGGGATCGAAGTGGAGATCCTACGGTCAGAAAGCGAGCGTCTTATGTGCCGAGCAGAAGGCTAGTTCGATCGCTTCCTGCGAGAAACTCGTTTTACTGACCGCGCAAGATGGACGCCACATCTCTATCGCAGGAATTAATGCACAAATTTTCATCAAACTTGAGATTTAGGCACACTTTGAATTATATTATTGCTCATTGCGTGTTTTGGGTAAATCTCCCAACAAGTGTCGCATATATGCTGTATTTTTCCCGATATCCGCAACAGTCCTATTTCAAATTTCAAAAACTAATGTTCGGAATTACATGCCTTTAGAATCCTCACGGTGAGCATATGATTGTCATTTGATTTTGGCACTGTAATAATGAATTTTGACTCATTAAATGCATGAGATAGAAAATAGTTTTGGGGTTGCCACATCCGACTAGTTCTTTAAAATCGGAGTAATCGACGGTTCATCTACACCGTATTGTTTAGCTATTTTGATTACACTATCATCGTTCTTAAGTTTTGTCACTACTTCTTTTCATAATTGATCAGTAATTCGCTTAAGCTTCTTACTAATGCTATCGCTAAACGCTTTTTCATTTTTGAAGTCATAAAAAAGGCTAAAAATTTGCAAAACTGTAAAATTAAAACCAAGTTAAATTTTTTACTGTACTGAAGGTCACAAAGCACTCTGATACGCGCATTTTACTCCAAACTTGACTCCTAACAAGAGTTATGTGAGGGTTGCTAACTGAACTATTCGACAGCTTTGGTCGCGAATCGAGTTATCATACGCCGAAAGAGTAAAATTTTGATCACTGAAGTTGGTCATAAACCGAACCTGTCAAAAACAGAGGCGGCCGTAAACCAAGGTTCCACTGTTTTTTGATAGATAAGTTTGCAAATATGGCATTATTTATATATTCAGTGGCGATGATCATTATGCAACTTGGCGATTTAGGCGATTAAATTTGCAATTTTAAAATAGCGTTTTTTAATAACGGAAAATTGAGAATTTCTATTAGAAAAATTTGGATAATTACTACAATTTTTATGCACAGTTTTATGTAAACTCTGATTTTTTTTCCATAATTTTAAATTTAGTACATTTGGAAATGGAAGGGAGAGGGAAAGTATATCTTTGCAATGCTTTTTCGACAATATCTCAAGCAAAAATACTTTTAAATGCCAATAATTGCTGATCGTAAATGTTACATTCACTTCACACCATCACAAAAGTTTTTTGCATCCCCATGTGTTTTTTCATTTGATGCTTTCTTGGCACAGATGACATATATGCACGACATTGTGCGATATTCTTCTGACGCCAATTTCGCAAAAGCTTAGTTTTCAAACTTAAATTACATGTATATATATTAAGGTACTACTTAGTTATCCCGTCGACCAATTTCGCCAAATTATACAAATTGCCAAACTCATAGCGAAATTATACATATAGACATAATTTTCATTTTAAATAACATAAAAATATAATTTGTAGAATCTTAATAAAAAATACAAATAAAAAGTCGAAATAAAAATTCCTTAATGGCGTTTTAAACACGTGCATCGTATTTAATGTCATTGGATGCGACATTCACGATCATCCATTATTGGCTTATAATATTATAGTTTGGCGATGGTTTTTTGGTCGACGGGATAACCAAGTAGTACCTCTATTAACTATTTTCTATTATTTTCAAAAGAAAATAATAATGACTAAAAACCGGTGATAATTGATTACCCTTCGACCAAAAAATTATCGCCAAATTATAAAATTAAATGCCAATAACGGATTATCATAAATGTTACATTCAGTTTACATTAAATAGGTTACCCATGTTTGTTATGCCATAATGTGATTTTGAATTCAACTTTTTATTTGTATTTTTATTGATGTTTTACTAATTTATTTCTTCTTTCGTTATTTAAAATAAAAATTATGCCAATATGAATTACATGGTGAATAAATTGATGATTTGTACAATTTGGCGAAATTGGTCGACGGGATAATCAAGTAGTATTGAAAAGTTTAATTAATAACAACAGAATGAAATGATTTATAAAATTTAACAAAATTAAATAAAGGTAAATAAATATATATTTTTAATGAACATTAGCCCGCTTATCATATCAGACAAAATAACAAAAATTTCGTGCCAATTAGGTACCCTAATGCGTATTTGATATCACATCCCCATTTAAAATCAATTGAATGCTATTTAAGATAGGGACAGAACGTGAAGTATTTGTTTTACTCTATATCTTTTCCTTGTGTAAATTAGGACGTTATATGATCATAATTAAAAAATCTTACATTTAGTTCCTGAAAAGAAATTTTGGTTTTCCCAGATACTTCTTTTTCCGATGTATTTGTTTTCTTCTACTACTAAAATTCAAAATGTTAGGACACTCGAGAAAATCATCCCATGGTCATATAAAATGCATGTTATTTGAAAAATTAACCATGGATTCAAATTAAAAAATAATAATAATAATAACACTGCGTTCACAACTTTATTATTTAAAGAACTGAAACTAAAAGCTTCGCAATAAAAACAAATAACCATGTTTTTCACGTGATTTGTTTAATTTGAATGAATAATGATACATACATGACAATTTCTATATTAAATTTGGTGGCAATGAATAAAAAAAAAACTACAATCGCAACAGCAAAAGACAATATTCAACTGGAAGTTTAAGACATAAATTCGATTTTCTCAGAAACCATCAAACATACAAAGATGACTAAGTTTTATCAAGACGATAAAAATAAACCAAAAACGAAGTTAATCCATCCATAATAACGTTAGCTATTGCTTGTTGAATTTTTCGTCTTCATTTTTTCGTTAAAAGTTAAATAAAAAACTACAGTAAACTGCGATATATTTTTAATGCTATCATTTTATTCGTTTCGTCGAGTTCTATCTTTTGAAAACAAAATCACTGTCGTACGTCAACTGGTTCGCCAGAAATTTCAAAAAGACGTTCGCATTTTCTATTTCTTAAACATATTATACCAAACGCTACCGCGTTTGCTATGATATATGCTATATGCCAAAAGTGATTGGCCACTTGCTATTTTGGACATTTTGTTAAATATCTAGAAAAATACATGAGGAATCCTCCTGAAACTCCATTTGTATAAATTTATATTACCTGTCATATATCACCGTGAATTTTTTTTTTTTTTTTTTTTTTTTTTTTTTTTTTTTTCGCGAAAATCTTCGTGGAATTGTATGATCTGTTTTGTTGTGTTTACACACTTAGTTTCAAGATAATTCTTCATGTATTTTTCTAGATATTTAATAAAACGCCTAAAATTGCAAGTGGCCGCGGTCACCTTTGGCCCTATAGTGTGTGTATATATTGTTTCTAATGAGAGCGTCTCTTTTCCTATACACATACTAACTAAACACCGCTGAATGTTGCATCATAAGAAAGGCTTTTGAGCCAGTTTTAGACATTTGTTTCACATTTCGCTAGATTCAGATTTAGATTATATTTATAAGTTGTTTAAATGAAATTAGCAGTTTATTAATGAAAACGCATCGGCAAATATTGCACGGTATGAACTTCACATGGATCCACTCCTACAAATCTTATTTGCAAACTGCACAAAGCCTCACCTATTAAGAAAGTAAGATGATCGTTAGCATATGCCCTGATGTAACGGTCCAAGTACAAGCTGCAGAATCCTAATATTCCGAGGGCGGAATCAGTCAGCTGGAAGTAGGACCGGAAAACGTATATGCCGACGACTTCTAAGACGCACGAGTAGATGGCCAAGTACAGTGTGTAGTCTTCGTAATCATCGTACTTTTCAAATAGCATGGAATGACTAGCAGCGACAGTGACCACTCCTTCAATTACTGAAAATACGAATCAAAAATATTAGATGCAGAAGCATGGCGCCGACAAAAAAGAAAATACAGGGCAGCATGATTTTTGAATACATGTTTCTGTAGTCCGAAGTCTTGATTTTAAATTCGGCAATATACACTCTACATACGTTACACTAAGCATTTTTTATATAAAAAAAATTTTTTAATTAATTTTTAAAACATATCATCATAAAATACAGTACATAAATTTAACAATTTTACAGTGGCGCTCAAAAGTTTCCGGCCAGCAAAAATTTTTCAGTTAATTTGTAAATATACCCATATGAAGAGGAATCTCAAAGCGATACTTATACATTTTATTGACATATTAGTTAGGAACTTACTTATAGAAGATCGTGTAAATATGAATAAATTTAATCGACAAAATTAAGTATAAAAGAAAACGCATGTTCTCAAAAGTTTCCGGCCATTTATCATTCTTTAGCCTTTTACTATCCGTAAAGTGTTTTTTGGTTGTGTTTATAAATGAATCAACGTGTATAGCATAGTTTGAATTCAAATTTGGAAAGTTCAACTATTGTTGTTCATAAATGAGTGATTAGTTTGTCGCTAAAAGGCCAATCTTCTCGAGATATTGCGGCTAAGTTATCAATCGGTAAAATCGACTTTAAACGATATTTTAAAATTATATAAAAATGGCCATGACTTTCAGGACTTTCAGAGGTCCGGGAGACCCCGGAAAATTACTATTCCTGTGGACAGATTTATCAAGAGAAAAAACAATGGTAATCCGCATGAAAATTCCGTTGCAATATACTGCGATTTACGGAATGAAAATATTGCTGAAATAAGTTAGTCTATCGTGTTATGATGCTGACGTCATACAGAACTTTATGGAACAGTCGGTGTTAAAAAATTTTCAGAGGTAAAAAAAATACCGACGTACCCTACTTTCATTTTCCAAGGAACACAAAGTCTGGTCAAGTGAAAACTGGACAAAAGTTCTATTTTTCCATTAATCGAATTTGAAATTTTTTTGGAAGTGATAACACACTACATACGATGACCTAACAGCAAAAGGTATGATTCGACCTATGTTATTCCTACAATGAAGGATGGCGGAGGGCACGTTATGCCGTGGGGAGTATTTTCTTAAAAAAAGTATCGGTCCGTTATTTGAAATCCACAGCCAGATGAATGATACAATGTATAAGGATATCTTGCAAGACCATTTTTTGCCTTATTAGAGAAAAAAATTTGGTCGCAACTATTTTTCGTAACATGATAACGACATAAATAATGTATGCAAGCCTCGATAAGCAATAGTTTTCGCACAAAAAATTCCGTTTTTGAAATGGTCAGCCCAAACGCCCAACATTAATCCAATAGAAAATCTTTGGAAAGAAGTTGGCAAAAGTCTGCGGAACTATAAATATTGCAACTCAGCCGAAATTTCGCCAAAATTGCAAGAAAGGTGGAAAAAATGTACCATAGACGATCTTTAACCGTTGATTGTATAAATGTCACGTTGCTGCGCCGCAGTACTTATTACTAAAGCTAATAAAATAGTAATACGATAAAATAGTATTTGTAAATGTTGTTGATCTCTGTAATTTTCTATTTCAATATCACTTTTTTATGAACTTGTGAAAGTGGCCGGGAACTTTTGAGAACATGCGTTTTCTTTTATACTTAACTAGCAGCCTTCGCCCGCTACGCTGGTCAGGATTTTTATTTTTAAGAAACTTTGAATTAAACGAAATTTTTACATCATAGTAATTTTTAGTTTTATATCGTACTTTAGACTGTCTGTCATCGATGAAAATTCAGCCATCTAAACGGGAAGTTCAGCGTTAGTCACCAATGAATGACGTAGCGCTCAACATGTTAACAATTTTAATCACATAAAAATTCATTCAGCAGAGCTTTTAAAATAAAGCCAAACTTTTGGAATTGGGTTCATCTGATAAAAAACATTTCCTAAGTATTCAATTAAACAACGTAGAATGCTATATTTCATTTGTTACAAAATTACTGAAAAAGTATCCAACTAACAATGTAAAATCCATTAAAATCTATCTTGTAGAACTTGAGTTATAAGCGGCCGCAATGAAATTTCACTTTGCGTTTTATATATATTGAGATAATTAAATATAAGCTTAGATAATCATCTTAACCTGATTACAGACCAGATATATATGATATATTATAGACCTGATTATAGACCTGATTATAGATGTTATCAGTTGAAAAATAACTACAAAAGCCCATTTTTAAGGATTTTTTTTAAAATTCGCCTATTTTTTTAACCCCCTTAGGGGTGGAATTTTCGAAAATCCCTTCTTAGCGGCACTCGATGTTATCAGAAGTATTTTTAACCCAATTTTCAAGATTTTAGGTTCGGCAGATTTCTTTGTGCTGTGATTAATACGAAATCCAGACTTTCTTTTATATATATAGATAAGGATTGAAAATTTCAGGTTTTTGAGCCGAAAAAACCGCCAAATCAGGAAAATGTGAAGTATCTCGCGAACTACTGAACTTAAAAGAATGTGCTTGGTACCATTCGATTCAGCATGAAAAAATACATTAAAATTTGTTATCACTTGAATTATAACTACAAAAGCCGATTTTTAAGGAATTTTTTTAAAAATCGTCCCTTTTTTTAACCCCCTTAGGGGTGGAATTTTCGAAAATCCCTTCTTAGCGGAACTCGATGCTATTAGAAGTATTTTTACCCCAATTTTCAAGATTTTTGGTCCAGTAGATCTTTTTGTGCTGTGATTAATACGAAATCCAGACTTTCTTTTATATATATAGATAAGGATTGAAAATTTCAGGTTTTTTTCGCCGAAGACATCGCCAAATAAGGAAAGTGTGAAGTATCTCACGAACTACTGGATTTAAAAGAAATTGCTTAGAACCATTCGATTCAGCATGAAAGAATATACTTAAATACATTATCAGTTGAAAAATAAGTATTAAAGCCGATTATTAAGGAATTTTTTAAAAGTTCGTTCCTTTTTTTACCACCCTTAGAAGTGGAATTTTCTAAAATCCCTTCTTAGCGGCACTCGATGTTATCAGAAGTATTTTTACCCCAATTTTCAAGATTTTTGGTTCGGTAGATTTTTTTGTGCTGTGATTAATACGAAATCCAGACTTACTTTTATATATATAGATAAGGATTGAAAATTTCAGGTTTTTTTCGCCGAAGACATCGCCAAATTAGGAAAGTGTGAAGTATCTCACGAACTACTGGATTTAAAAGAAATTGATTAGTACCATTCGATTCAGCATGAAAAAATACACTTAAATATGTTATCAGTTGAAAAATAAGTATTAAAGCCGATTATTAAGGAATTTTTTAAAAGTTCGTTCCTTTTTTTACCCCTCTTAGAAGTGGAATTTTCTAAAATCCCTTCTTAGCGGCACTCGATGCTATTAGAAGTGTTTTTATCCCAATTTTCAAGATTTTTGGTTCGGTAGATTTTTTTGTGCTGTGATTAATACGAAATCCAGACTTTCTTTTATATATATAGATAAAGAATGAAAATTTCAGGTTTTTGCGCCGAACACACCGCCAAATCAATAAAATGTGAAGTATCTCGCGAACTACTAAACTTAAAAGAATTTGCTTGGTACCATTCGATTCAGCATGAAAAAATACATTAAAATATGTTATCAGTTAAAATATAACTACAAAAGCCGATTTTTAAGGAATCTTTTAAAAATTCGTCCCTTTTTTTACCCCCCTTAGGGGTGGAATTTTCGAAAATCCCTTCTTAGCGGAACTCGATGCTATTAGAAGTATTTTTACCCCAATTTTCAAGATTTTTGGTCCAGTAGATTTTTTTGTGCTGTGATTAATACGAAATCCAGACTTTCTTTTATATATATAGACTAGGGGGGCCCCGCCCCCCTGCTCGCTATGCTCGCCAACCCCCCGCGTAATCGCTTCGCGGTTCCAAATTATTGGCTACCCCTGCTTGCTGCGCTCGCCAATACCCCATGGTATGAATAAGCAGTTGCAGACCTTTCAAATGATGTGTCACAAGACTGGTGTTGTAAAGAAATTAAAAATGTGCCCCCCTGGGGGGACAGAGTGGGAGTGACACACAAGACATCCATAAAATGAATAAACAGTTGCAGACCTTTTAAATGATGTGTCACACAATTGGTGTTGGAAAGAAATTACAAAATGCGCCCCCTCTGAGGGCAGAGAGGGGGGGGTTACGCACAAGATATCCATAATAAGCAGTTGCAGACCTTTCAAATGATATGTCACACAACTGATGTTGTAAAAAAATTAAAAATGTGACCCCCGCTGGGGAGAGCAGAGTGTGGGGGTGACACACAAGACATCCATAATATGAATAAGCAGTTGCAGACCTTTCAAATCTTGTGTAACACGACTGGTGTTGTAAAGAAATTAAAAATGTGTCCCCCCTGGGGAGCAGAATGGGGGATAACACACAAGACATCCATTACATGAATAAGCAGTTGCAAACCTTACAAATGATGTATCAAACGACTGGTGTTGTAAAGAAATTAAAAATTTGGCGAAATATTACAGTTATCGCCAAGTTGGCGTCACTTTTGACAACAAATTTTGGTCGCCAAATTTGGCGATATATCGCCAAGTTGGCGTCAAACTTGGCGATTGTTGGCGATGGTAACCTTTTCTCTCTTTATGGTAACCCATACGGCGATGCATAGACGGAGCCCTTTCCTGATTGGTCTATTCGACTCATGGAAGGAGTGGATAACCCGGATTCGTTAGTTCCGGAAATCTTCCACATCAGCATCATTCCAGGAGTCATTCCTTTTAAGGCTAGTTTTTTTTTACTATAGAAGGATAAGGATTGAAAATTTCAGGTTTCTTTTGCCGAAGACATCGCCAAATTAGGAAAGTGTGAAGTATTTCACGAACTACTGGATTGAAAAGAAATTGCTTAGTACCATTCGATTCAGCATGAAAAAATACACTTAAATATGTTATCAGTTAAAAAATAAGTATTAAAGCCGATTTTTAAGGAATTTTTTAAAAGTTCGTTCCTTTTTTTACCCCTCTTAGAAGTGGAATTTTCGAAAATCCCTTCTTAGCGGCACTCGATGCTATTAGAAGTATTTTTACCCCAATTTTCAAGATTTTTGGTTCGGTAGATTTTTTTGTGCTGTGATTAATACGAAATCCAGACTTTCTTTTATATATATAGACTAGCGGCCTTCGCCCGCTACGCTGGTCGGTTTATCTAAAGAAATCTTGAAGAAGTAGTTAGATAAGGTTCAGACATACATTTAAAAAAAAAAAAGCAAGTCGATCATTCAAAAAACGTTGGGAAATATCAAATATTTACTGTAATTTTTTAAGAAAAACAAAGTTTCGAAAAAAAAATTAAATCGAAAAAAAATTACACTGACATATTAATGCAAGGAAATTTTCCCAGAGAGAAAATTCGCCTTGAATACAATATTTCAAATTCTTTTAATTGCTTATAGGCGTTAATGCCAACATAGTGAAAAAAAATTCCATGCTGGGAATCGAACCCGGGCCATCAGTATGGCGCACTGACGTTCTACCGACTAAACCACATGGAACGACAGCCAGCTTGAAACTTTCTCATACTTAAGTAGACTGGCGAAAACATAACGATAGCGCGTTTTAAAATCGCACAGTGACATCTATTGGATTTTATATGTACTAAAAAACGTTATGTACTAAAAAACATGAGCAGCGCACCTAATAGTTTCTTTTGTTTCTTTTTGTTACTTTTTTGTCTGTTGTCCGATTTTGATGAAACAAAGCCTATACACTGCCCGGGAGTGTGCATTCTTCATTAGTGAAAACCGCATAAAAATCCATTCAGTAGTTACGAAGATAACCTCGAACAAACAGACAGACAGACAGACAGACAGACAGACAAAAAATTCAAAAAAATTTTTTTTGTGTTTCATTGGTTTTCTTTTATCGCCCTGACTCCATTTTTGTCAATTATCTTCAATGTACAGACACACCGGGTCCTACTGTTTTATTATATGTATAGATAAGGATTGAAAATTTCAGGTTTTTTTCGCCGAAGACATCGCCAAATTAGGAAAGTGTGAAGTATCTCACAAACGACTGGATTTAAAAGAAATTGCTTAGTACCATTCGATTCAGCATGAAAAAATACACTTAAATATATTATCAGTTGAAAAATAAGTATTAAAGCCGATTATTAAGGAATTTTTTAAAAGTTCGTTCCTTTTTTTACCCCCCTAAGAAGTGGAATTTTCTAAAATCCCTTCTTAGCGGCACTCGATGCTATTAGAAGTGTTTTTATCCCAATTTTCAAGATTTTTGGTTCGGTAGATTTTTTTGTGCTGTGATTAATACGAAATCCAGACTTTCTTTTATATATATAGATAAGGAATGAAAATTTCAGGTTTTTGCGCCGAACACACCGCCAAATCAGTAAAATGTGAAGTATCTCGCGAACTACTAAACTTAAAAGAATTTGCTTGGTACCATTCGATTCAGAATGAAAAAATAGATTAAAATATGTTATCAGTTGAAAAATAACTACAAAAGCCGATTTTTAAGGATTTTTTTTAAATTCGTCCCTTTTTTTAAGCCCCTTAGGGGTGGAATTTTCGAAAATCCCTTCTTAGCGGAACTCGATGCTATTAGAAGTATTTTTACCCCAATTTTCAAGATTTTTGGTCCAGTAGATTTTTTTGTGCTGTGATTAATACGAAATCCGGACTTTATTTTATATATATAGATTTTGTCAATTAAATTTATTGATATTTACAAGTTCTTCTATAAGTAAGTTCCTAACTAATATGTCAATAAAATGTATAAATATCACTTTGAGATTCCTCTTCATATGGGTATATTTACAAATTAACTGAAAAATTTTTGCTGGCCGGAAACTTTTGACCGCCACTGTATATGTAGTCACAAATTGATTTCTCGATAAACATTATTTTTGAAAAGATAATTAAAACGGCATTTTCTTTTTTTCCTCGGGAAAGCTCAGTCTACCTAAAACTCTTGTGTAATAATGAATTAAAACTACTTAAACGTAAGAAAATGAAATAAACTTTTTGAAAAAAAAAAAAAAAAAGAAATCAACAAACTTTAAAAAACGCACTAAAAGGAATTAAATAGTACTTTAAAATTCTCTGATGGCGAATCGTTATCCAATAACCACTCATCGGATATCACGTGCCGGCATAAAAACTGTTAAATTAAATATATAGAATTTAATATCCACCAAACAAGGATTTTCGGGAGAATATTTTTTACAACAGATGAATTTACATATTTACGATTTAATTTATGAATGTATACAAATAAAAAGTAATGAATTACTTTTTGAAGTCGGTGACAAACAATCAGAATCGATAATAATCATCACCATTATATTTATGGTACTAGGCACAATATATTCACAATCCTTACTATACACAAGATAGTTTGGCCCCAACTTCAAAAAGTAATTCATTTTGACAATTAATTCATTTAAACACATTAAACGTTTTTATTGCTTCAACAAGGGATTTTTAATTCGATGCTGTATTTGTATTTTATTAATGTATTTTTATTATTTATTAATGTTTATTTGTATTTTATTATTTATTAATGTTTATTTGTATTTTATTATATTTCGTTATGTAAGATTATTGAAATTTTTTACTTATTTATTTATTTATTTTACTTCAATTCTAGATCTAATATTTACACGCATTTTGCAGTTATATCCAAATGCTTTTTTTATTATTTTATTTTTATTTTATTTTTTTTGGAGGGGGGGGGGAGGATTTCATAAGAGCTTTAAGTTTCTTACAAATCTTCTCTTATCACCGATATTTATTATGTCTCGTAATAAATTCGATTATTGCATTCAAAATACTTAGATTTTATTTACAAATGCAATATTTTTAAAATATAATGTTTGTTCATAGTTTAATTTAATAATTTTGCATTTATATACGCAAACAATTCGTAGTACTAGTGAAAAATGCTCCAAGGAGCAGTGCAAAAGCAGAATATGATTTTAATTGAGCATTAAAAAGTAATGGACAAGTGCTTCTGTTAATTACTGAGCATGAGGAAGGATAAGGGATCCCTTCTTGGCTACAACTCACTTCAATGCCAACTTTGAAAAAATCATATTTGCGCTTTTTCCATATAAAAGAAATTTGCGGTTCTTTAGTAGAATTTTCCAGCGTGCTTTAGATGTTAACCAGGGGTGTAGTCATAAAAATAACATAAGATATATGCTCTAAGCAGAGGGATATTCTAGAATGTGTATTCTATAAGCTTTTTGAAAAACAGAGGGTATATGGTGTTCTATTAAAAAGTCCAGAAGGTGTGCGGCGTATAGCCTGTACTACATCTCTGATGTTAACTGCACTGTTCACTCTGCACTATACTACAAATCAATTTTCTGTGCAATTATACACTTAGGGCATGCTTGGTGGCAGTGCATGAATGTGATACCTGCAGGAACTAGGTATCTGGCATTATGTCGCCTTCCTTTACATTTATGTCTAATTAAGCTGCATCTTTACTGGTTACGTCTTTACACTATACATTTTTATAGTAACTGCGACTGATTTGTTTTCACGAAAAAAGCGCAAATATGATTTTTTCAAAGTTGGCATTGAAGTGAGTTGTAGCCAAGAAGGGATCCCTTATCCTTCCTCATGCTCAGTAATTAACAGAAGCACTTGTCCATTACTTTTTAATGCTCAATTAAAATCATATTCTGCTTTTGCACTGCTCCTTGGAGCATTTTTCACTAGTCCTTCTATTTTTCCATATTCCATAGGGATACTGCACAACTTGTTTTGTATTTTATATATAGAAAACAAAATCTTATTTGTATTGAAATTTAAAAAGGCTACATACTCTAATACTCTGGTGTTACAAATTAAAAAAAAATTTTAAACAGGTTTTTCTATACCAAAATTCTACGGTGGTTTTCAAAAAAAAAAAAAAATCAGTTTTTTACTAAAGTGAATAAAATAATAAAACCTTTCAAAGAATAGATTTTTCATTCAAATATCCCTTATTTTTGCCAAAAACAGGAACTTTTTTTATGCAAGAGTAAAGTTTGATACAAAAACCATGCTTCTTTGTTTTCTTAATCCGTATTTATTACGGACTTATTAAAAACGTACTCCACCGCTTTTATAGGAAACGATTGCTTTACTGTGTTATGGAGCATTCTCATTGGCCATAAAGAGACATTCTATAAAAGCTGTGGAGTGACTCTGCAACAAATGGGTCAAATTTTTAACAGTGCACTGTTAAAAATCTGCTGCATTTTGCTGCAAAGCCCTCCACCACTTGTATATAATATCTCTATTCCAACCAATGAGAAAGCGCCATTTCACGGCCAAGTAACCGTTTTCTATACAAGCAGGGGAGTGCGTTGCAGCAAAATGCAGCAGATTTTTAACAGTGTTACAGTGCCTAGAAGAGATAGTGTGGAAATCAACCAACGAAACCATATCCAAAAAATTACATATTTCGCCAGAGGGCGCTAACTTCAAGTTCATTGCTATGAATGAATAGGTACGTAATGTGTTTTAGATATTTTTTTGATGTAATTTAAGTATGGGAAACTTTTTTTAAAAGATAAATTTTGTGAAAAACAGAATAAAAAAATTAGCTTCTTATGCACGATATATTAGGGATAAACGAAAATTTAGACATATATTTTAAATGCATTTCGCACTCGTACGAATTGCAGAACACTAGTTTCGGATTGCTTAATTATAATTCATGTAATATTTCATGTGATCAGCATACATATTATTATTATTTTAAACTAGAGATTGACTATATTTCATATAGGCAGACACAAAAAATAAGCAGAAAAATATCAAATGATACACAATGTTAAAAAAGCTTCATAAAAATATATATATACACAAGTGGAAGAGTTTCATGTATCCTGAAACATAAATAATGAGATCAATGTATCTGACATGGTATATGATGCTAAAATAGTAAGTATAAAAAAATATAGGTATTGTAACAATTTCACCTTTAATTATATGTTCATAATTTCTGACAATAAATTCCTTTTCAAAATGAAGTTCACATACACCAGAATGCAAGCTCAATTCTTTGTCGGCACGAGGAATAATTTTTTTCCATTTTTCAAAAAGATCTTGATTTTTAGGTACACCGAAAATAGACAACTTGCTGTTCTTGTATTGTGTAATACAACCAGGAACAAAACAATGTGAATCTCGTTTTTTCATCGTTTTAGATCAATTTTGCATGTTTTCACATAAATTTTCAACATTTGTAAACACTGCACATAATACTAAAAATGTTCATGACAATAAGAAAACCAAAACAAAAAACAAAACCTAAGCTTTCACGCAATGAAATCGACGGCAGCGCCATCTACAAAAATGTAAATTTTTGGATGCGATCGAAAGCTATACCGGTATTAGCGATTTCCACACTATCTCTTCTAGGCACTGTAACAGTGTGCATATCCTTGGCGCTATAGTTTACAGGAGTGGTACATTGTTCAAAATTTGAAACTTTTGCTGCATCGCCACTCCATCGCTTTGATAGAATATCTCTATTTTGATCGATGAGAATCCTCGATAATGCATTTAAGTAATCGTTTTCTACTTATCTACTATATCGTTTCCGTATATTTATTTTTTCAATCAGCACCAAGGTGCGCACTTTATTAGAAGACGCGCTCTATTAGAGGGCGCATTCTATTAGAATAAATACGGTATATACTTATAGTAAATACACTTTGTTAAAGTACAGGGCCCCAATATTTGACAGGTATGCCAGGCATTTTTGCCATTGATGCCATTGTGCTAAAAACAAAATATAAATAAATGAAAAAAATGGATAAAATATAAATTTGGTATGGTGCAAAAAATTGCCTAATTTAAAATTAAAAATCAAATTTAACAGCCACCAGGGCTAGACACCGTGCATAATTATTCAGTAAATGATTCATTAAAAAATGACAAAAATCAGCATGTCAAAAATTTCAAAAAAATTCATAATTCGTTAAAAAATTAAGTTAAAAATAAAAGAAAAAAAAAGCATTCTGTATTTTTTTATGCTTAATCGAATGGTGTAACTGGTGTTTCTCTCCGATGATCACAAGTACCTTAGATTGATGACTGCCATTCTTTTATTTCATCTTGTAAAAAGACTGTTTAACGTAAAGCTATGAATTTTTGCAGGATTAATTAGCATCGCACAATCTTTAAAATAAACTTTACCGCAACATTCTATCTGCAATAGAACGTTAGATATACCCATTTATGACCAAGTTTGGAAAATACGCAATTTCAGAAAAACCGCCCAGCGAAATAACGTTTTCTCGATGACTACCCCGGGATAAAAAGTTCGTCTTTTGTTTAAAAAAAATTAAGTTTTTATCTTTAGTAGTTTTCGAGAAAAGTGCTGTGACACAAAATTTTTGTCCGATTTTCAGAATACTCTACAGTACACCTACAGTATGCCATAAAAAAAAATAATTTTTGTGCTATGTTGTGCTTCTTGATCAGACGAACATTTAAAAAAAAAAAATCATCACAATTGGATAAGTATTTAGTTAGTTATTGCAAAAAGAAAAATTGAAAAATCCGTGTGCACCATCGCTCAATCATATTATTGTAGCGCGCTGCCGCGCGCACAATGATTACTTACTCAGAAATCATTGAATACATAACTTTTTGGTACCATACTTGGGAAGAGTTCCATATCCTGTTCCAGGTTTTTTCTTTTTTTCCGAACTTTTTTTGGCATTAAATGAATCGATGTGGTTGTGATCTCTAGCCTTTGGGATTGCTTTTTTATTACTTGAATGATCTTTATCCATTTGTTTTTTTGCATATTTTTTTGCACTTGGTATGTTTTTGGTTTTTTTCCCTTTTTTTAGAAAAATTTATAGTTTTTGTTTTAACTTGACATAGATAATAAATATATGAAATACAAAAAATTCTAAATATATATAAGTAATATTGATTTATAAGTGTGCATATTAAGTATTTATATGTGTATATCTCCATATATAATTACATATATAGTGACCTAAAGTGTATATACACTAGTATTAAAAAATGCTTTGACGAGCACCAAAAAAGGTTAATATGTTTTTAAGTATGAAAAAGGGTTTGACAAGTGCTTCTGTTAATTACTGAGCATGAGGAAGGACAAGGGATCCCCTCTTGGCTACAACTCACTTCAATGCCAACTTTGAAAAAATCATATTTGCGCTTTTTCCGTGAAAACAAATCAGTCGCAGTTACTATAAAAATGTATAGTGTAAAGACGTAACCAGTAAAGATGCAGCTTAATTAGACATAAATGTAAAGGAAGGCGACATAATGCCAGATACCTAGTTCCTGCAGGTATCACATTCATGCACTGCCACCAAGCATGCCCTAAGTGTATAATTGCACAGAAAATTGATTTGTAGTATAGTGCACAGGGCCGTAACTACCACCGGGGCAGCCGGGGCACTGCCCCGGGGCCCCCAAGCCTGAGGGGCCCCAAACTAATGGTTAAAAAAACTATTGATTTCAGTTTCTAGTCTAAGTTCCTATAAAATGTCCAGCATATACCTAAAAGTTAGTAATAAAAAAAAATCAAAGTGCTAGAATAGATGTTTTTGCTTGTCTGTCAATACACTCCTTACGCTTTGCATGCAAAAGGAGTTCTATAGCAGACAGCAAAATGTCGAGTCGAATGCGTCATGTCGCGTCAGCATGTTTGCTGATCCCACCGAAGCTAGTATATGGAAGAAAATATGGACTTCTAATTGACTGAATAATATAAAAAGCATCTAAAAAATTTTAGAAAATCTTTCTTCTTATCTATACTAATAAATTAACAAAACGCTCTGTTTGTGTATGTCTGTGTATGTGTATGTGAGTGTGTGACTGCGATGGTTAGCAAAATCTACCGCACATAGAAGTCTGAAATTTTAGGTGAAGATAGTCCAAGACAGGTCCTGATGCACCTGAGGCTCAGACTTTTAATATTTTAAGGGCCAGGGCCCTGGGCCCCTTACAATTTTTATGCGCCAAATTGGTCATAGCTTGACTCCTTTTTATCTAATCTTTTCCGGTTTGAGGTACCTTTCTACGTTTAGATATTTTCGCCTTTTTACTCTTCAGTTATGACCTTGGACTCTTGGGGCCCGTTTTAGGGCCCCTTTTGGTCTTTGTGATAGTAAATTGTTAATAAATTGCTTCCATTAATTTCTATCTTCATTTTTGGGATACCTGTTCCATTTAGATATTTTCAAATTTTTACATTCCATATAAGACACTGGGGTTCCCTAGATAATCATAGGGTCGACCCAGGGCCCCTTGATCTTTTTGTGCGCTAAACATTCATCATTCCCTAAATTTCTCACCTTCTTAGTGCAAATTTTTTAAGCTGAATCTTGGACTCTTATGTCAGGACCAACACCCTGATATTTTTATTCGGACCCTGGGGCCCCCTTTTTAGCGCTTACCCAAACAATTGGTGCATTTAAAAAAATATTATTCTTGCAAATAATTTATACTCTATGCTTAATTTTGACTAATTAAAGGTCTAAAGCGTTATGTACTAAAACATTTTAACATGTTTTCATGTTAGGGCCTTGATTGTATTTGTGAGTTGGCCTCTATGGGGCCCTCTGTCATAGCTCCCTTAAAAATGGTCGGATTCACTAGCTTTTTTTAACAACTTTTTAGGTCCTCCAACTACGACATGAACAACAAAAAAATTTTTTTAGACTTCAGCTATCACTATTTATGAATATTAATCGCTTTCTTGGAGTCCTTGGTGCAGCTTCTTTAAAAATCATCCAAATTGCTTTCAATTTTATTCAACATAGTTTTAGCATCTTCCCATTACTTTAATAACTACACAAATATTTTTATACCCAACTACATGCGAAATAATTTCCTGGCTCTTTGGGGCCCGGTACAGGCCCCCTTAAAGTTTTGTAATAATAAATTGTCAATAAATTGCTTCCTTTTAATCTGATCTTCATTTTTAGGATTCTTTATTCATTTAGATATTTTAATGTTTTGACATTCTATACAAGACACTGTGTTCCCCTGTTAAATCATATGGTCCAGCCCAGGGCACCTCAACATTTTGTGAAATAAACATATTTCACTTCCTATATTTCTGATCTTTTAGTGCAAAATTTTAAAGTTGCTTGGGACTCTTCTTTCAGGACCAATCCAGAAAACCTGATGTTTTTATTCGGAACCTAGGGCCCCTTTTTAAACATTTGCCCAATCAATTGGTACATTTAAAAAATTATGTCATTCCAAAGAATAGTTCCTACTATATGCTTAATTTTGACTAATTAAAGATCTAAAGCGCTATGTACTAAAATATTTTAACATGGTTTCATATTAGGGTCCTAGTTTTAACTGTCAGTTGGTCCCTACAGGGCCCCATATTATAGCTCCCTTAAAAATGGTCCATTTCACTAGCTTTTTTTTCTATCAATTTTTTATGTCCTCTCTCTACTTATTACATGAACGACAAAAGAATTTCTCAGACTTCAGCTACCATTAATTATGTTTGTCAATTGCTTTCTTGAGGCCCTTGATGCAGCTTCTTTAAACATGAACCAAATTGCTTTCAATTTTATTTAACATAGTTATAGCGTCTTTCCATCATTTTAATAACTACAAAAATATCTTTATACCCAACTACATGCAAAATAAATTCCTAGCCCCTTGGGGCCCGTTGAAGTTTTTGTAATAATAAATTGTTAATAAATTGTTTCCTTTTTAATCCGATCTTCATTTTTAGGATTCTTTATTCATTTAGATATTTTAATGTTTTGACATTCCATATAAGACACTTTGGCCTCCTGTGGAATCACAGGGCTCAGTCTAGGGCCCTGAACACTTTGTGAGGCAAACATACTTCACTCTTTAAATTTATCCCCTTCTCAGTGCAAATTTTTTAAATTTGAGTCTGTCCCTAAAATAAGACTTTTAGGGACAAGATTCTCATATTTTCATCCGCGGCTAGGACTTTTTTTTAAAACCATTTTCCGAATCAATTTGTGCATTTCGATAAAATATTATTAAAATAAATAATTCATATCCTATGATTAATTTTGACTAATTGTAGATCTAAAGAGCTAAGTAACTAAGATATTTTAACATGTTTTCCTGTTAGGGCCCTCTTTTGAACCGTCAGTTGTCCTTTTTGGGCCCTTATTATAAATCCCTTTAAATGGGTTCAATTAACTCCTTTTTTTAAACAACTTCATAAATCCATCAGCTACTAAGAAACCGCCATAGTCTAGCTACCACCAATTTTGAATATTAATCACGTTCTTGGGGCCGTTGGTGCAATTTCTTTAAAAATGATCCGGATTGCTTGCAATTTTCTTTCATATTGCTTTAGCGTCCTTCCATTACTTTAATAACTACAAAAAATATTTTATACCCAACTACATGCGAAATAAGTTCCTGGCCCCTTGAAGATTTTGTACCATAAATTGCTATTAAACTGCCCTCTCTTAATCCAATCTTCATTTTTGGAACTATTTTTTCACTTAGTTATTCCCATGTTCTTACATTCCATTTAAAAGCCTGAGACTCCCTATGGTCTCGGCTCAGGCACCTTGAAATTTTTGTTCTCCATGCATATTTCACCCACTTATTATCAAACCTTCTCAATGCATAAATTTAAAGTTGAATTTTGGACTCTTATTTCAGGACCTACACCCTGATGTTTTTATTGAAGTCCAAAGGCCTTTTTTAAAGCATTTACTCATTTTTTTTATGCATTTCTTTAAAATATTATTTAACGAATAATTCATATCCTATGATTAATTTTGACTAATTGTAGATCTAAAGTGTTAATTGGGAACTAAAACGGCCTATAGAGGCGCTGCTCGCAGCCTTCGATACAGGATAACTGTCCCTTTAATTTCCCTTTAACTAATGTTAAAGTCCCATTGAAACAATTCTTTATTATAAATGCATTTAAAAGTTTTAGATATTGAAATTCGTATAATATTTACTTCGTCATATAAGACAGAAAATAAATGTTACAGGAAATCTGAAATTGTGCAAAAGAATAATTATGCTGAACAAATTTAAAACGCATGTAATGCAATGAGCTTACACGGCATTATCCTGAATGGAGAAGTTACATCTTTTCTCCACCAGACGGCGTATTCGAGCGCTTGAATCGCCAATTGTTTGCTTAAGGTTATCGTAACGTGTCCCGGGCAATGCCGAATGGTCAACTAGTCTATTAATAAATACATAAAATCGAAAAAAAAAATTATCACAATCGATCTTTCAAAAGGTTTTTAAACAGAAACGCATGATTAAGTTACATATACTCAAAAATGAACCTAAATAAAATGCTCTTTAAAGTATTCAACCAATCAGAAGTCCGTATTTTCTTCCCTATGCTAACTTCAGTGGGATCGGCAAAAATGGTGTCGCCGCCAAGTGCCTGCCGAGTAGAGTTGTCCAATTCTACATTTTTTAGTCATTTTTGGGCTTATCATACTATGTACATTTAAACAACGGTGTGCGAGAAAAGAAACTATGCCCGGGGCAAAGTTTCAATTTGCCCTCCCTGGGGGCCCCACCGGAGGTTTTGCCCCGGGCCCCCCAAGTTTATAGTTACGGCTCTGATAGTGCAGAGTGAACAGTGCAGTTAACATCAGGGATGTAGTGCAGGCTATACGCCGTATACCTTCTGGACTTTTTAATAGAACATCATATACCCTCTGTTTTTCAAGAAAGCTTATAGTATACACATTCTAGAATATCCCTCTGCTTAGAGCATATATCTTATGTTATTTTTACGACTACACCCTTGGTTAACATCTAAAGCACGGTGGAAAATTCTATTAAAGAACCACAACTTTCTTTTATATGGAAAAAGCGCAAATAAGGTTTTTTTGAAAGTTGGCATTGAAGTGAGTTGTAGCCAAGAAGGGATCTCTTGTCCTTCCTCATGCTCAGTAATTAACAGAAGCACTTGTCAAACCCTTTTTCATACTTAAAAACATATTAACCTTTTTTGGTGCTCGTCAGATCATTTTTTAATACTAGTCATTTAATTTTTTGATAAAAAACTGAAGCTTGTCTAATGTCTTAAAAAGAAAAATAATTGCTGCTGTCAAAATTTATAAAATGATACCAGCATAAAATTTTGATGTATCAAAATAATTTAAAAAGTCATTGCATTGCCATATAAAATGCATGATATGAAAAATAAACCATGGATTCGAACGAAAAAAGTACAGAACTTTATTAAAAGAATTAAAAGCTATACCAATTAAATACATTCAAGGTAATTTCTCGAATGAAACATTCACAACAAGAAAAAATCTAGAAATTGAATAACAATTAACATAAGAATATTCCCGAAAGACTAATAATTAAACACAAAAGCATTTCTAAACGAAACGAATTTACACCCAACGGGATTTGAACTCTCTACCCGCTGCTGAGCAGCCAAATGCCTTACCTCGAGAGTCCTAGTTTAACACCAGAGATGCTGCAAATTTTGCTATAGTACCTATATATATAAGTATAAGTCTTGTGACTGTCATCAACAGCTCCGTTCTGATTGTTTTATTTTTTTATATGCCCGGTGGCTATTTTCCTACTTTTATTTTAGCTACACGAAACAATCGCCAAATAGGTTTCCTTCACCATAATTTCATTTTAAATATAAAGCTGTCACTAGCTTTATTTAAAATACATGACTTTCGTTAAAAAAAACACATAAATTAAAAATACATATATGAGATGTATTTAACTTGCACGCTTTTCTTTCATTTTATTAAAAATACTATAAATAAATAAATAAAGGAACTTTTTCAGTAGTTGTACATAACGAAAAGTTCTTGGCGGAAAAAGAAGTTTGGCAACGTATATTCTGTCAACCTATTTACTATTTCATATACACAAGCATTTTTTTTTCTCATGCGATAACAATGTATTTAAGGTACTACTTAATTATCCTGTCGACCAAAGAACGATAGACAAACTGTAAGATTATATGCCAATAATGGATGAACATAAATGTTACACTTTTTTGACATTAAACCCGCTACACTTGTTTGTTAAATGATCAAATGATTTTAAATTCGATGATTTATTTATATTTTTATGAATGTTTTACTAATTTATTTGTTCTTTTGTTATTTAATATAAATTTTGTGCCAATAAGCGAATAGCTCTTAATATTGAGAAAAATATATTTTATTAAAGTTATTTTATAGTTATATCCGCCGACATTATTTGGCTAAATAAAAAACATTTAACTCCTTGCAAATTTCCGCTAACATTGATATTTTTGGTACTTACGTATTAATGCCATCGCAGTAGAAGTTGAGCTAATGCGCCAATAAAGAGCGATCTTGTTGTTCGTGCCTTTTTAGTGTTTCTTTTTTTGCTCATTTTGACGTCATTTTCAGTACTTTAGTACTTTTTTAGCCTATTTTTGACGCCATTTTTTGTGCGCGTGCGTACAAGATTGCTTTTTATTGGCACATTAACGGAACTTCTGCTCCGGTGACGTTAATACGTAAGTACCATATTTTTTTATGCTCCTTAATAAATTCTAATATTACATTTAAAATACTTCAATGTTATTCACATATGCGATATATTACAAATATCTCTTTATGGTTTGATTTAATAAATTCTGCATTAAAATATGAAAACTTTTATTAGTATTCTTTTGTCCGAAATCACCTGAATAAATCAAATTTTATATTTGGTACGTCTCGACGTCATAAGTAAACGTCATCATTAAAGCAATCGTTTTCGTTAATGACTTTTTATTAACCTAAATTCATTAATTTTCTAAACTTAAATTTTTTTAATGGCAACATTTTTCCTTTTGAATAATTTGGCGAATAATTTGACGATTTCTAAAAATGGGTGAAATTGGTCGACCTGATAATCAAGTAGCACCGTACGTAATGTAAATAAAATAGGTATGCATTTTTGGCACAGATGTCATTTACGCATCACGTTGGCGAATTATTTTTTTCTGACGCCAATGTCATATGCGCATCGGAGTATTTAACTGAATCCAGAGTGTCGTTATTTTGCTTGATATGGCAACCCGGATATTGTTCTTTACTTATTAATAAATATTTTTTTCTTTTTTTAAATATATAAATTGTTTTGTTCTATAGTTATTAAACAAATCTTTTTTTTTATTTATTGTTATTACCTTTTAAAAAATATATATGTAACTGGTATTCGAAAACGAGATTTTCGCCAAATTGGCTTTAGAAAAAAATAACGCCAATGTGATTCGTATATGATATTTGAGCCGCATTTTAATATAGAAACAGAAATAATTCGTACGAAAACAAAAATTAAAGTTCACCAGGTTTGTTTTCAGAGTTTTTACATACCCTCCCTTTTTGAAGCCAAAATAGCGCCAAGCTTTGGCAACCAGATGTATATTAATCAGACATTCATAAAATAAGTAATTTAATTGACCCAGAATCATTCAACGTCTTCCTTCAAAAAAAGCTGACACATTCTCACGTCTGAATCATCATGGAGCGCCCGACTCACCGCTCATGTATTGCGCCAAACCGGATTTCTTACCGGTACGCCCTTATTTTATGTCTCAAAGACTCAAATAAATGTTTATAAAAATTTAAAACCATATTTTTACGCTTATCTTTTAAATGTCCTGTAGATTTTTCCATTCATGTCTAATTATTCATAAAATAATAACTGTGAAAAGTATTGGTATGAACGTTTGTACTTAATAACTTTACATATCTTTTTGTCTTGTACAAAAAAAAAAAAAAAAATACAGTCGAACCTCTATATAACGAAACTCCATACATCGAATTTCTCCATATAACGAATTTTTAGTAAGAACGGTCCCCTTTTCGCATGATTACATTAAAAACAGACTCTATATAGCGAAATATCTATCTCCATATAACGAATTTTTTCATAAATTGATCTTAATTTATTCAGTTTTAAAAAAGCTTCGAAATCATATGGAATCAATTTTCCATCACTTATTTTTGATTTATCGTTCAGTGGAGAGGTTTTTTTTTTTATAAATATTACTTCTCTCCTTATTCTTTAAATGTAACAAGTTCATCCCACCTCCCACACACCTTTCAACATCCTTCTCAAAACACAGTCAATTGAATTGTTACACATACAGGGTGTCCCAAAAGGTCATGTCCAAACGGAACACATGGTTGTGTCAGGTCATGAGGAAACAGAATTACATAGGAAAGGGGGGTCGGAAACGCGATCTAAACAGTGAAATTGCATCGTAACCGTCACGCAAAGAAAAGATAACAAACGGTGTAAAATATCTTTATTTTACAACAAAACAGTACCAAATAAAAAAGAAAAATGCTACAACTCATAGTAAGTGCTCATCCAAGTGCTCATCAACTGGTTCATCCTTTCTCTGCAACGTCCGCGCTTCGAATGATCCGACTGCCCGCGCTTTCGTCTGACATCGCTTATCGCCCTCTAGCGGATTACAATCGCGTTTCCGACCCCCCTTTCCTATGTAATTCTGTTTCCTAATGACCTGACACAACCATGTGTGCCGTTTGGACATGACCTTTTGGGACACCCTGTATAAGAGAGGAATCAATGAGAGCACATAAGAGAGACCTTCAAATGGAGGAAAATATCAACTACAATTTTTCATTCCTTGCTAAAATTTGAGAATTTTTTTTGAGAGCGTAACAATTGTAATTTTAAAATCAAAACAACAAAAAATTACAGATTTCTTCCTCTGAAATTTATGTAAGTCTTCCTTATTTGAGTTTCATTAAGCTTTCAAATAAATGTCTTTTCTCTTTTTTGAAACTGCTTAAATAAGTAAGAAATAAAATGTTAGGTTAATATATACTTTTAAACATTTCAAATTCTTAATTAAAAAGATCAAAAATAATATTTGTTCAAAATTTACACATTAAATACTATTTTTAACATCATACTCTATACATCGAATTTCTCTATATAACGAATTTTTTACTGGAACGATGGATTTCGTTGTATAGAGGCTCGACTGTAATATTAATGTCAATCTTGTGTTAAATCAGTCTTTGAAATAAAATATTACGTGATGGAAAAACACGGTTATGCCGCTTTAGCGGTTAAAAAATTTTGCTATTCGGTCTTTCGGTGCCATTTTTGATTTATTCACCAAACACACCAACCAGAAAAGGATAATGAACTTTTCCGCAAAATCTTGCCCTGATCGTCTAAATTTGTTGATTTCATCGGACCTTCAGATAAGCAAGTAAATAAAATTATAAATAAAAGAATCATATTACAATGGCTAGCATAAATTTAAGAGAGACTAAACTTTTTGCCAGAGGCGGCCTGTATCTTAAATAAATAAGAATTTAATAAATAAAAAAATATTTCTTTTCGCTCGTCAAATTAGATAGTGAATATGATACATGAAAATAACAACAAAGTATTTTTTTCACGTGATTTATCTAATCTATTTATTTATGTTACATACATAGCAATTTTTATGTTCATTTAAACTTACGTGCAGTAATTACAAGAAGAAACAAATATAAGAAAAAGACTATGTTCAGCTGGAAATTTCAGACAAAAATTCGATTTTCTCAGCGACCGTCAAACATACAAAGATGAAAAAAAAACTGTTTTAAATTTTACCGTGAGGATTAAAATAAACCAAAAACGAAGTTAATCCATCCACGGAAACGTTAACTAGACTTAGTTGAATTTTTTGCCTTAATTTTTTCATTTAAAATTAAATAAAAAACTATTGTAAGCTGCAGTATTTTTTTTAATGCTATCATTTTATTCGTCTCGTCGAGTTCTATCTTTAAAAAAAAAATTCACTGCTGTATCTCAACTGGTTCGCCAGAAATTTTAGAAAGTTGTTTGTACTTTCTATTTCTTAAACATATTATACCAAACGCTACCGCGTTTGCTATGATAAAACTATTTCTATAAACATCGTTTTTTTTTAACATGTGACACAGATTATTAAATGACATGATTATTAAATAAATATGTTTATAAATTTTAAAATGTTTTTATGACGTCTTAAGAAATCCGATAAGTTACTAAAATGGGATTTTCTTGCCATTCTTAATATTTTTCGCCAATCGCGCCAAGCTGAACAGGACATGCAAATTTTCCCCCATATGTGATCGTCTCTCATATGTATCTTCCCCCGTCGACTAATTGCGCTAAAATTTACAGATTGCTAAACAATTCGTCAAATTATACAAATTAATGTATTTTTTATTGCAACAAGTAAGAAAAATAGGTACTTCTAGGTTATCCCGTCGACCAATTTCGCCAAATTATACAAATCGCCAAACTCATAGCCAAATTATACATGTTGGCATAATTTTTATTTTAAATAACGAAAAAGCAAATAATTAGTAGAATATTAATAAAAATATTAATAAAAAATCGAAATAAAAATCACTTATTGACATTTTAAACACGTGAATCGTATTTAATGTCATTGAATGTGACATTCACGATCATCCATTATTGGCATTTAATCTTATAGTTTGGCGATAATTTTTTGGTCGACGGGATAACCTAGAAGTACCGAAAAATCATGCGTTAAGCATAGATTATGGAGCACTTTCCAACACTTAATGAAACCTTTAGCAAAACTTTGTTATTTAGGGAAATAATAGTGTATAGCCAAATATACCCAAATATGTATTCCAGTACTTTTGAACAGCCCTGTATTTCATATGTCAGCTGATGTAATGGGAAAATTTAGTTTAGCAAGAAAATACCCAGTAGCTTGAAATTTCTTTTTCAGCAATTCATACTATTAGATGGAAACATACTTGAATACTTTTGTTCAGCCCTGTAGTTTACATTGTACCTTTATTACACGTCAGCATTAGGCTAAAATTTATTGTAAACTAAAACACTTTTAAAACAACTGAAATCACATTCTCATAAATTATCATTCATAGGCGTCCATGTACCGAATTCTTTGCATGGCCCTGTATATCCTTTTATCTATATTCTGCAAACATTTCTCAGTAAATTGAATGAAGCTCAGCGTAAAAATACATAGCTTATTAAAGAACCACGTTTAAATAATTTACGCTCATATTCAGTAACGTTGGTGAGCTCTTCTGGGTAGCCCTGTATAGCAACTATAACATTTATACACACCATATAATGTGAATATATTTAGCGATTACATTCATTCGCTAACCGGCGATAAATCGCCAAATAACGAAATTTTCATTCTTTTTTTACGGATAATGAATGGAAATTCCGCCGAAAATTTTTTATAAATTTATATATCCACGCGAGAAGAACATTCTGTAATTTTTTCAGATTTTTCGGGGTATGTCCGTATAGAGACCTTCCTTGTTAGTTATCCCGTCGACCAAATAATTATCACCAATTTATAAGATTAAATGCCAATAATGGATAATCGTGAATGTGACATTCAATGACATTGAGTACGATAAACGTGTTTAAAACGTCATTAAGTTATTTTTATTTCCACTTTTCATTCGTACTTTTATTAATATTCTACTAATTATTTGTTTTTTCGTTATTTAACATAAAAATTATCTCAATGTGTATAATTTGACTATTAGTTTGGCGATTTGTATAATTTGTAGAAAATGGTCGACGGGATAACTAAGTAGTTCCGATTTTTTTATTATTTAAATTCCTTAAATTTCCTAATTTAAAATATTAGAATGGCAACATTCTTCTATTCGTATAAATTGCCTATCTGTTTGACAATTTGTATAATTTGGCGACATTAGTCTACGGGATAATCAAGAACTACTACATAAATATAATATGCTTACATTTTTAAATTATTCGTACAATTAATATTGGCACAGATATCATATATGTACCGGGTTTGGCGTGATCTCTTTCCGATGCCAATTTGGTGAAATTTTGTTTTCAGATATCAGATACACGTCTCTTTTTATATTTTCTATCATTTTAAAAAAGAAATAACAATAATTAACATTAGGTTTAAATAATGACTATAAAATAACACAATTTCTATAATTGCATAAACAAAAAATAAATAAATAAATAAACAATATTAGCTGGGTTACCATATCAGAAAAAATGAGGACATTTTGGGGCTAGTTAGGTACTCCGGTGCATATATGACATCGGTTCTTTAATATTATTTATGCCATTCTTCGGCGATTAAACCACTATGTATATAATAATATTGCTCAATAAGTAATTAACTTACAACTATAGTTTATCAAAATTGGTATAGCTGAAAGTACAATGAGCAATAGTTGCGCTCTGCCACACTTTCTTCTCCGTTTCCGCAAAGCTTCGAAAATGGCAGCAACATGATTCCACGAAGATAACATCTCGATCCTTTTCCTGAAGTTTACTGACAATTTATCTTCAAATGTCAGCCACACCCATATGATCAAAATACATCTTACACCGAATACACCGTAAAAGGTTGTACGCAAATCTCCAACCATTAGCTTTTTAAAGACTGAAACACCTGTAATTGTTCCGAACACATACGCGAAATCTATCACAGTGAAAGCTACTGTTCTACTCTCATTTTCACTAGTATCTGTCAAGTAGCAGTAAGCCATAGTAAAAATGCAAACGTAACCACCAAATAAGCCCGAGAAAGCTGTTAAAATGTATGAAATCGAAATAAAGTACACGAAAGAAATATTCCTAAAGAAAAAGTAAAAAAGGTCAAGGTTTCCGCCTATAAGAGCAACTAGAAGAGGAAATTTTCGTCCACAACTGTCACTGTAAGAACAAAGAAAAGAGGAAAACAAAAATTCGATTATAACTCTCAGTATTATCATGCCAAATACATGGTTATTGGAGGTTTGTATAGTTTTCAAAACTTCCAGCTCTTTACCTGTAACATTATGCCTCTTGGGAGCATGGTAGCATATCATGTAATCATCACCAAATTTATCTTTACACATATTTCTGAATACTACATTATCTCTGTAACGAATATGAAGCGCTACTGAAAAACCAAAGAGAAGCATAAACACGATTAGGTTTGATGATTTCACAATTTCCCAAATTTTTCGAAGCATTTCGCATTGGAAATGAATAGGACGATCGGAATAAATTTTTCCGTTTCTTTTTGCTCAGTGTAGCGTGACAACGGTGAAAAAATAATCACCCAAATAACTAAACTGGAAATTTCATAGACGCCGAAAACTTAGTAAAAACATACTAATGCAACTTAGGAAAAATATAGTAATTGAATTCTGGATTCCAGATTTTATTATTGATAGAATGCATTGCCAAAAAAATTTTTAAACTTTAAAACAAATAAACTGGAATTTTAATTTCAATACAGAATGAATGAAAAATATATTATTTTGACGCAGTAAAATATTTCAATAATTATTCGCGTTTGAAATGAAATAGACGCCCTCTCGCGGACAAAGTCTGAAAAACGAAATAGAACTGATACCGTGAGCATCTTCTGCTGAAATCACTGTTTAAAAGTCCGATAAATAAAAAAAAAAGTTCTATAATAAATAAATAAATAAATAAACAGTTCTATAACGCATGCAACGTTGGGTTCTTTGTATTAAAATGATCTAAAATCAAAATTTTATACACAAAGTTTAGATCTATAATATAAAAAAGTACATTTGACTTACTCATGGCAAAATAACATGACAGCAACACAATGCTTGCATGATTCACTACGTAAACAAACGATTATCAGGTCTATACAACGCCCCCTTTCGGTCATTACAAACGCGAATAGCGAAATATTTTGGTATACAAAAAAAATTGGCGACATAGCAGGAAAAATATACGTAAATGGCAAGAGTCTATAACTTTAGTTACAAGGCAACAGGTAAATGTTTTAGAAAATTAAAATAAATATAAGTTTGTCTAAAACATCGGTACTTCTAGATTATCCCGTCGACCAGAAAATTATCGCCAAACTGTAATATTAAATGCCAATAATGGATGATCTTGAATGCCACATTCAATGACAATAAATACGATATACGCTTTTAATATGTCATTAAGTGATTTTTATTTCGATTTTTATTAATAGCCTAATAATTTATTTGTTTGTTTTATTATTTAAAATAAAAATTATGTCAATATGTATAATTTGGCTATTAGTTTGGCGAATTTTATAATTTGGCGAAATTGGTCGACGGGATAACCTAGTAGTACCAAAACATCAAATACTAAAGAGTCTGCCCTTTCAATAGACCATAATGTTTTTTTTTTTTTTTTTAACCATTTGAAAAATGGTTGTTGTTTTCGGGAGAATGGACCCGATGATGTTACCACTTTTGAATGATGTTACCACTTTTGAATTTAAATTAAATTCTTTATTTTTAGAAGAATTTTTATTTGAATTTAAATTAAATTCTTTACTTTTAGAAGAATTTTTATTTGAATAGTAAATTAAAATGGTTAAAATCATTGTAATAAAGGAGAAAACTAACAAATTTAAAAATGGGTAGACGGAAATTAACAGATACGGAAAAAGCCGAAGCCAAAGAAATGAATGAACGTGAATATCGCATTCAATGATATTAAATACAGTCAACATGTATAAGTTGCTTATTAGTTTGGCGATTCGTATCATTTGGCGAAATTGGTCGACGGGATAACTGAGTAATACTGTATTTGGTTTGGCGCAAAAACGTCTTTCAATGCAGAAAATGATAAAATCAAAAGATTATTGAGCCGCTGAAAACCAATTACGTGTTGAAAGGCGATCACGAAAAAGGAAGCAATTTAATGCCGAACCGATTAATTGTAAAACATCATGTCGCCAGGGCGACCAATCCACTAGCCATGGCGTTTTACTATCGGTCGGTTCTAACCAGGAAAATTTGAGTGCCAATAGTGATTCTAACAAGCCGGACAATGTTATAGCTATTACTCTTGATTTTCCACCACCTAAAAAGAAAACTAAAAAGCAATCGGCTTGGGAAAAACTGGGAAAAAACTTTTTTGATTCGATGTCTGATGGACCCATTCACAGATGCATGTGCTGCGATCGATTTTGGTTTAAAACCTCCATCACCAAAATTCTGCTCTGTAAAATCAAACAATATATGCCAAAGTCTTACAAGTATAACAGTATATGCCAAAGCTGTATTTTAATAATGATTACTTTTGCACCAACAATGTTAAATAGTTTGAAATGTTTCTTTCGTCGCCAACTTTTATGCTTGGCGACAATAGAGTGATATAACTTAAACGAACCGTACCTTCAAATTGCAGCATGTATAAAGTCATTTATAGCAGTGGCACGGATAATACACAATAAAACAACTGGTATTTAGCTTAAAACGATAGATGAATGTATCGAGTGAAACATTTTTCAAATGGTTGGGGTAATTTCTTAAATTACAATTTTTTTTTTTTTTTTTTTTTTTTTTACATGGAGAATCATATAGATGTTACCATGGCTTCAACTATGAGAATGAACTACTCTCAGATCTAGGTCCCCCTTACATTAAATCGTGATTATACAGGATGATTCAAAAGAAACAATTACAAAATCAAGTGGAAAATCAAGCATACACAAAGGATAAAAAATCACATAAGAACATAAGGTCTCTAATGTTATGCGGAGCTATTACTTGGCATTTAAAATCGTACATAATGTAAAGATAAGAAACAAAACAAATGCAGATCATTTGTTTAGATTAGTTACATGCTACAAAGCTACAACCTTACAAGAGATACTCAAAGTTTTTTCTAGATGCATCGAGACATTCCTGACATAAAGGCTGCACAGTACGGCACACCTTCACGAAGATATCGGATAATCTCGAAATATCTTGTTGCCGCAACAATTCATCTTACTAAGTCTTCCGGCGATGACACTGATGTTTCATAAACAAGTCCTATTAAATAAAAAATAAATAAATAAAATCAATTGGAAACAAATCTGATGATCGTGGTGAACATTTTATTGATTCGTAACCAACCCAGTGTCCAGGAAAAGTAATCTATACATGTTCTTTCACTTGCCCGATAAAATGCCCGGGAACACTGTCGTGCTGAAATCGAACGCGACGACAAATAGGCATAAAAATGTCATTCAACATGTCTGACAGAATCTCTTGCAAGAATTCAAGATAAATGCAACCATCAAGCCTTTCTGGGAGAATATACAGACCAAGTAAACAATCTTCTACAATGCTACCCCACACGTTAAATGTAAATTTGCATTGTGAGGAATGCGTATGTGTAGCATGTAGGTTTTCATCAGTTCAAGTATGCAAGTTGTGGACGTTCATCACACCCTCTATTGAAAACTGTTTAACTCTGTTCATAATTAGGCTTATCAATGAAGAAGATACTTGTTCTGCACCATTTTCTTGCAAAAATCACCGAACAAACTTATGCATTTGTTGTAGTCTACCAGTTTCAATGCTTGTATGCGTTGTAAATGAAGACGATGCAGTACATTGTCGTGTACAATGCATCCGACGGAATATTGAGAGATATGGGTGTCTCGGGATAGAACTCGTACAATTGTTGAAAGATTAAGCTTCAATTTTTGGAGAACGCTTTCTTCTGCATAAATGCCTGAGTTCTTCGTTAATGACGAGCATCCGGCTTATGCTCATCGAACGATCCGATTTCACATAATATTCGATGCAGATTGGCAAGGAATAAGTAGTACGGCATATTTCTATCAGAATATTTCTCTTGATGCATTCGCACGGCTTCCTGTCCTTTGCAATTGGCCACAAAATTGCATATGTCAACGCCGGATCTAAAATTTGTCTGGTAAGGTTTAATTGTCCTGAGCCAAAAACCGCATAAAGAACAGAAAAGAATCGGTTTTTAATTGTCCTGAGCCAAAACCGGTTAAAAAGCAGAAAAGAATCGTTTTGTTATTGTCCTGAGGCCAAAAACCACATAAAAAGCCCAAAGATACATACCCCAAAGCCAGAACAATTGCCAAATATCTCTTTTTAGGTGCGTTCGTAATTATGTAAATACGTAGCACCTATAGTGGTCGTTCAGTCCGTCCGTCTGTCCGCATATAACAACGCAAAAACTACCCAACCGAATCGTTTGAAATTTAAAATACGTAATTATTACATAATTTTATCGAGTCATTTCAAATTTTATGAAAATCGGATACATAGATCAATTACAGGGGCAATCAAAAGTATTCCATTATTTTACGGTCAATGTGGAAAAAAGTTCCAAATGCATTTTAATCGTTTGAAATTTAAAATACATAATTATTACATAATTTTGTCGAGTCATTCCAAATTTTATGATAATCGGGTGCATAGATCAATTACAGGGGCAATCAAAAGTATTCAGTTACATTATGGTCAATGGGGAAAAAGTTTCAAATGTATTTTATACGTTTGAAATTTAAAATACATAATTATTACATATTTTGTCGAGTTATTTCAAATTTTATGAAAATCGGATGCATAGATCAATTACAGGGACAATCAAAAGTATTCCGTTACATTTCGGTCAATGGGGAAAAATGTTTCAAATGCATTTTAGTGGTGTTACACTCATTCGAACTTAATAAAATTTATATGCAACTATAAAGTACATATTATAATATACATTTTACATAATTTGTGGTGCAAGGAACATTTTTTATTGATTTACAAGGCCATACAAAAGTATTCCATTACGTAATGGTATAAGAAGAACATTGTTTGATGAGCGTTTTAATTGTAATTCACTATTTACAATTTTATGAGATTAATATATGAGAGTAATAGTTTTAAAACTTCGTTATCATACGAACGCACCTCATTTGCTACGCTTCACGTGCAATTTTCAACTTGTTTATCTTGAGGGATGCTAATAGCGCTGACTTGTTTCTGTTGTTTGTTCGACTGCTGCTGTTGTTAAAATGCTGAAAGAAAATTTGCATAAGGCCGAAAAAAATCATCGGACGTTCACCTTTCTAAGTCAGCAAATTACAATGTTAAAAATTTTGTCCTAATTTTAACCAAATTTTGGTGTTTAATAGCTGCCACTGTAAGATGATGAAACCTTGAACCAATATTTGGAGTTTTGAAGCCTAGTTGCAAAATTTTGAACGAGGTTGAAATAGGAGGCTCCAAATGTTGGTACGAGATTTCATCATATTATGGTGGCAGGTACTAAGCACCAAAATTACGTTCAAACTAGAGCAAAATTTTTAACAGTGTACAGTCACCGCAAAAAAAAAAAACTTGACATTCTGCGATTTTAGACGTTTTCTTGAATATCTAGAAATATAGATAATGAATTATTCTGAAATCCCAGGTGTGTAAACAAAATAGTACAGGTTATATATTCTCGTGATGATTTTCCCCCGAAATCCCATAGAGGACCGTCAAGAAATTAAAAAACAACGAAGATCTTTTGGATAATTCTGTCAAAACTAATGCAGCAAAAGCTTTCAAACTGCAGATTATGATTAACAGGTTTATTATAATAAACTGTGTTCATTTTTAGCACTTTCCAACAAAGTTGAAAAATGCTTATGCATTCGGTTTGTCTGGCTGTCTGGCCGTCTGGCCGCGCTCTAACTCATGTAAATATTCTCGAATTGTCATGAAATTTTAGGACGTTATTGACGTTTACCCTAATAAGAACCCTATTAAAAATGAAGTTTCTATCATGATTAATTTATCTACAGGGTATTTACAAAAGTACTAACAAGTAGTACTAACAGGATAACACTCAATCATACACATTTGGAGCAGTTTTTGGAACAGTCAAAAACGGATTTTAGAGCAGGAAAATCCATTTTTAAAATAGTAAAAAAAAAAAAAAAAAAAAAAAAAAAAAATTGAGCATGAAAATCAGTTTTGGAAGAAAGTAAAGAAAAAAAACAATTTTATTGCAACAAAATCAGTTTTTGCAACAGAAAGATCCACTGAGGGCCTGACTAAGGCAGGGGCATGCGGGACAATTGCCCTGGGCCCCCCGGTTTAAGAGGGCCCCCAAAGGACAGATATAAGTTTTTCGTTAAAGGAGTGTCAGATGATAAAAAGTTGTCAAAAGTGACCAAATTTCTTTTTTTAAGGGTCTCTCTTCTTCTACCCCCTCTGTTTCCATACCCAATGTCTCCTTAAGGCCTCACATTTATCCTCATATTCCTGTAATCGAAAAAAAAAACCTGTATTCTATAATTTCTTAAAGTTGTCTTTCTTCTGCTATTATGTATATAGATGTGAATAGTGATTGGTACGAAATTTATGTGCACATACAATAGTTATGAATTTCAGTTTTAGTCACATCAGTGTAATTTAAGTAAAATTTTAAGATAGAAGAGGGCCCCGCTAATAATGTTTGTCCCACAGCCCCCCACTATCTAAGTCGGGCCCTGGATCTACTCTCAGCAATAACATTTTTTCGCGTCCCTTTGACGAAATTTACCGTTTTTTCATGATTTTTCGACGAAATTTGTCTTATTTCGCGATCTTTTGACGGAATCTGCCTTTTTTAGATCTTTTGACAAAATCTGCCTTTTTAGACCTTTTGACGAAATTTGCCGTATTTCCGCGATGTTTTGAGGAAATCTGATTTTTTCGCGATCTTTTGACAAAATTTGTTATTTTTTGCGATCTTTTGATGAAATCTGTCTTTTTTCGAACCTTTTTGACGAAACTTGCCATTTTTTTTCGCGATCTTTTGATGCAACTTCGCATTTTTTCCGCAAATCTTTCACAAAATAAGCATTTTTTTATGATTCTTGGACGAAATTTTGCGTCTTTTCACAATCCTCTGCTTAAATTCTTGTTTTTCTCGCAATCCTTAATAAAATTGTTTTTTTTCCCCCCTCCACAACCATTTTTCAAAATTCGTGATATACTTTATGACCAAATTTCCGGATTTATGTCCGATTTTTTTTTTATTTATTTTTTTTTTTTTTTTCGGGAAATGATTGTCTTAATTTTTCGGGAAATTCAAAACAAAATCACTTCTAAAAGTTAAAAGATAAAAAGGAAAATTCTTTGGAGAAAACAAAATGGCGCTAAGAAATCAAATTTGGGCGCAGAAGGAAAAACAAAATGGCTGTTTTAGCATAGAAACAGTCGAAATAATTCATTTGTAGCAGATATTTTCGTCTGGCGCAATCGGCGCAGCTGACCCAAGTACTTAAATTTAAGTATACAGGGTGATTCTAATTTTTTTTTTATAATAAAAGAGGGGTGATAGTACACATCAAGACAAACAATATTAAAAAGGAGACCAAGGGTCCAAAATGTTTACCAAAGTAGATAGCCGCCATTAAAGTTTAGGGACCAAAATTTCAAATGAACATAAAAAACGGAAAAATCGGTCGATTGATTTGCGGTTTTCACTAAAATTATTCTTTATGTCGGCATTTTCTTGAAATTAAATTAGAAAGAAAAATTTTTTAAAAAAATACCGATAGAGGGCGCTTTAGACTTTGGAGTAACGAACAACTATTTTTTGCCGGTATTTTTTGCATCTCATTAAATGTTTTCGTAAGCTTAAACTCAAACTTAAATTTTGAGGTCAAAATCTGAATAGTTGGAAGTGGTTAAGTAACACAAACTGAGCTGTATTCAGAGGGTTCAAATTTCAAATGATTATAAAAAACGGAAAAATTGGTCGATTGATTTGCGGTTTTCACTAAAACTATTCTTCTTTTAGGTATTTTCGTAAAAATAAATTATAAATTTCAAAAAATGCCAATAGAGGGCGCTTTAGACTTTGGAGTAACCATGGAGCTAAGAAGGTATATGGAGGAGACATATGTGACGTCACTTGAAGCTTTTCCTACCCCCCCCCCCCGTTACAACGCCGCGACCGCCATATTTGACCTGGGTATGCTGCCTTTTTCCCTCTGCTACCGATCGTCGTATTGAGGAAGCTCCTCGAGGCGCAAGTCAACTACGGTAAAAGTCAAACATGGCGGATATGAAAGAGGGAAAAAGAACTGGTTTTTCGGCGTCAGGGCTCACCATGATGCTAGATTGATATGTCTCCTCCATATACCTTCTTAGCTCCATGGAAGTAACGAACAACTATTTTTTGCATCTTATTAAATGTTTTCGTAAGCGCAGACTTGAACTTAAATTTCGAGCTCAAAATGTGAATAGGTGGGAGTGGTTAAGTAGACAAACTTAGCTGTGTTCAGAGGGTTCAAATTTCAAATGATTGTAAAAAACGGAAAAATTGGTCGATTCGTTTGCGGTTCTCGCTAAAACTAATTTTTAAATCTGCAATTTCTTGAAAATAAATTTTAAAGATAAATTTCACAAAATGCCGATAGAGGGCGCCTTAGACTTTGGAGTAGCGTACAACTGTTATTTTTTTTAATCTCATTAAATGCTTTCAAATGCATAGACTTAAATTTTGGACTCAAATTCTGAATCGTTGGGAGTGTTTAAGTAGCGAAAAATTGAATTTTGTTCGAGGAGGAAGGGTTATACCCTGTTCGCACTGGGATAGTTAAGTCACTTAACTTTAAGTCACTTAAATTTTTTGAAGCGGGATACCCGGAATTAGGCTTCACCTGTTCGCACTTGCTAAATATTTTAAGTGACTTAACTTGGCCAAAATGACAACTGGGCATGCGCATAAGTTCGGAAATTTGTAACTGCAACTTCTAACTGTTTTTTGTTTACATAGCAATTATCGTGCCATATTTCAATTAAAAATTAATTTTGTCATCCTCCCAATTTATTTTGCAGGAGGAAATAACAGGTTAAACATTTTCCATTTTTGACCTTTGATTACAAAAAAACCCCACAAACACACGTGTTAAGCAACTTGGGCAAACAAATAACAACTTGAAACAATTTATAATTATTTTTAGGACTCAACTCCAGTTATTTAACAATCAGAATTAAATATTCTAAAATTCAGAAATAATAATTAAATATTCAGAAGGCACATTTCAACTCAACTCATAGTTAAGTGAGCATCTCAAAAGTTAAGTGAGTTTCAGAAATTTGCTTAAGTGAGAATCTTGATTCCGGGTACGACCGCTTCAAAAAACTTCAAGTTAAGTGACTTAACTTTCTCAGTGCGAACAGGGTATTAATTTTCAACTCCTGAACACACTTCAGTTTGCGCTTCTTAACCCATCATAACAATTCAGAATTTGAGCTCAAAGTTTAAGTTTAAATCTAAGCTTCCGAAAACATTTAAAAAGCTTTTCCAAACATTTAATTAGAACCAAATAATAATGGTTAAAATGAATTGTTGGTTACTCTGAAGTTTAAGGCGCCCTCTGACGGATTTTTTTTAAATTTATCTTTAAAATTTATTTTCAAGAAGATACTGACTTAAAGAATAGTTTTATTTTAAACCGCAAACGAATCGACCAGTTTTTCCATTTTCTATAATTATTTTAAATTTGAAACTCCCCCTCCCCCTCAAACACAGTTCAGTTTGTGCTACTTAACCACACCCTACTATTTAGAATTTGAGCTCAAAATTTAAGTTTAAGTCTAAGCTTCCGAAATCATTTAATGAGATGCAAAAAATAGTTGTTCGTTACTCCAAAGTCTAAAGCGCCCTCTATCGACATTTTTTGAAATTTATCTTTATAATTTATTTTTAAGAAAATACCAAAATAAAGAATAGTTTTAGTGAAAACCACAAATCAATGAACCAATTTTTCCGTTTTTTAAAATCATTTGAAATTTAAACGCTCTGAACATAGTTCAATTTGTGCTATTTAACTACTCCCAGCTTTCAGGTTTTGAGCTCAAAATTTAAGTTTGAGTTTATGCTTACGAAAACATTTAATGAGATGCAAAAAATACCGGCAAAAAGTAGTTGTTCGTTACTCCAAAGTCTAAAGCGCCCTCTATCGGCATTTTTTGAAATTTATCTTTATAATTTAATTTCAAGAAAATGCCGGCATAAAAAATAACTTTAGTGAAAACCGCAAATCAATCGACCGATTTTTCCGTTTTTTTATGTTTATTTGAAATTTTGGTCCCTAAACTTTAATGGCGGCTATCTCCTTTGGAAAACGTGTTGAATCCTTGGTCTCCTATTTAATATTGTTTGTCTTGATGTGTATTATCACCCCTCTTTTATTGTTAAAAAAAAAAAAAAAAAAAAAAAAAAAAAATAGAATTACCTTGTATATATGTATATCAGCAAGCTTGAAAAACCAAACTACTATAGAAATAAAGTTTAGAATATATCTGTTTTTGGATGGTGAACTTTAGATGCCTAAAGAGTATAGTACATGTACTAGAAGGTAAATATTTTTATGCTTTTAATCCAAAGTAAATTGACTGTAGCTCTAAAACAATTAAACAATTTGCAAGCAAAACTTTTTTAATAAATTTTTAATCCGCCATGTTTAGGATAAAATTCGAAATGTATCAAAACCATTTCTTTGTGAAGGTTCTTTGAATGCAAAAACTTATCCTAAGTATCAGAAATGCATATAATTTCTTTCATTAAAAAGTAGTAAAAATTATTATTATTATTATTTTTTTTTACTTTCTTCTATTTTACAAGAAAAGAAGTATTGGATTCGTGAAAATTTCCTGTTTTCGATGGATTTGCACTCTTAAAAAGGTCCTGAACACGATTTGGTAGTTTTTAGAAATGTCCGTCTGTGAATCTGCAAGTCACTCTGAGTCTGTATGTGACAAAAAAATTTTTAGGCGCTCTATCTCAAGAACTGAAGCACGGAATTTTACAAAATTTTATATTCAGTTAGAACATGATATAAACTGAAGCTAATAAGCTTTTGGTGTACATCGCTAAACAGGTGGCGCTGCTCTTCTGCATTATTTATAATTTACACGATAGTCATATCTCAAGAACCAATGCACGGATTTTCAAAAAAATTTTAGATTCTATTAGTCTTTGATATAATTTGAAGTTGATTATATTTTGTTACAAATCACTCAAGGGGCGGCACTGCTATGCTGCATTATACATGATTATCGCAATAGCTCTATCTCAAAACTAATGTCCGAATTTTCCTTAAACTTGGATTCTGTTATTCCCTGATATAGAAAATTTTTTGTTCAGTTTTTCTTGTAAATCGCCCTACAGATGATACTACTATGCTGCATTTTTTAATATTTTGAAATAGCTCTTTCTCAAAAACTAACGCATGGATTTTCATGAAAGTCCAGATTCAGTTAATACCTTATAAAAATTCATCCTAATTAACTTTTAGTGTACATCACCCAACCAGTGCTGTAATTTTGCGGGAACGCGTGGGAGCATCGTTCCCAGAAATATTTGTTACTGAAAAAAAAAAAAAAATGAAAAAAAAATCGCGTACTAGCAAAATTTATTTCTTTTTCAAGCAAAACGTTAATTTTTGCTAGTTTGAAGGAAATCAGTTTCCACTTACCAAGAAAGAGATATTTCGGCCAATCACGTGCTTTGAAGCCTTCGTGCTGCCACCGCCCTTTGAATACTAAGCCTGATCACTGACATTGAAATGGTGACTGCCGAAGACAGATTTTTTTTAAAGTGTGTATGGTTCCCTAAATTTTGACTCCGGTATTTTATAAAAGATTTCTTAGATTTCTTTAATGTCAGAAAAATAAAGCAAAAAAAAGTTAAAAGATTATTGGTACCAAAACTGGAGGTACAGTACACACGTTAAAAAATCTGCCTTTGGAAGATTTTTTTTTATTTGTTAGTGCTGAGGTTTAGTATTCAGGGGACAAAAAATCTGAACTGACATAAGTTGCCCTATTCTAACTGAATGAAAGCAAATTACTTTACTATAAAAACTTCAATATAATAATTATAACTGTTAACCCCTTGAAGGGCACCGGTATATGTTATATACCACTTAATTTTAATTCCCAAATGCCGCATTGACACCAAAATTTAAGAATCAAATTTTGTTTCATATGATATACTCGAAGAAAAGCTTTTACTTTGTGTCATATAAAATTGTTTATAAATACCGGTGTCAATTAATCATTTTAACATTTTAGTAGTGGAAGTGCTTTGCCCCTCAAGGGGTTAATTTATAAAAAAGTCTGCTTTTGGTTAAATGTTTCAAATTGGTTTTTGAGCTAGCAAAAATCCAGTAGCATCACAATCTATGAAAATTTGAGTTATCAGAAATATTTTTTTTCCAACTGCAGCACAGCACCTAACTGATTGAGCTGTTATATATGAGGACCCCAGAAGCCAAGGGGTATAAGTGACAAAATTGAAAAAAATGAGTTAAGTGCACAGGATATCTGGAAATATGCTTTTTTCATTTCAGGTAAAGAAATGTAGGTCATTTTCTTATTATTTGCTGAGTTATAGAGATAAACCACTTTTTTCGAAAAACAAACAATATTGATTAATTATACATTTAAAAAAAATTGTACTCTATTGTTTTAACAGTTATTGAAATGCGAGTTCAAAGATTAGAATGCAACAAGCAGATGTTTCCTATTTCAATTTAGTCAATTGTTATTGATGTTCCAATTTAACATCAATTATCTTTGAACTCAATTTACTCCAAATCGACATTTATATATATAATAAAAAATAAGGCTATAGCTCTATCTCAGAAACTATAGAAAGGATTTTCATAAAATTTCACATTCAGTTAAAAGCTGACATAAGTTGTTGCTCACTAGATTTTGATGTTAACTATTTAATCAGTACAGTACTGTAAAATATTTTTGTTAACTTTTAGTAAATGTATGTACAGTATAGGACCTGTTATCCAGAAACCCCGTATCCAGAAAGTTCCAAAAACCAGAATGCAAAATAAAAACCAAAAAATAATTTGTTTTCTATCAAAAACATAAAAATTAAAGATATATTTTACATCAAGCATGGTATATAGCAGACAGATATAGATATACAGGGGTTGGACAAAAATATGGAAACACCTTAAAAAAAACACGTTTCCTTGCCTAGTATTGTGTACGGTACCCGTTGTTATTCAAAACAGCTTACAGTCTTCTCGGAATGGATAAATACAGTTTCCGTATGTTTGCCAAGGGATTATTGTACCATTATTCCTGCAAAACGGTGGCAAGTTCAGATAACGATGTTGGCGGTGGATAGCGAGAAGGCATTTTCCGCTCCAATGTAGACCACAAAGGTTCGATAATATTCAAGTCTGATGACTTTGGTGGCCTCGGGAGATGCGAAAATTCATCCTCGTGCTCAGAAAACCAGTCCTGGACAATGTGAACTGTGTGAACGGGGACGTTGTCATCTTGGAAGATACCATCATCATTGGGGAAAAAGCTTGTACCATTGGATGGACTTGATCGGCCAAAATGTTCACATAAGTCTGAGCATTAATAAGCCCTTACAGAGTTATCATAAGGCCAGAAGAGAACCACGATATGGCTGCCCAAACCATCACCGAACCCCCGCCATGTTTCATTCTTGGCAACAAGCAGTCTGTAATATAGGCTTGAGATGGCGTTCTCCAGACGTAAACTCGGCCAGAAGTGGGGAACAATGTGAAAGAAGACTCATCAGACCATATTACGCTCTTCCACTGCTCTATAGTCCAGGCTTTATGACTTAAACACCACTTTTTCCTGTTACAGGCATTAGCATTACTGATGTATGGCTTTTCAATTGCAACATGGCCAGCCATTCCCTATTTATGAAGCTCCCTTCTAATTGCTTTGGTACTCACAGGATTTGGTAACACGACATTCATTTCAGCAGTAACTTTTGCAGCTGTGGACTGCTTATTTTTCGCGATAATCCTCCTTAATGATCGTCTGTCACGATCACTCAGCACACACTTTCGTCCGCGCTGTGATTTAGCGGATGATGTTTTTTCCGCATTTCAAATATGCGGAATAAATCTTCGACACAGTACCTCTTGAAACACTAAAAACATCGGCTACCTTGCTTACGGAAGCACCCACCATACGCGCGCCAACAATTTGTCCACATTCGAAGTCTGTTAACTCTGACATAATGTAATGATAATCTCACACAACAGTGCTCCAACAACGACTGAACGGTGTAGCGATTTTACGAAGTTGTATAGGTGGCGTCAGTAGGCGAAAACTCCAGTGCCATCAACATAGTTCATTATAATCAATCTTTCTTTTCAAACATGCATTTCAAAAGGTGTTTCCATATTTTTGTCCAACCCCTGTATCTAAAGGTGATACAATTTGTGGCTATCTGTGATATTTTTTGATGATATGAATGAACATGAAGTGGAAAAGTTTAAATTTTCTAAGAAGGAAATTATTACAGATGGTACTGATCTAAGAGAGATCATTCATGTTCAGATTCTCAATTGTTAGAACAATAGTAAGTGTAAAATTGTCCTTGCTGATGATGATACTTTTGTAATTCATCTGATGGCTGGAAGAGAAATACACACACTTAATGATGTCACATAATGACATATGAATGAAAGTCTAATGAAAGTAATGATGCTGATCAGCAGAATTGAATAAGTGAAAAAAAATTCAAATGAGATACTGATATTTTTCAATTGAATAACTGATTTGTGGAATGCAGCAAAGTTACTTTCATGAACAGAAAATTATGTCATAATGAAGGATACAGGAGCAACCAGTACAAGAGGCACTTAATATGTTAATTTGAATTCACATTTGCATTCAGAATATTTTGTTAACTTATAGTAAAGTGTTCTGAATTACGGAAAAACACCTTATCCGGAATATCTGAGGTCCCAGGCATTCTGGATAACAGATCCTATAACTGTACTGTGTTCACTCTTCAGGGTATGAGTACTGTATTTTTAAGGTATATTAAGCGTAAACAGTATTTCATTTAAACCACATGATTGTTTTTCAGTAAAAAGTTGGTATTTATAATGTAAAACAATTATTTTTCATAGGAAAAAGATGTTGCATAAAGTTTTCATAACATTTCAATAGATGTACTGTAAATTTTAGGATACTTGTACTGTTTTCACTTTTTATGGTATGAGTACCATATTTCTGAGGTATTTTGAGCATAAAAAACATCTATGCCATTTCGATCGTAAATGATGCTTACACTATAAAATAATTGTCAGAGCAAATTCGGTATGCATACCCTAAAGTAATTATTTTTCACTAAGGAGAAATATTGTAACTCTGCCTCGGTGTACGACAGCCTCTGAAATGTTATTGTTACATAATTCATGCAGATCTGAGATAAAGGAGAAGGCTGCAGTCGGTACATTGTTTCGGAGCACAAAGGGGCAAAGCTCTTACAAAACACTGTATATTATATTTTCTATGTAGGGGAGACTAGGGATGGTTGACCATACGAGAGTCTTGAGCCACTCGTCCATTTTCGTATTTAAATGTGAGTAGTATGCGCAAAACTATGTTTGGCAGCCTTGAAGGAGTGTGTCTAACTGTCAATAAATAGGGGAGCATGTCTGAACATGTACTATAAAGTGGGGGGTACATTTTTTCTGCAATGTAAAGAAGGGTCCATCTATCAGTCAAACACGGGGCATGTCCGAACATGTACTATAATATGAGGAGTAAATTTTTTTCGATTGTTGGAGAAAAGATAATTTTTTCAGGAGATGGAAGGAGGGAGATGCCAAAAAATCATTGCAAAAAGTTTGTTTTTCTACTGTTGGCATCATTAGTATTTTCCTGTTGCTCAGATTTCTCTGTTGAATGTAGCATCCTTTGCTGACTTTGTTAACTTTCTTCGCTTTTAGTTTAGTTATCTTTATTGTTTTTCATCATAGAAGACAGACTTAACTTTTGCAAAGAACAGCGCAGAAACAAGCAAACTTGTTGAAATTAAGAAAGCAACAAGAAAACTAAGAATTATCAAACTTTGATAAGTTTTTTTTTTTAATGATCTTTTAAAAAAAAAATTATCCTTTGTAATTTTGCTAAATTTTTAATTACTTTCACCTTTTTATTTATTTTTGTCTCTATTTCTTTTTTAGGTTCAAACATTTCTAGAAAAGGTAAAATGACATGATTCGAAGGATATGAAATATTAGGTGGAAAAAACTTTCTTTGTGTGAATTATTTTTTGGGACAAACTCGAGTCCACATTAGATGATTTATTGTTGATCCCAATGGCGAATTACAGCTCGCTAAAGATGGTATATCTTTAACTCCCAAAGTTTGACAATCCTTGTGTTGTGAAATTAAGAATGTTATAAATTAGGGATGCACAACCTGTGGCCCGCGGGCCAAAAGTGGCCCGGGAGTTCTGTCAATTTACAACTGTAAAAAATTGTAATTTTTGTGCATATATGACAGAAAAAAAATGTACATTTCGTCAATTTTCTGCAGAAAAATATAAAATCTCGCCACTTAAGAATCGCAAATTTCATTAATCGGCACCGAAAAATCGCGAATTTCATTGATTAAGTGCAGAAAAAAGCGAATTTTGTCGATGAGGCTTGCAAAAATCGCAAGTTTCACTCATCAGATCGCGAATTTTGTCCATGAAGTTAGGAAAAAATAGCAAATTTCCCTGATCGGGCACAGAAAAATCGTGAGTTTTGTTGACCAAGTATAGAAAAATCATGAATTTTGTCGGTCTTACGTGAAAAATCTCACATTTCGTTGATCAGGCCCCAAAAAAAAAAAAAAAAAAAAAAAAAAAATCGTCAATTCTGTAGATGATGCTCGAAAAAATTGCAAATTAAATTCATCGGTTGCAAAAAGAAAAAAAAAAAAAAAAAAAAAAAAGCATTTTTTCTCGGTTTATCGCAAGGGGAAAAAAGTGAATATCGTTGATCGGGCACGGACGAAAAAATTGCAAATTTCGTTGATAAGGAGCGGAAAAATCGCGAATTTATCGATGATGCGAGGAAAAAATGAAAATTTCGTTAATCGGCTGCGAAACAATCGTGAATTTCATCAATTTATCCAGAGAAAAAAAATCGCAAATTTCATCTTACCGCGTAAAAAAAATGCAGATTTCGTCAGTTAGGTACAAAAATCCCGAATTTCATTGATCTGGCGCGGAAAATGCATATTTCGTGAATTAAGGGTGAAAAAGTGCACATTTCAACGACGGGCACTAAAAAATCACGAGTGTTATAGAATGGATTCCGAAAATTGCGAATTTCGTTGATCGGAGACGGGATTACTGCGAATTTTGTTGATCACACGCTTAAAAATTGCTAATTACGATGATTAGGTTCTAATAAAATCTCAAATTTCCTCTATCGGGAGAGGAAAAATCGCTAATTACGTCGATCATGCAACTAATAAAATCGGGAATTTCCTGGATCGGTGTAGAAAATCGCGAAATTTGTCGATCAAGCGAGAAAAATCAGGAATATCGCCGATCTGGAAAGAAAAAATTGCGAATTTCGTCGGTCAGGCGCAGGCGTGGGACATTCACGAATTTCGTTGATTAGACTCGGAAAAAATGTAAATTTCATTGCTCATGCGAGAAAAAAAATCGCGAATTTCGTCAATCAGCTTTGAAAAATCGCGAATATCGTTGATCAGCTTTGTAAAGAACGAATTTTGTTGATCAGGCGAGGTAAAATCGTAAATTTTCTCGATCAGCTTCGTAAAATTTTCGAATTTTGTTGATCAGGAGCGGAAAGGTCCTGAATGTTTTCGATCGGCCTCATAAAAATTGTGAATTTTGTCGATCAGACTCGGAAAAATTGCAAATTTTGCCGATCATGCGAAGAAGAGTCGCCTATTTCGTCGATCCTGCGAAAGAAAATTGCGAATTTTGTCGATCATGCGAAGAAAAATCGTGAATTTCATCGATCGGTTTCGTAAAAATCGCGAATTTCGTCGATTGGCTTCGTAAAAATCGCGAATTCTTTCGACCAGTTTATGAAAAATAGCTAATTTCGTCGATCAGGCGCAGGAAAATAGCTAATTTCGTCGATCGGCTTCAGAAACAGCGTGAATTTTGTCGAAGAGGTTCGGAAGATTGCAAATTTCGTCGATCATGTGCGGAAAAATCGTGAATTTCGCCGATCAGTTTCGAAAAAATCGTGAATTTCGCCGATCAGGTTCGAAAAAATCGCGAATTTCGCTGATCATGTGAAGAAAATTTGAGAATTTCGTAGATTTGCTTAGTAATAATCGTGAATTTTGTTGATCAAGCTCATAAAAATAACGAATTTCGTTGTTCAGGTGCGGAAAAATCGCGAATTTCATCGATCATGTGCGGGAAAAAATCGCGAATTTCGTTGATCATGTATGGAAAAATCACTAATTTCGTCAATCAGATTTGCAAAAATAGCGAATTTTGTTGATCAGGTGCAGAAAAATCCTGCATTTTCTCGATCGATTTCATAAGAATTGCGAATTTTGTTGATCCGGCGAGGAAATGATGCAAATTTTCTCGATCAGCTTCATAGAAACTGCAAATTTTGTCTATTGGTTTTGTAAAATGTGCAAATTTGGTCAACCAGGCGTGGAAGAATTACAAATTTCATTGATCGGGCACAGAAAATCGGGAATTTTGTTGATCAGGCACGAAAATTCTTGTTGATCAGCTCCTTCTCTCTTTCGTTCATAAAGTTCACATTTTTTTCGGTACCAGCAATTTATGCTTTTTTAAAGCACTTTTAATAAAACAAAACTTACTCTCCTGAAAAATGTCAAGGAATATTTTTACATCTTGAAAATAATCCTTGCTACATCTGTTATGTATAAACTAAAATCTGCTGACATATATCCTTACCATGTGAATTGGATTTTGACTGGGTAAGCAAACTTAAAGGGGTAACACCCCCACCCCCCGCCACCCCCCTCTGAAATCATATTTTTTTGTCCGATTATAGCAGGCCACGGATCACCTCCTTTAAATCGAATTATCTCCTCGTTATTGATGTGGCCCTCGACCACCCAGATATATTTGTAAGTGGCCCTTCACTTGAAAAGGTTGTGCACCCCATATATAAATCATAAACCTTTGGAAAAAACGACAGTTATTGAAACAGATTTGTGCATTTTAACCCTTTGCGGTGCATGGCAAATCATTGCTTAAGTGTTGAAATTAATGACTGACACCAGAATTTGAAAACAAGTTTATTTGTAAATAAGAAAAAACTACATTTCACGCATTCAATGAAATGTAAATTTTTTAACCAAATTTTTGGTGCCAATGGGGCATTTGGGAATTAATAGATATACCAGCACGCCGTCAGGGGATAAAGCAAGTAAAGGATGGTATGGAACTTTTAGAGTTTTTCAAATATTTTTTCAAAGAAAAAATATTAGTCTCCAATTCAAGCCTGAATATGTTGTGCTTATACTTTCTGAGCTTGAAAAGATAGTGAATAATATGTACAGTATTACAGATCATGTTAAAGATGGATTAATTACATACTCAATATCTTACTATATTTATCAAGAACTAAACAACATCAGTCTTCAATTGAATCCTGTAAATAATCCTGACTCATTTTTACAACTTCTTGATTCCCTGAATAAGTGTCTAACAGTGGTAATTACTATGAAAATTACCAAGCTCATAAACTGTTTTGGATGGTATATGAACAATGTAGTTGGCAACTTTGAGGGGGCGTGCCTGAACATGTACTATAAGATAGGGGATGAATTTTTTTTTTTTTTTTTTTTTTTTTTGCACTGATGAGCAAGAGGTCCACTTGTTAATCAAACAGAGGGCGTGTCCGAACATGAACTATAAGATGAGGGGTAAATTTTTTTCAACTGTTATTGGCAGGGATGTTTTTTTTTTTTTCAGGAGAGGGGGAGGAAGTGGGGGAAATCAAAAAATCAAAGCGAAAAGTTTGCTTTTCTATTGTTGGCATAATTAGTATTTGCCAATTGCTCAGATTACTCTGTTAAATGTATTCTGATATAATGATGATTCAATGTGAAATGTGCACTTGACATGAAAAATTTACTAACATCACACTTTCCCTTTTTGGATCAATTATACTTACTAACTATGATCATTCCTATACATCAATGGCACTGGGAAAATTAAATGTTGTGGGAAAAGTTAAGGGAATAAGAGGACTCAGTAGCCTTAATTCGGTAAAAAATGACAAAAATATTGATTTTCTAATTTTTTTTTTTTTTTTTTTTACTTAAATTATACTTTATTACCCTTAGTACATTCTCATGAAGCTTTTGTAAAGATATGAGTGTTATAGATACAGTTTAAAGCGATTTTATTATATTGCTGTTCCTTTAAATACCTCAGTCCACTTCACTTAAAAGTGATTTTTCTCAGTTTTTTTCAGAGAATATCCATGTTCAAAGTGATAAAACTTTTACATTGTTCAAATGGTTCAATTTTTGGAGGGTGATTGTTCCTTATGGTCTATTTGATAAAAATAAATATCAAATTTACATTTTTTTTTACACATATAAATGTAAAATAAATTAAGTTTTTAGTGTAATTGTACACGTATTTGCACATTTTATTTTGTTTTCTCCCAAACAAATTAACTTAAATCTGATACTTAAAATCATACAGTGCACTTCTATGAAAAAATATTAGCTCAAAATTATACGAGAAAATATATTTTAAAATTTACTTACATTTTTCAAAAGACAATTGATTTTCTCAAATTTTGTCAGGAAAATCTAAGATTTTCTTGATAAAATCATTTTTTGTCGTTCAGTCCTTTACTATTATACCAAAATAATAAATTATAACACACAAATATGCTTACAATGCTTAAATTTTAAAAAAAGTACTTTAAAATGCTTTTACTTTTAAAAGTACTTTAAATAATAATAATAAAAAAAAAAAAGTTCAAATGGTACCAAGTCCCCTCAATAAGAATACAAATAATGCAGAGGTCAATACAGAGTGAACAACAAAGAACTGTGAATTATCAACTTGTTTTCTTTTTATTCAAAACAGGTAATCCAACCCAGGTTAACAAAGTTAAAGATGGCCAATGCCTAATGTATAAAATGTAGATAAAATTAGTTTTTTAATTAACAAAGCCATTTTATGTATATATACATACACATACTGTAATTTCTGATCTATAATCTGCAACCCCAATTATTAGTCTTTGTAAAAAACTTTCAACAGATAATTCGCACAGATGTATAATCCGTGGATTACATGCTGGACTATACGAGGATTACTCATTGTTTTAAACATTCAAAATCACTTTTTATTTAGTTGTTATATTTAAATTTCAAAAATAATTTTAAAATAATAGCAGTTTTAAAAATGCAAACACTTTTTTCCATTAAATCTTATATTTAACATATAGAATGTCTTGTGAATACAGATAATTCTATAGCAAATGCTGTTTTTAGATCATTTTCAACATCTTCTGTTTTGATAATAACATTCAATTTAAATTCTGCAGTGTTAAATAAAACATTTTCACTTCAACATTATTATAATTTTCATATCCTCACATAATGTGAAATGAATTTGCAGCAGATTGATGTAATGCAAAAATTATTGTATCCTATGCCATTTTTCATCTGACAAAAAGAGCTATTTTGGGAAGAGATTTTCATTCGAAAGTGATTAGGGTGTACAAATGCAGATTGCCATCTGAAAAGGCAGAAATAGCTATTCCAAAATCTACATCAGTTTTACTGGTTACGATGATTGATATTCAATTGAAATAATCATTATCGTATTGTAATTGAAACGTAATATAACTTTCATTGGCCTTCTGGTAGTACAGTAGACTCCCTCAAATCTGCACATAATTTATGTATGTAAACAATGAAAAACTCAATTCAGATATAGGGACAAAATTTGACTTTTTTTAGTTTTATATCAATTCCATATATATTTTAATTTATGATTTTTGTTAATATTACTAAATTTATGTTATTTCATTAATTTTTTTATTTTTTTTTTGAAAAATTTAAGATATTGCTGCTACTACTGGTCATCACAATCTTCTTACCAATGTATCACATTTATGTATCAATCAAAACTTTTTGGTTATTAAGTCTGGCTCAACCTGAAATAAAACTTCCTTACTTTATGATTTTGATATGAACTAGAAACGTATCTTTATGAGGCAAGTTTCAATGAATAATTTAGGGTAAATACATTTCCTCTTTATAATGAATATTTAATCATAATTAACATGACTTTTGATATTTTAAAAATTATCTAAATTTCTATTATTTTAGTTTCTTACTTATTTTAATATTTTATTTTATTGTATGCATTCATTATATTTTAGATTGCATTATTAATTACATTCGAATTACTGTTTAAAAAATGTAAAAGCAATGACCAGAAATCTGCAAAATTCTAAAATCTGCACAACCTCTGGTACCGAGCTGTGCAGATTTGAGGGAGTATTTGTAATTCACATGGCAGGATAATTTTTGCTTCATAAGATAATTATTTCATTGTCCTTTGTTTCAGCTAGATAATTGAGATTGGAATTTTTGAATGAGATGAGTTCAGAAACACTTTGTTGTTCTGTTCATAGAGTCATGTTACTAAAATTTTTAAATATATATAACATAAAAATCAGAAGCCAATCTTACTAGCATGCATGTGTCATATGCAAACCAATCACGACCAACTCCATCAACAGTCAATAGCTGACAAATGTGTGACAACTGTTTATATTTTTATTTTATAACTGTCAGTAGAAATTGGATATCTTTGGTGAACTTCTGCTTAAAAAAAAAAAAAAAAAAAAAAAAAAACAGCAGATAATCCACAATTAAAAAATTTAAGGTTTTTTAACAGATAATCTGTGGACTATAGGCCGAAAATTACAGTATATACATTTAGTGGATACTTTCTTAGATTATATTCTAATTACATCAAAAAACATTTTTGGTATTAGCCAGATGCCAGAAATCATAGTGAAACTTTTCACCATGAATTGCAACCTTTGTCATCATGATTATTTCAGTGTTTAAATACGTAGTTCAATTACATATCTGTTAAATTTGTGTTTCATTTATTTATGAGGTTTTAAATATGACTGGTCGTTTAGTTATGGAATACAGTACAGAAACAAACAAATGCTGAATTATATACTATTTTAAATAGAAACAAGGTAATCTTTAGTATTTGGCTTGCATGCAGATTTAAAAACATTCAAGCATAAAAATTCTTTTGTTTTTTTAATGTAAAAGAGCAACAATTGAGGCATAGTTTAAAAAATATATATTTTTTTTTACTATTCGACAGTATAAAAGATGTAAATTGCGTATAAAAGTTTAAAAAATAGCGGTAAAAGTGAATTTTAATAGTCAAGCCATTATAACTATCAATCTGATGTTTACAATACTCAAAGGCATGTTTTTGCTTTATGGTATAGATTCTTTTTCACCTGAAAATATAGGGTGCCCTAAAACGAACTTAAAGTTTTTAAATTAGAATAGGGTTCCTACACAATTCTCGTAAAAAAATTCTCTGATTTTTCTATGTTTTCCCTCACATTCAAAATATATATTGCTGTAAAAATTTCCACAATGGGCAAGTATAATCCAGCAGTTCTTAATCTGGGGTAGACGAACCTCTGGGGGTATGTGAAAATAATATTGATAATGGCAGAAATCCCAAAAATGGTTAGTAAAGTCAGAAAAATATTAGAAATGACAATGTAGTTTGTATTGATTTATTATATGGTTGTGATAAGAAAATTACTAATGAAAAAAAAAATACATATTTCTAAAATTTAGTTAAGAAGAGAAAGGGAGGGGGGGTAAGAAATGAGGGTACTCCAAAATGAAAAACCCAAGAAAGGGGTAAGTGATAGAAAAAAGATTGGGAAGCACTGATCTAGATAAATTCTAAAAAAAAAAAAAAAAAAAAAAAATATGCACTGTATAAAATTCAGTTTATATTTTTCACATTATGCATAAATTTTATAAAAAATTAAATTGGATGAATAATTAATTAAAAATTTCTTCATTTATGACAATAACCAAGATTCTGATAGAAAGAAATAATACAAAAATTTCAAGACTTTTCCCAGACCACTTCAATATTTAAAACATTTCTTGATATTTCCTCCCGACTTTTTGCCTAAATTTTCAAATTCACTAACTTTTCCCTGTTTTCCAGGTTTTTTTTTCTGGCCATAGAATCCCTGTGGAATGGTAAACAGTGACATCCTGTTATTCTTGAAGCAGATTAAAATGTGACAGCACAAATTTTGTTGTATCCTTCATTGTTTAAATATAAACTGTAACCAACAAATGATACTACCCTGGCTCAATTTTCACCACTTTACTGGCAACAAGTATGGGGAAACAGTGCTTAGAAAAGCACACAATATTTTATGTATGCATTTTCCAACTATACATGAAGAAAACTGAGAAAACTTTGAGCCAATTATGCATGTTGGATGTATCAGTCTATGTGTTCTTTAAAATAAGATGGGAGAGCTATAAGGACTAAATGTTTATTAAATGAACTATAACTTGAATATTTAAAACAGATCCATTGTTATACTATTCTCTGATATACACAGCCAACAAACATATTCCTGGGAGAACAGTCATAAGATTACATAGAAAACATTCAAAATTTTCATGCTTTCAAAACATGTTCTCTGCCTGATTGCAGAGTCAAGAAAATGTGTATTATCTGCTCGGTTGCAGATCCAAGACTAAAAAACCCCCTTTGGGGAAATATAACAAGAAAAGCATAGAGATAAAATTAATGATCATAAATTTAAAAATTTATCATTAACTTGACATAAAATAATTAAAAACTCAATAAATCTCTAATAATGATTTAAAAAGTACTCAAGTTGACAACTTATCAATAAATAAAACATTAATTTTGACATAAAATAATTATAAGACCAATAAATCTCTTTAAATGAATTTAAATTAAATTAAGCTGTCAACTTGTCAAGAAACAAACATTAATTTAATAATAAATCAATATTAAGCATTTTTTAATCATTATTTTAGTCATAAATATTAATCAAGACTTTTATTTTGACAGTAATTGGTTTTCTCAAGGTCAAATCCATTAATATCAAGAAATTTGAAATATCAAGAATTTTTATTTGACAGTAATTAACCTGTCAAGGTCAAATCCATTACTATCAATAAATTTATTTCTTTATTTAAGGCTTAGGCCTAAACACATGTTAGTTTGAATATTTTTATGGTTTGTGGCATTTGTTACTAGAACAACGAAGCACACTAACAAAGTTTCTAATGTCATCATTAATCTTTTGTAATAATAACTTTAATAATTGTTCTACAGAACTGAAACCCTTAACTTGATATTTGATTCTACCATTTTTTAGAAAGTATTCCATTTGACTAAATTGATTAGTTTACAGAATTATATGTAATTCAAATATACCAGACAACCCAGTTTAGTGTTTCTGTATGAAAAACATTAATCAGGTATACAAATAAAGTTTGATGTTTTAATTTCACTTGGAATATTAATCAATGACAAATGCTAGGGTTAGTTATTCTGCATGCAAACAGGTCTATCAGACTCCACATGATAAATATATAAATCATGTCTGAAAATTGTTTTTATAAACTTAAAAAATTAGTAAACTGAGATATAGTTTTTAAACAAATTGCATTTGAAAGAAAAACCTTTTCCCTTGTTTAGCAGCATAAAAATTGAAATTGTTGTGGCGTTTAGAAGTTACAATATTTATTGGTCTAGCTGTAGCCACTGTCAATATGGCATCTATGTTATATACTGACATGTTTTTGCTTTATAATAAAGACATAACAAAGTTTTAAAAAATGAATTATTTTATTAATGTTTGCATAATAATATAAAAATATTTCATTAAAAGTTATTATTTACAATATTCAACAAATAGGAACACAATTAAATCAGCTATTATTTAGTTTATATTATATCCAAGAATTCCACCCACAGTAGGTTAAACACAGCAAATGAGGATCAGTAGCTTGATCAATTAAACAATCAACCTGTTGAAAAAAAAAAAAAAAAAAAAAAAAAGGTAACAATGAAGTAAAATAAATAATGTTATAGTAAAAAATCTATTAATGATACTGCATAAATATTTATTGTAAAACTGATATTAACCCTTTCATAAATGATTTATTTTTAAAAATCATAAATTTATTTCAAGATTAGAAAATGAGCTTTATTGGTTTACAAGCATTAATAAAATTATAAAAAATTGTTAAATTTACAATTGTTACATTTTATTCTTTTTACTAATATATTTGGGATGTCAGCAAGGACAATCGCTAGTTTCATTGTCCCACCCACCCAAACTATTTCTTGTTTTTTTACTTTGTGGTAACAAAGTAAAAAAAGAAAGAAAAAGAAATAGTTTATAGATGTATATTGATGTAGTTGTATGATAGTGTTTAGATCTAAAACAAGAAATTCTTTGAGATATAGTAATAACACAATTTGGCACAAATCTTCTCTTGTGCCAAATATAAATAAGTTTGACAAACACAGAATTTGTGACTGAATATTCAAAAAAGAAATGGCTCTGCTTCGGACCGTTGCATTCCACATTCATTATTGATCTACATATTAGGTTATATGCAATATGAAAATAAAGATAGAACAAACAGAGTTTAGTAGGGGTCATTTTTTCAATACAGTCTTGTATGAGATTTCAAAATATGACAGTTAAAAAAAAAAAAAAAAAATACTTATAAAAAATCTAATATAGGGGATAAAATGTTACTTCAATATTGAGAATATATCAGTTTGGTAACAAAAGTTTTCCACCACAGCTAATATCATCTGCAGAAACAGTTCGTGTTGATGTGTTTGCTCATATTTTGTCAAACAATTTTTGGCATTTAAAAGAAAGAGACTTGCTTTATAACATTATGCTGAGAAATTTGCAAAAAAACATTATCATTTAAGTACAAGGTGTATGAAATGGAAGTATTATCATGCTACCAGATTAAAACCATCATTTAGTTCATATTCTGTTGCAAAAAGTCAGCCATAGAATGTCACCGAATCATGTGTACAGCTTTAGGTACTAGTGTTGCATCATACGACACTGTGAAGGTTTGGTACCGAAAGTTCAAAAACATGAACTACAATATTCAAGAAGCAGAGCGCTCTGGCCAATGAACTGATGTTCATTAGGTCTGCCTGTAAGAACTTGTAAAAGAAGACAGTGGGGTCTTTTGCCACACCACCATATAGTCCTGACATCACTTGTTTGGACTTTATCTTTTTTTCACACCCCCGCAACAACATCTTGCTGGTACTATTTTTTAACTCAGCACAGGATGGTTCAAAATCAGATTTATCTATTTTTGGACTTGCAGCCTCGAAGTTTCTAAACAACAGGCTTTAAAGAACTACCAAATTGTTTGCAGAAAATCATAAATTTGTATGGTGATTACTACCCTGCACTAAAAACATTGCTTTCGTGGGTTTTTTTTTTTTTTTTCTAACTTTATTAAGAACATTTTTTAATGGAAAGCTTTCATTACAACCTAATATTATGCTTATTGACTAAAATCTTTGCATTAAATGCAGCCCATAAAGTCTACTTTTGTGGCCTCTGTAGCTTTTTTCTACAATAATTATACATTATACAGTAAATTTTTTCTCTATAAAAATTAAACAAGTTGCAAATATGATAAAATATTACATATCTTTAACCCTTTCAGTTCAGATTTTTAATTTTTAGAAAAAATTATTTTTATGTTAATACTATTTACACTAGCTATCCAAATAGATTAATTAGTATTTAAAGAACATTTCATTGTTTGAAAATAAAAAAAATTTGTCGTTTTGCACACTATTCAATTTCATATGACAATAGGCTAGGGAAGAATTTTTGGAGATGTTTAGAAAATATTGTATTACAAAAAAATTTAACTTATATTTCAACTTTTTAATACTTTATGTGCTTTATTAAAACATGATTCTTTCAAGAAAGTAACTTTTACTTTAAATTTAAAACATGAAATATATGTTAAAAATAAAAGAATCGCAAATTGCACAAAGAAAATTAAGCAAATAATAATTATTGTTATTCTTAAATGCCTAAACATAAATGAAGTCATCATACAGACATACAGTATCATAGACATATACTAACATAACTACCTGTAAATAATAGCAAAAGTATTTCTTAAAATAAAATAATGCTCCATTAAAAGACATGTACTATAAATAATACACCAGACCCAAAAGGGTTACTGTTCAAAAATAAAATTAGTTACAAATAAGAAAAAATATTACATATCTTGGAATTATTATCTTGGAATGTCTTGGAATCCACTTTTCATACAAATCCAGTTTTTGCTATGCCATATAATTCATATGATTATTTTTGATCTACCAAGCCAATTAGAAATTCTTGCTTTAACCCCTTCAGGACGGGAGCCTTTTACAAAATTTTTAATGTTTTGTCACTGGTTTTAAAATACAGAAATTTGTTCCTTCTTAAATCGAGAAAATGCTCCGATTGAATAAGTCAAAATTTACAGTTAATTTTACCAGTGGGAATGAACAAGGATTCTTAAGCCTTTTTGCGGCACGTATGCGTGTCGCTCATCCCCAAGGGGTTAACTATCAGTACATCAGCATAGGAAATTGCAGGAGTATAATTATCCGCAATTTGTGACTCATGGATTGTAGAATTGGCTTCAGAATGAAAAATCACTTTGTAAATCAAGGAAACTTATTTTTATTATTATCATTATTAAGATTTTATATTTAGTTAATTGTTCTTATCTGCAATTCTAAATCAGTATGTCACTGAATCCATTTAATTATTTTTTATCATACAAGGTAAATAAAAACTAAATGAATCTAAAAATAAAAGTAGAGTCAAAAGGAAAAAGAAAGAAAGAAAACTAAAGTATATTCTGAATGGAAATCTGCCTAGACAATGAATTTTTTCTCTTATCTGTAAACAATATTAATCATTCTGCCATTCTTAACTCTAAAACTATTCTAATGAAGACAAGAGTGAGCATATCTTGCTAATTTCTTTCTATATCTAAAAACAGTTTTAGAACTCACTTTGAGAATTGTAGGAATACACTGACCTATATAGAGGCTGATTAGTTGATTTAGGTCATTACATAGTGAATTAACATAACAGTTAAAAGTATAAATTCATTGGATGGACACTGCACAAATAAGAGGGCAAGTCAAATGAAAGTGAGCCATCACATCCCATGCAATAATGGTTTGCTCCATTATCTGCAATATATGTGCATAGGAGACTAGCATCTTTCATTTATGAAAGTGGTATGAAGGTTGACTTTAAACATTTTTTAATGCTCTCATACAATGGATTGAAGATACATGCAGGAATAATGGATGCTCCAAAAGATGAACAACATGGTGTGGTCAGGTTTATTTTACAGCTGAAGGGGTTTCTCAAAATGAAATTAGTTGATGTATGGCTGCCATGTGCACCAAACATTGCATTTCATTGATTACTGTGAAGCATTATCGATGCATTGATTATCAAGACACAGATTGATGAGTTGATTTGGCAAAAATGGAAGATAAGTATCGATGAACTGACACAGCAGGTTAAAATCAGTAATGGTTCAGTTTATACCATAATTTATGATCATCTTGGTTATCTATTTTTGTGTCCTCAAGAGGAACAGATTCATGTTGGATGATGACACGGAGGAGGCAGTAGTAGATACTTTGAAGCAGAAACTCAAGGAGTTTTATGAGAAGGGAATCACTAGACTTGTTAGTCAGTGGGATTAATGTCTAAATGCTCATGGGGACTACTTTTAAATAAAGTACTTCGTTTGTCATATATTTGCATTGGATAAGTTTCATTTGACTCACTCTCATATATAGCTATCTCACAACTTTATGTTCCTTTACTACTTATCTTCTCTTTCTTCACACAGAAACATTACTTCTAAACACCAATAACTTATACATATGCACAAGGCTGTACCACAGAATTTGTGGGTTTTGACAGAACAGAATTCAGAAAGGGGAAGGATTATAGAAAATATGTGCCTCTAGTCTACTTTCAAGGATACATTTTTTTAAAAACAAAATATAAGCTAAACTAAGAAATTTCCCTCAGAACATTCTGATAAAACCATTTTTTAATATATTAACATAAAAAGCAAAACAGAAATGTAGATAGTAAAAATCCAAATGCAAGCCTATACAGACACTAATCAAAAAATTAAAATAATTTATTCTCTCTTGGACGTGGAGGTACTGCTCCCTGACCCCTCAAATACTTAAGATAACTTCTAAACTGGGTAAAGGGTAATGTGCGTAATATAACCTTTAAGAGGTTTATATATGTTGAAAAATATCTTTACAGAAGCAGATAACACATGTGAAAGCTTTTGCTGGCACCTAACTCCGTTGTGGAAGTTGAAAATAAATGTGAGCAGAATTTCATGTCGATCTCTTTAACAGAAAACAAAAGTCAAAAATAAAATAGAACTAAAGTATTTATTTGTTACTTGAGGTACAGGCTTGGCTTTACAGATGACAATTCACAGTGGACTCCATTTGGACATCATATGAGCATATTATAAGTGAACACAGGCGAATACAACATGGATGATTACGTTTGCAGTAGACATAAGTACATCGGTTAAAAACACTTAAAAATAAACTTATTAAAAACAAGTATTGTAGAATACATCCAGAATGGGGACCTGCCTCCATTCAGTATCTTGAACTACTTTCATTTGTAGGAAGATAAAAGCGGTGATGGATTGAAATCTACATCCTATATTTATATCAAACTGACCGGATTGAAAACAACGTTTCGGAGCAACGCCCACGAAACGAGCCTATGAGAAAACGACATCCGAACGAATCGAAAGTTCGATTCGATGAAACGGATGAAAGATTCGATTAATGTTATGATATTCCAAGTCGCCATCTGGCGGGGAAAATATCGTTACAGAAAAATATGAAAAGCTTTTGCCGGTGTTGGTTGTAAATAAAGGAAATGGAGTCCGTGAAAGAAAGTTACAAAAGGCTATTGAAGTTGATGGATTATTGAATGATATGAAGTTGATACCGTCCGGAAAGGAATTGAAAGGTAAGTTAATGTTTATTGAATATATTTATTATGAAATAATAAATAAATAAATATTAAAATAAATGATGAGTGAATGAATATGTAATAAATGGATATTGGAGGCGATGAGAAAACCATCTGTTGATGGAATTCCATCAAAGGGAAGGTGGGTGGCTAAGAATGCAGCACTGTCTTATAAAAAAAATTACTTCTCTTTTAAGAGTAATTATTTTAAAATACTTGAGAAGAATAAATTAGATTATTTTTAATTTCAAAATTATCAGCGATTAAAAAAAGAAAAAAAAGTTAATTAAATCTGAAAATGTAAATGGGATAGATGGCGCTCTTCTGCTTCTCCCTTGCTGGTATTTATAGCAGAAAAAGATTCTAAACAATTCAGAAATTGCATGTCTGGCATAGCAAATGAGATGCTTTCACACTATAATGCAGTTTAAAAAATATTCATATCTTTGTGTAATAGTATATAGTACTTTGGATACAATATAGTAGCTGAAAACTTTTGTGTGTCTTTGTAAATACTATCTGCTTTCTATTATACACAAAGCAACTTGTTGAAAACCTCAGCAACATATAGCAATTTCATAAAATGTTAAATAGTTAACATAATTAAAATGTGTCTAAACAGTGCCCCCCCCCCCCATACCATTATGTAATAAAATACTTTTACCTAGCCCTGTAAATTAATAAAAAATGTTGTTTACACTACATATTACAGAGAATGTATATTTAGATGTATTAGATGCATATCAACTTTATTATATTCGAAAACATACAACATCATTAACCTGCGAGTAGTCGCGACTTTTTTCACAACGTCATTAGTCGCGCTCGGTCTCTTCGCCGCTGGCCCCTCGCATGCCAAATATGTAAAATAAGAAATATTTTTCACCTAATATATGAAAATAACATTACAACTAAGATATAAATTTGCAGTTTTCTTAAATTATGCATTTTATTCATGAGATCTGGAGTAATTGGAAAAAGTAAAAATGAACTCGCATTGGTGACTTTTAGGTAGACTTTTTTGCCAATTTCAACTTTGTTTCTAAAAATCTACCTGAAAGAAAAACAGAGGTGTCCTGTTACTTCACTAAGGTGCTCGAGAAAGCTTCAAAGTCAGCTACATGGTAGATCTCCGCTGTATTTGTAATGTGATATAAGTTAGGACAAGATAAGTTATACGGGCGGCGAAAAGACCGACACGCGACTACTGACGGGTTAAAATGCACTTGAAACTATATTTTCTCTTTGGTCGTAATGTAACAGAATATTTTTGATTGTCCCTATCATTAAACTATACATCCGATTTTCATGAAATTTGACATGATTTGACAAAATTATGCAATAATTAAACTCTGTTATATGCAGACAGACAGAACGATAACTATAGGTGCTTCTTATTTACATAATTACAAACGCACCTTAAAAGGACTGTGCATGTCAATATGCATGAGAACCACTGGTTTACATTTACTCACATATTATGAATTTCTTAATTCTTACTAATGAAAAAATTAAAATACCTGTTCCTCAGGACTTAAGCCAGTTTTGTCATATGTAGCTCGAACATTGTGCTCTTTGCTTCCTAAACATACTGCTTCCATATACTTAAAACATTCTTTTGAACGATGGCCAAGTTCCAATTCCTCCCTATGCAGAGATGGAACAAGTAACAATTTATTAATAGTTAAAAAAAAAAAAAAAAAAAAAGTGCGTTAGTGTGATTGCAGATCACCTAGGGTGTCTTGTTTAATACCTCCTTCAAAACACTTTATTATTAAATTAACAAATGAAAATTGTCAATAAAAAATTTATCATTCCTTGCAAGTAAATAAAATTATAAATAAAAGTAAAATATTGCAAAGCTTAGCATAAATTTAAAGGAGACCAAACTGGTCACCAGAGGCGGCTAGTAATTTAAATGAATCAGAATTTAACCCTACAGTTTAAATTTTTTTTAAAAGTACTTAGATTATAATATTACATTAAGAAATAAATAAATAATAATAAATTATAATAATAATAAATTATACAATAACTATTCAGATATGATAACATTTTATTTAACATTAATTGTGTTTTACATTTAACATTAATATATTAACATTTAATTTTTAACATTAAATACTATACCAATTTAAAACTTGTTTTTTTTTTTTTTTCTTTTTAATTGGTAATATATGGTATTATCCCAATAAAATAAAGAACAACATACATACATACATATATATATATATATATATTTACTTAAGGAACATGATTATTGGCAATGGCAAAAATATATTATAAAAATTATAAATAAATACAATAATTATTATTCTTAAAACATACCGAGTTATATAACATGGATTAACACCTTCTAGTTTTTTACGAGCAAGAGCAATCCTTTGTTTTGGAAACCAATCATCATCATCATCATCTAATGAAAGATATAATACATAATTATTTTTTATAATGCATGAAGTTATTTAATCATTATATTTTACATATAAACTACTTTTTGGTTACATTAAACTAATAAAAAATCAGTTTTTTTTTTTTTTTTTTCAAATTTAACAGGGAAAAGGTATTTAAATATACTAAAAATTCTCATTTTCTTTAAATAAGTAAATTAATAAATATCTTTGCAAAAATTTTATAATTATTTTTTTATATATTATGTAAAAAAGTTGTTAAAAATGTCTTTTTTTCTTTTTCTTTTTAGAAGCCATAGTTAACCATTCATCATTACTATTATTGAATTAATATGACTGCCCAAAGCAGATTTTATTATGGAGGTAAGACAGCAGCATGGCAAAATTAAATTTAATTAAAAGACAAAAGCCAGATACATGCATAAAAATCAAAGAAGGTAAAAGATTTTGTAATAAATGTGCCTGTAGCCCATTACCAATGTCATTTTAAAAAAAATAAAATTACTTAACATATTTTTTTTTATAGAATCCTACATGCCAGGCAATTTTGAAACAGGTATGTCCATAGTCTACATTTTTTCTTTTCTTTTTTCTTTCTTTTTTAAACTGGAGAATGTAAACATGGAATAAATTAAAAAGAAAAAAAAAAAAAAAAAAAAAATTGATAGAACTTCACATGAAAGACAATTTTAAAACATATCAACAGAAAAACAAATAAGATAAATTGAAATAACAAAAGTAATTTTCTAACAATTTTTATTTTTCAAAATAAAGTAAATTAATTTATTTTTTTCCCTCTATCAGGGGTCCTGTCTTCTCTCCCCTACTTAATTGTCAACTAAATACCTATAAATTGTTAGCTCTCACCAGATGATAGAAAAGATAGTAATTGCTCTGGTAAGTATAAAAACATTTCAGTAAGGAGGTATAATCTTAGATGTTTTTTAGATGTAAATAGGAAATTGAAAGCAAGAGTAAGCACCCTTTGGAACAAAATGTCAATAAGGAGGATTGAAATGAATGCCTGAGAGGGACAGTTATCAAGTGCTTTGCTTTGCTTTTGCTCCCTTTGTATCCCCATGTGTGAATAGCAAAGCCTGCTCTTCTCAGGCCTATTTTGAATTCTTTGTATTGACATTCTTATTGCTAAGGTATTAAGTCTAATTTCAGTTACTTATTTTTAACAGAAAAGGATTTCCATGCAAAGGATAATTAATTTCCTTTAATATCACCTGATGATGAGAAGAATAAAAAATTGTTTCAGAACCTATAATTGTATTCCTTAAGGGGGTAGTAAGGTTTTTTTTTTTTTTTTTTTTTTTTTTTTTTTGCATTTTTTTTTTATTATTTTATATTAATGTACAACATCTTAAGATTATTCTGTGAAAATTTGAAAGCAATTGAAGTAAAACTGACGGAGATATACACTTGTAAGTCTCCGCCCTCCGATTTCACACTGAGGAATGTGGCCGCAACAATCAGCTACAAAGTAGCTGCTACTGCTTGACCAGGTTTCAAAGACCTGTCCTGGCATACTGCCAAAATAATGGACCTTTCCGAAGGTACACGTACACGTGTGTACACGTGTGCCGTAATTTTGTGTTGTGATTTTGAGTTTTTTAAGCGCAAAATGCCAAAAAAAAGTCTGTGAAACTTTAAACGTGTTTTTCTAAGACTTCGCTTTTTCAAAGCCGGTGAACTCTGTAGCTCAAAATCTACTGTACCGATCTTTTTAAAATTTTACACACTCTTTCTTTATATAAATTACGAGGTAACGCTGTCGAGTTTATTTATTTTTTTTTATTTTAACTTACTTTAAAAAAACAAAATATCAGATTTTTTTGATGAAAAATCGGTATTTTGATTTCCGAGCCTTGTAAAAAATTGAAAAATCAATAATAAAAAAAAAAACTCGACGGCGTTCCCTGAGGAAACTTATTAACTAATTAAATCAATTTGGTTTTTTAATTTCAGTTGATCCAGTCATGAGTTATGCGGTTCACCGCGAATCAACTTTTTTTTGGGACGTCTTCGAAGATTCGCTGTCATTGGCTCATTTTTTAATATTTCTTAATGAAAATTTCACAGAATACTCTTTAAATGACATATAATTATACTATAACTATGCAAATAAATAAATATTAATTGTATCCTTACAAAAAATCATAGAAAATATGCTTTTTTTCCCTCGAATTAACCTTACTACCCCCTTAATCATTATATGGGGAAAAAATATATATATTTATGTTTATATTCCATCTCCAGTGTATACATTATTATTTAAAAGATTCAGATAAATAAGCTATTAAAATACAATAAACTAATTTTTTCTTACCAGTAGATTGTTCTCCCCATTCACGCTGCTGCTTGCGAGCAAAACCCTAAAAAAAGAAACAAATATGTTAAGTTATTTGATAAACTAATATATATATTTCAAATGCAAGGTTTTTTTTTGGGGGGGGGGGGGGGGCTTAAATGAAGAATTTCAGTCTATAAATGTATCAAATTTAATTTTTGTAATGATATTTACTATTAACAGTAGTTCAGAATTAAAAATTGCTTTCTACATAAATAGTGATATGTTCAAAACTGGCTTTAGATGCATGCTAACCTATGCACAGTATATCTGAATTCCTCTTTAATCTAAATTAAAGAAGTATATTGATTTGTTTGAGGAATATAATGTGCTTTGGTAAATATTATTATTTTTATACACATAAAATAAAATTTCTGTTCGTAAGCTTGTATGTGACAGCTAGGTAAATCTAAAGCACACAGAGTTTCAAAAATTTGGATGAAGGTAGTCCAAGGCAAGTCTTGATGCACTTGTGACTCAAGATTTTTTATTTCCGGATGATTAGTTAAGATATTAATTAAAAAATCATAAATAATGTTAACTTTTTTGCAAAAATTGACATGTGCACAGATGCATGCTCAATTCCAGCTTTTTTAAACGCATAGAAAGGAAAAATCAAATGTTTTATTTTATATGTTTGCCTTAATGTTCATTGACCAACCTATTCGTGACAAGGAAGAAAACCCATTCTTAAATTTTGCATTTTTACAACTTAACCACAATCAGTTAAATATATATATATATTGCTGTTAAGTCTTTTTTTTTTCCCCCCTACAAATAGTCATTTTTACCAATGACTTTTTCTCCCTTTCGGTGATGCTCCCCTAGTGCTGGATTTCAGAGGTAACAATTCAAAAACATAGTCATATAAAACTGAGGCTTCCTTCTTTTTGATGGTGCAATTGACTTTCAAAAATATAAATTTGAACCCTTTAAAAGGATTTGCCTCTGCAGTAATCTTGTGCCTCCTGAAAATGATCTTTTTTTAATGTTTAAAGTAACTAAATGTGAATATTTTAACACAATATTTTTTACATCTTAGCAGACCAAATTCACATCATCTACAACAATTTTGGACATATAGAAACATTTTTTTAAAAATGCATATTTTTTTATGAAAATTGTAAAACATTGGTTATTTTAGTGTGGTTCTGCTCGGCTTCAACTCACCTGTTAAATATGCACATTTTTTTAAGAAATCTTAACGAGGTTTGATACAGCAGGGTTCATATAGAGTTGGGAAGAAAAAAATCTAAGGAATACATAAAAAATCCAAGGTGTCCAAAAAATTTTAAGAACTTGCTACTTTTGTTGTTATTTATGTGGCATGCACTTGCACTGTCCCAATTCCGCAGGGATTCCGCGAGTTACCCCCCCCCCCCCCCGCGAAAGGGGGGGGGGGGGGTATATGCGATCTTCAGACAAAATCAGCGATTTATCTGCGCTATTTTAGAAAAATTGGTGATTTATTGCGATCTTTTGCCGAAATCGGCAGTTTTTCTGCGATCTTTTGACGAAATCAGCGTTTTCCCGCGATTCTTTTTTATGAAATCTATGTTTTTTTCGACGATTTTTAGACAAAATTTGCATTTTTACATGATCTTTTCTAAAAAACGGCATTTTATCCGAGCTATCTTTTGACGAAATTGACGTTTTTTTCAGTGATCTTTTGATGAAATCGGCGTTTTTTTTCAATGATCTTTAGAGAAAATATTTGTCGGCCATCTTTTATCGAAAATAGCATTTTTTTCCGCGATCTTTTAATGAAATTGGAATTATATCTGCAATCTTTAGACAAAATCGACGTTTTCCCGCAGTTTTCAGAGGAAATTAGCGTTTTATCTGCAATATTTGGTGAAATTGCTGTTTTAGCCGGTATTCGCACAAGAAATTGGCGTTTTACAGCGATCTTCTGACAAAGTTCGTTGACAAAAACATTGACAAAATCGTCTTTTTCTCACGAAATATTGACGAAATGTGTGCTTTTTCGGCGATCCTTTCACGAAATTTGCATTTCTCCATGACTGTTTTTTCCGTGCACAAAATTTTACAATCCTTTTTTTTTTCTTTCGGGAGCAATATTGCTCGCGTGCAAAACCACAATGCAATTTAAGGAGTTTCTAAGGAGTATTTTGTTTATATAAATAGTTCTAAGTACAACTTGGGAATGTTTTCATTTCTAAGTAGTTTCTAAGGAGTCCAAGGAGTCTGTACGAACCCTGTACAGTGATATGTATAAGTGATTGATATTTCAGATAGTTAGCATGATAAGAATTATTATTATTATTATTATTTTATCAAAATATCTGATGTGAAAATAAAAAAGTGGGAAGAAAACATACTTCTTTTACAACTAGATATCAATATATTTTCATAATATTTTTACACAAGTTGCAAAACAGTTAAATTTATATTTGATAAAAATTTCAAAGCATTTATTCAATGATTTTTTTTTTTAACCAATAGAATAACCCTATGTAATTTTTAAAAAAACAATGTAGAAATTATTTTTTATGAAAGCTTTTGCTATTAAATGTAATATATATTCTTTTAAATTTTCATTTAAAAATATAAATTTATACAAAATCAAATTAAAGATATAAATCATACAAATTTAGGCTTATTTAGTGTTATCACAGGCCTAGGCAGATCAGTTAGTTATCAATAAAAAATAAAATTACATGTGTCAAAGTAGATGGAATTTGTATATTTCATGCGATTTCATACTGTACTTATAATAAAAATAATAGGTATCTAAAAATTCTGTTAAAAACTTAATAAAATTTTGAAGCAGTGCCAGTTTTATAAAACATTTAGTCATGAATCTATTTTACAGAGCAGTAGTTGATAGAAATTAAGATATTTTAAAAAATATATGTAAACTATCAAGTTTTGACCGCTGAATTCAAAGAAAAACAGAGGGGAAATATGTTGGTTTAACCCTGAAGCGAGTTTAAATCAATCACAAGTCAGTCTAAACACTTGAAGCTTGCTTTGGAAAGCTTTCCCCGTTCAATGAATTTAACCATTATTCCATGTGCTTGGCTTGTTTGGCCTGAATGATTTTGAATGATAACTGGCTTCATATTACAAGCCTTTTTGATGGAAGAAAGCTTCTCAAAGATATTCTAAACATTGTGTTTTCAACAAGTAGAAACTAATACAAAATAAAGAAAACTCTTATATTAAAGTATCAAAAATAATAAAATAAATAATTTCAAGATGTAAAAGATTTTAAACTTGGGTTAATTGAAAGGTATATCAATGATTAGAATAACTTTTTAACAAATTTTGTTTTTACGTTTTAGATTTTTTTTTTTTTTTTTTTTAAATACAAAGTGATTTTGATCCATTTTTAAATGCTTAAAATAAATATAAAGGAATAAACTTAACCTTCCAATCTAGAGTTGGTTCTTTTATGAATATATCCATCACATTAAAAAGTAATTCACATTTGCTTTGTAATGCTGATAAAGTATGAACCATAGTAGCTTCATATATCCCTTTTTCTTTTAAAGGATTCAACAGTTGTAAGTACTGAGGTGTCAATCGAAATGGCATTAGTTCAGGAACTGGTAAAAACTAAAAAGGATAGATAGTTAAATATTGTGTATTAAAATAAAATTCATATTCATGCAAAAAACATATATAAGTAATTTATATGGAAGAAATTATGTTATAAATCATTTCCCACATTCACGAATATCAGAATAGTGTCAAGAAATTATAAAGCAATTAATGCAAATAAATAATTAATGAAATATAATATCAATAATTAATATAAATGAATTATAATAATTAATAATGCATTTGTAACATTCATTAACATCAGTACAATAAAAAAAAAAAAATGATAATTCCTTAAACTATAAACTCACAATTTTATACCTCCACTAATTACTATATTAAATGGGTGTATTAACTGAATAGACTGTAACATGTATAGTATGTGGCCGAAGTGGAACCATGTGTTATGAGGGAGAAGGCAGTGCCCCCCCCCCCTCCAGTATTAGGTTTGCTTGAAAAAATTCACTTAAAAACATAAAATCTTATGAATTCAAGGTTCATTTGAAAAACCAAACTGGAATGTCTCTAAGATACCTGAATAGACAACATTGAAGACAATAGGATTGCCAACATTTAGTTTTTTTTTTTTTTAAATATAAAACATAAAGTAATACAGATTAGGATTTGTTTCCAAAAACAGACTTAAGAAAGATCCCATACTCTAGGTTAGTCGAGACAGATTTTTATTTCAAAATATAAAATAAGAATTTGAGAGCATATAATATATTGCTAAAGTCAGTGGGATCTCAGCACTACAACTCTTCCAAGGAAAAATGCCTAAATTCAACTTTAAGTATATTTAAGTATTTAAGGTCTTTTAAGTATTAAGGTTATCTTAAGTTCAGGCTCTGGTGGACATGTGAACTAGTTAAAACTTTTAGAAACACAAAAATACTTAAACTATTTTTAATAGAACATAAAACACATAACTTTATCTATCCTTAGGCATGAAAAAAATCATTCAAAAATAACATAATAATGCATAAATCTGGATTTAAAAACATGAATTTAGCAATTTCTTAATTTTATCATATTCTGCTGGATTTTACTGTAGTTGAAATAATTACATTTTTCCTGCTGGATCCATTTGATCTGTTTGGTAGAAGTGGGAAAATTATAAATATATTAAAATCTAAACTTTAAATAACTGAGAGAAAAATTTAAACAACAAATTTAAATAAAACAAAATGTATTTAAAGCAAGTATATTACCAAATGTAAATCACAGTAGTAAAAGCATCTTATAATGAAATCGAATATATAAACTATTTTGAATTGAATATGAACCATTATTTAGAAGTAATTTTTGTCTTATTTAAATGCAAATTTCTATGATTAAAGTGAATATAATTACTAAAATATAGTGATATTAAAAATCCTTAAGTTTTGGCAACTATACTTTTACTAGTTAGAAACAGTTAAAAAGGTTGATTTTAAAGGGAATTTTAAGGAAATTATATCTTTTACGGATAAATATACACAATTTATATGATAATGTTTCTATTTTGCAATATAAATCTGAATGACACCACTCTAAATTAAAAGTTCCAAGAAAAATGTGATCGGCTGAAAAAAAGGAGGCCAATCGTTATGTCACAGAAAGAATAGATAATTGAAAAATAAAATGGTATTTTCCATATCATTTTTTGAGTAAAAAATTAGCTATATAGTTTTTTCTTACCATTCATACTAAAAATCTTTTCTTTATACTGTTTCATATTCTATTTTTATACTATGCAGACCAACTAAATAACTATGTTCACTTCATCACACTGTAATTCATTATAAATAAAGTACTTCAATTGCATACTATTATTTTGAAACAACTAAAGACTTTTATCATTTCAGATAAAGATGAACAGATTTTCCCAAATCCTTATACTATATGAGTAAAATTAATGGTTATTTGCAATTTGCCAAAAACTAACTCCTAGTTTTTATTAATTTCATATTTAAACACTTAAAAAATATATTTTTGAACTAATTTTAGAAAAGTAGACAAGAACTATACCACATATTTTATACACTTGCAGCATCTTACCTGTGTCGCTGAGCCAAATGCATGACCAAAATCGATGCCTATTTCATAACCAGAGCTTTTATCCACAAGAAAATTGCCCAAATGGCGATCACCTATTCCTAAAATCCATTGTGCGATACATATGGCTGCATGAGAGGTAGCAAATCTAGTCCTAAGAGCAACAAAAGCTTCTGGAGAAGAACTAAGCTTCAAAAAAGATTTCCTGTGTAAAATGAATTAAAAACATAGTAAAAAAATAAGAATATTTTATGTTTATATACACATTTGGGCATAAGTGTTGCTTAGGAGATGGCAAAAAATGGTCACAGCAATTTTGAAATTTAATTAACTGGATTTTGCTTTTTTTATTGATTTTGAAAAATATAGTTATAGTTAAGTTTATTATTTCTAAATCACTTCGCACTGTACTGCAGAAATATTCTAAAAATTACTTTACAAATTAAACATACCTTAAATCCTTGCCCCCTCCCCCTTGTTCAATAATGCAAATCTTTCTGATTCTGTAAAAGGTCTACTCAAATCAAAATTAGGTAACATCTGACACATTTGTGAAAGCAATTTTAATCTCAAAAAATTTGCAAGTGTACTCATTCGGAAAGTATGAGATTGAAAAGTGTTTTCCATTTTTAAATAAAAGTATATTAAAAAAAAAAAAAAAGAAAAATCTTTAAAACATTCCATGAAATTCTGGATTTTAAACTAAATTTCCGTACGCGACTGCTAGTTGCTTCCTCATGATGAAATTTCTGTGTCTGTCAAGTCTTAAAAATTATCGTAAAATGCTAACTTAACAACATTTTAAAATCATTTTATGCATTTATAAGAAAATGAGAAACATTTCAACTTCTTCATATCTGAATGAAATCTGTGTAACTTATATATTTTTAGATATATAGCAAATTTTCCAATATTTTATTTATTTATTTATTTATTTATTTCAATTCTTTGTTGAACTTCTTTTAACTGAATTTTTTGCTTGGCACAATTATGAATCACATTTTGATTTATTGTTTAATTATCATTTGCTTTATCAAAAATATATCCACTTCTTATTTCTTTTTCTTGTCATAATAAAATAAGTAAATGAATTAACAAGCCATATGAAATCCAAATCATTCGAGATTTGAGAATAATTAGTACAAGAATGGAATGATACATATTAGAGCTGTTGCAAACCGCATGTATTCGTAAATAAATAATTGAAATAACACGACTGATATACTAATACTACCTCTTATACAAAATACTGAATCGTTCCTTTTGAATACTTGTTGCTACATCGATGTAGTGAAAAACTGAATGAAACGAATTTCAAACACTACCTTCATTTCGGGATTCATACAGAGTTGGGATGTCTGCAAGATGAGAGTTTGTATCCGGACTTTAGACTCGGTATAAGTTATTATCACATACGGGGGTTTCATTTAGTTGATTGGGTATTCAGAAGAAAAAAGATAAAAGGGTGTTTAGTTATTTTAGCACATCCGTTCTTTTGCCGAATATGTAAGTGTGAATTTGGAGGGAGTTTGTGATGTTGAAAGTAACATAACATCACATATTATTATTAGCTTCCTTTTTTTCTTAAATTAAATTCTCAAGTTTAAAATTTAAATTATCTTTTGCAATTTTAAATCAATTAAACATCATTTTTTACTTTCTAAAAAGAATATATTTATCTCTTTCCTTTAAATTGCGGTTATGTAAGTTTTCATGCTTAACCGAGAACGTTAATAAAATAAATAAAAAAAAAATCTTTTCTCATCCTAAAATCATTTTCTGAGCCTGCATACTTTCGTTTGTTCAAAGAGTACATTGTAAGATATTTTAAAAACCATATGCCCTTTTGCAGTTACTCAGTCACTTAATTTCTTTTCAAATTAACAGACATTACAACTCCTTTTTCGGCTTAAAATCTAACGCTCTGTTTATATTAAAGCGGCGTCTGACATCTGTGTTATGCATATAGAAATATTTTTCCCAGCAATCTGTATTGGCATGCATATTTGTACGCTGATATATTAATCGACAAATTAACGGTCCGGTTGGCACATTTTAAATTTAAACTTTCCTTATGAACTATACGTATAGGGTTATTATGATCTAAAGGTAACCACATTTTAGCTCGACGCATTTTGGCTACCTAATTTGATGTCAGGAATCATTCAATCTCTGACCGTCCGGCTGTCAAGATGTAGTATCCCAGGATTTGTCTGTTTACCGGGGGTCACCCCATAAGAGTGTAATACTCTTTTAATTTTCATCAATAAATGCCACATACATAGTCAGATCTTGGTCTTGAGTCTCTCCTACTTGAGTTATTGCTATTTTACGCAATGTAATTTTAATTGTCACGGCTGATCTTCATATGTCTTAAGCAGTTAATAAACTTTAACTTCCAATCTTTAAAATATGAACGAAAATATACTTCACAGAGTTTTTGAAGCAGAAAAAAATGCTTTTAGAAGAACGATTTTTTTAAAATCGTTTAGAGATTGTACTATTTACCATACAGATATGAAGTTTTATATGCATTTTTAAAATAGAAACAAAATAATTGCACTTTTTTTTTTTTTTTTTTTTGAGATTACATATTATGTATTAATATTTCGATTTAAAAAAGAGTCATCGATCTAAACAATAAAAGGACAATGCATGTTTATCATTTAAGAGTTTAATTAGACTAATTTTGTGTTAATTATGCATTTAATCTATTAAAACTTCCTTATAATTTCACTGTAAAAAGAATGGAACCTTATAGTCGAATAAAATATTCGTTATAGCTGTATTTAAGGAATGATGAAGTATTTCTGGAAAGATTTATGTTTGAAGGGTCACCATCAGCGCCCTGCAAAAAGGAGGGGAGGCCAGGGGGGCGGCCGCCCTGGGCGCAGAGATTTTTAAGGTGCAAAACTTTTAATATTAACATGATTTTTGGCCTATCCTTATATATATTATCAATGTGAAAGTGTGTCCGAAAATTGGAATGAACTTGGCTTCAAAACGGATGGATTAATGTTTTTGAATCTTTGCATATTGATAGATTATAGGAGTGGAATGAACATAGGCTAATTTTTATTTATTTTATTCAAATATTTTCCTTAATAATTCAAAATTTAATTATTTTTCATACAAAATCAATATGCATTTTTCAGATAAAATTTAACCATTTTCCTTTCCTGTTGCCAAGAAAATAAAAAATTGGAATAATAATTTTTCAGTGGCAATGAATTTTTAATAAAAAACTTCCACGCAAAAAACTATAATAAAATAATTTAAAAAAAAAATAAATATGACGTCATGTTTGAAATAAAAATAAAAGGTGTATTTTTTATAATATATTTAACAAGGATATTTGTTTAGTTAATGGGAATTTTTGTGTAAAATATGGCGACATAAATTAAAAGTAATAAGAATGAAAAAGAATTATATTTTTAATAAAATGGTTCACTTATGAAAATGTGACGTCATAGTTGAAATAAAACAGGTACTTTATAGCAATCGTTAAAAATACAAGGGGTATGAATATCAGTAGTTAATGGAGCGAGATATATAATGACGTCATATTTAAAATGAATCAGAAATATGTTTTACTTATATTAATTAAAAAGTTATAAGTTACATACAAATGAATATTTTTATTCAAAACTCATAATTATCAATGGAAGAAATTTTTTGTGGGTAAAAGGCGGAAAATAAAACTATTGATTAATATATTTTTGGCTTGATTTTTTAACACTTTCGAACAAAGTTGAAAAGTTATTATGCTTTCGGTTTGTCTGTCTGTCTGGTCGCTTTCTAACTTTCGTAAATATACTCAGATTTCCATGAAATTTTTGGACGTTCTTAACGTTTACCTAGCACGAATACCTATTGAAAATAAAGTTTCTACCATGATTAGTTTATTTACAGGGATTGTCAAAAAAATTTCTTACATTACGGCATTATGGGGAAAATCGTTTTAATTAAATTTAACAATGTTACACCCTATGAAACATATTCAAATTTATATGCATTTACAAAGTGCACTAAAATATGCATTTTGTAAAGTATGTAGTGAAAAGGACACTTATTATTCATTTACAGGGTTACACAGAAGAATTCCATTGCATAAGAATAAAGGGAGGAACAGTTTCCGACATATTTTAATTATGGTAAGCGATTTCATGTATAATCAAAGTGATATATACGTTGCTGAGGCTTAATGTGAGTTATTTCATGCATAATACGAAGTGTATAGCATTTACAGGGACACACAAAAGATTTCAAATATTATACATTCTATTCGAAGTACTGTATATGATGGATGATGACTGTTGCATGAATGAAATGCATTTTGAATTATGATATGTGCTTTTAAGTTTCGCTAAATGTATGCATATTAAATGGAGAGTATAAATGGTAATAGTATAAATAGTTAAATTTAGATATACAGGGTTACACAACAGATCTCGGAAAGGTTACTGAATATGAGCGTAATTTACTTAAAGGTGGTTTTTAAATAAAATATGCATTTTTATTTTGAGCTGCATTTAGTAAACTAAGAAATGTTTGTAGTATATATATAAAATGATATACAGGGTCCCGCAAAGAACTGGATACAAGGTTGTCTTTGGATGATAATTTCTGAAAATGTAATTTAGGTAGTAATGAGAAATATTTTTGTTTGAACTAAATTTTAGAAAAATACTTTTGTGTTTTAAAGGCACTTGGAAAATTACAGGGCTGAACAAACGAATTCAAGAATGTTTCTATCTATTAGTATTAATCGCTGAAAGGAAAATTTTAACCAGCAAATAAATTAGCAAATAGGGATTATCAGAAGTTTTTTACCATAAATTCGCGATAAAAAGTTAATTACACATGCTTTTCATCATTGAAATTTTTTGCTTGATTGATCAATTATTTCTTCTTTAAATGTTATGTCAACGAAGTCACGGGTAACTGCTAGTTACAACATAAATTTGGGAGGGGGCGCCAAATTCAAAGTTTGTCCCATGCACAATTTTCTCTTCGCACGCTTTTGGTCACCATATAAAAGTATTAGATTATAACTTGATCTTCAATACAAAATGCTATTTGATTTGATATCAATACTATTGCTATCAGCGCCAATTTTATGATTTCATGTATTAGATTGAGCCTATAAATATGTTAGAAATTTTTTGCGATGTTAAGGGGGGGGGGGGAACGTTTTTGAGAACTGGCTTACTGCTACTTTCCGTTATTAACAGGTTTCGTTATCCCATGTTTCACTGGTTTTACTAAGTAGTGGACATTTCTATTCAAATACGTAATTAATATTTTTCTCTTTAATATGTGCCTTAATATGCTTGTTAAGGCACACTCGCGAGAATTCATGAATGATACAAACGTAAGTAGCGTTTGAAGTTAGTTCCACTTTGTTCAGTTGCATATGGACTCCGGTAACGACTAACGAGTCGTATTTCTATGTAACAATTTGGTATTTCGTATCTTAGAGAATACCCGTTTCTTAGTAACGAATACGTACGGTTTGCAACAGCTCTATTTATGAAGGGCACTAAAATATACATTTCGTAAAATATGTCACACAAAGAATATTTACTATTCATATACAGAGCACCACAAAAAAATTTGTTACATAATGGTATAGAAGGGAACATTAATTGCGGTATATTTTAATTGTGTTAAACTATTTCACATGCAATAAAATTGATATATGTTGCTTAGGTTTACTACAAGTTACTTCCTGTGTAATACAAAATGAGTTTTCATATTGTTGAATTAGATATAATATTTTAACTTATAACGTGGTGCAATTTTGTTATATTATTCTGAATATGTTGAAAAATGTTTCATAATCTATGCTTGATGCATTATCTTTTCTCTTCTTTTGGACATTCTTTCCAAATTAGCGATGCAATGGATATCCATGAAACATACTGTATTTGATCAATCAGGTCAGTATGCCAGATAATTGGTAGAATCTGGATATTACAATTATCTTGCAGCCTGAAGTTATAAGACCAAACTGTGCTTTTATTGTTCATTGAACTCATTATTGAAATTTTCAGAGTATAAAGTTGATAGTTTAATTTTATAAAATACATTGCACTAATTTATAGAACTAAAAATAATTTACTTATATTCATGACAAATAATGGTTTTAAACCTATACAAGAGCAAACATATGAACAATTGTTTCATATTATAACATGTACCATACAAGTATATTACAAATATGGGGCAGTAAATAAATAAAATTATTACTTTAAAGGGGATTGAATGCCAGGCACTTGATATCGTATGATAGCTCTAGGCAGAGGAGGGGTGGGGTTGTCTTTTGATATTGTTATCATTTTTGATCCAGCCAAAATTTTCTTTTTTGAGAAATTTTTCTTTACATCAATATATACTTATCTATGTTTATTAAAACTTACAAAGTTATTAAAATCATTATAAAATCATTTCATTTCAGTATATATGTCATATCCCAACATTCACAATTACTATTCTTCTGCCATGTGTACATATAATTTGTAGTTATAGAAATCAGATTTGAAATGATAATTGTTATATTTATTAGTGAAAAATTGTGAAAAATTTTGCCATTTGTTTTGCTTATAAGAAGTTTTGTTAAACCCTATGCAAGGGATAAGTACAAGAAGATAATATTACTACTGAATGCATTATGTCACAAAAAGCTGGTATTAAATACTTTTAAATAGAAAGTTCTTTTTTTTTTCTTTTAAGTGTTATTACATATAAAGTTATTTCATATAAATTGTGATATTTTATTAACTTATTATCTTCATATTAGACAAACTGAATTAATTTCTTGCCGAGGAATTGAATTTAAGGTAAACTAAATTTCTTTGAAGAAATTCTTGTTGGAATAACATAAATAATGAAAATTGCTTTTAATTCACTATCAATTAAAGAAAAAAAATGAGTATTCAGAGAACACAAAAATTTCTTACGTCAAAAGATTTTTTGGAACGCTATCTACAATTTCTTGAAATTTCTGCACACATTCTTCTCTGCTCTTTTCTTTATAAAGTGTCATGTACAAACTATGGAAGTTTTCAAACTTTTTCACCCACTTCATGAATTTTTCTTTTGCTGCATCTGTACCTCTTCTGCAACATAAATGTATATTTTGAATGAAATATATACAGAACATATAAGCAAGCAATCTTTAAAAAATATTGAAAGTATATGAAACTTAAAACTTTAAACACCATCAACAGACTTAGCAAACAACATTTGTCAAATAATGAATCAAAATATAAGTACAGATAGTAAAATTTCTGTGTGGAGTTTATTGTAGCGAGTGATCTATTCATGGATTAACTCTTAAATATTAGGACATTATGAAACAAAGGTTGTTTGCCAGGTTTAGAAGCATTTTACCAGTGAGTAAGAAAATAGCAATTTGCAATAATAAATAATATCTGTAAATAAATTAATATCCTTAGCAATGGAAAATAACAGTCTAAAGAGTTCACTTAATAGACATTAGATATACAATATCATGAGGAAAGAAAAAACATCATAACACAAGCAGCATTGAGAAATCATAAAAATCTTCTTCTTGTGAATGGAAGATTTGAAAAAGATGGGAGAAAAAAGCAAGAGACATTGGACTATTTTATAGTGCAAATTCGAAACCATTATATGTCAAACAAAGAGTTTGGGCAGGAATGCTAAATGAATTCAAGTATCCATACAAATATGTATTACATAATGGATGTATAAAATAACATCCTATTAATCTGTCCCTTCTGATCAAGCGCCTTCCCTTTTTTCTAAAAATATTTAAAATTTTCAGAAAATCCCGAAAAAGTGCCCTCTACCCCCAAAAAATTCCACCCTGCATATCAAATTAACACAATATATATATATATTGCACCATACCAGAAAGAGGTGCCGATTCTAAACATAATATTCACAACTTGGAATTCTATTCTGAATTTTCCAAAAAATTAAGCATCTAGTTCAGAAAATTTTAGAAATTCTGACACAAAAAATGTTGTGAATTTTGACAAATAATTTCTGAAAAAATCAACTTTGTCAGTTATTTACAGAAAAAAAATCACCATTTTTGTTATAAGATTGCAAAAAAAATATGAATTTCATCAATGGATTGCTGAAAGAACATGACTTAGATCAAAGGACCACTGAAAGAATGCTCTTCATTGAGTTGAATATTGAACGAAAGAAGTTATGTTAAGACAAATTTACTGTACAAACTTTATTCCTGGAATGAAAATACAACATTTCTACATTATTAAAAATCTGTTACTTAAATTTTTATGGTATATTTTATCTGATAAAATCTTACAAAGTATTTTATTTATTTATTTTTTTTTTTCCTTAAATGTTCAAAACTTTTTACAGTTAACTCTTTCTATACCGGTTTCGATTATCTGCATGAAATACAGATTACTGTTTGATCATTCCAGTATAGTTTTAGTTTCCACCTATTGGTAAAGTTCTGAAGTTCTCTTAAGTAGGAAAAACAAAAGGATGGCTCAAGGCTTCTCTATGGTTTACCCTTCCCACTCTTCCTTATACAGTACAGAAATAAGGAAAAAATGTATTATCAATTACACAGAAAAATGTTTAATTTTACTTTCCTATATCTTTTTCTTCCAGTAAATTTTTATAAATTTATTCTGATCAATTCAAAATTTAAAATTTTATAAAGGTGAAACACTGTAGTATTTCAAAATTTTAAATTGCTTTTAATAAAATAATAATAATAATTTTAAATAAAATAAATTGCATTATTTAAGTAGATTATAAAGTTCACAATAGAAATTAATCCAATTGATGGTGTAATATAAATAAATATGTTTAATTAAAGGGAAATGTGTTAAAGAATTAGCTAATTGAATAATATATTAAAGTAAAGTAATACAGAATCATACTGTATAACGAGAGATGAAGAAGAAAATTACATAATTTAAAATTCATGTTTCTTTTATTGTAATAAATATACATGGTTATCCCATTGACCAAAAACTATTGTCAAACTATAAGATCACATGCCAATAACGGATGATTGTAAATGTCACATTCACTTGACATTAATTACAATACATGTGTTTTTTTCAACTTTTTTATGTGTATTTTTGATTATGTTTTAAAAATTTATTTGTTCTTCTGTAATTTAAAATAATAATTATGTCAATTTATATAATTTGGCAAACAGTTTGGTAATTTGTATATTTTGGCAAAATTGGTCAATGGGATAATCAAGTAGTACCAAATATAAATAGTACAGAACCATTTATCCAAAATGGTTAGGATCAGATGTATTTTGAATAACTGGCTTTACTGGATAACTGGTTTGGCTTTAAACCACCATGTATTTAATCTGATTTGTAAATATACATGGTTGTGAAGTTGTTTTGATATGGTTATGACAATGTTTGATATCAAATTAATTATTAGACTGTTAAGAAAGAATCAGGTTCAAACAAGATAAACATTAAAGTTTAAAAGAAATTATAGCATGCATGTTGTAATATTAAAGCAATACACATATCAAACTGGAACTGCATGGCTCATTTTTCTGAAATAAATCAATTGGAAATATCATTCTGGATAACTGGTTCCATAATATACAGTAGACTCTCTCATATCTGACTTTGTTTACATTTTTTAAACAGTAATTTGAATGTAATTAATAATGCAATCAAAACTATAATGAATGCTTACAGTATAATAAAATATTGAAATAAATAATAATCTAAAGTAATAAAAATTTAGATAATTTTTAAAATGATTAAAATATTAAAAGCAAAAATCAAGTTAATAATCAATATTGTATGATTAAATATTCATTATAAAGATAAAAATGTATTTTTTCTAAATTATTCAATGAAACTTGCCTCATAAAGGTACACTACTAATTCCCATCAAAATCATAAAATAAGGAAGTTTTATTTCAGGTTTAGCGAGACTTAATAACCAATAAAGCTTGATTAATACATTAATATATTTGGTAAAAAAATTGTGATTACCAATGATATTAGCAAAATCTTGAATTTTTCCAGAAATAAATTTATTTTTACTTCATGAAAAAAGCTTTCATGAATTCAAAAGCATGAATTCAGTAATATTAACAAAAATTACAAATTAAAATATATATGGAAAGGATATAAAACTAAAAAAGTCAAATTTTGTATCTATATCTGAACTGAATGTTTCACTTTTTTCATCCATAAATTATTTGCAGATTTTAAAGAGTTGTGGATTTTAAAGTTGCAAATTTAAAAGAGTCTACTGTATCAATATGAAAATTTAAAATTATATATACTAATATGAAAATTACTTTTTACAGAAACTCTCCTTATCTTGATCAGTCATGCCATCCAACATGAAACTTTGAAGTACAGCTGTATGATCAAGCCACTCAATAAGTCCAAGTCTGGAAAAAAAAAAAAAAAAAAAAAATGTTGGACAGACAATTTAAGAAAAATAAATTCTTGATATATAGTAAAACTTCTATTATCTATAACTCTTCAACCACCTGTTTGTATTATTTCAAGCCAATAACTAATAATTTAAACCAATTGAAATAAACTGCAATATAAATTGTTTCAACTTTTATTTAGTCAGCTGCCTTTTCTTTGTTTTATGTTTCTGATAGTGCCACATGGGTTACATCGTGCTTTCAGCATATCAGATTTCAGTTTTAGACAACTGTTAATTTAGATTTTCAGTGTATAGTTTTAAAATTTCTTGTATTTATTTTTTATGACTCTGTTTTGTAAAAAAAATGCTTTCTGATCACACCCTCTAACTCAGATTTAAATTTGAGTGTTTGAATTGATTAGATGGTATTATGTTTAACTGAAGGAATCTGCTGTTTTTAAATTTTTAACAAAGATGTTTGATAACATACTTTAATACTTTGTGATTGTTTAAGTTATTCAATTAAATTTGATGGCCAAGTGAAAAGATTACAAATTTGATCAGAGAATACACTCATGAATTTCATCAACATTATTCCAAGTCTTTGAAAACAATGAACTTTGCAAAATTTCTTTTTTGACTTAAAAGAATATAAATTTTCAGCTCAACATAAATAGCTAAATGTAGTCTAAAATTAGAGTTCAATATCACCACAGAAGGTTAAAGGAGGGGGAATTAATATTTTAGGTAGAGAGATCAAATTATTGATTATATATTTATTGTTATTACAAAATAATAAATAGATAGGAAGAATTAAGGAATTTTAAAGAATTTAAATTTTCTGTCATTTGTTGGGAAGGTCTTAAGATTAGTGATATGCAAACTGTAAGTCAAAAAACTTCTTGTTGGTAGCAAGAAAATTTTATCCAGGTTGCCAAATTCAATCATACTTATTTGATAATAAAAATATAAAACTTTTTAATACCAGTAAAATCGTGAAATGAGACAACATTAATTATAAACAAGTAAAATTATTTTTTTCTCAGTAACCAATTGTCTGTATGTTGCCTATACTTTGCTAACTAACAGGTGACAGACATAGTGATAAAAGGTAATTGTTAATTGGAGATGCCTTCTAACTGCTTTTCATTTTTATTTATATGCAATTTGTTTTGGTCTGATGTTTCAGCAAGGACTGTGCAGTTCTTTCTCCCAGTGCCTCAGTAGTTTGGTTTTATTGCTTCTTATGTTCATTCAAGTGCATTCTATATTTATTTATTTATTTATTTTTATTATTATTTTAACATTCATTCATGTACATTCAATAATTTTGTTTAAATAATGCTTTTGTTAATTGGATGTTGTTATTGTAAATAACTATATTAAAAGCAACAGTTTAAACAGCCTTCTCTTTTCAACACTCTATAATGAGATTAGCTCTGTGTATGAGGCATTATTATTAGTAATAGTAATGTCTCATAGATAAAACATTAGCTTGTAAAATGTCACATTAGCTTGTAATCAATTACATGGTTGATACTTGTATTTAAAAACAAACTTAACCATTTAAATTTAAATCTACAGGATGAGAATACAAACATTTTAACAACACACAGTAAAATTAAAGATTTTAAAAGTAAGTTGATACAGCAAAAAGATTTGAACAAAAACAACACAGACATGTTCATGTATTTTTCATAATTTACTAATATATATATAGATGAATTTCTTGAGATTTCAAAATATTAATTCACCTCATATGATAAAGTTAGAAAATAACTTTGGAAAAAGACTCAAAAAATTTCTCGCTGATGAATTAGATTGGATACGCGATTAATTTTTGTTTGATATTTTTAAATACATTATCTCTTTAAATAAAAAAATAACAGTTAATTGATGTTTCAGTTAATGAAATATTCTGAATTAAATTTAAGTCTCTCACTTGCTTAAATTTTGGTGGATATCAACCGAAACAAATATGTCGATTTGAAGAAAAAGGCAATAAATATTTTGATTTAGACTATAAAAACCCTCATGAGAAACTGGCTTTTCAAAATTAATTGCCATTAAAACAAAATATTGATCTGGACTAAATCAAGACATTAATACACGGCGATTTCCAAAAAGATTCCAACTTAGATGCAATTGTGAGCTTTTTACAAGTTCATATCTCACATTGAATTCTTATGATATAAAGTTTTCTTAAAAATTTTTCATTAAAAAAGTATTTATATTCATATGCATAAATAAAACCATCTATCTATCCAGAAATTGTGATAAAGTTTTTACAAAAAATGGGAGATTGAAAACATAAATAGTTTGGACACCACTGCTTTAGATAATGGAGCATTTATTTATTATTGCTTTAAAATAAATATGACATATTAATTTTTTTTATGATTAGTTTTAAAGAATAAAAGTATGCTCAGAGAGAACCACATTATTTTGCATTGCTCTCATGCAGCTGTTCACTTTTATATTACATTCATATTATACAATTTTACCACAATAAAGTTTGATTGAATACAGAAAGTGAATTAGCACAAATTTTTTTGGAACAAAAAAAATCTTATGTAAATCTATGTAAAACACAAAGCATTATTTTAATAATTCACATATATTCTCAAAGACTGAATTGTAAAAATTATATATATATATTTTAAATGATCTCATTGATAGCAATATATTTTCAAACTTTTTTTTTTTTCTTAAGCATGCAATGGAGATATAAAGTACCTGGTACTAAGTGGGATGACTTGATATGTTTTCAAAGAAATATGACATTGCTTACAAGCAATATCATCTTGAAAAACTTCATTCATCACAGAAAACATCTGCTGGATTCTAGCATCCTGTCTTAAGTCCTCTCCAGCTTTCACTAGAATTTTATATTCTTTTTCATCATTACCTCGGATAGTTATGCGGCGAGGAATCGTTATGGAAGATAAAACCATTACCTATATAAAAAATGCAATATAAATGTTTATAATTTGTATAAGGATATAACAATTTTTACATGGATTAACTTTTTATTAAAGGTTAAAGCTGAAATATATACAAAGAAAAGAATAAAATAAAATATAGACACATACAAAGGCTTGTTGAAAAGTAAAGATACAATACCACAGGCATGCAAAAAAAAAAAAAAAAAAAAAAAAAAAAACCTAATAGCTTCTGTATTTATTGTCATAGGAGTTTGCAGTCTGTTGTCAAAACCACATTTCAACTTCAATTTTGATTTCAGCATCATCATGGAAGTTTTTGTTCTGCAAGGTGATAGAAGCTCTTCAGGTAAAGGAATAAGTGGAAGTCACTGTGTGCAAGACTTAGACTATATGGCAGATTGCTTAAAACTTCCCACTTGAATTTTTTAATGTAATATTTTGGTTTAAAATGCTGCATGAGGATGAGCATTGTCATGAAGCAAGCAGATTCCACTTGTCAGCATGCCCCTACACTTGTTCTGAATTGCACACAATTTACAATATCCTAAAATCACAGCCACAGCTTCGTAAAGAGTTCTCATAGAAACTCTAGGTATGATTTTACAGAATTTTTTAACTGTGAGATGTCTATTTGCTCAAATCGCTTCTTCCGTTCTTTGAAGAAGGGCATCAGAGATCACAAATGGTCTACCTTCTTCATGAACATTGGTCTTACCACTAGAGAAAGCACAACACCATTTTGTTACATTTTGTCAATTCATAATGTTCCCATAGGCAAAAACAATTTATGAATTTTCGCTGAATGATTTCCTTTTACATGAAGAAAACATATGATGGATCAAACTTCAGTTTTGGCAGGATTTTTTATTCGCCCAGCCATTCTAAGCATTTGTTATGCAAAGCAAGTTTAAGATAGAATTAACAAATAACTGTAAGGAAAAGGTCAAAGATTCAAGAAACAATCATTGTACAGTTTCTGGAAATTTTATTTGAGCCAACAAAAGAGCAATAAATAATAACAATTTGTTACAGTAGAACAGGTTTTTCCTCCAATTTTAACAACAACAATTATAACCTTTTTTTCATTATGCTGAAAGTTGGTGAAAAAGTCACTGAAATTCATAAAAAAGTTGGTCACTTGAAAAATTAGCGAATCTGATAGCAGCTTAATAATACATAGCACAATATATTGTTATACTTGTTTTGTTTATCCTCCTCAGTCCTGAGACAAATTTTATGTGGCATTACAAAAACCAGTTTAAAATTATTATAAAATAGCTCCAAACATGAATTAGTTTGTATATCGATGCTTCTAACATGCACACATCTATTAAAAAAGTCTAAATGTAATTTTAACAATTCTAGAAGGAATTAAATTAATTTAAAGGGTGATATTTAGTGTCGCCTCCAGGCGACATCAGGACTGTGGAGGTTATAAGAAGGGGAGAGGGGGCATGTTTAAACTGGGGGCACCTTTGAACACTCTAAATATTTTCCTTCAAGTAAATTATTTAAAAAAAATGTATATGGTGATACATTACTGTTGCTTCAAGGGAATAATTATACAAAGCTGCATCATTTTGTATGAACAGTACTGTCTAAACAAGATATGTATTTTTCTCCAAATTTAGTTTGTTGTTCACTGCTTTAACAAAGATGTTAGCTTTAGTTTATAAGCTTTATTTTATTCAAATTCTTTAGTTGAATTGAGTAAACTGTTGTAATGTTGAACTCCATGTGATTGGGCATCATTGAATAAAAAAGTTGGGGCACCATTGAACAGCAAAAAAACACCGAATAAACTGATGATAAATAATAATTTAAATAATTTAAAGAGAACACTTAAAAGTATGAAGTAAAGAGTCGTTAATGTATCTAAATATTATTATTTCTGAATTTTTTTTATGCAAAAAGAGGTTAATTAAGAATGTCAAAGAAAGTGGACTTATACTGCTAACAATTCCCCTTACTGCACACATAGGTTCCAACCATTATACGTATCAGTCATGGGAAGTTTCAAATCTAAATTGAATCAAATCTAAATTCATTTATTGGATAATTGCAAATCCTGGATACAAAATAATGATTCATGATTTAGCAGGTTAACAAACATTATTTCTGGTTTCCGTAACGGATAAAATGAAATTTTATATCAGTTCTCTTAAAATAAAATAGCGAATGAAAAATTTTAATTTTCCAGAAGCATCAGATATCACATTGGTGTATTTCAAGGATATTGTAAAAAAGTTTTCACAACCAAACACAACTGGAGGGACACTTTGTGTTTTATCAACAAAAACTTTTATATAGTTAAATTCAAGCATATAAAAATTAAAGAAAATGTTACTAACAGATGAAGGATGCACTTTCAGCAAGCTGGAATAATTAATAGTATTGGTCATTCCCTAATTTTTTTTACACATAAATTATTAAAAGGTAAAATTACATGACATATCAAAAGTTGAACAGTAAATTATTTTCATTAGCTGAATATTACGGCTTGTGTACTGTAATAAACCATATAGTAACAAAAAAGTTAAATGAAAGAAAATCTTATTTTATACAATAATCCCTTAACATTCGCAAGGGTTAGGTTTGCAAAAATCTTCGCCAAAGTTAAAATCACAAATGTTGTGACTATCTTCCTATACAAGTGGATTAGATTTTAAGATTTTTTTTTTTTTAAGTAATTGAAAAGTAAAAATATATTTAATTTAGAATTAAAAAACGCATGCTGTATGTTGAATAATTATAAATATATTGAACAAAACTTGTTTGTTAGTTTATGGTTGAAAAAAATTATTTATATACGATTGTTTGTAAGAACAGATCTTTTGTTTTTCAATTCCCATATAAAGGAAAGTTACAGCTTCAATTTTACTTTTGAATCTGAGATTCCTACCTAGCAAAATATTGCATTCTTTTGTTTCCTCAACACACTGTTGTTGAAATTTTAAAATTTTCCATACAATTTTTGCAGAAAAATTTCCAGCTGCTATAAAAATTTTGAATTTTAGAAAATTTAGGATTTTTTCAGTTTTTGAATCAATTTATTTTTCATGTTTCTCAGAATTACAGACTTATAGTTTATCTCAATATAAGAGTTGAAGTTCCTGAAACTTGGCTATACATAAAGCAACAAATAGCATAATGCAGCTGTCAAATTTCAAATAGTTTTATGCAATTGGTAAAACAAAGCGAGTTTACTTTATAAAAAAAAATATTCTTTATGAAATAAAATTTGCGAATAACCAACTTAAGTATTTGCAAATGTTGAAATGGTCTTCATTGTTTATTTTGTGAATAATGTAAACTCATGAATGTTAAGGGATTACTGTATTTCTAAAGAGTACTTTTAATCTCATTATTATTAATTTTTTGAAAGCAGAGTAAACATTTCTTCAGATTGCTCACATTACTTTTAATAATAAATATATGAAAAATAAATAAACTTTCACTCTAAAATATTATGGCCGATTTAAGAAAGGAAATAAACAATAACATCTTCAAAATAAAAATAAACTAAGTAGGTAAGTGTGATCACAAATTGCAAAGAGGGTTTCGTTTCATATTCCTTTTAAAACACTTTATCCTTTAATATTAAATCTAAACTGTTAATTTAAAATTCTTAAATCCTTACATATATCACAGCATCAATAATTTTAATTTTAAAATGATAAGCAATGCAATATCTGTTAGTTCCATTTTCTATCACTGAGGCACATTCACCTTTTAACAAACCTCTCCAAGCAAAATTTTGCTATACAACCTATTTGTAGATGCATTAGTCGAAGGCCCATTGAATCTAAGATAGAAAAGCCCTGGTGGTAGAAATTCACTAAAATATTTAAGGATATTATGTATCACAGGAAAAAGTGATGAAGGGACAGTCCAATAATATATAATATGAAGGGTGTCGGCAAATGTTCAAAAAAATGCCTCCAGGAAGTGAGTAGCAGGAGGAAGATGGGAGGTGCATAAAATGAAAGTGGTTACCGGACTTTCCAATGATATGTTATATCAGCAATATCATCAAAAGTTAGAAAAGTACCACACTGGGAGAAGGAAATTTGGAGGTAGATAATATGAAATAGTAGCCACAAGGCTTTCCAATCACATATTACATGAGGGGTCTAGGCAAAATTTAGAAAAGTGCTCTCTGCGGAAAGAAAACAAATTGAGAGGAGAGTAAGAGGGGGGGGGGGACATAATATGAAGGCTTTCAAAGGTATATCAGAAGAGCATAATACTGACAATCAGATGAGATAAAATACTATCCTCCCTTCTTTCAAATGTTTATGTTTTATATGTAATATTTATCAGAGAGCTGGGCAAAAGATGAGATTTAAAGTGACATTTATTTTAAAAAACACAATAATTTTAAAACCTTGTTTGTGCCTCTACCCTGCCTCATGGACCAGATATTCGGACTCATATCATAACATACAAAAGAAAAAGATGGAAAAAGAGACAATAAAATACATTGCTTTGCAGGATCTATGTTTTTTATTCTTAGCTGAGAGAGGAAATAAAATTCAAAATAAACCATTTCATTGAATCAGATTTTTAATATATTTTTTAGGTTTACTAGGAATATGTTAATGAAATTTACATATTCAGAATCAGCATAAGAAATTATGCATTGATGCACAAATATTAAATCTATACATAAATTTTTATCAAAAAAGATTTATAAGCTGATAACTTTTCACAATACTAAGCTGTCTGGATATGAAAGATTTCTCAAATATCAGTGCCTTATTGGATGTCTTTGAAAGGAAATAAAATGAATTTATATAAATCAATTTTTTAATGGATATGGATAGAATTTTCATTTTTTTTTTCCAGAAATTTTGAAAAAGGAAATTTTTTGCATCTGGATGTACAATTTTTAAATCCTGTAGATTTTAAGATTTTAAGGGTCTTTCAAAGTCCCTGTTGCATTTATCATCCTAGCAGTGCAGGAATTTTGGCAAACCCTTTCAGTCTTTTCACATTTCTGAAAGGATGATTGATTAAAACCAATGCTTTAGTTGAATTACAAACATTTCAAATTCTTTTAATTGGAGTTTTTAATTAATAACATGCATCAATTCAGACCTTTTTCAAAACTTTAGGCTTGCAATGTAATTACAAGTGTTCAGCTATAAGTATGCAAAATTTCAAGGAACTAACTTATACAGTTTCTGAGAACAAGTTCTGTGATGAACAAACAGATAAAAAAGTGAGATGAATAATGTTTAATAAATGAACAAAATCCTAAAAATACCATAAATATAAAAACAATATTTTCTAAATTTTGAAATTGGGTAATACATTCAGCACATGATACGTAATAGTAATACATAACAATTTGAAGGTAAGTACAAAACAATACACTCAAAATACAAACAAATACACACATAAATAAAACATATCCCTTTTCAAAATTTGAAATTTAATAGTACATTTTAAGCACACAACTTAACATGGCTGTGTTTACATAAAATTCTTACTTTTTCATCAAAACCGGAAATTTTTACATGGTATTCAGGAAGTGGCTTACTTCTACCAGTATATTGACCTAAATTTACAATGAGACAAAAATAGCAAAATAAATCATCTTCCTTTCAATAAAATAAAATGGAACTTGAAAATGAAACTATATATATATATATTTTTTAAATTTTATACTAACCTGGTATTTCAATTTGAGTAGGGTATATCCATGATTGAAAATTACTTAACCAAGGGGAGTAATCTTTCAATTTTGAATTATTCAGATCATTCTTTTTGGAAACTGTAAAAGATTCAGTTCTGAGCTCCATAAGCAATTTCAAAGTGGCCTAACATAATTGATAAAATAGATGTTAGATACTAACAAAATAAAAACAACGTTTTAAAACTACACAATAACTAGAAAGCAAACTCAAAAAGAAAAGAAAATAAATTTCTGATGATTGTTTCTTAATTTACAATTTGCTTATAACTGTGCAAAAATATTTATATGGGTCATTCTCAGATAAAGCAAAATTTAGGCTTTGAAAGGATTAAATTATATTATTTCAATTCTTTATTTTTAGCTGAAATTTCACCAGGTATTAAAATAATGAGAATTTATGCTAAGGAGAAACAGTGACTCTTTTAAAAATGTCTAAAATTGTTATTGCTAAGTTCTAGAAATCATAAATCCAATGTGCCTTGATAACGACATGGTAAAGATATTTTTAATATTAAGCCTATTTTAGAGCTAAACTGTAACAATTTAAAGTTTTTAAGGTGCTTATTCTGAAAACTGTCTTAGGCTTTCTTTATAACTGATTTTACAAAGTTAAATTATTGAATTTAATATTTCAGCAATAAGGAATTTGGTAATGACACATATTAAATACACTGACTGTAATTTTGGAAGAAAAAGCATAGACTGAAGTAGTTCTTGAATAGGTAATGAGAATTAGACATTACTTCTCGTAAGAACATGTAGAATCAGGCTTATGGTTAGAAGTGAATAATAAGGGGGAGGGGCTCACATTTTCTCTCTCTCTCTCACTTTCTGACACAGAAAGATAAATTAGTGCATATTCACATTATAAATGCTATGTTTTTTATTAAATTGTTATAATAATTTCATTTTATGCTAAGAAAAGAATATGGTGATGAAAAATTTGAGTGTATAACTAGTGCAAAATTAAACATCATGTTAGCTTCATGTACACAAATACGATCAAATAGGACATGCAAATGCTGAAACACTTAATTACAATTTAATATTTCTGCAAAACTGGGAAAGGGTAAAAAACTAAATTAGATTTAAAAACAGAACTTCATTTGGGATTTTCAGAATAGAAATTTATTTAGTGACCTTGTAATTGTTTCCAAGGGAGGCTCAAAAGGGGGGGGGTGAGCCTCCCTTAGCTGCGGCCCTGTATGGAACTGTACAATTTAAGAATGTTCTCATATCAAGACGACATCTAGTAGAAAATAGAATGAAACATTACTGAAGAGCATGGCAATGAAAACTAACTCTTGGGACGAATTTCGAATAAGCATAATCAATAGAAATGTTTTTTGTTTTGTCTAAAATGTCAAATTTATTTATATAATCATTGCATTTCTTCTAAAACCTTCTAAATTTTAAGAATAATGATTTCAACTAAAAATTCGGGATAAACCTTGGTAATGCGATTGACAACTTTATAATTTTTTTAGATATTAAAATTATTATTTTTTTCATATTTAAGCTAATGCACAATGTAGTGCTTGAACAAAAATGTTTATAAAAAAATTAAACATCCATAGTTGACTTGAATAATTTATTTTTTATGGCTAAAGAAATAAAATCCCCTTTTATCTGAGAATGACTCAATAATATTTAATCGATCATTTTAAAAATTTGTTTACTTCATTTATTGTTTACTTCTAAAATTTACTTCTAGTGTGCTAGGAGGTGCAAGAACAATTTAACAAAACTAAAGTGTTATTATTATTTATTTATTTATTTTGTGTGTAAGCTCTTTATTACTATTCACATTAACCTATTAAACTTAAACCACACTATTGAAAGTATCACTCACGTGTGCCACACAGTGTGCAGTCTTTATATACTTATTAATTAAAATAACAATTTGCATTTTAGAAAAAATATGAAAATATGCATGATGGTGCATTAAAATGAAGAAATTAAAAATGATGCATAAGCTATAATTGTTCTAGAAAATATCAAACTCAATCTAAACATAAAATACAGTTCTATAATCCACACAAGTTGGGGCCAAAAGTTATGTGAATTATGGAATATTGCAGATTATAGATATAATGGATTATATTAATACTAGACAGCATTTTAATTCTATAATCAGCACAATATGTAAAGATAAATATGAAACCTAATAATTAATTTAATAGGCTATCTCAAAATTGGCTTTTTAAAGTTATTTTATATTAAAAAAAAATTATATGTAGATGTGCGTTTAAATAAAGATAATTGCATATGTTACATAATACAATTTGTTTTTTATTGTTCATAAAATAAGAGTTACATTTTTTAAAAAAAGTAGATGTCTCATTATAATTTTTTTTCAATTTTTTTATTATTTGTTTTAAAAAATCCTTTTTGGATCGCAAATTTGTAAATTTTCTTAGCTGTTTATTTCTCTGTTTACATTCGTAAAGTAATGTCAATTATAGAAAATTGCGGATTATCGGTCCTTGATGGTAAAAGTGTAAAATTTCAAAACTCAGTGCTTTTGAATGTTGCCATTCTGAATGTTATTCCCCAAATGGAAGAGAGTTGTAACCTCAAATCCAAAGGAAGAATCATAATCATTCATAATGTCGTTATAAAAGTCATTTCTAACCTAACAATTTTATACAAGCTGATTTTCAAATGTGTAACTGATTTTATTTATCAGTTTCAAAAACAGATTGATGTCAATCAATTATATAATGACAGTAGGACAACTACAATATTTACAATCCATTATATAAGATTATTGCCATTCCTAATAATATCACTCAATCTTCTGTAACCAAGTGAAATTTTTAAATTAGGGCACATCATCATGTTTTTAGAGGCTACCAATTCTAAACAGGAGTTGAGGAGCATAGCTCTCAGGGGGCAGAACACCCTAGCTATATAAAATGTTCTATGAACAGTTATAAAAGACTTAAGAAAACATACATGTATACAACAAGAAAGAAAATAAAGATTTGCATACCAAACGCTCAGAAGATTTTGAGCTACTAAGTTTCTCTCCATTTTTCCCACATATTTCTAGAACTTTCTCTCTGTAATTCTAAACATTATTTTACAAGAAAATTAGTAATCTTGAAATAAAATACATGAAGTAAGAAATAATATATATATATAAATATTTTGTCATTAGCTAAGTACAATAAAATGAGTGAATTAATATAATAAAATTTATATTAAAAAAGAATGTGCATGTGCACATGATGGCTAGCAAAATCTATTGTTTGAATTTGGTTCTAGATAAACAAAGCACAAACAAAGTGCACTTGTCTCTCAGATTGCGTATTCACATATTTCTTTGATTTTTTATGTTTGCTGCCAATGTAATCCATAGATAAAAGCAATCTATATTCAATCTTTTAGCCAAATATAGTAAATTTTGTTCTTTTGTTAATAATGTTTATTCAAAAGTTGAACAGTGATTTTTTAATTCTTCACAAAAAAAAGTTCTGTTTTTGCTTTTTTTTTTATGAATCAATTTCTTTTAGACTTCTAATGTTATACTTTACATCTATACGCAGTGAAAAAACCCCGAGAATCTTCAAAAAAAATTTTTTTTAATTAATACTTTCAATTTATACAATTTTTTAAAAGAAAAAAAAAAAAAAAAAAGGAAATTTTTGTCTATGAAGAGCTTTTTTTTGCATGTGCAAGAGAAGTAATTCTATCACTTGATTTATTTTATGATAATCAAAATTTTCATATTATTTTTCTCCATATTTTTGCAATGACATTTTTATTGGTGTTTTTTCCCCTATTTTTCAAAGACATTTTTAATTCTCTATTTTTATAAAGCTTTTTTTTTTTTAACCATTTGAAAAATGGTTGTTGTTTTCGGGAGAATGGACCCGATGATGTTACCACTTTTGAATGATGTTACCACTTTTGAATGATGTGGTCACTTTTGAATTTAAATTAATTTCTTTACTTTTAGAAGAGTTTTTTTTTAATTTAAATTAAATTCTTTACTTTTAGAAGAATTTTTATTTGAATAGTAAATTAAAATGGTTAAAATCATTGTAATAAAGGAGAAAACTAACAAATTTAAAAATGGGTAGACGGAAATTAACAGATACGGAAAAAGCCGAAGCCAAAGAAATGAATGAACGTGAATATCGCATTCAATGATATTAAACACAGTCAACATGTATAAGTTGCTTATTAGTTTGGCGATTCGTATCATTTGGCGAAATTGGTCGACGGGATAACTGAGTAATACTGTATTTGGTTTGGCGCAAAAACGTCTTTCAATGCAGAAAATGATAAAATCAAAAGATTATTGAGCCGCTGAAAACCAATTACGTGTTGAAAGGCGATCACGAAAAAGGAAGCAATTTAATGCCGAACCGATTAATTGTAAAACATCATGTCGCCAGGGCGACCAATCCACTAGCCATGGCGTTTTACTATCGGTCGGTTCTAACCAGGAAAATTTGAGTGCCAATAGTGATTCTAACAAGCCGGAAAATGTTATAGCTATTACTCTTGATTTTCCACCACCTAAAAAGAAAACTAAAAAGCAATCGGCTTGGGAAAAACTGAGAAAAAACTTTTTTGATTCGATGTCTGATGGACCCATTCACAGATGCATGTGCTGCGATCGATTTTGGTTTAAAACCTCCATCACCAAAATTCTGCTCTGTAAAATCAAACAATATATGCCAAAGTCTTACAAGTATAACAGTATATGCCAAAGCTGTATTTTAATAATGATTACTTTTGCACCAACAATGTTAAATAGTTTGAAATGTTTCTTTCGTCGCCAACTTTTATGCTTGGCGACAATAGAGTGATATAACTTAAACGAACCGTACCTTCAAATTGCAGCATGTATAAAGTCATTTATAGCAGTGGCACGGATAATACACAATAAAACAACTGGTATTTAGCTTAAAATGATAGATGAATGTATCGAGTGAAACATTTTTCAAATGGTTGGGGTAATTTCTTAAATTACAATTTTTTTTTTAATTTTTATAAAGTTTTTTTTTTTTTTCTTTATTTTTGCATAGTCAATGAAAACGAAAAATATGCCATAAGATAGACTTCATTAAATATCAAGTCAGGCCCCAAATAACTTTTATCTTGGTAGAACCAGGTCTGGTGTGCTTGATGGTACTTAATATTTTAAAAGAACTATGCCTACATCCTGAAATGAAAGAAACTGATACACCTAAACAAGGATTTTGCATTTAAGCTTATTTTAGGATTGTTTTTTAGTTATTTGAAATCATCAGATAATATTATTCATCATTTCTATATAAAAATGCAGAAATAATAATAAGAAAAAAAATTGTTCTGCATTAATTAACACAAGAAGAAACAATAATAACATTTTCATAAGAATTGTATGTAACACAATATATAGTTCATAATGATACATATTGCTGAGTTATGTTTAGTTTTAATTTATTTTAATTAATTTGATAATGTTTGTAACATTTCATCTAAAAAAAAAAAAACATTTGATATAAAAAAATGTGCTTTCAAAAATTTCCAATATATTATTATTGTTATTAAAAAAATCATCAAACTGACATTAAATTTGTCGTCCTGACTTAAATGTGATGTTCTTAAGTGGAAATACTTATTTTTACGTGCTTAGCATTTTAAAATCATTATACAGGGTTATTCAAAAGAGCAGGAACAATATTATTTCAGGAACAATAGTGGAGAGCTATTTTCCTCCCAGGATTTTGAAATTTAATTATCTAAGTTTTCCTATTCTCAGATGATTAAAAGAAAAAAAAATTAAAAGTCATTTACAATAAATGATTTAAAATAGTTAAACAGGTATAGGTAGAAAAACTTTTTCAATCTTGACATCCTACTAATTACTGAATGCCCCCCCCCCCCCCAATCCCCCTGAGAAATCAATTTCAGATTGTTTTTTAACTTTCACGTGTTTAAAATTTCTCTTACGTGGAAAATTTCAGGAGAACAGGAATTACTGATTTTCCATTCTATTCCTTCAGGTATTTATTTTCAGTTATAAAAAAATATATATGCAACACAGTCAGCAATATCTATGATATGGGTACTTAAAGTTAAGATATAAATTGTCATGATTATGACAAAAATCATCTATCCCAAGAGCACAGGAGTGAGCAAGCCAAACTGGAAAAAAAAGCAATAATAATAATAATAAAATAATAAATAAAAAAGAAAAGGAAGAAAGAAAACAGTGATTTATTTTCCTCTTGCTTTATATTTAGACATCCTTTCCACATTTCCTGAAGAGAGGCAATGGCTGAACAGAAATTTAGTAATTTAGGTAACAGGTGTCTTATTTATTGTAATAATAAAGTAACAAATAGGGCGGAAAGATGGAAATAACAGACTTGAAACTTTCTGTACTGGATGGGAGGAGTGAAAGAGAAATTTCTAGACAGTGGGGGGGAGGTAATTAATATGATTAATTTTTGTTACTTTTTTATTTAAGTTGCTCATGGGATTTTTTATTTTTTTTTTTTTTTTTTCCCATTGAAAGAAAAAGCAGTCTGACACATCCTTACAGAGAATAGTGACTTAACAGTCAAGAAATTGAGGAAAAGAATATATTTCAAAACAAGATTAAAATAATACAGATATATGTATATACATATATTAATTTGCAGTTACCTTAGCAAACTTTTTCTGCACTGGTCCAAAAGATAAACTTTTACTTCTTTCATCCTCATCAAATAAATTATTATACATTGCCTGGAATGCAGCTATAATTTCTTCTTTTGTAGCTTTATTATGAATAAGTTGATTGATTTCATCAATGTAATCCTAAAATATCAGAAATGGCTTAAAATTCAAAACTTACAGGATCATGTTTTTAAAACAATATTCAATAAAATGCTATTAATATAAGATTATTAAAGTTAAATAAAATTTGGGAATAAATCAAGTTTTTATAAGGGAATGAAAAGTGCCATTTTATAAAATTAATTTTCATTTTGTCTAAGTATATCTCATATTGGTTGCATATTAATAATCTTTCCTAATCTGATTTTTCTAATTTATTTCAAAGAAATCATAAGAAAACTATTAAATTACAGTCCTTAAATGTTAAATTTTACACATTCTTAATTTTTAATGAAATATAAATGTGTTTAGAATCCCTTAAAAGAACATATTGTGGCCTTTTCATGAATAATTTTTCCACATATTTTGTAATTCATTTTTGTCCTAATTCCTGATAACCAAGAATTACAGAAATTGTCAATAGAAGTGTGTTTTTGACAGGGTTGGCAAGTTCCTTCCTCAGTGGAAAAAACCACTGAAAAAACCGGCCAGAAGAAATAGGTTTCTTCCAAGTGGAAGAAATGGAAGAAACTGTTTTTCTTTAAGAATTTACAATATATTTTCAATTTTGTAACATATAATAAATATCTTCTTCCTATAATCTTATATAAATTAATTTCACTGGACCAAACATATTTAATTAAAATAATTACATCACCTTTTTAGCCAAGATCACACACAGCACTTATCTAGAAATTTTCAACTATTAGTTAAATGAAAAGAAATTTTATTCAAAATACACAAAATCAATTAAATGTTATCAATTTCAATTTAACCAACATATTTTTTTATTATTTAAATTTCTGAAATTAGTAAATAGTAGAGATTCTTTACTAATGGGAAAATGAATATAGTATAGTAAAGTATAGTAGTAAAAATAGTATAGTAAAAAGTTTTTTAGCAGTAGGATGCTGCAATCAATTTCTCAACTTAAATTGGATAAAAGCAAAAAATGATTTTTTTTTCTTTAAGTCCTACATTTTAGGATAGTTTAAAAGCATTTTGACAAACTCATAGATATTTTTAGAACACTAATTTTTTAAAATCAGCATTGAGATATTCATGCTAGATGAATAATATAAAAAATTAAAAATTAATTTATTTACTGTGTTGTACATTTTAAAATAATGCACTTTTGTATGAAAATAACACATTTTTATATGAAAAATAAACAATTTGTAGGTAGTTTCTTTTTCTTTTTTTAAATGGAGCAATTAATAAAAAAAAAAAAACCCATCCCTCTACCTCTAGAGCAATAAAAACCCATCCTTCTACCTCTGGAGCAATAAAAATCCATCACCTGAAAATGTCTGATGTACATGAAGTTTATTATTAAAAAAATAACTTATCTTTGTAAAAATAATATTTTTAATAATAATTAAATTTTCCAATTTCAATTTTATGTAATTATACTTTAATTCTTTTACATAGTTAATATACTTTAACTTTGAGCATTTGTTTTGGTTTCTGGTGGTTTTTTTCCATTTCTTCCAGTTTCTTCTGGAAGAAACCCAACCCCTGGTTTTTAATGACAATACAGTATTTCCAGATTTTAATTATCCATAAGGATTAGTATTAATTAAATGATTATAATATTAATGTTATGATTACATGTTGAGAAAACATTTTAGTAATTCTGAATAGAGAAATTAAATATAGTAATTTATATGTTGTATCTTTTATGCGTCTCACTCAGTTATATGTCAGTTTTTTATGGTCCTATATAAACATATAGCAATGCATTTTTTTTTTTCGTTTATGCACTGCAATGTTAAGTGCATCTCTCACTTATAGTCCATGCAATAGAGACTGTATAAAAGTTCTAAATAACAAAATTCATAATAGTTCTGAAAAAAGGTTTAAAAAAAATGGGTATTAAATTAAAACTTTTAGACGTACATATGTTAGATTTGAATTAATAATTTATTAAAAATACATGTGAGTTGCATATTTTTATTATTATTCTGCATATTATTTGACTTATTAAAGATTAATATTGTCTTAACATCTAATTCAAATTGAAATTTTACTTGAATTTCATTTATGTGTTGTTTTTAATCAGTCCCTTGCACCAACATATAAGTAAGAGATTACTGTAATACTTTTTTCTCTTCTGTTGTCTTTATGGGAGCAGATTCAGGTAAAAAGGAATTTGAACAAAACTTTAAATCTTTTAATAAATTTCTTAGCTTGTACTTTCTGCAAAGCATAAATAAAAGCGTTAATATAAATAACATAAATAAAAGTTTTCATGTTTTCGGTCGAGACCGAATTCATGAATTGCAACAAAAATAGTTTAAAACATTTATTGCAGTCATTAAATTAGGAATGATTTTTAAGATATACATATATTGAATGCTTATGAGTCCTTTAAAGTTACTTTTACATTTATTTATTTACATTTAGTAATATTTCAGCGAATTTAACTGAAATAATTTAAACTTACCGCTTTCGTGAGTGTGTGTGTGTTTCATTGTAAATAATTGTTTATTTTGTAATTTGCTGATATCATTAAGAATCCCAAATAAAAGCATAAATATACCATATATATTAAACAAGCAAGTAATTTTCCCGATTAGGGATGATATCATAAACAGATTGATTGATTTTCTTGCAACTTGCCTCCTATACTATAACAAGCACAGGAAAAATATCTAATTAAGTACTGAATTCAAGAAAATTTGTTTTGACAGGGTAAAACAAACTCAATGCTGAAAATTCCAAATTATGTAAATTGAAAAATGCTCATGCAATTTAAATAAACATGCCTCCTATATTAATTTCGTCATGAGAAAACTAACTACCAAAGTCACAAATTCAAAAAATATTCATTTTGACAGGTTAAATCAAACTCAAAATTGAAAATGCTGCTACATATCAAAAATAGATCTAACCATTTTCACAAAGCTTGGCTTCTATACTAATTTGGGCATGAGAAAACCATCTAGATAAGTCCCTGATTTGAGAAAACTGTTTTCTATAGTTAACACAAGCTCATTACTCAAAATCGTAACACAAAAGGAATACTATTCAACAAATAAAATATGCTTTATTTGATTATGAAAAAACTATCTAAACTAAACTATCTAAACTTCAGCAAAAAAGGTAGGTTTAAACATTTTTTTAATATTTAATCTTTCATAATTGAAAGTCTCACTAGTACAAATCATTAATTATCAACATGATAAAAGATGGTCAAATGGCTTGCCTTCAATATTAAATTGCACATGAAATAATGATGTACAGGTCAAAAATATGATAAAATTCATTTTAACTGGCTAGAACAAATAAAATTAATAGACTTTTAGCAAATGTGGATTTTGTGAACTTAAATATTTTTACAAATAATCTGTAAATATGCTAATATTTCTTGATAGATAACTATGCTTATACTTTATGCATTCGGTTTGTCTGGCCATCTGTCTGCTCTCTAACTCCCATAAATATCCTAGGATTACTCTGAAATTTTTATATGTTATTGATGTTTATCCTAGCACGAACACTATTGAAAATGAAGTTTCTACTATGATTAGTTTATTTGCAGGGATAGTCAAAATTTTTCTGATACATTACGGCCAATGGGAAAAAATAGTTTCAAATGAATTTTAAAGGTGTTACACCCTGTTAAACTTATTCAAATTTATTAACACTTTCCAACAAAGTTGAAAAGTGTTTATGCATTCGGTTTATCTGTCCATCTGTCCGTATGGCTGTCTGTCCGCTCTCTAACTCCCGTAAATATACTCGGGTTGCTCTGAAATTTTTATATGTTATTGATGTTTATCCTAGCACGAACCCTATTGAAAATGAAGTTTCTACTATGATTAGTTTATTTACAGGGACAGTAAAAATTTTCCGATACATTACGGCCAATTTGAAAAAATCATTTCAAATGAATTTTAAAGGTGTTACACCCTGTTAAACTTATTCAAATTTACATGGATTCGCGAAGTGCACTAAAATACACATTCTGTAAAATATGCTGTCAAAATAATAGTTGTTATTCATTTACAGGGCCATTCAAAAGAATTCCATTGCACAATAATAAAGGAGAGAATTGTTTGCGACATATTTTAATAATGTTAAACAATTTCAAGTATCTTAAAATTGATATACACTGCTGAGACTTAATATTTAATGCATAATATTAAGTGCATAGCTTTTACAGGGACACACAAAATATTTCAAACCTTATATTTTTATCCGAAATACTGTGTATTATTGATGATAGCTGATGGATGGTTGAAATGCATTTTCAACTATGATATGCGCTTTTAAGTTTTACAAAATGTTTGAAAATTATATGGTGTATATAAATGTTATAGTTGATACACAGGGTTATACAAAAGAGCACATAAAGGTTACTGAATATGAGAGTAATTAACTTAATGGTGGTAGTTATGCATTTTTACGTTGAACTGCTTTCAGTTTACTAAGAAATGTTTGCAGAATATAGATAAAATGATATACAGGGTCATGCAAAGAATTAGCTACATGGTCACCTGCATGTGATAATTTCTGGAAATGTGATTTAAGTTTTTAAGAATGTGTTTGTTTGAACTAAATTTTAACAAAATACTGGCGTGTAGTAAAGATACTGGATAAATTACAGGGCTCAACAAAAGTATTGAAGTATTCTCCATCTATTAGAATAAAGTGCTAAAAGAGAAATTTCAACCAGTTAGGCATTTTTCTTGCTAAACTAAATTTTCCGTTATATTGTATATATATATATATATATATATAAACTGACGGATCAAATATAGGGCTGTTCAAAAGTATTTCAATACATATTTGGCTATGGACAGTAGCATCTTATTTCCCTAAATAACAAAGTTTTGTTAAAGATTTCAGGAAGCGTTGGAAAGTGTTTCATAATCTATGCTTAATGCACGATTTTTCTTACTTTTTTATGAGACCTTATTGGTGAATTATTAAATTGACTGTTCTTTGAATGCCCATACAATTGTACACACCACAAAGAATAGTTGACGATTTATCAACTGTGGCAGAATAATAAAAAAATGGCTAAAAATAAATACCATATTTTTGGGTGTATAGCCCGCATTCTTAAATCGAGCAGTGCAGTAAAAAAAGATCGTGTATAAGCCGCGGAGATGCATCGGTGTATAGTCCGCGGGCTATACACCATTTATGAACATATATTCCGATCACGGTTCGAAGTTAGAAGCCATTAAAGTATATACGCGCGTATAAATCGAGAAATTTTAGACAAAAAAAGAATTTCAAAGTTGAGGGGGGTCGACTTATACACGAGACCTTAAAAAAATCTATGAATAAAATATCGGAAAAAAGTTTGCTAGCGAATCAGTGCTGCAGCACCCCTTTGTGTTTGTTGAGTACAAAATCCAAAATCTGGAACCTTTCCTACCTTGACAGTTTTTAGTTTAAGATCATTTTTAGTTTATTTTTAAAAAAAATAATCTACCCTGCCCTGTTGCAAAGTACAAAAAAAAGGTGTGATTAATGTCGTTTCAGAACGATTCAGAGGAGTTGTTCTTTTTTGGAACGATTCCGAGAAAGCATTCCTTTTCAGAGTCGTTTCATTACGGAACGAGTGATAGGAATTGCTCCTTTTTGGAACATGTCCGAGGAATCAAACCTTTTCGGAGTTTTTTCATTTCGAAAACGAGTCGGAGGATTTTGCCCTTTTCAGAGTTTCAGACCAATTCCGTGCTTTTGTTTCTTTTTTGAATTGTTCGTTTAGTTCCACTGCCGGAATCGCTCCTTTTGAATCGTTCCTCAACAAATGACACATCTCTACTAAAAAACTGATTTCAGTTAACGTTAAAACAACTTATTCAGCAAAAAGTAAGTTTAAAATAAGTAATTTTGTTTTTAACCTCTCAAATCAAGAGCAAACTGCGTTCGAGTCATTATTTCTCGCTGCCGGTTAGTGCAACATTGGCGATAGTTGCGACAGTTCTTCCAAACCCAGAAATAATTCTATTTAAACAATAATAATAATAATAATAATAAAAGCTTTTACAAACATGAGAGAATCTCTATATTTCGCGGCATAGCAAAAAAAATTTACAAATTTCGATGTTTTTTTCAAAATTTTTGAGGTTTAAAAATTGTAGAAAAAATATCATGATTTTCAATTTTTTTAAAAAAAAATCTTTGTATAACCCGTATTGTGTATAAGCCGCAGCGGCTTTTTCAAAGGTTTTTTTTCTTGTATAAGCCGCGGACTATACACCAGAAAATACGGCATATTAATTTAAGTTTTAAAAATGTTAAAATGTTATATTATTATTGAAAATACAGCTCTGAACATAATTTTTATAATTGTAGCCTTCAAGAAGTAGCTTAAAAATCTATTATAAAATTCTACTTTACATAAAAACAGGTTGAATTAAGTAAGAATATAAAAACTGCTGAGTAATGTTCTGTCTAGCAGGTACTATAAACTTAAAAATGCATAAACAATATACCAGGTCCTACAGACATAAAAATGAAAAAATAATATCAATCTAAAAGTGTACTGATATAGAAAAAAATTCTATTTCAGTTCAATGTTTAGCCAAAGTATATATCTACAACACTCTTTATACTTTTTTTATGGTTATTATTTTTGAAAATTGTTTTAACAATATACAATAAATTAAAGATTTAAGATTTATTTTTTTTTAATCAAACCATTTCAGGTAGATTTCCAAACACTGCCAATGAGTAATTGAATAGAACTAACAATATTTCAACAGAACTTTCAAGAAAATTTTGATGAAACACAATATCACTAAAATGCTGCTAAAATAACTACCTTAGAATTGGCAGATCATAGAACTTAAAGACTCTTTTATTAAGTGCAGAAATCAAAACAGAGGTCTACATTGGCTGAAATTTCGAAATCTGAGCCCAGCACAGTATAAAAAAGCTTAAGATTCATTAAAGCTTGGCTTGGCCCATTATAACATCAAAAAATTCTGCATGAGTATGGCCAAACTCAATTTTTACATATCATGCTGATAATTATGAAGCAATATTATCCTATAATTATAATTATTCAAATAGCATATTTGTTTATACACAGATTTTAATTTCAGATTGTATGTCTGCAATTTATGGAATAATGATAATGTTAATGATAGATTAAGCAATTAACATAAGCATTCATGAAAAAAAAAATGACTTAAACAATTGCATTTAAATGATGATTCAAAAAGAAAAATCAATGCAATTTAGAATGAAAGAAAAAGATAAGAGAAAATAGTAATTTAAAAGCTCAAAGTAATTTCAAAGCAATTTAAAAGTAAAAATAAAAAATATTGGGCCAGGCCCAGGTCTATACAGACCTCTAATCCATAGTTTTGACTTTTTAGGATCAGAATTGAAATTGTATTTTTTTCCTTGCTCAGTAATAAAATATGCAATAAATTATTGCAGTTTAAAATTTAAAATAGAAATATATATACCTTAAAAATGATTGATGGAACACTTAATTGTTCCAAAGCTGACACAAATTCTGTAATCAATGTTTGTTTTTTCAAAATATTTTTTATTCTGAAAATAAATTGAAAGAACATTTAATGACAAATAAATATAAATGCAATGTTTATTATAAGCTAACTTTACCTGATGTCTTTATACACAAAATTATTAAAATAATTACAAAACTCAAGAATTCATTCTCCATCTATTAATATACTACTTTATATTCCTAATCAATTTTTATTTGCCTAGAATATTTTTAAATCTTGAAGTGGAGGAAAATAATATTTAGTGAGGGGGGAGGGATGCACAGACATATTTAAATTAAATATTATATAAAATCTTTGTACAAAAAATTATTAAAACTTATGAATTTTTCATCTATTAGGTTTTGGAGGGTGGATGTTTATAGATATACCACTGACCCAACCCTACCTGCGGGTAAAATGTCTAGCTTAATGAGCCCTGTAGCTGGCTGCAAAGCAAAATTCGCTAGGTCTGAGCATGGTGGTGTGGCCATAGCAGCTAGCAACGTAGATATCATAGATGCAGAGCTCTTTATATATATATTTTGTCTGTCCTGTGCCAACTATTAACTACAGGTGCAGATTCAGGGTCATAAGTCGCCATCTTTTAGCAAATTTTGCTTTTTTATTCTCAATCATTTGACATAAATTGAGTTTTTCTACAATTCTCTGACAAAAATCCCATGTTTTTCGGTGATTCTTTGACGAAAGTCACGAAAGGCATTTTTTGCAAACTTTTGATAAAATAAGCCTTTCTTCTGTGATCTTTTAATTAAATTTGCATTGTTTCTTATTTTTTCTTAGAGGTTAAGCACTGGTAGTGACTGGAATATTTGGGTTTATGAGCCACCAGCCCCTTTAAAATTTTGGGAATCTGCATCTATAACATTTACTAATTGATTTTTGACTGTTGATTTGGCATCACACAGCTCAGCAAAGATACACAGGATCAAAGAAATTTGTTGGAACTTTTTGAGTAGATGAGTGGTTTTAAGTATTAACAAGGAGACATTCATTCTTAAAAGACACAAAATCTATCTTATCAAATACATCTTTCACTCACTGTTATTATTAATTGTAACATCTCAAAGCACATAACTGTGGCAAAAAGTGGTGCATGCTACATTTTAAGATTATTACTGTCTCATATAAAGGGACAACTTCTGGCCAATATTTAAGCCAACCATTCTAAAAAGGTTAATATCATAACTTATATTCCTAATCAATTTATATTTTTGATTTTTAATATGAAAATATAAATAAATGTTTTTAAATAGTAGACTAATACAGATACATAAATAAGTATATTTAAGATAAATATAATCCAATATCTTTAAAAATAATGTTATTAAAATAATAATTAAACTTGTGAATTAGCACTTTATTGCTTTAAATTGGATTCTATTTTATACATCAAGATTTCTTATTTAAGCATAAAAAACTCATTTAAAATAAGTGAATAAAGACAAAATTTTATAATTTAACAACATTCTTTAAATAACAAATACTAGTAATAGCCATTCAAGAAAAAGTCATCAACATAAATATTAAAAAAGCTTACTTTTCAACAAAGGCTTTATTGGTTTTCCCTTCTGTAGTATTAGAAAACTTGTAGTTTTCATAGCTTAAATGGAATGCATAAATTATAGCCTGTTGAAAGGAGCAAAATATGATTTTATTTCCTTGTATAATTACAATAAAAACATGAATATCACAAAAATGTGTAAAAATCATATGAATGAATTTGAATTTTTTCTAAAGTTGAGAATTAAAAATTCTTATTATTAAAATAATTTTCAAAGAAATTTAAAATACAGTACAGAACCAGTTGTGAAAAATGGTTGGGGTCAGATATATTCAGGATAATTATTTGGGCATTAAAGCAACATCTATTTGATCAGATCTGTAGAATATATGTGGCTATGGTGGTGTTTTAATCACAAATTAATTATTAGACTTTTCAGAAAGAACTGGGTCCGAACAAGAACAGACATTAATCAAAGTTTAAAAGATGGCAATTTAAAGACCTTGAAAACAAAACACTTTCCTGTTTCCTCCGTATAAAACTCAAAATGCACAATGTATAATTAAATATCTTTCATTACAAATATTAGTTGTTTGAATCAATTTATACTATGCATATTGTAATGACTCAAGCAATACACAAATCAAACTGGCACTGTGTGGATCATTTTTCTGAAATAAGTCAATTGGAAATATCATTCTGGATAACTGGTTTTCCAGAAACCAGCTAATCAGAATGGTTAACTAATTCCCAAATAAATGGTTTCAAACTATAACTATACATTAAGGAATTAAATATTGCATATTTTTAAGTTATTAGTCTAATGTGCAGCATTAAAATATTGAATAAACTGGTGTGATACAATAAAAGCCTAGAAACTCTACAATAATATCATATATTAAGGAATGTAAAAAACCTCTTGAAAGAACTTTGCCTGACTACATCAGGGATAAGCAAGATACTTACTTTGAAAGCAAGAGAAAGATTTAAATTTTATCAAAAGTCTTGTTCTATCTTTCAAAGTGGTAGCATGTCTTCTTTGCACCTGGTGAAATATGACAAAATTCTTTCAACACTAGCACATTCCTTATTTTATAGTGCATTAAGAAGTTTTCATGCTTTTAATGTGTAGCATAAAAAAACTATTTTCAAAATAAAGATACATTTTAATGCTTTATTTTATTTATTTGAGATTAAAGAAAGTCCACAGGCAACTAACTGCAATCCATAATCTATACTAATATTATAAAGAGGAAAGATTTGATTGTTTGTTTGTTTGAATTGAATAGGCTCCGAAACTACTTGACGGATTTGAAAAATTCTTTCACCGTTGGAAAACTACACTATTTCCAGTGAACATAGGCTAATTTTTAATTGATTTAATAAAATATTTTTCTTAATAATTCAAAATTACATTATTTTTCATACAGAATCAATTAAAATTTTTCTGATAAAAAATAACCATTTTTCTTTCCCGTTGCCAAGAAAATGTAATCTGGTATAATATTAATAAATTAATTCAATTAGTAATTATGGAACAAAACAATTTGTATGATTTTAAAATAGAAAAGAAAAATAATGAAATAGTTTACTGATAAATAAACGACTATTACTGGATTACCACGTGAAGCATAAAATCGCAATTTTGTTGTAATTGTGCGAACGTGATTCTTAGATGATATCTGCATCTAAATATTATTGGCAATATTATTGTTTATATAATTTGTTTACATTTTCGGCAATATTACATTATTTGGCAATATTTGATCTCCCACCGACCAAAAAACTGTCGCCAAAGTATAAGGTTAAATATCAATAATGGATGATCGTAAATATCACATTCTTTTGACATTAAATATGTTTTGCAAATTATTACGTCGTCAACTAATTTTAATTCGATATTTTATCTATTTTTCTATTAATATTTTAGTAATTTATTAATTCTTTGGTTATTTAAAATAAAAATTATATCCATTTGTATAATTTGGCGAAATTGATCGACCGAATAATCAAATGGTACCAATTGTTTGTTTACACTCCATATGGATATTTAGGTTGATAGAATTAGCGTACTTATCGAGTCTCCGCCAAGTCATATACCAAGCAGTCATTAAAGCGTGTTTTAGCCTTACTATTATACCTTTTTCATCTGCAATTATTTTACCATCACTAAAAAGGGGTACTTCTAGGTTATCCCGTTGACCAATTTCGCCAAATTATACAAATCGCCAAACTAAAAGCCAAATTATACATGTTGACATAATTTTTATTTTAAATAACGAAAAAACAAATAATTAGTAGAATATTAATAAAAATATTAATAAAAAGTCGAAATAAAAATCCCTTAATGGCATTTTAAACACGTGAATCGCATTTAATGTCATTGAATGTGACATTCACGATCATCCATTATTGGCATTTAATCTTATAGTTTGGCGATAATTTCTGGTCGACGGGATAACCTAGAAGTACCTAAAAAAAAAATATTTTGAATGTGAAAGAAAAATCATTATCGTGAAAAAATATTTGCAATTAATTTATCATTCATTCTAATAAAAAAAAAGGTACTACTAGGTTATCCCGTCGACCAAAAAAATTATCGCCAAACTATCAGATTAGATGCTAATAATGGATGATCGTGAATGTTGCATTCAATGACATTAAATACGATTCACGTGTTTAAAATGCCATTAAGTGATTTTTATTTCGACTTTTTATTAATATTTTACTTTTTTTTTTTTTTTTTTTTTTTTTTTTTTTTTGTGTGTGTGTGTGTGTGTGCATATTTTAGTGCATTTTTTCATGTTTAATTGAATGGTACTAAGCAAATTCTTTTAAATCCAGTACTTGGTGAGATACTTCACATTTTCCTAATTTGGCGATGTCTTCGGCGCAAAAACCTGAAATTTTGAATCCTTATCTATATATATATGTATATGTCTTTCCATTAGGAAGTTCATCGGATGGTCAAAAATAATAACATGTTTCGCAATACCTCAGAAGCAAATTCAGGTAGAAGCAATTCAAGTGGAATTCAAGATAAAAAAAAAACCTACTAAAAAAATCTGAATTACTTTAGTACTTTTGTAATTTGTCAGTTATTTAGTCATTTTAGAGGTATTTTGTCGTCAAAATGAACTTTGAACTGACCAATGTAAGATTACATAAATCAGACAAAAATTGTGGGTATTTGATTCGATATTAAGATTGTTTATTTAAATATGTTTCGTTTGATTCAAGATTATTTTAGAGATACTGACCAGCGTAGCGGGCGGAGGCTGCTAGTTTTACAATATATATATAACCTTGTGTGTGTGTGTGTGTTTATAATTAACAACTGAAAAATAAAATGTCATTTTAAGATTTTCAACTTCCTATGCAGTGACAATTATGCATTTTAATTTTATGATTAACATCTGAATAAATACATAAATACTATTTTTATGACAATAAATTAAAAGAAACATATAATTCTCACAATAACATATCAAAATTTTATCTCATTAAAATGCCTTAATAAAAATTTCAATAAAGATACTTTATGATAGATGTATTTAAAGCTTGCAGTTTTTATCTTAGCTAAAAAAATCTGTTAATATTTTTTATTCATGAATTTTAAAAAAATCTGTGAATTTTCCTAGATGCAAACATAATCTTAAACAAATAAAAAATACATACATATTACAAAAGAAATTTAATATAATCTTATATCTAATCTAATATACAAGCCAACTTGAGACTTTTTTTAAAAATAAAGAAAAAAAACTCTAGAGATTTATTTAATAAAAGAAATTAAGTATATTTTAAATGATTCAGAAGAAAGACATTTAATTAAATATATTTAATAATTCAAAGCCTTTTCTTCTTCTTCTTTTGTTGGAGATTGGCCAGTTTGCATTTCTGATCATTGATAGCAAAAAATCAACTTGCATGACCTTTATGTTGCTATCAATACTTTATCTGCTGCAAAACTTAATGTATTGTGGTGAAATGATTCAGCAGTTAAATCATCAGCAATAAATATATAAATGACACCTAAACTTAATTAGATGTATTATGTAACTGAAAAAGATGACATTTTAAAATTGCAACTAGTACAATGTAGCAATTGACAGAAATTACTTTATTTATTATTTTACTGTATTAATTATTAATTATTTTGCCGTATATTTCCACATATAAACCAAGTATACAATTTTTCAGTGAAAAATCATTCAAAATCAGAAACCTGTATATAAGCTGGTGTTAAAACATGAGAGAAAAATTCCAAAGAATGAAAAGCTAGCACTTTTTTGTACATATATAATAGAAAAAAAATATTTTCTCTAAAATTATTGATCTCTTCTTTCTTATGCTGAGTGTGCAGTTAAAATAGTTTAATTGAGCCTCACTCATTCCCTTAAAACTTACTCCTTTTTAAAAACCAAATATCCAATTTTTGGCTTGAATTATCACAAGAAATGATCATTTGATCTTTCAAAAAATGTTTCATCAATAATGCGATGGATGGATCTATAGATGCTGACATTTTTGAAGAAGAAGACAATAATGATGAATTAGCACTGTTCTACATCGATACTGATATATTAAGGAAAGAAAGCAATAGTAATGAGTTTCTGAAAAATATGAGAATGATTTGGATAATGAATGAGACTTGGCCATTTTTTTTTCATTGTAAAAATGGATCTTTAAAGTATTTATAGAAATTTGTAAGTGTTTTTTTATTTTTTTTATATTTCCCCACCGCCCTCTTTTTTTTCTTTTTTTCATTTTATAATATTGATTTTTGAAAATTTTTAAGCCAACCCTCTTATTTTAGAACCAAAAAAAAAAAAAATTGTTTAAAAATTCTCAGTTTATATTTAGAATTATATAGCAGATGTTTTATGTAATAAATTAATACATAAAATTATAAAAACTAAATAAAATGAATCAAAAGATAATATTTAAAGGGAACATACATCTGGATAAGAATAAGTTATATTCTCAATTATCCCTTGAACAGCACTTGCTTCTGGTTTATCAAGTAGAGCAAGCATTTGATTGATCCATCCAATAAATAACCAGCAAGGCATTTTAGATACCTGAAATAATACATTAGTTTCACTACAGCAATTTTTAGAAACATCGAACAAATACAGTAATCCCTTAACATTCACAAGGGTTAGGTTCACAGAAATCTCCCTGAATGTCAAAATTGCAAATGTTGAGACTATCTTCCCTTGCAAAAACGGGGATTAAGTTTTATAATTATTTTTAAATGGTAAAGAGCTACCGAAATTTAAATGTATATTTATTGTGCATTATATCTTAAAAATACATGCTTTAAATAAATTTGAACAATTATAAATATATTGAAATAATTTACTAGCTCATTGATGACAGAAAAAATTTAATGATGTGTAATTGTTTGACAGAACAGATCTTTTGTTTATAAATTTCCACATAAGGGAAAGTAGCAGTTTTGACCAATGAATCACATTCTATTGCTTTTCATCAAGTTGTTGTTGATGTTTTAAAATTTCCTCAACAATTTTTGCAGACAATATTTCAATTGCAATAAAAATTTTAAAATTTAGAAATTTCAGAAAATTGAAAAAAAAAATCTGCATAAAAAATAAAGAAAATTACTGATCTATATTTTCCCTTAAAGTAAGGACAAGAGTTCTAGCAATTTAGACCTTAAACTTATATGGTAGGCTTTTTTTACAATAGATAGGCATCCAGTGTCCTGTAGTTCATAGAATTGGTAGAACAAAGTAAGTTTATTTAATAAAAGAATATTCTTTATAAAACAAAATTCGCAAATAAGCAAATTAAATATCCACAAATGTTGAAATGTTCTGCATTTTCTATTTTGTGAATAATCAAAAATCACAAATGTTAAGAGATTACTCTACATTTTAAAATTTTTAAATAATACCTTTTGTTTGAATGTTTCCATGCTATCTGGATATTGCTCTATAATTTGTAAAAGTCTAGGAAAGAGAAGGAATGCTTCAGAAATTCCATTGTCCAGTGCAGTCAATAAAGACTGGGTAAGAAAAACTGGGAATTTTGCAAAAGAAGGTATGCTTCTGGGGTTAAAATCTGAATCTGTTGAAATAAAAAAATACATTATTTTACTTTTCTTATAACACACTATAAAAAGCTTAATTATTGAAAAATAGATTTTAAAGAAATAATAACATAAATACAGGCAAAGTTCTTTAATTTGCACAAGTTAGGACCAAAGGTTATGCAGATTATAAAACATTGTATGGATTACAAATCATTTTGTTCATTTTCTGAACAAAATTTAAATACTTCATTCAATATAACATAACACATTTTTTAGCATTGAAATGCTTTTCTGGTGTAAATAAGTTGCATAGTGAGGTAAGAGGGGGGGAGGGGGGTATAGGATTAGGATTTCTCCCCCCCCCCCCCCCCACTTTTTGGCAAATTCACTGCAAATGATCCAAAATTTTGATTGCCAAGTCCAGAGGATTTCAGATTTTGGACACTATTACTATAATAAACAGTAGTGTAGAATTTGTATAAAACAAACTTTTGTCCATGGCTCCGACTATGTTGAATATGTTTTGAAATTCAAAATGCAAATTTTACAGATAATTTTTACTTTTTATTTGCTTAATTGATCAAACAAACCATCAAAATCCATTCAGTAGAATTTTGTAAAAGTACTAATTTTCCATTTTCAAGTTGACCTAATTATAGAACTTTCTACCATAAAAATAGCAAATGAAGCCTTTGTGCAAGGATATTAAAAGACAAAAAAGCATTAGTCCAAAATGCACAAAAAATACACAAGAAGCAGTAAACAACTATTTTGAATCCACAAGCGAGATTCTTCTTCAGTATGATAGAGAGCAAAGCTGGGCATAATGATACAGAGACAATGACTTATATACAGGATACGGGCTGTTATAATTTAATGAGAGAAAGCAAAGTACTTCTCTGTTACATATGAATATAAAATCAACATATCACCATGCTGCATTAACTTACAACTAAACTATAAAACTGACTCCACTTGAATTAAAGACAAAAATAAATTGAGTTTTCAGCCAAGCAAACAATCTAGATACTACAGCTCATTCTCAATTTTTGATGCCTTCTTCATTTAATTTATAATTTTTTTTCTCAAAAAATTCTGAAGCAATTTTTTTAATTTCTTTAGTGATTATAAGTTGATAATTCAGTAAAAAATAGAAATAAAGAATGCAACAGTTATGCAATTGCAAACAAATAATCTAGGTTATTTTTAAACTAATGTTTCTAATCAATGGCTGATTTTCCAGAAAAAGAAAAGGAATAAAATATAGCTTATAGCAAAATCATACATTTTTTTTTAATATATATTTATTAGTTGCTAAGAAAATTGATCATAAATATTAGTAGTTTTTAATTGATTTAGCAACTACAGCATCCCTAAAGATAACAAAAGTATTAAAAAGTTTTTTAGGAGTTAATTGAAATTATCACATTTTTATAGAATTAATTATTAGTTATAAAATAATAAAAGAAATACATACATGTTAAGAGTAAAAAAAAAAAAAAAAAATTTAAAAACCTTAAAATGTAAAGAAAAGATGAAAAACAACAGAACAAAACCCACTTAAAATGAAAATAAAACTCATTACTAACAAGAAATATTACTTTTATAACAATAGATGAAAATGAAATAAAAATGCAAACCTTCTTCTTTTCTTAGATACTTGTTGCAAAAATTAGCCAATGCCATATGAGCAGATGCAGTATTTTTTAAACTACTACTTTTGTCAGACTTTTCAATAGCTATAACTTCATTTAAGCACAGAAAACTCTTCTCTAGAAGTGACGATGCAGTCTGAAATAAGGAAAATATTAGCATTTAAAATGAAAACAACCTCTATTATTTATTCATGTATGAATTGACCTCTAACTTTCTAATGCAATTTCTGGAAAAAATCAAAAACTCACATACAATTCAACTCCCTAACTTTTTACTTTAGTTTTGCACAAAATCAAACAATATATTTCACTTTCTAATTAGAAAACATAGTAATTAAACAAAAGCACATTATTGAAATGTTTTTTATTGCAAAATTATTACTTTTTGCATGTTTCATACATTAGTTTACTATTCATATACTACATATAATGCTAGAAATTTGCAGTATTCAAATATTTGTTTTTGCTTTTTTAATTGACTAACATATAAGTTCACTTCCCCTTCCAACAAATTTGCTTGCCAAAAATTGTCAGAATTTCCTTGTCTTATATGCGAGATATACAATACAGTAGACTCCCTCAAATCCGCAAACCAGAAATCCCCAATTCTCTAAAATCCGCACATATTTTATGAATGTAAACAATGAAACTTTCAGTTTGGATATTGGGACAAAATTTGATTTTTTAGTTTTGTATCAATTCCATATATTTTTTTATTTGTAACTTTCTTAATAATACTCTATTTATGTATTTTTCCTGAAGGAAGAATAAATTTTTTGGAAAAAATTCAAGATATTGCTCATATCACTGGTAATCACAATTTTCTTACCAAATATATTTATGCATTTAAGAATTTTTGGTTATTAACCCTGGCTAAATTTGAAAAAAAAAAAAAAAAAAAAAAAAAAAAAAACTCCTTATTTTATGATTTTGATATGAATTAGAAATGTACTTTTATGAGGCTAGATTTGTTGAATAATTTTGGAAAAATACATTTAATCTTTATAATGAATATTTAATCAAACACTATTAATTATTAACTTGGCCTTTGCTATTAGTACTTTAATCATTTTAAAAATTATCTACATTTTTATTATTTTAGTTTATTACTTATTTTAATATGTTATTACATTGTAAGCATTCATTATAGTTCTGATTACACTATTAATTGCACTCAAATTACTGTTTAAAAAATGTAAACAAAGCAATGACCAGAAATCCGCAAAATTCTAAAATCCGCACAACCTCTGGTCCCAAGCTGTGTGGATTTGAGGGAGTCTACTGTATTTTTAGAATATGTACATTGGTTGAAGAGATTTGATTAATAGGTGTAAAAATCAATTTGTATAGTGACACCTCAGCCAACAAATGCCTCTGCAAATGAATGTTTTATTGAATGTGCGTACAAGATGCGACCAATTGTGTTTTAATTGGATAAAAAGTTCCATTTCAGAAGACAAAGATTTTGCCAAACAGATGTGGACAAAATGAATCATTTTCACTGTGCGTGTGCAAAGTATCCTTGTACTCATATATTTATTTTTTTATGAATTTCATAATATTTTAAACATAAATAATAAAAGCATCATTATCAATTTGAAATATTTTTGTAAAATATCCAAGATTTTGGAGAGAACAAGCAACCTTAAGAAAATTAACACTGACAGCTGAAATGTTCTGTGGTAACTATGTTTCAATCATAAAACACCAGTGTTCAGTTTTATTTAATGAAAACTTTGAAATTCTATGTTTCAACTACCATAAAAGGTGTTAAAAAACAAAAAAAAATATTTCTGTCCTCCCTGGACCATTTTAAATTTCGCATTGAACCAATCTTCTGTTAAAATTTGCTTCGGATCATTTTTCGTCTTCTTCACATATGTGTGCCTGTTCTTTATCATATATTTTTTATTAAAATATTAAATTTGAGTAATAAAGCCAAGAATAGAGAAGAAAATAAAAGAGCAGAAGGGGGATAAAAATAAATAAAAATTAATAATGGATTTGGCAAGGCTCAATGCAGAGGGAAAAAATGGAAACTGACTTTTAGTATACCAAAAAGCTATCAAACTACAGGAATTTAAAACATGCCCTACAGAGAGAGAGAGGCTGTGTAAATAGTCAGCGAGCACAAGATGATCAGCCGCGTGGAACATGTGTTGATGGAGCAAGGTTGGCGTGGAATGATAAAGAACAGACATGCACATGCAAAAGCCCAACGAAAGACAAGTTTGGCTCAGCATGAAATTGAAAATGGTCCAGGAAGGACCAAAATATATTTTTTGTTATTAAACACTTTTTTTTTATGGCAGTTGAAATTTAGGTTTTGAAGTTTTTATTAAATGTTCTCAGGTAGTTTTTATAGTAGTATTTTTTTTTTCTTTTTTCTTTTATGTGGATACAGTAGCAAAATTTTAAAATAAAAATGTTTTTTTATTTGAAGAAAATGGGGAAGTAAGAAAGGAAAAACAAAGAAAGAAATCATCAGCACAAACTATAACACAGAAATATTAATTAACAAAATTACCCAAAATAAAATGGTATCTAACACTACAGGGTGTTTTTTTTTTTTTTTGGGAGGGGGGGGGGCTGCATTTAGGGTAAAAAAAAATTTCTTTCAGATCACATTTAAGGGAGAAAACTTTTTTCCTTGGCATAAACCCATTATACTAATACTAATGATAGTTGTTAAACAACTGAATATTATTTAAGATGATTAAAGTGTAAAAATTTAATAATGTTCCACAATCTTCTTTTTAGAAATGCTTTTAAAATTTAGAGCACTAGCACTTCAGCTATAACATTATAACAAATCACATAACATTATGTTGATACAACTTAAGCATACTAAAGCATTAACAATTCTTCTTGAAATGGAAGATGAAAGTGCTCAAAAAGAGTCTAAATATAGACTGTACTAAATATATAAGCAAAAATCACTCAGATTCTATTCTCAAATGCTGTTCAATTACACCAATTAACTGAGAGAATAAAAAATTAATTAAAATCATTATCATGCTCTGTCAGGAATACTAGTACACTTTTTTTTAGATAATCCTGATTTACTGACTACCTATAAATTTGTCTAGAATTTGTGTATACAGTAGAAGATCTTCAGGTGCTTTTGGAAGGAAAAAACTTTTGTCTGATTCTTTATGAAAAAAAGCCAAAATTAACAAAGATGTCATTCCTGGCAATGATTATTTAAATTCTTGTTTAAAGATAATCACCAATGAAATAATATGGAATTACGGTATTAATAACATGTATTTATGTCTGTTCTCAATCAAATTTAATTTTTCAAAAGTTTCACATAATATCTGAATTTAAAATTGATTTATCCCAAAATATTGCTTATGTAAAATAAAATTTAATGTAAAGGAAAGTAAAGACTTTTGGAGATATTTTTGATAATAGTTAAAAAACAAATATTCTCAAAATTAGCTACAAAAGCAAAAATTCTACCATGTTTTCATTGTCTACAGTTACTTAAACAAATCAAAAGAACAGCATGAGATAAAACCTTTTCTTAAGTGCATAAAAGTCTTTTTTTTTTTTTTTTTTTTTTTTTTTTTTTTGTAACATTTTATTTAGAATCTCAACATAGAAAAATTAAATTCTTAAATAGATTTAAAATCTCCACAAGTTACACATTTTAAACAGGCTAACAAAAATAATATTTTTTATAAACTTTTGAGTGGAAGTTTATACACTGACAGAAATTCAGAAATTGTAAAAAGATATCCAAGATGAATTAAATGAAACTTTAAAAAATAAAGAGACTAGCTTTGAAGAATTTCTGTCAAAATTAAGATTTTAATATGGCCTGAAATATGAGTAATTTTAAAAAACAACTAGAGTATACAATTTTCCATATAGTTTAAAAATTAAGCTATTTTTAGGATATTTTAGGCTTTAAGGCAAATTTATATACAAAGGATTCTCAGTACAGTACAAATTAATATTATTACTTACAAAAAGTTGTTAATACAACGAAGATGAGCAAAACACCACTTACAATAACACTATTAAAAAACACTCAAAATTTCAGTTCAAATATGTCTAAATTAATTTCAACAAAAATAAGCAAATTAGAAAGAATAAAACCTGATTAGATGAGCCACAGAATTTGGTAAATAACTCCTTTTGTTTGTCTTTTATAGAAGACATTGCTACTTCCCCTTTAATGAACATTTCACTTAAAAGTTCAAGAGTCTGACTTTGTAGCTTTTTAGCATTTACAGTTGTTCCACATTTAACTTCAAGATCACCTAAAATTTAAAAAAATAATAAGAAAAAAAGACAATGCTACATATTAACATAATTTATATTACCACCCCATCCCCCATTTAGTAGAGAAAGTATACTTCAATGTACATGCAATGTAAATAACATCTAAATGTTTATTGAAAAAAAAAAGTTCTCAAAGAAAAAATAATTAGGACCTAAGAATATGAAAATAAAAATTATGTGGGAAAAAGTTAACGATCATTCAAACTGTTCCTTCAGTTTAAAATGGATTCCTTCATGGCAAATAAGATCTCTCAGGCAGATTATATATTTCTCTACAAGACATTTTTACCACATTTTAATAGAAATTTTGGGATAAATAATTGTATTCACAGACAGTTTCTAATTTTAATGACTATGCAAATAATAAAACAACATTTTCTTCTCTTTTCTTTCAGAAGAAATTTGTTTAGGTGTAAAATTATTCAAAATAAACAGAATCTCTTCCTAATGTCATGAAATGACAGATTCATTCAGTCCTAAATTAACAAAACAGAACAATTAAACAAACAAAAAAAAATCAATTTCTTATTTTGAAAACTATAGTTTATATATATATATATATATATATATATAATTAAAAGGGAACCAAATATGGTGCTGCACACATAGCACTGAAGCTTGATGCATTTTAAAGAAGTATATTACAAAGTTATAGAATTAATAAAATTTTTCTCTTAAAATCATATTTTTTATTTTACTTTATAAAGTAGCATAACTTTCTGAAAATGCAAATTTTTTAGACCACTTATTGGACTAGTAACATAGATTTTTAAAGAAAAGTATTAAAAAATACAAATTAGTATACTAATAAGTATATTATTGACTTAAAATGTTTCAAACTTTTAAAAATATTTTAATTTTAAAAAGTTTGAAAATTTTTCAAGAACCTTTAAATTTGATTTTATAAAAATTACATTATAGTTACACTTATGGCAGGAAAAGTTTCCCCCCAACCCCCCCCCCCCCCAAAAAAAAAAAGTAATGCTTTTCGGCAACCCTAGCTAAATGTCTCATAAATGCTTGTCATGTGTAAGCAATGGTTTGAATTTCATTAAAAATTATTATGTCTGACTTAATAGACACAGTAAAAATTTCTAAATTGTGTAAAAATATTAGTTTACTTTATGATTACTTTTACCAAACTACACAATATTTAATACATCCTGTCATTTTAAATATTTAAAACTTTATTCCATCTGACTTTAAAAAATAATAATTTGGTTAGTTTTTATTTTACTTTAAAAAATAGTTTTGATTGATTTTGAAAATTTTTAGCAGAAATATATTTATTATTTATATATTTATCATGTGCATAGAAAAACTGCTTAATTCTTGTTTCTTATGCAATCAATTATCAAACAAATTGGAATCCAATTTAATTTTAGTATTTTCCATAAATGTACTCCCAGAATAAGAAAGAAAAAAATCCGCAGCACCATATTTGGCAACATAACTTACTTTTAGCATACAATAAATAAATAAAAATTCAATGATAAAAAATTAAAAGTGAAAATATATACATAAAATACGATTTCAACAGAGTTTTTTTTTATCAGTTCTCTAAATTTTATATATAGGACTACAAAATGCATTAAGCCTTGATAATAGGTGCAAGCAACAGCAAAAGTGGTTCCCTTATTAGTTCTATACTCTTGAATGAGACAATTTATCAGAAAGCTTTCAAATTAACTTGTAAAAAAAAAAAAAAAAAAAAAAAAAAAAAAAAGACCACATTTTAGGGTTTATACATATTTCCTTTAACAAAAATCAAGGACTTTCAGGAACTAAAACAAATAAATGAATGTAATAATTGAATAATCAAACTTACCCAATTCTTTCAAAGACTGCAATAGAATATCCAGTTTCTTTTCAGGGAATGAATGACACCTTTTATTATTGACAGCACAATAGCACTGAATAAATTTAGACCAGATAGCTTGGTCTAGGGATTTTGATACCTGAAATTTATTTATTTAGTAATCAAACCTTTGTTATCTTTCAGACAATGAAATATTCACTAAGCACTAGTTAATTTATTTGGATAGCTGGTATTAATGTTATTAATGTTAAAGTTAAAATTCAGACCCGAAAAGCGTTAAGATGAACATATGTTAGCTAATAAATACTATCATTTTAGCAAATATTTAGTCTTAATAATGAATTTGGCATGGTATTAAATGCAATATAGCCTTGTTGAAAAATGAAAACTCGTCAAAGTAGTTAGAACTTTGTAATTCCAAAGCATTTTAGAGTATGTTACAAAAGAAAAAGGCACAAATAAATTTAATCATGAAGAAAAAAATACTTTGTAAATATCTTTTAAGTTCTTCAAAGCAACAGGAAAATTTTTTTGTTCAGCAGCATTTTCTGCAAAATGGATCTTTGTCAATGCTGATGTCGTCAAAGCAATATTTTTAAATTCAAAGTATTCTTCTTCAACAGTTTCACAGAGTTCCATGGAATCTTGATATGATAATCGGGGTTTAGGAATTTCAGTCTTTTTGTCAATCTTTGATTGCAATTTCTTTAGATATAACTGCCTACAAGGAAAGAAATTAGCTACTAGATTCAGCATGTTTCGAAAGAATCTGTAAAATTTCAATTCATTACATTTATGTATAAATTAACAAAGCAGAAATTAATTTCATGCATATAAGTTACCAACCTAAGTTTAGGTACATGGTTTTTATTAATTCATAAATGCTTAATGTGATTACCTTTTGTTTTTTCATACATGAACTTTATTCTTACTTGTTTCAGCAGTTTCTCATTAATGGTTTGAATCAAAACCATAATGCAATCATACAATTCAAATGCATCTTAAAGGCAAAGTGTAGACATTATACTTTACAGAAAACAACCCCATGATATGAAGCCACAAAACATGCAGAAATGAGCACGGTTGGAATTGATGCATGCAAAATAATAAAGGATATTGACATTGAGTATTTATGAGTTAATTTCACAATAACAATTCTCATTTAAACTTGGACTAATGGTGTTAAATATAGATTGACAGTAAAGGAAGATATTATTCAAAGAAAACATCATATTCAAAGATATCAATTTATGTAATTTGCATCTCAATAAATTCCTATTAAGTAAAAATGACAGTTTTCAAATTATTTTGTCCAACATTTTTAAAGATGCAATTGACACTTTAGAATCATATGGCGATACAATAAATAAATGGGGTATTTGAGAGAATTCACTATTTCTTTTCTTAGTTTATACTTGTTATTGATAAGAAGACATGGTCTGAAATAATAATCTTTATAGGAAGACCTTTCAACATTATTAGAAAACAATAAATTCAGAATTTATTTTATATTTTTATTCATATTTATTTTTATTTTATTTATTTATTTTTATTTTTTGGGGGGGAGGGGGGGGATATTCAAGAAATGTAAAAAGTTTTTACATTGAGTAGTTTCCCATTATCGCAACAATATGCCAGAATTAAAACCACACTTTAACTTCCTTTTTTTTTTCCAAGCATCAGTTGAGATAATTATTAAAGGTAAATAAAGCATAAATATAAGTAATATCAATTATGCATGATAGCTGTCAGTAAATTTTCACACATTGAATAACACAATAAACATTAAAAAATATATTAAGATCGCATTTTTGTAAACTACTATCTGTTATGAATAAAAAAATACTTAAATAAGCCATATAAAAAGAAGTCGTCTTAATGCCTTAACATAAAATCACGAAAGTAAGTCCCCTCTCGAATATTACCCCCCCCCCCCCCCCAAAAAAAATAAAATAAAATAAAAACCCTCATTTTCAAAATAATAATAATAATAAATATAACTTTTTAGATTACTTATCTCTTTATTTAATTTGTGAATATTTTTTTAAAATTTAACTCAATTTGTGTTGAAAAGAAATAACAACTTGATAATCTGGATTTTACAAAATCCTACAAGACAGATGAAGTAAATATTTTCTTTTAATTTCATTAAACTTTCTTTCATTTATTTAATATTAAAATTAATTCAATAACTAAAAAGATTTTTTTGTATCTATCATTATTATTTTTTAACTTATTCTCCATTCTTCTTTTTTTAACTTACATCTTCACAGAAAGTAAATAACATTATTATTTTCTTTGTCTCAGGATAGAGTGTGTCACAGCTCAAGCTTTTATTATCCATTTTGATTTTACAATATTTTACAAAATTGATCAAGTTTTTCTTTAATTATTATTTCATTAAACTTGCATTCATTCATTTAATATTTAAAATTAATGTAATAACTAAAAAGAATGTTTTGTATCTATTACTATTATTGTTTAACTTACTTATTTTGATTTTACACAATTTGATTTCATTCGATTATTTACTTATTTTCTTTCTCTGACAATTGCAACACAATGCAAATTTTTATCATCGGTTTCAATTTTGCACAATTCTACAAGACTGATCAAGTTTTATTATTATTATTATTATTATTTCAATAAATTTGCATTCATTTAATATTTAAAATTTATTCAATAACTAAAAAGAATTTTTTTGTATCTATTACTATTATTTTTGAACATACTTATATTAAAATTGTTTAAATATCTAGATTTTCCAATTCAATAAATAAATTTGCATGATGTTGTCATCTATCCCTAGAGAAAGAAAATAACATTGTTATCTTCTTTTTCTGGCAATAAATGGTGGCATTATGCAAAGTATTAATATCTGTTATAAAAGATGAATAATTATTTTAGCAAAGTGCTATATATATATATACAGTATGGGATCATTTATCCAGAATGACATTTCTAATAGACTGATGTTAGAATCTTTATGGAAAAAGTGTCATACACAAAGCCTAGAAAAAAAAAACTACATCATAATCCACAAATCCACTAATAAAAAGCTTGGGAAATTGAATGACCAGGCATCTCTTCTTTAAAATTACTGAGCGAGATACTCAGCCAAACCTCCAATTTTACAAAATATATATATGTAGAATATACTCTTGCATGTGGGATACACTCTCTGTTGCACCTGAATTGGACTGTATTTCCCTCCGCCACTCATTTACCGGAACTCTGCGTCGAGATTAAAAAAGAACCGAAAGGTAGCGAAGCTGTGTGACGACGGGTGAAAGAAGAAAGAAAATAGAATGTTTTCAACGACGGCAAACGATGTTGATAAAAACTAAGACGGAGATTTCGATGATATAAAAATGATGATTCTTTTAAAAAACTATAAAATATTTACGGCGAATTGATGTTTGATAAAGAATGTTATGAATAACCACGAAGAGCGATTTGATGTTTTACTTTGTATTTGTTTGTTTTGTCCGTTCGTTATAATAAATGTATGTGTCCGTCAGAGATTAGCTTTTATTTTAAGTGAGTTCTCGTCCATCCTATATATATATATATATAGTGTCAATTCACCATGAAAAAATTGCAGCACCATTGGCGCTTTAAGCAGCTCATATATAATGCCACAAGTTATAATTCACATTATGCAATGAAAGTTCAAAATTTTCGAGGAAAGAGTGTATGTCAAAAAAGGTAAACAATGAACTATGAAGAATTAAAAATTACAACAATTAAAAAACCAAACAAATACAGGCAAGAAAAAACAGTCTGTTCTTCTTCAGAGGGAGGACAGACGAAACCTAGCCCCACCCCCCTACTTTAAAAAATGAAATGTTTTAGGTTTCTGAACGCCCACCAAACCTGCCTTTCAAAAATAACAACAGAAAAATATATACCAAATTTTTAAAAACAAAACCAATGATATGAAATATATGAAAAAAATCTTTACTATGTAAAAAATCTGTGCAGTAACTTATAAAGTAATTTAAAATGAATGCAGAGCTTGGCAAGCCTCCCCCCTGACCTAAAACAAAACATTGAAATTATGAACAATCATACCTGCTTCAAACTCTTGCCTGTAAAAACAACAAAATAACTAGAATGCTCACTCCAAGTCCAAACTGCATAAAACTTCAAAAGCCAGGTCTGCATACCTCCCTAAAACTCGAAACATCCAGTCATACTCGTTCTAAAAATATAGACTTTAGAATAAAACTTTCATGAAGAATGTCAGGGAAGCATGCTATCAATTTACAAGCTACGCCAACAGCCCGCAGTGTTGCCAATTATTTTTTACAATAGTTTTTACATAATATCTTAAAAAATTAATTGGATAATTGTTATTATAAAAAAGATTTGCTGTAAATTTATAAACCTGCTTATAAAAATGTTTTTCATTATTACAAATTTTATAAAATCGAATTAGTTGATTAATTATTATATTTATATAAATTTTTTTATGTAAGTTAGAGTACCAGTGTGGCATACTTCTTGTGAAAAAATTAAACCTATTTCTTTTATCATATAAATCTATATTTACTGTATCATTCAAAATATCAAAAGAAATATCCAAAAAATCAACATGATAATCGTCATCATTTGCCTTATTTAATTTTAAACAATCTGGATAAACATTATTATATTCATGAGTAAAATCAAAATTGAAAATTAAAATGTCGTCTATATACCTAAAGATTTTTAAAGATTTATTGTAATTTATTGTATAATTAAATTCAAAGTAAAATAAAAACAAATTGGCTGCAGTAGATGAATAATTAGTTCCCATACCTATACCACAAATCTGTTTATATATGTTATTGTTAAAATTTACATAATTATTGTATAAACAAAAATGACATAAACTTAAAAACAAATCCCTATTTATTTTCAATTCATCTTCTAAATCAAATAAATCAAATATATTAATTAAGACATTAAATAATTGATCTATAGGTATATTAGTAAAAAGGTTTTCGAAATCGAAAACCTGCATTAAGTGAGTAGTAAAATTAAGGTTTTGTAATACTTCAAAGCTGTTATCAATTGACCAAAAGTAACTTGAATTTTTGAATTTAACTTTGAGAAAACCATATATTCTTTTTAAAAGCTTTTGTAAACCTAAATTAAAATTTTAATTAACACTATTGGTAGTACTGCAAATATATCTGAATTTAATAGGAGACTTATGAAACTTAGGAGTCAAAAATATAAATGGCAAACAGTGATGACTAGAAACATCAACAGCATACGAAAACAAACTTTTACACTTTTTCTTGTATGAAAAGAATTTTTTGACAATAGGATCTTTTCTAATATCAATTTTTTCGTAAAATTCTGTATTTTTTAATTCATCATTTATTTTATCTATATAAAATTTCTTACAAATAATAGCAAAATTATTGGCAGCTTTGTCCACAGGAACTATTACAAAATTTTTATGTAAATCATTAATGAAAATTATGTCTTCTTTACTGAAAGTCTGATACTCATATGCACTTGAATTTAAAAAATATATATTGAGAGGAAAAAGGGGTTCAAGGAGATTTTCTAAGAATATCAATCTAATTATTCCTGCTAAGTGGTTGAAAGATTTGGAAGATAATTTTAAGATTACATATAATGTCAAAAATATAAAAAATAATTTGTTTAAATTGAAAATTAACACTATTATAAAAATTAAGAAATTTTTAAATACATATAAATTCAAGAACATGCAATTTAAAAATTTAGTTTGGGATTTAATTAATTTCAGGCTAATTGGTAGGGATGATTTACAGAAAGATATTGTTTATTTTAATATTACATTCCTGCAAAAAGCATATGATTGTTTAAATATGAATAAGATTTTGGGGAGCGTCAATGACCTCTTTCCTCTTAAGAATTGTAAAATTTCAATAGCTTTTAATTATCAGAAGCCAATTAGTAGTAAAATTTTTAATTACAGACACACTGCTTCTTTGGAGGTTGATGGGTCTATGGAGTGTTTTTGTAATAAATCAAATTTTGCAAATTTTATCGATGATCATTATGGTCATGTAATTACTGGTAATTTAGAAATAATTTAAAAAAAAAATGTAAGATATCTAATGAACTTTGGTACAAAATTTCGAATTAATAGTAAAATTAGTTATGATAAAGCCTTGAAATATTTTATTAATGATGTGAATAATTTTATTTAAAAACAAAGTTATAAATTTAGCATGCCCTTGGAGGCATTTTTTGAGTGGAAGTTTCAACTATTGGAGCATTTTAAGGATTTTTTGGAGGAGTTTTTAAATTCAAGTGCATATGAGTATCAGACTTTCAGTAAAGAAGACATAATTTTCATTAATGATTTACATAAAAATTTTGTAATAGTTCCTGTGGACAAAGCTGCCAATAATTTTGCTATTATTCGTAAGAAATTTTATATAGATAAAATAAATGATGAATTAAAAAATACAGAATTTTACGAAAAAATTGATATTAGAAAAGATCTTACTGTCAAAAAATTCTTTTCATACAAGAAAAAGTGTAAAAATTTGTTTTCGTATGCTGTTGATGTTTCTAGTCATCACTGTTTGCCATTTACATTTTTGACTCCTAAGTTTCATAAGTCTCCTATTAAATTCAGATATATTTGCAGTACTACCAATAGTGTTAATAAACATTTTAATTTAGGTTTACAAAAGCTTTTAAAAAAAATATATGGTTTTCTCAAAGTTAAATTCAAAAATTCAAGTTACTTTTGGTCAATTGATAACAGCTTTGAAGTATTACAAAACCTTAATTTCACTACTCACTTAATGCAGGTTTTCGATTTCGAAAACCTTTTTACTAATATACCTATAGATCAATTATTTAATGTCTTAATTAATATATTTGATTTATTTGATTTAGAAGATGAATTGAAAATAAATAGGGATTTGTTTTTAAGTTTATGTCATTTTTGTTTATACAATAATTATGTAAATTTTAACAATAACATATATAAACAGATTTGTGGTATAGGTATAGGAACTAATTATTCATCTACTGCAGCCAATTTGTTTTTATTTTACTTTGAATTTAATTATACAATAAATTACAATAAATCTTTAAAAATCTTTAGGTATATAGACGACATTTTAATTTTCAATTTTGATTTTACTCATGAATATAATAATGTTTATCCAGATTGTTTAAAATTAAATAAGGCAAACGATGACGATTATCATGTTGATTTTTTGGATATTTCTTTTGATATTTTGAATGATACAGTAAATATAGATTTATATGATAAAAGAAATAGTTTTAATTTTTTCACAAGAAGTATGCCACACTGGTACTCTAACTTACATAAAAAAAATTTATATAAATATAATAATTAATCAACTAATTCGATTTTATAAAATTTGTAATAATGAAAAACATTTTTATAAGCAGGTTTATAAATTTACAGCAAATCTTTTTTATAATAACAATTATCCAATTAATTTTTTAAGATATTATGTAAAAACTATTGTAAAAAATAATTGGCAACACTGCGGGCTGTTGGCGTAGCTTGTAAATTGATAGCATGCTTCCCTGACATTCTTCATGAAAGTTTTATTCTAAAGTCTATATTTTTAGAACGAATATGACTGGATGTTTCGAGTTTTAGGGAGGTATGCAGACCTGGCTTTTGAAGTTTTATGCAGTTTGGACTTGGAGTGAGCATTCTAGTTATTTTGTTGTTTTTACAGGCAAGAGTTTGAAGCAGGTATGATTGTTCATAATTTCAATGTTTTGTTTTAGGTCAGGGGGGAGGCTTGCCAAACTCTGCATTCATTTTAAATTATTTTATAAGTTACTGCACAGATTTTTTACATAGTAAAGATTTTTTCATATACTTCATATCATTGGCTTTGTTTTTAAAAATTTGGTATATATTTTTCTGTTATTATTTTTGAATGCAGGTTTGGTGGGCGTTCAGAAACCTAAAACATTTCATTTTTTAAAGTAGGGGGGTGGGGCTAGGTTTCGTCTGTCCTCCCTCTGAAGAAGAACAGACTGTTTTTTCTTGCCTGTATTTGTTTGGTTTTTTAATTGTTGTAATTTTTAATTCTTCATAGTTCATTGTTTACCTTTTTTGACATGCACTCTTTCCTCGAAAATTTTGAACTTTCATTGCATAATGTGAATTATATATATATATATATATATATGTAGATCAAGAAGTTATTTTACAAAGTCAGGAACATGTCACAGTTGTGAAAGATGCTGGTGACATACCATAAGTATTTTGGAGTTTAAACACTTGTTAAAAAAGTACATTTCTTCTGACAATTTTTTTCTAGTGTTTATTTCTAGCGGCCTAGCTTTTTTTTTTTTTTTTTCTTTTTTTTTTTTACAATAAAGGAGCTTTGCAAAACTGTTGCCTTTTTTTTTTTTTTTTTTTTTTTTTTTTTTTTTTTTCACATGTTCCAAAATTCATTATGTCCATTATTCAATTCCAAAACCTGTTATGTAGAACATATTTTTCCATTTTATAAATAAACTAATACTTCTGACTGTAATCTTGCGAAATTGTAGAAAAAAAAAATAAAATAAATAAAAAAACATTAACAATACCTATTTTTTAGGGTTGTAAAAATTTTTCTTTATTTCTAGTAAAATTTGAGTTTTTGGATACAATGAGGTTCAGAAATGGATGCCTTCATTATGAACAGATTTTGAGGTTGCTTTTATTAATTAAAAATGTGCAATGATTCACAGCTAATTTTTAACAGATACTTTAAAATTTCATATTCTGATGAGTTAGTTGATGTTAAAGAAAAATAAAACAAATCACACATATATGATTAAGCAGCATTGATAAAACTAGTACTTTAAAAAAGTACCTATTGCAAGACATGTCATCCCACACATTAACAGGATCAGTTAAACTAGGATATCTTTTCTGCCATTTCTTAAGCAATTCAGTGGAGCTGCTCGTTTCAAGAAATTTATCTAAAAAAAGTCAAAGAAAAGGATAGATTTATATTAATGTATAACAATTTAAATTACATTGGATAATATATAAAAGGATAAATATATGATATTATTAAGGTCACAGCAGTGTAAATGATCATTTTGAAATTTATGCTAAATGCTTACAGAAAATCTGGATACATCAAACGATTAAAGTTATTCTCAAGTCCATTGTTCAACCAGAATGAAACTTTCTGACACTATGATGCACACATTTTAAACATAAAGATATGAAGTTGGCAGTCCTGACTATTGGAGTGAGTCAGGGCCCAACTAACAAATTTTTGTGCCCAGGGCACTTTATATTTTTTGTGCCCTCTAATAATAGTTTTTAACACATATTTTTTACTTATTTGAAATCTGTCAATTTAAAAAATTAAATTTTCTGAAAAATTAAAAAACAGTTCCAGAAATAAAAATAAAATATTTTTTTTATAGTTTTTTGAAATGTACTTTTAACCATATATATTTTTGTCATTTTATCTTATTAATATCTCAAATATCAAATTTTTTTTACAATTATAATTTTTTAAATAAAAATTTAGAGAAAATTTTAACCCTTTGACAGTTAAAGCACTTCTATTCATAAAATACTAAAATGATTGAATGACACCAGAATTTAAAAACAAATTTATTTCATAATATATAATTTTTTTTTATTTTTTTTTTTACATTCTTTGTAAAATTAAAATTTTCATTTAAAAATTCCGGTGTCAGTATGGCATTTTGCAATTCAAATTAAGTGGTATTCTGGGCGCGTATACGCGCTTATAACCACGAAAGGGTTAAATAATTTTGTGCCTCTCGGAAAATTTGTGCCCAGGCACAAGCCCCAGGTGACCGTTTGATAGTCAGGGCCTGGAGTGAGTTGAAATTTAAATGATTTTTCCATTTTTTGATAAATGAATTACCTATTGAGTTATAAGTGTTTTTAATCCTATGTCAAAAAAATTCTCCCTTTGTTGATTGTTTTTTCTGCTTTTGCTGAGAAATTTGATTCAAAATGTCAACTTTGAAAAATTTATTGTATTAAAAAAAAAAAAAAAAAAAAAAAAAAATTTTGATTACACAGTATCTGAATAACAACACTTGCCAGTTTCACAAGTTTCCAAACAAAAATGATTTATATCTTATGTCATAATGTTACCCCTTTGGATTTGACAACAGCCTTAATAAAGGGAACAGTATAGGTCACATTTCATAAAACTACTTTCAGATAGTATCAGAGATATTCTACCATATTGGAATACAGTAAAATGCATATAGTAAATTTCTGTTTTTGAACATTCAAGAAAATGTCCCTAATACAATTAAGAATTTAATCACCTCCTAAACAACATAAACAATAACATTAAAAAAAAAATTGCACAATTAGTATAAATAATATGAAATACATAGGGAAAACATAATGTTTGAATAAGAATAGAATAGAAATGATCACTATTCCAGCTTTTGTGCAAATGCTATATGCACAATATGAACATGACTAACATTTTGCCATTTCCCCAAATGTCACAAAAAAGGGTGGGGGGCTTATAGTTTACTGAAAATTAGTAAGAAGTCTTATAAAAGTGAAATCATAAGGTTAAATATTCTCTTTAGGCAACTTTTAATCTTACAAAGATGCTCATACATGTCTCTCATTTTTTCAGTACTTTAGCAAATGTAATCTTAACTATCTTATTGCATAAAAATTTTATCTAGTACTAGGGTGCTTCATACTGGATACTTCCTTATCACCAATTGTCAACATGATGCCCATAAGGAATAAAAATTGCTTTCGAATCCATACCTTCTTGTTTTCATTAAGTTTTAAAAAACACAAGACCTAGAAACTAGATATGTAGAAAATTACAAGAAACACTGTTAAAAATATTAATTAAACATCAGTGAAAAATGAACAACATAGGACCAAACATTTGGGGAATTGAAAAATTTAGCAGATTTTATTTACGCATATTTTCCTTTAATCTGATAAAAATAAGAATTATCTGCATGAAAATGTAAATGCAAAAAGGAACAGTTTATAATGCATTTTAAACTGCTTTGTATTAATGTAATTCATGCTCAGTTAAAAATACCAATTTGCTGTGATCAGTAAAATCTCAACAGTCTTGGGCTAACATCCATGATGTAGTCAAATAGTCTAAAAATGAATTTTGTTATCCATCTCCACTCGCCTTGATAGCACTCTCATTTAGTTAAATAAGTATCTACAAACTTCAGATATAAAAATACAAATGTAATCATCTACAGATGTACTTGATACAAGAACTTATAAATAAATACTTTGTTTAGACTGATTCAATTATTGTTAAATTATATTACTTCAATCAACTGATGTTTCTATTAATGCAAAGTTTTAAAACATTTTTATTTTATTATACACATTTGTTCTTTTCTTTTTATGAGCAAAAATTATATCTTTAATACATTATATAAGAATTATAATAACAAATTTTGCATTATAAAATGTTATTAAAACTCCTTAAACAAAAAAAAAAAAAACTAAATCAGTACCATGTTAAATTCAATTTATATTTAAAATTGCCGACTATAACATCTCTCATTTATAAACCAAAATGAATGGCAGATTTCAGAAAACAAACTCTAGACAACAAAAATATGCCAAAATTATACATGAGGAAAAACTATACATGAAATGAATTAAATCTTAAAGGAATTAAACTAGTAACATACATAAATCTATATAAAGTTCTTGGAATAGTTTAAATTTAAATCACAGGACAATATTTAATAGAGCTGCTATCTTTAAAAAATACAACATAATAATGCAGCCATTATCAATCTATTGTATAAAATCTCCCTTGTTAAAATCTTTCATTAAACTCTTGAAAACAATAACATTTAAAATATTTACATATGTGCATTATTAAAATATAAATTGTATTAATAATATAAAAGAACCCATAACAGAATTTTAAAGATACTGTTTACTTTTATTTGAATTTTACTTTCCCATGTATTTCTTCCATATATTTTACTGCCTTCTGATTGCTTATAACTTACAAAATAAGAATCACTAATATAGAAAATTTAAACAAAAAAGAAGATTATTAATGTTACCATTTTTCATCAGATACAAAAACTCATCTAATTCAGTGTACTTCAACAAATTTTGTATCTTAGCTCTTTGCATGTTCACAGCTAATGGACTTAAATTTTGCCAATCCTAACAAAAAGGGGGAGAAAAAAGGTATAAGCCGCAATTTGAATTCATCTGAATAATAGGGAAAATAATTAATGAAGCAAATAAATTAAATCAGCGATCTTCTAAAACAACATTACATTTTCACAGTAAAGAAAAAAAAAAAAAGAAAAAAGAAAGAAAGCATCATAGAATGGAAAATCATACTTTTAAAAATTTTTTGAAGCAAGTTGAGCTGAATTGTCTGGCTATGTCAAACTTATCTTGCAGTATATATAATAAAGCTAAGTCTTCAGCGAAATTCTGCGAATGGAAAATACAGATAATTGTAGAATATGAAAAAAATTATAATAATAAATTAGGAAATTAAATAAAAATATTTTTTATAAGTGAGTACAAATAACATTAATACCTCTAAATGAATTTTATTCTCTTCGTCTTTTTTGGCTTCATCAAAAAAGTCCAGAAGAGCTTGATCTTGCTTTCCATTAAGCAGCAATTTCATTTTTGAACGAATCCAATATGGTAGGTAGTTATCCTATAAATTATAATAAAATATATAATTTAAATCAATATTTTCTTATGTGTGTGCATATGTGTGAGTATAAAAGAGGGAGAAAGTTATTTTAGAAGGGAAAAAACAGTATGCTAGTCATTAAAAAGGCACTAGTTGAGCAGAAATGGGTTGTTTCAACAGAATATATTAAAATTTTTTGGATTTTGTAAAAATTAAGAAATACATACATGTAAATTTTAGGTACAATAAATAAAAAAAAAACTTAATTTCAAATGATTTCATGAATTACAGATTTAAAAAAACATACAATTAAATTAATCCTAAACAACATACTTAATCCTAACCTTTGTGTTTACTTAGAGAACAGACAGTCTCTATATTTTGCAAGCTCTCTGACATTTTACAGGGTTGCCACTCTAATCTTGAAAAAAAATTCCCTGTATTTTCCCTGTACTGCAACGCATTTATTCCATGTTGAATGCGAAAAAATATATGCGTGTATGAAGGCTAATTAGAAATGTTATAATTGGCCATTACCAAATTCCCTGTGTTTTCCAGATTTTTTAGGATTTTTAAAAAAATTCCCTGGATTTTTCCTGTTTTGGGCGGAGATTTAAAATTCCCTGTGTTTTCCCGGTTTTCCAGGTTCTCCATCTGGCGTGGCAACCCTGTTTTAGCTATTTAGCTTTCAGCGGGCAATTCAGGGCACAGTTCACTGTTTTTAAAATGGACACATTTTGCCAATTTTGAAAAAGGCAGCATGCGGTGTCTTGTATGGCCTATCAGAAGCATAGTATACATACAAAAAAAAATTCTGAGTAAAATAAGTCTTAGATTATATGGCTCTTACATAGATCTCAAATAGATTCACCATATAAAATAGCATTAACAAATTATCTTAGCAAGTATTTGATATTCTCAGAAAGAAATCCAATTTTATTTAAAAATGAAATTAAGAAATTTTAAATTAATTTTAATTTAAAAAAAGAACTAAAAGATGATTTGGAAAATGGAAGTGATTTATACCTTTAAATTAATATGATTTTATAACTATAGGTATTTTTCAGCACTTTTACTTTGTTCTTATAGAAATATATTAGAGTGTTGAGAAAATTAACAGTAATTTGTGCATTCTACTGTTAATTGCTTATGAATTTCATTAACCCCTTAACGCGCAGTGTTGCCGGGTCGGCAACACCTAAAGTTCCCCCTGTTTAGAGATACAAAAACTCCGTGAATATTTCAAAAACTACTCTAATGGCTACTTTAAATCTTTCTTATGAGTTCTAGATAACAGCACCACAGAGATCAAACTCTACTGTTTTTAAATAATAGGTAAAATGGTTTACTGTAATACACACTTCACAGCAATGCTCTTCTCACTGCGCTTATCAATGCTTTACTTATGGGAGGTTACCATTTCGGCAACAGCTGTATAATTAAAATGGTTAGTGCAATCTTTATAAAACAATACCTGTGTACTCCTCTAGGCCTAAATAGATTGCCTGATTTTTGTTTTCTTTAAATTCCAACTTTAAAGAGTAGTGCGCCAGAAAGGGTTAAATCATATAAATATGACAATTAAATCAGGCCCTTATTGTTGCATGGGCAAATCGAGACGTTAATAAGTTATTATATTCAATTGCTACATATGAACAAAATAAAGAGAGACAGAAAGAAAAGAAAAGTTCAAAAATATTGCAAAATTATTAGTCATAGTATTTCATGCAGCACATTGATGAAAATTAATTAAAAAAATTACTAATGATATAAAATAGCATTTTAAGAAACATGAGAGAAATCTGATAAACCCTATCCCATTCTATAGCTTTAGACAATTTTAAATTATTTGTAGGGAGGGAAACATTTTGGTCTGTTGAATAACCTTGTTAATTTAACAGTAAAACTAAAAGGAGGCTGTATTCAAAATAAAAATTCATTTTACATTTGTTGCCAAACTTTCAACTGTGAAAAAGTGTCGAGAATTCAATGAGCAAGAGAAAATGATTAAGATATTTTTGGATCAGTCATATTTTTGAATGATTTTGTTACTATGATTGATAAATAACGGAAACTTAAACTATTCTTTCCCTAATAATTTTATATTAACAAAATTCCCAGAAATTTTCATATTTTTCAGATAGTGACAATGTTATAATTTAGCAGCTAGATTTACCTTACATTGAAAGTATATATATTATTTCTATTTATAAGTCATAGTGCTGTGATTTATGTTCTCTTGAAGCTGTTAAGTTCAGAACCATACATTTAAACAGGGAACAAATTATAAACATTTTTAAGTATTGTGCACCATACATATGTATAAAAGAATAACTAAATTAAAAATTAAAAAATATATATTTTAATAGTAAGAATACTTCTAAAACTGATTATTATACTTTAGATTTAAAAGACAGATATAAAAATAAAAATTTCCTATAATAATATAATAACAATGAAAATTTTTATTGTTTATCTGATTAATGTTTTAAAGATACATACTTTGACATACTGATCTTGCCAAATTAACTGGAGTACATTTATTGATGCACCTGGCTCCATAAAGCGTTCAGTGACTATGGTTTCTAAACTTTCCCATTTTGTTAATTTGTCTAAACACTGTTTTAAAAATGAAGAAAATTTAAAAGAATTAGAAAAAGAATTTTTCCAGCAAAAGAAAAAATACACAAAATAAGAACAACAAAAATAAATATGAAATAAATCACTCACTGATAATAATGATTTATCCCAAAAATCTTTTTCAGCTTGATCACATTCATCAGATGTATTTTCATACAGCTACAATAAAAAGTAAAATATATATACAGGGTGATTCATAAAAGATGGGCAGAACTTTAAGGGGTTATAGTACACTTAAAGACAAATAATATTAAATAGGAGACTAAGGGTCCCAGACGTATTCCCAAGGAGATAGGGGGCATTAAAGTTTAGGGTCCGAAATTTCAAATGATTATAAAAAATGGAAAAATTGGTCGATTCGTTTGCGGTTTTTGCAAAAAATTTTCTTTATGCCAGTATTTTCTTGAAATAAAATTTTAAAGTTCAATTTCAAAAAATGCCGATAGGGGGCGCTTTAGACTTTGGAGTAACAAACAACTATTTTTTAACGTTATTTTTTGTATTTCTTTAAATGATTTCGAAAGCTTAGACTTAAACTTAAATTTTGATCTAAAAATCTGAGTCCTAATGAGTAGTTAAGTAGTGTAAAATGAAATTTGAAATTTGAAACCCTTCTCCCCCCAGAACAAACCGATCTTTGTGTCGTAGATTAGGCTCTAACTACTGCCGCGTTTTGCTAAAATTATTCTTTATGTCAGTATTTTCTTAAAAATAAATTTTAAAGAAAATTTTCAAAAAATTCCGATAGAGGGCGCTTTAGACTTTGGAGTAACGAACAACTATTTTATACCGTTATTTTTTGTGTCTCATTAAATGCTTTCTAAAGCTTAGACTTAAATTTTCAGCCCAAAATCTGAATCGTTAGACGTGGTTAAGTTTCTGGGGAGAGGGGTTTAAAATTTCTACTCCTGAGCACAGTTCAGTTTACCATGTCCACACATTGTGTGCTGTGATACGAGGTAAAAAGACACAAATTAGGATTATGTTACCAAAGCATATTTATTAACATGTAATTACAATAAATGTTCAAAATTGTGACCACCAGAGGTTATGCACGCAGAACAACGGCGAAGAATGGAACGGCGAACATTCGCGAAAACATCAGGCTTTTCGAGCACTTCCCCTACAGCGGCGGAAAGTCTGGCGACCAGTTCCTCGGGGGATTCAATGGGTGTCTCATACATAAGAGCCTTCAATTGTCCCCAAAAAAAGAAATCGAGGGGTGAAAGATCTGGCGAGCGAGCAGGCCAAGCAACAGGACCACCTCGACCAATCCATCTGTTCGGAAATGTGATGTCCAGATAGTTGCGGACGTCTCGTACGTAATGGGCTGGCGCTCCATCGTGCTGGAATCACATGACCCGCCGGATGCGTGGAGGAACAACGTTTAACAGGTCTGGCAGCACATGTTGCAGAAATGTGAGGTATGTTTTACCGTTGAGGCGTTCAGGAAGAAGGTACGGTCCGATTAGGTGGTCTCCGAGGATTCCTGCCCAAACCTTGATGGAAAAGCGTCTCTGATGAGCATGTGGATACGTAGCATGTGGATTGACATCCGCCCATACATGTGCATTGTGTGTGTTAAATGTACCTTCACGTGTGAAGGTACATTCATCGGTGAAAAGCACAGTTCGTCCAAAATGTGGATTTAGCGCGTTCTGCTGCAGAAACCAGCGGGCGAATTCAATACGATTTGGATAATCCCCTGGAGAAAGTTTCTGGACTCGTTGCACATGAAACGGGAGCAAATGTTCATCCTTCAGTACCCTCCAAGTCATGGACTGTGAGGTATCCACCTGCCTAGCCACTGTTCGTGCACTTGTACTTGGCTGCGCCGCTACTACATCCAGAATGGCTTCTGCAACAACTACTGATTCGTCCTTTTTTGCACGACCTGCATTCGACCGGGAAGCGAGAAATGATCCCGTCTCACACAACTGTCTGTGCAAGCGCTCGAAAGTTTTGCGGTTAGGCAACCGCCTGTTGGGAAATCGCTCTCCGTACATTCGTTGTGCCTCTGCACCATTTCCATCTGCCGCTCCGTAAATTAAATGCATCTCAGCCTTTCATCATCTTCCGATTCATTACTACAGCGACTTACACTTGACTCACCGTTCAGTGGTTTTTATGCCTGAATCGTGTCGAAATTTTGCATACGTGTTCTTCTTCTTCCCCATTTGACATTTGCATACTTTCTGTCTCCTTCTTCACCCGGTGACTAGCGTCAGGAATGGAGATTTAACGTTTGCATGAGCGACGTTTCGAACTGTGCCAGTGCCTTTATGAGTGAATTCCGACTATGCAGTCCTTGACGAAAGTTGTATTTTTGCCTCGTATCACAGCACAGAATCGTTGGGCATGGTTAAGTAGTGCAAACTGAACTATGTTCAGAAGTTGAAATTTGAACCCCCTCCCCTCGCTACTGAACCACGCTCAGCTATTCAGATTTTGAGCTGAAAATTTAAGTTTAAGTCTAAGCTTTAGAAAGCATTTAATGAGACACAAAAAATAACGGTATAAAATAGTTGTTCGTTACTCCAAAGTCTAAAGCGCCCTCTATCGGAATTTTTTGAAAATTTTCTTTAAATTTTTTTTTTAAGAAAATACTGACATAAAGAATAATTTTATCAAAACGCGGCAGTAGTTAGAGCCTAATCTACGACACAAAGATCGGGAATAACTGATTTTTGTTCTGGGGGGTGAAGGGTTTCAAATTTCAAATTTCAGTTTACGCTACTTAACTACTCGTTAGGACTCAGATTTTTAGATCAAAATTTAAGTTTAAGTCTAAGCTTTCGAAATCATTTAAAGAAATACAAAAAATAACGTTAAAAAATAGTTGTTTGTTACTCCAAATTCCAAAGTGCCCCCTATCGGCATTTTTTGAAATTGAACTTTAAAATTTTATTTCAAGAAAATACTGGCATAAAGAAAATTTTTTGCAAAAACCGCAAACGAATCGACCAATTTTTCCATTTTTTATAATCATTTGAAATTTCGGACCCTAAACTTTAATGCCCCCTATCTCCTTGGGAATACGTTTGGGACCCTTAGTCGCCTATTTAATATTATTTGTCTTTAAGTGTACTATAACCCCTTAAAGTTCTGCCCATCTTTTATGAATCACCCTGTATATATATATATATATATATATATATATATTCTAAAAGTTTAATAAGTTAGCTTCAAAAGGCCTAACGAAACAAATAAATGGAAAAAGAAATTTAAAAAAGCTAGTCATTTCAAAGGTGATTGAAATTTTCAACTTTTAAAATTGTATATTAGTGTATTGTTTGTATTGTAAATGATTATTTTAAACTGACTCTTTATTTTCTTTCAAATCTTAAATCTTTAATCTTGTCTTAAATGTTTTTTGTAATGCCATGAATAAAGAATAGCATTAGATTTTAGCAAAAAAGAGTATTTTAGCAAAAGAGTATTTGTGGGCTATTTTACTGCACTACTTTGTATTTAAAAAAAGTCTGCATACAGATTTCTTGTTGAGACTTACAGTGACCGCACTACTTTGTATTTAAAAAAAAACCTGCATACAGATTTCTTGTTGAGACTTACAGTGACCATGTTCTATTGAAAACAGCATGTATATATTTATTTAGATGTACACTTCAAAATAATAATTTTGATGTTGAAGATAAAGAATGCTCTGGTGTACAAAAGTTCTGAACTGCTCAAGCTGAACAAAACCATAACGGGTGCTCAAATACAACAGATGCATTAGGGCAAAGCATTGAAGGAAAGGGTCGCTATATCAGCAGAGATACAACAAAGTGATTTTGCAACAAGACAACACTCAGTTACATATTGAAAAAAAAAATGGCTAAAACCTGTTTTAAAATATTTAAATGGGATGTCCTACCATACCAACCATATTCATCAAGCATTATAATCGCTTCAATCTATGGCACATCGCCAAGTTAAGCAGCACTTCCATTTTTATGAAGATGACAAAAAATGGATTGAATTGTCTCAAACATGGAATTCAAATGTTGTCAGAATGATGAGAAAAAGTAGTGGCTAGCGATGGACAATACTTTCAGTGATATGTTTTGTTCTAACAATTTTAAATGAAGGATTAGTTTTCGTTAGGGATGGGACGAATAGTGATTTGGCCGAATAGCCGAATACCGAATATTCGGCCAAATTTTAGGCCGAATACCGAATATTCGGCCGGCCGAATAGTAAAATTTTTTTTCCAGTAAAGAAAATGAATTTTGATTACATATAATTTAAAAAATAGGAGCTCATTAATAATTATTACTCTTAAATGTGCTTTTAAATGTATTTTTGAATTTAAAACACTTATTTTAACACAAAAAAATTATGAAATTGCATTATATTCTCTTATCTTAATGTACATCAAATTGATTTTCATTCATAATGAACAGTCAGAATTTTCAGTAAGTCAGAATGGTAAGATATTTCCATTAAAATATGAAGAATGTACTTCACTTTTACTATCAAATGATACTTTTATCCTTTCTTCTATCCAAAATTAATAATATTCTTAATCTCTCTTTCTCGGAACTCACAAGGAGATATTTTCTGAAATAATGAAGTAAATTTAATCATTTAGAGTTTGTGTCCCTAATAATAAGCAAATTCATAAGAATGAGACTGCTCTGAAATCAGTTGCCAAGCTTTACATTACAAATTCCGTTATAGCAAAAGGTTATGCTTAATGTAGAATGCATTTGATAACAAAATCTTTGATTTTTGAATTGGCACATACTATATTCAACATCAATATTCCACTGATTCAACAAGCATTAAAAGGATAAACAGAAATTGATTACAACATGAATGAAGAAATATGTAAATTAAAAATATAGACATAATAATGTTGCATATTTAAGTCAGTAATTATGCAAATTATTTAAAAGTGAAAACTATAGAATAAAAAAATTATTTTGTTCAATATTTAGAATTTATGTGTAGATATTTATTAAATCATTTTCATAAAGCAAGTTGTGTCATCTAATGCATATCTAGTTTGCCACCAGTTCTGTCTTCAGATGTATTTGGAATAGTGATATTTGATATCTAATTTTGAAAATGAATCTTCGTTAATACACACTGTGAATGAATTCTTTCATTTCTTACTTTACAGAAAATAAGTTACGAATTTCATAAGAACTTTTTTTAGTTGTGCATGGAATTTGCAGACATTAATAAATATTCATGTGTTTTAGAATAAGGCAGTGTTTTTCTTTCTTTTTTTTTTTTTTTTTTTTTTCCTATAAGTGTTTTTGTATCTTGAATTGTAATATATCATTCTCTAATGAAGTACATTAAATCTCCAACTTGGGCAGCAATTTCTAAAATATCACTAACTTTTATAGGAAATACAGAAAGGCTGTGTATTTTTTAGCAATTGAATAACTGTATATTTTGTAAGTAAGAATGAGAATGACTTCATGAATGAAGTAGCAATTTGGATTAGAGAAAAAAAATGCAAGAAATGAAATTCTTTAAATCTTAAATTTATTTGGCAAGATATCTTTCACTATTCGGCGAGATTTTAGCAATATTCGGCCAGATATCTCTAAATATTCGGCTACAGGTATTCGGCCGAAGTATTCGGTCAACAAGCCTTCAATATTCGGCCAACCGAATATTCGGCAAAAGGGCCGAATAGGCCGAATACCGAATAGTGGCCGAATATTCGTCCCATCCCTAGTTTTCGTGAAGAAACAGTTAGAACTTATTTTCCAATACTTTTGTTAAATTGCAATAATTAATAAATCATATTCATTAAATTCCAGCAAACATTTATTTTGCCATTTGGAGAATTGCTTTCAATTTTTTTTTCTTTAAAATATTCAATCAAAAGAGATTAAAATGAATTATTATTAATCATAAATATTAAAAATCATAAAATTTTTCAGTTTAGTATTTTATATTCGGTGAAGAAAATGAAACAAAAGAAATCTTAATAATATGAAGTTCAAAATTTAATTTAGTAGATATTAAGTGACATTTTTGAAAAATAGAGATTTCTGGATAGAATAACAATTTTCTTAAATCTAAATATAGATCATTCACTTTTTTTTTCTATTATCTTCAAATGAGGCAATTTTAGTGACAGAGCTTCTTATATGTATAAAATAAAGAAAAATCCAATGAACAGAAATATTTTCTTTGTAAAGTAGAGAAAATGGAATAGATATTAAAAATACCTCATTATACAATTCATAAGCATCAAAATAATGTCCAGAAGCTTCATATTGTAAAGCTTTTCTATTTTCTTTTCTTTGTCCCATGGTTAGAGAAAATATTCCATTCACAACATCAAAGTCATTTAGTGACTTATACAACCTGCAAATAAAAGTTTGAAAAGGTAATGAATACACTGAAGCTGAACTATAGAAACCAATGTGCCAAAAAAATTCAAGCCATTAGTCAAAAAATTTGCTGCATATAGAAATAGTCAATTTTCAAAATTATTATTTAAAAGTTACATTTTTTTTATGTTTAGTATAACCAACAAAAGCTTTAGTCTTACAGCTCTGTGTGTCTGTCACAGAGATCATTTTCAAGGTTTATAAATCAGTTTATTAAAAGATTAATTTCATTAGGATCACTAATATTTCTATAATTCTATATATCTATTCTATAATTTCTATAATATTTCTATAATTTTCTAAATATTTCTATAATAGTAGATAATTTCTTTCATGTAAAGAAAAAAAAATTAATAATAATAATAATAATAATAATAATAATATATATATATATATTTATAAAATTGCTAATTAGCAACGGATGTTATATATAAATTATATATAAGATACCACAATAGGAAAAAATTCATTATGACTATTCAAAATGAAAAGATATCAATTAAATATCAAACTTTTAATGGTATTATATATATATATATAAACATGAAAATATATATCATTTAAAAACATGAATTAGCAATATCTTTATAGTAATGTGAAATATACAGATAAAAACAAAAACACATACTCAGCTAATTTCATCCAAAAATTTCTTTCTTCAGATACTGCTTGCCGGTTATTTCTTTTCTTTTTTGTACTTGGTTGATATTCAAACCCTTTAAGAATTTTAGATTCAAGCAATAAAATTCCTAAAATGAAAAATATACACAGTGTTAGCTCCATAAATTATCAGCATTTTCTCTTTTTCTTTAAAAGTTTTTTAAGGTAAATTTTATATTTAATTAACAATAAAGAAAATTTTTAATCTACTATCATATTTTTAGATATTGAAAATCATTTATATAATATTTGCATACAGAGGTTCCAAAATGGATTAATCCTGTAAAATTTCATTTAATATACAGGTGGATATAAATTAGCTGAACAAAAAGAATTGCTTATTATGTGTAGTTATAGAGTACACATGATTATAAGAAAATGAAACACACAAAGTTTACGTTTTTATAAATGCTCAATGCAGCGGCTTCTCACAGTTGGAAAAGTATCTTAAGGATTAGATTGTGTAGTTCGGAGATCACATTTCTGAGTCACCAAGGAGCTTTGGATGACTGGACACTCAAACAGATACCGGGCCCTTTGGCTTTAACTCCAGATCTCACAAAAGTGATATTGCTCTACTAGTAGCTTCTGGATGGAAAAGGCTACAAAGATGGTCATAAATTTTGCTTGGAAAAGTAGATAAAGAGCAACAGCCTTGGTAGAAAAAGCCTTAAGAATTAAAAGATGTCTGTAAATGCTGGGATGAATTCATTTCTTTTCTTTGCTTGCAATGTAAACATTAAAAGTTTGGGAGAAAGTTCCAATAGTCAGATTTTACACTTAAATATCTCAAGATTGAGATGTCATAAAAAGAAATAAATGTCAAATTACAATGCTCTATTGATTTTATTAAATTTATCAATTTTATGTATATAGTTTATTAACAATTGATAATAATATTTAGAATAATAATTAACTTCAAGAGTTCCCATAGGAACTGATGCTAAAGTGATTTAGGGTGCATGTTGGAGACAGTGGTCTGCATTCAGTAGAAAGGACTTGACAGGTTAATGAGGGTGGATACAATCAATCCAGGAACCACTGATTATTATACCCTGGAAATAAAGCACTGAATTCTAAGTGGTTATTTATAAGGATACTAGCAGACCCATTGCTCGGGTCCATCATAACCATGATGCACTTAAAAAAAGTTTAACATTAAAAAAAATGAAAAAATAAAAATCTTTTCTAAAAAAACAAAAACTCGAAAAACCGTTAAAAATTACTTTGAAAATCGCACTGAAATTACAAAAGGTCACGCTACCATGGGTACTGGACAAAACTGGTATAATTTTTGAGAGCTTTACTCTTGAATCTTTACTGAGCAGATTGATTCCAAGGAAAATGTTTACTTTTATTGTTATTGTGGCAATTGTTTTGTGATTGCCATTTATTAAATGTTTGGTGCAAATAGGTTAATAAATAAATAAATAAAGCAAAAAAAGATGAATAAGGTCAAACGAACTTAGAAACAACATAAATGTAAAAAAATGTGCAAGGCCTTTTTGAAAGAATTTTGTCTTTCTTCTTCAGGTGTAAACACATACTAACACTTTGAAAGCGGGAACAGCACTGAAAAAAAATGGAATGGAAAAACACAAACTGAAGAAACAGCCAATAAGAAAGCAGAAGATATCAGCCAATCACAGAAGAGCATTATTTAATTTGGAGAACACAAAATATAAAGAGAATTATGAAGAAAACTGCATAAAAAAGAATTAAAAAAAGAAAGAAAATAAATATTTAAATAAATATATACATAAAATAAATGTATAATATATATATAAGAAAAAAAGGGGGAGGGGAGAATTAAATGAAAAAAGTCAAAGAATTAAAAAGATATAACGTTTGTTTTGAATTCTATAATTTTTACATTTAATTTTTGTTTTTGGATTTTAAAGTACAAAAACACATATACCTATGCTTTGTTGATTACTTCCTATGCTAGCGACAAATACATGTTCTGCATCAAAACTAACGTCCTGCAATGCATTCAGAGATTCCTGGGAAAAAAGAAAAAAAACTTTATATAAATTACTGCACACATACTTTCAATTTATTAAAACTTAGCTGCAACTGTCCCCCCCCCCCCCAATTTTGAAATATTCCACATAGTTCTTCAAGTAGATTTAGAACTTGAAAACATCAAATTAACCTTTTATAGACTGAATTCTTATCCAAGAACATTTTCATTTTTTGTAAATAATTGTTTTAAATAATTAATTTATTTTTATAGAATTAAAATTTGAAAGAAAAATTATACGTAATTTTTATGATGTTTTCAATTGAGAGCACTGATTATTTATAACTATTTTGGATTCAAAAATGGAATATATTGATGGGTCTTTAATAAAAAGCACAGTAATAAAAATTAATGATAGATTTATTTTCGAATTTAAGAACATATGAATTAAATTGAAAATTTATAAATTTAAATGAAATAATTTTCCTTGAAAATGACCATTTTTAAAATTCTTTGTACATTTTTCTTTTATAATGTGATTTCTATTTCAAAAATCCAAGCCATCAACTTTTTTCTTAAAATTAATATCGGTGACATTTAATTTTAAAATAAATTTTCAATTCAATATTTCTGACTGGGATCATTGGACTGCTAACAAGTTGATATTTTTTAAATAAAAAATGCTTCCAACATAAATGGAATTAAATACTCACCAAACAAAATGATATGACTGATGGAGTACGTATGTAACTGGTACTGAGAATTTTATCAAAACATGAGCCAATGTCAGACAGCAATGTATGATATTCCTCAGGACAATCTTCCTTGACATAATCACAAACACCAATGACTAAGGATTTAAATAGCAATTTTGCAATGACAACATCATTCTGAAATAAAATTAATATACTCATAAAATATTACAATCTAAAACAAAATAAATATTTAAGTGATCTGTAGCACAAAACTTAAAACAGTAAATAATAGGTAATCTTCAGAATTTACATTACAAAAGTATGTAAATTCAAAAAAGTGAAAAACACATTCAAGGTACACTTTTATATCATATATATTATAAAGCAGAAGTTCTGAAACTTCCAAACGAGTGTTTTCAAAAACTACCCGATGGATTTTTTTGCCGATTGTATCATTGGACAGGAAATATTTTTCCGAAGGTTTATGATTCAAATTTACAGGGATAACTTTGATTTTTCGTAGTAAATTTCGTATTTTTCGGTTATTTTTTACAAAAGGGTTGCCAGTAGCTGTTTTTGGCAAAAATTATAATTGCTAAAAGAATTAAAATGGCTATATCTATTAGAAATATTACAAATATCTTGCAAATAATAGCAGAAAATAACTACTGATAATATTAATAATAATAAAAGAATACCGCTTAAATGAGGCGTAATATTATAAAAATATATTTATCTTGAAAATGAAAAAGATATTTGTAATGCTTAAAAAATAAATTAACGCGAAATATAACAATTGGTTCAACCTTTGGCGACTTATCCCTGGCGTTAGAATAAAAACATGAATTTCAGAAATTTATTAAATAAATTTTGAATGATAGTTATTTCCCTTTTTATTATTCTCTTTCTCTTTTTTTATCGAATTTCCGTATAATATAACTTACAGCAGAAAAAAGCAGATCTGATTGTAAAAGACACTGTAAGTTGTGAGTTACTATTCGTTTCTATACCATTTTCATCTTGCTTTTGTCGCCAAAGAATGCGTTTTTAAGCCGAAAATGAACTACTGACTTGATTGATGCCTGACTTAGGCTCTTAATGGTCGCAATAATGTTTTTTTTTTTTTTCAAGTGAAGATAATTTTTAGAGTATATTTTAATATTCAATCGTAAATTATATAGATATGAGTATAACTCTTTTATTTCTTTTTGCAAATGTTTTTAATAAATTTAATTTTTCTTGCGACATTTCGTCAATTTCACTTACAGGAAAAATTTAAGTTTTAAAATTTAAAAACTGAAGAAGGAAAGATTACCCCATCGATTAAAAATCTACCGCCAAATTCCAAAATTAAATGTCAATAATGGATGATTGCAAATGTCACATTCACTTGACGTTAAGCATAATATAAATATTAATTATATCATCAAGTGATTTTTAATTCGACATTTTATTTCTACTTTTATATAGGCTCTGTTAATTTGTTTTTCGTTATTTAAATGAAAATTTATGCTAATCTATATAATCTGGCTAATAGTTTGGTGATTTGTATAATTTGGCGAAATTGGTCGACGGTATAACCAAGACGTACTGAAGGAAAAAATTTTGCAATTCAAAGTAAATTTATGCAATTATGCGTTATTACTATAGATAAATTCAACATTTTGAAATAAAAAATTCCCGCTGAATAAAATTTACAAGTCTTTTTTAATTGACCATTTCTTCTTCAATATTTCGCTATTCTCTTTCGTGCAGGCTAAAAAAATGTATTTTAAATATTTTATTAGATAAAACGTAAATAACATTTTTCTATTTTTTTAAAAAAAATATTTTTAAAATCTAACTCTACCATTATGTGTCTTACAGATAAAAATAGCAGAATTACTTTTAAAAATGGTTTTATCTGTTAATTGTATGTTATTTTTTTATTTGGGTGTTTGAATTTACTTTTGTCACCAAACAATGGGATTTTATACCAAGAAGGAATAAGCCGGAGCGATGTTCACAATTACTAAATTCTCTTACTCTCTTTTAAATGTGTGAGAGCATTTTTAGGATATTTTTTTATGTTTAATTGTAAATATATAAATAGCAGTTATAGAAAAAAAATGCGTATAATGTTTAAATTTTAGTATAAATGTCTTCCTCATCCAAACTGTAAAATAATTTAATTGCAACTTTTTAAAGTTTTGGCGCAGATGTCATATACGCACCACATTCGCACGATTGCAACAAAATGGTGATTTTATGCCTCACATGGTAAACCGACTATGGTTGTTTATTTATTAATAAACTATTTATTAACTTTCATTTTGTTTTTTAAAATAATATAAATGATTTTGCTCTATAGCTATTAATTAAACTTTTTTATTTATTAATTTTTTTTTCCAATAATAGAAAATAATTTAAAAATATTTATGAAATTGGTAATTAAAAACCAAGTTTTTTTCCAAATTGGCGCCAGAAAAAAACTAGCGCCAATGTGGTGCATACATGACATCTGTGTCAAAGTTTTTTCACTATACATAAGTAGGGAAAATGCAGTATAAATACCGATTAAAGTTTTTTCCAAATATGGAAATTTTGTCACAGATTTGGTTATATACTCATCGAGGTATCTCACTGGCGCCAAAATGGCATTATTTGCCTTATATGGTAACCCAGCTATAGTTGTTTATCTGATGATAAGTTGTTTATTTACTTTCATTATCTTTTTTGAAATGATATTTGTTGTTTTGTTCTACAGTTACTTTTTTATTTATTGTTAATTGCTGTTTAAAATGATAGAAAATAATAAAGTATATATAAATTTCGTTGGTATTCTAAAACGAGGATTTTGCCACATTGTAGTTGCAAGAAAATCGTGCTAAACCTATTGCATATATGATGTCTGTGTAGGAATCTTTTGTGAAATATGAAAAGTGTAAATTGGCTACTACTTGATTATCACGTCAACCAATTTCGCCAAATCGTTCGCCAAACTATACAAATTTACATAATTTTATCTAAAATAACAAAGAGAAAATGCTTAAATACGAAAGAGCAAATAATTTTGTTTTCATTTTTCAGGAGAAAATTTTGCAATAATAAAGTAATTGCTGTAGTGAGATTTTTTTTTTTTTTTTTTTTTTTTTTTTTTTTTTTTTTTTTTTTTACTGTTGGCAACTTTCTGTAACGAAAAATTTTTATTTTTTTTCCTGCTATTGTTTTGTAAGAGCTGGTTTTGTCAAAGCCATGTTAAGGTGGTATTCAAATTTTTGAACCCTTCCCAATTACCATCCCCTTGGGCCGATTTTGCTCATTTGCAATTCCCACTAAGATATTAACCATCTCAATGTACTTGACGAGTTTGAAGATGATTCTTGCATAATTGTGCCTTTTATCGCGCGGACAAAATTTAATATATATATATATATAAAGTTTTTAGGTGGGAGTAGCTTTGGGTTCCTGGCTTCACATAATGAAAAGTTGGGAAGAAATTTTTCAGAAGTTGTACCGTGGTAACAACTGTAATAATTAACATTTCTTCAGATAAGGGAAAATTTTAAATCCTGTTGCCATAATGGTCTCATTTCGTTTCCAAATGTGCACTGTTAGTAATAAACTAAAATAGTTACTTCTAAATAGCTGGTTTTTGTCCAACGTTTAAGATAATTTAACATCACAATGGTGTATAAATCGTTTTCAGCAATGAGCAAGGTGCTGCTGGAGGACCAAATTATTTAAAATGCAAATTTAAATTCACCAGTTCGTTTCATCCACGGTTGATTTTGAAATATTGACCAGCGCAGCGGGCATAGCCTGTTAGTTTAAAATTAAAACAAGTTTTAATATAACAAAAATTTTACAGCTATTGATAAAAATTAAATTTTAAAGAAAATTCTGATTGAATTGCACCATAAAAATTCTCTAATAGTGATATTCAACAAATTAATGTTTATGACATTAATATTTAAAAATTTAACACAGAATTCTAATAAGAAATTCTAATAAATCTAATAATAGAGATGCAGTATGCAGTAAAAAACAGTTTGAAATATGAAGGCAGGTATTGCTAGAGGTCTGCTTGAACCTTTCTCAAATAAAAATTTGGCCTGGCCTGATACAAAAATTAAAAGTTTGGCCTGGACCCAACTTGTAAAAAAATTAATATCTCAGCCCGAGTGAATTTCTACAAAACATTGATTTTTTATGTCCATTTGATTAAAAATTTGACTCTTACAAGGAGTTCTGACCAAAAATATTTAGCTTAGTTTTTTTTCTTCATGTTTATAATTTTCATTTTTACAGAAGTACCGCAGGCTGCAATATTTATTTATTTTTAACAAATCTCTATTTTCTGTATGTAAATATTTTAGTTAACATTAATATTGTAAATCATTATGTGTATATTGTAAATCAATAATGTAAATCATTAATATTGTAAATTAATATTGTAATATTGTTTTATGCATTGGAAGTATTACAAATCTGAAAAATGTTATAGAGTGAAATCTTCTAAAGTGAATTGTATAGAAAAGGAAAAAGATGTATGTTTCCTTCTTAGTAAATGTAATTGCATTATTTATTCTTTTCTTGGACATTAATTTTGCATGGATAAAAATGTTTTTCAGTTTAAAACAAGATTCTGTTATAGGCATTCTGTTTCACACATTTTACTATATTTTAATTTAGCTATACTATTATATAGCTAAGTTTTAATAGGCATAGAAATTTGCTATTTTTTATAAATAACAAATGTTTACTTTTAGAACAATGGCGATTAAAAAATATATACATTTTTAACAAAAATTTTTGAGTCAGGCCTAATTTTACTGACAGTTGAATGGACCACGCAACCCCAAGACGATTTTCATATGGGCTGGGTAAACTAGGACTGAATTTTTTTGGATGTAAAGTCTAGGAATGACATCTGTCCCAGCTCTGTATGAAAAAAAAATAAGTTAGGTTCAGCCCTCGGTCTAAGCATAATGCCCTCATTCAGCCCAGCTCTACACACTCCGTGGAACTGCATTTGGTCTTGATTTTAGCCAGTTTTATCATGGTTGCATTTTCGGCATCATGCCTAGCCATCACAATTCATCTCCAGTGAAATTTTAATTAACAAAGAGACACATAAAAAAGCTTATCAGACCCATGCACTTTTCACACAAATGAAAAAATAATAAATAAGCCATAGATGTTGTTCCAAAGGGTTTTTTTTTAATTTAATTAATTTATTTTGTCTTTAATGTTTAGTATTTCAAATCTAAAAAAAAAAAAAAAAAATTAAATCTATATGTGAACAAGTACTAGAAATATTGATTATACTTTAATTTGCAAATCTGTAAATTAGAGATCTCAACCTCAGCTCTGCAAGTTACATTTTTAATTTGCAATTATTTTATTTAACATAGAAAAAAAAAAAAAAAATTAATGTGCAGTATCTTAGGGTTCATTTTCGACTCAATTTAAATAATGAAATTATCTAACTTTTCAAGACTATATTTCCGATTATTTCCTGAGTTCATGACAGTTTTAGAAATATAAATTACAATTCTACCTCTTAACCTGTTTATGATGGTGTGCACATTCATAAGTGTGCACATAGGACGGAGTGGGAAAATTTGATTTCATCTTCTGAGCTGATGGATTTTATGAAGCTAAATCTAGCTATTTTAAAGTTTTCTTTTAAAAAAAATTTTAAAAATTCATTTTTCCATATAACTTTTTGAAATATGCACACATGAAATAAATTGTTGGTCTATATTCCCACAAAAAATTCAAATATTTCCTTTGATATTTTAGGATAACAATGACTTTTTAAATAATACATAATGCATATTTTAACTACACATTTAGATTAAAATATAATATGATTACAAAATACTTACATGCCTTTACTATAATAATATATAAAACATTTTATTCAAATAAAAAATAATTTTGTTAAAAAAATAGCTTTGTTTCTAATTTTCAACACATTCCTTAAACAAAATAAGTTTTTCAAAAATGTTGATTTATTCACAAATAAAAATAATTAAATAAAACTTTCAAGCAACTTGGGCATGCTACTTTTAACATTAATTATACAGACATACATAAAAGATAGTTTGAAAAAGTTTCATTTAACTTACTTTGAAAATTTAAAAAAATTACAAATAATAATCATAAAATATCTTTTAAATAAAAAGTATTAAAAAATAAGTAAAATAGAATTATACTTTAAAATATACATTTCTAAAAAACATTAATGTTAAAAATATTTTTGAAAATAGAAGAAAGAATATATAGTAAAATATAATAAAAGAAATACAGTCAAGTCTCTACATAACAAAATCCATTGTTCAGTCAAAAAATTCATTATATATAGAAAAATTTGTTGAATAGAGAATAAAGTAAATTTTGGGAAAAAAAATTCAACTGTTTAATTATGATTTTGAAATGTTTAACGCTACGTATTAATTTTAAATTTTATTTATTTAGCAGTTTTGGAAAAAGAAAATGAACGTTTATTTGAAAACATAGGGGAAAAAAAAAAAAATCGCATAAGGAAGACTTGCATTTATTTTAGTTGAAGTAATCTGTAATTTTTAGTTGTTTTGATTTTTAATTTTTGTACTTCTGAAAAATTTCACTTTTTAACAAGGAGATTTCAATGAGGAACATTTCCTTCTGTTTGATATCGCCTCCTTGTAATGCAGGGTTCATACACATCAATTTATCCAGATTTTAGGTGTTTTAGTACCACAAATTTTAAGAATTGGTTGTAGATTTTTTTTCATTAAATAACAGAAATATTACTTTACAAATATTCTGGTAAAAGATGCTTGAAAGTCCTTGAAGTGTGGCCCTGTAACGCCAAAGAAATTTATCATGATGAGTTTTAAGTTTTTACTTTCACGATCATTATTTTTTTCACCAGCATTGCTGACAATGAATGCTGTTTAAAATGTCACTATCAGTAGTAACACAATGCGGTAAAACAGCGGTTCCCAAACTTTCTTGGTATGCGACCCACCTAATATAAGAGTGTAGTCAGTATGGCAATCATTGTATAACCTCTATAAGCTATATCGGCTACCCTACCCTACAAAAAAGGCATATTTTCATATGAAGGATGATGCACTATCAGCGAAAACAACAACTCGTAATTCCAATGTGCTTAAGAGGAACAATCATTAACACAATACGCAAACTAAAAAGATAATTTAAAATACATTTAATGACTATCAAAACATAACATTGTAATCTGTGCGTTTTCTGTCACTGGCGCTTACCGATGAAAGCATCTAATCAGGGTTAATACTTGTTAATTTCAATCTTAATTCACTTTCAATGCACAGTTTTTTCTATACTTGTTTTTCAAAACCGCCCAAGTAAGAAAAGCATGTTCACACGAGTATGTTGTGTTGAACTCCATCAAAGAATTCAAAGCTCATTTAGATGTTTCTGATTATTCTTCTCGTATATTTCTTCATATGGAAATTAAGAAATTTCCCTTAAAATATTATTTGTTGTTGAAATTGTTATTATTATTTTTTTTTTTACAGTTGGAGTAAAAGATATATTTTTGTGACAAACCTCGATTGTTTTCGCGACCCACTAAAATAGCTGTTGCAGCCCACCAGTGGGTCGCGACCCATAGTTTGGGAACCATTGTGATAGAACAAGGCCCTGTTTCATGACCATAGAATGATTTTATCTTTTAAGATACTTTGTGACAGTTGTAAATCACACCAATAACAAGCAAATGCTTCAATAAGAACATATGCTCACCTTGATTGAAATAAACAAAATCAGCCTCCATGTGCAAGAACACGATAGACACTGTGCCAAGAAGAATTTCTTGTTTGGGGGATGGTTGGAGTGAATGCCTTTTTTGGACAGAAAGAATAAGGTAGAAGAATGTAGTTATGAAATATAAACCAGGAATCAGCGAAAAACAATAGATTTCACAAACAGTTTGAAGCATTTTTTTTTTCCAATAAATGGAGAAAAATTTTTAAAAAAATTTGTTATATGGAGAAATACATTTTGCTGTATGGAGATAATTTTTAATATGATCATGAAAAATTGACCATTCCTACTAAAAATTTGTTAAATAGAAAAATTCACTGGATGGAGTTTCATTATAGAGAGACTCGACTGTATCAAATAAAGAGCATTTGATAATAATAAGTAAACTTGAATAATAATTTAAAATACATTCATCAAAGAAGATGTTGGTGTGAAAAATTCTTTATCTTACACATAAAAAACATTTAAAAATACAAGTAAATTTTTTTTATTAAGTGTACTGAATAATGAAACTGAGTAATAATTTCAAATAAACTGACCACAAGTGTCATTGATGTTAAAAGTATTTTTGAAAATGGAAATATATGTACATATATAGGTAATCAAATATATTGAATAAATGTTTTCAATTATAATGGGCAAGACTAACTATTAATTTGAAATATGGGCATTAATGTATTAACTAATTTATCAAAATAGTCAGAGAAATTATCATGTTATAATCACTAACTCTCAGAAATTTTACTTTCTGGAGACAAAACATTTTTCAGAAACTCCATTATTTCATTCTTTGTCTAATATCTGCGTTTTTTGACATTTTAATGAGTTAGGAAAATACGATACATACAGATAATTTAATGTAAAATGAATTAAGTTGAAACGAAATATAAAATCACTCATGGTAAAAATCAAAATTGAAACCAAAGTAAAAAAAACAAACTTTTTTTAACTTTGCTTTGCTGAAACTAGTATTTAATTTGGCTATGTCAAGAATATTCTGAGCATTTCAGCACCCACAATTGGTATACATACTTTTTTTTTTTTTTTTTTTTTTTTTTTTTAACTGCAAAGCAGTGCTGCAACAAAGTAAATATATAAAATAGACAACTCTGCTTTCCTTTTAAAAGAAAGAAAACACAAATCAAACGATGCCTCAAACATCAGATACAAACTTAGTGATTTTTTTTATATTTTTGAAAATTCCCCCCCCCCCCCCAACTTAAACATCATCCCAAATAACCAGAATTTATTGTTAAATGTCATAAATTAATCAAAACTAACAAAAAATAGTATTTAGATCCTTTTGTTAAAATTCTGAATTTTTGACAAAACAGAAATACCATTGCCAAGGCTTGTATTGGAGCGATAAGTGCAGAATTGCTAATCTCTATGTCAGGTAATTCTCCAATACGATAGTCACGATACATAACAACTTGGGCTTCCCTTCGAGATTGCTGTTCTTTCAGAATTTCCTAAATAAGAAAATTTTAGAATGTTACTTTTTACTAAAGATTACATTTGAATTTCCATTAAAGAAAGAAAATTAAAAATACAATTAAATTCACTTACAATTATCATGCATTACCGTATTTTATGGAAGAAAGAACATGGCATTTATGAGTTTGAAAGTTAATTTTTTCATCAAGTGTGGCATTTACGATTTTTTTCCCCTGCATGCATAAAATTGGGTTAAAGTAAAAATTTCCTAAATCCTTAAGACAAAGAAAACTTATAACTATTCCACTCAGATATTGATGACTCAGATTTTGAATGTTTCAAATAGAAATTAAAAAAGGACTAAATGAGATGTGACATAAAAAGCATGCTAAACTTGCACTGACAATTAAAAAGATATGGAGCACCTAAGGAGAGGTGTTCATTAGGGTGGAACGAAAGTATACAAAAAATATTTTCTTCAGAAAATAATTTTATAATAGCATTTAAAAGTTGTCTTTGTATGTTAACAATAAAACTATCAAGTTTTTTCATTCTAAATTTATATCTTGATGTGCCGCAGGAGCCTTAAAAATAAAGATTTAAAAAAAAAAATCCAAATTCAACATATTATAATTTTATTTTCACTGTTTTATTTTTACATTTTGAAAATCAAATATTCTTTTAAGTAGCAATCTATAGATGCTTCATTAGTATAACAATAATAAAATTAAGTTAAGTTGAGGTAAATTTATGCATTAAGTTTTTGCAAAAGTCAAATAAATTAGCTGTTTTAAAAAATAATCAAGATGTAATCAGTTTGAATTTAACAGTTGTAATTACTTTTTTGCTTACAAATAGTTGTTCAAACACAGTTTTTTTTTAAATAATATGTAAAACTTTTAAAAAACCCTGCCAAATTCATTAGGGCCCTTTGTTTTTCCGTCAAATTCACGAAATAGGTGGTGCAAAAACAATTCATTTAAGTGTAACAAACAAATCAGCCTCTGCAGTGATCTGTTCAGAACTTTTTCCATTAAAGCAATCACACCGTTATTAACATCAGTGTTTGTGGGTGTCCCATCGCACCCAAAAGCAGTTACAGTTGATATGTTCAAATGAGTGTTACCATTAAAGTACTCTATTATGCTACTTTTTATAGCTTCGCCTGTTCCTAAATGCAGGGGTTATATGCACCAGAAACGATGATTTGGGCTCTTTTACTAGAGAAATATGTTCTTCGATGACCGTCTTTTTGTAAAATTTGTTCCCTTTTTTATCTTTCACAATTGCTTGATCTTTTCTTCCATTGAAAAACAAACCTATATTTTCTCCAACTTAGTTAAGGCTTCTTACTGTCTCTTTTGTCCGATTCTTGGCTCTCTCTCTTCGAATTTTCATTCTACCAATTACTTTATTTTTGTTCTCCTCTGTAATCATTCCAACATCTTTAAGAACAGCACTTGCGATAGTTGCAGCAACTCTGTCCGAAACCCTAGTTCGGTCACAGACACTTACTACTGTTAGAAGTTCTACTCGCATTTGCTTGCTTGTAGTTGTATCCAAAAAAGAAGTAGAGTAATTTTTAGGATTGTATGTTAAGTTTACTTTAGATGTTTGCTCATATCTGATTGAAGGGCATCATTTTCAGCTTTTTTAGTAGCCTTAACTACTAATTTCTGGTTGTACTTGTACATTAATTGTTTCTGTATTACCTGTTACTTCCTCTCTTCTCTTTGTGTTAAAATCTTGGAAATAACTTTATCGACTCCATTTATACACATTTTTCTCACTGTTCTTTGATCAATTAAAAAAATCTTGTTCAAGTTTAGGTACTTTTATTTCTTTTTTCGCACTTACAGACAGAAAATTCTTTGCACTTACAGGCTGCTACATCAAAAAGACGTTTTCTTTCATTTAAAAACTTTGTTGCAATTAAATCATATTTTCCTATACCTTTTAAACCTTTTGATCTTTTAAAATACTTCTGTATTTATTGTGATAGGTTTTTCCCATTTGTAACATGCAGGTGCAAGTTACTACAGCTTTTGACCAAATAAATTCAACTTTCTTAATACTAATATCAAGTATTTCACTCAATGTTTATTCTTTTGATGTTTCAGCTCATGTCAAATATAAAGATAATATTTTATAATGTCATGATAAGTTGGAAGATTTAAATCGTTTAATTCTCTCTAGGGTACTTAAAAATTGGGCATTCTAACTTTTGTCTCGTCTGAACTGGCACTGCCATCACACTAAAGTTAAAGTATTAACTAATAAATTATTATACTAATATTCAAGCTGACATATTCATAAAAAAAAAAAAAAAAAAAAAAAAAAATCCAGTAAAGAACAGTGTAAAAGCATTTGTTACGCAAACAATTCATTCGCATGCACTGACCACTGAGCTCCATACATAATACGGAGGGCTTACTCGCCTAGCCGGCCGATCCACTTTCTGCTGGAACTGCATTACACTTTTCAATGCCCGCAAGTAATGAGTCCTCCATTTTTCTTACTATGACAAGCATTTTTTCAAACTTTTTTGCAAACTTCTTATTATTTTTGGTTATTTCTATGCCTTTTTAATATTTTTATGAGCAATAATTAACAAATGTTTCATTATTTTTTGTTGAGTTTAACTAAAATTTCCTTTTTAACTAATATCAAATTAAAATTTTTCGATGAATTTTAGTAAAATTACGGTACTTTTTATAAAAGAATATATATCAGTGAAAATTGTAGTGATTTCGTCATAATTTAAAAAGAAAATCCAATTAGAAAATATCTACCCCATACTATCCTATGGGAGGAAATCTATGCTTTGTCAAAGATTTTCATTGGAAAATCTTTGGCATTGTATTCATGGGCGGACCACTGGATTCAATGTATCAGGATAGGAAGTAAGCTCTCTGTATTATTGCTGAGCTCAATGGCACTGACTGGCGACAGAAACATGAGACCAAGTACAGAGATTGCTACAACTACATGCTTCCCTTCCTTCTCTGCCACCTTACACCAACCAATAATATGCCGCCTGAATCAAGGTCACTTCAAACCAAGTACCATTCTCCTTTTGACTATTAATTTTCGGAACTAAAAAATGTTTTTCCCCATTTTTAAGTTAAAACTAAGGTTAATCTTTTCTATTACGAAATACTGTTACAATCTAAACAAATGAAACTTAAAAAATGCAAGATTTAATAGCTTAAATAATAAAGGCATGCAGTAAAAACTATGAAATCTACTGTAAAGTAGTTTATGCGTATTATTTAAAAACTGAAAACGTTCATTTGATATTTAAAATATTTTTTTACTAAACCAAATTTATCGAAATTCATAAAATCTGCTTAAAAATACATATATTCAAGTCTTTTGCGGCACCTCTAAATATATTATTTTTGTTAAAATATTTTAATACTGTCTTAACAAAGGCATTAGACAACTTTTTATCTCTATTACATATTGAAATGAAAAAAAAAAAAAAAATTTGTTCCACCCTAGTGTTCATGTCTTCCACTCTGGATGCTTCTAATATTAATTAATGTTTCTTAAATTAAAAAAATTACATTAAAAATACTTAAAATCTAATTTAAATATTTTAAGTAAAATTTTAAAATCTCAAGCTATTAAAAATGAGGCACTCTACAATGTTCAGAAGACTTATCATTAAGTTAATTCAATGAGACACTATCGAAAAAAGTAGTATTCCTGTAGGTGGAGCATTTATGATATACTAGCAGCCTTCGCCCGCTACGCTGGTCATTTTTTTAAAAGAAACTTTGAATCAAAAGAAATTTTTATATCATAGTAATTTTTAGTTTTATATCATATTTTAGTCTGTTTGTCATCGGTGAAAAGTCAGTCATCTAAAGGGAAAGTTCAATGTTAGCCACCAATGAATGACGTAGCGGTCAACATGTTAACAGTTTTAATCAAATAAAAATTCATTCAGCGGAACCTTTCAAATAAAGCCAAACTTTTGTGATTGGGTTCATCTGATTTAAAACATCTCCATAAGTAGTCAATTAAAGAACGTAGAATGCTATATTTTATTTATTACAAAATTTCTGAAAAATTATACAACACAATGTAAGTTCCATTAAAATCTATCTAGTAGAACTTAAGTTATAAGCGGCCAGAAAGAAATTTCACTTTGCGTTTTATATATAGTGAGATAATTAAATATAGCGTATATAATCATGTTAACCTGATTATAGATCTCTTTTTCAAAATTGTAGGTTCAATAGATTTTTTTGTAGAATGATTAATACGAAATCCAGACTTTTTTTTATATATATAGATTGAAATTTTCAGGTTTTAGCAACGAAGACATACCAAATTTGGAAAATGTGAAGTATCTCACGAACTAATGGTTTTAAAAGAATTTCCTTAGTACCATTCGATTCAGCATGAAAAAATACACTTAAATATGATATCAGTTGAAGAACAGCTACAAAAGCCAATTTTTAAGGAATTTTTTGAAAGTTCGTTCTTTTTTTTACCAACCTTAGGGGGTAAAAGGGTGTTACCAAGGGTGGAATTTTTGAAAATCCCTTCTTAGCAGCACTTGATGTTATAAGAAATATTTTTACCCCAATTTTCAAGATTTTTGGTTCGGTAGATTTTTTTGTGTAGTGATTAATACGAAATCCAGACTTTCTTTTATATATATAGATAAGGATTGAAAATTTAGAGTTTTTGCGTTGAAGAAATCGCCAAATTTGGAAAATGTGAAGTATCTAACGAACTAATTGTGGTGGTTACTCGATAACCCCCCCATATGTTTAGTTTAATTCATTTTTATTAGCCATTTTATTTCTTATTACCTCCTTTTTATTAATGTTCTCAATTTAAATTTTATTTCGATTTTGTTTCTTTTCTTTTCGTCGCCTGTAATGTTTTCTTTCTTACTTAGCTTTCGAATGTTCCAAGCCGGTAAAATCCTGTTCGAAGTCATTCCTTCCGGTTTGGAGATCCTTCGAGAACATTCTGGCTTGTTCTATGGGAGGAACTTCCGCTTATTCAGTCACCCCCCCTTAACCTATCAAATTAGTTTCCGCAGGTGACGTATTTTAAGCCATTGAGTGCATGGCCACCTGCTTTGGCCTCCCTTCTTTACGTGTTTTTCAATTCTGTTTTTATTAAATTCATATTTCTCCATTCTTTGCATCGTAACTTGGCTTATTTTTTTCCTCGCCCCCCTCTTTCGCTCGCTGCCAACTTGGCGCCTTTCGGATTTACAGTAACCCTTCCTCTTTTTTCCCTCCGGGCTCTCGCCCACCAGTCAGTAGCGCTGTTAGACTCCTGCCGTAATGGATGCGGATGGTTGATCAGAGATTTTAGTGGAATTCCGGGGCAAAGGGTGCTCCCCCCGATACCGTTGGACCGAACAAGTGTTGATTTTTTAAGGCTGCGAGTAGCAAGGCATCAATCCTAAGCATCCAGAAAATGATTCTGAGTGTTACTTCTTCCTGGTTACAGATGTTACATAAAGTTATATCATCATTTGTCTCCATATCTTGTTCGTCAATTATCTCATCAAAATCTTTAACCAAATTCGTTCCTCATTCTTCAATATTACCTTGTTTGTTCTCTCCCCTCTGAAGGAAACATGCGGAGGTGATCACTCTCATCCAAGTTATGAGTTATTTCATTCATAAAGTAATTATTTCATCATATCATTATTTTGGCCCAACATTATATATATAAATCTTGAAATATCACGGGGCGTTCCAAAGGAAAATATTGTACATCTCTATGTAAAATTTTCGTCTGATATATTTATATCTGAAAGTATATATCCATAAGTGATGTTTTGAAGAAAAATAATAATTTCTTCCCTTTTTTCGTATCATGAGAAATTTTATAGTTCATGCTGTCAAGACATATAAAAAATGTGTTATGAAAGAGAATTTTGTTTTTAGAAGATATCAATTTTATAATTATCATCTGTTGTGAAATTGTTACTACAGAATACATGATTAATATGTACGAGTGCATAGAATACATATCTGTGAAGAAATATTTATAGTCGTAAAAAATAAATAAGTTTTCATGAAATAAAAATATTCATCTTCAAAAATCTGTCTACGTTTTAATTCCTGTGCATGAGTCTGGATTAATTGTTCTTCAAAAGCCAAGGACTTTACAGGTAACTTTTACTTTTTCAATTTTATATTTTTTATAACTTTGTGCTTGATTTTTTTATCATCATGGATAAAGATGTTTTCTATTATTTCTAAAAGAAGTATGGATGGTTCATTATGGGGTCTTTTGCCGGCCCGCATTCTTCGCAATGTATTAGTCACTTTCACGATCACTTTGGCCTAATTGTGGGTAGAAACAAGTAAACAAGTGTTTCTCCTACCATCTCTTCTTCTCACCCACTAAAGTAAACACAACAGCAACTAATTTTCTTTGGTGCAGTGACCAAAGCGTGTCCAACATTCCATGACCATCCGTTTTTCCTTTTCTACCATCGTATTTTCCTTATATATATATATATTGTCGTCATTATCTTCAGTTATATCTTCATTATTAAAATTATTTCTTCATGCAATGATTAATATTTTATAATTATATGTTATTGAGAGTGGTGCAGTAATTAATTGCAATATATATATTGATTCTATACTGAAGTAATATTTTTTTGTTTTCTGGAGCAGTGCATCATATATATAACATAATTTATCCATATTTTTTTCTTGCCTTGGTATAATTTGCAACTAATATATATGCATTATTTAATGGAGGTACTGGTAAATATTATTGTGCATCCTATGATAAATTATTTTTCTTGTCATACATATAACAATATAGGTTTTGAGCCATATTATATATATATTTTTACATAAAATTTTTGGGTCTTATATTCTTCATATCATACTAATATGTTAGTATACGTTTTCTTCCTTTTTTTTTTTTAACATATAAAAATGGTTTATGACGTATATGAAAGTCATCAATATTTTAAATAACGGGTCAATTTATATATATATTATTCATCACAAGACCAGCCAATAACCAAATTTATCATGTCATATATTGAGCTCTTAGATTAATTTTTGTTTCTCTCTTCATCATGCCACCCAAGGCAAAATTAAATATTGCAATCCAACCCTTCGACGGTAACCCTCAGACTGTAGAATTCTTCTTCGATCAATTATCTGACATACAAGAACTAAATAACTTTACAGACAAGGAACTTTTTGTTCTCTTTAAGGGGTTAGGTGGGTTTTAAAATTTCAAAAAATCGTTTTTTTTTTTATTGTCTTGTTAAATAGTACAATATGTTTAAAATATTCTCCAAAATTTTTAAATCGATCCGAGTAAAATTCCAAGAACTAGACCCTTCGGAAGTCCCGCCCATTGGGCCACGTCGGTGTAGCGCACCGCAGGTGTACGGAAGCAGCTGTCTATTGATTGTTCTTCTCGTTTGCTTATTGTATATCATTCAAACGTAACTTAAACTGCTCAAATATTTCATTTCTTGGTTGCCTCCTGATCTACGAGGTTTCTTTAAGGTTATAAATGTTTGTGACTTTTTGCTTCTGTGAAATTAAAAGTGTTACAAATTTTTATTCATCATGAGTAAAGTGACGAGATCTGATCGAATAACTAGTGGTCGAAGAAAAGATAGACCAAGAAAGAGAAAACAATCATTCAATCCTAAAAATCCTGAGGAACATAATGAATCTTTCACTAGCACGTCTGCGAAAAAACTTAGAAGCCAAGATGAAAATCATGTGCCAGAAGACGGTACTTTGCAGTATGCAATCATCGACTTTTTTTTAGTTTTTTCAACGCTATCTTCATTTGTGAAATGCTCTAATATTATAAACGAAAATGGACAGGACAAAATATGCAATGGGAAAGTAGATTTTAAACAGTGTATGAAATACGGCCTTGGTTTCAAAATTTTCGTGGAATGTGAAAAATGTCAGCCTCGATACATTTTATCGTGTCACAAAATTGGAAACGCTTACGAAATAAATCGTAGGTTTATTTTTGTGATGCGAATATTAGGCTTAGGACTAGCCGGATGTAAAAAATTCTGTGGCTTGATGGAAATGAGTGCTTCTTTCTTGAATAAGTCAACATATGATTTTTATGTTGATAAAATTTACGGATGTGTTGAGACGGTTGCTCAAGCACTTTTTTCATCGGCTGCAAAACAAGAGAAAAAATTAACGTGTGATGAAAATAATATTGATGATACGACAGATGTAACTGTATCAGGTGATGGCACTTGGAAAAAGCGCGGTTTTTCATCATTGTACGGTGTGTCTTCGATAATTGGATATTGTAGCGGAAAAGTTTTAGATATTTTTGTAAAATCCTCATATTGTAAATTATGTGAAGCCTGGAAAAAAAAAACTAGGCACAATAGAATTTGAAGAGTGGCAGGCAGATCATCTCCAAAAAAACGAATGTAGTGCCAATCACCAAGGACCAGCTGGTAATATGGAAGTTTCATCAATCGTTGCAATGTTTCAACGCTCTTTTGAAAAATATGGCCTAAGGTACTCAAATTATATTGGTGACGGGGACTCTAAAACATACTCTGGAGTTCTCAATGCCAAATCTTATGGTGATGATTTTATTGTTAATAAAAAAGAATGCGTAGGACATGTGCAAAAAAGGATGGGCAAACGCTTACGTGATTTAGTCAATAAAACTGTCGAAGAAACAAAAACAAAGGCCGGTAAATCTATTAGAAAAAAAACTCTATCTGGCAAAGGAAAACTTACTGGCAAGTTAATTGATAAATTAACAATTTATTATGGACTAGCTATAAGAAGAAACTGCAATTCAGTACAAAATATGAGAGACGCTATTTGGGCAACTTTTTTCCACTATACCTCCACAGAGAAAAATCCACAGCACGATAAATGTCCAGAGGGCCCTGACTCATGGTGCACTTGGCAGCGCGCTTCATCAATGAACACTCTGTCATCATACAAACATGACTATGATTCATTAACAAGTGAAGTTTCATCAGCTATCAGACCCATTTATGAAGACCTCAGCAAAGAGGAGCTCTTAGAGAGGTGTGTTGGTGGATTCACTCAAAATAATAATGAAAGTTTAAACCAGTTAGTTTGGAAAATTACTCCTAAAATACTCCCTGCTGGTTCAAAAATAGTTGGGATCGCTGCATATGTCGCTGCTGGCACATTCAACGAAGGGATTTCAGCTTTGTTGCTTTTTATGCATGGCATGGACTTGAAACTTGGCCGAAACAGCCATGAGTATGCCCGAAAAGAAGATGAAAAACGCATACTCATTGCCGACAGGAAAGCTGACATTGAGACTCGTGAAGCAAGAATTCGTCACAGGCAAGAGCAAAAGGATGCCCTAGACATTGCCGCAGCTGCGGGTACTCTGCTTTATGGTGCTGGAATCGATGATTCTATGTAAGTTGAAAAAAAAGTTTTTTTCTTGCATGTAAGTTCAACTTAAAACTTTAAACGTGTTTTTCTCAAAACTTCATTTTTGAAGTCGGTGGACACGATTTCTCGAAAAGTTATGGACCGATTTAGTTCAAATTGTGTAGACATCTTTAAAATAACATTATCTAGTTATTGAACGAAGGAATTTTTTTTTTCATTACAACTTATTTTTTTAAGCCAATAAATGGCGAAATTTTGACCAAAAAATGAGATTTTTTTTTTCAAAGTTTGAGAAAAAATGAAAATTATATATATTTTTTTTTTCCCTTCGTTCAAATACGAAATTTATATATGTACTAACGAAATAATTTCGGTTTTTTAATTTTAGATGAACCAATAATAAGTTATGCTGTCCACGGCGAGAGCACTTTTTTGTGAGACACCCAGGGAGATGAGGTCTCAATGGCTGAATTTTCAACATTTTTATATAAAAATTTCAGGAGACATTGTTGAAATATGTACCTTTGATATGCCATATTATATTTTTTAAATGTATGATTGTTTATATAAAATAAAAAATCGTAAAAATACCTTTTTTTGGTACCTCTGAAACCCACCTAACCCCTTAAATCAAAACTTGAAGGCACTGCCTTACTCTTCTTTCTTAAAACTCAGTCTCAGTTCAAGAACTCTAACTTTAATGAAATTCGAAAAGCATTTATAGACTATTTCTTACCCACAAAAAAGTCTGTTTCTCTCAAATCCTTACAGAACTTAAGTTTAGATTCAAATGAATCGGTTAAAAATTTTGCTTTTCGATTGGATAAACAACTTCGACTTGCTTACCCAAAATTGGATCTTTCTGCTCTCAATTCATTAAAGTTCACTCATTTTCTTGAGGCTTTGCCTAAACAAATCAAACGCAAAATTTTAGAAGAAAATATTACATCTTTCGAGTTAGCTCTTGAACGAGCAAATTTTCTTCAAGACATTTATGACTCTCCCCCTAAAAAATCGTATGAGAATTTTAATCAAGCCTATTGTTTGGATTCTGAAAAAGTCCACGATAATTCTAATAATGTTCTTCATAAAACCCCTATAAAGCATACGAAGGATAAAGTTTATCACAATTCTCAAGCCAACTACTCTCCTTTACAAACTCAAAAGGACAATTCTCATGCTTCTCGTAATTTTCAAAGAAAAACTAGAACATTTTCGCCTTCTCCACCGAGACAAGAGGCTACAAATAAACGTAACAATAATTTTCGTCAACGTAACTTTTACCGGAAACGTCCTTATCAACCCACCTTTGACAAATATTCTCACAAAAAAAATTCTACATCCTTTTATCACAGACGAGATGTTGTACAGTGTGCGTTCTGTGGGAAATTCAATCATCGTATGGATACATGTTACAAATTTAAAAATATTATTAATTCGTCTAACCAAAACTCTTCAACTCAAATTTCGTCTCACCCTCACAGAAGGAGAAGCCACACCTCTTCTTCTGAAAATAACAACAATGTTTATCATTTAAACAGATAAGGGAGACTGGTTCTACTGACCGCCTTCTCTCCCGTAATTCTCATTCAGGGTCAGTACACTTTGACAACAACAACAAACATCAACAATTTGACAAACGCTCTTCAATTACTTTAGTGTCATCCACAGCTGTCCAAACTTCTCCTATGACATCTAAATTTAACAAATCTTCCTGTTCACATAATTCTTTGACATCTAAACAAAACTTTGAGATTAATGATGATATACAAGAAAATCATGTCATATGCAGTTCGTTTAACAACTCTTATGTTCTTCCATGCATCCTAATAAACGTTCAACATAATGAAATCTCCACATTAATAGATACTGGATCAAGTTTGTCTCTCTTGGATGTAGAATGCTTTAATAGCATTAAATCCAGGCTTCATTACAAATTTTTATCCAGGAATGTATCCGTGTCTACCATAAATTCTAAGGTCTTCTTCAAAGGATGCATTGAGATTGCATTTAAAATTGATAAATTTTTTTTTCATCATATCTTTTACCTTACAAAAATTCAAAATGTTCACTTTCAAGCCATACTTGGATTTGAATTTATTAACAAGCATTCTATTACTATTTCTCCAAGTATTAAGTCAATCCTAATTAAGGACAAACACATTCCTTTTCAAAGTTATAATGAATCTCCTACTTGCTATTTTATGAATTCTGAATATAATTATGTGAATTCAATTGCACCATATTCTCTCGATGCACACAAAATGCCTTATTATGAAGAATCTATGTCAAATAATCTAACGAGTGATACTTACATTGATAATACTTGTGCAAATTATGATAATTCAAGTTTACAGTTGTTCAACAATTATACAACCTATCCTTATAATTATAATGTTCAAAATAATGGTTTGTTTACAAATAATATGGCTCATTCTGCTATGAATTTTCATAATCCTTATATTGATAGTAATTTTACTTATTTTTCTAACTATTTTCCAACTGATTATGGTAATGTTGTCAACTATGTATCTAATGATAATAATATTCCTGGCAAGAATTTCTCATCTCAGAATACTAATGATGGTAGCTATGTTGGTGAAAAGCAAACTCATTTAAGTTATGGTAATAAAGTCTTGGTGAATTCCAACATGGTACAATTACTTAATAGAGAATTAATACCTCCTAATTCGTTTGTTTATTTACATGTTAAGTATCTCAATTCTCCATCTGAATATTTTGTTTTCAAACCCAATTTAAAAAATAAAGGTCTTGTGTTACATCAATCATTGCACTCAAAATCTTCGATTCAAAATGATTTATTTTTGATTGTATGTCAGAATATATCAAAGCTAGATATTCATTTAAATAAAAATTCAATTATTGGCGAATGTATCAATGTAGATGAGAAAGATATTGAAGAATACTCTTTTGATTTAGAATTTGAAAATGAATTCTGCAATTTAATTTTACCATCTGAAGAGATTAAGAGAAAACGTATTCAAGAATTATCTCCAAATGACTTTGATCTTAAACATTTACCTCCTCATGAAAGGGAAGCTTTAACAAAATTATTATGTAGTAAAGCTCTTGCTTTTTCGAAATCTCTTGACACTTTAGGTCATACTGACCTGGTCAATCCTCAATTTACAATGCTAAATTCTCATCTAGTAAAAACCTTACCTTTTCCCGTGCCACAAGCACTCGAGCAAGAAGCTCTTGACCAGATTAATCAAATGTTGAACGCCGGCATTATTGAGAGATCAAATTCATCTTGGGCATGTCCCATGCTTCTTGTTAAAAAGAAGAGAACTGATATGTCTAAGCCTCAAAAGTATCGTTTGGCTCTTGATTTAAGATTGTTAAATTCGATTATAATCCCATCATCATATCCTCTTCCTAGAATTCAAAATCTATTGGTGCAGTTGTCAAAATTTAAGTATTACACTACTCTTGACTTACCCTCTGCATATTGGCAGATTGCGGTACCTAAAGATATGCAAGATAAACTTAGTTTTACTACTCCATGGGGAATTTTTACCTATTTACGTCTAGTATTTGGCCTGAAGACGGCCGCCAGCACTTTCCAACAATTAATCGACTCTGTTATTCAATTATCTCAAATTGATTCCTGTTATGCATATCAAGACGATATTGTAGTGGGTGCTAATTCATTTGAAGAAATGTCCATGAAGCTCACAAAGCTATTAGACACTCTCGTTGCTAATAACATTACTCTGTCTCCTGAAAAATGTGCATTCATGCAAACAAGCATTAACTTTTTGGGTTTCCAACTCACAGATCATAAAATTCTTCCTATTACAAGTAACATTTTAAAAATTACTTCCTTCCCAAAGCCTAAAACCAAGAGGCAAACAAAGAGTTTTATTGGTTTGTGTTCATTTTATAGATCAATTATACCTAATTTTTCTAAATTGATTACTCCTCTCATCGAAGTCACCAAGCCTAAAAATAAATTTTCTTGGAAAACTGAGCAGGAAAATGCATTTAAAAAATTACAAAACATATTTTTTCAGAAACCTATGCTTAATCCTCCTAACTGGAATGAAACGTTCTATGTTAATACAGATGCCTCAAAAACAGCAATATCAGCTGTTCTTATGCAGAAATTTGATGGTGAACTAAAACCTATCTCCTATTATTCCAAAACTCTATCTCAATTAGAAAGACACTACCCTGCCATCAAACTGGAACTTTATGCCATTTACAAAGGCATAACTGCTTTTAAATACTACATTTTTGGTCGACCCTTTATTCTATTGTCTGATGCAAAGCCACTTAATAATTATAAAAAAGCTACATCACCTGCTGATATTACTACTCGTTGGATGTTAGAACTGTCAGAATACTCGTACACATTCCAACATGTTCCAGGCAAAGAAAATGTCTTAGCAGATTTTCTGAGTAGAACTCCTCACATTCCTACTGAAGATCTCAATAATAATCCAGATCTTATTTCTTCACAAGAACCTCTACCTATTGTTGATAATCAAAAAGATTTATATAATGAAATTCCTCACTTTCCATGTGGTTTAGTTGACAAAATACACCACACATGTCATCTTCAGAGTGATTCTTCACCTCCTAATAATGATAATAACCAAGATCCATTATTAGAAATTCTTGATCACACCATCTTCTCTGAACAGCAAAAGGACCCAAAAATCAAACAAATTTATGAAGATCTTAAAAATAATAAAAAATCTAAAAGTTTAAATGGCTACTATATTAATCCAAGTAATGAGTTACTTTGCTATAATGGTCATTTTTCTTCAGAAGATATCGAGCTACACAAAGCTGTTTTACCTGTGTCACTTAGAGCAAAAGCCTTAAGAATTGCTCATATTACTCATACTGGAATTCATAAAACCATTGTTAATTTAAAGAAAAGATTTACCTGGAAAACCCTTGTTTCAGATACCATTAATTATGTCAACTCCTGTGAAATTTGTTTAGTAAATAAGAATCATAAAAAAAACACTGCTCCATACTTACCTGCACCACTCCCAACAGCTCCCAATCAAAAAGTCTCTATGGATTTACTCGGCCCATTGAGAAATCGTCAATATGTGTTGACCATGATAGACCATTTTTCTCGTCATTTAGAATTATATGCCTTGAATAATATCAGTGCTGAGTCTGTTACAAAAGCTTTATTGCATTATATTTCCACACATGGAAAACCCGAATTAACTCTCACTGATCATGGCTCTCAATTTACTAGTGACATGTTTTCTTTCTTTAATAAAAAGCTTGGCATTAAATTAGAACACAGTTCTGTAGCCCATCCCCAGGCCAACGGATTAAGTGAACGAGTCAATTCTCAAATAAAATCGTCTGTGAATACAATGGCTTCACAAGGATGTGATATACCAACTGCTCTAAAAATTCACCAATCCATATATAATGCTACACCTCATCCAGCCACAAAATTCACTCCAAATCTTCTTCATTTTGGAAGAGAAATAAACGACATTTATTCCAATTATAAAACTCAAGTTTCATGGAAAATTCTCAATACTGCATATGAAATTCATAAATTAATGGATGTTATTGAAAAAGTATACTATCAAGCTTACAAGAATAACGAATCGTCTAGACAAAAGGTGTACCAAAAATCCAGAGAAAAATTAAAGTTTTCCAACATCAATGTTAATGACATTGTTTACGTAAAATTTCCCACTGTGTTTAACAAAAAAATACAAGGCCCATATAAGGTGAAGAAAATAATTTCTCCTGTGCTCATTCAAATTCAAGATTCCAATAATAGTCATGCTTCCCCTATGTTGATTCACACTAATCGAATCTTGAAGCTTCAAAAGAGAAATGAAGCACTGCAACATCCTTCAGTTTCTTCTAAAAATGCATCACATGATCAATCAGCTGTTGATAATGCATCTTCCACTCCTGTGAGACAACACTCTCCTACCCAAGTTTCAAATCATGATGCTGCATGTAACACATCTCCTCAAATTCTTTCTTCTTCTAAGTCACAACAAACATCTTCATGTTCCAGTAAATCGGTTTTGTCACAAGCTTCTCCTGATAGCACTCATACTGGGATTAAAAACAAGTCTACTCAATACAAAAATTATGATCTTCGCCCTCGCAATCATAAACTGTATAAGAAATAAACTAACCTTCTTTTTCCTTTTTCAGGATGACTATTGCTTTGTAGTATAATCAGTCGATGCTAGCCAGACTGATATTTCAGTAAGAAGAATCACTATGTATTTTTTTTCTTTCTTTTCTCCAAGCTGCAGGCAGCTGTTATTATTTTTTTTCTTCATTATGTAAGTCTTCTTCTCCCTGATACAATTCGACAGTCATCCTCTTGATGTATGTATGGTTTTCAATAGTTTATTATTTTCTGCATTTAACTCTAAGTCATAATTATTACAATAAATTTATATATAATCTCATGTATGCCATACTTTTAAATCTTACAATGTCTTTAATTACAATAGTTGGTGCTAAAAAATTGAGAAAGAATTTGTCTTTTATATTCTTGTTATAATATTATGTCATTATTTAAAGTGATTTTTGACAAATGTTTCATTCTAATAAGAAAGGTGAAATTGTAATTGATATAAAGTAAACATAAAGATGAGTACTCATCAAATTATTTTCCCTATTGTGTCTTCTCTTTACAATGCATGCATGCTTTAATATTTAACCTCTTTTGATAAAAAAAAAAAAAGAAAAGAAAGTGCATGATAAACTTATACATACTAATATTTCTTCTCTTCTTGTTGAAGTATAGAAGGTGAATGACTCACAATAAGTAGTATATATTTTTTTTTATATACTTTTGGGTATTTATACTTTGGATCCAAAGAGGTTGGTTGAGTCAATATATATAGTTATATAAAGCAAATACTTGATATATGACAAATACAAAAGTGATCACTTACTTAATTTGTTAACAAATGTTTGAAAATTACAAGTAAATATGTTCTAGATATCTTCTATATAGAAATTTTGACATAATTGATTTTTGTTTGTAAGTTGACATATTCATATAAATTCCTTCCTTTTTCAGAATATTAAACATCTTATGTTTTATGTTTATTTTGAATGAAGTATAGTATTAAAGATATTTATGCAATTATTGTCAATTTATATTAAAAATGTTCAAGAATACTCCTTTATGAGAGTGTAGGGATTCTCTCTTTGAAAGTTATTATATTCATTTTGAAGATATTTTTATTGAAATATAACATTATACTTTTGCTACCAATTTAACATATGCCATTCCTTTTGCAACTTATTAATTTATTTTCTGTGAAAATGTGTTATTGAATAATGCTAAGGTTATTCATTTAAGATTTATTGCAAGTTTAAAAGGCTATGTGGTGATATAAGTAAATTCTTTTATGAGAGCATAACTAATCTCTCTGCACCATTTATATATATTTATTTTTATTATTGTTCAATTTTCAACTTACAAATTCATTCAATTTATCATGTGTTATTTGAAACCATATATTTTATATAGTTATAGTATGATTCATATACAGTTATAGTATGTTTCATTTTGTTGACAGTTAAGAATATAATATACATATTATTGTATAATCAAATATTTTGACATATGCTAAAGCATTCTACTATTATAAGTGCATTTTGCACAGCCTAACAAGAGACTCGTCAAACTTAAGGACTGTTGTTTTGCACATAGACATAGACTTTAAATTTTTTTTAATATATGATAGATACTTCTGGAAGAAAATTTTGTATACCTTCCATGTTAACATATAAGGATTACTATCATAACAATAAGTATTTTTCTTTTATTATTTGAACAGCATGTAAAACAGTTATTTATATTCCTATAACTATTTCTGATACATTTATTTTGTGTAATTATTTAGTATATTTGTACATGTGTTAGAAAATATTGTCTCGATGAAAAATTGTTCATTTTTGTCATCTCACCAATATTTTCTTTTGGGGGACCCTGGGTAATATGTGGTGGTTACTCGATAACCCCCCCCCCCATATGTTTAGTTTAATTCATTTTTATTAGCCATTTTATTTCTTATTACCTCCTTTTTATTAATGTTCTCAATTTAAATTTTATTTCGATTTCGTTTCTTTTCTTTTCGTCGCCTGTAATGTTTTCTTTCTTACTTAGCTTTCGAATGTTCCAAGCCGGTAAAATCCTGTTCGAAGTCATTCCTTCCGGTTTGGAGATCCTTCGAGAACATTCTGGCTTGTTCTATGGGTGGAACTTCCGCTTATTCAGTCACCCCCCCTTAACCTATCAAATTAGTTTCCGCAGGTGACGTATTTTAAGCCATTGAGTGCATGGCCACCTGCTTTGGCCTCCCTTCTTTACGTGTTTTTCAATTCTGTTTTTATTAAATTCATATTTCTCCATTCTTTGCATCGTAACTTGGCTTATTTTTTTCCTCGCCCCCCTCTTTCGCTCGCTGCCAACTTGGCGCCTTTCGGATTTACAGTAACCCTTCCTCTTTTTTCCCTCCGGGCTCTCGCCCACCAGTCAGTAGCGCTGTTAGACTCCTGCCGTAATGGATGCGGATGGTTGATCAGAGATTTTAGTGGAATTCCAGGGCAAAGGGTGCTCCCCCCGATACCGTTGGACCGAACAAGTGTTGATTTTTTAAGGCTGCGAGTAGCAGGGCATCAATCCTAAGCATCCAGAAAATGATTCTGAGTGTTACTTCTTCCTGGTTACAGATGTTACATAAAGTTATATCATCATTTGTCTCCATATCTTGTTCGTCAATTATCTCATCAAAATCTTTAACCAAATTCGTTCCTCATTCTTCAATATTACCTTGTTTGTTCTCTCCCCTCTGAAGGAAACATGCGGAGGTGATCACTCTCATCCAAGTTATGAGTTATTTCATTCATAAAGTAATTATTTCATCATATCATTATTTTGGCCCAACATTATATATATAAATCTTGAAATATCACGGGGCGTTCCAAAGGAAAATATTGTACATCTCTATGTAAAATTTTCGTCTGATATATTTATATCTGAAAGTATATATCCATAAGTGATGTTTTGAAGAAAAATAATAATTTCTTCCCTTTTTTCGTATCATGAGAAATTTTATAGTTCATGCTGTCAAGACATATAAAAAATGTGTTATGAAAGAGAATTTTGTTTTTAGAAGATATCAATTTTATAATTATCATCTGTTGTGAAATTGTTACTACAGAATACATGATTAATATGTACGAGTGCATAGAATACATATCTGTGAAGAAATATTTATAGTCGTAAAAAATAAATAAGTTTTCATGAAATAAAAATATTCATCTTCAAAAATCTGTCTACGTTTTAATTCCTGTGCATGAGTCTGGATTAATTGTTCTTCAAAAGCCAAGGACTTTACAGGTAACTTTTACTTTTTCAATTTTATATTTTTTATAACTTTGTGCTTGATTTTTTTATCATCATGGATAAAGATGTTTTCTATTATTTCTAAAAGAAGTATGGATGGTTCATTATGGGGTCTTTTGCCGGCCCGCATTCTTCGCAATGTATTAGTCACTTTCACGATCACTTTGGCCTAATTGTGGGTAGAAACAAGTAAACAAGTGTTTCTCCTACCATCTCTTCTTCTCACCCACTAAAGTAAACACAACACTAATGGATTTAAAAGAATTCACATAGTACCATTTGATTCAGCATGAAAAAATACACTAAAATATGATATCAGTTGAAGAACAACTACAAAAGCTGATTTTTAAGGAATTTTTTAAATGTTCGTTCTTTTTTTTAAAATAAATTTTAGAGGTGGAATTTTTGAAAATCCCTTCTTAGCGGCACTCAATGTTATAAGTAGTATTTTTACCACAATTTTCAAGATTTTGGTTCGGTAGATTTTTTTGTGTCGTGATTAATACGAAATCCAGACTTTCTTTTATATATATAGATTTAAGCTAATTCAGACCAAATTTAGTGCTTACGGTGTATGCAGTATTTTTTCCATAAAGTATGTTATATGATTGGTAAAATGAATTAGAAATCAGATATGAATAAAAGTTCATGGTATTTTTAAGAGGCTTTTTCAATAAAATTGAATTGATAATTTAACAAAACAGAAGTTAATGCAATATTAAATTATAAATTCATACCAAGCACAAATAAAACTGTGATTTTAAAATTCATTATCAGACAACAGAAAATGCAATAATTTTTTTTACCTGTTAAAATAATTTTATGTTGTGAATATATTTAAAAAAATCATTTTTTAATAAGACAATAAGATTTTAAATAGCTATTTTAAGGTAATGATTCCTAATAAATTCATAAAGAAAAACATTTAAGCATTTATAATTTCTGTGATGGCATGCTTATAATTTTAGTCTATTCATTTATAAGCTACAGGTTTTCTTGTAATTCTTTAGTAATAAATTTTATTCAATTTTTATTGTTTTTAAGTTTACACTAAATAAGTATTGTTTCATGCAATAAAATGTTCTTTTTTCAAATATACAAATTATATAGCTTGACTGTTGCTTTTTTCTAATAAAAGAGCAAAGAAAGCAATAAAGATAATCATGGTGTATCATCATGTAGCAAGACAGAAAGTATTAATGCAGTCTATTCATTGCATATTTTTGTTATTTTAAAACATTTTTGCGATAAAAAAAGGACTAGAGATACTTTTTTGATATATTTTTTAAATATTTGTATGAACCAAATGATTAATCACAATACAGTTGTTTATACTGATTTCAATGATTTAATGACACACAGTTATCCTATTTTTGTAGTGTTTTACAAAAAACATCTTAACATCACAAGAAGATCTGATTATTATTTTAATTATTTATTATTATTATGAGCAATCCCTTGCCAAAGTCCAAATTTACTGAGAAAAATTAAGCCTTCACCTGTTCCCTACTCCTTCTTAGTCTAATGAGAGATCAGCAACAGGCCTATGGATTGTTTTGGGTATAAAGGCCAGGTTGTACCAGCATCAAAAATTTACAAAAAGAAGAAGGGAAAAAAAATGAAAAATTGAAATTTTAGATAATGTCACTAAATCATTAAAACAACAATTGTAAAAATAAATGTTATTAAAAAATACATTTATTAAAATGCACAATCATTAAAAACTTTATTTTATTTTTCAGTAGAACCCTGATAATCCAAATCAGTTTTTTCTTTTTTTTTTTTTTTTTTTTTTTTTTTTTCCAAGTCTGAGAAGCGATTGGCTAATTTCCATAACATTAACTTGTTGCATCATCGTATTCTGAAAAAAAAAAAAAAAAAAAAAAAAAAAACTTTTTAGCCAATTGCTTTTCAAACTTGGAAAAAAAAAAAAAAAAATGAAAGAATCAATTTGGATTATTGGGGTTCTACTGTATTTCAAAATAAAAACCTGCCTAATGGAGTGAGATGAACTTTGTTTTTCCTTTTGTATTCAACTTTTCACTTAATGAAGTTTTTAATTAGACTCATAGCAATGTAGTTTAGTGTTAAAGGATTATTCTAGTCAACCCAATGCAGGAAAATTGTATTTGATCTGCATTGGAAATCATCACAATTTTCTCGTTCTCTTAATCTCTTTAAATATTTGTATACATTTAGGATGTTAGGATATAAATGATTTCCAGAAATATGAGGATATACAAAATAACATTGGATAGCCAAGATATCAAATAGATATCAGGATAATAAATACCAAACTTCTTATTTTTGACAAAATAAAAACCTTTCTATAGGGGGAAAAATGCAAAAAATTCTTGAATAAACTTGTTTGAAAGGGATACAAAACAAAAATTTACTATATTGGGCTAAAAGATTGAATTTAAATTGTTTTTATAAATAGCTTGAAATAGTTGATGAACTTAGAAAATGGGAGAGAAGGAAAGTAAATAGGGTCACCCGGGGTAAAATGGGTATAAAAATCAGCTTTTTTAATTTTAATGTTTCATAGCAGAAATATTATGAAATAAATTCATGTTTTTGTTCAATATTTTTGACATTGTGTATCTTAGGTCTAAATTAAACATAATTTGTGTTTACTTTTTTTTTTAATTTTTGTGTAAAACACTATACCTATTTTACCCCGGTGTATACCCATTTTACCTCGTGGTTCGGGGTAAAATGGGTATGCACCGGGGTAAAATGGGTATATGCTGGTTAAAGTTGAATAATAAATTAAATATACTTAAATACACTATAATTAATGTGTAAACCATTTAAAAGTTTTGTACTTTCATCCCCTGAATCATGTGTAAACTTGGAAGGTGAGGGGAAGGGGCTTCAAAAACTCCCCACTTCAATTTGCTTACATTTTTTTTCTTGACGTATAAAAACACTGTTATGAAACTAATGTAAATAAGATGAGAGTACTGACAAATCCTATCCTTCACCACATCAGTTTACGCACATGCTGTGAATCGTGTTTCTCTTTAAAAGTATTTTTTTTATTTAATGAAATTCAAAAGCAGATAGATATCAGCATGAATATCTGTAGGGAAAAAATGAGAAATTAAATTACACTGGAAAATCAATGTTTAATCAAAAGCAATTTATGCAGATAGGTATAGCATAATAAAAATTTACATGCAAAGTGTATATTGGCAAGGACTATTGCAGCTCTGTTGAGATAGCTCTCTGGCAATTAGGATGCGTTCACATCAGCAACATAGTCTTTCTCAGGAAAGATATAAAAATAATCCAGCAGATGACTTTGTTGCAAACTTCACAGTATTTTTACCTTCATCAGGGATATCAATAAGACCTGTGAATTCTTGAACAGACTTCTTTACATTAACTTTTACAGGGACTCAATTGCCAATCACTGGATTCATTGCAGTGAAAACCTTTGGTTTAACTTCTATTTTATGGGTTGCTTCGATTCTTTTAACTGTTTGTACTTTTTTAGACTTGCAGCTACCTGCTCTGTAGTTAAAACTTCTCCTACCTTTGCTTGTACTCTCTTGCGTTTTCTCTGAGTTTTTTTATAGCCTCGCCAGTACTAGAAAATGTGTTTTAATTTAATTTTGCGATATTTTTCTTACCTTGTGTTCCTGTACATTTAGTCAATTTGCATGTATTATAATGTAACCCGAAATAGCCTAATTTATAATATAAATGATAAATTGATGATATAAGTAATAGCCTAATTTCATATAACAAAGCATAATTTCAGTTTAAAACATAGGATCAATAACAATTTGCCCTCAAAAGTTTCTTTCAACTTTGATCAATCTTCATATATTCATATCTTGACCTATACCCATTTTACCCCATATGACAAAAAACGCTATAAAATTTTTGTGAGTAAATAAATTTACTTAATTTAACAGTTTTCAGTTAGAAGAATCCTTCTTCTGTAAATATCAAACAGTTTATTCCTAAAATTCTTCCTGTATATTTTTCTGGAAAGAAGTTTTTCAACCACTAAAAACACTTTGTTCTATCTTCTGAAAAACAAAATGGTTGCTAAGCCCATTATATGCGTCGCCAGTTTGTTTTTATAAGGTTTAAGTATTGCCAGATATGTAAGCACTTTGTTCATAATTTTAATTTATTTTAAAAATTTGTCTGGTAAAATAATAAAATAAATAAATAAAATATACCCATTTTACCCCGGCTACCCATTTTACCCCGGGTGACTACCCATTTTTTTTTTTTTTTTTTTTTTTTTTTTTTTGTTAAATAAAAACAATAAAAAACAGAAATTTGAGGTATAGGTGCATTCAAACCTGTCTTTGTTTATCTATAACCCAATTTGTAAAGCTCTGTGAACAGCAGATTTCCCAGACAAACAAACAGCTTTCTTTTATTAACATAGATTTACCTTAAAGAAAGCAAAAATTCTTAAATATTTAGAAACATTTAACTTGCTTAAACTACACAGTGAGAAAGGGGACAAAATCTTTATCTGCTAAGATGATTATTTAAAACAAAGTAAAATAAAATCATCTTAAAAAATACAAATAAGAAGAATATATTTTACTTTTCTTCTGTCTTGTCTTCTCAATTCTTGTTTTGCAAACATATCAGATTTTCCCTTATCTCTCCAGAATCGCCTTTTCAGCATCCAAACAGCAGACTTTTCTGGTTCTAAAATAAACAGACACATTAAAAATTTAAATTGTAATTTTATCATACTCAGTAAATTCTAGTAAGATGCAACTGCAAGGGACTGAATTTTTTTTTTTTTTTTTTAAACAGGTTTTCATCTTCACATGTATAATTACATGGCATATAATTTGTCAGGACCACAATTTTTTCCTGTTAAAAGCAAGTTTCTGTAACCAACAAGTTCTGTTTGTAAATATTTTATTACATTATTCTGTATATTATTCCAAATGATTGATTAGCCTACAATAAAACAGACTTTGGATGTCACACTATTTATTCACTGACAAAATTTTAAATAATATAAAAATTCATAGTAGCAGAAAAATAATGGAGAAACAGGCATATTTACATATTTTTTAAACGATTTTTACTTTCACTGTTCCACACTTTATTCATAGTGTTTTAAACTATTTACAGCAAAGTGGCAAGAAAGCGTAAGACAGTTCATAACTGTTTCAAATATGCTGATTTCAGCCAAATTTATCATATCTTGAATGCATAATCTCTTCAGACCTGAGGTACACAAATGTGTACCCACCATTCTTTTCTTCATAAAAACTAAACTACAGTAGACTCCCTCAAATCCGCACAGCTTGGGACCAGAGGTTGTGCGGATTTTAGAATTTTGTGGATTTCTGGTCGTTGCTTTATTTATATTTCTTAAACAGTAATTTGAGTGCAATTAATAGTGCAATTGGAACTATAATGAATGCTTACAATATAATAAAATATTAAAATAAGTAATAAACTAAAATAATAAAAATTTAGATAATTTTTAAAATGATTAAAGTACTAATAGCAAAGGTCAAGTTAATAGTGTATGATTAAATATTCATTATAAAGGTTAAATGCAATTTTCCAAAATTATTCAACAAAACTTGCCACACTTGCATTACTAATTCACATCAAAATCATAAAATAAGGATTTTTTTTTCAAGTTTAGCCTGGCTTAATAACCAAAAAATCTTGATTAATGCATAAATATATTTGGTAAGAAGATTCTGATTACCAGTGATAACAGCAATATCTTGAATTTTTTCCAAAAAAATTTATTCTTCCTTCATGAATAAAACATAAATAGAATATTATTAAGAAAATTACAAATAAAAAAATATATGGAATTGATACAAAACTAAAAAAGAAAAATCAAATTTTGTCCCAATATCTGAACTGAAAGTTTCATTGTTTACATCCATAAAATACGTGCAGATTTTAGAGAGTTGCGGATTTCTGGTTTGCGGATTTGAGGGAGTCTACTGTATTCGAATTTTTTACATTTTTACTTTACTTCTATATAGCTGAGTGTTTTATGCTTTAAAACAATACCAACAAATGTCAGCACGGATGAATATTACCTCATAAAATAAATATTATTTTCATCTGAGTTTCGAAAATACCTTCAATACATTGTGGCCAAAAAAAGTAAGAAATATTCATGATTATTTAACTCAAATGCTTTACAATAAAAAATTTGAGGATTTGTTGATCATTTACTTGTTTAAAGACCTTAATTTTGTCATTGCGTAAATTTATATTACTGACAGTTAAACTGATATTTTAAGTGGATTAGCACTTTTATATCCATATTTGTAAACCTAAATTACCTGTCCCCTAAAGTACTGATTTCAAAGAAATGACTCTTTCTGTCATCTATGGTGTCATTTTGATTATACAAAAGCAATAAATATATATTTGTAGAGTTATTTTATGCTCAGGTCTGAAGAGGATAGAAGATAATGAAGACAATCCCTCTTCCAATATTGTTTAAAGATCTGTTAAATCATGAAATAGAAGTAATGGGGTACCGTATATACTCGCGTATAAGTCGAGAAATTTTAGACAAAAAAATAACTTCAAAGTGGGGGGGTCGTCTTATACGCAAGACCTAAAAAAGAAAGATCTATAAATAAAATATCGGAAAATAGTTTGCTAGGGAATCAGTGCTGCAGCACCCCATTGTTTGTAGATTACAAAATCTAAAATCTGGAAACCTTCTGAATTTAAGATCATTTTTAGTTTATTTTTCAAAAAAAAAAAAAAAAAAAAAAAAATCTATCCTAGCCTATTGCAAAAGAACAAAAAAAAGTGTGTGATTTATGTCAAGAACAATACCAAAAAATAGAGATGGGCAAAATCATCTATTTTAAGGAATCGTTCACCAAAAGGAATGAATCATTCAAAGTCTTTCTGAAAATTTGAACATATTCCAGAAAAAGAATTGTGGAAGAACCACATTTTTATTAAGTTTTTTCCATCATTTTTCATTAAGTTTTCATTTTTTATGTTAAGTCTATGATTTATTCATTAAGGTACCTTTTTATTGTTTCACTAATTAAAACTACTAACCTACTTCAACAGCATGCAGATATCCATTTTGTTTACATTTTGATTTGACTAGTTTTCAGGTAAAAATTATGGTTGGTTGGTTGCTCACAAGATATCAAATATTTTTCAACAGGTGTTTTTAATGTTACTCAACTTTATGTGTTTTATGCAAAATAGTTCCAGCATGTGCTGGCTAGTGCTGATTGGTTGTCAGCTATTATAAAATGAGAAAGTTTCTCATGTTTGTTAGCTTGTTCATGTTTCAATGTTTACAGTATTCATAATTAAAGTTACTACTGTGATGTTTCCAAGATGCTTTCAAGATGCTTCAAGGTATATTAATAAAGCTGCTGTTGATTTTAAATCAGGTTGTGTTTCTTTTCAAGTCATTATTTTACAAAGCTCCTTCCGATTTGTAAGTAGACATTTTATTTTCAATTTACAAGATGTGCATTATTTACTCTTTCATTATTGACTTCAAGACAGTTAAAGCTTATCAATTTTTAAAGTAATTACTCTGCTATATATATATTACATAAAGAAGAACAAAGGGTTATGGTGGCCCAGTATTGCACCATTTTAAATGCATAATTGAATGAGTTTTAACTTAGAAGTATTTCAGTGACTGTAAACAAACATGGCTGCTAGCCCTAACCCTCAATTGCTATTGACTAGGCATAATTACAATTCTTGGGTAACAAATATAAAGAGGATTCTAGAGTCAGAGGGTTTAATAATATGGATAGATAAGAGTAAATGGCCAAAAGAAGATGACTTAGGTGAAGTTGATAAATTTAAACTTAATCAAAGTAAAAGTAAAGCTGCTGGTTTACTGAAAACATATTGTAGTAGAAAAGTTGAACTTGAAATAAATCATTTAAGTGACCCTTCAATTATATGGGATACACTTAAAACCAATTTAGAAATTGAGTGTAGATCTTTAAAAGCATATAGGCTAGCAGAGTTTAGAAATTTAAGGATACTTCCAGATGAAGAGTTGCCTACATTTATAGCTAGGTTTGAGGATTGTTATAGGAAGTTAACTGATTCTGGGGAATCTGTTAGTGAAGATCATAGGTGTTATCAATTGTTACAGTGTTTGACAGAGGAATATGATTACCTTGCTAGGGAATTTGAAAACTGTGTTGAATCTAATTTTAAATTTGATAATCTAAAAACAGAAATTTTAAAGGAATACAATCGAAGGAATTTCCGTGATCTTCAAAAACAAGAGTGTTTATTAACTGTTAAAACCAAAGATAATTCTAATAAACAAATTGCAATTGAACAAGGCTTAAGGAAAAAGCAAACTTGTTTTTTATGTGGTAAAAGCAATCATTTAGCTAAATTTTGTAGAAACAAAACTTTAATTTCTAGAACTAAACCTAGAATAAGCTCATTTGTCTCTGAATTTATGGTAGATAAGTGTTATGTAAATGAGCTTTTTCCTGCAAACAGAGAATGGACTCTGGATAGTGCATCATCGGCACATGTATGCCAGAATAAAGAATTTTTTACAGAATTGAGGAAACCTCCAGCAGGTGCTGTCGTGCAGATGGGAACCACTCCCCATACAGTACAGGGTATTGGGGAAGTTGAATTTAAGATTAAAGATCGAAATAAAATAAAAACTGTAAATTTACATGATGTTTTATATGTGCCATCTATTCATAGAAATTTAATTAGTATGTCTAAAACGGATAAAGCTAAAATGCATGCCCGACTAGATAAAGGGTTTCAAATTTTTTCACCTAAATGGAAATACTTATGGAGTGCTAAGTTAAAGGGTAATTTTTATACCATAAGAGGTTGGCCTAGTAATGAGAGCTCTCAATTTAAAGGAAAAAATGAACAAATTAAGACTCAACATAAACTTAACTTAAGTAAAGAAAACAATTATAACAGTGCTTACGCTTTAGATAGGAATAATATAATGCTATGGCATGAAAGATTAGCACATGTAAACTTAAGTACTTTGAAAGATATGTTTAATAAAAATCTTATACAAAATCCTGGGAAACTTAAAGGTGAAGAAACATGGTGTGAATCATGTGTTATAGGTAAAAGTACAAGAGCTGTACACCCAAAATTGCCCCAAATTAGATCTAAAGAGCTGTTAGAACTTATCCACAGTGATGTCTGGGGTCCGGCTCCAGTTACAACAAAACACGGTTATAGATATGTTTTAACCTTCATTGATGATTTCAGCCGCAGGGCTTTTTGTTTCCCCTTACGTAATAAGGATGAAGTTTATAGTAAAATTAAAGACTTTATAGCTTTGGTAGAAAGGCAAACTGGAAAAAAGGTTAAAACTGTGAGGACAGATAATGGTTTAGAATACTGTAACCGACCGTTAGAAAAGTTTTTAGAAAATCTTGGTATTAGACATAAACACACCACGATTTATTCTCCGCAAATGAACGGTTGTGCGGAGAGATACAATCGGGTACTGTTTGATGGAATGAGGACATTATTGCATTCAGCTAATTTAACAGATGATTTTTGGCTTGAAGCCATGATGACGATAAATTACATAAGAAATAGGACTTTACATTCTACTATAAATGATATCCCTTTCAGGCGGTGGTATAATAAAAAGCCATCATTAAATCATCTTAAAAGATATGGCTGTATAGCCTATGTTCATCAACCCCCACAGAAAAGAAATAAGTTTCAGCCTCGTGCTAAGAAAGGTATTTTAGTTGGATATGGGTTTGGAACAAGCGGCTATAGAATCTATATACCTGATGAAAATACTATTGTAGAAAGTAAACATGTAACTTTTGATGAAAAAATATTAGGAAAAGCAAAAGAGGGTCATAATATTTCTTCAGAATTTGACGAAGATGATTTGGGGGGTAATTTAGGAAACAGTGTTTCAAGTCCCAAATTACAAGTTGACCTAAAACCAGTGCCATTAAACCAACCAACCGAAAATGAAAAAGGAAAAGTGACTGAATTAAAAGTCAACTTCAACTTCTTTCCTCGATCACTTACCCCTAGTCCTGAACCAGAACCGAATAGAGTTACATTTCAAAGGATAAGAACAGTAAGAAGTAAAGGGACTTCAAAGGAAAAAATTGACATTTATATTTTTACACCTGATGGAAAGACTTTAAGAAGTCAAAGAGAAATGCAAGAGTATTGTAGGAAAAATAAAATAATATATGATGAAAATTTAGTAAGTTTTTCGTATAAAGATGAATATGAGGGTCCTATTATCTTAAAAACTGAGAATAACACTAATGAACCGGACAGTGAGGAAGCCTGCTGTGCAGAAAATATTATACCAAGATCCCCGAAACAAGCAAAATCTCTTCCTGAAGCTAAATTTTGGAAAGAAGCGATGGATGCCGAAATTAAAACTATGATTGATAGAAATGTCTGGACATTAGTTCCACAACCAGAAAACTGTAAAATTTTAGGTACCAAGTGGGTATATACACTTAAAAGGAAAGCCAATGATAAACTTGGAAATTTTAAAGCCAGATTGGTAGCCTTGGGGAATAACCAGAGAGAAGGACTAGACTATGAAGAGACATATAGTCCAGTAGTAAACTTCCTATTAATTAGACTTTTTATTGCTTTATTCATATGTATCTTGGGATGGAAACATTGTTTACTAGATGTGCGATGTGCATATTTGTATGGTGCTATAGATAAGGATATATACATAAGACAAGATGCAGATTATGTAACAGTAGGAAAGGAAAAGTATGTCTTAAAATTACATAAAGCTTTATATGGTCTTCATCAGTCTGGAAGATGTTGGTATGAAGAACTACACAATAAACTCATTAGCAATGGTTTTAAAGAAATACCAAGACTTACTTGTGTGTATTCTTATAAAAAGAAAGCAGTGGTACTAGTTTATGTCGACGACCTGCCGATATTTGCTGAAAATGAAAATAGTTTAAAAGAAGTAGTTTCTCTTATAAAAAGTTTATATGAAGTAGAAAATATGGGACCCATTTCTAAACTTTTGGGTATTGAATTTGATACAACTGGTGATTCCATGAAAATTCATTGTAAAAAGTACATTGAGAAATGTCTTGAAAAATTTAATTTTAAAAACTTTACTAAAATTTCTCTTCCTCTCCAACCTGGAGTTGTTCCTTCTAGGAAAGATATGCCGACTGACGACAACCAGATGGAAGATGTTCCGTACAGAAATTTGTTGGGATGCTTGCTCTACATCGCTGGACGTTGCAGACCTGATATCAGCTATGGAGTAGCAGCTCTTTCTCAGTTTGTGGAAAATCCTGGACCTATCCATTGGAAATGTCTTCAGCAAATCCTCTGCTATCTTGGAACTACTAAGGAATTGGGAATCCAAATGTACCCTCAAGACCCTCCCATTCAACTTTCTGCCTACGTTGATGCTAGCTGGGCTAGTGATCCGAGTGACCGCCGATCCTGGACTGGATATTCTATTTTCTTGAATGGCCTCCCTATAACTTGGCGTGTGGTGAAACAGACTTGTGTAGCCATGTCTCCAATGGAATCTGAATTTATTGCAGCCTCGGAAGATGCTAAAGAACTTAAGTACCTGAATTCAACCGTGGAACAATTATATTCTACACTTAATCTTGATTCAAATATTATTGGTAATCAAAAACCAATATTAAAGTGCGACAATGCTGCAGCTATAGAGTTTATTAAAAACAGAGCTGAGAATATCAGGAATAGATATATTGATTTAAAATATATGTTCGTGAGAGATCTGTATTTGCAGAATGTGTTTGATATCATTCATGTTAAGTCTAAAGACAATTTAGCTGATATTCTAACCAAGTCACTGTGCAAGGACTTATTTATGAAACTTAGATGTGCGTACTTATGCTGAGGGGAAGAAAAGAAGAAAAAAAAAAACTTTTTTGAACTTAATTATGAATTTTTTGAAAGTGAATTTTTCTATTGTGTGTTTAAGTTTGAATGTGTATATCTATTTTGAAAATGTTTAATATGAAAAATGTTGGAAAAGGGGGGCATTTTGTGGAAGAACCACATTTTTATTAAGTTTTTTCCATCATTTTTCATTAAGTTTTCATTTTTTATGTTAAGTCTATGATTTATTCATTAAGGTACCTTTTTATTGTTTCACTAATTAAAACTACTAACCTACTAACAAAACTAATCACTAACCTTCAACAGCATGCAGATATCCATTTTGTTTACATTTTGATTTGACTAGTTTTCAGGTAAAAATTATGGTTGGTTGGTTGCTCACAAGATATCAAATATTTTTCAACAGGTGTTTTTAATGTTACTCAACTTTATGTGTTTTATGCAAAATAGTTCCAGCATGTGCTGGCTAGTGCTGATTGGTTGTCAGCTATTATAAAATGAGAAAGTTTCTCATGTTTGTTAGCTTGTTCATGTTTCAATGTTTACAGTATTCATAATTAAAGTTACTACTGTGATGTTTCCAAGATGCTTTCAAGATGCTTCAAGGTATATTAATAAAGCTGCTGTTGATTTTAAATCAGGTTGTGTTTCTTTTCAAGTCATTATTTTACAAAGCTCCTTCCGATTTGTAAGTAGACATTTTATTTTCAATTTACAAGATGTGCATTATTTACTCTTTCATTATTGACTTCAAGACAGTTAAAGCTTATCAATTTTTAAAGTAATTACTCTGCTATATATATATTACATAAAGAAGAACAAGAATGAATCCCATTTTTCTTTGTCTTTCTATGATTCCGATTTATGACATTAAGCATAATTTTTCGGATGATACATTTCCGAACGATTCCGAAGAATCGTTCCTTTTCAGAGTTGTTTTATTTCGGAACGAGTCCGAGGAATCGTCCTTTTCGGAGTCGTTTCATAACGATACAGAAGAGTCAAGCTTTTTACCGTTCGATTCTTTTCAGAGTTGTTTCATTTCGGAATGAGTCTGAGGATTTGGTCCTTTTCGGAGTCGTTTCATTTTGGAACGAATCCGTGGAATCAGTCCTTTTCGGAGTCTTTCATTTCGGAAAGAGTCCAAGGAATCGTTACTTTTCGGGGGAAAGTCAATCGGTGTCTCCTTTTGGAGGGGGGTCGACTTATACGCGGGTTTTGAATTTTTTATTATTTTTAACAACATAAGTTAGGGGGTCGACTTATACGCAAAGTCGACTTATATGCGAGTACATACGGTATGTCCAAATGTATATTGATTTTGATAAGGATGTTACCACATCTCTAGATGCAGTGATTTCTGAAATTGCAAAAAAGACAGAAACTTCTTCAGACTCGGGGGATCGAAAGTTATATGGAGCTAGAATAAAATAATCCTCCTACTACAACCAAAGCATTGCATTGAAATGATCAGAAATGACCTAAAATTCATTCTTTAAACAAAGGATATTGTTCAAAATTCATTGTATAAGATAGAAAAAGAATTATAGGAAGCACATCTGAAGATATGCAAAGCTTAATTCATCAGTATTTCATGTAACAGTAAAAAAGGGAATCATCAGAAATGAAAATCTGATTTTTATTCTTTTCAGTTTGGTTTTTCTGTTTATTTTGTTAAATAATAATGTTTTATTGCTTAAAAATGCAAGAACAGTAGCAAATTTAAAATTGACTTAAATTAATTAAAAATACAGCTTTTTATAAATATATTTTTCTCCAACTCCTGTTACCACGACACTCTGCTTATGACGACATTTTTTTTCTGGTCCTGAGAGTGTCGGAAAAACAAGGTTCGACTATATTATTTGTAATAAAATCACGTGCATTTTTTGGAGCAGATGAATATTAAAATTTATCGGAAACAAAGAACTAAATATGAAGCTTTGGAGATGCAGCACTTAACTAAAACTTAGCTTTAGATCTAATCATGAAATTAAAATTGGTAGAATATATGTGGGAAAAGTCACATGAAATCTTGTTTTATTATTTCAGGCTAGCACAAAAATGCTTCATTTGAAAATTATACATTATTTTTTTATTACTTTTTCCAGGAATTTTCTTTCTAAGACAAGGAATGCATAAATTGTGTGAGTAAACATGGTATTCTGTAATTTAAAGATGTGCTTACATAATACATTTGTAATTTTCTTATGTATTAAAAAGAAGAAATAAGGCAAAAATTACAATACTTATATGCAGTGACAATATTGGCAATATAAAGTACAAATTAATAATTCCTTAAAAGAAAAAAAAAAAAAGGAAAAGATAAGATAAGAAAGAAAGTAAGCGATAAAAATAGAGATAAAGTAAATTAAATATGAAAATTAAAAAAAGAAAGAAAGAAAATATGTTTCATTTAAAATCTCTCTTAATGTATGGGAACCCTTAAAAGAAGATAAAAATAATCAGATATTTCTCTGATCATCATTTTTTATTAGAAAAACATCAATAAAAAAACACTGACAGGGAGGGGGGGGGAGAGAGGCATAGAATGGATAAATATAATATAATTGAACATACAAACAGACATAAGTAACTTTTTCAATAAGTAAAATGTTTAAATTTAAGCAAGAAGAATTCTGATACCACATATTTAATTAGGAGTTTAAATTATAACTGTATTTAACTTACTTTTGTCATCCTTCTTTTTAGCTTCAGAAACTGTGTGGATTTCTTTAGCAGATGTTTTAGAGCTGCCTTTTAAGGCATATAAATAAGATTTTTCAGCACTTCCACTAAAACTGCCTAAGAAAGATTCTTCCGAAGGCCCAGCATGTGCATATGTATCCATGCTTTCACCAGTCAGCCAATTATATGTACCACTCTTTATGACTTTACCTATAAAAACAACATTAAAAAAAATATATGTATTCCAATCAGTAAGAAATATTTTTTTTTTTCAATACTTTATCAAGATATTTCTACATAATATAATACAATTTATTCTTTTAGAATCTAATTTTATGCATAGCTGATTTTTCGCCAGATCCAGTTTATTAATTATTTATTAGACATACAGTCGAACCCCGATTTAATGAATTCATTAAGATCATAAACTTTATTCCTTAGATCAGGGTTATTTGTAATATCAGGGTCCAAAACAAAAAATAAAAAAATTCTGTGCTTACCTTATGAAAAAGCTCTAATATGCCACTACACAAAAAAAATCCATAATTAGAAATGGTACACTTTATTGTAACCATGAAGGTGGAATAGCAGAAAGAGAACAAGGCCAATGCTTCCACTTTTGAGCCTAAAGTCCTTCCAAGTATGGCTGCTTTTTTCTGCAGTTCATGAATGAAGAACCTTAAATGTGGTGCTTCCTACATCCAGTTCCCTATTCCAGTTTCATGAAAACTAGCAGACAACAGGTCATGTGATCCTTGGTACATCAGTACTAGCGCCACGAACCGAGCATTACTTTCAGGGCTAAATTCTGCTAAGAAAAAGCCTACCTTCTCTGTTTTTCACTATTCTACCTTCATAATTGTACCTCAGGTCCTTTTAGAAGCTTTACAGATTGTATCTTTTGGTGGTAGTCACTTCCTTAGCAACTTTCTAATGACATTCTCTTATAGCAAAAGTGCAGTGAATTCTAGAAAGAGGCCGACGGTCATCTTGATCTCAACGAGAAGCCGAAGAAAAATTTTGAGGACATTTTGGTGGGAGAAAATCAGTTTGGTGTACTTTCTTTGCCCATCATCACAAGTTAACATGATGACAGGCAGTGATGTTTTTCTTTCAAGAGGAGGCTATAGGTTCAGAGTCTATTTATATGAGAAGGCTGAAGCTGTACCCTCACCTATAAAAAATTACTAGTACAAAGTCTTTTTTTGTTCAAGACAAGATGGATACATCATTTAAAAAGCAAACCAATATTTTTCTAACTTAAAAAAAAAAAAAAAAAAAAAAAAAAAAATTGACTGTTGAAAAAATTTATTAATTTTGGGTTTATTATACATCAAATAGAGGTTTTTAACTTCACTTTAGTTGGGGTACAAGAAAAATACATTAAATCACGAAATTTGTTAAATACGGCAGGATTCATACAGAGTTGGGAAGAAAAAAACCAAGTAGAACATAAAAAATCCACGGAGTCCAAAAAATTTTATGGACTTGCCACTTTTGCTGTTATTTATGTGGCTTGCACTTGCACAGCTCCAATTCTGCAGAGATTCCGCGAATAACTCGTGAGAGGGGGGGGGGGGGGTATCTGCGATCTTCAGACGAAATCTGCGCTTTCCTGCGATCTTCAGAGAAAATCAGCGATTTATCTGCAATATTTTAGCAAAATTGGCGATTTATTGCGATCTTTTGTCGAAATCCGTGGTTTTTCTGCGATGTTTTGACGAAATCGGCATTTTCCCATGTTTCTTTTTCATGAAATCGACGTTTTTTGGACAAAATCTGCATTTTTACAAGATCTTTTCTCGAAAACGGCATTTTATTCCTGCAATCTGTTGAAGAAATCGGCGTTTTTTCCGTGGTCTTTAGATGAAATCGACGTTTTTTTTTCAATGATCTTTAGACAAAATATTTGTAAGCGATCTTTTATCGAAATCGGTGTTGTTTCCCACGATCTTTTTACAAAATTGGCATTATATCCACAATCTTTAGACGAAATCGATGTTCTCCCGTGGTTTTCAGACGAAATTAGCATTTTATCTGCGATATTTGATGAAATTGCCGTTTTAACCACGATTCACACAGGAAATTCGTGTTTTTCAGCGATATTTTGACAAAGTTCGTTGGCAAAAACATTGAGTAAATCGTCATTTTTCCATGAAATATAGACGAAATGTGTGCTTTTTCGGTGATCCTTTCACGAAATTTGCATTTCTCTGCAGTTTTTTGTTTCCACGCGCAAAACCGTACAAGTTGGCAACTATGCGGAACTGATAACCCAATTTCAACTTTTCGGACGAGAATCCCCCCTGAATCTAATGTATCAGCAAAATTGAGGATGATGAATCGTATTATGAAGAAGAAATCAAAGTTGTGTATCTAACTAAGCTGTGAAGGAATTAAACAGTGTAATCACTTTTTGAAATTAGAAGCTTAGAGGTGTGTCTGAATTATTCTTTTCACTTTTCTTTCCCTTATGGTTGAAGAATTCAATTTATTCGAAAGTTTATTTTATTAATATTTTACTCAACTCAAAATTAAACACTCATCTCTTGTTTTAAACAGTTTATTCTCATGAGTAAACTCAACTCAGGTTCTTTCGAACATTAATAATTTCACAAAACACAACTCCAATAAAAACCGTAACATTTTTTCACATAACTCATTAAAAAACATTCTAATCAAACTCAAAAACAAAAAGAATATTGTTTCACACAGCTTAGGTAAAAGCTGAAGAAATAAAATAGATAATGTATTTATCACAAAAAATCGTTTGCACAGAAAACTTTTTACATTTTGAAATAATTAGGTATATCTTGGTTGCTAGGTGACAAAGTCAGTAGAAAATTAAATAGCCTTTTATCAAACATACCGCCCCTCTTGAAACCTCTGAGGGGGGTTTCAAACTAAAACACTGCAATTACAACCATTGTAAAAAATATAAAGAACAATACAATTAAATACAATATAAATGAGTCACAGTTAAGTTAAATTTAAGCAAATATTTAAACAATTTTACATAATACATAATAAATAAAGAAATTTTACAATAATGTACACTTTCTTATAAAAACTGAATTACTTTTCAAGAGGTAATACAGCAATTTTGGATACTGCTCTTTTATATATTCCATTTGGGGTTTTTATATTTACAACTCTTATTCTATTATCATTACCAAAAAATACTTCTACAATTCTCCCTAATAACCATTTAGACACTGGAAGATCATCTTCCTTTATTACAACCATATCTCCTATTTTGAGGTTGTTTTTTGATATCATCCACTTATGCCTTTGCTGCAATGTACTTAAATAACTATTTTTCCACTTCTTCCAGATGGTCTGAACCATTTTAGTGGTCTTTTGCTATAAGTTTAGTCTATTATCTTCAATATTACTCAGGTCAGATTCAGCAATGGCATTAAGTGGGCGACCAATAAGAAAATGTCCCGGGGTCAAGACCTCCAAGTCATCAATATCTGTACTAAAGGGAGTAAGCGGGCGCGAATTTAAGATAGCTTCAATTTGGACAATTATAGTTAACATTTCTTCATAAGTTAATTTAGAGTTGCCCACAACACGTTTAAAGTGATACTTGAAGGACTTGACTCCCGATTCCCATGAACCTCCAAAATTTGGAGCTTTAGGGGGAATAAATTCCCAAGCAATACCTTCAGATATTAAGTAATTAGTAAGGTTCTGGTCTGGTTTGTTTACCAACTCATGCAACCTTTTAAGCTCTACATTAGTCTTCACAAAATTGCCTGCATTATCACTGAAAATTTTTCGAGGTTTGCCTCGTCTGGCAAAAAACCTCTTTAATGTTGCAATAAAAGCCTCAGATGTTAAATCATTGACTAATTCCAAATGCACTGCCTTTGTTACCATACAAATAAAAATACAAACATAAACTTTATGATAAATGCCTTTACGTTGACCTCTATATCTAATCAAAAATGGACCACAGAAATCAGTTCCTGTGCAATTAAAAACAAAGTCTACATTTATTCTTTCTTTTGGGAGCTCGCCCATAATTTGCTCTAACAATTTAGGTTTGGCCCTAAAGCATGTAATACATTTATGTACAATTTTTCTACAAATAGCCCTACCGTTTAAAGGCCAAAATTCTCTTCGAACACAATAAAGTAAATTTTGTGGTCCTATATGTAGATATTTTTTGTGATAAAACTCGATAATTAATTCTGTTAATTTGTGTTTAGAGGGCAATACAATTGGGTGTTTTTGGGCATAATTTACCGTGCTATTTTGGAGACGACCTCCAACTCTGATTAAATTATCTTTATCCAAGAAAGGATTTAATGAAAGTAATCTACTATTTTTTGGTAACTCCTTACCCTTAGATAACAATGTGAATTCAGAACTGAACTCTTTTTCTTGAACAGATTTTATGATAAACTGCTCAGCCTTCTTCAATTCAGCAGATGTTAGCTTACCTGAATACCTTTCTTTTGGCTTCTTGACATTCTGAATGAACCTGAAAACATATCTAAGAATTCTTATTAATTTAGCATAATTATTACTCAATTGCAAAAAATAGTCAATAAAAAATGAACAGTCTGATATTAAAAGAGAAGTCTCTGAAAAAGTCTTTTTAAGTTCACTTCTGTATAGATCCTTATCATTTTGCTCAAGTTCGACAGTATTTAAAGAAGGTTCAGTTTGTTGTGTTAGGAATAGTGGACCCTTCCACCATAAGTTACTCTGGAGAAGTTTGTCTGGATCTACACCTCGTGACACAAGATCAGCAGGATTATCAGAAGAAGCCACATGTCCCCAATGACTGATATCAGAAAGATTCTGAATCGTAGCCACACGTGATGACACAAAGGTTTTTAAGTCACACGGCTGTTTTCGAATCCAACATAATACAATAGTACTATCTGAATAATAGTAAACAGATTCTTTAGGAACTTTTAAGGTTTTGGCAACCTTATTCATCAATTTGGCTAATAAAACTGCACCACAGAGCTCCAAGTGAGGAATAGTGATTGTTTTGATTGGTGCAACTCGACTTTTACTGCAAAGCAACTGAGAAATTTGCTCTCCTGAAGAATTTGAAGACACAGCATACAATGCCACACCGTAGGCTTTCTCCGAAGCATCTGAAAAGCCACAAATTTTAATTTGCACTGGATTATTTGTAAAAATGTATCTAACAGCACTTATATTATTGATGGCTCTTAATGATTCTAAAAACTGCAACCAATCATCAAGCTCAGCTGTAGGGAGATTTTCATCCCAACCAATTTGCAATCTCCACAGTCTTTGTAGGAAAATTTTTGCTTTCGTCACAACTGCTCGACTTTTATCGATAAGTATCATGCGATACATCATTTTTACATCTGCTGTAAATGCATAGCGGTGTGTACGAAATCTAAGTATTATGCTAAACAAATCATCTTGAATGACACCTCCATTCAGCTGTATGGAATTTAGGGATTCTCCTGATGAAGTTGCATGTGAACCATTAAAGACAACTCTCAATTTTGTAGAACTTTTATCTGGGCGATAAACAGCATGATGAGGTAGATAATTCGCATGTATTGGCTCATCTGTTTTCTCTACTTCCTCCATATGGCCTAACTCTCTATACTCTGCCATAAATGCGCAATATAACTCTAAAAGATTTGGATTTTTGACTAGCCTATTCCAAAGTGAATTTAATCTATTTTCCGCAAATTGCTTTGATTCTCCCAAAGAACTAGGATCTTTTTTCAACGGCATTTGTACTATGAATTTGCCCGTTATATCTCTCTGATGTGTGTTTATAAAGTGGGTGTCGCATGCTAATTCTTCTGTATTTCTCAATGGTGTACTTTCTTCTACTCTTTCAATTTCCCAAAATTTTTTCATTTCGAAATTTAAATCTGTTTCAGTAATTAACCCACAATGTATTTGTTCTTGATCGTTACAATCGTAAACACTCCCACTTACTATGCAACCGAACACCATATTTTGCAGTATTAATTTAGAATTTGGTAGCTTCATACGACCCACCTTTATCAATTCTAGAAATACTTCAGCTCCTAGCAAAAGATCTATTTTCCCTGGTCTATTAAATTCAGGATCAGCAAGAATAATAGACTCTGGAATACGTAGCTCTGAAATATTAATATATTTCGAGGGCATAATTTGCGAAATCTTTGGTATGATAAGGAAATCTAACTCCCGACTATAATCTCCCGAATTATTACTGATCAAGGCAGTAGTTTTATTTTTTACCGCTACAGAGGATCCACTTAAACACGATACCGAAATATTACTTTTTTCTTTTCGAATTCCTAATCTTTCAACTAACTGCAATGTTAAAAAATTGCTCATTGAACCATTGTCCAATAAAGCACGCACCGGAACTTTATTTCCGAATTTATCTCTCATATAAACAATAGCAGTGGAAAGAAGAACTGTTTTAACATTATTCGATCTCACATTTGAAGTACCAGTGAAATTTTGAATTTGGTTATTTAACTCAAATGGTATGGCGTCAACATTTAATGTTGGTTTACTTTCATTCGTCGACAATGCATTTGGCACTTCCTTATCACTATAATTTTTTGTGTTTCCCACCGCATTGGAATTTCTCTCACGCCTATCAAAACAAAGAAGTATATTGTGGCGTTTATGGCATTTTGAACACGAGAATGTTGAGTTACATTTTTTGACGCAGTGGAATTCTGAAAGACAGTTAAAGCACATACTGTTTTTTTTCACAAAATCTACTCTTTCCTGTACATTGAATTTTTGAAATTTGGGACATTTAAAAACACTGTGATTTTCCTGGTTACATACAACACATTTGCGCATATTTTTCTCATTTAAACTCGCAACCATGGATGTTATCTTTGAAAAGCTATGCTTTGTTTGGCTTTCGTTTTGAAAATTTCGCTTTGTATTTACTTGTTTGGACGCACTTAGTGTATGCGCGTGGTCTCTCAAGAATTCTAGCAATTCAGTTAAACTCGGTAAATTATTCCGCTTAAGATGTCTTTCCCACCACATTTTTGTATTTACATCTAATTTTTGAGCCAAAATATAAGCAAACATAGTAGTAGAAAACCCCTCAACTTTTTGTTCTAAAATCTCTAACGACCTCATACATTCATTTGTTATATCTATTAGATTTAATAATGCTGCTGGGGACTCATTCTGAATAACAGGAATATTTAAAAAACGTTTTAAATGCGCGTAAACTTGTTCTCTCGAATTTGAAAACCATTCTTTCAAAAGCGACCATGCAACTTCATAATTAGAATCCACGATTGAAATAGATTGAATTATACGAAAGGCATCTCCTCTCAATGAAGACTTCAAATATTGTAATTTCATTGCCCCTGACAAATTAGAATTTTCATGTACAGTAGCCTTAAATATATCTTTGAAAGAAAGCCACTCATGCAAATTACCCATAAATACAGGAAGAGTTAACTTTGGCAATTTAATGTTATTATCAGCCTTTGTGGCGTTTTCTAAATTAACAGTTTGCACTTTCATTTTTGATAACTTTTTTGTAAGTTCAAATTCCATTATTTCTAAAATTTCATTAATTTCTTCGTTTTCCTTAATAAAATCCTCAATTTCATCTTCTTTACTTATCTTATAAATAGACTCAAATAACTCAGAAAAGTTTTTCTCTAATTTATTCCGTTTCTCCTTTATGAGAATTAATTCATTTAATTCTAGCTCAGTATTCGATAATTTTTCTTTTAATTTTGTCAAGTTTGTTTTGAAAATTTTCTTTTTTGCTTTTAATTCTTTCATACTCATTTTTAATGAATAAAAATTAAATGGGTGCACTTACCCCTCTTGGCTCTTTAAAAGATGAGTTCTAACATCGAAGAAATAGCAAAACAGCACAAAATATTCACCAGTTATCCTTCAATCATTGACGTAGAATAACAACTTGCTGATTTTTCTCCGTATAAGACGGACCATATGGAGAATTTCCAATTTGTTCGAAAGTTTATTTTATTAATATTTTACTCAACTCAAAATTAAACACTCATCTCTTGTTTTAAACAGTTTATTCTCATGAGTAAACTCAACTCAGGTTCTTTCGAACATTAATAATTTCACAAAACACAACTCCAATAAAAACCGTAACATTTTTTCACATAACTCATTAAAAAACATTCTAATCAAACTCAAAAACAAAAAGAATATTGTTTCACACAGCTTAGGTAAAAGCTGAAGAAATAAAACAGATAATGTATTTATCACAAAAAATCGTTTGCACAGAAAACTTTTTACATTTTGAAATAATTAGGTATATCTTGGTTGCTAGGTGACAAAGTCAGTAGAAAATTAAATAGCCTTTTATCAAACAATGGTCGTGAAAAGTAAATCATTTTGGTGGCTATTAGTATGATCCCAACCAATCACTGCTGTGCTTCTGATGTATGACGTGCATAAAGGGTTTACCATGCATTTTACAATTGCGATTTTTTTTTTCCCGCAAGCAATATTGCTTGCGTGCAAAACCCCAATACAATTTAAGGAGTTTCTAAGGAGTATTTTGTTTATTTAAGTAGTTCTAAGTACTACTTGGGAACGTTTTCATTTCTAAGTAGTTTTTAAGGAGTTCAAGGAGGGTAAAATTCATTAAATCACGAAATTTGTTAAATACGGATTCGTTAAATCAGGATCCTACTGTATTAACAATACCTATATTATCATCTTGATCTCAACTAAAATATTTAAGTACATAATAAGCTAGGTTAAATTAAACCTACAGTACTACAATCCATTAAGAATTATACACTTCAATGGCTAGTCTGTTTTTTCCCCACCTTATAAATGGTCCTGAGGAACTATACATGATATGTCCCAATCAAATGATCAGTTTAACACAGGATCCTTGGTGTTTAGTTCCCAAGCAAGCTTGGTACTCATTTTATTGGCCCTGAAGAGATGAAAGGTTGATTCAGGTAAATATGTAACATAATTAGCGATCAGATATGCTTCAACATTGGAATAATATAGAAAATTTATAATTTTAGCAAAGGTCTGATAGGGAATTTGAAAAGTTAACATATTTATTTGCTTATTTTATTTATTATTATTATTATCATTATCATTATTATTATTATTTTGTAAGGCCATTTTAAAGAATAGAAGTATTTCTTTGACTCTGAGAAAAAATTGGTACTTCAAAATTTGAAATTGCAAGTTAAAATTGCTAAGATCATTGGAATTTTAATTTGTTAATTCTAATTTAGACTTCATATGCATGCAACCAAAGAAAAACAAATGCACAGTATTAGAACCCATGAAAATAAATGAGGTTATTTTCCTATGTTCATCATTAGGTAATGATCCCTCCCCCCATGGCCTTTTATAAATATTCTAAAGCTATCACATTTTCCCCCTTCTACTTGACATACAGCTATAAATTAAAATATCTTTTTTAAAAATGCATGTAGAGTAAAATGCTAGAAATAAAAGATAAATAATCTTACTCACTATGAATACATTAAATATTTTTATTTTAATGAAAATATGATAATCCATACTTGAATCAACAGTTTCTGGGAAATCATAGTCTTGCTGTGTTGCTTTGACAAAATTACCATCACCGGACACAAAACTCTCTCCCATTATTAAAGATGAACTAAGTGAATTGGAGACTGTTTCAGTGAAAAGAGGTGATGACATCGCAACATTCCTTCTTCTCCATGATACTTGAATCTGATAAGTCTAGAAAAATAATAAATAAACAGTATGTGAATCTAATATTTAAAGATGGAATTAAAATTAAAATTTATATAGACTTTTGAAAAAAAAAATGAATAAGAAAAGTAATTTTGGAAGTATAGTAATCACTTACATTCATAAGTTCTGATTATTTACAAAATAAAAAATGAAGAAAAATTCAACATTTGCAAATACTTAACTTTGTCATTTGCAAATCTTATTTTATATAGAATATTTTTTTACAAATTAAACTTGCTTTATTTTACCAATTCTTTAAAGTATTTGACACAGGACAGCTGCAGTATACAATTGAACATTGAAAATCCAGAATCAGTGAGACCGTAGCAATTCCGGTTTTGGACATCCGTTAAAATATATTTTTCATGGCAATATGATAAAAAACAAAATGCCATTCCCCCCCCCCTCCCAGTGCAAATAAACGCCGATCAAACTGACAAATTAAGTAATAAAATAGAAATGATACACTAAAACATAATTGTTTTGTGGCAAAAAAATTACATATTAAAATACAATAAATTAAAATAAGTACACAACAGACAATACAGAAGTGATTTTATTCTGAATTTTAAGAAAAATTAAGTCATTCAATTCCAAAAATTTAACAAAAAAAAGGCCATCAGTTTGTAAAATCATACATAAAAAAGTCCTCAGGAGAAAAAAAAGAAATCAGACTTCTTAACATAAACCCTTCATAAGGAATGTTAAATATGAGTGAAATCATGTAGTTACATCTTAAATTCTTTATCGGAGAATGTTTAATGCCATTTTTAACAAAAATGGCATTAAAATGGCAAAATATTTAAATTTTTTTAAAACATGTGATGTTTATTATTTTTTATTTATTTGAAATTTCAGAAAATCATTTTGTGCATCGATCATGGAAAAATATCACAAATTTCGACAAGTGATCACCAAACAGAAAATCAAATTTGTCAATCCATAACAGAAAATATTTTCAATTTTGTAAGAGGATCATGAACTGGAAGGAAATAAAATATGCTTTTCTAAAAAAAGTACTAACCGACTTCAAAAAAAGAATCAAGCTTGGTGACAATTTGGTGCTAACGCATATGAATGGATAATTTTAATATGCTTATGATTTGAAAACGATTGCAACAATGAAAGATTATTTGCACCAAATCATTATTTTATTTTTTTTAATCAAATTTACATTTTTTTATCTAAAAAAAATTCTAATCATCAGAATTTAATGAAATTAAAATGGGACCACATGGGTATCTTATACTTTCAAACAAAAAAAAGAATTATCAAAATCGATTCATATTTAAAGAATTTATGAGTGAACAAGAAATACATAAAGGTCGAAATCATAACCTACTCCTTTAAGTCTGTTAAAAAAGCAAGTTTTACATTTTTTTTTTTTTTTTGGGGGGGGGGGGGGGGGGGAGAGAATTTTGTCAAAAGATATAAAAAAAAATTCATCTTGTTTTTCTTATTTTCTTACAGCAACTGCATTAAAAGTTCTTTTTAAAGTAAAAAAAAACTGAAACAAACAACATATCGACATCAGCAAATTAGTGTGTCAAGGTCATAGGGCTGATTATTCCGTTGGAGAAAGAGCAGTTGACTATCAAGTGTGCTTATCTTTTAACTCAACCCACAGAAAACAAAACAGATTGTTGTTTTTTTAGTTATAAATATATACTTGAGTGATTTTATTAGAATTAAAATGTATGAAATTTCAAATCATCAATGTATCAACTCATGTCTTTTTTTATGCTGTTTTACAATTTTCCTGTTTTTGAAATAATTAAACTCTTTAATTAACGGGTAATTGTTATAAAAATATATCAGAGCACATCTGTGTTTTTATTATTTAATGTTTAGTTGAAAGAATTCAACTGCATTTGATGAGAAACATGGAAATCATAACTATGTCTTATTTTAAAAATTAATAAAATTAAAACCTGAAAAATGTCTGGAATTTGGATGTCTGGATTTTCAACGTTCAACTGTATAGCCTATGTTCCTCAAATTTCAACCCTTGTATTGAGGCAAAATATAGATCAATAATTCTGAGAATCCTAAACCATGACTTAATGCTTTAAAAAATAATAATAATAATCACATATTCTTTAAAATTAAAAATTTCTCTTGCAAGTGAAAATTTCTGCTAAATTTGTACAAAAAGTATTAAAGCTTCAACAACAACTTGTTGATAAAGCAATGCCAATAAAATATGATCTTTACCTGGTGAGGGATGTTAAATTTAAAAAAGAAATCAAGACCACAATTTTTCTTTATATGGAAATTCATAAACAAAAGATATGTTCTTTCAAACAATTGTATAGCAATAAATTTTTTCAACCATCAACTAAACTTCATTCAATATGTTTATAATTATTCAAATATATTGTATGCATGTACCTCTCATTGCTTAATAATTATATTTTTATGTTTCCATTAAACAAAAATCATAAAATCTAATTTCTTTTTATCAACAGAAGACAGTCTTAAGGTCTGCAATTTTGACATTTACGGAAATTTCTGCAAATCTTATGGGATTACTGCATTAAGATTTAAGTTTTTTTAAATTTATTTAAGATTAAATAATGATGATAAATATACCTGAAAATTACACTGAGTCAAAGGATGCTCAAAAACTTTTCTTTTATAATCTGGGCTATTAGATGTTCTTTCAAGTAACAAGAAAGTTGCATACTGCAGAAAAGATTGTTCGGTAGCAGGAGAATACAGTCTTTTCAACAAAGCAATTAACCTCTCTTTTGTACTGGATGGCAGCCTCTTTTCATTGCTCCAAAAATTATCAACAGTTAATCTGAAAAATTAACTAATTACACATGTGCTAAAAACAAACCTTCAAATAAATAACTTATCATAAAGTATTGATAAAATTTATATTTATAAAATTCATTATTATATTAATCATTCTTTTATGCTAAAAAATGTATATTGTTAACTGGTATTTCCATAAGGTTAAATTATCAGAGCTATGTTGCAAAGACACATTACAAATGAAAAGAAAAAGAAAAGAAATTGGTTGAGAATAATCAACAATTTTTATTGAAAAGCACACTTTGTAAACATAATTAGAAGATTGACTTACTGAATAGATTATTATTCTGCTTTAAAAAAGATAAATCATCAAATAACTCTCATTATTTTACCTGTTTGAAGAGGATTTCAACGACACTCATCATACACTACATGGCCATTGATGACCATCCACTCGCGACTTTAGACATTTTGTTAGATATCCAGAAAAATACATAAGGAATTATTCTGAAACTCCTAGTGTATAAATATAATAGTACAAGTCATACATTTCCGTTACGATTTTTTTTCTCGAAACTCCATAGGAGACCGTCAACAAATTAAAAAAGAATGAATATCTTTTGGATAACCCCTTCAAAACTAATGTAGCAAAAGCACTCAAACTGTAGGCTATGAGCAAGTGGCTATTGTAATAAACTGTGCTTGTTTTTATGCGAATAGCATGTATACTCGTAGAGAAATTAAGGTTTTTATAAAAATGGTCCAAAATTTTGCAAAGTTTTTTGCTTATAATTTGCAAAGTTCTTAATATAAAGTAGCATTCTTTTCTGAAAATATGACATAATATTGCACACAATACCCTGTAATTGGAATTTAAAAAGAATAAAAATTATATGATAAATGAGTAGGTTTACTAAATAATTGTTCACTGTGCATGCATCAGCGATATCAAATTTCATTTGCATATTGTGTTAGCTAAATGTATTTTTACCCTTTACAATTGTATGTATTGTAAAGGGCAACTTTTGTGAAAGTCTCAAAATATAGCTTAAAAATTTTCTGAAAATAATCGGCTATAGAATAAGTACAAAATCTGCTGTTCCCAAAATGAAGCAAAAAAATAAGGGATTTATCCAAATGTAGTAGTACATTTCATATTGTGTATTCTATATTGACACTAATCAATGAATATATGGATAGAACTCCCCTTATTTTTGCTTCATTTTGGGAATAACGGATTTTTAATTTATTCTATTGACGATTATGTTCAGAATTTTCAAGCTATGATTTTGCGACTTTCATAAAAGTTGCTTTATACATTTAGCTAGCATAATATGCAAATGAAATTTTGATATCGTTGATACATGCAGAGTGAAAAATTATTTAGTAAACCTATTCATTTTTCATACAATTTTTATTATTTTTTAATTCTGATTACTGAGTATTATGTGCAATGTTGTTTGTCAAATTTTCAGAAAAGAATATGATTTTATATTAAGAACTCTGCAAATTATAAGCAAAAATCTTGGAAAAATTTGGGACTGTTTTTATAAAGACCTTAATTTTTTTACTCATAATCCTATCGACATCCTATCGACATAAAAATTAATACATTTTATTGCAACAAGCCACTTAATCATAATCTACAGTTTAAGTGCTTTTGCTACATTAGTTTTGACAGGGTTATCCAAAAGATTCTCATTCTTTTTTAATTTGTTGATGGTCCCCTATACAATTTTGGGGAAAAATCTTCATGGAAATATATGACCTGTACTACAATATAACTTCTTTAATCCGGAATCATCGTGATTACAGCGAATCTGAACTATACAAAATTCCGGATTACAGAAGTTGTGTAACTAAGATGCATGAAGATTAATGATAATAATTATTAATATGGCAATGCAAAATAGCAAGGAACTGGATAATTGAAAACATTGAGAAAAATCAATTTAAAAAGCTTAAAAACAAATGTTTTTTTTTTTTTTTTTTTCAAATTATGTATATTTTATGCAGTGTTACGTTAATTCTATGCAATGTCGCCATCTATCATAAATTTTAAAAATAACAAACGTAAGATTTTTAAAAAAAATGTGATTTTTGCTTAATGAATACTTAATAAATAATGCATATCACAAGAATAATTGACTCATCATGAAAAATATTGAAAAACTAAATTCCAAAGCCAAAAAAAATTACAGTGAAAAATCAATCTTATAATTACAGTATCATATTTAAAAATGTGATATATAATATAAAAAATTAAATATAAAGCAACTATAAATATCAAAGTAAGTCATAAGTTAAATACTTAAAAGAAATAACAATAAAAAAATCCGATTTTGTGATATTTTAGCAATATCTTATCTTTTGGGAAAAAAAAAAATGACTGAAATCATGATTCAATTCATGATTATGATTCAATATCATGATTCAATTCATGATCAATCTTGAATTTTTACAACTTTGTAATTATAAAGACACCTATATTAATTACAAATGTAATTTAGAGAGCTCTTACAGTTTTAATATTGAAAAAAAAACGTTGTGTTACTATGTAATTTCTCATTTTCTTAACCATTTACCAAAATACCTTTACATAAGACCTATGGTGCCATCTATTATCTCTAATCCTAAATAAAAATGAATAAACGTACCAAAGTGTCCGGATTACAGAAGTTTCTGGATTATAGATGTTCGAACTAAAGATGTTATACTGTATTATGTTTATACACTTAGAGTTTCAGGATAATTCCTCGTGTATTTTTCTAGATATTTAACAAGATGCCTAAAATTGCAAGTGGACGTTCATCAATGGCCATGTAGTGTATATTCCAATTTTATCATTGAAAATGATTATAATTAAGATGTAAACAATAAAATGTGAGAATAAAAAACAGATTAATAACAACAAATTAATATTCTCAAGTCTAAATGCTGAGTTCTGCTATCAGTATTAATATAACTGTAAACCCAATAAAAAGAAAGCCATAACAGAATCAGAGATAACTTACACCATTCTTACTTTCTCTTATCTTTATAAGAAAGTACTGCATTCATGAAAATTTTTGAAATCCGATTTTTGACAGATTTACACACATTAGAGGTCCAGATAACTAGATAAACATGTCAAACAAACAAAATGTCTCTCTGTTTGTGACAAAAATTTTGTGGTTCTCCAGCTCAAGAACTAATGCACAAAATTTCACAAAACTTTAAATTCTGTGGGACATTGGTATAAACTAGATCTGATTAGTTTATGGTGTATATTGCTCAAAAGGTGGTGCTGCTATGCTGCATTATTTTCAATTTCCACAATAGCCATATCTCAAGAATAAGTGCATGGATTTTCATAAAACTTCATATTTAGTTAGTACTTAATATAACATGGTCCTTATTATGTTTTGGTGTAAATCCCCAATTTGGCATACTGCGATGACGCATCTTTCGTGATAATCGCAATAGTTACCTGAAAAACTAATGTATGAAATTTTCTAAAACTTCAGATTCAGTTAGTCCCTCATATAAATTAGTGTTGTTTAGTTTTTAGTGTAAATCACTCTATAGATGGTGCTGTTTTGCTGCATTTTTCACGTTTTCACAATAAATGTAGCTTAAGAACTAATGCATGGATTTTCATCAAACTTCAGATTCAGTAAGTACCTGATAAAAAATTCATCCTGATTAGTTTTTGGTACATGTTGAGTATACATCACCCAAAATGTAGCATAGTTATGCAGATTTTTTTAAAGATTTTGCAATAGCTCTACCTCAAAAACTAATGTATGGATTTTCATCAAACTTCAAATTTAATTATAAGTTGACATAAGTTGTTGCTGACTAGACTTTGGTTTCAACCCTCTAACTGATGACACTGGTATGCTGCATTTTTCAGTAAGTATTAACCAGGGGTGCAGAATATGTCCGATCTGGCGATCTAGGATCGGGAAAGTTTTTCAGAAATATATATAATTAATTTCGATTTTAACAATGAATTCCATAATTTCTTGATACAGAAAAATTTCCCTACAAAAAAAAAAAAAAAAAAAAAAAAAAAAAGATTTGTATGATGACCTTTACGATATCGATCTCCGAATAATATGTACCGTATATTAGGGGAGATTCTATTCTGAATTTTCCAAAAGTTTGAGATATTCGGTTTTGGAAATTAAAAGTCATCAATCTGAAAATTCGAACATAAAAATACTGCAAATTTTGCCCAAGAATTACAGTAAATTTCACCACAAGATTACAAAATAACCACAAATTTTGCCACTAGAATGTGAAAAAAAAACCACGAATTTTGTCAAAATATACCAAAATAACTGCAAATTTCATCAAAAGATCATGATAAAGGGTTTAAGTTTCCTCAAAGGATCGTGAAATGACCTCAAATTTTGCCAAAACAACACGAAAAAAATATTAGATTTTGTCAAAAAATTGCAAACCAACTGCAAATTTCATAAAAAAAAAGAAAAATGAAAAAAAAAAAAAGATTGCAAAACCATAAGTTTTGACAAAAGACCATGAAACAACAGCAAATTTCGTCAAAGGACTATGAAACAACAGCAAAATTCATTAAAAGATTGCAAAACAACACAAAATTCATCAAAAGACCACAAAACAACAACAAATTTCATCAAAAGAACATGAAATAAGTGCAAATTTCGCCAAAAGAAGCAAACGAAAAAGAAGAAGATTTTATCAAAACAAGCAGAAATAATGGCTAATTTTGTCGAAAAATTAAGAAATGAATGCAATGTTTATCTAAAGATTGTAAAATAAATGGAAATTTCATCAAAGATTACAAAACAAATGCAAATTTTGTCAAAAGATCACAAAACAACAACAAATTTTGTCAAAAAATTGCAAAACAACAAATTTTTCCAAAAGATAGCGAAACAAACGTGAATTTTTTCAGGCAAAATATCCTGAAATTTTGTTAAAAGGCAACGACAACTCTCTCAAATTTTGCCAAAAGATCATAAAACAACCATGAATTTCATCAAAGAGCAAAACAACTGCTAATTTTGTCAGAGAATAGAGAAAAAGTATGTTAATGTGGAGAGTGGAACCTTTCAACCCCCCCCCCCCTCCCTTCTCCTTACTCTACTGCAACTTTTCCGAAAATTTGCTGTGAATTTCAGACTTTTCTTTCCCGCTCAGAATCGTCCTTGCCATATTTACTCGAGCATAAGTTGAGAAATATTGAAACAAAAAAGTTTTTTGTACCTACGATAATGCAGCATTTACCTATAACATACTGTAAAATTTTAGGGAAATTTTCACGCGGGTTAGTTTTGGGATTGCCACATCTGACTAGTTTTCAGCATTTTCCTGATATTATCTTTTCTAGTATAAATTGCTGATTACATCTATTGAATGCATGGGTTTGCTTCACACACTGTCATTGAATTTTATACTGTTTAGCAGAGAACATGATGTTTTGATAGTCCTGGGTAAAATGTTTACTTTCTGCTATTTTAGAGCACTCAATAAAATGTGGAAAATTTGTAGTTGGGCAGGGAAATTGTTGAATAATCAATACTAATTAATTATAAATTTAAAGAAAATTTTACTCTACTTTCATTACAGTTATTGAAATAAGAGTTCAAAAACCACAATGAAACAAGTGGTACTTTTATATTTCAATTCAGTCAAATATTATTGATGCCCAAGTTTAATGTCAATTATTTTTAAACTCGATTTACTCCAAATTGAATTTTCATCATTTGTACCCCTTGGCTTCTGAGGTCAATGCCAAAATAAATTAGGCATGGAGAAAGAAAAATAGAAAAAAAAAACTTCATGTATTTTTGTATTATTCACATGCTATAGGCATATCATTTAGGCCATCATTACTGTGACTTACATCTCTTATGGATTTCTAACTATTTTAAGTGTTAATTGAGTCAAATATAAACCTTGATTTAGCGATTAAAGGTAAAATATATTAATTGAATGGTTTCAGAAAAGGATACAATACAAGTTATAGTGCACCTTATCAATTTTATAAAATACAATGACAGGGTTCATATACATTTCTTTAAGTAAAAGTCAAGGACTTTTAATGACTTTCAAGGACCAAAACCAAAACAATGTACATACCTACTAATTAAATAAACAAAAAATCATAATATGCATTTTTTAATAAAGGGTTTTATTTCTGTAAATACAAAGCTTTAAATATTCAAATGAACAGGAAAAGCAGAGGAAATTTGGATTTTAATGTGCAGCAGCAGAAATTTTGAAAATTTTAAATTGTTTAGAAGAAAAAACTAGTTAGATATACCAATTCTGCACATTAGTTTTTGAAATAAAACTGTTGCTGAAATTGGATAAATCCTGCAAAATGCAACATAATAACAACACCTTCCAAATGATTTACACCAAAACTTAATCAGCAACAACTTATGTCAACATGTAATTGAATCTGAAGTTTGATGAAAATCTGTGCATTATTTCTTGAGATGAAGCTATTGTAAAATGGTGAATTGAAGGTTTTAATACCCTACCTTAAGCAAAAAGTCAAAAAACTACAAATTTTTTGCATACATCCTGAAATGTGTCTTAAGTTTCAATTATTTTTTAAGTTGTGTCACTTTAAACAAAAATGGCAGTGAAGATTAAAAAAAAAAAAAAAAAAAAAAAAAAAAAAGATCCTTTATTTTTTGTTTCTATGCTCTGAAATTCATCAGTGTGCAAATAGATACTGAAACATAATTCAGCATCTTGTAATCACACGAGACAAGAGAAAACAGATAAAATAAATAAATAAATTTTGCTTGTGCCTCGACATTGATTTTCAAGAAAAGTTTCTTCTCTTCGATTCTGACATATTTTGAGGTACAGCAATGGATCAGTATAAAAAGTTTCAAAAATTGAATTAAAAAAAACTTTAGAAATGGAATTAAAAATTAGATTTTGAGATTCTAAAATGTTTCAAAGTTTTGTTACACAAAAATATTTTTTACTTCTGTATCTAGCTGTCTCCATTTAATTATGCACACTAACTAACATTTCCTTTTCAACACCGCATGTTTTCTAAATGTATAGCATGTCTGATTCAATTTAACAAAAATTGGTAAGAAAATATTATCAATAAAATTTAAATATATATAAATATTATAATAAAATAAGCTTTGTTAGGATTTTCAAGGGAATTGCAGCTATTTTACACATTATTTTCCATTAAGGTTTGAAATTTTATAAACAATATGGAATTTTTTTTAAGTAAAAATGAATCTTATAATATAAACTATTATCAGGGAATCATAATAGCAATATACAGGTTGGCTAGTACTTAACTCTTTATTTTCCTTGATTTTTCTGGGTCATTTCACTACTATTCCCAATGTGATTTTTTTTTTTTTTTAAACAATTTCAGTTTAAAAGTTTTTCAAAGAAAATGATCCTCAGAAAATTAAATTTACCCATTTTGTAATTAATTATATGTAATTCTTGGATTTTTCAAAAGAAAATAGAATTGTTAAAAAAATAGTTTTATTCACTTTGAAAATTATCAATATTGGCCAAGATTTTTTTTTTTTTTTTTTTTTTTTTTTTTTTTTTTTTTTTTTTTTTTAAATGGCAGATTACAAATTTTGTAAAATTTTTAAAAGATTATTTTTTTTCTCTAAAATTATGCCTTGAATGATCAATTTCAATACTGCATCAAAATTTTTGAAGTTTCAATCAAAATTCTTTTACTTTCCCACATCAATTGGCCATCTTTTAGGTATAGATCATTAAAAATAAATAAACATTAAAAATGTGTGACTTAGAATGCTGCAAATATGCCAAGTGAAGAAATACTTTACCTAACAGACTGATCTGGATCAGCAAGGCCAGCAATCAGGGTTTCTTGAGAAAGTCTAGTGATTTCTTTTTCTTTTGCACCATCATTATTCCTACAATTCAAAACATTATTTATTCATTTACAAATTTATTTCAACATTACTTTGAATTTAAAAAAAAGTAAAATTATTAAAAAAAAATACAAGTGAATACTACGCATCTTACTATATTTATGCCTATAAAGCAAACTTCTCAAAATAAATTAATATGCACTACTAATGTAATACTAAATTAATTTTTTTTTTCATTTTTTTAAATATATATTTATATTAGATGATTAATTTCAACAAAATACCATACCTGTACTTCATTGCATGTAAATTAAAAACTATGTTCAAGTATTTCAGTTACAGGCTATACAGAGTGTGAAATAACCATAATAGATTGTTTTTTTTTTTTTTTTCTTTTCTTTTTCACCAATCATTTTACTAAAACATGTATAAAAACAGTGGCGCCAAATTATATGGGCCCATGGGGTGCGAGCCCACACAATAATTTGATATCACCAACCACCCATTATTAATTGAGCCCACCCAATATTTTTAAAAAGTTGGCGCCACTGAATGGGTTTGTTGATTTCTGTATCATGATTATTTCTATCTTCATTTTCTTCGCAATTCACTGCTACATTTTTTAAAATTTTTTACACTGCTCAAAATATCCAATAGTTAGTGTTTCAGAGGTCTTAACTTCGGAATCAGGTTGGCTCTTTCGATGAGTTAGGTGCCGTATAAAACCAATTCAAGGTCACTGATCATCATAAAATGAGCTAAAAGAAAGAATAAGATGGAAATGTTTTGGAAATATTTTGAGAAATAATGAGAAAAAAAAAAACATGTCACAAGAGAAAAAGTTTGTTAAATAGGGATGAACTTTTTATTTGGAGGTCATTTTACAAAGTAATTCACAAAATGCACTTGGTTCTAAGAAAAATTTCGCAAAAAAAGAGGTTTGTTAAATAGAGGTTCGTCTGTAGTCTATTTATAATGCAACTTATATGGGCCGACAGGGCCTGAGTCCACCCAATAATTCTGAATTTTAGTGTACTCAATTTTCATTGCTCTATTACGTTATTTATTTCATTACTATTTTATTCTTCATTTTTCTTCCTCGAACAAAATTTAATTTGCCAATGACCATGTGTTTTAATTCTCCGACTGACGCCAATAGATCTCAAGTGACTGAAATTTTTTGCTGCATGTTTAATTTTTTGCTAATTCGATTTGTATTCATGATCATGATATGATGATATTACAATAAATATTAGTGCCTTTATTAGCAAAAATGCATGATAATATACAGTAGACTCCCTTAAATCCGCACTCCTAAAATCCATAACTCTCTAAAATCCGCACATATTTTACGGATGTAAACATTGAAACATTCAGTTCAGATGTAGGTGCAAAAATTGATTTTTTCAGTTTTATATCAGTTCCATACATTTTTTAATTAATGATGTTTGTTAAGGTTATTGAATTAATGTTTTTTCATGAAGAAAGAATAATTTATTTCTGAAAAAATAAAGATATTGCTAATGTCATTGGTAATCACAATCTTACCAAATATATTTATGTATTAATCAAGCTTTTTTAGTTATTAAGTCTGGCTAAACCTTAAATAAAGTTTCATTATTTTATGATCCTGATGTGAATTAGTAATGCACCTTTATGAGGCAAGTTTCATTGAATAATTTAGGAAAAACACATTTCTTCTTTTATAATGAATATTTAATTGTACATTATTGATTATTAACTTGATCTTTCCTTTTAGTATATTGATCATTTTAAAACATATCTAAATTTTTATTATTTTAGTTTATTACTTTTTTAAATATTTTAGTATATTGTATACATTCATTATATTTTTGATTTTATTATTAATTACATTCAAATTATTTTTAAAAAATGTAAACAAAGCAATGACCAGAAATCCGCAAAACCTCTGGTCCCAAGCTGTGCAGATTTGAGGGAGTCTACTGTAATTTAATAAAATTGCAACTCTATTAAAATATGATAGCTTGACTTAAAATTATCATCTTTCACTATCTGTCCACCCTTCAAAGGAAAACAAACTGATCATACATACTAAATATTTTTGAGCCAACCCAATATTTTTCAAAAGTTGGCACCACTGTACAAAAACCTCCTTTATGGCATCTCAACACGACCTGCACATTGTTTTAGTATTTACTCAAGGCCAATTTGGCAGGATGCAGTGCCTGACAAACCTTATAAACTATTTTATACACCTGGTGGAACTAACTGCCATTTTTCAAGAGCCCTTTTAATTCATTTCTTTTTCTGATTGTGGGATAAAACTCACAAAATATGCCTCAATTACACGTCAAAATTTTACTGATATCACAGAAAAGAAATCATAAATTTCATCATTTGGTCATAAGAAAGTAATGCAAAATTTGCAAAATGATCATGTGAAAAAAAATTGAGAAATTTTTCTGTCGATCGCATGAAAAAAAAAAAAAAAAAAAAAAAAAAAAAAAAAAAATCACAAAATACCCGATCAATTGCATGGAAAAAAAAAACTTGCAAATTTCACCAGTCTAGAAATTCACTGCCTGTTATGGGAAAAAATGAAATTCATTGATTGGCTGTGAGAAAAATCTGCAAAATTTGTCTATCGACCTTAAAATAAATAAATAAAAATAAATAAAACAACAATTTTCCCAACTGGTAGAAATAAAATATTGGGAAATTTGCCAATTGGATATGAGAAAACAAGTTGCCAAAATCATCATTCATTCATTCATCAGAAAAATATTGCAAAATTTATCAGTCAATGGTCATGGAAAAAAAAAAAAAAAAAAAAAAATAGTTGGTCACTTTAAAAATGCTTTTTCTTATAAGATGTTGTGCATCCACAGCAATGCATACTGTTCATTCAGAAAATAGTTTAAAAGCCGTTTAAATCTAATAAACCTTATATCAGAGACAGATTATCAATGCAAAATGTGAATAACATACTGATAGTAAAAAGTGAATGTTCTGAAAAAGGGTTGTATAACTTTTAAGATACATTTATATGCATTACAGTTAAATAACATGAAGGAAAGCAAATTTATAAAATGTAAACTAAAAGATTTTTTAAATAATAAATATGCTTTAATCAAGTTATTTTTCATCATTTAACAATAATTACATTATTACATTTTACAAAGTTTTTAAACTTGTCTAGATTATATAAGTTACTTTTTGGCATAATTTAAAAGGAATTTTTTTTTTAGTAGACATATAAATTATAAATATCTTAAAAAAAAAAACACCATGATTGATTTTTAAAATTTAGTTTTATGAATGAAAATAAAACTTATCAAGATATCAAGAAATGAAGAAGAATGCATTTTCATTCAGTATATCACCATTTTAACATTTTTCTAAAGTTTTACAATCTTAGTTTTTCTGGATTAAAATTTTTTAACTGTGTAACTTTACCAAATACTTTTGATCAACACATCTTTCATCTAAACAAAAGATGGTCATTGTAACAAGCTTTATGCTTTTAGTTCTGTATTCCCTTAAATTACTTATTCAAATTTTTAACTTTTCCATATTATATTTCAAAGGTTATGGATTTAATCTTTTCTTTCTTTGTTAAAAAGCACGAATTACATTTAAAATATAATCCTAATATAATTTTTTTATCTGAAAGATAGATATATAAAGGACTGTAACTGCAAGATTATAATCTATTTTTTATTAACTGTGAAATAATAGTAGAGGATGAAAATGTAATTATACTCTCAGGTAGGGGAAAGTTGGGCAGCAGTGAATGGGGGTAACCATGCACACTTCAATTTTTAAGAAATTCAAAATGTTGCATAAAGAGTTATTGTAAATAAATGCCCTCTAGAGTTGAAAGAAATACAATTTAATTGTGACATGGGCGCCAAGTAAGTTAGTCGAGTGAATGTTTTGCTTTTATCAATAAATTCGTCAAAAAACGAGACAGAATGCATCATATATAGAGAAACATTTGAAGAAGACTGGATTTAGCACCAAGAATGCACATGAAGATTGTATTTGTATAGATGCATCGGATTTTTATTATATTTGTGATGTTTGTGAGGCCAAATAATGGTTGATTAATATGTCTGGAGCTACCTGATGTTTCTTGTGATGACAAAAAAATAAGGATGAACTATTTTCAGTTTACTTTGTTAAATAATACAATATTATTAACAACGTTTAAATAAAATTATTAAAGAAGTTCATAATTTTATTTTAGGTATAAAATAAAGACAGAAATTTCATTCATTTGTTTTTAGGTGCGTTCATAATTATGTAAATACGTAGCACCTATTGTTGTCGCTCAGTCCGTCCATCTGTCCACATATAACAACGCAAAAACTACCCAACCGAATCGTTTGAAATTTAAAAAACATAATTATTACATAATTTTGTCGAGTCATTTTAAATTTTATGAAAATCGGATGGATAGATCAATTACAGGGACAATCAAAAGGATTCCATTACATTACGGTCAATGGGGAAAAAAGTTTCAAATGCATTTTAATCGTTTGAAATTTAAAACATATATTTATTACGTAATTTTGTCGAGTCATTTCAAATTTTATGAAAATCGTATGGATAGATCAATTACAGGGACAATCAAAAGGATTCCGTTACATTACGGTCAATGGGGAAAAAAGTTTCAAATGCATTTTAATCGTTTGAAATTTAAAATGTATATTCATTACATAATTTCGTCGAGTCATTTCAAATGTTATGAAAATTGGATGCAATGATCAATTACAGGGACAATCAAAAGTATTCCGTTACATTACGATCAATGGGGAAAAAAGTCTCAAATGCATTTTAATGGTGTTACACTCATTTGAATATAACAGAATTGACATGTATCTATGAAATATGTACTAAAAAAATACATTTTGTACAATCTGTGATGCAAAGAATATTTATTATTAAATTACAGGGCCACACAAATGTATTCCACTACATAATGCTATACGGGGAAACATTGTTTGGGGGGTGTTTTAATTATATTAAACTACTTCACATTTTATGAATAAGATATACGTTAATAAAGTATAATAAAAATTACTCCCTGCTATTTACAGGAACACAAAGATTTCGACCACTATACTGTATCCAAAGTATGCTCTACTATATCAGCAAGATCTGAATATTTTAAAACTTCGTTATCAACGAATGCACCTCATTTGCTACACTTTACGTGCAATTTCCAACTTGTTTATTTTCAATTTATCAGAGTGTCTGGGGCTACCCAATCTTCCCTGCATAAGATTTTAAATGGTGAAAAGTTTTTAAATCAGGACTCTGAATGTGAGTGGATTATAATATAAAGCCTATTTAAGAAACATTTGATAAAAAATACAGCAAAAGCTCTTATTGAGCTAAATCAGGTAAATAAATATGGAATACATACATTTAACTGACTTTTGACATTTTACTTATTTATTTATTTAAATAGCTGAAAATAAAAGGGATTTGTTGGGATCACATGAAAAACTAATATATCAAGTGGAAGTGGTGATGGCACAGTATTCAAAATACTTACACATAATTTTCAAACAAAGCAAACAGAATTTTATATAGAGCCAGGCGACATTGTACAGATGGTTGGGAATGAATTTCAACTATGTCTGGAAGTACATTCAGCAGATCATCACAATTTAATGAAGGAATAAGTTTCTCTAGAGCTTGTAGAGATAAAAATTGTACAGGCTCACTCCTAAAGAAAATAATAGTTAAATGAAAAATATACATTACAGTCTCATTAATTTATGTCAAATGTTACATTAATCGTACAAATGAGGAAAGAATGTCAAGATACGTAGAGTAATTATAAAGTTTTGGGTACTTACGTATTAACGGCACCACAACAAAAGTTGCGATAATGCGTTACTAAACAGCAATCTTGTTGTTCGCACGTGAATAAAAAAATGATGTTAAAAAATGAGCAAAAAAAGCACTAAAACACTAAAAAGGCATAAAAAAAGCACTAAAAAATAGCTTTAAAAATTAGTAAACAACAAGGCAACAAGGAATCTAAAAGATAACTGTGTATGTATGCGAACAACAAGATTGCTCTTTATCGGCACATTAGCGCAATTTCTGCTGGTTTATTCCATGGTAACTTTACGACAACTTAGAACAATTTACTGCTGTAATTTTAGTAACATAATACTAAAAAATATTCAAATTTAAAACTAACATGATTTGTCAATGAAACCTATCTAAGGGTCAATCTGGATGAAAATTACCTAAAAAATGACAATGAAAATTACACTTTATATGATAACTTATATTCCTTTTTCAAAACGGCAATTACCATAGTAAATAAAATTACCAAATTTTTGAAATAACATTAAAATTAGGTAATTTTCGTCTAAATTGTGCTTTGAATAAGCTTAATTAGCAACCATGTCCAAAATTATATTTTAAATATTTTTTTTTTCTGTGTTAGATTACTAAAATTACTGAAAATAGTTCAAAATGTAACGTAAGTTACCATGGAATGACCCTGCTGCAGTGGCATTAATACGTAAGTACCAAATTTTGTTCTAAAATTTTTATTGTTATTTACAAACTTTGAAGCATGAAGAATGAATTTAAGCAGGCCTGTCCAACCTTTTATTAAGCAAGGGTGCACCTCAGCTTTTGGCAAGCAATGAAGGGCGCCATTATTAAAATGGTTCAAAACATGCAAGAAAATCATCTTTTAATATTAGTAGTAAAACATATAAGAAAATGCATAGTGCAGTAGCGACATTATGCACTTATAAATCTAAAGTGCCCTATTAAATAATAATAATAATTGTAAATTGTAAAAAAAAAAAAAAATAAAATAAAATAAAATGAATAATACATTTTTTCTGCGAGGGATTATCTGAAACATTTTTGAATTGGAAGGAGCCAAAAAATAAAATATCCTGTATTATTAAAATAAAATGTTAATCACATATATATTGACAGATTTTGGGGGATGCAAATACTCAGCAATAACTGCAATTTTTTTAGAGGTGTAAATTTTCCATTATAAAAAGTAGAAAAACAAAGTCATGGTCGTCCAAAGAGAGAGCATAGAAGAGCCTTCATTGATGGAAATCCTTTCGCACAATTTTATAGAATTTTTTTTAAAACAAAATCATCAAAATTTCAAAGGTCTGGGAGAAAAAAAACAGCCTTCATCCTGTCTTAAAAGCCAGACAAAGGACCAGTGGAACATCGTCAATAAAGATAACAAACATGCTAAACTTTCATTCATGCACTGCCGACATTTATTAATTACTATTGACATAATTTCCATAAAAAGATTCATAAAGGATAATTAGAAATTAATGAAGAAACGCAACAGCATATGATTTTTTTTTTAAAGCTAATTCTGCTGCCTTTCTTTTAATATATTGCGTACGTTATAATTGTTGATGGGCGAAAAATGATGGGTTAAATATCACTATTGTGTATATTTAATACGTGAAATATACTTAAAGAGATTTTTAAAACATCTCGTAAGCAAATATCAAAGATGCTAAATAGCTTATCCTTTACAGGGAAATTTTTACTTTAGAAAAAAATACTATTAATAGGAAACCTTCAAAAGGGCACCAAGAAAACCTGCAAAGGGCGCCGCGTTGGACAGCCCTGAATTTAAGTATAAAGTCCTGCTTTGGGTCAGGTAATCCACTTTTATTGTACCCGTGGTTTAAGCTGTGTCATTTGATCTTATTTTAATAGCATATCATTTTCATTTATTTATTCTTATTTTATTTAAAAAAATAAAACAACATATAAAGTAAGACATTTACCGATTAAAATCTCAACTATTTTTATTATTTAAAATTTAATTAGGAGATGACTATTAAAAAATTAAAAACTTTAAAAACCTACAAAAATGACCAAGGAGATCGCTGATGTTGAGGTATTATTTGTTGTGGATAAAATGGGTATATTCAAATACCAAAGAAAATCGTCGCTAGACAGGCTATCTTTTTCAAGAAACCTTAACTTACTGACACTCTAGGCACATATCTATCCCATGCACCAAACTCACAACTGCTCTCTTCCATAATCCCTAGCTGAATGACAAAAAGCAGCAACTTCACTTAAAAATCACAGCTGAATTTGAACACAGCCAATCCAAAGTATTTGGAGTTTAGCATCTTCTAAGAATTTTGGCAAGGTGAATAAACAGCAAGCATTCTTTGCACGCATGCCACAAAGGGTCGAGAAAATCGCTTGTTTTTTGCTAACTTAAAAGCAATGGTTGAGTCATCTCCACACATCAAAATGTGGAGTAATCTATACTAATAGGTAGCATATGAAAATATAAGAAAAAAATTTTTTTTTTCATTTATTAAAACATAAAAAGATGTTTCTCTTGACTTTTTAGATAAATAAGTTTCAAAAATTAAATTGTAAAGATTGATTATATTTATTGCTTACATTAATAAATTACAATGAATGAAAAAAGATAAAATAAAAAGAATTTTTAAGAATTTATTTATTTATTTTGAGAACACTTCAATTTTAGATTTTTTTTTTTTTAAGCATTAAAACTGAAATTAAAACAATCATACTCAATTTTAAATGAAAATCGATAAATGATCCATAAATTTTAAATCATTTACATTAGAAATGTTGCATTGTATTTTATGATGTAACAGACTGAGGCACCAACTTTTTTGTTATGGCTCAAATTTATTTTCATTGATTCAGATCTTGTTCAGTTTCAGGTTGGGTTTTAACTCTTGCTGGCCAGGTTCAGGTTGAGCTGATTTTGCAAAATAATATTCAAAATATTTTTCCAGGTGAAGATGTATATACCATGAGATTCAGGGTATATCAGATATATACCAGGGTTCAGGTTGAGCTGATTTTGCAAAATAATATTCAAAATATTTTTCCAGGTGAAAATCTACATATCATGAGATAAGTTGTTGTTTATCCACACTTAAAAGTTTTTTTTTTTTTTTTTTTTTTTTAACTTTTTTCATTTCTATGCAAGTGTTGCTAGCAAAATATTGTGCAAAGGCAAAACAAATAAGAAAAATTCATTAACAAAGAGGAAAATACAGTAAATTTCTTAGAAAACAAAATAAAAGTTTGGTAGAAAAAAAAGTGGGGGGGGGGGGGATGGCTTATTATTAAATTTAAAAAAGTGTCAAATAAACAAAAATTAAATTACTGTTTAAAACATAACATGAGAAGTAATAGATATTTTTTTTCCTTGACTGATACATTTATATTTCACATCATCAATAAATATAAAAGCTACATAAGACTGAATATAGAAAATTTTAAGTGTGACAGATGTATCCCAAAATAAATCAATTAAAATACCAAGAAGACTGCAGCAGCAGCAGCCTCTATTTTGTGCTTGTGCCTAAATCAAAAAAGACAGATCCCGTATGCACTTGCAGTGATAACTTAAGTGCCAATGGAGATCCTATTATTCTTGGCATCTGGTAACACCCATACATCTTTGCACAACTGGGCAATGGAGCTAAATTTTTTTAAACTTTCAATGCTCTATCCCATTTTCAAATCGGAGATTTTCTTAAACTGTATCCCTCTCTTAAATTACGCTTACAGTAAGAATACAAAAATATGGAATCAACAAAAAATTTCAGCCGATTTCTTGGTATGTGCATTCTAATACTTGCAAGTTTCATGCAATTAAGAATGAAAACATTTTTATGAAAATATAAGAAAGTACGAAGTTTGAATTTCAGAACAGCCTTTATAAGAGAGTTTGAATAATAATAGCTTTTTTAGACTTTCTGGTTTTTTGACAACCTGATTTTTAGCATTTGACAATGCTTAATGCTATTTCTCAAATATAATCTCACAAATTTTTTTAATATTCCTGAAGTCATCTTTATTTTTAAAATACATGAAATTTCTAAGTATTAAGATAAAAAAAAAATAATTTTCTCTTTTTTTATATGCATTTACAACCAGAAAATGATGTAAAAGTTTGCAGTTTAAACCGATTTTAGAGAGACCAGTCCAATAAAGTTCATCATTGGCAATCTCAAAATACAATGCATTTAAAGAAAGACACAAAATGCTATTCAATTCCAAGGAATTTTACTAACAATGTCTCAAATTTCATATTTTTTACTTATAAAAAGAATTTTGGAAATGTGCCAAAAATATTTGCATTCTTGAACACAGAAAAATATTTTATTGAATCTTAAATTTATATTACTGAGCATCAGTATTTTATACAAAAGAACTGAAGATGTATACTATAGGCAGATGGTATATGCTAGAGACATGAAAGTGGCTAGAATATATGCTAAATTGTATTTGAGCAACAGAGAGTATACAAAGTTCCTTTAAAAAAATCCAGAATATGTATAAAGCATATAACTATGGATACTCTCTACTACATTCATACTAAATTTTAACATTAAATATCAATAATAATGAAAATCTGCTTCTATCATAATTTAAAAAACAAAAATTTCATTCCAGAAATTTAAACTATGTATACACCTAATATCCACGACAAATAAAGAAATTGCTGTGTGCCATTTAATATACAAGATTACTTATTTAATTGTAAACACAACTGAAACTAAACAAAGGAAAATTGAAATGCAACAGCATCAAAAATTTTTTTTTTATTTGATAATAAATCATTTTTCTGTGAGTGCTATTTTGTGATTGTCATTTTTACTTACCCATCATACGTAGTATAGGGTAAGTCTTGCAATCGTTATGAAAATCGAAAAAAAAATTTTGACGGATTTACACATTTCGAACACTGGAGATTCCGAAAAACATATTTTTAGAAAAAAATTTTTGCCGTCGTCCGTCTGTGTCTGTAACCACTCTATCTCTCGAACAAATTGAGATAGAGACTTGAAATTTTGTATATGCTTAGTATGTAAGAATGGGATGAAGCCTATTTAATATCAGAAACCTCGATTATCCAGAACTATTTTTTTTGGACTCTCGAAAAATTCATCTCATGAAAGGTATATAAAAATTTTCAAATTTTTTTATTTTAAGGAGTGGACTTAAAAGGCAATAAATTAACACAAATTTTGCATAAAAAACGGAGTTGATTGGATTATTAGTTGTTGAGATATTTCTAATCCTGTTTTTCACATTCTTTGATTTTTCCTGACCCTGTATTTCATTCAAATTTCAATTCAAAGATATCTTTTAATTACAAATGAGACACTTAATTCGATGCAAGAAACTATTAGTGAATATGATAATTATTTTTATAAGGATGTTTCTTTTATGCAATTCAGTGCTACTTGAATAGCTTGGCGTTTCATACAATTTATCGAAATTGGTTCATCAGAAAGTCATTAATAGAGCATGATGATGTGTTAAAAATACTTAAAAATACGTTTATATTTTGTTTTGGAATTGTAATGCTTTTTATAAATTGTTTATATATGTTATGTTTTCATATATTATGTTACGCATATCCATGATGGGTAAGTATTACGGTGGCCTCCAACGATTAGTTTAAATGTTTACTACTATTTATTTACTTTTACCAGGAATTATCTCTTTTGTTACATGATTCCGACTATTAACCATCTGAGTGTCTTGCAAAAGGATAAAATTGTGTAATGTTCTTTTCTCTGCATTTTGTTTTAAATGCTAAGAAAATATGATTCTTTTAACATTATTTAAAAAAAACAAACCTAATTACAAATATGAATGTAATTTTTGAGTGTATCATTCTTCCATGCATTGAAAATCCATTAAATCTATAGAATTATACTATCTTAAATATTGCTTATATTACGGAGCTTGTGAACAGAATATTATGTTCCAAACGCTTAGAAGGTTAAACTGATTTGCTAAAATTTTATGTATGAATAAAATTGAAAAATATATACATTGAATAATAAATTAATTTTGATATTCAGAGATTTCTTAAATATTTTGACAAAAAGAAAGTCTGTTGAGCTTTTACCTTTTATTATGACAGTGTTTGATAATTTGTATTTTCTTTTGCAGAGCAATTTAATCATTACAACGAATTATGGGACAGCTGTTCAAAGATCCTAAAGCTAAAAATTGGGTATTTTTTCTTAAAAAGAATATAAATTAGATACAAAAATGCTATAAATATGTATTGTCATGCTGAATAAACTAAAAATACATGTAATTCTGTTGTTCTTACAATTATATTCCTAAAACAATAGGTTAAGCTGTATTAACCAGATGGTGTATTTCAGTGCTAGAATCGTGAATAAACTAATTCAGTACCAAATAAAATAGTCTATAATGTTTTATAGAGAAATCTGATTTTCTTTTATCTAAACATAATATGCCAGATAAATATTTAAATTCTTTTGTCGAATAAGTATTTTTAGGAGTCTTGTATTGTGAAACCTTTATCAACAAAAATCAGCTTTGTGCATTTCATTATTATAGAAAAAACATGCTAGACTATTTTACAATTAGAAAAATTTTTAATAAAAAAAAAATGCTTTTCTAAATCACTAATAACATAAATTTTAAAAATGCAAAAATATTCAGTTTTATGAAAAATCATGCATAAAAGATATAAAATAAATATTACAAATGAACTTTCCTATTCTAAATAAAGATGAATTTTTGTATTAATTTCAGAAATTACTTTTTTTCCATATCCTTGAAAAGGCCAATTAATTTCAATGACTTGAATGCATCGGGTATATATTCTACTCGTGAACAAACAACTTCTAGTATGTAATTTGAATATACTCCATAAACTGAAGGATACAAGAACAGAAGCTTGGAAATAAATCTAAAAACAAAACAAAATCATGCATTAAGCATAGATTATGAAACATTTTCTTATGCCTTCAGAATAATGTAACAAAACTACACCATTTAAAAAATTAAAATATTACATCTCATTTTACCACATGGAAAAGCATAACAAATTTGAAAACCCAATTTCAGCTGTTCCTATCTACAACCAAAAAATTATATGAATATTTATCAGCCTTGTACGTGATACAGAGATTTGTATATATATTAACTACATGCATTCCAAAATTTAGTTCAGTTAAAAAATACATATGCTTCAGTTGGAAATTTCACTACAGCAATTTCTTCCTGTACAGGAACTGAAATGCTAAATAAAAGATTAAAATGTATTACATTTCAAAGAAAGGTATAAAATTTACTTTAAAAAAAAAAGGGGCAAACTTCTGATCTTAAGCTATTTAAATTTGAGAGAGTGTGATGTATCAATCATAAAAAAAACAAAAAAATTTCTGGGAACTTTAATTTTGGAACTTAAGATACATTAAAGTTCATTTTTAGCTCACAGGCTATCATAGCCTGAGAGCTTATGTGCCCACCCGTTCTGTATGTATGTATATTCGCTCGCGCGTAACGGGATAACTCATGATAAAAATATGCGATCCACTTGAAATTTTGTATATAGGTATATCCTGATAAGGCGCTTCCCTGATTAGTTTTTGGAGTTCATTCTATATATATAAGAGGGGGCACATACCCCTCCCCTTAATTGATATAAAGGGCTTTTTCATGCAGGATTATCAGTTTTCTTTCAAAATTTAGATATAGGATCATTCTGATAAGGCACCTCCGTGATTAATATTAGGTGTTCATTGGATAAGTATAAACAGAGGGAACGGGGGTTCTAATGCCCCTCCCCTTAATTTATATAAATGGGTTTTTCAAGCAGAATTATGAGATTTCGTTCAAATCTCTGAATAGTTTTGGAAGTTTAATGGTTAAGTATAAAAGAGGGGGATAACTTCTCTTAAATTATATAAATAAGTTTTTATTAAGAATTTTCCGATTTGCTCTGAATTTTGGATATAGATTTTTTATATGATAAAGCATGTCCCTGATTAGTTTAGGGGGTTCAATGATTAAGCATAAAAAGGAGAAATGGGAGTACTATTTCTCCTCCTTATTTATTTTTTTTTTTTTTTCGAACGGAATTAACCATTGAAAATATAAGTCTGTAATGTACAAATAGTATGCGTAGCCTGTGAGCTCAATGCCATCTGTTTAACTGGGCAAAATTCTTTTTATTAATTTCATCTCTCTTCATCCTTCTTTTTCCAAGATTATCAAGAAACTACTTGATTATATTACATTTAACAATATAGAAATGTTTTGATGAAAAGTAGAACTTACCTATCAGCAATCTTTGGACAGCCAACGTGTATTTTATTCAAACAATACAGAAAGTTGCTTTCCATTTTCTGAGATATCATATTTTCCAAATAATTAACCACTTTAATAAAAAATGGGTGTTTTTCTATGTTCTTATCTTTCTTTGTAAAATTCTTTAAAACTAATGAAATAACCTCTGCAGCAGATCCATGAATTTCTTTATACTTGTGATTCAAATTTTTCAATAGTATGTTAAGGAAGCTGAAAATAGAGAAAAAATTATATAAGTTTTACAATTAATGGTTATACATATATATATATATATATATATATGCACATGCAAATGAAATTTTTATTTATCATTATCATTTTTATTTTTAAAATGATATAAAAAGAAAAATCATAAATGTAGGTATGATTCAACTAATAATAAAATATGCTTTTTTTAAAAAAATACTAACCGACTTCCAGAAAAAGAATCAAGCTTGGCGACAACTTGGCACTGAGAATGCATAGAATGAATATGAATGCATAGTTTTAATATGCTTATGATTTGAAAACGGTTGCAACAATGAAAGATGATTTGCGACAAATCATTATTTTTTTCAACAAATCCATATTTTTTTTTTTTTAAATTCTAATCATCAGAATTTAATTAAATTAAAATGAGACCACATGGGTAATCTTATACGTTCAAATAAAAAAAAAAAAATATATATATATATATATCAAAATCGGTTCATATTTAAAGAATTTATGAGTGAACAAGAAATATATACAGGTCGAAATCATAACCTCCTCCTTGAAGTCGGTTAATGAAAATTCTAGAATTCTACAAATAAATTAAAATTGTAGTGGGAAAGCATCAAAGAAAAGACTTTATAAAAACATCTTAACTCTTATCATTTAATAACATTGTATGTTATTTATATTATTTTAGCTATTTATATTAGACTGAATATCAAAAAGATTTCTTTTTATTGAAAGTATATTAGAAAATTTCCAAAAAAAAAAAAGTTGCCATATTTTCTAGAATATAAGATTTTTTTAAAAAACCTTTAAAATGAGTACATTTTAAGCAGTGAAAGTACAAGTTTCTTTCTTGCTTTTTTCCCTCCCACTTCCCTTGGTATTTTTCACATTTATACAAGCTACATTATGTCAACATTAGCATATTATTTATAAAGGAAAATAAAAACAACTAGTTACAATGACAAACACAAGTTACAAAGAATGATAATATTTAATTTTAGATTTGTTATTAATATTTGCATTATTTAATAAATGTTTAAATGTTCTGAATCTTTTACCCCCCCCCCCCCTCCTAAAAATAATGTTAAATTTTAAAGTATTTCATGCACCATAAAACAAGATAGTTTATTAATATTTTTTACTAATTCATGTTAATCAATTATATTTATAAGAATGTAGGATATAAATTAATTCAGTCAAATAAATAAAATATGGAGAAAAATTCTTACTTGAGAACATTTGTAGAAATAAAGAACAAATTGTTATTTTTGGAAAACAAGTTTTTATTATTATTATTATTTTAAGAGCAACATAGTTGCAGATTTTACAAAGAACTTTAAAGGGTTTTGGTTTGTTCTTTTTTTCTTCTGTAGAAACTTTTTTCTATACTATGCCATTCTTATCATAAAAACAAAACCAGAACTTGCATCAAATTTCTAAATTTTTATAGAGTGAATTTTTATACAGTGTGCGACTTTATCGTGTAATATATGACCAGATATAGGCAAATGTTTTGTCTTAGAGAAATTCAAAATTTTGTCCTCTTCCTTTAAAGTGATAGCTAAAGCTGAAGTAGTAACAAATTCTTTCATGACGTTTACCTGCTTTCTTCCCGTATTTACTACTCATATGATATTAATGTTTTCTTTTAAAGAAAATTGCTTTCTTATTCTGTTCTATACCACAATATTTTATTTATTTATTTTTTATTTTTTATTTTTTTAAGAAAAACAGAACTCCAAATGTGAATTGTTGCAGATTAGATAGTTGCTGGCAAACACAGCTATTGATCACCAATTCAAAGGCAAGAGACTACTGCAAAAATAAATTCTAAAAATTCCCTAGATATTTTTAAACAAGTGTAAAGCAAAACCAAAGAAACTAAGAAGAAAAGCAAGAAGATGTGAATGTGTAAGAGTTTCTTTTTTAAAGACATAAATAAAGGGAGCAACTTTATTTCTCGAAAAACTGCTTTGAGCTATTCTGAAAATTTATAGAGTGTGGGTAGTAAAAATAATACAAAAGTTTACGTTCAGAATTCTAGTTTGCCAATTTTTTTTTTCTCTCTTAGTAAACTGGGTGTTTCTTAAGTTGAAATAAGTATTCATTATAGGACTTTAAGAAATTCATAAATTTGGAAAATTCAGTAATCTAAAATTCAAATCTTCCTGTGCTCCCTTATTTCATTATTTGATACATCAAATAAAGTACGGACATGCATGACATTTTACAAATGAAAATTTTCACAAAGTGATATTCATTTATTGAAGGGAAGAAATTTTATGAGTCCATTAATCAGTATGAATTTAAGAAATATTATCTCAATGTATAAAAAATTACAACTTAAAACTAATCAGCAATTAATAAAAAATAAATAAATAAATAAATAAATAAATATAAAAATATACTATGTAGAAATGGTCATCAAACTGCAGATGTACTCTTGATTATAGTCTTCTTTCCTTGTGTTTTACAAAACTGTTTTTAAGTTATATGCATAATTTTGCAAATTATAATTCATAAAAAAAAAAAATAATAATGTAAGTACAGGTGTTGTTGAGGGGCAGGGGGAGATTCTCAACCTGTACATTTTTTTAAAGTAAAAATTGCACTGAGAAAAAATACAACACATTTACACCAAAAAAGATGGACTTTCATTCTTTATATCTCTGGTATCTATATAGAAAATTTGTAATCCATTGAAAATCTCTTTTCAAATGCATCAACAATCTGTCTCAAAAGTTTCGGCACAACCAGAAAAAGTTTTACATAAAATTAAACAAAAACATATTTATCCATTAGATTCTGTAAAATAATTTAAATAGATCATTTCAAAATAAGTAAATGATTACATTATCTTAACTTTGATAAATATGCATAAAATTTGGTAACTATATGGTGTCTAAAAAGTTTAGACACAATGGTAGAAAAACATCTGAAATTTTTTGATGATGCAATTTATTAACAGTATTTTTTAAACATTAATAGCATATAGCGGTAACAAATAGCATGATTTTATAATCGTCATTTTTAGTTATTTCATAGAGTGATATTGCTTCCATTTTGTATACATCATGGGTTAAAATATCCCAAATGTTGTTCTCATTTGCAGTTAAGTCTGAGTTTACAGCTTGGAAATCTAAATTGTTAATATTTCATATGAAAAGTTATTATTTTGTACTATATCATTTGTGGACTGAAATATTGTCAAGCTGAAATCTCCACTCAAAAGACCTCTGAAAATGTTACTAAATGGAATCAGAAATTGCTCTCACATGTTTAGATATGTTGTTTAATTTTGTTTCCAATGGAAAAATACCAAGAAGCTTTGGCTATTAAGGGAAGATAGGATTGGATGCAATCCTATGGAAAATATTCAAATCCATTTCCTTGGAAATTACAAGACCAATTTTGATGAAATTAGAAATCCATATTCACTGAGTTATACTCAAGACTTATAGCAGACAGTCTTTTTTTTTCAACGACTATTACTTTTTATTTTTAACCAATGACAATTTTTCATTTTTTTTAATTATTATTATTTTTTAAACTGTCTGCCATATATGATCTTATATTTATACTCTACTACCAAAATTTTTCTATTGAAATCATGCAAGTACTTTAGGAGCTAATGAGGTTTTTAGCTGAAAAGTACAAATTTTTTGGAGACTTAAAAGTTTTAGACACATCTAATTTATGTGAAATACTTGCTTAGTTTTATCAAAAACATGAACTAAAGTATACATAAACAATTAGATAAAATTTAGTTACATGTGATAATTGAGTATAAAATGTTAGAATAAAATTAATGTGAATGGAATGTGGCTCATGTTCTTCACAAGTTAATTGTTCTCAAATCATCAAGATTTTTTGCCTTGTCGTCTGTTGAGGAAAGTAAGTGGGTGTTGCCTGAGATCCTGTTAGCAATCATTTCAGCTAACAGAAACAGCCAGATTCCATTTCTTTATGTTGATAAAAATTACAGTGAATAAGCCACTTGTCTACATACGACTTTCTAGTTCCATGTTTCACACCAGTTTATGGTGTGATTTTAGGTGTGGTTAAAGAGTGTTTTGGAAGTCTCTTATACATCTATGTATTGCAATCTTTAAGGCAATAACACTGAGATTATTTTTAATTTGTCTTAAGGGCACATTTTGTTTTGAAACTTTTCAAATCTTTCAATTTTTTAAATCTATCTGAAGACGCTCTATACACCTGACATCCCTATCATTGTTACTTCCACAAATAAAATTGATATATTCTTTGCTTTGAACAGTTTAAAATACTAGAAATTTCAATAACAGGATTTATTTTTATAAATATTTTAAAGTTCAAAATCTTTAAATTTTTCTCTTTTGTGAATTATGCAGCTGTCAGCATCTTAAATAATTAACAGAAATTGAACATTCACTATTTTATTGTTCAGGAAAAATGGTTGGTTGATTGATACCAATCCAGCATTTGTAAATGTTTGCCTAATGTGGTAAACTTTTGAGACAGAGTTTTTGACAAAAATAAAACAGTCATTTAAAAAACAAATAATGTCGATGGAACTATTCTAATATCTCTAATACAATTTGTTTAAATTATACCAGTTGTCTAGAATTAAAACACCCCATTAAGATTATTAAGATATTAATATTACTCTGACCTTCCAATGTATCAAACTACTTGGTGAAAATTCTGTGTAAATTTTCAAATTTTGTGTATATACTATTCAAGACATAAAAAAGGGGATTACACCCTCTCTCCATTGCCCACTCCAAAAAAATAGTTCCAGGAACACTAATAGATGGTGCTATACTATAGAAAATCGAAAAAAAAAGGGATCAAAGTAAAGATGATATGCAAAGGCCTAGGTTCAAAACACACGGGAATAAAACTTTTTTTTTTGTTTTTTGTTTTAAGTGTTTTTGTCCTTATGCAAAAAAGCATATAAATATGCTTAACTTGCCATTGTAACTGCAATTTCATTTTATAATAAAACTTTTATAAATCCATAATTTGCCGTCATGTTCTGGATATAAAGGAGGATAAAGACTGGGGAGAATGTTACTTGTTCAGCAAATTTTTATAATGACAAAGCAACCAACTATGCATTTTTGACAATCTCGCCAGTTTGCTCCCATGTGATTTTTTGTTATGGGGACAATTAGAAAATCTGTTTTATTGAGGACATCTATTAACCTTTGCATATCTGAAAGAAGCTATCAATCGACTAGTAAGATCTGTAGTTGAACAAGCAGGCCACAGATGGCAAGTTTTACATTTTCATGGAGAAAATCATATTGAGCAGGTTCCATGCATACATGAGGCCATTGTTATGTGAATATTTGGTACATTCAAATAAAGTGTGTAGAAATGCATCTTTTCAACGCATGACTAGTTATACAATATCATCTATTAATGGCTTCTAATTATTTTTTTTTTTTTTTTTTGTGTGTGTGTGTGTGTGTGTATTTGTTTGTGCATGTGTGTGTGTGTAATTCATTTTCCCATGTCTTGAACAGCATGTGTGAAAAATTTGAAGTTCATACACTGAGTAGTTATATATAGAGATATCAATGCAGGGATACTTTAATTACAGCCACCATAATTTGAATATTTATTGCATATTGTGAAATTATTCCATCTATATCTTCTTCCAATTTTATTATCATATTTTAATGTGTCTAAACTTTTGTAACAGATAGTATTCATTCCATCCAATATGTATCCCTTGCAAGTATATATAAATAAGTGTATGTATGTGTACTGGAGTTTATATCCACGAAGATCATTCAAAAATTCAAATGAACCTGTAGAAATTAAAAGATAAAATACAGCCTGTGATGTACAGCACAAAATTATAATCAACAAATGTTAAACTGCATTCTGGAGTATAACATCAAGAATGCATGCTACAAGATATGAATTTTAATTTCATAATTTGCATTTTACTTATATCTTGCAATTCGTTACCTCATTCCCCGGGCTTCTTCTTGGGGATCAAATGGGGGAAAACCACATAGTATAACAACGCCAAGTAATTGAATTCCATACAGATTCTTTTTAGAATCAGATTCTGGATAATTCATCTTTTGATATATCTCACTAGAAAGGGTAAAACAAAGTACAAATAAATATTAGGAAATCACGTTCAATTTTTTAAAACTAGAACTTCATTGGCATATTTTTAAATTATCAATAAGCTTACATAAAAATATTTAACAACTGATTAAATACGAATTTAAAAATATCACTTTATTTCAATGGAATTTTATTTATTTCATAAATTTATCAGTAGTATACATGCAAACCGCTTGCTTGCAAAACCATGCATCAATAGTATACATTTAGAATTATAAAAACATATTTTGAACCAGAAATTTATTTTGTGAATCAAATTAAATAGACTGCAAATGAAAATCACGTTTAATACAAAATACATTTAATTTAACAAATTTACCAGCTAAAAGTATGTTTACATGGTTTATTAAAAGTTGTAGGTTGGCAAGTATGCATCTGGAGTTGCATACTTGCCAACAAAAAAGATTTGGAAAGAGAATTTCTTTTATTTATTATTATTTTTTTCTTTCATGATGGATTGACAAAGTTTGTGACGCTCCTTGATGAAATTTACATTTATTTCCTACAATCAATGGATATATTTTGTGAGCCCTCCCCCAACCATAAAAAGAAATTAATTCAAAGAGTGTGTCAAAAATTGCCGCAACAGAACCAGGTGCATAAAATAATTAAAAATAACTGCTGGGCACATAAACTGATTTAAAAGGGGCATTGAGAACATAAACAAGTTAAAAAAGGCTTTTGGGCACTGCACTCTATCAAATTTGCTTACAGTCAACACTAAAAACTTTTATTACCCTTAAATTTTCATAATTTTAGTTTCAGTAGATTCAGGGAGGGGGGGGGGAAGGGAGATAGGAATTAAACATATTTTTGTAATACATTTTCAATGATATCTGTGGGGGGGGGGGGGGGGGGGGAGTTAAAACTTAACCTTTTATATATATATATGTGAGGACATTTCTTTTTTAAGTAACTTAATTAGTCCTCTTAAATTTTCTGAAAAATATTTGTAAATGGCTAATAATGTATAAATATGTAGATTAATATCCTTAACTAGAAGCTAGCCCATCAAAATGACGTGTTTGCATTTTTAAAGGATGATAAAAAATTACAAAAACTGTGGTCAATCATAGCCACTTTAGGCTGAAACAATTTTGATAAATACAGTGAATAAACTTGGAAAGGGAAAAATCTAACCAAAAAAAAAAAAAAAAAAAAAAAAGAAAAAGAAAAAAAATGAAAGGAAGAAAATTTCAACAGAAATCTGCATTTAAAACTATAGCAAAACTATCTGGTAGATGGGGGTGGGGATTATAATGAAATTTAAAACACACCCGCGGTTTGCTTAAATAAAAAGTTCTAATTAAATATTGTTTTTGAAATCGTGAAAAGATTTCAAAGCGAAGTAAAATGTAGTGACGTCATTTACAGCTCCCACTGTAAATCTGACCAATGAGATCGCTCCATCACGACTATGGAACGGTTTCATTGGTCTGAAAATAGATTGCCTTTAAAATCGGAGGTAACTTTTCACAATGTTTGTTTTTTATAGATTTGAAATTCTCAAGAGTCATTCATGGCTGTAAAGAAAAATAAATTAAAGCAACCCGAATATAAAAATTTTAACAATATTGCATTTAAAACGCACCTTCGCTTTCATTTAATAAAAAGTTTTAATTAAATATACTTTCTGAAATCGTGGAAAGATTTCAAAGCGAAGTAAAATGTAGTGACGTCATTTACAGCTCTCACTTTAAATCTGACCAATGAGAACGCTCCATTACGACTATGAAACGTTTTCATTGGTGAATGAGTTTCTTTTTCTCTTGGATAGGTTGACCCCGGAATTGTTATACACGGAGAGGTTTTATATATATAATAACTCTACCAAGTTTTAATTACACTTCATGGTTTTCAGTGGTTAAAAAAAACAGCTGTAATAGACAGATGTGTGTAACAGACTCAAGTGTTTTTTTAATGGTTCTATTTTTACTTTTAAGTTCAGAATCCTAATAGAATAACATGAAAACTACATTCCAGAATAGAATTATTAGAAAATACATCATATTTACAAACAAACGTAAAAAAGTGGAAAATAAATTATATAATTTCTTAATATAATAAAACAATACTGTTTGACAAAATATCAAAATAAGTTTCTTAAACTAAAATAAATAATACTTTGATTGCTACATAACTTCATCAGTCAATGAAATATTCATTTTAAATTTACTCATAAGTTTAATAATTCACATTAGTAAAAAGGTCATACATGTTTTAACAAGAAAATTAAATTACTCATAAGGTATTTCAAGCACATCTTTCCAACATTCCAAAATAGTTTTTGTTACTTCCATATTATTTCTGAATATTTCTCTCCGGGAATGGTCACACTGTTTGATCACAAATTTTAATAGCTCGGAAGCTTCATATGCAAGAGTGTCCTAAAAACAGGAATACAAAATAATTATCTCCAAATTATCCGAATGAATGCAAATCACATTTATAAAAAAAAAAAAATAGAAGAAAAAAATGCATAATTCAACAAAGACAGAAAGGCATTTAGTTATTAAAACTTACCCCTGGAACATAAGATGTAGCCCATGATAGCATAGTTATAATTACATCAAGAATATAATAATTTAATTCTCTTCCAGCAATCCCTGACACAATCAACTTCATTAAAGGCTTTAGTAAAAATTTAGCATATGGCTGAAGAACCTAAAGAAAATTACTACATTTTAGGTAGAATAAAAAATTAATAGCTTTAACGAAAAAAAAGAATTAAAATAACTATAGTGGAAAAATCTGCAAGGCCGAAATAGAAAAAGTTTGAAAAACAAATTTCTAGCAGAAGAATCAAGCATAAATAAATGTATGTAAAGAATTGGCAAATAACCCTACGTCAGTCTCCACCCTTACTCACTCGTGGTTGCTTGCCCACTTGATCCCTTAGCCAGCGATAAAAGTCAGCTGACCAACTAATTGATGCATATGGGACAAATATGCATCTCTCATCTACCTGAAGCACAGGCCAAAGCAGTGTGTTGGTTTCCCTCAACTGCTAGGATCTCCTTTTTTAGGCACATGGATCGCCAGACATGGCAAACACGTGGGTGGTTTATAATTCTCCATAAGTCAATGTAGACAGGATGATATTGGCCTATACAGAATTAATTGCCCTCACCTTTGAAAACGAAACCACAATGAGAGTAAAACAAAGAGGAAAGGAAGACAAGATAAATAAGAAGAAAAGAGAAAGATAGCTCAGGTGCTTGGAATTATGAAGTCCATGAATACCTAAAGAAGGTACCCTCCTGGAGGGTCAATTTCAAATAATGTTTTATAGTTCAGATGAGTGATAATAGTTATTATTACACAGCCTTGGCCAAGTATATTAGGCACCCCCTACAAAACTCTTAAAAATCATAAAAAATATTTTTAAAAGTAACAAATGATTTTTTACAATAGGGTAAATGGTGTTGTCAAATGTCAATCAAAACATACATGTTTGATTGTGAACAACTGGTGACTAAAACAAAAGAAATGTAATCTTTTGAAAAAATACTTTGAATATTTTGCAACTCTTTATTCAATATTTACAGCACAAAGTAATATACTTGTATGATTTAGTGACGAATTTTACATCATTTAGTTCTAAAATGCCTGAAAAAATTCATCCATTTGTAGGAAGATTAGTAATAATTCAGGATTTCACTGAACACAGCAAATCTGAAGTAAAGATAAGCCAGATAGTGAAATGTTCTCGAAATGTAGTGCAATTTGCTATTAAAAAGTTTATGGAGACCCAGTCTCAGGGAAACAAAACAAAAATGGACAGAAAACATGTACCAACAAAATGCCAGTGCAAAAAATTAATTCAAAAGTCTGTTAGAAATTCTTGAAAAACTTCTTCCGAGTTCGCTGCAACTCTACCAGAATACATTGGACAGAATTTAAGCATTTGAATGGCAAGAAGAAAACTGGCAGAAGCTAAATTAAAAAGGTGCAAAGCCAAGAGGAAGCCCTAGATTCCAGAAAACAGTACGAAAAACTGCTTGGAATAAACTTGTCAACACCAACATTTTGCAGAAGATTCGTCAAATGTTATGTAGTCTGATGAACCTAACAAGGAGATAATCAATTCAACCCTTTTTTATAATGAAAAATAACCATCATTCAGTTAGATTAGGCTATTTAATAAAAATCGGAATATTTTAAGATTAATCATTTTTATTTTATTTCTGGATATTTGAAACATATGGTATGACATTTGTAATGCAATGTATCAATGAATAATATCATCTAGATTGTGTGGGGCCTGCTGTAATATACAGAGGTGACGGCATTGCCCCCAACTGGGGATGCATGGCTACTGATGGTGTTGGTGAATTTTTGTTTGCAAAGGTAGCATGAACAGCCAGAAACACATAAATGTGCTGCTGCCGCTATTAATGAACATTTTTTGTGACACTAGTTTACATGACATCAAGTTCTAACAACATAATGCTCCATGTCATAAATAGGCCACTATGAAGCACTGGTTTAAAGACAGTAACATTGTGTTGCTGGATTGGTCAGTGCAGTCAGATATAAACTTTATATGAAGCTCAATAACCTGTAAAAAACATCAATAGACAGCAGACAAGTATTTAATTAGAAAATCTATCTTTGCTAAATTTCTCTACTTTATATAAAATATTTTCTCAAAGAATTTCTGCCCTTGGATCAAAATAAAAAGCACCTCCCCCCCCCCCCCCTCCCACACACACACCTCTTTTTTTTACTTTCTTCTATCTTTACAAGAAGAAAGTATTGGATTCATGAAAATTTTTGACTTCCGGTTTTCGACGGATTTATACATTTTAGAAGGTCCTGAACACGTTTTGACTAATTTTAGAAAATGTCTGTCTGTGAGTCTGTCAGTCTGTCTGTATGTGACAAAAAATTTGTGGGCGCTCTATCTCAAGAACTAATGCTCGAAAGTTCATAAAATTTTATATTCAGTTAGACCTTGATATGAATTAGTGCCTATTGGTTTTTGGTGTAAATTGGCCTGCAAGTGGTGCTGCTATACTACGTTTTTCATGATTTTAATGATTGCTATATCTCAAGAACTAATGCACAGAATTTCACAAAACTTCAGATTCTGTGAGACCTTGATATACATAGATGCTGATTAAGTTTTCATGTAAATTGGCCTGCAGGTGGTGCTGCTATGCCACGTCTTTCATGATTTTCATGATAGCTATATCTCAAGAGCTAATGCACAGAATTTCACCGAACTTCAGATTCTGCAATACCTTGAGATATATTGCCACTGATAAGGTTTTGGTGTGAACTGCCCAATAGGTGGCGCTGCTATGCTACATTTTGCACGATTTTTGCGATTGCTATATCTCAAGAACTAATGCAAAGAACTTTATCAAATTTCAGATTCTGTTACACTAGAATATATAACATTAGACATATATATATATATATATATATATATATATACAGCTATGCGCTAAATCGATGTAATTATTTGCTCTTTTTAAATGGTTTAATTGACGTGATTTAAATAGAAGAAAGTTTTGTGACAACACCAAACATACACCACACATTTGGCCACAACATACTAGTTTATTTTTTACTTTGTGGTAATATGTTATTTAAATTGTCACAAAAAAAGGCCGAAAAACTCTAATTTGTAATGGATCCAATACTGTTAGTCTCCACACAATAACAGGTTGCGACTGAAATGCAAGTAGACATTCTGGAATATAACAGTCAAAGTATGAGAATCAGGCAATTTTTGTCTATGTACTGGAAAGTTGAAATGGATAATAAAAATATACAAAATGCTGCACTGATGATAAAATAGGATTGTGATCCTTTTCAAAAACTGCTTATTTAGCAAAGGATTAAGCAACTTAACTGAGTAATGACTACTTGTAAGATGATGCAATACACAATATATATTTAATAGAACTAAACAGGTCACCACAGATGGCTAATTCATTATACTTCACAAAATATTTTCTTTTCTTTTCTTAAGAAGCATTCCTATTAAGAAAGAATACCAGTGACGAACACAAATAGAGGAAAGCAAAATATTACAATACCATTGCATTGTTGACAATCAGCCTTCCAATAAATAACTTTATATTGTCATGGAAATTTGAATCTTCAAGGCTTTGAGCAAGAAAATTTATCCAACTTGGAGCAACTTCATCCTATAAATACATAGTGAAAGGGAAATTAGTATTAAAATCAAATTTTATAATATAAAATATAATTTTTGCATAATTGTAATAAACTTAAAAAATTTTATACAAGTTTCACATTCCACGGTAATGAAGAAGATCTAATTTATATATGATTTAACTTCTTTAACACAGAATGATTGGAACAATGGTAATTCTGAATTACAGAAATATCTAGATAACACAGATTTCAAAAATAGGTTATATATATTTACAGTGGCAGCCAAAATTATGAACACTTTTAGGTAGCTTTCATTCCAAAAAGTAAAAAACTATCTTTTGCTGCCATCCGGAGGAAAGCACTTTGGAACATTTTGCTATATTTCCGTCGATTGCGACCCGTAGATCCCAAAACCATCCTCCGTTGAAATAAATTCGAGAGTTACAGCACGAAACAATTCAGATATCTATATCTATATGGATATATCTATATATATAGTATATATATATATAAATACTTTTATAAATACATCCAAAGTTATTCAGACAATACCATTAAATAAACCAATGAAACCAGTATTTTTACAATCATATTATTAAAAACAGTTGAAGTTTGAATATATATATATATATATATATATATATATATATATATATATATATAAGTCAACATTTCAATGGAGGGTGGTTTAGGGATCTAGAGGTCATGATAGACGAAAATAAGCAACATTTACCGATGGGTTTTCTCCAGACAGCTGCAATAGGTAGTTTTTTTACTATTTGTAATGAAAGCTCCCTAAAAATGTCCACAATTTTAGCCACCGCTGTATATATATATATATATATATATATATATATATATATATATATACAGTGAAACCTCTAAATAAGGCACACCCATGAGACCAGATCTTTTGTCCCTTAAATAGAGGTGTCCCTTATTCAGAGTTTATTTTTATTTATTTTTTTTATTAATCGTCTTGAAGGATATAAAAATAGCAAAATGTTAAAGGTAAAGTTTAAATGTATTCGAAGGGTATAAATTATGTTAATAACAGTTGAATTAATTAAAATTTTTAATTAATTGCTAAATCATTAAGTAATTTGTAAAATTGTTGATTTGTATTTTTATGCAAACTGTGCCCATGCAAAAAGTATAGAAACATTTGAAAGAATTATACTTCAAGTAATCAATCAAAAGTTACTGTTTTGCCAATTTCAATTTTTCATTATAAACTTTATAATTCATTCATTTACCATACTTATAAATTTTAGTTCTTCATTATTAGCAATATTTACAAAAAAGTATTCAGCTGCTTTGCGTATTTTAATGCAAAAAATCTTCCAACTGCTCCCCTTAGATATCCAAAAAAGTTTTGATATATTTACAAATTCATTTTTTAACGGAAAGGTATAAAATTGGAATGCCTGGCTATGAGAGCGATTTGGAACCGAACTGTGTTTTTAAGTTTTGAATAAATTATTTACAGAGTTATAAGCGATTTTCATCACTTGACAGAAAATTTTCACCCTTTCTTGAGTACTTAATCTTCTATCATGTATAAATTCAGTTCAAAATGCCCACGTTGACACTATTTTTTTGAAAGATTTATTGTGTTTGAAAGAAAAAAAAGAAAGAAAAAGGGAAAAGAAAAAACAGAAAAACAGTTAAATTATATAATTTCTGATCAACCATGCTTGCTCGTTAAAAGGGAAAAGAAAAAACAGAAAAACAGTTAAATTATATAATTTCTGAACAACAATGCTTGCACGTTTCAGGAATTTCTTAATAAAATAAAATTAAAACTTTAGTTGTAAAATTTGTCCCTTTGATTTGAGAACAGTCTTAAAGCACCTGTAAAATTCTTTATTTCACAATTTTCATTCATTCTCCACTTTCAGGATCCCTCATAATTTTCAGCATTACTTTCAATGGGGATAAATGCACTGAAGTCGAATGAGAATTGTGGGTAAATAAATGCTTGTCAATTCTGTCGTCTGAATCGGTATCAACATTGCAGTCTGTCAGTTTGATAAGTTCACAAAAATCTGTATTTTCCTTTTCATCAGAGACTACTTCATTATCTGAAATTCAAATGTCAGCCCTTTTAATCTCATTTTCAAGTGTCCCTTAAATCAAGTGTCCTTTATTCAGAGGTAAATACATTACAAGTCGTACATTGAGAGACTGGGACCGTAAGTTTTGTCCCTTAAATAGAGGTGTCCCTTATTCGGAGTGTCCCTTATTTGGAGGTTTCACTGTATATATATATATATATATATATATATATATATATATATATATATATATATATATATATATAAACAGGCATTACTATGGTAATACAAAAAAGTAAACATCATGATAGTTTAAAAAGATTAAATAATACAAAGAAATTTCCATTTCAAATGTTTCAAAATGCTTTTAAAAATAAAACTTATACATTGCAAGGTGTCATCATCTACTGTAAATTACTTGAAACAATAATAATGACAGGATAATTTTTTAAATAATATGTATATGCTAATAACACAAACTTGCTCAATGGCAAACATAAACAAGAACTTTTATTAAAATTTTTAAAAATCTCACTATATCTTTTAAATCTATAAAATAAAAAAATAAAAATCCGACTTCGGCAGCAACAGTTTCTAAGATCTACTAACAAGTCTATTAATTTGTGTTATTATCCTGTCAAAAACATGAATGTGAAAGAATGCCAAGTTCGTTAAAGGTTTTGCTAATAAAAGAAATGAGATCTAACTGCAAACCAAGTTCTTTCGGAGCTCCTTAAATCATAGCTCCTGTCATGCATAATATTCTTCAATTGCTTAAGATGATTTGTTATGTTACTTGTTATTCAATTGAGCAACTTAGCAAATTTTCTCTTATTCAATTTTTTCTATTTAGTTTATCAGAAATTAAAGTTGATCCCTTCCTCAACTTCAATATACTTATTCGAACACTCGATTGACTAGATCTTTGCCAATCAGATTCTAGATTAAATTGTACTCCGATTCAAAGATTAAAGTTGGTAGCTGAAAACTTGCCAAGTCACTCTATTGAATAATAAGTAACATAACAAATCAATTTAAGCAATTGAATAATATTATGCATGACAGGAGCTATGATTTAAGGAGCTCCGAAAGAATTTGGTTTGCAGTTAGATCTCACTCCTTTTATTAGCGAAACCTTTAACGAACTTGGGATTCTTTCACATTCATGTTTTTGACAGGATATCATTATTTTTTGTCAAATAAGTAAATATTTGTTTCCTTTTTGAAATAAATAGGTTAAATTAGTTTTATTTAATATTAATCTTTCAGCTTTTTCCTGCATTTATTCACTGTTTTTTTTAGTCAAATTTAAAAATTTTAACATTAGGACTGCTTATGTTCCTTTAAACTCCACTAAGGATGTTTCTTTTATGTGATTGGGTACTACGTGATTATTTCATCGACCAAAAACGTTTGTAGCCAACTTGGCGAAATATCGATATATTGACAACAAAAATTACGCACCAAAAGTGATGCTAACATGGCGCTATTTCTGGTATTTCTCCAAATTCCCGGAGATTACCATTGTAATCTGGTAATTTATCCAATAATTTTGTTAGAGCAAGGACTGTCGCCATCATTTTGGCATCTTTTTTTCTTTAAATCAGTTCACTAAGTACCCAAGATTCCTTAAATATTGCCATTTAGAAAGTTTTTAGAATGCTTTTCGTTCATTTTTACCCCTTTTAAATTTTGTATTTGTTAACAAATGTTCTTAGTGATCATTTATATCTTATAATTAATGAACATGCCAAATTTTATGTTTTTAGGCCCTTAACATACAGACATCACATTTTTAGAACACTTTTTGCTCTTTTACCCCCTTTGGATTAGTGGAATCGACATAAGATATAGCCTATATTGGAGTAAGGACTATCACCATCATTTTGATATCATTACTTTTAAGATCGGTTTGTTGTTTGCTGAAATTGCTTAAAAATCCCAATTTAGCACATTTTTAGAATGCTTTTTGCACATTTTCACCCTTTTTGAATTCCATATTTTTTATCAAATACCTTTAGAGATCATTTATATCTTATAAATAATTAACATGCCAAATCTTATATCTCTAGGTCCTTCAGTAACACTTCACCCTCTTTTGGTTAATGGTATATGCATAAAATATAGCCTATGTTTGAACCGGGGCGAATATATCATTTTGGTACCATTAATTTTGAAATCGGTTCGGTGGTTTCAGAGATTAGCCCCGATGCTCGCCAAAAGTGTCGCCAACTTGGCACTATTTCTGATATTTCGCTAAACTCCCATAAACTCTAAAATGCCAAACTTTATGTTTCCAGTCCAGTCCCTTAATATACAGACATCGCATTTTTAGAATGTTTTTTTCTCTTTTACCCCCTTTGGGTTAATGTAATTGACATAAGATATATCCTATGTTGGAGCAAAGACTGTCATCATCATTTTGATATCATTACTTTTAAGATCAGTTTGTTGTTTGCTGAGATTGTTTTAAAATTGTTATTTAGAACTTTTTTAGAACGCTCTTCGCGGATTTTCACTGATTTAAATCTTGATATTTTTTAGCAAATGTCATTAGTGATCATTTATATCTTAAATATAATTGACATGCCAAATTTTGTGCTTCTAGGCCCTTCAGTAAAACAAAAATAACATTTTTAGAATTTTTTTCGTTTCTGAACCCTCTTTTGGTTAGTGGCACAGACATAAGATATAGTCTATATTTGAACCGGGGTGAATACCATCATTTTTGTACCCTTACTTTTGAAATCGGTTTGGTAGTTTCAGAGATTAGCCCCGATACTCGCCAAAAGTAACGCCAACTTGGCACTATTTCTGGTATTTTGTGAAATTCTCATAAACTCCCATTGTAATCCAATAATTTATCCTCTAACAAACCATTAATGCTTAATTAATGGTGATTTCTGATTTTTTCCTACTTATAAATCCAATAACCTACCTCCAAACCAAATTTCAACTTCCTAAGTCACCTGGAAGTAGTCAAACATTTTGATGAGTGAGTCATTGAGAAAAACAGTGGTTTTCAGACGTCAATTTCTCGTGAACGGTAAAAGATAAAAAAAAAAAATTTAGGATTCGGAAATTAGAAGATGGTTTTACACGACACAAAAAGCAAGTGTGTAGGTCAAATAAAATTTAAGTTATTGAGGGGTCAAAAGTGGCCCGAAATGGTTCGGGTAATATAACCCAGGGCCTGTGTGTTGCCTTTTACTTTGTGAACTTGGCTGACACACTGCCGTGTGTCTAGATAGCACATTAAAAAGTTAAAAATGAATCTTTGCAGCTCTAAATAGATTTTTAAAATAGAAAATTATGCATAAAACTAACAGATTGCTGAATTTATCCATTTTCTTAGATAAGTAACACATTACAAGTGCAAGAAGACAATGGGGATATTTGCATCATTTTCTACCTTGCATGAAGAGATCCCTCTTTGAATTTGAAAGAAATAGAAGCTCAAATAAAATTTTCTATTTCATTAAGATTTGCTTCATTTTTTCATTCTCTTTATAAATAAGAATTGCTCTCTGTTCTTTAAAAACGAGATAAGGGTGCAGAAAATTTAAAAATTTAAATGACTGCGATTTTATCTATTGTACTACTTTAAATAATAATAATAATAATAAATAAATAAAGGATTTTATTTATTTATTTTAATTGAAATTATACAGGATTTAAAAAATAAAAATAGAATCATACTTACAGATGATTCAGGAGGTATCAACCCTAATATTTTCATATGCTTAATAAGCCAAGACAATGAAATCATACATTCATGCTTGTTTAAATCATCATCTTCCAGTTCAATAACATTTATATCCGGTTTTTCCTTAAAGAAAAAAAAGAAAGAAAAAGGGATATAAAAACCACAAAACACTAATATTGCATATCCATGCAGCTATTACAACTTATAATTCATAATGAATTAAAAAAAAAAAAAAGAGGACATTTATACAATTATTTAAAAATTAAACAAACAATAAAAGAAGTAAAATTAAAAATTACAACATTTATTTGTAATAGGAATGTTTAATATGAGGTGCATCTAAAAAGTTTAGAGATTGAATTTATTTTTAAACCAAAACATGGATTAAAAATGTACACATGCTCATGGAGACAATAGTGAAGAAATGCCACATACTAAATGGAAGCAGATTTGACTGATCCATTCAAACGTAGTGATTGTGATTACTTATTACAGTGTAAATGAGAAAGAATACATAAACACACTGCTTTGCTAAAAATTGGGGGAAAAAATAGTTATTGAAATCAGTTCAGTAGAAAGTTCAGGGCAGAGAACTAAAATAACAGCCTAGTCTTTTCAATATGTAGATTAGAAGTGGACAAAATTTGCTTATAACAGAGGAAGTAAATGCTATCATATGATATATGAATATCTAAGATAATAATTTATTTATTCTAAACACATTTGTAAAAACTAACTGGAATTTGTAAATTTTTTACAAGTTGAAAAAATTGTAAAAGCTATAAATATAACTGTCTATGTAATGTAATCATATAATTTGTCAATTTTAGCATAATGGAACAAAAGTTAAGGGTGTATCCAAAAAAATATTTCTCCACCCTCAACAGCTCGAAATTTTCTGAGATAATTTCAGACTTATTTTTAAAAGTAAAAACATGAAACTTGTTGAGGTGATTTTTGAAGAGATGTGTATAAGAGGCTGTGCAATTTCATTTTTGGCTCAATTAATCAAAATTTGATTTATAAACAATTCTTGTCTCAGTTTGACCTTTTTTTCCGTTCCCAGATCTGCTTCAGAATTTGATTCAAAATGCCAATTTTGGCAGTCTTTTTTGCAATACTTTTTGTATTTATCACAAAATCGACAAACACGGCATATTATGTAATTTCTAAGCAGGCGAATTCGCCAGATTGATGCGTTTGAGAGCAAAAATGAATTTAAAAATACATCTGAAAATAATCAGATTGAATTGGAATATAACTTTGATTGTTAGTGCTTTTATCAACAGATAAAAACTATCTCTGTCAAAAATCAATAAAAAATTAATAATTATAATAACTTTCAAGCAGGGAGGGGGGGGGGTGTTTACTGACAGTCAGAAAGATTAAAATTACGAAAGTGAAAGAACAGAACAATGAGAGACAACTTACAGATTTTGCCGTGTGAATTAATTTACTTTCATCATTATTAGAGAAGATTTGATCTTTTTCTCTGTTGAAAACCTAGAACAAAAATTTAGCAAATATAATACATAGCACAAATAATATTTTTTATACAATTAAACGCAATTAGTTTGATAAAGAATAATTTTTGAAGAAGTAGTAAGAAAATGAAAACTGGTGACAACTAATTACTAATAATTTTAGAAATATTGCTTTAAATATATATAAATGGATTAAGGTCAGATAACCCATTGGACCATAAAAGATCAGTTTTACAGAGAGGTGATCTCTGAATAGAGAGAATGGACAAATCAAAGTTTCATGCAACACATATTGTGAAGTATATATGAGGGATTAACAATCATAGTAAACCAAGTCCATTTTGAAGGGGGAAAAAAGGGAAAGAGATAGTCAATTCAGAAGGTGCATCAAGTCTGTTTTCATATACTTTCTCATGAAAATATTTGTCATCTGTTTACAGACTTGGTGTACTGCAGTAGTAGATAAAATAGATTTTATGACCTTCTAAATGGACTATCTCTCTTTTTTTTTCCCCAAAATGAAAAAAATCCTATAGGAGTTTATTTTTTTTTATATCTATTTCCTAAATGAGTACAATATTTTGTAAAATTATCACATTAACAAAACATATTCAAAAACCCAAGTTTCATCTTAAAAAGACATACAAAACGTAAATTTACAGTTGCTGTTTGTTGAGGCTATTTTATGCTCATATCTAAAGAAACTATTTTCTGACAAATTTCTTAATTCATTTTTATTCATAAATGGAAGAATTTGGCAGATGCTCACATTCAGAAACTATATAATCTAATGGTATTTTCCATTTTTAGATGCATTTGCAATTATATAAATATGTAGCACCTATACAGTGAGTGCCAAAAGTTTAAGCACAATAGCAATTTTCAAATAAAACTTTAAATATTCACTTTATTTCAATATATGTCTTGTATATGTTAATAATATATATTTTAACACCGTACACTGAAAAAAAAATATGCCACTGGTATCTAGAAAATAAATTGTAGCTCTAGAAAAAATAGTTCCATGTCATCCCTATAAATTCTAGTTCCCTTCGCTAGCGTGTTCTAGTTAATATTCTGATTGAGTAAACCAGAATTTTCTCGTTCCCAGAACCAGAAAAAACGGCCTTCGGGCTAGATTTTCAAAATGGCGCAACTAAGTTCTAGCTTCATGAATCAGAATTTCTAGCTCCCTGACTTTCAAAGATAGATATTAGAACTGGAATTTTAAGACCCCTTGATTACAAAATATTGTTTCCTGAAGCAGAAAGCAATGTCATAATTGAAAATTCTGGTTTTACAAACTCAAAATAGGCTAGGACTAAAAATAGAAAAAAAATAGGCTTTAGGCTAGATTTATAAAAAGATCTTAACAAAATTGTAAATTCGAGTTTACTGAACTAGAAAAAAAAATTTTTAGGCTAGATTTTTATAATGACCTAAGTTTCATTGCTGAGTTCTGGTTTCTTAAACAAGGATTAAAAAAAAAAAAAAAAAAATGAAGCGAGATTTTGAAAAAGGCCCAAACTGCATAACTATAAGTTGTGGTTTATTAAACCAAATTAGCAGGGAATAGGAAGTTCTGATTTATTAAACCAGAATTTCCTATACCATGTCATTCAAAAGTAAATTTTAGAAAAAAAAAAAAAAAAAAAAAAAAAAAAAACTTTTATTACAAAATATTGTTTTCTAAAACATAAAATAAGATCACAACCAATACTGCCTGGATACCTATTACAAAAATTGTTTATATGAAATATAAATCTTCAGATTAAAATTTGTAAGTAATTCGAAAATATTGGTGACAGAACCAATGGCAAAAATTTATCAAATGGAAGGATTCCTAAATTAAGAGGGCAACATTTATGCATGATTTTGCATAGCATCAGTAGCTTGAGTACGTACTTCACTGAAGGATACAATAAATTTTAAATGTATAATATTGCATAGATGCCAACATCTCTTAATTATTCTGGAGTCTGATCCAAAACGGAAATGCTACTAAGCGAAAATTTTATTTGAACAAAAATTGCAATGTGAAATTCAAAATGTACCTTACTGAAAGATGGATGACTCATTTCCTTATACATATATCTTGGAACAGACTCCGGAATAATTGAGCGAATGAATTTCTATAAATATAGGTTTTTATAAAATTCTCAGCAAATAACATTAATATTTATTAAATTTTATTTACTCATATATATATAAACATTCAGTTTAAAAAAAGTATGTAATTCTCCCCCCCCCCCCCTATAATCTTTAAACTGTAATGATTGTTCATATCCAAGTATCGATTCCAATATTTTCGAAAAGTATTGTATTTGATCTGTCTTTTAATATATAGACTATATAATGGTAAAATTTAGTTAAACAAGAAAACGCCTAATTGGTTGAAATTTTCCTTTCAGCAATTTATATCAATAGATGGAAACATACTTGAATACTTTTGTTTAGCCTGTAAAATATATTTTCTTTAAACTACTAAAATCAAATTTCTAAAAATTATCATCCAAAGATGACCATGTATCCAGTTCTTTGCAGGATGCTGTATATCATTTTATCGATACATTTCTTAGTAAACTAAATGCAGTTCATCGTAAAAAGGCATAATATATTTAAAAACCCCCTTTAAGTAAATTACACACATATTCAATACTTTTCCAAGAACTTTTGTGTAACAATTAGCATTTATATAAACCATATAATATGCATACATCTAAGTGAAACTTAAAAGCATATATCATAATTAAAATGCATTTCATCCATCCAACAGCCATCTTCCATAATATACAGGACTTCGGGTAGAATATACTATTCGAAATCTTTTGTGTGTCCCTATAAATGCTATGCACTAGTATTATGAATGAAATAACTCGTATTAATCCTCAGCAATGTATATCAATTTGATTATATATGAAATAGTTTACCATAAAAAATATGTCTCAAATAATTCTCTTATTATTATGTATTGGTATTCTTTTGTGTGGCCCTGTAAATGAATAATAACTATTCTTTTTATTGTTTATTTTATAAAATGTACATTTTAATGCACTTTGTAGATACATATAAATTTGAAGATGTTTGACAGGGTGCAACATTGTTAAAATTCATTTGAAACGATTTTCCCCTATAGGACATAATGCAATGGAAAATTTTTTTACTATCCCTGTAAATAAACTAATCATGGCAGAACCTTAATTTTCAATAGGGTTCGTGCTCAGGTAACCACCATTAACATCCAAAGAATTTATGACAATCAGAGTGTATTTACGAGAGTTAGAGTGCGGACAGACGACCGAGACAGACAAACCAAGTGCATAAGTACTTTTCAACTTTGTTGGAAAATGCTAAAAATAAAAAATATAAACATGTAAATAAACTAAAGAATTTTTTTAAAAAACGATATACAGAGTAAAATATTAAATTTATTAACATTCCAAAAACATACATAAAAACAAAGCCTTCAATTCTAGTGTTAAAAAAATGTTAAAATGAAGTAACTCTTTTAAATAAAAGTTATTATTATAGTTAAAACAAAGTTGGAAGTTCCAATCATCATCCATGTTGTGGACGTTAACTACATCAACATACAACTGTCAGCTACTGTAAGCCTTTTTATTGTGGCGATGTAGTATTTTCTATCTCTAATGACATTTACAGTAAGGGGACTGGTATCCTGCAAAAGAGAAATTTTTCCTTCCAGTAGGATCAAACTCCTTATCCCCTGATCCATTGTTCATTTCTCTGCTTTCTACTGTGACTAACCACATAAGGGAGAAATATGAAAGAATTTATCGAATTCGATGACTGGACCAAAACGAGCCATGTGCTGAAACCTGAAAACTGCCACAGTAGACTCAAGTTCACCAAAAAAATAGATAAAATAATCAATCATATATGAAGTATTGATTACAACAGAACAATTTTCAAATTGTTTAAATTTCATTAGCCTATAAAACTAATATATAACTACATATAATTTTTTAATGATAAGTACATATGGTGATATGCATAATATCAGTTAGGATTTCATAGCATTAAGTTTCTGTCAATCGATTATAGATAGTTATTTTATTGCAAGTAATTGGTAAAAAGCAAAGGTACTCGAGTATTAATGCCACCGCAGCAGAAGTGACTCTATATCGGCCCATTTTCCACCAAAATCTGATATGTTACTTTGTTTTAGGGATGCGCCAAATAGTGATTTTGCCTGAATACTGAATATTCGGCCAACAGCTAAACTGAATACCGAATATTCGGCTAGCCAAATAGTAATTGTTGGGCTGAATGCCAAATATTCGGCCAGCCGAATAGTAACTATTCGGCAGTATACTGAATATTCGGCTTTCCAAATACTTTTTATATTTCAAAGTTTAAAAGTATTAAAATGTTACTTTTTAAAACAATTTTACATGATATTTAATAAGAGAAATTTATATTTTGATAAATAAGAGCTTTTTATAAGAAATTCGGTATTGAAAAAAATCTGTCTTTTTTTTATTTAAGAAGCATAATTATGAGACTTTTTCAATTAGTAAAATTTTAAATTTCATTTCTTCTACGAATTGAAACAAACATTTTGAAATCAAAGATAAATAATGAAAAAATAGTTGAAGAAAAACTGTACAGTCTCATATTTATTCTTTTTAAATAACTCAAGGCAGATTTTTTTCAAAATAAAGTATAAATACTTTCAACTTAATTCTGAATAAAGGAATGTCTAGCTCATAGTTCTTTTCTTATGAATAGTGGCATTTTCCATCCTTCCCATCGTATCATATTTTACAGAAATCAAAACATGTGAGTTGAAAATATGAAAATACAGTTATGGTATCTTATTTATTGTTAATGCAACAAACAAAAACACAAGTTTGATCTAGAGTGAGATGAAGTACAATGTATTTATGATTCAATAAGTTGATTATGATTATGATTTCATAAACAAAAAATTGTCTGCCTTGATAGCTATTACTAATCTCAAAAGTTTTCCTTTCTTGTTTAAGGACTTTTGGGAAAAGCAAGAAACAGATTATTTACTAAATAGAATTTAGGAACTTGCATCTGCAGTTGCATCATTTATTCCTAAGGAGAATTCTAATTTTAATCCTTCTCATGATTAATTTTCTTAAGTTAAACTTTACAAACAGCAAATAAATATTGTAAAAACATTCTATATTATTTAAATATTATTTTATTTCTTATTATTTTAAATATATTAATAATCTGACAGTTAAAAGTAGAAATTGTGAAAAGTTTTTTTTAAATGTATTTTAACCACTTAACTGGCGACGGGTATGGGAAAACAGTGCTTTTACCCCCGACTTATCTCGGGGCAGACGGTGAAGTGGTTAAAAGGCTTTATTAAGTATTGGATTCGGCTGAATACTTCGATATTTGGCCAAACCGAATATTCGGCAACATGGCTGAATACCGAATATTCGGTACATCCCTACTTTATTTTTAAATATAGTGTTTTGAATTTCGAAAGTGTTTTAATTTTAAATAAAGTGTTTTATTTTATGATTTGTCGCAAAAAATTTAGGTGTAGATTAAAAATCGCCAAATCTGTAACTGCAGAGGCCTTAATACGTAAATACCAAGCAAAGATAATTTTAACACTTCAGAATAATAAAATTTAGAATTGTGATCTATTGTGTAAATAAATATAGAATGTATTCACATCAATAAAGTATTTTGGAAAGGAAAAAGATAAAATCTAGTAATGAATATATAGCAGAGGTAATTCATTTGTGAAGTGTTAAGGTGCTTTTTAGTACAGAATATTTCCAATCCAGCGATCTACGATCAGGAGGAATTTTATAAAAATATATACAAATGATTTTGATTTTAACAATTAATTCTGTCATAATTCCCTTAGTTACATAACTTTCACTACAAATAAAAAGATCCATATGGCTACTTTCACAAAATCAATCTCAGATAAATGTGTATCATTTATTCAAGGGCTGTTCTGAATTTTATTCAGATTTAAAACTTCCAATTCTTATTTTATTTTATTTATTTTTTTAACCCAAAAATTATTAGAAAACCCAAACTTTCATCAAAAAAATCATGATATGAATGCAAATTTTGTCAAAAGATTGCAAAATAAACACACATTAAGTCACAAAATAATGAAAAAACTGCAAATTTTTTCAAAAGGTTGCAAAAAACTCAAATTTTATCAAAAGATTGCAAAACAACCACAAATTTCATCTAAAGATTGCAAAACAAACATTCTGTCAATAGGGGCAGAACCCCCCCCCCCCAAATTTCATTGAAAGATTACAAAAATTTCCACAAAAGTCACAAATAAAAAATACAAATGTCATCAAAAGATCACGAAATATATGAGAAATATATGAAATTTTTTTTTACACCTACGTAATACAGAATTTTCCTATAAATACACTGTAAAATTTTCATGTGGATTGGGAGAAATGTTGGGAGTAGAAACAATTTTTGCACCCCTGGATTTTACTTATCATATATATTAATTAAAGCAGTAGCCAAAAAAAAGTCAGCATACTTAAAATGGTCTCTACGCATACGTGCTTGCACTGAAATCGCTCCGAACCAATCGGAGGAGAGTGTAGTTACTGTCTGTAAAAGCATTTGCACAGCGCATTTGTAAATATGGGATAAGAATAAGACTGCATTTTTGCTGACACTGTTTAATGCAATGCTATAATAATTATATTTTTTTCTTTACTCATGTTATAATGATCGAAATACATTGTTTTTTTCACTTTACGTAAGTTATTTCATTTCCATCTGTATTCTTTTTTCATGTTAAACGCTATTCCCTCCTTCAAACTTTGCAATGTTATTGCCGGCAATCTTAGGCTTAATTGTAGAAATGTTTCATATATATGAAATTGAAACATTCAATAATAGTTAATGATTAAAGTGTTTATTTACGTTCTTGGCCGATAAATCATTTTATTTCAAATTTATATTAAGTATATACAAAAAAAAAAAAGGCTGGAAATCACATTGTTTTTTGTTTGTGTTTTCATGGTGCGATTTTCGGCGGATATTTTGACTTCATGGATGTAAACAGATTCGCAAATCAAAATCACTATTTATTTTTTGCTTCAGTTTATCATACTCATGTCAAAAAACGGTGATTTTTTTCCCCCTTATAATTTCATTTTTGAGCAAATTCATAAGGTTTAGGAAGTATTTACATTACATTGTTTTCGCCGAATAATAGAGAATTGCATATGAAATGAAAATAATCCCAGTTATAAACAGCTTTGTAAATCATTAATATTTCTTTAATGTTTCACTTTCTTTTTGTTGACTCGAAGTTCCCTTTTTTAAAAAGTGTTCTCGTGACAAAATTTGCTGTTTTTTTTAGAAGGAGGAGGGAATATTTGGATGAAATTTGCTATTTTTTTTTTTCCCAATCGCTTGATCTTGATCTCTTAACAATGTTTTTCAAAAAATATGAAGATCATTATAATCAAGAAAGAAAAATAAAATTATCAGAAGAGATCCCTCTTTTTTGCATAGCATTCAATCATGATATACAATATAGAAAATACTTTATCGGCTAAGAACATAAACACTTTAATCATTAACTATTGAATGTTTCAATTTTACATTAAGCCTAACATCACAAGGTTTGAAGGAGGGAATAGCGTTTAACACAAAAAAAGAATACAAATGAAAATAAAATAACTTATGTAAAGTGAAAAAAGCCAATGTATTTCGATCATTATAAGATAAGTAAAGAAAAAAAATATATAATTATCATAACATTGCATTAAACAGTGATAGCAAAAATGCAGTCTTATGCCATATTTACCAAGGCGCTTTGCAAATGCGTATACAGAGAGTAAATACAGTCTTCTCTGATAGGTTGTCAGATTTCTGCGCAAGCGCGTATGCGTAGAGACCAGTTTTAGCTGTGCTGAAAAAAGATCGCTACTGTTTTTTTAAGTATGTACTGTTTACCAATATTTGTGTTTTTTGAAGTACCTAGACAAAATTAAAGTATTTTCACGATCTTTTGACAAAATTCACGTCTTTTATGATACTAGGAGAAAATTATTCGTATTCTCAGGGATTTTCGGTGAAATTTGTCGTTTTTTCTCACTATCTTTCGATGTAATTTGCCGTTTTATCAAATTTATTCTTTTTTCGTGCTTTTTTTGTGAAATTTTACATTTCTTTCGTTATTTTTAGAAATTTGTCATTTTTTTCACTTTTTTTTGCACAAATTACCTTTTTTGTGATCTTTTGATGAAATGTGCCTCTTTTTTCAATCTTTTGGCAAAATGTGTTGTTTTCTCACAATCTGTTTATCAATATTTGCGTTTTTTTGAAGTACCTAGACAAATTTAAAGTATTTTCATGATCTTTTGACGAAATTCATGTTTTTTATGATACTAGGACAAAATTATTTGTTTTCTCGGGGATTTTAGGTGAAATTTATCGTTTTGTTGTCACAATCTTTCGATGTAATTTGCCGTGTTATCGAATTTATCCTTTTTTCGTGATTTTTTTCTTTTTTTTTTGGTTATTTTCAGAAATTTGTCATTTTTTTTCACCTTTTTTTTTTTTTTTTTTTGCAAAAATTACCTTTTTTGTGATTTTTTGATGAAATGTGCCTCTTTTTTTCATCTTTTGACAAAATGTGTTGTTTTCTCACAATCTGTTTACCAATATTTGCATTTTTTGAAGTACCTAGACAAATTTAAAGTATTTTCATGATCTTTCGGCGAAATTCATGTCTTTTATGATACTAGGAGAAAATTATTTGTTTTCTCAGGGATTTTTGGTGAAATTTGTCGTTTTTTTCTCACTATCACTGTAATTTGCCGTTTTATCAAATTTATCCTTTTTTCATGATTTTTTTTTTTTTTTTTTTTTTTTTTTTGCGAAATTGTCATTTTTCGTTTGTTTTTTGAGAAATTTGTCTTTTTTTTTTTTTTTTTTGCTATTTTTAGCTAAATTTACCTTTTTAGACAAATTTTATATGTGCTTTTTGAGATCTTTGGACGAAATTCGCATCTTTTATGAAACCTGGATAAAATTTGTCATCTTGAGGTCTTTCGGTAAAGTTTATCGTTTTCTCGAGTTCTTTTGATGAAATTTGTCATTTTGTCACAATTTTTCAATGTAATTTGCCGTTTTATTGAAGATCTTTTTGCAAAATTTGTTGTTTTTTTGCTAAATTTATCTTTTTTGTGATTATTTGATGAAATTTGAGGCTTTTTTTCCAATCCTTTGACGAAATTTATTGTTTACTCACAATCATTTGTCAAAATTTGTTGTTTTCTCACAATATTTTGAATTTCTTTCACAATATGTTTACAAATTTGCCATTTTTTAGATATTTTTTTATCAAAATTTGCCTTTTTTTTTAAAAAAAAAATTTTCATAGAAATTGCCATTATTTTAGATGTTTTGGCAAAATTTTAATTTTTTACAATACTTTCGCGAAATTTGTTTTATTTGAGATACCGAGACATTTTTTTTTTTTTTTTGCAGTTTTTTGACAAATTTTTTGAGATTTTTTGAAGAAATTTGTTGTTTTTTGCATTCTCTTGATGAAATTTCTGTTTTTTTCCACATCTATTTACAAAATTTGCAGGTGATTTTTTTTTTTTTTTTTTTTTTGGGGGGGGGGGGTGGTATTTTGATGAAATTTGATATTTTTGTGATTATTTGCATTTTTTATGGGTACCTAGACAAATTTTGGTACATAGCAAATGATTTCTAGCATTTTTTTAAAAAAACTAACAGTTGAAAAATAATCTTCAAACATTTTCAAGAGTCTGTGACGTGTGTCGCAGTGTTGCACCGATTCTGTGCCCGGGATCATGTCATTTTGGTGTTACGTTGGTAAATGGAAAAGCATATGTGCAGTAAATTAACTGTTGTGTCGCAACACAAGTTAGCTTTCTAAATTTAAAATAAGGTTAAATTAAATGTAAACAAAATTTTAAATCGATTATTTTCAATCATATTTCACAATATTAAAGAATTTGACTTATTTTTGGGGATGCTTTTGTTTTTAAATTCCTTTTTCTTGTTCGCGATGTTTCTATTGTTTGGCATATTTTTGGTAATAAATGGGTAAATAATTATATTATTAGTTTTATGGCACAAGATTTTTGGGTTTTTGAATCAAACTCACACTGTCCACCAAACCTAATTTTTATACAAAATGGATGCAGCAGCGTTTGTTTACATTGTGGCGAGCGGTCGATCGGGAGATTGATTGATTGATTGGCGCTTACTAGGTTGAATTCGCGCACTTGGCTTGGCGACGCGTATTTCTAAATTGTGTTCGATCCGCCACATTGGCGAAAACTTTTGGCGAAAAACCTTGGCGAGAGCGGTTTTGAGATGCAATTGAAATATGGAACTCCGGTAGCTCATGTGCGCACGCGCGTTCTTCCGCTGTTGAGTTGATTCAGTGGCAAGACGCTGTTGTCATTGCGTTTACTGGATTTCATTACGATGTTGACGTATTTTTGCGTCCGTTTTTAAATTTTATTCACGTCACACCTACTAACAACAATAAATAAATAAATAACGCTACTCATCTTTGTATTCTTTTGTGTGTTTATGCTGCATTTTATTTTATTTCTGAAGTAGCAGCAGTATTATAACAAGATAGAATCATAATATGTTTATATTTTACTTTTGTCCTTTTATTCTGCAGATTTTTTTTACTATAAAATGTATTTTCTCACATTTAATAAGTACATCTTTCAGTTAATGGTGTGCTTTGTTGTCAATCGCAAAATAAAATATTTAAGTGTAAAATTTAGCATAAATATTTACGAAAATGTCTTGCCAAAAGACTAGAGCGAGAAAATTTCCTCCAAAAAATCTTTAAAAAATACAAGTTAAAGAAGATAGATATAAACACCTGTAATAGTAAAAGTTGAGAGTGTACTTAATTTTCATTTTTCAATATAACAACTTATATTTTATAATATTAAAGGTAAATAGCTTCAAAATACAGTTGAATAAAACTTTTAAAAGTTGTGAAATTATTCCTTAAAATAAATTTTTTGGCTAATTCAGGTGTTGACATGAGAAAAATTGCTTGTAATATCATATTTATCATGAACTTATTTTTTGTTTATAGTAAAATGCTTACACATTAAAATGTTACAGCAGCAAATAAACTATATATTTAATATTTCATACAAATTCTATCTTGAAGCAGTAAAAAAAGGGTGAATTTAATATCTATAAATATATATGTTGCTCAGAGGGTTGATTTCTTCCAAGCCAGTGGAAGAAACTGGAAAGAAATGGAAGAAATCAACAAAAAATGTATATATGTTTATACATATATATATATGTGTATGTAAGTATATATATACTAGCTTTTACCCATGGCTTCACTCACGCAGAATGTAAGCTTTCCCAGTACCATTTAATTATTCTATTGACCAATTTCGCTAAATCATACAGATTGGTAAACTTTTCGCCAAGTTTTGCAATGTTATGAATAATTTATTTTTTTTTAAATAAAGGAATAAATTAACTTTCATTAAATAGAGAATCATAATGCTTAGCATGATTTCTAATAAAAATACTTTGTACATTCAGGTTTGAAATAAAGGGTGCATTTGGCCAGGGGCGGATCTGGAGAGTCCTCAAGGTGTGTGTGTGGGGGGGCGATTTTAGAAATTTGGAGACTTGACTTTAATGCGGGGGTCGGGGCTAATTTTTTCACTGTGGGACATGTTGCTTTTATTTTTTGCTGTGGGTCGGATCTTGGTCCGGTTGACCTAGTTTTAGCTGTGGGTCAGGTCTGGATCCGGTTGACTTCTAGTTTTTGCTGTGGGTCGGGTTTGGGTCCAGTTGACTTCTAGTTTTTGCTGCGGGTCGGGTTAATTAATGTTTATGTTGTGGATCACATTAGCAGGTGTTTTTATTCAGAAACTATGGCATAATCCATTTTTTGATAAGCAGTTTAAGAAAATACTGTGAAAATTATCGTTTTGAATAGAATTTCAGGAAGTGACAGCATGAGAAGGTAGAAAAATCTGCAATCATTTGACGTGCTAAGAGAAAACTGCGCTCTGTACAAAGCAAAATGTGCCTCCCCCCCCCTCCGACCAAACTTTTTGTTGTAACAGACCAAAAATTACACTGGTAGCATAAAGTTGGCACCCCCTAAATTTCCATGCCCGAGCAGACTGCATCCTTCGCCTCATGTTTCGCACGGCACTGCATATTGTCTATCCTATACATTTTGAGAACAATTAAGTCTAGTTCCAGCCCGGCTTGTCTATATGTAGAAAAACAATGCAAGCCTGATCTCGGGCCGGTACGAGCCTGCTAAAAAAATAAATAAATAAATCCGGGTTATACACAACATAAGTTTGCGATGCTGATCTCTACACTGTAAAAGTTAGATTTCTGTATTGATGTTGCCAAACTAGTCTCGACTGATGACGCACATTGATACTTATTCTCATTAAACCCATATAATTGAAAATAGCTCATACTTTAAGGTTCCATAATATTTTTTTTACAAAGGGCCAGTAATCCTGCATTTTTTTTTTTTTTTTTGGCTCGGCCCATATGGCCCTTCAATTTTTTTGCCAGCTCACCCCGTTTATTTTGTTTATTGGCCCGGCCTGTTGGAAAAATTATTCCAATTTTGCTGGTCCATTAGAAAATTCGGAACCATTTTGCCGACTCGGACAGGCCCGGGCACATGCATACATCTAGGCTGGGTCGGACACGGATCGAAATTTAACATTCTGAGCCGAACCCGACCATGGAAATTTTGATCAGTGCAGACTAGAGATAAATTTGGGCTATTATTCCACAGACTGGTCCTGCCTGAGGCAGAAACATTTTGTGGCATCAAGAGCAAAACCCGATAGTGAAATTGTACAGTAGAAAGAATTGCATAATACTTAAAAAATGTTCCAAAAGTAATTATAATTTTAAAGCTATTTTTTATATTAAAAAAAGGCTGTTAAACGAAAAATTAAATTTAATATTATCAAAAGAACAGTCTGATGTAAAATAAAAATATACTTTACGCATAAAAGGATTCTCATATGTTGTCTCTGTTTTAGTTAAAAAATATTATACACAATGGACATGTTAATGAAGTGTGTTTCATGAATAAATGCATGGAACCTGTAGAAAATATTGTCTATTATCTGTCAAATCAAACAACATTTTTAAATTTTCTGTAAAAAATGCACATTTTTAACTATAACCATTTCATTCTTCATAACAAGCCTTCGTTATAGCATGACCCAAAAAATAACCTCAAATTAAAAATTTTAAAGTTCAACACTTTTTTAGGAACAGAGGAAACACTACTCGATCGCAAGAATATGGTAAATACATTTACTTACCGCTACGGCATCAGCAGAGATCCCAAAAGAAATGATAATTACTACAGCTATTTCCATATGAAAAGCGATTACGACTTGTATACATTGCATACACTAGAAATTTAAATTATTCGGTAACAGCAAAATAAAATCAAAAGAAAATATTCTTTTTCGCATTACATGTCTAAATATTAATAATAATAAAAGATCCAATTGCAAAATAATCTCTGCCACAAACAAAAATCAAACTAAACACAAATTCATTATTCCCGCCTTTTTTTCGTAGGCACCAGATCGGCGGTCGTCGGCTATGCTTGAACATAAATCTACAGATGTAGATGTGACTGTTTTTTTTTGTTTTTTTAATAGCATTCAAATACTAAAAAAAAAAAAAAAAAAAAAAAAAAAATTGTGCATCTTTTTCATTTTTATCAAAATAGCAAGACATTGATTTGAAAAGGAATAAGTACTAATTTTTAAGAGGAAAAAAAGTTTTTTAAATTTTTTTAATCATCGATAAATAAAATTTTCAGATTTCAGAAAAAATGAGTCCGAATCAGTAGACCAACATAAAACAGAGCACGATCTCATATTGGACACAGGCTAAGTCTGGACCTGTGTCATCTGTAATGCAGACATTTAAGAAGAATGACACCAGGCCAGACTCGATCTGGAAGAAAAATAAGTCAGACCCAATCCAAATCAGCAGAAAAATAATGATCATGATAGTATCAAATAAATGACGGCCAAGTTCTGAATGCAGTAAGATCAGATACAATCCGAGCCTCGCGAACTTCAAAAGGTGCGGCCCGGGGGGGGGGGGGAAGCAAGAAACTCATTTCTTGCAAGGATGCATGTATTTTTGGGAAACGTTTATTGCCCAAGAAGTGAAGACGATCGCCCCCTCAGACCCGCCATTGGGCCCGACCGAAATCTACAGAAAAATAATGACCACAATACTGCCAGGTTCTGAAAACGAGAAGACCTGACCCAGCCCGAACCTCGCAAAATTAAAAAGGTGCGGCCCGCCCCGGACTCAATTTAGGCTTCAATTCATTTCCTGCAAGGATGCATGTCTTTTTACGAAACTTTTATTAGCCCAAGAGGGGGGGGGGGGGAGATCGCCCTTTCACCTTGAAAAATGCCAAGGCACATTTTTCCTTGAATCTGCCATTGCTTCTCCTTCCTTATGGTCTGGTTCGATCTTAGATCGAGCATTTACCCCAAGGAAGAACAAAATCCACGCCAGGCCTGCCCTGAAAAGAAGTGTGTGGCTCGATCCTGCTCTACAGGAAAAAGTAAGACTCGATCTGCCCCGGTTCTGAAAGTGTAAAGACATGACCCAGTTCCGTGACTTAAAAATGGCACGGCCCGTCCCGGTCTCGAGTTCAATCCTTTTTCCATGCGAGCATCTGTTTCAGACCCTTTACTGGGCTCAGGGGGGGGGGGCGATGCCCCCTCCCCTATATCCGCTATTGCATTTGGCAGGATTTTGGTATAATCTGAAAATAACGTAAGATAGCCAAAAAAAACTTTGTTCAAAATTTCCCCAATTTGCTGAAGACTCGAGTATAGAATAGGACTTTTTTAAATATTTCAAACCAATATAAAGCCTTTTTTAAGTTAGGTAGTGCAAAACCATGCTTGGTAAGATAAACCTATTATATAATACATATGATATGAAATATATCTACTTTCCAATCAGGATCAGTAGTTACAGCTAGATATGAATACCGTATTTTCGGGCGTATGAGCCGCGGCGCATACGAGTTTAAAAGTATAAAATATTGTAGGTGCGGCTCTTACGCCGGGGCGGCGGGTACGATGATTTTTTTTTTTTTTTTTTTTTTTTTATTTATTTTGTCAAATGATTTTGACACTTTTTTTTCGTTTAATCAACAATTATATGCTCTCAAATTGGTATCAAAACATTTGAAAACGTCTCTCAACCGCAGGTGTCCGTGATGCGTTAGTTGTTTATTTTTAAACAATCAACATTATTCAAAAATAATGTTGGTCTCACCGGTTCTCATGTTAAAAATTATTATATTTTCCCCTCATCTATTAATGATTTTACCTGTAGGATATTGGAATGTACAGCTGTCACATTTTTTTCTTCTAATGATCCTCCTTCCAGTTAGAAAATAAAACTGCCCAAAGAGAGCTCAAATCCCGGTATAGAACTCTTTTGAAATAGACTTCCTATACATAGTAAAAACTTTAGAGAGCAAGATTTTTCTTTATTTTTTTCAATAACTCACTCTTTTTTTATCCGGCAAAAATAATCCAAACTTTGAAACCGGTCGAATCAGCAAGTTTTTTTCCCCCCAAATGAGTTAATTCAGGTGATAAACAACAAAAACGGGCCTGGCGAATAATAAAAAAATAATAAAAGGCCGACTTCCGTGATAAACATTTAAAAGAAGCCAATAGAATATAAACAATTTTCAATGCATATGACTTTGCAAGAATAAGTTTAAATGTGCTACACGAGTCGATGTTAACTTGGCAACTTTAAGGGCTATTTCACCCACGTGCAAACATCGGCTAACTAATGTTAATCTCAAAGAAAAAAAAAGTGTCATTCTCATTCCATTATTTTTAAATGATATTTTTTGCTTTGGATAACGGAAGTCAATCTCCACAAAGAGTCTTTACTTTTTCGATTTTGTTTACAGGTTTTTTTATTAGTATACTTTCACTTTCGAAACTGGTTCTAAAAGTCAAAGTATACCACTAAAAACATCTGTAAACGAAATCGAAAAGGTGTCTTCTTAGGGATCAACATCTCAGATATAAAATACAAAGAAATCATTTAAGCATATTGAAATGCAAACGCATTTGAAAAAAAAAAAAAAAAAAAAAATCCATAGGATTAACATTAGCGAGTAGATGTTTTTACTTGAGTGAAGCAGTCCGATCTATAGGGGGGGGGGGGGGGGATCAGCTCGGTCCGGCCCATATAAAATAATAATAATAATTAATAAATAAAAATAACAATCCGGCACCCGGAAAATTTAAAATATCCGCATCATCCAAGTGAATTTTTTCAATAGATTAATTTTTACTATGATATGGTTAAAAATTGTTTCGTACGAAAAGTTCTGAACAAAACTACTTATTTTATCCTTTTTTTTTCCTTTTACTATGTTTATTTTTAAAGAAGTGCCTAATAAAAGCACTCAAGTAAGTATTTATAACTATAAAGCAAATGTGCAATTTTGTTATCTCTTGTTTCTGCTAATAAAAAAAAAAAAGAGAGAGAGAGACACTGGTTATTTAAAGTCACCTTTTCTCCTCATCCTCTTCATGACTCAATGTGCGGACATGTTGCCCTTTGACCTTGATGCGTAAGTCGGCTAATATCGCATTGCTTCTGTTTTGTTTCTTTGAATACAGTAGAAGAAAAAAGAACGAAAATAGTTTTTTTTTACGCTAAGTGGATTTGTGGATTTTTTTTTCTTTTCTTAATTTATATCTTCATAATATAATCATCGAAATAACTTAAGATGAATATAAAGTCTAAATTTGAGCAAGAAATATTTAAACTTACAAAATTTTGTAAATGAACAAGGATAGATGCGTATGTACCAAATAAAAAATAAACTAATCTACCACAAAAGGAATCATTAAATCAATTATCAATAGTTAAAATATTAAATAAAGATATGCAGGTATATATTTATATAAAGGAATTTGTAGTGCTGTAAGCTATTTAAGAATCGATTTTTTGCCGCAGGCATGATAAACAATTGTGGATTGTATTCGCTGTGGATAATGATTTGTAGTATTATACAATGGTTATATATATATTTATTAATCAATTGTGGTTTAACATGTGTAATTTAATTTTAGCATATGTGCTGTGTTTCAATGTAATTCGTATTTTATTATTTACTTCACCAATTTACTTGATCGTCATTTCTTTACACTGAGGAAAAAGTTGCTTTTTTTGGGGGGGGGGGGGGGGGGCATGATATTGTTTTAAAATTATTTTTTAACAGATCTCGAAAATACGGTATCGCCGTGATCCCGCTGATTCTAAAATGTTGAGGTTCAACTGTATCATATTTTCGTTAAGAGGCTACTTCAGTCAAGCGACCCGCTCGTTAATGCTAATCCTATGGGAAACATTTATAAAGATATTTCGTTTGAATTTAAATATTTTTAAATGATTTTTGCATTGATTAACTCTGATAGATTTGTAGAAAGAACATTTTTCGCTTTTTGCTTACAGGTATTTTTCAATGAGGGCACTTTCATTTTGGGAGTCGGTTTCGAAAGTGAAAACAATCTTCAAAATCGAAAAAGTATAAAACGATCTGCATATAGATGGACTTGAACTATCCAATGCCCAAAAATCATTTAAAAATATTGAAATGCAAACACGATATCTTTATAAATTTCATCCATAGGATTAGCATTAAGGAGGTCTTTGTGTGTGACTGAAATAATATCTTAACTTAAAAAAAAAAAAAAAAAAAAAAAAAAAAATCCTACACTAAAATTAATTTGAAAAAGTCTTTGATCGAAAATCTGACGGATTTTTGCTGGAAAGAACTAGAACTTTGTGGTGTTAATAGTGTTATTTATGACGGCCGATTATCTGCAGGAGGGATATAGGCCCTAGGATAAGTGCCCTCCGTGGGGGGTCTTTCTAAGGGAACCTAAACCGCATTTACACAAGGATGACCAAGATTCGAAGAAAAGTTTAGAACTTTGTGGAAAGAACTAGAAGTCTGTGGAAAGAGCACTTAGAATTGAACGCTACTAGGAAAAGATGCTAGGGAGGAAGCTAGCATCCTGCTGCGCTCCTCTCATTGGCGCAAGTAATTGCGCCTATTTCCGATTGGATTTTAATTGCGTACTACAAACACGTTTTTTTTTTCTTTTTAGCTGAGAATTATTTTACGGTACTGTTCTGCTCTTTTTGTCTGACGCTCTTATTTAAGCAATTTATTTTTTTTTTCAAGTGAAAATGGCTCCCAAAAAGTTAAAAAGTTACACCGCCGCTTTCAAGCTTGCTGTGGTTGATAAGGCAGAGCTAATAGGTAATCGTGCTGCAGGACGAGAATATGGAGTTGATGAGCGTTGCGTAAGGAGATGGAGAGCTGAAAAATCTATTTTGAAGGAAATGCCAAAATCTAAGAGGGCACGAAGAAGTGGCGTTGTTGTTTGGCCAAATCTGGAGAGAAATTTAGCCAAGTGGGTAAAGGAGCAAAGGGAAAAAGGAATGCCCGTTTCAACTGTTCAGATACGGTTTCAAGCGAGGATTATGGCATCGAACATGGGATTTACAAATTTTAAAGGTAGTCCCAACTGGTGCTTTAGGTTCATGTCGAGAAATAATTTGTCTGTAAGAACCAGGACAACTGTGGGACAAGAACTGCCTGCAGATTGGGAAAAGACAAAAGCATCTTTTTTAAAGTATGTCGCTGAAAAAATCAAGGAAAACAACTTTTCAACAGCACAGATTATTAATATGGATGAAGTTCCATTAACTTTTGATTGCCCCCCCCCAGTAGAACTGTTAACACCATTGGGGAAAAAACAATCGGCATCGTAACAACTGGTAATGAGCGAACCTCATTTACCTGTGTTTTAGCTTGCGCTGCGAATGGAGACAAATTAAAACCACTAATTATTTTCAAGCGCAAAACTATGCCTAAGGCAAATTTTCCTTCCGACGTCGTAATACGGTGTAACGAAAAGGGATGGATGTCGGAGGAAATCATGTATGAGTGGCTGGCGGAAGTGTGGAGGAAAAGAAAAAATTCTTTTTTTCAGCCTAGTGGGCTTCTTATTATGGACTCAATGAGTGCCCACAAAGGTGATTCCGTAAAAACTGCTTTGAAAAAAGTCTCAGCCGAGCCAGCAATAATCCCTGGCGGATTAACTAAAGTTTTACAGCCTCTTGACTTGGCTGTGAATAAATCTTTCAAGTCCAAAGTAAGAAAACTGTGGGAAAAATGGATGATGGAAGGGCTACATTCATTTACAAATTCTGGAAAAATGCGCAAAGCCACTTACGAAGAAGTAGCGTCGTGGGTTTCATCGGCATGGAAAGACATTAGTGCTAAAACTATTATGTCGGGCTTCAAAGCAGCCAATATCATGGAAAATACAGTTAGTGATGATTCATCTGAATCTGATGATAGTGAAGATGAAAATTGTGACGTATTAACTGATAAACAATTTTTAGAACTATTTAATTCCGACAGTGAAAATTCAGATTTTGATGGATTTGAAGATTTTTAAACATGTTGATAAAATCTTGTATATATTTTTTTCTATATTTTCACTTCATTCCAATAATAATTTTTCATATTTTAAAGATATTTTGAAGTAGTGTTCTCTTATTATATGTAATCCAATATTTTTTTAGAAAATTTTATAAATATTACAAAAAATTGAAATCTTAATATTAAAATTACATACCTGCTATTTATAACGGATCAGTGATAGGAAACGTTATTAAATTGAAAAACAAATACATAATAATAATAAATCAACAGTCAAGGGAAAAATGATTCTGCAATATTTACAGGTAAGATTATAATATTATAAATAAGTTTCTGATATTTATTATATTTTTCTCTGTTTGTTATTGATCCAGTGACAAAATGTTGCTTTTTTGCAGTAATCTGAGGAGTTAACATAAACTAGTATGCATTTAAAAAATATTTTCTTATAGCAATACGCTTTATTACATCACATTTTTCAGTAATATTTTTACTACAGTTTTTAAGGCATTTGCATACATTAAATCTAAGTGTCTTTCGTCCAATGATTTTTTTCTTCAACAGCTTATTTTATTTATTTTATTTTTTTCGTCAGTGTCTCTATACGATATTTCTTTACATTTTAAATATATTTTTTAGGCACTTAAGTGAAAAAAAAATTTTTTTTTTAACTGTTCAAGTGAAAATATTTTATATACTGTAACAGTCTCTAAAATCTGGAAACCTCAAATACAGATAGCATAAATGATCATCAAATGTTTTATATTTATATAGTTCAGTTATCCTATCTTATCGACAGATGGCAGCACCAAAAATGTATTTAACTTTTTAGTATAATCTAGATTATATTCTGCATTTTGCCGACAGATGGCCGTACCAATCATTTCTTCTAATTCATTTCCAAGTTTATTTATCTTGATATAGTAAAATAAGAAAACAAAGAAATATCAACAGAAAAATTCATAAACAGTTTATATAAAATATTAGGCCTGGAACAAAGGAATTTTATTACAGAGATTGAGCTAATATCATTGTAATTGGGGAAAAAGTAATGACCAGTAGGCCTAAATTAAAGCAACTAAATACTAACATATAAATAAAATCGTAATCGTGAAAATGCTCTGTGTATATTTAATTTTAATAAGATTAAATGCTTGGCTTTGCTGTTAAATAACTTAATGTGCCATTTATGATTTTTTTTTATAAATATGTGATTTTTTTTCTTTTTTAATGATGATTTTCAATAATTTTTACTTACATTTTAAAGTTGTTTTTTGAAGATCACTAAAATTCGGAAATAACTAAAAGCCGCGTCTACGAACGATTTCGGAATTTAGAGATTTATACTGTATAAATATCAGCAGCTTGGGTGCGGCGCTTACGATGGTGCGGCGCTTACGTCGATGTACTTTTTTTTTTTAACAGATTGTCATTGGTGCGGCGCTTACGGTGGGTGCGGCGGGTATTCCCGAAAATACGGTACATCTTTCATTGTCACAATATTTTAGCTTAAGCATCTAAGAAATACTATCATGATATTTAATATTTGTGTCATTATTTTCAGTTTTCGGGATGGCCCTTTTCTGGGGAGCACCAGTATATTTTATAAATTATTTTAGTGATAGTTTGCTACAACAATTGCAAGGTAAAGCAGTATTTTTATGTTATTTGGATGCATGTGATAAATCGCAAAAAATTGTTCTAACCACCAAGATTCTTATTACATTTGTTTCATTTAAAATATAAACATTTCACTCATTTTATTTAAAATATATTCATGTAGAATAAACATACTGCAAAAATATAAAATATATAACTTTTACACATTTCATTAAAAAAATGAAAGAATGAAAATCAGAAATAACACTGTAAAGCAAAAGAATCTATTTCATCATCAAAATAATTTTTCTAATTTTCCTGTGCGAAAAATAAATCTGATACTGCCAGGATCAAAATGCTATTGGCGAGAAATAGGCTGGGCTACGTAAATGTACGGAAAAACATTTTCACATAGTGGGTTTCTAAGACATTTGTAAGAGAAATGGGGCAGAAATAATGCTCTATGTTGGCTCGATTTTTTTCTCCCGCCAGTTTGGTAATTTTTTTTCTTTCTTTTTTTTTTTTTTAATATTGCTTTAAGTGTTAATATTTACGATTTATTTTGATTTTTATATTTATTATTATGTTTACTATTTAGAATTGCTTTTTTTAAAATTGCAATTGTTATTCAATAATTTACTTTCAACTCATGCAAGTAATTAAGGGGGGGGGGGTGCCCTCCTCATGCAGATACAAGAAGAATTTTAAAATCGAAGTAAAATAATCAGAATTAAAAAAATATTGAAAACAATTAACTATTTTTATTTTTCATATATCCTGTCATATATCTTTCTCATACATCACTTCTGTGGATAACAACAACAATTTCTCAAGTATCATGATGCAAAACTGATAATTAATATTTTCACATTACATGTGCACTTGATTTATCAATATTTTATAAAGAATATATTAGGTTTCCAAATGTTCGATACGCAGGTGCCAGACACTACTGGCACACCGTTAATCCAACATTTGCAAGCCGCCATTACATTATATGCTCACACTGAGAATAGATTTTTTTCCCCCCTCACTGAGGGTATTTGAGAAAAACAAAAGCATTTGCATTTAGATATAGAAGCTATGCTTAGTAATTTTTATCTTTTAAATAAAAAAATTTAAAAGCTGGCAAGCTTTAGAAAAATCTGAAAAAAAAAAATATATATATATATGCAAGACAATTCAGGATATTTTTAAAGAGAAAGTAACTGTCCAACATAATGTCAAATCTCCAGAAGGCACAGTAACCAAAGAAAGTAAGAAGTTTATTATACTCTCTTACAGCGGTTCAGTTCTGAAATCTGTGCTTAACAAACGCGAAACTTTCTGACATATTTTATGGCTTTTTTTTTAAATGCAGACACAAAAGGAAAGGTGGATAAGGTAAAATTGTTAAAGGCACAAAATTAAGGCAAAAAAAGACGTTGATTGAAACAATTTGCATATTTCACTTTTTTGGTAAATAAGCAGTTATCGAGTTTTAAATGACTTTTGTACATGACCGCAGGTTTTTCACCTATATCGTCTTCACATCCGATTTTTTTTTTCTTTTTTTTTTCAAAACATAAATTTTGATAGTATTTTATGAAAATTGCATTTACAAAAATATGGAAAACGTCTTTAGATTACAAGTTTTTAAATAAAATAACACCACCTGCCGGTTTCATGCCTTTTCGAGAGAAGAGAATTTAAAAATATGTCTATGCATTTTCCAACAAAAAGAAAAATATATATATACTAAGGGCGATTAAATGAAAAGGTACGAAACGCCCTAACTACCAAACCAGTTGAAATTTCAATATGCCGCTTTGGAATAAAGTAGTGAGACATCAAGAGATGCGATTGGAGTATCCAGCGTAGTTGTGAACATGCGTAGGTGCTTGTGCATGAAGGGGGAGAGAAGCAGACAGCAAGTGAGCTCCATCCAATTGACGCGGCTGTGTCTGTGAGGCCATCATGGCCTTCCCATTGCAAAATCAGATGATTAAATAGCAGCGAGGTGTCTGATCAAAGTCTTATGCAGTGAGAAATCTGATAACACCTTGCTGCTCTTTAATTATCAGATTTTGCAATGGAAAGCCATGATGGCCTCACAGACACAGCCGCGTCAATTGGACGGAGCTCACTTGCTATCTGCTTCTCCCCCCCTTCATGCACAAGCACCTACGCATGTTCACAACTACGCTGGATACTCCAATCACATCTCTCGTTGTCTGACTACTTTATTCAAAGCGGCATATTCAAATTTCAACCGGTTTAGTAGTTAGGGTGTTTTGCACCTTTTCATTTGATCGCTTCTAGTATGTATATATATATAAAAATGTGTCAAAAAGTAACTTTTTTGGATTTGTGAATAGCCTTAAAAGGAATTTTGAAAAAAAAAAATGAAAAATTTTAAATTCAGTAATTTAAGTTAAGGTGGTCTATGATGAAATATGCATGTATATGTTATTTATTGTATGTTTTATTATTATTTTCTAAATTTACATATTTTTCTAATCTAAATTTAAGCAGTTAAAAACAATTTTTAAAACTAATAAATTTTTTATTTTAAAATTTAATATCTAAAATTGATATATCTTCTTACCGAATAAGTTTTTTTCTTTTTTAATCATTCATGAGTACACACACTCACACAAAAAGGAATGAATAATAATTTTCATTCAGAATTTTTAAATAAATAAAATATTTTTTTATATAACATTTTGTGAAAAACTCATAATTTTTCAGGAGGAAAAAAATATTGTAAATAATTTTTATTGATAACTTTCACAATTTTCTCAAAAAAAATTCATGAATGTGCGTGTAACTAAAATTAATTGTATGAAGTCTAATAACTCCAATTTTTTATAGAAATTTTGTTATTTTATTCTTCAGTGTAAAAATTTTGTTTCATTGGGGAGAGGGGGGGAAGCAAAAGCAAATATTCAGGATTTTTTTGCTACTAAGTCATATTATAAAATAAAGTTACTATGGACGCGACAAAGAGGGGTAGGGTCATTGCTCCCTTAAAATTTGAAATATACTTATTTTTTTTTTCGAGGGAGTGGGGGTTTAAATTTATACTTTGCAAGTGGTTTAAATTAGCTAAATATTAAAAGAATAAGGTACTGGAGTTTTTTCATCACATGAACAGAGCCCTAAAACTACTGTGTAAGTTAATTTTTGTCAGTTATGCTTATTTTCTTACATTGTTCTGGTCTTTCAAATTTTCTTAATTTCAGGTTGTCATTTGTTCAATATGGTCTAAATTTAACTAACTGTTCATAACTTTTTTACCAAAAGCTGCTTTTGTTCAAAATTTATGGTTCAAAATATTAAATATATAACAACAAATCTCATAACAATTTGAGCAAAAACAATCTTTAACTAAACAAGTCAGAAATTGCAGTCTAAGCGTAGCAAATGAGGTGCATTCATACAATAATGAAGTTCCAGGTCCGGGCTAAAGAATTTGGGCACCCCCTCCCCCCGTTCACAAGACTGGTTACGCCTATGCAATTATTTCTTTTTTTTAATAATTTGTTGAAACAAAATAACTGGGCTACTATGTGAGGCATAATATCCCCACTTTGTTGCAATCGCGCAAATGTGGTGCGTCGATGATACCTGTAGTGAGAAATCTAAAACAAAGAATTTTGTATGAAAGTTTTGATGGTCTCAACAGATATTACCCTGACATCTATACTATTAAATAAAAGCTGAGTTTGGCGTCAAGATAAATCAAGAATTGCTTTATAAGTAACCAATTTAAGAACAATATATTATATACTAAAAACTATTTTTGTAAATTATCAGTGCAATTCCCTTCAAAAGCCGTTTAGTAGAACTATTTAAAAAGACAAATATTTGATGAAATTGATCACCTGATTACAGAATCCCCTCCTCCTCCTCCATGACTCTATAATGAAGCAATGCTCAACAATATGATAATAAAATTTTCCTGGGAGTATTTCCTGAAAAATATCTAGCTAACAGTCTAAGATCCCTCGAAATCCATTTCACAAAATCTTTTAAAAAGATTAAATTTTCATAATCAAATTCATCTGATTATAGAAATTTTTACTGGAATCGTATAAATAATCAATGCATAATGTTATGTTACATACCGAAATTGCCACGAGAAATTAGCTACTATATATAAATCATTAAAATTCTTTCAGCCAAACTCAAATTATAACAGCCAAAATAAAATTTTCATTACAATTAAATTACATTAGAATTTAAATATGTAACACTATTTTCCTAATTACCTGTTATTTATATAATTTACATTTGAATGTAAGAAATTACTCAAAAGGTTGTTGTACACTTGAAAATCAATGCAAAAAATTTCAAATGACTAAAAAATGTATTAAAAATATTGCTCAAATTAAAAAATTGTAGATGTTGAAATTTATTATATTAGACTGCAAGTTTGAAATTGAAATCATTTTTGAAATGTCAAAAAATTTCATTAAAAATTTTGCTAAAAATCACTAAATATTAAAAAATTGTAGAATGTTGAATGGATAAATCATTGTAATCAGAAGACAAAATTTTCAAAAATGACATTAAAAACTTAAAATTCAAAATAGTTTCACTATGTTAGACTAAAAATTTCAATTCAAAATCCTTAAGTTATTTAAATCAAATATATGAAGCTCAAAATAGTGAAATGTGATTATATAATGTTTTTTTTTTTTTTTTGAAATCTAAAAAGTGATGGATCAAGATTCTATGTTATTTATAACTTATATAATATAAAGAAGTCAGTTTTTATATAAACACAGAAGTAAATAGTATGTAAAAAGCAATAATGTATACATATGTATAACTGTGTATATAAATATAAACAAACCTCACAAGGTTTCTTCTCATAGTCATTTATTATATCATTCGACAAAAAATTGCACTTTCTGAAGCCCTAATTGCAAGAACCATTTTTCATAAAATTCCAAGGCACCAAAACCTCTATATGTACATAACTGGAGGTAGAATCATACCAGATCCAGAATTTAATAAATTATAAAAGAAAATAGTTCAACAATATCATTAAAAGAAAAAAAAAAGAAAAAAATATGATTAATACAACCTTTTATCTGTTCATGTTATCATAAGAAATATTCAATATATGAACTTTTGAATGGAAATGCTCTGACATCAGTATTTCTAGAAGCTATCCCTTTCAGTATAATCTTGAAATAGTTATGAAAATTTAAAATTTCTAGATATAAAGGCAATTGAGAAACTAATACCACTTATGCTAATTTACAATTTTATGGAATTAAAATTCTTATACATGAAAATAATTTTCATCTAGAAATGGCATTTTATAAGGTTCAGAACAGACAGATTTTTTGAGAGAAGAAAACTCATAGTTAAAATCTATTCAAATCCAGCATCACTCAAAAAACCTGCCAACCTTGATTTGTTTACTTTTATTGCACATATAAATAATCAAATTCATAACTCTTGGGGGAGGGGGAGAAAATTAAAAAGATGTTATTAAATATGGTGTTAGAAATTAATAAAAGATGGGAGAAAGCTGAAACTTCATAAAGGAATATCAATACATACATAACAAAAACTCTGTGTTATCAAACTACTTTTTATTCCAAACTTTACTTATTAAAAAGAAAATTTATGAAAAGTTTCAAAAAAGACTTCAAGCAAAGAATATAATTTTTGAGATTTTGATTACTCTAAATTTTATAGATGTTTATACAGAGCAAAAATTGAATTTAAAGTAAATAAAAATTAGGCAGGGACAATCTGAATACAATTCCCATGATACTTACTACCTATGAAAAAGCTTAAAAACTGATAAAAATAAACAAATGAAAATAAATATTATTAATATAACATCAATAATTCATTAGCAATAAAAAATCCTTATGAATGAGTATTAAATAAACAAGAAACAGCAAGCAATAAACATAAACAATGTGTAAACAGCGCCCCCTGGTGCTGCTTTAACATAACAATGATATAAGCACCAGCACCAGCACCATCTATTGATGAAATATTGAATAATAAAATGGTTTCAAACTATGGATGTTTAGAGAGAAAAAAAAATCAAACTCTAATATTCAGAAGATTAAAAAATGAGAAAATATTATATATATCTTATTAAAAAAAATGCAATTGTCTTATCTTGAAAAATAATTTAATGTTCATATAATGCAAACTCTTTAAATAATTTATATTTTGAAGGATTTTACTAATTTCTCTTTAATATCTTTCAAAAAACTCATGCATCTTAATAATATTGCTATCAAAAAGTTAAACAAACCTATCAAATAAAATGTTTCCTGTTTAAAATTATATTTTGTAATAAAAATATTCGATAAGTATATATAATTCACACATATATATACATATTTACATATATATATCATAGGTACAGATTCATGGCAGACATGCATGTGTTAACTAGATTTTTTTGTTGTGGCCACTAACTTTTTGTGTATAACTTTTTTTAACGATATTTTTCCTCTTGTAATAATAATTTTTTTAAAAAAGGCCTGGTTTGTATTTTTATAGTGTATAATAATCTCATATATTCACAATTTTTTAAGCCTACTTTTGTATGACAAAATCAAAATAAGAAATATCGTTTTCCTTGTATTTTCCATTATCATAATTGCTGTTTTTTTAAGTGTATCTTGCCCAACATATTTTTCCAACTGTGCATGTTTAAGATTTATACTTTACTTAATTCAAATTTCAAGAGTTTTATGATTAAGGGTCTTGTCTCTGCCCCCGAAAACACTCATAAGCTAATGCTATTCCTATAGGGAGGCATTTTTTTAATAACTCATAGGAATTGAATTTTCCAACTGAGTGAAAAATTGCCTAGGTCGGGAATTGAACCCAGATCCTTGGCTTACACGGCCAATGCTTTACCATTTAAGCTAATTGGGCAACAGCCGGCCGGGATTTTTCATTCAGATCTATCAATCTAATAACTCTTTCGCATTTTGACATTTTTAAATAATTCTCTTTGCATTGGATAGCTGAGGTTTTGTCAATCGGAAACCGAAAAATCGCTTTTTTTTTTTGATCAGATATTGAAAAATTGCAAATTTCTTTGGTCTGAAACAAGAATATTGAGAAATTTGTTGATCGCATGCGGAAAAATTGCTAATTAAGCCGATCAGGTTCTAATAAAATCTCAAATTTCGTTGATCAAGTGCACAAAAATCGCAAAATTTGTCGATCATATGAAGAAACATTGGGAATTTTGTCAATTGGCTTTATAAATTTCGCTAATTTCATTAAAATTGCGAATTTCGTCCAGCAAGCTCAGAAAAATCGGGAATGTAATTGATCTTGAACGATAAAATATTGCGAATTTCGTTCATGGACTTCATAAAAATTGAGAACTTCGTCAATCAGCTTTCTAAATATCGTGAATACCGTCTATCGGCTTCAAAAAATTAGCGAGTTGTGTTGATAAGGTGCAGAAAGATCAGGAATTTTCTCTATCGACTTTGTAAAATTTAAGAATTTTGCCGATTAGGAGAGAAAAAATCATGAATTTCATTGATGAGGTGCAGAAAAGTCTAAATTTTTTCAGCTTTGTAAATATTGTGAATTTCATTCACCAACTTTGTAAAAATCGCAAACTTTGTTGATCCAGTTCGAAAGAATCGTGAATTTTCTTGATCAAGTTAGGAAAAATTGCATATTTTATCAATCGGCTTTGTAAAAATCATGAATTTTGTCAATCAGCTTGAGAAAAATCACGAATTCTGTCGATTGTCTTCATAAAATCGTGAAGTTTGTCGATTCCCTTAGTAAAAATCGTGAATTTCGCTGATCAGCTTCGTAAAAATTGAGAATGTTGCTGATCAGCTTTGTAAATATTGTGAAATTTGTTGATCATGTCATGAAAGGATCATGAGTTTTCACAATTGGTTTCGTAAAAATTGCGGATTTTGTCGATCAGTAATTTCTTCAATCATACGAAGAAAACCACCAAATTTCGTCAATCATGCAAAGAAAAATTGGGAATTCCATCGATCATGCGAAGGAAGTCTAATTGCATTGATTGTGCGAAGAAAATCGCAAATTTTGTCTTTCGACTCCTGAAAAATCATGAATTTCATTTATCATGCAAAGGAAAGTCACAAATTTAGTTGATCTTGTGAAGAAAAATAGCATATTTCATCGACCAGCTATGTAAAAATCACAATATTCCTTGATCGGCTTTTTTAAATTCTTAAATTTTGTTGATTAGGCATGGAAAAATCGTGAATTCCTCGATTGTTTTTGTAAGAATTGCGAATTTTGTCGACCATATAAGGGAAGATCGTTAATTTTCTCGATTAGCTTCGTAAAAATTGTGAATTTTGTAAAAGCACAAATTTGTTTGATCAGGCGTAGAATTATAAATTTCATTGATTGAACACAAAAAATCGTGAATTTCATTGATCAGACATGCAAAAATCTTGTTGATCGATTGCTTCTCTCTTCTTCGTGCATAAAGCTCAGATTTTTTTAGGCACCACCATTTATGCTTGTTTTTTTAGCACTTTTATAAAAAAAATTTACTCTTCAGAATAACGTCAAAGAATATTTTTACATCTTGAAAAAAATCCTTGATATATAGAACATTTTTTGCGATTCTTCGATGAAAAATGGTTTTATTTAGCGTCCTTTTGAGTATATTCGCATTCATTCTTTGACCCTTTAACGAAATTCACGTATTTTTAGAAATTCTTTGACAAAATTCGCGTTTATTCTATGACCTTTTTGATAGCAGAATAATGCTATCAATAACAAATCATACCTTTTTTAAATCATATATACAAAACAAACAAGGGGTGCCATTTCAGACCTTTCTTGGAGGGGGGGGGGAGAAAGTTTTTTTTTCAGCAGTCAAGGATAAGGATTTGGGAGGGGAAAGCTTAACTCACCCCCTCCCCCCTCCATACGAAAGCATATGAAAAATCCATTTTAGACTGGTTTTCATTTTAGCAAATACAATTTTAAGACAATAAGAAAATTATCTATTTAAAACAGGATTAATTCTAGACAGGTTTCATTTCTACAAGTATCCTAAGGCTGTTACAACTTTCTTTCTACAGTGTGTGTTCTGAAGTGCATAGGTGTATTTTTTTTGCAGGAAAAGATTTAAAATAGTCTGCAAAATTTTGCCCTTTTAATTTCTTTCTTTCAAGTATGGGATACTTGCAGTAATATTTTTTAATTCTCAAGGAAAATTGCAATATTTTTTATTTTATAGTGAAACTTTGCAAAATCCATTCTTCAACCGAACATGAAAAAACTAAAAAACAAACACTAAAAAATCATTTATTTTATAAATATAGCATTAAAAGAAATAATTCGATTCTCATATATTATAATGCATTGTCATAAATTCATAGATTACAATAACTAGTGTAAGCGAAAAGCTTTAGGAAGAACCTTGTCAAATTAGATATTTTTATTTTAGATTTCTATAATTTAAAGTAATCCAACACGTAAATATACAGAAACACCATTCTTTTGATGAATGCTAGGATTTGAATTTGAAATACATAAATCACAGTTTAATGTTATTAAATATGCACGAGAAAAATAATACGCAGGTGTTTGGAATAAAAATCAACATAAATGGCAAGAAAAAGCTATACTTACCAAACTTGAAACTGTTCAATTTTCATAGTGGATCCATTAAATAAAATTTTACTGCAGATTATTTAGTGTTTGGCTAGCAAGTATACACCTTCAAAGCAGAAGAAGAAATTTCACTTGCTGCTTCAAAAGTGTCCCCAGCTGGCCAATTATTTCAAAAATTGAATTAAAAAATGCCCGCACTTTCTTTTATATTGAAAAAATCTTACATAAACAATCGCTCTGTTTCGAGAAGCACATGGCAGCTACATAAATTAAAATTACAAAACTAAAAATAACTGGTACCTAAATTTTGACATTTCCTTGGTTTATGCATAATAGAAAAAAATATTTCATATACTACAAGTAAATCATTCAAATAAACATATTTTTAAAATCTATCTAATACATCGACGGGCATTTCGTGGTGTAAACAAACCTCGTCGAACTTCGCATGCGCGCCATAAGTTGCGCGAGTGAATTTAATTTGGTATAACCCTATTGCTTTAGCACTCTCGCCAAGCACCTTCGCCGACAATTTTCGCCAAGGTGGCGAATCGAACACAATTTAGAAAATCGCCTTGGCGACCGCTAATCATGATATTCAATTCCCATGGTTGATTGTACTCGCTGCAATGTTGACAAATTCATTATATCAGATATTAATATTGGTTATTTTGATTACTTTGGAACACTGGAAATTAATGGTCTAAATTGTGGAACTACTGGAAGTATTTGATTGAATTTTTGGTTATTAGGGATATTTTTAAATTTTCATTTTTTTTTTATAGTTTTGATAAAGTAATCTTTGATTGATTTTTATTTTATTTGTTTTTTCAACTTTCCTAAATTAATTTTCTTTACTAACGCTCTTAACTGTGACTGTGTAATGTTTCCACCACGTGGCTGTATTTTCCCGCCTGACTAGAGAATGACTGACGTCAAGGGAAGCGTCATCATGTGACCAGATGCGCGCAGGAATATTCAATCGAAAAGTTTTAAAAAAGGAAGAAAAAGAATGAAAAGCAACCAAATTACAGATAAAAAGGTTTAACAACGTGCCACATTAAAGTTTTATAGTTGAAGAAACATGTAAATTTATTTACTACACTCTATACAATAGTTTGAAGTAAGCACTATTTCGTTGCGCGCATTCTGGAGGTGACGTGAGAGTGGTAAAAAGGCAAGAGTTTTTAAGGAGGAAAGTTTGATTTTGGAGAGGACTCTACTCTGTTCCTGGTTACGAAGAGGAGGAAATATTTTCGAGATGATGGAAGGCCCGGGTCCCCCATTCTTGCTAATGGATAAGTCTTAACTAATTTTCTTAATTAATTTTGCATGCATAACTAACGTTCTCTAAAAATTTTTTTTATTTACAAGTTTTATTTAGAAAAATTTAGTAATTTTTTATGTGCACATTTTTTTTTTATATTTTTTTTTTTTACCATTCCAGTGGTTCCAATAGATTGTTATGTTAATATTTAAGTTAATACAGCAGGAAGATCTAAGATTCTATGTAATTGATTAGTTAATTAGGAATTTTTGTTTTGAATTAATTTAAGGGAAAATTTACAATTTGTGAGGATAATCGTAATGTTAAATTATGTATTTTCCTTGCCAAATTTTGGAAGTATTAGACCAGTGCCATGTGGCTGAATCTTTTTGATTATCCTTGTAGAAAAGAGTGTTGATTCATTTGATTTGTCACAAAAATTCTAAATAAACCGATTTTTCCTGCTAAATTAGTTTGGTCATTTTCACAGTGCGCCATTTTCTTTGTTGAATAATTTTATTTCTACAGGGAGTGTAGACAATTTCTCTTGGTTATCCAGTTTGGTTCTTTTAAGATGTTAGATACTGTCAATTATTAATAATTGAAATAATTTTGGTATAATTGTTTTGATAAGATATTTAATTGTTTTAATTATTAGTTGGAACCTTGGTAGATTGCCTACACTCATATAACCAGAGAATAACTATTTTAGAATGATTAATTTAAAATAAAGTGATTAAGAAGGCAACAAAGGATGGCAGAATTAATTTATATTTTTGTAATTTATTAATTATGGTGTTTTGCTGGAGTTATTAATTTTGGTGATGTTTTAGGCACTTTTGATTTTGAATTTAATGTGATGAAGATTCTGCCATGCTTTGTAAATTAAATAAAGAGTCTGAGGGAAATAGTTAATAAGATGGATATATGTTAAGAAACTTTAATATAAGGTTTTCAGAGGGTAACATGATCCCTAGGCTTAGCACTTGGTTTATTGCGGGTTAATTTCTTTTATCTGGAATTGCTTTGGAACACAACGCAGGCGATTCCTTCAATTTAATTAATTGGGAGTTGGTTAAGTTTTAATTTGATTATGGGATATGTTTATTGTGGGTTGGAATATAAGTGGGTTTTTCGGTTCTTTTAATAGTTAAATATTTTATTGTTTGTTTTAATAGGGTAGTTGTTGTGGTATGAGACACAACATATAGTATTTTTGGTGCCGTGCTTTGTCTAGTGGATCATTTGAATAAGTTAGTTACTTTGGTGCACTACAATTTGATTATCTTTTTAAATTTTTGTAATTCTGATTTATTTTGTATATGTACGGGGGACAGTGTGAGCATTTTTTATGTTATTGACATTATTTATTATGCATTGTAATTGATTTTCATTGAAGGGTGAAATAATTGAAAATACTATATGTTGTGTCTCATACCACAACAACTACCCTATTAAAACAAACAATAAAATATTTAACTATTAAAAGAACCGAAAAACCCACTTATATTCCAACCCACAATAAACATATCCCATAATCAAATTAAAACTTAACCAACTCCCAATTAATTAAATTGAAGGAATCGCCTGCGTTGTGTTCCAAAGCAATTCCAGATAAAAGAAATTAACCCGCAATAAACCAAGTGCTAAGCCTAGGGATCATGTTACCCTCTGAAAACCTTATATTAAAGTTTCTTAACATATATCCATCTTATTAACTATTTCCCTCAGACTCTTTATTTAATTTACAAAGCATGGCAGAATCTTCATCACATTAAATTCAAAATCAAAAGTGCCTAAAACATCACCAAAATTAATAACTCCAGCAAAACACCATAATTAATAAATTACAAAAATATAAATTAATTCTGCCATCCTTTGTTGCCTTCTTAATCACTTTATTTTAAATTAATCATTCTAAAATAGTTATTCTCTGGTTATATGAGTGTAGGCAATCTACCAAGGTTCCAACTAATAATTAAAACAATTAAATATCTTATCAAAACAATTATACCAAAATTATTTCAATTATTAATAATTGACAGTATCTAACATCTTAAAAGAACCAAACTGGATAACCAAGAGAAATTGTCTACACTCCCTGTAGAAATAAAATTATTCAACAAAGAAAATGGCGCACTGTGAAAATGACCAAACTAATTTAGCAGGAAAAATCGGTTTATTTAGAATTTTTGTGACAAATCAAATGAATCAACACTCTTTTCTACAAGGATAATCAAAAAGATTCAGCCACATGGCACTGGTCTAATACTTCCAAAATTTGGCAAGGAAAATACATAATTTAACATTACGATTATCCTCACAAATTGTAAATTTTCCCTTAAATTAATTCAAAACAAAAATTCCTAATTAACTAATCAATTACATAGAATCTTAGATCTTCCTGCTGTATTAACTTAAATATTAACATAACAATCTATTGGAACCACTGGAATGGTAAAAAAAAAAAATATAAAAAAAAAATGTGCACATAAAAAATTACTAAATTTTTCTAAATAAAACTTGTAAATAAAAAAAATTTTTAGAGAACGTTAGTTATGCATGCAAAATTAATTAAGAAAATTAGTTAAGACTTATCCATTAGCAAGAATGGGGGACCCGGGCCTTCCATCATCTCGAAAATATTTCCTCCTCTTCGTAACCAGGAACAGAGTAGAGTCCTCTCCAAAATCAAACTTTCCTCCTTAAAAACTCTTGCCTTTTTACCACTCTCACGTCACCTCCAGAATGCGCGCAACGAAATAGTGCTTACTTCAAACTATTGTATAGAGTGTAGTAAATAAATTTACATGTTTCTTCAACTATAAAACTTTAATGTGGCACGTTGTTAAACCTTTTTATCTGTAATTTGGTTGCTTTTCATTCTTTTTCTTCCTTTTTTAAAACTTTTCGATTGAATATTCCTGCGCGCATCTGGTCACGTGATGACGCTTCCCTTGACGTCAGTCATTCTCTAGTCAGGCGGGAAAATACAGCCACGTGGTGGAAACATTACACAGTCACAGTTAAGAGCGTTAGTAAAGAAAATTAATTTAGGAAAGTTGAAAAAACAAATAAAATAAAAATCAATCAAAGATTACTTTATCAAAACTATAAAAAAAAAATGAAAATTTAAAAATATCCCTAATAACCAAAAATTCAATCAAATACTTCCAGTAGTTCCACAATTTAGACCATTAATTTCCAGTGTTCCAAAGTAATCAAAATAACCAATATTAATATCTGATATAATGAATTTGTCAACATTGCAGCGAGTACAATCAACCATGGGAATTGAATATCATGATTAGCGGTCGCCAAGCCAAGTGCGCGAATTCAACCTAGTAAGCGCCAATCAATCAATCAATCTCCCGATCGACCGCTCGCCACAATGTAAACAAACGCTGCTGCATCCATTTTGTATAAAAATTAGGTTTGGTGGACAGTGTGAGTTTGATTCAAAAACCCAAAAATCTTGTGCCATAAAACTAATAATATAATTATTTACCCATTTATTACCAAAAATATGCCAAACAATAGAAACATCGCGAACAAGAAAAAGGAATTTAAAAACAAAAGCATCCCCAAAAATAAGTCAAATTCTTTAATATTGTGAAATATGATTGAAAATAATCGATTTAAAATTTTGTTTACATTTAATTTAACCTTATTTTAAATTTAGAAAGCTAACTTGTGTTGCGACACAACACAATACCCCCGTTTCCGCCTAAAAATTTTGGCACAAAATTTTTTCACAGACACAAATTGTCTCGCCTCATTTAAAGCCACTGATTTAAACATAACCTCATAACATAAAGGAGCAAGTTGTGAGTTTGCTATCTTTATCAAAATACTACACTACATAAAAAAACCCCATAAAGGAGCAAGTTGTGAGTTTGCTGCCTTTATCAAAAACCAAAACAACACAAATCCAAAACATAAACCATAAAACACATAAATACCAAAAATACACAGAAATATCAAAAATACACTTAAATATCCAAAGTTACAATCTTCTATGAGGGAACATCTTCGGTGGCTTGTCCATTCTCAGCATGACAATCAGTCCATGAATCACTTGCTGTCAATTACTACAATATTTGCCTAGAAATACTACATAATAAAACTGTTTTCACCCACAAAGAATTTTTTTTTTTTTTTTTTTTTAATTATTATTTAGTGGATTAATTAGATTTCAAATCTACTACCTAACAACTGCATATTGTCTCCTCTGTACTCCCAGATCGCCTGTTCTGGTAATTATAAAAATTAAAACAATGACTAACCGAGAGTGAAAAATTCGACTAAAACAAGTTTTAAGGCCTCAACTCAAAAAGAATACCCATATTACTCCCTATTTGTGCCATTTCTTAAATTAATACTCCAAGAAAGATCAACCCCAGGGCTTGTTAAAGTAATTCTAGAGATTAAAACAATAGCCCCAGATATTTCCCATCTTCAGAGTGAATAATTTCCAAGAATATTTACACAAAAATTTCATTACTAAAATTAGCTAACCACAACTGAATTCAATCAAATTCCGCACCCAAAGAAAACAAAATTTAAATCTTAATTTTACAATATCCTGTACAATATAACCAAATTAGACACCCATGAAGGCTTGTTTAGGTAATTATAGAAATTAAAACAATAGCCCCGTTAGATTCCTAACCTGACAAAACAGACATTACTGAAATTAATTTTGACATTTAAAATTTAATATTGCAATTTATCTCCTAATAAAAACTATATTGACATCATTAGTGACCCCAGTAAATCTGTTAAAGTAATTATTAAAATTAAAACATTGATTAACCGAAATCCCCAATTTAGTCAAAACAATAATTATCAAAAATAAATACAATGTATAGTTTAATCTTATTGTATAAATTAAAATATTGTATGATTATCCAAAAATGAACCTGTTCGCATGATGCTTCAACCTATTTTTGGCATCAATATTATTACCCATTTAAGTTACCAATAAATTTAGCTAAAACAATCTTCACACTACCTACAATTGCAATTCTCTACCTTGCACTATTTCTCATAATTTAACCCCAAAATCTATTTTATTCACCAATTCAAACAGTATCCTAAATTATCAGTATTTAGTAATAATATTTTAACACTATACTTCAATTTCAAAATATTAATTTAATAGAATACCCATAATTCATAACATAACATAATATGGCATCATAACTTCTAAGTATAAAATACTTTAAGGCACCTTATTAACACACATTCTATTAAAATCATTAATGTATTAATTGTTTATTATCAACTGAAAAAAAAAATCAATAAATTTTATTTATAAGGAAAATATTTGTCTATAAGTTCCCCTTGAAAATCTGTTAAGGTAATCACAAGATTAAAACAATAACTCCAAGAGTCTCACATTAAACAAAATTGAAATTTCCAAAATAATATTAATTTAAAATTTTACTATTGCATTATCTAACAATGCTAATCTCCATGGTAATCCCTGCGGGCCTGTTAAGTTAATATCTAATTAAAACAATAGCCTCCACCATTACCAATTTGAAAACATCAATTAGCCCAAAATAGTTTATAACATAAGCTAAGTAAATTTTTTATCCAGGTTTCATAAAAGATGCGAATTTCGTCCAAAGATCTCAAAAAGCACATATAAAATTTGTCTAAAAAGGTAAATTTAGCTAAAAATAGCAAAAAAAAAAAGACAAATTTCTCAAAAAACAAACGAAAAATGACAATTTCGCAAAAAAAAAAAAAAAAAAAAAAAAAAAAAATCATGAAAAAAGGATAAATTTGATAAAACGGCAAATTACAGTGATAGTGAGAAAAAAACGACAAATTTCACCAAAAATCCCTGAGAAAACAAATAATTTTCTCCTAGTATCATAAAAGACATGAATTTCGCCGAAAGATCATGAAAATACTTTAAATTTGTCTAGGTACTTCAAAAAATGCAAATATTGGTAAACAGATTGTGAGAAAACAACACATTTTGTCAAAAGATGAGGGATTTTCGGTGAAATTTGTCGTTTTTTCTCACTATCTTTCGATGTAATTTGCCGTTTTATCAAATTTATTCTTTTTTCGTGCTTTTTTTGTGAAATTTTACATTTCTTTCGTTATTTTTAGAAATTTGTCATTTTTTTCACTTTTTTTTGCACAAATTACCTTTTTTGTGATCTTTTGATGAAATGTGCCTCTTTTTTCAATCTTTTGGCAAAATGTGTTGTTTTCTCACAATCTGTTTATCAATATTTGCGTTTTTTTGAAGTACCTAGACAAATTTAAAGTATTTTCATGATCTTTTGACGAAATTCATGTTTTTTATGATACTAGGACAAAATTATTTGTTTTCTCGGGGATTTTAGGTGAAATTTATCGTTTTGTTGTCACAATCTTTCGATGTAATTTGCCGTGTTATCGAATTTATCCTTTTTTCGTGATTTTTTTCTTTTTTTTTGGTTATTTTCAGAAATTTGTCATTTTTTTTCACCTTTTTTTTTTTTTTTTTTTTGCAAAAATTACCTTTTTTGTGATTTTTTGATGAAATGTGCCTCTTTTTTTCATCTTTTGACAAAATGTGTTGTTTTCTCACAATCTGTTTACCAATATTTGCATTTTTTGAAGTACCTAGACAAATTTAAAGTATTTTCATGATCTTTCGGCGAAATTCATGTCTTTTATGATACTAGGAGAAAATTATTTGTTTTCTCAGGGATTTTTGGTGAAATTTGTCGTTTTTTTCTCACTATCACTGTAATTTGCCGTTTTATCAAATTTATCCTTTTTTCATGATTTTTTTTTTTTTTTTTTTTTTTTTTTTTTTTGCGAAATTGTCATTTTTCGTTTGTTTTTTGAGAAATTTGTCTTTTTTTTTTTTTTTTTTTTGCTATTTTTAGCTAAATTTACCTTTTTAGACAAATTTTATATGTGCTTTTTGAGATCTTTGGACGAAATTCGCATCTTTTATGAAACCTGGATAAAATTTGTCATCTTGAGGTCTTTCGGTAAAGTTTATCGTTTTCTCGAGTTCTTTTGATGAAATTTGTCATTTTGTCACAATTTTTCAATGTAATTTGCCGTTTTATTGAAGATCTTTTTGCAAAATTTGTTGTTTTTTTGCTAAATTTATCTTTTTTGTGATTATTTGATGAAATTTGAGGCTTTTTTTCCAATCCTTTGACGAAATTTATTGTTTACTCACAATCATTTGTCAAAATTTGTTGTTTTCTCACAATATTTTGAATTTCTTTCACAATATGTTTACAAATTTGCCATTTTTTAGAGATTTTTTTATCAAAATTTGCCTTTTTTTTTAAAAAAAAAATTTTCATAGAAATTGCCATTATTTTAGATGTTTTGGCAAAATTTTAATTTTTTACAATACTTTCGCGAAATTTGTTTTATTTGAGATACCGAGACATTTTTTTTTTTTTTTTGCAGTTTTTTGACAAATTTTTTGAGATTTTTTGAAGAAATTTGTTGTTTTTTGCATTCTCTTGATGAAATTTCTGTTTTTTTCCACATCTATTTACAAAATTTGCAGGTGATTTTTTTTTTTTTTTTTTTTTTGGGGGGGGGGGGGTGGTATTTTGATGAAATTTGATATTTTTGTGATTATTTGCATTTTTTATGGGTACCTAGACAAATTTTGGTACATAGCAAATGATTTCTAGCATTTTTTTAAAAAAACTAACAGTTGAAAAATAATCTTCAAACATTTTCAAGAGTCTGTGACGTGTGTCGCAGTGTTGCACCGATTCTGTGCCCGGGATCATGTCATTTTGGTGTTACGTTGGTAAATGGAAAAGCATATGTGCAGTAAATTAACGAAATTTGTGGGGGTTTTTTTTCTGCAATAATTTTAAAATATTCAGTCTTTTCCTCCCACAGTCACAATTAACATTTTTTTTATCATCAGAATTAAATAAATTCCATAATAATTTAGTGATTTTAATAATAACTTTATATTTAAAAAAAAAAAAAAATGCACAACAGACTAAAAAAAAGTTAATGTGCTACTTTCTATCAAAACAAGTTACAAATAAAAAGAAATTTTTGAGTGGATTAAAAAGGATAACAATATCAAAAGACAAATCCCCCTTCCCCCCCCCAAGAGATATCTTTTGATATCATATGTCAGACCTCCTCGACCCTTAAATGAATACATATACATACTGTCCCTTAGCTTTAAGACTGATTTTCGTAACATCATAGTTTATATAGCTCCAAATAGTAGCAATTACGAATTTTTTGTGACAGTTGTCAGTCAAAGCAGTTGGCCTTCAATTGTCATAAATCGAAAAAACTGAAAAGCATCTTAATAGAAATCAATCTAGCTAAATATTGGTTTTAATAAAGCAGATTAAGAGAAGATCATGAGATTAACCAAAAGGATATTTCAAGGCATTATCAGTAATAATACTGATGGTAAAATTATGACAAATTTCAAGCAAGAAAAACTGTGGAATGAAGAATATTAGCATAATGCCTTACTAGCAGGGTTGGCAAGTTTTTGACATGCAACAGTTTTTGATGGTTTTAACCATGGTTTAAATCGTCATGTCAAAAACCTATATTTATATGTAAATAAAAATATTTATTTACATATGTATATCTACATATATTAAGTAAAATTTATTTGCTTTTAATAAAGAAAATGTTTCTAAATATGACCTAGAAAAAATAAATTAAAATTTTTGAAGAAGCATTTTGAATAGTAAACAAAATATTAGAAGGTTATAAACAAATGCAAATTTTTCTAGTCTGGTCTAATTTCTGATTTGGTAGAATTAGCCGAACAATTTTTATCATGCCCTGCCAGTTCTGCTGCAATAGAACAAATGTTTTCCAATTTTGGACTAATTCATTCAAAACTCTATTATTGGTAAGGAACAGAAAAATGTTCAAAACTGGTTATGTGCTACCGTATGCTACGTGGGCAAATGAATTTGATTATTGAACTAAATTTCTACTTTGAAACTTTCATTTGGATTGATTTTGATTATGTAATCAAATTAATTGGAAATATTTAATGAATGTTTTTTTAATTGTGTATTTAATTAGATAATAATAAAAAAAAACTACATAATATTTTGTGCTATAGAAGTATTTCATAGATCAGTGTAATATTTTTTCTGTTTTGACTTTTACAATTGTTAGTTAGTTTTTCAGAAAAATCGGTAAATTTTAAATCGTCAGTCATTTTTGGAATTTTTAACTAACATAAAGATAATAAAAAATTAACTCTTTTCTATAATATCTGAATATCTATTTACAATATTCAGCCTATTTATTTACTATGCTGAAAAATAAGCTTATACAAATAGTTATTATTATTATTTTTTTTTTCCCACTGAATACTATAAATTTTTTTTAAATAACTTAAGTATTCAGTTGTTGAAAAATTACTTCTTGTCTTATCTTGCTTTCAAAGTAGACATTTGTATTTGTAGTACTATTAATATGTGTGTTAGGGAGGGGAGGGGGTTAGAGATAAAAATGGTTTATAATGATGCGTAATAATAATAAATATAAATATGCATTATATTTAAATTAAAATTAATCTACTGGATACTATGTATATAATGTGTATAGCATTAAAAAACATATATATTAAACACTATGTATCTATGTATTAAACACTTGTACACTAAGTGTCGGTATCAAGTTCAACACTTTTGAAAATCCTGTATTTGTAACACTTAACTTCTTCCTTATAAATATTAACTATGTCAAAATGCACACTAAATAACTTTACATTTTTTAAAGTATTACAATAATAATAATAATAAACAGACAAGATATTTTAACATAATTTTTGGGTAAATATTTCTGCATCTCCATTTTGAGATAAAATTTCTGAGATTTGAAATTGTCATTTTTACCTTAATTTTTATTAATTAAAAATATTTTAAGACCTGCTAATTAACTATAATATAATTAAATTTCAACATAATGTATGGCAACTGTTACTAGTTTTAAAATTTGTTTCCTAAACAAACTCTAATGCACCACAGCAGATTGTGACTCTGGGTTTTTGACGGTTTTAATCGGTTTAAACCTTTGTCATGTCAAAAATCCAACCCTGCTTACTACCCCCCCCCCCCTCCTCAAAAGCACAATGTTTGCCAAATTACCAAAAAGTTCCTTCTGTAAATTAATTTTTATTGCCAAAATCCTTTTAGATAAATCGATCAAGATGTAATAATACACCTTAAGTTTATTCGGAAAATTAAATTTTGCTTTAGTAAAAGTACTAACTAAAAAACAAATAAGTGACTAATGGCAAAAAAATATATGAAGGAGAGAAGAACCAATTTGGATGAAGATTACCTAAAAAATGATAGTGAAAATTACACTTTATATGATAACTTACATTTCTTTTTCAGTAATGGCAATTACCATAGTAAATTAAACTACCAAAATATAAGAAATAATACTAAAATGAGCTAATTTTAATCTAGATTAGGTTTTGGATAAGTTTAATTAGCAAACCACATCAAATTTGCATTTTGAGAAAATTTTTTGTGTGTTATATCACTAAAATTACTGCGAGTTGTTCAAAATGTAACGTAAGTTATTATGGAATGATCCTATTGTTTATTTGTCAGGGAGAGACTAAAATAAAGTCAATTGTTGACAAGTCAATAAGAACAACCGTGTTTGAAGTTTTCGATCTTTTTCGGAGATTAGATTGTAAATATTCAGGTTGTTCCTAAAATCCTACAACAAACTTTATATCAGAATAATATGACCAAGGCAAAAGGAATTTTAACAAGAAACAATATCGCAATTCATTTAAATATATTGCATGAGAAACAAGCTAGAACTAAATTTTTTATTTACAACTTTATCACAAATGAAAGTATTTTAACGAGATTTATTTCATATTAAATTTGTTTCTGTTAAAAAATGTAATAATATAATTGAAAATGACTTAACTTTGATCATTAAATTAAAAATACACGCTGTAATTAGTGAGAATAAATTCCACAATAGAACACGAAAATATAACGAACTTAGAAATTTAATTTAAAAAATGAATACTAAGAACAAGCAAAATATCAATTTGCTTGCTAAACAATTATTCATGTAAAACTTGCACATACCTTGAAGTTTCTCAATTATAAGTTAGCTATTTGATAAAGAACAACAAATATCTTTCTTCTGCATTCCCCTCGCCCGCCATTTGTTTACGCAATTGAGTTGAGTTGGACGTTCATTTTTCCGGAGGAAGGAACCAAACCGAAAAATATATTCTCGTAACAGGTCGCTGTATTCCCCCTCATTTTCTAGAGCGCTTTCCCATAATTTCGTTGTGCAATTTATTTAAAAATCTCTGCAAATAAATGCGAACACGAGAATTCAGTTTCAATAACTATAGTCTATTCTGTAAATCTAATCGAAAAATCAAGTTATAATTTCTCGCAATTCAAACGATTAATTATAGTAAAATACCGTTTAATCACCAAGAAAATCTTAGATTAGAAATTCTCGGACATTTTGTCGATTTGGTTTATTTCTGCAGCTTATACGCATAACTCCGATATCTATATTTCTAGTTCAGGGATTTAGAAAGTGACTACTTATTCGTTCTAGTTGAAGGCGGTATATTTTTTTTTTCAGTGTATTCATTGAAATTAACTTTTAAATTTTATTTCAAACCATGGAGTTTAAGAATAGAACAAAAATAACCGTGTTAGCACAAGTTAGTTTAGTTTAAGCACAAAATCATTTTTATGCAAATTTTACAATCTGACGTAAGTTGTTGCGGCGCACACAAACAATTTCTGGGTATATAAGAAGCACTTAGTTGTTGTTTACGAGTTAGTACAAAATGCCTCAGTCGAAAGAATTTTCAGAGGTGGAGGTGATAAAAATATGGAGTATGAGAGCAAAATCTAAGTCTGTTTCTGAAATTGCAAGTACATTAAAACGATCAAAACGAGGTATTTATCAAATTTTGGCTCGTGGTAATAATTTCAAACAAAAATTTCGTTCAGGAAGGCCGCGAGTGACTAGTTTACGTGAAGCTAACTGCATCAGAAATTTGGCTTCAACTAGTAATTACTCTCTTTCGCAAATAAACATGCAGTTGGAGGACAAATATCGAAAAAAACTGTTCATAGAAGAGTTTTGGAATTCAAATATATCAAATACCATAAAATGGCTCGATTACCGTGTCTCAAACGACACCATAAAGAAGCTAGATTACAATGGGCCAAAGAGCATATGTCATTTGGTGAAAAGTGGCTGAATGTCATATTCAGTGATGAAAAAAAATGGAACCTCGATGGCCCTGATGGGTTTATGTACTATTGGCATGATCTCTGCAAAGAGCCTAGGAGTGTATTTAGCTGACAACATAATGGTGGTTCTGTAATGGTATGGGGGGCTATTTCTTTCAATGGTCAGACATCTCTAGCATTCATCAGTGGTCGTGTAAACTCTGAAAACTATCAAGAGACACTTGCCAATCATTTGCTTCCTGTTGCTGAGATTTTGGGGGGAGAAAATTGGTTATTTCAACATGACAATGCTTCTATCCATACCTCAAACTCAACTTCATCGTGGCTTAGGCCGAAAAAAGTGTCTGTTTTGAAATGGCCGGCAATTAGTTCTGATTAAAACCATATAGAAAATATGTGGGGGTATTCTCACTCATGCAGTTTATCCAAATGGAAAGCAATATTCTTCAGTTAAAGATTTAAAAGATGCCATGGAGAACACTTGGTTAAAAATTGAACCAAAAACAATACAGAATCTCATTTTATCGATGGAAGACTGTATATTTAAAATAATTCAGCAGAAAGGAGCAATAATCAAGTAATTTTTTTTTTAATTCTTGTTCCGCCAAAGACTAAAAACTACTGTGCTTAAACTTTTGACACACTCATTTTTGTTGTTTTGATAATTTTTTTTATTTAAGATAAATTTTATAACATAAATCTGTTAACTATCTTTTTAAAACTACAATTTGTAGATTATGTAAAAAGGAAATTAACTTTCACTCATTAATAAAATTTTATTTTCAAATTTTCTGTTGTGCTTAAACTTTTGACATGCACTGTAGTCATTGTCTGTCCATCTATCCACATATAACAGAATAAAAAACTACTCAACTAAATGGTTTCAAATTTTGTATGTTTAATTGTTGCAGAATTTTGTCGAGTCATTTCAAATTTTATGATAATCAAATCAAAACTTAAAAAAATATTAATATAAGTTCTCTTCACTGAATTAAATCCTATCATACAAAATTAATTAAATGATATCCCAGGTAATGATTCTAGGTAGTTATAGTGATTATCTGGAGTAATTTTTTTTCCCATATTATTGAATTTAATATATATAATCATAATAAATTTTGTATTCATGCATTTTTGCATAAGAGTACAAGAGCTATAATACCAAGATCAAAATACTATTTAAAACTAGTAGTAATATGCATGCACTTCAATTGCCATGTTTGATGTGCAATTTCTGACTTGTTCGGCAAAGGCATCTTTCAGAAAATACTGTCAACATGGACGTTTTGAACCAAATAACTGGCAACACAAGCATGGCAACACAAGAAAAGGGTAAAACTTATTGTTATGTGAGAAAAATCACTTATGATTCTATAAATAATTTGTTTATCAAAAATTGGAAAATGCTATTTGATTCCAAACCTCTTCAATAGTCAGGCTTGCCAATTTTATGTCTTTATATTTTTGAATGAGTTAGAAAATTCACATTATTGAGCATCCAAATGCCGCTGACAATATCACCAGAATTTAGATATAATTTTTTCTGTTTATTATGTCTGAAAAAAAATAGCCTTTTCTTATTTCCAAATAAATATATACATAAATTCTGATATTATTTATGCATTTCAACATTTAAAAAATGGTAGTGTTTTGCCCCTAAATGGGTTAAGTGATATGTTTCAATCACATTGTTAAGTTCTGTTTGTTTCAAATATTATTAAAATAATAATAATAATTAAGTTTCACCTGTTCTTCTGTAGAGAATACAAATTTGCTTGCATCTTCTGCTAAACTGCTTAGGCCTAAGCTTTCAGATCCCAGTAGTTGTAAGGATGATGGAACCTCGTCAACATTATTTTCTCCTACTTGAAAATTATCCCTTATTTGATGCCTCATAGTAATAAATTTCTTTTGCCTCTGAAGAGATGACTAAAGAAATGAAAAGAGTTAAATAAAACATAATCATTTAAAATACTTTCTTTTAAATTTTTATAGAAGCAATTTATTGTAATAAATTGTGTAAATTTTTATGAGAACAGAATGTATACTCATAAAGAAATTAAGGTTTTCATAAATACAGTTCCAAATTTTAAAATTTGCAAAATTTTTGATACAAAAAAAATTTTTTTTTTTTTTTTTTTTTTTTTTCTTTTTAAAGAAAATATGACAAACAACATTGTACACAAAACCATATAAAAAGAATTAAAGAAAAATTTTTTTTTGAAAAATGAGCAGGTTTAGTAAATAATGTTTCACTGTGCATATGTGAATACAATCAAAATATAATGTGCATAATGTATTAGATAAATGTATAGAGCAACTTTTGTGAAAGTCTCAAAAACATAGCTTAAAAATTCTAAAAATTATTGTTGAAAACCACGTTCAAAATCTGTTGTTCCCAAAAGGAAGCAAACTGATGAGGGGCTGTATCTAAATATAGTAGTACATGCAATATTGTGTATGCTATATTGACACAAATCAATAGATTTATGGATACAGCCCCTCATCTTTTTGCTTCATTTGGGAACAGCAGATTTCGAACTTATTTTATCAACAATAATTTTCAATTTTAATTTTTGAGACTTTCACAAAAATTGCTATATACATATAGCTAACACATTATGCACATTATATTTTGATTGCATTTGGACATGCACAGTGAAACATTATTTAGAAAACCTTCTCATTTTTCATACAATTTTTACTATTTTTTAATTATGGTTACATATTGTGTACAATGCTTTTTATCTTTTTTTTTTGGGGGGGGGGGCTGGGGGGGATTAACATTTTTACAAATTATAAGCAGAAAACTTGACAAAATTTGGGACTGTTTTTATGAAAACCTTAATTTTGCTACAATTATACATTCTATCCTCATAAAAATGAGCACAGTTTATTATAATAAGCCACTTAACCATGATTTACAGTTTAACGTTTTTGCTACATTAGTTTTGACAAAGTTATCCAAAAGATGTTCGTCTTTTTTTAATTAATTTCTGGTCCTGTATGAGGTTTTGGGGGAAAATTTCCGCAAAAATATGCGACCTGTACTCATTTGTTCTGTTTACTTACCTGGTGTTTCATGATAATTCCTCATGTATTTTTCTAGATGTTTAACAAAACAACTAAAATCGCAAGTGAATGCTCACCTTTGGCCATATAGTGTATAAACATTATGGAGCCATTCATCTGAAAACAAGTTATCCAGAATGTGTATTGCTTTAAACATTACGACATGCACGATATTACTTGATGCCAAGTACTAAGATCTAAAATAAAAGCATATTTAATTGAATATTTTGAATTTTATGTAGGGAGAAACTGAAAAATTTATGTTTGCAAGGTATTCTCATTTATTACCTTCTTTCAAACTATCATTATTTTTTTTAAATTGTTTGGGATAAGATTTTTGATTTGCATAACCTAACATTTGATTTGAAATCAGAAACAACATTACAACCACAAACATTTTACAAATCTGATCAGATGGATGTTGCTTTAATGCCCATCCAGTTAGCCAGAAAAACCAGTAATCAGGAATACATTTGGCCCCAAGTATTCTAGATAAATGGTTTTGTACTTATGCGAGAGTTCAAGTTAAAAAAGTTACATAAGTTTCTTTATGCTATGATGGATATAAATTAAAGAAAAAATAGCAAAAGATACTGCTTTTTCTTTGTGCTATGATGGATATAAATTAAAGAAAAAATAGCAAAATCTACTGCTTTTTTCAATGCAAATAAATCTCTTTTCAATTTTGATAGAAAAGATGCCATTTAAAGCAAAAGTACAATCAGATTGCAAAGCATTTCATTTACAATTTGACAAAACAATACATATTATTTTCCACATAAGAGCAAAATACAAATTTTATCTATAAATAACAAAATTATCTATAAATATTAAAATATTGTATGTGAAAAGAGCGGTGGGGGCATGGGTGCAACTATACCTGAAGGCATGCAATTAACTAACCCTGATTTACACAGTAAATTACCAATAACAAAGCATTTAAGATGTTTAAATTTTACATTTTTAATTCATTTCTAGCTGAAAGGTCCAGTATTGCCAAGAGTCTTTATAATAACATTACCGTATTTTCGGGTGTATAGTCCGCGGCTTATACAAGAAAAAACCTTCGAAAAAGCCGCTGCGGCTTATACACGGTGCGGGTTATACAAAGATTTTTTTAAATCGGAAATCGTGATATTTTTTCTACAATTTTTCAACCTCAAAAAATTTGAAAAAAAAACCATCAAAATTTGTAATTTTTTTTTCGCTATGCCGCGAAATATAGAGGGTTGTCTCATGTTTGTAAAAGCTTTATTATTATTATTATTATTATTATTGTTTAAATACAGTTATTTCTGGGTTTGGAAGAACTGTCGCAACTATCGCCAATATTGCACTAACCGGCAGCTAGAAATAATGATGCTCGAACGCAGTTTGCTCTTGATTTGAGAGGGTAAAAACAATAGTATAACATGTTACTTTAAATTTTATTTTAAACTTACTTTTTGCTGAATAAGTTGTTTTAACGTTAACTGAAATCAGTTTTTTAGTAGAGATGTGTCATTTGTTGAGGAACGATTCAAAAGGGGCGATTCCGGCAGTGGAACTAAACAAACGATTCAAAAAAGAAACGAAATCAGAGAATTGGTCCGAAACTCCGAAAAGGACTCGTCCTGAAATGAAACAACTCCGAAAAGGTTCGATTCCTCGGACTTGTTCCGAAAAGGAGCAATTCCTATGACTCGTTCCGTAATGAAACGACTCTGAAAAGGAAGGATTTCTCGGAATCGTTCCGAAAAAGAACGACTCCTCTGATCGTTCTGAAATGACATAAATCACACTTTTTTTTTGTTCTTTGCAACAGGGCAGGGTAGATTATTATTATTTTTTAATAAACTAAAAATGATCTTAAATTAAAAACTGTCAAGGTAGGAAAGGTTCCAGATTTTGGATTTTGTACGCAACAAACACAAAGGGGTGCTGCAGCACCGATTCGCTAGCAAACAATTTTCCGATATTTTATTCATAGATTTTTGTTAAGGTCTCACGTATAAGTCGACCCTTCTCCACTTTGAAATTCTTTTTTTGTCTAAAATTTCTCGACTTATACGTGTGTATATACTTTAATGGCTTCTAACTTCGAACCCTGATCGAAATATACGTTCCTAAATGGTGTATAGCCCGCGGACTATACACAGATGCATCTCCGCGGCTTATACACGAACTTTTTTACTGCACTGCTCGATTTAAGAGTGCAGACTATACACAGGGTGTGGGCTATACACCTGAAAATACGGTAAATATACCTAAAATCAGTGTAGAATGATTCTATATTTTTAAACAAAAATCTTTCCAAATGAACCTAATGTTGGAGCCTCGTAGCCTTTGGCAATGTATGCTCTCAAGTTTTTAGGATTTAAAAAATTTTAAAGAAAATCTATACAAACAAACCTAGAATTTTGGATCCCGTTGTCTTCAGCACCATAGGCTCATGAATTTGTATAATTTCATATTTTAAAACGAATACTTGAATGACTGATTTTTAATCTATATTTAATGAAAGATTGCCATGAACTGGTTTTATGATATTGAACCTAAAATATACATAAAATCAGTATTGAATGATTTTTTATTTTTAAACAGACCAAGGGTCTTCGAAAAGAAAACACCTTGAATTTTCAGGATTTGATATTTAAAAATGGCTTTAGCCTGGCCTATTTTCATTTGCCTTACTTTTTTCTGATGGCCCGAGTAGGGACGAGACTTAGTCACTACTCTTTCTGGGCTGGGCTCAGACTTCACTTATTTCCTGAAAAATTGAGCTGAACCGGTTCTAACTTATTTTTTCCATACTGAGCTGAGAATAGTTTTCTTCTTCCTAGTCTTCATGAGGCAAAATTTTCAGTCTCAGTTTTGATCCAGCCTGTACATAAATCATTATTTCAGCATGTCCAGCTTCATTCAAAAATCAATAAAATTTGACCTGGCCTTTTTTTTTTTTTTTTTTTTTTTTTTTTTTACATACTTTATATATTTTTAAATTGTCAATATTTTACAATTAGAATTTTTAATTTTATTCTTTTACAAGTATAGGTAAAATATAGTAAAACATGTGAAAAAGAACCTGCTTATGATGGAATAATGTCTAAAACTGAAAAATGTGTTAATCCATGCAAAATGAATATACTAATATGCAAGAAAAGAATATATAATACCTTTACATCTGCAAAGAAGAGAAAAAGATACTTTATTGTTAATGCATTTTTCTTTTTTTCCTTTCCTATGAAATTCAGTCTAAGAAGATTTTACTATATAGCATTTTTCAGACTTTTAAGTCTTTAATACATGGAATATGAATAAACAAAATTAATGATAAATGAAACATTTACATATAATAAATAAAAAATTATTGAAAAAATAAATATTGCAGCCAACAATACTTCTATAAAGATGAAGATCACAAAAATAAAAAGAAAGCCAAGTATTTTTGGTCAGAACTTATCATACAAGCAAAACTTTCTTAAAAATGAATGTTTTCTAGAAATTTACTAGGGCTGGTGTGTTACTAGAGTTGGTTACTAGTTTGTACTTAAAACTTAGTTGCTATGCTGGACCAGATCCACATTGTTTCAAAAAGAGACAATCTAATTCTGTTCACAAAACAAATTTTTAATTGTGTTGTTCAGAAAAGAAAGATCATATAAGCAAAATTTATCCATAAAATATTCATAGCCTTTATCAATAAAATGTAGCTTTTTTTTCTGGGGGGGGGGGGGGAGGGGACAAATGTCTGATATATATATATATATATTTTTTCCCCATGACCCATTGGTAAATTTCATGATATTTTCCATCTACTGATTGTGTGTTCTGGTTTTCAGAACATTCCAGATATGGGGATTACCAATAACAGATTGCACACTGTATTGTTAAACATTAATTGCAAAAACTTTAACCTTCCCACTGCCGCACTCAGATCTATCAGTTCAATAGTCTGCAAGTTTTACTGCAGTTGAATCTTTATTTTAATTAATATAATTCTACAAATATAATCCAGTTTTAAGAAATTAACTTACAATTGATACTTTCAAGGCTTATAAGCATATATAACAAAAAAAAAAAATTATATATATATATATATATATATATATATATTACAAATTTAAAATTTTTTCGCCAAAACTAACCTTTATACTATCTTAATTTTCTTATAATAATATTCCGTACTTACTTCAAATTATTAAATTAAAATCTTGTTTCTAAATCTAATCTGTTAATCCTTATGCAGACGATATAAATTCTTAATTTGCCTTAAAAAACATTATTCCAGTATGCGTAAATTTAAAAAGATGGCTCTAAATTAAAAATATTCTTAATTAAAACTTTATTTCTTAATATTCCAAATAAAACTAATTTCTTCTATGTTTTTATCAACCCTTTTTAAGAAAGTCTTATTAAATTTATTCCAAAACCATACCTTTCAAAAAATATCATTATTTTATTTTATCTATTTATTTATTTTTCCTACGTCAACCTTTGATGTGTGCATATTAATAAATTCATTTCTTTTCTTTTTCTCTTAAAATTAATCATTTATAAAAATCGTCTGCGTAAGATATTTAAAATTCTGAGTCAATTATAAATTGGTTAAATAATATTTTTTAAAATAAATTTATCGTCTGTTTAAAATAGCCTCGTAACTGGACAAGAATTCTGTTTACATGAAAGAATGATGGTTTGGAGGTTACAGAATGTTCCAGTACTTTCTTTTTAGTTTAGAAGGTGGAAGTCTCGAGATGAGAGAGAAGATTTCTTGGGTTGCTTCTTCGATGAGGACAGCTCGCTGAAATAATGATGGAATTTTTGCAAAAGGAGCTTTTCCTTCCTCATTATTACGAATTTAATAAATGAATTTACAGCAGCCCATGACTAATTATTGGATCTTCTACATTTATTATTTTATTTTGTTTTTTCCCTTGCTTGCCATGACTGCGTGTTTCTTTTTAACCAGTGGAAATAATTCGAGTTCTCCTTAAATCGTCACAACTAATCGAAAAAGTTCGACAGGATCTTTTATGCCTGCGCTGCCTTTTTTGGTTTTTAAAGAAACTTGCTATGGAACGAAGTAATAATAAAAACTGTGGATCGCTGAATAATTTGCCCGTCATTATTGGATGTGTTCTTAAACAAAAACTGCCATAGTCTCATGATTTCTGGAGTGACAAAAACAAAGGAATTGTTCCTGTAAAGTGCTTTGAGTCGGCTTGATTTTCCTGAAGCCATGATTTCTTGAATGACTGCAGAACAGGAGATTTTCTTGATTAAGATTTTAAATTTATGATGAAAAAGAAGAAAAAAAAATAATAATTACAAGACCGTTTCTTGTAAATTTGTGAACAGACGAATATTTTTCGAGATAGTTGAGCACAATAGGATTTCGGTGAGATTTTTTTCGTAGTATTTTAATTATTACTATTTGTATATTTTTTATGTATTTATTTAAATTAATTATTCTCTGTTTGTCAGGTTTATTTATTTGATTATTTGTCTGTGAATTTTATTTACTTACCTATTTATGAGTATTATTATTATCATTATCATGTGTTGGAGATTTAAACATTTTTGTTCTTAAGGATTAAATTGAAGAATATGATATTCTTAGACAATTACTTTTGCATATTAAGATTATTATGATATTTTTATGCACGATTAAAGGCAAGTTTGTAATAATAATGAAGTATAAAAGAATTTAGAAGCTCAAGTTTATTTTAAAAAAAGTACATTTTCTAATTTATTGATATTTATTTGTTATCAAAAACTATTCTCAGAATGCAGTATTTTCATAATAATGTTCCTACAACTAGACATTTGAGCTGAAAATTAAGTTAACATTTATGTTTTTCCTTTTATTTGTTAGAATTTCTGGTTACAGTGAGCTTTGGTTCCCGGATTCTTATAATTTATTTAAATTCAGTAAGAAATATGGAACTGTGCAAGGCTGTTGCTAGAGTTTTGACTGATTAATATGATTAATTTTTTTTAGTAAATTTTGTTATTTAAAGTAAGGAATTACCTATAATTAAAATTTTTGAATCTGTTTATGATCTATATAATAATAGAATTAAAAGTTGATCCCAATTAAAGGTATATCTATGATATTTACAATTTCTGTTTTATTAGATAAAATTTCTGATTAATGTTAACAGCTACATATAGTCACAATTTCACGATAATTTTGATTCTTTTTTTTTTTTTTTTTTTTGGTGGGTAATGGTTTTGTGTGAGGCAATTAAAATGTATACAACTCCAGTAGACAAAGCCCTCAAAATTGCGAAAGCGCGAACTCAGGAATTTCGCCTTAAAAGTAAAAGACTCTATGATCGACATTTTGTCGAATGCCCATTAAAAATACAAGACTCTGTAATTTATGAAGAATTTAAATACCCTAACACTCGAAAATTAGAACCTACTTTCTCTGGACCATATAAAATTATAAATAAACTTTCTGATGTAACTTATGAAATAGATAAATTTAATTATGAGACAGGACAGAATTCCGTTATTGTGCATGTTTCTAAATTAAGACCCTATTTTTCACCCGAAGATTTTAAACTGTTTCATCAGCAACCCAAAAAACAAACAAAACCTCAGATACAATCACAATCACCAGATCAAACTAAAGTCAAGACAATAGATTAAATTTTAATTCTTAGTCTTTAAATATTTTATCACCATAATTTTCAACATCAGCAGGTATGTTCTTGGAGGCCTACAAGAATATTACTTGTTTTTGGGAGTTTTTGGGGTTAAATTGGGCTCCTTATGCAGGCATAAGGTGAACACTTTGATTGTAAAAGCTTTCAAATTGATGTTGATAAATTAAATTTAAGGGTGTTTAAGTCTAACTATATTTACTCATGTATTTGACCTTAGTATTATTCTATTTATTCAGCAGATATTTATGTTATAACAGTTATAAAATCTAATGATTCTACTCAAACCTATAACATAATATGTGATTTTCAGTGATTGTGAAAACTACAGCTATTAAAAGTTTTTCAAAAAAGCACACTATTTTTATTTCCATTTCTCAATTAAGAATGACACCTTTTATTCCTATTTGTATTCTATTATTGAAGTTTATAAACCATGTGTAGATAAAACATTATTCTACATTTGACATTTGAGAACTTATAACCAAATTTGACAATTTTGTAAAAGAGTATCAGAGAGGAATTATTGTAAGGAAATACTGGTTGAGAGTCCATTTTCTGAATAGTTAGATTTAATTTTATTTGGATTTTGGAATTATTATGATTTTTTTTATTTATACTTTCGGCTAGCAAAAAATACTTTCTTATGCTATTAGAAGATAAGAAAATTATTTAGTTGCTATGTAATTATTTTTATCCTCAACCAGTTTTTTCCCTATCAATAATAAACAAATAGTGATATTTTCTTTTGATTATACTCTTGTTTTACTATTATTATTATTATTATGATTTCTATAATGAAGTTTAGTATTAATTATACTCTTATTGAAAAATATTAGGATATGGAGTCTTATTATATTATTACTTATTATTGTTGTTATTGTCATTATTTAAATTTTTCTATATTATTTATTATTGATATTGAGAGTGATGCTATTTATTATTGAAAAATTGATATATTACTGAAAGATGTTGGATCCAACATAACATTAAAACCAAAGATTAAACTAGGTTTGAAGATTTTTATTAAAGAGACTGTATTCAGAGAACATTGGAAAAGACTCTTTTATACATACTATTGAAAGACTTGTTTCATTTAAAGGACTTATTTAGAATAAACTATGCATTAAGTCATTGTAATTATTTAAACTTCCATGAGAACGAATTTTTATTGTTTTTATTATATTTTTATCTCTTGCTTATTAATATTCATAACTTATTTACTGTTATTATATGTATTATCTCCTCTGCACTTACAAATGGTGAGTGATGTTGTAACATTATTGTATTTCTTTCAGGGAAATGCTCCTACCTAAATTTAATTCAGAATTATTTTCTCTTAACTATTTTATTTTAATTGCTAATATTTTTTATATATTGCGTTAATTTTCTTTTCTTCCATCTCTTGGCTTCCTGAGTTTGACAGTTTTATTCCAAAATTTAACTTTTCTAAATTATTATATTTCTGTTGTCTGAACTTGTAGTTTTATTTAACTATCAATTTCATACAAAGTCTTGGAGAGGGGGGATAATATTACAAATTTAAAATTTTTTCGCCAAAACTAACCTTTATACTATCTTAATTTTCTTATAATAATATTCCGTACTTACTTCAAATTATTAAATTAAAATCTTGTTTCTAAATCTAATCTGTTAATCCTTATGCAGACGATATATATTCTTAATTTGCCTTAAAAAACATTATTCCAGTATGCGTAAATTTAAAAAGATGGCTCTAAATTAAAAATATTCTTAATTAAAACTTTATTTCTTAATATTCCAAATAAACCTAATTTCTTCTATGTTTTTATCAACCCTTTTTAAGAAAGTCTTATTAAATTTATTCCAAAACCATACCTTTCAAAAAATATCATTATTTTATTTTATCTATTTATTTATTTTTCCTACGTCAACCTTTGATGTGTGCATATTAATAAATTCATTTCTTTTCTTTTTCTCTTAAAATTAATCATTTATAAAAATCGTCTGCGTAAGATATTTAAAATTCTGAGTCAATTATAAATTGGTTAAATAATATTTTTTAAAATAAATTTATCGTCTGTTTAAAATAGCCTCGTAACTGGACAAGAATTCTGTTTACATGAAAGAATGATGGTTTGGAGGTTACAGAATGTTCCAGTACTTTCTTTTTAGTTTAGAAGGTGGAAGTCTCGAGATGAGAGAGAAGATTTCTTGGGTTGCTTCTTCGATGAGGACAGCTCGCTGAAATAATGATGGAATTTTTGCAAAAGGAGCTTTTCCTTCCTCATTATTACGAATTTAATAAATGAATTTACAGCAGCCCATGACTAATTATTGGATCTTCTACATTTATTATTTTATTTTGTTTTTTCCCTCGCTTGCCATGACTGCGTGTTTCTTTTTAACCAGTGGAAATAATTCGAGTTCTCCTTAAATCGTCACATATATATATACATATATATATATATATATTATATATATATATATATATACCATGATAGAAAAATTCCTCCTTTAAAATAAATTGCAGAGAAAAAAACATTACAATTCCTGTTGCTCGGCTACCAGGGGGTTGATTAAATGATTTCCAATTATTTATTTTTTTTTTAAATTCCATACTCTAAAAAAATTCCTAACAAAATGGAGGAGGATGGATAAAATGTTATTTTTATTTTCAAAACTGCAGGTCACTTTTGGAATATGTGCATAAATACACAAATGTATACAAATACTCAGAAACAGAAATAAGAATATTTCAGAAATTTTATACATTACAAAATAAATAAATAAATAAAAAGATCCGAAAGATTTTCATAATAACACTAACTTACATCCAATTCTACATCAAATTTCAGACACTGTTCCTTATCAATAATTCGATCCCATATGCGTTCATTCTGGGGAAAAAAAATTACATACAATTATTTACAATAAATATTTTTATTAAGAAATATTGCCGATATTTATCACAAAAAAAAAAAAAAAAAAAAAAAAAAAATTTTTTTTTTACATAGATTGAAACTTGAGGTAAATTCTTTATAGAAAACCAGAATCAATTAAAATATTTTTATAGTAATGATAACATAGCATATACAGAGAGTCCGATGCAAATCTTACTTTTATTCAACTGAGGAGCTACTTCCTAATTTTTGATTAATAGTATCTTCTCATTTTAGAAATTAACATGTTTTAAAATTTATAATAATAGTATAATTAACAAGTCAAAACCTGTCAAATTTGACAAATGAGAATTTTTTTTTTTAAAAACCTGATTGACTAAACTTTTAGAAAAAATTATTAAAATGTTTACAATTAATATTCAATATTATACTGACTGGCCTAATTCCTAAAGCAAATATTATTTTAAACTAAAGATTAATTCCAATTTATTAAAAAATAAATTTATTCCTATGCATACCAGTAGCATGCAATTTAAATACAAAAAAAATTGAAGTTATTAATTGATGTCTTGATCTTTTGTGTTCTGTAAAAATTAATAAATAAATAAATAATTGCACCACCATGATATAATCATAATTTTTATTTCAGCAAATCTAAAAGTAATGTTATGCTCACAGTCTCAAAATTTGCATGCATACTTTTTATATTCATATTAACTTTTTAAAATATAATTTAACATGCATTAGATTATTAATAATGTCTCAAAATGATTGTCACATTTGCCAGTTAAACATTTGTTCTCTATAAAAAGGCCAAAATATAAAAATATGGTAAAGTGTGCAATATTAAAAAATATATTTTAATAATTACAGATAAAATATTCTTTGCGTCTGATGAAGAGACTCAGTTCTTTCGAAAGGACTTGTGCAGTTTAATTTATTTTATGGTGTTTTAACCCCTTGGGGATGAGCGACACATATAAATGCCGCAAAAAGGCTTAAGAGTCCTTTATCCCCACCAGTAAAATTATACTGTAAAATTTTTGTTATTTAATTGGAGCATTTTCTCGATTTAATTAGACACAAATAATTTTTGTTTTTAAAAACTGGTGACAAAACATTAAGAATTTCGTAAAATGTTCCTCTCGCGAAGGGATTAAAGAAGTTTTTTCACTTCGAATGATTAACACCAGTTTCAACTTATTATTTTAAAGGAGTTTTTTCACTTCGAATTACAGATAATTTAATTTAATTTACCCTTGGACTTAAAAAGAAGAAAAAAAATAAACATACAAAAAGTCTTTTTGGCCAGTGCCGAGAAGAAGAGGCAGTTTTCATATTTCTTGGTTTTAAAATTTTGCATGTTTTATGCAAAGATAATTTTACTCAAATTTTAAGAAACTAAAATAGGACAAACTTGATAAGAGAATATTCATCAGTACTAAATTTGAATGAAAATTGCACCAAATTACTAAACTATAGCTAAGTTGGCATCATTTTTTGTTACTTATTTTTAGTTGCCAAATTTGCTGATATTTTGCCAGATGTCATTAAATTTGACAAGTATTTGAAGCTAACAGATATTAATAATATTTAAGCATCGAGCGACAGTGCATGGTAAAAATGGCCATATTTTGGAAAAAGACAGTGGATGAAGCTGGTCAGCAAACTCGATCAAAATATTAGTATGTACTATGCATACAACTGATCTCATCCAAATCAATTTATAAATACGAGAGTTACAGCATGACAAAAATCAGATTGTTCCAAAATATCAGCCACCCTAGAAATTCAAACTGCTATATCTCAACCATTTGTTAAGATAAAGATGAAACAAAATATGCTCAAGAATCATTGAATTAAAGTCAAACGCTTAAGCAAAAACTATTTTTCAGATTTTAGTTATTCGCTTTGCTTTTTTAATTATTATTATTATTATTTAAATGACTACTAGGTACTTTCTAGTCATTGAAGGCTACTAAAGACATGAAAAAAAGATTTTTTACTGTTTACAGTTGCTAATAATTTCCTTCTACTAGCTTTGGCATTTTCACAATAAATGTTCATACGCATTTAAAATAGGATTTTTTTTTTTTTTTTTTTTTTTTTTTTTTTTTTTTTTTTTAAGAATATTTTTTACATTTTTTCTATTCATATGAAAAACAAATTTTGGAAGTTTTATTTTTATTATAATTTTAATATGTATTTCTAAAATACTATTTTTTTAGCCTTTTCTTTTTTTATAAATACTTTGCAGGTAATTAAAATTCAACAGGAATTTTCCGTTAATATGTTACTAAATAATGCACTATAAAAGAACAATTTTGGTTTTTTACCCCAATACATTAAATAATGCCCATCTTTAGTATTTATTATGAACACACCAAGTTACATTTAAAGTCTGGGAACCATGATCGGTGAAAATTTATCAAAATTTTCCAGAAGTGCTTTCTTTCAGATGACTGCAATAGGTAGACTTTACCTATAGCACCTTAGGTACTTTTTACTTTTTATAATGAAAGCTACCTAAAATTACAATAATGCATACAACTGAAGTTAAAATTCATTATTTTCAGTGGTATAGTCATAAAAACAACAGAGAGTATACGCTCTAAGCAGACAGCATATACTCAAGGGGAGAGGGTATACCCTTGAGTATATATACTATAACTTTCCAGGAAAACAGAGGGTATAATGTATACCCGCATATAACCTCCACTACATCCCTGATTATCTTTTATTCAATATTCTTTTTTTTAAGTTTGTAGATTTTTATGAATTTTGATCTAAATACACAAACAAATTTCTAAATTTTATCAGCTAGATTTTTCTGTATTTTAATAAATTCCATTTTTCCTATCAGATCCATTCAACCTGACTGGCTGGCAGAAGGCTAAAACTAAGATAAGCATTACAAAATACAGTAGATTCTCTCAAATCTGTACAGCTTGGTACCAGAAGTTGTGCACACTTTAGAATTTTGTGGATATCTGGCTGTTGTTTTGTTTAGATTTTTTAAACAGTAGTTTGAATGCAATAATGCAATCGAAACTAAAATTAATGCTTGCAATATAGTAAAATATTAAAATAAAACAATGAACTAAAATGATAAAGTAAGATAATAAAAAAAATATTAAATTATTAAAAGTTAAAGTTAAATAAATAATTAGTAACATATAATTAAATATGTATAATGAAGATAAGAAGCATTTTTCTTGAATTATTCAATGAAATTTTTCGCTTAAAGGTATTCTCATCAATTCACATCAAAATCGCAAAATAAGGAAGTTTTATTTCAGGTTCAGACAGTTTTAATAAATAAAAAAATTTGAATAATACATAAATATATTTGGTAAAAAGATAAGACTACCAGTGAGATCAGCAATATTTTGATTTTCTATTTCAAAAATAAATTTATATTTCTTTTAAGAAAAAACACTTTTTTAGTCATATTAAAGGCAATAACATAGTAAATTACATACAGAATGATACAAAACTAAAAATAATCAGTAATTTTACAACTAATTCTGAACAGAAAGTTTCATTGTTTACATCAGTGATAATGTGCAGATTTGAGAGAGTCTACTGTATTGATTCTATCACAAAATAAATTACTTATAGCAAATCAAATATATTACTTTCACTGGATTTTCTTTGAACAGGATTCCATTGTAGAATTTGAGTTCCTTTTGAGTACAGACAACTGCAGCAATGAGAGCGTTATAACTAACACAATTTAATTTTCTGTACAATTCTTTATGTAGAGGCTCATTTTCAAAACTAGTCCTTTTGAATTCTAGGCATAACCTATGTACATATATATAGTTTTTAAAAATTACAGTACAATCAAACTTTTAAAAATCAATAATCCACAAAACTTACAACTCTCAGACATAATATGACAACTTACGATGCAAATGTTAAATTTTTAGTCTATCCAAGAAACAAAAAGCTGTAACAGTTATGGGACAAAATGTTTAATCTCATAAATAAAATTAATTTTGAAACATTATTTAATTTAAGTTTATTTAACTGCAAATTAGGCAAAAGATAGTCGGAAAATTCAAAATAATGGTATTATTTCCATTTTATATAATTAAGTTTTGTAATTTAACACAAGTCAACATCATAAAAATTAAAAACTAGCCATAACAATAAACTAATTTATGTTGTTAAAATTGTAAAAATATTAGTAAAAGAGTCTGTGAAATAATGATAATAAATTTTTCAAATAGTTAAAAATGCACAAATTCTAATGTAAGTAGTTAACTTAGATTTTCTCCCACTGATATAATGAAGAATTTTTAAAACTGTTGAAATTGAGTGTATTTAAAAAATTAATAAACAACATCATCATCATCATCTCTCCCCCCCCTTTTTTGGGGGGGAGGAAAGGGGAAAGGGTTTTAATGAGATTTGTATAATGTTACAATGCCTTGTACATTTCCCAAATCTAAATACAGTAAAACCTCCATAACGGACACTCCCGAATAGCGGACACCTCTATTTAACGGACAGTTTTCAAATCCCCACTCCCAATACTTAAATTTTTGTATGTTTAACCTCTGAATAACGGACATTCCGAATAGCGGACAGTAATTTTGGCAAAAAAGAATGAAAAATTATTTTTAACAAGGAAAAAAATATATAAATCCTTTAAATTTATCAGGGCAATGTGTCACAAATTTTGTGATCACAGATAAATGTGGGGATGAGCTGCAATAAATCCCCTCTCCCCCTACATTTATCTGTGATCACAACCCCTCTTTCGGATGATTTGAGATTGTATGCTTTTAAGAAGCAGAAAAATACAGTAAACAATTATACAATAAGCAAACTTTTGTAACAATTTTTTTTTGTAAGAATGTAATAAACAAAGGATAAAGGTATGCACAATTTTATTTCAATGTTATTGCTTTAAAAATTATTTTAATTTCTGGTTAATCATATAATAGAGGTTTTAGGACATTTTAAAATCGACTAATGAAACATTAAGCATTCATTAGCAATTTTTCTATCTCTGAGGTTTTCCCAATAGCAGACACCTCCGAATAGCGGACAATTTCTGCGCTCCCAAGGTGTCCGTTATTTAGAGGTTTTACTTTATCCATTGTTTATTCATTACTTATTTATTTAAATCAAAATTTAACTTCTTTATAAATGCAAATTGCTCTCTTAAAAATCAATATAAAAAATTTATATTTCGTCATTAATTCAAAGATAGTATTTATTTATAGAAATATCCATTAAATTATTTATTTATTTATCATTTCAAAAATGTAAATAAAACAGAATATTCATAAAAAGAATTTCTGAAAAATATTGCAGTCATTAGCTAAGCTCTGATTATCACATTCTAAAAATTGTTTTGTCTTTAAAATATATTTTTTGGATTTAAATAAATATTTCCATTCAGCCAAATTTCATTATTTTCCAACGGAAAATTGGTGAGTTAGGCTTAAAACAATATTTTCTTATTTCCACAGCCTTTAAACTACCCTGCCCGCCATTTTTTCAGATAGAATAAGTGAGCCACTTTTTCCATTTTATCTCATTCCTAAAATAGCATTTTTATGTCACAAAATAGGCTAGTGATCCCCCAATCTTAGATCAGTAGAATGTTGCACCGCTACAGTCTATCTAAGTATATTTTAAGAAACCATTCTCTCAACTTGAGAATCAAGGGCTTTTCCAAGTAAGAGTGTTGTATTTAGCAATTGCTAATTAGCTGTTTTTGTATTGAGTGTGAGTTCCAATAAACTTTTATCTAGGTGGATCATATCTTTCATCTGTCAGTGTTTAAAAAATTGCAAAGACTGAAAATTCATATCCTCTCCTTCCTTTTGTGGTGGCGCAATCTCTTAGTACGAATTTCTACGAACAAGATAATAGATTTGCTATTTATTTATTTTTATGAACTCCACTGTATTAAATTATCAGTCATGACTCAATACGCGAGTGCAACAACTAATGTAAATAGGACTAAACTTTTAACATACTATCACAGTGCTGTAGCAACTATGTGGTAATTAATAGGATTTTATTTATACAAAATGTAGTAAGAGAAAGAGTGTCAGAGTCATTTGCTGCCATTGGAAAAAGAAATTCATAACATATTCTTGAAATTGCATAACATCAACAGAAGATTACTAATTATTTCTGTATTAAAACAGTAAGCAACAATTAAATGTAAAATTAATTTATTTTCAGTATTTTTAGTTAATTTAAATAGTGCTGTGTCAGTTTAATGTAATCGATTTTAATCAATTTATTAATGATTACATTAATAATGTGTTAATTATAATTTAATAATGATCATTTTTAATAGATTTCAACATTTTTTAATGCATCTTTATTGAATACACATAACAAATTAGTTATATATTTAATAAAATCTACTGTTTTTCTTATTGTTTCGGATATAATGAACAAAACTTTTGGTCTTTTGAAGTTTGTTATAACAAAGTTTGACTGTATACATGTAATAATTGACACAATAATAAGATAGATTAGTAAATAAAAATCTTAAAACAAACTTATCTTTTTTATAATTTTTTTTTTAATTACTGTAACTACAAACAATGCTTATCATAATTAAAAATGGTAAAAAAAAAAAAGTCAACACTTACTTTATTACTTCAGTAGTAAGCTCATTTCCATTTGCTGGTTTGCTACCTAAATAAGTTTCAACTATTTGTGATTCTTTGGTATGAAGCAAATCTTTCGATAATCGACCATATAATATTTCAATAAGTCTAAATCCATAAATTCTTTTAATAACTTTAATATCTTCTCCTACAGTCTGCAAGGAAACAAAGCAATATTTTATGTAACAAAATGGAAGACTTTGAATGGAAGAACATAATAATTTTTCAAGGCTGTTCTCAAATAAGGGTGTAGCTTAATGACATAAGTTTTAATTCATTTTTGTTCAGAAATGCATGAACTGGCAGGTGTTTTTACTCAGAAACTATGTAATCAAAAGACGTTTTCCTTTTTTTTTTTGTGTGTGTGTGTTAACACAACATTTTTCAGAAAATGTTGTCAAAGTTGGCATTTTGAATTGAATTTTCCAATGAAAGCACAAAACCAGTCAATGAAGGTACGAAAATGGCTTGTCACATGATCAAAAGCATTTACAATTTGACAGATTTACCAGGAAAAAAAAATCATTTCGATTCCAAATTGCTTCTATGGTCAGATTTGCCCATTTTATAATGTTAAGTTTAAAAATGTGTACATCATTATGTCAGAAAGTTTTGCATTTGTTAAACAGTGAACTTGAGAACAGCCTTTTTAAAACTATTCTTAAAATACGCACAGTAATGTTTTATTTTGTGAATATGTATATTTTGTTATTTTATGAATGTATATTGATAGTGAAAGAATACCTCCAACAAAAAAATAACTTTCAATCATACAAATTAAAATTGATATACATTTGTAAAATAACATTGAGCATCAGGTATAATTAAAAAAAATTTCTGCAAATTCAGATGCAGATATTGATAGATATTTTTCTTTCTGAGGGATTTAAAATAGTAAAATTAATATTTTATTAATAGGGATTTTTTCAATAATTTTTATTGAAAAAAAAAAGAATAGTCAGTTTATAAAATATTTATTACTAATTTATTGCTTAAAAATGATTAAAAAAACCTTATTTGAAAATTCCAGTAGAAAAAGTAATTTACAGTTACTTTGTTTATTTATTTATTGTATGAATTAAAGTTTCTTGGTTTTTCTAAATTTTATGTTTTTATTATTCCATTTTATCAATGATATTTAATTCGAACAATTCTGAATGGATAATTTCAAAATATTACAAAAACCAAAACTGTTGTTTGATAATTAAATATAATAAATCAAAGTATAGTTAAATTTAAAATCTTTCAAACTTACTGTAGAAGATCCTTTTAAAATTGTCATGATCATTTTAATATGACTCAAGTAGAAATTGATGAATGAAGCTATTTTACAGCTTTGTATCAAAGGCACTAGTACTTTTTCAAGAATGGCAATAAGAATTTCTGCTTTGAGGGAGCACTTGTCTTTGCATACCATAGTGTTGAAAATGAAATCAGCAAATAAATGCTGTTTTTCTAACTGAGCTCTAAAAGTATGAATCACTTAATAAGTAAATATAAATAAATAAATTATAAAAAGCTACAAATTAAAAATTTAAAATAATTGTTATGCATTTCACAATTCAAATAAATATTTTTACTTAAAATAACAATATAAATAAGATAATGAAATTCTTAATCAGAGATGGATAAACTTTTTAACTGTAAGCGAAAGAAAAGTAAGAAGAAAATTAGGAAAAATGCAAAAGGCTTAACTAATACTACATAGCCAATTTTCCTAAGCATTAAAAAAAAATAATTTCATATTGCTTGCATACTTTTCCATAAATAATATTTTATCTTTTTACCAGACTAAGAAAATATTTTAGTTTTAATTCAATGTTAAAACTGAATCATGATTTTCTAAGTCATTAATTTCTTAGGTTTTCCCATCAATTTCATCTTCAGTTATATTTATATGCATCATTTTAAATCAAACCTGTTCAAGAAATTATTTATTCCATTTCACACCAGCTATGTTGATGACTGCTTTGTATTACCGAATTCTGATTACCTTAATCTTACTGATATTCTCTCTGTTGCAAACTCTATAGATAAACACAGTTTATCTTTGAATTTGAAAATAGCAATAATTTAACCTTCCTTGATGTTATGTTTTTCCATGAAAATAACATATTATAAGCCAATCATAGTTTATTTACCCTCACATCATCTTTAATCTCATCCTTCTAGTCAAAAGTTGGCAACTTTTAACATTTATATTCCAGGGTCTTAAACATTTTTGTGACAGTTAAATCAAAACACAATTAAACTATATTGAATTGACTACCAGTGATCAGGATTGTTCAGTTGTAAACATTGATTCAATTCATAATAAACTAATTACACGTAACTGTTACAATATTAATGCTGTTTGCAATAAAAAGTTAATTATACTTCCATATTTTTTCAAAAATAGTCATCAAATATAAAAAATTTTGATAAAATTCATTTTAAAGTAGTTTATACTCCTTTTAACAAAATTCAATTGACAAATCTAAAAAGAAAAAAAAAAACAGTTTTTCACATTGGGGGAATTTACAAAATATCTAGTGAATCAAAAATACAATAGCCAAATGAAGTCACCTTTTAACGTCTACTTGTGGGAGCATAAAACTAATGTTAAAAATTATGGCATTAAATATTGCATTATTACTGACCACTGTTGTTCTAACAACCACAATTTAAAATTTTCCAAAATTCAGTATTTTAGAAGTGCTCATAAATTTACAATCTAGATTTTTGGGAAGCGTCACATTATAAATGCAACATTTTCACTGAAATCATGACTTTGATGTTTGCACATAGTCATATTTCATATTAATAATTTTAATTTTCATTATTTTCATATTTTCTCATTAATTCCATTATTTATTGTACTGTTTTCATTGTTCAGCATTTTAAATTACCTTTAATTTGATGCATTATTTTTTTTTTTTCTATGTCACTTAATTCTAATGTTGACTTCCAGTTTCTGTGATCACTTTGCTGTGTTCATTCTGATGTTGCTACTATATTGATTCCACAGATCATAACATAAAATCTGTAGTGAAGATTGTCTTACTGAGAGCAATACAAAGTCTGAGTTCTCCTTTTCCCTCTTTTTATTAGGATCAAAATTGGAAAATTACTCAGCATTTTTCTGAATACAATATAATATTTCAGAAAAATAAACATTTAACATAAAATAAAAAAATAGGGTACTACTTGGCTATCCTATCGACCAATTTCACCAAATTATACATATTGACAGACTTTTTATTTTAAATAACAAAAAAATAAATAATAAGTGGAATATTAATAAAAATATGAATAAAAAGTCAGAATAATCACTTAATGATGTTTTAAACACATGTATTTAATATTATTGAATGTGACATTCACGATCATCCATTATTAGCATTTAACATTATAGTTTGACAATAGTTTTTTGGTCGATGGGATAACTAAGTTGTACCAATAATAGCAATTTTTTATATTATGAAATACAAAGTAATAAATATTAATTTAACTATTACCTCTTTACCATCTGAACAATGGAATTCTTGAAGTCATCCTCTAAAACATGAGAATTTTCTTTGCAAATTAAAACAGCGAGTATTTCTAATAAGAAATTGCACCCAGTAAGGGATAAAGCTGTAAACAACTGCAAAAAATTTAATATTGGAATTTAAATAAACATAGACTACTAGAATATCATGATAAGAAAGAAACAAAATATTCCAAACCTTTTTTAAGGCAGAAATATACAAGTGGTAGGATGAACTACCAGGTTTTAATTCAGTACTAGACAGTGGAAAATGATTCACAATTACTTCTTCTAAACATTCCCTATATTTTAAAAATATGCAAAATTAAGTGAATGAATTTTATTTTTAACCATTATGATAAAAAATGTACAAATAAATAAAATTACCTTAAATTATCTTTACTGGGTTCTAGGAAGAAAGGAAGTATATTGAAAGCTTGCACCTAATAACCAAAAAATGAATAAAAGAAATAATTTCTACAAATATATACGTGGAACAAAATAATACATAACTTTTTTTAAAAACTAAAAAAAGTACTAATACAAGCACTATTACAGGGTTTTCAAGCCTAAATAAATTTTAAACCAATTTATTATTAACAATTTATTAACAACAAATCACTCTAACCAGATCCAGATTTAGAATGTATGAGTGCTTCTCTACAATAATTTGATTTACAATTTTTCTTCCTTTGATGAGACTATGGCGTTCTTATCTGTTTATAGGATGTCAAAAATAGCTTGTGAAATTATTTACTGCACTTCAGCTTTAAACTATATTGAACTATAGTCACGAACAAGGTATGGAACAAGGATTAATAATCTGCACATCCATTATCTGCAATTTTCCATAATGGGTGATTCTCAAAATAGGGGAGAATTTCAGTCTTTCGGCATACAAAAAAAAATTGAGAAGTTTTCTGACATGTTTTTATGTTTAGATATGTTTGTCTTAATATTATTCATTATTTGCACTCAAGAATTACTCACTTTTTAATTAAAAACACCTTAAAATAACAGAACAAATGTTCAAAATGTCATTAGCATGGATGTCCACAGCAGCTGTGTCTTGTATATACTAATATTTTTGTAGAGTTAATATCATGTTTATAAAATAAAACAAATGTTATTCTTTGTTTAAATTAATCAAGGAGGGGAAAAAAAGAATTAAAGTTTGTCCTCCATATTATATTTTCAAAACAAGGTCATACTATAACAGCTGGTTATTAATCAAAATTTCATTTTCACATATGACAATAGTTTGAAAATATAAAGTTTCTCCATGACAACAAGTAGCCGTTTTATCCCAGCCTGAAAATAGAAGCATGTACTGTATTTTAAGAATAGAAGTTAAATATTAGGTGAGTACATCAATTGTATGTCATTAGAATGAATAATAATTTTCATGTTTATTTTATAGTTAAAATTTTTATTTTGCTTATTTGCATAGAAATTTTGTGTTTTAAAAAGCCTCAGAAAGGACTATTGCATTGTGATTTATTATAGCTCATAATCTTATTTAAATTAAAGTTTGTCATTAGCATGGACAAATATCAGAGTCATTAGCATGGTTTTTTCTGTCCATGCTACAGACTCCTATGTGCATTAATGTAACCAGTGCTTATATGGTATCCTTTATAAAGTTTAATTTTACATATAAATTTAGATATTACATTTATTATCCCTAAAATATGCATTAAATCTGTCAGAAAATCACTAAGACAGCCTCTTACATTGTTAGTGTCAGAATGTTGCTCATGTAAACAAAGTTTGCTTTTTGGTTCACAATGTTGAATTTTTTAAAAATATTCTAGAAATATCTTATTTATAGAACACAATATATTTAAAAGAACACATTTCTTTTTATATGAAGTTTTAATTTGGTTCTTGTCCTTTTTTTAAAAAAACTACTATGAATATGGGAGAAAGTATGACAATAAGTAGAGAGAGAGAGAAAAAAAAAAAAAAACTTAAAAGAGTGTGAAAAAAGAAAGGAGAAAATTTAAAAAAAAATACTGGTAAACATTAAAAACTTAAACATCAGATATATATAAAAGCATAAGAATTGTTACAAATAAAAATAGTCAGTGAGGACTCCAAGAGAACACAGATCACAGCAAAAAACTTAAGGGCGTACAATTACAGTCGAACCTCTATATAACGAAACTCCATACATCGAATTTCTCCATATAACGAATTTTTAGTAAGAACGGTCCCCTTTTCGCATGATTACATTAAAAACAGACTCTATATAGCGAAATATCTATCTTCATATAACGAATTTTTTCATTAATTGATCTTAATTTATTCAGTTTTAAAAAAGCTTCGAAATCATATGAAATCAATTTTCCATCACTTATTTTTGATTTATCGTTCAGTGGAGAGGTTTTTTTTTAATAAATATTACTTCTCTCCCTATTCTTTAAATCTAACAAGTTCATCCCACCTCCCACACACCTTTCAACATCCTTCTCAAAACACAGTCAATTGAATTGTTACACATATAAGAGAGGAATCAATGAGAGCACATAAGAGAGACCTTCAAATGGAGGAAAATATCAACTACAATTTTTCATTCCTTGCTAAAATTTGAGAATTTTTTTTGAGAGCGTAACAATTGTAATTTTAAAATCAAAACAACAAAAAATTACAGATTTCTTCCTCTGAAATTTATGCAAGTCTTCCTCATTTGATTTTCATTAAGCTTTCAAATAAATGTCTTTTCTCTTTTTTGAAACTGCTTAAATAAGTAAGAAATAAAATGTTAGGTTAATATATACTTTTAAACATTTCAAATTCTTAATTAAAAAGATCAAAAATAATATTTGTTCAAAATTTACACATTAAATACTATTTTTAACATCATACTCTATACATCGAATTTCTCTATATAACGAATTTTTTACTGGAACGATGGATTTAGTTATATAGAGGCTCGACTGTATTTGTAAAAACAGGGTTTCATCTTTAAGGAGAATAAAAACAGTTGAAAATGGAAACTATTTGCTGAAAAGGAAGGCTAATAAATAGAGAAAAAAATATTTAAACAGGAAGAAAATAAAAATTTCTTAATATATTTATTCCATGCAATTTGGTATGTCATTAGCATGGCTCATAAAATACTAATTATTTTTTTTAAAGTTAATTTTTAAATATTTAGCTCTGCTGACTACATGTAAAGTATACCTAATACTATATTAACAACACCTATTTTTTTTCTCAGAAATTTTGCTAACAGTAATTTTTTTAAGATTTCACTTTTGAAAAAGTCTCCTATTTTGAGAATCACCCTAATCCATGTTCCCAGCAAAAGTAAATATCGCAAATTTTGCCAATTTGCAACGGAAAAAAATTGCAAACTTCAACAAATATTCGGTGCAAAAAATTGCAAATTTTGTAAATCGGTCAATGGATCTTAGAGAAAATCACTAATTTCAAGAAACGATTATGGAAAAAAAAATCTTGAATGCCTTTAGAAAGATTGTGAAAAAACAGGAATTTTTCCAGAAAAATATTGTGAATTTTTTTAATCTGTTGTTGAAAAGTATCATGAACTTCAAGATGATGGCACACAATTTTCTATAAATAATCAAAGAAAAATATGGTATATTTTGTAAATAAATTGCAGGAAAAAACCTAAATTTTATGAAAATCCAGGGAGATAAAAGTGAAATTGTCAGGGAAAAAATGTGAATTTCAGCAATGGGGAAAAATCTGAAATTCATCAATCAATCTAGGAAAGACAATCATGACTTGCATAAAATGCTTGCTAAATGCCAATTTCAATAAATAATTGAGGAAAAATATTGCAAACTTCAGCAAAAGATCACACAAATACATAACTAACTTTGTCAAAAGATCATAGAATCACATAACAAATTTCGTCAAATCTGTTGCTGAAAAATACTGTGTTCATAAAGAGGGAAAAAAAATTTAATTTCATCAATTGATCATGGAAAAAAACACTATTTTTGGCAACTGATTGTGAAAAAACTAAATTTTACATCAAATTATAAATGTATTAATTGCTCTTTAAATAAATAAATAAATAAATAAATAATAAAAAAAAACTTGGAAAATTGCATTTTCTGAGGTAGCATACTGAATATAATATTAAAATAATCTCCAGAAAAAAAAAAAAAAAAAGGACTCATAATTCACACAATGCTCTATAATCTGCAACATTATAATCTTATATTAATATTATATCATCATTACATTATATCTATCTTTGCCTGTATTTAACTTTAAATGAAATAGAGAATCGATTTACATATTAAAAAATATATAAACATTTAAGTATTTAAAAATACACAAATAAAATGCTTTAAGTTGACAACAGCATTCGACAATGAAATTCAGTGCACCCACTAGCTTCTAAAATGGGCACTTAAAAAAAAAAGAGAGAGAGAGAGAGAGAGAGAGTTATTGCATGTAGATCTACTTAGCTGTTCAACCTGAATTGAACATTCAACCTGAACTGCAAATTAAATGCTTAACTCTCATGAAACCTGAAATACAATTCACCGTTAACTCAATCTGCCAAAATTTGAAAATAAATCTAAACTAAAATTCAGTTATTCAACCTTTCTATGAAACAGAGGTTGTTTGACCATGCAGATACAGTCAAAGTAAAAATGGTGGTAGTTTTGAAATGAACTTTGATGATTTTTTTTTTCACCCAGACAAAGCTGTTTGTAATTCACTAATTAAGCAAAATCTCAATTAAGAAAGATGTTATGAAAGAATGTGTTGCTTGAACATTTTTTTAAAAAACACTTTACCATCCATAAATGAAAACTATATTCATTTGTGACAAAGTTTTTTGCGTTCAAGGGTTGAGTTCTCTTAAACAATTTTGGTATCAGGTACCATCATCTATCGAATCCAACTAGAAAAAATATTCTTATATGAAAATTTTTAAAAATATGATTCAAATCTTTCTTTTCTTTTTTTTATAATTAAAAAGAAAAGCAGCTTTGTTTCAGCCTTTTCATATTTGTTTAAAAGCATGCAATCATAAAAGGAGGAATTTCATGATAGCAAAATAATAAGCCATTGAACTTATAATATACTACAATAAATAATTTGATTTCTTGTATAATTTAAAATAATTACTTTTGTTTCAAAGAAACATTTTTCAAAAATTTAAAAAAAAAAGATGATAAATAAATTAAATTAATAAAATAAATAATAAAATTGAATAATCGAAATTGGGTGAGATGGGAGAAGCAAATTATTAGGTGAGCTCAAACTCCATGAACCCATATAAGTTGGCAACCACTGGAAGAAAACATCAATTCTGAAATAAGTGGAGCTTCAGTTTCTGAAATTATTTAATCCTTATCACAGTTGGCATATTCATTGAATTAATTATGATTTAGTCACACTCGATAGATAGATAGATAATTATAATTTAATCACACCCGGATAAATATTTATCCAAAAAAAGAAAATATTTATGATTATCTTTTTTTTTTTTCAAAATTTAGACAAAGGTACCTAAAATGATTTGTTTAAGATTTTTCTTCCTTCTTTTTTAAAGATTATCATTAAATTGTTATAGATTCTCATGAGACTTAAGTCTCTTACTTATTCTCATGAGAAAAGGAGGTAAACAAACAAAAAACAAGTTTTTTTTTTTTTCAAATAAGTTTTTTTCTACATCATGAAATTAATTCGATTTATATTGCAATGATTCATTCAAAATGATTAAAGCAGGGGAATATAATAAAAAAAAAAAAAAAATGAAGCAAAATTTTAATATGTTAATTGCTTTCTATGATTACTCCTAATAATTTAAGTACATTTCTTATCAACAGCTTACATAGAAAGATAAATTTCTTTATCATCTAATTATAAAATACTTTGAATGTACAAAAATTCAGGAATGATAGAGCATACTAACATCAACCCCTTTTCTCCCGCAAAAAAAAAAAAAAAAGAAACTAGTCGTTGGTGTAGTGGAGATCTGTATTTTAAAGTATATTGTTGGCCAGGTTCTTTTAAACAAATGCATTTGCTAGAGTTGTAGGCTGTGATCAATAAAATAAATGCCTTTTGAGAACTTTGTTTATTTAAGGTAGAGTTATAAAAATTAAATCATTTCTTACTGAAATAATTAGGGATGGTGCCTGTAACCATTTTTCAAGAGACCTTTGTTACATGACTGAGTGCATGAAGCGAGAGAGAGGCAATTGAATTTTCTCATTCAGAATTCACACATTGGCATCCAGAATTGGCGAAAAGGAGCATATGAAAAGTGAATGATATCATAACCATGAAATTTTCTGTTACGCTTTAAACAATTAAGATGATTTTGAATTTAATACAGGGCAACCAGAAATGGGCAGTCCTAAAAAAATACGCCAAAAAGAATTCGCGCCAATTCGTACGTTAGGACTCTGTTTTGGGAGAATTTATGAAAGACACAATAATGTGGCATGCACAAGGAAAGATTATTACCTAACGAATAAGTTAGAATCACAATTAAGCAGAGAGAAAAGCGATTTTACTGACCGCAAGCAAAGCATATCTTTGTTCTTTTTTTATTTGTTTCCAGCAAGGGTGAAATACGCATCTTAATGAATTCTCTTTATCTGACAGCCGTTTATCAGTAATAAAGCAGATGCTAGATGTTTTTCTTTCTTTTCTTTTGAACGGAAAGTTATTGTGGGATCGAAATAAAACATTAAGATAAACTAGCTATTTAATTAAAGATTAGCTTTAACTGTAATTTAGAAAAATGTAAAATTTAAGAAAACTATATGTGATTCTACATCACAGTTGGGGGCCACCGTAATACATCCATCATGGATATGTATATGAAAATAAAACATGTGAAAACTATTTATACAATGCATTGCAATTCATAAACAAAATTTAAATATTGTTAATATACATAGTAATGCTATTATATATATAAAACCTCTCCGTGTATGACGATTCCGGGGACAGCCCATCCACGAGAAAAATAAACCTATTGCAACTGCGTCCACGTTAGACTTAACTATTCCGAGCTGTTCACAAATATTCTAACTGTTCAACTTATGAAGATATACATAAGAAAGATTTATTCATTACTCATTTTCTCTAAAACCTACAAAAACTATTTAATTATAATGTTTAAGTTCTAAATAAAACAACCAGCAATTACGGAAAAAACAAACCAAACAAACAATGTAAGCAAATCAATACTGTTGCCATTCAAGAATGACAAATTCCGCGATTGAATCTTTAGAATGACTCCTTTGTAACATCACGACTCAGGAATGATCAGGCGAGTTCGGGATCTATGCGCGCTGAGCGCGCGCGCTCAGGAGACAGAATGCGTGGAGTGGATCTTACAGCGGAATAGTACTCGGTAAAAACTCCTGAGTTCGCGCGTGAAGCGCCTGTATCTCCCGAACACGTTCATTGTTTACTTTTTATTGTTGACATTGTTTTCGATCTTATAGAGTGTTTTCTTTTAAGTATTAGCTAAAAAATGGGCCAAAATAGGAATTTTTTTAAAATCCATTTTAGATATTTTTATTATTTTCTTTCAGTATTTTTCGATATATTTTGGCTGTAGTTTCACAATATATTCTTTTATAATTGATTTTTTTGCCTTACTTTATTCTTTTAAAATTTTTGTATTTACGATTTGTTCACTACAATCCCCTCATCCACCAGACAGTTTTGTTATAATTTTAAATGCAAATTTTTGTTAAAATTTTCTTTTTTTATAGATTTTCCCCCCATGTTTAACTGCTGTATTTTTAAAAACTGTTTAAGCCAGTGGCAGATTGACCACAGTTGTATTTTTTATCACCCCTTTAAAAATGCAAACACGTCATTTTGACGGGCTGTCTTCTAGTATTAAAGAACTGCTGATTACCAATTTCGACAAATTATATAAAACACCAAACTACTCAAGTAGTATTGAACTGCGTAAAAGAAACATCCTTATAACTCCAAAAATAATAATTCTATTAAATAACAATTAACTGCGTCGGATTAAGCGTCTCATTTCCAATTAAAATATACCTCTGAATCGAAATTTGAAGGAAATACAGGGTCATGAAAAATCGAAGAACGTGGAAACAGGATTACGAATATCTCGGGAACTAATGATTCGATCGACTTTATTCTATATGCAAAATGTGTGTTATTTTATTGCCTTTTACGTCCATTTCTTAGAATAAAAAAATGCGAAAATTTTTATATACCTTTCATCAGAATGAATTTTTCGAGAGTCTGAAAAAAATAGTTCCGGATAATCGAGGTTGCTGATATTAAATAGGCTTCGTCCCATTCTTACATACTAACTACATACAAAATTTGAAGTCTCTATCTCAATTTGTTCGGGAGATAGAGCGTTTACCAACAGACAGACAGACAGACAGACGGATGGCAAAATTTTTTTTCAAAAAATATGTTTTTCGGAATCCCCACTATCTAAAACGTGTAAATCTGTCAAAAAATTTTTTCCGATTTTCAAAACGGTTGCAAGACTTACCCTATACTACGTATGATGGGTAAGTAAAACAGAGAAAAAAGAAAATCTTTTAGAAAACATTTTAATAATACAAGAAAAAATGGATGACTTTAAAACTAAATTTAAATAATAATAATAAAATCATATTTACAATGAAATTGAAACTGATGCCTTCTTTCTTCAATAGTGATATGTATGATGGGTAAAGAGACATGGAATACTTCCCCGATGTGTTAAGAGCAACCTAAAAAAAATAAATAAATGCTATCAATTTACAAAAATCCCTGAAATTTTTCATTTTTTTTTTTTTTTTTTTTTTTTTTTTCTAAAAACAGAACTTGAAGTTTGTTTAACACTTTCATTAATATTTATTTGAAAACTTTTTTTTATTTTATTTTTTTTTTTTTACTACTGGGGAAAAAGTTTTGTTCTCGGTAGAGAATTGGGAAATCTGAAGTATATTTGAATGTTTTCATTTGTTGAATTCCGCAACTTAGTTCATTTTATTTGTTTTCTGATTGGTCTATGTTTAATGTCCAAAAACAGAATACCTCTGTTTTTCATTTTATTCATTTTATGATTGGTCTAATGGCTAAAAATGAAATACTTCTGTTGCCACAATGATAAAAAAAGCATTAAAAACTACAAAAAAAAATTTAATAACTCAATGACAAATTTAGATACAATTTTCAAACAAGTTACATTTAAAAATAATTTTTTTTTTGGTATTGATAGTGTAAAAATTAAAATTGTGCAATGTTTAGAAATTTAAAATTTACATTACCGAAAATTGTTAAACTGAAATTTCATTTAATATTTGTTCATAACTGGCCCTAAAATATTAATGTGACTCTATATGTCCAAGCATAGGACTCAGTTATTACGTAAGCTACATAGTGATCATCATAAAAATGATATTGTTTTTTTTTAAATATAGAAATCATTTATAAATCTAAAATGTAGTCTTTGAAAATATTATTTTCCAAATAGTCGTTGTAATTTGTGAAATTACAATTTTTTTAATGGGGGAGGAGGGGGATTTTTTTAAACTTAATTTAAAAAAAAAATTCTTCCCCCCCCCCCTTTTGCTAATGACATATTTATGATAATTTGTATCTTAATTTGTAAATTAGAAATGAATATAATAAAGAAAAAGCAGTTAAATGACTTTTTTAAAGGATGGAAAATTAAAAATTCTATAGTGAAAATATATCTATAGTAGACAGACATTTTGTTTATTTGTGATGACTAGGAAAAGCTACCTGTGCATAGAAAAGAATTTTTAAAAATTTAATTTGAAAATTTGGAAGAAGAAATTCTAAGGCAGAACCTAATGCACCTGATGCTCAGGTCTTATTTTTTTTAACCAGCTGAAATATCAATTAAAAAGCAGCCAATCTATTGGCTATTATGCGTTTATCTATTATCTATTGTGCGTTTCTAAACGCACCAAGGTGCACCTGAAACTGAGTTTAAGGAGTACAAAAACATATAAGAATCAAAAACTGTGAAAGAGGCTTTTCTTCGAAGCAAACACCAGCAAAACTGTTGGAAATAAGAAAAGACTCTTTTTTTAATGTTAAAAGTAATTAAATGGCAGTATTTTAACAATCTTATTATAACAATCCTCACATATATTTTATTAAAAATTTTGAAAAAGATTGAAAGAAAAAAGGGAAGAAATAACTAAAACCCTTACATCTTTTTATGTTTATTTTACAATTAAATATATGAAAACAAATATGTTTTCTTTATAAATCCCAGACAGTATAATTTAAATATACACCAGACATTTAAATTCTAGTAAATGATTTTCTACTTCATACATAATAAATACTTATTTTGTTTAAGATTAAAAGAGCACAATTTAAAATATTTTCTTACTTCTGAATCAATCAGTAACATTTTCTGCATTACTGAAAACACTGAGTAGAGACTATCGATGTCTGGATGGTTATTAGACCATGAGCATATTGAAGACCAGAAAGCAAGAAATGCTTCAATAATATCTTTTCCATGTCTAAATATACAGAAAAAAATAAAATATGTACATAGAAATAAACTGTGTAAATGAAACATCGGTTACATTAAATCTTTTAATGAATACATAAGTAATCTATATATATATATAAAAGAAAGTCTGGATTTTGTATTAATCATTCCACAAAAAAATCTACTGAACCTAAAATCTTGCAAATTGGAGTAAAAATACTTCTTATAACATCGAGTGCCGCTAAGAAAAGATTTTTGAAAATTCCACCCCTAAGTAAGGTAAAAAAGAAAATGAACTTTTAAAAAAAATCATGAAAAATCGGATTTTGTAGTTATTTTTCAACTGAGAACATATTTTAGTGTATTTTTTCATGCTGAATCAAATGATATTAAGTATATTCTTTTAAATCTAGTAGTTCATGAGATATTTCACATTTTCTAATTTGGCGATGTCTTCAGTGCAAAAATCTGAAATTTTCAATCTATATATATAAAAGAAAGTCTGGATTTCGTATTAATCATCCCACAAAAAAATCTACCGAACCTAAAATCTTGCAAATTGGGGTAAAAATACTTCTTATAACATCGAGTGCCACTAAAAAAGGATTTTTGAAAATTCCATCCCTAAGTGGGGTAAAAAATAGAACGAACTTTCAAAAAAATTATGAAAAATCGGATTTTGTAGTTATTTTTTAACTGATAACAAATTTTAGTGTATTTTTTCATGTTAAATTGAATATTACTAAGCAAATTCTTTTAAATTCAGTAGTTCGTGAGATACTTACAATTTCTCCTGATGGGGGGGGGGGGGCAAGTGTAACATATTTAAGCAAAATGTCTTCTAATAATAGTAAACCTATGGAATTGAACTTAAATAATGTGAGAAAAAATATCAATAGAAAATATTGATCCCATTCATTTTCTTTTTAGATCTTTTTTCACCACAAGGGGAGCTTTTAATTCTTATTTCTTTGGCTATTTTCCTACTAATTGCTAAAGAATTATAATTTTTGATACTTAAACTCCTTTATCTTTTTACACTTACTCGCGTCTTTTCCACTTTTTACAACCAGAGAACAACATCACTTGTTTTTTCCTCTAATATATTTTCCTTATAGCCTCCCTTTTGTTTGATGTTTTTTAATTCCCTCTATTTTTAGTTTCCACGTATTTACTAAAATCAACATGTATTTTATCTTTTTTTTAGAAACTCCCACCTAAGAGGGTTAATCCATTGGGTATTCATACTTTTAGGACATTTTGATAATCTCTGCAGCATTTATAGGTAGAACCGCGAAATCAAGATAGCAAATCTACTAAAAATCAGTTAAACATAGTGATTTTAGAGCTAATTTGTCTATTATGTTGTCAATATTTATTTTTGAACCAGATAATGAGATATTATATGAATAAGACAACGATTATGGCTATTTGATTAGATATTAAGTTTTTAACCGTTATTAGATGCATTTTGTTGATACAAGATTCTTTTAAAGAAACCGACCAGCGTAGCTGGCAAAGGCTGCTAGTAATGGATAAATAGATTAATACCAAGTACATTTTTTTTCCAAGGCTAAATAAAAAGGGGAGATTAGGAAGAGATGAGGCATATTTTCCTATAAATTCAAATAAATTAAATATCTTAATCCTAATATGTACTTAATTATTTAAGACTTTTAAATACAATTTATAATAATAATTTTCAAATTTAATTTTACTCTAACGATCTTTTTACTTTGAAATTAAAAATTTCTACCATGTGGCAACTGCTACTCTTGGCCAGTCTACGGCTTTGCCCCCCCCCCCCTTATGTTTTTGGCCAATCATGGCATTTAACCACCTCTTTGAAGTGATGCTTGAGTAAGCGTACAGAGCCTCACTCCCTTGGCTTTTCGATTCGAAGGAGGAAGGTTGAGCTTTTCTGCTGGAGTGCTGTGTTTTAGATATCAGTGCTATGGCAGAGTCAAACTTGCTATTTCTCAACGAATGTTGAATGTAATCTTTAAAGTACTTGTAACGTTAACTGATAAAACTTATTATACATCGTTTCGTTCTCTGGCCATGGGCATTCACTCACCAACAAGGGCAAAGCGGCGCTCCATAAAAACTTGGCTTTCAACCATTGGACTAAACAGGCTTAACAAAATATTTTCCCAGTGTCATTTCCCATATGACCAAAAGAAGTGTATCTGGGTTCGGCAAATGCTACTTTCAAGGTATTTCCTCCAAGATAATTAATCTGGTGTGATAACTGCTAGAGAATCCTATTCTTGTGATGGTTAATGCTCTATCTGGAATATAATTTCAAAGGCATCATACTCAGGTATGATTTTATTTTCATATTTATCTGGATATGGCACAGATTGACAGCTCCAAAATGATGTCTTGTTCAGTAAAGAACTCTTGAGTGATACCTGAGGAGATCGCTATTTTCGGCATGGTTGACATTCAGTGTTTCAATATTTCAGAATTAAAACTTAGCTTTACAATTTGCCAACCATGAACTATTAGACACACTTCATATAATTAATTTTGTTCTTTGTACATGAACTCAAATCTAGGAACTTAAATAGTAATAATTAAAATATTCATTGGTGCCACTAATGAGAAATAATTATTATACGATAAGCCAAAAACCAAATTATTACTAATTATTATATACATTTTTGAGAATTTGTACAATAGACATGACTCTTTAATATGGGAAGTACATCGGATTCAATTTATATGTATCTTTATTACGATCTGCACAGACTGAGTATACATATTTATGTGTTTGAATAAAATATGCTTGAATGTAAATTGTAGTAATTATCAAGTATGGAATTATTTGTGTAAATGTTGTTTAATGCATTTAGTAAGATTAAACAGATTTGAGCATCAGTAATATGTGTAACAGTGCTGGTTCAGGTGAGTAATGAGTAAGTCTTGGTTAATTTTCCTCCATGAAACATTTTCTTTTTATGATCCATGTATTGCAACGCAATGTTTACATCCACTGATCACAGGCTTAAGGGGTTGTACTTCTATATTTAACAAATTTCAATCTTCCAATTTCTATTCTAAAATTTTAATATCTTTAAAAATAATCTCCTCTATCTTTTATTTAAATAATTTTTTTATATATGCTTTTTCTTCATAACATCATCTTTCCCTCAAGTGAGTGAGGAATGGAACATTTTTCTTGTTATCAAATTTATAATTTTTAAGTATGTTAAAATGATTCAAAATGTTAAAGTTTCCATTTTTTTACAAGCAAAACATAATTAGTAAATAATACTTTTGTAGAAATTGCCATATCCTTTCCTATTATACCTTATATTTGAAACCAAAAGTTTTACTTGTTAAATTACTTATATATATTTTTTTTTTCACTTACTGTTAAATCACCATGTACATGCAATTATTATAAGAAAAGGATTTAATATAGTCTTGCTGTTGCTCTTGTGTTTTTACAATGACAATTACTTATTCTTTAATTAGACATAATGCATTTTATACTATGATTGTGTCTTTAAGGAGACAAGTAGCTTTATTATCAAGAATTTCTTTAGTTTTTAAAATGAAACACATTAAAAAAATATTTTAAAACATAGAAAATCACTGATAATATATTTAATACAATATAGCAATCTAAATTTTAAAAAGCAAATAATGTATTAAAATATGTTGTATATCACTGACTATGCTTACTTTTTTCGAAGAATTTTGGTTCTTGCAACTTGATCAATGAACTTAAGAAGAATAGAAATTTCTGTAAAAGATGAATAATTTAGGTTGTCTACCAATGTCTGGATGAAAGGGGAAGGATTTTTGGCAACAAATTCACATATATTTTTGGTATAGTTGCTAAAAACAAGAGGTTTCAAGTTTTTACAGTCTTGGTCATTCTTGTTTATCAATCTTAGAGCTAAATCATTTACCTTAAAAATAAATATACATATTTATACATAAATAATAAAACATATTTTATTATTATTTTATTAATATTATTATAACTAGCAAAAGCCATGCTTTGTTTGGATTCGCGAAATATTATGCTATCAGATAAATATTTGAAAGTAATAATATATTTTTCAATTACTTTTGCATCTTACTTTTGCATTAAGCAAAAATGTAATTTAAAGTTTCGGGGCATTTTAATTTAAAAATGTATTTCAACCAAATAACTATGAATTTCCTTAGATTCACTGGAAAAAAATACGACTTCTTTGCTACATCGTCACTCCACCGTTTTTATAGAAAACGGTTACTTCAGGCTAACATGGAACATTCTCAGTGACCAAAAGAGTGATATTCTATAAAAGCGGGGGAGTGACGATGCAGCAAAATAGTCATATTTTTTACAGTATTGTTTATTTATGATATAAGACTGGTATAAATAAAAATATTTTCGAAGTAGAATTATACAAAATATTAATTAATTTTATTTGTTTACAATTCTTTTATTGCCACTCCACAAAAACATATAAATAAAAATATTTTCGAAATAGAATTATAAAAAATATTATTTAATTTTATTTGTTTACCATTCTTTTACTGCCACTTCACAAAAACATATTATAATTCTTTTAAAATTCATAAATATCGTCTGCTTAAATGATTTCACAAAATAAGAATAAATTGTGTATTTGAATTCCTAACACAGAAAAATACTTTTATAATTAAATGTTAATAAGAGAATTTTCACAAATTTTAATTCATTAAAAATATGCTATAATTTTTCTAAAAAAATGTATTTTATAAATTTTATAAAAGAAATCATGAAACTAAGTTAAAAGGAATGAGCATAGTTTAAAAATCTGAAAGCAGTTTTGAGATATTTTGTCAGAATAATGAAAATATATTTTATTTATTTATTTATTTAATGACGATTCTAGCTATAATCACTGACCCCATGATTTAAGTTTTTTCTTCTGAAAACGTACATGTTTCACGTTTTATTTGAAAAAATGCGTTCGTAATGGAAAAGCATGTAAAATAAATTAATTAAAATAATAATTCATTGAAAAGTATTTCTATAAAAAAATAATATTCTGCAAATCTACAGATCATAATTTATATTTGTGTTTAATTTCAAGTCAAAATACTGCACAGTTTTTTTGTAAAGTGTACGACAAAGTGTCATTTGAGTGACCTAGTAGAGGATTCGCTTCGCTCATCCTAATAATTCTGAGAAGAAAAAAAATAATAAAGAAATTTTTTTTAACTATATGGTCATTATCTGGAATTTCCTTTTTAAATGGCTTGAAATTATCTGTTATATGAATCATTCGCTGGAAACTTATTTATCCTTGAATTAAATTTATCATCCAGTTTTCATTCCTTTTACAGGGCTCATACTCTATTTGAATAACAAAATTCCCCGGCTTTTCGAGACCATATTTTAATGGTTCTGTGATCGCAATTCGCAATACTTTCTAAAAATATGAATTACAATTCTAGATCTTAATGTTTGCCTCTTTACCTCTGAAAATAAAAATAACTTATAAAGTTGAAACTGTAAAAATCTATATCATTTGATAGTTAAAATATAAAGAATTAAAAACAAATAAGCTACCTGACAACATTTGAAAACCTTTTAATTCTACTTTCAACACATTTTTTGGTAAATTTCAGTGTAATCTAACACAAAAAAAAAAAAAAAAAAAAAAATGTATATATATATATATTATTTATGCAATATTTTAAAATTTTGGTCATTTTTGTAGCATTTTTTTTATGAAAATGGCTCTGGCTCTAAAAAGAAGAAAAATCTTACACATGATAGTGCTTAAAAAAATCCTTGTTTTTTTCCTGGTTTTAGAAAAAAATTTCAATTTTTCCTGACTTTTTGAGCACATGTCATTTTACTTGACCATTCTATGTTGTTCAGGTTTACCAGTTGCAGAAGAACCCTGTTTCGTTAACTGTTTGCAGAACTGCATATATGAATCAAGTATAAGATTGATTTTTCTCAAAATAATTCAGTTCAAATATATTTATCAATTGAATACAATGATGGTATTAAACCAAATATAAACAAGTACTTTAAAAGTTTTCTGGGTATTAATGAAATTTTATAGCAGGGATGAAATGAGTGTTACACAACTTTTTCTAGAAGCTTTAGGATTACACTCTGATTTTGAAATAACAAATAATGAAACTGATTTGGGATAATTTAGCCAAACTACAAATTTTTTTTTATAAGCTCATTTTAATAAACAAACTTTCATTCAAAAATATAATATTAATTAATTAATTAAAGAAATAAAGGAAAGTATATAAAAATATATAATTAAAAAATATATATATTTACCTTTAAACCAAGGGCATATGAAATTAACAAAAGTTTCTCAGCTACATTCATAACAATTGGACTTGAAACAATTTTTCTGTTAGTCGTGTTATCTTTAACTGCAGACAGATTGGCAACAGAGCACAATACATTTTCAATCAGTTCATGTTCTGTAATATCCACAGAGTCTGTGGGAGACCACAATTTAAGTGATATCAATTGTTCATACCCAGTAAATATTTGAATCAGTCTTAAAGGGTCTTCTTTGGTATCTTTAAAAGTGAGAGGTAACATTTTTGGCAAGCAGTATTTTTTCTGTAAAAGAAAATTTCCACAATATTCCTGGAAATCCTTTCTTTTGTTAAAGCAATTTTGGTGGAGATTACCTATCTATAAACATCAAAAGAGGAAAAACAATTAACAAATAAAAAAATTTATGACAAATTTAAAATTATCTGCCTTAAATAAACATAAATAATGGATACTGTTTCGTTTAAAAAAAAATGTATATATAAGAGCATGGCCATTTAATTGTGCAAACTAATTAGAAAACTATCAATTATTCAACTGTAATTTATTCAACATTAAGAGATAATTTAAATAAAATAAGGATTTCCAAACTATATCACAGAGTTTCAGTTCGCTTTTTTCATTTTCACAATTTTATGAAAGTAAACCCTCCCCCCATCCCCCCTGCCAAAAACAAATTGTTGAAAAATATTACATTTAACTTTAATAAAATTAACAATTGCAAAATTACAAAAATTAAATAGTTATTTCAAATTATTCACAAACTTTATCAACATCCATAGTTTCAGGATTAAGTTCTAATGCCAATTAGAAGCATTTTTTTACTTGTACCCGATAATTCAACTCCATTGGCAAAAATTATTGAAAACACTGAAGGCAATTGTTGAAAATGACAGCTGTTATTATTAAAAGTCCTTTTGGCATGTGTTGGGAGAAAAAGGTAGCTTTCATATCCCTTGCTTTTTCAAAGATAGCTTATTTTACAATGTACACAAAGCTAAAATTAGTGGAACTTGATTAGATGATTTAATAAAAATTTGTTATTTCTTGGTTTTAAAATTTTGCAAATATTAAGAAGTTAAAATGCAACAAATCCAATCAAAGATTACTTGTCAGTAATGAATTTGGATGCAAATTGCATCAAATTAGTAAGTATAGTCAAGTTGGCATCATTTATGGTTGCTTAATTTTGGTTGCCAAATTTGGTGATATTTTGGCAAGTATCACTAAGCTTGGCAAGAATTTGAAGCAAATGCTCACTAACACTCATAAATTAATACCTGATTTTCTTTAATTATAGTCTTGTTACAAAATGTCAAACATCCTAAAATTTCAAACTGCTATATCATAACCATTAAGAAAAAACAAAAAATACTCCAGAATCTTTGTATCAAAGGTTAACACTTAAATATAAAACAAATTTAAATTTCTAATTTTTTTGTGATTTTTTTTTATATATATATATATTTAAATGACTGCCATTGTGAAATAAGATGGCAGAAGAAGCTGGCCAACAAACTTGGTCAAGACCTTGGTATGTAATATGCATACAATTAATCAATCCCATCCAGATTGGTTAATAAATACAAGAGTTATCACAGACAAAAATATTTGAACGGATGATGGTTTTTAGGGTCTGGAGGTCATGATCGGTGAAAATATACAAAATTTTTCTGGAAATGCTTTCTTCTGGACTGCTGCAATAGGTTACTTTTTTTAATGACAGCTACCTAAAAGAACTTTTAGAGTTTAACAACTTTGAATCTCTGTATGGTGACCTCAATTTTAGAGATTTGACAGAAAGGGTATTCAGGGTTCATACAGAGTTCGGAAGAAAAAATCCAAGGAGTACATAAAAAATCCAAGGAGTCCAAAAAGTTTTAAGGATTTGTCACTTTAGTTGTTATCTATGTGGTATGCACTTGCATAACCCCAATTCCACAGAGATTATCGCGAGAGGGGGGGGGGTGATGTAGAATCACATATAGTTTTCTTAATTACAGTTAAAACTAATCTTTAATTAAATAGCTATTTTATCTTAACGTTTTATTTCGATCACACAATAACTTTTCTTCAAAAGAAAAGAAAGAAAACATATGTAACATCTGCTTTATAATTAAAACGGTTCTCAGATAAACAGATTTTCCTTTTGATGAATTTTCGCCTTCGCTAAAAATAATAAAAGAAAGAATAAAGATATGCTTTGCTTGCGGTCAGTAAAATCGCTTTTTTCTCTGTTTAATTGTGATTCTAACTTATTTGTTATGTAATAATCTTTCCTTGTGCATGCGGCATTATTGTGTCTTTCATAAATTCTCCCAAAACAGAGCTCTAATGTACGATTTGCCACGAATTCTTTTTGGCGTATTTTTTAGGACTGCCCATTTCTGGTTGAACCTGCATTAAATTCAAAATAATCTTAATTGTTTAAAGCGTAACAGAAAATTTCATGGATATGATATCATTCACTTTTCATATGCTCCTTGTTGCCAATTCTATAATGCCAATGTGTGAATTATGAATGAGGAATTAAATTGCCTCCCTCTCGCTTCACGAGGCAGTCATGTGAAGACTGTTTTCTTAATAATGTGTTCAGGCATCATCCCTAGCTTTTCTGTATGAAAACTTTAAATTTATAATCTTACTGCAAATAAACAAATTTCTTAAAGCATCTAGTTTCTTAAAAAATAATCACAGCCTACAACTTCAGTGAATGCATTTTAAGGAACCTGGTCAATATACTTTAAAGTACAGAATTATAGTACAGGGGGGGGTATCCGCAATCTTCAGATGAAATCAGCAATTTATCTGATATTTTAGCAAAATTGGCGATTTATTGAGATCATTTGTCAAACTCGGCATTTCCCTTTTTTTTTTTTTTTTTTTTTTTTTTTTTTTAAACGATTTTTAGACAAAATTTGCATTTTTACACGATTTTTTTCTCGAAAACGGCATTTTATACCCACAATATTTTGATTAAATCAGCGTTTTTTTTTCCCCCCAATGATGCTTTGACTAAATATTTGTAAGTGATACTTTATTGAAAACGGCGGTTTTTAGCACAATCTTTTAAAGAAGTTAGCATTTTATCTGCGATATTTGGTGAATTTGTCCTTTTTAACCGTGATCCGCACAGGAAATTAGCATTTTTCAGCGACTTTTTGACAAGGTTCGTTGAAAAAACATTGACGAAATCGTCGTTTTTCCACAAAATTTACATTTCTCCACTATTGTTTCGAGAATCATCCCTGAATCCACCGTTATCAGCAAAATTGAGCATGATAAATCGTATTATGAAGAAAAAATCCAAGTTGTATATCTAGCTGTAAAGGAATTAAACAGTATAATCACTTTTTGAAATTAGAAGCTTAGAGGTGTGTCTGGATTATTCTTTTCACTTTTCTTTCCCTTATGGCTGTGAAAAGTAAATCACTTTGGTGGCTATTAGTATGATCCCAACCAGTCATTGCTGTGTTTCTGATGAATGATGTGCATACAGGGTTTAATGTGCACTTTACAATCACGATTTTTTTTTTTTTTTTTTTTTGGGAGCAATATTGCTTGCGTGCAAAACCGCCACTGGACTTGAAAAATCTTGTCCTTGGGACTTCTAAAATTCTGGATCCCTTTTTACCAAAAGCGGGTTCCCACTAACTAGTCATTATTTTAAATGCAAAAATTGAACTTGTTCATTTGCAAATGAAAAATAAAATGCAATAACTATTGCTTTAATAATAAATAAATAATTAAAACCAATAATATATATTTTTTAACTACTAAGAGAAATTTTCTTTGTTTAAAAATAAATGTGCAAGATACAAATTTAACTATAAAATATTGAAGATTTGAATGTAGAAGATAACAAGTATCACTATTGTTTGCATTTCTTTAAAAAAAAAAAAAAAAAAACGGGGGGCAAGACTGATTTATTAAAAAAGACATTTTTGCTGAAAAAAAGAATACTTTTGTTGAGTAAAGTGATGAAACTTTTTGTTTAATGAATGGGTGTTTTTCTGAGTCACATTTATTCAGAAAGACTTGGAGCAGTCAAAAGCGATTGTGAAGCAGGAAAATCCGTTTTTTAAACAACCAAAAAAAAAAAAAAAAAAAAAAAAAAAAATGAAGCAAGAAAATTAGTTTTTGGAACAGAAAAATTCACTCCCGGCATTACCTTTTTTTTTTTTTTTTTTTTTTTAATTTCCCCCAATGGCTCTATGACAAAATGTGAGTTCTTTCACGATCTTCTGACGAAATTTGCCGTTTTCAGCGATTTTTAGATGAAGTTTGTTGTTTTTTCGCGATTTTTTTGAGGAAATCTGCCATTTTTTTAAGGTTTTGTGACGAAAGTAGCCATTTTTTCGCGAATTTTTTGAATAAATCTATCGTTTTTTCGAGATTTTTTGACAAATCTGTCATTTTATCGCGATTTTTTGACGAAATCTGTCGTTTTATCGCGATTTTTTGACAAAATCTGTCGTTTTTTCGCAACTTTTTGAGAAATTTTGCCGTTTTTTTAGATTTGTGACAAAATTAGCCATTTTTTCGCAAATTTTGACGAAATATGTCGTTTTATCGGATTTTTTTTTGACAAAATATGCTGCTTTTTCCGAATTTTTTGACAAAATTTGTCGTTTTATCGCGATTTTTTTGACGAAATCTGTTGTTTTTCGTGAATACTTTGACAATTTTTGCCGTTTTATCGCGATTTTAGATGAAGTTTGTCGTTTTTTCGCGATTTTTTGGAGGAAATCCGCTTTTTTTTTAAGGTTTTGTGACGAAAGTAGCCATTTTTTCGCGAATTTTTTGAATAAATCTATCGTTTTTTCCAGATTTTTTGACAAATCTATCATTTTATCGCGATTTTTTGACGAAATCTGTCGTTTTATCGCGATTTTTTGACAAAATCTGTCGTTTTTTTCGCAACTTTTTGAGAAATTTTGCCGTTTTTTCGAGATTTGTGACAAAATTAGCCATTTGTTCGCAAATTTTGACGAAATATGTCGTTTTATCGGATTTTTTTTGACAAAATATGCTGCTTTTTCCGATTTTTTGACAAAATTTGTCGTTTTATCGCGATTTTTTGACGAAATCTGTTGTTTTTCGTGAATACTTTGACAAATTTTGCCGTTTTATCGCGATTTTTAGACGAAAATTGTCGTTTTTTCGCGATCTTTTGAGGAAACCTGCCGTTTTTTCGAAATTTTTTTCGGAAATTTGCCATTTTTTTGCGAATTCTTTGACGAAATTTATCAAAAATAGTCGTTATTTTGCATTTTTTTAACGAAAGTCGCCGTTTTTGGGATTTTTTAACGAAATTACGCGTCCCACGGGACGCGTAAGAGCTTATATTTCCGTGTCCCGTCGCCGATTTTTTGCGTATTTTACGCACTATATCGCGTCCGCGGCATCGCCGAACACAATACAATTTAAGGAGTTTCTAAGGAGTATTCTGTTTATCTAAGTAGTTCTAAGTACTACTTGGGAACGTTTTCATTTCTAAGTAGTTTCTAAGGAGTCCAAGGAGTCTGTGCGAACCCTGGGTATTTTATCAGGTAAATTGGAATTCCAATTTAAAAATAGAGGAAAAAACATGCAACCACAGTTTTAGTATATAGCTGGGACCAGTGTTCTTGCTGACATTTGACCGACGTTAGTAATTTGGCTAATTAAAAATAAAAAATATTCACCAAATGAAAAAAGTATTAGCAAAATTGATTTGTCATGTAGCACGAAATAATAATAATGTACCCCCTTTTTTTCAATATGATCTAAAATAACCTAAGTTTTTATAACTACGACAATGATTTTATTAATCTAGTTTCAACTATCCACTACAAATATATTAATAATAGGTATAAATTATAAATATGTATTAATGCATATGTAAGAAAAACGAAAAAGAAAAGAAAGAAAAAGTAAAAATTGAGCTCTAGCAATTTGGTGAATCTAATCGCTTATTTACTCGCCAAATGAAGAATTCAGTCGCAATTTGGCACAATGGCGAGTGACAAGGAGAACCCTGGCTGGGACAATGGAGAAATGCATATAGCTTTCCCATGCTTTATGCAGTTTCAATTACAGCAGTTGTTTACACATATTTTTTTTACACGATCTCGATTAATAATACAGGGGAAATTTTTATAAGTGTGCAAAGCAAAGGATAAGTGATCCTGAAATCAGGTTAAATTGCTATGAAAATAAAATAAAAATTGAACAAGAAATGTGACTAATGACACAACAACTGAACAAAAGTATTCATTATGTGGAATTAAACTTAAGATTGATTTTTTGATGGTTCTTGATTATCACTCATTAAAATAGCTAACAAATTAATGTTAATATGGGTTCATGTAATTTAGATAATTTTTATTAAAAATTAAAAATAAAGCTCTAATATGTATTTTTTATTAAAATAATAATACATCAAAAACAGTATTGTACTTAATTATTATATTGTTTATTCATGCGTACTGAATTTTAAGATAGATGGCTATGAATTTATTACAGTTTTTTTAAGGAACAAATTAACTGGACAAATTGAGCAAAATCAGTATTGAGTATGTACATTAGTTAATTTTTGGAAGTTTACAAACAAATTTACATTCAATACACCTTTTACCATTCTTTTTGATTTAAGGGGTGGGGGAGATTGCTCAATTTTCGTTTCAATAAAGTCGGGCAATACTTCATTTAAACCACTCCTGATAATTATAATAACTTATTTGCTATAAAGTTAAATAATAACAATTTGTATACTTTCTATATAAATGGAATTTCTGTAGAAAATGCATTAAACATGTTGTTATGTGATAAAAATTTTGAGATTATTTGAAGAGATAAAATCTCAAAAACAGAAGATTGGATTTTTTTTTTTTTTTTTTTTTTTAAGGAAATTCATGGAGGTGGGAGGGGGAGGACATCACAAAATGGTTGTACTTTTTTTCCTTGGATTCAAAATAACAGCATTCATACAGACAAAGAAAAAATCAAAGGAATCCAAGAATTTGTAAGAACTTTTCCAGACTTTGCAACAAGTGTTGTACTTTAATTGCATGGCACACCAAAAAGATTACCATGTTTTTTTCCAAGCACTATACAGAAATTTTTTCTCCAGCAATAAACATGTGTTTAGAGCAGCTTCGTATATTATATTTTAAGGAATTTTCAGAATTAAGTTTGTTTTAACCACCTTAAAAACTGTTCTTTATATATAAGGAGCTCTTAAGAATTCTAAGCAGTTTATATGTCTTGAATTATGATGAATTTTTAAAAACAGTAATATAATAACACATATTACAGAGTTTCCCTCATGCTAAACAGGATGCTCCCACACTGCCAGCCCTTTTGTTTACAAAATAGCACCTTTCTTGCTCCTCAATTAAAAAATTGGCACCTTTTTTTCCCCAGTAAAAAAAAGAGGCTCTTTCTCCTTTTTGTATTAAAATATTTCCATGCACAATACAAACTTAAAAGAGTTGTCTTAAAAGAGTTATTTGAGTCTTAAATATTACAGAGGCTTTAAAAAGAAAGAATGTCTTAAAAAAAAAAAAAAAAAAAAAGTGGGGTAAGTATAATTGCAGATTGTACAGAGGGTTTCGTTTAAAAAAACTATGAATAAAAGTAAAATATTGCAAAGCTTAGTATAAATTTAAGGGAGACCAAACTGGTCACGAGAGGTGGTTAGTAATTTAAATGAAATAAGAATTTAATAAATAAATTAAATATTTCACTTCGCGTGTCAAAATAGATGATAAATAGAATATAACAGAATGAAATAAAAACAAATAAGCATGTTTTACATGTGATTTATTTAAACCATTAATTTATGTTACATACATAATAATTTTAATTAAACTTGCGTGCAACAATTAGAAGAAATAAAATTTCAATTTCGAAATTTACATTATTAAAATTTTTAAACTTCTAAATATTGTACATTTTCATTTTTTATACCATCGTATAGGGGAAAAAAATTACTTTTAAATGCAGTTTGTTTAAAAGTTGCATCTCAATTTATTTTTAAGATATCAATTTTTTTGTACTTTCAAATACCTATTTTGTAATTGTAGCAACAGAAGTACTCCATCTCTTTTAAAAGTAAAATAAATGGAGTAATTAGAAGAGAAAAAACAACAAAAACTGAACTGACAAAATTTAAAAAATAATATTTAAATTAAAATAATAGTCTTTTTTCAAAATTTTATGATTTGTTGTGTGACAAGAGGTATTCAGCTGTAAGTACACAAAATTTGAACTTGCTGACTGATATAGTTTTTGTGTATGGACGCTGTGACAGACAGACAAAGAACAGGGACAAATAGAGTTTCGTCAGATGAACAAAATCCTAAAAAGTGTGCTTAGAGGTATATTTCATTCCAAACTGCCTATTTTCTGATTTATTTTTGTTCTCAAATGCATAAAACTGTTCAATTCTCTCATATAGAAACTACAAAACGTGTCATACTTGTCGATTTTTTGACAAATGCAAAAAATATTACAAAAAATATGAATGTGGGCATTTTGAACCAAATTTTCCAAAGCAAGAGATATGGGAATAAAAAAAAATTATAATTACTGTGAAAATAATTGCTTATTAATCAAATTCTAATGAATTGAGCAAAAAATGAAAAACATATGGCCTCTTATACATCTCTTTGAAAATCTCTTCACCAAGTTTTGTGTTTTTACTTTTAAAAATGAATTTGAAAATTTATCAAAAAATTTCAAGTTGTTGAGAGTGGAAAAAAAAAAAAAATATATATATATATATTTAAATACACCCTTAAAAATGAACAAGTGTGTTATTTTTTCATAGACTGCACCCTGCTTTTAAATAGATAACATTAATAAAATTCATTAGAAACTTAGGAACAGATGTAGTATTCGCCTGGAGTCTGCCATTTTGTTTCTTTGTTGGTCACTTATGACCACTTTATACTTGTTATTTGAACAGTTCAGAAATTAAATATAAACCACAAAAAAATTTTTAATTGAAAATCAGCACTTCAAACATTATTTGTAAAAAAACATAAGGAAAGAAAGAGGAGTAATTCATAATTAACAAAAGGTAAATACATAAATTTGAAAACAGTTACCGTATTTTCCGGGAATAACGCCGCCCTTGGTTAAAAATAAAAAAAATAGTTTAATGCTGTCCCGGGTATAAGGCCGCACCGGGTGTAACGCCGCACCGGGTATATTCCCACATTCATTATTAGAGCAATGAAATAAAATTATTAACTGATATAAAGCAAAACATTTTGATCTTAAATAAATAACATATCTTTTTTTGTTGTGCTGTTATTTTAATGAAACCGGAATCTCATCCATTCGCTGGCCACGATTCCCGTTAACTTTTGCTAAATTGATAACATTCAGCTTAAATTTTGCAGGGTAACTGCGGCGCTTACAACTCACATCTGAAGACATATTTAAGATAAAACTTACTGTAAAATACCATTAATCCGCCCCCTAAAACATGACGAAAAATCGTAAAATAATTAGTACGGGGCGCTTACGCGGGATTTTTCCGCGATCGTCTCACAAAATTTGCAGGGATGAATCATGATAAATTGAATGAATCGTGAATCTTTGGATGAATCATGAATTTTGATACATAAAGCAATACTTGAAAATATTTGCGTTTTTTTTTAAACGTAAATTCTGTCTAAAAAATGCAGAAAAAAGAAGAAATTTGTCAAAAAAAACCCCAAAAAAGCATGAAATCAATTAAAAAATCTCGAAAAAATGCACATTTCTAAAGATTCATGATTAATTCCTTTCTCAACCGTTCTTTTGACATAATTTGTACTTTTTTAGAGATTTTTTGACGTAATTCGCGTTTTTACCGCAATCTTTCGTCAAAATGTGAGTTTTTTGGCGATACTTCGGCGAAATTCATGATTTTTCAGCGATGCTTTAAAGAAATTTGTGTTTTTTCAGCGATTTTTTTTGAAAGGGAGGCGGTTTCTCGGGATTTTTTGAAATTTTCAAATTTTTTATAAAGTGGGGAGGGGGCGAATTAACGGGATTTTACGGTATATCAGTAAATTAAAATCAATTTTGAGCATCAGATTCTTTAACCTTAAAAATATAATTCCATGTGCATATGTATAATTACAGCGAAAGCAACGAAAGTTTAGATTTGCCGATCTGTTTTCAAAAATTTGTAATTAATTAGCCCTATTTACAAGCCACACCTAGTTATTGGCCGCACTTTTGTTTACAAAATAAAAAAAATCTAGTTTAACGCCGCGGCGTTATTCCCGGAAAATACGGTATAGAGCAAATATTCATTTTTAAAAATTTATATTCCGAAATTATGGTCAAAAATTTTTCAGAGATTATACATTTAGAAAAATAAATGAATACATCCAAGTACAGACATTTAAAATTGGCAAAAAAATGACCGCCATTTCCAGGCAAATACTACATGATAGCCAAACTTACCTCTTTAGGCAAGTTGTTGAATATTTCTGGATCATTCATATCAAAACCAATAGAAGATGGATGAACCGTGCAAAGCATAAGCACTTCCCATAAGTCAGGAGTCCATAAAATTTTGAAGAAACTCTCATGAAACCAATTAGCATTCTCTTCAAATAGTGAAGGAATTAAACTCAGAAATCTGACTAAAACTGAACACTTCAATCTATTAAAAAAAAAAAAAAAAAAAAAAAAAAAAAAAAAAAAAAAAAAATTTAATTTTTTTTTCAACATATAAATTTTATTTAATGAATTTATCTAATTTAATATTTTCATCTGATCTATGAAGAAATCCACTTTATAGATCAGAAAAAGTTTAAGAAAGTTTAGTTTTAATATCCCAATTTTATGTTTTCACATTATGATTTCATTATTCATTGTAAGCTCTAAATTCAGATTTCTTAAACTTCAAAAGTTGCAAAATCTGATACGGAGTAGGAAATTTTTGATTTTAGTACTGCTTTGTTTCTTTTTCTTTTTAATTGTTGGATGAGTCTACCGTAACAATAACTAAATTGATAAGAAGATCCCATCAGATGTACATATTCATTGGTGTCATACATTAAAGATAAAGATGAAATATGATGGTTGGAGTGACACCAAAAATGTAACCCTAAAATCTGATACATTTAGCCATATTCTTCCACAAAAAAAAGAAGAAAACTTTTAGTTTTTAATTCATAATACAATGAAATGCTAGTTCATAATACTTAAATATAAGCAGATTGCTTTCTTTTAGGGAAAAATACACAGGTGTTATCAATGAATTCGATCCCAATTCCAAGTGCTTTTTTTGTTTGGGCCAAATGAGGGCATTTAAATTTGAGCATTAGCCGAATTCGTATTGCAAACTGTTGTTACAGTATACTGCATCTCTATTTCCTTTTACTCTATGGATTAGTGTTCACTCAGTGATTCTGGATTTATTGACAGTATTGTAAATAAATATAACAATGAGGATTCTGCAGATCACAAAAGTAGAATAGATGATAATATTAGGTTTAGGAAAAGAAATAACAGCCTTGGTTAACCCAAGTAATGTTGATTAAAATCATTAAATAAAAATATATTAATATAATGTAAACATGTTTTAATAATTTGTGTCACTTAACAATTCAGTCATTTTACATATTTATTTTCTCTTAAATCTTTACTTTAAATTAATTCACACTCTCTAAAAATTAGAATTAATGCATAATGAATAATTACAGACTTTTGAGATTGCAGTGTGTTACAAAATTTATCACAAAATAATAAAAGCATGTTTTCAAATGTTTAGAAGTGTAAGTAATGCCAAAATGTGCACTAAAAATAAGAATTTTTCATCTAGAATTTAAAACTAAAGCGTGTAAAAGCCTAGGTAAAAAATAGACACCTGAACTGATTCAATAATTTAAAAAGTGACAACAAATTAAAATATTACAATGGCCACATGAACAAAGTTGAAGAAAAAAGAATTATGAGAAGAAATGTTTCAATAAGCAATATATTTAAAACATACATACATATAAAACATTTCAATAAATGCTATGCTTTGGCTGCGTTTAAATGGGATTCTTATGTAATTTTAGAATGAAAATTTTCATATATTGAACAAAAATGAATTAATATAATTACAAATGGATGCTTTAAATTTAATTAACCCTCTGAGTAGTTTGCCTGTATTTTTCCATTTCTCAAAATCTATTGTAGACAAAAATATTTTAAGCAGCATTGTGTTTCAAAATGAATTTCAGATAAATGAGCATAAAGTATATTTTAGAAACAAAAAGTGAAAAAAAAAATATTTAAAACTAATTTTATAAGAATTTTTATGAAAATGCAGGAAAACCCTCAAGACACTCAAAAAGTTAACAAGCTCTCTTTTACAATTATTTAATAAAAAATAAACAATCATTAATATATATATATATATATATATATATTTTTTTTTTTTCACTAAAAATTTCTAAATGCAATTTCAATTTTTAGTAGAAACAGGAATAAAGATTGTTAAATAAGCATACCTGTTGTACTTCAGCTCTTCCTCAGGCGTATAAACATCAGTGCTATCATCAACAGATTTGTGTGTAACAGATGATAATGTGTCTTTGATAATATTTGAAAGGAAATAACTAGTAATGTTAAAGATTTTGATAGATGATAAAAGTGAAATATGTTTTACACCTGGAAAAGATATGTTTGTACTACAGCTCATATTCAAAATATTAGAATTGAGAAAAAGTAATAATAAAAAATTATTTTTCATTTATTTATTTATTTTTGATACTAAGTAAATGCAATTAAATTTTATATAAATTAAATCTGGAATGTTTAGACAAAGATTTTAACATTTACAAAATATAAAATACAATACAATAAATTAGGTATACATCTTTCTGAAACACATCTGAAACTATACTTTCAAAAATTTTTGACTTTTGAAAAACTTTCTGTAACAATACTAGAGTAAAATTTAGATTGGTTCAAAATATTAGAATATTTTACTTTACATAGCAATATTACCTTATGATGATGGTATCATGTAATATTCCAAAATTTCTTAATGTGTCTGAGAATTAACCTTCTCATAGATGATGCATAACTTTCCAGGTCATTCTGCAATCATGCAACCCCATACCATGACACTACTAGCAAATTTTACGGAATGTTTAAGGCATTCTTTATCAAAAGCTTCTTGCTGCATTCTCCAATCCCAAATGTCTTGATTACCATATGAAAGACAAAACATACTTTCATCATTAAATAATATATTTTTCCAATCTACTTCGCTCCATAAACGTCTTGATTTACAATTCACCCTTATATGCTTTTATTTTGCAATCATGAGAAATTTCATTTTCAGTGCATGGGATACAAGCTTAAATTTATGGAGACATCTTTAAGTTGTTGATGTAGAAATTTCAACTCCTTCTTCTTTCCATTTTCAGTGTAAAAATCACACACTTTTAAAATGGTTTTTCTTAACTATATGTTTCAGTTTCCTGTCATCTCTACCAGAGGTTTTTGATTTTTGGCTGCCATTTCAGTGATTATTTTGAAAATTTCCATTTTTTTAATATTGTGCTAGTATTTTAATAATGCTTGATTGCAAACAATGTAAATTATTTGCTATATAACATTGATTTTTATTCAGGCTTATTTTGCCACTCTAATCTTGAAAAAAAATTCTCTGTATTTTCCCTGTACTGCAACGCATTTATTCCATGTTGAGTGTGAAAAAATATATGCATGTATGAAGGCTATTTAGAAAGGTTATAATTTGCCATTACCAAATTCCCTGTGTTTTCCAGATTTTTTAGGATTTTTTTAAAAATTCCCTGGATTTTCCCTGTTTTGGGAGGAGATTTAAAATTCCCTATGTTTTCTCGGTTTTCCAGGTGGCATGGCAACCCTGTTATTGTGTCGGTACAAATCAATCATACAAAGTTTAATAGATTCAGGAATATCAGTCACACAACCCATTTTAAGACGAAAAAGCACACAAATTGCAAAAAGAATACTGATTTTAAATAAAATCATCTGAATTTATCAATGATGCCACCAGTTATGAATTGGTGATAATTAAAGGAGATTTATTGTGAAATATTCTATTATTTTGAATGACTTGAATAAATATTCTAATATTTTGACTTTTCACAATATTTTTTTTTCAATTAATCTTTACAAAAATGATAATTTTAAGATAATAATTAAGTTTAACCAACAAAAAGTTTTTAACAAAAATATCATTTGCACATTTGCATTAAAATACATTAAATTACCAAATAATATTTTCAATTTGTAAAAAAAAAAAAAAAAAAAAAAAAAAAAAGTAATTATTCTAATATTTTGAATGTAAACTGAATTGTTTAAAACAAATTTACAAAAAGGTATAATCGAAATGGCAAAGGCTGAAACTGAAAAAAACTGTTCAAATTATTTTGAGACTATATTTACTTAAGTTTTTTCTCTCCACTTGTACATTTTTCATCTAGCTATCATGTGATTTTAGGAATTTTATTTAATTCTCATTCTGTTCTTTTGACTGTGCTTAAAAAAGCATGAAACTACTACTCTAATTTCAATGCTATACAAAAATAAGATTATTTTTAAAGGTTGTTGATAATGACCTTTTTTTTTGGGGGGGGGGGACTTTTTTTTTTTTACTTTTAACATACAAAAATTAGAGGAGAATAAAAGCTAGAAGATTACAGATTTTACCAGCCAATGAAAATAATCTATTTCTCACAAATAACATATTTTATAACAACTTAAAAAATATATTAATTGAAGAAAAATAAAACAAAATGAAGTGTAAAAAAAAAAGTAAATATGACTTCAGATTAAAACTAGTAAAATTTAAATGCAATGCTTTCATTTAAAAGTCAAGAAAAACAATATTATAACACGAAAATAATTTGTAGCATAGATGTACAATCTAAAAATATTATTCTATATAATTCCATCATTTCTAATAATACAGAATTAAGTCAATGTTAAGAGTATGGCCATATAATGTTTATAAAATATAATAATTCTTTTTGTTGATATAGAATTTTCAAGAAAGCGAAATTGCTTGTAACAGCAAACATTAATGCAGTTAGCATCAATTAAGTATTTACAAACTAGCAAAATTACCCAGCTTTGCTCAGGTTAAATATAGGAACTTTCCAGGTAAAACAAAGTAAAATGAAATAGTATGGCAATTATAAAAATGGAGTTTTGTGCAATCTTGTCAATAAAAGATTAAAAATATAATAAGAAAATGTGATTTTCTCTATATCGCAACCTCAGTAAAATCCCTCAACTTTAAGCATCAGAATGTGCAATTTCTTTGATGCATGTAATAGAATAATGTATTATTTTAAAGGCAATGTGAAAAAAGGAAATTAACCAAATGGCATAGCAGTTTTGGTTACAGTTTTGTGAAATTCTTGTTAACATGCCATATATCTAAATTTTAAAACAAAAACATGTCAGTTAGTAATGCTAAAATCATACTGATGGTGACAATGGCCTAATCCATAAATTGTGCATTTACTGGATTTTTTCTTAATTTCTAAAAATTGCCTAATTTAAATTTGTACATTGTCGAATAGAAAAAAGTACTCTCAAATGAAACTTTTGAAAATAGTATCACATATTTCTAATTTTGTATTAGATTTTATAGTGTTTTTCAAATATAATATTATAAAATTTGTCTACAATCGAATTACAATAGATGAATCTGTTTGTGCGCATCAAAATACAGGGTGTCCTAAAAGTCTCTGTACAACTTCATAAATTTATTTAAAATAATAGTAGACCTACAGGGAAAAAAATTCAGTAGAAAGCAAATCTCACATCTATAAAATAATTTAAAATGGAATATGTAACATCAGGTGCTAGTATTTTATTTAAAATTAAATGCGATGTCACGCTTTTTGTGGCCTTGGGTTTTATAGTATATTTTCTGAGTAGTTTATCTTAGTTACCACTTCAACTGATGAATAAATATTTGTGACGTCAATTGAAAATAATCTGTTACATACTTTTTTTTGTAATATCATGTGGTAATCATTTAATCACATAATTTTAATTTTAAAGAAAGAAAGAACTAATAAATTAGTAAAACATTGAAAAAAAAATTAAATAAGAAAACTGTAATTTAACAAATTATGACTATTTGGAAAATTCATTCTATAATTAAATTAATAATAATAATAATAAACATCATTTTTAGGATGAATATAACAAGTCATATATTTATCATACGCCATGCATTAAACATTAATATTCATAGACTAATGATAAAAAAACAGTAATTTATATGTAGACAACTTTAACTGTTTAAAATGTGTATTTTTATTGGATGGAGTTAATCAGACTGACTTCTGAGCTCCTGATATTACGTATGACATGGATTAAACATTAATATTCCAGGACCCATCAGAAACAAATTTTAAATGAAATTTCAGTTTTACAATTTTCGGAACTGCAAATTTTTAAACTTCTTAACATTGCACATTTAAATTTTTTACACTGTTGTGCAGTGAAAAAAAAAAGCACTTTTTAATGAAATTTGTTTGAAATCTCTATCACAATTTGTTTTTAAAAATTTTTAATACTCTTTCTGCCATTGTGCCAAAAAGAAGTATCCCATTTTGGGGAAATTAAACTTGATACAATTAGAAAACAAATAAAATAAAAAACAGAAGTGTTCCATTTTTGGACATTAAACTTGGACCAATCAGAAACAAATAAAATAAAATAAGTTGCAGAATTCAACCAATAAAAAGATTCAGATATACTTCAGATTTCCTAATTCTCTACCGAGAACAACTATTTTCCATATAGTTAATAATTACAACAATACATAGACTAACTTAAAAAGTTTTTCTTTTTCTACTACCCTAGTATACTTCTACATGAGATCCTTTTGTTGCATGAAAAATATCAAGTCTATATTCAAATTTCATCCACATGTGTTTCAGCATGCTAATATCAACAGTAGTTATAAATATTTGGATTTTTTGTTTTAATTCCACAAGACTGTTCACTTTCATACAATACCCGTCATCTTTTACATAACACCTAAAGTCCAGTGGTGTGATGTCTAGATACTAGGGAGGCAATGCTATGGGGCCATTCCTGTCAATCCAACACTGTGGGAATGAATTATTCAACAGACAAAAAACTTTTAAAGTTATTCTATTAGGGCTGCTATAGACAACTATTTTTTAATTCTAACTGACTTCACTTTCTTAAAACAGAAATCCATTACTAGCTCTTAGACAACATTTGTAAGAGAAATATACAGCAAAGTTTAAATTAGGAAAATACTAGTAGAAACAGAATATAAAAATAACTGTCTGTTGCAACCTTACCGTATATACTCGCGTATCAGTCGAGAAATTTTAGACAAAAAAAGAACTTCAAAGTGGGGGGGTCAACTTATATGCGAGATCTAAAAAAAAAAAAAATTACTTATACGCAGGTTTTGAATTTTTCCTTATTTTTAACAACATGACTTAGGAGGTTGACTTATACGCGAAGTCAACTTATACGAGAGCCCCACAGCAGAATATTTTTCTGCAGTCTGCAACACAAGTAAAAACTTAAAAAACAGTCTGCAGACCAATCTCTCGCATTACATTAGATGCACTGAAACCTCCCAAGTATTTGCGATAGACATAAAAGAAAAGTATATTTTTAAAAAGAAGTTGAGTTTGTTCTCAGAATTTTTAACATCTCATACATTGTCCGAAAGAGGGGAGCTCTTCTTTGAAAAAATTTGCTGGTTTTCCACGATCTTTTGACGAGATGTCATTTTTCGTGATCTTTTGATGAAATTTGCCTTTTTTTCCTGATATTTTGACGAAATTTGCCGTTTTTTTATTGATCTTTGGACAAAATTCGCATCTTTTTCGCGATCTATGACGAAATAGATTTCTTTCTGAAGACTATTTGTCGAAATTCGCGATACATTTTATGTGTGAATTTTTGGATTTAGGGCCGAAATTTTTTGAATTTTTGCTAAATTTTTAACAGTTTGTAAATAGTCTGCAGACCCTCCCAAGAGTCTGCGACGTGCGCCGCAGTGTTGCGCCGATTCTGCTCCTGGGTACGAGAGTATATACGGTACTCTATGTACTATTGTAATTATTTTTGCTCTAGGCCTATTATTTTGTTTTTGTAATAAATTTTTGAAGTTGTACAGAGACTTTTGGGACACCCTGTATCATGAAGAAAAAAATAGTCCATGAGTAACTCTGTCATATTATTTATAGTAGCGATGATCTTACCCATAATTTTTACTTTTACAACAATATGTTTAACCTCTAATAAAGCACATTCAATTTTTCCAGCATCAAATGAAAAACAAAAAGTGCTTTCAATGATATTTGTCTGAAAAGTGTAGATGAATCTGGTTGCTGTTACAATGTAAGTAATTTAGAATTTTTTTTCTATGCAATATTCTGTAACTAAATCAACAAACAAAATCCCCCCCCCCCCACTTACAAAAAAAAGTTTAAAATTATTAGATTAATAAAGGTTGCTATAAATAGTTTAAAAAAAAAATCATACTTGAAAATACTAAAGTACCAAAATGTTTTTTGCTTTAACTTTTGGGTGTTCTAAAATATATAGCAAAAAAAAAAAAAATCTTTAACTGTTTTAAATTGAAAGCGATTTTTTTTTTTTCTGCACTGTGAAGGGCAGTATATGGCCAAGGCCATCTTTGACATAGACATTCCAGTGTATAGTCTGGTTATTTCTAAGCGGAAACTTTCATTCATGAAAATTAAATCTACAGCAACTAACCTAAAAATGAGAAGCTCTCTTTTAAAAGAGAAGAACTTTACTCTTAGAAACATTTACTAAATTCTATTTTCTTCATAATATAAATCTTAGAAAAATCATATTTTATGCAGTTGTAATCTTTTTTTTATTTGGTAACTGTTGTACAGTTTAGACTCATATAAACCAAATTAAAAAAGAAGCTTTTTTAATGAAGTTGTATGTAACTCATTATCTAAATTGGACAGTTTATCTTTTAATCGCTGTTTTGAGTTAATTGTCCAGCATAATTATTAGGTTTACTTTTATAAGTAAAAGTTTAAAAGATGAAGTTTGGAAAAGATATTTTCTTTCTTTTCAAACATAAAGCTTGATAAAATTATTTGCTTTCTTCTTTGGCTATAAAAGTCACTGCAAGTGACAGATTTCCGTATCTACAGAATAATAAATTCAATAATAATTGAAAATTTCCTTTGCACTTATTTTGACTGAAAATATCCAAAATTATCTTCCACATGATATTTCGAAAATGAGTATCAAACATCTTGATTTATTGAAAATAAATATAAAGTATATAAAAATATGGTAAATATAAAAAATCTTGATTTTTAAAAATAAATATTTGATATAGGGGAGAGTGGGGATACTTGAGCATAGGGGATACTTGAGCCACCCTTATTATCTCAACAGTTAGTTAATTTTTCTTTCTAAAACTGCCAATATGATAACATATTTATAGTTCTGAACAAGTAAAAAAGAAATCACACATCTTGGTACCATTTTGAAAATGTAGTGATTAATAGTTGTCTTTTCCCTATCTGAAGTAAATATTTGGGTGCATGGCTTTTTTGTTTTTTTGTAATCAAAGTTTTGTTTAAAGTTGCAACTATATACATACATTCAATAAGCATAATTTCAATTGTATTTTGAGTCTAAAATAGTTCTAATAGCTGCATGCTTTATTTAGTAAAACTCTGGGAAACAAAAATAGTGATAGTGGGGATACTTGAGCCAATGAGAGTGGGGATACTTGAGCCATATCTCAACCATCCCCATTAGAAATTAAACATGGGTGAAACAAACAAAAAATAAATTTCCATCCTTATATTCACTAATAGATATTTTTCTGGATAAAAGGGAGAATAATTTTTCATTTTATTTTTTTTTTCTTAAAGAAATAACGACCTAAAAATGTTTAAAAATGTATATTTTTTTAAATGAAAATATCTATTTTATTTTTCATTTTGACTAACAAAATAGCCTGTCTAGATAAATGTAAACATAGTTTTCAATTTAACTTTCATTAAATTAAAATAATTTTTTAAAACGGTTTTACAGGCTATAATCTCTAATACTTTAATTAGTTAGGTCCAACATATTAAAATATTTATTTTTTAATATAACATATTAAGATTAATATTTTATATTGAAATCGTAACCTCTGTTGCTGTAACCTTTTTTTTTTTAACTATCAAAATTGAAGAAAAATTGGTAAAAAGAGCGCACAAAAAACAAGAAAAGCAACAAAAATCCTAGTTCAAACTTACCTGCATGGAACCAAAGAGGAAGACAAAATCTTTTCCTGTGAATTAAAAAAAGTGTTTGAAATAGTAGAATGATACATTTGGCTTAAATTCCGACAGCTACTAAATTAAAAGCATGAGTTCGACAATATCATTAGAGGAAAATTCTGTCAATGATGGTGATGATGTGAAAAGAAAACCTTCTATTGATGGTTGGTTACTAATAAAATATGCAAGAAAGAAAACTGTAAAAATATTTGTTGGATAAGTGCTTAATATTTTGAAAATGAAATTTGCCCGAAGAATTGCAGATTCCAAATTTAAATGGCTCTGAACTGAGGATGTTTCTACCGTTGTTATAACTCAAGTTGAAATTATCCTCCGACAACCAGTTTTAGCGACAAAAAATGATCGTATTACTAGCTTTGTTTTCTCAATTGGTTTTGAATGACTTTACGTTTCATAATTTATCATTCTGTAAAATGTTTGTGCAAAAATAAAGCGAAAAAAATTACTTTTGTAGATATTTTTCCTTAGTGGCTCAAGTATCCCTTCACTATGGCTCAAGTATCCCCGCCATGGGGATACTTGAGCCACGATGTAAAACAAAAAATAAACATTTATTATACATAGAAAAATAGTTCAAAATTAATTGAAAGTGGTTTTTAGTTGAAAAAAAATATCAAATTTTCATTTTCAATATTTTATTTTATTCTAAAAAAATATAAAAAATTTAAAAAAATTAAAATTCAAAAAATGGCTCAAGTATCCCCATCTTCCCCTACATATATATATATCCTTTGATGAATATCAAAGGACCCTGCTTAAAAATCAGCTAATTTGATCTAATAATTAAAACATTATAAATCTGAAATTGAGTAAAGTAAAAAAAAACATACCATCTAATACTGTTTGAAGTTTCAGACTATCAGAGAACGCCCAGTGATAACATTCAAGAGATGCCAACAATGCTTCCAACCAAAATGATAAAGGTTTAAAAGATGTTAAATCGTTAAGATTAGGTGTATTTCTCAAGGATCTTTCAAATCTAGAATGGATAATTATTTTTTTTTTTAACATATAAAAGGAAGAAAGATTTAAAATAAAAGTATACATATGTGCATGCATAGGTTTATACATACATATCTTCAAATATATTCTTTCCATCAATATTGTAATTCAGCAAGAAAGAAATAGGCTCTTTTATTCCTGGAGGAAAAAAGTAGATACACAGATAAACAACAGATAATATGTCATTAAATAAATAAGTCTGGGTGTTGGTAGTATAAAATGCAAATTATCAATAGTTTTAATAGTTTTAATATCAATAGTTTTAATTTCTGGTTAAGCAATAAAATTGTTTATGATTAAAAGATCACCTTTGGCCAAATTATGCTGCACAATTCTTTGTGTAGATACTGCATCATGCAGTTGAAGTTACCTTCAGTACCAATAAACATGAGATTTTAATGATATTATTTGCATTAGACTTTTGATAATGAAATAGTCAATATTGAAATAAATATTGATAAAATTATAAAATCATTCATTTTTCTGAAAATGGAACATCATTCTTAATCATTTGACAAACTAAAGATAAAATCTGTTTCATCCAAACCCACCTGGTATGAAAGTAGATAGCTTTACAACTAAATCCATGCATTTGTGCCTGCACTCTGTTTGTATACAACCACACTGCCAAAGTAGCCATTGTGTAACAGACAACAGAGATGAATCTTTCAAGCAGCTAAAAAGAACAGGAACAACAAAAATAGTAATATAATTTATATTAATAAAAGAAAGATATTTGTCTTTGAGCATTTAAGTCTATTTGTTGGCAATGGCTAGAGAAATAATGCATACAGGGGTTTGTAAATTTGAATAATAATAGAAAAAAACAGGTCACAATGCACCTGAAATTCAAGACTTTTCATTTTTAGAGTTTTGTTCATCTGACAAAACCCTATTTGTTTCTGTCCTCCATCTGTCTGTCTGTCTGTTACAGAGTCCGTACTAAAAATTATATAAGTCACAGAGTTCAAATTTTGTGTACTTACAGCTGAATACCTTGTCACACAACAAATCATAAAATTTTGAAAAAGACTATTATTTTAATTAAAATATTTTTTTTTAATACCATTAGTTCATTTTTTCATTGCTTTTTTTTTTCTTCTAATTATGGCCAAAATTTAAATAAATATAAAAATGAACTGCTGATATTAAAAAATTGATTAAATAAATACGTGAAAAACACACATTTGTTTTTTATTGCATCATATTTATTATTGATTAGGACACACAAAGTGAATTTTTGTATTTATTTATTAAATTCCTATTCATTTAAATTACTAGCCATCTTTGGTGAATCTGTTTAAATGTGGTTTTTGGTGAAGTCCTGCTATATATATTATTAGTTAAATATAAAAATATGAAATAGGGTAGTGGATAATTTCCAGGAAGCGCATTCCTAAATATGCAAGGAATTACTACTTTTCTAGTGACAATTTTCATTTGTTAATTTAATGATAAAGAGTTTTGGATGAGATATTAAATGAAACCCACTGTGCAATCTGCGATGACACTTACCCACTTGTTTGAAAAATAAAGCTGTGATATCAATTAGAAACACTCATTAAACGATACTGAATACAGCTCACAGGTGTAGTAAACAATTTTTTCTTCTTTGAATTGGAAATTGCCTGATAGTTAAAAAGTAAAAATATATACTTTTTCAAAGAACCTTCCCAGCTGTAACAGTGTTTCCATTTGAAAAAATATATTTTCTGAAGATTACTTTAATATTTTTTGTAGTTTTAAATAGTCCCATAGACTACATAGAAATAACAATAATAATAATAAAGGGAAAAAAAGAAGAAAAAACTCAATGACACAGAGAAAATTATTTTCTGATCTCAACAGTTAAAAAATTGAAATATTAGCATTTGTCAAGAATATATTTTCTAGGGGTTGTTCTGATCTTTTCCAGCTTTTCTGCAGTTTTAAACTGCATGGCTTGGATGAAAATGCAAAATAATAATACTCACAATTAGCAAAATTATTTCTGTGATTGGTATCTTATAATAAAAAAATAGAAAAAAATAAATAAATAGAAAAAAATTCTAGAAGTCACTACTGAATGGAAAAATTTAGATATTTCCTGAATTTTTCAAGTTTGAAGGTGATTTTGAGCCACTATTAAAATCAGTCCCAAGAAGAAAAGAATCTATTCAAGAAAATTGGGGGAAGGGAAGGTTTCAAGACATTTTTAATTGTTTATTTTTAAAAAGTTATATTTTTGACTGAACACAAACTAGCATAATGATATCGTGATGTAATTAAAGTAATCCTGTAAAATGGTAAAGTTCTTTTAAGTAAATTCAAGGGATGGCTATTCCCAAAGAAAATTTATTACATTAGGGTTTCAAACACACCAAAAATTTACTAAATTAGGAAGCTTTGCCTCCTATAAGCTACACTTGCTAACTCCTGCTCACACACACAGATTCTAAAACTATGCCAATTTGATCAGCTTTAAAAAGATTATGAAAGACTGAATTATAATTAAAAAATCAATGGCAATCTATCTCTCTGTAAATAGGATTCTATTTAAGTCTGTTCTATTAAAGAATTTTAAGGTTGAATCAGCAGCTGTTTTCATGTTTCATTAAATAAAATCAGTGAAACATTTGAAAATAAGCTAATATAAATTAAACTAGTAAACAGAGTTTACTTTCTAGCACTTTTTAACAATGCTATAAAAAAACTGTCTTAAATGACAGTTAAAATATATCAAGTCTAACATAATTTTGAACAAAGTTTTCTTTCTATTTTTAATATTCACATGAAAATATTTTTGTTGTTAGAAAGAAAATATTATTTGTGCTGTCTTGGAATTGACAACAATAGTTAAAAACATCTAGAAATATGAAATAAATATCTTGTGTATATATATTTTAAAATTGAAACTGTTTGGCAATATTATTATTTATCCATTTTAAATGTGGCATAATTTCTCCCATTTGTTGCTTTTAACATATGTTAAGGATTTTTTTTTTTTTTTTTCACAGGAAAATACTTTTGTTGTTAGAAAAGAAACATATTTTGTGCTGTGTGCATGTTTTAAAGAACTGGCAACGGTACTTTAAAAGACAATCTTGAAATATGAAAAAAAAATCTTATGTAACTATATTTTTTTACTTAAATTATTTAGTAATACCATTATTTAGCCATTTTAAATGACATAATTTCTCCCATTTGCTGCTTTTAACGCATATTAATAAATTCATTATTTTACAGTTTTCTTTCCCGTTTAATACCCACATGTAAACACAATTTTTAAGATGAAATTTTCAGTATTTTCCTGATTTTAACATGTAAAAATATTATTCTTTGCGTGACTTTTAAAAATGGTAACAATATAAAATAATAATTTTTTCTAAAATATGGGGAAAAAAATTCTTGTCAAATGCTGAAAATTTGAATAAAAAATTATGAAAATCATAAAATTAGTCAAATAATAATAAAAAAAAAAATAAAAATAAATGCACACTGCAAGTTTTTAATGTATATCCTTAGGATAAAAAAAAAAAAAAAAAAAAAAAAAGATAAAATCCCTATGTATAGTTTTTGTTTCTATTAGATTTTTTAATGGAACAATTTTGACCAATTAAAAAAAAATAAAGCTCTTTTTCTAATAGAAAATAATTCTTTGATCTGAAAACTGTCTGCTTCAGCATGTTTATCAAACATTTCTTTATAATACAACCAATTTTTATATATTTTTAATGAAGCAGTTTTTAAATATTAATGAAAAAGAAAAGATCCTTGGTAACAAAAAGCTCATTTATCGCAGTGGTGATAATATAAGTTACATTTTTTAAGAATAGGTTTATACAAGGGGAAGATTAGCTTCTTGAAAGAATGTAATATAACAGCAAAAAAGGTATATACATACCTAGGTACTTTTGCATCTTGTGAGGGTTTAAGGAAATACTTATTTTTTACAATAACAATCTTTTCTATGTGTTCAAGGGCTGTTATGCATTGTTTTTGAGTACCTGGAATATTCAATTTTCAAAATTACAAAATCATGTATAATAAAATAGTGTAAAAACTACTAACTTAAAAAAAAAGGAACATCATTAATTTATTATTTATTACAAACTGAATTATTACAATTAAAAATTTAGTAGTTTTATAAATGCCTATTGTCAAGAAAAATTTGGTTCTAAAAAATTCATATGCAAAATTTTAAAACATGTCAAAATTCAGATCTGATCAAGAAAAATACTTTCCCTAACTTTATTTTTAAAACTCAAACATAATAATAATAATAATAATAATAATAATAATAATAATAATAATAATAATAATAAACTGTATGCATCAAACATTGTCATTTGTAAGTTTCTAGAGCCATAGAAATAGATCTGATTTAGTTATTCTCATTTTAGTACATCTTTATGTCATACTGTTAAAAATTGCTGTGCATAAAAATAAATTAAATAACATTGTCATGGGCTATAAGATGATATTTCATCTATAATATGTTGAATTTAGTCCTTTTTCTAATTTTATATAAAGGGCTGTGCATATACAGTCAAACCTCATTATCCCAACACTCAGAGGGCCAGAAAAAAGTGTTGTGGTAACTGGAATTGGAGAAAAATATTTTATAAAAAGCTGTATTTCTAATTAATTTAAGACAGTTTTAAATTCACAGTTGTTTTTGCATTTTTAAGCAATAAAACATTTTTATTAAACAAAATAAACACAAAAATGAAATTGAAAAGAATAAAAATCAGATTTCTGATGATTTTCTTTTCTATTGCTTCATGAAATACTGATTGAATTAAGTTTTGCATATCCCTAGATGTACTTCCATTAAGTTAATTTTTTTATATTAATATTTATTAGTTTAAAAAAAGCCTTTGTTCATTATTATTAGTCATTGCAATGTCTGTTTACATGCAAACAACATAAGCATAAAACATTTTTTTAATTTATTAAAAAAAATATTAGGTGCCACTGACACCTAATTCCTTTCAGTTATTAAAATTATGATTCAGTATTTATAATAATAATAATAAAATAATAAATAAAATAATAAATAAAATAAAATTCATAGTATTGTAATTTTTCTAATTGAGTGAAAAATGTCAGTTAAAGATTCGAACCAAGGGCCTTGGCTAAAGCTGCCAATGCTCTCCCAACTAAGTTATCCTGGATGAATCCGGCAGGCACATTTCATTCAGACAATCTTTTTTAAATGGGAACTAGTCTGTAATTTTAAACAATTAAACAGAACAAACTACAAATAAAGTATCCACTCAGTTGTTTTAAAGTAATTATATGCAATTATCAACGATCATTTTTTAGTATTTCTTTTTTTGTGGCTTATTCTGTTAAACTTTAAAAAATAATAGGCTTGATGTTATTGTCAAAAGGTTGCTTGAATGAAAAGTGACTGCCAGATTTATCGAAGATAGCTTAGTTAGAAGAGCATTGGCGGCTTAAGGCTGCTCATCATTCAGTTTCAAAATTTTCCTACATAATGTTAAGTTTATGAGCATTTGATACAATTCGTATATTTAAAATACCTTTTCAGGACAGTAATATTTTTTATTTCTATTTTTCGTGAGCTCATCTTAAAAAGGATGCCTTTCTTTTTTTTTTTTCCTTAGAAGTCAAAATATTTCTAAAATCTATGTTTAATTTAATATTTTATGTATTAAAAGCAGACAAACTGGAGTAAAATTTTAACACTTCATACTAAATTAAGTATAGATTTTTAAAAAATATTTTGAGAATTAGGAAAAAAGAGAGATATACTTTAAGAAGAATATGCACAAAAAAAAAAGTTAAAAATATTAGTTTTCAAGGCAGATATTTTAAATATAAGAATGCATCAAATGTTCAAATCCCAGCATGGACACTTTTCACACAATTAAAAAAAAATTACAACTCTTATGACTTCTTTATCAATCAGAATGCTTGTGATAAAGTAATTAAGTGATGATACCTAGTGATTTATCATCATTATGAGCAATAGCTAGACTATCAACAAACTGAACAAGCAATTGAATGGTATATTTCTTAATAAGATCTTCTTCAGACCTAAAATAAAAAAAATATATTTACTACTTAAAATGATGTATGAAGATATCAGTCAAAAATTTTGCAAAAATGAATGTCAAATAAATAGCTTCACAAAGAAATAACTTGGAAAATTACACAAAATGACATAACAACTCGAAGAAATGAGTTTCAAAAATCGCCTTAACCAAAATTTAAATAATTGTGTCTTCATTATCAATCTTTTCTATTAGTGAAACTGCAGCAAAAAAGCATTACAATTTGTAAAAAAAAGTATCTTTTAACGTGTATTTCTGGCATTGTAAACTCTTGCTTTACAAAAAAAAGCATTGGACATAAAGGTTTTTTGAGATTTCCCAAAATTCAATTTTCTGGATAAATGTTAAAAAAGTTGCTTTATTGTGCATTTCTGGCATTGTATACTCATTGTATAGTGAAAATCATTGGTCGCAGTCAGAAGTTTCTCGCAATATCCTAACATTTTGTTTTCTAGATAAAGTGAGTTTTGAAACTCATATCCTCACTCAATTTCACTTCAAATCAATCACTTTCAATCAATTGACAAATTCTTCCTTGAATAATACAAAAAAAAAAAAAAAAAAAAAAAAAAAAGATAAAACCAGTGTGGCAATAAATTACCATGCATTCTGTGACAAATTTTATTAACAGCAAAATCTTTCTGCATGAACAGTTCTTGAAATCAAGAGTGATAATAGGCCAAACTACAAATTATTTTGAAATTAAATTACTTCGCATCTCTCCCGTCCTTATATTTAGCAATCTCCTGTTATGGGTATATTAAGAATGATTATTTTTTATTTCTTCAAACTAATAAATGAAATAATTGGTTATATTATTGTTACATTATCTGGCTTGAATTTCTTTTTTCAATTAAAACGCATAACTGGCTTTTTTTGAAAACTTTTGGCTCTATGAAGGGAAAATTTCTTGCCACAATCACATAATAGTGACAAATAAAGTAAAAAAAATGTTTCCGAGATCATTAACCTTTTTTCTGGGCTGAAATGCAGCTGAAGATTACAAACTTAAACACTTCCTAATTTATTGTTCAGAAAATTCCATGTTCTTAAAAAACAGTCGAAGAAGAAACTGTGTGATGAAAACTGAAAATCTCAACTTCCAGTAATTTGGAAATCAAACTTCAAAGCTTAGGTAACCACCTAACTGTTTGGATTTTTTTTTTTTTTTTTTTTTTTTTTTTTTTTTTTTCAAAATTCTTTCAGAAGCTGAATGTTATTGACTATCCCAAAATTTACCCTTGAAAATATTTTAATTACTGATAACAGACTTGGTCACTTGCCAGAAAATTTGGAATTTAGATCCAAGAGTAAAAATTGTCTTTTTGCTTCCAAATATCACCTGTGTACTTCAAAGCATGGACATATAGGTTCATTTATAATTAAATTCTAAAAATATTAAAATGCTGTATTGTAATAAGAAATTTTATAGTTATTGTAAATTAAAAAAGTGAATTAAAAATCAATAACAGAATTTCATTTTTACATACAAAAACCATATTGTTATTGATAATAAAATAAAAATATTATGATTTAATATTTTACCTAAAAATTTTATAAATATTGTTAAATGTCAGAGCAGCTCCCATTCGTTTGTAAGGACTTGGATGGAGTGAAAAACTGGTTAATTTATTAAGCATAGATTCTATTAGTTTTTTCTTTCCCTACAAAATAATAAAATTATTGTAATTATGTTGAAAACAGCAAGAAAGTACAGACGAAAATGAGCTACTTATTTTAACAATGTACAAGTCTAGAGTCAATCTCAAATAAAGGTAAAAAAAAAATTTTAAATATATGTTTTGTTATTTTAGACAATTAGCATAAAGAAATTAATGAAGCTTAAACGTTATTCCCACTGACCAACCTACCTAATATCAAAATTTCATCAAGCTTAATGAATAGTTATTTTTATAAATAATATTTTCATACTTTGGAAATGATTGATTAAATTAAGAAGCAACATTGAAGACTTGCAAATTATTTAAAATTTGAATAAAAGAAAATAGTTAACAATTATACATAAAGAAAAATAAATATTTAATGATAAACAATTGCAATGTTACTTAAAAAAAAGGCATATAAATTTTAAAATTGTTTCTTTTAGCAGTATTTATCAAGATCGATTAAAACAAATCGGTCTATACTTTTTCTATATCTTAATTTTAGCATCAATTTATCACTTGAAACAAAGTAAATAAATAATAAAAAAAAAAAACTTTGCTTTCATTTATTCATTTCTGAAAGACAGTCTAAAATTATCCTCCAAACATTGCCATTCCGTTTTTTTTTGTTTTTTTAATAATTAAATTGATTACTATAAAATAATTTTCATAAAATGAAAAATTCACCCTTCAACCTTTCCCATCTTTGTCAGTTTCTACATGCAAATGAGTTAATATTTATATTAAAGATTTAGAAAATTGTTTACTGTTTAAAAGAATGTTAAGTTTATCAATTGTTATTAATTGTTACTGGCATAATTAAATATAATTTACTTAATAATTTACTAAAAATATAATTTACTTTTCTTTCATTTCCAAATGGAAGTCTAATAATATATATGACTCCTTAATGATAAGGGGAAAAATATGTTTTTTTAAAAGAAGTAAACTGGAATAAATTTTTTAATAGAAAAATGATGGGAAGTTGGTTAAATATGAAATCAATTAATTAATGTGAATAACATGATAAATTCATAAGAAATTAAAAATTAAGATAAATTTAATTAACAAGTATAAAAATTTGTAAAAAAAAAAAAAAGCTATAGTGAAACATGGAATTATATTAAAGTAGCAAATAAAGCCTTTGTGCAAAAACGTTTAAAGATAGAAAACCAATGATTATAAATGCACAAATAATATATGAAAAGGTAGCAAACAGCTGTTTCGAATCTACTATCGAGATTCTTCATCAGTGCAAAACTCAGCAAACTAGAAAAAGCAAAACTGAGCAAAGAGACAGAAAAATGCAGTAATTGAAATTAAAAAAAACTTCTTTAAACACCATAAAATAAGTTAACTGCGCAAGGCCTTTCGAAAGAACTTAGTCTTTCTTCGTCAGGCGCAAAAAAAAGACGTGCGTCCACAATGAATGTAGCGGCACGACTGAAGGAGAATGCGGGAGGGAGAGGGAGCAAGCAGAAGGAACAGCCAATAGGAAAGAAGAAGGCAACAGCCAATCACGGAAGAGCATAAACAAAACTAGATAGACAATGAAGGAGAGGAAAGGAAGAAGGGGGGAAGGGAAATGGGAAAAAACGGGGTAAATTAAAAAATTAACTAAAAGGAGAGATTAAAATGAAATAAAATGTACGCAAAAAATATATAAATTAGTAATTTAAAAAAATTAAAATTAAAATACATAAAAATAAAAAATAGTTTACAATTATAAACACACATGAATAAACCTGAAAAATTGTATACATAATATATATTAAAAATAATAATAATAATAATTAAATAATAAACTTAATTATGAAGCAGTGCTGAAAAGATTCTTCCAGGCAACGGAGAGGGTTTTAGAATCAGATTTATCATTAACAATAATATCACGATTAATATAAATAGCTAAATTTTCAAGAAAGTCTAACTCAGAGGAACTATTGGCATTAAAAATAATTTTAGCAGTTTGAAAATTGAAACTATGGCCGGAATCCCAAGAGTGTTTAGCAACAGAAGATTTGGAAATTTCTTGATTAATGACATACCGAGAGTGTTCTTTTAGGCGTTTTTCGAGATTTCTTTTAGTTTGACCAATATACGATAAATCACAGCCATTACAAGGAACATTATAAATACCCCATTTTTGGAGGTCAGGGACAGGACATTTCATGGAAGGAAATTTTAATTTATTGACTGGTTTAAAGATAACATTAAAATTGAAACGTCTTAAAACTTTAGCTAATTTAAAACATAAAGGAGGATAAAAAGGGAGGACGACCAAATTATCAGGTTTACTTTTATCAATATTAGAAAGAGTGGAATTGTTAAGGGGTCTATTGAATTTGCTCACAGCAGTATTAATGATAGAAGGATTGAATCCACGTTTTACAGCAACAGATTTTAAGTAATTGAGTTCATTCTTAAGAGATGCAAAATCGGAACAAATTTTGAGAGCACGATAAACATAAGTATAAAAAACACCGATCTTTTGATTGACATCCTTTTCCGATCTTTTGATCTCAAATCATCCTGTCAATCAAAAGATCGGTGTTTTTTATACTTATGTTTATCGTGCTCTCAAAATTTGTTCCGATTTTGCATCTCTTAAGAATGAACTCAATTACTTAAAATCTGTTGCTGTAAAACGTGGATTCAATCCTTCTATCATTAATACTGCTGTGGGCAAATTCAATAGACCCCTTAACAATTCCACTCTTTCTAATATTGATAAAAGTAAACCTGATAATTTGGTCGTCCTCCCTTTTTATCCTCCTTTATGTTTTAAATTAGCTAAAGTTTTAAGACGTTTCAATTTTAATGTTATCTTTAAACCAGTCAATAAATTAAAATTTCCTTCCATGAAATGTCCTGTCCCTGACCTCCAAAAATGGGGTATTTATAATGTTCCTTGTAATGGCTGTGATTTATCGTATATTGGTCAAACTAAAAGAAATCTCGAAAAACGCCTAAAAGAACACTCTCGGTATGTCATTAATCAAGAAATTTCCAAATCTTCTGTTGCTAAACACTCTTGGGATTCCGGCCGTAGTTTCAATTTTCAAACTGCTAAAATTAATTTTAATGCCAATAGTTCCTCTGAGTTAGACTTTCTTGAAAATTTAGCTATTTATATTAATCGTGATATTATTGTTAATGATAAATCTGATTCTAAAACCCTCTCCGTTGCCTGGAAGAATCTTTTCAGCACTGCTTCATAATTAAGTTTATTATTTAATTATTATTATTATTATTTTTAATATATATTATGTATACAATTTTTCAGGTTTATTCATGTGTGTTTATAATTGTAAACTATTTTTTATTTTTATGTATTTTAATTTTAATTTTTTTAAATTACTAATTTATATATTTTTGCGTACATTTTATTTCATTTTAATCTCTCCTTTTAGTTAATTTTTTAATTTACCCCGTTTTTTCCCATTTCCCTTCCCCCCTTCTTCCTTTCCTCTCCTTCATTGTCTATCTAGTTTTGTTTATGCTCTTCCGTGATTGGTTGTTGCCTTCTTCTTTCCTATTGGCTGTTCCTTCTGCTTGCTCCCTCTCCCTCCCGCATTCCCCTTCAGTCGTGCCGCTTCATTCATTGTGGACGCACGTCTTTTTTTTGCGCCTGACGAAGAAAGACTAAGTTCTTTCGAAAGGCCTTGCGCAGTTAACTTATTTTATGGTGTTTAAAGAAGTTTTTTTAATTTCAATTGTGTATAACACCAGCTTCAATTTTATACATAGAAAAATGCAGGTTTACATATCCATTATAAGAACGATCCCCCCAAAAGAAAAGCAACCAATGAGAAGAAAGCTCATAGAAAGCTCTCCCAATTGTTCAGGCTGCTTTCTTCTCATTAGTTGCTTTTCTTTTCGGAGATCGTTCCTGTAACGGATATATAAGCCAGCATTTTTCTGTCTCTTTGCTTAGTTTTGCTTTTTCTTGCTTGCTGAGTTTTGCACTGATGAAGAATCTCAATAGCAGATTGAAAACAGCTATTTTGCTACCTTTTCACACATTATTTGTGCATTTATAATCATTGGTTGCTTTAAACATGGAATCAAAATTGTAAAGTCATCACATATACTTATTTTTTAAACATATAATTAGTAAAATTACAAATGTTCTTTTCATTTTGAAGTATTTAAAAAAATAATGTTTGGAACACTCACCTGAGGTGCTTGTTTGAGGAACCATTGAAAATATTCCTTTAAGCAGACAGCACTAAGATCTCTTAAACTTGCATTTTCTTTATGTGTAACACCATCCTATCAAAAAATATTATTGAACATATAACAATAAATACTATCTAATATAACTTATACTTTTTTTATTGTAGTAAAACTTGTGAAAACAGAATTGGTAGGAACTAGAAATAAATTGAATTTTAGATTGGTAAATGTAGCAGATATATATTTGTGTAGTATTCATTTTATACACGTCATGAAAATATTTCTTTTAAAAGAAAATTCCATTATAGATTGATTTTATTTTATATCCCAGAAAGAAGAAATATGTTATAGAACAAGACCAGAAAATTTTTTGTATCTCACAAAAGTTTAATTTTTAACAGATCTGTAGGAAATTTTTTAATTAAAAAAAAAAAAAAAAATTACCTAAAATTTAGATTTTTGAACCAAAAGTGCAGATTTAAACCATTTTTTTAAGCAACAAAATTTCATGCAGTTGAGGTACTAGCATAAAGGCCACTTTTGGCATCTACCAGTTTTCAATTAAAAAAAATAATAATAATGGTTTTTTTCTTTCCACCCTAATGTACAAGATGCAAGACATTTATGGAGACTGGTGGTGCACTTTATAAAAAAAGTGCTGGTTAGCCAAGTACAAGTCAAGAGGTACAAAGTGTATTCTGTCATCACATAAAATTTCGGAGCTTGCTACTCATTATAAAATAAATAGATTTCCATCATCTAATTTCATTCAAGTTTTATCAGAGGATCAAAGTTGAAAATATGAATTTTGGACACCCTGAATTTTCATAACTAAAATCTCAGAAATTATTGCTTAGTAATTAGTTGATTGCTCATTCATTTTAAAAGACACACATTAATCATCTATTGTACTTCATTGAACAGATGAAAAACTAGAAAGGTGTAGATTCCCAAATGATAAGAAAAAATAGTACATATATTTTTAAATGATAAAAATATTTATGATTTACAAAAGGCAGCTATGTAAAAGGTACATACAAACTGGCATCAAATGATGAGAAAATGGAATACTTTGGATATCCGTCATCATAAAATGCAATAAAATACTATTTAATTTTGATCCCCAAAGTACATTTTGATACACATAATTTTTTATTTTCTTAAAAATGATGGTATTATTTTTTTTCCTTAATAATTGAAACACATGTAGTAATTCACATATGTGATTTAAATTGGTGGTTATTCAAGGTGTATCCTTTATTTAGATTAAAAAGGTCTTGCAGCATTTAAATAAGCAATAGAATAAAATGCAATATTTATTGTTTGTTAATAAATAAGTTCATTAATATAAATATGAAAATCAAGTAAATAATAATATACAAATGATATTGACCACAATGTTAATATTAAACTACTTACCCATAAAGCTTGCAAAATCATAGCAGATTCTGGAGTCTTTATAACTTTACTATGAGTAAACCAATGAATAATTTGAAAAACAAGAGGATGAAAAAGTTGCTTTGCAACCTATAATTGAAATAAGATTTATTTCTTCCATTTATTTTTTTAAGTAAAATGTTAATGAAAAAAGCAAATGATAAGAACGGCAAAACAAAACTTCTTAACACTTTAGAAGTTTTTTTTTTTTCTTTCTCAAGTGACAAAATTTAGGAGCAATAACTTTAGAAACCTCTTCATAGAACACAGAAAAGGAGATGCAGAAGATATTTCTACATCCTCAGAAGCAAATGTTTATTTTGTCTGATGAAGGGATTTTTCTTTTCACTTGAAACTACTTACAATTTCAAGCACTTCTATATTATATTAAGAAGTTTTATTTGCTGAAAATAAATCTAGCATTCTTAACAAAATACTTCTTTAAAAAATACAAAACACCAAAATTACAACAAATGGATGAACACTTTTTTTTTTTTAAATTCCCAATTTGAAAAGTGCATTTTGAAAAGAGCAATTTGAAAATATACAAAATATAAACAGCAGTGAAAGTTATGCAAGTACAGTATGAAACCAGTTATCCAAAATGATATTTCAAATAGACTGATGTTAGAATCTTTTTAGAAAAAAGTGTCATGCACAATCAGTTTGACATATACATTGCTTGAAACAATTGTATAGTTTGATAACAGGATCTACTAGCATATAATCATATTATAGATCAATAAATAATATTATAATATAATAGATGTTTTCATTTTTATGCCGAGAAAACAGAATTTTTGTTCAAGGAGTTTCCATAAATTATCTTCTTTCAAACTCTAACAATTGATCTTACTTGCATCAGATTCTTGGTTCAATTAATCTACTAATCAATTATAATACCACAGCCACATACATTCCATAAAATTTATCAAATGGATGCTACTTTAATGCCCAACCAGTTAACTGAAAAAACCAGTTATCCAGAATACATCTGACCCCAACCATTCCGGATAAATGGTTCTGTACTGTATATGTAAGCAAGAATATTTTGAACAATTGATTTACAGATAACACAGTTATATGGCAAGCAGTGGTGACCAATGATAAAAATAAGGAGGGTTTTAAAAAATTTAGCTGTAATAAAAAAAATATATATTATGTAACACACTTAATGACAAAAGATAAAATCAATATATGGGAACAAAGAGCATTCTTGACACTGGAGCCATACTCAACTACACAGAAAACCTATGAAAATGAAACTTGTCAAACAAAAACATTTCATGGACTCAGCAAAAAGAATATCATAAAATTGTATTTGTAAAAATAGAAAGCTATCTAAATTAGATTTTTTTTTTCAACCACTAGCAATTTTATCCCAGCAGTTTTTACTACATTGTCATATACTTCTCCAGTAAATTGTCTTTTTAATAATCAATTTCCAATAGCTCATACACTGTTCAAAGTCTTTCTAATTGGTTGACTTTTTTACTTGCAATTTTTCTTATTAAGTTCTTTTGTGGAATGAATTATCAGCAAAATTTACTTCAAACTCAGACTATATATGCATTTTCCCTCAATTGTCAACACTATAATGAAAATAACACACTGACTGTAGTATTAAGGGAAGTAAGAGGCACATGGAAAGAATGTGCAAAACACCTGAATGCATAATGAGACTATTATAAGGAGGTCATTTGCTATCTTTGTCAGCAGTTCCAAGGCAAAAACACAGCTTAAAAACACACATTTATGTTTACTGCCTGTTTAAGCAATGTTGCAAGATATATACCAAATTGCATGTGCATGCATGGGATAAAGTTGATTAGAATTTATAATAATAATAATAAAGAACATAAATTCTAACAATTTTATGACGGCAGTGAGTTGTACTTGCTAATTATGATATATGACAAGCAAAAAACAAGCCATTGAATAATGAAGTCTAAAATATTGATAGTTATATTTGCAAAATAATAATAATAATCTTTTTTACATTAACATGTCTCAAGGTTAACATTACCTGTTCAACATCACAAGCTAATTCTAACATGCCAGGGAAGAGATTTTTGTATAAGGCTTCCATAGAAAACTGAAAAAAAAAAAAAAAAAAAGAGAAAATAAATTTATATTGTATAAAATTTATACTATATAAAAAAGCTAACTTATTAGTTAAGATCTGAAAAGAACGTTAAATAATTTACTATCCATTCTAACAGGATACCGAAAAAAAATTACCTTAGCTTCTGAATCTTCAGGCATCTGACTACCACGACCAACCATAAAAAGAATGAGAGAATGCAACGTTTCACATGCAGCTACCTTTACTTGTCTTACACTTGATTTAAGAGCAACCTCCAAAACACGAGGTAAAAAATCATCTACAATTACAGGTTCAATAATATAAATTATTCAAGCATCACAAAACCAAAGCAGTATTTTTTACTACTTGGGAATTAGATCTATATAAAATAAAATCATAGTAATGTAAGCACACTCAGATTTAATGTTAATAAATAATTTGAAGAAAAAAAAATTACCAAAGTAAATTTCGGGCTTCATGTCCACAAATGGAATAGCATATTTCAAGTGATTCTGATACACAGGATCCCAGGCAATAGCAACTTTATCCACATTTTCAAATGCATTTTCAAGAAGTGCAGAGTTACTTTCTCCTAATCTACCTAAGAACTTAATTATTTTTAGTTGGAGTTTTTCAAATTCAGGATCATCAACAACCTATAATAAAAATAAATAAATAGATGCAAGCCACATGCATATTTTTCATTGTTGTAAACCATTACAAAAATTACAATTCATAAAAAAAAAACATTTGAGACTTACATTTTCAGTTTAGACAATTAAGAAATATACACAAAAACATTCTATGAAAAATCTACATTACAATTTTAACTATAAAGAAAAACTAGTAAAAAGAAAAACAAAAGAACTATGTTTTAAAATATTATAAATATGAATATACGAGGGTTGCTATTTATATTTCTGTCCTAGTAATGAAAACACAAATATTTATGATCAATATTGAACTTATTGCTTTTCAAAGTATTCTCCATGAATATCAACACACTTTTACATCCGTTTGAACCAATTTTCGAAGCACTGTTTCCACTCCTATCATTGTAACTCCAAACATGCATTTTGAATGCAACAACCACTTCTTCAGGTGTCGAAAATCATTATCCGTGTAATTTATTTTTGATGCGTGGAAATAAAAAAATGTTTTTGGGGACAAATCAGGGCTCTATGGCTGATGACTCATCAATTCGATGTTTTGGCCTCTCAGCAATTCTTTTGTTTGAGCCGATGTGTGAGAGCTCATACTGTCAGGATAAAAAAATATTCGCCTATTATTCTGCTTTTTCGAATTTCTTCTTGTTATACCAGTTCTGGCAAATAAATGGTCATGTACCATTCAGAACTGACTATTTTGCATTACTCTAATGCCACTGTCGCCACGTGACCACTAATATAAATAAAAAGAATACTGCCCAGTTAAACTGATGGCATTGAGCTCACAGGCTACAAATACTAATTGCACATTAAAGCCTTATATTTTCAAGGGTTAATTCCGTTCGAAAAAAAAATTAAGAAGGGGAAACAGCTCTCCCCTTTCCTCTTTTTTTTATACTTAATCATTGAACCTCCTATACTATCAAAGACATGCTTTATCATATAAAAAATCTATATCCAAAATTCAGAGCAAATTAGATAATTCTTAATAAAAACCCATTTAGCATTTATATAATTTAAAAGGAGTTATCCCCCTCTTTTATACTTAACCATTAAACTTCCAAAACTATTCAGAGATTTGAACGAAATCTGACAATTCTGCTTGAAAAACCTATTTATATAAATTAAGGGGGGGGGGGCATTAGAACCCCTGTTCCCCTTATTTATACTTATTCAATGAACACCTAATACCAGTCACGGAATCGCCTCATCAGAATGATCCTAATCTAAATTTTGAACGAAAATTAATTCTGCATGAAAATCCCATTTATATCAACTAACGGGGGGGGGGGGGGCATTAGAGCCCCTGTTCCCCCTATTTATACTTATTCAATGAACACCTAATAACAGTCACGGAATCGCCTCATCAGAATGATCCTAATCTAAATTTTGAACGAAAACTTAATTCTGCATGAAAATCCCATTTATATCAACTAACGGGGGGGGGGGGGGCATTAGAACCCCTGTTCCCCCTATTTATACTTATTCAATGAACACCTAATAACAGTCACGGAATCGCCTCATCAGAATGATCCTAATCTAAATTTTGAACGAAAACTTAATTCTCAATTAAAATCCCATTTATATCAACTAACGGGGGGGGGGGGGGGGGGGGGGGGGCATTAGAACCCCTGTTCCCCCTATTTATACTTATTCAATGAACAACTAATAACAGTCACTGAATCGCCTCATCAGAATGATCCTAATCTAAATTTTGAACGAAAACTTAATTCTGCATGAAAATCCCATTTATATCAACTAACGGGGGGGGGGCATTAGAACCCCTGTTCCCCCTATTTATACTTATTCAATGAACACCTAATAACAGCCACGGAATCGCCTCATCAGAATGATCCTAATCTAAATTTTGAACGAAAACTTAATTCTGCATGAAAATCCCATTTATATCAACTAACGGGGGGGGGGGGGATTAGAACCCCTGTTCCCCCTATTTATACTTATTCAATGAACACCTAATAACAGTCACGGAATCGCCTCATCAGAATGATCCTAATCTAAATTTTGAAAACTTAATTCTGCATGAAAATCCCATTTATATCAACTAACGGGGGGCATGAGCCCCCCGTTCCCCCTCTTATACATATCGAATGAACTCCAAAAACTAATCAGGGAAGCGCCTTATCAGGATATACCTATATACAAAATTTCAAGTGGATCCGATATTTTTATCATGAGTTATCGCGTTACGCACATACGCACATACATACAGAACGGACGGGCACATAAGCTCTCAGGCTATGATAGCCTGTGAGCTAAAAAAACAAGCAATCATTTGCTTCGATCTCAATTTTTGTTGGATTTGGCACATATTGGAAGACCCATACTGTAGATTGCTGTTTTGCTTCTGGCTCATATGCATAGATCCACAATTCGTCACCTATATAGATGTTATACACAACTTTTGATAAACCTTGAACGGATTTGTTTAACATTTCCTTGCCCCAATCGACACAAGCTTTCTTTTGAGCGTTTACTAGATTACGTGGACTCCAACGCGAACAAATATTTTTTACAAACAAATGGTCAGGCAATATCTTATTGATGCCTGTCATACTAATATCCAAAGATTTTTAAATATCACGGCATGTCACATGACGATCTTGCTTTATCAGTTCTGGAACAGCATCGATATTTTCTGGCACAACAACCGATTTTGATAGACCTTCACAGAATGCATCCTGGAGCGAACATTAAACACGAATGAATTTGTTGTACCAGTTTTTTACAGTGCTTTAGGATGGTGCTTTATTGTTGTATAAAAAATTAAATTCTTCGAAATACTCTTATCTTGACAATCCACGTCGAAAGTTACGAAAAATGATCGCACGAAAATGTTTACGGGTCAATTTAATTTTTTGCACAAGATGAATTTTTCAATGTATTGCAAACAACACAAAAAAGCCAAAATGGAAAATCGTTCTGGATAATTTATGGTTAAAAATATCAATTTTTCAAATGAAATCGTCAGTGGTAGCCTAATAACACTCCTTGTTGCCAAGGCCAGAAATATGAATAGCAGTCCTCGTATAGTTCTTGCAAATTTAAATTACAATTTTTTTTTTTTTTTACACAATCATAGGTTTAGTTCTATAAAATCTATATATGCTTCAATATTATTAAGATTCACAGAAATCTGAGAAATCATCTACATTTACAGAATCATTATACAGATGCCAATCATTAATAGGAGAAAGACTGGAGTGAATGACTTGAGTGAAAATCATGGCAATATTTGCATTTTTTTATGATTTTACAGATCTGGCTTTTTCCACAACATTTTTTTTAAAATATCATTTATTTAGTCAATGAATTAAGCAGTCACCTACTACACTGAATGCTTTATTTTAAGGTTTTTTTTAAAATATTAGGTCAATATATAATGACATGAGTTTCAAAATTTGTCTTATCCAGAATTTAAAAAATAAAATTTTCTCTATAAATCAATTCTATTAGCGAGCATGCATAAAAAAAAATTACAATCTAAAAATAAATAAATAGATAAATAAAAAAGTAGTTTTATCATGTATTTTTGGCATCATAAAATCTCAGTTTACAATGAAAGACAATAGATGCAGTCAGAAGTTTTCCACAATTTCTCAAAATTTGATATTCTGAAAAAAGCAAGTTTTGAAAATCATATCCTCATACATACCAGATGTTTTCTTTGAGCAAAGACAGAGAGGAGAATAAAAGATGTTGGTTATATCTTGTAAATCTTAATTCAAAGTTTTCAATTTACATTTGATTTACCAGCATGTTAATCAAAGATCAGATATACTACACTTTATAAAATTCCTCAGATTGCTCATTCATTGATTTAATGTACTTAAATAGAATGACAAAAAATTTTCAGTTAACAGTGTGATGCATTCATAAAAAACACAAGTTGTGCAAAAATTTCTAATAACTCATATTTATTCGCTTATTATATAAGCAATGGAGATGAGACTTCAAATCCCAGTCTTAATATCATTTTTTATTTACAAAAAAGTATGCCATAACAACAAAGAAAAATAGTAGATTTATAATAGTGAAATTTTACACAGTTTCACTGTATGCATTTTTCAATATAGGCAGTGACACTTAAACACATTATGCACTTAATTCTGGATATTATTAAACATTTTACTTTATGTTTGTATTGTGTAAAGTAAAATCTCTCATCATTAAAATGAAGAGTTGGGGAATATACAAATAAAATATTGACTGTCATCAAAATTCTATAAATAAATGTAATAAATATTAATAAGAATTTCTCTTAATTGTCAAACAAAAAAGTTCATAATTAATTAAAATTTGTATGAATCATAGATTATATACTTTGCTAACTAAACCAATATCACATAAGTTTAAAACATAATAAGAAATGATTAATTTATTCAAAAAGACTATGGTAAGAACAATGGACCTTGTAAAACATAAATAAAGATAAAATTAAATAATACCAAAGAAATTCTATAATCAGAAATTAAAATGAAACCCACTGTGTCTAGGGAGCTCTTTTTCTTCTTCACTAATTTTGTAGACATTTTATGTACTACTTTGGATGGTTTTGTTTCCTTGATAAGAGGAATAGAACAAGCATCTGGAAAGGAAAAAAAGAAAAATAGATATTTATGTGATTTTGGAGATCTACCGAATGCTATTGAAGCTTAATGTAAAAGTTGGCTTAAGCCCAGTTTTTTATAGTAGAATGAAAGAGGAGGAGAATAGTCATTAATTAAAATCAAATCTATGAGATTTCCCCCAAAATATACAAGTTATTGTAATTTTGTCCTTTTGCTGATCATTAAAAATTGGATGTATTGTATTACTAATCTTACAGGAGGCTAACAGTCACAAAAGGAATCATTAATTTCAGCAACTGGTTATCCTAGATGACACTATTTAATACATCTTCCTTCAAGATATAAATCTTAGCATTTTTAAGTTCTAAAAAAATATTATACAGTAGACTCCCTCAAATCCGCAAAGCATGGGACCAGAGGTTGTGCCGATTTTAGAATTTTGCGGATTTCTGGTCACAGCTTTGTTTACATTTTTTAACCAGTAGTTTGAATGTGATTAATAATGCAATCGGAAATATAATGAATGCTTACAATATAATAAAATATTAAAATAAATAATGAACTAAAATAATAAAAATTTAGATAATTTTTAAAATGATTAAAGTATTAATAGCAAAGGTCAAGTTAATAATCAATAGTGTATGATTAAATATTCAATATAAAGATTAAATGTATTTTCCCAAAATTATTCGACAAAACTTGCCTCATAAAAGTACATTACTAATTCACATCAAAATCATAAAATAAGGATTTTTTTTTCAAGTTTAGCCAGGCTGAATGAGCAAAAAATCTTGATTAATGCATAAATATATTTGGTAAGAAGATTGTGATTACCAGTGATGTTACAGTTTTTTTTTTATTACTGCTTCTCTTTAAAATTTTAATTATTCAAAATTCAAAACACCTCTTTCCTTTTTTTTTTTCTAGATACGCACAGGCCTTAATACTCTTGTGATTCCTTTTTCCGTTCCCACGCCTTCGCAAGCGTTGGTGAATGTTAGAAAGAAAAGCACACCCCCTCCCCTTAAGACTCGCATAAAATCCCTGCTCGGCAGAGAAATGCAGTAATTGCTAAAAGCCCTTTTGTTAAGATTAAAGATGTGTGTGCTTCCCAAGCTATGAGTTGTCAGACAATAAATAGCGTACCCTATAATAATTGGCCACACACACAGTTTTTTAAGCCCTGGGTAAAATTGCTAAAAGTACACTCCTTTTTTATGACCCATAAAAAATTGTATAGTGTCATTTCAGAGAGAGAGCGAGATACATTTTCGACCATAAAAATATCCCAGCTGTAGATTTCATGGGAACGGGAGCTGAAAAACACCTGCCTGTGAAAAACCTCATGTAAGTCACGTGATTGAGATATAGAAACATGTCCTTATATGGACTTTGGATATGGTACTTGCGCGCTGACCAACGAGAAGTCACCCTTTTGGTTGGGGATAGTGGGGGATGCGTCCGTGTTCCCAGAAAAAGTACCCCCGTATGTTAGAGGCTTACGTGCAATTGGTTTTTTGAAAAAAAGATCAGTCCTGGTGATAGGAGTCGACGGAGAGCATCTGGTGGAAGAGATGCAAAAGTTCTGTCCCCCCCTCCCCTGTTTTTAATCTGGGAGAGGGGAGGCCAAAAAGAATTCTACGATTTTTCGACATTACTCCCAGAGATACGCTAAGTGGAAGTCGCAGAAGTGTTGCCTGCCAAATATAACTGAGAGTTTGCTGAAGAAATATGTCCCTTCCGAACTATTGGTCTAGAAAAAAGGGATCGGAGCCCCTCGTTTTAATTTGAAATATCCTATATGTTGCAGTTGAGTATACCAGAAGTACAGTTGATTTCCCGAGCTCCCGCACTCATAAGGCTTATTTAGATACCCGCCTAACGGAAGCCTTTACCGAGAGCAGCGGAATAAATGGCCCTTGGCGGCAAATGACTGTTAGCATGTGGCAGTGAACGTCCAAGATTATTTTTGTTGTTTCAAATATTTCTCAGGGTAAAATGTGGATACCCAAGAGCCGAAAAATCTCAGCCTAACGATTCGTGTCGCTGATGGATGATAGGCGATTATGTCGCAAAGCCCTCATGAAGTTACCGTAGCTCAGCGTATTGTTTCAGACGAAGGGAAGATAGCGTAGAAACTGTTTTCAAAGATTACTCCAAGTCTAATTTGGGCAACAGAAACGCCATAAATTAGTATAAAAAAGTGCTCTGGTGCAAGGAAAATTTGTGATCCACGTTAATAATACATATGAAAATACCCTAAATGGGTGAATGGTAGAAATAGCTGTAGGTAAGAAATATATTTTGTATTTGTTCTTAAAATACTTTTATCCTAGTGAATATTCTTGTTATGAATTAATATTTCCATATGTTTGCAACAAAATTTGTGTTAGTGAATTCAGATGCCTTTTTTTTTATTATGTTAAATTAAATAAAGGAGAATGTATTTAAAGGATATGCTTTAGTATAGTTCTTTAGTTTTTTTTTATTTATCCTACCTTGATATTAGTTTGTTTGAATTTTAATCTCAATAGTGTCAAAATAACTATACTAAATTTTGTAATACCATGAAATTAAAGTAGTTTCTTTGAATGTTTAAAAGTAAAAATAGTTTTCAACCATTTCTTTTTTATTCAGAATTTTAAAGTAACTTATCAGGCTGGAAATCATATAAGCACTGATTAATTAATATACTTTTATCTTAAACTGAGTAAAGATATTTAGCTAATTGATAGAATTTTTAAAGCAAAACTGTTGAGAAGTTCACATGATTTAAAATGAATTAACTTATCTTATAAAAAAAAAAAAAAAAAAAAAAAATGGAGAAATTAAAATAGATGTACTAACACTATACTTTTTTGGCCACAATGTCATTGTTGTATTATGGGATGCTTGTGTTTATATTGTAGAAATCTTATTGCTTGTAAAAAAAATTTTTCTTTCTTTGCTCCCCACAAATAGATGGGAGATTCCAGGGTCTTTCTTCTATCTTTTGAAATTTTAACAATGGTCTTGAGCTTTAAAGTTATCTGTTCGAGTTTGATATCCCATAAAACAACATTGGCAAAATATTGGGTTCACTGCTACAGATCCTTATATGCTACATCTGAGATCTAGACAGATTGAGAATTTTGTTGTGTTATCATTATTACTTACTGGAAATCATTAATATGTATAGAAACTTAATGAATATGTATTTTTTTTTATTAGTTTTAAATTTTATCTTGGTAATCTTTCTTATTTCTGTAATTTCTTAACTTAACTTGTGTTATCTAATAGTATTTATCCTTATGAAATCTCCTTTTGTTTTGATTATCTTAAATTACAACAAAATTCATATAGAAGGTAGTCTAGTCCGGATCTCAGCTAACTCATAAGTAAAGTAGATGAAATATTTGAACTAATTAAGAAATTGAGTGTAGAAATGATTGTTTATATAGTAATGTTTATATGAAAAAACAATTTTATTGAACGAACTTTTTTTTAATTAATTAATTTATGGTCTGTAGTAGTCAAAAAAAAAAGGACCCAATAAGTTGGTGCCGTGACCAGGATTCGAACCTGGGTTATTGCGGTATACACAATAAGTTGATGCCGTGTGGCAGAGCCTAATTATTACGGTATACACAATAAGTTGATGCCGTGTTGAAATGCCTGATTTTTGCTATATACACAATAAATTGGCACAGTACTGTAGAGCCTGAGTTTTACTAAACAGTGTTTATATTAAGTGTGTTTCAAAGTAAATAAATATATGTATTGTTGTTCTATTTTTATTATTTTGTTGTATATTGTAAATTTGAGTAATAGGGGTATACATTGCTATTTTATGGGTATTTTATGCCATATTTAGAAGTAGTAAAAGTTTGTGTGTGAATATTTTATTATTCCCTTTTTTTCCCTCTTTTATCTTTATTATTTTCAAATTTTGTATTGTATCTTGTGCACTTTAAAACGCAAAAATGGCACTCGACCCCTCTAAAGAGATGGCGAAAATTCAGCGAAAAACTGCCCTTATTGATAATCTCAATTATATTCCCCCATTCAGTGGCGAGGATAATTCAGTTTCTTTTGGAGATTTTTATGAAAAATTAGACAGTTTTGCCAACATGTTTGGCTGGGATGATGAGGAAAAGAAATTTGCTTTGCTATCTAGATTATCTGGTGCAGCTGCTAGACTGCTAAAAATTCACAAAATTAAGTCTTTTGAGGAGTTAGTTTGTATTTTAAAAAACAGATATAGTCAGCACATAACCCCAGATGTGCAGCTTAACAAATTAATGAATTTTAAACAAACCCCAGCAATGACAGTACAGGACTTTTATGACAGGGCATGCGACCTGTCACTAAACTCGCTCATCATAGAGGGTATACAAGACGATGTTGTAGAAAAAAGCAGAAAAGCACTCCTTCACTCAGTGCTACTCAACAATTTGTCGCCTGAAATAAGAAAAGGTGTCATCGCTAGAAATCCAAAAACTCCCGAGGAAGTCCTCCAAATAGCCCTACTTGAGGAAAAAGCTTATAAAAGCGTAAATCCATTCTATAACTCTTATGAAAGTAGTGAGAATATACCGAACCCCCAGAATGTACCATGTGCTGCCGTATTTTCTCAGAAAAGTGATAATGAGTCCCATAACAGACAGATTCAAAATTTAAAATCCCAAATTGATCTGCTCGCAGCTAAAATTGATAGTCTAGTTGAAATAAAATCCAAAGAAGTCCAAAATAATTTTAACCAGGGATGTGAAAGTAACCAAACTGGAAGTTTATACTGTTTCAAATGTGGTTTGCCAGGCCACTATGCAAGAAATTGTACCCTAAACAGGTACACAAATGATTATGGAAGGGGCTTCCATCAAAATCCCAAGGGACGTGGACAAAATTCCAGGGGCAGGAACTATCAGAGTGAGAATTATAGAGGAAATAATAATAGAGGTGGATATAGGAGACATAGGGGCAATTTTGATCAAGGGTATGAGACTAACCGAAGAAATAGAGATGATAATGCGAGCGGTGAGACTCGTCAGGATGAACACAGTAACCCTACTACATCCAATAATGCTTTAAACGTGTAACGGCTGGTTTCGATTTGGTCGAGTCGTCTCCATATAGGCCTCCAGACCCCCCAAGCATTTTTAGTATGTTCTCCCCCCATTCTTACCATTTACCTACTGCTATGATAAATGTAAATAATATTTCTCTTACTGCACTGTGTGATACTGGGTCAGCCATAAATATTTTAAGTAGTACAGCACTTATTAATTTAAATTTTTGTGAAGTTGTCGAGTGCAATACTCCTATTTTAACGGTAACTGGCGAAAGAGTAATTCTAAGCCAAAAAGTTTCTTTGAACTTTAAATTTAATGATTTATTATGTCAGTCTGAGTTCTTTATTGTCCAGGGTAAATTAGCCGATGAATTTAGTGTGATTTTGGGGATGCCCTTTTTAAATAAATATCAGGCTGTTATAAATTGTAAAAATAATAATGTTGTTTTAAGTATTCCAGTAGAAACACAATGTAAACAAGTAGTAGAGAGTCATGCAAAAAAATTATCTCCACTAAAAAATTCCCTAGAAAGAAATATTGTAAATAATACCAGTCATATCAGAGTGAATAGTGCAGATTTAGAATGTCAACAAGCAGATATCTGTAATGAACAGTCAAAATGTAGGCCAAATGTCCCCATTCCTGCTAATAAACAGGGAGATGAGTATAGTAATAATGGCACACCTATGAAAATTGTAACCAAAACGGGTAAGGAAAGTTTAAAAGAAAAATGTGGGAATCTTAGTAGTAAAAATGTGACAGTTCAGGGTACTACATATCCCAGTATGAAAGTGAATGCAGATTTAAACATGACAATTAAAGCAAATGAGGCAGCTAATGAAACTGCACATGTTTTTTGTTTACAAAATACATCACGCAGTAACTCGAGTACAAATGAATGTGAAATTAATGAGCCTTTAGACCTTAGACAGCAAACAACGAGTCAAACAGTCCATGCTAATAAAAGTGATTTACAAAATAGGACACCTCAGACTGGTGAACAAAGCAATCTTGACAATAATAACAACAACAGTAGTGAAATTACTACTTTAGCTCTTTTATGCGAAAGGATTTCTATTCCCCCTAATTCAAAATTAATAGCTGAAGTTAAGTGCAATAAAAATAATTCCATAACAGAAAATGATGTTCTAATGCTAGAACCTTTAGCGAAGAATTTAAGCCAAGGTCTGCTTATTTCTAGAGCCATATGTACTCAGGAACATGGCCTTTTTGTTTCTCTTGCAAATTTTTCAAATCATACTATAAAGCTAAGCAAAAATACATATGTTGCAAAAATCCAGAAATGTATAGATAAGTCGAATATACCACTTACGGATAATAGTTTAAGTTGTAATGTGAATTTAACTACTCCAATAGCTGACTTTGATCATGCTGATCTCACTTGGAGTTCTAATATTGACTTAAGCCATTTAGACCCTCCCCTAAAATCTAAAATGCAAGAATTTTTAGATCAAAATAAAGATGTATTTGCAGCATCTGTCCTAGAGTTACCAGGCTGTAATACCATACCCCATGTTGTCAATTTAACCTCTAATAAACCTGTAAAATCCAAAGCGTACAGAGTTCCATATAAATTACGTCAAGAAATGGAAGATCAACTTAATATTCTACTGCAAGCTGAAATTATTTCCCCATCTATGTCAGAATTCGCATCACCGGTTATACTTGTAGAAAAAGCAGACGGTTCTTATAGACTAGCTGTTGATTTTCGTAAACTAAACAAAAATCTTGTCAAAGACGCATATCCTATCCCAAACATTACTGATTCTGTGGATGCTTTAAGTGGAGCTAAATTTTTTTCAACACTAGATTTGACTAGTGGTTTTTTTCAACAGGTCATACGACCTGAAGACAGGCATAAAATTGCTATTATCACGCATAAAGGTCTTTTTGAGTGGAATAGAAATTGTTTTGGGTTATCTAATTCAGGGAACAGTTTTCAAAGGCTAATGAATGCCATTTTTGGAGATTTAGGAAATCTCGGAATCTTAGTATATATAGATGACATTGTCATTGCTTCTTCTGATGTAGACTCCCACTTTGAAAAATTAAAACTGGTTTTTGACAGATTAAGGCAGCATAAACTAAAGCTTAAACCCAGCAAATGTACTTTTCTTTCAAATAAAATCCAATACCTAGGCTTTGAAAGTCATAGCGGGCAAGTATCCCCTGTAAATAAAAATATTGAAGTAATTGAAAAATTGCAACCACCTACGACACGTAAAGGTGTCAGGTCATTTATTGGAACCCTCTCATTTTACAGGCGTTTTATACCTGACTTCATAAAAAGGGCATTAAATTTAATTGATTTAACAAAGGAAAGTGGGCATTTTGCCTGGACGAAAAAAGCCCAAGAGGAATTTGAGGATTTAAAAAAGGCTCTAATTTCTAAACCGTGCCTCTTATTACCTGATTTTAGTAAAGAATTTTATGTCTATACTGATGCGAGTGGAGAAGCATTGGGTGCAGTTCTGTCACAGTTGGATGAAGAGAATAAAATTCATCCAGTGGCGTTTGCTAGTAGGCGACTCAAAGGTGCAGAAACGAGGTATTCTGCCACTGAGAGAGAACTTCTCGCTCTAGTTTGGGCAACTAGCCATTTTAAGTGCTACCTAGCTAACACCCATTTTACCATTTTTACAGACCATGCCCCCCTTACTTTTATGTTAAAAATTCATGATCCCACTTCACGTATAGCCAAATGGGTATGTACTCTATCTGATTTTGACTTTACCATTAAATATATAAAAGGCAAGTGCAATAGTGTAGCAGACTTTCTCTCTCGATTTGCAAAAATTGATGAAACACCTGAGATTAGCAGCAGTAATTTTTGTATACAGGTAGAAAAAGAAACTACTTTTGTACCGCATTCAAATTTAACTGATAAAATTAGTGAGTTGCAGAAATTCGATAAAAAGTGCTGTGAAATAGCCAGAAAATTAGACCAAAATTTAAACATAGCACCTAAATATATGAAATTTTTTTTTAGAGATGACATTCTTGTGTGTGAGGACACTAGAGATTCGAATATAATAAGTAACCCAATTAAATTGGTAGTCCCTAGGGAAATGATTGAGCAAGTGTTCGCTCTAACACACGATTCTCTGGCGGCTTGTCATCAAGGTTTTAAAAAGACGATTGACCGCATCCGAGAGCACTTTTACTGGCCCGGAATGTCAGCTGATATCAAGCACCTAGTAGAGTCGTGTATTAGTTGCCAACAGAAGAGGGCGTACAAACCTAACCAGCAGGCACCTCTTCAACGGATGCCTACACCCGAGTTTCCTATGAACAAGGTACATTTAGATCTAATAGGCCCACTACCGGTTACATTTTCAGGTAACACCTATATTGTCACGTATATCGACTCTTTTACTAAGTGGCCAGAGGCTTATGCAGTTAATTCCACCACATCTGATGTTATCGCAGATACGCTTGCTGATTTCATTTCACGTTATGGCGCGCCTGCGGTGATAGCAACAGACAATGGGAGAAATCTGATATCCGAAGCGATCAAACATGTCTACAAAATGTTCGGCATTAAACATATCACAACATCTGCCTTTCATCCGGCGTCGAATGGGCAGATCGAGCGACAGAATTCTACGTTAAAAAATGCCCTTAGTCACATAGTAAATGAAAACCAATCAGATTGGGATACTAAACTTAAATTTGCCCTGTTAGCGATGCGTCCCGCTGTGCACTCCTCAACAAAATTAACACCCGCAGCAATTTTATATGGCAGGAATTTAAATTTACCATATAACCTATTTTCTCAGTCATCTAGATTTAGTTATAATGACGCCCCATCATTCTGTGAATTGCTAATCCCTGCCCTCCAAAAAATATATGCCGAAGTGTACGATAATTTGGTTAAAGTATCAGAAGTACAAGAAAAATACAGAGAGAAAACAGCGGTCGTTAAAGATTTAAAAATAGGAGATAGAGTATGGCTGTATAATCCATCTATAACTGCTGGTAATACAAGAAAATTGTCAAAACTAAACAACGGACCTTTTACAATCATTGAAAAACTCAGTGACGTCAATTTTAAAATTGCATTAATTGCTATTCCTTCAAAAACCCAGGTTGTCCATGTAGATCGCCTCACCTTATTCAAAGATAGATGCTTTTCAGGTGTAAATAAACAGAATGGAGACACTCATTCAGACCAAAACCACAGCCAAAGTCAAATGTCAACAACAACAAGTGAATCGAATATTCAATTCGATTTTACTGCACGTAAGAAAAGAAATCGGTTCATAAATCGATTCCCGCCACCCTTACCACGTACAGCATCCATCCAACCTGATACGCAAGGTCCCCGTGCTACGAGCAGACGTCACGAGCAAAGCAATAGCGAAACTAGACCCGGGTGGGAAAACGAAACTAGTAAACAGATGGCCAGCGACGTTCCCCCATCACACTCAACTCCATCCGAGCATATCGGTGGAAAGGTTGATAGGTTACTTCTTGAATCACAAGGAGTGACGGACTTATCGGATAGCGTCGAGGGGTCTCTCAATGGAGTGTAATCTCGTACAACCGTTCCTGTAATCAGTGTAATCTTACTATAATCTTGCCTTAATCTTGCGTAATCATGTCATCCCATGTAATCAGGTATAATCAAAGAAATCCTAATGTAATCCCGTGTAATCACTTGTAATCAATATAATCTTAGTATAATCATGTATAATCAAGTATAATCTCATAATCTCGAACTGAAAATCTCGAGAAAAATCTAATTTGTCGCCATCTAATTTGTCAGGGGGGGGGGGGGGGGGGGGAACTCGTGTGATACATCTACATCGTTCTAAAGCCCAGTGACCTCGCCATTGACTATTCATGTGAATGCACCCCCTCCCCCCCCCCCCGCCGGCAAATTTTTCAAAATTTTGCTTGATCTGAATATTTTTAAATGTTGATGACACCCATCGTGTGCTATATTGTTAGAAAAAATTGGCGATTTATAATTTTTTACGCATTCGATGCGCCCTCCATCCCTGCCCAGGGGGGTACTTTTCTAAATTCTTTCGTAAACACCCGTCATGTGACATATCTTTGGAAAGGCCTTAAACTGCTTATTCATATTTTGCACTTCCAGTGCCCCATCCTCCCCTCTCTGCCTCCCCAGGGGGCATTTTCTAAATTTGTATATACACCTATCGTGTGGCGTATCGTTTAAAAGAACTGTAACTGCTCATTCCAATTATGCATGTTTGGGGCGCCGCACCCCACTCCCCCCCCAAAAAAGGGGAACTTTTTTCATTTTTGTTCACACCCCTTATGTTGCATATCTTTAGAAAGGTCTGAAACTGTCAATTTCCTATTATGCATGTGTTGTGTGTCCCCCTCCGCTCTGCCCCCCAGGGGGGCACATTTTTAATTTCTTTACAACACCAGCCGTGTGATACATCAATTGAAAGGTCTGCAACTGCTTATTCATATTATGGATATCTTGTGTGTCACCCCCCTTTGTCCTCCAGGGGGGGCACATTTTTAATTTCTTTACAACACCAGCCGTGTGACACATCATTTCAAAGGTCTGCAACTGTTTATTCATATTATGGATGTCTTGTGTGTCACCCCCACTCTACCCCCCCTGGGAGGGCACATTTTTAATTTCTTTACAACACCAGTCGTATGATACATCATTTGAAAGGTCTGCAAGTGCTTATTCATATTATGGATGTCTTGTGTGTCACCCCCCCACACTCTGCCCCCCCAGGGGGGCACATTTTTAATTTCTTTACAACACCAGTCGTGTGACACATCAGTTGAGAGGTCTGCAACTGCTTATTCATATTGTGCATGTCTTATGTGACATCCCCCACTCTGCCCCCCCAGGGGGGGCACATTTTTAATTTCTTTACAACACCAGACGTGTGACACATCATTTAAAAGGTCTGCCACTGCTTATTCATATTATGGATGTCTTGTGTGTCACCCCCCCACTCTGCCCTCCAGGGGGGCACATTTTTAATTTCTTTACAACACCAGCCGTGTGACACATCATTTGAAAGGTCTGCAACTGCTTATTCATATTATGGATGTCTTGTGTGTCACCCCCGCTCTTCCCCCCCCTTGGAGGGCACATTTTTAATTTCTTTACAACACCAGCCGTGTGACACATCATTTGAAAGGTCTGCAACTGCTTATTCATATTATGGATGTCTTGTGTGTCACCCCCGCTCTACCCCCCCTTGGAGGGCACATTTTTAATTTCTTTACAACACCAGCCGTGTGACACATCATTTGAAAGGTCTGCAACTGCTTATTCATATTTCATATTATGGATGTCTTGTGTGTCACCCCCACTCTACCCCCCCTGGGAGGGCACATTTTTAATTTCTTTACAACACCAGTCGTGTGATACATCATTTGAAAGGTCTGCAACTGCTTATTCATATTATGGATGTCTTGTGTGTCACCTCCCGCTCTGCCCCCCCAGAGGGGAACATTTTTAATTTCTTTACAACACCAGTCGTGTGACACATCATTTAAAAGGTCTGCCACTGCTTATTCATATTATGGATGTCTTGTGTGTCATCCCCACTCTACCCCCCCCCCTGGGAGGGCAAATTTTTAATTTCTTTACAACACCAGTCGTGTGATACATCATTTGAAAGGTCTGCAACTGCTTATTCATATTATGGATGTTTTGTGTGTCACCCCCCCCCCACTCTGCCCACCAGGGGGGCACATTTTTAATTTCTTTACAACACCAGCCGTGTGACATATCATTTGAAAGGTCTGCAACTGTTTATTCACATTGTGCATGGCTTGTGTGTCACCCCCAGGGGGGCACATTTAAGCTATTGCATAGCTTTTATCGCGAACTTTGAGCGCGGCGACCGAATCTAGAAATTCCGTAACGAGAAAAATACCTAACACTTCGGCTAACGTCGTTTTATTTCGGTAGACTTCTCATTTATTATATTTAAAAAAAATTTGTTTTCTTATTCGGTCATCACGTTCAAACAGTGTAACTTGAATTAATATCAAAGAAAAAGAAAAAAATTAAATTAATTTCAAAGATAAAAAAAACTGCATAAATAAAAAATAAATAAATAATTTTAATTGCATAAGTTGATAAAAAATGCTATGCAATTCTTTACCGCGGCAGTCCTCGAGTGCCACACGTATTTTTTTAATCAGTATTGATTTCAAAGGGTGGTCCAGGGGAAGAGGGAGACATCCCCCTGAGGAATAAAAAGTCCCCTCCCACGAAAAAAAATTGAGATTTTGCGTTTCCAGTGAATAAAAACTGCAATTTATTCACCAGAACACTATAATCCCCCACCTCCCATGTCTCAGAGAAAAGTGTCTGAATTCAACACTGATTTTAATTATATAATCCAATTTTCCTGTAATGGATTATAGGTCTGTTCTTATTATACTTTATTATTTTTTTCTAATTTTACAAGAAGAAAGTTTTGGATTCATGAAAATTTTCGAATTCTGGTTTATGACGAATTTACACGTTTTTTGTGACCAAAGTCTGTCAGTGTGTCTGTAAATGACACAAATTTTGCGAGCGCTCTGTCTCAATAAGTAATCCCGAAATTTAATAAAAATTTATATTTAGTTAGTCCTTTTTATAAATTAGTGCTGATTTTTTTTTTTTTTTTTTTTTTTTTTTTGTGTAAATCGCTCTACAGGTGACGATACTATGCGCAATTTTTACAATTTTCGTAAAAGTTCTTTCTCGAGAACTAACGCACAGACTACTATCAAACTTTAAATTCGATTAGTCCTTGGCATGAATTGATACTGTTTACATTTTGGTATAAATAACTCCAGAAGCGGCGCTGCTATATTGAATTTGTTGCGATTTCTGCAACAGCTCTATCCGATGAATTCTCGGGTGGTTTAATTCGTGGATTTCCACCAAACTACAGATTCATTTAATCCTTGACGTAAATTAGTTTTGTTTATGTTTTGGCTCGCTTTTTGGTGTCTATTGTCTTACAGGTGGTGCTTCTGTGCTCAATTTTGTAGGATTTACATGATTTTAGCGATAGTCATATCTCAAAATCTAATGCACGGAATTTCATATCTCAATGTAATTAGAAACATGCTAGCAGACAGTGTCAGCTAGTAAATTATTAACGTTGCTATCGTGTATTTTCTGTCTTCCAAACACATAACGAGTCTGATATGGTAATCCCATTTTTTTCTATCTCATACATTTTAACACTTTAAAATCACTATATCTCTAAATTAAATCGTAAACTATGCCGATCTTGGGTATTCTAATAATATGAAATTCCGTACATTAGTTCTTGAGATGTGACTATCGCTAAAATAACGTAAATAATACAAAATGCAACATAGCAGCATCACTTATTCGGTGAGTAATACGAATCCTAATCTGTAACAACTCGTGTCAACATCTAACTGATCTTGAAGTTTGATGAAAATCCGTGCATTAGTTCTTGAGATACAGCTATAGTGGAAATCGTGAAAAATGCCACATAACAGTGTTGCCTGTTGGGCGATTTACACTAAAATGTAAACAATAGCAAGTCATATTAAGTACAAAGTAAATCTGAAGTTTCATGAAAGTCCGCTCCGTGCATTAATTTTTCAGATACTGTTATTGCAGAAATGACTAAAAATGAAGCATAGAAGTGCCATATGTGGAGTGCTTTATAACAATATGCAGAAAACGCCTATTCAAGTTATGGACTAACTGATTCTGAAGTTTGAAGAAAATCTGTACATTAGTTTTGGAGATTGAACTATTTCGAAAATCGTAAAAAAAATACAGCATAACAGCACCTTTTGTTGAGCGATTTTTCGCCAAGCTGTAGAAAATATCAATTCATGTCAAGGACTAATTGAATCTGCAGTTTTGCGAAAATCCGTGCTTTAGTTCTGGAGATTGAGTTATTGCGGAAATCATGAAAAATGCTGCATAACAGTTCCACCAATTGGGCGATTTACAACAAAAACTAATCTGCATCAATTTAGATTGGCATCAGACATTTACATCGTGTCTTATGTGAGATTAATTGTTTTAGCAGACTCGGACCGCGCCCGTTTTAGGCTTGCACTTTTTTTCCCTACACAAACGACCCGGGCCAGAACAAGACTGACTTGCTCAGACTTGTTTCCTTGATGTATCGGGCAGGAAAATTGTTTTGTAAAAATAGTAATACCGATCACGAATTTCTGGAAATATATCTTAAGGTGGTTCTCAAATTTCATGTTCAACAATAACGAAACTTTTTGAAATTTTTCTAATTTTTTTTAACTGTAAAGGTATGACTTTTGAAACAATTTGAAGCCAAATAGTGCTTTTTTGAGGGGAGAGAGGGGGAGGGATAGATATATTACAGAGATATATGCGATTCATACGATTGTCGTGTGACAACAGATTTTTCTCCTTTACAATGATATTGCGCCCGTATATTCGATTCAAATCGGCAAATTTCAAAGTATTTTCTAAAAAATCTTTTGCATTTCCCCAAAAATGGAAATGCCATTCGATTACATGGTTTTTAAATAAGAACATCTACCAATTTATTATATGAGTTTCGAAACAAAATCGAATTTACACGAGTGTCAGAAAGTAGCTCATATGGATTTGAAAACAACCTTAACAAATTGCAGGCAAATATTTTTAAAAATATCTACTTTTCCCTATACAGCTTCAAAAATTATGATGTTTTTATTTTTTTCTATTCTTCTACTTTACATTAGTTATTTTAATGAATCTTTATTTTAAATAGGCTAAACTATACTGTAACCCCCCCCCCCCTCTTAAAAAATGTTGAAAGGAAAAAAGAAACATTTAAAAGAATCTTAATTGAATGTTAAAAAGAATCTTTTTTTTTTTTTTTTTTTTTTAATAAATTGAATAGGCCTGATTTAATTGATTTTGTCACTGGCCGGACCAAGATAGCTTTGGTTCGGGTGAGCTGAAAATTCCGGCCCGTGCAGACCTTTTACATAGATTACTGTTCTTTGGTTTTAGAATGGGCATAAGAATGGAGAGTCTAGGTAAGTCTTCTCTTTGTTTAAAAAACGAACCAAAAAAGGTAATTGGACGCCCCTCACCCCTCCTCTAAAAATGTCGATTTTTTTTTTCTTTCGAGAAAAAGATCAGGTGCAGAAACTTGTAACTATGGCATGGTTGTTATCTGATGGGTGCAAGGACAGCTGTTCCCTGAGTCAGCCCTTTAGATGAATATTTTTTATACTATTTTAGGCGTAAATTATTATTGGATAAATCAAAATAATCAGAATTAACGTTATCATGTTGACATAAATATTTTCACTCTCTTTTTTTCCCTCTTTATACAAAGTAGAAAAAGGAACTTTTAAGGACACCCCCCCCCCCTTCATCTCAGTTCCGAGACCGCAAGAATGCTCAATTTAAAAAAAATCATCTCAATTCAGTGTTTACATTCTAAGATTAACCATGTGTAAATTTTCAGACTTATCTGAATATGTATATGTGGTTTGTAAAAAGGTTCGCCTTTCCCGATGCATCTTTTCCGGTGCCCCTTTTTTCCGATTATCTTACACACTATTTTAATGGTCCCTTTCCTTTGTCGTTTGATACAAAAGCGTACAATGGGGAAATTTGGATAAAATTCTATGTCAAAAAATCCAAACATAAAAATGACCAAAAGTAAAATTTATTTAAAAAATATATGCAGCTAAAATAAAAAGAAGAAGAAGAAATATTTAAAACTATTAAAATGCAAGCAAAAGTTTTTTAAAAGAATGCTTCCATACGTTTAACATTAGCATTTCAGTGCTACAGTCTTCACGTTATCAGTACAGTCTTATAAATATTAGTGTAGTCACAGAAGTAAGTGAATATTTGCACGATAACTTGAAGCCTATTTAAGCTTTTTAGGTGCGTTCGTAATTATGTAAATACGTAGCACCTATTGTTGTCGCTCAGTCCGTCCGTCTGTCCGTCTGTCTGTCCGTCCGCATATAACAACGCAAAAACTACCCAACCGAATCGTTTGAAATTTAAAATACATAATTATAACATAATTTTGTCGAGTCATTTCAAATTTTATGAAAATTGGGTGGATAGATCAGTTACAGGGACAATCAAAAGGATTCCGTTACATTACGGTCAATGGGGAAAAAATTTCAAATGCATTTTAATCGTTTGAAATTTAAAACATATAATTATTGCGTAATTTTGTCGAGTCCTTTCAAATGTTATGAAAATCGAATGCATAGATCAATTACAGGGACAATCAAAAGGATTCCGTTACATTACGGTCAATGGGGGAAAAAGTTTCAAATGCATTTTAATCGTTTGAAGTTTAAAACATATAATTATTACGTAATTTTGTCGAGTCATTTCAAATGTTATGAAAGTCGGATGCATAGATCATTTACAGGGACAATCAAAAGTATTCCATCACATTACGGTCAATGGTAAAAAAGTTTCGAATGCATTTTGATGATGTTACACTCATTCGAACATAATAGAATTGGCATGAATCTATGAAATATATACTAAAATATGCATTCCGTACAATCTGTGATGCAAATAATTTTTATTATTAAATTACAGGGCCACACAAAAGTATTCCACTACATAATGCTATACGGGGAAACATTGTTTGGGGCGTGTTTTAATTACATTCAACTATTTCACATTTTATGAATAAGATATACGTTGCTGAGGTGTAATAAAAATTACTTCCTGCATATTTACAGAAACACAAAGATTTCGACTACTATACTGTATCCGAAGTACGCTCTACTATATCAGCAAGATCTGAATATTTTTAAAACTTCGTTATCGGGCGAACGCACCTCATTTGCTACGTTCACGTGCAATTTCCAACTTGTTTTTTTTTTTTTTTTTTTTTTCAGAATTCTTACTTGCATTTTAATATTTGACACTTATACAAAGAAAGTAATCTTTAAGAATATAAGTTAATCAAGGTTTGTTTAACTTGGAGTGCTATGGAGCAAATTCTACAAAGCGAAAAAGCGAGGAATGCAGAATGCTTTAATTTCTGGCAGAGATTTGTTAAAAAGAGAGAGAAAACTAGTTGGATGTGTCAATCCCAAAACTTTCCTCTATCTCATAAATACATTTTAATAAAAAAAAAAAAAAACGTGGTGACCCCAAAGTTACCCACTATCGAATTTCCTCAAACATTTGAACTAGCCTAATGAGATTCTGGTATTCGAAAAGCCTAAAACGCAAATTTAATTAATATTCTGAGAAAATGAGCTTAGTAGTGCCTCATGTTGGGTAATTTATACTAAAACCTAATAAGCATCTATTTATGTCAAGATTTAACAGAATCTGAAATTTGATGGAATTTCGTCCATTAGTTCTTGAGATATAGTTATAAAAAAAAATTTGCAAAACGTAGCACAGCAACACCATATCTTGGACAATTTATGCCAAAACGCAAAAAAGCGTCTAATTATGTTATGGTGTAAAAGAATCTGAAGTTTGATGAAATTCTGTGCATTAGTTCTTGAGATATAGCTAGTTAAAAAAAAAAAAAAAAACGTGTAAAATATAGCACAGCAGCACCATCACTTGAAGGATTTATAACAAAACGTAATCATGGTGTAATTATGTTATATGTCATTTTGTAACAAAATCTGAAGTTTGATGAAATTCTGTGCGTTGGTTGTTGAGATATAGCTATCGGAAAAATCGTGAAAAATGCAGCATAGCTGCATCACCTGTTGCAAGGTTAATACCAAAATGTAATCAGTGTCTAATTATGTTATATATTCTAGTGTAACAGAATCTAAAATTTTTATAAAGTTCTCTGTATTAGTTCTTGAGATATAGCTATCGCAAAAATCGTGCAAAATGTAGCATAGCAGCGCCACCTATATGGCAGTTCACACCAAAACCTTATCAGCGGCTATGTATCTCTGGGTATCGCAGAATCTGAAGTTTGGTGAAAATCTGTGCATTAGTTCTTGAGATATAGCTTTCATGAAGATCATGAAAACATGGCATAGCAGCGCCACCTGCTGGCCAATTCACACCAAAACTTAATGAGCGTCTATTTATATCAAGGGGTCACAGAATCTGAAGTTTGGTGAAATTCTGTGCATTATTTCTTGAGATATAGCAATCTTGAAAATCATGAAAAACGTAGTATAGCAGCGCCACCTGCAGGCCAATTTTCACCAAAAACCAATAGGCACTAATTCATATCAAGGTCTAACTGAATATAAAATTTTATTAAATTTCGAACATTAGTTCTTGAGATAGAGCGCCCACAAATTTTTTGTCACAACAGACAGAGACACACAGACAGACAGACAGACTCACAGACAGACATTTTCTAAAAATAGTCAAAACGTGTTCAGGACCTTCTAAAACGTATAAATCCGTCGAAAACCGGAAGTCGAAAATTTTCATGAATCCAATACTTCTTTCTTGTAAAGATAGAAGAAAGTAATAAAAAGCTTTATAGATAATTGTTTTGTTGCTTCAGGTCTACAGGGGTGCCCAGAGAGGGGTTTGGTGACGCAAAATGCGTCATACAATTTAATTTTGGGGCGGAATTTGAGAAAAAGTATATTTTTTTGGGGGGGGGGGGGGGATTTTTAAATTCTTAATATTTCCTTTTTTCTCATCTTGCTTTTTTTAATATCACTTTTAAATTTTTTCAACATTTAATTTCCAGAAATGTTCCTGTGTTTTCTTTTTTTAAATTCTAGATAAGGGCAATAAGAACTCATTCCACTATGCTCAACTCGCTATCTTTTGAATGTGCAGTAAATTATAAATAGAATATATTTTACAATTGATATTCTGTTTAGGGGGGGGGGGGGGGGTCAATGTTAAAGTATGAAGTTTTTTTTAGGGGGGGGGATTTGTGTCATTGGGCTTGGGGGGGGGGGGGATTGTCACCACTGCCGGTCTAAAAACTAAATTTAGGGAAAGAAGGGGAAATTTGGCAGGAAGAAAGAAAAACGGAAATTTCATTTTTGTATTACTAACAATTTTTAAAAGGAAATACAGTGGAGCATCGTTTATACGACGCCGAAGGGACTACAGAAAAACGTCGTATAAACGATAACGACGTATAATCGATTTTTACTTCCAAAAGTAGAATTAATTTTGTTTTCATTTAATTTTAATGTTTAACGTGGTGATTTGCATAAATTCGTAAAATAAAAAACAAAAATAAAAAAACGGGGAGGGGATTAGAAAGCAATTTAAATATGCTTAACTTTATTTATGTTTCACCGAAAGGTTCTTCATTTGCAGTACATCATTTCCTTTCCATTTAAAGCTCAAAAACCCCGCGTGGCCAACTAAAAGTCGCCGATACTGATGAGAGTTAGAAGGATAGTCTATTTGCAATTTAAAACAGGTCGGGAAAGCTGACCGTCCCTGAAAAAAGAATGACCCCTCCAAGTGTAATCTGTTACACGTAAGCTGATTTTTCAGACTAATCGAACTCAGCCCACATTTTTATAAGGTAGAGTGCATTTAAACACGCTCTTTGGTGTCATTCATAGCTGCCAACTTCCGCTTGTTCGTAAAATACAAAACAAAAATAAACAAAAATAAACCTATACGAAATCGAAAAATCGACGTATAAACGATTTTGGGCGTCGTATAAAAGATATATTTTTACATTAAAATGAATAGGAATGAGTCAGGACTACATTAAAACGTCGTATAAATGTAAACGTCGTATAAGTGATCGTCGTATAAACGATGCTTTACTGTACTTAGTGATGAAATGATCGGAATGTTGCATTTCATTCTAAGTTGGCTAAAATGTGGAAAAATATAAATTTAACGTTTTGTAGGTTTTTATGCCTTCTTCTTTTTAGCTCACAGGCTATCATAGCCTGAGAGCTTATGTGCCCGCCCGTTCTGTATGTTCGTTCGTATGTGCGTAACGCGATAACTCATGATAAAAATATCCGATCCTCTTAAAATTTTGTATGTAGGTATATCCTGACAAGGCGCTTCCCTGATTAGTTTTTGAAGTTCATTCGATATGTATAAGAGGGGGAACGGGGGGCTCATGCCCCCCGTTAGTTGATATAAATGGGATTTTCATGCAGAATTAAGTTTTCAAAATTTAGATTAGGATCATTCTGATGAGGCGATTCCGTAACTGTTATTAGGTGTTCATTGAATAAGTATAAATAGGGGGAACAGGGGTTCTAATCCCCCCCCCCCCCCCCGTTAGTTGATATAAATGGGATTTTCATGCAGAATTAAGTTTTCGTTCAAAATTTAGATTAGGATCATTCTGATGAGGCGATTCCGTGACTGTTATTAGGTGTTCATTGAATAAGTATAAATAGGGGGAACAGGGGTTCTAATGCCCCCCCCCCCCCCCCCCCGTTAGTTGATATAAATGGGATTTTCATGCAGAATTAAGTTTTCGTTCAAAATTTAGATTAGGATCATTCTGATGAGGCGATTCCGTGACTGTTATTAGGTGTTCATTAAATAAGTATAAATAGGGGGAACAGGGGTTCTAATGCCCCCCCCCCCCCCCCCGTTAGTTGATATAAATGGGATTTTCATGCAGAATTAAGTTTTCGTTCAAAATTTAGATTAGGATCATTCTGATGAGGCGATTCCGTGGCTGTTATTAGGTGTTCATTGAATAAGTATAAATAGGGGGAACAGGGGTTCTAATGCCCCCCCCCCCCCCCCCCCCCCCGTTAGTTGATATAAATGGGATTTTCATGCAGAATTAAGTTTTCGTTCAAAATTTAGATTAGGATCATTCTGATGAGGCGATTCCGTGACTGTTATTAGGTGTTCATTGAATAAGTATAAATAGGGGGAACAGGGGTTCTAATGCCCCCCCCCCCCCCCCCCCGTTAGTTGATATAAATGGGATTTTCATGCAGAATTAAGTTTTCGTTCAAAATTTAGATTAGGATCATTCTGATGAGGCGATTCCGTGACTTATTAGGTGTTCATTGAATAAGTATAAATAAGGGGAACAGGGGTTCTAATGTCCCCCCCCCCTTAATTTATATAAATGGGTTTTTCAAGCAGAATTTTCAGATTTCATTCAAATCTCTGAATAGTTTTGGAAGTTTAATGGTTAAGTATAAAAGAGGGGGATAACTCTTTTTAAATTATATAAATGCTAAATGGGTTTTTATTAAGAATTATCTAATTTGCTCTGAATTTTGGATATAGATTTTTTATATGATATAGCATGTCTTTGGTAGTATAGGAGGTTCAATGATTAAGTATAAAAAAAGAGAAAAGGGGAGAGCTGTTTCCCCTTCTTAATTTTTTTTTTTCGAACGGAATTAACCCTTGAAAATATAAGGCTTTAATGTGCAATTAGTATTTGTAGCCTGTGATCTCAATGCCTTCAGTTTAACTGGGCAGTATTCTTTATTTATTTTTTTTCGAACGGAATTAACCCTTGAAAATATAAGGTTGTAATGTGCAATTAGTATGCGTAGCATGTGAGCTCGATGCCATCAGTTTCACTGGGCAGTATTCTTTATTTATTTTTTTTTCGAACGGAATTAACCCTTGAAAATATAAGGCTGTAATGTGCAATTAGTATTTGTAGCCTGTGAGCTCAATGCCTTCAGTTTAACTGGGCAGTATTCTTTATTTATTTTTTTTCGAACGGAATTAACCTTGAAAATATAAAGTTGTAATGTGCAATTAGTATGCGTAGCCTGTGAGCTCGATGCCATCAGTTTCACTGGGCAGTATTCTTTATTTTTTTTTTTTCGAACGGAATTAACCCTTGAAAATATAAGGCTGTAATGTGCAATTAGTATTTGTAGCCTGTGAGCTCAATGCCTTCAGTTTAACTGGGCAGTATTCTTTATTTATTTTTTTTCGAACGGAATTAACCCTTGAAAATATAAAGTTGTAATGTGCAATTAGTATGCGTAGCCTGTGAGCTCGATGCCATCAGTTTCACTGGGCAATATTCTTTTTATTTAGAAATTTAATGTATAGTTTTGCACTTTGTCGAGCAAAATTTTTCCCAGGTCGGGCTTTGCCCGACCCTTGGCTACGGCCCTGATTCCGTAATCTCGTACAGAGTTTCTCTCATTGATAGACCCCTCGACGAAAGTAAAATTTAAATAAATTCAAATAAGCTTGATTCTTTATCTTAATAATAACATTTCATACTTGAATGCATGATGCACAACTCAAACATATTTAAATGCAAAATATTTGTTAATGCAAATGTTATTCGTTGCTGTGTCGAAATTAATTCAGACATTTATTAAATTAAATTTCTGTGTCTAAATATGTTCAATTGAGCTTCGCTTTGATTCTAGATATTTGCTAGAATATATAGTATATACAGGCATTTGAAGCTCAAAAAGGACAAATAAAAGAATGTTTTGGTGTAGTTTGATATTTGGGGCCTTTATACTTTTTGGGTCGCTGAACACGAATCTGAGTATTTTCCAACAAGATATTTTTTCTTTTCTTTTTTTTTAAATAACGCCAAAACATTTAATTTTATGTAAAAGTCGGCCGTACATCAGTTTAGAGGATAAATTTGGTACCTTTTTTTCCCCTTATCAATGGTTCAGCAACGACAGGGTCGCAAAGATGGGTGTGAAAAGAAACAATTCTGGGAAAACGGAAATTATGACGCTGTTCGCACAACTTCATTCATCTATACCGGCACTTTCCACACTTTTTCTTTCACGTAGCCCTTTGTTCGGCTTTTTATTTCTGAGTATCCCTATTTCTCAGAAAAATGCCTTCCTCCCCAGCGAAAACATTCTTTTTTTAGGCTACGAGTACACACAACTACATTTTGCTGATAGAAGGTGGCGTGTTTTAAGTTCGCAGACGGCATGTTTGGCGTATAATGACATTTCCAGTTCAACTTCAATCCACCTGTTGGACAGGGTCCTTTCCCTTAATTAAGGTTGAGATAGTTATCTCCTGAATCATTGTTATATCCCCGTTTCCTATTGTCAGTAAACCTCAGAAGGGAGGAGAAGAAAGGATTTCCTGGAATTCAGTTGTACTTGGTCAAAAATGCACGTGTGCTCGGAGCCAGGGGGTTTTGTTCATCTGACAAAATCCTATTCGTAATTCGTTTCTGTCCTGTCCTCTTTCTGTCTGTTAAAGACACTGCGGCGCGATAAGGGGGAGGGGGAGAGAAGGAGGCGGTCGCCCCAGGCGTGGAAATTTAGGGGGCACCAAATTTATAGCTCCTCCAACGTTATTTCTGGCCTGTCACAAAAAAGTTAGGGGGGAGGTGCCAAATTTTAAAACGCGCTTATTTGTTTTTATTTCGTCCTATTACATTATATATATATTTACATCTAGTTTGGCACGTGGAGTGAAATATATATTTTTTATTTATTAAATACCTATTTATTGAAATTACTAGCCGCCTCTGGATACCAGTACCAGTTTGGTCTCGCTTAAATTTGTGCCAAGCTTTGCAACATTTTACTTTTATTTTTTTGCCAGTTTAAGGGTTTATATTATTTTTTTTATCACTAACAATCATAATATTTTTGGAATTCAGTTTTCTTTCTACTTTAGAAATTATTGCGATTTATTAATGATTTACCATTTTAAATATCGTTTAAACATTTTTTTTAAATAAATAACTTCTTTTTATAATTATTTTAAGATCAATTTTTTTGGTGCTGCAATCTATGGTAGAATTATTTAATAAATATAAATTAACAATTTTAATTTATTAATGAAAGGGTAAATTGTTTTGAAAGAAATATTAAACAAACCCTCTGTATGATCTGCGATCACATGTACCGACTTGGTACCGACTTGTTTTAAATTAGTAAGCTTCTTATCATAACCATTTCATAAATCGATACAAATTACATTTATCATGTCGGACATTTTTGTGACTTTATTAACTATTTTTGCGACTTTTTAAAATTGATTTTGTAATTTCCGCTATTATTTTCACGTACACTCAGCAAATCCGCCACATACTCCTTGGGATACGTGTGCCGCAGATTGTGCACCGACGCTTTATACATACAAGTTGTATACAATAAATCCTGTAAGAAGTGAACCTGTCTATAACGGAATCTTGTCTTAAATAAAAATTTTCTACTGTCTTAATGAAATAAATACTATACAATTTTGCAGGCTAAGACAAAAACCTGGCAAAAACAAAAAACTTTCAATCTTTTTAATTTTGCTTTAATACGTTTGAGTGTACTTCATAAGCTTAGTTAAGCGAAAAGGCCCGATGGCTAATGCTAATGCTATGGGAGAAATTTCAATATGTTTAAATGATTATTTTTGCATTAGATAGCTGAGATCAATCTGTACAAAGACCGTTTTTTAATTTTTCGATTTTGAATACAGATGTTTTTAATGAAGAAATTTTAATTTTCGGAGCCGGTTTCAAAATGAAAGTAATCTCATGAAAAAAATCTTCAGTCAATATCTAAAAAGCAAAAAACGGTCTTTGTACAGATTAATCTCAGCTATCCAATGCAAAAATAATCATTTAAAAATACTGAAATTCAAACGAGATATATTTACAAATTTCTTCCATAGGATTAGCATTAGCGAATTGGTCTTTTCTCGTGGCTCAAATAGCCCCTTAACTTCAAACTTCATTGGCTGCATTTGTATGCATAATTCCGATTGACATATGTTGTATACAGTAAACCCTGTGAAAAATTAACCTATCTATAAAGGAATCTTGTCTTTAAATAAGAAACTTCTATTGTCTTAATGAAATAAATACCATACAATTATGCAAGCTAAGACGAAAATTTGACAAAAACAAAAAACTTTCAATGTTTTTAATTTTGTTTTGACATGTTTGACTGGGCTTAAGTTTAGGAGACCATTTCAATCAAGAGAAAGATCCATTTGTTAATGCTAGTTATATGGAAGAAATTTTTAAAGATATCTCGTTTGAATTTCAATATTTTTAAACTATTTCTTTTTCATTGGAAAATTAAGATCCATCTGTACAAAGACCGTTTCTTACATTTTCAATTTTGTTTTCATATATTTTAATGAGGACACTTTTATTTTCGGAACAGGTTTCAAAAGTGAAAGCATTCTCATGAAAAATATCTACAGGTAAAATCGAAAAAGTAAATCTTCTTTAATCGTCTTTGTACAGATTGACCTCAGCTATCCAATCAAAAAAATAAATAAATAAATAAATAAATAAATAAAATAAAATAAAATAAAATAAGTTATCTTTATAAATTGCTTCCATAAGATTAACATTAGCGAATTGATCTTTTCGCATGACAAAAGTATTTAACCCCTTAAATTCGAACTCTATTAGCTGTATTCATTTGTATGCGTGATTCTGATTGATATATGGTTTGGTTTGGTTTATTTTTGTCGTCCGATTATCTACGCTAGGGATATAGGACCAGGGGGAGGTGCCCTTCGTGGGGGTCTTTCTAAGGGAACCTAACCCTTATTTACGCAAGGTTCGAAGAAAACCACGAAAACTCCGAACGGTTAGGACTTCAGCCGAGATTGGGTTCGAACCCAGCACCTGCCGTCTACCAGTTGAGAGGTCCGAACCTCTCGGCCACTGGTGGGCCTGATTGATATATGATGTATACAGTGAAAAATTAACCTATGTGAAAAAATAACCTGTCTATAACGGAATTTTACCTTAAAGGAAAAATTTCTATTGTCTTAATGAATTAAACACCATAAAATTATGAAAGCTAAGAAGAAAACCCGACGAAATCGAGCATTTTTAAATCTTTTTTTTTTTTTTTTTTTTTTTTTGGGGGGGGGGGGGGGGGGGGGGGGAGTTTTAAACATGTTTGACTCTACTTTATAATTTTAGGAGGTTTCTTCAGTAAAGCGAAAAGAACCGGTAGTTAATGCAAATGCTATCGAAGAAATTTTTAAAGATATCTCGTTTGAATTTTAATCGTTTTAATGATTCTTTTTGCAGTGGATAAGTAATATTGATCTGTACAAAGACATTTCAATTTTCATTTTCAATCAATTGTACATTTTCAATTTTATTTTCAGATATTTTTAATGAGGAGACTTTCATTTTCGGGAACCGGTTTCGAAATGTGAAAGCATTTTCATGAAAAAAAAAAAAAAAAAAAAAAAAAAAACCTGCAGTCAACATTAAAAAAGTAAAAAAAACGGTCTTCATACAAACTTTATATAGATTGCCCCAATGCAAAAATAATCACTTAAAAATACTGAAATTCAAATGAGATATTTTTATAAATTTCTTCCTAAGGATTAGTATTAGCGAACTGGTCTTTTCGCACGACCCCCTTAACTTCAAACTTCATTGGTTATACTTGTATTCATGATTCAGGTTGATATATGTTGTATACAGATAGCCCTGTGATAAATTTACCTGTCTATAACTGAATCTTACCCTATATTATTTATTATTATTTTTTTTATGAAATAAATACCACACAGTTATACAAGTTAAGATAAAAACCTGACAAGACAAAAAAAATTCGATATTTTTATTTTTCTTTGACAGGTTTGACTGTACTTTATAAGCTCAGGGCCATAACTAAAGGAGCACTATGGGTGGCTCAATCCCGTGAAAAATATTTTGAACCCCCCTCCTGGAAAAGATTCCAAGGTCACTCAATGAATTTCTGTTCCGAAAATTCAAATGAAATATTGTTCAAAAATCTAATTTAGTTTTGAGATCTTTTCACAGTTTTGCAAAACAAAAACTTACTAACGTTTTGCATATTAAATTGTATCTAAAATAAGTGTTTCAACATTACCTCATCCTATTTGTACATGTGAAGTCAACACGATGTTTAATTTTGCACCAGTTATACACTCAAAACTTTCAATCATCCTACACTTTTCTTAGCATAAAATGAAGTTATTATAACAGTTTGATAAGATACATAGTACATACAATGTGAATATGCACTCATTTATCTTTCTGCTTCAGAGAGAAAAAAAATTATGAGCCCCCCTCCCCCTATTGTTCACCCCTAGCTACGGCCCTGTATATTCTTAGAAGGCGTCAAGTGAAAAGATCCTGTTGCTAATACTAATCCTATGGAGGAAATTTTTAAACATATATCATTTGAATTTAAATGAATACTTTTTGTATTGGAGAGATAAGTTTGATCTGTAATACTTTTTCGATTTTGTTTACAAATATTTTAATGAGGACAGCCCCTTCAGACCGACTGAAGGGGTCTGAAGTAGCCCCTTAATTCCAAACTTCATTGACTGTATTTGTATACATGATTTAGGTTAATGTATGTTGTATATCGTAAACCTTGTAAAAAACTGACGTGGTTATAAGCTAAATCTATACTTAAGTAGAAATTTTTATAGTGTTAACGAAATAAATAATATACAAATTAAGACGAAAACTTGCAAAAATGAAATTTTTATCAATCTTTGCGGTTTCAATTTACCAGATTTGTGTGCATGATTGAGTAAACCATTCAAATTCTCCGTTTATGAAGTTTTATACTTTATCTAGTTAGAATAAAATCAGTGAAAATGGAATTAATAGAGATCGGGGAAAATTCCATTTTAAACAAGTTTCTGTTTCAATCTGAGTATTCCTATAATTATCTTTTCATCATCAGGATCGGAAATATTTCTATTTAATAAGTTGAGTGTCACGGTGACTGACACTGAACGTTTCCCATTTAGGCCGCGTCAATCACTGGTGACTGAGAATGTAAAACATATTACAAACATTTTTAATACAGTAATTACATAAAACAATATAAGTATTTTGGTTTTATATCATATTGTAGACTGTCAGTCACCGGTACTGGCATGACACTCGACGTGTTAAAGCAGAAATTGATTTTCACAACCGGACTTCTGCAAAGATGGAATCGTAAAGGACTGGATAAAAATTCCTTTTTACAGATTTTCATATGATCAGGTATAAATGATTCATATTATCAGCACGTTAGTTCCACCGAACTTTAAAATTTCTTCTATTTATGTCACGCTTTTGTTGCAGACATATTCTAATATCTTAGGTTTAACTATAGTACATATATGCTTTTAAGGGGTTATTATAGAGTGATTACAAATTTTAGAGGATATATGTGAAATTATAGCTTATTTATAATGGATTATCCTGCATTAAACGAAAAAAAAAATAACTTTAAAAGTATACCTACTAAAATGAAACATTCGGGCCTTTTTGCGATTCCATTTTAGCAGTTCTTACTGTTTTTTTTAATGTACAGATCCGTTGGTTGGGTGTATATTTCGGACCACTTCTCCCACACTTTTCTACAACAACGTCGGTTGATACTGTTTTCTTATTTTGAACAATTATAAAAAGTTAAGATGTAAAAAAAGCTCGTAAAATCGATTAAAACTCTTATATGATAACCTTTAGTAATTTAATCACATGTAATCAAGTATAATCAGCTGTAATCTTGGTGTAATCAAGTATAATCAGCTATAATCTTGGTGTAATCAGTATAATCAGCTGTAATCTTAGTGTAATCAAGTATAATCACATGTGATTACAGTAATCAGCTGTAATCAGCCGTAATCAAGGTGATTTCGTAATCTCGTACAGAATTTCTCTCATTGAGAGACCCCTCGGATAGCGTTGGGCGCGAAGCGAAAATGATGAGAGTAGGAGCGTCTAGTGATTCAGGCCGTGTGAGTCGTTCACGAGAACGATCCGGCATCAAATCAAAACAACAGAAGTGGCGGTCAGTACCGGGAGCTGATTACTCTTTGAGAAACAGGAATTCGCGTCCTAATTATAGATTTTAGAGCTGTTTAGCTTTATTTTTTTTTAAGATTGTATATATATAGGTAATTGTATTTATTTTTAAACAAATTGTAGGCCCAATATAAACAAATTTAGGTAGTGTGTGAACCTAATAGTGCTTTGTTTTGATTTTGATCCGCAAATGTTTATTGTGGATTTTTAGCCTGCACCTTATTTTCTCTCGGGAGTGTTAGTAATATTACGATATATTAGGACCAATTGAGTGCTCCGCCTCCTGTTTGTATTCTTTTTTTTAATTTTTAGCGGATTTTAACGCTAATTTTGGGAACTTGGAAAAATTTCTGGTCAGGAAATTTTGGGAAAGTAGGCATGATAGCAATATATGTAATGCCTGTAAAACCCAGGTGCAACCCTTTTTGTATATAGTATAGTTACTAGTGTAAATATAGTTCATTCTTTAAAAAAAAAAAAAAAAAAGTAAGAACTTTTGCAATTTTTTTTTTAACTTTACCTTTTTTGGGGGTATTTTTGGAAATTTGTTTCTCTATTTGGGAGATAGAGGATTTCTGATACAAGCAATGTACACCCCCACAGATATATTTATCTAGTTTTTGTACATTTTGTATATATATATATATATTGTTTGTGTTATCTATTTTATTATGTTGTTTGATTTTTCTAACAATCGACCCTTCCCCTTATATGTGTAAATGGGGTATTTTGAAAAAGCTCGTATTCCTGGTCAAAGAAATTGGCAAGCTCTCGTGTGGAGTTAATATTAACAACTTTAGGTGTTATTTGTGATATTTTAAGGACTGTGTATTTTGGTTACTGTCTGTATAAAAACTAGTTCCTCATCAGTGGTAACAAAGGTATACAATTATCACTCGAAGTTACACAAGGTAACCTATACAAATATAGTGTTATGTTCTAAATGTCCATACATTTGTGTACTTCAGTTTGAAAGGTAAAATACATTATATTGTTTTTTTTTTATGTGCACACGTTATGTAATTGTCCCCACTGAATATAATCAAGTGTAAGTGCTAATTTCACCTTCTTTTGTGTGTGTATACCCTATGTATGTAATGCAAGGTATTGTTCTTTTTATTGTATATGTGTATACAACATATTATCCTACTTATATGTGTACATATCTGTGATACCTCCAGCTGCAATGATATATTTATAGTGATTTTTCAGGAATTGGTTGTTTCGGCCCTTTGGCTCAGTCCTGCTCACAGGATTCAAAATTTTTCAAAAAATTCCTTTCCTTATACGGGACAAATCTTCCTTGCATTCGACTTGTGGGAAACTTTTTTTAAAGGCTTAATATTTACAGAGGTGGTAGCATGTAGAATTATCCCAGAGTATTGGTATTCGTAACTGTATGCCCAGCTTGAAAATCTAGGTGGGTATGCCACGTAAATAGTGTAGGTTTTGCAATAGCAACTTAGGCCCTAGTATACATTTAACTTTCAAATTTTATACCCAAACTTCAACATTGCATTCCGGAGTGCATAGTTGTTGTGGTGATTTAGTTAGGGTGAAGTTATCAACTTTTCGGGTAGTTGTGTGATCTGCTCTAGTCGGTAATCTTAATTCAACTAGTCAACCGGGGTACTACATTAACTTGTCATTTCACTTTTCCATTCACTTTGGATTCAATTTTTTTTGTACTTTTCTTCGACTTACCTTCTGGGATCTTCTAGCTAAAAAAATAAAATTCTTGTTTTTTGACCAAAACGAATAATGTTTATTATTTTTTCAACGAGGGGGAGCTCTTGTTACAGTTTTTTTTTTTTGATTACTGCTTCTCTTTAAAATTTTAATTATTCAAAATTCAAAACACCTCTTTCCTTTTTTTTTTCTAGATACGCACAGGCCTTAATACTCCTGTGATTCCTTTTTCCGTTCCCACGCCTTCGCAAGCGTTGGTGAATGTTAGAAAGAAAAGCACACCCCCTCCCCTTAAGACTCGCATAAAATCCCTGCTCGGCAGAGAAATGCAGTAATTGCTAAAAGCCCTTTTGTTAAGATTAAAGATGTGTGTGCTTCCCAAGCTATGAGTTGTCAGACAATAAATAGCGTACCCTATAATAATTGGCCACACACACAGTTTTTTAAGCCCTGGGTAAAATTGCTAAAAGTACACTCCTTTTTTATGACCCATAAAAAATTGTATAGTGTCATTTCAGAGAGAGAGCGAGATACATTTTCGACCATAAAAATATCCCAGCTGTAGATTTCATGGGAACGGGAGCTGAAAAACACCTGCCTGTGAAAAACCTCATGTAAGTCACGTGATTGAGATATAGAAACATGTCCTTATATGGACTTTGGATATGGTACTTGCGCGCTGACCAACGAGAAGTCACCCTTTTGGTTGGGGATAGTGGGGGATGCGTCCGTGTTCCCAGAAAAAGTACCCCCGTATGTTAGAGGCTTACGTGCAATTGGTTTTTTGAAAAAAAGGTCAGTCCTGGTGATAGGAGTCGACGGAGAGCATCTGGTGGAAGAGATGCAAAAGTTCTGTCCCCCCCTCCCCTGTTTTTAATCTGGGAGAGGGGAGGCCAAAAAGAATTCTACGATTTTTCGACATTACTCCCAGAGATACGCTAAGTGGAAGTCGCAGAAGTGTTGCCTGCCAAATATAACTGAGAGTTTGCTGAAGAAATATGTCCCTTCCGAACTATTGGTCTAGAAAAAAGGGATCGGAGCCCCTCGTTTTAATTTGAAATATCCTATATGTTGCAGTTGAGTATACCAGAAGTACAGTTGATTTCCCGAGCTCCCGCACTCATAAGGCTTATTTAGATACCCGCCTAACGGAAGTCTTTACCGAGAGCAGCGGAATAAATGGCCCTTGGCGGCAAATGACTGTTAGCATGTGGCAGTGAACGTCCAAGATTATTTTTGTTGTTTCAAATATTTCTCAGGGTAAAATGTGGATACCCAAGAGCCGAAAAATCTCAGCCTAACGATTCGTGTCGCTGATGGATGAAAGGCGATTATGTCGCAAAGCCCTCATGAAGTTACCGTAGCTCAGCGTATTGTTTCAGACGAAGGGAAGATAGCGTAGAAACTGTTTTCAAAGATTACTCCAAGTCTAATTTGGGCAACAGAAACGCCATAAATTAGTATAAAAAAGTGCTCTGGTGCAAGGAAAATTTGTGATCCACGTTAATAATACATATGAAAATACCCTAAATGGGTGAATGGTAGAAATAGCTGTAGGTAAGAAATATATTTTGTATTTGTTCTTAAAATACTTTTATCCTAGTGAATATTCTTGTTATGAATTAATATTTCCATATGTTTGCAACAAAATTTGTGTTAGTGAATTCAGATGCCTTTTTTTTCTTATGTTAAATTAAATAAAGGAGAATGTATTTAAAGGATATGCTTTAGTATAGTTCTTTAGTTTTTTTTATTTATCCTACCTTGATATTAGTTTGTTTGAATTTTAATCTCAATAGTGTCAAAATAACTATACTAAATTTTGTAATACCATGAAATTAAAGTAGTTTCTTTGAATGTTTAAAAGTAAAAATAGTTTTCAACCATTTCTTTTTTATTCAGAATTTTAAAGTAACTTATCAGGCTGGAAATCATATAAGCACTGATTAATTAATATACTTTTATCTTAAACTGAGTAAAGATATTTAGCTAATTAATAGAATTTTTAAAGCAAAACTGTTGAGAAGTTCACATGATTTAAAATGAATTAACTTATCTTATAAAAAAAAAAAAAAAAAAAAAAAAAAATGGAGAAATTAAAATAGATGTACTAACACTATACTTTTTTGGCCACAATGTCATTGTTGTATTATGGGATGCTTGTGTTTATATTGTAGAAATCTTATTGCTTGTAAAAAAATTTTTTCTTTCTTTGCTCCCCACAAATAGATGGGAGATTCCAGGGTCTTTCTTCTATCTTTTGAAATTTTAACAAAGGTCTTGAGCTTTAAAGTTATCTGTTCGAGTTTGATATCCCATAAAACAACATTGGCAAAATATTGGGTTCACTGCTACAGATCCTTATATGCTACATCTGAGATCTAGACAGATTGAGAATTTTGTTGTGTTATCATTATTACTTACTGGAAATCATTAATATGTATAGAAACTTAATGAATATGTATTTTTTTTTATTAGTTTTAAATTTTATCTTGGTAATCTTTCTTATTTCTGTAATTTCTTAACTTAACTTGTGTTATCTAATAGTATTTATCCTTATGAAATCTCTTTTTGTTTTGGTTATCTTAAATTACAACAAAATTCATATAGAAGGTAGTCTAGTCCAGATCTCAGCTAACTCATTAGTAAAGTAGATGAAATATTTGAACTAATTAAGAAATTGAGTGTAGAAATGATTGTTTATATAGTAATGTTTATATGAAAAAACAATTTTATTGAACGAACTTTTTTTTAATTAATTAATTTATGGTCTGTAGTAGTCAAAAAAAAAAGGACCCAATAGTGATATCAGCAATATCTTGAATTTTTCCCCAAAATATTTGTTCTTCCTTCATGAAAATAATGAATAGAGTATTATTAAGAAAATTACAAATTAAAAAATACATGGAATTGATACAAAACTTAAAAAAATCAAATTTTGTCCCAATATCCGAACTGAAAGTTTCATTGTTTACATCCATAAAATATGTGCGGATTTTAGAGAGTTGCAGATTTCTGGTTTGCGGATTTGAGGGAGTCTACTGTATACTAAAATTATAAATATTTCTAATAAATATTTCCATATCTCTCATATATCTTTTTTTAAACTTATTTTCTTATCTTAGTAAATAAAAATTAGTGTGCAAAAGAAACAACTGATAGAAGTGTGTACTCACTGTACACCCTATTTGTGGGAAAATACATGAACCTTCTCATCTACATCTCCTTTACTTGATGAGAACTCAAAACTTAAAACTTTACTATTGTACTGAACAACTTACTATAGTAAAGTTCATTAACTATTACTTGTGAAATTCATAACATGACAATGCTATGTTTTGGAAATTTTTTTTTGTATTAACTAGGGATGCTGCTCCATATATAATCAAAGCCGCAATATTTATAAAAATATTCTATCACAATTTAAATCATGTGACATGTTTATTTCATGCCCTTGTCATCAGACAAATTCAAAACTGTAAACGATTATATATAATCATTTTTTACATTGCAGAAATCTTTCTTAAAGCATCAATGCAAGTAAAAAATTATATCCTAATCTTCCTTTAGCACCAGAATCAATATTAACAAAACATAAAACTCAGATTCAAGCAGTTTTGTTTTATGAAAAAAAAAATAATAAATAATAATAATAATAATTAAAATGCTATACAAAATACTATTAAAACATCTGGCAGTTCAAACTCTTCTTCAATTTTTACAACTTATGATATTTTGTCAGATAATAATTTTCAAAAAAGATTATCTATCATGAAAAATCTTTTCTCTTAGTCAGGAGAATAATTAAAAAAATTAGAAATGCCTGAAAAGATTCACAATGATGCAATTAGAGAAAAAGAGAAAATCACATTGTTAGTCCCAGGAGAAATGAGTCTTCATGCAATCTCCAAGAAGATTTATTGCGTGAAGAGCTAAGCATTATATAATCTACTCAGATCACAAAAGAAATTTCGATAGCATCCACAGAAAACTCATATGTGTAAATTGGTAATCAATCAGAACAATAAATAACTTTCACCCAAAAAACATGAATAGAAATTCAATACCCCTTCAGGGTAGAGAGGGTAGAAGGAATGAATTGTGTAAATGGGAAAGAAATCTTAAGAAAAGTTCTGGGATGAGCCTTCTTGAATTATAAAGAACTGACACAATACTATGTAGCTGTAAAAAGATAATAAAACTCCAGACCTATCACTTATGTTTTAGAAGACAATCGAGACTCTGCCCACTTAACTCCCCGGGTTACAGGAATTTTCTACCTCAGGAGTACCAGACATTGATATTCTAGACTCTAAAGATTTTAATCACTATCAATATAGTATAGTAAAGACAAATCAGACAAAGAATTAGAAATGACCTAAGAAACAGATTTAGAACTGAACACCTAGGACAATTACGTCAGTATACTTTCAAGGAAAAGAATTCTAAACAACTAGAAATAGGCGACATTTTTCTTCTGGAAGGAACAAACCATGTATTCACAGGCCTTTGGCCAAAATAAATGAAGTCTACCAGAGAAGAGATAAAGTTTCATGGTTCGAAAAAGTATGATTAAAATTAGCAAAAATGGCACATTTCTTTATCCATTTCAGTGACTGTTCCCAATGGAAATTAATACTACTAAGTGCTCATTACCAGGTAACGTTATTCAACTAACATTGAATCGAACACCATCAGCAGTAAAAACAATGAAGATGTTCCAGAAATAAACAAGACTAGAGTCTGTGAGGTAAAGACCACACCTAGTGACTATGCCTCCATCTAACTTGTGGTTACCAGAACTGGACGAGTGGAAAGCTTCTCAGCGACTTCAACTAGAGCTTTTGAGTTCCTCCTGAACATCAAAATTGAAGATGAGAGGATGTTACAAAATCTACTTTCATTGGAATCACCTTTGGAATTCAACGACTGCTTCACACTTTTGCAATAACCTTTTTCTAAACCACTACCAGAACTTGAGTGGAAAGCAAGTAGATCAGATTGAAAACTCTCCCTAGAAAGATGTCTATGACTGGATAAAAACTCAAGATTTTAGACTCTTTAGAGCATTAAAATCCAGAAATTAAGAACTAGCTTAATACAATCAAATCTTGTTAATACAAACATTATTAACGCAAATTACTTTTAGCACAAACTGCTTCTGATTGCCTCGTCCAGTTGTATGTAATGTATTTAAGTTCAGATAACACGAATAAAAAAAAAAGTTTCATTTTAAATGTTTGCATTAATTAGATTTGATTGCAACAATTTAATATTAAATTTAATTTTGTAAACATATTATAATTTAAATGTAAAATATATATTATATATTAATCCTGTCAGTGTTGTATATTTAATGAAGATTACAATATATCATCTTTCTTCAAGTTTTTAGAGGACATTAATTAAGTGCTTGTGTTTCCTTGGATCATTGCCTTCTGGATTTTTAGCACTTTCCAACAAAGTTGAAAAGTGCTTATGCATTCGGTTTGTCTGGCCGTCTGTTCGCGTTCTAACTCCCGTAAATATACTCGGATTGCTATGAAATTTTTATACGTTATTGAGGTTTACCCTAGCACGAACCCTATTGAAAATGAAGTTTCTACCATGATTAGTTTATTTACAGAGAGAATCAAAAGTTTCCCATTACATTACGGCCTATGGGGGAAAATCGTTAATATACTCAAATTGCCAAGAAATTTTAGGACTTTTTTGACGTTTACCCTAGCACAAGTCCTATTGAAAATGAAGTTTCTACCATGATTAGTTTGTCTACAGGGCAAATCAAAAGTTTCCCATTACATTACGGCCTATGGGGAAAAATCGTTAATATACACGGATTGCCATGAAATTTTAGGACGTTATTGAGGTTTACCCTAGCACGAACCCTACTGAAAATGAAGTTTCTACCATGATTAGTTTATCTACAGGGCGAATCAAAAGTTTCCTATTACATTACGGCCTATGGAAAAAAATCGTTTCAAAGGAATTTTAAAGATGTTATACCCTGTCAAACATATTAAAATATGCATTCTATAAAATATAAGGTGAAAATGTAGCTATTATTCATTTACAGGGCCACACAAAAGAATTCCATTAGATAATGGTAAAAGGGGGAATTGTGTAACATATTTTAAAGATTTTAAGCTTTTTCATGTATAATAAAATTGATATATGTCACTGAAGCTTAATATAAATTATACGCTACTGTCTTGCATAATATGAAGTACATAGCATTTACAGGGCCATACAAAAGATTTCAAATAGTATATTCTTTTCGAAGTACCGTATATGTGTCTGATGATGGCTAATGGAGGGATGAAATGCATTTTAATTATTATATTCGCGTTTATATTTCGTTAAATATATGCACATTATATGGTTTGTATAAATGTTATAGTTGATATACAGGGCTACCCAAAAGAGCTAACCAACGTTACTGAATATGAGCGTAAATTATTTAAACGTGGTTCTTAAAAGGGCTATGCATATTTACGCTGAGCTGCATTCAATTTACTGAAAAATGTTTGCAGAATATAGATAAAGGGATATACAGGGCCACGCAAAGAATTCGGTACATGGACGCCTATGAATGATGATTTATGAGAATGTGATTTCAGTTGTTTTAAAAGTGTTTTAGTTTACAATAAATTTTAGCCTAATGCTGACGTGTAATAAAGGTACAATGTAAACTACAGGGCTGAACAAAAGTATTCAAGTATGTTTCCATCTAATAGTATGAATTGCTGAAAAAGAAATTTCAAGCTACTGGGTATTTTCTTGCTAAGCTAAATTTTCCCATTATATGAACTGACATATGAAATACAGGGCTGTTCTAATGTACTGGAATACATATTTGGGTATATTTGGCTATACACTATTATTTCCCTAAATAACAAAGTTTTGTTAAAGATTTCATTAAGTGTTGGAAAGTGCTTCATAATCTATGCTTAACGCATGATTTTTCTTACTTGTTATTATTGCAATCAAAAGATTGTCTCTAGACCTTTGAACAACAGATACAATTAACACATTGGGTGCCAAGACTATTTTGTCTGTCTTTTCATTTGGGCCATGAAATAAGATTATTTTTATGCTATCTATCTATATATATATATGTAAACTGTAAATGTATCCAAAGCGCAACAGTATTGTAAACTATGGAACGAAGAAAATGCAGTACAATTTTGGTAGAGGAATTGGCCAGAAAATTAACTAAGCAAATTGCCACATTTTGTGATACCAGCAAAAAAAAAAACCATTTATATGTCTACTGTGTTTTAATCAAACCCATTAAAACTTTTTGGTAAGAAATATTTAGTACCTTCATGAAATAGTATGGAATTACTTAAAATTTGTTTAGAATAAAACCTTTAAATTTAATATTGTATTTTATACTGTCAATCATTGGTGACTGATACAGCCTAAATGGAAAGTTCAGTGTCAATCATTGGTGAATGATATGGCATTCAATTGTTAAGGCGCAACACTAGTCACAGAAAAAGATGATGTAAAGTCTATGGGAGCGTTCTTTTCAAATAGCTCGCTCAAATTTTAATATTTTTACATGATTTTTTTGCACATGATAGCTGAGGACAATCCTAAACTGGCCTAGTTTTTATTTTTTTAATTTTGGCTTCAGATTTAAAAAAAAAAAAAAATACTTTAAATTTCAAAATTGGTTTAAACTGGTTCTGAAATTGAAACTATCATAATATAAAAAATATATAAGCAAAATCAAAAAAGTAAAAAAAAAATAGGCTGGTTGTGGATTGTCCTCAGCTATCTTGTGCAAAAAAAAAAAATCATGCAAAAATATTAAAATTTGGGCGAAATGTTTAAAAATAATGCCCCCATAGACTTAACATTATCATCCGGGTCTTTTTCTGTGCCTAGTGTGGTGCTTTAAGGCCCCACACTAGTCACTGAAAAAGACCCGGATGATAATGTTAAGTCTATGAGGGCATTCTTAACAAATATCTTGCTCAAATTTTAATATTTTTACATGATTTTTTTTTTTTTTTTTTTTTTTTTTTTTTTGCATAGGATAGCTCAGGACAATCTACAGCCGGGCTAGTTTTTTACTTTTCAAATTTTGGTTTAAGATTTAAAAAAAAAAAAAAAATTACTTTAACTTTCAAAACTGATTTGGAAATTCCAGCTCTGAAATTAAAAATATCATTATGTAAAAAATACATAACCAAAATCGAAAAATTAAAAACTAGCTCTGTTGTAAAACTTCAGCTATCCTTTGAAAAAAAAAATCACATAAAAATATTAAAATATGAGTGAGATATTTGAAAAGAACACCCCCATAAACTTAACATTATCATCCATGTCTTTTTCAATGACTAGTGTGGGGCCTTAAGGGCTCACACTAGTCACTGAAAAGATTTTCAGATATTTTTTTTTAATTATTTTAACTTTCAAAACTGGTTACAACCAGTTCTAAAACTGAAACTATCCTAATGTAAAAAATATAAAACCAAAATCAAAAAAGTAAAAACTAGCCCAGTTGTAGATTGTCCTCAGCTATCCTATGCAAAAAAAATCATGTAAAAAATATTAAAATTTGAGCAAGATATTTGAAAAGAACGCCCCCACATTATTGCGATTGCCACGCCGACTTAACATTATCATCCGGGTCTTTTTCAACGACTAGTGTGGGGCCTTAGGACAGATTATTTTTTTTCTTCTTTGAAGTGCTATCAGTAAAAGCCAGAAGAGAAGACAAAATAATAAAACTTAATCAAGGTTTCCTTTAAGAAATATCTTGCCTCTGCCTTTTTTTTATTTATTTATTTTTTTTTTTTTTTTAATGCTTATTATAAGAAAGACATAAATCAATAAAAGAAGTCTTGATAAATGGATCTTTCAAAATTTTACATAAAATTACAAATAAAGCATAGTTATAAATATATTTGAGGAATTTGATAACAGATACTTCAACAAAAAATTCTTCAAGTACAGTTTAACAATAATAGTAAATATCATATTCAGATAAAACAATTTAAATATTAACTTAAATTTACTTTTTAATAGAATAGTCTAATTCAATAATATCATAATTAAGATAAAATGGATAGATTCATACAAAACCTCCCAATTTATCTACAGAAACAAGAAATATTTAAATGAAATAAGTACTCAATTAAGACACTTACCATGAGAACCTGATGCAGTTATATAATTATTTAGATAAGGCAAAAGCACTGGAAAATATGGCTTTATTTTTTCAGGAGGAAGAGAATCAGACCACTGCTCAAGAGCAGAAACTGCCTTGGTGGCCAAAGGCATGTAACTCATTCCAAGCTTAAGAGCAATCTAAGTAATAAATTAAATGTTGAAAATAAAAATTAAATATAATATCAGTTTTGATGAAATAAACAATTTAGCACTAAATGCAAGGAAAAAAAAATGTGAAAATTCAAAATACCTCCAGAGCAGATATTAAGATATGAATTTCTTGAAGAACTATTTCTGTAGGAAGGACCAACAAAACTTCTAAACATGAAGCCAGTAATTCATCTTTAAACTGCTGAAGACGGACTATAATTTCTTTCAGAAATTTTGAAAACAAATTAAAACTTGCAAAGACAACATTTTCAACTCTATGTGAATCTTGAAATTCATTGTATTTAGAAATATCCTGAAAACAATTTAAAAATCATTGCATACAATTATGTTATGATTAGATGTATCTGCATCAAAATGAGCAGGAAATAATTTTTTTTAAAGTAATAATCAAAAATGGGGAACATACTTAGAAAAACAATATTTTAAAGCTAATTAAAAAATACTTTTAATGTATTCACAGCAGTGCAATTAACAGATTACTTATATCATTAAGTGATATCTGTTATTAATGATTAGAATTCCCTGACTAATATTGCAAATAATATTAAAAAAAAAAAAAAAAAAAAAAAAAAAAAAAAAAAAAAAAAAACAGGTTAACAGCTTCTATGTTGGGAAATTGCATTTTTTTTTTCTGTTATCACAATGAAATCCCATATATTAAACAACCCCTTATGAATTGCTGAACAGCATTCTCCTTCATCAGCTTTCCAAGACGAAGATGAACATTTTGCATATTTTTACATTGTTTTTTCATATATTTATTTCAGAAAATATTCTACATATCATACAGATGTGTAAATTTGAATAATATGATAAACAACAATATAGATATTGATAAAAATAATCCCTTAGATGCAGTGATGATACATATAAAATTATTGTTTGTATTATGATATAAATTTTACAGATGCTTCATATTAGATACCAGATGCAACAACTATGTTTTCCTCGTCAATGTCACGGGCAACAAAAAAAGTGTCAGCCTGTACAATGCTGCACTAGAGAAATTTACAACAGGGCAATTTAAAGTAATAAAAGAGTCCTAGTTTATGAGTATAGTTCTTAACCTTTAACCTGAAGGATTAACACTAATTTGGTTAAAGATATGCATAAGGAAACTATGGTAATCAATTTTTAGAACAGGGACATGCTCTAGGAGAAAGCTATGGCCAATAAAAATGTTAAAGTGGTTGAAATCCAACCTACCAAACTGAAAGGGGCTAAAAGAAAGAAATATATTTTTAGATAGAATAGCAGAATTCTTCCAGGAGGTAAGAGCTAAAAATGCACCAAAACCTGCAATTCCAAAGACAACCATGGAATCTGAAATACACTACCCCAGCAAAGTCCTGTTGCTGGTAGTCAAGGTGTATTCCCGATGATAACGTAATACTTGTTCCAAAATACCTCAAGTCCCCATAAGCAAATTCAAAGGCAGTACTCAAAGGTGTTTTTACCACAACTTAACATAACTGTTATATTTTTATGTTTTTATGAAATCTATATAAGCTGCTGAGATTTACTACAAGTTACTTCCTGTATAATAGAAAGCTGATAATATTTACAAAGACACACAAAATATTTCAGATGCTATACTTTATCTGAAGTATTATATACTATTACACCAAGATCTGAATATTTTTAAAACTTCATTATAGTACAAACGCACCTTATTTGCTATGTTTGACATGTAATTTCCAAATTGTTATTTTCTTAATCACGGCAATTCCTATTTGATTAATACAGTCATTATTATTCACATAATAACCAGGGCCAGAAACATAAGACCGGCTTCACCTTTACAATTTCTAATCCTGCCCAAAAAATTTTCATAATTAGGAACTTTTTGCCAGAGAAATTTTACCAATTTTCGAAAAATGTAATTGGAAAATAAATATCGCAAATTTTTACAAATGTTGACTGGTAAACCTCAAGTTCAGATAAAAAAAAATAATAATAATAATAATATTAACGATAAATAGTATAGGAGGCTTACATCAGTCCAAATCATATATTAATATTTATAACCAATTTTAGTATTGATGATTTTCCTACATGATAGAATAGCAGGTTCAGATACTGAACAGCCAGTCATCTAATACACTAGCAGACTTATGTACTTACATTCTTATTTACTAAAAACAAACTAAAAATCTTCATTAGACTTTTTTTTTTTCATATTTATGGCTATATTATGGATTTTATAAATTTTCAATTTCTTCAAGAAAACTCTTATGTTGATATGTAAATTATTCTAAAAGTTTAAATTGAAATAGCTATTTATCAAAAGTGACAAAAGGAGGAAATAAAAGAAGGAAACAAAAATTTATTCAGAAGGAAATAAAAACTTCATACCTTAAAATAACCAATCTTTCTGCAAATGGATAAATTTAAAGATATCAATTTGTAGAAACCACTGTGATAAGAGTGGCTAAAAATAAATAAATAAAGTTATAATAAGGATATAATAAAGTGTTATTAATCAGAAATTGCTATGAAATAAAGTGAAACTTACCAAGTAGCATAGAATATCATTTCACGACCAAAAAAGTAAACCCACTTTGAAAATAGCTCAACGCAACTATCGATTAATAAATCCCTTTAATAAAAAAAAATAAAATTAGTAAACAATATTTAAAAATATCAGCATATAATAATTTTTGTCATTTTATTAAAAAGAAAATTAATATCTTACAAACATGAAATATACTACAGAACCACTTATCCAGAATCAGGGTTGGCATGGTTTAAACTACTTTTAAATCACCTAATTTTATTTTTTTTTTTCACTTTTTTTTTTTTTTTTTTTTTAGAAGAAATTTAATGACATTTTATCTCTTTTCTTTATAATTTATGTGTTTCAGATTATTAGATATGAATAATTTCTACTTTAAACACTTTTTTTCAGCAATAAACATTAGATATAGTGGATTTAGGTCGTTTTTTTATGTATAAGATTAAAATCAATATATGTTGTGAACATATCTATTGCTCAAAAGAAAAAGCTTCAAACATGTGAATTGATCAAAGATAAAATAGATTAAAAATATTCAATATTTAATATAAATTGCTTTAATTTTTTTTAATGCAGTAATGCAATCAATAACATAATATGATGATCTTTATGATTTTAAGATGTCATATATATACACTATCTACCAAAAAGTATTTGTACACTTTCAGTTTTTGACATTTTGTCAAATATTTAAAAATATACTGGTCGGATTCTTCTGGAACTTCAGAAATATAAAGATTATGTTTCACTTTATATTTATTTACATTCATTTGTTAAGCGGGTAATTAGGGGGCCGGCAAAAAAACAAAGAATAATAGAAATATTTGGGATCGCCCTGTACATGAAAATGCACGAAACGACTTATCGCTTTAGAATACAAATATATGAATACAGTAGAATATGTACACTAATTTTTGTGAGAATAGCATGTATATTTATGGCGATAGAGCGATTTTTTTGAAAAATTCAAAAAATTCTGGTATGTTTTTTGTTTATATCATGCTGGGTTTTTGACCAAATTTAACGCAAATTTCAGAAAAATTGGCAAAATGCAGTAGAAAAAATGTAGCGCAGTTGGAATATAAATATATTAAATATTTTATGAAATATGAGTAGTTTTATGAAATAATTTTTATCTGCGCATGCGCGAACGATAAAAACAATTCTTTTACATCATTTAATAGTCAATTCTATGGAGTAACTTATAAAAAAAATCCAATGAAATATCGTGAAAATTCAAAAAGATATCATTATTATAAGTAAGCTGTTTTTACATTGCTCTCTAAAAACGGCTGAATGATAAGGGATTCTCCACAAATTGACATTTTTTATTGACTGACTTTTAGGAAAAAATTAGTATTTAATGTATACAATATCTAATACAATATTTCTGTTAATAAGTATCTTGACATCTGTGATGGAAAAGAATAAAAGCCCTTTTCCTTTTCTATCACAGGTGTCAAGATACTTATTAGCAGCAATATTGTATTCATTAAATAGTACTAATTTTTTCCTAAAAGTCAGTTAATAAAAAATGTCAATTTGTGGAGAATCCCTTATCATTCAGCCGTTTTTAGAGAGCAATGTAAAAACAGCTTACTTATAATAATGATATCTTTTTGAATTTTCACGATATTTGATTGGATTTTTTTTATAAGTTACTCCATAGAATTGACTATTAAATGATGTAAAAGAATTGTTTTTATCATTCGCGCATGCGCAGATAAAAATTATTTCATAAAACTACTCATATTTCATAAAGTATTAAATATGTTTATATTCCAATTGCGCTATATTTTTTTAAATAGATTTTGCCAATTTTTCTGAAATTTGCGTTAAATTTGGTCAAAAACCCTCTATGATATAAACAAAAAACATACCAGAATTTTTTGAATTTTTCAAAAAAATCGCTCTATCGCCATAAATATACATGCTATTCTCACAAAAATTAGTGTACATATTCTACTATATTCATATATTTGTATCCTAAAGCGATAAGTCGTTTCGTGCATTTTGATGTACAGGGCGATCCCAAATATTTCTATTATTCTTTGTTTTTTTGCCGGCCCCCTAATTACCCGCTTAACAAATGAATGTAAATAAATATAAAGTGAAACATAATCTTTATATTTCTGAAGTTCCAGAAGAATCCGACCAGTATATTTTTAAATATTTGACAAAATGTCAAAAACTGAAAGTGTACAAATACTTTTTGGTAGATAGTGTATATATATATTCTTGATTGGGGCGATTATCTTGAAGAATTAAAATCCAAAATATGAAGTCAAATAAGATACTATTCAAAGATTGGGTGCTAGTTAAAGCATTTTATTAATAACAATCTTATTATTTTTTTCAATAATTATTTTATCATCAGCAGAATCTAATGACCAAAGATGTTGACTTTAAATTAGCATTCAAAAAATAAAATAACAAGAAGTATTTTAAATTTATTATTTTAATCACTATGGAAAAAAATATTATATTTATCAAACTACATCCAAATGTTTATTATTAGAAATGAAAAGATTCTTTATAAAGATTTTTAGAGTATCAATATTTCACAGTGTAGAGCAGTTTATTCTTTGAACTTAAGACAATTTGCTAGTATTGTTTAAGTTAAAATTGATTTTTTGAGGGGGGGGGGGAGGGGGATGAAAGAACCTGATTTTTTGCCAACCCTGTCCAGAATAGTTGGGTTCAGAAGTATTCCAAATAACTTTTTTTTTCTTTTTTTTCTGAATAACTGGCTGGACAATAAACCAACACCTTTTTGATCAGATTTGAAAAAATATATGGCATGACAATGTTTTGATCTCAAATTAATAATTAGACTACTGAGAAAGAATAAAGTTTAAACAAGATCAATCATTAAATCAAACTTTAAAAGAAAGCAATTTATAGAAATATATCAGAAACAAAAAATTTCCTCTATCCTATGAGTAAAAATCAAAATGCCAAATATATAACTAAATACACTTCCATTTCCAATCTTAATTGTTGGAATCAAGTTATATGATGCATGTGATAATACTTAAAGAAATATGTAACATGCACTACCTTTTCAAAGAAAAAAAATAGATTTTACCAGCATCATGTGGCCAGCTTGTGTGAGCTTTGCCTAATAAGAAATTTTATTACTTGTTAGTTTTGTTCTGTTTTGGTGTGTGCTAACTGAATATGTAAAAAGTTATATTAGCATCGTTTTTTATATATAAATGTTTATGTGGCATTTTATTTGTTATGTGCGGTCTTATTGAGAAAAAAAAAAAACAATTTTAAAAGTTACCACCCTAAGAAATGGATATTTAAAAATAATAATGTGAAATTTGTGTTAATTTATTTGAGCTAGCTGACAAACATACATATCAAAATGAAATGGTATAACTCATTTTTCTGAAATAAGTCAATTGGAAATATCATTTTGGATAACTGGTTCTGCATAAATGGTTCCATATACTTAGTATGCAAGTGAATCTTTGACCACAACATGAATGTCAGTCTGCAACATTGCTCAAAAAATATCATGTGATAAATTTTTGTACATAAAAAATTATAAGTTTTTTTTTTTTTCTTTTTTGTCTAGGCAGACAGAAAATGCTTTACTGTTGTACATAGCAATACAATAGCATAATTGAAGCTGTCTCCAAAAATCAAGAGGTTACATAAAATTTCACTAGTCTTCCTAGTCTGATTAGTATTTTAAGGAGTTCTTTGAAATTTTCTATGGAACAGCAAAATTCGATAACATATTTTTTCACATCAGATATTAAGGGAAAAAATCATGCAGTTCTTAAAGTTCTGTATGCTCTTCCAATTGGACAAGTTTTTACCAAACATGCTAATCCAGAATTTTCAGATTGTAACGCAATTATTGACAGATCACTGGGAAATTAATGTGTATGTAATAATATTATTATTATTATTAATATTATTAAATTTTTTTTTCCTTTCCTCTGCTGTTGTTATTGTTGCTCCATTAATAAACTAATGATTTTTTTCCATGAAATATTTTTAGAATGACTGTTAATAGTGAAATCAAGACTCCAAAGAGTTTGAGATTAACTACAAATATTTTTTGTAAAATAAAAATTTGTAAATTAAACAACATAAAGTATACAGATGAAATAAAGGCATCATAAGTTGAGTATGAGAAACATCCCCTGCCATCTAAAAAATATGCATTAAAAATAAATTATGTTTATAAGAAACTTACTTTAAAAATTCAACAATATTTAAAAATATGTAGTAATCTTCCCTATTATTTGGCCGAATACCATGAAGGGGATCGGATGATACATCGTCTTCATCATCAGATGACAAATCATCCAAATTATCCTAAACAATTATTTGTTTATTTATTTAGGAAATTGATTTGTGAAACAAAGAAAAACAAATTACTCATTATATATACATATGCATACATATAAAACCATTAATTGTAAAACAATATAAACACAAACCATTAAATTTAATAAAAATTTTTCACATAACATGGAAAAAATAAATTAAAATTAATATAATTGAAATTTGTAGAACCAAAGTAGAATCTTCAGGTCCATAAATACTTTGGAAATACAAATAAAGTGTGTGGTTTTATCTTCATATTAGCCATGAAAAAGTAAAATAATAAGAATTTGGGGCTATCAACACGCATAAAACCAGAATAAAATGGAGAAAAACATTAAAAATAAAGCATAATAACATTATTAAAATGGATAGAAAAAGAAAGAAAGATACCATACACTATGTTTACCCCTAAAATCATGTAGCAGAAAATAAACTGTTATGATTATAAATTAAATGTATTATATTTTCACTGGAAGATGCCTTAAGCATATACACCCAGTAGATATATAAGTAAAATTTAAATTATTTATTGATAAACATTATTAAACATAATAAGAAATTGATTTATTAAAAATATGTAACATTTAATATGGATGAATCATTACAATGATATATATATGTACATATTGTAAGAATTTTTATCATTTAAAACATTTTTTTGAATTTATATATATATTGTAAGAATTTTTATCATTTAGAACATTTTTTGAATTTATCTATATACATAATTTTATTCTTTTATTGTAAATGTATTTAAGTTCAAAACTTAAAACTTTACTTATGCATTCACAAAAATGTCTTGCTTATAATGGACAATCAAATAAATTTAGAAAAAGTCTCATTCTACAAAACCAGTGTTCTAAATTACATAGATAGCAAAGTGTTAACATATAGATACATATTCTCAAGCATATAAAATTTATGCATGGTATAAATTATAGTTCTGTGTCACATTAGAAATATTTGAAAAAAAAAAAGGGATTAACTATGTTGACTTAGTGCTATGTATAAATGATTCTGTCAGTTCTCAATAGTGATGTAGGATAGTTATAGTAAAATTTGATCTACATTTTCTGATATAAAAAGAAATGTATATATAATTAAAAAAAAAAAAAAAAAAAAAAAAAAAAAAAAAAAAAATGGGACACGCAACATTAAGACACACACACACACAAAAAAAAAAGACATAGCTAACACATTCGCTGCCAAAACTGAGATTCAACAGTACTGAGACTACAAGTATTCTCGTAGTTGGCAGAGAACGTATTAAGAGATATAATGTACATTTTTTAAAGAGACTTATTGTAAACATTAATTAAGAAAAAACATCACTAATCCATTTAAATATTTTTTATTTCTTAATTCACATGAAAAAAAAAATCACTTGAGTGAAAGAAAAATTAAATGGTTTTAATATTTCTAGTTTAATTTAAATACTTCCTTATCAATTTATTTTCCTATTAAGAAGTGGGGAAATTTTATAATTCTCGGGCACACACATTTAGATTACTGAGCTATGAAAAAGATCTTTACAAGATATCAGAGTACAAATGCACTCACTATTTTTTAAAAGGTTGGCTGCATTTTGCTGATTTTGAAAAAGGATAAGCATTCTAATCTTACATAATATCCTAGAAGAAATACTATTAAAACACAATAATACGGGAAGGGTTAATGCACATTGGGTATATATATAAAAAAAAAAATAATAATAAATTGCAGAAGGGGGGGGGGGGATGAGATTATCCAAAGCTGCGTAAATAATGAAAATGGCTATTTTCAAGTACAGACAAGTACTCAATCTAACAAATAAAAAAATTTTGAAATTCTTTGATATAAAACTGCATATTCACCAAATCAATGGAATATTCAACAACTGTGCTGGTTTGTATTGTTTTGTATAAGAAAAAAACTTTGTTATGTGTTCCTCCCCCCCCCCCCCCCCCCCGCTTCCCCCATAAAAACACAAATGTTTTGCAAACTTAAGTTCAAAATTTTACGAAATTCAAGTCAGACAAATATTTCTTTCACTAACAAAAAAATTTTGTTTATTCACAAAGGTGTTCCAGCCAATTTGCTGCTTATAATTGTACATTTTTGGAGACAATTGGGATAATAGTCTTCTCTCAATCTTATTTTTATTTATTCATTTTTTTTTTTTTTTTTTATATATATATATATATATAATGCATATTTATTTGCAAGTTTCTTACAGCACTTAAATTCATGATTACATAGCATAAAATGTAAACAAAAGAAAAAAAAAATAAATACCATGTGGACATTTTAGTAATGTCTTTAGTACTTTTTTAAAATTTAATAAACTTTTTTTTTTTTAAGAAAAAATGTATTTCATTTATCATTACCTGCTTGGTTTGTTGCTGAAGAGTCAAGTCTAATTTTGAAATCAGATCGAGACTGGACCTAATAATCTGGTCATAAATACATTCCATCAAATACTGTCTCTCTTGCAAAGTTACATTCAATGCACTGAGTTCCTAAAATAATAATAATAAATCAACCCCATATTGAAGGTCATAATTGTGTAACTTTTCATGAAATTCATACACATCAAAACTATTCAATGACATTATCAAGTGCCATTTAAAAAACCTCCCCTTATTTATTTCACTTTCAATCCTTTTGTTTTTTCTGGAAATTCCTCAATTTTTTTTTCTACATCTCCTAAATGAATATCTCTTATGTAATTCATTTTTATATAAACTCTTTAGGGGCTGTACAAATATAACATTATCAACTTTTCAGTAATTTTGGATCCTTTCCTCCCTTCCAATACCATACATTATCATTCCTCAAACCTCCCCCCCCCCCCCCCTTCATTAATAATATCGTTATCAAAATGTAAAAAAAAAAAAAAAAAAAAAAAAAAAAAATTCTAAAGTTTATTTTGTATATTCGAAGTGATATACAAAACTGGTTACACTTACTTTTCACATACCTTTAAAATTCAGATGAAGACAAGTCAATAAAATATCATTTTGTCTGTGAAAAATCTTTATATCAAAAAACACTTAAAAGAAATACTTAAAAGTATTTTATAATAGCTTTTGTTACATAATGCATTCAACAGTAATAAAGTCCTGTTGCACTTACCTTGAACCGGAGGAGGGGTTAGGAGCAAATAGAAATTTTTATAAACAAAAAAAGCGGGCAACATTTCTTCTCTTTTTATAACACAAGCATCATTTCAAATATATTTTACCTAAGGTTTTTTTTTTTTTTTTTTAATCGTGATTATGTATGTATATATCTATGAAGAAGAATGGGAATGTTAAATACTGGGGTATTCCATACTTTAGAATTAAATAATTTTATAATAATTTAATACTTTTAATAAAACTTTTGTAATTTCATAAAAATAAATAACTTAAAAAAAAAAAGAAAAGAAAAGATAACATGCTATTTTATACCAAAGAACATGGTATAAATAAAGAGCAAAAATTTTGAGGGGGATCAAAAATGATATTGGTGTCAAAAGACAACCCTCCCTCCCACTAGAGACATCTTGTCCTCTGGGATGATAATATTATATTTGCACAGCCCTTACATATTGTATCAGAATAGTGTATGCTCTCTATAATATACTATTAATGTTTCCCTTGATTTTTATGCACTAAGATTTAACAAATATTTATATTAAATTTAAGTTTTATAATTTTTGTTCATATTTCTTTCATACCTAAATTAATAATTTTACATTAATATGTTCAATTTAAATTTTTATCAATGGAAACTACTTAGCTTTCATGGAAAGGAATTTTAGATTTTATTTCTCAAATTGTATAAATCCTTTCAAACTCCATAGATTCTGAAAATAGTTCCCCCCCCCCTCCTCAGACACACATCTTTCCAATTTTTTTACTATTTTCACAAAAGTTCTAATTAAAAGCCCCTCCCCCTTAAAATCATTAGAATCTTCATCATTACATACCTTCTAAACAATACAAATTATTGTCATACAAAATACACTTCCTAGTTCAGAAATAATCCTAAAACTAATTAACATTGTCATACAAAATACACTTCCTAGTTCAGAAAAAATCCAAGAACTAATTAACAATTTTAATAACCAAAATAGACTGTTTAGTCATAAAAATGAGGCTGCTTAGCAGTTAAAGTAATATATGTGATTATTAATATCATTTATCTTTTTAGTTTAATTTTGAAGTTTTCTTCAATCACATTAAATTTAGCAATTAACACAAAATCTTATACTGATAAAGGCCAAAATATTTTAACTTAAGTTTTTTTTCCCTAGTTATTTCTTTTATTTTACACAAATCTATACTAATAAAAGAACATATTGCTCTGTCTGTCTGTAATGGCTAGTAAAATCTACGGCACGTAAGAGCTGGAATTTTTTGTGGAGATAGTTGAAGCAGGCCTCTCCTTATGTACCTGAGTTTCAGATTTTTTTAATTCTAATTATTAGCGAAGTAATAACTAACAAGCTCAAGTCCCTCTCACGGAAATTATTTATTTGATCTCCAGTAAGGAAATATGTATGCATAAATACACAAATAAATATGTATGCACAAACTCATTAATGCATCAGGAGCTGACAAAGAAACATTTTGACTGTATTTCTGGTTTTGTTTTTTAACTGTTTTGGTTTAATTCAAATTGACCAAAACTGCTTGGTACAGTTAAAATTGTAAGACATATTCCAAAAAATCAGACTCATGTATTTGCAATGATGCAAATGTTGTTTTTTGATAGAAAATTTTCAAAAAGGGTTGTTTTTTCAAAAAACATTTTAACCCCTTCTTGCAATGCTGCATCTCAATAGATCAGGTTTACATCGAGCTAAAAAAATTCAAAATATTCGTGCAGGTAGAAACATTTTTTATAGAATAAAATGCGTGAAAACTTCGACAAAAACAATCAGCAACCAAGGAATTTTAATGTTATTTTTCATGACTTCGATTAATGTTTTCCCTCTTAAATATGCATATTTTTTTATGAAATGTTAAAAAAGGCTTGGTTTTAGTTTACTCATAATGCATTAAAACTTCAGAGAATTCAGACAAGAATAACTATCTATTTTATTATGCTAATGAAATCAAATGCAGAAAAAAAAGAGTAAAAAACATTTGCACATAAATGAGAACAGAAATTTTAATTTACACAATTCTTCATAATGTCTAACTGATAAACCAACAGAAATTTTGCAGTTCCATATTTGGCGAGTTAACTCATTTTTGGTATGAAATACACAAATGAAAATCTAATAACAAAAAATTAAACACATAAAAAATACATAAAATATGATTTTAATAGAGAAATGTTTTTCCTTTCTCTAACTTTTATATATAGGACTACATAATGCACCAGGTATGATGCTAGCTGCAAGCAGCACCAAAATTGGTGCCCTTGTAAGAATAAAATGAAAAAGTCATACTAAAAAAAAAAAAAACTGTGATAATTTTCTCACATGGAGATAAATAAAATTTTTTATCAATATTCATTTTAAAAAAATCTTCATACAACATGAAGAAAAATGCACTTTCACAAAAATACAAGGGACCAAAATATTCAAAACTGTTTAATGTAGTTGATGATTATTTAATCTCATTTTTTAGCAGCAAGTACACAAAGCATCAAAGCCATATAAGTATCTATGAAATTATATTCTGTTTTAAGATTTTTTAGATCAAGTTTATATATCAAAAATAAAATAAAATAAAAAAATAAAGTAATATCTTGGAACCACTACTTTTTTAAAAATTCTTATTTATTTATTTATTTGTTTACTACTATTAATATTATTTTACTAATATCATTTATTAATAAAGTGAAAATTGTCAAAACTCAATTAGAAAATCCAGTCTTATCACAGAAAACTTAATAATATCTATTCACATGAAATGAAAAGCTAATCAATCATAATTTTGATGCAACTGTAATAAATATTTTTAGTAAAATGAAGGGAAAAAGGTATATATTTCCTACTAAGTTTGGTACTTCATACGCAATACATATTCATACACATGTAGATTTAAGTTACAAATAATATTTTGAAAGTTATTTCAATGTATCTGCATAAAACTAGTATATAAAATGCAAAATATATAAAACTTTTCAATTAATGGATCAAGGAAAAATTAGTTTTAAAAATGGGAACATATTTTCCAAGTCCTGAGAACAAGTTTTCCAGTCATAAATTTTAAAAATCGACATCAAATTGTATACAATATACTACTACTAATAATTTTCTAAAATTACATTTTGTAGAAGTTTCTACTGTTACTTTATATGTCTGCAGTTAATTATACTACATTTTAGATGCACAAATTAACAATTTTTTCACGTGCAAATGATTATTATCAAGTTTTGCTGGATGGCAAAACTTGAAGCACATATATCACATTATTACAAATTACTTTTTTTTTTTTTTTTTTTTTTTTTTTTTTAATTGAAACATATTTTATTAATGATACAATTTTGAGTTTCAAGTTTACAAAAACTACCATTTTTAGAGGAGGGAGTAAAAGATAGGCAACCAACATCATTTTAGAATGAACTAATTTCTTGTAACAAATCAGTTACAAAATATTCAATACTTTTTAAAAAAATCATCTCAGTCAAATAATTAATAATTTTGTGAACACATCCACAGTCATCTTGATTATTAAATTAATAAATCTAATAAATACCTTTAACTGAACCACATTTAAAATGTTTTTCCACAGATACATATAATCTTTATAAGTTTCAATTTTCACATTTGATTCAAGTCCATACTGATTATTTGAGAATTCAGTTTCATCTTTGGTAGCTATTTTGTCTTTCATACTTTCTACTTCAACAACAATTGGATGAGAACATGTTTTAACAAGACCTTGATACACTAAAATAAACAGATAAAATAATGTTTTTTTTTTTTTTTATTTTAAAAATATATAATTTATCTGTACTTGATTAATTAAAAATAAAAATTTACAAGCCAAAGAAACATATATATATATATATATATATATATACACATATAATACAAAATATATAATATAGCTTAATAATAATAGGATATTAATACACTATCTACCAAAAAGTATTTGTACACTTTCAGTTTTTGACATTTTGTCAAATATTTAAAAATATACTGGTCGGATTCTTCTGAAACTTCAGAAATATAAAGATTATGTTTCACTTTATATTTATTTACATTCATTTGTTAAGCGGGTAATAAGGGGGCCGGCAAAAAAACAAAGAATAATAGAAATATTTGGGATCGCCCTGTACATGAAAATGCACGAAACGACTTATCGCTTTAGAATACAAATATATGAATACAGTAGAATATGTACACTAATTTTTGGGAGAATAGCATGTATATTTATGGCGATAGAGCGATTTTTTTGAAAAATTCAAAAAATTCTGGTATGTTTTTTGTTTATATCATGCTGGGTTTTTGACCAAATTTAACGCAAATTTCAGAAAAATTGGCAAAATGCAGTAGAAAAAATGTAGCGCAATTGGAATATAAATATATTAAATATTTTATGAAATATGAGTAGTTGTATAAAATAATTTTTATCTGCGCTGGCGCGAACTAGAAAAACATTTTTTTTACATCATTTAATAGTCAATTCTATGGAGTGACTTATAAAAAAAATCCAATCAAATATCGTGAAAATTCAAAAAGATATCATTATTTTAGTGAGATGTTTTTACTCTGCTCTCTAAAAACGGCTGAATCTTAAGGGATTCTCCACAAATTGACATTTTTTAATAACTGACTTTTAAAAAAAACTAGTATTGAATTAATACAATATCTAATACAATATTGCTGCTAATAAGTACTTGACAATTGTGATAGAAAAGAAAAAGAGCTTTATTCACATTCAGGGCCAAAACTAAGAGAGGGTTGGGGGAAAAGGGCATGTGCCCCGGGCGCTAGGATGAAAGTGTCCCAAATATACATTTTGTTTGGCGATTTTTTCCATGTCTATGTTTAGCATGATATTGTCAAAATCGTCCCATTCAAAGCATTTCTCCTATACCAAAGCATAGAAGAATCTAATGATGATGGCATAAAGATCCCGCATAAAGCAGATTTTTTTTTTTCATTTTGATTCGGTTTCATGATTTTAAGGTATCATTTTTTTTTAAACAAAGCAGACTACTTTAATAAATATTACATATTTTAAGTTTTAAAATAAGTCGGCTATTAATAAATTAGAAAATTTTCTTTGCAAATACTTTTGCAGATGCTTTGCAAAGAAGAAAAGGGAGAGGGGGGGGGGGAGTTCACCAAAATTCATTGAAATATAAATATATTAAATATTTTCTAAAATGTTCTATGTCATGCAATATTTTCAACCAAATATAAAGCCACATTCAGAAAAATTCGCAAAATGTAGTAGAAAGAATAAGGTGCTATTAAAATATAAATATATTAAAAGTTTTCTAAAATATGAGTATTTGTATGAAATATTTTTTAATCAGCGTATGCGTGAACGATAAAATTTATCATTTTACATAATTTAATATTAAACTCTATGGATCTACCCATAAAAAAATCCGATCGAATTTCGTGGAAATTCAGAAAGTTATTGTGGATAGGAGTGAACTGATTTTCAATTGGTCTCTGAAAGCAGTTGAATGATGTCAGATTTTACGCAAATTGCCAAATCTCCATTTACGTTTTTTACTGGTGATTTACTTCTTTTCTTAGATAATTACCAGAACGAACCTATTTCAGGATAAAAATAATTATAAAAAATCGAAGCATTTGTGTCAAATCTACCCATTGATACATAATTGATAATGGCTCTTATGCAAATGCCGATATCTGCGATCCTGAAATACGTCAAGTTCTCCACTGTTAAATGTGGTGTCGAAAACAACACTGACATCAATCGCATGCATGATGCCAAGAAGAACAAAGCTGTCTGATTTTGAGAAAGGTGTGATCATCGGGTACCACTGAAATGGCCGATCTTTAATCGACATATCTAGCGAGCTTAATTATCCCAAAACGACTGTGGCTTATGTGATTAGAAAATGGAAGCTGAATGGTGATTGTCAGAATGTGGCCAGAGTAGGCAGACCGACGAAACTGGGAGATAGAGACCGATGGGTTCTGTCTAGAGAAATTCGGAAGAACCGCAACCAACCAATGTTACACATACGCCAAGAATTTCAACAAGCTTCAGGATGTGTTGTTTCCATGAATACCATCCGTAAGGAAGCTCATCTGCTTAATTTTTATGGCCGTGCTGCCGTCCATAAGCCTTTAATCACCAAGTCCAACCGCGCAGCTCAGTTAAGTTGGTGCAAAACACGCCAGCAATGGACTGTACAGCAATGGAAACAGGTTCTCTGGAGTGATGAATCAAGGTTCATCCTCTACCGTTCTGATGGTAGGGTCTGGGTCTGGCGTCTGCCTGGAGAACGCCTCCTACCAGAATGTATTGTGCCCACAGTTAAATTTGGCGGAGGGGGAATTATGTTCTGGGGTTGTTTTTCCTGGTTCGGACTAGGACCCTTGGTCCCAATTCATGGTAAGCTCAATGCCGATGCCTACTGTAATATACTGGACAACAGTGTACTTCCTACGTTGTGGCAATACTATGGATTGGACCCATGTTATTTCCAGGATGACAACGCAAGCTGCCATGTAGCGAGGTCCAGCATGGATTGGTATGCTGATAATGGAGTGCATCGACTCGAGTGGCCTGCCCAGAGTCCAGACCTGAACCCAATAGAGAACCTCTGGGACGAGTTGGATCGTCGAATTAAGGCGGGTGACACACGCCCAAAATCAGTAAAAGAGCTTACCTGCCTTGTGCAAACAGAGTGGAATAAAATACCATTAAATGTAATACAAGGACTAGTTGAGAGCATGCCAGGAGAGTCGCAGCTGTAATTGCCTCTCGAGGAGGATCTACAAATTATTAAATGTGAACAGGGCCAAAACCAGTCTTTTTTTCCCGAGGCAAACGTGGATTTTGAAGGTACCCCTTTCCCCCTCCTTTGCAAAGCATATTTACAAAGAAAATTTCTCCAATTTATTAATAGCCGACTTATTTTAAAACTTAAAATATGTAATATAAAATAACGTATTCTGCTTTATTAAAATACTCCAATTTGATACTTTAAACCGAATCAAAAAAATTCTACTTTCAACAGGATCTTTAAGGCCCTTGTCCCTGCCCGCGAAGACACTGCTGAGCTAATGCTATTCCTGTGGGGAGGCATTTTTCTAATAACTCTTTCGCATTTTAAAATTTTCAATTTTTTTTTTTTTTTTTTTTTTTTTTTTTTTTGCATTGGATAGCGGAAGTCCCTCTCAAAATCGCTCCTTGATTACTTTTTCGATTTGAGTCATAGATATTTTTTATAAAGTTAGTTTCACTTTCAGAACCGCTTTTGGAAGTGAAAGAAACATTATAAAAATATCTACGCCAAAATTGAAATGTAATCACGGAGCGATCTTGAAAAGGACCTCCGCTATCCAATGCAAAACATATTATTTAAAAATGTCCAAATGCAAAAGAGTTAGAAAAATGCATCCCCATAGGAATAGCATTAGCTCGTGAGCATCTTCGCGGGTAGGGGCAGGGACCTTAAGCCATCATCATTAGATTTTTTTATGCTTTATCATAGCCCAGATATAATAATTTTAACAATATTATGCTAAACATAGCCATGAAAAAAATCGCCAAACGAAAGATACATTTGGAACACTTTCATCCTAGCGCCCGGAGCACATGCCCTTCTCCCCCCCTCTCTTAGTTTTGGCCCTGAATGCGAATAAAGCTCTTTTTCTTTTCTATCACAATTGTCAAGTACTTATTAGCAGTAATATTGTATTAGATATTGTATTAATTCAATACTAGTTTTTTTTTAAAGTCAGTTATTAAAAAATGTCAATTTGTGGAGAATCCCTTAAGATTCAGCCGTTTTTAGAGAGCAGAGTAAAAATATCTCACTAAAATAATGATATCTTTTTGAATTTTCACGATATTTGATTGGATTTTTTTTATAAGTCACTCCATAGAATTGACTATTAAATGATGTAAAAAAAATGTTTTTCTAGTTCGCGCATGCGCAGATAAAAATTATTTTATACAACTACTCATATTTCATGAAATATTTAATATATTTATATTCCAATTGCGCTACATTTTTTCTACAGCATTTTGCCAATTTTTCTGAAATTTGCGTTAAATTTAGTCAAAAACCCAGCATGATATAAACAAAAAACATACCAGAATTTTTTGAATTTTTCAAAAAAATCGCTCTATCGCCATAAATATACATGCTATTCTCCCAAAAATTAGTGTACATATTCTACTGTATTCATATATTTGTATTCTAAAGCGATAAGTCGTTTCGTGCATTTTCATGTACAATCCCAAATATTTCTATTATTCTTTGTTTTTTTGCCGGCCCCCTAATTACCCGCTTAACAAATGAATGTAAATAAATATAAAGTGAAACATAATCTTTATATTTCTGAAGTTCCAGAAGAATCCGACCAGTATATTTTTAAATATTTGACAAAATGTCAAAAACTGAAAGTGTACAAATACTTTTTGGTAGATAGTGTATATATATGTATATATATATCTGTATTTATACAATCTCACTAGTTACTTTCAAACACCATAAATAAAGTTTCTAATAATGTTTAAATGTTTCCCTTAAAGAATTTTTTATAATTTCAACATCTCAGCACAAAGTCTAAATTCTTTTAACTATATTTTTTTTTTTTTTTTTTTTTTTTTTTTTTGTTATGTTGAAAATTAATAATAAATAAATAATCATCTAAAATCCACCCCAAAGCGAAAAAGAAAAATAATATTTACACGCACTTTAGAATCTTCTATATAATTTTTGAACTTTTTCAGCTATATTTGACTTTATAGAATAATAAATAAAAAATCATAATGTATTGCAAAAGCAAAATTGTGTGTATAAAAACTGTTCTTTATATAACTATAAAACACAGGGAGAAAGACATCAATGAATTTCCAAGATTAAGGTTTGCAAACGTAGAAACCACCAACTATTTCAATTGAAAATAAATACTTTTAAAAGACTACATCCGCCTCCCCTATACAAAAACTAAGTAATCTAGAATTTGTCTGTTCTGAATTTTAAGCCAAATAAGTCATTTCTGCAAAATAATTTTGGTACAAGAAACATAATTTTTTGTTATAGATATGTTTCCTAACTGTAAAAGTAGCTATAAAGCTCATTTATATACTACTTTAAGAAAATTTTCCAAATATTAATGCTCAGGGCTGGGGAATTACATGATTGTACTCGCCACTGGCGAGTAAATTTTCCTTCAGGGCGAGTGAAGTTTTAAAGTTATTTTTTCAAACTGCAAAGGTGCCAGAATCTTTATTTATTTATTTTTATTAGTTCCCTATATTTTGCAACTTTTGTAATATAAATATTATACTAAATTCTATGCTATAGAACTATTATCTTTTCTCTTGTATATATTTCTTATTTTTATCGAACAAAAATATGAAAATGCATCGTAGTAATAGTAATTAACTGTTTTTTCAGTTGTTTAAATTTTGTCTTAACTATTTTCAACTGTATATTGTATTTTGCTGGCTGGTAAAATAAATCCCTGGCTGGTGAAATTTTTCGAAAATTCCCCACCTCTGTTAATGCTTATGTTATTAGAATTGAATGAGATAAATATTTTAAATGCATAATAAATTATGGTATTATTTGATTATTTCCTCAACCACAAAACTGTTGCCAAACTGTAATATTAAATGCCAGTAATAAATTATTTTAAATGTCACATTCACTTGATATTAAACACCATACATGTGTTTGTTATTATAATCTAATCAAATGATTTTTAATTCAACTAGCATACCCAGCCCGCTTCGCCGGGCTTAATTTGAAGGTTTATTTAATAATTTATGTGTATGGTACGCTTCCCGGACCATCGGCACTCCACGTGCGTCGGGTGAGCGTCAGAACAAACTTTCAGCATATACATATGGGTGGTTGTACTTGAATGCACAGACCTGCGCGTTTTTTTCTATCTTGCTTTTATACCTCTGGACCGAGTTGGCGCATTGCCAAGATTTGCTTCCTCTGGACCGAGTTGGCGCATTGCCAAGATTTGCTTTCCCCTGTGCCTCAATTAATTAATTATCCTCGGAATTCCTTTTATTTATAGAGATTTTTTACTTGTATTTTTATTAATGTTTTACTAATTTGTTCTTTCGTAATATAAAAATACTGTTTTAAGACTAAATCTAATGTTTACATACATTTTATACACATCTCAATCTACATTTTTTGAATATGTAAAGAGCATTAGCTTCCAACAATATTCTGTTATCACTGATATGTATTGCGTATCTTAGTAAATTCGATTATTACATTTATATTACTTACATTTTATTCACAAATACAATATATTAAAAATATCTGATTGTTTGTGGCTTAATTTAATAATTCTGCATTTAAGTACATAAACTATTTGTATTATTTTGTCAGAAATATCTAAATAAATCTAATTTTATATTTGGTATGTTGCTATATCAAAAGCGAATGTTATTATTAAAGTAATCCTATTCTTTAATGATTTTATTTTAATTATTATTTAAATTCATTAATCTTCCCATCTTAAAATTTTAGAATGGCAACATTTGTATAATTTGGAGAACAGTTTGGCAATTTTCATAATATGGAGAAACTGGTCAACAGGATAATCAATACCTAAATTACTAGTTACAACTTTTTTACACATTAAAAAAAATGTTTTAAACTTGCCTTCTCTCATAAAAAATTTATTTATTGTTTTCATTGAAATCATAAAAATACTTTTTAAACTTAAATTTAATTGATATTTAAATAAAATTAATACATTACCAATTTCAGATAAGAACTCCACAAATATTTCTCTTTTTGGCTGAAGAGCGACAAAAACGTGAATGATCAATTTTGGAATTACAAAATGATAAGCAGATGGTACTTTTGGAAATTTGTCAATTTGAAATATTATTAGTTTCTCAACTTCAAAAAGGATATTTTCTGGAATCTGAAGGGAAAAAAAAGATAAAAAATATTACACAAATCATATAATTATACTTAAAATAAAATCTTAGCACAAACAAAATTTTATTTATATAGTACTTACGAAATCAATATTAGATAGAATAGATGCCACTGACTCAATGTAACATGATAACACCATAATGTTATCATTTATGTTTTTGTTTTCACTGAAAAGAAAAAATTCATTTAATTTTTTAGAAATTACTTTTTTCTTCAATTATCAGCATTAACATAGACGTAATTATATGTTGAAAATTGATTTTTAACCTTTGTTTGAATCATTTGATTCAAAAAACAAAAAAATACAAAGGCACTCAATTTATAGTGAAAGTTTTACATCTTGTTTATTCCAAAGAGAAAATATGTGTGTGTGTGTTTTCCTACCCCCCCCCCCTCTCCATAGTCTGTTAACAGGAAACACTGTTGCTGATTCTCAAAGTATCAATTTTCAGATAAATTATTTAATCACTGTAAAACATAAAAAAAGCAAACAGATTAACAGCAAACACTGCTAAAGATTTTGCATTATGTACCAAGATTTTTTTTTCTCTTCAAATGGTGAGCAGCATTTGAGAAGCTTGGTTTTTAATTATTATATATAATGAAACCAAGGTAGTAAATAGGAGAGATGGAACAGATGGAGTGTTCCTAATAATATGCTCCTTCTCTAATGATACATCAGGGCATGATATCTCTAATGATATGTTTAATAAACAGGCAGACAATGAAATATAATCTATTTTGTCTTTTTTGACCATCAACCATGTGGGATAAAAAATAATGATGATGACAGATGAATATAGAACAGAGGTTCCCAAAGTGTGCTCTGCGGAGCCCTTGGGGCTCCGCCTGAACTTTCCAGGGGCTCCGAGGCGTTCCAGGAAAATAAACAAAACATGAAAAAAATATCATATTGCAAGCGAAAGATTTTCAAAAGTGCGAAGGAATTTTTGTCCGTGTGTTTAAAATATATATATATCTATAACTGGATTGAAAAAATACAATAACAGTTCAACAAAACACTTCGAAGTAATTAAAATATTTGCATTATAGATGTTCCTATTTTCTGTATAATAGTTTTGGTTTGAATTGTTTTATTTTATGTTTCTGCATTTAATTTGTTTTAAAAATTCGATTTAAAATAAGCTACAAGAAATAGTATTCTGAATCGAATGCAGAGTGTGAATCGAAACAGAAGAGATACTCCAGTGCTGTTAACTCTGCTTGCCGAACAAAAAGAAGAATAGTTTTGTTCTTTGGAGCTTCTCCTATTCATATGTTTACACTTAATTCTTTTTTGTTTAGTAACAAGGTTTCTGAACAAATTTTCAGAAAAGTATTCTAGGTCATCTCGAAACTCTGATAGATTCATTTGAGCATTATTTTCTAGCTGCTCAAAATAAGATGCTGGACGATTTCAAATTTGTATTAAATCCATTCAGTGTAAAAACAAAATCACACAGCTTAAACTCTGAGGAAAAGGAAGCTCTCACTGATTTAACAGCTAAAAATGATCTAATAATCTCTTTTCAAAGCAAGGTATCACTGAATTTTGGTGTCATTTGACAGATAAATAAAAATTCTTATTAGACGGAGCAAAATTAATTTTACTCCCATTTTCAACGACATAGCTGTGTGAAGCTGAATTCTCTACTTACACAAGTATCAAAACAAAATGCAGTAACTGGTAAATGCAGACCCGGACATTCGTTTACAGTTGTCTAAAATTGCACCAGATAAAAAAAAACTGTGCAAATCAATTCAAGCATATTTTTCACACTAAACTTATATTTCATTGTTCGTCAAACTTTATGGGAAAAAAAACTATTGGCATTTAATATTTGATTACATTGTATATTGTATTATTTTTATTTTCGGAATTTTTATTTCTTTAAACTGTTTATTTTATTTTTAATAAATTTTACTTATTTAAATCTTCTATCCTAGTTTTAAAATTGTATTTAATTTTTAAAAGTTTTTAATAGTTTAATTCTACTAGTTTAACAAGTGTAGTTTTTAATTGCATAGCTGTTTTGAGTCAAAAACAATGACGAAAAAAAGTTTTTTTCAAAATTATTATTAATAACGAAATACTTTAAATAAAATTTGTTAACAAAGCTAATCCCTTTGCGATGAAAGTCTTTTACGAAAATTTTAATGTTTTGTCACCGGTTTTTAAAAACAGAATTTTGTGCCTTATTAAATCGGAAAAATGCCCCGATTAAATAAGGCAAATTTTATAGTAAAACTTTACTGGTGGGGATAAAAAAAGGATTCTTAAGGCTTTTTGGGCACATATACATGTCGTTCGTCCCCAAAGGGTTAACAATGCTGCATTTAACAATACAGTTTATAGATTTTACCGTGCCCATTTAAACACTAAAACGGTGACCTATTTCTAAATGAATTTTTTTAAATGGTTCAAAAAAGATGCTGAGAGGCGATTCATTTTTGTTGCATGTTTAGAACCACTAGAAACTTAAAAAAAATTGAAAAAATATTCCATAATCACAAGATTTTATTACGAGTAGGCGGGATTAGCTAAAATATGTTACAAAATTACTCATGGGTGACAGAACTATGATTGTCTTCTTTTTTCACGAGTAGCCTACTGGAATTATACAGAGGTACACTCACTTCCAAAAGTTAAGTACGGAGAGGAAAATGCTAATTTCCTGAAGGCAGTCAGAATTGAAGAGAATGCAAATCACTGCAGAGGTAGATGGAAGTATGCAAATATTTTAGGTAACAGCTAATCGTGTTTTCATGTCAAGAAATATGCAAAAAGGGCAGTCTTATAAGAAGCATGCTTTATGTAGGGTTACAGAAGTTAGTAAGTGCTGATAGAAGGTGTTTAAAACTTTCGTACAATTTGTTTTGAAGACATACGTGTTTCTATGACTTCCAGAAGACGAATGGAAGATTCTGAGACCTGGCATGCAGTGGGGGGGCATTGAAGCAGGACAGTTGATCACAGATGTTGCTCTTTTCTTCGGCTTTCATCATTCTGTAATTTCATGTGTATGGAAACAATTCCAAACCGCACAGACAGTTGTCCGAAGGCCCATAGTCAGTTGCCCAAGAGTTACAACCCCAAGAAAGATCAATAAATTGCTATTGTACCCAAGCAGAATCGCAGAGTGACCTCCATACGTGCGACATCTTTGGTTACAGCGTCCATTGGTAACACGATATTTGCAGCTACTGTACGCCAAAAATTACATATAAGTGGACTGTACGCTTGGGTACCTCGAGTTTGTGTTCCTCTATTCGTCCAATCAGAGGGGCACGATTAAAGTGGTGCCAGGAATTAGACTGTGTTTGACTGGGGCAATGTCATGTTTACTGATGAGTCAAGATTTGCTCTGCAACTAGATGGCAAGCGTATAAGGATATGGCATGAACAAGGAACACGTATTCAGCTCCAAAACATCACCGAACATCACGCATTCCGAGACAGAAGCATTATGGTGTGGGCAGGGATTTCATTAGGATACCGCACCGACCTGCACATCTTTAAACTGGGTTCTGTGACGGCTGTCCGGTATTGCGATGAAATTCTAGAACCCATTGTGAGATTGTACACTGCAGCAGTTGGCCCAATTTTTTTTAATGGATGATAACGCTCGTCCCCATAATGCTGGCATCGTCGATGATTATCTGGAGTGTGAAGGGATTGCGCGTATGGCCAGGCCAGCATATTCACCCGACTTTAATCCCATTGAAAATTTTTGGGATGCTCTTGGCCATGCTGTATATTTACTTTTCCCACCTCCAGCCACTTTTATTGAGCTGGAAACTGCTCTACAAGAAGAATGACGATTGCTTAGTTCTAAGGTGGTTGACCACCTAATTGAAAGCATGGTCACAAGGTGTAAACTTTGTATACAGATGAGAGGGGGATCACATACCCTATTTATGTCTTTTTTTCATTCTATGCTGTTTATTTTCACTTTATACACAATTCTGTTTAAGTCTCCAGTATGTCATTATCTGATAACTTATAAAAAATTAATATTGTTTTCATTTCTGTGTATAATTTTTGATTTTGTTTTATGCATAAATATATATGCTACTTCCTTACTGAATTTTGTGTCAACAAAAGCAGTATTTGTTGATTTTTTTTTTTGCATTTTACATCTTTGTGCTTAACTTTTGGAAGTGAGTGTATTTCTCTGCAAATGAAAACTGTACTACTTACCTTTATTTCTCTGTGTGTGTGGTTTTTGCCATAAATAATAATAGTTTTACTTAAGGCCCAATGCAATTGATAATCCAAACATGGTTACACAATTTTTATCTTTAATTCCGAGTTCTTACTGGAAATCCAAAAAGAATATTTCTTATTTTAAAAATGGATGTCATTAACCCCAAAACAGTATTAGTTGAACATCGATCATGTAAAAAAAGAGCTTGTTTTCTCGTTACTAAAAGCTTTCAGAAATCATAAATTTTTAACTTAACTTCTGTTGTATTTGAAGGAAATACCTCGATTATACAAGGTAGATATTTTAATACAAAAAAGAGGGTTTTAATCCTTTTTTTATTTTATTGTATCCAATAATTGTAATATTAAATAAAACTGTCAAAGTGTTACATAAAAGAAAATTTGATTTTTAAAATTTCGATTATGAATTCAATATTTCTGTACCAAGGAAGGACCAAAGTGAGAACATTAGTCCAATGTTGGAAATTACTGAACTGGATTTTTATCCAGCAGATTTTTCTCTGCTCCATAGGCATAAAAAACATTGATTTGTAAACCACAGAGTATCGTTGGGTTCAGGGGCTCCGCCTCAAAAATTCTTCACAAAAAGGGGTTTCAAAAGCGAGTTCAAAAGTTTGGGAATCGCTGATATAGAAGATGAAGTAGTCTGCTAAAAATGGTTCAAACAGAGAAGAAGTGCTAGAATCTCTATCAGATGTGAATGAAAAAAAAGGGGGGGTTACAATTAAACAAAGAGCCTTTGGAAAAAAAGTTCAAAGAAATTCTTTAGGACTTGCATTATATTTATTTTTAATGTTGAAAAGATCTATATATATTTCTGAAGATAAAAGTTACTTTATAAAACCATCAACCATCTAATAATTTTTTAAAGAGAAACCTGTAAAGTTTGCATATTATCACAAAATAGAACAACAAAAAACTTAGGGGAAAAAAAAAGTTGATGGATTTGGGGTTACTTAAAATCCAATCATGAAAATCAATACACTTTCAGATATTTCAGAAATTTTAAATAATCTTCATTTTAGACATAACATTATTTTTTCAAATTAAAAAGGTACAAATTTAAAACAGTAAACATACATTTTTGATAATGAGCTTAGAATTTTTTTTATTATTAAAAAATTGTTTTTAAAAAATAAGAAAATGAAATAAAATTAGTTTCAGCTTGTGCTCATTACCTGAAAAATTCATATTCACTTTTCTGTATAATATTTTGAAGCATCCTTTTCACCTCACTCTCGGGTAAACACAACTTGCAAGGCTATAAAAAAATGATGATCAACTCACACAAATGACAAATTTTAGATTTTTCAGAAACTGTTCCAGTTTGATTAATCAAAATTGACCAGGAGAAACAGCATAGACAATCACATCATTGAGTTCATAAATGAAAATCCAGGCTTAGTTAAATTTTGATTCGCATATTAAAACACAATCGATCTGCCAAGTCGTATCTTTCTAGAAAACATCTAAAAACTCAATTTTAGCAGTTGATTTGTAGGTTCACCATTGTGCTTCCATGCACCAAAATGTATGAAAACATAAAGGATTGGGAGCAAGAAAACATAATGGTAAATTTATGAATCAACCACAAAAATCTGGTTTTTAGGTGTTTTTCACCATGATATGATTTGACAGATCAATTGCGTTTTAATATGCGAATTGAAATTTAACAAATCTTAGATTTTCATTTGGGAACTCGATAAGATGATTGCCTGTGTTGCCACCTCCCTGTCTAAAATATTTATAAAAATCTATTCATCCAGTAGCAGAAACATTGCAGCATAGCAGTAGATTCGGATTATTTTAGATTGTGCAGATTGAACAGCTTAAAAAAAACTCTAAATAATCCAGATAAACAGATTAACATAAGATATTTTAAAAGATTTAATTGTATTCAAATTACTTGTTTAACTCTATAAATGAATTTATTCTCTCTTTCAAATATATTTAATTAACAAGAAATTCAATTTTAAATTCCAGTAATTTTTTCTGTGTGTACTGCTCATACCTGACAGATATAAGCAGATGCAAATTTTATTCATCATATGGGTTACTATCATTTTCTAAGATAGAAGCCTAGACTTAGCAATGTTGAATAAATTTTGGTGGGGTTGCAGAAAAATTTTATGCAACATATTGACACAAAAAAATCTGCTATTGAGCATTATACTCAATGCATACATTTTTTTTATATTTTTAATAATTTTAAAACATTAATAATGATGGCTAATACTATAAAATTGGTAGAAAAATACAACAATATAAAAAACAATAATACAATCTCTATACTGCCTTCATTATTAGTTAAGCAAGCAGAGGAAATAAAATTTGGTGAATCAGGGTTACCAAACTTTAGCAATTAAATGTATGAGAGGTAGTCAAATGAAAACAGAACATCCACCACAAAACACAAGTTGGCAGCATTGTTGTAACATATCGATACTTCCATCTCAAGTGTTGGAAGAAATGCATAATGACAGCTGACTGGTACACACAATTATTTTTTTATACCTTTGCAGGCAGTGGCACAGCCAGAATTTGGTTCTAGGGGGGTTTGCCGATTAACAGAATCAGTACTAATTAAAGCATTCACTATATAATACTTAAACTCAAAGAGCATCTGTGTGGCAGGAAATCATCATTATTTTAGCATAATACATCTCAGAAAAGTGATTTAGTTCACATAACCCATTTTTACCTAACTAATCCATGTAATATGCACTTTCACAGTTTTAAGTAGAGTTTTTGCCATTTAATTGAATATCTTTATTAAATGAAATCTAATTCAATAAAGCAGCCAAAATCTGAAATTAGCCAAAACGTTTAAATATTAAGTTTGGTTTTGATTCATATAAGCGGCAATTATAGTTCTTATCTCTGGGAGGAGTTTTAACCCCCCCCCCCTCCCCTTGACTATGTCACTGTTTGCAGGTGAGCATAGTGAAAAATGTGTTCCTCTAGAATTAGAAATGGAGGCAAGCAAAAAAGAGCAGAGAGGTTAGAGATGTAAATTTTCCGGAAAAATATGTGTCGGAAAAAAACCGGTTTTTTTCGGAAAAAAATGGCAAAATTGGAAAAATTGATTTTTCATGACTGTTTCTCCTAAATAAATTATATTTTTTTAGAGAATATTAAATAATAAAAAAAATTTTCCCATTTATATGTATTAAATGAAAATTATTTTCACTTTATATTACAAAATAAAAAGAAAGTCGCAAAGCCTGCTTTTAAAAGTTTAGTATTTTTTTCCACAGCCTAAGAATTTTTATTAAATTCTATTGTTTATTATATCATACTTCTGTTGAAATGATTTTTCAGTTACATGTTTAACTACCAATTGACCTAATGTAAAAACCTGAGCCAATATGTATGCAGTTTGGAATGAAATAAATTATACATTCCATTTACATAAGTATAGTTTTTAAGTAAATGTTACTAGTTTAAAGAAATTATGGCAGTTTTGTCATTATTATGAATATCAGTATTCAAAAATTACATTGTTTGTTTAAAAAATGTATATTTTTACATTATTACTTTTTTTCTTGGAATTCTAATTTTATTTCCTTTATAAAATATGTTTAATTTTGGTATAGCTTTCCAATCTCAACTCAAAAAAGTTTTGATTTAGTTTTATAATCTAAATTCAAACAAAACTAAGTTTTACTTTGGCTTACTCAGGTCTGCAACTAAAAAATAGCGTAGGATTTATTGACTGTTAAATTTTTACTCACTAAAACCAGAATTTTAAGTTCAATTAAATATATATATATATATATATATATATTTAACCTTGAAATCTGGTATTCTATTCTTGAGTAAGAAACCATATTCAATAATGTTTCCACATGGTAATTTTATATTTCTAAGAGTGGAACTCAAAAATTATGAAAACAGAACACCACAAATAGAAAATGCTCACTATTTGAGGAATTAACAAAGCAGTTACATACAGAGATAAACTTCTATTATGCTTTAGAAAACTACAAAAATTCAAAGTTTAATCAAGAGGGAAAGTATAATTTGGAACATAGTTACTTGTAATAAAATATGGGGTTCTTTTTCATCGCAGTTGTACTTTTCTAATGCAAACTGTCCATGTTTTTGCAACATTACTGTACATTATGGAGGTAAAACGGAGGTCAATTTTAGATTCAACACTTTGAAAAAACATTCAATTAATCAGCTATAACGAAATCTTGAAAAATGCAGCTAGTGCCACATATAGGGGATTTACACCAAAAACTTAACAACATTAATATATATCAGAAACTGTAGTTTGATTTTTAAAATAAATCGTCCTTGAGGTAAAGCTATTGCGATAATCATAAATAATGCAGCATAGCAGCGTCATCTGTTGAGCAATTTACACCAAAAAGTAATGAGCACGAAGTTATGTCAAAGATTAACTTAATCTGAAATTTTATAAAAATACACACATTAGTTTGAGATAGAACTATTGTGGAAATTATGAATAATGCAGTATAGCAGCGCCATCAGTTCGGCGATATATACTAATAACTAAACATCTCGAGTTTATATCAAGGTGTAACTGAATCTAAAGTTTTGTGAAATTATGTGCATCAGTTCTTGAGATAGAGTGCCCATAAAATTTGTCACATACAGACTCACAGAGTGACAGATATTTTCCAAAAACCAAATCGTGTTCAGGACCTTCTAAAATGTTTAACTACACCTGTATAAAACTGGAAGTCAAAATTTTCATAAATTCAATATTTTCTCCTTGAAAAGATAAAAAAAGTAATTCAATTAATCAGCTATAACGAATCAAACATTCAATTAATCAGCTATAACGAAACCTTGAAAAATACAGCATAGTAGTGCCACCTATAAGGCAATTTATACCAAAAACTAAACAACACTGATATATATTAGGAACTGACTGAATCTGCAATTTAATGAAAAATTTTCCTTTAGTTCTTGAGATTGTTATTGCGATAATCATGAATAATGCAGCATAGCAGCAGCATCTGTTAAGTGGTTTACATTAAAAAGTAATCAGCACCAAATTATATAAAGGATTAACTTAATCTGAAGTTTTATGGAAATACATACATTAATTCTTGAGATAGAACTATTGTGGAAATTATGAATAATGCAGCTTAGCAGTGCCATCAGTTGGGGGATATACACTAATAACTAAACATCTCAAGTTTATATCAAGGTGTAACTGAATCTAAAATTTTGTGAAATTATGTACATCAGTTCTTGAGATCAAGTGCCCATAAAATTTTTGTCCCATACAAACTCACAGAGTGACAGATATTTTCCAAAAACCATCAAAACGTGTTCAGGACCTTCTAACAGTTTTGAATACACCAAAAACTGGAAGTCAAATTTTTCACGAATTCAATACTTACTTCTTGAAAATATAGATTAAAGTAATAAATGCATGCTTCAAAATTTTATGTTGAATTTTTAATTTTATCATTTCCATTAATCGGCATATTATTGCAATAATTTTACACATGAATTAATTTTTAAAAAGAGAAGTTGCATTTAATTACATATCAGGATTCTTTTTATGTAATCAAGTTTTTGTGAAATTGCAAACTTTTTGTATATACTTGTACAAAATACATTCAGAATTTTTGAATAAGAAATTATTACTATATTTAGGTTCCTATTTAGACATTTTTAATAAGGTTATTTACATACATATATGCAACTTAATAAGATTCAGCTGCTGTATGGCATGAGATTTTTTTTTTCTTCAATCACTGCACTTGCGAAAGATTCAATTTGTTGATTAAACTTTTTCTGATAAGTCTATTTACAAGAGAAATTTTGCAAAGGGTCTTGTGTTTCAAACAAGAAAAAAATGTGAAGAATCCTTTCAAGTCTTCTCAAACAGAGTTCTGCTCAGAGATCAGATTACCCACAGTAAAATTTTCATATGAGACACTCAACATAAAAGTAAAATAAATAAAAAGTATGAGAATGTAGCCATTACAAAATTTTCACTATGATATTTCATAAATGAAATTTAAATTTTTCCAGTTCGGAAAAATCGAAAAATAAGCCTTCGAAAAAAAACCCGAAAAAACCCGTTTTTTTCCCCAATTTTTCCGACCATTCCCATCTCTAAGAGAGGTATGGATCAGTTTTTGGTGACTGAAAGTGAAACATGTGAAATCCACCATTGCATGTGTATTGTCTATGGTGAATACTGTGTGCCACTGACATGCCCCCAATGATTTGGCTCCTTGAAGAAAGACATTCAAGGATGATGGAATCAATTGGAAGAGGAAGGGAAAAAATGGGTGAGGTTGTGGATCTGTAAGCAACCTAACTCTTTCTACAAGACTGGAACTGACCATTATTATCCCAATGGGGTAACTGTCTTAACAGTTTTGGATATTATTTTTTAATAAAAAATTTCTATACTTGCTGCATATGTTTGATTTTCATTTGACTGTTCCTTATATTATTGCAGCTCATAAGAAATGTCTTGATTCGATCATCCCATTTGATCTCTGAAATTACATTCTTCACTGCTGAACTTTCTGTGCATCAAGACTTATCCAACTGATCACTGTGGATGGAAGATAAACAGAAGCAAGACAACTTCTGTAAGCACTTCAGAACATCATGCATTGGTTCATAAGAAATGTATTTAGAGCTTAAATTATCATACTCATTATTAGGGGGTCATCCAACAATTTATACCACAGAAATTTAATGTTTTTCTTAAACTTCCTTTCCTCTATTTCACAAGTTGCCACACTTGTGTGATAGCCTTGTTACACTGAAACACCATATTCGTGCAATTATTATTTAGTAAGTATTCTGGTTAAAACAACATTGCATGAATTATTTTTTCAAGTACTATCTGTTGCAGTAGAGAAACCAAAATACATGTTAATAGCATTTTATATGTTAATCCCTGAAAATTATCAACTCATGACAAAACAGATTTTGCAGCAGCAAGTCAATAATTGACTTATATATCATACCCCCCCTTCTTATTTTTTAATTCTTTTTCAAATATTCCAGTTAATGTTTACTCTTCAAAACCTTATTACTCTTAACAGCTTCTAATTTATCAGCAGTAAAAGCCTATTTCAATATAATGAACCACTTTAGTTGCTGAATTAGAAGGTGTTCAAATAATCTAATTGCAGCCTATGTTATAAAAAAAATTACTGCTTCCATTTTCAGAGTTGCCACTGCCCAATACAATCAAAAATAGTTACTTTAGTAGCCAAAGTAGCTACATACTACCATAATTAAAAAAAGTGTTTATAGGCCATAAAAATAAAATATATTAAAATGTTTCATGAAAATATGCATCTTATACTACAGCAATGCTATAACTCAAATTTACATCGTTTCGTGCTTTCTTTGCAAAATTACAAATTGATTACTTAAAAATTAAGAACATTTTAAAATTATAATCTTATATAGATGATCTGAATACAATTTGATTTCCCCCAAACTACTTACTGTACAGTGTGATGTATAACATATACTTTTGAAAATTAACACTGGTTAGAATTTGCAGGTGGTGACAAGTATAGACGAAAAATATTAACAGATAAAAAAGCACATTGCTCAATTAGTAGTACTGCTATGCTGCATTAATCACGATTTCCACAATAGTTCTATTTCAAGAACTAATGGACGGATTTTCATAAAACTTTAGATTCAGTTAGTTCTTCATATAGATCAGTGTTGATTACTTTTGGTTCAAATTGCTCAAGAAGTGGCGCTGCTGTGCTGCATTATTTTCATGATTGCATGAATATCGCAATAGCTCTATCACAAGAACTGATGCATGAATTTTCATCAAATTTCAGATTCAGTTAGTCACTTATATAGATTAGAATTGTTTAGATTTTGAATTAAATCGCCCTACAAAAGGTGTTGCCATGTGCATTTTTCATGATTATGCAGTAGCTGCATCTTAAGAACAAATGCATGATTCAGTTAAAAGTTAACATAAGTTGTTGCTAACTAGATTTTGGTGTGAATAACCTAATTGGTGCTGCTGCTATGTTGCATTTTTAAGGAAGAAATGACATACAGTTAAACCTTGTTATCCTGACACTTTAAGGACAAGAAAAAAGTGTCATCATAAGTGGAGTATCATGGTATTTGAAGTTGGATAAAATATATACAATTAGCTGTATTTTTACCTAATTTAAGACAAATTTAAATTTACAACTGCATTTTTAAGAAATAAAACATTATATTAAACAAAATAAATATAAAAATGAAATTGAAAAGAATAAAAATCAGATTTTTGATGACTTTCTTTTCTATTGTTATGTGAAATACTGATGAATTAAGGTTTGCGTATCCCTAGATGTGCTTCCTACAATTCTTTTTTATATATTATACAGTAATTTTTGAACAATATCTGTTGTTTCAGAAATTGATATTAGATAATTTCTGATTTTTTCGATGCAATGCAATGCTTCAGCTGTAGTTGGAGGCTTATTTTGTTTTCTAGTTCCATATCACACTCAATCCCCACATCTGAAGCAATTTCTGTCTTTTTCTCTTTTGCAATTTCAGAAATCATTGCATCTAGTGATGTGGTGATTCATTCATTCATCGCCATTATTTTTATTTCAGGATCTAACAACTCTTTAATTATTATTGGAAGAGGGATGTCTTCTTCATTACATTCTATATATTTGAGATCTGATGAACTTGTATGAAACTAGCATGTTTGAAACTGTTATGAACTGTCTTAGACTTTCTTGCCATTTTGCCATAAACATTTTTAAGCATTATGAATAAAGTGTGGAACTGAAATATTTAACATTCCCTAAGTGAACGTATATAACACGGTAGGTGACTAATCGTGGATTGGAGGATAGAATTGCACAAAAAGAAATCTCTCCTTCACTGATTCTGTCATTCATAATGTGTGGGGTTTTTTTTTCAGATAAATGAATGCAAAAAGTTTTTTTCTTTATGCTAATTGGTATTTTAGACACTTTTGAGAAAAGTTTGGCTAAAAACTTTTCTTACCACTTAACTTCCGTGCTTGTTAGATGGATTATGAAAAATGGACAATTTTTCTAAACTGTCGGGATATCCGAAGTTGAAAATTATTCAACGGCATAAATTCTGGAGTTTATTTACATTAAAATCATATACAGAAAGTCAGACTTTGAAAAACTGACATGATAAGCAGAGTGATGTGAGAATCGGGTATCAGGATAGCGAGGCCTGACTGTATAGGAGATAGAGGAAAGTTTTAGGATTGCCACATCTGACTGTTTTACTGGAATGAGTATGGTAACCCTGACTTTTTATATAAAAAACAATAAAATTAAAAGTAGCTATTTTAAATGTAAGAAGAGATGAATTTAAATACATTATAGATAAGTAAGAAATGAATTTAAATAAATTATAGATAAGTACAATTAACATGAAAATACACAGATTCTTGTAACAATTAAATACCCTTGGAAATATTAAAACTTAAAAGCAAAAAAAAAATTTTAAAAGATTCTTACTCCAGCAAAAAGACCATATCCAATAACAGCAATATGAAGTTTTCTTGAATTTTCATTACTATTTTTAAGAAAAATTTCTCGGAAATCTTCCATGAAAAACTAAAGAAACAAACACTTTTAAAGTTATAAATACATACATACCATATATATATATATATATATATATATATATATATATATATATATAATATAAATCAAGCAAAAAAGTACACTACATAAAATATTAAATAAATTCTTACTTTAAATATATTTTTACAATTATTTTCATCATTTTCATAGTCACTCATAATCTTGTCAGCTGTCTAAAAAAGAAAAAAAAATTAAACTCATAGATTCTAGATTATTAATTTTAAATGTATAGTTTAAGAATTAAGGATAAATGACTGCCTAATAATAAAAATGCAAGCAAGTAAAATTTTACTGTTAGTTTATTCACTAGCTGACCTTCAGGTATTGACTGAGCCTATAATAATAACTGCAAATAAGCATCATATTTGTATAACTTTATACCTTCAAACCCATTTTGTAACAATTTAAAATTGGAAGAAAGTCTTTCCAAATGAACTTTGTATCAGGCCACACAATTTTTATTATTTTAAGCTATATGTGCCATCTTAAAGTAAAATATAAACTCTTTAAGTAGCTGTTATATTTTTAAGTATTTTGACAATAAACAGTAATAAAATTTTAAAGTGTGTAGATTTTTTTTTTCTTCCTGTATCAAGTCATTAAATATTTAAAACAGTTCTTACAGTTCCAACTTTCTGAAATCTTTATAAACCATTATTATAATGATTTCAAAGTCTAATTTGCAATTGTATATTATTTATGTTTTGTTTTCATTTTAAATTTATACATGCACAAATATGCATATATGTATGTGTGTCTAGTCTATTAGAAATGTGTTTTGATATACCTATAATAAATTAATAATCATACATACTTTACATATATAAACACATACATGTGCATTTTGGCATTGGTCTTAAAAACTTGTTTCACTTGAACACTAATGATTACATTAAAAACTTACTTCTTAAGTGCTTTAAAATGAATTCAGGGGAGTTTAGGCAAAAAGGGATTCAAAATCCCAAAATAGAATCTTATTTGACTCTAATGAGCTATGAATGTAATGTAAATATTGTATTGTCAAAATTATCTTTGAAAAATGTGTCATTATCTGATGTTGGTAAAGAAACTTTGTATCCTGTGAAGTATTTTTCTTATGAATTATGTGTTGATAATTTTCCAGTTTCTACACAATTTTATTTTTTACAATCTCTTGCATGTAATATAGTCATAGGAAATGATGTGATTAATGAATTAAATTTGGCGATAAATGAAGATGGAAAATAAATTGTTGGTAAATACAAGGATTTTTACATATGTTTCAACATTAGAAATGAAAAAAACTTCTGTTAAAAAATTTAAATATGCTGTCAATTTCATAATATCCAAAATGCACAAAAAATATTTTGAAAAAAAGGAATGGAAAAAAAAAAAAAAAAAGATTTTATGGAAGCTTAAAAAAACAATGATTTCGGAAATTCAGCAAGATCACATTATCCAAGCAGCAATTTTATTAATACCGTAAAGTAAGCCTTCCCCCGAATATAAATCCCTGCTCATATGTTACATAAGATTTTTTTCTTTTCTGAAAAAGGGCTATTTATAAGCCCTCCCTTTCAACTTTCACTTTCTGATGCTTTAAATCCTTTTGGTTATTATTTCAGGAAATTTTAAATACTCACGATATTTCATCCTAATTACTTTAAGATGGCTGAGCATTTTATTTGCAGAGGTATTGCCTATTTTTGACAAATTTGCAGGGCTAAAGCATCTTTAATATTATTATATAATATTACATATTATATAAAGTATTATATATACTTTAATATTACATATAATATTAAATATGTCAATTAAGTGAAAATTCTATTTCAGAGTAAAACACATGAACATTTCTGTGGGCGGATATTGGAACTTGAGAGAATCTTGAGACATAATAATGCAAAAGACAGAAAAAAAATTGATTTTTTCAGATTTTAGAAAGAAATTGTAATAATTAATGACTTTTCCAGGTTTGAGAGAAAAGAAATTGTAATTTGATCTGACAATTCCTTGTTTCCAGAATTTTCGGTTGTATAGGAACCCTGTATCTGAATTCCATAAGATGTTATATTTATTGTTGAAATTGCCAGTTTGTCAAAATGGCCAAATAATGTAAAAAAAAAAAAAAAAAAAAAGGCCGAAATGAGCAGCATCTGGACTCAATTGAATAAATGAACCTCATGAACCAAGATAGGAGAGGATACCATAGGTAGTGTTGGATTAGTTTTTATGTAAAGCTTAGTGTAGCTGTCTGATTTTGTTTGATGAGAAGAAAGAAAATTATTATCAAATATTTTATTATTATAAAGTGGCATATGACTATACTGACTCATATTAACTCACGATCCAACTATGTATTGTTTATTTCTCTATGTACTGGATGTTTAATTAAATGTTTATTATCTTTCAATCCAGTGTGATCATTTGAAATATTGTGGTTAGGTTGATTCACTGTTTACTATTTTCTCATGTATGTATTTATATCTACGCTGTAGATAAAGTAAGTTTGTTAATGGAAGACACAATTATTTAACATAGAAACAGTGAAAAGATTTCGTAAGCAATTATTAATTTTGCGGCCTTAAAAGAAATTTTAAATGAATAGCTGAAAATGCTTTAAATGTGACTAAGAAAAATCTGGAATATAAGCATTTAATTCCGAAAGAATAAACATACCATTTTTAAAACAGCTATTACAGCATCGCGGCCAAGCTTCTGCATCTCTCTATTATCTTGCTCTACCCATTCCATTAATTTTAAATAAAGATTCTTGCAGTCTTCAAACACAAACTGTGAAAACTGTGAAGCATGAGCAGCAATCATTTGAAGTCCAGCTATAATTTATAATAAAAGTAAAAATTAAGAGGAGAAAACAATGACTATATTGGGCAAAATAAACTCATTACTTTCATAATGCATTGACTCAATAAAAAGCAAAGATGAAATAAGTGAATGCATAATTTTGCTTAATTTTATGCCAAATTTTATGTATGTTCACCGATTACTCCGAAACCATGCAACCAATCAACTTGGTTTTGGTGTTAAATGAAGGATGATGCTCTCGAATTGGTACCACTTCAGTTTCATCGAAATTGGTTCAGTACTTTTTTAGTAATTAGGCAAAAACTAATAAAATTAGTGATTTTTCGCTAATTAAAAGTGTTGAATACGTTCACTGAATGAAGTGTAGACAGCATGGCCGAGCGGTCTAAGGCACCGGATTGAAGCTCTGTTTTTCGAAAGAGATTGTGGATTTGAACCCCACTCCTGACATTATTTACATCTATGCAAAATTTAAAAAAAAAATCCATATTACAATTTTTATTTTTAACCGGCTTCAGAAAAGGAAGAGGAAGTTATCAATTCGACGCGTATGTATTTTTTTTTCTATGTATGTTCACCAATTACTCTGAAACTATCCAACCGATTAATTTGGTTTTTGTATTAAATATAAATATAGTTTAAAAAAACTAAAAACCACGCTTTTAAAGTAATCAAACTAAAAAGTGAAAAATAAATATAGTTTAAAAAAACTAAAAAACATGCTTTTTAAGTATATCAAACTAAAAAGTGAAAAATAATTCGTACTATAAGCTGAAAACGAAAATAGATGAAAAATACTATATTACTATAAAATCATTGTTATTATAGAAATCAATTAATAAGCAATAAATAAAATTATCGTGGAAAGAAAGCGTGGGGTGCTTTTTAAGAACTGATAGATGGAGCATGGTAGATGGAGCACCCCACGCTTTTTTACCACGATAATTTTATTTATTGCTTATTAATTGATTTCTATAATAACAATGATTTTATAGTAATATAGTATTTTTCATCTATTTTCGTTTTCAGCTTATAGTACGAATTATTTTTCACTTTTTAGTTTGATATACTTAAAAAGTGTGATTTTTAGTTTTTTTAAACTATATTTATTTAGTCTACAGCATTTCTTTCTCCCACCAACAAAAAAAGTCATGAGAAATTCATCACAGATGGACGAGTAACAAATTTTAAATTGCCCTCGTATAATGTCGAATTGCTCCTTGGTTGGGCATACGCTACATGCTGCGGAGAAAATTTTACATGTTTGAGATAATGACTTTAAACATGTTAAATGGATTTTGGGGAAGATTAAAATAAACTAATATCTAATTACAAATGTAACTTTAAAAATATTGTTAATGTCTTTTAATATTATTTATTATAAACAAAAAAAAAAAAAAAAAAAAAAAAAAAAAAAATTGCACATGAAATAAATTTATAAAGTAGTACAAAAAAATTAAATTTTTAAGATTAGAGAATGAATAATTGAGAGAAGGAGGGGGGAAGAGCATAATTTTAGCAGCAAAAAAACTACTTAAAATGCTTTTATTTTGATAATTTAAGTTTGCAGATATTTGCTGAGTTTTTGAAGTGAAAAGAAAATAAGCAACTCAAAATACCTTTGCATGCTGATGATGTAGTATTAGATTTACTTGCTGAAGCTGATATGTTACGAAATTTTTCTGATTCAATAGCCATTTTGCGTGCAATATCAAAAACAAAGTAGGAATTCTCTTCATCTAGAAAAAATAAATAAAATGAAATCTTCAGGCTGTATTGAATAAAATTGAATCATAATTTTAATGAATGGAAGTACAACAGAGAAAAGCATAATTTATGCAAATGTATTAAAAGGTCTCATTATTTTTAATTTTCTTTATCATTTAATGTATTTTAGTATATTTTTAAAGCAATAAGAAAAAGAGCAGTTGAAATAGCATAGATCTATACTGTTCCAACTACTTCTTTTCTTATTACTTTAAAAAGTATTAAAATAGAATAACTGAAAATAATAATAATGAAACAACCTTTTACTGCATTCAAATTTAAGTGAATAATGCATATAATTAGATACCAACAAATAAAATAATAAATGTTTATGTTGTATTTGTATTATAGCATATTATAAATAAGCATATTGTATACAGTAATATATTGTAGTTGAATTTATAAGACAAGTACAGTAGAACCCCGATAATCTGGATCGGTTTTTTCATTTTTTTTTTTCAACTTTGAGAAGCGATTGGCGAAAAAGTTTTTGTTTTATTATTCAGAATACGACGCTGCAACAAGTTAATGTTAAAGAAATTAGCCAATCGCTTCTCAAAGTTGAAAAAAAAAGCGAAAAACCCGATCCAGATTATCGGGGTTCTACTGTATATGACTTTTTAGTGAAAAATAATCCAAAATCGAAAAACCATATACAAGACAAATGGTAAAAAAGATGATCAAAAATTCAGTTTTTAAGAAGCTGCTCTGTTTGTTCTTGGTACATTTAACATGCACTGCATACAAAAAGTAAATAACTTTTCTATGAGATGGGATCTTCAGTAGCAATGATCCCTGATGGACTTATTTTTAAGTTGCAACTACTAGACTATTGTCTAAATACCAGCCTTTTAAAGACAAACTCTATTCAAAATGTAGTGAATGGTTGTCAGCTGAAAATGAAGCTATGATCAACATTAGTAATTAAAGAAAAGGTGACATCATCACTATCTCTGAGTGGGTAAAAGAATCTTGGATTGTATAATCATAAGAAATGATCCTCTGATCTATTAAAAAATGCTGCATCAATAATGCGATGGGAGGAATTGACGATGGTGCTATTTTTGGAGAATATGGCAGCGATGATAAATTAGACACAGACAATATTCATCCATAAGTACCAATAAAAGAAAGCCATTTTATGGAATTGCTTGAAAATTCTGACGAAAAATTGGAATGATGTGAATGATGATTGATGATTTTTTCATTGTAAAAAATATAGTACTAAATTATTTATAGAATTTTGTAGATATTTTGTTTTTGCTTTTTTATATAGTTATTTAAATATTTTATGCCTTTTCAATTTTAGAACACAATTTTTGAAATTCATTTTGACCCATACATAAGCTAATCTCTATCACTTTAAAGTGAAAAAAATATTCAAAATGAAATATACAAGAAGTTAAATAAGTCATTTCAATAAAATAGTCATGTGACCAAAAAAATCTACCTTCAGGTGGGAAATTATACATGTATTCTTTTAAACCTTGCAAGCAACCAGCAATAGTATAATAGTCAGGAGCTTTTGCTTTGGCTTTTACCTAAAAAGAAAAAGAGAGAAGATGTAAAATATGTTATAATAATTAGTACAGTGATGATAAGCAAATTATATGTAGCATGATGAGATTTTCAACAATAAAATATTAATTACCTGTGTTTTCAGTTCTTGTAAGTACATCAACAGAACTCTTTCTTGATAATCAAGGAAGTCTTCTGGATAATAGTGGGCAATTACTCCAATCAAACATAATACCTCTTCTTTTACTAAAGAAAAAAAATTACTTTTTACTTTTTAATTGGTCATATTATAAAAACTAGCATTATAATTTTTCTTCTTTTCAAAAATTAAATAACATATTTGAAAGCAAATTTTAATCTCAATTCATAAAATAAACTGCATAAAAAAAACCAATGCTTAAGGCAAAACAGGAATACAGTAGAGTTAAAGTACTAATTATTTGAACTTCAATTACCAAACAATCCACTTCTCACAAAAAAAAAAAAAAAAAAAAAAAATCAAACTTTTATTTATTTAAAGGGTTTTTTTTTTTTTTCATTCAGTACTAGCATGCAAAATTGAATCCACAATTAGTGTATTATTGGGGGCAGCAACTTTGAAAAAGAAACAGAAGAAAATAAAATTAATGCTCTGAAAATGACCCAGGTCCATCCAATAACAATGCCTTTGAATGTTTGGTAACACATATGAAATGGCTTGAACACCAGAAGAATGAACTATTCAACTAATGTATTTAAGAATAATTCAAGATGTAAAAACATTGAAAAGAATGTCTTCTTTGTAACAAACATCAATCACAAGCTTTTTTACTTATTTAATAATCTCTGGAGTTCAGACGATGATAAAAAAGAAAAAGAACATTTTAAATGATGCAAATTTTAAATTTTGTGTGCTAACTTCATTCAATTCATTTAATATTTATTGCTCTCTATGACTACTAAAGAATAGAAAAATTGGTCAGAGTGGTATCCTGGAAATAAGCAAAATAAGTTACAGTAAAACCTTCCTAAAGCAACGATGTTCTGTTCTAATAAAAATTGGTTGCTCCAAGAGGTGGTTTGCAAATTGAGGCCATTTTAAAATCCAGATTTTAAATGTTGAAAAACGGTAAAATTAATGTTACTGAAATTTATTCTTCACAATAGGAAAAAATATAAAAATTTAAGTATCAAAACAAAAATTAATTACATAACTTAATCATTGCAAAGTTTAAAAAATGAATACATTGATGTTTGCTTTAATTTTACGTTTTAGTTTTTTTTTTTTTTTCCAAGTTTTTTCAAAATTCAGTAAATAAATGCTTTTTTTTTTTTTCTTTTGGACAGGATTAAATAATGTTTAATTTGTCATTTGAATTAAATTCATTTCCTAAAAAGGCACAAAGGGGTTTAAATACATAAAAGTTACTGGAATTTAAAAAAAAAATCTAAATTAAATTCAGAATTTTGATGAATGATGTGCTCTCTGAAATTATTTTTCAAATACAGTAAAACCTCCATAACGGACACCTCTATTTAATGGACAGTTTTCCGATCCCCACTCCCAAAACCTAAGTTTTTGTATGTTTAATCTCTGACTAACGGACATTCCAAGTAGTGGACACTTTATTCGGCGATAAAAGATGAAAAACTATGTTTAAAAGAGAAAAAAAAAATGAAAAAAAAGCAAAAAGGCCTCTGAATTTATCAGGACAACGTGTCACAAATTTTGTGATCACAGATAAATGTAGATAAAGAGCTGGGGAAAATCTCCCCTCCCCCCCCCCCCCCCCAATGTTCAGTGCTAAATTCAGGGTGTTGCCTGGGAGGAATATCTCCCAGAGCCAGTGGCGTAGCTAAGGGGGGGCGATCGCCCCGGACGCCGAGGCCTAGGGGCGCCAAATTGAGAGAAATTTTTATATATCTATATTGGGGTGGGGGCGCAAAATTTCTTGCTGGCTCCGGGCGTCAAAAAACATAGCTACGCTACTGCCCAGAGCATTGAAATTTCACCCAAGAATATTTTGAGATTTTATACTTTTAAAGGTCAAAAAGTGCAATCCTTCCCTTCCTGCCTGGAAATCCACAATGTCCAATAATGTCACATAGAAAAACAAATTACATGTAATCACAAGCAAAGGTAAACTTTTGTAACCGATTATTTCACGAGAATATTAGTAAACAGTGGATAAAAGTGTGCACACGTTTATTTCACTTTTGTTGATTAAAAAATAATTTTAATTTCTGATTAATTATATAATAGAGGTTTTAGGACATATAAAAGTAAATTAATGAAACATTAAGCATTTCGTAGCGATTTTTGAATCTCCGAGGTTTTCCCAATAGCGGACATCTCCGAATAGTGGACAATTTCTGCATTCCCGAGGTGTCCGTTATTTAGAGGTTTTACTGTAAAATCTTATTCAAGCAACCATCAATAAACAAAATTAGTTTCATTTTCTTCAGGGAAATTGGTCGCTCATGAAGGGAGTTCAACTGGTATGATCTTTGAATAGCGGTTAAATTAGTATTGAGCCTATAGAAATAAATTTTGTTCAGGTAGGTGCTCGCACAGAGAGATTTCACTGTAGTTTGGCCAGAGAGCAAGGTGAGCTGCACATGCATTTTGTTGGCTATACTAAGTTTTCTCTTGATGGTCTCTTCTTACTCCAAGCTGAATACAGGCTAACCCTTCAGTCCATTAAACTTAGCTTTTTTAAAAATTTACTACTTAGTAAGCAAAATGTTAATAAATTAACTTGATTTCAGACAATAAAGTTTTATGCATTTTTTTAAATACATATTTGATCACTTAAAAACAGACAATCATTCAAATAATAAGAATCTGCTAAATTATTGTATTGATATGCAATAATATTTTGCATAAATTTCCTAAATACTTTTAAAAATATTTAAAAGAATTTGAATTAAAAGTATTTAAAAATTGTTCTGCATATTTTTTATGTAATTAAATAACTATTAATTTATTTTATAAACAAAACAATATACTTAAAATGATATCATTGTTATTAAAAATAATAAATAAAGCTTTATTATTTCTAAAATATTTATCTATCATATGAAAATTCTTACACCTATACACTCAGGTAATTTTATAATGAATAATGAAATAAGCTATAATTACCTTTGGAAGGTAATTTGTGCCCACGGCATAAGAGCTTAAACAGCTCCTCGATTAGAGACTGGGGTTTAATTCTTTTCTCACCCTGAAATCCTCGGCATGCTTCTAAAATCTGGATTTTAAATATAAAAAAAAACCATTTAAGTTCAGTAAAATAAGCCTTTAAAATATATTTAAAAATTTTGAAACATTTAAAACAAGATAGCATTGTATTTTAATATTTTAAAATCAATTCCAAACATACTTTTGAAAGTGTTATCAAGCAAGCCTTTTTTACATCGGCAGGAGCATCTCGTATTACATATAGGAGGCAAACAGACTAAAAAATTAAAAACATTTGCTTATATTCATAGAAAAAAAGTACAAAAGCTTTTTAATTAATGTAATGTATTAGCAAACAAAAAAAAAAAAATGTTTTGTGAATTTTTTTTTAAATATATATATATATATATATATTGGAGATTTTGCATAGAGTATTATAGTTTTGAAACTAGAATCTTGATGAATGTTGGGATGACTAGTTTTTAGGTGCGTTCGTAATTATGTATATACATAGCACCTATTGTTGTCGCTCAGTCCGTCCGTCCGTCTGCATATAACAACGCAAAAACTACCCAACCAAATCGTTTGAATTTTAAAATACATAATTATAACATAATTTTGTCGAGTCATTTCAAATTTTATGAAAATCGGATGGATAGATCAATTACAGGGACATTCAAAAGTATTCCGTTACATTACGGTCAATAGGGAAAAAAGTTTTAAATGCATTTTAATCGTTTGAAATTTAAAACATATAATTATTGCGTAATTTTGTCGAGTCATTTCAAATGTTATGAAAATCGGATGCATGGATCAATTACAGGGACAATCAAAAGGATTCCGTTACATTACGGTTAATGGGGGAAAAGTTTCAAATGCATTTTAATGATGTTACATTCATTCGAACATAATAGAATTGGCATGAATCTATGAAATATATACTAAAATATGCATTCTGTACAATCTGTGATACAAATAATTTTTATTATTAAATTACAGGGCCACACAAAAGTATTCCACTATATAATGCTATACGGGGAAACATGGTTTGGTACGTGTTTTAATTATATTCAACTATTTCACATTTTATGAATAAGATATACATTGCTGAGGTGTAATAAAAATTACTTCCTACATATTTACAGAAACGTAAAGATTTCGACTAGTATACTGTATCCGGAGTACGCTCTACTATATCAGCAAGATCTGAATATTTTTAAAAATTCGTTATCGTACGAACGCACCTCATTTGCTACGTTCATGTGCAATTTCCAACTTGTTCATTATATAAACAATCAGCAAACAGGATGTTAATGACTGTAACCAGACAATTAAAATCAGTCATAACTTCTTTTGAACAATCAATTGTTATTTTATTTACTCTCTACTATTCAAAATAATATATAAAAAATACAACTGAATGCAAAAGAAGTTGCAGTCATTCTTTTATTTTCTCATCAGTGATGCTAGAAAAGTGCAATAGCGTATCATTTAAGCAAAAAATTGGAGAAGATATGCATAAAAAATTGTGATGGATCCTTTGGGATTAAGATGCTTAATTTTAAACTTGGAAAAAAAAAAAAAACACACACACAAAAGAGGCATATTTTCTATTAATTTCATTAAATATGACTTATTTCTAAAAAAATGTATCTTTTATAAAAAGGACCAAAAGCCTTGTTCAATCAATGCTCATACAGTTTTTACAAATAAATAAATAACAATAACTGGAATTAAAGAAAAGTAGAAGAGTAAATAAAATCTGCTGAAAAAAATTTTTTTTTAATGAATATATAGAAGAAAAAGAATTTATCAAAACATAAAAGATTTTTCAGCAGGCTTAAAAAGATTTTTTCTATTTTCTAGGACGTATATACAGGGCGGTAGCTAGAAGTAAACAATAAGGGGGGGGGGGGGGGCTCAAAAGAATGTAAGAGGAGTTCATAATTTTTTTTTTTCCTTTCTCTCTGATGCAGAAAGATAAATGAGTTCATATTCACATTGTAGGTACTATGTTTATTATTAAACTGTTGTAATTACTTCATTTTATGCTAAGAAAAATATAGGATGATGAAAAATTTGAGTGTTTAATTAGTTCAAAATTAAACATCACGTTAGCTTTCTATATGCAAATAGGATAAGAGAGTATTGAAACACTTATTTTAGCTATAATTTAGTATTTCTGAAAAAGCGTGAAAGGGTCTCAAAACTGAATTAGATTTCCTTCAAATTTTCGGAACATAAATTAAGTGATCTTGGAATCTTTTCCAGGGGAGGCTCAAAATAGATTAGGGGGAGGGGGGGGGGGGGAACTGAGCCACCCATAGCACCTTTCAAGCTACGGTCCTGCATATATATCAAATTAAGAAATAAGTTAAAAATTGAAAAGAGAGACATTTTTTTACCATGTGGATTGCAGATATGATCATGCATTGTTCAGCTTTTATCTACTGCTAAAAGAATGAAACTAATTGTGTCATCATCATTTATTGGTACTACTTCGTTATGCCATCAACCAGTTTTGCAAAATTATACAAATCGCCAAACTCATAGCCAAATTACACACGTTGACAAAATTTTTATTTTAAATAAATTAGTAAAACATTAATAAAAATACAAATAAAAACAGGAATTAAAAATCACTTGATGATGTTTTAAACATATGTATTTGGTTTAATGTCATTGAATGTGACATTCACAATTATCCATTATTGACATATAATCTTATAGTTTCGCGATAGTTCTTTGGTTGACCAGTTAATCAAATAGGGACGTTCTCAAAAGGTGGGTGCAGTACACACATCATAACTTTAAGCTTTTGAATGAATAAATTTAATCATCATTGACTTTCATTTTTATTTTCACTGAATTCTTAATTCTGTTCAGAGACAAAAATTGATATAATTTATATTAAAAGTTTTCTATAAATATCTTAAATTTTTTATTTTTTTTAACTAAAGTGACCAATTTTGGACATTCATAACGTTAACTGTTCCCATGTACCAAGAAAAAAAAAAAGTTTTAACTTGTTTCCAGGAAATTCTAATGATAAACAGCGAATGCATAAAGTAAATGGATGATTGTTTTATAATTTTGTTCACAAATGGCACTACCAATTAATTCCTTTTTGAAGTTAGAAAGACTTTTCTAGAATGGCTTTTTCTGTATTTTCTTATGTCCAAAAGTAACAAATGAAACAAAGCTGTTACTTTCATGCAAAACACGTTAAGTAAGTATTTTAATATCTTTTATCTATTTTTAAAATCATTTTTGTTTAATTTGAAAGTATCTATATGTATTTTCATAACATTTTTTTTGCAATAAATGCACTTTTCTCAATTAAGAAATTGGAATGTCCAAATTGTGTAACGATCTAAAAACCGATTTTTTTTTCCGTAAATTTATTTTTAAAGATGATTTGACGTCTTGAAACGTATAATAAGATATTTATTATAATGTTTCATTATAAATAATTATGTGTTTTGTGCAAATAGAGCATATTTAGTACCTGTAATAATATAATTTTACTTAAAAACACGCTCAACTTTCATGTGTAGATTGATTAATTAAGTGCTTTAATAATTAATTTTCCAGAATAATTGCTGTCTTTTAATGTTTATATATAAGTTTATGGACTCATATACTGTATTGTAAAAAAAAAAAAAAAAAAAAAAATTGGCCTTAAATTTGAAATTTTAAAAAATCAATAATTGTTAACGTTTAATGATCCCACGTTTTGATAACTCACCAATAATATCCTTTTTTTAATTAGAATTCAAACATACAGAAACTTATTAGATTTATGTTATTATAAAGTGACTTTAGAAGTTACTGATGCCAAACAAGTTGTGACAATATTAATTTAATTTGCTACTGGTACCTCTAAGAATGAAACTGTTTATACGAATTTGTTATTATTTCTATGATAGAGCTTTGCTTTGATCAGCTCTTGAATCAACACTATACCAATAGTATGTTTGTGACTCTACCCTTCTTAAACTATTCAAGCAATGACCATCTAATTTAATATAGTGATAGACAGGATTTCCAGATTGTATATTTGTTAGTGTTTTTTATGTCTATCTTATGGTGTATGTTTAAATGTGTTTTGCACAACAATTTCTTCCACCAAATCTTACTTTTGATAGTTTAAACAATTTTACCTTTTGCCAAAAATAATATATATAAATAAATGCACATCAAATGTAAATGTAAACAGCTTTTTCTGACCAGAGTGATCATCATTGAATTGTAGAATGGTTTGATTTAGTTTTGTTCTAACAATTCAATTACTTTTTTATTCATAGTAGGATATGTGACTGCAAAATTAATTAAACAGCGTTAAAAGAATAATATGATACAAATACAACTGGAGAATAATGATTAAATTGATTAATTAATAATTATTTTTTACACCAATTCCTTACCAAAAACATTACTGACAAACTCAATATAGTTTAGTATGGTATGAAAAAGGACGATACTGCTTTAAAACCGAAATCAAGCAGTGTCAATCAAAAGCTTACATTTTTTTTTTTTTTTCTGAAATCTGACAATCCAAGTGATAGAGGCCATGTATACCACGGTTATTGTGGAAAAAAAAAAAAAAAAAATCTAACACAAATGGTGTCCTTGGGGAATAACAGATCATAAATATAATATTAAAAATCATTGGTTTCACATTACATAAACTATTTATGGTAATAAAATTAAGATGTTTGCAAGTCAGTCTTTCTGTTCATCTATTGGCAATGGATAGAAAAATCTAATTTATATAATGTTTTATTTAAAAAAAAAAAAAAAAAAAAAAAAAAAAAAAAATGGTTGTTCTAGAATTAGGTGAAAAGTTTATAAATATGCGAGATTTCCTTTTTCACACTCACTATGGTTTCGCTTTCCATGACAGCTGTCAGTAAATGCTTTCTAATGTGATCAGTCAGGCTCTTTTAATTACTATAATATAATCCTACTACATGAAAAATCTACTTTGATTTTAAGAATATTAAAGAATACAGAATTACACACATTTATATAAGATTTTTAAAAACTATTTAAAATCCAACTCTATTTAAAATTTATATCACTATAGGTTAGTTAAAAAATAATAATTATTAACAAAGAATGCACAGAAATACATTATAATCAATAATTATCAAATTATATTAAAAACTTGCTACAACCTGAATATCTTCTCCATACTCTTGAATATGTTGTGAACTAAGCTCAATGATATCATCAAGAAGCCTGAAACACTCTAATTTAATACTTCGAAACTGAAATAGACGAAAAAATCATGAGCATACAAATGGATTTTACATCTCAAAAACAGTGTATATATGCAGCACATGTAAAAATCCATTTAAAACTATGCACAGATTTTATTTTTAGATATTGTTCAAAATTAATGCAATATGAAATAACAATATTAATGACTTTTTAAACAATTACATTCTTAAATATTGATAAGAAAATTTTAATTAGACAATTACATTCAATTGAAAATTCAGTAATAAAATTCAACATAATTTGAAATGAAATCATAATTTTAATGAATTTGCATGCCTAACAGTTGTCCTTGCAGTATAACAAATGTAATGTTTAACCTTTTATTTCATTTTTTTGTGTTTCAAAGTGATTTAAAAAAAAAGTAAAACAGTGAATTTGCTCCTTTTGATACACTGAATCAAATTAAAACACTATATTAAAATTTAAACAAATTGAGGAAATAGTATTGTTAAGCTATATGTTATTGGAATCCAATTTCAGTAATTCAAGTTGCCATATTCTTCAAGTAAATTATCACTTTATTGTTTATTTTCTTCAGTAATTTTTGATGAAATTTGGCCTCACACACATTAAAAACTTTCTCAGTCTGATACAATTCCAGTCCAGCTTGCAAAGAATGAAATCTAGTCCAAGCTCAAGACAGTTTAAAAAAGGTCTGAACCCAGGGCAATTCCCTCAAGGACATTTTTAAAGGGTGTGGTGCCTTGTCTTTTACAAAATTATCAAAAACACTGCTCTTTTTTGAAATATTGAAATGTACCTTTAGTTGCACCCAGAGAGATTTTGTAAAAATCTTTTACCTGAAGTCAGAGTATTTTAAATTCACATGTTCAAGATCTTGTTAAAATTATAGAAATTCATTTCTTTATGAAAAATGCAAGATTAAATCATGTTGTAATTTAACTTTGTTTTTTAATTTGCAATTTGTAAAATCATCCAGAATCGATCTCACTTCTTTTACTTAAAAATTATACAGTACTTTTTCCTTACATCATCTACTCTATTAAAATTTGTACACGCAGTGGCACAGCCAGAATTCACTTCCAGGGGGGTTTTGAGTTCTGGGAAAGGTGATTGCCGGTTACTTGAATCGCCGGTTAATAGAATCAGAACTAATTAGAATATTAACTATATAATACTTAAACTCAAAAAGCCCCTGTGTGGCAAAAAATTATCATCTTTTTCAGCAGAATGTGTCTCAGAAAAATGATTTAGTTCAAAAAACCAATTTTTACTTAACTAATCATGTAATATACACTTTCACAATTTTAAGTAGAATTTTCATCATTTAATTGAATTATTTTATTAAATGAAATCTGATTAAAAAAAGCAGAGAATTCCGAAATGCGCCAAAACATTTAAATATTAAGTTTTGTTTTGATTCATATAAGCGACAGTTTTAGCGATCTTTCTTAGCTCTGGGAGGGGTTTTAACCCCAAAACCAACCCCTTGGCTGCACCACTGTGTGCACATATCTATGTGTACTCCAAAATCGCAGGGCTACACAGGTTGCTGGTAGGGGACCCATGAACGATTGGAGTCAAAAATTCTAAATAGATTTATATATATATATATATTTAAAAATGTTTGCCCTTTTTAATCATTTGGAAAATTATTATAGTTCTTGGACAAGAATAGATACATCTGAGCTGAGACTTATCCGACATACTTCTGTTGCCACAATGACAAAAAAGCATTAAAAACTAAAAAATTAATAACTAAAAAACAAATTGAGATACAGCTTTCCAACAAATTGAATTTAAAAGTACATTTTTTTCCCTGTATGACGGTGTAAAATTTGAAAATGTGTGATGTCTAGTATTTTAAAATTTTCAGTACCGAAAATTGTAAAACTGAAATTTTATTTAAAATTTGTTTATTGTTGGTCCACGAATATTGTTTGTACATAATATATGACTCTGTTATTACGTAAACTAAGCTTTGATCATCATAAAAATGTTTTTCATTTATTTATTTTTTTAACATAGAATTTATTTGTCCTAAATTTTAGTCTTTGAAGAAAATAATTTTTCATATAATTGTAATTTGTTAATTTTTTTTTTTTTTTTTTTTTTTTTTTTTTACGTTTAACATGTCATTGTGAAAGTTCTAACCAGTTCTAAATGTTTACTGCAATGTAAGATATACATATTATGTACGCCAGGCTGCAATAGGTAATTCTTTTACCTTGCATGCTGATAATTAGATTATTTAATTGCACTTAGTTACCCTTAAAAAAAAAATCACAAACATTGGTAAAACTTTTTATTCTACTTCCGGTACTACTCTGTTATCCCGTTGACCGATTTTGCCAAATTATACAAATCGCCAAACTAATAGCCAAATTATACATATTGACATAATTTTTATTTTAAATAACGAAAAAACAAATAATTAGTAGAATATTAATAAAAAGAACTTAATGACATTTTAAACACATGAATCATATTTAATGTCAGCGAATGTGACATTCACTATCATCCATTATTGGCATTTAATTTTATAGTTTGGCGATAATTTTTTGGTCGAAGGGATAACCTAGTAGTACCCAACTTTCTTACTATAAAGATATTTTATTGTTTGCTACCATAGCAACATAATAAATTAAACTTCATTAAAGAATGCACAGTAGTAGAAAATATTTTTTAAATTGAATAGCTATTGACCAACTCCACACTTTAACAGAGAATTCGTAATTCTTATTTAGATATTTTAAAGACGTTTGTTGTCATTGCATTTTATGCTGATTTTCTTTTCATTTTCAATAATTATTATGTCTATTTGATGTGAATTTTTTACATATACTATTAATTTTTACTACAGATTTTAATTTTAATCCGTAGTAATTAAATTATTCAAATTTTAATTTTAATCTGAAATATCAATCCATGCATAAAACGGGTTAAACTACTAGTTTCTAATGCAATTCATATTGATATAATGCCTTTTTTGTATTAAACTATGAACACTTGTAGGTTGGTGATTAATACTCAGTTTTTTTTTTTTTTTTTTTTTTTTTTTTTTTTTTTTTTTTAATAAACATTATTACAATTTTTTTTTTTTTTTTAAAGAATAAACATTAGTACAATGCAAAGTATTAACGGAGAAAAATTCAATGAAAATAATAATTATACAACTTACAAATCTCACAAAATAACAGATATTACATAGTGAAAAAATAATCTCATTAAAGATGGGGAAAAAACCAACAAACAAACAAACAAGAAAAAAACCCCGGAATTTTGACCAAATAAAAAAATTACAAAGGGAAAGTTAATGTTACTTAAGAATGTGCACAAATTTAACTTACATCTTTCAAGCACAAGAAGGCTTTTAGTGATGACAAAATTCCAGTTTCTTTACTCAAAAGATAAGCATTCGCAATTTCTGAAAGGAAAAAAATAATAATTACTAAAATTTTACAATTATACAGAGTTTGTGTTTCACTTAAGAGCCCTTATTTTGAAATTCAGACAAAAAAGTGATGTTTTGATAGCTGTATATTTTAATTTCCTTGAAATTTTTTTATGTTGAAGTAAATCATATTTAATGATTTATCTGCAATTTTGAAGCCCTGAAAAAATTTTTTCTTCATTAAATATTCAAAATTTCCAAAATCTGCAATACTTAAAGCAGTTTATTTTAAAAAAGCACCACAGTTGGATGAAAAAAAATATGTCACACAATAGTTGAACATATGTACAAAAACATGGAAAAGAAAAAGAAGTGGGGCCTCGTGATATTTTTTAGTAAAAAAATGACAAAATTTATAAGAAAAGCAATGTCCATCATCACATTTTTTTCCCTAAGAGAAAATGAAACATCCCATTTCCCTTTCGGAAGAGGCGACAAAAAAGGGATTTTCATTTACTCATAGGGAAAAATCATAGAAAGACGAAAGAAAAATGGGATCTACATCTCTTACACCTATGGGTCTATTATATTATTATTATATGGGTCTCTCACATCTCGACAGATAATTTATTCTTGAGAGTCATATTCATTGAAAACAACTTACATTTTATCAACTTCATTGAAACCTGCTACATTTTTTTTATCTGCTCGGCATGGACCGACAGGAATGAGCTATTTGTAATGTTTATCAACCCAACCTAGCTCTTTGACAAAATTGTTCTAATTCTGTTGGCTCAACGCAGTTCATTTGAAAATTCGCCAACCCAACTTTGAACCTGGCCAGATACAGGCCTCGGGTCACTCCAGGACATTGCAGACTTCTGGGGGGGGGGGGGGGGAGGCACTGCCTTGATACAGCATATAGTCACGAATTTTTATGAACTCTAGTATCTTTAAATGAATGTGGAATTGTGGCACTGCTTCAGACAGCATACTTCTTCAAATTTGTATTTTTTTTTTTTTTTTTCAATAAAAATTTATCTAAATGAACCTAGAATCAGGACCCAACTACTTTCGGCAGTACACACCCTCAAACTTATGTGAATTTATGTTTTTAAATAAATCTAAGAATTGAGGCACTATTTTGCCAATGTAAACCCAAGAATTTATATGGTTTTATATTTTTCAAATGAAAGTCAATCAAACTAATTTAGAGTTAAGAAGCCATTACTTAAGTCCATGTACACTCTCGAATGTGTATGATTTTACATCTTAAAATGAAGATCTATCCAAAAGAATGTTGAATCAGAGCTCCATTGCCTTCGACAGCACACGTACTTGAATTTATAATATTTTACATTTTTAAACAAATCTACAATTGGGGATCTCCATTTCCTTCATCAACACTCACTCTCAAATTTATTTGATTTTATATTTTAAAGGAACTAAAATTGTAGAACCATTTTAGTGTAGATCCTCGAGTTTGCATCATTTTATGTTTCAAAATGAAAATCAATCAAAACAAACCTAGAATTGAAATCTCATTGTCTTTAGCCAATTATACACTCGAATTTCTATTTTTAAATGAGCCAAAATTGGTGTGTGTGTGTGGGGAAGGGGGGGATCACTTTCTTCAATATTGTACACTTTCGAATTTGTAAGGGTCGACTTATATTTATTTAAATACATTTAAATAAATATAGAATTGGGACACTACCTCTGATATCACACTTCTTTGAATTTGTATTTTATATTTTAAAATAAAAATCTATTCAAACAAGCATAGAGTCTTGAGCAACATACACCCTCAAATTTCTATGAAGTTACAGTTGTAAACGAACCTAGAATTGGCCACGATTTTGGCAATGTATAACCACAAATTTGTATGGTTTTATGATTTTAAAATGAAAGTATATCAAATGAATCTACAGTTGGTGCTCAATTTCCTTTTGGCAGCATACTCTCAAATTTGTATGGTTTTGTTTTTTAAACTGAAAATCAATCCAATTGAGCTTAATGTCAAGGACACAGTGAATTCACCAGCATACACTCTCAAGATTATAAGATTTTATATTTTTATACAAACCTAAAATTGGTGCCAAAATAGCCCTTGTTAGCATACACTTTCCAATCCACATGATTTAATTTTTTTGTAAAATGAACTGGGAATTGCATTCCCCTCTTCCTTCACTGTACACCCTCAAATTTACACGATTGTAAGGAACTTAGAATCAGGGCACTATGCTATCTTCAGCAGCGTAGCCCATCAAATTTGTATGATTTTACATTTTTAAATAAAACTAGAATTGGCAACCCCCCCCCCCCTTATTTCTTCAGTAATGTTCACCCTTGTGCAGTTAAGTCAAAATCACACATCACTTCAAGCACTGTGTCAAGTTCAACAATTTTTTTTTTTTTTTTTTTTTTTTTTTGTCATACAATAAATTATTTTCATTATTATTAGTGTTCACTCTTAAATATAAAAAGGCATAAATATACAAGGATAGAAAATTAAAAATTACAATCATTTGGTGATTTTACTATGAGCATTTGGTAAATTCGATGTCCCTCCCCCCCTCTAAAAAATAAAACAAAATACTCTAACTATGCACTGTTTGCAGGTTCGATATTAGCATGGTATTAAGTAAAGTAGCTGTGTAAGGTTTTCAGGGTTTTCCTTGCAAGAGAACGAGAACTTAGGCCACCTTTCTTTTAAAAAGTCCTCCCTGAAGGCACATTTTCCATGGCAAAATAATTGAAAACTAACAAATGAGATAACCCATAAAATTTCTCTCTGCCTTATGCAATTTTTTAAAACATCAACACCTGGCTAATAGAACTTTTCAAAAACCAATCACCCTAAGAAGGACACATTTTGCTTTTTATTCCTCTGGGAAGGCATGTAATATCTAGAGACAGCAGAAAAATGGTTCCCATTCTCAAAAAAAAAAAAAAAAAAAGGCGAAGAGATGATGCCTAACTTCTTATGGTTCTCCCTGGAAACATCACAAGTCTTTGGACCCGAACTGTTGTTGCTTATTTATTTAAAAATCTTTTATTTCCTTTTTTAAAATTATCTTAGCTGTTTTGTTCTATAGTTATTAATTTTTCTATTTGTTATTTCCCTTTTAAAATGATAAATATATATATATATATTAAAATTTATGTGTAACAGGTATTTGGAAATGAGCTTTTCGCCAAATAAGTGTTTAAAAAAAATAATGCATAGGTAAATGACAACTGTGCCAAAAATTTTATTTAACGTTTAAAAACTACATTAAAAAAAAAAAATTCCTGAAATATTTTGCAAGCACATTCCTAAAATAATTTTAAGTTGCCAAAATGAGTTGTATCCATGGATGCAGCAATCAAGTAGTCAAAGAGTAAATGGGCTCTATCAAGCTTTCATGCAGTGTCTTCTAAAGAATTTCTCCCACTATAAATCTCCAATTGTGGACTTCCCAAGTATGTAAAATGAAACAATACCTAAAACGATTTTAAAAATACTTTAAAAACATTTTAGGTGTTGTTTCGCACAATAGTTACCATGTCAGGAAAAATAAGGCCATTCTGGTACCAATTATATATTCCAGTGCGTATATGACATCTGTGCCAAATTTTTATTATATCACACCATGTTAACACAAGCAATATCTTTAATAACTATCGTAAGCTTAAGTTTAAAGCATGAAAAACTTAAAAAATTGAATAAAGAAGGTTTCCTGAAATAAATAAAAATGTATATAGATTCTTTAATTTTTAATACAAATGCAAAAAAGTAGGTATGCATCATGTTTGTTAGTACACAATCAGATAATGAAATCTGCATTTATTTTGTAATCTACCTACTTTTATTAAAATATGTCGATAGATTGCAATCCTTAATCATAGCTATTGCAACAAAATAAAAATTTTCAAAATAATTTAATATTTAACTACCTCTTTCTTGTTTTTTGAGGCTGTAATTTATATAGATATCTTTGACTTTTTTTAGCACGTCAGAAATACTGCCTTCATTACTAAGAATATTTTTCTCGTACGTTTTTAAGGTTTCTAAATTACTCTGTATGAGGGACAAACAGTCAGCCATGGCAATATGTATAAATAATAGCTTTTATTTTAAAAAATAACATTAAAATCCATAGATATGTTTATTAGAACGTTTAAAGGCCTTTGTTTACACCCGCGGAAACACACATGCCTTTATGGATTGAAGTTGTAGTAACAGTGCAAGTTTGAGGAAAGAGAATAATCTATTTGGAAACAAGAGTAATCAATAATTCCCTATCATAAAAAAACGTAAATAAAAATAAAGTACTTCAATTTGTAAAACAATATTTGTTTATTTAGTTAAATTTTTATTTTGTGTAAAGTTTTATAAATATAATTCTTTATTCGTAACCGTTACATATCTCTAACAAGTGATGATTTCCAATGTTTGGGTTTTTCCCAATAGGATATGTTGAATGTAAATTTACGTTTTTAATCTTTCCTGCGTTGATTAATTTTGTATTAAAAGTATAGTTATATTTTCTTATATCTTATATTATTTATTTTTCATTTAACTCTAAAGTATTCAGTTTTTATATGTATTTGAATATGAATTTATTTTTCAAGGTTTAACATTCTAATCCGCTACTTCTTTATATGAACGTATGTATTTCATCAAACAATACTTAGTGACACTCCCCTTATTAAAACCTATACATTATTTTGACCCTGACATTTGATTCATTAAGCGATATCGATGTATTTTCTACTAGTTTTTGTACAAACTTCGTATTCTCATTATACACAATTAAAGTGTCTATTTTAGTTGTAAGCGAAAAATGTTTTTTGTATTTACAAGATATTTATGTTATAACAAATTACATTTTATTTCTAAAATTTATTTTTGGGTACGATAAGTAATTTATTATGGGAATAGGAGATATACAGAGAATTGTAGCTAACAAAATGTTTATATTTTATATTAAGAGTGATTCGGGCACTAAATTTTCATATTTTTTGTTCTAGATTGTTTTTATTGTATATTAAATTATGGAGTCCCACAAAACTGCTACACAAGATAAAAAACTTTCCAGAACAGACAATTCAAAGGTTTTATCTGAACTATCTAGCTCACAAGATGATGCAAATTTTGATTCAGGTGCAGATTGCAGTTACAAATCTGGAGAAATAAGTGCGACAAATATATCTTCAAGTGAGCATTTATCAAGTCACAGTATAACAGACCGTCATTCAAAAACTGACCAACATTACAGTGGTTTAGATAGTGGTATAGAAGTGAACTCAACTTACTCTGAAAGTGCTGAAATTTCATCTGAAAAGAGTTTTAAATCATTTGAATCTCCACAATCTGTATTTGAACCAACGATAAAAGGGAAATTACAATGGCAAGATCTGTTTTCCCAGGATAAAGATGGTGATACGTAAGTAAATATGTAATATGTTTATATTAAATAGTAAGATTGTTTTTTATTGTATAATTGATATATTTACAAAGTATAATTATGTGTATGATTTGAATTATTTTTATGACATGATACAATAGAGGATAAATGTATAATCTTACTCATTTTGAATACAAATTGTCTACAAAAGTTCAATAGACTTCTCCTCCCTTTCCAACATCTACTTTTTTCGATGGTGGTGGTCATTAGGGTCATCAATAACATTAAAAAACTTTTATATTTTGAAGAAAGTAAGAAATTTCCCAGTTATAGCCGACTTCACTGTAACTAGTATGCCAAGGTTATATTAAAAAGTTTCAAGCATCATATACAGAGTTGAATTCAGACACTTTTCTCCAGGAGGGACTTCTGTGGTTCTTGGGGGGGGGGGAGAGATTATAGAGTTCCAGGAGGGAAATTGCATTTTTTGACCATTGATAACACAAATTAAAATTTTCTTGGAGGGAGTGAAAGACATTTCATTCTTCTGGGAAAGAATGCCCCCCCCCCTTTTATCTGGGCCACTCCCTGAATTCAGCACTAATCATTATATATGCTCAAGCAGGAATGTATTTCAAACATATGCAAATTTCCATCAGTAAAATGTATTAATTTTCATCTTATTTTATCTCAGCTAGATATAAAACTAAAATCAGTGTTGTCCTTCTTTTATTGGTGATAGTTTGCATGCATTCAGAATACAACCTTGTTTTCTTTCAATGTTGAATTCAGGGAGTGCGGCATCTGCCCCAGAGGATTTTTAAAAATTTGTGTTTTCAGTGGTCAAAAAATGCAATTCTCCTTCCTTCCAAGAACTTTTAATATCTCCCCTCCCCCCAGAGCTACAAAAATCCCTCTTGAAGAAAAGCACTTGAATTCAACACTGTGCCTTTTGTTGGTTTGTTTGGTTGGTTGGTTGGTAGTGGAAATGAAATTTTTAATTACTAATATTCCCAATGAAAATGACATTTTATATCTTATTACACTAAACACAGTAAAATATATAATATGAACTTTAAAATGTTCATTGTTTACTTAAAAAGTAATTAAGATCAGGGCTTGAATTTCAGGGCGGGATGGCGGTATTCGTGCCCAAAATTTTGAAATCCCGCCCAAAAGAATAACGTGGACGGGAGGCTCCCGGCAAAATAATTTTGCATTTTGAAACTATGATAAACTCCTACGACCATTTTGCGAATTTTATGATATTTTCGTGCGAGTAATTGACACATTTTGCGAGTTTTTTTACAGCGAAAAGTCATTGAAAATCACGATTTTTTCCGCGACTGATTGACAAATTTCGCAACTTTTTTCCTGCAATCGATTGACGAGTTTCGTTCTATTTTCCACGGCGAAATAGAGGTGATTCTGTTCGGAATTCCCCCCCCCCCACACACACACACACACACACAAAAAAAAAAAAAATGTATTCAATTCCAAAAATTATGAAACAATGATGCCGCGGATGCACTATTGCGCGTAAGTTACGCAAAAGATCGGATATGACACACAAAAGAAACAGCTATTACACGTTTCACAAGACGCGTGATTTCGTAAAAGTTTGCTAAAAAAGGCAAATATTGTTAAAAGATCGCGAAAAGACGACTAATTTCTGGCAAATTTCGTCAAAAGATTCTCGAAAGAATGCCTAATTTCGTGACAGAATTCTGTGAAACGGCAGTTTTCGTCAAAAGGGTCGCGAAAAAACGTCAAATTTCGTCCAAAAATCGCGATAAATGGCAATTTTCGTAAAAAAAATCGGGATAAAACATCAGATTTCATTAAAAGATCGCGAAAAAATGGCTAATTTACTCAGAAAATTCACGAAAAAAAACGTCAAATTTCGTCCAAAAATCGCGAAAAACGACAAATTTCGACAAAAGATTCTGTTGAGGAAAAATGTTTTGGCTAAATTTTAATTTTGTCCACCAGATGGCGGGATTGTTTGTCCACCAGATGGCAGGATAGTCTTGGCCACCAGGTGGCAGTCTGGTTGCTTTTGATAGTTTTTTGAGTAGTTGATTGTTTTTGGTTAGAGAGTGTTAGATGGAATACGGTGTAGTTTGAAGGTTGTACTTACTCTTGGTGGCTGGAACTTGGAAAGATGTTGACAATCATGGTTCTAATCTTGTACTGTGTATTTTTTTCTTTCAGTTTTTTTGTGTCTTGTCAAGCAGGCAAGCAAATAAACTAAATTTCAGCTGATTTAATAGTAGTCAGTAATGAGTTTGTTTTATTTGATCCTGACCTCTGTTTAACATGGTAGCAGAGCAATGTGGTTGGGTGTGAACTGTTTATTTAGTAAAGATTGTTTACATTTTCAGTTAGGCTTAATGAAAGCATGCTATTAGGTTTAGTGATGTTTATTACATATGACAGTATGCTTTATTATGAATTTTGCAAGAATTATTTAGCATATTATGCAAATTAAATATAGGAAATTGTTTTCAAGAGACTTTTGTTTGCTTTTGAAGTCTTAAATTATTTATTTTCTGGGACTTAGTTTTTTTTTTGACAACATGGCTGACTCTGAAGATTATTTCAGTCAAATAGGTCATAAAGCTATTCCTGTTCTATCTAATGCAAATTATCACTCATGGAAAGATAGATTGGAGTCTTTATTGCAATTATCTGGGTGCAAGAAATTTATTGTTGATCCAGAACCTGTATTGTCTGCTGATGCTACAGAAGCAGATAAGGATAGATTTGAAACTAGGAAAGACAGAGCTTTAGGACTGATGAAAACTTATATGGATAGTAGCCAGGTTGCTATTTTAGATGGAATTGAGTCTCCTTTAAAAGCTTGGCAGAAAATAAGAGATACATATTGTCCCAGGTCTCGTGCAAGGATAGCTGAACTTAGAAGAGAATTTATTTTATTGAAGCCAGAAAAGGATGAACATATTGGTGTTTTTATTGCTAGAGTGAAAAAGGTAGTCAAAGATTTAGCTGATGCTGGGAAAATTGTTGATGATGCTGAAATAGCATTTCAATTAATTGCTTTTCTTCCTGAGACTTATGAAAATATAGTAACTAAGTTGTATGCATTAGAAGATAAGAAATTTACTTCTGCTGAAGTGGAAACAGAATTATTAACTGAATATGGACGTTTAGAGAGCAAAAAGAAATTGGAAGAGTTTAGTCAATTGGATAAAACATTTTTAGTACAAGGAGCGAAAAGAAATGAATTAACTAATCTTAAAAAGCAAAATAAGCAGAGGGAAATAAAAATAGTTTGTTATCGATGCAACAACATCGGTCATTTTGCTAGAAATTGTAAAGTTAATTTAAATAAGGAACAAAAGCAGCGAAAGTTTGGAAATTATAAGAAGAATGAGAAATCACAATCTCAAAAACAGTCTTTATTTTATGTCTCAGAAATGGAAACTGTTCATGTAGCTAATGTTGAAGAGAATCTAGATATTTTCACATGGGATTCAGCTGCAACTTGTCATGTTCTAAATTCAAAGAAATTTTTCCAATCTTATAAGCCTTTAGAGAAAGTATTTATTAAGTTTGGCCCTCACCCTACTCAAGTTATAGGAATTGGAGATGCTGTTGTGAATGTTTATTCTAATAAGGTGTTACATACTATCACTCTTAAAAATGCACTTCATGTTCCATCAGTCCAAAGAAATTTAGTATCCGGAAAGAAGATGGATGATGCTGGATTTACATTTAGAGGAGGACATGGAATAATAAAATTTTATTATCCTGATGGAGCACCATTTATAACAGCAAAGAAAGATAAAAACTTCTTTATTTTTCATGGTTATTGTGCAAAGCCATTGGAGGACAATAGCATTTATGAATCTCATTGTCAATTGGATATGAATCATGAACGTTTTGGTCATTTTAGTAACCGGATAATAAGAAAGATGATTGTTGAAAATAAAGTTACTGGTGTTAGAGATACTCAATTCAAAGAAAATGTTGATTGTGAAAGTTGTAGTTTATCAAAGTCAAAGAGAGCAAGTCATTTGCCTATGGATAAAGTTAGATCTACTGAAGTTTTGCAGTTAGTACATTCGGATTTGTGGGGTCCTGCAAAAATACGGTCAATAGGAAATGCTTTATATTTCCTCACATTTATTGATGATTTTAGTAGGAGAGCATTTATCTATCCGTTGAAAGATAAGAAGAATGTTTTTGAAACATTTTTACGTTTTAAAGCAATGGCAGAACGTCAAACAGGAAAGAAGTTGAGAGCACTTAGAACAGATAATGGCCTGGAATATTTATCGAATATTTTTCAAAATGCATTGGAAAAAGAAGGGATACGGCATGAAAGAACAAATGTTTTTACCCCTGAAATGAACGGAGTTTCAGAACGTTACAACAGAACTATTATGGAAGGTGTCTTAGCTTATTTGCATAGTGCAAAGCTGCCTTCGAATATGTGGGCTGAATTAGCGATGACAGTAAATCATTTGAAAAATAGAGTTCTTCATTCAACTACCAATGAAACCCCTTATTTCCGATGGTTTGGTAGAAAACCTAATGTTGGCTATTTTAAAAGAATTGGATGTACCGCTTATGTGAATATTCCTAAACAGAAACGACATAAGTTACAGCCAAAAGCAAAAATAGGTGTTCTAGTTGGATACGCCATCTATACAAGAGGTTATCGCATTTGGTATCCCAAGGAAGGAAGAATTGAAGAAACTAAAAGTGTGAAGTTCAATGAAAAGTTATTGGAGATGGATAGGAGATCAGTCAACAAGATAGATAATCAAATGTTGGAATGGTTAAAATTAGCTTTATCTGAAGACTTCTCAGAAGCAAATAGTTGTCCCATAAACAAATCAAATAGAGTTGAGAATCTTAAATTGGAGAATCGTGAGAAGCAACAATCTCCTGTGAAAGAAATAGCAAGAATGTTTGAAAAAATGAACATAGATGCATCAAAGCCAATAACATTTACTAGAAAAGAAGTTACTCGTAGATCTGGAAAATCTAAAGGAAGAGTTGATGTTTATTATTATCCTTCTACAGGAGAGCCAAAAATTAGGAGTAGAAATCAAATGGAAAAATACTGTGCGGAAAAATCATTAAGTTATGACCCAAAAGATTTTAATTGGAATCAAAGTCATGGAACAGGTGTTAGAGAAACTGAAGTTTCATCAGCTTCGGATGAAGATAGTGGATCTTCGAATGTTGATAGTTCAAAAGAAAAGGAACATTCTATTAATATTCTAAAAGAGATGGGTGATTTTCAAGTTTTTCTTACTGATAATATTGAAATTCCTCAGCATTATTATCATGCACAAATTTCACCTCAGAAAAAAGAATGGGATCAAGCAATGAATGACGAAATTAAATCATTTGAGCAGAGGAAAGTGTGGAAGTTAGTTCCTCCTCCTGAAGATGGAAAGATCATAATAGGTACAAAGTGGGTTTATAATATCAAAAGAGATACTTCTGGTAAGATTAAAAAATTTAAGGCTAGATTAGTGATTTTAGGTAACCACCAACGACCAGGTTATGACTTTGAAGATGTATTCAGTCCAGTGGTAAGTTTTACTGTTATTAGAGCTTTTGTTATGTATTTAGTTGTTATTCATAAATGGTTAGTTTCCCAACTTGATGTTAATAGTGCTTATCTTTATGGTAAATTAAAAGAAGAAATTTATGTAAGACAACCTGTTGGTTTCATTAATCAAGAGAAGAAAAATAATGTTTATAAGTTATTACGTGCAATATATGGACTTCGCCAGTCTGGACGCATGTGGTTCCAAGAAATGGATGAAAAATTTGTAAGTGTAGGTTTTTCTAAGTTTAAAAGTACTAACTGTGTGTATAATTATGAAAATGATGCTATAATCTTAGTGTATGTTGATGATTTATTTATATTTGCCAAGACCCAATTAGTATTGAATAAAGTAAAAGCTTTAATTGGTTCATTGTTTGAAGTTAAAGAACTTGGTAAATTAAATATGGTGTTAGGTGTACAATTTGATATGGATGATAATGGTATTAGAATGCATCAACGAAATTATATTGATAGAGTAGTAAATTTTTTTAAACCAAATTTGATGGTCAAGCCTTCCATACCCTTATCCCCTGGTATTGAGTTAGGAGATAAAGATTGCCCAACAACTGAACAGGACAGATCTGTCATGGAAAGAATTCCTTATAAAAATTTGCTTGGCTCTTTGATGTTTATTGCAACACGGTCTAGACCAGATATCAGTTACTCATTATGTAAATTATCTCAGTTTAATCAAAATCCTGGTATAAATCACTGGAAAGCTTTGCTACAAGTTTTGAAATATGTTGCTGTTACAAAGAACTTAGTTGTCAAATATGAGAATGATGAAACTTTAAATGGATTGATAGGATATTCAGACAGTGACTTTGCAAACTGTAAAGATACTAGAAAGAGTGTTACAGGTTTCATTATTTACTTGAATGGTGTACCAATATCATGGAAGTCAAAGAAACAAAATTGTGTTGCTAAATCTGCTATGGAGGCAGAATATATTGCTATGTCTGAATTGTGTAGTGAGCTCATATGGTTAGACAGAATTCTGAGAGAATGCAACTTTGAGAACTTACCTATTCCTGTTATCTATTGTGACTCTAAAAGTGCTATTGACTATTCAAAGAACAATATTGAAAATAGTGCGAATAAACATATAGATGTTAAGTATCATTTTGTAAAAGATCATATTTTGAAAGGTCATGTAACTGTGTTACGAATAGATTCATATTCTAATATTGCTGACATCTTTACAAAGCCATTACCCAAGAGTTCGTTTTTGAAATTTCGCGATTCCATTCTGGGGTAATTTCTTGTTTTAGGAAAATTTAACCAAAATGGGGGAGCATTGTTGAGGAAAAATGTTTTGGCTAAATTTTAATTTTGTCCACCAGATGGCGGGATTGTTTGTCCACCAGATGGCAGGATAGTCTTGGCCACCAGGTGGCAGTCTGGTTGCTTTTGATAGTTTTTTGAGTAGTTGATTGTTTTTGGTTAGAGAGTGTTAGATGGAATACGGTGTAGTTTGAAGGTTGTACTTACTCTTGGTGGCTGGAACTTGGAAAGATGTTGACAATCATGGTTCTAATCTTGTACTGTGTATTTTTTTCTTTCAGTTTTTTTGTGTCTTGTCAAGCAGGCAAGCAAATAAACTAAATTTCAGCTGATTTAATAGTAGTCAGTAATGAGTTTGTTTTATTTGATCCTGACCTCTGTTTAACAGATTCACTATAAACAACAAATTTTCCGAAAATATCGCGACAAACGGCAATTTTTCAAAAAAAAAAAATAATCGCGATAAAACATCAGATTTCACCAAAAGATCGCGAAAAACCTGCAAATTTCCTCATAAAATTCACGAAAAAACGGCAAATTTTGTCTAAAATTCACGAAAAAATGGCAGATTTCGTGAAAAGATCGTAAAAAACGACAGATTTCATCAAAAGATAGCGAAAAAAATGCAACTTTCGTTAAAGGGAACCTCTCTTTCCTTCCTCCCCCCAAAAATAATATTACAGGGAGTTCATTTTTCTGTTCAACAAACTAATTTTCCTGCTTCAATATATTTTTTTTTCTTTGCTGCTCTAAAATCAGTTTCTGACAGCTCCAAATCTTACTGAGTGAGTGCAATTCCTGAAAGCAGCCATGCATTAAACAAAAAGTTATCCCTTTACACAACAAAGTATTCATTTTTTAAGAAAGTCTCTTTCGATGAATTTGACTTGCCCCTTTTTTAAAGAAATGCAAACAATAGTGATACTTCTTATTTTCTACACTCAAAAAACATTATTTTCTGATTAAATTTGTATCTTGCACTTTTAATATACAGAAAAATAATATTGGTTACAACAATTAATTATAAATATAAATTTATTAAATTAATTAGAAGTTTTATTAATTATTATTAAAACAATAATTAGACCTGTGACAAAAATAATTAACACCGGGAGGAAATTTACCGCCAGTAAAAACTAGACAATGTAAAAGTTTTTTTTACACATTTCGCATAATTATTCTGAATAGTTGATAAAAATTGCTTCAGTGATATTTTTTTATGCCTGTATTCTGGTAATTCTTTAAATAGCACATAAAATAATGGCGGGTTTAAAATTTTTTTTCTCCCTCCCAAACAGCCAAACTCCCCTCCATTTATAAATGTTGGTAGGGAGACTCCCCTCCTTCGAAAAATTGAATTTCAAGCCCTGAAGATATAATAAAAGAGATGTTATTAGTTAAACATATACATTTTATTTAAAATATTTTAGTACTTTCAAAAGTAATATTAAAAATATTTTAGTCTTTTATCCAGGCTCTTCATCAGAGAATATTTTTGTTTATTTATACAAATATGTGATTTTGTTTTGAGAATGAGCGAGCCAGTAATTATTACACTTGAAAGTAGTAGTAGTTTCCTGGATTAAACATGGATTTTTTAAACTCAGTGTTGAATTCAAGGGGTGGCCTGGGGGATATTCCACTTTGGAGCAATGAAAGGTGCCCCCTACCTAAAGATGAAAATAAGCAGTCACCACTCGGCGACTAAATGTGAAAAACTGGTGACTAAAAATGTGGAAAGTACCGGCCAAATGCAGGATTTTCCAAAAGATATTTTGTCAAAGAATCGCTGGAAAAACTCTGCTAATTTTGTCAAAAAATTGTAAAAAAACCCCCAAATTTTGCGAAAAAATCATGGAAAAACACGAATTTCGTGTAAGTATCGCAAAAAGACATTGTCAAAGGATCGCAAAAAGAATGCAAATATCGTCAAAGAATCGCGAAAATACCGGAAATAGTGTCAGATAATAGCAAAAATACACTTATCGTCAGTTACTTGCGAAAAAACGCAAATATCGTCAAAAAATCCCAAAAAACATAAATTTTGCCATAAAATCAACGAAAACAAATGCGAGTTTTTTCAAAAAACGTATAAACGAATGCAAAAAACGTGAATTGTATCAAAGAAACACACGAACAAAAGGGAATACCGTCAAAAAATCGCAATAACAAACGCGAAAACCATAAAAAATCGCGATAACGAACCCGAATACTGCCAAAATTCGCGATAACAAACACGAATATCGTCAAAAATCATGATAACAAACACGAATGCCGTCAAAAATCATGATAACAAACGCGAATGCCGGCAAAAACCGTAAAAATATTGCAGTTATCGTCAAAAAATCGTGATAACAAACGTAATTTTCATCAAAAAATGAACGCAAAAAATCCGAATTTTATCAAAGAAACACGTAAAAAAAAGCGAATATCGTAAAAAAATCACGATAACGAACGCGAATATCGTCAAAAAACGTAAAAACGAACTCAAAACACGTGAATTTTATCAAAGAAATACAAGAAAAAAGCGAATACAGTCAAAAAATCACAATAATGAACACAATACCATAAAAAATCACGATAACAAGCGCAAGTACCGTCAAAAAGTCGTGATAACGAACACGATTTTCGTAAAAAAGTTGTGAATATGAACGCAAATTTTATCAAAAGATCGCGAAAAAGGAAAAAAATGTGCATTATGTCAAAGAATTGTGGAGAAAATGTACAATATTAGTTTCAGGAGAGACTTCCCCCCCCCCCCCCTTTATTTTTTAGAAAATCTGTTGTGAATTTGAGTTTTTATATTTTGAATCAAATGTGGCAGTCCTTGAATAAACATTTTTTTTTTTTTTTTTTTTTTTGTCACATCTTAATTCTACACACATAATTATAAAAAAGAGGGTAGGGGTTTATTTATATCGTTAGCTACAAAAGTGCATAGTTGGACTTATGTAACTAACTACATACACATGTTACATATAACTTTGCTGTTAACTTAATTTAAAAAAGATTGGAAATTAGTATCTCAAGTTTATTTCAAACAATACAAATTAAAATATTTTTATCTAGTTCATTTATTACTTATTTATTCTAAGCTCGTATATATCTTCTAATTAAATATTCAGTCACATAAATATACTTACTGACTACTAAAGAAATTATTCTCACTAGCCAATAACTGGCTACTAAAAAAAATCAACCTACCAGCCAGTGGCCACTAAGCGAAATTCCTTATTTTCATCTTTACCCCTACCCTTCCCAAAAATTTTGAGATTTTGCAATTTCAAAGTCAGAAAATGCAATTTCCTCCCCTCCCCCAGAGCCACAGATATCTCTCCCAGTATAGGGCAAAATTGGGAAATTTCTTTAGCGGCCACTGGCCAGTAAGATTATTTTTTCAAATGGCCACTATGTTTAAACTAGTGGTCACTTTTTTATTTAAAAGTACTAAACAGTTAAAATTTCTACAAGTATTAATGTAAGACTGAATAGCACAAATAAATATGTTAATATAAATATATTGGAACCCAAGAAAGTAGAATTGGTGATAAAATGTAAGTAAAATATATTATCTCCTTGTAAAAAAGTGGCCATAAGGTGGCCGCTGATAGACAATTTTTCACTGGCCACTATTTATCATTTACTAGCCTGGTGGCTAGTGCTAATTTTGCCCTTTACCTCCCAGGAAAAAGTGTCTGAATTCAACACTAATTTAACTTGGTTCTTATTTCTCATTTTTCATTTTAAATGTGTAGGTTGAAAGTCAAAGTAACAGTGTTTAAGATTAAAATTTGATAGAAGGAAAATATTTAACTGCCATATCATACATTTTAACCCTTTAACGTTCATTGGTTTCGCCACGAAACCACAAAATTTTAATTCTGATATGCAACACTGACACCGGTATTTTTATCTAAAAATATCCCTTTTTAATTTTGTATGTGAAAAATCATGGTTTCTTATTTAGAAATATATTTGTTTTTAATTTCCAGTGTCATTCATTTATTTCGACATCTTAGCAATGAAAATGCTATGATTGTTAAAGGGTTAATACTTAATTTACCCAAGTTGTGATGATTTATTTTCAGGATATTGAACCATAAACTAGACATTGTGCGATAAGACGTCATTACACACTCTCATTGTTTTTACACAAGATTTCTATGGTTTATCTGATTCTGATAGTCAGTTCATAATAACTAGATGTTAGGAATATGATTTGTACATGATCAAAATCTATTCTGATTTCCTGATTAAAACTTGAGAGAGAAAGCTGCAGATTAACAATATTATTATTTTCTGATTGAATTCAATTCAATCAGATTTTGATTAGCAGTTAGACGCGTCATGTTACTACTAGAGTTATATATTTAAAAATAATTTATAATGAAAGAAATACTTCGCTGTCTAATATTTTAATTTTTAGAAATGGGTTTAGGTTTACATGTAAGTTTTTTTGGTACTTACATATTAAAAACCACCGCAGCAGAAGTTGCACCAATGCACCAATAAAAAGCAATCTTGTTGTTCGCACACACAAAAAAAATGGTGTCAAAAATGAGCAATAAAAAAAAAACTAAAGCACTAAAAAGAACTAAGAAAGCACTAAAAAATGACAGAAAGAATTAGCAAACAACAAGGCAACAAAGAATCCAAAAGATAACTGCATGCATTTGCAAACAACAAGATTGATCTTTAATGGTACATCAGCACAGCTTCTGCTGTGGTGGCATTAATACGTAAATAACTTTTTTTTTTTTTTTTTTTTTTTTTTTTTGCTTAATTGGCTGCAACTTTGTAACACATTGATAGAATCAAAAGTACTACATCTTAAAATTTGAGTCAGAACAAGCTGTGAAAATGTGTTCTTCAAATTGTTTTATATATTTTATTAAATTTTATGTATAGAGAGAAATTTAAATTAATTTCATGCGGTTTTTTTTAGTGTAAATCACATAGCCAGAGTTGGGCAAAATACATCAAAAAATCATTTTCGATACAAAATACAAAATACATTGGTTTTAGAACCTAAAATACAAAATACAAAATACTTTCCTATTCAAAAAATTCAAAATACAAAATACATGTATTTTGAAAATACATTTAAAATACAAAATACATTTGAAATTTTTAAAAGTTTGTGTATAACATTGGGGGTTTTTACAGACCGTGTCCGGCACGGTCAGCAGGCCGGTTTCAGACATTTTTTTTTTATCCAAAACACTTTGGCCGGGCGGGCCCTGACATGCTCTTCAGTTGTTCCGGGCTGGTCCGGGCCAGATGTCCGGTTTATATTTTCCTGAAGGATAGTCTCAAATCGACCTGTTCATTACTCTTTCGGGTGCTTTACTTTTTTCTCTGCAAATTCGGGCCGGGCTTGATTTATTCTGTCCAGACTAAACTGGGACTGGACTTCATCCTTCCTAGGGGTTTGAATTAGTCAAAAATTGTAGTATTTTTCCGAATCCAGCCCGTAAGTTGGGTATCCTGTCCAGGCCTGAACTATCCATAAATAAGTACTATCTGGCCCGACCCAACAATTTTTTTCCAAATAATGTATGTATTTTTAAATTGCTATTATTTTACAGTTAAAATTTTTAATTTTATCATTTTTAAAGAATGGTAAATATATTTCTGGACAATAAAATTAAAGCACAAGAAAAGGAACTCTGAAAATAAATCTGTCAAGCAATCCTGTCTTAAGGATGTTCTTAAATCCAAATGGTTAACTTTATAAAATAAGTTTTGATTTGTTTTTTGTTCGAAATAGATGAAAGTAGCAAGTGTTGCTATTCAAAAGTAATGGGATCGCACTCATTTTCCCGTGTTTTTGCAAACACAATAAGTATTTCAGAAAATAGTGTCAAAGTGGGCGTTTTGAATTGCATTTGTGCACGTAGGAAGATTAAACACTCAAACAGAAACAAGAAACGTGTTTGTCGCATGAACAAAATCGCTTATGTATCAATAATTCATTGATCAAAAAATCGAAAATACAGTTCGATTCCAAATCGCTTCCATAGTCGGGTCTTTCAATTTATATATTTCCGTTAAAAAATGAGTTTGTAAATGTGTCAAAATGTTTTTCGCTTGTTAAGCAGAGTAGATGAGAACAGCCTTAAATGGCAAATGTGTTAATTCATGCAAAATGGATTTAATAATAAGCAAAAAGAATATAATAAATTTAGAGAAAACTGCGTATCAGCTGAAAAGAAATCTGTTAAAGGATTTTTTTCCCTTTTAGATTTTTAGAGCCAGGGTGTGCGAAAAAAACTGCTTCCGGGGCAATGTTTCAATTTGGCGCCCCTTAAATTTCCACGCCCGGGGCGATCACTCCCTTCGCCCCCCCCCCCCCTTTTTTTTTTTTGCACGGCGCTGGATACAGCTCCCACAACATTTTTGTCACTTACAAACAAATTCCCAAGATGGACCTTTCTAAAAACAATCAAATGATATTCAGGACCTTCTAAAACATATAAATCCATCAAAAACTTGAAGTAGATGTTTTCGCGAATCCAATACTTTCTTATTGTAAAGATAGAGGAAAGTAAAAAGAGCGAGAGATTGAAAATCAAAGTGTCAATTCAGTAGTTATTCTTACACGCATACATAAACACACATATATAAAAGAATTGTATAATCTCTTTCGTTGGAAGTTTTTAAAAAAGTATACATAATTCGATATAGCTTCGATCACTACAATACAGATATAAGTATATTTCCCATGAATAATAAATAAGATAAAATTTTACAAGAAATATTAAATAAACAACATGTTAAACATTTTCATTTAAATTCTAGAAATATCATAACATATAACAATACACGACGTTCGGAATATCATGACACCAAATAATTTTTTGTTGTTTTTTAAGTGATGGTTTTTAGTGTTTAATAGATAATTAGTGTATTCCACTTGTGCATCGCTCTTCTTCATGGTCTGTTTCAACACTTTGAGGAACAAGCAATTGTGTCTCTGTAATGTTAAATTCACACCGGAATAATCGAAAAATTTTAATTTAAAAATTAAAAATAAAAGCAATTTTGAGACATTTTTGAACCAAAGTTGAGTATATAAAGTTTAGTTAAAAGTTTATAGTGTAAATCTTGATTGAAATTAAGTGGGATATAATCAGTGTTGAATTCAGACACTTTTCTTCGGGAGGGAATTCAGTGGCTCCGGAGGGGGACATTATAGAGTTCCCGGGGGGGGGGGGGGGATTGTATTTTTTGACTATTGAAAACGCAAAATTTCAATTTTCTGGAAGGGACATTTTATTGCCCCTGGGGGGATGTCCCCCCGGACCACCCTCTGAATTCCAACACTGGATATAATTAGGATGAGCGAAGCGAATCCTCTACTAGGCCACTCAAATGACATTTTGTCGTACACTTTATAAAAAAACTATACAGTATTTTGACTTGAAATTAAACACAAATATAAATTATGATCTGTAGATTTGCAGAATATTATTTTTTTTACAGAAATATTTTTCAAAAAAATATTTCTTTAATTAATTTATTTTACATGTTTTTTCATTACGAATGCATTTTTTCAAATAAAAAGTGAAACACGTACGTTTTTAGAAGAAAAACTTAAATCATGGGGTCAGTAATTATAGCTAGAATCATCATTAAATAAATAAATAAATAAAATATATTTTCATTACTCTGACAAAATATTTCAAAAACTGCTTTCAGATTTTCAAACTATGCTCATTCCTTTTAACTATGTATAGTTTCATGATTTCTTTTATAAAATTTATAAAATACTTTTTAAGAAAAATGATAGCATATTTTTAATGAATTAAAATTTGTGAAAATTCTCTTATTAACATTCAATTATAAAAGTATTTTTCTGTGTTAGGAATTCAAATACACAATTTATTCTTATTTTGCGAAATCATTTAAGTAGACGATATTTATGAATTTTAAAAGAATTACATTATGTTTTTGAGAAGTGGCAATAAAAGAATTGTAAACAAATAAAATTAATTAATATTTTGTATAATTCTACTTCGAAAATACTTTTATTTATCCAGTCTTATATCATAAATAAACAATCTGAGGAAATTCTTAGTAATTTGGTTGAAATACAATTTAAAATTAAAATGCGCCGAAACATAAAATTATATTTTTGCTTAATAAAGATGCAAAAGTAATTTAAAAAATATATTATTACTTTCAAATATTTATCTTATAGCATAATACTTCGCGAATCCAAACAAAGCATGGCTTTTGCTAGTATATTTCATTGCCCCTCAAGAAGTTAAAGACCCTACATTCTTGAACTGGTCATAGCATTAAAATTACTTTAAATACTCATAACGTTTTTTCCATCATTCATATTGTAAAACTGTATTTAAAACTCATGTATACTATATTTGTTATGATGATTGCAAATTAAAATTTGCCATTTATTTTCTTTAAGCATGAATAGCCTACTATTCTCTTAGAGAATCTTTTATTGATATTTGTTTTTGATTAATTTGCAAATCAAATGTTAAACATTTTGGAACTCTGTACAATGAACATCAATCTGGCTTGATACATAAAAAATCTCAGAATGCACGAGATACATAAATAATTGTACAATTAATAATGTGTACTTTTCTATGTTTATAAATCGGTACAAAATAATGTTTAATTATTATTATTATTTAAAATTTTATTCTAAAAAAATTATGCACATACCCAGAGCCGTGCGGAAGGAGGTGGTCGCACTGGGCGCGGAAATTTAGGTGGCGTCAAAATTTATACTACCAATGTCACTTTTAGCTTGTCACAAGAAAAAATTGGCGCGGGGTGGCGCGAAATAGAGTTTTTGCCCTGGGCGAGGTTTTCTCTTCACATGCCCCTACACATATCCGCACATTTAAAACCATAAATATATATCAAAATAACTATCAAAATCATAAATATATAATAAATCTGCTGTAGGGGAATAATTTTGTAATTAACTTGATTAATATTTTAATCAATAATAAAATTTTCATCTGAGAAATTTTCGTTTGAAAATTTCGTTTCGAAGTTTTATTACTTATAAATTCAAAAAGGAACAAAACTTCGATTTCGGACAGTAACTTTCGTTTCGGTCGGACACCATTTTATATTTTATATTTTCACTAGAAAGGCACTATAAAATAAAACATAAAATGAGCAAAAAAAAAAAAAAAGCGAAATCACGTTACATAAAAATGTATCTCCATTAACGACAGGTCTATAACCAAAACTCCAGTATTTAACATACTCAATCGTAAATACAATTACTAAAAATCTGATCTCTATATCAATAAATAGAACTATTTAGATAATAAAATTATCTCCCAATTAAATGAATATCAGGGGTGGTTTAAAATATGCCCGAAATTTGATAAAAAAGATACAAAGAAACTAGATAAAATATTGCAATCAAGGTATAACGATATAAAACTAAAAATTTTACCTTTAAATCTGTTTTAAAATGCGTTGTTGCGTCGAAGGTTCCACTTATAACGATAGACTTTGTTGTAAACATTTGGCATGCTGCTTTAACTTTGCCGTTACTATGAACGGAAATTGTTTTTAAAAAATTTGCCCACCTAATACAGCGCAACGTGCACTATCGCAATTCATTTATATATTGTTATCCGGAGTTGGGGCAATATCAACCATTCTTTCACGAGATTTAAACATACATTAAATTTCTTTCTGCTGCTACATTAGCTTTCTTTCTATGGTTCTTAAAAAGTACTATACACAGCAAAACTCTGAATGATTCTTCCTGTTTATCACACAATAGTTTTTGTCGTTCTCACAGCAACGTTATAATTATAAAAACTAAAACGTTAGAATTGTACATGTACAGTTCAGCAAAAATGCTTAAGTAAAACAGAAACATTCATTTTAATCCTTATCATAGCAATAGTTGAAAAAGTATGTTTACATTAACTTCTAGAAACGAATCCCATCAGACAAAACAAAACAGAAAAGCACCTGTTTTGCTTTTGTGAATCTTACATCTGCGGAGGTTTAAACGAAGCAACTTGACATCTACAGAAATGTATTTTGAGTATGAAATGTATTTTCAAAATACAAAATACTAGGAAAAAGTTTTTCAAAATACATTACTAAAATACTTTAGTTTCGTCGGGTTAAAATACAAAATACAAATGTATTTTGAAAATGTATTTCAAATACATGTATTTTCGATACTGCCCATCTCTGCACATAGCTAATTAGCAGCATGCAAAGAAAAAAACTGCACCTGGGGCAAAGTTTTAATTTGGCACCACCCTCCCTCTTCTTTTAATGACGTGTCACAAAATTGAAAAGTGTGGAAATACAAATAAATTATATTAGATACATATTTCATGTTAACTTTACAAGATTTGATTTTAATAATTAATATAAAATTTCACTTATATTCTGACAAAAGGTACCTAGAAAACAGATGTGGAATAAATGTATCTACCTTCTACAGTACATTATAACACTTTAAATCCCCCTTTTAGATTCCAAAAAAGAAGTCATATGCTATTTTGAGAATGTATATTTTTGTCAAACACAAAAAACTTTCCAATATTTAATTTTTTTTTTTTTTTTTTTTTTTTTTTTTTTGCAAGAAAAGAAGAAACAAATCAGGTTGGTAGAGGATAAATTTTGCTCCTATCACATTCTGAGCCCAGCGCAACCACCCTCTGCTTTGCACAGCTCTGTAGCTAATAACTGCCATGCTTTGTTGGCCACCATTATTTTAGAAAAGTTTGCTTGGCCATATTAAATTAATGAGATATCTCCTATGAAATAAATTATATGTTTCAGTTTCACAATACTGATTGCCAAAAATGATTGAACATGACTTACACTACAAGTACTCATGGAAATAGCCATTATCATTTTATGTTTAGAAAAGAAATGTATTTTAAGTGAAAAATAAACTAAACTAATTTTTTTAAAGAAATTAGTTGAGTATAGTAAGGTTTATATACTTGAAAAAATATACAGTTCCATTTATCAAACTTCAAAGAATAGAAAATTAAAAGTAAAAATAAGTCTTTAATCCTTTGACGATTTTGCAAAAAGATAAAATTGTAATGTTTTCCTGCATTTTGTTTACAATGCTAAAAAAAGATGATTCTTGTTTTATATTTTACTATATTGTGAGCATTCATTATAATCTCAATTGCATTTTTAATTACATTGAAATTACTGTTTTATAAATGTAAACAAACCAGTGACCAGACATCTTTAAAATTCTAAAATCTGCACAACATCTGGTCCCAAACTGTGTGGATTTGAAGGATTGTGCTGTATTTAATATATATTTTTTCTATTAAAAAAAAAAAAAAAAAAAAAAAAAAAAAATCCTAAAATATAACTTTTTTTTTATACAAATGAAGATACTCTCAACATTCCTGATTTTGACATCCACTTAGGTTTCTGTGAATCTAACCCTCAAGAATGTTAAGAGATTACTGTACTTTATGATCAGGGATCAAGTATCTTTAGTTTCCCCCCATTATTTAATTAACATTTTTTAGCTGTGCCTTAATGTTTTAGACAGATTGTATTGTATATTGATGATTTTCAGTATTTTATTGTTCTAATTGTTATAGGTTTTTACACCTTGCAACTGTTGAAGCCCTGTCTGATGTTATATTCCCTATTATTCGCTTAGCACCCCATCCAGATTTCTTAGATATTACTAATGATCTCTATCAAGTAAGGATATCTTATGTTTCTTTTAAAACCTATTATTTAATATGATTTGTGTGTGTGTGTGGGGGGGGGGGGATGTCCAAGAATTTTACATATCATATATTTCTGTTTATAAGCCAAGTATATGACTTTTCAGTGAAAAATAGGAATCCTAAAATCCAGATGTTAAAAAAGGCAATGAAAAACTCAGCAAACATAAAAGCTTGAAGATATTTTTGTGTATGCAAGGATTTATTTACGAAAAATTTGGGCCCTTTAAAGGACCCTTCATAAAACCTTTCACCTTAAAAAAAAAACCCTCCACAAAATTCTTTCTCTTAAAAATAGGCTTTTTATTTTTACAAAAATTTTCCAGCTCTAAACTAAACATTTCATAAATTTAATCATTTAAAAGTAAAATATGACCTGTCACTTTTACATATATAAAGAAAATATATGTATTTTATGTATATGTATATCTTCTTTAAAAATATAGACAAGAATCTTGAAATATATCTTTCATAATATAAAAAGCTGTTCCTAATTTTATGAAAAAGAACTCTGGGAGTAAAATCTAGACAGATCTCTGGTATAGCTAATAGGGAAAAAAATATGCTCTTTCAAAATATTGATCTCTCCAATTCTGTCTTGGCAGTTAACAAATCTATTTAACTTTGTTTTGTTCATCCTGTTATGTCTTGTTTGTTGATAAAAACCAAATCTCTTATTTTTGTGTTTGACATGACTTCTAACTCTGGCTTAAAAAAAGATTGTTAAACACATGGCTTATAATTTGGGCTTTAAATTAAAAGTCCTCGGTTTTGAAGATGAATCAAATAACTCAATAGCTACTTGGTATTTCATACTCAATAAAAAACATGTGCAAGAATTAAAAAAATTCAACAGTAATGAAACTTGCTTGTGCACAAGGACACAAATTGTCATTTCCTACACTTGAAGAAAAGTTGGGTGCAAGTGTTTCAGCTAAGTGGTTTTATTGTACCCTGTACAAATATTCCCACCATGATCTTGAATATGACAACAAATCATAATTTACTGCCATTTAAAGCAGCAAATTTTGTTGCATATGTGTAACTGCTATAATTGTTTTATCAACTGGTATGGGTTGTGTATCCCATCTCGTACTAAAACTGCACAAAAACTTCTAAAAGAGGTAGAAGATCATTCTTTTCAAAAGCATGAAAGAAAGCAATTTTAAGAAGTTGCTTGAAAAATCTGATGATAATTTGGATTATAAATGATGATTGCTGATTTTTTTCACTGTGAAAGAATAATTTTTTATAATTCTTTATTAATAATAAAGAATAATTACATTTTTAAGTATCTTATATGGATTATTTACTTTTTTAAAAAATATTTTTGAAATTTTTCCTAGATTTCATATATAAAATAACCCTCCCACTTTGAAGTGAAAAAATGCCTCAAAATTCTCAGCTTATACATGGAAATATATGGTACTAATGTAGTTTATCTGTTTAATTATTTAACCTTTTCCTTCCATACCATGAATTTTAATGTTATATGGATTAAAAAATGTTACACATGTTTTTAAAAGCAATTTTGATTTCCAAAACCTGTTTAAACAGTTTTAGTTCTGGATGATAAGATATTTTAATTTCAATAAATCCAAAACTACTTAAGCAAAACTGAAGTTATAAAAAAAATTCATTTATAAGCTTATTTAGGCTAGAAGAAAAAATCTTTGGATAAATTTCATCAACCCATGGAATTTAAGGTTAACAATACTAACTTTACACATGATTACATATTTGCTGTTACTTTTATAGAGGAAAACTTTGCTCATTTAGAATCATTTTCACTCATTGAGAAAATGTCAAGTCAAGTGAAATTCAGTATTTAAAAAAAATTCCAAAATGTTCCTCCATATTAAAGTTGGAATCTGAACATTCTATAAAATGCTTTAAGGGAGGCAAATTTATGAAATCTTTCATCAAATATAAACATTTGTAAATAATAATCTTTTACAAATTTGAAACACATTAGGAATTTTGCATCATTTATACTTTAAGAATGTAGACAAATTATCATTGGCTTCAAATTTCCTGTTTCTGCTACATCATATGAGAGAGACAACTCAAAACAAAATAAGGTTATTAAAAAAAAAAAAAAAAAAGTGGACATATTTCAAGCTTGCAAAAAACCTGGGTTTTTTATTTAAAAAAAAAAAAAAAAAAAAAAAAAAAAAAAAAAAAAACATGCCAGATGGATTGTTTTAGGTTTTTTTTAAGAAGTGAGGGCAGGGAAAGTCCCTTATTTCTAGAAAGTACGTATTAAAAAAAAAAAAAAATCTTCGTATATTTTCATTAATTAACTTTTTTCTTTAAAGATGTTGCAGGATTTGACTACTATAAAATTGCCAAATATTGCTGGCTGTTTATACTTAATTTATTTTTCCATTTTGATATACATAGTGTGTTTTGTAATTTGAAAAAGTTTTGATTTCTTAATTGCTATTCTATCTTAAATAAAAAAAAATTATAATTTTATTTAATTTCAAGTGATGGAGCGGGGAAATAAGATATTTGGGTTATACTGTGGTAATTTGTGTTACAGTTTACTTCATTGATTTTAATAATATAACAAAATAATATTGAAAATATAAAATTGTTACAATTTATTGATTAAACATATCTAAAGCTCAATTTGGTTGAAAATTACCTAAAGTGAGTGCTATTTCTGAAACTTGGGCAATTATATTTATTATGGTAACTTACATTACTGAAAAAAGAGCATAATATATATAATTTCCAAAGTGCAAGAAATAGCTCTAAATTTAGGTAATTTTCAACCAAATTGAGTTTTTGGATAGGTTTGATTAACAATTCATGTCAACTTTACATCCTGAATATTTCTTTGGTGTTATATTAACTAAAATTATTGTAGTAAAGTGTTCTAAATGTAATGCAAATTACCATGGAATGACTTTTTGTAAATTTTTGTGCTCTTTATTATTTGTAATTTTTAATGAATTTTTTAGATTTTTTTATTATTATTATTTCTCTTTGTGTGTATGTGTAAAAATTATATTTTTCTTTTTTTCAGACACCTTTGCATTTAGCTGTTTTAACTAAAAAAGCCCACATTGTTAGGAGATTAGTAGTTGCAGGAGCCACTCTAGATATCCAAGATCATGGTGGCAACATTCCTCTGCACATCGCTTGCAGGAGTGGTGATTTAGATTGTGTTCAGGCTCTGTTAACTCCAATTACAGAATCAGAAATTGAAGAAGCCAATTGTTCATATCAGATTGTTATTCATGAAAGCGATTTATCTTGTCTAATAAACATGAAAAATTTTGAAGGTAATTTAAATGCAAATTCTTCTTCTCTCTCTCTCTCTCACTCCTAAAGCTGCCAATAACTTTATAATATTTTCTATAGTGAACTAGGTTTCATTAAAAATTATCAGTAAATAATCATTTAGTAATAGCATAGAATATATAACGGGAAGTCCACTTGCTTAAAATGGATAAAGCCAATCACTAGAAAGTGCTGTTACTTAAATCAATAATAAAAAAAAGTGATTGCAAAGCTTCAGCTTTCAAAATATAGCATGGACGCCAATATTTTTTATGACTCAATATTTTAAAACATAATAGAACTTAAAATCAAGTAACTTAATAATAAGTGCTATAATCTGTCAAAAAATATTCTTAAAAAACATAAAATTAAAGTTTGTGAGTAATTGTTAATTCAAAAATGCAATTAATGTTTCATAACCTTTTGAAGGTGAGAAATATCAGTGTATGAGTTTCTGAAGAGGATAGAAATTCAGGGGTGTAGTGGAGGGTGTACAGAAATATACTTCATATACTTTCAGAATATTTTAAAGAAGCTTTGTATACTCCATTTCTCAAATAAAGCTATAGTGTACACCAGGGCTGTCCAACCTTTTGGTGAACAGGGGCGCACCTCAGCTCTTGGTACTCAATGAAGGGCGCCATTTTTCATATCTCAAAACACACGGTTGTATTATTGCGTAGTATTAGTATACATGCACATCTTAATGATGTGGGGGTGAACCTTAAGGTCGTAGACAAAAGGCACCTAAGTTTATGAAGTTACATATGTTAAATTTCAAATTATCCATTTTTCTACGTAAGTTCTAGCTAAAAAATGTTTGTAGGGTAAGGTACCAAAAACATTAAACATGTCTATAATAAGAACAATAACAAAATGTAAAAATAAATAAACATGGAGATGAAAGACTATGCTAGATTTCTTTTAGGATGCCAAAATGCATTTTGAAGGTGCGAATTTAGCTTTATAAAAGTACAAAAAGAAAAACAAGCATGATAGTGACCAATTCATAAGGCTATGGTTCCAGAGAAAAAGTCTGGAAGGGCTTCCGTAGATGGAAATCATTTTGCACTGTTTCATTAATTTTTTTAAGCAAATTGAAGTCAAGAAGAAAACAAGTCAAGAAGGAAAAGTTAAGCTCTTTTATACCTCGTATAAAACAGCCAGGCCAGTGTGACAACAAGAAGATTAAAAAAAAAAAAAAAAAAATTTCATGCACATACACATGTCTTCAAAGGAGCGGACGGGGAGAAGTGAAAAAGGGTAATTTTTCTCTCACTTCTTAATATTAAAAATAGCAATTTCCAATTATTACCAAATTTAAACATCTTTATAGCACTTTATAAACAACAACTAGAAATCGTGAAAATATGGATGTTTAAATTTTCAAAGTATGTTTCTGGTTTTTCAATATGTTTTCACAAACTTTGAAAATATCTCTAATGGAAATAAGAATAATTTTAAAGAAAAAAATTCTTTATAATGGAATTTTACTTTTAAAATGTAAAATAACAGGAAACTTTCAAAAGGGCGCCAAAAAAATCTTCAAAGGGACCATGGCGCCCGCGGGTGCCGCGTTGGACAGCCCTGGTGTACACTATACTCTAGCTGTAAGCATTCATGACTATAGTGTATATTCTCGGTCTCTAAGCATATACTCACTGTTTTTTAATGAATACAATATTATAGAAATGTAAATAATGATAAGTTGACCTATTGAAAATATTGGTTAGACAGTGTTGTGCTAAAATATGGCAAGTTATTTCCTGGGTTTTCAGCAAAATGGATGCTCATTCATATGTTACATATGCCACAGTAGTAGTTGCAATTTCTTACATAATTACTCATGTGAAATATTTTCCTTTGCTTGAGATTTTTTAAAAAATAATATTAGTAATGCCCTTAGAATTGTTCTATTATCCTTGATGCCTGGGATTTGGATACTTCCAAAATCTGAGCCCTTAATTTGTAATGCTGTCTTTTTAGCTAAAAAGTATTTTCAACATATTAATGTATGGTATGTCTGGCTTACGATTACACAAATTTTTATTCCATTTAAGAATAATTGATCCTAAAAAAAGAGCCATTATTTTCTTTTATGTATCTTTACTCAAATTATTCACATAATTGATGTGCTATAGTCCATTCACATCATCACTGCATATCAAAATTTAATATATTTATTTAGTCTTATTTCTCTGATATATAATATTCTAACATTTTAGAATTTAATTATAATAAATATTTTAGCAGTATTGTATTTGAACATACAAAATATTTTCTATTTATTTACTCTAGGATTATCCTGTGTACACTTGGCTGCTGCTGGTGGTTGGAAAAAAGTACTTGAATGCCTTTATAGCCATGATGCTGATATTAATGAGCAGGTAACCTTTCCACATTGAGTGTCTTTTTTACAGAATTTTTAATCTTTTTTCACTACTATTTTAAGATAGAAATGTTTACCTAATTGAATTGATAAAATATCCTGATTTAATAAGGCAAAATTTACAATAAAAAATAGCTGTTGGGAGCTTAAGGATTTTGTTCGCTTTATGCATCATGTAAATGTGATGCTTTTCTTGAAGGGGATAACAGAATGTTCATGTTTATTAAATATTAAAGAAAGAAAAAAAAATGTCTCTTTCCTGTTATTAATAAATTTTTGGTAAAGCTCAAATATTTTATTTTTTACAAAAGATAATTTTGAATAATGTATAAAGTTATATAATTCCATTGTTTTAAAAAACACTGAAATACACAAAATTCATACTGAATGAAAAACTTATGAAATATAACTACTATAGCTGTCATACTTTCAGATATTTTAGCTCCAATATTTCTGAATTGTAATCTGCATTTTATTTAATTGTAACTTTATGTCATTAAGTTGAGAGTGTTTCTATTTGGAAATAGGGGTATATAAAAATCAGAAGGTTTGGCAACTATGCTATTTCTTCTGTCAAATATATAAAATGCACATCATTTAAGGGTTTTTAGAACTTTTTCATGATGATGAACCGTAATATGATGTTATGCCCTCCAATTCTTGTTTGTATCTCATATGTGTAGCTTTCAAAGGTACAAGTATAACAATTTGGCTATAATTATTACAGATATGCAGCAAAAATTGTGGCATTATGGACATTGGTTAAAAATTATGTATTATTCTTTTTTAAGAATTATTTTGTTGTTTTGTGTTAATTTTGCCAAGACAACCCAATTATTATCTATGCTTAAGTTGCAGTAATTTTTGCTAACAGAAGTGTATTATGTATCATGAGTGGCAATTCCGTTCTGAATAAAAAAAAAAAAAAATTAATACTTTCAGTTCTGAAATTTTGTTGAAATTTTAGAAAATCTCAAATTTTACCCCCCCCCCCCCCAAAAAAAAAAAAAAAAAAAAAAAAAATCAATTGTTTGTAGAAATTATCTCCAATTTCTTCAAAATATCATAGAAAAACACGAATATCGGCAAAAGATCATAAAAAATGCAAATTTTGTAAAAGAAAAAAAAATTGTCAAAGAATTACAGAAAAAATGCAAATTTTGGGAAATATGCTGATTTTATCAAAGAATTTCAGCAAATTGTTGCATTTTTGACTGATTTGCATATTTAAGGACTGTCGAGGTAGGCTTCAAGATCATTGGCAAAACTGGCAAGACCGCTTTAAAGATTTTAAGCATAAATTTCAGAAATTTTTCTGAATATTGTTTAATAATTTGTAGGTTATTATTTCCATAATAATCTATAAATCTATAATTAAGAAATCTTGGAAATTTTAAAGTTGTCTATTTCTTGCATCAGAAGAAAATAAATAAATCCCAATCCCAACATTTTTACATATAGCATTCATCGATTCATCTGAAAAGATGTGAAAATTGTTTTATCTTTTGATACTTTTGCATTATGCAAACAATTAATATAGTATTTTGTAATGGTAAAATTTTTATTTTTTAAATATCTGGTAAGGTGTTTGAAATTAAGGTATGATGTTTGAATTTTATCATGGAAAGAGAGTATGAACCCCATTAAGACAATAATCTTTGTGACACATTTCAATTTTCCAGGTAGATTATAGAGAAATAGTGGCAAACAAACAATTGAAAAAAATAATAATAGTCAGTGGCAGTCTTGATTAACTAATTAGAAAAATGAATGACATCCTTTAATAGATTTGCATACAATGATCATCAAAACTCACATAACTTCAAAACATCAACAATTATCATTATGAATATACTTAATAGTTTATTAGTTTTTTGGATTTATATTTCTAACTGCAATTACATGGGGGAATCCGAAAACAAGTTTCCCCTGGCATCTATAGACAGTGGTGTGTACGAAAGTTAAACAATATACTACCTTTGACAATAAAGTTCGGTGAATAGTCCTGTAGCATTAATGTAGATGAAATATTAACCAAAGGTTACCATACGATCCTTTAAAATAGTCATCTCCTATAACTATGCACCGCTGAGATCTGCTGTACATGTCCTGGGAAATTCGCAAGAAGTCTTCTTTTGGGATGAAGTTGAAAAGCTTCGTCACGTTTCGTTGGATGTCAGCAATAGGGTCAAATCTCTTTCAAAGAGAGTTTGAGTCGTGAAAATAGGAAGAAGTCTGGAGGATTGAGATCTGGCGAGTATGGTAGGTGTTCAATTTGCACCATCCCTCATGAATTTCTTTCGGTGTCTTGCAAAGCTTAAAACCAAACTTTAAACTGATCTTTTATTCGATCATTTACCTGTTCTCAGTTAAGAACCAACACACTGAAGAAGCACTTGGTTAAGCACGTCTTACACAGAACATAAATGACGCTCAACTGAACAACGGTGGGGGAAGATGGTCAATACTTGCCTCTATGCTGGTGCAGCATTTTCTTTCCCCAGTGTTGCCAGATCAGTCGTTCTGAATTAATTCACCGAACTTTTTTGTCAGAGGTAGTAGTAAGACATGAAAGATACGACACAACTTTATTTGTTAACATAATTACCAAGTATGATAAGACATTTGTTATAATCCTTGATAAGCTGCAAAAAGGGCTATGCATATGGACAAGTCATTAAATGCTTCTTCCATATGCAAAGTCCTGAGTTTTTCCTGGTGGGCTTTTTGAAGCATCTCAAGGACTATGACAAAAATGAATATGTGAAAAAAGAAAGATATGTGTTATTTTTAGTGTCTCACTATATTTTTTTACTTTCATACACAACTCTGGCCACAATCAACAAGGGAAACTTATTTTCGCATTCCCCCTCATATTTTGGATAAACGTATAAAAAATGTAAACTCTACCTTCATATGCTGCTACAATGAAAATATCTTATTTGTTTCTAGGATGGGAAAAGTGGACGAACGGCTTTGCATTATGCTGTTGAAAATGAAAATTTTGAACTTGTGCGTTTATTACTCACAAAGTGCAATGCAAATCCTCTGGTCCAAAATTATGCTGGACAGACATCATATGGTATTGCACGGTCTCTGTGCAAAAGAAACCCATCCAAGAAATCCATCCAGAATATTTTTGACTTGTTGAAAAAACATGCAGAGAAATGGGATTCAGCTTCAGATATTGAATCTGATTCTTCCAGTGATGAGGTAAATATATTTCTCTTGATTGTTCTAGTTATTTTCTTTTTTCTTTCTTTTTTTTTTTTTTTTTTTTTTTTTTTTTTTTTTTTTTTTATAATGAAAAGCCAACTAGTATAAGTTGATTATGGATCAGTGTATTTTATTGTAATTTTTCATTTAAAGTTTTTTTTTTTTTTTTAATGTGTGTAAATTCTGCATTACCAAATAATGTTAGCATTAGCAAACTCTATTATTGAAATTAAAAGGAGAATTGCTCTCTCTGTTGCCAGTGGCTATGAAAAGTTATCACATACAGATATCTGAAAATTTGTATGATGATAGTTCATGGCAGTTCTTGACATATTTAAAGCTTAAACTAATTTTTTTTTTTTTTTTTTTTTTTTTTGTTAATTGGCCAAGATTAATTGAAGAACTTTCATTGTGAATTGTTCCATGTATGTATGGTCAGTTCCTGTGTTCAGGAGAGTGAAACAACCAAATTCTGTTTTCTTTGGGGTGGCGCTTTTTGCCTTAATACTTATTGGCCAGACCATTCAGTACACGAGAAAAGGAAGACATATTCTTAAATTTCATATTTTTATGACTTAAACACCACAATAAAAAAAATATATATATTGTTAATCCCTTATGAAAATCTTTTCAAAAAGAGTTCTTTTCACAGTTGACTTTTTCTTTCTTTCCAGGGATCTGTTTAAGGATAAAATTAGGTCTTATAAATCCTTCACAATTTTTTCTTCTTAAGATAGTATTTTCATAAAATTCTTTGCCTTAAAAAAAATCTTTTCAAAAAACTTTATCTCTAAATTCAATCTTTCATAGATTTAATCTTTTTAAAACAAAATCTGACTTATCACAAAAAAGATGAAGTCAACAAAAGTCAAGCTCTTATATTTATATTAATAATATAAAATGTCATACACCAAAATATAATAATAAATTCAAATTCACAAAATTATGAGTAGATTTTTCACAAAAAAAAAAAGGACCCTGTGAGAAAAGTCTAGACAAATCCATGCTTTCAGCGACACTCTCTGCAATCTGTTTAATCAATTCTTCTAGTGTTCAATTTCAGAACTACCAATTCATAAAAAATATCTGTTTAAAGCTGAGATTTTCTTCTCTTTGATGATGCAATTGGTTTTGTAAAAATACAAATTTTTAACTTTTTTGAAATATTTGTGACCTTAGATCATTTCACACCTTCCTACAAAAATCTTTTTTTCTATGCTAAAAGGAATAAAACATCAGAATTTTGACATGATCGTTTCATAGTAACTTGCCAAACTGGATATTTATATCACTTATAGAAATTTTAAAATGTTCAGATGAATAGAAGCTTTTTTGAAATATAATTTTTTTAATAATTTTTGATAACACTAAACAGCAGGCAGATTTCTCATAGATTTACTTGGATTCAACTTGTGATTTTATTATTAAATATATATATATATATATATATATATATATATATATATATATATATATATATATATATATAAAATTTTAAGGTCTGCTTTCATATAGTGTTATTTATAAATGTTCAAAACTTCAGACTGTTAGTATGACAAGACTATTTTTTTTATATTAAAGAACACAACATGTTTAATGTGTGTGTGTATACACACACAACTAGGTATCAATATTAAAAAAAAAAATACATTAGCTGCAAAATTATTATATTTATAACCAATAAAATTTTTGGAGAGTTTATGCAATAAGAACTTTTTTAAAATATGAAATAACCCTATGTGAAAACACCAGAAAATGTTTTCTTACTAGCTAGCACTTTTACTGCTGAATGTCAATATTTTTCATACATTTTTCTTTTAAAAATATAAATACATACATAATTGGGTTAAAGATAGAAAATCATATAAGTGTGAGGTTTATTTAGGGCTTGAGCCATGTTAGCTAATAGATAAAAGAAAAAAATACATATAAAATTGGAAAATTAATTTTTAAGAATATAAATGTTTTTTAATGCATTTAAACATGTTAAAGAAGCTACACCCTACCAAACATGAATTTAATCTAAATACACACACAATGTTACATTAGTTATTTAATACACTTATGGAATCAAAAATGTGTCAATTTTAAATTTTCAAAAGCTGCTTGAAAATTTCCAGAACATGAATTTGCAAGAAAGAGAAAAAAGAAAGTTCTTTTTTCTTTTAAATGTTTTTTTTTTCATTCCTTTATTGCATTTTCTTTTGTAGTTTCATTGCCTGTGTGATATCTATATCTGTATAATCTTTTATTGATTTGACATTTATAAAGGTTCTATTTTTATTTTTTAGTCAGACCATATTGAATCCATGCTACAGACCTTCAATGAAGTTTCAATGAAAAAATGACGATAACTGCAAAAAAAAAAAAAAAAAAAAAAAAAAAAAAATTGTTTATATATTGTTACGAGATACTAATTATATTGTTAAACTTTAGTTATGTTTAAAAGCTTGACTGCCTTTATATAGTGTTCATATATATATATTTGTATATCCATGTGATGAGTGCATTTGAGATCTTGCAACCAACAGTACAAATTTCTTTTCTATGTTGAAAACTGAAAATGGATAAAATTGTTACATAATTTTATATTTTATGGTAACAGAAATTATAAATTGATGCATTTGTTTGCACAATAAAGGCTATTTGTGTGACTGAATGAGCTATGGAACCTAGAAATTTCCAAACCGAGTGTAATTTATTCATAAATTTCATTACATGATTTTTATACTTTGCTTTCATTTGTGTTATTGTTTTTCGTTGTATGTAGTATTTTATATTATTTTTCTACCGTTACTGCACAGAAATCTTTCCTGAAGTTTCGAATTTTTCTATTTTTTACTGTGGCATTAAAGAAGTTTGTATCATTCTTGTTGTATTTATTTTGTATTGTGTTTAAAAAATTGTTCATCATAAAACAGCACATTATAAATCATGTCTTGATTTAAAATTTTTATTAAACTTTTTTTTTTTTTTTTATGAATAATATTACTGCTATGCTGTTCTTTTAATAACTGTGAATTTTTATAATCACTCCCAAAATTTCCAGTAATTTTGTCTGCAATGTTAGATGAGATATATTAGGTAACAAGGGCAACCTGCTAATTTAAGGCTCCTGTCCCTGGCCTATAAAGTACTTGCAAGCTAATGCTATTGCTTTGAGGAGCTTATTCTAATATCTGGTATGCATTTTGACATTTTTAGATTGCATAGGTTTTTTGCATTGCATAGGTGAGGTGCATCTCTACATCACTCCTTTTTCATTTTGAATGCAGATATTTTTTGTAAAGTTAGTTTCATTTTCAAAACCGGTTTTGAAAGTAAAAGTGCCTTTTTAAAAAATATCTGCAATCAAAATCCAAAAAGTAAAATAAGAGCAATACTTTGTTTAGAAAATAACTGGAATAGCAATACTTTAAGATACTTTGTTTCAATGTACCACAGCTATTCAATGCAAAAAAGTATTTAAAAATGTCAAAATGCAAACCAGATATTAGAAAATAACAACCCCATAGGAATAACATTAGCTCATGAGCACTTCGCAGCCAGGGATAGGAGCCTTAAGGGATGAAAAATGTAGACTACAGAGGATCTGTAGTATCTTGTAGTAACTATATTCTTGTTAGCATAGACATATTTTTTTATTTACAATACAATATCAGTATATCCATTAACTATTTTTTTAATCCATGTTTTCTATATTTAATTTTTTTTTTTATCAAATTGAAAAGTAACCAATTTTTAAATAATCAATTTAGCAAAAATATTTCATATAAACTACATTTTTAGCATTAATTTAGTGTAGATACCAAAGTTTTTTGTATCTAATTTTTTTTAATACTTGAAAAATGAAAATTATTCTGACTTTTTCATCTGATGAATTTGAAGGGGTAAAATAATGGAATCTTAACACTTTGGGTTGAATAAGTTGTTAGACATAAATTTCAAGTAAAACACATTTAATTTTGAATAATGATCTCCAACCTTTTAATTGTCAATCATGTGTTCCACAGAATCCTCTAATTACATCCACTGTTTTTTTATATATGGATGCAATTTTTAAATGAACAAAACATAATAAAGCATTAAATTTTATGGTTCTATTCAATGAAATATTCTTTCTTTACAAAAATTTGGAGGTTAAACAGTTCATGATCATCAGATTACTAATACTTTTACATTCACTTTTAAGCTGCATAATTATAATCTCATGCAAAATAAGAAATACAACTAAAATAAGTAGTTTCAAATGATTAAAAAAAAATGCCTGTTTATTGCGGTTATTCAGTTTATTATTAGACCCTTGGCTACTGCCACAGATAAGTTTACATTTTTTTTTTTTCTCTCTGGGTGATTTTAATTTTATTACAGTAATGTTTTGAAAGTTTTCATTAAATATAAATACTGTATACTGTAATTAAAATGTATTTAGAGTGAGTTAGCTCTTAAAATTGGAAACCATAACAAACATTTTTCTATGTAATTTTTTGCAACATTTTTAGGGATGAGAATTTTCTGCGTTTTTTCCCCACCAGTGTAATCTCAGAGAAAATGTTATTTTACTCAATCGAAAAATGCTGCAATTACACAGAACAATATTTTCTCTAATATTATACTGGTACGTAAAAATGCAGAAAAATATCATCTGTACATTTTAAATGCTTCCACTTACTATAATTGAATTTCTAATGTGTTATTCATGTAGGTTGTCAAGAGTATTTTTAAGCAAATAAATTATTTTTTATGTTACATATGTTATTTTTCAATGTGTTGAATTAAAGTATAAATACTTTTATATGTCAGAAAAATAATAATTCTAAATTTTTTTTTTCTCATCAGTTTTAGCCAGTAGTTCAGGTTGTTTTAAGGTAAAAGTCTTATAAAAAAAATTGTTTCATACTTTTTGGGAAAAGTAAAGTGCTGGATAAAAACTATTTATTTTCAAAGAATGAAAAGTGCTGAAAAATGTCAATTTCCACAATCATTCACTTGGAAAAATCAGTAATTTTGACAAAAGATTGCGGGGAAAAAATATTAATATGAAACGGTTGGAAGGGGGGGAAATGCATATAAAGACTAGAAAAATAACTCTAATTTCAACAAAAGACTGCAAATAAAGCATAAATTTCATCAGAGGATTGCAGAAAAATGCAAATTGCATTAAAATATTAGAAAAGTAGGCCATTTAAGAATCATGAAGAAAAACTCAAATTTTGATAAAGGATCACAGTAAAAAAATTGCAAATTTCAATGACTAATCGACAAAAAATGCAAATTTTTTAAAGGACCATGAAATCATTCACATTTCGTCAAAAGGTCAGGGGGGGAAAAAAAGTAAATTCATCAAAGGATTGCAGAAAAAGGGAATTTTGTCACAGATCTGCAAAAATAATGCATATTTCTTCAAAAAATCACAGAAAAAATGCAAAATTCATGGAAAGATTATGGGGGAAAAAAAAAGTTTAATCAAAGTGCCACAAAAAAATGCATAACTCTCATTGGGAGTGGGAGAGGATTTCTCCATCCCCTTGATGCTGTAATCTTTCAGATAATTTGTAAATTTCAGGGGGGGGGGGTGTCAAACTTAGAACTACTCTTGCAAGTTTTATCAATTATGCATTGGAAGAAAATCAAAAATGTTTTTAATCTGCCATTTAAAAAAAGATTATAAATTTCATCAATCAGCCGGGGCAAATACCACAAAATTCGTCCATTGGTCATTGATAAAATAATTAAATTTTGCCAATTTGATGTTGATTTTACCTGATTGCTTCCCCCTCCCCCTCAAACAACAACAAATGCCCCAATATATTGGTCAATTGGTGATTGATAGATCAAAAGATTGTAGAATTTGTTAATCTGTTGTAGAAAAAATTGTAAAATTCCAGTCGGTCTTTCATAAAAAGAACAGATATTATCAATCGGTAAAAACTTCACAGAATTATATTAATTCTAAAGTGAGCTAATAAAATTTATTCCTTTTAATAGTTTTCTTTAAAATTATGTGTGTTTAATGTTATACAATTTTATCAAGGAAAATTATTTTTTCAATTAAAACCCACTATTGTCAAGTGGCAATTTTTGTTTTTAGCCTTAAACCATGCTTAAAACAAAATTTTTTAATTGTTTTTCCCATGATCTATTTAAGAAATGAAAATCAAAAAACATTTTTAAATTGATTTTTTTTATTAACACATTTAAGGGTTAAATCAGTTATATGCTTAATTTGTTCTGTTATTTATTCTTTTTTTTTTTTTTTTTTTTTCAATCACATATTTAACAAATAAGTTTCATAAAACAAGGAATTTGTTCATTTTATTATGTCCTTTAGTTTGATTTATTAGTGCTTGAAAATCTTTTTAAGACAAGACTTGGTTGTTTACTGTTGATTCATGTCATATTTTCATTCACAACAAAATGAGATAAAGCTCATAAAAAGTTTTTATAAATAATAAAAATTCTTGCTTAATCTAACAAATATTTTCTTTTATGTCAAGTTTATCTGATGGAATATTTCAGTATGCGTTAAAAGATTATCTGACATGATGATCAGATGCTAGATGATGTGTGTTGAAAGATTGCCAGATTATCTCCAACATTTTATCCTTTGCATAAAAAATTGATAAGGCATGAAACCTGATTAATTTTGCTTCTTAAGTGCAATTTTAATTTTCTACGGATATTAAACAAAATGTGTAAAATAATATTGTCTCAAAAAGAGTATTCCTATACATTCTACAAAAGATTTAAAATATATATATATTGAGGCAGTAAATTTTAATGTAATGATCTTATCATAGTTTAATCTATTCATGTTGACTAAATCTGACAAGGTGCTGTCTTAATTAAATAATTGAAAAGGTACAGAAAATGCATATAATCTATCTATATTTGATAATATTTTTGTAAATATGGGTGCTATTTCTGGAAGTTTGGTGTATCAATTTTATAATCTGATGACATTTTGATGAATGAAACATTATTGAATAGAGGAGATTTCATTTGGAGAAGTTCTTTAGGTTAAAATAAAGATGAAAAGGTAGAAAGATTTTTTAAAAATTTCCTTTTAAGGAGTCAAGTAAAAAAGGACTAATTTTTTTTTCTTTCAAAAAAAAAAAAAAAAAAAAAAAAAAAAAATTAGAAGTAATTGAAAGCCATTTTATAAGTTTTTTGTTTCCTGTTTGTTTATTTTTCTCTGTGTGATCTGCAGTATCCTGTGAAAAAAAACAAGGTGGCTTCATTATTTTCTGGATGTAATGTTTTGGATTATTATGTAATAATTTGTAAGTAATTGGGCTACCTTTTTTTTTTTTTTTTTTTTTTTTTTTTTTGGGGGGGGGGGGGGGGGTCAACATGAAAAAAAAAAATCACTGTTGCATAGTTATGTATGTGTTAAATGTGTCATGATAAATGGAGTAGTAAATATTTTGCCTGAATATAGCAACTTTATAAGCAAATTATATTTTTTGTACAGAATCAATTAATCATAATATAAGGTCAATAGAAATCTTCTAGCCCATTGGGTGACAGCCAGGGTTGCAAAAAACCCAGGATTTTTATAAAAAACCCAACCCAGGTGGGTTTTTTCAGGTTTTATTGGGTTTTATTGGGTTTTTTGTTTTTTAAAGAGGTGATGGCAGGGGAAGTCTCTTATTTCTAGAAAGTATGTATTATATTTAAAAATCTTTTGATATTTTTATTAATTAATTTAATATACAATAAATTTTCATCAAAATAACACAAATAAATCAATGTAAACAGTTGCAAAAAATATTTTTACTTCTGATATTATATGATATAATATAATAACCACATAGTACATATTTGAAAGATACTTTAATAAATTACTTTTTATCAATATTCCCCACTAAGGACACATTTTTTAAACAAATGTTTTATTCTTTATCAATCAAAGGATGCTTGATAATATTTTCAAGATATCTATGGCTCATTGTATAGAGCAGTTCATTCTCTGAACATAATACAGAGCTATTACTAAAAATATTTTACAAATGAATTTTAATTATCTACATAACTGATTATAATTATTTAATTTAAATATTTTGAAATGAATTTATAATACTTATATAATAAACAATGATGTTTATTTTTATAAACAAGTATGGATGGTACAATATGTATTAGGAAATAAAATATAAAGTAAAAATCCTGATTTAAATAAGCAATATATATATATTCGAGTGTTTTGAAAAAAGTCCCCTCCTTTCCTTTTTTTTCTTTTAACCAATATTGGCCAAAAGGGAATTAGTCAAATTTGTATCTCGATGGGACATTATGAAATTTTACATTGTTAAATTTTTAAATAAGAGATCTTGTCATTTTTCATCTATGCAAAAATGTTATAATTAGTTACATACATTGATTTTGGCCGTATTTTTTCATAATATTAAAAAGTTTTTAAAGAATTAAGCACAATATTTTATTTTGACAATTTTGGCTTTGTTATATTTAGAAGTAGATTCACAATCTATTTTGATAGGATAGTGTGACTTTTTAAACACGAAAGCTAAAAAACAAATATAAAACCTGCTGAATATTAAACACTTTGACCCAGATATTAAAAAACCCAATTTAAACCCGCTTTAATGTGGGTTTTATTGGGTTTTTTAGAGTGAGTTTTACCCAATAAAACCCACCCGGGTTTTTTTGGGCAGGTGGGTTTTTTGCAACCCTGGTGACAGCTGCAATCTTGAAAATATTTGTCTTGTCTGTTGGACTATTTCTAAGCAAGGAAGACAAATTTTAAAGAGAAAATTCAAAACGTTTATGTGAAAAGAATAACTGAGGGCAACCACAAGTACAACTCGGTGATAGAACATGGGGAGGTTTCCTTGCTTAATTTCATCTCATCTCCAAAACCTCCACTATCCTCCTCTAATTTAGATATATTAAGTTTTTAAGGAATATCCTCCTTAGAATTCCTCAAGAAAACCAAATGTTCTTTAAAACATCTTAAATTGTCAAGAAGCAAATTTGGTGGCTTGAGTGATTCAATTCAAGTGTACAAGAAGGAAAAAATGGAGATTTTTATTTTACACAATGTGAATAATTCTACATTTATCTTTCTTTTATATTTCTTTTGAAACCATCTCTTCAGTTTTGAATAATACTGTAGTACAGGGCTGTCCAACGCGGCGTCCGCAGGCGCCATGGCGCCCTTCGTAAGTTTTCATGGCGCCCTTAGAAATGATTCATGAAAGACTTTATGAATAACTTCATGTTACTAAAAGCTATTTAAATAAAAATCCATTTAAAAAAAAATTTCTTTAAAATAGTTAGTGTTCCACACGATTTTTCTTTCATAAAAAGCGTTAAATTTTAGCCTTTTATTTCTACAAAATATTTTGATAGGCCCTCTTTTTGTAAAATGTAATTCTAATTTTACTATGATTCAACCTTTTTTCCGAAAATATTTTTACACCGAGCTCTAATTATATTTTAGGAGGTATTATGGCTTATGTTGTGAGGTGTTTGTGCATCGTATAAGACGTATGAATATCGTTACTCTTTACAATAGTTGCCAGTATTGATTCCTTTTTTATTCACAAAAAAAAAAAAAAAAGAATTTTTAGCAGAAATTCCGAATAATAGTTTTTATTTCAATAATAATTTTTTATTTAAAATGAAAATTCTTTCGGAAGATTCTGTGTGAATTTGGAATTTCTGCATATAAAAGAGAATCGAAACTAGCAACCCTGCAACCTATAGTAAATTATTATCTTTTCAGACATATTAATAATGGCGCCCTTCAATGTTTGCTATTTGATGAAGTGCGCCCGCGCCTGATGAAAGGTTGGACAGCCCTGCTGTAGTATATGTGGTGGCACAGTACTTAATACTAAAAATTAAATAAAAAATTTTAAAAATGAGCTTATAAAACAGCTTATTTTACTAAAATTTAATTTTTAAAAAAATAATTTTTTTAATAATCTACCGCTTTTATAATTATGAATATTTTTGCTTTGATTTTTTTTTTTTTTTTTTTTTTTTTTTCTCCATTCCTCATTCATTAGATAAAACTGTGCATTAATTTTTTGATGTATATAATTTTGCATTTAATATCTTTTTTTTTTTTTTTTTTTTTTTTTTCCTTCTTTACTTACATATATTAAAACATAGAGAAAATTCAGCAAAAATTCTGTTTAAATATTTTTTAAATAATTAAAAACTTGAATGTTAAATTCTTGCACTAAAATATTAAATACACAAGTACAAAAATTTCCAACCTCTGAATTAGCAAAAATAGTAATTTAGTTTACTTTCAGTTCTAAAGGATTGTAAAACACATTCTTGTTTCTGAATTAGTGAGAGATTTTCATTTTTGAATTTTTATATAAATCATGAAGATAGAAATAGTAGGAGAAGAACAAAGATGGTGCTTCCACTTTTGTCCCTAGAGTCTCTTTAAATCTGGTTGGCATTTCCGGCAGTTTGGGAGAAGATGAAATCTGACGCCCCCTATATTCCGCTAGCAGACTATTCGAGAGACTAGCAGACAAGAGTTCATATGATCGAAAGTCAGTGCAGCATCACTAGTGCCACGCCATGCACCAGGCAATACTTTGGGGCTAAGTTCTGTTGGGAAAAAGCCTATCTTCTCTGTTCTCCTTCTACTATTCTATCTCCATGGTATAAATAAAGTTTTGATTATTAACCTGAACCCAAAAACTAATGTAAAAATTGAGTCCAAGTTGCTTTTAGACATGAACTGAGCCCAAGACCGAGATAATTTTTTTCTTTCCATATTATCGCAATCATATTGGAAATTAACATTGTTATCTAAATTGGCAAAAAAAGCCTTGGTATTTATGAGCAAGCAACTTATAAAAACAGGAACAGCAAGGAAAATCAGTTTAAAGTTTTCATTTGTATGGGTAAGTGTGCTGGATCTAGTAACAAAATTTGCAATATCTTGCTATATAATTATTGTATAGGTAAAAATCAGAGATGTCAAAATATTCACAATTAAAGAAGTTTTCAGTTAATATTAAAAAAAAAATATTTTGACCAGTTTTAAGGTTGTGTGTCCTTTTAAGTATGTATAACATGAAAGAATTTATTTTTAAACAGAGTGAAATAGAAATCTTCTGATATAGTTTGAGTGATTACCAGCATTCTAAATAAATAAATAAAAATAAAATTCTTATATGCAATGCAGTTTTCCTTCCCCTCCCACTTCAAAACATATTATAAATATATAGATGACTATCATACATGATGAGTATTTGGAATGTGACTGACTTCTATATATAGGGTGACCTCACGAGTAGTTGATAAATTTTTTTTAACTTTGTGCCATTTCAAGTAGATGTGAATTTTATATGTTGCACTTGACATATTTTTATTTGAATGTATGTGCACCTTTTGTCATATTGTTAACTGTCTGCTAAAAGAGAAAACATTGCTTTTTTGAAAAAGTGTAGGCATTTAGTTTTTGATTAGCTGGAGGCAATTACAGTAAGTTAAAATAATCTACTTTCTTGTTGCTTACTTCAACCAATACAGGGTGGCCCCAGATCTGGAAATCGCATTGAATCATCAGGGAAATTTAAACTGAATCTGGAAATTTATTGAAACAAATGTTAATTTCCAATATGATTGCAATAATATAGGGGGGAAAAAACTCTCTTCTTGGGCTGAGTCCATGTCTAAAACCAACTTGGACTCAATTTTTATATTAGTTTTTGGGTTCAGGCTGATAATCAAAACTTACAAAATTTCAAAAACAAAAATCTCTCACTAATTGAGAAACAAGAATATAGTCCAAGTTTCCTATAGTGTTTCACAATCCTTTAACTGAAAGTAAACTAAATTACTATTATTATTAATTTTATATAAAGAGAAATATTCTATCTGATTTTGAAGCTTTTATACCAGCGACCCCTATCCAATCTTTCAGTAACCAGGGGCACATCTCGGCTCTAGGCAATCGTAGAAGAGTGCCATTATTTACGTGACTGAAAACATGTGGCAGTTATCGTATAGTATTAGTAAACATGCACGTCTTAACCTAATGCAAATGAATCGTACAGCGGTAAACAAAAGATCCCTACAATTCTGGAGTTACATTTATTAAATTTCAAGTTGTACATTTTTTTTAATGAGAAGTCTGTATCAAAAATGTTTGTAGAACTAGAACCAGAAACTTTAATCACATTTATAATAACATATAAATAAATATGAAAATCAGAGGTATCTCTAGGTATCTTTTAGGAGGAAGCAGGACGTTTCGGTCCCGAGACACTTTGGTCCCTAGCCATTTTGGTCCCAAAACGTTTCGGTCCTTAGCCATTTCGGTCCCTTCTCTTGCAAACTGAAATTTTGTGAAATAATGCATATTTTTATAGGGAACATTGCAGAGTTTTTAAACTGAAGGCCTTAAAATTTTAGTATAATACGACTATAAGTGCCCGAAAACCGCACTCAATAATATTATAATTCACACAAATTTTGTATGGTAATCCTAATCATAATTGGTAATCCTAATGAAAATCGGTAATCCTAATTCTCAAAACAGCTAGTAATTTTAATATAAAAATCAAATTAATATTTTATTAAATATATTTATTATTCATAACATGATTAATTTATATAATGAATTTTATTTTAAAATAAACTCAATACATAATCCTTTTTATATTCAATATATCATTATATTTCCTAGTAGTTCTAAACTTAAATTTATCTTTTACTTATTTATTTATTGAATATTTAAAACTACAGAAATTTAAAACAATTAGTATAGTTAAAAATAAAACTAAAATAAGAATTATCATTTTTGTTTTCTGGGAAAGTAAGAGCGAAAAGGTAATACAAATAAATAAATAAACAAAAATCCCTGTCGGCATGGCCTATAGGCGGAGGTAGATTTCGAAAAATTTTCATCTAAAAAAAAAAAAAAAGATTAGTGATAAACGCAGTTTAACTACTTTATTCAGCCGCTTTTAAAAATTTTTTAATTTCATTTTTCTGTAAGAACTGGTTTTGTCAAAATCATCTTAAACGAAATTCTACTCAAATGCCCATTTTGGCAACATATTTTGAATTATATTCTTACTTTATTTAAAAAATTGACCAATATGCTCATTATATAGTTCCTAAATAACAAAAAACTGTTAAATTCGTTTGACAGCAAAATTGAATTTAAAAAATGAGTCATAAAATAACCAATTTATTATTTTAATACATCCACAATTTTTTCATCAAGATCGCTTTGGGAAATTTTGTGTGAAGTGCCCACTTTGACAGCTTTTTTTAAATATATATTTAGCCTTTATCAAAAATCTGACCAATACGGCACATTACACAGTTCCTAAATAACAAATAACTGTCAATTGAATGCGTTCGAGAGCAAAATTGAATTTAAAAATGAGTCAATTTGTTATTTGAATACAACCTCAATTCTTTTATCATGATCGCTTTGGGAATTTTTTTTGCGAAGTGCTTACTTTGACAGCTTTTAAAAAATATATATTCACCCTTTATCAAAAAATCGACGAATACGCACATTATATAGTTCCTAAGTAACAAAAAACTGTCAATTGAATGCGTTTCAGAGCAAAATTGGATTTAAAAATGAGTCATAAAATAACCAATTTGTTATTTGAATACCCACAGTTCATTAATCAAGATCGCTTTGGGAAATTTTGTGCGAAGTGCCCATTTTGGCAGCCTTTTTTGAAATATATTCTGCCTTATCAAAAAACTGGCCAATCCGTCACATTACATAGTTCCTAAATAAGAGGACCAGTAAATTGGAAGGGTTTGAGAACAAAAATGAATTTAAAAATGACTTAGAAAAAAAACGCAATTTGTTATACTTCCTTAATTTTTCAAAGACGATAACTTCGTTAAATTCTGTTCAAAATACCCTTTTTGGCAGCCTTTTTAAAAATATATTCTGCCTTTATCAAAAAACGGGCCAATACGTCAAGTTATATAGTTCCTAAATAAGAGGACCTGTAAATTCGATGGGTTTGAGAACAAAAATGGATTTAAAAATGACTCAGAAAAAACGCAATTTGTTATACTTAATCAATTTTTTAATGACGATAACTTCGGGAAATCTGTTCAAAATCCCCTTTTTGGCAGTCTTTTTAAAAATATATTCTGCCTTTGTCAAAAAACTGGCCAATACGTCAAGTTATATAGTTCCTAAATAAGAGGATCTGTCATTTGGATGCGTTTAAAATAAAAAATAAATTTAAAAATGAGTCAGAATATAAGCAGTTTGGTTTTGAGGTTTTTTCTCCAACTCCTATTTTTGTTTAATTTATTTTTGCTCTAAGAAGTGGTTCTATGAAAAACTTGTTAATATAAAAGTTGTAGGTATTATTGTGAAGATGTAAAATAAATTTAATTAGATTTGATTGCTTAAGAATTGAGTAAGGATTTTTTTTCTTTTTAGTCCCCCCCTTTTTCTTTTCGTTTTTATTTTTTTTCATCGGGAAAAGTTAGTCCTATCAAAAACTTGTAAATACAAAAGTTTTAGATAATATTGAGTACATTTATATAAAATTTAGTTGGATTTGATATCTTGAGAATTGATAAAGTTATGAATTTTTTTCTCCCCAGAACCATGTTTTTTTCGTCCCTTGAGCCCATTTTTAACTTTATCAAAAATCTGTCATGCATAAACTTTTTGCCCATTTTTTAGAAGTAATATAAACGTTAAACTGATTCGATATCTATTTTAATTAAGAAGTTATCGCGTTTTTTCGGTTTTCACAAAAACCCTCCCTATTTCCACCTAGTGATGGGCGATAACGAGAAGTTTTTCTCGATTTTCTCGATTGCATGAACATCTCGATAACTTTGGATTGTGTAAAATTTTTCTCGATGACTCTAGTTTGCAATTGCTTTTATACCATACAGGATTCAATTTTATCAAGAGTCTATTACAGGTGAATGAGTCGCTGTTAATAAAGACACGACGGATTCACTCGCTAGTGAGCCCCTCTTTTCATTGGTGTCTCTAACTTATACGTAATCTTGTAATATGAAATCTCGAACTGGGTCCTAGGTGTATAAGGCATCATATACCAAATGCAGTGTGCACGCACAGCAAAATCTTGTAAACAACAACAACAACAAAAATCTCGAATTGAACGAACAACCGAACGCAATCTCGAACTGAACGTTAAATTTTGAAAACTGCCCCCCCCCAAGGTAACGCAGTGGGGGGGGATATATAAAATCGAGGTGCATAAGATCAATAAGTGGTCACATGCCAAACAAACACTTCCTGCTTTTCTAAATTCCATGTATATTATAAATATTATTTATTGCAAAATCTTGGAACTGCCGACAGAAGTCAAAACTTGAACAATTACGTGTGTATTTTTTTTTAATCGTCAGGAAATATTTTATTGTGCAGGAAATACAAGGACCAAGAACCGCGGTAAATTAACGCCTACACGTGAGAGGAGGCCAGAGTCCCAGCAGTGGTGAACAATACTTGTATGATACAGATGTCATACACACACCATGCCGATTTAGCGAAAACGTCGAAGTTTGAGAAATTTAAATTTCAACCCATTATAGGTCCGGAACGTGACCCAGAAACTTTTTTATGCTAAATTGGTAATGTATGAAGCATAAGCTTTCAATAAACATATTACATCAAAAAATGAAAAATGCCCCCCCTAGCCCCCTCCCCCCCCCCCAAAAAAAAAACCCGGTGCTATGGGGAAAACCGTAAAACTGCAAAAAGAGCGGCGACGAAAAGTTAGCTATGCTATAGTTTTTCTCGCCGCTGTAGCTCCCATACAAGCAAAGTTATAGCCTTTTAAAAATTGAAATGAAGTGAAGAAATGAGCAAAATTATGTAGGTGAATAACCAACAGGGGGGGGGTCAATAGCCCCGCTTGTGCCATATAGCTTAAACTTTTAAGTTAAAATTGGTAGAGAAAGAAATGAGCAATATTTTAAAGTGTATGTTGGGGGGGGGGGGGGGGTCAAGCCCCTCACCTTTGGAAGAGGTCCACAAAGAGGGAACTTTGTGCCTAGGTTACAGTAACAATGTGGCTAGTTCAATGGTTTTTTTCCATCTCAAAAAAATTTCCAATATGCCTAAGGACGTTTTCAATTAAAAAATTCGATCTAAAATGATAAAAACACAAAAAGCTTCGAAAAATGCCAACCCTCCCCCACCCTCCCGCCGTGGGAACCAAATTCAGAAAGGGGGGAGGGTAAGAAAGCATCATAATATGAAAGAGTAATTCGAGATCTTCAAGATGATATACAATATGACGGGTTTAAAAAGTGAAAATTGTCCCCCTCCCCTGCCCCCCGTCAGTCCAACCCTTTCGCCCCCAATTTCCTGCAGCAGACATTTAATTTTTTTTTACATTTGATAAATAATATTTACCGAATGATTAGATGAAAAAAACCACACTTAAATTGATAGGTATTGTAGAAATCGCTACAGTTTTAAACATATGTTCATCCCCTCTCCAGCCCCCTCTTTGAATTTTTTTTTTTTAAATAAATAATATTTATTGGGGGGTACCACGTACGTGACTGCATGGTAAGACTAAAATACCAGAAACTTTGAAAATTAGGTCTTCATTTCACAAGTTATTGTCATATTCTCATGCTTCTTTCTGTACTTCGTTTTTCGATAAAACTTTCATTTCACAAAGCTTCATCGACAAAACTCTGCTCTGCTCGATATAAACCTACTCATTCTCAGCGAGAACGAAAATCATCCTTATCGAAAAAGGCATTCATCAGCAAACCACAAGATTCTCGGAGTGCCGCTTTTATCAAGGTTAAATTTCATCTGGAAGTTACAAGTCCTTCGATAAACCTATTTCAATCGAGGTTAATTTTCATCGTAATGAAATGATTTTCTCGTTTTGCCTGACTTTATCGGGATGAAATTTGTTAAAATGAGAGGCATATACGAAAGCTCTTTTAATCATTCTTTCATATTATGAATCTTTCTACTTTTGGAGTTGAATTTTAAGGGGCGGGAGGAGGGGAGGGGCGAATTTTTTAAATCTTAGCTATTTCGACAATAAATGTTATTTTTGGTATGGATTTTTTTATGGAACTCTCCGGTAAATATTATTTATTAAATATAAAGATTTTAAAGTGGGAGGTTGCATCATTTTTAGGTGTAGTCTAGGAAAAATAAGTGAACCCACGGATGACATGTAAATTTCAAACCTTTTTTAAAAAAAAAAAACCCGTCATGTTATATGTACATCATCGGAATGTTTTGGTACCTCCCTTTCATTTTAGGAATCTTTCTCCTGGAGTTGAATTTCAGGAGAAGGGGGGGGGGGGGGAGAAACCGATAAGAGGGTGAATTTTTTTAACCGTTGCTATTTCGACAATAAATATTATTTTAGATGTGGAGGTTTCTTTTATGGAACTCTTCGGTAAATATAACTTATTAAATATAAAGATTTTAAAGTGGGGGGTACGTCATTTTTAGGTGTGTTCTGGGAAAAATGAGTGAACCCACAGGTGATATGTAAATTTCAACCTCTTTTTTTGGACCCGTCATGTTATATATATATCATCGGAATTTTTTCGAACCTCTCTTTCATTTTACGAATATTTCTCCTCCTGGAGTTGAATTTCAGGAGGGGGAGGAGAAACAATAAAAAGGTGTTTTTTTTTTTTTTTTTTTTTTTTTTTAATTTTAGCTATTTTGACAATGAATATCATTTTAGATGTGGTTTTCAGAGGAGCGCTCCGGTAAATATTATTTCATAAATACAAAAGTTTAAAATGGAGACTGCGTGATTTCCTGGTGCATTCTGGGAAGAAAAAGTAACATTACGGCCACGGGTGAGGAGTAAATTTCAAACTTTTTTTGGATCCGTTATGTGATATGTCATAGGAAAGGTTTCGGAATACTCTTTCATATTATGGACCTTTCTCTTCCTGCAGTTTAATTTCAGGACCGGGGGGGGGGCGAAGGGGAGTGAATTTTTTTAATCGTAGCTATTTCGAGAATAACTATCATTTTAGAAGTGGTTTCTTGATGGAACCTTCTAATAAAAATTACTAATTATAAACATTTTAAAGTGGGGGATGCGTGATTTCCGGGTGTATTCTGTTAAGAAAAATTAATCCTGCGGGTGAGGAGCAAATTCCAAACTTTTTTTGGACCCTTCATGTGATTGATTATTGGAATGTTTTTCGAATCACTCTTTCACATTATGAACGTTTCTCCTCCTGGGGTTGAATTTCCGCAGGGGGGAAGGGAGCGATGAGGGGTGAATTTTTTAAATCGTAGCTATTTTGTGAATAAATTTCATTTTAAATGTGATTTTTTGATGGAGCCCTTTGGTAGAAATATTTTATTGAATATAAACATTTAAAAGCGAGGCTGCGTGATTTCCGGATGTATTCAGGGAAGAAAAAAAATAGTGGAATAGTGAGGAATAAATATGAAGCTTTTTATGGACCCGTCATATGATATATCAACGGAAGTTTTCAAACCACTCTTTCATATTATGAATCTTTCTTCTCTTTTCCTCAATTTGGGCTCCTTACAGAAGCGCTTTTCAAACTTTTTTGAAATCATTTCGTTTTTGTGAATTCAGATCTGATTTTTTTTATAGAGACTTCCGATATATAATTTATAATGTATGAAAAATTCACAAACTGTGAGGACAGGCTGTATTCCGGGTGTTGCAATAGTTGGAATTCTAAGGGTAGTGTTTTTATATATTTTGTTGACTCCTCTTTCGTGATATATCATTAGAAAGCTCTGTAAATACCATTTTATTTTATATACCTCCCGCGCTCATCCCGCCCCACTTTGCCCCCCGCGGGAAACTCTTTAATAAATTTAACCCACACCCATCATGCGAAGTATTGTTGGAAAGCCTAATGACCATTTACTCATATTATGCATTTTCATTGCTCTCCTGCACTACTTTGCACCCCCCCGAGTGGTCCGTTTAATGAATTTCAATAGAGAGTCTTCTAATAATGGGAGAATTGTAGATCGTATCTCAATTGATGTACAAAAATCAATAAAAGATTTTGATCACTTTTAATGTCCTTTTAGTTCATGTTCTTTCACTAGGAGTGCTTTTGATTATTTTTTCTTTGGCCATTTTGCTACTCGCGACTTTACAACTTTTTGAAACCAAGGAACGCCGTTACATGACTTTACTATTGCGGCTCCATTATAACATCATTTTGGTTTGTTGTTTTTTAAATTCATTTGTTTTCATTTTCCATGTATTTATTAAATTATGCTTTTTAAACATGTAATAACAAAGATTTTAATAATCGATTGTAAAAACATCTCGATTGTAGATTCTCGAAATTAATCGATGACTTTATCGAATGCGCTTTTTTACGATTACGATTTTTATCGAATAGGAAATTTTCGAGAATCGCCCATCACAATTTCCACCCCCTTGTTCCGATTTTGCCCATTAACGAACTCGACCGAGATTTTAAGCTCCTTGATTTTATGTAAAAGTTTGAAGAAGATCTGAACATAATTATGGAAGTTATCGTGTCCAGAAGAAAGTGATATACACCGATAGATAGATAAATAGATATAAACTTTTTTACTGATGGTAGTTTTGGGGTCTAGAAGTAATGATTCGTGTAGATCAGTAAAAATTTTTCAGAAATTCCAACATGGGAGAGAATGCAATAGATAGTATTTCATACGAAATCTATCTAAAAACTTAGTTTGGTCACTTGAAAATAAAATTATTTAAAATATTATTATATTACATTTTAATATATTTTATTAAATTTCATATTATATTTTACATATAATATTTATATTATATTTTAAAATGTTATTATATAAATTTTATGTAAATAAAAATTAAAAATAATCATTTTATTAGAATGAAATAGGCCCAGTTTCAATAAAATTAACTCACAAAAATTGTCTTCATGGAGTGAGATGACTGTTAAAAAATGCAATCAATAAATATTATTAAAAAAAAAAAAAAAAAAAAAAAAAAAAAAAAAAAGTGGCGGAGGCAAATTTTTAAAAACAAATTTTTTTTATTGCATGCCCAGCTACGAAATCACTATTTTTTTCGCAATATTAATTATGAAAGTAACTTATGAAAACAAATTTATAAGATGCAACTTTGTATTATGAAAAAAAAAAAAAATAAGAAGAAGAAGAAAAAAAAATGTTCTTTAATAAATATATCTCATTTCTGAATTATCAAAGAAGAGGGTGTAGATGGGTGATTTGAGGAAATATATATATATTATAACTTATAACTGTCTAATTGAATTATTAAGGACATTTATTATAAAACTAATTGGAAGGGAAAAAATAATCAGTTTTTTTAATTATTTAATTAATGCTAATTTAAAGGTTCTAAAAAATGTACGTAAACAGCCAAAAAAATATTTATGGCAGTTTATATAAAATACTTTTAAGTTTTAATAGTTTATAGAAGTTTAAATAAAATACTGATACTAATAATTAATAATAAAATTTAAAATATTTATTCTGATTAATAATAATACTACTAAAAGCAAAAGACAATATCCCATAAAATTATATCCCAAACAAAATTCTCAGCTCGCATTGTCACCAGTTATAAAAGTTTAAATTTATCGGACTCTTATATTCAACTTTTTATAAAACTTGAAGGGGGGAGGGGGAGAATTAAAAAAATTTTAAAAAGGCCCGAATAATGTTGAACTTATACCATTTGGCAGGCCCACAACAATTAGAATCCGACTTAAAAGATAGCGAGCAAAGAAATAACGAGGGACTGAAATGGCCACAGACCGAATTGTCTCGGGACCGAAATGTCTTGGGACCGAATTCTCTCGGGACCGAAATGTCTCGGGACCAAAATGGCCAGGGATCGAAATGTCTCGGAACCGAAGCGGCGGGACCGAAATGTCGTGTACCCCTTTTAGGATGTGAAAATACGGTGTGATTTATTTTGAATACATGGATTAGTTTTATGAAAGTACAAAAAAAGACAAGCATGATTGTGACCAAACCATGTGGGTGGTTTCAGAGGGATAGTCTGAAAATGCTTTCATAGATGGAAATTATTCTGCACTGTTTATTATTTCTTCTAAGCAAAATTATAGAAAAACAATAAAGAAGAAAAAAACTAAAATTTCAAATGTCAAGAAAGAAAAATAAAGCTCTTTTATCCTTCATATAAAACAGCCAATGGGCCAGTGTGACAACAGTAAAAATAAACTAGTTGGATGTGCCAATCCCAAAACTTTCTTCTATCTCATACGTACATTTTAATATTTAAAAAAAATAGTTACTCATTTTAATGCTTTAATAATTTTAATTCAATATCATACCAACTTTGATTTTCATCTTAAATTTCTGCTTCAGTCAGTTAATAGGAGTAAAAACGAATTTCCGTCTCTGCACGAGCCGATGGACAATTGAATGATAGGCAGATTTTTTTTTTCTTTTTTTACAAATTCAGGGAGATCCTACTTGCCTTACCAAAAAATAATCTTATACAAAAAACTTAGTTCAGTTCTAGAACTAATTTTTACTTAACACTTTTAGGTGGTGCAATATTGAAAGTGGCATAAAATTCGTTATTGCAACGCCCCCTTGCCCCCTTCCGGCGGATTTTTTTTCAAATTCAGGGAGTACCAACTAGCCATAACCATACACTTACACAAAAAATTTGGTTCAATTCGATGCATAACTTCATATTATTTTGGTCGGTACAATATTAAAAAATGGCACAAAAATCATGATTGCAGCGCCCCCTTCCGACGGATTTTTTTCAAATTCAGGGAGGACCAACTAGCCATAGTCATACACTTACACAAAAAATTTGGTTGAATTCGATGCATAACTTCATATACTTTTGGTCGGTACAATATTGAAAATGGCACAAAAATCGTGATTGCAGCGTCCCCTTCCGGTGGAATATTTCAAAACTGAAGTAGGACCTGCTTGCCATAGCCAAAAACATTCACAAAAAATTTGGTTCAATTCTATGCATAACTCCATACACTTTTTGATGGTAGAATGGCGACATACAGACATTTTGTAAAAACAGGTTTTTTTGGAATCTCTGACCCCTAAAACGTGTAAATCCGTCGAAAAACGGAAGTCGAAAAAATTTCGATTACAATACTTTCTTCTATTGAAGATAGAAGAAAGTAAAAAGCTGAGTTTTCATGTACATGTATCTTCATATGGAAGTGAGGCAGGTAAAAATGTTTATTTTTCTCTTTCTTCTTAAGTTTTAAAGAGCTATTTTCACCTATTAAGAAATTTAACTATCATAATTACACTATCTAAACAATTAAAAAAAAATTGCAAAAATATGCATGTTTAAATTTTCAAAGTATGATTCTGGTTTTTAATGTACAATGGCAAGCCAACAGCATGCCAAACACAGATTAAAAAAATATATCTTATAAAATAGTAATGATTTTAAAGAAAGCATTCTTTTATAATGGAATTTTCTTCTAAAAAGTTTAATAACAGGAAATCTTTAAAATAGCCGCGTTGGACAGGCCTGCTTTATACGTTCAGTATTAGTAACATAACAAAGTTGTATCTTTTTTTTTTTTTTTTTTTTTAAGTCCTTTGTTAATTGGAAAAAGTAATTATGTCTTTCTGCTATAGCTGTACAGTATAGGATCTATTACCCAGAATGCTTAGGACCTCGGATATTCTGGATAAAGGGTGTTTCCATAATTCGGAACACTTTACTACAAGTTTAAGAATTGTACAAAATAACGGTATAAAATGTATAAAATATGAATAATATATGCAAATATGTAATTATAAATTTCTTATTTCCACAAAATTTCCATTTCGCAGCTCAAATAAAAAAGAAAAATGCATTAACATATTGAGAGCAGAATCTTTTGATTTGGGTTTTTAGAAAATTTTAAGATTGGTTGCTTATAGTGTGTCACTTGTGCTGATTGCTTGCATTATGACATGATTTGCTGTTCATGCTTCTTTGTTGCATTCCACAAATCAGTTGTTCAATTGAAAAATATCAGTAGCTTATTTGAAATTTTTTATACTTACCCCATTCTGCTGATCATAATCATTACATTCATTAGACATATCATTTATCATTATGTCTCACATTTCACTTCCAGTCATCAGATGACTTACAAAGATATCACCTCCAGCAAGTACAATTTTCCACTGATTATTGTTCTAACAATTTAGAATCTGAACATGAATATCCCTTAGCTTACCTTTGCAGGCATGAAAGAGTTCCTCCTAAAGGAGGAATTCCACTTTTTTTAAAAGCAGTTTTGGACATTCTCTGGGTTGGTGCAAAAATGCAGAGAAAATATTGAAATCATATTTGGGGTGGGAGTAGGGTGTTTGGAAAATTTAATAAAATATTTTATCTATACAAATCCCTGCAGATTGTTTCTAAATTGGTGTGCAGAAGAGTCATCCAATCAAAGGTGATCTTTTAATTTTATAATAATTTAGTTATTTTAATAATAACTTTGTATTTTTATAAAAATAGATAAGACTAAAAAAAATATGTACTATTTTGATCCAAAAACCGTGCTACAAATAAAAAGAGATAATTTAGATTGTATCAAAAACGATATCGATATCAAAAGGCAACCTCCCCTCCCCCTAGAGATATTTTACGATATCATATGCCAGACCTCCCCCCCTATAAGGATAACGTTATATACAGGGTGTTTCGCTACCAGACCGACAAACTTTGAGGGATGATAGTAGACACGAAGACAAACATTATTAAATAGGAAACCATGGGGCGCAAATGTCTTCTGTAGGAGCTAGGGGCCATTAAAATTTAAGGTCCAAAATTTCAAACGATGATAAAAAACGGAAAAAATGGTCGATTCGTTTGTGGTTTTCACTAAAATTATTCTTTAAATCACGATTTTTTTAGAAATTTTTTAAAAGTTATGTTCAAAAATTGTCGATAGAGGGCGCTTTAGACTTTAGAGTAACGAACAACTACTTTTTACCGTTATTTTGTGCATGTAGTTGAAATTATTCTAAAGTTTAGACTTTAACTTAAATTTTAAGCCCATAATCGGAAACATTGGGATCGGTTAACTAGAAAAAATTTAACTGTGAACAGAGGGGGAAATTTTAAACGCTTATAAATATTGGACAAACAAATCGATTTTGTTGCGGTTTGCGTGTAAGTCATTCCCTTGGTAATTATTTTATTCAAAATGACGTACCGCATTGGTGTCCCCATTTTTTGATAGAGGGCGCTTTCGACACATCTCCTAAATTTGAATGGCATTACTCCTAGGTGTTTAACTACCAGACCAACATACTAACAGGAAGTGTTAGGGATGCAAAGCGACTCAGAATCACATAGGAATGTAACGTTGAAAATGCCTTTTTAGCGAGTTGTGATTAAAAGTAGCAGAGAAAAAAGGCAACAGAAACAGGTAGTGAAACAGCAACACGTTAATGTAGAAGAAAACAATTTAGTTAAGGGTTTTACTGCAAAAGGTGTCCGAAATTACGACCAGAAGTAGTCGGGCATGCTTGACAGCAGCGGTGCATGCAATTCCTCTCACTTTGAAAAATTCCTGGCATCTCGGACAGCTTTCAGGCAGCTACAGAAATTTGAGCTGAGAGAGAGGCCTTCCACTGACGGTACGGGAGTCTCATACTTTCAACTTTTCATTTGACCCCAGCAGAAGAAGTCCATACAGATTCAGATTGAGCCAGGTGTGTGTGGGGGGGGGGGGCTACCAATTGGTTTGAGCTCAACTAGCCCCACCCAGCAACGTTCATTTAAAAAATACAGAAAAATTGTACACTAATAAAATAAAGGTAGGTTAAAAAAAACGTTAATTGATATAATGAAGTAGGTGCGACGATCTGGCAGGCCATCGAACCGGGCCACCACTACCTATCCACCGCTGTCCATATCTTATGTTGGGGTGTCTGCAAACATCATTGGTAAAATGTAGAGGAGCTCCATCGTGCTATAGAGTGGTGCAACGAAAGAGAAACATGTGCTTTTACCTGAAGTTCCGACAGAACGTATTGTAGAATTATCAAGTTGCTTTTTTCTCTGCTTCTTTTAACCCTAACTCGTAAAAAAGGCATTTTCGACGTAGGACATCCGAGTCATCTTTGCATCCCTAACACTTCCTGGAAGTATCTTGGTCTGGTAGTAAAACATACAGGAGTAATGCCATTGAAATTTCGGAGATGTGTCAAAAGCGCCCTCTATCAAAAAATGGGGACACCAATGCGGTACGTCATTTTGAATAAAATAATTACCAAGGGAATGATTTACACGCAAACCGCAACAAAATCGATTTGTTTGTCCAATAATTATGAGCATTTAAAATTTCCCCCTCTGTTCACAGTTCAATTTTCGCTAGTTAACCGATCCCAATGTTTCCGATTATGGGCTTAAAATTTAAGTTAAAGTCTAAACTTTAGAATAATTTCAACCACATGCACAAAATAACGGTAAAAAGTAGTTGTTCGTTACTCTAAAGTCTAAAGCGCCCTCTATCGACAATTTTTGAACGTAACTTTAAAAAAAAATTTCTAAAAAAATAGTGATTTAAAGAATAATTTTAGTGAAAACCGTAAACGAATCGACCCTTTTTTCCGTTTTTTATCATCGTTTGAAATTTTGGACCTTAAATGTTAATGGCCCCTAGCTCCTACAGAAGACATTTGCGCCCCATGGTTTCCTATTTAATAATGTTTGCCTTCGTGTCTACTATCATCCCTCAAAGTTTGTCGGTCTGGTAGCGAAACACCCTGTATGCACAGACCCTAAAGACGGAACTCTGAAAAGAAGCCGACTTTGCCGAGGTAGGTTTCCCACGCACGTTAAATTGATGCTAAGAAAAAACCATATTGTTTTTGAAATCCTCTATGGAGATTGGTCAGCTTTCTGTAGGATAATGGGAACGCGAACTCAAGCTTCTCAAAATACATTGTTCAGGAAAAATCTCATATTTTTGTAAGTAACCGAACAATTAATTCATCTGTAAAATTTTCGTGAATTTAGAATGCCCATCTTATTGTATCGAAGGCTTTTAGCTTTTTTTCTTTTGAATTGAAAGGATTAAGAACATAATTATTATTTTAGTAAAAAAAATATTTTTATTATAATATAATTATAATTAATAATAATTATAATATTTATAAATATAATATTAATTATTTTAATAAAATATCTTTCTCTATTTAATTATTTTTTCCAATGAAAAGAATGAAACTTAAATAGTCCTGATGATTAGAAATATCATTGTAATGATTTAAGTAAAGAAAAAGCTATTTTATTAAAGCATCAGTTAGGTAGTGGATTCGTTACAACATGTTGCAACACTTCTGCCAGGACAAAAAAAAAAAAGGGGGGGAGGGAGGGGGATATAACAGCGAGATAATACGCCTGCCTATCCACACAAATCTGGAGAAAAAAAAATTAGTTCTATTAAAAAAATATCGAAGTTTTGTAATGCCCGCTCATAAATCCTGATTTAAATCCTTATCTATAACTTATATTGAGATCTAGTAAGGTGAATTTATAAAAATGGGAGCCATTTTCCTTCAGAATTAAAATTCAGATCAGCAATTGAAGATGAAGATGAATAGTACAAAAACAATCCCGAACTGTACTAAAAAGTCCTTCCGGCAATGCCGGGAGGAAGAGGTAGCTTTCATATACTTATATATTTATTTATTTAATTTAAGGTAAGTTACATTGTTCAAAAATACTAAGCTCAAATTAGTGGAAATAATCTTATAAAATTAGTGATTTTATAAGATTGAATACTAATTTTTGTCAATACTGAATATTAATAGGAATTTTTAGAGATTAGTCATCTTTTATTCAACCTGGTTTTATTTTAAGCGATTTAGAGAGTCACCAAATTCCACGATATCATGAAGTGTATGCCATTTTAAAGCAACATGATGGATTGTTCAGATCAGACCGTTTCAAAATGTCAGCCATAAGCAAAATTCAAAGTGCTATAACTCAATCATTTTTTTAAATACAGACAAAATAAAAAGTGTTTTGGAATCGTTGTTTTAGGTTTTAACACGTAAAGGAAAAATATTTTTCAACTTTTAATTTTTTCCCATTTAATTTTAAATTTTAATTTTTTAAAAAAAATTAAATTGGCTGCCATTTTGAAACAAAATCGTGGATGATGCTGGCTAACAAACTCGGTCGAGACATTTGTATGTACTATGTACATACCAAGTTTCATTGAAATCGGTTCATAAATACGCGTGTTATCACGTGACAAAAATCAGATCGTTTCAAAATGTCAGCCATAAGAAAAATTCAAAATGCTATAACTCAATCATTTTGTAAGATATAGACAAAATAAAAAGTGTTCTGGAATCGTTGTTTTACGTTCTAACACGTAAAAGAAAAATATTTTTCAACTTTTAATTTTTTCGCATTTAATTTTAATTTAAAATTTTTTTTAAAAATTTAAAATGGCCACCATTTTGAAACAAAATGGCGGATGATGCTGACCAACGAACTCGGTCGAGACATTTGTATGTACTATGTACATACCAAGTTTCATTCAAATCGGTTCATAAATACGTTAGTTATCGCATGACAAAAATCATATATATATATATATATGTCAACATTTGAACGGAGGGTGGTTTTGGGGTCTGGGGGTCATGATCGGTGAAAATATACCAAAATTTTCCTGAAGTGCTTTCCTCCGGACGGCTGCAATAGGTAGCTTTTTACGTTTTGTAATGAAAGCTACCTAAAATTAATGATGTCGAGGACTGATGGAATATTTGCAATCATTAAACTCATAGGTGAATGCATAACACGGTAAATATCTGTTTATTTGGTTACAATATTGAATTTTCTTTGGTGTCCTTATAGTTTTTACACAAGCAAAAACAGCAAAATTACTTTGTTTTCATCATAAAATACTGACAGTTGAATTTTGTTGACATTTTTATTGGCTTTTCAGCTTGATGATACATATTATAAGGGAAAGGGTTTCATTTGTCTTGAAATTTATCAAAAAAGTTAATATTTTTTGCTGTCCTTATAGTATTTACACGCTTTGTATTTTATTTTCATAATTCGAATGTGCCGTGAAAATTTAATAATGGATTTAAGCGCGTCGTGCGGTCAAAAGCACTCCTACATTACCGATGTATATGTACAACTTTATCTGTTTAAAATGCGTAATAACAAGATAACGAATCTTTGGGTTTTTCCTAAATTCTCTCCAGATAGCAGTGTTGACTGTTTGGGAGAAATCTACTGAAGAATAAACCGTTGTTTCATAACATAAAGTGCGAGAGTGTGTGTATTTTTAAAAACCGAATTCCCTCCATTAAAAAGAAAAAAAAAGAAGAAGAAGGCTGCTGCGACAAAAACATGACTTTTTCTATTTAGTCTAAACAATTATCTTTAGCATTAGGTTATATCTGATAGTTGTAGGCATACTAATTATTAAACTTGATCGGATTTTATGACCTTCAGGAGATTCGGTACCTTTTGTAAAACTTTGAAGATTTTTTTTTTTTTTACTGATCTTTATTTACTTATTCACATTTACTTACGCATATTATTAGGGATTATACATCCATAACGTTATAAACTTTTTGGCAATTCCTCCCCTCTCCCTTACGATATCATACGTTGTCATCTTCGAACCCCCTCCCAACCTTATGTAATGATATCGTTATCAATGTCTAAAAGTAAAATTTTCATTTATATATTTTTTGGTTGGTTTGTTTGTTCTGATATTGTTATACATTTTTGTTTTCACATACTTTATTGTTTCAAATGAAGAAAAATTAATGAAATATCACTCTGTGTATAAAATAACTTTTATCAAATAACACTTAAAAGAAATAGTTACTATTTAAAAATATTTAATAATGGCTTTTTGTTACGTAATGCATTTAACAGTTATAAAGACTTCTTACAAAGGTGCAGGGGGGGGGGGAGGGCAGACAGAACTTCTTATCAACAAGACAGGTGGACAATATTTTTTCTCATTTATTCATAGTAAACACAGCATATATCATTTCAAGGTACTTATCAGTAGCTTTTTCGAACAACAAATTATTCATACATATATGACAGAGGGATATAAATGTCAAACGTTGGGGTATTCCACATTTTTGGAATTAAATAATTTTACAATCATTTCAAGAATCTAATAAATCTGTATTTCCATAAAAATAGATAAAGTACTATTTTTATGTAAATAACGAGTTACAAACAGAAGAGGAAGTTTTAGTTGGATCAAAAATGATAACAATATCAAAAGACTCCCCCCCCCCCACACTCCCTCTAGAGAAGAGATACCTTACAATATCATGTGCCATACAGTGGTGTAGTCGTAAAAAGGACAGAGATTATATGTCCCAGACCGGGGTTGGCGAACCTTTCTGTTGCCGCGTGCCGAATTTGATCAAAAATCATATTAAATGACCATGACGTGCCAACTAAATAACAAATTTATTAGGTGGAAAAAATTGGATTAAAATTATTTAAAATTTCCTGTTTATATTAAAAAGATAGGTGGAACATACAGGTAGCTATTACACTACAATAATTATTTAAATAAATGTATTTTGGAAATTAATAATAAAATAAAAATAAGTGCGATGTAATTTTAATCGCTGTTGTTGCAGCTTAATAACAGGTTAAATTTAATGCAAACTGAACCGGATTTATGCGACATATGCTTTCAGTTTGAGTTTTGATATTATTCATTTGTAAAAACAAAGATTCGATTTTATGACCGAAATTATGTTCGAAAACATAAACTGAAAAAACTGAAAAAAAAAAAACTTCTTTGTTGAAAGTAGTTTCAGTAAACAAAAAAATTTCTTTGAATCGCTACGAAATAAATTCAAAGTTGCCATAACTTTTCATTGTAATTTATTAATGTTTGATAACCAATTCTCGTTGATAACTTTAAAATATTGCTTGAAAATATTGATTCTTTGCTTTAAATAAGTTTTGAGACAATAATTAATTAGATTGTAATATAATGTACCGCAATTAAAAATTTTCAATTTCCGTTTAATCGAATTTAGAAAATATAAGTCGCGATAGAGCCAGAAGTACTGCCGTGCCAATGTAATTCTTTTGTGTGCCATAGGTTCGCCGACCCTGTCCTAGGCTGAGGATATACGCTCAAGTCAGGGGGTATACCCTAGAATAGGGGATCCCAAACTTTTAGAGTGATGTACCACTAAATAGAAGTTCATACTTCCGTGTACCAAGAAAATCTCAAATCTAATGCAGAAAAAACAATAAAAAGTGTATTCTTTTTTGGTCCAATTACTTCATACGTTGTAAATGATAATTTAATAGTATTTCCAATTTCTCGATGCGATTTTCCTTTTTATATGAAGCTCAATGATAGGATTTCTTATGTCTAGAGATATCTCTTAAGTTTTAGATGTCATTCTAAATTACTTCAAGAACAAATTAGATTCGACGTCAGTCAAATATACAAGGGTAATTCGGAAAGTAACCTTCGTTTATGAATTAAAAAAAAAAAAAAAAAAAAAAAAAAATTAATGAACACTCTAAAACTGGGAGAAGTGAAAAGCTCACTTTTTGTAGGAGTGATTTGCATTTTCACTCTTTTTAGAGTGAACTTTATACAAATACACTCTTTAAAGAGTGGAATTTCCGACTCCCTAAAAAGGAGTGAAATATCTCACTCCGTTGTCGAGAGTGGAATATCTCACTCCATGGTCGAGAGTGAAAAATCTCACTCCGTTAAAGAGAGTGAAAGCCCGGCATTATACACTTGTAAAAAATATCCGCTGAACTTTGAACCAATATATGGAGTAAAACAATGAAAAGTACCAAAATATGTCAATTCTTACTTTTCAAAAACTACATTTTATAATATAACCTATAAAATTACGCTTATTTGCTATTAAAACGCACTCGTTTTCAAAAATGAGTGTCACTCCTTTGAAAGAGTCAACGGTCACTCTTAAAAAGTGACTTAGATATGTATTACGCATCAGCCAATCAGAAATCGTCATCTCAGTTGGGATGATAAAAATGTTTCCGCCATTTTATCGTGTCCGTTATGTTTCGTTTCCTCGGTCTACAAATGTGGATCTTTAATTTGTATTATTAATACTGAAAAGTAGTTTAAATTTCGATCTTGGAATGATATAATCCGATATCTTATGATTCAAAATAATCCACATATATTAAGTTTCTTGATCTGAAGTCAAAATGGAGAACAAATAATTCAGTAAAAAGCAATAATACCCCATTAGTACTCAGTGACGAAGATGTTGCACTGCACATATCTTATTTATCAAACAAAGGATTATTATTCATCAAACAAGGGATAATATTTAACATAAAAAACGGTAAGTCAATTTTAATTTCAACTTTTTATTTTCCGAAAGAAAATTCTAAAATGTTGAGTTAAACTTTACACAGGAAGTTGTCTTCTATCTCTGCTCGGAGAAAGAAAAAAAAAAAAAAAAAGGAAAAGAAAAATCGCTGACGCAAAGATTGCAGAATAATACGCTTTAGTAATTTTAAAAGTTTGCAGTATGACTTATATTAGATGACATTTATTTATTAGAGATAAATAACTCATTAAAATTGTTTTTCCAAAAGTAAGAACAAAACATATGTAGCAGTGTTGAATTCAGAGGGTGTCTCGGGGGAGGTATTCCCCGGAGCATTGAAATGCCCCCCGGAAATTTTGAGATTTTGTGTTTTCAATGGTCAAAATGGGCAATTTCCCTCCCCGGAGCTCTATAATGCCCTCCCCCCCTTCCGGAGCCAGAAATATTCCTTCCGGAGAAAAATGTCTTAATTCAACACTTATGTAGTCATTTCTTTTATTTTATATTTTCTTCATTTTTCTTTTTCCTACACGAGTATATTTTTTATAAAACTTTAACTCACATTCATAGAATACTATAGGGTAGATGTAGCAGTATCATAGGGTAGAAGCAGCAGTGTACACATTTGAATGTTTTTGGTTTATAAAAAAATAATAACTAATAAAAATTTAGCTTTTATTTTTTTTCGTAACTCGGCCTTGCATATTTTATAATTTAGCACTATTGTTGACACTCTTAATTAAACCAATCAGGAAGCACAAAATAATGTTTTTAAGTTTCACTGTTTTTCATTGAAAATCATACTAAGAGCTGGCTTCATTTAATAAATTTATGTATTCCTTATTTTATTGCAAAATTTGCAATTTTTTGTTTTTGTAGCTGAAGAAGGCTTTGAATTTTATGTATTTAATGTCGTTTATAAAATTTCATTAATTTTTAAGGTTTTGAGAGGAGTGTCCATTACTGGAATACTTAAGTAGTCATTTTCCAGTAATGTACACCTCATATAAGCACTGTTAAAAAAGCAATTATGGTAATGTTTATAGTGCATAAAATATTTTGATTTAATTAAAAGCTTAAGTAATCAATTTTAATTTTTAAATTGCACTTACCAAAATGTAATGACACCAAAATTTTTATAAATAGCTGTTTTTAAGTTTTATTAATATGATTTATAAAATTTCAATATCTTCTTCATCTTATTATTACGAGATGGAACCCGTCGAAGTTCGACGAAAGGAAATCTTTGAGAAAGAACTGTTTCATTGATTTATAATAAATCTACAAAATTAGTTACGGTAAAAAATAAGTTTTATATTGGTCAATCTAACTTCTCAAACAAATATTATTTTAAACTAAAATTAACAAAATTCTATAAAACTCTATTATCCAAATTATTAAACGAAATAAAACCGAAATTCAAAGGATTTTCTAACAGACGATATTTTAAAAATAGTACGCATTTTAATTTCTTTGTCACAATTACAAAATTTGTACTAAAAATTATTTAAAAAATTAATATCACAAAATTTAATTGAGATGCAGCTTTGAAACAAATTGCATTTAAAAGTATATTTTTTTCTCAATACGACGGTGTAAAAATTAAAAATTTACGATGTGTAGAAGTGCAAAATTTGCAGTAGCGAAAATTGCAAAATCGAAATTGCAAGGAAAAATGTTGTCCATTTTAATTTTTTTTTTTTTTTTTTTTTTTCAATTTTAAGAGAAAATGAAGATATTCTGTTGCCACAATTACAAAATTGATGCTAAAAACCACAAAAAATTAATATTTAAAAAATAAATTGAGATACAGCTTTGAAACAAATTGCATTTAAAAGTACATTTTTTTCTCTATACGTCGGTATAAAAACTTAAAATGTGCAATGTTTAGAAGCGTAAAATTTGCAGTAGCGATAATTGCAAAACCGAAATTCAGGGAAAAGTGTTGCCATTCGCAAAATGACGTATGCGTTACGCACATATACGTTTGGCCTTTATAATATAGATTATTTTTTCAAAATGAATCTAACTATGTTTTGCCTGGCAATCAAACCACTCATGAAGCCGAAAAAATTTTTAAGGGCACAGTCAAAGAGGGGCTTATAGGGCTTAATCGTTCACAATTTAAATAAAAACACTTAAGTTACAGAAGTCGTCAAAAACACATTTTCTCTCTTAAATATTTGTTTATTTTTACTTTTTCAATTTTGTCTGCAGATATTTTTTTAAATAACACTTTCATTTTTGGTACCGGTTTTGAAAGTAAAAGAAACTTTATAAAAATATCTGCGACCGAAATCGAAAAAGTAAAAAATATGCGATATAGAGACGAACTTCAGCTATTCAATGCAAAATAAATAAAAAAATAAAATGTCAAAATGCAAACGAGATATTAGAAAAATCTCTCCCCATAGGATTAGCATTAGCTCGTGAGTGTCTTCGTCGGCAGGTACTACATGCACATCTACTTTATATATGGGAATAAAAAATTGAAATTAAATATGACTTACCATGTCATTTTATAAATACGGCTTGTATTAATATATATTTTTCAGAAATAAGATTTTAATTACACATAAAAAAAACAGATAACGTGCATTATGGATTTATTTAAATAATATGTAAAACTTAATGGGTATTTGAAAAAAAAATGTATGTTTAATATTTTAAAACTGTTTAATAACTTGCGCTTATGGACATTTTAAAACTATCATATATTTATGGGACTACCAATGAAAGCAAACACAAGGAGAAAGATTGGAATAAAATAGTTTATTTCTGTCAATAATCTAATTTAATTCATGTGTAACTTTAATTACGTTTTCCCTTAAAAAGTTCAATTAATGTTACATACTTTGAATTAAATAAATATTGTCAATAAAGTATTTTATTCCAATCTTTACCACGCTTGTATTTATTTTCATTGTATGTTCTAAAAGACACGATTCTTTTAAAATGCCCATAATAGCAATAAAAAAAAGAGAATTCATTGAAAAAAAAAAAAAAAATAGAAGAGCATTCATTCCTATGAAAAAGTGACTACTCACTCCTACTAGGAGTGAAAAAATGCACTCCTTTAGCAAAAGTGAATAGTCACTCCCCCGAAATAGTGATTATTGACCCCTGTGTAGAGTGAATATTCACTTCCCAGGAGTGAGTATTCACTCTTTCAAAGAGTCAACGATTCCACTTTTGCTCAAAGTGAATAGTCACTCTAAAGAGGTTGGGCATATTTTGAGTCTGCGATAGAGTGAGTATTCACTATTCTGGAGTGACTATTCACTCCTTTTTATTTAGAGTGAAAGGAAACATGTTTTATTACTTACGTATGAAAGACACGTTCTTCAGCTACTTCTCAACATAATTGCCGTATTAATTAAAACAATTATCATAACGGTAAATCAGCTTTGAAATTCCATCGTCACACACTTCTGCCACCGGCCTATTCAAATGCGATTATTTTTAAATTCAACTCGCACCACTCTTTCAATCCAAAGAATTTTAACATATTTCCCCCCCCCCCCCATATAATTTGCTGATAAATGTACTTCCAAAAGTGTTTTAAAAAATAGTGGGTGGAGCAAAATATTACGATAGCAATTTGGAATTTTTCAATAGGAATAAAAGAGTATGTTAAAATTCTTTGGATTGAAAGAGTGCTGCGAGTTGAATTAAAAAAATAATCGCAGTTGAATAGGCCGGCGGCAGAAGTCTGTGACGATGGAATTTCAAAGCTGATTTGCCATTATGATAATTGTTTTAATTAATACGGCAGTTATGTTGAGAAGTAGCTGAAGAACGTGTCTTTCATACGTAAGTAATAAAACATGTTTCCTTTCATTAGTTTTTTTTTCTTTAATTCATAAACGGAGGTTACTTTCCGAATTGCCCTCGTAATTTGAAATTCAGATCAAAAAAGTGATATTGTGCTAGTTGTATTTTTTAATTGACTTGATATTTTTTTATGTTGAAGTAAATCGTATATTTAGTGAATAGTGAGCAATTTTAAAGCCCTGAAAAATACCTCTTCTTTGTAGAAAATGTCAAAGTTCAAGATTGTGAATGACATTTTTCATGAAAAATGAAATGCTATTATGTTTGGAATATTATATCTCTGGCATGCAGTAACATCCCAAAATTCTCTTGGCATAAACTATTAATATAACACTACCTGCTTATTAAAATTTATTTGTTTCTATGGGGCATTGTTACTTTACATTGTTACGATGATTTAACCTCCTCAGCCCTGATGTCGTCTGTAGGAGACACTAATAACCTGAGAGCCGACAGCACAAAAACCCATGTTATCGAGCACAAGAAAAAAAAAAAAAAAAAAAAAAAAAACCTTTATTTTACGGAAGAGTAGTAGAAGGGGAATCTAATGATTTATGTCTGCGAGAAGTGTATGGATGCATAAGCCAAAAATGAATACCACTAGTGGTTGACTCGTAGGTTTATCATTGTGTTTCCTGCTTCCAGTTTTCCATGTTTTCATATCTTTGATTGTAAGACAAACACAATGCTAACTCTACGAGTCAACCACTAGTGGTATTCATTTTTGGCTTATGCATCCATACACTTCCAGCAGACATGGATGACTAGATCCCCCTATGACTACTCCTTTATAATATAAAGGGTTTTTTTCTTGTGCTCGATAACCTAGGTTTTTGTGCGGTCCGCTCTTGGACTATAAAGAACATCCTTTAAATAAATTTAAAATGCTTCTATAATTGTTAAAAAATTTCTAGATTTTTTAAATAAATGAAGCTTTATTGCAAGATAATTCGTGCCGAAAAATCTAATATAAATGAACATTTTGAAATATTTAAATATTTGTTTAAATTTGTCTTGTTTTTGTAGGAGTCATTTATACTATTTTTAATAACTGTATACTGTATCGTCACCTGAGAATAATAAGGTTCTATCTGTGTTTTTGAAAAAAAAAAAAAGACTTCTCGATTTAGAAATGTTCGATTTGTATCAATGAAGGCATTTCTGGATTAAAATATTGTCATAATGTAATTATAATGATATAGAATAATAATATATACAGCATCATTTTGATACAAAAATGCCTTCATGGATACAAATAGAACCTTTCTATATCTAAAAGTCATTTTTTTTTTCAAAAGTACAGATAGAACCTTATTATTCTCAGGTGACGATAGTATGTCAACAATATTAACAATAGTGTTAACATTAACGTTAATGATCACGGTGATTTAACCTCCTCGATCCTGATGTCGCCTGCAGGAGTCACTAAAGAACATCTTTTAAATGAATTTAAATGCTTCTATATAATTATTAAAAGATTTTCTAGACTTTTAAAAAAAATGCGCACACATTATACGCATTGATATACACGCTGATAGTGATACATCTTTGAAGATATTTTATAGTAATTTTAAACAGGTTTTAGTGGTCCCACGGGATTTTTGTCTCCGGACTGAGTAGCGCTGTAGCTAGAAGTAAATAATAGGGAGGGGGAGGGGGGGTGAAGAAAATGTAGGGAGCTCATATTTTTCCTCTCTCTGACGCAGGAAGATAAATTAGTGGATATTCACTTCTGTAGATACTATGTTTCTTATTAAATTGTTGTAATAACTTCATTTTTAGTTTAAAAAACTATGATGATGAAAAATTCGAGTAAACTAGTGCAATATTAAACCATGTTAGTTTCATATATGCAAATACGATGAGCGAGTGTTGAAATACTTTAGTTGCAATTTAATATTTCTGAAAAACTGTGAAAGGACCTAAAAAAAAACTAAGTTGGATTTTGAACAGAATTTCATTTGGATTTTCAGAACAGAAATTTATTTAATGACCTTGGAATCTTTTCCAGAAAAAACAAAAAATGTTTTTTTTTTTTTTTTTTTTTTTTTTTTGGGGGGGGGGGGGGTTGATTCCACGTAGCACCTTTTTAGCTACAGGCCTGGGACTGAGGAGGATAAAGGATTAATAAACATTATTACGTTACAAATATTATTATACATCATAAACAGTATTTAACTACGGATATTTACACAAAAATAAATATCTATAATGAGTGACGCCTCTTCATTATTTTAATGAAATGTATACCCCCCTCTTTCTCTTGCCATCGTATTATCCCTTTGAAATCAATATCGCTGGTCAGTATGCCGAATATTTTCAAGTTGAAAAAGAGAGAAAAAAAATAGAAACATGAAATTTTTTTTGCTATGCCAAAAAAAAAAAAAAAATAAAATAAAAAAAAATAAAAAAAAAACTCCTTATTTTATTCCGACCTTGAATAATGTGGCTATCTTTGTTCTTTTGAGCTTGTTCCTTTGAAGCTAATTTATGGACCATGCTCGCGCTCAAATCTGATTAAAATTTGTCGTCGAGACGCGTTAATAACCTCGCTAACGTCCTTATTAGGCGCTAAAAACACGCTTCTCTGTGATTTATAGCGGGAATGACGCGTGACGTAAAAATCGAGGAAATGACGCCTCCCGACACTATTTTATAACAGTGAAACGTGTTCTTTTCCAGAGATAAAGATTACACCACACTATAAAAAATAGTCTGCAAAAAGACGATGTGGAATTTTACATTTTTTTCTCACTTATTTGAGTTTTTTTTTTTTCTTTTTAGTGGTTGGAATTCTCGGTAGTTTAATGACCTTCAAACCTTTATAAACTTTATTAATGTTTAAACTTCCCATAATTTATAAAGTATTTTTTAATCGAAGAACAATATTATATAGAATGTCCACTGATAATCACACAGTCACCCCCTCCCCCTCTTTTCTCCAATGTCTTATTTTGATAAAGTACTGAAGAAAAACGTAATATGTGGGGTAAGTTGAAGCAAGGGGTAAAGATACACATTTTTTATAAATTTATATATTTTTACGAATACTTTGATCTAAACTTATGCGAGGACTGATTAAAATATTACAGTAGAAACTTAGACAACTGTCACCATCACCCGAAATCTGTCAAATTATAATTTTGTGAGAAATTGAAATTTTTAAAAAACGTTGTTCTGCGTATCTCATTCCCAGTGGTTGGAGTTGGTAAAAACCCGCAGTGGTGGGACAAACTTATGAAGTGCGTATTTCTGACTCATTACTGCGGGTTTTTGCCCTATTCCCACTAAAGTGATAGCAGAATAATAAAGCAATACAAGCAATCTGAAACAAGAAAAATGGCAAGTCAAGTATTCTTTGTAATCAGAACCAGGGATGTAGTAGAGGGTATACAGGGGTATACGCAGTACACCCTCTGGATTTTTTAAAGGAACACCGTATGCCCTCTGTTTCACAAGAAAGCTATAATATACTCCCTCTGTTCCAAACTAGTTGCGACATTTAGGTTGAAAATTTTGTCCCAAATTAGTTGCTACATTTCAAGTAGATAGAGTCATAAATATTTTCTGTTGCAGTTTAGTTGATCGACACCAGTAAAATTATACTGGATTTTAAATTTATACTAAAAAAAGACTAAAGGCGTAACATTTGGAATAAAATGTTCTTAAATGTATTCACGATTGATTAGATTGAAGGCAGTTTGATGTGAAAAGAATCCTAATGGGGCGTGGCCTAAGAGCGTGTGAACCGGGATTTTTTTAAATAATTAATTACTTATTTATGGAATTATGGAGGGAATGTTAGGTACTATATTGTTCATTGATGGTATAGCTCTCTGAAAAATGTTCAAACAAAATCATAAAGCCATAAATATCAATAATCAGTAAAAAAGTATTCAAATGCCGCAACTAATTTGGGACAGAGGGAGTATATATTTTAGGGTATACTCTCTGTCTTGAGCGTATACCCTCTGTTTAGACCGTATACCCTCTGATGTTTTTACGACTACACCACTAATCAGAACATAATCTTCTCAAAATATTCACCGTTCGAAACTTCTGTGTAACATTTTTACAGCTTAAGTAATAAATAAACCGTTTATCACATAATTCTATCAATCTTTGTTTTTGAGAAATTTAATTTTGAAATCAGGATGTTATTCGCTGGATACTTTGTAAGTTGGAAAGCGTTAAAAAGATACTGTGTCATATTGTCAATTTTTGTTTATCTGCAAGAATGGCTCAAACTTTTCTTTTCAATCTCATATTTCTCAGATGGCCCTGAAAACTTACTTGCGTTGTGTCATAACTGATAGCTCTAGCATCATAACTGATATTGCTGAAGTGTCTGCTTTTGCGTATCGTGATGAGGAATGATGAACAGCCTGATATCAGAGTGATGATGAACGCTTGTAAGGAAATGAAAGTGATTGACATGAAAGATGAATTATGTATTTAGAGTCTTATCTTTTTTTTTAAATTTGACTTGTCAACATTCTTCAAAAACGATATTATAAATGAATAAATTTAAAAAGTGAAAAAAAATATTGTTTTATTGGCGGATTTAAACGATTTCGCAAATTTGTTTTCTTAATTGTTAATTGAAAACATTGAAAAGCTACCTTATATGTATATTTCATTTATGCGTCAAAAAGGAAAAAAAGGTGTGAAGAAAAAAATCTGGAAAAATGGAAAAAAATAAAAATCAATCCTCTGTCCTACATAAATACCGTCTACCAATAGGGCAGATTTATTTTTATTTTTAATTTTCTTATTCGCAAAAAATTCAGCTATACAGTAAATAATATTTCTAACAGTAGCAGCAAACATTTCATATTTTTTTAAATAAATAAATAAAATAATAATAATAATAATAATAATAGAAAAATTTTAGGTTCTGTTCATTATCAAAATTCCTGTAAATAGTTTCACAGAAAAATTTTAGTACATTTCAGCTGTCTTTATGCACATTTGTAAAATAAAAGGGTGGCACAAATAACTGACATTTTGACGTAGCTTTATATCTTAGAAAACACCCCGAGTTTAAGTATATTTGTGATCAGCTTATATTTGTACCATAAGAAGATTTATAGCAAAAATAGAAAATAACCATTTATTTTTCCTTCACTTTGAATGAATTCTTCATTTTAGGTGCATTTGTAGTAATATAAATACGTTGTACCTATAATCGTCGTCTGGTCCACCCGTTTGTCTGTCTGTCGGTCTATTCGTCTGTCCGCATATAAAAGCGGAAAAAATCCCAACCGAATGTCTTGAAATTTAATGTAAATAATTGCTGCAGAATTTTGTCGAGTCATTTCAAATTTTATGAAAATCGAATGAAAACGTAAAAAGAAATTAATAAAAATTTTCTTTATTCGAGTATTTCTTTATTTTATTTCTTTTCTTTATCTACGTAATTATTTCAATGACATCTCATAATAGATAATGATTCTAAGTTTCCATCATGATGGACGTCCTACTTACGATGGAGTCATATTATTTCCGTATGACTGAATTTAATGTATATAAAATTATAATAAATTTAGTATTGTTGCATTTTTGCTTAAGAGTGCAACAGCTATTGCCCAAGATCTGAATATTTATAAAACTAGTTATGCTACGAGCATTTGCCACGTTTGACCCCGTTTTTACTACGTTTCAGCTATTCCCGATTTGTAACTTACCCATCATACGAAATACAGTAAAACCTCTAAATAACGGACACCTTAGGAGCGCAAAAATTGTCCGCTATTCGGAGGTGTCCGCTATTGGGAAAATCTCAGAGATAGAAAAAGTTCAACTGAATGGTTAATGTTTCATTAATTGATTTTTATAAGTCTTAAAACCTCTAATAAGGTACCCTGGGGTAATAACGCCACGTTAAGGTTCTACCAATTTTCACGGCTTAGTTTTAGATTGTATTTTTCAAACAAATATAGGATCTGATACAGCAACTCATTGACTATCGATATAAAATAAAATAATTTAACAGATATGTATTCATAAAATGTAATGGCGTTTTTTCTTGACCAATGCTATTTGGCGTTATTACCCACCTATATGGGTAATAATGCCATGCAAACAAAACTATGAAATAACATGGAATAATTGCATGTAGATAGCCCAATTCTAAAAATACAAACTCTACAAACTTAGAAATTGACAAATTGCATTCTAAGCTATTGAAAATGTTAAATTTTTTTGTGAAAGTGTAAGAAAAATAAAGGTGTGGTGTGGGAGGAGGAGATGAGGCAAAAGAATATCAGACCGTGAGCTTCTTTTTGCTTAAAAAGGACCGCTTAAATAGAAATATGAGAAACATTGGACAGTTTTAACTGTGTTTATTTGAATCAGTATTTAGGATGTAGCTCGGCCACTGTAGGGAATCAACCGGGATACTAAAATATAGGATTGGCGTTATTACCCCGGTATAGTTATTGCGCAGTACATTTTAAATTACAAATTATCTCGAGAAGATATCCAAAATCTTCAACAACATTTTAAAAGTACATGAAATGCACTACAAATTTATGTAATTAACAAAGTATTTCCGGATAAAAAGATAGTCTTCACATCACAAAACGTATCTCGCAAATTTTAGATCAAGCGTTAATTTTAGTTGTTTGTAAAAACAATAAGACCTAAAAATGAAACAAATTAACTTGAAGCTGTTTTTTGCGATTTATATGACTCAAAACACTTCTGCGCAGAGCACATGGGTGTCATTTATCTGATTATTTCATAATTATGCAAAATATAAGCACTTGGCGTTATTACCCCGCCTGGCGTTATTACCCCAGGGTACCTTATATGATTATCTAGAAATTAAAATATCTTTTAAAGCAATAAAACTGAAATAAAATTCTGCATTCCTTTATCCATTGTTTATAACATTCTTACAAAAAAAAAAAAAATTGTTATAAAAGTTTGCTTTTACTTGCGATTACATTTAATTTGTTTTTCAATGTGAAATTTTAACTCTTTCAGTAGTTTTAATCCTTTTGAATAATCTTTTTCTAAAAAAAGAAAAAAATGCACAACTGTTAACCTTATTTTACTATTTCTTGATAGCATACAATCTCAAATCCTCCTAGAGAGGGATCGTGTGATCACAGATTAATGTCGAGGAGAGGGGACTTTCCCCAGCTCATCCCCACATTTATCTGTAATCACAAAATTTGTGACACATTGCCCTGATAAATTTAGACGATTTTTTTTGTCCTCGTTAAAAATAATATTTTATTCTTTTTTTGCCAAAATTACTGTCCGCTATATAGAATGCCCGTTATTCAGAGGTTAAACATACAAAAATTTAAGTTTTGGGAGTGGGGATTTGAAAACTGTCCGTAAAATAGAGGTGTCCGCTATTCGGGAGTGTCCGTTATGGAGGTTTTACTGTATAAGGCAATTCTAATCGCTTTAAAAATCGGATTTTTTTTTTTTCCTTCTTTTTTGACGGATTTACAAGCTTCAAGCACTGGAGATTCGAAAAAAATATTTTTAGGGGGAAAAATACCTTCTGTCTGTCTGTAAACGCTCTATCTCCCAAACAAGTTGAGATAGAGACTTGAAATTTGGTGTGTACTTAGTATATAATAATGGGAAGAAGCCTATTAAATATCAATTACCTCGATTATTTGGAACTATTTTTTCCGACTCTCGAAATATTTGTTCTGATGAAAGGTGTATAAAAATTTTCGATTTTTTTTTTCTTTTTTTTTAAGGGTTGAATGTAAAAGACAATATAAAGCAAAAATTTTGTATAAAAATGAAGTCTATCGGATAATGAGCAGCCGAGATATTTGTAATCCTATTTTCCACATTTTTCGATTTTTTATGACCTGTATTTCATTCAATTTTCAATCCAAATGTATATTTTAATTGGAAATGAGACTCTTAATTTAACGCAGTAAATTGTTAGTTAATATGATTATTATTTCTGGATTTATAAGGATGTTTCTTTTACACAATACGGTACTCTTTAATTACGCCGTCGACCAAAAACCTATCGCTAAACTATAAGATTAAGTGCCAATAATGGCTTATCGTAAATGCCACATTCACTTGACATTTAACACGTTGCACGTGTTTGTTACTTCGTTAACCCTTTATCTACCGACGGTACTTATAAGTACCATTAAAATTCTTTTAATACGTCAATTAGTTGTAATACTGTTTAGAATGAGTTACAGATACATTACTTTATTTTGTTCCAAAAGCCTTATTGGTTAAACAAAACAAAAATATTTTTAAAAGGGTGATTTCTTTGGCTTTTGTATCTTTTCAGTTTTCTTGGCACTGGAGAAACGGGTATGGGGATTTTTCAATACGGAATATTTCTAAGCTTTTTACTGTAAGAAAATCATATTTGTACATTTTATAATTCTAAAAAATACTAAGAAAACAATTTAAAACAAGTTGAAAGTAGATACTGCCATTGCAGAATTCAGTTTCGCCTCCGATTATATATATATATATAAAAAAAAAAAAAAAAAAAAAAAAAATCGGTAGAGGTTTTTTAGAAGGGCGATCCCATTTAGAATGCAATGAACTAACTTCATTTTTCTTGTGTTTGTCAATATAATAGCAAACAGAACGGCGTGAAATACCCAATTGATTAGCAATTTCTCTCTGAGACTTTGGAATTGCGGAATAATAAAGAGATACAATTTGACGTGCTACTACTTCATTGACTAGATTAATCAAAAACGGATTTTTTCTTTAGTTTAAACGCTTTTTTATAGACTCTGGGAAAAAGTAAATGCATTTTAACAATAAAACGAGTGGAATCCGGTCGAATTCGACGAATGAAATGTTTAAAAGACCCGATCGATTTGGCTTTAAAAAAAGCAAAAGTAATTACATTATTGAATCAATATATAATAAACATATTTCCAAACTTAATGTCAAGTTTTCCAGTTACAATTTTGCATGCAAATAGTTGAACATCTTCAGTTAAAATTGTAATCTAAGTGCCGGCGAAATCCAGAAATTTATTTTATATGCACTACAGAAAATTTGATTTATTTAAATGTAATATCGTAATGAGTAAAAATGCGATGTTTTAAATAGTGACGTCATTTTCTCTTCAAATGTTTTTTAAAAGTTACTGTTATTAGTAATATGAAAAAGGCGTCCGTAATAATATTGTAAATTCATTTTATCTGGTTGCTGAATGCCATCATTTTCCTCATTTGAAATATTTCTTACTTTGCTTTAGACATTAATTTTTATCATAAATTATTTTCTGTTATTTTATTTACATTATTAATACTATTTCTCAGTAAATATATTTTTTTTACCTCAATTAGTGCATAATTATATGCAATCATTTTATTGTGGTTAAATTTTACGAAAACAATTAACTTTTTTCTTTTAAATGAGAGGACATGTTCACTGATGAAATAAAGTTTCTGACTTGTGGAAAGTAATAATGGAAAATAAATTTTTATTATCGAGAGAAAAGCTAAACTTAATTGCCACCATTTTGAAGAAATATCGTAAAAAAGCATTTAAAATTAAAAATAAAATATAAAAATGGAAATAAATTAAAAAAATAGCTAAAATGGGCACAACTACAAATAAATATCTTTCATTTAAAAAAAATAATTATCAAAATCGGTTCAGTAGAAAATTCAGGGCTGATGACACGATATTTTTAGCTTGTCTGAAAGAAATAGCATCGGAGGCTAATAAAAGATTTGAGTGGGATTATAAATATCGCACAAAATCCCTGTAAATTCAAACTTAATTAATCTTTCTAAATTCTTCAATCTTTCTAAAATCCTTGAAAAATTTATTAAATGATTATGCAAATCTTTTGATTTAGTTTAAACAATATGCGTAAAATGCTTTAGAATGTAAAATTTTCATGAATTCATAATGCGATAGATAAAGGGTTAAGTAATTTTTAATTCGACGTTTTATTTGTATTTTTATTAAGCTTTTACTAATTTGTTCTTTTTTTTTTTCGTTTTTTAAAATGAAAATTATGCCAATTCGTTTAATTTACGAGTAGTTTGGCGATTTATATAATTAGTCGAAATGGGTCGATGGAATAATTAAATAATACCCAGAATTCAGTAATAGAGCATTACTATGTATTAAAAATATTTAAATATATGTTTAAATTTTATTTTGGAATTGTGATGCATTTTATAAATAGATTACACGTGTTTTATTTTTATACTTTATTTTATGCATACCCATGATGGGTAAGTATTATGGTGGCCTCCAACGACTAGTTTTTCTTTTGCTAAGTCTCTAGCAAATTTGAAGATAGATTTAAAATATTACTGATAGAAAACGTAAATTGTATAGTTTTTTTTACATCTATAAATGTCCTATCCACTTTGATTTACACAAACATCACATAAAGCTGTAAATTTATCATTTATTTTCAGATTGATTGATGCAACTGTTTGATCAAAGTAATGTTTTACAGCAATGATAAATTTGGGATTTACAGAGGAATCAACTGCTAAACAAAGTAAAATATCACTTAAGCACTATCTATATTTTAATTTTAGTAATGGAAGAGCTTTAGATAATGTTTCACTGGGTAATTTGTGTGCTATTTCGTGCTATTTTGCCTTTGATATTTTCAACTTATTTCCTTTCTGAAAGTATTACGCTTCAGAAATATCTATTCGTTTTTGTGTCTAGAATATCACAATTTTTGTAAAAATGTTGAAAATATCAAAAACTTTAGATATACCGTTGGCTATCGTTAATTCGAACTCGTCGGGACCACAAGAGATGTTCGAATTATGGAAAGAATGAGAAGAAAACATGTTCAAAGTGGTACTATCATAAAAGAATTAATATTGTAGTATTTTTTAAATTAATTTCAGCCGCTATCATTAGAATATGACTTAATATTAAATTATAAAACATAAATACATAAACTAATTAAGAGATTAGGAAGAAGCACAATGGAAGAAGGGTTGGAAGTGTTATTGATAGACAGACGGGACATTAAAGGTAGGTATCAAGTGAATGGGATTATATATACAGTCGACTCTCGTTAATTCGAAATCGGATAATTCGAATCTTCGCTTAATTCGAACTAAAAATGAAGTCCCAAAATTCTCAATGGCGGAATAACGTTAAATGTTTTCATTAATTCGAACTCATTTTCTCTTGACTTCGTTTAATTCGAACTAATGAGAATTCCGATTTTTCTATTTTCTTTTCTTTCTCACGGATTTCAGGTCATATGAATAAATTTCTTTCTTTGATTTTTGTAAAAATTGTTCCGAACGACTATACTTATAATCCAATGCATTTGATAGCCATTTTCTTAGTGCTCCGTCTGTACATGAGTGACGCTTTAATTTTTTCTTCCATTGTGCTTGTTTCTAATCTTTTAATTAGTTTATGTATTTATACAGTCTAATGTAATATTAAGTCATATTCTAATGAAAACAGACGAAATAAATTTAAAAACGCTATAACATTAATTCCTTTGTAATAATACCATATTAAGCGCATGTTTTCACTTAATATTTTCCATAATTCGAACATTTCCTGCGGTCCCGACGTGTTCGAATTAACGAGAGCCGCCTGTATTTTAATTTCAGAACAATTCTGACAGAAATGAAAGAACGTTTTTTTAAGGATCTAAAGTCCGTGAGGAAATAAAGAAAAAAAATGAAAAATCGGAATTGTCATTAGTTCGAATTAAACGAAGTCAATAAAAAATGCGTTCGAATAAACGAAAAATTTTAACTTTCTTCTTCCCTTAAAAATTTCGGGACTTAATGTTCAGTTCGAATTAAGCGAAGATTCGATTTATACGATTTCGAATTAATGAGAGTTGACTGTAATTAGATTCTTTAGTTAGTGCAATATTAGTATGGAAATTTTGTGTATGACCTCTATAAGCTATCAGGTATCCTATCTTATGAAAAAGGTACATTTTCGTACGAAGGATACATTATCAAGAAAAACAAGAATTGGCAATCTCAATGTGTGTAAGTTGAATAACAATTAAAGCAACAGATGCAGTGCGAAATGCGTTTAAATATTACCGGAACGCAATTTTACAATTAAAGAGATTTCTGACACCAGTGTTTAGCTATGACTTTATGAGAGCATCAACACGGAAAAAACTGTTTTGTTAAAACAACTAAATTTTGGTTAATATACTCCCTGTCAAAAATTTTCATTGAAATGATCAAATTTTAATCAAAAATTTGTTAAATTAACAAAATTGCTTGGGCAATCCAACAGTAGTTTGGCTATTCCTACCAAAATGTTTAGTTAGAGATATATTAACCAAAATTTAGTTTTTCACCAAAACAGTTTTTTTTTTATTTTTTTATTTTTTTTTTGTGTGTGTGTGTGTGTGCGTGTGTGTGTGTGTGTGTAGATTGCAATAAAAACTTATTAAAATTTTATCTTTTAGTCACTTTGTACGCGTGGTTTGTTTCTGTACTTGTTTTTTTTTTTTAAACAGTAAAGCAGAAAAGGCACGTTCATACACACATATGTCGTGTTAAACTTCATACAGGACCCCAAAGCTGATTTAAATGTTTCTGGATATTTTGCTCCTATATCCAGGATTGCCATACTGATCGCGGACTACTGACATATGAAAGACTCGCAACTATGAGAGAAAATAGATTTGGATCATTGTGGGAGCGTGACTTGACGTGAACAGATTTTACGTACCCTTCTAAAAGGATTGTCTCATTTTCTTTTTCAAAATGGGTTTGATTTACTCTGGTTGTGAACTCCTCACATCTCACGACGAAGTCATAATGACCCGAGTGGTCGACTGGATGCTTAAGAAAACAATATCTTCTCTCGAAGTTTCAATTTAAGCTAATAGCTCTCATGATTATTGCGGTTGTGAAATATTGTATTTGTTATACTTCTTCAAACAGATGAAAAAAAGTAGAAATTAACCCGACCAGCAGCAAAAAAAGAAAGTCAACCGGATACAAACCCGACCCACAGCAAAAAATAGAAGTCAACCGGACCCACGCCCGACCCGCGGTAAAAAAATAGAAGCAACATGACCCGCAATGAAAAAATTAGCCCCGACATGATAAAATATTATGTTTTTGTGTCAGACCTCGATTATTCTGTGACCCACCAAAATACTCGCCGCGCCGCATCCACCACACCCAGAAAAAAATTTTGTTGAATTAACAAAAATTTATTTCGTCCAACAAATCTTTCCGTTTAAATATAGGTCAATGGAAATTGGGTTTGAATAAATATATATATATATATATATATATTATACTGTTATTATTATTTTTTTCAATTTTTCGTACACAATTTTCATCCGAAATGTATAATAACGTAATAATAACGTCATTAATCCGTCTCCATTTGAAAGGTTTTTATTATCCAAAGATTGTATTCATCGTTTATAGCTATATAAATCAATTAAACAAAATCATGTGAGAGAGTTATGGCTACTGCACACCAATTTAAATTTTGCAAAAAGAACGAAAAAATTGCGGAAATTACAAAATGAAAATACAAGAATTTAGTAAGACTCAAATAAAATTGATGAAATTTTGTTAAAATGTTATAAGAGTGTTAATAACATTTTTTTTTGTTTGTTTGAGCAACAAAACCGATTTTTTTACTTTTAACTAAAAAATGCGCTTAAAACAATCAAAATGTACTCAACAAAACATGTTTTGTAGTTTTAATCAATTCCTTTTTTTGGTACAGTGGGTCGAAATCCATAGGTTGGGAACCACAGCTGTAGAGTAGTATTGCATGTACTATTCATTTTAGTGTTGAATAAATTTTCTTTCATTAACGATTTTCAGATCTGGATACTGGTTGTACACATTAGTCAAAGTAAGTAATCCTATAGTAAATAATAAATCACTTTTTTTTTTCAGCAAAAAATATAGCTATGCGAAGTAAAAAAAAAAAAAAAAAAAAAAAAAAAAAAAAATCAAACAACCGGTTGCAACACTGTTTATAGGCACATTTACATTGTTACACTGTTTATAGCTACATGTGTTGTATTAATTGTCTTCCATTTACGATTTTCAGACCGGGATGCTGGCTGTACACATTAGCCAAAGTAAGTAATCCTATAGTAAATCATATAAAAAACTGGTGGAACCAGAGAGAAAAAGTAGAGCTCGATCTAAAAAAGTGTTACAGTAAAAATTGGGAAATATTTTTAATCTAAAAATGTGCATAGAAAAGAAATGGAATCAGATGATCTGTAAAGCTCATGAAATAACCCAAATTTTTGTTAGCTGAAAATGAGGAGTGAGCTTTACTGGTGCCTTAAAATCAGTCAGGGCAAAAGAGTCATTTTAAACCCACTCCATATTTCGATCATCCATAACCAATTTAAAAATTCGCGTTCATAACTATATGTTACAGGCTGATGTAATGAAGTATGAGAACAGTTCGTTCAGTACAAAATGTGGACACAATTCCATTCCATCGGTTTTGATAAGTGGAAGATCACTACTCCAAGTAAACTCAAAACCTTGAACAGATACGATTCAACCATACAGTGGCGCAGCCAGAATTCGGTTCTAGGGAGGGTTTTGAGTTTCTGTAAAGGTGTTTCCCGGTTATTTGAATCACTGGTTAATAGAATCAGTACTAACTAGAATATTCACTGAATAATATTTAAACTGAAAGAGCATCTGTGTGGCAAGAAATCATCATTCTTTCAGCACAATACGTCTCAGAAAAGTGATTTAGTTCAAATCTTTATTACTTAACTAACTTTGCTAGTTCATGGATTAATTACATGGATTACTTAACTAATCCGTGTAATATGCACTTTCACAGTTTAAATAGAATTTTTGTCATTTAATTGAATCACTTTATTAAATGAAATCTGATTCAATAAACTGGCGGATTCCAAAGTACGTCAAAACATTTAAATATTAAGTTTGATTTTGATTCATATAAGCGACAATTATAGCGATCTTACTTAGCTCTGGGAGGGGTTTTAACCCCAAAACCACCCCCTTGGCTGCGCCACTGCAACCATATACTAAACATTTGTGTTCAGACATATTTATCTACATCAATTCCTTAACAACCTGATTATATTAATGTTATACTTTAATTATTACTTCATGGTTTATATTCGTTTTCTACATTCTTCTAGTGACTACTTTCCTCAGTAATCATTTTGAGTGGTTAAAGTATAATTCTCAATATAAGGCACCAGTAAAGCTCAGTCCACATTTTCAGCTAACATAAATTTGGGTTATTTCATAAGCTTTACATATCATCTGATTCCATTTCTTTTCTACGAACATTTTTAGATTAAAAACATTTCCCAATTTTTACTGTAACACTTTTTTAGATCGAGCTCTGCTTTTCTCTCTGGTTCCACCAGTTTTTTATATGATTTCATAGCTTTTTCAGATTCTTTCAGGAACATTATGAATTACTTTCAACTAACAAATCTAAACTATTATTAGTATCGGTTTAAAGTTTTTAGTAGCAATATTAGTTTGGCAAAATACCGGAAATAACGTCAAGTTGGCTTCAATTTTGGCGAGTAATTTTGGGTGCTAGATTTGGAGATATATCGCCAAGTTGGCTTAAAACTTGGCGACAGAACCGCCCTCTCCCAGATGGTAGTCCCACAGCAATTTTTCGGTATCTAGCAGATTTTATTATGACCACAGGTATCTACACAGATTTTTATAGCTTCATTTTTAAATCGTTATTTTTATAAATATAGAAGAATTTTTTTTTCTAAATTATCCCTTTTTAATTGAAATATCTGTATTGTAATAACTGCTTTGACGTCGAAAAAACTCAAATAAAGGTGCGATGTTGTTTTAACACATATTTAGTTACAGTTTATATATATATTTATTAAAAATGCGTTTTTTTGTGTTTCAAATGACGTCAATTCCAAAAATATATCAATAGAATTCCAATTTTTATTGACCTATAAAAAAAGAACACCTATTATCATTTCTTTTTCTAATTATTGTGTTGTTTTTTAGTTGGTGGCAACTCGAAAAAAATGATTGAATTAGCAATTAAAAAGGAGAGATTTTTATAATGTTAAATTATGGAAGGTATAGCGTTATGTAAATTTTAAATGGGTGCCATTTCCTTAATTTTTTATATTTTTTTACCAGACCTTCGAAACGCACATCCCTAAATTAAAAGCTTTCGAACAAGCTATTACACGTCGTTGAATGTTTCCTGGTTCGGGTTATAATTGAGTTGTTTGTCTTGTTTTCTTGTTTCACGAGCAAAAAGTGACAAAACAGGGGTTCTGGATCTACGAAACTAACCGGTGAATCTAGATGAATTCTGTAAACTTTGAGATTTAGAGTAGGACACTTCCCCTTTTCAATTTCGTCACAATCCGATTATTATTTCCAAAGTTATTGAGGCAAACTTTGGACTTTAACATTAGAGATGCATCTGAGCTCTATTATTCAGCACTATCGTGCTGTATGATAATAAAACACTTTTTTTCAGCAAAAAATATAGCTATGCAAAGTAAAAAAAAAAAAAAAAAAAAAAAAAAAAAAAAAAAATCTAACAATTGATTACAGCACTGTTTATAGTTGCATACATTTGATTTCATCACAGTAAACAATGCTTCACAAATTATTATGATAACTAGAAAATTTGCATACAAATTAGAACAGAAGTTAATTTATTGTATAACATTTAATATTTGATAAATACGTATGCATTTAGAAAGAGCATATCTATAGATGTTCACCTCATGGCTTTTACAACCTCGTATGTCTATGATTAGCAGCATATGAATGTCTTTCAACGTCTTGACATCCATTCTTCTAAACCAGTCGTTTTGTTTCATCACTGGATAAATTAATCGCTCAGTTAGTTGTACCTTGTTTGTTGCTGCAAATTCGTTGACTCTGGTTTTCGAGTCAACGAAAATATAGCAACAAACAAGGTTTAATTAACTGACCGATTTATTTGTGTGAGGCATCATGATGCTGAAATTGAACGACTGATTAAGAGGCTACTTCAGTCAAATGAAAAGACCCGTTAGCTAATGCTAATCATGTGGAAGAAATTTATAAAGATATCGCGGTTGCATTTCAATATTTTTATTTTTATTTTATTTATTTATTTATTTATTTATTTTTTTTGGGGGGGGGGACATTTGATAGCTCAGATCGATATGAATGCAGGCCATTTTTTTTTAGATTTTCGATTTTGGTTACAGATGTTTTTGATCAGGGAGATTTCTCTTTCCAAACCGGTTCCGAAAATGAAAGAGGACTCATAAAAAAAGATCTGTAAACAAAATTTAAAAAAATAACACAATATTCATACAATATTAAATGTAATACAATAAATTAATTTCTAGGCTTCTTTGAATTATGTGCATTTTTCTTTTGCCATAATAATGTAGCCAGTACTGCATGAAAAATTTAGGAGGTGAAAAAGAACACATGAGTTTTTCTTCATTTTTAGACCTTTTGAAATGTTTTCCCTAAAAAATGTTCAAGTTAAAAATCGCTTTTTCGGTGTTATTTATAAACACAAATAAAATAGAATGATAACTTGAAATAAGCGACATGTTGACGTAGTTTTATGCCTTATGTAAGCAGCTCGTTTAGGAGCATTTGTGACAATACAACATCTGTACTAAAATAAAACTTACAACGTAAATAGAAAATTATCAGCCGTTTTCTTGCTCCTCTCTGTGTTTTAACTTTTTTTTTCCCTATTAATTTTCCAAGAAAGTTGGCAGATAATTTCAAGATATCGCCGTTGAAGAACGTTAAACGTATAGTTTATAACTTCAACATCTTGTAGCAAATACACTTTCACTTATCTATACATCTGAAAAGGCTGTAAATTTTAAACACTGCCTCATTCGTCGTCAAACTAATTTACGCAACTGTTTTATCAAAGCTGAGTTTTTTCGGCGGTGATGAATTAGGGATTCCCCACGGAATCAGCTGCTGGAAAAGCGTGAAAGCGTAATTTATCACAATATTTTAATTTTAGTAACGGCGGAAGAACTAATTCTGCGTGAGGTTGTTTAATGCTGTTTCGACTGCTGAATTTCTAAATATCTTTCCTCTTAGAAGAAGTTTGTGACTTCAAATTGTTTGTTTGGCTGCAAATTGTTATGATATGCTTTATTAGTATATCATAATTTTTGTAAAAGTGTTAAAGATGTCACGAAACTTCACTATTTATTTAGAATAAAAGTTAAAGTATTCGTATAACTAATTATTTAACAATAAACACAAACTATATATAACGAGGCATCAGTAAATACGTATTAAACATTTAATTAACTCTCAACAAAACAAAATGCTCACACATTAATACGACATCATAGAACAGAATGCACTATTTACTGTTTGCAAAGTAATATTCATGAATTTGGGAGGGAAATTACTCGGTACTGCCATCTGTAAATAGAAAAAGAACTCATGAATTTTTCTTCATTTTTAGACCTTTTGAAATGTTTTCCCTAAAAAATGTTCAAGTTAAAAATCGCTTTTTCGGTGTTATTTATAAACACAAAAAAATAGAATGATAACTTCAAATAAGTGACATGTTGACGTAGTTTTATGCCTTATGTAAGCAGCTCGTTTAGGAGCATTTGTGACAATACAACATCTGTACTGAAATAAAACTTACAACGTAAATAGAAAATTATCACCCGTTTTCTTGCTCCTCTCTGTGTTTTAACTTTTTTTTTCTACTAACTTTCCAAGAAAGTTGGCAGATAATTTCAAAATATCGCCGTTGAAGAACGTTAAACGTATAGTTTATAACTTCAACATCTTGTAGCAAATTCACTTTCACTTATCTATACATCTGAAAAGGCTGTAAATTTTAAACACTGCCTCATTCGTCGTCAAACTAATTTACGCAACTGTTTTATCAAAGCTGAGTTTTTACGGCGGTGATGAATTAGGGATTCCCCACGGAATCAGCTGCTGGAAAAGCGTGAAAGCGTAATTTATCACAATATTTTAATTTTAGTAACGGCGGAAGAACTAATTCTGCGTGAGGTTGTTTAATGCTGTTTTGACTGTGAAATTTTTAAATATCTTTCCGCTTAGATGAAGTTTGTGACTTCCAAATATTTGTTTGGTTGCTAATTCTTATAACATGCTTTGGTTTACTATTAGTATATCATAATTTTTGTAAAAAATTTAAAGATGTGACGAAATTTCACTATTTTTTTTGGAATAAAAGTTAAAGAATTCGTTATAACTAATTATTTCATAATAAACACAAACTATAAATAACGAGGTATCCATAAATATCTCTATTATCCATAAATACTTATTAACACTGGAATTACCGCGTTTCTTGTATACCTAGAAATACCGCGGTGGGTCACATCTGACCCATGGCTTTAAAAACGCTATTCTTGTTTTACATGGAAGATAAAGACACACAATAATTATTAAAGATGAATACAATGATTTTTATTTAATAATTAACACAATTTAGTATTTAGACTATTACATAATATGAAATTTTGAGATTAAATAATTCAAAAGAATTTTTTTTAACTAAAAAAATGCTTTGAAATTTTGATACGTTTTTAATAACATATATACATATGATTTATCGATTTAAATTGTGTAATAATGTTCCTACAGATCAGTTAGATATTCAAACACAATAAAATTAAATATATATATATATATTCGTGACTTTTTTTTACTTACACTTTTCCGTTATATGCAGTTTACGGTCCAATCAATTCATACAAAATGCCATAGACATTTTTTCTTTTTCTTTTTTTCGGTGCATGATACACACACAAGTTATAAGCAGTTTTCGCAAACAAAGTTAGTTTTTTTGTCTTAGCACTGCTTTATGTGGGAAGATTTTTCATTTGTTTGAAATTTCTGTGTTGGTGCGTGGAAGGATATCTTCGTGTTCTTTTGCAAATCTTTTATTTATAATTTTAGCAAGAAAACTGTTCTACATATATTAGAATATATTGTATATTTAAAAACTACCGAATCATTTATGATCGCTAGATCTTGAATCAGATTTTGCGTAAGTCAGAAGATATTGAACACTGCGACTCTACCGTCTATATAGTTCAATGTTACAAATCGCTTCGAAGAGTGATTTATTTTGTATCTTTCCCATTTTTTAGATTTATTTTGAAAAAGTAAATTCTTTTATTTTTAATTTTTTGCAAAATTCTTACAATATATTTGTGTTTCTTAATTTTTCCCACAACATTTATTTGCCTACTTTCATTCAGCTTGCTACTACATGTATTGGATTCGAACAGTGAAATTTTATTGTCATTTCTAAGAAAAAAATGTTTTGTCATTATGTCAAGATTGTTAGCCTCATCAAATGATGACAATATTAACTTCTTCACTAAATGTCTTTATTAAAGTCATTTAAACAGAATTATCATTAAAAATTAAAATTTTTCTCATTCAAGACACCTCCGTAGTGATTCCATTACTATAAATGTGCGAAAGTCAAATGCCACAAACAGAGTTTTTTTCTCTGAGGTTTATGAGAGGCAAAATATTCTTTTTAATTACTTTCTAAGGTATAACATTAAAAAAACTATTTAAATAATCCTTACAGTAGTTTGAAATAACATAAAAACTCACACATTTACCTTTCAAATGCTTAATAAATATTTGATCACGACCCTCCCCCCTCCGCGCCTGTACATACGCACATTCCTTTCCCTCTTTTGTGAAAAGTATATGTGGAACATATACTTACACTATTCTTATGCTATTTATAAATATAGAGTTGAAATCCTTGTTGAAATAAATGAATAATGCAATTATTTTGTTCGGGTCAGCGATGATCCAGCATGATAGTTCTAGGTATAAAGATGTATGTATAAAAAAGTTTTCGTCCGATTTCAACTAAATTCGTGTTAAGACATTATACTAAGTATTTAGGAAAAGTCAAAAAGTTTCAAAGTTTTACTTTGAAAAGAAACTATGATACGAGCGAAAAACCACGTCTTGGGTCACGGATGACCCGCCTCGGTAATTCTAGTGTTAAACAATTGAATTAATCAATACTTGACAAAACAAAAACATCTCACATTACCGAACAGAATATGCTATTTACTTTTTGCAAAGTAATTTTCATGAATTCGAGAGGTAAATTGCGTGGTACTGCCATCTGTACAATTTAAATTCAAATTGGGAACTCCATATTTCTCGCCCCCTTAGTATTTTAGTCTTTCAAAAGCTGTTCTCTTCCTACTGAATCTTCTGAATATCTATAGAGAATAAGAAGAATTAGTTTTCAAAAATTTTGCACCATCAACTCTGGAAATAATGGCATCAGAAGGTTTTGGTAGTACTGAATTAGAATCAGTTGATTTAAAACTTGTAGCATCAAGATCATTAAAGTCACTTCGCGTAGGATCTGGAGTAGGGTGGAGCGAAAAAAATTATTTTTTAAAAATCAAAAACGGGTAGGTGCCAAAAGTTGCCTTTATACTAGTACATTAACTACATGAAATTTTAACACTGAAAAAAAATGTCTTGAGTCTGCGCTTTTGCTTCAATAGTCGAAATTTTGGGTAAAATTTGTCATTTTTTGACATTTTTTCAAAAAAATTAAAAAATTCCTACAGAGCTGGTTATCATTTAAAAGTGTTACTTAGACTTTTATATTTATCTGCTTAACATATTTAAACTATAAAACAATATCTGTGGCCTGTATAATTGGAGCAAATCTGACAACTTTTGGTAAAAAATCAGCGTTACCTCGCTATTGGACCATACAACGAAATATGTTTTTTGAATTCATTTCTTACCTAGCTGCTTTCAAAACTACTCTGTATGTAACTCGCAGAGATGGCTGAATTTCATATCCCATCCGTCTCAACCACCCAACCATCTAGGCCCAGTTTTTTTATTTATGCATTTAATTGTTATTTTTTTCCCGAAGACGGGCATAAGTTTTCTATGTATCAAAGTAGTTTACCTCTTATTTGTATTTACTGATTTTTAATGCAGCTGGTGTGACTTGCTGCACGTATATTTTTATACCTTCTATAATAGAAAAGAAGCTGAGTAATGTATTGGGTATGTTGTTAGTTGAACCTATTCAGGAGTCTATTATCTTCATTAAAATTTCATGCAATTAATACATTATTATGATTGGAAGTTCAGTTACCACAGCATTTTTTCAATCAATTACATTTTATATCTAATAATAACACATTGCTCAGTGGTGCACAAAACAGGAATTTTAATATACATTAGTACATATTAAAATAAAATAAAACTTTCAACGTTTCGCGCCGTCTTCTGCGGGCGTCTTCAGGAAAATATGAAATGGAAGGACTACGTTTGCATCTTGTTCGAGAGGTAATATTTCTACTAAATTAAAAACTAAATGACTTAAAATTTTAAAAAATGTTGCCAATTACACGTGAGTAAAAATTAAAATATTATATTAAAATATTTTCCTTGCAATATTTTAATTTTTACTCACGTGTAATTGGCAACATTTTTTTAAAATTTTAAGTCATTTAGTTTTTAATTTAGTAGAAATATTACCTCTCGAACAAGATGCAAACGTAGTCCTTCCATTTCATATTTTCCTGAAGACGCCCTCAGAAGACGCCCGCAGAAGACGGCGCGAAACGTTGAAAGTTTTATTTTATTTTAATATGTACTAATGTATATTAAAATTCCTGTTTTGTGCACCACTGAGCAATGTGTTATTATTAGTTAAATTTTATGGTGCAACTGTCCTATATATATTTACATTTTATATGTAATGATTTTCCTAAAAAATGATTGTTTTAATTCAATTTCTAGTATGTCATCAACTACTGTACCTATTACATTAAATATATTTTGAAAAGCTAGCTGCTTAATATTATGACGATCGTCACAGGGGATTGCAAGCAAACTTTGCGTGTAAAGCAACAATATTTCTAAAGAATTTTAATATTTGTTTATGTCGTTTCCTGTGTTGTTTCGTAGTCGAATAATTTCTAATAAGTTTATAGACCTATTCTTTAGGTGTTTGTTACATTTGATATAAAACATCCTGCGGTATAAACTTGGATTATATATTTTGTTAGTGAATTTATAGACTCTGGTTGCCAATCTGTGCTTATATAAAGCAGAAAATTTTACTCACTTTACGAGCTGTCTTTTGTAAGAGATGTTTTCTAAATTCCTATTCCCCATTTCTTCTGGGAAATAGCTTTCCTTATGAATTAGCTTTGTAATCTCCGACAGAAATTTCTAGTCTGTTCTAAGTATCTTTTTCTCAATATAGAAAATAATTTTTCAAAATTATTCTCTATTTTATAAAAAAAAAAATGTAATAGGAAATGAATTGTAGGTTGACAAAGATTTTTCTATTGATTCAGTGAATCCATGTAGATTAGAACGTTTTATATCGACTTCTCTAATAACTGACGCAGAGGCAATTCTCTGGAGTTGAAGTAGCATATGATCCATTATTATACACAATTCTAAGCTTACCTATGCAAAATAATTCACAGCGACAAATAGAATTCTCCTAATTTTAAATGAATACTTATAGTTAATTAGAACCTGAACTTCCCTCATAAAGTACTATGCATTATAAGTTTATGTCCAGGGCAGTTCACCATCAAATATTGTCCACTTATAAAAAGAGGATCTAAAAGTTAAAGGGAAATTACCTGACTACGAAAACACTTAGAAAACGGCATAAAACTGATGCCAAAAAAAAGTTATTTACAACAAAGGTTGCTCTGCAAATGCAGAACAAATTATCATTGCAATTCTTTCTGACGATCACCATCACATTAAACAGCTCGCTTCTCAACATATAAAAAATGCAAAAATAGAATAACTGATGGCATACTTGTAGTTGGAATACCTGAAATTCTCTTTGAAGCAGATCATTACGTAAAAAAATATAATTGACTGAAAAAATGTTGTGGTAACAGAATTTCCAATTACTTTCATCAACTGGAAGTAAGTTTGATAAAGATTATAGATGGCCGAATAGATCCCTTTAATAATATTCCCGTGCGCTACGCTACTTGTCATTTTTTGTATAAGCTGTAAAATTATGCATTAAGATACAGCAGCATATAGATACAAAGAACAGATAAACTAGGTGGATAGAAAACATATAAAATTTTGATAAAGAAAATCACAAATCAATATATAAATAAAATACTGTACTAAGATGATCGAATAGTTGGGACGGGTGGTATATGAAATATAGCCACCTCCATGACGACGTATGTCCGAGGTAGTTTTAAAAACAAGAACGGTATTAAAAACAATAATTCATTTTATGTCCCAATAGTGTGATAATGCCGTTTTCCTACCAAAAGTTGTCTGCTTTGCCCCAGCTATACGGAATAAAGATACTGTTTTATAGTTTAAATATGTTAAGCAGATATATATAAAGGTTTAAGTAACACTTTTAAATAATAACCAGCTCTGTAGAAATTTTTTAATTTTTTTGAAAAAATGTCAAAAAATGGCAAATTTTACTCAAAATTTCGATTTTTGGAGCAAAAGCGCAGACTGAAGCCATTTTTTTTTCAGCGGTAAAATTTCACGCAGAAGATGTACTAGTATAAAGGCAACTTTTGGCACTACCCGTTTTTGATTTTTAAAAAATAATTTTTTTCGCTCCACCCTAATCTGGAGTACTAGGATCATAGGAGTGAATTGGTTGCAGATCTGTGATACTACGCTGTATTGGTGGAGAATCATCTTGTTTGACCATTGCATTATCATATCTGATATTTCCGATATCACTTTCTTCAGAATTCGGATCATTAACTAAAGAAATCTCTGAACCTATATTGGTTATTTGATCAACATGTCTTTTCCAAATATTTGAAGCAACTTGAACACTGTAGTTTTACTTCTCTTGCTATCATTCGAACAATTTTCCACTTGGGTTCTGGAGAATAATTTCTAACAGCTATTTTCTGGTTAATTTGGGGTTCCTTTATTTTAACTTTTCAATTCTCTGCATTTTGCTTTCCGAGAACAAATTTGTAACACTTGGCACTATCAAATCTATTTTTTTTTTCTTATATGACGTTTTAGAAATAAATATGCAGGATTCTTCCACCACTGCAGTCTTTTATTCATATAATTCATCAAGACTGGACGAGAAGCTTTCGTCTCTTGACTTTTAAGCATTTCGTCATCATATTTATCTTGAAGACGAATGCAGAAGCAGTTCGAAACGTCGATATTGTGCTTTATAGTAAATTGTGTTTGTATAAGTTCAGATAAACGCCCTTGTTTATGTGTACGATGTTTATGTGTTTTTAACATACACATCTTATTTAATATTTCTTGTATTTTAATATCCCTTACACCAGTGTTGGGAAAAATTACTATTAATATGATGACAATTAGTTATGGTTAAATATATTATGAAGTAATTATGATAATTATTCTGATTGCATTTTGCCAACACTGTCCTACACGTTCTCTAAGTCTATATGGGTGAATATCACAAAATGTGAGATTTTGATTATCTGAGATATTGAAATTATCCATTGAAAGTATTTCAAAATTTCAAGAGACACATTTTATTTTCTGTTGGAGAATAAAGGATTTTCCATGTAAAACTGCTAAATTTTGAAGAGCTTAAATAATAAATTAATTTTGTGTAATTAATGTCATTCCTTGTCATAATACCAAAATAATGACAATTTCATTAAAGCATTTTTTACATACTTTTTTTTATCTTTTCTTTTTTAGGTCTAACATTTTTTTTTTTTTTTTTAAAGGAGCATGTTTTCAATATAGTAGGCTCAAATTCGATGTAATGTTCAGTTTTATTTGTTAATTTATGGAACCCAGAAATATGACATAATAAAAGTCTTCACAATTTTTACAAAGACTTTAAAACATTATTTTCAAAAAAATATCCAAAGCATCCTGCTGGTAACCATGATTTTACTACTTCTGGCTTGAACTATGTTAAAAACAAGAAAAATTACTCTGCAGCGCCCTATTTATAACTGATAATGAACTAAAATGAGCAGGCCAGGAAAATGACATTCATTTTCAGCGACAATCATACTTTAACTATGAAAAATTATTTATAAAATACAGAACTTGTTACCTTCCTCATATATGTGTTTTATAAGATATAAATATTAATTAGAAATTTAAAAATAAAAAAAACTAGAAAAAGATACTTGTACAGTATAGCATATGGCACTTTGCTTTGCACGCATAATAGTGGGACATGCCAGGAAAATGAAAATCTGAAACTTTAAGTTTTTTAATTGCTTTATTTGTGTTATTAGAAGTGTAATGTCTCTTGAAAATACTTCTAAAAATACTTTTTATTGGAAAGCAAAAAAAAAAAAAAAAATAAATAAATAAATAAATAAATTGCATTAATATCAGGAGGGGTAATTACGACAATTTTGTACAGTTTCAACATTGTTATTTTAAATAACATTTGCTTTTTTCTTGATACATAATGCAGTCGGCTCTCGTTAATTCGAAATCGGATAAATCGAATTTTCGCTTAATTCGAACTAAACAGGAAATTGCAAAAATTTCAATAGTAGATAAAATTTAAATTTTTTCAATAACTCGAACTCATTTTCTCTTGACTTCGTTTAATTTGAACTTATGAGATTACGATTTTTCATTTTTCCTTACTTTCTTTGGAACTTCAAATCCTTGAAATAATTTTCTTTCTTTCATTTTTGTCAGAATTGTTCTGAACAAATATATATGAGGAGCCCAGAAGCCAAGGGGTACAAGTGACAAAATGTCGATTTGGAGTAAATTGAGTTTAAAGATAATTGATGTTAAATTGGAACATCAATAACAATTGACTGAATTGAAATAGGAAACATCTGCTTGTTGCATTCTAATCTTTGAACTCTCATTTCAATAACTGTTAAAAAAATAGAGTACAATTTTCTTTAAAAGTATAATTATACATATAAAACCCCTCCGTGTACGACGATTCCGGGGTCAACCCATCCACGAGAAAAAGAAACTTATTGCAATTGCGTCCACGTTAGGCTTAACTATTCCGAGCCGTTCACAAATATTCTAATTGTTCAACTTATGAAAATATACATGCAATTCATTATTCATTACGCATTTTCTTTAAAACCTACAAAAACTATTTAATTATAATGTTTAAGTTCTAAATAAAACAACCAGCAATTACGAAAAAGAACAAACAATGTAAACAAGTTAATACTGTTGCCATTTAAGAATGACAAATTCCGTGAATGAATCTTTAGAATGACTCCATTGTAACATCACGACTCAGGAATGATTGGGTGCGTTCGGGAGCTATGCGCGCTGAGCGCGCGTGTTCAGGAGACAGTTACATGGAGTGAATATTACAGCGGATTTAGTACTCGGAAGCAAAAATCCCTGAGCTCGCGCGCGCAAACGTCTTTGGCAGCACGTGTGTCTCACGAACACGCGCTGTTTACTCTTTGTTGTTTTCATTTGTTTCCGATCTTATAGAGTGTTTTTGTTAAGTATTAGCTAAAAAATAGTGCAAAATAGGAAATTTTTTTATACATTTTAGCTATTTTTATTATTTTCTCTCAGTATTTTTATATATTTTTTGGCTGTAGTTTCACAATATAATCTTTTATAATTGATTTTTTGCGTTACTTTATTCTTTTAAAATTTATGTATTTACGATTTGTTCATTACAATCCCCCCCCCCCCATCCACCAGACAGTTTTGTTATAGTTTTAAATGCAAATTTCTGTTAAAATTTCCTTTTTTTATAAAGATTTTTTTCCGCGTGTTTAATCGCTGTATTTTTTAAAAATTGTTTAAGCCTACAGTGGCTGATTGACCACAGTTGTAATTTTTTTATCATCCTTTTAAAAATGCAAACACGTCATTTTGACGGGCTGTCTTCTAGTTAATCAATATTGTTTGTTTCTCGAAAAAAAGTGGTTTATCTCTATAACTCCCCAAATAATAAGAAAATGACCTACATTTCTTTACCTGAAATGAAAAAAGCATATTTCCAGATACCCTGTGCACTTAACTCAATTTTTTCAATTTTGTCACTTATACCCCTTGGCTTCTGGGCTCCTCATATATAATTCAATGTATTTGATATCCGCTTTTTGTAATGCCCCGTCTGCCCATCAATGACACTTCCAACCCATCTTCGTTTGTGTTTATTCCTAATCCCTTAATTTATGTATTTATGTCTTTTAATTTAATATTAAGTCATATTCTAATGATAACAGCCGAAATATATTTTAAAAAACTATAACATTAATTTCTTTGTAATAGTACCATAAGTAGTAATTTAAACATGTTTTCCGCCCATACTTTGCATAATTCGGACATTTCTTGTGGTCCCGAAGAGTTCGAATTAACGAAAAACGACGCTGTAGCTATATATATATATATATATTCATTTTCAGTAGTTATCAATTTTCATTTTAATGTATAAGGAAGAACTTGTAATAATATAGTTTAATAAATCATTTTCAATTAACGTATAAAAACATTTCATATTTATTTACTTAGAAGGTGTCACAAATAAAAATTAAATTAAAGAGTTGACATATTTCGGTTCATTAATAAGAACCGTATTCATAACATATAAAATCAGTAGAAAAATTAAATGACACTGGATATAAATATAATTTAAATATTTATATATATTATATATATAATATTTATATATGGTCAAAATTTATTATATTTATATGCCACGTTGGCAATGGCTATATTCACGATCATAGCGGGCGCAATGTTTTGTTTTGATTTTTAAATTATATTTATATCCAGTGTCATTTAATTTTTCTACTGATTTTATATGTTATGAATACGGTTCTTATTAATGAACCGAAACATGTCAACTCTTTAATTTAATTTTTATTTGTGACACCTTCTAAGTAAATAAACATGAAATGTTTTTATACGTGAATGAAAAAAGGTGAAGTGATTTTGTTTTAGTTTTTGAAAAAACGAAAGCTAACAACAGTTTTAACATTTTCAATTAAGTTATAATAGTTTTATATTTTGTTTAGGAAAAACGGCAAGCTGAGATTGAAGTATCAGCTATGGAATACCACACACACGAACTGAGAAAAAAGTTAGGTTTGTGTTCTTATTTTAAATTTTTTGAACCCATCCAGTATTTCTCACAAGTTAGTGCTACTGTTTAATAAAACTGGATACATAAATGTGTGTTCACCACAATGCAGTTTTATTTCTTTCCAAAATACCAATTTTGATTTGCGCATCAACAACCTCAATTATTAAGCTTTAGCAGGTCAGAATTATTTCTTAATTCAAAAAATTACATTTTATAACGAATATAACAGCTTTTGTCGCGTAAATTGACAACTTAAAAAAAATATATATATTTTGTTTTATTTTATCCGTGATAATAAAATGAAATTAAAACGGACAAATTTAATTTATTCGATGGGAAAAAAGGGGAAAATAAACTATATTAGATAAAACAGAATTAAATAAATAAATCGTTGGTTCAAAGAATTTGGCAATATTAAATTCAGGGCGTGAGCCGGAGGGACATCCCCCTTTAGCAGTAAGATAATCCCTCAGAACATTTCAGATTTTGTCCTTTCAATGGTGAAAAAATACAATCAGGGCTGTAGCAAAGGGGTCTGCTAGGGGGAGGGGCTCAATCCTCCCCTAAAACATTTTGAGCATCCTCTGGAAAAGATTCCAAAATCAATAAATGAATTTATTTTCCGAAAATCCAAATGAAATTCTGTTCTAAATTTAATTTAGTTTTGAGGCCCTTTCACAGTTTTGCAGAAATATTAAATTGTAACTAAAATAAGTGTTTCAACCGCTCTTATCCTATTTGTATGTATGAATTAAACATGATGTTTAATATTTCACAAGTTATTCACTCAAAATTTTCATTATCCTATTCTTTTTTTAGCTTAAAATGAAGTTATTACAACAGAAACATAAGAAACATAGTACCTACAATCAGGGCCTGATTACTAACGGGGCACTCTCCCACCAGGAAAAAGAAATAAAGAATTTTCCCTTATTCATGACAGTAATCTTGTATGAAAAGGGCGTTTAAAGAAGACGAAAATTTCTATAAATTTTTTCTGGTGAGAGAGTGCCCCGTTAGTAATCAGGCTCTGCCTACAATGTGAATATGCACTAATTTATCTTTCTGCATCAGAGAGAGAGAGAGAGAGAGAATATGAACTCCCCCCCTCCTCCCTATTGTTCACTTATAGCTACTGCCCTGAAACAATCCGGCTTCTCGGACAAAAGTGCCTCAATTCAACAATGGAATTTAAAACAATTTTACAAAGATTTTATTTTTGACTTTCATTTATTACTGCAATCTCTCATTGATAGTGAAACTTTACAAGTCTATTTTAAAACAGAACATTTTTGCGCGATAGGTCACTTCTGTCATTACACAAAAAGTTCGGAATGATTCAGATGATAAGAGAGTTCAGATTCAGATAGCCCCTGATCTTTTGATCATCATATCCTTGGAATCGTGTTATAGAAAATTGTTGAATAGTAACGCCATCTATAAATAATAGCTGGACTTATATTTGCAATTGCCTTTTCGTTAGGAATGTCTAAGAAATAACAATGAAGATTGTGGAAACAGAGAACGGTATAGATAATGTGCATGTTCGTCAACAAACTGGCTTTTTGCGTGACAACTCAACTTGCTGTGGGCAAAAATTTTAATTAGATCGCATGAAAAAATTCTAAACTAAACATAATTTACATGTAGATATAATAAATTGCATTATGTTTCATTAAATATAGGAAATAATATGTTATAAATTACTAACTCAGCGAGAATTGTTAATTTCTGCTCTCAAGTTGAGAAGTACATGTTTTTTTTCGGGTGCGTAACGCCACATGCACATTATCTATAGCAACAAAAGAGGTTGAAACACAAGAAACACCTGAGGAACATTAATAATTTTTCCCATTTTTATTATTAACACTTTCCAACAAAGTTGAAAAACGTTTATGCATTCGGTTTGTCTGGCCGTCTGTCCGTCTGTCCGCGCTCTAACTCCCGTAAATATACTCGGATTGCTCTGAAATTTTTATATGTTATTGATGTTTACCCTAGCACAAACCCTATTGAAAATGAAATTTCTACTATGATTAGTTTATTTACAGGGATAGTCAAAAGTTTTCCGATACATTACGGCTAATGGGAAAAAATCGTTTCAAATGAATTTTAAAGGTGATACACCCTGTTAAACTTATTCAAATTTACATGGATTCACAAAGTGCACTAAAATACTCATTCTGTAAAATATGCTGTCAAAATAATAGTTATTATTCATTTACAGGGTCACTCAAAAGAATTCCATTACACAATAATAAAGGAGGGAATTGTTTCCGAAACATTTTAATGATGTTAAACGATTTCAAGTATCATAAAATTGACATACACCGCTGAGACTTAATATTTAACGCATAATATGAAGTGGATAGCTTTTACAGGGACATACAAAATATTTCAAACCTTATATTTTAACCCGAAATACTGTGTATTATCGATGATAGCTGATGGATGGTTGACATGCATTTTCAATTATGATATGCGCTTTTAAGTTTTACAAAATGTTTGCAAATTATATGGTGTATATAAATGTTATAGTTGATATACAGGGTTACACAAAAGGCTCATAAAGATTACTGAATATGAGAGTAATTAACTTAAAGGTGGTAGTAATGCATTTTTACCTTGAACTGCTTTCAGTTTACTAAGAAATGTTTGTAGAATATAGATGAAATGATATACAGGGTCACGCAAAGTATTAGCTACATGATCACCCATATGTTATAATTTCTAGAAGTGTGATTTAAGTAGATTTAAGAATGTGTTTTTTTAAACTAAATTTTAACAAAATACTGGCGTGTATTAAAGATACTGGATGAATTACAGGGCTGAACAAAAGTATTGAAATATTTTCCATCTATTAGAATAAAGTGCTGCAAGAGATATTTCAGCCAGTTAGGCATTTTCTTGCTAAACTAAATTTTCCCATTATATTGTATATATGTATATATATCAACCGACGGATCAAATACAGGGCTGTTCAAAAGTATTTCAAAACATATTTGGCTATGGACAGTAGCATCTTATTTCCCTGAATAATAAAGTTTTGTTAAAGATTTCAAGGAAGCATTGGAAAGTGTGTCATAATCTATGCTTAACGCATGATTTTTCTTACTTGTTCAATTTATTTCTTTAACAAATGTAGAAAACCCTGAATCAAAGATAACCAGGAAGTTTTAAACTGGAAATTACCATATAATTTTTTTTTCATAATAATTATATGTTTGATACTATTCCTATTAGTAAATCTAATATAAAAACTGTTGTTGTGAACAAAAAATTGTAGTTAATTTCAGTAGTCATCTCTATGGGTGATCCATAATTAAGTCTTTAGCAAGATTTTTTTCTTAATAGTTTTAGAACCAATACTTTTATATCTACAGAAATTTACATAGAAATACATCAAAATGTGCAAATTGTATAGATACAAACCTGATATTCAGTAGAATAAAATTTTTAGTGCCCTTATAAGTTTTATAGAATAAGTGAAAATTTCGTTTATCTGTTTCTCTTTTACTTTAATTTATCATTTAGCCTTCGTAAAAAATAACTAAATAAACATTAAAATAACAAGATTGAAAAAAAAAATAATCTGAATTATTTTAAGGCTTTTAATTAAACAGTTATATCAATATACAAAAAGTAGCTTTTATTTTATTTTTATTTTTATTTCATTTTTGTCTTATTTTTATGTAATCTATTTGTTACTTTTTTCTATCGTCAATAGAAGAAAGTATTGTGATCGAAATTTCTTTCGACTTTCGGTTTTTGACGGATTTACATGCTTTAGGGGTCAGAGATTTAAAAAAAAAAACATGTTTTTACAAAATATCTATCTGTCTGTGTGTCTGTATGTCGCGATTGTATCATCGAGAAGTGCATAAAGATCTGCATAGAATTGAACCAAATTTTTTGAATTATTTAAAAATTCAATGTGTGTGTATATTTTTGGCTGTAGTAAGAAGGTCCTCCTTCAATTTTGAAATATTCTGATGAAACATCATGCTGCAATGGCGATTTTTGTGCTATTTTTAATATTGTATCATTGAAAAGTGAATGAAGTTATGCATAGAATTGAACTAAACTTTTTGTGCAAGTGTTTGTCCATGGCTAGTTGGTTATCTCTGAATTTGAAAAAATCCCAGTCGGCATGGCCTATAGGCGGAGGTAGATTTCGAAAAGTTTTCATTTCAACAAAAAAAAAAAAAAAGATAAATAAATAAATAAAATAAAATATGATTAGAGATAAACCCAGTTGAACAACTTTATTTGTCCGCTTTTGAAAAATTTTTAATTTCATTTTTCTGTAAGAACTGGTTTTATCAAAATCATCTTAAACGAAATTGGGCTCAAATGCCCATTTTGACAACATATTTTGAATTATATTCTGACTTTATAAAAAAAAATAGACCAATATGCTAATTATATAGTTCCTAAATAACAAAAAACTGTCAACTGAATGTGTTTGAGAGCTGAATTCAATTTAAAAATGAGTCACAATATTGACCAATAATAACCAATATTAACCAAAATAATAATAACCAATTAGTTATTTGAATACATTCACAATTCTTTAATCAAGATCGCTTTGCGAAATTTTGTGCGAAGCGCCCACTTTGACAGCTTTTTTTTAAATATATATTTAGTTTTTATCAAAAACCTGGCCAATACGGCACATTACACAGTTCCTAAATAACAAGTAACTGTTAATTGAATGCATTTGAGAGCAAAATTGAATTTAAAAATGAGTCATAAAATAATCAATTTGTTATTTGAATACATCCACAATTCTTCAATCAAGATCACTTTATGAAATTTTGTGCAAAGTGCCCACTTTGACAGCTTTTTTAAAATATATATTTAGCTCTTATAAAAAAAAACCGACTAATACGGCACATTTCACAGTTTCTAAATAACGAAAAATTGCCAAGTGAATGCGTTTGAGAGCAAAAGTTAATTTAAAAATGAGTCATAAAATAACCAATTTGTTATTTGAATACATCCTCAATTCTTTAATCATGATTGCTTTGGAAAATTTTGTGCGAAGTGCCCATTTCGGCTGCCTTTTTTGAAATATATTCTGCCTTTATCAAAAATCTGTCACATTATAAAGTTCCTAAGTAAGAGGACCTGTAAATTGGATGAGTTTGAGAACAAAAATGGATTTAAAAATGACTCTGAAAAAACGCAATTTGTTATACTTCCTCAATTTTGCTATCACGATCATTTCGGGAAATCCTGTTCAAAATACCCTTTTTAGCAGCCTTTTTAAAAATATATTTTGCCTTTATCAAAAAACTGGCCAATATGCCACATTATATAGTTCCTAAATAAGAGGATCTGCCATTTGGATGCGTTTAAAATCAAAAATGAATTTAAAAATGAGTCAGACTATAAGCAATTTGGATTTGAGGTTTTATCTCCAACTCCTATTTTTGTTTAATTTATTTTTGCTATAAGAATTGGTCCTATGAAAAACTTGTTCGAATAAAAGTTGTAGATATTATTGAGAAGATGTAACATAAATTTAATTAGATTTGATTGCTTAAGAATTGAGTAAGTTATGGATTCTTTTTCCACCCCCTTTTTCTTTTCGTTTTTAATTTTTTTCATTGGTAAAAGTTGGTCCTATCAAAAACTTGTAAATACAAAAGTTTTAGATAATTTTAGGAACATTTATAAAAAAATTAGTTGGATTTGATATCTTGAGAATTGACGAAGTTGTGAATTTTTTTCTTTCAAAAACCCTGTTTTTTTCGCCCCTTGAGTCCATTTTTAACTTTATCAAAACTCTGTCACGCATAAACTTTTAGCCCATTTTTTAGAAGTAATATAAACTTTTAACTGATTCGATATCTATTTTAATTAAGAAGTTATCGTGTTTTTTCGGTATTCACAAAACCCCTCCCTATTTCCACCCCTTTGGTTCGATTTTGCCCATTAACGAACTCGACCGAGATTTTTTGCCCCTTGAATTTATGTAAAAGTTTGAAGATCTGAGCATAATTATGGAAGTTATCGTGTCTAGAAGAAAGTGATATACACCGATAGATAGATAGATATATAAAGATTTTTACTGATGGTAGTTTTGGGGTCTAAAGGTCATGATCGGCGTAGATCTGCAATTTTTTTTCAGAAATTCCAACATGGGAGAGAATGCAATAGGTAGTATTTCATACGAAATGTACCTAAAAAATCCACCGGAAGGTTGCGCTGCGATAGCGATTTTTGCGCCATTTTCAATATTGTCCAGCAGAAAAGTGTATGAAGTATATTGAACCAAATTTTTTGTGTAAATGTTTGGCTATGGTCAGTATGCCCTACCTGAATTTGGAAAAAAATCCGCCAAAAGCGGGGCTTTATAATCGTAATGTCTGTATCATTTTCATTTTTGTACCATCAAACAGTACATGAAGTTATGCATAGAACTAAACTAATTTTTTATGCATGTTTATTTTTGGATATGGCAAGCAAGTGTTCTTGAATTTGAAAAATATTTACCGAAAGGGGGGGGGGGCGCTGTTAAAGCGATTTCCGTCTTATTTTCATTAATATACCATTGTGAAGTGTATAAAGTTATATACAGAATTGAACCAATTTTTTTTGTATGTTTTTGACTGTAGCCAGCAGATCTTCTTTGAATTAGGAAATATTCCGTGGGAAAGCAGCATTGTGATAGCGCTTTTTACATCATTTTCTCGATTTTTCGTCTTTCTGTTGTCCATCGGCTCGTACAGAGACGGGTCCTGCAAAGCCGACTATTTGCAAACAGCTAATGATAACAGAATAAGGGAAAACTATTGATTTTAGTAAATATCATGATTCACAATAACTTTTTTTTTTTTTTTTTTTTTTAAATCCGATTGATTGACTGAAGAAAAAATTTAAAGTAGGTATAGAAAATCAAAGTAGGTATAGTATTGAATTAATAATATTAAACCTTTAACATATGTAACTATTTTTGTAATATTAAAATGTACGTATAAGGTAGAAGAAAGTGTTGGGGTCGGCACATCCAGCTAGTTCATTGTTGTAGAGCTAGACATGCATTTTAAAAATTTAATAAAAATTAGGAAACATGACCCAATCATGATTAACTTTCGAACTTCGAATATCAACCCTTTACTGAAATTATAATTTGACGGTCATTCGTTATTCGAAATTTGTGAATAAAAATATTTGGATAGCAAATAATGCCACACAGTGAAATGACTTGATAATCAAGTTTACGAACAATGTTGTAGAAGAGGTGCTTATGTCGAAAATGGTGGAGCTCCAACAAATGTTTGACTAAACAAAAAATAAATTCGTCGGATGTGCCAATAGCAAAGCTTTCTTCTATATCATGCATGTCTCATGCTCAGGGACTGGCAAAATTTGAAAATTCTTAGCTTCCAAGGAAAAATTCTTAGGCGCCAGTCTGATGAATCATTTCTCTGTTATAACGCACTCACTACAAAATGGAACATTGGATATTCATAACCGTATTCGTCTATTTTTGAGTGATATGTGTCATTTTTACAGTGAGCAAGCCAACTAATCTATAGAAAAATCAAACTGAGCAAATATTTTAAGATAATACCATTTTACATTATAAATGTTAAATACAAAAAAAAAACTATGGAATAAAGCATTAAACAAATTTGTATCCTTACCTTGAATTTACAGCACGAAATTATATACACAAATTTGCCTTTAAGATTTTGATTTGAAATATCATTTGTCAATTGATTTTTAAGACCTGAAATCCTTTAAAGATAGTCGATTTAAATTTATAAACAATAAACCATTCACACTATCCTCTTTTAACCCTTTGAGTTCTGGGGTGTAAATTTCTACAAAATTCCAAATGTCAGATTGGCACCAGTATTTTACAAAGAAAAAAATCGGTTAACGATAAACACGAAAAAATGCATTAAACATTTTTCCAATAAATTTGGCCGAATTTTCTGATGCCATTGTGACATTTCGGAATTAAAATTATGTGGTAGAAAATTCTACCATCAGAGCTCAAGGGGTTAAGTTTGAACGGGATTTACTTTTGATAATATTCATTTTGCTTGAACTTTTTCCACTTGAAGCTGTTAGAACAGGAAGTGTCAGAATAATAGCAAAGAGATTTGACAAATATGAAGATCGATTATCCATAGAAAAACACTTTTCAAAAAGAAAATTAATCGTTAAATTTCTGCTGAGAACTGCTTTAAACTCAAACCATTTATATAAATATGAGTAATGTTATCTTCTTTGAGAGTAAGACAATAAGCAAAATTTCGCACATGGAAAATTAATAAATAGATAAAAAAGTTAATCAACAAGAGGAATTTTTTAGTCGCCGATCCACCAGGCGCTCGAGATTTGTCAGATTTTTCTCATGCTAGATCGAAATAAAATTTAGTCGAAATCGAAAATTAAACCCCAGATTAGACACTTGGTGGATATAATATTTTCTCACTTTCTGAGGTTACTTGAATCTAGACTTGTATAAAACCAAAAACTTTCTGCAAATTACTTTAATGTTGGGTGTAATTCGCGTTTTTTGTGCGATTCATGATTGTAATTCGCGTTTTTTATGCGATTTATGAATGTAATTTGCGGGTTATTTTATGCGATTCATAAACATTATGTGCGTTTTTTATGCGATTCATGAACGTAATTCACGCTTTTTTATGCGATTCATAAACGTTATGTGCGTTTTTTATTCGATTCATGAACGTAATTCGCGTTTTTTATGCGATTCGGGATCGTAATTCGCGTTTTTTATACGATTCGTGATCGTAATTCGCATTTGTTACGTGATTTATGCACATAATTCGCTATTTTTATTTGTTTTATGGACGTAATTTGCATTTTTTGAGCTTTCTGTAGAAGAAATTAGCGTTTTTCGAACGATTTATGAACGTGATTAGCGTTTTTTAACAGGATTTATGGACGTAATTTGCGTTTTTTGAACGATTTATGGGCGTAATTCGCATTTTAACAGGATTTATGGACGTAATTTGCGTTTTTTGAGTGATTTATGTACGTAATTCGCGTTTTTTATGCGATTCATGAACGTGATTCGCATTTTTTACACGATTTAAGGACGTAATACGCTATTTTTATGCGATTCATGGACGTAATATGCGTTTTTTGAGCTTTCTGCAGACGAAATTTGCCTTTTTAAAGTGATTTATGGAAGTAATTCACGTTTTTTACGCGATTCATGGACGTAATTTGCGTTTTTTGGGCAATTCATGGATGTAATTCGCGTTTTTTACGCCATCTATGAACGTAATTTGCGTTTGAGAGATTTACGGAGGTAATTCGAGTTTGTTACGCGATTTATGGACATAATTCTCTATTTTTATGCGATTCATGGACGTAGTTATCGCTTTTATGCAATTTATGAACGCAATTCACGTTTTTTACGCAATTCATAGGCGTATTTTTTTTTTTTTTTTTTTTTTTTTTTTTAGCGATACTCGGATGTAATTTGCGTTTCTTAAGCGATTCATGCACGAAATTCGTGTTTTTTACGAAACTCATGCACGAAATTCGCGTTTTTTTACGGGATTCATGGATGGAATTTGCGTTTTTAGCGCAGTCTTTGAACGAAATTCGCATTTTTTACTCAGCCTTTAGATGAAATTCACGTTTTTCGCGCGGTATTTTGTCGAAATATTGGGTTTTTTTCCTCGGCTTCCCAGGCCCTGTCATCCTCGGCTTCCCAACATTGTGCTTTCGTGAGGCCGTCAAATTCCAAGCAACTAGTATACAACATAGCTTGATATCGCAACCCGTTCCTAAAATCCCACGAATACGGTTATGCTATTACAGCGCTCTTTTCCGGTGGAATATCCCCATTTCCAATTAAAATTTAATGGTCACAATCAAAAACATACGTATAAGGTTTGGTTTAAGTCCATGCATAACTTCAGATACACTTTTCGATGATACATTGATGAGCATGGCAAAATAAAAATAAGTCACTGTTACATTTCTCTCTTCGGGCAGAACATTCCCAAATTCAATTAGGACTAGATGGCCATAGTAGTGATGGGCGATTCTGGAAATTTTGAGAATCGATTAAAATCGATATCGTATAAAACAACATCGATCATAATAAGAATCGATTTCTCAGTTCTAGAATCGATACTAGAATCGATATTTCGATATTTAGGTTCACACAGAGAAGATCCAAATTACTAATTCCAAAACTTAGACAATCAGCAGGACCGTAATTACCGCCTCCCACCCCCCCATCCCCATTTAGGGAGGCATAGAATTAAGCTATTGCAGATTTTAGAGTCGGATAATAAGAATTTTAAAAGAATTTTAGCCCAAAATTTAAAATGATTGTCACTTATGGTTTTCAGTTACGCAAAAACTTTGACAAATTTAAGAGACATAACTCAACTAATAACAACACTGAGTAACTTGGCATTAAACCGAGCATAAAGAGTGCCAAGAGCGTGTAACTAGGATGGGGAACAAAGAGAATAGACAAAAAAAAAAACTTTTTTTTTTTTCTAATGCCAACCAAATGTTACACGAGATAGTTTGGAAGAACATAAAATATGCCCCATTCCCAAGGGGTCAGGTAACCCCCACTCTTGACGGAAAGGCGACCATAGCCCAAATGTATCTTTTGTCGAATTTTCAAAATTAGGATTTACAATAAAACAGAACGAGAATTGTACATTTTAAAAATTGCATGCATACTTTGAACGGCCCATTTAGTAAAGATTAGCGAGGAAGGGGAGGGGGGCGAGGGATTAGAACGAACGAACTTGAAAAAAAAATAATTAACTAATAACCCAAATAACTGAGCTTCTAAACAAAAATATAGTGTTTAACTTAGTGTTGAATCTTGGGGTGGCCCGCGGGGAACATGCACTCTTTGAAACTATAAAAAGTGCCAAGAGCATGTAACTAGGTGGAGAGAGGGGTAGTAACAGAAAAAAACGAGGAGATAAAAACTTTATAAAGATATGTTACATGAGATGGTGTGGAAGAAACAAAAAATATGCCTCCCACCCAGGGGGGCAAGGTGAATCCCAAACGGACAGAAGGGCGACCCCGGCCCAAATGTATCTTTTGTTGAGGTTTCAAAATATGGATTTATAACAAAATAGAACGAGGATTAGACTTTTTTTAAATCGCAGTCATAATTTGAACGAACCTGTAAGTTAACATTGGTGAGGAAGGGAGGGGGGGAGTAGAACGGGCGAACATGAAAAAAAAAAAATAGTGGCACTCTGACAGTGCCGATAGAAGTGAAACCTTGAACAATTACGTGTGCATTTTTGAATCGTTAGGATGTATAATTTTGAATCGCCAGGAAATACTTTTAAATGAATAAAAAAAGGTTCTATAATATTAAAAAAAATATTAGTGTCTAAAAAAAAAAAAAAAAAAAAAACGCGATACCATATGTCCAGCTATTGTAGTTAACTCACTATAACTACTTTCCTACATTTTAAAACGCGATAAATACACCAACCAAATTTAGACCATACTATCGTTACCTCAATCCTTATCCAAATAAATCATTTTGTTTTAATGCCTGTTACAATATCTGCAGATTACTTTTTGAATTATTCAAATCGGACATTCCATTCAAAAGATATTACGAATTTAAAGATGACAATCTAAAGAAATAATAGCGCTGCTGAGTACTCGGTGGCCAAAAAGCTTAGGGATTATGTGTGCAATCAAACGATTGCGGGTTCGTACCCCAGTTTCGCTGATATGTATCAATGTTTTTTTTTTGAAGAAGAAGAAGAAGTTTGAAAAATTAAAATTTTAATACATTATGGGTCCGTAATGTGACCTGAAATGATGGGAGAAAATTTCTTTTGCTAGATTTGTAATGTATGAAGCATAAGCTTTCAATGGACATATTGTATCAACAAAAAACCCCTCTGCCCCCCCCCCCCCCAAAAAAAGGTCCTATAGGGAAAACCGGGAAAATGGAAAAGCAAAAAGAACGGCGAGAAATGGTTAGCTATACTAGAATTTTTCTCATCACTGTAATTCCTATAGAAGCAAAGTTATAGCCTTTTAAAGATTGAAATGAAGTGAAGAAATAAGCAAAATTAGGTGAGTGATCGACAGGGGGGGGGGAGAGAATCCACAGCTCTGGGGGTGCCATGTAGCTTAAACTTTTAAGTTAAAAATGGTAGAAAATTAAATGAGCGAAATTTTAAGGTGTATATTGGGGGAGGGTGCAAGCCCACCCCCCTCAAATTTTTTTTTGTTTCTTTTGAAGAAACAAAAAAATATGCCCTCCGGCGGGGCGCAGATAAACCCCAAACGGGCGGAAGGGCGACTTTTTATTTATCTTTTGTCAAGGATTTAAAATGTGGATCTAAAATAAAATAGACCGAGAATTGGACATTTTTAAAACTATGCATATTTCGAACGGCCCTGTAAGTTAAAACTGACGTGAAAGGGGGGATTAGAAGAGACAAACGTAAAAAATAAAACATAATAAACTAATACTTCAAATAACTGGACATCTAAAAATAAATATAACGATTTAACCTAGTGTCGAATTAATGGGGTGGCCCGCAGGGGATTATCCCCCCCCCCAGAAGTTATGAGATTTTATGCTTTTTAATGCACAAATTGCGATTCCCCAGTGGTGACCATCCCCCTCCAAACCTAATGACGCAAATCCCCCCCCGCCGCAAAAAAACCCTTCATACTTTAACATTTCCCCCCCCCCCAAACATAATACAAATTGTAAATTATATTCTACCTATAATCTACTGCACATTCAAGAGATAGCGAAATGAGAATAGCAGAATGAGCTAATATTGCCCTTTTCTAGAATTTAAAGAAAGAAAACATAGGAACATTTCTGGAATTAAATTTTGAAATATTAAAAAATTAAAAATCTCCCCCCCCCCAAAAAAAAAGTACTTTTTCTCAAATTCCCCCCCCCCCAAAAAAAAAAAAAACTAAATTGTATGACGCATCTTGCGTCACCAAACCCCTCTCTGGGCACCCGTGCACAAATTGCGATTCCCCCTCTCTTACAGAGCTCTAAAACATGATGCCTTTCTCCGGAGTCGCAGAAAAATACTTGCATTCAACACTGATTTAGCCTAGAAAGAAAAAAAAAATCGAAATCGAATCTAAAGATCGACATCGAATCTAAAGATCGACATCGAATCTAAAGATCGAAATCGAATCTAAAGATCGAAATCGAATCTAAAGATCGACATCGAATCTAAGATCGACATCGAATCTAAAGATCGACATCGAATCTAAAGACCGATCTTACGGGCAGAATCGATTTTACAGTTTTACTTTCTTTTGTAACTTTACAAGAAGAGAGTATTAGATTCGTGAAAAATTTTGACTTCCCGTTTTTGATGGATTTATATATTTTAGAAGGTTTTTAACACGATTTCATGTTTTTTAAGAAATATCTGTCTGTGTGTGTCTGTCACTCTGTGCGTCTGTATACGACAAAAATTTCTGACCGTTCTATCTGAAGAACAAATGCACGGAATTCCACAAAACTTTAGATTTAGTTTGACCTTGATATAAACTGAATCTAATTAATTTTTGGTGCATATAGCCTAACAGGTGGCGCTGCTATACTGCATTTTTTGCGATTTGCGCAACAGCTATATCTGATAAACGAATGAACGGAATTTCATCACATTTTAGATCCAGTTAGTCCTTGACATGAATTGATGTTTTCTGCATTTTGATGTATATAGCTTCTCAGATGGCGCTGCTATATTGAATTTTTCACAATTTCCACTCAGCGCCATATGAAAGGGGGGGGGGGGGAGGCGAAAGGAAGCGGTCGTTCCGAGCACGGAAATTTAGGGGGCGCCAAATTTTTACTACTAACATCACTTCTAGCCTATCACAAGAAAAAGTTAATGGGGGGGGGGGGGGAGGGCTAAATTGGAACTTTGAACCGGGCGCAGTTCTCTTTTCGCACGCCCCTGTTTCCATTTTAGCTTTATCTCAAGAGCTAATGCACGGACTTTCATAAAAATTTAGATTCAATTAGTCCTTGATATTATTTGATGCTAATTACATTTTGGTGGAAATCGCTTAAGAGATGGCGCTGCTATACTGCATTATTCATGATTAACGCAATAGCGCTATCTCAAGAACGAATTTTCATCAAAATTCAGATTCAGTAAATCTCTGACATAGATTAGTGTTATTTAGTTCTTGGTGTAAATTGCCCAGCAGGTGACGCTGATATGCTGCATTTTTTAGCTCACAGGCTATCATAGCCTGAGAACTTATGTGCCCGTCCGTTCTGTATGTTCGTGCATAACGCGATAACTCATGATAAAAATATCGGATCCACTTGAAATTTTGTATATAGGTATATCCTGATAAGGCGCTTCCCTGATTAGTTTTTGGAGTTCATTCGATATGTATAAGGGGTAACGGGGGGCTCACGCCCCTCCCCTTAATGGATATAAATGGGTTTTTCATGCAGAATTAACAGATTTTGTCCAAAATTTAGATATAGGATCATTCTGATGAGGCGATTCCGTGATTATTATTATGTTTTCATTGAATAAGTATAAACAGGGGGAACGGGGGGCTCATGCCCCCTTCTTTAATTGATATAAACGGGATTTTCATGCAGAATTAACAGTTTTCGTTCAAAATTTAGATATAGGATCATTCGGATGAGGCGATACCGTGGCTGTTATTAGGTGTTCATTGAATAAGTATAAACAGGGGGAACGGGGGGCTCATGCCCCTCCCCTTAATTGATATAAAAGGGATTTTCATGCAGAATTAACAGTTTTCGTTCAAAATTTAGATATAGGATCATTCTGATGAGGCGAGTCCGTGGCTGTTATTAGGTGTTCATTGAATAAGTATAAACAGGGGGAACGGGGGTTCTAATGCCCCTCCCCTTAACTTGCATAAATGGATTTTTCAATCAGAATTGTCAGATTTCGTTCAAATCTCTGAATAGTTTTGGAAGTTTAATGGTTAAGTATAAAAGAGAGGAATAACTCCTCTTAAATTATATAAATGCTAAATGGGTTTTTATTAAGAATTATCCGATTTGCTCTGAATTTTGGATATAGATTTTTTAATATGATAAAGCATGTACTTGATAGTTTAGAAGTTCAATGATTAAGTATAAAAAAGGAGAAAGGGGAGAGCTGTTTCCCCTTCTTAATTTTTTTTTTCGAACGGAATTAACGAAAATACAAGGCTGTAATGTACAATTAGTATGCGTAGCCTGTGAGCTCAATGCCATCAGTTTAACTGGGCAATATTCTTTTTATTATGATTTCGCAATAGCTGTATCTCGCGCTTTCATGGATTTTCATCAAAATTCAGATTCACCTGGTACTTAATAAAAATTGATCCCGATCAATTTTTGGTGTACATCACTAAAAAAAAAAACGCTATTTTGCAGGGGGGGGGGGGGCGGGTTCTGAGGTTTCTTTAATTCTTCTATCTTAGAAACTAATACATTGAAATTTTGGAATTGGCACATCCGTCTATTTTATCTTCGACTTTTGAAGGAAAATGAAAATTATATTACCTTCAGAGAAATCGATTAAAAATTTTAAAGTATCGATTAAATCGAGTTGGCCGTAGTATCGATTAAATCGATTTAAAAAATCGAAATCGCCCATCACTAGGCCATAGCCAAATACTATGATATTTGGTTCAGTTCTGTGCATAACTTCATGTACTTTTTTATGATAAAAAGAACGTTTGAGTTCAGACACTTTTCTCGGGGGTGGGGAGGGGGGGAGGTTCTTTGGCTCCAGATGGGAAGCATCATAGAGTTCGGCGGCGAGATTGCACTTTTTGATAACTAAAACATAAAATCTTATTTTTTTGGGGTCTATTTGCTCCAGGCGGAGATGTCGGTCCGGACCACCAGGCTTCAACATTGTAAAAAGGGAACACACACGCATCTTCACACACACAGGCGACGGCAATCTTTTTTTTTTTTTTTAATTTTTAATTTTTGTTTTAAAATATGTTTTTTGGAATCTCCAATGTCTTAAACATGTAAATCCGTAAAAAAAAGTTTTTGATTTTCAAAACGATTGCAAGACTTACCTTACACTACGTATGATAGCTAAGTAAAAATTGTTCTGATATAATAATTTCATTGCTATGTTTTGATTCAGTCATCTAAAATCTATAAATATCAAGAATTATTTTTACAGACAGTATTTTCAAACCGACCCGTGTAATAAATCTTAATCACTCTGCCACGCCCATAAAATATACTAATAAAATATTTTTTTTTTCTAGTAACAACTATAATAATGACATTCATTGAAGAATGTTGACAAATGTATTTTTCAAAAAATATTATAACACCATAAATACATTATCCATCTTTAACGTCTATCACTTATCTTTCTCTCTGTTATTCATCATCACTTTTACTATCTGCCATCAAGCTGTTCACCATTGCTCATCACGATATTTGTACGTTCAGTGAAGATGTTAACAACATCAGTTATGATGCTAAAAGAACCACGTGGGCTCTCAGGGTCATCTAGGAAATTTGAGACTGACGATGTGACCAGCCCCACTGTTTGTTTAGAGGATGCCCCACCGATTTTTGTTACTGCCACCCAAGTTGAGACGAAACGAAATCTGATTACTCAGAAGAGTTAATATTTGTAAAACCGTTAAGTTTATTTACTTACAAAACGGTCAAGGAATGTTATAAAGCTAATAAATAATAATATGCTTTTTAGAGTTTCTTTTAAAGAACTATAACTGAAAAAAAAAAAAAAAATTGGTATGCTTAAAAGGATACATACCTTGAAATTGGGCAAAATACCAATTTCCTTTTTTAATATTAACTGAAAGCTTCTTAAATTATAAATATTGTGACATCAAATTTTTATCTATACGAAAATTGATTTTTCTCCCTGCTCCTATTTTTTATAACTTGCTTGTTGAATAAATACTAAAGCCTTTTTTGCTAATTTAGACTTGTTTTTCATGGTTTACTTAATATTTTTGTGCATGGATTTAACATTCAAGTTTATAGCTTTTTTTAAAAAAATTTAAATTGAAAGTTTGTTTCATATTTAAGAAAATAACAAAAAAAAAATTTAATAATTAGTAATTTAATAAAAAGTTAATTAAAAAAAAAATAATTTTAGTAAAATAGGCTGTTTTACAAGATTTTTTTTTTTAATTTTTGAATGTATTTTCTAAGAAATCTTTAAAGTTCATTCGAATTTTTGAGAATGGAACTGTCTAAAAGCAGATTGTTAAAGCAGTTAAAATAACATGATTAGAACAGCTCGATACAAATCATCAGACGTTTTCAATCTAAATTTTTGAAAAACGCATTGGAATTTCATTTTAACCCTTCACTGCACATTGTGCCACATCTGGCACGTACCTAAAACTACTTTAATTCGCATTATGTGTCATGAATTTGGCTATTATAATCTCTATCTCTGATCAAGAACAGTCCAAAGAATGGTATAACTCTTATTTTGTCCATTCCAGATGGCTGCATTTGACAACAAATTAGAATTTGTTCTTCGGGGGGGAAAAAAATCTATCAAGGCAAAATTTATTTTCATTATTTTAACAGAATGTTTAAAAATATTAATATAAAGAAATTCTACAGTGTTAATCACAATAATAAATTAATTTAAGATAATTTAGTAGCAAAATACGTACAACAATACAATTTTAAAAAACCCTAATTGTGCACATAGGGTACACATCATAAAATATCAAATTTTAGCTGGAAATTTTAAATTTAATTCTTTTTTACTGCTTTTATTAGACCGGTAGATTTCATATATATATATACATATTTTTTTTCCCCATGATTTTTTTTCCATTCCGTACTCTTAACTTCTTTCAGTTAGTTTAATAATAAATGTCTTTAATAATTCAATTAGACAGTTATAAGTTATAATATATACATATTTCCTCAAATCACCCATCTACACCCTCTCCCATGATAATTCAGAAATGAGATATATTTATTGAAGAACAAATTTTTTATTTTTATTTTTTTAATACAAAGTTGCATCTTATAAATTTGTTTTCATTAGTTACTTTCCATTATTAACATTGCGAAAGCATTAGTGATTTCGTAACTGGGCATGCTATAAAAAAAAAAAAAAAAAAAAAAAAAAAAAAAAAAAAATTGCCTCCGCTACTTTTTTTTTTTTTTTTTTTTTTTTTTTTCAATAATAATAGTATTTATTGGTTGCATTTTTTAACAGTCTTCTCACGCCATGAAGACAATTTTTGGGAGTTAATTTTATTGAAACTGGGCTTATTTCATTCTAATAAGATGATTTTTTTTTTAATTTATATAAAAGTAATATAATAATATTTAAAAATATAATAATATAAATATTACGTATAAAATATAATATATAATTTAATAAAATATATTAAAATGTAATATAATAATATTTTAAATAATTTTATTTTCAATTTTTAAGTGACAAAATTAAGCTTGTATTTATTTATTTATTTGTATTACTTTTTCGCTCCTACTTTCCCAGAAAAAATAATAATAATTCTTATTTTAGTTTTATTTTTAACTATACTAATTGTCTTAAATTTCTGTAATTTTAAATATACAATAAATAAACAAGTAAAAGATAAATTTCAGCTTAGAACTACTAGGAAATATAATGATGTATTGAATATAAAACGGATTATGTATTGAGTTTATTTTAAAGTAAAATTCATTATGTAAATTAATAATGTTATTAATTAATAATTATATTTAATAAAATATTAATTTGATTTTTATATTAAAATTACTAATTGTTTTGAGAATTAAGAGTGGCAATTATCATACAAAATTTGTGTGAATCATAATATTTTGGATAAGAGTTGTGTGCGGTTTTCGGACACTTATAATCGCATTAAACTAAAATTTTATGGTCTTCAGTTTAAAAAATCTACAATGTTCCCTATAAAATTATGTCTTATTTCACAAAATTTCAGTTTGCAGGAGAAGGGACCAAAGTGTCTTGGAACCGAAACGGCTAGGGACCGAAATGTTTTGGGACCGAAATAGCTAGGGACCGAAACGGCGGGACCGAAGCGTCTGCTTCCCCATAATATATCATGATAAGTAATTTTCTTGTATTTACCGTTTCAGGCCCGAATTTTTTGTACAGTTTCTAGAAAATATTACTTCTACGTTAATAGATTAATTAATGTTTAACGAATATTTCACTGTCTGAATCATAACGAACATTGTTATTTTGCGTACTATTGGATTAATATTAGTATGACAATAAACTAAGGAAGAATTTTTGGAAATGTTTAGAAAATATTGTATTACATCAAGATTTAACTTATATATGTTACAGGCCAAACCCGATTTTAGGCCAAACTAGATTGGCCTAGGCCAAACCGGTCTATCCTAATGCCCATCGGATAAACTAGTTTTTCCTAGGCCAAACCGGTCTATCCTAACACCCATCGGATAAACTAGTTTTTCCTAGGCCAAACCGATTTATCCTAACGCCCATCGGATAAACTAGTTTTTCTTAGGCCAAACTAGTCTATCCTAAGGCCCATAGGACAAACTAGTATTTTCTAGGCCAAACTAGTTTGGCCTGACTTTTATAGGATATACTAGTTTAGCCTGCTGTTTATTGGTCTGAACTAGTTTGTCCTAGGCCGATCTAGTTTATCCTAGGCCAATTCAATTTGGCGTGATTTTATTGAATTCAATGACCGCCACAGCGCCAACATTCTGGTTTGTCTTAGGCTGATCTAGTTTATCCTAGGCCGATGTAATTTTACGTGTTTTTAGCTCACGGGCGTCAAAGCAGGAGAAATAATGGGCGCGCAGTTTCTGTATGTATGCATGTACGTACGCATATATATGTACGTACGTATGTACGTACGTATGCACGTGCGTATGTACGTAACGCGATAACTCTTGTTAGAAATAAAGTAATTTGACGTGTTTTTATCTCATCAGGCTACTGAAGCGTAAGAACTAATGTGCCCGTGGGTTCTGTATCTATGTATGTACGTAAGTATGCAACGCAATAAATCTTGATAGAAATACCCAATTTGCCTCAAACTTTCAATATAGGTTTATTCTTATGAGGAGCTTTTCTGATTAATTTTGGGAGGTCATTGAAGAAGACTAAGGGGGTTAAGAACCAAAGGCTGATTCGCCCCTTCCCTTAATTCAAATAAATGGGTTTGCATGCATTGTTAGCCTCAAATTTTAGATGTAGGAGCATTCTGATGAGGTGCCTCCATGATTAGTTGTGGGTGTTCATTGCCTAAGTATAAAGGAAGGGGGGAATAAGGGTAACGCCCCATAATTTATGTAAATATTTTTTTCGCGCAGAATTTACTGATTTGCTTCCAATTTTAGAAATAGATTCATTTTGGAAAGGTGCTTCTCTAATTAGTTTTGGGGTTAATTGGTTAAGAACAAAGGTAAGAACGGGGGGCTCCAGCCTAATTTTGGCAAATGTGTTTTTCATGCAGAATTAACCGATTTGCTGCAAATCTTAGATTTGTTCATTCTGATGAAGCGCTTCACTGATTAATTTTGGCGGTTCTTTAGTTAAGTACAAAGAGGAAATGTACAATTTATTTCTTTCCTTAAATTGGATAAATTAGTTTTAATACAGAATTATCCAATTTGCTTAAAATTTGGACAGGAATTCATTTTGATCAGGCGCTTCTTTAATTAATTTGGTTTTTTTTTAAGTATAATGGGACAGTGGACGATTTATCGCCTTCCTTAAATTAGATAAATGGGATTTTATGCAGATTTATCCGATTTGCCATAAATTTTAAATATAGTTTTTTTTATAAGGCGAATCCCTGAATAGTTTTGAGGCTTTAATGATTAAGTATAAAAGGAGTAATAGGAGATTACCCTCCTTAAATCAGATAAATGGTTTTTTGAGCAGAATTATCTGATTTGCTTCAAATTTTGGATAATTGTTTAATTTTATAAAGCGTATCTGTGATTGGTTTCGGGGATTCAATGGTTAAGTATAATTGGGGGAAATGGGAAAAAGTAATCCACCTTACTTTATTTTTCGAGGATGCTATTCTTTAAAAAAAAATAAGGCTGTAATACACATTTAGTGTAAACAGCCTGTGAATGCAAAGCCATCAGTTTAACTGGGCAATATTCTTTTTAATATTTATCTCGACTGCTGCTCCATTGCTAACATTGTGCAAAGTGGTTTTGCCATCGCCCCTGTATAATGTATTTTATTCGAAAGGTAGTACAATACTGTTAGAGATTTGCACGGACCGGAATTTCGAGGCCCAGGCCCCACCCTTCCCAACGAAAAGTTATTTTGTCTTGACCCGTTGTAAAAATTGAAATTTCAACCCGAGCCCTGTCTGTACAAAAATCAGTGAAAAGAGACTCAGTCCGCCTCGATCTGGCCCTATTCAATTTTTGCAAAAAAAATCAGATTTTACTTCATATACAATTGAGATTCCTTTAAAAAATACTACAAACATATTTATTGGATAAATTTATAATGCATTTTTAAATTACAATGTGTTCGCAGAACACAAAATACACAATGTATTATTGATTATTTGGATTCTTAGACTTTTCGATATTCAAATAGGGAATCATTAAATAATTAATGTAGTTTAGAACAAAAGAAAAAAAAAGGAGGGATATAAACATCATGACTTTTGAATATGTTTCGTAAAAAGTAGATTTGTGAATATATTTCTCTATCTTTATTTAAGGCTTTTCTCAAATCCAAAAGAGCTACATCCTAACACATTTATGAACTAATTTCTTTTCGGAAATGCATAAGATTAACAGGCATTCTCACTCAGAAAATATGTAATCGAATGTCTTTAAACATTTTTTCTTAAAAGCGATGTATCTTTGAGAAAATGCTATTCAAGCTATTTTTTTGAATAGATTTTTCGGTTACGACTTCACGGTAAAGAAAAACTTGACGCCGTGATAAGAATAGCTTATATGTCGACAGAAAAATGGAAAACGCTGTTCGATTCCAAATTATGTTCAGTTCCGATCTGGCTCGAATATGCAATAATAATAATAGTAGTAGTAGTAGTAGTAATAATAATAATAAATGCAAGTCTTATCTCACCACGGCACGAGTATGGAGAAAAAAAAGAAACACCATGTCCAATGCATCATGTTTTAACGGTGAGCATGTTGAATTTCTGTATTGATGTTACAAGCAATGACTCTTTACACACATTTATACTTATTCCAATGAAAGATATATTTTTTATGGTAAAACCCGAATTTGAGCCAAATTAAATTAGCCTAGGCCAAACTATTTCATCTTAACGCCAATTGCATAAACTAGTTTTTCCTACGCCAAACTTGTTTATCTAAATGCCCATAAGATAAACTAGTTTTTCCTTGGTAAAAGGGTAATCTTTGATTTTTTCCTTCATACTTAACCATGAAACCCCCAAAGGGGATTCGCCTTATCACAAAAACGTAAATAAGTACAAACATGCGTACATATATGCTTACATACATACATACAGAACTTGCGAGCCCATTATTTATTAGGCTTTGACGTCCTAGAGCTAAAAACACGTAAAACTACATTGGCCTAGGATAAACTAGATCAGCCTAGGACAAACCAGAACGTTGGCGCTGAGGCGGTCATTGAATCCAATAAAATCTCGCCAAATTGAATTCGCCAATTGATAAACTAGTTCAGACCAATAAGCAGCAGGCTAAATTAGTTTATCCTATATAAGTCAGGCCAAACTAGTTTAGCCTAGGAAATACTAGTTTGTCCTATGGGCCTTAGGCTAGACTAGTTTGGCCTAGGAAAAACTAGTTTATCCGATGGGCGTTAGGATAAACCGGTTTGGCCTAGGAAAAACTAGTTTATCCGATGGGCATTAGGATAGACCGGTTTGGCCTAGGCCAATCTAGTTTGGCCTAAAATCGGGTTTGGCCTGTAACATATACAAATTTCTAATACTTTTTTGCGCTTTATTACACGTGACTCTTTCAGGAAAGTAACTTTTATTTTAAATTTAAAGAGTGAAATACGTGTTTAAAATAAAAGAATCGCAAACAGTGCAAAGAGAATTAAGCAAATAATAATAATTATTATTATTACTAAATGCCTAAACATAAATGAAGTCATTTAGTAAATGCATAGGCAGGCATATACTAACATTACCAGTGGCGCAGCCAGAATTTGGTTCTAGGGGGGGGGGGGGGTGAGTTTCTGCTAAAAGTGTTCGCCGGTTAATAGAATCATTACCAATTAGAATATTCACTGTATAATACTTAAACTCAAAGAGCACTTATGTGGCAAAAAATCATCATTCTATTAGCATAATACGTCTCAGAAAAGTGATTTAGTCCAAATAACCATTTTTTAATTATACTAATCCATGTAATATTGACTTTCACAGTTTTAAGTAGAATTTTTGCCATTTAATTGAATCAATTAAATGAAATCTGATTCAATAAAGCGGCGGATTCCGAAGTAAGCCAAATCGTTTAAATATTAAGTTTGGTTTTGATTCATATAAGCGACAATTATAGTGATCTTTCTTAGCTCTGGGAGGGGTTTTAACCCCAAAACCACCCCCTTGGCTGCGCCACTGAACATTACTATATTTAAATAGTAGTAAAAGCATTTCTTAAAATAAAATAATACTTTATTAAATGTTATGTACTATTAATAGTACACCAGACCCGAAACGGTTTATTTTAATCTTTGACTTTTGTTGCCATAATTTCAATGATTCAGAGAATTCGACGTCAAGTGTCTTATCTTAATATCCAAATCTAAAGAGCATTTTAAAGACTTATCCATTCTCTTAAAATCCCTTTGTTCTCCATTTATATAAACGCATTTTAACAGAGTGGGTGAATAAGAACCATATAAAAAACCATTTATTACCTTATCTTGTTCAATGTTCTACAATTTACAAAAAAAAAAAAAAAAAAAAAAAAAAAAAAAAAAGTACCCTATCTATAGTCATTCATTCACGAGGGTGGAGTGGGAAAATCTGTCAAAAATTTTGATTAGCCATTCAAGGTCTTACATTATTGTAAAATATATCTATGTACAAAAGTAGAAAACTTTTACAACGATATTTATCTTTCCAGAATTGGAATTATATGTAGGTATTCGAGAATGACATTTGCTTATCATCAAACACTGATACTTTTATGCCATATCTTGTAAAAAAGTATAAATGACTCTAACTTCTTTTTATTCTCGTGTTGTTATAATAGACCTTGGAGGTTTTGCAAGACTTCTAAAAACAGGAGAGCAAAAAAGGACAGAAGCGAAAAATCAGCTTTAAACAAAGAGTATGAAACACTTTCCAACACTTTCTGAACACTTTGACAATGGACCCGATTAATTTCTGAAGCTATGTAAAGCACAGTGTCGTTTTTGGGAGACCATTTCATTCGAAAAGAGATATCTAAATTCGACATACCTGGAAGAACATCCCCAATGCATTATTCAAATTGCTACAAATATTAAACGTTATTTGGTTTTCTCGATTTTGATTAATTGGATGATATAGACCGAAAAGCGGCAGCACAGATAGTTAGTTCATCGATTTTACGGATGAAAATCTAGGATTAGTTAAATCTCGATTCGCATATTAAAACGCAATCGGTCTGCCAAGTTCTATATTGGTGTAAAACACCTAAAAACCCCGATTTTAGCGAATGGCTCATAGGTTTACCTGTTCCCAATCCTCCATGTTATCATATTTTTGGGTACAGGGAAGCATAATGGCACAATTGTCTGCGCTGCCACCTACCGGTCTAATAATATTGCCTGATAAATTGAAGACTTTGGTTGCTTGGACAAACTGTAGAATTATGTTTATGTGGTTGAAACTGATATATTATATGAAAAAATTAATTTGTTTATAAAGGGTATTTTAATGATACATTTTTAGATACAGGGTGTCTAGCAAATAACACCCTGATTTCAAAATTAAATTTCTCAAAAACAAAGATCGATAGTAATATGCGGTAAACGGTTTTTTCATTGGGTAAGCTGTAAAAATCTTATACAGAAATTTCAAACACTGAATATTTTGAAAAATTTGCGTTCTGATTGCATAGAATGCTTTGATTTGACATTTTTCTTGTTTTAGATTGCCTGCAGAGAAATAATTTTTCAGCTTACAGTGCAATATTTTAAAGATTTTTCGAAGTAAATTTTTAGAATTTCGAAATTTCAAAAATTTAATTAAAAAAAACTATGACATATGGCACTTTTAGCCGAAAAACACATTCTCTGGCAGCAATCTAAAGCAAGAAAAATGGCAAATCAAAGCATTCTTTGCAATCAGAACACAATCTTTTCAAAATATTTACCGTTCGAAACTTTTGTATAAGATTTTTACAGCTTACCTGATAAACAAACTGTTTACTGCATAATTCTATTTATCTTTGTTTTTGAGAAATTTAATTTTGAAATCAGAGTGTTATTTGCTGGACACCCTGTATATACGTTATATATATATATATAGAACCATTACATAATACTACAAATCAATATATATATATATATAAGTTAGTACCTTGAAATGTAGTTATAATTTTGGAATAGAATTAATTCAATGTAAAATTTGTTGGCCCGTGTTTTCCCGATTTCGGGCCCCTTCAAAAATTTCTAGGGGAATCACGTGCTTCTCGTGCCTATTCGGTAATTGGGTCTGCTTTGACATCAATAATTCCATATTATTTTTATGCGATAATTTCGTAAATCAGGGATAAAATGAATGACAGATAGTTGTATCATGCTTACGAAAGCATATTTATGCACGAATGCATATACATGTAGATTAGACATGCATACGCTACATACACAGATATGCATGTCAACAAAGTCTGTAAGTCGCAAATATTTAATGTGGATTTGGTCACTTTTGAAAAACTCTCACGGATATTCATTTAAAATATCCTTAACTGAATACGTGATTCGTTACGCATCATACAAACAAAATGCAATTTGGAATGTCAAGTGTGGGTCTGGGAAAACCTTCGAATATATCTAAATCATTTATCAATTCTATTAAAATATAACATAATTCCCTCTCTATCCTCATTAATGAATTAACACAATTACATCAGTCAACAAACGAAACGCGGTCCTTTGTTGAATGCCGAACAATGCTCCCTTTCAATCAATCCTTTTAAAAACCACGTTATTTTGTGCGATAATTTCCCAAACCACCAGATAAAATAAAACTCATAGGGTTAAAAATAAACTCAACGCTTTCCTTGTGGCGTAGGACGTCGCGTTAAAAAGAAAAAAAGTAATAATAAATAAACGAAGAACGCTATCAAATGAAAATGAATCCATTTGTGGCCATCCCATAAAAATACTTTCTTCTGAAAGAGTTCCTTTCACGAAAACAGAACTTTATGAGCGGGCTGTGGCATCACACAGTCCGATAGGGCGCTGCCATTTTTTTTTCTTTCTTCTCCTATCATTTCTACGGAGTTGAATTCCAAGTTGCTTGTGCGGTCTGTAATTCTGGATCAGGCAAAAAAGAACCAAATCGCAGATATACTTTTTCCTATACTCAAGAGCGCATATTGAAATATGAATGCGATTCCATCTGGTGCCTTACAGCATCTTTCTCCTCAGTAGATTACTATCACATGTCTTCCTTTTTTATTTCTGGTCGATTCCTCTCTTTTTTTTTCCCAAGTTTGACATTTATAATGTTCCTAAAAAGTCGAGAATAAAATTCTAAATAAAATCATCGAGATGTTATACTTAGAAACAGACTTTAATGAGTGCACCTGACCTTCTGTATTTGCGACAGAATGGTTTGATAAAAATATCCTAGAAATCAAAATAGTTTTGTTTTTCATGTGTTAAAGAAATGCATCTAATAGTGTTGACGTATCAATAAGATCAGTCACTTTTATGAATAAAAACACTGCGATCAACGGCGTTAATTAACTTCATATAAAAATGTACATATAATAAATATACCGGGTGTCCCAAAAAGGACTGATGGATTTTAAAATTCAATAACTTGCAAACGGTGACAGCTATTTAAAAAATTTTTGCAGGAGGGTTATGTATAATGTCAGGAGTTTTTTTACCGTAATTTTTTATTTTAGTTCGCATCTCAAACAATAGGTGGCGCTGACGGCGATTGAAAGCCAGGTCGGCGCTTCATTCAGCACTGATCACCTGGCCTTTGATCGCCGTCATCGCCACCTATTGTTTGAGATGCGAACTAAAATAAAAAATTACGGTAAAAAAAACTCCTGACATTATACATAACCCTTCTGCAAAAATTTTTTTAAATAGCCGTCACCGTTTGCAAGTTATTGAATTTTAAAATCCATCAGTCATTTTTGGGACACCCGGTATAAATATATATATATATATATATATATATATATATATATATATATATATATATATATATAATATTTACCAAAATTTAAAATTCAGTAAGACCAATAGATAAACTGCATTTAACATCTATAATGAACATAAAAAAATTAAACTCCTATTTAAAATAAACAAAACTGATCACCAATTTAATTCTTCTATGAAATGATTATAAACAGACATGTGAAAGCCCAATGGATGAAAAACAACAGAAAACTTATGTTGTAAATCACTCGTCAGGGGTACATAATTTACAAATATAAGCAGTAATTCAGACAGTTTCTGCAATAAGTCGAGCAATAAGCAAAGAAATTTGATCTATTATGTAGCCTTACTGACCAGATGAAAAAAATATAGAAACAAAAAAGCTAAATTTGAAAAGTATTAATATTGAATAATAATAATAATAATTCATACCAGCTTTTCCTATAAAATGATATAATTTTAAAATCCATCATTAGCACATGTTATATGCCATCAATCAATGTAAATTTTACCGCAAGTAGATTATCAGTTACAGTTACTAAAACAGAAAAAAATATAAAGAATAAGTAAAAATTATATATATATATATATGATAGCGTTCCTGGACACCCTTGTCACTCGCAGTGAAACTGGCTTCTCTACATCTGTCTATCGAAAAAGCTTCGCTGTTTCTCTATTCCCCCACGCTCGTCCATGTCATCCTCCAAGTCAAAAAATGGCTGCCTTTTACACATTCATAAATCGTGCTCTTCATGTTTGCTCTGATTCTCAGTCTCTCAATAATGAAATTCAATACATTAAAGCAATTGCATTTGATAGAGGTTACAACCCTTCTATTATTGATACTGCCCTTTCTAAATTGCAAAACTCTCACTCCTCAAACTCATCTCAGTCTTCTACTCGTTCCAATATTAGCATTGTCTTACCTTTCTTTCCAAAATCAAGTTTTTCCATTGCTAAAATTCTTAGTCGGTTCGATTTCAAAATAATTTTTACTCCTACTAATAAACTCAACCTTTCCAACCTTAAAGATCCTGTTGATTTATCAAATTCATGGGGCATTTACAATATCAATTGTCAGTGTGGTCTTTCTTACATTGGTCAAACCAAACGCAGTCTAAAATTTCGTATTAAAGAACATAAGCAATATATTGAAAAACAAGAAATCAAGAAATCCTCAATCGCAAAACATTGCTGGGAGACGAGTCATGCTTTTGACTTCAATTCGGTTAAGATACTAACTAAACCTACTTCTATACAAGAACTCAACTTCCTTGAAGCTTTCCATATCCATAAAAATCTTCCTAATCTTGTTAATTGTGATTTTGCTATTCCACCATTATCAGACTGTTGGAAATATTACATTAAAACTAATTTTTCTTAATCTTTTAATGCAATTCTCGCAATATCTTTTCCATTTTCCACCCAATTTTCCTATTAACTGTTCCCTGTTTTCCTATTGGCTGTTGCCTAGGATCCTCTGTTTTCCTATTGGTCAAGAAACTTATCACTTGAATCCCCATCCTCCCTATATATATATGAGCAAATCTCCACTATCTTTAGCACTGAGGAAGGTATGCTATATGCTACCGAAACCGGTATGCTTGGAATTCGAATATTCTGGTGTTCTAACGTTGTAAATAATTTTAACTTTACCATATTACACCAGGCAACAACCTATTATTATTGATAGCGTTTTTGTTGCTTATATGCATTACCGGCTAATAAAATCAGTCGCTTTTATGAATTAAATCACTAAGAGCGAAAAGGAGTTAATAATATATACAAATTCTTTGGAAATTTTCTAATACAACCATCAATTTATGTAACCTCCCAGTTAGTCAAATCACTTGCATTCTTTAATTAAATCCTTGGGATAAAAAAAGACACAACATAGACACTATTTTAAAATTTTCATATGCAATAGCCATAATTTATATTAAAATCTAATTGAATGAGCCTTTTATACGACCTGTGATTCTTTCAAATGAGGGGGAAAGTATCCAGGCCGTGATACAAGGCTAGAATGTTCGCTTAACCCTTTGAGCTCATGTGGGTAAGTTTCTTCAAAATTCGAAATGCCACATTGGCACCAGTATTTTGCAAAGAAATAATTCGTCTTGCCATATGCACGGAAAAATGCATTAAATTTTTTTTAATTAAACTTGGCCGAATATTCCGGCGCCATTGTGATATTTCGGAATTAAAATTAAGTGGTAAAAAATTCAACAGTCAGAGCTCAAAGGGTTAAGCTGCTAACATTCTACTTGTAACTAACTACGCTATCCTGGGTAAATTCGGTGGGCACGATTCATTTCAAAAGTTTCCCTTACCATTAAAAAAAAAATGCAAAAAATCTTCATATTTTTCATTGTTTCTAATTACTTATTTTTTAATTCTATATTGCACCACTTTCTTAAACCAAAAATATTTGCTATACGTTTGACAACAATTGCATAAGAAATATACTACAATTTTTTCTTTTATTTATTTATTTTAAATAGTGTTCAACTAAATCATTCCATTAAAGATAACGATTTTTTTTCTCGTTATCAATTTAAAGCTCTGCCGGACCAGGTTGGGCTAGGCCGGCAAATAAATAAATAAATGAACCAGGCAATCGGGCCGGTTTAATAAAAAATTTAGCGGGCATACTGGCCTGATATAAAATTTTTAACAAAGCAGATAAAATATGAGCTGCATAAACATGAATGAAATTCAATGAATATAATATTCATGAGAATAAGTATAAATGTACATCACGAGCCAATGCTTGGTGGATTAAAATATACAGTAAAATTATCCTATAAATATGTACGTGGTATTCTTTAAAGCAATCTTAATTACATTTTTAGAAAAAAATTAGATTTTTTTTCTATAAATTGAGTCGGGCCATATCGGGCCGGGAATGTTCCCGTAAAGCGTGGTGACGTCACTGCAACGTTGTTGTGAAATCACATTGTGACTTTGTGACCATCGATTGTCAATGTGACGTCACGTGACGTCGACGTGAAGTCACAGTGACTAAAATGTGAAGTCGTTATGGCCGTTTTAGAGCTCTTTTGTGACGTTTCAAAGTGGTCACAATGTGACAAATTTGTGAAAAATGTGTCATTTGTGACTAATTTGACGTTAACATTGTGACGAAACTGTGACAAAAGCGACGATATTTAAATTGCCAGAAACATGTTTTTTAAAGTAAATAACATGTTTTGAAGCATATTTATAAATTTCTAAAGATTTTTAAGAAAGTCACATCTCAGTCACAATGTGACGTCACTGAGTGGTGGCATTTTGGTCACAGATGTGATGGGACCAAAGTGACTCACAGTGACGTCACTGTGATCATGCATGCTATTAGGGTTTTTACTAATTTCTGTACGGGCGTGGCCGTGATATCTATACATATAATAAAACAGTAGGACCCGGTGTGTCTGTACATTGAAGATAATTGACAAAAATGGAGTCAGGGCGATAAAAGAAAACCAATGAAACACAAAAAAAATTTTTTTGAATTTTTTGTCTGTCTGTCTGTCTGTCTGTCTGTTTGTTCGAGGTTATCTTCGTAACTACTGAATGGATTTTTATGCGGTTTTCACTAATGAAGAATGCACACTCCCGGGCAGTGTATAGGCTTTGTTTCATCAAAATCGGACAACAGACAAAAAAGTAACAAAAAGAAACAAAAGAAACTATTAGGTGCGCTGCTCACGTTTTTTAGTACATATAAAATCCAATAGATGTCACTGTGCGATTTTAAAACGCGCTATCGTTATGTTTTCGCCAGTCTACTTAAGTATGAGAAAGTTTCAAGCTGGCTGTCGTTCCATGTGGTTTAGTCGGTAGAACGTCAGTGCGCCATACTGATGGCCCGGGTTCGATTCCCAGCATGGAATTTTTTTTCACTATGTTGGCATTAACGCCTATAAGCAATTAAAAGAATTTGAAATATTGTATTCAAGGCGAATTTTCTCTCTGGGAAAATTTCCTTGCATTAATATGTCAGTGTAATTTTTTTTTCGATTTAATTTTTTTTTTCGAAACTTTGTTTTTCTTAAAAAATTACAGTAAATATTTGATATTTCCCAACGTTTTTTGAATGATCGACTTGCTTTTTTTTTTTTTTTAATGTATGTCTGAACCTTATCTAACTACTTCTTCAAGATTTCTTTAGATAAACCGACCAGCGTAGCGGGCGAAGGCCGCTAGTGTGAGAATATAAATGGGCCGGGATGGTTCAGGCCGTACGTTTAGGTTTTAGACCAGGTCAGGCCGGGCCGGTTGGGCCAAGATAACTTTCGTTGAGGTCGGGCACAGGTGTAGAAATTCCAGTCCGTGCAGACCTTTAGCCCTACTACGGTCATATTCATATCGAAGTTCTTTATCTGCATTCATTATAATTTCTTTACTGTAAATCTACTTTTTCAGCAACAATACTCTTGACACTGGAAAACGGTTATTGGCAATACGCAGCGATATTGCATAATATCTTTCAAGATTCGAGAGAACTGATCTGCTAAATCATTTAACAGGTTTGGATTCAATTGAATGGTTTATTCCTATATGCAGCAGAAAAGAACTTTATGATTTTCATGTTATTATTTTTTCAGCTATCTTATAAATTTGCAGATTCGTATAATTGATAATTACTGTTATTGCAGATTAGTTATAGTAGTTAGAAAATGTTCCAAACAAAAATACTCTATTTAGACATTAATACCAAAAAATTGTAGAATTTTTAAGAATCTCCAGAGTTATAAAATAAATTTTAAATTTGAAAAAAGAAAGACTGCTTTACTGAAACCAGACAATTCCACCTGGGGTATCTGGGGACTCTTCTCTCATGTGAAAACGCCCGTTCTCTAAATGTTATGGGCATCCTATGGGCAGATTGTTTTCCAATTTCTTGTTTATATTAAAATGTTTTATTTTATTTTATTTTTATTACTTATTTTTATTTTAAATTATTTTTATTTTATTTTCATTTTATTTATTTATTTATTTGTTTGTTTTATTTTATTTATTTATTTATTTTTGTCATAGGATAGCTAAACTCGAACTCTAATAGAACCATTTTGTACTTTTTCGATTTAGGTTGCAGATTTTTTTAAATAAAAGTGCTTCCACTTTCGGAACCAGATGATCGCAAAATATTTCACTAGTTATAAACAATCGTTTAGATTCTAATTGTTTCAGAATTTAAGACCATAAAGTTTGATGACACGTCTGTTAAATTCGTGTTTTATTTATTTTGTTTATTCTTTTTATTTGTGAAATTTTAATTCCATTTGTAATTTAACTATGGAATTTTACGTGGACACAAACAAATGCTGCATTATTGTCATAGTTTAAAAAAAATAATAATAATAATCCTGTGTAGTAAGATTTCACACTAGTTGACATATTTTGGCGAATGTTACTTGCTGCATTTAATGGCGTACATCTTTGTTTAAATTTTCCCCACCCGAAAAACATAAAACCGTGTTAAAAAACACGGACGAGAAAAAAATTTTCTCGTCCGTTTGTTTGTTTGTCTGAAAACGCTCTATTTCCCAAACAAACTGAGATAGAGACTTGAAATCAGGTGTTTGCTTAGTATATAATAATGAAAAAAAGCCTATTAAATATAGTAACCTTGATTATCGGGAACTATTTTTTTCAGACTCTTGAATTATTCGTTCTGATGAAACGTATGTAAAAACTTTTGATTTTTTTTATTTTAAGGAGTAAATGGAAAAGACAATAAAAAATACATACATTTTCCATAAAGAATGAAGTTAATCAGATAATTAGTTGCCGAGATATTTGTAATCCTATTTTCCACACACTTCGATTTTTCATGACTTTGCATTTCAATTCAAATATATATTTGAATTGGAAGTGAGACATTTCATCCAACGCAGTGAACTGTTAGTTAATATGATAATCATTTTGGGCATTATAAAAATGTTTATTTTATGCAGTTCTGTACTATATGATTATACTGTCAACCAAAAAAAAAATTTGCCAAATTTTAAGATTAAATGACAATACAGGCTTAACGTAAATGTCACGTTCCCTTTTGGTTACATCAGCAAGCGTTTTTTAATTCGACGTTTTAATTGTATATTCAATAATATTTTACTAATTTATTTGTTCTTTCGTTATTTTAAATGAAAATTACGTAAATTAGTATAATTTTGCGAGCAGTTTAGCGATTTATATTATTTGTCGAAATTGGACGACGGGATAATCAAATAGTATCCGCAATTCCGTAATAGAGCATTACAGTGCATTGAAAATATTAAATATACGTTTAAATTTTATTTTGGAATTGCAATGCATTTTATAAATTGTTTACACGTGTCTTATTTCCATATTTTATAGTGTGTTTATCCATGACGGATAAGTATTACGGTGGCCCCCAACGACTACGTACAACGACGAGTTTAAAGAGTTAAAAGTTCATTTATTAAATACTTTGTCTAAGCAGTTACAATTTTTGAGGAGTTAGTCAACATGTAATATCATTTATGTTTGAATTCATTTGTGTTGTAATAGGGCTTCACGCTAGTTGGCATATTTTCGCGAATATTGCTTGCTAGATTTTAATAGCATCAATATTTGTCCCCCCCCCCCCGCCTTGCAATTCCTCTTTCTCTCTCTGCGCCGCTGCTTAAGTTTCGTTTATCTGTGTATTTTTTATTAACTCTGAGAAATAATAAAATCATAGTAATAAAATCTCTCTCCCTCTCTCTCTTTAATTTTTCTTTGTTACCACTTTTTATGCTTAAGAAATTATACAAGATTTAACATTTAGAAACTCATCTTTTTAATACTTTATATTGGAATAAAATTTTTCAGGAATTAATCAGAGTGTAATGACATACTTAACACTATGACATCCATTTTTGTTTAGTTTTTCCTCACATGTACTTCACCCTTTTCTATCTCTCTACATCACTGTTTCCGATTCGTTTAACTGCAGTAATTTGTTTTAAATTAACTCTCAGAAAAGATAAAATCATAATTATAAAAAATATTTTTTTAACATTCTTTTTTGTTCTTATTTTTTAAGCTTGTGATAATATATAACACGTAACATTTAGAAATTCATCTATTAAATACTTTATCTTGTAATCAAATTTTTGAGGAATTAGTCAGCATGTATTATCATTTATACACGCATTCATTCGTATTGTAATAGTAGGCTGGTTGAAATAATTTTAGAGAATGTGGCTTGGTATCTTTAATGGTATAGCATCCACTTTTGTTTAGTTTTCCCTCACATGCATCCCTCCCTATCCCTTCTATCTCTCTACGTCACTGCTTCCATTTCTTTTAATGTGGCAATTTGTTTTAAATTAACACTGAGAAAAGATAAATCATAATTATAAAAAATATTTTCTTAAAACGTTCTTTTTTGTTATTATTTTTTAAGCTTGTGATATTATTTAGCACTTAACATTTAGGAATTTATCTATTAAATCAGGGGTGCAAAAATCTAGGCGCCAGCAGGCAGTTTCTCACCACAAAATTTATTTCGTTTTTCTTCGTCTAATATTTCGTGTGAAATTCCTGCTAGAATGCTATTAAATTTTGAGCGAAAAAAACTTTAAAATTTTAGTGGTGAGAGACTACCCTCTGGCGCCTAGATTTTTGCACCCCTGTATTAAATTCTTTGTCTTGTAATAAAATTTTTGAGGAGTTAGTCAGCATGTAATATCATTAATACATGCATTCATTCGTATTCTCATAGTACGCTAGTTGATGTAATTTTAGAGAATGTGGCTTGGTATTTTTAATGATATGACATTGGCATCGACTTTTGCTTAGTTTTCCCCCACATTCACCCCCCTCTCCTTCTATCTCTCTTTGTCACTGCTTCCGTTCCGTTAATAATTTGTTTTAAATTAACTCTGAGAAACGATAAAATCATAATTATGAAAAATAACCTCTATAACTTTTTTAAAAAAACTTGTGATATTATTACACTTAACATTTAACATATAGAAATCCATCTATTATTTACTTTATCTTGTAATCAAATTTTTGAGTTATTAGTCAGCATGTAATGTCATTTATACGTGCATTCATACATACTTCACTTTGACATGCCATATCTAAAAAAAAACAGTCATAGAAATCTAATTCATAATCGTGCATTCCTGCACGTCATTAAAACGCTTTATGTCTCTGCACTTTCTATTCCCATTCCGAGGCCCTAATTAGATAGACAAAACCCCACCCCATGTATGATAACATTTACAGAACACTTTTTTATGTGACTATCTCTTGTCGAATCTCGCTTTTCTTCTAACTGGAGAAGGCCAAGGAAGGACGGACAAGCAGTAGAAACAAAAAAATAATGCTCCATCACACTCACGCCTCAAAGACAATTTATAACTCACAAGAGTTATTTGTAATTCTAAAAAGCGTTCTTTCATGAGTCTAGTCCGAATCGAAAGAACATTCTTGACATTTCTTTTTATTATTTTTTCCTTAATTTACATTATTTTTTTCTTTTTAAAGAATTTTGAATTTTTGAAATTTTTGAAATTTTAATTTTGAATTTTGAATTTTTGATTTTGAATTTTGAATTTTTGATTTTTGATTTTGAATTTGAATTTTGGATTTTGAATTTTGATTCTGAATTTTTTATTGTAAATTTTGAGTTTTGAATTTTGATTTTGAATTTTTGTTTGTAAATTTTGAATTTCAATCTTGAATTTTTGTTTGTAAATTTTGAGTTTTGAATTTTTGATTTTGAATTTTGATTTTGAATTTTTAAGTTTTGAATTTTTGATTTTGAATTTTGACTTTTTAATTTTTTAATTTTTGAGGAATTAGTCAACATGTAATAAAATTAATACGTCCATTTCATTCGCATTGCAATAGTACGCTTAGTTGGTGTAATTTTGGACAATATGGCATGGTTCCTTTAATGGTATGGCATCCACTTTTACTTTTACTTTCCCTCACATACCCCCCCCCCCCTCCTACACACACATTTATAACTCTCCACGTCACTGCTTTCCTTGCGCGTTGCGTTTAACTGTAGTAATATGTTTCAAATAAACAGTTAATTTGGTTTAAATTAACTGTGAGAAAAGATAAAATCAAAATTATAAAAAATATCTTTTGTAACATTCTCTTTTGTTATTACTTTTTTAAGCTTGTGATATTATATATCAAATAACATTGAGAAATTCATCTATTAAATACTGTACCTTGTAATCAAATTTTTGAGGAATTAGTCAGTATGTAATATTATTTATACCTGTATTCATTTGCATTTCACTTTGATACGCTATTTTCAATATACCCCTGAAAGGCATCTTTAAAAAAGGGGGGGGGAAAGAGAAAGTTAAATTATAATCATGCATTCCTGCACGTCATTAAAACGCTTTATGTCTCTGCACTTTCTATTCCCATTCCGAGGCCCTAATTAGAAAGACAAAACCCCACCCCATGTATGATAACATTTACAGAACACTTTTTTACGTGACAATCTCTTATCGAAATCTCGTTTTTCTTCGACTCGAGAAGGCCAAAGAAAGGATGGACAAGAAGTAGAAACAAAAAAAAAAAAAAAAGGATGCTCTATCACACTCACGCCTAAAAGACAATTTATAACTCACAGGAGTTATTTGTAATTCTAAAAAGCGTTCTTTCATGAGTCTAATATGAACTGAAAGAGTATCGCTGACATTTCTTTTTTTCCTTTCTTTACATTGTTTTTTTCTTTTTGAAGGAATTTTGAATTTTGAATTTTTGATTTTGAATTTTAAATTCTGAATTTTTGATTTTGAATTTTGAATTTCTGATTTTGAATTTTGAATTTTTGAGGAGTTAGTCAACATGTAATAGCATTAATACGTAGACTCATTGGTATTGTAATAGGGTTTCACGCTAGTTGACGTAATTTTAGAGTCGTTTAACTGTAGTAATTTGTTTTAAATTAATTCTGAGAAAAGATAAAACCATAATTATATCTTTTTATAACATTATTTTTTGTTATTTGTTTTAAGCTTGTGATATTATATAACACTTGACATTTAGAAATTCATCTATTAAATACTTTATTTTTAATCAAATTTTAAGGAATTAATCAACACATGACATCATTTATACGTGCTTTCATTCACATTTCGCTTTGGCACACCACCTTCAATATACCCCTGAAAGGCATTTTTTTTAAGTCGTAGAAATCTAAATTATAATCGTGCATTCCTGCACGTCATTAAATCGCTTTATGTCTCTCCACTTTCTATTCCCATTCCGAGGCCCTAATTAGATAGACAAAACCCCACCCCATGTATGATAACATTTACAGAACACTTTTTTACGTGACTATCTCTTGTCGAAATCTCGTTTTTCTTCGACTCGAGAAGGCCAAAGGAAGGATGGACAAGAAGAAGAAACGCAAAAAATAATGCTCAATCACACTCACGCCTAGAAGACAATTTATAACTCACAGGAGTTATTTGTAATTCTAAAAAAAAGCGTTCTTTCATGAGCCTAGTCCGAACCGAAAGAGTATCGTTGACATTTCTTTTTTTTTCTCTTTTCTTTTTTCTTTTCTTTTCTTTTTTCTTCATTCTTTGCGGGTTTTTTTTTTTTTTTTTTTTTTTTTTTTTTTTTAATAAGGAATTTAAAATTTTTGATTTTGATTTTTTGAAGAGTTAGTCAGGAAGTAATAGGATTAATACATCCATTTCTTTCGTATTGTAATAGTACACTAGCAATTGACGAAATTTTAAAGAATGTAGCTTGGTACCTTTAATGGTATATAGCATCCACTTTTGTTTAGTTTTCTTTCGCATGCCCCCCCCCCCCTTCTATCTCTGTACGTCACTGCTTCTGTTGCGCTTAACTGTAGTAATTTGTTTCAGATTAACTATAATAATTTGTTTTAAACTAACTCTGAGAGAAGATAAAATCATTATTACTTCTCATAACATTCGTTATTATTTTTTAAGCTTGTGATATAATATAACACTTAACATTTAAAAGTTCATTTGTTATATACTTTATCTTGTAATCAAATTTTTGAAAAGTTAGTCAGCATTTAATAGCATTAATATGCCCATTTCATTCGTATTGTAATAATGTTTTACGCCAGTTGACGTAATTTTAGAATTGTTTAACTGAAGTAATTCGTTTTAAATTAACTCTGAGAAAAGATAAAAACATAACTTTCTTTTTTCTTATTATTTTTTTTAAGCATGTGATCTTTTATAATACCTAGCATTTATAAATTCATCTATTAAACACTTTATCTTGCAGTCAAATTTTTGAGGAGTTAGTCAGCATGTAATTTCATTTATACGTACATTCATTCACATTTTCACTTTGACACGCCACTTTCAATATACCCCTTTAAAAAAAAAAAAAAACTCAGAGAAAGCTAAATTATAATCGTGCATTCCTGCACGTCATGAAATCGCTTTATGTCTCTCCACTTTTTTTATTCCTATTCCGAGGACCTAATTAGACAGACAAAACTCCACCCCATGTATGATAACATTTACAGAACACTTTTTTATGTGACTATCTCTTGCCGAAATCTCGGTTTTCTTCGACTCGGGAAGGTCAAGGAAGGATGGACAAGAAGAAGAAGCAAAAAAAAAAAAAAAAAAAAAAAAAAAAAAAAAAAAAATGCTCTATCACACTCACGCCTAAAAGACAATTTATAACTCAGAGGAGTTATTTGTAATTCTAATAAAGAATACTGCCCAGTTAAACTGATGGCATTGAGCTCACAGGCTACAAATACTAATTGTACATTAAAGCCTTATATTTTCAAGGGTTAATTCCGTTCGAAAAAAAATTAAGAAGGGGAAGCAGCTCTCCCCTTTCCTCTTTTTTTATACTTAATCATTGAACCTCCTATACTATCAAAGACATGCTTTATCATATAAAAAATCTATATCCAAAATTCAGAGCAAATGAGATAATTCTTAATAAAAACCCATTTAGCATTTATACAATTTGAAAAGAATTATCCCCCTCTTTTATACTTAACCATTAAACTTCCAAAACTATTCAGAGATTTGAACGAAATCTGAAAATTCTGCTTGAAAAACCCATTTATATAAATTAAGGGGGGGGGGGCATTAGAATCCTTGTTCCCCCTATTTATACTTATTCAATGAACACCTAATAACAGTCACGGAATCGCCTCATCAGAATGATCCTAATCTAAATTTTGAGCGAAAACTTAATTCTGCATGAAAATCCCATTTATATCAACTAACGGGGGGGGGGGGCATTAGAACCCCTGTTCCCCCTATTTATACTTATTCAATGAACACCTAATAACAGTCACGGAATCGCCTCATCAGAATGATCCTAATCTTAATTTTGAACGAAAACTTAATTCTGCATGAAAATCCCATTTATATCAACTAACGGGGGGGGGGGGCATTAGAGCCCCTGTTCCCCCTATTTATACTTATTCAATGAACACCTAATAACAGTCACGGAATCGCCTCATCAGAATGATCCTAATCTAAATTTTGAACGAAAACTTAATTCTGCATGAAAATCCCATTTATATCAACTAACGGGGGGGGGGGGGTATTAGAACCCCTGTTCCCCCTATTTATACTTATTCAATGAACACCTAATAACAGTCACGGAATCGCCTCATCAGAATGATCCTAATCTAAATTTTCAACGAAAACTTAATTCTGCATGAAAATCCCATTTATATCAACTAACGGGGGGCATGAGCCTCCCGTTCCCCCTCTTATACATATCGATTGAACTCCAAAAACTAATCAGGGAAGCGCCTTGTCAGGATATACCTACATACAAAATTTCAAGTGGATCGGATATTTTTATCATGAGTTATCGCGTTACGCACGAACATACGAACATACGAACGTACATACAGAACGGACGGGCACATAAGCTCTCAGGCTATGATAGTCTGTGAGCTAAAAAGCGTTCTTTCATGAGTCTAATATGAACCGAAAGAGTATCGTTGACATTTCTTTTTTTACTTTCTTTGCATTTTTTTTCTTTTTGAAGGAATTTTGAATTTTTGATTTTGAATTCTAAATTCTGAATTTTTGATTTTGAATTTTGAATTTCTGATTTCGAATTTTGAATTTTTGAGGAGTTAGTCAACATGTAATAGCATTAATACGTGCACTCATTGGTTTCGTAATAGGGTTTCACACTAGTTGACGTAATTTTAGAATCGTTTAACTGTAGTAATTTGTTTCAAATTAACACTTAGAAAAGATAAAACCATAATTATATCTTTTTATAACATTATTTTTTGTTATTTTTTTAAGCTTGTGATATTATATGACACTTGACATTTAGAAATTCATCTATTAAATACTTTACCTTGTAATCAAATTTTGAGGAATTAGTCAAAACATGACATCATTTATACGTGCTTTCATCCATATTTCGCTTTGACACGCCACATTCAATAAACCCATGAAAGGCATCTTAAAAAAAAAAAAAAAAAAAAAAAAAAAAAAAACCTTTGAGAAAGTTAAATTATAATCGTGCATTCCTGCACGTCATTAAACCGTTTTATGTCTCTCCACTTTTTATTCCCATTCTGAGGCCCTAATTAGAGATAGACAAAACCCCACCCCATGTATAATAACATTTACAGAACACTTTTTTACGTGACTATCTCTTGCCGAAATCTCGGTTTTCTTCGACTCGAGAAGGCCAAGGAAGGATGGACAAGAAGAGGAAGCAAAAAAATGATGTTCTATCACACTCACGCCTAAAAGACAATTTATAACTCAGAGGAGTTATTTGTAATTCTAAAAAGCGTTCTTTCATGAGTCTAGTCCGAACCGAAAGAGTATCGTTGACAATTCTTTTTATTATTTTTTCTTTTCTTTACATTTTTTTTTTTCTTTCTCTAAAGTTGAACTAGATGATGTTAGTGTAATCAGATGAAGTTATATCATTAGAGATAATTGTGGTATAACCTAACATAGTTACAAGAAGAAAGCAGTACGAAAATTTTGATTACAAATTCATACAAGATGTATGAAAGTTTATTTGAAAAGTTTTTCTACATGCGATAATGCATATTTATTCGAAATATTTTTTCGAAAATTGGTTTTTTAAAATAGATAAAATATTTCAGGTTTTTAAAAAATAATACCTTTTTTTAATATACTATTTTCGGTTTGGGATCAGGAAGTTTGGTTTCAGGGCAATTTATCTGTGTGCGGAATGTAAAATGTCCTTTAGTTCGAACATCGGTGGTGGCGGGAAAATATTCCAAACACCGATGTTCATACCAAATATCAAATTTAAGAATTCGCCATTCGAAAATGCTTTTGCAAAATACGACTTTATACAGATTTATTTTTTTGTTTACTTTCGATGGAGGTTAAACAGGGGTTGCGACTTCCTGTAAGTACTCCTTAAGCACCAGCGTTGACTTGACATAAAAGAATATGAAAAATATAAAGTCCAAAAATGTATTCCTTTAAAGCGAATTAATGATTTGTCATTTTTTGTGCATAAATTTGCCAAGTATAGCAACAATGGAGTTCATTTTATTTTTATATGATTTTTTAAAGAGATTTAGCTTTTTTACAAAACAAACAATCCGTAAACATTGACATCTTTAAACATTAACATCAGTAAAGTAAATTCTATGCTTTTTTTAAAGCAAAATCTGTGACGTTTAATAGACATGCTTAAAATATTGCAATAATAATAATAATAATAATAATACTGAGCAAAGACCTTTTGGAACGAAAAAAAAATCCGAATAAAACCGACAATAATAATATAAAAAATTGCTGTAATAATAATAATAATAATAATAATAATAATAATAATAATAATAATAATAATAAAGTTATTATCATTGTATTCGGAAATTTAATAGCCTCTTCCTAAGACTTTGTCTATTATGTTTAATCGAGATTTTATAAATATCTCGTTGCTTACATAATTGACTTTTAAGATCAGTTAAAAAGTGAAATGCACAGAGTCTTTTCGTTCTGTTTTTTTAACCATGGTATCAGGAAATTTTTAAAGTAAATTTTAAATGTATCGTTTAAATCTGATGTAATTTTCGATAAATTTTTGTTTTTCTTTTTAATACTTCTGTTGCTTGAAAGGAAATATTATTTTTGCCGTTTTAGAATTCACAGCAATAGTTTAAAAGATCTTATCAAAATATGAAGTAAATGTCTCGTCTTTAACTGTTTTGCAGTATTACTTGGTCATTTTAAACATGACGTAAACTCTTTTACTTGTTGTTTTTAACGCACATTAATGAATTTATTTATTATTTGAAAGTTTTCATTCTCTTTTTTATATTCACGTGAGGATACTTTTATTGCTAGAAAGGAGATATTTTTTATTTCCGCCGCCTTAGAATTGACAGCAGTAGTTTAAAATATCGTTTTAAAGTGTGAAATGCTTTACGTTATAGTGTAAAAAGAAGGAATAAAAATGAAGCATCATGTATGGAGGAGACGCCAAAAATGTAGCCATAAAATCCGCTACATTAGGTTCAAATACAACCATGGCTTTTACAAAAAAAAAAAAAAAAAAAAAAAAAAAAAAAAAGAATAAAACTTTTAGTAATACAGTTTTTAACTACTGATATAATGAAAAGCTACTTTAGAATGCTTAAATATACGCAGATCATTTTCATTTAGAGAAAAAATTCACGTTTGATGTCAAAGAATTCGGTCCCTATTCCACGTGATTATTTTGTTAGAGTCGAATAACTGTTTAAATTTGACCGATACCGCAAATTGCAAATCGCCCATTTTTCGCAAATCGCATATGGCATCACCATCAATCTATTTCCTCTACGATTTTCCCTTTACTTTTAATTTATCGTCTCACTTAAATATATATATATATTTTTTTAATTTAAACTGTTTTCATGTATTCATGTATTTCAATATTATTGTTTGGCTATCTTAAGTTATGACTATTTTTTTCCCATTTATTGGGGTTAAAGCATTTTAATGAATTCATTATTTTAATATATTTTTTCATTTAATATTCATATAAGTATTAATATAAAAATATAGTTTTATGACGTAATTTGTTTGGCTATTTTAAGTTGTGAGTTTTTTTTTTTTTTTTTTTTTTTTTTTTTTTTTTTTTTTTTTTTTCTATTTATTGGGGTTAAAGCATTTTAATGAATTCATTATTTTAATTTTTTTTCTTTTAATATTCATATAAATATTCACATAAAAATATAGTTTTATGACGTAATTTTCAATATTTACCGCTTTTAACTCGTAGTTATTTAATTCGTATTTGAAAGAGGTTTTGCTTCTGTTTGGTGGTCGAGTACAAATTTTTTTTTTTTTTTTTTTTTTCTTTCTTTTGAAGGAATAATTTTTTTTCCATCATTTGACAACAATTTAAAATAATAACTTTTTCTAAAATATGCAAAAAATTTCTCTCAAAATGCTGAAAATTTGAATTTAAAATGGAAATAAATCCTCGAAAAAAGAGTCAAATAATAATTAAATAAATAAATAAATAAAATGCAGTCTGCATACCGGGAATTTTTAATGTATAAAATGATCTAAAAATATTTAAATTTCTATGTATAGTTTTTGCTTCTATAAAACTTTTTTAATGAACGATTTTGACCAACTTTAATATTAAAAAAATCTTAAAATAATAATTCGATTTCAAAACTGTCTACATTGGCGTATTTTCCAAACATTTCTCTATAATATTATCATTTTTCATATTTTTGTGTGCAATAGTTTTCTTAATATTAGCGAAAGAATACCCTATCTTAAAATTTGTTTTATTATATTTTTCTAATACTATTATGTTATAAAATTATTATAATAATTGCATAAATCCTATTGTACTTAAATCTATGGATTTTCTATTATCAATGCTACAGAATTATCTCCAGTGAAGTATGACTTGCCTCTTGAATCTTGGAAAAAAATATCATAAAGAAAACATTTTTGGGCAGTACATTACTTGTGCAAGTTTAAAAACCTCAAAAACACAATTAATATACTTATGTGAGAAATCTCAAAAGATAATTAATCACAGTCAATAAAGTAAATAATAAAGTATAGTAAAGCTATAGTAAAGTCAAAAAACAATAAAAAACGAAACGAAGCAAAAAATGTCCTCAAGCACACCCTTAAGTTGACGATCACATCACTTTGTTATATACTTCTGATGAATAACAACTTGGGCAAAGTATTTTTATTGCCATTCGCCAAAGCTGTAAAATAACCGCACCTTCCAAATTTAAAGCGTGCGATATGAAAACAGTTTACACAAGTCAGAGGTTTCAAGAGCCGGAAAATAAAAGAGGAATGAAAGGCACTTTTATCTTTTTTTGTAGTAAAAGATTCTGCCATCGTTTGTTTTTAAAAGAACGCATAAAACACTTTTCTCCCACACTTTGCTTTTTTTTTTTTTTTTTTTTTTTTTTGTATCTTGTTTTGAGTAGAAATAGAAAAGAAACGTGAGCCAAAATAGATTCACTAAATTGAGTGCATTTTTCTGACTCCAACATTTGTTACAGAAAAATTCCAATTATCCAAACTCTAGTAATCCGGATAGGTGACTAATAGATTGATTAAAGTGGGGATGTATTATAGCATTCATGATTCATTTATAGGGATAATGGCGCCAACTTATATGGACCCATGGGGCCCGAATCCACCCAATAATTTTAAATCATAGCGTACCCAATTTTCCTTGTTCTAGTTATTTATTTTATTATTATTTTGTTATTCATTTTTCTTCATAGAGTAAAATTTATTTTGCCAATAACCATGGGTGTTTTATTCCTCCGACTATAACACCTGTAAATCCCAAATGACTAAAAAAATTTTTCTTCCATGTTTAACTTTCTTCTAATTCAGTTTATAGTCATGTTCATGATATCATGATGACATCAAAATAAATATGTGTGTGTGTATATATGGAAATGTCTTTATAAGGAAAAATTTATGAGAATATAATTTAATAAAATTGCAACTTTCTTAAAACATGATAGCTTGACTTAAAATGTTCATCTTTCATCCTCTGTCAACCTTAAAGTGCTATTACACGTGTCGTGCTGAAGGCGTCAAATTGCAGGCGTCTCCATGTTATCCTATGGGACCAGGGGAGTCGCTTGGTTAGCGCGCGATTCTCTTGTGTCGGAGCGTCTTTGACTCCTGGAACGAAGCGAGTCGCCAGTAAGAGCCAATCAAATGCTTGGAAATCAAGGGCGGCGCCAGAGGGGGGACCGGGGGGGGCATATGCCCCCCCGTCGGGCATACCTGGCCCCCCCATCGGGGTCAAAATTCGATGTCGTCGGGGAAATTATTTTGACTTTTGACTTTCGTCCCCGTCAAGTTGCGTCAACATATAAAGATTTTTTTTTTTTTTATATTACACTCAGATTGACTAAACTAATTCTTTTGAATACGAATCGGTTTCTGACTGAATTTTGATTCTCCCAGATTGTATTCAGATAAACTCGATCTTTCAAAAAAAAAAAAATATATATATATATCGAATTTTTTTAAATAAAAATCTATAAAGATGACTACACAGGATGATAGATGAATGACTGTACGTGTATATATATATTTTTTTAAAAGATAAAATTTATACTTATATTTAGTTTTGTCGGGGCTTTCTTGGATGACTAGTAGAACGCTACATCGGGTCGGGCAAACTGAACCTGACACGACTCGCAATCTGAATCGGATCGGGTTGAGTCTAATGTTTTGTCGTTCTGGGTCAAATTCCAGTTGGGTTAATTGTTTCAGGTTCGGGTTGGATGTTGACACTTATGGTTCTTGATTCAAGATAGATCTCTCAAAAGAATTTACAAAATTTATTTTAAGTTGAAAAATTATATATTGAATGTTAATGAGTTTATATATGCTGATTTTTTACTTAAAAGTTAAAACTGATACTGGAGATATAGTTGTAGATATATTTTTACATAATTGCAGTACAGTGTGGATATATTTTTTCATCAGTTACGGTTGGAATCTATTTGAGGCTGAAATATTTCGGGTTCAGATCGAAATGTGGAGATGTCGGGCTTGGATCGCGTTTCGAGTAGATTCCTGCATCACCTTGAGAAATTAAACCCAACTCGACAGGCGATTTGAGTCGGATCTGGCTAAATTTAATATTTTTTTCGGAGAGGTTCGGATTGACTTTTATTTTTCAAGTCGGGTCAGATTTAATTGTTTTAGCGTAATGGGTTCGATTCTACCTCACTTCTCAAAAGTATCGCCGAAGTATACTTTAAAATGTAAGATTATGTTATTTGAATGTCAATGAGTGCATAAATTGATACATTAATTTTTCTACATAAAATATATAATTGATATTGGAGGTATTATTGTAGGTTATTTTTCCATTATTGCTTAACAAGATGGAATTTTCTTTTTCAATTTTCTCTTACATTTCAAGTTGGGATTGGAATACTTTTAGGTCTAAGATTTTCGAGCTTGGGTCATCTACGTTTTTAAAACTGGTTTAGGTTGAATGAATATAGAATTAACAAGTTCAGGTCGGGTATAACCCAATCCGTTGAGGACTTTATGCTCGCAATATAATCCGTGAATTGAACTATTTTTTTCTTTGATTATATTCCGTTAAAACAGAAAAAACTGCTTTAAATTTTACTTACATGCGCTTTAATTTTGCTATTTCACCCCCTCCCCGCCCCCCGCAAAGAAAAAAAAACACTAATTACTTGAAATATTTACACCTAAAGCATCATGTTCGCCAAATTAATGGGTGTTCTGGCAGCTATGCTGCCTAGTACTTTTTCGTATTAGGAACGGAATTTATAAATCCGTTTCATCGAAATATAGGTATAAAACAGAAATCTAAGATCAAAATTTTTGAAAAATGTTCAATCAGAAAGCAGAAATTGCTTAAAATAATAGAAAAGACGATTTTCGCTGATATTAAAATAATGCACTTTTAGGTTTTCAACTATTTTACAAGTTTTCACTTCATTTAAATATGTCTTTTGTTTTTAATTTGGGAATTTTGTATTTAAGTTTTTGTTTCAGATTTAAATTTTGTATCATATCAAAATTTGAAAGATCGCATCTGCATTCGATCAATATACATTCTCGAACAAAATGGCAGCAGGCCTTTGAAGCAGGGCCGTAGCTAAGGGGGTGCTATGGGCGGTTCAGCCCCCCTAAAATATTTTGAGCCCCCCCTGGAAAAAGTTCCAAGGTCACTAAATGTTCCAAAAATTCAAATGAAATTCTGTTCAAAAATCTAATTTAGTTTTGAGACCCTTTCACAGTTTTGCAGAGTTACTAAATTGTATCTTAAATACGAGTTTCAACACTCCTTCATCCTATTGGTACATATGAAGCTAACAGGATGTTTAATTTTGCACCAGTTATACATTCAAAATTTTCATCATCCTATACTTTTCTTAGCATAAAATGAAGATATTACAACAGTTTAATGAGAAACATAGTACCTACAATGTGAATATGCACTAATTTATCTTTCTGCAATAGAGAGAGAACAAAAAAAATATGAGCCCCCCCCCCTATATTCCTCTAAGCCCCCCCCCCTATCGTACACTTCTAGCTACGGCCCTGAATTGAAGATGTCTTTCCTATTGTTTTTATTATTACAACTACAGCTAAAAAAATATGCTTTAATTTACACATTTTCTCGAAAATACAGAAAATTCATCAATCTAATCCTAAAAACCACCTGAAATTCTCCAATATCTAAAGTTGCATTTTTGTTGAATCAAAAGACTGCTCAGTTTACTGAGCAGCAACAGTGTGCATTAGATTATTCTATTCAAAACTGATTTTTAGCGTATCTCTATTTTCTCTCAAAATAATGAAAAGTTCGTGAACCGAATCTCAAAATTGTTGAAATTCTGCAATCAAAACACCAGAATTTCTTCAAGTAATAGAAAAATCCGTTCCAATAACATGTGCGTTCCGGCAACTTATTGTCTGTACATTTTATTTTTGGCGAAATGTTTTTTGCGAGTGTATGGAATATTAATTATATTTTCTCAAAAGTGACAAAAATAGAAAATAATGAAAAAAGTAAAATGCGGTATTTATTAAGTAATATAAGGTACATATTTCAAAAACTGTAGTTCAACTAATTAATTTCACTCTTGCAAATACATTCAATTCAAATAAAGAAAACTAATATTTAGCATAGAAAAGTGTTCAAATGGAACGAAAAAAGATACGAAGAAATTTCAATTTTATACACGTTTTGTTATTAGTAAGTATGCTGTTTCTTTATACTTGTGTTCTTACTTAGATTTCAACCTACGATGTTTAAACCACAGAACAGCTGCAATTTACTAAAAGGAAATACATGCCTATCTGTTTTGACTAGTTTTCAAATTCTGATGTGCAAGTTAATATAAAACAAGCTTTTCGCCAATTGGAGTAAAGAGATTGGTGAATAATTTTGTTTAACTTCAGCAGACGGTATTCTTGCTGATTGGTTGTAAGAATAACATTTATGTATGTTGCTATGGGAATTGAAAAAAAAAAAAAAAAACCACTTGTATTGTGAAGACCGGAAGGATATTTCAAAGTTACATAGATGTAGTACTCTATTTTCGTCAGTTGTCCATTGACCACAGATATAAGGAGTTAATTTTTTTTCCAGATCTAGTATTTTTATTTTAATACATAGAAATAAGATTTAAAGTTTCAAGACTTTTATAAGAGTAAGTCCAAATGATTTCTTATTTATTTTCGTTTATAAGTGATTTGATGCTTTTACCCGAGTATTTTAATTTTAAAATTGCTTTATACGCAGAATTCGTACTTTTGCTGATAATAATAATTTAACTAATGTTTTTGGAAGTTTTTCACTTATATTTTTGCATTCAGTAATACATACAGTAGAGCTTCAATTATTCAGATCAGTCGGGACCTAGGCCGATCCGGTTAATGAATAATGCGAAAAATAGGACAACTTTAAAAAACGCATATGTTTTTAGGTAACTTCCCTTCACTTGTTTTCCAGATTTGAGACTGGCAATTGTGGTAATGCATATTTTATCATATTGAAAATAGCGTATTTAGAAGGTTTTTTTTTATTTTATTTATTTATTTTTTTAAACAAAATTTAAAATTTTATTTTTTGCAGAATTGATAAAAAATTATACATAAGTACACATAGAAACTTCATGATTTTCGATATAACTATGTTTAAAAAATTAACAAACAAACTTTAATCCAATTTCATACTTTTTAGACCTTCAAATAAATTAATGCTGATAAAATTTGTTATGCATCACTCAACAAGAGTTTTTTATGCTTTGTTTTTAATAATTACCGTGACATATGCACACAATTTTTTTTTCCAAAGGTCAAAATGATCATTTATACAAATCAAATTGAAATGAAATAAGTACCACGTAAAAAGTTCCCTTTCTAAATATATATATATAGATATACTTTTATAATACATTTATTTGATTGTTAAAAATCTAAACTTGGCAGGTATGCCGTGAGACCGTGACAGCTATTTCTCAAAAAGTTAAACACAGAATTTTATCAAACTTCATCACATTCAGTTATAACTCAGTAAACTTCATGATATTCATCATTTCAGTATGGATGCCATTTTGGTGTATATCTCCCTACAGATGGTGTTTTTTATTCTGTGTTTTTTTCCGGAAATTTTTTTTTATCTCTGCACCTATTGAATATAGAATTGCACAAAACATTTTATGTCTAAAAAAAAATCAGATCCAGAATTAATTGACATGGATTTTGCCATATTATTTATTCCTAAGTGAATAATCCAAGTTTAAGGAAAAATAAATTTCACCGAGCTCCAGCTTCTGGATAAACCTCGATAGAGGTCTGCATTGGCCGGGTCCAGGCCTATTTTCCTTTACGACATTGGGACCGGTCCATACCTGGTTTTCACTCTTTTCATAGCTTAACTAAGTTTTTCGATACCGAGCTGAGACTGACTTCATTCTTCCAAGGACTGCGCGGGTCGAAATTTTCAGTCCCGGTTTCGATCCAGCCCGTATGAAAATCACCCTTTCGGAACGACTTGGGCCGTGCAAAAATCAGTAAAATTTGGCCCTTTCCAAACATTTTTACAAAAAATGTATGTATTGTTATAAGTTTAACACGCCATTATTCTATAATTAAACTTTAAAATTTATTATTTTTAAAGAATAGTAGATTTTTAGGCAATAAAATTTAAATACAGTAAAACCTGTAAAATAAATCTGTCTATGACACAAAAAGTACTTTCAGTTTCAAAACCGCTTCCGAAAGTAAAAATATCTTTTAAAAATAAATCTGCAGCCGAAATCGAAAAAATGAAAAATAGCCATGTTAAAGAACAAGCTCGGCTATCCTATGCAAGAAAAAAAAAATTGATTAAAAATATTCTAATTAAAACGAGAAATTCGATAATAATCTGTGTTTAACATAACGGAGCGGGTGTTTTCAAGTGAGTGAAGAGTTTCTTAAAACGCAAAATATGTTTATTCAAAATTAAGGGGTCATAGGACTTTTAAACTTTCAAAAATTTTGAATTTTTCAAAAAAATATATGTTAATGGATAAACGTTTCTGAACATTATAAAATAAATCGCATTAGAAAAATTCCTATAATTGCTCGAGTTATAACCTAAAACGTACGAAGCGCCAAATGATTTGTTTTGGTAAAATGAAACTTTAAAGTCATTTTTCTCAGATTGAGGTTTTCGAGCATAACGCGCAGGATTACTTGAAAACTGTTCAATATTTTTCCATGAAATTTTCAGAAGACATATGTTATGTTAGTCTGTATAAACTGAACCTAACTTTAAATGTTTATTGTTGAAAAAAAATTTAGGTGGTTATAGTGTTGAAAATTTCAAAATTTTGTATAGGCTAAATAAAATGTTTCATTAAAAATATAAAAAAGCTTTAAATACACATTTATTTATATTCAGAGTACTTATTATAATCTAGAGTACAAGTGGGTAGAGGTCTGCACGGGCCGGAATTTCCAGGCCCGGCCCGTAGGAAAAAATTTTCGACCCGACCCGGCCCGTTGTAAAACTTAAAAGTTCGGCCCGGGCCCGGCCCGTTTAAATTTTTATATTTTAGGCCCGGCCCGGCCCGTACAGAAATCAGTGAAAACAGGCTTGGCCCGTTACAATTTCTACGATTTCTAAAAAATTCAGATTTTTTTCATATAATTAAGATTTCTTTAAAGAATACTGCATACATATCTATGGAATGATTTTACCGTATATTTTACAGGAAATACACATTAGCAACATTAGTGATTACTAAGATTCTTAGGCTTTCAACAATCAAATAAAGATTCATCCAAAAATTAATATGGCTTAGAATAAAAGAAAAAAGAAAGAAAGTTAAAAACATCGTAACTTTTGAAGCTGTTTAATAAAAGAAGATTCATAAAAATATTTCTATATCATTTTATTAAAGATTTTAAATCCAAATTCATTCGTTAACTCAAACAAACGCCTTTCTGATACATTTCTAAATTCATTTTTTTCTCAGAAACGCACTGCAGGTATCTTTATTCAGAAACTATATAATCAAGTGGCATTAACCGTTTTCTGATACAAGCAATTTAAGAATACTGAAAGGAATTAAATTATTGTTATAGTCAGCATTTTCAATAGAATTTCCGGAAGCGATAGCATGGGAAGGGAGAAAACCCTGCAACCATTTGAGAAATTATTGTATCTGAACAAATTTATGCAAGTATTTTATTCATCAAAAATGAAAAATGCTATTCGATTCCAAATGCCTTCAATAGTCAGGCTTATGACTTTTATGTTTTTACAATTAAAAATTAATCTGAAAATGTGTCAAACTTTCGCGTTATTGAGAAATTAAATTAAAAACCATCAAACTTTCGCGTTATTGAGAAATTAATTTAAAAACCATCAAACTTTCGCGTTATTGAGAAATTAATTAAAAAACCATCAAGAAGTATATATCCAAAGATTAATCTAACATAAGTTCTTTATCGCTGTTAATAATTTTACAAATCATATTGTCTGCCCTACAGATCTTGAGAACAATTAAGTCTTGTTCCGGTCCGGCAAGTCTATATGTAGAAAAAGGATGCAAGCTTGATCTCGGCCCGGTATGAGTCAGCTAAAAAAATATTAAAACAGGTTACACACAATTTAACTGTCCGATGCCGATCTCATACTGTACAAGTTACATTTTTATATTGATGCTGTGAAACTAGTATGGCTCGTGACGCACATTTATATTTATTCTCGTTAAAACCATTTGCGTTGAAAATAGATCATAATTTATCGTTTCTGCTTAAATCTTCAGAACATCTTCAGAAATTTTTTTTATCGGCCCGGCCCGTATGGCCCGTTCAATTTTTTTGCCGGCTCGGCCCGGCCTGTTAGAAAATTTGAAACGATTCCGCCGGGCCGGGTACGGGCCAGGCCCGGGCCCGTGCAGACCTCTACAAGTGGGCACTAAAATTGTTAATCTAGATCATAGGTTCCCAACGGGGGCGGTACCGCCCCCCAGTGAGCGCTGGAGCCTTCAAGGGGGGCGGTGACGGGTCTAGTGGAAAATGGGGGGCGTTAAGGCAGTCAAGGGGGGCGGTCATGACGTTACCTACCAATTTAAGAAATTAATGTAATGAAACTAGTTGATCTGTCTCCCCAGTGTTGCCCGGGCCCATGATAAAAATCTTAAATATAGTTTTAGATGAAAATCTATGAAAACGAGTCTTCATTTATACACCTATCTATAAATATGTTGCAAGGTTAATCTATCTAAACCTAAACTGTGGCAAATTTTGTATTTCGAAATGTCTGAATCCAAGAAGACATGCCAGCAGCATGGTACTGAATATTTGAAATATGGATTTACGCATTCTACTACAAACCAATCATTACCTATGAGTTTAATTCGCCAAAAGGTTTTTACAAATGAAGCCATGAAGCTTTCTAGATTACAAGAGTATTTGAATAAAACGCATGCTGATAAAAAGGACAAAGATTTATCTTTTTTTCAAGGCCTGGAAAAGAGATATTTAAAACAGCCAAATGTATCAAACCTTTTTGAATTGTCTTCTAAACAAGATGACGACAGACTATGAGCTTTATATAATATTGCATTGTTAATCGTAAAAGCGGAGAAACCACACATAATTGGCAAGGAATTAATCTTACTAGCTGTGAAAAAGGTAATAGCAACTGATCTTCATCATAAAACACTTTCATATCCCAGGTCAAAATTCATGCTTATACCAGCAACAAAAATATGCTAGTTATCACTAGGTATTGCTATGTCTGCTAGATTTTCATGCTATTATATGCTAGCTAGCATCACATGCTATATCGCTAGCTTGCACAACAAAAGCATGGCAAGCTATATGCAAGCATGTCATGCTTATTTCCAGCAAAGTGGGCCAATACACACCATGAATTGCTGGAAAGTCTGCTGGAACCAGCAAATATGTAATGCTAGTTTATGCTATTTTACTTGTTGGGTTATAGCATTTGGTGCTTGTCTAGCAAACAAATACCAGAATTTCGACCTAGGATATCATTAAAAAAATTCCTCTGAGTAATAATTCGGTACAAAGAAGTATAGATGAAATGGCCAAAGACGTTGAAATATCATTCTGCAATTACTTAAAGACTTGCAAATTTTCATTTAACTCGATGAATCAACACTATCAAATGAAGAAGCACTACTCCTATCATATGTCCGATTTATAAAAGAAGAAAAAATTGTATAGAATTATTATTTGCAAAAATTTGGAAAGTGATACAAAGGAAGAATCGATATTTAACAGCATGAACATGTTTCTTCAAAAGAAGAAAATTCCCTATTCATAATATTTGTCAGCAGCTACTGATGGTATTGCAGCAATGATAGGGCATCATAAGAGTTTCATAGCACATTTGAAAGAAGCAGTACCAAACCGTTGTACCGCAGTGCCGTTGTACATTGTGTTATTGATCGTCAGCATTTGGTTTCTAAAAAGCTGGATGAACGTACATATATCATTTTCTTACGTTATTACAGCAATGAATAAGATAAGAAGCAATTCTTCGCATGACAGATTATTTGACCCACTTTGTAGTGAAAATAACGAAGACAGCAATCGCTTGCTGTTGCATACAGAAGTTCGTTGGCTCAAGAGAGGTATCTGTCTGAATCATTTTTTCAATCTATTTGAATCAGTAATGGACTTTCTTTGAAAACAGAGATGTAAAATTGCTCGAAAATTTGATAACATTCAAAAAATTACATTGCTTATTTGACAGACCAGTTTAGAATATTCAGTGAAATCAATTTACAATTGCAAGTTTATGAATTAAATTTAATTAAAATAAAAAATGTCATAGCTGCTTTTGTGAGAAAACTTGTTATGTTCAACTGAAATCTAGGTAGAGGTGAATACAGACATTTTCCTACATTAGCAACAGTTTCTGCAAAAGGAAGAAGATTTACTTGATTTACTAACTTATTGCCAGCACTTGGATGCCCTTCATACCGATTTTCTTGAGTGATTCCAGGACATTTTAAACATGAACATACTGAGTTGGGTTTTAGATCTTTTCGCAAGTGCAAATACAGCAGAATCATCAAATTTAGAGGAGGAACTCATAGAATTCACACCTAAAGAAGAACTTAAAGTAAAATTTGGAAGTAGATACCAAGAATTCTAGCTTCAGAAGTCTCTACCAGCTCTCTACCCTGAGTTGTGGGCAAAAGTACAAACAATTTGAATTGCTTTTCCGTCATCTTATTTGGCTGAACGTGGGTTCAGAGCAATATCTAATTTATTGACCCAGAAAAGAAATCGACTGGATGTCACTGAATGTGATGATTTACAATTGCTGTTAACAGAATGTGAAGCCGACATTAACAAATTATTAAAATTCCATCAGCCTCAACATCTCATTAATATAATTTATTTCTTATTGATTTCTGTTCATTCACATTATTATTTGTGAAGCCTTTTTAATATTTTAAAGATGTCACAAATCTAAAAGTTGTTACATATAAAAGAACAGTTTTAAAATCTTAAACTTCAAATATGATACGCTGAGTGCTTTTGATCAAAACTTGATCATCCTAGGAGCAGCTTTATTTACATTCGAGTTACATTAGAGAAGGAAAATGAATTTCAATACTTTAAAAAAAAAACTTGCCTGAGGATGATGAAGTTCTGATCGAAAGCGCTCGGCGTATGATGTTCGAAATTTTAAGATTTTAAAACTGTTTTTTTTAAATATGTAATAATATATTTTAGATATATGACATCTTTCACGTATTAAAATCCCCTTTTTAACAAGTTTATTTAATTTTTTTTTTTTTTTTTTTTTGTGTTTATATAAAAAATTTTTACTTAACAACTTTTTTTTATGTTTGATATGATTTTAGATACAATTTTTATTTTGCGTTTTTAAATAAATAGACAATAATGTTTTTAAATAAATCTTAATTTTCATTTTGTGTTTTTTAATAAATAGACAAAAGAATAGCTATAGATAATATGCAACAATATTTTAATTGGCATAATTAAATATTATAGAAGAGGGGGGGGGGCGTTGAAATATTTTTTTTCTTCTAAAGGGGGCGGTGATCCATAAAAGGTTGGGAACCTATGATCTAGATGCAAAATTTATTTTGTAATCCTGCGCGTAAGTTGTCATGGCAATTTTCTCCTCGTCAAATGTCTGACAGTTTGAAGCCCCCTATAAATATTAATTCTGCATTTTGTAATTTTATAAATATATGAAATGAAATAACATTCTTATACCTTTCATCGCTCCAAAAATTGTGTTTTAAAAACCTATGCATTTTAATGTATTAAATATTGAAAGTAGTCATTTTTTTCATTTTTTCCAAATTTAAAAGTCCTATGACCCCTTAATATAATATTACATGAGAAAAGAATATAGTACATCAACGCCTGCTACGAGGGCAACTTGACTATAACTCTCTCTTTTTTTTAATGCGATTTTGTCTTAGAAGATTTTACTGTGTGGCATTTTTCTGATTTTTAGTCTCTAATACATGATATAACGATTAACGATAACTGAATGATAATGGAAACATTTAAATGCAAATAGATATTCATTCAAAATAAATGAATATTGCTGCCCAAAGCACTTCTAAACAAGAAAAAAAAAAGCTATTTTTTATTAGAACTTTTTGTGCAAAACGCTTTGTAACCATATCGAAGTAAAAATCCACGTTTTGTAGAAATAGAGTCGGGTGGGCCGAGATATCAACTCCTTTTTTTTTTTTTTTGGGGCGGGGGGGTCAGGCTAAATTATATATGTATGTATTTGTATTTCCCAGACAGTATATAATAAGGCCGACTTTTAAATTTTTATATCGACCGGACCATTAATCTATTTTGTAAAAACCGGATCAGGCCCTGGGCCTAAAATTTTTGCCCACGCAGGTTTTTAGGTCCCAGACCAGTACGCGGGACCTCTAATATATATTATGAACTTGGCCCCCCTGTCGGGAATAAAGTGCCCCCCCCCCCCCCCCCGTCGGGCAAATTCTGGCGCCGCCCTTGTTGGAAATCCAAATGATGTTAAAGACTCTTCTCGAACAGCCAATGAAATGCTAAGAAAATGAAAAAACGCAGGCGATATTTGTCGCTTGCAATTTTTACGTGTAATAGCACTTTTACAAAGAAAAACATACTGGTTGCTCCATTTTACAAAAATATTTTTGAGCCCACCCAACATTTTTGAGCCAACCCAATATTTTTTAAAAATTTACGCCACTGTACAGTGTTAAGAGGTGTGTAACTATAACGCGATAACCCCCTTCGTAAAAGGACTTTTAATCAAGAAAACTTTTAGACTTTTATTCCTCATGTATTCAAGATTGAACCTTTATACAAAAGACAGTTACATCTACGCTGCAGCTGCTGTTTGTGGTTACAAAACTATTTTCTCCTGCATATGGAATTGCCGCGCCCAGCAAATTGAACTTTAGTCCTTATTCACTGACTCTATTCATTGTTTCTTTTATTTTATTCTTTTAAGTTTCAATTCTCTGTTTTGCTTTTGACGGAAGAGAAGACTAATCTGATCTCTCTCCGTTTTAATATTTAATCTAGAATTACAAATTAAATATTTCGTTTTAACCTTTAATGGAGGCAATTTATTAAGACTGTGTTCTGATCACTTTTACTAACCACACTTTAAATTACAGCAAGATACAAGTGCAATAAAGGAAAGAAACATATTGTCAAATGTGCGACGTAACAAAATTTTAGCTATCGGATCATTACGGTGGACACTGTCATGCAACTGATGTTACCCGGATTTATGCGCTGCCGAGCAAGGTAAGAAATCAATTTATTATTCTTACCAAGCAGTTATTTATGAAGAATCAATTTATATATAGATATATTCCCATATTATTTATAAAAGATAATGAGTCTGAGTTGGTCGCTAATGCTTTCATTGTTTCTAGAAAGTAAAAGAATAAAACAAATGAGTAAGAAAGCAAAGAACAATTATTAAGACTTATATATTTTCATATTATTATAATTATTATATTAACTATTAACTGTTTATTATATCCGTTTTGATTCAATTATATTTACATAAATAAAATGAGCCTTTTAAAGGAGGCAATAGTTGAAAAATTGAACGCTAATAACTACGATACGTGGAAATTCCGGGTAGAAAATTATCTTCAAAAAGAAGGTTTGTTTGATATAATAATTAATGAACCACCCAATCCCAGAACAAATGATTTTATAAACAAAAATCGCAAAGCCAAGGCGATAATAAACTTACTCATTGACGATGACCAAATTGTCCATACTAAAAATTTGGAAACAGCCAGAGAAGCATGGCTTGCTTTAAAGAATGCGCACGAACGCACCAATCTGTGTAGTAAATTATATCTTCTGCGTAATTTATATTCAACTAGACTTGCAGAAACGGGCAGCATGACTGAACATTTAAATAAAATTTATCAGTTGCGTGACAAGCTCTTAGCTATCGGGGAGGCGATCGATGACCAACATCTCGCCGCCCTGCTACTCTGCTCTCTCCCTCCTAGCTATGATACCTTAATCTGTGCTATGGAGGTGAGAAATGACGAGGATTTAACACCGAATTTCATCAGAGGAAAACTAATAGATGAATTTAATAAGCGCCAATATAACAGTGAAAACTCAACTCAACACTCCGCGTTTAAAATACAGAAAAACAATCAACCAAAACAGAATAAATTCTGCAAATATTGCAAGAAAAATTCGCATGAAATCGATCAGTGTTGGAAATTAAAGAATAAAAACAATTATCCCAGGCAAAGTAACTTTGTAAACAAAAATTTTAGTTCACTTAATAGGTCGGCCGTATGCTCCCAAGACAACGTAAGCGCGAATACTTCTAAAACTAAAAATTTCAATAAGGATAGACACGCGGATAAAAACTTAACCTTTTTTCTTGGTACTAGCTCCAAAGATTTATGGATTGTCGATTCAGGGTCATCAACACACATTTGTAATGATAAAAGTAAATTTCATGATTTTAATTATGCTACCTCAAATGTCACTGTTGCGAACGGTCAAGAATTACATTCTGACGGTTATGGATCAGTAAAATTAAATACTGTAATGTCAGACAATACAAGTAAAACCATTATATTAAAAAATGTTTTGTACGTGCCAGAAATAGAGACCAATTTAATTTCCATAAAACAAGCAACTGAGAATGGTTGCGTAGCTACATTTGAAAATAAATCGTGCAAAATTACTTATGATGGTGTAAGATATCTTGAGGGTTATGTAAATAACAACTTATATGAAAGTAAGGTAAAACCTGATCCGATACAAAATGTAAATATGACACATCACTGTGAAAAGAAAAACTGTCTGCATAAATGGCATATAAGATTAGGTCATAGAAACGTTAATCGCATAAAAGAATTAGTTGACAAAGATATGGCATCAGGGATTCAAATTGATGATTGTGAAGTTTGCATAGCATCAAAACTCACAAATAGCCCTTATCCCAAAACCGCTAGTTTTAGAGCTACGAAAACAATCGAGCTGATCCATAGTGATCTTTGCGGCCCAATGCAAACAGCTACGGTCGGGGGAAAACATTACTTTCTAACTTTTATTGATGGTTTTAGTCGCTTTACTGTGGTATATCTATTAAGTAGTAAAGATGAGGTATTTTCAAAATTTAAAGAATATATAGCAATGACTGCCAACAAATTTGGCAGAAAGGTGCAGGCAATACGCTCCGATAACGGAGGAGAGTACTCGGGGAAAGAATTTGAAAACTATCTAAAAAATGAGGGAATTGATCATCAATTCACCGTGCCGTACTCCTCACCTCAAAATGGAGTGGCGGAACGGAAAAACAGCACTTTAGTGGAGATGGGACGCTGTCTTCTTAAGGAAAGCGGTTTGCCTAATTCGTTTTGGGGGGAAGCCATCTGTACTGCGACGTACATTCAAAACAGGCTCCCAACTTCGTCTTGCGATCGAACTCCATATGAAATGTGGACTGGCCGTAAGCCAGATTTGTCTAACATTAAAACTTTTGGTTGCCGTGCATATGCATATATTCATAAATCTCACAGGGGAAAGTTAGATGATACCGCACAAGAGGGCATATTTGTCGGATATGACAACAGAAGTAAGGGATATAGGATTTGCACGGACGGAAAGAAAATTGTTATAAGTCGTGCAGTAAAATTTTTAGAAGATGAAAATAATGATTTAATTAAAGATAACACGTCAAATGAAAACAATGACACACTAATTGATAAAACCTTGCAACCGACAATGCAATTAATTGAAAATGAAAGGGGTTGTACCGAAAATGATATTCATGATCAGGATGCAATTCCCAATACACCAGATTCCCCACAAAACCTACCACGTAGGTCCAACAGATCAAACAGGGGGGTTCCCCCTGACAGATTTGCATTTTTAACATATGATATTCAAAATAAAGATCCACAGTGCTGGGATGACATAATGAAAATACAAAATCCAGCAGAAAGGCAATAAAAAGAATACTGCCCAGTTAAACTGATGGCATTGAGCTCACAGGCTACAAATACTAATTGCACATTAAAGCCTTATATTTTCAAGGGTTAATTCCGTTCGAAAAAAAAAATTAAGAAGGGGAAACAGCTCTCCCCTTTCCTCTTTTTTTTATACTTAATCATTGAACCTCCTATACTATCAAAGACATGCTTTATCATATAAAAAATCTATATCCAAAATTCAGAGCAAATTAGATAATTCTTAATAAAAACCCATTTAGCATTTATATAATTTAAAAGGAGTTATCCCCCTCTTTTATACTTAACCATTAAACTTCCAAAACTATTCAGAGATTTGAACGAAATCTGACAATTCTGCTTGAAAAACCCATTTATATAAATTAAGGGGGGGGCATTAGAGCCCCTGTTCCCCCTATTTATACTTATTCAATGAACAACTAATAACAGTCACTGAATCGCCTCATCAGAATGATCCTAATCTAAATTTTGAACGAAAACTTAATTCTGCATGAAAATCCCATTTATATCAACTAACGGGGGGGGGGGCATTAGAACCCCTGTTCCCCCTATTTATACTTATTCAATGAACACCTAATAACAGCCACGGAATCGCCTCATCAGAATGATCCTAATCTAAATTTTGAACGAAAACTTAATTCTGCATGAAAATCCCATTTATATCAACTAACGGGGGGGGGATTAGAACCCCTGTTCCCCCTATTTATACTTATTCAATGAACACCTAATAACAGTCACGGAATCGCCTCATCAGAATGATCCTAATCTAAATTTTGAAAACTTAATTCTGCATGAAAATCCCATTTATATCAACTAACGGGGGGCATGAGCCCCCCGTTCCCCCTCTTATACATATCGAATGAACTCCAAAAACTAATCAGGGAAGCGCCTTATCAGGATATACCTATATACAAAATTTCAAGTGGATCCGATATTTTTATCATGAGTTATCGCGTTACGCACATACGCACATACATACAGAACGGACGGGCACATAAGCTCTCAGGCTATGATAGCCTGTGAGCTAAAAATGGATAAATGCTACATTAGATGAGATAAATTCACTCAAAGAAAACTGCACGTGGGAATTAGTAGAAGTTCCACCTGGGACAAAAGTCATTGGTAGCAAATGGGCTTTTAAGTCAAAATATAACAGTCAGGGTCAAATAGAGAAATACAAGGCGAGGTTAGTGGCAAAGGGTTTCTCACAGAAGTTTGGGGTTGATTATGATGAGACTTTCGCTCCCGTTGCGTCTCATTCAACCATAAGAAGCTTCTTGGCAATGGCCTTATACAAAAATTTAAAACTTAGACACCTCGATATAAAAACTGCCTTCTTACATGGGGAATTAAAGGAGGAAGTTTACATGCCTCAGCCTGAAGGGTATGAAGTCCCCGGATCCGAACACAAGGTTTGCAAACTCAAAAAGGCAATTTATGGGTTAAAGCAGGCAGCGAGAGCTTGGAACATAAAGGTACATGACTCGCTATTAAAATTAGGGTTCAACCAAAGCTCAATTGACAAATGCCTGTATAAGAGAACCATAGATAACGAAACAATTTATTTAATTGTCTATGTTGATGATCTCCTCATTGCCGGGGAAGATCAAAACATTTGTAAACTAATATCGCAATTGAGAAAAGAATACCCTGTCACAGACTTAGGCGATGCTAAGTATTATTTAGGCATAAACATTAATCGTCCTGACCAAAACACAATGACCCTAGATCAGATAAACAAAATTCATGAGTTAATAATTAAATTTGGTTTGGAAAATTCTAAACCAACCGATACACCTATGGAACCGGGTTATGTTAAATTAACGATGATGAAAATTTCCTACCGGATAATATTAACTATAGACAGGCGGTTGGCGCACTACTTTACATATCGACCGTTTCAAGGCCTGATATTTGCGCGGCCGTAAATATTCTATGTCGTAGAAACGAAAATCACAGAGCAAAAGACTGGGAAGCAGTAAAGAGAACAATCAGATATTTAAAAACTACTATCGATCTAAAGTTAACATATACGAATTTTGAAAAACCTGTCTTGAGAGCATATGCCGATGCTGATTGGGCAAACAATCGTTACGATCGAAAATCCGTATCAGGTAATTTATTTACCTTGGGACATAACCCTATCCTTTGGATGTCAAAAAGGCAATCTTGCCTAGCTATGTCCTCTGCTGAAGCAGAGTATGTTTATGCCGCCAGTGCAGCTCAGTAAATCAAGTGGTTAACCAAACTTTTGAAAGAACTCGATCTTCAACAAGAGTTGCCAATCGTTTTATTTGACAATAATCAATCAGCCATCAAGCTTGCTTCTACGGACAAATTCCACAACAAAAGCAAGCATATTGAATTGCGATGGCATCTATTAAGACACCTCGTCGAGGAAAAAGTGATAAGACTAGAATATGTTCAGTCTGAAGCAATGACCGCTGACCTACTTACCAAACCACTCCCCAAGCCCAAATTTATAGTGCATCGAAAAGACATTTTAAATGTATGAAAGAACACTTCGGGGCTTAAGGGGGGTGTTAAGAGGTGTGTAACTATAACGCAATAATCCCCTTCGTAAAAGGACTTTTAATCAAGAAAACTTTTAGACTTTTATTCCTCATGTATTCAAGATTGAACCTTTATACAAAAGACAGTTACATCTACGCTGCAGCTGCTGTTTGTGGTTACAAAACTATTTTCTCCTGCATGTGGAATTGCCGCGCCCAGCAACTGAACTTTAGTCCTTATTCACTGACTCTATTCATTGTTTCTTTTATTTTATTCTTTTAAGTTTCAATTCTCTGTTTTGCTTTTGACGGAAGAGAAGACTAATCTGATCTCTCTCCGTTTTAATATTTAATCTAGAATTACAAATTAAATATTTCGTTTTAACCTTTAATGGAAGCAATTTATTAAGACTGTGTTCTGATCACTTTTACTAACCACACTTTAAATTACAGCAAGATACAAGTGCGATAAAGGAAAGAAACATATTCTCAAATGTGCGACGTAACAAAATTTTAGCTATCGGATCATTACGGTGGACACTGTCATGCAACTGATGTTACCCGGATTTATGCGCTGCCGAGCAAGGTAAGAAATCAATTTATTATTCTTACCAAGCAGTTATTTATGAAGAATCAATTTATATATAGATATATTCCCATATTATTTATAAAATACAGGAACATGTAAAATAATATAACTATGATCCATAATAATTGGAAGTACGTTTTCATTTGGAAGTACGCTTTATTGAATTTAACTGGTTTTCTGCGTATTATTTGCTGTCTGTAAATATTATAGGTTTCATACAGTGCTCACAAAAGTTCAAAGTTCAAAGTATTTTCAAAATTAGTTTAGTTAAGAATTTGAACTTTATGTCTAATATGCTTTCTAAATACAACTTTGTGTGGTCGAAGTGCCGTAAATTTTATTCTGTTATATTTTTCAAATTCTATTATTTTATAAAATCACAATAATAATTGCATATATCTTATTCTATCTGTGGTTTTTCTAACTTCAATGATACAGAATTATCTCCGGTCAAATGTCATTTGGATCTTGGAAAAAAACTCACAAAGAAAACTTTTTGGGGGTTTACATTACTTCTGCAAAATTAAAAATCTCGAAAGCACATTTAATATACAATTGTGGAGAAATCTCAAAAGCTAGTTAATCACAGTCAATAGCACTATTGTAAATTCGAAAAGCAACAAAAAACGAAACAAAACAAAACATATCCTCAAGCACACCTTTAAGTTGACGATCGCATCATTTGTTATATATGTTACAGGCCAAACCCGATTTTAGGTCAAACCGGTCTATCGTAACGCCCATCGGATAAACTAGTTTCTCCTAGGCCTAACCGGTCTATCCTAACGCCCATCGGATTAACTAGTTTTTCTTAGGCCAAACTAGTCTATCCTAAGGCCCATAGGACAAATTAGATTTTCCTAGGTCAAACTAGTTTAGCCTAACTCTTATCGGATAAACTAGTTTAGACTGCTGTTTAGTGGTCTGAACTAGTTTATCCTAGGCCAATCTAGTTTATCCTAGGCCAATTCAATTTGGCGTGATTTTATAGAATTCAATGACCGACTCAACGCCAACATTCTTGTTTGTCCTGGGCTGATCTAGTTTATTCTAGGCCAATGTTGCTTTACGTGTTTTTAGCTCACGGATGTCAAAGCCAGAGAAATATTGGGCTCACAGGTTCTGTATATATGTATGTACGCATGTGTGTTCGCATGTATGTAATAAATTCATTCTGGAAAAGCGGTTCCCTAATTAGTTTTGGGGGTTAATTGAATAAGAACAACGGGAAGAACTGGGAAATCCCGCCTAATTTTGGCAAATGGATTTTCATGCAGAATTAACCTATTTGCTGCAAACCTTAGATTTGTTCATTCTGATGAAGCGTTTCACTGATTAATTCTGGTGGTTCTTCGGTTAAATGTAAGTTGGAAGTTCAAATTTATTTCCTTCCTTAAATTAGATAAATTGGTTATAATACAGAATTATCCAATTTGCTTAAAATTTTGGACATGAATTTATTTGATCAGGCGCTTCTTTAATTAATTTGGGTTTTTTCTTTTGGTTAAGTATGAAGGGGTAGTGGACCTTTTATCGCCTTCTTTAAATTAGTTAAATGGGTTTTTATGCAGATTTATCCGATTTGCAGTAAATTTTGAATATAGTTTTTTTCTTTATAAGAAGAATCCCTGAATTGTTTTGAGGATTTAATGATTAAGTATAAAAGGATGAATGGGCTTACCTTCCTTAAATCAGATGAATGGTTTTTTGAGCAGAGTTATCTGATTTGCTTCAAATTTTGGATAATTGTTTAATTTTATAAAGCGTATCTGTGATTAGTTTTGGGGGTTCAATAGTTAAGTATAATTGGGGGAAATGGAAAAAATAATCCAACTTACTTTATTTTTCGAGGGTGTTATTCTTAAAAAAAAAAGGCTGTATTACACAATTAGTGTAAACAGCCTGTGAATGCAAAGCCATCAATTTAATTGGGCAATATTTATTTTAATATTGATCCCGACTTCTGTTCTATAGCTAACCTTGTGCAAAGTGGCTTTGTTATCACCCTTATATAATGTATTTTATTCGAAGGGTTGTAGAATACTGTCAGAGGTTTGCACGGGCCGGAATTTCGAGGCCCGGACTCAACCCTTCCCGAAGGAAAGTTATTTTTGCCGTGACCCGATGTAAAAAATAAAAGTTCAGCCCGAGACCTGCCTGTACAAAAATCAGTGAAAAGAGACTCAGTCCTGCTCAGTCTGGCCCTACTCAATTTCTGCAAAAAAAAAAAAAAAAAAAAAAAAAAAAAACTGTATTTTTAAATCACGATGTGTTCACAGAATGGTAAATACACAATGTATTATTGATTATTTACATTCTTAAACCTTTCAATATTCAAATAGGGATTCATTAAATAATTAATGTAGTTTAGAACAAAAGGAAAGAAGGAGAGTTATAAATATCATAACTATTGAATCTATTCAGAAAAAGTAGGTTTGTGAATATGTTTTTTTCATTCCTTAAAGCTTTTCTCAAATCCAAAAGAGCTACATCCTAATACTTTTAAGAACTAATTCATTTTCGGAAATGCACAAGATTAACAGGCATTCTCACTCAAAAAATATGTAATCGAATGGCGTTTTTCATAAAAGCGATGTACTTTTGAGAAAATACTATTAAAGCTACGTTTTGAATTGAATTTCCGCTTTCGACTTTACGGAAAAGTAATTTTTGACGCTGTGACAAGAATAGCTTATACGTCGACAGGTAATTAATTTATCAAAAACGGAAAACGTTGTTCGATTCCAAATTATGTCCAGCTTCGATTTGGATCGAATATGCAATAATAATAATAATAATAATAATAATAATAATAATAATAATAATAATAAATGTAAATCTGATCTCAGTTGGCACGAGTCTGCCGAAATAAAATAAAATCCATGTCTAATGCATCATGTCTATACGGTGGACATGTTAAATTTCTGTATTGATGTTATAAGCAATGATTCTTTACACACATTTATACTTATTCTTGTGAAAGACATGTCTTTTACCGGCCAAACCCGATTTCGAGCCAAATTACATTAGGCTAGATCAAACTATTTTATCCTAACGCCAGTTGGATAAACTAGTTTTTCCTATGCCAAACTTGTTCATCTAAATATCCATAGGATAAACTAGTTTTTTCTAGGTAAAAGGGTAATCCTTCACTTTTCCCTTCATACTTAAAACCATTAAACCCACAAAACTATTCAGGGAATCGCCTTATCAGAAAGAATCTACATCCAAAATTTGAAGCAAATTCGTCAATTCTGCGTCAAAAACCACTTATCTAAATTTTGTTGTGTTACCTACATTGCCCTTTCTTTTAGACTTAAACAATAAACATCCACAACTAATCACGGAGGCGCCTTGTCACAATGATCCTATATCTAAAATTTTAAATGAAAACTGATAATTATGCATGATAAATCCATTTTTCTAAATTAACGGTGGGGGATCAGCCTCCCGTTCGCCCCCCCCCCTTTTAATCTTCTCCAATGAATTCCCAAAATTAATCAGAAAAGTACCTTATCAGAATGAACCTACATCCAAAATTTGAAGCAAATTGGATATCTCTATCAAGAGTTATCGCGTTACGTACATACGAACGCATATACGTACATACATGCGTATATATATGCGTACATGCAGATACAGAACCTGTGAGCCCATTATTTTTCTGGCTTTCACTAGTTTATCCGATGGGCGTTAGGATAGACCGGTTTGGCCTAGGAAAAACTAGTTTATCCGATGGGCGTTAGGATAGACCGGTTTGGCCTAGGCCAATCTAGTTTGGCCTAAAAACGAGTTTGGCCTGTAACATATATTTTGATGGACAACAGGGCCGTAGCAAGGTGTTTTGAGGCCCCCCCCAAAAAATATTACTTTGGGCCCCCCCCCCCCCCACATTAAACTGAATTTTTTGAGAAATATTTAAAGTTATATATTGAAGTTTCGATATGAGTTTCAAATTATAATAATGTAATGAACAAATTTAATAATTAGCATAAGTATTTAAAATTATTATTAAAATTATTATAATTTTCATAACTCTACAAAAATAAGACATAAATATGCATTGCTTAAGGATCAATTAATAACGTTAAAATGAAATTTGTCTAAACAATTTTACAAATAAGCACACGACGCTAGGATTTTATTACAAAGTATAGGAATTAAATAGATTACATAAATACATAATTCCAACAGTTTGCTATTTAAGGGGCTACTTCAGTTGCGCAATAAGACCCATTCGCTAATGCATGGAAGAATAGAATAGAATACTATGCAGGCATGGGATTTTTCCGCAGATTCAGGATTTCCTGCATTTTTTGTTATTTTCCGCTTTTCTGGTTTTTTATATCTTCCAATGATTGCAGAAAAAGCATGACTTTCTTCAAAAGATCGCGAAAAAAGCGCGATCTTCATTTTAAAAAATCGCGGAATAAAAAACGATTTTCGTCGAAAAATCCCCCAAAAACGCTATTTTTGTGAAATGATAGCAAAGAAAACGTTATTTTCGTTGAAAGGTAGCGAAAAATGCTATTTTTGTCAAAATACCGCATGAAAAGCTCGATTTTTGTCAAAATAACGCTAGAAAAGCGCGGTTTTCTAGCGTGCAAAAATCTTGAAAAAACACGATTTTTGCATAAGATCGTAAAAAAATCAAGATTTCTGTCAAGATGGCAAGAAAAAGAGATTTTCGTTAAAAAATCGCGAGGCAAACGCAATTTTTGTCAAAAGATCACGAGAAAAACGCGATTTTCGCCAAAAGATCGCGAAAAAAATGCTATCTTAAGAAAAAAAATCGCGGAATAAAAACGATTTTCGGCGAAAGATCCCGAAATAAATACTATTTTCGTCAAAAGATCGAGAAAAAAACGCTATTTTCGTCAAAAGGTCGCGAAAAATGCTATTTTTATTAGAGAGAGACAGCGAGAGAAACGCGGTTTTCGTCAAAATAACGCAAGAAAAACGTGAGTATCATAAAAAAAAAAACTCAAGAAAAACGGATTTTCATCATAAGACCGCGGGGAAAACATTACTTTCGTCAAATAATCGCAATAAAAATATTATTTTTGTCTAAAGATTGGAAGAAAAACGAGATTTTCGTCAAAAGATCACGAGAAAACCGCGATTTTCGACATAAGATCGTAAGAAAAACCGCGATTTTCGGCATAAGATCGTAAGAAAAATGCTATCTTAAGAAAAAAAAATCGCGGAATAAAAAACTATTTTCGTCGAAAGATCCCGAAATAAATACTATTTTCGTCAAAAGATCGCGAAAAAGACGCTATTTTTGTCAAAAGGTCACGAAAAAATGCTATTTTTATTAGAGAGAGAAACGAGGCTTTCGTCAAAATAACGCTAGAAAAACGCGAGTATCATAAAAAAAAAATCTCGAGAAAAACGCGATTTTCATCACAAGACCGCGGGGAAAACACTACTTTCAACAACAGATCGCAATAAAAATACGATTTTCCTCAAAAGGTCGCGAAAAAAAAAACAATTTTTATCAAAATACCGCGAGAGAAACGCGGTTTGTCAAAATAACGCTAGAAAAACGCGATTTTCATTAAAAAAATCTCGAGAAAAACGCGATTTTCATCATAAGACCGCGAGGAAAACACTACTTTCGTCAAAAGATCACAATAAAAAATACCACTTTTGTCTAAAGATTCGAAGAAAAACGAGATTTTCATCAAAAGATCGCGAGAAAACCGCGATTTTCGGCATAAGATCGTAAGAAAAACCGCGATTTTCGTCAAAAGATAGCAATAAAAACACGATTTTCATTAAAAGACCATTAAAAGACCTTTGAATTTTCCTCAAAAAGATCGTAAAAACGCGATTTTTGTCAAAAAGATCGCAAAAAATGCGAATTTTCGTCAGAAGGATTGCAATTAAAACGTGATTTTCGTCAAAAGATCGCGGAACAATGTAAATTCCGTCAAACGGTTGCAGAAAAAATGCAAATCTCGCCAAAGAATTGCAGAAAATTTTTCCTAATATTAATGTTTTCAACAACTTTTTTTCGCAGCTGAGTGGCAAATTAAAACATTAACTACCATGTTTGAATAACTAATGTTTTGAGTGAAAATTTGTTAAAATTTAAATTGGACAACTAGCAGTGTAAATCATTGCATCAGAAGTATGAATTTAAAATAGAAACTTTCATTTCATAACTACTTTTAATATTTCCATAAATGGATTCACTTTGACCATCCCCCCCCCCCCACTCTCAAATAAAAAATAAATAATATAAAACAGGATTTAAACAAAAATACTGACAATTTTGTTGCGAATAAAGTAACCTTCTTAATTATCTATACGTGCGCTATTTAAAATAATTTCTCATTTTCCGGTTCACACGCTTTTCCTCTTATTTTTTTTTTTTTTACTTTTTGGATAGGTTAGTATTGTGCAGTTAATGTGAAGAATGACCTATTCTTTAAGAACATAATATTCCAACGTTTCAAAAGAAAACACCTTTTGTCGCTAGCAGCTCTATACACAAAAACCCATGGCCAAAAAGAGAGGGGGGGGGGGATCGAGTAAGAAAATAAGGATTTCCAGTTTCTGCATTTTTGATATCTAAATAAGTTTTTTGATAAAAACAGGGCCCAATTAAAGCTATGGGAGCCCTGGAGTAAACATCACTCTGAATCCCCCCCCTCTGGGCCTTCTATCTATCTGGAGATTTTTTTTATGAATAATGTAGAAGTGGCGAGCACCAAAAATAAAAAATAAATAAAACAGATTGTATGCATGCATAAATTTTGGTACTCGATACGGCTCACATCTATATATGAGATACCAAAAAATTGGTCACAGCTTTAATTAAGAATATTACTTTGATAATTATAGAAAAAATGATAAATTGGTTGACATAAATATTTCTTTGCAAGCTTTTATTTTTCTTACCTACGTACATTTACAAGATGTCTAAAAAAGAAGGTTCAAAATTGGTCATAATTAATAATTTTAACTTATCACGTTAGGAGGAAAAAATTCTTTTAAAAGCTATAGGATACTATGTTGTTATAATCAGGGCCTGACTAAGTAAAGCCCATGCAACTCAACTGCATCGGACGTCGGGGCTCCCGATTGAGGAGGCCCCCTCAAGAGCAAATATATATATTTTTTTGTAATGGCTAACTAATAAAAAAGGCCAAAAGTCACCAAAATTTTTTATTTACCTATTTATTTTTAACTTTATTGGGGCTCTTTTCTCATCTCTCCTGTGCTTTCGAACCTCATGCCCCCCTCCCGCCCCTTCTCTAAATGTAACAGTTACATCACAAGTGTATTTACATTTTAATAGTTCACATTTTTCTTATAGTTCTTAAAAATGTATTCGATGGTTTCTTAAAATTATCTTTTTTGTGCTATTCTGTATACAAATGCGAATAGTACTTGATACGAAATTTACGTATACAGACAATTATTATAAAGTTTAGTTTTAGACAAGTCTTTTAATTTAAGAAAAAATCCAAAAGGTAGAAAGGGAGGCCTCCCCGAATAACGTTTACCCCAGGGCCCCTTACAATCTAAATCGGGCCCTGGTTGTAATAAAATTTTAATCATTTGTTTTCTAATGATATAGTTTGTTTTCTGCGTATGTGGAGGGAATACTAGAAGCAGAGAAGAAAAGGTAAACCACACTCCCTTCCTAAATGTTTGAAAACATATGAATTTTGGTCACTTTTGGCACATTTTAAGCATTTGGCACCCTTTAATGGAAATCTTGATTATTGGGGGAGGGGGGGGGGGGCTCTTAAAAAGAGGTACCTGGGGGGACTTCCCCGCATGCCCCTGGACAGGGCCAGACTAATGCAGGGGCATGCGGGGCAATTGCCCCGGGCCCCCCCGGCTCGAGGGGGCCCCCCAAGGACAAATATAAGTTTATAAGTTTTTCATTAAGAGTGTCAAATAATAAAAAATGGTCAAAAGTGACCAAAATTCTTCTTTTTTTATCAGTTATCTCTCCTCTTATTCTCTGTTTTCATACCCCATGTCCCCTTAAAGCCTCATTTTATCTTTATATCGATGTAATCGAAGAAAGAAATTATTCTATAGTTTCTTTAAGTTACCTTTCATTTACGAAAAAATTTAAGATAAAAGGGGGCCCCCCTAATAATGTTTGCCCCAGGGCCCCCTACTGTCTAAGTCGGGCCTTGCCTCTGGATAAGAAAAGGTGAATTTGAAAAAATAAAAACATTATTTAAAAGAAGTATTTTCTTAAATTTTCAAAACAAATAAACTTCAGTAAAAAGGTCGATAGAATTGGTTAGGGGCCCCCTGGCTTTGTCGGCCCCCCCCAAATGGGGGTATGGGGGGCGGTCGCTACGGCCCTGATGGACAACCATTTGGACAAAGTATTTTTATTGCCGTTCGTCAAATCTGTAAAATAACTGCAGCTTTCACATTTAAAGTGCGCGATACGAAAACAGTTTACACAAGTCAGAGGTTTAAGAGACGGAAAATAAAAGACAACGAAAGTCACTTTTATCGTTTTTGTTGCAAAAGATTCTGCCATCGTTTGTTTTTAAAAGAACGCATAAAACACTTTTCTCACACACTTTACTGATTTTTTTTTCTTTCATTTTGAGTAGAAATAGAAAAGAAACTTGAGTCAAAATAGATTCACTAAAATGAGTGCATTTTTCTAACTCCAATATTTGTTACAAAAAAACTTCAATTATTCAAACTCTAGTCATCCAGATAACTGGTGAATAGATTGATTAAAGTGGGGTTGATTTATAGCATTTATGATTCATTTACAGGCAGGAAAATGGAAAATAAAATAGCTATGAACCATAATAACTGGAAGTACGTTTTCAGTTGGAAGTAAGCTTTATTGAATATAACTGGTTTTCTGCATATTATTTGCTGTCTGTAAAGGCTACAGGTTTCATACAGTGCTGTAGTACAAAAGTGTAAAGCTCAAAGTATTTTCAAAATTACAGCTAGTTTAGTTGAGAATTTGAACTTTGTGTCTAGTATGCCTTATAAATACAACTTTGTATTATCGAAGTGTCTTAAAATTTATTCTGTTACATTTTTAAAATCCTAATATTTTACAAAATTATTATAATTGCTTAAATCTTGTTGCATCTGTGTTTTTTCTAATTTCAATGATACAGAATTATCTCCGGTCAAATATGGTCTTAAATCTTGGAAAAAAGAAAAAAAAACTCATAAAAAAAATATTTTTTGGGGGATACATTTACTTCTGCAAAATTAAAAACCTCAAAAGCAACTAATGTATAGATGTCAGAAATCTCAAACCCTAATTAATCACAGTCCACTATAGTAAAGTCGAAAAACAATAAAAAAACAAAACATGTTCTCAAGAACAATGATCGCATCACTTTGCTATACTTCTGATGGACAACCATTTGAGCAAAGTATGTTTATTGCCGTTCTCCAAAGCTGTAAAATGGCCCCATCTTCCAAATTTAAAGCGTGCGATACGAAAACAGTTTACACAAGTCAGAGGTTTTAAGAGCCGGAAAAATAAAAGAGGGATGAAAGGAACTTTTATCGTTTTTTGTTGCAAAAGATTCTGCCACTGTTTGTTTTTAAAAGAACGCTTATAACACTTTTCTCCAAAACTTTACTATTTTTACTTACCCATCATACGTAGTATAGGGTAAGTCTTGCAATCGTTTTGAAAATCGAAAAAATTTTTTTGAAGGATTTACACGTTTTAGATAGTGAAGATTCCGAAAAACATATTTTTAGAAAAAAAAATTTGCCGTCTGTCTGTCTGTCTGTCTGTCTGTCTGTCTGTCTGTAAACGCTCTATTTCCCGAACAAATTGAGATACAGACTTGAAATTTTGTATGTAGTTAGTATGTAAGAATGGGACGAACCCTATTTAATATCAGCAACCTCGATTATCCGGAACTATTTTTTTCGGACTCTCGAAAAATTCGTTCTGATGAAAGGTATATAAAAATTTTCGATTTTTTTTGTTCTAAGGAATGGACGTAAAAGGCAATAAAATAATACACATTTTGCATATAGAACGAAGTCGATGGGATTATTAGTTGCCGAGATATTGGTAATCTTGTTTTCCACATTCTTCGATTTTTCACGACCCTGTATTTCATTCAAATTTCAATTCAGAGGTATATTTTAATTGGAAATGAGACGCTTAATCCGACGCAGTTAATTGTTAGTTAATAGAATTATAATGTTTGGAGTTATAAGGATGTTTCTTTTACGCAGTTCGGAACTACTTGAGTAGTTTGGCGTTTTATATAATTTGTCGAAATTGGTACATCAGCAGTTCTTTAATAGAGCATTACTATGCATATTAACAATATTTAAATTTTGTTTATGAATTGCAATGCATTGTATAAATAGTTTTCACATGTTTTATTTTCATATACATATCCATGATGGGTAAGTATTACGGTGGCTCCCAACGACTAGTTTTACTCTTATTTTAAGTAGAAATAGAAAAGAAACGCGAGTCAAAATAAATTCACTAAATTAACTGTATTTTTCTAGCTCCTATATTTGTTACGGAAAAGCTCCAATTTTCCAAACTCTAGTCCTCCAGATAACTGACCAACAGATTGATTAAAATGGTTATATTATAGTATTTATGATTCAATTGCAGGGACATACAAATGAATTTAGCTTCAGTACTGCCTATGATTCATAATTACTGGCAGTAGGTTTTCAGCTGGAAATACGCTTCATTGAATTTAATTGGTTTTTTGCCTATTATTTGCTGTCTGTAAATGTTACAGGCGTCATACAGTGCTGTACAAAAGTCCAAAGCTCAAGCTCAAAGTATTTTCAAGATTACAACTAGTTTAGTTGAGAATTTGAACTTTGCATCTAATACGCTTTCTAAATACAACTTTATACCCTCGAAGTGTTTTAAAATTTATTCGGTTATATTTTCAAATTCTATTATTTTATAAAATTATTATAACAATTGCATAAATCTTGTTGCATCTCTGTTTTTTCTATTGTCTCGAAACACGGGAAATTAAATTTCAAAAGTCTAAAGTTCAAGGTATTTTCAAAATTACAATTAGTTTTGTTCATAATTTGAACTTTGTGTTTAATATACTTTTTACTTTCTTCTATCTTTACAAGAAGAAAGTATTGGATTCATGAAAATTTTCGACTTCCGGTTTTCGACGGATTTGTACGTTTTAGGAGGTCCTGAACATGTTTTGACTATTTTTAGAAAATGTCTGTCTGTGAGTCTGTCCGTCCGTCTGTCTGTGTGTCTGTCTGTCTGTATGTGACAAAAAATTTGTGGGCGCTCTATCTCAAGAACTAATGCTCGAAATTTAATAAAATTTTATATTCAGTTAGACCTTGATATGAATTAGTGCCTATTGGTTTTTGGTGAAAATTGGCCTGCAGGTGGCGCTGCTATACTACGTTTTTCATGATTTTCAAGATTGCTATATCTCAAGAACTATTGCACGGAATTTCACCAAACTTCAGATTCTGTGACCCCTTGATATACATAGACGCTGATTAAATTTTGGTGTAAATTGGCCAGCAGGTGGCGCTGCTATGCCACGTTTTTCGTGATTTTCATGATAGCTATATCTCAAGAACTAATGCACAGAATTTCACCAAACTTCAGATTCCGCGATGCCTTGAGATACATAGCCGCTGATAAGGTTTTGATGTGAACTGCCCTATAAGTGGCGCTGCTATGCTACATTTCGCACGATTTTTGCGATAGCTGTATCTCAAGAGCTAATGCAGAGAACTTCATCAAATTTTAGATACTGTTACATTAAAATATATAACATAATTAGACGCAGATTACATTTTGGTATTAACCTTGCAACAGGTGGTGCAGCTATGCTGCATTTTGCACGATTTTTCTGATACCTATATCTCAACAACCAACGCACAGAATTTCACCAAACTTCAGATTTTGTTACAAAATGACATATAACATAATTACACGATGATTACGTTTTGTTATAAATTCTTCAACTGATACTGCTGCTGTGCTATATTTTACACGGTTTTTTTAAACTAGCTATATCTCAAGAACTAATGCACAGAATTTCATCAAACTTCAGATTCTTTTATGCCATAACATAATCAGACGCTTTTTTACGTTTTGGCATAAATTGTCCAAGATATGATGTTGCTGTGCTACGTTTTGCAAATTTTTTGTTATAACTATATCTCAAGAACTAATGGACGAAATTCCATCAAATTTCAGATTCTGTTAGGTCTTGACATAAATAGATGCTTATTAGGTTTTAATATAAATTATCCAACATGAGGCACTATAAAGCTCATTTTCTCAGAATATTAATTAAATTTTGCGTTTTATGCTTTTCGGATACCAGAATCTCATTAGGCTAGGTCAAATGTTTGAGGAAATTCGATAGTAGGTAACTTTGGGGTCACCACGTTTTTTTTTTTTAAATATTAAAATATGCTTATGAGATAGAAGAAAGTTTTGGGATAGACACATCCAACTAGTTAAATAATGGCGCCGGAAAAAAACGCACCCGTGCGCCGAAATGTCACTAGTGCGTCCGGAAAAAAAAAAAAAAAAAAAAAAAAAAAAAAAAAAAAAAACGCACCCGGTAAAAAGCGCCCTGGAAAAAAAGCGCACCTTTTTACAAATCACAGATTTAAATAAGTCTGATAATAATACCCATGGTTAATCTTAGAATATAAACACTAGATTGAGATGATTTTTTGAAATTTAAGCGTCCTTGCTTTTTCGGGACTAATACGGGAGCAGTGGCGTAGCTCGGAGGGGTGACACCCGGGGCGGATGTAAATGGTATCACCCCTGACCACGATGTCACCCCCCCCCCCAAAAAAAAAAAAAAAAAAAAAATCCGCCATATTCTTTTAATCACAATTCTATGTTATTACAAATAAAATTTCAACATTTTTTGCATGCCTGATGAGATTTTTATAGATGATTCGAAAAAATGGATACAGAATTGCAATTTAAGTGCAAAATTCTAATAAAGTCCATACATTTATGGAAAAACCTATTTTGATTCTGATTTTTTAACAAAATTTTTGTAAACTTATACTGTACTAGCGGACCCGACAGACGTTGTTCTGGCACCGACAGACGTTGTCCTGACACCGACTCCAAAAAATCAAATAAATGCACATAAATATAATAACACGCACGATAAATACTACGCTCTTAATTTCTTATTACAATTATATAAGGAAATTATTTTTTAATCTGCAGTAGTTTTGAAGTTGGCTCACTTTTTGATAGAAAAGTTTATTTTTCTCTTTTTAGTTAAATAGTAACGATTTTCTGAAGTCGGTTAATTAAAATTATAATACAGAAAAAATTATTGCAAATCATATATGTATGTCAGGAGTGGGGTTCGAAAACACGATCTCTTTCTTTAAGAACCATTAAGAACTTTAAGAACATTCCATAAGAACTTTCTTTAAGAGTTTAAATCTGGCGCCTTAGACCGCTCGGCCATTCCGTCCGCACTCTATTCAGCGAACTTATTCAACACTTTTGGGAGAATTTCACATGAACTGCCAGTTTGATGTCCTGATGTTTAAATCTAAATTTCATATTAATAAATTTATTTTTTTACATTCTAAAAGCATGTAGTCGCACATCTTTTTATGCTTAATTTCAATGCATTCATTACATTTTTTCAGAGTTGTGAAATAGTGATCTTTTTTTGTACTTTAGTTAGCAAGTAATGGGAATTTACTTGTCCTGAAAAAAAAACTTGCAAAATTTCCATCTTTTTTTATGCTTCCAAACATTTAAAATTTTTTATATATGGATTAAATGTTAAATATTATGTGTTAAACAAATAGACAATTTATATATTTAAAATACGCATCTAAAAGTTTAAAATTTAAATGTATTTTGTACCTTCATATGCAGAACATGAGTGTTAGCTTAGGGAAGTTAATATTATTTGTTTTCTAACTATTTGTATACTGCAGTTGGTAACGGTAGCGAGAAAACGATGTTATTTCTTCTTTATACAGTGCGCTTATTTAGAACTCGATAATTTTGTTCTATAATTGCTATTTATTGGAATGTTCCTTTCAATGTGAGTATTTTTATTTTCTTACAGGAGTGTTACCCATTTATTAATTATTATTTTTTAACGCATAAAAATCTTAAGTTAGGGAATGCTGTATTTTTTGTTAGGGAATCAATAGGCCCAACTAAAATTTCAATAAAACAGTTAGAATATATTTTAGTGAAGAATTCCTTAATAAATGTCATGAGTGTTACCATACATGAGTGTTACTTGGAAAAAGTAAGACTCATGAGAAAAGAAGTTAAGTAAATCTACAACTATAGATATTGTATAATATTAAAGTTCTGATTATAATTGATTCATGATTCAGGGATATATTTTGTCATATTATATATATTTATAATTGTTTAAAAATAGTAAAAGGATTTTCATGTCTGCATACGTGTTTTGTAAGTGCTATTTAAGATTCAAATTTTAATTCTTAATAAATAATTTTCAAAGGACTATCTATTCTAAACAAATTATAGTTTAAACTTTTAAAAATCTTTTTGTTACAAAAAATTGTTTGCTGCAAGAGTGTTATCGCTTGTCATGAGTGTTACCACTTTTCATGGACGTTACTGTAACTAAGAATCAGAATTTTATTAATGCATTTGTTACTTCTCTTAAATTAATTGTTATCTCTATTAGAACTTTCTATTTCATTATTATAACTGCAATGAAAACAATTAATTTTTAATTAAATTTGTTTTTATCAGAAGTTATACCCTTTATTTAAGAAGCAAAATAACACTCATGACATAAACAACTATTAAAATGCTTTAAATTTATGAAACAAATAAATACTAATACATTTTTGATTTATTAATAGGTATGTAAGATAACCTTAAGCAATTTTGTAATGAATTATTGAAGATACAAAAAAATTACAGAATGTTTTACAGACGTCAAACTTATGAGAAAAATAGTGACTGCCCAAGATATTTCTTGAAATTTCTGAAATATAAATAAAAAAAACTCGCAAATAATCAACTGCATAGAATGCTTTAAACTATAAACAACTCATACCTGAGTAAATATTCATATTTAAACTAAATTTTTTTTCAAATTTTGTTTCACCTAATACGGCAATACATTTAAAAACCACCCTTTTAATCAGCGAAAAATCACTAACTATTAGTTTTTGCCTAATTACTAAAAATATACTGAATCAATTTCGATGAAATGTGAATCTAAACCATTCTCGAATCCACTGGAACACACACACAAAATTTCATTAAAATCGATCCAGTCGTTTGGGAGGAGTTCAGTGACAAACACACGCATAGAAGATTAATATATATAAAGATTTGCATTGGATACTTAACTTTAATTTTGAAATCATTTTGGCTGGCACTGACTCCAAAAAATCTAATAAATGTATATAAATATAATAATATGTACGATAAATACTACGCTCTCAATTTAATTTATTACAATTTTATAAGAAAAATATTTTTCACTTTGCAGTAGCTTTTGAATTCGGTGCAATTTTTGATAGAAAAGTCTATTTTTCTCTTTTTAGTTAAAAGTTAACGATTTTTTGAAGTCGGTTAATTAAAATTATAATACAGGAAAAATTATTCAAACCGTACACGGATGTCAGGAGTGGAGTTCGAACACACGATCTCGTTCTTTAAGAACCAGAGCTTAAGTCCGACGCCTTTGACCGCTCGGCCATTTCGTCCGCACTCTACTCAGCGAACTTATTCAACACTTTTAATTTGCGAAAAATCTCTAACTATTAGTTTTTGTTTAATTACTGAAAAGGTACTGAATCAGTTTCGATGAAATGTGAATCTAACCATTCTCGAATCCACTGGAACACACACACAAAATTTCATTAAAATCGGTCAAGTTGTTTAGGAGGAGTTCAGTGACAAACACACGCACAGAAGATTTATATATATAAAGATTTCTTTATTGTAATAAATTTATGTTATGATTCTGTATGCTTATTAATTTTTTTCCGCGTTTATTGCTTCATTTTTGAACTGTTATTTCAAAAAATCAGCTGTACATATACTTTTGAGAAGCTATATAATTTACAACCTAAAGTTTATGCTTTCTTGGAATTCAAGGGTGCAGATACAGACTAAAGTATAGACTATATTATCTCTTAATATAGATTATGTTGTATGTGGCTGCAATCGCTTAACAAAAAAAAAAAAAAAAAAAAAATTGCAATGGAAGGGAATAAACGCAGAAAATGACCAAACCTTACTCTTAGAAACCACAGGGGTGACTCATAACTCATCCCGTATTTCTCATAAGTCAATGCAACGCCTAAATGTAGATTTTTTTTTTTTCTGCGTAAAATTTTAGACTCTTATATATATATGTATGCAAATAAAGATTGGGTGTCACCCCTTAGAGGGTGACACCCGGGGCGGACTGCCCCCTCCGCCCCCCGCTAGCTACGCCACTGTACGGGAGGGGGGCTTGGGGCTTTAAAAGTTATCTCAAAATCTGTCATTGCCTTAATGAAAAAAATTTTTAAATTACGGTGAATTAGAACATAAAAACTAGGAACTTAATTGTATTTTTTTAATATTATTTATAATTTGATTATATTTCATTTTACTTATCGTATTATATAATTATGATAATGATAATAATAATAATTATTATTATAAAATTACGTATTAATATTTTATTATCTTTTATATTATATTTATAAAACATAAAAATTTTATTTATTTTTTATTTATATATAATATAATATATAATTTTTAATATATTAATATAATAAATAAATTATAAATAATAGTAATAGTAATAATAATTGATAATAATAAATAATTTATAATAAAAAATAATAAATTAATAATACATGAATATAAATTAAATGTAAAATTAAATATAAATAAATTTTTAAATAAATAGATAAATAAATATAATTAAATATTAAAAATCATGCTCATTAATAAGAATTTATTTAAAAAAATATAATATACTACTGGCCATTAAAATTGCTACACCAGGAAGAAATGCAGATAACAAAAGGATATTTATTGGACAAATATATCATGATAAAAATAACTAGTGATTAAATTTTCAAAAAATTTGGGTGTATAGATCCTGAGAAATCAGTACCCAGATGAACCACCTCGCGCAGTAATAAAAGCTCTTATACGCCTGGGCATTGGGTCAAATAGAGATTGGACGGCATGTACAGGTACAGATGCCCATGCAGTTTCAACACGATGGCACAGTTCATCAACCGTAGTGACTAGCGTATGGTTATGAGCCAATCGCTCGGCGACCATTGATCAGACGTTTTCTATTGGTGAGAGATCTGGAAAACGTGCTGGCCAGGCAACAGCCGAACATTTTCCGTAAGTAGGGGAAAAATGAGAGTCCGACCCCGGGAGGAGGAGCGAGGAGCGTGGTGGTGGTGGTGGGCTCCTCCTCCTCAAGCCTCCTCCTCACTCCTCCTCCTCAATCCTCACTCCTCCTCATTCCTCCTCCTTCACAATCCTCCTCCTCCTCCTTCTCACATCGTCTTGTAAGAGAAGGGGTTAAAAGGATTTTTTTTTTAATTTTAAGCAGGAATTTCAGGGAGTTAGAATTTTTAAACCATACTATAGTATGGGGGTGTTTTTTAATGTGGGGACTTTAAAAATTTTCGGCGTGTTACAGTACGTGGGGTATGTTTTTCGATTGACTTATGCTGTTGTTCATTTAAAAAGGTAATTAAAAATTATGAGTGAAATTTTTTCAACATACTCTAGTATGAGGGATTATTTTTCGAGTGATGATTTATTAAGAAATTTTAATAATTTAAACTTTAAAATTTTCAACAGTTTAAACTTATTTTGAGTCAAGTGTAAAAGTTAATCCAATTTAACAAATGAATCATTAAAGTTAATTTCAAATAATAATTTAAAATAATGCGGGGACTTTAAAAATTTTCGGTGTGTTACAGTATGTGGGGTATATTTTTCGATTGAATATTGCTGTTGTTCATTTAAAAAGGTAATTAAAAAGTAATTAAAAATAAAGAATGAAGCGACTTTTTTTTTTTTTTTTTTTTTTTTTTCACCGTGTTTTAAATAAGGGGTTAAGCGGATATTTTGGGGACACAGAATATTTTTTTCTGTACTATAGTACGAGCGGTTTTTAATTTTAATGTGGTGACTTAAAAATTTTCAGTTTGGTGTAATTTAAGAGTTTATTTTTTGATTTTAAGCAGAAATTTTGGGGAGATTGATTTTTTTTTTTTTTTTTTTTTTTTTCACCGTGTTTTAGATAATGTGTTAAGCGGGTATTTGGGGACATAGAATGTTTTTTTTTTCAGTACTATTGTACGAGTGGTTTTCAATTTTAATGTGGCGACTTAAAAATTTTCAGTTTGGTGTAATTTAAGAGTTTATTTTTTCGATTTTAAGTGGAAATTTGGGGAGATTGATTTTTTTTTTCCACTGTACTCTTACATGATGAGTTAAGCGGATATTTTGGAGGAAATTATTATTTTAGACTAATCATTCACGAAGGATATTTTGCGGATATAAGTGTTTAATAGGGGGACTTTAATTTTTTTGCAATGAGATTGACGCGCGCTCGTCGACCTAACCGTACGGAGTTTATAGTTTTCTTTAAATCATGTATGAATATTGGTTTAGAATTTCTTAGAATGACTTCCACCACTTTTATCCACCATTATCATAAATAACACATGCTGGTAATGGGAATAATAATTTTGAATATTTATTTAATGAAGGAACTTTAAAATTATTTCGAGTACTATTTTTAGTCAACTGTGTTATACACTTGATATTTTAGAATAGTTAAAAAATAACTTTAAAATTTGAATGAAAAAATATGTTTCAAAATGGGATTTTATGTGCTAGCATTGAATCGCACTCGTCGCCCTAACGGTTTGGAATATGTGGTTTCCTTCGAACCTTGGTGAAAATTTAATTGAAATGATTATTATTATTATTTTGTGTGTGTGTTGTATGTATGTGTATATATGTGTGTGTGTTGTATGCATGTATGTGTGTGAATGTATGTTTGTGTGTTGTATGCATGTATGTGTGTGTTGTATGCATGTGCGTGTGTTGTATGTATTATATGTGTGTATGTGTGTGTCGTATGTTGTACGTATGTGCATGTGTTGTATATATGTATGAATGAAATAACACATGCTTGTAATGGGAATTTGGGAATAATAATTTTAAATATTAATTTAATGAAGGAACTTTAGAATTATTTCGAGTATTATTTTTAGTGAACTATGTTATACACTTGATATTTTAGAATAGTTAAAAAATAACTTTAAAATTTGAATGAAAAATATGTTTCAAAATTGAATTTTACGTACTAACATTTATTTACGCTCGTCGACCTAACTGTTCAAAGTCCTTGATTATCTTCGAGCAATGGAAAATTTAATTTTATTAATTTATTTATTTAGTTAGATTATTTTTTGATGATCCCGGTTTGAGGATGTTATTTTTGGATAATGAATAAATTTTAATGGTGGTACTTTATTTTTAAGGGGTGTCTTATGAAGCGACTTAGATTGTTTTCGAGTGGAAAATTTAGTCACATTTAATTTAAGAAATGATTAATTAAAGGAAAAAAGACAATTCAATTTAATTGGGTTCCTTTTTCGATAGATAAAAATAGGAATTAAAAATTTTATGAGAAATTTATTAATGAGGGCAATTGAAGCTTATTATGAGTGTGACTCTATTTTAAGTAAAGGTTAGAAGACAGTTTAAAAAATGGCACTAAAAAATAAATACATTCATAACACACATATATATATACATAGAATTAACTAGCAGTATTTTTAAACTAGAATAACAAACTGAACAATTTTCGTGAATATTATGAAAAAATAAATGCGCTTTAGAGAACGAAACTTTACTATTTGATTGTTATTTAATATTATAAAAATATTTAAATCTAAGCATTTCGTTTTAGGTGACAAACTTATTTTATTAGTTTAGTACATATTAATTTTCATCGTATAGTATTCAAATCACCTGTGTTCATGCAATACGGATTTACCTACTTATCGCATGCGAATGAGTAAAAGCATGATTCATTCTTATCTTAGATAAGGTTTTACCCCAGAGTCTTCAATTCAATCGATGTTATATTTTAACTTTGATTAACTAATGAAGATGCCAATTGGGTCGCAATAATGATTTTATTAATTCAGATTTTAAATTAATATCAAATTGGAAGTTTTTTTCTTTTCTCACAGATTAACTTTAAATAAAACTTAAATATTTATATATTCATTTACTTTATTAGTAAAATAATGAATGTGTCACATTCATTTAGGATTTAACTATTTGAAGATTTAAACTAACCTTTTATTTAAACGATCACATAACTAAAACTATTATAAAATTAAGTGTTTAAAAATATAAACGAAGGGTTCATTTTAAAATGTACTCATACTTGGGGATAATTTACTTGGGGAATATTTCTTAGATGACTTATCATGAATAACTAAGTGTACACTCAGAAACAAGAACCAGTAAACATTTTTAACGAAAGGTTTTCATAAATATATACTAAGGTATATATATATATAGTAACATTTCATATAACATCAAATTTTAGCAAGTGCATGTATTGGAACACCCCCCTTTTTTTTCTATCATACTTTTTCTCTCTTTGTTGTACTACTTTGGTTGAGAAATGCGGTTCAAAAAACCCTATTTGACAAAACGGAGTATGATTAGGTAATTTTTGAATACCTGCTTTACGAAAATAAATTTAAACTTTTGACATAAAGCTGTTCTTTAATAATTTAAAACAGAAATTATTTTTTATAATTAATCCTTAACAACTTTAGACATGATTTGATGAGTCATAAGGTCATTAAAAAGGTTTTTAATGTATTAATTAATTTTCTTAATCAGTTCTTCTAAATATTAAAAACTTATTCATAAGAAAATCTTACCTGGCTAGGAAAATTCAACCTCCTTGTATGTTGGTCTCGCAAGGACTGACTGATAACATACCTGCTTATCTACCGAACCATGTGATAAGTGACGTTAGAGATCACGTGACCCTCATTATCTGCTGATAAGATAAGCACTGACTTGGAATTATCTTAATTAATTACCAAACTTCTCATTTTTTAAAAACCACACTAAACATTGCTCCCATTAATTAATCATGTAAATATAATTTATATCGTTTATGATTATCAGTTTTATACTAACATTTAACACCTATACGTATGTGTTGTATTAATTCTGTTAGTTTAATTCATACAAATTTCAACTAAAGCATCCTATGCTAGTTTTCATATATTTATTATCACATCACGTGATACAATTTCTTGTGATGTTTTAGAAATAATAGATATTTAATTTTTTTAATTAGTTAAAAACATTAAAAAAATTTTATTGCTTTTTAGCATGAATATTTTAAGAAAAACATATTTTATTCTGAAATATCAAATTTAAAAACTAACTCTTAAGAATATGACTCGATGCAGTTTACTCATTTTAAACAAGTTAACTTTACTACTTGACAGAAATATATTCAAACGCAAAGCGATTTAACTTTCACATTTTTAAAGTTATTTATATAATATACTAACATTTAATTGTAATAGGTAAAATTTTATTAAAAATATTGAAGAAAATAAAATTTATACTATGTAAAAAATTAAAACACCATTTAAAAATATTAAACAACAACAACAAACTTGTAATTAAGAGATGAATAAATATAAAAATATATGAATCACACAATAATAAAAAGAAATACTTAATCATTCATAAAAATTCTTCCCTTGAACATTCCCATGTATGTTAGTAAAAATATTATACTAAAGTGTTCAAAAAGATTATAAGCGTTTGCAAATTAACAAAGAAAATTGAGTATTAAATATCAAATAATGGACATGCACTTTTTACACTCACATCTTACAATGTACTTAGTAACCGAATTTAATGATTTTTAAGCATGTCTTCTTAAATTTTTTTCAATGAAAGACTATCACAGTTGAATATTAAGCTTTCTCTTCATAACTTTATCGAGAAATATGTAATGCATACCACACGATTTCATTAAATGAATCACAATACAATTCAAACTTCTCATTTTCAATGTTTTATATATACTAGTGTTTATCAAATAGGTGTTTATTCTGAACAATCATTACTTAGTATATTGATGAAAAGTTTGTTTTGAACGGTTTTTAACTCAAATGGTGTGAGAGAAGGATATATTACGACAGAAGTTATTAAATATACAGTCTTTAAAGTTTATACCCGTGCAACAATTGGCATTTCAAGAAACAAAGTTGTGTCATATTTGAAAGCATTCTTTATATTCGAAACGCACACATGATCACGATCACATCACTGAAGAGTATAGAGAAGCTGTTTATGATGTATATAATTTGAATTTTCATTAACACAATATTATAACCGAAGTTTTTCGACAGTTTGAAAAATTATGATGCACAATGTCTGCACACGTTAACACAGAATAAGATTAACTTATGCCCTTTCGATGATAAGCGTTATTTGCAGGTAAGATGCATTAACATAACATTTTCTTGATAATTTTTCTTGCAGGTTTCGAAACCACAAACATCGGATCATACTTCTCATTTTTAACACGCGACACTAACCATTGGGCCATTAAAGCCCATAATTTAGTAACTAAAAAGTAAGAAAGATCATCGAAAGTGATTACTTCACACATGCAAAAATAATTTTTATTGTGACTTATCAGTTAAAAATCACGAAGAAAAGAAAAATATCACATATGTTTTGGATTACTTTGAGATTTTATGAGTCACTTCATCAGTTAAATAGACATAACCACTTCTTATGAATCACTACTTATGCTTAAATTTTGAAACACTTGCTTATATGAAATGTATTATATTTTAGTTTATCAGTGATAGTGCGATTACTTGTTAATAATTTTAATGTTATTAAAAAATTTAAAAAAATCAAATGTGAATAATTAATTAAAAAAACACAAGTCACTATTAAAGGTTTGAACAAATTATTAAAATTATTTTACAAAACTTTTCAAATTATTTAAAAATGTTTCACTAATATTTAGTAATCGTCAAATTTTAATGTCGATAATCATTTATGTGAGTCAGGTTTTCTGTTTTAACTGTTAAGTTATCAGATTCCCCCTTCAAGTACATCTCATTGATAAGTTTTAATCAACCAATCAACTATTTATTTACCCCTGCAACCAGCTATTTGTTTACCCTAGTAACCAAAAAGCTTTTGTCGACACATGAACAAAATTTTGAAGATGCAAGACTCTTCATTTTCATTCGAAAAAACAATGACTTATGTAATAAATTTTTTCTTTACTTAAATGAAACCTTCACATGTGTATGGTAAAACTTGGAAAATTTCATTTAATGCACAAATTTAAAGTTAACAGACAAGGTCTTCACACATCTTTTAGTATTTTACTAACACTTTGCCAAATATCTTTAGAAAACAACAACAGAATTTTAAATAATTATTTTAATAAAAATTCTCTTTTGTAAGTGACATTATTAAACTAACTTGAAAAATTAACTTGGCAAAGCAAGTTTTCACTATTCCAACTAAGTAATATTCATAAGTTTTATATGATAAACAACCTGTTTGGTTATGTCCCAGCATGGCTTTATAAAATGTATCTAAAATAACCTTTAATATCAATGTTTAAAAATATGCGAATAATTCAGTTAGTCTTTTATAGATGATTATTTTCCCTTCTATTATTTAAAAGACATTTTAAAATAAAATTATTACTGATGCCAGTTTATCCCAGTGTTATGAAATGTGTATGCAAAACTTTTAATTCTAATTTTCACATTTTATTATTTCAAATTATTGTTTTCAAGTTGTACTAAAATTTGGAAAAAAATATTTAATTTTCATGCATAATTAAATTGAAATACTTTAATAATAAAGACACATTTAACATTGTATACTCACCTAATCCAACACTTTCACAAATACACGTCCGACTCGCTCCAAGGTTTAGGAAGAAATGAGAGATTCAAAGTCCTTATCAGAAAATGTTATCAGATAGTCTTATCTTAAGATAAGTGACGTCAGAGAACATATGTCATCAACTGGTCACGTGATGTATATCACATGACCAGTGCTTTGTTAATTAATCTTATTAATCTTATTAATTAATTATTAAGTATTAAATTATTAATTATTAATTAATTAATTATTAAGTATTAAATTAAATTATTTAATATTATTAATTCTTTGTTATTAAAAAATAATAACTATTTTTAATAAGATTAATTAATAATATTAAATAATTTAATTTAATACTTAATAATTAATTAATTAATAATTAATAATTTAATACTTAATAATTAATTAATAAGATTAATTAACAAAGCACTGGTCATGTGATATACATCACGTGACCAGTTGATGACATATGTTCTCTGACGTCACTTATCTTAAGATAAGACTATCTGATAACATTTTCTGATAAGGACTTTGAATCTCTCATTTCTTCCTAAACCTTGGAGCGAGTCGGACGTGTATTTGTGAAAGTGTTGGATTAGGTGAGTATACAATGTTAAATGTGTCTTTATTATTAAAGTATTTCAATTTAATTATGCATGAAAATTAAATATTTTTTTCCAAATTTTAGTACAACTTGAAAACAATAATTTGAAATAATAAAATGTGAAAATTAGAATTAAAAGTTTTGCATACACATTTCATAACACTGGGATAAACTGGCATCAGTAATAATTTTATTTTAAAATGTCTTTTAAATAATAGAAGGGAAAATAATCATCTATAAAAGACTAACTGAATTATTCGCATATTTTTAAACATTGATATTAAAGGTTATTTTAGATACATTTTATAAAGCCATGCTGGGACATAACCAAACAGGTTGTTTATCATATAAAACTTATGAATATTACTTAGTTGGAATAGTGAAAACTTGCTTTGCCAAGTTAATTTTTCAAGTTAGTTTAATAATGTCACTTACAAAAGAGAATTTTTATTAAAATAATTATTTAAAATTCTGTTGTTGTTTTCTAAAGATATTTGGCAAAGTGTTAGTAAAATACTAAAAGATGTGTGAAGACCTTGTCTGTTAACTTTAAATTTGTGCATTAAATGAAATTTTCCAAGTTTTACCATACACATGTGAAGGTTTCATTTAAGTAAAGAAAAAATTTATTACATAAGTCATTGTTTTTTCGAATGAAAATGAAGAGTCTTGCATCTTCAAAATTTTGTTCATGTGTCGACAAAAGCTTTTTGGTTACTAGGGTAAACAAATAGCTGGTTGCAGGGGTAAATAAATAGTTGATTGGTTGATTAAAACTTATCAATGAGATGTACTTGAAGGGGGAATCTGATAACTTAACAGTTAAAACAGAAAACCTGACTCACATAAATGATTATCGACATTAAAATTTGACGATTACTAAATATTAGTGAAACATTTTTAAATAATTTGAAAAGTTTTGTAAAATAATTTTAATAATTTGTTCAAACCTTTAATAGTGACTTGTGTTTTTTTAATTAATTATTCACATTTGATTTTTTTAAATTTTTTAATAACATTAAAATTATTAACAAGTAATCGCACTATCACTGATAAACTAAAATATAATACATTTCATATAAGCAAGTGTTTCAAAATTTAAGCATAAGTAGTGATTCATAAGAAGTGGTTATGTCTATTTAACTGATGAAGTGACTCATAAAATCTCAAAGTAATCCAAAACATATGTGATATTTTTCTTTTCTTCGTGATTTTTAACTGATAAGTCACAATAAAAATTATTTTTGCATGTGTGAAGTAATCACTTTCGATGATCTTTCTTACTTTTTAGTTACTAAATTATGGGCTTTAATGGCCCAATGGTTAGTGTCGCGTGTTAAAAATGAGAAGTATGATCCGATGTTTGTGGTTTCGAAACCTGCAAGAAAAATTATCAAGAAAATGTTATGTTAATGCATCTTACCTGCAAATAACGCTTATCATCGAAAGGGCATAAGTTAATCTTATTCTGTGTTAACGTGTGCAGACATTGTGCATCATAATTTTTCAAACTGTCGAAAAACTTCGGTTATAATATTGTGTTAATGAAAATTCAAATTATATACATCATAAACAGCTTCTCTATACTCTTCAGTGATGTGATCGTGATCATGTGTGCGTTTCGAATATAAAGAATGCTTTCAAATATGACACAACTTTGTTTCTTGAAATGCCAATTGTTGCACGGGTATAAACTTTAAAGACTGTATATTTAATAACTTCTGTCGTAATATATCCTTCTCTCACACCATTTGAGTTAAAAACCGTTCAAAACAAACTTTTCATCAATATACTAAGTAATGATTGTTCAGAATAAACACCTATTTGATAAACACTAGTATATATAAAACATTGAAAATGAGAAGTTTGAATTGTATTGTGATTCATTTAATGAAATCGTGTGGTATGCATTACATATTTCTCGATAAAGTTATGAAGAGAAAGCTTAATATTCAACTGTGATAGTCTTTCATTGAAAAAAATTTAAGAAGACATGCTTAAAAATCATTAAATTCGGTTACTAAGTACATTGTAAGATGTGAGTGTAAAAAGTGCATGTCCATTATTTGATATTTAATACTCAATTTTCTTTGTTAATTTGCAAACGCTTATAATCTTTTTGAACACTTTAGTATAATATTTTTACTAACATACATGGGAATGTTCAAGGGAAGAATTTTTATGAATGATTAAGTATTTCTTTTTATTATTGTGTGATTCATATATTTTTATATTTATTCATCTCTTAATTACAAGTTTGTTGTTGTTGTTTAATATTTTTAAATGGTGTTTTAATTTTTTACATAGTATAAATTTTATTTTCTTCAATATTTTTAATAAAATTTTACCTATTACAATTAAATGTTAGTATATTATATAAATAACTTTAAAAATGTGAAAGTTAAATCGCTTTGCGTTTGAATATATTTCTGTCAAGTAGTAAAGTTAACTTGTTTAAAATGAGTAAACTGCATCGAGTCATATTCTTAAGAGTTAGTTTTTAAATTTGATATTTCAGAATAAAATATGTTTTTCTTAAAATATTCATGCTAAAAAGCAATAAAATTTTTTTAATGTTTTTAACTAATTAAAAAAATTAAATATCTATTATTTCTAAAACATCACAAGAAATTGTATCACGTGATGTGATAATAAATATATGAAAACTAGCATAGGATGCTTTAGTTGAAATTTGTATGAATTAAACTAACAGAATTAATACAACACATACGTATAGGTGTTAAATGTTAGTATAAAACTGATAATCATAAACGATATAAATTATATTTACATGATTAATTAATGGGAGCAATGTTTAGTGTGGTTTTTAAAAAATGAGAAGTTTGGTAATTAATTAAGATAATTCCAAGTCAGTGCTTATCTTATCAGCAGATAATGAGGGTCACGTGATCTCTAACGTCACTTATCACATGGTTCGGTAGATAAGCAGGTATGTTATCAGTCAGTCCTTGCGAGACCAACATACAAGGAGGTTGAATTTTCCTAGCCAGGTAAGATTTTCTTATGAATAAGTTTTTAATATTTAGAAGAACTGATTAAGAAAATTAATTAATACATTAAAAACCTTTTTAATGACCTTATGACTCATCAAATCATGTCTAAAGTTGTTAAGGATTAATTATAAAAAATAATTTCTGTTTTAAATTATTAAAGAACAGCTTTATGTCAAAAGTTTAAATTTATTTTCGTAAAGCAGGTATTCAAAAATTACCTAATCATACTCCGTTTTGTCAAATAGGGTTTTTTGAACCGCATTTCTCAACCAAAGTAGTACAACAAAGAGAGAAAAAGTATGATAGAAAAAAAAGGGGGGTGTTCCAATACATGCACTTGCTAAAATTTGATGTTATATGAAATGTTACTATATATATATATACCTTAGTATATATTTATGAAAACCTTTCGTTAAAAATGTTTACTGGTTCTTGTTTCTGAGTGTACACTTAGTTATTCATGATAAGTCATCTAAGAAATATTCCCCAAGTAAATTATCCCCAAGTATGAGTACATTTTAAAATGAACCCTTCGTTTATATTTTTAAACACTTAATTTTATAATAGTTTTAGTTATGTGATCGTTTAAATAAAAGGTTAGTTTAAATCTTCAAATAGTTAAATCCTAAATGAATGTGACACATTCATTATTTTACTAATAAAGTAAATGAATATATAAATATTTAAGTTTTATTTAAAGTTAATCTGTGAGAAAAGAAAAAAACTTCCAATTTGATATTAATTTAAAATCTGAATTAATAAAATCATTATTGCGACCCAATTGGCATCTTCATTAGTTAATCAAAGTTAAAATATAACATCGATTGAATTGAAGACTCTGGGGTAAAACCTTATCTAAGATAAGAATGAATCATGCTTTTACTCATTCGCATGCGATAAGTAGGTAAATCCGTATTGCATGAACACAGGTGATTTGAATACTATACGATGAAAATTAATATGTACTAAACTAATAAAATAAGTTTGTCACCTAAAACGAAATGCTTAGATTTAAATATTTTTATAATATTAAATAACAATCAAATAGTAAAGTTTCGTTCTCTAAAGCGCATTTATTTTTTCATAATATTCACGAAAATTGTTCAGTTTGTTATTCTAGTTTAAAAATACTGCTAGTTAATTCTATGTATATATATATGTGTGTTATGAATGTATTTATTTTTTAGTGCCATTTTTTAAACTGTCTTCTAACCTTTACTTAAAATAGAGTCACACTCATAATAAGCTTCAATTGCCCTCATTAATAAATTTCTCATAAAATTTTTAATTCCTATTTTTATCTATCGAAAAAGGAACCCAATTAAATTGAATTGTCTTTTTTCCTTTAATTAATCATTTCTTAAATTAAATGTGACTAAATTTTCCACTCGAAAACAATCTAAGTCGCTTCATAAGACACCCCTTAAAAATAAAGTACCACCATTAAAATTTATTCATTATCCAAAAATAACATCCTCAAACCGGGATCATCAAAAAATAATCTAACTAAATAAATAAATTAATAAAATTAAATTTTCCATTGCTCGAAGATAATCAAGGACTTTGAACAGTTAGGTCGACGAGCGTAAATAAATGTTAGTACGTAAAATTCAATTTTGAAACATATTTTTCATTCAAATTTTAAAGTTATTTTTTAACTATTCTAAAATATCAAGTGTATAACATAGTTCACTAAAAATAATACTCGAAATAATTCTAAAGTTCCTTCATTAAATTAATATTTAAAATTATTATTCCCAAATTCCCATTACAAGCATGTGTTATTTCATTCATACATATATACAACACATGCACATACGTACAACATACGACACACACATACACACATATAATACATACAACACACGCACATGCATACAACACACACATACATGCATACAACACACAAACATACATTCACACACATACATGCATACAACACACACACATATATACACATACATACAACACACACACAAAATAATAATAATAATCATTTCAATTAAATTTTCACCAAGGTTCGAAGGAAACCACATATTCCAAACCGTTAGGGCGACGAGTGCGATTCAATGCTAGCACATAAAATCCCATTTTGAAACATATTTTTTCATTCAAATTTTAAAGTTATTTTTTAACTATTCTAAAATATCAAGTGTATAACACAGTTGACTAAAAATAGTACTCGAAATAATTTTAAAGTTCCTTCATTAAATAAATATTCAAAATTATTATTCCCATTACCAGCATGTGTTATTTATGATAATGGTGGATAAAAGTGGTGGAAGTCATTCTAAGAAATTCTAAACCAATATTCATACATGATTTAAAGAAAACTATAAACTCCGTACGGTTAGGTCGACGAGCGCGCGTCAATCTCATTGCAAAAAAATTAAAGTCCCCCTATTAAACACTTATATCCGCAAAATATCCTTCGTGAATGATTAGTCTAAAATAATAATTTCCTCCAAAATATCCGCTTAACTCATCATGTAAGAGTACAGTGGAAAAAAAAAATCAATCTCCCCAAATTTCCACTTAAAATCGAAAAAATAAACTCTTAAATTACACCAAACTGAAAATTTTTAAGTCGCCACATTAAAATTGAAAACCACTCGTACAATAGTACTGAAAAAAAAAAACATTCTATGTCCCCAAATACCCGCTTAACACATTATCTAAAACACGGTGAAAAAAAAAAAAAAAAAAAAAAAAAAAAATCAATCTCCCCAAAATTTCTGCTTAAAATCAAAAAATAAACTCTTAAATTACACCAAACTGAAAATTTTTAAGTCACCACATTAAAATTAAAAACCGCTCGTACTATAGTACAGAAAAAAATATTCTGTGTCCCCAAAATATCCGCTTAACCCCTTATTTAAAACACGGTGAAAAAAAAAAAAAAAAAAAAAAAGTCGCTTCATTCTTTATTTTTAATTACTTTTTAATTACCTTTTTAAATGAACAACAGCAATATTCAATCGAAAAATATACCCCACATACTGTAACACACCGAAAATTTTTAAAGTCCCCGCATTATTTTAAATTATTATTTGAAATTAACTTTAATGATTCATTTGTTAAATTGGATTAACTTTTACACTTGACTCAAAATAAGTTTAAACTGTTGAAAATTTTAAAGTTTAAATTATTAAAATTTCTTAATAAATCATCACTCGAAAAATAATCCCTCATACTAGAGTATGTTGAAAAAATTTTACTCATAATTTTTAATTACCTTTTTAAATGAACAACAGCATAAGTCAATCGAAAAACATACCCCACGTACTGTAACACGCCGAAAATTTTTAAAGTCCCCACATTAAAAAACACCCCCATACTATAGTATGGTTTAAAAATTCTAACTCCCTGAAATTCCTGCTTAAAATTAAAAAAAAAATCCTTTTAACCCCTTCTCTTACAAGACGATGTGAGAAGGAGGAGGAGGAGGATTGTGAAGGAGGAGGAATGAGGAGGAGTGAGGATTGAGGAGGAGGAGTGAGGAGGAGGCTTGAGGAGGAGGAGCCCACCACCACCACCACGCTCCTCGCTCCTCCTCCCGGGGTCGGACTCTCATTTTTCCCCTACTTCCGTATCAAGGAAGGTCCGTACAGTCCGAGAAACATGCGGTCGAACATTATCCTGCTGAAACGTATGTTTTCGCAAGTCTCGAATAAAGGGTAGAGCCACAAGTCGTAAAATATCAGAAATGTAACGTGCACTGTTCAAAGTGCCGTTAATGCGAACAAGAAATGACCGAGACGTGTATCCAATGGCACCCCATACCATCACGCCAGGTGATGGACCAGTATGGCGAAGGCGATGACGAATGCACGCTGCCAATGTTCGTTCACCACGATGCCGCCAAACACGAATGCGACCATCATGATGTTGTAAATAGAGCGTGGATTCATCTGGAAAAAAAAATGACTCCTCGCCATTCGTGCACCCAGGTTCGTCCTTGATCACACCATCGAAGGCACTCCTGTTTATGACGCAGCGTCAAAGGAAGTCGCAGCCATAGTCTCCGAGCTGAGAGTCCATGCTACTTCAAACGTCGTCGAACAGTTTGTGCAGACACTTTTTGTCTTGCATATGACTCCATTTCTTTACTCAGGACTCGTGACGTAGTTGCACGATCCATTACGGCCATACGGACAACGTGCCTGTCTTCTCGGCTGCTAGTGATAGCAGGCCGTTGAGATCCCGTAAGGCGTTCCGTATGACCGTCCTAAATTCATCTATTCCATATTCTGCAAACAGTCATTGGATCTCGAACAATGCGAGCAGCAATACTGCGATACAATAAACCGCAATCCTGATAGGTTGCAGTTCGACCTTTATCAAGGACAAAAACATGATGGTACACATTTCTCCTTCTTACACGAGGCATCACAAACATTTTTCACCAGGCAACAACGCTCAAATGCAATTTCTGCGTGAGAAACCGGCTGAACAATTTCATCATTTAAACACATTGTAGGTGTCGCTACCGGCACCTGCTTTGTCAGAATGTGCTGAAAAACTAATCATTTGCATATCACAGCATCTTCTTCCTGTCGTTTAAATTTCACGTCTGTAGCATGTCGCCTTCATGGTGTAGCAATTTTAATGGCCAGTAGTGTATTTTATTATCCGCCATTACTGACAATATTTCCATGTACCTCCAGCAAACTCGCTACGTATCCCCAACGGTACGCGTCCAGTCAAAATAGACATTTAACCTAGGAAAAATTAGAGAAGAGCTGAAAATTTGCGAAAACGTTTAGAATATCATTCCAAATGAAATCCCAAAAATCTTAATCAATCTGGCTGGAGCAAAAAATTTTATTCAAGATCAAAGGTCAAATATACAAAAAAAATCGTTTTTTCAGATATCTGTTAAATAATAAGTTTTATCGTAAACATAGTTATTACATAAATTTAAGGTTATTATAAAAAATGAAATTTTCTACAAAACAGTCTTTACACTTTTAAGAGGCTACTTCATTCAAACGAAAAGATCCGTTCATTAATACTAATCCTATGAAGAAAAATGTATAAAGATGTCACGGTTGTATTTTAATTTTTTTTTTTTTTTTTGCAATGGGTAGCTGAAATCGATTTGTATGAAAGCCGTTTTATACTTTTTTTGATTTTGTTTACAGGTATTTTTTACAAATACGCTTTCATTTTCGGAACCGATTTGGAAAGCGAAAGCACTCGCCTAAAAAATATCTGCAACCAAAATCGGAAAAGTAAAAAATGGCCTGCATTCAGATCCATCTCAGGAATCCAATGAAAAAAAAATCATTTAAAAACACTGAAATGCAACCGAGATATCTTTATAAATTTCTTCCATAGGATTAGCATTAGCGAACAGATCTTTTAATTTGACTGAAGTAGCCTCTTAATAAATTTATCTTACTTGTTAATTATTCATCTGCGAATTATTTTTCTTGTTTTATTTCCATCTTCTTCTTCCTCTGGTTGCTAAGTTCCTGTCCATTTCTTTGAGAAATCCGATGGATCTGGTATTTCTTCACTGATGTCAGAAGCATCATCATCTGTTGTATTTGTGGCAACATTTGAACAAAACTGGCCGTGACAATTGTAATAAATTGGTGAACAAACCAAACCACCAAGTTTTTTCCACCCATAATTTAAATTTCAACCCTTTGTGTAGTTACAAAAAATTGTAAGGAACGATATTTATGGTGCAAGCGAGAGTAGAGTTTTAATTGGCTCCAAATCGTTATTGTTCAATATCCATCCCCAGTTTTCAGGGTCAAGTTTATTACCTAACCATATTTGGACTTGAAAATAAACTCGGTATAAATTTTGGAGAGCAGCACTAGATGTTAGTGGAAGAAATAATACCTGAAAAACTTTATTATGGAGTCTCTTCGCAAAACTTACATATCTATAGCTATCTTCAGAATCAATGTTTTTAGGAGCTCTGTACAAATAAGTAAACAAATTTCATTGGCAATAATGATATTCGGAGAAGAGTCGATTTTCTTAAATATTTCAGCATAGCAAATTAAGTCATTACTTTTTTCAAATAACTTAAATATTTGAATTTTACCTTTTCTGAAGAGAGCTGACGATGCGTCACAGCCAGTTATGGCACCTAAAAATAATCTATTATCTCTACACTTTGGATATAATTCCAAACTTTGCGATGAATACATTTTCGTTTCTATCTGTACTTTTCCCGGTTTCACGAAATAAACTATTTTATCAGTAGGCGTTCGTACAGTTTATATGATTGACAAATAACATCTTCCACAACAACAATAGTTGTACCTGTACTTGACTGTTCTATAGTTGTTTTAACTATAAGGAAGTTACCCTCGTTATCAGCCTGTTTAACAGAAATACCAGCAGCATTTAATTTTTCGCATAATATTGAAATAAACCGAATCTTTTTATGAGTATTAGAAAGGAATTGTTTTTGGTTTCTAGGAAGAACCATAAGTCGAGCAAATAGTACATTAGCAGAAGAAGATATTTAGTAGCGATGTTGTTCTGCCGCCTTTTATATTTTTTTTATAATGAGCCTAACCAGCAAATACTATAATAACTTTGTGACCATAATGATTATGTACATATCAAATGTAAATAATATCAAATCAATATTTTCTGAACCTGAGGAGATGGATTATATAAGAAAACAGGACATCCACTTTTATCTCCAGTTGCAGGCTTCAAGAAAGAACGAAAGCAATCAAGATTATACTTAGCTTCAACAGCAACAAATCGTATTAACATCCTATATGTACAAGAAAAGTCTTTTCAAAATTATTCGAATGTTTTTTGCTACCTCAACGATAGTATCTTTAAATGAAATTGTTACAACTCGATATATTACGCGTCGACGATCCTTCGTTTTTTTCTTTTCATTTTCTTCATTCGCTTTATTTCCACAAAATAAACAAAAATTTCCCAAAGCAAAAAGTTGGCTCACCTAATCGTGCCCTAGTCCAAGGTGGGATCAGTGGCGCAGCTAACGGGGTGGTTTGGGAGTTAAAACCCTCCCAGCGCTAAGAAAAATCGATATAATTGCCTCTTATATGAATCAAAGCCAAACTTTTGCACATTTCTTTGGCACATTTAGGAATTCGCCGCGTTATTGAATCAGATTTTATTATTATTTTTTTATTTTATTTTTAATTTTATTTAATAAAGTGATTAAATTAAATAGCGAAAATTCTACTTAAAATTGTGAAAGTGCATATTACATGGATTAGTTAAGTAAAAATTGGTTATTTGAACTAAATCATTGTTCTGAGATTCATCATGCTAAAAAATAATGATTTCCTGCCACACAGATGCTCTTTGAATTTAAGCATTATGCAGTGAATATCCTAATTGGTACTGATTCCATTAACCGGCGATTCTAGTAACTGGCAATCATCTTTATCAGAAACTCACCCCCCTCCCCCCTAGAACCGAATTCTGGCTGCGCCACTGGGTGGGATGCTAGTTGTTAATTACAAATGAAGCAAATTTCCGACATTTTAATGAGCTTATACAAATTAATGTTTCGATATTTTTATTTAAACAAAATAGAATAATCTCCGCACAAACGAACTGGAAGGTAAAAGTATGAAATTAATCCCTAAAGAAAATTACATTTCCAAAAAGGAACCATTTGACGGCGGGACGGCGCGCGCTTCTGTTGCTCAGTGGGAGGAGAGGGGGGGGGGGGATTGATCACAGCTTACCTTGAGTGTATTGGATAAAGTACGCCCGTACCTCACATTATTCCACTTAATTTTAGTATATCTACTTATATCAATCCCATTCAACAGTTAACAACATGAATTACTTTCAAGAAAATGTAGATATGCGAAATACGATAATTTTTGAAATTTTTAATTTTTACAATTTTTGAAATTGCAATATTTTATGAAGGAGGTGACGAAGGTGTGTGTAAAGACCATTTTTGTAGAAAATCCTGAAATATTCAATTTTTATGACAATTATTTTTACGATAAAACTCACCGTTTACCAGTTAACTGAAAAAAGCTAATTATTTTATCTTTGACCTTTGACCTTGAATAAAATTTTTTGCTCCAGTCAGATTGACTAAGATTTTTGGCATTTCATTTAAAATGATGTTCTAAACGTCTACACAAATTTCCAGCTCTTCGCTAATTTTTCCGAAGTTTCCGTTATTTTTTGTCTATTTTGACTGGACGTGCTCTACATTGGGAACTGCTGGCCTATGAGAATGATATAAATGAGACATTTGTTACCACTTTAGTTTTTATCATTTATTTATAGACAAGTTCAATATTTATCACTTCCATGTCACTTTTTTCTGGTCACTTTTTTCGTGTCACTTTTTGCGCTCTTGTTTTTACGGTCATTTTTTTCCTAGATTCTAGAAAACATCCCGACAGAATGTTATCGCCTAATGCCGTGATAGATTCGGAGTTTGTAGATCTACCCCCTTCCCCCCCCACAGAAAAACAAGGGAGACAGAATTAAAAAATATATATGAGTTTATATTACTATGAGTTAATAAAATATTAGCTTTTTTAAATAAAATTTGGTTAATGAGTATAATTTTTAATATTTAATTATAATTGTCTATACATTTATTTTTAATTTTATTTATATTTAATTTATATTTATGTATTATTATTAATTATTATTATTATTGTATTATTATATTATATAATACATTAATTACTGTATATTATTTTATATATTATATAAATATGAATATAACGTAAAATATAATAACATATTAATGTGTAGTTTTATAATAATAATTATATAATATATAAATTGTTATATGTAATTAAAATTATAAATAATCGAATTTTAAACAATTATATATATAAAACCCCTCCGTGAATGACGATTCCGGGGACAACCCATCCACGAGAAAAAGAAACTTATTGCAACTGCGTCCACGTTAGGCTTAACTATTCCGAGCTGTTCACAAATATTCTAATTGTTCAACTTATGAAAATATACATGTGAAAGATTTATTCATTACTCACTTTCTTTAAAACCTACAAAAACTATTTAATTATAATGTTTAAGTTCTAAATAAAACAACCAGCAATTACAGAAAAAACAAACGAAACAAACAATGTAAGCAAATCAATACTGTTTGCCATTCAAGAATGACAAATTCCGTGATTGAATCTTTAGAATGACTCTTTTGTAACATCACGACTCAGGAATGAACGCACACGTTCGGGATCTATGCGCGCTGAGCGCTCACGCTCAGGAGTCAGGTACGTGGAGTGGATCTTACAGCGGAATAGTACTCGGTAAAAACTCCTGAGCTTGCACGCGAAGCGCGTGTATCTCCCGAACACGTTCATTGTTTACTCTTTATTGTTGACATTTGTTTTCAATCGTATAGAGTGTTTTCTTTTAAGTATTAGCTAAAAAATGGGCCAAAATAGGAAATTTTTTTATACATTTTAGATATTTTTATTATTTTCTCTCAGTATTTCTCGATATTTTTTGGCTGTAGTTTCACAATATAATCTTTTATAATTGATTTTTTTTGCCTTACTTTATTCTTTTAAAATTTATGTATTTACGATTACAAACCCCATCATCCACTAGACAGTTTTGTTGTAGTTTTAAATGCAAATTTCTGTTAAAATTTTCTTTTTTTTTATAGATTTTTTTCTCCATGTTTAATCGCTGTATTTTTGAAAATTGTTTAAGCCTAAAGTGGCTGATTGACCACAGTTGTAATTTTTTATCATCCTTTTAAAAATGCAAACACGTCATTTTGACGGGCTGTCTTCTAGTAAGAAAAACAAAAAATACATATAAGAGATAGATTCGGAATTTGTAGACTCCCCCGCCTCCACAACAGAAGAACAGGGTAGACTGAATTTAAAAAATACATTTAAGTATCTTGTCTTTACATTCTAATTCTCCGTACGTTACAAAAAAATTTTATTGAGGCAATAACAAGTTTTGAGATAACTTTTAAAGTTCCTCCCCCCATATCTGTCCCGAGCGACTAAGGATGCTCAAATTTAAAAAAATCATCTCAAACTAGTGTTTATATTCTAAGATTAACCATCTGTAATTATTATCAGACTTATCTAAATACAGTAGAGTCTCCATACATCGAATTTCTCTATAAAACGAATTTTTTGTAGGAACGGTCCCCTTTTCGCGTGATTACATTAAAAACAGTCTCTATATAGCGAAAAATCTATCTCCATATAACGAATTTTTTCATAAATTGATCTTAATTTATTCAGTTTTAAAAAAGCTTCGAAATCATATGGGATCAATTTTCCATAACTTATTTTTGATTTATCGTTCAGTGCTGATTTTTTTTTTTTTATATTACTTATCTCCTTGTTCTTTAAATCCAACGAATTCATCCCGCCTCCCACACACCTTTCAACATCCTTCTCAAAACAGAGTCAATTAGATTGTTACACATATTAGAGAAAAATCAATGAGAGGCACATAAGAGAGGCCTTCAAATGGAGGAAAATATTAACTACAATTTGTCATTCCTTCCTAAAATTTGAGCATTTTTTTGAGAGCGTAACAATTTTAAAATCAAAACAACAAAAATTACATATTTTTTCATCTGAAATCAATGCAAGTCTTCCTTATTTGATTTTCACTAAGCTTTCAAATAAATGTTTATTCTCTTTTTTGAAACTGCTTAAATAATTAAGAAATAAAATGTTAGGTTAATATTTACTTTTAAACATTTCAAATTCTTAATTAAAAACATCAAAAATAATATTTGTTCAAAATTTACACATTAAATACGATTTTTAACATCATACTCTATACATCGAATTTCTCTATATAACGAATTTTTTACTGGAACGATGGATTTCGTTATATAGAGACTCGACTGTATGTGATTTGTAAAAACCACTACACAAGACGACAAAAAGTTTACTTCTTACTTGGGAACAGAAGATCTTTAGACAAATTTTTAGACCAATTAAGAATGGCAATGGCTTGGCGTATGAGTTGAAATGCGGAGATAGAACAACTGAAAAAGACATAATAAACACCATTAAAATAAGAAACTAGTCGTTGGGGGACCACCGTAATACTTACCCATCATGGATACGCATAATATAAAATATGAAAATAAAACGCATGTAAACTATTTACAAAATGCTTCGCAATTCCAAAATTAAAGTTTGAACGCATATTTAAATAGTTTTAATATACATAGTAATGCTCTATCAATGAATTGCTGATGAGACGATTTCGACAAATTATATAAAACTCCAAAATACGCCAGTACTACCGGATTGCGCAAAAGAAGCATCCTTATAGCTCCAAAAATAATAATCATATTAACTAACAATTTACTGCGTCGGATTAAGCGTCTCATTTCCAATTGAAATATATCGTTGAATTGAAATTTGAATGAAATACAGGGTCATGAAAAATCGAAGAATGTGGAAAACAGAATTACAAATATCTCGACAACTAATAATCCGATCGACTTCGTTCTTTATGCAAAATTTGAGTTATTTTATTGCCTTTTACGTCCCCTCCTTAAAATAAAACATTTCGAAAATTTTTGTATACCTTTCATCAGAACGAACTTTTCGAGAGTCCGAAAAAAATAGCTCCGGATAATCGAGGTTATTGATATTAAATAGGCTTCATCCCATTTTTGCATATTAAGCACATACAAAGTTTCAAGTCTCTATCTCAATTTGTTCGAGAGATAGAGCGGTTACAGACAGACAGACACACAGACACACAGACGGACGGACGGCAAATTTTTTTTTTCTAAAAATATGTTTTTCTTAATCTCCAGTATCTGAAACGTGTAATTCCGTAAAAAAAAAATTTTCGATTTTCAAAACGATTGCAATACTTACCCTATACTACGTATGATGGGTAAGTAAAAAGCAATGGTTAAGCCATTTAATCCGAAAGAGGAATGACTGTAGCACGAAAAGATAAATGAATTGGGAAAAGGAATGTTGGTAGTCCCAGGAAAATATGGACTTCTTAAAACCTAAGCCACAAAATAACTCAAGTTGAGCCGAAATCCACTCATCTCACGATTTGAAAATCAGCTTCTGAAAAAGGGTTGAAACAACTCGAGCGAAAGAGTTGTTTTAAAGCAATTTATATGATGAGTGGAACGTTTAAAAAATAACTCATTCACGTTAAAACTGTTGTTAGCTTTCGTTTTTTCAAAAACTAAAACAAAACCACTTCACCTTTTTTTCATTCACGTATAAAAACATTTCATATTTATTTACTTAGAAGGTGTCACAAATAAAAATTAAATTAACGAGTTGACATGTTTCGGTTCATTAATAAGAACCGTATTCATAACATATAAAATCAGTAGAAAATTAAATGACACTGGATATAAATATAATTTAAAAATCAAAACAAAACATTGCGCCCGCTATGATCGTGAATATAGCCATTGCCAACGTGGCAAATAAATATAATAAATTTTGACCATATATTAAATTTAAAATGTATAAAATTAAAATTAAAAAAGTAGAAAAACTAAATGACTCTGGATATAAAGGTTCATTTAGTTCATTTATTATTTTATATCATTTAGTTTTTCTACTTTTTTAATTTTAATTTTATACATTTCAAATTTAATATATGGTCAAAATTTATTATATTTATTTGCCACGTTGGCAATGGCTATATTCACGATCATAGCGGGCGCAATGTTTTGTTTTGATTTTTAAATTATATTTATATCCAGTGTCATTTAATTTTCTACTGATTTTATATGTTATGAATACGGTTCTTATTAATGAACCGAAACATGTCAACTCTTTAATTTAATTTTTATTTGTGACACCTTCTAAGTAAATAAATATGAAATGTTTTTATACGTAACTCATTCACGATCCAATAAATTACAGTTCTGTCCCGAGAAGCCAAAAGAAAAAGACATAGCACAAAACCAAATTATAAATTAACCCTTAACAGCTGTGACAAAAAATGTCACATAGCTATTGTGAGCTATCTGTCAGACAGCTTAATCTAAACATGAATAAAATGTTATATTAACTCTCAGAATACTATTTATGTATTAAACTTTATATATAAGACGATAATAAATAAAATTCACCTATTTAAAAGTCTCTAGAGATAGTATTAAGGCTCCAAACGAAGAAAAAATTTGGCCAGTATCTACAGTTAAACCTTAAATTACAAGTTAAACTGTAAAACTTGAAAAACTCGGCGGTCTCTGAGACCGCTAACAGCTGTTAAGGGTGTATTTCGATTCAAACTGCTTATTTTCCGATTTATTTTTGAATTCATTTTTGCTCTCAAATACACCAAACTTTCAAAATCTCTTATTTGGAAAGTACACAAGGTGCCGTGATTGCCGATTCTTTGATAAAAGCAGAAAATATTGCAAAAAAAGCAATCAAAAACGGCATTTCGAACCGATTTTTACCAAGCGGGAGATGTGGGAACGAAAAAAAGGGGTCATACTGATAAGGTAACTGTTTATAACTAAAATTCTAATGAATTGAGAGCAAAAAGACATCACACGGCACCTCATACGTCCCTTCAAGAATCTCCTCAGCAAGTTTCATGTTTCTACTTTTAAAAATGTGCCTGAAATTGTATCGGAAAATTTCGAGCTGTTGAAGGTGAAAAAGCGTTTTTTCGAATACACCCTTAAGGGTTAAGGCCAGAAATCGGAAGGTCTGACGAGGTATATTAAAGGAGATCAAAATCTTTCATGCTGGATTGTATAGTACGGCGGAGCATAAAAAACTTTTTTTCGAAATTATTTTCTCCCTAGCGCGGAAAAGTTGTCTAGTGCTATCAGTAATATACTCACAAAATTTCAAAACAATCAATAAATATCTTCCGGTTCCACTTTTGGATCGAAATATGCAATTTTAGCCAAAAATGTTGCAATTTTTCACATTTCAGTAATATTTTAAATTTTCAATTTTTTCTTCGCCCTAGAGCGGAAAAACTGAAAGAGTACATAAGGAACACAAGTCCAAAATATTAGAGTAATTAAAAAATAATTTCTGGTTCCACTTGGGGTTCTAAATATGTGAAATTTGTCGAAAATTATACAATTTTTCACATTTTAGTCATTTTTTTATTTTTCGATTTTCTATTCCCGAAGAATATGCAAGAAACATAAGTAAAAAACTTTAGAATAATAAATAAATATCTTCCGTCTTCCTTTTTGGGGTCTAAAAATGTCAAAGAAGCCAAAAAGTATGTAACTTTTCATATTTCAAAGATTTTTTTTTTCTTATCAATTTTTTCTTCTGGCTGGAGCGGAAAGTATGGAAAATCATATTAGAAATATAGCAGAAGAGATTATAGTTGACACTTGCACTATATAATCACAGCCAGGTTCTTCTATAAGAGTCCAGTATTCTTCAAGCACTCTCTGCGTTCCCTCAATATTCCTCTGAATTAAAGTTTGATCTTCTCGACGGTCAAAATACAATCTTTTCGATGTATTGGTGGAAATGAAACTCTAATCTTGGACTTGAAATTTCATGTGATATTTCTTTCTTTCTCTGCTTGTGTTATGCCTGTCTATAACATTAGACATGTCGTCACGTGTCACAACTCGCAAGTCTTCAAGAAATGCGCCTGTTACATATACTGCAACTCGGTCGGACACTCCTATTGTGTCTCAAGTTCTGGCTAGGGCAGGATGACGGTTTTTCATGATATACTTATAGTATTTATGTTCGAATGCAATGACACTAAAGGTTTATCACTATGATCGTGACACAGTTGTTCATTAACAAGATTAAAAGATTTAAATAACTGTAAGTCTCTGATGAAGCAGTAGTGATTGTTTTTTCCCCTTTTATGCCATTTTCTGAAATTTTCTTATTCTTTTTCGAGCCTGCTCATTCATTTACTACGTTTCTGTGTTGTGGACCGTGTTTCCGAATATGTCAATTGGGTCTATCCGCAATTTCCTTGAAGTTCTTTAATCCTTAAGAAACTGTCTTTCAATTCTGGAATTTTTATATCACGTGGGCATTTACATCGTTTTAGACATGTACTCCTGTAAGAAAAAATTTCACTCAGACTTTTTTCCCTTCCAGTAAGAAAATTTTCAATTTTGACTTCGTCTGTTCTTTAGCGTCAAATTTCTTTATACTGTTGAGTTTATCAGTATATGAATTAATAATTTGGACTATTCTTGGACTAGAAAACAATGGAACTGAGGAGCCTGCTAAATTGCTTCAACTATTTCAGCACATAATCCGCTATCACCCGAAAGTTGGGCACGATTTTTAATTATATTTCGATTCATTTTTCATCAACAAAAAAGTACATTATATGTATGTATTATTTTTCAATAAAATATAGAAGCTAAAATTGAATAGCCTCATTACGAACCTATCACGAGCAGGGCATTAAACAAACAGTAATACTACAATAAACGAACATAAAGCTGAACTTATAAGAGAAATTTCCCCCAGATCTCTTTTAATTCGATTTTTCTATGATTTTTGAGTACATTAATGCCATGAATTTGCCAGTTTAAGTAATAAAAGTCAAATCAGAAGATATTTATTAATTATTTTAAATTTTTACACTTATGTTTGTCATATGATTTTCCGAATTTTCTGCGTCAGCGAGAAGAGAAAACTGATAAGAAAAAAAATCTCTGAAATGTGAAAAGTTATATACTTTTTGGCTATTTTGACATTTTTAGACCCCCGAAATGAAGACGGGAGATATATATTTATTATTCTAAAGTTTTTCACTTATGTTTCTTGCATATTCTTCGAATATTTTCATGCCAGCGGGAATACAAAATTGAAAAATAAAAAATGACTAAAATGTGAAAATTTGTATCATTTTCGACAAATTTCCCATATTTAGACCACAAAGTAGAACAGGAAGATATTTTTTAATTACTCTAATATTTTGGACTTGTGTTCCTTATGTACTCTTTCAGTTTTTCCGCACTAGGGCGAAGAAAAAATTGAAAAAATAAAATATTACTGAAATGTGAAAAATTACAACATTTTTGGCTAAAATTGCATATTTCGACCCAAAATTGAAACCGGAAGATATTTATTGATTTTTTTAAAATTTTGTGAGTATATTACTGATACCACTAGACAACTTTTCCGCGCTAGGGAGAAAAGAATTTCGAAAAAAAGTTTTTTACGCTCCGCCCTATGTATAGCACCATTGATTATGATGATGAATATTTTAAAATCCCGGTATATCTATAGATATTAAAGAAGATAATTATTGAGGTGAAGCAATTTCTTGATAAATAATGCCCTAGATAAAGGGTTAACAGATACGTTGCATCAGAATATGATGCAGAAAATTTCCATTTTTAGAATTTTCTTTCATTTAAGAAAAGAAGTTTTATAAGAGCTTTTTTAAAAATACACAAAACTTCCTCAAGGTAATCATAAGCATTTAAGATAATAACGATCAACATTAGTTAAATATTTATCGGAACACGTCTGTAATAAATCATTCGGCAGCTTCGAAAAATACAACAGATGCACCGATCAATCACAGGCGAATAAAGAACAACTGAAAGATGAAAAGGGATTATTTTCGTTTATAGCTTTAAGTAAATAATCTGAATCTCTTAGAGCAGCCATGCTCAACCTTTTTTATCTCGCGGACCGCAAACAGAAATTTTCGACTTTTGACAGGCCGCAACACACTTATAAAATGGTTCAAAGTTAATTAAAATAACATAAGTAGTCTAACAAAAGAATGCAAAATACAGGGATGAGATTTCCGCTTTTTTGGACACCAGTATAATCTTAGAGAAAATGTTGTTCTCTTTAATCGCAAAAATGTTCAGATTAAATAATATAGCATTTTCTCTAAAATTTTACTAAACTTTAGATTTAATTTAACCTTGATATAAACTGAATCCAGTGTTCTCGCTGACATTTGACCAACGTTAGTAATTTGGCTAATTAAAAATGAAAAACATTCGCCAAATTAAAAAAGTATTAGCCAAATAGATTCGCCGCGTAGCACAAAGAAAAATAAAATTTTAATCCTTTAATGTACCCCCCCCCCCTTTTTTTTCAATATTTCTAAAATAACCTAAATTTTTATAACTGCGACAACGTTATATATATATTAAAAATATGCATATATGCATGCATATGTATGAAAAATGAAAAGGAAAAGAAAGAAAAAGCAAAAATTGAGCCCTAGCAATTTGGCGAATCTAATCACTTATTTACTCGCCAAATGAAGAATTTAGTCGCAATTTGGAGCATTGGCGAGCGACAGCGACAACACTGACTGAATCTAATTAATTTTTGGTGTATTTAGCCTAACAGGTGGCGCTGTTATGCTGCATTTTTTGCGATTTGCACAACAGCTATATCTGAATAACGAATGCATGGATTTTCATCAAACTTCAGATCTAGTTAGCCCTTGACATGAATTGATGTTTTTTGCATTTTGATGTATATCGCTTCTCAAATGGCGCTGCTATGCTGAATTTTTCACAATTTCCACTCAGAGCCATGTGAAAGGGGGGGGGGGGGAGGCGAAATGAGGCGGTCGTCCCGAGCGTTGAAATTTAGGGGGCGCCAAATTTTTTCTACTAACATCACTTATAGCCTATTACAAGAAAAGGTTAATAGGGGGGGGGGGGAAGCTAAATTGGAACTTTGAACCGGGCGCAGTTCTCTTTTCGCACGCCCCTGTTTCCATTTTAGCTTTATCTCAAGAACTAATGCACGGACTTTCATAAAAATTTAGATTCAATTAGTCCTTGATATTATTTGATGGTAATTACATTTTGGTGGAAATCGCTTAAGAAATGGCTCTGCTATACTGCATTATTAACGCAATAGCGCTATCTCAAGAACGAATTTTCATCGAAATTCAGATTCAGTAAATCCCTGACATAGATTAGTGTTGTTTAGTTCTTGGTGTAAATTGCCCTACAGGTGGCGCTGATATGCTGCATTTTTTATGATTTCGCAATAGCTGTATCTCGCGCTTTCATGGATTTTCATCAAAACTCAGATTCAGCTGGTACCTGATAAAAATTGATCCTGATCAATTTTTGGTGTACATCACTCAACAAAAAACGCTATTTTGTAGGGGGGGGGGGGTTCTGAGGTTTCTTTAATTCTTCTATCTTAGAAACTAATACACTGAAATTTTGGAATTGGCACATCTGACTATTTTGTCTTCGACTTTTGAAGGAAAATGAAAATTATATTACCTTCAGAGAAATCGATTAAAAATTTTAAAGTATCGAGTTGGCCGTAGTATCGATTAAATCGATTTAAAAAATCGAAATCGCCCATCACTAAGCCGGCCCCATTTAATTGGGTAGCGGATAATTGCATACGCCGCTTATATGTATAGAAAGATGTGGAACTGAAACGATCCCCATAAGGTTAATGTTAAAAATACTCGTTTTATCGCATAATGGTACCCGGTTGATCGCATAAAATATCCCCAATCTAGTAATTCGGATTTTGTAAATTGCTGTAAATGCGATGAATTTATTATCTCTGAAATCGAAGAACAGAAATATTTGTGAAAAAATAGACTCTTCTCTTAATTCTTGGAAACGCATAACAATGTTGATCTTGAAAAGGCGTGATTTCCCTTTATAGCTGGTCATACTTATAGCGATTCAAGATGCTAGTGAAACTTTTTTCAAAATTTTATAATTGGGGGGGGGGGGGGGGAGGGGAACACAATAGGGACGGCCAAGAGAATAAAATAACAATATTTAGTATCGAAAGTGGAGAAATGTAGCGTCCAAAATAGGAAAAAAAACAAAAAGGTTTTTTTTTTTTTTTTTTTTTTTTTTTTTTTGAGACAGACAAAAAAAAAAAAAAAAAAAAAAAGAATAAGTTGACAAATAATGAAAAATTAAATGATTTTATGCAGAATTTTATTAACATTATGTCAAAAGTAATATTTTGAAAACAAAAATTCTTTTATTTTTTCACTTAAATGACATAAATTATAATGAAAAATTAAACCATGTAACATAAATAGTATTATAATACTTAGCAGTTTAGTATATACATCGTTATGTATAAAGTAATAATAAAATTATTAAGTAAAATTATTGTTATAATAGTTAGTTTTTAAATTATTGTGTAAATTGTTAATGTTCATTAATATTTATCATACCTGTGATATAGATTAACATTATTAGTATATGTCATCATTTGATTCAAATGATAACTTATACAAATAATGTTAATTGCTGCCCTCGTTTAAATGCATACCCGCTTAATTACATACAATTCAGTGGAACCAAATGTATGCAACTAAGCGGGACCGACTGTACCACTTGAACATTTATCAAGGATGAAAAAATTCCCCAAAAAATAATACCACTCTTTCCAAATAATAAAGTTTAGTGTTTGAAATTAGTACGTTAGAATGTTTTCGGTTCCAATCTTTTCCGCGAGAAAAATCCTACCTTAAAAAGTAAGATTAGCTATATTATAAATATGAAACAAATAATTATAACAATGTAGCATTTACAAGGAGATTTTCTCTAATAAATTAATATTATGCTCGATGAAAAAAAAAATATTTGTAGAAATATATAGTGGAATTTTAATTAGGAATGATAATTTATTATTGTTGAAGATTAAAAAAATATGTACATCACTATTTGACAAGTACGACAATATGCAAAAAGAACTTTTGACTAAAAAAAGGCTTTTAACACAATTTTCAATTAAAATCTGTCCTGTTATACATAATTATTCTTTTCAAGCCGGGCGAGTACAGCTGCCTTATATATATATTTTTAAAAATCATAATTTTACAAGATACTTGACATATATTTCTAAAAAGAGATCCGAATTTAGCAACAGTATTTCACTAACTTTTAATAGTTCATAATGTACTCATAAAGGAAATACAATGCTGATTTTAGTTTGTTCATGAAGCTTTTTTGTGATGTTAGAGATGTCTTGGTATGCTTAAAAATTACTCTTATAAATAAAAAAGTAATGATTCCCCCCCCCCCCAAAAAAAAAAAAAAAAATCTTCATAATTTTAGAAATAATCAAGGTTTTTCATTTTTTATATGGTTCGAAAATGTTTAGTAAAAAAAAAAAAAAATCATACGTTAAGCATAGATTGTGAACACTTTTCAATACTTCCTGGAATCTTTAATAAAACATCGTCCATATTCCAAACGTCTATTTCCGTGCGTTTCGCTTAGTTTGTATAATTTGACGCAAAGACACCACTTAGATGAATATTACTTATAATTTTGAATAACGTGACACAAATTATAAATTAATTTATTGAAATAAATACCTTTCAATGCATAGTATAGATTCAATTAAAATTATATATTTAACAACGAATTGGAAAATTAAAAGTATTTTTTATATGCGTAAATATATTTTACCAAATAAAGACAATTAATTTGAATTTTAAAACAAACCTTTTAAAGCCACATTAAGACTCAATTAAATTTTATATCATGCATTTTAAAACTCATACTTTGAATTTATGAGAGATGTGTGTGGAAAAAGCATCAGTGAATAAAGTTTTATACATTTTTCATGTTGAAGATAACTTTTGTACTTGCTTTTATAAATAGAACAAAAATAAAGTGATGAAATAAATAATACAAAAATACATTTTTTAATTACTAGCATGGCGTTACTCAAAATTTGATATCATTATTTTCAAATTTCATATTTAAAATTCTTAGACCCATAAGATAAACAGCTGCGTCAAAACTTTTAACCCGTTAAGGGTTTTAGGTAGATTTCGTGAGAAATACTACCTATTGCAATCGCACCAGTTTATATATATCTATCTATATCTATCTATCTATCTATATATCTCACTTTTTTATGGACACGATAACTTCTATAATTTTTCACCAATCTCCACCAAACTTGTACATAAAATCAAAGGGGATAAAATCTTGGCTAAGTTCGTTAATGGGCAAAATCGGACCAAGGGGGTCGGAATAGGGGGCGTTTTTGTGAAAACCGAAAAAACGCCATAACTTCTTAATTAAAGTAGATATCGAATCGGTTTAAAGTTTATATTACTTCTTAAAAATGGGCCAAAAGTATATGCATGATAGATTTTTGATAAATTTAGAAGTGGGCTCAAGGGGCGAAAAAAACAGGGATTTTGAGAGAAAAAAATTCATAACTTCGTCAATTTTCAAGATATCAAGTCCAACTAAATTTTTTGTAAATGTTCTTAAAATTATCTAAAACTTTTGTATTTACAAGTTTTTGATAGGACCAACTTTTACTGACGAAAAAAATTAAAAACCAAAAGAAAAAGGGCGCTGAAAAAAGAGAAAAATCCATAACTCCGTCAATTTTTAAGATATCAAATCTGATTGAATTTATTTTACATCTTCTCAAAAATATCTACAACTTTTATATTGACAAGTTTTTCATAGGATCAATTCGTATAGCAAAAAGAAATTAAACAAAAATAGGAGTTAGAGAAAAAACCTCAAATCCAAACTGCTTATATTCTGACTCATTTTTAAATTCATTTTTGATTCTAAACGCATCCAAATGGTAGATCCTCTTATTTAGAAACTGTATAAAGTGACGCATTGGTCAATTTTCTGATAAAGACAGAATATATTTCAAAAAAGGCTACCAAAAAGGGTATTTTGAACAGAATTTCCAAAAGTCATCCGGACTGAAAATTGAAGGAAGTATTCAAATAAGAAATTGCGTTTTTTTCTGACTCGTTTTTAAATCCATTTTTGTTCTCAAACGCATCCAATTTACAGATCCTCTTATTTAGGAACTATATAATGTGATGCATTGGTCAGTTTTTTGATAAAGACGGAATATATTTCAAAAAAGGCTACCAAAAAGGGTATTTTGAACAGAATTTTCCGAAATCATTGTGACTGAAAATTTAAGGAAGTGTTCAAATAAGAAATTGCGTTTTTTTCTGACTCGTTTTTAAATCCATTTTTGCTCTCAAATGCATCCAATTTACAGATCCTCTTATTTAGGAACTATATAATATGATGCATTGATCGGTTTTTTGATAAAGACAGAATATATTTTTAAAAAGGCTACCAAAAAGGGCATTTTGAACAGAATTTCCCGAAGTCCTTGTGATTTGAAAATTTAAGGAAGTTTTCACATAGCAAATTGCGTTTTTTATGACTCGTTTTAAAATCCATTTTCGCTCTCAAATGCATCCAATTTACAGATCCTCTTATTTAGGAACTATATACTGTGACGCATTGGCCAGTTTTTTGATAAAGACAGAATATATTTTTAAAAAGGCTACCAAAAAGGGTATTTTGAACAGAATTTCCCGAAGTCTTCGTGATTTGAAAATTTAAGGAAGTTTTCACATAGCAAATTGCGTTTTTTATGACTCGTTTTAAAATCCATTTTCGCTCTCAAACGCATCTAATTTACAGATCCTCTTATTTAGGAACTATATACTGTGACGCATTGGCCAGTTTTTTGATAAAGATAGAATATATTTTTTACAATGCTGTCAAAGTGAGTATTTCGCATAAAATTTTCCGAGCAATCATGAATAAAGAATTAAGTATGTATTCAAACAACAAATAGGTTATTTTATGACTTATTTTTAAATTCAATTTTTTTCTCAAATGCATTCAACTGACAGTTTTTTGTTATTTAGGAGCTGTATAATGTACTGTTTTAGTCGATTTTTTTAATAAATTCAGAATCTATTTCAAAATATGTTGCCAAAACAGGCATTTGAGCTGAATTTTTCTTAAGATGATTCTGATAAAACCAGTTTTTGAAGAAAAATGAAATTAAAAATTTTTCATAAACGGCCAAATGAAGTTATTAAACTGGGGTTTATCTCTAATCATATATATATATATATATATTTTTTTTTTTTTTTTTTTTTTTTTTTTTTCTGTTGAATTGAACACTCTTCGAAATCTACCTCCGCCTATAGGCCCAGCCGACAGGGATTTTTTTTTAATTGATGTTATATATACACAAAGTAACTTATATTTAAAGGAGACCAAACATGTTGCCAGAGGAGGCTGGTTATTCAGACGTGGGATAAAAGAATTACGGTAGGGGGGGGGAGGCAATTGGCTGATAAGATTTAATTTCATTATAATCATTATAAGTATATACAGCTCATATTCAAAATATTAGAATAATTACCTTTTTTTTTAGAAATTGAAAATATCGTTTGGTAATTTAATGTCTTTTAATGAAAATATGCAAACGATATTTTTATTAAGAACTTATTGTTGATTAAACTTACTTGTTATCTTAAATTTAATATCATTTTTGAAAAGATTAATTGCAAAAAAAATTATTTTGAAAAGTCAAAATATTAGAATATTTATTCAAGTGGTTCAAAATATTAGAATATTTCACATTAATTCTCCTTTAATTATTACCAATTCTTAACTGGTGGCATCATTGATTAAATTCAGACTATTTTATTTAAAATCAGTATTCTTTTTTGCAGTTTGTTTCTTTTTCGTCTTAAAATGGGCCGTGTGAGTGATATTCCTGAATCTACTAAACTTCGTATGGTTGATTTGTATCGGCACGGTAAAAATCAATGTTTTATAGCGAATTATTTACATTGTTCGCAATCGAGCGTAAGTAAAATACTAACACAATATTCAAAAATTGGAAAATTTCAAAATAATCGCCGAAATGGTGGCCGAAAACCAAAAACATCTGCTAGAGATGACAGGAAACTGAAGCGTATAGTTAAGAAAAACCGTTTTAAAAGTGTGCGATTCTTGCACCGAAAATGGAAAGAAGAAGGAGTTGAAGTTTCTACATCGACAACATTAAGACGTCTCCATAAATTTAAATTTTAATCTCGTGTACCGAAAACAAAACCTCTCATGACTGCAAGACAAAAGCGTATAAGATTGAATTGTTGTAAATCAAGACGTTTATGGAGCAATGAAGATTGGAAAAATATATTATTTAGTGATGAAAGTATGTTTTGTGTTTCATATGGTGATCAAGGTATTCGAGTTTGGAGAATGAAGCAAGAAGCATTTGATAAAGAATGCCTTAAACGTTCCGTAAAATTTGCTGCTAGTGTCATGGTTTGGGGTTGTATGAGTGCAGAAGGACCTGGAAAGTTATGCATCGTCTACGAAAAGGTTAACTCTCTGATATATCAAGAAATTTTAGAATATTACATGATTCCATCATCAGGAGATTTATTTGAAGATGATTTCATCTTTCAACAAGATTTAGCGTCCCCGCATACCTCGGTGTCAACTAAGAATTGGTTCCGCCAACGCAACATTAAGGTACTTCCTTGGCCACCAAATTCACCAGATCTTAATCCCATCGAAAACTTATGGTGTATAATGAAGAAAAAAACTTCAAGAAAATCCTCCTTCAAGTAAAACTGAGTTAGTGGCACGTATAAAGTCTATTTGGGCTAATGTTGATAGAAATGTTTGTAAACACCTTGTATATAACATGCAAGATCGATTGTACGCTGTTATGAAAGTTAAAGGGGATGCTACAAAATATTAACTACCATTTACTTCATATTCATCAGGCAATATTTTTGCGTAAAATAAAATATTCTAATATTTTGAACCAATCTAAATTTTATTCTAATATTCTGGTGTGTTTAAGGAAGCTGTATACCTAATTTATTGTGCTGTATTTTATATTTTATAAATGTTAAAATCTTATCTAAACATTCCAGATTTAATTTATAAGAAATTTAATTGCATTTACTTAGTATAAAAAATAAATAAATGACAAATAATTTTTTCTTATTACTTTTTCTCAATTATTCTAATATTTTGAATATGAGCTGTACAAACAGTGAAACCTCCGACTAAGGGACACCCATGGGATTGGAATTTTTGTCCCTTAAATAGAGGTGTCCCCTATTTGGAGTTTTTACTTTTATAAAATTAATCATTTAGGAAAGACACAAAAAATAACCAAACACTACTAAAGGTGAAGTTTAAATGTACCTAAAGGCTGTTAATTACGTTAATCAGACACAAAAGAAAAAGAGAATTAATTAATTTAAATTTTCAATCAATTACTACATTAAATGATTTGTAGAGTTATAGATTTATATATATTTTTTTTTTTACATAAGTATTTGTGTACATGCAAAAATTACAATAACATTTAAAAGAATCTTACTTGAAGTACTAATCGATCAAAAGTGTTTGTTTTTCAAATTTCAATTTTTCACTACAAACATCTCAAGTGTTCATTAACCATACTTACAAATTTTAGTTTTCATTATGAGCAGAATTTACGAGAAAATTACTCAACTGTTTTATATATCTTAAAGCAGCTGTTAAGTTCTTTATCTCGCAAACTTAATTTCTTCTTTCTCTTTTAGAGCCGTCCTCACAATTTTCAGCAAATGAGGGACTAGCGCACTGAAATCTTTATTTGAATTATGGGTGAGTAAATGCTCCTCAATTGTGTTGTATGTCTCTGCAGCAACATGACTGCCTGTCTCAATGATAATTTCATGAGAATCTATATTTTAATTTTCACCATAGCCTACTTCATTATCTGAAAGGCAAAAACCAGCTTCTTTAATTTCATTTTTAGGTGTCCCTTAAATCGAGTGTCCCTTATTCAGAGGTAAATACATTACAGATCCTATACTAAGGGACTGGGACCAGAACTTTTGTCCCTTAAATAGGGGTATCTCTTATTCGGAATGTCCCTTATTTGGAGATTTCACTGTATAAAACTGTTATAGAATATTACAAATCATCATCTTTTTCAAATATAATTCACAAATTGAGTATTCATTTATTTTTAAAGGGGATTTATACGCATCAAACATTAAGCCCCCCCCCCCCAAAAAAAAAAAAAAAAAAATATTGGGAGTAAAAGTATATTTATGTATTACAATAAGAATCCCTTTATAAAACTGATCTTTTTTCTTCCAAAAGTTTTGTCTCTCTCATCCTTACACCTTGTTTATCACTTTGTTGGCGCCGTAGAGATGAATTAAAAGGCTATAAGAGGGGAGAAAATTCCCTCACTGCAAATCGTACCGCCTTTGTTAGTTACATTTTCTAAAGTCCGATCAAAAGGTAATAACCACGGAGGGTATGTAGTTTTCTTTTTCTTTTCAAAGTACTTGTTTCAGTTTATGACCAAAGATCAAAAGTTTGGATTATAACCCAAGAGGTACCGCGTTCGGTAACAAAAGATTTTTCTTCCCATCCCCTCCTCTCGAAAAATGCCGCCTCAACAGAGGGGATCGGATTAGTAGCATTCTGACACTTCACCTGCGATTATAAAGAAAGTTATTACTGCTTACCTGAAGCCCCAAGAACAGAATGACAGCCCCTAACAATTGAAAACCCTTAAGGTATAGACACATGAAACTACAAACTGTCGACAACTGTCTACTTGTTTGTTGTGGCGATCCGGTTTTTTGATCTATAATGACTTTTCCATGTAAAGAGAGGAAAATTTCAATCCAACTCGGAATCTTTCCTTAGAATAGGTTTGATTTCTTTATCTCCTAAACCATTGTAGTCTTAATTTTTCTATTGCCAATACACAGCCAGAAGGGAGAAGAAGAAAGAATTTCCTAGAATTCATTTCAAGTTGGGCAAAAGACACGCGGGCCCGCAACTTTATACAGACTAGAGAATCTAATGAAACGATGTTACTGACTTACTTCAACTTACTGCCTTTTGGACACTGATTTATCCGATAAAGTTCCCTCTAGATATGGTGCCTAAAAAAGGGGAGTGGAGACATGGCTCTTTAGAAGAAATAAATTTAATAATTACTAGAGTTATTCAGATTCCCTGCACTCACAGACAACTTCAAAGATACCGAGATTGAACGGACTAGAAAGTGGAAAGCGGAATGTATACGAAATAAATGTTTAAAACTTAATAGCTTTTTTTTTATATTATTCACAGGAGGTGCTAAATAAATCTGGTTTATAGCGCCATTGCTTTTTTAATGCTAAAGTTGTCTCTGCGAAGAGGCGAAACATAAAATAGGTTGAATAGACTGAAAAACCCAGGAGCGCAGCGTCATATTTTTTATGTTGCACTAATTTTAGAGCAATGATGTGGCTATTATTATTATTATTATTATTATATAGCGGACAAGTTCTCAACCTGCCGGACAATATGTCTAGCTTACCGAGTTTTGTACCTGATCGCGGGGCGGGGCGAAAGCTGCTTGATAACCTCATGCAGCGATCTACTTTATTGTATCTTGGCTTTTGCGTGGCATCGTAATTTATTTTTTATTCTATTTGTTACCAAGGCCTGATTACTGCAGAGGTCGACTAGGCTGTGGCCTTGAGCCCACTAATGAGAAGGACCCAAATTTAATAAAATTATTAGAAAAAAATTCTTAATATTGCAGTTTCTGCTATTATTGTCTCAAAAATAAAAAAAATGATTTTGATTAATTTAGCAACCATAGATAATGTAGTGATTACCTTTTGAATACTCCTGGCAGAAAAAAAAAAAAAAAACTAGCCATTATTTTGGTGCAAAAGGCCCCCAAAATGATGCTGGGCCATGGGCCCCCTACAACCTTAATTGGGCTTTGTTCGTACGTTGCTGGAAATGGAAGGGATAAAAAAAAAGAAAGAACGGGGGGGGGGGGGGAAGCTCACTCTTTTATAGGATTGCTCATTCCTTTACAGAGCCGCCTGTAAAGGAGACAACTTCTACTCGAGTTTGATCTCGTAATTTAGAACCTTGATCAGGTGACGAGATCTTTACCTGACTAAGACACCTCTCCAGAGGTATAATTCACAGGGAATACGGAGATCTTTGCATCCCTGACGACGAATTTTACATGCACTAGGTACCATTAGCGTAATATGAAAATCCACCTGGAGGATATCTATTCGTTTTCTTTGGATTACTAAAGACACCGTCGTTGCGATCGTGATAATGGTCTTCAGAAAAAAAAAAAAAAAAAAATCTTGGGAGATTTCGATAATTTATTTTTTGAAGAAATCACTCACTTTCAGAAGTATAACCAAAAAGGAATCAAAGTTTCAGTTTTTGATTTATTATAATTTTTTAGTAACATTTACGTATACTGCTTCTACTCGTTTAAAACAATATTTTCTAAGATTTTGTTTTATATTGTTCTTTTTAAATTGTAACAATTAGAAATCATTTATAATACTTTGAATGCTTGTGTCCTTTCTTCTCAGCATTAAAATTTATAAATAAAATAATCGTACAGTCATATTTTAAAGCAGCATCAGTTTGCTTCGGTAAAAATAAATTCAAAAATTTTTTATGATTAGTAATTGTTAAACATTCAAATGATAGATAAGCTCAGCCCTAAAAACAAAATTAAAATGTTCATTTGCGTTCATAATATTGATTAACTATAAACTCTAACAATCTAGTTGTAATGCGCACAAAAATTTATTAACCCTTTCCGGCACACTGTGCCCGGTCTGGGATACCTAATTTTAATTCCAAACTTGCAAACGGCACCAATATTATTTTAGTAAAATTTTGCCTTTACAATAAAAGCTTAAATTAAGAAATTCAAAGTATCTAAAAAAATCGTTTGTGAATTCCGGTGTCAGTCGATAAATTCTCATTTTACTACAGATTTTGCCCGTGCCGGAAAGGGTTAAACTCAATCAAGGTACATTCAACTATTGATAGTTTTTTCAAAAGATATGGAATTACAAAGTACGCTTAAAAAATACATTTAAAAATGAGTTTGAAAACGTATCAGACAATTTCGAGCTGTTGAGAATGGAAAAATGCTTTTTCGAATACACTTTTAACTCAAATGATGTAACATATTTAGTCTTTTTTCTCTCTTGGCACATAGTTATTTTGACAGGCCAAAGTTACTCTGATTGAATGTATTTAATAAATCAGCGCTTATAATGATTTAGCAGTTATGGAAAATTAAGTGTTATACTGAAAGGAGCAATTTATTCTAGTTTGCATAGCCTTTTTTATTATTCTGCCATAATGATGCATCTTTCGAATCATTTTGAAGTCCTAAATAACAGCACAACAAATATACCTTTTTCATTCCTTCCGTAAGCTGACTCATTTGTTGAATGTTCAAATTTTAAAACTACTTTCCATCACGTTATTGTCATTAAATTCCAGTCATTGATTTATCGAATTAATTAAATTCAGGCCGCGACTTTTGAACATTCTTTCAGTGAAAAAAAAAGTAGCTTTAACGATAATCGTGGCAATAAATCTGATTTAAATGAAATAATTACTGAAATATAACAAGCTTGTCTTTTTAAATCTAATAATGTATTTCTAAGTGGAAAAATGCGTGAAAAGTTTTAAGAATGGAAAACGAAAAGAATATCAACTCAAAAACTGGTTTTTCCACAGATTAGACGACTAAAATCAGATATAATTCCGTAACAAAAGAGCTATTTATGAATTATTTGCTGTTTTCTGTAATAATGTAAGTGCTGTTTTCTGTAATGATACTAACTAATTTTCGTTATAAAAGTTCTTACTCTCTTTCCCACTAAAAAAAATAAAGAAAAAAGAAAGAGAACATAATATCCAAATAAATTAGCGGCTCCCAAACTATGGGTAGCGACTCTCGAATGTTTAGGAAGGTTGCGGAACTATAGAGATTTCTCTCAAAAATATAATTTTTGTATCATCTGTAGTGTTGAATTCAGACTCTTTTCTCCTGGAGGGTCATCACAGAGTTCCGAGGAAGAAATTGCACTTTTTGACCATTGAAAACACAAAATCTCAAATTTTCCGGGGAAACATTTCATAGCTCCGGGCAGGGGAGGGATGTCCCCCCCCCCCCTGAAGTCAACACTATTCATCTGTTTAAAAAGTATAACTATTTCAGCAGCAAATACTATAGCTAGAAAAACTCCCCAATTTCCTCCTGAATACATGAATAGAATATCCAGAAATATCGAAATCACCTGTGAGGTCCTTGATGGGGTTCAACGCGATATACTTGTGTGAACATCTCGTGCTACTTTCTACATTTCTGTTTTAAATAACAGTACCGAAACAAATTACATGTAGAAAGTGACTATAAAGAGTAAAATTAGCCACTTTTAACCTTATTATAGATGCCCTCATCGCTAAACACCAGTGCGAAGCAATCTTCTCACTGATTACAAAGTTATGTTTTATTAATAATTATACGTGCATTTAATCAGGCTCTTGTTACAGCATGGGTAAATCGGGACTTTGCCCATGAGCCCCGGACCCAAAATCTATATATTAAATTATAAAGCAACTTTTTTTTTTTTCAACTCTTCCATATGATGAGGTTATCAAATTCATCTTAAAATAATATAACAAACTGCTAAAGTTACATAAAAGAGTTTTGTTCTGTACTAAAAAAAAAGGGTGCTTTTATCAATTAACGCATATTTAATTTAGAATTGACCGAGCTAAGATTTATATATATATATATATATATATATATATATATATATATACAGTCGATCCTCGATTTAACGAATTGATTGGGACCCACAAATTCATTCGTTAAATCGAAGCAATTCGTTAAATCGAATATCAAATTTCGTAAAAAGTATGTATAAAAGTATCAATGAAAAGTACTTTTAGATATTCAAATATGGAAAAAAGAATGATGATTGTTCACTACAAGCTTATAAATTATACGTTAGGCTATCAACATTAAAATTATCTAAATTCTTTAATGTTACCTGCTTTTAAATTACATAATACATACATACTCATTGGCACTTTGGAAAAAGTCCTTGATAGTGCTTTGTTTTAGGTTCTTTGTTTTGACTTTTCAAAATTCTTTGTCGATATTTTCTAACTTCGTCAGAACAATATCATTGCTGCTTTCAAAATCTTCTTTATCTTTCTGTTCATTGTCGCAGGTACTTAGCTCTACATCGCAAGACACAAATTCTGTATAATTTCCATTGCTAGGAACATCTTTCCATCGTTATAAATAACTGTTTCTTCTTCGCTATCTTCATAGGCACATTTGGAAGGAAATCTTGCGCAAACGTGATTTTTTTTTTCTAGCGACTGTTGTTCGTTAAATCAGAGCATTTTAGCACTCTTTTTGTCAGGACAGAAAAAATATTCGTTAAATCGGATAATTCGTTAAATCAAAGTACGTTAAATCGATGTTCGACTGTATATCCAAGGTGTGAAAATATGTTTATGAATTGCACGTACACATATGAGTGACTGTCATGTGTATAATTGAATAACGTTGCAACGATTCTAAAAGGGCCCCCTAATTTATCTTTGCCCAGGGCTCCAATTAGTCATAATCGAGGCCTGCATTTAATTATTTTTGTAGTTGCTGAGTTGTTTTATTTATTATTATATTTGCAAGCATTGGCATTACCAATTCTTGTTTTTGTGTATAGTGTGTCTTTCATACGAAAAATTGCCTTTTTTTTCGAAGGATTTGACAGCCGACAGATTATAGAGATCATAGGACGATTTCCATGCTGATATACATCTCTTATATTAGGTGGATCGCCAAAATTTTTTTTACTCAAAAGTGGGTCACGTACCAATAAAGTTTGGGAACCGCTGTAATAAGCATTCAAAGCTTCAGAATATAGACTTCGGAAAAAAAGAGGGGGGGGGGGATGTTACTTTCCTCTATGATGCAATAGTGGGACCTAGTCAACTTCTGATGCAAGAATGTCTAAGTTTTCGGCTTATCCAACAAGTCCATCGGCTTATCTAACAAATTATTTACAATGTAATAAAGTTTATCAACAGTATTTTAATTCAAAATAAAGCATTTTACTAAAAAAACAGTGTCTGAAATAAAATAGCATAGCATCACTTAATGAAATCTATAAGATTTAACCAAAAAATCTGTTTTTAAAGACCCTCTAGCAAATAAACAAATGTACCAGAAAAAAAAAAAAAAAAAAAAACAGTTTTTGTAAAGTTACGATTTAAGGATGTTATTCAATAAGTTTATTTTTTTCAGTCGTTTACCAGGAATGTTTTTGGGCTTGTTTTTAAACTTTAAAAATTAGTGATTCACTGTAAGTGCATTTACCTTACCGAGATATAACTATCTAGAAAATTATTAAAAACAGGGGATAGCTATATCACTTGGTGGTTAATATATGGTATAAACTCAAAAATCCGTCATCATCAAAACCGAGACTGAGTCAAAATTTTGAGAATTCCGGATTAATAAAAAAATACCAAAATAACTTATCGATATTCTTAATAGTTGTTTTAGTCAAAATTTAATCCATAATCAAGTTATAATTATGTCATAAAAAATTAAATATTAGAAAAAAAAACCTTACTTTAATCAAAAATAAAATAAAATAAAATAAAATAAAATAAAAATAAACAATTAACAGTAAAAAGTTTTCCTTAATCCTTTCGGATCTGGTGTACTAGTAATGTTTTTTCATCGAATGTTATTTTGTATTAACAATTATGTGGTTACTTTTGACTTATACAAATGATGGTATATATTGCTTACCTTTTGCCTTTCTTATTATGATTTCATTTATGTTTTGACATTTGGTAATAATAATAAGAATAAAAGTTTACTTAATTCTCCTTGTTCCGGCGGCAATTTCTGTATTTTTTTACATAAATATCGTTCTTTAAATTAAAAATATAAGTTACTTTTTAAATCAATCATATGTGGGAAAATGTAAAAAAAAAAAAAAATATTATAAAGTTGTAATACTCTCTCAAATCCTGTTGTAACACTTCATTTTCCAAACGTCATCAAAAACTCTTTCTTAGCCTATTATCACATAAACATGAATTGAATAGTACATGAAGTAAGTACATTTCGTTACATTTAAAACAATGACGACATTTAAAACAATCTTAAAACTTCAATAAGTCTGTTTAAATAGTTGCAATTAACGTTATTTAAAAAAAAAAAAAAAAAAAAAAAAAAAAAAAAATCTAATTTTGTTTTCAAAATGGAAAAAAATTCAAACCCGAAAAGGTTACTAAGTGCTTTTTCACTTTAACCCTTTAGAACCACCCTTTTTGTATAAATGTGCAATATTTTTAGCATCCGTTTATTAATGTCCAGTGTTGAATTTAGACCTATTTCTCCGGGAGGAATTTCTGTGGCTCCGAAGATGGGAACATTATAGAAGTTCCAGGGAGGTAATTGCACTTTGTGACTAATAAAAACGCAAAATCTCAAATTTTCCGGTGGGGGTCATCTGATTACTCCGGGGAGAGAAATGCTCCTCCCTCTGCGATACCCTCTGAATTTGATACTGTTAATGTTCTAAATTGGTGATGATCCGATTCCATATTCAGCATACAATGTTTTTAGAGAGCTTTACTAACTTTCTTGCCAAGTCTAAGATTAATATGCTTTATTTTAGTAGCAACAAAAAATCTCTGATTTTGATGAGACTTCGTACTAGCTCTAATAAATAAATAAATTAATAAAAAACTTCTAAAGCCTCAGAGAAGAAAAATCCACTTGTTCATCTTATTTTTCTTTCTCCCTTTTCTCTCCTTTTTCTAATGTAAGTTAAAAGTGAACTTTTCGATTCTACTATACCTTACATTTTTTTTAATGGTTAATTTTAATTGACTATTTAAAGAATTGATTATGAATATTACAAGATTTTATCTCATTTAATTGGATGTGGTTGGAAATATAAATGTAAAGATTTTTTGCTGGTGGTATGATTATCAAGTAAATCTTGTGTTTCATATACAGTGTTTAAACACATTCAGGATTTTTTTTTATATTCATATACAAAAATTTCTACTTTTATACATTTTATTTAGACTTCATGCAGACAACTTTTAACTAAGGACACATGTTTTAAAATATCAAGAAGGACGTTTTCATATTAACATAACTAAATAAAATTGCTTGTCCCAGTGATGCTATCATAAATATTAAATAACTTTGCTTTTGCGAAACTTTGTAAGGATACATTAGTATCCTATTTTGACTCGTCCTACATCCATATACATGACAGTTCATTAATAACTGTGATTTTGAAGATTACTATATTTCTCATTGTTTGTTGGATTATTGAAAACGATATTGACTATTAAGACTCTATTAGGAACTTATTTTGACTCTGTTTTGAATTATTATGTTAATGCAATTACTGAGCTTTGTTTTAATTTAAGTTGTAAGGCCAACTTGTATCACAAGATTATTTTATGTTATATTTATTTTGCTTTAATTACTAAGATTGTAATACTGTTTAGTTTTCGAGTGAAAGTTCAATCTGGTTATGTTGACTATATTTTAATTAATTTCTGTTTGTTTTTTCTGAGCTGGTTGGCCAGGTTGTGGTTTAGCTGGTGGTAAAGGGGAATTTTCCTCCAGGGCAAGCAGCCTATGCCAAATTTGGTTGGCGCTCCGGTTGGATGATTCAAATCCCTAATTCAAGTAAAAAATGAAAAAAAAAATGTGGGTCAAAGATGGTTTTTATACTGGATTTTTGAAGTCACACTGTATACCAAAATCTAGTTAGTACTAATTTATAGCAATGTCTAACAAAATATTAAGTTACATGGAATTTCATGTTTTTGAATTAAGAGCAACCGCGATAGATATTTACTAAAATACTCGCATCGTATTCAGGACTTATCAAAATGTGTAAATCTATGAAAAATATTAAACCAAACATAAAAATTCACAACAAAAATGTTTTTCTTCAGAAAAAAGCGACAATTCATTTCGTATTCATCTTTTGTAACATTTTACCTTTACGTTGTAATTACCAAGTTCTAATCATTTATGAATAAAAAAAAGGTAAAACCTGCAAAATGCTTTCCAGCAATTTACTACAATTAAATTATTTTATTAACATTCTAATATTATGTAACAAAACTAGAAGAAGAAAAAAAAATATTACAATATTTGGTAACACAAATACAATTATTTCGAGGAAAACTGCATTCAAATTCATTTTTAATTTACTATTTGCGTGTTGCGATCGTTTGTCGCAGGTAAAATAAACTCCCAATTTAACCATTTACGTGATTTTTTTTTTACCATATTAAAAAATCTTGCAATTGATATTTTTATTTACTTCTGCATACTGGCGTGCTCCCAATTTCAATCATTTACAAAAACTCGATTACAATTCATTATTTTACACCCCCTCCCTATTATTAGGTGCGTTCGTAATTATGTAAATACGTAGCACCTATAGTTGTCGTTCAGTCCGTCCGTCCGTCTGTCTGTCTGTCCGCATATAACAAAGCAAAAACTACCCAGCCGAATCGTTTGAAATTTAAAATATATAATTATTACATAATTTTGTCGAGTCATTTCAAATTTTATGAAAATAGGATGCATAGATCAATCACAGGGGCAATCAAAAGTATTCTATTACATTACGGTCAATGGGGAAAAAAAGTTTCAAATGCATTTTAATCGTTTGAAATTTAAAATGCATAATTATTACATAATTTTGTCGAGTCATTTCAATTTTTATTAAAATCGGATGCATACTTCAATTACAGGGACAATCAAAAATATTCCGTTACATTACGGTCAAAGGGGGAAAATGTTTCAAATGCATTTTAAGGTGTTACACTCATTCGAACATAATAAAATTGATTTGCATCTATAAAGTACATATTATAATATGCATTTTGCATAATCTCTGGTGCAAAAAACATTTGTTATTGATTTACAAGGCCACACAAAAGTATTCCATTACATAATGGTATAGGGCGAACATTCTTTCGTGCGCATTTTAATCGTAATTAGCTTTTTAAAATTTTATGATGGGATTAATATGTGAGAGTGATATTTTTAAAACTTCGTTATCGTACGAACGCACCTCATTTGCTATGCTTCACGTGCAATTTCCAACTTGTTTGTATATTAAATCTGATAAGTACTTAAACTCTGTTTAATCAGTCAAACTCCGATTTCCGTATGATAACGTTAAAATTACTGGTTTAGAATGTTTTCGTATTTTTAAAATATCGCCCCAGAAAATTAATAATTTTAACTTCTTTTTTCCTGTCACTGATCTTAGAAGATCTTTCGTTTTTTCTTAGTACTCATCAAAATATTTCTGAAATATATACTTCATTTATTACATAAAGTGTAAAAACTTACTCACTGTTCATCAAATTTTAACGCATAAAATATTAAATTAAGCTTAGATTTTAGAAATTTTTTTTGAGAATTAAAAAAAAGAGAGAGAGAGAGGGAAAGTACCGTAATTTCCTGCGTATAATCCGCAGATCAAACAGTCATTTTTCGACCCAGAAATTTCTTTAAATAAAATGTAACGTTTTAGACCGAAGTAAATATTTGCCTTCAATTACTAAATATAATTTCTGGGTCGAAAAAGAATTGTTTGATTCGCGGTTTATACGCAGAAAAAGGGGTATAAAAGTCTAGGCGCCAGCGAACAATCTCTCACCACTAAATCTTATCACTTTTCTTTGCTTAAATTTTATTAGCATTCTTATAAAAAAAATTTGACAAAAAATAATGAATAAATTTAGTGGTGATAGACTGCCTGTTGGCACCTAAATTTTTACACTCCTGACAGAGAAAAAAAGAAATTAAGAATATAAATTTTCCGAAGAGATATTTTTACAATACGAATACATTCTACCCCCAAAGATTTGACATAAATGACGGGAATTCAGAAGCCTTCTGACTATCAGCCTTAAAATTAAAAGAAAAGTAAACAAGTTAGAAATTGCACGTTAAGCGTAGCAAATGAGGTGCGTTCGTACGATAACGAAGTTTTAAAAATATCACTCTCATATATCAATCTCATAAAATTGTAAATAGTTAATTACAATTAAAATGCGCAGCAAACAATGTTCTCCATATACCACTATGTAATGGAATGGAATACTTTTGTGTGACCTTGTAAATCAATGACAAATGTTCTTTGCACCATAGATTATGCAAAATGTATATTATAATACAGAATTGTTTGGTTCAAACCAAATGGTTTTTTTTTTTTTTTAAACCATGCTGTTTTTTTTTCATCTGTTTTTTTTTTCACTTTTTCCCTAATGTTTTCCTTTATTTTACACATTTTTGAAAAACTCAAAATCCAATTTATGCAGAAGCTACAAACAAAGCTTTAGAAAAATGATGAATTAATAAATTTGTAAAGTGACAAACATTTTTAATCAATCAAACTTTTCTTATAAGTTAATCTACATAGCAGACAATTTTTCTAAAATTAGCTGGGAAGAAAAAAACATGGGCTAGTTAGCTATTTTTCTTCTTCTTCTTTTTTAATAGCCAAAATAGCAGATTTGAGCTAAATATATACTTTTACTACTTAGATTGCTTGATTAGTTAAGATTTACTGAGAATTACATATGTCTCAATGATGACATAATCATAAGTAATTCTCTCTATTGGTTACTTTTTGTTTTGTATGCTAATGAAAGATTGGCTGTGAGATTTCTTTGCTGCATAATGGCTATTGGGTTTAGTAAGTCTTTGTTTTTCTTGCATTCCTACATTGGGATTGGGGTTTTGCATTATGATTTTATTCTATTACCAGCAGAGTTGGCACAGTTTAAAACAATTGGTTAACCAACTGGTTTTTTAGAAAAGATCTAATATAATATTTTATCATTTTTGTAATTTAAGTGTTTCAAATTATTGGATATAAATAATTTCTACTTTTAACAGTCTTATCTCAGCAATCACAGTGATTTATGTGCATGTTAGAATGCAAATTGCATGTGTTGATGAACATATCGGAAGCTCTAAAGAGAGAATTTAAAACATGTGAATTTAACATATCGGAAGCTTTAAAGAGAAAATTTAAAACATGTGAATTTAGCAAAGATAAAATAGATTAAAAATATTCAATATTTTAAATAAAATATTTTCCTTTGAGAAAACACAGATTATTTACAATTAATAACATAAAATGACCTTTAAGATTTCGGTCAAGCTGTAAAAGAAAATTTTCCTGATTGGGGAGATTATCTTTTAAGGCTGTTCTCAACTGCTCTATTCAACAAGTGCAAAATGCTTTGATACATTTACAAATTTATTTTTCATATAAAATTGGAAGGCCTATGGAAGCGATTTGGAATCGAACTGTGTTTTCCATTTTTGATAAATAAATTACCTATAGAGTTATAAGCAATTTTGATCACGTGATAAAGATGTTTTTAACCTTCCTTGAGTAGTTATTTTTCTTTCGTATGGAAATTCGGTTCAAAATGCCAACTTTGACACTGTTTTCTGAAAAATCTATTGCATTTGAAAAAAAAAAAAAAAAAAAAGAAAAAAAAAAAAGAAAGAAAGAAAAAAGAAAGAAAGAAAAGAAAAGAAAAGAAAAAGAAAAAACGGAAAACATGGTTCTATTACATAGTTTCTGAACAGCATCTGTTGGTTTCATGCATTTCCAAACAAAAATAAATTAAAACTTATGTCATAAAGTTGCCCTTTCGGATTTGAGAACAGCCTTAAGAATAAAAAAGAAACTCAAGATCTGAAGGCGAATAAGAGGACTTTGAAAAATTGGGTGATAGCGAAGCACCTGTTTACTTTTAACTAAAATATGCAATAAGTTATATTTAACCGTCTATTGTGCATAATCAAATCCACTATTTAAATCTGAAAAAATAAAAAAAAAAAGTAAAAAATGGAGGAAAATCAAGATACGGTTCACGTGAGACATAACAGAAAAAAAGGCACATAAAAATGCTTAAAAATATATATTATTAATTTTTAGTTTAGACATTTAAAAGTAATACATATTATAACATAACTTAGAAAAAAGCCTGTATATTAAGTCTGACGGCTGTTTAAATGTTTTAGTGGATGATAACTTTTATAAATCTACTTTCCAGTTTAAGATCAATGTTTTCAGTAGTCTAAAAAGCTGGTAAATAAGTATTTCTGTTTATTTTGCTGTTGCCCCCCCCCCCTCTTTTTTTATGTGGCAGTTTCTGAGGAGAAGTGTTAAATGACAATACACAATACTTCTTGAAACATGTAAAGATTTCACTGCTAAATTCAAATTATTCCAAGAATTCTTTATAAAAAAAGCTTTACTTTCAATAAAAGATAATAATTGTTCATGTAGTGTTCCAACAGAAAAATCAGATTACCTCAGATTACAAATATTTCAAAGAAATTATTTTGAATAGCCATGGGAATATATACTATTATATTTATGAAATTACACCATATATTTATTTATAGTACTAGTAATCAAAAGATTGTTTATTAAGATTTTCAAGGTATCAATATTTCACTATGTAGAGCATTTTATTCATGGAACATAAAACATAGCTTTTAAACTAAAAATGTTTAAATTTTAAATGATTTCAATTTTCTACATAATTAATTGTAATTACCTAATTAAAACTATTTTTAAATTAAGTTATATTACATATATATCCAACAATGTTTATTTTTATCAATAAATATACATGTATATGCAATAGGAAAATATATTTAAAAAAAACCCGGTTTAAAACAAAAAAACCTGGTTTAAACCATAAAAACCGGGTTTTGGGGGTTTTTTGAAAAAAAAAACCCAGTTTTTTACCAACCCTGTTATAATATGTACTTGATAGATGCATATCAATTGTATTATGTTCGAATGAGTGTAACACCATTAAAATGTATTTGAAACTTTTTTCCCCATTGACCGTAATGTAACGGAATACTTTTGATTGTCCCTGTAATTGAATTATGGATCCGATTTTGATAAAATTTGAAATAACTTGACAAAATTATGTAATAATTATGTATTTTAAATTTCAAACGATTCGGCTGGGTAGTTTTTGCTTTGTTATATGCGGACAGACAGACAGACGGACGGACGGACTGAACGACAATTATAGGTGCTACGTATTTACATAATTACGAACGCACCTAAAAAGAAAAAAAAATCTGCCTTACTTAATTTTTACGAAAAATTTCAAAAGATAGAAAAGGAACCCCCTGATTAATGTTTGCCCCAGAGTCCCTCATTGTCTAAGTCGGGCTCTGGTGCCAGTACTGGTAAAAACTAAAGAATATTTGGTAAATAAATTTTAGAATTAAGGAAGGAAATATGTAGACTCTTTCTTTTTTTGTGCCTATAAGCTCAGAGCCGACAATTAACTTTCATTTCTGTTCTCATGTATCACCAGCGAAACTCCTAAGTTTTCTCAAAAAAAGACAACATCCTTACATCCTCTAAAAATCGCCATAACTCAAGATTCCCGCCGTTTCTTTAAATCTTTTCTGGTGTATGTCTTTTCTGTGAAATAAAATTAAAAAAAAAGTTCCAGGGAAGAGAGAAAACTTCAAAAAGTAAAACAACAAACACTGAAAAAAAGAAAGAAAGAAAAAATGTATTCTATAGTTACTTAAAGTTATCTTATTTGTTCTATCATGTATGTAGATGTGAATAATTCTTGGTATGAAATTTTTGTATACATGCAATAAATATGAAGTTAAGTTTTAGTCACTTCCGCATAATTTAGGAAAAATTTCAAAAGATAGAAGGGGACCCCCCTGAATAACATTTGCAATAAAGCCCTCGATTGTCTAAGTCGGGTTCTGGTGCCAGTACTGGTAAAGACTAAATAATATTTGGTAAATAAATTTTAGAATTAAGGAAGGGATCCTACCCCTTCTGGTGCCTAAGTTCAAAGACGACAATTAACTTCCATTTATGTTCTGATGTATCACCAACAAAACTCACAAGTTTTCTTTAAAAAAGATAACATCCTTACATCCTCTAAAAAGCGCCATAACTCAGATTCCCGCCTTTCTTTTAAATCTTTTCTGGTATATGTCTTTTCCGCGAAATGAAAAGAAAAGTTACAGGGAAGAGAGAAAACTCCAAAAAGTAAAATAACAAACATTAAAAAAAAAAAAAAAAAAAAAAAGAAAAGAAAAGAAAAAAAATGGTATTCTATAGTTTAAAGATAGAAAACCAACGATTAAAAATGCACAAATAAAGTACAAAAAGGTAGCAAACAGCTGTTTCGAATCTCGATAGTAGATTCGAAACAGCTGTTTGCTCACTTTTCAAACTTTATTTGTGCATTTTTAATCGTTGGTTTTCTATCTTTTAACATTTTTACACAAAGGCTTTATTTGCTATTTTAATTCTGTAGTTTGTTAAAGTTATCTTTCTTGTGCTATTCTGTATATAGATGTGAATAATACTTGTTATAAAATTTATGTATACATACAATAAAAATGAAGTTAAGGTTTAGTCACTTCCGTATAATTTAGGAAATTTTCAAAAGATAGAAGAGGGGCCTCCTAAATTATTTGCCATACACTGTAAAAAAAAAAAAAAAAAAAAAAAAAAAAAATGAATGTAGATTTTGCAATTGCAGAATTCAGTTTCGCCTCCAATTAAGAAAAAAAAATCGATATGGTCTTTTAGAAGGGCTATCCCGTTTAGAATGCAATGAACTAACTTCATTTTTCTTGTGTTTATCAATATAATAGCAAACAGAACTGCGTGAAATACCCAATTGATTAGCAATTTCTCTCTGAGTCATTGGAATTGCGGAATAGTTAACAGATACAATTTGACGTGCTACTTCTTCATTGACTAGATTCATCAAAAACGGATTTTTTCTTTAGTTTAAATGCTTTTTTATAGACGCTGAGAAAAAGGAAATGCATTTTAACAATAAAAAGAGTGGAATCCCATCGAATTCGACGAATGAAATATTTAAAAGACCCGATCGATTTGGTTAAAAAAAAAAAAAAAAAAAAAAAAGTAATTACATTATTGAATCAATATATAATAAATATATTTCCAAACTTAATGTCAAGTTTGCAAGTTACAATTTTGCATGCAAATATTCGCACATCTTCAGTTAAAATTGTAATCTGAGTGCCGGCGAAATCCAGAAATTTTATTTTATATGCACTCACAGAAAAATAGTTTTATTAAAAGAAAACTTATTTCATTTTTACTGTGACATTATTTTCACTAACTGAAGTCATCTGAAAGTAAAATCTCAATCTCAGTGTCCATAATGAAAATAAATATTATAATGTAATATCGTTATGAGTAAAAATGCGATGTTTTAAATAGTTACGTCATTTTCTCTTGAAATGTTTTCTAAAAGTTACTGTTATTAGTAATATGAAAAAGGCATGCGTAATAATATTGTAATTCCCATTTATCTGGTTGCTGAATAACATCATTTTTCTCATTTGAAAATTTTCTTTAGACATTAATTTTTATCATAAATTATTTTCTATTATTTTATTTACATTATTATTATTATTTCTCAGTAAATATATTTTTTTACCTCAATTAGTGCATAATTATGCGCAATCATTTTATTGTGGTTAAATTTTACGAAAACAATTAACTTTTTTCTTTTAAATGCAAGGACATGTTCACTGATGAAATAAAGCTTCTGACTCGTGGAAAGTGATAATGGAAAATAAATTTTTATTATCGAGAGAAAAGCTAAACTGAGTTGCCACCATATTTAAGAAATATCGCAAAAAGCATTTAAAATTAAAAATAAAATATAAAAATGGAAATAAATTAAAAAATAGCTAAAATGGGCACAACTACAAATAAATAGCTTTCATTAAAAAAAAAAAAAATAATTATCAAAATTGGTTGAATAGAAAATTCAGGGCTGACGACACGACATTTTTTAGCTTGTCTGAAAGAAATAGCATCGGAGGCTTTAAAAAAAAAAAAAAAAAAAAAAAAACGGACGATTTTACGAAAATATTACTGGTAATCTGGACGCCAATACAATTTACTGTTTTTAACGGAAAAATTTCCCTAAATACCCAAAATTTTCTGGAATTTACGGAAATTTTTCCGTTAAATGACGGTAAATTATACTGGCGTCCAAATTTCCAATAGTACTTCCGTAAAATCGTCCGTTTTTTTTTTTTTTTTTTTTTTTTTTCTAACAGTGTAGGGTTTTTGACTGAAGTCGGGTTCTGTACTGGTAAAGATTAAGTAACATTTCGTAAATAAATTTTAGGATTAAGGAAGGGGGTATTCTCACCCTTCTCATCTAGTGCCTAAGCCCATCGCCGACAATTAACTTTCATATCTGTTCTCATGTATCACCAGCAAAACTCCTAAATTTTCTAAAAAAAAAAAAAAGGACAACATTGTTCCATTTTCTAAAAATCACCATAACTCAGTTTCCCGCCTTTCTTTTAAATCTTTTCTGGTGTATGTCTTTTCCGCGAAATAAAAAAAAAGTTCCAGGGAAGAGAGAAAACTCCAAAAAGTAAAACAACAAACACTGGGAAAAAAAAAAAAAAAAACACGGGAATCGACACCAATGCAGTCGAATTGACAAGAGAACCCCTTTTCCAGAGCTGCACAGATGGCCCGCTATCGCTTCTGCCTTCATTAAAAAAAGAAGGAAGATTTTCAGAAGATTTTTTTTTCTTTTCTTCGTTCATTCGTCTCGAATTAGACAGTGGTCGGGTTGTGGGTAGAGTGGGAGGGTCGGCACAATTGGGGTGCGGTGGGTGCGGTCTCTGGACGGGACCCCACCCTATATCCCTGTGTGTCACACACTCTCTGGTGGGGTGTCGTGATTCTCCGTTTAGTAGAGTGGCAATCAGCGGCGTTAGAAGTCAGAACCCACTCCGCACGCACTTCCTCCGGCTAATTTGTAACAGGTAGGATCGACTTCTTGAAGACCGCGTGTGTTTTGTTTTGGTTCAAAGTTCGCCAGTTTGTTTTACTTCTTTTTCCTCTGTGAATGCAACAAGTGTATAACGCGGAACTGTTTAGGTGTGACTGTTATATCTAATGATTTTGTAGATGTTTTTATTTTGAATGTGAAGACAACATCAAGTGTAAGATGGTAAGAAATTTTTGTATTAACCTATCTATTTATTATCCTTTTTTTTGTTTTTGTTTTTGTTTATTACTCTCTTCTCCCCCCTCCCCCACCACCATCGTCATATTACAAATACGGTAAACAGGGCCTGATTAATTCACGGGCCTCGGGGACCTCGGCCCTGAGCCCACCAATTTCAGGGGCCCACAAATTATGCGGCTGATTTTTTTTTTTCTTAATCAAATGCTTTTCAAATAACACTGTTTTATAAAATATGAAACGTAAAATTTAAATATTCTGAATGATTCAATAAAGTTTTTAGAACATTTTAACCAAGGCATTTTTCACCCAAACAACTTTGCGAACTCATCTAATAAACCTTTATTTTTCTGAAAGTGTCGCCGAAAATGGATAGATAAGGGGGCCCAACATTTTAGCAGGCCCTGGGCCCAACTTCAGCTTGATCGGGCTCTGACCGTAAAACATCGAAAGTAAGCCCCCGTTTAATAGACAGGAAATTCTGTGTTTTGTTTTGGTTCAAAGCTCACCAGTTTGTTTTACTTTTTTTTCCTCTGTGAATGCAACAAGTGTAACGCGGAACTGTTTCGGTGTGACTGTTATATCTAATTGTTTTGTAAACTTTTTTTTTAATGCGAATATAATATCAAGTACAAGATGGTAATAAAATTTTTGTATTACCCAATCTACTCATTATCCTTTTCTTTTTGTTTATTACCCCCCCCCCCCTCTCTCATATTACAAATACCGAAATTAAGCCCCCGTTTAGTAAACAGGAAATTCTAAGAATTTTAAGACAAGCTTTTAATTGTAACATTTGCGAAATAGAAGGGGAAATTGAGAGGGTGGGGGGATATATGTATTTGAATTTGGAATTTATAAATTTCCCAGAATTTATGTAATTTGCAAAATATATGAAAGGGGGGGGGGGGAGGTACTTTCTGTACTTTACGGTAAAATATAGCTTTACAAAGGAGTAAACTATTTATTTCCTAATGAAACGAAAATTGGTTATTTTGATTATTATTTTGAACATGTTCATGGATTTCTTACTATTTTTTTCTACTTAAGTCTGCTTGTCAGCCAATTTCCAAATTCCCCTCGATATTGTTAAATCTATGAGCATTTAATGCATTCTTATATTTAAAATATTTTGTCAGGATATTAATTTTTTTTTCTCTGTTTACTTTTCTTAAAAAAATGTCTCTTTTTTTTTTCTTTGTTGTCAAAATATTTTTTTTAATATATGCTTAATTTAATATTTTATGCATTAAAAGCGGATGAACTGGGAATAAAATTTTAACACTCTATTTAAAATTAAGCAGAGACTTTAGAAATATTTTGAAAACTAAGAAAAAAAGATATATCCTTTAAGAAGAACACGGAAAAAAAAAAAAAAAAAAAAAAAAAAAAAAAAAAAAAAAAACAGAAGTTAAAAATATTAATTTTCCGAAGAGATATTTTAAATATAAAAATGCATCAAACTCCCATTAGTTACCGATGGAAATTCGGTAAAAGAGTGACGAGCACCCGTAATCAAATCCATTAGAAAATTTATATCATAGTTATTAAACTTTATGTGAATTAAAATTACCAAAAAATTGAAGTGCATTTGGAAAAAAATATGTATCGAAAGTTGTACCATAAAATATTTTGTATAATGTTTTTACTTATTTTTTTTAAAAACATTTTTCAGTTATATTTGATAATTTCTATCAAAAAAATTAATGTAGTAGAGAAGTTAGTTTATTTTCCTGTGTGTGCGGGGAGGAGGGGGATTTTAACTCTTTCCGATCTGATGTATAATTAATAGTACATGTCATGTCTTTTAATGGACATACGGAAATTATAACGCGAGATATTTGTAAATTTTGCATACTCAGCGTAATTACCCACAAAAATCAAAACTTTAAATGTATTTTTCTCGAAGTTCTTATTTTCTTCGCCTTCTTGTTTTAAAAATGCTAAGGCCTTTTTTTTTTTTTTTACATTTAAGGTGATTTTTTTTTTTTTTTTTTTTTTTTTTTTTTTGGTAACTTTTTTTTTTATTATATATGGGATAAATCTACGCATGGAATTGGCTAGAAGAATTTTTGATATTATTTTTTTTTAAATAAAAGTACATGAAGATGTGTTAGATTTCATCGTTTTACACCATATATATCACTAAAAAAATATATATATTAAAAGGAATATGAGTTGCATCTAAAAATCAGGGCTTGAATTGCATCAGAGCAAACCAGAACGATGTTCTTGTTCCTGAAATTATTACAAGTAATATGTTCCAGTTCGTGAAAGTACATTAAATAATGTTCCGGATCGTGGAATTATTAAAAAAAAAAATATTATAAAAGTTTCGTACATTTAATTTACTCCCTTTACTCTCTGTAACTCTTTCCCCCCTAAATATTTAACGCTTTATTCATTTGCCCGTACGTCATTTGGGCAACGTGTTTTTCCCAGTCATGATTTACCCGTACCATGTACGGGCTGTGCCGCAGCCAGAATTCGGTTCTGGGGGGGGGGGGTGAATTTCTAATAAAGGTTATTGCCGGTTAATGGAATCAGTACTAATTAGAATATTCACTGTATAATAGTTAAACTCAAAGAGCATCTGTGTGGCAGGAAATCATCATTCTTTTAGTATAATACATCTCAGAAAAATGATTTAGTTCAAATAACCAATTTTTACTTAACTAATCCATGTAATATGCATTTTCACAGTTTAATTGAATCACTTTATTAAATGAAATCTGATCCAATAAAGCGGCTGATTCCGAAATACGCCAAAACATTTAAATATTAAGTTTGACTTTCATTCATATAATTGCAATTGTAGCGATCTTTCTTAGTTCTGGGAAAGTTTTTAACCCCAAAACCACCCCCTTGGCTGCGTCATTGTGTAACGGGCATCCATATTGCAATCATGATTTACTGTTCTCACCAGTAAATTTTTATTGTAAATTTTGCATTATTTAATCCAAACATTTTCCTGATTCAGTTAAGCAAAAATTTCTTTTTTGAAAAACCGGTGATAAAAGATTAAAAATTTCGTAAAAAACACAAAATATAAGTATTATTTGAAAGGTTTTTTTTTTTTTTTTTTTTTTTTTTTTTCAAAGATATTGATTAGTCAAGTGGTTAAAATCTAAAATGATAATTTTGAAATAGCTTTCCGGTTCGTGGATTTTTCCATTTCGAGACCTGCTATGAATCCTTACGCAGTCTTGTGCAATATTTTGAAAAGCTTAAAAAAAAGTCGGGTAAAAATATCAATTTGAAAACAAGTTGGAAATTGCACGTGAAGCGTAGCAAATGAGGTGCATTCGTACGATAACGAAGTTTTAAAAATATCAATCTCATAAAATTGTAAATAGTTAATTACAATTAAAATGCGCACCAAACAAAGTATTATTATACCATTATGTAATGGAATACTTTTTTGTGGCCTTGAAAATCAATAACAAATGTTCTTTGCACCACAGGTTATGCAAAATGTATATTATAATATGTACTTTATAGATACATATCAATTTTATTATGTTCGAATGAGTGCAACACCATTAAAATGAATTTGAAACATTTTTCCCCATTGACCGGAATGTAATGGAATACTTTTGATTGCCCCTGTAATTGATCTATGCACCCGATTTTCATAAAATGTGAAATGACTCGACAAAATTATGTAACAATTATATATTTTAAATTTCAAACGATTCGGTTGGGTAGTTTTGTGTTGTTATATGCGGACGGTCTGAACGACAACTATATAGGTGCTACGTATTTACATAATTACGAACGCACCTAAAAAATAGTAAAGATTTTAAAGATTCTTTTTTTTTTTTAAATTTTAACTAAAGTTAAGATTTTTTTTTTTTTTTTTTTCAAAATGTACATTTGTTGGACACTGACATTCAAGCATTTGAAGTATATATTTTTAAAAAAGTAAAATTGTTTTTAAAGTAAAATGTCCTTTTAAGAGAACATCAGATACGAAACAGTGAAACATTTTGTATTGGACAATTTACTTGTTATCTTATCTTATTATTATTATTATTATAACAATAGCGTTTTATTATTACAATAATATTGGCTCGCAACAAAATTAAATTATTCCTTAAATAAATTAAAAAATGGTTATAAATACCTTTAGAAAATTTTAATAATTTTGTTAAGACATTTCCCTGCTTTATAAACGCATTCTAAAATTATATTTTATAATACTGATAATTATATGAATTTAAAACTGCCGAAGAATTGCATTGCATGAAATAAAGATATGAAATGCTAAGGTATAAACTATTTTATGTGAATTTTTTCTGCTTGTTTTCCAAATATGGAGTTCAACTATTCACTAAATATGTCGATTATTATTTTCACTTAAAATAACTTTTAACAATTTCTGTTAAAAAAAATTATTATCCTTAGGTGCCAGCAGGATTGATCAAGACGAAACATTTCTATATTAAATCACCTGGGATGTCCATATCAGACCTAAACCTTAAAAGGGTTAAATTTCTATACAGGGCCATCGCTAAGACTTTTTATTGGTGAGGAAGAGGGCTTCATTCCCCAAGTCAAATTTCAATATTTGCCAGCTTACCACTATTAGCAGTGTTGAATCCAGACATTTTTCTCCGGGAGGGACTTCCGTGGCTCCGGGTTGACATTATAGAGTTAGTTCTAGGAAGAAATCGTACTTTTTGACCATTGAAAACCCAAAATCTCAATTTTTCTCGAAGGGGAGGGGGACATTTCATTGCTCCGAGGGGGGGGGGGGAATCTCCCCCCTGGCTACCCCCTGAATTCAACACTAACGATTAAAAAATGCAATACACTTCTTATTTGTAAAAAAGTTTAATAATATTCCGAATTATACTTGTAAATTTTGTCATGTCTACCAGAAATAAAAAGTGCATTATTATTGTAGCCTGTGCCCGATCTGGGATACCTAACTTTAATTCTAAACTTGCAAACGGCACCAGTAATATTTCAGTAGAATTTTGCTTTTACAATAAAAGCTTAAGTTACGGAATTCAAGATATTTAAAAAATTCGTCCGTGAATTCCAGTGTCAGTCGATAATTTCTCATTTTAGTACAGATTTTGCCCGTACCGGAAAAGGTTAATAGGCATCCGCTTTAACTGGTCGTTTTTTTTTTTAAACCTTTGGTAAAATTTAGAAAGGAGAATGTCTGTTCTAAATAGATACGTGTTGATTTGCATCAGTGCTCAATTCATTGTTTGATCCGGGGGATGAGCCCTCCGGAAGATTTAAAATTTTGTGTTTTTAATGGTCAAAACTGCAATTATCCCCCCCCCCCCACACACACACACTGGAGCTTTATAATGTCTGATCTATCTGCACAATATATTGTACAAACATTTAAGAAATCTAAAGATGTGACCATATCAGTTAGAAGATGTAGAAAAATGGTTTGAGTCTGATAAACATCTCAAACACTTAATTAACTTAAATTTACATAATATAGAACAATTTCAACTTCTTATAAAGGTGTTTTGAAGGGGGAAAAGTGACGCGATTTTGAATAAATTTAATTTGTATAAAATATTTTTCATTATTTGTTATTAGTGAAAATTTTTCTTTCAATTCAATTAACTAAAAGTAGTTATTTATTTTACAATATAGAGAAACTTATGTATTTTTTAAAAACTACACAAGTTGAAAAACTAAATTCATCGTACGCGTTTAATTAATTAAATTACACCGATACTTATTTTAATCATTTTTCACTTCTCGGTTTAACCGGATTTTTCCTTAACCGACTAACCTTCGGTCCCGTTTAGGCAGGTTAAGCGAGAGGCTATTGTAGTTTTTATTAAAGTTTTATACAAATTTGCCACCTATGTTTGTAAATTTGGCAAGTGCAACAGCATGCGCGAACATTTTACTTACCCATCATACGTAATATAGGATAAGTCTTGAAAACGTTTTGATCAAAAAACATTTTGACGGATTTACACGTTTCAGATACTGGAGATTCCGAAAAACATATTTTTAGAAACGAAAATTTGCCGTCCGTCTGTCTGTGTGGCTGTAAACACTCTATCACCCGAACAAATTTAGATAGAGACTTGAAATTTGGTGTGCACTTATTATGTAATAATGGAAAGAAGCCTATTTAATATCACTAACCTCGATTATCCGGAACTATTTTTTTTTTTTTCGGACTCTGGAAATATTAGTTCTGATGAAAGGTATATAAATATTTTCGATATTTTTAATTTTAAAGAGTGGATAAGACAATAAAATGGCACAAATTTTGCATTAAGAACGAAGTCAATCGGATAATTAGTTGCCGATCTATTTGTAATACTATTTCCATACTCTTCGGTTTTTCATGACCGAGTATTTCATTCAAATTTCAATTCAAAGATATATTTTAATTGGATATAAGACGCTTAATCTGACGCAGTAAACTGTCAGTTAATATGATTTTTATTTTTGGAGATATAAGGGTTTTCTTTTACACAATTCGGTACTATTTGAGTAGTTAGCCGTTTTATATAATTGTCGAAATTCGTTCATCAGCAATTCATTAATAGAGCATTACTATGTATATTAACAGTATTTAAATACAGTCGTGTTTTTCTATAACGAAACTCCATCCAACGAATTTCTCTATTTAACGAATTTTTTATAGGAACAGTTAATTTTTTTCATGGTTACATTAAAAATAATCTCCATATAGCGAAATATATGTCTCCATTCAACGAATATTTTCGAATATGTCTTATCATAAGTTCAGAAAACACTTCAAATTATTTGTAGAATACTTTTTTTTCCGTTGCTTTCTGGTTTATATTTCATAGCTACATTCCTCTACCTTATTCCTCATGTCCAAAAAAAAGGCATTCAACTCCCCCCCCCCCTCCCAAGAAAGACATTTTTTGCATGGTTACACTTGACTTTGTTTTAGCCTAGATGAGCTTGCGTTCTTGGAAAAGATTGAAACATTTGGTTGATAGTGGGGCGATTTGCATCTATCACCAAGCATCCTAAAAGATAAAACTACTCCATTATTGTCTTGAAAATGGTGTTTGTTTCTGGGTTTGGATAATAAGGCAGGAATAAGAAAGGGATAATGGGGAATTGCAGAAAAGGTAGTTTTTCAGCAAGTTTTCATCTACCTAACTTAACTCTCATTATTTGTAGAGTTTAGAGAGGATGTTTGTTGTTTGTGGCGAGCACACACACACATTTTTTGTTGTGAGATATCATTTGAACGAAGAATTGTTACTAAATGGCATCTTTGCTGGTGTTATCTTCTACTGAATTTGCATAAAATCGCTTCTAGTTTAAACATAACTCTCTCTGATAAAGTAATAATTTTGAAAATAACCAATAAGACACTGGAAAAAAAAAAAAAAAAAAAAAAAAAGGAAATGGCGAAAATGTTTGAGATCCTGAAAAAAAATCCGCTAAATATTTCAAAAACTTAATTAAACACCTCAAAAACAATTCTATTTCAAAATTTAAACATTAAATGAAAAATCTTTTGCATTTTCTATTGAACGAATTTTTCTTTATAACGAATTTTTTTATCTGAATGATGCATTTCGTTATATAGAGACTCGACTGTATACGTTTAAATTTTATTTTGGAATTGCGATGTATTTTATAAATAGCTTACACATGTTTTTTTTTCATGTTTTATATTATGCAAATTTATGATGGGTAAGTATTGCGGTGGCTCCCCCAACGACTTGGGTTTTATTATTATTATTATTATTATTATTTTAGGGGGAAGGTTATTTCCCCCCCCCTCCCCTCTTTAGCGAGCATCCTGAATTTCTGTAACTTTAATATTTATACATGTATAATAACTCAGCAGAGTTTTACTGCAGATATATTTTTATTTTGATATAAGTTTGCAAACTCAGTCGTCCTCTTCAGTAAAAATTATCGGTGTCTGGCAGAAAGAATTGAAAAAAGAACACTCTTGTTCTAGCGAGTGTCAAAGTGGCACGTGCTGAAATATTTCATTCCTGTCAAGTCGAAGAAATTTCCTTCTTGTTAAAAGACAGTGACATTTTCTCGTTTCATTCCACGCAGTGTGGAAATTCACAAAAATATGGGAGAGGCTCAAACAGTTACTATATTTGTTATTTTGAAATGTATGCGACAATTACCATCATCTATATAGTTAATAAAACATTTATGAGAACAGTTAACAAGTTCATAGCTAGAAGTAATAAATAAGGGTGGCGGGAGGGGTGGGGGGGGGGTCATAGTTATTTCTCCCTCTCTCTGACGCAGAAAGATAAATTAGTGCATTATTCACACTGTAGATACTATGTTTCACATTAACCTGTTGTAATAACTTTATTTTATGCCAAGAAAAGAATAGTAGGATGAAAAATTCGAGTGCATAACTAGTGTAATATTAAACATCATGGTACTTTTATATGTGCAAATAGGATGTACGAATGTTGAAAAGGTTATTTAGTTACAATTTAGTACTTCTGCAAAACTATGAAAGGGCCTCAAAACTAAATTAGATCTTTGAACAGAATACCTTTTGGATTTTCGGAACATAAAATCATTTAGTGACCTTGGAATTTTTTCCACTGAAGGCTCAAAATATTTTAAGGGAGGCTGAGCTGCTCCTAGCACCATTAGCTACGATCCTGATAGTTAATCTTTCAAACTAATTATTAATGTCATTATCAATATTTTTTCATTATTTTATATAAAAGATGTATATTGAATTCTAGCGAGGTACGATTTAACAAATTAATCAGGCGAAGGAAAGGGACAATGTTGATTTCAAGATTGTCGCCCCTGAAAGAAGGGGAGGACAGCTCCTTTCGGAGCATCAAAATTCTATCCATCTTCCCTCAATAAATATTAAAAATTTTATGATTATTAATGGTCTAGGCAAGCCACCCCCGCCGAACTCCACAATGTTCTGCCCTTAGCTGGAGAAAAATTTCTGAATTCAATATAGAGGTCTGCACGGGCCGGAATTCCCAGGCCCTTGCCCGGGCTGGCCCAGCCCGTTGTAAAACTCAAAAGTTCGGCCCGGGCCCGGCCCGTTTAAATTTTTATATTTTAGGTCCGGCCCGTACAGAAATCAGTGAAAACAGACCCAGCTCGGCCCGTTTTTGCCCGTTACAATTTCTACGATTTCTAAAAAATTCAGGTTTATATCATATATTTAAGATTCCTTTAAAGAATACTGCATACATATCTATGGAATGATTTTACAGTATATTTTAAGGAAATACACATTAACAACATTAATGATTACTTAGATTCTTAGGCTTTCAACATTCGAATAAAGATTCATTAAAAAATTAATATGGCTTAGAATAAAAGAAGAAAAAAGAAAGCCAAAAACATCGTTACTTTTGAAGCTGTTTAATAAAAGAAGATTTATAAAAAAAAATTTCTATATCATTTTAGTAAATATTTCAAATCCAAATTCATTTTTAAATTCAAAGAAGCTCCTTTCTGATACATTTCTAAATTCATTTTTTTCTCAGAAACGCATAAGATTAGCAGGTATCTTTATTCAGAAACTATATAATCGAAGGACCTTATCCATTTCTTGATAAAACCAATTTAAGAATACTGCAAGCAAATAAAAATTGTCATAATTAGCGCTTTGAATAGAATTTCCGGAAGTGATAGCATGGGAAGGGAGAAAAACCTGCAATCATTTGAGAAACTATTATATCTGAACAAGGTTATACAAGTATTTCGTTTATCAAAAATAAAAAACGTTTTTCGATTCCAAATCCCTTCAATAGTAAGGCTTATCACTTTTATACTTTTACAATTTAAAATTAAACAGAAAATGTGTCAAACTTTCGCATTATACAAATATTAATTTAAAAACCACAAAGAAGTATATATCCAAAGATTAAGCTAACATAAGCTCTTTATCGCTGTTAATAATTTTACAAATCATGTTTTCTGCCCTACAGATCTTGAGAACAATTAAGTTTAGTTCCGGTCCGGCCAGTCTATATGTAGAAAAATAATGCAAGCTTGATCTCGGCTCGGCATAAGTCAGCTAAAAAAATATTAAAACGGGTTACACACAATGTAACTCTCCGATGCCGATCTCTAAACTGTACATTTTTATATTGATGCTGTCAAACTAGTATGTCTCGTGACGCACATTTATACTTATTCTCGTTAAAACTATTTTCGTTGAAAATAGCTCATATTTTATCGTTTCTGCCAAAATCTTGAGAACGGGCCGACAGGCCCGAAAATTTTTTTTATCGGCCCGGCCAGGCCCGTCTGGCCCGTTCAATTTTTTTGCCGGCCCAGCCCAGCCCGTTAAAAAAGCTATTCTAAATCTGCCGGCCCGGCCCGTTAGAAAATTCGAAGCGATTCCGCCGGGCCAAGTACGGGCCACGGGCCAAGCCCGGGCCCATGCAGACCTCTAATTCAATATAATATTGCAGTGATAGGGTATCAGGAGTTTAGAGTAGTATTACCAGACGTTCCGCATAAATCGTGCTTTAAATGCTCTGAACACAATACTTTAACCCTTTAGGCTCGGGCGTACTATCAGTTATACACTATCTACCAAAAAGTATTTGTACACTTTCAGTTTTTGACATTTTGTCAAATATTTAAAAATATACTGGTCGGATTCTTCTGGAACTTCAGAAATATAAAGATTATGTTTCACTTTATATTTATTTACATTCATTTGTTAAGCGGGTAATTAGGGGGCCGGCAAAAAAACAAAGAATAATAGAAATATTTGGGATCGCCCTGTACATGAAAATGCACAAAACGACTTATCGCTTTAGAATACAAATATATGAATACAGTAGAATATGTACACTAATTTTTGTGAGAATAGCATGTATATTTATGGCGATAGAGTGATTTTTTTGAAAAATTCAAAAAATTCTGGTATGTTTTTTGTTTATATCATGCTGGGTTTTTGACCAAATTTAACGCAAATTTCAGAAAAATTGACAAAATGCAGTAGAAAAAATGTAGCGCAATTGGAATATATATATATTTAATATTTTATGAAATATGAGTAGTTTTATGAAATAATTTTTATCTGCGCATGCGCGAACGATAAAAACAATTCTTTTACATCATTTAATAGTCAATTCTATGGAGTAACTTATAAAAAAAAATCCAATGAAATATCGTGAAAATTCAAAAAGATATCATTATTATAAGTAAGCTGTTTTTACATTGCTCTCTAAAAACGGCTGAATGATAAGGGATTCTCCACAAATTGACATTTTTTATTGACTGACTTTTAGGAAAAAATTAGTATTTAATGTATACAATATCTAATACAATATTTCTGTTAATAAGTATCTTGACATCTGTGATGGAAAAGAATAAAAGCCCTTTTCCTTTTCTATCACAGGTGTCAAGATACTTATTAGCAGCAATATTGTATTCATTAAATAGTACTAATTTTTTCCTAAAAGTCAGTTAATAAAAAATCTCAATTTGTGGAGAATCCCTTATCATTCAGCCGTTTTTAGAGAGCAATGTAAAAACAGCTTATTTATAATAATGATATCTTTTTGAATTTTCACGATATTTGATTGGATTTTTTTTATAAGTTACTCCATAGAATTGACTATTAAATGATGTAAAAGAATTGTTTTTATCGTTCGCGCATGCGCAGATAAAAATTATTTCATAAAACTACTCATATATCATAAAGTATTAAATATATTTATATTCCAATTGCGCTATATTTTTTTTAATAGATTTTGCCAATTTTTCTGAAATTTGCGTTAAATTTGGTCAAAAACCCTCTATGATATAAACAAAAAACATACCAGAATTTTTTGAATTTTTCAAAAAAATCGCTCTATCGCCATAAATATACATGCTATTCTCACAAAAATTAGTGTACATATTCTACTGTATTTATATATTTGTATTCTAAAGCGATAAGTCGTTTCGTGCATTTTCATGTACAGGGCGATCCCAAATATTTCTATTATTCTTTGTTTTTTTGCCGGCCCCCTAATTACCCGCTTAACAAATGAATGTAAATAAATATAAAGTGAAACATAATCTTTATATTTCTGATGTTCCAGAAGAATCCGACCAGTGTATTTTAAAATATTTGACAAAATGTCAAAAACTGAAAGTGTACAAATACTTTTTGGTAGGTAGTGTACATCTCTTTCCATCGAGTATTATTTTGCCTTAGCAATTACTTTTGTTACAATCTGCATGTGTAGCAATGGTAGTATGTGATGTTTATGCATAGCTTATTGTGACTTCATTAACGTTTAGGCATTTAGTAATAATGACAATAATAATAATAATAATAAAAGTTTGTTGAATTCTGTTTGAGCCATTCGAATTCTTTCATATTAAACAAGTATTTCACCCTTTAAGTTTAAAATATAGGTTATTTTTCTGAAAAAATAATGTGTGATAAAATGCAAAAAATATTATAAAGTTATAACATCGGTTAAATCGTTTTATAATACGGTATTCTTCAAACGTTACAAAAAACTCTTCCTCAGCCTATCGTCACATGAATTGAATGAAATAGCACACAAAATAACTACTTTTGTTAAATTTCAGACAGTGACATTATTCGTTAGTAAATTATCAAGTAATTTATAACTCAAAATTGAAAAAAGCCGGACCCAAAAGGGTTAAAATATTTTTATTCTCCTTATCTAAAAAATGTGAAATAAACTAAAATAAATCGATGGTGGGGTCCAAAGTTTTACTCAAGACTCATGACAACTCTAGTTCAGAACCTCTCTTTTACAACAAAAAAATTTTACATTCAGTCCAATAATATCAGTACATATAATGATGCAGTACAAATCAAAAGAATTACTTTATTAAAAGATTATAGTAATAGCATAGATCAGCGGTTCCGAAACTTTATTGGAACGCGACGCGGGTGTAGTCGTAAAAATAACAGAGGATATACGCTCAAAGCAGAAGGTATATACCCTAGAGTGTGCATACTATAGCTTTTTTGAGAAACAGAGGGTATACGGCGTTTCTATAAAAAATTCAGAAGGTATACGGTGTATACCCCCGTATACCGTCCACTACATCCCTGTAACGCGACCCAACTCAAAGTTTAAAAAAAAAATCGCGACAAACCTCTAAGTAAAAAAAAAAAAAAATATCGCGACCCATCTTTTAATATAATGGTGTAAATCAGAATGGAAATTGTTATGTGAGATCTATAAGCTATCGGCTATTCTATCCTAAGAAAAAGGCAAATTTTTGTACGAAGCATGTTATTCTAGCAACGAAAACAAGAATTCGTAATTCCAATGTGTGTAAAAAGGATAATAATTTTAACACTACACAAAAACTAGAAAGATAATTAAAAATACATTTAATTATTAACAAAACATAACTTTATAATCAGTGCATTTTCTAGTACTGGTTTTTATCGACGAAAGCAATCATATATCAGCGTTAAAACTTGTTAATTTATACCTTAATTCACTTTCCACACACAGTTCTTCTACACTTTTTTTTTCTTCAAAAATAGCCAAGTACAAAAAGCATATTTACACGAGTATGTTATGTTGAACTCCATCAAGGAATTCAAGGCTCATTTAGATATTTCTGGATATTCTGCTCGTATATTTCTTCACATGAACTTAAGGAATTTCCCTTGAAATATTATTTGCTATTGAAATTGTTATAATTTTTTAACAGATGAAATACAAAATTTGGTGAATATATATGATTTGGTGAAAAAATATATTTTTGTGACAAACCTGATGTATTGTTTCCGCTACCCACTAAAATAGCCATCGCGACCCATCAGTGGGTCGCGACTCATAGTTTGGGAACCGCTGGCATATATAAATCCTAAGGGTCGTTCAAGATAGCTTTCGTTCCTGCCAGGCCCGGTCTTGGAAATTTCGATCCGTGGACACCTTTAATAGCTTTATGTTTTCTTGTAGATTTTTTCTATATTTAAAGGCCAGTTAACAAAAACAGTTTTAAAAACATATTTATTATCTTTGTTTCTCATTAAACCATTCCATCCCCAGTTTATTTTGTTTAATTAAAAGCTATTACTAATCTACATATTTGATCCCCAAAGGAATTTGGCTTAGAATTGCCAAACGTAGCGAATGAATTTAACTCTACCTAGTATCAAATCCTTGCCCATTTCTACTTAAAAAAAATATAAAACAAAAACACTAGCCTTTTTTTTTTTCCCAAAACGACATACAAAAATCATTTTGAATTAATAAGATAAATATGATATTATCATGTAGGCTGAAAAAAACAGTAATTTACGTTCTAAGTTACATGTATGTGTAAAAACATTTATCATTTTCTACTAATTAAACATCTGCAAAGTAAAAGCCAAGAACGACAACTTTCGAGTCATTGAGATTGTGTGACACTCAATTATTTATGAAAAGTTGCTCTGGAGTGGATTATTCGTCCTTTTAAAAACGTTGCCTTTTTTTTACTTTTAACAAGTGTGAAATTGCACGAGAAGCGTAGCAAATGAAATGCGCTATTACTATAAGGAAGTTAAAAAAATATTTAGATCTTGGTGCAATACAGTACTTCGGACACAGTACGAAATCTTTTATGTATCCTTGTAAATTACTATCTGCTTTCTATTATACAGCAAGTAACTTCAGGTAGTAAACCTTAGTAATGTATACCAATTTCATAAAATGTGAAATAGTTTAATATTATTTAAACGCGCTCCAAACAATGTTTTCTCCTATACAATTATGTAATGGACTACTTTTGTGTAGTCCTGTAAGTTAATAACAAATATTCTCTGCATCACAGATTGTACATTATAGTGCATAGTTCAAAGATGCATTTAATTTTATTACGTTCGAAAGAGTGTAAGACCTTTAAAATGCACTTGAAATTATTTTTTCTCATTGGTCGTAATGTAAAGGAATAATTTTAATTGTCCGTGTAATTAATTTATGCATCCGATTTTCATAAAATTTGAAAGGACTCGACACAATTATGTATTTTAAATTTAAAATGATTAGGTTGGGTAGTTTTTGTTGTGTTATATGGACTGAAGAAGACTATAGGAGCTGCTTATTTACATAATTACAGACGCGCCTAAAAATGAAACATTTTCTTTTTAACCAACATCGAGCAAAGGAGGTTAAATGAAACATTTTCTTTTTAACCAACATCGAGCAAAGGAGGTTAAATGAAACATTTTCTTTTTAACCAACATCGAGCAAAGGAGGTTAAATGAAACATTTTCTTTTTAACCAACATCGAGCAAAGGAGGTTAAATGAAACATTTTCTTTTTAACCAACATCGAGCAAAGGAGGTTAAATGAAACATTTTCTTTTTAAACAATATCGAACAAAGGTGGTTAAATGAAACATTTTCTTTTTAACCAACATCCAGCAAAGGAGGTTAAATGAAACATTTTCTTTTTAACCAACATCGAGCAAAAGTGGTTAAATGAAACATTTTCTTTTTAACCAACATCGAGCAAAGGAGGTTAAATGAAACATTTTCTTTTTAACCAACATCGAGCAAAGGAGGTTATACAACTATTTTATGTGTGCATACACTGTTAAAAATATTCCTGTAAAATTACGAGCAGAGGCCAGCAGCAGACATTCCAGTCATGCCCAATAATAATAATAATAATAATAATAATAAACTATTTTTATTATTTTATGCAGCTCGTAAAACATAATGCACTTTAAAACACAATAACACTTTAATTACTGTTCCATAGCATGTAGCACGTTGGATAATCATCATAAAATCGTTTTTTTTTTTTTTTTTTTTTTTTTTTTTTTTAGATTAAAAAATATAATACGGTTAACCCCTTCGGGACGGGAGCATTTTAAGATAGTCTTAATGCTTTGTCACCGGTTTTAAAATAGAGAAATTTGTGGCTTGTCAAATCTGAATAATGCTTCGATTAAATAAGGCAAATTTCATCGTAAAATTTTACTGGTGGGGATAAACACTGATTCTAAAGCCTTTTTGCGGCACGTATACGTGTCGCTCGTCCCCAAGGGGTTAAGTGATATTATTTTTCGAAGCATGACTAAAATGAAAAATTGCTCTTACATACCCTCTCGGAGCAAAATGTATGAATCGTACCGTCATAATTTTGCTAGAACTAAGAATTTGTGGATTGCCTCAATTTTCTAAGTATCTAAGGGATAAGACGGCTTACTTAGTGGATGAGAGCGCTTTTCATCAAATAAGGCTGTTCCCCTGAAAATTGAAGGGTAAACGTCCAAATTACGATCTATCTGACGCTCAAATTGCAGTAAATTCAACATATGTCCACGCTTAACTCAGAAAGGACACCTTTGAAAAATCTAAGAAACGATGCCTTTGAAACGCAAAACTATGTCGAAATCTACAAATTCATGCGCTTGTTACATTCCAGTTTCAGTTAACTACATATCAGACAGTTCACTGATAGTATTCGAGATGGGAGGAATATTCAGCCACTATTCCGTATTTGGCCTATTCGGCCCTTTTGCCGAATACTCGGTCAGCCGATTATTGTAGGCTTGTTGGTCGATTTCTTCGACCGAATACCTGTGGCCGAATATTGTAAGATATCTTAGCAAATAAATTCAGAATAAGATTTTTTTTTTCATTTTTTGCAATTTTTTTTTTATTTAATTCATTTAGGTTTACTTTCTGAGACATTTATAAAGTCCTTTTCATTCGTAATTTCACAAAATGTACAAGTATTTGGATACTAAAAATTACAGCATTTCTGTATTTCCTATAAAAGTTAAGCATTTTTTAGAAAATGTTGTCCAAATAAGAGATTAAACTTATCCTGGCGATTCAACTGTCAGGAAAGTGACTTTGTTAGAGAATTTCTCATTACAACTCAAAGTGTGTAAACTATTATTGAAAAAAGAAAAACACTGCTTCATTCTAAAGTGCTTGAATGTTCATTAATGTCTGTAAATTCCATGCACATATAAAAAGGGCTTTATCAATACATCAAAAGGATTTATTAAAGAATAATAAAAAAAATGTTCAGCCTTTTTTAAGGAACATTTAAAAATGTACTGAATACAAAACATTGCAATTTTATACTTTAAGTATTACTTTTTTTATAAATAGTAATTACTCTACTCATTGTTATTTTATTTATATGTTTAGATTTTATTAAATTGTTTGAATTCAAGAGAGCATATAATAAAACTCAAGTATAATCAAACATTATGCATTTAAACGAGAATAGCAAGTACAACATTATTTATTAAACTGCTAAATATATTCTACATTTAATTTTTTAATTCATCCGGGATTTTAAAGCATGACATTAGTGAAACACAGTAATTTTAGAATTGAGGGAATAAAATTAAAGATGAAAAAAAGAGTGATATTATTAATACTTGTATTAACAATTTAAATGCACATAACTACAACAACAACAAATATATATATATATATATATATATATATATATATATATATATATATATAAATATTTTTACTATAATATAACCAAAGTAAGTCAGATATTACATAACAACAAGCCAACGAATCCATTATTTTACAGTCATCCTATTAAAATCATTGAAGCGTGAAGTGATAAAAGAGAAGGCAGATTACCAAAATCCTGAAATGCAAATGGATAAATAGACAGTAGAAGGCGGCTCTCTTACTAAACCACTCATCAGGGGTGCATGGGTTTTGTAGAAAAGCAAAAACATCCAACCAGTTTCTGTTATAGGTCGTGCTATAAGCTAAGAAATTCGACCCATTATGCACCCGACTGGTCGGATATTAATTACTATTTCAAATTAGGAGAAAGAGGAATTCTCTAAAAATAACATTATTAAATAACAGTAATAAAATATTTATTAAAAGATATATATATATATATATATATATGTATATACTATAATATTTACCAAATGTAAATATTAGTTATTCCATATTTTGATGTTGATTTGTAGTATTATCTAATGGTTATATATATATATATATATATATATATATATATATATATATATATATATATATATATATATATATATATATATATATATATATATATATATACAGTAAAACCTCCATAACGGACACTCCCGAATAGCGGACACCTCTATTTAACGGACAGTTTTGCAATCCCCACTCTCAAAACCTAAATTTTTGTATGTTTAGCCTCTGAATAACGGACATTCCGAATAGCGGACACTTTATTCGGCGATAAAGGATGTAAAAATATGTTTTAAAGAGAAAATAATAATAATAATAAAAAAGCATAAAGGCCTCTGAATTTATCAGGACAACGTGTCACAAATTTTGTGATCACAGATAAATGTAGATAAAGAGCTGGGACCTCCCCCTCCCACGTTCAGTGCTAAATTCAGGGTGTTGCCCTGGAGGAATATCTCCCAGAGCATTGAAATGTCACACAACAATATTTTGAGATTGTATGCTTTTAAAGGTCAAAAAGTGCAATCCTTCCCTTCCCGCCCGGAACTCTGTCCAATAATGTCACATAGAAAAACAAATTACATTTAATCGCAAGCAAAAGTAAACTTTTGTAACAGATTATTTCGCGCGAATATAATAAACAGTGGATAAAAGTGTGCAGAAATTTATTTCATTTTATTGATTAAAAAATAATTTTAATTTATGACTAATTATTTAATACAGGTTTTAGGACATATAAAAGTAAATTAATGAAACATTAAGCCTTTCTTAGCGATTTTTGAATCTCATAGGTTTTCCCAATAGCAGACACCTCCGAATAGCGGACAATTTCTGCGTTCCCGAGGTGTCCGTTATTTAGAGGTTTTACTGTATATATATATAATATATATACTATAATTAATAAATTTAAAATATATATTATAGTTAATATTTTCTTGATTTATTTTCTATTATATAGCCCCTTTTTTTACTTGTCTTCAATAATTGAATTTATTTATATTTACATCTTATTTCATTTATTTCATGTACTATGTCATATGTCACTTCATTTATTTCCTTATATTTAATTCATTTAGATATCAGTTTCTGTTTATCGTTTTAATGCTTGTTTAATAAGTGAAATATTGTTGAATAGTGTAATATGCTGGTTTAAACGTCAAAAATTTTGTTATTGTATATATTATACATTAATAATAACTTTTTCTTTCATGCAATTTATAAATTAAGGCTTGGAGACTAGGGTACACGACATTTCGGTCCCGCCATTTCGGTCCCGCCGTTTCGGTCCCGCCGTTTCGGTCCCGAGACATTTCGGTCCCTGGCCATTTCGGTCCCGAGACATTTCGGTCCCGAGACATTTCGGTCCCGAGACACTTCGGTCCCTTGCCATTTCGGTCCCGAGACATTTCGGTCCCTGGCCATTTCGGTCCCTTGCCATTTCGGTCCCTGGCCATTTCGGTCCCTTGCCATTTCGGTCCCTGGCCATTTCGGTCCAGAGACATTTCGGTCCCTGGCCATTTCGGTTCCGAGACATTTCGGTCCCTTGCCATGTCCCTGGCCATTTCGGTCCCTTGCTATTTCTTTACCGGCCACCTTATAACTTGGTTTCTGATTGATGAAGGCCTACTAAACGCTGTAAGCTCAACATTGTTCTGGCTTTTTTTAATATTTTTATTCTCCTGCCCCCCTTCTCTCAAATTTTATACAAAGCTGAATATAATAGCCCAATAAGTTTAATCTATTGTAACTCGTGATAATAAAATCACAGCAAGTTGAAAATTTGATTAAATAATGTTATATAATTTTACACTGTCTTTATTATTATTATTTAACATAATGAATATTTTAAGTTTTATCATATATTCTTTGTATTAGGTATTTTATCTATACAAAAAACTAAAATACATATTTTATTGATTGTTTTAGCACACTTTCTTAGAATCTTTAAATTAGTGATTTCCTAACTAGGCGTGCTACGAAAATTTTTTGTTTAAAAAATAAAAATGCTCCAACGACCTTTTTTATGTAATAATTATTGGTTGCATTTTTTTTTTTTTTTTTTTTTTCACAGTTTTCTCACTTTATGAAGACAATTTTTGTGAATTAATTTTATTGAAAGTGGGCTTATTTCTTTGTAATAAAATGATTATTTTTCAATTTTATATAATAATGTAATTATTATTTTAAATAATTTTATTTTCAAATTTTAACTGACAAAACTAAGCTTTTTTAATTTATCGTTTATTTATTTATTTATTTGCTTTACCTTTTCGCTCCCACTTTCACAGAAAAAAAAATTGACAATTCTTATTTTAATTTTATTATTGATTGAATTAATAGTTTTAAATTTCAGTAACTTTAAATATAAAATAAATAAACAGGTAAACAATAAGTTTCAGTTTATAACTACTACAAAACATAATGATAAATTGAATATAAAACAGATTATTTATTAAGTTTAAAGTAAAATTCGAAATGCGTATTAATAATTTTATCAATTTAATTAAATAAAGATTTATTAAATTAAAAATACATATATTTAATAAAATATTAATTTGATTTTAATTTTAAAATCACTAACTGTTTTGAGATTTAATTTATAGCAATTATTCATCACCATAAGTTTTTATTCAAAAATTGTTATTTATTTCAAAAAAGGAAATTATTATTATTATTATTATTGAAAAATCAGTAACGTAACGTAATAATTAATTAAACATAATAATGCAACACTGTAACAATGTGTAAAAATGTTTCTTAACAGTGTTAGGTAACATTATTATCCAGATGCAGATTTAAATTTTCTGAAACAAAGTTATAGTTTACAGTTCGCAAAAAGCAATCATATATTAAATAATTATTTTTAAAGAGTAAGAAAAATATCATAAACTAACCAATAAATGAATAAATAACATATTTATTTTGAGAATCCTTATAATTTTTATATATCCTAATGAACTTGATAACATTATAGTAGCTGAAATTTAAAAAATATGTTTTTTCATTTTTGCTATAATAAGAGCTATAAACTAGATTTTAAACAAGTAATTGATAAATAAGTCACTTAAACAATTAATAGTTAAAATAATTTTGAATTCTTATTAATAAATATGTTTGATAAAAATAATTTAATTTTTAAAAAAATTTTAATTTAACAGCATAATTATTAATGCTTTAAAATTTTCTAAGATTATGGTAATCATTTAATAAAATAATGTATAACATTAAGTAAGAAACAAATCAAAACCGAGTGCCGGGAATTTTTAAACACTTATGATTTTTTATATTGGTGTTTCTATAAAATTTGAAATATATGCTTATAAGTACCAGCTAAGTACTACTATTAACCTCTTTTAAGTAAAAATTCTGCATGTCAATCAATTGTCAACGCCCATCTGAACAAATAGTCATCTTTATACAAGATAGCTAGAAAAGCTAGGTAGTTAGCTTTATTCTACTTATCTTGATCTTTATACACTTGTCAGATGAAATCCCTCATTCTGTAATACAATGTCCTTTTTACTCTGGAGTTCAAATGAGGACGGACCTCCCAGATTTGACTTGTGTTTATTTCGCTCGTAGTTTTTGAATGTAATAAGCATAAAAAGTGTTTAATGTATTAAAAAGGATTTGTAATTCCTGCATTGTTATATGTAAAAAGGTTGTTACACGTAAAAAATTATTTCGTAGCAATAATTGTTATATGTAAAAAGATTAACGTAAACTTTTAAATAGTTTTTTTAATAGCGAAATAAAATAATTATTTAAAAAATAAAATGTTTTAGTCAATCCCGATGCAGAACTTAAAAAATAATGTGGCTTTATCACAATTCCATGTTAAAAACCCGTTAAAAAAAAAAAATTGTAAAATGCCATAATTTAAAAATGATGTGCCGTTAAATAATAGGATGAAATAAAGATTTCTAAAACTATTTGCAGATTTTTTTTTTCATTATTAAACACATATTGTACAAATTATATGCAACTGAAAATGTGTAGGCCATGGATATTTGCTTAAGCAAATTAAATTCGACTTATACGTGTTTTTAAATTACCAGATCTTCATGATTGAGGAACTTTTATATAAATCCACAGAACAATCCTCCCCTCACTCCTGAAAACAATTACTTCTGTCATATGAAATTTGCATGGCGTTTGGATCCGCTGCAATATGTTTGAGTTTGGATCCGAGTTATACGTGTAAGCGGTTTTTGGGTACTTGTTACTTCTAATTAATCGCATTACACTAAAACTTTATGTATGGCTTTCAGTTAAAAAACCAGTGTTGAATCCAGACACTTTTCTCCGGGAGGGACTTCTGTGGCTCCGGGGGGATTCAATAGAGTCCTGGGGGGATTACACTTTTTTACCACTGAAAACACAAAATCTCATAATTTCCTGGGGGGGGGCATTGATAGCTCTGGGGGGAATGACCCGCCCCTGAATTCAACACTCTAAAATGTTCCCTATAAAATTATGTCAGATATTTCCCGTGCACAAAATTTCAGCTTGCTGGAGAAGGGACCGAAATGTCTGAGGACCGAAAAGTCCAGTGACCGAAATGTCTCGGGACCGAAATGGCCATGGACCGAAATGTCTCGGGACCGAAATGTCTCGGGACCGAAACGTCTCGGGACCGAAACGTCTCGGGACCGAAATGGCCAGGGACCGAAATGTCTCGGGACCGAAACGTCTCGGGACCGAAATGTCTCGGGACCGAAACGGCGGGACCGAAACGGCGGGACCGAAATGGCGGGACCGAAACGTCCTGCTTCCTGGAGACTAATTTCAGAACAAAGATTTATTCTTACAAATTTGTTTATCATTAAGGATACAAACTCTCCATCATAAAATTTACTTGATTAAAAGCTATCTTAGAAAATGTCTCATAATCTATACTTATAAAATCCGTGCGCCTCTGTCTGTCTGTCTGTCTGCTTGAAGCCGATTACAGTTCGCAACGCGGGCGAGTTGGAAGTAGCGAGAGGTGTCTTTCGATTGGAAATATTCCGGGGAAGTCATTTCGGGCATTTTCGAGACCGTGGGACCAAAATTAAAAAAGTTATGAATTAAAAACCCCTTGGGAATCGGAACGAAAAATGTCTCAAATCCCAAACGGCGCTCAAACGGAGCTCCGAGGCAGAGCACTGCGCCACCTTGCGGTGAAGAACCTGAACTTTTCCCCTTTGGCTAAAAGAAGAAACAGCCGAAAACCGCTTTTTCTACCGGCGCTAATTGCGTTTTTTTTGCGCGTTTTTTCTTAAACCATCATGCAGACAGTTTTTAAAGTAGAAAAAAACTGATTACATATTCAGAATCTGCGTAAAAATCTGCTTCTGATGAACTAAAAAATACGGAAAAATGTCTTAAGGGCGCGTAGAGACCACCGTGCAAAACCAAATATTTTTAACGGGACTATGGGCGCGAAGCGACCATAGTTCCGATCCACAATCTTTTTTTTTTCAAGTGCACGTGGCCCACAGTGCGAAATCACATATTTTTAACGGGACCATGGCTCTTTAATTTACTTTTTCTTGTGCTTGAGGATTCGAACGCCAAGACTTGCTTATTTAATGAATTTTTTTGCTTATTATATACTGCTTAATACCGAGGTTCGTTTGGAAAAAGTGGCCCAGCTAGCGGGCGTAGCTCGCTAGTCTATACTAATAAAATCCGTGCGCCTCTGTCTGCTTGAAGCCGATTAAACTTCGCAACGCGGGCGAGTTGGAAGTCGCGAGAGGTGTCTTTCGATTGGAAATATTCCGGGGAAGTCATTTCGGGCATTTTCGAGACCGTGGGACCAAAATTAAAAAAGTTATGAATTAAAAACCCCTTGGGAATCGGAACAAAAAAAATCTCAAATCTGAAACGGCGCTCAAACGGAGCTCCGAGGCAGAACACTGCGTTGCCTTGCGGTGAAGAACCTAACTTTTCCCCTTTGGCTAAAAGAAGAAACAGCCGAAAACCGCTTTTTCTACCGGCGCGTTTTTTTTTTTGCGCGTTTTTTCTTAAACCATCATGCAGACAGTTTTTAAAGTAGAAAAAAACTGATTACACATTTAGAATCTGCGTAAAAATCTGCTTCTGATGAACTAAAAAATACGGAAAAATGTCTTAAGGGCGCGTAGTGCCCACCGTGCAAAACCAAATATTTTTAACTGGACTATGGGCGCGAAGCGACCATAGTTCCGATCCACAATCTTTTTTTTTTTTTCAAGTGCATGTGGCCCACAGTGCGAAATCACATATTTTTAACGGGACCATGGCTCTTTAATTTACTTTTTTTTGTGCTTGAGGATTCGAACACCAAGACTTGCTTATTAAATGAATTTTTTTGCTTATTATATACTGCTTAATACCGAGGTTCGTTTGAAAAAAGTGGCCCAGCCAGCGGGCGTAGCTCGCTAGTCTATACTAATAAAATCCGTGCGCCTCTGTCTGACTGTCTGCTTGAAGCCGATTACAGTTCGCAACGCGGGCGAGTTGGAAGTCGCGAGAGGTGTCTTTCGATTCGAAAAATTCCGGGAAAGTCATTTCGGGCATTTTCGAGACCGTGGGACCAAAATTAAAAAAAGTTATGAATTAAAAACCAGTCGGGAATCGGAACGGAAAACGTCTAATTTCCCAAACAGAGCTCAAACGGAGCTCTGAGGCAGAACACTTCGCCACCTTGCGGTGAAGAACCTGAACTTTTCCCCTTTGGCTAAAAGAAGAAGCAGCCGAAAACCTCTTTTTTCTCCCGGGAAAACGACTTTTTCTTTTGTTTCGGTTCTTTGAAAAAGAACTAATTAATTGGTAAAAAATGTTAAACACGGTTTATTTTCATACTTTTTCTTTTTGGTAGCATACACGAATATTGTGTAACCTAAGATTTACGCGATTAATACTAATTTCTGTTAGTACAAACGGAAAACGAGCTGCCAAAATTATTTGTTAGTTATGTTGTTTGTGATATTAATGAAATTACTTATTTCTTTTTAATAGTAGTCTTTTGCTGTTTTTAATACCGAAAACTTTTTTTTGCGCGTTTTTTCTTAAACCATCATGCAGACAGTTTTTAAAGTAGAAAAAAACTGATTACATATTCAAAATCTGCGTAAAAGTCTGCTTCTGATGAACCAAAAAACACGAGAAAATGTCTTATGGGCGTGCAGCGCCAACCGTGCAAAACCAAATATTTTTAACGGGACGATGGCGACCATGGCGCGTAGCGCTGGTGGGTGGTAGGCCGGTGGGCCGGCTTCGCACGGTGGGCGCGTAGCGCCCACTGTGCGAAATCACATATTTTTTAACGGGATAATGGACGCATAACAACCATAGCTCTTTAATTTACTTTTTTTTGTGCTTGAGGATTTGAACACAAGGACTTGCTTATTAAATGAATTTTTTTCTTATTATATACTGCTTAATATCGAGGTTCGTTTGGAAAAAGTGGATCAGCTGGCGGGCGTAGCTCGCTAGTCTATCTATACTAATAAAATCCGTGCGCCTCTGTCTGCTTGAAGCCGATTAAACTTCGCAACGCGGGCGAGTTGGAAGTCGCGAGAGGTGTCTTTCGATTGGAAAAATTCCGGGGAAGTCATTTCGGGCATTTTCGAGACCGTGGGACCAAAATTAAAAAAGTTATTAATTGAAAACCCCTTGGGAATCGGAACGAAAAATGTCTCAAATCCCAAACGGCGCTCAAACGGAGCTCTGAGGCAGAACACTGCGCCACCTTGCGGTGAAGAACCTGAACTTTTCCCCTTTGGCTAAAAGAAGACGCAGACGAAAACCTCTTTTTCTCCCTTTTTTGCGCGTTTTTTCTTAAACCATCATGCAGACAGTTTTTAAAGTAGAAAAAAACTGATTACATATTCAGAATCTGCGTAAAAATCTGCTTCTGATGAACTAAAAAATACGAAAAAATATCTTATGGGCGCTTAGTGCCCACCGTGCAAAACCAAATATTTTTAACGGGACTATGGGCGCGAAGCGATCATAGTTCCGATCCACAAACTTTTTTTTTCAAGTGCACGTGGCCCACCATGCGAAATCAGATATTTTTAACGGGACCATGGCTCTTTAATTTACTTTTTTTTGTGCTTGAGGATTCGAACACCAAGACTTTCTTATTAAATGAATTTTTTTGCTTATTATATACTGCTTAATACCGTAGGCTTAATACCTACTTTTACCGATTGTTTGGAAAAAGTGGCCCAGCTAGCGGGCGTAGGTCGCTAGTCTATACTAATAAAATCCGTCCGCCTCTGTCTGTCTGTCTGTCTGTTTGCTTGAAGCCGATTACAGTTCGCAACGCGGGCGAGTTGGAAGTCGCGAGAGGTGTCTTTCGATTGGAAATATTCCGGGGAAGTCATTTCGGGCATTTTCGAGAACGTGGGACCAAAATTAAAAAAGTTATGAATTAAAAACCCCTTGGGAATCGGAACGAAAAGTGTCTCAAATCCGAAACGGCGCTCAAAAGGAGCTCCGAGGCAGAACACTGCGCTACCTTGCGGTGAAGAACCTAACTTTTCCCCTTTGGCTAAAAGAAGAAACAGCCGAAAACCGCTTTTTCTACCGGCGCTAATTGCGTTTTTTTGCGCGTTTTTTCTTAAACCATCATGCAGACAGTTTTTAAAGTAGAAAAAAAACTGATTACATATTCAGAATCTGCGTAAAAATCTGCTTCTGATGAACTAAAAAATACGGAAAAATGTCTTAAGGGCGCGTAGTGCCCACCGTGCAAAACCAAATATTTTTAACGGGACTATGGGCGCGAAGCGATCATAGTTCCGATCCACAAACTTTTTTTTTCAAGTGCACGTGGCCCACAGTGCGAAATCACATATTTTTAACGCAACCATGGCTCTTTAATTTACTTTTTTTTTGTGCTTGAGGATTCGAACACCAAGACTTGCTTATTAAATGAATTTTTTTGCTTATTATATACTGCTTAATACCGAGGTTTGTTTGGAAAAAGTGGCCCAGCTAGCGGGCGTAGCTCGCTAGTGAATTATGAAAAAGAGAAAGAGTATTGATTTTGAATGTACGAAAAGATAAATGTATTATTGGATAGTAAGTGAAGTACCTTTTTTATATTTTAATAGAAATAACTTCTCATCCTTACTTACTGAAAATCAATTTAAGATATCTTAAAAAAAAAAAAAAAAAAAAAAAAAAAAAGCAATTTTTTTTTTTTTTTTTTTTTTGCTTAAATAATTGTCTTAAATTCAAAATAAATTTAAGTAGTGCATTTTATGAATGAATTCCAAATGAATTCCTGTTTTAGGGAAAATGTTTAGGAATCACTTTCCTGTCGTTAAAATTGTGCTATTATAATATAGATGTAATAAAAGAATGTTTCATTAGCAGTATCAAGATGTTTAAAATATTATAAGAACAAGAAATACATTAAATTATTAAACATCTTAAAATGATTAATAATAGAACATAAATTTGTTTTTAATTTTTTCCCCCTTTTAAATAATGTAGTATGTGTGTACATTATGTATATATATATTCTGAAAAAAATGTTGGTTTTCGGCCGAATATTCAGTATTCGGCTATTCGGCCAAATAACTATTCGTCCCATCGCTAGATAGTATAAGGATAGAAAAAGTATTATTAAAAAAAATTAAATATAATAATTATTAAGTATATTATATTAATAATATATATATATATATATATATATATAATATATAATAACATATATATATATATATATGTGTGTGTACATAAACCGTAACCTATTATGTTTTTGACTAATGATTAAATTTATATGCATCTTTATCCATTTGATTTTATCAGATCACTATATAACTGAATTTTCGTATAGATGTTATCAGATTAGAGTTTTTAGCTCACAGGCTATCATAACCTGAGAGCTTATGTGCCCGCCCATTCTGTATGTATGTACGTGCGTAACGCGATAACTCATGATAAAAATATCCGATCCACTTGAATTTTTGTAAATAGGTATACCCTGATAAGGCGCTTCCCTGATTAGTTTTTGGAGTTCATTCGATAGGTATAAGAGGGAGAACGGAGGGCTCATGTTCTTCCCTTTAATGATATAAATGGGTTTTTTATGCAGAATTATCAGTTTTCGTTCAAAATTTAGATATAGGATCATTCTGATGAGGCGCTTCCGTGATTGGTATTAGGTGTTCATTGGATAAGTACAAACAGGGGGAACGTGGGTTCTAATGCCCCTCCCCTTTATTTATATAAATGTGTTTTTCAAGCAGAATTGTCAGATTTCGTTCAAATCTCTGAATAGTTTTGGATGTTTAATGGTTAAGTATAAAAGGGGGGTTAAGTATAAAATAACTCCTCTTAAATTATATAAATGCTAAATGGGTTTTTATTAAGAATTATCCCATTTGCTCTGAATTTTGGATATAATTTTTTTTATATGATGAAGCATGTCCTTGATGGTTTAGGAGGTTAGATAATTAAGTATAAAAAAAGAGGAAAGGGGAGAGCTGTTTCCCCTTCTTAATTATTTTTCTCGAATGGAATTAACCCTTGAAAATATAAGGCTGTAATAAATAATAAGTATGCGTAGCCTGTGAGCTCAATGCCATCAGTTTAACTGGGCAATATTCTTTTTATTATATCTGTAATGTGTTTAATGTAAGATATGTTAATTTTATGAGTGGCATAGGCCTTTTAAAAAAATATTACACGATGGCAGCTAGATTTCATAATGTTCTATATACATTTGAATCCATAAAAGTCGTTCCGAATCTATAACTTTTAACCCCTTTTACTGGTTTGCCCGAACGCCATTCGGGCAAGACGAATTTGCTTATTGCATCATTTAAAGCTTTTTGACACTACTATTATTTTTAAGAACATTTTCATACTATCGAAAAACGGAAATGTTCAGACTAAATTTTACGAATATATTTTTTAAATAATAGTGGTGTGAATCCGCTATTTTCAATTTATTGAACGGAAAAGAATTAACCAGTTAAGGGGTTAATAAATACATACCGGGTGTCCCAAAAATGACTGATGGATTTTAAAATTCAATAACTGCAAACGGTGAAAGCTATTTAAAAAAATTTTGCAATAGGGTTATGTATAATGTCAGGAGTTTTTTTTACCGTAATTTTTTATTTTAGTTCGCATATCAAACAATAGGTGGCGCTGACGGCGATTGAGGGCCAGGTGATCAATACTAAGTGAAGCGTCGACCTGGCCTTCAACCGCCGTCAGCGCCACCTATTGTTTGAAATTCGAACTAAAATAAAAAATTACGGTAAAAAAACTCCTGACATTATACATAACCTTCCTGCAAAAAAAAAAAAATTCAATAGCTCTCACCGTTTGCAAGTTATTGAATTTTAAAATCCATCAGTCATTTTTGGGACACCCGGTATATTAGTGCATCTTTTTTATTAAAGTTGTTAAATTATACTGCAATCAACTGATCTATGACAAGGCAGCCTTTTGGAAGTTTTAACCCTTTCGGTTCTGGTGTTCTATTTAGAGTACATGCCTTTTCATATATAATTTTGCCTTAAAAATTACTTTGTTAATTTCTATGTATAGAAATGATAGTATATGGCTGTGTCTTTCTTATTGTGACTTCATTTATGTTTTGTTACTTAGTAATAGTAATAATAATAAACGTTTTCTTAATTCTCTTTGCCGTGATTCCTTTATTTTATGCGTATACAGTCGACTCTCGTTAATTCGAACTCGTCGGGACCATAAGAAATGTTCGAATTATCCGAAGTTCGAATTATGGAAAATATGAAATGAAAACATGCCTAATGTGGTATTATTACAAAGGAATTAATGTTATAGTGTTTTTTAAACATATTTCGTCTGTTATAATAGAATATGACTTAATAATAAATTAGAATATAATAGATAAACTAATATGACTTAATATTACATTAGAATGTATAAATACATAAACTAATTAAATGATTAAAAAAAAGCACAATGTGAGAAAAATTTGAGGTGTCACTGTCGGACAAACGGGGAACTATAAGAAAGTGGATATCAAATGCATTGGACTATATGTTCGGAACAATTTTCGCAAAAATCAAAGAAAGAAAGTTATTCAAATTACCTGAAATTCGAGAGAAAGAGAAGAAAAATGAAAAATCGGAATTCTCGTTAGTTCGAATTAAACTAATTCAAGAGAAAATGAGTTCGAATTAGTGAAAGTTTTTAACGTTATTCTGCCATTGAAGATTTCGGGACTTTATGTTTAGTTAGAATTAAGCGAAGATTCGAATTAACCGATTTCGAATTAACGAGAGTCAACTGTATTTCAATCTTTAAATTTAAAATATAAATTACTTTTCTGAAAGAATCATGTGTGATAAAGAGCAAAAAACATTCGAAAGTTGTAATATCCTCTCGAATCCTGTTGTAACATGTTATTTTCCAAAAAAATCTTCATTAGCCTATTTTTATATTAAATTGCATCGATTAGTACACAAAATAAGCACATTCGCAAAATTTTAGACAATGGGATAATCTTTAAACTTCAGTAAATCTATTTGTATAGCTATGATTAAATTTATTAAAATAAAAAATGAAATTGTTCTCAAAACGGAAAAAACAAGTTGCAAATTGCACGTGAAGGGTAGCAAATGAGGTGCGTTCGTACTATAAGTTTTAAAATATTCAGATCTTGCTGATATAGTAGAGCGTACTTTAGATAAAGTACAGTGGTTGAAATCTTTGTGTTCCTGTAAATATGCAGGGAGTAATTTTGATTATACTTCATTAACGTATATCTTATTCATAAAATATGAAGTAGTTTAAGTTTAATATAATTAAAACACGCCCCAAACAATGTTTCCCCGTATAACATTATTTAGTGGAATACATTTGTGTGGCCCTGTAATTTAATAATAAATATTCTCTGCATCCCAGATTGTACAGAATGTAGATTTCAGTACATACATCATAGATTCATGTCAATTATTTTATGTTAAAATGAGTGTAACACCATTAAAATGCATTTGAAACTTTTTTCCCATTGATCGTAATGTAACGGAATACTTTTGATTGTCCCTGTAATTGATCTATGTATCCGATTTTCATAAAACTTGAAATGACTCGACAAAATTATGTAATAATTAAACTTTTTAAATTTCAAACGATAAAAATGAATTTGAAACTTTTTTCCCATTGACGTAATGTAACGGAATCCTTTTGATTGTCCCTGTAATTGATCTATCCATCCGATTTTCATAAAATTTGAAATGACTCGACAAAATTATGTAATAATTATTTTAAATTTCAAACGATTCGGTTGCGTAGTTTTTGCGTTGTTATATGCGGACGGACTGAGCGACAACAATAGGTGCTACGTATTTACATAATTACGAACGCACCTAAAAATCGGACCCGAGAGGGTTAAGAATGGCCTCTACTTGGATATCGATTTGGATAGCTACGATTAAAGTAAATTTGTTCTTAAGGGTGTATTCGAAAAAACGCTCTTCCACCTTCAATAGCTCGAAATTTTCCGATACAATTTTAGACATATTTTTAAAAATAGAAACATGAAACTTGCTGAGGGGATTCTTGAAAGGACGTATGAGGTGCCGTGTGATGTCTTTTTACGCTCAATTCATTAGAATTTGAGTTATAAACAATTACCTTATTAGTAGGACCCTTTTTTTTTCGTTCCCAAAACTCCCGCTTGGGAAAAATCGGTTCGAAATGCCGTTTTTGATTGCTTTTTTTTTTTTGCAATATTTTCTGCATTTATCAAATAATCGATTATCACGACACCTTTTATACTTTCGAAATAAGAGATTTTGAAAGTTTGGTGTTTGAGAGCAAAAATGAATTCAAAAATAAATCGGAAAATAAGCAGTTTGAATCGAAATACACCCTTAAAGTGGAAAAAAATGGGACCTCGAATGGGTTAAAATAGATAGAACAACAGAACATGAAAGATAAACTTATATCGAAGACTATCGAATTAAAATTAGCTTCGGGTTTACAATAGATGTTATGAGAAAATGACTTGTCTATTGTAATCGATTGGATTAATTCCCAGGAGAATGAATGAAACGAAAGTGGCCACAAGAGTCATGAATCCGGAACAAAGCATAACTGAACACGAACACCCGATAGATCCTTTCCTTTGAAAAAAAAAAAAAAATAAATATATATATATAAGTAAATAAAACAAAACATAAAAAGAACTTTTGAAATTGATCCAATTCATTGTCTTTCTAGAAAAAGGTTTTTAGGATATTGACTCCCGCAGAATACAAGATATCTTAGATATACTATACTCAGTGTTTTGACCGCCGTCTGTGAAATCATCCTCAGGTAAATGATATTCTAGAATTCTTTTACGCTGCGGTCGTACCAAAGAAGGTAGATTATGATACATCTTTTATTACACATTAAAATAATAAGTACAAGAGCCGACAGCATAAAAACCTATGTTATCGAGCACAAAAAGAACCTCTTTATTTTATGGAAGCGTAACTATAGGGGAATCTATTGATCCATGTCTGCCGGAAGTGAAGTGGTGCATAAGCCAAAAATGAATACCATTAGGGGCTCACTCGTAAGTTTATCATTGTATTTTCCTGCTCCCAGTTTTCCATTCCTTTGATTGTACGCTAAACACAATTTTAAACCTACGAGTAAGCCCCTAGTGGTATTAATTTTTGGCTTATGCACCACTTCACTTCCGGCAGACATGGATCATTAGATTCCCCTATTACTACTCTTCGGTAATTTTAATTTTTTTTTCTTGGTGCTCGATAACATATGTTTTTGTGCTGTCGACTCTTGGGCTAATTATTTTAGTTATCCAAAAGATATTCGTCCTTTTTTCAATTTGTTGACGGTCCCCTATGAGATTTTGGGAAAATGTCCTCATGAAAATATATGATTTGTACTATTTTGTTTACACGCCTGAAATTTCAGAATAATTCATCATGTATTTTTAGATATTTAGCAAAATGTCTAAAAGCGCAAGTGTCCGGTCATGGATGGCCATATAGTGTATACTTTAATTCATGTGTTTGATAAAACAGTGTAAAAACTTACCGCAATTTAGAAGTGTCTAATGTAGCTTTTCGAAAAATTTGTATTTCACCAAAAAATTCCGTTAACTTCTAAAGCAATTGAGTGATTTCGATAAAACTTTTTTCGATGGTAGAGTATAAATATAAGGTGAAATGTGTAGCAGTCAATTAAAAAAATGGCTAGTTTCAGAAAAAAAAAAAAATTAAATATTACATTGCTCTAAAATAAAAAGATTTAATCGCAGAAAAAAAAAAAACTGTCTACCATGAGTCTTGAAGAGTGGCGCCAACTTTTGAAAAATAATGGATTGGCTCAAAAATATTAGTTGGACTCAAAAATATTTTTGTTAAAGGATGCGGACCAGTTTTTTTTTTTTTTTTTGAAGGGTTGTCAGATGGTGAAAGATGATAATTTTAAGTCAAGCTACAGTCGACTCTCGTTAATTCGAACTCGTCGGGACCACAAGAAATGTTCGAATTATCCGAAGTTCGAATTATGGAAAATATGAAAAGAAAACATGCTTAATATGGTACTATTACAAAGGAATTAATGTTACAGTGTTTTTTTTATTTATTTAGTCTATTATCATTAGAATATAATTTATTATTAAATTAGACTGTATAAATACATAAACCAATTAAAATATTAGAAGCGAGCACAATGGCTGAAAATTTTAAAGCGTCACTGATGAACAGACGGGGCACAAAAAAAGTGGATATCAAATGCATGGGATTAAATGTATACTTGTTCCGAACAATTTTCACATGAATCAAAGAAAAAAAAATTATTCAAATGATGTGAAATCCATGAGAAAGAAAAGAAAAATGAAAAATCGGAATTCTCGATAGTTCGAATTAAACGAAGTCAAGAGAAAATGAGTTCGAATTAATGAAAATTTTTAACGTTATTCTGCCATTGAAAATTTTGGGACTTCATGTTTAGTTCGAATTAAGCGAAGATTCGAATTATCCGATTTCGAATTAACGAGAGTCGACTGTATCATGTTTTAATAAAGCTGCAATTCAATTAAATTATATTATGATGCGTTTTTCCTTATAAAGACACTTATATTTATTGTAATGTCATAATATCATGAACATGACTAAAATGAACTTGAATTAGAAGAAAGTTAAATATGGAAACAAAACATTTCAGTCATTCGGGATTTATGGGTGTTAGTCGGAGAATTAAAACACAATGGTCATTGGCGAAATGTATTTCATTCTAAAGATAACAAGTTGGAAATTGCACGTGAAGCGTAGCAAATGAGGTGCGTTCGTACGATAACGAAATTTTAAAAATATCACTCTCATATATCAATCTCATAAAATTGTAAATAATCACAATTAAAATTCGCACCAAACAATGTTCTCCCTATACTATTATGCAATGGAATACTTTTGTGTGGCCTTGTAAATCAATAACAAATATTCTTTGCTCCACAGATTATGCAAAATGTATATTATAATATGTACTTAATAGATGCATATCAATTTTATTACGTTCGAATGAGGGTACCAGCATTAAAATGCATTTGAAACATTTTTCCCCATAAACCATAATGTAACGGAACACTTTTGATTGTCCCTGTAGTTGAAATATGCATCCCATTTTCATAATATTTGAAATAACTCGACACAATTATGTAATAATTATGTATTTAAAATTTCAAACGATTAAAATGCATTTGAAGCTTTTTTCCCCATTGACCGTAATGTAACGGAATCCTTTTGATTGTCTCTGCAATTGATCTATGCATCCGATTTTCATAAAATGTGAAATGACTCGACAAAATTATGTAATAATTATGTATTTTAAATTTCAAACGATTCAGTTGGGTAGTTTTTGCGTTGTTATATGCGGACAGACAGACGGACTGAACGACAACAATAGGTGCTACATATTTACATAATTACGAACGCACCTAAAAATGAATAATAAAATAAATAACTAGAACAATGAGATCTGGATGCGCTGTGATCCAAAATTATTGGATGGGCTCGAGCCCCACGGGCCCATATAAGTTGGCACCGCTGGTTTTGAACATCGTCCAATGAATATAGATTCGATATTTCATCGAAATCTCTCAGGTACAGTCGGCTCTCGTTAATTCGAACTCGTCGGGACCACAAGAAATGTTCGAATTATGGAAAGTATGAGAAGAAAACATGCGTAATATAGTACTATTACAAAGGAATTAATGTTACAGTGTTTTTTTAATTTCTTTCGTCTGTTATCATTAGAATGTGACTTAATATTAAATTAGAATGTATAAATACATAAACTAATTAAAAGATTAGAAGCAAGCTCAATAGAAGAAAAATTTGAAGCATCACTGATGAACTGACGGGGCACTAAGAAAATGGATATCAAATGCATGGGATGTATACTCGTTCGGAACAATTTTCACGAAAATCAAAGGAATGAAGTTATTCAAATGATCTGAAATCCGTGAGAAAGAAAAGAAAAAAGAAAAATCGGAATTCTCGTTAGTTCGAATTAAACGAAGTCAAGAGAAAATGAGTTCGAATTAAGGAAAATTTTTAACGTTATTCTGCCATTGAATATTTCGGGACTACATGTTTAGTTCGAATTAAGCGAAGATTCGAATTATCCGATTTCGAATTAACGAGAGTCGACTGTATTTTCCGAAGAATCCGGTCTTAAAGCACGCATATTTCCCACATGAGTTGCATCCAGTCTTCTCTCCCGTTAATATAGCGCTTTTTATCTTTTAATACTAATAAAAAGACCTTATAAAAATTATATTACACTAACGAACGGAGACGAAATATATTATTTTTTCTTTCTTCTAAATTATATTTATTTTCCACGCTAAATAATGAAACATTTTTTACAATTTTAGAATTTCGAATAACGTAATCATTTTGAAGAAAATGCAATAAATAATTAGTTAGAAAAAAATGTATAAAATATAAAATATTCTGTGGCTATAGTAAAATGTATTAATATTTCTAAGAAAAAAATGGAGACAGATAGAAGGGAATAAGAGAGAGAGAGAGAGAGGGAAAAAAAAGAGGAAAGGAGAAAGAAGATAAATTATGTTTTAATTGCAAGATAAATACGTTTTTTACATAAACAATGTTTGTATAAACATCTATCATTTTCTATCAACAAAACATCTCAACAACTAAAAAAAGAAAAGAGAATTACCATGAATAAAACTGCAAATCACCGAATTTTTTACGGAACATTACCGTGAATTAGATAAACTTAACATTTTGAAATGCGATCTTTGCACTGTTTACTAGAAAGAGGAAAAATGCAGCAAACTTATATGTTTAGCCTTTATTTTTTCTTTCTTTCGAATAAGTGTTTATTCGTTTCTGTTAGATAAATTATGATTTTTTTTTTTTTTTAAACTGTGAATTATTTTAAGCTTAGAATATTAAAACACCTGTGCCCCTCTGCGCACTATATTCCAATTATAAAATAAGAATGAAAAATCATGCGTCACACATAGATTAAGAAACTTTTTCCAACAAACGTATCATAGAATGTTATTAAGAAATTTCTATAATATTTTACCTAGAATAAAAGGCACTATCTAAATAATAAGCATTAAAAAAGAAAAAAAACTAACAAGGAAGGCCTTCATAAGCGTATATTCAGAAAAATTTGAAAAAATACAGAATGTTATTCTCGTGTGGATATAAATGTTTATATAAAAACTTTCGGCGAAACCTCGATTGTACAAAAATGCAATCGCATAATATATATACATATATATGCAAATTTTGTTTTCTTTGCTATTTATTAATGGGTAGCAATGCAATAAAATTTTCAAAAAAAAAATGTCTATTCTTTGTACTAAGATGTATTAATTAAGTTTAACTTAAATAAACACACCTTTATAATTACGGTTTTGTCAAATTTAACTATTCCTGGATGGTTTAGAATAAAATTTAAATGGATTAAAATTTGCTTCAACTCAAAATTAAGATCCAATCCTGAGTACTATCCATTTGACTTCGATATTATTAGTGTCGAAGACAATAATAAAAGAAAAGTATTGTTGCGTGTAACTACGACTTATTCAATATCGAAATGCATAAGAAGAGCGATCTTGGCAGTTAATTTTAAACTGCACTTAAAACTTATCCAGCCGATGAAACTACGTAAAATTAAATAACTTCCGCAACAAACAACTTTCATATGTTACATGTTTGTCGAAATGAAACAAAATATTTCATTGTTTAAATTCATTAACTATTGCGCATTTAAACACTCATTTAACCAACATTTTCTAAGTACATTATTATCTCTTGCATTTGGTGCGAAGACAAAAAATATAAAGAATGAAAGCAAAGTTCGTAATATATGATATTTTAAAAATAAATCATATTTTTATAATAAAATTTTGTCTTAAATTTAGAAACTTGAGTAACATGAATATCTTTAATAATTTCCTTCAAATTGTGAAAGTTAAAGATTATAAAGAATGAAACCAAAGTTCTAAATATATATTATTCTAAAAAGAAAACATATTTTTATAATAAAATTTTGCTTCCAATTTAGATTCTTGAATAAAATAAAAAAATTTAGCAATTTTGTTCAAACTGTGAAAAAAAAAAAAAAAAAAAAAAAAATGAAGACTGAAAAGAAATCTAAATACATACTAGTTTAAAAATAGATATGTTTTTATGTAATAAAATTTTGTTTTAAATTCAGAATCTCAAATAAAATAAAAATCTTTCGCATTATGTTCAAATTATGAAAAGAAAAAAAAAAAGGATGAAAAAGTATCCAAACATATGCTATTTTCTTAATCGATCTTCTTTTACTTATTCCAAAATTGCATTAGAAACTCAGATAAAATTAATATCTATAAAAATTATGTTCAAATTCAAAAAGTTAAAAAAAAAAAAAAAAAAAAAAAAAAAAAAAAAAAAAACATACAGAATGAAAATGTATTTAAGTACTTGCTATTTTTTAAAAAATATATCTATTTTTATATGTAATAAAATCGCATTTTAAATTTAGAAACTTGAATAAAATAAAATCTTTAGTAATTTTATTTAAAATGTGAAAGATAAAAATTATAAAGAATGAAAAGAAATCTAAATGTATGCTATTTTAAAAACAGATATATTCTTTCGCATAATAAAATTTTATTTCAAATTCTGAATCTCGAAAAAAAAAAAAAATTAATATCTTTAAAAACTATGTTCGAATTCTAAAAAGAAAAAATGGAATAGAATGAAAAAGTATCCAAATATTTGCTATTTTTACAATAGATCTTTCTTATATACATAATGAAATTGTCATTAAAATTTAGAATCTCGAAAAAAAAAATAAAATAAAAAAATAAAATAAAAAAAACTTTAGTAATTTTGTTCTAATTGTGAAAGACAAAAGGTATAAAGGCTGAAAGGAAATTTAATTGCATGTTCTTTTAAAAACAGATATTTATATATATATATATATATAAGAAAACATTTTTCTTAAATTCAGAATCTCGAATAAAATGAAAATCTTCAGTATATATGTCCAGATTGTGAAAAGAAATATGTAAGGATATTATGTTTATGTGTACTGCATAATTTATTTACTATGAGACTACTTTTGGATTTAAGTTTGGGATTTTTTCTTTTCGTGTAAATATTGTATATGTAATTATTATTTATGTAATCAAGTACTTTCACTTTATTATTATTGAAAATTATTTTTTAATTTAATTACCTTTATTTTATTTATCAATTTTTCTATACATAAATTATTAGTGATATAAATTATTTAGGGAATTAAATGATATATATATTATTTTTATTCAAGATATATTTTGTCAGTTATTTTTTAATCAAATAGCCAAGATTTCAACTGATATATATATTATGTCAATTTCTTTTTTTAGCTTAAATTTATATAGTATTATAAATTGTTCTTATACTAATTTTTATGTAATATATTTTGTCCTATTGGATATAAATAATCTTTCTTATGATGAATAGTTACAAAACAAATTTAGCGACTGGCAATTTAGGCCCTTCAAAATGTAAGATGTCTAATGCTCGGTACAAAGAAATAGATAGGGATTTCTTTGGATCGTCAAACAGTTACCTGTCATATTGTCCCTCGATTAAACTTAAATTTAAAAAGTGCTTATCTCCCAAATGCTTAACTTGCCCTCATGCAGATACACAACAAATTGATAATGATTCCAGTTCTAAAAACAATGTGCTATCAGGGACGTAGCTTTAGGGGGGGAGGGGGGGGAGCCTCCCCCCCCAATATGTTCATGCAATAGGGCGCCAAAGAAGGTTTAAGGGCGCCGCTAGGCGCCCGTAAAAAAGACTTTGTTAGTGGTTAAAAGTAATTATAAAATAACTTAATTTTAAATGTAAAATTACAAAGTAAGTTATTTTTCACTTACAAAACATAAATAAGGCATTTAATTTTAGACTTGTTACTACATTTATCTCCCACTCTTATCCCGAAGAAAATTTATGCATCTGAAATAAAAATTTCGAAAACAGACTTGTAATCTATTCCGGGATAGATATACACTTTAGAGCCGAAACTAGACGGAGGCGGAGGGGGCACGTACCCCGGGCGCCAACAGAACAGAAGGTGAAGAGGGTGCCAAATTGAGATTTTCTTTGGTGTGTTAGTTATTAAGAATGCATATATGTGAGGGGTAAGGGGGGGGGGTCGCCAAAATCCATGTTTGCCCCGGGCGCAAAAAAGGCTAGTTTCGGCACTGATACAGTTATTTTTTTCTTATAGTAGTTGTTGGTCACTCTTAGACATAGATAGAAAGGGAAAATAAGCGTGGAAGCGACTGTAGTGCGTTTGAATGATTGTATAATATGCTTTAGTTGTAGGGCGCCTCAGTAGGTTAGCGAGGCAGAGGGGGCACGTGCCCCGGGCGCCAACAGAACAGAAGGTGAAGAGGGCGCCAAATTAAGATTTTCTTTGGTGTGTTAGTTATTAAGAATGCATATATGTGAGGGGTGGGGGGGGGTCGCCAAAATCCATGTTTGCCCCGGGCGCAAAAAAGGCTAGTTTCGGCACTGATACAGTTATTTTTTTCTTATAGTAGTTGTTGGTCACTCTTAGAAATAGATAGAAAGGGAAAATAAGCGTGGAAGCGACTGTAGTGCGTTTGAATGATTGTATAATATGTTTTAATAGTAGGGCGCCTCAGTAGGTTAGCGAGGCAGAGGGGGCACGTGCCCCGGGCGCCAACAGAACAGAAGGTGAAGAGGGCGCCAAATTAAGATTTTCTTTGGTGTGTTAGTTATTAAGAATGCATATATGTGAGGGGTGGGGGGGGGGTCGCCAAAATCCATGTTTGCCCCGGGCGCAAAAAAGGCTAGTTTCGGCACTGATACAGTTATTTTTTTCTTATAGTAGTTGTTGGTCACTCTTAGAAATAGATAGAAAGGGAAAATAAGCGTGGAAGCGACTGTAGTGCGTTTGAATGATTGTATAATATGTTTTAGTAGTAGGGCGCCTCAGTAGGTTAGGGGCGCAGTCAGGCACCTAAAACAAGGGGTTTCAAAAAGGGCGCGATGGAATGTTTATATAATATGTTTTAATAGTAGGGCGCCTCAGTAGGTTTAGGGGCGCAGTCAGGCACCTAAAATAAGGGGTTTCAAAAAGGGGGCGATGGAATGTTTAAGGGCGCCGTTAGGCACCTAAAATTTTTGTTATTAATGTGACATTCTTATTTACACAGAAAAAAAATCAGATAACAGAAACATGATTTGGAACTAATATTACAGTAAATTTATAAGAAAATAAATTATGGTTTCAAAAAATATATAGGAGATCCATTACATTTGAGACATTTTAAGATTACTACCAGGCGCTATCCCTAGTGCGAAAACAAGAACACATTCCGGAAATGGGCATTGTTCGATCACTACATGTAACTTGATCTTTCGGATAAAAGCTCTCCCCTCCAATCCAAGGTTGGTGGTCCTCGAGAGGGTCATCTGACCTTTAGACTGTTTTAACTCCCTTCTTATGCCCTTCCGTGTGTAGGTTAGATAATTTCAGGGCGTCACCTACACACATCTTGGTTTTCCAGCATCCTGTATTGTCAGATTGTCATACTGAAGCTGATTGCGCGACTTTTTAAAACTAGAGATTTATTTCGTTCAATTTTTAAAATAAAAATAAAAAGCTGTCTTTCGTAGCCGTCCAGAGAGTAGAAATTCAGTCATGAGTGATCTGACTGAAATAAAACATAAAAACAAAAAGCCAGGATCTTACTACAGACAATAAAACAGAAAAAGGAGTTATAAAGCGGATAAAGGATGGAAATTTATGAAAAAGTGGATGAAAAATGATGATGCAGTGGAAGGTAAAAAATATACATATTTACCTTTAGTTGAGCATGTTCTTAAAGTACAATGTTTATATTTCTGACGCAGTTGTGAGTTCATTTATTATCATTTCTATTATTAGTGGAAAAAATCGAATAGCATTCTCAGTTTACCGTTAAATTTAATTTTGGCACAGATGTCATATACGCACCACATTTGCGTGAGTGCAACAAAATGGCGATTTTTTTCCTCATATGGTAACCTGGCCATTGTTGTTTATTTATTAATAAACTGTTTATTTACTTTACATTTTCTTTTATAAATCGATATAAATTATTTTGCTTAAAAATTTTTATTTTAACTTTTGTAGTTTATTAGCATTTCCTTTTTAAAATAATTGAAAATAATAAAAAATATGCATGTAGCTGATATTTAAAAACGAATTTTTTTCCAAACTGGCTTTAGAAAAAAAATCGCGCCAATGTGGTGCGTATATGACATCTGTGTCTTAAGTTTTAATGGTTTTTATTATTTATTTCCTAAACAGATCGCTATTTTTTGATAAATGGGGATTTTTGAAACTTTTACATTATTAATACATACATTTTACCGAAAAGAATTCAAATGCGTTTTGGATACTTTAATTATGCAATTAAAGTGTAATATAACAGCAGTTGTTGATTCCGCCACACCTATATTCGATATTTTTAACTTTCCATTCTCAAAAACAAATTTCTAATGTCGAAGCTCTGATTTTCAGGATGCCCCCATCTGTTTTAAAACCAGATAAATGTACCTTACAGGCTGAAATGGAAATTTTATTTGACCGATGTAGAACCTCCAATACATTAAATGAAGTTATTGAGGAATCTAAAAAATTACGTTCAGTACTCAAAGAAAATTTTCGCATAATAAAATTTATAATAACAGCTGGTTCAAATGAACGTTCTTTCAGTCAACTTAAGCTCATTAAACATTCCTTACGGACAACAATGACAGATGAACGGTTGAATAATTTAATGATACTAAAATGTGAAAAATCATTGGCAGAAACAATGGACCTAACCTCAGCTGTGACGAAATGGAATGCTTTAAAAAATAGAAAAATTAAAACAGTCTGCGACAATTAGCATTTTGTAATATTATTATATATTCATTTTAAATTGTATTTTTTCTTACTTGTGTTATATTAAATTTAATTGCAAAAAAATATCTTAAAAATCTATATTTTGATGGAATAGGAAATGAGTATGACATAAATGCTTAATCCAAATTACACATTCAGTGATTTGTTGTATGTTTTATTTACAGGGGCGGATCCAGAGAATCGTTTTGGGAGGGGCGATTCCGAGATTTTCGTTTGACGAAATCCCTGCTTTTTTCGCTATCGTTTGATGAAATTCGCTCTTTTTTCGGGATGCTTTGACAAAATTACCGCTTCTTTTGCAGCCCTTTGACAAAAATCGCGCTTTTCCAGCAATCCTATGTCGAAATACGTGCTTTTCAGCGATTCTACGTCAGAATTCGCGTTTTTTCTCAACCCTTTGACGAAATTCGCGCTTTTTCCGTGATCATTTGACGAAATTCACGCTTTTTCGCGATACTTTAACAAAATTAGCGCTTTTTCAGCAATCCTATGTCGAAGTTCACGGTTTTTCAGTGATCCTATGTCGAAATTCGCACTTTTTCCGAGTTCCTTTGCCTTCCCTTTTCGCAAGCTTTTGAAAAAAGTAGCTCTCTTTCCGCGACATTTTGACGAAATTCGACATTTTTCCATGACACTTTGACAAAAATCGCGCCTTTTCAGCAATCCTATGTCGAAGTTCGCGCTTTTTACGCAATCCTCTCTCAAAATTCGCATTTTTTCCGCGACCCTTTGACGAAATTCGCCCTTTTCCGCGGTACTTTGACAAAATTACCAGTTTTTTTGCAAGCCTTTGAAAAAGTAGCGCTTTTTCCTCGACCTTTTGACGAAATTGAAACTTTTTGCGCAACACTTTGACAAAAATCGCGCTTTTTCAACGATCCTATGTCAAATTTCGCGTTTTTTACGCGATCCACTGTCGAAATTCACGTTTTTCCGCGACCCTGTCGTGAAATTCACGCTTCTTCAGTGATCATTTGACGAAATTCGCGCTTTTTCACGATATTTTGACAAAATTAGTGCTTTTTCAGAGATCCTATGTCAAAGAGTGCGTTTTTTACGCGAATTTCTGTTGAAATTCGCATTTTTTCTGCCGCCATATGGTGAAATTCGCGCTTTTTCCGTATTAATTTCACGAAATTCGCGCTTTTTCGCGGTACTTTGCCGAAAATAGCTCTTTTTCAGCAATCCTATGTCGAAGTTTGCGCTTTTTCAGCTATCCTATGTCAAAATTAGCACTTTTTCCGCTATACTTTGCCTTCTTTTTTTCCAACCCTCTGACAAAATTAGCGCTTTTTCCACGCCATTTTGGCGAAATTTGCTCTTTTTCTGCGATACTTTGAATTAACGTTTTTTTGCAAACATTTGACAAAATTCGTGCTTTTCTTCGACCTTTTCACGAAATTCGAGCTTTTTCCTCGACACTTTGACAAAACTCGCGCTGTCAGCGATCTTGTGTCAAAATTCGCGTTTTTTAGCAATCCTTTGTCAAAATTCTTTTTTTTTTTTTTTTTTGCGCAACCTTCGACAAAATTCATGCTTTTTTCGCGATCTTTGGTAAAATTCGCTCTTTTTCCGCTACACTTTGACAAAATTAGCGCTTTTTAGCGACATTTTAATAAAATTCGCGTTTTTTCCGGAACAAAAGACTGTCTCCGACGAAGTCGCAGAAATCCCTTCCGGGAAAAAGTCTGAATTCAACACTGGTTTGGGGGGGGGGGACGATCGGGGCGATCGCCCCCCCCCCCCCGTGGATCCGCGCCTGTTTATTTATTTAAATCATAAATATTCGAATATTTAAATCATAAATATTCATAAGTATTCGATTTCTCTATAAACATTCCACATTGCCTTTTTAGCTTTGAAAAAACAAGAGCTGGGAGAGATATTTTAGCCGCATAGTGGCAAGCACTCTTAAAATCTAAATCCAACCATGGCTGCATCACTTACATCACCTAAATAGATGTCATTACCATGAATAAGTAACTAAAGATAAAAAGTAGCATAACTACCCCCCCCCCTCTCCTAAAAAGTTTACGAATAATTCAAGGGCGGCAAAACATTAAAAGGCGCCAAATTTTGGTCTCCCCCCCCAATAAAAATTTCAAGCTACGCCCCTGTGTGCTATTTTGTAAGGCATACAATGTAATATACTCAATTAATTGCAACACCTGTAAGTTAGAATATATAGGTCAAACATGTAATCCTTTGCATAGAAGAATCAATCAACATAGACAGGATATTTTAAAAAACAACTCTATTAATGTTGAACATATACATTTCAGGCACCATGACTTTCAAAATATAACCATCAAAATCTTAAGTATGCATAAAAATCTAAATGATAGATTACTTTATGAATCAATTTATATTAAATCTCGTAATTCTTTATACCCTTATGGTCTAAATTCTAAATTATTCAATCGTACTAACATTGTCTTTACTAATACAAATAATTATGAACATTATAATAGTACGTGAGCAAAATTAAATCATTCTGCTATTAAAAAAACTACACGTACAACAAGAGGTAAAAATAAGACTAAAAATCTATATATTTCTAGAAATGAGATCAAACAACAAATAATTAAGTTGGAATCTGAATATAATAACTCGTATCAATGGATGAATATTAAGAAACACATTTTTTCAATAAAAAAGAAACATCTCAATTTATATTATAAAGTATTTCTATCTATTGATTTAACTTCACATTTTAGTGATATTTACTTTGATTTATTGTACTATAGAATTAATTTTCTTAATGTTAAAATTTCTAAAAATACATATAAAAAAACTAATAATACTCAACTCATAATTACTTTTACCAATAATGTACTTAATAAAATTAATCCATACAACATTATTAACGATAAAAATAATAATTTCCCTATAAAAAAATTTTCTATACATAAATCCTTCAAATATAATGTTACACTTGGACGTAAGATATTTAACTACAATAAATTTTCTAAATTTTTAACCAATAATACTAATTATCCATGTTATTGTAATGATCCCTGTTATAGTAACTTCGTAAATCAAGATCATGGTCACATTATTACTGGGGGATATTAATATCGTTGAAAATGATTCTTTAAGAAATTTAATGGCTAATGGTACTAAATATCGTGTTCCTTCATGTACTAATATTAAATCAATCATTAAACAGTTTAATTTAGATTTAGATCTTTTTATTTATAAAATTTCGATAGACTACAATAAGCCTCTGGAATACTTCACTGAATGGAAACTTAATGTTTTAGATAAATTAAATATTGAACTTTATAGGAATATCGATACCTTCAATTTAAATTTTAAACAATTAAATGATGAAATAAAAAACTTACAAAATAAATTTATCATAACATATGTCGATAAATCTCCTAACAACTATGCTTTCATATGTAAACATTATTACTCTACATTATTAAGTCAAGCAATAAATTCTAGTTCAAATTTCATTAAAACAGATATTGATACTATTATTAAAAATAGACATATAGCTCAATATTATAAATTACTAAAATTAAAAAATCATAATTATAACTATCCTTACATTGTGGTTATTCCAAAATTCCATAAAATTCCTATAAAGTTTCGTACTATAACTATTGGGTGTAATACTTATAACAATAATGCAGGTAAAGAATTATTAACAATACTTACAAAAATGCTAGATATTGCAAAAACTAATAATAAATTCTACAGTATAAAAAATAGTTTACATCTTGTAAATAATATCAAAAATTTACAAAACATTAAGTACATCAAAACATATGACTTTAATGATTTATTTAATACAATTGATATTGTAGATATGTTCAGGATCATAAATTTATTATTCAAGGAATATAGGAATTCTCTAAACATACATGTATCTTTATCTTACTTCAAATCTTTAACCAAATTTATTCTTTATCATAATTATATATTATTTAATAATACAATATTCAAACAAATAGTCGGTCTTCCACAAGGTGGGATTGTATCATCCATCTGTGCTGATCTCTACTTACATTATTATGAACGTAATACTTCTATTGTTAATTGTTTTCTATACAGGTATCTTGATGATATAATAATTTTATATTCTAAAAAGTCATCTAACTATTCGCTACCAATTAAATACCACAAAAATTTAAAATACAGTTATAATGATATGCATAATAATACAATTAACTTTCTTGATCTTAATATTACGCTTTCTGATAATAAAATTCTATTTGATATTTATGACAAACGTAATGACTTTCCTTTTAAAGTAAACCTCTTTACTCATTATAATTCTTGCCTACATAAATCTGTCTATGTCAATATATTACTTAATTTTGCCCATAGAATTAAAAATATTTGTTCACATAATTTTAAAATGCATAATTTAAAAACTGTACAAGAAACTGCTATAAGATATGGTTATCCTTTACATTTGGTTAAAAAAATATTATCTGTATAAACATTTATTAAGTATTAACTGTCTATTTTCTCTTCAACCAATATTACCATATGATGTTATTGATAAAAACTCCTATAGTCTTTAATATATAATAAGTTATTACATGATCTTAAAAATAATTAACACATTGCGTAAAAAAATGTTTAAAAAAATTATAAAAAATAAAAATAATACAAAAAAAATAAAAAATACAAAAAAATAAAAAATATGAATAATAGGATGGTTGGGTGGGTTAGATGTTAGATTATGGGGGAGGGCGGTGTTGTCTGGATAATACGCAATGGTTAATTATTATATATTTTATTAAAAAAAGAAAAAAACTTTACACATAGTATTAAAGTTTATGTTTACCTAAAAACTAATATGCATAACTTAAAAATGATCAAGTTATTGAGATAAGCTATGGTTGTCTATTGTATTTGTCTTAAAGAAATTATTTGTAAAATATTAGAATAGAAATTATTCTTGGAAATTCTTAGCTAATAAATAATTTATTTTTTTTTTCTATAATGGAGGGCAGCACCATAAGCATATAATTTAATTAATATATTAATCCTTTAGATGGCAGCACTAAAATAATTTTCCGCTAGAAGTTGTAGTAATATATTCTAGCTAATTAATTAATATAGTAATATTAATAATTGATTTAAAATAAAAATATAATATTTCTAATAGTAGCATCTATTTTTTTTCCTAAATATATTATGAATTATATAGTATAATATATGTTTTACTAAGTTTTATAATTATTGTTACAACTTTATTTTATTATCTATGTGATTTATACTATGACCATAACCGTGACTGTTAGTAAGTCACATGTAGTTTGTATCTGATTGCACTACAAATCTTGCTAGGATATGGGTAATGGTAAATTATCTTAGTGTATATATATCCTTTTTTTAAATGGAATAATGTATTATTGTTATTTTGTCATATTGATTTTATTTTCTTCTATGTATATCTTTCTACTAATTTGTCATCTGAATAGCTTCCAGCCAGTCGGGTGTATTGTGAGTCGAATTCTTAGCTTTCAGCACGACTCATAACAGAAACTGGTTGGATGTTTTTGCTTTTTTGTTAAACTATACACCCCTGATGAAGTAGTTTAATGGAAAAGCCTTCTACTGCCTTTTTATCCATTTATCTTTCATTATTTTGGTAATCTGCCTTCTATTTCACTTCAAACTTCAACTGTTTTCAATAAGATGATTGTAAAAATACTGGTTCCATTGGTTTATTGTATGGTAATATATGAATTACTCTGGTTATATAATGTCCATTTATCCACATATTTCTTAGTAATTTGGTAATCTGCCTTCTATTTCTCTTCAAACTTCAACTGTTTTTAATAATATGAATGTAAAAATACTGGTTTCATTGGTTCTTTTATTGGTATTGTCCGAATAACTTTGGATGTATTTATAAAAGTATTTATATATATATATATATGTATATATATATATATATATATATATATATATTAAGGAATGGAAAAATATCTAAATATATGCTATTTTTAAACTAGATCTTTATTTTACTGATAATAAAGTTGTAGTTTTAATTTATAAACTCGAATAAAATTAATTCGAAAAGAATTCTTAAAAGAAAAAAATTATGCAGAATGAAAAAGCATCTAAATAACTGTCAATTATATAATAGATGATCATTTTTTCATACATAAAAAAATTGTATTTTAAATTTAGAATCTTAAAATATTTTTTTAATTATGTTTGAATTCTAAAAAGAAAAAAAAATGTAGAGAATGAAAATGTATCTAACTATTTGCTATTTTTAAAGTAGATCTTTTTTATATGCAATATACAATTGTTTTTTAAAGTTAGAATCGCGAATATAATAAAGTTTTTAGTAATTTTGTTAAAATTGTGAAAAAACAAAAAATATAAAGAATGAAAAGATATTTAAGAAAAGAAATTTAAATGTATGATATTTTAAAAACAGATTAATTTTTTATACAATAAAATTTTGTTTTAAATTTAGAATCTGGAATAAAATAAAAATCTTTAGTAATTATGTTCAAACTATGAATATATATATATATATATATATATATATATATATAGTCCAAAAGTTTTAAAGTTTTAAGTGAACTTAAGTTCACGAAAATCCACATGATCAGCGCTATAGCTGCAATAATCACATAAATTATGTATATAGCACTTTAAGAATAATGTGTATCGGCAGATCCAAAGTCCCGTGCCATAATGAAAAATGAAATCAAACTATTAAACTTTAAAGGAAAAAAACAAGTAAGAAGAACAGTATAAAGACAATATAAAAAGGCTGTGGATCTCATCAGCGGTGAAAACTGCCCACCGCTGATGAGATCCACAGCCTTTTTATATTGTCTTTATACTGTTTTTCTTACTTGTTTTTTTTTCTTTTTTCCTTTAAAGTTTAATAGTTTGATTTCATTTTTCATTATGGCACGGGACTTTGGATCTGCCGATACACATTATTCTTAAAGTGCTATATATATATATATATATATATATATATACATAGGTGCAAAAATCTAGGCGCCAGCAGGCAGTTTCTCACCACAAAATTTATTTCGTTTTTCTTCGTCTAATATTTCGTGTGAAATTCCTGCTAGAATGCTATTAAATTTTGAGCGAAAAAAACTTTAAAATTTTAGTGGTGAGAGACTACCCTCTGGCGCCTAGATTTTTGCACCTTTGTATATATATATATATATATATATATATATATATATAACGAATGCAAAAATATCTAAATATCTGTTTTTTAAACTGGACCCTTTTTTATTCATAATAAAATTGTGTTTTAAATTTAGAAACTCGAATAAAATTAATGTATTTAAAAATTATGTTCTAACTCTAAAAAAAAAAAAAAGAAAAGAATTATATAGAATGCAAAAATATCTAAATATTTTCTGCTTTTAAAATAGATTTTTTTTTAAATACATAACAAAATTGTATTTCAAATTTAGTATCTCAAATAAAATAATATCTAAAACATTACGTTTGAATTCTAAAAAGGAAAAAAATATACAGAAGGAAAAGGTATATAAATATTTGCTATTTTTAAAATAGATCTTTTTTTATACATAATAAAATTGTACTTAAAATTTAGAATTGCAAAAAAAAATCATTTGTAATTTTGATCAAATTGTGAAAGACAAAAATTTTTAAAAATGAAAAGAAATTTAAACATACGGTATTTTAATACCAGATATATTTTTCATACAATAAAATTTTGTTTTAAATTCAGAATCTCGAATAAAATATAAATCTTTAGTAATTATGTTCAAACTGTGAAAAGAAAAAAAAAATAACGAATGCAAAAATATCTAAATGTGTGCTTTTTAAAGTGGATCTTTTTTTATTCATAGTAAAATTGTGTTTTAGATATAGAAACTTAAATAAAATTAACATCTTTAAAAATTATGTTCGAACTCTAAAAAAAAAAAAAAAAAAAAGAAAAATATAAAAGAGAATGAAAAAGTTTCTAAATATTTTCCGCTTTTAAAATAGATCTTTTTTATATTTTTTATACATAATAAAATTTTATTTTCATTTAGAATCTCAAATAAAGTAATATCTTAAAATACTATGTTTGAATTAAAAAATATATATATACAGAATGAAAAGGTATTTAAATATTTGCTATTAAAAAAAAAAAAAAAAAGAAAAAAAGAAAAAAGAGAAAAAAATCTTTTTTTATACATAACAAAATTGTATCGAAAATTTAGAATCGCGAATAACACAAAATTTTTAGTAATTTTGTTCAAATTGTGATCGATAAAAATTATAAAAAATGAAAAGAAGTTTAAATATACGGTATTTTAAAAACAGATACATTTTTTATAGAATAAAATTTTGTTTTAATTCAGAAGTTCGAATAAAATAAAAACCTTTAGTAATTATGTCAAAACTGTCAAAAGAGAAAAAAAAATATTATCTAAATACATTCTGTTTTTAAACTGGACCTTTTCTTATTAATAAGAAAACAATATTTTGAATTTAGAAACTCGAATTCAGTTAATATTTTTAAAAATTATGTTCAAAGTCTAAAAAGATAAAAAATGTACAGAAAAAGTATCTAAATATTTGCTATTTTTTAAATAGATCATTTTTTCATACATAACAAAAATCTATTTTAAATTTAGAATCTTAAATGAAATAATATCTTTAAAAATTACGTTTGAATTCTAAAAATAAAAAAACATAAAGAATGAAAAGGTATCGAAATATTTGCTATTTTTAAAATAGATCGTTTTTTATATACATAATAAAGTTGTATTTTAAATTCAGAATCAGGAATAAAATAAAATTTTTAGTAATTTTGTTCAAATTGCGAAAAATAAGAAATATAAGGAATGAAAATAAATTTAAATACACGCTATGTTAAAATATATATATGTATTTTATATAATAAAATTGTATTTTAAATTTATAATCTTGAATAAAATATAATCTTTAGAAATATTGTACGAATTATAAAAGAGAAAAATTATAAAGAATGAAAATAAATTTAAATATACGGTATTTTAAAAACAGATATATTTTTTTATACAATAATTTTTTTTTTTTTTAATTCAGAATCTCGAATAAAATGAAAATCTTTAGTAATTATGTTCAATCTCTGAAAAATAAATAAATAATAAAAAAATAAATATAGAAAGAAAAATATCTAAATGTAAGCTATTTTTAAACTGGATCTTTTTTTATTCATAATAAAATTGTATTTTGAATTTAGGAACTCGAGTAAAATTAATATATTTTTAAAAAATTTCGAATTTTAAAAAGATATATGTATACAGAATGAAAAAGTATCTGAATATTTGCTATTTTTTAATTTTTTTTAAATGCACTGTAAAATATCATTTTAAATTTAGAATCTAAAATAAAATGATATCTTTAAAAATTATGCCCGAATTCTAAAGAGAAAATAATTATACAGAATGAAAAAAAATATCTAAATATTTGCTATTTTTTAAAAAGATATCTTTTTTTTTTTTTTTTTTTTTTTTTTATATATATATATATATATACATAATGAAAATGTATTTAAATTTAGAATCTCGAATGAAATAAAATAATTTTATTTAAATTGTGAAAGACAAAAATTTTTATATAATATTTTTTAAGATATATTTTTTTACGTAGTAAAATTTAGTTTTAAATTCTGAATATCGAATAAAATAAAAATCTTTAGTAATTATGTTTAAATTGTGAAAAGAATGAAAAAATGAAAAAGTGTCTAAATATATGCTATTTTAAAACTAGATCCTTTTTTATGATTATTATTTGTTTATAATAAAATTGCATTCTAAATTTAGAAACTCTTATAAAATGAATATCTTTAAAAATTATGTTTGAATTCTAAATTATTAATAATTTTTCTAAAAAGAAAAATTATTCAGAATGAAAAAGTATCTAAAAATTTTCTATTTTCAAAATGGATATTTTTTTTATACGTAATAAAATTGTATTTTAAACTTAGAAACTTGAATAAAATAAAATCTTTAGTAATTTTCTTCAAGTTGTGAAAGACAAAAATTGTAAAGGATGAAACGAAATAAAAATATATGCTATTTTAAAAGAAGATTTTTTTTGTATAATAAAATTTTGTTTTAAATCCAGTATCTTGAATAAGATAAAAATCTTTAGCAATTATTTTCAAATTGTAAAAAGAAAACAAAAATGAAAAAAAGATATAAATGTATGCTATTTTTAAAATACATCTTTTTAGGTGCGTTCGTAATTATGTAAATACGTAGCACCTATTGTTGTCGCTCAGTCTGTCCGTCTGTCTCTCCGTCCGTCTGTCTCTCCGTCCGTCTGTCTGTCCGCATATAACAACGCAAAAACTACCCAACCGAATCGTTTGAAATTTAAAATACATAATTATAACATAATTTCTAACATAACATTTCTAATTTCTAACATAATTATAACACAATTTTGTCGAGTCATTTCAAATTTTATGAAAATCGGATGGATAGATCAATTACAGGGATAATCAAAAGGATTCCGTTACATTACGGTCAATGGGTAAAAAAAGTTTCAAATGCATTTTAATCGTTTGAAATTTAAAACATATAATTATTGCGTAATTTTGTCGAGTCATTTCAAATGTTTTGAAAATCTTATGCATAGTTTAATTACAGGGACAATCAAAAGTATTCCATTACATTACGGTCAATGGGAGAAAGTTTTCAAATGCATTTTAATTATGTTACACTCATTCGAGCATAATAGAATTGTCATGAATCTATGAAACATATACTAAAATATGCATTCTGTACAATCTGTGATGCAAAGAATTTTTATTATTAAATTACAGGGCACACAAAAGTATTCCACTACATAATGCTATACGGGAAAACATTGTTTGGGGCGTGTTTTAATTATATTCAACTATTTCACATTTTATGAATAAGATTCACGTTGCTGAGGTGTAATAAAAATTACTTCCTGCATATTTACAGAAACAGAAAGATTTCGACTACTATACTGTATCCGAAGTACACTCTAATATATCAGCAAGATCTGAACATTTTTAAAACTTCGTTATCGTACGAACGCACCTCATTTGCTACGTTCACGTACAATTTCCAACTTGTTTTATTTGTAATAAAATAATATGTTAAATTCAGAATCTCGTATAAAATTAATTTCTCTAGTAATCATGTTTAAACTTTAAAAAGAGAAAATATAAAGAATGAAAAAAAAAATATATAAATATATACGATTTAAAAAGTAATAATAATTTTTTTTATTTTTTAGAATTTTGAATAACATTAATTTCTTTTGTAATTTTATTCAAATTATGAAATAAGAATAGTCAATTCTAAAAATGTGGTTTTTATTTTCTGTAGAATTGTGGTGAATTTGATTTAAAGGGTTCCGGGATACAAAAATCTTCAAATTTTCTAAAGAAAAAATATATATATAAATATATTGCGTTAAAAATTTCTCCTTTTTTCTGCTTAAAATGACGTTTAAATTATGTTTCTATCATAATTGGAACAGTAAATATTAATTTTTTTTCGTTTTGTCTTGTTTTCACTATCTAGCTTTCAAGCAATAATGGAAAAGATTTTTTATGAAAATGTGTTTTCCTTCATGATGGGTTTTTTCACCATTTCTCCTATTTAAATTGTTTATAAGTCAAGAACAGTTACAGATAAAAGTTTCAAGCTTGGAACATGTCTTTTTTCAAAATTTTAGTTTAGCTCTATTTTAATTTTAATTCAGCAAACTTTATATATATATATATATATATATATATATATATATATAGATATAGATATATAAGACCATTAATAGTAAACAATATTAACCATTTGAAATTAACCATTGAATTTAATAACTTATATCACACTGAATATGAAAGGAAAAAAGAATAAAATGAATACAAATGAAATTTGTAGAATCAAAGAACAATCATCAGGTCCCAAATACTTTGGAACTACAAATGGAGTGTGTGGTTTCATTTTCGTATTTGCCATGAGAAAGCAAAACAATACGAATTTGGGACTACCAACACACAAGAAACCAAAATTAATTAAAGAAATGCCAAGTAATCTATAGTGGATATGGAAAAAATAAAACAGTGATGAACTATACAGTAGAATGAATCCCAAATGCACGACCTTAATCCTGATACCGCATGTGGTATATTAAAGCTATGTATATATGTATCTATCTATCTATCTATCTATCTATCTATATAAATATACTCAATATTATAAATTACTAAAATTAAAAAATCATAATTATAACTATCCTTACATTGTGGTTATTCCAAAATTCCTATAAAGTTTCGTACTATAACTATTGGGTGTAATACTTATAACAATAATGCAGGTAAAGAATTATTAACAATACTTACAAAAATACTAGATATTGCAAAAACTAATAATAAATTCTATAGTATAAAAAATAGTTTACATATTGTAAATAATATCAAAAATTTACAAAACATTAAGTACATCAAAACATATGACTTTAATGATTTATTTAATACAATCGATATTGCAGATATGTTCAGGATCATAAATTTATTATTCAAGGAATATAGGAATTCTCTTAACATACAAGTATCTTTATCTTACTTCAAATCTTTAACCAAATTTATTCTTTACCATAATTATATATTATTTTATAATACAATATTTAAACAAATAGTCGATCTTCCACAAGGTGGGATTGTATCATCCATCTGTGCTGATCTCTACTTACATTATTATGAACGTAATACTTCTATTGTTAATTGTTTTTTATACAGGTATCTTGATGATATAATAATTTTATATTCTAAAAAGTCATCTAACTATTCGCTACCAATCAAATACCACAAAAATTTAAAATACAGTTATAATGATATGCGTAATAATAAAATTAACTTTCTTGATCTTAATATTACTCTTTCTGATAATAAAATTCTCTTTGATATTTATGATAAACGTAATGACTTTCCTTTTAAAGTAAACCTCTTTACTCATTATAATTCTTGCCTACATAAATCTGTCTATGTCAATATATTACTTAATTTTGCCCATAGAATTAAAAATATTTGTTCACATAATTTTAAAATGCATAATTTAAAAACTGTACAAAAAACTGCTATAAGATATGGTTATCCTTTACATTTGGTTAAAAAAATATTATCTGTATAAACATTTATTTAGTATTAACTGTCTATTTTCTCTTCAACCAATATTGCAAACATTAACAAGCTAATTTATGCAGCACCATATGATGTTATTGATAAGAACTGCTATAGTCTTTAATATATAATAAGTTATAACATGATCTTAAAAATAATTAACACATTGCGTAAAAAAATGTTTAAATAATTATAAAAAATAAAAATAATACAAAAAAAAATAAAAAATTAAAAAAATTAAAAATATATGAATAATAGGATGGTTGGGTGGGTTAGATGTTAGATTACGGCGGAGGGCGGTGTTGTCTGGATAATACGCAATGGTTAATTATTATACATTTAAACAAAAAAAAACTTTACACATAGTATTAAAGTTTAAGTTTACCTAAAAACTAATATGCATAACTTAAAAATGATCAAGTTATTGAGATAAGATATGGTTGTCTATTGTATTTGTCTTAAAGAAACTATTTGTAAAATATTAGAATAGAAATTATTCTTGGAAATTCTTAGCTATTAAATAATTTATTTATTTATTTATTTTATAATAGAGGGCAGCACCATAAGCATATAATTTAATTAATATATTAATCCTATAGATGGCAGCACTAAAATAATTTTCTGCTAGAAGTTGTAGTAATATATTCTAGCTAAATAATTAATATAGTAATATTAATAATTGATTAAAAATAAAAATATAATACTTCTAACAGTAGCATTTATTTTTTTTCTAAATTTATTATGAATTATATAGTATAATATATGTTCTACTAATTTTTATAATTATTGTTACAACTTTTTTTTATTATCTATGTGATTTATACTATGACCATAACCTTGACTGTTAGTAAGTCACATGAAGTTTGTATCTGATTGCACTACAAATCTTGCTAGGATTTGGGTAATGGTGAATATTTTAGTATATATATCCTTTTTTTTAAAAGGAATATTATATTATTGTTATTTTGTCATATTGATTTTATTTTCTTCAATGAGTATCTTTCTACTAATTTGTCATGTGAATAGCTTCCAGCCAGTCGGGTGTATTGTGAGTCGAATTCTTCGCTTTCAGCACGACTCATAACAGAAACTGGTTGGATGTTTTTGCTTTTTTGTTAAACTATACACCCCTGAAGAAGTAGTTTAATAGAAAAGCCTTCTACTGTCTTTTTATCCATTTATCTTTCATTATTTTGGTAATCTGCCTTCTATTTCACTTCAAACTTCAACTGTTTTCAATAAGATGATTGTAAAAATACTGGTTTCATTGGTTTATTGTATGGTAATATATGAATTACTCTGGTTATATAATGTCCATTTATCCATATATTTCTTAGTAATTTAGTAATCTGCCTTCTATTTCTCTTCAAACTTCAATTGTTTTTAATAATATGATTGTAAAAATACTGGTTTCATTGGTTTATTTAATGGTATTGTCTGAATAACTTTGGATGTATTGATAAAAGTATATACACACACACACACACACACACACACATATATATATATATATATATATATATATATATATATATATATATATATATATATACTTTTGAAAATATGATTTTTTTTAAGTTACACCATTTTTTCTTCTTTTAATTGCTTTAAATATTTTTACTTTTTATTTAAATTAATATTTTTTAAATGCTGAATTAAAGTAAAAAATTATATATTTCTGTTTATTTAAATATTAAAAACAATTCTACAAATAATACTTCAAGTATAACGATTTTAAATTATTTTTTTTATTAAATTTTAAATTAAAATTTAAAAAAATACATGAAAAGTTTTATCATATGATTTTGCTTACAAATAATACGGTTAACTATCACCAAAAATTTCAAAATTGTAACTCAATAAATAAAAATTATTTTAAAATATGCTCCAGACTCCCTTAAAAGAAAAAAAAATGCATAATATGCATAATATGAACTTGAAAATTTAATACTATGAACTTTATTTTTTTTTTAATTATTATTTATTTTTATTTTTATATGAAAAACAAATGTATGCTTTCTTTTAAAAGGAAAATTATAGCTATTACTAAGAAAGGAAAGTAAATGCAGACAGCTGTAAAAACCAACTATTTCGTTTTCAGAACGATTCAAAAGCATTCTTTATAATGTTGGAACTCAGTAGACGCATTCATTCGGCTTAAAAGGAATACAGACTGTGCTTATTAAAAGGTTAGGTTACGATTCCCGAGAAAGCAAATATTTTCCACAGAAAAGACCGACCGACACTTGCTTCTGTTATTTATGCGTTAGCAAATGTAAATTCCCATCACTATTATTATTCATTCACCGCACAGTTCCGTTATGTTCTTAGTTTTTTTTATTTTTATTTTTAATTTCGTTGCATAAATAACCTAAACATTTTTGGAACACGTGCTAGTTAAAGCGAGACTAGCGTGCGAATTTGCACTTCACCGATTATTCGTTGACTGTGTTCATTAACTTAATCAAATGCCTTTGCCGGATAAAGTTGTAAAAAGAAAAAAAGAAAGAAAGAAAGAAAGAAAACAGGAATTTTGTTTTTTCAGAATTTAGTGTGTGTGTGCCCCCCCCCCCCCCCCCCCGATGAAGAAAAAAAAATAGATAAATATAGATAGTACAAAACATATTTCAGTTTTAGACTTAAAATTAAAATACATGCTTTTATTTTACATAAAATTATATCTTTGCATCTGGTGAAGAATTCCATATTTACACATTTATGATCCAGTCTTAAACAATGTCTATAGAAAAAAGAAAGAAAACGGCTTTGTTAATCTGTACAGAGAAAATAGATTTATTATGACCGATGATTAAATCTTTTCCTCATTATAATTAAAGTTCAGAGACTGACGTTTTCTTTCTTTTTCTTGGGAAAGTTTCTCGCCTCGCCAGTTTCCCGAGCAATTTTGACGTTATCATCCCGGAATGAATTAATCTTTAACTGATATATTGACCACAACGTGAGAATAATGAATTTATATGTCGATGGGTGGTTTTAGTCTTCCGAAATAACCTAAACATCAAATAGTAAGTAGTACTGAATCTGTTATTTTAAAAGAGTGAAGTATGAGGTTCCCATGTCTATGTAAAGTGAAACTTCTATTTAACAAAGCTTCATCGTTATACCTATATACTTCGTTATAAAGAAAATTTGCTAATCAATAGAAATCTGTAATAATACATGTTTTTTATAAAAATAAATTACACTGTTCTGTAAAATTTCTTGGTATTCGAACAATCCATCTGTAATATTTTTATGAAAATAGAATCCCCTTCAGATTGTATCGAAGCCCACCCCTCCCCACACACACAGTTAACTGAGAGTGCCTATGTGAGATAATAAGTATTTATCTTAGTATTCTAAAAAAAGTTTTGTTTAGCACCAAGAAGTATGGAATTGATTAAATAAAAAAATAATTTCATATTCATACAATCCGCGCAGAAATAATTTCATATAATCCAACTGAAACCTTTCCGTTTGAATGTTGTTCATGCGTGGAGGTGACATAAACTTCGTCAGATAGAATATCTTTTTCGTAATATGGAGAATAATTTACATGTTAATGATTCCGAATTCAAGGTTCAACAGAAAATTTCGTTAAATAGAATATTTCTTTAAATAAGAACTTCGTTAAAGGACTTCCATTGTATATAAAAAATTTACTTTAAAATAAATTGAGACATGGCATTTTTGGTTACAATTTGCACAATTTTTTATTTTATTTATTTATTTATTTATTGTGTTGTTGTTACAATAGGAAAAAGTTTAGTTCAGCGTTCCAAAAGTAAGTTATTCAAAGGCAAGATTTTAGAAATCATAAAAATTCAACAAACTGACATACAAAGTGCTATTTTACGCTAAAGAGACTTGCCAAAAGTGGAATTTTTCATGACAAAAGGAAAAAAAAGTTCAAAGATTTTTATAAATCCTCTCGCATTTCAAAAATTTACAGTTTTAACAAATTAGTGCATCAAAATGCGATTTATGTAACAGTTTAAGATTTTTCACGTTGTCGGAATTTTTACGGCAAAAACAAATCTAAGAAACTGTGACCTATTAGGCGCTTTCGTAATTATGTAACGCAGCACATAGTCTTCGTTCAGTAAGTCTATCCAGAGCCCGATCAAGCTGAAGTTGGGCCCAGGGCCTGTTAAAAAATTGGGCCCCCTTACCTACCCATTTTCGGCGACACTTTCACAAAAAAGAGATTTATTTGATGAGTTGACAAAGTTGTTTGGGTTAAAAGTGCCTAGGATAAAAACTTCTAAAAATTTTATTGAATCATTCAGACTATTTAAATTTTACGTTTCATATTTTATAAAACAATATTATTCAAAAAATATTTGATTAAGAGCCCACAATAGTCACAGAAAAAGTACACAAAAAGACCCAGATGATCATGTAAAGTCTATGGGAGCGTTCTTTTCTAATATCTCGCTCAAATTTTAATATTTTTGCATGATTTTTTTGCACAAGATAGCTGAGGGCAATCCACAACCGGGCTAGTTTTTACTTTTTCGATTTTGGTTGTATATTTTTTATATTACGATAGTTTCAGTTTCAGAACCGGTTTCGAAAGTTAAAGTAATTTTTTAAAGGAAATCTGAAATAAAAAATTGAAAAAGTAAAAACTAGCCCGGTTGTGGATTGCCCTCAGCTATCTTGTGCAAAAAAATCATGCAAAAATATTAAAATTTGAGCGAGATATTAGAAAAGAACGCTCCCATAGACTTTACATGGTCATCCGGGTCTTTTTGAGTAATTTTTCTGTGACTATTGTGGGCTCTTAAGGGAAAAAAATCAGCCACATAATTTCTGGGCCCCTGAAATTGGTGGGCCCAGGGCCAAGGCCCCGGAGGCCCGTACATTAATAAGGCCCTGAGTCTATCTGTTTGTCCGCGTATAACAGAGCAAAAACTACCCAACCGAATCGTTTGAAATTTAAAATATATAATCATTGCATAATTTTGTCGAGTCATTTCAAATTTTATGAAAATCTTATGCATAGTTTAATTACAGGGACAATCACAGTATTCCATTACATGACGGCCAATGGGAAAAAATAGTTTCAAATGCATTTGAATGATGTTACACTCTTTCGAGCATAATAAAATTGATATGCATTCATTGATATGCATGAATTGATATACATATGTACAAAAATATACATTCTGAAAAATCTGTGGTGCAAAGAATAATTGTTATTCATTTACAGGGCTACATAAAAGTATTCCATTACATAATGGTATGGGGAGAAACTTTGTTTGCGTTGCGATTTAATTATATTAAACTAGTTTACATTTTATGAAATCGATATACGTTGCTGAGGTTTATTAGAAATTACTTCCTGTATGATTAAGAGCAGATAGTATTAACAGGGATACACAAAAGATTTCGACTATTATACTGTTGCTGAAGTACTGTATACTGTTACAGCAAGAACTGAATATTTTCAAAACTTCGTTATAGTACGAACGCGCCTCATGTGCCTGAAAATGTTTACGCGACATTTTTTTTTCTTTTTTTGCCTCTAAAACTTCCGACACTTTCTATAGTGGTGCAAACCGATACGCCAATATGTTATTTTTTTAAAATGAATTAGGGAAATGTACCAAGTGAGATACATCACATACAAAATGTCAATATTATCAATTTATATTTTAACATGCTTAATCGAAGTGTGCTGCAGTCTTTTTAGAGTAAAAAACACTTTTAAAAATTTAACTCTACCTTCTCTTTAAGGTCCACGCACATAGCACTAACTTCTTGCGCTATCTTTGATCTTTCGTTTCGGCGCTTTGTTCTAAAACTGCTTTTTCAGTGCACTGAATCTGAACTTCAAGAGAGGAATCTAACGCGAAATCAGTTGACAGCTTTAAGACTGAAAATGTGGTAGATAAAAGTTCCCCTTCCTATGTCAATTTGGTAGGGTCAGTCCCTCAAAAATCATTAAAAAAGAGGTTTCACCCTTGTTCCGTTCGGAAACAAAGATTGATTGATTGCTCTTTTAGTGTAATAAAAACTAGTACTGTCCGCTCGCAGCCTTAAACTCGACTCAACTAAAAATCAAAGTATCTTTTGGATTGGGAGAAAATGCGTTTTTCAAGAATGAATACACAAGTAATCATCATAAAGCAGAACACAATCACCTGTTAAGTAGCTTTATTTCCCTCTCCAAAAGGCCAAGTGCACTGAAGCGTGATTAAACCCTCTGACATTGTTGTGTTTCGAAACGTATAAAAAGCAAAACAATAATGAAGGAAAAAAAATAACACAAATAAGCAAGCTTATAAATGAAATCGCAGGAAATCTAAGTCTTCACTGCATGATTTATTCTATTTTTATGAAAAAAAAATTATTTGAAAATCTATGTATCGGTTTAAAAGTGTGAAAAATAGTTTAAAAAAATTAAGTTTCACATTTTCAGCTAAAATTTGATATTTAATGGCGTTAACCTATGTACATAATTATGATTTATAAACATTGTATTGCTATATTTTGAAATTAAATGGGCTTAAAAGAATTAATTTTATCTGCTTATCAGTCTGCAACTTTCTTTATATTAATGTTTTTAAGCATTCAGTAAAAATAATAAAAGGAAATCTAACCTTTATAACTTGATCAAATTTTTTTTTGTTTCCAAAGAACAAAATTCTAATTTTTTATCTAGTGCAGCCATCTGATATAGACAAAATAAATGTTATTCCATTCTTTGGACTGTTCTTAATCAGTTGCAGCGATCACATCATTCGCCAAATTCATGGCGCACAACGAGAATTATAGGGCTTTTAGGTATGTGCCAGAAATGGCACACGGTGCTATGAAGGGTTAAGGCTGTTCTTAACTGCTTGACACATTTACAAATTCATTTTTTAACGGGAAGATATGAGATTGGAAGGTCTGACCAATGGAAACAATTTGGAATCGAATTGTATTTTCCATTTTTTGATCAATAAATAACCTATTGAGTTATAAGCAATTTTGATCACGTGACAAAAACTTTTCCACATTTCCTTGAGTAATTATTCTTCTTTTACGCGAAAGCTCGGTGCAAAATGCCCATCTTGACCCTATTTTCTGAAAAATATATAGCAACTGAAAAAAAAAAAAAAAAAAAAAAAAAAAAAAAAAAAACCTTACCTTAAAAATTAGCTACAATACACACTATAAACAAACGAACGCTTGACCATTAAAATAGCAAATAAAGCCTTTGTGCAAAAATGTTTAAAGATAAAAAACCAACGACTATAAATGCACAAATAAAGAAAATGTAGCAAACAGCCGTTTCGAATCTACTATGGAGATTCTTCATCAGTGCAAAACTCAGCGAGCTAGAAAAAGCAAAACTGAGCTAAGAGACAGAGAGACTCAGGCTTATATACCCGCTACGGAAACGGGTATATAAGCCTGCGGAAAAAAAGAATATTTAGCTGCCGAAAGAAGATAACCTTTTAAAAAAATTTAAAATCTTAATACAGTGTACTCTTGATACTTCAAATAAAATACATTTCTCCCTTTGATATTACAAATTCCTGTAAATGACTTATCTGAACAATTAGCTATCACATATTGCTTTTTTAGAATCCCTTCGACTTAAGATAGCGAGAATATTATACAATTAAAAAATTACATAATCAAAAATAAAAATTCACAGAACTTTCATAATATGCACAAAACTTTATTGATATTATGGTTTAAAATTACAATCTAGAATTTTATCACAGTTTGCTTAATTTTTCACATAAAGTAACTACTTTTCGGGGAACTACATTACCATGTTTCAATTTCAACAATTTTAGCTCAATGAAAGTGTAAGTCCCAGTGCCTTTGAGAAAATATTTTATGTTATAACAATAATATAAAGAGATTGTCGAAACTACACTCTGTACAAATTCCACACCTTCAATTAAAATTTTATCTTCAACTTGCTTTCGTTCAGCTGTAGAGGGATTGTCTGTGTATTTGCAAATTCTTAAAGCTAAATGGTTCAGTAACTCATTTTTTTCTGTCCACTGCAAGCAATCTTCATTTAAAGCTTTAGTTAGAGTAGAAGAAAAATGATGTGAAGGAATCTGAAAATCCTTGCGCCATGGGTGCTTTAATATACAAGTGGACTGCTAATATTCAAAGAGCTGCTTTCAATACTTGAATTTAATTCTGCTGTTCCAAAGTCTCCATTTGTTTCCGTTAATAAACTGCCATTACATTCAGATTTGATTATTATCCAAAGTGGCTACAAAAAAACAAAAAACATATTTTTTTTATGCATAAATTATTGAATACAATATTGTTTATTCAGTTTCTGGAAAAATCAAAATGTTTATTAGAGAAGTTATTCTCATTTGCAAAAACACTTTGTATTATGCATTAGCTTGATAATATAGAATATTTGAATATGTGTCCTACAAAAGGCTTTAATAACAATACAAAAAATACTACAACTACTTTTGTATATTCCCAGTATGTTTTCCAAAAAATAAAAAAAGTTTTAAAATATTCAATATATATCTTTTAAACAAGGGGTTTTTGCAAGTGCACTGTTGTCATGTTGCGCATGGTCAAAAATGAATGTCCATTGGTTTTGTTCCATTTTGAAAATTGTATTGCAATATTTTGGATTTTAAGTGAAAAATTTGAATTTATTAGATAAAAATGGGTTTATACATCGTTGAAACATTTTATTCTCAATTATATATTGATTTTGTGAAATCTCCAATCAGTAGTGCAACTATAGTTTTGAGTCTTCTGCAAAATTTTCCACAAAGCCCCCTAGAATCTATATCTATTTCTCATAACAAAACGTGATCCCCTTTTCGTGACCCGTCTTGTGGGTATGATTTTTTTACGCGCAGATCAGGTTTGGAGTACGCAAAATATACATTCCTTATTCAATACAAATGACTCGTTCTTAAAATCCTAAAATGATCAACCGTTTATGATCGTTTAAGATGTTTGTTTTTCACAATTACTTCCAACCCCTCCCCTCCCTACGTCGCAGGGTTTTGCGGAACTCAGTTTTGCCACTGTCCTCGATATATACAATATAAGTTCATTTACGCTTCTTCATTTACATATATTTTTTGGTTAGCTCCGTGCACTATAGCATAAAATTAGCAGTTTCCACCGCCGAGTAACACTAAAAACGTGGAGATTAACTTTACCGTCCTGTGTCTGCAAACTTTATGGGTACTACTCGCAAAATATGATGGTTGTAAGATATATCGATACCAGGGATGAAAGGAGAAAAATTCGTTTATAATTTTCGGAGTCAAAATTAGCGATTATCCCAAACACTAGGAAAGAAAGTAGATAACTGTTTTTGGTTCAAAGGTTGCTTCACGCTGGTGGGAGGGGATAGTTAATTGCCAAGAGATCTTTTTTATCCGAGCTAATTACGCATGCTATTATACAGTATGAAATATTTAAAACAGGGGTCGTAGTTTATCTTGAAATAAAAAAAAAATCCAGAAATGTGTAACTTTAATGCCTAATCCTGAAAATTTTTAAAATGTCTTTCTCCGACTTATTATACAATATAATTAATTTCATTTATGACAAAATTAATTTTGGAACGCAATTCCAAGTCAATGTTACTTTTGATATACTTAATTCAGGAATCTCACTCCTGTGCAAATTAAAGTGTGTCAATTGACAAAATCTGTTAAAAAACTGCTAGACCCGAAATTTGGATGAATCTGAATTATATAAGACCCATGTTCCTGCGCAAACTCGCCTAAGTTTACTAAATAAATTCCACTTATTTGGTGAAGCTGATTATTTCGGGTTTTGGTGGATTCTAGATCAAATATAAAGTGACTGGTAATCACCCTCCCCCTCTTAAATAGGCTTAAACAAAAACTTATGTTTAAAATTATCCATTTTCCTTGAAGTCTGGGTATCAATTTATTAGAAAATTAGGCGAGATTAATCAAATCAACAATGTTAGGTCAAGTATAGATCATGTGTAAAAGAAACCCTTCCTCTCCAATTAATTCAGCTTTATCTAGATTTTCCTTGTCGAGAACCATTTAGTTTAAAATTTGGTCTCCTTTTATTAGAAGAATAAATTACACCTTTAAAACGTGTAATTCCACGTCAGTCACGGATGACTGACACTGAACTTTCCGCTTACTTAATTATATCCTTTAATAAAATAAAAATAAAATTTTAAATAAATTTTCAGCAATTCCTTAAAACAATATAATATTTAGTTTTATATTATGATTTTACGTTGTCGGTCACAGGCAACAGACGCCGCTGAAACGGAAATTTCAATGTCAGTCACCGGTGAATGACATGGCACTTAACGTGTTAATGCAGGGGTTTATAGGTCAAATATTTGGAGGGGGGGTAGAATCCTCCACTTTCATTTTTTATTGCATTTTCCTTCCATAAAATTATTCGAATAGTTTCAAATTTCGGGTACATATTTAACAGAAAGAATGATTAATCTCACGGATACTTAATTATATTTTTTTAACTATCATAATAATTGCAGCAAAATTTAAACTTCCCCCATACTCCCCCTTCACTTGAAACACTCATAAAATTTGTCCCGATGTTTTATAAAAGTAGTGTTGTGAAATTTTCAAAATGCATTTGCTAACCCTGTCAAAATAAAGTTGTTAAAAAAATGTCAGATTCAAGATATACTGAGTGACACTGAAAATGTTCAGCAAATCATAACAATAGACGTAATAAGATTTAAATTCAAAGTGATATTTTGCGCTTTAAATATGGATGTAAGCTTATGCATGTTAAGTACGAGTTTATTTTTCAGGTTTTTTCTCAATTCTTTTGGTAATAAATAATTCGGTATGCTTTTTTAAAATTACTTTTGGAAGCGTATTTCCAGAATTCCTGTTTCTTATATACTAGTTAATGTGTATTTAAGTTTGTTGAATTATATAACTTTAAACCTCTGTTATTTTAAATCAAATCACAGAAACCCTTGGTGTTACTTCATCCCCTCTTAATGTGGTTTCGAATACTTTTCCTATTCTTTATAGGGTTAAAGACTTAGCTTTATGTTAATTTGATAAATTTTAATTTTGAAAATTATTTTTTAAGCGAGATTTAGAAGGTCCGTTTGCATGGACTTTAGTTGGGCTTTGTAAGGCTTGCTAACGCGGATTTCCGAGCTCTTGTTTTTCAATATGGTCATAATGCGTATTTTGAGTACATAATATATTCAAATTTAGAAATTAAGTTTGAGAAATCCTCGATATTACGCCGCCTTTTAACGCGGATTCAGAGCAGTTTTTCTAAGGTAGCTTTTATTTAATAAATTTTAATTTTAATATCATTGTCTCAGACTTTTGGATGCCTGTTTACGTAGTTAGAATATAATTTGGGATTTGTCAATTACCCCTCTCCCCCACAATACACATCCACGTTAATGAGGATTTCCGAGCTCATTTTAAATATTGTTAATTTGACTACGGTAACTTCTTACTTACATATTTTTCTGTTAGATACAGTTTCAGTTTTCAGTTGAGTGTAATCCTACCAAATGAAAATTAAAAAATATTAATAAGCTACAATGTTGATAGTTAGAACTGTACGAACACTTCATATGATTTTGTATGAAATGTTTGTAACTTTCTAAATGGTCAATAATTAAAAATCTGAGTAACTGGCCAGTGGCCAATGTTAATTTTTATCTATATTTTGCACCAACATACAAATGAAAGATTGCTGTAAGTAATTATGCACATATCTGTATAATAAAGACACATACACATAAAGTATTTTAATTATTCAGAATTTTTAAAAAGAAAATAACATTAAAAAAAAATACCTGACAAATGTAAAAAAAATCAGCATAATAATTGAAATATTGACTTCCTTAAAAACCTGATAAAAATCCAACAATTCTTAATTTATGTAACATTTTTTTTCTTAAATAAAGATTTTAAATTGATATTATAAATTTTTGTTTAGTTTTCACTTAATCCTTCATTTAATTTACAGAAAGTTTTTAGCTTATGATAATTTGCATAGAATTTTTTATTTTATATAAGTCTGGTTATGCATATACATTAACTTGCTTAAATACATACTTAAGTGCTAAGTTAAAGAACATTTTTAAATGGGGGATTACGCGACTTACGACTACTTAATTAAACATGAAATATACTTTAACCCGAGAGGACGCGAACAGGGCCTAAAAGACCCGGAGTGCGTATGGTTTTTACAATTGCAATCACTAATTTTTTTTTAAGTATTCTTCAACCTATTTTATCGCAAAATTTGTAAGAATTATCTCCGTCTAAATAAAGTGACCGTTATAATTTGATTTTATTGGTGACGAAGTTAAACCATTCGTATCCTGGGTAAGCGCGCGTTCTCCCGGGTTAATTATTTTTATACACTGTATAAAGAATACCATACAAACTTACCTGGTAGTTGTTTACATTCTAATCCACAAACTGGGCGCCTTTTTCAACAGTTTCTTGGTCAGTTAAATGAAACAGACCTAGTTTCTTTACGTTAGTGAGAATATTTAATCTTCAAAGTTAAAAATTTGAGAGGCAATTTTGGGAAATACGCTAAATTTAAGAAACATGGGGGCGCTATAAAATCAACGATATCTATTTGATCGAAAATCTCTAAGAAAATGTTATCAATGCAAAAAAATGCTTACAGTTTCGTTAAAAATCGAATGCCTTATTATATAGCATTTGGGATTCCTGTATTAAAAACATTACCATACTTATGAATCACATTTAGGCACAATAACCTTGCCACAAAATTAGTAATATTTTCTAGTAAGTAATTTAAAATTGTACCTTTTCATCCTCTACAGACATATGTAGCTTGCAGATACTAAAGAAGGGAGGGGGGAGGGGGACAAAATTTAAACATTTCTCTACTGATATGACTTTAATTTCATGTTGTAGACTCAATATTTTGAAAAATAAAACAGTTGGCCAGAGCTTCCCCCATTTCCCCTTCAAGCGTTGATTTTGTTTATAATAATTTTTATGCTAGATTTATTGTTTTGGGGAACAGTCGAATTCGCTTAAGACGTGATACCGATTAATACCTGAATTTACTCCAGTTCCAACATCACCAGAGCATCGCTCTTACAACAAATGTAAAAATTTTCCATTTAATATAAGATAAAGTTTTCATTCTTTGGACAAAAGATCTCGCTTACGACGCGAATGCCTATACCTAGATATTAAGTTTTTGATATGAGCATCAAACAATTATATTTAATAATCGCTTTATTTAATGGCAGAAAGATTACTATTCGGATAGTGATAGACATTGTAAAAAAATCCTCTAAACTGGATTGCTGATTAAATAAGGCGAATATTACTAATCGGAAATAGTAGGTATTTGGAGAAAAGGTTGCGGTACTAAGATCGAGAATTTCGTCAAATAATCACTGATAAAATAATTTCGAAAAACGATCATTGGTAGAATTTGGAAAAATAGGCTTCAAAATGCACAATGAGATGGGCATACGCACTTTCATTCCAAAGTTAGTTGCCCTAGATACCATAGTCTTTTTCTTCAACTGAGGCAACAAAATGATCCACACGCAAAAAAGCAGTTCATATGGAAATAAAGACCAAGAAGAGCTTTCAGAGTCTAAACTGGGAAAAAAATATTCGAGAATCACAATTAAATACGTTGTTAAAACTTCGGTAAAAAATAGTGACTCTAGTTTCCATATTCGGTTCATAACTAAGCGAGCAAAATGATAAACACGCAAAAAATTAGTTTTTACATATAAAATATAGCTCAGGAGCTGTACAGGGCAGAAATTATAACAAGAGCTTTGAGATGCACAATTAGAAGGGTATTCGCACCTTCGTGTTATTTTTTTATAGCGCAAAATCCCGTAGTGTTTTCACAACTGGGATAATAAAATGACAGACACGCAAAATAACGATTTTTTTGTAATTAATATATTAACCACAAAATAAGGAATATTACACACAAAACATATATAACTTTGCGCAGATTACCAATAATTTTTATTTTAGAATAAATCCGAAAAGTTACACAAAAGCTCAAAAAGTATGCCTACTAAAACTAAGGAATGTTACGCAGAAAATATTCGGAACGTTACACAGTTTATCAGTAATTTCTACTTTCTCAACTATTCCGAAAAGTTACAAGAGATTGTGGAAGGTATTACACAAGATTTCTCGGTATTCTTGTATGAGTAGAAATAATCCGAGAAAACCCAGGAATGTTACACAGTAAATATCAAGAACATTGCGCAGATTTTTTACAGTGTAGGTAAAAATAAAAAGAATAATTTTATTATGATTTCTTTCATATAATTTAATTTTTTTAATTAATTTTTTAAGATGTTAACATTTAACCGCTTAATTTTGTTTTCTATTATAATTAATTTAGGGTTTTTTTTTTTTTTTTTTTTTTTTTTTTTTTTTTTTTTTTTTGAGGTGTAGTGGATACATAAATGTTATCGTGACTGCATTTGTAAGAATGAAAATTATTTTTTCACGATCTCTTATTAAATTACAATTTTGTTTTTTTTTCAAAGTTATAGTCGAAAGTTACTATGATAAAAATCAAATTTTTATCTGCTTTGATGTAATTAATATGTGTAATACATGGCGTTATATATTCTTTACATTTTAATGACATTTCATAAGAAACATAAATTTCGTTTTAAATGCAAGCAAATATCAAGTGGATATAAGCTAAGCTTTTAAAAAAGTGGTATAATAAATAAAAATTTTTCGAAAGAAATAACAATAACACTTTTGGTTTTCATTAATAAGGAATGAATGTTTAAAGTTACATAGCTGAAGTTTTTAAAAATTGATTTTGATTTAAATCAGTGCCTCTTGCTTCTGCATATTTTCTATAAGAATCTACAATTCTAACAAAAAGTTCTTTTGTTTAAATTAACTGCTGATAGATGATTCCAAATCCATATTTAAAAATAAAACATAAAGCTTCATATATTATGCGACTAAAACCGCTTTATATTGCTTTTTATAAAAATAATGCATTTAAAAATTTTTAAATTTTCAACATTTAATTTCAATGTTTTGTGAAATCTTTAGAAATTGTCTTTTACTTTGCCAATTATTATTATTGTTGTAATAAATACTGTTGTTTGTTTTGCCCAATTGTTGAACTATTTCAGAAATTGAACATCAAGTTAAAAGAATCTTTATCATTTGTATTTGTTGAAACCTATTTCTATTTTTAAAATGTGCTTTTCTACAATACAAACTCTTCAATATGAAATCTTCATTCTACATTCTGTTTGTATGAAGTCTTATAAAAATTAAATGCAGGTCAAAATTCCGCCATTTTTGACGTGGGAATTATATGCTAATAAATGTATAAATAATGAAAATCATTCAATTTTTTTTCCACAAAGTTTTATTCGAAAACGTGTTTTCCGAGGATAATTAGTGCTTATTTAACGAAAACTTGTGGAAACTTTTTATAAATTTTAAAAGCTGCCTGAACATTTAGTTACCTTCATCTATTTAATTAAAATTGTGATAATATAATGAGATTATGTAAAAAATAATTCTGGGATTTTTTTATTTATGATGATTAAAGTATAATAATGAAAACCCTCCAATTTTTTTCAACAAAGTTATGTTAGAAAACACGTTTTCCAGAGACAGTTAAATGAGAATAAATAAGACATCAGCGTAAAACAGAACACAATCACCTGTAAATAGCCTTATTCTCTCTTCTACAATGTCGATTGCACCGAAACGTAATTAAACCCTCAACAATGACATCGTTGTGTTTTAGAAAACAAAGAAACATGCCGAATTGGGGGTGGGGGGGAGAGAATATAAATAAGCGAGCTGACAAACGAGATCTGATACGAAAACTGATGTGATCAGTTCAATCCTTTTCCGAAGTATTTCTTTTGGTTTACGCATCAGCGCTTTAGAACAATATTCCCGAAGAACATTTTGCTAACAAGAAAAAAACTTTTTTAAAGCTCTGATTACAGAAATGGCTTTCTTGTCAAATTACTTTTCGGTGAACAAAACTGGCGTCGCCCAAGAAACAAAAGATTTCACGAAGCGATGGGAATCGACGACAGGAAATACATGCGAATGTGAAATCAGCCATTTATGAAAAAGCCATCATTTATAAGAATGTGAAATAGACTTAATAACATTTATTAATATGTATAGCTTGGTGTTATCTGAATTAATCCCTGAATAATTACAGATTGTATCTATAATTCTCGAGATGACAAAAGAAAAGTCAATTAAAAGTAGCATCAGTGAGAAATTTGAAGGTTAGTTGATTTAACCCTTTCCGGCGCAGTGTGCTCGGTATGGACACACCTACTTTTAATTCCAAATTTGCAACTGGCACCAATAATATTTTAATAAAATCTTGCTCTTACAATAAAAGTTTAAATTAAGGCATTCTTGATTTCTTAAAAAGTCGTTTGTAAATTCCGGGGTCAGTCCGGTCGATAATTTCTCATTTTACAAACAAAATTTGTCCGCGCCGGAAAGGGTTAAAATACTACAGTTATCTTTTTTACCCAAGGTCTAAACAGCACTGCCAATGTTCTATTTTTTTTTAAATTCAGATTTCTTGATTGACACCACTTTTTTTTGAAATAGTAAAATTAGCCTTATTTAGCAACATATTAATTAAGGCGAAAACAAGAGGAATTATACCTTTTCAGAAAAGTGTTGTCATTCAAATTTTTAAAAAAAAAGTAGCCCACTTACAACACTGGGGCTTAACAGACTGGAAATGTAAAAGACAAAAATATTGTTTTATTAGTTGTTAACTCTTTCGTGACGAAAGTAATTTACATGCGTTTCAATATTTTATCACCGATAGTTCCAAATAGAAATCTGTGTCCCATTTAGTCGCAAATGATCGATAATTAAATAATCCGAAATTTTCTGTTAAAAATTAATGGTAAGGAAAATTGAAAATTATGCTTATTTTATACGTGAGTATATGCTATAATCGTAATGAAGGGATTAATGTATTGTATTAGTCATTGAAAACATATCGCACCCTTGCTGTAAAAGTGTCATAATTCAAAAATTCGTCTTTTTGAGTTATGGCTGCCATTTTAAGTGTTTTACACTCCTCTCCAATCCCCTAAAATAGAAGATAGTGTCGTTAAAATCCAGCAACCAAATAGCAGTTGTGTTTTCAAAATGGACATTGAGCCTACCACAGCCTGAAACAGTTTTTCGCATTTCGTGTAAAGTTTATTGAGTTATCACACTTTTGTAGCAAGAGTGCGATATTTTAAACTTATTATTTGATAATTCTTTCAACAAATAAGAGTTTTATAATAATAATCGTTATGTTTTAAAAAATATTTTTTAATTTTACAGAAACTGAAAATATTTACCCATAATTCGTTAGTAGTACTAAAGGATTTGAATAAATGACAAGAAATATATGGAAATGTTAACCTTCAACTGATGTTACCGGTTTCATGGACTGTTGCTTATTTCAATTTTTCTAGTTTAACTTGTAAACTTTCAGTTTAAATACAAACACTACCAGAATTTGTTTTATTTGGAATTTTAATGCTATCACCAGAGTCTATTAAACAGGTGAATTTCACTTAAAACAGTCCTGTACGAAAAGTTTAGTACAAAAACACTATCCCATGAGTTAATCGCGTCTTTTATTCATCTTTCGACGGAGAGACCATAGTCTGCTTCACAGTAGCTACCCAGACAACACAAATACATCCTAAAAACATCCAGAAGATGTCACGTTTCGGATATGCGTGATATCCTGTGGACCGATGAATTTGTCCTGTAGACAGTTACAGAACATCCGCTGGGTTTCGAAATGTCACACCTGTCAACATCCTGTGGATGTCACTTCATGACACTTTAGGGATGGTTATAGGACGCTTATATTATACCCTCTGGACGGGCCTAAAATCATCCTAATAATGTCATATTCCAGATAAACTGATATCCTACGGATGGGTAAATTAGTCTTGTGGACAGTTGTAGGACATCCCCTGAAGTTTGAAATGTGAAACCTGCCAATGTCCTGTGGACAACATTTTACTACACATTTCGTACAGTAATAGGACAGTTGCAGATACCCACCCCCCTGAATCACTCAAATTCAACCTGCAGCCTATAATTTTCTTTTTTGACATGTCAGGGGTTGATCCAGATTTTTATTCTTGGAAAAGTAATATTGTTTTTGTGGCGGGGGGGGGGGGGGTTGTAATGAAACTTCAAACCCAGTTATGCAAATTCAAACCAAGCATTTATTAACAAAAACATCTTTAAATTCATTTGCTAAAGGTTTTCTTTTTCATAAACTGGTTATGTTTACAAATTACACATTTTTTATGAAAAAGAATTTTATAAAAGAGCCTATTTTATTAAAAGGAATTTCGTGAAGGGGTCTCTTATATTAAACTTATTTTTGTGAATAGGCCCATTTTATTATTATTATTATTATTATTATTATTTTTTTTTTGAATAAATAGGCCTCAAATTTTGCCTGGATCGACCTCTGCATGTGTATAAAAAAAGTATGATCTTCAGCATTATTTCATCCACATATATAGCTTTTTTTCTTTACAAATGCATAAAAAAGTATCGAAGAGCTTCAGCATTTATATTCTTTCATTGTAAAATAAATTTTTCTGGCTTTTTATAATTAACTTTGTAGTGATGCATCTATATCTCAAAAGGACTCTCCATCCGAAGACATCCATGACTGTCTTCTAGCAAACACAATTCCGAATTGCACAGGTTTTTGAATTTTTCTATTAACATGTGCTATGTCAGTCACCAAGTTTAAAAATATATTATTTTAAGCAATCACTTAAGATCTATTTAAAATTTTCTGAACTTAATTAAACTTAAAATTATAAGATTTTACTTTCTTAATTATTTAAACACTAAATTATTTTTATTTTATATCATATTTTACATTGTCAGTCACCAGTGGCCGAAGCAAAGTTCAATGTCGTCACCATGGATAGCAATGTGTTAAATTTAAATATTTTTTAAAAATTTAGGATAGCTGAAGCTATTATGCAATAACATTTATTTTTTTTTTAAATGAAGCTATTTTAACTTTCAGAATTGGTTAAACAAAAGTACCTGCATTTAAAAAACTGCAACCAAAATTGGAAAAGTACAAAATACTCTTATTAAAAATAGATCTTTGCTGTGGAATGAAAAATAAGTAAAAATTTTGGAATTGAAACAAGAACCTACCTAAATGTTTAGCATTATCGAGCAGGTGTTTTTAAGTGAAGTCTTCTTAATCTTCAATATTAATCAAACATAAAAAATTGTCAGATCATTTATAGAGAGACAAGTTTCCCATTACATTATGATGCACACTTTATTAAATATATTAGTAGTTTCAATAATATTTTTTGAAATATTCACAGAATCCACTTTTAATCCTTCTAGCAGAGATTTTAATTCTGGATGAGCATTCTTGTTTTTCTATTATCTGAACGAGAAATTTAATGAAGTTTCTTAGAAGGTATCAAGTTTATTTTATGAAGTTCAATTTGTAATTTTCTTTTTGGTTTTAAACAAAATCTTAAAAAAATAATAATAATGGTGTCAATGAAGAACCAAAATGGTACTAACAGAGTTAAGACCTTCTTGTAAGATGTCCAAGATAACTACAAAAAAAAAAAAAAAAAAAGGTTAAAAAAAAATCCCTTTTTAAGGAAATCTTCTTCAAAAAATAGTTTTTCTGAAAAGATAAAGTTTTATGACACATTTTCAGATTCATTTTTAAAAGTAAAAGCATGAAACTCGCTGACATAATGTTTGAAGAGATTTATAAGCAGTTGTATGTTTTCATTTTTCACTCTTGTAAACAGTTGTTTTATTAGTATGGCCATTATTTTCATTATTATTCTCTTGCTTTGAGAAATTTCGTTTAAAATATCCATTTCAATAACGTTTTTTGCAATATATTCTGCCTGTATCACAAAATGTTAAGCATGGCACATTATAGTTTATGAATAAGATAATCTTGCCAATATGTTTCATCTGCAAAGGAAAGCACTAATATTTCTACAAGCAGACAAATTTGTATGATTTTAGAATATTTTACAAACCTCCATTTCTAGCCACTCCAATATAGTTTATGAAAGGTGTCGAGACCTTTGAGATGAATAACAACTGGATCAATTGTGTGTTGGGAGCTAGAGCGAAAACATCGATTAATTTTCATCTGGTAATCCTTGAAATTGCTGTTGAATTTTATAATCATACTTAAAGGTCTACATTAGTCATTCAAATTTATATATCTTTGAGATTTGGAAACAGAAACTTAATAAAAATAAAATCAAAGATAAAAATGCAAATTATTTTTCCTCTTTTGTATGTAGACCAGAAGAAATCAAGGTTATTATTTAAATAAAAGTAATGATTTCTTTTAGAACAGCAATTACCAAGAAATTAATTTGGTTTTTGAACAAAGAAAATAAGCGATTAAAGAAATTTTTTTTTCTTTTTTTTTTTTTTAATTTGATAAAAAAGTAAAATAAATTTTTAAATATTACATAATTAAATTTGTTCAATTAAATATTTCTTTTTGAATGACCTTGGACAATTTCCAATAGGGCAAAAGCTTTATAAGCTGAGTTGTAATATTTATTTGTTTGTCTTTTTCATTGGGAGGGAGGGATGGTCTAAAAATGTGATCTGAAAGAAAAATATGAAAAGGAGAATTCTAGATCTGTACACCAATTTTTATTTTATCCATCTCTTATTAATCTACACTGTTTTATTTTTTCTCTTAACATTATCTTTTCTCTTAACTTTTCTCTCTTAGCATGACTTAGCCATATTTTGATTATGTCTTCAACAGCAGACTTGGTAATGGATTGCTCTTCACAAACTGCATCTAAAACACAAACAAATGAACATCAGAAAATTTAGCTATTTATAAAACAAGTCTGATTATTTTCACTTTTTAATATTTAAAAAAGTGCTTATTACTTGCCTCAAATAATGCATGATAATTTATTAGAAAAAAGCATTAACAAAATGAATAACTTTTTAATATTTGGTTTATTTTAAATATTAATACATGTCAAATAATGAAGTAGAAAAATGTTTAGTATACTAACTTTGAAGTTTACTAAATAAGCAATTAATCGGTGACATATCAAAAATATTTAAAACAGAATATTAATTTGGAAATTTTTCGTATACAGAGCATAGCTTCTCAGCTAGTATTTGCCTTCAAAAGAAAGTAAAAGATATAATTTTTTTTTATTTATTTATTCTGATTTATTATGTAAGTTTAGCTGATGATTTCTTATAAAAAAATATAATTATATGTGTATGTATCATAGATTACATGTCAAGTGGGATCGGCAGACAATTTTTAAATTTCAAATTGAAAATTATTACTTTATTTTTTGTTAGAGTAAAAAAAAAAAAAAAGTAATATAACTTGTCTAATGTTATTCATCTAAAGTTAAATACATTTGGGCATTTGGCATCAAAATTATTTATAATTTACAGGAAATAATAAATTTTTACTTAATTCTATAAAGTACATAAATGCATTAAAAATATATAATGGTAACTAATAATTACAAATAAAAAAAATGAATAAAATTCTAGGCATAAAATAACTTAGATTTTCGGTAGTAGAAATGTTATTTTACAGATGAAATAAAATATAAATTTTCATGGAAAAAAAAAAAAAAAAAAAAAAGCTTAATTGTATGCACACAACAAACAAAATATTGCATAGCTGCCAACATCCTCCGCTTTTTACACCCGGAAGAAAATTACAGTAAATTTTACCACTTCAAATCGCCGCAAATTATCGACTGAACAATGCAAAAATTTGTATTGAATTTTTTCGGCAAAAAAATCAGAAGAGTTGGTAGCTATGATATTGTATGTATATATATATTTTCAAAACATTTCTGAAGACAAAAGTGTTATTTATGGGGTTAAAATCTCCCTTAAAAATCCCCTAAACTTTGAATTATCCCCTGAATTAAAATCTTTGAGAACAAACCTTTTCTTATCCCTCCCCCCCCTCCACCATTTTTTTTCTCTTCTGGATATGCTATTAATGCAAAAATGTTTATTAAAAAGACTGAATATGCTTCACTCAAAATGTATGGTTTCAGTGTTTTTTTTTTTCATAAGTGATATATTATTTATTTTTTTAATGAATACAATTATACATTAAAGATGGATATAAAAATTAAAGGCTTCCAAAAATTGCATTATGATTATTGAATAATAATATCTATATCCATATTAGGGATGCACCGAATACTGATTATGGCCGAATACCGAATATTCGGCCGACAGCTAAACCGAATACTGAATATCCAGCTTGCCGAATAGTAATTGTTGGGCTGAATACCGAATATTCATCCAGCCGAATAGTAACTAATCGGCCGAATACCGAATATTCAGCTTTCCAAATGCTTTTTATTTTTCAAAGTTTAAAGTATTAAAATGTTACTATTTGAAACAATTTACATAATATTTAGTAAGAGAAACTTATATTTTGATAAACAAGAGCTTTTTATAAGAACATTCAGTATTGAAAAAAATCTGCCTTTTTTTTTATTTAAGAAGCATAATTATGAGACTTTTTCAATTAGTAAAATTTTAAATTTTATTTCTTCTACAAATTGAAACAAACATTTTGAAATCAAAGAAAAATAATGAAAAAATAGTTGAAGAAAAACTGTAGTGTCTCATATTTGTTCTTTTTAAATAACTCAAGGCAGATTTTTTTCAGTATTAAGTATAAATACTTTTAACTTAATTCTGAATAAAGGAATGTCCAGCTCATAGTTCTTTTCTTATGAATAGTGGCATTTTCCATCCTTCCCATCATATCATATTTTACAGAAATCAAAGCATGTGAGTTGAAAATATAGTTATGATATCTTATTTATTGTTAATGCAACAAACAAAAGCACAAGTTTGACCAAGAGTGAGATGAAATATAACGCATTTATGATTCAATAAGTTGATTACGATTATGGTTTCATAAACAAAAAATTGTCTGCCTTGATAGCTATTACTAATCTCAAAAGTTTTCCGTTCTTGTTTAAGGACTTTTGGGAAAAGCAAGAAACAGATTATTTACTAAATAGAATTTAGGCATTCGCATCATTTATTCCTAAGGAGAATCCTAATAAATCTTAATTTTAATCCTTTTCATGCTTAATTTTCTTAAGTTAAACTTTACAAACAGCAAATAAATAATGTAAAAACACTCTATATTATTTAAATGTTTTTATTTCTTATTATTTTAAATATATTAATAAATTGACAGTTAAAAGTAGAAATTGTGAAAAGCTTTTTAAAATGTATTTTAAAAGCCTTTGGATTCAACCGAATAGTTTGATATTCGGCTTAACCGAATAGTTTGATATTTGGCCTAACTGAATATTCGGTAACATGGCCGAATACCGAATAGATACCAAATATTTGGTACATCCCTAATCCATATATTTCAAAAAAACTATCGGTTACTTGGTATTTCTTAATATGTATAAATAAAACTGAACAACTATATATATATATATATTTTTTTTTTTTTTTTTTTTTTTTTTGTTTTATATGCAATTATTCCCATTCACATATTCAAAAAATATTTAGATTCAATCAATAAATACACATACAAATAAAAATGAAGAATAGCAAATAAGTTTACAAAAACATTTCTATCATGTTAACATCAGAATAAATTATCTTTATTATAATCTTTAGGAACACTAAAAAAGTGCTTATTAGCAGGGAATTTACTGTAATATTTGTGCAACATAGTACTATACAAATTTATAACACATTTTTGATATAAAAAATTTAAACACTATCAGAAATATGTCAAACACTTAAGCTCATAGCACGATGGTATTAACATGGCAAATGACGTCACAGCGCTTTCGTCTGTGATGCAGCGTTTTGCCGCCAAAACAAAAACTGTCGTTTTAAAATTCATTTGGTGAATTATTAAAACTTCAAATATACATAAAAATACTATCAATTTTCTTGATTTTTTGTGTTTTTCAATATAAAAGTGAAAAGGAAAATTTTGAAGTTACTCCATTAATCAAATAAATAAAGCAGATCTATAATTTGTTATATTTTCAGACCATTTATATGTGTCAGAAAGTAAAGTATAACTATAGATGAAATTACAAAAGAAGCTGCCTTTATATCTATGGCTTAATATTTTAAAAATGCAAAATTAAATTCAAGCAATTAAAAATATATATTATAAATTTATCATACAAATTGAATACTTCCAACTGAGCAAAAAATTGACCAGGTCGGGAATCAAATCCAGATACTTGGCTTACAAGGCCAACTCTTTACCTGTTAAGCTAACTGGGCGATAGTCAGCTGGGATTTCTCGCTCAGATAACCTTATTGGTCATAGTATCTGGTCTGTCATTTAGACAACTCGGCAGAATGAACCGCAAGTAATGAAACTCCATATTAAGATGGAGTTATGTCCAGATGTTATGACCAATAAGGTTATCTGAGTGAGAAATCCCAACCGGCTATCACCAGACTTGTATAAAATCAAAAACTTTCTGCGCACATAGCACTGGGTCACAAACTTTCTGCAAATTAGTTTAATGTTGGGTGTAATTCGCGTTTTTTTCTGAGCGATTAATGGTTGCAATTCGTGTTTTTTATGTGATTTCTGAATGTAATTTGCGTTTTTTCTGCGATTTATGGACGTAATTCACGTTTGTTAAGCGATTTATGGATGTAATTCGCGTTTTTATGCAATTTATGTACGTAATTTGCGTTTTATGAGCGATTCATGGACGTAATTCGCGTTTTTATGCGATTAATGGACGTAATTCGCGTTTTTTACGCGATTCATGGTCGTAATTAGCGTTTTTTATGTGATTTCTGAATGTAATTTTCTTTTTTTGTGCGATTTATGGACGTAATTCACGTTTGTTAAGCGATTTATGAACGAAATTCGCGTTTTTTATGCAATGTATGTACGTAATTCGCGTTTTTTTTACACGATTCACGGACGTAATTTGCGTTTTATGAGCGATTCATGGACGCAATTTGAGTTTTTACGCGGTTCATGAACGTAATTCGCGTTTTTTATGCGATTTCTGAATGAAATTTGCGTTTTTGTGCGATTTATGGACGTAATTCGCGTTTTTTACGCGATTAATGAACGTAATTCGCATTTGTTATGAGATTTATGGATGTAATTCGCAATTTTTATGCGATTCATTAACGTAATTTGCATTTTTTGAGCTTTCTGCCGTCGAAATTAGTGTTTTTTGAGCGGTTTATGGACGTAATTTGCGTTTTTTATGCAATTTATGAACGTAATTCGTGTTTGTTTTTTTTTTACACGATTCATGGACGTAATTAGATTTTTGAGCTATTTATGAACGTAATTCATGTTTTTTACACGGTTCATGGACGTAATTCGCGTTTTTTGAGAGAATCATGGTTGCAATTCGTGTTTTTTACACGATTCATGCACGAAACTTGTGTTTTTTACGCGATTCATGGATGGAATTTACATTTTTAGTGAGGTTTTTGGATGAAATTCGCATTTGTTACTCAGCTTTTGGACAAAATTCATGTTTTTTGCGCGGTATTTTGTCGAAATGTTGGAATTTTTTACACGATCCTTTATTGAAATGCACGTTTTTTACACGATTCTTTGTCCAAATGCAATAATCCCTTAATTTTTACGCGATTCTTTGTTGAAATTTGTGATTTTTTCGGTGTCGTTTGATGACATTCGCATTAATAGTGAATAATTCGTTCATAAAATTGAGGGAATATTTTTATTTTTTTGTACTAAAAAAAAGTTACAAAAATAAAAATTGTTTCTTTCTTAAAATTTTCTGCAAACTTCATAAAATTTTCTGCGCACGGCGTGCGCGCGTGCGTCTATATTATACGACTCTGGCTATCACCCAGTTAGCTTAACAAGTAAAGCATTGGTCTTGTAAGCCAAGTATCTGGGTTTGATTCATGGCCTGGTCAATTTCTCGCTCAGTTGGAAATATTAAATTCGTACTATAAAGAAAAGCTTCTTGAGAGGAAAAATAAAATCTTTAAAAATTATGACTAATCTTTAAACATTAAGATAAACGGAAAATTTTTTGAAAAGCATACCATATATACTTGATTTTCCGGTACTGAGTGTTTTTCTTCTAAGAACTGCAGACCGCACTCATCCATTAACAGGAAATCTTCAAACGCAGGTGCACTTGAACTGCCAGTGGCAGTGGAAACAGAAGCTGAAAGAGAATAGATAAAATTAAGTATGGTCTGAACTAATACAAAATATTTTCTGAGATCAATCATTTTCAACACTTAATGACATTTTAAAAATCAGTATTTTTATCTATATCCCCCCTCCCAAACCCCTAAATTTAAAAAACCTACATTAAAATTAGACAGAATTTTAAACATTTAAAAGAACATTGAATGTGTAGTAGAGATCAAGTACCAATGCCTTGCAAGGCTGTCCTTTAAACATTATGATTTTATTCCATTTTTGAAAAACATTACGAATGATAGGAAGTTTAAAAATGACAATATAAATTTAAAAATTCTGAATTAATCTTCGGTCCTTCAAGGATAGAGCTGTTGCAAACTACATATATTTGTTTCTAAGAAACAGGTATTTTTTAAGATACACAATACCGAACTGTTACTTAAAAATAAGACTCGTTAATTGTATATGTCAAAACGCAGCCGAACAAAGTGAAACTAACTTCAAACGCAACTTAAACTTGTATAATTTGTATACAGCCAGATAGTGAAGTGCAGTAGAAGATGCGAAATTGTGTTCGAACTCAGACAATTCGGCATTATTATTCTGTATGTATTAATTATTCTCAAATCTTCAATGCTTTGGATTTCGTATGGCAGGGTTAGTATGGAACATGGAATTTCATGACCAGGAAATTTTTTTGTACCAGTATTTTCTCTTAGAAAATCTAGCGTTAAATAGGACTTGCAGGACCAAACTTGTCAAACTCAACTTGCAGGAAATTACACTCAATCTAAAATCGAGGCTAACCAAAAACAGAGTTAACTAGACCTGTAACAAAAATAATAAAGCTTCATTTTTTTTTATTTCCAGAGTTTCCCCCAGGTTTAAAAAACGGCAGGGCGTTACTGTTCTGAAAACGGCAATTTTACATTTTTCAGGGCACTTTTTCATTTTTAAGGACACTTATCTAACAGTTCAAAACGTCGTGAAAAAACAGAAAATTCATCAAAAAATTGAAAACGGCAAATTTTGTTAAAAGATCTTAAAAAACAGCAGATTTTGTTAAAAGCTCGCAAATAACAGCATATTTTGCGAAAAAACGTCAAATTTCGTGAAAAAATCGCGAAAAATGGCATATTTTGCTTAAAGCGTGAAAAAACAAAAAATATCATGAAATATTGCAAAAAATGTAACTTTTCACAAATTCTTCTGTTTTGTTGCGATTTTAGACGAAATTTGCCGTTTTTTTCGCAAATCTTTTGAAGAATTCTGTTATCGCTACTTTTTGACGAAAGTTGTCATTTTTTACGACTCATTAGACAAAATTTTCCATTTTATCGCGATTTTTGGGAGAAATTTTTCGTTTTTCCACGATCTTTTGTAGAAATCTGCCGTTTTGTGAAATTTTGTGACGGAATTAGACTTTTTTTTTTTTTTTTTTTTTTTTTTTGCAAATCTCGCCAGAAATTAGTCGTTACTTCGAGATTTTTAACGAAACTTGCCGTTTTTTAGCGACATTTTGACGAAATTACCCGTCTAATGGCACACGTATGAGGCTATTTTTTGCATTCTGTCGCCGATTTTTGCATAATTTATGCGCTATAGTGCGTTCGGATCACTGCTGGAGGGCTGTGTTTTTTCAAATGAGGGGCAAGAAGGGCTTTTTTTTTTGAATGAATGACAAGAGGGGCGCAAGTTTCTGGATGAGGGGCAAGAGGGGCGCTATTTTTTAAACTAAAGGGCAGGAGGGGCGGAGTGCCCCCCTGAAACCCTCTGGGGAAAACTCTGTTATTTTTTTCTCTAATATATTTTGCATAATTATTCTGAGTTATTAATAAAAATTGTGCATTATTTTGTCAAATCTGAATTCTTGTAATTCTTTAAATAGCACATAAAATAATAATGCATTTTAAAGATTTTTTTCCCTCCCTCCCAGACTGATAAACTTCCCTTCATTTATAAACGTTGGGAGGGAGACTCGCCTCCTGGGAAAAATCAAATTTCAAGCCCTGTTAAAAAAAAAAAAAAAATACTGATAGTTTACAAGGAAAATATTCATATGAACCATGTATGGGTTTGTTGATTCTTTTATTATGGGACAGAAAAAGAAGTAAACTGGTAGACATTTTTCTAAAGCATCAAATGATAGAGCTGTTAATTATATGTATGCCAAGCGATATATTCAGTTAAAGGTGGTTCAACAACGAATTAAGAAACATTTGTTGGCAAAACATCATCCGTCATATATAATGGCAGATCCAGTCTTCAAGTTAGAGGAGGGGGGGAGAAATCACATCCAGTATGGAATTAACAGACACTTTTCTCCAAGAGGGACTTTTGCGGCTCCGGTTGGAGGGGAGGGGGCAATTATAGAGTTCCGCGGAGGGGAAATTGCAATTTTTGACTGTTAAAAACAAAATCTCAAAACTATCAGGGGAAACATTTCGTTGCTTTGGGAGGGGAATGTCCCCCCCCCCCCCCCCAGGCACCCCCTGAATTCAATACTGGTCACATCACTTCATAATTAATTATTATATTGAAGGTTATTCTTAAATTAGAGTGACTATTTTTCTTTACTTTCGCTAATTCATTTTCATTCATAAATACAAATATTTGCATTAGTATTTCTAAAAATGAATATTTACACAGATTTCATTCAGATATGAAGTGATATATTTCATTCAGAAATGCTGCTAAGTTAGCATTTTATGATAGTTTTAGGATTTGACAGCTACAGAAATGTCATCACGAGGGAGCAATTAGCAGTCGCGTCTGGAAATAAAGTTTAAAATGTTAAATCATGGAATTTTTTGAAAGTTTTTCTTTTTTCTTTAAAATCTGCTTTTATTTAAAAATGAAAAACACTTTTCAATCACGTTTCTGAATAAGAACACTTTCAACCCACAAATAAAATTTTTAATTGCAATTCAAAATTTTACTTGTTGCACAAATGCCATTAGATTTTTTTTTTTTTTTTTTTTTTTCTAGAATTAATCTAAAAATCATCTAAAATTTCATAATTACATTGAAGAAAAATGTTTCTGCAATACATATTTTAACAATATTTAAGTTTGACTGAAATATAATGTAAAATGTTCCACTGAGGTGCTTTACTTTTTGAATGACCTATAAATGAAACACAGAAAAGAATATCTTAATGCTTAAAACAAAATAAAGTAAAAAAATTAACTGTGCACAACATATAATTAATAGAAAATAAATAATCCAAGTCAACTCAAATTTTTAAAAGAGCTTGTTACATCAATTGTAAATATTCAAATTTTGATTTTTCAAAGCTGTTAAATAAAATCATTTTGTTAAAATGATCTTGTTTTCTGAGTATATTAAACAGCTTTGTTACAAAAAAGCATTAAAATGGAAAAGATGCTGCTGTCATATCAGGGTATCGGTGTTTTTTCTTTAGTGATTTTCGCGAGAAAACACTGTTTTGAAATACTTGTTAGGCATACCGTGGCAAAACAAAATGTAGTTTTATTATATTTATAACATGTTTATTTTATTATAAAACACACGCACATTTACTTCAGAACAAAACACAAAATTTTCAATTTTATAAAAGAAATTTATTTTTTTACAGTAAATATAGACATTGTTTTATAAAATTATTTCTTATTCGGGCGATGACTAGGCCTATTTTTTGTTTTGCATTTTAATAAAATTTTGCCAACATTAAAAAAAATATAGAGGCAGAATAATTATAAAGAAATGCATTGCAAATAAAAATAAAAGAAAGTTCTTACCTTATATCAACATCCATTTTCTCTATTAATTCGAATTCGCCATGCGCTGATTGAAACATAAACATTGGATTCCTCTGTGGCCGACGAGTTGAGGAGTTCAAAAAAGGCGCTCCACAGCTACTAAAAAGGACTGACGGTTATAGAACATCCATCGGCCGTTTTGGGGACAATTCGGTTGGATGGTCCGTTCACAGTTGTTCAGAGGCTGTTCAGCGGACAATGTGATTGGACCGTCCATTCCTTACTATCCTCAGCGCATTCACTGGATAGTTCGCATAGGATATGACACCCACAGGATCTATATAATCATTGTATGACGTCCGAAGGACAGTTGTGGTTGTCTGGGTATGTGATCATTTCTGTCACTTCAATTAACCTCTTCAGTCCTGGAGTACCCATTTGGGTACATTAATGAAAAGGGCGAAATTAACCCCCAAAAATTATAATAAATGCATAATTTTTTGCTAACGCTATTTAGATACATCACAGTGTCCTATATTACCAATAGATGTGCTACACGTTTAAAGAAGGCGGAACCATGTTGTTAGAGCGTCGATAGCTTAGAAAAGGACTTCTGAATACGTTGACTAATCGTATTGAATTACTGAACCACTTAGTTAACACACACAAAACAGAACAATTTATTTACATAGTGCTACGAACGATTGGCAGCGGTTGATGCGCTGCGCTTACATCCATTCAACTGGCGGGAAAGGGTCCCGTACATCAACAACATTCTGCGCGCAGTTGCGCCCTCTAACGACAATTGCTATGTGCGGAGGAAACACTCCCCCGGCGATTGAAATGACAGTTTCAATATAATTAAACACATAATTTTGCAAAAATTATCATACAAGAAAATTATGAGACATAAACAGTTACATACACAATAATAATAGGATAAATGCACTATAATACTAGGTTAAATACAGAAACAATATTTTTGAGAGTTTACTTAAGATAAGAAAGGAAATTTGTTACTCAACTGGTAATATACAGATATCTCTGACATTTCTCTTAAGAATTCGACGATCTGGTAACTGTAAATTTACCGTTCTCACTATGTTATCCCGTCGTAATAATGAATTGATGTCCTTTAAAAACTTCAACTATTTTACCAACTATCCATTTGGTAGAAGGTAAATTTTCTGCCTTATTAGTACCAAAGTTCCTTTCTGTACATCATCCTTTTTAAATTTCCATTTGCTTCTTTCTTGAAAAGTATTTAAATAGTCTCTTTTCCAAAGTTTTACAATTCTCTGGCTAAATTTGGCAATTTTTTCCCATTTTGATAGCCTGTTTTCACTAATATTGTCTAATTGTGGTTCGGGAATCGAAGTAATCGGTCTGCCAATTAAAAAATGGGAAGGGGTCAGAGTCTCGAAATTTTCAAAATCTGTGGACAGCGGGGTAAGGGGGCGGGAGTTTAAGACGCCCTCAATTTCAGCTAGAATCGTTAAAAACTCTTCCAAAGTTAGTTTTTGATCACCTATTACCCGTTTTAAATGAAACTTAAATGATTTCACCCCCGCTTCCCAGATGCCACCAAAATTCGGAGATTTGGGGGGAATAAATTCCCATTTGATACCTTCATGGGTTAAAAAATTACATAATTCCTCATCGGGGAAGCAAACTAATTTATGCAATTTTTTCAACTCGATGTCAGCTCCAATAAAAGTTTTAGAATTGTCCAATAATATTTTTGCACATTTGCCTCTCCTCCCAAAGAAACGTTTTAGACTAGCTATAAAGGCCTGAGTAGTGAGATCTGAAACAAAGTCTAGGTGTATCGCCTTGGTAGACAAACATACATACACTACGACATAAATTTTATTCAATACACCCTTCCTTTGATTTTTAAATTTAATGGAAAATGGGCCACAATAATCTATACCGGTTACCCCAAATACATAATTAGGTGTTATACGTTCCCTTGGCAAATCAGCCATCATTTGGGAGCTGACTACAGGTTTGTTTTTGAAACAATTCACACATTTATGCACGATTTTGCGGCAATTATTCCTGCCATTAAGCGGCCAAAAATTCTGCCTAACATGAAAAAGCAAGGCTTGTGGACCTAAGTGAAAATATTTCAGATGAAAATAATTCAGTATAATATCCGTTAACTTATGATTAGAGGGTAACACAATTGGAAATTTTGAATTAAATGGCAAGTCTGAATAACTTAAGCGCCCCCCAACTCTAATCAAGCCGTCTTCTCCTAAAAATACATTTAATGAAGCAAGTTTACTTTTACTATGAACTGTCTTACCCTTTTCCAGACATTTTAATTCCTCTGGAAATTCTTGTCGTTGTGCTGAACGAATTATAACCGATTCAGCATATCTTACCTCATCCAGAGTTAATGGTCCACTTCTTCTCTTCTTGGGATGGGAACAGTTAAAATAGAATCTAAAAATAAAACTAATTATACGAATTAATTTAGTAAAATTGTTAGTTAGTGAAAAAATGTCATTAATAATAGAATGTTCAGCAGACAATTTTAGAGCTACTAAACTATCACTAATAATGTTCTTTCTTAGTTCTTTACTATACATCTCTTGATCTGGTATGACTAAAGATTGTTTCTTTTTGCACATATCTAAATCCTTCAGAAAATTTGGACCAGTCCACCATATAGGATTCTGAACAAGATTTTCGGACTTTATGCCTCGTGTCAAAAGATCTGCCGTGTTCTCGGATCCTGCGCAGTGAAACCACCTAGATGAATCTGTCAGTGACTGTATTTCCTTAACACGGTTTGACACAAACGACTTCCACTTATTTGCAGATCCTTTGATCCAGTACAAGGTGATCTGCGAATCAGTCCATAAGTACACAGAAGAGGGTCCCTTGCGATCTAATACCTCTTTGACTTGACAAGTCAAGCGCGCTGCGAGTAATGCACCCAAAAGTTCCAATCGTGGAAGTGATACCTTTTTCAAGGGTGCAACTCTACTCTTAGATGTGATCATATTAATGAAGGATTCATTTCTTGAATTTACTTGTAAATATACGACAGCACCGTAAGCCTTTGGACTGGCATCAGAGAAGGTGTGCAGGATTAATTCGTAATCAGAGTTTTCGGGGAACTGAAAAACATTTCTTGGAATTCTTAGATTTGCTAAATGAAGTAGTTCGGAACACCATTGTTCCCACGTCTTTATAATATCAGGGGGTAATTCTTCATCCCATGACAGATTCCTATTCCAAATTTCTTGTAGTAAACATTTAACTCTAATAGTAAATGGTGATATTAGACCCAGGGGGTCAAATATTTTGCCTATTACTTGTAAGACAAAACGTTTCGTATTTTTTGTCTTGCTCAAAAATTCTAATAAATTTTCAGTTTCCATCAAAAGTATGTCTTGTTTAGGCTGCCACGATAGGCCTAAAACCTTGTATGATTTATTGGGTTCAGAGGACTGAGGTAGAGTGCTAAACCCATTCTTTTCCCAAGTTTCCATTACTAGTTCGTTATTCGAAACCCATTTCCTGAAATTCATACTCGCTTTCTTCATAATTTGGTTTGATTGTTGAGAAATTGTCAATGCATCTGAGACAGTGTCCGTCCCGGTCACTAAATCGTCAACATAAATGCAATTTTTTAGTATTTCAGTTACTATTGGATATTCTTTTTCAAATTTACTAAGATGTTGTTTAATTGTAGCTGATAATAAAAAGGGACTTGAATTCAAACCAAAGGTTAGTCTTAGAAATCTATAAATAATAACTTTAAATGTATCACCTGTGATAGGATTGTCGTCTACAAACATAAATCGTAAGACATCTCTGTCTTTTTCATTTATACAAATCTGCAAAAAGGCCTTTTCTAAATCGGCCAAAACAGCAATTTTGTTGAAGCGAAAAAAAATCAATAAATGAAAAATATTTGGGTTAAGATTGATTCCGGCGTCCAAACAGTCATTTAATGATAACTGTCCCGCTTCATGTGAACTCGCATCGAAAACAATGCGACATTTTGTGTATGCACTGTCTTGTTTAAACACTGTATGGTGTGGTAGGTAGAAAATCGGATTGTTAGAAAATTCTTCGGATTCGGGAACAATTTCAATAAAGTTCATTTTTAAATATTCATCTAAAATTTTACGATAATTGTCATATAAACTTGGATCACGTTTCATTCTTTTTATGAGATTAGAGAGTCTAATTTCAGCTACCTTATAATTATTTTCAAGATTTTCCCAGTCCCGTTTCCACGGGAGACTAACTTCATATCTATCATTTTTGAAACGCAAAGTTTCCCGGAATTTTTCCATTATTTCTTCGGAATTTACACTACTTGGTTGGTCTTTTATACCCAGTTGCTCTAATTCCCAAAAAACTCTCAAATCTAAATCTTCATTTTTTTCTAATAAATGACACTTATATTTACTTGCATTTTTCTCACAAATTTGGCCTCCTACAATCCAACCTAGCTGTGAGTTTTGCAAAATTATTGAACTATTAGGTATTTTGATTTGACCAGATAAAAGTAATTGGTAATAAATTTCCGATCCCAGTAAAACATGAATTCGTTGTGGTTTGAAAAAACGTGGATTTGCATACTTAATGTTCTCTGGTAAGTTGAGACTAGAAATGTCTACTTCACTTGAAGGGGTTAAACCCGTGATTTTAGAAACCAAAAACATTTTACTCGAATTTTTGAAACTCCGATCCTTATTTGTTATTTCTACGTGAATTTTCTTTTTTATTTTACAGATAGAATCATTTAATCCTGTAATTGTGGAATCAATATTATACTTTTTTAATCCCAATATATCAGCAGCATACGTAGAAATTAGTGAAACATTGCTTGCAGTATCTAAAATAGCAACGAAAGAATGATATGTGTCATTAATTCCCTTTAAATAAATCACAGCTGTTGAAATTAATCCATAACTTGTGTCAGACGAAATAGTTTGTTTATTGTTACTTTGACAGTTTAATGATGAAATATTTGTCCTACATTCTAGCTGGTTTGAATTTACGTTTTCCTCCGTTTTCGATTCTGATTGATTTACGATATAATCACTTTGTTTGTTTTCATAAGTAGTTTTCGAAAAATTGGCGCCGTGAAGGCTACTATGGTGCGTTTTACAACAAACCTTACACTTTTTATTTAATTTATTGCACCGATTGACACCGTGCATACTTGAAAGACAATTAAAACATAAATTAAATTTCCTCACTTGAGTTAATTTGTCTTGTGGTGATAATTCCAAATAACTCTTACAGCGGTATAAATAATGGGGCTGGTTGCATAGCTGACAGTTAGGTTTTTCGTTCGCTAAAACAAAACTTTTTTGTTTATGGGCAATATCAGGTTTCGATTTTATAACAGAGCTGTTTTTTTTAACATTCTCGAGTGCTTGCGCTCGTTTCAATAAAAAATCAATAAATACTTCCCATTCGGGTAATTCATTACAATCAAGGGACATTTCGAATGCTTTTCTGGTTTCATCATCCAATCGTTGTAAAACAAAATACATTAAAATGGATTCGGACAATTTATTGGCTTCTAGGCCTAGTTGTCTGAGTGCTCTTAAATGGCTCATTAAATTATCAACTAAACTACGGATCTCTTTCGCGTTCTCAATTTTCATTTTGTTGTTGCTTAATAATTCTGAAATGTGACTATTTACAATTAATCTTTTATTTTCAAACCTTTTTTTTAAAGCTTCAAATAAAGGAGTATATGAATCATCAATATTCTGTAATTGTTTAACAGGACCTGTGAGTGCGGATTGTAAATAATACAATTTTTGTGCGTCATTTAGTTCGATATTTTCATCAATTAAAGTGGTGAACTGCTGTTTAAAATTCATCCACTCAGTGTAACGCCCCGAAAATTGGGGTAAATTAATAGATGGTAATTTAATCTTTGCCTCATTAGAACTGTTTCTATCAGAAATAGAATTTCTACTTTCACTAATATCAGATACAGGTTTTATTAATTGAATTAAACCTACCTCTAATTCTTCTAGCTGGTCTTCGATTTCCATTAACGAGCTTTCGTAATCTTCCAAATCGGCGTCTGTAATGATTGCGTAAGCTTCATTACGCAGTTCGTCGAGCTTTTTCTTTAAATTCTGCACTGAGTTGAATTTCAGTTCCAATTCTTTTTCGTTAAGCTGGCCCTTTAGGGCATTATTTATTCTTGTAATTTGGGCTTTAATGTTGCCCCGTTTCCTATTTAAAACAACAGTACCTGTAATAGCTGGAGTGGTAGTCATTTTTATGAATTTAATACGGAATTAAATTCCGCATCAGATTGAAACTAATGTCAATAGGTTGGTCGTACAGATTCGAGCTCTACGGCTCGCACGGAACAAAAACTTTGTTAGAGCGTCGATAGCTTAGAAAAGGACTTCTGAATACGTTGACTAATCGTATTGAATTACTGAACCACTTAGTTAACACACACAAAACAGAACAATTTATTTACATAGTGCTACGAACGATTGGCAGCGGTTGATGCGCTGCGCTTACATCCATTCAACTGGCGGGAAAGGGTCCCGTACATCAACAACATTCTGCGCGCAGTTGCGCCCTCTAACGACAATTGCTATGTGCGGAGGAAACACATGTGACTTTGAAAACGAGACATTTCCAAAATGGAAGACATGAGTAATTTACCAACGACTTCACGCCAAAGTATGTGAATAATACAAATTTGTGAGTAAATTAAAAAAAAAAATATTCCATTTTTTATAAATTATGATGTTGCAAGAATGATTTGGAGTTGATTATAAATGTTATTCACACGTGCATGAATGCTGAAAACATGTATAAATATGTTGTACCCATTTGGGTACAATGGGTCTTTACTATACATTTCCGGCTAAAGAAACTAATTTTCTGTGTAATTATTGTGTACACTTGGTTATTAACAAATTGTTTTAGTAATGAATAAATTATTTGATTTAGTCTTATAAAACAATTTAAATATAAAGTAATAACACAAATTATTAATAACACAACAAATAATATAAAGTAATATACTGAATTTACTGCTAAAATATGTCATGCTTTTTAGTAACTTTAAAAATTTCTAACACGTTTGAAATGTTCCACAGTATTTAGTATTCTAAAAGCCCGCATGTATTAGTAAAAAAAAATCTTCACTCATACCATGAGTGACAAATGCAATACAAAGAGATATGTTCTTCCTTTTGCGATCAAATTTACAGTTTGCTGATTTTGTAATACATTCTCCTGATACCGAAGATCAAGGAAAATCAAGAATAAAATGTGTGGAATGTAATCTATTTCTTTTTCTTCAGAATAACAACTATTTCAAAAAATTCCATAATAAATGGTATATTATTAGAAGATTATTATTACAAGGTGTGCATAATATTTCAAAATATGTATAGTATATGTATAGTATATATAGAATACGGGACTGCCACAGGCGACTATTTTTATATTCTGTTCGCATCAGTATTTTTTTAATATAAATTTTAAAATTTATTTTTACTGCTAATGTTATCAAAATATTTGTTAAAGATTTCTGGTTAAAGAAAGTGGTGTCAGTTTGAATTAAAATTTAGTCGCTTGTGGCAGCCCCGAGTATAGTAACAAGATATGTATTACAATTACTGCAAGATATGTAAAATATTTTGGCACAATACTTAACTTTAGGTAAAAAATCATTTAAGTTATTTAAATTGATATATTTTTTTAAACAATAAATAGGTCTATTTATTGTTTTAGTAATGAATAAATTATTTGATTTAGTCTTATAAAACAATTTAAATATAAAGTAATAACACAACAAATAATATAAAGTAATATACTGAATTTACTGCTAAAATATGTCATGCTTTTTAGTAACTTTAAAAATTTCTAACACGTTTGAAATGTTCCACAGTATTTAGTATTCTAAAAGCCCGCATGTATTAGTAAAAAAAAATCTTCACTCATACCATGAGTGACAAATGCAATACAAAGAGATATGTTCTTCCTTTTGCGATCAAATTTACAGTTTGCTGATTTTGTAATACATTCTCCTGATACCGAAGATCAAGGAAAATCAAGAATAAAATGTGTGGAATGTAATCTATTTCTTTTTCTTCAGAATAACAACTATTTCAAAAAATTCCATAATAAATGGTATATTATTAGAAGATTATTATTACAAGGTGTGCATAATATTTCAAAATATGTATAGTATATGTATAGTATATATAGAATACGGGACTGCCACAGGCGACTATTTTTATATTCTGTTCGCATCAGTATTTTTTTAATATAAATTTTAAAATTTATTTTTACTGCTAATGTTATCAAAATATTTGTTAAAGATTTCTGGTTAAAGAAAGTGGTGTCAGTTTGAATTAAAATTTAGTCGCTTGTGGCAGCCCCGAGTATAGTAACAAGATATGTATTACAATTACTGCAAGATATGTAAAATATTTTGGCACAATACTTAACTTTAGGTAAAAAATCATTTAAGTTATTTAAATTGATATATTTTTTTTAAACAATAATTAGGTCTATTTATTGTAAAACAAAATTGGTCTTATTTATTTAAAGAATGACACTTTTACTCAATTGTGACCCGATGTACCCATATGGGTACAAAAATTTTAACTATTTTAAAATTTTAAAAATAAAAAACTAATTTTATTTTCTTTCTTCTAAGCCTAAAAGCGTCATAATTTGCTAATAAAATAATTTTTCTATGCATCAGATTTTTCTCGGGACTGAAGAGGTTAAAGGTTAATTCAACTTATGAAAAACCATTAATGTCATCTGAATAAATCCCAGAATAATTATAATTTGTATCATGCTTAACCCGGAAGGACGCGCGCACTGACTAAAAGACCCGGAGTGCGTATGGTTTTTACAATTGTAAACACTAATTTTTTTTAAAATAATCTTCAACTTATTTTATCGCAAAATTTGTAAAAATTGTCTCCCTCTAAATAAAGTGACTGTTATAATTTGATTTTATTGGTGACAAAGTTAAAACCATTCATACCCTAGGTATTCTGGGCGCGTTCTCCCGGTTTAAAATCGATCAAGAGAAAGTCATTTAAAAATAAAATATGAATAAATTTTAAAAATCACGTGTTATGTTCTTTTAATAGTCAGTATGCAATATTAAGCATTGAAAGCATATTTTAACATTTAAGTGTTGTTACAGAAATCGCCGCATAGCTACTGTGCGTGATCTTTAAGACCAATTGATCGGAATGTAAATAAAACATGCCATCAGCTTATCGGATATTATTTTACCGATACTTATATTCAGAATCAGGTTTCCACTGGCTTTTGACAAAATCGTAAAATTTTGATTATTCAACAAATAAAAATTATTCTCAATTGAAAATAATGTTAGGAGTAGGTTCGTTATGAATCACTGATTCTAAAACTGTTCTTTATTCCCTAAATTACTCTCTTTTTTCCCCCTATCAATATGAAATCTATTTTTTTTTTTTTTTTTTTTTTTGTAATTATTTTTGGAGCAGTTATTGTTCTGAATTCAACTTATCGGTTATAGATTTTAATAAAACAAGTATACAGGGGTCGCAGCGTCCCTAAAATTTTCGCACATTCCTACCAGTATTTTAAATGAAAAATATTCGTGGCATATTCCTTTAACATCAACATTAAAAATCTACAATAACCATCATCGTTTTAAAATTGTGGTAGGAAAGTGTGAAAAGTATAGGGACGCTGCGACCCCTGAGTATACTCTAGATGTCAATTGTGAGCGAGAGAGCTAAAATAGAATGAAACGGTTTTAATACTATCCATTGATATGCAAGCAGGGACGGATCCAGAGGATCGTTTTTTGGGGGGGGGGGGCGGTACTAAAAAACATAAAATCAACATAGTCGTAATTTCTGTTCATGAAATCATTCCTTTGGCAGTTATTATTAAATGAATGATTAAGTGAAATGTTTTTTCGCGATCTTCTGACGAAATACTCTTTTTTTCCGCAATCTTTTGACTAAATTCGCGACTCTTTGACGGAATTCGCATTTTTTTCATTTTTGACGAATTTTGCGTTTTTTCCGCGATATTCTGTCAAAATTCGGATTTTTTCCGTGATCCTTTGACGAAATTGGCTCTTTTCTGCGATACTTTGACAAAATTAGCAATTTTTTGCAACCCTCTGAGAAAAGTAGCTCATTTTTCCGTTACCTTTTAACGAAATTAAAGTTTTTTCCGTGACACTTTGACAAAACTCGCGCTTTTCCATCGATCCTATGTCTAAATACGCGCTTTTCAGCGATCCAATGTCGAAGTTCGCGTTTTTTACGCGATTCTCTGTCAAAATTCGCGTTTTTCCGCGACCCTTTGAGAAATCCGCGATCTTTTGACTAAATTCATGCTCTTTTCGCGACTCTTTGACGGAATTCGCATTTTTTTGCATTTTTGACGAATTTTGCGTTTTTTTTCGCGATATTTTGTCAAAATTCGGATTTTTTCCGTGATCTTTTGACGAAATTGGCTCTTTTCTGCGATACTTTGACAAAATTAGCAATTTTTTGCAACCCTTTGAGAAAAGTAGCTCATTTTTCCGTTACCTTTTAACGAAATTAAAGTTTTTTTCCGCGACACTTTGACAAAACTCGCGCTTTTCCATCGATCCTATGTCAAAATACGCGCTTTTCAGCGATCCAATGTCGAAGTTCGCGTTTTTTACGCGATTCTCTGTCAAAATTCGCGTTTTTTCCGCTACCCTTTGATGATATTCGCACTTTTCGAGGTACTTTGACAAAATTAGCGTTTTTTCAGCAATCTTATGTCTAAGTTTTGCTTTTTCAGCGATCCTATGTCGAAGTTTGCGTTTTTTACGCGATCCACTGTCAAAATTCGCATTTTTTCCGCGACCCTGTGATGAAATTCGCGCTTCTTCACTGATCATTTGACGAAATTCGCGCTTTTTCACGATACTTTGACAAAATTAGTGCTTTTTCAGCGATCCTATGTCGAAGTTTGCGTTTTTTACGCGAACCTCTGTCGAAAGGCGCATTTTTTCCACGACCCTATGATGAAATTCGCCCTTTTTCCGCAATAATTTCACGAAATTCGCGCTTTTTCGCGATACTTTGACAAAATTAGCGCTTTTTCAGAAATCCTATGTCGAAGTTCTCGCTTTTTCAGCGAACCTATGTCGAAATTAGCACTTTTTCCGCGATATTTTGTTTTCCCTTTTTCCAAACCTTTGACAAAATTAGCGTTTTTTCCACGACTTTTTGACGAAATTTGCTATTTTTCCGCGATACTTTGACAAAATTAACGGTTTTTTTTTGCAAACATTTGAAAAAATTCGTGCTTTTTCCTCGACCTTTTGACGAAATTCGAGCTTTTTCCGCGACACTTTGACAAAACTCGCGCTTTCAGCGATCTTGTGTCAAAATTCGCGTTTTTTAGCGATCTTTTGTCGAAATTCTTTTTTTTTTTGCGCGACCTTTGACAAAATTCGTGCTTTTTCCGCGATCTTTTGTCGAAATTCACTCTTTTTCCGCGACACTTTGACAAAATTAGCGCTTTTTAGCGACATATTAATGAAATTCGCATTTTTTCCGGAACAATAGAATGTCTTCGACGGAGTCGCAGAAATCCCTTCCGGACAAAAGTCTGAATTCAACACTGGTTTGGGGGGGCGATCGCCCTCTCCCCGTGGATCCGCGCCTGGGTATACCAAAAGAAATCTGTACAACTTCAAAATTTATTTTATATATATATATATATATATATATATATATATATATATATATGTCGATATAGCGAGCCCATAGCAACAGGCTTGCTTCAGATACATTTGGCCGACTCGGCATCTGCCCCGTATCAAAGTACAACACGTGGACGCCCTTGGTAACAGCCACGTGTGAAGTAAATGTTGCATAGTCAGCACTTTCCCACGAAAGGGCCTCAGCAACAGTACAGAAGAATCAGAAGGATGCTGGATCCAGCTAGGTGAAGACGTGCTCAACCGAGCTCTAGTTGAAAAGACCGAAGATGCCCCTTAACCCCCTCACTGACAACCCATTTCAGCTATTACGGAAATGAAAGCAGCATCACCTAAAAGTAAAATAGTGTAGCAAGAAAAATCCGACACTATTCAACTTTCCTTCCAAAACTGACCGCTTATTTTGACCCCCCTCCATCCAATTTGTCACAGTAGGGGAGATATCGGTAATGATCTTGGCCGGAGTGGGAACAAGGACTTTCTTTTGAAGGTCATTCGTGTTTCCTAGCTTTCACCACGATAACTTCGTATTTCAGTCAAATATAGATTAAGAGTTTTTTTTTTTTTTTTTTTTTTTTTTTTTTTATTAGATGTATTTTAAACATCGTTTTGAGACTTAAATTTGTCTTAGTACTAATGCTCCTGTTTTAGTCAAAATTTACACGTTATTCTTTATTTTGTGCTGGCGTATAACGATTCATAGAGATATTACATATGAGATATATATATGAGGTTCATGTGAGATATACATATATTACTCTCACATATTATGTGAGAATAATATATGTATTATTCTCACATTCTTTCAAGCCCCCTTCCTCTCCTAGCCGATGCAAATGGTACTCCTATTTGAAAAGAGTTGCAAATATTTATCCGCATAAAAATCACAAAATTAGAAGATATTAATAATATTTATGGAATTTCTTATTTTTAATTTACATTCTTCTTTAGTAATTTTAAATGTTTATAACAACTCAAAATTCAAAATTAAAATATTTCAATTAATAATTTTATTTATTGTCATTCTAAATTAAATTAACGTTTAATTAATAATTATGTACTATTGTTTCAATGCAAACATGCATTTATTGTTACATAACATGCATATATTGTTGTTTATCTTTTAAACTATAGAAGCAAAGTAGATGCCATTTGCCAATTTAAGTAAAGGTTTTACATTTGGCAGGTAAAATTATTATAAATGGAATGTTTTCTTGAAAGGCCTATATTAACAATAATTATTAATGCAGAACAATTTAAAATAAAACAAGCTTATTAATTGTTTTGATCAGGGTATTTTTAAAGCAGATTCTGTACAAAATCAAGATTAAAACTTCAAAAGTTCCAAAAATTATTTTTTCCGTACGCTCGTATAGATTTTATAGTAGTAACTAGGCTCCTTTTCAGGGAATACTTCAATTGTTTCTTACCTCTGTGCCCCTTGTTTTGATTCCATGAATTAAGATAATGAAATTACTTCATTTTATTAATATTGTTAAATAAAGAATGAATATTTAGAAAATTCTTGTGAAAGATTTTTAACCGCTCTTGATTTAAGCAGTTAAAGGATTTTTATTTTATAATTAATATTCAAAGTCAGCCAAATTATATATTCATATTATGAATCATTTTCGATAGATATAACTTTTGTGAGAATAACCATAAATATGCTGCATGAACCGATGGTAGATTCGCAATATCAATACAGATATACAAGATTTCCAGATTAGAGATATACATTCAAAAGTTACATAGTATAAACCCGAGCATAATTTTTTTTAGGTTTACTTTTTTTTTACACATTCGCGGCGGGACTGAACTGGACTTAATTGTTCACATAATGTATTAAAAAGGCGTTTTATTTTTATTTATTTATTTTTCTTTTTTATGTAAAAATTATACTAGCAATAATGAATTTATGTTTAACGGAATCACTGGAATTATATTTTAAAATAATTCTCAAATTCAATGTTTAACCTTTTAACTGTAAATGCATAAAAGTACAGGTCTGGCTAAGGAAGCGATTAGGAATCGAATAGCATTGTCCAAATTATTTAGAGAATTTAAGAAATTCTTGACACGGAATGACAGTTTTTATCCTTTTACTACACTGTCGCGTTCGGAAATACGGTTCAAAACGCCAATTTTGTCATAATTTTCTGAAAAATTTTAAACTCTTTTTTTTCTGAAATCTTGACACTTTATCAAAAAGTGGAAAATAATACTTTACATTATATATTTCATATAATTTCTGCATTTCAAACAAAAATAAATTCAGAAATGGGTCCCAAAGTAAGCCTTTTGAATTTAATTAATAGTAGAAAAATAGTTTTAAAACTCTTTTTTTTTTGCTATGCATATTCACAAGTTGTTATGTTGTTTTAAAATTCCCCCTTTATTTTTCTGAGCTAATTTAATTGTTTAATGAATCTTTATTCGAGTGCTATAAAATATGAATCAAGAGATTAATTTTGCTATTGTTTTCCTCGTGTGACCATAGAGTGATCTACAATATATTGCACAATACAAATTCCCCATACATATACTATACACAGTATTATTTAAAAATATATCAATTGTATCTTAAGAAAAATCCGAATTTTATTTTTTATTGAAATTCAGTTAGAGTGGACTGGGCCATTTCATCGGATTTTTAACGACTCGTGCTTTGAATAGATTGGTCCTACTCGCATTTATTTTTCTAAGGGCCGGGCAGAACCTAACTGAAATTTTCATTTTTTATTCGGGCTGTTCCGTGCCAGAACTATGCTTGGAAAAACCAGTCCGTGCAGAACATATTATATTTACAGACTAGTATAACAACCCCGTCAAAAATGACGGAATTTTCATTTGCATTTTATTTTCATAATAATACAAACAGAATGAAGATTTTAGTATTGAAGAGTTTGTATTGTAGAAAAGCACATTTTAAAAATAACAATAGATTTCTACAAATACAAATGATAAAGTTTTTATTTTTTATTTTTTTTTTAACTTGATATTTAGTTTTTGAACAAATTTTAATTTCAAAACAAAGAGCAGTATTTATTACAATAACGATAATAATAATTAGCAAAATGAAATTCAATTTCTGAAGATTTCACAAAGCATTAAAATTAAATATTGAAGTATTTTAAATTTTAAAATACATTATTTTTATTAAAAGTATGATTTGGCAGTGGCTTTAATCATGGGCATATGATACTTTTAGTTCGATGCTTTTAGGCATGAATTAAGAAGCTTTGTGTTTCGTTTTTTAAATTTGGATTTGGCGCTATCTATACGCAGTTAATAGAAACAAAACAACTTTTTTTAAAAAATAGCAGTTTTATTTTGAAAATAGCAAGTTTTTCAAGAAAATTCGCATATTTTCGACTATCTTTCGAGAAAATTCGTTTATTTTCCTTGATTTTTCGAGAAAATTTGTTTATTTCCCTTGATTTTTCGAGAAAATTCGCTTATTTTCCGCGATTTTTTGACAAAATTTGCGTATTTTCCGCGATTTTTCGACAAATTTCGCGTATTTTCCCCGATTTTTCGACAAAATTCTCGTATTTTCCGCGATTTTTTGACAGAATTCGCGTATTTTCCTTGATCTTTCGTCAAAATTCTCGTATTTCTCACGATCTTTCGTTAAGATTCGCCTATTTTCCGCTATTTTTTGACAAAATGTGCGTATTTTCCCCGATTTTTCTACAAAATTTTGATATTTTCCCGGATCTTTCTTCAAAATTCGCGTATTTTCGGACGATTTTTCTGCAAAATTTGAGTATATTACACGATTTTTCGATAAAATTCGAGTATTTTTCGAGTATTGCCATCTCGATTTTCTTTCGCGAGCTAATCGCCGTCTACGTTCAACCGGCGTTTCGTTATTTTCATCAGGCATTGCTAAAATTATCGTTAAATTACAGAAACAACGATTTACTTGAAAATATATATAAAAACCTACCGCGTGTTCAAAAAGATCAACAAACAAACGTGCGTTCTCAAGTAAAATAATTTTGATTGAACGATTCTCAAACGTGATTGATTCACTACACTGTTAAAAATCTGCTGCATTTTGCTGCAACGCCCTCCACCACTTGTATATAATATCTCTATTCCAACCAATGAGAAAGCGCCATTTCACGGCCAAGTAACCGTTTTCTATACAAGCAGGGGAGTGCGTTGCAGCAAAATGCAGCAGATTTTTAACAGTGTACATTTTTTGCGAGAAGAATACCACGATCCAGCCTACTTTCGCTGATAGCGAAACGTGACTAACCAATCAGAATTCTGCATTTTAAGAAACAGTGAAAAGTTCTTAAAAATGCATGCTTCTGATTTAGATCTCTATTAATTATTAGCAAAGTGAAATGTAATTTCCGAAAATATCACATTAACTTTTTGATATGCCGAACATTAACTCGTGTTTATTACAAAGTTCGATTCTTTATATTATTTGCCAATAGATGATTGCAAAAAGAGTTTTTGACAGTTTTAAACAAAATCAAATTATTTAAAGAGTTTAATACGATTTTATAAATATTTTAAGAACAGAATTAGATAATTGACGTGTATTTTTTTTTTTTTTTTTTTTTTTTTTTTTTTTTTTTTTTTAAATAATGCGTTCAAAGAGTCATTCATTTGTTTCAAGATTTGGAAAATCTGAATGGCAACAGAGTTCGTTTGTTTATATCGTAATCTGATGTTTACAATTACTTATTTTTAATTTGGAGCCTAATACATTATAATTGGATATGATATACATGTTTTATAGAAAAATATGCTGTTTAAACGTTATTTTAAGTAAAAGAAATTATCTTTTAGCTGTCATATGTCTGCATTTGTTTTCCATTAAGCCTAACGTGGCGTATTGCTAGGGTCCATTCACAGATAGGAGTGGCGAATCCTGGAACTGTTCCACACAGCTCTCCAGAACGCATTTTATTATAAGTAGACTAGCGAGCTACGCCCGCTAGCTGGGCCACTTTTTCCAAACGAACCTCGGTATTAAACAGTATATAATAAGCAAAAAAATTCATTTAATAAGCAAGTCTTGGTGTTCGAATCCTCAAGCACAAAAAAAAAGTAAATTAAAGAGCCATGGTCCCGTTAAAAATGTGATTTCGCACTGTGGGCCACGTGCACTTGAAAAAAAAAGGATTGTGGATCGGAACTATGGTCGCTTCGTGCCCATAGTCCCGTTAAAAATATTTGGTTTTGCACGGTGGGCACTACGCGCCCTTAAGACATTTTTCCGTATTTTTTAGTTCATCAGAAGCAGATTTTTACGCAGATTCTGAATATGTAATCAGTTTTTTTCTACTTTAAAAACTGTCTGCATGATGATTTAAGAAAAAACGCGCAAAAAAACGCAATTAGCGCCGGTAGAAAAAGCGATTTTCGGCTGTTTCTTCTTTTAGCCAAAGGCGAAAAGTTCAGGTTCTTCACCACAAGGTAGCGCAGTGTTCTGCCTCGGAGCTCCGTTTGAGCGCCGTTTGGTATTTGGGACATTTTTCGTTCCGATTCCCAAGGGGTTTTTAATTCATAACTTTTTTAATTTTGGTCCCACGGTCTCGAAAATGCCCGAAATGACTTCCCCGGAATATTTCCAATCGAAAGACACCTCTCGCGACTTCCAACTCGCCCGCGTTGCGAACTGTAATCGGCTTCAAGCAGACAGACAGAGGCGCACGGATTTTATTAGTATAGATGTTTTAATTAAATTGTTTTCGGCTTAAAATAGGAAGATAACCAAAATACTGCTTCTATTTCAGTCTTTAAAATCTGTTTCAGTCATTTCTTCCTTAAACTACTGCAAAAAAAAAAAAAAAAAAAAAAAAAAAAAAAAATCAAGTGGTGCATAAAATTATTAAATCTAATGGGTTGAAAATAAATATCAACAAGAAACATCTGATGTTTTAAACAAACTGATTAATTAAATTAATGCAAAATCAACTTTTTCTTGACAAACTAATTTGTAATTGCCCTGCTATTTCTATTTCTAAAAAAGAATTTAGTATGTTATAAAAAAATGAAATTTATGTTAGAAAAGCAGTATTTAATCTGTAACAAATATAATTTTAAAAGTTCAAAATTTTTACTCCGAAAAAAAAAGAGGGAGATATTATATAGTATTACTAATAATATATATTCTATATAAAAAAATATAAGAATTTATATATTATAAAAAAATTTTGAGGGAGATATTATACTAAAATGGTGCAATCAAGTAGCTTTTACTAAAGGAGCATCCAGAATAAAGCTGGTCAATGTCCGATAATTTCAGAGAATATCCCCTAGAAATACCTCTTTATAAAATTAATATAAACTATTAATTTCCTTTATCAAGAAAATTGGCAAATTAAATAACAAATTCACCTGTTAAATTTAAAAAACACGGTATCCATTCAAGCAAAGGATTTCAAAAATATAAAATCGATAGAAAAAGCAAGCATTTGAAGCATAAAGAAAAATTTTATAAAATTAACTTTCTCTAACAGTGATAGGTTTAGCATATACATGTATTTATCACTGCTTAAAAAGAAAAATATTAATTATGTCTGTAATTAATATGTATAAATAAATAAATCCAACTGTAATATTTTTTAATTTAATTTATTTGAAAAATTTAGAAAATTGCATCGCCAATGAAATACGTAAAAAAAACGTACCTTACAACTATATCATTGTTCAAATTATATTTGTTTCTGAACACATTTCCAATTTTAATTATCTTGTAAAAGTGTTCTTCTTTGAACTTTTACTCCTATTCTACTTCTGTTGGAAAAGAATCACAATAAATGCTTGGCAGTTTTTTTTTTTTGTTTTTTATTTTTTATTTTTTTTTATGAAAGATTAAAAGTTATTTGTATCATATTCTGTTATAAATGTCATGTAAGGCTGTTAACTTTCTACAATATATGTAGCAGCTGGAAATTTAGGCTTTAAAAGCTTCCTTCAATAATTCAATTTTACTAGATTTTCTATTTTGGCCGTAACACATACATTTAGCATCAAAATATTTAAATAGAATAAAACAATAACAAAAGAATTATTCTGTTTTATTTTTTAAATACATTTCACATAAGGAAAATATTACTTTCAAAAACAGATTTTTGAAGATAACAATAGCGTAACATAAAATATATTTTTTAAAAAGATTAATTTATCTCAATTTCAAAACCTCTGTTATAAAAATGGAATATTGAACAGACACTGTTTGAAAGACATTCTTCAGGTCATATCATGCATTGGCATATGTTCAAATATTACAGTGCATTTTAAAGTTAAATCAAAATATTCGAATCTCCTTTAGAAATTCTCGATTAAAGTTCTTTCACCAACTATTATAATATTTTCATAGAATTAGTTAAACCATAAATTATATAAAATAAAACAAAGTATTCTATGAAATGCATGATTCACTCAAAGATATTTTAGAATTATTCTAATTTAAATTTTACAGAATTCGGTCAAGTTAAAGTAAAGTATTGTTACAACCTACTAAATTCTCAAAATATTGTTATTTGTCAGGAAAAAGAAATAAAATATGATCTTTCTACAAATAACGTAAACATCAAAATAGGTAAACGGGAAAAAAGTGACCGGAAAAAAAGTTATCGGGAAAAAAGTGACAAAGAATTGATTTTGGGGATTCATTGCTTAAGTATGAAAGGGGGATCGGGGAGGGGGGCTCATAGTTTAGGTAAATGGGTTTTCCATGCTGAATTAACTCTTTTCGTTCAATTTTTGGATATACGTTCATCCTGAAAAGACGCTTGCCTGATTAGTTTTGGGAAGGTACGATTACCCCCCCCCCTCTCCATCCGTCCTCAATTAGATGAATGGGTTTTTATGCAGAATTGTCCAACGTGTGTCAAATTTGAATATAGGTTCTTTTCGATAAGGCTTATATATAGAATATAATGCCTGAAGAGATTTAGGTGTTCTAATGGTTAAGTATACAGAGGGAACGGGGGATAACCTTTCTAAAATTAAATTAATAACTTTTTACGCATAATTATTCGATTTGCTTAGAAATTTGGACATAGGTTCATTATGATAAGACTTATATCTGATTCGGTATGGGGTTCTTCTGCTTATTATAAAGGGGGGCGAGCAATTATATCCCCCTTAAACTAGAAAAATAGGTTTTTATGCAGAATTATCCCATGTATTTCAAATTTTAAATATAGGTTCTTTCTGATAAGGTGGATCTCTGAATAGTTTTAAGGATTTAATATCTAAGTATAGAAGGGGAATAGAATGTAACCCGTTTTAAATTAAATTACTTTTTACGCAGAATTATCAGATTTGCTTCAAATTTGGATTATAGAACCATTATGATAAGGCGTATCTCTGATTACATATGGGGTTATTTTGCCAATTAAAAATTGGGGGGGGGGGGGTGATTATTCCGTTAAATTAGATAAATTTTTTTTTATGCTCACTTATCCGATATATTTCATATTTTGGATATATGTTCTTTCTCATAAAGTGAATCCCGGAATAATTTTAAAGGTTTAATGGCTAAGTAAACACTGGGGGAACGGATGATACCCCCCCCCTTAAATTAATAAATGGCTTTTTACGCAGAATCATCTGATTTGACTCAAATTTTGATTGGGCGTTCATTATGATAAGGTGAAGTCCTGATTAATTGTGGGTTATCCCTCGTTCATCGCTCTATACTTAATCATTAAACCCTTAAAACTATTCAGGGATTCACTTTATCAGGAAGAACCTATATCCAAAATTTGAAATACGTTGAATAGTTGTGAAAGAAAAAAAACAATTCATTTTATTTAAAGAGTGGAGGATTAATCGCCCGCTTCCCCTATTTAATTATCAAAAGAACCCCATAATTAATCAGAGATTCGCCTTCTTATAATGAATATACATCCAAAATTTGAAGCAAATCGGATGATTCTGCGTAAAAAACCATTTATTTGATTTAAGGGGGTTTATCCCCCGTTCCCCCTCTATACATAGCCATTAAACCCATAAAACTATTCAGGAATTCACTTTATGAGAAAGATCCTATATCCAAAATTTGAAATACATCGGATAAGTGTGCATAATTTTTTTAAATCTAATTTAAGGTGGGTATAGTAATCACCCACCCTCCTTTTTAATTACCAATAGAACCCCATAACTAATCAAAGATACGTCTTATCATAATGAACCCATGTCCAAAATTCGAAGCAAATCGGATAATTCTGCATAAAAAGCCATTTATTTAATTTAAGAGGGGTTTCCTCCATCTCCCCTTTATACTTAGCCATTAAATCCTTAAAACTATTCCGGAATTCACCTTACTAGAAAGAACCTATATTTAAAATTGAAATACATGGGATAATTCTGCACAAAAACATATTTATCTAGTTTGAGGGGGAGAATTGCCCGTCCCCCCCCCCCTTAAAATAAGCTGAAGAACCCATAACTAATCTAAGATACGTCTTATCATAATGAACTTATGTCCAAAATTTTAAGCAAATCGGATAATTATGCGAAAAAAGCCATTAATTTAATTTAAGAAAGGTTATTCCCCGTTCCCCCTCCATACTTAACCCTTAAACTCCTAGAATCTCGTCAGGCATTTTATGCTATACATAAGCCTTATCGAAAAGATCCTATATGCAAATTTGACACACGTTGGATAATTCTGCGTAAAAACCCATTCATCTAATTGAGGACGGACGGGGGGGGGGGTAATCGTTCCTTCCCAAAACTAATCAGGCAAGCGTCTTTTCAGGATGAACGTATATCCAAAAATTGCACGAAAACAGTTAATTCAGCATGAAAAACCCATTTACCTAAACTATGAGTCCCCCCCCGACCCCCCTTTCATACTTAACCAATGAATCCCCAAAATCAATAATAAATCCCCAAAATCGATTCCTTGTCACTTTTTTTCCGTGTCACTTTTTTTCCGCTTTTGTAGTTTATGTCACTTTTTTCCGATAACTTTTTTCCGGTCACTTTTTTTCCGTTTACCAAAGAAAAGTATAGGTATATATATTAAGTGTTTCATTTCAGACATAGATTAGAAATCGGCATATTTTTCTGATGAATAATAATTTCTTAACTTTGTCAATTCACAATATATCTGTTCCACTTGAATTTCATAAAAATCTTCTTAATGCCTGAAGGGATTTGAGAGTTTAATGGTTAAGCATAGAGAAGGAACGGGGAAATAACCTATCTTATATTAAATTATTAACTTTTTACGCAGAATTATCCGATTTGCTTCGAATTTTGGATATGGGTTCATTTTGATAAGACGTATCTCTGATTGGTTATGGGATTCTTTTGTTAAATAAAATGGGGGGTGATTATTCACCCCTTTAAATTAGAAAAAAAAATTTATGCACACATGTCCGATATATTTCAAATTATGGATATAGGTTATTTCTCATAAAGCGAATCTTGAATAGTTTTAAGGGTTTGATGGCCAAGTGTAGAGGGGGAACGGGGGATAACCCCCTTTAAATTAAATAAATGGTTTTTTACGAAGAATTATCCGATTTGCTTCAAATTTTGGATATAGATTCATTATAATAAGGCGTATCGCTGATTAGTTATGAGGTTCTTCTGCTAATTGAAAAGGGGGAGTGAACGATTATCCCCTCCTTATATATATATATATATATATATATATATATATATATTGCACAACTATCCGACGTCTTTCAAATTTTATATATAGGTTCTTTCTGATAAAGAGAATCCCTTGAATAGTTTTAAGGGTTTAATGGCTAAGTATAGAGGGGGAACGGGGATAATCTACAACTAATCAGGGATTCGCCTTATCATAATGAACCTACATTTAAAATTGAAGCAAATCGGATAATTCTGCGTAAAAAGCCATTTATTTAATTTATAGGGGGGGTTATCCTCCGTTCCCCCTCCCTATACTTAGCCATTATACCCTTAAAACTATTCAGGAATTCACATTCTAGGAAAGAACTTATATCCAAAATATGAAATACATCGGATATGTGTACGTAAAAAAGAATTTATCTAATTTAAGGGGGGGGGGGGGAATAACTAACCGCCCCTCCTCTTTTATATTAGCAAAAGAACCCCATATATAATCAGGGATACGCCTTATCATAATGAACCTATGATCTAAAATTTGAAGCAAATTCGATAAATTCTGCGTTGAATTTATTTAATTTGAGGGGGGTTATATTCTATTCCGCTTCTATAGTTAGCCATTAAACTCTTAAAACTATTCAGGGATTCACCTTACCAGAAAGAACCCACATTTAAAATTTGAAATACATCGGATAATTCTGCATAAAAAACGATTTATCTAATTTGAGGTGAGAATTTTGCTCATCCCCCAACCCCTTTATTAATAAGCATAAGAACCCATAAGTAATCAGAAATACGTCTTATCATAATGAACTTATGTCCAAAATTCCAAGCAAATCAGATAATTCCTTGTAAAAAGCTATTAATATAATGTAAGAGGTTATACCTCCGTTTCCCCTCTATGCTTAACCATTAAACTCCCATATCTCTCCAGGCATTATATACTATAGGGGGAACTGGGCACATTGATACATGGGGCACATTGATACAACCGCTCTACTGCTCACAGGGTCATTACAGGTTCACAACAGTTCCAAAAGGTGATACTAGAACATTCAACTACTTACAGAAAGTCCTGGAATGATTCAGTTGTTTGATGAAACGGGATGGGTGATTTATTGTTTTTTTTAGATAAAAAATAAATTTGAGTTGTACAATTGAAATGGTATTGTTCTCGTGTTTTCAACCGAAAAGAATACTCTCCTTGGCAAGTAAAACTACTTTTTATAAGTTTCTCATTCTTTTTTGTTAGATAAATTATGAAGCATTCGATTTGAGTCTGATTTTATTCAAAATGGCTATATGGGTCACATTGATACAGTCTTTGTCGAGGCACATTGATACAACCTAAATCCTTTTCTAGTTAATTTTTTCATTACCTTTTATTATTTTTTTTACAATGTACTCCTTAATGCAACCATTTTTCGCTAAAAATTTCTAATATTATTTTTTATTGAAGTGAAATAGCTTTAATTTCTTTATACTAGAACATTTTACAGTATTTTTGCAAAGAGAAGACGCACGAACTTACCGAACATATAGTGCTAGTAGAACTAATTAAAGAAAAGGACGGCAGTCTGGAAAATCTCAAATTTATATCAATTCTCCAGAGAAAAAGTATTTTCTACATGAAAAGTTTTATGTAAGAGAAACAAGCTGCAGAACAACACAGGGTAATTATATTAAAAACAGAATTTTTAAGATAATTATCCTTTATTTTCTGTTTATAAACAGATATTTTGGTATTTAAACAGATAGTTTGTAGACAACCGCCTCCCCCCCCCCCCTCCCCACGGAAGCAGGACGTTTCGGTCCCGCCATTTCGGTCCTGCCATTTCGGTCCCAAGGCATTTCGATCCCGAGACACTTCGGTCCCGAGCCATTTTGGTCCCTAGCCATTTCGGTCCCAAGACATTTCGGTCCCGAGCCATTTCGGTCCCAAAACATTTCGGTCCCAAAACATTTCGGTCCCTTCTCCTACAAACTGAAATTTTGTGAAATAAGACATAATTTTATAGGGAACATTGCAGAGTTTTTAAATTGAGGGCCATAAAATTTTAGTATAATGCGATTATAAGTGCCCGAAAACCGCAAACAAGTATAACTCTTATAAAAAATATTATAATTCACACAAATTTTGTATGGTAATTCTAATAATAATTGGTAATCCTAATGATAATTGGTAATCCTAATTCTCAAAACATTCAGTAATTTTGATATAAAAATCAAATTAATATTTTATTAAATAAATTTATTAATTAAAAATTATTAATTTACATAATGAATTTTACATTAAAAGAAACTCAATACATAATTAATTTTATATTCAATACATCATTATATTTCCTAGTAGTTCTAAACTGAAATTTATCTTTTACTTGTTTATTTATTGTATATTTAAAATTACAGAAATTTAAAACAATTAGTATAGTTAAATATAAAACTAAAATAAGAATTATTATTAGTAGTAAGAGCGAAAAGGTAATACAAATAAATAAATAAATAAAAGCTTAGTTTTGACACTTAAAAATTGAAAATAAAATTATTTAAAATAACATTATATTACATTTTAATATATTTTATTAAATTATACATTATATTTTATATATAATATTTATATTATTATATTTTAAAATATTATTATATTAATTTTATGTAAATAAAAATAAAAAAATAATCATCTTATTAGAATGAAATAGGCCCAATTTCAATAAAATTAACTCACAAAAATTGTCTTCATGGCATGAGAAAACTGTTAAACAAAGCAGTCAATTAAAAAAAAGTGGCGGAGGCAAATTTAAAAAAAAATTTTTTTTCATAGCATGCCCAGTTACTAGATCACTATTGCTTTCGCAATGTTAATAATGGAAAGTAACTTATGAAAACAAATTTATAAGATGCAACTTTGTATTATTTTAAAAAAAAAAATGTTCTTCAATAAATACATTTTATTTCTAAATTATCAAAGGAGAGGGTGTAGATGGGTGATTTGAGGAAATATGCATATATTATAAGTTATAACTGTCTAATTGAATTATTAAAGACATTTATTATTAAACTAATTGGAAGAAAAAAATAAGCGCTGTTTTTTTATTATTTAATTAATGCTAATTTAAAGGTTCTAAAACAATGTACGTAAACAGCCAAAAAAATAATTGTGGAAGTTTATATAAAATACTTTTTAGTTTATAGTAGTTTATAGAAGTTTATATAAAATACTGATACTAATAATTAATAATAAAATTTAAAATAATTATTCTGATTAATAATAATACTACTAAAAGCAAAAGACAATATCCCCTAAACTTATATCACATTGTTTAATCAAACAAAATTTTCAGCTCACTGTGACTCATTATCACGAGTTGTAAAAGTTTAAATTTATCGGAATCTTATATTCAACTTTTTATAAAACTTGGGGGAGAGGGGAGAGAATTAAAAAAGGCCCGAATAATGTTGAACTTATACCATTTTGTAAGCCCACAACAATTAGAATCTGACTTATAAGGTAGGGAGCAAAGAAATAACAAGGGACCAAAGTTGCTGGGGACTGAAATGTCTTGGGTCCGAAATGTCTTGGGACCGAAATGGCCAGGGACCGAAATGTCTCGGGACCGAAATGTCTCGGGACCAAAATGTCTCGGGACCGAAATGTCGTGTACCCCCTCCACATACACTCATACACACACACACCACCACCACAGAAAAACAAGGGAGACTGAATTTAAAAAAAAAAAACACATTTAAGTACCTGGTTATCTAATTCTTCGTATCTTACATTTTTTTTTCATTCAGGCAATAACAGGTTTTGAGATAACTTTTAAAGCCCCCCCCCCTCCCACCTTCCCCTATCTCAGTCCCGAGAGAGCAAGGATGCTCAAACTTCATAAAATCGTCTCAATCTAGTGTTTATATTCTAAGGTTAACAATGTGTACTATTATCAGACTTATTTAAATATGTGATTTGTAAAAAGGGACGCTTTTTTCCGGTGCGCTTTTCTCCGGGGACGCTTTTATCCGGGGGTACTTTTTTCCGGGGCGCTTTTTTCCGTGCACTTTTTTCCAGTGCGCTTTTCTCCGCCTACCCTAAAAAACACACATTATCACAAACAAAAAATGCAATAGAAAAAAAAGTGGAAGGTGTGCATGTATTGGTTTATTTTAGCATTTTACACATTTAGGATAAATTAGTTCCAGAAAGTATATTTAGAATTTCGGAGTGTACTTTACTCTCTAAAAAAGGGGAAAAAAAAAGAAAGAAAGATAATGTCCCCAGCATAGATTAAGAAACACTTTGTTTTTACAGAAATTTCGCTTTTCAATAAGGTAAAAGAAAATCTTAATAAACGATAATAATAAATAAAAACTCAGCTTATAACGCATTTTAAAACCAAATTTCAACAGTTACAGCCAGAAATTCAGCCAAATTATTCTGTTCAGCCGTGAATTTAATCTATATTATTTGCACATGTTATACATAGTATATGCTTAAACCTGGTTTAGTAAAAAACGCTTAGGAATTTAAAATTTTACCTTCAGAAATTTGTAGCAATAAATGGAAACATATGCTTGAATTATTTGGTACAGCCTAATGTATTATCAAAAGTTTTTTTTTTTTTTATTCGCCACACATTAAGCTCAAATTTAATTGAAGCTAAAATATTATTAAAACTACTCAATCCACACTATCAGACATTATTATTCTTAGTCGCCCATGTATCCGGGTCTTTGGATGTCCTCATGTATGATTATTTAGTCAACGCTCATTATAACGACCACCCATTAGCGCCCATTAACGACAGCCCATTATATAGCAACCGTTTCATTATAACAATATATGCAATATCCTGGAAATATATCTCATTTATGTTATGTTATTTTGACATCCAGTATAATTACGAACAAATGCATATTACCAATACAGCGGCCAAATTAACCTATCACCCCCTTTTTTTCCTTAAAAAAAAATAAATAAATATATATGTATATATATATATAATAAACATTAATTTAAATTAATTTGTAAAAAAAAAAAAAAAAAAAAAAAAAAAACTAGTCGTTTGCAATTTGTTCAAAATTATTTCGCCAATCTTGGCTTGATAAACTTTAAATGCTGTATTACTCATATACGTTAAAGAAACATCTTATAACTCCAAAAATAAAAATAATATTATTTAACAGTTTACTGCGTCAGATTAAGTGTGCCATTTCCAATTAAAATATATCTTTCAAGTGAAATTTTAATGATATACAGGCTCATGAAAAAAATCAAAGAGTGTGGAAAATATGATTACAAATATCTCAGCTACTGGTTATCCGATCGACATCATTTTTTTTTTATGGAAAATTCATGCTTATGTAACTCTCTTTTCAACGACTATTTCGAGAATCTGAAAAATATAGTTGTGGAAAATAGGAGTTATTGAAATTCAATAAGCTTCCTTCCATTATTACATACTAAGCACATACAAAAATTCAAGTCTCTTAATTTATTTTGGAGAGCATTTACAGACATGCAGGCAGACGGACGGCAGTTTTTTTTTCTCTAAAAAAAATGCTTTTCGAAACTTCCAGTTTTTTTTTTTTTTTTTTTTTTTTTTTTTAACGATTTAAGATTACCCTGTACTACGTAAGATGGGTCTTAACTTTTATTCGTGATTTAAATTTATTTTGAATTTTTTTCAGAAATTTGTTATTCTGTTAAAATGACTTATATATTGTCAATGTTTATTTAGTACAAAAGTGAAAAAAAATGTAATATTATTTTATTATGTAAATTTCTTTGAAACCCCAATTTTCCCTCACCAGATTAAAGTTTACTTTTTTTAAATTCGTTTTCATTATAGCGATTTCTCATTATGAAGACCCCCTTTTCGGACTACGAGGAATCATTTTAACGAATTTAGATTGTATTTATATTATATAAACATATTTTAGTGTACTAAATATAGTTCTAATTACACTTTACTGAAATAAAAGCCACCTATGCCATTCATGTTGATAATGTGTAATTGTTAAGCTTTTGTGTTGCCCCTTATATGATCTAAGCGTTTATACTTTGTATACACATAAAAAGCAAAAATATATTAAACTTAAATACGCATATCATAAATGAAATCTAACTTCCAGCTCTTATATCTAATTGACAGTACTGCAGATGTAGGGTATTGTATCAAAATCTTTTACGTGTCCCTGTAAATGAGATGATGAATGCTATGCAAATCATGTTATATAAGAAGCCACAGTAATGTATATTAATTTTATTGTGTTTGAAATAGTGTAAAATGACTAAAATAAGCTGGAAAAAAAAATCACACTAGACCATTATGTAACAAAATTCTTTTTGCTAACCTTGTAAATGCATAAAAAATATTTTGAATCCTTGTTTTACAAAATGCATGATTCACTGCGCTACATTTATGCATATGAAAATCATTATGTTTGAAACTGCTTTACTTTATTAAATTGAACTTGAAACGATTTTTTAAATTCCAGTTGATCATATTGTAACAGAAATTGTTTAATCGTCCTTGTTAAATAAACTGTAAATTATACATACTTCGTTTTCGATACCGATCAAGTTTTAATAAGCATCTGTAACATACAAAAAATCAGAGTAATCCCAATAAACTTACACGAATCAGAGACGGTCGGGCAGACAGAAAAATATAAATCATAAATAATTTTCAATTAATTTGAAATGTGTTTAAAAAATATTTTTTTTTTATGTAATTCAAAATTTTACCTGGAGGGAAGAGGCGATTTAAAGGAAAAAGCCCAAATCTACCAAATAATGTCCACCTTCAACCTCGTTTTAAAATGCCCAATTTTTGAAAAAAAAAAAAAAAAAAAAAAAAAAAAAAAAAAAAAAGGGAAGAAGAAGAAGAAGAAGAAAAAAAAAAGCATTGCTTATTCCTGTAAACTGCATTTTTATTTTTTGGAAATAATTGACGTTCTTCATCCAGAATTTTTGATATAAATACCCCAAAAACAAATCGAACACGCATATTTAAATTTACAAAGATGACTTTAGTTTTGTTAGATATTACTATTGACCCAATCAAAAATAATAATTATGAATAGGGTATATAACAATAATAATATGGAACAATTTATTTTTCCATAGCCAGGAAAAATAAATTCCCCTCTATGACAAAACTTTTACAAAACAATTTCTACAAAACAAATACTTCGCTTAGCCGTCGCTCTATTTCGCTAGTGTCGAGAGACTCAAGGTCTACTATCCCTGCTGTGACACTAAAGGGAAAATTTCTCGGAAAATTTTTAAGAGAGATCCCAAGCGAATCACCACAGGGGGTGGTGGGGAGTAACAATTAAGTATTGTTGACAAATCTAGATAAGGTAGGGTGGTGAAGTATGGTGGGGGAAGGCACATTTACCAGATTCGTTCTTGCCATTATTGAAGCCATATTCTTTGAACGTCTTGAGTCGGTGGTGCCTGTTTAGAGTATGTTTTGAAGAAACGCGCCGAGTCGGCCTTGCCTGTTTCAGAGAAACTTTTCGTGAACGTCTATAGACGGTCTTGTCAGTGAGGGGGTTAATCTTAATCTTTTACTTATTTTTCCCTTGTAAATATTTTATATTAACCAAGAACTATTAAAGTTATGTGATATTACCTCTGGACTCCTTCACTTATATGGGGGCTCGACCGGGATTTGAACTCCTTCACTTATATATATATATATATATATATATATATATATTTTAAATGAAGGTCTAGAGCAAAACTAGTTATAACAGTAGATAGAATATAAGTTAAGATAGATAGAATAATTCTGATATCTAATTATATCTTAATAGATAAAATAATTCATAAGATTTTTTTCTACAATATGTTCCTTTTCATATATGATACTGCACAACACACAAATGATTATTAAAGATTTCAGTGTTTCAAAATTATTTAAAATTCTTAAAATTATTACTCAGCTATTTAATTTTCTTAAATTGCACAGATCTTTTTGAGATACTCTGTATATAGATTAAATGTTATCTAAATTATCCTTCATCATTTGCAAATTGAACCTTGTTTAAAGAAGATCAAATGAATATCAGTTAAAAATAATGTAGGTAAAATTTGAACGTCAGAAATTGAGTTTTTTTAATAGTTAGTGTGCACTGTTAAACATTGAAGATATACTTTAAACTCACTATTTGGTAGTACAAATTTTAGAATACCTTTTAATTATACGAAAAATGAAAATGTTTTTGCATAATTGGTTGGTAGGGCAAAATTTTGGCAATAAATAATAAAGAAATCCATGATGTAAGCACAAACGTAAAGTCGACATTTATGAAGAAACCATTTAAAAGAAAGAAAAACGGATTTAATAATATCCATTGATATTATAGCTTAGTGCTATCATGTATTATTGTGGCTTATATTTCATTTAACTATGATCAAGACTCAAGAAAATTTAAAAAAAAGAATAAAATAGAGAGATGTTTGAAGGCTAAATATTATGTTCATTTCGTAGTTAGTTTTTAAGATTGAAAACAAAATTTGAATTTTCTTATAGGATATAATAAGATTTTAGAACATTTTTAAACTACCCTTGAAGTAGATATTACCTGTTTCAGGACAACAAAAAAGCGATTCTCAATCTCTCGGCTACCACGAACCCATTTTTCATATTTCATCTGTCTTCGTGGACTTCCAAAATTTAAAACTGAAATTATTGATTGTAACAGTCATTTCAATTAACAGTCAAACAAGAAAAGATAAATAATTTCAGAGAACTGATATTGTTTAGGTTTTCCCTTCATTTTTTGGTGAGAGCACGACCTTGCTACCTCTTACCAAAGTTGATTTGCTCATGCCATCATACGTGAACCTTCTGGCCAGTTTAACCTTGTCTATTCCCATACAGGCTCGTTCATAAACTGGGACATTTCGTAACAATATTTAAGTGTAAATTGTTTTAACTCTTAACACAAAAAGTGCTTGTAAAAAATAATAAAAAAAAGGTATTTCCATTGTATTTGTGTAATTGCATTGTGTGATTGTACATAAACGTATGATTCTATGGAAATTACATATATCTTCCTTATTCTTTTTTTCAGAGAATAATGTTGCTGCATCATGTACTTGTACTGCTTATGTCGCTAGAATTTACCTTTGCCTTTCCAAGAGACAGAACCACAGAAACACCAGACATACCTCCCATAGAGAATCCAAAGCTGAGAAGGCCTACACACATCAGCGAATTCACCGATCCTGACACTGGACTTAACCCTTTCGTAGACCTGGAAGAGGGACTCACCTCAATAGGCAGAAACGTCATGGAAGATGAGAGGCGGGACGACCAACCCTACTTCGATATCGATCTTGTTGAAGGAGATGTTCCAGACCGTAGATGGAACTTACAGGAACCTAAAGAACACCTGGACAGAATGCCTGTTCGAAGGCCTGAATTCGACTATAAAGAAGAAAACGACTTCCATGTCATAACAACACAACGAATTCTCCCAACTCCTCTGACTACTGTTGAATTATTTGTTCCAAAAGAGACGGAAAAGTTAGAAACAAATGTTGTTGAAGAGGAAAAAGATGTTCAGACTGAAGTAGAAAAAGAAGAGAAAGAATCTTTAACGGTTTCACGGAGCACGGTGATTTATGCAACTGTCGCCATTTCTGTCAGCACACTCATTATTGTTTTAGTGGGTGCTTGTTGGTGGAGAAGGAAACTAAAATCTTCTCGAACTTCAACGACCACGACAGAAAATGGCGAAGTGAAAAGCTAGACAAAGTAAATCACGTTTTGTGATTTGTTTTCCGAGGATTTGATTTGTGATATTAAAATATCATTATTTCTATGAGTACCTGTCTTGAAAAGAACTATGAAAATAACTTTTCGGATGTACAGTTTTACTGAACTAGTTTCAATAGACTGTCAAAACTAGTTTAAAGAGACTGATAACTGATGCTTTGTAAATATTTATTGTAATGAATTAGAACTTGGATACGATGTATTGACATAGGTTGGGAATTATATGTGACATTAACATTTCTCTACATTCTGGCGTGAAAATATACACTTTTCATAACGAAAAACATATATTAAATTTATTTAAAATATTTTTTTCCTGATTCGTCAGAAATAGCTAAATTTTGTCAACAAAAGTTGTCAGTATAAGTTTTGTTGTTGTTATTTTTTTGTGGCAGCTAGCTAAGTATTTTCGACGATCTTTGCATCTGATTGCATTACTGCAAACAAATATTTCTATAAGATTGATAAAGACTGATTTGTTGAATTAAAGACATTAAACTATTCTGGAACTAATTGTTTCACCTAAAATACCATATATGTACAATTAAATAAGCAAACTTTGTATGAGATAACCATAAAACTGTGAGTCGTCAATTATGGCGATTCATACAAATTTTATTATTTAGTTATGATTCATCGAATGTTTTTTGTTGTTGTTTCATCTGTATTATGTACAGTTGCACCATTCAATGAAATGATGTCTATAGCATAATTTTAATTTCTTTTTCTAAATAAAATTTTAGTTTTTTCTTTTCAATTACAGTAAAACCTCCATAACGGACACTCTCGAATAGCGGACACCTCTATTTAACGGACAATTTTCAAATCCCCACTACCAAAACTTTAATTTTTGTATGTTTAACCTCTTAATAACGGACATTCCGAATAGCGGACAGTAATTTTGGCAAAAAAGAATAAAAAATTATTTTTTTAAAGAAAAAAAAAATAAAAATACTCTAAATTTATCAGGGCAATGTATCACAAATTTTGTGATCACAGATAAATATGGGGATGAGCTGGAGAAAATTCCCTCTCCCCCTAAATTTATCCCCTACATAACCCCCTCCACCCTCGGATGATTAGAGATTGTATGCTTTTAAGAAACAGAAAAATACAATAAACAATTATATATATATATATATTTTTTTTTTTTTTTGAAAAAGATGATTTAAAAGGATTAAAACTACTGACAGAGTTAAAACTTCACATTGATTAACAAGTTACATGTAATCGAAAGTAAAATCGTACTTTTGTAACATTTTTTTTCTTTTGTAAGAATGTAATAAGCAAAGGATAAATGTATGCACAATTTTATTTCAGTTTCATTGCTTTAAAAATTATTTTAATTTCTGGTTTAATCATATAATCAGGTTTAATCAGGACATTTTTAAATCGACTAATGAAACATTAAGCATTCATTAGCAATTTTTCTATCGCTGAGGTTTTCCCAATAGCGGACACCTCCGAATAGCGGACAGTTTCTGTGCTCCCAAGGTGTCCGTTATTTAGATGTTTTACTGTTTAAAGTTCTCAAAACTGGATTAGGGTATAGAGTATAGGTGCTGTGGAACCTCCAGCATGAAGATTAGGGAAACGAGGTGAATATCTTCGAAGGTGGTGACACAAATTTAAACTAAGAAAATTATTTTATTGAATCATATAATAAAAGTTATCTTGGTTAACCCTTTATCTACCGAATTATTTATCAAGAAATGTCTTCACATCAATAATTGTCTTATTTAATATCTGAAGATATACTGGAATTTTTAAATAATAATAATGTGAAATTTAGAAGTGTTTTTTCATTGAAACTGATTAAATTTATCGGTATTTATAATTTTTTTGTAAAATATTCACAAAAAAAATCAAATTAATTAACCAAAAATACTCATATAGAAATATTATAATTCTTATAAAAGCAATGTATTTAAATGTACTATGATCCTCTCTGTAAATGGAAAGGCTTTTACCGTCGAAAATATTTCATCTACCTTTTTTTTCAAAGAAAAAAAAAGATGTACCTATGAAAATGATTAAGAGAATTACCTCTCTTTTAATATATTTAATTTCGACTGTTTTTCTATTCTATCTAAATTAGATCGAGTAAAGTATATTGTGCGGTAAGAAAAAAAACTTTTATTAATAGACTGATTAAATAAGTTTTTTATTAAATTTTCCACAACGGCACTTATAAGTACCATCGGTAGATAAAGGGTTAAACAATGTCACTATTCATAACAATATATACACATACTTGGAATGGGTTCGTCACTAAAAGTGTTCTATTGATAACTTGAACGAAAGTTCTTATAGTCCGATGAATATAGCTTAAAAATTTACTAAGATGTCTTAAAATCCTTTTCCTTAGTTAATTCATTTCTTTATGTTCTTGTGTAGAGAAATGTTGTCGATAAGTTCAATTAACTGTCCATCCCTTTCATATCCCAAGTGTGGAGTATACGGTGCTAAACCTCGGATTAATTTTTCAATCCGCGAGACCATCACCTCGAGAGATTTATCCTCTCTGAATACCTGAGAGATCTAGAACGTTCTTCAGCTGAGTTGGAACTCGAACTCCCTTCTCTCCGGTCGCATTTTCAGAAAGAATCACGTTTTGAGCACCAGCCTTGGCGAGTTGGCGAAAGCGAGAACGTTCAGCTAGCTGCATCGCCAAACTCAAAATAAACTATGTTCAAATGTGTCATAAAACATATGATTAACAGAATTATATTTATTACAAGATAATCTTTACTACTGTTTTTAATTAACTTCTCAATTTATTCGAACATAGCGAGTTAAGGAAATAATATTTTTGAATTGGGGAAAAAAAAAGAAAAAAAAACCTGTGTTTAGGTGTTCTGTGAAATTTAAAGCATTTTAATCTGAAAAAGCTCTTTGTTTTAAACTATATTTTATCGTAAACAACGGTGAATAACAGTTCCTCATATTATAGTCTTTGCTTGATAACATTTACGGAAAAACAAATGAACAATAAGCGCGATCTCTTTTCAGAAGGAAGAGTTGCTATTCGCTAGGCGTTTGACATCACAAACAAGAAAGGGTGCGTAGCATTGACTTCATCTCCGCGCCAATCGTTGTTCTGGCAATAAGGTGCTCAAAACGTGATTCTTTCTGAAAATGCTCTCCGGTCTCATCTATCAATCAATTAAAATGTTAGACTGAGCAAACAAATACCAATTTTGTTTTTACTTTTTTGATAATTTTATTACATTTTTATGTACCTAACATTTGACATTAAAACAATATGGTGCTCGAAAATTATTAAAAAAAAGTTTATTAAAAATTAGTTTAATTTGATAAATTAATATGCAGTAATAGGAAAATAAACAACTTTGAATTACATGTTTACTTAATACTAATTGTTATACAAGGAAATTTGCAAAATGACAAGAAAAAAGGGAAATGGAAACTTGAAGTCTTACCAATAGAGTTATTGATGATTTATAAATTTAGAAGAAAAAAATTACTGAATTTAAAGTATAGTTATAATAATAAACCATAGGAATTGGATTTTAAGCCAGAATTTTTGAAAAAGTCAACAAATTATAAATTTCTTGGGATCTTAATGAGGTAATAGATATATAGTCAAGTTCACAAAAAAAGAATGGAGATCTCTACTTCGTGTTTCTCTACAAAAACCGCATGGTATAGCATAAAATAAGTGTTTTAAAATTTCATTATAGTAATAATTCGCAATATTATTGTTGAAATTGTTTTTGGAATGTTAGAAGCAATGTCTCTTTCCTGTTCAGTGGAATTATTTTGTAAATTAAAATAATATTTTTTGCAATTATTTTACCTCACCTGACATTACTTTTACCTTTTCACTGTTTATACTACTTTTCCTGAATAATATGGATAATTGCAATAGCCAAAAATTTGTATTTCTCGTGCTCCATGTTATAAAAGAACCTACCTATAAGTTGTATGTGATCATCATGCTCTATTGAGTTTTGTCACCATGTCAAAATTGAAGGCATTTCAATCATACACTATATGGCCAAAGATGACCGGCCACTTGCGATTTTAGACATTTTATTAAATACAGAGAAAAACATATGAGTAATTATCCTGAAATTCTAAGTGTGTAAATATAATAGTATAGGTCAAACATTTTCGTGAAGATTTTTTTTTTCCAAAACCCCATAGGGAACCGTCAACAAATTGAAAAAGAACGAATACCTTTTGGATTAACCCTGTCAAAACTAATGTAACAAAAATGCTCAAACTGTTGATTATGATTAAGCGGCTAATTGTCATAAACTGTGCTCATTTTTATGGGGATAACATGTATATTTTTAGAAATATTAAGATTTTTATCAAAACAGTCACAAATTTTGACAATTTTTTTGCTTATAATTTGCAGAGTTTTTAATATAAATATTTTCTTTCCGAAAATAAACAAGCATCATTTTACATAACACCCTGTAATCAGAATAAAAAAGTAATAAAAATTGTATGAAAAATGAGCAAGTTTACTAAATATTTTTTTTATTGCGCATGTGTGAACGCTATAAAAAATTCATTTGTAAATTTTTTTAGCTAAATATATAGAGCAACTTTTGTGAAAGTCTCAAAAGCAGTACTTGAAAATTCTGAAAGAGATCGTCTATAGAATAAGCTCAAAATCCGCTGTTTCCAAAAGGATGCAAAAAATGAGGGGTTATATCCAAATATAGTAGTGCGTGCCATATCGTGTATTCTATATTGACACAATGGATAAATGGATACAGTCCCTCACCTTTTTTTTTTCTTCATTTTGGGAATAACATATTTTGAGCTTATTCTATCGACGGTCACTTTTAGAATTGCCAAGTTATGTTTTTGAGACTTTCACAAAAGTTGCTCTACATATTTAACTAACACAATATGCAAATGAGATTTTGATAGCCTTCACGCATGCGCAAGGAAAAATTATTTAATAAACCTTAATTTAAAAACCTTTTTTTTACAGTGGATGTTTACATATACGATATGATAAAATTTATAGTGATATAATTGTAAACAAACCTAGACTGGGAGGCGCAGCACAGATTATCACCTCATCAAGTTCAAGGATGAAAATCTAGAATCCATTTTAGTGCTTGGCTCATTGGATTTTTCTTCTCCCAATCCTCCATGCTGTCATACTTTTGGGTGCAGGAAAGCATAATGATAAACCTACGAGTCAACTGCGAAAATAGAGTTTTTAGGTGTTTTCTACCAAGATATGACTTAGTAGACCAATTGTGTTTTCATATGCGAAACGAGATTTAACTAATTCTGGAATTTCAGCCGTGAATTCGATGAGGTGATTGTCTGTGCTGCCACCTTTTGGTCCAACATTATCTTGACCATAACGACAAGTTTCTTATTTTCATTTCCTAAAATCTGCTGGATGAATCAAATGTTTTTGCTCGTCTGTCGCTGCTCCATTAGAGAGACATTTTAATCCAAACCAATTACAACAAAAATTATGCAGTTCAACATGGTACAGTCGACTCCCGTTAATTCGAAATCGGATAAATCGAACATTCGAACTAAACATAAAGTCCCGAATTTTCAATGGCAAAATAACGTTAAAATTTTTCATTTATTCGAACTCGTTTTCTCTTGACTTCGTCTAATTTGAACTAACGCTAATTCCAATTTTTCATTTTTCCCTACTTTTTCACGGACTTCAGATCCTTTATCTTTCATTTTTGTCAGAATTGTTTAGCATACATTTAATCCCATGCATTTGATATCCGCATTCTTAGTACGGCGTCTGTCCATCAATGATACTTCCATACCCCCTTCTTACTTGAAACTTGGAACTTGATCCTAATCCCATAATTAGTTTATGTATTTATATCTTTTTATTTTAAATTATCTTTTAATTTAATATTAAGTCATATTCTAATAATAACAGCCGAAATAAATTTGAAAAATACTGTAATATTAATTCCTGTAATAGTACTCCTTTAAACATGATTTTTTCTCATACTTTCTATAATTTGAACGTTTCTTGTGGTTCCGACGAGTTCGAATTAACGAGAGTCGACTGTATATAATTTGTAAAAATTCGATTGAAAAAAAAAAAAAAATCAAGAAAATTTGTTTCTATAATTCTGTAACAGAGCTGAAATTCAAAGAGCATAAAAGCGACACCTTTTGGGTAGTATACAAAGAGATATATAAGGATCTAATAAGGATCTACTTATGTAATAGTGCAACTGAATATGAAGTTTGATTAAATTCTATGCATCAGTTTTGAGCTATAGCTATCACAAATATCGTAAAAAATGCAGCGCAGTCTATTACATAATTTACACGAAAACCTAATCAGGAACAACTTATGTCAACGTCTAACAGAATATTAAGTTTGATGAAATTATGTTCATTAATTCTTGAAATACTCTCGATAACATCGTGAAAATCGTGAAAGAAAAGTATTGAATTCTGGAAGTGGTACCGAAGGACTCCCTTCCCCGGAGCACATGGTACACCAGGAAGATTTCAGATTTTTATATGCACCAGGGAGAAAAGTTCAACCCCCGGCCCTCCCACACATATACAGAAATCTAGAATGTCTCTCTCGAGAACCGCAAAAATCTCTCCCTCAGAAAAATGTCTGAATTCAACCACCCCTTAAAAAAGCAGCATAGCAGCGTAATCTATCAGGATTTACACGAAAGCCTAATCAAAAACAACTAATGGCAATGTGCGACAGATAATTAAATTTGATGAAATTCCGTTCATTATTTCTTGAGATATAATCCCTAAAATCATATGTATCCTGAAAAACGGTTGAATTAAGGGGTATCCCGAAGAGGTACATCTCCATCTGTGGAAAATTGAAATATCCATCCAAAAGATTTGAGATTTTATGCTAATATACCAAAAGTTCTAGCCCTCTTCTCTGAAGTCTAGAATGCCTCTCTACGGAGCCGCAGAAATCCCTCCCGGAGAAAAATGTCTGGGTTCAACAATGCTGATAAAAGCAGCATAGCAACGCCCCCTTTTGAGTGAGTTACACTAAAACCTAATAAGCAGCAACTTATGCCAACGTTTAACTGAATATGAAGTTTGAAGAAAATTCCTGCATAGTTCTTGAGACAGCGATCTTGCAGTAATTAGGAAACATAGCAGCGCCACCTGTTGAACGATTTTCAGCAAAGTATTTCAGCACCAATTTATACGAAAGTCTAACTAATAAAGTTTCAACAGATTCCAAGCATTAGTTACTGAAATATAGCGCCAATAAATTTTTTGTCGGAGACAAAAACAAACAGGGTCTGATCAGTAAATAATACAGTCACAGCAAAAAAAAAAAAAAAAAATCTTGACGTTTGCAATTTCAGACATCTTGTTAAATATCTAGAAAAATACATGAGGAATGACTCTGAAACTGCAGATGTATAAACAAAGTAGTACAAGTCATATATTTTCGCGAAGATTTTTTTTTCTCCAAAATCCAATAGAGGACCGTCAACAAATTGAAAAAGAACGAATATCTTTTGAATAACCCTGTCAAATCTAATATAGTAAAAGCGTTCAACCTACAGATTATGATTAAGTGGCTTATTGTAATAAATGTGTTCATTTTTATGCGGATAGCATGTATATACTCGTAGAGAAATTAAAGTTTTTATAAAAACTGTCCCAAATTTTGCCAAGTTTTTTGCTTATAATTTGCAGAGTTCTTAATATAAAACAATGTTCTTTTCAGAAAATATGAGAAACAACATTGTACATAGCACCTTGCAATCAAAATTAAAAAATATTAATAATTTTATGAAAAATGAGCAGGTTTACTGAATAAATTCTCACTGCGCATGCGTCAACTCTATAAGAATTTCATTCGAAAGAATGAAATCAGAATCCATTATTCCCAAAATAAAATAAAAAGATGAAGGGCTGTATCCATATTCTATTGATTAGTGTCTAGAGTCTAGAGAATATTGCACGTACTGATATATTTGGATACAGCTCCTCATCTTTTTGCTTCATTTTGGGAATAACGGATTTTGATTTTATTCTATCGACGATAATTTTCAAAATTTTCAAACTATGATTTTGAAACTGTGATAAAAGTTGCTCTATACATTTAGCTAACACAATATACAGGGGCATAAATCTCGGGGGGGGGGGTGCAACACCCCCTCCAAGAAAAGATCAGTCGGAAAATTCCCAGATCGATCAGAAAAACTATGTTTATTCGGAAAAAATGGTATTGCGTATTAAACTATAAAAATTTATAAATTGGAAAACGGAAAAATTCTTCTTCAATCGGAAAAAATAGTATAATCATATAAAAATTTATAAATTGGAAAAACGAAAATATCATTCGTAAAATTTCCCGTTTCATCTCAAAAAGGCATGTTTAGTCGGAAAAAATCATATTTCATATTAACCAATAAAATTTATAAATTGGAAAAACCGAAAAGTCAGTCCAAAAAATTATTGTTCGATCGAAAAAAAAAAATGGTATTAACCTATAAAAACTTATAAATTGGAAAAACGAAAATATCATTCGGAAAATTTCCGCTCCATCGGAAAAGGCATGATTAGTGGGAAAAATTAGTATTACGTATTAACACTAGAACCGCCATTAAGGGTCAAAATGACCCCCAGCTAAATTGATAATAGTCGATTCGAACCAGAATTTTCATTATAAGATATGTTAAACGTTTGCGGCACAATAATAGATTAATTAAATAAGTTAAATAATTTAGAATTAAAATTCTGGTGAGAAACCATTTTTGTAAAATTTGAGTAAAATACCCGGCGGTTCTAGTGTTAACCTATAAAAATTTACAAATGGGAAAAACAAAAAGTCAGTCCGAAAAATTCTTGTTCTATCGGAAAAAAGTAATTTTAGCCGAAAAAAAAAAATGGTATTAACCTATAAATATTTATGAATTGGAGAAATGTTTTTATAGTTTTTAATTAAATAAGAAAAACAAGTTATACCAGATGTAAATTTTCCATTTATTCCTGTTTAAAAAAATTAATCTAAAAACAAGTTAGATCGAAGAAAACCTATAACATTTTATTCTTAATCTGATTTATTTCCCCTTGAAGTATCTAAATAGAAAAACAAAACAAAAAAAACAACAACAACAACAAAAAAAAACAGTTTAGAACGAAGAAAACATACATTTTTTCTTAGCCGGAACTATTATTAATTAATTTAAATAATTGGTGATTTAGTAATTACTTTAATTTACTAATTAATATAATTTATTAATATAAGATTTGTTTTTTCTAATAAAACTATTCAGAAAATTTTTGATTTTTCAAATATTGTGGACTCGGAAACCTCAATATGACGAAAAAAAAAATATTTAAGTACATATTCTAGCAATGTTAATATTATTTGTAACCTTGATGTTTTAGATAAAACCTTGCTATTTCGATTTTTTTTTCTTTTTTTTGTGCCTTTTGACTTCGAGATATCGAAATCCACCTGTATTTCTTTACTGTCGAGAAGTTTTTAGTTTAGTCTCGAAATTTTAAGATACACTGATTTTAGTGAAGAAACTTTTTTTTTAAATCTAAACTTTAAATTGAATTAGAAATATTTATCATGGAATTTAGGTGGTTGTGGTATACGACGAAAATTCAAAACTGAATTGCAAATATCTGGTATTTTTCCATATCAACACTCTAAACGTGGAAGGAGTGAAAAACTCATTTTTTAGAAGAGTGAGAGGCATTTTCACTCTTTTTGGAGTGATATTTTTAAAAATACACTCCTTAAAGAGTGGAATTTTCAACTCTGTAGAAAGGAGTGAAGCATTTCACTCCGTTATCGAGAGTGAATTATCTCACTCTGCTGACGAGAGTGAGCTATCTCACTCCGATGACTAGAGTTTAAACCTGACATTATACACTTAAACTAGTTGGATGTGCCAATCCCAAAACTTTCTTCTATCTCATACATACATTTTAATATTAAAAAAAAATAGTTACTCATTTTAATGCTTTAATAATTTTAATTCAATACCTTACCAATTTTGATTTTCATCTTAAATTTCTGCTTCAATCAATTAATCGGAGTAAAAACGAATTTCCGTCTCTGCACGAGCCGATGGACAATAGAATGATAAGCAGATTTTTTTTTCAAATTCAGGGAGGACCTAGTTGCCTTACCAAAAAATAATCATATACAAAGTATTTAGTTCAGTTCTAGAACTAACTTCATACACTTTTATGTGCTGCAATATCGAAAATGGCATACAATTCGGTATTGCAGCGCCCCCTTTCGGCGGATTTTTTTCAGATTCAGGGCGATCTAACTAGCCATAGCCATACGCTTACACAAAAAATTTCGTTCAATTCGATGCATAACTTCATGTACTTTTGGTCGGTACAATATTGAAAATGGCACAAAAATCGCGATTGCAGGGCCCCCTTCCGACGGATTTTTTTCAAATTCAGGGAGGACCAACTAGCCATAGTCATACACATACACAAAAAATTTAGTTCAATTCGATGCATAACTTCATATACTTTTGGTCGGTACAATATTGAAAATGGCACAAAAATGGCGATTGCAGCTCCCCCTTCCGGCGGATTTTTTTCAAATTCAGGGAGGACCAACTAGCCATAGTCATACACATACACAAAAAATTTGGTTCAATTCGATGCATAACTTCATATACTTTTGGTCGGTACAATATTGAAAATGGCACAAAAATCGCGATTGCAGCGCCCCCTTCCGGCGGAATATTTCAAAACTGAAGGAGGACCTGCTTGCCACAACCAAAAACATTCGCAAAAAATTTGGTTCAATTCTATGCATAACTTCATACACTTTTTGATGGTAGAATGGCGACATACAGACACACACGGACAGACAGACATTTTGTAAAAACATGTTTTTTGGAATCTCTGACCCCTAAAACGTGTAAAATCCGTCGAAAACCGGAAGTCGAAAAAATTTCGATTACAATACTTTCTTCTATTGAAGATAGAAGAAAGTAAAAAACTGGATATGGAACTCTTCTCCATAATCCTTTAACTCATTTCATTTATAATACATAACTTTAAACCGAAGCATTAAATACATGAATTTTGTTTATTTCTTTTTAAATAAAAAGAATGGAAAAACAAAAATAATGATATTTTGAAGCTTCATAATGCTACAAAAGAGTAAAACATAAATAAACCGATTTACCTCAGCCTAAATCTTGCAAAAAAAACCTTTACACAATAACCAATGAAATGCATTTTGTTTGGACGTTGCCATTAAACAATAACAAATAATCATGATTTCTGTGCCACATATGTTAGCCTAATATATATATAGATATTTTTAATGTAACGATACTTTTACAAATTTTTTATTGTATTTTTATAGCTTACAATTATTTTCTATTTTCTAAGCAACTTGTTGAACCAGAAACATGTTTTGAGTTTTATACAGGATATTGGATTTTTAATGTCTAAAACTGTCAAAAAGTTTATACAAGTGTTTAAAACTAAAAAGTGTGAAAAATTGCAAATGTGATGTTGTTGTAGAAATAATTTTAAACAATTTTAGACTCATTTTAAGTTTTTGGTAGTCAACATCAAAAACTATGTCAAAAAGGGGCTTTTGACATGACATTTAAAACCATGATTAAAACTGGATAAAACCACCACATTGTAAAAAACTTGTCAACCGTAGTTGTAACACAATCTCTGTATTCTTGATTTACATCATTTAAAAATCTTCAAACGATTAGAAATATTCTTCATAAAATCTTCAAAATGTTTACTCAGATTGTCAATATGAAAATGGTTTAGCTTAGGTTTTCGCAACTAAATATACATGTTTTTACATGAAAATTATATGCAGGCTTCTGAAACATTATATTTACTAGCAAAAGCCATGCTTTGTTTGGATTCGCGAAGCATTATTTTATAAAACAGATATTTGAAAGTAACAATATATTTTTTTTATTATTATTTTTGCATCTTTATTAAACAAAAACGTTATTTTATGTTTTGGCGCATTTTAATTTTTGACTTATGATGTAAAACTGGCATAAGATATTTTCGAAGCAAACTTTTACAATTTTTTTTTAAATTTTCAACTAAAAGCTCTTTTAAAGATGTTTTTACAATTTCAAGTAGCCACTGGTGTTTTTTAATTGTTTGAAATATGCATGTTTCCAATCTTTGTAATCAACATCCGATAATCTTTGATAGCTATTTTAGAATAATATATTTGAAGAAAGCTTGAAGAAAGTTACTTCTTCAAAATCCTATTTTCTGGAAAAAACATTTGAAATCTGCTTTCGTTGATACTATGAATTTTCAACTGTAAAACATTTTATTTTAATTTCTTCATTTTTATACATGTTAGCGTATGAGAATTGCTGTAATTCTCTCCGCGTGGGAGAACTGTTTACTTTCTGCGAATGGCAACTCAATTAATGGAATTACCTTTTAACGAAGTGCTCTCTCATTCTCGCAGTGACGTTTTCACGAATAATTATTGTTGTGTTTGCGAACTTATTAAAGTCTTATTTTTCTATAAAATCCTTCTGATTAATGAGTCGATATTATTTAGCCACAATACGACCTTCGCAAAAATATTTATAAAGAGCTTGAACCAACAACTTCACGCAGATCTTTTAATTTTTCATTTATATAACAAATTTAAGAATTAATTTTATTTGTTTACAATTATTTTGTTGCCAGTTAAAAAAAAAAAAAAAAAAAAAAAAAAAAAAAAAAAAAAAATCCATAATACAATTATTTTAAAATGTTTAAGTGTCATCTGTGCAAACGATTTTGCGGGATAATGAAAACATGTTTTATTTAATAAATTAATCATGATTCTATCTATAATTATTTACTCCATGATTTAAACTTTTTTTTCTGAAAATATACGCGTTTCATTTTTTATTTATTTGCTAAAATGCTTCCGTATTGGAAATGCATGTAAAATAAATAAATTAAAATAATAATTTTTTTTAACGTTTTACTGTAAAAAAAATTATATTCTGCAAATCTACAAATCATAATTTATTTTTGTGTTTAATTTGAAGTTAAAATATTGAATAGTTTTTTTGTAAAGCGTACGACAAATTGTAATTTGAGTGGACTAGTAGAGGATTCGCTTCGCTCATCCTAATAACTCATAAAAATTCCAAAGAGTTTGCGAAATGTATTGCATTTATTACTAATAAGAATTTCAGTGAGTTTGGACAGTAAAAAAAATAAGAATTTCAGTGAGTTTGAACAGTAAGAACTATTTTGTTTTTAATATTAAACAACCGGATACAAAAAAAAAGTTGGGGGGGGGGGGGAGGCGAATATACAGTGTCTCACAAAAGTGATGGGACACTTGTGCTTTATAAAAAGAAACTGCAATAAAATAAATAAACAAACATGTGCAAAAATTTTTTGGGTGTGTTTCATATTTTAAGTTAGTAACAGTTATTACATAACATACATTTTGTCAAAATATTAAAATATTAATTTAGTAAAAATACATTTGTTCAAAACGGAGCAAAAAATGGCTCACATAAGTGATGGGACACTTACTTTTCCATCAAATATTTATCCAAAAATTTTACTTTTTAAAAGGTTCTAATATTTTGTTGGATTTCCTTTTACTTTTAAAACATGATTTAATCTTTTTGGGATGGATTCGACTAATTTTTTTGTGATTTCTGGAGTGATTTTACCCCATTCTTCTTGAAGCACCGATTTTAGTTGTTGTTTTGAAGAAATGGTGTGTTTGCGAATTCTTGATTCCAATTCTTGCCAAATATTCTCTATGGGATTTAAGTCTGGAGATTGTGGTGGTGTTTTCATTATTTCAGGATAGTTATATAGCAGCCAGAGTCTAACATTCAGAGCAGTGTGCTTGGGGTCATTGTCCAGGTAGAATTTAAAATCGTTACGAATTTTCGTGCTGAAGATTTCAAATTTTGCTTTAAAATATCAATATACTTGTACTGATCCATTATACTGTCAATAAAAACAAGATTACCAACTCCAGCGGACGACATACACCCCCATACCATAACTCCTCCACCATGTTTTACTGTTGGTACCAAGTTCTGTTTGCGAAATTCTTCCCTGGGTTTTCTCCACGCTAAGATTCTACCGTCAGAACCAAATATATTAAATTTACTCTCATCAGCAAATATAACTTTATTCCAGTAATCAGAATTTTTATTTATGTTGGATTTTGCGAAAGCTAGTCTGAGTTTTCTATTCTTTTCACTTACGAAGAATTTTTTCCTGGCTACTCTACCGTGATATCCAGCAGATCGAATTACCCTTCTAATAGTCTCAGGATTAACAATTATTCCATATAATGCTTGTAAATCAGCAGCAACTTTTGAAGCACTATTTCTTGGATTTTTTTTTAATACACTGAGAAAAAAATATAGTTCTGGCATATAGAATCTAAGTAATGGCTCTTGAAAAAATAGTTCCATGTCATCCTTATAAATTTTAGTTCCATTTCTTAGAGAGTTCCAGAGCCTCTTACTAAAATTCAAGTACGTTTTCCGATATTTTTGTAGTCAAATTTATCAAAAAATCTCTTCAAATAGATGCGAACACAAGCGACTTCATTTATTAACTATAATTATAGCTTAAGAAATCATTCCTAAAATCAAGTGATAATTTCTCGCTACTGAAACGGTTCAATGTCGTTTCGTCTCCTAGAAAAGAAGAGACTAGAAATGTCAAGTCATTTCGCCTATTCAGCTTAGTTGTTTACCCTACTCGCATAGTTTGGACATCTATATTTCTAGTTTAGGTATTTAGAAAGTGACTAACTATTCGTTCTAGTTGAAGGCGGCATATTTTTTTCCTCAGTGTATTTCGAACGATAATTCGCTTTATTCCATTGAATAGCTTTGATGGTCGGCCAGGTCTTCTTTTATGACGTCCTGAATCATATGATTCTTTTTATATCGTTTAATGATATTGAAAACTGTTGAACGACTCAAGTTAACTGTTTCAGCAGTTTTTCTAATAGATTTTCCACGTTCAATATGCAAATTAATAACTAATTTTCGAATTTCAGGCGAAGTTTCTTTTCGTTTAGCATTCATGGCTACACAGAGCTAAAAAACACAAAAATTCCAAAACAAACTGGAGAAAAATACTGCAGACGATTTTATAAATTATTGCCAATTGCTTTTAAGTAAAAATAAAACCCCCAAAAATATTTTTATCGCTTATTTCAGACGATTTTTGTTGCATATATAATGGTGTCCCATCACTTATGTGAGCTATTTTTTGCTCCGTTCTAAACATTTGTATTTTTATTAAATTAATATTTTAATATTTTGACAAAATGTATGTTATGTAATAATCTTTACTAAATTTAAGTATGAAACACACCCACAAAAAATGTGTACATGTTTTTTTAATTTATTTGATTAGTTTCCTTTTGTAAAGCACAAGTGTCCCATCACTTATGTGAGACACTGTAGGGTTTTTTTTTTAACTAAATGTAAATTTCTTTAATGAATTTTTTATACAGGCTTCAAAATTATTTTTTTATTTTTGATAAAAATTTCAATAAGATTGGACAATGACAACTATATTTTATAGGTAATATAAAACAGCCTGCATCAGGGTTCATTGATTGAAATCAGTTTGATTTATTTTAAATGATTTGATTTAAATCAGTTTTTCCTTTTAGTTATTTTTAAATAAATTTAAGATGTAAATAAAAATAATAATGTACTTTAATATAATTCAGTTTTATTTAATACATATTATCAAAATGCTTTTAGAAAGATAAAGATCTCTGTCAAAAAGTGAAATAGTGATAAAAAGTGATAAAGTGTTGAAAAAAGAAAATGTTCTCAGATTTCATTTGAATCAAATTATAAAATCATCTTACAACATTAAAGAAATCCAAGCAGGAATACTTTAAATATTTACTCATTAGTATTTTTAAAAAAAACTTCTGCAAATTGAGGTAAAATAAAAATTTTGTCACTTAGCGATGTCCATTATATTAAAGTTTGAGCAAAATCGGAACAGTCCAATGAATTTTCATTTGAGTTTAATATAGTGGATATCAGCCTTTTAGAATGGTGGAAGGTATTTGTTACAGTTATCGAAAAGGCTGATACTAAAAATCTTACAGAATTTATGAACAATTTTTTTTAAATTGCAATAGCTTCATCTGTTTTAGTTGAACAAATGTTTTTTGCCTTTAATTGGATACATTTGGAAATTAGAAATCAGCTGTTAAAGCAGTTAAACTCATTTTTCTGAACAAGTACTAAGCTTTAAGTAAAACAAAAGTTAACAGCTTAGTTTCCTTTCAAATATGTTTAAAATTTTTATGTGCTGCAGATGTTTTTATTTTAACTAAAATACTGAAAGCTGAGTTAATTTTTGATATCTGATTTGTAGTTTTCCATGCATTTTGTGTAATAAAGATTTTTCCATAATCTAAAATTTTATCTTTAAATCATTTATATAAATTTTGTAACATTATTAATATATATTGATAGTATTTATAACATTAATGTGTGAGTAGTATAATTTATATTTTATAAATTAAACAAAAAGTAATGTAAAACAATATTATTGTGTGAGATTTAAAAAAAAATCATTTTGATTTTTATTTAAAAAAAAAAAAAAAAAAAAAAAAAAAAAAAAAAAAAATAACAAACCCCTGCCTGTATTCTCATAGTTTTCATTTATTAATATTTCATATTGTACATTTGTTGTTGTTATTAATTATTCATTTATTTAAATGTTGTGTTTATCTTATAAAATTTAATTTTTTCTTTTCATTCTAAGTTGTTCTTTGAGAAAAAATAATATTAAGAAATCTCTCTTATATTTGGCATGCTTTACTTTGACAACTGAAGAAATGATGAAAAATATAGTAAAATCCATTTTCTTCAACTGTACTGTACTTCATTTTTAATCTCTTCATGGATATTGCAGGGATTTTTTTTTTTTTTTTTTTTTTTTTTTTTTGTGCGTAATGGTTTAGTCATTTATTTATTCATTTATAGGGTTTACTCAAAGAACTTGTAAATAATTGTGATGGTTTGTGATTAAAAGTTGAAGTTACTCAATTTGCTGCATTTTACGAACATCGATTGCAACTTGGAAGCAAAGCCATTTATCACCTTGAAGCTTTTGTGGCTAAATTTATGGCTGTGTATAAAAAGTCCCTTGAAGATAATATGGCAGATGTGTTTTAAATGTATGAAGGTTTTTAACGAATGAAAGAAAATAGTTGTATGTTTTGCATTTTAAATTAATGCATCTTAAAGAAATGTGAATTAACAAACATTTAAATGTTATTTTTATGACATGATAAATATTGTCAAAATAATTAAAGTATTCGTTATTTTTAAATATTTTTGTTTCAAGTACATATGAATTGAAAAATGTAGAAATGTGAAAGATTTTTATGCTTGGATTTTTGTATTAAATATGAAAACTGCCATCTGTTTTTCCATTATTTTTCTTCTTTTTGAATAAATTGCAATGCAAAAAGAGGGGAGGTGTTGGTACGGCAGTTAAAAGAATAGTGGTCATTTTGCCACTAAGGGATTATCATTGTCTTTGTTAGTCACATTTTCTGAAATGCTCAAAAACAAAGATTTTCTGAATGTGCTACAATGTTTAATGGATAAAATATCTGTAGATTAGTGATACAATGAATAGTGCCATGGCCAAATAACTGAATACCCCAAATATTCGTCCAAGTTAGAACCAAGTACTTGTTTTATTCAGCCGCCGAATATTGATTAATAAATTCTGATTTAAAACAAACTATTACAAATTAATATCTTTATACAATTTTTATTAAGCATATTCAATCTTAAAAATTATTAAAAACGAAATTTAATTTAATTTAATTCAAATTAATGATTGCTCTTAATGAGAGAATTATTTAAGTTTACTGAAACCTTTTGAAAAGGTTATAGTAAAAATTAGTTCAGCTACATCATTTATTAGAAAGTTATTCCAATAGTGGAATCTTTATTCGTCAGAGCTTGGAGAAGGAAATTAATATTTTGGTGCTGGAACATTTTAAAACAAGACTGCCTGCCTGACTCAAAACGTGAATGCACGCTTTAAACACAGTCATGAAAATGGAAATTTTTGCATTTTAACTTTGTTAGATCCCATGTATAAACTCGCGCACACACACATATACATATAAGTATTATAAAGCAGAATTTTTTTTTGTCTCAAATTCTATTGCATGTGTAATACTTTAGCATAATTAAATCCTTTTTATAATGAACATTTAAATTTCTTTAACACTAGAACCGCCATTAAGGGTCAAAATGACCCCCAGCTAAATTGATAATAGTCGATTCGAACCAGAATTTTCTTTATAAGATATGTTAAACGTTTGCAGCACAATAATAGACTAATTAAATAAGTTAAATAATTTAGAATTAAAATTCTGGTGAGAAACCATTTTTGTAAAATTTGAGTAAAATACCCGGCGGTTCTAGTGTTAATGTGTAACACATAAATATAAACCTATAGGCCTCTTATTTAAAATATATCAGCTGATATTGTTTATTGCAAATATAAATGATTTTGTTTTAATATTCAGCTGAGCTATTCGGCCGAATACTGTATTATTCAGCTTTTAAGCCAATTAGACTGAATATCAACTGAATATTCATTGCATTCCTTCTGTAGATACTATTTACAGTCAAACTTCATGAAAGTATCATTTATATTAGTATTTTTATATATAGATTATCTTGCATCACTCTGTCATTAACCCTTTGCTCCCCAGTGGTTTAGGTCTTAAACCACCGATCTTTAATTCGTATATTTCAGTTCCCACCAGAAAATTAAAACAACAATATTTGCTTTAATCAATATCAGAACATTCCATATTTAAATAAAACGAAATTAGCCATTGAATTTTTCTGGTGTGAAATGAACTACATAATTTCTAGAACGTGTTCTGGCATGGGAATTAAAGGGTTAAACGGCTCATATAATTGTTTCTATTATTATTTTTTTCCTGTGTTCAGTAGTGCATGTATTCATTAACCCTTCCCGGCGCAGTGTTACCACTCCGGCAACACCTAATTTTAATTCCAAACTTACAAACGGCACCAATAATAATTTAGTAAACTTTTACTTTTACAACGACAGCTTAAATCAGGGAATTCTTAATTTCTGAAAAAGATTTTTGTAAATTCCGGTGTCAGTCAACAATTTCTCATTTTACGATTAGAATTTGTCTGCGCCGGAAAGGGTTAATGGATATTACACCTTAGTGCAAAGGGTCAATATTCTTTTTACTATAATTGGTGAATTTGAGTTTTATAACCCTTTCTTTATCTATAACCTTCTGCCTCACGCTTCTACACACATAGAGAGAGAGATTTTGTTTATTTGGAATATGTAGTGCAGATTGTATAAATAACAATTTTATTTACGTGCTGGATTTAAAAAAAAATCATTTGTAAAAGTTACCAAAGCTTCTTCACAATTATCAACGATACTAAAAATGGAAACATGCTAGAAGAAAAAAAAAATGTCCATTTCAGTACAAGTAAAACTTTGACAAGTTTATTCACAGTAGATTTTATTTTAAGAAAAATTGATTAGATTGAGAATCTTCAATTTCATTCCATCAAAACTAGTATTTACTTCTATAAGAATGTTATTGCTACATAAAGTTTTGAATAGATTTCATGAATGCAAAGAAAAAGGTTTTTGGACACAAGTATGTTTCCAGCAGGGTTGGCAAGTTTCTTCCGCAGTGGAAAAAACCGTGGAAAAAACCATGGAAAAAACCGGCCGGAAGAAATAGGTTTCTTCCAAGTGGAAGAAATGGAAGAAACTGTTTTTCTTTAAGAATTTACTACACATTTTCAATTTTGTAATGTATAATAAATACCTTCTTCCTATAATCTTATATAAATTAATTTCACTGGACCAAAACAAATTTAATTAAGCATATATGCTAAATTAATAATTATAAAAGTTTTTTAGCAAAGATTACACACAACACTTATCTAAAGATCTTCAACCATTGACTAAATGAAAAGAAATGTTATCCAAAATACACAAAATTAATTTAAATGTTATCCATTTCAATTTAACCAACATGTTTTTATTATTATTTAAATTTCTGAAATTAGTAGTAAATAGTAGAGATTCTTTATTAATGGTAGAATGAAACCCATTTAATTAAAAGCTTTTAATTTACATCAATTTTATTAATGTAAGTAATGTCTAATAATTACTACATTAAATAGGGATCAACCAAAAATATGTTTTCTTTTTCGGCCCAAAATCAGAGTTTTGCCAAAAAAGGAGCGAAAATTCAGCCAGACCAAAACAATCAGTATTCCAAAAATCTTGTTTCTTCCTTCGGAAGTTTTCAACATTAGCCATTGGTTTGAACTCTATCGGCTCAAATGAATGTTGCAACGAGCTTCATTGTTTATAATTTATCAGTCATGAATTATCAATAATCTCGTAGAAATTTTTAGTGTAAACTGCATTAGTGTTTCAAATATTCTTTGAGAAAGTTCTACAATAACAAATGATCATTTGTAAAATTCATTATAAAAGAAAAATCAAGGTGTGTATACCTAAAATAAAATATTTTTTTAATTAAATGAAATTCGTATAATTAGACAATCTTTCTGTGTCATGAATGAATTAATTACGTATTATTACATATGAAAATAGAAATTTAGGAATTTTAACAGTTGTACATAATTAATAAATACTATACATATAACTAATTTACAATTAAATATATGTATTTACGTATTAATTACTTTAAAACATACAATTTAATTATTTAAAAAAAATTTGGGGTTATCGTTTTCGGCCAAAAAATAGAAAGTTCATCTAAATTCAGTTTTGGTCTTAAAAACCTGTTCTGGGTTCTATACTCAGTATTTAAAAAAATCATTATAATCCTTATTTTTCTTAGTACAATGCAACATAGTATAGCAAAAAAAAAAATTTTAGCAGTAGGATGCTGCAATCAATTTCTCTACTTAAATTGGATGAAAACAAAAAATGAAGATTTTTTTTTTTTTTCAAGTTCTACACTTCAGGATAGTTTAAAAGCATTTTGACATACCCATAGATATTTTTAGAACACTAATCTTTTAAAATCAGCTTTTAGATATTCATGCTAGATGAAAAGTATAAAAAAAAAAAATACAAATTTATTTACTGTATTGCACAGTTTAAAATAATCACTTTTATATGAAAATAATGTATTTTTATATGAAAAATAAACAATTTGTAGGTAGTTTCTTTTTTTATGAAAGGAGCAATTAATAAAAAAAACTCATCCCTCTACCTCCAGAGTAGTAAAAATCCATCACCTGAAAAGGTCTGCTGAACCTGAAGTTTGTTATTAAAAAAATAACTTATCTTTGCAAAAATAATATTTTTAATAATAATTAAATTTTCCAATTTAGATTTCATGTAATTATACTTTAATTGTTTTACATAGTTAATATACTTTAACTTTGAACATTTGTTTTGGTTTCTGCTGGTTTCTTCCATTTCTTCCAGTTCAGTGTTGGGCACGTTCACAAAATAAACGAACTAACTCAAACTCACGTTCAATTTCTGAAAAGTGATTTAAGTTCACGTTCAAATTCAAAAATTTTCAAACGAACTCGTTCAAATCAAACTCATTTGTAAAAGTGAACGAAGTTCACTAAAAAGTTCACTTTTTTTTTTAAATGTTTGGATATTATTGCCCAAATTTACAAAATTTTGTGAACTAATCATTTGATTATTCGATATGTAAGATAGAGGTATGCACGGACGGAAATTTCCAGGCCCGATCCATAGAAAAAAAAATGTCCGGCCCGATATTAAAATAAAAATTTCGGCCCGAGCCCAGCTCGGCTCGTAGAGAAAATTAAGCTGCCCGACCCGGCCCGATATAATAGCTAAAAACAAGGCCCGACCCGGCCCGATATAATAGCTAAAAACAAGGCCCGACTCGGCCCGATATAATAGCTAAAAACAAGGCCCGAGCTTGGCCCCGCCCGGAAAAAAAGTTGAAATTTCGCACCGAACTCGGCCCGACCCCGAGTACATTTCTACAGGACATTGATATTTACCCTTACGGAAGAGTTCTGGCCAAAAAAACTTAGCTTAGTCTGTTTATAATCTCCATATATGCAGAAGTGCCGTAGGCTGCGATGTTTATGCTTTCTTTTAAAATCTTTCCGATTTAGACATATTTTCGCCTTACACAGTCCACCTTGTACAGAGAGTTTACTGTATATATCTATTTTCGGCGAAATTGTATACAGCCCACGTCCGGCTCGGCGCGACCGCGACCCGAGTCTGCAGAAGAAGTAAGACTAGGATACTACCCAGAGAAGTGATATCCAGATTTAACCCGTCCTGAGGCTCGTGTAGGCCTCTAAATGGCATTTGAAAGAGGGAAAAAAATGTACTAAGGTCTGGAAAAATTTTAAATAAATTATGAAAAAATTGGGGACGCATCATACTGCACGGGGGGAGGGTCGGTAGAGGAGTGCCGGACTGTCAGGCGAGCTGCAAAGTAGCTGTCACCTTTGAATTAAACCGGATTAGCGCATTGGCGTGAATTTGTAAGGAGTATGTAAGGGGCATCCATTTTGTAGCCTGGTGGAATTATAGAATTTTAAACAGTTCTTCAAGAAAACAAACTGTGACTGTAGTGAAAAGACTGTAGTGACTGTTTGAAAAGTTTCTAGGAATACAATTTAACAGACATATTGAAAAAAAAATGGGATATATGGGTAGAAGGTAAAAATGATTAAAACCATAATGCGAGTTAATTTACAAGCATGGTTATACAGTCATCTTTTATTGCATTTTCAAAGAATTATTTTCATTTTATTCCTCTGTCCAAGATTGCCAAACGATTTTACGCCTTCCAAGCCATTAAGAGGCTACTTCAGTCAAGCAAAAAGACCCATTCGCTAATGCTAATCCTATAAAATAAATTTATAAAGATATTTCTGTTACATTTCGATGTTTATTTATTTTTTTTTTCCCCACAGGATAGATGAGATCGATCTGTACAAAGGACGTTTTTACTTTTTTGTTTTTGTTTACAGATGTTTTTAATGAGTATACTTTAATTTACTTAAATGATATTTTATTTGAATGAGCATACTTTGATTTTCGAAACCAGTTTCAAATATTAAAGCATTCTCAAAAAACAGCAATTGAAATTGAAGAAGTAAAAGAATGTCTTGTACGCGCCAATTTTTGCTATCCATTGCAAAATTATATAAAAATATTGAAATGTACCGAGATACTTTTGCACATTTTTCTCATTTAGCATTAGTAAACGAATCTGTTTGGATTCGTGACTAAAAGATTTCGTCCTTAAAAGAAACTAGCATACCAAATTTTTAAAAATTCCTGCCGGCTAGGCCTACAGGCGCAGATTAATTTTGAAGTGCTCATTTCAACAATAAAAAATAAAATATGATAGAAATAAACCGAGTTTAACAAGTTTATTTGGCCGCTTTTAAAGAATTTTTATTTTATTTTATTTTATTTTATTTATTTATTTATTTATTTATTTATTGTCAGAGCTAGTTTTATTAGAATCATCTTATGCGTAATTCGGCTCAAAATCCTCACTTTGACAGCATATTTTGAAATATATTCTGGATTTATCCAACCATCGACCAATACGCATTTGAGAACAAATTTGAAATAAAAATGAGTTAGAAACTAGGCAATTTGTTATTTGAATACATTCTGTATTCTTCAATCATGATCGCTTCCAGAAATTCTGTTCAAAACGTCCACTTTGGCAGCACATTTTGAAATATACTTCAGTTCTTGTAAGTCACAGCAACTTTGGATTTGAATATCTCTGTCAGACTTTTAGATATGGAGATCAAAATTTTTTTGATCAATTCAGGAACGTATAAGGAATAATTTCCTATACGAGAATTTTGTCTTACGGGGCAGCATAAAAATTTAAATTTCGTGCTTTTTCAAATAGACACCCCCCCCCCCCGCCCCAATGGAGCTGCAATTAATGTCATCACATTTTGCCGCCTTTTTTATGAAACGTTGTTACTGGAAGTAAGTGCCTAGAGGCGATATTAAAGGAGCTAGCCTGTTTTGCTAATTACGACTCACCCTCTCTCGATATTTATATGCTTACATATAGATAGATAGATTAATGAAGTTTTTTATTGATTGTAGTTTTGGGGTCTAGGGGTCATAATCGGTGTAGATTTGAAAAAAAAAAAAAAAATGCAGAAATTGTAACATAAGAACGATCGCAATAGGTAGTATTCTATACAAAATCTACTTTCTTAATTAACCTTCTTAATAATTTTCGTTTTCACCCATAATCATTTAATTTTAATTTATTTTTTCCAGAAAGAAAACAGGAAAATAAAAACAAGTTTTCTGTTCAACATTTAAAAAATTAAGGAAATTTTAAATGTCACAGTATATACAGGGTGAGTCATAAATATCGAAACAATAGGCTATCTCCTTAAATATAGCCCCTAGACTCATGCTTCCAGCTGCAAAAAATTATCAAAAAAGGTGAATTTTTTGATAAATTGCAACTCCACGGGGGGGGGGGGGTCTATCTGAAAAATACGAAAAATAATTTTTTATACGGCCCCCGTATGGCAAAATTCCCAATTAGGAAATTATTACTTATCCATTCCTAAATTAAAAATAATAATAATAATAATAATAATAATTTCCATATCTAAAAATTTCCCAGAGATATTAAAATCCGAAATTCTCAAAAATTCGTTTTCATGCCTGAAAACGAAGAGTTTTTAATTCATTTTGAAAGCAAGTGTGGGATCATCCATAAATTATTCGTTATTTAATGTATCGGACGGTAGAGGTCCGCACGGGCCCGGGCCGGCGGAATGGTTCTAAAATTTCTTACGGGCCGGGCCGATAAAAAAAATTTAACGGGCCTACCGGTCCGTTATAAAGATTTAAACAAAACGATAAAGTATCAGCTATTTTCATTGAATATGGCTTTAACGAAAATAAATATAAATGCACGCCAAGAACCGATATTAGTTTGACAACATCAATACACAAATATAACTTGTACATTGTAGAGATCGGCATAAGTCAGTTACTTTGTCTGACCCGAGCTGAATATTTTTTAAGATTGCTCGTGCTGGGCCGAGAGGAGGCTTGCATTGTTTTTCTACATATTGTTGAGCTGTGCTGGAACCAGACTTAATTGCTCCCAAGGTGTGTAGGAACTTATGTTAACGCAACCTTTGGAAATATATTTTTCATGATTCTTAAATTCACTTTTCAACAAAGGGAAAGTCTGACACATTTTCTGACTAATTTTTAACTGTAAAGATATAAAATCGAAAACCTGGCTATTGAAGAGATTTGGAATCGAATGGCGTTTTCCATTTTTGGCAAATATGATACTTGTATTTATTTGTTGAGATATAAGAGATTCTTGCGCGTGATTACATCTCCCTTCCCACGCTGACGATTCCGAAATATCGAATCAAAATACTAACTTTGACAATATTTAAATTGCTTGTATAAAAAAAAAGGATAATTCCGTTCGATTACATAGTTTCTGAATAAAAACACCAGCTAATCTTATGCATTTCAGAAAAGAAATGAATTCAGAAATGCGTCAGAAAGTAGCTCTTTGGATTTTATAAAATGATATATGATAAATGATCTTTAATAAAATGATATAGAAATATTATTATAAATCTACTCTTTATTATATAGCTTCAAAGGCTATGTTTTTAACTTTTTTTTTTTTTTTAAATTCTTAACCATATTAATTTTCAATAAATCTTTATTTGAATGTTGAAAGTCCAAGAATCTAAGTAATCATTAATGTTGCTATTGTGTATTTTGTGTAAAATATACTGTAAAATCATATTTTAAGTATGCATACAGTTTTCTTTAAAAAATCTTATTTGTATGATAAAAATTTGAATTTTTTCTAAATAGTGGAAAATTTGTAGACTGGGCGGGGCTCGGGCCAAACTTTTGAGTTTTACACCGAGCAAAGCCGAGACTTGGAAATTTCGCCCCGTACAGAACTCTAGTTTAAGCATGCGTGTTTCATATGTATATATATGTCATAATGCATACATACGTGTAATTATAAATATGTAAATATTTGGTGTTTTGATATCGATATATCAGAAGAGAATAATTCTAACTTAATAAATGCTGCAATAATATAAATTTGTTTAATTTGCCAAAAATAAAATAAATAATATACATATATATCTATATCTATCTATCTATCTATCTATCTATATCTAATCTATCTATCTATCTATCTAACTATCTATCTATATATATATATATATATATATATATATATATATATATATATATATATATGTATATATATATATGCACATATATAACACTTCGCTCTATTAGTATTAAAAATTCGTACTTGAAAAATAAATTCAATAATAATTCAGTAATTTTCTGTAATATTTTTTATAAGTATATTATTATCACTATACTTTTTTTAAGGAGGTTTTAAAAAAATATATTTTTCCCCACCTATACTTTATCCCCACTATCAAAAAATGGATAACGCCATTCGATTACATAGTTTCTCAATAAAAACACTTTCTAATCTTATGAGTTAAAAAAAAAAAAAAAAAAAAAAAAAAAAAATGCATCAGGAAGTAGAGTTTTAAGATTTGGAATATATAATAAATGAGTGCCGCTACATTCATTGTGGACGCACGCCTTTTTTGCGCCTGACGAAGAAAGACTAAGTTCTTTCGAAAGGCCTTGCGCAGTTAACTTATTTTATGGTGTTTAAAGAAGTTTTTTTCATTTCAATTGTGTATAACACCAGTTTCAATTTTATACATTGATATAATAAATGATCTAGAAATATTTTCATAAATCTACTTTTATTGTACATCTACAAAAATTGCAATGTTTTTAACTTTCTTTTTTTCTTTCATTCTAAACTATATTAATTTCTTAATTAATCTTTAATTGAACGTTGAAAGTCTAAGAATCTAAGTAATCATTAATGTTTCTAATGTGTATTTCATGTATAACATCAATACTACATATATAATATATATGTAGTAATATATATATTATATATGTAGATAATAATATACGATATACGATAACATCATTCCATAGATATGTACGCAGTATTCTTAAAAAAATCGTAATTACATGAAAAAAAAATCTGAATTTTTTAGAAATAGTAAAAATTGTGACGGGCCAGAACAGGCCGGGCCTAGAAAGGAAAAATATTAACGGACCGGGCCGGACCCGGGCCTGGAAATTCCGGCCCGTGCAGACCTTTATCGGACGGTACGCATATAGCGTACCCTCGTCAGTGCTGACTGTGCGGTCAGTGTCAATTGACGACGGTACGCTGTATGCTACCGAAACCGGTCGGCTGTTTATATACAATATTTGGTGCTTTTTAACGTTGCTAGTTATTGTATTCCAATGACCCTTAGAACCCAAAACTATCCCCAGTTTAACACTTTATACATCTATCTATTTATTTATATAATTCTTTAGTGATCATGATAACTTAAAAAATTCTGCGCAAATGTCTTCCGAACTAATACATAAAATCAATGAGCGGAAAATCTCGGTCAGGTTAGCTTGTATTCAATTTTGGACAAAAAAGACAGAAATAGGGAGGGATTTCGAGACTTTATCTTTCCAGAGTTTTAGTAAGCAAGAGCGCACCTCAGCTCTTGGCAGGGCGCAGGGTGAATGAAGGGCGCCATCATTCACGTGACCGTAAATATGCCCAAGACTATCGCAAAGTGTTTGTAAAAATGAACGCCATAACATAATGCAAATGAATCTTACAGCGGTAAACAAAAGTCCACACAGTTCTGGAGTTAAATGCATTAAATTTCAAATTATACAATTTTCTATGAAAGGATTATCTAAAAATTGAAGGAAGAATAAAATACCAGAAATTTTAACCCATTAGTGCCTACCGTCCCTTTTTAGGGACGCTTCAGAAGGTTATTTCAACACTGTTTTATGCACTATGTAATCAAATGGCGATAACGACATCCATTTTTTGATACAATCAATTTATGAAAATACTGTGAAAGTTAGCGTTTTGAATAGTTTTCCGCAAGTGACCGCAAGGAAAAAATATCTGCAACCATTTGACAAGAATCTCTTATATCTCAAAAAGGTTATATTTTATTTACCAAAAATGAAAAACACTATTCGATTTCAAATCCCAGCCATTCCCGAAAGAAATTTATTTCGACTCGACCTGGCGTCAAAATTAAAAGTTCAGCCCGAGCTTGGCTCGGCCTCTTCATAGTTTCTCAATTCACGGCCTGTACAAATATCAATAAAAACAGTGCGGGTGAGGCCCAATGTGGACCGACTCAATTTCGACAAAAAATTCAGGGTTTAATTAAAATACAGTTGAGATATCTTTAAAGAATATTATTGTGTGTATATATGTATATATATATATAGACATCATTCAAGATTATATGATGTGGATTAGTTTTCTTGGCTTTTAATTCTTTTTTCTCTGTCCTTGATTTTTACGAAGCAAACCTTCCAAAAGATAAATTATGCCATCAAAAAGCAATGTATTTTATAGTTATAACTTCAAATAGATGTATATACCTATTTTTTAACTTCAAAAAGATGTATATACCTATATACACACATATATATATAACCATTAATATTATTACAATATATGAACATGAACCATTGAATTTAATAAATTATAGTACATTAAACATGGAAGTAAAAAATAAAATATAAATATGAATACAAATGGGATTTGTATTCATAAGTATTTATCAGCATTAAATTAGTATAAGTTAGAAATAATAATAATAAAAAAAAGCACAATCTTAGAACATGTATTTTTGACTAATTTACAATAATTATGTTTCGGGAAATAAAAGAAAATATTCTGAATATATGATTTTTTTAAAATAAGTTACTTCCTTGTAAAATTTCTATTTAAAAAATTAATATTAAAAAAATCCTGTAAACTATATTTTTTCATTAAATAAAGGGAAAAGTTTTGAAATTCGACAAATATTGTTTAGAGTTCAATTTTAAACTACCCCACTTAAAATAATAATAATAATCATTTAAATTTTTATAAAAATTTTATGAGAAATTTTAGGATGTGATTTTGATTGCAAATTATATTTTTAACTACCACAGACGAGGGAAATAAATTAAAATTCTAACTCAATAAATATATTTTTTAAAGGTTTCCTGGAACTGTTTAAAGTAACATTATATCTGGAATAACACACTTTTCAATTTGTGCCTAAAAATTTTTCTTTCCTGTAGTAAATTTAGAAGGGAAATATGATTCAGGACGGAGCTGTTTGTTTTATTGAAACAAGGACAAGTCCATTACAATGAAGAAAAGAAATATATTAATGATATTTTAATTAAAGCAATATATTAATAATTATTATATAATAATATAATTATTACATTTATTACATATTATAATACTTAATAATTTAATTAAATATATTTGATAAATTTCTTATCTTAAAAGACACTTAGAAAAATTTCGCGTATAGTAATTTCCGTAAAAACTTTGCAAAAATGTTTGATTGTAGCAAAAAAAAAAAAAAAAAAAAAAAAAAAAAAAGAAAGAAAGAAAGAAAGAAAGAAAGAAAAAAAGAAAGAAAAAGTTAAAAATATTAAAAAAAAAGAAGAAAAAAAGAAAGAAAGAAAGAAAAAAAGAAAGAAAAAGTTAAAAATATTAAAAAAAAAAAACACTACATACGCATTTTTTTGTAAAAACGGACTTTTCCCCCCAAGAACTTTTTAAATAAACACTATAAATTATTGATTTCAAGGAAATTTTTCAGAGAAGAAAAGAATTAACCTTTTTGGCCTGTTGGATTGGATACGGTGATAGTGAAAAGGGGGTATTTGCAGAAGACTAAATTAAATAAATATCCAACAATTGGTTATTTTCATATTTCATTGTAAAAAATTCTTAATGTCGAAAAAATTCTTGACAGCTTAAGTTGCAATGCTTCCAATACTATAATATCTTTCACTTTGATTACAGAAAAATACCTCTATTTTCTCCTACTGAATGAAAGTCACTATCTTTTAGAATCAACATGATGCGTAAACTCTTACGAAAATAATAGTGAAAAATAAACTTATGGTGAGAAACTATTATCTCAAAAATCTAGGAGATGTTACAGGAATAAAAGTTAATAACTTTCAATGAAAAATTATGGCAGTTACTGAAAAAGCTTAGCGGCCTTATTAGCTAAAAATATGTTTTTTTAAATAGTGTGTTTTAACTTTTGGACTGTCCCTCTAAATAAAGTAATCATGCTAGAAACTTCATTTTCAAAAGGAATCGTTCTAGGTTAGACATAAGTAATTTCCTAAAATTTCATAGCAATCCGAGTATATTTACTGGAGTTAGAGCGCGGACAGACGGCCAGATAAACCGAAAGCATAAACATTTTAAACTTTGCAGGAAAGTTTTAAGAACCATCCAGGCATCAAAATGGCTGTTGAAATAGGTCCTCTCTAGGCAAACCTACTATTTCAAAGAACGATTAATCTTTCTTCCTCTAATCCTCTTCCTGCGTGCTGGGGGAAATCTGATGAATGGTTTTCTTATTGTTTAAGAACAATACCCGTGCCCAGCGTTGCTGAATCGAAAAAATTTAACGTAAATTTGAACGTAAATTTCGTTCAAACTCGTCTATTTTTTGAGTTTCCGTTCAGTTCAAACTCGTTTATAAAATAGTGAGCGAAGTTCAGTTCAAAGTTCACAAATAGTGAGCGAAACTCGTGAGTTTTCGTTCAGTGAGCGCGTTCATACCCAACACTGTTCCAGTTTCTTCCGGTTTTTTTCACTTTCTTCCACTGTCCTGAAAGAAACAGGCTTCTTCAGGAAGAAACCCAACCCTGGTTTCCAGGCATGTAGTTGATGACCTAGAGTAAGAATCATTAAGAATATTACTGTGGCTGAATATATGCTCTCCAAATTGTCTTTGTATATATCAGAGGTCTATACAGGCATAAACATAGGAATGTTTAGAAAAAAAATTAGAAGAAGAAAACGGGGTGGGTTTTAACCCTTTGCGGCACAGAGAAAATTCATTGCTTAACAGATAAAATAGTTGACTGACAACAGAGTTTGAAAACAACTTTATTCATAAATACGAAAAATCTATATTGCAGGAGTTCAATTAATCGAAATTTTTCCTGTCAAAATTCTGGTACCAATGTGGCGTTTGGAAATTAAAGTTAAGTGATTTCGTAGATGTACCACCGTGCCTCAAGGGGTTAAAGAGTTTTTTAATTTTTTCAATTTAGAAAACTTCACAATTGCAATGATTAAAAAAAAAAAAAACTTGTTTCACTGCAGCTGAAATCACCAATGAATCTAGCTAAGATTTCTCGCTGCATTTCACCATTGTGACAGAAAGCTTCATTTGGTGAGTAAACTAATGGATAAACTCGCCAAATTGCGAGTGCTCAATTTTTGCTCTTTTTTTTGTGCGTGTGTGTCAGTACCAGGGCTACAGAGTCGTAGAATGAGAGTCAGAGTAAGAGTCGGAGTCACTAACAAAATTGCCGACTCTGGGCTATAGTTCAATGTAATACCCTGTTCGCAGTAGGATGCCTAAGACATCTCAGGCCGCCGAATTCTCCGAGAGAGTTCCACAAATTCTCTATTTGCGTTAGCCGGATACAGGAACTACCACTCACTCTCGGCAATAAAGATTCATTTTTACTGACTGGTTTTTGCTTTCGTTTTTATTTTAAACACATGTGCATGTTTTACATTTGTTCTGATCATACATACATTCGCTGAGATATCTGACGTAAGTTTTTCAATGTGAACAGGCATCCAATTCCACCTCAAAAACGGTTATCTAAGCCATCGTATGTTTCCAGTGTGAACAGGGTATAATGGTTTATAACAGATGTAAATTTTCGAGTTGGTTAGAAAAAAAAAATCTGGGCCAGTATTTGAACAAGGGATTTATTGGCAAAAGCCGCCAATGCTCTTTCAACTGAACAAATACTGAAGGACTAATTCGCCCAATCAACCTTAACGGTCACACAGTCTGGTCTGATACTTTGGATCAGCTCAACAGAATAAACCAAAAGTTAATAGTATATGAACTACAGAAATCGTTGCATACGAAATTATATTACATTAATTTATAACACAATTAATCAATCGGTAAATGAATTTAGACGTTTTTCTCCCACCTGGAAAATTTACATCTGTTATAATTCATTTACCAATTGATTAATTGTGTTATCTTCTATAATAATAAAGAGACAAGTATGTGTGTGTGTCAGCGCTGTTCTGAAGAGACCGCTGCATGTACAGTTACAAAATTTGGGGGGAAGGTACCTCTAATCATGTAGTTTTGCACCTCGAAATCCGATTTTTGATTTTTTGATTAGAATTTTTTAATTTAATTTTTTAGGCGATTTTTAGCGCTGTTTTTATGTTTCGAGGCGATTTTTCCATAATAGTGACAGGAATACGGTTTCATTCTTTTCACTCAATATAGAATTTTTTTTTTCTCTTATCAATAAAGTTTAATTGGAGTTCGTGCGGCGATTTTTGAATTTTTAGCGAATTTTTTAATGTGATTTTTAGTGTTTTTTCACATTTTGTGGCTATTTTTTGACAATGATAAAAACAAAATTGATTCAAACTTTCAGCCTGATGAACTAAATTTTGTCTGCAAAGCTTTCTTAATTTCAGTGATTTTTAATGCGATTTTCGATGTGATTTTTAGCGATTTTTGATTTTTTGTGTGTTTAGCATCGATTTTTTGTTATTTTTGTCAACATTATAGTTTTTTGTATGCATCATGATCTTATCTATTCTTGACTTGCATGTAAGAAAAGCAAAACACAGAAAATTAATAAATCAACAATAAAGTTATTAATTAGGATATTCACAGTAACCGTAAAATACCGTTAATCTGCCCCCCCCCCAAACGTGTCGAAAAATCGTAAAATAATTAAAGGGGGGCGCTTACACGAGATTTTTCCGCGATCGTTTCACAAAATTTGCAGGGAAGAATCATGATGAAATGAATGAATCGTAAATCTTTGAATGAATCATGAATTTTGATATTTGAATCAATACTTGAAAAAATTTGCATTTAAAAAAAAATCTGTCGAAAAAACGCAGAAAATAGGGGAAATTTGTAAAAAAAAAAAGCCAAAAAAGTATGAAATCAATTAAAAAATCTCGAAAAAACGTACATTTCATCAAAGATTCATGATTCATTCATTTCATCATGAATCATCCCGTCCTCTATCGCCCTTGAGAACGATTTTTTCAGCGATTTTTTGGGGGGGGAGGAGGGAGGGCGCTTTCTCGGGATTTTTTGAAAATTTCAAATTTTTTATAAAGTGAGAAGGGATTTTACGGGATTTTAACGGGATTTTACGGTAATCTATAAAAATAAAGAGACAAGTTTGTGTGTGTGTCAGCGCTGTTCTGAAGAGTCTGTTGTACGTAAAGTTACAAAATGTGGAGGGAAGGTACTTTTATACATGTAGTTTTGCACCTCGAAGCCCGACTTTCAATTTTTTTATTAGATTTTTTTAAATAATTTTTTAGGCGATTTTTAGCATTCTTTTTGCTGTTTTGTCCCATTAGTGAAAGGAATACGGTTTCATTCTTTTAACCCAATATAGCAATTATTTTTCTCTTTTCAACAAAGTTTATTCGGAATTTGTACAGCAATTTTTGAATTTTTAACGAATTTTTTAATGCGATTTTTAGTGTTTTTTCTCATTTTGTGGCTGTTTTTGAGATTGATAAAAAGAAAATCGTTTCAAACTTTTAGCCTAATGCCCTAAAATTTTGTGTTTGTTACGAATTTTAGATTTTAACGATTTTTAATGTGATTTTTAAAGCTTTTCAAGATTTTTTGCATTTAGCATCTATTTTTTTCATAGTTGTTCTATCAAAAACTTGAACTGTTGAGAATGCAATAAGTAGTATTTTTTTGCGATATGTACCTAAAATGTCAAAAATTTAGGTACCATTATTTTCGAATAGCAATTTCATAAAATATCTTAAATTCTTGCTTAAGACCGCTACCCCCTCGAGTAATGTATCACCTGATAGGTTGTTTAACAGAGTATCGTTTTGATAACGTTTTTGAAGAATAGAGTGTGCTACCTGGTGGTGGAAAATGGAACTAACAGAACGCGATTTTGTTAAAATTTGGAAATATAATAATGCGATTTGTTTTAAAATTTGAAATGGTTTATAATATATGATAAAAAAATTTAAAAAGATTGGTGTAAACACAGTTCAGGGTGCGTGAGAGGAGGGGTGCGACAAAATTAAGAAATGTAACAAGGAGATCTGTTTTACACTTTAAGGTAGTTTATAACGCATGTTAAAATTTTTAAAGTACTGACGATGCTCTGGAGAGACCGCTGCACGAAGTTATGTATGAATTTTTACACCTTGAAGGCCGATTTTCAGTATTTTTAATTTAATTCATATGCGATTTTTAGCGGGTTTTGAGGCGATTTTTCCACATTAGCGAAAAAGAAAACGGTTTCATTCTTTCGACCTAATTTAGTGAATTTCGTTCTCTTATCAATATAATTTATTTGGATTTCGCGCAATGATGTTTGGATTTTTAGTGAATTATTTAATGTAATTTTTAATGTTTTTTCGAATTTTGCCGCTATTATTTGACATTAGTAAAAGGAATTTTGCTTAAAACTTTCAGGCTAATGTATTAAATTTTAGCTGCTAAGGTTTATGAATTTCAGTGATTTTTAATACGATTTTTCGAGATTTTTTGGGTTTGATGTCGAATTTTTGTCATTCATGAGATATTTCCAATTACAACTTTTTACCCTATTAGAGTAAATGTTGACTCCTGTGATTTTTTAATATAAGTGATTTTTAATGAACTTTTCAATGCAATTTTTAGAGATTTTTCGAGTTTTATGGTGATTTTTTGATATTCGAAAGTAAAAATTGATTTCAAACTTTTAATCTAATATAATTTTAGAGATTTTTAACGCGATTTTTTAAGATCTTTTGTGTTCCGTGTCGATTTTTTATTATCTATAAAGGATTTCCATTTACTACTTGATTATCCTGTCGACCAATTTCGCCAAATTATATCAATCGTGAAACAAACCAAATTATGCAAATTGATGTAAATTTTATGTTAAATAATGAAAGGAGAGATAATTTAGAAAAACATTAATAAAAATACATATAAAAATAAGAAGTAAAAACCACCTGATGACGTAACAAACATATGTAACATGTTTAATGTCAAGTGAATATGAAATAACTTACGATCCGCCATTATTGTCATTTAACCCGGGAATGCTCGCACATATCTAGGATATATACGATTTATACTTTGGCACCAAAAAATTCAAGCAAAAATCGTCATCTTAATTAATCATTGGCATTGCTCATAAATTTTGCGATAAAATCATTTGAAAATTACTTTTAAAAATTTATGGTGAATAATGTAATAACCGTGCTCACCCTGGGTATGTCATACCCTGCGCGTGTAATTCCGGGTTAATCTTATGGTTTGACCCAAATAGTTTCTTGGTCAAACGGATTTGCAAATAGTATAGATTTCCGATTAGAATGTTTTATCCGTTTGATGAAATTCTGATTACTGCGATTTTAAAAATAAGTAGCGATATTTAGTGCATTTTTCAATGCGTTTTTTAATGAACTTTTTAATGCGATTTAGTACCATTTTTTTCGACACCCACCACAGTGGTGTTTTAACAATTAAAAAATTATTTTGGTTTCAAACTATTAGCCTAATATAGCAAATTTCACCATTTACCTTTTTTTTAATTTCGTCGACTTTTAATGGGATTTTTGATATATTTTGTGTTCTGAGTCGATATTTTTGTAATTCATGTAAAAAAGAATGATTGCTATGTTTTACACGGCTAGAATAATTTTTTATTAACGGGATGTATTTACATTTAGCAATTTTTAATGAATTTTTCAATGGTTTTGTATTGGATTTTTGAATCTCCCAGCTATTTTTTGAAATTTGGAAAAGGAAATTAATTACATTTACCCTTCATTTACGAATTTTGAAATTTAGTGATTTTTAATGCAATTTTCATTGCAAATTTTAGCAATCTTTTCATTATTTCTCACGCTTTGCGCCGATTTTTTTCATTGGTATTTAAGAAAGAATTCAGATTACACTACTTTACTGTATTAATGTAAATGTTGTCCCCTGCTATTTTTAAATTTGAAACGATTTGTAATGCATTTTTGAATACAATTTTTAGATGTTTTCGAGTTCACAGCGATTTATTCACAATTGGAAAAGAAATTTCTGAATAATTTGTAGCTTAATGTAGTAAATTTTGACATCAATTATTCAGGTTTTTAGTGTATTTTCATAAAATGTTTAGCAATTTTTTTAAAGTTTTGTGTCGATATTTTTTAACTAATGAAACAGTTCAGATTTCAATGCTTTGTCCCATTATGGTAAATTTTGTCTTCAGGAATTTAATATAAACGTTTATCTTACTATGGTAAATTTTGTCCGGATTTTTGAATTTTACTGATTTTTCAAATTCTGCGACAGTTGTTGACGTCGTAAAAGAATTTCGGTTTCTAACTTTTAGCTTAAATAGTACAATTTGTTCTCCACGCTTTTTGAATTTTGCCAATTTCTAATGCGATATTCAATGTAACTTTTAGTTAGTTTTGGGGATTTTAGGTGTTCCGTGTTGACTTTTCCTTATTCATGAACGATTTCCGATTACAATATTTTCGTCTGAATATTAAATTTTTACCGCCATGACTTTTAAATATTCAGCGATTTTTAATATATTTTCAATACGATTTTTAGTCATTTTTTAAATTCCTTGGCGATTTTCTGCCATTCAGAAACCAATTTTGATTTCAAACATTTTGTTTAATGTAGTTATGTTTCGAATGCAATGTCTCATCTCTTAATATGATTTTGGCGTTCCCATGTCTACATTTTGTTATTTATGAATGATTTCCGACCATAACCCCGTCCCCGGCCCTGCCTTAATATTAATTTTTTAAGCATTGACTTCCAAATATTTAGCTATTTTGACGTGACAACGTCTTGTAAATTGGTTTGCCGGGAGACACTTCAAGAAACTGCGTTACGTTACGTTACGCTTTGCTCACGATACGCGCTCACTTTTCTCTTAACTTTTTCCGGTCACTTGTGGGACCATTTTCTGAACGTGAATGTGAATTCGCTGCAAGGAAGGGGCGGTGCTTAATAGGAATTTTAGATAGTATCAAACTAAGACGAAATACGTTATGTATTAGTTATTAGTATAAAGTACAAAGAAAATAAGTGTAGTTTATTTCGTAATTCGGTGGTATATTATGGAAAACTAATGATATGTGATTAGTGAAAGCCATTTTACTTTAGTTATATTCTGCTCATTGAAAAATTCTTTAATATGCTGTTTACAAAATTCAACATTTGACATCAATAAACATGAAGTAAAATGTGTTTAACAAACACAGTGTATTGCAAGTTATTGTATGTATATTTGTATATAAATACGTATGTATGTGTAAAGGTAAAAATAAAATTTTGTTAATATGAAATTCAGTGCGAGATTCTTTGTATAAATTAATGTTTTAAATATAATTCTTTGTATAAATAAATGTTTTAAATTGTTACTATTATTTCATCCTTCTTCCTACTATACGAATGAATATTCACATTAAAATTATTTTACAACTCAAAGTCGTTGTCACGTAAAACTTTCGCCCGTATACCGACTTTACAGGCAACCAATTTTTTTACAATTTATTTTGAGTTGTTCTTATTATAGTTAAAGATTCACTATTAAGAACTATATAGTTTGCCTGTTGTCATGTCTTTTTTTAATGCAATTTTCTTTGTGATTTTTAGCCATTCTTCAAGTTCCGTGGTGATTTTTTTACATCCAGAAATCGATTTTGATTTCAAACTTTTTGCATAATATGGTTAATTTCTTGATTACAATATTTTATAGTATAACAGTGAATTTTTACCCTAGGGATTTTTTATTGTTTTACGACTTTTATTACAATTTTCAATGCAATTTTTGGGCTTTCTCAATCTTTTTTTTTTTTTTTTTTCACATTTTTTAAAGGAATTCAATTTTAAACTTCTAGACTAATAAGAGTTTGGTTTCAAACTTTTATCCTTTACGGTAATTGTTTTGCTCTCCTATTTTGATCTACAGCATTTTTTTAATGCAGTATGCTTTTTTTCTTGTTTGTTTGTTTGAGTTCACGGTGATTTTTTCAGATACGGAAAAGCAATAAGGTTTTAAATTTCTTTGCTAATATGATAAATTTTCTCCTGTGCGATTGAAGGTTTTTATTGCGATTTTTTTAGCGTTTTTTTTCGCATTTCAATGCTTTTTATATTATTAAATTAATTATATTCAAAACATTTATCCAAGTAGAGCAAATTTTGATTTCCGTGATCTTTGAAAATTTTGCCATTTTTAAAGCGATGTATACGTTTCTTTGCGACCCGCTTCGATTTTTTAGAGGTTCAGTTTTTGGCCGAATGTAGTAAATTCTGATCTCTTCTCTTCAAAGTTTATTCGAATTTTGAAACACAATTTTTTAATTTTGTTTTATAATTTTATGTGATATTTAATGTTTTTTGCGATTCTGTAAGATTTTTCCACATTAGTAAAAATAATCCAGTTTCAATTTTCTAGCCCATCTCTTTTCAACGAAGTTTAGACGAAATTCGTGCAGCATTTTTTAAATTTTTCGAGGTTTTTATTATGATTTTTAAAGTTTTTTCGCAATTCTTTCTGTTTTTTGATGAACCCTGGCAACGCCGGGCAGGACAGCTGGCAAATTAATGTAACGTGTAATGGTTGTTGAAGGTTGTGTGCTTATTGGATTACCAAACTGGAGTTTGAATTGTCATTGCTGGGAGTCGAACCAATAATCTCATGATTAGTAGGAGAGAATAACATCATCACTGTAAAACATTTGGTGTAACGTTACTCCATAAAACTGGTGGCAGCATTGCTGCCTCCAGTCTTATGGTGGTTTGTAACCGATATCAATGGAGCAACATTACTCATGTCTTGTGTAAGTGTACACCATACTATGAGTAAGGTTACACCATTCCTATGTAAGGTTACACCATAATTACCTGTAAGCTTACACAGAAGCTGTGTGTAAGGTTACACATGTTTAGGAGTAAGCTTTCACAACATTTGTCGGTAATCTTACACAGTAATTGCGTGTAAGGTTACACCATAATATTATGAAATATAACACAAATTCCTGTGTAAGGTTACACCACATGTGTCTGTAATCTTACTCATTAACTGTGTGTAATATTATACCATAATATTGTGAAACATGACACAAATTACTGCGTGAGGTTACACTACAATTATCTGTAAGCTTTCATGGTAATTGCGTGTAAGGTTACACATCTTCAGGAGTAAGCTTTTACCACATTTATCTGTAATCTTACACAGTAATTGCTTGTAAGGTTACACCATAATATTGTGAAACATAATACAAATTCCTGAGTAACGTTACACCAAATGTCTGCAATCTCACACAGTAATTTTGCGTTAGGTTTCACCACAATATTCTGAAACATAACACAATTCCTGCATAAGGTTACAGTACAATTGTCTGTAAGTTTCCACAGTAATAGTTTGTAAGGTTACACATCTTTAGGAGTAAGCTCCCCCCACATATTTCTGTAACGTCACGCAGTGATTGCGTGTAAGTAGGATTGAGTAGTAGGATTGAGTTTTCCCCAGACTTTCCTAGAAAGTTATCCATTTTTATGTGTAAGTATTATTTACATTTGATTGTGCAGTTTCACATCATGTAAACAAGGTTATACAGTGCCTTTTAGTAAGGTAAGACTAATTACCTGTAATTTTTCACAGCATTAGACATAATATTTCACTATATATTTTTTGTATAGTTACGCAACATGTGTGTATAATTGTACAGTATTTGTATGTTTGATTAAACCAGATTTATTTGTTTACCTATAGAAAATAATGAAAATTTCTAAAAATAATGAAATTTTTCATTATTTCTGAAAAATGTGGAACAATTTATAATTTTCCTTAGACTGAAAATTACTTCTTAAACTGTCCATATCTCATCAAATATTCTTGTTTTAATTAAAATATGCCGTTTTACGGTTATATTTAAAGTCTTTTGAAATTTGGTATAAATTTGGTTGTTTGTATTTTGCACAGAAATGAAACATGTTTCCGAATTTGAATGCCATGCTTACAAGAATACCAATCAGGACCCACATAGTCATTTGTTTCAGTGATAGACCAATTTGAGCATTTTCCATTACATCGGTGAGCAGATGTACTTTGTATTTCCATTTATTATACTCTGTTTGCCGTCGCGATTAAAAATTCATTGAAAAAAATTAACTATCCTATTATATATTCCACAATTTCAAGGATGTTCCTTTTAATTCCTCAATAGAGTTTCAATAAATATAGATATTTGACAAGTTGTGTAATATAGAATGCCACTAGATAGTAGAACTTGATTGTACATTTTCAAAAATGTTTGAAGATCAAAGTACAATAACAATATTTATTTTATAGCTTATGATATTGTATACTAATGTTCTTTTATAATACAAATTCCTTAGGGTGATAGATTTTTTAGTCTTTGAATCTTGCAATTTCTATAAAATGGAGATATAAAGGATCACTTTTCCTACTTGCTATTTATGTGTTTAAAACCTATCCAATTTGTCCTGTACTAAAAGAATTTTAACGCAGTTCTTTTAATTGGTAAATAGAAATAATCTAATTGGTAACAAAATTACAAGATTACTATATTAATTGTAATCTTGTAATTTTGTTTTCAAATTTGAAAAATGTTTGAGACAGAATCCAATCTTTGACTTTCTTACCTGAAACTGTCAATTTCTTCAGGATCAATCTGGAAAACCTAATTCACCCAGGTAACCTTGTTGATTACAGCATTTGGTCAGCTCAACAGAATGAATTGCAGGTAATATAAATCCAGTAAATGGTGGATAAGCAATTGCACTAAAGTAATTTTAATACAACCATTTTAATGGACAATAAATGATTTTAATTGTAATTTTCCCCCTTGGCTGAAAATGTCTCGGCCAGTAAGAAAAGCACAATTACTGCTAATCTGTACTTTTGCTACCTATGGTTCAGTAAACAGTACATTTCTAAAATTTTAATAGTTGGTTCAAGTACTTTCCTTCATGTGTGCTTAAATAGTACGTATTTAATACCTGTTGTTTGGTGTTAAAAACAAGACAATTCTCATTTGTTTTGTATTTACTTTGGGATACCTTTATAACCACATTCAATGAATTCTCTCTTATCTGTTCAGTGGGTCTACAACAGAAAAAATGAAAAAGAGCAAAATGAAAATAAAAGAACATCTTTACAGTGTATTGAGATCATATACCTTTATTTTTGTTTGCAATAAACCCAAAAGCAGAAAGTTCAAGATGGGCGACCGAATGTCATAATATTTTTCTCTTTTGCGAATTTTAGTTTTCAACAGACCTTTTTTAGGATTTATAGTATTGCTTAGCTTTATAATACTTAATTTTATTATAAATTAAAGTTAACAAAATGCATAAAAATAGTAGAAGTAAGTGATTCTTTAAATAATTAACTGTTCAATTATAACATTTTTCATGCGATTATTTTCTATCCATAAAATGTCTGTCGCAGATACTTGGCTTGGATTTTCAGCTACTGAAGATATAAATAACTTATAATCTAATCTTTTTAAGATTACATTGATTTATAATACAGCTAAGTATTACTAATAAATAAAAGCAATTGCGTGATTTTAATCTTTTTTTTTAATGGAATGATTAAAATAAAAATCAGCGTAATCTGTGTTGCAGAAAGAAACACATATATTATGTAAATTAATGAAAAATGATCCAGCTTACAAGAAATTGCAATTGCTTTTACCAACAAATGTCCATTTTAAAAAGTTATAGAATTTATTTTATATCTTAAGCAAATAAAAAGGAATTTGGAACATCCTGTATATTTGTAAGATATATACTCCTGTAGTTCTGTTTCAAATAGAGAAATTGCTTTTATTAATTATATAATTTATATCATATTTATGGGATACCTAAGAAATTGTACTTTCATCTAAATGTTTTGTTAAAACAGGCAACTTTGACTTTTATCAACTGTTTGAGATTGTCTTGCACTATAAATTAAGATTCTATGTCCACAACCAACATATGGACTTATAAGGCCAATAATGTTATGAGTCAACATCCTGCATATGAGCTGGCCGACAAGTTAGTTTTAACAAAGCTTAAAAGGATTCAAAATAGACCGAAAAATATTTATATGCCAGATTGGTTCCAGATGATGGACTCTGAATCCAAAAAAAAAAAGGTTGCGTAGGGTTATCTTCTATAACCCCGATAGACTAGTAACCAAGTGGTTGGTAACAAAAAATATCTGCATACGTCTTATTTGGCAGATACCCTATTAAAATGTTAGACAATTCTGGGTAGAACACAATCTGTTAAAAAATACTCCACTGAAAATAATACTGTAATTTCAATTTTAAACAAACACATTAAAATAAGGAATGCAATGAAAATCAATTTAAGACAAATATTGAATATTTGAACAATACTGATACTAAATATCTATTAAAATTAATCATAGTGAATTATTTTGCAAAATTATATTTATTCAAGTATCAACAACTTAGATTGCCTTTAGTTTTAAATATTTCTGTAACTGTGAAAAAGGATTAATGAACAAAAAGTTACTATTTTGTTTAAAAAAATAATATTTAGCAAATATTTATAATATAATTATTTAAACTTAAAGACTTATATCTGAAATTTTTCATTGCTTCTAAATAATTTATATGTTTTAAGCATTATGTGATTTTCTTTATTATTATGGTTGATACACGTTTTTTAGTTAATGCTTTAATTTAATAGTCAGATATTAAGAAGGAATAGAATATTTTGCTTTCTATCCTCTTACACTTATCCTCTTACTATTAACCAAATATTCGTTGCACCTGTAAATTGAAATTGCAATAAGTTTCACATTTCACTCAAATTTCTATAAGTTAGTTTAGAGTACCTCTGGACTGATATTCATGGAAATCCTGAAATATCAACATAAACTACCTACATAAAATCTCGTTTTTACTACAGCTTAGTTATGAGTATCAAATCTGATTATTTTTAGAGCACACAACACGTTTAATATTTCATTTTTAATATACAAAAAAATAAACAAAAAAACCTCTACATTTATGAAAGCAGCTTGCACAATTGGTTATTTCAAATCGAAATATATTTTCACACCCCACACAAAAAATTAATATAAATTTCCATTCCATTGTTTTTTATTTAAATCCAAATTATTAAAGAAAACATCTACATTTATGAAAACCAGCTACCAGCATTGACTATTTTAAATTCAAAGAAATTTACAACACACACACGCAGAAAAAAAATTCTGAACAAATGTGTACAGTCTCGCTCTCACCATTAATTTTAAACAGGGGGGAGGGGGGAGAACAGACATATAACATAAAATACAAGTCTATCATTATTAAAACTCTACTAGAAAAATAAAAGTTCAATAACATGACCAAAAATTTGATACACTGAAGTGCAAACAAATTATGAGGCAGCAAAACTCAATAGCTATTTTTCTTCTTTTAAATTCGGTTGTAAAGTATGCATGCACGTTTATTAGATATGATGATAAGATATGTTGGTTGCAATTTCACCATCAGGAGGCACAGTTTCAAGTAATTTCTATAAAATTTTGTTGAAAAATCCTGGAAGTTGACGGCTGCTTGAAATTGCTATTCATACGTGCCATCTCCAGAAGATTATCTTGGGGTATTTGCTCAAAAAAGCGTTAGCAATTTTCTTTCTTTGCACATAATTTGGGTTGTTCGTGTACAATATTTCGCTCTCGTTGGATCATTCAATTTCTCCATTTATCCTTTTTTTTTTAACTGGAAAAATTTTCATAGCAGAAGATGAAAGGTGATGTCCATGGCAATCTTCGCAAATTTGTGACACCTAGTTAAATGAAACTAATTAGTTTATTGCATCTTAATAAAATGTTTAGTTTTGATACATTTAAATGAACTTTTTTTGATTAAATAATAAATTTCAAAAGTTAGAATGCCCCAAAATAGCAATGTGATTAACTTGAGCTAATTTAAACAGTATATTATATACAAGAATATTTACGGGGGGGGGGGGGGGGGGGGGGCTTATAAAATTTAGGAAATATCTACATCGAATACAAAATGATTCGATGTAGATCACTGTTAGATTTCTTTGAAACAAAATTGAAAAAAAAGCAAATTTTAAAATTAAAAACATGATTTTCTTTTTTAATCGTAATTTTGTCTGATATAAACGTTTATAAGTATTTCAGCATAATTACTAGAAGAAAGTGTCATTTAGTACCTTTTTTAAGTTTTGATTTATGTTTATTTTTTTTATTCTTTAAGCATTAAAAATAATAATCATCAAAAAAGAACATTTAAACGCATTAAGGTGAATGTTTACCTTTTTCAGAAATTTTATTTCTTTTTAATAATATGGTTCATATGAGAAACTCAATGCATTTTGATGTTCTACTAAAAGTACATTCTGAAAAACTGCATATTAAAAATAAAATTATTGAAATTTTTTTATTTCTTAAGATTTCTACTACTTTAAATATTTATATATATTTTGTACATTTTTAAACATTTTTAAATGTGTACTATACAAGATTGCAAACGGATTTTTAGATAAATCTACTATTGCATTTAATGATTTTTTTTTCACTGAAACATACATAATGAAAACTGGAATTTCACACATCTTCATATACTTTTATTTTTTTAAAAATAAAGAAAATTTGAATGCTAATTCCATGTATATGTTTATCAAGTCTATAATAAAGAAAATGTTCAAAAACGGTCAAATCTCTATTTCAAATAGAAAAAAAGCCTTGCCATTTTTAAAACATGAAAGTAATAAAATATAAACTTTCAGAAAAAGTCATTTAACCCGAGAGTACACGGGCCGGGTCTATTTGACCCGGAGTGCATATGATTTGTGCAATTGTAATCACTTATCTTTAAAAAGTAATCTTCAACTTATTTTATCGCAAAATTTGTAAGGATTGTCTCTGCCTAAATAAAATGACGGTTATAACTTGATTTTGTTGGTGACAAAGATAAAACCATTTCTACCTTGGGTAAGCGCGCGTTCTCCCTGGTTAAAATTTTAATTTGTGTGGGCAATTGTGTTGGGTGTGGGTGTATTTGCAATATCTCAAGATATAATTTTTCATATATATATATATATATATATATACTAGCAGGGGAGACCGAGCTTAGGTCGGTCAAAATTAACTTTGTGTTCAACTCGATATAGTATTTTCACTTTATCATTAACTCTGTATTATTACTGTAAAACATGTTTATAATAGTATTATTTGGAAAAACAATCAATAAGAAAACTATGTTTTTATGCGCATGTTTATAAATTTTACTTTATTTTAAAATTTACAACGAAAGGACATCGATCTAAATCACTTTTTTAGCTCGACTCTGATTGGTTTAACCATGCATCTCGAATCCTCTTAAGAATGTATATAAAAATTCTTTACATTCTGAAAGACAATATTTTTTGCTAGATATAGCCAAATTTGGAGGCATTTTTTCACTTGGCACCAAATACGTGTTTTGGTTTTCGTAATTTTTATAGTCGATTTTTTGGCCATATGTCGCCAATATTTTGTCAAATATCACCAAGTTATTGGCTTTTGCCATATTCTCGTGACCCTGACCCGTATTACCCAAAATGAGCCACTAATCAAATTTGATCAAGCATGTGACATAGCTCAATCGTCTTAAGGTAATCAAAAACAGTAGAATATAAAATTGAATCAAAATCGTTTAAGCCATTTTTTAGGTAAAATTAGCTTGGCAGCATTCAGCAATGAAGCGAAATGACCCACTAATATAATTTTGTTTAACACGCGACTCAGCCCAATAGTCTTCTCGTGGCAAAAAACGTTTTGTTTCAAAATTTAGGTAAAATTGATTGAGTCGTTGTTATATATAATTGGAATCACCCTAGCTCATTAAAACCCAAAATGACCCACTAATCGAATTTTCGCGAGCATGTTTCCAAGCCACATGGTTTTCTCTTGCTCAAAAACGATATAATACAAAGTATAGTCAAAATGGTGAGTACCATTTTCTATATAAAATTAACATAACCCATCATGACCAACAAATGACCCTTATAATCGAAATCTCTCGAACGCGTGGCCAAGCTCATTAGTTTTAGCATGCCGAAAAACATTAGATACAAAATTTAGATAAAATCGATTGAGCCGTTTTTTAGATATAGTTAGTTTGACCCTGACCCCTTATGATCCAAAATGACCCATTGATCGAATTTTCTCAAAAATCTGCCATAACCCAATGATTTTCTTGTGCCCAAAAACGAGAAAATGCAAAATTTAGTCAAAATTGCGCGAAACGTTGTCTAGATAAAATTAGAATGACCCAAAAGTGGCCCACTAATCGAAATTTCTCGAACATGTGACCTACCCCAATGATTTTCTCATGCCAAAAATATGTTGTATACAAAATTTCGTTAAAATCGACCCACCCATTCTTTAGATATAGCTTGACCTTGACCCATTAAGACCCATTAAGACCCACAAATGACCCTTATAATCGAAAGCTCTCGAATATGTGACTTAGTCCATTAGTTTTCTCGTTTGTAAAAATTGTTACATACAGAATTTCGTTAAAATTGATCCTGTCATTCTTTAATTATATGTAGCTTGACCCAGACCTTTTATGATCCAAAATGACCCATTAATCGAAATGTTTCGAACATGTAACCTAGTCCAATGATTTTATCATGCCAAAAAAATGTTGCATACAAAATTTCATTAAAATCGATCCACCTGTTCTTTAGATATAGCTTGACCATGACCCATTATGACCCACAAATGACCCTCATAGTCGAAATCTCTCAAACATGTGATTTAGCCCATTAGTTTTCTCATGTCAAAAAACTGTTACATACAAAATTTCGTTATAAACCATCACGCCGTTCTTTAAATATAAATACCTTGACCCAGACTCTTAATGACCCAAAATGACCCATTAATCGAAATTTTTCGAACATGTAACCTAGTCCAATGATTTTATCGTGCTAAAAAAATGTTGCATACAAAATTTCGTTAAAATCGATCCACCTGTTCTTTAGATATAACTTGACCATGACCCATTATGACCCATCATGACCCACAAATGACCCTCATAGTCGGAATCTCTCAAACATGTGATTTAGCCCATTAGTTTTTTCATGCCAAAAAACTGCTACATACAAAATTTCGTTATAATCCATCACGCCGTTCTTTAAATATAAATAGCTTAACCCAGACTCTTAATGACCCAATATGACCCATTAAAATTTTTTCTCGAACATGTAACCTAGCCCAATGTTTTTCTCGTGCCCGAAAACCATAGAATGCAATTTTTTGTTAAAATTGCGTGAGAAAATCTCTAGATAAAAATAGTATGACCCACAATGACCCCAAAAATGACCCACTAACCGAATTTTCTCGAACATGTTACCTAATCCAATGGTCTTCTTGTAATCCAAAGCGATACAATATAAAATTTGGTCAAAATCGTTAGAGCCGTTTTTTAGATAAAAATGGCTTGACCCAAAAATGACCCACTAATCAAAATTTTTCGAACATGTGACCCAGCCCAATAGTTTTCTCGTGCCAAAAAACGATTGGATACAAAATTGCCTTAAAATCCATCCAGCCGTTCTCTAGATATAAACAGCTTGATCTTGACCCATTGTGACCCAAAATGACCCAGTAATCGAATTTTCCCGAACATGGGACCTAGCCCAATGGTCTTCTCGTGCCCGAAAATGGTAAAATCCAAATTTTTGCGAAAATCGTTAGAGCCGTTTTTGAGATAAAATTTACCCACACACACACAATTTTTGCTCGCATTATAGTATAAGACTAGCAGGGGAGACCGAGCTTAGCTCGGTCAAAATTAACTTTGTGTTCAACTCGATATAGTATTTTCACTGTATCATTAACTCTGTATTATTACTGTAAAACATGTTTATAATAGTATTATTTAGAAAAACAATCAATAAGAAAACTATGTTTTTATGCGCATATTTATAAATTTTATTTTTTTTTAAATTTTACAACGAAAGGACATCGATCTAAATCACTTTTTTAGCTCGACTCTGATTGGTTTAACCATGCATCTCGAATCCTCTTAAGAATGTATAAAAAAATTCTTTACATTCTGAAAGACAATATATTTTGCTAGATATAGCCAAATTTGGAGGCATTCTTTCATTTGGCTCCAAATACGTGTTTTGGTTTTCGTAATTTTTATAGTCGATTTTTTGGCCATATGTCGCCAATATTTTGTCAAATATCACCAAGTTATTGGCTTTTGCCATATTCTCGTGACCCTGACCCGTATTACCCAAAATGAGCCACTAATCAAATTTGATCAAGCATGTGACATAGCTCAATCGTCTTCAGGTAATCAAAAACAGTAGAATATAAAATTGAATCAAAATCGTTCAAGCCATTTTTTAGGTAAAATTAGCTTGGCAGCATTCAGCAATGAAGCGAAATGACCCACTAATATAATTTTGTTTAACATGCGACTCAGCCCAATAGTCTTCTCGTGACAAAAAACGTTTTGTTTTAAAATTTAGGTAAAATTGATTGAGTCGTTCTTGTATATAATTAGAATGACCCTAGCTCATTAAGACCCAAAATGACCCACTAATAGAATTTTCGCGAGCATGTGTCCAAGCCAAATGGTTTTCTCTTGCTCAAAAACGATATAATACAAAGTATAGTCAAAATGGTGAGTACCATTTTCTATATAAAATTAGCATGACCCATCATGACCAACAAATGACCCTTATAATCGAAATCTCTTAAACGTGTGGCCTAGCTCTTTAGTTTTAGCATGCCGAAAAACATTAGATACAAAATTTAGATAAAATCGATTGAGCTGTTTTTTAGATATAGTTGGTTTGATCCTGACCCCTTATAATCCAAAATGACCCATTGATCGAATTTTCACAAAAATCTGTCCTAACCCAATGATTTTCTTGTGACCGAAAACGATAAAATACAAAATTTAATCAAAATTGCGCGATACGTTGTCAAGATAAAATTAGAATGACCCAAAAGTGGCCCACCAATCGAAATTTCTCGAACATGTGACCTACCCCAATGATTTTCTCATGCCAAAAATATGTTGTATACAAAATTTCGTTAAAATCGACCCACCCATTCTTTAGATATAGCTTGACCTTGACCCATTAAGACCCACAAATGACCCTTATAATCGAAAGCTCTCGAATATGTGACTTAGTCCATTAGTTTTCTCGTTTGTAAAAATTGTTACATACAGAATTTCGTTAAAATTGATCCTGCCGTTCTTTAATTATACATAGCTTGACCCAGACCCTTTGTGATCCAAAATGACCCATTAATCGAAATTTTTCGAACATGTAACCTAGTCCAATGATTTTATCGTGCCAAAAAAATGTTGCATACAAAATTTCATTAAAATCGATCCACCTGTTCTTTAGATATAGTTTGACCATGACCCATTATGACCCTCATAGTCGAAATCTCTCAAACATGTGATTTAGCCCATTAGTTTTCTCATGTCAAAAAACTGTCACATACAAAATTTCGTTATAATCCATCACGCCGTTCTTTAAATATAAATAGCTTGACCCAGACTCTTAATGACCCAAAATGACCCATTAATCGAAATTTTTCGAACATGTAACCTAGTCCAATGATTTTATCGTGCCAAAAAAATTTTGTATACAAAATTTCGTTAAAATCGATCCACCTGTTCTTTAGATATAGGTTGACCATGACCCATTATGACCCATCATGACCCACAAATGACCTCATAGTCGAAATCTCTCAAACATGTGATTTAGCCCATTAGTTTTCTCATGTCAAAAAACTGTCACATACAAAATTTCGTTATAATCCATCACGCCGTTCTTTAAATATAAATAGCTTGACCCAGACTCTTAATGACCCAAAATGACCCATTAATCGAAATTTTTCGAACATGTAACCTAGTCCAATGATTTTATTGTGCCAAAAAAATGTTGCATACAAAATTTCGTTAAAATCGATCCACCTGTTCTTTAGATATAGGTTGACCATGACCCATTATGACCCACAAATGACCCTCAATGTCGAAATCTCTCAAACATGTGATTTAGCCCATTAGTTTTCTCATGTCAAAAAACTGTTACATACAAAATTTTGTTATAATCCATCGCGCCGTTCTTTAAATATAAATAGCTTGACCCAGACTCTTAATGACCCAATATGACCCATTGAAATTTTTTCTCGAACATGTAACCTAGCCCAATGTTTTTCTCGTGCCCGAAAACCATAGAATGCAATTTTTAGTCAAAATTGCGTGAGAAAATCGCTAGATAAAAATAGCATGACCCACAATGACCCCAAGAATGACCCACTTACCGAATTTTCTCGAACATGTTACCTAATGCAATGGGCTTCTTGTAATCCAAAACGATACAATATAAAATTTGGTCAAAATCGTTAGAGACGTTTTTTAGATAAAAATGGCTTGACCCATAATGACCCCAAAATGATCCACTAATCGAAATTTTTCGAACATGTGACCCAGCCCAATAGTTTTCTCGTGCCAAAAAACGATTGGATACAAAATTGCATTAAAATCCATCCAGCCGTTCTCTAGATATAAATAGCTTGATCCTGACCCATTGTGACCCAAAATGACCCAGTAATCGAATTTTCCCGAACATGGGACCTAGCCCAATGGTCTTCTCGTGCCCGAAAATGGTAAAATCCAAATTTTTGCGAAAATCGTTAGAGCCGTTTTTGAGATAAAATTTACCCACACACACACACACAATTTTTGCTCGCATTATAGTATAAGATATATATATTTAAAGAAAAAAAATAGATTTTTTTCACCAATTTTGAAGTCTGACATTACTTTAAAAATGATTTGTATTTGTTTTTCAATCTAGAAAATTCAAATGAAAAACAAGAAATCAATACCCGTTATAAATAATGTTAAAGCTGTACTTTACGGTACTGGTATACAGATATACTAATAAAATAAAATATCTCTGTGAATTTCTGCGGTGGCTAGCAAAATCTACCGCACGTAGAAGTCTGAAAATTTAGGTAAATATATTATCAGACAGATCCTGATGCACCTGAGACTCAGCCTTTTAATATTTTAAGAGCCAATATCTCTGGGCCCCTTAACATTTTTATGCACTAAATTGTTAACAACTCGACCCCTTTTTATCTAATCTTTTTCATTGTGAAGGACGTTTCTCCACTTAGTTATTTTTGCTATTTTATTTTTCAGTATTGATACTTGGGACCCGTTTCACTGCCCCATGAAGTTTTTGTGATAATAAATTGATTCCATTCAATCCGATATTCATTTCTGGAATTTCTGTTCCATTTAGATATTTTCAAGATTTTACATTCCATAATGCACTGGGGCCCCCCTAGGGAATAATAGACTCCGACAGGGGCCTTTGAACTTTTTGTACGCCAAACATTTTTGAACCACTTTATTTCTCACCCTCCCAGAGCAAAATTTTAAAGTTGAGTCTTTTACTCTTTTTCCAGGGTCAACACCCTCACATTCTTACTCGAGCTCTAGGGCTTTTTTAAACATTTTCCCAATCAATTTATGCATTTCTTTAAAATAATATTCTAACGAAAATTTCATATCCTATGCTTAATTTTTACTACTGTAGATATATTGTGCTAAGTACTAAGACATTTTAACATGTTTTCCTGGTAAGACCCTCTTTTTAACTGTCAGTTGGTCTCTTTAGAGCACCTATTACACTTCCTTTATAAATGGTCCAATTCACTAGCCTTTTTTTTCAACAACTTCTTAAGTCCTTCATCAACTACATGAACAGAAAAAAAAATCAGATTTGAACTACTACAAATTTTAAATATTAATCGCGTTCTTGGGCCCTTGGTGTAACATTTAAAAAATGATCCACACGAATTGCATGTAATTTTCTTTAGTTTTAGCGTCCTTCCATTACTTTAACAAATATATATTAAAAAAATCTACCCAACTACATACGAAAGAAGTTCTTAGCCTCTTTAAACATGGCACAGGGATCCTTGAAGTTTTGTACCTTAAATTGTTATTAAATTGCCCCCTCTTAATCTTCCTTTTTAAACTCCTTTTTTCATTTAGTTTTTTCCACTTTCTTACATTTTGTTAAAGACCGTTGGGCCCTCTGTGTCCCGTAGGGCCCTTGAAGTTTTGTTCGCCATGCATCTTCCACCCCCTACTTTTCCATCTACTCAATGCGTAACTTAGGTTTTGGACTCTTTTTCCACGACCCACAACCTGATATTTTTATTGGAGTCCTAGGGCTTTTTTTAAAAGCATTTACTCAATTTTTTAATGCATTTCTTTAAAATATTGTTCTAACGAATAATTCTTAACCTATGTTTATTTTTGACTAATTGTAAATATGAAGTGTTAAGTACAAAGGAATTTTACCATTTTTGATGTTATGATCCTGTTTTTAACTATCATTTGTTCCCTTTTGGGTCCTTTATTATAGCTCCCTTAAAAATGGTCCTATCTATATATATATATATATATATATATATATATTAGCTTTGACGCATTTTGATTTATAGTCACCTTCTTTGGGCTTTTGATTCAGCATTTTCAAAAATGATTCGAATTGAATTCAATTTTCTTTTACATCGTTCTGACATCCGCCGATTATTTTAAAAGCAGCTAAAAAATATCTTTATACTCAACTACATACTATATTAATTTACTAGCACATCGGAGATCCCTGGCAAGAACGAAAGCTTTTATGTACTATCCAAAAAAAAAAAAAAATTATAATTTCTGGTGTTGATCTTTCTTTTAAGAATTTTACGAATGGAGGTACCTTGCCCCTTAAAGGGTTAGTTAGTTAGTCAGTAGATTAGTCCTCCCCTACACATTTGATCTTTCTCTCATACGCACACAATTTGATAACTGTAATTTCATGACATTTAGTACTTTAAAACATTGCCTAAAATAATTAAACTATTGATATTATGATAATCACAGTAATAAATTTAAATTGTAAATAACTCTGAAATATTTTATTAATTTTTGTATCCTAATTGTGAAATTTATTTAAAAATAGCTATTTTGTTTCATTAGAGAATTTTCATTTAATTCTAGAACAAATTACACTCATAAAAACAACTAGATGAAATTAGGCATGTTTGACCCACATTTAACTAAATAATTTTTAATTTTTCTAAATATTGAACCTTGAACAAAGTTTTATGTATTATTTTATTCGTTATACAATCAGTTATCAGAATAAACCTGCGACATAAGTGCAATATATTTGAAGAAAGATAGATTTTAATCATGAAAAAATAATTTTTCAAGGCTCCTCACTCATAAGAGGCATGACTCTGCATTTTATGTAGATATACAGGCAAAAGTAAAGAAATATACAAATAAACAGGGGCCTCGCTAAGAGGGGGTACAGATGGGAGCCTACACCCTTCCCCCGAAATGTTTGCACATGCTGTTACAGTTGGCAAATTTACAAACTGAATTGGCAAATTAGTTCAAAACTTTAATTAAAAACTATAAGACACTTTCTATTTCTGATAAATTGGACGAAATTCACCAATATAATTAGAAATATTATTAAACTTTTTACAAATAAAAGCTATATTACATTTTCTAATTGTGATAATTAAAAAAAGCTATTATATAACTGTATATAAAACTGTGTAATAAAACTAGTTGGCAAACCCCGAGAAGTATTTATGTTTGCTTTTCACTGAGTTGGCAAATACTGAATTTTGACTTGGCAATTTCAGGCTCTCTCTCCCCCACCATTAAAAAATCTGCAAATAAAATCATTTTTAGAAATGCAGAATACCTTTATTTTACAAGTTTAAACGAATAAAGTAATTTTTAAAATCTCATTTTCAAATCATTTTAAACCTAGAATACCTATAAACTGTAAGGTTTAAAGAAATAAAATAAGTTAAAAAAAATATAGAATACCGTTAAGCTACAAGATTTGAACAAATAAAATAAATTTGAAAACCCCCAAAAATTTAAAAAACTAAGAAAACTTTTAAGCCACAAAGTTTAAAGAAATAAAATAAGTTTAAAAAAAACAGAATATTTTTAAGATACAAGGTTAAAACAAATAAAATAATTTATAAACTCAAAATATCTTTACGAAGTTTTTATCTTTACAAACCTACAAAGATTTTAAGTCCCGAAGTATCTTCAACATTTAATTGATGTTACAACTCTTACAGACCGTTGCATTTTTTAATTTTTATAGTTTAACGTGTAACATTCTGTTTAATTATAAACACTACCGAAATTCTGTTTCTTTTGGAACTTTATACTATCACCAGTGCCATTTGAATGGGTACATTTAAATTATAACAGCCCTTTATAACATGTTAAGTACAAAAACAGTTTCCAATAAGTTAATCTCCCCTTTTATTCATCTTTCGATGGAGCGGTGTGCCAGACTGGTTTACAGTAGTTAAGTGCCGATTTATGTCACATCAGTTAAAGGTTAATTTTAAATAAAATTTTTTGTATAGCTCCTTTATATTTTCAGAATAAATTTACATTCTTTACAAATATAAACATTAACCTTTTATTGTATACCAAGTATAATAAACAGCTTTCAAAAACATTTAATTAAGGGGGCTTTCACTAAGTTCAACCCTCCAACATATTGACTAGGTCAAGCCTCTCTCCCTAAGCTATATTCTAAAGAAAAAAACATATTTTAAACTATTTTAAACATATAATATACCTGTGCAAAATTCATGCCTATAATTAAAACTCAATATTTCTGCATTAATTAAAACCTACTAACTTAAATTTCCATGATATTTTAACTGGGAAACTCTTCAAATATATTTTTAAAAAACTCAACTTTGTTAAAAAGTCTTTACATCTGATTGTGTTTCACCTGCTTCAATTGTCTGCATGAAATGAAGCTTGTTGCTTGATAATTTTCTTAGCTTTGGTTATCATCTTGCGACAAAAGTCTGAAAAATATTTAAATTTTAAAATGGTTGAATGGGTCAAGCCTCCGCCGTGGTCAACCATCCCTAGTCTCCCCTATTTTTTTTACATTTCGAGGTGTATCCAATACTGGAGTGTGGGCGTTTTGATATTTTTCTCTTATTTACAATTAAATTTTGATTTAGGAGAGATGGCATTATGAGAATGGTTAAAAATTGTTGAGTGATGAATAAAATGTGAAAAAAATTGTAATATAAATAGTATTAATTAAAAATTATTTTTTATAGAAATTCATTAAGGGTATCGATTAGTGGCACATCTATTTCATATATATATTATCCGTTTATATTAATTATTTCAATAGATGATTCAAAACATGAAATATCAGAAACACAGATATAAAATTGAAATAATGTAAGAAAGTTAGAAGGATTAGTAGAAAAAGAATAAAAAAGAAAAGGTCAGGCGAGTAAAGTTGTATAATTTGCATTTAACAGTTAAGTTTATTGATGAATTAATTGTAGTAATTAATATTACAAATATGAAAATACCACAGATTTATTGATGTTTAATAAATACTATGAAAACTATTTCAAAATAAAATTGCAAAACTGATATTTGAAGCCACGGATCTCCAAATAAAATTGTTTTAATACTATGCTATAAATTTAATAGCTTAATGTTAATTTTTATGTGCATAATAGATGAATAATCAAACATTCAAGAAGCAAATAGATTTTGTGTAGTTTTAAAAAATTCTCGTTTTTCAATTGAATTTATCATCCCCCTTTAGCCCCTTCTTTCTCTATATAATATTGTCTACTTTCCGATTGGTTTGATTGTTTGCTACAGTAAAAAATATCAAAAGCAGAGATGTAAATAATAATGATTTGATTACAATATTTAGAAAAAATTGTTTATCAGATAACATTAATTAAAACATTGAAAGAAGCGCTTTTTATTAAACCATAAGGGGGAGTGGGATAGTGTGGGACAGTTACAAAAGTATTTACAAAAGTAAGAAAATCAACTTTTTTTGATACAAACACTAAAATTTCACTTTATAGAGGACGGGCATTGTGAACGACTTTTTAATCTCCCTGAACAATATAGAAACATAACATAAAAATTTATTTTATAATTAAAGAAATGTAAATTTCAAAATGTGCCCCATACCACTCCACTTACACGGAGGTATGAGACAGCTATAAAACAAACCTATAAAGCATAAATAGGCTAGTGTCGGCTAAATATACAATTAAACAAACATCGTAGGATGATAATGTATGTGCCACATAATAAAATTCTTGTAGATTTATGATTCAATGACAATCATGAATAAAAATTCTAGATTTTTAGTCGTAGATGACATTAAAAAATCATCACTTCAATTTATTTATATTTTGAAGTAAATTAATTTATAATCAAAGTTATAATATATTATCCTCTAAAAATGTTTGCATGGTAACAAATTAGATTCATCTTATGAAAAAAAAAAAAAAAAAAAAAAAAGAATTGAACATGTCGAATTCACCATGTCGACATGCAAGTTCTTCCTTTTATTACCATGTCCCATTCCTCCCCACTTCCTTGTTTTGTGTTAAACTTTATTTACAAACAAAAATAGGTCTTTTAAGCTTATTTTAAATTATGGATAACGTACAGTATGTTGTTCCATAAATAAGGAAACTATTATAGCTATGCATAATAGTTCCATAGCATCCCAGGTCGAAATTCATGCTGGTATTTGTTTGCTAGACAAGCACCAAGTCCAACAAGTAAAATAGCATAAACTAGCATTACACATTGCTGGTTCCAGCAGAATTTCCAGCAATTCATGGTGTGTATTGGCCCACTTTGCTGGAAATAAGCATGAGATGCTTGCATACAGCTTGTCATGCTTTTGTTGTGCAAGCTAGCGATATAGCATGTGATGCTAGCTATCATATAATAGCATAGAATTTCCAGCAATTCATGGTGTGTATTGGCCCACTTTGCTGGAAATCTAGCAGACATAGCAATACATAGCAATAAGTAGCATATTTTGGTTGCTGGTACAAGCATAAATTTTGACCTGGGTATACAAGTCATTTATATACGAAAAGCATATAAATTATATTAAGCGAATTTATTTTTGATTCTGGAATAAATCTTTTCCGTTATACGACTGCAAGTTTATACTGATCATTTTTTTTCAATTGAAGATTTGGTTATGATTGCTTGGGCTATCGTGTTACGTTTGATTGATGAAATGTTTAGTTTATACATAAAGAGAAAAATCTACTGTCCCATTCTTCCTACTGTCCCATCCCTCCCGCTGTCCTACTCTTTCCACTCACTCCTACAGTAATGAGTTTTATTAAGTATAATTTAAAAATAATTACTTTCAGATTTTCCAAATAAGTGAGAAGATTTTATATACTATGAACTTACTAAATTATTTTTAGTAATGTCTACATTGGATGTTCATTACTGGAAATTAGTTAAATAAGCATTTCAGTAATGGACACTGGTTTCAAAACTTTAGATTATAACAACTTATATATTTGAAATACTCAATATTTTATCAATAAAATATTAAGAAAATGACAACTTACTTCATATCTCGTTTTCTTGTAAATAGTGCAAAGATGTAAATAGTGAATAGTGTAAAGATGTTGATGTTGATCACATGTTTAATGTTTTCCTTCTCAATTCCCCATGTCATCTATGGCCGTGTTCAGCTGTTACGCGCGCTGCACGCGCACGCTAGGAGCCACGGACATGGAGTGGATACTTATACTTGGTGGGATGTGCGTTCAGTCCTCGCTACTGTGCCACCAGTTACTGTAACTGTTCGCTCAGTAAAGGTGCGTTTTCACGGGCCGCTCTAACTACCTAACTTACCCAAATTACCCAAAACCTAACCTAAGAGCGTTTTCACTGGTTACGGATAAATCCTTATGCCAACCAATCAAAGGCAAGTCTTCACTGCGCAAGCGTCTACTTTAGGGCTTTAACAGTCTACAGACCGATCAGCTGATATAAAATAATAAACAAATAACTTTTGTTTACGTTCGTCGTGATAATCGTACATATTTCGTATAAAAAATAATAGAAAGTTTTGACTGTTTTTCTTACTAAAACAGCTTTAAATAATGCTCCAAAAATCATTTTTTATCAAAATTTCAAAATGAAAATACATAAAAGCACACAGTTACTATGATTAATGTATTAAAAAACACATAAGTAAGTTTTCACTTATGAAAAAGTGATAAGTTACACACTTTGATCAGGTTATTTCATGTGCGCAAATGTCATAAATTTGTCGAAAATTGTTCAATTTGTACAAATGGCATAATAATGATTACACTAATTAATATATCTCTATCCATAATATGTCAATGAAACACATTGTGTTAGGTATTTCTTTTCAATTTGTTTAAAAATTAAATGTTATTACTAAATAAATATAAAAGTAGAAAAAAAAATATTTTTAACCATTCTTTCATAAATTTAAAATATTTATAAATATCATGCCTAATTTCAAGACGGTGATTCATGATTGATCAAAAAACTTCTCTTCATTAATTTGGCATGGCTCTAATTATGAAAAATTCATCACAATGACTTGGTAGAAAGCATAAACTGCTGAATTTATTAAAGAAATTATTTTTTCTTTCTTTTTTTCTGATATGACAACAGAAAAGGTAAAAAACTAAAAACCAGTTTTTAAACTATGAATTCAGAATTTTTAAATTATTTTTTCAAAGTTTAATAGAATTTACTTAATGCTAAATTATTAGTTGATAAAAACAGATACAAAAATTATTTCTTTATTTTTGTAAATAAAAATTATTTCATCATTTTTATTTATGTTTCATTTCTTGCCTTCAAATTATTTAAAATATTTTGTTGTTACAGTTTTACTGCCAGTTGGCATATTTTAATGGCACAGTTTGATGTATAATTAATTCTGCTTGTTGTTATTGTAATCTTAAAAAATATTTGCTTTTTAACAAGTGGTTAACAGAAAAATGTTTTAAAATTCACTTATTACTTAACCACTTAACCGGCGATGAGTATGGGGAAACAGTGCTTTAACCCCCAACTTATCTCGGGGCAGCCGTTGAAGTGGTTAAAATAAATTCCTAAAAAAAGAATTGCTGAGAGAAGCACACAGATGTAGATTTTTTTTGGTGTGTTCTTAGAACAGCCAAGGCACTTGATTTTGGCGATTTTTTTAACATGCGGCAAGCACCCATGAGCGCCAACGGAGTTTTCAGCAACTTTGAAATTCTCCCCAATCACAACGTGCATGTTTTGGCAGACAATTAGCGATATGCACAGCTTCAGAGATGACTGCTTTAATAAAATAAACTTTTACAAAAAATTTACAACTAGTTAACTTCTTTTACCGCAAATTTTTGCTATGCAAACAGTTTTCTCGATATTTTTCAATTTTTTAAAATTTGCAGATCTCCATTTTCTGATTTTAAGAATTTTTTTCATGTTAAATATACAGAACTTTATATACACCAGTTTCTAAAACAAAAAAAATACAATAACCATCAAATAAAATCAATTAAAATTCACCTACCTTTGCTTCTTCGTTAACATTAAAAATCTTATAAAAAGAATCTTTTATTTATTCTACTTATTACTTTTGTTCAAGAAAAGAAATCACATGTTCCAAACTAAAAATCTAGCAAACAAACAAAAAAATTCCTTCAGCTTCCAGATATCACATCATGTGGCAAATGATTCAGTAATTAAAAAATTTGAAGCTTTTCTCGAAATAAGCTAAAATCAATACCTTGTTTTCATCTAATGTCCAGTATTCTCGTGGAATTTGCGAATAAAGAGATAGTAAAACAACAATAAACAATCAGAATTCGGCATTTTTACAAAGCTTTTCATTTTCTAAGTGATAAAATTTTCTGACAGGTCAATCTTGTTTCGCCAACAACACAAATTCTATCTAGATCCCGGCCATGAAAACTACTTTTGTTCCTTTAAAAAAGTCAGTGTAAAAGAACCATGTATATTATTAATTTTATATATTTTATTTGTATATAGCAAGATAAGTAGTTTCTTTACATCTAATTAATAATATAATATTTTCTTACATATAAGAAAATGGTGAATAGGTTGTCAGAAAATCATAGGTATCACTAAAACTATTTTCTGTGATGTGCACAGCCCCCCCCCCCCCCCAAGTTCTTTAGGTGCATTCAATGTCATTTTATTTGCTTCACCCTACAAAAAACTGATATGTCAGTCGTCTTTTCTTTTCCAAGCATTTTGTGGTTATCAATGAAAGAGATGGAGATTTATGTGTCAACAATATCGATAAAAAGTCATAAAATATGAAATGGACCACCTGGCCACATAAAAGCTTTCAATGTCAAGAGTTTTGTTAGGAGCTTTAAGATCCAAACTGATTATCTTTCTTGATCATGAAACTTTTCATGTTTTACAACTTTTGTCAGATGTCTAGAAGTCACACTATACCAGTGAACTTTGATGACATATCCATCTCTACTTCTTTCTTTTGTTGATAACCCCGGTAGCAGAAAGCTCGAGACGGGAGACGTGCGTCGCAGATTTTATTTTCCCTTCTTTATATTATGTTTAGATCTTTGTTATTTATTACAAAATTAAGATATTTATTATTTATAAAAATGAGTAAAATGCATAGAGACATTAAAAGTAAGCGATTAATTAATTAATGGCTCATTTGTAAGATTTTACCTGCAGATTATTTTCTGTCTGTCGCAGACATTCGGAGAATTTTCTGCTACTGGGCGTGATGACTGCAGATCACTTGTAAAAGAAAGACCAGTTGAAATTCATATAGTGTTTTTTCGATGAGCAAATAAAATGAACTCCATACTGTTTAAAAACCCACGTAATAAATTTTTTAACTTTCTTTTCCAAACTTTTTGTGGTCATTAACAAAACAAATAAATGGAAATTAATTTGTTGACAAAAACATCCTGATCACTTCTGATCTCCTGATATCTTATGAAAATCATAAAACGGTAAAGAAATTTCCATACCACATCAATTGTTACAGTGAAAAGAAAAGTAGTCTGGATCCAAACAGACTAGTTTTCTTTTTTGTTGTCATGTAAAGAACTGAACAGCATAACACACTCACAACAAAAGCTTGGTGCATGACCATAAAATATTTTTATGCGAAGGTTACTCTACGATCAAACACTTTTCATTTTCCCCTTTATTTAACCCATTAAATGGCTTAATTCGGGTTTTCCATAGCTTAACTTTCAGAAACAATGGCTGATTTAACACAAAATCAATATTAAAATTAACTTTTTGAAGTGAATAAGATAAATAAATATGTAAATTTGTCAAATAAATAATTTCATACCAATACCCTTTATAAATACTATTTTATGAATTGTTAAATATGAATTGAATATTTTGCACCGTTTAAAGGATTAAAATTCACTGGATTCATCAATACTGAAATATTTCTATAATTATGCAATAAAATCTCAAATGTTTACATGAATAAAATTCTTAAAATTACATTACTTTTAAATTGTGATGGTGAGATATCGTTGAAACAAGCTGACATATTGTTAAAAATAGTGTCAAATTTAAAAAAAAATATATCAAAAAAATATATTTTTTTTTAAATTCAATCCTTAAATTTTAATAATAGAGGAAAGTGAGGAAGAATGGGATACTTTTTTACAAACATAAGGAAATGAACTTTGTTTGTCAAAAAAAAAAAAAAAAAAAAAAAAAAATTCAATACAAAATGAAACACTTTCTAATATCTTTGAACAATATAAAAACATAATTTGCAGAAACAATTTTTTGATTAAAGAAAAATTTCAAAATATCTCCCATACCTTTCTAATAGAGAAAAAAATGCATGGCATGGGACAGCTATAAAACAATACAATACGAAACAAATAATGCCTAGGTATACAGTCTAATTTTGAATTTATCGTTTACTTTAATACTGTAAACTGTAAACTTTAAAACTGTAAGCTAATGCAGATCAAAAACTTTTTACAACTGAAAATTGTGCTGCCATTAATTCATCTAGTGTGTAATTGATGAAATACTTAGAATACACAAGGAGAAAATCCTACAGCCCCACTTTCCCCAACATATTGTTGTAAAATTATGCTGAATTCTACAGTTGTAGTATGCTATTTTAAAATTTGATTATATCTAACAGAATTCAGTATGAAAGAGATTTGATTAAAGAGAACATGCATAGAAAATACATTTATCTAAAATAATTTTTACACAAACTAAATAAAGTAAAGTTTTATTTTCTTTTTCAATGAAAAAAAATGATAAAAACAAAGTATTTGTTAAAATTATTTCTATCACATTTAAAAGGTATTTATAGGTATACACCTATTGGTCATTTTGGCCGAATACTGAATATTCGACATACAAACACAAAATATTTAACTGGCTAAATATTCCAGTATTAAAGAGTTTAAATATATATTTATATATTAAATCTTAAAGCAATATTATTTCATATTTAGCACAAATACTTCCATAAACTTACTTCCTTTCAAAATACATAACCATATACCAACATGAAATACTTCATTTTACAAGTAAACATTACACAACAAGGAATATATGCTTTCATTTATTATTCAAGAAGAGAATAGTCTTAAAAACTTTTAAATTAATTAAATGTTAAATTCCATAGCTTCTTATACGAATTAAAATAATTTTTAAAAACTTTTGTTTTTGAATCATATTTTTAAATTGAAAAGAAAAAGATATTTTTAAACTTTTAAGAAAAATTGATAGTCATATAAGTGTAAATTTTTCAGAAAATACTAAAGGAAGGAAAAAAAAAAAAACCCAATAAGAAGGTGGAAACTCAGCCAAAAGATCTTTATTGCTGCTTTTGATTTATATATTAAGTTTTCAAATGCACTAGAGGGGGTGATTGTTTTCAGAAGTTGTAAACATACGGAGTATTCATAAAATTTTATAAGGCAATCAAGATAAAAATTTTTTGTACTGTAAAACAGCATCGCAATTCACTTTTCTACCAGAAATATAACAAGAGTCAATAAAAAATATTCAGTGACTCGCTGCAAGCTGAACTCGAGTTTTTGTATATAACCTTATCAATAATGAAGATATTTTATTGAGATTTTCAACATATTAATCTTCTGTATGAAATATTTGTTTCTTAAAGTTAATTATTGGCTTAGTTGATTATATTCGTTTGTTTGATAGGGTACTTTTGATCTATTTTGAATTAAATATCTCTTTGCTCAGTTAAAATAATTATAAGTGCTAAGAAATATGTTTACTGTAGCTCATAGGTTTTTAAATCGAAAATTAATTATACTCAAGCTTCAATACAGTTGTTAATAGTTCATGATTATGCATATTTATAAAGACATGCAATAAAATTAGTTATGTAAGAATATCTTCAGTTTGGCCCAATATTTGGGAGTATGACCTGACCAAACGGAGAGCATTTATTGTATCCTTAGTTTTTAAAAAGATATGTATAACATTGGTATGAAACTCACATGGGTAAAAAAGTGCATTAGAATATATTACAATGCTTATCATAAATAGACATCTCCCTCTAGTTAAACTTATGCAGAAAATATGTATGATAAATTTTCCTTTTCATACCAAGGTCCCTATAGTTGAAGAACACTTGCATTTCGAATATATATAAAATTTTCAGACAAACATATAAAATATTTACACTGAAACAAAACATTTTATTAGTGTTGTTATCTAAAAAAGTAAAAGTAAAATAACATTTGAAAATCCCAAATGAACTTAGTATCAACATATTAATGTGCTATGAAAAACATCCATCAACACAAGTTGCAGCTTCAATGAAAAGTTTCCTGTGGCTTAAAAGATGTCTCAAGAGCTAGCAGGTTACGTTAACAGACAGAAAAATCAAATGAAAAGTCTGCCTGAAAATGTACCCTGCTGTCAAATATTCCAACTGAAGACTTCTTCTGTATCTTAGTTCCTTGACTTCTGAAGTGGCTTCGTAATTCAATGTAGCTTCATAGCACTTTACTATAAATTAATAGCTTGTTACTAAGTTCATTTAGAAATAGCAAAAGATATTTTAAGTGTATATTTTTAGATAACAGCTTTAAAAAGTTCTTCAAATTTCCGTAAGTATTTTTATTTTACACTGCTGTATGAAGGTATATGCATTGGAAATTATAAAATTAGCAAAGATATAAGATGAAATGATTCATAAACAGAAACACATTTTAGTATTAATTGCAAAAGTTATGAATAATAACATTTTGAATAAATTTTGTTGTTTGCACAATTTTCAACTATGATTGTATTGCATGTCTTTATAAATATGTATAATTATAAACTATAAACAACTGTATTGAAGCTTGAGTATAACTAATTTTCGATTTTAAAACTCAGATCAAAAGATTATACATCAAAATACCCTATCGAACAATCGAATATGATCAACTAAGCAAATAATTAACTTTAAGAAACAAATATTCTTAAAAAAAATATTTTTATTCTTTGCACTGTTAACTTTCAATAAAATAACTTTGAGAACAGAGTATTATATCATCATTATTATAATGAAACGAAATCCTTGAACAAACTATATAATTAGCACATAAACATTAAAGAAATGAATCTGAATGATTATTAAAAACAGATATTTATCCTGCCTTCTACAAAGATGCAACATTTATACAATCTTTACCGTTTATTATTATTAATATTAAATGAAAAGACATTAATTAAAAATGATATATCCAACACAGTTTAATAAAACTTACCATTTTTCTGCAATTACGAAATGAGATTTTGATACATAAACAGAGTTAATATTAAATTTTAAAAAAGAAAAAAAAAAGCTATTTAAAATATAAATACTAAATTGACATATTAACTCGCCGCCATATTTAGCGAAAGCTATTCTCTGATTGGTTGCGCTTAGGTAATTTCTGCTTAGGTTTGAACATGAATCAAACCTACAAAATCGCGTTCTAACTACCTAAAATCTTGTGCTTAGGTAAAGAGTTGGGAAAGTTAGCGCTTGGGTAGGCCCGTGAAAACGCAGCTTAACAGATGGAGAACAGATCAAGGATGTAATTACTTGTAGTGCCAATTATAAAGATAATCTGTTACAAATGAAAGTGAGCTGGCTGGCCGAATGGTCAGAATGCTGAGCTTGAACCCAGCCGATACGGGTTCGAAACCTGCGCAGGCCAAAAGTTGGTTTGTGTTTTTTTTTTTAACCATTTGAAAAATGGTTGTTGTTTTCGGGAGAATGGACCCGATGATGTTACCACTTTTGAATGATGTTACCACTTTTGAATGATGTTACCACTTTTGAATTTAAATTAAATTCTTTATTTTTAGAAGAATTTTTATTTGAATTTAAATTAAATTCTTTACTTTTAGAAGAATTTTTATTTGAATAGTAAATTAAAATGGTTAAAATCATTGTAATAAAGGAGAAAACTAACAAATTTAAAAATGGGTAGACGGAAATTAACAGATACGGAAAAAGCCGAAGCCAAAGAAATGAATGAACGTGAATATCGCATTCAATGATATTAAACACAGTCAACATGTATAAGTTGCTTATTAGTTTGGCGATTCGTATCATTTGGCGAAATTGGTCGACGGGATAACTGAGTAATACTGTATTTGGTTTGGCGCAAAAACGTCTTTCAATGCAGAAAATGATAAAATCAAAAGATTATTGAGCCGCTGAAAACCAATTACGTGTTGAAAGGCGATCACGAAAAAGGAAGCAATTTAATGCCGAACCGATTAATTGTAAAACATCATGTCGCCAGGGCGACCAATCCACTAGCCATGGCGTTTTACTATCGGTCGGTTCTAACCAGGAAAATTTGAGTGCCAATAGTGATTCTAACAAGCCGGAAAATGTTATAGCTATTACTCTTGATTTTCCACCACCTAAAAAGAAAACTAAAAAGCAATCGGCTTGGGAAAAACTGGGAAAAAACTTTTTTGATTCGATGTCTGATGGACCCATTCACAGATGCATGTGCTGCGATCGATTTTGGTTTAAAACCTCCATCACCAAAATTCTGCTCTGTAAAATCAAACAATATATGCCAAAGTCTTACAAGTATAACAGTATATGCCAAAGCTGTATTTTAATAATGATTACTTTTGCACCAACAATGTTAAATAGTTTGAAATGTTTCTTTCGTCGCCAACTTTTATGCTTGGCGACAATAGAGTGATATAACTTAAACGAACCGTACCTTCAAATTGCAGCATGTATAAAGTCATTTATAGCAGTGGCACGGATAATACACAATAAAACAACTGGTATTTAGCTTAAAATGATAGATGAATGTATCGAGTGAAACATTTTTCAAATGGTTGGGGGAATTTCTTAAATTACAATTTTTTTTTTTTTTTGGTTGCTTTTTATTAATAAATAAGACATTTTTATTAAAGGTAAATTTTATATTATTAATACAGAAGCACATGCATTTCTATTATAATAATAAAATACTTATTTAAATTAGAGAAAATGAGATTTTTGCGGAGAAAGTTTTAATATTCCAAATTTAGAATGTTAAAAGGATAATTAGAACGATATTAATATCGTTCCAAAGTGATTTATATATATATTAAGAAAATGAAAAAAAAAAAAAAGTTTTCTGCGAAAATATCCGTATACGCATAAAATAATTATTAATGTTATTCTTCTTCTTCTTCTTCTTCTTTTTTTTTTTTTTTAACCATTTGAAAAATGGTTGTTGTTTTCGGGAGAATGGACCCGATGATGTTACCACTTTTGAATGATGTTACCACTTTTGAATTTAAATTAAATTCTTTATTTTTAGAAGAATTTTTATTTGAATTTAAATTAAATTCTTTACTTTTAGAAGAATTTTTATTTGAATAGTAAATTAAAATGGTTAAAATCATTGTAATAAAGGAGAAAACTAACAAATTTAAAAATGGGTAGACGGAAATTAACAGATACGGAAAAAGCCGAAGCCAAAGAAATGAATAAACGTGAATATCGCATTCAATGATATTAAACACAGTCAACATGTATAAGTTGCTTATTAGTTTGGCGATTCGTATCATTTGGCGAAATTGGTCGACGGGATAACTGAGTAATACTGTATTTGGTTTGGCGCAAAAACGTCTTTCAATGCAGAAAATGATAAAATCAAAAGATTATTGAGCCGCTGAAAACCAATTACGTGTTGAAAGGCGATCACGAAAAAGGAAGCAATTTAATGCCGAACCGATTAATTGTAAAACATCATGTCGCCAGGGCGACCAATCCACTAGCCATGGCGTTTTACTATCGGTCGGTTCTAACCAGGAAAATTTGAGTGCCAATAGTGATTCTAACAAGCCGGAAAATGTTATAGCTATTACTCTTGATTTTCCACCACCTAAAAAGAAAACTAAAAAGCAATCGGCTTGGGAAAAACTGGGAAAAAACTTTTTTGATTCGATGTCTGATGGACCCATTCACAGATGCATGTGCTGCGATCGATTTTGGTTTAAAACCTCCATCACCAAAATTCTGCTCTGTAAAATCAAACAATATATGCCAAAGTCTTACAAGTATAACAGTATATGCCAAAGCTGTATTTTAATAATGATTACTTTTGCACCAACAATGTTAAATAGTTTGAAATGTTTCTTTCGTCGCCAACTTTTATGCTTGGCGACAATAGAGTGATATAACTTAAACGAACCGTACCTTCAAATTGCAGCATGTATAAAGTCATTTATAGCAGTGGCACGGATAATACACAATAAAACAACTGGTATTTAGCTTAAAATGATAGATGAATGTATCGAGTGAAACATTTTTCAAATGGTTGGGGTAATTTCTTAAATTACAATTATTTTTTGTCTGAGCGAAGCGAAGTCTTTATACTCAGAGATACGTAACGATATTAAAATTCAAAAAAATTCTTTCGTCAAGCAAATCTCAAAAAGTACTTGTCGGATTTTGATTCTGTTTGTACCAATAGGTACCTATGAAGGTAATCTGGTGAATGCACCTACTTTTAAAAATTAATTCCAAATAGTTTAAAAGTTATATTAAAAAAACTGATAAAAAAGCACAATTTATGTGCATACGTCACAGAAATTTGGTGAGCGTGATTTTCACCGGCTGGACATTTTCGTAGATAACCGAATCAGTACATGGAGTAAATAGTAATCATTTTCGCACTCAGAAATATTGAATACAATAAAACATTTTAAAATTTAATCATGCAGGAAAATAAAACTGTTATTTTTTTAATTAAAAAAAATGTCATAAAAACTTTGATTTTGAGATTTTGTGATAATCTCTTAACAGCACTTTTTGATCGCTAAAAGAATGTTTTACATATTTCGCGTGTGAAAATGAGAAACAATTACGTTTTTGAATAAAAAGTTTCTTTTATGACATCATTTTCCCTTTATATTTATTTTCATTGCATGTTTTCTTTTAACTTATATCTTGTTTGTGTGTGGAAGTCAATTCTGGTCACTAATTTTTCGGCACGGATACCAAAAGCACATCAGATTTGGCGCAATTTTTTTCAAAGCCCATTTGGCGAAAACTCCCTTTTCAAATAACGCTTACATACACATTTTTAAATTATTTTCTATTTTCAAAAAGAACTTACAGTAAATAAAATAAAAATAATAATTAATAACTATAAAAAGAAATATTTTATATAATTAAAAGAAGGAAGTGAAAGTAAATAAACATTTTATGAGTAAATAAACAAATAATAAATAAGTAAAGCCGGGTTACCATCTCAGGTAAAATAATGCCATTTTGACGCCAATTATGTACCCTGGTGCATATGTGACATTTTTCCCCATTTTTCATCCGTTTCCTGTTGGCATACAACTTTGAAATATGGAGTATGTATGCATACCTGGGAGCAATACTGGAATTAGACATTGATTTTTTTTTTTAATTCGATCCAAAAAGGGGCAACGGGGCTATTTTTTAAAGTTTTATACAATTTATACTGCATAAAGGAGCCACTTACCTATTTCTATATACCATAAGAAGTAAGTGATATGTAAAAACAATTATAGTATACATGAATAAAATACTTGAGATAATATACTAGAGATAAAAGCACCGGGTTTGGCGAGATTTTTTATGCCAATTAGGCGAAAACATCGTTTTGATTACCAGATGCATATAGCATGCTATAACAACACGTTATTTATTTATTTCATAATGAAAAAAAAGGAATAAATGAAACATTTCCTATTATTAAAAAAGATATAACAATCAATAAATGATAATATTTTTAGAACAAACAATTTATTATAACATTTATATGATAACCAGCATGTTAGGCAACTAAACGCCATTTTGGCACCAATTAGGTACCTCGGTGTATATAGGGCATATATGTGCCATATTTATTTGTAAAACTGAGCATGAAAATTTACCAGGTGTGTTTTCATAGGCGCTTATATCTTTTTGCAACATAGCGCACCTTTCGAAGCCAAAACTGCACAAAAGAAAAAATAATCAATATTTGCAGCATTTTTTTTTTTTTATGTAATGCACATTTTGTAATCAGTAGGCTCGATAATCAGAACTCGTTTTTTTTGCTTTAAAAGATGATATTTCATACGACGTCTTTTTGGGATTCGTCGTTTTTCCATATTTGATAGCATGTGTCTACTCGTTTTGTAACCTTTTTTGTAACTTTCTTCTTTATTAACAGCGACATCTGGATTTCCTATTTAAATAAAAATTCTTCTAAATACAAAGAATTTTGTTAAAATAAATAAATAATAGGAAATGCGGACATCTATTGCTCAAAACACAAAATTTTTCCTATTGAGTTAATAAAAATCAGTAAAAACATAATTTTTATGATAATAAAAAGGTGACTTATGTAATAACAGAATCATATATTATGTACGTTATGGATTAAGTATGAAAATTTCAATGAAAAGTGATATTTCAAAAGTATTATGAAATTAGTTAAAAACCATTTATTTTAAACTAAATGAATAAAAGATTTATATTTTTAATGAAATAAATGGGATTTGAAAAATTATTGGAAATTTATCACCATAGATGTATCAATATTACAATCAGTACCTTGTATGCAAAATGGAACAATTAGCAATACTTTTTGTACCCGGAAAATGGTCGTTGCTTTTTTTAAGGTTAAAAAGTAGATTACGAAATATTCCTATATAGAGATGCCAAACCCTCGCTTATTGCATAGCAGAATCTTCTGATAGGAAAAGTTATTTTTTAAATCCGCAGAATGTTCCAATTTAATAAAACATTTTCTGTATTAAAATACCGGTACCCAAAATGCCGGAGACTTGGCAGCTCTGCCTATAACATTTTAATTAATCACGGTACTTTTTTTAATCGGGTTAAAATTTAGTAAAGACAACGTTTTTTGGCCGAAAGCAGCTTTTTTCCACATGTGTAACTACGATATAATTCCTTGATGTTGACTTATGAATGTTTTGACTTATGCTATTATTGCTTCCTCTCATTTATTTATTTGAATTTTAAATAAGATGACTCAAAATCGTGTTTTTTAAATATACGAAAAAAAATGCATTTCGAGAGAGGGCGAAAAGGATAATATTTGGCGATTTATTACCTGCGTTTGGCTAAGTGTCTTACTACCTTGTATTTAATACTCTTCACAATACTTCACTGTTATATGGACTTAGGCGCTTTTATAAAAAGTTTGACGTAATTCGGGCTTAAGAAAGTGAGTTTTTTACTGAATAATACAAATAAATGAAAAATGAATACTAAGAAATACTAATAAAAGAAAAATGAAGCATTATATTGATCTATGTAAATTTAAAAATTCATCTGCTAGCACTAATTAGATAATTTATGTGCAGGGGTGGGGAAATTTTCCAAATTCTTACCAGCCAAGGATTTATTTCGCCAGCCCGCAAGATGCAACACACGCAGTTGAAAATAGTTATGACAAAATCGCACGCGATTACAGACAAAATTACTATTACTACAATGCATTTTCATAATTCTTTTTTGTATAATATTAAGAAATATATGTAACAAAGGTAAGATTAATATTAGATAGAACTTAGTACCATACTTACACTGTAATTTGGAAAGTTAAAATATCTAGACTAAAAAAGTGTTTCTGATAATGTGCCTATTGCCTACATTTTATCAAAAACTAAAAATGCACTCGCCTTATGAGAAAATCCACTCGCCACTGGCGAGCAATGTATGATGATGTATTTCCCCAACCCTTTTTATGTGTATATAATAGGAGATAAATAGCTTTTGATTCTGTATTTCTATGCTATAAAGCATTGACGTTTGTGTGTTTTTCGTTGGAGTACCTAGCCGATTTAAAAAATAATGTGGACAAAAAATGTTGGTAACCATCTTTGCTGCAAAATATACTATATTTTGCGTAGGAACAATAATCACCATCAATGCACGAGCAAAAAAAGTTCTAAAATTGAGAAATCTTTGATGTTGATATGACTAAAAATTTAAAATCTCTTTTTTTTGGTGGCAACTTTTAAGATATAATATTCTCGTCATGAACGATTTCTAAAACATTCGACAATTTAATTTCACATATTAAACATTTTTTTCTAGAAAAAGTTTTAAACCCAATTTATTGAGAATATTGCAATTCTAGGATACTGTTGGGGTCAGAAACTATAACTTTGGCATCACAGTAACTTATAAGATGTAAGTGCTCGTTTACGACAAATTTTTAAAAAAGGATTCCTTAATTCTTATCGACAACCTCATTGCATCCGTGGAAAACAGATATTCAACATTATAAACTATTCGGACGGATTTCACACCATATAAAATACACTCCATTTCTCTTCAAACATAATAGTTTATGTTATTTATAGTTTCTCAAATCGGTGCGAAGCTTCTGTTTATGCTCATGACATCATTTCAAAGAGCTATATTTCCAATATAGGAAAATTTGGTGTTTTATTTTCTGTTACTTTTAACATTTTGCATATTTCCAATTTTATATCCATGCATGGTTTGCTTTTCTTTTATAAAAATAGTATATGCAACAAGATTTTTTAGTTCTACGATTCGATATGCTTATTTTCATCATTATATTTTATCACAATGAATGACCAATTAAATGTAACATCTCATTTTCTTTACTTATCGCAAGTTATTAAATGTGTATTCTCAGCAATATCGCTCAGACTAATCCCTCTGAGGGAAGTCCTAGTTAATTTGTTCTGCAAATTATGTTTTTGTTTAATTGTTTATAAAGAAATTGTTCTGAATGTGGATTTACTTATTAGAGGCATATATGTGAAAATCATATTGAAATAACTAAGAAGAAATTCCAATTTTATTTTATTTTTTTTTTTTTGAAAATTTTAGAAGTAATTTTTTATTGAGATTAGTGGATATTTTACGGTGTTAAAATCAAAATGGAAAATATTATAAAAGCAAAATGTAAAAGATATACATTTTTTAAAATTAAGAATATCTGCATACATATATTTTAAAGAAGTGAAATATTTGGAGTTTGCCTTCTAGTTTTATAATGAATAAAGTATGATTAGAATGTTTATAATTTTCTATTAAAAGTATAAATAAGTGTTTTGCTTATACTAACATAATTTCGGATGTCGTTTGTTTTTCATATTTTATGACATATTTTGGCCTGTTATCCACACGGTATTAAAATATACAATCATTAAATAAGAAATATATACATACTAAAACTTCTTCTGAAAAATTATCTAACTAACAATGCAAATTCCATTGAAATCAATCCAGTATTGTAGATTACAAATCAATCTTGTAATATGTGGATACAGGGCCATCGCTAAGACTTTTTATTGGTGGGGGAGAAAACCTTAATATTGTCAAGTCAAATTTTTATATTCGCCGACTCATTTTATAATTTTGCCAAGTTAACACACTTTGAAAATGTAATACAATTCTTATTTGTAAAAAAATTAATAATAATATTCCCAATTAGAGTTGTAACTTTTGCAAATTCTATCAAAAATAGAAAATGTATTGCAGTTTTTATTAAAATTTTAATTAAATTTGACATAAAAGTTTTAAATTTGCAAAGTGTAACAACATTTGTCAATGTTTTGGGAGGGTAGCCCCCCCCTTAGCTAGTCCCCCGTGTGGATATCTCAACATTGGTTTATCAGCAGCATTCTATTAATTACAACAATAGAATCAACAGTATTCTATTATTTAATACGAAAAGTATAAAGCAACTGATAAATGATTTTTAAATAAATAAAAATTAAATTATTAAAAAAATTAAATCACCAATTGTTAAATTGTATCAGTCAACCTACCAACTTTGACAACAAACAACGTGCAACCAATAACAGATAAGCACAAAACGCACAATCACGTGATCAAATCGCCCATCATTTTTTTTGCGTCGCGCGCGTCAAGGTTTGAACAGGGTTGATTGTCATTTTTTAAATGCTAATCGGGCTTAATTACATGAAATAGGTCACGTGATACTTTTCCGGAATACTTTTAATTTTATTTGAGTGGTCACAGGTATGTATTTCTGTTACGAAAATCATATTTTGAAAGGATAAAGAGATATGGTATTTGTATTTACCAATTCTGAACCATAAAAATAATACAATAATTGAATAAGTTTAAAATTCTCTTCTTCGATAGCACCTACTCCAAGCAGAATCTTCTGAGCGCGCGCGCACAAAAAAAGCCGCTTTTGAACACGGCCAACGTCGACATTTACCACTGAGCATGCGCTTGTAGTACTACATCATACGTCATGCTTCAAGTGGAAAGTTCCACGAACCTCTGTGAAAATATCCTCTGGTTTTGTGTGTTTTTTAAAATATCAGAATGACTTTCTCCAGAATTTGAGGAACGTTACACACATAAATGATGGCAAGCTTACACAAATGTTTTACAGTGATGAAGTGAAAAGCCAAGCCAGTTACTCTAACATAGCAACTCATTTTGTACTAATCAAGTGAATTATTTTTCTCTGCCCAATAAGCTTTCAATAAGAATTGATTTTCTATGGGTTTTTCGGAGGAAAATCGAAATGCTGTGAAACCTGTGGATAAAAAAATAATTCTTGTCTTAATCGTAATACTCTCTTGAACAGGAACATTTCATGATCGTAACAGAAAGAACACATGCAAATTACACCAGGCACCTGCCTAAAATGGAATATCATTAGGTCTGTAGCAATTCCGCTTTACATTGAAGTTGACGTGTAATAATAAGTAAAGTAAAACAAATGGCCATCTAAATAATGATATAGCTCATAAAAAAGTTTTCCTTCTAGAGTGAAATATAATCCTAAACTGCAGCAGCTTATCTTTAATATTGTATTTTGCGCAGAAATTGTTCCTTGTTATGAATCTTTAAAGCAATTTCATGCTGTTTTCATTTTTCTTTTTGTTGTTTTTATATGCGATTCAGAATGCAAGAATTATTGTACTTTACCTTATTAAATGTTCAGTACTCATTTACAGCGATCTGCTTAAGACAGAATCACTAAAGGAAGAACCCGATTTAGCCTTATAAACCACTTTGTGTGAAGTTAAAAAATTGTGGTTGAACCATAGGCATAGAGTTGTATGGGATCTTTCCATGTTACCTTACTAAATTAAAATACTTTATTATTATTTCAAAATTCTCTAAATAATGTGATGTCTTCAAAAATTTTTATAAAAATTATGAGATCTTTCAAGATTTCTTTGAATCAGTGTGGTGACTATTTTTCTTTCGTTTTATTCTATGCCATTTATATGTGTGTATACGCCGGCTATGTGTGTAGCCCTTGAATTTTATTTGTTTTCGAGTTTAGGAACCATATACCTTGTCACCTCTTCTCATAATCAACAGACGGCAGCACTAAACAAATCTCCGTATGGAAAACTCAATAACCGATACGTAAACGGCGGGGCATTTAAAAGCGCTAATCCACAACCAACTTCAGTACTTACCAGAAAAGCTTTTGCTTGTTATTACGATGGCTTAAGACTGAAATCATGACGTCAGATCATGATCTCTGCCGACCCAATCTTGTAAGAAAGCCGTCCCGGCAAGGACCTTACAAACAAAAGCTGTTTCTGCCGATTGGATCGGCGTTAAATCACGTGATATGATGCCATGAACTCCGTCCTAACGACCATTAGCTTTCTTGGCCTGGTTGATAAAGTTGTCCGTGGCTGATTGCAGCCTTCGGTACAGGAAAATTGTCTCTTTAATGTCCCTCCAACTCATTCTAAAGTGCCATTGAAATAATTTTTTATTGTAAATGTGTTTGAAATCATTGAATATTCAAATTAGGGTAAATTTTATTTGGAAATTTAACACAATACAATTATCACACAAACTCTCAAATTCTTCAAAAAAAAAAAAAAAAAAAAAAAAAAAAAAATCATTCCTAACAAAATATAAATTACATGTAATGCGATGTGCACAAATGAGATTTTCCTGAAGAAAGACGTTATATCTTTCCTCCACCAGATGGCGTATTCGAACGCTTGAATCAAGATTTCTGTGGCTCTTTGGAGGTCAATGATTTTTTTTCACCATTGATAACACAAAATATCAAATCTTCCGGGATGTCCCTGGGCCATCCCTTAAATTAAACATCGGTTAACTTGTTGATTCACGGTTCAAATCCCAGTCGAGAAACCTTAGGTTGGGAAATCTAATCGGCCATTTAATTGGTCGAATTATTCGAATTCATCAATATCTTCAGAGCCGCGACTGCCCGACCTTGGGTTATTTAACCAGAAGTTGAAAAGATTTAGCTGATAAACTAAAGAAATCGCATGACCTAATAATCACCTCTGCAAGTTCTATCCTGGCTTGATGTCATCTTTATCTGTTTTTTTTTTTTTTTTTTTTTTTCAATAACGAAACTATAAGGGTATTGGACATGCATACTTATGTTTAATTTTTAAATAAAGCATCGTTACAAATAAATTTGGAATTACCGCTTTGATTCGATGATTTTGTTCGTTCACAAAACTGTATTTTGCATTATAATAAAATACATAAAAAACAGTTACCGTCAACTGGGGTAACTTTGGCATAAGGACGAAAAAAGATTAAATTTGCTATAGTTTCTACATCGCTTGGGTTATCAATAAAAATTTGGCCTCAAAATACAGGTAGTAGCATTAGCTTTAGACTAGAAAATAATTCGCCATGTTTCCACTGGGGCAGATCCAGTCAAATAAAAATATGTGAAGGCAGTGAGAATTTAGCTCTTACAATTTTTGTCTTCCAAGCTGTAAATTAATTCATTTGGACCTTGGTAATAATAAATACGTGTTATTATAATCTCATTAGTGTAGATCAAGGCTTAATGAAGGATAATGCTTTGTCTTTCCTGAGATAAAAAGTAAAAGCGTTTATCTAGATGGGGTAACTTTGACCCATTATTCGGTAATATTGGTCCGACCAATTATTAGTTTTGTGCATACCTCCTGTCAATGCATAAAAAATGTTATATTTGAAGGGGAACTTTTTTTTTAATTTAAACACTAATGTTTTTCGAGTAATATATATATATATATATGTTTATGAAAACAGACATTTGTGCATTTTGGTGAAAATTCAGCCAGTGTATTAATTCAACTGAACCAAACAAGAAAGCTGTTGACAAAGATGGCTGCAGCGTTGCAAATTTTGTACTTTTGCTGTTTAATGGCAACATCTATCTCTAAAGGATTATTTTGAAATCAAAGGGGGATTTTGTTGTTCACTCCATGGAAGAGAAGTCAAAATACTGGTGTTGGCCGTAGCGACCGAAATCGATGATGTATAATGGAACGATTGAAAAAATTAGTCCAACTAAACTTCTGTCTACCAGTATACAGTCCCAGACCTAGACAGTCCAAATTGAGCAATTTTCGTAAGCTTTGTAATAATTTTTTTTATTAAAATATATGGTAATTTACTGTCTTTTAGCATGTTTCACTTCTTACACTCTCTCCTCCGTCTTTTTCAATGAAGTAAAATTGGTCCACATCATGTTGTAGGCTCAATAACATTCGTTTTAACACTTAATTCACATTGGCACAAAACTTTCAAAACACTTTATGATAAAAAAAAAAAATGTCATTCTCGATAAATTTATAATAAGGATGTGGCTGCATACATTCTTAACAAACACACACAAATAAATAAATAAAAATAAATAAATAAAAAATAAACAAACAAATAAATAATAATAATAATAATAAATAACAATACGATATTAAATTTTTACATAAAATAAGAGAATGAGATGCTGAACAGACTTGAAACAGAGAAATTTGGACCAAAGTTACTCCGATTGACAGTACTTAATATAAATATTTATATATGTAATAGATTTTTAAAAAAATTCGCCATTTTGCCCCCCCCCCCCCCCTGAGTTTATTCTAACGTTTTATGGAACATACTTTTATTCTCAGTTTCCGTAATGTATTAATATTTTTAACGGCTAAAGTTCTTTTATTAAGCTATTGCATAGCTTTTATCGCGGGCTTTGAGCTTTGAGCGCAGTGACCGAATCTAGAAATTCCGTAACGAGAAAAAAAACTGACACTCCGGCTAACGTCGTTTGCATATAACTCGCGCATATAAATCGCGATGTAATTTTCTTAGAGCGGCCAAATTTTGTTTGGTAATTTATTATGAGACAGTGTTAGTTTTGGTGACAGGAGACCCCCCCACGGTGAGGGTCTAAAAATTTTAAATGCTTATAAATCGCGAACTAATTTTCGTAGCGGGGCCAAATTTTGTTTGGTAATTTATTATGAGACAGTGTTACTTTTGGTGACAGGAGATCCCCCATAGGGAGGGTCGAAAAATTTAAAGGGCTTATAACTCGCGATCTAATTTTGGTAGCACGGCCGAATTTTGTTTGGTAATTTATTATGAGACAGTGTTAATTTTTGGTGACAGGAGACCCCTCACGGTGAGGGTCGAAAAATTTAAAATGCTTATAACTCGCGAACTAATTTTCGTAGCGGGGCCAAATTTTGTTTGGTAATTTATTATGAGGCAGTGTTACTTTTGGTGACAGGAGCCATTGTATTATTTTGTAACTGAATTGTGCACACTAAATAAGAAATAAATTTAAATATGTTGTAAATGAATAGAAAATGGTGATATTTAAAAGACAAATTTAAATATTCATTTAGTGCAAGCTATTTATTAAGGGTGTTCTCAACTGCTCCGCTCAACAAGCGCAAAACGTTTTGGCATATTTATAAATTCATTTTTTTAACGGAAAGATATAAAATTGGAAGGCCTGACTATGGAAGCGATTTTGAATCGAACTTAATTTTCCATTTTATGATAGTTAAACTACCTAAGCTATTTCGATCACGTGATCATCCGTTTTTCTCCTGCTTTTCGACCAGTTTTTCTACTTTCGTAGGGAAATGTGTTCAAAAACATCAACTTTGAAGGCTTGTATTTTTTAAAAAACAGAAAATTGAGTGCAATTATACAGTTTTTCTGAATAACAACACCTGCTATTTTCATGCATTTCCAAACAAAAATAAATTAATGCATGTGTCGCAAAGTGGCTCTTTTTGATTTAAGAACACCCTTAAGGGATAAAAATAGCAATTAATTCAATATTTTTTAAGCAAATAGGAATAAATCAGGGATTAATTGTTTAAACAGAAACACTAATTTAAAAGCTATATCTACTCATAATTTATTACGAAGGCTTGAATGAACTAGTCCAAAAGAAGAAAGTTGTCTTTCTACTCCAGCAGATGAAGCCACGGCTATTGTTAATTGGTAAATAAATTCAATTTCAGTATCGCTTATTCTCTCTTTACCTCCCATTACATAAAAGGACTTCCACCAGTCATAATCTGTCATAATATCAGAAACTTTTTTCTCAAACAATGGTAATATTTGAAATGGGCCATTTTTTGCTTGAAAATGTGCTACAGTGATGAGAAGATTTGGACAATTTTCTTTAATGAATGACAAACCTTCATTATTTTCTCTACAATAAGTGAAATCTCATTTCGATTTAAAACAGAGGGGCGTAATAAAACTCCAGAAAAGTGACAGACATTAACAGATTGTTCATATCTCGCTTTAAATTTTGTAACTCTATCATTATTTAATACATTTTCTAACTTTTTATCCAAATTTTCCTTTGATATATGTATTTATGTGACATTGCAAAAAATTGATTTAAATCAAACGATTTTTTAAAAAATCAGTAGATTTAAATCTAGATTTAAATTTTGATTTAATTCAATTTAATTTAAAAATATATATGTTTATGAAAACAGACATTTGTGCTAATACAAAAAAATAATTTTGGTGAAAATTCAGCCAGCTTGTTAATTCAACTGAACCAAACAAGAAAACTGTTGACAAAGATGACCGAAACGTTGCAAATTTTGTGCGTGTGCTGTTCTAGACAGTCCAAATTGAGCAATTGTCGTAAGTTTTGTAATAATTTTTTTATTAAAATATATGGTAATTTATTTTTTTTTAGCATGTTTCACTTCTCACACTCTCTCCTCCGTCTTTTTCAATAGGGTAAAATTGGTCCGCATCATATTGTAGGCTCAATGACATTCGTTTCAACACTTCATTTACATTGGCACAAAACTTTCAAAACACTTTATAATTAAAAAAAAAAATCATTCTTGACAAATTTATAATAAGGGTGTGGTTCCACACATTCTTAACAAACACAAACAAAAAATAAAATAAAATAAAATAAAATAAATAATGAATAAATAAATAATTAAATAATTAAATAATAATAATAATAACAAAATATAAAAAAAATAATAATACGATACTAAATTTTTACATAAAATAAGAGAATGGAGATGCTGAACAGACTTGAAACAGAGAAATTTTGGCCAAAGTTACTCCAATTGACAGTACTTAATATAAATAAATATATACATATACTATATATTATATATTTTAAAAGAGGACCGAAAACATTCTTAATGTAGTAGCGAAATTATAAATAAAATCATCTGAAAAGTATCTTTTTAAAACAAAAAAAAAAAAAATTGTAATTTAAGAAATTACCCCAACCATTTGAAAAATGTTTCACTCGATACATTCATCTATCATTTTAAGCTAAATACCAGTTGTTTTATTGTGTATTATCCGTGCCACTGCTATAAATGACTTTATACATGCTGCAATTTGAAGGTACGGTTCGTTTAAGTTATATCACTCTATTGTCGCCAAGCATAAAAGTTGGCGACGAAAGAAACATTTCAAACTATTTAACATTGTTGGTGCAAAAGTAATCATTATTAAAATACAGCTTTGGCATATACTGTTATACTTGTAAGACTTTGGCATATATTGTTTGATTTTACAGAGCAGAATTTTGGTGATGGAGGTTTTAAACCAAAATCGATCGCAGCACATGCATCTGTGAATGGGTCCATCAGACATCGAATCAAAAAAGTTTTTTCCCAGTTTTTCCCAAGCCGATTGCTTTTTAGTTTTCTTTTTAGGTGGTGGAAAATCAAGAGTAATAGCTATAACATTTTCCGGCTTGTTAGAATCACTATTGGCACTCAAATTTTCCTGGTTAGAACCGACCGATAGTAAAACGCCATGGCTAGTGGATTGGTCGCCCTGGCGACATGATGTTTTACAATTAATCGGTTCGGCATTAAATTGCTTCCTTTTTCGTGATCGCCTTTCAACACGTAATTGGTTTTCAGCGGCTCAATAATCTTTTGATTTTATCATTTTCTGCATTGAAAGACGTTTTTGCGCCAAACCAAATACAGTATTACTCAGTTATCCCGTCGACCAATTTCGCCAAATGATACGAATCGCCAAACTAATAAGCAACTTATACATGTTGACTGTGTTTAATATCATTGAATGCGATATTCACGTTCATTCATTTCTTTGGCTTCGGCTTTTTCCGTATCTGTTAATTTCCGTCTACCCATTTTTAAATTTGTTAGTTTTCTCCTTTATTACAATGATTTTAACCATTTTAATTTACTATTCAAATAAAAATTCTTCTAAAAGTAAAGAATTTAATTTAAATTCAAATAAAAATTCTTCTAAAAATAAAGAATTTAATTTAAATTCAAAAGTGGTAACATCATTCAAAAGTGGTAACATCATTCAAAAGTGGTAACATCATCGGGTCCATTCTCCCGAAAACAACAACCATTTTTCAAATGGTTAAAAATTATTTCAAGTATACGAAGTATATAATTAAAAAATATATTATTATTTTACTATAAACAATTGACCACATATGTGCAATACTTAAAAAAAAAATCATGAATGAAACAAATATAAATGGTGTGGTGAGAGAATTGAAATCGAATAAAATTTCTTTTTCTTTTTATTATTCTTAAAAAAAGAGGATCGATAAATCATATTACCGATTTGGGACCTTATTTCTATTTGGATTCACTAGATAGCGCCAGCAAAAATATTCAGTAATGCTAAAAGCATTGACTTCATCACAAATGAATACACCTTTCGTTTCATAGAGCTAAAATTTTCAAAAAGAAAGCGAAAAATTCAAGTGACACATACTTTTATAATAACATTTTTCATAATTAGCGTCTCGTTTAATTAATAAATACGGTGTAAGAGAGAGGCGGGGGAAATAATGTTAAAATTTGGCCATGCAGTTTTTACCGATAGGTGGTGACACCATAGATGGAACAGTGTTAAAAATCTGTACCATTTGCTGCATCGCCCCTCCACTTCATCGCTTTTATATAATATCTCTATTCTGACCAATAAGAAAGCTCCATAATACAAGGAAGTAACCGCTTACTATAGAAGCGTTGAAATGACGCTGCAGCAGACAGTACATATTTTAAACAGTGTTGGCTGTCGATAAATGCTTCTAAAATAGGTTCTGTTAATATATCATATTTTGATACTGTCCTTTTAACTGTTGTTGTGAATTCTAAGAAGGCAGAAGTAGTATTTCCTTTTAAAAGACAAAAGAATTATCACGTAAATTTAAAAAGAGAAAGGAAATTTTAGTGAAAATTACATCTGATTTAAACGATACAGTTAAATGTTTTAATTAATTTTTTTTCTTATATCTCGGTTTGAAAAATACCAAGAGACAAAAACTGTTATTTCATTGTTTAACTGATCTTATTAAATCAAACATGTAAATAGTCAGTAGACGTTTAACAGTTGCTGATTCGACCTTAAAATCCCTTAAACAAAGGGAAATGAATGGAAACACGTTTACCAAAAAATTGCTCATTAATATATATATACATATATATATATATATATATACAGGGTGGTCATGAAAAAACTTTGCCGATATATGGAGCTCTAGCGGCCAGTCCGCTCAACCGATCGAAATGAAATTTCAGATATAGCTATTCTGAGGTATGAGCTCGAGATTCTGTGAACGACAACAAAATGGCACTCACGATTACGGTTATACTTACAGAAACTCGAAAATTTCCAATGGCAACGCCCATTTTTTTTCATCGCAAAATGCTCAGCGCATGCGAAAACCATAAAGAGCGTTGGAACCGTACGTGCATCGCAAGAAACGGACATGTTATGCACGCACAAAAAAGCGTTCTGCGAATCCCTCCCCCCCCCCCCCCATAAAAAAAACTCGATCGGGGCGCAAGGAGGAAATTTGCATATGACACAGAGTCAGTATACTAATCTCTGATTACAATACAGATCGGAGAAACTAAAACTTTTATTTTGATTACACATTTTCCACATGGGTGTCATCACAGGCAATTAATGGTGATGGCACCCATGTGGAAAATGTGTAATCAAAATAAAAGTTTTAATTTCTCCGATCTGTATTGTAATCAGAGATTAGTGTACTGACTCTGTGTCATATGCAAATTTCCTTCTTGCGCCCCAATCGAGTTTTTTCTATTGGGGGGGGGAGGATTCGCAGAACAGTTTTTTGTGCGTGCATAACATGTCCGTCTCTTGCGATACACGTACGGTTCCAACGCTCTGTAGGGTTTTCGCATGCTCTGAGCATTTTGCGATGAAAAAAATGGGTGTTGCCATTTAAAATTTTCGAGTTTCTGTAACTATAATCGTAACCGTGAGCGCCATTTTGTTGCCGCTCACAGAATCTCGAGTTCATACCTCTGAATAGCTATATCTGAAATTTCACCTCGATCGGTTGAGCGGACTGGCCGCTAGAGCTCCATATATCGGCAAAGTTTTTTTATGACCACCCTGTATATATATACAGGGTGATTCAGCTCGTCGGTGACAAACTTTAAGGATCGATAGAGCACACCTAGACGAACATTTTTGAATAGGGAATGTAGGGTCCCTGACGCGATGGTAAGGCGCTAGGCGCTTTCGAAAATTTGGGTGCCGAAATTCGAAACGTCATAAAAACTAGGGAAATGGTTAGATTTTCTTGCTTGTTGCGTCGAAATGATTCTGTTTGTTTAGACTTTCTTCAGTACCAATTTGATAAGCGTATCTCTTAAAACATGGATAGGGGCGCTGCAGACTTTGGAGAGCTAGACAACAACTTTAAGCCCGTTATTTTGATAATTTAACACATGCTCGCCAAAGTTTATACTCTAACTTAAAGTTTGAACCCAAAAGTAGAGCCCTGCAAAAAGCGTAAGAGCCGGAATAAAATGTCAAAGTACAGGGTGGTCGAAACTCGAAGGCTCCTAAGAGATAAACAAACAGATTTCTTGACTTATGGCATGCATTTTCATGATTCTGTTTGCTGGGGCTCTCTGAAACTCAGTTGAACGGTACAAAAAGAAACATCGATAGGGGGCGCTTTGGGCAAAAAACATAATTCGTTGACATTTCGGACGCTAACTGGAAACGGGGCGCTACGATCAGTTAGAAACAAAACAAGAGAGTAATTTACTTATCATAAGAAGCTATTAAAACTGCAGTTTGTTTGTTTTTTTTAACAAACATAGCTGGTTTCAATCATGCACAATGCGCGCAATAAAATTTACATAAGGTGCTTTTTGCTGATTTATGCAAAAGATATCGTACCATATCGATATGCAAAAGATACGTAATGCGTAGACGACAACGCGAGATGACGTAGTTGTATGCGCAGACACGTCTTTTGAACGTGCGGTACCTACTTAAGCTTCGGGTTACTTGTCTGCAGATCGGTAGTAGGATGGAACGGTACACAAACTCTGAATTAGCTGACATGCATTTGGCGTATGGCGCTGCTGGTTGTAATGGACGAGCCGCTCAGCGGTTGTACGCCGAGCGTTACCCCAACAGGCAAATCCCCTGCCATGCCTTCTTCGCTCGAGTACACCAGAGGTTGTCCACAACGGGATCTTTCGACGGAGGCAGGCCTGAACGGGAGCGATCAGTGAGCACCCCCGACAACGAAGAGGCTGTGCTTAACCTGGTTGAGGACAACCCAGGTCTTAGCACGAGAGATATCGCCAGACATGTTGGCATTTCCCAAGCAACTGCGTGGCGCATCTTACGTTCCCGGAATCTGCACCCCTACCACATCCAGCGGGTGCAGTTGCTCAGAGAGCAGGATTTTGGCCCTCGAGTGGAATTCTCAAGATGGTACTTGGCGATGAGATCCAGGGATCCCCGTTTTGTAAACAGCATTTTGTTTACGGACGAGTCCACCTTCAGCCGGGAGGGAATGTGGAACGCCCACAACAGTCATGTGTGGTGTGATGAAAATCCACATGAAACCAGAAGCCGAGCAGCCCAGGAGCGTTTCTCAGTAAATGTGTGGGCCGGCATTCTGGGGGATTGCCTCATTGGCCCTTATTTGTTACCTGAACGGCTGACAGGTGGAAATTACCTGATTTTCCTGGATCAAGTGCTGCCGCAGCTTCTGGAGGAGGCGCACGTACCCGAAGGTTCGCGTCGCCAGATGTGGTTCCAGCACGATGGAGCTCCGGCCCATTACACGAACGACGTGCGTCTCCATCTAAACGCAAGGTATGGCCAGCGGTGGATCGGGCGTGGGGGTCCAGTTCACTGGCCTGCCCGATCACCAGACCTCACCTGCTTGGATTTCTTCCTTTGGGGTTACCTGAAGGCCGAGGTATACCATACACCTGTCAGCAGTGCTGAAGAACTTGTGGCGCGCATTGTGGCAGCTGCAGGGCAGATCAGAGATACTCCTGGCATTGTTGGAAACACACACTCCTCAATGCGACGGAGGTGCGAAGCCTGCATCATGGCCCAAGGTCGAAATTTCGAGCATCTTCTGTAGTGTTATTTTTGTAAATAAATTTCCAGTATCATTGATGTTTTTGGTCTAAATTTATTCAGAAGTGTTGAGCAGAGGTAGAAAATGTGTTTTCATTATTACTAACTGATCGTAGCGCCCCGTTTCCAGTTAGCGTCCGAAATGTCAACGAATTATGTTTTTTGCCCAAAGCGCCCCCTATCGATGTTTCTTTTTGTACCGTTCAACTGAGTTTCAGAGAGCCCCAGCAAACAGAATCATGAAAATGCATGCCATAAGTCAAGAAATCTGTTTGTTTATCTCTTAGGAGCCTTCGAGTTTCGACCACCCTGTACTTTGACATTTTATTCCGGCTCTTACGCTTTTTGCAGGTCTCTACTTTTGGGTTCAAACTTTAAGTTAGAGTATAAACTTTGGCGAGCATGTGTTAAATTATCAAAATAACGGGCTTAAAGTTGTTGCCTAGCTCTCCAAAGTCTGCAGCGCCCCCTATCCATGTTTTAAGAGATACGCTTATCAAATTGGTACTGAAGAAAGTCTAAACAAACAGAATCATTTCGACGCAACAAGCAAGAAAATCTAACCATTTCCCTAGTTTTTATGACGTTTCGAATTTCGGCACCCAAATTTTCGAAAGCGCCTAGCGCCTTACCATCGCGTCAGGGACCCTACATTCCCTATTCAAAAATGTTCGTCTAGGTGTGCTCTATCGATCCTTAAAGTTTGTCACCGACGAGCTGAATCACCCTGTATAGTTCAATGTTTCGCAATATATTAAATGTTGATCTAATTAGTGTGTTTTTAGAGTGTGGTGTCTCAACAGAGGTTTACGAGCTTAGTTCGTGGAGGTCAGAGCGCCAAGTTTTATTTTTTAAAAAATGATTTCAAGGTCATTCAGTAGTTGTGGCAATCTTAGTAAAAAGCCCATCCACCGCGACAAGGTGTTGCCACATCGGATGGGGTCGGTTTTTAATTGTCCTGAGGCCAAAAACCGTAGAAAAAGCGAAAACAAATCGGTTTTTAATTGTCCTGAGGCCAAAAACCGGATAAAAAGCAATGGATTCAGGGTTGTAAAAATCTGGGCCCCAGCGAACAGATTGTCACCACTAAATTTTATAGCTTTTCTTCGCTTAAATTTTATCAGCACTCTTGCAAAAAATTTAGACGAAAAATAACTACAAAAATTTAGTGGTGAAAGACTTCCCGCTGGTGCCTTGATTTTTACATCCCTGAACGAAGAAATTGGTTTTTAACTGTCCTGAGGCCAAAAACCACATAAAAAGCACAAACAAATCGGTTTTTAATTGTCCTGAGGCCAAAAACCGGATAAAAAGCAGTGGATACAGGGTTGTAAAAATCTAGGCCCCAGCGAACAGATTGTCACCACTAAATTTTATAGCTTTTCTTCGCTTAAATTTTATTAGCATTCTTGCAAAAAATTAAGACGAAAAATAACCTATAAAAATTTAGTGGTGAAAGATTTCCCGCTGGTGCCTTGATTTTTACATCCCTGAACGAAGAAATTGGTTTTTAATTGTCCTGAGGCCAAAAACCACATAAAAAGCCCAAACAAATCGGTTTTTAATTGTCCTGAGGCCAAAAACCGGATAAAAAGCAGTGGATACAGGGTTGTAAAAATTGAGGCCCCAACGAACAGATTGTTACCACTAAATTTTATAGCTTTTCTTCGCTTAAATTTTATAGCATTCTTGCAAAAAATTTAGACGAAAAATAATTATAAAAATTTAGTGGTGAAAGACTGCCCACTGGTGCCTTGATTTTTACATCCCTGAACGAAAAAATTGGTTTTTAATTGCCTGAGGCCAAAAACCACATAAAAAGCCCAAACAAATCGGTTTTTAATTGTCCTGAGGCCAAAAACCGGATAAAAAGCAATGGATACAGGGTTGTAAAAATCGAGGCCCCAGCGAACAGATTGTCACCACTAAATTTTATAGCTTTTCTTCGCTTAAATTTTATTAGCATTCTTGCAAAAAATTTAGACGAAAAATAATTATAAAAATTTAGTGGTGAAAGACTGCCCACTGGTGCCTTGATTTTTACATCCCTGAACGAAAAAATTGGTTTTTAATTGCCTGAGGCCAAAAACCACATAAAAAGCCCAAACAAATCGGTTTTTAATTGTCCTGAGGCCAAAAACCGGATAAAAAGCAATGGATACAGGGTTGTAAAAATCGAGGCCCCAGCGAACAGATTGTCACCACTAAATTTTATAGCTTTTCTTCGCTTAAATTTTATTAGCATTCTTGCAAAAAATTAAGACGAAAAATAACCTATAAAAATTTAGTGGTGGAAGACTTCCCGCTGGTGCCTTGATTTTTACATCCCTGAACGAAAAAATTGGTTTTTAATTGCCTGAGGCCAAAAACCACATAAAAAGCCCAAACAAATCGGTTTTTAATTGTCCTGAGGCCAAAAACCGGATAAAAAGCAATGGATACAGGGTTGTAAAAATCGAGGCCCCAGTGAACAGATTGTCACCACTAAACTTTATAGCTTTTCTTCGCTTAAATTTTATTAGCATTCTTGCAAAAAATTTAGACGAAAAATAACTATAAAAATTTAGTGGTGAAAGACTTCCCGCTGGTGCCTTGATTTTTACATCCCTGAACGAAGAAATTGGTTTTTAATTGTCTTAAGGCCAAAAACCACATAAAAAGCACAAATAAATCGGTTTTTAATTGTCCTGAGGCCAAAAACCGCGGAAAAAGCCTTTTCGTCATACTGCTGCCTTACAGTTTTTTTCTGAGTACCTATATTGTTAAATCACTAAAAATCCACATTTAAACACACAATGAATAAGGCAATTGGAACTTAATAATATGTATACGTTTCGTGAATATTAGGACTCACAATACCAGTGCATAAAAATCAATATATAAAATCAGTATCTCTCCCAATTACATACAAAAACCTTAGGGTTTTCACCTGTCTTGTAGTTGGAGGAATACCGATTTTATACAATGATATTATACACTGATAATGTGAGGCCTAGTACTCACAAAACGTATATGTCTTATTGTGTTAGTATTGCTTTATTTATTATATATTTAAACATTGATTTTTAGGGATTTAGTTTTTCATACGAGATTTTATTTACTGCACTGTTGATTTGCTTGCTGCCAGATTATTGTTTAAAAATAGAATGAGCCCTCTGAAGATGATTTATATATTTTTAGTCTTCGAATTGATTCTGTGGGGGAAAGAAGGATTATACGTGGAGAAAGCTTTTACGAAAATGTATGAATACTTTAAAAGGTATGCACGTGAAAAGACAATTAATATTATCGCGGTTTTATTATTTATTTATGCGTCTGATAATGATGGAATTGTGAATGCTGCAAAGAAATTCACATTAAAATAACAGTTTCTGTAAAGATCTATAAATTATTATGGAGATAATATTGTTATCTTTTGAGCTGCAAGGAAAATTCAGAACAATAAGCCAAAATAAAAATGTTTTCAATGCAAAAAACATCATAATTTTGAAGCATAGTAAGCCAAATAAGATGATTATATGATTAATTCATATAAAACAGAACACAATTAATAATAATTTAGATATTTACAGAATAATGGCCGAATGAGATATCTTAAAAACTAACTTAAAACTGAATACAAGATAAATTAAACTTATACTTACTTTATGCTGCAATGAAAAAAATTTAGAAGGAAAACAAGTAAACAGGAAGTAGAATTTCATATCTGATTCGAAAATAATTTTTAAAAGATGCAATTATGTACACGCAAAAAAAATTATAACTAGCCGTTACCGACAAAAAATATCGAAAAACCTTCTCGAGTGGCTAGGGACCATAGTTTCGATTATTCTAAGTGTAATTTATAGTATTCAGAATACAGTAAAATCATTCTATTGGCATCATTTCAATTCATTCCCCGCCCCTTTTTTTCTTGGAGCTCCGTTCTTATAAAGTATAAACAGAAACATTAAAAGAGAATTCCTGTGTCTGTCCGTACTGTCACAGATATTTTACACAGATATTTTATTTTTTCAAATTGAGCTACATAGTTATAGATTATTAACCTAACACAAATATATTTTGGAAAACTTATGAGGATCTAATTATGTTGAAAAAATAAATCTTTTATTTGTATGTCGTGTGAGCTATAGCGTGAAAGCTTTCGCACCGCCGAACTCAACAATGCATTTCTTGAAATTGTTGGTATTAGATTTTCAGAGTATCGTCGAAAATGCAATGCATAAATATGCTCCTCCCCCTCCCCCCTACTCTATTTTTCAATCTACTGATATTTGATATCTCAATTTATCTAAAATGGCTTTATCCAAATTTCCAGGAAACTTTGAAATTTTGCAAAAACGAATACGAAATATCTTAAAGTTTTCATTATTAATTCGTGCAAAATTATTCTTTTTTTTTGGGCCTTAAAAATGTTTCTGAATATCCAAATTCCTCAATTTTAATAAAATACTTACATTAGTGAAAAATACACGCAGATTATTTTAGGTTCTATAATTCTTTAAATATATATATATATCGGATTTACATAATATCATAAATGAGCTTTTTAAAAAATATCAACACGAGTTGGATATATCACATAATATCGATTCTGATTACTTTCATACCTTAACTAATTTCATTATCTATAATAATTTTATTATGCATGATAACAATATATATATTCAAAATGTTGGTATACCACAAGGTGGTAGTACATCTAGTGTATTATCTGACTTATACTTATATTACTATGCACGTCATTATTTAAATAATACAATACATTTATATCGATATATAGATGATATAATTTTAATTGATACTGATAACACCTGTTTATCTCAATTCCCTGTTGATTATCCTTCTAATCTAGAACTTTCAAAAAACCTACTTTTTAATAATACAATCAATTTCTTAGATATTAAAATTATATTAAAAGAGAACAAATTTATAACTGATATTTATGACAAAAGGAAAGAATTTAATTTTAAAGTTAATACCTTTACTAATTTTAAATCTTGTCTTCATAATTCTGTATATCGTAATATAATACTTAACCATTTAGATAGAATAAAATGTCTATGTTCTTCCCATTTAATTAATACTAATATTAAAAAGCTTGTATATGATTCTATAAATAATGGTTATCCTAAAAAATTCATATATTCTTTAATTTATAATTAGATATTACATGATCTTATAATTAATTCTTTGCGTAAAAAATGTATAAAAAAATTATAAAACATAAAAATAATAATAAAAAATTAAAAATGTTAAAAAGTAATAAAAAAATATATATATAGGTTGGTTGGGTGGGTAGATGTTAGAGTACGGAGGAGGGTGGTGTTGTCTGGATAAAAACGCAAAGGTTAATTATTTATTTATTTATAAAAAAAAAAAATTGAGAGTGGGTTATTTATTTTAACATAATTTTTAAACTGTTTAATTTACACCAATATATGGATATTTGTCTAGTTATATCTATAATTAAATAGCTATATTTTAATTATCAAATTATTTTTAATGTTATTGATATAATTTTTGGTATTATTATTAATATTATTACTATTATTATTATTAATTTTTTATTTTTTAATTTTTATTATCCTATATTAAGATAATGAGTTTTTACCATGTAAAGTCACAATAAATGTTACTGATTAAAGTAACAATAATGTATTTTAAGTTATATGTTAACATGAATGTTATCTCTTAATTCTAATTTTAATCATTTTATTAATTTAATTTTATGTTAATATCGATTATTAATTATTTTTCCGGTTCAATTATATTTCCATTCTGCTTTATCTTTTTTGTTTGTTGTGGAAAACTATTATTTTTAATTACTTTCAACTCCTTTTTGTAAAATATCTTTGTTCCTTGTTTAATAATTTGGTTTTTGTGTGATGGTAGTCCCAAATTCGTATTGTTTTGCTTTTTCATGGCAAATACGAAGATGAAACCACACACTCCATTTGTAGTTCCAAAGTATTTGGGACCTGAAGATTCTGCTTTGGTTCTACAAATTTCATTTGTATTCATATTATTCTTTTTTCCTTCCATGTTCAATGTACTATAAGTTATTAAATTCAATGGTTAATTTCAAATGGTTAATATTGTTTACTATAATTCAATTTAATTCTTTTATTGATAAAATCCATTGGTGAATCTTGTCTACTTTTAATGGTATTATATATATATATAAAAGCTCACACGATTTAATTATTTGAATGCTATTCTCCGCCCGTTGTATAAAAATTTTTAAACATTAAAAAATGCATTTGATTTCTTAAAAAGATAAAAATCTAAAGATTAAAGTTCTTTAAATATTCCCAATAAGTTATTTCTACAAGTGTGTCCAACAGTTTTAAAGAATTCATGCTTCAAAATTTGACCCCCAATATTGAACTATATTTATTTTAATCGATTTATGGTCATGCTGTCATATACACTTATAGAATTATATATATTTTAAACAAATATTTAATATTTTAAACAAAAATATCATCCTGCTCTGAGAATCGTTCCTATCTCTATTACTGAAAAAAAAAAAAACCTTCAGTTCTGTTGTTGGTTAATTACTTCGCATCTAATTGATCGAATGCTACCGTTATGAAACCTATATTTTATCAATTTGGTATTTTTCAGTTATCGAAATGGCTATTGTCGCCAAATATTACTGGATAAAGGAACGGTAAACCTGATAATGCACCAAGCATTCATTTTTTTTTTATTACACATCAACTGCTCATAAATGTTGGTTGATTAGAGTTTAATGGCGCAATGTCCCTTTTGGGACATGCTGCGCCAATTACTGCTCATAAATAGTTACAGTATAAGATAAATATAGCACGACACTTCATATTTAAATACGCTATTGTAGTAAAAGTTCTACTCTCGTAACTCATCCTGCAGATAGAAATGAAATTATAATGCGAATTTTTACCTTTATTTTTGGACGATAGCTTAGACAAAGTTTCTCACAACACAGTAGTCGGGAGGTAGCGTCGCATAATGGCAATCAATTTTAATGACCTGATATTACTTTTACTTAAACGAGAACTTGTAAATATTTTTCTAATTATTCAAAAATGTAATCTCATAAAACTGTTAGCATTATAAAATAAACTTTTTCAAAAAAAAAAAAAAATATAACCGACTTCAATCAACGCTCTAAAAAGAGTTAAATAATTTTTTAAAATACCCTAATGATGAATTGTTATCTAATAACCAAACATCAGATATCATGTACCGACAAAAAAAATGGTTATAAGTTTAATACATAGAACTTAATATCCAGCAAACATGGTTTTTCGACAGAATATTTTTTACAAGAGATTAATTTACATATTTTTGATTTAATTTATGAATATATACATATAAAAAGTAATGAATTACTTTTTGAAGTTGGTGCCAAACGATCACAGTCAATAATGATTTTTACCATTTTAGTTATGGTATTAGGCATAATATAACCATAATTCTTTCTATACTTACAATAGTTTGGCACCAACTTCAAAAAGTAATTCATTACTTTTTATATGTATATATTCATAAATTAAATCAAAAATATGTAAATTAATCTCTTGTAAAAAATATTCTGTCGAAAAACCATGTTTGCTGGATATTAAGTTCTAGGTATTAAACTTATAACCATTTTTTTTGTCGGTACATGATATCTGATGTTTGGTTATTAGATAACAATTCATCATTAGGGTATTTTAAAAAATTATTTAACTCTTTTTAGAGCGTTGATTGAAGTCGGTTATATTTTTTTTTTTTTGAAAAAGTTTATTTTATTTCTTACTTTTTAGTTATTTATACCGTAATACTTAGTTTAATCGGTTGGACAGTTGCGGTGTAATCGGTGAACATATATAAAAAAAGTACATACGCGGTCGAATTGATGATAACCTTCTCTCCTTTTTTTAAGTCAGTTAAATAAATTATAATACGGAAAAATACTATGTTACACATGGATGTCAGGAATGGGGTTCGAACCCACGATCTCTTTCGAGAACCAGAGTTTAAATCGGGCGCCTTATTCCGCGCGACTATCCTGACTGCAATCTAAACGGTGAACAACGCCATATTACTTTTCGCAAGTCTATTATTTTAGCACACTTTTACTGATAAAGTACTGAGTTGGTAAAAGATCTCTGATACTCTATGCTAACGGTTAAAACAAAATATTCTTAATAGCATAATTAGCATTTAATTTGTAAAAGGAATAATACGGAAAAGGCTTTCGTATATATGTATGTAAGGAGTGGGGTTCGAACCCACGTTCTCTTTCGAGAACCAGAGCTTAAATTAAGCGCATTAGACCGCTCGGCTATCCTGATTGCAATCAACTCAGGGAACTTATTCAAGGTCATGTTATTTTTCGCAAGTCTATTAATTTAGCACTCTTTTACTGATAAAGTATTGAGGAGATAAAAGATCTCTGATTCTCTGTGCTAACGGTTAAATACAAAATATTCTTAATAACATAATTGGTATTTAATTTGTAAAATATATGTGTAAAAAATTATAATGCGGAAAAAAGTTATTGTATACATGCATGTCAGGAGTGGGGTTCGAACCCCCGCTCTCTTTCGAGAACCAAAGCTTAAATCAGGCGCCTTAGACCGCTCGACTATCTTGACTACAATCTAGTCGGTGAACTTATTCAACGTCATATTACTTTTCGCAAGTCTATTATTTTAGCACTCTCTCACTGATAAAGTATTGAGTTGGTAAAATATCTCTGATACTCTGTGCTAACGGTTAAATACAAAATATTCTTTATAGCATAATTAGTATTTAATTTGCAAAATATCTGTGTAAAAATTATAATACGGAATAGGTTGTTGTATACATGTATGTCGGAAGTGGGATTCGAACCCACGCTCTCTTTCGAGAACCAGAACTTAAATCAGGCGCCTTAGACCGCTCGGCCATCCTGACTGCACTCCATGGCAGGAACTCGTTCAACAGTTTTAATTAGCAAAAAATCACTAATTTTAATAGTTTTTGCCCGTTTACTAAAAAATTACTGAACCAATTTCTATGAAATGGAAGTGGTACCAATCCGAGAGTAAGTTCTTTAATTTAACACCAAAACTAAATTAATAAGTTGGATAGTTTCGGCGTGATCGGGGAACGTACATTAAAAAAATACATACGCGATGAATTGATAACCTCCTCTCCTTCTTGAAGTCGGTTAAAATGTTCTTAATAGCATAATTAGTATTTAATTTGTAAAATATATATGTAAAAATTATAATACTGAATAGGTTCGGAAACTTATTCAATGTTATGTTACTTTTTGAAAGTCAATTATTTTAGCACTCTTTCACTGATAAAGTATTGAGTTGATAAAAGATCTCTGATACTCTGTGCTAATGGTTAAATACAAAATATTCTTAATAGCATAATTAGTATTTAATTTGTAAAATATATATGTAAAAATTATAATACGGAAAATTATTGTACACATGCATGTCAGGAGTGGGGTTCGAACCCATTGTCATTTTCGAGAACCAGAGCTTAAATCAGGCGCTTTAAACCGCTTGGCCATCCTGACTTCACTCAATTGTAGGAACTAATTCAATAGTTTTAATTACCGAAAAAACGCTAATTTTAATAGTTTTTGCTTAATTACTAAAAAACTACTGAACCAATTTCTATGAAATGTATGTGGTACCAATCCGAGAGTAAGCTCTTTAATTTAACACCAAAACCAAATTAATCGGCTGCATAGTTTCGGAGTAATCGGTGTACATACATAAAAAAAAAAAAAAATACATACGCGTCGAATTGATAACCTCCTCTCCTTTTTGAAGTCGGTTAAAAATGATTCCAATTTATATGGATAATAGAAGTCCAGTATTTTATGCTTTGATATTGTTTACAATAACGTAAAATCAATGTAAAAGTAGCAATCTAAATACATAAATTCATAAAAAATTGTCTAAAAAAATAACAAATTTTAAAAGCATACAAAATATAATCCTTTTTTTTTTTTTTTTTTTTTTTTTTTTTTTTTTTTTTTTTGGGGGGGGGGAGGGAAGGGGGTCGAAAGCTTGGCGTTTTAAAAATAGTTTGCAGACTTAAAAGGGTGTAATATGTTGTAGAATGATAAAACGCTGCAGAAATAAAATTGATGAAATATTGCGATTGTTAATGTGGATATTATGGAAATTTCTTCTAACTTTATGCTATTTACTTTAATGGTTTGTTTTGTCTATAATAAATAAATTGTTTCTGATTCCATACATTAAATAAATTAAGTAAATATTGAAAAAAAAATCCTTGTGCTTATGAAACAATAAATGAGTTGTTAAAATTTCTACCGGTACATTCTTGTTAGCCGGTCTCGAATATCGCCCATAGTATTTTCCTTCTCGCAGAAAGCAGCGACCATTTTTTTTACATGTGCTAAATTAAAAATAATTCTTTGATGTTGAAATAAAATGGTTTGATATGTGGTATTATTTCCCATTCTTCTTTTTTTTATTGAAATAAAGAAAACTCGTGTATTTTAAATGTTTTAAATGTACTATGTTTATTAATTTTTCAGTACTACTTGGTTATCCCGTGACCAATTTCGCCAAATTGTACAAATTGCCAAATTAATAGCCAAATTACACATATTGGCGTAATTTTTATTTTAAATTACGAAAAAACAAATAATTAGTAGAATATTAATAAAAATACAAATAAAAAGGAGGAAAAAAATCATTTAATGAATTTTAAACACGTTTATCGTATTTAATGGTATTGGATGTGACATTCACGATCATCCATTATTGGCATTTAATCTTATAGTTTGGCGATAGATTTTTGGTTCACGGGATAACCAAGTAGTACCCATTTTTCTTTACGTCTCATAAATGAAATGAACAGATGAAATAAATAAATATGAGCAAATGAAATAAATACAAAGTTAGAGATGGCGATGGAAATAGTGTTTGGTGATTTAAAACCCGTGACTGGCTTACATAAAAATCCGTTTCTCTCTAAGCCTAGGTCCTTTCATTAATCTCGCCAAGGCCTCTTAAGTATTATTATTTTTAATGGATAGCTATAATTAAAATATAGAAACAAAAACATAATCAAAGATACAAGAGTTTATAATCATTACCCATAATATTTCGATTAATTAGTGGAACAGATTACTAAAACATTACGCATAGGTTGAAAATGAGAGCAATTATTGCCATATAAAAGCGATGTAGAATATCATGCAATCGTCTGCAAAAGTATAAAAAAATATTTACTGTTAAAAAAAAAAAAACTCTGTGTGTTAAACTTTTTTCTTTGTTTTATTTTCGTTTTTAAAATTAAATATGTGGCTCAATTTGAAAATTTTTGAATGAATTTAACTTTATTAGTACTAGGAATACAATGTTAATAGTATAAGCTGAATCTACTTCCTGTTTACTGAAAAAAAAAAAAAAAAAAAAAAAATCTAACCGTATCTCTTTTACTCTTACACTTTACGAGGAAAACAGCAAAACAGTGCAGTCATCCGCTTGCGGAAAGTGCCCTTCTTCTTCGGCTTGTTTCCTTCTTCCACAGGAGCGCTGGATGGAGCATCAATCTGCAAAGGTAAATGTGTTAGTCATAGCTGCCAACATCTTCCGCTTTTTCAGCCCGGAAAAATTTTACAGAAAATTTTACCATTTCAAATCGCCGTAATCTGCCGATTAAATAAGTCAAAAATTTCTATTAAATTTTTCCGGGCCAAGAAATCGGAAGAATTGGCAGCTATGGTGTTAGTATACGTACCTCCTTTTCTGGTTCTCCTCTATCACTGCTAGCCTCCTACAATGGCGAAGGAAACGCACTTGCTTCAGGAAGGGACGGCTCCACTGTTTCCAGTTCGACTACCTCCAATGCCGATGCCGGGACGACACGCTGAAAAAGTTCCTGGTCGATCCAGAATCCCTCGTCTTCCTGCGTTTCTTCTTCCCAGCAGTCCTGGAATCTCGGATTAACCGGAACAAACTGAAAGAAACAATCAGAAACATCATTAGTGCCCATACTTACGACTGAATCTTTATCGCTTTCACTTCCATCATCTTCATCACTTTCAGCATTTTCGCATTCGTCATCGCCAATGCGTTGATCTGCCAACAAAAAAGAAACTAAAAAAGAAAAACGGTTAGCAAACCAGAATAGCATAAAGTAATACAAAAAATTAATGAAATCAAATACTTCCATGATGACTGTAATAAAATGAACAAAACCACTGTAAACTTGCAACAAAATATCTTAAATTTGTGTCAGAGATTGACAATTGAATTCAGAAATATATATTTGATAAATGATTGTTGCCAGATAAATTTTAAATTTTTGACGAATGAGTGTTGCCAGATAGAAAATGCTTTTAATACTAATAATTGTGTGCAACAATGACAAAATGTTAGTATAAGTGGAAACAATCGAAATTAATCTTTCTCTTGAAACTGTAAACAAATATAAAACAAGCAATTTTCATTACAAAAGATTAAATTTTAATTTGAATTTTACGTCTGATTGCGATAATAAAAAAATTGTTTTAAACATAAATTTGAAGGATAAGGAATATTAGAGAGTAAAGAATTTGAATTTAATTTTCGATCTATAAATTGAAATTCAATTTGTTTTATAATAATCCACTCATGCACAATGCATAATTATTTTGTCATTGAAAATGGCGTCATTAGAAACAATTTATTTGCTTCTATATGACTCAAATGTTTTAACCTTTTGCGGGGCAGGGCAAATTCATTGCTTAACCCTTTCCGGCACGGGCAAAATCTGTACTAAAGTGAGAAATTATCGACTGACACCGGAATTTACAAACGAATTATTTAAATATTTCGAATTCCTTAATTTAAGCTTTTATTATAAAAGCAAAATTTTACTAAAATATTACTGGTGCCGTTTGCAAGTTTGAAATTAAAATTAGGTATCCCAGACTGGGCACAGTGTGCCGGAAAGGGTTAAGTATTGAAATTAATGACTGACACCGGAATTTGAAAACAACTTTATTCCTAAAGAAGAAAATATTTCACACATTCAATAAACCGTAGTTTTCTTTAACAAAATTCCGGTGCGAATGTGGCGTTTGGGAATTAAAATTAAGTGGTATATCTATGAAACCACCGCCCCGCAAGGGGTTAAAACAATTATGTTAAACGGTGACCGAATCTCCTGATGATAAAATGATTCCGATATTTAAAAAAAAAAAATCTTAAATGTAAAGAACATTTTTGTCCCTGAAAATAAAATATTTCACCATGACTGTGCCAATATGATGTCATTTTCACTAACATTTAGTTCTGTACATAACCAAGCAGCTTACTATTAATTTCAAAGAGATAATGCTGCTCACTTCTTTTAAAATGTTCGGTAATGTTTCTGAAAATTATGTCTTTACCACATAATCGTAATGAAAACAATAAAACATTTTTAAAGGATTGGTTTAAATCATTCAATAATTTCGATGTAGAAAATGATGCCATTTTCAAAGAAGAAATAGATTTCAACCTACACAGCTAAAATATTTTATCGTGTTTGTGCCAATAATAGAACGTCATTTTTAGTCGGGGTTTATTTCTGTATGTAAAGAGATTAGAGCTGTTAAAGTGCTATTTTACGCAAAAATTTCAAGCAACAAAAATCTCCTGCGTTTTCTCATTTTCTATGCATTTTGTTGGGTGTACGATAAAAGGCTTTTCTGTCATCCAGATTTCCAAGCATTTGATTGGCTATTACTGGCGACTCCCTTTGGTTTCAGGTATCAAAGACGCTCCGACACAAAATCGTTGCTTAATATCCGAGCAATTCCCCAAGAGTTATTATTTTACGTGGAGAGAACATGGAATTTGAAGCGACTTTGACCCCTCGTATAATAGCACTTTGATTTCTGCCCTTTTACCTCTTTAAATATGTTTTATAAATAAATAAATAAAAATACGTATTTGATAATAATTATTAACTTTTTTTCGGAACAGTGGTCCACGTCGGGCACACCTTATTTTAATTCCAAACTTACAAACGGCTACAAGAATTTTAATAAATTTTTACTTTCCTCTATCTTCAATAGAAGAAAGTAATGTAATTGAAATTTTCTTCGACTTCGGTTTCCGACGGATTTACACGTTTTATGGTTCAGAGATTACAAAAAACATATTTTTACAAAATGGCTGTCTTTTTTTTATTTTATTTTTTTGTTTTTTTTTTTTGTGTGTGTGTGTGTGTATTTTTACAAAGTGTCTGTTTGTCCATTGTCCTATGTTACCATTCTACCATCAAACTAGTTGGATGTGCCAATCCCAAAACTTTCTTCTATCTCATACATACATTTTAATATTAAAAAAAAATAGTTACTCATTTTAATGCTTTAATAATTTTAATTCAATACCTTACCAACTTTGATTTTCATCTTAAATTTCTGCTTCAATCAATTAATCGGAGTAAAAACGAATTTCCGTCTCTGCACGAGCCGATGGACAATAGAATGATAAGCAGATTTTTTTTTTCAAATTCAGGGAGGACCTACTTGTTTTACCAAAAAATAATCATATACAAAGTATTTAGTTCAGTTCTATAACTAACTTCATACACTTTTATGTGGTGCAATATTGAAAATGGCATATAATTCGGTATTGCAGCGCCCCTTTCCGGCGGATTTTTTTCAGATTCAGGGCGATCCAACTAGCCATAGCCATACACTTACACAAAAAATTTCGTTCAATTCGATGCATAACTTCATGTACTTTTGGTCGGTACAATATTGAAAATGGCACAAAAATCGCGATTGCAGCGCCCCCTTCCGACGGATTTTTTTCAAATTCAGGGAGGACCAACTAGCCATAGTCATACAGATACAAAAGAAAATTGGTTCAATTCGACGCATAACTTCATATACTTTTGGTCGGTATAATATTGAAAATGGCACATAAATCGCGATTACAGCGCCCCCTTCAGGCGGATTTTTTTCAAATTCAGGGAGGACTAACTAGCCATAGTCATACACATACACTAGAGGTCTGCACGGGCCGGAATTTCCAGGCCCGGGCCCGGCCCGGCCCGTACAGAAATCAGTGAAAACAGGCCCGGCCCGTTTACGGCACCTTGTGCACTTTCCAAATAAGAGATTTTGAAAGTTTGGTGTATTTGAGAGCAATAATGAGTTCAAAAATAAATCGGAAAATAGGCAGTTTGAATCGAAATGCACCCTTAAGAATAAGTTATAGATCTTATTATTAAATACTCACACTGAAGGTCTCCATACGGGCATACCTCGAAAAATCTGAAAAAAAATACAGAATGTTCTTCTCGTGTGGATATATACGTTTATAAAAAAAATTTCGGCGGAACCTCCATTCTGTATCCGTAAAAAAAATAATGAAAATTTCATTATTTGGCGATTTATCGCCGGTTGGCGAAGGAATGTAATTTCAAAAAATACTTTATGTCAAATACACTTCAAGAAAAAAAAAAGTTTCATGTTGAACTTGTTTTGATAAATTTAATTTAAATAACTTTAGTTTTATAAGTTTTAATTTGTTTTAAGTATAATTTTGTTATGTCGATATTTATATGTATTTATATTCAAATTTAATCATCAAAATTTGAGATTTAAAACGAAATTCATAATTTAAATTAATTAAATTTTTTTCCTGCTCAAAGTCCAATTAATAATTGTCGATTAGATTTTGTTGCTATGGAAACATGTGGCTTTTATTTTTGAATACGCTTTAATTTATGAAGATAATTTTTCTCAATATGATTTTTTTTTATTTTTGAAAACATTATTTTCTAGTGATTAATTAAATAGCTACTTCAACAAATAATATATATATGCAATATAATATGTATATATATGTATATAATATATTAAAGTCTTTCATTGTTTATGTTTAAATTTATTAATTTAACATAACATTAATTGATTTACACGCATTCTAAATATCCAACAGTTTTGAGTTGCATAATAATCGTTTGCTTTTGGCGAGGAAAAGAGCTGCTCGCCAAATCGAGTGACTCTTTCGTCTTTTCACGCCAAATATTCGAAACTATTTTATTTTTTTACATAATTTCTAATGCGATTCCGCCGCTAATTTTGACTGATCCTTTATTACATACATAAGTACTTTAATTAGTATTTTTTTCATAAAAATCTGAATATGCCCCGTATGGAGACCTTCCTTGTCAGTATGAAATATTAATCTTAATTAACGGAGAGAGCACTATGTTATTGAAATTCGTAAGTGTACGAACACTTTTGTGATTCTAAGGAATTTATATATTAATGATAATTTATATATTATGAAATTTTATTCAAATTTCATGTTTATACATAAAAAAAATTATGAAGATATACCATTTCAGTCTTTCAATGTTTTTATTGATTTTCGATGAGTTTAAAAGGTACAAGACCCCCAAGTCAAAATTCAGTATTTTGCCAGCTAATTTTATAATTTAACCAAGTTAAATTTCCACCAATTAAAAATTCAATACAGTTTTTGTTCGTAAAAAGGTTAATAATATTTCTAATTATATTGGTGACTTTCATCAAATCTAACAGAAATAGAAAGTGTATTATCGTTTTTTAGCCTCCGATGCTCTTTCTTTCAGACAAGCTAAAAAGTGTCGTGTCAAAAATTGTGGCCCTTTTTTACTTACCTATCATACGTAGTATAGGGTAAGTCTTTCAATCGTTTTGAAAATCGAAAATTTTTTTTGACGGATTTAGACGTTTCAGATACTGGAGATTCCGAAAAACATATTTTTAGAAAAAAAAAAAAAAAAAAAAATTGGCGTCCGTCTGTCTATTTGTAAACGCTCTATCTCACGAACAAATGGAGATAGAGACTTAAAATTTTGTATGTACTTACAAAGAATAGGACGAAGCCTATTTAATATCAGTAACCTCGATTATCCGGAACTATTTTTTTCGGACTCTCGAAAAAAAATTTTTGACGGATTTACACGTTTCAGATACTGGAGATTCCGAAAAACATTCAGATTCAGAAAAAAAAAAAATTGCCGTCCGTCTGTCTGTCTGTAAATGCTCTATCTCACGAACAAATGGAGATAGAGACTTAAAATTTTGTATGTATTTAGTAAATAAGAATAGGACGAAGCCTATTTAATATCAGTAACCTCGATTATACGGAACTATTTTTTTCGGACTGTCGAAATATTCGTTCTGATGAAATGTATATAAAAAACCTTTATCGATTTTTTTTTTTTTTTTTTTTTTTTTTTTTTTTTTTTTTTTTCCCTAATCGGAGGCGAAACTGAGGCAATGGCAGAATCTACATTCAACTTGTTATTAAAGTTTTGAACTAATTTGCCAATTCAGCTGATAAAATTGCCAACTGTAACAGCATTTGCAAACGTTTGGGGGGCGAGGCTCCCCCCCCCCCCTTAGCGTGAACCTCGCATCAAGGTTCAACTTTTGGTCAAGTTTCTGATTTTGAAAAATGAAATATGTATTTTTAAACTGAATCAAATGATAAGTTTTCAATTAATATCTCAGCTAATCATTAGAAATTTCGGTACTTCTCTGTTATCCCGTCGATTAAAATATTATCGCCAAATTATGAGATTAAATGCCAATAATGGATGATCGTGGATGTCAATTCAATGACATTAAATACGATACACGTGTTTAAAACGTCATCAAGTGATTTTTTTTTCGATTTTTTATTTCTATTTTTATTAATATTCTACTAATTATTTGTATTTTATTTTTATTATTTAAAAAAATTACGTCAATATGTATAATTTGGCTATTAGTTTGGCGATTTGTATAATTTGGCGAAATCGGTCGACGGGATAACAGAGTAGTACCGAAATTTCAAATTCTGAGCCTTAGTTGCATTGGACTATCTTTACATAATTTTTCAGCCTCGTAAATACTGTAGATTTCGCCAGTCATCGCACATGCACAGAGCGTCAATCAGAAAATCAATAAGTTGGGCACACCTATAAAGTTTGTCCTACCTATTTTTTCTAAATAGTCTGTTCAATGCTAAAACCTGAATATATTTTAATATTTAAAATATGCTGATTAAAAAAAAAAAAAAAAGCTATTTTTTGCAATATATTTTTGTTTTTCAAATCAAATAATAATATAATAAAAATATTTCCGAACGGATTTTCGGAAAGCGTTACCAGTGGTACCATAGATGTAAATTAAGTAAAATGTGTTTTATAAATCGCAATTATTTCATAATCCTATTGGAATAATAGCGCTTCGATGATAAAACTGATGTAATGTTAAAACTAGAAACAGGAATTCTACCTTTTCAGAATTTAGTGTCACCCCCGATGAGAAAAAATGTGTAATATTTCAAATTTGAAATATTATGCAATGGAAGGCATGAGAAATTTTTTACAAAAAAAATTCCAAGAATTATATAGATTTATTGAAAAAATATATATAAATCTAGGTAGTACAAATAAATATTTCACTTTCAAGACTTAAAACACACGCTTTTAAAATATACAAAATGACGTCATTCGCATCAACTAAAAAATTCCACATTTACAATCAAGCCTTTAAACAACATCTACAAAAAATATGCGTATGACGTCATTATAGCAAAATAATACACAATTCCGATAAAAAGAGATAATAATGAGAAACGTGAAAAAAATAAATAAAAAAAAATCGGTTATCTAATCATTCATACGCCTTCATATATTTGTAACATTAAAATGGATACTTAAAATTAAATATAGTTTGTAATAGCTCCATGTTTTATTAGAAATCATGTTTTATTAAGTTATGTTTCATGCTCCATGTTTTATTAAAAATTTATTTATAATTTTTCAAAATAGTACTAATTTTAATTATATTTTCTTTTCAGTTGTTCTGGGAAAATGGCAACGAAAAGATTAAAAGATTGCGAAAGGATGACGTCATTTCAATTACCTTTTCATCATGCTTGAAATTGTTCAAAACTATTCTCATTGATGTCCTTGTTTTCGTTATCATTTAATTTCTCGGTATGGCAGTGAAGCAACCATGTGGTTATGGGATATCACGGCTGCTCAATCTGAATTAATCTTTCATCTTGTCGATGTTTTTTACAAAAGTACGGTGTATATGGATAAATATTAATAGCACGTACTTAAACAAACATAAATTTAATTAAACTTATAAAGAAATAGAATACATTTCTAAATATCTTGAGACACGTTTTGTCTCTCGGAACAAGGTGATTTTCCTTGCGTGCTACATAAGCGGCGGCAGTACAGTAACTGAGTCACCGACACAACAGTCTATTACAGCCTGCCTAGAGTCCTTGTGAGATGCGCATGTGGCGCCATCTGTTGACAGTTTGTAAATGTTCTGGATCGAAGAGGCACCTCAGTACCCCCTTCCTAGTGCAAACGATACTCTTAATTTTCCACTAAACGTTCTGGAAATCTGACAGTTCTGCCGGATCGTGTGATGTGAGGTGGTTTTGTTTTTCCAGAATTCGAGGCAGTCCCGGGAGTCGAAGCAGTTGTTTCCAGGGTTGAGGTTGTTTCAGGAGTCGAAGATAGTGAATCATTCACCAAAAAGGCTGGCTTCAGTCTGTCCAGCGATATATTTACTATTTTGCCTTTTATGGCCACTTTAAAAAGTTTATCGTTGCGCTCAACAACTTCAAAAGGTCCATCATACGGCGGTTGTAAAGCTTGCCGAATGCCTTCTTGACGCACAAATACATGCGTACATGTTTTAAACTGCTGAGACACAAATGTTTTTGTGCTGTTATGGGACTTAGTTGGTTGTGGTTTGAATTCGTTGAAGGTATTTCTTAATCGCTGCACTAATTCTTCAGGACTTTTAATGGTGGATTTGTCGTCGAAGAAATCACCTGGGAGTCTGAGAGTAGACCCAAAAACAAGTTCAGCTGGCGAAACATTTATATCGGTTTTTAGTGCAGCACGAAACCCTAATAACACTGTTGGAAGTATTTCAGTCCATTTTTGAGTTCGTCTGGCTTTTAGTGCACATTTTAGAGGTCTGTGCCAATTCTCGATAATCCCATTACTCTGAGGGTGGTACGGAGACGATCGGTACTTTCTAGCACCTAACAATCTGGCTAACTGCTGGAAAAGTTCAGATTCGAACTGGCGTCCTTGGTCCGTGGTAATTTTCTCAGGACACCCAAATCTTGCAATCCATTCGGAAAGTAGTGCACGTGCCACTGATTCTGCTGTGATGTCACTAAGTGGGTATGCCTCTGGCCAACGCGTTGCTCTGTCAATTACGGTTAAACAATACCTTTTACCATTTGATTCCGGTAAAGGTCCAATTAAATCTAAATGTATGTGTGCAAATCTATCTGTTGGAAGATCAAATTTTCCTAACTCTGTTTTTGTGTGTCTAACAATTTTGGAACGCTGACAATCCAAACACTCACGAGCCCAAGTTCGACAATCTTTAGCTAGGGAAGGCCAGATAAATCGTTGTCGCAATAAATTCACACTACCTTTAGTTCCAGGATGAGCAAGTGCATGTAAATTCCAAAATGCCTGTTTTCTAAAAGTTGGAGTTAAATATGGACGTGCTTTGCCACTAGAAATGTCACAATAAATTTCTGTTGTGGAATTTGGAAGGGTAATTAATTTGAGTTCTAAACTGGATCGACCGCTTTGCATAATTTCTCTAAGTTCTGAATCCTCTTTTTGCTCCATACTTAATTTATCGTAATCTAATGGAGTAGGCATTTGTATTGCGTTAATTCGGGAAAGTGCATCGGCTGCATCATTTTGGTTTCCTTTTAAAAATACCATATCAGTGGTGAATTCAGATATAAAAGATAACCACCGACTTTGTCTGTTAGTGTAATTATCTGTTCTTTTTTTTAAAGGCAAAAACAATTGGCTTGTGATCGGTAAAGATTGTACATTGACGGGCTTCCAAAAAGTGTCTAAAATGCTTAACGGACTCATAAATTGCTAACAATTCTCTGTCAAAGGTAGAATACTTTAATTGTGTTTCATTTAGACGTTTGGAAAAAAATGAGAGTGGTTTGAGACCCTCCTCTGTTTCTAAGCTTAGTGTAGCACCAATAGCAAAATCACTAGCATCAGAATGAAGTGCTAATTGACCGTCATGGCTAGGAAATGCAAGAGTTGCATCCGTTAATGCCTTTCTTGAAGCTTCAAAAGAATTTATTGCATTTTCAGACCAATCGATAGGAGTTGAATCTTTCTTTTTAGCTCCACGCAACAAATCTGTTAAGGGTGCAAGGATAGTTGCAGCATTGCGACAAAAACGTCGAAAGTAATTGAATAAGCCAATATATGTACGAAGTTCAGAAAGAGTTTTTGGTCGTGGATATTGCTTAATAATTTCAACTTTAGTTTGTAATGGTCGAATTCCAGCAAGAGAAATTTCGTGTCCTAAAAATGATACGCTGTCTTGTTTAAAAACACTTTTGGATATATTTATGTTAAGTCCGTATTTAGAGAGTCTGCTTAGAACAGCTCGTACATGGTCTATATGTTCAGATTCTGTTTCGGAAAAAATTAAAATGTCATCCAAATAAGCTATAGCAAATGGAAGATCATAGAGAACCTCATTAATAAATCTTTGGAAAGTGTTTGCTGCACATTTAAGTCCAAAATTTAAATATAGAAATTCGAAGCTTCCAAAAGGGGTTATTACCGCTGTTTTAGGAATATCTTTTTCATGCACTGGAATATGAAAATAAGCGCGGACTATATCTAATTTTGTAAAAATTTTCTTTCCATGTAGAATATTGGTAAGGTCATGGATGTGGGGTATTGGATAACGGTCAGGAAGAGTTACTGAATTTAGACGTCGATAATCACCGCAAACTCTGTAAGAACCATCCGGTTTTGGTACAACATGAATAGGGGATGCCCAAGGGGATTTGGAAGGACGACATATACCTTCATCCATAAGGTATTGGAATTCTTTTTGAACTTCCTTTAAAATTTTTGGATGTAATCGGCGTGGTTTGGAATAAAGTGGTGGTCCTGTAGTTTCGATATGATGAACTGTATCATGGCAAGTTGGTTTTTTAAAATTTGGTATGGGATTTAAGAGCTCTGGGAATTCCTCAAATATAGTTTTAAAAGACATGTCTTCAGAAATTAGTTTAATTTGGGACTGTTTTGAGCAAGTAAGCTCACCCTTAGTGGACAATCCAGTTACAGAGTCAATTAATCGAAATTTGTGCAAATCTACAAGCAAAGCAAAATTTCTTAAAAAGTCTGCTCCAATTATAGGGCAAGAGACATTTGCAATAACAAATGACCAGCGAAAACTCCTTCTCAAGCCGATGTTTAGGTCAAGCAGTTTGTTACCATAAACAGGAATTTTGGAATTATTTGCAGCATAAAGATAATTAGAAGGACTCTTTTTGTTTACTTGTTTTGGTACAGGGATACAAGAAATATCACTACCACTATCTATTAAAAATTTGAACCCTGAATTTTTATCAAACACATGCAACCTACATTGTTCTAATGCTGCTACGCCAACTGTATTTTCGCTTGTTGACCTAGCAGCAGCCACTAGTTTTTTTTAATTTCATCAAAAGAACAAGGTTCGCGGCACTTTCGAGCATCACTACCAAATTTCTGATGGTAATAACATAAGTCTGATTCGTTTTGTTTACGACTCGATTTTTGGGAATCTCTATTTTTACTGTATCGTCTTTCCCTGTAATGCGATCGGCCGCGAGACATCGATCGCCTAAACACATTTTTGGATAACTCTGAAACCTGCAGTGTCAATTGCTCAATTTGTGTTTGAAGATTTAAGATCGCGTTATGGTCGTTCCGAGGCGATTCGGTGGGTTTGGAAACTGCATACACTGCCGATTCAGATTTAATTTCGTTAATTTTGTCAGCTAGGGTTGCTAATTCCTGTAATCCGGAGCTTGAAACCGACAAAATTGCTTGCGTATGCGTCGGCAAACGTTCTAACCAAATAGCTTTCAAAAATTCTTCTGTAACGGAACTTTGCGCTAATTCTTTCATTTGCCGCAGTAAAACGGAAGGTTTTTTATCACCTAGCACAAGTTCAGAGAGTAATTTACGTATCTGCTGCGATTGCGAATCTGAAAACTCCTGAATTAGTCTCTGTTTCAAAGCATTATATTTATCATTTGGAGGCGGCGTAAGAATTAAATCAGATACCGCACTTAATGTATCTGTGTCTATAGCAGATAATAAATAATTGTACTTAGTAGTGTCGTTCGTTACTTGCGCCACGGCAAAATTTGCTTCAACTTGTACAAACCAAACAGAAATATTACTTTTCCATAAGGGAGGAATTTTAACAGCTACCCTAGCAAGCGTTTCTGTCGGATTATCGACAGGAATATCATCAGGCATTGTGAGCGCAGAATTAAAAATATATATATTGATAGAGCAATAAATAAATAAATATACAATTTAGTAAAATTTTGAATAAGAACGCTTGGGCTCGAAATTTTTTTTTAATTAAAATAACTGGTAAATATAACAATTGGGCCAGAGAATACCACAAAGAAACATAGAGAATGGCACATACCGTTTTTTTTCATCGCTGTAGTTGTCCAGGAACGAGATATCAGAAGGCATCTTTCAAAATTGTCCGGTCACCACTTGAAGCAACCATGTGGTTATGGGATATCACGGCTGCTCAATCTGAATTAATCTTTCATCTTGTCGATGTTTTTTACAAAAGTACGGTGTATATGGATAAATATTAATAGCACGTACTTAAACAAACATAAATTTAATTAAACTTATAAAGAAATAGAATACATTTCTAAATATCTTGAGACACGTTTTGTCTCTCGGAACAAGGTGATTTTCCTTGCGTGCTACATAAGCGGCGGCAGTACAGTAACTGAGTCACCGACACAACAGTCTATTACAGCCTGCCTAGAGTCCTTGTGAGATGCGCATGTGGCGCCATCTGTTGACAGTTTGTAAATGTTCTGGATCGAAGAGGCACCTCAGGCAGCAAAATTAAAACCTGTCAGAAATGTTTGTAAACAATCAAAATTTAAAACTCAAATGAAAAGGCATTATTGTGAATTCAACAATATAGATTTTTACGGTAAGTCACAAATTAGAAATATTGTTGTGTAACAATGTTTAATTGTTTGAATCATCATCACGTGCGATAATAAATAAAATAAAGAATAGAATTGGGTTACAAATTCATTTCCAAAAAAAATTTCAAACTTGTTGGTTCTATTTGCAACTGCTCTTGAAAAAAAAAATGGAAACTACTAAAGTAATGTCTTTTGATTCTTTTTTTTCAGGTCGAGGGAAGAAGATTGGGAGCATCGACGGATGGATGGCTTGCTCTAATGGTAATTTTTACCTGGGTATTGCCGCATCGTTGGACGGAGGGCGCAAGATCTGGAAAGCCGTGGATGTTCCCGTTGAAGAAGGAGGTGTTGAGGAAGTAAGTAGGACTTCTTCTCCCCAACGTTCCCAGAGTTGGTGGAAGAAGTCAAAAGTAAGTTGGTGGCGGAAGGCTCTGGCCTTCTGCTGTTGTTGCTATGAGGCCGATTTTTAATACAGTAACATTTAAAGATTGCAATCATTATCTATTACTCATATCAAAGGTTGCAATTTTTTTATAAACTGTATTAACGGGATAAATCGGCTTCGATGCATTTTTAAATTTTCTATCTTTTTTTAAATAAAGTATTATGTATTTATTTTAAATTATAAATATAGTTACATACTGGTCCACTAGTCGCTTGAGAGATGTTTTTAATAATGATTTTATAAGCTGTTCCCGCAGTAATAAAACATTTGCATTAAGATAAGCTGATAATAATATGATAATAATATGTATGCAGTATAACACTTTTAATCTGGCCATCTCTAATAACGAAACTTCTGTAGCCGGACATTTCAGTACGTTTATTCGGCTTTTTTTTCAATTAAGCATCATAGATGGCGCCATTACACATATATGTATGAATTTCAGAAACTGATTAAGTAAAATTAAAAGACTACCTACTGTACTACTATTTTATTTTAAAATTGAAAGAATTTTCTGCATTACATTTGCAATTAATATAGATGTCTTTTTTTAATATTAAGCTATGAAAATTCAAAATAATTGTTAGCTTTAGTATGTTTAATTTTCCAAAAATTAGATGATGGCGCCGAAACATTTCGAAATCGGATATTATTCTTATTATTTGTTTTGAGTATTTAATTTGTGATTTACTTCGATATTTGTAGGATATATACATGTAACACTAGCCTTATATATCACTTTTTTAAATATGATAATATCATTAAAAATTTATCCTTTAATTGTAAATTAATTGTAAGTCATGGAAATTTCTCACAATATATAATATTTGGTACTACTTGGTTATCCCGTCAACCAAAAATCTATCGCCAAACTATAAGATTAAATGCCAATAATGGATGATCGTGAATGTCACATCCAATAACATTAAATAAGATAAACGTGTTTAAAACGTCATTAAATGATTTTTATTTCGACATTTTATTTGTATTTTTATTAATATTCTACTAATTATTTGTTTTTCGTTATTTAAAATAAAAGTTACGTCAGTATGTGTAATTTGGTTATTAGTTTGGCGATTTGTACAATTTGGCGAAATTGGTCGACGGGATAACCAGTACTACCTAATATATACATAAATTTTTTTTGTTGTTTTTTGTTTTAGAAAATAAATTTCATTATTTTTCATAGCATGTCTATTATTCTTGTGATTTTTATAATTTACAGAGTATTTATAAAACAGAAATTGTAATTAAAAAAAATCCTATGTTATTGTTTCCGTAATTTTCAACAAATGGCAACCTTGCATAAATTATAGAAATTATTTTTTTTTTTCAAAGATACAGTGAAATACGTTTAACACGAAACTGATGGGACCGAATTTTTTTTTTTTTTTCATGTTGAAATATTCTCAAAAAAGAGCAACATTCACCAATATTTTCGATGTTGGCAAATTTTATTTCGATTTCCTGTTAAACTACTAGTTGATTGCATTCATTAGGATAAAAAGTAAGTAAAATTTTTTTTGTTTTGTTGGAAAAAATCAGATACCTTTTTTTTTAGCGGCATAATGTTCACAAATTGTTCGAGATCATCCATTGTTTTATTCATCTCGCCATCGATTGCGCATCTAAATAATACACTTTTCAGGCTGTTCTCAAATCTAAAAGAGCAACTTTATGACATAAGTTTCAATTTATTTTTGCTCGGAAATGTATGCAACTAACGGGTGTTGTTTAGAAACTATCGAATCAAATTCATTTTCTTGTTTCCCCCCCCCCCCCCAAATACAATAATTTTTTCAGAAAAAAGGGTCAAAATAAAAGTTTCGAACCGACTTTTTGCGAGAGAAAAGAAAAACCACTCAACGAAGGAAGAAAACATCTTGTCACGTGATCAAAAAGCTTATAATTCAATAGGTAATTTATTGATCGAAAATTAGAAAATTCAGTTAGAGATTTTTAATCACTTCCATGAGGTTTTGCAATTTTTTGAGCAAAGCAATTGAGATCAGCCTTTTGTGATTTGAAGCTAACTGGAACTACTCTATTGATTCCATTGTCAGATTCGTTGGCGGAATCAACATAAGTAGAATCATTTGTATTATGAACGATTTCCAAAATCTCATCGAATTAACATCGAATACAGCTTGTTCATTTCATGATGTTGAAAGACAGTCTAGTAATATTAATACTTTCTCAAATATTTCATTAAATGTCTGCTCAGTCTCAATTTCAGTTTATTCTTTAGGTCAAATTAATTCGTTATTTTGAAGATCCCGCACCGCGAGAATAATTTTCAATTGTCGTAGTTTTCACTAGTAAATTCCATTCAGAGCGTATTGTCGTAGTTTTCACTAGTAAATTACATTCTGAGCGTAATATATGTAACGCATGCAATAAATTAATTTAAAACATTTCTTTTGCTTCCATTTTTTTTCGTGTTAAACGATTTTTCTTTCGTGTTAAAAGAAACAAAATGTATCATTTTGCATAGTATATTGTTCGGACTGCAAGACCATTCCGTGTTAAGCAATTTTTCATGGCAAGAGTTTTCGTGGTAAACGTATTTCCCTCTATATATATATGTGTCTCTTTAAGAGTTTTGATTTAATTTTTCTCAATATTTATTTCATTTACTTTAAATTATGAACTTTCTTGCATATTCTATTGATATACTTATGACAGATATCATTATTACTTATGTAAATGTATTCCAGTTTCAAAGCTTCTTTAATCCAGAATTTTTATAATCCAGAATCGCCATAATTTCGATGATTCAAGATTAAAGAAGTTATACTGTATATATATATATATATATATATTTTTTTTTTTTCATTAGAAAAAAAAAGTGGCAATAGAAATGTGAGTTGATAGGAAGTCAAGTTGGTGTTTTTCCTTATAAGGATGCCAATGTTATCTTTTCTTAAAAATTATTAATTAAAAAATTTCTATGGCTAAGTGAGGGGATCTTTTTATTTCCCTTTGTGAAATGATGTATTTTGATATTTCTTATACATATATATTTTTTAAGAATTGCATTTTTTTAGCATGAAATAAAAGTTTATAAGAAAAATCTAATACTATCTTCAGTATTTAGATAATAATTTAAGGACAATAAAGTGTAATCGAACTGTTTAAAAAATATTGAAAGATCCTGATTTTGCATAAGATAGATTTGAATGCTGGTTAGTGGGCTTGCATGTAACTTTCTAAAACTGTTTTTTTCTCGGTTAATAATCATTTCGGCCTCATAGCATATTTTTTTTCTTATTTATATAATCTATGTATTATTATCTTGTTATTTAGTTTATATATATGTTTCATTATTTGAGCGGCCTTTTCTGTAAATACTTAAATTTTTTGCAACAGTTTTGGACTATGCATTTTAAACTTATTTGGCCATTATACATATATATAAATTACTTTTCTTAGTATACAAGTAGTATTTTAAGTGTAGTATTTTAAGTATGCATATTAAACTATCTATTAGGCGGCTTAATATTTAAATTAATCACATTTACAAATGTACAAAAATAACAAACATAAAACAGTAATAAAAAATACCAGTATAAAACTTGCAAAATAAAAACAAAATAAAACAAAATATAAAACATAAAACAAAAATAAAAATAAAAAACACAAAGTACACATATTTATTAAAATTTACAAATTAAAATCAAAATATTACAAATAAAAATAACACAAATTTAAAACAAATAAAACAAAATGCAAATAAAAACAAACAAAAACCAAAACTAAAATAAAACAATAGGAAATTCGGAGCTAAAAACTCCGCGTAAACACGACAGGCTTCCGGTAATAACGCGTATTATTTCAATTCCTCATGCACAGCTTCTCGCTCCTTATAAACAAATGCAATGCAGATTTCTTCGGTACAAATCAGTCTCCTATTCCCTAGCTCTTTCACTGTCCCTCAACATCTAATAGTTCTAATACCGGCGATTGTGGCTTCATCATTCCTTGGCAGCACAGCCCAATGACATCGGGCTAGAAATACAGCAGCATTCTTTTTTGTTTTGGCATCATGGCAGCCCATTAACATCGGGCTAAAAAACAACATCCTCAGTCTTTATTTCTCTTCCTTCTTTAGTATGCCCAATGTCATCGGGCTTTAAAATGGCCGCAATGATCTTCCATTATTTTGGCATTCCACATTTTTTGCAATATTATATATATTTTTCTTTTTTTTAGGGGGGAGGGGTACATTAAATCGATTTTTCATAGTTCACTTGTATTTATGAAAAATCGATTATCATAATATATATTTTTTTAAATAAAGAATTTTCGGTATTTTTTTGCTTTAATTGTGAAGGGGGTATATTTGGGACAAAATATAAAGCTATATTTAGCTTCGTGCGCGTGTAAAAAGCAGAGCTGGTCAATTCATCAACGTTTCTCAATAGAAGTCAATTTTTAAGGATATCAACAAAGTTCATAGCCTATTCAAATTAAATGCTGTTTAAAATAGAGAGATTATAAAAATTGTAATGTTAATATCAAATAAATAGTAATTTTGCAATTGCTTATTAAGTGGAAATATATTAATACTCTTATTCTCCGAGTACTGAACTTTCCATTTCCATTAAAATTAAGAACTAATGAACAATACCTATGAAATTATCCAGCATATAGTTTAAAACTAAAATAAAATAAAATAAAAAATTTCATATATATATTTTTTTTTGTCATGATTTCTGATTTAATATTTTTCTTTGTCATGAACATGGTCTGACATTTGTCAGACAGTTATAACAGTTTATTGATGCAATCAGTTGATCATCTCTGCTTTAGGGGGGTGGGGGGCCCCCTCGATGAGGCTCCGCCTTACCGTTGGCGAGGGGGTTTAAGTGTGCCGCTTCAACTTATATGTATATGACATAAATTTGGAAAGACAGAATAGAGAAAGCACATCTATTACTTTCCTATAATTCTCTTGTCAAAGGAAAAATTTATTTTTAAAATGTATGGAATAATTTATTGTTTTGCTATTTACTGTACAATGATACAGAAAAATTAGAAATGAACTTGTAATAGAAAACAATTGGTCATGAAATAGACTTTTATCAACAGATGATGTAATAAATTTTGATGAATGGTAGATAGTCAATTGACACAGACCAGTTAAAGCAGCAGTTGCAATTCAGACCATTTGGCTCAATAGAAAAGAAGTGGCACACGAACTAAGAGAGCCTCAAAAATTAAAATTAACTGAGTATATTTTTTATTTTAAATGCTAGAGATGGGCAGTATTTAAAATATTTTAGCATATATAAAAATATTATTGTTTATAGTTTTTTGATTAACAATAGATTAAGAGAAAGCCTTTGTAATTTTGAAATGCATCACTTTTCAGGTTTTCAAAAAGCTGAAAAAATAGTATTTGTAAATGCATATTTAAATGGCAATAAAAGTGAAATTACAAAAATTTTCTTTAGAAAAAAAAAAAAACCTGATTAAAAAAAATAGGTTTTGGAAAAATATACTAGTGGATTGAAGGATAATTCTGAATGAGTTGCAGGTTGCGGTGGGAGTATTTTCCTGCTTATTATTTATTGATTTATTTATTCGGACATCTCCTTTATTTTTTCGCCTTTTTATATCTATTCACAGCTATTCCTTTCATTTTAAATGCAAAACTACCGTTTTTAAAATCCAGCAAGCATGTGTTTCACATGCGAGAAGCTATATTCTGTTTTGAATCTCAGAAAACATTACTTCATTTAAATTTCGGAATTTGGATTGAGATTTGACTTGTTATTCAACAACTGTGAGCCTCATAATTTTTAAATTATTTGAGTATTATATTTTATCTTAAATTTATTTTCGATTCATGTATTTTTTAAAAGTTTATTTAGATTAGTAAATTAATTTTTGATCAAACATATATGAATAAGATTTTCATTGTTGTTGTAAATGAAAATGATTTTTTCGGAAATATGGTGGGAATATGGTGGGAAGGGGATGTTTAAATTGTGTAATACTTTAAGATTTGATCTTAACAATTGTGCAGGTGATCCTAGGGGAAAACAAAAAACAAATTCCTCTTTTTGTGTGATTTAAAGCTGAGCCTACACGACGCAATTGTGCGTCTTGACAACCTGACATCGGAATTTTATTTTTAAATATTGTTCTTCGATCAATTGATCTTTTTAATTAAGATTGAAAACCAAGATTTTTAATTTCTACGAAAACCAGTCTTAAGGATTAATATCACTTAAGGGGACATACGACCTTTAAAAGTGAAAATTAGGCAAGAAAAATCATCACCTTTTACATTTAATTACTCAGAATGTATTTGCTCTATGACCATAATTTTTTTACTGGCTATAAATTGAAGCTTTACAATTTAAAAGATATTTTTTATATTCTTATAAAGGAAAAAAAAGTTTATTTTTTGTAAAGGTTTAAACAGTAAGTACCTATTAAAAAAAAAAAAAACTCATACAACCACTTGCGCGCATGATTTCAAACAAAATATCTAATGTAATACAAAAAATCAACTGTAATAACATATTACAACTAGTATTAAAAAATGCTCTGATGTGCACCAAAAATGGTTAATATGTTTTTAAATATGAAAAAGGATTTGACATGTGCTTCTGTTAATTATTGAGCATGAGGAAGGACAAGGGATTCCTTCTTGGCTACAACTCACTTCAATGCCAACTTTGAAAAAATCATATTTGCGCTTTTTCCGTGAAAGCAAATCAGTCGCAGTTACTACAAAAATGTGTAGTGTAAAGACGTAACCAGTAAAGATGCAGATGAAAATGAATGCCATACAATAACATCTTACAATAGCAAAGTCTTTAATGTGGAACATTATGGGAAAGTTTCCAAAAAATATAGAAAATATTTTTGCATTCTATTTTGAAATTTATTTGTGCTAGCATCAGACAAAAGTAGAAAATTGATAATTTTGCATTGTTTATTAAGTTATTAAGTTTACTGCATACTTCAGCTTTTTGACTGTTATCTTCTATATTTTATCTAAAAATTTAATCTCTGCATCTTTTTTTCTTTTACAGTTTATTTCATGCTCTTTGATTGTATGGAGATTTTTTTTTTGTGAGGAAGGGGGCTTAGATTGCTTTTAAATGAGAAGTTCTTTTACATCAACTGTCATACATTTTTTTTCGTTTTCTTTAAATCAAGTTTTTTTAGTGACGCTTTTTGTATTCTTTTTGTTGATTTTTCAGATATGTCAGGTACCTTTGTCTATCATAAACAATACAAGTTTCATAACATGAAAAGCTTTAATATGTCCTTTAACACACATATATTCAAAAGAAACAGTTTTTATGATTTCTCAAGGCTTGTGAAAATGGATAAATTTGCAGTTTCAAGAAAATCCTGATAATCCATAAAAGTGGCTTCACAGTCATCTTCTAAGATACAACCACTTTATTGTAAAGCATTTATGATAGATTTCACTCGTGGAATTCAGTTTTCTTCAACCTGTTCAACTTTACAAGGATTTAAACATGAATTGCGCACAATACTATACTTTATTGGACTTTTTTAAAGATTTTTTTGTTACCATTGCACAAATGAAGTCTCTTAGTTCATGTTTCAGAGCAATAAGATACCTTTCTTTCAGAGATTTCTGTTCTGTTAGTATTTCTGAGCAATTTATCCCTAATGAATCCAGCCTAGATAGCAATAGATACCAATATATTACTTTTGAATTCAAGATGAAGTTTTGTACGTTTTACATGTTTTATTTCACCATCCTTAAGAATTTTGCAATTTAATAAGCATGAACAAATCAACATTGCTAAATCAGCTGCAAAAAATGGCAGCACTGGTTTGATATTTTGTTATGAAAGGCTGCACCAAAGATGCAACTGACAAGAAAAAATGGAAAGCAACTTTTTTTTTTTTCGACACAAGAGCTAAATGATTTGAAATCTTCCTAAACTTCAAAGGCTTTTTTTACAGCTGGTAGGCAGTCAAGTCATCTATGTCTGCAAAACCTCAAGGCAATCCTATCAATTATTATTTCACAATAATCTTGAAGTCTTACTAGATAGTCCTTGAACTTGAACGGCCAGTGCAAATCAGTCAAAAATGTATAATTTTCTAGTTTGAAGAAACTACACAGCTTTAAACAGATTATGCAATCTGCAGGTCCCTATATTTAGTATATGACGATCATACACATAGCTGCCGACATCTTCCGCTTTTTTGGCCCGGAAAAATTTTATAGAAAATTTCACCATTGCAAATCGCCATAATCTGCCGATTAAATAAGTCAAAAATTTCTATTATATTTTTCCGGGCCAAAAAATCAGAAGAGTTGGCAGCTATGATCATACACTTAAGATATCAATATCAGGAGATTTTCATGTACCTTCCAGTTTACAGCTGGTCCATCCATGGATAACTGCAGAATATTTCCCATATTGAAATTACTAAGAGCAGTTTTTATACTATTAAGTAAGTCAATTGTTGAATGACACACAAGGGGATAGCATATTGAACAAAAAATAATGAAAATGATCACATGGAACCAGAATTATTAAAAATACAGTACCTATTTCTATTTATTATTTAACAGTAATTATAAAGAGATCACAGGCTCATTCTGAAAGATTTTCTTTTAAAATTTTCAAATAATGCAAATTCGATGAGAGTCAGGGCAACATAAGGCTGCATGCTCAAGATATGCTGGCAAAGGCAATGAGACCACCAGTCACAGGTTTGTTTTGAAAGATTTTCATATAAAATTACATAAATTTGATTAGGAAATGGCCAATGTCGGGCAGAATGTATGGAAATATGCTGCTAAAGTCTGTGTGGCCTCTAGATCTCAAATTCATTTTGAACGATTTTTGTTTAAAAATATAAGATCATAAATTTGAATGGGAACCGGGCAACACCAATTGAATCAGCTAGTACGCAACAAAAATAAAAATAAATCAATTTCGTACATGAACATTCATCAATTGTCAGAACTAAATTTAGGTATGGGATATTTATCTTTCTTATTTGTGGGAGGAAGCATTATTAATAAGTATTTGATTAATCAAAATGTAATCATAAGAATAATATAAATGTCACTATTTTTTAAAATAAATACAAACTTGAACTATTTAATTTAAAAAAATTAATTATAATGAGGGTCAAAATAGTTATCTGCTGCACTTTGCTGGTAGCCATGAGTCATGATACATAAATAACATTATCGTCTCCAAACACCCTACATTTTACAATATCAGAATTACATACAGTGGAAAAAGGAAGAAAGAAGAACAAAAGTGCTTTTTTCCATTGTCCAATGGGATGGGATTCAATTGGAGAAATTTTTGATCTTGCAATCGGCAATATCAATAAGTTACCAGTCTTTTCATTTTATTTTGATAACTTACAGAATAAAGGGGAGAAGAATAAAGCAAACAACAAATGCTCATACTCTGACTTCCTTGGAAAAAAAAAAAAAAAAAAAAAAAAAAAAAGATTTCAGAAGGAATATTTTTTGTTGAATATTTATTTATTTTAATTTGCAACTCTTAATTTGAACGTCAGAATAAGAAAAATTAAGCACCTATTTTAAATAATTATGAAAATTAAGCACCTTCATTAAAATGTAAACAAATTCAAGCACTTTCAAGGACTATTTTTCCCTCTTAAAAATTCAAGGACTTTCAAGCACAGTATGAACCCTGTCGCATTCAAGTATTACTTTTAGTATTTAAATAATTCATAAATGCATAATTTTCAATCATTAATTTGAAAAACCCTTAGAAGTTATTAACGACCAAGTCGCAGGAAGCCATTTTCGACAAAAGATTTGGGATGTCTGGCTTTTAACTTGTTCTTGCATGAACTTCTGGTATCACTACTTTTCTGGCCTAAACATTAAGAAAAACTTAGCACTTTTCTTTTTTTTTTTTTTTTTTTTTTTTTAACAGGAAATTTTTGTTAAGATACTCTTTTCCCAGGAGAAAATTGAAGCACCTAACTGCTTAAATTTTTAAAAAAATTGAAACTTTAAAATACTATATTCTAAAAACAATGCAAAATTATAAATGCTAAAAACACTTTTGCCAGTTTTCAAATAAATGTCATGCAATCTTGAATATGAAATGTTACGAGAATGTCTGAAAAATACAGAAAACTTTTGTTCATACTGTGGGTTTTCCCCAATGGCATTTCTAGGAATGTTTTTGGTCTTTCTACCAACAAGAGTAAACTTAAGGTAAGTTGAAGGGAACAAAGCAAGGTACAAATGCACAATATCAAAGCAGAAATTATCTCAAAGCAAAACCACTCTTAAGCAAAACCTCTCAAAACAAAATTGATCTTGTAACAAACAAATATTTTCGTAGATTACTTAACATATGTTTTCTGTATGTCATATATATGGTGTTCTTTCCATCTAGCACCTCTATTTTAAACTTTTGAAAATGAAAGAAGAAAATTTAACAAAGAAACTTTCAAAAAAAATTAAATTCTCTTCAATAAAATAGAAATAAAATAAATTCTTTAAAAAATGCAGATATACATATTTATTATATATATATACATTCATAAATAATATCTAAAATAAGTTTAAACATATGTAAGAAATATCTGTTGTACATTTATGGCTTTATTAAGTAAAAAAAAAATCAATAGATTTTATGATATATCATTGATCAGGAATTGCGCCAGTGATCGAGAATTACCGCAGCAAACAGGCATAAATCCATATTACAGTTGTATAACCAGCTTACAACATTATAAAAACACTTTCAAGAACCTTTTTGCTTTCTTAAATATTGAAATACTTATAAGATAAGTATGAAACATGTATTAAGACAAACAATGCCAAGGAAATAAAACTACATTTCCATAATTAAAAAAGACAATTTATTTTTGATTTACATGCTAGGAACATATATAAATCACTATATACAATTACAATCTAAAAAAAGGAATAGTTATATCATTTTTTTAGCCGCAGCTATAGCATTTTCGTTAGCTAGTAACTGGAATTCTTGAAATCTTTGAGATAATCTCTGATTCATTTTCAGAAACTTTTGAAGGCAGTTTGAAGCACATCTATCCTGCAAAGATAAAAAAAAAAAAAAAAAAAAGATTTTTTAAATGAAAATTAATAATACTTAAATTCTTAATTGTCAATATCATTCACTTCAAAAATTTTTACAAAAGAAAAAAATAAATATATGACTTAAAAAAAAAAAAAAAAAGATATGCTTTTATTAAAATGTATCCACACACATATGAGGACCCCAGAAGCCAAGGGGTATAAGTGACAAAATTGAAAAAAATTAACTAAGTACACAGACGACCTGAAAATATGCTGTTTTTATTTCAGGTAAAGAAATATAGGTGATTTTCTTATTATTTGCTGAGTTATAGAGATAAACCACTTTTTTCGAAAAACAAACAATATTGATTAATTATACATTTAAAGAAAATTGTACTCTATTTTTTAAAAAGTTTGTTATTGAAATAAGAATTCAAAGGCCAGAATGCAACAAGCAGAAGTTTGCTATTTCAATTTAGTCAATTGTTATTGATGTTCCAATTTAACATCAATTATCTTTAAAGTCAGTTTACTCCAAATCGAAATTTTGTCACTTGTACCTCTTGGCTTCTGAGGTCGTCATATATACACTATATGGCTAGAGGTGACTGGTCACTTGCAATCAGACATTTTGTTAAATATCTAGAAAAATAGATGAGGAATTAGCCTGAAACTCTAAATCTGTAAACGTAGTAGTACAGGTCATATATTTCAGAGAAGATATTTTCCATAAAAGATGATTGAAATCAACAGATTGAAAATTAGAAGATTTCAACAGATTGAAAAAGGACAAATATCTTTTGGATAACCCTGTCAAAACTAAGGAAGCAAAAGTGTCCAAACTATAGATTATAATTAAGTGGCTTATTGAAATAAATTGTGTCCATTATTATGTGGATAGCAAGTATACTCGTACAGAAATCAAGGTTTTTATAAAAACAGTCCCAATTTTTTTCAAGTTTTTTGCTTATAATTTGCAGAGTTCTTAATATAAAATAATGTTCTTTACCGAGACTATGACAAATAACATTGTACTTAATATCTTGTAATCAGAATAAAAAAATAATAAAAATTGTATGAAAAATGAGAAGGTTTATTGAATATTTTTTCATTGTGCATGCGTCAACGCTACCAAAATTTCATTTGCATATTGTATTAGCTAAATGTATAGAGCAACTTTTGTAAAAGTCTAAAAAATATAGCTTGTAAATTCTGAAAGTAATCGTAGGTAGAGTAAGCTCAAAATCTGCTGTTCCCAAAATGAAGCAAAAATATGAGGGGTTGTATCCAAATACAGTAATACCTGCCATATTGTGTATTCTATATTGACACTAATTGATGGTTAAGTGGCAGCCCCTCATCTTTTTGCTTTATTTTGGAAATAACAGATTTTGAACTTACTCTATCAACGATTACTTTAAGAATTTTCAAGCAAGATTTTTGCTAATAATTTGCTTAATATTAAAAAATGTTTTTTTTCAACAATACAGCAAACAACATTGTACACAATACCCTGTATTCAGAAGTAAAAAATAATAAAAATTGTATGAAAAATGAGCAGGTTTACTAAATAATTTTTTACTGTGCATTGTGCATGCATGAACACTATCAAAATTTTATTTGTATATTGTGCTAGCTAAATGTATAGAGCAACTTTTGTGAAAGTCTCAAAACATAGCTTGAAAATTCTGAAAGTGATCATCGATAGAATATAGAATAAGCTCAAAATCTGTTATTCTCAAAGTGAAGCAAAAAGATGAGAGGTTGTATCCATATATCCATTGATTAGTTTCAATATAGGATACACAATATGGCATGGACAACTAAATTTGGATCGAACCTCTCATTTTTGAAAATGTTGAATCATCCACTGAAAATTCGTACTCTAAGCAATCTGCAAAGCCTCATCAGCACAATTTAACCACTGTAAAATAATAAATAAATAAATAAATAAATAAAAACAAGTATAATTAAAGTTATTTTTTTCAGAAACAAACAATATTCACCAGAATAATGGATATGAAATTAACAGAATTAAACATTTTTGATAATGTTGAAATTTTTTTTAAGGAAAAACATATTTATTTATTTTCTGAAAGACATTTATAGAAAGTACAATCTGAAAAAACAAAAACTGTGTGAAACAATGTTCTACAGAAAATTCATGAAAAAAGTGAAAATATTAAAATTGAAATCAGAAAATTTAAATTGCTACCTAAAATTTTAGCAACTTTAGTAGGTCTACAGCATTGCTCAAATAAAATACTAAATAAAGTAATACAGATTTAGTTACAGTTTAAAATATAATTAATAAAAATATTAAAACCAGTAAAAATACAATTAGTACTCTAAGCAATCTGCAAGGCCTCGTCATCAGCACAATTTAACCATTGTAAAACAAACAACAAAACAAATCAAGTACGATTAAAGTTAAAGTTATTTTTTCAGAAACAAACAATATTCACCAGGAATGGATCAGGCTTCATTCAATGTTGGTGATCATGATTGTTCAATCTACCATGATAACTGATACATTCTGATTTCAAAATAGAAGTGCTTATAAGTACTGGGATGTGATCTTTTTGAACAGAATGCTAGACTATTTTTGAATTATTTTTTTTTTTTTGAAAGCTCCAATATGTTTTTTCAGGCAAAATTCCATCAATCTATTCGTTTAACCAATGTAAAAGCTATTGCAATTTTTACACACAAGAGCACAAACAACGCTAATTAATTTTGATTTATCATATTTAAATTTATGCTTATTAAAAAAGGAACTCACTCTATTAATTGATTTAAAAGAAACATTAACATTGAATGATCTTAGAATGTCAGAAATTTTATCAGAAAGGTTATGATAATAAGAGATGCACATAAAAGAATTTGGTTTACTAAGTTGAAAAGTAGGGAGAGTTTAGAATTAACAAAGTTTAAAGTAGTTTTAAGGATTTTTTTAACAAGGCTTATAGGATAGCTATTATGAAGCAAATCTTGATAAATGTTACATTTTTCTTTTTCAAAGTCATATCTGGAACTGCAATACCCAATGGCCCTGGCGGCAGCCTTAATAACAATTATTTTATGACTCTCAAATACTTCGATAGCACCGAAATTTTTTCTTGCTTTATCTTTTATATTTATTAAGAGTAAAGAAACTTTTCAAACAAGAAAAAATTAATAGTCTAGCCTTTGAGGGGATTGCAAAAGAGGATGTTTAATTCATTTACTTTGACAAATTATGTAAATAAATTGAAAAAAATAAAAAAATAAACACATCATGAATCCCTAGCATGAATTAAATGTTTGTATAAAGCTATAAAGTGTTTTGTTATTAGAATTATTATTTCTATAAAGAACTACATAAAAGAATTCTCCATAACTTTTTAATTAAATTTATACACTTATTCAAGTTTTCTAGGGAGAAAAAAAAAAAAAAAAAAAAAAAAAAAAAACATTTCTTTTATTTATATCTACATCACACTCACTCACACAATACATTAAACTTGAAATTGTAGATGGAGCACACTGTAAAAACAAAAACATTAGATTTTTCTCTAGAATGGCTATTAAATTATTAAAATATTATGATTTTAAAATTATCTAATTATTATTTGAACAGCTTTTTATGATTTATAGTCTTGCAATAGTTTAAATGACTATCAAGGGAGCTGCCAAACATGGTGAGCACAGATTTTGATGATTTAAAGTATGTTATAGGAGTCATACCCAGAGTTTCCCCCAGAGGGTTTCAGGGGGGCGCTCCGCCCCTCCTGTCCTTTAGTTTGAAAAATAGCGCCCCTCTTGCCCCTCATCCAAAAACTAGCGCCCCTCTTGTCACTCATTCAAAAAATAGCGCCCTTCTTGCCCCGCATTTGAAAAAACACAGGCTTTCAACAATAGTTGAACGGTATCTTTTGAAGAAATTTGCCATTTTTTGTGGTCTTTTAACAAAAACAGCATTTTTTTGCGATCTTTTCACGAAATTTGTCGTTTTTTCGCGATTTTTTTTAGCAAAATCGGCCGGTTTTTTTTCGTTTTTTCGGCGAAATTTTTTATTTTTTCTCGATTTTTTGATCAAGTTCCTGTTTTTGCACGATTTTTTAACCTCTAGATTCTAGATTCAACTCTTAAAAGTACCCTTAAAAATCAAAAAAGTGCCCTGAAAATGTAAAAAGTGCCTTTTTCAGAACAGTAGCGCCCTGCTCCTTTTTAAACCTGGGGGAAACTCTGGTCATACCACTAATTATTCTAATGAAAGAGTTTCTTCAAACAGGCCATAGTTTTTAGGAAATTGTAGGGGTCAAAATTCAGCGTATATTTTAAATGCCCATTAGTATACTTTTTATTGTAAGTTCATGGCGCAATGGTAGCGGGCCATGCAACCAAACCACGAGTCTCATTCATTTTCAAAACAAAATCATGTATTTGTATAAATAAAGAAAATATTCTCTGAGGAAGAGCAAGCCTTATTAAAGGCTTGAAAATACTAAGATGTTTTTAAATAAAATTACCTATTAACATCTATATTTGATTATTTTAACTGCCTTTTAAGTATAACTGAACATTTTAAAGTTCATATTATATAATTTTTTTAAATTAATAATTATTATTATTTTAATTTTTTTTAATGATAAAAAAAAAGGCCAACGTGGAATTGAACCTACAGTTTCCTAGTCTATAAGCTCACACACAACCATGGCACCATGAGTTCAGAAGCAGAAATTATACTAATGGGTATTTGAAATGTATGCTGAAATTTGACCCCCAATTTCTCAAACACTAAATCCCATTTAAAGAAACCTTTTTATCAGAATAATTAGTAGAATGACCCCTACAACATACTTTGAAATAATCAAAATCTGTGTGTACCATGTTTGATGGTCACTCTTGTAAGTTTAAGAAAAAAAAAATACTAGACAGTACCTATCAAGATTTGATAGTGAATAACTTGAATAGTTCATTATAATTTTTTTTAATTAGTTGCTTTTAAATTAATTAAGTATTAAAATTGTGCAAAATTGCTATCTTGTATAAGTGATTCCTATTGATTTAAAGTAAAAGATGGAGCTGTCACAGTCTAACCTATTTAAACAACTGAAAGAATTTTAATTTTATAATTAAAAAAAAGTGATGTAGTCGTAAAAAAATCAGACAGTATACGCTCTAAGCAGAGGGTATACACTCAAGGCAGAGTGTATACCATAGAGTGTACATACTATAGCTTTCTTGAGAAACAGAGTATAAGGTGCTCCTTAAAAAATCCAGAAGGTATACGGCGTATACCCGCATGAACCCTCCACTACATCTCTGTTTAAAACCAATTATGTTCACTTTTATCAAATGTTTAACTAAAAACATTGGGTAGAGCATTTATTGTTACTATTTAACTACACAGACTTTAAAAGTTGTCATAAATTTTATTTTTATCAGTTTCATTCTCTAAAACCAAAATTTGAAAGTTGATGCAAATAATGAGTTAGAATATATATTTTTTTATTAATTTACAATTTTATTTTGCATTTTTAAAATATTAAAATAAATATCAAGGTAATTGTTTTCATATTTTTTATATGAATATACATATATTATTTTGGCTTTCTTTTTCATTTATTACATAAAAGAATGACAAACTTTTCTTTCTGACACAAATACATATCTTGATAATATACACATTTTCTTGATAATGGTCATAAAAAATAACAAAATTTGTAAATTAACTCAATTTATTGAACTGACGATTGCATACAAAATATTTTAAATATTAAGTTATTTTTCTAAAGTAATGTTGAGTGTTAAATTTTATTTAATTACAAAACATAATATTAAATATTAAATAATATTAAAATACAAATCATTTAACTTCTCCTCATAATAAAATAAGTTATTATTAAAATGAATTACCAAAATATATTATGTAATATTATTTACTGCTCTGAGTTATTTAAGATGGGAATAACTGATAAAACATTTTAATTAAAATAATTTTAAATTTTATGCTTCTTTTGTAAATTAAAACAAAAGAAAAAAAATCTTACATTTTAAAATTGTAAAGAAAAACTGTGAAAGAACTGGAAGAAGAAGTTTTTACAGCCATTTCCTGTTTATTTTTCAGAAAGAGAATAAATCAAATAAATAAATAAATAAAATTGATTTAAATGATGGAAACTCAGCAAGAATAACTTTTCAACTCCTTTTGATTTAACTTTTTTTTTTTTTTTTTTTTTTTTTTTTTAGATGCTCCAAAGATAAGTCTATTGAGTGGGGAATCATTTTCAGAGGCTGTAAACATACAGGTTTTTCCTAAAATCTCACAACAAAGTTTCAAGTGAGATAATATAGTCAAAGTAAACATTTTTTGGAAAAGATACAACAATGTGTTGGGCATAAAAATCTTAAATTCAGCATGAAGAATGCCATGGATTTTTTCACACAAGATAAATCTATTTTTGTTTATTTATTTTATCTGTTTGATATTATAAAATTGAACATTATATTAAATCATAGCTGTTTTGTATTTTATAATAATGTGCACTGAATAAGTTTTAGCATTTGTGCATATTTTTAAATGTCTACAAAGAACATTTGGCATTTTTTCTTTTTTTTCACTACATAAATCACTAGGAAGCTTGCATTAAAACTAAAACATAGAACATTAAAAATTCTGTGTACAATATTTCAGTGAAAAAAAAAAAAAAAAGTATAAAATGTAAGATTAAATATTAGGAAAATGTAAGTATAATAATTGTGATTTTTGTAATGAACAAGAAGTGAAGAAATTATTTGTAGCCAGTTAGATTTTATTTTGATGGAGAGAACAGAGGGAGCAGTTATAACCTTTCTCCTGCTTGAAATAAGCAGAATATTGTCACAATTACATTAAAAGAAAAACAAATCTTCTAAGATAGAGGGGGAAAAGAGACTCCAGATATCTGAGCCATTTCCATCGCCCCTGAACTTGTATGTATCAAAGTGTGATTCCAATATTTTTTGAGAATTCTAATAGACAGATAGGCTTGGCAGTATATTGTATTCTCCACTTCACATTTACTTATTTTCATTACCCATTTATGTAGTATAGGATAAGTCACGCAATTGTTTTAAAAGACGAATTTTTTTCCCCCACAGATTTATATGTTTCATATACTAGAGATTCGTAAAAACAAATTTACAGAAAAACAAATTTGCCATCCATCTGTGTGTGTAAACATCCAAATAAACTGAGAGAGGGGATTGTTCAAGTATTACGTAAGCACTAAAGGGGGAGGGGGGTTCAGAGTCTGCTTATTTTTTCTGACAAGGGAGAGGGGGGTTCATTACAATTCTTACATAAGCATTAAACAACGAAGCAACTGCAGTTCAAATTCAACAAGCAAACAAAGTGTGATGGGGAAAGAGCGTTCTACAGTCTGCTTGAAATTCGCCGTTTATTTTCGATTTTATCCTTTGCTTTTCCATCGGCAGTCGCGTGACCCGCATCACCCACTCGCCCTTTTTCTTCATTGTTGTCTGTTAAGTTGTATGCCAAGTCAAGTACATTGCAAGACTAGAAAAACACAGGAACCGGTGTGGCTGGATTCTGTTGCCAGGGTAACTGGTCAGTTGACTTTATTTTAGGTAAGTCAGGCATTTTCTTTTCTCCCATTTAATCGGTCATAGAATTCCAGGAATTTTTGCAGAATCTCTGGAAATTTTTGTCTTTCCGCTCCTATTGTCGAACTCTCTTCTCTACAGGTTTTGGAACTTTAGAAAGCAGAAAATCTACTAGGGGTTTTTCTTGTCTCGGATACATAGCACAGATATTTATTATTTTAGTTCAGTTGAATAGTGAATTTACATAATGAATTTTTAGTGAAAGAGTATTGCTTTTAGTTGCATAGTGAATTTAGTCGGATTTAATTATGGATGCTAATATTGACAAAGAACAAGGACCGGAAACCTGCAATAACCCAGGCCAGTTCCAGTGAAAACTTTATAATAGACAATGTTGAAACATGGGTTCAAGAACCCTGGACATCAGATAAAAATATGAACACCAAATTGAACTCCAACATTTATATGATTCATGTCAAAAATTTTAGTTATGATGCCAAAGTAAGTTAAGACTTCTTGTATATCTTGTTTTATTGTTCAATGTGATAAATAACAATATATTTAAACCATTTTGTATTCTGTGGTTTGTTTAATGCAATAAGCAACAATATATTAAAACCATTTTATATATTTTGATATCACAATCCCTATATGCCTATATAAATTTGTAGGATTAATAATGTAATTGATTGGTAACTTTTTATAAGTCAAGAAGTATTGATGTATAAACTGTCATAAAATCTTACGTCAGCAAAGGGGGGGGGGTTAGCATTTGCTTATATTTTCTTACAAGGGGGGGGGGAGGGGGTACAAAATGACTAAAAATATGCTTACATAATACTTGAATGGTCCCTAGGCACTTGAAATTTGGTATGTACTAATAATGAGAAGAAGTGTATTGAATTTCAGTAACCTCGATTATATATATATAAATACTTTTATAAATATAATAAAAGTAATTCAGATATTACCATATATTTTTTTCCCCCTTGAACTATCTAAATATTCAATTTCAAAAAAAGGTATATAAAATTTTTCAAAATTGTTAATTTTAAGGAGTGAATGTAAAAGACAATAAAATACATAAATTTTGCATAAAGAATGAAGTTAATCGGATAATGAGTTGCCAATATATTTGTAATCCGATTTTCCACACTTTTTGATTTTTCATGATTAAGTATGAAATGATTCAATATTAAAATTTCATTTCAAATACATATTTTAATCAAAAATAAGACTCTTAATCCAACATAGTAAACAATTTGTTAATATGGTTATCATTTTTGGAGTTATAAGGATGTTTCTTTTATGCAATTCAATAATAGACCACTTAAACTTTCTGATGTTATCAAGCCACAATTTTAAACACTATTTACCAGACAAATTGAAATAGAAGCTTGAAATTTGGTACGTACTGAGAATGTAAGTGCGACAAAGCTTATTAAATTTAAATAAGCTTAGTTATCCTTGGATATGCATTTTATAAATAGCTTAAACATATTTTATTTTCATATTTTATATTATGTATATCTATGAAGGATAAGCATTATGGTGGCCTCCAACAACTAGTTTATGGCCTCTTTCATCTGACAAAACCCTATTCTTCTCATTCTATTGTCTGTTAATTTATTACAGAGCTCATTCTCAGAAACTCCATTAATTAGAGACTTAAAATTTTGCATACTTATAATACTTATAACTCAAAATCTCCAATTCCAGGAAAAAAAAAAAAAAAAAAAAAAAAAAAAAAAAAGAGAGAGAGAGAGAGAGAGAAACAAGAAAATGTTTCATATTATTTCAACTAAATGTATTAACTGAATAACATCAAACCATTTTTGTGATTTAGATTTTAAAGCAGAACCTCGAATTCAGTATTTTATTTTATTTTTTGCAGGCATCATAGCTTCGATAATACATCTGCTTGCTAATAAGAAGGTAGTGAAAATTTTTTAATTTTTTCTCAGGAATAAATTTTATTATCTAATACACAATGGGTTTTTTTGGGGGGGAGGGGGGGGGCATAAAAATATTTTAAATTAAAAAAATCTTTAAATTGTAAAATTTAAAATAGAGTAATTTTACAACTGATAGATTTAACTAAAGGAATTTTGGCATTTTCTAAAATCACTTTAAGGGTTTTGGGGGTATTTCTTTTTTTAGTTAAAATTAAATTATATAATTAAATATGGTTATTAGATATGCAAACATTTGCTGCTACAAATGTCTGAAATGCATTATTGAATATTTTTAATTTGATCATAAAAATATCTTTCGATTTTAATAATTTTAAAATTTAATTTAATGATGCTGCCATCTATGTTCTTTTTATTGAAAAAGGTGAAGGTTATAAATTAACGATTTGGCTTTAATTAATTAAAAGATAAAGTGTTTTGAAAGAAATATTAAACAAAATCCTTTGTGAAATTTTCAATCACAGTTACTTGTTTATTTCTTTAAACTTGTATCATTTATCATTAGTGCTGTAAAACTAACGACTAAATAAATACCGTCTGATGGCGTTATTTTAAAACTGACTACCCATTTAAAAATTATCGTTACTCGTTACTGCTCAGAAACCGGCTATTAAAAATCATCATATGTACTACATAATTGCAACAAATCTAGTTACATATGGAACATGAGTATTTGGAAGAATTAGCATTTTTTACTCTTCACATATTATTATGTGCTGCCATCTATCTGTCCATAAAACACAGATTTAATCAAGTTTCTAATTTTTTTTTTGGCAAATAAAATTAAAAATGATGCATAATTGAGTACAACATGTCTAAATTGTGGAATTTATTACTTATGAAAATAAAGAATAATTGGAGAAAGCAATTTAGCAAGAGCTTACAAAATTTATACAATAAAATTATGAGATGTAATTATACAAACAAAATGTTTTTACAAGCAAATTCTCTAACTAATTTTACACTAACAAAATATGCGTAATTATGTGTAATGAAAATTTAATTTCTGGAATAATTTAAAAACAATATGTTTTATTTCTTATGTGATCATCCTATCAAACACACATCTACATTTGTACTTCAATCCATTATTATCTCAGAAAATTTTTATTCATATTTTAAAATATGTATTTTTTTTTCTTCAGATATGAAATTTAAAAACAAACAGCAAACACATTTTTAAAATCAACAGAAAAAGAGAGAAAAAAAAAAATAATAAACTTTATCATAAAAACATTTTTAAAAGCAACCTAAAAATTTCTCTTTATCATGGAAATGTTTTCAAATATAAAATATAAATACGTATGCAAAGATATTTTTATAGGAAAATAATATACTTAAAGCAAACCTGTACCTTTTAAAACTTAATTTCTTGAAAATGTTCAGAAAATTTACATTGCTCTCTACAACATTTCATCATTATTACTAAGCTGCTGGTTCAATGATGGCAGTAACAACAGTTTTGATAGAACAAAACTATCATGTGATAGAATATGCTTTACTAAAAAAAAATTTTTTTTTTTTAATTTGTCTTTGAACTTCCTTTAATTGAATACTTCATTTGACATAAATCACGTTTTGCTTTATCACTTGATACTGCGGAAAAATACGTTCACAATTTACTGCTTTTTTTTTTTTTCCATAATAAATAAATAAATAAATAAATCAATAAGACCTACAAAATCCAAATCATTTGAGAATAACTGATACATTCAAACTGAATGATACGCATACCGAAAGAACTCAAATTCGCGCCTAATTCGCATCTCTTACTGTCTGGTTTCATTCATGAATTGTACAAACGTACGTAAACAGAGTTTGAAGTTAGTTTTGTTTATTTTTCGGTGGCGTATTGGCAGTAACTACAAACGAGTGATATTTCAAAGAAACGATTCAGGGTATTTCGCATTTATACCTGTTATATGTTAATGGATATGTGTGGTTTGCAACAGCTCTATTTATCATACTTTTCAATGTTTTCTAATGCCAATATGTAGTATTTTTATCCAAGATAGTCCCTGAAAGGGGTTTTTTCTGTAAAGTAAGGGCATATAAAATATGGCAAACATACTTAAAACAGAAAATTAGTTTCAAATTATGTAAGCAATATGAATTGAAACATGTTATACATAGGAATATATGGTAGCGAATAATATAGACTGATAAAAACAATAAAATAATATTATGATTAATAATAATATCTCAAACATTGAACAATTTTTTAACATTTATTAAATAAATATTATTTGAACCGATGATATACACAAATAATCAACAATTTATCAAATAGTTAAAATTTTACCTCTTTGTCTCTAACTTCCCTAACTGTAAAATCATGAACACAGTCTCTAAAACATTTTTCAGATAGTCTGTTATAAGAAAAAAGGAACTCCCTTAACTGCAAAGGAAAAACAGAATTGTTAGTACAAAATAAATAAATACAAGTTTATTTATTTTTAAGGAAACATAAATTTAAAACACATAAGACGATGAAAAAAATGATAAGAGTACAATCTATAAAATAATTACAACTTGGAAATCTACTTAATCACACTGAATATTTCAAATGACTATGTAATTTTCACGATAAAATATTAATAATTAACTTTAAAAATCACTCATTTATACAAACTATTTATTTATTTTTATATATCCTTAGTGGCTTAATTGATTAACATAAAATTTTCAGTATTACTAGCATTGTCACATATCGTGATTTACTTGAAACATGTAGATTTCAAATGTTCCAAGATACATTCTGTAGAACCAGTGTATGGGACACCAAGTGTCCTGATATTTCATGATGTACTTTTTTTTCCCGTTTAGAACTATGTTATTTATTAGTCTGCATTGAGTGGAACTTAATGCAATATAAATCAGCATATATAATGGGAAATATTTATGGTCCTGGTGAAAAGAAATTTTCTAATCAGTAATATCTCTTGTGGTCTCTTGCTATTCTTTTTTATAGACTTTAAGGTACTTTGTTCTGCAAAAACTATGAAAATAGAACTTGTTCTTAATGGAACACCCCCCCCCCCCCTCCAATGATTCTGTTTCTATAAGTTTTACTGCAGTTTGTTCAGCATAAACAGAACCTATTTATAATGGAATTTGTCTTGGACATTTAAAAAAAAAAGTTACAGATTCTATGGAAAGAATACCGTGTAACTATACCTGCACAACTGAGAAAACTCTCAAAAGAAAAATTTTGTTTTAATTCTCAGTAATTCTGCTTTGATAGATTTTACTGTTAAAGATTATTATTACTATTTTAAACACTATAAAACATATTAAGATGGATCTCAAATGGCAGAAAAAGATTCCATTTTAAGCAGATTTTCATCTTAGTGGGCATATCTGCACAGTATCCTTAAAGAGGGACAATGCACTTTTGTGATTAAGGAGGTACTTCAGTCAAGCGAAAAGACTTGCTTTATAATGTTAATCTTATGGAAGAATGTTTTTAAGTTATGTCATTTACATTTCAAAATTTTATTTTTATTTATTTTTTTATTTTTTTTTTGGGGGGGGGGGAGGGAAGGAAGGGGGATTGGGTAGCTGAGCTCTATGAAAGGCCATTTTTTAATTTTGTTTACAGGTCTTTTTTTTTTAATTAGGATGCTTTTACTTTTAGAACCAGTTTTAAAAGTAAAAGGAACCTCATAAAGAAAATCGAAAAAGTAAAAAAAAGGCCCACTGTCCTGCCTCCCCCCCTTCTTTTTTCCATAAATCCATAATTGTAACACAGTTTTAGCAAAACAAACAATGCAAGGACAACTTTAAAACTAGTCGTTGGGGGCCACCGTAATACTTACCCATCATGGATATGTATATGAAAATAAAACATGTGAAACTATTTATACAATGCATTACAATTCATAAACAAAATTTAAATATTGTTAATATACATAGTAATGCTATATTAAAGAACTGCTGATGTACCAATTTCGACAAATTATATAAAACGCCAAACTACTCAAGTAGTACCGAACTGCGTAAAAGAAACATCCTTATAACTCCAAAAATAATAATTCTATTAACTAACAATTAACTGCGTCGGATTAAGCGTCTCATTTCCAATTGAAATATACTTCTGAATGAATGAAATTTGAATGAAATACAGGGTCATGAAAAATCGAAGAATGTGGAAAACAAGATTGCAAATATCTCGGCAACTAATAATCCGATCGACTTCGTTCTATATGCAAAATGTGTGTTATTTTATTGTCTTTTACGTCCATTCCTTAGAACAAAAAAATTCAAAAATTTTTATATACCTTTCATCAGAACAATTTTTTTGAGAGTCCAAAAAAAATAGTTCCGGATAATCGAGGTTGCTGATATTAAATAGGGTTCGTCCCATTCTTACATACTAACTACATACAAAATTTCAAGTCTCTATCTCAATTTGTTCAGGAGATAGAGCGTTTACAGACAGACAGACAGACAGACGCAGACAGACAGCAAAAATTTTTTTCTAAAAATATGTTTTTCGGAATCTCCACTGTCTAAAACGTGTAAGTCCGTCAAAATTTTTTTTTCGATTTTCAAAACGATTGCAAGATTTACCCTATACTACGTATGATGGGTAAGTAATAAACTTATAATCATCATTAGAAAAAGACACACTTTTTTTTTTTTTTTTTCTTTTGTCTTGAATAAACATTTTGACAGAAGGAGAAGACTAATTATAATTAGGACATAAAAAACTATCATTCCAACATCAATACAAGATTTATGTTTTGCTTCAAATTTTATAAGTCTGTGTGAGTCAATACTCTTAAATCAAAGTCAATCAACAAGTGAGTTAATCGGAAAAAATCATAAGTTGTCAATTTTTAACAAAGCAATATTAATAATAAAAGAATCTGTATATTTATTAAAACATAGACATGTTGAAAACACAGTATTACCAAAAACTACAGAAAGTAAGCCCCCCTTTAGAAGGCAGGACATTCCAATGATTTTAAGGACGACTTAGAATGGGGACTTTTCTGAAAAGGATAGGGAAATTGGGAGTGTGAGTAAGGGGTATATCTGGAATTTATGAAATTTCACAAGATTTAAACAGTTTGCATATAAAATCAGATAAAAATGACATTTTTTAAAATTTTGGTTAAAAGTGGTTTCCATTAATGAATAAAACATAAATATTTAATTTAGATATAAAAGAAATATGAAAAAAAATGTATATATAACTTAAACTCAGTATGAATATATATTGAATCTCAGTGCTAATCTATATATTAAATCTTAGATAAAAATAAAAGAAAATATTAACATTATAAAATAACAAAGAGGACATTTGTCATTCTGATACAATGATATACAAAGAGATTATACATAAAAATAAATTGCATAAGATATATTTGCTAATGACAAATCTTAGAAACAAAAATCTTAAGAAAAGAAGTAATGAAAGTGTTAGATAGTAAAATTTGAAGCGGAAGGCTTATAAATTGCACTTTTTCAAAAAAGAAAAAAAAAATCAAACAGTTGAGGGGGGGAACAGGGTCTTATTTTCAGTACTTTACGATAGATACTGTAATTGGAGACTTACACTAGTAGCTCCTATTATTAATAAATAAATATTATTATAAAGAAAAATTATAAATTACTTTTGACTATTTTCCATTTATTCAATATCTTTCAAACATTCAGATTTGAAAAACTGGTAACAGTTTTGTCATACATACTCAAATGCATCAACATTAATGTAAGTTTTTAATGAAATGTTGAGTTGAATTTAATAAATCATTCATAAATACAAGTTGCAAATGAACTTTTGGGAGAATATACTGGGTCTAGACTTTTGACATAGGGTCTTGTTTTTGTGAAATTGTGAACAACTTTTTATATAGTGTCAGCAAAAAAAAATCTTGACATTCAAACCACAATTTTAATGCTCAGATGTTTTATTTTACCTTTTTCTGCTTTTAAAAGAAGAGGCAGGCAGGAGTTTTTATCATGCAGCTTGAAGTGACTCAGCATTCTCCCTTTTTTTAGCTCTGATAGTGGTTCAAAAAGAGGGATTGTTTAAAAGTTTTCAATAACTGTCAAGAGTTTTTTTTTTTTTTTTTTTTTTTTTTTTTCTGTGCTGATGCTGTATTTGTGAAAAATCTACTCATAATTTTGTGACTTTGAAACAATCATTATATTCCAGTTCTTGTTTATATATATATATATATATTTTAAGATATGTATTATGTAAAATACATATATTTTCATTATATATAAATAATAGGTCAGATTTTGCTTTTAAATGATTGAATTTATAAAAAGTTCCATTTGGAGATAAAGGTTTATGAAAGGCCTATTTTTAAGATAAAGAATTTTGTGAAGAGCCTTGTTTTGAGGTGAAATATTTGTGAAAGGTCCTTTAAAACAAAGTTAGCAAAAACCCAGATTCTTTTTTTTTAAATCCAACCAACGTGGGTTTTTTTATGAAAAATCTAATTTTCCCTGGGGAAAATCTGATTTATTCAAAAGTATAATATGTGTGATATTACATTACTGTATACTATGTTATTCATATCTTACCAGGGCTTGAAATTCAATTTTTCGAAGGAGGGGAGTCTCCCTACCAATATTTATAAATAGAGGGGAGTTTAGCTGTTTGGGAGGGAGAAAAAAATTTTTAAAACCCGCAATTATTTTATGTACTATTTAAAGAATTACCAGAATACAGACATAAAAAATATCACTGAAGCAATTTTTATCAACAATTCAGAATAATTATGCGAAATGTGTAAAAAAAACTTTTATATTGTGTAGTTTTTACTGCCGGTAAATTCCCTCCCGGTGCTAATTATTTTTGTCACAGGTCTAATTATTGTTTTAATAATAATTAATAAAACTTCTAATTAATTTAATAAATTTATAATTAATTGTTATAACCAATATTATGTTTCTGTATATTAAATGTGCAAGATACAAATTTAATCATAAAATAATATTTATTTGCAGGGCCGTAAATCCCGGGAGGGGGGGGGGTGCAACATCCCCCCCTAGGAGAAATCAGTCAGAAAATTCCCAGATCTATCAGAAAAAGTATGTTTAGTCGGAAAAAATGGTATTAACCAATAAAATCATATAAACTGGAAAATCATTCCGAAAATTTCCCGTTCCATCGGAAAAGGCGTATTTAGTTGGAAAAAATAGCATTACGTATTATCTTATAAAAACTTATAAATTGGAAAAACAGAAAAATCAGTCGGAAAAATTCTTGTTTGATCGGAAAAAATGTTCTTAACTTATAAAAACTTATAAACTGGAAAATCATTCGGAAATTTTCCTGTTCCATTCGAAAAAGCGTGTTTAGTCGAAAAAATAGTATTACGTATTATCCAATAAAAACTGACAAATTGGAAAAAGGAAAAATCAGTCGGAAAAATTCTTGTTTGATCGGAAAAAATGTTCTTAACTTATAAAAACTTATAAACTGGAAAATCATTCGGAAATTTTCCTGTTCCATCCGAAAAAGCGTGTTTAGTCGAAAAAATAGTATTACGTATTATCCTATAAAAACTGACAAATTGGAAAAAGGAAAAATCAGTCGGAAAAATTCTTGTTTGATCGGAAAAAATGTTCTTAACTTATAAAAACTTATAAACTGGAAAATCATTCGGAAATTTTCCCGTTCCAACCGAAAAAGCGTATTTAGTCGAAAAAAATAGTATTATGTAAAAACTTACAAATTGGAAAAAAGAAAAATCAGTCAGAATTCTTGTTTAATCGGAAAAAATGGTATTAACCTATAAAAATTTATAAATTGGAAAAACGAATAAGTCAATCGGAAAAATTCTTGTTCGATCGGAAAAAATGGTATTGGCCTATAAAAACTTATAAATTAGGAAAACGAAAATATCATTCGAAAAATTTTCCGTTTCAATCCGGAAAGGCATGTTTAGTTGGAAAAAATATTATTACATATTAACCTAGAAATACTTGTAAATTTTTAAATCAGAAAAAATGGCATTTATCTATAAAAAAAATTATAAATTGGAAAAACGAAAATATCAATCGGAAGTTTTCTGTTCCACCGGTAAAGGCATCTTTAGTTGGAAAAAATAGTATTACGTATTAACCTATAAAGAATTATAAATTGGAAAAACGGAAAAGTCAGTTGGAAAAATTCTTGTTCAATCGGAAAAAAGTAAATTAGCCGAAAAAAAGGGTATTAATCTATAAATATTTATGAATTGGAGAAATATTTTTGTAGTTTTTAATTAAATAAGAAAAACAAGTTAGATCGAAGAAAAACCTATAAAATTTTATTCTCAGTCGGATTTATTTCCGCTTGCAGTTTCTGATAAGAAAAATAAGAAAAAAAAAAAAACAATTTAGCATGAAGAAAACAAATGTATTCTTAGCCGGAACTATTATTAATTAATTTAAATAATTGCTAATTTACTATTTACTTTAATTTAGTAATTAATCAATGTAATTTATTAATATATAGGATTTTATTTTTCTGATAAAACTATTCAGAAAAATGTTGATTTGTCAAATATTGTGTTCTCGGAAACTTCGATATGACAAAAAAAAAAAAAATATTCTTGTACATTTTCTAGTAATGTTAAAGTTATACCGTTAATTATAACAGTGATATTTGAGTAAAACCTTGATATTCTGATTTTTTTTTCTGTGTCTTTTGACTTGGATATGGATATATCGAAATCTACTAGTATTTTTTTTTTTTTACTGTTGGAAAGTTTTTAGTTTAATCTCGAAATTTTAAGATATACTGATCGAAGTGAAGAAACTTCTATTTTTTTAATCTAAACTTTAAATTTAATTAGAAATATGTATCACGGAATTTAGGTGGTATACGATGAAAATTCATTTATAGAAATACAAATATTTGTTTTTTTTTTCATATCAAAATCTGGATATTTTCCATTCTATTCAAATTTTACCTTTAATTGAAAATAATTATAGTCTCATTTTTTCCTACTATCTAAATTTGTGTTGATTTTAACTGAATGCTAAAAAATAGAAAGATAAAACATTGTTTTCTCTTCAACGTAAAGCTTGGGCACCTAAATGACTGGACGTTGCACCTCCCGCCCTATGTGTCAGTTACAAAACAAACTGCGCCTGCGTTAACTCTTTGTTTAAACCGTTAGTATTCTGACTCATAGTACGAAATCATTCAATTAAAAAGTGTTGATGGGAGAATATTTTGGTATATAGTTACTAGTTCAATTTTTTTTTATCAGTTATGCCCCCACCTAATGTAAGAGACAAAAAGTGCAATGTGGGTTATGTAATTATATTTTCGATAGTGATTACAGGAACACATTTAATAAACAAAAGCATGCTGATAAAATTTCAGCCGATATACATATACCGTTTTGCATTGTTGGAGCTCTAAAAAATCCTTTTGAAGTAAGCTAGCTATTTTATTACAGAAAATTTTAGATATGTAAAATGTGTAAATAACTGAATTGTTTTCATATTTAAAAATGAATTATTTTATTTTATTTATTTATTTATTTATTTATTTATTTTTTGAGGGGGCAGATAAATTATTTAATAACTTGTAAAAATGTACTGTTATTCGATATATATAAATGTTTTTAACAGTTAGCATCGCAATTCCCTAACTATTTGCTAGTTTTGTTACAAACTGGAGATGACAAGCTAGTTGTTATTTAAATTTCATGAAATTATTATCATTTTTAATTACATTTTTTTTCTTTCAATATATTTGCCTTCTTTTTTGCCAACCATTTTACAATTTGCAATTGCAAGTCAATGTATTTAGTATTATACACGAAGTTAAAATTGTATTATAGATCTTTTTATATTTTATCAATTTTATTTCACCGTTATTTAAGAGTAATGTAGTATTTTAAGAAATTTTTGCCTACATGGCTTTTCATTTTTATTATCTCAAGGTTCAACAACTAAGAAAGTTCATTTATTTTTTGAAGTTCAAATGTCAATGTATGTAAAATATTCTATATTTTTAAAACTTTGTTATAGTACAAGTAAAAATAATTTTGTCTCCCTGCATAACAATATTTTGATTATTATTTTATGGATAGATGTTTTTGTGTATGTGTGTGTGTGTGTATAGATAAGAATCAAAATTTAATCATTTGAAACTTGAAAATAATTTTAGCCTTGGTGGAGGATAAAAAAGCATAACTTTTGACTGTTTACAGCTAATTGATGATGAAATAGATCTTAAAACCTACTGCAATTTGAAATTTTAAAAAGGCATTTCAACTTTACTGGTACATTTTTTTGTGCCTGATGTGCCTGTGTGTGTGTGTGTGTGTGAAAGGGGGGAGGGGTTGGATGAAAAAAGAACCTGAATTTTACTTTTGGCTTACGTATTTCGTCTTTACGCATGTTTTCTCCAGGAGTCAGAAAAACTATGTACAATTGCCTTATTTATTAAAAAAATTGAGTATAATTTGAAAACCCTTTGAATTCGCTCCTAAAAATTTACATACTCTGCTTTAATAATTTATTTGTTATTTATCTATATATTGCATCTAATATACTTATATGATGTATCTAATTATATATTTTATCTAATGCTAGTAGAGATAGCTATAAATATATAAAATAGTTTGTCCTGACAGAGTGATAATAAACGCACATCCCAAACTACTGAATCTAGAACAATGAAAATTGGAGAGAAAGTACTTCTTATGATGTAAGCATGCACTAAGATGGAAATTTTGAAATTACCCCCCTTAAGAAGGACAAGCAGGGGAGGTAAAAAATTCTGGAACAAATTTCCATATCTCAGCAAACATTTAAGGTAGGAGCGTAAAATTCCAGAAAATAAATCTACTAAAAAAATTATTAAACACATAATCCAATGATTTTAGAAATCTCAACATAAGGGGTTAAAAGGGGGGAGTCGAAAAATTTAGAACATTTGGCACATCTCAACAGTCTTTTCAAATAAGAACGTGAAACAGCAGAAAATAAAATTTTTAAAAGCTAATTAAATACGTGTTTCAGCGATATTTTAAAGTTCCACCCCCGAGGAGTTTAAATGGGGGTGGAAAAATTCCATACTTTTTTGGCCATATCATAGGAAAGCCCTCAAATCACTCTTTCATATAATAAATCTTTCTCCCTCCCCCCCGCCTCCTCTTATCCTCTATTGGGGACAATTTTCGACCTTTTTTGAAATTGTAACGTTTTATCATTTTAGACCGGATTTTTTTTTTTTTTTTTTTGGGGGGGGGGGGGGGGGCTCCGATAAATATTACTTATAATATATGAAAATTTTATAGTTAGGGGAAGGGTCTATTCTGGGAGGGAGGACAATTTCCTAAATTTGGACTTCATCGCTCTTGTGATATATCGTTGGATTCCTATTTTGCCCTCACGGGCAACCACTTTTCTAATTTTAGCCGATACCTTTCATGTGATATATTACTGGAAAGCCTTTGACTGCTTATTCGTATTATGCACGACTCGTGTCCCTCTTGGGTGGAACGGTTATTGTATTCCATCAGGAGATCGCCTAATAATGGGGAAAATAATAATAACATAATATAAGATTATTTGACTATCTCGATACACTAAGTCATAATTATCGTGCAAATTATGATATATATATATATATATATATATATTAGTCTTCATGTTGGCTATAGTACTCGGAAATTTTCCTTCTTCGAATCGGAAAATTTTGAGCCGACACCCCCCCTACGCGATTAGGGTGGTTTACGCCCCTGTTTATTTGAGTGTAGAAAATAAGAAAATCACTATTGTTTGCATTTCTTTAAAAAAGGGGCTAGTCAAATTCATCGAAAGAGACTTTCTTAAAAAAAGAATACTTTGTTGAGTAAAGGGATACTTTTTGTTTAATGAATGGCTGCTTTCAGGAATTGCACTCACTCAGAAAGATTTGGAGCTGTCAGAAAGTGATTTTAGAGCAGCAAAGAAAAAAAAGTATAATAAAGCAGGAAAATTAGTTTGTTGAACAGAAAAATGAACTCCCCGTAATATTATTTTTGGGGAGAGGAAGGGAAAGGAGGTTCCCTTTGACAAAAGTTGCATTTTTTTGCTATCTTTTGATGAAATCTGTCGTTTTTTACGATCTTTTCACGAAATCTGCCATTTTTTCGGGATTTTTTGACGAAATTTGCCTTTTTTTTTAATTTCATGAGGAAATTTGCCGTTTTTTGCAATATTTTCGGGAAATTTGTTGTTTATAGTGAATCTTTTGTCGAAAGTTGTCGTTTTTTGCGATTTTTGGGCAAAATTTGACGGTTTTTTCGTGAATTTTCTGAGGAAATTAGCCATTTTTTCACGATCTTTTAAGAAATCTGATGTTTTATCGCGATTTTTTTTTACGAAAATTGCCATTTTGCGTGATATTTTGGGGAAATTTATCGTTTTTAGTGAATCTTTTGTCGAAATTTGTCGTTTTTCCCGATTTTTGGGCGAAATTTGCCGTTTTTTCGTGAATTTTCTGAAAAAATTTGCCGTTTTTTCGCGATCTTTTGATGAAATCTGATGTTTTATCGCGATTTTTTTTACGAAATTGCCATTTGTCGCGATTTTTGACCGAAATTTGACGTTTTTTCGCGACCTTTTTGACGAAAACTGCCGTTTTACAGACTTGTCACGAAATTAGGCATTCTTTCGAGAATCTTTTGACGAAATTTGCCAGAAATTAGTCGTTTTTTCGCGATCTTTTAACAATATTTGCCGTTTTTTAGCAAAATTTTATGAAATCACGCATCTTGTAAAACGTGTAATAGCTGTTTCTTTTGTGTGTCATATCCGATCTTTTGCGTCATTTACGCACAATAGCGCGTCCACGGCATCACTGTTTCATAATTTTTGAAATTGAATGCGTTATTTTTTTTTGTGTGTGTGTGTGTGGGGGGGGGGGGGGGGGGGAAATTCCGAACAAAATCACCTCTATTTCGCCTCGGAAAACAGAACGAAACTCGTCAATCGATTGCAGGAAAAAAATTGCGAAATTTGCCAATCAGTCACGGAAAAAATCGTGATTTTCAATGATTTTTCGCTTTAAAAAAAACTCGCAAAATGTACTTACTCGCACGAAAATTCGCAAAACGAACGTGGGAGTTGATCATAGATTTAAAATGCAAAATTATTTTGGTGGGAACCTCCCGTCCACGTTATTCTTTTGGGCAGGATTACAAAATTTTGGGCGCGAATCCCGCCATCCCGCCCTGAAATTCAAGCCCTGCTTACATTATACATGAAAAAATATATATTCCTCCATTATATACAATACAATTACAATTCTATTTTATAAATTATAAATTGTATATGAATTTAAATTAATTGACAATGTTTCTCACAAATTAGTTTTATATATAATGTAAGATATAAAATTGATAATTTGCTGTAAAATCAAATAATGATAGAATATCGAAATTTAAATTATAAGTAGGAAGAAAAACAGGTATAAACTAGTTTGCACCAATCCCAAAACTTTCTTTCAAACTAATAATTAAAAATTTGCTATCACAGTGCCAAAATTAATCTTTGAATTAAACAAATCATTGAATTTCAGAAGCTATTTTCTTAAATGTTTGAAATCAAAATTTTCAATTAAAAGAGTACAAAATCAACACCTGTTGTTCAATATAAGCCCAAATGTAATAAGATTTTTTACATGAAAATGTAACAGAATATTAAGTTTGATTAAATTGCATGCATTAGTTTCAGTTTTTGAGATACAGGGTTTGCAAAAATCATCAAAAATAATACAGTACGGAACCATTTATCTGGAAACCAGTTAACCGGAAAACCAGTTATCCGGAATGATATTTCTAATGGATTGATGTTAGAATTTTCATAGAAAAAAGTGTCATACACTGCCAATTTAACATAGACATTGCTTGAAACAATTGATAACAACATCTAGTATTTGAAATAGAAGCAAGTATAGTTATATTATAGATGTTTTCATTTTTATGCAGAGAGAAAACAAAAAAAATTTTGTTCCCAAGGAATTCCTATAAATTACCTTTTTTAAACTCTAACATTTGATCTTACTTGTATCTAATTCTTTGTTCATGTAATCTAATAATTAATTTAAAATTAGAAATAATAAATACTACAACCACATATATTCCATAAAACTTATCAAATGGATGCTGCTTTAATGTCCAACCAGTTAACCGGAAAAACCAGTTATCCAGAATATATCCGACCCCAACTACTCCGGATAAATGGTTCTGTACTGTAATTATTATTATGTTAAAACAGATTGCAAAAATAGGTTTTCGACATGGCAAAAACAATCATGCATCAAAAACTTGCCACCCCTGTCAGCAACTAAAACAATTATTGTTTTTATTGGTTGGTAAAAAAGAATGGTGGTGGTTATGGAAGATCAGAGAATAATTGAGATATTTCATGACAAGAAATGTTGTCAATTTGCCAATTCTCAATTGTTGACTTGCAGTTGCAAAATCTGAGAGTCATGTTTCATGAATTTTCAAAGATTTATGTAAATGAGTAACCATAAACACTGATCATATGTGTGAATAGGTTAACTAAAAATTGTACATTATGACAGTCCTCTTTTCTTATAATAATAAAAAACCAATGGACTTAAAGCATTTTACTAAATTTTAATGTCAGCTCTAGAACTCAATGCAAGTAAGTAGACACCACATATCCTGATAATATGAATGAATAGATTAATTAAATATTGGGAACAGATGTAGTATTCGCCCGGAGCCGGCCATCTTGTTTCTTTGTTGGTTACTTTTGACCACTTTATATGTAATTTTTGAACAATTCAGAAATTAAACATAAACAACAAAAAAATTTTAAAATGAAAATCAGCACTCCAAACATTATTTATGGAAAAAAAAAAAAAAAAAAAAAAAAAAAAAAATAGTGGAAGAGAGAGGAGGCATTCATAATTAGCTAACACATTAGTCATAATTAGCATACATGAATTTTAAAACAGTATAATGAAGCAATATATTTATTTAAATGTATATATATATACATACACATATAAATCAAAATTACAGTCAAAATTGTTTCAGAGATTATACATTAAAAAAAAAAAAAAAAAAAAAAAAAAAAAAAAAAAAAAAAAAAACAGAAATAAATGAATAAATTGGAATACAGAGATTTAAAATCAGGAAACAAAATGGCTGCCATGCGAATACTACATGATAGCCAAATATTGTAACTGATGACAATATTTGTCATCAGTTACATTTTTTCTTATACAAAAATACAATGAATTTTAAGCATTTAATAGATTTTAAACAACTGTACCTGACTTATTTGTTCAGCTTCTGAGGCTGCTTGCACTTCTGTACTAGACATAATAATGAAGACTATAAGAATCTATAATAAAAAAGACATTTATATTATTGATAATTAATTCATATAAATAAATAAATAACAATCTTCTGTGAACCTAGCACAGATGAACTTAATACATGTTCCAGAAACAATATGTTAAACAGTTAAACTCATGTAAATAATTTAAAGTAGTATCTTGAAGCCAATATTTTTGGTCACTCAAGACAAGAAAAATATATATATATATAAAAATCACATTTTATTAGCTTAAATATCGCCTGTTTGGCAATAAACCAGCCTCACTGACAAGGCGAAAACAGATACTTTTTTGCATATCAACAAATTTCCCTAATTTTTGAGTATCATTATGAAATTTCCTGGCTCAGTTCTCAGAATCTGTGTAGCCACTCTGTAGCTACCAGGAAATACATTAAATTCTCTTGTCTTTTTCATTAAATTAGATTCTAGAAAATAATAATGATTTGTTCACAAATAACTGATACATATTTAAAAAAAAAAAAAAAATCCTTAAGTTATGAATTCTATTCCAATGTTATTAAAATGTTTCATGAACACTGTAATAATTTTTTTTTTCACCATTTGAGTATGTTTTCTGTACACAAGTGGTGAACATAGAGTTAAATTTCGAATCTTTTCCATATTTGATATGAGTACGAACTTTACTGAAATATCATTTTCATTTGCTGGCTTTTTTAACAGAATAATATATAATTGTATTGTACTTTGGATTTCTTCATGGTAAAAACAGATTGTAAACAGCTGAACTCACCAAAGATATTACTTAGTTTTTTGATATTTGAAGGATACCTGAATACATCGTTAAATTAAAATTCACAAAATTATAACTAGAATTTTTACAAATATAAGATAAACTTCACAATTTCATAAAAAGAGGATCCTGCGAGAAAAGTCTGTATAAACCTCTTTTTATGTATTATTTTGAATTTAAAACAAACTATTGATAATGAGAAATTATAAAAAATTGCAGTATTAAAATATCCTCTAGAAAATGATCTTTTTTTAATATATACACTAGCTGACCTGCCCGGCGTTGCCCAGGCTCGTGATGCTATTCAGTTTTCAAATGTGTTATTTACTTTCTAAATGACCCTTAAATTAAACTCAAATTTTTATGATTTTATATCTAAGTCCATTTTGTCAAAATTTATATTTTTAAATGGAAAAATCATGAAAAGATACTGAATTGAAAGCACATGCTGTTTGGTATTTTATTTTCTATGTAATTTGATTTTTTGGAAACTATGCGTACTGATAGCGAACCAAACTGTGAAGGAACAATCAGGTTTTTACTGAATTCGTAAAACTTTTCACACATTTTAGATTTTATTTTGTAAAAAAAAAGAATTGTATCCATACAAAAGTTCTAAAATTTTTTAAAGTAATATAAATCTGGTTTATTGAAAGACTCTAAAAAGATTGTGTTAAAATACGGACATTTAGTTACTTTAAGCATAGCAAAAATGTATTCTCCATGAGACAGGATGTGATTTGTGTTTGTTGGTGTATTTGAACGGGTTAAATCTCATATTTTTTTTAAAAACAAATTGCACCATATGTTTTTTGAAAGGGTTAAATTTTATATTTTAAAACCAATTGCATCATAGATTATAAGAATGTTTTACCTTTAAAAAAATATTTTCGGTTTGTCAGGACGTATAGAATTGCGTCCTGCAAAGGTAAAACCGCAATGAAACAATCTGGCTTTTATTGATTTTGTCAAACTTTTCGCACTTTTTATTTTGTAAAAAGTATTTTTACTCATCCGAACGTTTCAAAAATGTTTAAGAGGGTGTAAATTTGGTGCATTGAGATGCTTTTAAAAGATTGCGCTAAATATGTACGTTTAGATACTTTTAGCATAGAAAAAATATTCTATTCGTGAATCGCAAAGTGCCTCCTTTTGTTGCTGTCTTTGAAAGGGTTAAATTTTATATTTTAAAAACCAATTGCATCATAGATTATAAGAATGTTTTTAAGATTAAAGAATATGTTTTTTGTTTACCAGTACCTATAGGATTGCGCTTTGCTAAATCAAAACTGCAATGAAAACTACCTGTTTTTTATTGATTTCATTAAAATTTTTGCACATTTTATTTTGTAAAAAATATTTCTATTTGTCTGAACGTTTTGAATTTTTTGTAGGGAGTATAAATTTGGTCTATTGAGAAGATTTTAAAAGATTGAGTTGAAATATGCAAGTTAAGATAATTTTACCATAGAAAAAATATCCTCTCTGTGAGTCGCAAAATGACCTTCATTTGCTAGTGTATTTGAAAGGGTTAAAATCCAAATATTTTAAAACCAATTACATCATTGGTTAGAAGAAAGTTTCAACTTCAAGATCTTCTATTTTGTTTGTTTACATCTTAAAAAATACGGCCTGGAAAAGCATTGACAAAAGGGAGAAAAATGGTTTTAGGAAAAACGACTCTTTTTGAATATTTCTTTTTAAAGGGTTAACTGCAACATTATTTCGAATTAATAATAGCATTTGAGACCTAAAAGTATGATCTTTCGAAATATGTCTGTTAAGTTTAACTGCATTGAGCAGTTTGGTTGATTTGGATTTAAACAAAATGATCCAAAAACAAAAATAAATGCCGAAAAAAGCTTCTTCTTTCGTTTAGGTGCGTAAAAGAGTTTGTGTGCATGTGCAAACGATTTCTTTCCCCGAACATTAAAAAAGTGACTTTTTGATGAAAGTGAGTTCCACTTCGTAATTAATATATCTGAAATTAATCAAAATATTAAAATTCCGAGCTTCAGCTGCATCAGGAGAGGTATTGGGCTACTCTCATAAAAATTTTGAGCCTCGTACGTGCCGTAGATTTTGCTAGCCATCGCAGACACACACATGCTGACAGACAGAGCATTTTGTTCTTTTATTAGTATAAATATAATTCTCCACAACATGTACTAATGATATTGAAGAGATCAATTGACAGCTGCTGGTATATCTCAAAATTACATTGATTAATTTCATACAAATCCTACAGATAGAGCTAAAAGTGTGTAGTAAATCCAAGCCATGAAGGTACAACCATTTTCCTTACTTCTGTATTATAGCCATGAGTTTATATTGAGAACAAATGCACGGATATTCATCAAACTTCAGATTCAGTTAGACATTGGTATAGCTGTTAATGATAAGGTTTTGGTGTACATTGCACAACAGGTAGTGTTGATATGTTGAATTTTTCATGATTTTTGCAACATCTATATTTAAAACACTAATTTAATCAAGCTTAATATTCTGTTACATTTCCACGTAAATAGATTCTTATTAGACTTGGGTGTATGTTGAATAACAGGTGTTAATTTTATACTCTGAGATTGAGCTGGAAATTTTGGTTGTAGACATCTAAGAAGGTATGTTGGGTTATGAAATTGAGTCATTTATTTGAAACAGTGTAATATTTGCAAATCCTTGTTAAATGTATCAACCAATATTTTGTAAACCTTATGATGGACATAGATTGTCATTTAATTTTGGCACTGTCATAATAAATTTTGAATTATTAACATGACATAGAAGAAAGTTTCATTCTTGACACATCCAACTAGTTTACTCCTTTATCTCTTCCTAGTTTAAATTTTAAAATTCTTTTCATTACTTGATTTTAAAGCAAATTAACAATTTTATATTTATATTTAAAACTAATTTGTTAGAAACATGCTATTTAATTAATTTAAATTCATATAATTTATGCAAATTGCAACTTATAAAATAACATTACAATTCTATTCTATAAAGGAACAATTATATATTTTAAAGACAAATAGTAATACTATAATAGTATATATAATATATAGATAATAGAATACACAATAATCACATGTACAGTAAACATTATAGGTGTAAATTAACGGTCGCCACTCACCACGTGGTGATTAAAAATCGGCAATCGATCGCTACCCTAATCGCCACTTGGCGACCAAAAATTCTTATTAATTTGGTTTGTGAAATACAGCTTTTTTCATGAATATATGCATCTCTACTTTGTTTATATCTAATTAGTGAATTGGTTAAATCTTTTTATCGGATGCAAGCAGATTTAGCAACATTTCTGTATTTTCTATATTTTGATGGTGAACTGTTTATTTGGATTATGCTTTCAATAAATAGTTTTTTTTCCTACAAAATATAGTCATCAATTTTAATTCCATGTGCATTTCAAATAAATTTTACTATTTTTACCTCTGGATGCAAGGATATTGTTATATCTTATACCTTTCACTCTTGCCATATACTCACTAATTGTACTACTAATAGTTGGCTGGTACATTTTTTTTTTTTTATATTTATGATTGAAATTTATATAGGTGCCAAGAAAAATTGAAACATTATAACAAATTACTTTAAAAATATAGGACAAAATTAGCACTCACAACTAGGCGAGTAATACTGCAAATTTAGCATCTGACTTTACTGCCACCAAGCAAACTTCCACCACCTCACCAACACATTGGCACTCTTTGATTGCCTTAATAAGACATCCGGAATTTTGAAATCTCAGCCAAAGCAAAGAATATTTATATTTATCAGTACATTCGCCAAATTTAATAATTACCACTTGAATTCTTGATGATATTTAAATCTTACTAAGTTTTAAGTAAAAATAAAATATCCAAGAAAGATGTAAAATAATTTTTTTATTTAAAATTATTAAAAATACAATTTCCTTGCTTGTTTTATACAATGTATTAATTTAAATATAGTTTATTACTTATAGTTTTATCTGCAATATTAATTACTAATTCATATTTTTCCATTCAGTGGAATGCCATTTTTATTTTTAACAAAATATTTGTAACATTGTTGCTTACTAGCTGCTATAGAAAAAAATTCATTTTAACCTATATTTAAAAAGTGGCCACTAACGAAAATGGGACTACCGGCCACTGGCTACTACTCGAATTTCCCAGTTTTCACCTATAGTAAACATCCTCTAATCTGGCACATTCGGAATTTGATGCATACCAGGTTATGAAAATTTCCAGATTATAGAATGAATGTTGGGAAAAACTTATAGCAGTTAGAATTAAACATTAATATTACAGCATAACATGTTTTTTATTCTTTAAACAACTTGAATGAAATAATAATAATAATAAAGTACTAACTGTTTAAAATAAACAAATGTATGTGAGTATAAAATGAAAATATGCATTGCAGGTCTACAGAGTCCACCCACTTGTAGAAGCCATCTTAGTAAAAATCTCAAATATCAGACTGTTTTGTAGTCATCTTTTCTTTTTTTTTAAAGGAAATCAAATTGTATGTGATGTAGTGACCCTATGCGCATGTTGATAGAAACTATGTCTATCAATCTTGCATTCTGAAGTTTTGTATTCAATTTAAATTTGTATATATACTCCAAAAATTCCTCTGAATTATTCTGTTTATCTTTCTGAGAAATAAAACAAATATTTGAATCAAACGATCCATATTCATTATTCAATATTTGATGACTGATATTTATTTTCATTTCAACTTGAACAATCTTTTCTGAAATGGAAAAAGCATTTAATTCTGATGATAAAAAAATACTTTTGCTTTCGCAAAGTATCCATATAAATGTTTGTTATCACCTCCCTTCACCACTCCCTCATTTGCAGGCAGGTTGAATGAGCTATTTATAGATTTGAAAAAATCAACTGTTTGTAATTATTTTTACACACTAATTCCTCATTCCGAAGCTCCACCAGATTATTATTAACACAAGGAGTAATCAAACAAGAAACACTAGTTTTTCTGAAAGTTGTGCGAAATTATCCAGTATGTTGGACCGTAGGATGTTGGATTAAAAGAAGTTTACTATATTATACTTTTAATGAAAAAAAAAAAACAAAAAAAAAACAGATTTTTTTTAGGGGAAAATTGGGTTTTTCATAAAAAAAAACCCATGTAGGTTAGTGGGTTTTTTTTTTTTTTTTTTTTCAGAAAAAACCTGGTTTTTGATATTTCTGGTCTATTTTATTTCATAATGTAAATAAATTGAACTGATGATTTTTCAATGTTACCTGTGCTTTCCTACCAATGATGAAGATACTGAAATTTGATATTGTGACACAGACATTATCAATCAGCAATTTTTGTTAGACTATGTATCCAAAACTAGACTTTTCGTACCTTATAATACTTTGCTTTATACATAGCTGTCCCATACCTCCCTGTTAGAAGTATGGGGCACATTTAATTATGTTTCTATATTGTTCAAGAACATTAGAAAGTGTTTTATTTTGTATTCCAGAAATTGAAATTTTCTGTCAAAGTTGATTTTCTCAATTTTGTAAAAAGTGTCCCATTTTTCCTGACTACTCCCTATACAGCGGACCTCTCTCCATATATATACGCTCCACTACACTGCTGGTGAATAGGCTTCCAGAAGATATGTATGCCAAATTTTCTTTTTCATTTGATTTTTAACCATTTTCTCTGTCTTGCCAATGCCCAGTTATAATAAAGAGTACCAAAGATTGCTTCTTATACATGTTATTTAACTATTTAACACTAACGTCTACGAATGAATCTTAAATAAATGTTTATTTCAGTAACACTTTTCGATAAAATAATGAGAATATTTTAAAAATTCTTTAACTTTCGATTTCATAAAAATATAAACATATAACTTAATATTGCCAATAAATACACTTAAGTAAACATAATGCATAACGCTGATGGTAAAAACTCATTTTGAATAATATGGAATACATAATAAATTAAAACTTTAAATTCAGAAAGAAACAAAGCAGATAAATAATAAACCGGCAATTTTATTATGCTTTTTAAAGAATCTTAAATATTTCTTTGAATTTAGTTAGTTTCATATATCAACAACTTTTAAAGAATTTAAAAATATTTACGGAAAGCAATATAAATAAATATTCAGACATTATACTGATTAATAAAATAAAAAATTGTAATAATGCTTGAAAAAAGTTAAAAACCTACTAAACTACTATTTTTTCAGAAAAGAATATTAAAAGTCTTTAATTAATTATTCAATGATAAAAATGAAATTGTTATAAAACTTGAGAATCAAAATTCAGCACATTTGTTTTAATATATTGTAAACAAAGCACAAATAGAGCACGGGCACGGTTGCAAGTAAACTGTCATTTTCGCTGTTTGGGTGGCAGAAACTTCGCCGTTCCTTGTTTGTCGTCGTTTAAATCCATAGCAATCTTCCCGATATCATGACTTTTTCGTCCAATCATGATTATTTTTTTGGAAAAATATAGTCCTGTCTGGCTAGGCTTAACCTTTTTCTAATGTTTCATTCACCCTCTGCCCCCCCCCCCCCCGATATATAAAAAAAATAAACATTTATTTTTGATCTATATAGTTTAAAAATTCTGTTCCGTTTACGGCTTTCTACTGATAATAAATCAATAATGAATAAAGCAAATTAGGTTTCTTCCGTCAAAAATTACACTTTCCGCCCTTTGACACCCCCCCCCCTCCTCTGATCATATACAGTTTCATATTTTTAAAACTCTTTATTTTGTTTAAATAAAATTTGTCGCATTTATTTCTGACTTATCACAACAAATAAATAATAATTTAGATTATCTCCAGCTTATCCGAAATATGTATGCTTCCATTCTTAGCCCCCCCCCCCCCCATTCCCATCATGCAAATAAGTTTTTTTTTTTAATTTCTATAAAAAAAAATTCTACTATTTTTTTTCTCTTTCCAGAGACAAAAAATAATCAAATATATCGATTTTTTATCATCTCTTTTATTCCGAAAAAAATTCTTCCCTCTGCCCCCCCCCCCTCCAGCAGAATGAATTTTAAAACTTCGAAATTCTTCATTTGAAAAGAAAACTGATATATTTGTTGCTCACTAATAAGAATAAATAAATAATGATTAAATCACTTCCTAACATTCCGAACTTACGCTTCACCATGTAGCCCCCCCCCCCCTTCCGGAATACAAAGGAGTTTTTTTTTATCTTTATTTTACATAAAAAATCTTTTCAATTCATTGTTCCGTAGTCGCAAAAATAATTAATCATATAACTTATACTCTGTTTCTAAAATTCTCATCCAGTCTTCTCTTTGCCCTCCCCCTCCCTCCCAGTTTGCTGATTGTCAAATATTTAAAAATATTGATTTAAAAAAATATTTATTTTTAAAAATATTTATTTAAGAAAATGCCAGACCTGTGTGTCATTAATACATGAAAAATAATCTTAATTATCGTTAACCTACAATCATTTACGCTCCCCCCCTTTTGATACAAATATATTTGTATGCTAGTAGGAAAGATTGAGAAGCATAAATTGTGATTTCTTAGGTTTTAAAGTTAAAATCTTTAAGTTATTTTTATTTCTATGTAAAAAAAAAAAATTACTAATACTAATAATAATAATATTTTTTTGTTTGTTGTTCTATAAAGACAATAGAGAAATAATTATATAAATAATCCCCATTACTGAAATTTCCGTTTCCCTTTCTTCTCATATCCTCCATATAATATTCAAAATTTCAATGAAAAGCGTATTCGTTGATATCTAATAACTATAAATATCTCCTTTCTCCTCGCCCCACCCAAAAAATAATAATTCTGCCCCCTCGTGTGTTTTGCTACAGCACACTACAAAAAAAGTGCATTAATAACTCTAAAATAAAGTTTGTTAATATCTCAAAGTAATGATATTTGTACGAGAAGTCTGTGGTAATTACAGTGGAAAATGAATCGTTTTTGCCACCCAAACAAGCGAGCAGCTGAAGCGTGACGTCACATAGCCATTTCTCAAAATAAAATTTATAGCAAAGGCCAATGATCAAAAAACTAGTCAGAATTAGAGTACCTTTATATGAAAAATGTTACCACTGCATTTCAGATGAATAATTTCATTTCATTGTTGTTTTTTACCTTTTGATATTTTTTATATATGATTACAAATTATTTAATTAAGTGTCTCTTTTTACTCTTCACTGGATATTCCGGGATGTTCTTAGATTAACAATGGGATATTTTAGGATGTCCACCGGACAAAGCTTTATCCAACATATGTCATTAATCGTATGTCCTCAGGATGTTATTGTGCTGCATGTATAGACTCCTCATATAATTCTCCATTCCTCATCTAAGGCTAAATAGGAAAAATGCATTCTGATGGGATTTTGCTTTTCTTGCATTGATTTACTTAAATTTTGTCATTCTTAGAGAAAAAGTGGAGGATATATAGTGATGTAGATTAGTTCCTTTAATAACAAAAAGGGACTTTCACACTCTGAGCTGAGCTGAAATTGAAAGAATCAGCAAAAAAACTGTTTTTCTTTTGTTTTTTAATTTCGACTCTCTGTATATAAATCTTGACAAACAATGAACTCCTGATTGGTTAAGCATGAAACGATTCGATGGCTTTTTAATCAAAATCGAAAAGTTTCTTACAAAGATGAGGTCAGTGTAATGGCGGTTGCAACGTTGACTGAACTGTTGTTAATATTTGTTGTTATTATGCAACTAGAAGCCTCCATCTTTAATTGTATACAACACACTATATAAAAAATCAGGAGCTTTGTGATTTGAGTTATATCAGTTTTAAATGACGTACAAATTCTCTTCTTTCCTGAGTGTAGATGCTGTGTTGTTTTGCGAAGTTAAAAAGCATTTTAGAACTAAATCCATGAAGTAAGACAACTCTTGAGTGACGTTCATGCTCTGTGAGGTAAGATACACTAAAAAATTTTTTTAACTAGTGCACAGAATTAAATTCGTGCTTTAAAAAATTAGCAATTAATTATTTTACTTTAAAGAGTTATTGAAGGTTTAAGATTAGTTTTGTATTTCTTTACGACTTTTGCGAGGAAGTCGAGGTGTCATAGGGTGTCAATATTTTGTTGTTTTCGTATTTCATATATGTGATATATCGGTTCTAAGTCATCTTTTTTTACTATGCGCTGTAAATTTTGTTGTTATTTACTCATAATTTTTCCGCCATAGTTGCAAAAGTTTCGCTAAAACTTGTTTTGAAGTTAAATGTAACATTGTCAACAAACAAGCTTGTGTTGAGATCAAAGTGTATTGTTTTTATAAGAAGTCATCCTGACTTAAATTCTTTTATTCGTAAATATGTAATATTTATGTTTGCGTTGTTTATATTAATTGTAAAATGCGTATGATATTTATGATTGTATCTATTTGACACTTTGTTACTAAAACGAAAGATTTAAACAGTATGCTACACTTTCTTATTTTTAAATATCCCGAAACATTTAAAACTGATCTATGCACCGTTTATTATGTTATATTAAAAATATTAAAATGCTAAAGTGTGAATGCTGCTTATATCCGAATGTGCGACTTATGGTGTTTTTTTTTGTATGTATAATGTATGCTATCAGTTTAAGTATATTATTTTCTTTAGTTTTGCATTTCATGAATGTTTGAAACGTTTTAGTTTTGTGTTAATTTGTAAATAAAAAATGTTTTCTTTTGGAACTATAATAATTAAAAGCAGAATATATCCTGGTATTTTTTACAATAGCCTCGAATAATACAAATAATTCTATCTATTTTTTAATTTAATTTATGATCATTATTTGCAATTATATTGAGTAATCATGGGCATACTACATATCCTAAACAAGTTAGAAATTGCATGTCAAATGTGGTGCATTTGTACTATAACTAGTTTTATAAATATTTAGATCTTGGTGCAGTGTTACACTCTTGGGCAAATAGATATGAATACAAAATTTATTATGCTTCTATATATTAAATTCTGTAATACAGAAGTAATATGAATCCTTTTTAAAAAGAATTAATCACCAGGTAGAGTGTCATAGAGATCTGCACGGGCCAGATTTCCATTAACGGCATTTGTGCCAGGCCTAGTTACTAATCTTTTTGCGATGGGCCTTCTTTTTTTTCGTACAAAGCCGGGTATGATTTCATTCTTATTAGTTTTCATGGACCAAAATAATCAGTTTTGATTGAATCATCCAGTATGAATATGAAAATCCTTTTCTCAATGTGACCAAGTTTGTTCAAAAATCAGTAAAATTTGGCTTGGTCCGAAAATTTTTGCAAAAAAGGCATATACTTTTAAGCTGTTATTATTCTACAATTAAACATTAGAATCTATTCTTTTTTTTAAAGAGTTTTAGATTTCTAGGTTTAATAAAATAGTTAAATGCATGGAAAAAAAAACCTGCCTGTGACAAAAATTTTTTTTAACTGAAAACCGGAAATTTCTTTTAAACTGTTTATCCATGCAAAATGAATACAATAATACGCGAGAAAAAATATATTGAACATCTACACCTTCTAAAAAGGGAATACAGTAGACTCCCTCAAATCTGCACTCCTAAAATCCGCAACTCTCTAAAATCTGCACATATTTTACAGATGTAAACAATGAAGCATTCAGTTCAGATGTAGGTGGAAAATTTGACTTTTTTAGTTTTATATCAATTCCATATATTTTTTAATTTGTAATTTTTGTTAAGGTTATTGAATTCATGTTTTTTCATGAAGAAAGAATAATTTATTTCTAAAAAAATAAGGATATTGCTGATATCATTATCATTGGTAATCACAATCTTGCCAAATATATTTATGTATTAATCAAGCTCTTACACTTATTAAGTCTGGCTAAACCTGAAATAAAGCTTCATTATTTTATGATCTTGATGTGAATTAGTAATGTACCTTTATGAGGCAAGTTTCATTGAATAATTTAGGAAAAACACCTTTCAACTCTATAATGAATATTTAATTGTATATTATTGATTTATTAATTTAACTTTTGCTTTTAGTATTTTTATCATTTTAAAAACTATCTAATTTTTTATTATTTTAGTTTATTACTTATTTTAATATTTTAGCATATTGTAACCATTCATCATATCTTTGATTTCATTATTAATTACATTCAAATTACTTTTAAAAAATGTAAACAAAGCAATGACCAGAAATCCGCAAAACCTCTGGTCCCAAGCTGTGCGGATTTGAGGGAGTCTACTGTATATTTTTTTCATTCCAATGTGATTTCATAATTAGAAGATTTTACTTTTACCATATGTATCATTTTTTAGACTTTTGTCTCTATTACATGAAATATGGATTAATAATACTAATAATAACTGAAACATGTACATACAAAACAAAAAAGTTGAGTGTATTTTTCTGCTACAAAATTGTTTTTCTCTTTCTTTCTCCAAATACTGATTTTCTTAACATTTTATTAACCAGTAAACAAATGTTTTGAGAATTTAAGGAAGCAGTACAGCATCTACTGTTCAATGGAATTGGAATTGTTTTTTTCATTTTATCACTATTTCACATTTGTCAAGATACTGTAAAATACCGTTAATCCGCCCCCCCAAACGTGACGAAAAATCGTACAACAATTAGAGAGGGGGTGCTTACACGGGATTTTCTCGCGATCGTTTCACAAAATTTACTGGAATGAATCATGATGAAATGAATGTATCGTTGAATGAATCATGAATTTTGATACTTGAAAAAATTTGGGATTAAAAAAAAAAAAAAAAAAAAGCATGAAATCAATTAAAAAAATCTCAAAAAAATGCACATTTCATCAAAGATTCATGATTCATTCATTTCATAATGATTCATCCTATTCTCAATCGCCTTTGAGAATAGGGAGAGAGATCACTTTCTCGGGATTTTTTGAAAATTTCACATTTTTTATAAAGTGGGGAGGGGGTGTTTGATCGGGAAGGGCGGATTAACGGGATTTTACGGTAAATGATTTTTTTCTTTAATATTGTATTTATTTCTTCTGTAGATTTGAATACTTAGGCAAGGTAAGAAACTATGCGTTGTTTTCAATAGATGTACACTACTATATTTCAATTTAATTTTAAAAAGATTTACATTTAGCCTTAACTTCAAACTTAAAGAACCACTTTGTTTTCATTATTAATAATCTAATTCTTCAAAAAAAAAAAAAAAAATTTTGCTATTTACTTATTCAGGTTGTATTATAATTGGAATATAGCTGTCTTTTTATAATATTAATCAGTAAGAACTATACAGTTGAACCTCGAAAATCCGGACCTCCAAATTCCGGAAATCTCTAAAATCCAGACATTTTTCAGATTTCAGTTTTATTAATTTTTTAAATAAGACATAGCTGTAATTTTCATCAACTGCAGTTAAATTCTGATAACTATACTAAAATAATATATATAGATATATTCTGGTTAATATTGTAATGACTTGCCGTTAATTAAAGATTTTATTGTTACAAAAATTAAAAAGTTAAAAAGCTTTCAACAAAATTTACAGTAATGAATCATGACGAAATGAATGAATCGTTGAATTAATCATGAATTTTGATACTTGAAAAAATTTGGGTTAAAAAAAAAAACGTAAATTCTGTCGAAAAAATGCAGGAAAAACGGAGAAATTTGTAAAAAAAAAAGAAAGCCAAAACAAGCATGAAATCAATTAAAAAATCTTGAAAAAACGCACATTTCATCAGATTCATGATTCATTCATTTCATAATGATTCGTCTCACTCTCAATAGCCTTTGAAAATCGGGAGGAAGGGCGCTTTCTCGGGATTTTTTGAAAATTTCAAATTCTTTATAAAGTGGTGAGGGGCGTTTGATCAGGAAGAGCAGATTAACGGGATTTTACGGTATTATATAGCCATAAAAAAAGATTTTTTAATAAACCTCCAAAATCTGGAAAAATCGAAAATCCAGAATCGCCGCGGTCCCGACGGTTCCGGATTTTCGAGGTTCAACTGTATTTATAATGTACATAAGAAAATGTATAACACACCCTCCTGCAGACAATTTTCATCCTGTTGGATTGCTGTTGCAGACACTACCATAACTTTATGCTACTTGGGTTAACCTTAATTCCTTCAGATGCATGCATTAGTTTTACTTGAAATTGTTTAAGCGAGATTTATCACCCTCATCCTGTTCCTAACAGAAAGACCACACAAGCTCTGGCTCTCCAGAAAAAAAACTTTATTATATAAAATGACTATACATCACAATCTCCGTTTAAAAAATATCCAGGTATTTCAGTTTTGAAAATCTGGTCTTTTTTTTTTTTCATGCAATTAACTACAGCATCTTTCAATTAGTCAGGTCAGTAAATGAAGTCTTTTAAGACATTCAGATTAATTGTCATAGTTGTCACATATGTTGGTTAGCAGGGGTCTTCAGATGACTGGTTGGCTGGAGTCTGCAATCGAATACAGAATAAATCAACAAAAGAGACATCAATGTAAGCCGATATTTCCCCATACTGTGCAGTGTAAGAATCCTCAAGACAATTATTACCCTTCTTCCATTTTGTTTTTATTTTGACATTGACCATTATTTCCTGTTTAGATTTAAATCTGAAGATAGCAGCACAGACAATCACCTCAAAATTCATGGCTAAGATTCCAGAACTAGTTCAAACTAAATTCGCACATTAAAATACAATTGGTCTGCCAAGTCATACACTGGCGGAAAACACCCGTAAAAACAAGTTTTGCAATTGACTCATAGATTACCATTGTGCTTTCCTACTCTCAGTTCTCCATGTTTTCATATTACTGGGTACAGAAAAAAACAATTATAATAAACCTATTAATCCACTGCTAAAATTGGGTCTGCATGTGGTTTTCATCAACATATGACAATCAAGTTCTGTCCAATCTTAAAATTTCAGCCATCAACTCAATGAGATGATGATCTGTGCTGCTGTCTTCCGGTCCAAATCGAGGATTACCTCTTTACCCAAGAAATAACTACGGGCATTGAATATTCAAACAAATATCTCCTAATTATCTCTTTTATAAATTCAAGCCATAAGTATTTTGTGCCAAAATTTCAGTTTTTGATAGATAAAATACCATTAAACTGATGTAGGCAGCTGAAGCTGGTAAGTTTAAAAAAAATTTTCAAGCATTGTAATTGTCATAAAGAAACAGGTACGAAATTATCAATCCTAATTGAAGGTCAAAAGTCTTATCCAAGAGAACTGCAAATATCTTTTGAGTTTTGACCAATATTATTTAAATTTGTATGCTATTTTATACCACAAATTTTTTATAAAGATTACATACTTAACAAATATCAATATTCTTTACTATAAAATCAATCCAGAGGTGCCAAGTATTACGATTTGTCCGTAATTATTACAGATATGCAACAAAAGTTATGGCGTTACAGACATCAGGATAGAAATTACGGATAAAAAAATCGCGAATTTCTTCAAAGGATCGCTTGAAAAAAGGAAAATTTCGATATAGGATCTCGGGGGGGGGGGGGGGGGGGAGAAACAGAAAAGATTGTGTGAAAAATACAAGCATTTCATCAAAATATCGTGAAAAACGTGCAAATTTTGTGAAAAGATCGTGCAAATTTTGTCAGAAGATCGCGAGATACACGCAAATTTTGTCAAAAAATCATGAAAAACACGCACATTTTATAGGTGAAAACTGGGAAATTCGATTAGTAGCCAGTGGCCGGTAGACCCAGTTTCATTAGTGGCCACTTTTTAAAAGTTAGTAGCCACTTTTTAAAAATAGGTCAAAATGGCTTTTTTTTTATTTATTTAACGGCTAGTGAGTTACAAAGTTACACATATTTGGTTAAAAATAAAACTGTCATTCCACTGAATGGAAAAGTATGAATTGGTGATTAATACTGCAGATAAAATTATAAGTGATAAACTATATTTAAATATATATTAAATCATTGTATAAAACAAACAAGGAAATTGTATTTTTAAATTTTTAATTCAAAAATAATTTCACATCTTTCTTGGATATTTTATTCTTACTTAAAATTGGTGGTAATTATTAAGTTTGGTGAGTGTACAGATAAATATAAATATTCTTTACCTTGGCTGAGATTTCAACACTCCGGATGTCTTATTAAGGCAAAATCAGAGAATGCCAATGTGTTGGTAAGGTGGAGGAAGTCTACTTGGTAGCAGGCACGTAGCCAGGGAGGGGGCTAAGGGGGCTGAAGCCCCTCCCGAAAGTTTCAAAAAACTTTACAAAATTATTTCTATGATAATAAATAAGTTTTATTTGTTTTTATCGTCCATTACATTAAAATCAACTGCATTTTTAGCTGTAAAAATATCCATTTACTTACTTAGAGTACAGTAATCCATCAATATTTCGATTGATTCATATTGTTACTTTAATAGATATTTACCACTATTAATATAAACTTTTTAAAAAGGAATTTATTTATCGTTCTGCGCAGTAAAATTCAATCAAGTGATTCCAAATCATTGATTTGACTAAGCAAAATGAAATATAATACTCATATGGCGTATAAACTTTAGGAGACTATTACTAGCATGTTATGATCTTCAACTTTAAGAGACTTTTACTATAGCATGTTATGGTCTTCCTTAAATTTCTCTAAATTCACGCATATAATGAAAAATTAGAGCAATCACTGTTAAAATGTTTTGAAGAGAAAGGAACCAAAAACTTTATTAATAGCCACCTATAATGTAAAATTACTTGAAAAAATATAATTTTAAAAAAGTATCTTTGATAATGATGTTATAACTGTAAAACACATTTTATTGAAAAGAGACTATTAGAATGCATTTTTAAAAAATAATGGTGCGAAGAAAAATGATATGGCATCGAGAAATTTTTAGATAGACTGCAAGGCGGCATCTACCCAATCTCTTCACTGAACAATTTTTCTGCGAAATATTCGATTATGAATCTTTAATAGAAAGAAAATACACACAAAGTAGATGCTTTGTTTGATAAATTTTCTTTGTATTTTGTACAACTATCAACTTTAGAGAAGGATAACCGTATGTAGAGATCTTTTGACAGTTTTTCATAGCGCTGCCGAGAGAGTTTTCTAGACCGTCAGCGCACGTATTTGGATAAAATATACCGCATTTTTTTGGCATTCAGGGAGAAGAATTATCTCATGAGCCTTTCTGTTTATGAGAAAGTTTTCAGAAATGACAAAGCCATAGTGAGTTCTTCAAGAAAACTCTCGTGACATGATATCGACTGTAACTCATGCTAAAGATGTCCTAATTTTTTTTACATAAATATAGAAAAAAACGCAGTAGAAATCATCTACGAGATATTTTATTGTGCATCAAAACTTCAGAAAGACATCTTTGAAACTGAAATAAAGATCCCAAGACTAACATTTAGACAGGCAATACGTACAAACCCTCAAATTACATCCACTGAAGAGTATTACAATATCATGGTCTTTATTACCCGTATAAAGTCTTATTCAAAATTTAAATGATCGATTGTTTTCGAATGAAGACATTCTAAGAGATTTCCCATTACTTCTCCCAGGATTTGTTTTGCTGGAAAAAGCAGGCAAATTATAGAATATGTCGCAATATTTTCAAGATAAAGTGCCAATAAAGCAAGTGAAGTTGAATATGATTTAGGGTGCAAACGAATTGCTAATGTTGACACATGCACAGAAGTTCTAAAAGTTTTAATACTGTAATTTGATGAATTACAATATTATTAAATACTTGCTGACAGTCTTAGTTAAAAACCTAGTAACAACAGTCAATGCTGAAAGATCTTTTTCGACAACGAAAGTAATTAAATCTTTGTCTCGAAGCGTTATGGCCGATGAGAGACTATGACTAGTTTTGCCATAATTTCCTGTCATTGGAACATTTCACTATTTCACTGGTACACTAATAAGTCTTGATAAATTAATCAGCATCATGGCTAAGAAGAATTTACGATTGCATCTGTTGCACTAGTAAATTTATTGTACCAAGAGTATAGCATTTTTAATTATTATAATCAGAGAATGTAAAATACAAACATAATTTTTATGATTAGATATGAATGTAGCAATTAATTTTTCTTTGAAAAAAGATGCATGTAATTAATTTCATTAATGGATCAATAGTTTCAAGACCTCGCACACGTAATGCCAGACAGACTCTGTCCTGTGATTTAAATCAATTCATATTACTTGTTTGCACTTCAATATTTTTTAATGATTTTCTCATAGGATATATATGTGAAGATCATCTCAAACATTGTTAGTTTGCACTTTTTAAGTTCATGGAAATTTTTTTCTTAAGAACGCTTTCCATTTCCGAACCAGTTTGGAAACTGTAAATGCTCTTGAAAGTCAAAAGCTGCAATAGAAATTGAAAAAATTAAAAACCAAATAACAAGATTTGACATGATTATCAAGTATCCTATCCAGGAACAGACTTTAGGTTACGTCTTGATTATTTTTAAAGTTTTTGCTGTAAATTATACAAATTACTTTTGTATGATCAGAAAAATCCAAAATTGAGCCCCTCCCGAAAGGAAATCCTGGCTACGGGCCTGCTTGGTAGTAGTAAAGTCAGATGCTAAATTTGCAGTATTACTCGCCAAAGTGGCGAGTGCTAATTTTGTCCTATATTTTTAAAGTAATTGGCTATAATGTTTCAATATTTCTTGGCACCTACATAAACTTTAATCATAAATTTAAAAAAAAAAAAAAAGGACCAGCCAACTATTACTGGTACAATTAGTGATCATATGGCAAAAGTGAAAGATTTAAGATACAGAAATGTCCTTAAAATCTCCTTGCATTCAGAGGTAAAATTGGTAAAATTTATTTGAAATGCATGTGGAATTAAAATTAATGACTATATTTCGTAGGGAAAAAAACCTATTTCTTGAAAACACAATCCAAATAAAGAATTCATGGTAAAAAGCCAAAATATAGAAAATACAACAAAGTTGCTAAATATGCTTGCATCAGACAGAATGAAAGAATTAACCAATTCACTAATTAGATGCAATCAAAGTAGAGATGCCATTTTTCATGAAAAAAAAGCTGCATTTCACAAAGCAAATTAATAAGATTTTTTAATCGCCAAGTGGCAACTAGGGTGGCGATCGATGACCGATTTTGAATTTAAAGAATTAACCAATTCACTAATTAGATGCAAACAAAGTAGAGATGAATATATCCATGAAAAAATCTGTATTTCACAAAGCAAATAAATAAGATTTTTCAATCGCCGAGTGGCGACTAGGGTGGCGGTCAAAAGATCGCGAAATACGCACATATTGCGTCAAAAGATCGATTCAACGCGCTCATTTTGTCAAAAGATCGCGAAATACGTGCATATTTCGCCAAAAGATTGTTTAAAACGCGCTCATTTCGTCAAAAGGTCACTGAAAAAGCACACATTTCAAAGAAAAATCGCAAAAAACGTGCACATTTTGTCCAAAAATCACATAAAACGCACACATTTCGTCCAAAAATCGTGAAAATTTCATCCAAACATCGCAAAAAACTTGCAAATTTCCCCCAAAGATCGCAAAAACAGGCAAATTTTGCCAAGAGATCGAGGAGAAAAAATTTAAATCCCCCTCTACCCACCCATTCAGCCTTCTCTGAACTCTGGTTACTTATAACTTTTATTGAAACTTGGCACTTCTGCATATCATTTGTAGAATAGGATGGAATGGAGAGGTGGGTGTCCTCAATGATCGGGGTTAGAAATTAGCGGTCATTAGTTGCCAAATGTAACTAATTGCATTTGGCGACCACAAAATCATATCTAGTTGTCAATTTTGACGCCTAGCTTTTTTTTTTTTTTTTTTTTTTTTTTTTTTTTTTTTTTTTTTTTAACAAACACTTATTGTGATTTTAGCTTATGTTTTCCCCCCTGCCACACATACTTGTAGAATCCTGTTTTCCATAAAATATTGGACAGTATCATGTGTCTAAGACAACCCATGCCATTTCCCAAACATCTTTATTTTAACATATGACTGATAAAATTGATTTAAGGCCAAGTGTCTCAACAACTCTCAGACACCTTGTTCGGAAAGTATGGTTTAAAAACTTCCATGCACCTATCAATCATCTAAGTTAACTTCACTTTAACCAATGACAGATAAAACTGAACTTAAAGCCACATTTCTAAAATTATATGGACCCCAATTGAAAGATTTTAAGGCTGAAAAAGCCTTTATACATGGTATTCCAGTGTAATGTATGGTCAAGGTAAGATACCTGATTTAAAAAGCTAAATATGATTTTAATGTTTGTATTGTTTTTATTTTCATATTTTGTGTTGTTAATTTTTGTATTCATGCTAGCTTCATTTAAAAAAAAAAAAAAAAAAAAAAAAAAAAAAAGTTTTTTTTAGAATTTATATATTGTAGTTAAATCAGGTTTTACAATTTTTATAGAAAACCAATTTTTATTTTGATTTAGTAATTAAGGTCAGGATATAGTATTTAATATATACATCTTTCTCTAGCCTTAACATCTAAAAATAGAAACAATATTATTGTTAACATAGTTGCAGAAATGAGAAAACATGATGCAATGTAAAATTGCAATCATAAAATGTTGTTTGGCAACATTTTATGCAATGATGTTAATTGACGCCTTTCTTAAAGTTCCCAGTTTCTAAACTTGGCAATGTTAGTTGAGCAAAATTGCTTCTCACTGAATTTTCAAATTTAATTTGGTAAATTTTCTTGTTTTTTTTCCACAATTTTTAAAAAATGAAAGAGTTTGTTCTTCTCAAATGATTTAAAGTAAAGAATTGTTCATCAAGGAGGTAGTCTGTGCCTTTGAAGCCACCGTAAAATACCATTTTTCGTTCTGATGCTCGTTTGATGTTCTCTGATTCGTTTTACATTTATGTTCTTCTTTTTTTTTTCTAAATTGCCAATTAAAAAACATTAACATAATCAGGTGTTCAGAAAATTCAGACATAAAATGTATCACAAATTTCGACCAATGATTGCCGAAAAAAAAAAAAAAATTCGGAAAAAAATCTGCTATTGGGGCTATCAGCTCGCCATAAGAAAATGGATTTTACAATTCTTCTTTGATGAAAGATCATTATAATAAAAGTTGAAATAATCAACGTCAGTAACAAAATATTTTCTTTCTCATGGATATAACTGAACTAAAGTGTATCAACAAAAGAGAAATTTCAACTGCAAAATTCAGAAAAACCGGCTTTCCAATACTATATTTCTACAACACAATACAATAAAAGCAAGTTTTGATTGTCCTGCCTTGCTTACCACGTTTCACCATATATCTTGGAAAAGAATGATTCATGCTATATTGCATTTGTTGATTTATGATCGGCAACACAATCATGAAGAAATGAACCAAAGAAAGAAAAAAATTTTTTTTTTCTTTTTTATTAAACAGCCTGAATATTTCATTCAAAATTTTCAGGAATTTTAACTTGTAAATGCTGAGCATTTCTTCCCTAAATTATAGTAATCAAATGTTTTGTTTGATATATCTGAATTTTTCTTTAAGATTGATACAGTTACAATACCAAAAATGCTAATTATTTAAAAAAAAAAAAAAAAAAAAAACTCAAATGATTACTCCATCATGTAATTATTTAAGGATATTAGAAACTACTTTCATTTATTAATTTTTATTATAAAGTTTTAAGAAAGATCTTACTTATTTGTACTTGATTATATCTTTTATTATTATAACAGTGTAACATTTTTCTAGGCACAATTATGTCTCGACTGGGGGCTAAGACGTATAGCCGCAAGCCTGATTGCAGGACAAGTATTCAATTTGACCATCTTTTATCGGACAAAGGTAACAAGCCTTCAACTGCTAAAGTGTCTGTTGCTGGAATTCACAGATGGGGCATGACATCTTTTACTTCTATTCGAAAAAATCGTATAAATGGTCAAAAAGAAATAAAAGAAAATAATGAATCTGCAAAGCGTCCAAAATTGGATACTCCTTCATCTCATGCTGTCTCAGAAGATCCATTTAGCTTTGAAAGTGATATTGAAAATCCATCTCTTCATTCCTCAAGAGTACAACAGACTACTGTAGAAAAAAAACCAGCTGTCTCTAAGCCTAACAAGTTCTTTAAGAGTGGCAGTTCACGAGCACTTTCAACTGCTTCAAACTCACCGAAGAATAGTGACTTTGATGCCTTGCGCTTGTCAGTACCACCTCCAACGTATAAAACAAACAATGACATTTTTTTGAATGTGCACAGTAACTATAAAACAAATGAAGTTATTCAGGGTTCAAATGAACAGTCTGTTTTTCTGTCGAATACAAATCCAAACATTCTGTACTGTTCAAATGTTCCCAGTTCATGTGCTTCCACAAATTATTCATCTAATCCTAGTGTTCATTATTTAACTCCATACGTTCAACCAGTTCTCACTGCAGATGCGTCATCCAGAGCATTTGATGCTCTAATATCTAGTAAAAACACTTTTCCAGATAGCTGCCTTCAGTTTGAAACTAATACTGATATGATAGATCATTCTTTTTCTCAGGCAGAAATTGATAAGATTACGCAAGAGGACCCTTCTATTTTAAATTTTGACACTGTTGGAAATCATATGCATATACAACACATATCTCAAAGTTTGGATGATAAAATGTCCTCCCAAGAAACCTGTGATTCTGATGATCATCAATTTTCATCTTGTGAAATTGAGAAAAAGGACTCAAATGGACACTTCTCACAAGAACTGCTGAATTCAGAAACAAAATGTGATTATGCAAGTTCTCAAGAACTAGTATCATCTCAGTCTACAGACAAAAGTGAGGAAAATGCATCTTCTAAACAGTCATCTCGTCCAAAAAAAATTTTCAGTTCATCAATGAAGGTTTGTAATTTTTTTATTTGTTAAATGTTATTTATCCCAACTAATGTTTAAGATTTGGATATTCTGCCATTGCAAATTTATAAATTTGTGTGATTTATTAGATTATTATGATTAAGATAACCCCGGGAGCAGAATCACTGTAACGCACATCGCAGACTTTTGAGAAGGTCTGCACGTCTGCAGACTATTTTTCAACTGTTAAAAATTTAGCAAAAAATAAAAAATTTTGGTCCTAAATCCAAAAAATTCATACATAAAATGTATCTCAAATTTTAAAAAATAGGCCTCGAAAAGAAATCAATTTCGCCATATATTGCGGAAAGATGCGAATTTTGTCCAAAGATCATGAAAAAAAAGGCAAATTTTTTCTAAAGATCATAAAAAAAGGCAAGTTTCTTCAAAACATCTTCAAAAGATCACAAAAAAATGTCAGTTTTGATTAAAAAAAATCATGAAAAATGGAAATTTTCTCATTAAATTGTGAAAAAATGGCAAATTTCATCAAAAAAAATTTTAAAAACTGTAAATTTCTTCGAAAAATCGCAAAAAAATGAAATTTTTCTTCAAAAGTTCATGAAAAAATAGCAGTTTTCATCAAGAAATCATGAAAAACGGCATATTTCTTCAAAAGATTGTGAAAAAACAGCCGTGTTCGAAAAAGATCGCGAGAAAACAGCAGTTTCCTTTTTTTAAAAAAAGCATGAAACAAAGCCGAATTTCTTTTTAAAAAATTGCAAAAAACGACAAATTTCATCAAAAAATCATGAAAAACGGAACATTTCTTCGAAAGATCACAGAAAAACAGCAAATTTCTTTAAGAGATCACGACTAAATGGCAGTTTTCGTCAAAAGATCACAAAAAAAAACTACAGTTTTCATTAAAAAATCACGAAAAAAACGGAACATTTCTTCAAAAGATCGTGAAAAAATTACAGTTTCTGTTAAAAAAATCATGAAACAATGCCGAATTTGTTCAAAAAATCATGAAAAAATGACAAATTTCATCAAAAAATTGCAAAAAAAAAAAAAAAAAAAAGAACATTTCTTCAAAAAATCATGAAAAAAACCCAGCAAATTTCTTCAAAAGATTGTGAAAAATCAGCAAATTCCTTCAAAAGATCGTGAAAAACGTCAGTTTTCATTAAAATATCACAAAAAAAGGGACATTTCTTCAAAAAATTGCATAAAAACATCAAATTCTTTTAAAGATCGCGAATAAACTGCAAATCTCTTCAAGAGATCGTGAAAAAAACCCAGCTAAATTTCTTTGAGATCGCGACAAAACGGCAGTTTTTCTCAAAGGATTGCAAAAAAAAAATGGCAGCTTTTGTCGAAATATCACAATAAATTGGCAGATTTCGTCAAAAGATTGCAAAAAAAAACCAGAATTTTTCATCAAAAGATCATGAAAAACCCACAGTTTTTGTCAAAGGCGAGACCCTGCCTTCCTCCCCTCTTTTGGACAATGTTAGAGATGTTAAAAATTCTGAGAACAAAGGCAACTTCTTTTTAAAACTATACTTTTCTTTTATGTCTATCAAAAATACTTGGAAGGTTTGAGTGCATATAATTTAATGCAAGGGATTGGTTTGCAGACTGTTTTTTGAGCTTTTACTTGTGTTGCAGATTGTAGAAAAAAATTCTGCTGCTGGGATGATAACTTTTGTAATCTCGATAAGAAAGAGTTATTTTATTTTTTTTGATAACTTTGATTTATTGAAATTTTGTTTGAGGAGGTTCATTTTGTTATTCATAACAAAAGTTTTAACTTTAAAAAGTTAAAGTTTAAAGTTTATAAATAAGTTTGATAAATTAAAATTCATATTTAGTCATTTGATATTTTGACAATTACTACTTTCAAACAATAATCTTAGTGTTAAATTTCAAATGCATATATTAAACAAATCTATCATGAAAAAAATTTGGAAATAGTGGTAGTTAAAATATAAGGCACCTCTATTCTGTTAAAGGAAAAGGGAGTGGTGTTCCGCCCCTCCCCCCCCCCCCCAAAAAAAAAAAAAATATTTTGCTTTTTTAAACTTTAAAATGTTTACTGGGTTCCTTGAGGTAAGAAAAATTGAAAATTTTGGCAAAAAACAAATCAGGTAAATTTTTAAATATTTGAAGTGGTTTTGGAATTTTTGATGTAACCTAGGGATGCACAACCTATGGCCCGCGGGCCAAAAGTGGCCCGCGATGGGTTAACATGTGGCCCGCGTCCTTCGTCAATTTACAACTAGAAAAAATTGAAATTTTTGTGCAAAAGTCGCAAAAAAAAAATCTTAAATTTCGTTAATTTACCGCTGGAAAATATAAGCTTTCGTTAGTTAGTTAAGAATCGCAAATTTCTTTGATCGGACACAGAAAAATCGCAAATTTCATTGACCAAGTGCGAAAAGATCACACATTTCGTTCATCAGGTGTGAAAAAATCGCGAATTTTGTTCATGAAGATCGGGAAAAAATAGCAAATTTAGCCAATAGCACACGGAAAAATCGCGAGTTTTTGTCGATTAGACACTGAAAAATCAGGAATTTGGTCGATTGGACACAAAAAAATGCACATTTCATTGATCGGGCAAGAAAAAATCGTCGGATTTGTTGATAATGCACGAAAAAATTTCAATTTAAACTCTTTGACTGTGGAAAAATCTGATGTTTTCTCAGTTTAACACATGAAAAAAACGCAGATTTCCTTGATCGGGACGAAAGTTTTAAATTTAGTTGATCAGTTGCAAAACAATCGTGAGTTTTGTAAGTTTATCAATAAAAAAAATCGCGAAATTCATCTTGCCGCGTGCAAAAATGCAGTCTCGTCAAAATTAGTTAAAAATCGCAAATTTCGTTGATTGTGCGCAGAAAAATTATGAATTTCGTTGGTCGGTCACGGGAATATCACGAATTTTGTTGGTTTCACGCAGAAAAATTGCAAATTTCGTCGATCAGGCTCAAATAAAATCGCGAATTTCATCTATCTGATGCAATAAAATCTGGAATTTTGTCAATCAAGCGAAGAAAATCGCAAATTTCGTCAATCAAGTTTGTAAAAATTGCGAATTCCGTCAATCGGCCTTTTAAAAATCACGTTCGTCGATAAGGTTTGAAAAAATTGCGTAATCTGGATGGAAGAATCGCGAATTTTATCAATCATGCGAGGAAAAATTGCAAATATCGTCGACTAGATTCATAGAAATCGTGAATTTCGGAGATCGCCTTCGTAAAATTCATGAATTTTGTCAATCAGGCTCGAAAAAATCGTGAATTTTTTCAAACGGACTTGAAAATTCTTGAATTTATTGACCAACTTCGTAAAAATTACTAATTTACTGATCATGTGCCAAAAATTTGTGGGTTTTCTCACTCAGATTGGTAAAACTTTGTCGATCATTCAAAGAAAAATCACAAATTTTGCTGATCAGCTTTGTAAAGATAGCAAATTTTGTTTATCGGTTTCGTAAAAATCGTGAATTTCGTCCATCAGCTTCATAAAAATCGCGAATTTCATCTATCGCTTTCCCCAACATGAATAATTTCGGCAGTCATATGTGGAAAAATCTCGAATTTTATTGATCATGTGAAGAAAAATAGCTAATTTTATTGATCATGTGAGAAAAAATTGCGAATTTCGTCAATCCACTAAATAAAAATTGCTAATTTTGTTGATTTTGGTTGATTACGCATGAAAAAATTATAAATTTTGTTGATCATGTGCAGAAACATTCTGAATTTTTTCGATCGACTTCGTAAAAATATGAATTGTAGTCAATCGGCCTCTTAAAAATCACGAATTTCGTCGACCATCTTAGTAAAAATCGCGAATTTCATCGATCGGCTTCCTTAATATCGATAATTTCGTCGAACAGTCGCAGAAAAATCGCGAATTTCATCGATCATGTGAAGAAAAATGGTGAATTTCACCGTTCAACTTTGTAAAAATAGTAAATTTTGTTGATCGGCTTTGTAAAAATCGTGAATTTCGTCGATCAGTTTTGTAAAAATCGCAAATTTTGTTGATTGGCGTTATAAAATTTCTGAATTTTGCCGATCAGTTACGTAAAAATCGCGAATTTTCTCGATCAGTTTCGTAGGATTGCAAATTTTTTTGATCAGGCACAGAAAGATAAAATTTTCTCGATCAGTTTTGTAAAAATTGAGAATTTTGTCGATTACTTTCGTAAAAAGCCCAAATTTGGTTGATCAGGCATGAAAAGCTGCATATTTTGTTGACTGGGCGTTGAAAAATCTGGATTTTCAGTGAAGAAGCATGGAAAAATCTTGTTGATCGGCCTCTTTCCCTCTCCTTTGTTCATAAAGTTTACATTTTTTTTCGGCACCAGCCACTTTTTTTTAGCACTTTTAATAAAACAAAATTTACTCTCTTGAATAAAGTCAAGGAATACTATTACATCTTAAGAATAATCCTTGCTATATCTGATATATATACAAACGTAAAAACTGCTGATCTATCCTTACGAACTGAATTGGATATTTTCATTGGCTAAGCAAACTTAAAGGGGCATCTCCCCCACTTCCTTCTGAAAACATATTTTTTATCCGATTAATAGGCCACAGATCACCTTCGAAATTGAATTTTCTCCATGTTATTGATATGGCCCTCGACTACACACACATATTTATAATTGGCCTTTCTCTTAAAAAGGTTGTGCACCCCTAGTGTAACCTATAAATTGGGCTTTAAAAAAATGAATTTAATAAAATAGGCCCCTTCACAGAATTCCTTTTGATAAAATGGGCCCCTTCCTAGCATTCATTTAAAAAACTGTTTTAAAATGTTAATTTGTAAATAAAACCAGGTCATGAAAAACAAAAGCTTTTAGCAGAGGGATTTAAAAAAGTTGTTCTGAATAAATTCTTGGTTCAAATTTGAGTAACTAGATTTTAACTTTCATTGCAAAATGTTATTTTTTCACAAAAATTGTAAAAAAAAAATACAAAATTGATTTTAAAAATAAAAACTTGCATTGACTTCTGCTTTTAAATAAATTACTTCTCTCGCTACTCCCAAATTTTTCCCCATATTCTTTCAGAATGTCTATATCAAAATGCATATTCAATAGAAGCAGGGCTAGAAAAATAGCGTTCCCGGGGAACCTAGAAATCCTTTCCGAGAAAGCATATTTTATCACTAAGGTTCCCAGCCGAGAACCTAACCTTTTGCCATGTCTGCTAGCAATGCCGTGGATGCATTATAACGCATAAATTAAGCAAAAAATTGGCACAAAAAAATAGCTCTTAAGCGCCCCGGGGGATGCATAATTTCGTCGAAATATTACAGGAAAAGCCTGAATTTCAATAAAAAAAAATCTCAGAAAAAACGCACATTTCATTAAGAAATCGCGTAAAAGCGGTGCATTTCGTTAAAAAAAACCATAGAAAATAATAAATTTTGTCAAAATATCGGGGAAAACGGCAAATTTCGTCTAAAAATATCTAAAAGACAACAGATTTCTTTGAAAAATCGCATGAAGCATCGCAAATTTCATTAAAAAATCCCAAAAAAGGCAAATTTTGTAAAGATTTTCTTTTGAAAAGCAACAGGCTCCGTTAAAACCTCGCGATAAAACGGCAAGTTTCCATAAAACATCGCGATAAAACGGCAAATTTCTTCAAAAAATTCACAAAAAAAGGCAAATTTCGTCAAAAAATCAGGAAAAACGGCAAATTTCATCAAGAAATTGCAAAAATCAGCAAATTTTGTTAAAAAAAAATCATGGAAAACAACACATTTTGTCAAAAAATTGTGAAAATGCTCCAAAATTCGTCAAAAAATTGTGCAAAATAGCTCAAATTTCATAAAAAAATAAAAAAAAACGGCAAATCTCGTAAAAAAAAAAAAACTTTTTTTTGAGAAACAGCAGATTTCGTTAAAACATTGCGATAAAACGGCAGATTTCGTCAAAGAATCGCGAGAAACCGGCAAAATTCTTTTTAAAAATCGTAATAAAACAGAAAATTTCTTTTAAAAAATTGCGATAAAACTGAAAATTTTGTTAAAATACTCATACATAAATTTTTTCGGGAACTTATACTTTTCATCTGGGAACCTATATTTTTCATGTAGGTTCCCAGCTGGGAACCTTAAAATTTTCAGAATTTTCAAGCCCTGCTAGAAGTAACTCCCTCCCTGCCCCACTTGGCCAGGAAAAAAAAAAAAACAAGCATAATAAAAGAGAGGAAAAGTGTGTTCAAACAAAATAAAGCCACTGTTGTTAATAGCCAATATACCCGTCATGCTTATATAGGACTCAGAATATACAATGTGACATACCATTTACCAATTCCTGGAAGATAGTACAGTAGCATCAATACAGTATAACATCTTTAATCTGGAAACTTCTGTAATCCGGACATTTCGGTACGTTTATTCGTTTTTGTTTTAAATTAGATATAATAGAATGGTGCCATAGCTCATATATAAACGAATTTCAGAAAATGAAAAGATTAGGTAATAGCACAACTTTTTTTTTCAATTTTAAAACTGTAAGAACTTTCTAAATTACATGTGTAATAATTATAGGTGTCTTTTTAGATATTAAGTTTTAAAAATTTATGATTTAATAGTAATTTCACTATTTTTTTTCCCCAAAGATAATAAGGTGTTGCGAAAATATCGCAAAATCGGATTTTTATTATTATTCCTTTTTAAGTATTTAACTTGTGACTTATTTTGATACTTATAGTTGCTATATATTTGATCTTTTATAACATTAGCTTCAAATATCACAATTTTAAACACGTTACTGTAACTATAAGGTTGATTTTTAAATTATAATTGTAATTCTTAAATTTCTCACTGCAATTTTTTTGGGGTTTAGAATTTAGTTTTTCAATATTTTTCATGACAAGTCTATTATTCTTGTGATGTGCGTTTTATATTAAGTATTCATAATATCAGAAATAAAAAATTTTTAAAATTTGTATGCTTGTTATTTTTAAAGTTTACGACAGATGGCAACATTGCATAAAACTTATATCATTTTTTTTAAAAACATTAGTTTTTGAGCATTTTGAATTGATTTTTCTCAATGTTTTCAATTATCCAGTTCCTTACATTTTTGTATTGCCATAGTAATAAGCGATATTAGTATTCTCATTAATCTACATGCATTTTAGTCACAAAACTTCTGTAATCCGGAAATTTTTATAATCCAGACTTGCTGTAATCGCGACAATTCTGGATTAAAGAAGTTATACCATTTTGTCCCAGGCCTCCATGATGATGGCCTTTAGTTCTGTCACAGACTTGAACTGTCTACTATTAGCATTTAAAGCTCTACTGAGGATACCCATACATTTTCTTGGGAATTGAGGTGACAGTACAGAGCAGACCATTCCATAGCATATTCTCAATTATCCAAAAGCCATTCCTAGGAGGATTTTGCTAAGGTTATGGGAGTGTTTTCCTGCTGAGGCCACCAAACCTCTCTGCACTTGACAATGAATGAGTTTCTGGCAATTCTTGGTAATTGGTAGCCGACATTTAATCTGAGAGAAAAGCTAGGCTAAGTTTACCATCACACTTAATAAGCCTCCACTGTGGTGTCTTTTGGAGAGAATTTCCTCTCCTCCCCTCATGTCGTGCCAATAGAAAGCAAAGCTGTCTAAGCCATCCTAACTAATTTTTTTCTTATTCAAGAATATAACAAGATGCTACTGTGCCTTCCTGGAGCTTGATGCTATTTGGCCCTATCGACTCTGCTTTGCTTGTGGATAGCTTTCAATATAGGCTGGTAGGTGGAGGCTTATTGTGATAAACTTAATCTGGCTTTTCATTTTGAATGTATGTAGGCTACAAATTAAGAAATGCTAGAAACTAATTTACTGCCATTTGCAGAGAGAATTGGTAGACTAAGTTGGATTTTCCAGCAGAACAACTTCCCCATAACCTTTGCAATCCCCATCCTTCTAGAAATGATTTTGGATAACTGGGTGCATAGTCATGGAACTGCTTGCTCTGTAGCCTCATCCTTAGCTCTCAAGAAAATGTGTTGGGTATTCTCAGTAGAACTGTATAGAGACTGTATGCCAATGCAGCCAGTTTAAGTCTATAACAGAACTGAAAGCCGCCATCATTGAAGCCTGTGATAATTTTGATGCTACTGTCATCCAAAGATTGGTAAATGGTATGCCCAGGGTTGGCAATTTTGCCGGCAAAAAGGTATTTTTGCCCGGACAGTGGCAAAAACTGGAAAAAACCAGGAGAAAAATGGAAAAAACTGGCAAAAATGGAAAAAACCTATTTGTCTTTAATGCGTAATAAAATCTGCATGCTAATAAAGATAGTAATGGTATAAACAATTAAATTTAACAGTGTACTATTTAATATTTTAATTTAATTTGCTAATTAATTAATACTAGGTATAGCCCGTTATCGGAGTGAAAACTCTTAAATTATAATTAATGAGAGATCATTCAGTCGAAGACGGGACCCACCACGTGAAGGCGATCTCTATTAGGCCCCACCCATTTTTTAATGTGGTTGGCTTTCCAGTCTGTCCACTACTTACCAAATAATTAAGGATATAGAACATTATATAGAATAATACATACTGTCTCACCACCGCCCACTGACACCACCAATTTCTCAATCTGTCTCATTTTCTCTTCTTTTTCTATTCTGCTCTCTTTTCTTCGCCAGTCTTTCTTCTCGGTGTTCTGGGGTTTCGTTTGCATATCTTTTTTTATTGTTAATGAAGAGGTCTTCCATTTGTTCTTCCATCTGTTCTTCTTTCTGTTCTTCCATCTGTTCTTCCATTTGTTCTTCCATTTGTTCTTCCATTTGTTCTTCCATTTGTTCTTCCATTTGTTCTTCAATTATATTCGACGATTCACTGTTTGAGAGCCTATCTGTCCTTTTATTTATAGAAGTTCAAAATGAAAAAAGATTTTCTTAGCAGACGATTTTTTGTGATAAATACATTATCTGTTTTATATTTCTTCTGCTTTATTCCTTTTATTTATAGAGTTCAAAATGAAAAAAGATTTTCTTAGCAGACGATTTTTTGTGATAAATACATTATCTGTTTTATATTTCTTCTGCGTTTACCTAAGCTGTGTAAAATATAAAGAAAAAAAATATGACACTCAAATGCAATGCATTCACTGTTTGAGAGCCTATCTGTGCCTCAATTAATTAATTAATTATCCTCTTTATTCCTTTTATTTATAGAGATTAAATATTTTGAATCTTTTGAAAAATAAGTGGGATTCAGTCTTACTTAAGAATTTAAGAACAAAATAAAAAATTACATACCTAATTTGTTTTTACCTTAAGTCAGGGATATGTTTAGGAAAATTTTAGGTCCTTTAAAGGACCCTTCATAAAATAATTTATCTTAAAACAGGGCCCTTCACAAAATTCTTTAACCTCAAACAGGAAGGATCCTTCATAAAATTATTTGTCTCTCAAATAGACATTTCACCTTCAAATTGAACTTTTCACAAATTTAATCATTCAAGCACACCATAGTAGCACACCTTCAAATATGTCCAGCAATTAGTGCTGCTATTGAAAGATTTTTTTTTTCAAATTTTTCATTTGTATAAACTAAGATTCGAAATAAGCTATCAACAGATATTCTTTCAAAACTTGTTTACTGTTATGCCATGCGTAAGCAGCAAAATTTAGGTTGTGAGGAAGATATTGCTGAAATATTTGAAATTTAATAGTTTTCTGCTTTAAATATAATTTTATATTAAATAAAATTTAGGTTACTGTTACTATAACTGTTTCTTTGAATTTCTAACATATATAAACTATAAACATAAATGCTTTACTCAGTCTCTTCCGTTCTATTATGTGAATTATTAATAATTGTATAAACATGAATAAATTAAGTTTTTATTTATTTATATAAAATTGGTAATTTTTTTTTCATTTATAATCTTGTTACAAAAATTAATATTCTTTCATAAAATGCATAATTACCCTTATTTAACTTAAAAGTTAAAATAAATTTAAAATAATATTAATTTTTTAATTAAATATGCAGTTTATTTTTTCTTTCGTGAAATATTTTTTCTCTTTCTGGAGAAAAAAATTAAATGGACAGCCTATTTTTGCCACCTCTTTGGCAAAAACCTATTTTTGCCAGGACGGTTTTTACCAGGTTTTTTCCACCTTCGGCAAAAACTCGCCAACCCTGGGTATGCCACATCGTTATTCTACGTCATGTATAAACATAGGAGATACATTAGCTATTAGCAAGCGTGGCTTTATTTCGGGAGGCCAGTCCCTGTCCCCTCTTTTTTTAATGCATTCTTTTTTCCCTTCCTAGGTGGGGTAGGGAGTGAGTTACTTCTTGTAAAAATGTATTCGTATATAAACTGTCTTATTATATTTGTTTTGTTCTCATTGATTTGTTTCCTGTCCAATTGCAGTACAAAATTATAGTAGTTTTATTTCTATAAGACACATTGTATTTTAGTATATTTAAAAGCATTGCTGAACCTTTAAATAATCACTCAATATAATCAAATTATTTACATCTGATTAAATATATTAATATTAATGAAAATTCATATTTTTATGTTAAAAGATTGTCATAAATAATTTTGCTATGTTAAATATTTACAGTTCAAAGCTAAGTACAATCATCGACATTGGCAAGAAGAAACATCCAAGAAAGAAACAGAAGATGTAAGTTGTACTGCCTTACACACTTTTTTAAAAATGTATTTTGGCATGTGACACATTTAGTTTGGATACAAAGAAAATCTGTCGGTCAAAACTGGGGACATTTTGAAAAAAAAAATTTTGAATCATGGCAAATTTTAAAAAAATCATGCATTAAGCATAGATTAACCATATGAAACTTTTCAACATATTCAGATTACAATTCGAACCTCGTTAACAGTGAACCTCAAGGGGAATCAAAATTTTGTTCATGTAAACAGTAATTCATGTTATCAGTATCAATTGTTTGTATTCGTTTTTATAAGGACTGTGAAAACAATTCATGTTAAAAATAATTCATGTTAACAAGGTTTGATTGTACTATAAAAAAAAAAAATTCCCTGTTTAATAAGGTGAAAGATGATATTTAAGTAAACAGTTTGAAAACATACATACCAATATCAGCCATTACCATCTTTCTATAATATCTAATAAAAGGAAATTTCCTTTTTTCATTCCACTCTCATTCACATCATATTCAATAGTAAGCATGGAGATACACCTCACCTTGGAGATATATAGATATCAGTTTAAATACATTTGAAATAGTGTAACATGAAAAAAATACATCATGAACGATTTTTCTCGATAGGCCGTAATGTAACATAATTCTTTTTAGTGTCCTTGTAAATGATCGTTAAATGTTATCCATATCATATTCTACAGCAATCATCTTGTAGTGCACTTCATAGGTAAGAATATAAATTTAAATATGTTTGAAATTTAGAAAAATCATTAAAAATCTATTACTATTTTTCTATGCGAACTATTTTCTCTATATATTCTACTATATGTTTGAAATTTAGAAAAATCATTAAAAATCTATTACTATTTTTCTATGCGAACTATTTTTCTTCATAGGCCATAATTAATGAAATTCTTTTGAATGTCCCTCTAAAGAAATTATGACTGCTACACACTACATTTTTCAATAACAAACATTTCATTGTGAATATCAATACAATAACATTTTTCAATTTCATGGCGATGCGACTATGTCGACAAAAATAATTTTGGCCTGCTAGAATCGGTAAATTACCCACCATGCTATGATTATGTTTTGACTAGTTTTATATATAAAAAATTGTAGCTTTTATGTAGAATTTTGTGTTGTTAATTTTTCTTAATATTTTTTTTTTTTTTTTTTTTTTTTTTTTTTTTTATACAGGAGTCAATAGCTAAACCTTCTTTAGCTGATGAGTTTGAGGATGAGATAGATAAGGAAATTTTTAATGATGTTTTGATTGAAGATGTTGCAAATACATCATATGGGGAAATAAGATCAGTAAAATGTCCTAAAGATTCAAAACAGGTATTTTATTCATACATTCATCCTATATTTAAACAAAGTTGTACATGTTTTGATTTTTACTGTAATTTTTTTTCTATTTTTTATTAGTTCTACAAAATTGTAAAAAATGTTAAACAAGCCTACCAGTGTCATGAATCTGGCGAAACACAAGAATTCAATGATGACATTGAGTATTTACTAGAATGTGTTCAAGAATGTAATAATATTGGGACCAGATGTTTGAGGTAATATTTATTTTTATTTTCTCTTATCTACTTTATAACATGCATTGTTAATTGTATTTTACTTGCTGACCTGCCCAACATTGCCTGTCATGGTATGTCAATGCCAAACTTTTTTCTCTATCTATCATTAGCAATTTGTAGCGATAATTTCCCTCAACTGTGCTACGTACATTCATAAAGTGTCGACTGGAGATGGATCAACTTCCGTGACACATGCAATGCATTCTTTAGAGGCTGAAAATCTAGGTCATTTTTTTATTTAAAAATTGTAAATTATACAAATAGGTCATGTAAAAAATCAGATTTTATCAAACGATTCAGAATTTCGGCGAATGATTACAGAATTAAAAAAAAAATTTTGACTATCAAGGAATAAAATCACAAATTTCTTCAAAATTTCGCTTAAAAAATCTTTTTTTTTTTTCCCAGATAATTGCATGTACTGATCAAGAATTTCTTCAAAAAATCATGCAAAAAACGCATTTTTATCATCATGCAGGAATGAATTGCTAATTCTGTCAAGGAGGTCTGTAAAATTATTGCATTTTTCGTCTTTGCAAAAAGTGATTGCCTATTCGTCAAGATGCTGCATAAAAAAATCAATGTTTTTCGGACAAAATTATCAATTAATCGCAAAATTTGACAAACTATCATTTGATTAAATAGAAAATTTCGTTGAACAATAGTAGAATAAAATCTCAAAATTTATCGAACTATTGCAGTATAAAATCAATTTTTATCTAATGTTCGCGGTATAAAATTGCAATTTTTGTCTAACGATCACAGAATAAAATTGCAATTTTCACCTAATGCTAAATTTTCACCTTTTTCTCGCAAATCTTTTGACGAAATCTGCCGTTTTATCGCTATTTTTTGACGAAAGTTGCCGTCTTTTGCGACTCATTTGACAAAAATTTTCATTTTATCGTGATTTTTGGAAGAAATTTGTCGTTTATCCACGATCTTTTGAAAAAATCTTCTGTTTTGTGACATTTTTTGACAAAATTAGCCATTTTTTTGCAAATCTTGCGGGAAATTAGTCGCGTTCGGATCATCGCTGGAGGGCTGTGTTTTTTCAAATGTGGGGAAAGAAGGGCACTATTTTTTTTTTTATGAATGACAAGAGGGGCGCTAGTTTTTGGAAGAGGGGCACTATTTTTTAAACTAAAGGGCAGGAGGGGCGGAGTGCCTCCCTGAAACCCTCTGGGAGAAACTCTGGCTTCTCATAGGTATAACATTGAGTTTTCCTGCACCCAAAAATATGAAAACATGGAGGGTTGGGAGCAGGAAAACATAATGGTAAACCCATGAGTCAACTGCTAAAATAAGGATTTTAAGTCTTTTCCACCAAGATACAACTTAGTAGATGGATTGCATTTTAATATATGAATCAAGATTCAACTAATCCTAGATTTTCATCCATAAATTCAATGAGATGATTGCATGTACTGCCACCTCCTGGTCTATAACTTTTTTGTGCTTCTGTCTTCACTTATTACGTGGCCTTGTCACTGCATTCTTCGTATTTTAATTGTATGTATGAAGTATGATGTCCTTTTCATTAATTGATTTTCTTTTATGTTTTGTTCAATCTAACTGATCAGATTTGCTATGTTTTACCTCTTAACTGGTGCAAAAAATTGTCTTAAGCTCTTCTTTTCCCAAGTAATGTGTAATTTTTATGCATTAAGTCATTTATTTATTGCAGTATTTTGAATCTTGCTGCCAAATGCATGGGACCTGCCTTTCGTATACACCTTCGTGCCCATGGTACTATGCCTAAAATATTTAGTGCCTTAAAAGATGCTCCATTAGATCCAGTAAGTTGAATTTTTAAATAATTTTTTATACACATTAATAAATAACTTTTTTATTGCTTTCCTTTCCAATTAATTGTTATTATTGATTGTAGGCAAAGGGATTTTATTTCTTTAAAGTTCTTATATATAATTCTTTTTAAGTTTGTTTTCATATTTGCCCAGTTAATTTTATGTCTGCTTACAATTTTTTCTAATAGTGCCAATGCACAAATCTACATGATTAAAATAAATTCCTTTTAAAGGCAACACAATTTTAACATATGGGTCATTCCATGTCAAATCAGTACAAAAAAATAGCATTTTCAACCTGACCCCCTCAGAATTTTATGAAATTTGACTCACTTGTTAAATTTATCTATAAATGGTCAAATACAAAATAATAAGTCTCTATTTCTTATAGTTTCTTAGATAAATAACATCAAAGATTGAAAAAAATTGCAATATTTTGAATTCTGTGCACTACAAAAAAAATCATATATAATTCCCTAATTGACAAAGCTTAATCTCAGTATTGTTCGAAAGGGTTTGCTGTGGATTTTTTTTATGGTATATTGCACACATATGCATTCTTTAATTTTTAATTTCAAGGTCAAACATTTTGACCTTTGACCTTTTGTATCTCAAAAAGTTACCTTTTATTTATTTATTTATTTATTATTTTTTTTTTTCAAAAAAAAAAAAAAAATGTTATTCTTACATTGTTCCTCTATAATATCTGACTTTCTTATTTTGGGATGCTCATGGGATATTGAGTTATAAATTGAAATGCACACACCTGATTCCTATTTTATTACCAAAATCCCCTATATGATGACTTATCTATACTAATTTATGTCAACAAACTTATATTTATACATATTTGATAAGCATATTTAATGATAAGCGTTATTTATTGATAAGCATAGACATGTTCTACTTATCTCAACCGTGGCCATCACGAAACAACTTTCTTCTCACGGGCCTGATTCAAGAAAAGATGACGTCACACAAGAGATCTGAGTAGCAAATGGATGGTTGTATGTGTGCATCAAAAACAAGGCTATAAATTTCCGTTGTATGATTTTTTCAAACAATTTGAGGCTGTTTGGGTGTTTAATGGTGAATGTATAATTCAAAGCTCAATAAACAAGACTTTTTTTAAAAAAATTTGATTTCAAAACTAATCTTGCCCTTTAATTTCAAATACGTATGATTCAAGGTTTTTATTGACGATTTTTCACTTGAAATATACATTTGTGGCAGACAAAATCATACATTAAAATTACACAACATTTGCAGCAAAATAAATAAATAAAATAAAATAAATAAAAGAAATGATACAAAATTGAGATTAGTGATATTTTTCATAGCGTTTAACTTGAAATACATATTTATGGCAGGAGAAATCCTACATTAAAAGTATGCAATTTTAACAGCAAGTAATTTAAGTTTCTTTTAAAAATAAAAATGTTTTAATTTTAAATCGTAAATATCAGAATTATTATTCCATAATTTCATAAATAAAAATATTAATTTTTTCAAACAATTAAAATAAAAATTCTTTTTGTCAATTTCAAATTTCACAATGCATAATTAACTTAAAATGCACATTCTTTTAATAGATAATATAACTAAAAGAGTATTTTTCACTAGTAATATGTACTTTCATGTAATTTTCAATAAACGTGGCATTTAATATTCTCTCATAGAAAATAATCTCACTTTTGTTAATACAGGTAATTTTTTTTATTAATATTTATTATAAGTGATTTTCGTAGTATCATTTTAAACTTTTGTATCGTTATTTAGTAAGATATTTGTAATTCCTGACAAATAAAATTTAAATAGATATAAAAGTTGGTTTCCACATTTGTATTTACTTATGAAATGCAGACCGAAATATTTTTTTCCAATAATGAATTGCATAATAATACTTTTTGGGCTCTGGAAATTTTAGGAAAGTACTTTCATAATTATAACTAGCAGGGGAGACCGAGCTTAGCTCGGTCAAAATTAACTTTGTGTTAATCTCGATATAGTATTTTCACTGTATCATTACTGTGTATTATTTCTGTAAAACATGTTTATAATAGTATTATTTAGAAAAACAATCAATAATAAAACTATGTTTTATGCGCATGTTTATAAATTTTACTTTATTTTAAAATTTACAACGAAAGGACATCAATCTAAATCACTTTTTAGCTCGACTCTGATTGGTTTAACCATGCATCTCGAATCCTCTTAAGAATGTATAAAAAAAATTCTTCACATTCTGAAAGACAATATTTTTTGCTAGATATAGCCAAATTTGGAGGCATTCTTTCATTTGGCTCCAAATACGTGTTTTGGTTTTCGTAATTTTTATAGTCGATTTTTTGGCCATATGTCACCAATATTTTGTCAAATATCACCAAGTTATTGGCTTTTGCCATATTCTCGTGACCCTGACCCGTATTAATCAAAATGAGCCACTAATCAAATTTGATCAAGCATGTGACATAGCTCAATCGTCTTCAGGTAATCAAAAACGGTAGAATATAAAATTGAATCAAAATCATTTAGGCCATTTTTTAGGTAAAATTAGCTTGGCAGCATTCAGCAATGAAGCGAAATGACCTACTAATATAATTTTTTTTAACATGCGACTCAGCCCAATAGTCTTCTCGTGACAAAAAACGTTTTGTTTCAAAATTTAGGTAAAATTGATTGAGTCGTTGTTATATATATCTAGAATGACCCTAGCTCATTAAGACCCAAAATGACACATTAATCGAATTTTCGCGAGCATGTGTCCAAGCCAAATGGTTTTCTCTTGCTCAAAAACGATATAATACAAAGTATAGTCAAAATGGTGAGTACCATTTTCTATATAAAATTAGCATGACCCATCATGACCAACAAATGACCCTTATAATCGAAATCTCTCGAAGGTGTGGCCTAGCTCATTAGTTTTAGCATGCCGAAAAACATTAGATAAAAATTTAGATAAAATCGATTAAGCCGTTTTTTAGATATAGTTAGTTTGACCCTGACCCCTTATGATCCAAAATGACCCATTGATCGAATTTTCTCAAAAAATTTGTCATAACCCAATGATTTTCTTGTGCCCGAAAACGATAAAATAGAAAATTTAGTCAAAATTGCGCGAAACGTTGTCTAGATAAAATTAGAATGACCCAAAAGTGACCCACTAAATGAAATTTCTCGAACATGTGACCTACACCAATGATTTTCTCATGCCAAAAATATGTTGTATGCAAAATTTCGTTAAAATCGACCCACCCATTCTTTAGATATAGCTTGACCTTGACCCATTAAGACCCACAAATGACCCTTATAATCGAAAGCTCTTGAATATGTGACTTAGTCCATTAGTTTTCTCGTTTCTAAAAATTGTTACATACAGAATTTCGTTAAAATTGATCCTGCCGTTCTTTAATTATATATAGCCTGACCCAGACCCTTTATGATCCAAAATGACCCATTAATCGAAATTTTTCGAACATGTAACCTAGTCCAATGATTTTATCGCGCCAAAAAATGTTGCATACAAAATTTCATTAAAATCGATCCATTTGTTCTTTAGATATAGCTTGACCATGACCCATTATGACCCATCATGGCCCACAAATGACCCTCATAGTCGAAATCTCTCAAATATGTGATTTAGCCCATTAATTTTCTCATGTCAAAAAACTGTTACATACAAAATTTCGTTATAATCCATCATGCCGTTCTTTAAATATAAATAGCTTGACCCAGACTTTTAATGACCCAAAATGACCCATTAATCGAAATTTTTCGAATATGTAACCTAGTCCAGTGGTTTTATCGTGCCAAAAAAATGTTGCATACAAAATTTCGTTAAAATCGATCCACCTGTTCTTTAGATATAGCTTGACCATGACCCATTATGATCCATCATGACCCACAAATGACCCTCATAGTCGAAATCTCTCAAACATGTGATTTAGCCCATTAGTTTTCTCATGTCAAAAAACTGTTACATACAAAATTTCGTTATAATCCATCCCGCCGTTCTTTAAATATAAATAGCTGGACCCAGACTCTTAATGACCCAATATGACCCATTGAAATTTTTTCTCGGACATGTAACCTAGCCCAATGTTTTTCTCGTGCCCGAAAACCATAGAATGCAATTTTTAGTCAAAATTGCGTGAGAAAATCTCTAGATAGAAATAGCATGATCCACAATGACCCCAAAAATGACCCACTAACCGAATTTTCTCGAACATGTTACCTAACCCAATGGTCTTCTTGTAATCCAAAACGATAAAATATAAAATTTGGTCAAAATCGTTAGAGCCGTTTTTTAGATAAAAATGGCTTGACCCATAATGTCCCAAAAATGACCCACTAATCGAAATTTTTCGAACATGTGACCCAGCCCAATAGTTTTCTCGTGCAAAAAAACGATTGGTTACAAAATTTCCTTAAAATTGATTGAGACGTTCTCTAGATATAAATAACTTAATCCTGACCCATTATGATCCAAAATGACCCAATAATCGAATTTTCTCGAAAATTTGACCTAGTCCAATGATCTTCTCGTGCCCGAAAATGGTAAAATCCAAATTTTTGCGAAAATCGTTAGAGCCGTTTTTAAGATAAAATTTACCCACACACACGCACACACACACACACAATTTTTGCTCGCATTATAGTATAAGATTGATGAGTTTTTTAAAAGCATTTCTGGGGATATTAATTGACTTCTATCACCCAACATAAAGTATTTACATTTCAGACGGACACATTTCATTCCGGCAATCTAATTCTAAAATTTTTGTCTTCGACTAATATGTGTTATGCACTTAAAATATTTTAATTTATGTGAAACTTCATATTTAATGTAACTAGTTATAAAAGTCAATACAGACATGATGTCATTTTTATCTCAATATCTTCACTGCTGTTAAAGACACCGTAAAAAAAAAAAAAAAAAAAAAAAATCCAATATGTTTAATTCTTCAATTTCATCAACAGTTGTATTATGTATATATATATATAATGAAATTTGACATTTTGCTGTTGGTATAAGATTATTAAACTTAAAAAAATTAACTTTTTTCTGTTTCCATAACTTTCATATAGGAAATGAATTTTTCCACTCATTTAAAGGATACAATAAATTTCCTATACTCATCTGATGATGTTGTCTAAGGCAGGCTTCTATCGATCTGATTTTAAATATTTATTTTTTAAAAGATATTCATTAAATAATTTTTATTTCGTCTATCTCTATGCATAAGAACTTAATACTATTCATGTTTTAAAATTATTTTTGATTTATGCAAACTGAATTGTAAACAGAAATTTATAACCCAAAAATAGGACAAAAAAGGGCTTTAATTCTCTTACCTATTAGATTATTCTAAATGTTTACTTTCCTACTTCAAAATAAAACTTTACAATTCACATCACATGTAAGACCACATGGGAATGGCATAGATTTATTTAATTCATTTTAAATAATGAGGTAAAAGGAAATATTCATTGACTTAGGTTAATCCTTTATCTACCTTTTAAAATGCTCATTAAAAAAAAATATGCATATAAAAGAATATGTAATAAATTCAAATTATCTAAAAATATACACACAATATTAATTTGGATTGCTTCAGGCTGAGCATAAGCAAAATTTCATTGAGGGTGAAGTGGTAAGTGAGATGAAAAAGTCAGATTTCGTGATATTCTATAATAAATTAGGGTTTAATCTAGAAAAAAATTACTTGTAGCTTTTTGGCTAATTACAGCCAAGAACTTTTAGCCAAATATAAACATGTTTAGCCAAGAAAAAGAAAACAATTCACGATTTACACACATTTTTTTATATACAATTTTCAAATATACAAAATTAATATATCACTCGATGAGACTAATTCTTCGTGGTTTGGCCACACACCATTCATTAAACGCTTGTTTAAAAGCAAATTGATTAGAAACTCCTCCTTCCAAATTAATCAACATTAAATTATTCAAATGTTTGATTGACAGTCTATTTCTTAAATCAGTTTTTACAATGTTCATTAAACTGAATCCCCTTTCACAATCTGCTGTGGATAACGGTAGGGTTGCAACAAATTCATACAGGCTAGTTACCTTGGGGAACATATTGGCAATTTCATTTTTATGGAAAAACATCATACAGTCTGCCAGATTCATATTTTTACAACGTGTTGAAAGAACTCGTCTGAATAACTTCCATTCGTGAAGCATTTCTTTTTCACATCCTAATATAGTATCATCAGCAAAAAATGCACAAAGTTTTTTGATTTCCTCAACACCATATGCACTAAACTTTTCATCAGTTTCATTGGGCATATTACATGGAAGTAAAAACTCAAACATTTTTACATAAGGAATGTCCTCAAATCTTTCTGCTAAATTGTTTAGCAAAGAAGACATAAATGACTTTCTAACAAAAATAGATTCACTTCTCAGTTTATCGTTATCTTTAACAAAATGACCGCCTTCATAGTCAAAGCCATTACCTTCAGTGCACTCTGGTACTTTGCTTCTGAATTCCATGAAACGTGTACCAGTCTCATTTTCAGATATTTCTTTTAATTCAGCGATGCAACAATCTAATTTCAAATTAACAGTATTGAAATCTGCTCGACTTTCCACGAAAGTGTAACATAAATCATTTAAAACAAACAATACATCACACAAATATGCCAATGTAGCTAAAAACTTGTAGTTTGTAACACTTTTAAGCAATCCTTGTGCTATTGCTGATTTATCGTTCATCAGAACAGACACAAGATCTGACCAATGATCCAAAACTATGCTCACCGATTTATAAAATGAAAGCCACCGAGTAGAAAAAGTCTGGACAAATTTTTTTTCTGGCACATCCAGCATGTCCTGAACTTCTTTTAGGAAAGCAGTATTTTTGGGGCTATAATGAAAATATTTGAAAATTCTGTTAAAAATATCCTGAAATTTTACTAGATATAGGACCGAATTGGCTGCCTGGCCACTGGCTAAAGCTAGACGATGCGCAGAACAGTGAATGCCAATTATCTGCTTTGACTGTGATTTGAATAAAGTTGCAACACCTTTCTTACACCCAGTCATGTTTCTTGCACCATCAGTCCCCAATCCAGATATATTTTGAAATTTAATATCAAACTCTTCCAGAGCTTCCAAAGCAGCTCCAAAGATCTCATCAGATGTACATCCTGACAGAGCTTGAAGTTTCAGAAAATGAGAGCTTACAACACCCTTATCTAATAGTCTAAGGTATACAATCACAGACTGGGTGGTTGAGACATCTGTACTTTCATCCAGTAGCACAGAATACCACCTGGAACACCTAATTTTTTCCTTTAATTCACTCTTTATAACCTTGCAAATAGCTTCTTCCATCTCACGAATGCTACCATAGGAATCATACGAGGCATTATCAGCCGATTTTAAGTGCTGTAATGAGGTTGATCCCAAATCTTTACACAGATCCATCAATGGCGTAAACTTTATGGTAGCAATGCATTCTTTAGCTTGAAAAAAAATGATTTTCATAGCACTTATAACAGCCTCCTCAGATTTTGCTTTAGCAGAAATAATTGCCTTATGAAAATTATCTGCAGCTGCAGCAGAGTCTTCGTTGCACCTGAACATCGCTGATTTATGCTCATCTGTCTGCTCATGCTTGTTGAGCAAATCAGCTTTGAAACATGTCCGACCTATATTTAAAAAAGAAAATATTGTCAAAATGGGAATTTGACAAAAATGTCTATATAATTTCATTAATTTGTTAGATTTCAAGACCAGAAATGCACTGGAATGCTTAATTAGTCAATTTCAAATTACAGACACCCCTTGTAAACACTACTAGAAAGTTTTTTTTCTTTCTTGGGGGTGAGGATATTTGTAACCCTAAGTAATCAAATTTAATTTTTATATCTCAATACCACCAGATTATTACAGAATGCAATAACATAAAAATTTACAAATAGCTAATTAATTCTATGTTAACAAATTTTTTAAAAATTAAATTTTTGTAATAACTCTGCATTACAAAATTTATAATCTGGCTCTCAATAAAACAAATCAGGATGCTGAGAATATTGTTTAAGAGCATATGGTATAGAGGTGCTCGTAAATCCCAAATCCTTCTTATTTAAAAATAAAAATAATTAAGTTATACAAGTTAACTTATAATTAATTATATTATAAGTTAATTAAGAACAAAATCTTTGGTCCCTTGAAGTTCGTTATAATGATGATCAACTGTATTCTGAAATTACAACCAAAAAATAGAAATTCAGAAATTAAACTGTTATAATTATTTTGTTACAATTATTTCTGTTATAATTATTTTCATTTATAATATATTTGTATTATCTATATATGTTCATCAATACAATTATCAATCAAATGGCTATTACTTTAGATAAAAAAATTACTGAAACAAAATTCCAACAGCTTGATGTATGAAATCGATAAAATGTTATTTGGATTTTAATAAGTAAAAATATTGGCAATATTCTTAAAATGCATTGACATCTAGCAGCAAAAAATGAGGAATAAATTACTTTAAATCATTGTGGAATATTGATGAAAATTTGCAAAATAAAACTATATTTCGAAAAAAAAAAAAAAAAAAAAATCACAGAAGTTCAAGCTTATGACAAAAAGCCAAAATAATGAAATCAGAGCTAAGTCGTAAAAATCTGATTGCATCAGGTATGAAAAAGAATTAACCAATTTGTTAATTAAATGCAATCAAAGTAGAGGTGCATATTTCCATGAAAAAAAGCTATATTTCACTTTGCTGCAGAAAACAGATTTTTTAATCGCCATGTGGCGAGTGGCGACCACTAAGTTTACTTATTTTTCTTATCAAAAAATATGTACATCATAATTAAATAACAATAATTAGATACAATCAAAGTAGAGATGCATATTTCAATGAAAAAGCTATGTTTCACTTTGCTGGGGAAACATATTTTTTAATCGCCAGGTGGCGAATTGCGACCACTAATTTTCACTTAGTTTTCTTTATCAAAAAATATCTGCATCATAAAAAATAATAATTACATGCAATCAAAAGAGTAGCGATGCATATTTCAATGAAAAAAGCTATATTTAACTTTTCTACAGAAAACAGATTTTTTAATCGCCATGTGGCGAGTGGTAACCATTAACTTTCACTTAATTTTCTTATCAAAAAATATCTACATCATAAATAATAAATACCAGTCGGTCAAAAAAGTTATTGCCCAAAAAGAATATTTAATTTTTTTTAATATAAATACAAAAAAAAAAAAAAAAAACCAGCATGTTTAAAAAAGTTTAACCCCAAATTAGTATACTGGATAAAATAATTTTACTTTATTAAGTATTGGAAAATGAAATAGCTTACCTGATGCAAAGGAATTATTCTTGCCAGTTTTTTTACACCACTTGCAGAAAAACATCGGACTTTTAGAAGATTCTGTTGAAGAATGTCCTTCTTGTGAAGATGTCTCCACAGTACTCAACCACTTGTATTTAGATAACCATTTTACAGTAACTTCAGGACTGATTTTTGCTCGTTTAGCTTCATATTCGGGCAACCACTTTTTAGAAGAAGACTCTAATAATTTCGACGGTGAATTAGGCCTCTTTTGAGATTTTCCTAACCACTTTTCCATTTTACAGAATCAGGGTAAAAACTGCTAAACAAAATCAAAAAAGCAAATGTGGAAATCGATGATTGAAAAGCTAGCACGCACATTAATGAAAATATATAATAACTCTAAGGGTGCTATTACACGTACGTTGCTGCAGGCGTCAAATCGCTGACGTCTCCATGTAATCCTATAGGACCAAGGGAGTCGCTTGGTAGCGCGCGATTTTCTTTTGTCGGAGCGTCTTTGACGCGTGGAACGAAGCGAGTTGCCGGCAATAGCCAATCAAATGCTTGGAAATCCAAATGCTGGTAAAGACTCTTCTCGAACAGCCAATGAAATGCTAAGAACACGAAAAAACGCAGGCGATTTTTGTCGCTTGGAATTTTTACGTGTAATAGCACTTTAACTCAGCCGTACTACCTACCTTTTCAACTTGTAGCGGCATGGTGACAACCAATGAAAAATGAGCATGCGACTCATGACAAAAATTAACATTTTCTTTTAAGATTTAAATTTGGTAAAATTACTAAAAAACTTAGAAAAATACTAAAAATTATTATAAAATTATTTATAGTTAGCATTAAATAGGAAAAGTAATTTTGTACAATGAATGGGAAAAATAGCGATTGCGATTGCAACTTTTAAAATGGCTGAATGCCAGGAAAAGAAGGAGCCGTAATGAAACAACTCCACGCACCGATCTGTAAGAAAGATGACGTAAATAAATGCCGTGAGCTTGCTTGTAAACGTGCTATGAAAAGTAAATAAAAAAGATGAGATAACAAAGTAAATAAAACACATGCCAGGAGTCCAGTTTTACAATAAAAAAATTAATTGGGTGGAAAGGAATGGGAAAAACGAAAGTCCTATGTTTATGAAATGCGGAACAAGAAATTGGGTACGGTACAGCTTAACTTTTTGGCTGTCGCTATTTGGCGAATCCACTAAATGGTTTTGGGGCAAAATGTGCCTTCAGTTAGCTTTTTGGCGATTTGGCTAGCGCTAGATTAATCCCTAATAAATTTTTTTTGTATAAATTTTTCTATTTATAAAAATTATTTACATATTTAAGTAAGATTTAGCTAAAGTAGGGGTGCACAACCTTTTGAAGAGAATGGCCACTTACAAATATGTCTGGGTGGTCGCGAGCCACATCAATAACATGGAAAGAATTCAATTTCCAGGAGGTGATCTGTGGCCTGTAATCGAATAAAAAATATGGTTACAGAATGGGGTGGGGGGGTGGGGGTACCCTTTTAAGGATTGCTTTACCCAGTCAAAATATCCAATTCAGTTGGTAACGATATGTAGCAATTTTTATGTTTGTATGTATAACAATTATAGCAATGATTATTTTTGTTACGTATTATAATGTTCCTGGACTTTATTCATGAGAGTAATTTTTTTTTAATTAAAAGTGCTAAAATAAACATAAGTGGAAGGTGCTGAAAAAAATATAAACTTTATGTATGAAGAAGAGAGAAAGAGCTGATCAACAAGTTTTTTAAGTGCCTGATCAATGAAATTCTGACTTTTCTGCGTCCGATCAACAAAATTTGCACTTTTTATGAAACGATCGACCAAATTCACGATTTTTCTATGCCTGATCAACAAAATTAGCAATTCTTATGAAATTGTTTGACAAAATTCATGATCTTTCTATGCCTGATAAACAAAATTTGCAATTCTTACGAAACCAGTGGACAAAATTTACGATTTTTCTGAGCTTGATCAGCAAAATTCACGATTTTAATGAAACTGATCAACGAAATTTGCGATTTTTAAAAATCCCATCAACAAAATTTGTGATTTTTAAAAAGCAGATCAACAAAAGTTGTGTTTTTTACATAGCTGATTTACGAAATTCATGATTTTTCCTCACTTGATCGATAAAGTTTTCGGTTTTTCCATGGCTGATCAACAAAATTAACAATTTTTTCTTGCCTAATCATAACAATATGCTATTTTCATGAAGTCGATCGAAGAAATTTGCGATTTTTACTAAGTTAATCGACAAAATTCGTAATATATACTAAGCTGATCACTAAAATTCGCGACTTTTACATAGCCCATTGGCAAAATTTGCAATTTTTACGATGTGATCGGCAAAATTTGCGATGTTTATGAAGCCAATCAATGAAATTCGCGATTTTTCTTTGCATGATCGACAAAATTCATGATTTTTATGAAACTGATCAAGAACATCGACAATTTTTTCAGGCCTGACCAGTAAAAATGGCAATTTTTACAAAGCCGATTGGCAAAATTCGCCTTTTTTACGAGGCAAATCGACGAAATTTGTGATTTTCTTCGCATGATCGACAAAATTTGCAATTTTTATGAAGCCGATTGAGAAATCTCACAATTTTTCCATGCCTGATAAATTTTGTGAGTGTTACAATACCGATCTGCAAAATTCATGATTTTTAGGAAGTGCACGACGAAATGCACGTTTTTTACAAAGCTGAAAGTCTAAATTTGCTATTTTAGAGAAGCCGATCGATGAAAATCGCGATTTTTCTTTGCATGATCGAAGAAGTGCACGATTTTTCTTCACAGGATCGACGAAATGCTCGATTTTGACGAAGTCTATCGACAAAATTCACATACGTGCCTGATCAATAAAATTAGCGGATTTAACATAGCCGATCGTCAAAATTCGTGATTTTTACGCAGCCAATCGACGAAATTCGTGAATTTAAAGAAGCCAATCGGCAAAATGCGAGACTTTTACAAAACTGATCAATGAAATTCACGATTTTTCTTAACATGATCGACGAATTTCACAATTTTGACGAAGCCGATCGGCAAAAATCACATTTTTCTGCACCTGATGAATAAAATTAGTGACTTTTACAATGCTGATCGGCAAAATTTGGGATTTTTACGAGGCCAATCAATAACATTCGTAATTTTTACGAAACTGATTGACGAAATTCGAGATTTTTACGAAGCTAATCGAAGAATGTTGAAGATCAAAGATGAAATTTGCGATTTTGATGAAACCCATAGACAAAATTCACATATTTTTCAGCGTATGATCGAAAAAATTAGCGACTTTTACAAAGCTGATTGGCAAAATTCGCGATTTTTACGAGGCCAATCAATAACATTCGCAATTTTTACAAAGCTGATCCATAAAATTCCCGATTTTCCCTGGCATGATTGATAAAATTCACAATTATTCCGTTCCAGATCGACTAAACTCGTGATTTTTCGACCTTTAATTGACGAAATTCGGGATTTTTAAGTAACTTTGACGAAATCTTCATTTATTTTACTCAGCATTTTTTTTTTCTGCACACCATCGCAACATTCGCAGTTTTTCCGTACCTTTTATACGAAATTTACGATTTTTTCTGTCCCTGATCGGCGAAATTTGCTATTTTTTCCTGAGCTTCATGGGCAAAATTTGCAATTTTTCCATACTGATGAACGAGATTTGCAATTTTCCCGAGCCACATCGACAAAATTTGCAGTTTTTCTGCATCTGATCAATGAAATTCGCGAATTTTCCGTGCCCGATCTACATAATTTGCTATTCTTAAGTGACTGACGAAATTTTATTTTTTTACGCAAAAATTTGAAAAAATCTTTTTTTTTTTTTTTTTTTGACTTAAGCATTCCAGTTGTGAATTATTGAAGCTCGCGGGCCACAGGTTGTGCATCCCTAAGCTAAAGGTATTAGAAATCAATTGATAGTTAAAATTATTAGAAATTATTTCTTAATATTATCTTTTTTGTCCATTTCACTTTTACTAAATATAAATTCAAAACATTACTATGAAAAACAAAATCATAGAAAGTTCTTCAAATAAACTTTTCCTGTTTCTTAACAAGATGCAAAAATAATGAATAAAATAAAGCACTTCTTTGAATTCTTAAGTAGTAATAATATAGATTTTTCTGTGACCAGCAATAATTTTTTCAAATTACTGCATGACATCATAAACTACTAAATCTGAAATAAATTTCTTTTAAATAAATAGATTAATTAAACTAATAAAACATGCTAATATTAACAGAGGCTCGTCTAAAGTCAAGATACAAAACATAATTTCAATGTTAAAGCATATAAATTAAATATTTTGTATTAAAGAATATTCCCCCTCACCATTCTCTTTTTCTCTCTTTTTATTTTTATTAATTTTACTTTAAAGAAATTTAAATTTATTAGTTTATGATGTCGTATCCTAAAATGAAAATGATTTGAGTAGTCACAGAAAGAATATATTATTTTAAGACTACAATGAAGAATATTTTCAATTCATTGAAGCAAAAAGAAATGTAAAAATTTAAAGAATCCTTCTGGGCGTATTTTTAAAGGATTTGCTAGTAGATGGTGCTCATTTCTAGTGTGGTCGGGGCCTTCAGTTTGTTTATCCCTGAGCATTGTGCGATTTAGTACCGACTCTCTTTTGTCATCATGTGTTAAAGATCACTGTCAAGCCTCCCAACAACCTTATGTAATGTTTGTAATCTTTCATTTTTCAGAATTTAGCTTTGTGTACAGCCACATTAATGTTTGTATTGAGCCAAGACAGACTTACCATGGACATTGAAGCTAGCACATTATCTCTGATGTTACAGCTGTTAGAAACTGATCCTGAACTAAGGAATCCTGAAAAAGAAATAGATTTAATCCTCAAGGATCCAGCTTTATGTGCCATGCAAGACAGGCATAGAGAAAAAGTATATCAATTATGTGAAGAAATGCAACAGAAAGGACATGCTAAACACTTGAAGTTAGATAACATAAATGTAAGTTTATTAATTACTAAATAGGTTTTTTTTTTTTTATAAATTTTTAGTAATTAGATAGATAGAATCACCTTCTTTGATGTCAATTTGGGCTTTGCTATCATTTGTGAAGCTTTTCTAGGTTTTGACTACGATCTTTTTTCTACATTATTGTCATATGTGATCCATTTTTCTTTGCCTGTAATCATTTGTTTCAAAAATGGAACGATTATGTCTTGTTTCAGCAATGATTCACAATTGGGAACTCAGTCCATTAATTTTTTTCCTATTGATTGACATGAACCCAATATAGTGCTTATTTTTATATCCAATCTTATGTAAATAGTTTAGGACTGCATTTTGGTTTAATGTTTAATTGTGTAGCAATGTCTCGAGATGAAATACATCAGTTATTAATTTAAAGTTAAATTTTTGTTTTTCTCAGCCCTTCTGTGTAGTGTTTAAATATTTTAAAAGGGGGAAAAAACCCTTAATTTTAGTAGTCATCATTAAAAATTTGCTTCTGTTTTAAATTTAATTTGTCTTAAACACAGGCATGAGAGTGTTCCGACCCAAATGACCGATTACTACCAATAAATTTAAAAAGTATACTTTGGTTTATAACTTCTCAGACATTATGTCATTAAACAATACCAGAATTTTTAATAAAATTTAGTCATTTTGGTCGGAGCGCTATCATCCCTGTAAACAGTACTGAAATAGTTATTAATTTTTTATTTAAATTCAAGAGGTCTAGTATACATGCTTGTTTAATTTTTCAGCATTAAGTTGGGTAGTTGATGGTTAAGTTAATTTTGTTTCTGTTTAGTTGTTTCCAGCGATGTAATTTTGACAGAATGGCATATTTTTCTAATGGCTTGTCCTACTTATTGAAACTTTTGTTTTTACTTAATTTAACAACAATAGAATGCAAATTTTTCTACTATATTTGCAGTATAGTTCTTTTACAAATCAATTCAATTTTGGGGGGTATTTTAATTTAGTAGCAGGTGTCTACTTGTTAGGGGTTTGTTCATTTGACAAAACCCTACTCATCTTTGTCCTCTGTCTATAACTATCTGTATACAAAAACTGTATGAGTCAAAGACTTCAAATTTTGTGTATTTATATCTGAATACCTTGTATCACACAACAAATAATAAAATTTCGAAAAAGTCTTATTTTAATTAAATCAATCTTATCAATTTCATCCATTCATTTTTGCAATTAAATTTAGATAACCCTAATTTAAACAGTTTTCAAATGGACATCATAGATTGTAGGAAAAGAATCTAAGGTGTTCCATATTAAATCACCCGGGACATGGCATCCACCATCATCAATTTTAATAACATTCAGTGAATTTGTAGAACTTTTAATGCTGATTCCAAAAATATTAATCATATTGAAATTGATCAAATGGTCCATGACTTATTAGCATTTAAGTATCTCCCAAGATAGCCAATTTGACACCATTTTGAATAGCACATGTGATAGCATAAGTCTATAACTTCTTTCAGGTTTAAACTAGAACTTTCAATTTTTTTTTTTTTTTTTTCCAAATAAGTAAAATTTTATTTCAGCAGAATTTTCTGAATCTTATTCTATTAAAATGCTGTTAGAAAATGACTTTTTGTCATTTTTTAAATTAAAAAAAAAAAAAAAAAAAAAAGATGCAACTTCAATGGCTGATTTACCCCAATGCTCCCCCTTCAATTTTCATCAAATTGCAGAAGTGGGCAGTTCAAAATGTATTTTGATGTCTGATAAAAATATTTTAATTGGCAGTTCACAGTTTCTTTTGTTTAAAAAAGAATTTTAATTTCAAAAGTAATGGAAAACATAATATAATGTTGATATTCTTTTATTACCAGAAATATAATACATATTTACATCTAAAAGTTTTATAAGGTTTTATCTTACATAAAAATTTATATATTAATGTTGCTAAAAAGAAGGGGAATCCCACAGGAATAAATGGAAATGCTAATAATGAATTCTTAAGACATAGAAGTGTTTTCTTGACAAATTGGAATCAGTTTCAAGGTATTAATAAATTATAAGTAAAAAAAGCAATGATGGAAAATATTCTACAAATAGTTCCATTTTATAGCAAAATCATACTTTAATATTATTCAAAATATGATAAAATTGCAACTCTTAAATGAAAAATACAGTTAATAAAAAATTATCGTACTTTTAAAAATACGAAATAACATTTAGCACATATATATGTGCTAAAGGTTATTTTGTATTTTTAAAAATACTATAAAAAATACATCTACATCAAATGTATCTACATTCAAAATAAATATAATTAGTTTAAAAAAAATAAATAATAATAATACTGTTGAATTATAAATCCAAAATTGCTGTCAAAATTTGAAATTTCTAATTAATTGTTAAAATTACATAATTGGGTTAATTTATTACCAAAATTTTTCAGAAGACATGATTCCAATCAATAATCTTATTTTGGCCAGAAAATGACACTTGTATTGTGTCTTCCACCAATCATATCTTTTGTGCATGTACCGTAAAATGGGATGAATAGGAACGAAACTTCCCGGTCTTACAAATAAATTCATTATGAATATATGTGATGATATTTTTAGTTGTCAATTTTTTTATAAGAAGGTAATAACATTAAGAGTTGGGAAATTCAGTTTTGACATGTTGGCACACTACTGGGATATATAAAAAAACTTCAAGAGGATCCTCAAAAACCTCATTTTTTTCAACGTCTTCAAAACTTTGTATCTAACTACAGTATTTTTCCTATTCGAAACCTAAGAGAGGGAATTTTTAATTAATGATAGACCTGCTGTATTAAATTTTATTTATTTTAAAACTACATAATGAAAAAATAAAAAATGGCTTGTAACATCAGAGGTTTAAGATTTACGGGGTGAATAGGAACACATTTTCTCTCATGGTTTATTTTTCTATACAGTAATAGTTTCATGTAATATATGAAAACATATGTATTAACTAGAGATGTAAATTTTCCGGAAAAATATGTGGCGGAAAAAAACTTGTTTTTTACCAGTTTTTTTTCGGAAAAATTGGAAAAATTGATTTTTTATGACTGTTTCTCCCAAATAAATTATATTTTCTTAGAGAATATTAAAGAATAAACATTTTTTCCCATTTATTTGTATTAAATGAAAATTATTTTCACTTTATATTACAAAGTAAAAAGAAAGTAGCAAAGCCTACTTTTAAAAGTTCAGGTTTTTTTTTTTTTTTTTTTTTTTTTTCCACAGCCTAAGAATTTTTAAAACACTATTGTTTGTTATATCATATCTCTGTTGAAATGACTTTTCAGTTACATGTTTGACATAATGTAAGAATCTGAGCCAATATGTCTGCAGTTTGGAATGAAATAAATTATGCATTCCATTTACATAAGTATAGTTTTTAAGTAAATGATACTAATTTAAAGAAATTGTTGCAGTTTTATCATTATTATCAATATCAGTATACAAAAAATTCCATTGTTTGTTTAAAAAAAAAAAAAAATGTATATTTTTACATTATTACACTTTTTTCTTACAATTATAATTTTATTTCCTTTAAAAAATGTTTAGTTTTGGTATAGCTTTCCAATCTCAACTCAAAGTTTTGATTTAGTTTTATAATCTAAATTCAAACAAAACTAAGTTTTAGTTTGGCTTACTCAAGTCTGCAGCTAAAAAATAGCATAGGATTTACTCACTGAAACCAGAAAAATATATTTTTTTAAGTTTAATTAAACGTATTTTTTTTTCTTTTTATCCTAAAATCTGGTATTCTATTCTTGAGTAAGAAACAATATTCAATAATGTTTCCATATGGCAATTTCATATTTCTAAGAATGGAACTCAAAAGTTATGAAAACAGAACACTACAAATAGAAAATGCTCACTATTTGAGGAATTAACAAAAGCAGTAACATACAGAGATAAACTTCTAGTGTGCTTTAAAAAATTACAAAAATTCAAAGTTTAATCAAGAGGGAATGTATAATTTGGAACATAATTACTTGTAATAAAATATGGGTTTTTTTTCATCGCAGTTGTACTTTTCTAATGCAAACTGCCCATGTTTTTGCAACATTACTGTACATTATGGAGGTAAAATGGAGGTCAATTTTAGATTCAATACCTTGAAAAAACATTCAATTAATCAGCTATAATGAAATCTTGAAAAATGCAGCATAGTAGTACCACCTATAGGGCAATTTACACCAAAAACTAAACAACATTAATGTATATCAGGAACTGTCTGAATCTGTAGTTTGATATAAAAAAAAATCGTCCTTTAGTCCTTGAGATAAAGCTATTGCAATAATCATGAATAATGCAGCATAGCAGCAGCATCTGTTGAGTGATTTACACCAAAAAGTAATGTGCACAAAGTTATATCAAAGATTAACTTAATCTGAAGTTTTATGAAAATACATACATTAATTCTTGAGATAGAACTATTGTGGAAATTATGAATAATGCAGCATAGCAGCGCCATCAGTTGGGCGATATACACTAATAACTAAACATCTTGAGTTTATATGAAGGTGTGACTGAATCTAAAGTTTTGTGAAATTATGTGCATCAATTCTTGAGATAGTGCCCATAAAATTTTTGTCACATACAGACTCACAGAGCGACAGATATTTTCCAAAAACTATCAAATCGTGTTCAGGACCTTCTAAAACGTTTAAATACACCAAATTTTCTTCAATCACTCCATTTGCGAAAGATTCAATTTGTAGATTAAACTTTTTTCTGAAATGTCTATTTTCAAGAGAAATTTTGCAAAGGGTCTTGTGTTTCAAACAAGAAAAAAATGTGAAGGACTCTTTCAAGTCTTCTCAAACAGATTTCTGCTCAGAGATCAGATTACCCACATTAAAGTTTTCATGTGGGACACTTAACATAAAAATAAATAAAATAAAAAGTATAAGAATGTGGCTATTACAAAATTTTCACTATATTATTTCATAAATGAAATTTCAATTTTCCAGTTCGGAAAAATTGAAAAATAAGCCTTCGGAAAAAACTGAAAAAAAACTGGTTTTTTTCCAAGCATTCCCATCTATAGTATGAATATGTATTGTAGCAATGTTTTATTTGTTCTAATTACTTGAAGAGTTTAAAGTACCAAGAAATTACTTGGTTAAATGAAAAAGTCAACGCCTAATCCAACAGACATGGAACACACAATAAAAGAATTTAAAAATAGCAAATTAGTTAGAAAAACTGCTCATAATTATTCTCCGACATCCACAACATTACACAAACATCTCAAAATTAAAAACCAATTAAAAAAGAGAGGGATGCGAACAGTACTAAGGGCTGGGGATGAGGGCGTATTAGTAGATCGTATTAATACATGCAGTAATTGGGACTACTCAATAGATTCACTTACCAATGGCTACTAGTAAAGGATAACACAGAACAGGGCTGAATTTCTACTAAATTTTACTTCTGCAATTCGAATATAATTTCTTAAAATAAATTTTATTTTTCTTGATTTCCAGTTCAAGATTGTTTTCTAATTTTCAAAAAGGAATAGCTTTACTTGTATATAAATAAAGGCTGGTTTCACAGTAATTGTGTGTTTCTATTCCTCCGTTATCATTATTACCTGTTTTTATTAACCCTATTAAAGTTTGAATCGGAATAAATAAAGATTATAATATTTGTTCCGATTCACCCCTATCTGCGGGGTGAATCGGAACACCATTAAAAAAATAAATAATATATATATAAACAGTCAAAATGTTTCTTCTTTGCTTAAAAAGTAAAGAACAAAACAAGACCGAAGTTTCTAGTAGAAAAATAAAAATAAGAAAATCAATTGTTGCTTTTTTTAACGTTAAAGTTGAAAATTGTTCCGATTCACCCCATTTTACGGTAACATCCAGGGTTCTCGCTGGCTTTTGACAAGTTTTTGTCAAATAAGAAATAAAAAACATCAGCCAAGTGAAAAAAATTATTAGCAAAATATATTTGCCGCTAAACACTGTAAAATTTATCTTTAACTCCTTATTGTATTCGTTTTTTTTTTTTTTTTTTTTTTTTTTTTTTTTTTTTTTTTTTTTTTTCCAGTGTGTTTTAAAATGCATAATGTGCATTTTTTTGGGGGGGGGGTCATTGCTTTAAAAAAATAAATAAATATATATATATATATATATATATACGCTACAGAAATTATTACAAATAAGAACATTCTTTTAGTAGTAACTTTTTATGAGATTTTGATTATAACCAATAGAAAAATGTGATGTTTGGCCGATGGTACTTTGTATACAACTAATAAACACCACTAAATAGCAAATTCAATGTTGCATTTCAGCAAAAAAATTTTCAATTTGGTGATTGATGCAATTAATTTTGTTCATAAATTTACCAGGGCACAAGTAGTGAAAACTGGCAACAGAAAAATTTATCATCATATAATCAAATATATATCATGTAATCTTTGTTTTGTCTTTGGTTATTGATATACTGAATTCGTGTCAAGTCAGTATCAATTAAATAATAAAGTAAATGGCACTTTGCAGTTGTAAATGAAAAGCAACATCAATCGTTTAATTATATGGATAAGAATCTTAAATGTAAATGAACTAAAATAAAAGCAGAAATTGAGCACTCACAATTTGGCGAATCTAATTATTCATTTAATCAATGCCGCAATATAGTAAAACAAGAACCCTGGTGGCATCAATACAGGTAAGCCATATTTACTTAGTGATGCATCCAGTGCTTTAATAAGCACCAGGGGAAAACATAAAGTGAAGGAAATAAAATTGAAAGATAAAGAGAACAAATTTTAAATAAAACAACTTTAATTTTTTGTCAGTATTACAATAGAGTTAATTAACTCTAAAGTAGCTTTCGCAAGAAATACTACCTATTACTTTTTGTCCAATGTTGGACTTTCTGAACATTTTTTGCAGATTTATGCTGATGAAATTGTTCTTCAGAAAAATAAATATTATACAAAATTGCTTTGAATAAAAATTTAATCCATTAAAATGTTACCTTTTATCAGTTATCAGTTACTAGCTGATCCGTCCGGCGTTGCCCGGGTCCGTATTAACAATATTAAACGAACTTGAAATTTGTATGATTTTATCATTAATTCAAAGCATGCAGAAATGCATTGTCTGAAATATGTCGCAGCTGACTGTGTGAAAAATCGGTTTAAAAAACAACTAATATTTAGCTCTAAAAATATTTAAAATGAACAATGAAAAACGTGTATCAGATTCTGTTATTTTCATGTTGAAGTGTTGATATTTACCTGTAAAAATCACTGTTAAGTCACGTAACTAATTATTTTTTTCGCATAGAAATCCTAAGTGAAATATTTTGAATTTCAAACTAATTATATCACTCTTAAATCTGACTATACCATGAATGAAATCGATACTCGATGATAAAAGGTTGGTATATAGTATTATAATTTCAGAGCCATTTAACAAAAGTGTATCTTTTTAATCAAAGCATGCATAATTTTCACTCTGTGGACAAATTCCTTACCGTAAACTTTTGTACTGTAACCATAACCTGTCTGTAACCTAACTGCAACTTAACAGTACCCTACCGTAACTTAAATATAATATAAATGTAACTTAGTCGTCACTTTATCGTAACCTATCCTTATTATAACCGTAACATAAATGTAATTTAACTTTAACCTAACTTTAAATTAACCGTGATCTAACTGTAACCTAACGTGAAATTAAATAAAATTAAAGACTTACCTTAATGTAATTGCAACCTAATCGCAACCCAAATGTTACCTAACCATTTATTGGGTTCATGTCATGGAAATTATTTTGTCTTGTTCGGATCTGGTTATGATTCATTTGAATATTCTTGTCAGGTTCAGATTTGGTCCGATTCAGGTTTCAGGTATTTTTTGAAATTCGATTTTAATGTTCGGGTCAGATTCATGCCCATGGAAATTATTTTGCCTTGCTCGGATCCAGTTATGGTTCTGTGAAATATTTTTGTCGGGAACAGATTTGGTTCAATTCAGATTTCGGCGTTTTCTTCAAATGGAATTTTTGGGTTCAGGTCTTCCTGCATGTCCACAGAAATTATTCTGTCGGATTCAAATAAAGACATGCTTCACTGGAATATTTTTGTCAAGTTCAGACTTGGTTTACTTCAGATTTCGGCTTTTTCTTCAAATGTAATTTTTGGGTTCCGGTTTTCTTGCGTGTGCACGAACATTATTCTGCCTTGTTCGAATAAGAACATGCTTCAGTGGAATATTTTTGTCAAGTTCAGATTTGGTTCATTTCAGATTTTGAGATTTTTTCAAAGAAATTTTTTAGGTTCAGATTCGGTTCATGTCCATGGAAATTTTGTCTTATTCGAATCCAGTTACGGTTCTTTAGAATATTTTTGTCATGTTCAGATTTGGTTCGATTCAAATTTCAGGTATTTTTTCAAATAGAATTTTTAGGTTTAAATCTCGTTCATGTCCACGGGAATTATTTTATCATACTCGAGTCCAGTTATGATTCTTTCGAATATTTTGATCTGATTCAGATGTGATTTGGGTCAAATTTCAGGTTTTTTCAAATCGGATTTTTTAGGTTTGAGTCGGGTTTATGTCCATGGAAATTATTTTTTCTTGATCAGATTGGGTTATAGTTCTTTGGAATACTTTTATCGGGTTCAGATTTGGTTCAATTCAGATGTCTGTTTTTCTTCAAATGGAACTTTTGGGTTCGGGTCTTCTTGCGTGTTCACGAAAATTATTCTGTCTTGTTTGAATAAGGACATGCTTCACTGGAATATTTTTGGCAATTTCAGATTTGGTTCAGTTCAGATTTTGCAGTTTCTTCAAATAAATTTTTTGGGTTCATGTACATGGAAATATTTTGTCTTGTTTGCGTCCGGTTGCAGTTCTTTGAAATAGTTTTGTCAGATTCAGATTTAGTTCAATTCAAATTTCAGATATTTTTTCAAATGGAAGTTTGATTCGTATCGGGTTCATGTCCACGGAAATTATTTTGTCTTACTCTAATCTGGTTATGGTTCTTTCAAATATTTTGGTCGGATTTAGATGTGGTTTGGATCAAATTTCAGGATTTTTCAAATGGAATTTTTTGGTTTGAATCGGGTTTATGACCACGGAAAGTATTTTGTCTTGCTGGGATCGGGTTATAGTTCTCTGGAATATTTTTATTGGTTTCAGATTTTGTTCAGGTCACATTTCGAGTTTTTTTTTTTAAAGAAAATATTTAGGTTCGGGTCAGGTTTCATGCTCACTAAAATTATTTTTACTTTGTATAGACTTATACTTCATTTGAACATTTTTACAGGATTGAGATTTGATTCGGGTCAGTTATCAAATCCATAGTTTTTTTTTTTCTTTTTTTCAAACAGAATTTTTAGGTTCGGGTCAGGTTATTCTCTATCACGGATCGGATAGTGGTCTGTTTTTTTTCTGGTTGGGATCAGATTATGTGTTAATTAGTCTAAACATTAAGGTTATAATCAGTTTTGCTACTATTCTTTTTATGGCTATTTCTGATAAATATTTTACTTTGCTATTTGATAATTTATTATGGTGTATGAATCGTTTGCGGATTCGTACTATTGTATGCCAAACAGTTATATTTTATTTTTGTTTTAAAAACAAATTAAAGCCATAATACAATTTTAAATTGAATATAATGCATTTAAATTTTATCAATGATAAAAAAATAAGCACCTAGAAAAGTGTTTTTTTTTTTTTTTTTTTTTTCAACACAGCTAATGACTCATACATTCTAATGTTCAAAATACCAAAAATCTGCGTACAACCATACAGTGAAAAGAAATTGAGTGGAAGTATAATGTCTTGGGGTGACACCAAAAATGTAACCCTAAAACCACTACAGTAAGTCCAAATAAGCACCAACAAAACCATGTGCTTTGACACGCCGATCAATTCAAACTGGTTTAAACCCGTATTTCTTTGTTTTTTACCTTATAAACTCTTATTGAATAGATGACTAAAATTTTGTTTAAAAAATAACTTTTTGTGCCATTATTGGCTGTAATACATGATCAGAATGCATAAAAGATACAAATATATCAATCATAGGCAAGAATTATTTGATTATTTTTATCATATGACTTTGAAATATCAATATAGAAGCATCATTTAAGATTTTGCTTGAAAAGTTAACATTCTTTCGTTAATGTCTTAAAATCGTCTGCACTCTGAAATCTATTTGTTAAGTTTTCACACATGATTTTAAAAGAATGTTTTCATAAATATATTTTCAGGGGTCTGTCCAGGGCAAAAATTTAGTCCGTTAACGGACTCTCCACAAAATTTGATAACAATAAAACACGGACTCTTCACAAAAACAAATTTATGAAAAACGGACTGTTCACAAAAATAAATTTAAGAAAAACAGACTCTTCACAGAATTATATTTCAGAAAAACGACCATTTCACACACACAAAAAAAAAAAACAGCGTAATAAGTGTAAATTTCTACAAAAATCTAGATTTCTGTATTCATTGTATCATTTATTTCAATGTAAACAAACTGCAGTCTCTTTCGTTTATTGCTATCTTGCTTTCCACTCTCTCTCCCCGTTATCATTATCAGAGTTTCCCCCAGGTTTAAAAAAGGGCAGGGCGCTACTGTTCTGAAAAGAACACTTTTCACATTTTTCAGGGCACTTATCTAGCAGTTCAAAAAGTCGTGAAAAAATAGAAAATTCATCAATAAAATTGAAAAACCGCAAATAGTGTTAAAAGATCACAAAAAACGGCCAATTTTGTTAAAAGATCGCAAAAAAACAGCAGAATTTGTTAAGCGATCGCAAATAATGGCATATTTTGCAAAAAAACGTCAAATTTTGTGAAAAAATCGCAAAAAAAACAACAAATCTTGTGAAAATATCGCAAAAAACGGAACTTTTCCCAAATTTTTCCGTTTTATTGTGATTTTTGGACGAAATTTGCCGGTTTTTTTGCAAATCTTTTGAAGAAATCTGCCGTTTTATCTCTATTTTTTGACGAAAGTTGCCATTTTTTTGCGACTCATTTGACAAATTTTTCCTTTTTATCGTGATTTTTGGGAGAAATTTGTCGTTTTTCCACGATCTTTTGAATAAATCTGCCGTTTTGTGAAATTTTGTGACGGAATTAACAATTTTTTTTTGTGAATCTTGCCGGAAATTAGTCATTATTTCGAGATTTTTAACGAAACCTGCCGTTTTTTCAGTGACTTTTTGACGAAATTACCCCTCATGGCACACGTATGAGGCTATTTTTCGTGTTTCGTCGCCGATTTTTTGAGTAATTTACGGGCTATATGCGTTCGGATCATTTATGGAGGGCTGCGTTTTTTCAAATGAGGGGCAAGAAGGACGCTATTTTTTTTGAATGAATAACAGGAGGGGTGCTAGTTTTTGGATGAGGGGCAACAATGGCGCTATTTTTTAAACTAAAGGGCAGGAGGGGCAGAGCACCCCCCTGAAACCCTCTGGGGGAAACTGTCATTATTTTGAATGAGCGCTGATTGGCTGATTTACTTTCTTGGAACAGATGCAGTATCTTCCCGCGAGCCGCCATTTTGTTTCCCTATTATTTCTTACAAATTGCTATTATTATCATTATTTTGCAATTATTTTTTTGAAGAAATATAAAATAAATATTTTTAAGGCTTATGCATACTAAAAAATTTATTTTCACTTTACTTGAATGCTTTAGATAATAAATGAATAAGTAAATAAAACTATTTTTACTATTAAAAACTTGATCTTTCAATCTTTGAATTTCCAAAGTAAATTGTCTTGCTTAATTTCATATCATTTTTGGAAATGTACGATTCAATCATTAAATAACCATTTCAGTTGCATTTTGTAGTTTTAGGTAAAATAATAATGTATGAGAAGTAACAGGAAAACAAAATGGCGGCTCGCGGGAAAATACTGCATCTAAGCCTTATTTATTTTTTTTATTTTTTTATCAAATATTTGAGTGCTTTTCTTTGGGATACATTTCCATGTGTTTCTCTTTTTTTTTTTGGTACAGAACTACAATTAGTGCTTTTATTTAAAATTTGTAATTGTTCTTTCAGCATTTACATTTGGTCCTTTATTTCTTAACAAAAGTTACACACGAAAGAAGTTCTATTGAAAATTAATAAATAACAAAACCATTTTCATATTAAATTGCTTTGTGGGACTAACTGTTAACCATACACGCTTTCCTTTGTTTATAATTTCATTATTTACATTAATTTAAACATTCTGTTTGTCGATTGTTTATTATAATATAATTTCAAAAGAATGAAACAAGAAATCTCTCTATTGATTAGATCATCTGCCTAAATATTAGTTTATTTCTGAAAAATTAAAACATGACCCAATTTCTAAGACTGGACGGAAATGGATTAACTAATATTTTCTGAATTTACTTTTTCCACTAAAATAAAAATAATTCACAAAAATATTTAATTTCACAAAAATAGGACTCTGGAAAAAAAACTTGGACAGACCTCTGATTTTATATATTGACATAGAATTATTAATATGTTGTTAAATCACAAACATTTTTCATCTATGCTATAAAGTATTAAAAAGTTCTGCAAAAAAAACAAAACTTTTAGTAATACAATTTTTAGTTCAAATCAAATGTTTTCAATATTTTATTAAATTTTATTTTGACATTTAATTATTTTGAATTTGCCATTTTCAATTATTTTAAAAGCAAACATTTTTTTAAATAAATAATATAATAGAAAAAAGACCATTTAAAAAAATTACTATTTCTCCATAAAATATGCTTCAGCTGTAATTCATTTCTTTCAATTCGTCTTATTAATACAAAATCCCATCCACATGCTTTTGTTTGGGACATTAAAATTTGAGCGATAAATGGTTTCATATTGCAAACCTTTTTTGCGGTTTAACTTCACCTCCACCTATCTCTTTCCACCTTGGCTTACAACAGCTGTGATTAAAAAATCATCATTTAAACTGACAGTTTGCCAGTCTGTGAATTTTAAAGGTCTGCCCCAGCTTTTTTAATTATTTCTGCGAAAAATTTATGCAACCAACCAACCATAAGCAAATGATGGGGAAAAAGATGAAAAAAGGCGATTTTTTATAAGAGTGAGCTTTGGAATTTAATTAATTACTCAGTTAATAAATAGAATTTTGAAATTCTGAAGCTCAGGTGCATCAGGAGAGATTTGGGGCTACTCTCAAAAAATTTTTGAGCCTCGTACATGCTGTAGATTTTGTTAGCCATCGCAGACAGAACGTTTTGTTCTTTTATTAATATAGATAGTGTCTACTATACAAAATTAAAAATAACTAACAGTTAATTTGAAATTGAAATTCCCAAAAACCTTATAAAAATGAATAACTTATTTTTTCTCCATTTAATTTGGATGGCAGGATTTTATAGAATCTTTTCAATTTCACACTTTAATAAAGTAAATTTAACAATTTCTAACATTCAGTTATGATTTTGACTTAGGAGTGATAGTGAAAGATTGAACATTATAAGCCACATTGCAATTTTTGTACACGAGAGAGATTTTTTGAAGGATTTTTTAAGGACTTTTTATATTTATTTTTTTAAAGACAGCAAATTTTAAATTTTGTGAGAGATCGTCAATTTTCACATATCATAATCCCTTAACGAAAATGATTTTTTGCAGTCATTTGAAAAAATTCACGATTTTTTTTTTCTCTCTATTTTAATTGATTGTTAAAATTTATGGTTTTTTTTAGGCAGAACTTCATAATTTTTTATGGGATCACTTGATGAAATTCACATTTATTTGCAACTGATTCATGAAACTCTTGTTTTAATCCATGACTGATAGTCAAAATTCCTGGCTTTATTTCATGATCATTTGAGAAAACTTCTTTCTGCAATCAACCTCCTTACCCCCCTTTCCAACTAGTCCATTAATTTTCATAAAACTTTATATTTAGTTAGTACTTGATATAACATGGTACTGATTATGTTTTAGTGTAAATTGCTTAACAAGTGGCTCGACCACGGAGCATTACATGTGATTATCTCAAGAACTAATGCACGAAATTTTCTAAAACTTCAGATTTAGTTAGTCCTTGATATAGATTAGTGTTGTTTAATTTTTGATGTAAATCGCTCTACAGATGGTGCTACTATGCTGCATGTTCCATGATTTTGCAATAGCTGTATCTCAAGAACTAATGCATGGATTTTAATCAAACTTCAGAATCAGTTAGTTCCCTATAAAAAATTGATTCTGATTAATTTTTGGTTTACATCACCCTACATGTGGCCTACATGAAGTTTACAATGAAAGATTTTTCAATAACTATCTCAAAACTAATGCACAGATTTTCATCAAACTTCATATTCAATTATAAGTTGTTGCTGACTAGATTTTGATTTAAATCACTTAATCGGTGGCACTGCTGTACTGCATTTTTCAGGAAGAATTAACTTGTATAAGATTTAAGAAAGTTTTGGAATTTCCACATCTGAATAGTTTAAGATAAAAACATTTATGTGTCTGAACAATTTTATTGGCACCATCAATAGGTCCATTTGTATAGGGTAAAAAACAATACACTTCTCTCTTTTAACTATCACAACTGTCTCATTTTCACTTGTATTTTAGATGTTTTTTGCATAATTTTATTGATATTAATTCTTTTGCCCAACAGTATATAAACCTTAAAGCAGAACAATATTGAATCACTAAATTTTTAACACAAAAGCCTGTTTCTTTTTTTTAAACAATGTTTTATGTTTAATGTCCATATGGTTCAGCATTAGTAATATGCAGTTTCATATCATGCATATTGTTTGCTTGGTAAAAGCTCTCACTTTAGAAAAAATGCGATAGTATTCACTTAGTACAAGTAAATCAAAGACTGTTTCCATATTTATGTAAATAAGTTCATCTGATTAAGGGGAAAAAAATGCAATATTCAATTTAAAATATATATATATACACATAAACATAAGCTGTTTCTTTAGGACTTCAAACCATTTGATGATTTTTGCAACCTAGCTTAGGATATGTCTCTGTTATTTGGCAATTCATCCTTGGGGGACCATTATAACAAAGAAGTATCAAATGTAATTTCCTCTTTTCAGCAAAGTTGGCTTTTTTCATATCTGACCACATGGTCTTATTTTGAATATAAAAATATGCATCACTATTTAATATTCAATAGAAATGCACAATGATATATTAATAAGAACAAGATTTGCATTATTTTGATTATTATTTCATGCCTACCTCTTAATCACTGATATTAATTAACAATTAATATTTTTTGTATACTAAGCTAAAAATTGCTAACAATTTTATTATTTAATAATATGAATAGCTAATCTGACTCAATAAATGAGATCTACAATGCTTATTAATTTTACCGATTTCTATATATATTTTTTATAAATTTAATATATTATTTTTTTTCTCTTATTTACTCTGTGTTGAATAAACAGACGGGTATTTTAGCAATGGAAACATTACTCAGTCTAACTTCAAGAAAAGCTGGAGAATGGTTCAAGGAAGAAATGAGATTGCTTCATGGCTTAGATCACATTGCTGATACAGGTTTGTTGATATTTTGATCTACGTTTCTGCCATCTTTAAAATTTTTACCATAAAACTTAAAAATATCCCTAACACAGCAAAGGTTATAATCAGTTTTACTTTTGATGGTATAATCTATATATGCAGGGCTGCCAGTTGGTCCCTATTTCCCTAAAAGGTCCCTATTTTTTAACTTGGTCCCTAAAAGTCCCTATTTTCACTAAGAGGTCCTTAAAAGTCCTTTTTTTTATCTATACTGTGTCTAAGTTAATTTTTTCCTTACATTTTACTCAAATTTTTCAAGAAAATTTACTTTTTTAAAAAATTTAATATTGTAGATGATAGCACATAACTGATCATAGTCTAAGAAATGAAAAAATTGTAGTGAAAAAACCTGCAATTTTGGTCGAAGAGTCCTGAAAAAAACCCGCAATTTTGTTAAAAAAATCTCGAAAAAACGCCTTTATCGGCAAAATTTCACAAGAACAATGCGATTTTTGCTTAAGATCATAAGAAAAACGTGATTTTCCTTTAGGGATCATGAATAAATGCTACTTTCATAAGGAAAATTTTGCCAAATGACTGTGAAAAACTGCAATTTTCACCGTATGATTGAAAAGAAATGGGATTTTTATCAAAAGATTGCTAGAAAAACACGATTCTTGTCAAAAGATCGCGAGAAAAACGTGGTTTTCGTCCAAAGATTGTGAAAAAAGCACTATTTTCATCTAAAGATTGTGAGAAAAACACATTTTTCATCAAAAAGTTGTGAAAAACCCCAATTTTGTTTTAAAATCTCAGGAAAACATGTTTATTGTCAAAAGATCGGGAGAAAAATGCGATTTTTATCAAAAGATTGTTAGAAAAATGCTATTTTTGTCTTAAGATCGCAAGGAAACGCGATCTTCGCCAATAAATTGTAAGGAAAACGTGACTTTCGCCAAAAGATCGTGAGGTAAATGCAATTTTCGTCAAAAGATTGCCAGGAAAAGGCAATTTCATCAAAAGATCGCAAGAAAAATGGGATTTTCGTCTAAAGAACGCAAAAAAAACAAAAATAAAAAAGCAATTTTCATCTAAAAACAGCGAAAAAACGTGATTTTTGTCTAAATATTGTAGAAAAAATTCAAATTTTAGCAAAGAATTTAAAATAAAAAGTCTTTAAAAACTTTTACAGGAAGGATTTCCTCTCTCCCTCTTTGCTGTAACTTTTCATAAAATTTGGCGTGAATTTCAGGGTTTTTTAGAACTTTGAATTTCTTTTGCTACAGAAACTCATTTCATTTAAATTTATTACAAAAAATTCATTTATAATCTTTATTTCATTTATGTTCGTGTTCGTAAATGCAAATTATATAAGTGATGATGATTCAGAAAATAATTGTAATAAGTGTTAAATATTACTGGAAAAAACAAAAAAGCATACTATTCCTGAAACCAGTATTTTAATCCTAAAGTGTGCTAAAAAATTCTGAAATAGTCAGGAATGAACTTTAAATAGTTTATTTATGTTATAGTTTTTACAATGTTGATGTCTGTGTTGATACACATGTTAATCTATTAAAATATGTGTCAATCTATTTACATATAATTGAAACTTCTTATAAAATTCCTTTATTTTCTTCAAAAAAATTCCTATATTTCCTATAATATTTTTGAAAAAAGTCACTTCTAGGCTTGATGGATGTGATGCGTCTGATTTTATTATTTTAGTATATAACTATTTTAATGACTGGCCATCCAGGTGGGAAGATTATAGTTCTATACAGGAAAAACTAAGTGTTCCTGCACATAGATTTATGAAACATGTGCCAAGCAGATGGTTAACTCTGGAACCTGCAGCAAATTGGTTGTTAGAACAATGGAATTGTCTCCATGAGTATTTCTTAAAATATATTCCATCTAGAAAAGAACAAAGGACACTAAATACAGTCAGCTACAAAAAAATTGTTGAATATTTGAAGGAGAAAACAATGAAATGTCAGTTACTGTTTATTGTATCTAGTGCCAAACTATTTACCCAGTTTACTGCATTTTTCCAAAGAGAAGATCCTCTGATCCACTTAGTGTATGATGAAATAAAATGCCTTATCATTAAAGTCTCAGTACGTATTTGCAAACAGTCAGCCATTAAATCTTTCAAGAATGATGTCAGTCAAGATCCCTTTGAGAGTAAGAATTTAATCTCTCCAAGAGATGTTGTTTTTAATGAAGAATTGCAAAAAAAGTTTTTGCAATTATCTGAAAAAGATAAAGGTTGTGTTTTAAGTGATGTGCAATGTCATTATATAGCTTCTGGTAAATATTTTTATAATAAGGATATATTGCAAAATTAAAACTTGAAATATCTCAGTTGCTTAAACCCAGAATTCAAAAGTACTCCAAAAAGTTTTAAAAATATTGCTAAACTTGCACAAAAATTGCCTGTAAACATTGAAATTGATGCCCTCTTGAATGAATGGAAAATTTGCAAGCTCAGTCAAGAAGAATCTGAAATAAATAGGATTGATTCATTTTGGGCTACTTCTATAAACGCAAAAGAGAAAAAGGGAGGATTAAACTATCCAAATCTCTCTCTTTATTTTGAAGAGTAGCCTCAGTTTGTACCTTGGCAGTGCAGATGTAGAATGAGGATTTTCGCTTTCACATCAAATTCTTTCAGAAGACCGGGCCTCTATGAAAGAATGGATGCTAAATACTAGGCTAAACTTAGCAGATGCTTTAAGACATCATTATGAAAACCATGCAGCTCTACTACCAGTAACTAGTAAAATGATAAAAAAGGCTAATATTGCATATTAAAATTACTAAAGTTACCTAGAAAATGAAAAGAGAGGAAAAAAAAAAAGGAAAGTACAACTTGAAGTGGAAAAAGCTACAGAAGAGGAAGAAATCAGAAAAAAAAAAGAAGCTGAAAAAGATAAAAGTACAATTGAAGTTCTTGACAAAATTTTGGAAGATTTAAACAAAAATGTGAATGAAGAAGTAACTGTATTGGACAGATTGATCGATGAAGGCAATGAAAGGTTAAAAATTGCTTTAGAAAAAGGAAATTTAACAGAAGCTAAAGTGGTTAAAATTTGATTGCAGCTGGTATAACAGCTAACAAGGAACTGAAAGTAAAAAAAGGATAAAGCTGATTGCTTATCTAGTGTTATAAATTAGAAAAAATAATTTAATTACAAATTTTATGAGTAACAAATCTAGAGAAGGTTAATTTAAGAAATTTGTAAATGTTATATTTGATTAAATAAAAGTTTTTAAAAAATATTGGCTTTTAATTGTTAAAAATTGTATTTGATTTGTATAAATATTATGTTTATTTTTCAGGTCCCTATTTCAGACTTTTGGTCCCTAAATGTCCCTAATTTTTAATCATTAGGTCCCTAAGTCCCTACTATTTTGTACCAAAGTTGCTGGCAGCCCTGTATATGGGTAATAATTTTATGTTATTAAGTTTTAGAATTTTTAGTGTCAAAAGCATATTTTGCACTGTATTTAATTTTTTAATGAGTCAAATCACTGTATTAATACCAGTGTCTTGATGAAATTTATTCTGTGTTATCAATTTAAATCTTAAAACATATAAATACTTAAAAGGTGTTGAAAAAATAGATAATATTTATTTATTATTTACCTTAGATCTTTCGTATGCACTCGCATCCATTTTCAAAGGACAAAAAGAAGATAACTTATTAGAAATAGAAAACGTAAAAACAAAAACAGTTCGCGTGCGCAAACAAAATTATGAGGAGTTCATCGAAACACCAAGGATATTGTATCGGAGTGCGGGAATATTATAGGAAATGATGTCATTACAAACAATATCATTCCTAAGCAAATTTCAGTGGATTCATGGGTAATTGAAGAGTAATAGCTTGATATTGAAAAGATCATTTTAGCTTTTTCGAAGTTTATCATAATATTTTCTTTTTGATGCAGCCTACAATATAACAAGCCAAGTACAGCCTTATCTAGACTGCATCAAATTATGCAATAATGGCTTAAAATTAAATTTTGTTCACTTTATAGAAAATATTTAGAAAAATAAAAAATAATTACTAATTCTCTCTCGCTAAATTAGTTCATTGTTATCTTTGTTATTATCGTATTTTACTGTTGAAAACTAAAAAGAAAAAAAAAAAGATTGTGTTTACATAGTTCATAAAGGACTTGCATATTAATATCTTTTACTTTAGGCACTTGAGAAATGGGAAAACAAATTCTTGTAAAATATGGTAATTAGCATGTATATCTTATATACAATGTTCTAAAGAAAATAAATAAATAATTTTAGTCTTTAAAGACAGACAAGCTACAAAGAGGTGTCTGTAGTAACTAAATCATTAAGAGTCGGTGATTTATAGTATTCATCTATATTATTATGTTTTGATGTGTTTTAAGTTATGTGACTAATTTAAGCAACATCACCATTTTACAATGTCACATTAATTTCAGTGACATCATGTGTGGATCTTCTTTTACCTGAAGAAAGAGAAATTGTTATCCATCCAACTGAAATACAACTTGATAGAATACGGAAAATTGATCGATGTTTAAGGGTCCTTGAAAATGTATGTATTTTTATTTTATTATTTTTTATGTATATATATATTTACGTCATCCTGTAAATATGCTGAGTTTTTTATTTTATTTTTTTTTTAGGTTACACATTTGAATTCAGAAAATCAGGAGTATCTTATGCACTACAAAAACATGTCTTTGATTGATTCATGTTTAAAGTGAGTGTTAATTATCTTATAATAAAATATCATACAAACTTCCTTTTATTCATTTGTTTATTTTTGATTTTCTGCTGCTTTATAAGTATAGTTGTAAAATGAATTGCTCAAATACATAAGTGTAGCTGAGTGAATTTTTCTAAATAAGTAATAATAATGATAAAGGGAAGTTCTGAATTAAATATCAAAAGAGAACATCTAAAAATATATTTTACATCAATATAAAGATAACTTTATTAGTTTAAAAAGTAACAATGAAATTTTTTGCCATATATTGATATTTAACTCTTAACTGCATTTTGTATTGAAGTAATGATACTATGGCATAACATGCAGCATATTTCACATTTGGAAAATTGCGATTTAATAATGTCATTACAGATTATTTTTGATGACATTAAAAATATTGTTTGGTAATAAATATTCAGGCATAGGAAATAAAATATAGTAAATTCTCATTATTAGACACTGCAGGGATATCTTTATTAGATTTTTTTTTTTTTTTTTTTTTTTTTTTTTTTTTAATTATGCAATTTTTGCTGTCTGCAAATTCAAAAAAAGTTTTTTCATATTTATGCAACATATTAAACTTTCAACATTTTGCTAATAATGATATGTTATTTCTATAGCTGACAAAGAGCTAGAGCCTGATGGTGCTGCAATTTCAATTTTAGTTTTCAATATATCCTCATCACTATTCAAATCTTCTGTCACCTGTGTTTTTTTTTTTTCACTTATTAATGTAAAATCATTTAAAATTCAAGGGTGCATGCTGTCAAAGACAAAAGGACCACAACATTAGGTTCATTTGAAAAGATTTTTGCAAGAAAATTGTTTTAATAAAAGCCTCATATAACCAAAAATTTTCATGCTCTTTTCAGTTTTTTTATAAGCAGTTTTCACTGTGAGTGTATAATTTTTGTTAGCATGATTGTAAATTTTTATTCAAAGAAATACAAAAGAAAGAAGCTACCTGTCTTAACACTTAAAAAAAATCAGAACCAACTATGTTGTGTTATCAGGAAGATTGGAGAATTCTAAAATAACAAGTATGACAGCTATCCTTGCAACTTTTTATAGATGTCCATCTTTGATTATATAACGAAAGTTGTCTTTCTATGTCTAAATAATTTGAATTCTTCTAAATTCCATAAAATCATTAGAAATTGCCAAATGTGTTAAATTTTTTTGACTTGGTATGACAACTTAATTTTTGCATGCTTTTGAATATCCATAATTTTCTATTTTCGTTTTCTAAAGATTTATATATTACCTAAATGCATGGCTGCCAACTACTACGCCTATTTCAAGTCAAATAAACATATTGGAATCAGAAATTTTACTTAATAATTAACAATATGTATTGTAATACATAACATTAAATGTATTAGGCGTACATTTCACTCTAAAATTTTTCTGATTCCAAACATGTTAATATGATTTAAAAAGGCGTAGAAGTTGGCAGCTCTGTAAATTTATTTAAACTATTTTTAACTTTTGCTGCAATTTTATGAATCTGTATATATATATATATATTTTATTTTAGTTTAATGAAACTGTGTAAATCTCACTTTTTGGAACAAAAACCTGTTGAAACTGACACAACTGAAGAACCATCCCAAAAAAATAATAAAAGTGAATCGCCTGTGCTATCATGTTTGTTAAACGTATTAAAAATATTAAGCAATATTACCTACAATATTTGTAAGTACATTAAACTTTAGATATAAAATTTACTGATTTTGTTTTTAAAATAAGATATTAAATGCTCTCACTAATATTTTCCAGCCTTAGATGATTCTAGATATTATCCTAATGATGGTTTCATGGATAACTTGCTAGTTTGCATCTTACAAGTTCCACGAGCTGTTCCTATAGAAAAGAGATTTGATTTACTTGTTTTAGTAAGTATATTCTAATAAGTACACAAGTCACAATTTACAACCTTTAAATCTTTTATAAGTATCATTTAGCAGAGTGGGAGGTGAAAAATTTGGCAAACATATAAATGAATATAATTCTAAGGTAAAACTTTCTGTAACAAAACTTGCATTATTTTGTTTAAAAAATCCTAATTTGCAAAGTATATAATAATCCATTATTTTTTTATCTTTTGATTATCTCCATAGACTCTTGCAAGTGTTTAAAACTAATAACAACAAAATAAAAGATTTAAAAAGATAATCTAACATATTTTGTCAACGACAATTAGTTCTCACTATGTTAATAGTGATTGAATTCTCTTTTGAAAGAATTGTATTTATTAATAACTTTCAAAATTTTAATAAGACTGAAGTCCAGGTAGTTTAAGGGTCTTTAAACATAATTCCTATGCGACTAGAAATCAGGGATATGTCAAGAAAAATTACAAGTAGTCCAAATGTCAGAGAAAATTAAAATTGTTTCTAAAATCTAAAAAAAAATTTGTGTTATTTTTGCATTAAGTTTTTCCAAAGTTCCATGGTCAATCTGCAAAAAAGTTTGAATTTTTTACTTGCAAGTAGAATTTCCACTAAATTCGCATTTTTAGCATAAAGATGTTTTAGCTGTATAAATTTGTCGTCAAATAGGTGATATATCTGCAATACATATGTTGTGCCATGTTAAGGTGACTAAGATGAGAGGAATAGCAGGAAAATAATTAAGAAAAACAAAGAAAATAATGAAGTAGACAAAGAAACAGAAAAATGAAAAGCTATATTTGAAATTAAAATGTTAACCGACAAAAAATCGAAATTTATGCAATAAAATTGTTTCTGAAACAGTACAAATAAATGACATGATAGCAGAACTGTCTAAAATTTTTTGAATGTTTAATATGTGTAAATTCAGACATATAAATAAAAAGTTACTTTAAATCTATCTGAATTGTATTTTAGTTTTTAGCTCACAGTCTATCATAGTCTGAGAGCCTATGTGCCCGTCCGCTCTGTATGTATGTTCGTACGTTCGTTCGTGCGTAACGCGATAACTCATGATAAAAATATCCGATCCACTTGAAATTTCGTATGTAGGTATATCCTGACAATGCGCTTCCCTGATTAGTTTTTGGAGTTCATTCGATTTGTATAAGAGGGAACGCGGGGGGGGGGGGGGGTTCATGCCCCTCCCCTTAGTTGATATAAATGGGATTTTCATGGAGAATTAAGTTTTCGTTCAAAATTTAGATTAGGATCATTCTGATGAGGCGATTCCGTGACTGTTATTAGGTGCGTATTGAATAAGTATAACTAGGGGGAACAGGGGTTCTAATGCCCCCCCCCCTTAATTTATATAAATGGGTTTTTCAAGCAGAATTTTCAGATTTCGTTCAAATCTCTGAATAGTTTTGGAAGTTTAATGGTTAAGTATAAAAGAGGGGGATAACTCCTTTTAAATTATATAAATTCTAAATGGGTTTTTATTAAGAATTATCTCATTTGCTCTGAACTTTGGATATAGATTTTTTACATGATAAAGCATGTCTTTGATAGTATAGGAGGTTCAATGATTAAGTATAAAAAAAGAGAAAAGGGGAGAGCTGTTTCCCCTTCTTAATTTTTTTTGAACGGAATTAACCCTTGAAAATATAAGGCTTTAATGTACAATTAGTATTTGTAGCCTGTGAGCTCAATGCCATCAGTTTAACTGGGCAGTATTCTTTATTAAATATATTTTTTATATTTTTAATACCAAATGATATAGATTTTTAGTTTGTTTTATAGGTTATTTTCTTTTTAGAGGTAAGTTTAATCATTAAAATCCACAATTGTAATTCATATTTCTAAAAAATGTTGTGAATTGTTATCAGGAAATTGTAAGAAATATGGTCAGGAAAACCAGAAAACTCAGGGAATTTTGTTATTAAATTAGAGTATGAAGCCTATAAAAGTTGTAAATTTCGTAATAAATAAATAAGAAAAACAAAGGAACACCAAAATTCCTAGGGAATTCTGGTATTTGATATATAGGATTATTATAAAAGAATCATCAAGTTTCTGAAGTGTTTATTTCGGAACTTAAGTAGGTTACAACAATGAATTATACATGAAAATAAACCAAAAGGATACAAGATTGATGTCTATACCATAGTTGCCAATTTGTATGGTTTGGCCGTACAATGTACGGATTTTGTTCTAAGTGTATGGTTGTACGGATGAACAGTATGATTGTACGGTTTTGCGCGCTGAAAAAACAATCAAGGAGAAATGCACATTTCGTCAATATTTCGTGGAAAAACGACGATTTCGTCAATGTTTTTGTCAACAAACTTTGTCAAAATATCGCTCAAACATGCGAATTTCCTGTGTGGATTGCGAAAAAAACGCTATTTCACGAAAATTTCGCTGATTTTGTCTAAAGATTGTGGATTTAATGCCGATTTTATCAAAAGATTGGAGGAAAAAACACCGCTTTTGATAAAAAAGATCGCTTAAAAATATTTTGTCAAAAGATCATTGAAAAAAATGCCGATTTCATCAAAAGATTACGGGGGAAAAAAGCCTATTCACGCAAATTTCATGAAAGGGTCACAGAAAATAGTGAACTTTGTCAAAGAATTGCAGAAAAAATGCAAATTTTGTCAAAAGATAATTGAAAAAACACTGATTTCAACAAAAGATCATGTAAAAAACATGAATTTTGTGAAAGGATTGCTGAAAACATGTGCATTTCATCAAAGATGCTTAGTAAAAATGCATAATTAATGCCGGTAGACATACTCTCCCTTCCACCTCCTAAACTGCTGTAACTTTTCAGGAAATTTGCTGTAAATTTAATCTGCCCTTATCTATTACAGATCACCATGCAGGACAGTTTTTTGGAAACATATTCCCAAAGTATGAAAATAAAAAAACAGTTTCTTGTGCAACCTCATGTTTTTATTTTTCAAAATATAAGTAGAAAAATAAATATAAAACAGCATACAAAATATTGTTAAGAAATTATATTACTTTTTGCATTGCATATGCATATGTTATGCATTTTTAAGCATGTAAGAATACATCGTGAAAATTGTAAGGATTTCAAAATTGACATGTTGGCAGGTATGCTATACTACAAATGTTCAAAATGTGTCCTTTGAGTGATATCAAGCCAATAGTTCAGCTCTCTCCACTCATTACTCAGCATGGTCGCAAATGCAGTAATGTAGTTCCGCATTTCACCTTAAGCGGTAGGTAAGGGTGGTATGTAAATAAATTCTCATATCCCCTAACGAAGAAGTCACACAGCAAAAGATCAGTGCAATCTGAGTGGCCATGAAATCAGTGTCTTGCCATCACAGCCACATCAATCAATCCATCGTCATGAAAGTTGTCGATTAAGATAGTCATGAACCTCTTTAAAACAAAAAAGGTTATGAATGATTCACATTTTGAAAATTCTAGTACACAAAATGCTTTCTGCTGTGCAGTCGCATTTTGAATACAATGTTTGCGTGGCAATCACATACGCATGACATATGTGCAGTTCGAAACTGTAGTTAACTCCCTCTCGTTTGAGTTATCATGGAAACATATACATTTCCTAGTTTACACTAGTAACGTATCAAAACTTGATGATTCATTTGTAAGAACTAGAGATGGGCAATATCATTCCTTTTAAGGAACCGTTCCAGCCGGAACCGTTCACCAAAAGGAATGAGTTCTTTGGATTCGTTCCTATTAGAATCGTTCCGAAAAAAAGGAACGAGTTCTTTTGACTCGTTCCTTTTGGAATCGTTCCGAAAAAAGGAACGATTCCGACAAAGGAACGATTTTGAGAAAAAGGAACGGTTTCAAGAAAAAAAGGAACGATTCCGTAAAAAAAAGAACGATTCCGACAAAGGAACGGTTTTGAGAAAAAGGAACGAATTCGAAAAAAGGAAGATTTAAAAAAAAAGGAACGATTCCGACAAAGGAACGATTTTGAGAAAAAGGAACGAATTCGAGAAAAAAGGACGATTTCAAGAAAAATGGAACGAATCCGCGAAAAAAAGGAACGACTTCGAGATAAAAAGGAAGGAATCCGGTAAAATAGGATGGATTTTTTAAAAAAAAGGTTCCAAGGGAAAAAAACGCGTCCGAAACTATTTTACGAAAAAAGGGAACGAATCCGGAAACAGGGATAACAGATCTCGGAGCGACATGCAATCCCTAATATTTATTATTTATAACTAACTTATTTTCTTACGTATTCATTTTTTTTCATTTCATTTCTTATCGTTTGCTTTAATTTTTAAATATTTTGGACAGTTCATTTTGTTTTTAAGAGTTCATTTTATTCATCTGTGTGCACTATTAGCATAGTTATTTCTAATCCCCATAATATAAGTATTCCCTGACTTTATGATTTATTGTATTAAGCATAATTCCTCTTGAAATTTTGCATTTGGTTGACCTTTCATTTATCACTATAGTTTATCCATGAAATTTTACTGTAGCTTTGGTTTTGGTCATCAGGCTGTTGCGGCGGTCTATTAGATTTTCAATGTAATCATTGCTTTCCCCTCCAAAATCTGTCGTCAAATGACCCTCTATTTATTTTATTATTTTTGCGTAGGAAATTTCTTTATTGGTCTAATATTTGATATCGGGGTCTATGATTTGTTTCTTCTTCAAAATTCACCCTAACGTAATCTTTAACTTATATATCGGCCTTCGTAACCGGCCGTTTTCCAAGTTGGTCCATTTCAGTACGATTCCTCAGGAATTGGGAATTTCGGAGTCTGCCCATTTCGAGAAAATTCCTAGAAGTCCATCTATTTAGGAATTAAGGGTGTATTTGAAAAAAATATTTTTCCACATTCAACAGCTCGAAAATATCCGATAGAGTTTCAGACACATTTTTAACCCTTCCCGGCACACTGTGCCCGGTCTGGGATACCTAATTTTAATTCCAAACTTGCAAACGGCACCAATAACATTTTAGTAAAATTTTGCTTTTGCAACAAAGGTTTAAATTAAGGAATTCAAAATATCTAAAAAAAATCGTTTGTCAATTCCGGTGTCAGTCAACATTTTCTTATTTTACTAACAGATTTTGCCCGTGCCGGAAAGGGTTAAAGGTAGATACGTGAAACTTGCTGAGGTGATTTTTAAAGAGATGTATAAGAAGCCGCGTAATTTCTTTTTTTTTTCGCTCAATTCGTTAGAATTTGATTTATAAACAATTATTTTTTCAGTATGACCATTTTTTTCGTTCGCAGATCTTCCTCTTCAGGAAATTCAGTTCAAAACGCCAACTTTGACAACAGTTTTTTTGCAATTGTAAAAAAAAAAAAAAAAAAAAAAGAAGGACGGCGCATTGTGTACTTTCTAAGAAAGAGAATTGCCAGTTTGAAACATTTGAGAGCAAAAATGAATTTAAGAATAAATCAGACAATAAGCAGTTTGGATTGGAATACACCCTTAACCCCTTCGTGACGGGAGTATTTTATGAAATTTTTAATGTATTGTCATCTTTTTTTAAAAACAGAAATTTGTGCCTTATGAAATCGAGAAAATGCTCCGATTAAATAAAGCTACTTTTGCAGTAAAATTTTACTGGTGGAAATAAACAAGGATTCTTAGGCTTTTTTTGTGGCACGTATACGTGTCGCTCGTCCTCAAGGATTAAGGCTAAATATGAATAGAATCTTTTACATAATCAAATTCAATATTTATCGATTTGGAGAGACATAATTGGTTAAATGGAGTGCATATGACAGCCTTAGTATGTATATAACAGTGTGCTTCCTAACTGAATCATCAATGCGGAGCCGAAACCGAAATGCCTACACCTAAAATTATAAAATTTTAGCTGTTACTACCTACTATAATATAAAAATCCATTAAAGAAATAGTTTCTGAAATTCAAAGCTTAGTGAGCTGAAAATGGGATTGTAAGTTTCTGAAAAAGGATACAAATGAAAATCCAGGATATTTAAATTTAGAAATTGCACATAATTAAAACTGTGGTTTTATGTAGTAAGAAAGGAAATTATAACTATTTAGTTCAATAACGTAACTAATTTTCTTCAATTATATATTTTAAGACAAATAAGTTTTGAAATACATAAAATAAGTAAAAAAATAAAAACTACAAAATACAATGTTGTTCAAAAGAATTTTATTTCAAAAATAGGAGCACACAAAATTTGCTGATTTAGTGAAATCATAAAATGATACGTTGCAATAAGAGCAAGGCTAAAATGGTAGTACAACAAACAATTCAACATTATTTTTTGTATAGTAAAGAAATTTAACATATATAATATATAGCTGTCATGAATGGTAAATTACTTCTAAAATTTTCATTTATTGACGGTAATTAAAATATTTTAGAAACAACCAAATTTCTTTAATAATTTTTGTTTATGAAGTTAGGTTACATAAGCTAAAACATTTAACAACGTTTAAACACGTAAATATGTACAGTATCATGACATGAAAAAAAAAAAAAACAAATCCCACAATGGCCGTTTCGAGGATTGTGTGGATCCCCTTCCTCAGTGCGTAAAAAATAAGATAAAATAAAAGATTAAAATGGATTCAAAGAGCACCTCGGTTATAGCCCCGAGTAAAACTCTGAAAACCCCTGGTATAATCCCGAAAAACTCAGGACTAGGGGCTACTTCAGTCAAATGGGTTCACTCAAAGGAAGGTCAAATGGACCCGTTTGCTAATGCTAATCCTGTGCAAGAAATTTATAAAGATATCTCAGCTGTATTTTAATATTTTTATTTTATTTTTTATTTTTTTGCATTGGATAGCTGAGATCGATCTGTATTCAAGTCGTTGTTTGCTTTTTCGATTATATTTACAGATATTTTTTATGCGGGACTTTCATTTTCAAAACCGGTTTAGAAAGGGAAAGCACCCTTATAAAAATATCTGCAATCAAAATTGAAAAAACAAAAAACGGCCTGCATTTTGATCCATCTCAGCTATCCAATGAAAAAAAAAATCATTTAAAAATATTGAAATGCAACCGAGTTATCTTTATAATTTTTTTCCATAGGATTAGCATTAGTAAGCGGGTCTTTTCATTTGACAGAAGTAGCCCCTTAACGGGGTTAAAAAACATCGTTCTATTTTAATCCTTTAATTTTTTTTTCCATACTAAAAATGGAGTTCCAAGAATCCTCTAAATGGACGTATGTGATTTTTGTATCATGGTATTGTACTTATTTATGCGTTTAAACGTTGCTAAAAATTTTAGCTTGTGTATTGAAATTCACACAAAGTGATTGTTTTATGTGCTTGTTATGCTAAGGTTTTATCTGAGAAATTTGCTATAACCGAAATATTTTTCAAATAACTAGAAATGATCCAAAAAAATTTTGGAAACTTAAACATTTAATAATTTTAATGTTATACAATCATTTTCTGCTCTAATGATTTTGTTAATACATAATAAGTATTATTGAGACATGTGGAGAAAAAATAAGAATGTTAGGAATTATAATACGTAAAAATTAAATATATGCTAAATTAGCAGACATTTGTAATAATAGAATTTTAATGCAATAGTGGGAAAAAAACCCAAATTAAAGTAGTTTAAAACACAAAAATAATACAAAATGCAACTACAATAATTTTTTCCCGAAATGTTTTAGAATATGTCAGGGCTTAATTTGCGCCGAAACTCAGGTACGTCTCTGTTTTTAAAAAATATTTAAGTATTGGTTGGAATTCACCAGATCTCATAAATGTAGGGCTCCGGAGCCCAGTTCAATAGAGCTTTTTTTGTATCATGGATACTGCCCATTTTTTAACTCTGCACATTTCACTTTCTTTTCTGTCATTTTCATTTGCAAGTGGATCTAACTGTCATGTATTATTATTCTGATAGAAAGAAATCGAGCAGTGTTTCCTCTTTTTTTTAATAAAAGCATCGAATTTTTCCGATAGCGGTGTCAATTTTTTTATTTTGTTTTTTAGTTTTTGGACTCGTTACAAAAGATTGATAAGCGGAAGGAATCTATTATAGTTTAAGATATGCACCTTTTAAAGAAAATTGAAAAATGTTGTTCCATTCTACAGCATATAAATATTAATTTCAGTGAATTTCAAGCATTTTTTATAAAAATGCATAGCTATGTGACTTTTTTTTTTTGTGTGTGTGTGTTAATGCTATTTCTGAATCATAAATCTTACCATATTTAATACCAGAATTCTGCGATTAATTACATTAAAATTAGAAAATACTTCTATCGGAAGAAGTAATAAGTAAAAAGTGGAATAGTTGACAAATAAATATATGCTGATAAATATATTTAAAATTTTTATTTTGCTAAAAAAAAAAAAAATGCTTTTGCGAATAATATATGAAATCTAAATATGCAGATTGGAGTCAATATGGGGAGGGGGGAACGCTACAATTGTTAGTATTGCAGATTATTAGGATTCCGGTAATTTTTACTTTCTCATCATATGTGGTATATGGTAAGTCTTGCAATGGTTTTGAAAATCGAAAAAAGAAATTGACGGATAGTGAAGATTACGAAAAACATAATTTTAGAAAAAAAACATGCCGTCTGTCTGTAAATCTTCCGAACAAATTGAGATAGAGACTTAAATTTGCTATGTACTTAATATGAAGTAACCTCGATTATCCGGAAGTGTTTCTATCAGACTCTCGAAATATTCGTTCAGATGACAGATATTATTGAGATATTCGTAATCATATTTTCCAAATTCTACGACTTTTCGCGACCCTGTATTTCATTGAAATTTCAATTCAAAGATTTATTTTAATTGGAAATGAAGCACTTAATCCAATGCAGTAAATTGTTAGTATAATTGTTTATTTAATCCGTCTGTCTGTGCGCGTGTCTGTCCGTTTGTCTGTAAATACTCTATCTCTCGAACAAATTGAGATATATACTTAAAATTTTGTGTGTATTTAATATGTAGTAATGAGAAGAAGCCTATTGAATATCAGTTAACTCCATTATCCGGAACTATTTTTTAGGACTCTTAAAATATTCGTTCTGATGAAAATTTATAGAAATTTTCGAATTTTTTTATCTTAAAGAGTGGGTGAAAAATACAATGAAAAACATAAATTTTGTGTAAAGATTAAAATCACTCGGATAATTATTTGCCGGAATAATTGTATTTATATTTTCCACATTCTTCGATTTTTCATGATCATTCATTTCATTCAAATTTCAATTCAAAGGCATATTTTAATTGAAAATGAGACACTTAAACCAACGCAGTAAACTGTTAGTTAACATAACTATAATTTTTGGAGTTATTAGGATGCTTCTTTTACGTAATTCGGTATTATCCCGTCGATCAGAAAACTATTTCCAAACTGTAAGATTAAATGCCAATAACGACTTCATAAATGTCACATTCACTTAACATTAAACACGTTACATGTGTTTGTTACGCCATCAAGTGATTTTTAATTTCATATTTTGTGTGTGGTACTATTAATCTTTTACAAATTTATTTGTTATTTCGTTATTTAAAGTAAAAATTATGCTAATTTGCATAATTTAATAATAGTTTATCGATTATATGTCGAAATGGGTCGACGAGATAAACAATTATAGTATCCGTAATTCCGTAATGGAGCATTACGAAGCATTGGAAAAATTAAATATACTTTAAATTTTATTTTGGAATTGTGATGCACTTGAAAAACATACATAAACGTTTTATAACTTTAAACATGCTTATAGTAAAGAAAAAAAAACTGAGGAAAGTTATTTTTTAATTGAAGTGGATTGTGGCATTTAAATGGAGAGTGGTGTAATAAAATCACTTTAAACTGTATTTATAATACTCGAATCTTTATAAAAACTTAATCAGAATGCACTAGCGATAATAAAGCACAATTAAACAAGAAATTATAACATCGAAATTTTCGTTTTTTTCGCCGAATAAAGAGCCGGCGGAATCGTTTTAAATTCTCTAACGGACCGGGCTGGCAGATTTAGAATGGTTTTTTCAACGGGCCGGGCCGGCAAAAAAATTGAACGGCCCAGACGGGCTGGGCCTATTAAAAAAATTTTCGGGCCATACTAGTTTGACAGCATCAATATAAAAATGTACAATGTAGAGATCAGCATCGGAGAATTACATTGTGTGCAACTCGTTTTAATATTTTTTTAGCTGACTCATGCCGGTCCGAGATCAAGCTCGCATTATTTTTCTACATATAGACTGGCCGGACTGGAATTACACTTAATTGTTCTCAAGATCTGTAGGGCAGAAAACATGATTTGTAAAATTATTAACAGCGATAAAGAACTTATGTTAGCTTTATCTTCGGATATATACTTCTTGATGGTTTTTAAATTAATTTCTGATTAATTTTAAATTGTAAAAGTATAAAAGTGATAAGCTTAATTATTGAAGGGATTTGGAATCGAATAGCGTTTTTTATTTTTGGTAAATATGACCTTTGTATGACCTTTTTGTATGACCTTTTGAGTCTGACTTGTATGACCTTTTTGAGATGTAATAGTTTCTCAAATGATTGCAGGTTTTTCTCCCTTCCCATGCTATCGCTTCCGGAAATTCTATTCAAATCGCAGTGACATATGATTATGACAGTATTTTATTTACTTGTAGTATTCTTAAATTGCTTGTATCAAAAAATAGATAACGCCCCTCGATTATATAGTTTTTGAATAAAGATACCTGCTAATCTTATGCATTTCTGAGAAAAAAGTGAATTTAGAAATGTATCAGAAAGAAGCTTCTTTGAATTTAAGAATGAATTGGGATTTAAAACCTTTAATAAAATGATATAGAAATATTTTTATAAATTTTCTTTTCTCAAACATCTTCAAAAGTAACGACGTTTTTAGCTTTCTTTCTTTTTTCTTTTATTCTAAGCCATATTAAATTTTTAATGAATCTTTATTCGAATGTTGATAGCCTAAGAGTCTAAGTAATCATTAATATTGTTAATGTGTATTTCCTGTAAAATGTATTGTAAAATCATTCCATAGATATGTATGCAGTATTCTTTAAAAAAATCTTAATTATATGATAAAAATCTGTTTTTTTAGAAATTGTAGAAATTGTAATGGGCCAAAACGGGCCGGGCCTATTTTCACTGATTTCTGTACGGGCCGGGCCTAAAATGTAAAAATTTAAACGGGCCGGGCCCAGGCCGAACTTTTGAGCTTTACAACGGACCGGGCCGAAATAAATTACCTACGAGCCTGAAAATTCCGGCCCCTGCAGACCTCTAGATATAATGCACAGTTGTAGTTTATTAAACGTTTATCCCCTCCTACAACTTTAATTTCTTTTCTCTTTCTTTCGTTTTTCTTCGTCTCCCCCCCCCCCCCCCCCCCCCCCCCCCGATTTTTTTTTTTTCATGCACATTTGAAGGATATTTGGGCAATACACTTTGCTTTAATAAATCAAAATATATCTTATTTTAAAATAAAATCGGTCCTTTTCGGAATGGTTTCATTTCGGAACTAGTCCGAGGAATCGTTCCTTTTCGGAATGGTTTCATTCCGGAACTAGTCCGAGGAATCGTTCCTTTCGGAATGGTTTCATTTCGGAACTAGTCCGAGGAATCGTTCCTTTTCGGAACGAGTGCGAGGAATCGTCCCTTTTTGGAATGATTTCATTTCGGAACTAGTCCGAGGAATCGTTCCTTTTCGGAATGGTTTCATTTCGGAACTAGTCCGATCAATCATTCCTTTTCGGAAGGGTTTCATTTCAGAACTAGTCCGAAAAATCGTTCCTTTTCGAAACGAGTGCAAGGAATCGTTCCTTTTCGGAATGGTTTCATTTCGGAACTAGTCCGTGGAATCGTTCCTTTTCGGAACGAGTCCGATCAATCGTTCCTTTTCGGAATGGTTTCATTTCGGAACTAGTCCGAGGAACCGTTCCTTTTCGGAACGAGTCCGAGGAACCGTTCCATTTCGGAATCGTTCCAAAAAGGAACGAATCCTTTTTACAGACAGGAACCGTTCGTTCAGTTCCACCACCGGAACCGTTCCTTTGGAATCGTTCCTCAACAAATGACACATCTCTAGTAAGAACCCTGTATTTTTAGTGTTTCTTTAAAATAAGCAATCTCTTAAATACCTTACAGAATATACAGAATTTGCAAGACTATATCAATCATTGGTTTGCAAAGGTTTTTTTGTTATAATATTTGCTTAAATACCATCATCTTTTCAAAACTTATCATGACTTAATGTTCGTAAGGGTATTCTTGTTTTCAACTAGCTTCTTTCTATTTGTCCCTAGGCCAGCCTAATTTATTGTTTGCTGAAAAATTAGTCTATTTCAGATTTCTATTTTCATAACATTTTGAGTGTATACATAACATTTGGATGCCTTTGTAACCTAAGTTCTGTCTTTACACAAACAAAACTGGCTTGGCTACTGTCATATAGTATGTTTAAATATTTTAAAGTAAGCAAAGTAGTAACTGCAATGTTTATTTAAAGATTTAAATTGTTTTGGAAAAGTAATTTTGTCTTTTTATTCCCCTACTCTTCTTATATATAGATAATCACAGACATGCTACTTTTCCGCGGAAACGCGGAATTCCGCTTTTTCGGCGACGAATTTTATTATCCCTGGGATCAATGCAAATATGCATTAAAATTGGATGACATTTATATGTAGGGGGGGGGGGGGATAACGATGAAATACAACAAAAACGCGAGTCAAGCGGTGCTAAATTAAGAAAAGTTCTTCAAAGAATTGCAGAAAAAACGCAAATTTCTCCAAAGGATCGAAAAAAAAAACCTATAAAATCTTCAAACAATCGCGAAAAAAATACTATTTTCTTCAAAGGATCGCGAGAAAAAACACGATTTTTGTTAAATGATCACGAACAAGACGCAATTTTCGTCAAAAAATTGCTGGGAAAACACGACTTTTGTGAACAGGTTGCGGGAAAATACTCTAATTTTGTCAAATAATCGTGATAAATAATCGTATTTTATCGAAAGATCGCAGAAAATGCTCCAATTTTGTAGAAAGATTGCAGAAAATTCCGAAATTTTGACGAAAGATCGCAGAAAATACGGAAATTTTAACGAAAGATTGCAGAAAATACACATGTCGACAAAAGATCGCGGAAAATACACAAATTTTGACGAAAGATCACGAAAAAAACGCAAATTTTGACGAAAGATCGCAGAAATTATGCAAATTTTGACAAAAAATCGCGGAAAATACCCATATGTTGACGAAAGATCACGGAAAAAACGCATATGTTGACGAAAGATCGTGGAAAAAATGCATATGTTGACGAAAGATCGCGGAAAATGCGCAAATTTTGACGAAAGATCGCGGAAAATACTCAAATTTTGACAAAAAAGCGCGAATTTCGCTAAAGGATTTTGAAGAAATGCAAATTTCATTAAAAAGGCTGTGGGAGAAAAAGTGCGATTTTCGTCAATTGGTCGCGGAAAAACGCTAATTTCGTTAAAAAAAAATTGCAGAAAAACGCAGATTTCGCCAAAAGACTGTGAGGCCGTGAAAGTTCAGCTTTTTCTTGCTGAGCCTGTAGCATGTCTGCATATTATGATGAAAGATTGCGGAAAATATGCAAATTTTGACGAAAAAGGATGAGAAAAACCCCGAATTTCGGTAAAAGGATCTTGGAGAAATGCAAATTTCATTAAAAAAGCTGTGGGAGAAAAAGTGCGATTTTTCGTAAATTGGTCACATAAACACGCTAATCTTGTTAAGAAATTGCAGAAAAACGAAGATTTCGCCAAAAGTCTGTGAGGCCGTAAAAGTTCAGCTTTTTTCTTATTGAGCCTGTAGCATGTCTGTAATCAAAAATGTCACTAATTTGTCATATTTCAGTCCCTAGGGCTCCTGATAAATCTAGTTGAATACTGTGATGAAAATAGTACAAAGTTTATACAGATGGACGCAATAGGATCATTTGATACAGTAAATGATGGCTATGAGATGCCAGCTTCTGAAACTTTGGTAGAGGTATGACATATTTTTTAGATTTCGATAAAGTGGATTCTCTCTATTATGTATTTTTTCTCATTAGCCACATGATTTTTCTTTGTCAAAATATACATTAAAATTCTAGATGCAACTGATGATTATTAGGATTTGGCTGCCTTCTAAATATATGACCATTGGTCATTGAATAAATTTATAGTTGGCTGGTAATTTTGTATTCAAATTTGTGATACTAATTAGCTTGTGAGTACTATGCAATTGTAGCATTGTTATTAGATTTTAATAGAATAAAATTTATTTGAAATGCTTATTTTTTCTGTTTCTTTTCAAATAAGGTATTAAAAATTGTGGTTGTCACATGAGGTAGCAACAGACATGAAAAAAATACCTCAAGTCTTAACCCTTTCAGGCACAAGTGATCTCACAGTGGGGCCACTTAATTTTAATTTCAAACTTACAAATGGCACCTTTTATTTCGGTAAATATTTAAAAAAAATTTTGTTTTCATAATGAAAGCTTAAAAATAAAAGTTTTAACTTTAAATTCATTTGTAAATTCTGGTGTCAATCATTTAATCATTTTATGAACAGAATTTTTTTGTGCCGGAAAAGGTTAATGAACTATGAAAATGTGCAAAAATAGTTCTATTTGTTTAAATTGTTGTCATTGCCAAATCCAGATTTCACGAGCCAGTCTTATGTTTTATAATAGAGAATTCAGGGTTCATACTGATCAAGGGATTATTGGATTCCTGGGAAAATCAGGGAATATATTATTGATTCTAAAAATCAGGGGAGTCTCAGGAGATAATACAAAATATTTCTCAAACCTGGGAAAACCTGGCTAAATAACTGGCTACTCTGGAAAATTGAAGGCAATTGCTGTTGTCTGCATGTTTTATGATATGAGATCTATTGGCATCCATCCATTCAATCACTAGACACATCTTTTAATATTGTGAGGTATTACAATAGTTCACAATGATGCCGCTGGGTTTGAAAAATCCTGGGTCCCGAGGACCCAGGACTTCTAAAATTGTGGGTCCCTTTTTTACAAAAGCATGTCCTCACTAATAAGTCATATTTTTAGACGCAAAAATTGAACTTGTTCATTTGCAAAAGAAAAATTAAATGCAATAATTATTGCTTTAAGAATAAAGTATAAATAAAGCCAATATAAATTTTTTTTAAACTATTAAGAGAAATTTTCTTTACTTTCTTTAAAAATAAAAGTGGAAGATACAAATTAAATTATAAAATAATGCTTATTTGAGTGTAAAAGATAACAAGTATCACTATTGTTCGCAATTCTTTTAAAAAGGGGCAAAACTGATTTATTGAAAAAGACATTTTTCCTGAAAAAAGAATACTTTTGTTGAGTAAAAGGAGTACTTTTTGTTTAATGAATGGATGTTTTCAGAAGTTACATTCACTCGGAAAGATTTCGAACAATCAAAAGCAGATTGTGAAGCAGGAAAATTTGTTTTTGGAGTAACCAAAAAAAAAAAAAAAAAAAATGGAAGAAGGAAAGTTAGTCTTTTGAACGAAAAAATTCTATCCTGGCATTAACTTTTTTTTGTGTCCCTTTGACAAAAATTGAGTTTTAAAGCGATTTTTTTGCAAAATTTGTCATTTTTCATGTTTTTTTGATGAAAATTGACGTTTATTGCGAATCTTATGACAATGTGCTGTTTTATCGCGATTTTTGAACAAAATGTGCCATTTTATCGCAAATTTTGGACGAAATTTGTCATTTTTCATGATTTTTTTGAGGAAATTGCCTTTTTCTCGGGATTTTGTAACAAAATTAGCCACTTTTTCAAGAAATTTTTGATGGAATTTGCCAGAAAATATTAGTTATTTCACGATATTGTAATGAAATTTGCTTTTTTTGCGATTCTGTGATGAAAATTGCACATCCCACAGGATGCATGAGCTTCATTTTTTTGTGTCCCCGTCGACGATTTTTTGCATATTTTACGCGTTATAACACGTCCGCAGCATCCTTGAGTTCAAGAGAAATATAAGAAAAATGAAGCACATTTTTTTAAATTGATATTGCACTTGTAGTCTTCACATTGTTCATATTGCTTTTCAAAGAGATACTAAAATCATAAAATGAAAATTAAATTCTTGCAGCAAGCTACCAAGTTTTTAAGGACAGCCCCACAAGGCATACAGTTTATCTCTGTTTTACACAGATTAATATTTTTCTTTTGAAGTTTTATTCATATATATTTATATATGTGAGCATAAACTTTATTTTTTATATTACCTTCTTTTATTTTATTTTGAGAATTTGGGGGTATCATATTGGTTTTAAACATGGTGTTGATTGTTGACATGAAAAAATTTATATCCCAGAAAATACATCAAAGGATTTTTTCTTCGAAAATGAGTATGAACCCTGGAATTGTAAATCTTCATTTTAGCATTGATTTCATATTTTGAACTAACAAAGGAATCTTTTGGTGTCACTTGCACCTAGCATCAAAACTTGGTGCATTTTATAGTCAGAAAAAAGTTAGAAAACGAATAAGAATTCTCTGTCAAAATCATATTTTATGTTTTTTATTATTGGATTTTTGTTTATTTAACAACATTAAAAGTGAGTTTAGTCACCAAATATGGAAATACGAATTTTTTGCTTGCCTTACTTGCAATTGGCTCGTGTTGTATGACAATTGGCTCGTGTTGCTGGAAAACTCTACTTTTGAAAATACACCAACTTTTTCCTTGCCAAAAATTTGAATATAATGTCAAAATTTTTCAAAATCAAACTTTTGTAGGTTTTTGGAAGAATTTTAAAATTTTTTTCAGTTTGTTTATATTTATTATTAACTAATTTTATTTTTAAATGATTTTCTTAAAGAAAAAAAAATATATATTTACAGTAGAACCCCGCAAATTCGGACCCCGTAAATCTGGATCTCCGGATAATCCGGATCGATTTGGTCAACTTTTTTTCTCAAATTTGAGAAGCGATTTGGCTAATTTCCATAACATTAACTTGTTTCATCGTCGTATTCTGAATAAAAAAAACTTTTTTCTGAAATCTTTTTGCAAGAATACCTTAAGCCTTCTTATTTAAACTCTTATTTAAACTACATCCAACGAACTACTTATGCTCAAGCGGATGCGTGACCGTACGGCTCAATAAAGGTACATAAAACTGGCACAGCAAAAAATTACAAACTTTTTTATTACAAAATAAACATTTTTGGTGTCTGTAAAAAATCAATAAGTTAAACATAAAAGTGATTTTGTGTAAGTATGTTTTATTTTATTCCATTTTTTTCTAATTCTCCGGATAATCCGGATTTTTGATAATCCGGATTGGGTCTGGTCCCAATTAATCCGAATTATCGGGGTTTTACTGTACTAACAGACCAATAAATGGCCTAAAAGATGAAAGTTATGCCGCTGTAAAATCAAAAAATATGACTATAAGTAGGGATGCACCGAATATTCGGTATCTATCCGGTATTCGGCCATGCTACTGAATATTCAGTTAGGCCGACTATCAAACTATTTGGTTAGGCGAGATATTCGGCTTAACCAAATATGAAACTATTCAGCCTGCTGAATATTCAGTTTGGCTGAATATCGAAGTATTCGGCCGAATCCAATACTTAATAAAGCCTTTTAAAACACATTTTTAAAAACTTTTCACAATTTCTATTTTTAACTGTCAATTTATAAATGTATTTAAAATAGAATGTTCTTACATTATTTATTTGCAGTTTGTAAAGTTTAACTTAAGAAAATTAACCATTAAGGATTAAAATTATGATTTATTAGGATTCTCCTTAGGAATAAATGATGCGAGTGCAGATGCAAGCTCCTAAATTTTAGTTAGTAAATAATCTGTTTCTTTCTTTTTCCAAATAAAAATCCTTAAACAAGAAAGAAAAATGTTTGAGATTAGTAATAGCTATCAAGGCAGACAATTTTTGTTCATGAAACCATAATCAACTTATTGAATCATAAGTACATTATATTTCATCTCACTCTAGGTCAAACTTGTGTTTTCATTTGTTGCATTAACAATAAATAAGATACCATTACTAATATTTTCCACTCGCATGCTTTGATTTCTGTAAAATATGATATGATGGGAAGGATGGAAAATTCCACTATTCATAAGAAAAGAACTATGAGCTAGACATTCCTTTATTCAGAATTAAGTTGAAAGCGTTTATGTTTTATATTGAAAAAAATCTGCATTGAGTTATTTAAAAAAGGACAATTATGTGACTGTACAATTTTTCTTCAACCATTTTTTTCATTATTTCTCTTTGATTTTAAAATGTTTGTTTCAATTCTTAGAAGAAATCATGAAATTTAAAAAAGTCTCATAATTGTGCTTCTTAAATAAAAGAAGGCAGATTATCTTCAATGTTAAATGTTCTTATAAAAAGCTCTTGTTTATCAAAATATAAGTTTCTCTTATTAAATATTATGTAAAATTGTTTTATAAAATAACATTTTAATACCTTTAAACTTTGAAAGATAAAAAGTATTTGGAAAGCCGAATATTAGGTATTTAGCCCAACAATTACTATTCCGCATGCCGAATATTCGGTATTCGGCTCAGCTGTCAACCGAATATTCAGTATTCGGCCAAATCACTATTCGGTGCATTTAACTTTAAGAAAAAAAAAAAAAAATTCGATTCTCAAACTTCTTAAAAGTAGGGCTTTAAAATAAATGAAGTCTCAGTGCTAGATGCAAGCAACACCCAAAAAGGTTCCTTTGTAAGAAGTAGGAATTCACAATAAAATATCACAACTGCCCAAATGCATACTCAAATAAGAAAAATAATAAATTTAAGAAAAAATATAATTTTTGATTTTCACTCAAGACATACAAATTTTGACACTTGTGGTCAAATTAATTCTATTTGGTCCTATCCTTCATATCTCTTTTACTATATGTTTTCGGAAACAGCTTTTCTTAGAGCATTCATTTTATTGTTCAGTTTGGGAGAAAAATAAATTTTTATTCCCAAAATAGCATAACAGAGGTATACACACCACCAGAGAAACAAGAAAAACTGTGCATCAAGAAAAAAGAGCTTTTCTCACATGAGTATGTCATTTCAAGCAGTGTTGGAGGGGGAGGGGGGGGGAGAGTGTGAGTTTCACACTAAGAGAGACTAATTCACACAGCTTCCTTTATGCTGCATTCCCAATTATGCACAGAGGAAATATTTCTATTGTATATTTTACTTACCATTTAGATATTTTGTGCCCCCTTTTTTTTACTACTCTTACCTATAAATGCCTCAATGTAAATTAAAAAAATGGCAATATTGGATGAAGTAAAGGGGAATTGAAAAAGAAACCAGAGATAGACAAAACTTGTGGAATACTTTGAAATACATTTTCTACAGTTTTAATTCAAAATAAAATGAAAGCAGTTTTTGAAATGAGCAAATTTGTATAAAAAAGTAAGAGAAAGAGAACTGCAAAATATATAATAAAAATAGCTGATGATGTGGATCAAAGAAGTTCAGGCTCAAAATGTAAACTTAAACAGATAGAATTTTACAAGAACAGACTAATATTTTCACAGATGTGTTGGTTGTTGAATTGTGAATGTCAAAAAAGAAAAATCTAATATTGTTTTCTCCACCTTTCCTTTTTTCATCTCCAAATATGATAATCAAGTTACCATCAGTACAGAAATATTGTTAAAAGTTACTTTACCCCCCCCCCCCCCCACACCACCACCACCACAAACAAATAACAATAACAAAAAATAAATAAATCTCAAAAATTAATTTTAATTTTAAAATTATGAAACCACTTTTAAATTCCCTGAATCCATGTTGGTAACTGATGTTAATTTGATTGCCCAACTTTTTATATTCTAGGTAAAGAATAGCTGTGAAATACAAACAAGTAATCACTGTTTTAGTTTAATAGATATACTGAACAACGATTAAACTTAACACAACTTTTTATGAATATTTAAATTGTAACACCTAAATGCACATAACACCTACAATAATAAATAAATTAAATAAATAAAAAACCATTTGTATACTGCTGGTTGGCCATTCTTTTTCTAACATTTGTTAATTCTAAGATCGATATGAAATTTTAATTTGCTGTTTAAAGAAACTATTAGAAGTTTCTTGTTAAAATTGGTTATCAGTAACTATTTTTTGATAAAGGAATTAATGTATTATGATAAGTGATAAAAAATAATTAGCATTTCATCTTATGCCAGTAAAATGTATTTTCGTGCTTGACTAATCAATAATAATTTATATTTATTTTCACATAGCTAATGCTTTCTCGACTTGAAGCTGCCAGAGTTTCAGAAGAACAGGCAGATGAACTATTGAATTCTCAAGAAGAGAAACAAGCTGCATCTATAGAGAAAAAAGATATTGAGACTGCAGTAGAAGACTTAGAGGAAACTTTGATGAAAAGTATGCAAATTATACTTTTATTTTTACTGTTAAAAACTTCTTTTATAAAAGTACTAGAGAAAAAGAATGCTGTCTGATGATAAAAATCTTATTAAATCTTAACTCATTGTTCACTGATCATGATCTTGTTATTTTGCCTTTTAAGGTAATAAGTTATTTACACTAAATTTGATTTTTTTTTTTTTTTTTTTCTTCTTTAATGTGAAATTGGATGGCAGTTTAATATTTTAAAAATCCATGAAAATCTAGATGATTGTTTTTTGTATGTTCCAGGAGCTAATTTCATATTAAGGCTGTTACTCAACTTCCCAATTTCTTTTAATAATGTAAATTTATGGACATGAAATGCATTTGTATAATTAAAATATGTCCTGTAAATCAATATTTTTAACTTCTGTTTTTTCTGCATTCTTCTTAAAGAATATCCCCCCCCCCCCCCTCTCTTTTTTTAGTTGTCAAAATATGTCTAAACTACATAGTTTTATGTGAAGTGGTAAAATCTTATTCATGGCTCATCAACTTTTAACATATAAATGTTAAATTATGTGTATATTTTAGACTAGGGATGCACAACCTTTTTATCAGAAAATCGGTTGACACCAGAATATTTGAAAAGTGTAGTTTATTTTCTTTAATAGCAAAGTTTCTGTCATTACTATCAGGAAAATTATTCTGCATAAAAATAGTGGTATAATTGTGGCCCGTGGGCCAAAGGTTGTGCACCCCTGTTTTAGACAATTAAAAGGACTGCTGAATTATTTTGCATTTAAATACTTAAATTTCATTTCCACTCAGATTTATTCTTAAACTCCAATTTTGGACAAAATTTAAATTTTTAATAATATATGTTAAATATTAAACTGAAATAGGTATATATAATGTTAAAACAAACCATCTTCCTCTTTCCACCCACTTTTGTGTGCTGTGAAATAATTTCCATTTGCCAGTCTAGCTTGTTGCATGTGAGAGTTTTTCACTATTTGAAAATTTAATCATGTCTGTTATTGCATAAAAAAATACTAAAGTTTTGATATTTTATTTTTTGCACTGTAAATTTTTTATCTAATGAAATCTCATATTTATATAGTTTTAATTTTTAATCTGTCTGCATACTATCAAATGAAAAGATTGTCATGAAATTCTCCTTTTTCTCTTTAGCTTTACAGAAAGCAGGGAAGCATATGGAACATAGCATTATTGCTGCTTACATTGCTATATTTTTAGGATGTGTTACTCAGAAGAATCCAGTAAGTTGCTTAATTTTAGCTGTTTCGAATAAAGTTATCAACTAATTTAGTAATGAATATAATTATTCCCCAAAACAGAATATGCTTAAAAATACCATGTACCTCGCAGAACATTTCAGATTCTCATTTTCAGTGAAATTCACCTTTAGTCGTCAGTAAAAATGCAATGGTGCTGGTGGGAGATGCACGATTTTCTTCAATCATTAAAAAAAAGATTGCAAAATTAATTCATCAGTTGCGGGGAAAGACTGTGAAATTTTTCAGATAGTTAGTAGAAAAATGAAAATTGCAGAGTAGTTACAGAAAATATCCATAATTTTTGATAGTTAATCATAAGGAAAAGCAGCAAAATTCACCAAATGCAAGAAGCAATGCATGCAATCAGTCATTAAAACACCCACAAATTAGTCTCGGGGGAAAAAAAAAAAAAAGCTTCTTTTCCCAACCAGTCGCAATAAAAGGCCTCAAAATTTATCGATTAATATACAGAAAATATGGCAAACTTTATCAGTCAGTCACAAGTAAAAAAACAAATTCATCAGAAAAAAAAATCAAGAAAATCGTTAATCGGTCGCCGAAAGTAAAAAAAGTTTTTTTCAGTCGGTCTCAATAAAAAGTGGTAAAATTTGCCAATCAGTAGAAGGAAAATTTCAAGAAATTTGCCAATTGTTTGCTGATGATAAAGTGAAAATTGTCAGTAGATAACAAATGGTGAAGTTCAGGGATCAGTTGCAGAAAAAAAATCACTCCATTCAGTTGCAAGAGAAAGTTTCAAAATTTGCTAATCAATACAAGGAAAATTTTGTAAAGTTCGCCAAATAGTGACAAGTAAAAAATCAGAAAATTCATCAGTCGTTCATGCAAAATAAAAAAGAATCTCGAAATTTGTGTTAATCAAGGGAAAAATATGAAAATATTGTGACATTTATTAATCGATTGTGGAGAAAATTCGCAAAATTTATCAGCCAATAATGGAAAATTTGTCAGTCGAATATGAGAAAAAATTGCAAAATTTCCAGTTGTTTGGGAGGGCAGGGAATTTGGAAATTCAGTTGACTGTGTAAAAACTTCACGTTATTTGTCGATCGGTTGTGGAACAGTATCACAAGTTTTGTGAGTATCACAAGTCAGTTGCGAGAAAATATTTAGAAATTCAATCTGTCACAGGAAAATATTGCCAATTCTATTCATAATTGAAGACTCTATGCAAAGAGGTTCAATATATTTCTTTTGAACTGGTTGCAAGAGTACTTTTTTTGTAAACAGCCTTTAAAAAAAATACCGTTTAGCAATTTACTTCTAGATTCTGTACTGTATTCATTACTTGTAGATCAAGTTGATTAAATAAAAAATAACAATGCATCATGCAATGGAGTGTCTTCCAATAAATGCTACTCATAACCTGTTTAAAATAACATGCATTCAGTATCAAAAGAAGAACATACATACCTCCACCTGGGCATACATCTATAAGAAACATTCTAAAAGTTATACTTATAGCTATGCATGGACTAATTTTAAAAAGATCTTTCTCCATAAAAGTAGTATCTCAAAGTATATCTTTTTTTAAAGTTTTTAACTGAACTGTGAATTCTTTGTTAATGCCATAGTTATAATAATAATAGCAATTACCCCAAAATAGCATTTCTTGTGTGTGTCAGTGTTTTACAAAAAGCTTTTTTCATTTAAATAAAAGATGAAATTGCACTATTGCATGTTCATCTTCCTGTGTTTTTCTTTTATATCCTTCAGAATATTTTTGAGCAACTTAAGATTCATTGCAGAATATTGCAAAATATTCTGCTTCAAGGGGTAGTAGTTGGAATTGCTTAATTGTTTTCATGTCATTTAATTTCAGGACTTCATTGATATATTAAGGGAACAAGTACCTGATGGTAAATTTGATGTGATGGTTGATGTACTAAAAAAATTCAAGAGCTTTGTCACATTAACTGTGAGTATTTGTCTATCTATGTTTATATCCCTTATATATTTTCATTAATACATTGTTTTCTGTTCTTTTTAAATATTTAAAAAGTACTTTGAACATTTCATACAATATGCATTTTTATACAGATTTTTTGAAAATCTTCACTTCAGCATTTTAATAATACTAAGCTTGGCATGTGATGACAAGTTAAGATGATATATTTAACATTTGATTCCATAAGCTGACAGTGCATATTTTTTTTTAAAACAATCCATGTTACCAAATATACTCAATATATGTTTATATGCATATACTTTATTATGTTTAAAGGCTGTCTTGAAAAAATATCTTCCATTTAATTTACTTTTTTAATTAGTTTTCAATCTAAAGAAAAAAAAATAAGACTGTATTAAGGGAATTTTGTATTTTTTACCTATGGTTTGATCTTTTAATTAAAAATTTATTTTAAGACTGTACTCAAATTCAAAGTGGTTACATTTTAACTTTAACACAGTTTCAAAGTCATTTTTAACCTTGGATGTATGAATTAGAATGTACTGTAATTCGGAAATTATGAAAGTACACAGCATTTTCCATTTTTTAATAAAAACAAAAGATCTTTTTAAAAATGCTGTCAATGACAACATTTTTTATCCAGCTTTTAAATTTGAGCTTTTTGCAGAGCAAGGAAAATATATCAACACTTTTGGCTAGACTCATGCATTGGGATGGGTTATTTGTTTTTTCCCACACCTCACCTGCAGGTCATGTCATTGTTATATTTCTTCAAATTGCAATTTAAGTTGACTTTCCATTGTTTCAGGTTGAGTTTATACTCTTGTGGATAGGGTTCAGGTTGACCCGATTTTTCAAGAGAAAATGCAAAATATTTATGCTGCCTTCATAACAAACATTCACCAAAAGAAAACAGATCTATATAGCAAACTTAACGCCCTTCAATTCATAGCACCTTTGTATGTTTGTAAGCTTTTACTTCTGTGTTGGGATACCCAGGGCCGTAACTAGAAGTGAACAATAGGAGGCCTCAAGAGAATGTAGGGGGGGGCTCATAATTTTTTTTCTCTCTGACGCAGAAAGATAAATTAGTGCATATTCACATTGTTTTATGCTAAACAAGTACATGATGATGAAAATTGAGTTTATAATTGGTGCAAAATTAAACATCATGTTAACTTCATATGTACAAATAGGATAAGGGAATGTTGAAACACTTATTTTAGGTACAATTTAGTAATTCTGCAAAACTGTGAAAGGTCTCAAGACTAAATTAAATTTTCGGAGCAGAAATTCATTTTGTGACCTTGGAATCTTTTCTAGGGGGGACTGAGCCACCCATAGCGCCCTTTTAGCTACAGCCCTGTGGATACCTCCCAGTCTATACTCATATAATGTGTATTTGGGCAGAAATATATTACATATACTATTGTGTTATCAAAAACAAAATGTTTGTTATATTTTTCCAATTACAAGCGAAGAAAAAATGTTGCCTAACTGTACCATAAAGAAATAATAATCCATGATCACATTTCTTATGTGCATTTTATTTCTGATACAGTGAATTGATTTTATGCTCATTTATTTTAAAATATGCATTGATTTCCATCTGGAACATAGTTCTGCTGAAAGTTTTTGCGAAAATCCCAACAACCTGACTTGCAAGAAACCTTAATCTGACCTACAGTAACTATTCTAGGGTGAACCCAACCCACAGAGGGATAATTAGCTATGCTGACACAAAACAAGAAAATTAGTTGTAAATATGACTTTATCCAAAACTTTATTCAGTAATAAAAATTTGCTGTTTCAGAAGAATATTTGAATATTAAAGAATAGACATGAAATAATTTATAATGTGTATTTTTCTATATAAAAGATAAAATTGGTATAATAGATGTAATTCTTGATTACTTTTTATATTTGCATTAAACATGATTTATTTTCCTTCCATTTTTGGGTTCAGATCAGTGAAAATTTAGTTGGATTTAAGAAACTTTTTGTCTGGTTCGGGTAGGGTTGTAGATTGACCCCCCCCCCCCCCTCCATTTGCACTTTTTGTCTTCTCTTAGCATGTGTGATATAATAAGGGGACTACTGAAGTTTATTCTCTCCCCCCCCCCCCCCCCCCCTCCCCAATGCTTGGCTGGTTTCTTAGTTTCAGGTAAATATTGGTTTGCATGTTGCACAATTAAATAAAAATACCTAAAAATTAAAATAAAACATGTTTTTAATTTTAGTTTATAATATATAAAACAATTTAAGGTCTTATTCTTAATTTGAATAGACATAGATAAAAGTTGTATTTTGCTATTATGTCTTTTAAGTTGTATTTGTACCCTATATAATTCTTGAATTTTTGTTTTATCAATTGTACAGTTTTATTCAATTTCATCCATGCTGGATTCTCTTTAGTTTTGTGTTTGCCCCAGAGTCAGTAACTTATAGAAAAATATTCCATCTTGTGCTGTGTTTTTAGCTTTGCCAGCATATGGTAGTGAGAAGTGCCAGGCTGATTTTGTTCTAAGTGGTTCAGTTGGCAGAATATCCTTTCATTACCAATGACCCAGATTTGTGTTCTGGCTTGGTCATTTTTCATTCTGCTGACTGATTTGCGCATACCCTATAACCTCTTCAATCTGAGGTTCACAAATGTGTACCTCCATTCTTTTCCGCATAAAAACTAAACTCTTCATATTTTTTGCATTTTTACTTTACTTCTATACAGCTGAATGTTTTTTACTTTAAAACAAAACCAATTAATGTCAGTACTGATTAATATTACTTCATAAAATAAATGTTATTTTCATCAGAGTTTCAAAAATACCTTCAAGACATTGTGGCCAAGAAAATAAGAAATATTCATGATTACTTAACTTAAATGCTTTACAATAAAAAATTTTGAGGCTTTGCTGCTTGTTTAAAGACCTTAATTTTGTTATTGTGTAAATTTAAATTACTGATAGTTAAACTGATGTTTTAAGGTGATTAGTACTTTTATATGCATATTTGTAAACCTAAATTATCAGTCCCCTAAAGCAGTGGTTCCCAAACTTTCTTAGTACGTGACCCACCCTTCAATGAAAAAAAAATTTTGCGACCCACCTTTTATTTAAAAAAAAAATTTTCGAGACCCACCCAAGATATCAGTATATCAGTTTTTGTACGATCACTGTACGCCCGGCTATTCTATTCTTCGTAAAAGGTAAATTTTCGTGCGGAAGATAATTTATCAACAAAGGCAAGAGTCGGTGATCTCAATGTATGTAAGTGAATAGTAATTAAAACAATGCACAAACTACGAAAGTTAAAAATACATTTAACTATTATGAAAACATAACTTTATAATCAATGAGATTTCTGGCAATGGTGTTTACCAATGTGGAAACATATTAACACGCTGTTTGTCTCAGTACTTGGCTTTCAAAAACATAGCAAAGTAGAAAAAGCATGTTCTCTTAAACACGAAGTGTTAAAAGATAGAAAACCAACGAATATACAGTTTTGCTACTTTTAGCTCGCTGAGTTTTGCACTGATGAAGAATCTCGTTAGTGGATTCGAAATAGCTATTTGCTACCTTCTCATACTTTATTTGTGCATTTATATTCGTTGGTTTTCTATCTTTTAACATTTGTGCACAAAGGCTTTATTTGCTATTTCACGAAGTGTTAAATTTCATCAAGGACCTCAAAGCTGATGTATGAGAAGGAAGCTGTTTCTGGATATTCTGTTCATATATTAATCTAGAAGGAAATTAAAGTGGATTTTCCTTTGAAATATTATTTCATGTTGAAATTGTCATATCTTTTTAAACAGATGAAATGAAATACATATTTTGATGACAAACCTCTATTTTTCTGCGACCCACCAAAACAACTGCTGTGGCCCACCAGTGGGTTGCGACCCATAGATTGGGAGCCGCTGCCCTAAAGTACTGATTTCATTAAAATATTTCTTTCTGTCATCTATGGTGTCATTTCGATTATGCAAAAGCAATAAATATACATTTGTAGAGTTATTTTATGCTCAAGTCTGAAGAGGTTAAGCAGTTAAAATTTGAAATATTAATTTATACCCTTTCCTAAAACTTAAGACTTGACTGTACTCTTTCATTGCATAGTTCTGTAACTAAACTTACATATTTTAAATGTGGTGACTGAACATTGTATTAAAGTAGGATGCATTTGATTTTCAGGGTTCAGTGAGAAGTAGAGAACTTGTTTTCATCCAAAAAGTCATCCAAGTTTTGGAATCCAGCTAACAGATACTAGTGTGTCATCTTTATTAGATTCTACTCATAGTCACCTGAGGTGACTTGGTTTCCGTGCTCGTAGCAAATGCTCGGAAACGTACTGGTTGGTCAGTTGCTTATTTCTGAAAACATGGTTCAATATTATCAATTCTGTTGACATAATCAATTTGAAATTACAGTATCATTATCTTTATGCATTTATTATGACAGGTTTTGTATTCAAAACCTTTAGTATTTATGGTGAATTTTGTATATTTTCATGTTTCTATTTGAAATTTTTGCAGGGTTAGTTTATACTTACACACAACGACTTAAGTAATTGATTAGTACTGTTATATTGTTCAGTTATGGATAGTTTATTTTGCTCCAAGAGTTTATACCGTGTTTGAGAAACAACATGACCTTAAGCCTTTCTGTATAAAGTTCTTATGAGATTATGCATTGGAAATAAAATTGTTCTGTCCGTTCACTGTATATTGAACATATTTGTATAGTCAAGAAAACAATTAGTTGTGCTGGAAAATATTTGTATGCCAGCGTACAATGTGAAGACTGTGCCTAAGATAAACTTCAAAAAATTGAAGTTGGATTTAGTTTTGTTAAGATTGTGAATAATTGAGATTTGTGCATTTGTTAATCACAAAGTAATTATCTTTGACTAAATATTGCTGGCTAAAGCGTCTACTGCACATGTCTTACATAAATTCCATTTTAATGCTCTCATTTTAATTTTTATGCACATCACCTTTTATTTCATCATTTTATTTTTTATTTAAAAGTACAATGGTATTTTGATGCTTCAAAATACCTGTCATCCCTATATTTGTATAAAAGAAGTGTCCATGTTTTATAAATCATTGAAGCTGTGGGTCTTCATTGCTGTAGTCCAAAGAAAGCTTTCACTCATTTGTACAAATCATTGCATTCATTTGTCTGTTCATGTTAAATTTTATATTTAATTGAAACAAGTGTTGATTTTGTGATACTGACATGTAAAAATTATTATTCATTGCTGCAGTTTTAGAATTTTTGTGTTAAAAAGCATTTGAATGATAGGGTATTTGATTTATTGATCTGTATAATTCAGATTTATTGTTAAGATATTTTAAGAGGATTAAATTTGTTATAAGTAATTAAATTGTCATATTTTCTGTGAAATGTTATTTTAAGCAGCCAGCAGTTAAATGTACACTCATTAAAAATGAATGAACTTAAAAAATATGTCTTGGCATTTTGCATTATTTCTAAAATGTTTCTGAAATCTAGCCAAATATTATTTTTCATTGTTGTAAGTTAAATATTTCTGATAAATTAGTTATAGTTAGTCTGATAAATAAGTTAAATATTTCTGATTTTTTTCCCCTCCTTGCTGTTTTTTCCTCAATTGTACTAGATTTTGAAGATTTATTTAAATTTGTTTAAAGTAAATATTGTAATTCTGTATTGCTAAAAGACGGAACAAATACTTTTTTATTCAGATTTCCATATCATTTCATTGTGAAAAATGCAAAATCTATTCAACAGAAAAAACACAGGAAAAGAATTTTGATAACGTACTTTTTCATTTTATTTTTAATTATTTTTAAATCCTGATTTACCTTCTTATAATGTATAGTAGAAGGTGTATTACTTAAATTTCTTTTTAATGACAAAAATATTTCTAAAATTTAGTAATAAGTTCTGCCTAAATATGAACAAAATAGTTTTATCAAGCCTCTGAAAGTATGTGCATCATATAAAATTACTTCAATCTTTTTGTTTATATAAACCGTTGAATTCTTTGCAAAACGTATTATCCCCTCTCTTCATCTTTAAAGAACTGATATGTAGGTTGTGTTTGTACTATAGAGGGAAAAAAAAAAAAAAAGAAATTCTTGTTTCTCTTTTTGCAGTGGAAGAAATCAGAGGTTAATTATAATAAAAATTTCCAACATTTAATATATAGAATGCTTGACTTGCAATAAAATACAGTAAAACCTCCAAATAATGGACACCTTGGGAGCATGGAAACTGTCCGCTATTCAGAGGTGTCTGCTCTTGGGAAAAACCTCGGAGAATCAAAAATTGCTGAGAAATGTTTAAAGTTTCATTAATTGGCTTTTATATGTCCTAAAAATTCTATTATATGACTAATCAGAAATTAAAATAATTTTTTAAGCAATAAAATTGAAATAAATTGGTAATACCTTTATACACTGTTTATTACATTCTTACAAAAAAAATTATTTAAAAAGTTTCCATTTGCATTTAAAGATTACATATAATTTTTTTTCAATGTAAAGTTTTAACCCTGTCAATAGTTCTGATGTCTCTGAATCATGTTAAAGAAAAAAATATTGTAACTGCTCACACTATTTTGCCACTTCTTAAAAACATAAAATCTCAAATCGTCCCCAGAGGAGTGGAGAGGCATTGTGATGCTCCAAGAGATAATGCCACCCCTCACCCCCCCCCCCCCTCCCGGACCATCCTCTTAATTTAATACTGGATATGGGAGGAAAGATTTTCCCGGCCCCCTCTCTACATTTATCTGTGATCACAAAATTTTGACTCATTACCCTGACAAATTTAGAGGCTTTTTACTTTTTTTTTTTCCTTTGTTAAAAAACAATTTCTCATACTTTATCGCCAAAATCAGTGTCCGCTATTTGGAATGTCCGTTATTCAGAGGTTAAACATACAAAAATTTAGATTTTGGGAGTGGGGTTCGGAAAGCTGTCCATTAAATAGAGGTGTCCGCTATTCGCGAATGTCCGTTATGGAGGTTTTACTGTATTCGATATTTAAGGGGGTAATTTAGCAAAAATATAGAATAATTGTACTTATTATGTATAAATTAGATATGTGAAAATGTCAAATATGTTTATTTTTATTGTCATTCCTGTAAAAAAAGGAACATCACTTGTAATGTTTCTAAATCTGGTTTCTCTGATGAAAATTTCCTTTTTGTATTCTTTTGATCCTACGATAATTGCTATTTATTTTTTATTATTATAAACAGATTGCTGGAATGATCAGAAATGAAGGAAGCCTTCTTATAATTACTGAGAGAAAATATTGATTCCTAAAATAATAATAATAATAAAAAGAAACCTTGCTGATTTCTCTAACCCCTCCCCCTTTTTTTTAAATAATAATAATTAAAAGTTTAAACTGTTGACTTTTATTATTGATTTCTTGATTTGATTTATTCCATGAAAATAATGTCTAAAATAAATAATATATACTTTCTAATTAAAGATATCTTAAATGGTCATACCCTGACAATATATAGTAGGATTTCACTTATATGGCATTCTCTATTTTCCATCACTGGATATGATAAAGTTATGGTGCTGAGATATGTACTATTATTAGAGATATAAAATAATAAATTTGTAGTATGGTAAGTGCTTTGTTCAAGCACAATTGTCATAATACAAATTATTTCCATTTAGTCTAATCCTCTGCCTCAACCATTCAATTTTTTGAATCACTTCAAAAAATTCTTTTTGTTTGCTTATTTTATAAACTTAGTCCATGAAGAAAGAATTCATGAAAAACTCATTTTCACCGATTACACAAAAACCAGTATAATTTTCTAATAATTTTGAGCTCCTCTGATATAAAAATGCTACATTAAAAATTTCAACAATGAAAGAAATTTAATATACTGAAGCGGATGTATGCTAAGCTAGAAATAAATTCAATATGATAAATGTTATTTAATCGCAAATTTAATATCATCAAAGCCTTCTAAATTGAGCAGATCACCTAAAAATTATTTTATCATTAATTAAGCATTTTTCAATACAATGTTCTTTTAAATGAACAGTGAAATATATGTATTATACCCTTCTTCACTCAGATAATGAGAAACTGCATGAACTTTAATGTAACTGATAAAAACTTATATCTGGAAATAATGGGATTAACAAATTTTTATCCAAAAATTTTTCTTATGAAAATCAAAGGATAAGTGTATCTATATACAAGAATAAAAGCCTTCCTATAGTTTTTATTATTATTATTATTATCACCAAACTATCATCAGAATGTCATCATAATGTCATAAGGCTATTTTTGCAATAGAAAGCATTCTTTTCTTTGACTAATCGTAATTTAAAAAGCCTTAAGGGGGAGGGGGGGGGTCTTTCAACAAATGATTATATTTTATTAGACTTTATGCACATAATTACACATTATTGACACATTTTCCTCTTGCATCTTTAAATTTTCTGCATATATATTTATTTTCATGCATTTTTTGTATGTTTGTAGTTGATATTTTTTCCTTCAATATTTGTTTGCACTTTTGAAATTAGGAGCAAGTTATTTCAATTTAGTCACATACTTCATTATAACAGATTTTTTGGTTATTTTGTTTTATTCAGTATTTTCATTTTTCTACTTTCTTCAAAGAACATTTCTTTGATTAGATGATTAAAATTCTATACCATTTAAGTTTGTAATTGATATTAAGATCTTGAGAATGTGTTTGTTAAAATGCACTTGATTGTTATTAAAATTAAAAGTTTAAGTGGTACTGATTCATCCTCTGGACAAAAGTTATGGATTATATCACTAATTTTATGTCTTGTTTGTGAAAATATTTCTCTTGCTTGTGGAACTTTTCAGACAAGAGTACTTTAGTTCAAAATCTCAAATGAGGTAAAGGCGATTGTATTTGTAATGCTCATGTTTCTTGAAAACCTTATTTTTTATGTGTGTATGTGTGTGATACTTCCATTAAGTTTCATACTTATGTACCTTAAATTCTTTCTCTCTCTCTATATATATACATAGATATATATGGGTGTTTAAGAATTAGGGATTAAAAGCTTAGTTTAAAGCAACATTTCGTAAATTTCAATTATTACATATTTCATAGCATAATTTCTGAAAAAAGTACAATTGCAAAAAAATCCTCTCTGCTATTTGATACATGTAATATAAATTAATGGATTCTAAAATTCCATTTAGAATACAAGTAATTTGTCCAAATTATTGATAGTTCCTTCGTTGTGTTTTCTTTGTTAAGAATCTTTGATTGATAAAATTTGTAAAAAAAAGAAATTTTTTTTTTCTAGTAGTTCAGATTCTGAATAACTAACTCTGAAGATAATTTGTGAAATCTTTTAGATGTGTACTTGAGTTACAAGGATCTAAAGTGGTGGTAACACATTTATAACCTTTTTAATGTTGCTTCTTGCTCTGCCCTTTTCTATTCTTTTGATTAATTTGTCCAATATGTGTGGTGTCATTTTCTAATTAATTTTTAAATCCTAGGTATAAAAACGAATCAATCTTTTTTGGTAGTTAAATATATCAAAAATATGAAAATGATGTATACTATCCCATTTAAAGTATTTTATGCAATTTTAATCCATTTGAATTCAATTGAATGAAATCTTTTAAGGGAAATGTTTATTTTTTATAAATAAAATAATTTTCTGTTAAAACTCCCTTTTAACAAAATGAGATTCCATTAATATCGAATATAACAGATAACTTTTGTCAGTTTCTAAAAGTTTATTATAACATGATTCAACTATTTCATTTAGCATGTTTGAAAATTCATAACCAGGGATCTCGCTGGCTTTTGAGCAACATTAGCGATTTGGTGAATAAGAAATAATAAAAAAAAAAGTCGCCAAATAAAAAGAAATGTTAGCAAAATAGATTCGTGTAAAGCACTGAAAAATGTATCTTTAACCTCTTATTTTATCCCTGTTTTCCAAATGTTTTAAAATAACCTAATATTTTGCAATTGCTTATAAAATAAGGAATTTGACTATCTGTTGCAGAAACTATTATAAATTTGGTGCATTCTAAATGTATCCTAGTCCTAAATGTGTATATGTTTTGGACATTCTTTTAGCAGTCTAAATAAAATTTAAAAATAGCTATCGTTGATTTAGTGTTGTGGAAAACATATGCTAAAAATTGCCATGAGATTTCGACTTGATAGAAAAAAATTAGACTAGCCTATGATTACTTTCCATGCAGCTAATAAATAGTGTGGTAAATGGCTAATTTTAGTACCGTATTACAGCAAAACATTTCTCTGTTTGGCACTTGATGCGAGTAATTTTGTTTGTGTATTTATTGGTACAACTCCAATATACAGATAGTTATTAACTGGCAATAGATAAATATGTATGGCATAATTTTTTCTGCCTTTGACTGTTGCTAAACAGAATTGCTGTTGAATGAGTATTTCTGTAAATAGAACAATCACTGAACATGTAAAGCGACATCCAATTATTCAGCAAAGTGGATAAGAGTCTCCACTATATATACACTCAAAGAGCAGAAATTGAGCCTTCGAAATTTGGCGAGCCTGGTTATTCTTTTACTTGCCAAATGGAGGATTTTGTTGCAATGACAATCGGCAACGAGAACTCTGGCCATGACAAATAAAGGATTTCTTTCTTTATATCTTTGTGTGTATGTTTGGTATTTTAATAGATTGATTTGTTTAAAACTGGTGATTTTCAATAATTACTTTCATAATAAGTTTTGATAAGACTTAAATCACATTTAGTCTTAGCAGGTTCTTTTTGATCTTGCATGCACACACATTCACACATTAGGGTGCAGAGCTGCCAAGTCTCCAGTTTTTTTTATACCAGCATTTTAATTTAAAAAAATTTATTTTATTGGAACGTTTAGGTGATTCAACAGAACATTTTCTTTAAGATAATAGTGGTGTTCAAAAATTTGGAGACTTGGCAATTATCATGAGCATATTTGTATTTTCCTTGTATGAATGTAGCTCTTAAGATGAATATGGCTTCTATTTTATTATAATTAAAAATTGTTTTGTTGACTGAATAAACTTTAAAATTTTATATTGAGCTTAGAACTTTCATGTTTTATAATTCTCTGAATTCTGGAGTTTTTCTTATTTTCATTGTTTGTTATTATATTTTTGGTAATGTTTTTCAGGGAATTTTTTGACATTTTAAAACTTGCATCCTACTTGAAATGTGAACAAATATGTGCAAACAACATAAGTAATGTCATAGACAATGATATACATTCTTTGATTCATAATTTATATTATTATCAAAGCAGGAATTATAAATTGTGTGATTAGGGGTGATAAAGGACTGATAATTTTTTTATTTCATTTCACTATTGAAATGTATGTTTTGTTTTTTAACAAAATAACATCTAAAATTTGATTTGAAGTTTTTTTTTTAATTGCCATGTACATCTATATTCACATTAAATTACATATTAGTACTAGGAGTGCCAAATGAATTTTGGTATAGTTTCAGAAACTTTGGCATGTTTAAGTTGTGCAAAGTTAAAGTGTATTATAAAAAATGTCAACTTTATTGTGAGAATAAAGATGTACTGTCATGTAAATTTGTATTTATGATTGCGTATAATTTATAAATTTTATTCATGGATATAACTTAATTTTAGAATATAAAAATAGTGTATTAATTTATCTAGAAACTATTTGTAAATAGGTTTTGTACTATATTGGACAAAATTTTGATTCCTTATAATTTTTACTGAAAATTATGTTTGCTTCTTTATTTATCCCGGTAAATATGTTGATTGTCTATTTTGATTTAAATCTGAAAATGTTTTAAAATACATGTTTTGTATGAGTTTGTTTTGATTTGATTATAAATTATTATGATGAATATTTCAAAAAGTGTTAATTTATGGACTAATAATGTGTTATCTTAATTTAAATTAATTTTTTTTTTTTTTTTTTTTTTTTACATTAATTATGAATATTGAAGTTGTGTGTGCTTTTATAATATTTTGTGAAGACAACACATGGTTTACACTTATGAAACTCTTGTATGTAAACCACACATGTTTTTTAAATGTTATTTTATGGATTACATTTAACCAAAAATGTATAAAACCTTTGATTTCAGCTGCCGAATTTACCTTAGAAACTAAATTTTAATTATAAACAATTTTGAGAATGTAGTTTGATCTGAATAAATGAATATAAGTAGAATTAAACGCACCACTCAAAGGAATAAAGAGAGGAGGGGGGGGGGGGGGTAAAAAAAGAAAGGTAAGTTTATTATTTTTTTCCCTACATCCAGGTATATTTATAACTAGATCATACAGTGTACCTTGATTATCCAGGGTTGCCACGCCACCAAGAAAACCAGGAAAATACAGGGAATTTCGAAATTCCCTCTCAAAACAGGGAAAATCCAGGGAATTTTGAAAAAATCCTAAAAAACCTGGAAAACACAGGGAATTTTTTTTTTCCTGTTATATCCAAACATTTTTTTTTTTTTTTTTTTTTTTTTTTTTTTTCCTGCTTTCAAAATAAAATCCTCTTTGCAGAAGAAAGAAAACCCCGAAAAAGCGGCGCGAAAATTCACTTAAAGCGGCTCTTCCATGTTTCTGCCTACATCCCTTTTTTGCCATGCGAATAGTTGAATCCACACAGCACCTCTCTCTCATGTCATCCATCTGCGACTGCACGTAATGTTCTTTCTCTTCCGTTTCTCCCGTCGCGTCAATTCAAAACAAGCATGAGATTCTACCTCGGATCTGTGATTTTCTGCTTTTTTGATTTTTTATATCATCAAAAGATCGTGTGAAAAAAATGCGATTTTGTCAAAAGATCAAGTGAAATATGCGATTTTCCCGAAAAGATCGCTAGAAATATATAATTTTCGTCAAAAGATCCTAAAATCGTGGAAAAAAAATGCGATTATCGACAAAATAATGCAAAAAAAATGCTGTTGTCGTCAAAATGTCAAAAAAAAAAAAAACTGTTCTTGTCAAAAGATAGTTAAACAGCAATTTTTATCAAAAGGCTGCCAAAAAAAAAAATAAAAAAAAAAAAAAAAAAGATTTTTATTTAAAAAAAAAAAAAAAACATGAAAAAATGCAGATTTTTGTCAAAAATTGCCGTGACAAAAAAATTGTCAAAAATTGCTGTTTTTTTTAAATGGCGATTTTTGTCATAAAATTGCAAAAGATTAAAAAAAAAAAAAAAAAAAAAAAAAGTTTCAGAAATTTGCTGCAATATTGTCTGCAACAACTTTTTTTTTTTTGCAGTTGAGTGGTAAATATTTCAAAGTATTTTTTAGCTGAATGCTTGAGTATTACTGTACTGTTTTTATTATTATTAATGTAAAATGTGGGATTTAATAATAAGTGTAATAACTTTAAAGAGTTCTTTTATTTGCTCACATAATATAATGTATTATATTTGCTCAATTAGTTGGGTAATGGTAAATTACAAGGTAGTTAACTGACATACATATACGCATATATTTTTGCACACTCAACATAGAATAAACGCATTGCAGTACAGGGAATTTTTTTTTTTTTTCAAGATTAGAGTGGCAACCCTGTTATCAGAGTTAATTGGGACTGCAAGTACCTGAGATATCGGAAATCTCAGTTAAACCTTTCCGGCACGCTGTGCCCAGTCCGGGATATCTAATGTTAATTCCAAACAGCACCAATAATATTTTAATAATTTTACTGTTACTGTGAAAGCTTAAATTAAGGGACTCTTAATTTCTCAAAAAGTTATTTCTAAATTCCGGTACCAGTCGATAATTTCTCATTTTACTAACAGAATATTTCTGTGCCGGAAAGTGTTAACAGAAACTATATGTAAAATTCTCGCCATGTTCATGAATTTAACATTTCTTGTAATAAAAAACAATAGAACATTTTCTAAAGATAATATATATATATATAAAGTTATGTTTAATAGCTCAACAAATTTAAAAAAAAAAAAAAAAAATTCTCCACACTGTCGCCAGCAAGTGGTTTGGAGATGTAATTGTCCAATAGCACATTGCACTTGGTGATCAGTAGGGTCACATGGCCACTGAAAACAAAATCAGGCTTTGTTATCGGCTTGGTTAATAGAAATCTTGATTAATCAAAGCTTGGTTAATTTAGGTTCTAGTGTAAATTTTTCTGTCAGCAATCTTTCAAATTTTATATTTTGACAGCAATATCAAGTAGATTTCAATTAGAACTATCACATAGTTGCCTCAGGCAGGTAGTTAAAGAAATTAAAGCAGGGAGAAATTTCGAAAATTACTGTGTTTAATATAATTAAAAAAGAATTTGTTTCTAAATTTTAGTTTAAAAACTTGCATGGTAAGTTATCAGTTTTTTCTCTGCTGCAAATGTTTCAAACCTTCATCTATCACTGAATGTATCCCTTATCACATATCATTATTTATTTTTTAACTTTCTTCAATATATTGTGCCTGTATGACAATACTTACTTCTGCAAGTAATCTTTGTTATACATCTTGCATGTTGAAGACAATAAAATAAATAAATAATATAATTGAGTACTAACAGAAAACTAAGAATAGTTAAAAAAAAAAAAAAAAAAAAAAAAAAAAAAAAAAAAACTAAGTATTTTTTTTATAATTTTCTCTATTGTCAACTTATATGCATATTATAGTTCTTTTTTTAGAAAAATGAATAAAGAATTGCACTTATTGTTATTTTATGTATGTAATTGCTAGAAAGTGCAGAAAATATATTCAAGCGTCCCCCTTCCTCCTTTCTTTATGGGGTATACAACAAAAGGGCATACATCTGAATAAGCAATGTAACGTTCAATTATTTTTATTGAACATTGCCGTAATACTTAAATTCTCAATATATTTTTAAATACTTTTTGGTTTCACTAACATGTCAAGATGGATCATCTGTGTCTGTAATACAAATTGAGAACAAGAGATGTAATTTTTCAATTGAGTTTAAAATGTGACTGTTCTGGCCCGGACACCTTTTTGCTTGGTTGGATTACATCTTAATGATTTATTTACCAATTACAGTAATTGTGTAGAAATTAATATAGTACTAAATGACAATGTTTTGCATATAGACAATAAATACTCTTTAAGTTTTACAGTTGTAATTTTTTGTTTGAAAATGTTTCTACTTAATTCTTTTATTCAGATTATATTATGTATGAGTTTATTTTAGATAATGTAATCCATGTCTTAGTTAAATTGTTACATAAATACATCTTTTATATTTATTTTGTCTTTAATATATCTTATTATTCCCACATTAAGTATGAGTTTCGACATATAAATTAAATGGTTATTCTGTAATTAAACTTCTGCCAGGTATATTTTATCTCTGAGTATAATGGAAAACATTTAGTTTCTTGGTCTTTTATTTTTGCTAAAACAGATCTTTATTTTATTTATTATTATTATTTTCTTGGTCACCTTAAAGCTGAATACATTGTTGTTTGTTGCTATTAGCCTTTTTTAAACCCATTATACAAATATTTATGCATTTTATGAAATGTAATTTTAGGAAGAAACATTTTTTTTAAATTGAAATTAATTTTGTTCCTCATTTTCAGTTATTTTACAGTTGTAAAAAATGTGAATTATAAGTCACCCATTTCAGCTATTAATATTAAAATAATTGAATGTTTCATGAACTATAATATGTTCTGTTCATTATTTTGAAGTTGTAAAAATATTTGAAGGAATAAAGGATAGGGATTGTCTCAGTAATGTAAAAATAATAAATTAAGTGTATTCAACTAAATCATGAGATTTTTTTTATGTCTGGTAGAAGGTTATTGAATTGTGATATTTTTACAGATTTACTTTTTTCCGATAAATGATAGGATTTTTTTAATGCATTACATATAGAAGTTCAAGTATAACTTTATGATTTACCTCTTCTTAGAAAACTTTATCTAGAATTATTATTATTATTATTATTATTATTATTATTTTTTTTTTATTTTTTTTTTTTTTTAAGTATACCTTTTTAATTATGATAAGTAAAATTTGTGTTTTTGCACGATTCAATTTTGTTTATGTTACGAATAAGTATTCATAAATTTTGTGGCAAAATGTAACAAGGTCCATACTGTAATTATAAGTCTTTGAGAGGTATTTATTGGATAGGAACAAAAAATTTGAATTTTTTACTTTTTCTTTCTAAAAATCATTTTGTTTTTTCTGTAAGGGGAAAAAAAACCCCTTAAAATTTGTATTGATTATGAAATGTTAATAATATACGTCTGCAATAATAAACTTAAGTTTAAAAAATAAATTTCTTCAAGTTCCCACTTTCTCTTCTGTATAAAACTTGTATGAACCTTGTGAACATTTTAAGATTCTCACTGCACATTAGTTGCATATGAATTTTATTTATTTCATTTATTTGCACTGTAAAATTTTGTTTCAATTCATTTGATATTTTAGTGTGATATGTTTTTAATTTTTTCTTAATTTATTCATTTGTAAATTTAAAAATTCTGTTTGTATTATATTTTAATGTATTTGTGTTGCTTGTGCAAGTATTCAGTCTAGAAATTGGTTTTAGTCTATATATCTTGTCTGTTGTAATGCACTTTGTCATTCTTTTTTCAATTAACATTTTAAAATATGAATTCAATAGTTGGATACTTTAATTTTTCATTTCATACTGTGTATATATTTTGTCACTTTGCATACATTAAAACATAACAAGTTGAAGAAGTAAAGTGGTGTATATTTTTTCCCCATCATCTGTTATTTATATTTTCTATTTAAAATAGTATTAACATTTTTATTATTCTTCAAACTGCAAATAGTTCACTAAATTTTTTATTAAAGACCTTCATTCTTTTTATATTGGATGCAGTGAAGTAATTGCTGCTGCTTTTAATTCTCATTGATTTCACAATTTTTAATTTATTTTTAGATTATGCAAATATATATTCTAGTTATTTTAATGTGAATTTTTATTTCTTTCTAAATTATATGTGTATTAAATTTTAAAATAAAGTTAATATTTATACCATTTGGCTATACTGTTATACTTAAGTGCGATTCAGTAGCTTGTTTTCCTTCTGCATTTTGTAAAAACAAACCAAAGGAAACTTATTAGTTATTTTAAAACACAAGACATACCCTAAAAATATTTTTCCTTTTTATAACACTTGACATATCACAAAAGAACTTTTCAATTTTAAAACACAAGATGTACACTGAAAGAATTTTTTGAACTGCTTAACATTTTTCTTTTTCAACCGGGTTTTGCATATTTTTTTTTTTTTTTTTTTTTTTACTTTTGTTTTCGAATTGCTTAGCATTTTTTTCTTTTTTCAGAATTACAACTAAGAATTGTTCTACATATTATTTGCTGTAACTGTCCCCTCACCTTAATTCATTCTTTTAAAAATGAAGTCAAGAAAGACATGAATATCAAATAATCTACTGAAGTTTCTTGTGGGTTTAATTCTTCTTACATTAAAGTGTATTCAGAGATTAATTTGAAAAAAGGAGAAACTGATTCTGATAAGATAGATAAATGTAATTATTTTAAGATATCCACAGAAAACATTTTGACTTTATAAAACAGATTTTTTTTTTTTTTTTTTTTTTTTTTTTTTGTATCCATATTTTGGTATATTTATTGTTTTAAAAAAATGATGAAATTTCAAAAAATACTGTTTTGTAATCTGTAATAATAAAAGCTGATTCTAAATTGGATTAGAAATATAATGAATAAACTTATATGCTTAAGATTCTGAATGAGCAAACATTTTATTTAACAACATTTAAAATATTTTACTGTGTTATCAAATTTAAAATATTAAGTGTGAAATTAAAATGAGAATTTTGATATTTTGAAGCTAACATAGAAAAATTATTTCTATACCCATCTTTACCTTTCAGCTGCATTTAGTATACCCATGAATGTGTGAATAACAGTAATCGTGGTCGGTAAAACTGTGTTCAGAAGAGTACGATGATTTACATTTGTTTATTTTTAACCTTTCAGCAAACACATTTTGATAAATTTGCAATGGAATATTTACATTTATATTTCTACTACATATAGTGAAAAATTTAAACCTAATTTTTTCGATATTCTAATGTATCTCTCATTGCTATTATAAAATATCTTGCAGTTATAATTATGTAATTACTATATCATAAAAAGCATAACATATATCTAGTCATACAAAAAATTACAAAGCACTTGCTTAAAGGTTAAAGGACTCCTTTACACATGCTCTTTGATAATTTGAATATATATGTATATACTAGCTGTTACCCGTGACGTCGTTCACATTGAATTAAAAAAAGATAAATGCATTAACTAAGCAAAATGCTTCATTAACAATAATTTAAAACATATACAATTAACACACTTTATAGGGAGCAATATAGTAAGTAGTTCTTATTTACTGAGGACTTGAAAAAACTCAGACAAATAAAACGGAAATATGTCAGATAATATGAACAATCGTGAAAATGTAACTGCAACAATTTATACTGTACAACCACTGTAACGCATCCCATCTTCTACAGAAATCATATTGTAGTGCATTTCATATCAAAGAAAGAAAAATCTTGCATTAAGCCTAGATAATAAAAAAAAAATATCCAACACCTCCAAAATCCGCAACTTCACCAATTCATTCGTTTGTGCAGCTTTGTATGTATCTATGTGTTTATAAATATTACAAATACAGTGCTAAAATTTAGTTTATTTAGAAAAAGTATACCAAAGGTTAAAATTCACCTTTAGCAATTATATATATAAAACCCCTCTGTGTATAACAATTCCGGGGTCAACCCATCCGCGAGAAAAAGGAATTGCGGCCACGTTAGGCTTAAGTATTTCGAGCCGTTCACAAATATTCTAATTGTTCAATTTATGGAAATATACATGTAAAAGATTTATTCATTACTCATTTTCTTTAAAATATATAAAAACTATCTAATTATATAATGTTTAAGTTCTAAATAAAACAATCAGCAATTACGAGAAAAACAAGCGATGTAAGCAAATTAATGCTGTTGCCATTAAAGAATGACAAATTCTAAATCTATAAAAAATATTATGAAAAGTTACCTCCCATTTTAAAAGCTATCTATTTTCTGACCAATGAAAACGTTCCATGGTCATAATGGAGTGTTCTCATTGGTCAGATTTACATTTCGAGTTGTAAATGACGTCACTACATTGTACTTTGAAATCTTTTCACGATTTCAAAAACAATATTTAATTAAAACTTTTTATTTAAGGAAAGCGAAGGTGCATTTTAAATGCAATATTGATGGAATTTTTATATTAGGGTTGCTTTAATTTTTTCGTGAATGACTCTTCAGAATGACTTTATTGTCACCTCATGACTCAAGAGCAGGGTTGGGTTTCTGACGTCAGAAACTGGTTTTTGACATGACAAGTGTCAAAAACTGGTTTAAACCGTCAAAAACTGGCTTAAACCGTCAAAAATGTGTAATGCGCTTCAAACATTTTAAGAACAAGACAGAAACATTGAGTAATTTTTTATTTAAAATTAATTATACTGTAATTTAATAATTACAAAAAAATTAAATTACTTTAATTGCAATAAAACATTGTTTTTTAGAATATTCAAACAGAAGAAAATGATTTTGTACAGTTAATAATCTGGATCAATTTTACCCCACAGCATCCTATAAGTACTTAACCAATTTAGCACATTTATTTACACCCAAATGGTTTATGAGTTTAGAGTGTATGAAGCCAACGTTACAAAATACTCTCTCAATTGGTGCTGAGCTAACAGGGCTTGATAACAGAAGCATTGCTAGTTGAGCAAGTTTGGAGGCAGGCCAAATTTTCATATTTATGACCAAAAAAAAATTTTTTTTCCGTAAATGATAATATACCATACAGTAAAAGTGAATTTTTAATATTTCATCTAATATTGTATGTTTGTGACAGATGTTTAATGAGAAATTTTACAGATCAGTGTAGTATTTGAGGTTTCTGACGAGGTTTTTGACAAGAGGTTTTAGCCATGACGGTTTAAACCACGGTTTTAACCGGATAAAACCGCGCACTGTCAAAAACTTGCCAACCCTGCAAGAGTGATTGGGTGTGTTCGGCAGCTATGCATGCTGAGCGTGTCTGCTCAGGAGACAGGGACATGGAGTGGATCTTTATCGCAGATGTTCCGTACCGTTCAGTACTGGGTACTGTGCACTCAGGAACAGATTGAGAACAGACCGTAGATTTGATTAATTGCGGTGCTAATTATAAAAACAATCTGTTACAAACAAAAGTGAGCTTCATGGCCGAATGCATAGAGAGTTGAGCTCGAAACCAGAGATTGTGGGTTCGAATCCTTTGCATCTAAAAACTGTGTTTATGATTTTTTTAAAATTATTATTGGTTGCTTTATATTAATAAATGAAACATTTTTATTTAAGTTATAGTTTTATATTAATAATGCAAAAACACATGTATTTCTATTATAAAAATAAAATATTCTTTTATAATTGGTTTTTTGCCTTATTCTTTTAAAATTTATGTATTTACCATTTGTTCATTACAATCCCCCCATCCACCAGATAGTTTTGTTATAGTTTTGAATGCAGATTTCTGTTGAATTTTTTAGATCGCCCCCCCCCCCCTTCCATGTTTAATTACTGTATTTTTCAAAATTGTTTAAGCCTTAAGTAGCTGTGATTGACCACAGTTGTTGTAATTTTTTATCATCCTTTTAAAAACGCAAACAAGTCATTTTGATGGGCTATTTTCTAGTTTCTAATAATACATAGAAATTTACTTGTATTCTTTTGTACAGCCCTGTATATTACGTGGAGATTTTTATATGTGTCTCATATTTACTTAAATTATTCAAGCAAAAATTCAATTAAAATTATTAAATTCACATTTCCGAGGATTGCTATTGCACAGGTGACCATCGCTATTGCAATTGCTATTGCACTGGACTACGTAAAAATGCCAGTTTTTTATGTAGTCTGGTATATGATTTAATTTAAATTATACAGAAATCTCATATTTTATGTAGTTGAATGTATCTTATTCTACAAACATCTAAATGTAGCTGAAATTAAAAATGCGTAACTCGAATTAAAAACACCCATCAATTTACGCTCATTCTCAGTATTGCTTACAAATTCATTTGTATTGTCCCATATTTAGTCTATCTAATTTAAGCACACGACAAATTATGCAAAAAAATATTTAACTTTAAAATGCATATCATAATTGAAAATGGTCTACAGTAATCATTTCTAATAGATCATACTTTGGATTCAGTATTGTATCAGAAATCTTTTATGTGTCCCTGTAAATGAAGAATAAATGTGATGCAAATCAAACACAGCTGTAGGCATATTGTAGTACATTTTAGTAATGTATATCAATTTTATTATGTTTGAAATAGTGCAACAAAATTAAAATATACTGGGACTGTTTTTTCCCTGTAGACTTATATTATTGATCTCTTTTCTGTGACCCTGTAAATGAATGTTAAATGCTTTGCACCACATTTTCTATAAAAATTCTATTTCAGTGCAAATGATGAAATGAAATGAATATCCATTTCATCATTTTTGTAGCAGAATAACATCATTAAAATATGCCATGAATAATTTTTCTTTATAGACCATAATATACTTAAATATTTTTCAGTTCCCTGTACGCATACTATAAGTATTACACTTAACATATTCAACAGTGACCTGTTCTTGTGCACCTCAACAATGTACCGTATTTTTGGGTGTATAGCCCGCACCCCTAAATCGAGTAGTGCAGTAAAAAAAGTTTGTGTATAACCCGCGGAGATGCATCGGTGTATAGTCTGCGGGCTATACACCATTTACAAATGTATATTTCATCAGGGTTCGAAATTAGAAGCCATTAGTCATAATTTGTAACATAAATTTACCAGATTTTTTTGTGATGCATAATAATTACTGTAATTCGGCTAAAAAATTAAGGTTATCAGTACTGTAATTTTCGGAAGAAACGCTGCGGGGTTTACGTTTTTTAAAGATAAAATTTCAAGTGATCGGAATTTCTACCAATGCAGCGTTTACGCCCATTTTTTTTTTCAAACGAGCATGATATTTTTTCTGAATTTTTCCTAAAATTAAAAAAAAAAGAAAAAGAAATAAAAAAATCGGTGATAAATTTAAAATTTCGGACATAAAATGTATGCGTATCTTAGGTCATTGGTTCCCAAAAGGAACGAATCCTCGGAATCGGTCCGAAATGCACCAATTCCGAAAAGGAACGATTCCTCGGACTCAATACGAAATTAAATGACTCCGCTCAAAGGTGATTGATATTGGAATACCTATGTGGGTGTGATGCCCACTAATCTTTTGCTTCAAGAAACGAGTCCGGAAAAGTTAGATTTCTTGAACACTTTTTAACCATGTTAGAATGTGTAAGAAACCGAGGATCTAGTAAAATCATGAAAATTGACGAACTTATCTTCGTAAAACGAAAAAACAATGCTAGGAAAATTCTACCGCAAAACTGTGTTTTATGAGGTATTTTTTTAAAATTTGTATAGGTATGCTTTGCATACTATAAAATTCTATAGAAATCTATTATTTTTTATGTGACAACGTATTTTTACTCTTTGAAAACTAAAAGAAATGTGGAATTAAAATCCGGTTGCGAATCGCCATTTAAAAACTTGTTTATAGCTATAGCGAACTTCAAGCTCCGGATGCTTTATTGCGATATTGACAGAAGGAAATGATATTTTCATGCAATCATATTAAATCTTTAGGTTTTAATCTCGAAAGTGCATTTTTAAAGTAAATTTTATTAATATTTTCTGAAGAATTAATCTTTAAGAATTAACACTTGTTAAGTATCTTTTCTTCCCGATTAGTTGAGCTATTTTTTTTCTTTTTAAGAATGATAAAAACTATTTTTCATTAATTATTATGTCATTTATAACGTTGATAACTTTGCAGAATAAATTATTGACATTTTCTATTCATTTTCTTCTTAAACTTTCTTTTTAATCTTATTTCATTTGGAAATCAAAATTTAAATATTTATATTAACCATGCAGACAATAAACATAATTTTCCTTAAATAATAACATTTGATATCATAATTCAATCTCATTTTATTTCAACACCAATTCCATTTTATTTTTCATATATGACATCATATTTCTTTCCTTTTAGCACTTACTCAAAATTTATGCTCCTTGAGTTATTAGAAATGAAAACTTATGTTTTGTTTTCAATATGACGTCACAATGATACATTTTTAAATTATAATTAATTTATTTCATTTTTTTTTTTTTTTTACATGAAAATCTTACAATTGAAAATAAATTACTGAAGAGAAATTATTTTATTTTTTATTTTTTAGCAACAAAAAAGAAATATTATTAAATTTGATTAAATATCATATAAAAAATGTCAATTGATTCTGTATGAAAAATAATGAAATTTTGTATTATTTAGAAACATATTTGAATAAAATAAATAAAAATTAGCCTATGTTCATTTCAGGCCTCTAATCTATCTATATGCAAAAATACAAAGACATTAATTCATCCGTTTTGAAGCCCATTTCATCCCAAATTCCGGACACACTTTCACATTTATAATATATATACGATATATTTATTTTATCGTTTTTTAGTCCGATTCTCCCTCTTTTCCCCTTATATATTTATCCTAGACTACATAAATATACATTTGTCAATTCTTCTAAATTTTTGATGAAACTTTAGCTTTAAAGATATTGCCTAAAGAAAAGAAAATTATCAAAATTGCATTTTTGAATTCTTTTCCCAATTTGTCCTATTACTAATGCATTAATTTGATGAGGTACGATTTTCTTTTAAATACATATATAAATAAAACACACATAATAGAGTTTGTGTTGACTATATTTTGAACAGATTCTTTTCAACTGGCACAATTGCTTAGAAGAATGTAGAATGAATATGCAAATATATTTCTTAGTATTAACTGTTGTGCATTAGATATTCGTTAACATGCTCATCTTTTACAATTATTATTGTTATTCCAGTCATTCACCATTATTTTTATGGGTTCATATTAGCTTTTAATCTTTTACTAACTTATTTTATTTCTCATTTATTCTGTCTCAGGGTATCCATTTATTTTAAGTAGATGTTATTCCATCTCCATTATAGGCTTTTACATACTCCCACATTGTATTTTTATTCATGGTTATCTGTTTCTTCATGCAGTGTTAGGGAAAAAAAAGCAGAAATGACATAAAATGTCTTTGTTGATATCTAGATTAATTCATTGAGTAGTGCACATCATTCTTAATTGTAGCTAGCTCATGCAAATGTGGTTTCCATTCCAATGTTCTAGATAGGAGGTGTGTTTTGACACAACTTTTTCTCTGCTATACACATTGGCATTACAGAAGTTGCTGTGATCTTCAGTAATTTTGTTGTAAAAGGACTTTTTCTGTTGGATCTCAAGAAAGGAAGCTATGGCTTTTGGGAGGGGAGGGAGGGGGGATAAGAATGTGAAGTTTTACAATTAAACTAGTAAACACGAATTATTTAATCTTTCTGAAAGTACATTAACAAATATTCTGTTATAACAAAAATATGTGACAAGAACTGATAAATTTGTTTTAAAAACTCATCAGTTATTAAAGTAATTTTTATTTTAGTTATTTTTACTTAATAGATATCAATTAAAACTGAACTCAACTTCAAAAACTATCGTCACTTCATAATGAACATTGCATAAATATATATACAAATTTTTAATATTTTCAGATTTACTTTATTGAAGAATGAAACCCTTCTAGTTTTTTTTAATTTCAAAGATTGAAAAGCAAATCACAATTCCACTATGTTTTTTAACCAATGCTAATCTCTGCTTAATGTTACATTTAAAAACTACCACAGGCAGACTTATTCATTAATTTCAAGTAAACTGACTTTATGGGCCAGGAACAAATTATTTACCTATTTGGTTTAGAAAATGTCAGAATTTTATTTCAACAAGATATGTCTGATTAGAAAATCATGCTTGTAAAAATAAACAATGAAACAAAGAAATATTAATTTAAAATAAATTAAAATAAGACAGGGGTGCAAAAAATGGTTTTACTCAAAACATTTACACCAATTCATCTAAAAATTTCACCAAACTTTTGCGTTATGTTAGAGGCATACATAAATTCTATATTACCATATGTATGAATTTTTTTTACAAAAAAAAAAAATTCTTAACATATGTGCAATACTTATTATTCGGAGATCAATTTTGTAAAGATCACTATACGGTTTTTAATTACCCATATATGTTGTATAGGGTAGGTCTTGCAATCATTTTGAAAATCAGAAAAAAAGAGACTGATTTACACGTTTCAGACACTGAAGATTCCAAAAAATATATTTTTAGGAAAAAAAAAAAAAAAAAAGCCATCTGTCTGAATTTTCTATCTTCCGAACAAATTTAGATAGAGACTTGAAAGTCGGTGTGTACTTAGTATGTAATAATGGGAAGAAGCTTACTGAATTTCAGTAACCTCGATTATCTGGAGTTATTTTTCTGGACTTTTGAAATATTCATTCTCATGAAAGGCATATAAAAAAATTTTGAAATTTTTTATTTTAAGGAGTGGATGTAAAAAGACAATAAAATAACATAAATTTTGCATAGAAAATGAAGTTGATTGACTAATTAGTCGCTGATATATTTGTAATTCTATTTTCCACACCTTTTTGATTTTTCATGACTCTGTATTTTATTCAAATTTCAATTCAAAGATATATTTTAATTGGATATGAGACTCTTAATCCGACACAGTAAACTTAGTTATTATGATAATTATTTTTGGAGTTATAGGGATGTTTCTTTTATACATGGGTGCAAGTTTTCCGTCCACAGACGGAATTCCGTCTTTTAAAAGTTCCCGAGGACGGAAGCGGGACGGAAAAATCTCCGACGACGAAAAATGTTTGCGAAAATGACGCGTTTTTCGCCAAAAGATCGCGGAAAAAGACACGATTTTTCGTCAAAAGATTATGAATAAAAGAGATTTTTGTCAAATGATCGCGGAAAAAAACGTTATTTCTGTCAAAAAAATCACAGAAAACAGCGCTATTTCGTAAAAAAAATTGCTAAATAAAGCGATTCTTGTCGACGTATCTCAAGAAAAACGCCATTTCTGTCGTAGAATCGCGAAAATGATGCTGTCTCTGTCGAGGAATCGCGGAAAAGATGCGATTTTTGTCAAAAAATCGAGGAAAAGACGTTTTTCGTCAACAGATCGCGAAAAAAGACACGGTTTTTTTAAAAAAAGATTGGTGATAATACGGGATTTTTGTCAAAAGATCGCAGAAAAATCGCTATTTCTGTCGAAAGATCGCAAAAAAGACGCGTTTTTCGTCAAAGAATAGCAAAATAAACGCGATTCCTGTCGAAGGATCGCGAAAATGACGCAGTCTCTTTCAAAGAATCGCGAAAATACGCGATTTTCGTGAAATTATAGCCGAAAAAACGTTATTTTTGTCAGAATTGCGGAGAAAACGCGATTTTTTTCAAAAGAGCAAAGAAAAGACGCGAGTTTTGTCAAAAGATCGTGGAAAAGACGCGAATTTTTGTCTAAGGATCGCGAAAAAGTTGTGAATTTTGGTCAAAAGATCGCGAAAAAGTCGCGAATTTTTGTAAAAGGATCGCGGAAAGTCACGAATTTTCGTCAAAGGATCGCAAAAAACGAGTTTTTTTGGTCATAGGATCGCGATAGAGACGCGATTTTTGTCAAAGAATCGCTAAATAGACGCGATTTCTGTCAAAAGATTGGGGGGAAAAGCGAATTTTTTCAAAGGTTGATGGAAAAAAGCATGAATTAAAAAAATAATAAGAAAAAAAAGTTGGGGGGGGGGGGGTGATTCAAAATATTTTCAGTCCTGGCAAAATTTCAAACTTGCACCCATGCTTTTATACAATTAGGTACTATTTGAATAGTTTAGCATTTTATATAATTTGTCAAAATTGGTTCGCCAGCAATTCATTAATAAAGCATTGCAATGTATTAAAAATATTTAAATACACATGTAACAGGGTGACTGCCTTCCCTAAATTATAGTATCTATAGGTGGCGCTATTGCCACCTTCGGCAAAATATCCGGAGATATTTTGCCTTCCTTTTCTAAAAAGACATGAAATGAAGTGAAGTAATTGAGTTTGCAGTTAAGATGTAAGATTGGGATGTGTGTTCGCTTTACATCTCTCTTAGAGATGTTCTTTGTGCTAAGTAATTTTTATGAATATTCAATTGATTGAGTTGCGCTCGTCTTGCGATTTGTATATAATGTGCTATGTGTTGTGTCGTCTACAATAAAATGTGACTGTAACATCTCTGTTCAATATTTTAAGTACCGAATAACATCCCACACTGGCGCCCAACGTAAAATGGAGTTCTTTCGGAAAATTTTTGTGCTTTCAAAGTCTTTGGGTCAAGTTCGCTGTTGTCATCCTGACAAAAATTCCAAAAATTATATTTAAAGTAGGGTAATCCGTACCCACTTCTAAATTATTGTCACCTCGGCAATAAAGGAAATTTTGTGTTCTCAAGTGCCGTGTTCGTCAAGAACAATTCATCCTGTGATTTCCAAAAAGTTCTATTATATAATGTGCAATATCAAGTATCAAGATATACTCCAGTTTTGTGCTAATTTCTTTAATATCAGTTATGTGTGGTAGTATCATCGCGACAAAATTCAAGAAAGTATATAAAAAAAAAGAGTAATCTGTACCCATTTTAAAGGTGTTGTCAAATCTACAATGAATCAAGCTTCTGTTCTTATTTTTAATAGTGCTTTCTTCTTCTTCAATTGTGTGTTTTAAGTGCGTCATCCTGACAAAAAAGGCAAGAAAATGCATTCGAAAAGGGTAATCCGTACCCTTCACATTGGAAATAATTGAAAAATATTGTCGACATGACAATAAATAATGTTCTTCAGTCTTCATAAGCAACAAAATATCTTCTAGTTTTAATTTGTGATTGAAACTTCTTCATTTCGTCATTTAAAGCATTCTAATTATAATCTGATTTTGTTCTCAGAAGTGTTCGATGCTTATTTACTTCTGCGTGCTTTTAATTGTTATGTGAATCATCGACAACCTTTATCTTAACATAGATTTTTATTTTATTTTTCTTACCGGTAAAAGTTGAAATTATTTTTTTTTATTGTTTGTTTGTTTCTCTTTTTTTTTGCTGGCCAGCTGCGAAAAAAGAAAAAAAAAAGTTTTCATTTTCTTTTATTTATTAAGACAAACGCTGTTTCATATATTTATATAATTTTTGTTTGTTTTGTTTTATGTTGATTTTGAGTAAGATTATTAAGAAACATTAGTTTTCTGAAATTGAAAGTGATTTCTTTTTTATATTGTTTTTAAAAGCAAGGATTCTGAGTAAGTGAATTTTGTGTTATTACTTTTTTTTTAATCTGTGCACAGAGATTAAAAATGATTTTGATAAATTTTATTATTTCGTATGTTGTTTATTTTTTAGATGTAAAGTAAGTTCTTTATTCATATTTCGAGTTGTTTTCATATTTATGTGTGGTTGATAATTATTTCGCAATGAATTACCTATAATATTTCATATATTTAAAATAAATGATTTATGTCATTGGTAAGCTAATTTGGTAAAAAAGGTTGAATTTTAACGTATAATAATATTTCTTCTAAATATTTTCATGAGCTCATGATTAAATTAGTGGTATATTTTAGTATGTTTTAAATTATTTCCTGCATTTTTTTAACATTTTATTTATGAAAATTTATCCATATTTACATGTTTTATTTACCTGTAAGGGGAAGGTAGTCATTTTGTTCTTATTATTTAATGGGTCACGTATCTAATCGTTTTCTAATTTAAGCATAAATCAACAATATCAACAACAATTTGGGAAAAATGGCATTTCTTTCTAAAGGAAAAAAAATCGATTTGTTTAATTTGGGCACAGAATTAGAGTTAGATGTAGATAAAGATGATAAACTATCAGTTTTACGTGAGAAAATTATGAAGTGTCAACTGCTTAAAGACGACGAACAATTTGTTAAAGAGGCATTTATGGCTATCGTGGAAGATCGCAAAAAACAAGAAAGTGCAGAACAACAAATGATTCAGGATAAACGTATTGCAGAGGAAAGAGCATATGAGCTAGAAAAGCTTAAGCTACATGCTCAAAACCCTACCGCGACAACAGTACCACAAAATCAAATAGACCAGATGCGTATAGATATTAAAAATATCTTGCCAACATTTATTCCTGAAAAGGATGATATGTCTTTGTTTTTGACAATGTTTGAACGTCAAATGAAAATGCTTAATGTCTCCAAAGAATTTTGGGTTTCTCAATTAATTGCCGTACTTCCGAACGACATTGGTAAACTAATCGCCAGAGAACCAGAAGAAATGTTCAAAAATTATTCTTATATTCGTGACATATTGCTTAAAAGATTTAAGTTGACAGCGGAAAAATTTAGAGTATTATTTAGCCGACATCAAAAAAGAGAAAATTCTACTTGGAAGGATTTTTATTTTGAACTTAGAAATTATTTTGAGGGTTGGTTATCCGAATTAGAAATCAATTCATTTCAAAAACTAACTGAACTAATAATCGCTGATCAGATTAAGAAAAAGTGTCCACATGAACATAAAAATCATTATTTAGATGGTTGGGACAAGTTAAATGATCCTGTCGTGTTGGCTGAAAAGCTAGACATTTACGAAAACATTAAACCTTCTTCTCAAAAGTCAGCAAGTTATCCAAAAACACATGAAGCGCAGAAACATGTTTTGCCGAAAAATTCAACTGGTCAAGACTTCTGGAAAAATCAAACACCCAAACATGAAACTAACGAACATTTTTCAAATTATAAAAATAATCATTCTACTTCAAAATATACAAATTCAAGATACGAAAACAATGATAAGCGTCCGATTATAAATTGTTATGGCTGTGGTAAACAAGGTTTTGTCAAAGCCAAATGTCCTAATTGTTCTCCATCTACTTCTACGCAGACGCAATCAGCAGATTTTCGTTCCCTTCATCTCAAATCTTGTTCTGTCAATACTCAAGCAACACCTTTGTTATACATAAAGGTAAATGGTGTTACAGGGGTTGCTTGCGCAGATACAGGAGCTACTCATTGCATTGCTGGGGAAATGTTATACAAGATTCTGTGTGACCAAGGAACTGTGTTCGAAGACACCGGTGTAAGCATAACACTTGCTGATGGACTACGAAAAGAAACCAACGTTCTTCAAGCAACAATCACAGTTGAAATAGAAGGTCGTACAACTAGTACAACGATTTTTGCCTTACCCGAAGCCCAGGGAAATAGAACATTGTTAGGCATAGATTTTTTAAATAAAATGGGGATCGTGCTAGACATGAGAAGCCAAAGTTGGTATTTCCAGAACAATCCTAAACGTAAAATTCCCTTTTCTGATGATCCTTTCATTACGATGCCTGAAATCTCAGCACCAACTGCCACAGTTAACTCGGTTATGTTAAGAGAAACAGAAGGTCAGCATCTATCTGAGATACAAAGAAAAAGGCTTAATGACTTACTTGAAAAATTTTCCAATACCTTTCGACCAGGGGGAGAAGCAACACCCGTCGTCGAACATCATATAAATACCAGAGACCATCGTCCTATATCACTACCTCCTTACAGGTTATCACCGGCAAAGAAAGAATTGTGTAAAACCCAAATTGATGATCTTCTAGCCAAAGGAATTATTGAAGAATGCGAGTCTCCATACTCTGCACCAATAGTGCTCATTCCTAAGCCAAATGGTAGTGTTCGCTTATGTGTAGACTACAGGAAGCTGAATGAAGTTACTATACCAGATACCTATCCACTCCCTCGTATGGACGATCTTTTGCATCAGGCGAAAACTGCTCAGTTCATGACAACGCTGGATCTGAATGCTGGTTACTATCAAGTGAGTGTCAATGAACCTGATCGAGATAAAACTGCTTTTGTATGCCCTCTAGGAACATATCGCTTTCGAAGAATGCCGTTTGGTCTCCGCAATGCCCCTGCAACGTTTCAGAGGACAATGGATAGCTTTCGCAAAGGACTCCCAGATGTGTAAATATTCTCACTTATCTTGATGACTTAATTGTTTTATCATCAAGTTTTGAACAACATCTAGCTGATCTTGAAGCTGTTTTTAAAAGATTAGACAAATGGAAACTTTCTGCTAATAGAGAAAAATGCAACTTTGCTTGTACCAGAGTAAAATATTTAGGACACTGGATCACACCAAATGGCCTAGAAGTTGATCCTGGGAAAGTTGATGCTATTGTGAGGATCCCACCTCCGAAGAATATAAAACAACTGCAATCCTTTCTGCAGACATGTTCATGGTATCGCCGTTTTATACAAGACTTTGCAAAAATATCCAGACCACTTAGTAATCTCACAAAAAAGAATGCGGAATGGCACTGGGGTGCCGATGACGAAAATGCATTTCAAACCTTGAAGCAATGCCTCGTTTCAGCTCCAATATTGAAACAAGCTGATGAAACTAAACCTTTTTTCATTCGAACTGATGCAAGTAGTTATGCTCTGGGAGCAGTACTTCTACAGGGTGAAGGTCCTGAAGAGCATCCGATTGAGTATGCAAGTAGATTGTTGACTGCTGCAGAACGCAACTATCACACCACAGAAAGAGAAGCACTTGCTGTTGTCTGGGCTCTTAATAAATTCAGAGGATATATTGATGGAACAGAAGTTACTGTGGCATCCGACCACCAGCCTCTCCGATGGCTCATGAGTTTAAAGTCACCCTCTGGAAGACTTGCCAGATGGGCTTTGCAATTACAAGAATTTAATTTGAAAATAGAATATATTCCAGGCAAAGCTAACGTCATAGCTGACATGCTTTCTCGTCCTGCTTGTGATCATACCAATAAAGAAAGTTGCGATATTTGCGCTATAATAGTTGATATTCCTTCTAAATCATCAAGTGATTTACGTGCTGAACAAATGAAAAATGAAGAATTAAAAAAAATTATTAAAAGTTTCGAAGATGAAGAAAAAACTCTTGACTATACTAACTGGACTGATCGCGGTTATATTATGAATCAAGGAGTTTTATACAGGTATTCTCCAAGTTCGGAATCAGAAGAAGCTCAACTAGTTGTCCCATCACATGAAAGGGAGAAAATTTTAAAAGAACACCACGATTCACCTACGGCTGGTCACTACGGTGCTGAAGGTACGTTAAATAGAATATCCAAAAGGTATTATTGGACTGGAATGCGTTCATACATTGCAAATTATGTCAAAAATTGTGCTGAATGCAATAGGTATAAGCCTTCTAATCAAAAACCATCCGGTTTGTTACAAACACCAGTGTATTCACAAAGATTTGAAGTTCTATCAATTGATCTTTTTGGCCCTTTACCAAAAAGTAAAAACGGTAAAAGGTGGATATTTATAGTAGAAGACTGTGCTACAAGATGGGTGGAATTGTTTGCCCTTACACATGCTACTGCAGCGCAGTGTGCAACTACGTTGCTTGAAGAAGTTATCCTTAGATATGGTCTACCGAGACGTATAATATGTGATAACGGACCCCAATTTGTTAGTAGTGTGATGCAACAACTTTGTTTTCTTTTAGGTATCAAACAAAATCCAACTCCCATATACCATCCCCAGGCTAATCCTGTGGAGAGGAAAAATAGAGATCTCAAGCCGAGATTAGCTATATTAGTAGAAAATGATCACTGCTCTTGGGAAGAAAAGCTTCCAACAATCCGTTTTGCACTAAATACTGCTAAGTGTGACACTACTGGAGAAACTGCAGCATTCTTGCAGTTTGGAAGAGAATTGAGAACAACGGATGATGTTCAGCATGACATTCGTGCTGTAATTCAAAATGATAATTTTGTGCCTGAGATTACTCCATATCTCAAGAAATTCGCAAAATTCACAAAAGAAATCAAAGACAAAGTTGAATCTAAGCAAGATCAGAGGAAAAAATTTGCTGACCGTAGTCGGAAACCGGGACATAGTTTTGTTCCAGGAGACAAAGTTTGGGTTGACTTACATCCAGTAAGTAAAGCCTCTAACAACAAAACGTCGAAGTTCATGCCTAAACGTGATGGACCTTACATCATTTTAACTCAAAAATCACCCACCACTTTTGTCATAGCAAGTATGGACAGTCCAAATGATCCACTTGCTACATGTCACACTTCTGCCTTAAAACTATGTAATGACTCTGACATAGTGCCTGTCGCACCCATTAAGAAACGCGGTAGGCCACCAAAGAAAGTTACTGGTTCCACACCGGGACGTTCGCGGAACCAGAGGGGGAGGCTGTAACAGGGTGACTGCCTTCCCTAAATTATAGTATCTATAGGTGGCGCTATTGCCACCTTCGGCAAAATATCCGGAGATATTTTGCCTTCCTTTTCTAAAAAGACATGAAATGAAGTGAAGTAATTGAGTTTGCAGTTAAGATGTAAGATTGGGATGTGTGTTCGCTTTACATCTCTCTTAGAGATGTTCTTTGTGCTAAGTAATTTTTATGAATATTCAATTGATTGAGTTGCGCTCGTCTTGCGATTTGTATATAATGTGCTATGTGTTGTGTCGTCTACAATAAAATGTGACTGTAACATCTCTGTTCAATATTTTAAGTACCGAATAACATCCCACACACATTTATTTTATTTTATTGTTTTTTCTTATTAAATTTTATTTTTGAATTGCGATGCATTTTATAAATAGTTTACATATGTTTTATTTTCATATATTATGCATATCTATGATGGGTAAGTATTACATAAGTAATTTATTCGAACAACTAATTTCTATTTGTAGTGAAAATTTTCTGTTTTGGGTAATTATGTAATTCGTTGTTAAAATCAAAATCTGTAAATTTTTTCGCAAAATTTCCTCCCGATCCTAGATCAAATATATTTTGCACCTCTGAAATAAGACAAGTAAATTTTGACAAGAAAAATTTGTGTCTGCTCTCTGCTAATGTAATATAACTTAAGTAAGGCTTCCCAATCACAAAATCCCATATTAACCCATAAGAAATAAGCAAATAATTTTTACTCACGCCCTAATGGTGACATAATTCAATTGAATGATAAAATTTATTTTTTTAACTAGCAAATTCCAAAGTTTATGCACTTTTAAAGAAATGCTTAATCTAAGGAGACATTTTATACAAGTGGGTAAGTGTGATCGCAGATCGCACAGAGGGTTTCGTTTAATATTTCCTTCAAAACATTTTATCATTAAATTACGAAACAAAAAGTGGTTTTTCGGTGCCATTTCTGATTTATTCACCAATCAAGCCAACCAGAACAGAATACGGAATTCTTCCCCTAAATCTGCAGATTTAGTGAAGGTATGCAAGTAAATAAAATTATGTATAAAAGTAAAATGTTACAAAGCTTACCATAAATTTAAGGGAGACCAAGCTGGTCACCAGAGACCGCTAGTAATTTAAATGAATAGGAATTTAATAAATAAAATGTTTCATTTTGCATGTCAAAATAGAGGATAAATATAATGAAATAAAAACGTTTTTACAAGATTTATTTAATCCATTAATTTATGTTACATACATAATAATTTTATTTAAATTTGTGTGCAACAATTAGAAAAAATGAAATTTAAATTTTGAAATTTATGCTATTGCAAATTTTTAAACTTATAAATAATTCACATTTTCAATTTTTACACCATCGTATAGGGGAAAAAATTTACTTTTAAATGCAATGTGTTTAAAAGCTGTATCTTGATTTATTTTTGAGATATTAATTTTTTTGTAGTTTTTAATACCAATTTTGTAATTGTGGAAACAGAATCACTCCATTTCTTTTTTAAAGCGTAAAAAATAAATGATTTTTATATCTATTTAAACTTATGTGCAACAATACTGTTTATAAGTATATAAAGTTTGAATGCTCTGATTTATATAGTTTTTGTGTATAGATTCTGTGACAGACAGACTGTGGACAAATAGGGTTTCATCAGATGAACGAAACCTTAAAAAAGCACTGTCTATTTCATGATCATGTAAACTATTTTGATAATTATAATTGGATAATGAGTAATCACATATTAAATTTTTCTGTATTAACTCGTGATTTTATAATCTGTAAGAGAAAACATATCTCCTTAAAGAATCAAACCATTCAACATCTGTGAAGATGTTCTACCTTTAAACAGGAAAGTAAAACACAACACTTATTTCAGAAACTGAATTTTTAGTCTCAAGCTAAACTAATCATGTACTTTTGAATTAAAAAAAAAAAAAAATCTTATGATAGCTTTAAACAAAAGAATCATGTTCGGTTTAAAAAGCAATTTGTACAATTCAATGAGCATAAACTTATTGATAAAGTATATCATTTAGATATTAAATATTGGCAAAATTCTAATGCACTAAATATAAAAAAAAAGAATAGCTGAAACCATTAGACTGTGAGGAAAGTGTATTAATAAAAAATGAAGATCAAGCATAATACAGTGTCAGCAAAAAAAAAAAAAATCTTGACACTTGCAATTTCAGACGTTTTGTTAAATATCTAGAAATATACATGAGGGATGACTCTGAAACTCCAGATGTATAAACAAAATAGTACAGGTCATAAATTTTCGTGAAGATTTTTTTTTCCAAAAATCCAATAGGGGACCGTCAACAAATTGAAAAAGAATGAATATCTTTTGAATAATCCTGTCAAATCTAATCTAGCAAAAGTTTTCAAACTTCAGATTATGCAGGGTTGCCACACTACCTGGAGAACCTGGAAAACACAGGGAATTTAAAAATCCCCTCCCAAAACAGGGAAAATCCAGGGAATTTTTTAAAAATCTGTAAAACACAGGGAATTTTTTTTACTACTATATCCAAACATATTTTTTTTTTTTTTTTTTTTTTTTTTTTTTTTTCCAGCATTCAATTTGGAAGCCGAATATTATCTTATGATATTTTTTAAGATAAAAAAAAAATAAACCAGTGTTGTGTATCAAAATTATCCTATATTTTATGTGTCCTGTATTTTAATATAAATATTAATTTGAATGCATAGAGTAAGTAGCTTTTCCACTTTTCTTTTCTTTTTTATTTCTGCAATTTTTGTGATATGTTCAAGTTAATTGATTTTTAGGCAAGATCCTTTAAATTATTAGATACAAAGTTTTTAGATATTTTAACATTCATTCATCATATTTAACAAATATTTCAAATCATTTTTAGCAGAGTATCGCTTTACTGTTTTTATTATTATTAATGTAAAATGTGGGATTCAATAATAAGTGTAACAACTTTAAAGGGTTTTCTCATTTGCTAATATCATATAATGTATTATATCTGTTCAATTAATTGGGTAATGGTAAATTATAAGATGTCTAATTAGCCTACATGCACGCATACATTTTTGCACACTCAACATAGAATAAACACATTGCAGTACAGGGAAAACACAGGGAATTTTTTTTTTCAAGATTAGAGTGGCAACCCTGTTATGATTAAGTGGCTTAATGTAATAAACTGTGTTCATTTTTATGAATACTGCATGTATATTCGTAGAGAAATTAAGGTTTTTATAAAAATTGTCCCAAATTTTGTTAAGTTTTTTGCTTATAATTTGCGGAGTTCTTAATGTAAAACAATGTTCTTTTCAGAAAATATGAAAAACAACATTGTACACAACATCCAGTAATCAAAATTTAAAAATATTAATTTTATGTAAAATGAGCAGGTTTACTAAATAAACTTTCACTGTGCATGCATCAACTCTATAAAAATTTCATTTGTATATTGTCTAGTTAAATGTATAGAGCAACTTTTATTAAAATTTCAAAATCATAGCTTGAAAATTCTGAAAATTATCGTCAAAAGAATAACATCAAAATCCATTATTCCCAAAATGAAACAAAAAGATGAGGGGTTATATCCATATTACATTGATTAGTGTCTACACAATATTGCACATACTACTATATTTGGATACAGCTCCTCATCTTTTTGCTTAAAAAAAAAAAAAAAAAAAAAAAAAAAAATATTTTTAGCGTTGTAGAATTAAGGGTTTTTTAAAAATTTATATCATTAGTTGTAAATTTAAAAAAAAAAAATTAAAAAAAATGATATTTTATCATATTAAGGAAAAAAAATATGATGACGTGCAAAAGTAAAAAAACAAACTGCGAAATATTTTTTTATTTGAAAATATGCTTGTGAAAAGTTACATTATATTTTGTTTATAAATATAATGGATTTAGGCATTTTTATGCTAGCTGGGTGCAAATCTTGTCAATTGCTTTTACTTTTCATGTGTACAAATTATTATCAATACTTTGGTGATGAAATAAATTGCTTTACCTTAAAAAAAAAAAAAAAATAGAAATAAACAAAAGGCATGTTTTTTAAATTAAATATATCAGGAGCTCATATTTAAAGTAATACAATGTGAATGATGGTGATAAGAACAATATTTGGCAATTTATATCCTGCACCCAGCTAATATAAAAGAATTTGCATTTAACATTAAGTGAATAACATTTTTTTAATGAGCATTTTCCTATTTACAAAAATAATACTAATGACTTCCAATAAAAGATCATCAATCCCATGGTTTTCTATTTTCTTTTTTCCTTTTATACTCCAGGAGTTCCTATAAAATATAAATATGGAGTTTCTGAATTAAAAAGTAATATTTCAAATGACAAAAATATAAGTATGTATAAATGAGTTTTACTTTTCTCTTTTGGGCTCTTAAATTATCAATATCTGGTTCTTTAAAGTGTGGATCAGCAGCAGGGTCATCGGGTATTATGTTTTTGCTTTCCTAAAGCATGAATGTAGAACATTTACTTATAACAATTTTCAAAATTAAACAGTGGAGAAAAATATTTTTATTTACTTACAACTTGAGGAAAGTGAGAGCAAAAGATCTTTTTAACTTCTTCCACAGACCTCACAAAAAATAGTGCATATTAGGAATAATTGAAAAACATTTATCTGGTTTTATAATAGATGTTTGATTTAAAAAAAAAATAATATATATAATTGCAATAATTAAAAATTTTAATTATTTATATAGTATAATGTTTTTAAAAAATCAATTTTAAATTTTACTCAAAAACTTACGATTATTTTTAATTTTAGCCTAATATACTGGATGATAATTTAAGCCTAAACCAGGCCTAAAATTAAAAAAAAATTAAGTAACCAAAGAAACAAAAAACTAAGTGCCAACAGGCAGTTTCTCACCCCTAAATTAATTTGTTTTTTCTTGTAAATTTTGTGTAAAATTTTTATTATAATGCTATCAGATTTTCAGCAAAGAAAACTTTTAAATTTTAGTGGTGAGAGACTACTTGCTGACATCTAGATTTTTGCATCCCTGCTATTAACTATATATTATAAATTATAATTACTAAATTTTGCCTCAGCTTCTTAGAATTGTCAATTATATATGTACATATTAAAAATATAGTTTTTACTAATTTAGCTCATTTTATATACACAGTTAAAATTAAAAGTTCTAAAATATATAAATTTCTACACAGAAAGTATATAAAGGTTCATACTTTGGGCCTGATTTATTTTCAACATTTAAGGATGTAAATGAACCTGAAAATAAATAAATATTTTTCATTTACTTTTCTCCTGTAAAAAATATACATAGCAATTAATGTATTTTTTAATTAATGTAACAATTAATAAGTGTTATGCAATATAATCTAGTCAACGTATGAAGGAAGGAGGGTCCTTAAATTTAGAAAATCAACGAATTTAAAATTCGCTTCAAATACTTTAAAAGTAGAGGAAAGAGGCTTTAAAACTTAAAAATGTACTTTTAAATATAACAATAAAAATATTATACCGTAGACTGTTGATTTACAAACCTTAACAGGACCTCGGCAAATGGGAAGTTAAATCAAATATTCGTTAAACCAAATGTTGCTAATATTGGTTGACCTTAATGCACTTCAAAAATAACTAACATTCTACTGCAGTAAAAACTGCTGATTTATAAAATAATATATATATATATATTTAGTCTAAATTTTTAGATTAAAAAAATGGTTAAAAATTATGGAATAATCTAAAAAGTATTGAAAAATTTTACAAAATAAAAAAAATTACTAAGACTAGTTAATTAATATTTTTTTCAATAATCATGTTTTTTTTTAAATGGCAGTTGGAAATTTCTAAAAGTGGTACAGTAAAACCTCTAAATAACGGACATCTTATCAGTGTGATAATTGTCCGCTATTAGGAGGTGTCTGCTATTGGGAAAACTTCAGAGATTCAAAAACTGCTAAGAATTGCTTGATATTTCATTAATTGACTTTTATATGTACTGAAGCCTCTATTATATGATTAATCAGTTTTTTTTCAAACCATAAAACTGTGCATCCTTTCATCCACTGTTTATTACATTCTTACAAAAAAAAAAAAAAATAAATAAATAAATAAATAAATAAATAATAAATAAAAAATGTGCTATAATTTTTTTTTTTTTTTTTTTTTTGCGATTATTTGCAATCTGTTTTTCAGTGTGAAGTTTTAACTCTGTCAATAATTTTAATCCTTACCTTTTTTTATGTGAAAGAAAAAAAAAAAAAAAAATTGTGAAACTGCTGACTGTATTTTGCCGCTTCTTGGAAATTCTCGATATTGCAAGAAACATCTTGAGTTTACATACCTCTTTCATCATCACTGAAAGTCAGCTTTTGTAAAAAATTCTGAATCAGTACGATCATATACAGAAATTGATTCTTCTTCAATAAGTAAATCATCATCAATATTAATGAAAATTTTGTCAGTTTCAACATTCCTGATATATATTTTAATCCACTTATTTTGCTTCATTTGTGTGAGAAATGTGTGTTCCATTTGCTTTTAATATAAAGCCTACTTTTATGGAACATTGCCGTACGTTTTCCAGTTTTATATTTTTTACAGCTAAAAAAAATCCAAATTATAAAATCGACAGCATTAATTGATTTTAGACAGTTCTCAATTGTATTCATAGAATCTAACTTTAAAACAATGTAGTGTAATAAAAGCTTTTTATACTAGGCTTTAAAAATATGTATTGCATCTTGATCAAGTGGCTGGCATACTGGAGTTATGCTTGGGGGAGAGGGAGAATGTAATATTAACATTGTCAGATTTCAAATGCTTTGGATGAAAACGTACATTCCTAATCTGCCCTCTACATATACTGTGATCACAAAAATTGTGACACATTACAATAATCAATTTAGAGGCTTTTCACTTTTTTTTCATTTTTTTTTTCTCGTTAAAAAATAATTTTTATCCTTTATTGCCAAAATTACTGTCCGCTATTCAGAATGTCCGTTATTTAGAGGTTAAACATACAAAAAGTTAGGTTTTGGGAGTGGGGATTAGAAAACTGCCTGTTAAATAGAGATGTTCATTATGGAGGTTTTACTATAGTTGAAATTTCCTTTCCTTCCATACAACATGACATCCTCTGTCGTTTTATGCAGGAAGTATATATAGAACATTGTTAATTTCTATGTTGAAAGAATTATTTGGAATGTCCAATATGGATTGAGTACGCTGCAGATTAAATCATATTTTGAAATTTTTTTCTGAGTTTTAAACTTATCGTCAACATTAACATAATGAGAGATTTTCCGGCTAATCAACATGTTTTTGTAATGCTTGCATGTTAGATGATTGGAACCTTCAGTTGCAGTGTTCTGTTTTTTCAATCCTTGGTTAGCAGGTTCAAGTTCCAAAGCTTGGTTCTTTAAATATCCAGAGGGATGGAAGCAAAATTGTGTCCTGAGAAACTGCTTGCCGAGCATCATTTGCTGTATGAATAGCCACTAAGAGTTTCTTTTATGATTTTTTTTTTTTACTTCTAAATTCATTTAAATTCCATTGACTAGTTTCTTTTGTAATTTTTTTTTTTTTTTTTTTAAATATTGAATAACATTTGACATGGTAAAACTCATGTAACATTGATTGGAAAGAAAATTATCTTTACTCCTTCTAAATATTTAATATCTGGAGGATGTGAAAAGGTAGCTAAATCAAGGTTCGGATTATATGTGGGTTATTAAAACAAGCAAGAATATACATTGTAAGTATTGGTTGAGGCTTCATCCAACGGTCGTTAAATCATGAGGGGTCGCTAAATCAGGAATCGTAAAATCACGAGTCTACTGTAATCTGAAAACAAAGACAATAAATGTGAATGAAATACCTATCAAAAGATTTTTTTAGGAGTAGTACTATATTTTCCAACTATTTTATTTATGTTTTATATATGGGTCATTCTTCACAAAGAGTAACACTTCTGTCACACAGAGTTTACTGTAAAAATTTTAAAGAATAATTCTTTTAATTATATTTTTTAATTGCAATAAAATCATACCAATTTAAATAAATACACAATTTTTCATAATAATTTTTAATTTATTAGTTTTTTGGTGCACAGTATGTGAATTCTCACGTCCGTGGCATGTCACACACCTGGTGCATCTGTTAATGTTGCTTAATAACTTGTTTTGTTTTAAAAATATATTTACTTAGCTATTATTCTTTTCACAATTATCTCATTCTTCAATGACAGATGGCTTTCCTGGCACCACATTTTACTTCCCAAGATGCAAGTCATCCATTTTGTTAACTTAAGCTATAAAAAAAGTTCTGATATTTTAATTGAGAGACAAGAAGACAGATTTTGTTTTTAAAAATCAAGTGTGATTATTGAGAACTCTCACCTCCATGAACTTGAATTTCAGATAGGTAAAATATTGTAAAAATACAAGTTTGCCTGTTTTAATGTACTTAATATGTGCAAATTGCAATACTAAAAAATATATTTTACTGAAAAAAGTATCCATTAAGGCTATTTTTATAGAAGGTTCCTCACCTCTGTGATATTTAAAGCACAATTCCATGAGTAAGGTTATATCTTTTTATTTGTGAGTAAAATTAAGTAAGACCATTGTTCATGATTACTTGTAGTAAGTAAAAAGTTTCATATAAAAATGAAAAAAAGAGAAATGCAAAATTTTGAAATTGAAAAATATTTTTGTTCAAAAGATACACTTTCTGAAAAGTGATCCATATATTGTTTCAAACAAGAAAAAATAAATTTAAAACTGAAGAAGTGCATAAATTTCATATAAACTTATATAATATATATATATATATATATATATATATATATATATATATATATATATATATATATATATATATATATATAAAGATTCTTTTTTATTTACAAACTAGATAAAACTTAGTGTAAATATAGTCAAATAACTATAAATTAGATCAGTTTACAGTTATTTTACAGTAGTGTGTATTGCGATTTTTTTTAATTTAAAATTTGAAGTAAATAAAAAGTTATCATTATAATCACATATTTACCAAAAAAAAAAAATATTTTTGAAATAGCAAAATTTTTAGGTCTCCTGTAATGAGCATGAAATTTAAGCTTTTTGGTCTAAAATGTATTTTTTTCCCCCCAAATACAAAAACAATTGTCTATTTATCTTGATGGTTGTAGGCAGTGCCACAAGTATAAGTAGCTTTTTCAATCTGCAACCAAAGTTATTATTTAGACTGGTTGAAATATATAATTTATAATGCAGTAAAATAAAAATATGCTTATTAAACAAAAATATTAAGTTTGTTACTATTGCAAGCAAAAAAAAAAAAAAAAAATAGTGAGTAAATTTTATAGAGAAATTTTTAATTGTTCTTTATTCTTGGACTGTTGTAGTTGCAGATGTAAAAGGATGCTTTGTTTCAAACTTTGGAATATAATTTTCTGTCCAGCATTTTTGACCTAATGAAGCCATCTTGACCATTGAAATTAATATGCTTATTAAACAAAAATATTAAGTTTGTTACTATTGCAAGCAAAAAAAAAAAAAAAAAAAAATAGTGAGTAAATTTTATAGAGAAATTTTTAATTGTTCTTTATTCTTGGACTGTTGTAGTTGCAGATGTAAAAGGATGCTTTGTTTCAAACTTTGGAATATAATTTTCTGTCCAGCATTTTTGACCTAATGAAGCCATCTTGACCATTGAAATTACAAACGTGTTTAGACATTCTTTTATAATTCTTTCAATTGCCTGAGTGTGCGAAAAAAATTTAAATTAATTTCTATTATTAGTTCTTGAATCAACAATCAGTTCAATCTCTTGTTTTCTCCAGCTCGTTGTGAGAGGTGGTTCATTTAATGCAATAGATTACCAATCAATAAAATCAATGTCATCTTCTGACTCAAAATTAACTTGTGGTGTTTTGAAAACTCTCTGTGTTTTGAATTTGGTTTGTCAAACTTTTTCTATCCTTTTACTTGCCAGAGGTCTAATATGATTTTGAAAATTAAACAACATTCTCTGAGGGAGGTATAAAAGTGTTTCTCTGTACAGTTGATTGAACAACAGTCTTAAGTTCATCTTCTAAGTACTTGGTATACTGTACAATTTAAAAAAAGTGTTGTGATGTTTAAATAATACTAGGCTGACATTTTATGCTAAACCATGAGGAGCATAAACTTTCATGACAAATTCAGCTATTTTTTTTCAATTATGGAGTTGAATCAATTGATGCAATTAATAAATGCAAGATCATGTTTGCCATTGTCAACCACCTTACACGGGAAACATTTCCAGGATTTCTGCTTGCCAGTTTTTGGGAACATTCACCTGTCAGTACTAGAGTTTTAGTTGTGAACATAACAGAGAGTATACGCTCTAAGCAGAGAGTATATGCTCAAGGCAGAGGGTATAGCCTAGAGTATGTATACAATAGCTTTCTTTAGAAACAGAGGGTATATGGTGTTTCTTTAAAAAAAAAAATCCAGAAGGTATACACCGTATATCTTCCACTACATCCCTGGTCAGTACAACTTGACACGTATCTCTTAGATATTTCTAATACGCTTATCATCAACCTCTGGAAAAATACTTTCTATTTTGATACACTCAACAATGAGTAAATCTTGGCAGTTTATTAAAATTTTACTTATAGGATCACTGAAAGAAGATGGCTAAAAGCTGGATTATCGAGGGTAAAAAAAGTTTACTAAGAGGTAATTTGTTTAAATGAAGCAAACAAATCATTGTTTGTACTGGGTGTTTTAAAGAACTTTCAAACAATACGATTTATCCATTACAGACTTATTTGTTGTCGTACCATCACATCAAAGAGCTTTAATAGTTGTCTCTTCAATGCAGTTATATTTCATGTATTTAATATTGATGATAATACTGGTCTTTCCCAGTACCACTGTCTGGAGTTACATGACAAAAATATGTTGAACCTGGTTCTTCTACAATCATCAAGATAACTTCAGACAATGAAATTGAAATTTTCTTTGAATAATGTTTTTCAAATTCAATGCTTAACTATTGTATTTTTAATCTTTTTTATTTAAAAATCACACTTTCTCAGTTTTTTGTTATTTTAAAAATTGTTTCTAATGTCATAAGTTAGAAAAGAAAGTTGACTAATGAACTAATTAAAAATTAAGATACATTTCATTCCAGGAGACCTAAATATTTTTCAATTTTTTAATATGTGATCATAATGACAACTTTATATCAACTTGAAATTTTTAATTTCATTTTTTCCCCATGATACATTTTACAAGGACATATAAAAGTATTCAAACTATTTTAGTGGAATATTCTAAATTAAAAGTTTACAGGCACAGCCTAGTTATAACTTTGTAAAACAAGCCTCTTTTCAAATCTTAATATAATTAGTTCTAGAAGAAAACTAAACCAAAAGTTAGGTTTAACTTTTTAAATGTCACACATAATGTATAGATTTTTTTATTACTGCATCTTTTTATTATGGTAAATGATGATGTATTTAGTGATAAATAAAATTATTTTTTTAAAAGATCTAAACTAATGCTTAGAATTGGTATAAGAAAGAAAATTATGTATGCAGTATAAATATAAATGTAATTATCAACAGTTCTTTGATGCTAAACCAAAAGTTTTGTTCAAATTTTAATACTTACAAGATTGGTTCAGCTACTAATCCCTTTTAGAAAAGCTATTTGTGAACTGTGATTTTCGGAAATGAACAGAAAGAGAACAACATTCTTCATCAATTCAAGATGACATATTCAATGATATGATAGTGAAACACTATTGCATTTTTTAAAAATATAATCAAGCTACAACTACAACTCTGCAGTAAGAATATTGAGACATAATAATGTCACATAAATGACAATTTCTAAGTATCTTGTCAAAATAAGATTAAGTATATTAGCTGTTTAGTTTAGGATTATTTTCTATTGTATTATGAACATTTCATAATCTTTATTGAGAATTTGGCTTTAGATTCTTGTAAGTGGCTGTTAAAAAATATGTGATGATGACTGGTAAATTTTTTTCACTTTCATGATCATTGCTTAGTATGAAAGAAAAAAAAATATGATATTAACTACAAAAAAAATCTATTTAAATTTTCATTATTTTAATAACTAAGAACCTTACCAATAGACTGAAAAGAATCAGCACCAGCACAGATATAGACAGGCTTATTATTATCCAAGACAGTAGTTTTGCTATTTAATAAAAATATATCTAGTAAATATTGTTCTGAAATTAAAAACAATCTATTGTCAGTATAATAACACAGAGCAAGACAAATAATTATGAATAAACACAATTTAAAATAAAGAAATTCAGTAGTTTCTGAAACACTACAAATGCTATTTATGATGTAAATAGCATTTTTTTTCTTTATACATATATCTGTAGACTTATATAAGAAGCACTTTTAATATAAAATAAAACAATAAAAATATTTGAACCTTTTTTTTATGTATAAATAATGCTTGTAAACTGCAGATTGTTCAAGAATTCTGTGATAAAACAAGTCTTCTGATTTAGATTCTGAATTTGACATAGAATATTTTAATGTATCAAAAATTACTTCAATATATATAATGTAAAAATCTACAATCAAAAAGTATATTCTGCGTGTAAGAAGTTTTCAGTGCACCCGTTGAGTGGTTGTAGAAAACGTTTTCTATGTTGATATGCCAGCATGTTATCCGGATCTTGTAAAAGGTGTTACAAATTTTACAAATTATAGAAACAGAATGAAATTCTATTGAATTCATATTTTAAATACATGGTAAATGTTGGATTAGATGCAGGGAGGAAAGGTTTGATATTGATGAATATTTTTATATATGTTTTTAAAAGAACTACAAAATCCATGTCATTGGTCATATTTTAAAAAAATCTCAGATATCAAGAGGCTTTAATTTTTTAAATGTATCATTAATATGCCAAAAATAAAATATAATTAAATACTAATATAAATATACAACAATAATAAAAATTGATAACAAGTAATAAAACTTTAGTTAATTCGTAATATTTAAACAAAATTGCATCCAAATTTTGTTATAGGAAAAAAGTTAAGGTTTAAAAAAAATATCATCGATTGATATATATGGTGTAGTGATTGTTGATTTTAAAAGTTCTTTCATTTAAAATTTTTATTTTGCTGATTTCATGCATGATTTTGTGAAATTTGAATAGTAAACTATTTTCCATAATTGAAGTTCACATCCTTCAGTTTATATTCTTAAAGAAAAATGTTTGTTTTACGCTTTTAATAGATTTCTAATAATTTTTATTTTAAGAAGCTTTAAAACCTTTTGAAACTTTAACACTTAAATATTATCATAATGAAATATTATTTTAATTTGGTAAATAATTTGATAATAGGTGAATTAGCAAAATTAGCCAAATTAATATTACTGAAATATGAAATTAATATTTTGAATTTAATCTCAAGTTATATTACGTAAAATATTATCCATTTTGTATTACTATTTTTAAAATTCAGACAATTTTGTCAATTTTTTCTACTTTGTCCCCAGATTTTATCCCCCCCCCTTTTTTTTTACCAGTTTTGTCATTGCCTTGGCAAAAATATCATTTTGTAGCAAAATGACCCAACCCTAATTCTAAGTAAATAAATGAAAATTAGATTAAAGATTATGGACTAAAAAATGGAATCAACATTAAAATATTGAAAGTTAGTTCAGAAATAAAAAATTTTTGCAAAATATGGAAGCTGTTTAAATAAAGATACAGACATTTGCTTGAAACTATGATCATCTGAACTGGATATATAAGAAAATTGTACAAAATATGACAAAAAATAATATCTAGCTGCTTCACTGACTACTCCTGCATTATTTTAAGGGCCCTGTTCTCACTGATAATGTAAAATCTTTTGCGACACAAATGGTTTTATTTATTGAACTTTGGTAGAATTTTTATGCAAGTGAAAGGTTTGATAACATCTGGTGCACTGAAGATAGTTAAGAATAAACTGAATATTAAGGTAAATCTTAAAGTTTTAAAAATGTAATTTTATAGTATCAGTATTATGCAATTGTTTAGATATCTTTTAACCTTACATTCTCTTACCATTTACCCCCTTTTCCTCCACTCTTTAACACCTCTCTTAAACAACATTAACTTGAAAGGTATGATGGTTTATAGGCCTAAAAAGTCCCATATCAGAAGTGTTTTTTTAAAAAGGGATCAAATTAAATAGGTAGGGATCCACTACTTTATATTAACAATTCTTTCCTTATATCTAGCAAGTTTCCATGATTGCTTTTATTACCCTTTTGTAAATACTTAATTTTATAACAGAAGTCAGTTACTTTCTTCCAGTTTCAGATACAAATAATAATAGAAATAAATATTTGAAGTAACAAAAATATAATTCTATAACAATGAAATGGATTACAATTTAGAAATTGTACCAATAATCTTTGAAGCAACAACTGACAACATTCACTTTATTCACAACTCATATTAAAATTTTAATTATACTAACTGTCATCATATAAAATATCTATAATCTTCAAATCACTGCCAAAAGTTTTTTTTTTCCAAACCTTGGTGACTAAATTCATGGTTCACAAATTAAAGATTTTGAAGTTTTTATATCATTATAACAATATATCCAGATCTTCCTGCCTAGTAAAATATAAGTTAAAATTTTTTTATTGAAAGCAACAAAATGTTAATACTGCAGGAGATGTTTCTAAATATCTTATTTACTATTGTTCTTAGTTGACATTTTAATTGTGTTTTTCTTTATGATTTTCCAGCCTCATAAAAATTGTTTTAAATTTTTCGTTATATTTCATTTAAAATAACACCATTTACAACAAAATTTCACTTTTTCAAAAATTCTTGCTTGCAATAATTTGGTATACTCTCTGTAGGAAAAATTGGTTTTTCAAGGATAAACATCCTGTTTCATTTGTCCTTCGTTACCATAGTCAGTAACCTAATATAAGGGCTGATGAATGACCAATGATGGGACAATGAAAAGAGGATGTTTGTTCCTGAAAAGCCAAATTTTCCTATAGGGAGGGCTCTCAATACATTATTGATGGGACAAATTAATGATACATACCTACATGAAGTACCAAATACCATGGAACTAATTGAAGCTCTTGCTTTGGAAACAAGTGATTCAGATTTTGAAGATACAAACAGCAGATTAGCTAATTTTGAATGAGCAACATACCTAAGGCATTTGCATATTAGCTTCTTTTTCTCAAAATCTTCAGTCTGTAAAATACAATTATTTGCATTACAAAAGGTATATCTATCAAATCCATTATCAAAATGATGCATGTGATAGATTTTAAAGTCAATAAAGGATCATTAAAAGGCAAAATATTTTAAGTCATTTAACATTTTGCAGACAAACTTCATGTTAGGTCACTTTAGGTGTGGGTTGGAGCCCAATAAAATAATCTTTATTAGTCCAAACCCAGAATGCAAGAAAATGATCTCTTTAAGGACATGTGGCACATAGTATATAAACTATATAAGGTGTGCAAAATCTTTTATTTTGAATATACTATTTTCGACTTATCTAATCAGACTTTTAGTGATAAATAAGGCAAAATTTACTGTTTAGAAATAATAGTACTAAAATATTAAAAGCAGTATACAAGACATTTGTCACAAAATAGTTAATGTAATTATAGAAAAATGGTTAACAATTATATCTATAATATCAATTTGATTTTTTTATGTGGAAAAATGAATAAACATATACACATTAATAATATAGCATTTTCATTCAAATATAAAGTTTTTTTCAAATGATAAAATATTTTTGATTTTCTAATAAAAAATCAGGTCAGCTAAAACATGACCTGCAAACCCTAAAACAAACCTCTTGAAACCAAACCCAAAACCAAAATGAGTCAAATCCCTAGCCAAAAACAACCTGAAGCTAAAAACCAGACCAACAAAAAAAAAAAAAACAAAAAAAAAAAAAAAAAAATAGTGTTGCAGGTCTGGATTAAATTTGGTTACTGATCCCATAAAGGATTTTACATATGCATACATACCATATTTTGCCTTTTAATGCTTTATATTAAAGATATCAATCATTAAAATAAAGATAAATGCACTTCTCATTATTATTATTATACCTTATATTCTTCTAAAAACATGAATACATTTAAATTCCTCTATAAATCTTTAGAAGTATTGGATTGTTCATCACTTTCATTTGAGTTTTTAAATTGAATAATTTGAAAAAAAAAAAAATTCTAAGGAGTCTATGAATGTTAAAGGTCTTATGGCAGTGGTGTATTTAGACTTATTATTTTGGATGGAGCTGAGATATAGTAAAAGTTTCTAAAATTGAATTAGAAGTGGCAAAAAATTCATTTTAAACAGGTTTTTATAATAGCAAGTTATGTATCTATCATACAATCAAACCTGTCAAGATGGAAATGCATGGGACAGGGAAAAAGTTTGTTTTAGGCAAGTTTTTGTCTTAACAAGTATTATTCCATGGTTATATCACATTTTTTAAAATGGAATACTAAAAAATATTTACTAAAATATCTTTCAATGTAAATAAAAGTAAACACCAAATTTAAAATTATTCAAGAGCAAGTTTTGAATAGCATTTTTGATTTTCTTATAAATGCGATAAGTTTGGAATAGTAACTCTCTAATGCCGACTTTTTCAGGACTGCCACATCCTGAAAATTGGCTTAAACTACCCAGGACTGCAGAAAATATTTTTACTTCTAAAATTTCTCCCAATTCATATGATACTTTCACCAAAATTTTATGATATGTTATAAGCTACAATAATAACATAAATTCTGTATTATGATAGGTAAAGAATTTTCTTTTATTTGTTTAAAATTTCTTAACTTATACATGAGTATACAATGGCGCTAACTTATATGGGCCCGTGGGGCTCGAGCCACTCAATCATTTTGAATCATAGCATACAAAATTTTTGTCGTTCTAGTTTTCATTATTATTTTATTATTCTCTTTTCTCCTTGGAATAAAATTTATTTTCCTCAATGACCATGTGTTTTAATACTCTGACAAAAAATTCATAAATCACTAATGACTGAAATGTTTTGCTTCCATGTTTAACTTTCTTCTAATTCAATTTGTAGTCAAGTTCGTGATATAATGACATTACAATAAATGTAAGTGTCTTTATAAGGAAAAATGCATGAATATATGATTTAATAGAATTACAACTTTATTAAAACATGATAGCTTGACTTAAAATTCACATCTTTCATAATCTGTCAACCCTGTAAAGAAAAACAAACTGGTCGCACCATTTTACGAAAATATTTTTGAGCCCACCCGATATTTTTTAAAAGTTGGTGCCACTGTGAGTATATATGGTACATATTTTTATAAGATTGATTTTGGGAAGATCACCATACAGATCTTTTTATTTGTAGTGAAAATCTTACTATCTTGGAGAATTATGTAATTTATTTATTGTTAAAATAGAAATCACTTGTATATTTTCTTGCAAAATTTCCTTCCGATCTTAGATCGCCAGATTGGACATATTCTGCGTCTATGAAACTACCAAATTTGATTTAGTATTTACTGAATTCTTTTTAATCATAAATTGTGGTTGATAGGAAGTTTTTTGTAAATTCAAGATTCAAAGTCACTCAATTAGATTTATGATGTATTTTAAATGTAAATAAAACTTATTTCTAATCAAAAAGTTACACAAACACTAATAAACTCTTTTTGTTATGAACATCAGCACAAAACTATAAAATCTTGAAAATTTAATCTTTCGTTTCTTAAAAAATACTTTAAATTTTGTCAGTGTTCAAACATAAATGCCCAAAATACAAACAAGTGATTTGGAAAAGTACTTATACTATAAACCATTATTTTCCCTTCTTTTTTGCCAGGAAATTAAAAAAGGTGCATACTTAAAACTGGTTTAATAAAATTTACATTAATATAGAAAATGTCATAAAAATCAATAATAAACATGAAAAATGTTACTCACTAAGCAAAATAAGTGACATTGCATTAATTGAGATTATTTTGTCAAATACAAATGTAGCAGTATAAACAGCCATTGTAATATGAAGTTGATTATAAAAAATAATAAAGAATAAAAAAGGCATCTTTTTAGAAAAAAGTATATTATGAATATCTATAGAATTTTTTCTCACAATATCTCATCCTATCTCTATAAAGTTGTCTCTAAAATGTTTTAAATTTATGTATAACGCGGTCACAAATATCTTACTTTAAAATTCCCTGATATTTCCTGGTTAGCGTTAAAATAACAAAATTTTCATAGATTACAGTACAAAGTCTCAAATCCGGACATTTTTCTAACTTGCGTTTTTTTTTTTTTTTTTTTTTTTTTTTTTTTTTTTGGTAAGTATCAAATTTTGAATTCTTAAAATGATTGAAAACTTGTCCACTACTATAATAATTCTTATAGGCCCTAACAAAAGTTTGCGATCGGTGTGACACGGCCAGGTAGCGCCGTTGAAAGATCCCCGAATCAATGCAGTGTACTCAATCTTCCTGGTTGTAACAAAGTTCCTGGTTGTAAGTTCGCTGAACATGCCCTTTCTAAAATTTTATATTTTTCGATTTTAAAATCTGGCAACACTGACTCAATGTGACTTGACTTTTGATTCCATGTGACCATTCTCTTTCTTATGATCGCAGAGTTAGCACGCTTTTTTAAAATTTTCTAATTGAGTTTCTCTTTTGCTTAGGTTAAAATAATTGCTTAAATTATGTCAAAGAAAGGTAGTGACTTGAATGCTGCAAGCTATAAACGAAAGCATAACTTTCTTAGCATTAAAATGAAAGTAGAACTTCTAAAAAAATTGCAACGTGGGACCTCGGTTCGCAAGCTATGTGAGAAATATAGCATAGGCAAATCTACTGTCTATGATCTACAAAAGCAGAAAAAGGAACTTCTCGAGTTTTTTGTTGATAGTGACACACCACTTGAGATGGACAAAAGAAAAACAATGCATTCTGTAAAAAATGAAGACTTGGACAAAGTTATGATCGAGTGGTTTTGCCAGCATGCCGTTGACTGGACCTATGTTGATGCAGCAAGCGAAGAATTTTCACAGAGAATTGAATTTAACGATGAACTGTAAATATTCTACGGGATGGCTGACAAAATTAAAAAAACGCCATGGAATTCGGCAGCTACATATATGTGGCGAGCGTGCATCAGCAGATCACGAAGCTGCAGAGCAGTTTGTGGATGATTTTAATAAGATAATTTCTGAAAAAAAGTTAACTGCAGATCAAATATACAATGCAGACGAGACTGCCTTATTTTGGCGGTATGTGCCGAGGAAAACATTAGTAACGGCAGATGAAGATGCACCCAGCGGCGTTAAAGATGCCAAGGAGAGATTCACGGTTTTAGGTTGCACAAATGCTGCCGGCACACACAAGTTGAAGCTTTTAGTGATTGGTAAAAGTGCCAAACCACGAGCGTTTAAAGGGGTTAAAATATTCCCCGTGCTTTATAAATCAACTAAACGGGCCTGGATCACAAAAGAAGTTACGACAGATTGGTTTAAGAACCATTTTGTGCCGGAAGCGTGTGCCCATTGTAAATCTGTCGGCCTTCCAGAAGATGCTGAAATATTATTACTTTTGGATAACTGCTCTGCTCACCCTCCTGCTGATTTGCTTGAAAGTGAAAATGCATCTGTTTTGTATTTACCACCGAACTGTACATCTCTTTTGCAGCCCATGGACATGGATATTCTACGATCGTTGAAATGCCAATACAAGAGTGATTTCCTCAAAAGAATGTTGAACTTTATAAATAATCATAACGATGTTCGGGATTTTCTTAAACAGTTCAATATTAAAGATGCAATCTGGAGTTTAGCGCGAGCGTGGGAAAATGTAACAGTAGGAACTCTAAAACATGCGTGGCACAATTTATGTCCAGCCACTTTGTTTACTGATGATAATGATAATGAACCTGATTTTCAAGGGTTCCGTAACTCCCAAGCGTGTGCCCTCAAAAACAAAATATTCGATCTGTTGAATTATGCTAGAAATTCACTTAATCTGGATTATAAAGATGTAGAAGAGGTGATGGACATTGATAAGGATGCACCAGTTGTTAATAAATTAATAAACGTTGAAATCTGTGACATGGTATTGAAACAAAATGATGTGGATTCAAACAGTGACAGTGAGGAAGAAGATTGCAACACAGAAGAAAAGATTCCCTTAGAAAGAGTTCTCGATTTATTAGATGATGTAATCAAAGGATTGGAGCAGAGGAACATCATAACAGGACAGGAACTGATGTCTATTTACAGAATCAAAGAAAAAGTTTTTGCCGAGAAATCGAAATTAATGAATCAGCACAAAATAACGCACATGTTCAAAAGACAATAGTGAAAAATTGAATTTATTAACTAACATTTGTTGTGATTCAGATAAGCTTTTATTTATTTTTATTAAAATAATAATCTGATATCTACTTTAGTTTTATATTTTTTTCCAGTATTGTAAATGTGTTTCTGGTGTAAATAATTCGTGAGGAAAGGGATTCAATGTGGATATTTACTTATTTATTTATTTTTTTCCCTTTAAAAATCTTTTTTAAGGTTATCTCATTATTATTTAAAAAATCTTCTTTAATATTATTATTTTTCAGTGCTAAAAATGCAATTTTGATATAAATCACGTACTTTTTTTTAGAAAGGGGGGGGGGGGTAGGGGGTAGATTCTAAAAATGATCTGAAATTCGGAAAAGTCCGAAATTTGGAATCGCCGAGGTCCGGAGGATTCCGGATTTTGTACTGTATTTCTTTAACAATATTACGTTAATACATATGCTGAATTTTTTAAATATATAAACTTTTGCTAAGTTAATATATAAAATAATTCACACAAGTTTTTACATAGCAAATCAAAAAGTAAACATTATTGCTTGATGGATCTTGCTGTATTGTACAATATAAGAATACTGCATTATCAAAACGACATCTAGTGGAGAGCTGAATAAAAAATTACTGTGCATCACGGTAAAGACAATCAGGATGATCTCAATAGGACGAAGTGACAAATGGCATTTATTTTTTAATTTGTATATTTGACATTATAATTTGGCATTTTTTTAAATGTAAAGTTGTCGACAAGATAATAGACAAAAATTGGATAAGTAACAGAAATATTTTTTGATTTGCCTAAAATATCAAATGTGTAAAAAATAGTAATGGAAAACATATTAACTTAATCATTGCATTTGTTCTTAAGTCTTACAAATCTTTAAAATAAAGTTTTCAATTAATAAATTTGAAGTTTGGACAAACCTTGGAAATGACATTTATAACTTTACAATTTTTTTAGATATTGGCTTTTTTTCACTCGTAACGTGTATAACATAGTGAATGCTTAAACAGAAATGCTCACAAAAAGTTCAAGCATTCATAATTGACTTGATTAATTCTCATTTTTTAGCCAAAGACATAAAATTTCTCATCTGAAAATGATTTGCATGTTAAATTTCATGAATTATAGATTTGTACACGGAATATACAATTATTTATCTTCATCCTAGAAATAAGTTCAGATTATTTTATTTTATTTCTTTTTTTTTGGGGGGGGGGGGGGGGGCTGAAACTGAAAACAAAAGTCTGGAACAAAAACTTGTTAATAACATTTTAAAATTTTTCAATAATAATATTTTCATTTAAAAGCCTTGATTTTCATGTTCATGAAAATCTGTTTAAAATGGCAAATTTGTTTCTTATATCCTATCACTGCAAACATCTGTAAAAGATTCTTATAAAATATCCCTTATACAACCATAGTAGAAAGACATAGTTCTGTTTACAATAAATCAAAGGACTTCAAACAAAAAAGAGATATCCCATGGCTTTGTTATGTTAGCAACACTGATGATATAACAACTTCAAAATCAGATAGAATATTTCTCTTTATATAACAATAATAATAATTGAGTTTACTTTCAGTTCTTAAAGGATTGTAAAGCACTATAAGAAACTTAGGCTATTTGTTTCTCAATAAGTGAGAGATTTTTGTTTTTGAATTTTGGTGTAAATAAAATTTTCACCATCAGTCTCAACTCAAAAACTGGTATAAAAATAGAGTCCAGACTGGTTTCAGGCATGGATTGAGTCCAAGAACAAAGGTAGTTTTTTCTTTCCATATTACTACAATCATATTGGAAATAACATTTGTTTCAATAAATTTCCAGGTGCAGTTTGAATTTCTCTGATAATTTCATGATAGTTCTAGGTTAACCAATTTCCCTGATATTCCGTGTTTTCCAGGTCTGTGACCACCGTGTAATACTTCATTTTACCTTTTATAATGACTTTTGTAAATGATAATCAGCTATTTATTCTTTACTTTTATTCAACATATTTTTTAGATTACTTTCAAAACAATTTTGCAGTATTTGAACTAGAAATTTTCTATCACTGCAGATTTTGAGAGAGTACATGGAATGTTTTTTCAAAGTTCACTGCTAATACAGTAGACTCCCTCAAATCCGCAAACCAGAAATCTGCAACTCTCTAAAATCCGCACATATTTTACAGATGTAAACAATGAAATTTTCAGTTCGGATGTTGGGGCAAAATTCGATTTTTTTAGTTTTGTATTAGTTCCATATATTTTTTAATTTGTAATTTTCTTAATAATACTCTATTCATGTTTTTTTTCATGAAGGAAGAATATTTTTTTTGGAAAAAAATCAAGATATTTCTGATACTACTGGTAATCACAATCTTCTTACCAAATATATTTATGCTTCAATCAAGGATTTTTGGTTATTAAGCCTGGCTAAACTTGAAAAAAAAAATCCTTATTTTATGATTTTGATGTGAATTAGTAATGTGCTTTTATGAGGCAAGTTTTGTTGAATAATTTTGGAAAAAGTACATTTAATCTTTATAATAAATTTTTAATCATACACTATAGATTATTAACTTGACCTTTGCTATTATTGCTTTAATCATTTTAAATTTTTATTATTTTAGTTTATTACTTATTTTAATATTTTATCATATTGTAAGCATTCACTATAGTTCCAACTGCACTATTTATTGCCTCAAATTACTGTTTTAAAAAATGTAAACAAAGCAACGACCAGAAATCCGCAAAATTCTAAAAACCGCACAACCTCTGGTCCCAAGCTGTGTGGATTTAAGGGAGTCTACTGTAATTTATATTCATGTCTTGAGTCAATGATAATTGATAATTATAAACACAAAAGTTTGAATCTATAAATAGGGTCTCATTATTGATGAGTAATGTTAAAAATATCCAAAGAAAAGAATGCAATTTTAAGAGTATAGATAATTTAGGGCCTGATTGAATATTTGGCAATATTTTCATCGAAAATGAGTGCTCGTTAAAACTCAGATTTTGAGTTGAAAAGAAAAATTCATTCAAACTCTACTTTTATGTGTCACAGTAAAATATAAAAATTCTATATCAATATCTGACAGTGAATACATATAATCGTTAGTTATCAACAGTTTCAAGTATACAAAAAAAGTATAAAATATTAAAAAGTTACTTGAAATAAATCATATTTTGTTCCAATTATAAGAAGAGGCACAGGATATGGATCAAAACTGGAAGAGTCCTAGAAATTAACAGATTAAATTGTTAATAACATCAAAATAAATCAGATACAATAATCAAATAAAGAATGACTAGACTTGTATAAATTTTGATAAAGTGATTATTGAAATGTAAGAAAATTTATCAGCACTGTTTTCCACTTTACTAGTTATATTTATTTTTCAAATTAAATTGCATATAAATATCAGATGTTAAAGATAAAGCTCTAGTTAAAAGCATAAAAAAGAATTCTAGTTTGTAGTTATTAATAGATATTTTAATATAATTCAATGCAAATGCTGAAATAAAAACATACAGCTAATATTTTCAACTAACATTAATCTAATATTAGATTTTTTTATTGTAAATATTTCCAATTTAAATATTTCAAAGTAATACCAATATTGGTACTTGGCAAAGTATTTCTATTATGATGTCAATATTCAATCTAAAATTGTCAATTCAATTAAAAAAAAAAACATGCTAGAGGGAGGTGATCAGTGGTGTAGTCATATCCCCCCCCCCCCCAAAAAAAAAAAAAAAAAAAAAAAAAAACAGAGGTTATATATGTTCAAGGCAGAGGGTATCACTATAGTTTAGTTAGTACCCTAATTTCTATATACAGACCTGACAACTGCTACGAAAAAATCGTAGTTGCTACGATATGGACCTATAAACTATGATGTTATGAAAATCAATCAAACTATGATTTTTTGCAAAAAAAGCAAAAGTATTTTTTTCTAGTTCTGTTTTTTAGAATTGTGGTAAAAAATGTGAATTTCATCATAAGTTTGTGGTAAAAAGTATGGATTTCAGTAAAGAATTGTGATAGAAAAGCATGAATTAAATTGAGAGAAAAAATGTGTAAATATTGAGAAAAAAAAAAAAAAATGTAATTTAAGAAATTATACCAACCATTTGAAAAATGTTTCACTCGAAACATTCATCTATCATTTTAAGCTAAATACCAGTTGTTTTATTGTGTATTATCCATGCCACTGCTATAAATGACTTTATCCATGCTGCAATTTGAAGGTACGGTTTGTTTAAGTTATATCACTCCATTGTCGCAAGCATAAAAGTTGGCAACGAAAGAAACATTTCAAACTATGTAACATTGTTGGTGCAAAAGTAATCATTATTAAAATACAGCTTTGGCATATATTGTTATACTTGTAAGACTTTGGCATATACTGTTTGATTTTACAGAGCAGAATTTTGGTGATGGAGGTTTTAAACCAAAGTCAATCGCAGCACATGCATCTGTGAATGGGTCCATCAGACATTGAATCAAAAAAGTTTTTTTTCCAGTTTTTACCAAGCCGATTGCTTTTTAGTTTTCTTTTTAGGTGGTGGAAAATCAAGAGTAATAGCTATAACATTTTCCGGCTTGTTAGAATCACTATTGGCACTCAAATTTTCCTGGTTAGAACCGACCGATTGTAAAACGCCATGGCTAGTGGATTGATTGCCCTCGAGACATGATGTTTTACAATTAATCGGTTCGGCATTAAATTGCTTCCTTTTTCGTGATCGTCTTTCAACACGTAATTGGTTTTCAGCGGCTCGATAATCTTTTGATTTTCTCGTTTTCTGCATTGAAAGACGTTTTTGCGCCAAACCAAATACAGTACTACTTAGTTATCCCATCGACCAATTTCGCCAAATGATACGAATCGCCAAACCAATAAGCAACTTATACATGTTGACTAAATTTTTATTTTAAATAACAAAAGAACAAATAAATTAGTAAAACATTAATAAAAAGTTGAAATAAAAATCCTTTTATGTTTGTTTAAGTACGCGTATTGTGTTTAATATCATTCACGGTCATTCATTTCTTTGGCTTCGGCTTTTTCCGTATCTGTTAATTTCCGTCTACCCATTTTTAAATTTGTTAGTTTTCTCCTTTATTACAATGATTTTAAACATTTTAATTTCTTATTCAAATAAAAATTCTTCTAAAAGTAAAGAATTTAATTTATATTCAAATAAAAATTCTTCTAAAAGTAAAGAATTTAATTTATATTCAAATAAAAATTCTTCTAAAAGTAAAGAATTTAATTTAAATTCAAAAGTGACCACGTCATTTTGTCAATCCTCCACCGAAAACAACAACCATTTTTCAATGGTAAAAAATCGCAAATTTTGTCAAAATTTACTACATTGGGTTATAAAAAATATTAATTGGGCTCTTTTTAGAATTTTGAAAATAACACTGTGAAATGAGGAGAAATTAAAAATCATATAAAATATTTCAGAGGAAAAAAATTACTACATTGAATTAAAATAAAGAAACCTTATCCCTTCTACGAATGTCAAATAATGGCTGCGAAACACAAAAAAGTAATCAACCAATTCCAAATAAATTAGAACTTTTGTGCTTCAATTTCTCATTTTCAAAGGTTGACAGGTCTGTATATACTATAGTTTTTTTTTTTTTTTTAGTAACAGAGGGTATATGATCATTCTTAAAAAATTCAGAAGGTATACAGCATATACTTCTGTATATACTCCACTACACCCTTGGAGGTTATGAGGGTACAGAACTTCAAGATGTTGTTTCATGAAAATTCTAATATACATTTAAGTTCAGAGATAGGAGGGAAACCCCTCTGTAGAAAGAAAATTTTCACAGAACTTTTTTTCTTAGTACCTAAATGCTACACTAATAAAAAAAAAAAAAAAAAAAAAAAAAAAAAAAAAAAAAAAAAAAAAATGCTTTATTAAGCGATTAACCCCTTCTCAAAAAGATTCTGGCAGCTCTTTTTTATTTTTATCAAGAACCTGATCAGTCATTACCTATAATAGACTGTATAGAATTATAAGAAAGCCCTGCGCAAGGCCTATTGTATAAGAAAGGCCTTGCGCAGTTAACTTATTTTATGGTGTTTAAAGAAGTTTTTTTCATTTCAATTATAATAGACTGGAAAAATTGGCTACATATTGTAAAAACATGAATGCCTCAATATTTAGTCACAATATTATCATCCCTTTTGGGATGAGCATCTTTTACAGAATTTTTAATCTTTTCAGCACCGGTATTTCAAAGCAGAAATTTTTGCCAAATTTAACCATAAAAATGCCCAGATTAAAGAATGCAAAATTTACAATAAAAAATAACTGATGAAAATAATGAAAGATTCAGAGCAGCTTATGAGGCACATATTGCATTGCTCGTCCCTAATAGGTTAAACCAAAATTTTTTCAGTGTTGTGCTAATAAGGGTTTGCTATCATGATTTAAAAGAAGACTGTCACACTACTCAATAAATTACATTTTAAAGACAATTTATTTAATCAATTGGTGATACATCTAATTTTTATATGGAAGATTGTTTTTAATAAGTATTTTTTCACCACATGGTGTTGACTTTATAATCACTAAACATGCAGTCTGCTACTTCTTGAAAAAAAGAAAAAAAAAAAAAAAAAACATTAATTTTGAATATAATTCATGAGTGCAACAAAAACATTTCTATTATCTAAAGTTCCTTAATGAACATCTTAATGTAAAATTGGCTGACAAAAAATGAATTTTGAGAACATCATAATTAATTTTTCCCAGATTATTTTTTCATTTATTTCATATGGTGTCATTATGTGGCATTAAAATACATAAAACAAAATGAATGTTAATATATTTTCTAATAAAATAGTTTTTATTTTTTGTAAATTAATTAATTTATCAATAAAACTCAATCTTATCAATTAATTATAAAGTTTTATAGAATTACAAAATTGCAAAGAATTTACATTTATTATATAAGATAAATGAATTAAACAAGTTAAATAACATAAAATTTACTAACACCAGTATTGAAAACTACTAAATTTTTAATTATTCATTCTATTATTAATGACTTGACACATTCACTTATGTATCTGTATTTGTTTAGAGTATGAAAATTGAGTAGAATAAAATACAGTTTATGTAGGTAGTCATTCTCATGTTAATTAAGAACAGCATTACGGATATTAATGAAATATGGTAATTGCAGTGACAGATCCAAGGTGGAGGTCACAAGAGTTATGACTCCTCCCACCCTCCTGGATGAAGAAAATTTTTAAAACGTATTTTTAAAATAAAATTTACATAACTTTTTTTCAAATTTATCCCTTGATCAACAATGAGAATCATTTTGATTTTTTAAAGCTCTACTTAAAATCAAAGCAGCTGATTTCTGACACATCAAGGAAGCCATTTTCAATCTCAAAACATTTGCAAGTGCACTTATTTAGAACAAATAAAGACAAAGAATCTTTCAGAAAATTTATGTAAAATGTGGAATTTTAAACTGAATTTCAGGTCATGACAGCTAATTGCTCCCTTGTGTCTTCATTTTTTAAAACTGTCACATCCTTAATTGACTTAAAATGTTAAATTTCTGTTTGATTCTTTGTTTTTACAAGAAAATGAGATGTTTTTTAATTTCTTAATATCTAATAAAATGAGTAAATTTCATATTTTTAGTAATATTGATACAATTTTTTTGTATTTATGAATGAAAATGAATCACCCAAAGTATCAGAAAAGTAACCGTTTTGAATATGAAAACAGCCTTTAATATAACAATTTCTTATAAATTTATGTGACCCCGCCCCCTTCTCTAAAAAAAAAAGGAACCATGACTCCCCCTCTAAATGGATGGCTGGCCTTGGTTAATTGTACAGATAGTAAGACACTACAAAGCTGTTTTTTCTGAATCTTGTTTATGCATATGATCAAGAATAAAGCAAGACATCCTTGAATAGAATGCAATTTTACTGGGGTTTTCTCCAAGTGTAGTTACTAGCAGAGTTGCCACAGATGATAGTTACTCCAACTACAATGCTATTTTAACGTGCTCTGATTACATATGTTTAATTTTCTGTAATGGATACTAATATTTTAGCTGAAAATTCCAAATATATATTTTATTAGTAGGTACAATGAATGACAGAATATACCAAACGCATTTATACAACAATGCAATTTAACACTTTTTTTTTTAAAAAATGTGCTAATTTTCCTGTAAAACAAGGATTTTTACTTTAAAATGTTATAAATAAATAATTAAAGCAGGAAAGCCGTACCTCATGATCACCAGGAATCCTACTCTTAGTCTGATCATTTAAATAACTCTTTAATTCAGGAGAATGTGCTGAGCTCAAAACATTGTTAATTTGCTTCAAAATAGATTTCAACAAAGTCTCCATTACATACCACATTTCTTCAGGCTTTGAAAGGTCTAATGTCAATACAACACTTAAGTTCCTATAAGTAATAAAAAGAAATGCATCTTCTGCTTGTTTTTTAAAATAATTAAAATATAATTATTTTTCAGGTAATATCCCTGAGTAAAATTTATCTGACCATTTAAATTAATTTTTATGTATATTTTTTTATTTTCTGAAATACATATTATAAATGAACATAGGATTACTACAGCTATCAATGTGTGTTTGAAAATTATAATATACCCTTACCCACAAAAATGTATTCTATATCTAAATTTTAAGGCATACAGTAAAATATAATAATAATATTAAAAAAATCTGGAATAATTTCACAATAAATATTTAAAATGCGATTGAAAAGAAACATAATAGAGATATTATACTGTATCATCAATATTATTTATTTAAAAAATATGTTTATATATGTATATATTTTTAAAGACATTGTTTCAAAAGTTTAGGCACATTATGCACACATTAATAAATGATTTATTGGTTCGAATAAAACCAAATATCAATTTTCCTTGACAAACTAATGCCAAACGTTAAATTACTATAGATTATTTAAAATGCTGAAAGCTACAGAATTCACAAAAAAGAAAAATTTAAAGATATTTTAGTTGAAATAAGAAAATTAATTTTCCAATTGAATTTTTACACAAAAGTAAATTTTTAATTGAGCACAACACATTCCATTTGAAAGATACAGACATGCAATTTTCTGCAATGATCTCTTAGAAGGAAAAGACAAAACAAAACAAAAAGCATTGAACAATTTTATGTAATAACAGATGACATAAAAAATTTAAAAAGTGTAATTTTTGAAAATGAGTAACAAGAGTATTTCATTACAATAACATTACTTCCTATCTTTGTTTTAACACTTATGCAATTTATACTGTCTACTAATTTCTAAAAGGTAAAAAAAGAAAAAAAAACAGCATGTTTGGGGACATCCTGTATATGTGTGTGTGATATGTAAATATATATGTGAGTGTGTATGTCCCACATTAAAAATACAATAAAGGAAATTCTTTTTCTAAAATAAGAAATATCTATCTAAGTATCAACAAATGCATTACAGAAAATGCATGACAAATTTACAGATCACTATTTATCTAAGAAAATACTTAGAACTAGTTGGATGTGCCAATCCCAAAACTTTCTTCTATCTCATATAAACATTTTAATATTTAAAAAAAAATAGTTACACATGTCAATACCATTAATATTATTAATTCAATACTATACCAACTATGATTTTGATCTTAAATTATTTCTGCTTCAGTCAATTAATCGAAGTAAAAACAAGTTTCCGTCTCTGCACGAGCTGATAAACAATTGAACAATGGGCAGATTTTTTTTCAAATTCAGGGAGGACTTACTTACCATACCCAAAAATAATCATACAAAAAAATTTTTGTTCCGTTCTATACATAACTTCATACACTTTTTGATGGCAAAATAATGATAATGGCACAGAAATCGTGATTATAGCACCCCCTTTCAGTGGATTTTTTTTCAAATTCAGGGCAGCCATAGCCAAACATTTATACAAAAAATTTCATTCAATTCTTTGCATAACTTCATACACTTTTCTGTTATAAAATATTGAAAATGGTACAAAAATTGCTATTGCAATACCCTCTTCTGGCAGAAATTTTAAAATTCGAGGGAGGACCAATTAGCCAAAGCCAAACACTTACACAAAAAATTTGGTTCAATTCTATGCATAACTTCATTCACTTTTAGGTGATACAAATTGAAAACGGCACAAAAATCACTATTACAGTGACTTTTCAAGCAGATTTTTTTTCAAATTCAAGAAGAACCAACTAGCCATAACAATACATTTACACAAAAAATTTGGTTCCATTTGATGCATAACTTCATACACTTTTAGTCGGTACAATATTGAAAATGGCACAAAAAATTGCTATTGCAGCGCCCCCTTCTGGTAGAATATTTCATAATTGAAGGAGAACCTGCTTGCCACAGCCCAAAACATTCACAAAAAATTTGGTTCAATTCTATTGGGAACTAAAACGGCCTATATAGGCGCTGCTCGCAGCCTTCGATACAGGATAACTGACCCTTTAATTTCCCTTTAACTAATGTTAAAGTCCCATTGAAACAATTCTTCATTATAAATGTATTTAAAAGTTTTAGATATTCAAATTCTTATAATATTTACTTCGTCATATAAGGCAGAAAACAAATGTCACAGGAAATCTGAAATTGTGCAAAAGAATAATTATTCTGAACAAATTTAAAACGCATGTAATGCAATGAGCTTACACGGTGTTATCCTGAATGGAGAAGTTACATCTTTTCTCCACCAGATGGTGTATTCGAGCGCTTGAATCGCCAATGCTCATCTTCATTTATTTTTTGATGGTCGATTGGTGATGTACAGACACACAGACATTTTTTAAAAACATGTTTATTGGAATCTCTGATCCCTAAAACATGCAAAATTGGAAGTAAAAAAAAATTTTGATTACAATATTTTCTTCTATTGAAGATAGAAGAAAGTAAAAAAGTTTTAAATAATAATAATAAAAAAAAAAAGATTTTTTTTCCTGTTTCTTTCTTGTGGATTTAATTGAAGGGAAAGGAAGAATTACCAGAGAACTGTATTTATGGGGGAAAAAATTACATTTTAAGATTTAAGAATTCTAGCAGCTATGAAGTGTTTATTTATTTTGAGCCTTCTCAAAGTTCTTTAGGTTTGATTTTTATCTTTAGCAGAAAATGTAAGATATATTTACCATATATACCATATGGTATTGTATGGTATGGTACCGTATGGTACCCATATATACCATATATACCGTGATTGAAGAAAATGTAAGATATATTCACCATATAGCAAACTGGATGTTGATAAAAATCCAATCATTCTAAAATATCAATTTTAGAAAAAAAAGTTACTAATTAAATTGAAAAGTGAAAATTTTATTTAAATGAAAATAAAGATTGCAAATTGGGGAAAAAAAAAAAATGGAACACACAGCACAAACAATTGTTTTAATATTAAAGAAAAACACAGATTGGGGATTTAATTTGATGTATTATTCAGTTGCAGGATGCATAAGGTGTATATAAAATAAACTATCAAACAAACTGAAAATTCATGTAATACCTGAGATTTTCAGCTGTAATGGGGATTTCTAGTAAATCTAAGAACAAAGTACCACCACCAAGTTCCCAGATATGGCAAATTTCTTTTCCCTATAAAAGAAAAATAAATAAATAAATAAATAAAATATATATATATATATATATTTACAGTAATTGACTTATATTTTAGTTAAATCCAAACACTTCATTAAAATACTAGAAAAATAAATAATGCAATAACATATTTTTCTGCTTCTTGTCTTTAAGCATTACACTCATGTCATGATGCATGATGCCTTAATCTTAAAATTTAACTACAAGCTATAAGCTTACATTATTTAACTGATGAAATGTAATAGAACATTTTTATATAATTTGATACAACAGAAGGTTATAATGCACAAATTTATGATGAGTTGATGATGTGTTTACTGATAAATGCATTAGTGCAAACAAATGAAAAAAACATTAGGTTGATTTTGTTTAGTATATTTTAATGACATAATTAAAATTCTGATGCAAAATAGTCACATACTTTTTCATTTGCAGATCAGCAGTTATGTACAAAGTAGCTTGTTTTAACCATGAAAATCTTCTGAGTATAAAAAAATGATAATGTAATACATATCCTAAAAAATACAGCAATCACAATAACTATTACTTCTATTGGATTTGTAAATTTATTTACAAAATACCAGTGTTTTAAAATGACATTTTAATGAATCGCAGATGACAACAGCAGAAATTCTTACAGGAGAGCATGATGTCAGGATTTTTTTAACTGTGATTCTTAGTTTTACTTGAAAAACATAAAACGAGTTCAGAGAAATATCATAAGGATTTCTTTTTTTATGGAGACAGCAAGCCATTTGTTTTTCACAACTTTTTGGTTGTCTTTATACCTTTAGTGAATATCATCTTATTTGTGTACTCTTACACTCTTGATAGGCCAAGCATATATAAGTGACACATTTTTAAATTTCATTCCAGTATCATGCATGATACGTTACTGAATTTTAGACTAATATTTCATACTTAAATAGAGATTGTTTTATAAACTTCGAAATATGTACATTTTTTATTTCTGCTGATTTAACTATAATCTGTAGATCAGCGGTTCGAAAGCTGTCTTTGGTATTGCTTACACCCAGGAGTATGTGGCAGGCCAGCTGGGGGTAAATATTTTGGTAATGACAGAAATAACCAAAAGGATTGGTAAAGGTACAAGAAATACCATAATTTAGGGAATAAACGGCGCCGCGTTTACAAGTTTAAAAGTTAAAATTTTCATATATCTGGCGTTTACGAAAATTTTGAGAAAATTATTCAGTGTTTCAAAAAAAAAAAAAAAAAAAAACACTTTTTTTTCTTTTTTTTTACCCCCGTGTTCGCGATGTTACCGATCATAAATCAACAAATGCAATACATCATTAGTCATCCTTTTCCAAGAAATACGGTGACTGTAGTAAGCAGGAAGGGACAATAGATGCTTGCTTTTATACTTTTATTGCACTTCATTGTAGAAACAAAGTATTGGAAAATCAGTTTTTCTGAATTTCACAATTGAAATGTCTCTTTTGTTGGTACATTTTAGTTCAGTTACAAATCACAGTATCTTTCATCGGATATTTTCAATGCCCCTGTCAGTGCAAGATTTTCTTTTTTTTATTCTTATGATGACTTGCATATTTGTAATTTTTTTTAAAATATTATTTATCCAATAATAAGTGCGAGATTTTGTAATTTTTATTCTTATGACAACCAATAACACAGATTTATTGGTACACTTTTAGACATATTCCGTAACAGGTACGTGTGAAGAGAAAACTGCGCCCGGAGCAAAGTTTCAATTTGGCGACCCCTCCCTCCTCGATCTTGATGCTAAACCCCCCCAAAATGAAGTTGGTAGTATAGATTTGGCGCCCCCTAAATTTCAGCACCTGGGGCAACCGCCCCCTTTGCCCCCCCCCCCCCCCCCTCTTTCGCACGGTGCTGTTCGGTAAACATTTGGGGAAAAAAATGTTCCAAGAAAGTTAAAAAAAATTTTCCAATAAAGAAAAAAGGAGAAATTATTTAAATTCTATTCTTTTATATTTAAAAAGGACCCCTGAATGTGTCATCAAAAACGCGATGTTTGATTGTGGAAAAATAAATTAACGAGCTTCAAACAAACGAAAAATAAAGAAACGATAAGCAAAACGTGTTTTCTTTCTAAAAAAAAAAAAAAAAAAAAAAAAAAAAAAAATATATATATATATCATATTTTTTTTATAATTTATTGATTTTGTTCAAATTTTCAGCAAGTTGCAATAATAGTTAATTAGGCTGTGTAATAAATTATTATTAAAATGTAATAAGTTACTCGAAAGTTTCAGCACCCTATAAAAAAGTCTGTTACAAAGCAGCTCCAAAGAAAAACAAGTTGTCTGAGGTTTGTTGTGTTTACTACTCAAAAGTCATCATTATCAAAATAAGGCTCCGAGCACACGTGTATTTTGCTGAAGTTCAACTGAATTCCAGGAACTCCTTTCTTCCCCCTTCTGCGGTTTACTGACAATAGAAAAGGGGATTTTTACAATGGTTCAGGAGATAATTATCGCAACATTACTTAAGGGAAAGGTCCCTGTTGCACAGATGGATTGTAATTCAACTGGAATAGTCATAAAACATGAAACGTGCCGACTGCTAACCGCAAAAAGTATTTGTGTGTGTTTGCATCTTTAGATCATCTGCTTTCCATAGATACGTTTGATTACTCAGAAAGGAATTGTGCATGGATGTTTTTTTTTATCTTTTTTATTATTGTTAAAAAAAAAAAAAAGATTTTTGGTGGTGGGCTTACAAACTGATATATAATTCAAAAAACAAATTTGTTCAAAACTGGGAGCAGTGTTTTCAAGATTTAGGGAAAAAACAACATACTAGAAAAAATTTCCGGATCCAGAAAATCGGTTCTGTAATATAAATATTTTATTCCTACATATTTTTTTTTTTGACAATTAGTTATTTTAATAATTTAATTAGTCTAATAATTCAGTTTTTTTGCCATACTTATGCTGGGTATGTTATCGCCTCCTTAATAAGGTAAAGTGATTCCTTTTGACTGTGGCATTTACGACAGGTGCGGCGATTATGCCGATTTTTTTCAAAATGATGTCAATATTCGAGGGTGCGGCGTTTCTTCCCTAAATTATGGTACTAGAAATGACAAATTTCTATCAATTTATTACATGGTTATGATAAGAAGGTTACTAATTAAAAAAAGCCTGTTTGCATTATATAGTGGAGTTGAGGTAGAAGAGGAGCGAGTTTATAAGAAATGTGGGTACTCTGAAATGAAAACCCTAAGAAAGGAAAATGAAATGTGAAAGAAAAACATTTGGGAAATGTTGCTCTAGTTAAAAGGAACATTCTTATCTTACACTATCATACATACCTGAAAATATTTAAGCAATCTCTTTAATAACATTGTTATTTGGATAGTAATATTAGTATAATTTAATATTTACTGAATCATCAAATGCACAGAAATATTTTATTTCAATCAAATACATACGGTTTCTATGCCTTTGTTTCGACGTCCAAATACATATTCCAGAGCTAAAGTGCTTTTAGGGGTTTCACTTCTTTCCAGGAATTTATAACATAGAGTTGATTTTCCCTATAATACAAAATATGCAAATTCAAAATGCAAAAAATTTTACAGCATATCAGTTTCAATTTTAATTTTTGAAAATTCTACTTATATTAAAAAATTTAAACCAAAGTGAAAGCTATTATTTTTAAAGAAAATGAAATAGAACATAAATTACAGTACAGTCGAAGTTCTATAATCCGCGCACGTTGCAGCTGTTACATTATGATTTTTTGCAATTTTTTATTGCTTATTTTAAAAAAGTAATTTTTGGATCATGAATTATTAAATTTTCTTAACTGTTTATTTCATTGTTTACATTCATAAAGTAACGCGAATTATAGAAAATTGCAGATTATGAGTGCGCAAATTATAGATCTTAAATCCTTTAACATTCATGAGAGTTAGCTTCCTGGAAAGCTCTGCAAATGTTGAGACTGTCTTCTCATGTAAAAAAGGGGTTAAGACAAGAGCATATAGTTTTAAGAAAAATATGAATTAAAATTTTGAAACTTTGTTTTAGTGGAAAAAAGCAATTTAAAAGTATATTTGTTATGCATTAAAAAGTACAAGCTGTAAATAAATTTGAATAATTACAAACATATTATACAAAGTTTAGTTGCTAGTTTATTGCTAAAAAATTTTTTTGATATGCATTTGTTTGAAAGAGCAGAACTTTTGTTTATAAAAGAGAAAGTTGTGGTCTCAAAATCTCTTTTGAATTTAAGACTCTTCGCAAGTTAAGGATCACATTCCATTGTTTTCTCAACAAGTTATTGTTGAAGTTTTAAGACTTTCCATGCAATTTTTTCAGAAAAAATTTCACTTGCAATAAAAATTTTGAATTTGGGGAAATTTAAGAATTTTTAAATATAAATAAATATAAATATAAAATATATGACGGAATGAAAATTTTGCCTTTCTTTTAACATAAAATATATAATATGAACTTTAAAATGTTCAGGCTTACTTAAAAGGCGATTAAATAATCAACTATAGATGTTAAAAGTTAATTTTATTTAAAAAAAAAAATCTTAGTACTTTCAAACCTTCAAACATGTTCTTCCTCAGAGAATATTTTCCTTTATAAATATAAACATAAGATTTTGTTTTGAAAAATGAACGAGATTCGTGGCTTGAAGATTGAGTTAGTAATATTTTAGGTGGATGGCAAAAAAGAAATATTTGATATTTGTACCATGAAATTTTAATACGTCATTTTCACAAATTGTCAGGATTTTTATTTTAGGATGTTAAACCATAAACTGGATATATTATAAGACAGGGCATCATTGCACACTTTATTGCTTTTACATAGGATTTCTATGGATTCTCTTATAATGGATAAGTAATAATTGGATGTTGGGAATATGATTTTTGTATGATCAAAATCTATTGTGATATTCTGTTTGAGATATAACCATGAGAGAACAGAAGATTGGCAATGAAATTTTATGTCTACTTTATGTTCTTTTATTCTTTTTTTGAGTTTTCTATTGGTTTTTCCAATGTATTTCATTAATTTATTACAAAGTATTATTTATTTTAAAGTTCATATTATACATTTTAAGAATTTTTATTTTTTGCATTCAATCATGTTTCAGGTTTCTTGAGATTACTGATTTATATTTCGCCTCAATACTAGGATTCAAGTTTCTCTGAAATTAAGATATACAGTACAATGCAGCAGTACAGAGCCAAATAGTTTATGAAATTGGCCAAAGTGAGTTTACTTTGTAAAAAATCAATCCTTATAAAATAAAATTCATTAACCAAGTTAAGATTTCAGAAATGTTGAAATGTTCTTTCTTTTTTTCCTCTGAATAATAAAAATTTGCGAATGTTAATTGGTTACTGTATTTTTTATGTTGTAACTGGGCTGAAACAATTTTCCTAGTTCATAAATGAATTTATTTTTTGGATGTCAATTTATGAAATTTTGAATGTTAAAAATAAATAACAGTTACTTTTTGAACATCTTTTTCAAAAAGTCATCTCAAAAATAAAATCCAAAAGTTATGAAAGTTGTAATTAATTAAACAGAGAAAAATGAGAATATTTATTAAATAAAGGAGAATATACTGATGTCTTAACATATGTCTGCTTGAAGACTGAAGAAAGAACTCTATAATAGCAATTTTTTTCCATTTAACTCCAATTTAAAGTCAAAAGTAGAAATGTTTTAAAGACAGGATATAGGACTATCATTAAAATTAATTAAATATGCTTTAAAAAAAAAATACTAACCTACTTCAATAAAAGAATCAAGTTTGATGACAACTTGGCGCTGACGCATATGAATGCATAGTTTTAATATGCTTATGATTTGAAAACGATTACAACAATGAAAGATTATTTGCACCAAATCATTATTATTATTATTATTTTTTATCAAATTTACATTTTTTTATTTATAAAAAATTCTAATCATCAGAATTTAATGAAATTAAAATGGGACCACATGGGTATTTTATACTTTCAAACAAAAAAAAAAAAAAAAAAAAAGAATTATCAAAATCGATTCATATTTAAGAAATTCATGAGTGAACAAGGAATACATACAGGTCAAAATCATAACCTACTCCTTGAAGTCGATTAAAAACGAAGTTAGTTGAATACAATGTTTATATTTAACCTTATATATATATATATATATATATATATATATATATATTTAAAAAAAAATTATGTATTTATTTTTATTATGGAACTTAAAAAATACTGCATTTTTCTGCCTATTATCCTCAAGCTTATGTTTTTGCTAATTAAAATAAATGTTGCCATATTATCTGCACACCCCTATCAATCACACTGGGTATGGAAATTTCAAATCTAGCCAATAGATGGCACTAGTCCCTAATAAACTGCTTGATAAAAGTGATATATTTTTTAAACTTAAATAAATGCATAAAACAATGATAAATTTATAGACAGAAATGAAAAAGTTTTAATAGACATGCAAAGCATGAGGAATATTTTTACAGAAAACAAACTTTATGAAATTATTTAAAACTAAAGAAAAATACATTTTGCATTAAAATTTCATATTTCTGCTATTAATACCACAGTTATAATTTTAATTTACCTTTTATTCATCATTTCTTCAGTTTAAATTGATGATATGCTTATAGCGTTTGAGGTTAATATATTACAAATTTTTCCCAACACATCACAAGATTATGCCCCATTACTGCTCTATGGAGTCCAGGAGTTGGGAAAAAAAAAAGGCATTGCTTAATTAAGGACTAGAATGTCAGACATATTTTCCTAAAATACACTGCTGAATTCTGCTGGCATCATCTGTTGTTGTATGTGAGAAACATTTGCTTTTCTCATGATTATTCCAATTAACAACTCAGAGAAAAAAAACATCTGATTATCCACACTAACCTATAGTATATAGCAAAAAATTTAGGATTTTTAGCCCATAATCTGCAAATAATAGGCTGAAAAATACAGTACTAAGTTTGTTAATTCAACATTACAATGTTTATGGAGAAAAAATAATACTTACAGCCTTTTTATTTCCAACAAGCAATAGAGTCGAATCTTTTACATTTTTTTTAACTGAAAGAAATTGAAATATTTAAATGAGAAAAGAATAATACTATACATAGCTTAATGAAACAGTTCTGAAACATTTTGTGAAGGCATATAGTTTATGCAACCAAGCATAATTTAAATTACTTTAAAGCTAAGGTAAATAAATAATATATCAATATTAGGGAGAAAGTTTCACAAGTGGACAAGTCACTACCTGCTGATTCTAATTGAACATGGCTTCACACAAATTAAATTTCACTGTAGTAACCTGGTTTTATTTTTCAGGCATCATATAATAAAATGCAAAGTAAAATATATATTCTTTTAAGTGTGCAGTATATTTTAGTGGTTATTTAAAAAATATGTTTATCAGAGTTTCCCCCAGGTTTAAAAAGGGGCAAGGTGCTACTGTCCTGAAAAGGGCACTTTTTACATTTTTTAGGTCACTTTTTTGATTTTTAAGGGCACTTTTATAGAGTTGAATCAAGAATCTCTAGGTTAAAAGATCGCGCAAAAACAGAAATTTGACCAAAAAATCAAAAAGAAATAAAAAATTTCGTCAAAAAAATGAAAAAAACGAAAAAAACCCAGCCGGTTTTGCTAAAAAATCACGAAAAAACAACAAATTTCGTGAAAAGATCGCAAAAAATTGCTATTTTTGTTAAAAGACCACAAAAAATGGCAAATTTCTTCAAAAGATATCGTTTAACTTTTGTTGAAAGGCTATGTTTTCAAATGCGGGGCAAGAAGGGTGCTATTTTTTGAATGAGTGACAAGAGGGGCGCTAGTTTCTGGATGAGGGGCAAGAGGGGTGGTATTTTTTAAACTAAAGGGCAGGAGGGGCGGAGCGCCCCCCTGAAACCATCTGGGGGAAACTCTGTGTTTATATTATATGGTAATTTGACCGTTTACTGCAAATTTTTAAACCAGCTAATAAACATCCATTTCTGGTAAATATGTCTTTTTGGTTCCCTTAATGCATAATGTAGTTTAGTAAAATTAATTGATTAGGTGAATTTATTTTTTTTCCTTTAACATCTAGCAAAAATCGAACTAAATGAGAGATGAATAAATCAGAAATCCTTTGCTATATTGGTGTACAATGTTTAATATAGATTAAAAACTTTTAAATTGTCTACAGTTTTGGCTTACACTCATGGCCATCCTCAAAAATGTAAACGAATAATTGGATCAACAATGTTAAAATCTCACTTGACAAAAAACATACAAATGTAAAAACAAATGAGCCTAACAATGAGAAAAATTTCAGATTTCATTAATGTCATCTGTTCAGAGAGTGTTATTTTACAAAAGACTCTGTCCCTATCAATATATGACAATAGAAGTGAAATATATAACGACTAAAAATTAAATTGGATTAATTTATAACATGATTATTCAATCAGTATATTTATTATATCATCATTATTAAATTTATTCTGATATAATAAATTTATTGATTGAATAATCTTGTTATAAATTAATCTAATATAATTTCATATGCAGCGTTTTCTGCAGTCCCATACATTAACCTTCGATTTATTCTGTTGAGCTGATCCAAAGTATCAGACCAGATTCTGTGATCATTAAGATTACTTGCATAAAATAGTCCTCCAATTTTCATCTCAGGGCTCAGTTGGAAGAGCATTGGTTGCTTCAGCCAATACATCCCTGGTTCGAATCCTGGCCCAGACTTTTTTCACCCACTTGGAAAATTTACATCTCATATAAAAATTAAATGTTTCTTATGATATCTAACCAAAGTTTCACAATTTGTATGGCATATTATCATTACATATTTCATCTTTTCTTAACAAAATTCCTATTGATTCTCTAATTAAATTCTTATGTGTTTCTAGCACATTGTTGTCAACGTCATTGTTGTTTTGATGCAAAGCTTGGTGGAACATTCAGTTAATTTAACTAATATTAAGATAATAAACAGAACTAATAATAAAATAGCTAATTTACACACACTTAAGAAGAAAAGTCGGTGATTTTTTTTTTCTGACGAAGAGCACTGAATCGACTAAGTAACTTGTTTTTTGTCATCATTGGCTCAGATTCATGTGTGGAAAAAGCATATTTACTGCTATGATATTACAGTTGTAATTTTTATTTGAAGAGACTGTTCTATATTAAAAGTTAATTTTAAATTAAGTTATTAGAAATAACAGAACCTGTTCATCACAAGCCAATCAATACTGTATAGAGCTGATACTAGCTGATGTTATCGCATACATTGATTATTATTAACGAAATCCGCCTATTCTTAATTTTTGCTAAACCACAATGTTTGGTCCTAATTAATTCTGAATAACTGGACTTTACTGTATTAATTTAAAACTAGCAGGGGTGACCGAGCTCAGCTCGGTCAAAATTAACTTTGTTTTCAACTCGATATAGTATTATTACTGTAAAACATGTTATTAATAATAGTATTATTTACAAAAACAATCAATAAGAAAACTATGTTTGTATGCACATGTTCATAAATTTTACTTTATTTTAAAATTTACAACGAAAGGACATCAATCCAAATCACTTTTTTAGCTTGACTCTGATTAGTTTAACTATGCATCTCGAAGACTATTAAGAATGTACAAGAAATTTCTTCACATTCTGAAAGACAATATTTTTTGCCAGATATAACCAAATTTGGACACATTCTTTTATTTGGCGCCAAATATGTGTTTTGGTTTCGTAACCTTAATAGTCAATTTTTCGGCCAAATTTCGCCATTTTTTTGTTAAATATCGCCAACTTATTGGCTTTTGCCATAGTCTCGTGATCCTGACTCTTATTACCCAAATGATCCACTAATCACATATGATCAAACATGTGACTTAGCTCAATGGTCTTCAGGTAATCAAAAACAGTAGAGTATAAAATGAATCAAAATCATTTAAGCCATTTCTTAAGTAAAATTAGCTTGACAGCATTCAGCAATGAAGCGATATGACCCACTAATATAATTTTGTTTAATCAACTCAGCTCAATAGTCTTCTCGCGCCAAAAGACGTTCCGTTGCAAAATTTAGGTAAAATTGACTGAGTCGTTGTCATATATAATTAGAATGACCCGAACCCATTAAGACCTAAAACGACCCATTAATTGAATTGTTACGTGCATGTGTCCTATCTCAATGATTTTCTTTTGCCTGAAAACGATATAATAGAAAATATACTCAAAATGGTGAGAACAATTTTCTAGATAAAATTAGCATGACCCACAAATGGCCCTTATATCGAAATCTCTCGAAAATGTGACTTAGTTCATTAATTTTTGCGTGTCGAAAAACGTTAAATACAAAATTTAGATAAAATCGATTGAGCCAATTTTTAGGTATAAATAGTTTGACCTTGATCCATTATGACCCAAAATGACTCATTAATCGAGTTTTCTCAAACATCTGACCTAACCCAATGATTTTCTTGTGTCCGAAAACGATAGAATATAAAATTTAGTCAAATTTGCGCGAGACATTGTCTAGATAAAATTAGAATAACCCAAAAGTGACCCACTGATCGAAATTTCTCGAACATGTGACATAGCCCAATGATTTTCTCGTGGCAAAAATATGCTGCGTACAAAATTTCATTAAAATCGATTCATCCATTCTTTAGATATAGCTTGACCATGACCCATTATGACCCACAAATGACCCTTATAATCAAAATCTCTCGAACTTGAGACTTAGCCCAATAGTTTTCTCGTGTATAAATATTGTTACACTCAAAATTTCGTTAAACTCGATCGTGCCGTTCTTTAAATATAAATAACTTGACCCAGACCCTTTATGACCCAAAATGACCCATTAATCAAAATTTCTCGATCATGTGACCTTGCCCAATGATTTTCTCGCGCCAAAAAGTGTTGTATACAAAATTTCGTTAAAACTGATCCACATGTTCTTTAGATATAGCTTGACATGACCTGTTATGACCCATCATGACCCATAAATGACTCTTATAATCGAAATCTCTCAAACATGTGAGATAGACAATTAATTTTCTCGTGTGAAAAAACTTACATACAAAATTTCATTAAATTTGATACTGTCGTACTTTGTATATAAATAGCTTGACCCAGACCTTTTATGACCCAAAATGACCCAGTAATCGAAATTTCTCGAACTGAGACCTAGCCCAATAGTTTTCTCGTGCCAAAAAAATGTTGTATACAAAATTTCGTTAAAATCGATCCACCTGTTCTTTAGCTATAGCTTGACCATGACCCATCATGACCCACAAATGACTCTTATAATCGAAATCTCTCAATCGTGTGACTTAGCCCATTAGCTTTCTCGTGTCAAAAAACTATTACAGGCAAAATTTCGAAGAAATTGATTCTGCGGTTCTTTAAATATGAATAGCTTGACCCAGACCCTTAATGACCCAATATTACCCATTAAAATTTTTTTTTGAACATGTAACCTAGCCCAATGTTTTTCTCGTGAACGAAAACCATAGAATGCAATTTTTAGTCAAAAAATCTCTAGATAAAAATAGCATGACCCACAATGACCCCAAAAATGACCCACTAACCGAATTTTCTCGAACATGTTACCTAACCCAATGGTCTTCTTGTAATCCAAAACGATAAAATATAAAATTTGGTCGAAATCGTTAGAGCCTTTTTTAAATAAAAATGGCTTGACCCACAATGACCCACTAATCAAAATTTTTCGAACATGTGACCCAGTTCAATTGTTTTCTCGTGCCAAAAAACGATTGGATACAAAATTTCCTTAAAATCGATCCAACCGTTCGCTAGATATAAATAGCTTGATTTTGACCCATTATGACCCAAAATGACCCAATAATCGAATTTTCTCGAACATGTGACCTAGCCCAATGGTCTTCTTGTGCCCGAAAATGCTAAAATCCAAATTTTTGCGAAAATCGTTAGAGCCGTTCTTGAGATAAAATTTACCCACACACACACACAATTTTTGCTCGCATTATAGTATAAGATATGCACATCAAAAATTGCTAATAACTGTTTTTTCTCTTTTAAAACTATAACAAAAGTTCTTACTATAAAATTTTTATTTATTTAAATAAAAAAGTTATAATGTAATTTACAATTTTGTCTTATATAATCATTTTTAAAAATAACACTAATTGTTAAAATTAAAAGAAGATATATCATATATATTATAAAGCAGAAGTTCTGAAACTTCCAAACGGGTGTTTTCAAAAACTACCCGATGGATCTTTTTGCAGATTATATCATTCGATAGGAAATATTTTTGCGGAGGTTTATGATACAAATATACAGGGATAACTCTGATTTTTCGTACTAAATTTCGTATTTTTCGGTTATTTTTGACGAAAGGGTTGCCCGTACTTATTTTTTGGCAAAAATTATCATTACTAAAGAAATTAAAAAGGATATATCTGTTAGAAATATTACAAACATCTTGCAAATAAAGGCAGAAAATATTTACTGATAATAAAATAACTATTGATAATAATAATAATAAAAATAAAGAAAAACCATTTAAGGAGACATGATATCATAAAAAAAATATTTATCTTAAAAATAAAAGAAATATTTGTAACGCTTAAAAAATAACGTGAACTATTACATTTGATGCAACATTTGGCGACTTATCCTTGCGTTAGAATAAAAAAAATAACTTGAAAATTTGATTAAATGAATTTTGAACGATATTTATTTTCCTTTCTATTATTTCCTTTCTCTTTTTTTATCAAATTTCGATAGTATATAACTTACTCCAGAGAAAGGCAGATCTAATTATAAAAGTAATTGTGAGTTATTTGTTTGTTTCTTTGAGATTTTTTTTTACTTTTGTCGGCAAAGAATTAAGCCAAAAATGCATATGTCTAACATTAGGTCGCAATAAAGTTGTTTTTTCCAAAAGGAGATTTTTTTTTTTGGAGTATATTTTAGTATTCAATTGTAAGTTCAATAAACATAAGTTAATATTTTAAAAATTGTAATCAAATATTTAAATTTTAGCTTCAGTGTGAAATTCTGCTACACACATATATATTGTAAAATAATGTCATTCTTTTTCAAAAGTTTTTCACCGTAATTTTGAAAATTGTAATCAACAAACATACTTTTTTTGCGCCATTTTGTCAAATTCTCTTCCAGGGAAAATTAGTTTTAAAATTTATAAACTGAACAAGGAAATCTATGCAATTTAAATGAAATTTATGCAATTTCGCGTTATTACTATCAATAAATTCAACATTTTGAAATAAAAATTGCCTGCTGAAAAAAAAGGCACAGATGTCATATATGCACCACATTGGCGCGATTGCAACAAAACGTCGATTTTATGTTCTTATGGTAGCTCGGCTATTGTATATTTATTAATAAACTATTTACTCTTATTTATTTTTTTTAATGATGTAAATTGTTTTATTTTATAATTTTTAACAAAACATTATTTATTTATTTTTATTTCTTTTTTAAAATAATAGGAAACAATTAAAAAATATATGTGTAATTGATATTTAAAAACGAAGTTTTCGCCAAATTTGTGTAAAAAAAGAAAAAAAAATGCACAAATGTGGTGCATATACGGCATATGTGCCAAAATATTTTACAAATCTGTTTTAATTAGCCATTTCTTCTTCAATTTTCTTCATATTTTTTCCTGCGTTAGATAATATTTAAAATGATATTGGACTAATCTTCGATAATTGAACACCGCCAAGTAGCATATGTACTATATTATTGAAAGTTTTACTGGCACAGATATTATATATCACCGAGGTAAGTAATAGATTTTAAATTGGCATTATTTTGTCTGACATATTAACCCGACTATTAATATTTGTTTATAAATAAAATGTTTATTTACTTTATAAATTATATAAATTGTTTTGTTATATACTTATTAATTAAACTTTTTTCATTAATTTTTATTACTATTTAAATAATATAAAATAATTTAAATATACACATGTAACTGGTATTCGAAAACAATGTTTCCGCCAAATTAGCATAAAAAATTATCGCGCCAAACTCGGCGCATATGACATCTTTGCCGTTTTATTTATGTATTAAGGAGACTTCTAGATCATCAACGATGTTATAGAAAATTTGTCAGATTATTTTATTTGAGATTATTAAATTTATGGTTTTTCATTATGAAACAAACGAAGAAAAGAAATTTTACTATTGATGCAACTACAGAATTAACAACTGCTTAGTGTTTTTTTTTTTTTTTTTTTTTTTTTTTTTTTTTTTTTAATCGAAAAGGCAATTTTTTATTTTTTGTTTACATTATTATAATCATTTTTTCCATTTTTATATACGCATTACCTTAGCGCGTTTTTTTTTTTTTTATCTGACACCAGTTTGGCAAACACTAAGTTTTCAAATACCAGTTACATATTATATTATTTTCAATTATTTTCTATGATTTTACAAAGGAAACAATAATACATAAGTGAAGTTTAATTAATAACTACAGAACAAAACAATAAAGAAAAGTAAAGAAACAGTTTATTAGTAAATAAACAACAATAACCAGATTACCACGCAATCCATAAAATCACAATTTTGTTGCAATCGCGCCAACGTGATACATACATGACACCTGGCCAAAATATTATTGGCTATATTATTATTTATATATTTTTATATTATCTGGTACTACTTAATTATCTCATCGATCAAAAAACTGCTGCATTTAAAATATAAGATTAAATGTCAATAATGGATTATTGTAAATGTCACATTCATTTGACATTAAACATGTTACATGCGTTTGTTACGTTATCAACTATTTTTTGATTCGACGTTTTATTTGTATTTCCATAAATATTTTAGTAATTTATTGATTCTTTTGTTATTTAAAATAAAAGTTATATCCGTTTGTATAATATGGTGAATTGTTTTGCAATATGTATAATTTGGCGAAATTGATCTATGGAATAATAAAGTAGTACCTATTATTTGTTAAAATTCTATCTGGATATTTAAGTTGACAGAACTCGCGTACTTTTCAAGTCTCCATAGAGGCATTCACCAAGCTGTCGTTAATTCTGGGTTTTAGCCTTATTATCTATTTTTCATCTGCAGTTATTTTACTATCACTAAAAAAGCAATATTTGCAATGCACAGGAAAAATCTTCGGAATAACAATATCGAATTAAAAAAAAATATTTGCAATTAATTTATCAATCATTCAGGTTTAAAAAAAATTACTTTAAAATTGGCTAAGAAAAAAATATACATGAAATACCGACAGTAGAAAATTTTGTTTTTAATGTTTATGTTGCAGTTTTAATTAGCATTTAAGCCCTATCAACAGAATTTTATCAAAAAATAACTATTAAATACTACTTCATTACCCTGTCGAACCCCCACACCAAAAAAACTATCGCCAAGGTATAAGATTAAATGCCAATAATAGATTATTGTAAACTTCACTTTCATTTGACAATAGACACGAAATAAGTCTATCGTTATAAATGTTTGGCGCCAAAAATCATAATGGAATTGATTACAAGCTGAAGTTTTATTTTTCTACAAAATTTAGCATAAAGATTATCCCCTATTTAAAAGCTACATGTTTGCAACTGATTTAAAAAAATGAAGAGGCAATGAAACTGATGTAATTTTAATTTTACTCAAATAATTCAGCTTTAAAATAAACCTTTTATGCTTCATTGTTCTAATAAATATATAAGTTAAACACTCTTTTACATATTTTGCTATGTACTTTGCTGGAACAGACCAAGATAGAGAGAAAATTGTAGTAGACCTGCCAGGAGAGGATGGTTATTAAAAAATGTAACGCAACATGTAATGGAGATTGTATTTAGGCTACCAGATCTACACATAGTGCAAGTTCAGATTTGGGAGTTTAAGAACTAGCATATGATAATGTGCGATATGAAAATTAATAGAGTTTGATAATCATTGCAATTCTTTCTAACAAAATAATGTGATGAGCAGAGAACATTTTGATTCCTGCTGTCATAACGATCTCATTTTCATATCAAACTCCACTATAAATGATAAAACAAGAGAGATAGTACTTAATTACCTAAATTTTGTCCAATGCATACAATAGTGCAATATCGCAATGTCATTGGCACTGGCATCGTTTTCAGCATTGCGGAAGGACATTCCAGGTGATGGTATACACTGCTTTAAAAACGAAATTTCAAATCACCATTTTGTTTGAGTCAAGATTCGTTTAGAAAAATGGACCAGCGCAGCGGGCATTGCCTGCTAGTTTTAAATAGTTTAATTTTGCTTAAAATGCTTACATATGTAGTTTTTTTTTTTTTTCAGAATTTTTCCAATTCTCTTTTTTAAAGGTAATTTAAGTAGAAATACACTTAAATATAAAAATCATGTTAGGGGTAATGTTTAGACATTATTAGAACAAGCAAAACAAAATTTCTATACTGTAGCAACTCGTACTTCTTTTGATATACAGTAAATTCTGCCTAAAATGGAATTGATCAGGACCAAAAAAAAAAAAAAAAAAAATCCCCACCATAGACAGTATTCAGACAAATTTTATTACAGCAATTTATTCATCAGGACTTGAAAATCTGTCTAACAATGTTAAACAAATTTCCATCTTAACTCTTTCAGGTCCAAATTTTTTTCCATTTTGAGAACAAAATTATTTTTACTGATATAATATTAATTGTAGCTATCCAAACAGACTTACCAAAGTTTAAAGATTATCTCATTGTCTAAAATCTAACAAATGTACTTATTTTGTGTACTATTCAATTCATATTGATATGATAATAAGTTAAGGAAGAGTTTTTTGAGACATTTTGAAAAAAAAAATTGTATTACAACAGGGTTTAACAGATATTACAAATTTCTAATGTTTTTTGCATTTTCTAAAACATTACTCATTCAAAAAAAGTAACCTATATTTTAAAGAGTGAAATATATGCATGAAATAAAGGAATCACCAACGGTACAAAAAGAATTGTGTAAACTTATATTATAATTACTAACTATCAAAACATAATTGAAGTCATAATAAGAAAGGCATAGCCATACGCTATCATTTCTATATCAAGAAGTTGGAAATTGCACGTGAACGTAGCAAATGAGGTGCGTTCGTACGATAATGAAGTTTTAAAAATATTCAGATCTTGCTGATATAGTAGAGCGTACTCCGGATATAGTATAGTAGTTGAAATCTTTACGTTTCTGTAAATATGCAGAAAGTAATTTTTATTACACCTCAGCAACGTATATCTTATTCATAAAATGTGAAATAGTTGAATATAATTAAAACACGTACCAAACCATGTTTCCCTGTATAGCATTATATAGTGGAATACTTTTGTGTGGCCCTGTAATTTAATAATAAAAATTCTTTGCATCACAGATTGTACAGAATGCATATTTTAATATATATTTCATAGATTCATGCCAATTCTATTATGTTCGAATGAGTATAACATCATTAAAATGCATTTGAAACTTTTTCCCCATTGACCGTAATGTAACGAAATCCTTTTGATTGTCCCTGTAATTCATCTATGCATCCGATTTTCATAAAATTTGAAATGACTCGACAAGATTACGCAATAATTATATGTTTTAAATTTCAAACGAATAAAATGCATTTAAAACTTTTTTCCCTATTGACCGTAATGTAACGGAATCCTTTTGAATGTCCCTGTAATTGATCTATCCATCCGATTTTCATAAAATTTGAAATGACTCGACAAAATTATGTTATAATTATGTATTTTAAATTTCAAATGATTCGGTTAGGTAGTTTTTGCGTTGTTATATGCGGACAGACGGACAGACGGACTGAGCGACAACAATAGGTGCTACGTATTTACATAATTCAGACATGGTACAGGCTCAACAAGAAAAAAGCTGAACTTTCACGGCATCACAGACTTTTGATGAAATTTGTATTTTTTTGCAGCGTTTTGATGAAATTTGCGTTTTTCAGCAATTTATTAATTAAATTAGCTTTTTCCTGCAACCATTTGATGAAAATCGCACTTTTTTCAGTCTTATGAATTTTGCAATTATCCACGATCTTTTAGCAAAATTAAAGATTTTTCTCTATTTCTAGAAAATTTGTGTATTTTCTGCAATTTTTCGAGAAAATTCGCCTATTTTCCTCGATGTTTATAAAAAATTCGCGCATTTTTCACGATTTTTCCAGAAAATTTGCATATTTTCAGCGATTTTTCGCCAAAATTCGCATATTTTCAGTTATTTTTTGTGAAAATTTGCATATTTTCCGCGATCTTTCGTGAAAATTTGCATATTTTCCGCGATCTTTCGTCGAAATTCGCAAATTTTCAGTAATCTTTTTTCAAAATTCCCATATTTTCCGCGATCTTTCGTCAAAATATGCCTTTTTTTCTTAGATCTTTGGAGAAACCTCGCGATTTTTCTCCGATCTTTCGACAAAATTAGCATATTTTCCGCGGTTTTTGTACAAAATACATTTATTTTTCGCGATCTTTCTACAAAATGTGTTTATTTTCTTCGATTCTCGTATTTTCAGCGATCTTTCGACAAAAATCGCATATTTTTCGCCTCTTTTGACAAAAATGGCATACTTTCCTTGATCTTTCGTCAAAATTCTCGTTTTTTTTTCACGATCTATCGATAAGAATAACCTATTTTTCGCATTTTTTCGACAAAATTCATGTATTTCCCCCGATTTTTCGACAAAATTCGCATATTCTCCACGATCTTTCGACAAAGTTCGCATACTTTGACAGCAATTTTCTACAAAATTCTAATATTTTCCACGATCTTTCGATAAAATTGAAGTATTTTTCACGATTCTTTGAGGAAATTAGAGTATTTTTCCGCAACCTGTTCACGAAAATCGCGTTTTCCCGCAATCCTTTGACGTAAATCGCGTCTTGTTCGGGATCCTTTAACAAAAATCGTATCTCTTCCCGCAATTTTTTGACGGAAATCGCGATCCTCTGATGAAAATAGTATTGTTTCTGCGATTTTTAAAGAATTTATAGTTTTTTGCGATCTTTTGGAGGAATTTGCGTTTTTTCCTACAATTCTTTGAAGAAATTTGTGTAATTTAAAGCAGTTTGCACTCGCGTTTTCACTCTCAAAAAAACTTCCGTCTTTTCACAGAAAATGCACTGGCAGCACTGCTGCCAGAAATTGTCTGTATATTGACGATTTTCCGTTTATTTTTTTCTCCGTCAAAAGAGGAAAAATATCCGTCACTTGAAAAAAGTTTGGAAAAATTCAATGCGGAAGAGGTGGGGATCGAACTGACGACCCCAGCATTACCAGACCAACGCTCATCCACGGCGCTACGGATGCTCATCGTGATTGTGCTTTAAAATAATACCATTCATTTCATGTGGGTGTGGGTTGGTGTATTTCGTTAAAAAGCTTTTAATTATGCTGTCAATCTCGGAAAGATTTCATCTTTAATGAAACTGTGGCTGGGTTTTTTTTTACGTTTAGTATTAATATAGTATAAAAATGTGAATTTTAAATATATTACGTAGAATGTTAGAGAAAAAACATGGATGTTCTATTTGTGAAAATTTTTGAACGAATAAAGAAAGTAATTGTTATTTATTTTTAAATTCGAAAACATTTTTGTCTTTTAAAACTAAATTTGACATTTTAATCAATAGAATATTTTTGTTTTTCCTTTTAAAAATAAATTCGAACTTATTACTAACAGACCAAATGCGCATGCGTGCTAGATATTAACAGAAACTTTTCCTCATTTTTCGACGCTCGGAATGAACTCACAGAACAAATATGTTTTCTGGGAGAACAGAAATTATTTGTGAAAAAATAACGATAACTTAGTGTATATTGACGAATTTTTCTGACAGTGTTTGTTGTATTTCATCCGTAACCCCCCCCCCCCCCATAAAAATGTCAACAAATTTTAATGCATATTTGCATCGATCCCAGGGATAATAAAATTCATCGCCGAAAAAGCGGAATTCCGCGTTTCCGCGGAAAAGTACACTACTGTGCGAATTAATTGGGACAAACATGTTTTTTAAGAAAATTGTTCCTTTCTTGGGGATTTTCTGCCTCAAACCGGTTTCAACTGTATTTTCTTACAACGCGGCACTGCTCTTGACTAGTCTAAACCGGTTTAATCACGTGATCATGACATGTCGAAAATATTTCCCTTCAGTTGCGCTTTAGTTGCTACAAGGAGTGGTCGATTGTGTGAATTGTTTGCTTCGGATGTGCATTTTAAAAATGGATATCACTCCCAGGTAAAGGACAAGAATTGTTACCCTTAGACAGCATACCTTTATGACTCTGAGGGATATTGCTGCAGCATTTGGAGTTGGCAAATCCAGTGTTTCTATGATTATAAGTCAGCAAAAGAGTTTTGGGACATTCTCTCCAAAAGGAAAGAGTATGTGGACGCAAATGCAAGACTACACCTCGAACAGACAAATTTCTTGTACGAAATAGTAAAATGCACCCTCGCAAAACAAGTACAGATCTTCAGAGAGAATTATTAGCTACTGGTGTGAGAGTGGATTCATCGACAGTTCGACGAAGGCTTATTGAAGCTGGGAGATTTGCAAGAAAACCAATCAAAAAACAGTTATTAACCAGTGCAATGAAGAAAAAACATTTGGATTGGGCAAGGAAATATCAATCCTGGACTGCACAAGACTGGAAAAATGTTGTATTCAGCGACGAAACGCATTTTTTTGTACAAGGGTTTCAACCAAGATTTGTCAGGCGAACTGATGGAGAACCCATCAGGAAACAACATCTTACACAAACAGTTAAGCACCCTCAGAAACAGATGTTTTGGGGTTATATTACTTCTGGAGGACCTGGCAGCTTAGAACCAGTTGAAGGAATCATGAACTCTAAAAAATACATCTCTGTATTAGAAAGAAAAATTGTGTCTCTGATGCAAACGTTCGCTGGTGGTGTCGGTATCTTTCAACAAGATCTTGCTCCATGCCATACTTCAAGCCACATTATAATTTTTTCAAGAACAGAAATTAACGATTTTGTATTGGCCTGGTAATTCTCCGGATTTAAATCCCATCGAAAATTTGTGGAGCATTGTAAAGAGACGTGTGAGTAAAATTGACTGCTCAACAAAGAAAAGAATGATTGAACATGTTATAAAAGTTTGGTTTCGTGATGATGAGATCAAAAATATATGTTCTAATTTAGTGGAATCCATGCCAAGACGTGTACAGGATCTCATTCAAGCTAGAGGAGGACATATTTCATGTTAGATTGCCATACAAAGCATGTAAGTTAACCTATACAAATTAAACAACATTTGTAAAAAAATTTATGTTTGTCCCAATTAATTTGCACACTAGTGTAACATGTCTGATAATTACGAACGCACCTAAAAAGTAACAAAAGTAATTGTTAAAACAAAACAACACTCGACTAAAATGTGTATACTATTACTAATAGTACATCAGACCCAAAAGGGCTATGCTTGTCTTAGACAGAATTTTACTACATTTGAAAAGAAAAAAAAAAAAGAGAGAGAGAGAGAAAAAACTATTTTTATTTTAGATACTGAACAAGGTGTTAACCTAGAAGCAGAATAACCAAACGGGACCATGTAAAAAAAATAGAAATATATATATATATATATATACAGTAGACTCCCTTAAATCCGCACAGCTTGGGACCAGGGGTTTTGCAGATTTTAGAATTTTGCAGATTTCTGGTCGTTGCTTTGTTTACATTTTTTAAACTGTCATTTGAATGTAATTAAAGAAGGAACTCCTTCCATGAGTAATGAAATCAAAATTATAATGAATGCATACAATATACTAAAATATTGAAAACTAGTCGTTGGGGGCCACCGTAATACTTACCCATCATGGATATGTATATGAAAATAAAATGTGAAAACTATTTATACAATGCATTGCAATTCATAAACAAAATTTAAATATTGTTCATATACATAGTAATGCTATATTAAAGAACTGCTGATGTACCAATTTCAACAAGTTATATAAAACGCCAAACTACTCAAGCAGTACCGAACTGCGTAAAAGAAACATCCTTATAACTCCAAAAATAATAATTTTATTAACTAACAATTAACTGTGTAGGATTAAGCGTCTCATTTCCAATTAAAATATACCTTTGAATTCCAATTAAAATATACCTTTGAATGAAATACAGGGTCATGAAAAATCGAAGAATGTGGAAAACAGGATTACAAATATCTCGGCAACTAATAATCCGATCGAGTTTGTTCTATATGCAAAATGTATGTTATTTTATTGCCTTTTACATCCATTCCTTAAAACAAAAAAATTCGAAAATTTTTATACACCTTTCATCAGAACGAAGTTTTCGAGGGTCCGAAAAAAATAGTTCCGGATAATCGAGGTTGCTGATATTAAATAGGCTTCGTCCCATTCTTACATACTAACTACATACAAAATTTCAAGTCTCTATCTGAATTTGCTCGGGAGATAGAGCGTTTACACACAGACAGAGAGACAGACAGACAGACGGACGGCAATTTTTTTTTTTTCTAAAAATATGTTTTTCGGAATCTCCACTATCTAAAACGTGTAAATCCGTCAAAAATTTTTTTTCGATTTTCAAAACGATTGCAAGATTTACCCTATACTACGTATGATGGGTAAGTAAAAGTAATGAACTAAAATAATAAAAATTTAGATATTTTTTAAAATGATTAAAATACTAAAAAGAAAGGTCAAGTTAATAATCAATAATGTACAGTTAAATATTCATTATAGAAGAGGAAATGTGTTTGTCCTAAATTATTCATTGAAACTTGCCTCATAAAAGTACATTACTAATTCACATCAGGATCAGAAAATAATGAAATTTTATTTCCGGTTTAGCCAGACTTAATAACTAAAAAAGCTTGATTGATACATAAATGTATTTGGTAAGATTGTGATTACCAATGATATTAGCAGTATCTTTATTTTTTCAAAAATAAATTATTCTTTCTTCATGAAAAAACATGAATTCAATAACCTTAACAAAAATTATAAATTAAAAAATGTATGGAATTGATATAAAACTGAAAAAATAAATTTTTGCACCTACATCTGAACTGAATGTTTCATTGTTTACATCCGTAAAATATGTGCGGATTTTAGGAGTGAGGATTTGAGGGAGTCTACTGTATATATATATATACTGTGCTTCATAACTTATGCAGCATTTTTATTTTAGCACAAAATAAATTCTTATTTGATATAAATCTCAATCATCTTTTAAATATATTTTTAATCCTTCTATAGTAAAAAAAAACTAGCCTTAAAAGGAATGACTCCTAGAATGATGCTGATGTGTAAGATTTCCGGAAATATTGAATCCGGGCGGACCACTCCTTCCATGAGTCAAATAGACCAATCAGGAAAGAGCTCCGTCTATGCATCACTGCATGGGTTACCATAAAGAGGGAAAGGTTATCATCGCCAAGTTTGTCGCCAACTTGGCGATATATCGTCAAATTTGGCGACCAAAATTAGTCGCCAAAAGTGACGCCAACTTGGCAATAACTGTAATATTTCGCCAAATTTTTAATTTCTTTACAACACCAGTCGTGTGACACATCATTTGAAAGATCTGCAACTGCTTATTCATATTATGGATGTTTTGTGTGTCCCCCCCTGCCCCCCAGGGGGAGCACATTTTTAATTTTTTTACAACACCAGTCGTGTGACACATCATTTGAAAGGTCTGCAACTGCTTATTCATATTATGAGGCATTGGCGAGCGCAGCAAGCAGGGGTAGTCTACAACTTGGAATCGCAAAGCGATCACGCGGGAGGTTGGCGAGCGTAGCGAGCAGGGGGGGCGGAGCCCCCCTAGTATGATCAAATCTTATATATTATATTTAGAATTGGTGATACAATTAATTATATGAGTTTTTTCATTACATTAAAATTCAGAATAAATGTATAGTAATAAAATTTGATTTCATTAGAAAATTGCAGCTTTTTTTTTTCTTTGTCTTTTTCTATTGATCGTTCTTTAAGAGAGAAAAAAATTCTGTAAACATTTTGTTATAATCATAAAATAATTTTTAATTCTACATGCATCAAAGTTTCAGTAACTTCATTTTTAGCGCTTTCCAACAAAGTTGAAAAGTGCTTATGCATTTGGTTTGTCTGGCCGGATGGGCATCTGTCCAGGCTCTAACTCTCGTAAATATACTCGGATTGTCATGAAATTTTTGGACGTTATTTAAGTTTACCCTAGCACGAGCCCTATTGAGAATAAAGTTTCTACCATGATTAATTTATTTACAGGGACAGACAAAAGTTTTCCATTACATTACGGCCTATGGGGAAAAATTGTTTCAAATGAATTTTAACGTTTATAACACTTTCCAAAAGTTTGAAAAATGCTTATCCATTGTTTGAAAAGTGTTTATGCATTCGGTTTGTCTGTCTGCACACCTGTAAATATACTCGAATTGTCCTGAAATTTTCGTATGTTATTGACATTTACCCTTGCACAAACCCTATGGAAAATGAAGTTTCTACCATGATTAGTTTATTTACAGGGAGAGTCAAAAATTTTCCATTACATTATGGCCTGTGGGGAAAAATCGTTTCAAAGTCGTTACAACTTGTCAAACATATTAAAAGTTACATGCATTTAAGAGATGCACAAAAATATGCAGTGAAAATATAGCTATTATTCCTTTACAGGGCCACACAAAAGAATTCCATTGGAAAATGGTAAAAGGGGGGGGGGAGGGAATAGTGTGCGACATTAAAAAAATATATTAAACTGTTTCATGTAAAACAAAATTGATATATCTCAATAAGGCTTAATATAAATTATATGATACTGTCTTGCATAATATGAAGTACATTATTGCATTTACAGGGACATACAAAAGATTTCAAATAGTATTATTCCTTCCGACGGACTGTATATGTTTCTGAAGATGGCTGATGGATGGATGTAATACATTTTAATTATGATATATGCATTTAAGTTTCACTAAGTCTTTGTACATTATAAGGGTGTGTATTAATGTTATAGTTGATATACAGGGCTATCAACATTACTGAGTATGAGCATAAATTACTTAAAGATGGTTCTTAAATAGGGTATACATTTTTACGCTGAACTGCATTCAATTTACAAAGAAATGTTTGCAGAATATAGATAAAATGATATACAGGGCCACACAAAGAATTGTGAACATGGACACCTATGAATGATAATTTATAACAATGTGATTTCAGTTGTTTTAAGAGTGTTTTAATTTAAAATGAATTTTAACTTCTTACTAACGAGTAATAAAGGTACAAGGTGAACTATATATTTTTTATAATTTTTTTTCTGTAAATATCAAGGGCATTATTTGAAATATCTGTAGTTGAAATTTGATCTCATTTGGACCAATAGAACGTATTCAAAAGACCTCTTAAGTGGACAACTTATCTCTTGATCACCCTGTATTAATAAAGTTTTTTTAAGTTATAAGTCTGGCTGAACCAAATTAAAACTTCCTGTTCATGATTTTGAGGCAAATCAGTAGGATACTTTTATGAGGCTAGTTGCATTAAAAACTTAAAAAAATGATCTTTATGGTGCATATTTAATTATAGCTTAGTAATTATTTGCTTGACATTGATTTATAAAAAATTAATCATTTTTAAAATCATCTTAATTTTCATTATTTTATTACTTTATTTAATTATTTTCATATTTTACTATATTGCAAGCATTCATTATGATTTTCATTGTACAATTACATTTAAATTATGTAAAAAAAATGTGAATGAATCAATGACACCAGATATCCAAAAAATCTTAAAATCCGCACAATTTCTGGTCCCAAGCAGTGTGAATTCGAAGGAGTCTACTGTATAATAAGTTTATATGTTCTCAGTTTGATTTTCTATAGAACAAAAGAGATTTCAGTCTTAAATCCTGGGTATTTACAAAACTAGTGGGAATACTAAAAGGAGTTCTAAACAACACCAAAAGATTAACAATAGCTTAAATAAGATTTATGATAATGAAATAACTACATGAAATGCTAAATAGTAAAGAACCTTTTTCAGTCTCCTTAAACTGTTCCACAGCTATATCCCATAAAGTTTTCCTGTAAAAAAAATAATGATCAATAAAGCTATCTTATAGTGTTATAATACAATTTACAAAATATAATTATTAAATTAGTGATAAATCAAAATAAATAATATAAAACAAAGAGTTCCCCAGCGTTCTCATGTTTTATTTCTTAGTAAACTCATCAAAATTCAGAGAAAAATTAAATACAAATATTCTATTCTAATAAGTTACTTTTAAGACTTTCAGACTCACCCTCAAAAGGAAAAAAAAAAAATATTTTTTCAGTGACTTTCACTAAGCGTTTGACAAAATCTAATTCTAGAAAACAATTATTTCAACACTGACTATTTTACAAGTAGGTACAAATGCAGGCACAATGTACAGTACAAAGTCTCAAATCCAGACATCCAAAATTCAGAATTTTCCAAAATCTAGACGTTTTGCTAACTGGCATTTTTTTTTTTTTTTAAATATACATATATTTTAAAAGATATAGAAATTTGGAATGCTTAAAACCAATTCAAAAACCTCTGCGATCTTTTTTTTTTTTTTTTTTTTTTTTTTTTTTTAAATAAATAAAAACTAAGATATTCATATTCTTTTTCTTTCATAAGTCTAAAAGCAAAATGATCGTACGATCAGCTAAGGCAGCTTGCCATGATGATTCTAAACTATATTATTTTCTTTTGCAAAAGATTTAACTACTGGAAGTCTCTTTTAAATATAAAAATGACCAGTGTTCTCGCTGTTGCTCGCCATTGTGCCGAATGGCGACTAAATTCTTCATTTGGCGAGTAATTAGCGATTAGATTCGCCAAATTGCTAGTGCTCAATTTTTTTTTTCACACATATGCATACATACATATTTTTAGTTCTTGGAAATTTCGGAACAAAGTCTTATAAAAAAAACTTTACCTGTCAAAGACTTGTCTACCGCAATGCACGCTTTTGTCAGATATATTAGGACCTTTTTCTTATCACCCTTGCACTAATTTATAATACTTTTCAAATTGAATATCTTTATTAATTCATTTATTAAGTACTTATATTAATTATTTCCATATGTTAATTACTTCTATTTTAACTTACCATAGCTATTATAAAATTTTTTTTAAAGATACAAGTCATTTCAATAGTTTATTTAAAATAACTTTATTAAAGTAACTAAATAAATTTAACTTACCTTTTTCCAAACATAGTCATTTTTTTCATAAAGTATAATTCTATAGTTAATAAATTTAAAAGAAACTTGTTTCTAAAATCACCTGTCTGTTCTTTATAAACACCGGCAACATATTAAACTTCCGTACGTAATTCCTGACCTAATCCCAGTTGTTTAACTGAGTAATTCATGAAAGCAATAACAGGTGGCGTCGCGATCGTAGATCGTATCGCAATTCACGTCATCTTTAGTTTTGCATATCACGTTCTGGAAACTGGTAGAAGGATGGACTGTCATGCGTAGAGTTTCGTTTTAGACTGCCGGTAAGATATAAATAGAATAGCGGGCAAGTTCTTATCAGTTCATTCACGCTTTCTATCCGCCGTTGTTAGTTCGTCTGTTCTAATGTTTCCAGTAAAGTTCTGTCAGTCTGCTGTCTGGTCAGTATGGAAAACATTTAAAGATGATATAGTTTAGTTGAGTTCATGCTTTTAAGTTCGTCTTTCTTATTAAAGAACTTTTAATGTGAGTCATCTTGATGTTATAAAGAACTTTGGATGTTGTCTCCTGATGTGAATCGACGAGCCATGTTGTCTGATTTTTCTTTTTACATGTTCTCCTCTATAAATAAATTAATCTTATGGGTAAATGTTATGTGATTTAAAGTTTTTTTAATGGATTTAATTGTTTTATTATGATATAGATTAAATATGTTTCTGTTGAATATATATATTGAAATTTAATAAATGGATATTTATTTTTAAATATGTTATCTTTATTTTTGTTTAAAGTATTTACATTTAATTTAAACATTAATTTGAATTAACAATATCTTTATTTACCATAGTTAACATAATTTAATTTTTGGGGGGTTTGATTAAAAACAGCAATAACGCTTTCCACTGTACTTTAGCACTCTGCTATATATATTTAAACCCCAATACATTACGTCTTCGTAATGTTAAACTAACAGCTTTGAGACGCGCGGTCTTAAATGTATGAATGAGAAGACAACTAGCAGGCACGCATTCAGTTCGGACGCAACAGCAGTAAGGGCGTTTTTTCAAATGAGGGGAAAGAAGGGCGCTATTTGTTTTGAATGAGCGGCAAGAGGGGTGCCATTTTTTAAACTAAAGGGCGATTTGTTACTTTCGAATCAAGCTTCCCAGCTACTAACGTCCAGATGAAAGGAAAGCTTCATAGAAAAGTAAAAAAAAGCATGACGATTTGTTGTAATTAACTCCGGAATTTCCGGGGCACTTTTAGTAAAATCCCCGGAATTCCGGGGATTCCCCGGAACACAAACAGGCATGATATTGACAATTTTTCTTTGAACAATGACCATTTGTTGAATGTTGCGATAGATTTTACGTTTAAATTTTCAGATTTTTAACCAATTTTTCTTTTTAACTTTCAAAAATCACCACCTTAATTTTTCAGAAAATCTGGAACAGAATCACTCTTGAACTAAAGATGCTTTTATAAAAACTTATATTTAGCTTTTATAAAAAAAAAAAAAAAAAAAAAAAATCTCAAATTTACTTTAGTTTTATTATTTTTAAGCTTTCTTCAACATTGTATATGCATTTCTAACATAAATATTTTGTAGGTCAATTGGATGTTCAATACAGATAGTTTCCTTTTTTAACTATTTTTTTTAAAATCTTTTACTAAAACAAGGTGGAACCCATCGAATTTCGACGAATGTAAATGCTTAAGGAGGAACTGTTTCATTGATTTATAATAAACCTACAAAATTAGCTACAGTAAAAAATGCATCTTACAATGGTCAGTCTAACTCTCAAACAAATAAAGCATCTATATAACGAAATCCATCGTTCCAGTAAAAAATTCGTTATATAGAGAAATTCGATGTATAGAGTATGATGTTAAAAATAGTATTTAATGTGTAAATTTTGAACAAATATTATTTTTGATCTTTTTAATTAAGAATTTGAAATGTTTAAAAGTATATATTAACCTAACATTTTATTTCTTACTTATTTAAGCAGTTTCAAAAAAGAGAAAAGACATTTATTTGAAAGCTTAATGAAAATCAAATAAGGAAGACATACATAAATTTCAGAGGAAGAAATCTGTAATTTTTTGTTGTTTTGATTTTAAAATTACAATTGTTACGCTCTCAAAAAAAGATCTCAAATTTTAGCAAGGAATGAAAAATTGTAGTTGATATTTTCCTCCATTTGAAGGTCTCTCTTATGTGCTCTCATTGATTCCTCTCTTCTATGTGTAACAATTCAATTGACTGTGTTTTGAGAAGGATGTTGAAAGGTGTGTGGGAGGTGGGATGAACTTGTTAGATTTAAAGAATAAGGAGAGAAGTAATATTTATTAAAAAAAAAAAAAAAACCTCTCCACTGAACAATAAATCAAAAATAAGTGATGGAAAATTGATTCCATATGATTTCGAAGCTTTTTTAAAACTGAATAAATTAAGATCAATTTATGAAAAAATTCGTTATATGGAGATAGATATTTCGCTATATAGAGTCTGTTTTTAATGTAATCATGCGAAAAGGGGACCGTTCTTACTAAAAATTCGTTATATGGAGAAATTCGATGTATGGAGTTTCGTTATATAGAGGTTCGACTGTATTACTTAAAGCTAAAATTAAGAAGAAAAAAATACTGTTTTTATAAAACCCAGCTGTCCGAATTATTAAAATTAAACTTAAATCACATATGCAAAAATATAATAATAAAGCAAAATAAAATAAAGATTAGTTATTAAGATGAAGTTATCAAATGAGGCTCTAATTTTTGGTATAAATTAATATGAAAAAAAAAAAAATCAATTTGACACGATCTTAGAATTTTACATGAAATCTAAACAGTCATAATTTTTATCTTCTCAAAATTTACACACACACATTTCAATTTTTATCAATTTTAAAAGAAAATGGCATATTTCTGATGCCACAATTACAAAATTCATACTAAAAACTATAAAAAAAATTAATATGTCAAGAATAAATTGAGATACAGCTTTCAAACAAATTGCATTTAAAAGTGCATATTTTTCTCTATACAATGGAGTAAAAATTGAAAATGTGCGATGTTTAGAAGTACAGTAGAGGACCTATTATCCGGAATCGTCGGGACCGAGGGCTTTCCGGATTTCGGGTCTGCCCGAAACTCGACATTCCCCTCCCTCCCCCCTCGAAAAAAAAAAACAAAAAAACATGGAAATTTTTTAAATAATAAAATTATAGCACTGCTATCTAGAATATGAATCAAAAGTATGTTGCATGAAAAGTCTGTGGAAAAAACACTAAGCTACAACTTTGACTCTTGTACCATAGTACAAAGTCTCAAATCCGGACATCCAAAATTCAGAGCTCTTCAAAATCCGGACATTTTGCTAACTGGCTTTATATATATATAACCGTAAAATACTGTTAATCCGCCTCTCCCTCCAAAAGATGACGAAAAATCATAAAATAATTAAAGGAGGGTGCTTACACAGGATATTTCCGCGATCGTTTCACAAAATTTGCATTTTTTGCGAGATATTTGCAGGATTTTTTCATGATATTTGACAAGATTTGCAGGGTTTTATCGCGATATTTGACAAATTTGCAGTTTTCTTGGGATACTTGAAAAAAATTGCGGCATTTTATGGGGATGAATCACGATGAAATGAATGAATCATGAATCTTTGAATGAATTATGAATTTTGATACTTGAAGCAATACTTGAAAAAATTTGCGTTTTTTTTTTTTTTTTAAACGTAAATTCTGTCGAAAAAACGCAAAAAATGGTGAATTTTGTAAAAAAAAAGCCAAAAAAGCATGAAATCTAAAAAAATCTCGAAAAAACGCACATTTGATCAAAGATTCATGATTCATTTCATTCGCTGTTGTCTTCATTTCCGGATTTTGGAATTCTGGATAATAGGTCCTCTACTGTATAAAATTTGCAGTACTGAAAATTCCAAAATCCAATTGCATGTTAAGGTGTTGCAATTCGCAAAACGACATATGCGTTACGCACAGATACGTTCGACTTTTATAATATAGATATGTGTTTTAATATTATCGTTTTTTATTATTGAAAATGTGTCCTTGACATAAATCATGCCTCCTCTTTTTTTTTTTTTTTTTTTTGTGAGGGGGGAGATAGATTAATTTTTTTTGAGATATAAACTGAAAATGATCTGAAATTTGGAAAAGTCCGAAATTTGGAATCACCAAAGTCTGGATTTTGGACTTTGTACTGTACTGTAAATGTAAAAATAATTCAGATTTCTGTCAATAGATGGTATAGCACCATCTAAAACTGCAATAATGCTCAAATCAGCAAGTAAATCTACATAAAAAAAATCTCAAGTGGTATTATTTAATCTATTTAGCAATTACACAAAATAAAATTAAGTTTTTTAAATCTATTTGATCATTTTTAATCAGTGTTGAATTCAGACACTTTTCTCCACGAGGGATTGTAAAACAAACTTTAAGCAGAAGAGGGCATTAATAACCGTTTGTATAAAATTAAGTGTGTTTTGAATTACTTTCATAAATCATCAGAAATAACTTATATATTTGTATGTTAAAATATTTGTAAAATTAAAGTAAAACAGCAATAATTACTTTTCTACTGTTGTACAATTTACAATGCACGCCTGCTTATGCGATGAATATTTGCCAGCCCAGCGAAAAATTAATAAATATCTCTTGCTTTGAATCCAAAAAGTTTTAACTCATTGTTTATATAAATCTTTCATGAATCAGGGAAAAGTTACATTTTTTATGGCTTATAATGATGATTAATTTATGAAGGGCAGTGGAAATTTTTTTTAAAGTATTGAAAAACTATCAGTTAAAAAAGTTAAGACATTCAAATACAATGCCTGAGAGAAGGAATAAGACACTAAATTTTCATACTTACGTCATTTTGAAATTCAGTAGCCCTTACTGAACTTGAAGCAATGTAATTATAAGAGATTTCGTCTGAAAATAAATTAAAATCTTTTACAGTCAGAGAAAAACAAAATACAAAGCAAGACAAATAAGTTTTTGGGATTTTCTTTTTACAGGAAGCATGACTCTTTTTAAAAGGCCGTCGATGCAATTTGGACTTAAAACAACTGTTCAGTACGAGTATTACTCAACAGATAAGGTGCAAAAAAAGCATGCATAAGGTGGTAAATACAAAATCAGTATATACAATAAAATATTTAAATTAAGCTTGTTTTTATTAAACTTGTTGTTATTTTTTATTAGTAGTAAATTACAAAAATATACACAAGAAACATTTAATATTTACACTTTAATTAAAAATAATTAAATGTTGCTGGGAAAACATTTCCTCTGATTTGAGAACAGACTGAAGTGTACTTAAAGCAGTTTTAAGAGAAATTGAATATGATATTCAAGTCACTTTTCAAATTAAAGATTTCATTTTTAAAGTCATTACATGAAGACGCTATAGATATTTCTTTTATACAAACCACATGATTAGTTTTTGGCATCTTGACACCGAGGTGGTAACGATGACAACCAGATTGTTGTTGTTGTTGTATTGACCACACAACGTGGCCCGGTGAGCAGCTTTATATTTCTATCTAGCTGTCTTACTCCGCTAAGCAAACTAAAATACCAAAGTCCCTAAAGTCAATAAATCGCCATACAGATAACTATACAGAAATTCGCAAAACTTAACTTCTTCCAAAACACAAGCAGAAAAAACACAGAAAATCCCAAATCCAAACTACTACCTGACACCAAACTCCTTGCACCGACAATCACACATAAACGAAGCCACAGACTAACTCACAATACAACACTTCGGCCCTCCAAAGAAGACCCCACCAAAACGATCATCTCCATCCATAACCGAGCACCAGCCTAAACATTACCGACCCACCTAGGGCAATCCATGTAAATTTCATCCAGGAATTTAGAAAGCAACATGAGATATTCTCCCCCTTTTCTACCAGCTATCTCAAAAATATCCGTATATGACGCATTTCCCAAAATATGGAATTTTTTATACAAACTTAAACGAGCATCCGTGAATTTTTTACATCTTAGTACTAAGTGTTCCTCTGTTTGATCTTCCTCTCTACATAGATTACAGTTCGCATCACCCCCTTTGAGAAATTTTTTTTTTCGATCCAGAGTAAACACCGTTTTAGTTAAAAATCTGATGAACACTACGCCATACTTCCTGATTAAATTGTGGTGAGGATAACCTATATCAACATAATTCCAACAACGCCTACTATTGTTCTTATGGTATTGTTCCCACTCCCAATCCATCTCTTTCAATTTATTATGTTTAACCTCCATAATCCAATCTTCAGGAGATATCCAAGGGATCCAAATATTACTGTAAGGTCCATTCCTAGCAAGGTTATCTGCGATTTCATTAATTTCAATCCCTTTATGTCCCGGAACCCAAATCAAAGTTATATCATAGTATTCTAACCTTTTTTTATTAATTTCATCCCTCAAGCATGTAATTATAGCAGCCGATTTACGATGTATATTTTTCAAAGCAACTAGAACACTTTTAGCATCCGTGAAATAAAAATACTTACCCCTTTCCCTGGCATAATATTTTATAGCCACCAGTAAAGCCATAGCTTCGGCAGTAAAAATCGAATTTATAGTAGGAATGCGAAAAGCCAATCGACTCCCAGTGTGATGGTTCACCATACTTATAGACGTGAAATGATTATTCTTCGAAGCATCAGTCCCAATGTAAATAGCCTTGTTCTTATAAGTCTGAAAAAAGTGATGAAAAGAATTTTTAATGACCTCTTCAGGGAAGTCTTTATTTTGAAAAGCCCATGTATTGATGAATATTTGAACACCTTTGTCCAGTTTATTTCCCCACTTATAAATCACCAATTCATTGACATTAGTATTATAACTATTAAGTCTATTAATTTCTTTGTACAATAAGTCTTTAGACAGGATATCAGTGTACTCTTTATGTTTGTATTCCGATATCGTCCGTTTAATAGCTAGGAACTCCCTACGTAAATCATTTCTCCATACCCTGCCCTCTTTTAATAAAATTGAAATAGGGCACCACTTGGATAATCCAGTAGCCCACCTGAGTCCCATATTTTGAATAACTTGAACCTGACTACTTTCTTTTTTTGTGCAGTGCATCAATATTCTCGGGTTACCGTCTAAAACAGAGCCAATGATACTCTTAGCTATTTGTATTAAGTATTTTGTTTCGGTCCCCCAACTAATGCCAGCTATCGCTTTGAACGTATTCAGCCTTTTACTTGTTTTTTCTTTTAACATTTCTATATGATCTTTTAAATTACCTTGTTTATTAAAATACACTCCTAATATTTTGATTTTTTCCAAAAACCCGACTTCTTGCCCCCGTATCATAAACTTATCATCTTCACTTTCATTCCACTTTCCAATTTTCATGATTTGGCATTTGCTAGGGTTGACTTCAAGATTCCACGCCCGAAGCCAAGTAATAATTCTTAATATATTGTCCTGTAAGATCCTTTTTAACCAATGAATATCATCATGAAACCCGTATAAGAAAATATCATCTGCATATATTACGCACTGAATCACAGAATCGAAAATTTCAAAAATATCAGCTAAATAAATAGCAAAAAGAAACGGGGACAACGGGCTACCCTGCAGCAGACCCCTATGATAGTTAAAGAACCTAGAAAAACTTCCCCTCCATTTAACCCGAATCCTCAATTCCTGTATCAGATTCCGAATTATTATACAAAGATCAGCCCCCAAACCTAATTTTTTTAATTTAAACAACAAACCATCCCACCACACATTATCGTAGGCACCTTTGATATCCAAAGCTATGAGGTACCCCTTCATCTTAGATTGCCGGGCCCTCTTAATATCTCTGAAAATTTTATAAGAAGCAGCTTCACAGTCTCTAAAAGGAATAAACCCATAATGATTAGGGTGGAAAATTTTATTCTCTATACTCCAATTGAGTAAAATATTTAAAATTAATTTTTCAAAGATTTTTTTGCTAGTGACAGTAAGAGCTATAGGTCTATATCCATTAATATCATTTCTATTTTTCCCTGGCTTTTTAATCGGAAGCATTATGACCTCTTTCCAAATTTCCGGTATAGTTTTTGTTATCAAAATCTGATTGTACATTTCAAGAATCAGATTCAACACCCGTAAATTTAACTTTTTGTTAAAATTCATTTTTATCCCATCAGCTCCCGGAGTAGTAGATTTGCTTTTCTTTAAAATCTCTTGTAATTGATCCAAATTAAACTTTAAATCTATCCCATCCTCCCCAGAAAAATCAATGGGAATGCCCTCCCTCACATACGAGTTCTGAAACACAACAGCAAGCGAGTTTGCTTGGGAAAAAGCATCAGGTGGACAATTTGGAAAATTAAAATCAATGTTTTCTTCAACAATATGATCTCTGTTAAAACTTTTAATAATTTTGTAAATTTTAGGTCCCCTACCAGCCTCCCTAGCCATAGTATCCCAAAAGGATTTATTATCCTTCTTTATTTGCTTTTTAAGTTTAGCATTAAATTTTTTGAATTTGCACCACAAATCAACTTGACAAAGACGAACCGCCTTCCGATGATAGTACCTTTTAAGTGCTAACAACCTCCGAGTAACGACACTCCACCACGGAGGAATAGTCCCCCTATTAACAGGAACCAAATCCGTACGTCCTTCGATAACATTGGCAACCTCTTTTGTCCATACATCAAAACCATCCTCATATATCTGACTATTAAACTTATTTACATCTAGTCCCACCCCTTCCCAATTTATATGACTCCAGAAATCACCCCTCCCGATACCCCCACAATGTAACTCCTTAAAACAAACTGGGTAGTGATCTGAACCCATCGGATCCGAAACCACCTCAACAGCAAAAGAGCAAGCCAAATTTCCCGAAACTATAGATAAATCTAAAAGAGAACAATCCCCCCCAACATTAAATCTAGTAGCCTGATCAGTGTTCATTAAAACAACATCATTACTATTAATCCAGTTTATTAAATTATCCATTTTCTGTTTTTTCGGATTATTATGCCAGTTTAAGAAATTAATGTTAAAATCACCTATAATAAAATAGTAATCACCAATTAAATGTTTGATGTTTTCTAGCCAATTAACAGCAGTAAATCCTTTAGGGGCGTATATATTGATAATGGTAATCCAACGTTTCTGGTACCAAATTTGAATCGCCTGAAATTCATGACCATGATCGATTCTGGGAAGCTTTAAAATTTTAACAGGGATTTTATTATGAACCGCCAATAACAGACCTCCCCCATTTTTAAAAGAACCACTCCCTCTATCCGTCCGAAAAACATTTCTGTTTTTTAAAAAAATAGTAGACTGTTGATTTAGAAAAGTCTCTTGAAATGCCCAAATCAAACTATTACGAAATAAACCCATACGAAGCCAGGGAAGATTAGATTTAAAACCACGAATATTCCAATGTATCAAAAAATGTTCCATACTAACAGAAAAACAATAGACAAAAATAAAGCAACAACTGCAATAACAAACAGACTAATACACCATAAAACACTTACCCCAACTTCAGCAGCAAAGTGACGAATTCGATACATCTCAGTTCAAAAATCAAAAACACTATCACAAACGCCAAATAAACAAAACATCCCTTATATCACAGTCCAAAAAATTATGAAGCACTTTCAGTGTCCGTTATCATATCCGAAACTTCTAGATTTTCTACATTCTGAGAAGCTTCATTATTTTTATTACTAAGCTTTATTTTTTTTCCTCTAATCGTGTTACACAGTTCTGCTATGAGGTCTGAGTTATTATACTTTTTTTTCCCAGTGATGTTTTTCTCCTTATCATCTGCTACATTATTTTTGTTAGCTTCTTCTTGTTGGCTCAAATTAATACCCGTGAATATCTGTACTAGGTACTCTGTTAACTGCTGAAATTTTAAATCTATTAAACTGGCCATTTTTTGTAAATAACTATCTACATTTATTTGTTCTGACTGCTGTTTGACTTTAGCAGCATAAGTTTTGACTTCTTTTGAGTTAAAATGCCTCCTGGCTTCTGCCAAAGTTACGTGTTTCTCGCTTTTATAGGTTAGTATCTCCTGCTCTTTTATTCTTATTTCACAATTTACGTCATCCGCTTCATGATTTTTTCCGCAATTTGGGCATTTGACCTCAGTTTCATTACAATTCAGTTCCAGGTGGTTTTTTCCACATCTTTTACATTTTTTCTCATTAGTTGGACATTTATTTGTTCCGTGTGTATAACTCTGACACAGATTACATCTTCGGGGTCTGTCTATGAACATTTTGATTTTATGTCTGACGTAAAACAATTTAATATATTCCGGTAACTTATGTCCGTATATAGTGACCATGACTGTCCCTGTAGGAACCATTCTTCCACCTTGATTTTTTAGAAATCTCTTCACATATTGTACCTTGACATTATTTTCTTCTTCAATTTCTTCACGTATTTCCTCAACAGTTATCTCATTATCTATTTGAAATAATAGAAATCTAGTGGAGATATTTTCGTTCAAGAAGTGATGTTTTACATCTCTGTCAAACAGTTTCTTTTTGTTAACTATTTCTTGAGCGCAGTCGTAGTTTCTTGTTGTAGTCAGTACCTTATTATTTCTGGTAAATCTAAATACATCTATATCTTTATTTCTTACAAATTCTTTAATAATTTCTTTTTTAACTTGAACAGGAGATAACTTATGAAAATTCCCTTCTTTACATTCCGTGATAATAACATATTCCGGTAGTTCCGGTATAAATTTTATCTGTTCCGCAGCATTTCTTAAATCATGTATATTATATTTCTTGAAATCAACATTATTTATGCCTACACTATCTTTAATTTTTATCTCTGTCCCCGACATGAGTCGAAGTTACCCAGAGGCTTATTTCTGTTATAATGAACCAATGCTTAAATCTGAAAAAACAAAATCACCTTACCTAACACAAATACAGATACCAGCTATTTAATAGAAGAGTCAGAAACGCTCGCAAAACAACTTTATAAAAGACCAAACCACTATAGGACACACCACGACTCACACGAAGTATCAAAAACAGCCAGACACAGAAAGCAAGCTAGCTCACCGAGTCCAACCAGCCTACTCCAAATTTTCAACAACCAGATAGAAAGAAAAACAATGACTCCGTTCACAATCAGCAACTACCTCTCCTAATCACTAAAGAGATTCAACCATATGGAAATGTTAGCTTTTCAATGAATGAAAAAATGTATTTAAAAAAATGAATATACGATTTTTTAAAAACATACTTGTCTTTTATGTTCTCCAAAAATTTTATCAATTCATATTTTCAATTCACGTTATAAATTTTCACTTTTGATGCAATTTTTTAAGCTAGACTCCACATACTTAACCTTCTTATAACTAAGTGGAACGATAGATATATTATGAACAAAACCAATCTGCCCTTTAAAAAACATGGATTGAAATTTTTCAAATATTTCTAATGGTTTTAAAACGTAGCACTCTAATTTAACAATCTAATTTTTTTCTGTTTAAACAGAAATGAAACTTTAAGATCACAAAGTTCAAATTTAAAAACTGAAAACTGTAAAATTTTCAAATTTCTAAATAGCTTTTTTTTTTTTTTTTTTTAAGTTAAATGAAGAACAGCGATCTTCAAAATGTACTCAAATCGTCTTCGATGATAATAATCTAGATTTAGATGATAATAATCATTTTGACTTTAATTTACTTTTCTATGTAACTCATGAAATGAAGTTTTGTTTTCGTTTTGAGAAAAATGCTCAAAAGTGAAACAAATATTTTTACAACAGCATTTATTTTGTACTTAAAGTTAATAAATGAAAATGTAATATTTCATTAGCATGAAGTGGACAATGTAATAAATTTCTACAGGAAACATGTATCAGAATTCAAAGAAAGGAATCGATAATTTTTCCTATGAAGAAAACTACGGAAGAAATCTACTGCGCATGCCTTAAAACAACGCCATCTTGGAAGCTGCTGACTGCGGCAGGGAGGAGTAATTTAATGTAGCGGATTGATGTTAATGTAAACATTGTTGCTTAATGTTTGCATTTGACAAAAAATTCACATCATCCGGTACTAACAAAGCTATCTTCTTCATCGATATCACTTTCAAAACATTTTGTAATGTTAGTTATCATTCTAACAAGTTCATTGGCATGACATATAGTCATTGACGTTTCTTATATGACTTTTTTATTTATCTGCTGGATTTTATACAAAATAAATTACAAAAGAGGCCTTTCTACCGGGACCAAACCTCACATGGTAGATTAATTAAAAATATCAAGGTAAGGCATTATAATGCGCATTTACACGGTGTGTACTCTAATGATTAAATGACCTGTATCATTGTGTCATTAGTCACCTAGCGATTATACATATGTATATCTGTATCGTTTATGCACATATTTAATGCTTCATCGTACCTTACAAGAAAGAAATTACACGAAGTGCAAAGTATATATGCTCGTTCCTTTCTAATGTGATTGTCACTTCTCTGAAAACATTAATTAATCTAAAATTCAGGTGTACTGTGATCTGACTATAAAAATGTAAATAATTTGCTTAGTTTTGTATTGCACGACTTATTAACTATTTAATATTTATTTATTCCATTTGTGCAAAGGGGAAATCTCATTGGTGTTAAAAGAAAATGTTTATTTTTTGATTCGTTTAAGGAAATCTACTTTCTTTGAATAATTTTAATAACAGATGTAAGTTTTTATATTATTTGGAATTCATCACAAATGCATTAAATCATTTAGTATTAATAAAAAACTTAGATAGATAAATAATATTCTTAAACTCTTTAATTTTATTAAATTTATTTCACCTCTTATGATGCTTATGTTTTTAGTTGTATAAAGTGATGTTTGATCTTTCTGTCTTAACTATTTCTATAATTCTGATGTTGAGTTAATTGCCTTATTTCCTATCAGTTGGTACATTTATTCCTTATAAAATATCCTTCTAACCTAGTATTTTTACAAATATGAAATCAACATTTTTATACCATTTTTATCACTATTAATATTTTGATCTTTTAATTTTCATATAAAAATTTATGATATATCTGTCAACATTGTTGGCTAGTATTGTTATTGTTGACTTTTTATAGCATAGCAGATACATACATTATGTAAAAAAACTTAATTTTAGTGTCATTGCCATATTGCCAATACAAGATAGACTTTTTCCTTTGAAACACTGTGTTTCATGTGAAACCATGAAATTATTATAGTTTTAACTTGTATATATTATAATAAAGCTATTTTAAATACTTTTATTGGGGGCAATTTTGTAATTAACGAGAAATAATTTTGGGGTTCAATTTCATATGGGGAGAAAAAAGGTTGTAAATATTTCTTAAAAAGTGGTATCTGTCTTTAAAATTATAACAGAAAACTATTAATAGATCTAACACCTACATAGTTCTCTTTTACACAATCTTTTCAACGATAACAAAATTTACTAAAGTATGTAAGATTTGTTACAGTACAGTGCTGCATTGATATAAGTACTACACTACACTAGTGATCTCTCTTAAAAAAAAAAAAAAAAAATGGCAGGGTGATATTCCTTAAAAAGGGTCTAACTGAAGCTGAAAGGGGCACTGTTGAAAGAGGAAATATATATTATACTCCCTCAAATACACATCCATGAAATGTACGAGCACCTAAAATCTGCACTTCATCGAAGATGTAAATAATGAAACTTTCAGTTCAAACCTAAGGATAGAATTACAGACTTTTTATTTTTAGATAATTGAGTACGTAATTTTTGTTAAATATAACTAAACTCATGCTTTTTCATTAACCCTCTCACTGACAAGCCCATGCTAACGTGTTCACTAAGCTCCAGGTTTCACTGCAATACAAGCAATATTTAAAATACAGTACAGAACCATTTATCCAGAATGGTTGGGGTCAAATGTATTCCGTATAACTGGTTTTTCCAATTAACTGGTTGGGCATTAAAGCAGCATCCATTTGATAAGTTTTGTGAAACATATGTAATTGTGGTATTACTTCTAATTTTAAATTGATTATTAGATTACTTGAACGAAGAATCTGATGCAAGTAAGATCAATTGTTAGAGTTTGAAATAAGATAATTTATGAGAACTCCTTGGGAACAAAAATTCTTCTGTTTTCTTGGCATAAAAATGAAAGCATCTATAATATTATAACATTATTTATTAATCTATAATATGATTATATGCTTCTATTTCATATACTAGAATGCTATTATTAAACTATACAATTGTTTCAAGCAATGTATATGTCAAACTGATTGTGTAATGACACTTTTTTCTAAAAAGATTCTAACATCAGTCTATTAGAAATATCATTCCGTATATCTGGTTTTCTGGTTAACTGGTTTCCAGATAATTGGTTCCATATTGTAATATAATTGTATTCATTTAGATTTTTAATTCCTTGAATAATAATTGAAGCTTTCAAGGATAACTTTCATATTCGCTTTAAGTTTTTTTTATATAATTTTGGAAGAATCGTCTTTTTTTAGCATTTAAAACAAAATGCAGAGAAAATATTACAATTTTATCCTTTTGCAAGACTGTCAGAGGGTTAAGGCACAACACTAGTCACAGGAAAAGACCCGAATGATAATGTTAAATCCATGGGGGTGTTCTTTTTTAAATATCTCGCTCCAATTTTAATTTTTTTTATATATATATATATATTTTTTTTTTTTTTTTTTTGCATAGGATAGCTGAGGACAATCTGCAACTGGCCTAGCTAAAACTAGATCGGTTGTAGATCATTGTCAGCTATCCTATGCAAAAAAAAAAAAAACCCATGTAAAAATAGTAAAATTTGAGCAAGATATTTGAAAAAAAAACGCTCCCATGGACTTTATATTATCACCGGATCTTTTTCTGTGACTAGTGTTGCGCCTTAAGAAAATATAAATTTATATCTTAAAAAATCAAGATATTGCTGAATGCTGATATCACTGGTAATTGCAAACTTTCTACCAAATGTATTTGTGTATTTTAATATAATAAGACTCTTTGGTTAGTAAGTGTCGCTAAATCTGAAACAAAACTTCTTTATTTTAAGGTTTTGATGCAAATTAGTAGGGCATCTTTTCGAGCATAATTTTAATTGAATAAAAAAAACATATGTTTGTTATGCAAATTTATTTACATTATTAATTATTTACTTGACCTTTTAATAATTTATTTTTTAAATTACTATTTGTTATTTAAGTTTGTTATTTTGCTTAATTTTTTAAATATTTACAGTATTATAAATATTCATTCTAATTTCAATTGCATTATTATTACATTCAAATTATTGTTTCAAAAATGTAAATAAAACAATGACCAGAAATCTGTACAGCCTCTGGCTTTAAGCTGTGCTGATTTAAGGGAGTCTAGGGAAAAGTGAAAAAATATGTAACTTTTAGGTATGAATGATAACAGTAGCACTAATTTTGAATGATTTTATCATGTAAAAATAAAAATTGCAACTAAATTAAACATAATTGCATAATTTTCTGGGTTTTGCCTAAAGAAGCGAGAAAATGCTATCATTTTTGTAAGTTCTTGGGCACATTGATTTAGAAATGAATTGAGAAAATTTTTACTCAAAGTTGCTAGGTGCAACTAGTGGTGCATTTTATTACTCTTAAAAAGGACAGCACCTTTCAAAAAAAGCAAACAATGAACACTAACTACACAATAATAGTACTAAAAAAAGTATGAGTCATGCCTTTAGTTCAGAAAATTCAGTACTACTTGGTTATCTCATCGACCAATTTTGCTAAAGTATACAAATGGAAGAAAGTTGCCACATTAAGCTTGTAAGATAGGAAACTAATGAATTTTAATAAGCAAAATCTGATAAAGAATAAAGTTGTTTTTTATGATGACATTCACTTATGTTAGAATTATAATTAATTTACCAATTGAATAATCGTGTTTAAAAAATTTTCTAATGTAATTTCGTATGCAGCGATTTTCTGCAGTTCCATATACTGACCTTCGAATTGTGCTGATCCAGAGTATCAGACCAAATAAAGTAATCGTTGAGGTTAATTGGGTGAAATAGTCCTCCAGTGTTCGTGTCCGGGATAGCTCAGTTGGTAGAGCATTGGCGGCTTCAGCCAATACATCCCTGGTTCGAATCCTGGCCCGGACTTTTTTCACCCAATATTGAAAAATGGAATAAATTACTCTGTTATATTCACTTATGGTTTAGCAATATCTACTCTATTAAAATCTGTGTGCATATGTATTTGTATGCTCAGAAACCGCAGGGCACAGGTCTACAGAATTTGGCAGGCGGGTTGCTGGTAATGGACCCATGTGCGATTAGGGTCAAAAATTTTAAATTGATTTTTGAAAATAGATTTTTAACAAATTTTTGCCCTGTTTAATTATTTGGGAAATAGTTGTTGATCTCGAACAAGAATAGATATATCTCAGACTTGTCTGACATACTTCTGAAGCCATAATGACAAAAAAGTATTAAAAACTGCAAAGAAAAAGAAATTAAGATACAGCTTTCAAACAAATTGAATTTAAAAGTACATTTTTTCCCCTGTACAACAGTGTAAAATTTGAAAATGTGCGATGTTTAGAAGTTTAAAATTTTCAGTACCAAAAATTGTAAAACTGAAATTTCATTTAAAATTTGCTTATTGTTGGTCCAGGAATATAATGCTTAATCCATGGCATATGTAATGTATCACTGTTATTGGGTAAGCCACGTTTTGATCATCATAAAAATGTTTTTTATTTTTAATAATCATTAAAGAAACATTTTATCACAAACATCAATAAAACATTTCATTCTATTTATTCTCTTATTTCAGCGATATCGTTTTATCATCTGCAATCATTACAACATGATCAATTAAATTTCAGTAAAAAAAATGCACAGTAATCGAAAAACATTTTTCTGAGTCAAATCTCCATGCTAAGTATCTCTTTTTCATAGAACAAGTTAAACAGCTCATACAAAAAAAAATAAAATTTGATTTATTCAAATGATTTTGGACAAAAGAATTCTAATAGTTTACATATTCAAATGCTGAATTATTACTAAACCATAAACAGATAATTTAAAGATATTTGTGACTAAACTGTAATTATTTTAAATGTAATAATCAAATTTATTAAAGAGCACAATAAATGTCAATGGTAATGGAAAATTATGAGGAATCTAAGACTTATTATTCAGGGCTGCCACAGGTGATTATTTTTATACTGTAGACTCCCTCGAATCCGCACAGCTTGTGACCAGAGGTTGTGCGAATTTTAGAATTTTGCGGATTTCTGGTCATTGCTTTGTTTACATTTTTTAAACAGTAACTTGAATGCAATTAACAGTGCAATCGGAACTATAATGAATGCTTACAATGTAATAAAATATTAAAATAAGTAATAAACTAAAATAATAAAAATTTACATAATTTTTTAAATGATTAAAGTACTAATAGCAAATTTCAAGTTAATAATCAATAGTGTATGATTAAATATTCATTATAAAGATTAAATGTATTTTTCTAAAAATATTCAACAAAACTTGCCTCATAAAAGTACATCACTAATTCACATCAAAATCATAAAATAAGGATTTTCTTTTTTTGCAAGTTTAGCTAGGCTTAATAACCAAAAAATCTTGATTAATGCATAAATATATTTGGTAAGAAGACTGTGATTACCAGTGATATCAGAAATATCTTTGAATTTTTTCCCCAAAACACTTTTCTTCCTTCATGAAAAAAAAACATGAATAGAGTATTATTAAGAAAATTAAAAATTATAAAATATATGGAATTGATACAAAAATAAAAAAAATCAAATTTTTTCCCAATATCCGAACTGAAAGTTTCATTGTTTACATCCATAAAATATGTGCGGATTTTAGAGAGTTGCGGATATCTGGTTTGCAGATTTGAGAGAGTCTACTGTATTTTATTTGCACCAGTATTTTTCTCTAATGTAAATTTTAAAGTATATTTTTCTAGTAAATTTTTTCAAAGTGTGTGTTAAAGATTCCTGTTCTGAAAAAGTGATGCCAGTTAGAATTAAAAAAAGTTGTCTGTGGCAGCCTTAATTATTTAGTCAAAAAATGTAGACAGTTATTATTTATGAAATGTATGTAAACATTAGATATAGGCTTGAGGAAAAAAAAAATGATAACTTTCAATAATTTTAAATAATGAAAGGGCAAATAAATTAGTAAAGCATCAATAAAAATACAAATTAAATATAAAATTAAAAGTACAGTAGAACCCCGATAATTCAGATTAACTGGGACCAGACCCAATCCGGATTATCGAAAATCCAGATAATCCGGAGAATAAGTAAAAAAATGGAATAAAATAAAACATACTTACAGAAATCACCTTTATATTAAACTTATTGAATAATTACAGACAGTAAAAATGTTTACTTTGCTTAATTCTTTTGAAAAGATTTTAGAAAAAGTTATTTTTTTAATTCAGAATACGACGATGAAACAAATTAATGTTATGGAAATTAGCCAATCTCTTCTCAAACTTGAAAAAAAAATGACCAAACCGATCCGGATTAACGGGGTCCGAATTTACGGGGTTGTACTGTACTTGATAACACAACAAATACATATAACATGTTAGAGGCTGTCCATAAATGATGTCACACTTGGATGGGGGAGAGGGGATGCATGAAATTGGGACAGTTTGTGACAAAGGGGTGGGAGGCAATGGCGCCGACTTCCGGGTCTGCAGTGCAGACCCTGAAAAATATCTGCAGACCCTGCAGTATATCGGCAGACCCTGTAAAATGCTGACATAAGACTCGCGATTTCCCGTTTTTTTTCACTTTCTGATTTTTTGCCGTTTCGCACGGGAGTGATTTGTTCCCGAATTTTAAAAAAATCGGTCATCAATCAGAAAATATGCAGATAAGATCGTGAAAAAAACTCAAATTTTGTCAAAAGATCGCGTAACAAACGGGAATCAAAAGATAGCGGATGGAGTAGGGGATGTCAATTTCTTCGAAAGATCGTGGAAAAACGCCAGTTTAATCAAAGAATCGCAAATAAACGTCAATTTTGTGAAAAGATAGTGGAAAAACGTGAAAATCGTAAAAAAAATCACGAAACATTTCATCAAAAAATGGCATGAAAAACGCGCATTCTGTCAATGAATCATAAAAAAAATGCACATTTTGTCCTAAGATAGTGGAGGGAAATGCAAATTCTGTCAATGAATTGAGTGAAATATATGGATTTTCCCAAAAAAAATCGCAGAAAAATCAGGCATGAGGTTCTTCTGCGGATCCGCGATTTTCTGCTTTTTTGTCATTTTCCGCATTTTTGATTTTCTATATCTTGAAAAATCGTGGAAACAACGAGATTTTTGACAAAATATCGTGGGAAAAAAAAACTATTTTCGTCAAAATATTGCGGAATAAAAATGTGACTTTCGTCGGAAGGTTGCAAAAAATTGCTAGTTTCGCCGAAATATCGCCAAAAAATGCTATTTTCGTCAAAATATCGTGAGACAAACGCAGTTTTCGTCAGAAATCGCGAATAACATGCGGTTTTCGTTAAGACGTCGCTAAAAAAACCCGCGGTTTTCAAAAAGGCATCGAGAGAAAAACGAAGCAACCGTAAAAATATCGCGAGAGAAACTCTGATTCCGTCAAAATATCGCGAGAAAAACACAGATTCCAGCAAAATATCGCGAGAAAACGAAGATTCCATTCAAAGATCAAGTACATAGCATAGCACGCAATTCCTTCAAAAGGTCGCGAGAAAAACGCAGATTGCTTCAAAAGATTACGAAAAAATGCGATTTTCGTCAAAATATTGCAAAAAAAAATTCAATTTTCATCGAAAGATCGTGGAAAAAAAAACGCTAATTTCGTCAAACGATTGCTAAAAAAATGTTATTTTCGTCGAAAAATCGCGAAAAAATGCTATTTTTGCCAAAATATCACGAGAAAAACACAATTTTCGTTAAAATATCACGAAAACGGGGATTCGGCCAAAAGATTGCGAAAAAGACGTGATTTTTGGCGAATTATTGCGAAAAAAACCACAATTTTCGGAAAACGGAAATTTTGTGAAGGAATCGCCGAAGAAACACTAATTTCGTGATAGAATTGCAGGAAATTTGCTGTAATATTGTTTGGGATGAAAATGAATTCACTCTGACCCTCTTTCCCCCTCCCTTCTCCCCCTAAAAACAGGGTTCGTGATTTTTGTTGATTTTTTTTAATAAAAATCAAAACAATCGGATTTTTTTGATTTAAATCGGATTTTTTTGGATTTTTTTAAAAATTGCCACACATTATTAGTATTTTATGACTTTTTGTTTAATTTAAATAATGTAAAGTTTACATACATAGGCATGCATATTATAAGTATTATCTATTACTAATATTACACAATTTACATAAATGATTCATATTATTTCAAGGTAAAAATTTTGGCTATGAAAAATATCTTGATTACACAAAATGCATGAAAAATTACAAATCAGATGTCAAAAATTAATTCAACCTTCAATATTTTAATTAAAATAAAAAACATCTGCAACACATAAAAAAATTAAACAAAATTGGAAGTTTTTAACTTTTGTTTTTTTTAAGTGTTGACTGAGAAAATGAGTTCAATTGCTGCCTTCAAAATACTTAAGGCCAGAGGACACAAGTCATCATTAATCGACTGACTTCTCAGTAGTGTCGGAATTTACACAGGAAAATTTTGAATAGCAATTTTATTTTACTTGTGGTTTATTTATCATCTTATAAAACAATAACTATTTAAATTCACTAATAAGAATTTGGAATCCCTAAATAATAATTCAGCCAGAGAAGGAATGCTACAGTGTTGCCGCATCTGGATATTTTTTTGTTGGGGGATTCCAAATTCTCATCTGTATGTTTAAGAAGTAATTAATCATAAGTTAATCAGTATCAGTGCTTTATACGATGATTGATATTCCACAAATAAAATAAAAGTAAATTGTTATTCAAAATTTTCTAGTGTGAATTCCAACATAAGTGAGAAGTAAGTCAATCAGTGAATACCTCATAATTTGTGTCCTCTGGCCTTGAGCATTTCGATGGCAGCGGTTTAACAGTTTTATTTATTGATTTCTAATTTCTGAAAGTATCAAACCAAAGGCAAAAAAAAAACATTTATTCGATTGAAGCAGATAAATCTATTTCAGTAAAAAGTTAGTTGATCATTAATTCTCTTTTTAGTATGAGCTTTTTCGATAACTGTAACAAAATACCTTCCACCATTCTAAAGGGCTGAGATCAATTATATTAAATTAAATAAATAAATCAATTGCTGATTCAGATTTTGCTCAAATCCTTATATAGCAGGCTTCACCAAAGTACAGCACATAAAGTCATACAATTTTATTTTACCTCAACTTGTAAAAGTTTTTCTAAATACTAATGAGTAAATATTCAAATATTTAATATATTTCTGCTTAGATTTCTTTACCGTTGCAAGATTATTTTATAATTTGATTTAAATGAAATTTGAAAGCATTTTTTTTCCTAAACTTTACATTTATTTTACTTTTTTACTTAAGCTTTATCTTTCTGAAAGTTGTTTGATTATATATGGTATATAAAACTAAATTATATTAAAGCACATTATTATGTTTGTTTCATCTGAAAGTTATTAAAAAATAACTTAAAAGAAAAACTGATTTAAATCAATGATTTTTTAAAAAAAATCAGTTGATTTAAATCGTGATTTAAATCATGATTAAAATCAAACCGATTTAAATCAACGAACCCTGCCTAAAAATAAAAAATAAATAAAATAAGCTTCTTAATTTTCTTACATGCGCGCTATTTAAAAAAATTTCTCATTTTCCGATTCACGCACTTTTCCTCTTTTTTTTTTTTTTTTTTTTTTTTTTTTAACTTTTTGCAATCTCATGCCTGAAATATACAAATTTCGCAAATAATAACGATAAATATCGATTCTTCCAAATAATTGCAGAGAAAACGCAAATTCTGTTAAAAAATTGCGAATTTTGACTAAAGACGCAAATTTCGTCAAACAATAGTGAAAAAAACGCAAAAAATCGCTGAAAAACTCTTAATTTCATTCAAAGATAGCAGGGAAAAAGCAAATTCTGTCAAAGAATCGTGGAGAAAATGCCTATTTCCACAAACAAAGGCGGGGAAAACGTGAATTTCGGAAAAAGGAAAATGCAAATTTCGACAATGGACAATGGAAAGTTAAAAAAAAAAAAAAAAAGAGGAAAAGTGCGTGAATCGGAAAATGAGAAATTTTTTTAAATAGCGCGCATGTAAGAAAATTAAGAAGCTTATTTTATTTATTTTTTATTTTTAGGCAGGGTTCGTTGATTTAAATCGGCTTGATTTTAATCATAATTTAAATCAAGCCGATTTAAATCAACGAACCCTGCCTAAAAATAAAAAATAAATAAAATAAGCTTCTTAATTTTCTTACATGCGCGCTATTTAAAAAAATTTCTCATTTTCCGATTCACGCACTTTTCCTCTTTTTTTTTTTTTTTAACTTTTTGCAATCTCATGCCTGAAATATACAAATTTCGCAAATAATAACGATAAATATCGATTCTTCCAAATAATTGCAGAGAAAACGCAAATTCTGTTAAAAAATTGCGAATTTTGACTAAAGACGCAAATTTCGTCAAACAATAGTGAAGAAAACGCAAAAAATCGCTGAAAAACTCTTAATTTCATTCAAAGATAGCAGGGAAAAAGCAAATTCTGTCAAAGAATAGTGGAGAAAACGCCTATTTCCACAAACAAAGGCGGGGAAAACGTGAATTTCGGAAAAAGGAAAATGCAAATTTCGACAATGGATCGTGAAAAAAAACGCAAATTTCGTCAAAAGATCACGGAAAAAACGCGAACTTTGGCAAAAAAATCTAAAAAAAACTTGCGAATTTTGTCAAAAAACGCTGTTAAAAATTGCGGACAAAACGCAAAAAATAGTGGAAAAAACTCATTCTGTTCAAAAACAGCAGAGAAAAAGCAATTTTTCTGTCAAAAGTATCGTGGTGAAAATCGGAATTTAGGCAAAATATTGGAGGAAAACACAAATTTCGCGATAAAAATGCAAATTTCATCTAAAGTTCGCAAAAAAAGTTAATTTCGGCAAAAGATCGTGGTAAAGTTCGAATTATAACAAATAATCAAGGAAAAAGATGTGAATTTTAATAAAAAAATATCAGAAAACGCAAAAGATCGCGGAAAAAACTCAAATTTCGTTTAAAGATACCAGGGAAAAAACAAAGAAGAAAAATCAAAGAATCATGGGAAAAACGCTAATTTCAGGTAAACATCGGGGGGAAAACGCTAATTTCGGCAAAAGATCGTGGGAAAACGCTAATTTTGGCAAAAGATCACGGGAAAACGCTAATTTCGGCAAAAGACTGCACAAAAAATGCCAATTTCGGCAAAAGATCACGAAAAAATATCAAATTTCGGCGATAGATCGCCAATAAAATGCATATTTCGACGGAAAATCTCAAGAAAAATGCAAATTTTGCAAAAGATTGCGAGAAAAATACGTGCTCATCTTGCCATATTTATTAATTGATATTTTGAGTAAAGTGTATGAACATGTGAATTGGATAACTAGCAAAAATTACTGTGTAAAAAACATTGAATCATAAATATGGACTTAAAATAGAAGCTTTCAGTTTAAAATTACTTATAGTATTTGCATAAATTATTGATTACCCCCCTCCCCCTTGAAATAAAGCAGCATTTGAAAACTATAATTCCTTTTTTTTTAAATAAAATAATCTTATTTAATATAACACATGTTTAAACACAAGCTTTTTTAAGTAATTTCTTATTTTCCCGTTTCACGCGTGTTTCCTCTTTTTTTTTTTTTATATTATTGCAATCGCATGCCTGAAAATGTGTTTAAAATATCACTTAAAATCTGAGCCACCGTCCTTTTTATTATTATTATTCGCGACAATCGAATCAGTTGGCTGTCACATATATATGTATTGTCATCATGGGTGCAAGTTTTCCATCAACAGGACGGAATTCTGACTTTTGAAAATTCCTGTGGATGGAAACAGAATGAGACCCCCCCCCCCCTCAAATAACTGCCCTTGTGGCAGACCCAGCTTCTGAACCAAAGTTGGCTCCTATGGTGGGAGGGGATAAGAAGAAGTGTGACATGACACATTTTGATTGAAGTAAAAATAATTAAAAATCAGAATTACAAATTATGAAATTTGTATTCATAAAGTAAAGATAAGATTTAAAACCAAACATATTAAATTTCTTTTCAATTTCCAATTGTTCCAAAAACTATTGTTTTCAATTTCTTTTTCATATAAATATTTTAGGTACTACTCTGTTATCCCATCGACCAATTTCGTCAAATTATACAAATCGCCAAACTAATAGCCAAATTATACATATTGACATAATTTTTATTTTAAATAGCGAAAAAACAAATAATTAGTAGAATATTAATAAAAATATTAATAAAAAGTCAAAATAAAAATCACTTAATGACATTTTAAATGCATGAATTGTATTTAATGACATTGAATGCGACATTCACGATCATCCATTATTGGCATTTAATCTTATAGTTTGGAGATAATTTTTTGGTCGACGGGATAACCTAGTAGTACCATTATTTCATTATTATTGTATGTTAATTATGCTTAATCGTATATCATAAAAAATGAGCATGCAAATCATTTTTATTATGCTCACAAATGTCAATAAAACATATAGTTAAAGTGAAAAAAAAAGATTCATCATGTAGTGTTTTGTTGCTGAACTATAAGTATATGTTTAAGTATTATAACATGACATGTGACAAGAGGGGGGGGGGGAGAGGGGGTATAATGAAGTGTGGCATCATTTATGGATGACCCCTAACATCAAGTGAATTTACATTCATCCATTATTACAGTTTGGCATAATTTTTTAGTCAATAATATAGGTATAATCAGCAGAAGAGAATCTAATCATTATGCTGTTGGGATATCCTGTTTTCTCTTCCTAAGATCTTTCTAAAAAGAAAAAGATTGCTTTAAAAGACATTTTGATAATCCTCAGAGCATTGTCGACCATTAAAATATCAGCAGTTATTATTTTACAGTGATGACTCTAGAAAAATGTGCCACTGGTAAGGAATTTTACAAGAAAGGAAAAAGTATTCTATAAAATGATAACTTTTTTTTTTCAGAGAGGGTAAATTTTTTCGAAAAGAGAACACACTATTCTTTAAAAAAAAGCACATTTTTCCCAAAAGAGCTCACTTGTACCTTGTTCACTAAAAATATCCTGAACTGGTTTGTTTAGAGTCCTCTAAAATCAGAGTTGGCAAATTTCTTCCGCTGTGGGGGAAAAAAAATACTGTCTGCAAAATACAATAAATACCTTTTTCCTATAATCTTGTATAAATTAATTACATTAGACCAAAACACATTTAATAAAGTGTAGATATATCTTAAATTAATAATTACACCAGCTTTTTTGCCAAGATCATGCTCAACACCTGTCTGAAAATATTCAACCTTTGGCTAAATAAAGAAAAGAAATTTTATTCAAAATATACAAAATCAAATGTTACTATTTCAATTTAACCAACATATTTTTTAATTATTTAAACTTTTGAAACTAGTAATTAGTAGGGATCATTCACCAGTGGTAGAATGAAACCTGTTTAAATAAAAGATCATGCTGTTAATGTTAATTTATACCAATTTAATTAAGGTAAGTAATAATAATGCAAATTTCATCTATAAGATGGAAAAAAAAACGCACATTTTGTCAAAAGACCGTGAAACAACCACGAATGTCTTCAAAAGGTAGAGAAATGAACTTAAGGATTGTCAAAAGATTCCAAAACAACCACAAATATCTTCAAAAAGAACAAAAGATTGTAAAAACCACAATTTTTGTCAAAAGATCGCAAAAAAATAGCAAATTTCATCAAACGATCACTAAATTACTATAAATTTCATCAAAAGAAGGCAATACAACCATAAATTTCATCAAAAGAGAGAGAAATAACTGCGAAATTCATTAAAAAAAGAAGGCAAGATAGCCACAAAACTTATCAAAAGATTGCTAAAAAATGCAAATTTCATCAAGTGATTGCGAAAAAACACTAATTTCATCAAAGGGCCACGAAAAAACATAGTGCACAAAGATTAAGCTAAGCATGTCTAATAAAAAGGAAGCCATCTTTAATAAAATAAATTAGTTCAATCTTAGCATAAAACACTATAGTAAGGAGTAATCTTTGTTGCAAATGTCTTTATTATATGTGAAATAGTAATCAGTGATAAACAGAGATGTGTAATATAGATGCACCTACACATGTTGTGCATGGAAATTTTTCTGCAAAAATTTAGAACTTACCAGAAAAAAATTTAGAAAAAAAAAAAAAAACATAACTTTTGCTTTTGTTTTTTTTTAATATCGAAAAATTAAAAATATTCAATAATTTCTATGTATGATTTTTTTTATTGTTTGCATACAATTAAAGGCAGAGATGATTCTGTTTTGAGTTTTCTGAAAATGTAAGGCATTCAGTTTCAAAAATTAAAAAAATCCAACTTAACAAAAGTTAAGAAAAAAAAAAAATCATGAATTTTGACAAATTGCTGCCATAAAAAATTGATTTGTTCAATCTTTTGCACCCCCCCCCCCCCCAAAAAAAAAAAAAGAAAAAAAATCTAATTTTGTCAAGGATTTTCAGGAAATCATGAATTTGGTCAAAGGGTTGTGTTAAAACATGAATTTTGTTGAAGGGTCTTAGAAAAATACTAATTTCATTATTGAAAGGTATGCAAAAAAAAAAAAAAAAAAAAAAAAAAAACTTCAAAGGATTGTGAGAAAAATCTGTAAATTTTATCAAAGGATCAAGGGTAAAAAAAAGCAAATTTCATAAGAGAAACTAAAAAAAAGAAAAAACTTGTAAAAATTTTGTCAAAAAAAGGGGCAAATTTTGACAAATAATAGGTGAAAAAACAGGAATTTTGTCAAAGGGCTGCTGAAAAGACATGAACTGCTTCAAAGAATCACGAAAAAAAAAAAAAAAAAAGAAAAAGAAAGAAAAAACCTGCAAATTTTGTTTATCTAGTTTATCTTTTTTGGAAAAAAATGCATATTTTGTCAAAAGACCTCAATAAAACTTGAATTTTGCTAAAAAGTTGCTAGAAACGCGAATTTCATCAAAAGAGGCAAATTTAACAAGAAAAAAATGCAAATTTCATTTTGGGGGTTTCAAACATGTGAAATTCATCAAATAATACCTAAAAAATGTGAATTTCATCAAAAGATCTTGGAAAAAAATGTGAATTTCAACAAATGGTTTCTTAAAAAATGACAATTTTATCAAAAGACCATGGAAAAAATGAGAATTTCATCAGTTTTGTGGAAAAAAAATATACAATTTTAACAAAGGATCGTGAAAAACTGTTAATTTCATCAAAGCATTGTGGGAAAAGCTGGAATTTCGTCAAAGCATCGGGGAAGAAATGCAAATTTTGTCAAAGTTTATGCTAAAAATGTGAATTTCGTCAAAGGGTCACAGAAAACAACTTGCAGCAATCTATGCTCAGACTGAAATCCACCTGACCTAAAAATCGTTAACTCTGTGAGCAACTAAAATGATTAGCATTGGGAGGGGATTACCCCGACTCCTACTGTTTTGTTGTAACCTTTCAGGAAATTTGCTTGGAATTTTAAGATTTAAAATATTGTGTTATATTATCCAAATAATATAACACATAATTTCATTATACATCAATTTTCAAAGAGTTTTTAACCATTATTATATTTTTTTCAACATCCTGTATATTTTTCATACTATATCTACAATGTCAAGCCTTTTAGCCATCATTCATCAAAGACATGTGATGTTTCTGGGGAAAACCACGTCGGCTAGGTAAAAGTTACGCTGAAAGGTAGATTTCATCTCACCCCCCCTTTTTTTATTGAGAGTGGAAATGGGTCATTCCATATCAAATCAACCAAGCTTACAACCTGACCCTCACAGATATTCATGAAAATTGGTGCACTTGTAGAACATATAAAAATAGTGGTAAATTATTTTTTAAAGATTTTTTGGACCTCCGGTCTTTGATTTATAACTCTTCAAAAAATTTGAAAATTTAAATTTTTTAAACTTTTGTAACTCAGCTCCTAATTAAGGTACAGCGTTAATTTTAGTGTCATTTGAAAGCTTTTGAATTGCACTTTAATGTGACATATAACTTGATACGGTAAAATAAAATTTCAAATAATTTAAATTTTTTTTAATTTAAAATTTTAAAATTTTAAAAAGTAGTATTTTTAAAAAACTGAAAAAAATATATTTGTTGCAAAATGTGATAATCTACAAGTTCTGAAATTTTCATAGTGGGCCTAAAATGGGTTCACAGGGAAAAATAATTTTAAGTGAGCTGAAAACAAGAAAATAATGCATATACTTACTGGTTATATATTCAGTGTATTCTTGAAATCGAATAAAATTTTTGTACAAATTTTTTATTTACAGTTTCAGCTTCTTCTTTAGTTAATAGATTTGATTTTTCATAATAAACCATTTTTACGAACTATATTTCCCCTCTACCCCCCCCCCCCCCCAAAAGAAAACAAGTTGGAAATTGCACGTAAAGTGTAGCAAATGAGGTGCGTTCGTTGATAACGAAGTTTTAAAATATTCAGATCTTGCTGATATAGTAGAGTGTACTTTGGATACAGTATAGTGGGCGAAATCTTTGTGTTCCTGTAAATATGCAGGGAGTAATTTTTATTATACTTCATTAACGTATATCTTATTCATAAAATGTGAAGTAGTTTAATATAATTAAAACACTCCCCAAACAATGTTTCCCCGTATAACATTATTTAGTGGAATACATTTGTGTGGCCCTGTAATTTAATAATAAATATTCTTTGCATCACAAATTGTACAAAATGTATTTTTTAGTACATATTTCATAGATTCATGTCAATTCTGTTATATTCAAATGAGTGTAACACCATTAAAATGCATTTGAAACTTTTTTCCCTATTGACCGTAATGTAACGGAATACTTTTGATTGTCGCTGTAATTGATCAATGCATCCGATTTTTATAACATTTGAAATGACTCGACAAAATTATGTAATAAATATACGTTTTAAATTTCAAACGATTAAAATGCATTTGAAACTTTTTCCCCCATTGACCGTAATGTAACGGAATCCTTTTGATTGTCCTTGTAATTGATCTATCCATCCGATTTTCATAAAATTTGAAATGACTCGACAAAATTATGTAATAAATATACGTTTTAAATTTCAAACGAATAAAATGCATTTGAAACTTTTTTCCTTATTGACCGCAATGTAACGGAATCCTTTTGATTGTCCCTGTAATTGATCCATCCATCCGATTTTCATAAAATTTGAAATGACGCGACAAAATTATGCAATAATTTTGTATTTTAAATTTCAAATGATTCGGTTGGGTAGTTTTTGCATTGTTATATGCGGACAGACAGACAGACGGACGGACTGAGCGACAACAATAGGTGCTACGTATTTACATAATTACGAACGCACCTAAAAAACAAACTTTTAAAACATTCATGCAATTTGTAGTATTTTTTGCTTTATATTATAGAAAACAATTATGGTTTTACTATTAATGAGCTCATTCCTATTAATGAGTAATTACTATTTACAAGCTAACAGGCTATTCACACTAACTGTATATTACAGCCTTATTTTTTTTTCAATGAATAATGCCACACAGAAAACAAAGTAAGGGGTTTTGAACTCCCCCTTTATACTTAACCATTGAACAACCAAAACTAATCAGGAATCAGCTTTATCAAATAATAAACCTACATTCAAAATTTGAAGCAAGTTGGATAATTCTGCATAAAAGTTCAATTATCTAATTTAAAGGAGGGAATCCCTCGCCCCACCCCCTTTATATTTAACCATTAAATCCCCAAAAATATTCATGGATTTGCCTTATCAGAAAGAGCCTACATAAAAACACATTTATCTAATTTAAAGGGAGGTGGGGAGGCAATTGTTCCTCTCATTTATCTTAACAAAAGAACCCTCAAAACTAATTAAGGTTGTGTCTTGCCAGAATGAACTTATATCCAAAATTTGAAGCAAATCCGTAAATTCTGCGCAAAAACTCCATTTACCTAAATTAAGGGGGTTGCTCCCAATCCCCCCTTATCTCCCCAAAGGATACCCAAAACTAATCTTCGAGTTGCCTTACCAGAATGATCTTATATCGAAAATTTGAATGAAATCTAAATTGCAAGAAAAACACATTTATTTAAATTAAGGGCGGTCTAATCTCCTCAGTCCTCTCCTTATACTTATCCAATGAACTTCCAAAAACCATTCAGGGAAGCGCCTTATCAAAATAAACTTATATCCAAAATTTGAAGCAAATCTGATATTTTTAACTCTTTGCCTTTGATAGCCTGTGAACTAAAAATTTTGTCTTTCAGGATCATAACTTTTATATTAGCTTCCTAGTCTATTTAACATCATGATTTTTACCGTATTAGGAATCGTAATTTTGACTGAATGCTGAATATTCGGCATACAGATAAACCGAATACAGAATATTCGTCCAGCTAAATACTCCAATATTTTCGGTTTAAAAAATATTTAAAAGTAGTTTTACATCATATTTAACACGAATACCTCCATTTTCACGAACAGGGCCTTTTCACAAGCAAGTCTGCTCTTTGCTTTGACAGATGAAACAGTAAAAAAAAGCAAAATTATACAGGTTTATACCAAAATAAATTATCGATTATTTTACTTACATTTAATTCTATAGTTGACAAGGAAATTATTAAATTCTGTTATAGTATTGATTCACATAGAATCACAGATTAGAAATACATACAAATAAAAAAATTTAAAAAAGTTTACATACATTTTCAATAATTCTTATAGGTATTTCAATTTCGCATAAGTATTTACATCCCCTTATGTATAAGCAGAGTTTCCCTCAGAGGGTTTCAGGGGGGCGATCCGCCCCTCCTGCCCTTTAGTTTAAAAAATAGCGCCCTTCTTGCCCCTCATTTGAAAAAACGCAGCCTTCCAGCAATGATCCGAACACGCTATAGTGCGTAAATTACACAAAAAATCAGCGACGGAATGCAAAAAAATAGCCTCATACGTGTGCCGTGAGACGGGTAATTTCGTCAAAAAGTCGCTAAAAAACGGCAAGATTCGCAAAAAAAAGGCTAATTCCGTCAAAAAATTCACACAACGGCTGATTTCCTCAAAAGATCGTGGGAAGACGACAAATTTCTCCCAAAAATCGTGATAAAACGGAAAATTTTGTCAAATGAGTCGCAAAAAACAGCAACTTTCGTCAAAAAATAGCGATAAAACAGCAGATTTCTTCAAAAGATTTGCGAAAAAACGGAAAAATTTGTGAAAAGTTCCGTTTTTTCGCGATATTTTCACGAGATTTGTAGTTTTTTCATGATTTTTTTTAGCAAAATATGCCGTTTATCGCGATTTTTTTCACAAAATTTGACTTTTTTTGCAAAATATGCCGTTATTTGCAATCTTTTAACAAAATCTGCTGTTTTTTGCGATCTTTTAACAAAATCGACTGTTTTTTTGTGACCTTTTAACAATATTTGCCGTTTTTTTCGCGATCTTTTAGCAAAATTTACCTTTTTTCAATTTTTTGATGAATTTTCTGTTTTTTCACGACTTTTTGAACCGTTAGATAAGTGCCCTTAAAAATGAAAGAGTGCCCTGAAAAATGTAAAAAGTGCCCTTTTCAGAACAGTAGCGCCCTGCCCTTTTTTAAACCTGGGGGAAACTCTGGTATAAGTAAACTCTCATTAACTATAACTGTTATTTTTATTTATTTAACCTATGTGTGTGCAAAAAAAATATTGATAAGGTTTAATGTATGCATTGTACATTATTATTTCTTATGAGGAAATTAGTCTTGTTTGTTTTTCCATAAAGATTAATTTCATCATTTCTTTTATCTCCAGAAAGCTTATCATAGAAACATATCAATCAACTCATATTTTGGAAAACTAAGTTCAACAATTTAATTTATCCTTATAATGTTTATGATGGAAATTTTTTTTTTTATTATTTCATATCAATCGCTATTGTTTTTATTAACTTTGTTCTGTAACTGTAGTAAGCTTGCATCCATTCTTGAGAACATTTTTCATCTCATGGCTCATGATCAAAATTATTCTGATTATAAAATTTATTTTTTTCTTACAATACAAGTAGGTTTGGTGAGTATAAAAAAAATAGTTTTTTAAATTATTGGTACTACACAAGCTATGTTATCTGTTCTCAACACCCATAGACTTGCTGTTTTCCACAAATGCTGTAATCAGCTTTTGAAAAGTATTAATTTCAAAATAGTAAAAACACAGTGGAAAAGTATTTACTTTAAACAAAAACTGAAACTGTAAATTAAAAAGTTTAACTGATTTCAAGAATACACTGAAAGGATATATAACCAGTGAGTATATGCATTATTTTCTTGTTTTCAGCTCACTTAAAATTATTTTTCCCTATGAACCCATTTTAGGCCCACTATGAAAATTTCAGAATTTGTAGATTATCACATTTTGCAACAAATATATTTTTTTCAGATTTTTAAAAATACTACTTTTTAAAATTTAAAAATTTTAAATTAAAAAAAATTTAAATTATTTGAAATTTTATTTTATTAAATTTTATTTTCTTAAAAGATCGTAAAAAAGTGACAAATTTCGGCCAAAAATCACGATAAAACAGAAAATTTTTTCAAAATTTCGTCAAAAAATCGTGTTAAATCAGATTTCGTCAAAAGATTTGTGGAAAACGGCAAATTTCATCCGAAAATCGCAATAAAACGGAAAAAAATCTGTCAAGAAATTTGCAAAAAATATCTAATTTTGCCAAAAATTTGCGAAAAACCCCCTGCAAAATTTGTTAGAATATCCAGAAAAGCAGGCAGATTACGCCAAAAGATCGCGAAAAAATGCAAATTTCGTCAAAGATACACACACACAAAAAAAGTTAATGCCAGAAGTGAATTTTTCTGTTATAAAAGCTAATTTTTCTGCTTCAAAATTTTGTTTTTAATGCTCAAAAAGCAGATTTTCCTGCTTCACAATCTAGGCGTGTAAAGAGAAAATTGCACCTTGAGGCATTATTAGATTTGAGAACCCGCCCCTCCCCTTCCAACTTTTCCTTGTGACAGCTCAAAAATGATGTTTGTAGTATAAATTTGGCACCCCCTAAATGTCCCCGCCCGGGGCGACCCCCCCCCCCCCCCCCCCCCCCCCCCCCCCCCCGCTGTTCACAATTCTCTTTTGATTGTCCAAAACTTTCTAAATATCGAATCCTGAAAGCACTCGTTTATGAAACAAAAAGAACCCCTTAGAGACAATGATGACCCTTATGAAACAAAAAGAACCTGAGGATGATCCACAACCGGCCTAAGTTTTACTTTTTCAATTTTGGTTTCAGATTAAAAAAAAAAAAAAAAAATTTAAATTTCAAAATTGGTTTAAACCGGTTCTGAAATTGAAACTATCATAATATAAAAAAATATGTAAGTAAAATTTAAAAATGAGCCGTTGATATTGGTTAGGAGAATGTCAAGGAAAGTTTAAGCCGATGGTGTGGCTAGATGAAAAAGTTAGGAAGAATTAACTGATGGTGTTAGCTGGATATGGTCAATACATGAGAATGTGGCGGAGAGAGCAATAACAGTGTCATTGATGCTAGATGCTGAATGTCAATAGATTTAAATTAAAAAAAAAGCTATTTAAATTGTATAAATTTTGAGCTGCATGCGGTAATTTTCAAAGTTAAGTGCTGTGATATGCAAAATAATACAACACTCCTCCAAAGCAGAGTACGCTTTAAAGTGTGATGTATGTCAGATTACACCGAACTTTTCAGCAAATCATTTCAAATAATCATTTAAGAAATTCACCATTCAATCAAAGAAAAAATTTAAAAATTTGCAAAGGTGCTGAAAATTAAAAAAAACAAAAAAAACCTGTCATAAATCCAAAAATTCAGGCATAAAATGTATCACAAATTTCAGAGAATGGTCACTGAAAAAAATCAATTCCATCCATCGGGCAGAAAAAAACTGCAAATTCTTTAGGGGATCGCGGAAAAAATTGAAATTTTGTCAAAGAAGCATAAAAAATTAAAAAATTTCGTTAGAGGATTGCAATAAAACAACAAATTTTGTCAAAGCATAAAAAAAAAAAAAAAAAAATATATAAAATGAACTTAACAGCACACAATATGATTATTTATGTCTAGATGAAAATAGCAGTTTGGAAGAAGGTGCCATTTTTGAAAATATAATCAAGCTCAAGTAAAATGAACTTTTCTATCTATCTGATAAGGAATATTAAATTTGTTAGATAGAAAATATATTTGTTTGTTTATATTAATATACAGATGCATTTAAATATAACTCTAAAAAATTGGAATGTTTCTTTCTTAGGATCTTACATCAACCATTGTATATTCGGCATATAACATGCACATGGAAAAATGAATTTTTTAGAGTTAAAAGTGTGTGTTGTACACCGAGATATATGGTAATCTATTTTCACCTGCTGTACTGAACAAATAAATTTTTATTATTTATTTCTCTGTATTGTATAAGTAGTTATGTTATTTCTTTTCAAAGTCATAGTATGTTTTTGTTTCTTCTTTTTCAGAAATGTAGAATAAAATTTTTGTAGTATTCATGCCCAGAACTGCCATTAAGCTTCTTTTATTGCTGCCGGATTTTGTATTGCTGTCTAAAACCCAGAATTGGGCTTGACTACCATGCCATCATTACCTAGGTAATTTTTTTTTACATTTTTTTATTTGTAAAATAATGTTTATAATTTATATTTTTAAACATATTAAGCAGGGGTCGATTCAGGCAAAATTCAGGGCCCTTCTCAAAAATCCACTTAATAAAACAGGCCCCTTCACAAAATTCTATTTAACAAGACAAGCCGGTTCATAAAATTCTTCTTAATAAAATAGACCCTTTCACAAAATTAATTTTAATAACACAGGCTCCTTCACAAAATTCTATTCTATAAAAACATACCCTTCATTAATTACTTTATAATTAGGTTTTGAAATATGTAATTTTCAAACAAAACAAGTTCACTGGAAAAGAAAACTTTATCAGAAGGACTTAAAGAAGTTACAGTTAAATGCTTGGTTTGAATATTTAACTAAATTTCATCTTTCATTACAAAATGTTATTTTTCTCAAAAATACAGTCAATTTCACAAAAATAGCTTTTACCCAACTGGGAAGGAAAAGAAAAAACCTGCATTGACTTTTGATAAAGAAAGTACAGATAATTGAATTTTGTGCTTTTGTAGAATGTGAAAATAATGTCAGTTTTACTTCTTCATACAGGTCCTGACTATCGCACAGGATCCTGCGGCCCATGCCCTGGGGGAAAAAAATTTACTCTTTCATTTAAATTTTCATTAAAAAATGAAATAATTCTGAAAAAATGTTTCAGATTTTAATACCATGAAATGGCAAAAAAATCAATATATGGTTAAAAACCCTTTTCAATAAATAATAGAAAGAAATATTTTTATTCCTGAAAATGTTTCAATTTTACAAAAAATTATTATTATTATTATTGAGTTGACACTTTCAAATAAGTGTGTAGCATGTAAAAAAAAAAAAAAAAAAAAAAAAAAAGTATCAGCAAATTAACAAATATAAATGTTATTTGAAATACATTTCATAGGGATGACTCTGGTTCATTCATTGGTGATGAGTGATAATTCATTATTTTTGGTCTTGTATGGATGACTATTCATACATTCCTTTAATAATATTATTATAAAATGTGCCCCTTAATCTATAAAAAAAAAAAAAAAAAAAAAAAAAAAAAAAAAATAGATAAATACAGTACGTCAGTGATTTTATATCTTATTATATCATCAACATCTACTTTGAACTCTATAATGAACTTAACAACATTTATAGATATTTGATTAGTTATTAAGAAAATATTTTTTTTTCTAATTTGATCTTTGTTAGCTATATTTAGTTTTAATTCAAGACTTTTAGAAAAACCTACCAGCAAAGTGGGTTAAGGTTGGTAGTATAACATATATGTGTACATGTGTTTAGACATATGTGTATATAACATTGGTGCTCAGCTAACCAAAAAGTACCCTTAATTGTTTAAAATTATTGTAAATTAGTAGAATTATATGAATTTAAATAATACATGTACAGTCCCTGGCCAAATTATTAGACGCACCCTTTTTCTTGTGTCGAATCATATTACTAGCTTAATAGAGATATTACTGTGTCAATAGTTACAATTGATTATATACATCATCACTGGATTATAATAAATTAAAGGCATGCCAATGACTTTTAAAATATTTATTTTTGTAAATTAAACGAACAATTGCTGAAATTGTAAAACTTAAAACATGAAACTCAAAAAAATGTCAATATTTTTGGGACCTCCTTTGGCGGCAATCAGTGCCTCTATTCTTCGTGGCATGCTGTTAATACAAAATTGAAATGTTTCTTGCATGTGTGAGGGATGTTTCCAGACAAGGATAATTTTATCTATGAGCTGTGTTTTGTTCGTTATGAGCTTTTTGGCCAGTTTTTTCTTCAAAAGCTCCCTAACATTTTCAATGATATTCATGTCTATGAATTACCGGGAACAAGGATATTTTTTATTGAGAGTAGGTCTTGAGGAATGGTGCTGTGTAATAAGGAGCTTTACCTTGCAAAAATACAAAAGGTTCTCCATTTGGAAACCATCATTTTCGCTATAGAATAAACCAATTTTGCAAACCTCTTTATATTTGTCTTGAGAATTGGCTAAGAAGTCATAACAAACAAAACCCAGCTCATGGAAATTCTTATCCATGTCTGGAATAGTCACTTACACATACAAGAAACACTTCAATTTTGTATTAACAGCATGCCTCGAAGAATAGAGGCACTGATTGCCGCCAAAGGAGGATTAAAAAAAATGTTGAAAATTTTTTGAGTTTCAATCTATAAATTTTGCAATTTCAGCCATTTTTAATTTAATTTGCAGAAATAAATAATTTTAAAGTCATGGACATGTTTTTTATTTATTATAATCCTACAAATGATATATATTAATTAATTGCAGTTATTCAAACAGTAATAATTCTATGAAGCTAGAAATATGATTCTGAACAAGGAAAGGTAGTGCGTCTAATAATTTGGCCAGGGACTGTAATTGCAACACAAAATGCAGCATGCAGTGCACAAATTTACCTGGACTGGGATGAAAGGATAAATTTAAATGATCATCATTCTTGTTTATAATAAAACAAAATTATTTTTTTTATGTTGCAATGGACATTATATTATTTGCATATTTCTTTCTTTCTTTTTAGATGTATAAAAATAGTTGGTCTTTACTTTCAAAGAATTTTCTGTTTTTCAAAGACAGTTTAGTTATGCACACAAATATTTATAATTGAACTATATTTAAATAAAAATGTACAATATAAAAGAATATTACAGTTATTTTAGTACCAAACTGCAAAACAAAATTAAAATTAGTCTGAGCTATTTGGACATTTTATAAAATTGCAGAAAGCCTTCATATGCTCAGTATTAGAAATCCATTTTTAAAAGTATATATTCTTGGTACTCGTTTTACTTTATGGTAATAAATTTAAGCCAAGCACATATTTTATCTCAGTATTATAGATTTAATGCTACTAAGTTGTAATTAAATTAAAATTTCAAAATGATTAATCATCATAATAAAATTTATCCTTTATTTTCTTGGTTTAGCATTTATAATGAAGATGAAATTGTTTAACACCTAGATTATGAAATTCATTTGTAAGAAGTTTTGAAAGTAATATTTTTGCAGAATAATTGTATTATTTAAGTGAAGGCAGTTAAGTATGGCAAGGCTTACACTAACATCAAAAGAAGTTGAGGATTGTACTTTGTATCGGTATATAAAGACTGAAAAACACTTATTAGACACAAATAAAAATATTATGTAATACATAAAGCCATTTCAAAGCCTCTCAGACCCCAATCATCAGTACAATAAAATCTAAGTTAAAATAATATTAAATATGGACTAAAAAAAAGGAGAGGGGATAGAAAGATCAAGAGACAAACCTCACTTCTCGACCTTCAATGGCAAAATGAGTATCATTAGTTTAGTCACTATATAAAACAATTTTAACAAAATTTTATTAGAGTAAAATTGAATAATAAAAATTAGTATTTCTACAAATTGCCATTTTTCTCAATTTCTTTTTGTTAATTCAGGTGCATTTACTTCTTGGTTGATAAACAGATAAAAGTACTTCATATTATATATCACAGTCAATTTAATAAATCAATTATGCTTTTAGAGCTTGCTAAACTATCTATATCCAAGTGCAAATATATCTGTTCCGAATTTAATATATACTGCTTGTATCAGGTATGATACTAAATTGTGAATTGTATTCAAGATGGATGTCAATTTGTAATATTATATATATGTGTATGTAAAATATATATGCACCTTTTTAAAATATATTTTGACTTATATACTTATCCATTCACTGTAAAACCTTATCCTATAAAAATAATCTCTGTATCTGAACAATGTGATTTATTGTCAAAAATAAGTAAGCATGATATCAAAACATAGATAGTTCCTTGGTTTTATTTAATCTGGATTGATTTTTGTGACAATTTTTAAAAGTTTCAGATAGATGAGCAGATATTACCCAATAGTTTCATTGAACCGAATAAATGTCAAGTTTGAAGGAACAGATTTCAACTTATTTAGTCAAGAAAGAAAGAAAGCAAATACAGGAAACAGACATAGCATAACAAAGGCTGCAACTGGTTGCATGTTTAAAGATTTATTTTATTCACCACTATTTCTAAAAAAAAAAAAAAAAAAAAAAAAAAAAAAAATCTACCTTGAAGATTGTTTTGAAATAGTGGTAGATATAATAAAGTACAGGATGATACAAGCATAGCACTTCTTATTCTTATGTGTTGGCAAGCCTGTAACTGCACCACAAGATAGAATAATTTCTGTGAGCCACTAATTTTGGGCTAAACGAGAAACTAAAGGAAATCCAGCATTGATGAAGTGAATAAATCTAAACATATAATTCTTTCTTGTTATTCTTGGAAAATATTCATTATATTCTTGGAAATTTTTGTTGAAAATTTCTCATACCTTATATTCAAATAATATTCCAATTTTAATTGCTTAAAAACTATACAACCAACAGAGTGAAAAAGTGTCCAATCCTGAAATCAAACTAAGTTCATTGACTATACACATCGTTTTGCCACTAATTAGTTATTGAATCATGTAGTCCATGACCTTGTTTCAATTCCAGGCTTTCTGTTGGCTGTACATTTTTTAAGCAATTAAAATATTTTAATTCGAGGTGAGAGAAATTTTCAACTAAAATTATATGTATAGATTTATTCACTCCATCAATCATAAATTTCCTTTAGTTTTGTGTATGCCCCCAGCAGTGTTGGATGGCTCACAAAAATTATTCCATCTTCTGTTGCGAAGCTTGGCTCATCCGGTTAGCTTAGTGGCAAAGCATTGGTGCATATACTCAATAACCCTGTTCCAATTCCAGGCTTGGACACCTTTTCACTCTTTTGGCTGTGTGCCTTTTAAGTGATTAAAATTGAAATATTATTAACCACTTAACCGGCGAAGGGTATGGGGAATCAGTGCTTTTACCCCCGACTTATCTCGGGGCAGACGGTTAAGTGGTTAATTCAAGCTGTGAAAAATTTTCTACAAAAATTTCGAAGAATTATATATATAGATTTGTTTATCTTTCATTTGTGATTTAGTTTATTATTTGCCATGTAAATATTATCCAATTTGATACTGTCCAATTATTATTATAATGTTGGAACTTGACAGATTTGACAAGTTATATCTAATGTAAGATTTTTCAGGCTATGCATATTATAGATTTTTTTTCTTCTATTTGAATTAGCAGTATAACTTATTGAATAAAAGTATGTTTATTACTTTGGATAATATTTTCATAAGTAACTAAATATTAGTTTTAAAAAATTTTAAATATTTCATTAAATTTATTTTAAGTTAAGCTATATTTGTAAAATTTTCTAAAGTGTATTTTTTTTTAAATAAAAATCACAAAAAGTTTATATTATTAATCAATATTTTGCTGACTTGTTTATTACCTTCTGATTTATTCATGCATTTATTACATATTTTCATTTAAAAAGTGATTATTTATTCAAAAAAATCATAATTTAGTTTTCTTAAAGAAATACCATATTTACTTACATATTTTTCGCACTGTTCTTTAATTTTTCTCTATCCTAACTTAGTGTGTGTATAGTGAGTATACTTTTTTTTCTTTGATTTACTGTATGATTTCCATATAATGAATTCATAAGATCCTTTGAAAAAATTGGCGAAATAAAAAATTCCTTATCAAATTTAAAATATTGCACAGGAAAAAATTTTTAACATTCCTTTCAACATTTAATTTTAGCTAGTGAAACTAATAATTCTTAAGATTGAAGTGCCTAGAAATTAAAATCAAGCACATTAGTTTAAAATGCTAACTCTGGTTTGAATTACAATCATCAAACAGGTCTGAGGAATTCATAACTAGTAATGTGTGTTTTCCTGAAGCTTTAATCAATTCCTTTTACTATTTCTAATTTGTGATGTATCTATAAGCATTTTCTCATCAATTTTTTTAAATATAATTAGATGTGGAGAGGGAGGGGGGGGGGGGTGGGCTCTGTATAATTTCAGTATGGTAAATTTTCTTCTTTCACTTATTTGTTGTTGAAAGGAATACACATTCTGATAGTTAAATATATATCATATGGTTTAGATGAAGAATACTATTCATTATTCATTCATAGTAAAAAATAAAAAATAATTAAGAATTTTTATTTTGTTTGCTGAAGTATAGTTTTGTGTGTACAAAAGTAGGAAGTTTTATGGAGGAGGGGGGGACTTGTAAGACAACATTCACTAAATAAAAAAAAAAGTTTCTTTTAAATAAAATTTTATTGAACTGAAAGTAACTTTGTTTTTACAATTTTTTGAAAAACAAAAAATTAAGATTCACTAAACAAAAGTTCTCTAACATCACTTTATGTATGTATGTGTGGATCATAAAATACCATTAATACACCCTTCCCTAACTTTATATAAAAAAAGTTAATTTTCAAAAAAATCCCGTGAAAGCCCCCCCCCCCCCCCTCCATCTTAAAGATCAAAGAAAACATATAAATTATGTAAAAAGATCTCTATCATCTTGTAAAAACAGAAAATACATGAAATAATCACAAAAAAAGAAGATATTGTCCAATGATGGCTGAAAAAAATGTGAATTTCGTCAAAGAATTGTGGAAAAAAACACTAATTACTTCAAAAGATCACGAAAAAAATCATGAATTTCATCAAAGGATCTCCAAAAAATGAACATTTCGTCAAAAGATTGCAGGCAAAAGCACAAATTATATCAGATTTTAAAAAAATGTTATCAAAAGATTGGTGAAAAGCACTAATTACATAAAAAAATCTTTGAAAAAACACAAATCACATCTAAAGATCGTGGACAAATCGTGAATTTCTCAAAGGATCACCAAAAACGTTCATTTTGTCAAAAGATTGCAGGAAAAAAACACGAGTATGTCAAATCTACAAAGAAAACACATGCAAATTTCATCAAAGGATAGTGAAAAAAGTGCAAATTTCGTTAAAGGATCTATCAAAAAGCACAAATTTCAAGGATCATGAAAAAAAGTGCAAATTTCATCAAAGAATCATAAGATATTTGAATGTCATCAAAGAATTGTAATAAAAATGTGAATGTCATCAAATGATCACAATAAAAATAGGAATAAAGTCAAACAATTGCACTAAAAATACAAATTAAGTCAAACGATCGCAGAAAAACATGAATTTTATTAAAAGATCGCAGAAAAATGTGAATTCCTTTAAAAAGTCGTGAAAAAAAAATGTGTAAAAAGTACTAATTTCGTCAAAAGATTGCATGAAAAATGTGATTTTCATTGAAGAATCATGGGGCAAAAGAATGCTAAATTTGTCAAATATCGCGAAAAAAACCTTACAAATTTCATCAAAATATGCGATAAAACCCCATAAATTTCGTCAAATATTGCAAAAATAAATCCTGCAGGTTTTGTGAAAAGATCGTGGAAAAATCGTGTGTAAGCACCCCTTCTGATTATTTTTTTATTTTTCGTTTTGTTTGGACATGGGAAGGGGGGGGGGGAATTAACGGTACTTTACAGTATATATTCATTTTAAAGCTATCATTTCTAAAAGTAATTTCTGTTTATAACAAATCATTATTTTTATTGATTATAATATTTGAAATGTTAGCATTTATCACATTTCAACGCTGTTTATTTTCCAGTCCAGATTAAAAATACTTGTTTATAAATATGACAGTAAAAATGTGAATCAATACAAAAACAGATTTTATTTAGATTCCTTTATATACATACATATATAAAAATAAATAAGCCTTGCAGTGTTTTTCTGTGAAATGTTAAGGTGTGAAAATTACGTGAGTAAATACGGTAATTCATAAATGAGTTGTTTATTTATGACTTTTTTTTATTTGAGATAGGATATCTAATATTAGGATATTATCTGTTGGCACCTGTACATAGACCACAAACAGAAAATGCCTCCTAAAAGTGCTTACAAGATGTATGTATGATGTAGCTCATTAATGTTTGAGTGCATTTTCTTAATTGATGTATGATTTTAAATTTAAAATGTTCAATTTTTTGACTCTTTAACAAAATTAATTTAGCCTTGTTTTTTAGTCTTTTCTTAAATAAATTGATTTTCAGTTATATTTTATGCAAAATCCTTTTTCACATTAAAAAATAAATAAATAAAAGCATATATAAAATTATTTATCTTGTATTACAGACCTGGTAGTTTGAAAGATCCTGAAATTGCAGAACTGTTTGATAAAGAAGATCCTGAAAAGATATTTATTGACCTCCGTGAGATTGGCCATGGAAGTTTTGGTGCTGTATATTATGTTAGTATTTAATAAACTGATATTTTATTGATATTTTTTCATTAGTTAGATTGTTTTGTATTTATTAATATTTTTTTTGTGTTACTAGGCAAGAAATGCCGTCACAAAAGAAGTGGTTGCCATTAAAAAGATGTCATTTACCGGCAAGCAATCTGCTGAGGTGAGAATCTGGTTATCTATAAATAAGTTGTAGTGTTTTTTGATTTAACAGCTTTTGAGATCCTGAAATTTGATTTATATCTTTACAGCTGCAAAAGCAAGGTTAATATAATGGTTTTTTCCAGCTCTTCTAAGACATTTTATTATATATATTGTTTTAGTGAGGATTATATGCCATAAAAATTCTGCAAATCTTAATCTTTTTATTTATAATTGTGATACACAAACCAAAATGTTAACTCATACTCAACAAAAATATGCAAAGGATTAAGAGTATCTTTCTGTGGAAAAATGATTATTAGATTGATCATAAAATTTTAATTAGAAGGACAGAACATTTAAAAGATCAAAGAAATATGTTTAATAACAATAAATGAATAAGTATATGAGGAGACATGATAAGATCTGTAAATGGAAGTTTCCTAATTCAAGAAAAAGCTGATAAAGAAGGAAAACTTAATTTTTGTCTGTCCTTCTCATTTTGAAATAGTAATAATGCAATTATGAGTGAGTGTATTAAACAATAATTTTGTGATGAAATTTAATTTGAGATAATCTTTCTTTACAAAAGGTAACCACAGCTTTTTAAGCCTAACAGCATTTGTTCGTTTTAAATTTAGCAGTGCAAATAATTTAAATTTAGTGGTGGCAAGATGAAGGCATTATCTTAACCATTTGAGTGTAAAACAAATCCTGTGGATATATTCTAAAAATGTGAATGTGTTTGGGTATGTATATACATATAAAAATACTTGTAAACCAACAATGTAAACAGAAATCATACACTTTGTTACTGCAACCAGCTTAAATGCACACCATACTGAAACAACAAATAGGAGCTCTGTCACCTTCCCTGCAATTTTAGCATAAAATAAGAGGAGCACTGTCATGCTTTCTGCAATTTTAACATGTAAGAAAACCACTATCATGCTCTTCCACATTCAACAGTTAATCATGAATAAACAAAGGGACATACTGACAAATGCTAAGTTTTTCTACATTCATATAAAAGCTTACGAAATTTAAACGATTATTGTATATATAAACCATTACACCATATAAAAAAATTTGACAATGTTAAGTAGCTTAAATATAACTTTATATATAAATAATATACAAAATTTTGTATACAGCTGTCTCAGAGCTTCTAAAATTCAATCATCTGTGCAAAGTCTAAAGATTAAAGTTTAAAACATAGAGATATTTGAAAATTAATGCAAACTAATATAAACTCTCTATGAACTAGAGAGATAAACTTCACAGCTAACCATCAGTGGAATGTGTTTTCATCCGTTTCTTGATAATAAAAATTTGTACGATGTCAATAAGTTTGTCAAAATTAGCTTCTCTGTTTTAATGCTCCCTTAGTGTGCGTATTCAACACTTTTCAGAGATCACCATACAATAATCTTTTTGTTTTAAGTGCCAATGCACCTTTTCTTTTTAGCTGTAGAAAATGTATGCTGCTCCTTTTTCATGTTTCTTCTTTGTACTTTTGAAAGAAAATAGTTTGCCCCTTCCCTTTTTTTGGAAAAATACATTCTTTAATTATAAAAAGAAACTATGCATTGTTTATTTCTGCTTTACGCCAAACTACTCAAGTAATACTGAACTGCGTAAAAGAAACATCCTTATAACTCCAAAAATATTAATTCTATTAACTAACAATTAACTGCGTCGGATTAAGCGTCTCATTTCCAATTAAAATATACTTCTGAATTGAAATTTGAATGAAATACAGGATCATGAAAAATCGAAGAATGTGGAAAACAAGATTACAAATATCTCGGCAACTAATAATCCGATCAACTTCGTTCTATATGCAAAATGTGTGTTATTTTATTGCCTTTTACGTGCATTCCTTAGAACAAAAAAATTAAAAAAATTTTATGTACCTAACCTTTCATCAGAACTAATTTTTCGAGAAAAAATAGTTCCGGATAATCGAGGTTGCTGATATTAAATAGGGTTCGTCCCATTCTTACATACTAACTACATACAAAATTTCAAGTCTCTATCTCAATTTGTTCGGGAGATAGAACGTTTACAGACACAGACAGACAGATGGACGGCAAAAAAAAAATTTCTAGAAATATGTTTTTCGGAATCTCCACTATCTAAAACGTGTAAATCCGTCAAAATTTTTTTTTCGATTTTCAAATCGTTTGTAAGACTTACCCTATACTACATATGATGGGTAAGTAATAATCTTGTTCTAAACAATGAGTGGAAAAAAAAAAACACTTTAAACACAAAGTTTTGTTTGCATTTCTCATAACAGTTCTATGTGGCTCCTTTTAGTTAGTTACTCACAAAACTTTTAAGTTATAGTCCATTTTTTGCTAGACATCACAAATACATTGTGAATGTCTTGTGACTGCTTTTTATGGAGATATGTCTCTTTAGTTACAAAATACATATCTTTTATATTTCCATTTATAGGCATTTGGTTTGATATGCTATTTAATATATTTAATAATTTATTTATCATTTCATGTAAAGTAATATTCAATTATTTACTTATTTTCTAGAAATGGCAAGATATTATAAAAGAAGTCAAATTTCTTGGCAAGCTAAAACATAGGAATACCATAGATTATAAAGGTTGTTATTTAAAAGAGCATACAGCATGGGTATGTTGGTGATCATTTTTATGCTGATTTAAATTTTCAAATTTTTAATATTTAAAAGAAACAAAAAAAAACTGTATTGATTCTTTTTTTCTTTCTTAGCTTATTATGGAGTATTGCCTTGGGTCAGCATCTGATATCATTGAAGGTACAGTTACATATTTAAAATTTTTATCTTCTAAGTTTTTTAGTTTCATACTTTTAAAGGAAGAAAAAAAAATGTAAGATCATTTTACTGTTCATCTGTCTGCTAGGATTGCCCTCTCCCTCCTCTTCTCGGGAACGGCTGAAGATATTAATTAGAAATTACTATCAAATAACAATGTCCATGACTTCTTTGATTTGTAAACACTTTAAGCTTCTAACTCTGTAACAATGGTAAAGTTATTGCTTAGGATAAGAGGTAATTTAAATATGTTTAAAAGACATGTGCAATAACCTTCCAGAAAATTGTCATCTGGTTTATTATCCTCTTTATAATTAAATTGGAAAAATACATTATTTTGAAGAATGAAGTTACCCTTGAAGAAATGAATAAATGAGGTGTTTTGATTACTTGAATGGCTGAATCTTTGTTTGGACTTCTTGAACGAAAGCAGTAAGAGCACTTGGTATATCGTAGCTAATATTTGCAGTAAGAAATAAACATGATTTGTTCCAATAATATGAATGTGAATTTACCATAAGGAATATCTTGAAAATTTTATCAAATTGAACACACACACACACACACACAAAAAATCCCAAACTATTTTTTTTTTCAAGAATTTTTTGTTATTATTATTCTACCCACTGGGTAGGCTTCATACATTGATAAGGATAGAACTAGCAGAATTTTTTAATAGATCTTTTCTTTTTCTTCATATTAAAAGCTATTATAAATTAGAATTAAATGATTTATTTTTCTAGTCTGAATCTTTAAAAAAAAGCAGTGATTGGCATCGTGCCCTAACAGTGTTGCAAATAAAAAAAATCTTTTTCATTAGAAATTTCATTTCCTTTTTCACTATTAAAGAGGATCAAGAGGAGACTAACCTTCATGGTTATGGTGAAAATCCCACCTAAGATACGATTGCGTAAAAGTTCCCTAATAAAGATGCAAATGATTGCCAAAAACTCTTCAAACTTACCATCTGATGCTTTTCTTAAACCTGTGCAAAGCCTGCACCAATCACGCGCTAAACTCTGCCAAGTGGTAACAAGACATCCGAATTGTGCCAAATGTGATGTTTACTGCAACTCTCTGTGTGTCGTTTTTCTCCTGAGGAGGAAGGAAGAATCGCCTTTCTGTGCCCAAATCAAAATGGCTATGAAATCCAAACGTCTCTTTAAGAAAAAGTAAAAATATGATAGCTTTTAAATTAAGGTTTACGCTATCATAAAATAAACTGTTCACACTCTTTAAATTATGAAAGAGATGCTGAAATTATCAGCATTCATTTACAAGCAAAAATCCTATTGAAGAAGTTAACTTTTAAGCATTATTTCTTTACTTATTTATATTTTTAAACCAGGTAAATGATCATCACATGCTTTTCAACTAGATTGTTTTGTTTTTTATACACTCTGATTTCTGACGAACTTTCAGCATGATCATAACTTAAAAAGGATTGCGTTGTGAAACAAAATAAAATATAAAATACGTTAGATAACTCACTTTTTTTAAAGCAATCTATAAAAAGCAAAGATACAGAAGAGATGGGATTAAAGAAAAAAAGGCATAATTAACGATTATTAAATTAATTTAAATAAGGATTAATTATTTTATACACCCTTGTTGATGTAAAATAATGGATATTCCTTTTACTTAAGGAATTATATAAAAAAAGTCATAATTCATTATGACAAACTCAATGCAATAAAAAATTATGGCGTTAAACCAACATTTTATTTTTCATACAAATTCGTTCCCCAAACCTATAGAGTTTCCTGTTGACCTAGAATATTAGAATTTTGTACGAAGAAAGTCTTATAGTACTTGTAAAAAAAAAAAAAAAAAAAAAAAAAAAAAACTGAAAAATCATCAATTTATAATTCTATATTGGACATAACAAATTTACCTAGAATCCTTTCTTAAATGAAAGAAAAAAAATCATTGTTTTGAGAAAAAGAATATCATATAATTTTACTTGCTAAAACAAAAACTTATCTAAAATGAAATTTTTTTCAGTTTCTGATATTTCATCGATATTAATTGATTATCCCATCGGCCAAATTATACAAATTGTACACTCATGTATAAATTGAGAAATGTTTGACAATTTAGGCAAGAATTGGAGGGAACTTATACAAAAATCAATTTGAAAAATAAATAATCTTTGAATACTGCAAAATTCTGGCTTTTTAAGTGTATGTAAAATAAAATAATATATAAAATATACAAATAATAATAATTTATAAAAAAAAAAAAAAAAAAAAAAAAAAAAAAAAAAAATCAGTGGTCTGTTTTTGTTTACTTACTGTTTTTTTTTTTTTATTGGCAAGTGACATGGTTTGATTTTGTGCAAAATGGAAGTAAAAAGTTAAGGTGTCAAATTATGCATGAATATATGCAGTAATTTTAATTTTAAATCACACAAGAATGAATAAATAAGTAAAACATTAATTAAACTACAAATAAAAAATCTAATTAAAAATACATTGTCATATCAAACATGTATGTTGTGTTAACTGTCAAATGACAGTGATATTTTTTCTGTATTGACTAAGAATATGTAAATTATAATGTTATGACTTATTAAATATTGTCCTCAATATTTTAGTTCATAAAAAACCTTTAAAAGAAGAAGAAATATCAGCTATTTGTCAAGATGCACTCCAGGGTTTAGATTATTTGCATTCGCTGGGAAGAATACACAGGGATGTTAAAGCTGGAAATATTCTATTAACAGAAAATGGAACAGTCAAATTGGGTAAATATTTCTTCCGTTTCTATCTTTTCATTTTATCATTAACTATAACTTGTTGTCATTTTTAAATGTCTTGTTATATAGTAAGTATTTTGCTGTCAGTGCAATAACTCTATATTTTAAATGTAGTTTTCATTTCAGTTTATTGTTGTATATATTAAACTTTGAAAAGGAAACATGTGAGATAAATTGTGTTGATTGATTGTTGATTATCAAAGATGTCATACACAATAATCACATTATCATATTTTTCCATACAAGTGAGAAAAACAGAGATCTGCTCAGTTGAAATGAGCTTTATGTTCAACTGTTTTACTTTCTTAGAGTATTATTGTTGTAAAGCCTTTTTGTTATGCCAATATTATTTACAGAAATAATCAATATGAAAACTATGTAGATGATTTAGAATATTACATTTACATATTTACAATGACAGTACATCATCCAAACTGTATTTTTTGTTGAATTCTGATTGAATCATGCATATCATTTCCTATTGGGGATTTCTAGAAATTTCCTTCACATTCTGACTTTTGCCAAATTTGACAACATTTTTTCATTTGGTGCCAAATATATGTTTTGGCATTGGTAATCTTGCAAGTCTATTTTCTGGCAAATTATTGCCGATATATTATCGCTAAATTTCAAGAAATGTTCTCAACTTTCTGGCTTTGTTTACTGCCAAATATTCAATAACCTAATGTTTCAACCTTCATTTCCATTAAAATGCATTCATCTATAGTGACTTAAAAGGGCTATTTAATTTAATTTTCTCTAACATGGTCTTAACTCAATGATTTTTACCTACCCCAAAATAGAGGGATACAAAATTTAATCAAAATCACTAGAGCTGTTTTTAGATAAATTTAGCTTGATTTGTAGTGATTCCCAAAATGACAGTTTTGTGATGTAACACAGATTTTATATAATTTTCTCTATTATTTCAAAAGTTAATATTTCCATACTTTGTAATAATAAATATGTATTTATATATACACACACATGTATAGGTCCTTTCATTGAGTGCTGGTTTCTAAATTGCATGTAAGTAAAACCAGATTATAAATTAGCTATAATATATCATTTCCTTTCTTGATTTTTCTTTATTACCTTGCAGTTCATTAAAAGTTAAAAGAATTAGAAATTGATTGCTATATTTATTTTGGTCATCTGATTTTCCTTTAAAAAGAACTTCAGTTTACCACTTTTATGCAACAGCGCAGATATTTCCAGCTTCTTCCATAGGGTTGAAATTAGGGATGGGACGAATAGTGATTTGGCCGAATAGCCGAATACCGAATATTCGGCCAAATTTTAGGCCGAATACCGAATATTCGGCTGGCCGAATAGTAAAATTTTTTTCCAATAAAGAAAATAAATTTTTATTATATATAATTTAAAAAATAGGAGCAACTTAATAATTATTACTCTTAAATACTTTTAAATGTATTTTTAAATTTGAAAAACTTATTTTAACACAAAAAAATTATGAAATTGCATTATATCCTTTATTCTAATGTACATCAAATTGATTTTCAGTAAGTCAAGATGGGAAAATATTTCCATTAAAATATGAAGAATGTACTTCACTTTTACTATCAATTTATACTTCTCGTATCCAAAATCAATAATATTCTTAATCTCTCTCTCTCTCAGAACTCACAAGGACATATTTTCTGAAATAACCTTTAATGAAGTAAATTTGATCATTTAGAGTTTGTGTCCCTAGTGGTAAGCAAATTTGTAAGAATGAGACTGTTCTGAAATCAGATGCCTAGCTTTAAATTACAAATTACGTTAAAGCAAAAGGTTATGCTTAAAGTAGAATGCATATGTTAACAAAATCTTTGATATTTGAATCGGCACATACAATATTCAACTTCAATATTCCAATTCAACAAGCATTAAAAGGATAAACAGAAATTGATAACAACATGAAGGAAGGAAGATTAAATTAAAAATATATACATAATAATATTACATATTTAAGTCAGTAACTATGCAAATAATTATTTAAAAGTGAAAACTATAGAATGAAAAAATTATTTTGTTGAGTATTTAGAATTTATATTAAAATACAGTAGACTCCCTCAAATCCGCACTCCTAAAATCCACAACTCTCTAAAATCCGCACATATTTTACAGATGTAAGCAATGAAACATTCAGTTCAGATGTAGGTGCAAAATTTGACTTTTTTAGTTTTAATATCAATTCCATATATTTTTTAATTTGTAATTTTTGTTAAGGATATTGAATTCACGTGTTTTCATAGATAAAGAATATTTTATTTCTGAAAAAATAAAGATACAGTAGACTCCCTCAAATCCGCACAGCTTGGGACCAGATGTTGTGCGGATTTTAGAATTTTGCGGATTTCTGGTCATTGCTTTGTTTACATTTTTTTAACAGTAATTTGAGGGCAATTAATAGTGCAATCAGAACTATAATGAATGCTTACAATATAATAAAATATTAAAAAAAGTAATAAACTAAAATAAAAATTTAGAATATTTTTTAAATGATTAAAGCATTAATAGCAAAGGTTAAATTAATAATCAATAGTGTATGATAAAATATTCACTATAAAGATTAAATGTATTTTTCCAAAATTATTCAACAAAACTTGCCTCATAAAAGTACATTACAAATTTAGATCAGAATCATAAAATAAGGATTTTTTTCACGTTTAGCCAGGTTTAAAAACCAAAAAATCCTGATTAATGCATAAATGTATTTGGTAGGAAGATTGTGATTACCAGTAATATCAGCAATATCTTGAATTTTTTCCAAAAAAAAATTATTCTTTCTTCATGAAAAAAACATGAATAAAGTATTATTAAGAAAATTACAAATTAAAAAATATACAGAATTGATACAAAACTAAAAGAAATCAAATTTTGTCCCAATATCTGAACTGAAAGTTTCATTGTTTACATCCATAAAATATGTGCGGATTTTAGAGAGTTGCGCATTTCTGGTTTGCGGATTTGAGGGAGTCTACTGTATTTCTGATATCATTGGTAATCACAATCTTACCAAATATATTAATGTATTAATCAAGCTTTTTTAGTTATTAAGTCTGGCTAAACCTGAAATAAAGTTTCGTTATTGTATGATTTTGATGTGAATTAGTAATATACCTTTATGAGGCAAGTTTCATTGAATAATTTAGGAAAAACACATTTCATCTCTATAATTAATAGATTATTAATTTGACCTTTGCTTTTAGTATTTTTATCATTTAAAAAACTACCTAATTTTTTATTATTTTAATTTATTACTCATTTTAATATTTTAGCATATTGTAAACAGTCATTTATACTTTTGATTTCATTTACATTCAAATTACTTTTTTAAAAATGTAAATAAAGCAGTGACCAGAAATCCGCAAAACCTCTGGTCCCAAGCTGTGTGGATTTGAGGGAGTCTACTGTATTTATAAAACCATCTTCATAAAGCAAGTTGTGTCATCTAATGTGTATCGAGTTTGATACCAGTTCTGCTTTCAGATGTACCGTTGTAGTTGGAATGGTGATATATTTAATTTAATTTTGAAAATGAATCTTCATTAACACACCTAGTGAATAAATTTTTTCATTTCTTACTTTATCTTATACTATAATGCGAGCAAAAATTGTGTGTGTGTGTGTGTGTGTGTGTGTGTGGGTAAATTTTATCTCAAGAACGGCTCTAACGATTTTCGCGAAAATTTGGATTTTACCATTTTCGGGCACGAGAAGACCATTGGGCTAGGTCACATGTTCGGGAAAATTCGATTACTGGGTCATTTTGGGTCACAATGGGTCAGGATCAAGCTATTTATATCTAGAGAACGGCTAAATGGATTTTAAGGAAATTTTGTATCCAATCGTTTTTTGGCACGAGAAAACTATTGGGCTGGGTCACATGTTCGAAAAATTTCGATTAGTGGGTCATTTTTGGGTCATTATGGGTCAAGCCATTTTTATCTAAAAAACGGCTCTAACGATTTTGACCAAATTTTATATTGTATCGCTTTGGATTACAAGAAGACCATTGGGTTAGGTAACATGTTCGAGAAAATTCGGTTAGTGGGTCATTTTTGGGGTCATTGTGGGTCGTGCTATTTTTATCTAGAGATTTTCTCCCGCAATTTTGACTAAAAAATTGCATTCTATGGTTTTCGGGCACGAGAAAAACATTGGGCTAGGTTACACATTCGAGAAAAAATTTTAATGGGTCATATTGGGTCATTAAGGGTCTGGGTCAAGCTATTTATATTTAAAGAACGGCAGAATCAATTTCATCGAAATTTTGCCTGTAATAGTTTTTTGACACGAGAAAGCTAATGGGCTAAGTCACACGATCGAGAGATTTCGATTATAACAGTCGTTTGTGGGTCATGATGGGTCATAATGGGTCATGGTCAAGCTATAGCTAAAGAACAGGTGGATCGATTTTAACGAAATTTTGTATACAACATTTTTTGGCACGAGAAAACTATTGAACTAGGTCTCAGTTCGAGAAATTCCTATTACTGGGTCATTTTGGGTCTTAAAAGGTCTGGGTCAAGCTATTTATATATAAAGTACGACAGTATCAAATTTAATGAAATTTTGTATGTAAGTTTTTTGACACGAGAAAATTAATGGGCTCACATGTTCAAGAGATTTCGATTATAAGAGTCATTTATGGGTCATGATGAGTCATAAGGGGTCATGTCAAGCTATATCTAAAGAACATGTGGATCAGTTTTTACGAAATTTTGTATACAACATTTTTTGGCACGAGAAAAACATTGGGCTAGGTCACATGATCGAGAAATTTCGATTAATGGGTCATTTTGGGTCATAAAGGGTCTGGGTCAAGTTTTTTATATTTAAAGAACTGCAGGATCAAGTTTAACGAAATTTTGAGTGTAACAATATTTATACACGAGAAAACTAATGGGCTAAGTCACATGTTCGAGAGATTTCGATTATAAGAGTCATTTGTGGGTCATGATGGGTCATGGTCAAGCTATATCTAAAGAACGGGTGAATCGATTTTAACGAAATTTTGTATACAGCATATTTTTGGTACTAGAAAATCATTGGGCTTATGTCACATGTTCGAGAAATTTCGATCATTGGGTCACTTTTGGGTTATTCTAATTTTATCTACACAATGTCTCGCGCAAATTTGACTAAATTTTATATTCTGTCGTTTTCGGACACAAGAAAATCATTGGGTTAGGTCAGATATTTGAGAAAACTCGATTAATGAGTCATAATGGGTCAAGGTCAAACTATTTATACCTAAAAATTGGTTCAATCGATTTTATCTAAATTTTGTATTTAACGTTTTTCGGCACGCATAAATTAATGAACTAAGTCACATTTTCGAGAGATTCCGATATAAGGGACATTTGTGGATCATGCTAATTTTATCTAGAAAATTATTCTCACCATTTTGAGTATATTTTCTATTTTATCGTTTTCGGGCAAAAGTAAACCATTGAGATAGGACACATGCACGTAACAATTCAATTAGTGGGCCGTTTTAGGTCTTAATCAGGGTTGCCGGCTTTTAGCCAGGCCAAAAAAAGCCGGCCGGCTTTTTTTGGTTTTATCCGCTTAAAAAAAGCCGGCTAAAATTGAAAAAAGCCGGCTTTTATTTTTAAAGTGTTAATTTGTATTGAATCCATATTAAATTTTGATTGATTTATTTTAAATACATTTTTAATAATTTACTACTAAAAAAGTTATAAGTTTCTATTTAATTTTTCAAATAAATAAGTCTTTATAACTGCTAGGAGTCAACTGTGAAGGCATTATGTCTGAAAAATATAAATCTTGAAAAAAAGAAAATATACTCAAAAAATGTGTTTTAAACTTCTACATTTCATACTTCTACTTATATTACACATTCTTAAGAATTATATTTAATGGAATTATGACAAAATTAGTGTTCCCTATAGCTATAAAAAGGGCAAGGTGCTATTCATTAAAAAGGGCACTACTGTATCATAAAAGGGCACTTTTTCAACAACAAAAATTGTTATTGCCTTGAGAAAGGGAAAAAAGAAAGCAGCAAAATACATAATTTTTAAATATGATAAATCAAGTAACATTAATTTCGAATGATTTTATGATATAAAAATTAGAAATACAATTAAATTAAAACATGATTGAATAGTTTCATGTTCTTCTTCTTAAAGAAATGAAAAAATTCTATCATTTTTAGAAATTTCACACAAATTTAGAAATACTACGAAAAAAAATATATATATTTATCAAAAATTTCTGGGTAAAATCAGAGGTGCATTTTACTACTTTTAAAAAGGGCAGGGTGCTGCACCCTTCAAAAATGGCCTAAAATGAACACTAACAAAATGAAACACATCAAAGCATTCATGGAAACATTGTTACAGGTCAATATGTAAAGATTAAGTCATAAAATGAACAATGTTGAAAGAGAAATTAGGAAGGATTCAATATTTGAGGAAAGTTTAATACATAATTACATAAAATTAAACAACAAAAAATGTTCTAATAAAATTTGCTGGATTAAAATTTTAAATAGCTCTTTGTTATTTAAAAGTGCATATATGCCTACTTGCATGAATGAATATATTCATGCATATGCTAATTGAGAATACTGAAATAAATTGTGAAATATAATATATTATGAAATCTGTATAATTCGAAATACTATTTTCAATAGTGAGAAATGGTGTTTTTTTATATGTATGATTTTAAATGTTTATAGCGAATAAAACATGACATTTTAATAACTCTTAAAATTAGTTAAGTAATAAAACATGTAACTAAGTAACCTTTAATTTTATAAAGCAGTAAAAATGGAAAAACAAAGGTAGGATTAAAGGTCAATGTAAATCAGAAAAAACACTTGGTATGGCCATTTTATAATTTAGCTGACATATTTGCAATTCTGACTATAAACCACTAGCAACTCCATCAATGTGTTATTCTAGTATTAATGTCTTCATTATTGAAAATTTGGGTTATAACTCAATTTCTCAATGAATCATAATTAAAATCTCAATTTTTCATATTAAGAAACAAATTTATTAAACTCAAAGTAAATTAAACATCATTAAAATTAGTTAAAAGACACTTAAAAATGTGTTGCTTATAATAAAAAGGCTTCACCGTATAAAAGCCAATTATGGCCAAAAAAGGCCAATTTTGGCCAAAAAAAGCCGGCTAAAATCAATAAAAGCCAGCCGGCCTGGCTTTTTTTAATTTTAGCCGGCTTTTTTGCAACCCTGGTCTTAATGGGCTTGGGCCATTCTAATTATATATAACAACGACTCAGTCAATTTTACCTAAATTTTGCAACGGAACGTCTTTTGTCACGAGAAGACTATTGAGCTGAGTTGCATATGAAACAAAATTATATTAGTGGGTCATATCGCTTCATTGCTGAATGCTGTCAAGCTAATTTTACTTAAGAAATGGCTTAAACTATTTTTATTCATTTTATACTCTACTGTTTTTGATTACCTGAAGACCATTGAGCTAAGTCACATGTTTGCTCACATTTGATTAGTGGATCATTTGGGTAATAAGGGTCAGGGTCACGAGACTATGGCAAAAAAATATATGGCAAAAAAATCGCCAATAAATTGGCGATATTTGACATATGCTGACGAAATTTGGCCGAAAAATCGACTATTAAGGTTACGAAACCAAAACACATATTTGGCGCCAAATGAAAGAATGTGTCCAAATTTGGTTATATCTGGCAAAAAATATTGTCAGAATGTGAAGAAATTTCTTATACAGTCTTAATAGTATTCGAGATGCATAGTTAAACTAATCAGAGTCGAGATGAAAAAGTGATTTGGATTGATGTCCTTTCGTTGTAAATTTTTAAATAAAGTAAAATTTATGAACATGTGCATACAAACATAGTTTCTTATTGATTGTTTTTGTAAATAATACTATTATTAATAACATGTTTTACAGTAATAATACTATTTCGAGTTGAACACAAAGTTAATTTTGACCGAGCTGAGCTCGGTCACCCCTGCTAGTAGAAAATAAGTTATAAATTTCATAAGAGCCTTTTTTATATGTGCATGGAATTTACAGACATTAAAAAATATTCGAGCATTTTAGAATAAGGCAGTATTTTTATATTTTGAATTGTAATATATCATTCTCTAAAGATGGCATTTCCCGTACAATTAAATCTCCAACTTGGGCAGCATTTTCTAGAATATCACTTACTTTTATAGGAAATACAGAAAGTTTTTTTATATACATTTACAGAAATATTTTTTAGTATCTGAATAACTCTATATTTTGTAAGTAAGAGTGAGAATGACTTCATAAATGAAGTAGCCAATTTGGATTAGAGGAAAAAAAATTTCAAGAATGAAATTCTTGAAATCCGAAATTTATTTGGCAAGATATCTTTCACTATTCGGCGAGATTTTAGCAATATTCGGCAAGATATCTCTAAATATTCGGCTACAGGTATTCGGCCGAAGTATTCGGTCAACAAGCCTTCAATATTCGGCCAACCGAATATTCGGCAAAAGGGCCGAATACCGAATAGTGGCCGAATATTCATCCCATCCCTAGTTGAAATATTGCCATGCATTTTTCACCAAAAATCATAATTGAACTATTCTTGACCAGGGTTCTTGCTGGTTTTTAACCAATAAGAAATATAAAACAGTGGCCAAATTAAATAAGAAAAAAAAGGTTAGCTAAATAAATTGCTGTGAAACTCCAAAAAAATTGATCTTTTACCCCTTATTGTATCCCTTTTTTCAAAATGTTCTTAAAAAAACACGTTTTTTGAAATCGCTTATAGGGCAGTTTCATAAGATGTCACAAAGCGACGATTGGAGGTCAATCAATCGTTGAACGGCGGCTGTGATTGGTAGTTGAGAGGATTTTGGGTGCGGCTGGGGGTGAATCGCCAGCATTTGATTGGCGGACGATAAGTAAATCAGCTGATTGCAACTGCCCTATAAAATAGAGATTCGACTATCCCCTACAGAAACTATTAAAAATAAGTAATTAGTTTACTTTGTAAAAAATATTCTTTATGCAACAAAATTTGCGAATCACTTAAATATTTGTGAATGTTGAAATGTTATTATTTTTATTTATCTACTTTTTGTGAATAATCAAAACTTGCCACAGTTAAGGGATTACTAAAGGGTTGAATCCAATTCTCTATAGTAATAAAAGATGAAAACTTTTATAGCTAAAAATTTGTTTTTAATTTATTTAAATTCCTTATAAAAAATTTCAGCTGATTTCGGATCTGCATCAATGGCATCCCCAGCTAACTCATTTGTCGGCACTCCATATTGGATGGCTCCTGAAGTTATTTTAGCAATGGATGAAGGACAGTATGATGGCAAAGTTGATATTTGGTCCCTTGGAATTACTTGCATTGAATTAGGTAAGATTTTTTTTCTCTCGTTTGTGAATTGTTTGGTTTGATTGTTGCTAATCATTACACCATAACTAGATCACCAAAATTTAACTATTTAAATTCAAATTAAAAATTTTGTTTCATCACTATTTTAATACAATTCCGTTTTCTATTTTCTTTTTCTTTACATTAAAACAGTTGTGGACCCAGTTAGTCCAATGATTGTATTTAATATAGAAAATTAATGGGTATTTACTGGATGCTGTTTGCACATCAACATCCAAACATAGAAAAGAGACATTGTCACAACCTCACTCAGAAGCTCATCATATTTTGGTGAGAAAATCTATTATCCAATCAATGCAAGCCATTATTGAATGCCACAGAAAAAAATTTCGGCAATAAAATATTTCACATAATTGAATTGCTCTCAACTTTATGAACACAAAAAATCTATTTTGAAGAAGATTCATACCAAACATTTCTATAAACACACAGACAACTAGTTGAATGTGCCAATCACAAAACTTTTTTCTATCTCATATGTACATTTAAATATTTAAAAAAAATAGTTAGACATGTTAATGCTTTAATATTATTAATTCAATACTGTACCAACTTTAATTTACATCTGTCGGGCCATTATATGCCGACAGATGGCGATACTGGTCCAGCAAAAACAACTGGAATCGTAAGCTGTGTCGAATCGGAAATAGTAACTTTTAAAATGATATTCATCTTTACAAATTAAAATGTTTTATAATAATTCTTTGCTAACATAATAATTTAAAATAATGTTTCTTTACTTTAAAATGCATTTCTAATATTTAAAATAGTTTTTGTAAAATAATTTGTATTTTTATATTTCATTTATTTAACTGTGTATTATTGTGCATCTTTTTGACTGTAACTGTACCTTCTTGCAGTTAACGTTGTTGATCTAATAAAGTTGGCGCGCTTGTTGTCTTTCGCTCGAGCACATGTTTTTAAAACTTAATTTTATTGTCATTTTTATTTAAAATTATGTAGTGTGAATTATTCTTGGTAAAAAGATTACCACTGTCGACGATCGAATAAGATTGGTTTTAAAGATGAGTGATAATAGTTATTACTCTTGTTAGCTACACGTGCTAAAATCAGTAGCTACACATTTTAAATTTCTGCTTCAGTCAATTAATCAGAGTAAAAACAAGTTTCTGTCCCTGCACGAGCCGATGGACAATTGAACGATAGGCAGATATTTTCAAATTCAGGGAGGACCTATTTGCCATACCCAAAATTAATCATATATAAAAAAATTAGTTCAGTTCTATGCATTACTTCATACACTTTTTGATGGTAAAATAATGAAAATGGTACAGACATTGCGATTATAGCACCCTTGTATGGTGGATTTTTTTCAAAGTCTGAGATGATCTGCTGACCATAGCCAAACACTTACACAAAAAATTTGGTTCATTTCTATGCATAACATACACTTTTAGGTGGTACAATATTGAAAATGGCACAAAATTACAGTGCCCCCCTTCCGGAGAATTTTTTCAAATTCAGGACGTACCTACTACCATAACCACAAGTACACAAAAAATTTTGTTCAATTCCATGGCACAAATTGCTATTGCAGTGCCCCCCTTTTTGCTGGATTTATTTCAAATTCAGGGAGGATCAATTAGCCATAGCCAAACACTTGCACAAAAAATTTGGTTCAATTCTATGCATAACTTCATGCACTTTTAGGTGGTACAATATTAAAAATGGCATAAAAATCACTATTGCAGTGCTCCCTTCTGGCTTAATATTTCAAAATTGAAAGAGGATCTGCTTGCCATAGCCAAAAACATTCACAAAAAATTTGGTTCAATTCTGGGTATATTTTCATATACTTTTTGGTGGTAGAATGGCGATATACGGGAACAGACAGGCATTCATTTTGTAAAAGCATGTTTTTTGGAATCTCTGACCCCTAAAATGTGTAAATCTGATTACAATAATTTCTTCTATTGAAGATAGAAAATAAAAATAGAATTCCACTCATAGGTCATTATCTCATGGAAGTAGATGAAAAAGGAGAAATGCCTCAAACCTATACTTCAAACACATGTCATGACACAATCCCTTCAAGAACAAATTCTAAAAAGCCATTTTCCAAGAATTATTACCTGAAAAACTTCTTCATTGACAAAACTACTTGTTTAAAAGTAAAATATCTGCTCAAAAAGCAAGGCTAAAGTGTGCAGGGTTCAAAACATACCAGAATGATATTCTGGTTCATAAAAGTTATGTTAGTTACCCTTCCAGTTCATGCAATTTTAAAAACATATTACAGTGAAACCTCCCAATAAGGGACACTTATGGGACCAGAACTTTTGTCCCTTAAATAGATGTGTCCCTTATTCGGAGTTTTTACTTTTTTTAAAACTATCATTCAGAAAATATAAAAAATAACAAAACACCAACGATAGAGTTTAAATGCAGTCGAAGGTTATAATTAAATTACGCTAATCTAATATGTTATCAAAAATACATCATAGTTAAATCACATTTGATTATATTAAGTTAATCAAACAGAAAAGGAAGAGAGAATTAATAAAAATTTTCAACTAATTATCAAATAGTTTAATTATTTGTAATTTTTTTTTCTTTTTTACATTTCTAAATGTGCAAAATTTACATGAATATTGAAAAAAAAATCTTACTTTAAGTAATCAGTCAAAAGCGATTGTTTTGCAGATTTCAATTTTTCACTGCAAACCTTTTTTCTTGGTGTTCATTTATCATACTTATTAGCTTTAGTCCTTCATTATCAGCAGTATTTACAAAAAAAAAAAAAAAAAAAAAAAAGTATTCTGCTTTGAGTAATTTAAAAGCATCTGTGAAGTTCTTTATTTCACAATTTTCAATGCTGCTTTCTTCTTCACTTTCAGAATCATTCTCATTATTTTCAGAATTACTCTCAGTGGGAATAAATACATTGATGTCTTCATCCAAATTGTAAGTAAATAAGTGCTCATCAATGGTGTTATATACTTCTGTAACATCACTTCCTGTTTGTGTGATAAGTTCACAAAATTCAGTATTTTCAGTCATACAAAATTTACTAAATTGAGCTGAAAGATTGAAACTGGATTCATTTTATAAATGTTACTGTTGCAAAACATGAAAAACGCTAAAAATTACAGAAAAATTGAGAAAAATTCAAAAATAGTTATAAAAATTCTGGATAAATTTAATTCTTTTTACTAAAAAGAAATGTTCACTGTTTAATGTGAAAAAAGCTTTACAAAATCCAATATCTGGCTTTGAGGTGCATAATTTCAGATATACAGAAACCTTTTTGCCAAGTCTTGTAGCTCTGCACTCAGTGGTCTCTTTGGAAAACAGCATACATACACAGATATCTATCACACTATCTACCAATAAGTGTTTGAAAAATTTCGATTTTTGACATTTTCTCAAATATTTACAAATATACTTGTCGGATTCTTCTGAAACTTCAGGATTATGAAGATTATGTATGACCTCATATTTATCAACATCCATTTGATAAGCATGGAAATTAGGGGGCCGACAAAAAATTAAAGAATAACAGAAATATTTGGGATCACCCTGTACATGAAAATGCACGAAACGATTTATTGCTGCAGAATACAAATATGTGGATACTGCACAACATGTACACTGATGTTTATAAGAATAGCATGTATATTCATGGAAAAAGAGTGATTTTTTAAAAAAATTCAAAAATTCTGGTATGTTTTTTGTTTATATCATGCAGGGTTTTTGACCAAATTTAAAGCAAATTTCAGAAATGTTGGCAAAATCTATTAGAAAAAATATAGCGCAATTGGAATATAAATATATTAAATATTTTATGAAATATGAGTAGTTTTATGAAATAATTTTTATCTGCGATTAAAATAATGATAAGGAATTCTCCACAAATTGACATTTTTTATTAACTGACTTTTAGGAAAAAATTAGTATTTAATGTATACAATATCTAATACAATATTTCTGTTAATAAGTATCTTGACATCTGTGATAGAAAAGAATAAAAGCTCTTTTCCTTTTCTATCACAGGTGTCAAGATACTTATTAGCAGCAATATTGTATTAGATATTGTATTTATTAAATAGTACCAATTTTTTCCTAAAAGTCAGTTAATAAAAAATATCAATTTGTGAAGAATCCCTTATAATTCAGCCGTTTTTAGAGAGCAATGTAAAAACAGCTTACTTATAATAATATCTTTTTGAATTTTCATGATATTTGATTGGATTTTTTTTTATAAGTTACTTTATAGAATTGACTATTAAATGATGTAAAAGAATCGTTTTTATTGTTCGCGCATGGGCAGATATAAATTATTTCATAAATCTACTCATATTTCTTAAAATATTTAATATATTTATATTCCAATTGCGCTGTATTTTTTCTAATAGATTTTGCCAATATTTCTGAAATTTGCGTTAAATTTGATCAAAAACCCTGCATGATATAAACAAAAAACATATACCAGAATTTTTGAATTTATTAAAACAAATCACTCTTTATCCATGAATATACATGCTATTCTTACAAAAATCAGTGTACATGTTGTGCAGTATCCACATATTTATATTCTGCAGCGATAAATCGTTTTGTGCATTTTCATGTACAGGGTGATCCCAAATATTTCTGTTATTCTTTAATTTTTTGTCGGTCCCCTAAGTGACTTGCTTATCAAATGGATGTTGATAAATATGAGGTCAGACATAATCTTCATAATCCTGAAGTTTCAGAAGAATCCGACAAGTATATTTTTAAATATTTGAGAAAATGTCAAAAATCGAATTTTTTTCAAACACTTATTGGTAGATAGTGTATCATTTTTTTAATTTGAGACAGTATACCAAATTGACTTTTGAGAAATCTGGTTACCCGGAACCAAACTTAATGGAATCTAAACTCAGCCCGAAAGGAAGTAGTTATTTCGACCTGGAACAAAAACTTTTACCATCGACCTGACCTGTTGAGGACTCTAATTCAGACATTTTTGATCAGAAGAATTTTCTGTAGCTCTGTCAAAGGAGTGTAATCCTCCCTCTTTTCCCCAAAAGCATTTCAGAAAGTTTGCTGCGAATTTCAGAAATTGTTTCTTTTACTCAGAATTGCCCCTTGTCATTTGCTTAAATGAAAAATAAATTGCTTGTTAATTTTTTGCTTTGTTTTTGTCAAACTGTTTTCTTGAGAAAAGAGCATTTAAAATGTTCAAGTTATCTTCCTCACCTAAAATTTAAATCAGCCTGCCAGGTTAATAAGTTTGAAGTATGGTAATTTTTATTAATCTTGCAATTTTCTAATAATTTTTGTGTTTAATTTGCACATAATCTATAATTATGATGACCAGTGGTGTTTATTTTCAACTAAAGTTGTTATCCTTTGGTGTTTAAATCATTGTTGTAGATATCATATATCCTCCTCAGGCTGATGTCACCTGTAGGAGACACTAAATAAACTCTTTAAATTATTTAAATGTCATTAGAATTGATAAAATTATTTCTAGACTTTTTTTACTAAATGCATGCATATCATAGAAAATGTGAGACTGATACATCTTTGGAGATGTTATATAGTAATTTTAAATCATTTTTTAAGATCACTCTTAATTTTTTTCTGAGGACTAAGGAGGTTATACACCACTCATTATTAAACTATGATTTAATTTAAAGATTGTAATTTGTTATGGAATTTTTTTATTGAGATTTTATTTTATAGTTGTGTAAATAAAATATGCCAGTGAGCCTATAATATATATATTTAAGAATAAAAAGTGGGGCGTCTTAAAATTAAACAGGGTGAAAAATGAATTTTGTTTCAAATGTATTTATAAAATTGATATTTTCAAGCTAACATTTCTGTAATACATTTAATTTTATTTATTTTCAGCTGAAAGGAAGCCTCCTTATTTTAATATGAATGCAATGAGTGCCTTGTATCATATAGCCCAGAACGACTCACCATCTCTTGGACCTGGTGACTGGTAAGATATCTTTTATAGAATTTTTATTAATACTGTATGTTGACTAATTTTGCTACCTTTTTTGTTATACCAATACCATTGTTGCCAAGTGTGATAACTGGCATGAAATGAAACATTTGAAAAGATAAAACCATATATGGGTAATTCCATGCATGCCTGTAACATGAGTTATGAACTAAGATTTTTTCTACCAGTATTTTTGTTTTGAAAAATGAGACTTATTTTAATGCAGACACCTCATTAATTGAATAAAGCCAAGAAAACTTTTTGAAAATAACGGTGGACAACAATTTTGCAGTTATAATCTTCGTAATTCACGTTACAAAACCTCATGGATTGACCCGTATATTTTTGTGGCAAAAATAATTATTTAAAATTCTCTGGCTTTTACAAACTGTTTTATTCTATTGATCCATATGTATACTTAAAATAATAATTATAATCTACTTATAATAAAATGCGACTGGAGAAATGTGTAAGAACGGCTCCGCGACGAACCATTCTAATATCGACTGTTGCTATACGACAATTAAATAATAGATTGATTCTTCTTCAATGAATAGCCAATTAAAATATTTGGCACTGTTTGTAATAAAAATCCTTTCCATGATCAAGAAACAAATAAATGGTTTATTTGCATGCATTTTGGCATGGTTTTGGTGTAATGGAAAATACCTTAATTTTGTATGTACAGTAAAACCTCCAAATAACGGACACCTCGGGAACGCAGAAATTGTCCTCTATTAGGAGGTGTCCGCTATTGGGAAAACCTCAGAGATTCAAAAATAACTATGAAATGCTTAATGTTTTATTAATTTACTTTTATATGTCCTAAAACCTATATTATATAATTGATCAGAAAGCAAAATTATTTTGTAAGCAATAAAAATGGAATAAAACAGGTAACAAAATAACAGGTAATAAAACAGCTCACTTTTATCCACTGCTTATTATATTCTCGTCAAAAAAATCTGTTACAAAAGTTTACTTTTGCTTGAAATTACATGTAATTTGTTACTTACCCATCATACGTAGTATAGGGTAAGTCTTGCAATCGTTTTGAAAATCGAAAAAAAATTTTTGACGGATTTACACGTTTTAGATAGTGGAGATTCCGAAAAACATATTTTTAGAAAAAAAATTTTGCCGTCCGTCCGTCTGTCTGTCTGTCTGTAAACGCTCTATCTTCCGAACAAATTGAGATAGAGACTTGAAATTTTGTATGTAGTTAGTATGTAAGAATGGGACGAACCCTATTTAATATCAGCAACCTCGATTATCCGGAACTATTTTTTTTGGACTCTCAAAAAATTCGTTCTGATGAAAGGTATATAAAAATTTTCGAATGTTTTTGTTCTAAGGAATGGACGTAAAAGGCAATAAAATAACACGCATTTTGCATATAGAACGAAGTCGATCGGATTATTAGTTGCCGAGATATTTGTAATCCTGTTTTCCACATTCTTCAATTTTTCATGACCCTGTATTTCATTCAAATTTCAATTCAGAGGTATATTTTAATTGAAAATGAGACGCTTAATCCAACGCAATAAACTGTTAGTTTATATTATAATTATTTTTGGAGTTATAAGGATGTTTCTTTTACGCAGTTCGGTATTACTTGAGTAGTTTGGCGTTTTATATAATTTGTCGAAATTGGTACATCAGCAATTCATTAATAGAGCATTACTATGCATATTAACAATATTTAAATTTTGTTTTGGAATTGCAATGCATTGTATAAATAGTTTTCACATGTTTTATTTCCATATGCCTATCCATGATGGGTAAGTATTATGGTGGTCCCCAACGACTAGTTTTTCTATGTGAGGTTATTGGACATTGTAGAGTTCCGAACGGGGATAGCACTTTTTGACTTCCAAAAGCATAAAATCTCATAATATTCTTGGATGGCATTTCAATGCTCAGAGAAATAATCCTCCCGGGCAATCCCCTGAATTTAGCATTGAACGTGTGTGTGTGTGGGAGTGGGAAGGAATTTCCCCCAGCTCTTTTTCTACATTTATCTGTGATCAGAAAATTTGTGACACATTGTCCTGATAAATTATGAGGCCTTTTAACTATTTTTCTATTTGTTGACCTTATTTTTTTCTTCAAAAAAATACCTTTCCATCCTTTATCGGCGGATAAAGTGTCCGCTATTCGGAATGTCCGTTATTCAGAGGTTAAACATACAAAAATGTAGTTTTTGGGAGTGGGGATTGGAAAACTGTCCGTTAAATAGAGGTGTCCGCTATTCGGGAGTGTCCGTTATGGAGGTTTTACTGTATTTCTGTTTATAAATTAAATCAGATATTCAAATAATATAATTTTAATTTCTATCATTCAGGGTTGGCATTTTTGCCAGGACAGTGGCAAAAACTGGAAAAAACTAGGGGAAAAATGGAAAAAACCTATTTGTCTTTAATGTGTAATAAAATCTGCACGCTAATAAGGATAATAATGGTATAAACAATAAAATTTAACAGTGTACTATTTAATATTTTAATTTGCTAATTAATTAATATTAAATATTTTAAATCTTTGAAAAATAAGTGGAATTCAGTCTTACTTAGGAATTTAAGAGCAAAATAAAAAATTACAAACAAAAAATTTGTTTTTACCTTAAGTCAGGGATATATTTAGGAAAAATTTAGATCCTTTAAAGGACCGTTTATAAAATTATTTGTCTCTCAAATAGATATTTCACCTTCAAATTGAACTTTTCACAAATTTAATCATTTAAGCACACCATAGCACACCTTCAAATATGTCCAGCAAGTAGTGCTGCTATTGACAGATTTTTTTTTTTTTTTTTCAAAATGTTTCATTTGTGCAAACTAAGATTCAAAATAAGCTATCAGCAGATACTTTTTCAAAACTTGTTTACTGTTATGCCATGCTAAAGCAGCAAAATTTAGGTTGTGAGGAAGATATTCCTGAAATATTTTAAATTTGATATTTTCTGCTTTAAATATAATTTTATATTAAATTAAATTTAGATTACTATAACTGTTTCTTCGAATTTCTAACATATATAAACTATAAACATAACTGCTTTACTCAGTCTCAACAGTTCTATTATGTGAATTATTAATAATTGTAGAAACATGAATAAATGAAGTTTCTATTTATTTATATAAAATTGGTTTTTTTTTTTATAATCTTGTTATAAAAATTAGTTTTCTTTCATAAAATGCATAATTATTCTTATTTAACTTAAAAGTCAGGGTTGGCACGGTTTAAACCAATTGGTTTTAACCATAGTTTAAACCAACTGGGTTTTTTTTCCAAAAAAACCAATTGGTCTTTTTCAAAAAATTTAATGATATTTTCTCATTTTTCTTTATAATTTAAGACTTACAAATTATTGTACATAAATATTTTCTACTTTTAACACTTTTTTTCAGCAATAAGTATTAGATATAGTGGATCTAAGTTATTTTTTAATGTATAGGATGAAAATCACTATGCATTGGTGACTCATTATTCCATTGCTGTAAAGAAAAATCTTAGAACATGTGAAATAATCAAATATAAAATAGATTTAAAAAATTCAATGTTTAGTTTAAAATACTTTCATTAAAAAAAATGCAGATCATTTAAAGCAATCTATCATAACATGCACAAGCGTTTGAATATGGAGCTACATAACTTGATGATCTTTAAAATTTTTGTAAAACTATAAAAGATTTTTTTTTTTTTTTTTTTTTTTTTTTTTGATTGGGGAGATAATCTTTAAAAATTAAAATAAAAATATGAAATTGTATAAGAGAGTATTCAAAAATTGGGTGCTAGTTATAGTATTTTAACAATAACAAACTAACTCCCCCCCCCCCCTTTGTTATCTGCTAAATCTAATGATCATAAATGTTGATTTCAAATTGTCTCTCAAAAAACAAAACCCCCAAGGAGTATCTTTTTTTTTTTTTTTTTTTTTTTTTTTTTTGTGAAAAATTATATTTACATTTATCAAACTACATCAGATGTTTATTATAAGTAATCAAAAGATTGTTTATAAAGATTTTCAAAGTATCAATGTTCAATTGTGTAGAATAGTTTATTGTTTGGACATAAAACTGTTTACTAATAACTGTTTAAAATCTGATTTTTTATTTTTTTTTCAATTTACTACATAATTCACTGTAATTATTTAATTTAAATTATTTTCAAATGAATTTATACTACTTATAATCCAACAATGTCTATTTTTATCAATAAATATGCATGTATATCTACTAAAAAAGGATGTTTTAAGAAAACCTGGTTTAAACCAAAAAAAAAAAAAAGTTTTTTTTTTTTTGTTTTTTTCCAACCCTGTTAAAAGTTAAAATAAATTTAGAATATTATTTTTTAATTAAATATGCAGTTTATTTTTTCTTTCGTGAAATATTTTTTCTCTTTCTGGGGAAAAAAATTAAATGGACAGCCTATTTTTGCCAGGACGGTTTTTACCAGGTTTTATCCGTGGTTTTTTCTGCCTTCGGCAAAAACTCGCCAACCCTGCTATCATTTCTTCCAACTACCTTTTTTAAAATTAGGATAAGGGGGGGGGGATTGCTTTTTTGCTGTGAAGAATAATTAATCTTTGTGATTATATATTTACTTATTCCATTACATGTGATTTATAAATATCTAAATAATAAAGATGGAGCAAAAAAAATAAATAAAAATTAAAAAGTTACAGTAATAATTAGAAAATATTAATTTTTTTCCTTGTGTGACTGATGAAAATTTATCTTTTATTGAAAATTTATGATGGAAATAGAAAAAAAAATGTATTTTACTAGCAGATCTATCTAAGCCAAATCTACCAAGAAAAATAAAACATAAATCCTGCCTCGGTTTAATGTGGTCAACTTTTTTGTCTACATGAAATTGGAGAAATAACTATATAAAAATAAATGAGTCTCTGCAAAAAATAAATAATAAAAATAACTATTTTGGTTGTCATAAAGATATTTTTATATTTACTTCTAATGATATTTTTATATCTTCCAATAGCCTGTTATCTTTTCTGAAATGGTTTTAAATAGCCAAGTTTCCAATCTTTGTAATTCACATCAAATATTTTTTATAGCATAACTCATATTGTTTTTATATTAAAATTGTTTAAATTGTTTTAAAACGGAAAACATAATAAAAATAATACTAATAGTAATTACTTTTTAACAGTAAATTTATTACATTTGGTTCAATTTCTAGCCCTTGAATTTAAGTAACACTTTATATATAATGAATTTAATCATTAATTTCATTTGTTTACCTTGTTTTTTACTTTGTTGACCCTTTTAAAATGCGAAATTATCTTCTGTGTAAATGATTTCACATAATAAGAATTAATTGTGTGTTTGAATTCGTAACACTGGAAAATACTTTTATAATTGAATGTAAATAATTGAATTTTCACAAATTTTAACTCATTAAAATTATGTTATAATTTTCATAAAAAGGGGCATTTTAAAAATTTCATAAAGGAAATCATGAGACCATTAAATGATTAAAAGGAATGAGTACCAAAATATGTGCCATTTCAAACCAATCTTAATCAATTATTCTATTAAAATGTATATTATCCTCTCAAATAACATACATTTTTAATACAAGAAAGTTTAATCTTCTTTTATGGTTTGAAATATAAATTCTACAGTTATTTTCAATATTTAAAATATATAGTCTTTGCAAAATGCAGATATATATTTCCTTTCCTTATTTAAAAAATTAAATGAGAAACTTTAATGCTGTGATAGTTCACTTACTTAATCATTCATGACTTTTTTCATTTTTACTGACTCTATGATTTTTATTTACTGCATGAAGTATGCAGGTTTCTTTACCATTTACAAAAATGAATCAGGGTAGTAGAAAAATAAATATAATAAAATAGGGGAAAAAAGGTGTTTTTTTAATCATTTGATAAGAAAATAGTATTGTTATAATCAGACGATCATATTTAATTTTTTTTTTTTTTTATTTTTTTTTGGAAGTTCAAAAATATTTTTTTCCCTAATTAAATTTAAAGAAACAGTTTTTCAGATATTTTGGTGGAATAATGAATGTTCATTTAATTAATCATGATTCTATCTATAATTACTAACTTTATGATTTATTTTTTCTTCTGAAAATATAAGTTTTTCATTTTTTATTTGCAAAAATGCATCTGTAATGGAAAAACATGTAAAATTAATTAAAATAATTTTTTTAAGATTACTCTGTAAAAAATAAAATATTGTGCAAATCTACAGATTATAATTCATTTTAATGTTTAATTTCAAGTGAAAATATTGAGTATTTTTTAGGTGCGTTCGTAATTATATAATACGCAGCACCTATAGTGGTCGTTCAGTCTGTCCGTCTGTCCGTCCGCATATAACAACGCAAAAACTACCTATCTGAATCGTTTGAAATTTAAAATACATAATTACTACATAATTTTGTCGAGTCATTTCAAATTTTATGAAACTCGGATGCATAGATCAATTACAGGGGCAATCAAAAGTATTCCATTACATTACGGTCAATGGGGAAAAAATTTCAAATGCATTTTAATCGTTTGAAATTTAAAATACGCAATTATTACATAATTCTGTCGAGCTATTTCAAATATTTTGATAATCGTGTGCATAGATCAATTACAGGGGCAATCAAAAGTATTCAATTACATTATGGTCAATGGGGAAAAAGTTTCAAATATATTCTATACGTTTGAAATTTAAAATACATAATTATTACATAATTTTGTCGAGTTATTTCAAATTTTATGAAAATCGGATGCATAGATCAATTACAGGGACAATCAAAAGTATTCCGTTACATTACGGTCAATGGGGAAAAAAGTTTCAAATGCATTTTAATCGTTTGAAATTTAAAATAGGTAATTATTACATAATTCTGTCGAGTTATTTCAAATATTTTGAGAATCGTGTGCATAGATCAATTACAGGGGCAATCAAAAGTATTCAATTACATTATGGTCAATGGGGAAAAGTTTCAAATATATTCTACACGTTTGAAATTTAAAATACAAAATTATTACATAATTTGTCGAGTTATTTCAAATTTTATGAAAATCGGATGCATAGATCAATTACAGGGACAATCAAAAGTATTCCGTTACATTACGGTCAATGGGAAAAAATGTTTCAAATGCATTTTAATGGTGTTACACTCATGCGAACTTAATAAAATTTATATGCAACTATAAAGTACATATTATAATATACATCATACATAATTTGTGGTGCAAAGAACATTTGTTATTGATTTACAGGGCCACACAAAAGTATTCCATTACATAATGGTACAGGGAGAACATTGTTTGATGAGCGTTTTAATTGTAATTCACTATTTACAATTTTATGAGATTGATATATGAAAGTAATATTTTTAAAACTTCGTTATCGTACGAACGCACCTAATTTGCTACGCTTCACGTGCAATTTCCAACTTGTTTTTTTTTATAAAGTGTGCAACAAAATGAAATTTGTGTAGACTAACAGAGGATTTACTTCTCTCATCCTAATATATATATATATATATATATATATATATACAGGGTGTCCGAAAAGTCTGGAAACGGCCGAATAACTCGAGAAATACATACGAGATTGAAAACCATAAATATAGGTGTTAAATATTTTTAAATAAGCTACTCTGTGATACCAAATTTGACCTTCGAAACCGACCTCCTGGGGGTCAGAGGGGGTCCAACTTTGAAATCTTGAATTATAACCCCCATTTTTTATTGCAGATTCGGACTCTACGGACAAAAATACGTAACTTTTGTATTTGATGTTTATTTCAAATCTTCGTTTATCACTGTGTAATCGAGCATATTAAATCGATACATATTCCCGCTTTTCCAACGGGATTTTCTCTAATCGAAACTGATTGGGTGGAATTTTTGACGTCAAATTCCTCGTTTTTTGTAGGAATAGCGTTTCCTGAAAATCACGTGGCGATTATTTCAATAGTGCTACACTGTTAAAAATTTGACCCATTTGCTGCAGCATCACTCCACAGCTATTATAGAATATCTCTTTTGTGACCAATGAGAATGCTCCATAACACAGTAAAGTAATCGTTTTCTATAAAAGCGGTGGAGTGACGAAGCAGCAAAAGGGTCGATTTTTTTACAGTGTACTTTACTGTGTTATGGAACATTCTCATTGGTCATGAAAGAGATATTCTATAAAAGCTGTGGAGTGATGCTACAGCAAATGGATCAAATTTTTAACTGTGTAGCACTACCGAAATAATCGGCACGGGTGATTTTCAGGAAACGCTATTATTGCAAAAGACGAGGAATTTGATGTCATAAATTCTCCCCAATTAGTTTTGATTAGGGAAAATCCCTTTGGAAAAGCCGAAATATGTATTGATTTAATATGCTCAATTACACCGTGATAAACGAGGATTCGAAATAAACATCAAATACAAAAGTTACGTATTTTTGTCGATTTTTTTACAGTGTACTTTACTGTGTTATGGAACATTCTCATTTGGTCATGAAAGAGATATTCTATAAAAGCTGTGGAGTGATGCTACAGCAAATGGATAAAATTTTTAACTGTGTAGCACTACCAAAGTAATCGGCACGGGTGATTTTCAGGAAACGCTATTATTGCAAAAGACGAGGAATTTGATGTCATAAATTCTCCCCAATTAGTTTCGATTAGGGAAAATCCCGTTGGAAAAGCCGAAATATGTATCGATTTAATATGCTCAATTACACCGTGATAAACGAGGATTCGAAATAAACATCAAATACAAAAGTTACGTATTTTTGTCCGTAGAATCCGAATCTGCAATAAAAAATGGGGGTTATAATTTAAGATTTCAAAGTTGGACCCCCTCTGACCCCCAGGGGGTCGGTTACGAAGGTCAAATTTGGTATCACTGAGTAACTTATTTAAAAATATTTAACATGTATATTTACGTTTTTCAATCTCATATGTATTTTTCGAGTTATTCGACCGTTTCCAGACTTTTCGGACACCCTGTATATATATATACATATAAAAACAATAAAACCCCTGAAAAATAGAAATTTTCTTTGTCTTTTTAGGTGCGTTCGTAATTATATAATACGTAGCACCTATAGTGGTCGTTCAGTCCGTCCGTCCGCATATAACAATGCAAAAACTACCCAACCGAATCGTTTGAAATTTAAAATACATAATTATTACATAATTTTGTCGAGTCATTTCAAATTTTATGAAACTCGGATGCATAGATCAATTACAGGGGCAATCAAAAGTATTCATTACATTACGGTCAATGTGGAAAAAAGTTTCAAATGCATTTTAATCGTTTGAAATTTAAAATACGCAATTATTACATAATTCTGCTGAGTTATTTCAATTTTTTTGATAATCGTGTGCATAGATCAATTACAGGGGCAATCAAAAGTATTCAATTACATTATGGTCAATGGGGAAAAAGTTTCAAATATATTCTATACGTTTGAAATTTAAAATACATAACTAGTACATAATTTTGTCGAGTTATTTCAAATTTTATGAAAATCGGATGCATAGATCAATTACAGGGACAATCAAAAGTATTCCGTTACATTATGGTCAATGGGAAGAAATGTTTCAAATGCATTTTAATCGTGTTACACTCACGCGAACTTAATAAAATTTCTATGCAACTATAAAGTACATATTATAATATACATCTTACATAATTTGTGGTGCAAAGAACATTTGTTATTGATTTACAAGGCCGCACAAAAGTATTCCATTACATAATGGTTTAGGGAGAACATTGTTTGATGAGCGTTTTAATTGTAATTCACTTACAATTTTATGAGATTGATATATGAAAGTAATTTTTTTAAAACTTCGTTATCGTACGAACGCACCTAATTTGCTACGCTTCACGTGCAATTTCCAACTTGTTTTTAAAGAGTGTATGAGGAAACTACTTTCATGAATAAAATCATACTTATTTTTCGACGCAGTTAACATTTTTGGTTAGAAAGTTTAATTATAGACAAAAGCAGTAGGACAATAATTACATTTATCATATTTTTAAAATCATGCATAGACATAAGTATATTTCATTAGTATTGGCTTGCAGTAAAATTATTTAGTACAGCAAAATTTATTCTACCATAAGCAGATTTTTAGACATATTCAACATTATTTCTACCTTAATTTCAAACTTTTTCACCATTATTGTTTGTTTTAAGGTCGTCAAAATGTTAAAAATAAAAGCTTTTAAGGTATCTCTTTTTCCATGTTCATTGTAAATTTCCTATATTTGCCAAATATCTTTACTGTTTTTTCAAATTTCTTTTAATTTATTTTCTAATTTTCAAAACTTAACAACACTTTCCATTTAACAGTTTAGTGGAAATATTTATTTATGAAAATCTAGATGTATTCTTTACTTTTTAGTATAAACAAGAATTTTTGCTGGATATTTATCTTTTGTTATAATTAAAATACAAATTTTTTTTTTTTTTTTGACATTTTATTTTAAAGTTTCTAAATGGCGATTAAGAATCATTTCCTAATTTTTAAAATTACAAAATTACAAACCTGTCACTCTGGCAGTGAAATTTAACAGCTATCATTGTTTCAGTTTCAAAACTCACACGATTAGTATACTTCACTTTCAAATTATGATCTAGTTAAAATTTATTTTTAACTTAGTATAATATTGATAAATCTAAAACAAAAACTAATTATATGTCATAAATATGATTATCTGGTGAGGTAGGTTTAATAAAGCAAGTGGAAGTAAAAACTCCGAACCTCTTCATTAATCAAACTTATTTATATAGCATTTCAATCATATAGTTATTATCATGGGAGGTTCAAAGGAGGTCCTGGTAGTCATAAAGATTCTACACAGTTGTAGGACAAGCTGAATACTTCAAAATTGGCTAAATCTGTATTTCATACACTTTCAGAGTTTTTAGTTTAGCACTTGTCATATTTTCTAGGAGTGGGTGAAGGAATCAAATGGAAGGAAACGTTCCCTTAATTGGTTTAATAGTTTACATTGATGTCTTGCCTTCTGAACAGCATTGATACCTGGGTGTAATTGAAACCCCACACTTGTGGAAATTGTGCTTAGCTTTTGTTTCAAATTTTAAAACTGATTACAATTTATTGTTTGAAAGTAATATTTGTTGGGCTAGGAAAACAACCAAAAAGAGTCAGCTTCAGAATTATTACATTAAAAGTTAGAAGCTATTTAGTCAAAAATTTTTAGATTTAAAATAGAATTTTAATACTTTTCATAGGTTTAAAACTTTTTGTAATATATATAATTTCATAATGAATGTATGAATATGCTCATTTTGAAGTTAGCTTATCTCAAAATTTATTTAGAAATTGGTTAAAACACCTACTATTTAAAATTCTAGCTACTTAATAAATTTTTATTACAGTTAATTGTAAAATATCCTATCATTTTATATAATAACTTTACTCTAGGTCTGATTCATTTCATCTATTTGTGGAAACATGCTTACAAAAACATCCTACCGATAGACCCACAGCATCTAGATTGTTGCAGGTAAATATCATATTTACATACGTAGGTTTATAACATGTCCTTAAAATAAATAAATAAAATAAAAAATTCCACAACTTCATAACTCCTGCTGTATTTTAAAAATATTTTTGTAGTAGATAGCTCAATGCAAACGATTCATTGAAGATTATAATAGATTATGAGAAATGATTGTGTGAGTATCTATTTGTACATATTAGATTATCATTTCATAAATAATTACCAATATCTAAAATTTAAAAATATGATTATGTTTAGATTGCAATTACATAATTTTTTCTTAAATTATGATTAAATAACTTGTTGATTATGATTACATCTTTACACTAAATCTTTAATTATACTAAATAAAAAAAATGCAGATTCGTAAAGACTTTGTAATAAACATAAAAAAATATAAAGAATATATTTTAAAAAAAATGGACTATAAGAAATTGGTAGCATTAAAATTGATGGATCAACAAATAGAAATAGATTCTGGCTTCCCTTTTTATTGATGATTGAATACATGCTGTAAGATGTAAATTTGATATTTGTCTTGTTTATTTCCAATATAATCATGATTTGATGATAATAAATCATGATCCTAATCTTTTTATAATAATTTTTTTTTTTTTTTTTTTTTTTTTTTTTTTTTTTTTTTTTAACTGCAAGTTTGCAAATACATTCTAAGTTTTGCATGCTTATATGTTTTGACAGATAATTTATTGTAAATTAATTATATTAAAGTTAAAATAATAAATTTTAGTAAATTATTTCCTTATTATCAGACTATATACCTTCATCTCCTCATATGTAGCTACTTTAAATTTTGAAGAACTGTATATATTTTTTAACCTGACATCTTCATTACAATACATATCTTTTAAGAACTTTTTTGGGGAAAAAAGTACTTTAAAAGACTTGTATTTCAAATCATTAGTGACAAAAAGATTAATAATTCTTTTTTGAGACAATGCATAGCTCTTATGTCTATTTAGTCTTGTAACTAAAAAATATAGATATTCATTGTTAAGTCGTCATTGTAAGTTAGCAAATTTTTCATGGAGGCTTTGAATTGAGATTTAAAATATAATAATCTATCTGAAATACATATAGTAGAAGAGTGCAATTATCCATGTGATACATTACTTCTCAGATGTAAATACAGTGGACTCTATCTGAACACTCTCTAATGTGAACACCCCGGTATTATGAACACATTTTGATGGTCCTGTCGAAACTCCATAGACTTAACAAAAGGTGAACTCTCTGTATTCTGATCACCCCACTATTGTGAATGCTACTTTTGGTCCCCATTTCTACTCCATCTTTCTGTAAACTGAACAATCTGTATTCAAATTCTGATCATGGAAATTGGAGAAACTGTTACAGATGAATAAAGTTCCAACCAGCTCTATTGAAAAATTAAACAGACAAAATCACTGCTAGATGGTAAGTATGTACTTGGAATTGCAATTTGCTTGAATACTTCAATTTGTTTGATAGAATCTTTATTTAAATATTAGAGCACCTGTTGTCACATTCTTGTCAGCTGCTTGCTGTAACAGAAGCTATTTTATGCTTTTTTTTTTTTTTTATTGGGAAATATAAAAATTTAGTTTTTGATTAGTTGAAGACAATTCTGGTAGGTTAAAATAATCCACTTTCATCTTTCTTGTTTCAAATAATAGTTCTATATGAAATATTTTTAATAACATTTTAAGCATGATATTTTAAAGATTAACTTTGGAATTTTGGACTATTTTCTTTCTAGTGTTCATTCTAGTCCATTTTTGAAGGGTGCAGCACCCTGCCCTTTTTAAAAGTAGCAAAATGCACCATTGGTTTTACCCAGAGATTTTTAATAAATATTTATTTTATTGCATAGTATTTCTAAATTTGTGTGTCCAAAAATGATAGAATTTTTTCATTTCTTTAGGAAAAAGAACATCAAACTATTCAGTTATGGTTTAATTTAATTGTATTTCTAATTTTTATATCATAAAATCATTCAAAATTAATATTATTTGATTTATCTTACTTAAAAATTATGTATTTTCCCGCTTTATTTTTTTCCCTTCTAAATAATAAATTTTTTCTTGTAAAATTGCTCTTTTCTGCTTCAGTAGTGCCTTTTTAGCGAATAGCACCATGCCCTTTTTATTTCTAGAGTGAACACTATTCTTTGATTGATCAACGACTGATAAAATGGCAATTAAAGAAATTATTTGCTTATAATTTTGTTGCTATTTAATTTCAGCAGATTTCATTTTTGCCCATGATAGGACATTTATTAATCTTTTAAGCGGCCTAACTGGATTTTTCCGTCACATAGTTTTTGGATTCGAAGGCTTTTTTGACTCAAAATCAATATTAATGTTCATTAATTTTTTGAACGTTATATGATAAATGTCTAAGATTATGAAATACAAATCTCCGTAATTAATACTTTCCGTAGATTTTACTTTATGAATCATTAAACTTGCATGTAAAATTCTGCAGGATGCTTAAAGGGTTAAGGGTTGTAGATTTCATGTTAGTTTACTTTTAAAACTTAAGTGAAAGGAAATATAATAAAAATCACGCAGCATTGACCTTATTTGATCAACTACCGGCTCAGTCACTGCTTACAGTAGTAGTAGTAATGCAATTCCAATCTCCCTCTATACTGAACACCCCCGTAATCTGAACATTTTTAGACAGTCCCATGAGTGTTCAGAATAGAGAGAGTCTACTGTAATGAATTTTGAAGTTAAGAAACACCCAAATTTCCACCTTGTAAAAAATTGTTACTCTAGAAAACTAAATTTGATACACTAGTTCAATTTTATCTCCTTAATTTAGAACTTTTTAATGAAAAAAGTTGCTGTTACTACAATTAAAATTTTTGAAAATGAGTAATATAATGAATGAATTAGGTCCAGATATGTTTGGACAATGTTTATAAAGCACATTTAACAATATGTAGAATGATTTATATAATGCAAAAATTTATAATCTGGATTACTCCTGTGGACAAGAATTGCAGTTTAAAGATATTATAATGTATTTTGATGTGTTTTAGACTTATTTGTCATATTTATAAGGTAAATTTAACAGTGTTTGAAATGGGATTCATATAACACAAAATTCTATATAAGGCAAAGCCTTACGTTTTTAGGTTTGCATTATAAAGATCTTCTACTGTATTTTTTTTTTTTTAAGTAATTTATTAAAGTATTTATTATTATTTCTGTAGGGTAAATGAGATTTATCAGTGGGGCATTTTTTTTTAATTATAAAAAGTTAAAATATTTTATCTTAACAATTATTTTATTTTTCAGCATCCTTTTATCACTAGCCCAAGACCCTCCAGAGTTATTTTGGACCTTATACAGCGTACAAAAGCAGCCGTGCGAGAATTAGACAACCTCAACTACAGGAAAATGAAAAAAATATTAATGGTTGATTCTCAAGAAAATGAAGTGAGTACAACAGAACCTGAAGAAGATAGTACTGTAAGTATTGATGATGAAATTCAGAGAAGTAGACTAGATTTTCAGAACAGATTATATATTTGTTTACTTTACCGTCAGAATTGTTTAACTTACAAATATAAACTATAATATAAATAATTAAAAAAGCTGCTAATTTTATTTATCCAGCAAGCCCCTTCCCTTCAAACAACAACAAAATAATTGAGTAAATATGTTAGTTTAAAAGGCATTAAAATGATAAGAGAAGTAGCACGATGCATTCATTAGATGATAATGTAACAAACATAAAGTGAAACAATTATAGTTTGTATTTGCAAGTATACATTAACCCCTTGGCACCCAGACCTCTTTTTTTAAAGTGCAGACATATATACCAGATTTTAGTGTAAATTTGTATTTTCACATTCCACAGGGATGTACACGCTGTATGTCTCGTAGTCATCTGCAGTAAAATCAGGAAATACTCTTATGTTCTTGATGTCAAGGGGTTAATGAATGGGTAACTATATCATTATAATAAGCTTTAAAAAAATAAAACAAATCCTGTTGTAAGCAATTATTTATTCATCCCACACAGACCTAGAAAGAAGGAAGCCAGTCCTGGTACATTAAGAAAAAATAAGTTAGGCCCGGCCTGGTTGAATCTTCAGGAAAGAATAACGTCCAGGGCTTGCTCCAGCCTAGTCTGGTTCCAAATACAGACATTTTTAACAGCATTGGACAATAAAAAGCCTGATGTTGTGAGAGCTAAAATTATGAAAAAGATCTTAATCCGCATGTTAGAAAAAACATAGTTTTAAATAACTGATGGACATTTTATAGTACAGAAAGAAGGCTGAAATGGCCAGGGTTGCCACGCCACCTGGAAAACCGGGAAAACACAGGGAATTTCAAAATCCCCTCCCAAAACAGGGAAAATCCAGGAAATTTTGCAAAAATCCCAAAAAATCGCGAAAACACAGGGATTTTTTTTCCTACTATATTCAAACATAATTTTTTTTTTCGTCTTTCATTTTTTTAATGTCAAGATGTCTAATTAGCATACATACACGCATATATTTTTGCGCACTCAACATAGAATAAATGCGTTGCAGTACAGGGAAAACACAGGGAATTTTTTTTTCAGTGGCAACCCTGATGGCAAAAGTTAATCTGAATCAGAAGTTTTCTACAGAAAGGCGTCATTTTTCACTTGCAATTTTTGTTAGGGGGTGTTATAATACACTTAAACACATTTAAACACTAGCAGCAAAATTTTGTATTTTTAATTTTTGTAATTTTTTAAGTAAAAATCATGTGCATCATTTGAACTATGTGTTGTTCAAATTTGATTTCATTTATACCAATAGAACACATTCTAGAATCTTCTGAAGTGGGCTACTTATTTCTTGCAGTCTCGGCATAATTGTGCGAGTATGCCGGTTCTTAAATATTGGATTTGACATATTCCATTGTACTGAAAATCTTATGGCAGATATTATTGACCAGTTTCACTTTTTATTATCATTTATAAAGCTAATTAAATGTTTTAAGTGTATTACAATACCTCCTAGCGTCAAAATTTGTATTTTTAATTTTTGTAATTTTTTTATTATATGTAAGCGCATCACTTGAATTACCTGTAGTTCAAATTTTATCTTATTTGGACCTATAGAATGCATTCTAGAGTCCTCTAAAATGGGCAATTTATTTCTTGACCACCCTGTTCTTTAAATTCATAAAAATTGGTGAGCACCATGTTTGGTGGTCCCCTTGTAAGAGAAGAAAAATATGCAAAAGTTGACACCATTTGAAATTTAAGTTAGAATAGTCATTTATCAATGGGTAAAATCCCAGTGCTGGCCCAATGTGATGCATACAAGCTTTTAAAAGTGGTCTTAGGCTTTAAGTGAGAAGTCAGTGTATACTAAATGTTAATGTTCATATGTATAGTAAAGGCTTGAAGGACTAATTTATATTTACTTCAATTCTATTTCTAAAATACATTTTATTATTTTTATTAATAGGAGGATGATCAGATTGGTGGTGACAGTAGTAAAAGCAACAGCATTACTAGCACCCACAGTCAGCAGAGTGAAAATGTCAGTGCTGGTAGTCAGAGTAGTAGTACAAGCAGTCTTCCACCTGCCTCAGAAACAGATTCCACCTATAATTATCCTGCCCCATTCCGTGAGCGGGGTATTAGAGTTAGTCCATCAGTAAGTTTTAAAAAATTTTTCATATTTCATGAAAGATAAAGAAATTTCTGAGCAACTACCCTTAAAAACTTAAGGGCTAAAAAAAAATCTATTAAAAGTACATAAAAAAATTTAACTACAGTTTGACTCTCCAAGCATTAGATAAAATATTTACATATCTGTAAAAAGTTCATAAAATAATATATAATTTGTATGTAGCTTGCTATTTGAATGTCTCTCATATCTGTTTATATTATACAAAACTCTCTGACAGAAAAATACTGACTCAAACAGTTTATATATACTTGTGGTGAAATCTTCCTTTGATGTAGTTTATTTTAGAAAAAGAAGAAGAAAAAAAAATTATTTAGTGATATAAATTGTCTATGATGTGCAATTTTAGGTACTGCCGATAAAATTTTCTGAAACTTAAAAAAATTATTTATTAATTTGCATCATAGTATGTAATGCCCTTAGGATGCAATATTTGTAACAGGCTACATTACTATTTATATTACTGTTAATTAAAAATTAATGTATAAGAATTGAAGAATATTTATAAATAGAAAAATAATTGGTAAATTATAAGACTACTGTATATTAGTAGTAATTTTTGTGCAAATCAATGTGAAATCAATCTTTTATTTTTTCTTATAACTTCAGATATGCTGCCTTCCATTGAAGAAACCAACTTTTCAAGCTCTTACAATACAGTGCCCTTCATGTACATTTTCAGTTTTTAGTTCATTCTCAGTTGAGTTTTTCTTTCTTTAATTTTGTTATTCATATTAACTGCTTAACAAACCTGTAGGAGCTCCATAGTATTCTTAGGAAATTTAGATGTGTGACAAGATCAATTAATTATCATATTTAAATATTTGCTAAGCTCTATGTAATCTACCTGTCAAAAATCATAGATATTATTACAAAAGGATGTCACTTTAGATTGGGTCCCTGGTTGGTTTTTGCTGATTTTGGACTGTCTTTTTTTGTGTGTATGTGCATGCAGGCACAGATTGGACTTTATGTTTTTAGAGTCTGGCCATACACACTTTTTCAGTAGGCCTGGCTTTGCTTTTTTTCTGTAGATTTAAGCCTGGCCTGGATCTCATTCTTTTTGGGGCATTTCAGGCAGACAGTTTTTTTTCTTTCATGATAATAATGACAATTAACAATGTATATTCATTGTATATTTGTTTAACAGAATGCTTATAAATTTATTTTGTTTTATTAAATTACAGAAATATTTTTTAACTATACTTTTTCCAGGTTAGAGCAAGGTAAATGAAAAAAAAACTAATTTTTTCCTGTTTATATTAGAGAATTGCATTAGGTGAAATTTCTGTCCTATAGAAATAGGCTTGCTATTATAAACTTTAGTAGTTTTGATTGTGGGTCATTTATAATTACATGCTGAATCAGGTAATTATTATACCAAAAGATTCTTAAAATTTTAAAGGGTCCAATATTTTTTAGCTGAAAAATTGAGAAAAAAGTTGAAGTTTAAATAAATAAATAAATAAATAAATGCTTTATTCAATTCAGAAGGAAAACAACCTTTTTAAAAAAATTTCATTTGTAGCAAAATATTTTGCCTCATATTGCCCAAGTCTCTAGTAGCAGAAATGTGTTCCTGTTGCTTTTTAAAATACATACGAGATTCTTGTACTTGTTGAGTTGATTGAAAAGTATTCAAGGGAAAATTTATATCTATCAAGAAATGATGTAGCTGACATGAAATTTGTGACTGAATGCTTAGATTTATAATCAGGGGCTGGGGATTTCTATAAAATCTTAACAGTGAAGGATTTATTTTACCAGCCAGCAAAATGCAATATACAGTTGAAAATTGTTATGACAAAATGTATGCAATTGTAAAAATAGTTTATTGCTGTTACTTCATTTTTTTTTCTTTAAAACTAAGAAATATGTACAAAGCAAAAAAGTTTAATATAGAATAGAACTTTGTACCATATTTACATCATAATAATTTAGAAAGTTGCAAAATATAGCTAACTAATCAAAAACAAAAAACTAAGTAAGTAAAATGAAGTTTTCAGCATAGTTCTACAGGTTATAGTTTTCAAAGACTATTTAAAAACTAACTCACACATACAGAATTTTAATACATTGATATTATTCACAATAAGAGCTTATCATGCTCCATCTTTTAATTTGGAGAACATGATGCGACTAGCTATTACACAAGGAAACGGGCAGCACTGGCTTTTCTGTCAGGAACCGATGAAAGCAAAGTTCCAACTGGAAAAAAAGATGTTTGAGAGACATTCAGTACAAAAGTCAGTACATTCAGTACTTTTTCATTTGGAACTAACTGTGATTGTCTAGTTGAGAAAACAACATTATGAAAAGTTCTAAATCACTTACGATTTTAACTGTAATCGCTTCTTGGTAACTGAATGCTATAATGGACTTACATTTCCTTAAATTTAAGATGGAGGATGAATAGCCAATTTTGTGATATGAAGATGTTTAGGTATGAGAAGCGAGGAAGAAAATGTATAATTTACCACATCTGAAAAATAGTGGGTGTGATTTTCTTGAAAGTTAAGACTATTGTTTTGTATATAACACATAATTTCTGGTCAAAATTAATGAAATTTTGGCTTCAAAACAATTAATATTTATTGAATTTTGGAATGCAATTTTTCAGCATTTAACTAACAGTCACAAAGTAATTTTTCTTTTTAAAAAAGTTAAACTTAGATAAAGAAGTAACAAATAAACAATTAATTTAAATATTAAAGAAGGGAAATACATAGGATATAACACTGAATTTTAGAAATAACTAAATCAGCATTTCATCACATTTGTTGTAGTCAAGATTACAAGAAGCTTCATTGAAGATGTATTTATTTCTGAAATGGTTATTTAACCTCAAGTTGTTAGTTTACTGATCAAATGAAAGGTAATACGCCATTGCTTATGCATTGTGATAAAGTAGGAAAATTTTTCTCTGCCTTATTTAATTCAATTAAGTGGTTTCTTTTGTTTTCCTTTATTATTTTATCAGGTATGTTTATTTAAAATACTTTATCTCATATTATTTTTCATCTTAGCTTTTAATAAATATGTTATTTTGTTTTTAAATTGTCGTCTTTATTTAATCCACCACAATTACTTAAGTTGACTTTTTTACTTAAAATATATTTTATATTTTAAATCGTTTAGTGTGTCAGTTTAACCTGTATCAGGTACAGTGAAATTTTGCTACACTACAAGTATGGTGTGGTCTCTCAGACAATGCTTTATTTATTTATTTATTTATTTTAATGTTACAATTAAAATATCTATGATAAAATGTGGTTTATATATTTTTGAGATTTTTTTTTTTTTCAATACAAGTTAAATTTATAATGTTTATAAAAATATAAATGCAGTAGAGTGGAATTTAAACCAATATTACAAACTAGAAGATAGCCCGTCAAAATGACATGTTTCCATTTTTAAAAGGATGATAAAACATTACAACAACTTTGGTCAATCATAGCCACTTTAGGCTTAAACAATTTTGAAAAATACAAAGATTGAACATGAGGGAAAAATCTAAAAAAAAATCAATAGAAATCTGCATTTAAAACTATAATAAAACTATCTGGTGGATGAGGAGGAATTGTAATGAACAAATGGTAAATGCATAAATTTTAAAAGTATAAAGTAAGGTAAAATATCAATTATAAAAGAATACATTGTGAAATTACAGCCAAAAAATATTTTAAAATACTGAGAGAAAATAATAAAAATATCCAAAATGTATAAAAAAAATTTCCCATTTTGGCAATTTCCAGACGAATATGAGAGGGTAGCCAAATTATTAATTGAATGGGTAAAATAATGACATAGAACATGCCGCTTTTGAATTTCACTCACAAAATTACAGTAATTTTTTCACAAAAAACATTCAAATTAACATGCATTAATAATGCAAAACATGTACTAATAATGCTATTAACTATTTTATACCATTAGCTAATACTTAAAAGAAAATACTTTATAAGATCGAAAACAAATGTCAACAATAAAGAGTAAACAATCGTGATTCGTTATGTAACAATGAAGTCATTCATGGCTGTAAAAAATAAATAAATAAATAAATAAATAAAGCAACCCAAATATAAAAATTCTAACAATATTGTGTTTAAAACGCACCTTCGCTTTTCTTAAATAAAAAGTTTTAATTAAACACTGTTAAAAATTTGACTGTTTTGCTGCATCATCATTACACAGCTTTTATAGAAAATGATTACTTTACCGTATTACACTGTTAAAAATTTGACCCATTTGTTGCAGCGTCACTAGCTTTTATAGAATATCTCTTTTATGACCAATGCGAATGCTGCATATCACAGTAAAAGTAACCGCTTTATATAAAAGTAGTGGAGTGATGCTGCAGCAAATGGGTCAAATTTTTAACAGTTGCTGCAGCATCACTCCAACACTTTTATAGAAAACGGTTACTTTGTGTATGTTACTTACAGTGTAGTCTATAAAAGCTGGGGAGTGATGATGCAGCAAAAGGGTCAAATTTTTAACAGTGTACTGCTAAAATTTTGACCCATTTAATGCAGCGTCTCTCCACAACTTTTATAGAATGTCTCTTTTATGACCAATGAGAATGCTCCATAACACAGCAAAGTAATCGTTTTCCATAAAAGCGGTGGAGTGATGCTGCAGCAAATGAGTCATATTTTTAACAGTTTGGATATTGTGTTTGAAATAGGGAAAAGATTTCAAAGCACAGTAAATTGTAGTGACGTCATTTACAGCTCAAACTGTAAATCTGACAAATGAGAAATCTCCATTATGACTCTGGAACGTTTGCATTGGACAAAAATTGATAGCCTTTAAAATCGGAGATAACTTTTCACAATGGAATTTGTCATTGGTCACAATAAGTGTTTTTTCTCATGGATGGGTTGACCCCAGAATCGTTATACACGGAGGGATTTTATATATATAATTTTTGATAAAAAACCACTTGAAATGAGCTATATATGTAATGAATAAAAAAATATGTTTTACTTTACTTTTATAGTTTATCCTGTTATATGAATTAATAGCAAAACTTAAAGATTTGGTAAATTACATAAAAAATGACACAACTACAATGTGAAATTTGTGCAATAAAGAAAAAGTATTCATATTCGATGCAATACCGTAATTATTTTTGCAAATTCTTACCATATTCATGACATAACTTTCAGGTGCATTCTAAACACATAGGTTTTTGACAGCAAATTTATAAATATGCTGTAATAAATAAGATTTTTTCCATAGTAATACTGAGAAATCTATTTTATGAGTCACCAGTCTCTTCACTGTTGGATTCAGAAATTTTGTTCTCAGTGGAATATAAACCTTCATAACAGAATTGTTCATCATACTCATCTTCATCAGAAAAATCATTCCTTGCTTCATGTAGAAGTCTGATTCATTTTTGCATAGCATTCATCAGGAAGGTGTAAAATATTTCTCGGTCTGAGTTTCATTGTCATTCTCTGACAAGGCAAAAATGTGCTACATTAAAGGTATGATGCAATCTGCTAGACCTCTCTTATAGAAATAAACTTAATAAAAGAAAAAACATGCATTTGCACTTTTAATCAATAAGGGAGGTTTTTCAAGATTGCAAAATTGAAAGATATTGGAATAATGCATTCAATTGATCGAAAGACAAAAGAAGGGTTATAGTATGAATAACACTAAAGGTCTGTGAAACTAGCAATATCTGTTATGGGTTAAACTGGCACTTACTGTGATTCAAATCGGAAATTATGCTTCTTTCTGCATGATGTGACTGATAAATTTGCCTCTTCTCTCTGTTAGATCCCTTGCCAAAATTCTGTTCTAAAATTAATTTAATACTCTTTCAATGCCTTTACCACCATATTTTAGTTTTCTTTTATAAGGTTTACACTACCAGGTCAGTTTTTTTTCCCTCCTTAGTGGATGCTCTTTCAGTCTATGCATTTGTGATTTAAAATCAAACATTTTGGTGTTCAAATGTATCTGAATTAATCTCTATTCTCCACGAGGGGTTCCTCAAAGAATGACTTCCAAGCACTAATTTAAATCCTTTCAAGTTTCATTTTATAATGAGTATCAGTTCTCATTCCCTTTAAAAACTTTCAGACTTCTGAAGCTGTTTTAAATTCTATTTGGCAATTTATGCCGGCACATGCTTTTTTTCATTTCTCCTTTTGGCTTTGTCAGATTTCTTTGAATATCTTATTTTTTCTTGTATTAAAAAATGCTTTTTTTTTTCTTCTTCTTTTAAGAATTTCTTAATTCACCCACTCTTATTATTGTCAATATTTTTACTTTTTTAGTTTAATATTGCAAAAGCAACAGCACTTGTATTTTGTTTTAGGTGGTTATACAGATTTTTTGCTGTGCCTTCAAAATCTGCATCTCGCCCATTTCACAAAAATAATTTTAATACTCTCATCTATATTAATTTCATTTTAAATGCTGGGTATCGATATTTCACTTCTGTTTGTTCACTAGATATTTTAGTCTAATATAAGGACTTTATGTAGTAACTTTATTCCTTTGCCTCCCTCCCTTATATCCATATTCATATGCAAATGTAAATTTATATTAAATCATTTAAATTGTAAATTTCTGTTTAATATGCAATAAGAAAGTCATTGTAGCAAGATTTTTATATGTGTATATTTCTTATTTTCAGAATTCATCTTCAACAAGTCTAAACAGTGCAGATGTTGGAGCAAATAATTTTGCTACTATCCGAACAACGTCCATTGTAACCAGACAAATTAAAGAACATGAGCAAGAAAATCACATGCATGAACAAATGTCCGGTTACAAACGAATGAGACGTCAACATCAAAAAGCCCTTATACAGGTATGTAGTTTTAGTCTTTATATTATTTTTAAGACTTTTTTTTTAGACTAATGAATAACATGTCTTATTAATATGCTTTTTAATTGCTTGATTTGTTTGAATTTCATCAAAATATATGTAACTAACTAGAAAATTGTAGTCAACATTAAAATTTTCTGTCCATTTGAATAATTGCAAAATTAATGTTAAATATGAAAATGCATGTCCTGGATAGAATTATAACTAAAAACTAAACTGTTTTCTTTTTGTTATTAATTAAAATTTTTATGTAGATTTTAAGTAGTCTAAGACTAGGATTTCAGTTTGGTTTTTATTAGATTAATCACTGATTGCTTTTTTTTTCATTTAACCTTAATTATTTTATTGTGACTATATCAACAGTATATTATATTGGGAAGAACATTTTTATAATATTTCAAGATATTATTATTATTTTTATTATTTTTTTTCTGTAGATGTTTAAAAGTTGCACAGCTAACAGAGTATCCAACCCAGGTCATCGGTATAGCGCACCCACATTCTACCATCTAAACCACTTAGAACTATACCTATCCTGGCGCTTCTCACAATTATATGTTTGCAAAATTACAACCACAGCAGTAGGTAAAACACTTTCTGTACTGATGAACCACGTTTGGGAGGAACCTGGACAGAACTGCGCATGGGCGAAAAGAGCGAGTCCATGTCAAAAATGGGGAAGTTAGTACCATCTCGAGATGAGTTTGTTAATTAAACAACCCTAGATGTGTCGAGTTTTTTTTTTTTTTTTTTTTTTTTTTAAGGGGGAATACCTTTTGGTTTCTGTAATTGAATTATCTGTTTTTAAAATTACATTGAAATTCTATTACACCAAATAAGTTATAAAAAGACAAGTATATTAAAAAAGGCGATTTAAAGGTATGATTATTAAATTCAGCTTAATAACTTTTCACTCGCAATATAGCGCAACTTAATCTTTTTTGAAGTAACGGTAACATGGCGTGATTTTAAAACATACCAGATTAGCAATTTTTTAAATATTTTTCTTTACATTATTGTGTACATTATTTATTTATATTATTTGCATGCATTAGATATGAATATGGCGCAGATGTCATATACTTATAAGGTTTGGAACAATTGCTTTTCCGACGTCAATTTGGCGAAAACCTCATTTTCGAATACTGGTCAAATATACATCTTTAAATTATTTTCTATTATTTAAAAAAATAACAATAAATAAAACAATTTTTAAATATAATAAATTTTAAAAACTAATAACTATAGAACAAAAAACATTTTATATAATTAAAAAAAATTAAGGTAAATAAATAATTTATCAAAAAATAAACAGTATCAGGGTTGCCATATTAGGCAAAACAACGCCATTCTGGCGCCAAGTAAATCCCAGTGAATATATAACACACAAGTGCCCTGAATATTTAGGTTGTTAAAATTGGCGAATTTCTTGAATAGCCGCCAAGTCAGATGCCAAGTAGTCGTTAAAACTGCATTTTAGCCATAAAATAAATGTAAAAAAAAAAAAAAAAAAAAAAGACATGTTTTTATTAAAATTCACAAAAATGTAGGAGAAAATATATATTTTGGAAAGGTTATTCCGAGAACTAATAATAGGTCCACAATCTATTTATTTTAAAATAAAATTTCACTCGGAACAAAAAATAGAAAACAATATTTAATATCATTTCTCGGCCTCATAGGCTATTACCCCCAAAGTCTGAATGGAATCGGCTTGACATTCTGCCAAGTGAAGACCTTACTAAGCTGGTATATCAGTAAGCATCTGACTCTAGGACAAACATAAAACTATAGTGAATCCAGCATCGATGAATTTGAATAAATCTATATAATTCTTAGAAATTTTTCTGTAGAAAAATTCTACAGATTTTTTTTTTGCAGAAGGATTTTTAAGAGTTATATTGATTTATTCAAATTCATTAATGCTGAATTTTCTATAGTTTTGTGTTTGCCCCAGAGTCGGATGCTCACGGAAAATATTCCATTTTGTGGTACTGTTGTAATCTTGCCAACATATGATTGTGAGAAGTACCAGACTGGGTATTGTTCCAATTGGTTCATTTGGTAAAACATCAGTGCGCTATACTGATAACCTGGGTTCAATTCCCTGCTTGGATAATTTATTACTCTCTTTGCAATGCATCATTTAAGCAACTAAGGGGAAAATAAATAAAAATTAAAATCTTATTGAATGCAAGGCATGAGAAATTTTCTACAGAAAAATTTCAAAGAATTATTAAGAACATTTTTCTATTCTTTGTTACTGATATATTTATAATTAATATTAATTATACCACGCATTTGATCAAAACATGCATATTTTATGGCATGCACATGATTGTAATTTTGTGATACTATTACTGTAAAATTGATTACAGCATATTTTATGATGTCATAGAGGGATGTCTAAGTATACTAAAGTTTTTTTTTTTTTTTTTTTTTTTTTGTCTAAAAGACAAATTTCTCTCTAGATTCAATGTTTTTTACTGGGGTGGAAAATTTATATTTCACTTTACCAAACTGCAAATAATTCTCAGGTGAAAGCTCTGTGATGGAACTCCATCTTTTTAATATTTGGTTAGACGGAAATTGACAAAATAGTTATTCATGTCTGACTGGAAATAGTTTACCACTGTGCAGTGGGAAAAATGGTTATGATGTTGCACTGCTGGATTTCTTAGGAACAAATTAAAAATAAATCTATCTTAGTCGTAAATAATTCATATGAGAAATTGAGCATATTTGTTCAAACAAATAAGATTGATATGTTTGTTTATATTATTATGATGTATCTATCTGAATTATATGCGGTATGTTACAGAAACATATGACCTCTTTTTTTTGTCCTGAAAAATTTTATTTTCACCCATGAATGATTATAATTTGTCCTTTTCTTCACGAAAAAACAACTTTTCTAATAAAGAAACAGTTTGATAAAATGTTATATTGTGCTTTTAAAAAAAAGTCATATTTAAAAATAACATAAATTCTTTTTTCTAGTGTAATTTGAAATTTATAGGTGTATGAAAACAACATATTTCACAAATCAGTTGTAAAATAGTGATGGTGGAAAATCTAAATAACTTATCTACAAAGTATAAAATTTATAATTGTAATCAGCAATGCGTTGTATATGCAGTGATTGTCTAAATTTAGTTGCAATTGAAAGATTAATTCAGATTTTATCATGAGCTAACTAGTCTGTTAATCTGAGTTTTGAGTATCTTTTAATATTAGCTAAAAATAACTAATTTTAATTAAATTTTCGTCTAACGTCCTTTACTCAATTTATTCTTTCTCAGAGATGTCTCAATGTGTGAGCACCTTGTAATTCAAGTTTAGTTAGTTATATGCCGTTTTTGTACACTTATAACATGACAACGTTTTTTTTTTTTTTTTTTTTTTTAATTCAAAATTTTTTTAATATTTTTAGAATTAATGTATTTGTATTTAAGAATAAAGTTAGTCTTAGATTAGCTTTTAATAAAGATAATAAAGTTTGAATATTTTTACTACTAAGATTATTAAAAAGGGGGAAAAAAAAAAAAAAAAGAGTACTGTGCTCAGTATTTTGAATATATTGGGGGGGGGGGGGAATCCAAGTTAGCGGCTGTGCACTGAACAAAAAACCTCCCACTTTTCATCGCCTATTATCGGTACAACAAAGTTTTCTATTCCAAAAATGATTTAAAAACTCAATAATATCAACTACGTGAAAAAAAAAAAAAAAAAAAAAAAAAAGCTTGTAGTTAAGAATAAAAACACAACCGGCTTACACCGCTTATGATAATTCAACTGAGCGAGTATTTATACGCATGCATAGAGTAGGAGCATGAGAGATGCTTCAAGGAACAGATTAGTATAGATTACGCATGCGCATAAATGAATTTTTAATTGATAATTACAGCTAATTAATAACATTCTTGATCAAACGAATGTATGATAACAAATCTGTGGACAAATATCTTTCATTTAAAAAAAGAATGGTGTAATTTGATACAGAAGTTTTTACTCATTTGCTCTAAAGAAAACGCTTAGCTTTTTGAATATATAGGTATTTTGATCAAGGCAACAAGCTTGAAAATGTGTGCTTTTTTTTAAACCATTTTACAACTAGGCATATGATTTTCAAACAATATGAATTGAAATATTTTTATTTAGTTCCTATTATTTATTTACTCTAAACTTATTTATTTTGTATTTCAAATTTATTCCAAACAACATGAATTGAAATATTTCTATTTAGTTCATGCATTACTTATTTATTCTAAACTTATATGTTTTGTAATAAAATATTCAGTGACATAAATGTACTTACTGGCTACTAAAGAAATTATTCTCACTAATCAGTAATTGGCTATTAAAAAGAAACAATCTACTGGCCAGTGGCTACTAAGTAAAATTCCTTTTTTTCATCCTTAGTGCAGAGATCTTGGACTTTGGTCGAGGGATAAATGGAGGATTCAATTCACAAATTAATTCAGCCTAAACACTAATTCTTGGTATACTTTCATCTGGAGAAAACATGCAATCTGCTATCAGCTTTTCAATGTCTAAGAAAGAGATCACTATGGCAGCAATGATTTATTGTCTAGACAGACATCATATCGGATAGTCTCTGTGATTGGTGTGATTTGTAGGGAAGGTATCTTGATAGCCTATATTCACCTTTTCAGTGATTCAGTTAGTTCTGATTTCATTTTAATGAATTGCAATATGCAAAAAGATAGACTTCATCTGGTAGCCGAATTTCTGAAAAATGAGGATAGTCACTGAATGGATTGGCCTGCCAGATTGCCAGACTAAAACCATATAGAGCATCTCTGAATTCTGTAGGGAGGACAATTGAACTTGCTTTCCAACTCCTAGAACCACCAGGGCCTAAAAACAGTGTTGCTGGAAGTGTGAGACTGTTACTGGGACTCGATGCTCTGGGAAGAACAATTGAAACTTTTTCCACACCCAATACCACCCAGGGCCTTAAACCTGCATTGCTAGAAGTGTGGGACTAACTGCTACAAAGACTCTTAAACTTCTTGATTCCTGCATGAATTCCATTGTGAGAGCTGTATAATTTTAAGAGGTGACCGTACCCTTTAATATCCCATTTTTTAATTCAATATTGGAAGCTTTGTTTTTATACCTTCTGACACTGATTAGTCTTAAGTACAATCATGTGTGTGTATTATTACTGTTAAATGTTTTTTTTCCTGCTATATCAACCTTTCTACATACTTAATTTTACTAAAACCTGTCCAGTAGTTCTGGAAATAATCAACCAGATCTAAAAATTCTCCTATTTTGAGCATCAGCTTTCTGGAAATTTTTAATGTCACATGATATAGTAAATTGTGTAGCAGAGTAGATCAGATGAAACTTCAAACATACATAGAGAATATGGCAAAAGTCTTCTAACTTGGCAAAAATATGCAATACTAGGCCATTTTAATTTTTGGTGCTATACAATGGTGTTGAAACTTATTAACTTAAATACAACACAAGCATGTAAAATTATTTGAACTCTAAGATTTTTATTTGCTTTGAAAATCCAAGATCTGTGCTCTTTTCCTTGATCCAATCTCATCCTGGATTTCCTTATCAATTGCTAACAAACATAGAGATAATAGGCAAGCATCTTATGATGTTTATGCTTGCTTTATGTTACTCCTTACTGTTCCCATCTTCAATTCTTTTATCTTTTGCTCAGTGTGGTAACCTCTTGTTTGAGTCTTTGCTTTTCCATTTCAGAAAAGTAAAAAATTCTTTTGTGCAGTTCTGTGACTGTTTTCTTAAATATTTATAATAATTTTGGAGAACAAAATCTCATATAATTGAGCAACAAAATGTCTAAGTATGTTCTTAATTGATGGTTGATTGTGTTTCATGATCTTTTATTCATAGAGCAAAATTTGAAGTAAAAATAAATAATTTCTCCAGGCAAGAAACATTCCTTAAAAGTAAAGAACTCTAATACAGATTTATATGAAGACTTCATCTAAACTGCTATTTGGAGAAAGGTACATTCTTTGTTCTTCAGAAACCAAAATACCCTGAGAAAACTATGCATGTCATGATAATAAGTATGATCTCCCAAATTTTTTTCTTCAAACTGTCAGAAACTATGCATGACTGTTTTATATTGATTTGAAAAGAGGGGAGGTGGGCGTCATACTTGTTGGAACGAGGTAATATTTAACAATGATTCTATGGATATAAACTTAGTTTCTAATAACATTTTTCTCAAGGAAAAATATGTTATACTAATGAATCATTGGTAAATATAGAACATAGCAATGTTTGGTGAAATTCTATCATTAAAGAATTAAATTAAAAAGGGTTCTTTTAAATAGTCTTTTCAATTGAATTAAGCAATCAATCCTTTGAGCAGAAGATATCTGTTAATCATTATTTAATCTGGACGTGAAGATGAATTTATCAACAGAACATTAAGAGTATAAAAGTATTCAACTCGAATAAAGATCAGTTTTATCAGATTTTTTCTTCTTAATATGTTATGAGAAAGCATTCATACTTTTGGACCTAAACTTGAAATTATCACAGAATAGTCAAATATTGCTTAAAGTATATTTAGACAAAAGATTACAAACTGCTTAGATTTTCCACCCTTGTACAAAACGTGTATCATTGCTATATTTTCTTTTTGTAGCTATATTAAATTGTATTTTAGTTAAAAGCAAGTATGCAAAATAAATTTTTTTGGGGGGTATTTAGAGTATCTTGATTTTGCTCATCGTTCTGGAGAAAATTCCAAAGAAAGCTCGAATTTCTTCTGAATTTCATTATGGAAAAAGCTGGTATGAGGTTTGTATTATGAGTGCCTTAAAATTTAATCAATGCATGGTTTTCTTATTTTATTGTAAGCATATAACTGGATTTTATTATAGAACTATCTTCTTCTTTAGTTGGAAGCCAAATGTCGACAAGAAATGGAGGAGCATAAGCAAAAATTAGATAAAGAATATGAAAATATTCTACAGCAGTTTAGCAAAGAATTAGAAAAGTTGCAAATGAAACACCAACAAGAACTAGAAAGAAAGGTAAATTTTAATGCATTTAACTGTTTTAAATATTATTTAAAAGGTTTTACAATTATGTTAAGTGAATAACTGAATATTAAAAAAAGATAAGTTTTTATGTGAGTTGGAAAAAGATTAATTTACTTCTTCGTCAATAAGATTATTGTTCTAATGTTGCTCATAGTTGTAAATGTGCTTTAACAGTTGTAGTCTTGTCAGATTTATTAATAACTTTGATTATTAATTTTGATTTACTATGCATTATTTTTTTTTTAGATAACTGAACATTAAAGAAAATTTTGATTTAATTTTTTATGTATACAAAATGACCACTTTCATAATTTACATCCCCATCTAATTTATGCATTTTGTACTTTTAAAACAGATTTTTAGGGGGGGGGGGGGGAAGCTTTAATAGAAAGTGTAATCTACTAAAAAACAATTTTCAAAAGTAAAAAAGCCAATCAAGAAAAAAAAAGGGATGAAAGTTGTGTTAAAAAATGGTCTGATATGAAATTTTCAAGCTTATATTATGTTAATTATTTAACATTTTCCATTAAAAAAATTACTATTTCTAAGTCAATGCCTTTGCATATGTTGATAGAAATCCTTTTCCCTTGTACTAAATACATCGTAAACATGTTTTGAAAATTCAAATGTTTTAAAATTATGTATGATGGGCTTGATGGCCATTTTTCCATATTTTATACTAATTTCTATGTACCCAAATCCATAGTTAAAATTTAAAACACAAAATTGTTATTTAAGCAGACATTTCCGTACTAAAATTCTGATGTTGAAATTTAAAAGTTTTGTTTAGTTGTAGACAATCTATAAATAGATCGCTGAGTGGTAACGTGTTAAAGATATTTGTCCATAGTTAAAATCAGAAGTTCTAAATTGTACTTAATGTAAACTTACTACACTTTCCTTTAGAAACTTGGTGCTTGAAAATTTGTGTAAAATATGAAAAGATAGTTGCCAAGCTCATCATGCATAATTTTAAAACATTTGAATTTTCATAACACGTTAATGATGTATTTAGTACAAGAGAAAAGAATTTCTATCAACATATGCAAAGGCACTGACTTAGAAATAATAATTTTTTTAATGGAAAATGTTAAATAATTAATGTAAGCTTGGAAATTTGATATTGGACAATTTTTTAACACAACTTTCATCCTTTTTTTTTTTTTTTTTTTTTTTTTTAACTTTTGAAAAGTGTTTTTTAGTAGATATCGCTTCTTTTTTTTTTTAAAGAGATTATATAAAATTTAAATAATCTGCTCATTTAAATTGGAATGAGTTCTCATAGAACCTTTGTAAGTAGGAAGTAAGAAATATATGTACATTGTATTTATATATCATTTATTTCTTAGAGTAATTTATCATTTATAAGTATGAAAATTTTGTAAAAAACTGATAGAATTGAAATAAAATATTGATTTATAGTTGCTATTTTAGTTAGATATAATACGAAAATCTAGTTTAACAAGCAAACGAGTAATAAACTGAAATTTTTCTTTCAGCAATTTGTGCCTGTACACAGACGCTTACTTGTATACATTTCTACAGCCCTGTATTTTATCTGCTATCTTTACATTCATACTACTATTTAGCTTAAATTTAATTCAGACTAAAATACTCTTAAAACTAGTAAAATCACACTTCCAGAAATTGTCATTTGTTGATGGCCATATATCTATTTTTTGCGTTGTCCTGTAAATCATTTTATCTGTATTCAGTAAACACGTTTTAGCATGCTAAATATAATTCAGCATAAAAAATGCATAACTAATTTGGAAATGTAAATTCTTTTATTCCTAGGAAAATGAACTAAATATATTTTCTGATTTGTTTGTCTTCCCGCAAATGAAATGCCTTTAGTTTATTATTGATGATTATAACTGGCTAATATTGGTCTGGAGGCCATCTTTTCGCATTTGACATTAAATTCTAATGTGCCCAAATTCGTTGTTAGAATCCAAAATTGTTACTTATTCAGACATTTAGATAGCAGACACTTCCGTACTTAAATACTGGTGTTGAAATTTAAAAGTTTTGTCCAGTTGTAGGTAATCTATATGGTACCGTTGGATGGTAACGGGTTAAATATTGGTGAGAAATTTGCATAAAATATGGAAAGATGGCCGTAAATCGACATGATATAAAATATTATTGGTTAATATAACTATACAAAGTTGGTTTGATTGGTACAATTGGTTCGGTAGTTCCAGAGAAACTCTATACTCTTTGTTTCACAGACCTTTTTAAATAAACATTTTATGGTAAAATCCTATTTCATCATACAATGACGTCAAAGTTGTTATCTATGTTGACTCTTTAGCTCACACACAAAGTGAATATCCTTTACCATGGTTCTCTTTTTATATAAAAATCACACTCAACTCAATTTTTTTTCAAAAGTTTTGTTTACATTTAGTAATAAAGCTTTAAATGCTAATAATTTTAAATAACTGCACTTTAGAAGATATCTCCTCCTTCAAAAATTAATTTTATTTTAAAGATCTTTCTAAAAATGAACTTTTACACTGTTTTATTCTAAACTGAATTTTACAAAAGCATGTAGCTTGAATAATTACCTGTCCGAAAATGCATTCTATACTTCTTTCTGTCCCTTATTTAAGTTTGTCAAACATTTTTTTTTTTCAATCAAGGTACAAAGAAAAAAGTGATCATTTTCAGTATTTCGATGTTTAAAAAAAAAATCTTGTATCTTTCTTTATAATTATTTTATAAAGATGAGTTTGATCTCAAATTAAAGCTTTTCTTTAGTAGATTCATTAGTTTTTGTTTTATTTCTCTGTGATAATTGATTCCTTAAAAATCTGAACTTTTAAAATGCCATGTTTAGTTGATTTAACATGGAGAAGTTGTCTTGAGTATATTAAGCAGTTAAGCGGTCGTTATGTTCTTGGCGTTTGTTTGTTTGGTAAGCATTTTTTTTTCTTTTTTGGCTTGGCAGAACGACCGTCCTGCTTGATTTTAAGATGAAGCATCTATGGACAATTCACTGACATTACATTTTGAGATAGTTTATTAATCTTATTTTTTTCTATGGTTAAACATTTTTTTAATTTTTTTAAAATAATATGATCTATTCATTAGTAGCGTAATATAATAGACGCTTTCAGTCATGACGTCAGTTATGACATTTTGCTTGGATACTGACTCCAAACAAACGGTTGCTACGCTGTATTTTCTATTTTATTTGCATATTACAGCAACATTTTTCAGCGATATATAATTGACACATGTTTAATGCTTTATATACAATGATACCATTTTCTACGATTTATATTTAATGATATATGAAGCATAGCAACCGTTTGTTTGGAGTCAGTATCCAAGGAAAATGTCTTGACTGACGTCACACTGAAAGCGTCTATTATGAAAACAAGAAAATGTGTATAAACAAAATATTTTGCCATCTAGACAAAAAAAATTAAAATGTGACTGATGTTACATAAAAAGGACATAAAGTAAAACTTTTTTTTTTTAATTCTCCTTTCTCTATCGATATTAATATTATTGTTTCTTTTACTTAGTTATAAAATACTTCTAATTAACAAGAAGCAAAAACAAATTTGCATGAAAAAACATATAATTAATAGCAGAAGAAAAAAAAATACCTGTGACTGATGTTACACTTTTTATGTGACTGATGTTATTCATCCAAATTACTTAAAAAACAAAGATTTTTATTGCATATAACATACAAAATAGGTAATATAAAACAAATTATTCAAATATAAAGCATGCTAATGAATTTAATATAACTTAAATTCATTAGCATAATTTAAGAGCATTCACAACATTGGGTATGTTAAGTTTTTGTATTACTCGCTCCTATGGATAAAAGACCTCATCAATTTGCAAAGGCCTCTTCAAATAATTTCTAGTTTGGATCATAGTGTTGGCAAGATATTCTTTATCAGCAATAGACTTTTCTTCACGAGGAAAAAGTTCTTTCTCATAATCTACTTCAACCCAATCTCCATCTGACGCTATGGAACTGACTGATTTGTCTAAAGTGATTGGTCTCAATGCATGAGAAAATCACTGTACTTCAGTTTTTTCATGGACTATTTTTAAAAAATGACTAAGTTTTATCCCTTCGATTGAAGTTGCATTTGAAAGGATTTTTTAAATTTCAAAATTTTATGTTATTATTCTAGGCAACATTTCATACATTTTTATGTTTGAAACTGTTGCAGCAGATGATATGCTACAGCTCTCATAAAACACTGTAACAAAATCTTTTGTTATAAAAGGCAAAATTCTGGTTTTATTATCAGATAAACAACTGTTGATCCTATCTTTATTTCAATTTGAAACAGTCATTTTATGACACCTTTTCTTCACCTTAGGTATAGACAGCAAACTAAGTTTTACACAGGTTGTGGCTTTTCCAAAAGCATTAGAATTATTAAAAAGAGAATTTAAATTCTCAGAACTATGTGATACTTTCTGTTTCGATTTTCTGCACTTTTCAACTCTTTTCTTAATGTTTTCTTTCATTTCCTTTCTTATTCATTTCTGTACTAGTTTTGGTAATTTTAACAAACTATCTTTTCGTTCCTTTCTTTCTTAGTTTCTAATACATCAAAAACATGCCAAATTTTGATAAAGAAAATCAGAAATCAATAAAACACTGTACTAAGATGATCAAGTAGTTGGGAGGATTGGGTTATGAAATATAGCTACCTCAAAACGTATGACCAAGATAGTTTTGAAAACAAGAACTGTATTAAAAACAATAATTCGTTGTATGTCCCAATAGAGTGGTAATGCCATTTTCTTACCAAAAGTTTTCTATTTTGCTCCAGCTGTATGTAATAAAGATATTGTTTTATAGTTTAATTATATTAAGTAATTAATAACAAAGGTTTAAATAGAATTTTTAAATAATAACCAGCCCTGTAGGAATTGAACTTTTTTTTTTTTTTTTTTTTTTTTTTTTTTTTTTTTTTTTAAATGTCAAATTTTAGCCAAAATTTCAATTTTTGGAGTAAAAATGCAGATTCAAGCCATTTTTTTTTTCAGCGGTAAAATTTCACATAGTTGATGTACTAGTATAAAGGCAACTTTTGGCACCTGCCCATTTTTGATTTAAAAAAAGCAATTTTTTTCGCTCAACCCTAATACACATATATTTATATAAAATTTGATTATACATGAAGATTCAAAATGTGCATTTTTTTGACGATTTCTTAAGATTTTTTCATTTTATTTGCAAAAACACTGAAACATAAAAATGAATGTATATTTAATCATTTTTATTACTAATGGACTCTACAATTAGTATATTAACCCATTTTCGGCCAAAGGTTCGTATACGAAACATTTCGATAAATATTTTTTTTTAACACTCTGACACATTTTTTTCAAGAATTTTATTTTTCTTCTATTTTTTAAGGCTTTTGAAGACATCCATAAAATATTAGTAATTCAATTGGAGTAAACACTTTCTCTTAAAAAATTTTCAAAATACGCTAGAGTTTTAATTTGAAACGCCTTTGACAAATTCGACTTTTTTAAAATATATTATTATTCCAATTGAAATGAATTATATGTTTTTAAAATAGATTAAAGCTGCAAATTCTGTATATGAAATAAGAATAAAACAAAAGTCATAAAAATATTATTCATATTCATATTATTCATTATAAGAAATAATATTTTATATTATTATATAAAATATTATTTCTTATATAAAATATTATTTTTCATGCACGAATCTTTTTTTGTGTCTTAATGTCTGTAATTTAAGCATATTTCAATAAAAATAATGCTACATTTTATAAAATTTCTGTGCTTGGCCTAAAATGGGTTAAGACACTGTAAGATTATGTATATTGACTTTTTTGTGCATTTCTGCCACAAGTCATTTTTATATAACACATAGCTCACTAAAAAAGTGCTATAAGAATGAAATTGCTATTTTGTTAAGTTTTGTTATCTGTTAGGCTCCATTCACACCAATCTTTTTTTTTTTTTTTTTTTTTTTTTTTTTAACAATATTTAGATAAGTGAAAATTTCTTTTAAAAATACATTTCCCGTAGGATACATCAGGTCTGAAAAGGTTAGAGTTACTTGTTATATTAGAACTAACTTATGACTGAGTTTAGAATTACAATGTAATCATTTTGGATTTCCATGCTATGAGTTAGGTTAAACGAAATATTGGGTTGGGGGAAAAGTAAGTTTGCTTTTTTTCGTGTTTTTCAAAGTGAATTTATTTATATAAATAAAAGAAAACTAATCAAAATTTATGTGCTATTTTGTTCGATGACCTTTTGCCATTGTTCTGGTAAAACAATAATTCCGTCATTGTAGAATTTCTGAGAGTTCTGGGCAAAAAACTAAATAAGGTGATTTTCACAAGCCTTTTTCGACTTAACACTTTCAGCTTAACACTTTCAAGAGAGTACTGCATAGGGCGGAACAAATGGTAATCCGTTGTATCCAGGTCCGGACTATATGATGGGTTCATCAAAACACTTCCCAACAAAGCTCTTTCAGTTTTTGCCGAGTGACTAAAGATGTGTGTGGTTTAGCATTGTCATGATGGAAGACAGCGCCTTTCCTTTCGATCAGTTTTGACCGGGTTTTTTAATTGCCTGCTTCAATCACATTAGTTGTTTACAGAAGATAGTTGAATTGATGGTTTGGCCAGGTTTCATGATGGAAAATTCCTTTCCAATCCCACCAAATACTCAGAATCACTTTCGTAGGCATCAATCCGGGCTTTGCCACCATTTGTGAAGCTTCGATCACGATCTTTTTAGCACATTGTTGTTATACGTGATTCCCTTTTCATCACCCGTAATGATTTGTTTCAAAAATGGCTCGATTTCGTACCGTTTCAGTAGCAATTCACAAATGAAAACTCTGTCCATTAAATTTTTCACTGCAAGTTTATGGGGAACCTAAGTATCGAGTTTCTTTTGGCATCCAATTTTATGTAAATGGTTCAAAATTGGTTTATGGTTAATGTTTAGCTCCTTAGCAATGCCGTGGGAAGAAATATGTCAGTCTACCTGGATTGTTTTTTAAAATTTCATCGAATTTTTCAAGGATTGGTCGGCCAGGGAAAGGTTCATCTTTAACATCGAAATTTTCGGAAGGAAAAAGAGGAAACCGATTCTGACTTTGGCATTTACTTAAGCACTGATTACCATAAATGCCACACAAGTTTCGATGAGCCTGCGCCAGTTTTTCCTTTTTTGGAAGTAAAAAACTAAAATGTGACGAAAATGATCTTCTGAAATCTCTATTTTTAAAATGCAATAACTTTTGACTGGTTAAACAGATGACGCTACCTTTATATCTAGAATTTTCTAGAAACTGTTACCTTTCAAACGCTGTATAGTATGACTTAATTGAGTAAGTATTACTCGAGATATGGGACTTTAAAGCTATCTATTGGGAAAAAACGAATTTACTTTTTCCCCAACACAATATTAATTTTTAAATAATTGTTCAATTATTGTGATGTGAGAAATCCTCATGCTGAGATGACAATGTGTAATTCAAGTTTTTGATAGTTAAATTCTTCTGTTGACTTACCTTGAAAAGATACTATTCCTTTACATAACAGAATATAGAGAACATAACAATTGAGTGTTGATTTTAAAAATAAATCTTTTATCACTGCTGCTTTTTATTCAGCTATGTATCTGCGTTGTAAAACTCCAAAGTTTCCAGATTCTATTTCTAGAAGACATTTAAGTGAACAGTTATAAATTTTTTTAATTACCTATTTTGCTCGATCAAATCATGCAATGACAATGGTATTGTCTTTGTGAGACCAAAATAAATTAACATAACAATCATAAGAATATAAAAGTCTAATATTCTTTAAACAACTTTTTTTAAGAAAAAAATGCTTTTATTATATGAAACATAAATTATGCATTATTTATATATAGTGTTTGTATGTGTATAATATGAGAGTCCAATTCAAATTGCTCTTATTGTAATGCCTTTTTTTCCCTTTTATCACAAATATTTTTTTTTTCTTTCTTCTAGTTAAAACAAAATTTAGCTAGTGAGAAACGCCTAAGCAAAAATATTACCCAACAACATGAAGAAGAAGTTAAAAGGTACCAAGCACAGCAAAAATCAGAGTACAAGTATTTAAAAGACAGGTTAAAGAGGGTATGATATAATTTTGTGAATTTGTTTAAAAATTAAGATAGATTAATTCTTATTGTATTTTCAATATATATTTTTTTCACACGGCATATGATTTTGTATTAATGACTTTTAACTTAATTATTCTTTTTTGGTATGATCTTCTAAACGAGAAACTAAAGTATTGTCTTTAAAAAAAAGGATTAAAACTCTTTTAAGTCACTGTTTTAAAGTTTATTCTCCACTATCTGTTTTTATCGTGTGTAGTATTGGAATGATATCTAATCTAATGGTTGGTTGTCTGCCACCCTCTCTACATTTATCATATCAGTGATGTAAAAAATTTCAAAATTATTTATTTGATAGCTTTTTGAACTATATTGGTGACTTGTATATCAATCGATGATGGAGATTGAGGAATAAAAAGCAAGTATCATGATACCTACTATAAAAATATTAGGCGTCAATTAAAAATTTTTAGTTGCAATTTCTAAAATCATTTTTAATGTTATTATAACATTGTATGCTGCTTTTTAGAAAAGTATAAATTTTTATTTTAAATTATTGGAGTTCTTAATAATCTCCAATATTATAATAGTTGAACAGGGATACCACTTTTCTGACAAATGGCTAATTTCTGCTTTTTTTTTTTTTTTTTTTTTTTTAAGGATCCGTGATTTTCATTAAACAATTTTGAAATAAAACAGGGATTTTTGTCAAAAGATCGCAAAATATAAAAACGATTTTCATCAAAAGATCGCAAAATATAACAGTAATTTCGTCAAAAGATGGCAAAGCAGAAATGAGATTTTCATTAACTGATTGCGAAATAAACATCGATCAATACATCGATCAAACATCGATCGATTAATCAATCATGAAAATATAACAGTAATTTTCATCAAAAGATCACAAAATATAACAGCAATTTTCTTTAAAAGACCGCAAAATATAACAGCGATTTTCATCAATTTTATATACTCTTCTAAGTTGTTAAAGATCCAAAAAAAAAAAAAAAAAAAGTTTTCCTTTTTTTTAAAAAAATTAGTTTTAATTTAATTCTTTATTTAGTTTATTATAAAAACAAAATAGTTTACTAAATTTAAACATAAATGTTGTGAGAAATGTCATAAATTTTACTTTACACATAATTTCCTCTTTGTTATTTTCTGAGTCGTATCCGTGATTGAAGCAATATAATAATAATTGTAAAACTGATTAAAGAGCTTTTAATTCTTGCTATGCTTAGAAATTAATAGAAAAATGCACCTGCAAGATGCAAAACAAAATTTTAAAAATTGGATAACTTCTTAGCAAAACAAAAACAAAATTTTATGCAATGCTGGTGATTACAATTGAATTTAATAAAAATGAAAAAACACATACTAATGCATCTACATTTGAATATTATATCTAACAACTAACGACCACTAATTTCAAACACTGGTACCACTATTTCAAGTCTTACAAATTAAGTATATTGAAGTTGTCATAGAATGTCTGTTTTTCTCGATGCTCAAATTTGAAATTAACTTGAAGTAATATAGGAATATATTTCAAATCAAATGGTACTTTGATCCATAGATTTTGTTACTGTGTTCTTTGGAGTAGCATGGTTAGTAATAACTCTGAGAAAAAGAACATTTACTAAATTTTTAGATAAATTTGTTTTTAAAGATGATATATGAATATACTTATTCTTATACTGTTACTTTCATTTTGTTTTTTACAATGTTACTAAAAATATTAATACATTTCTGCTTAAAATAATGACCTTTTTTCCTCTGAGTAGTGTACTTTTGGGGATCCTGCCTTTTTAGCACTTTCCAAAAAAGTTGAAAAGTGCTTATGCATTTGGTTTGTCTGGCTGTCTGTTCGTCCATCCATGCTCTAATTCCCACAAATATACTCAGATTTTCATGCAATTGATAAAATTTTTTTAGGGTCACCAAAGCATGTTTGGTATTGCATATAAAATATGTACGATTACTGATTCATTTACAGGGTCATTTAAAAGAATTTGATTACATTAAAGTATATGGGAAAAAATTGTTTGGAGATTATTTTAATGACATTATGTTATTTCAAATGTATTGAAACTGATATAAATCACTGAATTTCACTACGATAATGTTAAAACAAAGTATTCATAGTATTTTTTTTTTTTTTTAATTTATAGGGACACACATACACACAAAAAAAAAATTGGTTATAGTACTGCTTTAGCATAATAATTGCTGGAGAATACATTTTAAATTTCAGTATGCACTTTTGAATTTAATTAGTTTTCTTGCATATTATTTTTTATATATAAATTCTATACCTTCTATACAGGGATGCAGAAAAGTATTCACATACCATTCTCCTTATTAGAGGAAATTGCTGTAGGGGAATTTTCAGCTAATATATATATATATCTCTTAAATAAACTAAATTTAAAAATGCTTATTGTTAATAGATACAAATCTTTATATCATATACAGGGCTGCTAAAATATTCGGATAATTATCCGATTGTTGATGGGAGCAGCTGAAATACGGCTTTGAAATGAGTTATGCATTTCCATGTGGTGAAATGAGACGTAATATTTTAATTTTTTAAATGATGCAGTTTTGTTACATTATTCAGAATGTGTTGGAAAATGCTTCATAATCTATGCTCGACACATGCTTTCTTTCTAGAATGAATATTGCATATAATTTATGACGCATAGGCTATTGAATGCATTTTACTGTGATAATTTGTTGAATGTAATTTAGTTTACTCTTTTTTCTAAAACTTAAAATTTAACCCTTAACAGGAAATAAGTAGTGGTGATGCTTCATCACGTCAAAGGGATGATGCAATACGAAATCATAAAGAAGAAGTTCTTCAGCGCCAAACAGCTTCATTACAACGCCTGCAGAGGGAGCAGGGTGATTCTCATAGGCTAGAAATTAGGAAATTCCGAAGACGGAAGTTATTACAATACCATCAAATGGAACAGAATTTACTTAGAGATGTAAGATTTAAAAAGTCAATTTTTCTGCTATTACCCATGCACTATTTTTATAAATTTCCTTTTTTCTTAACACATGTATTGATAATTTCTGTCATTTAGCGAAATATATAACTGATGTATTTTGCAAATAGATAAGTGAAATCCCATTAAAATTAATTGTACAATGATTTTAGTTCTTTGTCTCTAATTTTTAGATTAACAGAATTTATCTAAAGTATTTTTGAATATTATAAAAAGTATGTACTGTATATATTGTTCTCATTCATGATAAATTAATCTTTTAAATTTTTTGCAAAATAAAATGAAAAGTTTTATTAAAATAAATTATGCTCTGTTAAAAGTTTATAATTATTGTTTAAGATAAATGTATAAAATTAAGTCTAAATTTAATAAAAAAAAATCTGTACAGTTTTTTAAGGAAAGGAGGTAAACTTATTATGCCCATTGTATTGAAATTGAATTTTTAGTTCAGCAATTGGTGCAGAACATATATATTCACAGTGAGTTATTTATTTAAATAAATCCATCAATCTGTCTCATGTTTCATGCCAAATCTTTTACACTCAAATTATTCTGGTTTATAACTTTTACAATTTTTATGTATTTAAGATAAACTTTTGCTTAAAATTAAGGAATTAAATCTGTAAGAATTTTTTAAACAGAAAATATTCAGTATAGTAGACTTTCTCAAATCTGTATCCCTAAAATCCACACATGTAAACATTGAAACTTTCAATTCAAACATAGGGTCAAAATTAGACGTTTTTTAATTGTTATATCATTCTGTAAATTTTTTAAACACAATTCTCATTAATGTGACTCAATTTATGATTTTTCACCAAGGAAGTATAAATTTATTTCTGAAAAAATTGCATATACATTTTGTTAATCACAATCTTTTATCCAAATATATTTATGTAGCAATCAAACTTTTTTGGTTATTAAGTGTAAGTCTGACTAAACCTGAAATAAAAATTCCTTATTTTAATATTTTGATATGAGGTATCTTTATGAGACAAGTTGTATTGAAACATTCAAGGAAAATGTATTTTTATGGTGTATAAGTTTAATTATGCATTATTACGTATATACATTTACTCATAATGTATAAGTACATACATTTACATACTTATACATTTACTTATAAGAATTTATTCATTTTTTTAAATCCTCTTAATTTTTACTATTTTATCTTATTACTTCACTTATTATTTTAATATTCTCTTATGTTGTACACTCATTATAATTTCAAGTGCATTATTACATTCAAATTATGTTTATAAAATGTAAATAAATCAATGACCTGAAATCCACACAGCCTGTTTCTAAGCAGTGCATATTTGATGGAGACTACTAAGGTCTTTGTTTTAATTAAATGTGAACATTACCATGTATTTTATAAATCTACTTTTCTTTAAATGTTGAGATTTTCCATTAAATATTTTGAGAATTTTTTTCAAAATTGTTGAAATTTTTAATTGTAATAGATTTTAATTTGGTGGATATTTTGGTACTTTTATATTAGCTGATCACAGATGATAAATCGCCTAAATATCCATCGCATTTGTCATCATTCATACTGCATCAATTTCATTCAAAGTACAAATCTTTTGCTCATTTCAGAAAACTTTCATCTTAAATGCATATATTACATACTTTTATTTACATATCCTCCCTCTCATTTCATTTGAAATAATATGCAATAGTACTATAAGCCAAAACATTTTATTTCAGCATTGTTTCAAATTTATACAAAATAGGTTAGAATAAATAATTTTTCTTGAATGCTTTTTTTTTTTTTTTTTTTAAGCCTTGTACAAAAATTTTGAAATAGTTTAATTTGAACTTATCAACTTATTAAAACTGTATTAATAAACAAAATTTTATCATTAGTTTTTAAAATAATGCCTTTAATATTTTTAAAAACAATCACTTATGCCATTAGAAGCAGTGGGCCCACTGCTTTTTAGTTAAATTTAAAGCAAGCATAATTAAAGAAGATGTAAGTGGATGTTACGTGATAAATATCGAATTTTCAAAATGAAACATTTTATTGTAAATATGTCCATGTATGAGATACCTATTCATATTAAGATTAGTATGACAGATAATTATAAAATGAAAAACAAACTAAGTACATCTGTGGAATTTTTAAAAAGCATAAAGCATATATTTTACTTTAACGTATAAAATAGTGTTGAAGAAACATATTAAGGTTGATAAAAATTATTTTGGCACATTAGCAAACTCTATGTTGGAAACAGTAAAACACGCTGTCTGTTTAAAGTTAGCTGAGAGAGAATCATTATTACTTCATCCTCTGTAACATCATCTGCATCCGGCATATAAAAAGTGTCACTTTTTCTATCTTTTTTTCCAAATTCAGCAGTTTCTTTTTTAATTTTTTTATTCGTATCCTCAAATTCTAAAGTTAGAGCTACATAATATGTTTTTTTAAATATAAGTTTCATAAATCCATAGTCACCAGCTTTAGCAGATTTTGGCTAAACTATTAATTCCTTCTTGGTCTTCATAATTGTGGCAATTGAATGAAACTTTTTTAAAGCTTAATTGAGTAATTTATTTAAATTTAATTAGTGGGGTAAGGGGGGACACCTTTTGTACACTTACCTCATGACCTCTGGAGGGATCCCACTTACCCCAACCTACCTTAGATTAAAAAAAAAAAAAAACTTCTATTTAGGAGATTTGTGACACTTAATATGAGTACTGGTATTTCCTTTTTTAAGCTATTATATGAATAAATTTCATGCTAATATTTTATAATCTCTGTAGGTGTGTAAAGAGATTTGAATTTATTTTGACAAATAATTGATTTGACTGCTTTTAGGAATTAAATAAACGACAGTCACAATTAGAGCAGGCTCATTCAATGTTATTACATCACCATGACATGACGCAGGAGCTGGAATATCGCCAACAGCGTGCTGTTCATCAGCTTAGAGAAGAACATGTCCGTAAACAACATCAAACTGAACTAGCCAATCAACAAGAATATAATGCAAGAAGAGAAAGAGAGCTACGCAAAAAACATGCACTAGAGGTGAAGCAACAACCTAAAAGTCTCAAGGTACATATTTGTTATCTTTTTACATTTCTCTATTTTTTAATATCATTACTTTGGCATTTTATTTTTTGTGGATTTTGATTTTATAATTTTAAGTTAAATGGATGTTACATTTAAATAAAAATCATACTAAATCTGGAAATTCTCTGATTCATTTTGCCCTTTTTCAAGAAGCAAATGAATAACAGTAACAGAAAAAGTCTTTGACTTCTTCTACTCTGTTTATTAACATTTTACTGCAAATGCACAAATATCACGTAAAGATAAATGGCTTCTATTTTGATTGAGATTGCTGTCAGTGAGTCTACAATTTTAATTTGGTAATTAAAGTGTGCAATATAAATCAGGATTTTTTAATATCTGATTTAAACAAAATCATTGATTATAATAAAAGATTGACATAACTATTAATGCTTCAGAAATAATCAAATTGCAGAATAAATACATTGTGGAACCAAGCTCTCTTCATATATAAGCATAATTCTAACACTTTAAAATTTCTGAAATTTCATAAACTGTTCTGTAGGTGTATTTACATCACTAAAGTAATTGCCATGTCAGATTTTAAGTTTCTGTCTAACAGTTTTGGATTAATCATAACTTAGAACATTTTCTACTCATTTTTTTTAATCAACTGTTTATACCATGCATTTGTATTTTAAAAGTAACCACTGTATTAAATTTCAAATTTCTTCCCTGAAAAAAATTAACTAAATTATAATTTGAAATGACTTCAGTTCATTTCACCCTCTTTAACTTTTAACATTCTTAGGGAGCATTTACATCTTAAAAGTAGTCACCGTCACAATTATATCATACAAATCGCAATTTGGAACATTTTTAGAACAGGGCACTTTTTGTGCTTTTCATACTTTTAAGTTTAGAAACTGTTTTTTGTGAACATTTGCATCTAAAATTAATCACAGTGTCAAAATCTAGGCTTCTATATTAACTATATCACATAAATCTCAATTTTAGAACATTTTTTGCTGTTGCAATCTTTTAAATTTCAAATTTTTGGAAACCTGTTCTGGGTGAGCATTAGTCTTCTAAAGTAGCCTTGCTAAATTTTAAGTTTCTAGCCCTAATAATTCAAAATAAATTGCAATTTAAAACTTTTTTATAATATTTTCTACTCAATTCACTGTTTATTTTTTTGAATTTTTAAATCCATTCATAACACATAGTTATATTTTAAATGTTACCACCATACCAAATTACAAGTTTCTATCTCTAACAATAAATTCAAATTGCAATTTTAGAAAGCTCTTTCGTCTCACTTGGGGGCTGTTGCATCAACGTGAAATGTAACATGTAACCTTTGTTATAGCAGAGATGGTCACCAACATTTTGGCACATTTTTTTAAAAATCGGTTTGGTAGATCCGGAAATTATCTTTTATAAACAGACAAACATTATTTCTTTATAATATAGTATAGATTTAAAACATTACTTATTAAATGTACGTAATGAATTTGGTTCATTTGTCAGTTAGCTTTTAGAAGGTAATTCAGTACATAAAAATGTTACATAAGCATTGAAATTCATAATAAAAATAAGCAGCAATTAAAAGCATAAGCTAAATTATAAAATAGATCTGACTCTAGTAGCGTAAATAAGAAAGAAAGGGGGAAGGACAGCACAACAGTGCACATTTTAAAAACAAAACAACATAACAATAAGATAAAGGAGGAAGGGGGAATACAAGAAAAGATGGATTGAAAAAAAATAAGAATAAAATTTTTTCTTCTCAAGTGACTTAAGATAATTAAACAGTTAGAAAAACAGGAACTGAAATTTATTAATTTTTAATTGGCGAAATATATTTTAAAAGGGGATTCAGGGTTATAGACCTTCCCCCTTACACACACAAACACACATCACTAAAATACTTAAAATAGTAAAACACTATTCAATTGTCTTCTCTTTTCTTTCAAAAAAAAAAAAAAAAAAAAAAAAAAAAAAAAAATCTTTTTTAATACCAAAAATCCTTTGACAAAATATGAGCTTGCATATCACCGTGAACTGTTTGCACAGACAATAACTATGGTGGGAAACATTTGAAATAACCTGATATTATAAGTGTATTTTTGTGAAACTATGAAAGGTTATAGATTTTTATACCTAAATATCTTTCATTAGGTTTGCTATCACAAATAAATAACATTAACCTCATCTTATACAGCTAATGCTACAGCTAAATGCAATTACTGTGTTCCAAATCTAAAGAAAAAAAAAAAAATCTATGAAAGTGGAATTTTGCATGCAGAATCGGAATGACTTTTTTTCACTGATATGCTTAATATATGTTATTGTTATAACTTTGTATTGTTATTGCATAATTAACCTTTTCCTGCCATTTTTAATTTTCATGACCGAGTAAAAATAAGTTTTTAATGCAATTTTAATTTTTTTCATCTTAATTTAAAGTATGAAATGATTGTATAATACATAAAGAGAAATTAATATGGTTTTTTGAGGCTGTACAAGGAGCAATAGACTTATCACCTACTTAAAAATTAAACCTGATTTAAAAGTGTATTAGCATTTCTGAATGAAAAATCTTTAGCTCATGTTAAATTACAACAATATATTCATTTTTTTTCTTTCAAAATATTTATTCAAAATTACTTTCTGTTGTATGTTATTCAAATTTAAATAATGTGCATTCATGGCAGATTGTAAATACCGTATTTTCGGGTGTATAGTCTGCAGCTTATACAAGAAAAAAACCTTCAAAAAAGCCGCTGCGTTTTTATATAAAGATTTTTTTTTTTTTTTTTTAATTGGAAATCGTGATATTTTTTCTATAATTTTTTAACCTTAAAATTTGGGCAAAAAAACATCGAAATTTGTAAATTTTTTTCGCTATGCTGCGAAATATAGAGAGTTCTCTCATGTTTGTAAAATCTTTTATTATTATTATTATTGTTTAAATACAGTTATTCCTGGGTTTGAAAGAACTGTCGCAACTATCGCCAATATTGCACTAACCGGCAGCGAGAAATAATGACGCTCGAACGCAGTTTGCTCTTGATTTGAGAGGGTAAAAACAATAGTATGACATGTTACTTATTTTAAACTTACTTTTTGCTGAAATAAGTCATTTTAACGTTACCTGAAATCAGTTTTTTAGGAGAGATGTGTCATTTGTTGAGGAACGATTCAAAAGGAGCGATTCCGACAGTGGAACTAAACGAACGATTCAAAAAAGAAATGAAATCACGGAATCGATCCGAAACTCTGAAAAGGGCAAAATCCTGGGACTCGTTCTGAAATGAAACAACTCTGAAAAGGTACGATTCCTCGGACTTGTTCCGAAAAGGAGCAATTCCTATGACTCGTTCCATAATGAAACGACTGAAAAGGAAGGATTTCTCGGAATCGTTCCGAAAAAGAACGACTCCTTTGAATCGTTCCAAAATGACGTAAAGCACACTTTTTTTTTTTTTTTTTTTTTTTTTTTGTTCTTTGCAACAGGGCATGGTAGATTTAAAAAAAAAAATAAACTAAAAACTGTCAAGGTAGAAAAGGTTCCAGATTTTGGATTTTGTACTCTACAAACACAAAGGGCTGCTGCAGTACCGATTCGCTAGCAAACTATTTTCCGATATTTTATTCATGGACTTTTTTTTAAGGTCTCGACGTATAAATCGATCCCCCTCCACTTTGAAATTCTTTTTTTGTCTAAAATTTCTCGATTTATACGCTCGTATATACTTTAATGGCTTCTAACTTCGAACCCTGATCGAAATCTACGCTCATAAATGGTGTATAGCCCGCAGACTATACACCGAAGCATCTCTGCGGCTTATACACGAACTTTTTTTACTCCACTGCTCGATTTAAGAGTGCGGGCTGTACACCCGAAAATACGGTAACAATTTTAATGTTTCAATGGAAAATGAAAGGGGAAAAAAATGCTCTGAAATATTTTACAAATGCAATCCAAAAATAAAATAAGATTGTCATGAAGTATTGCTTATACTGCCTTATTTGACAATTTAATTAACAAAAAGGGAGTAAAGAGGGTATACCATACTTTTGCATATTGTTTTATAAGTCTTTTCGCAATTATTATTAACTCTACAGTTGTAAATTTTAAGTGGATGAAACTCATTTGCTTTATTTATTAATTGAATAATTGTATTAAAAATTAATCTAATATTAGTCAGTTTTTAAATGCTGGCATTCTTGTTCATATTGTGCTTTTAAAACTAAATTTATAATAGATGTTAAAATTTTATTTTGCAGCAAAAAGAGCTCATGATTAGGAAACAGTTCCGAGAAACATGTAAAATACAAACTAGGCAATATAAAGCTTGGAAAAATCAAATTCTAGCTTCTACTCCTAAAGAAGAGCAAAAATTAGTTATTAAAAAACTAAAAGAAGAGCAGATGCGTAAATTAGCAATATTAGGTGAACAGTACGAACAGAGTATAGCTGACATGTTACAAAAACAATCTGTAAGTATTTAGTTTTCTTCCTTTTTTTGTGATATATATGTAATACTTCTTGTTCTCTTAAAATATTTTAACAATTTGTCTCTAAAATGTTTCTTTTGATTGCTGTTTTTACAGCTAAAATTTTTGTTATTTGTAAAAATGATTATTCATTAAAGTACAGTCATGGAAAAAAAAGTAAACATCCCCCTTCTAACTCCTCAACAAATTATCATAGAAGAAAGTTATTGTTACCAAATGATGGAAAATAAAGTCTACTTTTAAATAATATATATAAAATTTCTTTAGGGAATTATCTACCTTTTAAATTGAATCCAAAGTTCAATTTTTTCAATGGTAATACCCAATTTTAACGGGGTATTTCAAATTATTGGTCCAAACTTATACTTACACACCAAGTTCCAAGTAATTTGAATGATAAGTTTTTAAATTATAAACATTCAAAATTTAGTGCTTCTAATGTTAAATTACATTTTCACATTTTTATTAATATCTCCAGAAATTATATTTCTATGTGCTAATTTTATGATATGAATTATGAATCATGAAATTGATATTAAAAAAATTATGAATTGCAACTTGCAATTTTTATGATAAATTTAGATTTTTTAAGTTTTGCTTTATGGAAATCCAAAGTTTAAAGTTTTTTCTTCCGAGTAGTTTTCAAATTATGGCAAAATGAGTGTTTCAGGAGCCATCTACGATAAAAGTGATTAGACATTTTGAAACTTATGTTGTCCTGTAATCTAGCAGTCTTCAATGACTGCTTGAGTGGCTCCTAAGATGCCTTGATCAAAAAGGGAGTTCTCTCAGTCAACAATTGAGCACCTAACTTCAATTTGGATGCAGCCCCTAAAATATGCTTGCTATAATTAACTTCTTGGAAGCTATGGTACTAATTGCACAACAATTTGTTCTTAGGCTAATTGAAGGGTGTAGAGTTCATTTATGCTGTCAGAACTAGGTACTGCTATTGAAAAAAAAGGGGGGGGGTCATTTTAGTATGTAGATGGCCTGTTAAACAAATTTTGCATACATGATTTAAAAATGGACTTTGTTTTCAATCGTTCTGTGCAAGTAACTTTCTTCTACGGTATATTTATTTATTTGTGTAGATAAAGGAGTGTACTTTTCCCCCCATGACTGTGCATACATTCTCCTAAAAATACTTACGAAAATAAAAAATTTCTACACTGTTTTATATTTTTAAAGAGCCAAATTAAATTTTATGGCAAGCATTCATGTTGACATTTTATTAGATTACAATAACCTGTTAATTTTATAAATCATTGATAAAGCTTAGAAAGTTGTTGAAATTCACATTTTTTTTTTTTTTTCTCTTTCTTTCAATTTTAGGAATTTATTTTGTTCTTTTATGACTTTTATTTTATGTAGAACACTCTTTATTGTTCTGCATTAAAAAATATCTGTCTTTTATTGTCGAAAGGTTGTTTTTGATCATTCGTAAATTGTATTTCTTATGTTTTCCATCAGAGCTTATTATATATATAGGGTAACATCCCCAGTAATTGGCACATTAAGAATTTGTCGTTAAACTTACTTAAATTTTCAATACAAAGAAATAAGCTATTTACTTGGAAATATTTTTAAATCAAAGAATGCATATCTGTGCATCTATTTTGCCTACTAAAAGCAAAAAAAAAATTGAAAAAGTATTTTTATAAAAATATATTTATAAAAAGTTGCTGAAATCACCAGTAATTGGCACCTAGAGCACCAATGTATGACACCTTGTGATCCAGTAATTGGCATATGTTTATATTTAAAAAAATTTTTACATTTTGCATTGGGTTTAATCGCTTTAAATTAATTTACTGTAGATGAAGATGCCATATTTCAGGTTTTTGAGAGTAAGAAATCAGCATATTAATCTGAAATGTGAACACTTTAAAACAATACAATATACTTACATTAATATCCAGTAATTGTCATGCTGTCCCCAGTAATTGTCATATGAAGCTTTAATGGATTCCAATTACTGATAAAATTTATATTTTCAAATAAAAACAAATAATAAACAAAATTAGTCTATAATTTTAAAAATACTTCCAAAATAAATGGTTTAATCTCAAATTCCTTGCGAATTCCTTGTAATTGGAATAGGTGCCAATTACTCGGAACTAGCAAAATTGAAGCACCATTAATTGGCAACTACCATTAATTCAGAAATCCAAATATTTGTGTCGAAAATACTTTTACACAATTAAAGTAACTCTTTTTAACTAAACAAAACTGTTGTCAATTAAAATTTAAAATATATTTTAAATCAGATAATAATGAATTGAAAAGCATGCCTTCCTTAAGCCAAAGAACAAGAATTTGCAACAAAATGGCTAATTTGATACAAGCCAGATTTGTTTCTCTTTCCTAGGCTCTATTGTCATCTTGTAAAATAAATCAAAGTTATAATCTTTAACGTAAATGAGCATATAACTGATTTATGGTCTTGAATTTTTAAAAGACTGGATATAAATCTTTTTTTAGGACATGTTTGTAAAAGTGCCAATCACTGGTGCATGCCAATTACTGGGGGTGTACCCTATATATATTTTTTTAATAAGGATTTTTTTTTTTTTTTTTTTTTTTTTAAGTTAAGATATTTTGTGCATCTTTGGAAGGGATTTTTTTTTTTTTTTAAATTTTTTCTTGCTATCCATTTTTTACTATGACATTTACTTTAAAGCTTTGAAAAAATATAAAAATTTTAGCAGTTACTCAGAAAAAAAAAATTTCAAGAGAAAAGTAGTCAAAATTGTCAATTTTTGACATTTCTGCAAAACATAACTCAAAAATAAAACAATTTATTGACATTTTGTAAATTGCATTATAAACAGAATAATTTTCTCTAGGGCTTAGATTACACACATTATAATCACTCAGATGATATCTCAGGTGATATGACAGTTAAAGTACTGATATAATGAAAAATTCACAAAATTTGTCTCAAGTTTGTCATTTATACCAGTGTCAATATAAAACTAATTTATTATCATGAGTGTTGTCTGTTATCTCAAAAGACATTTGTACAAGAACTACAGAAAATTCTGTGGCATTTCATGCATTTTTGTTTTGTTTTAGGATGTTTTGCACAGAGTTGTACAATATAGATGCATGCTGTGCATAGAAAATTTTATGAATTATGCTGAAAATTTTAGGATAGAAGCAATTATATTTTTGTAATTTTTTTTTAAATATTCCTCCAATTTTATGTACGAATTATTTACTGTTAGTGCACAAATAAAAGCAGTCAATTTTCAAATTTTCTGAAAATTTAAGGCATCTAATGCCAAAATCTTAAAAAATTAATCAGTCCAAATTTTCGGACACTAAAAATCATAAATTTTGACAGACGGTTGTCGTAAAAAATGAATTTTGTCAATTGTTCGCAGAAAAATATCTCCAGTTTCATCAAGTTATGGGAAAAAGCATAAATTTAGTCAGTTCCTCGGGGAAAAGTGCTAAATATCGTCAAAGGGCACAAAAAAACACAAATTTCGAAAAATATAAAAAACCCCCCCACAAATTTCGTCAAAAGGTCTTGAGAAAAATGTGAATTTCCACAAAGAATTGAGTTAGAAAGCACATTTCAACAAGAGATCACGTAAAAATCTCTTATTTCGATAAAGCACCGTGCAAAAAAAACATGAATTTCCTCTAAAGACTGCACAAAAAACATGAAACTTGACAACGCATCGCACAAAAAACAGAAAATTCGACAAAAGACGGCCCAAGAAGAAAGAAATTTCATCCAAAGATCGTGCAAAAACGTGAATTTCATCCATAAATTGCGTAATAAATGCAAATTGCATCCATGAATTGCTTAAAAAAAGCAAATTTCATCAACAGATTGTTCTAAAAACGCAAATTATTATGTCCATGAATCAGATAAAAAATTCAAATTTCATCCATGTCAAAATAATATAACACATAATTATATTCAACATTGAATTATTTTGCATATAGTAAAAATTTTAACAACTTCATTTTGAGAGAGCTAAAAATAACTTAAAAATACAGTTTAAAAGCTGTAATATATGTAATTTTAAACGCCTGTAACTTGTGTTCTATTTTAGATACAGAAAAAAATTAAGTAGATTTCGATAGATAAAAGATTAAATTTCAATATTTTTGCCAAAATGAAAAATTGATACTTTGATAGAAAATTACATTTGATATGGCATATGGAGAAAAATAGTTTATGGAGCATTTTATTGATGTTACAATATTTGGAATGTAATGAGATTGATATACATCATGGAAGTGGACTAAAATGTTTTTTCATGACAGTAGTATAAAAAACATTTATTGTTAATTTACAGGAATGCACAAAATAAATTGAAAAAAAAAAATCACATCACATTACATTTTAATAATGTTTGGTTATGATGCTTGAAACATAATGAAATTTAAAAAGAACATAAAAGTATACTACAACATCTTTTCCATAGATTATAGAGTATGTAGCATACATGGTTAATTTGAGAGACTACAAAATGTTTTGTCACAGGATTGACTATGATCGATTAATAGCTGGAAATCTCATCTAATTTTTAGTACACTCAAACCTTGTTATTCCGACACTCTCAAGACCAGAAAAAAAGTGTCGTCATAAACGGAGTGCCGCAGTAAGCAAGTTGGAGAAAAATATGTTCATAAAAAGCTATATTTTTAATTAATTTAACACAATTTTAAATTCACAGCTATTTTATTTATAAGCAATAAAACACTATTATTATACAGAATAAACACAAAAACAGAATTAAAAAGAATAAAAATCAAATTTTTGATGACTTCTTTTTTTATTGTTACATGAAATGCTGACAAAATTAAGGTTTGCTTATCCCTAGATGTGCTTCCTACAATTCTTTTCCTATATTATATAATGAATTTTTAACTGCATCCATTGTTTCAGAAATGGTTGTTAGACTATTTCTGATCATTTCAATGCAATGCAATGCTTTGATTACCGTAATTTATGGAATAAACGCCGCGGCGTTTACGAGTTTAAAAGTTGAAATTTTCATAAATGCAGCGTTTACACCAGGGCGGCATTTACGAAAATTTTGAGCAAATTATTCAGCGTTTCAAAAGAAAAAAATCACTTTTTTCCCTTCCTTTTTTTTCCGTGATCGCGATGTTACCGATCGTAAATCAACAAATGCAATACATCATGAGTCACCCTTTTCCAAGAAATACGGTGACTGGAGTAAGCAGGAAGGGACAATAGATGCTTGCTTTTATTGCACTTCATTGTAGAAACTAAGTATTGGAAAGCCAGTTTTTCTGAATTTCACAATTTAAATGTCTCTTTTGTTGGTATATTTTAGTTCAGTCACGAAAACTACAGTATTTTCCATCCGATATTTTCGATCCCCTGTTAGTGCAAGATTTTCCAGTTTTCATTCTTATGATGACTTGCATATTTTTTAAATATTTTTTATTATTTATCCAGGGGCGTGCGAAGAAAAAATTGTGCCCGGGGGAAAATTAGAACCTGGCGTCCCCTTCTCCCAATTTTTTCTTGCAATAGGCAAAAAAAGACGGTGGTATAAATTTAGCGCCCCTTAAATTTCAGCACCCGGGACGCCTCCCCTTCCTTCGCCAGGGGCGTGCGAAGAAAAAACTGCTCCCAGGGCAAAGTTTCAATTTGACGCCCCCTTTCCTCCCAACTTGATGCTAAACCCTTGAAAATGACGTTGTTGGTGTAAATTTGGCGCTCCTTTAATTTTTGCGTCCGGAGGGGGGGGGGGGATCGCCCACTTGCTCCCCCCCCTTTCGCACGGCTCTCTACTTATCCAACCATAAGTGCGAGATTTTTTAATTTCCGTGCTTATGACAACCGATAGCACATATTTATTGGTACACTTTAAGGCATATTTCATAAACGTTTGGGGAAAAAAATGTTCCAAAAAGTTAAAAAAAAATTCCAATAAAGGAAAAAATGAGAAATCATTTGAATTCTATTATTTTTATATTTAAAAGGACCCCGTGAATATGTCATCAAAACCGCGATGTTTGAGTGTGGAAAAGGAAATTAATGATCTGCAAACAAACGAAAAAGAAAACAGAAAGAAACGATAAGCAACACGTGTTTTCTTTCTTATTATTAAAAAAAAAAATCGATATCTTCTCTGATAATTTACCGATTTCGTTCAAATTTTCAGCAAGTTGCAATAATGGTAAATTAGGCTGTGTAATAAATTTTTATTAAAATATAATAAGTTATTCAAAATTTACAGCACCCTACAAAAAGGTCTCACTACAAAGTAACTGCAAAGAAAAACAAGTGGTCAGAGGTTTCTTGAAAGTCAACATTATCGGAATAAAGCTACGTTCAGATTGCAATACTCTTTCCTTCAACTAAATTCTTGGGGGAAAAAGTGGGGAGGTCTTTTGTATAGGATCCATTTGCGGTTTCTTCATAATAAAACGGAAGGGAGCAAACAAAATAATCGGGAGATAAGCAATCCACCCTACTTGACGGAAACTTTTTTTTTTCTGCCGGACAACTGTTCCTTCCCTGCAAAACTCATTAAGATCAAAACACCACGTCGCCACAACAAACGAGCCAACACCGAACTTCAAGAAGTGGTCAAGTGTGTTTGGGCCTTTAGATCATTTGCTCTCCATAGATAAGTTTAGTTATGCAAAAAGGTTTGAATTTTTTTTTCTTTTTATTATTGTTAAAGAAAAAATATTTTTGGTGGCGTGCTTACAAACTGATATACATTTCGAAAAATCAAATTTGTTCAAAATGAGAGTGGTGTTTTCGAGATTTTACTGTATGTATTTAAAGTAAAAATATAAACATATCAAAAAAATTCAGGATCCGGAAGTTCCGAAAAATCGGTTCTGTAATATAAATATTTTATTCCTACATATTTTTTGACAATTAGTTATTTTAATAATTTAATTAGTCTAATAATTCAGTTTTTTGCCGTATTTATGCGATATTTTGGGCATGTTATCGCCTCCTTAATCAGGCAAAATAATTTCTTTTGACTGCGGCGTTTACGACGGGTGCGGCGATTATGCCGATTTTTTTCAAAGCGCTGTCAATATTTGAGGGTGCGGCGTTTCTTCCCTAAATTACGGTATAGTTGAAGGCATTTGTTCTAACACCATATCAGTTTTGGTCCCTGTGTCTGAAGAAATTTGTCTTTTTTTCTTTTACAATTTCAGAAATCATTGTATCTGGTGATATTGTGACATCCTTATCAAAATCTATGTATATTTAGACATCCCCTTTTATATCTATTTCACGATCTAACAATTCTTTAAACAATATTGGAAGAGGGATGTTTTCTTCATTACCTTCTATACATTCAAGATCTCATGAACTAGGAAGAAATCTAGCACTTTTGAAAAATTTGAGCTGTTTTAGACTTTGTCACTTTGCTGCAAACAGTTTAAAGCTCTATGAATAAAGTGTGGAAAAAAATGTTTAAAATTTTTTAAGTGAATACGTATCACATTCTCGGTCTGAAATACAGCGGGCGAGTAATCATGGATTGGAGGATAAGGAATGCACAGGAAGAAATCTCTCCTTCACTGATTCCAGGGTTGCCACGCAACCTGGAAAATCGGGAAAACACAGGGAATTTTAAATCTCCTCCCAAAACAGGGAAATTCCAGGGAATTTTTAAAAAAATCCTAAAAAATCTGGAAAACACAGGGAATTTGTTAATGGTAAATTATATCATTTCTAATTAGCCTTCATACACGCATATATTTTTTTTGCATTCAACATGGAATAAACGCATTGCAGTATAGGGAAAATGCAGGGAATTTTTTTTCAAGATTAGAGTGGCAACCCTGGATTCAGTCCTTCACACATTATAGAGTTTTTTTAATTCAGATAAGCAACTGAAATAAAGTTTCTCCTTTATATCAATACGTATTTTAGGTGCTTCTGTGAAAAGTTTGCTAAGGCATTTCTTATTGCTTAATTTCCATGCATAGATGGATTATGAAAAATGAACAATTTTCTTAGACTATTCGGATATCCGGAAATGAAAATTATTCAACAACATAAAATCTGGAGTTTATTTACATTAAAATCTTTAGAAAATCAAAACTTTGAAAAACAGATGTGATAAACAGTGATGTGAAAGCTGGGTTTAGGGATAGTGAGGTCCAACTATATAATGTGTTGTGTGTATAAGTTCTATAGATAATAAATGAGACTGCACGACTAAATTCACACACATTATTGCATATGCACAGCAAGTGCTGAAAATCTTTTTACTGAGTTGTGTGTTTAAGTTGTCTATTTAGAAATTTCCTTTCATTATATGAAAAGTGAAAATTTCTTAATACTATACTGTTATTGTTGGAAAATATTTCATAATTCATACCTGAGCATAATTGATGCATGAATTTTGTTCTAGTTTAATTATTACTAACAATACTTTGACATTAAAAAAATTTACTAAATTTTTCACAAAATATTATCTTGTTTCTGAAAATGTTTGTGCATATAAAAAAAAAAAATATTGAATTATAATTTCATTAAGTGTGGTAGAAAAATAATTATGTGTATTTATGCTGTCACCCAATTTAGTCCAGATATCATTAGATATTAAATAGGTCAAAAATTAAATTATGATTTTCAAAAGTTGCATTGTGCTTTTTTTGTCTCATTATTTTTTTAACCAAATAAAAGTGTGGGTTTTAACAGTTAGTTATTTTTTGAAAAAATTTGCCAATGCCTGTTAATTTAGTACTGTGGATAATAAAATGACTGTAGTAGAATTCTATAATGTATGAAACATTATAGATTTGCAAATATCCAACCAACAGTTTAAATGTCTTTTTTTGTCCCCCCTCCCCTCCTAAAAAATATTTTTCAAAATTACCCATCCTACCTAGTCATATTATCTGGTGTTTTCTGCTTTATAAATTATGATATTAAAAATCAGTTGCCCCTCCCTTTTTTTTTTTTCTAATGTAGAATTTAAATGGGTGATTTTTATTATTTTGTATTTTATGTTTGGTTATTATGTTATACTTAAATGTTAATGTTGTTCTTGATTATAGATTCGGCTGGATGAATCTCAAGAACTTGAGTACCGCCAGCTGAAAGACCAATTGCAGCAAGAATTAGAACTTTTAACAGCTTTCCAAAGCAAAATTAAAATGCAGGGAGAAGCTCAAAGAAACAGGGAGCGTCGAGAACTGGAGGACAGGGTCTCCACTCGACGTGCCTTGCTAGAACAGAAAGTAAACATTCTTTTGGTGATTTTTAATAATTAATAAATTAAGTTTTTTTAAATGTTTTTTTTTCTCTAAAAATTAAAATGAAAGTACAGTAGAGCAATGATTCTCCAAGTGAGTTGGGATCCAATCCTGGTTTCGATAAATGGACAGACAATTTAAAGGACATTCCTGACTACACTAAAACCTTCACACTTCATTCAGGCTTAGGACTGTCAGCACCAGTGGGTACCTACCAGTGGCGCAGCCAGAATTCGGTTCTAGGGGGGGGGAGGGGGGTAAGTTTCAGATAAAAATATTTACTGGTTTTTTGAATCACTGGTTAATAAAATCAGTCAGAAATTTTTTGAAAAGTGTGCTTAACAACATGAAACTTTCAGATTCATTTTAAAAAATACATAATTGAATCACTTTGTTGAATAAAATTTGATTTAACAATGTGATAGATTCTGAAAAACACCAAAATGTTTAAATATTAACTTTGATTTTGACTCATATAAGTGGCAATTATGGTAAATTTCTTTTAATTCTGGGAACGGTTTTAACCCCAAAACCCCTCCCTTGGCTGCACTACTGGTGCTGGTATGTTTAAAAATTGTTTTTATTTTGTTGTTGTTGTTTACTCTTTACTGTTCAAAATTTTCTTCTCTCTTTTCTTTTCTTTTTCACCATTTTCTGAACTTAAGATATTATAATTTAAGCAAAGGAACTTTTGATTGTTGCTTGCTTCAAAGAAGACATCCTTTTCAATACTGCTATTTCTTCAATTATTCTTAAATACATTAAATGAATAGAATCAGCGTTTTTCTGCCATTTGAACTATTTCATATCCGTTTCCAAACAATCAAAAGCTTCAGTATATGATGGACCTGGGTCATTTTCAGAACATTCATTTTCCTTTTCTTCAATTTCTTTTTTTGTTATTACTGCTTTCAGTGATACACTAATTGGGGATTTGATTTTGCATGCTAAATCTGAACGGGGAAAAACAGAGAAACAGGATATTTTTATAATTTAAAAAAGTTCAGTTAAATTTTTTTTTTGAAAGAAATGAATAACTGTTTGAATAATTGAAAGTTTGATAAAATTAGAGCTCTGATAATCGGCGATCTACTGTATATTATTTTTATTAGAAAGTAAGTGTCTTTCAAAATAAACTTTTTTTTTTCCCCCTCAGAAAGTTTTTTACATTTAATCTCTTTAAAAAAATATATTTGGTACAAAGTATGATTTTTTAAAAACTTATAACTGTGTCTATAAAAAAATTGATTTTGAAAAGAAGTATGATAAATTTCTGTATGGCAATTAACTAAAATTGCTATGAGAATACAGTAATAAATTTTATCCCTCACTTTTTTTCCAAATTTATTATCACTATTTCTTATTTATCTTATTTTTATTGGAGGAATGATATGCAACCATTAGAGAAAGCCACCTTAGAGAAAGTAATAGGTGCAACAGTGCAGCCATAAACTTGTGAATTGACATCTCTGTCAGATCAACCTTAACCATTTAAACACCAATGTTCCCAAATGAGAATACTGCATTATTTGTAATGCAAAACATATATTTTCCAACATAATAACAATGTCCTTATTTTTCCTATAAAATATAAGGTTGTTTTTGAACTTTTGGAAAAAAAATATTTGTTTTTCTCACAGGTATTAAAAAAATGTAAATTCATTAATTTGCATAAAAAATATAACATTTACTTTTAGCATTTTCCCTATATTACTTAAATTTGACCGCTAGGAATCTAAATGTTTTTGGAATTTGAGAAAATACTCAAGAACGATATACAATAGCATATAGTGGAAAATAATTTGTTACATTTGCATAGGTTGTCAATCAATAATCATGTTCCAAAATGAAAACAGCCAAAAAAACTGCAGAAATATATATATATATATTTTGTTATTTTGTAAATTTGTATGCATAAATTAAAACATTTGAAGCTGTAATACAAGAAAAACAAAATTATAATTACACTGCAATATTAATTCGGCGTGTAAACGGTTAAGATGGTTTGGCTGTTTTAGAAGATGCATAAATGTTAAATAAAGCAAAGTATGATGATTGGAAACATATATATATATTTTTAATGTCTTCAATAAGCCAAAAGCAAATGTTGTAATTTTCTGAATTTTTCTAAAAAAAAATTTTAATTTAAATTATTTTCTAATTTTTTTTTTTTTTTTTTTTGAAAACATTAAGGAAAAAGGACAGTGGTTTAAATATTGAGACAACTGCGACTTTTGCTAAAAGAATATGGGATGCACTTTCTATTTGTGTCAAATGTTTTTCTCAAACATTTCCTTACATTATACTGAAGAGTTTGCTTCTCTAATTTTAGATGGAACTTGAAAAACAGCAGTTTCAAGAGGAAAGGGCTGAGCGACAGCGGCTACTATTAGAACGCCAAGCTCGTGAGATTGAAGCATTTGATGAGGAGAGTGCTCGTCTGGGGTTCGATGCCATGGCCATAGCTGAAGCTTCTCAGGAACCTTTGCCTGCTGATGATATCAGCATCAGTGGGAGCATGCTGAGCTTGGCACACAGTAACAGTGCCAGTTCATTCACCCATACTGCACTTTAGTAAATAACTAACATACTTTTGTGTAAATGCTCTCACAGATAAAAATGATTGTAGCATATGGCCATGTAAATGAGCAGGTTTATTTAAATCAATAAGCAGTTCAACACATGGTGAGAAATAAGTACAATTTTAGGGTACAATTTCGTACATCTACAGAAATGTTCAATAGGGGAAAAAGATTAAATAACTCAAGTCTGGTTTGTTAGTTTAAATAACAAATGTTTTTTATGGTACACAATGAAATGTTCAAATGTATATGTGAATTGTATGCTGCTGCGTATTGAATGTTGAAGTTTTTATTTGCCTCGCAAAAAGTATTTGCATATAATGTAGATTAATATAAGAATCTCACATAGAGACAGTGAATTTTTTAAAAAAATTCATTCATAATACCTTTGAAATATATTAGTTAAAACTTGTTTCTGAGAAGTTTTATATATTTTTAAATACATTGAATGAAAGGAAATAAAAAGAAACATCTAGTCTAAAGGCTTTTGCTAGAGACCATAGTAAACTTTCAGACTGTCCTTGTGTCCTGAAAGCTAGCTGTATTTAATTCATTTCTACCATGTGTTGCAAACTCCCAGTCTCCAGTTTTCTGATGGCGTGGGCTCTTTTTACAAAGTTATAAACACAACTATCTTTAAAAAAAATATATAAAAAAAATCCCAAAGAGAAGTATACGGCTTCCTTATTTTTATTTTGCAACTCAAGTGCTTGGGTCTTAGTACACATTCTCATTAGAGATCACATTTTATAGCATTTCCCATGCTTCACTTTTGTGTGCAGTCTGGATGATGCGAAATAATCATCTCAGAGCTCTTGTAAATTAATTTGATGTGCTCACCTTACAAAAATAATTAACTTCCATCTGTACATAGCACTGTATAAAATCGTCACTGTGAATTGTTTAATAAAATTGTAGATTATATCTTCTTCTTTTCATTAATAAAATTGTATAAATTTGAATTATTTTTGTTTTAACATGTCCTCATAGAGACAAAATGTGTATTATTTTTCTGTACATATGAAATCACTCTGTAAAGAACAGTTGCAGTATAGATATAACTTAGTCATTTTTAAAATTTAGGAAAGTTTGTTTTTCTCCTCAGAATGTTTATACTTTGATGGTTGTATGTGGTATGTATGAAAAAAAAATTATATTATAGCCATTTTTTTGTTTATCTTGATTACAGTAAGTTTTGCTATAACTAAGCAATAACTTCCAGTTTCTAAACAAAACTAATGATGAGTAAAACATTTTATTGAATAAACAGACTAAACTTTTAAACATTTAATTTGTTGATTGTCTCTCAGTTTCAAAATCTACAGTATTTTTATGACCATTTTATTGCTACACATAAGACTGAAAATACACATTTAATTCAGAAACGGTGTAAGTACTAAATAGAATCCATAATTCACTAACTAAATGTAAAACCCTGGAAATTCAGGAAATATCAAAGAAATTGACTACTAGTGAAACAATTAAGGTGGAATCTTAATTGCAACCTTAAAACATTTATTTTTGATGCACAATCAGCTGCAAAGAAAGAAAAAAAAAAAGTGAAATTCATCAATGGATATGAAGGGGGGGGGGGGAGAATCTCTAAATTCAATTGGTCGCCAGAAAATATCAGAAAATTCTTCTGATAAAAAGGAACTCTATACAAATCAGTTTAAAATAATTTTTGTGGAAAAGGTACAAGTGTGCCCTGTTTTAATTATTTTTTTCTTCTAGAGTCAACATTAGTTAAGAGTCAACTGATTTTCTGGTTAGAGTTGATTGGATGTAGAATTTTCACTGCCTGCTTTTCTGGTGTAATCAATTGTATCCATGCAGGACTCTTATTTCTGTCAATTGAAAATATTTTCCCATTGATTATATTTTCTTAAAACATGAAAATTTCTGCTATGATTCCCCCTTTAAAATCATTTTTTTTAATATCAGAAATGGAACTTTTATGTATACTTTTTTCTCATAATACAAAAAAAAAATTATACAAGGTTTGTATATTAAATAATGAGACTGGTTGCTGAGTGGCGGGCCAATCCCTGCAATGCAGTCACTATGAGGAAGAATTGTGGTGAAAGATCTAAGCTAAGCAATGCACTGCATGTCAGTTGGTTCCGAGTTGTGATAAGGCACGTATCACTAGTGATGCAGAGTGTTTATGTGATTTTTGGTCATGGAGAAAAACTACAAAAATGGATCATTCGCTTGAGCAGCATTACTCAAATTTTTGCTTAGGAAAATCAACGATTGAGACGCTTTCTCTTTTCAAAAAGATTGACAAAGAAGCCCTATCAAAAGCCCGGGCTTTCTGCAGGCACAGTCAGAGTTGCCAACCTCCGTCTTTTCTTAATTCATGAAAATGTACTTTGAACCAAAAAATTTATTTAATAAGAAGTATCTAGTATTAACTCAGAAGCTCATTTGAAATTTACTTAATATCATTGACTCAATAAATTTCTGGTTAGAAGTATAATTGTTTGATTTTTAAAAAGCCGGAAGTTGGCATGTCTGCACAGTGAATTTTAGGAAGGATGTCAAAATGTTGAAGCTTCTGAGAGAGTTTGTAGGCTTTCAACAGACTATCGAAGAAAATATGATAAAAGCAAATAATCTCCTGGGCCAGTGATTGACGACCAATGGAAGCTCTTATCATGACAGCATGCTGATCCGCACAGTCTTTTGTTGTAACCTCCTATCGAACTTGAATCGGAGTTGTAACATTGCTGCAGTCTTCCTATAGCCCAAATCTGAGTCCGTCCAATTTAGATTTTTTCCTCAAGCTGTTGACTCCTTTGATAGGAACTCATTTTGAAGACATTGCATCATTCCAACTGTCCATTGTGTGTCATTCTAACGTACAAGTCAGGAAGTGATCAGAGCATGAAAATCTTGCTTATAGCACTGCATTGACACAAGGGAAGATAACTTTAAAGACCTAAATCACTGTAATGATCAAATCAATATAAAATATTGTTTCAAGACTCTGTCTCATTACTTAATATGCAGACCTTGTATATATAAATCTAAAATATTCAATGGTCAAAAGCTGAAAGTTCCATTCATGATTGAGAAAGGTGATTAAGAGAAAAGTTGTGACACATAGTACTTGTGATTGAAAGAAGAAAATATCTTTCAATCAGAGTTATGTATCATAACTTGCTGCCAATAATTTTTATATTTTTTTCTGAGAGTGTAGTTAAATTTGTGGTTTGACAGGACTCTAGTTGTTAAATTTTCATAATAACACTTCCTCTAACAAATTAAAAAAATTCACAAACAAAAAAGTATCTAAAAACTGACTGAAAGTCAATTTTTTTTTTCTTCAGGTAGTAAGCCATAATTATCAAAGTCCACTAATATGCTAGCAATAAATTAATAATTATAATTATTTATTCAATAATTATTTATTCATTTACTATGCTGTACTTCATTTCGATCATTCATCTGGCAAAAATCAATGCCAACACAACTCCATTTCTCAAAAAAATTGTAGGTATTCATAAATCTCCATTATTCTACATCTAAAAATCTTGAAGAATTTAACATATTTCTATGCAAAAATTTAAACTGTAAAAATTTTCAGATTTTTATGTTTCCAAATCATGGAGTGAGTATAGATTAACATATTTATGACACATAAAACTCAAATCATAAAAAAATGCTTTATAACCACAATAATCTTAAAAACAAGGATGAAAATATGTGTTTTGGCAGATTTTTGCTTTAAAAAAAATTGCACCACTTTGAAAAATTTCTGTTGCTCTACTTTGCTTACCCAGCACACAAAATATAAGAATTTTCGTACTTTAATTGCCCAGTTTATTTTCTTGAAACAATTTTATCTAACCATCTCAAAATTGTTTTCCTTTTCCACACTCATACCAGACATACAAAGTTTAAAGTCTTTAAGCTGTAAAATGATTTTTTTTTTTCTGTAGTTCTCTGTTAAAAGCATTCATTTCAAAACTTTTTTTATGACTGACATTTTGAGAATCCTGTATAATTGCTGAATTTTTGAATAAAAAGGAAATTTCTGAAATACATGCATATATATCCTATTGGGCTACTCAACACCAAAGTTTCTGCTTTTCACCTTTTGCCTCCCTTCCCTACCAAATTAACTTTTTTAGTAATAATAATCATATAAATTGTTCTGCACCTGAAATTTCCATTTTCCTGGTTGTCTCTCTCTTATATGACAAAGTTGCATTAAAATTTTTTTAGGTTTATTTCTTTAAAAATTGACCTCACTTGCACTCACTTTACACATGGTGTCCACTCTCAATGGTGGCCAATGGTTAATCTGTTAATTGTTGGTCATAGACATAGTTCCAATTACAAAAATATTTTAATATAGGTAAAAAAAAAAAAATTTAAAAAGCGATTTGGGTCAATAAAAACATTTCTCAAAAAATTACAAAATTTAAATTTTTATATAGTCCTGTAAGTTATATCTAATAAAAATTTCCTATTATATCAACAAGTAAGAGTACCTGTTCATGTAACTTTAAATCTGACCGAGTTATGAAACTTAAAAAAAATTCATGACTTGTACAACTTTTCTGTAAGTGAAAATAGAGTTCGGCCTGCTTTGAAGAGGGGTCATAAGACAAGTATTTCATATTCAAAAAACTTATTTCCTGTGTATCTCTGCTTTGAAAGAAAATCCTACAAGTTTCATGATTGAGTTAACTTTTATTAAAATTTAGATTGACTAAAATAATTGTACATTAACATATGTTTTATTTTGTAAGAATTTGGCACTGTTTCTTTTAGAAAAAATTATGTAATTTTTATTTAACTCCAATGATTGTATCTATGTTTTTGCAGTTTAAAATTTGTACTTGAATATTAACTCACTTTCAAATATCCGATTGAAATTAAATTTTACATACTGATGACAATGTAATATTGTTATGATTTTCGAAGGTTACCATGCATTTAAATTTATATCCTAGATGAACTCAAAAATTTTTGGACAGATTACCGCAATGAAGTTAAAAAAAATTTTTAGATAACACTAGACTACAATGGTTGTATTTTTAAACTTTTATGCATTATCACTGAATCCAAAATTATCTTAAATATCATGTCAGGATTGTTTGCAAATGATAAACTGTCAAAGTTAAAAATCATATATTATAAAGATGGTTGCATTTTATAACTTTTGATAATTGATTTTTATATACTTTTTAGCATAAATCTGAAAATGATCTTCATTTTTAAACATTGTGTTAAATTTTTTTCGCAAATTTTAAATACCAAAGCTAAAATGTAACAAAAATCTGATATTATAAAACAGATCGAAAACTTTAATTTTATTTAATTCTATAAATTATTCAATTTTTGACTTATGCTGGGATTCTGACAGCTAAACAGCTGAGAGTTCGAATGAGATGGGTGGAAAGGTTCAATTTTAACTTTGAAATTCACAGTTTGCTCAAAAATCTTGACATGATGGTTAGAAATGCAGGTCATTTTTCAATTCAGTGGTAAAAAATACATAAAAATTAACTATCAATAGTTAAAGACACAATAATCATATCTATTTTAAAGCATCAAATTTCTGCTATTTTTATTTTTTACTTTAAAATTTATGATTTGCAAAAAATCTTTACATGATGTTAAAAAATAAAGATCAATTTTGGATTTATTGGTACAGAACACTTAAAAATCAAATATCAAAAGCTAAAAAACATGACCTAATTCATTTTTTGCAGGCTTGTATAATCCAATAACATTTTAAAATGTGCATCATTCTGTAAAGAATTGAGGTTGTTATTTTTCATCATTTTATTTATATATGTTTATTAGAAATTGTATGTTTTGCATTAATATTTTAAAGTGATTAAATATTTCAAATTTATATTGCAATTTTAATTTTACCTTCAACTATTTTTTTAATATATCTGACAAAATTATATTTCTACTAAATTTGTAAGTGACCCTTAATTTGCAGCAAAAAAAAAAAAAAAAAAAAAGTTTCAGCTTTAAACAACTAATAGTTGGTCAATTTTAATCTTTTTTTTTTTTTTTTTTGTATTACTTGTCAGTGTAACAGGAAAATATAGACTTCCTAAAATCCACACATCATTGCAGATGTAAACTAGTCGTTGGGGGCCACCGTAATACTTACCCATCATGATTATGTATACGAAAATAAAACATGTGAAACTATTTATACAATGCATTGCAATTCATAAACAAAATTTAAATATTGTTATTAATATACATAGTAATGCTATATTAAAGAACTGCTGATGTACCAATTTCGACAAATTATATAAACGCCAAACTACTCAAGTAGTACTGAACTGCGTAAAAGAAACATCCTTATAACTCCAAAAATAATAACTCTATTAACTAACAATTAACTGCGTCGGATTAAGCTTCTAATTTCCAATTAAAATATACCTCTGAATTGAAATTTGAATGAAATACAGGGTCACGAAAAATCGAAGAATGTGGAAAACAAGATTACAAATATCTCGGCAACTAATAATCCGATCGACTTCGTTTCTATATGCAAAATGTGTATTATTTTACTGCCTTTTACGTCCATTCCTTAAAACAAAAAAATTCGAAAATTTTTATATACTTTTCATCAGAACGAATTTTTCGAGAGTCCGAAAAAAATAGTTCCGGATAATCGAGGTTGCTGATATTAAATAGGGTTCGTCCCATTCTTACATACTAACTACATACAAAATTTCAAGTCTCTATCTCAATTTGTTCGGGAGATAGAGCGTTTACAGACAGACAGACAGACGGATGGCAAATTTTTTTTTCTAAAAATATGTTTTTCGGAATCTCCACTATCTAAAACGTGTAAATCCGTCAAAAAAAAAAAAATTCGAAAATTTTTTCAAAACGATTGCAAGACTTACCCTATACTACGTATGATGGGTAAGTAATAATGAAACTTCCAGATCAGACATAGGGACAAAATTACAGAATCTTTTAGTTTTATTTGTTTCTATATGTATTTTAAAACGTAACTCTAGATAACATGACTAAACTCATACTTTTTCATAACAGAAGTATAAATTTGCAAAAAAAAAAAAATCAAAATACTGCTGATTTCACTAGTAATCACAATCTTTTTACAAAATTTTATTTATGTATTAATGAAGCTTTTTTTTAATTATTATTAAGACTCTTAAACCTGAAAGAAAACTTCCCTTATGATTTTGATCTCAAGTAATAAGTACATTTATAAGAAATTCCATTAAATAATTCAAAGAAAATGTGTCTTTATTATGCATGTTTAATTATGCATTGTTATACTTCACCTTTCCTTTAATAATACCTAAAATTATCTTATTTTTTATCTTCTTAGTTTATTACTTTACTTATAAAAAATTTTACTATAGTGCAAGCATTCGTTATAATTTTGATTGCATGATTACATTCAAATGACTCTATAAAAAATGCAAATAAAGCAATGACCAGAAATCTGCAAAATTCCAAAATTTGCACAACCTCTGATCTCTAGCTGTGCTAATTTGAGGGAGTCTACTCTATTATTAAATATAACTTATAACTATAAGACTGAGGGACTGTATAAAAATTTAAATTTCATAATTTTTTAAGAAATTTTTTATTTACCTACCCAAATTGCTTTTAAAACATTTTTGTAATTTGAACTATATGTCTATGACAAACAATTAAGGAATTAAGCTAGTAGTAACTGTTGAGGGTAGACACTATATAATAGGATAACGTCCAAACTACTGAACTAATTTCAATCTAAATGAAAGTGTGTTGAATTTGTGATTATCTTTCATAAGTTCACTAATCAAGTAAGTAGCTCTTATACTTTATTTACAGCGGCACCTAAAATAAAAAAAAATTCTGACCACAGTAATATTTGAAATACTGAACAAATTTAAACCTATGTACGTCATTTCAGTAATCAATGCTCATGTACACTAGAGATGAGACGGGCTCAGCCCAAGCTCGAGCCTGATTCGTGCTCGTTCTTTCTCATATTGGAAATTTAATTTATTCTCAAACCTGTGTAGAAACAAAGAATAACTTTTTTTTCCTTAAAAATGAATTATCCTATTGTAACTCCTTTTAATAGTATTTTGATCAGAAGGAAACAGAAATAGAATTCTTTTCCTTTTTTTTTTGGTAGCAATAGAACACTATTTTAAAAGAAAACTTGCGATATGTCTAGGGTTGAACACAAGTAACGACCTGTTGAGGTTGGTACCAATCGGAATATGACTTCATTAGGATATTGTTTTATTGGAATTTTTATTTATTATTCCTTTTTTTAGAGATCAAATGCAAAATAAATATTTCTTTTATGTGAATCAACATTAACTTAAGGTTGGCAATTTTTTAGTCTTCTGTTGTCTGTGAATGTAATTGCTCTTTATATGAAAATAATGCTAATGATTTTACTCATTCTTCTTCTTGAAGTCTGCTCATTCTGTGACTCTGCTTTTCATATTCATGCAGTCACTTTCATACACATGTAGATAAAATTGGCAAGTGTTGTTTCTTCCTGATTGAAAGCAATTGAGCAGTGTTTCCTCTTTTTCTATATAAAAGCATCGGAACTTTCAGGTAAATGTGTAATTTTTAATTCAAGCTGATTTTCAAAGACATGAGAAATTATAAAAGATGTACACCTTTTTAGGAAATAGAAAAGCATTGTTTGATTCTTCACCTTCTAAATTTGCAAATTTCATTCATTTTTTCATAAAATGCTCTTTGTTAATGTGTCCATTAGAGTTAAATCCTTGTTGCCTGAGAAAAATTCTAAAATCGTTATAGGGATTTGATACTAAACGCCTCTTTTGATAGATTGAATGTAAATTTGGTAAAATGTTCTTTGTTGATGTGTCCATTAGAGTTAACTCCTTGTTGCATGAGAAAAATTCTAAAATCTTTTTAGGGATTTGATACTAAAATCCTTAATCAAAAGAGGTGTTTAGCCTCTTTTGATAGTTTGAATGTAAATTTGGTAAAATTAAATATGAACTAGGGATTAACAGTTGCTAAAAAAGAGATCTATTACATTTAGAGCAATTTTTTAATATTATACAATTCTTTCTTGTACTTTCTTTTTGTCTATATTTTGGGTCTCAGGTTCTGATAGCATAACATTTTTTCGGGCTCAGGCAAGCCCCGGCTCTGATAAGTGAGTTCGAACTCATCTCTAATGTACAACATCATATATCGTTCATTACAAAATATTTCAACCAGGTTAGTCTGTGATATGCAACTGATAAAACAGAACACTTGTCAAAGATGTGTTTTATGACACTATTTTTAGCATTCACCTTAATCTGTTTCTCAAAAAATGATGAAGACAAAAAGTAACATATTTATTTTTGCTAAAGGGGAAAAAAAATAAAGATTTATCTAACTATTTAAAACTTTATCTGCTTAAATGTCTAAATGTCAAAGATTTTAGAAGCAAAATCTGTCACTACCGCAAAATATTTTTCACATGATTAACCAACATAATCTATTTTTTTAGTAAGTGAATCAAAATTTTTATTCTCTTTTTCCACTAAAAAACAAAAGTTAATGAAAGTATGGAAAATGCCTCTTCTTACCTGTTTTGATCTTGAAAGAATCTTGGTTCAAGAAAAAAAAATTCTGGGAAAATTTGTTTTTAAATAAATAAAACTAAACCAAAGCCTGGATTCATGTACACCTCTAAACATTTCCCAATATCTGCAGGGCATCTGCCCCAGGTCTCCCCCTTTAAGGGGGTCTCCCATGAGACCAATCAGGATTTTCAATAAATGGTGCCGGATGATTAAAATTTGCCAAAAATGACCAATAATCCATTTTTAAATATTTAGGAAGGGGGTGCAATCCCCCTTCCCTTCTCTACTTTCAGTATCACCATGCAAAAAACAAACAATATTATTCGGGAAAAAAAAAAAAAAAAAATTTATGACAGCTTATCCTATTGTTTTCAAAAAAAATTCTTTAATGTTTTCCTTGTAACATGGCAAGTTAAAACCATTAATGATAATCAGTTTGGGACATTTTCTGTTAGACATCTTATAATGTACACAGATAAGCAAAGTAAAAGTTTGTAGAGAAATATTTGTGTCAGTTAATATATCATTTTTTCTACTATTATTCTACAATGTATGGGTGATTCTTTCCAAATAGGCCAAAATAAGAGTTATGGGGGAGTGACTGTGACAGGGTGAGTAGCAACATTTTAGTTTTAAAAATAAGCACCTGTAAGCACACTTTTAGAGAAAAAGAAGCACCCATTTATGCACATATATGCATTACAGGGGTGATTGTGTTCCTGGTGTACCCCGGATTTCTGAGCTTTTCGATTGATCCTTTCGGTTTTATGATATCATTACACTTAGTAAAAAATTAAAAAACATCATGAATTTTGAAAAAATTTTGCAAATTTTGTCAAAAATTAAAAGAAAAAAACATTAATTTCTTTAAGGAATCGCGCAGAGAACAAATTTCTTTTTAGAATCAGGGGTAAAAATGCAAATTCGTTTTTTAAAAAAAGGCAAATTTTGTTGAAAAACGTGAAAAAACGATCAATTTCGTCAAAAAATTGTAAAAAAAAAATCAATTTCATCAAAAAATCATAAAAAGAAAGATAAGTTTCGTCAAAAAATCGCAAAAAAAAACCCAATCAATTTCATTATATAAGCGCGAAAAAACGACAAATTTCTAGAAAAAAAGGTCACAAAAATACAGCAAATTTCACAAAAAATCACATAAAAACAATCATTTTCGTCATTTAAGTGGGAAAAAATGTCAAATTTCTTGAAACAATCACGAAAAAACGGCAAATTTCATCAAAAAATCACGTTAAAACAATTTCATCAAATAGACACGCAAAAACGGCAAATTTCGTGAAAAGAGCGCAAAAAAAAAAAAAAAAAAAAAAAAAAACGAGATTCCTTCAAAAGATCGCAAAAAAACGAGATTTCCTCAAAAGATCAAGATAAAACGAGATTTCTTCAAAAGATCGCGATAAAGCCGCAAATTTTGTCAAAAGACTGCGAAAAAAAAATTGCTGGAGTGGAATTTTCTGCACAAAAACTGTTTTTGCTGCTTTAAAAACTGATTATAGAGCCCCAGCAGCAGAATTTTTTTCTGCAGTCTGCAACACAAGTAAAAACTTAAAAAACAGTCTGCAGACAAATCCCTCGCATTACATTATATGCACTCAAACCTCCCAAGTATTTGTGATAGACATAAAAAAAAGTAGACTTTAAAAAAAAAAGAAATTGTCTTTGTACTCAGAATTTTTAACACCTCATACATTTTCTGATAGAGGAGAGGGGGGGGGGTCCTCTTTGACAAAAATTGACATGGGTTTTTCACGATCTTTTGACGCAATATCGTTTTTCGCGAACTTTTGACGCTATTTGCACCTTTTTTCGCATTTTTATGACAAAATTTGACGTTTTTACCGATTTTTTGACGAAAACTTCTTTTTTCGTGATCTTTTGACTAAAATTGTCGTTTTCTCGCGATCTTTTGAAGAAATTTGTCGTGATCTTTTGACGAAAACTAATGTTTAGTTGCAAACTCTTGAAGAAATTTGCCGTTTTTTTCACAATCTCTTGAAAAAAATTTGCTGTTTTTCGCGATCTTTTGAGGAAATTTGCAGTTCTTTCTTCTTTTATGATTTTTTAACGAAAACTGGCATTTTTATGTGATCTTTTGAAGAAATTTGCCTTTTTTTAAAAATCTTTTGAAGAAATATTTCGTTTTTTCGTGATTTTTTGATAAAATTTGCCGTTTTTTCGCGATTTTTTGAAGAAGTTCGACGATGTTTCGCGATTTTTTCACGAAAACCGCAGTTTTTTCGCGATCTTTTCACAAAATTTACCGTTTTTTGCGATCTTTTGAATAAATTTCCCGATTTATCATGATCTTTAGACGAAAGCTGCCTTTTTTGCGATCTTTTGACGAAAACTGCCGCTTTGTCGCGATCTCTTGAATAAATTTGCCGTTTTTTCGCGATCTTTTAAAGAAATTTGTCGTTTTTTCGTGATTTTTTGAACAAATGTTTCGTTTTTTTTCGTGATTTTTTGAAGAAATTCGACGATGTTTCGTGATTTTTTACGAAAACTGCTGTTTTTCCGCGATCTCTTCACGAAGACTGCCGTTTTTTAGTGATCTTTTGAAGAAATTTGCCGTTTTGGGGGGATTTTTTTGACGAAAACTACCATTTTTGTCGTGAACTTTCGCAGAAATTTGCCACTTTTTGCGATTTTTTGAAGAAATTTGCCTTTTTCTCGTGATTTTTTGACGAAAACTGCTGTTTTTTTCTGATCTTTTGAAGAAATTTGCCGTTTTTTGCAATGTTTTGAAGAAACTTGCCGTTTTTTCGTGATCTTTTTAAGAAATTTGCTTTTCTAGATTTTTGGACGAATTTTGCCGTTCTTTTCGCGGTTTTTCGACGAAATTCACGTGTTTTCCGCAAAATTGATTTCTTTTCGAAGACTATTTGTCGAAATTTGCGATACTTTTTATGTCCGCATTTTTGGATTTAGGACCGAAATTTTTTAATTGTTGCTAAATTTTTAACAGTTGAAAAATAATCTGCAGACATTCCCAAGAGTCTGCGAGGTACGTCGCAGCGTTGCGCCGATTCTGCTCCCGGGGTAGCAGCATTTTTTTTCTTCTTTTTTTTTTTTTTTTAAGTTCCTTGCTTTTTCTAAAGCTGTTTTTTCTGCTCCAAAATTGTTTTTTGAGTGAATATGACCTTTGAAATTAATATATTTTGCATTTGATAATTTTCAGGGTTTTTTACTTTGTATCAGTTAATTTTCAGGGGTTTTTTTTTTTTTCTTCTCTCCCGGGGTTCATGAAATTTAAGTCTTTTTAAAAATCCTTTGAAGAAATTTGATTTTTTGCAATATTTTGACAATTTTTTTTTATTTTTTTGCAGAAAAATTTTTGGTTTTCGCAATCTTTTGCGGTTTTATCTCGATTTTTTGTAGATATTTCTGTATTTTCGCGATCTTTTGGTTTTTCCGACGTAATGTGTAGTTACGACGTAATTTGTAGTTATTCGAGATCTTTTTGCGAAATTTGTGATTTTATCGCGATCTTTTGACAAAATGAGTGGTTTTTTCGCGAGTTTTTGTCAAAAATAAGTTTTGTCGCGATCTTTTCACGAAAATTGCAATTTTATTGCAAAATTTTTAACAAACTTAGTGTTTTTTAGCGATGCAAATTTCTTCGCGTTCTTTAATAAAACTTTGAGACGGAATTTTTCAATTTTTTCGCAATTATTCGGCGAAATTTCAGCAATTTTTAGGTGCGTTCGTAATTGTGTAAATACGTAGCACCTATTGTTGTCGCTCAGTCCGTCCGTCTGTCTGTCTGTCCGTCTGTCTGTCTGTCCGTCTGTCTGTCTGTCTGTCCGTCTGTCTGTCTGTCCGTCCGCATATAACAACGCAAAAACTACCCAACCGAATCGTTTGAAATTTAAAATACATAATTATTACATAGTTTTGTCGAGTCATTTCAAATTTTATGAAAATCGGATAGATAGATCAATTACAGGGACAATCAAAAGGATTCCGTTACATTACGGTCAATGGAGAAAAAAGTTTCAAATGCATTTTAATCGTTTGAAATTTAAAACATATATTTATTACATAATTTTGTCGAGTCATTTCAAATTTTATGAACATTGTATGGATAGATCAATTACAGGGACAATCAAAAGGATTCCTTTACATTACGGTCAATGGGGAAAAAAGTTTCAAATGCATTTTAATCGTTTGAAATTCAAAACGTATATTTATCACATAATTTTGTCGAGTCATTTCAAATGTTATGAAAATCGGATGCATTGATCAATTACAGGGACAATCAAAAGTATTCCGTTACATTACGGTCAGTGGGGAAAAAAGTTTTCAATGTATTTTAATGGTGTTACACTCATTTGAATATAATAGAATTGACATGAATCTATGAAATATGTACTAAAAATACATTTTGTATAATCTGTGATGCAAACGATATTTATTATTAAATTACAGGGCCACACAAATGTATTCTACTAAATAATGTTATACGGGGAAACATTGTTTGGGGGGTGTTTTAGTTCTATTAAACTACTTCACATTTTATGAATAAGATATACGTTAATGAAGTATAATAAAAATTACTCCCTGAATATTTACAGGAACACAAAGATTTCGACCACTATACTGTATCAGCAAGATCTGAATATTTTAAAACTTCGTTATCAACGAACGCACCTCATTTGCTACGCTTTACGTGCAATTTCCAACTTGTTTTGGTTTTCTGGTGAAATTTGTGGTTTTATTGCAGTTTATTGATGAAATTTGGGGTTTTATTGCTGTTTTTTGATCAAAATTTGCGGTTTCATAGTTTTTTTCTGAGGAAATTTGTGGTTTTATTTCGAGATTTTTCGGTAAATATTGATTTGATCGCATTCTTTTGACATAATTTGCTTTTTTTTCATAATCTTTTGATGAATGTTTTTGGTTTTTCGACGTATTTTTTCAAATTTTTCTATGATATTTTTAGGTCTCTTCGCGATTCTTTATAAAAATTTGAGCATTTTCATGATCTTTTGACAGCACTGTGCGAATAGGGGGGGGGGGGGGAGCCGCGCCGGGTACGGAAATTTAGGGGGTACCAAATTTATACTACCAATGTCATTTTTCGTCTATTACAAGAAAAAGTTGGGTAGAGGGGTCATCAAATTTACAATTTGTTCCGCGCGCAGTTTTCTCTTCGTCTTTTGATAGATATAGATTTTTTTTTTCTTTTTTTATGTTCGCAACTTATTTTGATCGATCGTTCGACGATATATTCAACTTACTTTGGTATAATAAAAAACTCAAATGGCAATAATGAATAATCACACGCTCACACCAGAGTCACAAAAGAAAAAAATATGCAACGCCAGAATTCCAGAAAACCATGCAGAACGGAGAACTTGCGTTCAAAGTTCCGAGAATCAAAGGCTAAAAGATGAGGGAGGAGCTAAAAGTGGACAATACGAACATTTCTGGGGTACGAACGACGTATCATCGGCCGTTCTAGATAAAGAAAAGTTGTTTCGCTTTTATCGAAATAATTTCAGTTCAGGATCGCGAAAACTAAAACAAGAAGTTCGTTCAAAAATAGGCATTTCAAGGGAGAGAGAAAAAAATATGCACTCTGGGGAAAAAAAAAGAAGCACCTAGTAAGGACCTTACAAATTTGCTTTGAAAATAAGTACCTTGTAAGCACCGCTACGCACCCTGTGTGAGGAAGTGATGAATTTTAACAAAATACCTGTTTACTTTCTTCTATCTTCAATAGAAGAATTATATAATATTGTAATCAAAATTTTGTTTGACGGATTTACACGTTTTAGGGGTCAGAGATTCCAAAAAACATTTTTACAAAATGTCTGTCTGTCGCCATTCTACCATCAAAAAGTGGATGAAGTTATGCATTGAATTGAACCAAATTTTTTGTAAATGTTTTTGGCTGTGGCAAGCAGGTCCTCCTTCAGTTTTGAAATATTCCGCCAACAATCGCGATTTTTGTTCCATTTTCAATATTGTACCGACCAAAAGTATATGAAGTTATGCATCGAATTGAACCAAATTTTTTGTGTATGTGTATGACTATGGCTAGTTGGTCCTCCCTGAATCTGAAAAAAATCCGCCGGAAGGGGGCGCTGCAATACCGAATTTTATGCCATTTTCAATATTGCACCACATAAAAGTGTATGAAGTTAGTTCTAGAACTGAACTAAACATTTTGTACATGATTATTTTTTGGTAAGGCAAGTAGGCCCTCCCTGAATTTGAGAAAAAAAAATCTGCTTATCATTCTATTGTCCATCGGCTCGTGCAGAGACGGAAATTCGTTTTTACTCTGATTAACTGATTGAAGCAAAAATTTAAGATGAAAATCAAAGTTGGTAAGGTATTGAATTAAAATTATTAAAGCATTAAAATGAGTAACTATTTTTTTTTTAATATTAAAATGTACGTATGAGATAGAAGAAAGTTTTGGGATTGGCACATCCAACTAGTTTACCTTTATTTGAATTGAGATTAGGCTTAGTGTTTCTTAACTATATCCAAATATTTATAAATCAGTAGTAATTAAAATTGTTTAATATTTACCTGCATTCAGTAGAGGCTGATGAGGGAGTGATCAGATGCTAAGCCTTCCTCATCACTATCTTATCAGACTTTACTGAATACAGGTAAATAGTTAAAAATGATAATTATTACTGATTTATAAGTATTTAGATATAGTTAAGACCCACTAAGCCTAATCTCAATTCAGATAATGGCAAAAAAGTAAATGGGCATTTTGTTAAAATTCATCACACCCTCAGTCACTCCCTCATAACTCTCATTTTGGCCTATTTGGAGAGAATCGCCCGTATATAGATGTTGGTAGTATGGGATACAAAATTTAAACATATATATGTTACAGGCCAAATCCGATTTTAGGCCAAACTAGATTGGCCTAGGCCAAACTAGTCTATCCTAACGCCCATCGGATAAACTAGTTTTTCCTAGGCCAAACTAGTCTATCCTAACGCTCATCGGATAAACTAGTTTTTCCTAGGCCAAACTAGTCTATCCGAATGCCCATCGGATAAACTAGTTTTCCCTAGGCCAAACTAGTCTATCCGAATGCCCATCGGATAAACTAGATTTTCCTAGGCCAAACTAGTTTGGCCGAACGGTCATTAGGATGAACTAGTTTAGCCTGCTATTCATTGGTTTGAATTAGTTTATCCTAGGCCGAACTAGATTGTCCTAGGCCAATTCAATTTGGCGTGTTTTTTTTTTTTTTAATCTACAGACCGCTACGGCGCCAACTTTCTAGTTTTGATCTAATTCAGCCTAGGCCAATGCAGTTTGACGCGATTTTAGCTCATAGACTATCAAAGTATGAGAGTTAATGTGCTCGCAGATTCTGTGTGCGTGTATGTAACCATGTACGTATGTACGTAATGCGATAACTCCTGATAGAAATATCCAATTTGCTTCAAATTTTGGACATAGATTTACTCTGATAACGAACTTTCCTGATTAGTTTCAGGGGTTCATTCGATAAGAATAAGGGAAGGGGAACAAAAGACTAATCCGCACCCCCACCCCCACTCCGTAATATAGTTAAGTCAGTTTTCCATGCAAACGTATCAGATTTTATTAAAATTTTAGGTATAATATCATTTTGATAAGGTACATTCATGATTAGTTGTGGGTTCATTGTTTACATATAAAGAAATGAGGAATGGGGGGTGGGTAACACTCTTAATTTATGTATATAGGTTTTTCACGGATAATTTACCGATTTGTTTCAAATTTTGGATGTAGGTTTCTTCTGATAAGGCGTTTACCTGATTAATTTTGGGGGTTCTGAGTTTAAATATAAAGATAGAGCGGATTATATTTTCAATCGGATAGAAACTTTTGGTTTTATGAAAAGATTTTTAATTCGTAACAGATATTGGTTTTCACACACATCACTTCACGCGATATTGTTCATATTAAAACAGTAAGTATCCGAATCCTTTTAAAAATAAGAAAAAGTTTAAATAAAGCACGATACTTGAAATTTAGGATGGGAGGGGAGGTTAAAGTAAGGGGACATTAGATTTTTTTTTTTTTTTTTTTTTTTAAGTTTTAGCTGCTAATTAAATATTACCATTTTTTGAAACTTTTAGAAACATAATAAAACACGATGTTAAATATTTAAGAAAAAAGATGCCGCGTTAAATACCACTATTTTCTATTAGTAATTTTTGTAAAAATGTTAAATTCTTGTTGTAATTGTTTGAAACTTTGTGATAGTTTATAACACATGATAAAAAATTGTAAAAAAAGTCCCATTACGAAAGGGAAAGGGGGGGGGGGGGGGTGGTCAAACAAAATCAGGAAATATAACAAAAGTTCTAGGCTGATCTATTTGAAACGTTAAGATAGTTTATGACACATGATATAAATTTATAAAAATATATTTCGCGTTTAATGCCACTATTGACGAATAGTGATTTTTGTAAAAATCTTAAATTCTTATTTTGAAGCACCGCTACATCGAGTAACATATCTACACATAGATTCTTTAACGGAGTTTTCTTAAGATACAGTTTTGTTGGTAATAGGGTGCGCTCCCTGGTGATGGAATGTGGAACTAATGCGAGCACCCTGGTGTTGGAATTTGGAACTAATACAACGCGATTTAGGTATGGACGAATGTTGAATCGAAGAGAAAGAAACATGATGATAAATATTTAAGAAAAAAGATTCCGCATCGAAATACCACTATTTTCTAATAGTAATTTTTGTAAAAATATAAAATTCTTGCCGGAACGTTTTGAAAAATCCATAACAGCGTCTTTCAAATTCTAATTCAATCTGAAATTTAATGAAAATCTGTGTATTAGTACTATTTGAGATAGAATTATCGCGGAAATCATAAAAAAACTGGATAGAAGCGCTTACTATCGAGCCATTTACTCTAAAAACAAAAGAATATTAATTTATATCAGGGACTAACTGAATTTGAAGTTTGATGAAACTCTGTGCATTTCTTTTTGAGATAGAACTATTGCGATAATCATGAATAATGCCACATGGCAGCGCCACCTGTTGCACGATTTACTCCAAAAACTAAAATTACTTTTGTACTTTTTTATACCAAGGACTAACAGAATCTGGAGTTTGATGAAAATTCATGCATTAGATCCTGAGATAGAGCTATTGCAATAATCAGGAATAATACCGTATAGCGGCGCCACCTTTCAAGAGATTTACTCCAAAAACTACAGAATACTAATTTATATCAGGAACTTACAGAATCTAAAGTTTGATGAAAATTCGTGCATTAATTCTTGCGACAGAGCTATTTCAGGAATCGGGAAAATTGAGCACAACAGCGCCACCTATTGAACAATTAACATGAAAACGTAAAAAGAATTAGTTCATATCACGGATTTATTGATTCCGGAAGTTTGATTAAAATTCGTAAATTAGTTATTGAAATAGTGTTGACGCAAATCAGTAAAAATGCACTTTAGAAGCGCCATCTGTTGAACTATTTACATGAAAAAGTAATCAGCATCGATTTATATCAGGGACTATCTGAATATAAATTTTTATTAAATTCCGTTCATTAGTTCTTAAGATACAGCTATTGTGAAAATTGGGGAAAATGTAGCATATCATAGCCATGTTGAGTGATTTACTTCAAAATAGAAACAACACCAACTCATGTCATGGACGAACTGAATCTAAAGTTTGATGGAAATTTGATGGTATTAGTTATTAAGATAAAGCTGATGCGTAAATCGTAAAAAAATGCAAAACAGCAGAGCCACCTGATGAGCGATTTATACCAAAAACTAATCAGCACCAATTTAGGTCAGAGACTACCTGAATATAAATTTTTATTAAATTTCGTTCATTAGTTCTTCAGCCGCGTCCCCACAGCCTGCGGTAGCGTAAAACAGGTGTGCTGCACGCGTACTGCCGAATACCCTCTTCCTTTTCGAACGAACTTCGAAGCGAACAAAATTTAAATCGTAGCAAGCGTGCTGAGCACGCACCGCCGAATGTAACTCTCCTTTTCGAAAGAACCTCGAAGCGAACGAAATTCGAACTATATCCCCGCTGTCCACGCCAGTCCGATAACGGGCGAAGCCAGCAAGTTTTAACTAAGCAACGTTATATTAGTTCCTAATTCCAACACCAAGGAACGTACTCTATTATTAACAAAACTGTATCTGAATGAAACTCCGTTAAACAACCTATTAGTAGATATGTTACTTGAGGTCGCGGTGCTTTAAAACATAGAATTTCCGTTATATTTCCTGATTTTGTTCGCAACCACATCCTCTTTCACGCTGAAATGTAACTTTTTTTTATAAATTTATAACATATGCCATAAATTATCACAAAGTTTCAAAAAGTTCCAGCAAGAATATAATATTTTTACAAAAATTACTATTAGAAAATAGTGGTATTTCGATGCAGAATCCTTTTTCTTAAATATTTATCATCATGTTTTTTTTTCTCTTCGAGGTTTGTCCGCTTCAACATACGTCCGTTTCAAGATTTTATATAAAAGAAGGGGCCCGATAGCGGGCGAAGCCGGCTGGTTTGAACTAAATCGCGTCCAAATTTCAACACCAGAGTGTCACGTTATATTAGTTACACATTAGTCCGTTATATTAGTCCTACATACGTACGTACACAGGGCTCGAGATGTACCGGAGCAAACCGGAACGATGTTCCGGTTCGTGAAATTATGAAAAATATCGTTCCGGTTCGTGAAATTATGCTAAATATCGTTCCGGTTCGTGACATTATTAAAATATACTGTTACAGTTCCCGAAAAACATTATTTACTTTCCGTTTCAGCTTCATCCGAAAAAAAGGATAGTTAAAACGTGTTAATACGCATTTGACAACCCTGTGGCAAGCCACATCCTATACCCCACTAAGCATGTGCAATGTCAAGCCTGCAGCGGCAGCGGTGAAGTAATTACGATATTTCTTACTCTAAATGAACGACTCATAAGGGAGATATCTGAACTCTCCCCTCTCTGAAACTCTCTTCGCTTATGAAAAAGGTGCGTTAGCGAGTCAGCCGTTGATTTGATTGTCGCGTAATGTTATTTTTCTTGTGATCTGATATTCTTTTGATATTCTTTTTGTGGTTAATAATCAGATGTAATGGATTTACATCCAATTTAATGGAAATTACATCCAATCTTAAACTTTAGTTACTAAATAAATATGACAGTCCACACACACATTTAAAGTTTTTTTATTTTAATCTTTTGTTATAACGAAGATGGAATTGTTTACATACAGCATGTTGTTACTGACAAAAGTAAAAAAACAACCTTTTTAAACTTAAAATGCTGAATAAATGTGAGTCTTCACATCCAGACTTTTCAAATTTAATTTTTTGATATAATGGAGATGGAAGCAGGCGAAATTTTGGCCTTACTGAAGACACGGACCGTTTACATTCCGCATGTTGCTTACTGGCAAAATGGAAAAAAAATCGGCGTTTTTCGTTTTGCAAACATATTATTTTACATGTATATAGCTTAATATGTTCAATGTAACTTTTAAAAATTGTTTTTGTCAGGTTAAAAATAAATTTAGCTATACTTTGAAAAGAAAAATTGTCAAAAAGAATTTTGAAAAATAGCGTTCCGGTTCGTGAAATTTTCCATTATAATTTCGAGATAGCGTTCCTGTTCGTGAAATTTCCCATTTCGAGCCCTGTACGTACATACATACGTACATGGTTACATTACACACACACAGAATCTGCGAGCACATTAGCTCTCAGGCTTTGATAGTCTGTGAGCTAAAATCGCGTCAAATTGCATCGGTCCAGGCTAAATTAGATCAAAACTAGAAGTTGGCGCCGTGGCGGTCTTTAGATTCAATAAAATCACGCCAAATTGAGTTGGCCTAGGACAATCTAGTTCGGCCTAGGAAAAACTAGTTCAAACCAATGAATAGCAGGCTAAACTAGTTCATCCTAATGACCGTTCGGCCAAATTAGTTTGGCCTAGGAAAATCTAGTTTATCCGATGGGCGTTCGGATAGACTAGTTTGGCCTAGGAAAAACTAGTTTATCCGATGGGCGTTCGGATAGACTAATTTGGCCTAGGAAAAACTAGTTTATCCTATGGGCGTTAGGATAGACTAGTTTGGCCTAGGAAAAACTAGTTTATCCGATGGGCGTTAGGATAGACTAGTTTGGACTAGGCCAATCTAGTTTGGCCTAAAATCGGGTTTGGCCTGTAACATATACAATATATATGAAGTTTAGTACTAGCCACATTCATATTATTCACGAAAAAATTCTATAGTAGATAGAAGGGTCCCTTCATAACCAAAGTTGAGCCCTGTCTCCAGTGTTCTCGCTGTCGCTTGCCAATGTGCCAAATTGCGACTAAATTCTTCGTTTGGCGAGTAAGCAAGCGATTAGATTCGCCAAATTGCTAATGCTCAATTTTTGCTTCTTTTTTTTTTTTTTTTTTTTTTTTTTTTTTTCGTTTCTCATAAATATTTATATAAGTATACACTTAATATATACATATTTTTTTTATTTGTAGCGGATAGTTGAAATAAGATTAATAACAATCGCTGTCACAGTTATAAAAACTTAGGTTATTTTAGAACATATTGAAAAAAAGGGGGAGGGGTACATTAAAACATTAAATATATACATACATATTTGCTACACGGCGAATCTATTTTGCTAATATTTTTTTCATTTGGCAAATGTTTTTTATTTTGAATTAGCCAAACTACTAACGTTGGTCAAATGTCAGCGAGAACACTGCCTGTCTCTAATATACAAAATGGCCATAATTAAACTAATAGTACCTGGTTTGTTCTGTAGTACAATCCAATTGTGAAAGAGGGCCTAATTTTTATAGTTTGATTAAATGATACAGAATACAAAGGATTTAGAGAGAAAAAAAAAATAACTTTAATATAAGTATTTTTCATGCAATCTTTTTTCCATCTTGTTTAATCATCCTTAAAAAAAAAAAAAAAACTATATCCATTCACACAATTTGATCACACTACAAAAACACACTAAATACTGTTAGTTTAATTGTGGCTACCTTTTATCTTTCCTGTTAGGGATGTTTCCTTTTCCACTGCAAAAATTCATGTATCATCCTTTCTCGGTAAATAAATTAAGGATGTATATATTTATATATTAAATATAGTGATTATAACAGGGTGGTCACAGACATGGAAATATCAGGGAATTTTGTTGATCTGGATATACCAGGGAAATTTAAACTAAACCTGAAAATTCATTGAAATAAACATTAATTTCCATTACAATTGTAGTAATCAGTAAGTAAAAAAATATTCTCAGTTCTTGGGATGAATCCATGCTTGAAACCAGTTCGAATTCTATTTTCATACCAGTCTTTGGAATTAGATTCATGGTGAGAATTTTATTTATACAAATAAATAAATAAAAGTAAAAAAATAAAACTATTTGAGAAACAAGAATTTAGCTTAAGTTTCTTACTGTGTTTTACAATTTTTTAAAAATTAAAAGCCAATTGAATTGTTAATATTGTGATGTCAAGAGAAATATTCTGATTTTTGAAGCTTTTGCATGGCCAGTGTTTGTAACTTAAAGAAGTCATAAGCTATCTCTTTCTGTTTGAAGTTCTTGGTTTATTGGAAAACAGAACGTGTGTCTTTCTGCCATAGTTATATAATAATATTTTTTAACAATAAAAATAATTTTTAGAGATATTTGTCAGTAGTTAGATATAAGAAAACAAATTTATTATTTTAAACAGATTTTAAGAACATGTAAATCAAGGCTTTTAAATAAAAATTTTAATCTTGAAACAACTTTAAGGGGCCGCTTCACTCAAATGAAAAGACCCATTCGCTAATGCTAATCCTATGGAAGAAATTTATAAAGTGTCTTGGTTGCATTTTAATATTTTTAAAGGATTCTTTTTGCATTGAATAGCTAAGATTGATCTGAATGTAGTCAGTTTTTTACTTTTTTGATTTCATTTACAGATATTTTTTATGAGAATGCTTTCATTTTCAGAACCGGATTGAAAAGCGAAATCACCTTCATAAAAAAATATCTGTAAGCAAAATCGAAAAAGTAAAAAATGGCCTGCATTCAGATCCATCTCAGCTATCTAATGCAAAAAGAATCATTTAAAAATATTAAAATGCAACCGAGATACTTTATAAATTTCTTTCATAGGATTAGCATTAGCAAACGGGTCTTTTCATTTGACTGAAGCAGCCCCTTAAGAGCCCACACTACTGATTGAAAAAGACCCGGATGATAATGTAAAGTCTATGGGGGCGTTCTTTTCAAATATCTCGCTTAAATTTTAATATTTTGACATGATTTTTTATTTTTTTTTTTGCATAGTATAGCTGAGGATAATCCACAACTGGCCTAGTTTTTACTTTTTTGATTTTGTTTGTATTCTTTTTATATTAGATAGTTTGTTTGCAAAGTGGTTCTGAAAGTTAAAGTATTTAAAAAAAAATCTGACACCAAAATTGAAAAAGTAAAAACTAGGCTGGTTGTAGATCGCCCTCAGCTATCCTATGCCCTCCCCCCCCCCCCAAAAAAAAAAAAAAAAAAAAAAAAAAAAAATTGCATTAAATTTGAGCGACATATTTGAAAAGAACACCTCCATAGACTTTATATTATCATCCAGGTTTTTTTTTTTCAGCCAGTAGTGTGGCGTCTCAAGATCTTATTTACAAATTCCTGCTGTGTCATTTTAGTCTCAGTGAGAAAACTATAATTTACGAAATTTGATATTAGGAGTCATTCTTAGATATGGGAAATTTTATGTCCTTTGCCTTTGTTTGAACTTTATGTGAGCATTTCTATTTCAGCTCTTGCTATAATATACAATTTTAATATATATATATCTAACAAAATTGTAAAAATCATTACGAAGGCTTGTCAAAAACTTTAAATTTATTAATTGAAATCCTTATTTTTAAGATTTAGAAAACTTTAGAACAAATGCAATGATTATGTGGACATATTTTTTATACCAATTTTCTACACATTTGACACTTTAGGCAAAGTAGAAAACTTTTCTATTATCTTATCGACCACTTTCCATTTAACAGGGATGGGAATTTTCCGCTTTTTGGCGGATTTCCGCTTTTTTTTAATATTTAAGAAATTCCGCGGATTTCCGCTTTTTTGTTATTTTGATAAGTTTCAGATTTTTCACCCCAAAAATTCCGCTTTTTTCCGCGGATTTCAGAAATATGTAACAGGGATGCCGCGGACACGCTATAGCGCGTAAAATACACAAAAAATCGGCGACAGGACGCCAAAAAAAAATGGAGCTTACGCGTTCCGCGGGACGCGTAATTTTCGTCAAGAAATCGCAAAAAAGGCAAATTTCGTTAAAAAATCGCGAAATAAAGAATAATTTCCGGCAAATTTCGTCAAAAAAATGGCTAATTTTGTTACAAAATCCCGAAAAAAAGTCTGATTTCCTCGAAAAAATGACAAGTTTTGTCCAAAAATCGTGATAAAACGGAAAATTTTGTCGAAATATTCGCGAAAAACGATAAATTTTATCAAAAAACAGTAATTTTCTTTAAAAGATTGCGAAAAAACAGAACATTTCGTCAAAAGATCGCGGAAAAACGGTACATTTCGTCAACGAATCGCAAAAAAGGAAATTTCACTAAAAAATTTGTGAAATAACGAATAATTTCCCGCAAATTTCGTCAAAAGATTCGCGGAAAAATGGCTAATTTTCTTACAAAATCCCGAAAAAAAGGCAGATTTCCTCAAAAAATCGCGATTTTTCGCGATTGAAACGACAAATTTCGTCCAAAAATCGCGATAAAACGGCAAATTTTGTCAAAAGATTCGCGAAAAACTACAATTTTCATAAAAAAATAGTGATAAAACGGTAACTTTCGTAAAAATATCGCGAAAAACCGGCACATTTCGTCAAAAGATCGTGAAAAAACTCCAAATTTCGCCAAAAGATCGCGAAATAACGGCAAATTTTGTCGAAAAATCGCATTAAAACGCAATTTTCGTCAAAGGGACAAGAAAAGAAAGTTAATGCCTGGCGGATAGAATTTTCCAAAAACTAAATTTCCTGCTTCCAAATTATTTATTTTGCTGCTCCAAAAACAGATTTTCCTGCTAGTAGTAGGAAAAGGACAGTTTAAGCTCAAGATCAGGTGGCACTGTGGCACCGTGCCTCCTGCTCCTCCGGCTGCCCCGCCTGCTCCTCCGGCTGCCCCGGGCCTCCTCCGGCTGCCCTGCCTGCGGCCCCGCCACCATCCCTCCTGGCCCCTCCTGCTCCCACCATCTCACCGCCGCCCTCCTGCGCCCCCTAGTGGAAAAAAGGAATATTCTATTATAACAGGATAGGTGAACGACCTTCCCTAATTAAAAATATTATCAATCACATCTCAACTCGGAATCCTACTATATGATGAAGATTAAATTTGTATTTGAATTTTAAACAACCGTAATTTTAATGAGTATTATTAATTAAGCGAAACAATTAAAATTTCAGTTTTTAACCATTTTATTTAGATTTCTTCAACTACAATATGAGATTATCAATTTAACTCAAGAAAGTTAAACATATATTTGAATTTTGCTTCATAGACATCTTAATGAGTAGTATTAATTAAGTAAAAACAATAGAAAATATCCAGTTTTATAGAAAAAGACTGATTTCTTACGATTTTTATCAACTATATGATCAATGTAACGACTTAAAAGTTGGAAGTTAAACATGTATCCTAGTTTTTCAACAGCTATAGCCTTAATGAGTATCGTTAATTAAGTAAAAAAAACAATGGAAAATATCAAGTTTTATGGAAAAAGACTGATTTCTAACGATTTTTATCAACTTAAGAGAGAAAACTTAAACATACATTTCAGTTTTTCAAAAGCTATAACCTTAATGAGCATTCATAATTAAGTAAAAAACAATGGAAAATATCGATTTTATAGAAAAAGACTGATTTCTTACGATTTTTATCAACTGCAACATCAGTGTATCGACTTACAAGTTGAAAGTTAAACATGCATTCTAGTTTTTCAACAGCTATAATCTTAATGAGTATCGTTAATTAAGTAAAAAACAATGGAAAATATCAAGTTTTATAGAAAAAGATTGATTTCTTACGATTTTTTCAACTCAAACTTCAGAATATCAATTTGATAGAAAGAAATTTAAGCATGCATTCCAGTTTTGGACAACCATTTCCTTCATGAACATTATTAATTAAGCAAAACAGAAAATATTAAATTTTTAACTGATTTCTTCATATTTTTTATTTATTTATTTATTTTTTAATATAAAATCAGAATACACAACTTAAAATAGAAATTTAAACATATTTTTTAGTTTTTGAATAGTCGTTACCTCAAAGAATTTCGATAATTGAACAATTAACAAAGGAAACTAATGATTTTTTAACGAAAAAAGACGAATTAAACGAATTTGGTTAACTTTTACTCTAATTGGAAATTTCATCGTACTTTATGTATACCAACTAAGTAGAATTTTAATGCATAAACGAATAATTTAAAGAAATCCCCAACACACAAATGTGAACCTGCAGAGCATTTCTTATTACGTCATATCTAAACTAAAACTTTTTTCTGCAACCCCACCATGCATGCATTCCAGGTAGGGGAACATAACAAAGAATCTTGACGTCACAACTTACAAAGGTATACAAATGTTTACGTTCAAGAAAAAGTATCACATAGAGTGAAAAAAAAGAAGAGATTTAAGTTATTTATCCATTCTAGTTTTATAACAGTTACTACAACATCTCCAAATTAAAATTTGGAAGTCATAATGAGTATAATTAATTAAGCAAAATAATAGAAATATTAGTTTTTCAGAGGGGAAAAGACGAATTTAAACAAATTTTATTAGTTTTACACTAGTTTAATAATAATTTTAAGGAGGAAAAAGACGAATTTAAACTTTTTTTTTTTTTAGTTTTACACTATTTTTTCTCATCTCCAACATGGATATATCAATTTTAACAGAAGAATTAAACGTATATTATAGTTTTTAACAACAAAATCTTAACAAGTATCATTAATTAAACAAAAATAAATATCAGTTTTAAAGAAAAGACGAATTTGAATAATTTTACAGTAGTATTTTCAAAAGCAACATGGAAATATCAATACTTATTCACATATTTCACTTATTCACTGTATTCAATACTATATTTAATAAATTTGGATACACTTTAAGAATTTCCTAATCTATAATTAAATATTAGCTGTATATTTAATGTTACCCATGTTTTCAACATTAGTTCATAATCGTGAATTTTGTATTTTAAATACCATGTATTCAGGTTCAGATTATTTTCACTTGAAATCATACAGAATTTTTTAACAGAGTTTGTTTTTGAAATCATTGAAGCAACTGTATTTAATATTTTTAACACCAATTTTCTAAGATTTTCTAACATTTTCCGATTATACATTCTTCAGAAGTACATTTCTAAATGCTACAATCACTTTACATATCGAAAAGATATCATTGAAGCAACTGTATTTAATATTTTTAATACCAATTTTCTAAGATTTTTTAACATTTTCCGGTTATACATTCCTCAAAAGTTATTATTACGTATTCTAAACAATAGCAAATATTAATTTTAAGAATAAAAAGACGAATTTAAACAAATTTTATTAGTTTTACACTATTTTTTCTCACCTCCAACACGGATATATCAATTTTAACAGAAGAATTAAACGTATATTTTAGTTTTTAACAACAAAAATGTAATAAGTATCATTAATTAAACAAAAATAAACACCAATTTTCAAGAAAAGACAATTTTTTACACAAATTTTCAACTTTGAAATACATCGCTTACATATATTGTTACAGTATATTACTAAACTTAAACTTTTTAAAAAGTTTGAATGTCTTTACAAAGGGTTCATACTTATATTTTTCACGTCTTGACTGCATTCGAAATCTTACAACAAAAGTATACTTTTATTATTATTATTATTATTATTATTATTCTAGAAAACCTAAAAAATCGTTTCTTGCTGCTTTAGACACTTGACATATTAAAACTACTCTACCCATATAATTAATCAAATTAGAACATGATTCATCTTACACTTCAAAATTTCTGAATTTTTACAATACTTATTTTCATCAAACTTTATTCTTGATCCTATATATTTTAATAGCACAGAATTTTCACATCTGTTTTTATCTACTTATCAGAAAATTATTAAAACACCCAACAACATTTTTCAAATATGAATATTATCTTTACAATTTAATGATGCAAAACATACACGAATACAAAGTTTAATTTTTACAAACATTTCATATTTCAAACCAAACTATTCGAAATTTTCACAACGTAAGAGCAAACATTAGACGAACTTTTTAACATTAATATTGCTTAGATCTTTTCATCATAACTTTTAACTATGATAATTATCCATTTTTAGGTTGATTGTCGAAAAACTGTAACTGAAATTACATAAACTTAATGTAAAAAACCATGTTCTCACACAATTTCTTGAAATTCAACAAAGAATTGACTATTACTCCAATACTTATCTACTTCAATCTCGACTCTCGATAGTATATAGATATTACATCATTACATACTTACAACTCTTTTCGAACGTTTATCAGAAAATCAAGCCAATCAAAGTCTAGTAGTTATCACACCTGTTCCTCAGAAATATTACTATCATATGAAACAGTAAAGAAAATTAATAGATATTTAATATTTAATAACTTCATACGTGAAATTACTGTCGAATGAGAATACTAATAATCAATAAAATCAACTGTTGGACAAAAAAATAGTACAGATTACCGAAAATTCAAATCATTTTTTCTACAAAAATTACAAAAATTAACAAATGAATGACCAGTTAGAGAAATAATTAAAAAAAATAATGAACATATTTACAAATTTATTAAAATCACACCTTTTTCTGGATTACAAACCACAATTTCTTGAAAAATTTAACACCGAATTTGTAAGATTTTAATCCTAGTATTACATACACTCAATAAATATTCAAAATTAACAAAAAAATAATTTTTTTAGTCTCATCAATAAGCAGAAATTCTATATTAAAAGAATATTTTCATAGTAGTACTTATAAAAATGAGAGTTTACAAACTGATTTTCATAATTTTATCACATTTAAACTTAATTTTTATACATAAAACATTATTTAATCAAATTTTATACTTTCTAATTCAGTAAAATTCAATACTTTTTTAGTTTTTAAACCAATACCACAATATTTATTTACATCAAACTTGATTCTTTACCTTTTATATTTCCACATTACACAAGTGAGTTAAATACTAACTTGGAACGGGAGTTGAAGTCAATTGATTCAATTCGATTTTCATCGTATACGCATTTCCCCTACACGAAATTTCTTACTTCTATAATCATCTAATGTATTAAAACTAATCTACTCATATTTTTAATCAATTCATCAGATGTTTCATCTCGCACTTCTGAATTATCATCCACCAAGTTGCTTAAAATATAAATACTATCTTTAAAGTTTTAATGTAGTATACATGACTAATCTTGAGTTTCCATCTATACTATTAATCAAATTATCATATGTTTCATCTTACAGTTCAACGATTTCTGAATCATCGTCCATCTAGTTGTTTAAAATATTAATAAAATGTTTATAGTTTTTGATTATACATAGTATGTATGAATACAATCTTTAATTTTTAACAGTTCATATTTCAAATAACCTATTTTCGAAACCAAACTATGTGAATTTTACCACAATACTTATCATCATACAGAGATTTGTGTTTCATACTTTTTCTAAAAATTATCAGATATGTACTCCTCAGAGGAATTTCTATCATATGAATAAATGAAAAAAAAAATTAATTTATATTAAACGTACAGCGAAATTTGATTGCAATATATATGTATTTAATAAAAATAAATAAATGAGCGATTATTTATACATTAAACCTTTACTAAATATATATTTCTTGCGTTATAAAGATGTTTCAACAAGATGAACCAAAACAGCAGCAAACTTCAGAAATTAATGATCTGAATGATTCATCCCTAGCACATGTAGCGTTAATGAATAATACATATGTAAGTACTTATATGAAAAATACTAGAATTCGTATATGAATCGTAATTAGAGTAAATATAAAATGATTTGTCTTACTGCCTACACTTTAACAAATGCCTTTTTACCTATATTGTTGAAAAGAATCCTAATTGTTTGCATTTTATTTCTATTACAGATGTGTTCTATTTGCTACAAACATTTCTTAAGTAAATCGAATTTAACAGAACATACAAAAATCCATACAGGTGAAAAACCTTACACTTGGGAAGATTACCAAATGCTGTTTTCAAGAAGCGTGAATCAAAAGTGCACACATCATCATATAAAGCATCGTCAGTTATATGTAAACTTAGTGAGGATATTCAAAAATTATTCAGACGTTTGAAGAATTTAGACATAAAGGAAGATATTTAGACTATATATCCATCATATTTTCATAACACTTACCACAATATCTCAAACTTAAAATTTGGAAGACATACACACTGCTGAAAAGTAATTTTGTTACCCGTGATTCTTCTAACCAGCATGAATGTATAGATATTATTTTGCAATGTATCCTTTAAATGCTCACATTAAATATTCCTTTATATACATATATCGTTGTGTTTATTTTTTAAAAACCTATCACATTAATAAAATAGGTTACACACACGTACATACACATAACATTTTAAGTGAAACAACACTCTCACAACTTAAAAAATGCATAAGAACATACAAAAATAAGCAGATGTATGAAAAAATATGCAAATTTACAAAATAATTTCACTGTTTTCTAGAAATACCAACAAAAAAATATTTAAAGTATAAAAAAATTACAAAAGTGAAAAGAAAAAACACAAATGTAAAACAAAAATCACAAAGTGAAAAACTCACAACAAAGTTTTTGAAAAAAAAAAATTTACAACAAAAATTTTTTTACAAAAACCAAAACTTCAAAAATATTTTTCCAAAAAAATTTTTTTTCAAAAACATTTTTTACAAAAAAATTTTTTTTTCAAAATAAGTTTTTACAAAAGTAAAAAATAAAAAATCACAACGTTAAAAATATGAAAAATTTTAGTTAAAAAAAGTGTAAAAAAAATTGCAAAAAAAATTGCAAAAATTTCAAAAAAGTTATCAAAAAAGTTATCAAAATTTTTGTTCTTTTTAATACAGTATGCAATGGTGAAACCATTGTATTTACTATTAAAAAGAACAAAAATTTTGATAACTTTTTTGATAACTTTTTTGAAATTTTTGCAATTTTTTTTGCAATTTTTTTTACACTTTTTTTAACTAAAATTTTTCATATTTTTAACGTTGTGATTTTTTATTTTTTACTTTTGTAAAAACTTATTTTGAAAAAAAAATTTTTTTGTAAAAAATGTTTTTGAAAAAAAATTTTTTTGGAAAAATATTTTTGAAGTTTTGGTTTTTGTAAAAAAATTTTTGTTGTAAATTTTTTTTTTTCAAAAACTTTGTTGTGAGTTTTTCACTTTGTGATTTTTGTTTTACATTTGTGTTTTTTCTTTTCACTTTTGTAATTTTTTTATACTTTAAATATTTTTTTGTTGGTATTTCTAGAAAACAGTGAAATTATTTTGTAAATTTGCATATTTTTTCATACATCTGCTTATTTTTGTATGTTCTTATGCATTTTTTAAGTTGTGAGAGTGTTGTTTCACTTAAAATGTTATGTGTATGTACGTGTGTGTAACCTATTTTATTAATGTGATAGGTTTTTAAAAAATAAACACAACGATATATGTATATAAAGGAATATTTAATGTGAGCATTTAAAGGATACATTGCAAAATAATATCTATACATTCATGCTGGTTAGAAGAATCACGGGTAACAAAATTACTTTTCAGCAGTGTGTATGTCTTCCAAATTTTAAGTTTGAGATATTGTGGTAAGTGTTATGAAAATATGATGGATATATAGTCTAAATATCTTCCTTTATGTCTAAATTCTTCAAACGTCTGAATAATTTTTGAATATCCTCACTAAGTTTACATATAACTGACGATGCTTTATATGATGATGTGTGCACTTTTGATTCACGCTTCTTGAAAACAGCATTTGGTAATCTTCCCAAGTGTAAGGTTTTTCACCTGTATGGATTTTTGTATGTTCTGTTAAATTCGATTTACTTAAGAAATGTTTGTAGCAAATAGAACACATCTGTAATAGAAATAAAATGCAAACAATTAGGATTCTTTTCAACAATATAGGTAAAAAGGCATTTGTTAAAGTGTAGGCAGTAAGACAAATCATTTTATATTTACTCTAATTACGATTCATATACGAATTCTAGTATTTTTCATATAAGTACTTACATATGTATTATTCATTAACGCTACATGTGCTAGGGATGAATCATTCAGATCATTAATTTCTGAAGTTTGCTGCTGTTTTGGTTCATCTTGTTGAAACATCTTTATAACGCAAGAAATATATATTTAGTAAAGGTTTAATGTATAAATAATCGCTCATTTATTTATTTTTATTAAATACATATATATTGCAATCAAATTTCGCTGTACGTTTAATATAAATTAATTTTTTTTTTTCATTTATTCATATGATAGAAATTCCTCTGAGGAGTACATATCTGATAATTTTTAGAAAAAGTATGAAACACAAATCTCTGTATGATGATAAGTATTGTGGTAAAATTCACATAGTTTGGTTTCGAAAATAGGTTATTTGAAATATGAACTGTTAAAAATTAAAGATTGTATTCATACATACTATGTATAATCAAAAACTATAAACATTTTATTAATATTTTAAACAACTAGATGGACGATAATTCAGAAATCGTTGAACTGTAAGATGAAACATATGATAATTTGATTAACAGTATAGATGGAAACTCAAGATTAGTCATGTATACTACATTAAAACTTTAAAGATAGTATTTATATTTTAAGCAACTTGGTGGATGATAATTCAGAAGTGCGAGATGAAACATCTGATGAATTGATTAAAAATATGAGTAGATTAGTTTTAATACATTAGATGATTATAGAAGTAAGAAATTTCGTGTAGGGGAAATGCGTATACGATGAAAATCGAATTGAATCAATTGACTTCAACTCCCGTTCCAAGTTAGTATTTAACTCACTTGTGTAATGTGGAAATATAAAAGGTAAAGAATCAAGTTTGATGTAAATAAATATTGTGGTATAGGTTTAAAAACTAAAAAAGTATTGAATTTTACTGAATTAGAAAGTATAAAATTTGATTAAATAATGTTTTATGTATAAAAATTAAGTTTAAATGTGATAAAATTATGAAAATCAGTTTGTAAACTCTCATTTTTATAAGTACTACTATGAAAATATTCTTTTAATATAGAATTTCTGCTTATTGATGAGACTAAAAAAATTATTTTTTTGTTAATTTTGAATATTTATTGAGTGTATGTAATACTAGGATTAAAATCTTACAAATTCGGTGTTAAATTTTTCAAGAAATTGTGGTTTGTAATCCAGAAAAAGGTGTGATTTTAATAAATTTGTAAATATGTTCATTATTTTTTTTAATTATTTCTCTAACTGGTCATTCATTTGTTAATTTTTGTAATTTTTGTAGAAAAAATGATTTGAATTTTCGGTAATCTGTACTATTTTTTTGTCCAACAGTTGATTTTATTGATTATTAGTATTCTCATTCGACAGTAATTTCACGTATGAAGTTATTAAATATTAAATATCTATTAATTTTCTTTACTGTTTCATATGATAGTAATATTTCTGAGGAACAGGTGTGATAACTACTAGACTTTGATTGGCTTGATTTTCTGATAAACGTTCGAAAAGAGTTGTAAGTATGTAATGATGTAATATCTATATACTATCGAGAGTCGAGATTGAAGTAGATAAGTATTGGAGTAATAGTCAATTCTTTGTTGAATTTCAAGAAATTGTGTGAGAACATGGTTTTTTACATTAAGTTTATGTAATTTCAGTTACAGTTTTTCGACAATCAACCTAAAAATGGATAATTATCATAGTTAAAAGTTATGATGAAAAGATCTAAGCAATATTAATGTTAAAAAGTTCGTCTAATGTTTGCTCTTACGTTGTGAAAATTTCGAATAGTTTGGTTTGAAATATGAAATGTTTGTAAAAATTAAACTTTGTATTCGTGTATGTTTTGCATCATTAAATTGTAAAGATAATATTCATATTTGAAAAATGTTGTTGGGTGTTTTAATAATTTTCTGATAAGTAGATAAAAACAGATGTGAAAATTCTGTGCTATTAAAATATATAGGATCAAGAATAAAGTTTGATGAAAATAAGTATTGTAAAAATTCAGAAATTTTGAAGTGTAAGATGAATCATGTTCTAATTTGATTAATTATATGGGTAGAGTAGTTTTAATATGTCAAGTGTCTAAAGCAGCAAGAAACGATTTTTTAGGTTTTCTAGAATAATAATAATAATAATAATAATAATAAAAGTATACTTTTGTTGTAAGATTTCGAATGCAGTCAAGACGTGAAAAATATAAGTATGAACCCTTTGTAAAGACATTCAAACTTTTTAAAAAGTTTAAGTTTAGTAATATACTGTAACAATATATGTAAGCGATGTATTTCAAAGTTGAAAATTTGTGTAAAAAATTGTCTTTTCTTGAAAATTGGTGTTTATTTTTGTTTAATTAATGATACTTATTACATTTTTGTTGTTAAAAACTAAAATATACGTTTAATTCTTCTGTTAAAATTGATATATCCGTGTTGGAGGTGAGAAAAAATAGTGTAAAACTAATAAAATTTGTTTAAATTCGTCTTTTTATTCTTAAAATTAATATTTGCTATTGTTTAGAATACGTAATAATAACTTTTGAGGAATGTATAACCGGAAAATGTTAAAAAATCTTAGAAAATTGGTATTAAAAATATTAAATACAGTTGCTTCAATGATATCTTTTCGATATGTAAAGTGATTGTAGCATTTAGAAATGTACTTCTGAAGAATGTATAATCGGAAAATGTTAGAAAATCTTAGAAAATTGGTGTTAAAAATATTAAATACAGTTGCTTCAATGATTTCAAAAACAAACTCTGTTAAAAAATTCTGTATGATTTCAAGTGAAAATAATCTGAACCTGAATACATGGTATTTAAAATACAAAATTCACGATTATGAACTAATGTTGAAAACATGGGTAACATTAAATATACAGCTAATATTTAATTATAGATTAGGAAATTCTTAAAGTGTATCCAAATTTATTAAATATAGTATTGAATACAGTGAATAAGTGAAATATGTGAATAAGTATTGATATTTCCATGTTGCTTTTGAAAATACTACTGTAAAATTATTCAAATTCGTCTTTTCTTTAAAACTGATATTTATTTTTGTTTAATTAATGATACTTGTTAAGATTTTGTTGTTAAAAACTATAATATACGTTTAATTCTTCTGTTAAAATTGATATATCCATGTTGGAGATGAGAAAAAATAGTGTAAAACTAAAAAAAAAAAAAGTTTAAATTCGTCTTTTTCCTCCTTAAAATTATTATTAAACTAGTGTAAAACTAATAAAATTTGTTTAAATTCGTCTTTTCCCCTCTGAAAAACTAATATTTCTATTATTTTGCTTAATTAATTATACTCATTATGACTTCCAAATTTTAATTTGGAGATGTTGTAGTAACTGTTATAAAACTAGAATGGATAAATAACTTAAATCTCTTCTTTTTTTTCACTCTATGTGATACTTTTTCTTGAACGTAAACATTTGTATACCTTTGTAAGTTGTGACGTCAAGATTCTTTGTTATGTTCCCCTACCTGGAATGCATGCATGGTGGGGTTGCAGAAAAAAGTTTTAGTTTAGATATGACGTAATAAGAAATGCTCTGCAGGTTCACATTTGTGTGTTGGGGATTTCTTTAAATTATTCGTTTATGCATTAAAATTCTACTTAGTTGGTATACATAAAGTACGATGAAATTTCCAATTAGAGTAAAAGTTAACCAAATTCGTTTAATTCGTCTTTTTTCGTTAAAAAATCATTAGTTTCCTTTGTTAATTGTTCAATTATCGAAATTCTTTGAGGTAACGACTGTTCAAAAACTAAAAAATATGTTTAAATTTCTATTTTAAGTTGTGTATTCTGATTTTATATTAAAAAATAAATAAATAAATAAAAAATATGAAGAAATCAGTTAAAAATTTAATATTTTCTGTTTTGCTTAATTAATAATGTTCATGAAGGAAATGGTTGTCCAAAACTGGAATGCATGCTTAAATTTCTTTCTATCAAATTGATATTCTGAAGTTTGAGTTGAAAAAATCGTAAGAAATCAATCTTTTTCTATAAAACTTGATATTTTCCATTGTTTTTTACTTAATTAACGATACTCATTAAGATTATAGCTGTTGAAAAACTAGAATGCATGTTTAACTTTCAACTTGTAAGTCGATACACTGATGTTGCAGTTGATAAAAATCGTAAGAAATCAGTCTTTTTCTATAAAATCGATATTTTCCATTGTTTTTTACTTAATTATGAATGCTCATTAAGGTTATAGCTTTTGAAAAACTGAAATGTATGTTTACGTTTTCTCTCTTAAGTTGATAAAAATCGTTAGAAATCAGTCTTTTTCCATAAAACTTGATATTTTCCATTGTTTTTTTTTACTTAATTAACGATACTCATTAAGGCTATAGCTGTTGAAAAACTAGGATACATGTTTAACTTCCAACTTTTAAGTCGTTACATTGATCATATAGTTGATAAAAATCGTAAGAAATCAGTCTTTTTCTATAAAACTGGATATTTTCTATTGTTTTTACTTAATTAATACTACTCATTAAGATGTCTATGAAGCAAAATTCAAATATATGTTTAACTTTCTTGAGTTAAATTGATAATCTCATCTTGTAGTTGAAGAAATCTAAATAAAATGGTTAAAAACTGAAATTTTAATTGTTTCGCTTAATTAATAATACTCATTAAAATTACGGTTGTTTAAAATTCAAATACAAATTTAATCTTCATCATATAGTAGGATTCCGAGTTGAGATGTGATTGATAATATTTTTAATTAGGGAAGGTCGTTCACCTATCCTGTTATAATAGAATATTCCTTTTTTCCACTAGGGGGCGCAGGAGGGCGGCGGTGAGATGGTGGGAGCAGGAGGGGCCAGGAGGGATGGTGGCGGGGCCGCAGGCAGGGCAGCCGGAGGAGGCCCGGGGCAGCCGGAGGAGCAGGCGGGGCAGCCGGAGGAGCAGGAGGCACGGTGCCACAGTGCCACCTGATCTTGAGCTTAAACTGTCCTTTTCCTACTACTCCTGCTTCACAATCTTTTTTTGATTGTTCTTAATCTTTCTCAGTGAATGTAACTTCTGAATTCTGATAACACCTATTCATTAAACAAAAAGTACCCCCATACTTGTGGTGCAATTTTTCATTCGCGCGTGTGATCAAAATGTGGTGCAATTTTTCATTCGCGCATGTGAATACAATATGGTGCAATTTTTTGTTCACACGTATTTTCAGTGTGATCAAAATGTGGTGCAATTTTTCATTCGCGCATGTGAATACAATATGGTGCAATTTTTTGTTCACACATATTTTCAGTCTTTTTGCTTTTTTCCAGTTCCCATCTCTGCATTAAAAAAAAAAAAAAAAATGATTGCCAAATTATAATGTCAAATAAACAAAATAAAGAATGCTGCCATTTCAAACTTTTATATGTAAGAATGTTAAGGAAATTAAGAGTTAAAAACATGACTCAAGAGTATAGTGCCTTTACATTAGAGTATCGACATACAAAGTATAAAATTTCATTCATTCAGATGATTTTAGGCAAAAAAATGTTCAGAATAATTAATGTTCATTATGAATGCTATAATTTTTGGCTATACAATGCCTTACATTGATCAAACCCTTTTGAATTTTTTTTTCAATAATTTCTTTGGCCGTTTGCAATTTCTTACATTTTATTTAATTTTTTGCATACACTCAAAAAATATGTAAGATTTTTCTTTATCATTTTTGTAGTTTTGAAAAAAATCTGAAGATTTTAAAATAAAAACTTCAATTAAACAAATCTTTTTTTTTTTTTTTTTTTTTTAATTAGATATTGCAGTTTTTAGTGAAATATAAATATTTTATTTCCCATATACTTATTTGATCAATATAAAAAATATTAATATGAGTAATAGAGCTGGATGATATCAGAAAATTAATCATAATATATCAGCAAATTACTATTGATGTTGGTGATATATTGCAATAATTGCCTTAAAGTTCATGGAAGTTGAAAAAAATCTTTATTTCAAAAGATAATCAGTAGGTAGCAACAATTAATTGATTTTATTTATGGAATAACAATTTGAAATGGTGTAATGATATTTTCCTCTGTTTCAGAAAAAGAAAAATGACAATACATTTTTTCCTGAAATCTTAAATTCCCTGATGTATTCCAGTATTTCAGGTCTGTGCTTACCCTGAAGTACAAACAGTTGTGGAAAACAATGAATCAATTGTTTTATACCTATTTTTTCACAGAGTATCCTTTAAAAAAGTTATTTATTTATACAAAATAGAATGGGCCTCACAATATTCGTGTGGCCTCCTCATTGGATATGTCAGAACATAGACATCGATATTGGAATATATCATCAGAGTCAGAACTTAAATATTGCTATTGTGATAGTTAAAATATATCAATATTTGTCAATATATTGATGAATTATTCAGCCCTAATGAGCAGTAAAAAACTATATTGTAATGCAGATTTAATTCAGATTAGAAAAAGTTTTGACAATCATTTGATAAACATTGCATTCAGCCTTGAAATTATAAAAAAAGAAAAACCAAAATTATGAATAATTATTCCACAGGTCCAAAATTTAAAATGCTACAGAAAAAAGTAACAAAATAATCATCTTTTTTTAAAGAATTTGAGCCATATAAACATGAATCTAAGTTTCAAAAATATGTAGTAAAATATTTAATTGCTAAAAAGGACGTCAGATACTAATAAAAACATTAAAAGATCTTAATAATTTGACATGTTTCGATTGAATTAACTCAATCATCATCAGAAAAACAAAATACAAATAAAGACAAAGATGGAAAATGACAATAAACTATTACAAATCAAATTTAAAAATTTTAAAAATAAATAAAAATCATGCAAGTTATATTTTAATTATGTATCACATTGCTTAATTTTTAAATTATCTAACAATTCAATCCAAATATTTGGAATTTGAAATGACAAGGAATCATTGCAGACCATTGAGCTTCTGACGTAAATTTCAATAGACTCTCTAATAAAAAGTTGCAAATAAAAATCTGACCTATAAATTAATCTACTTTCATTAAACAAAATATCTATGTTTTCTATTTGATTTAGCCTTGATAATGCGGTTTTGCCTCTATTAAATTTTATGTCTGCAATGTGTTCTTTACATCTCACTTTGAATTTTCTTTGAGTCTTGCCAATATAATAATTCCTATATCCACCTTCTTTAAGAAATGGAATGATATAAACACCTGTAAAACTGCATTATCAAGGCTAAATCAAATTTTTAATGGACGTATAAGAAAACTTCTATTTATAATTAATGAATCTAAGTGTTGATGTGCTGTTTCTTATTTTGCTTACTATCCAAAGACATTTGATGTTTTGTGTATGTTTATCAGTATCAATGTATAAAATTGTAATGTTTCAAAGACTGCAGCATTTAATTTAACAAGTATTACAAGCCTGCCATAAATCTGAAAAAAAAAAAAAAAAGTGCCATCTTCTACACATTCTATTTATTTCTTTCATCAATGTAACTGAGCTTCTATTAGGAACTTTTACTATAAAACATTCACCAGTTGCTTAGAAAAAAGCATTAGGTTTAAAATCAAACATTATTTTATGCTTTTATTATTTTTTGAGTTTATAAATATGACAATTCTTAATTATCGTTTTGGCTTGTAGATAAATGTTTGTGACGACATGTGTGACAAATGTTTCAGATGAAATTGTAGATTCAACGCACCACAATATTTTGTCAGTCTTTCTGTTTTGTGATCATGACATTATCATTTAATGTCAATTGTTATTTTAATTAATAAAAAAAAGTAAAGAAATAAGTATAAGATCATTAAAAATAGATAGAAAATGTCTTTGACATAACAAATAATGTATAAACTCCATCTGACATGAATTAAATGTAACCCCATGATCATCCGTATTTGCCGTTAAATCCTATAGTGTAGTGATAATTTTTTTTTAATGGAAAGTAGTCGACAGGATAATAGATAAGTACTAATTATCTTTTTTTGAAGGTGGTTGTTATTATCTTTATTGTGATGCACAGTAATTTTTCCAGCTCCCTACTAAATGTCATTTTCATAGGACAGCATTACATTGTACTGTACTGCAAGTTTTAACAAGCAGTAATGTCTATTTATGATTAACTATGAAAAAACCTGTAGTTTTTTTTTGTATTTTTTTTAGTATAAACTTTTACTTAGTAATGACTGTCTGTATTAGAGCAATGTTGTAAAAGAAATTATCTTTGAAAATTTCTTCATTTGAAGCTAACCTGAAAATATCAGGAAATTTTAACCTTACCCCTGTGGCAGAATTTTTTAACTGTGTCTGCGACAAGCCCCATTAACATCAAATTCTGTCTGCAACCGCAATGCAGTATTTTCTTCTAACTGCATATACACATTTACACAACATATGTTTAGGAAAAAGAAAAGACACTGAAAAATGAATATATCACAAATCAGGTATTCTACATATTTTATATGTAATATTCTTAACTACTTTTTAAATGCATATTTTAAAAAAGTCCAAAAACCTCAATTTAATAAATCAGCATTAGAAAAATTGTCTAGCATATTTAATTACGACGAAATTCGCCGTTTTTTTCGGATTCTTTGACAAAATTTGCCATTTTTTCTCGATCTTTCGATGAAATTAGTCTTTTTTTTCTGCAGCCCATTGACGAAATTTTTCTTCTTCCTGCAATTCTTCTACAAAATTTGAATTTTTTTTTTTTTTTTTTTTTTTGTGATTCCCCGTGATTCTTTTTTTCCAGCGATTCTTTGATGAAAACCGACATTTTTTCGCGGTCCTTGGACGGAATTCCCATTTATTTCACGATTCTTTGAAGAATTTACGTCTGTAAAAATTACGCGTCCCATGGGACGTCGTAAGAACTATTGTTTGCATCCCAACGCCAATTTTTCGCGTAATTTCAGCGCTATAGTGCATCCGCGGCATCGCTAATTGCTTTGGTGCGCGCGATCAGACAGGGGAAAGAGAATGTCGGAGGAAAACGAAAACTATTTCAATTTGGCGGCCACTATTTGTTCTCCCGTTTTTGTTTTTTGTGTATTTCGTCCGCCCCCCCCCCACACACACACACACAAAAAAAAAAAAAGAAGGTAAAAAATTTTAATGCATATTTGCATTGATCTCAGGAATGATAAAATACAGCGCCGAAAAAGCGAGATTCTGCGGAAAAGTGGCATGTCTGCATATCAGAATTTCCTTGGGGTTTTTGTTTTTCGTGTATTTCGTCCGCCCTTCTCAAAAGAAGGTAAAAAAATTTAATGCATACTTGCATTGATCTCAGGAATGATAAAATATATAGCGCCGAAAAAGCGGGATTCTGCAGAAAAGTGGCATGTCTGCATATTAGAATTTCCTTGGGGGAGGGGGGGGGGGCGCTTAAGAACCGGTGAAGACCTTGTTTTAAACAGGTTTCCGTCTTAGCTGGTAAAATTTCAATATATTGAATATATATATAGCATAAAGCGTTTATTTAATGAATATTTTTTTATTGCAATCAAATCTGATAAATTATTTTAGCGTTTGAGCAATTTTTTAATTTTTGTTTGTTTGGCATTTAATGGTTGATAAATTTTCTGACAAATTCCTTGGGGGGGGGGGGGGTAGGCACTCCTGATCGTGGGGGAAAAAACGCAATTTCGTGGAAGAATTGCGGAAAAAAACAATTCGGTTTTTATTTTTAGCCTAACATTTTTAAAAGTTTTTCAGCGAATTGCAGATATAATTTAAAAATATATATATATATATTTCTGTTGTTAATTGTACGATTTTGTTCAAATTTTCAACAAGTTGCAATAATAATAAATTAGGTTGTGTACCAAATTTTTATTAAAATATAATAAGTTTTAAGAAAATTATTCCCAACGACAAAAAAGCCCACTTGCTAGAAAAAAAAGCTGATAACGACTTGTGGTTTGTTTATTTAGATCAAAGAACTCGGATGTTAATGAGATAAGCTTTCCATTGATAATGTTTAGTACGAAAAAAGATAATTTCAACAAAAATATTTCATGGCTATATATGCATTATTTCTATTTAAATATCTACTTGACTTCCAACTTAAATGCTTGAATAAACAAAGCATTTAAATAAGCAAAACAAATGGCAGATATCTCAGTTTTCTTTGCTATTACTCTGTGATTAGTTTTTTATGGATGCCCTAATTTTCAAATAAATTATGTCCCGTACTGTATACTAATAATAAGTAAATATAAATTATGTAACATTTATTCTTTACTGCTTGTAGAACATCAGTTAGAGTTGCAGACTTTTCATCGTCATATCTTGCTCGTTTCACAGCTCGATCATAAAGAAATCTTTTGGTGATATATCTTCATTATTGCAGTATTCTAGTTTCCATTGTTCTTATTATTTTCCAAGATATTTTCCTGATCGTGATACTCATCAAATTCAGAGCTGATTTGTTCTTTTTTTAAACTAGAATCCAGCGCCGAAACTAGCCTTTTTTGCGCCCCCCCCCCCAACACATAATCATTCTTTATAATAAACACACCAAAGAAAATCTTAATTTGGCGCCCCCTTTACCTTTTGTTCTGTTGGCGCCCCCCTCTAGTTACCTGTTAGAATCTTCCACTTTTTAAAATAATTTCCAGTCATACTTTGACCAGGATGGCGTCTTTAAAAATGTGTGCTTATTTTTTTTTTTTTTTTTTTTTTTTAATGTACTATTTTAGAATCACACACAGCACAAAAAACTATCCCGGGACACCATTCTAAGCACGTGTTCTTCACAAAGACAGCTGCTCATCTTAGCGGCCGCAGCGCTGAAGAAAGCAGGAATGAATTGGCGAGATGGGCGAGAGAGGCGGGAATTTGACGTCCGGATTAGGAAACAGCTGCGTACTGCCGAAAGAAAAAAAATGTCCGAAAGTTTTGGATAATTTTTAAAAATTTTTCGTTAATGCAGAGAAAAAGTGTCCGACAATTGCGGACAAAAAGTGTCCGTCAATTGCGGACAAAAAGTGTCCGTCAGTTGCGGACAAAAGTGTCCGAAAGTTGCGGACAAATTTTTTTAATTGATTTCATTAGTACAGACAAAAACTGTCCGCAAGATATTTCTGTGTCCGCGACTACGTCGCCGTGTCGCTGTGTTTCTGCCACGGGGAACCTTACATATTTGTGATCACCCTCCTATAATTTTGAAACATGACCAAATCACTTTCAACTTTGCATTAAAATAAATTAAATCTAATTTTGGGCAAAATCTCAGAGAGTTTCATGAAATCTATCACTATGCTACATTGCTTAAAAGCATTCATGAACATATTCTTTTATTATTAAAAAAAGTAACAAATTTCCATAAGTTAATTATTAAAACTTACATTTGTGATTAATTACAATCTTCCTTTGCATCATAAAAAAAATTTACATTTCCACCTGTTGTAAATTAATATACAAATTGGCATGTAATACAAAATCTACCTAAATATTAAAAATTATTTATTTTCAAATGGGACAAATTTTTACAAATAATATATCTTTAACATAATTTCACTGTAGGTCATAAAATAAACAGTTGTAAATATGAAAAGTCTAGACATAATTTTGTAAATTTTGAAATTTTCATTATATTTAGGTTCTTGTTTATACATTTTTAAAAAGATATGTATGTAAAATACATTTTCTTTATACAGAATTTTCATTCTCAATGAAGTTCAATGGCTAATTTATTAACAGTTAGTCATACACTTATAATTCATTAAAAATGTTTAAAATGAAGTAAAAAAAGTATTTTTAAAAGCAATTTAGGTCTTGAAAATCATTTCTTAAAGAATCATGAGATTGAACTTTTATACAGTCCTCGAGTTCTATAAGTGATATTTAATAAAAATATCTTACTTTACCAACAAAATAGGCAAAGTTCCATTCTGTGGTTAAAACTGACTAAATAATAGCTGTTTAAAGTTGAAGCATTTTTTTTCTTTTCTTTGAAATAGGAATCATTCACAAATTTACTAGAAATATAAATAATTGTAAGACATTAAAAAAAAAATAATAATAAAAACTTGACAATTAAATTAACCTGGCAATATAAATGTAAAATCTATTTTCATTCTGGCATATTAAAAAATATATACAACTAGTATTTAAAAGTTAGATTTTTTGTTAAATGTAATGACCAAAAGCACTAGTCACAGTTCTTTACAAAATGACATGTATTTTTAAAATGCTATTAGATTAGTTTTTATTAATCAAATTTTAAATTAGATAAAATTATCTCAAAACTTCCTTGAAGGGGCTCTTTTGGATGAAATGTAGATTCAAAATAAGTCTTTCTAATACTTTAAGCACTCTGTGTACAAACCTCAACCTTAAACCTTAGAGCTGTATCACATGGAGAAAGATTTTTCGGCAAGCATTTCACAAAACACGATTGCTCATTTTGCTGCTTGTTCAACAAACAGCTTTTTCAAACTTCTTGCGGGGTTATTTAGTTTCTTGCTTCACTCCTATTGGTCAGTTGATCAGCGCTGAATGAATCGTCAACATTTTCCATGCAATGCGGGAAATGTTCGGTAAGCAAAAACAGCAAGCAAATTCTCCCCCATATCAAGGTCAGGCAACTTTTTGCTCACTGTAATGCTGTGTTGGGGAAAAAGTTCGGCGAATAGGGCACGTGTGATACCGCTATTAGACCAATTCAGTTGCGTTCAGTTGCAGAAAATTTAAGTCGTACAATTAAAAGTGATAGTTCAGTTTTACTTTTAAATGATTAAATGTGTGAGAGATCCAATTTTTGATGGAAAAAAATTGTCAAAGGCCTATTTTTTAGACAAAGAATTCTGTGAAATGTTTCATTTTAAGGTGAAAATGATTCTTTATAAAGGATCCTTTAACCTCCTCAGTCCTGAGACAAATTTTATGTGATACTACTAAAAACAGTTTAAAATTAATATGAAACTTCTCCAAAAATGCATCAGTCTATATATCGATGCTTCTAACAAACACACTTTTATTTAAAAAGTCGAAATGCAATTTTAACAATTCTAGATGTTTTTAAATTAATTTAAATTGTTTTTTAGTATCGCCTCCAGGCAACATCAGGACTGAGGAGATTAAAGCATGCAATTTTTTCACAAACCTGATAAATCAATAAAGAAAATGAGGCTTAAAAAAAGTCTTAGGAACATTAATTTTATTGCATTTAAGAAAATATCAAAACATTTAGATAAAATTGCTGTTCATTTACATTAAATATTTAAATAAGAAATTAAGAATAAAATAGCACTGCCATCTATATTAAAAGAAATTTTGCAAACATTATTGTGGATATTCAGGAACTATCCACTATTTATGTCAATTTGAATATCTGAAAAACAGTTCTTTTAAATCTTAGCTCCTCTTAAATAGTTTTTTTCAAGGAAGACTGAAGACATATAAGAATTTAAAACTCAGCTACTACCATAACTTGTTATACAGACATGGTATCCTTAGGAATAAATCCTCTATCCCCAACAGAAGTCACAACAACTGATCCTGAAGGCGAAATGAGAATGCTTGTGATACTACAATGATGCAAACTAAAGCGTAACCATCCTTCAGGAGGAAACTGAAGTGCTCTGAAAATAATACAGTAAAAATCAAAAAACTTATAGTAAAATATTAATATATATAAAACTGATAATTGTAGAAACTGCAGAGAAACGGCAGATTTTATATTGCAATACCAAATAAGAATTTTAAATGCAGCTGTAAAACAAATTTTCCCTAAAAAAATCAAAATTTTTTGCTAATTACTTATTTAAAAAAATTTACTTTTGAATTCTTTTTTCAAAAGATACAGAGTAATAAAAGAAGCCTTTTTTTTATATTATTTACAACAAAATAGATAATATTTTACAAGATGAGCATATTATGCACACGATTCATGCAAACCTTGAAAATCCTTAATTTTTTAAAAGTAATTTTTGGATGTTAAATATACTTGGAAGTCAGATTTATTTTTTAATTATAAAAAGCATTTCTGCATTCTACAGAAATCTGCATTTTAGCAGATTTCTGTAGAATTTATCTGAATTCTCTCCTAATTTATCTGAATTCTCTCCTACATTTAAAATTTTAACTCTCCTTCTGACACATTATAGAATGCAATGCTAGAAAAAAAAAAAAAAGACACATTAAAAAATGTAAAAAACACATTATAAAAATTTAGTTTCAAAACTAATATTTTGTTATGCCATTATTACTACAAAACTAATTTTTGTTCAATCTATCAGACATAGAAATTAACCAAGTTTTGGACCATATGAACCAAAGACTTTATAAATTCCTCTTACAGTTATTGGATGCTCAGGAAAACAAAGATTAAATAAACATGACCTGTAATCTGTAAAATGCTTAAAACCAAGCTATGGGGATTAATGGTTTTGTACTTATATATTAAAAATAAATTGCTAATACTTATTTTACCTGCACAAGAAATATCGTATAACATTAGCATGACACACAATGATCTCATAACTAGGAGTCTTCTGCTTAGGGTCAGCACGATGGAAGTATTTTCTAAAGGCTGCTTCAATTCTAGCTCCATCTTTAAAAAACTGCTGGCAAAGAAAATAATAAAAATAAGGAACAAGAATATTGAATATTAATTCTGGCATACTAAATGTAAGCCTAAATTTGAAGAGTTTTCTTTTTTTTTTTTTTTTTTTTGAAATGGGTAAAATCTATTTAAAGTTTTTCTGTAGTGCACTTTCACCCAACACAGGACACACAACCAGTGTTGGGTATGAACGCGCTCACTGAACGAAAACTCACGAGTTTCGCTCACTATTTGTGAACTTTGAACTGAACTTCGCACACTATTTTATAAACGAGTTTGAACTGAACGGAAACTCAAAAAATAGACGAGTTTGAACGAAATTTACGTTCACATTTACGTTCAATTTTTTCATAATTTATTTAAAAATTTTCCAGACCTGAGTACACTTTTTCCCTCTTTCAAATGCCATTTAGAGGCCTACACGAGCCTCGGGATGGGTTAAGTCTGGATATCACTTCTCTGGGTAGTATCCTAGTCTTACTTCTTTTGCAGACTCGGGTCGCGCCGAACCGGACCTGGGCAGTATACAATTTTGCCGAAAATAGATATATACAGTAAACTCTCTGTACAAGGTGGACTGTGTAAGGCGGAAATATGTCTAAATCGGAAAGATTTTAAAGAAATCGGAAAGATTTTAAAAGAAAGCATAAACATCGCAGCCTACGGCACTTCTGCATAAATGGAGATTATAAACAGACTTAGGTAAGTTTTTTTTGGCCAGAACTCTTCCGTAAGGGTAAATATCAATGTCCTGTAGAAATGTACTCGGGGTCGGGCCGGGCTCGGTGCAAAATTTCAACTTTTTTTCCGGGCCGGGCCGGGCCAAGCTCCGGTCTTGTTTTTAGCTATTATATCGGGCCAGTTCGGGTCTTGTTTTTAGCTATTATATCGGGCCGGGTCGAGCGTTGATTTTAGCTATTATATCGGGCCGGGTCGGGCCGCTAAATTTTCTCTGCGAGCCTGGGCTCGTACTGGGCTCGGGCCGAAATTTTTATTTTAATATCGGGCCTGGAAATTTCCGTCCGTGCATACCTCTACCTTACATATTAAATAATCAAATGATTAGTTCACAAAATTTTGTAAATTTGGACAATAATATCCAAACATTAAAAAAAGTGAACTTTTTAGTGAACTTTGTTCACTTTTACAAATGAGTTTGATTTGAATGAGTTTGTTTGAAAATTTTTGAATTTGAACATGAACTTAAATCACTTTTCTGAAATTGAATGTGAGTTTGAGTTAGTTCGTTTATTTTGTAAACGTGCTCAACACTGCACACAACATCCATGAACAAGAACTTCCTGGGTTTTTTTTTTTTTTTTTTTTTTTCCCATTTTTCTGTTGAATTTATGAAGGAAATCGAAGAAATTGTCAGCCATTATTCACAATGTATACAAGGTTGCCACTCTAATCTTGAAAAAAAAAAAAAAGAAAAAAAATCCCTGTGTTTTCCCTGTATTGCAACGCATTTATTCTATGCTGAGTGCGCAAAAATATATGCGTGTATGTATGCTGATTAAACATCTTATAATTTACCATTACTCAATTAATTGAACAATGCATTATATGATATGAGCAAATGAAAAAACCCTTTAAAGTTGTTACACTTATTATTGAATCCCAAATTTTACATTAATAATACAAACAGTAAAGCAATACTCAAACATTATGCTAAAAAATATTTTGAAATATTCGTAAATGAATGTTAAAATATCTAAAAACTTTGTATCTAATAATTTAAAGAATGTAAAATTTTAAAGAATCTTACCTAAAAATCAATTATCTTGAACATAATATCACAAAAAATGCAGAAATAAAAAAAGAAAAGAAAAGAGGAAAAGTTACTCTATGCATTCAAATTAATATTTATATTAAAATATAGGATAACTTTGATACACAACACTGGTTTATTTTTTATCTTAAAAAATATCATAAGATAATATTCGGCTTTCAAAATGAAAGCCGAAAAAAAAAAAAAAAAAACTTATGTTTGGATATTAGTAGGGAAAAAAATTCCCAGTGTTTTCCAGATTTTTTCAAAATTCCCTGGATTTTCCCTGTTTTGGGAGAGGATTTTAAAATTCCCCATGTTTTCCTGGTAGCACAAGTACCCTAGTATAGTGTAGAAGGACACACAGGATTCACAATGTATAGTGTATCACTAGTGTAGAAAGAATGATGTAGTGTACAAGGAAGCTTCTCCACATCCTTTACAAAGCAATGATTGTTTGATCTGCCACTAACAAATTGCGGGAATTCTATTTGAACCATCGCATTGCAACACAGCAAGACAGTTTGCAGTTTGTCTTTCTTCATATTTTCCTTTTTATATCATGAATTTTAATGTTCTGTAGGGCAGCATTTTTAAAAAGTCCAGTTTTGTCACAATTTTGAATGTTTTTCAGAAGCAGAGCAAAAAGTGAAAGATTCTCAAAACTTTTTTACAAGGCATATAAGTGAAAGGTGTACTTTTTTAGTGCAGTGTATAAATTAATAATAGTTATCATTGGTTTTCCTTTATCTCAGGTCAATACTGTAGAAGAAACATGCATAGGTGAAAAACATGTATAAAAGAGTACGCATATGTGAGAGATCACTGTATATATGTTTATCCCCTCTAATGCATTTGTTGCATCAAGCAATTACTCAGTATATAATTATTTTTAAATCCTGTATATCAATAAGACTTTTTGATTCTTTTATGTTTGATGGGCACAGGTGATAAAACACCAAATATTGTTTTCATAACCATCATTTGTGCTATACTCATTTTATTTAATGTATGAAACTTTTACTCATTTATTTTAAAATACATAAATTAGATATACAGGGTGTCCGAGAAAGATCCGCACAACTTCAAAAATTTATTGAAAAAGAAACAGTAGGGTAACAGCGAAACTAATTAGGACATTAGATAGAATAACTCAAAAAGTTTTTTCTGCAGTATGTTTCTGACCATAGATGGCACTACATGTCATGCAAAGGAATATTAAAGCATTTTAGTTATTTCAATGGCGGATCGCGTGAAGAAAGCTCAATGTGTTGCATGGTTTATCGAAACAAAATCCGATACGCAAACACAACGGAATTATCGAATGACGTATGGGGAATCGCCACCATCTCGGTCAAGCATTCGTGAGTGGTATCACAAATTTATGACAACGGGTAGTGTGAAACTCCTGACCTAACATCACTGGATTTTTCCTTTTGGGGTTATGTTAAAGATACTGTATACCGAATGCAAGTTAACAGTCTCGAAGAATTAAAGCAAAACATCCAAACAGCTGCAGCTACTGTTGATGTTAACATGCTGAAACGGTCGTGGATGGAATTGGAATATCGTCTTGATATTGTTTGTGCTACGAAAGGGTCTCATGTAGAAATTTCCTAAGGTAATAACTTAAGTTATAGGAAAAAAAAAACTTTTTGAGTTATTCTATCTAATGTACTAATTAGTTGCGCTGTAACCCTATTGTTTCTTTTTCAATAATTTTTTGAAATTGTACGGATCTTTCTCGGACACCCTGTATTTAAAAGACATGCTTTTCATTCTTTTATAACTAAAAAAAAAAAAAAAAAAATTACTAATAACAAAAACTATGATATATTTACCAATCAGTACAACTGAGAAAAAAATAGCAAAATCTAACAATTTATTCTTCAGTTGGTAATATACCTGCTTTTCTGGTCTCCAACTACCTGAAGGTGGTTCGGGTGGAATAGGTGATCCTTCTCTTACCATGTCATCAGATTCAGTAGGAATATCAGATGGCAAATGCTTGAGGATAATCTCTGCAGTTTCCCTCGCTCGTGTCATAGTGGAATAAGTAAGCTTTGTATAATTGAAATCTAATTCTTTCAATCGCCTGCCAACACAATCAGCTTGTTTTCTGCCTAAAAGAATTGTAAGTAAATAAAATATGAGACTGCATAACATGAATTCTTATATGCCAAGATATGAATAAAAAAAAGAAATTGGAGCAATTCCATAATCCTGATTTAAAAATCACAGGGAAAAAATAATCTTGCAGTAAACAAGAATTATATGGTAGGATATAATAATATATGAACACAATCTATGTTAAAATAGCAGATAAAGCCTTTGTGCACAAATGTTTAAGGATAGAGAGCCAACGAATATAAATGCACAAATAAAGTATGAGAAGGTAGCAAATAGCTATTTCAAATCTACTAACGAGATTCTTCATCAGTGCAAAACTCAGCGAGCTAAAAGTAGCAAAACTGAGCTATTTGCTGAAGGTAGCTATTTGCTACCTTCTCATACTTTATTTGTGCATTTATATTCATTGGCTCTCTATCCTTAAACAATCTATGTTAGTCTGATCTTTGCATAGAGGAGCAGGGAATAGCTAATTTATCACTTATATTTTAAATAATAATATTAATTGCAATTTTTAGTATTGTAAACATCAGTTTAGATCTCCATATACATATAAAAATAAACCATGTACAAAAAAAAAAAAAAAAAAAAAAAAAAAAAAAACGAATTAAATACTTCAGACAATGTACTTTAATTAGCCATAAATAAAAAAGAAAAATTTTATATTTTATTTTTTGAGAGCATGGTTCAGTTTTGGGAGAATCACCCTTTACTTTACCAAAATGTTCTTGGATTTATTCTCTAAAACATCAACTAAGAATACATTGCCTAAGAACTTTAGCCTTGAGGATTTGTTAAATTTGTTTAACGGTTAAAGTAATACAAAAGTAAATATTAAAAGGACATACCTAAATCAGTTAATTTTCTATCTTTATCATGTTTCTCTGAATCATGATACTGCCCATGACGAATTAAAATAAGAACTCTATAAGCAGTGGATTTTTTATTTTCTCGTTCTTCATTTATTCTGTTTTGTTCATTAGGATCATTTTCATCTTTTGCAGGTTTGATCAGACTGGATAGTTCCCGCCTATAAGAAAAAAATTTGCACTTCAAATTAGACAAGTAAATCAATTTTGTGAAAAAAAGCAAATTATTAGTATTTCACATAAGAAAACAATTTTTTTTAAGTTTGTTTAAAAAATATATTTAGGAGAAGTATTGCACAGGGCATGAAAATGTACTGTATTCATTATTATTATTATTTATTTTGCAATTTAAATCATTTAATTTGGAACTTGTTTATACCAGGCTCCAAAAAAGTAATTTTTTGCAAATAATGGAAAGTTTGATGTCAAAACATATTCATAAAATACTTCCTAGTTTAACCCTTTCCGGCGCACTACTCTTTAAAGTTGGAATTTAAAGAAAAAAGAAAATTAGGCAATCTATTTAGGCCTAGAGGAGTACACGGGTATTGTTTTGTAAAGATTGCACTAACCATTTTAATTTTACAGCTGTTGCCGAAGTGGTAACCTCCCATAAGTAAAGCATTGATAAGCGCAGTGAGAAGAGCCTTGCTGTGAAGCGCGTATTACAGTAAAACATTTTACCTATTATTTAAAAACAGTAGAGTTTGATCTCTGTGCTGCTGCCATCTAGAACTCATAAGAAAGATTTAAAGTAGCCATTAGAGTAGTTTTTAAAATATTCAGGGAGTTTTTGTGTCTCTAAACAGGGGAAATTTTAGGTGTTGCCGACCTGGCAACAATGCGCGTTAAGGGGTTAAAAAGGATATTTTAAAAATGTTTAAATTAATGTGTGAAAATTAAACAAAAACCCTCACCAAATCTTTGATTTAACTCAAATAATAACAGAAGATTGAGGAAATAGAATCATCAATGTAAAAGCAGATTTCTTGTTTGAATAAATTAGTCAAATATGTTCATTAAATGTGAAAGCAAGCTGCAGAGCGACATTTCACAAAAACAAACATGAGGTGATGCTTACGCATTATTAAGTCACATTGTTTAGTGACAAATTTTGTTTACCATCATCAGTGATCAATAGAAAATATACAATATCACAAATTTTTTGTTTTATTTATATGGTATAGTAGTACATCTATTACTTTATCTTACATACATTAATTTTTTTTTTTTTTTTTTTTTTTTTTTTTACAGAGATAAATGGGAACATCCATTTGTTATTCTTAAGATCATTAGAACAATTTTTTTAAAAAATATTTCCAATTATTTTCTTACTCATTTCCTGACTGCATACACAGTGTCATCTGTTTGTTTGGTTATAAGTTTTTTTTTTTTTTTTTTTTTTTTTTTAATATTATCAATTTTAATTAAGCTAAAAAAAATCCCATTGCTTTGGCATCACATTAGTGAAATTCCAGGCCATATGGATTAGTGGTTCTTTTGATATAGGGTTTTACTTTCACAAAAAAAAAAAAAAAAAACCTTGTATATTAATTTAAATATTAGGGATGCACTGAATAGTGATTTTGGCCAAATACTGAATGCTTTTATGTTTCTGTGTTTAAAGTAATAAAGAATTAAATAAATAAATTAAAAAAAAAACATAATATCTAGCACATATACTTTTATTTTTATAAACAAGACCTTATTACAAGTGAACTTTACAGTTAAAAAAATTGATTTAAATTATTATTTAAGAGGAGGAAATTAAATAATTTTTTCAACTAACAAAATTGAAACTCTACAAAATTCTTCAAAAAATCACAAAAAGAAAAAAAAATTGCAAATTTTATTAAAGGATTATGAAAAAAAAAAGTAAACACAAATTTTGTCAAAAGATCGCCAAAAAATGAAAATGGCATCCAAATATCATGAATAATTTTTTTTTTTTCAAAAATGGCAAAAAAAAGTAAATAAAATCAAAAGATTGCCAAAAAAAAAAAAAAAAAAAAAAAAAAAAACATGAATTTCATATTTCATCAAAGGATCGTAAGAAAAAACTCAAATTTTGTCAGTGGGTTGCAGAAAAAACATATAAGTAGTGCCAAGATGGGGTTCCCCTCCTCTCTGCTGTAATCTTTTAGAAAATTTACTGTGAATTTCTGAAATTTTTTAAGATTCAGAATCACCCCTGGAAAGTAGATAAATAATTCTCATTGGTTTAAAGGTCATGAATCTCTCATTTTTTCAGGGTATATCATTGTCTTTGTCAGGGCCGGATTAAGGGGGGGGCTATGGGGGCTGGAGCCCCGGGCCCCAACAAGCCAGGGGCCCCCAAAAGTGGCTTAAGTTGCACCAAAGTTTTGTTTAAAAAAAATTTTTTTGTATTTTTTAAAGAAAAAACGGGAAAAAATTATTTCTAAAATAATTAAACTACAATTAAATGACAAGAAAAAAAAAAGTTGTGTTTCAATATCACTCTTTCCCTTTGCAATATTGAAGCTTCGGAAGTCCATTATAACTGTTGCTAACGTTGTTTTTACCCTCTTCTCCGAGACTTAAAGAAGAAAAACACCTTATTCTATTTCTCACTTCTACTTCCTAATCCCAAAGTTTTCCCAAGAAACTGATAACGAGGAGAGGACTAGGACCCCCTGCTGTTGACACTTCCGACCTTGCGAATAGTATCTTTAAACATTTAGCATTATTTTCGTAAGTGATCACATCGAATTGCAGGGCCGTAGCGACAGCCCCCCATACCCCCATTTGGGGGGGCCGACGAAGCCAGGGGGCCCCCTAATCGATTCTATCGACCTTTTTACCGAAGTTTATTTGTTTTGAAAAAGTAAGAAAATACTTCTTTTAAATGTTTTTATTTTTCAAATTCTTCTTTTCTTATTCAGGGACATGCCAGACAGTTCCCCCAGGTGCCTCTTTTTTAAGCTCCCCCCCCCCCCCCAATAATCAGGATTTTCATTAAAAGGTGTCAAATGCTTAAAATGTGCTAAAAGTGACCGAAATTCATACTTTTTAAACACTTACGATGGGAGTGTGGTTCCCCTTTTCCTCTCTGCTCTCTGCTTCTCCCTCCACATACGCAGACAGGGCCTGACTAGACTAAGGCAGGGGCATGAGGGGCAATTGCCCCGGGCCCCCCGGCTTAAGGGGGCCCCCCAAGGACAGATAAGTTTTCGTTAAAGCAGTGTCAAATGATAAAAAATGGTCAAAAGTGACCAAAATTCTTTTTTTTTTTTTTTTTTTTTTTTTCAATTTTAAGGTTCTCTCTTCTCATACCCACTCTGTTTCTGTACCCAATGCCTCACATTTATCCTCATATTCATATAATCTATAATTTCTTGAAGTTGTCTTTCTTCTGCTTTTATGTATATACATGTGAATAGTACTTGGTACGAAATTTATTTACACATACATACAATAGTTATGAATTTCAGTTTTAGTCACGTGAGTATAATTTACGAACAATTTTAAGATAGAAGGGGGCCCCCCTAAAAGTGTTTGCCCCAGGGCCCCCCACTGTCTAAGTCGGGCCCTGTACGCAGAAAATAAACTATATCATCAAAAAACAAATTATTAAAATTTTATTACAACCAGGGCCCGACTTAGATTGTGGGGGGCCCCTTTCAACCTTTTGGATTTTCTCTTGAATTATACTGAAGTGTCTAAAACTAACTTTATACTAATTGTCTATTCGCATTTGTGTGCAGAATAACTCAAAAAAGATAACTTTAAGAAATTATCAAATACATTTTTTTCTTCTGTTATAGAAACATAAGGCTAAATGTAAATCATTAAATATAAATACAACTCTGATGTAGCTGTTACATCCAGGGGAGGGGGGGGGGAAGGAGAGATGAGAAAAGAGCAACAATAAACCTAAAAATAAATAAATAAATAAAGAAAAAATTTTGGTCACTTTTGGCCATTTTTTATTTAGCCTTAACAAAAAAATTATATTTGTCCTTGGGGGTCCCCTCGATCGGGGCCCCGGCGTCCGATGCCCTACATGCCCGTGATTTAACCAGGCCCTGATTACAACAACATTGTATCCTATAGCTTTTAAAAGAAATTTTTTATTAAGGGTGTATTTCGATTCAAGCTGCTTAATTTCTGATTTATTTTTACATTCATTTTCGCTCTCAAATGCATCAAACTGGCAAATTGTATTATTCATAAAGTACACAAGGTGCCGTGATTGTCAGTTCTTCGATAAATGGAGAAAATGTTGCAAAAAAAAGTAATAAAAAACGGCATTTTTAACCGATTTTTCCGAAGTGGGAGATTTGGAAACGAAAAAAAGAGTCATACAGAAAAGGTAATTGTTTATAAATCAAATTCTAGTGAATTGAGTGTAAAAAGACATCACACGGCACCTTATACGTCTCTTCAAAAATCCCCTCAGCAAGTTTCATGTTTCTACTTTTAAAAATGCGTCTAAAATTGTATCGGAAAATTTCGAGCTGTTGAAAATGGAAAAGCGTTTTTTCGAATACACCCTTAATGTTTCCTCGTAACATGATAACTTAAAATGGTTAATTATGTCCAATTTTGAGCCTTCTTTTTTAGACATCTTGTAATGTCAACCTTAGGTAAGCAAAGTAAAAATTTGCAAAGAAATGCTTATTTCAATCAATCAATCATTTTTTCTATAATTATCAAATTAATATTTTTAATTAAAGTTGTGACCAATTTTTTGGGATATCTTGTATATAGATGTGAGCCGTATAATGTACAAAATTTATGCCTGTGTACAATATATTTTTTATTTTTAGTGCTTGCCACTTCTACAATATTAAAAAAAAGGAAAGAAAAAAAATCTACAGATAGATAGAAGAGGGGGTGTCCAGAATGATGTTTGTTCCGGGGCTTCCCATAGCCTTAACTGGGCCCTGTTCTTATTAAAAATCTTGTTTAGATTTCAAAAACGCAGAAACTGAAAATCCTTATTTTCTTACTCGTTTTTCCCCCCTCTCTTTTTGTCCATGGGTTTTTGACCTAGCGACTCTTTTGACCTTTAACCACTTAACCGGCGAAGGGTATGGGGAATCAGTGTTTTTACCCCCTTAACCACTTAACCGGCGAAGGGTATGGGGAATCAGTGTTTTTACCCCCGACTTATCTCGGGGCAGACGGTTAAGTGGTTAAGGACCAGGTTCATAGCACTCTTGTGGTCAAGCATAGCTCTCTCTGATCTTTCTTGTCGGCGCTTTGATGTATAAATTGCTTTTTCAGTGCGCTGAATTTGAACTTCAAGTGAGAAATCACACGCGAAATCAGTTGACAGCTTTACGGCTGAAGAGAAAAATTTTCCCATCCTTTGTCAATTAGATAGGCTTCGGATCTCAAAAATCATTTAAAGAGGTTCGAAAACTAGCATCCTTTTGTTCTCCTCCCACCGATAGCCGGAAACTGCATCTTCAAAGATAGATTTATTGCTCTTTTTGTGTAACTGGAAAGTAGTGATATTTGCGCGTAGCCTTAGCAACAAAAGTATGTTTTCTTTTGAAACACCGGGATATTATGTTCTTAGAAAATAGGTCATTTTTCACACCGATTTCAGTACGTGGGTGACACAAATCACATCTAGAGAATCATCTTAAAATGTTAACAGCTTAATTAGCAACCATATTCCTTGACCTTGAAGGGAGTATATATACTCGCTTTGGTGCTAGGTACTGGCCTATTCAAGTACTAAGCAGCCAGCTAATGCATACAAATACATGTTTGTAGACAACACAGATGTGGATTTTTGTATTTTTTTTTTTTTCTGATTTAGTAATACGCATAATATAGTATTTATAAAATTAAGTGTATATCTAGAGCTCTTATACTAATCTGGTAAGTCATATTTATTACTTCATGTAATTTATATTGCTATTCTTAAAAATTTTAAGTATTGGAAAATTTTACATAGCTTGGAAAAATATATGTATACTAATAGAGCATATTTTAATAACACACATTTCTCATTTACATGTTTTTCATTTAAGCGTTTCATTAGAGTTCCTTCACAAAATTCTTTTTAATAAAACACACCATTCACAAAATTCTATTCCATAAAAATATACTCTAATTAATTTTATAGTGTTAGGTTTTAAAATATGTGTTTTGCAAAGGAAACAAGTTCACCAGAAATGAAAATTTTAGCATATAGTCTTAAATAAGTTATTACTAATAAATGTTTGATGCAAATTTCAATAACTGGAATAAATTTCATAAAAATAACGTTTTTCACAAAATGGGATCCAAGAAAAAATTCCTGCATCAACCTCCGATTCCATTGCATTCATATGTTAAACTATTTCGTTTGTTAACAAGTAATAAGTAAATTCTAATTTAATTTATATTCTTATTTCCTTGGAAAATCTAGTGTTCTAAATTCATGTCACAATAAGAAATTGTGCTATTTTAAAATTTCCTATACTCTTTCTTTCTTTTTTTCCCGCGATGTTAAATAATCTCACAGGCCCATAAAGCCCATCCATGCTTACCCACTAAAATACAAAGGGCCCCCCAAATTTATTTTTCAAACCTAATTTTTAATTCAATAAATTCAATCAGAGTAAAAACATATATAGTTTTTTTTTATTATGAAATATTTTTTTCTTACTATATTGCAATTTGTAAAACATAAAAAATATTTTGAAGTTCAAATATTCTCAACTGTAATTCCATATTTGTCTTTTACAAAATTAATTGGTTATGTATAATTATGTGTTTAATAAAATATTTTTTAATGTGTATAATATATAGATGGTCAGTTTTAATTTAATAGTAGTAAAAACTTTATTTACTCGAAATTTCCATGGTAAAATTTCGAATAATTTAAGCATACGGAAAATAGATTTAGTAAATGAAAAAACAAGTGATAGGATAATAGCCCCCCTCCCCCTGCCCTGTGACGTCAGGCTTCCTCTACTTCTAATCCTTAAGCGGGCTCTGAAACTGACAAGGCACAGTCCTCAAGCCTGTTAAAGTGTTGCTGGGCTTACGTCTTTACGCACAATTCGAAATCTTTTGTCTCTTTATATAGAAACTTCAATATAAATATTTTTCAAAAAACTCAGTTGAAAGTGTGGGAGAGGGGAGGGGGCCCAAAGTTATAATTTTTTTACCTTTATCTGTATATTTAATGGCTTTAAAATAGCATAAAAAATACTCATTGTATATATAAATTTCCTTCTGTACAATTTACTAAAAATCGATATTTATGAGTTGCATTGTTTAAAACACTGTCATTAATTTATTTTACCCCTTCCGCCCTGAATTTTTTTTCCAACTTTGGGAAAAAAATACTTTTACGCTAATAAAATTAAAAGTATCTATTGAAATCAAGGAAGTTGCGGTTTACTGAGATTTAACGAATGTGTTCTTTATTGAAACTTAATGAATGTAGTTAATTTGCTTGTTTTTCATATAACAATAGACTAAGGAAGAATTTTTTTAGGACGTTTGGAAAATGTCCTATTACTACCGGATAAAATAAACATAAAAAATGAGTAGTATTTTTTACCTTCTATCATAAATTACTAATTTGGAAAAGGAGTACCTAATTTAAATTTAAAGAGTAAAACATATGATTGAATTAAAAGAAACGCCAATGAATTCAGGCCCTTATTACCGCATGGGCAAATCAGGACTTTGCCCATGGGCCCCGGACCTTAAGGGGACCCCAAATCCATACATTAAATTATTAAATATTTACATTCTTTTTCCAATTCTAACTCTTTCATATATTGAAATTATTAAATTCATCTTAAAATAATTGACAAAGTGCTAAATTTCTAATAAAAGTTTTATTCTGTACTAAGAAAAAAAAAGAGTATTTTTATTAAGGTAGTTAATTTAGAACTGATGGAGCTCAGAATTTTCTTCCATTTATATCCAAGGTGTGAAAATATGTTTATGAAATATCACGATATTACGAAACATGAATTACGATTTATGACTTATTACGAAAATATCAAACACATGCATATATAAGTGACCATCAGTTTAATTTGAATAATGTTATAATGATTTGAAAGGGGGCCCTATTTTTTTTTGCCCAGGGCCCCAATTAGTCATAATCGGGGCCTGAATGAATTGCTAATAATTAATAAATATATATATATATATTTTTAAATGCTGAAACATAGATGAAGTCATAGTAGTAAATGTATCAGTATATGCTATCATTATTAGGTGCTGGAATTAAGTAAAATAGTCTTTAAGACAAAATAATACTCAATAAAAGATATGTCCTATTAATAGGACGTCAGGGCCAAAGGGGTTAAAGTGGTTTCAAATTCCCAGCTCAATAAAGTGAAATTTTCTGAAGCATTTTCTGACAAAATTTTAAACGGGCATAAAATTGACCAAAAGGCATAAAATTGACAGCCTGACTGTTGAAGCGATTTAAAATAGAATAGCACTTTCCATTTTTTATAAAAAATTTCTTTTCTTTAATTTGTTTTCTTTCTATCTTTAATTTGTTTTCTTTTAAAATTTATAAAATATGTTTGAACTGTACGTGTTTAAACAATATAATTATTGCACTCTTAAAAATAACAATGAAATAAAATAAAATAATTTTAAAAAATGCATACTTAATTTGGGATAAAAACAAGCCGTATGGGGGGGGGCAAATTTTTCAGTAGCTGGGGAAGAGGAGGGGGGGGCCCAAAATTTCCCGTAGCCCCGGGCCCCAGAAATGCTTGATCCGGCCCTGGTCTTTGTATATTCTGAATTCCCTCTTCCCCATTTTTAAGCAACAGTTTAATAAATATAAAAAATATGTATTAAAAACAGGCTTAAGAAAATTTGTTAGTGTCAAGACAAATTAACATACTTGTCCCAATTGTAATCCCATTTAACTGATGGTTCAAAATTGGTAGTCCATGAAGCTTGTACACATTTCTTCTCAGACTGCATATAGTTAAAAACTCCAATAGCAATACCACTTCCAGCAGCTGCATAGATCCACTTAGCATATCGAAAAAGCACCATGATAACTGAAACAACTTTCAACAATTCGTAAAAGAGAATACTGAAAAAATAAAATAAAAAATGAAATCCTTGATAAATAAAATAAATAACAAACAGAATAAAAAACACAGTACTACAATATCATATATGTCAAGGTTTGTGAATTTATTAGGATGAGCGAAGCGAATCCTCTACTAGGCCACTCAAATTACAATTTGTCGTACACTTTGCAAAAAAAACTATTCAATATTTTGACTTCAAATTAAACACAAATATAAAATATGATCTGTAGATTTGCAGAATATAATTTTTTTTACAGTAAAACGTTAAAAAAATATTATTTTAATTAATTTATTTTACATGCATTTCCAATACGGACGCATTTTAGGAAATAAATAAAAAATGAAACGCGTATATTTTCAGAAAAAAAAAATATATAAATCCATAGAGTAAGTAATTATAGATAGAATCGTGATTAATTTAATAAATAAAATATGTTTTCATTATTCAGCAAAATCGTTTGCACAGATGACACTTAAACATTTTAAAAGAATTAATTGTATTATGGATTTTTTTTTTTTTTTGTAAAGTGGCAACAAAAGAATTGTAAACAAATAAAATTAATTGTTAAATTTGTTATATAAATGAAAAATTAAAAGAATTGCGTGAACTTGTTGCCTCGATTCAAGCTCTTTATAAGTGTACTAAAGGAAAAGTTCAGAAATGACAAATGGACTTCAATCATTTCTTACTTTATCATTTGTATTGAAAATAATGTTACATTCTTATTTGTGCACCGAAAAGGGTTTAGTGAACGGGACTTTAAACTTTGTTGCACGTATTAAAGAAAATCACAAGCCACCAGACCAGATATCGTGAATAATCATGGATAAATTTGAATACTATAGTAATTTAACTTATAAGAATTGGTGCGTACCAATTCCCCCAATAATTGAATTCTGGAAAAATGGAAGCATAAATTGCTCAAGGAAAGAATTTCTTCTGCAGTTAGCTTTTGCTGTTACAATTTATAAATCCCAAGGTTTAACATTAGGTGAAGCAGTTGCAGATATTGAGGATATATAGGCACCAGTTGGCTTAAAAACGTACGTAACGTTGTCGAGAGTGAAAATCCTTCAAAATTAAGCATTCAATAGAAATTTTCCTTACGAAAAATTCTACAATATCAAAAATTCTCATGCACTAACATGTATAAAAACGAAGAAATTAGAATAAAAAGTTTTACAGTTAAAAATTCATAGTATCGATGAGAGCAGATTTCAAATGTTTTTCCAGAAAATAGGATTTTGAAGAAGTAATTTTCTTCAAGCTCTCTTCAAATATATTATTCTAAAATAGCTATTAAAAATTATTTGATGTTAATTACAAAGATTGGAAACATGCATATTTCAAACAACTTTAAAAAACACCAGTGGCTACTAGAAATTGTAAAATAAATCTTTAAAAGAATTTTTAGTTGAAAATTTAAAAATATTTTGTAAAAGTTTGCTTCGAAAATATTTTTTTATGCCAGTCTTACATCATAAATAAAAAATTCCTAGGAAATTGATAGTTATTTGGCTGAACTTACATTTGTAGAATTAAAATGCGCCAAAACATAGAATAACGTTTTTGTTTAATAAAGATGCAAAAATAATATTAAAAAATATTGTTACTTTCAAATATATGCTTTATAAAATAATGCTTCGCGAATCCAAACAAAGCATGGCTTTTGCTAGTAGTATAATGATAATCAATGTTGATTAATTATAAATTAAAAGAAAATTGTACTCTACATTTTTTACAATTATTGAAATAATAGTTCAAAGACCACAATGAAACCAGCAGCGGTTTCCTATTTCAATGTAGTCATAGTCAATTATTATTGATTTTCAAATTTAACATGAGTTATCTTTAAACTTAATTTACTCCAAATTGCATTTTTGTCACTTGTTCCCCTTGGCTTCTGAGATTGTTAAATGTAACGAGTTTTGTATATCTTTTCAAACAAAAGAAATAAATTCTAAAAAATCAAAAAACATTTACACTTTGATAACAATATCATTACAGGGGAAGTGGGGAGGTTTGAGGGATGATAACGTATGATATCGAAAGGCAAAGACAAGACAGTAGTAGAGAAAATAGATTATCCAAAATTACTAAAAAGTTGATAATGTTATATTTGTATACCTCTAAGCAAAGATGCCTGATCTTTCTTATTTTTTCTTCTCTATGTGTAAATAGTTGTTCTGATTTTATCCCTGTATAGACTATTTTAGGAAGGGAAAAGGTTAATTATTATTATTATTAAGGAGGACACATTTAAAAATAATTTTCACTTACTGAGTTACAGTTTTGAAATTTTTTATGTTGATTAATCATACACTTTGAAAACAAAATAAAATGATAAAACTTCTCATATTTTTTAAATTAAAATTTATTAAAAAGTGGGGCAATTTAAAATTGTTATAACTCAAATATTATAATGTAGAATTTCAATTTGTTTTCATTTAAATAAACACAAATACATAAGCTTTAATTTTGATTCAGCATTTAAAAAAATATTAATTTAAATAAAAATTAAAAAAATATTTAAAGTACATGTTCCAAGTTTGAACCATTTATCTTTAATAGTTCTTGACTTATAGCAATTCAAATAGAAGAAATTGTGAAAATATCCATCATGAAGAAAAACACATTTTCACAAAGAAGTCATTTCTATGACAATCATTGCTTGAAAACTAGATTTTCAAAATAAATAAATAAATAAATAATATTTTGAGTTCCAATTAAGGCTTCTAATCACTCACTTTCTGAATTCCCCTCCATAATGTTAAGTCTATGGATGTTTGATGCATTCTTATATTTAAAATATTTCCTCAGGAAATTAATACTTTTAACTTCTTTTTTCGGTGTTCTCTTCTTAAAGAATGTCATTTTTTTTTCTTAGTTTTCAAAATATTTCTAAAAATTTATGCTGTATTTAATATTTTATGTGTTAAAAACTGATGAACTGGAGGTAAAATTTTAACATTTCATGTAAAATTAAGCATAAATTTTGGAAATATTTTGAAAACTAAGAAAAAAAAAATGACATCCTTTAAGAAGTTTAAAATATTAATTTCCTGGGGAGATATTTTAAATGTAAGAATGCATCAAACGCCCAGAGACTTTACATTATGGTGGGGAATTTATTCAACATACTTTAAACGTCATTTTAAGCAGAAAAAAAAAATAATAATGTACAATAAAAGTTTTTAAAGAAAATTTTAAGATTTTTGTGCCCAGAAATCCCTTAAATTAAAAATGGCTTTTGACTTGTTTTTTGAAAATGCAGCTGAATTCTGACTTAAACACATAATACTATTGAAACTCATTATTTAACCTATTCTACTTATAAAGTAAAACAGAATTCTTTTAAACCCAAGAAAATATTTATCTGCAGCTGTCATCAGTGTTTATAGTGAAGATTTCTTTTCTTTTCTGAAACTGGACAGATTTATAAAGAAAAATAAAACAGATTACTGGAAATGAACCAGATAGTGCAAAAATTTTTTATTTTTACTTAAATCGCAATTTGCTTACGTTAAATTTTGATTACAAATATTAATATACTATTTTTATAAATGATCATTTATCACTGAAGCATATTAAAATAACATCAAATGAGCATTGGTCATCATGTATTTTAGCAACTAGCAATAACTAGCTATTGTTTTTTATAGACTAATTACGTGAAATATTCGGTTTGCATGCCAAATCACTGAATCGACTATTCGGTCAATCCCTATTGCAAATGCGCCCTGCTCAATTTGGATTCGTAATATTTTGCCGTTGACATATTTTAAGAAGAGAATTTTACCAGTAGATCGCGAAAAAAAATCTGGAAACTTGCGTTTATTCACAGAAAAAAATACTCAAAATTCGTCAGTTGATCTATACTATAATTGCGAATTGTTTTTTAAACTTTGATGCTATACAAACTGTGGCTGACAATCTTGTGCTATCAGTAAAAGATATTATATGAGTTGATATTATTTAATAGAATGATAAAGGAAATTATTACATATTCAATTTAGATTCCTGCCAGTAAGTTTTCTCAAGCATCCGTCATCCGTATCACTAATGATAACTTCAAAAAACATGCACACAAAGACGGACGGCGATGGTTTGGTTGGCTGGTTGGTTGGCAGACGGCTTGAGACTTGTACTACGGTGTTTGTTTACAATAAAATAGCGCCACCTATTTAAACGTCAAACGAACTTTTTTATGAATCGACTTTTATTTTTCTGCCAGTTTAAAATCACCTAATATTTATTAAGTATTTCCTTCTACAACACTTAGTTATATAACTAAAATCCATAAATTTTTAATTAATTATATGTCTTATTATTTTACTTTCAATTTTTTTGGTCTACTTTTGTAATTGTTTTCTGGCAACACCGGAACTTGTGTCGTCTGTTTGTTATCTACATTTTTGTCAATGATTTTGTAATCATTTAGGCACTGAGTTTTTCTTTTCTTTTAAAAATTAGTTAAGTAAAGCAAAATAACAAGTACGTTATTAGCCAGTTTCTATACATAGAAATGTTTGGAAACGAATTTTGGAGAAGTATAGACCTTAAAAAGTTGCAGTTACCGGATGATATAATTTTGAAAAAGGATTGTGTCACTGTTAACGAAGGCGTTAAAAGCATCGATGTAAGCATGTATTACTATTATTTTTTGTTAAATATTAATACATTCTAAAAACTAACAAATCATTTGAAAGCGTTTTATAATACATAACAATGGGTATCGTGGTGTTCAGACTTAGATATGCTGCAGAAGATCATACCTTTCTCTGAATGTCAACCATTTTTTACAATAGCGGAGGAGTTGAAGGGGGTATTTACGTATTATCAAAACCCTTCTTTAAAAATTAGAAAATTAATAACATGCACATAAACAACTAAAAAGAATTTAATATGCAGTACTTTGTAAAATGGATAAAAAGAAGAGTAAAAAGTAATCACGGCAAAGAAATATAAAGAAGTATAGGGTAGATGTGTCAATAATAGACACTCTTAAAGAATTTCTTTTAGAATTATATTTTAATTAATAGTTAAAATTATTATCAATGGCGGGTATATGGGGAATGGAAGGATGGGCGATCGCCCCCTTCCCTTGGGCTAATGAAGTGTTTGCAAAATGGCATTATGTATCCTCAAGGGACAAAGCCTGATCCCAGCATGACCCATCTCTTGTGCCAGGTGGGAAATCCCCAAGTCTCGAGCTGGGTCAGGTTTTCTGCCTTTTAAAGATGGACTGTGCCCAGATCTTACTTTTTTCAGCAGATCCGGGTCACACCAAACTTCTTTTTCTTCTTGATCAATCTTGGCCTGGACTTCATTTTTCCTAAAAGTCTGCACTGGCCAAAATTTCTAGGGCGGGGCTTAGCCCAGATTAAAGGCTGAATGTTCAGCCCTTGTCGGCCTATATGATGAGCATTATTGGCTCGACCATGACCCATGCATTCCTTTGAATTATTGACTGCAAACTAAAATTGGTTTGGTGATTATTTGTTATTTGTAATAATTATATTGATGTTGTATATAGTTTAGCAAAATCTTTAGAAATTTAATATGTAACAGAGATGCATTTTAAAAATCTACTTCCTTTCTTTGTAGTACTTTAAAATTATGATTTTCTTTAATCATCCATTTCTTTCATTCTAAACAGATTTTCTTACTCAATTTTAATTTGAATGTAACTGTCTTAAGTCATATTTTTACCTAGAGTTTATATGCACATAATTGTCGTAATATTACTGTTTTTCTGTATTCATTAATTTCAAACATATCTGGAAATAAAATATGAATGTAAGTAAATGTGCTTTATGATTTTTCATAAAGTACAGGGAGAAGTCTTATATACTGTACTACAAAATTTGGCACGCTTTTTCGGTGATAATTGTTTTGATCTCAAATTTTCAACAGCTTTAGGGTTGCTTTTTTTTTGGACGGAAGACGGGGCTCTTTTCTCTTATTGGTTCATTAATATCATGTGAACCGTAAGTCAGCTAAATTTTGAATTATGTTATATAATTTTCCCCACACATTCAGATTCATTCGTAATTGGTGCATAATGTCTTTTCATTGTACAGTTCATTGCTTGCACGGCCATTTTTTTTTTCTCTTTGTCTTTTATCAGAATTTGCATTAGTTGTTTAAAATGCAGTCTTTGTTCGCCAGCGTTTAGATTTTATCATGGTTTACCACTTTAGAGATGGAAAATTCAACAGACAATTTTGACACACACAAAGTTACAAGTTATAGTAAAAGCAAATTCATGCCAAAAACCAATAAAACAAACACCATTATTGATCTAGAAAATGAGAATTGTTGGTTTAAAAAATCTCTAAATAATAGGAGCAATAAAATGTTGTCACAGTACATGACTCTTCATTTTTATTGCCGATGCCAGCTAGATATTGATTATTTTAATTGCCTTTTAAGCAGGGTTGGGTTTCTGACGTGAGAAACTGGTTTTTGACATGACAAGTGTCAAAAACTGGTTTAAACCGTCAAAAACTGATTTAAACTGTCAAAAACTGGCTTAAACCGTCAAAAACGTGCAATGTGCTTTAAACATTTTAAGAACAAGAGAGAAACTTTGAGTAATTTTTTATTTAAAATTAATTATACTGTAATTTAATTGTTACAAAAAAATTAAATTACCTTAATTGCAATAAAACACTGTTTTTTAGAATGTTCAAACAGAAGAAAATGATTTTGTACAGTTAATAATCTGACAGCATCCTATAGCACTTAACCAATTTAGCACATTTATTTACACCCAAAGGGTTTATGAGTTTAGAGTGTATGAAGCCAAATTTACAAAATACTTTCTCAATTGGTGCTGAGCTAGCAGAGCTTTATAGCAGAAGCATTGCTAGTTGAGCATGTTTGGAGGCAGACCTAATTTTCAGATTCATGACAAAAAAAAAAATTCTTTTTTTTTCCAGAAATGACAATACAGTAAAAGTGAATTTTTAATACTACATCTAATATTGTATATTTGTGACAGATGTTTAATGTGAAATTTTACAGATCAGTGTAGTATTTAAGGTTTCTGATGAGGTTTTTGACAAGAGGTTTTAGCCATGACGGTTTAAACCACGGTTTTAACCGGATAAAACCGCACACTGTCAAAAACTTGCCAACCCTGCTTTTAAGTAAACCTGAACATTTTAAAGTTCATATTATATATTTTATGTTAAAATATTTTGATTTATACTTATTAGATTTATATCTATTTTTGAATAAATGTGTGTGTCTATTGGATTGTAGTTATTTCAGTTTCCTGTTCACTTATCCTAGGGTGCAAATTTATTTTATCGTGAGGCATTGCCCTTGTCCGACAGTGCTCGTACTGCAGTGACTGTTCTGTTATTACATGGAAGAATGTTCTCATCAAAGACTTGGTTAGATTTGGGAACTCTACATATTTTGGCATCCATTGGATTTCGTACAGTAGCAGTCGATCTTCCAGGTAAGTTGATGTTTGTTTTGCAATTGAGCACTTTTACAGTATTGAATCTATGTGAGAATTTAAAAGTTTCTCATGTTTGTTAACAGATACAGAGAAAATACAATTTAACTATTAAATTTTTCAGTATTATTATGTTAGTCAGGTGCAAGTGATAAATTGCCAAACCTTGTTTCCAAATACCATTTTTCATACTGCATTCATTTCACTTAAAAATGTATATCTTTCGCTCATTTTATTTAAAATGCATTACTTTCATTTACAAAATATACATTAGTTTACATTTAAAATTTATGTCTTTCACTCTTTCATTTAAAATACAAAATTAAATAAATAAGAAACTATACCATAAACCAAAACATTTTACTTTAATTTCAAAACATGATATAAATAGCATGCAAAAATAAAAACGCCATTAGAGCAATTTGCATCCAACTAATATAAAAGTACCAATTTTTCTTGCATCTTTTCAGCATTGTCTTCCCATTAGATAATTCTGCAATTGCCACAAAAAATATTATAAATAGTTGGAAGAGGATATGTATACGTAATTGAAATATTGTGTGATAATGTCATCTTCAGAAAAAAAAAATAATAATAATTGTAATAATTTATAATTAGAAAATATTTATTTCAAACTTCGCTACATATCAAAGAAAACTAAGAACAGGATTTTATTTGCGCTAGCCTGAAGTCTATACAAATTAGATAAGCAACAGTATGATCCAAAATTGAAAGATGCGAGAAAATCTAACTTTTATAGAATTTGGGGAAAATTTCATCAAGATAATCTTTGAACCTGCCCATATTATAGTCTTCCCATAGTAACCTGACTGATGATCTTGAAAACATTCACAATATTAGGAGGGAAAAAATTGCTAATAAACACAAATAATGCAAAACACGCCTTGTTTGATTAAAAACTAATTTCTGCTAGCTGATTGTTGCCTTAATTAATGAATTTGTGTTATTCATTTGCTAGGATATTGTGCATTAGAAGAATGTATCACCACTCTTATATAATTAATAAGTGTGAAGCAAATGTTATTACTTTGGCCATTTCTGTAAAAATGTTACATTATTCGCAATCATATAAATACAGTGTTTTATTATAATTATATATTGTATCACTATATTTTTACTGGATTATGAACTTTTATCCAGGTTATGCGAATACACCTGCAGTTGAAATTCCAGATCGAGCTACTTTTCTTCAGCATGTAATTCAAAGTTTTGATTTAAAATATCCTGTGATTGTGAGCCCTAGTATGAGTGGATATTTTGCTCTCCCATATTTACTCAAGCACTGGAAAAGCATGGCTGGTTACATTCCAGTTGCACCAGTTGGAATTGAAGTTCTGGAAGAGTTGCCTCCGTGCAAAAATGTAGAAATAAAGAAACAAGTTTATCCCCCACTACAGGAATTTCTGTTTGATCCTTTACCTGATTTGAGTCAAGTACAGGTGAGTTATAATTTACATTTAATACACTTAAATACAAGCTGGAACAGAAAATGTAGTTACCATGACAAGTAAACAGAGTTTCTACACATTTCTGATAAAAAAAAATTCTCCAACTTTTCCTGGTGTTAAAAATTGTTGACCTTTCTCAATAAGAATTCTTTAATAACTTCAATCTAGATAAATGCTTAAAAAAAGTATGTGCTGTTTGAATTTCTGATTTTAAATTATTTTTCATGCTATGCTATTTGTAGCGGCGGTGCATATTAACGTAATTAATAAACTCACATGCTTTAATGGACTGTACATATTTTATTTTTAAGTTATTGCAAAGCATTGCTTGCCCTTCTGGCATAACAAAACAACTAGCAAACACAGACAATTTGCGTTTCCGTAGTTACATACATTAGGGAACAAGTATGATGCCAGATTCCAAATATAAATTACAAATAACTCTAAAACTATTATTACATAGTTTGCATAAATTTTATATAACAAATTTTAGATTGAATAAATAATTAAATATTTCTTCATTTACAATGACTGAGATTCTAATGCAAAGTAGTACATCAAAAATCCCCTGGCTTTTCCCTGACCATTTAAAATATTTTAAATTTTCAAATTCTCTGTTTTCCAGGTTTTCCCTGACCCATGAGAACCCTGTTAAAGGTGGCAAATACTCCATTTCCTACCTTACCTCCCGTAAAGAAAAAATTAAAAATAGTTCCAAGGACAATTAACTTGTAACTGTCTCTATTTAATAGGGCAAAATGTATTTACAGTGAGTGATCTCTTAACATTTGAGAATACTGAGCTTGGTTGTCTATAAATTTTGTTTTATAAAGAATTTTTTTTTACGAAGTAAATTCACTTTGTTTTGTTAATTCTATAAAGTACATGACACTGGACACCTATTTACTGTATAGCCTACTGTATTACTATATGACCTAAGTTGCAAGAACTTCAGCTCTTCTGTTGAGTCAAAATATAGAACAATATATACAGTAGACTCCCTCAAATCTGCAAACCAGAAATCTGCAACTCTCTAAAATCCGCACATATTTTATGGATGTAAACTTTTTGTTTGGATATTGGGACAAAATTTGATTTTTTTTTAAGTTTTGTATCAATTCCACATATTTTTTAATTTGTAATTTGATTTTTTTCATAAAGATTTTTTTTTTTTTGAAAAAATTCAAGATATTGCTGATATCACTGTTAATCACAATCTTCTTACCAAATATATTTATGCATTAATCAAGATTTTTTGGTTATTAAGTCTGGCTAAACTTGAAAAAAAAAATCCTTACTTTATGATTTTGATGTGAATTCGTAATGTACTTTTAGGCAAGTTTTGTTGAATAATTTTGGAAAAATACATTTAATCTTTATAATGAATATATAATTATACATTATTGATTATTAACTTTAAAATCTGCACAACCTCTGGTCCCAAGCTGTGCGGATTTAAGGGAGTCTACTGTATATATATATTTATATACAGATTTTTTTTTTCCACTTTTCTAAATTTTTTAAAATTCTAATTTTTTATTGAAGGTAAAATATTTTCTGAAAAAATTATTGGCAAAATTTTAAAACAAACATTTAAACTTACCACAAGTTAAAGCATCTGAACTCCATTGAATTATGCAAAAAATTCGAATCCAAGTTCACAAGAATTTTTAAAGAAGATATTGCTGAAGCATAAATATTAAAGTCTTAAAACTCATATTGCAGATGAAGAAATTATATTTTCAATAATGGATCTACTAAAACTGGATCTAGCAGTGAATATTAGAAATTTTTTTAAAAAAGAAGGAAGGTTAGGTTTTAGGTGAAAATTTAAGTTCTTGAAAATGCAGGGATTTTAAATAAATTTTATAGTTTCTGCAATATATTTTGTCAGTTGCATATTTTATATTCAATAATGGATCTACTAAAACTGGATCTAGCAGTGAATATTAGAAATTTTTTTAAAAAAGAAGGAAGGTTAGGTTTTAGGTGAAAATTTTGAAGTTCTTGAAAATGCAGGGATTTTAAATAAATTTTATAGTTTCTGCAATATATTTTGTCAGTTGCATATTTTATATTTTGGAACACATCTTAATGAGTGAATACAAAGAACATGAAACATTTCTTTCCATAATGTTAAACCAATGGGCAAATTATTATTAAATTTGAATATTTTTTAAATATTTTTTTGCATAGGGTAGCGAACTCTATCTTTAATATGACTATTTAGTACTTTTTTGATTTTAGTTGCAGATTTTTTTTAAATAAAAGTACTTTTACGTTTTCAACCAGTTTTGAAACTAAAAGTATCTATTAAAAAAAATCAGCAACCAAAATCAAAAAAGTAAAAAAATAGTCATACTACAGATCAAGCTCAGCTATACTATGCAAAAAGAAAAGTTAAAAAATGTTTAATTTTAAATGAGAAGTTTGAAAAAAAACCTGTTCATTGGTTTAACATTACAGAGCAGGTGTTTACAAGTGAGTGAAGAGTCCCCTTATAGCCCCTGTCCTCACTCAAAAAAACGCTCGCGAGCTAATGCTATTCCTATGGGGAAGCATTTTTCTAATAACTCTTTCGCATTTTGACATTTTTGAATAATTTTTTTTGCATTTGATAGCTGAGGTGCATGGCGACAAGCGCACCTTTTTTACTTTTTCGATTTTGGTTGCAGATATTTTTTACAAAGTTAGTTTCACTTTCAATACCAATTTCGAAACTGAAAGTGATTTAAAAAAAATACCTGCAATCAAAAAGTAAAAAAGGTGTGCAGTCGGCATGCACCTCAGCTATCCAATGCAAAAAAAAAAATTATTCAGAAATGTCAAAATGTGAAAGAGCTATTAGAAAATGCTTTCCCATAGGAATAGCATTAGCTTGCAAGCGTTTCCTCGAGCAAGGACAGGGGCCTTAAGAACTCAAAAAGATAAAATTCAATATATTTCAACTTTTTACAAGTTTTCAGTCATCTATATGACATTTTATTGACATAAATTAAATTCGGATAAATATCTATTTTATAAGAAAATTTTTTAATATTTTTAATTGATCAATAATGATTAATATGTTATTTTTTAATGATAGTTGTGAGGTGAATCTGTATTGTAGGTGTAAAATAATTCTTAGAAAATTTATATGTTTTGTTTCAGACCCCAACTATGGTTGTGTTTGGTGAGAAAGATCGTTCAAGAAGTTCAGCGCTATTGAGTTTACTGCCTGCAAGTCAGTACCAAGAAATACCAAATGGAAGTCATCCAGCATATCTTGATAATCCAAACTTATGGCACCAGTTGCTATATAATTTTTTAAAGGCCCTTGAAAAGACTTACTGCCTAGAGAATTAAATGCCTTTTTTTGGAATTCCCAGAACTCTTTAAAAAATGATAACATTCATTAAACGATATTTCCAATTATAGTGATATATTTGTGCATATACATATTGAAAAGAGAGCAAATTTTTGAAATATAGGAGAAAAAAAAGCATGAAAAGGTGAACAAGGAGTTAAAATTGTAAATTGTTAAACCTTTTATACTCTTAATTATGAGTTAGTGAAAATTTCACCTTCCAAAGCATTTCTTGAATTTTTAAAAATTTGTATTATTGTTAAATAAATTTTATAAAATCTACCTCTTAAAAACTGAATTGGTATTTATAGAAATATTTTTAGTATCTTATACAACTAGAAAATGAACAAATACAATAAATGACTTTATATATAAATTTATGTAAATATATATATAGTAATTGAAATTAATTTTTCTTTATATAATGAATAAGGCTTTGGGAACATGATAAAATAAAATATCGATCACTCACCCAAAATTGTATTTCTGTTCTATTTTATATTGAAACATTGTAATGTTTATTTTTAGATACTATATTGTTAGAAAATTTTTTGTCTTCGTAAGACATAAATTTCATATTTTAATTTTGAAACTTTGTTATAACAAATGATTATACATGGGTGTATGGAGTATATAAACTAGTATGTACTTTAGTATTTTTGATATATTTCTATATATTTTATTGTTGATTTTTAAGGAAAATGTGATTTGACAAATCAGACAACTTGTGCAATTTTTTTATATATATTTAATATATTAATAAAAATATAAAACAGGAACAATTTGTAATGTATTGAATATTTGTTCAACATATTTATAAACTATGAAAGCACTTTAACATTTATTCTGTGCCATGCATTCCCCAAGACACCTCTCAGATTCCAAATAGGTGGAAATGTATCTGGCTGGACATTATAAGATGAATCAACTGCTTTACAAATCATTTTCAAATCTGACGTTCCCTTCTTCACGGGAATATTGACCTATTAAAAAAAATGTATTCAGAATTGATATAATATTATAAACTGCATCTTGACAGTGAAAGAATTTAAGGAAGATGATAATAGGATAAAATAATTGAAGATTGTATATTAAATATCACATTCAAATTTGTTGTCACAAAATAATAAAGCAATTAAGAGCCTCGTCAGCGCATGATATTCACAAGTTAATGTTAATCAGAATTCATACTCATCAGGGGATAAATATTTGTCTCAAAAATCAGAAGACTAAAAAAGATTACTGAATACTGTTTGACTAAAGAATTTACTTTTTCCATCTCTTTCCACACTATTATATTTATTTTATTATTAAACTGGATTTCCATAATTTTGTTTTACTTACTTTGTTTTTCCAGCACCCATGGCTTGATGCTATTGTTTGCCGGCAGCATGTTCTTTCTTGGCATTCAGCCATTTTGAGTTGTAATCTCCTTATTTTTAATTCATCGTTTAAAATTGCTTTTAAGTTTATTCTAACTTTAAAGATATTTTTATAAGTTTATATGTAATTTATAAACTAAGATGTTAATACACAATGTGAGTATGCAAATTATATACTCTCTTTTCATTGACTGTCGCTACACCACTTGCGTTTAAAAGGTCAGAGATTCTGTTTGCACAGTGTGCTCAGATGTTTTTCTTGTATTAAATTATCTACAGCTTTTCCTATCAGTAGTTATAAGTTTAAAATCAGTTTGAAGTGATATTTTCAAAAGATTGAAGATTAATGTTAGAATGTTATCAGCAAGTTTGCTTCTGATGCTATTATACATAAAAGTTGGATGAGCCTCGCATTATTTATTCCTTGTGCATTGAATTATTGAGAGTTAAAAAAGGTCATCTTGCTTGAATAATCAGAACCTATCTTTAACCTGTACCTATTATTTACAGCATTAGAATTCCTGAAAAAAAGTCACTGGTTCTAAGGACCAGTAAGCATGAGAATTTACTGGTCCGCAGACATCATCACTGGTCCGCTATATAAAATTCTATTAAATAATTTTAACACTTAGAGTAGCCTCCTCCCTCCCCCCCTCCTTGGAAAATAAACCAATCTTACTTTGCATTAATCCAAATTTTTCAGCATAATACAATGTAAAATTATAATTTGCTAAAAATTAAAAAGAGAAATTTTCTGTACTTTTTAAAGAATAAATGTGCAAGATACAAATTTAATTATAAAAGGGTCAGTCCATTTCAAGTGGTCCAGCACTGGTCGCTCGACCATTTTTAAAAAATCTGAAATTTTTTGTACAACAACCCTAACATGATGAAAGTTCAAAATGACTGTTATTTTAATTTTACTAGTTTTTGTTTGTGCATGGCGGCCATCTTTGTTTCATCGTGTGCAGCGATTTTCTCAGATACTAGGATACACAAAATTGTAAATATCTCGTCTTTTATTTTACCAATTGAAATGGGGTTTGCAGCATTTTGTTCAGAATAAAATAGGCTAAATGTATGGTGGTAGAATAATTTTGGAAAATAAATTTTTACAGGTGAAATTTTAGCACAAAATTTAAGATTTTTTCCAAAATCTATCCGTTTGCAAGAGGAAATTTTTTATGCAAGGAAAACTGTCAAAATTACACAATTTTTTCTACAAATATGTCAAAAGTGTGTGTACTCATACACCAAGTACCAGATCTAGGAGTTCATTTCTCTTTGCGAAAAAAATTCCGAAATTCTTCAAAAATTTCAAAAATCGCACTTTTTAGGCTTTGATATCTCTGGTGGGGCACGAGATAAAAATTTTAAATTCTGGCCTTTGATAGTATTGTGTAGTAGTGTTATGTACAAAAAATTTCAAGAAGGAGATTTGACTATAAGCTGAGATATGACATGGACAATATGTGAAAAATAATATTGTCAAACTATTGTAACCTACTATGTAATTGTTCCACAAGACTGTCAACCTTACACAATTTTTTCTACAAATAGGTCAAAAGTGCGTGTTTTCATACACCAAGTCCCAGATCTGGAAGTTGATTTCTCTTTGCGAAAAAAATTCCGAAATTCTTCAAAAATCGCACTTTTTAGGCTTTGATATCTCTGGTGGAGCACGAGATAAAAATCTGAAATTCTGGCCTTTAGTAGTATTGTGTAGTAATGCTATGTACAAAAAATTTTAAGAAGGAGATTTGACTACAAGCTGAGATATGACATGGACAATATGTGAAAACAATACTGCCAAACTATTGTAATCTTCTATGTAATTGTTCATACCTTCAAAATTTTAAATTAATTATTTATGGTACAAATTTAACTGTTAATTACAAATATCTTCTTCAAATGCGTCTGTGTGATTTAAATAATTCAGAATGTATGCTAAGCCAATACACTATTTGTCCAGAGGAACAAACCTGCTACAAATGCTATTGCAACAATTTTACTCGGAACACATTTCAGAAAAAGTAAATTACAGACAATGGGTTGCAACTGATCGAATTGACGTGGTTTCAATTATTAAACCCAGAGAATTTCATCCAAGTTAACAAGGGATGACAAGACTTGGGTGCTTTCAAATAAAATTTTGAGAAAGAACAGTCATATGGACTGACAACAGTAACTGGTCGAACTCATAACATATCTCGTAAATAGTGTTAAGCTCTTTGTTGAGCATATATAGTATCTTTGTAAATTAAACATTTATTATTAAACTGTTTTCAAAAAACGATATTTTCTGTGTAAATATTGTAATAAATGATACTGATCTCTTTTCTCCTAATGTACTCATAAAAGCATTTCTTAACATTTTTTAATCATCGTATCTCAGGTTATAGTCAAATCTATTTCTTGAAATTTTTTGTAGATAACACTACTACACAATACTATCAAAGGTCAGAATTTCAGATTTTTATCTCGTGCTCCACGAGAGATATCAAATCCTAAAAAGTGCGATTTTTGAAATTTTTGACGAATTTCGGAATTTTTTTCTCAAAGAGAAATCAACTCCCAGATCTGGGACTTGGTGTACGAGTACACGCACTTTTGACCTATTTGTAGAAAAAGATTGTGTAAGGTTGACAGTCTTGTTGAACAATTACATAGTAGGTTAGAATAGTTTGGCAGTATTGTTTTCACATATTCTCCATGTCATATATCCGCTTGTAATCAAATCTCCTTCTTGAAATTTTTTGTACATAACACTACTACACAGTACTATCATTGGCCAGAATTTCAACTTTTTATCTCGTGCCCCACCAGAGATATCAAAGCCTAAAAAGTGCGATTTTTGACATTTTTGGAGAATTTCGGACTTTTTTTCGCAAAGAGAAATTAACTCCCAGATCTGGGACTTGGTGTATGCGTACACACACTTTTGACCTATTTGTAGAAAGAGATTGTGTAAGGTTGACAGTCTTGTTGAACAATTACATAGTAGGTTAGAATAGTTTGGCAGTATTGTTTTCACATATTCTCCATGTCATATATCCGCTTGTAATCAAATCTCCTTCTTGAAATTTTTTGTACATAACACTACTACACAGTACTATCATTGGCCAGAATTTCAACTTTTTATCTCGTGCCCCACCAGAGATATCAAAGCCTAAAAAGTGCGATTTTTGACATTTTTGGAGAATTTCGGACTTTTTTTCGCAAAGAGAAATTAACTCCCAGATCTGGGACTTGGTGTATGCGTACACACACTTTTGACCTATTTGTAGAAAAAATTGTGTAATTTTGACAGTTTTCCTTGAATAAAAAATTTCCTCTTGTAAATGGATAGATTTTGTGCTAAAATTTCACCTGTAAAAATTTATTTTTCAAAATTATTCTACCAGTGTACATTTAGCCTATCTCATTCTGAACAAAATGCTGCAAACCCCATTTCAAATGGTAAAATAAAAGACGAGATATTTACAATTTTGTGTATCCTAGTATCTGAGAAAACGGCTGAACACGATGAAACAAAGATGGCCGCCATGCACAAACAAAAATAGTAAAATTAAAATAACGGTCATTTTGAACTTACGTCATGTTATGTTTGTTGTACAAAAAATTTCAGATTTTTTAAAAATGGTCGAGCGACCAAAATAATATTTTTTGGACCACTTGAAATGGATTGACCCAAAATAATCCTTATTTAAGTATAGAAGATAACAAGTAGCACTATTGTTTGCATTTCTTTTAAAATTGGGCAAGACAGATTTATTGAAAAAGACATTTTTGCTGAAAAAAAGGGATATTTTTTTGGAGCCATAAAAATCCAATTGGGAAGCAGGAAAATCAGTTTTTGGAGCAGCAACAACAATTTTTAAGCAGGAAAATTAGTTTTTAAAACAGAAAAATTGTCTCCCGGCATTCACTTATTTATTTTTTTTATTTCTGTTCTTTTTTGTCGAAATTTCCGACTTTTCGCGTTATTTTGACGAAATCTTTTGTTTTTTCGGGATTTATTGACGAAATATACCGTTTTTCGCGATATTTTGTTTCAAAATTTCCCGTTTTATCGCGATTTTTTTGACGAAATTTGCCGTTTTTTCGCGATCTTTTGAAGAAATTTACCGTTTTTTTGGGTTTTAGGATGAAATTAGCCGTTTTTTCGAGATTTTTTGACGATATTTGCCGGAAATTAGTCGTTATTTAGCGCTTTTTTAACAAAATTTGTCGTTTTTTGCGATTTTTTTTCAAATTTTGCCGTTTTATCGCGATTTTCGGGCAAAATTTGTCGTATTTTCATGATTTTTTGAAGAAATTTGCCTTTATTTTGCAATTTTTTGAAGGAATCTGCCCTTATTTCGCTATTTTTTGAAAAAAATCTGCCGTTTTTCGCGATTTTTTGGGGCGAAATTTGCCGTTTTTTCGCGGTTTTTTGAAGAAATCTGCTTTATGTTTCGGGTTTGAAATGAAATTAGCCATTTTTTCGAGAATTGTTTAACAAAATTTGCCGGTAATTAGTCGTTATTTCGCGATTTTTTAACGAAATTTGCCGTTTTTTCGCGATCCTTTAACGAAATTACGCGTCTCGTGGGACGCGTAAGAACTATTTTTTTTGCGTCCCATCACAGATTGTTTGCGTATTTTACGCGCTATAGCGCGTCCGTGGCATCGCTAAAAAAAAATCTTATGTGCGATCGGTTGCTGTTTTTTCAGGGCCTGCAAAGGCACTGGTCCTGCGGACCACTAAATTTTTCAGATTAGTGGTCCGATTGAATTATCGGTGGTCTCGGACCAGCGGACCACCAAGGATTTCGAACGCTGATTTGCAAAAGCCAAGATGGTTCCTTCTAGTATTACATATAGACCTCATTAAAGTTTATTAAATGTATAATCCTGGCCTCTTCAACTGTACACCATAACATATTAGGTTGTAAGTACTTTTAAGTTTTAAGATGATATTTTGAAGTGTTATATAATTTATGGATTTGATATTTTAATTTTGATGTGATATGAACCTTAGTCAGTCTGCTTCAAATCAAGGGAAGGAATAAATACAGAGTCAATATAAGTAAATGCAAATTACATACCTGTAAAATTGAGAACAAGCACTCACATTTCATATTCTTATTTTTCATTTATGTTTTTGAACAAATACTTTAGGATATAAGGACTATTTGTGTACTTTGTGATGCCATAATGAAATCAAATTAATTACACCTCTTCTTACATCATGAGATATGGAAATGGAAATTAGCCATTCCTTCTCAAAGATTAAGTACAATATGCTATATTTAATCTGTGCTCCTTTCCAACATCCATTCACACACTAGATACACTTTTTAACATTGTGAGGTCATGAAATTAAACATGATCTCCTTTATTTCAGATCTTTTTTGAATGATTTTGCCAATTTGGATTTATCAAACCTGTTGAAAATTAGCCTTCACTGGCCTAAAGATGGGAATGCTCGGGGGGGGGGGGGGGGGGGGGGGGGGGGAGAACGGAAAAGTTCGGGAAAAAAAAAGTTTTTTTTTTTCAGTTTTTTTCCGAAGGCTTATTTTTTAATTTTTCTGAACTGGAAAAATTGAAATTTCATTTAGGAAATAATATATTGAAAATTTTGTAATAGCTACGTTCTCATACTTTATTTTAATGTTGAGTGTTCCACATGAAACTTTAATGTGGATGATCTGATCTCTGAGCAGAAATCTGTTTGAGAAGACTTGAAAGGATTCTTCACATTTTTTTCTTGTTTGAAACACAAGACCCTTCGCAAAATTTCTCTCGAAAATAGACATTTCAGAAAAAAAGTTTAATCTACAAATTGAATCTTTCGCAAATGCAGTGATTGAAGAAAAAAAAATCTCACTTCATATAGCGGCTGAATCTTATCAAGTTGTATATTAAAAATTTAACATAAAATTTGAAGCATGCATTTATTACTTTTTTCTATCTTTTCAAGAAGTAAGTATTGAATTCCTGAAAAATTTGACTTCTCGTTTTTGGTGTATTTAAATGTTTTAGAAGGTCTGAACAGAATTTGATGGTTTTTGGAAAATATCTGTCACTCTGTGAGTCTGTATGTGACAAAAATTTTATGGGTGCTCTATCTCAAGAACTGATGCACATAATTTCACAAAACTTTAGATTCAGTTACACCTCAATATAAACTCAAGATGTTTAGTAATTAGTGTATATCACCGATAGCGCTGCTATGTTGCATTATTCGTAATTTCCACATTAGTTCTATCTCAAGAACTAATGTATGTATTTTCATAAAAACTTCTGATCAAGTTAATCTTTGATATAACTTCGTGCTCATTACTTTTTGGTGTAAATTGCTCAACATGCTGCTATGCTGCATTATTCATGATTATCGCAAAAGCTCTACCTCAAGAACCAATGGACGATTTTTTATCAAACTACAGCTTCAGACAGTTTTTTATATATATTAATGTTGTTTAGTTGTTGTAAATTGATCTATAGGTGGCACTACTACGCTGCATTTTTCAAGATTTCATTACAGCTGATTAGTTGAATGTTTTTTCAAGGTGTTGAATCTAAAATTGACCTCCATAATGTATAGTAATGTTGCAAAAACATGGGCAGTTTGAATTTAAAAAGTACAACTGCAATGAAAAAGATTTTATTACAATTAACTCTGTTCCAAATTATACTTTCCTTCTTGATTAAGCTTTGAATTTTTGTAGTTTTCTAAAGCACAATAGAAGTTTATCTCCGTATGTTACTGCTTTTGTTAATTCCTCAAATAGCGAGCATTTTTTATTTGTAGTGTTCTGTTTTCATAACTTTTGAGTTCCACTCTTAGAAATATAAAATTACCATATGGAAACATTGAATATGGTTTCTTACTCAAGAATAGAATACCAGATTTCAAGATAAAAAGAAAAAAATTACGTTTAATTAAACTTTAAAAAAAAAAAAAAAAAAAAAAAAAAAAAAAAAAAAAAATTCTGGTTTTAGTGAGTAAAAATCTAACAATCAATAAATCCTACGCTATTTTTTAGTTGCAGACCTGAGTAAGCCAAACTAAAACTTAGTTTTGTTTGAATTTAGATTATAAAACTAAATCAAAACTTGGAGTTGAGATTGGAAAGCTATACCAAAACTAAACATATTTTTTTAAAGGAAATAAAATTATAATTGTAAGAAAAAAAAAATTAATAATGTAAAAGTATACATATTTTAAACAAATAATGGAATTTTTGAATACTGATATTCATAATAATGACAAAACTGCAATAATTTCTTTAAACTAGTATCATTTACTTAAAAACTATACTTATGTAAATGGAATGCATAATTTATTTCATTCAAACTGCAGACATATTGGCTCAGATTTTTACATTAGATCAATTGGTAGTTAAACATGCTACAAAAAAAATCATTTCAACAGAGATATGATATAACAAACAATAGCGTTTAATAAAAATTCTTAGGCTGTGGAAAAAAAAAAAATAAAAACTTTTACAAGCAGGTTTTGCTACTTTCTTTTTATTTTGCAATAAAGTGAAAATAATTTTCTTTTAATACAAATAAATGAGAAAATTTTTTTATTATTTAATATTTTCTAAAAAAATATAATTTATTTGGGAGAAACAATCATGAAAAATCAATTTTTCCAACTTTTCCGAAAAAACCAGTTTTTTTCTTCCACTTATATTTTTCCGGAAAATTTACACCTCTACACCGGCCTAATGTTAATTATAAAAAGATTAAAACTGTTCAAGATGAACTTAAGAAAACTAAAAGACATTTTAAAATAAATATTGACACCTGTACCCTTCATATTATTCATAATGCTTTTCAAGGGGTAATAAAAATCACAAAGTGAAAATTAAATTCTTAAAGAAATCTTCCAAATTCTTACAGACAGCCCTGCAGAGCATGCAGATTTCAAATTTATTTTGAACATATTATATTAAAAAACTTATTTTTCCCCTTCATAAGTTTAATAATTTAGCATTATATATAAGGTCATTTCAAAAAGAAAAGTGTTAACTTACACTCCAGAGTGTCCACGCCCAACATTTGTACAAAGGACTAGAATCTTGAACTAAATCTGCTACATGCCATGTTTCACCATTATCAGCAGAGACATCAACTCTAACGATCTTCCTACCTCCGCCACTCCATGCATAACCTTTGACTTCAACATGGTTATCTTTTAACTTCACTGATGCTCCATCAGAAGGTATACAAATAGCAGAATTTACTGGTAATTCTTGAATTGCAGGAGACTTCGTAAAATCAACGCTATCCCAATTTACTGAAGGAGAAAAACCTAAACAAATATGAAGAATATGAAACACTTGTAATTCATGACCAAATCTTATTCTAGGTAAAAAAAAAAAAAAATATGACACCTGATAATTTACAAATATTTCAGTCTTTGGTTAATTTTAATATATATATATATAAAATTCTATTAAATAACTTTTACTAAAGTTCAATGAAATTTGAATAAAACAATCTATTTAATGGATAGTAAATTAAAATACACTTTTTTTGTCAGATTATTCAAAATTTATTTATAATTTAGGAAAATTTTGAAAACAATTTTTTTCTTATGTATGCTTCAGGGAGAGAGAGATGCTTGGATACTCAATTGAGAAGATGTCAAATTAATCTGTTAAAAAAAAAAATTACTTCCACTAAAGATATTATAAGACTGCATCAATATCATTGAATAACAAATTACTTTATGATTTAGTGTTATTTTTAAAAAAATGAGAAATTGTTATGGAAATGTGTTGGATCATTATTTTACCTTTATAATCATTTTGTTGCCAATGGCTTTTACTTTCTTCTTTGCTAACAACAATTTTACCAAGCCACTTGACATTCCTAGCTCCTACAATTCCTGGTGCAACAATTCTAATGGGAAAGCCGTGATCTCGGGGAAGTTCTTTGCCATTCATTTCATAAGCCAGCAAAACATCATTTTTAGGATCTAATGCCTGCAGATAAGAAAGGAATTTACTAAATTAATATTTCTTAAAACAGGGTTCTAGCAAAACATGACTAACAAATTCAATGATTTTCCCTGACCAAATCTCAAAAAATTCCACAACTTTCTTTGACCAAATCTCAAAAAAGTTCTTTGAATAAACAGACATACAACAAAATTTGATATTTATTTTCACAATCACTCACTCTGGTGGCAAATAACAGATATAAAAGTATGTTGTGTGAAGTTTGCCACGAGACGAATGTTTGTGTGAAATTAACTATTTTATCTACAAATGAGTCGTCTTGTGTTTGAGCAGTGTTTGTCCAATCAACTATTTTCTCTCAATATTCACAGACTTAGTGATTTAAAATTATAATTAACCCTCTAAGCGTTTGGTCCGTAATATTCCGTACACTAATCTCCAGGTTTCACTGCAATATAAGCAATGTTTAAGATATTATAATTCTATAAATTTAATGAATTTTCAAAGCATTGAAGAATGATTAAGACTCTCAAGGATTACATTTATATTCCTAAACAAGATTTTTTATGTAATATTGAAAGAATCATATTTTATTAGCAATTAAGACAAAATACAGAGAAAACAACATTACAAATTTACCCATTTGCAAGACGCTTGGAGGGTTAATGACAGAACAATATTAACAATAAGAGAAAATCAGAAAAAAAAAAATACTCTACTATACCAAATTACTTTTTTTTAAAATGCGCTAACAAGTGCACTGAGTGAATATAACAGGCAATCAGTTGAAATTGTTTTTACATGTGCATTATTATAAAATTCGTTAAAATTCTCATAAGCAAATTCTGATGTGCATACTTAAACATCAGTTTTTTTTAAATTGCATTTATCCAAGTTGTTTAAATTATTTTAAAACTATAAATGTATAATCATAATTTGATAATTTGTATATTTTAAGTATAAACAGAATTTGAAAATTTGAAGCAGAAAACATAATCCAGGGATGCCACTTTTCCGCCAAAAGGCGGATTTCCGCTTTTAATTTTTAAGAATTTGCGATTTTCGTTAAGCAATCACGAAATAAAATAACGATTGCAAAATAAAACAGCGATTTTCAGTAAAAGATCGCAAAATACAACAGCCTTTTTCGTCAAGCGATCGCGAAATATAACAGCGATTTTCGTTAAAAAGATCGAAAAAAAGCGGATATTTTCATCAAACGCCCGCGATATAAAGCAGCAATTTTCATCAAACGGTCGCGAAACGAAGCTGTGATTTTTGTGAAACGAATCGCAATGTGAAGCGGCGATTTTCGGTAAAAAAGTCACGATATAAAACGGCGATTTCCGTCACAAGATCGCGATGTAAAGCGGCGATTTCTGTCACACGATCGAGAAATAAAACGGCAATTTTCGTCAAACTATCATGATGTGAAACGGCGATTTTCGACCAATGATCGCTAAATAAAACAGCCATTTTCGTAAAACGATCGCGATGTAAAACGGTGATTTTTGTGAAACTATCGCAATGTGAAACGGCGATTTCGTCAAACGATCGCTGCATAAAATGGCGATTTTTGTCAAACGATCATGAAATAAAACAGCTATTTTCGTCCTATTTTCGTCCAAAAAAAATATCTTACAAAATTTTGCTATTCACTCGTGGAATAATCATCGAATCTATTGCTGGGTTACTTGAATTGGTTTAAAATGATGCAATACATAAAATTCCTCACTGAACCTGCTGCTGGTTTACCTTAATTGATGTTAAATGCTGTGAACTAAAAAAAAAAATCAATTTTACTTACTCTTATAAATTAAAAGTTTACAACAAAAACAAAAGCCGTAATTCTTTATTTAGTTTATTATAAACAATAAAATTTACAAAATTCACACATAAATGTTGTGAAAAATGTCATAAATTTTACTTTATGCATAATTTCCTCTTTTTTGCTGTTTTCTGAGTGGCATCCCTGATAATCCCATATTTGTGATTAATATGGTATAATCAGTTATGTTTCACCACTTATTTAAAGAAAAAAGTTCATTCTGAACAATCTATTTGACATATGAATATAAATATACTTCTAACAATTTGAATGACTTTAATAAAAAGTTCTTTTACAAAATTTAACACTACTAAAAGAAAATTCACTTTTATGTTACCTTAACAGCAGGAATCGAAGCACCATATGGCATATTTGCTGGGTCAGTATCTAAACCTTCAAACTGAACATGTTGAATTTTAGGATTATTAAAATCCACTCCAGCATATTTTAAAACATCATATAATCGTGCTCCACTCCACTCAGCATTGCTAATAGCTGCAGATCCCCAAAACAAACCTTTAACTTCTTTCACCTACATTTTAAAATGAAGTTTTTAGGTTAGTGTTAGTCAAACAAATATACTTCAAATTAAAATTTTCGAAATAAAATAAAAATTAGTAAAATAAAATTTACCTTTTTTTTTGGAATTGTATTACTATTTATTAAGAAAAAGATATTTAAATCAATAACTGTAATATATTCTTATCAACTGTAATATATTCTTAATATTTTGCCAAAGTTGACACCAATAAATAATTATACACTAATATTCAGAGTATAAAAACTGGTAAAAAATTTTGACTATTTAGTAGATATATTTTCAATATAGCATTTATAGTATTACATTTAAAAAAATGTACGTATAAATAAATCCAAATTTCTTTTAACACAGATAAAATATTTTAATACAAATTCTGGTAATTAAGTCTAATGGATGTCAATACTGAACAGTGAATCTATGCACAGCATTAAACTTTAACAAACTTGTGGAACTTGATTCATTTTTAAAGTTCACATACCATATGACTAATTTACATAGTGACCAATTACTTAATTAGTTTTGCCAGTTATCATATATGGCATTTTCAGTGGATACTAATAACAGCCGAATGATCCAGTATCAAGCAGAAGTCAGACAGTGTGTCTTGTGGCCTATCTCATTGACATTTTTAATCCATGGTTATGGGAATAAAAGATATATGTTGGTATCTGTAATTATTTTCAATATTTGTATTGATAAAAAGTAAATTCTACATTGTTAAGATTCACAATTTTGATTACGATTTTAACATATTATATTTCGATATAATAATAAAATTCTGCTGCAATTTTAATGCTACATTTATAAACAATTAGAATCAGAAAAAAGGTTCAATACCCAATAGCATATTTATATTTTATGGCTATTTATTGTTTCCGTATTTTCTTTTTCCTAATATCTAATCAAAATAATTTTGAAAATGAGCTCAAATGGTTACATTTCAAATCACAATATTTATCTTCTATTCCAAAATAAATAATCACATGCAGCATACAATGTGGCATTTTATATACAGTCGACTATCGTTAATTCGAAATCGGATAATTTGAATCTTCGCTTAATTCGAACTAAACATGAAATCCAGAAATTTTCAATGGCAGAATAACGTTAAAAACTTTCATTAATTCGAACTCATTTTCTCTTGACTTCATTTAATTCAAACTAATGAAAATTCCGATTTTTAATTTTTCTTTTCTTTTTCACAGATTTCAGATCATTTGAATAACTTTCTTTCTTTGATTTTTGTGAAAATTTTTCCGAACGAATATACATATAATCCAATGCATTTGATACTTTCTTAGTGCCCCGTCTGTCTATCAGTGACATTTGAAAATTTTCTTCCATTGTGCTTGTTTCTAATCATTTAATTAGTGTATATATTTATACATTTTAATTCATTATCAAGTCACATTCTAATGATAACAGGCGAAATATATTTAAAAAATACTATAACATTAATTCCTTTGTAATAGTACCATATTAAGCATGTTTTTATTTCATATTTTCCATAATTTGAACACTTCTTGTGGTCCCGACGAGTTCGAATTAACGAGATCCCCCTGTACATATAAAGTGTGACTTCAACTTATAAAACCGGCATCCTCTACTCCTTCCTTTTTTTGTTCACACTTACAAATTAAGAAAAAATTATAATACTAATAACAATTATTTAATTACTAAATTATTAATTAAATTATTAAATTAAACTTTGAAATCAAAAGTGATGGAACAGTGGAATTGCTGAGACTGTATAAAATAAACAGCCAATAACACTGGCAGCAGCTCAGAAAAACAAAGGGGTGGAGCCAACTGTAACTGGAAAAATGCATATTTTTGACTAAAAAATTAATACAGTCGACTCTCGTTAATTCGAAATTGGATAATTCGAATCTTCGCTTAATTCGAACTAAACATGATGTTCCAAAATTTTCAATGGCAGAATAACGTTAAAAACATTCACTAATTCAAACTCATTTTCTCTTGACTTCATTTAATTCGAACTAACGAGAATTCCGATTTTTCATTTTTCTTTTCTTTCTCAGAGATTTCAGATAATTTGAATAACTTTTTATCTTTGATTTTTGTGAAAATTGTTCCTAACGAGTACACATATAATCCAATGCATTTGATTTCCACTTTCTTAGTGCGCCGTCTGTCCATCAGTGACACTTCAAATTTTTCTTCCATATTGTATTTGTTTCTAATCATTTAATTAGTTTATGTATTTATACATTCTAATTTATTATTAAGTCATATTTTAATAACAGACGAAATGTATTTAAAAACCACTATAACATTAATTCCTTTGTAATAGTACCATATTAAAGCACGTTTTTATTTCATATTTTCCATAATTCGAACATTTCTTATGGTCCCGACGAGTTCGAATTAACGAGAGTCGACTGTATATGCTTAGAGAAACAAGACTGTATTTCTGAAACCAATATTCTTCTCTTGTATAAAATCCAAGAAAAACTTGTTAAAGAACGGCAACATTTTAGACATTCTTTTAGGAATTCACAATTTAAAAAAATCCGGCTTAGGTCCCAACAATGCTCGATTTTATAGTATACAGTGGATGATCAATTAATGAACTGTTTGGTTTACAAACAGATTGGCTAATGAACACATCATCGGTTATCAAACATCTCACAAAATAAGGCCAAGAAAAAGCAATGCAGTGTTTCAGATTTGCCGACCAGAATTTAATTGCACCTATCATCGACTTAGAAAACATTTTAACAGTTGTATTATACATAGAACATAGTTAATTCATGGGCTATTGGGACTTCGGGCTCTACATTGTAGGGCACCCACATTAGAGTGAAGATATTAGAAACGTTTTTATATTTTGCGTCTTTTTCAAAAGAAATATTTTTAAATGCAAATTATTAATAGTTTCTAGTTTTGAGTTTTTCATGTCAATTTCAATAGTCTAGTCATGAGTTTTATCAGACCATACAATAAACACAATCATTTAGATAACTAAGACAATTTTGAAAGGGTAAGAGACAAACTGATTTGATTTAATACTATAGTCAATAAATATAATTCTGAATATTTTTACAAAGGACGTGTAATTTATGTTTTTTCAAATGTCATGATGCATACAAAGCCATCACAATATGTTTTGACATCTGTATTAAAAAAGAACATATATTAACTCATATATTAGAGTATATATTAACAAAGGGAAGAATTATTTTTTATACATTATTTAGCTTTTAAGAATGAATTATTTGAATTCTCATATAATTTAATAAAAAATCTGATTGCTTAGTGAACAATTTGGTTAGCAAACACTGTTTTGGAACAGATTAAATTTGATAACCAATCACCCATTGTATATATTAATCAAGGTTAGAAATTAGCAGTCATTAGTCGTCAAATGCAACTAAATTATTGCATTTGGCGATTGCAAAATTATACCTAGTCCTCAAATTTGATGTCTAGCTTTTTTTTTTTTACTTCACTTCACTTTAACCAATAACAGATAAAACTCACCTTAAAGCTACATTTCAAAAAATTATATGACCCCAAATGAAAGAAGTTAATGTTGAAAAGGCCTTTAATTTATGGTACTCCAGTGTAATGTACGGTCATGTTAAGGTACCTGATTTTAAAAACTAAATATCATGACTTTAATTTTTGTATTGTTTGTTTGTATTTTCATATTTTATATTGTTTATTTTTGAATTCATATTAGCTTCATAAAAAAAATTAGTTAACCACTTTTCTAGAATCCATGTATTGTAGTTTAATCAGGTTTTACAAAAATCCAGTTTTTATTTTGATTTAGAAATTAAAACAGGAATATAGTGTTTAATATACACACCCTCCCCCTGCCTTAACATATAAAAATAGAAACAATCTTATTGTTATCATGGTTGTAAAAAGAACTGAGAAAATATGATGTAATGTAAAATTGCAACCATGAAATGCTGTTTGGCATCTAGAAAAAAAAAATTGTAGACATTTGACGCCATTCTTAAAACTCCCAATATCTAATCCTGATAATTATATATATATATATATATATATATATAATAACCCAAAACCCCATCAAAAATGCATTTAGAGCTGATATTAAGTAATTAAGTCCTACTGGAGTCTTAATGTTATGCATTGTGCTACAATATAATATGAATCCATTTAAAAGAATTTTATGATACTTTCATAATTGTATTTTTTCAATATTTACCAGAGCTAGCCAATTCAGCTTTCTGGTGTATTGAAGAATAACAGAAATAAGACATTTCAACAGAAATAGTCATGAATTATAAATGAGACAACTCTAAAAACTATGATTGTGTCTTTAAAAGTATAAATAGAATTAAAATTATTTAAACTTACAGAATTTAATTCTGAACGCCTGTTACCAGCACACTGTATTGTGGATGAAATTGTATGTTTCTTAAACTTTGTTTTTATATCATCCAACTTTAAGTGAATAGTTTTAATACCTATTCCACTTATTTCAAGTTCATAATCTTTGGGATCAACTTCAGGAACAGGCAGATGATTGCGAACAAAAAAAATTTCACTACAAGTATAACAATAATAATACAACAAATAAACATTTATATATAAAAAATAATAGTAAAGAAAAACATTACACTGAATTAAAAAATATCTATTTCATCATGGAAATGATAATAATTTTTTATATTATTTAAATTACAGGATTTCCATAACATAACATAGCATTTATAGATAAAAATAATAAAAGAGAAACATTACACAAAATAAAAAAATTATCAATTTCATCATGGAAATGACAATAATTTTTTATATTATTTAAGCTACAGGGTGTCTCATAAGCCCATTTACAACTTGAAAATGCATAAAAGGTAAACTGCTCTATAAAAGTACAACTTGAACCATAAAACATGTCAAAAGCATATTTTTTTGTAGCAAAAGGAAAAAAAATAGTTTAAAGAGACCTATGACAAAATTCAGATTTTTAAAAATTCTACAAATTTAATAAATTTTTATAATATTACATCTTTATACTTGTCAAAAAATGAACATTTTTATAGCAAATGTGAAAAATAATTCTTAAAAATTTAAAAAAGCAGTAGTATTAAAGTGCAGTTTGCACTATAAGTATTGTTAAATGGTTAGATGACAAAATATACAGTTTTAAAAATATGTGAAGTACTATCCTTTTTAGCTACAAAGAAAAAAAAAACCACTTTGACAAGTTTTATAGCGCATACTGCATTTTGATATACAAACAAAATAACTTCAAAAATTCAGCATTGTTGAAGTTATTTTTGAAAATTCCAGTTTTCTGAAAGAATATGAAAAGTACTTCCACTATTCTTAATGTTGCCTTTATTCATAATTTAATTCGTAGCTAATGATATCCATGTGAGACTAAGAAAAAATTAAATGTTATTAATAATAATAATTGATATTTTGTATGTTACAAAATTATATACAATAGCCTCCCTCTTAATCAGCCTCCTCTTAACAAGCCATTTTTTTTTCTCCAACGTACGGAAAAATTCAGAAACGAGAATGTCCATTCTAAATGGATACATGTTGATCTTCACCAGTGATGAATTCAGAGTGTGTCCCAGAGTAACACTCCCTTCCCCTGCCCCCTCTTGGAAGATTCAAGATATTGTGTTTTTAATGGTCAAAAGTGCAATACCCCCTTCTTCCTCTGGAAATCTTTAATGTCTGATCAATCTTCAGATGACAAAGAGCTCAAGCATGAAACATTAATTGGTGATGATATAATTAGGACTGTAACTGATGTTGTTCGATGTGAAGACAGTTTTGATAATGATCTTATTTATCACTGCTTAAACTCCTTATATCCAAGGGATAAAAAGCACTAGAGTTGGTGCTATGCTATGTTGAGCGGCAGCTAACAACTTTCTTGGTTAAACTTATGATGGTAAACAGATAGAGAGTTATTTTGCAAAATGTTGGGCATCTTGCCTTCAACAGAAGAAAGTCACTGATTTCTTCATGATTGATTAACTTAAATTTACATAATGTAGTACAATTTCAATTTCTTACAAAGATGTTTGACACTATTTTCAACAATATAATTTGTATTAAATATTTTTCATTATTTATTATCAGTGATATTTTTTCTTTCAATTCAGTTAATTACAATTAGTGTTTTACATTTATTTTTAATTTCACAAAATAAAAAATTATGTTTTTTTTTTTTTTTTTTTTTTTTTTTATTACACAATTTGAAGAACTAAATGCATCATGTGCATTTAATTAAATTATGCAGATACTTAATTGCAGATGCTTACAGTTTTTTTATGCAGATACTTGCTTCTCCAGTTTAACCAGATTTCTTCTTAACCGATTAATCCTCGGTCCTGTTTAGGCCAGTTCAGCAGGAGGCTACTGTAATAATAATAACAATAAATAGTAAAGTTATTTCTTCTCATGTAATTTCTGAAACATGTATGTGATTTTCAATGGCTATTCTTGAGCAAATTTTTCTAGAATTTTATACAAGTGAAGAATTTTAATTTCTGAAATACAATCTTGTTTCTATAAAGAAGATATTCAATTCCCAGCCAAATTTATGTATTTTTCCTCACCCTTTTCTTCTGCCAGCTCCTTGTCCTTGTTTCTCTGAACTGCTACAAGTATTATTGATGATTCTAGTTAACACAAATGCTGTCAGTGATCTTGTTATCTGTTAATTCATCACTTTTAATTGTGAAGCTTTTAATTCATATAAACATTTGTTATTTTTTTTTCCTTTATAAATTATAAGTGCCAAAAAAGAAGTAAAATAGGAGGAGGGGGCAGGGCAGCAAGAAAGATTAGTTTGATGCTGGATTTTTGAAGCTGTCTGATTTTTGAGGTCATGCTATGTATATATATACATACATATATATTTAAAAGAATTTTTAAAACGTAAACAGACTTATAGACACCCTGTAGATTTTTACTTATATTTAATCATTTTAAAAATAAATCATACAAAATAATTTACTTTCTGAAGTTTAGATTTTCTTACAATATAGATATAAATAAATACAATTTATATTTTTTATACTTTGTTTCTCAATATCAGCATAAATTACTTTAATATTTCCTTTTCAGCTTCAAAATTGTATGTTACCTTTTTTCCCACTGAATTTTTTACTGTGACCTTTTCAGCTTACCTATATAATAAACTAGAATGACAACTATACTTCTGTGGCAAAAATGAATAGAAATCAATTAATACCTTAATAAGCTTACTAAAAGACATACATTTTGCTTTCACTTTTTATTTCATCCTGGCCAAAATGTTTAAATTGTTAATGTTAAAAACATAAATGCACTAACTTAAGATGCTAAAATACTACATTACCAACTAATATATTAAATGACTTTCTTTAGAAATATGAAAACATTTTAAGACTTTCATTATGATTTTAAAAAAAAAAAAAAATGTATGCTTAAAGTTAAAACTTATAAGAATTAAACTTTTAAAGTTACACAAAAATCATACAATATTTATACATATTGTTATTAATAAGTACGCAACATCTAAGAATTGCACTGGTTAAGACCTTTTATACAGTATAAAGGTAAAGGTAGTAAAATTTATGACAAAATTAATTGTTTCAATGTCTAACATTTATCTTTTTATTTATTTTTATTTATTGTTTTATTTGTTTGTACTGCTCTTTCATAAGGTCTTCTCATTTTTAAAAAGAATATCATAATTTGGGTTTACAAAAATGAAATTTACTGTTAAATAATATAAAGTTATGAAAAAAAACCCTTATGACTTCAAACACTGTTTGTTTGTGTATGTATTAAAATAATGCTTGAAATTACATATGCAGTACAATCCCTCTAATCTACACAGGTTGAGATCAAGGATTTTGTAGATTATACCATAATTTCCTGTAGATAACCCGCAGCTCAAACAATTATGTTTCGACCCAGAAATTTTCAAAAATAAAACGTAACATTTTGTATTGCAGCATATATTTCTCTTAAATTACTGAATGATTTTCTTGGTCAAAACAGAATTTTTTTGAGTTGCGGGTTATCAATGGGAAATTAATTGTAGGTCATTTCTTTCTTTGCATTCTAATATTTGGAATTTATCAACAAATATTGTAATCACACTGTAATTAAAGAGCACAGAAATGAAAGGAAATGTTTTTTATGCATTAAAAAAACTATACTCAATATCAGAAATACTTTTGAAGGATACAATACAAAATTAATGGAAAACATTTCTACTTATTTTTAACTCTATCAAACATTGCAGTGATAGTGGTTTGCTTCATAGCCAGAGCTGGGTTTTTGCCGGCAGAAATTAGTTTCTGTCGTGCCAGTGGCAGAAAGTGGTTATAACTGATTTTTAACGGCTGAAACTGGCAACAACTGGCATAAACTCATTTTGTTACATAATCCGAGACTTTTTTAATAGTATTAAATTGCTTATATAAATTATATTCAGAATAAATAGCAAATAAAATATTGTGAATAGTTTTTAACTAAAATATAAATAAATTTGTATTAGAATTTGATAGTTTTGAATTTTTTACAAAGAATCATATTATTTACAGATAACTGAAAATCATGAAAATGATATTAGAGACATAGCAATTGTTAGAATTGTAAGTAAATATCATGATTTATAAAGAAGTTAAATATTTGTCACAAATATTAAAATCTATTGTTGTTGCTTTAGATGAAAGTAAAAAGCACGACTCTTCTATTGTAGCTGCTCATAAAATTAGCTTAACTTTATTTAATGACGGAAATATCATGGGAAATCACAAATGGAAGATTCAAATCTCATTTAATGAAGTGTTAGCTTATTTACTTCATCCTAAGTATATGGAATCAAAATTGACATTTAAGCATAAAGAAAGAGCAAGAAAATTGCTTTTTGATATTAATATAAAACTTGTGCCGGTATATAATAACCCCTTGTAGCAAAATCAACTCATTTCCCAGAAACATATTTCCTCAACGAAGTCCTAGAAAATGTCTTGCCTTCTGTTGGTGGTCTGCTTTAGAAACAAATACCGGTGAAAATGAGAAATTTTCAAATTTTACATCCTCAATAATGACATTATTAGCAAGTAATGCTGGTCTCAAAAGAATATTTTTGAATTTTTCTTTCATTCAAAACAAGTTAAAAAGCAGTTTAAATTAAGAAAGGTTCGCAAAATTAATCTTATATTATAGAATGCTCTTAGTATATTATTAGTTTTTCCACAGAAATAAATTTGTTCTTTTAATATTGTAAAATAATTGTACAATATATTTCATTAATTTTTTTTCTGTTATTTTTCTGTTAAAATTATTTATTTATATTTTTACAAGAACCATTTCTCTTTGTATACAGTAGTAAATAATTTTTAAGTTGTTGCAGTGTATTATTTATTTAAAAATACTCTAAAAAGTGATGCTAAAATATCATTGAATTTTTTGTATTTTTTTTTCTTTTGAAATAGTAATTTAATTGTAAACAATAATAAACTTGTACAGCATCAGATTTCTATTATGAAAATTTCAGTTTAAGTGACAGAAAATTATTATACAAACAAAGTATATTTACATAATCCTTTTGAAACTTTTTGCTACTTTGAATAACATTCATAAACTTTATTTTAATTTTTTAACTAAATTCTTTATATATTAAATACTTGTGTGAATTATGAATCATTGCAGGGTACAGTTCTTATTAGTATTATTTCTTAGTTTCTGCCAGTTTTTGCCACTTACTGGCAGAAACTAGTTTCTGCCACGCCGGTTTTAACCACCCCGGCAGAAACTTGCCAGCCCTGTTTATAGTGTTTAATTTATGCTCTGAAATACAATCTCTTGTGCCTTGTAAGAGTCAAGATATAAGAAGATAAGTGCTAATTTTTTTTTTCTCTTGCAAGTCCATTGTTTTAATCTCACCAAGACTTCAATAAAAGGATAGTGGTGATTTTTTTAAAAACACTATTTTTTAAGCTAAAAGAAAGGTGTTTAATTTATGCATTACAGTAAAAAGAGCAACAATTATAGCATACTTAGGTGTGTAGAAATTTTCAACAAGAAGTTCCATTGGAGGTTCAGCATTAAATGGTTTCACAGATCGAGGTGTTAACACAGGATGACGCCGAGGATCTGATGCATAAGGATCATTCATATTTTGTATATCTAGACCTCTATCTTCAGCTCTCAAATTACCAATGCGATAACTTTCAAGCATTTTCAACACCTGTTAGTACATTTAAAAAAAAAAAACAAGTTTATTTTATTCAAGTTATTAATTATTTATCAAACAGAGTTTTAAAAAATGAATAGAATAATAGAGACAGAACAGTATAAAATATTGAAAATATAAAATATATAAATTACTGTCTGAATTCCATTTTGAATTATTTAAGGTACACATATATTAAGACAGACTATAAATACAATTAATAAGGTAAAACCAACTTGGAATGAAAATGTTTTTGGGATTTATTGTCAAGTTACCCAATGCTATCTGATGGATGGTGGCATTCCTCAACTTGGTTTATTAGTAAGAAATTGCCAGGCTAGGGCATTGACGATGGTACCTTAGTGGTTAGAGCAACAACACAGAATGCTGTAGATCTAGATTTGAGTCCTGGCTTTGGCTAATTTTTCATTCCAAATTAGGTTTATTATACTAATTGTTTTATAGTCTATCTTGATATATGCCTACCTTTACTAATTGAAAAAGTGAAATGTTGAATAATCTTCTGATCATATACAATATCAGACTAACAAGAACCTTACAAATATGTGAAAAAAAAAATAGTATCACACAGTGGGCAATCATAATAATTGAAGAATATATCTAGAGAAATACTTGAATTCTCCAGGAACTTCAGGGATGTAAAGAAAAGGTTTGTACTGATGTTTTTCAGAAAATAATTAATCATCAGGAAAGTTAGGGGGCTAACAATAAAATAAGACTAGTCATAAATCATTTCATAAAACAAAATGCTAGAAATGATCTGTAACTATATCAAATAACAATATGAGAGCCCTATAACATTTGCATTCATTTATATAAAAATAGCATGTATATTCATGAAGGTATAAAAGTCCCTTTAAAAGATACAGAATATTTCTGCATATTTTTTACTTATTGCATGCAGAGTTTTCAACCAAATTTAACATTTTCTGAAAACATTACAAAATGCATTTAAAACAATACATTGACATTAGAATAATATCCCGACTTACATTGTCTGGACAGGAAAAAAGTTTCTTAATTAAGATGCACTACTTTAGTTTTTTAAACACTGTTGGTTCTATGAAGGGAAAATTTCCAGCAACAGTCATTTGATAGTGATGAACAGCTAAGAAAAGTCACAAGATAAAGCTTAGAAAATTCATTCTGCTGTGTTTATAAGAGAAACAAATGGGTAAGTGTGATCACAGATCGCACAGAGGGTTTCATTTAACATTTTCTTCAAAACACTTTATCATTAAATTGAAAAGCATGAAAAGCAGTTTTTTGGTGCTACTTTGGCTTTTCTTTGCCAATCGCGCTAACCAGAACAGGATATATAATTTTTCCTCTCGATGCTGCCTTGATTTCTCTATTAGAATCTGCAGATTCAGTGAAGCTACGAACGTAAATAAAATTATAGATAAAAGTAAAATATTGCAAAGCTTAGCATAAATTTAAGGGAGACAAAACTGGTCATCAGACGTGGCTAGTAATTTAAATGAATAAGAATTTAATAAATAAATAAAATATTTCACTTTGCGTGTCAAAATAGATTATAAATAGGATAAAAAAAATAAGCATGTGATTTATTTAATCCATTAATTTATCTTGCATACATAATAATTTTATTTAAATTTGCTTGCAACAATTAGAAGAAATAAAATTTCAATTTTGAAATTTACACTACTGCAAATTTTTAAACTTATAAAAAAAACATGTTTGCAACTTTTACAACATCGTATAGGGGAAAAAATGTAGTTTTAAATGCATTTTGTTTGAAAGCTGTACCTCAATTTATTTTTGAGATTAATTTTTTTGTAGTTTTTAATACCAATTTTGTAATTGTGGCAGCAAAAGTACTCTATTCCTTTTAAAACTGAAAGAAATGAAGTAATTAGAAGAAAGGAAAAAAAGAAAAACATGAATTGATGATATTAAAATTAATATTTTAATTAAAATAATAGCCTTTTCCAAAATTTTATGATTTGTTGTGTGACAACAGGTACTCAGCTATAAGTATACAAAACTTGAACTATCTGGCTTATGTAGTTTTTGTGTACGGACTCTGTGACGGACAGACAGAGGACAGAGATGAATAGGGTTTCGTCAGATGAATGTAACCCAAAAAAAGAGGAAAATTTGTCGGTTCAAACTTCAATGAAAGATCTTTTCAGATGAATGAGGCAGCTAGAAGAACAATAAATTTTATGTCAACATACGATTTTTTCAAAGTTTTTGTATTACAAAAGGCATTCTTTTGTTACTGTTAAATGTACGCAAAATAATTCATAAATACAATAGAATATGAATATTAGGTATTTGATCATTTTTATTACTATCTGAATCAAGTGTTAGCTAATTCTGAAATTTCAGCCCTGAACTTGATGAGGTGATTATCTGTGAAGCTGCCTTCCAATCTGAATGATATGACTATTTATGGCTGCTTTCATGATTAAGAAAGATCGATTACACATTCAAAACTCAACTAGCATAAAATGGTTATAGGTAGGGAGCTAGGACACTGAAAATCTTTAAATTGCAGAAGAAAAATTATGTAAATTGATAGCAAAAAGTGATATGAACAAAATAAGCTAGGAATAATTAGATTTTACAAGACAAAAATATGCTTAATTAATAAGATTAAAATGATATAACATATCACATATGTTGAATCCTTTAATTCACCTTATTTATATACATAAAACCAAAATAAAATACTCAAATTACTTAAAGGTGTTTTTTATTTATAATGATTAATAAAACCTAGTACTTTCGAGCATGTCATGCTTATCATCAGGGTTAAAACAACAAAAATAATCAACTTTTTATTTATTTATTTATTTTTTTTTTTGTTATTGTGAGACAGTTTTTTTTGGTGAATAAGATAATCAAGTAATATCCATTTCTTATTAAATAAGGTCATGCATATTATGCAAGAAAAACAAAAAGAAGTAAAGCAGGTATGCAGTTTTGACCATTAAAATATTATGACCATTAAGGAAAAAAAATATTAAATTTTATTTAATATAGTTTCAAACCTGAACATTTTTGTGAACAGCAAACAGTTCCCAAAAGGGCTCCAATGATCCCCCGGCAGACATCATTATTTTTTCTCCACCAGGATGTTTAGAAACAAAATCTGTTATGTCATACACACCACTTTTGTAGCATACCCAGATTCGCTTCTCATGAGTATCATGTGATGCAACTTCAGAAGCAGTATATGTAGGTAAACCTGGAATTTCAGTGCCAGCTATATCTAAAAATAAAACAAAGTTTAATTAAAAAAGGAAACACTTCAAAGCAAAATAAAGTTTAACCACAATAGAATTAATATATTAAATATATAAACAAATTATCTCTCAAGTACTTCCATTTACAATCAATTTAAATACTTTTTTAAACAGATAGCTTATTTTTAGGCAGACTTATTTTAACTGGATCCCCCCCCCCCTTTTTTTTTATCTTTGGGGCTGTGCAAACATAACGTTACCATTTTAGGGGAGGAGCCTGACATATGATATCTCTAAAGAGAGGGGACTTTGTATTTTGATATCAATATCATTTTTGATCCACTCAAAATTTTTTGTTTTTATTTTTAATATGTTTTTAGGTACAAAATAGCAAGTTCTTTCTGCTCTTATTTTTTTTAACCTGTTATCTATTTTTATGAAAATATAAAGTTATTATTAAAACCATTAAATTATAAAATTATTTAATTCTAAAATATGAAATACCCCAACAGTTGACATTTCTATTTTTCTTCCTATGTGAAGGCATATATAACTAGGGTTCGAGAAACTGTAAGTGAAGTATATTTGAAATGAAGCCTGTGTTTACTAATAAGTAAAAGAAAAAGAGAAGGAATTTTGACCATTTGATTTGCTGATTAGAATTTCTGTCTGTCCCTACCCCTCCTCCATTTGGGGCAAGTGCAACAGGACTTTATTACTGTTGAATGTAGCAAAAGCTCTCAAAAAATTAATTTGCCATGCAGATTTTTAGCTAGTAAGAAAAGTTGGATTGATTAAAAATGTTTGTCACTTTTAAAATTCATTATTTTATCTTTTTTTTTTTTTTTTTTTTTTTTCAGCTTTTGCATAACTTGGATTTTGCATATTTTAACCTGTAACAGATATGGTGAAATTTTGTTACACTACAAGTATGGCGCAGTCTCTCAGACCACTTAATGGAAACACAAATAAAAAGCCCAACTGCTTTGTAGGATACTATTTCTGTACTTAACTTTATATATAGTACTATGGTAATTAATGTTAATCCACAGAAAAAATCTAGTGATAATACTACCACCCTAAACTAAACTCAATTTCAAGCAGCATTTATAATTAAACACCATATTGCAAGTTAAATCGAAAAGAGTGCCAGTCTGTGAGGCCGGCAATACCAGTTACGGGTTAATAATGAAATAATAAAATAAATGGAAACATTACGAAAAGAGAGGGAAAAAAACAGCATGGTTAAAAAAAGAAAAAAAAAACACTTGGTTTAAACCAAACAACCCTGCAAGAGACTATTGTACTTTACCTTTAGGGATATCAGCTGATACTTCAGGATGTGTTAAAATCCAATAAGCTAAAACTGACGAAGCAACACCAACACCAAAAATGATAGCATTAGATTTATAATACTCAGAATGGCTTTTTGAAGATGTTGAAAAATACTTGAATCTTTGGGATTTCCAATTATCTTGGTTAGCAGAACTTACAGTATAATAATAGCTAAAAAATAAAAAAAAGTTTTTATTAAAAAATAAATAATGTACATATTGATTTAAAATTATAAGATAGAAGTTAATATGAAATATAGTAAATCAAACATTAAATATCATTATGCAACAAAAATTTATTTCATTAGTGCACAATGAAAATGTACAAAATGCTACATAGTTCAGATTTTTTTTTTTCTCCTATCACTATGAAAACAGACAAAAATAATGGCCCATGATGAAAAGTATCAACTACTGGTGAGGTCAGCTACATATAATGCTCAATTGCTATAGTTATTAAATTTCAGATAACCTATACTGTTACAGTAATAAAATTAATAGTTAAAAGTTATCCCATTAAAGTAGAGCATATAAAGGATTAAATAAAAAATAATTCTGATATTTTTTCATTTTGCAAATTACATCGAATTGTCAATTAGTGATTTTAATTTATCTTTATCAAAATTAATAAATAACCTATATTACTTACCTTGTTTGAAATTTGCGAATTGGATTCCGAATAATACATATATTTTGGACAGCTGGTAGAATGCGATTAACATTTTGCAGCAATTTCGACATATTAGAACAAAAGACCTGCAATGAACATCATTTTCAAATTATAAAAACAGCTATAAAAAGTAAAATTAAATTTTAAAAGCTCATAAAACATACATAACATATTTGAAATATTGCACATCAAGACTGTTAATTGTGACATTAGGGAAAAATTGAGCTTGATCAATTTTAAAAGGAACTTACTTATTCTATATTAATTTTCTTTACCTAAAAATATTCAGTTCAAATGAAGGCAACTTGGTTAATACGAGAAGCATGGAAATAAAAAAATTCTTTGTATTAATCACTACTCATAATATTCATTAAGAGTCCACACTACTGATTGAAAAAGACGCGGATGATAATGTTAAGTCTATGGGGGCATTCTTTTCAAATATCTCGCTCAATTTTTAATATTTTTACATAATTTTTTTTTTTTTTCAAAGGTTAGCTGAGGACAATCTACAACTGGGCTAGTTTTTACTTTTACAATTTTAGTTATATATTTTTTATATTATGATAGTTTCAATTTCAGAACCGGTTCAAATGGATTTCAAAAGTTAAAGTAATTTTTTTTTTTTTTTTTTTTTTTTTTTTTTTTTTTTTTTTTTAAATCTGAAATCAAAATCGAAAAAGTAAAAACTAGCTGGTTGTAGATCATCCTCAGCTATCCTAGGCAAAAAAATCATGCAAAAATATTCAAATTTCAGCGAGATATTTGAAAAGAACACTTCCATAGATTAAAATAGCAGATAAAGCCTTTGTGCAAAAATGTTTAAAGATAAAAAACCAACGATTATAAATGCACAAATAAAGTAAGAAAAGGTAGAAAACAGCCGTTTCGAATCAACTATGGAGATTCTTCATCAGTGCAAAACTCAGCGAGCTAGAAAAAGCAAAACTGAGCTAGGAGACAGAGAGACGCAGGCTTATATACCCGCTACGGAAACGATCCCGCCTAAAGGAAAGTAACCAATGAGAAGAGAGCAGCCTAACAACAGGCTGGACAAGTAGCGACATCTACCGGAGAATAAACAAAACAAAAACTAAAAAGCGAGGGAAAAAAAAAAAGGTTTAAATTAAATTAAAGATTTCCAAATGCTAGGAAAATAAGGCATACTTGATAAGTCATTGACTAAGGAGTGAGAATTTTTAAAGATGTGGTAAGCTTCCCAAAAATCAAGATCAAGAATGGAAGGACACTTTTGGATGATGGTAGTTGAAGAAAAGTTAAACTTATGTTGTAAAGACCAACAATGTTGAGCAATGGAAGAGCGTTTAAGCTCTTGATCGCTTAGATAACTGGGGTATTTACCAAATTTCTTGCCAATGTGGCCTTTCTTATATTGGTCAGACTAAACGTGCTCTCATATTTCGTTTAATGGAACATAAAAGGTATGTCATAAATCAAGAGCTTAAACGCTCTTCCATTGCTCAACATTGTTGATCTTTACAACATAAGTTTAACTTTTCTTCAGCTACCATCATCCAAAAGTGTCCTTCCATTCTTGATCTTGATTTTTGGGAAGCTTACCACATCTTTAAAAATTCTCACTCCTTAGTCAATGACTTATCAAGTACGCCTTATTTTCCTAGCATTTGGAAATCTTTAATTTAATTTAAACCTTTTTTTTTCCCCTCCCTTTTTAGTTTTTGTTTTGTTTATTCTCCGGTAGATGTCGCTACTTGTCCAGCCTGTTGTTAGGCTGCTCTCTTCTCATTGGTTGCTTTCCTTTAGGCGGGATCGTGTCCGTAGCGGGTATATAAGCCTGCGTCTCTCTGTCTCCTAGCTCAGTTTTGCTTTTTCTAGCTCGCTGAGTTTTGCACTGATGAAGAATCTCCATAGTAGATTCGAAACGGCTGTTTGCTACCTTTTCTTACTTTATTTGTGCATTTATAAGCGTTGGTTTTTTATCTTTAAACTTCCAAAGACTTAACATTATTATCATCCAGGTCTTAGTGTGGGCTCTTAAGATAAACACAAATGTCTAAATAAATTAATTACTGTTGGTTATTTCTTCCAAATATTTCTATGTGATGAATTTATAATATCAATATTACACATCCTACTGCAATATGAAATGAATGATGACCCAGTAATTGATGATGTCTTTGGGTCGGAATAATATCAATAATAAGGCGATATCTCATTTCTTCTCATATTGCAGCAAGATGTGAAATGTTGTTTTGGAAGCATCTTTTGCTGGCCAGATAGCTTAAAATAAAGAGTCCTAAGACAGTTGTTCTATTTGTTTTTGTGATAATCAAGCTTTGCTCAGACTGAAACTAGTTAAGATTGTGAATAATGAAATTTTAATGTACTGATAAAGATAAAACTGTTGCTTTAACAATTTTTGAGAAATTTAGAACTGGAGCAATTGAGAAATTTTGAAAAAGTTAAAACATGAGCTATTGACAAATTTTGAGAAATTTAAAGCCAGAGTTAATGACAAATTTTGAAAAATTTAAAACAAGAGTTAATGACAAATTTTGAAAAATTTAAAACCGGTGCTATTGACAAATTAAAAAATTTTGCTATCGATAATTTTTGGAAATTTAAAACTGGAGCTACTGAAGTAAGTTTGAGAAACTTTAAACCAGAGCTTTTGACAAGTTTAAAATCAGAGCTGTTGACAAATTAAAAACCAGAGTTTGAAAAAATTGCCATAAAATACAAAATAATATATATATATATATTGAAAATATCAAAAGATACAATTTATTGCTAATTGTTTTAAATAAATCCTTTTACAAATTCTAAAAATTCCTCACAGAATGGAATAAAATCAATATGGCGGAATGAGTTTATAAATAAATTACTGAAAAATACAATTTTTTTTAACTCAATGTTTATTTTGTAAATGAAATTTTCATTGGAACTGTCTAAGTAATGAATTGTTCAGTTGTGTTGTGGTGTGGTGTGCTGAGAATTTTGTTTTTTAGACTGTTGTATTTTAGGTTTATGGACATCATAAAAAATACCAAGTTGGCTATTTGGTTATTCTAAAATTTTGCAACATATGCAAAAAAAAAAAAAAAAAAAAAAAAAAAAAAAAAAAAAAAGTGAGGGTATTGGGAACACTGAAGTACAAAAACAAATAATCATATGTACATATCTAATGATGACAAATGAAGAGGGAAACCAAATCAATGCAAACAATGATTTGTGAAAAAAGGGGATGTTTATATATAAAACTCAAGCTAATTTAGATTCCTTTAACTAATAATCAGAAACAAAGAGGATAAATATCTGTCAAACAACATATAATTTTAACTATTCACTACCAATGGTAAACAGAGTAATGAAAGATGAAGGATGTATTTCGATTCAAACTGCTTATTTTCAGATTTATTTTTAAATTCATTTTTACTTTCAAATACACCAAACTTTCAAAATCTCTTATTTGGAAAGTACACAAGATGCCGTGATTGCCAATTCTTTGATAAATGCAGAAAATATTGCAAAAAAAGCAATCAATAATGGCATTTCGAACTGATTTTTCCCAAGCGGAAGTTTTGAGAACGAAAAAAAGGGTCATACTGATAAGGTAATTGTTCGTAAATCAAATTCTAATGAATTAAGCATAAAAAGACATCACACAGCACCTCATATGTCACTTGAAGAATCCCCTCAGCAAGTTTCATGTTTTTACTTTTAAAAATGTGTCTGAAATTGTATCGGAAAATTTCGAGCCGTTGAAGGTGGAATAGCGTTTTTTCGAATACACCCTTAAGTTATCAATTATTTTTATATAATTGATAGCAATATAAAATATAGCATAATATATAATACAAAGATATTGTATGCAGTATACTCCCTCAAATCCACAACTCTAAAATCCATACATAATTTACAGATGTAAACAATCAAACTTATAGCTCAGATGCAGGGACAAAATTTGCCTATTTTATTATTTTTTTTTTTTATCAATTTCATGCTTATTTTATTTTGTAATTTTCGTTAATTTTACTAAATTTATGTATTTTCTTGAAGGAAGAATAAATTTGTTTCAGAAAAAAAGTTGAGATATTGCTCATATCACTGGTAATCACAATCTTCTTGCCAAATATATTTATGTATTAACCAAGCTTTATTGGTTATTAAGTCTAGCTCAACTTGAAATGAAACTTCTTTATTTTATGACTTTGATGAAAATTAGTAGTGCACCTTTATAAGGAAACTTTCACAGGAAAAATGTATCTCATCTTTATAATAAATATTTAATCATACTTTTTTGATTGTTAACTTGACCTTTGCTTTTAATATTTTAATCATTTTAAAAATTATCTAAATCGTTTTAATTTAGTTTGTTACTTATTTTAACATAGTATTACATTGTACCTAAGCATTTATTATAGGTTTGATTTCATTGTTAATTACATTCAAATTACTGTTCAAAAATGTAAACAAAGCAATGACCAGAATCCACAAAATTCTAAAATATGCACAACCTCTGGTCCAAGCTGTGCGGATTTGAGGGAGTCTACTGTACTTAGAAGTTAAATGCCACATAACCAAAATCATGGGCGTAGGAACTGGGGGAGCTCTGGCTCCCCCTGGGATTTTTCAGATGGGCTCAGCTCCCTCGAGAGAAATTGAAAAATAAAGTTTACTTTTTCTAGAAAATTCACGGGGAAAGGACGAGTGTCTCGAAACAAAAGATAGTTTTAACAAGATAAGAACAGACAAGCTATCGTTCTGCTCCAGCACAATACAAACAAGTTGGAAATTGCACGTGAAGCGTAGCAAATGAGGTGCGTTCGTACGATAACGAAATTTTAAAAATATTACTCTCAAATATCAATCTTATAAAATTTTAAATAGTGAATTACAATTAAAACGCTCATCAAACAATGTTCTCCCCATACCATTATGTAATGGAATACTTTTGTGTGGCCTTGTAAATCAATAACAAATTTTCTTTGCACCACAAATTATGTAAAATGTATATTATAATATGTTATTTAATGTTGCATATAAATTTTACTAAGTTCGAATGAATGTAACACCATTAAAATGCATTTGAAACATTTTTCGCCATTGACCGTAATGTAACGGAATACTTTTGATTGTCTCTGTAATTGATCTATGCATCCGATTTTCATAAAATTTGAAATAACTTGAAAAAATTATGTAAGAATTATGTATTTTAAATTTCAGACGTATAAAATACATTTGAAACTTTTTCCCCATTGACCGTAATGTAATGGAATACTTTTGATTGTCCCTGTAATTGATCTATGCACCCGATTATCAAAAAATTTGAAATAACTCGACAAAATTATGTAATAATTATGTATTTTAAATTTCAAACGATTAAAATGCATTTTAAACTTTTTTCCCCTTTGAACGTAATGTAATGGAATACTTTTGATTGCCCCTGAAATTGATCTATGCATCCGATTTTCATAAAATTTGAAATGACTCGACAAAATTATGTAATAATTATGTATTTTAAATTTCAACCGATTCGGTTGGGTAGTTTTTGCGTTGTTATATGCGGATAGACGGACGGACTGAATGACCACTATAGGTGCTACGTATTTACATAATTACGAACGCACCTAAAAATTGAGTTTTTAGCGAAGCACTTGACCTTACTAATATATAATGCATAAAAAAACGATTTAATCAAAAAACTTTTGATTCTCACATACAGATCGAATCCATATCCACGAATACAGCTTCAACCATGCCAGAAGATCTCAAACAAAAGTTTAAAATACATGCTGGTGATTTTGATTTGACAAATCTTTCTGCAAAGTTGACACTTCTACCAATATTAGTCCCGAAAGAACTGACAGAAATACATTGTCGATCACAATTAAAATGATGTCATCACAGGAATTAGTAAACAAATTATTTTCTAATGTTTACTTTTTGGCAGAATTTATTTTGTTATTCCGGTATCATTAGTGACAGCTGAGATCTTTCAATGCTCTTCTTCAAACAGACACACCGCCGAACAACAATATATCAATATAGACTCAATCACTTGATGCTATTGCATATTTATAAAGAAGAAGCCTTTAAAATTATTTGGAAGAGATTGATAAGAATTTGTAAGCCAAACAACAGAAATAAAACTCTAACTTTTGGTAAATGGGAGTGGGAGAAACCTGAAATTTAAATATTTTTTCGGTTTAGTCCATAAATTAAGTGTCATCAAGCATATCGAATATAAATTATTTAAACTGGATTAAAAAGTCGATAATCTTTTGATATGCTTCTATTTTATACTCTTGTTTGTGAAAAGCGCAACACAAGAAACCCTCAAAAATGAATGAAATTATGAATGAAATGTTCATCGCCACTAGCTTTTAACAATATGCTCCACAGGGTTCTGCGAAAAGAAAACTGCGCTTAGGACAAAGTTTCAATTTGGAGCTGCTTTCCCCCAACTTTTTCTTCTGACAGGTCAAAAAATGGAGTTGGTAGTATAAATTAGGGGCCTTTTAAAATTCCACGCCCGGGGCGACCGCCCCATTCGGCCCCCTACTTTAGCATGGCGCTGATGCTCCAGCTCCCCCTGTTTTTTCAAAGTTCCTACGCCACTGACCAAAATAATTTAAATTGTAAATAAAAACTGCATTAGTCACATGTAAAATGATTGCACAAAGCTTCCTAATAAATTTTCCTCTTTCTTACAGAACACAAATTTAGAAAATATTCATATTTATTATGCAATAGTCTAAATTTTCACACTTTTTTTTTTTTTTTTTTTACAATGATAGTATTGTGTATATATTTTTTTAGCTTTTCTTATTACATATATGTTTAATGCAATAAGTAAAGGAATTTTGAATGAAAAAGATGTGCAGGTTTGTTATTCTATTTGCAGCACAGATGTCATATACAGACGGACCAGGTTTGGTACAATTTATTTCTGACGCTAATTTGGCGAAAACCTCATTTTCAAATAGTAGACACACATATATTTTAAAATTTAAATAACAATAAATAAAAAGTTTAATCAATAACTATGGAACAAAACGATTCATATAATTTCAAAAAAGAAAATGAAAGCAAATAAATTATCTATTAATAAATAGAGAACAATAGCTGGGCTACTACATCAAGCAAAATAACGCAATTTTGCCGCCAGTTAGATACCTCGGCGCGCAGTGGTTTAGTTGTAAAAAAAAAAAAAAAAAAAAAAAAAAAAAATAGAAGGTATATGCTCTAATAGAGGGTAGCTAAATGCAGAGCATATACCTTACCCTACCACTATAGCTTTCTTGAGAAATAGAGGTTATACAATGCTCCTTAAAAAAATACAGAAGGTATACGGCGTATATCGTCCATTATATCCATGCCATCTTAGTCATATTCGCTTCTAACTGCATAGTATCTAGTACATATTTATCACATAAGAATTTTATATAAAAAAATTGGATTTTTAGTTTACTAAACAAAAAGAAATTCCAATATTATCGCTTTTTATGATTTGTAAAATATAGATAAATTTAATACTACCTAATTTATAATTTAATTGCGGATAAAACTGTACTGTCTAACTTCCTATTCCTATCTACATAACTAAATGTTTTGATTAGTTGGTTGGTTAATTGATTGTCAAAATGAATTATTATTATTAGAGCTTTGAGGAGTAGGTGGTGCAGCAAAGTGCCGGCATGACCTCAAATGAACACATACTACATAGCATGAACCTAGGTTCATGCTACATAGCAAAGAGAGCATCACGGAGCTAAGATAAGGGGAAACGACATATCAATCTAACATTCTGGTGAGCACTGACGCCGAAAGACGAGTTTTTTCCCCGCGTCCGCCATAGTTGACTTGTGCCGCGGGAAAAAATTGGGTACACTGATAAAAATTTGCTGCATTTTGCTGCAACGCACTCCCCTGTTTGTATAGAAAACGGTTACTTGGCCGTAAAATGGAGCTTTCTCATTGGTTGGAATAAAGATATTATATACAAGCGGTGGAGTGCGTTGCAGCAAATTTTTATCAGTGTAGGTACCAGACGGCACAAAGCAGCTTACCCAGGTCAAATATGGCGGAAGCAGGGGGGGGGGGTAGGAATGGCTACAAGTGACGTCATATATGTCGTCTTCATATATCTTTTTAGCTCCATGGAGAGCATCAACAGCAGAAGCCAAAATGTACATCACTAGCCAAAAGCACCAAACCGCACCAAACACGCAAAGAAAGAACAAACCTCTAGGGAAGTTTCACTGCACATGCATCAATTCTATTAAAAAAAAAAAAAAAAAAAAAAAAAAAAACAATTATTTGCATTTTGTGTTAGTGCAACTTTTGTTAAAGTTTCAAAATCATAGCTTGAACATTCTAAAAATTATCTCGAAAGATAAAGATCAAAATCCGATATTCCCAAAATGTACCAAAAAAATGAGGGACTGTATCCGTATTCCATTGGTCAGTGTCTACACAATACTGAACGTACAACAATATTTTGATACAGCTCCTCATATTTTTGCTTCATTTTGGGAATAACGGATTTGGATCGACGATAATTTTCAGAATTTTATAGGTATGATTTTGAAACTTTAACAAAAGTTGCTCACACACAATATGCAACACAATCTAACACAATATCTACACAATATGCAAATGAAATTTTTATAGAATTTACGCATGCGCAGTGAAAATTTATTTAGTAAAACTGCTCATTTTTTATTCAATTATCAATATTTTTTAATTTTAATTACAGAGTATTATGTGCAATGTTGTTTCTCATATTTTCTCAAAAAACATTGTTTTTATTAAGAACTCTGCAAATTATAGCAAAAAACTTGGCAAAATTTGTTTTCATAAAAAACCTTAATTTCTCTACGAGTATACATGCTATGTGCATAAAATTGAACACAGTTTATCACCATAAGCCACTTAATCATAATCTGCAGCTTTTGCTACATTAGTTTTGATAGGGTTATCAAAAGATATTTGTTCCTTTTCAGTTTGTTGATGGTCCCTAATTGGATTTTGGAAGAAAATCTTCTCAAAAATATATAACGTGTACACTATTTTGTTTATACATCTGGAGATTCAGAGTCATTCCTCATGTATATTTCTAGATGTTTAACAAAACGTCTGAAATCGCAAATGTCAAAATTTTTTTTTTTTTTTTTTTTTTTTTTTTTTTTTTTTTTTTTTGCTGTGACTGTATTCTTACAGAAGAGTTTTGTCCAAAAAAACTTGTCTTTTTTTTTTTTTTCATATTTATAATCTTTATGTAGAAGTATTGTAGGCTGCGATATAATACAGGGTGTCCGAAAAGTCTGGAAACGGTCGAATAACTCGAGAAATACATATGAGATAGAAAAATGTAAATATACGTGTTAAATATTTTTAAATAAGCTACTCAGTGATACCAAATTTGACCTTCGTAACCGACCTCCTGGGGGTCAGAGGGGGTCCAACTTTGAAATCTTAAATTATAACCCCCATTTTTTATTGCAGATTCGGATTCTACGGATAAAAATACGTAACTTTTGTTGTTGTTGTTGTTGTTGTATTGACCAAAATATTGGCCCGGTGAGCAGCTTTACGACGTAACTTTTGTATTTGATGTTTATTTCGAATCCTCGTTTATCACGGTATAACTGAGCATATTAAATCGATACATATTTCGGCTTTTCCAACGGGATTTTCCCTAATCGAAACTAATTGGGGAGAATTTATGACATCAAATTCCTCGTCTTTTGCAATAATAGCGTTTCCTGAAAATCACCCATGCCGATTATTTCGGTAGTGCTACACAGTTAAAAATTTGATCCATTTGCTGTAGCGTCACTCCACAGCTTTTATAGAATATCTCTTTCATGACCAATGAAAATGTTCCATAACACAGTAAAGTACACTGTAAAAAAATTGACCCTTTTGCTGCATCGTCACTCCACCGCTTTTATAGAAAACGATTACTTTACTGTGTTATGGAGCATTCTCATTGGTCACAAAAGAGATATTCTATAATAGCTGTGGAGTGACGCTGCAGCAAATGGGTCAAATTTTTAACAGTGTAGCACTATTGAAATAATTGCCACGGGTGATTTTCAGGAAACGCTATTCCTACAAAAGACGAAGAATTTGACGTAAAAAATTCTGCCCAATCAGTTTCGATTAGGGAAAATCCCGTTGGAAAAGCGGGAATATGTATCGATTTAATATGCTCGATTACACCGTGATAAACGAAGATTTGAAATAAACATCAAATACAAAAGTTACGTATTTTTGTCCGTAGAATCCGAATTTGCAATAAAAAATGGGGGTTATAATTTAAGATTTCAAAGTTGGACCCCCTCTGACCCCCAGGGGGTCGGTTTCGAAGGTCAAATTTGGTATCACAGAGTAGCTTATTTAAAAATATTTAACACATATATTTACGTTTTTCAATCTCATATGTATTTCTTGAGTTATTCGGCCGTTTCCAGACTTTTCAGACACCCTGTATATGTTTTTAATGAACCTCTGTTTGTTGCATGTAAATGTTTCAGTTATCATTAATATTATTAAACCACATTCCATGTAATGAAGACATAAAAATCTAAAAAATAATATATGTGAAAGTAAAATCTTCCTAAGACGGCATCGCAATGGAACGAAAAAAAAGTTATAGAGAAGCTTCCTTCTGAGCAGGTGTAAATATATGATACATTTTTATTTTCCTTACGTATTATTGTAGCCATTTTACCCAGATAAACAGTTTAAAAGAAATTTTCATTTTCAGTTTAAAAGAAAATTCCGTCACAAGCAGGCGCTTTTTTAATGCATTTAACTCTATTATAATAAACCTAAAAATCTACGATTCTTTAAAAAGAATAAATTTTAATGTTTAATTGTAGAATGATAACGATTTAAAAATGTATGCCTTTTTTGCAAAAATTTTTGGACAAACCCAAATTTTACTGATTTTTGAACAGACTTGGCCACAGCTAGAAAATGATTTTCATACGGGATGATTCAACCGAGATTGAATATTTTGGTCCGTGAAGACTAGGAAGACTGAAATCAGTCTCGGCTTCGTCCGGAAAAAATAAGTTAGACCCGACCCGGGCCAGCTCGATCCTTCAGGAAGAAAGTGAGCCCGATCCTGGCTGGCCCGGAAAGATTACTGATTACACCTGACCCGGCCCGAGTCTTCAAAAAAAGTTAAGCCCAGGCCCTGCCCAAATACCATTAATGAAAATCGGCTTGAACCCGGTCCGTGCAATCTCTAATCTAGAGCTCCAAGAAAACGATTAATATTCAAAATTAGTGGTAGCTGAAGCCTAAGAATTTTTGTCGTTCATGTAGAAGCTGAAAGACCTAAGAAATTGTTTGAAAAAAAAAGCTAGGGAATCGGAACTGTTTTAAGGGAACTATAATAGGGGAGCCCGGACGGGAAACTGACAGTTAAAACCAGGGCTCTAACATGAAAACATGTTAAAATGTTTTAGCACATAGAGCTTTAGACCTTTAATTAATCAAAATTAAGCTTAGACCATGAATTATTCGTTGGAATAATATATATGTTTTTAAATACACCAATTGATTAGAAGAATGTTTAAAAAGTAGCCCTAGGGTCTGATAAAAATCCCTCCCCCCCTCGAAGAAAAAAACATACGCAGCATAATTTGTATAAGTGTAAAACATATATTTACACAAATAAATTGGTTCAATTCGATGCATAACCTCATACACTTTAAGTCGGTACAATATTGAAATAATCACAAAATATGTTATTGCAGCGCCCCCTTAAGGCGGAATATTTTAAAATTGAAGGAGAACCTGCTGCCATAGCCAAACACATTCTCAAAAAATTTGGTTCAATTCTATGCATATCTTCATACGCTTTTTGATGGTAGAATGGTAACATAGGACAATGGACGCACAGACACAAAAAGACAAAGACACACAGACACATGGACAGACAGACATTTTGTAAAAATATGTTTTTTGAAATCTCTGAACCATGAAACGTGTAAATCCTTCGAAAAAAAATTCGATTATATTACGATTATGCATATCTATTATGCATATCTATTAATGCATAATCTATTACATATCGATTATGCATTAATGCATATCTTCATACGCTTTTTGATGGTAGAATGGTAACATAGGACAATGGACTCACAGACACACGGACGGACAGACATTTTGTAAAATTATGTTTTTTATAATCTCTGAAGCATAAAACGTGTAAATCCGTCAAAAACACGAAGTCGAAAAAAAATTTCAATTACATTACTTTCTTCTATTGAAGAGAGAAGAAATTAAAAATTTATTAAAATATTCTTGTAGCCGTTTGTAAGTTTGGAATTAAAATAAGGTGTGCCCGAAGTGGACCACTGTACCTGAAAAAGTTAATAAATATTAAAGTTAAAAAGTAATCAAATATGTATTTTTATTTATTTATTTATAAAACATGTTTAAAGAGGTAAAAGGGCAGTTTATCGATGATTTTATCGATACAAACTGTAACAAAAATATTTTGCAATATATCTCGTAGACTTGATTAATCTATCATGATTGAGTGAAAATTCAGAAAATATGCGCAAGAGATGCGGAGATAATAAACATCTGCGCATATATGACGTCAAACCACGCGCATTCATTTGCACCCCTGCCACCAGCTGGCGCAGCTTGTTAACTTACGACAGATTCCAGCATTAAGTTGGTACGCTCTAGCAGCTCTGGGTGTGCCCGACGTGGACCACTGTTCCGAAAAAAGTTAATAAATATTATCAAATACGTATTTTTATTTATTTATTTATAAAACACATTTAAAGAAATAAAAGGGCAGAAATCAAAGTGCTATTATACGAGGGGTCAAAGTCGCTTCAAATTCCATGTTCTCTCCACGTAAAATAATAACTCCTGGGGAATCGCTCGGATATTAAGCAACGATTTTGTGTCGGAGCGTCTTTGATACCTGAAACCAAAGGGAGTCGCCAGTAATAGCCAATCAAATGCTTGGAAATCTGGATAATAGAAAAGCCTTTTATCGTACATCCAACAAAATGCATAGAAAATGAGAAAACGTAGGAGATTTTTGTTGCTTGAAATTTTTGCGTAAAATAGCACTTTAACAGCTCTAATCTCTTTACATACCGAAATAAACCCCGACAAAAATGACGTCCTATTATTGGCACAAACACGATAAAATATTTTAGCTGTGTGGGCGGAAATCTTTTTTTCTTTCAAAATGGCATCATTTTCAACATCGAAACTATTGAATAATCTAAACCAATCAAAATGTTTTATTATTTTCATTACGATTATATGGAAAAGAATTAATTTTCAGAAACATATTAATCCATCTATACCGAACATTTTAAAAGAAATAAGGAGCATTATCTCTTTGAAATTAATAGTAAGCTGCTTGGTTATGTACAGATCTAAACGTTAGTGAATATGACGTCATATTGGCACAGTCATGGTGAAATATTTTATTTTCAGGAACAGAAATGTTCTTTACATTTAAGAAAAAGGTTTTTTTTAATTATCGGGATCATTTTATCATTAGGAGATATGGTCATCATTTTACATAATTGTTTTAAAACATTTGAGTCATGTAGAAGCAAATAAATTGTTTCTAATGACGACATTTTCAATGACAAAATAAAATATGCATTGTGCATGGGTGGATTATTATAAAGCAAATTGAATTTTAATTTGTAGATCGAAAATTAAATTCAAATTCTTTACTCTCTAAAATTCTTATCCTTCAAATTTATGTTTAAAACAATTATTTTATTATCGCAATCAGACGTAAAATTCAAACTAAAATATAATCTTTTGTAATGAAAATTACTTGTTTTAAATTTGTTTACAGTTTCAAGAAAAAGATTATTTTCGATTGTTTCCGCTTGTACTAACATTTTGTCATTGTTGCACACAATTATTAGTATTAAAAGCATTTTCTATCTGGCAACACTCATTCGTCAAAAATTTAAAATTTATCTGGCAACAATCATTTATCAATTATATATTTCTGAATTCAATTGTCAAACTCTGACATAAATTTAAGATATTTTGCTGCAAGTTTATAGTGGTTTTTCTACAGATTTTTAGAATCATCATGGAAGTATTTGATTTCATTCACTTTTTGTATTACTTTATGCTATTCTGGTTTGCTAACCGTTTTTCTTTTTTAGTTTCTTTTTTGTTGGCAGATCAACGTATTGGCGATGACGGAAGTGAAAATGCTGAAAGTGATGAAGCTGATGGAAGTGAGAGCGATAAAGATTCAGTCGTAAGTATGCCCACTAATGATGTTTCTGATTGCTTCTTTCAGCTTGTTCCAGTTAATCCGAGATTCCAGGACTGCTGGGAAGAAGAAGCGCAGGAAGACGAGGGATTCTGGATCGACCAGGAGCTTTTCCAGCGTGTCGTCCCGGCATCGGCATTGGAGGTAGTCGAACTGGAAGCAGTGGAGCCGCCCCTTCATGAAGCGAGTGCGTTTCCTTGGCCATTGCAGGAGGCTAGCAGTGATAGAGGAGAACCAGAAAAGGAGGTACGTATACTAACACCTTTGCCTTTGCAGATTGATGCTGCATCCAGCGCTCCTGTGGAAGAAGGAAACATGCCAAAGAAGAAGAGCACTTTCCGCAAGCGGATGACTGCACTGTTTTGCTGTTTTCTTCGTAAAGTGAAAGAGTAAAAGAAGTACGGTTAGATTTTTTTTTTTTTTTCAGTAAACAGGAAGTAGATTCAGCTTATAATATTAACATTGTATTCTTAGTGCTAATAAAGTTAAATTCATTCGAAACATTTCAAATTGAGCTACATATTTAATTTTAAAGATGAAAATAAAATAAAGAAAAAGGTTTAACATACAGAGTTTTTCTAACAGTAAATATTTTTCTGTACTTGTGCAGACGATTGCATGTTTCGACATCGCTTTTATATGGCAATAATTGCTCTCATTTTCAACCTATGCGTAATGTTTTAGCAATCTGTTCCACTAATTAATCGAAATATTATGGGTAATAATTATAAACTCTTGTATCTTTGATTATGCTTTTGTTTCTATAATTTAATTATAGCTATCCATTAAAAATAATAATACTTAAGAGGCCTTGGCGAGATTAATGAAATGACCTAGGCTTAGAGAGAAATGGATTTTTATGTAAGCCAGTCCCGGGTTTTAAATCACCAAACACTATTTCCATCGCCATCTCTAACTTTGTATTTATTTCATTTGCTCATATTTATTTATTTCATCCGTTCATTTCATTTATGAGACGTAAAGAAAAATTGGTACTACTTGGTTATCCCGTCAACCAAAAATCTATCGCCAAACTATAAGATTAAATGCCAATAATGGATGATCGCGAATGTCACATCCAATACCATTAAATACGATAAACGTGTTTAAAACTCATTAAATGATTTTTTCCTCCTTTTTATTTGTATTTTTATTAATATTCTACTAATTATTTGTTTTTTCGTAATTAAAAAAAATTACGTCAATATGTGTAATTTGGCTATTAATTTGGAAATTTGTACAATTTGGCGAAATTGGTCACGGGATAACCAAGTAGTACAGAAAAATTAATAAACATAGTACATTTAAAACATTTAAAATATATGAACTTTCCTTATTTCAATAAAAAAAGATGAATGATAAATAAATCATATATCAAACCATTTTATTTCAAGATCAAAGCATTATTTTTAATTTAGCAAATGTAAAAAATATGGTCGCTGCTTTCTGCGAGAAGTAAAAGACTATGGGCGATATTTGAGACCGGCAAACAAGAATGTACCAGTAGAAATTTTAACAACTCATTTATTGTTTCATACGCACAAGGATTTTTTTTTTCAATATTTACTTAATTTATTTAATGTGTGGAATCAGAAACAATTTATTTATTATGCATAAAACAAACAATTAAAGTAAAGCATAAAGTTAGAAGAAATTTCCATAATATCCACATCAACAATGATCAATTTTATTTCTGCAGCGTTTTATCATTCTACAACATATTCCACCCTTTTAAGTCCGCAAACTTTTTTAAAAACGCCAAGCCTTCGACCCCCTTCCCCCACAAAAAAACAGGATTATACTTTGTATGCTTTTAAAATTTATTATTTTTTGAGACAATTTTTTATGAATTTATGTAGCTAGATATGCTACTGTTACATTGATTTTATGTTATTGTAAGCAATATCAGAGCATAAAATACTGGACTTCAATTATCCATATAAATTGGAATCATTTTAATGCTAAAAGTTTTATGAGATTACATTTTTGAATAATTAGAAAAATATTTACAAATTCTCGTTTAAGTAAAAGTAATATCAGGTCAATAAAATTGGTTGCAATTATGCGACGCTACCTCCCAGACTACTGTATTGTGAGAAACTTTGTCTAAGGTATCGTCCAAAAATAAAAGTAAAAATTCGCATTATCATTTCATTTCTTACTGCAGGATGAGTTGCGAGAGTAGAACTTTTACTACAATAGCGTATTTAAATATGAAGTGTCGTGCCATATGTATCTTATACTATAACTATTTATAAGCAGTTGATGAGTAATAAAAAAATGAATGTTTGGTGCATTATCAGGTTTACCGTTCCTGTATCCAGTAATATTTAGAGCCCATATTTGGCGACAATAGGCATTTCGATAACTGAAAAATTCCAAATGATAATATATAGGCTTCATAACGGTAGCATTCGATCAATTACATGCGAAGTAATTGACCAACAACAGAACTGATATTTTTTTCCGTAATAGAGATAGGAACGATATAACTTAAGTATTTTCGCAACAGGATGATATTTTTGTTTAAAATGTATTCTATATGTGTATACGACAGCATGACCATAAATCAGTTAAAATAAATATAATTCAATATTGGGAGTCAAATTTTGAAGCATGCATTCTTTAAAACTGTTGGACACACTTGTAGAAATAACTTATTAGGGAATATTTAAACAACTTTAATCTTTAGATTTTTATCTTTTTAAGAAATCAAATACATTTTTTAATGTTTAAAAAATTTGATACAACGGGCAGAGAATATAGCATTCAAATAAGTTAAACGTGTGAGCTTTTTTTTTTTTAATATAAAGAATTGTAGAACCTAAAATAATCTGCGTGTATTTTTCACTAATGTAAGAATTTTATTAAAATTGAGGAATTTGGATATTCTGAAAGATTTTTAAGGCGCAAAAAAGAATAACTTTGTACGAATTAACTGAATAATAAAAACTTTAAGATATTTCGTGTTCGTTTTTGGCGAAATTTCAAAGTTTCCTGGAAATTTGGATAAAGCCATTTTAGATAAATTGAGATATCAAATATCAGTAGATTGAGAAATAGAGTAGGGGGGGGGGAGCATATTTATGCATTACATTTTCGACGATACTCTAAAAATCTAATACCTACAATTTCAAGAAATGCATTGTTGAATTCGACGGTGCGAAAGCTTTCACGCTATAGCTCACATGACGTACAAATAAAAGATTTCTTTTTTCAAGTAATTTAATTAAATCTTCAGAGGTTTTCCAAAATATTTTTGTGTTAGGTTAATAATCTATAAATATGTAGCTCAATTTGAACTTTCCGCGTAAAATAGCTGTGACAGACGGACAGACACAGGAATTCTCTTTTAATGTTTCTGTTTATACTTTTTACGAACGGAGCTCCAAGAAAAAAAAAGGGGGGGGGGGAGTGATTTGAAATGATGTCAACAGAATGATGTTACAGTATTCTGAATACTGTAAATAATGCTTGGAATAATCGAAACTATGGTCACTAGCCACTCGAGAAGGTTTTTCGATACTTTTTGTCGGCAACGGCTAGTTATAATTTTTGTGCGTGTACATAATTGCATCTTTCAAAAATTATTTTCGAATCAGATATGAAATTCTACTTCCTGTTTACTCGTTTTCCTTCTAATATTTTTTTCATTGCAGCATAAAGTAAGTATAAGTTTAATTTATCTTGTATTTAGTTTTAAGTTAGTTTTTAAGATATCTCATTCGGCCATTATTCTGTAAATATCTAAATTATTATTAATTGTGTTCTGTTTTATGTGAATTAATCATATAATCATGTTATTTGGCTTACTATGCTTCAAAATTATGATGTTTTATGCATTAAAAACATTTTTATTTTGGCTTATTGTTCTGAATTTTCCTTGCAGCTCAAAAGATAACAATATTATCTCCATAATAATTTATAGATCTTTACAGAAACTGTTATTTTAATGTGAATATTTTTTGAAGCATTCACAGTTCCATCATTATCAGATGCATAAATAAATAATAAAACTGCGATAATATTAATTGTCTTTTCACGTGCATACCTTTTAAAGTATTCATGCATTTCCGTAAAAGTTTTCTCCTCGTATAATCCTTCTTTCCCCACAGAATCAATTCAAAGACTAAAAATATATAAATCATTTTCAGAGGGCTCATTCTATTTTTAAACAATAATCTGGCAGCAAGCAAATCAACAGTGCAGCAAATAAAAACTCGTATGAAAAACTAAATCACTAAAAATCAATGTTTAAATATACAATAAATAAAGCCATATTAACACAATAAGACATATACGTTTTGTGAGTACTAGGACTCACATTATCAGTGTATAATATCACTGTATAAAATCGGTATTCCTCCAACTATAAGAAAGGTGAAAACCCTAAGGTTTTTGTATGTACTTGGGAGAGATACTGATTTTATATATTGATTTTTATGCACTGATAATGTGAGTCCTAATATTCACGAATCGTATACGTCTTATTAAGCTCCAATTGCCTTATTCATTGTGTGTTTAAATGTGGATTTTTAGTGATTTAAACTCAGAAAAAACTGTAAGGCAGCAGTATGACTAAAAGGCTTTTTCCGCGGTTTTTGGCCTCAGGACAATTAAAAACCGATTTATTTGTGCTTTTTATGTGGTTTTTGGCCTTAAGACAATTAAAAACCAACTTCTTCGTTCAGGAATGTAAAAATCATGGCACCAGCGGGAAGTCTTTCACCACTAAATTTTTATAGTTATTTTTCGTCTAAATTTTTCGCAAGAATGCTATAAAATTTAAGCTAAGAAAAGCTATAAAATTTAGTGGTGACAATCTGGTCGCTGGGGCCTAGATTTTTACAACCCTGTATCCACTGCTTTTTATCCGGTTTTTGGCCTCAGGACAATTAAAAACCGGTTTGTTTGGGCTTTTTATGTGGTTTTTGGCCTCAGGACAGTTAAAAACCAATTTCTTCAGGGATGTAAAAATCAAGGCACCAGCGGGAAGTCTTTCACCACTAAATGCTTATAGCTATTTTTCGTCTAAATTTTTTGCATGAATGCTAATAAAATTTAAGCAAAGAAAAGCTATAAAATTTAGTGGTGGCAATCTGTTCGCTGGGGCCTAGATTTTTACAACCCTATATCCACTGCTTTTTATCCGGTTTTTGGCCTCAGGACAATTAAAAACCGATTTGTTTGGGCTTTTTATGTGGTTTTTGGCCTCAGGACAGTTAAAAACCAATTTCTTCAGGGATGTAAAAATCAAGGCACCAGCGGAAAGTCTTTCACCACTAAATTTTTATAGTTATTTTTCGTCTAAATTTTTCGCAAGAATGCTAATAAAATTTAAGGGAACAAAAGCTACAAAATTTAGTGGTGACAATCTGTTCGCTGGGGCCCAGATTTTTACAACCCTGAATCCATTGCTTTTTATCCGGTTTTTGGCCTCAGGACAATTAAAAACCGATTTGTTTGGGCTTTTTATGTGGTTTTTGGCCTCAGGACAGTTAAAAACCAATTTCTTCAGGGATGTAAAAATCAAGGCACCAGCGGGAAGTCTTTCACCACTAAATGCTTATAGCTATTTTTCGTCTAAATTTTTTGCAAGACTGCTAATACAATTTAAGCGAAGAAAAGCTATAAAATTTAGTGATGACAATCTGTTCGCTGGGGCCTAGATTTTTACAACCCTGTATACACTGCTTTTTATCCGGTTTTTGGCCTCAGGACAATTAAAAACCGATTTGTTTGGGCTTTTTATGTGGTTTTTGGCCTCAGGACAGTTAAAAACCAATTTCTTCAGGGATGTAAAAATCAAGGCACCAGCGGGAAGTCTTTCACCACTAAATGCTTATAGCTATTTTTCGTCTAAATTTTTTGCATGAATGCTAATAAAATTTAAGCGAAGAAAAGCTATAAAATTTAGTGGTGACAATCTGTTCGCTGGGGCCTAGATTTTTACAACCCTGTACCCACTGCTTTTTATCCGGTTTTTGGCCCCAGGACAATTAAAAACCGATTTGTTTGGGCTTTTTATGTGGTTTTTGGCCTCAGGACAGTTAAAAACCAATTTCTTCAGGGATGTAAAAATCAAGGCACCGGCGGGAAGTCTTTCACCACTAAATTTTTATAGTTATTTTTCGTCTAAATTTTTTGCAAGAATGCTAATAAAATTTAAGCGAACAAAAGCTACAAAATTTAGTGGTGACAATCTGTTCGCTGGGGCCCAGATTTATACAACCCTGAATCCATTGCTTTTTATCCGGTTTTTGGCCTCAGGACAATTAAAAACCGATTTGTTTTTGCTTTTTCTACGGTTTTTGGCCTCAGGACAATTAAAAACCGACCCCATCCGATGTGGCAACACCTTGTCGCGGTGGATGGGCTTTTTACTAAGATTGCCACAACTGCTTAATGACCTTGAAATAATTTGTTTTAATAAAACTTGGCGCTCTGACCCCCACGAACTAGGCTCGTAAACCTCTGTTGAGACACCACATTCTAAAAACACGCTAATTAGATCAACTTTTACTATATTGCGAAACATTGAACTATATATATATATATATATATATTAATGAGCAATTTTATTGTAAACGTGTTTCCATTCATTTCCCTTTGATTAAGGGATTTTAAGGTCGAATCAGCAACTGTTAAACGTCTATTGACTATTTACATGTTTGATTTAATAAGATCAGTGAAACAGTGAAATAACATAATTTTTGTCTCTTGGTATTTTTCAAACCGAGATATAAGAAAAAAAATAATTAAAACATTTAAATGTATTGTTTAAATCAGATGTAATTTTCACTAAAATTTCCTTTCTCTTTTTAAATTTACGTGATAATACTTTTGTTTTTTGAAAGGAAATACTATTTCTGCCGTCTTAAAATTCACAACAACAGTTAAAAGGACAGTATCAAAATATGATATATTACAGAACCTATTATAGCAGTATCTATCGACAGCCAACACTGTTTAAAATATGTACTGTTTGCTGCAGCGTCATTTCAACGCTTCTATAGTAAGCGGTTACTTCCTTGTATTATGGAGCTTTCTTATGGGTCAGAATAGAGATATTATAAAAAAGCGATGAAGTGGAGCGGCGATGCAGCAAATGGTACAGATTTTTAACACTTTTCCATCTATGGTGTCACCACTTATCGGTGAAAACTGCATGGCCAAATTTTAACATTATTCCCCCTCCTCTCTATTACACCGTATTTATTAATTAAATGAGACGCTAATTATAAAAAATGTTATTATAAAAGTATGTGTCACTTAAATTTTTCGCTTTCTTTTTGAAAATTTTAGCTCTATGAAACGGAAAGGTGTATTCATTTGTGATGAAGTCAATGCTTTTAGCATTACTGAGTATTTTTGCTGGCGCTATCTAGTGAATCCAAATAGAAATAAGGTCCCAAATCGGTATTATGATTTATCAATCCTTTTTTTTTTTTTTTTTTTTTTTTTTTTTTTTTTTAAGGATATTAAAAAGAAAAAGAAATTTTATTCGATTTCAATTCTCTCACCACACCGTTTATACTTGTTTCATTCATGAATTTTTTTTAAGTATTGTACATTTGTGGTCAATTGTTTATAATAAAATAACAATATTTTTTTTTAATTATATGCTTCGTATACTTGAAATAATTTTTTTGTTTTAAAAAGATACTTTTCAGATGGTTTTATTTATAATTTCGTTACTACATTAAGAATGTTTTCGGTCCTCTTTTAAAATATATAGTATATATATTTATTTATTTATATTAAGTACTGTCAATTGGAGTAACTTTGGCCCAAATTTCTCTGTTTCAAGTCTGTTCAGCATCTCATTCTCTTATTTATGTAAAAATTTAGTATCGTATTATTATTATTTATTATTTATTATTATTATTATTATTATTTAATTATTTATTTATTTATTTATTTATTTATTTATTTATTTATTTTTGTTTGTGTTTGTTAAGAATGTATGGAACCACACTCTTATTATAAATTTATCAAGAATAATTTTTTTTTCTTTATCATAAAGTGTTTTGAAAGTTTTGTGCTAATGTAAATTAAGTGTTAAAACGAATGTTATTGAGCCTACAACATGATGTGGACCAATTTTACTTCATTGAAAAAGACGGAGGAGAGAGTGTAAGAAGTGAAACATGCTAAAAGACAGTAAATTACTATATACTTACTTTGATAAAAAAAATTATTACAAAACTTACAAAAATTGCTCAGTTTGGACTGTGTAAGTCTGGGACTGTATACTGGTAGACAGAAGTTTAGTTGGACTAATTTTTGCAATCGTTCCATTATACATCATCGATTTCGGTCGCTACGGCCAACACCAGCATTTTCACTTCTCTTCCATGCAGTCAACAACAAAATCCTCTTTTGATTTCAAAGCAAACCTTCAGAGATAGATATTGCCACAAGTACAAAATTTGCAACGCTGCAGTCATCTTAGTCAACAGCTTTCTTGTTTGGTTCAGTTGAATTAATACACTGGCTGAATTTTCAGCAAAATTATTGTTTTTATATGCGCAAATGTCTGTTTTCATAAACACATATATATATCTTTATACAGGGTGTTTCGCTACCAGACCGACAAACTTTGAGGGATGATAGTAGACGCGAAGACAAACATTATTAAATAGGAAACCATGGGGCGCAAACGTCTTCTGTAGGAGCTAGGGGCCATTAAAGTTTAAGGTCCAAAATTTCAAACGATGATAAAAAATGGAAAAAAGGGTCGATTCGTTTGCGGTTTTCACTAAAATTATTCTTTAAATCACGATTTTTTTAATTTTTTTTTTAAAGTTACGTTCAAAAATTGTCGATAGAGGGCGCTTTAGATTTTGGAGTAACGAACAACTACTTTTTACCGTTATTTTGTGCATGTGGTTGAAATTATTCTAAAGTTTAGACTTTAACTTAAATTTTAAGCCCATAATCGGAAACATTGGGATCGGTTAACTAGCGAAAATTTAACTGTGAACAGAGAAGGAAATTTTAAACTCTCATAAATACTGGACAAACAAATCGATTTTGTTGCGGTTTGCGTGTAAGTCATTCCCTTGGTAATTATTTTATTCAAAATGACGTACAGCATTGGTGTCCCCATTTTTTGATAGAGGGCGCTTTCGACACATCTCCGAAATTTCAACGGCAGTACTCCTGTATGTTTTACTACCAAACTAAGATACTTCCAGGAAGTGTTAGGGATGCAAAGATGACTCGGAATCATACTATAATGTAAAGTCGAAAATGCCTTTTTTACGAGTTAGGGTTAAAAGAAGCAGAGAAAAAAGCAACTTGATAATTCTACAACACGTTCTGTCGGAACTTCTGGTAAAAGCACACGTTCCTCTTTCGTTACACCACTCAAAAGCACGATGGAGCTCCTCCACATTTTACCAATGATGTTCGCAGACACCCCAACGTAACATATGGACAGCGGTGGATAGGTAGTGGTGGCCCGGTTCGTTGGCCTGCCAGATCGTCGCACCTACTTCATTATATCAATTACTTTTTTTTTTTACCTACCTTTATTTTATTAATGTATAATTTTTCTGTATTTTTTTAAATAAATGTTGCTGGGTGGGGCTATTTGAGCTCAAACCGATTAGTACCCCCCCCCCCCCAACCACCTGGCTCAATCTGAATCTGAATCTGTATGGACTTCTTCTGCTGGGGTCAAATGAAAAGTTGAATGTATGAGACTCCCGTACCGTCAGTGGAAAACCTCTCATCTCGAATTTCTGTAGCTGCCAGAAAGCTATCCGAGATGCCAGGAATTTTTCAAAGTGAGAGGAATTCCATGCGTCGCTGCTGTCAAGCATGCCTGATTACTTTTGGTCGTAATTTCGGACACCTTTTGTAGTAAAACTCTTAACTAAATTGTTTTCTTCCACATTAACGTGTTGCTGTTTCACTACCTGTTTCTGTTGCTTTTTTCTCTGGTTCTTTTAACCACGACTCGCTATAAAGGCATTTTCAACGTTACATTCCTATGTGATTCCGAGTCGCTTTGCATCCCTAACACTTCCTGTTAGTATGTTGGTCTGGTAGTAAAACACCTAGGAGTAATGCCATTGAAATTTAGGAGATGTGTCGAAAGCGCCCTCTATAAAAAATGGGGACACCAATGCTGTACGTCATTTTGAATAAAATAATTACCAAGAGAATGACTTACACGCAAACCGCAACAAAATCGAGTTGTTTGTCCAATGTTTATGAACGTTTAAAATTTCCCCCTCTGTTCACAGTTAAATTTTCGCTAGTTAACCGATCCTAATGTTTCCGATTATGGGCTTAAAATTTAAGTTAAAGTCTAAACTTTAGAATAATTTCAACCACATGCACAAAATAACGGTAAAAAGTAGTTGTTCGTTACTCTAAAGTCTAAAGCGCCCTCTATCGACAATTTTTAAACGTAACTTTAAAAAAAAATTCTGAAGAAATCGTGATTTAAAGAATAATTTTAGTGAAAACCGCAAACGAATCGACCCCTTTTTTCCGTTTTTTATCATTGTTTGAAATTTTGGACCTTAAATTATAATGGCCCCTAGCTCCTACAGAAGACATTTGCGCCCCATGGTTTCCTATTTAATAATGTTTGTCTTCGTGTCTACTATCATCCCTCAAAGTTTGTCGGTTTGGTAGCGAAACACCCTGTATATAAAAATCTTCTGTGCGTGTGTATGTAATTGAACTCCTTCTAAACTACTGGACCGATTTTGATGAAATTTTGTGTATGCGTTCCAGTAGATTCGAGAATGGTTTAGATTCACATTTCGTCGAAATTGATTCAGTACTTTTTAGTAATTAGGCAAAAACTAATAGTTAGTGATTTTTCGCTAATTAAAAGTGCTATATATATTAAAGAAAGTCAGGATTTAGTATTAATCATAGCACAAAAAAATCTACCGATCCAAAAATCTTGAAAATTGTGGTAAAAATACTTCTTATAACATCGAGTGCCGCTAAAAAGGGATTTTCGAAAATTCCACCCCTAAGATGACTAGAAAAAAGAACGAACTTTTAAAAAATTCCTTAAAAATCGTCTTTTGTAGTTATTTTTCATCTGATAACATATTTTAGTGTATTTTTTCATGCTGAATCGAATGGTACTAAGCAAATTCGTTTAAATCCATTAGTTCCTGAGATAATTCACATTTTCCAAATTTGGCGATGTCTTCGGCGCAAAAACCTCAAACTTTCAATGCTTATCTTTATATATATAAATCTTCTGTGCGTGTGTATGTCACTGAACTCCTCCTAAACGACTGGACCGATTTTAATGGAATTTTGTGTTTGCGTTCCAGTGGATTCGAGAATGGTTTAGATTCACATTTCGTCGAAATTGATTCAGTACTTTTTTAGTTATTAGGCAAAAACTAATAAGTGATTTTTCGCTAATAAAAGTGCTATATATATAAAAGAAAGTCAGGATTTCGTATTAATCACAGCACAAAAAAATCTACCGAACCAAAAATCTTGAAAATTTCGGTAAAAATACTTTTTATAACATCGATTGTCGCTAAGAAAGGATTTTCGAAAATTCCACCCCAAAGATGAATAGAAAAAAGAACGAACTTTTAAAAAATTCCATAAAAATCGGCTTTTATAGTTATTTTTCAACTGATAACATACTTTAGTGCATTCTCTCATTCTGAATCGAATGGTACTAAGCAAATTCATTTAAATCCATTAGTTCCTGAGATAATTCACATTTTCCAAATTTGGCGATGTCTTCGGCGCAAAAACCTCAAATTTTCAATGCTTATCTTTATATATATAAATCTTCTGTGCGTGTGTATGTCACTAAACTCCTCCTAAACGACTGGACCGATTTTAATGGAATTTTGTGTTTGCGTTCCAGTGGATTCGAGAATGGTTTAGATTCACATTTCGTCAAAATTGATTCAGTACTTTTTTAGTTATTAGGCAAAAACTAATAGTTAGTGACTTTTCGCTAATTAAAAGTGCTGAATAAGTTCGATGAATAGAGGGCGGACGGAATGTCCGAGCGGTCTAGGCGCCAGATTTAAGCTCAGCTTCTTGAAGAAAGAGATCGCGTCTTCGAACCCCACTTCTGACAAACGTGTGTGCTTTACAATAATATTTCATGTATTATAATTTTGATTAACCGACTTCAGAAAATCGTTAACTTTTAACTAAAAAGAGAAAAATAAACTTTTCTATCAAAAATTGAACCGACTTCAAAAAATACTGAAGAGTGAAAAATAATTTCCTTAAATAATTGTAATAAGAAATTAAATTAAGAGCGTAGTGTTTATCGTGCGTATTACCATATTTACCTACATTTAGTTGATTTTCTGGAGTCGGTGCCAAGAAGGACAACGTCTGTCGGGTCCGCTAGTATATATATAAATTAGTTGAAAAACATTAGTGTTTAAATTTAACAAAAAGCTCCCCTTCAAATATAACATTTTTTTATGCATTGACAGGAAGTATGCACAAAACTAATAATTGGTCGGACCAATATTACCGAATAATGGGTCAAAGTTACCCCATCTAGAAAAACACTTTTACTTTTTATCTCAGGAAAGACAAACGCATTATCCTTCATTAAGCCTTGATCTACACTAATGAGATGATAATAACAAGTATTTACTATTACCAAGGTCCAAATGAATTAATTCACAGCTTGGCACACAAAAATTGCAAGTGCTAAATTCTTACTGCCTTCACATGTTTTTATTTGACTGGATCTGCCCCTGTGGAAACATGGCAAATTATTTGCTAGTCTAAAGCTAATGCTACCACCTGTATTTTGAGGACACATTTTTATTGATAACCCAAGCGATGTAGAAAATATAGCAAATTAAATTTTTTTTCGTCCTTGGGCCAAAGTTACCCCAGTTGACGGTAACTGTTTTTTATGTATTTTATTATAATGCAAAATACAGTTTGTGAACGAACAAAATCATCGAATCAAAGCGGTGATTCCAAATTTATTTGTAACGATGTTTTATTTAAAAATTAAACATAAGTATTCTTGTTATAGTTTCATTATTGAAAAAAAAACAAAAACAAAAACAAAAAAAAAAAAAAAAAAACAGATAAAGATGACGTCAAGTCAGGATAGAACTTGCAGAGGTGATTACTAGGTCAAGCGATTGCTTTAGTTAATCAGCTAAATATTTTCAACTTCTGGTTAAATAACGCAAGGTCGAGCAGTTGCGGCTCTGAAGTTTTTGGTGAATTCCAATAATTCGGCCTATTGAATGGCCGATTAGATTTCCCAACCTAAGGTTTCTCGACTGGGATTTGAACCGTGAATCAACAAGTTAACCGATATTTATTTTAAGGGATGGCCCGGGGACATCCCGGAAGCGTAATTTTTTTTCCAACCACCTTCGTCGTTCCAAGCCCAAGCTCGCACTCTGATTGGTTGTTGCTCTCGGCACTGTTTTCATGTAACCTGGCGATAATCATACTTGGCGTAGCGATAGATGCTTCCGTCGAGGAGTTTGATTTCCTTCCGAACCGAGTACAAAGTAACTTTTCTCTTGCAGCATTGGGTTAGATGGAACGTGTCTTACTGAAAGCCGTACTCTTTAAAAGTTTTTACACACAACTTTTTACTTTGTACTCGGTTTACTTCGTCACAGAATCTGAAGTTTGGTGAAATTCTGTGCATTAGTTCTTGAGATATAGCAATCTTGAAAATCATAAAAAACGTGGCATAGCAGCGCCACCTGCAGGCCAATTTTCACCAAAAACCAAAAGGCACTAATTCATATCAAGGTCTAACTGAATATAAAATTTTATCAAATTTCGAGCATTAGTTTTTGAGATAGAGCGCCCACAAATTTTTTGTCACATACAGACAGACAGACAGACGGACAGACTCACAGACAGACATTTTCTAAAAATAGTCAAAACGTGTTCAGGACCTTCTAAAACGTATAAATCCGTCGAAAACCGGATCGAAAATTTTCATGAATCCAATACTTTCTTCTTGTAAAGATAGAAGAAAGTTACCATGTATATCTTTTACATTTTGCTTTTATAATACTTTCCATTTTGATTTTAACACCGTAAAATATCCACGCATGCATTATATTTGCATCCTAATCTCAATAAAAACTTACTTCTAAAATAAAAAAAAAAAAAAAAAAAAAAAAAAAAAAAAAAAAAAAAGAAGAAGAAGAAAAAGAACATTAATAATTATTTTATGAGTATACGGATATTTTCGCAGAAAACTTTTTTTTTTCATTTGCTTAATATATATATAAATCACTTTGGAACGATATTTAGAATATTAAAAGGATAGTTAGAATATTAAAACTTTCTCCGCAAAAATCTCATTTTCTCGTATTTAAATAAGTATTTTATTATTATAATAGAAATACATGTGGTTCTGTATTATTAATGTAAAATTTACCTTTAATAAAAAGCAAACAACAAAAAAAAAACACAAACCATCTTTTGGCCCGCGAAGGCGAACCCGTATCGTCTGGGTACAAGCTCAGCGCTCTAACCATTCGGCCAGCGAGATCTCATTCATTTATAACAGATTATCTTTATAATTGGCACCACAAGTAATTACATCCGTGATCTGTTCTCCACCTGTTATTGAGCGCACAGTTGCAGTACCGGTAGCACAGTAGCGAGTACTGAAGGCACCTCCTGTCCACTATAGGAACCCATTCCATGACTGTGGCTCTTGAGCGCGCGCGTCCAGCGCGCGTAACAGCTGAACACGGCCTAATAAGAGCCCACGGTGACGTCAGCTGCCCTCATCCCGTAAAAGCACCCTCTCATCATCGAATGCACGACACTTGAACACATAATCACATTCAGTTCCATCCTCCACAGCTCCACAAAACATAAATCAAATGGGGGAATTTCTTAACTTGAAACCAAGATATCGAAGGGTACAAGATTGAAAGCTCTCATAGGCCCAATGTAAACTGCAATCTATTCTCCCAACTACGTCATTCTGTTACTCTGAGCAGTGCTAGAAAACAAACTTTATAGGGATGGAGCGCGCGCACTTAGCTCCAAGACATGATGGGGAGGAGGGGGTAAAGACCCGAGCATTTCGATCTTATAGTACAGTAAAACCTCTATAACGGACACCTCTATTTAACAGAAAATTTTCCAATCCCCACCCCCAAAACTTAAAATTTTCTATGTTTAACCTCTGAATAACGGACATTCCGAATAGCGGACACTATTTTCGGCGATAAGGAATGAAAAAGTATTTTTTAACGAGAAAAGAAATGGAAAAAAGTTAAAAAGCGTCAAAATTTATTGGGAAAATATGTCACAAATTTTGTGATCACAGATAAATGTAGAGGATAAAGCTGGGGAAAGTCCCCCCCCCCCACCCCCGACGTCTAGGTTTGACTCAGGAGGCTTGCCCGGGAGGGAAATCTCCTAGAGCATTCAAAATGTTCCCCCGGATGATTTTGAGATTTTATGCTTTTAATGCTCAAAAAGTGCAACCCCCTCTTTCCCGACCGGAACTCTATAATATCCAATAACGTCACATTAAAAAACAAATTACATGCAATCGCAAGAAAAAGTAAATTTTTGTAACAGTTTTTTTTTCATAAGAATATACTAGACAGTGGATGAAGGTGTACACAATTTTATTTCAGTTTCATTGCTTAAAAAAAAAGATTTTAATTTCTGATTAATCATATAACAGAAGTTTTAGAACATATAAAAAACAATTAATGAAACATTAAGTATTTCTTAGTGATTATTGAATCTCTGAGGTTTTTCCAATAACGGACACCTCCGAATAGCGGAAAATTTCTGCGTTCCTGAGGTGCCCGTAATTTAGAGGTTTTACTGTATTTTCACATTCCTGCTTTTGTTTACAGATTTATAAGGAAGCGATTCAAAAACAACTTTATTTTTTTAAATCTTAGTAATAAAAGTATAGTGAGGAGATTGGCGCCGGTTGGTTTTGATCTGGGGGATCTAGTGATCAAGAAGCGAGAACATTAGCGTCAAGCAAAAGGCCAAGCCAGTTACTTTCCGCTAGTAACTCGCTTTATACTGATCGAGATCGAGATCGCTACATGAGTATCCCCCCAGTGAGAAAGACATATTACTGACGTCTGACGAGCGATATGCACTCGTGAATGAATGCTGTCGTACGCATAGTGTGATGCGTGGACAGGCTTTGCGTTGAGAGATTTTGTGTGGTGCTACCATCTGTTGATGATGAGATGAGTTGATTGCTGTGCGCTGGATGTTGATGAGAGAGTTGTGTGGTTGTCTGGGTCACCGATGAGGAGATTGGCGCTGGTTGGTTTTGATCTGGGGATTTCGTGATCAAGAAACGAGAACGTTAGCGTCAAGCAAAAGGCCTAGCCCGTTACTTTCCGCTAGTAACTCGGTTTATACTGATCGAGATCGAGATCGCTACAATAGTATATAGTGTATTATTATTATTATTATTTAATGAGTGTCAATTATTTTTTGTTTTTATTAAGGGGAAATGTATGTATAGATATGAAAGAGCCGATTTTGCATTATATCCTAAAGGGAAGAAAAATATTTAACAATAGCAAAATATTGTTTTCCCTTGAGACATCGTTTTAACTCATTTGTAAATGGAATAAAAAAATCTTTTTGTTTCATTCTAGTCTTTTTTTTTAGTTCATTGGGACCGTTCAAGTATTACGTAAGCACTAAAGGGGGAGGGGGAGGTCCAAAGCCTGCTTAATTTTTCTGACAAGGGGGAGGGCGGGTCACAACAATTCTTACGTAAGCATTAAACAACGAAGCAACTGCAGTTCAAATTCAACAAGCAAACAAAGTATGAAGGGGAAAGAGCGTTCTACAGTCCGTTCGAAATTCGCCATTTATTTTCAATTTTATCCTTTGCTTATCCATCGGCAATCGCGTGACCCGCATCACCCACTCGCCCTTTGTCTTCATTGTTGTCTGTTAAGTTGTGTGCCAAGTCAAGTACATTGATAGACTATAAAAACACAGGAACCGATGCGGCTGGGTTCTGTTGCCAGGGTAACTGGTCAGTTGACTTTATTTTAGGTAAGTCCAGTATTTTCTTTTCTCCCGTTCAATCGGTCATTGAATTCCGGGAATTTTTGCAGAATTTCTGGAAATTTTTGTCTTTCCGCTCCTATTGTCGAACTAATCGCGGCTGTCGGCCTAACCGTTCGGAGTTTTCCGTGGTTTTCTTCGAACCTTGCGTAAATACGGGTTAGGTTCCCTTAGAAAGACCCCCACGGAGGGCACTCCCGCTGGTCCTATATCCCTAGCGTAGATAATCGGACGACAAAATCAACCTATTGTCGAACTTCCTTCTCTACGGGTTTTGAAACTTAAGAAATCAGAAAACCTACTTGGGGTTTTTCTTCTCTCGGATACATAGCACAGATGTTTATTGTTTTAGTTCAGTTGCATAGTGAATTTACATAGTGAATTTTTAGTGAAAGAGTATTGCTTTTAGTTGCATACTGAATTTAGTCGGATTTAATTATATGGATACTAACATTGACAAAGAACAAGGACCGGAAGCCTGCAATACCCCAGGCCACTGTTCCAGTGAAAACTTTATAATAGACAATGTTGAAACATGGGTTCAAGGATCCTAGACATCAGATTAAAATATGAACATGAAATTGAACTCCAACATTTATATGATTCATGTCAAAAATTTTAGTTACGATGCCTGAGTAAGTTAAGACTTCTTGTATATCTTGTTTTATTGTTCAATGTGATAAATAACAATATATTTAAACCATTTTGTATTCTGTGGTTTATTTAATGCAATAAGCAATAATATATTAAAACCATTTTACATATTTTGATATCACAATCCCTATATGCCTATATAAATTTGTAGGACTAATAATGTAATTGATTGGTAACTTTTTATAAGTCAAGAAGTATTGATGTATAAACTGTCATAAAATCTTACGTAAGCAAAGGGGGGGGGGGGCTAGCATTTGCTTATATTTCCTTATAAGGGGGTGGAGGGGGTATAAAATGACTAAAAATATGCTTACGTAATACTTGAACGGTCCCATTTGTGATAGCAATGAATTCTTTGCAATTTATTATTTTCACTCAAATTAAGAGGACGTTAATTATATAGGATTATTCATCCTCCTCATTTTAAAATGTAAGCGACAGATTTTCTGCATTTATATGTAATTTAAATATTAACACAAGTTCCCATTTTTATAAAAAAAAAAAAAAAAAAAAAAAAAAAAACTGTGATAAGAACATTATTTCAATTTGTAATAAAAAAAGAATAATAATAAATAATAATAATAATAATAAAAGAATAATAATACTATTATATACAATACTACTATACTATATAATACTATATAATACTATTCTACATAATACTACTATCTATATCATAAAGGCCAAACGTATCTGTGCGTAACGCATACGTCATGTTTTGAATGGCAACACTTTCCGATGAAAATTCGTCTTTGCAATTTTCGCTATTGCAAATTTTTAAACTTCCAGACATAGCACGTTTTCAACATTTATACCATCGTATAGAGGAAAAAATGCACTTTTAAACGCAGTTTGTTAGAAAACTGTATCTCAATTTGTTTTTGAGATATTCATTTTTTTGTAGTTTTTAGTTCAATTTATCTGACAGTGGCAACTTGAATACGCATTTATGTGGGAAATCCTTCTATAGTAAAAAAAAACTAGCCTTAAAAGGAATGACTCCTGGAATGATGCTGATGTGGAAGATTTCCGGAACTAACGAATCCGGGTTGTCCACTCCTTCCATGAGTCGAATAGACCAATCAGGAAAGGGCTCCGTCTATGCATCGCTGTATGGGTTACCATAAAAAGAGGAAAGGTTACCATCGCCAACAATCGCCAAGTTTGTCGCCAACTTGGCGATATATCGCCAATTTGGCGACCAACATTAGTTGTCAAAAGTGACGCCAACTTGGCGATAACTGTAATATTTCGCCAAATTTTTAATTTCTTTACAACACCAGTCGTTTGATACATCATTTGAGAGATTTGCAACTGCTTATTCATATAATGGATGTCTTGTGTGTTATCCCCCATTCTGCTCCCCAGGGGGGACACATTTTTAATTTCTTTACAACACCAGTCGTGTTACACAACATTTGAAAGGACTGCAACTGCTTATTCATATTATGCATGTCTTGTGTGTCACCCCCACACTCTGCTCTCCCCAGGAGGGTCACATTTTTAATTTCTTTGCAACACCAGTTGTGTGACACATCATTTGAAAGGTCTGCAACTGCTTATTCATATTATGGATGCGTTGTGTGTCATCCCCCACTCTGCCCCCCGGGGGGCCCATTTTTTATTTCTTTACAACACCAATTGTGTGACACATCATTTGAGAGGTCTGCAACTACTTATTCATATTATGGATATCTTGTGTGTAACCCCCACCCCTCTGCCCTCAGAGGGGGCGCATTTTGTAATTTCTTTACAACATCAATTGTGTGACACATCATTTGAAAGGTCTGCAACTGTTTATTCATTTTATGGATGTCTTGTGTGTCACCCCCACTCTGCCCCCCCAAGGGGCACATTTTTAATTTCTTTACAACACCAGCCGTGTGACATATCATTTGAGAGGTCTGCAGCTGCTTATTCATATTATGGATGTCTTTTGTGTCGCCTCCCACTCTGCCCCCCAGGGGGGCACATTTTTAATTTCTTTACAACACCAGTCGTGTGACACATCATTTGAAAGGTCTGCAACTGCTTATTCATGCCATGGGGTATTGGCGACCGCAGCAAGCAGGGGTAGCCAATAATTTGGAATCGCGAAGCGATTACGCGGGGGGTTGGCGAGCATAGCGAGCAGGGGGGCGGGGCCCCCTAGTAAAGGAAAAAAAATAATAGAGTAAAAAAAGAAAAAGAATAGAGATGCAGTTTGGTGGCTAGAGATGACGATAAAAATCTAACTCTAAAATTCCCTGCATTGCATCAAACACAACCGCGTGCTTTAGCAAAAAAGGAAAACTTTTAGCGATGCAGATTTAATTCATAATACAATGAAACGCTATTTTAGAATGATAAAATATAATGAGATCTTTCTCATTTAGCGAAAAAATTATGTTAAATAATTCGGTCTCTGTTCCACGTGATTGTTTTGTTTGAGCCGAATAAGAGACTTAAATTGGAAAAATCGGAAAAATAACGCCCATCAAACCGTTTTAATCGCATGCTGCACCTCCATTTATCTCTTTTCTCCATGGAAAATAACAAATCACTGTATATTTTAGTTGTCATTTTTTCATAGCAACTGAAAAAAATAGTAATTAAAAATCTGTTATGTCAAAATATCGTCGGCTGTAAAACCCGGTGAATGTTGTTGGTTTTATTTCGTTTTTATCTATCAATTTAATGACTTTTAGTTCGTTGCAAACTTACTTTACAAAAGTTACATCAATAAAACTTTACGAAAATATATTTTAAGAATATCTGTGTATCATATTTTCTTAGTTGGTTTTAAAAGCTGAAAGAATGCAATTTTATTCTTTGGCAAAAACTTTCACTAATAAGTTCTATCTTGCGTCTAATACGGAAGCACCGATAATTTTCAAAGCTTTATATGATTACATAATTAATATGTTTTATGTAAAACTGCTGTTTGGAATTAGTTGGCAGTTTAAAAAGCATATTACGTAGGAAAAAATTATTAGACTTTTCAATTTTAAAAAAGTTTTCACCTTTACTCTGTGACCCGGAAACCCCGGGTTCGCTGTACTAGTAATAATAAAAGAATAATAATGCTATCTTTCTACTTTCTTTGCTTGAAAGTATGCAAACGGTATCTATTTCAGAGCACACAGATATTATTCACTTTATGTTTTGAAGTTAAAAAAAGTGTGTGCATTTTATAATAAAAGTGGGCATTTTGTTATGAAATTAACTATTTTATAATAAAATAAAATTAACATGTCGTTTTCGTAAGCTAAAGTTAACAGTTACACGAAAATCGATTTTTCTCGTCCAAAATTATCTCCCCTTCTCCCTACCTTCCCAAAAATATCACCTCAACCCCAATGCGTCCAGTGAGACTTCTGTTCCGAAATTTCTTTAAAACATTTTAAATGAAAAATGAAAATCAGTAAAAAACATAATTTTTATAGTGATCAAAACGTGGCTTACGTAATAACAGAGTCATGTATTGCGTACGCCATGGATTAAACATTAATATTCCTTTCATAAATAAATAAATAAAATTCGGACATCACAAGGTCAATTTTCGACAAAAACAACAACCATTTTCCAAACGGTTAAAAAAATATAAAAATGGAAATATTTCTGAAAAATTACTAGTGCAGGCTCATCTAAAAGTGATTCTTTCTTTTTGTCTAAAAACAAAAAATATCACCAGAATTGAATAATAAATAAATAAATAAATAATAAATAAATAAATAAATAAAATTCGGACATCACAAGGTCAATTTTCGACAAAAACAACAACCATTTTCCAAACGGTTAAAAAAATATAAAAATGGAAATATTTCTGAAAAATTACTAGTGCAGGCTCATCTAAAAGTGATTCTTTCTTTTTGTCTAAAAACAAAAAATATCACCAGAATTGAATAATAGAAAGCCAGAGCAGATGACTAAAAATAAAAGCAGCCTTGTGTTTTAAGCATAAAGATTTTTACGGAATCTGAATTTGTAATCGGCCCGTTCTCGTCTAAAAGTGCTATTACACGTAAAAATTGCAAGCGACAAAAATCGCCTGCGTTTTTTCGTTTTCTTAGCATTTCATTGGCTGTTCGAGAAGAATCTATACCATCATTTGGATTTCCAAGCATTTGATTGGCTCTTACTAGCAACTTGCTTCGTTCCAGGCGTCAAAGACGCTCCGACACAAGAGAATCGCGCGCTAACCAAGCGACTCCCCTGGTCCCATAGGATAACATGGAGACGCCTGCGATTTGACGCCTGCAGCAGCGCACGTGTAATAGCACCTTTAGGAGCAGTTTATATATTTTATATCATATGCAAAAAAAAAAGTGAGTGGCAAAACTGGATTCATGGATCGATGATTCTCGTGTACCAGTTCTTAACCTGAAAAAATAAATAAAAATAAATTGACGTCCAAATTCTGCTCTGTATTTTTATCTGTATATCTGTTCGGTATTTAATCCAAAAATTCAACGGTAAGTCATTTATTTAAGGACATTCCTTAAAAAAAAAATTACATTAAAGATTTGTATATTATAAATTAAAGAAAAACTATTTAAAAAATCCATATGTATATTTTTATCATTCTTATTGCTCAAACTGGGGAAGAGTTCCATATCCTGTTCTGGTGACGTGATTGGCGAAGAAATCCAATATGGCGCCAAAAAAACCATTTTAGCATCTTATTAAATTTTTCAAGATGGCGAAAAAACATGGTCTTAAAATATTTATAAACATATATTTATTTAATAAGCGTTATATAGTCATTTACATTTTTATAATTTTATACATTTATTATCTTTATTATATATATTAAATTGAAACAAAAGTCATATTTTACGAAAAATATGCTAAATGCAAAAGGCATATGGATAAAGTCCGTTCCAGTAATTGAAAAAGCAACCCTAAATGCTGAAAATCGTAACCACATCGGTTCCTTTAATGCCCAAAAAATCTCGCCAAAAAACCCAGAAAAGGATACGGAACTCTTCCGCTCAAACAGATGTTTAGCTATTTAGTACCACGTAACATTACTACTGATATTATGAAACGGCCATTTAAAATGCTCCGTGGAAAAAATACCTATATACAATATTTCATGTAACTCATAGTATAAATATTAATCAATAAAAATGTTGGATCTCCCACACGCACAAATTCCGTTACTGATTTATAAGGATTTTCGGTACTTTTTCTATATACCAGCATCATAACAAAATGTGCTCCTTTTTTTTTTTTTTTCCAATTTTGTCATATACACACCGGGGTAACAAACTGGTGCCAAAATGACGTTATTTTTCCTAATATGGTAACACAGCTTATGTTGTTTATTCATTAACAAATTGTATATTTACTTTTATTTTCTTTTTCAAAAGTATACAATTTTTTTTTTTTGCCTTACAGTTATTAACTAATCCAATTTTATTTAGTGTTATTTTCTTTTTAAAATAATAGAAATTGATTAAAAAATGCATATGTTATTGGTATTCGAAAACTAGGTTTTCGCCAAATTGTCGTCAGGGAACAATTAGCACCAAACCCGGTGCATATATGACATAGGTGTTTTATTTTTTAATATCTTAATATCGTTTACACAATTTTGCTAATAGTGTCAGATATGATAGTTAGCGGCAGAAAAATTATTATTATGCGAAGTTAAAATCAGTTTCGGTTAGATCGTAACTGAACTCCTGAAACACGAATGAAGCGCGCATGTAATTAGATATAAAAATAGAGTAATATAATAAATAATATAATAATTTACATTAAGAGGACAACTAACCTCAAAATATCGATTTTTTAAATGTTAGATAGATTGGGGAAAACTTTAATTAAGTAGTTACAGAATTTTTTTTATAAAATTTGAAATGATTCAACAGAATTTTGCAACGACTTCATATATTTAATTCAAATCATTCGGCTTGGTAGTTTTAGCGCTATTATATGCGGACAGAGACAGATGGACAAACAGATGGATGGACCAGACATCCACTATAGATGCTACATAGTTGTATTGTATAATTATGATATTTTCCCATGAACCATAATGTAATAGAATTCTTTTGAGCCTTTCTGTAAATACACAATAATCTTTAGGCATTTTATTTTCAGTATCGAACATGGCATTGTAAATCTCAATAACACATTCTGGAATCTTTTGTGTGTTCCTGTAAATACTATGTAATTTCTGCTATATAGGAAGTAACTTCTAGTAGCCCTTAGCAACGTATATCAACGTAATAAAATGTTAAGTTATTCAATATAATTAAAATACACCTCAAACATTGTTTTCTCCTACACCATTATGTAATGGAATACTTTTGTGTGGCCTTGTAAATTAAGCGCAAATGTTCTTTGCACAGCAAAATCTACAGAATATATATTTTAATGAACTTCATAGGTGCATATCAGTTTCATTATATACGAAAAGTACATTAAAATGCACTTGCAGTTATTTTTCCGATTGGTGTAATCTAACGGAATACTTTTGACCGTCTCTGTAATTAAACTACCAATCGGTTGTTCATGAAACTTAAAATGACTTGACAAAATTATGCAACAATTATATATTTTAAATTTCAAACCATTTGGTTGGGTACTTTTTCCATAGTTATGTGCGGACAGAAGGACAGGTGGATAGACAGACAAATGACCAGATTAGACGACGGCTATAAGTGCTAAGTATTTATATAATTACGAAAGTACCTAAAAATATGTAGAAGATTTCAGAAATTTGATGCGTTAAATTGATCCCGTTTTTATGCAACGATATCCTTCTATAGAAAAAAAAAAACTAGCCTTAAACAAATCTCCAGGAATGACTCCTGGAATGATGCTGATGTGTAAGGTTTCCGGAAATAGCGCGTCCGGGTGGACCACACCTTCCATGAGTCGAATAGACCAATCAGGAAAGGGCTCTGTCTATGCATCGCGAAGCGATTCCATGGGGTATTGGCGAGCGCAGCAAGCAGGGATAGCCTACAACTTGGAATCGCGAAGCGATTACGCGGGGGGTTGGCGAGCAGGGGGGCGGAGCCCCCCTAGTTCTAAAAAATTTATTAACATTTTTTATGTACTTTTTTTTATTTTACTTTTACTTTTATTTATTTTTATTACTTTTTTTATATTATTATGATAATTTTTAGGTAATAAAGCACATTCCTTCAGGGGGTGGGGGGCTCTGTTTCCCCGAACCCCTCGTAAACTCATTAAATTTACATTTGTAATTTTCTATTAATGGTGCAACTGGTTTGAATACATATTAGATTTCATTTTACTCCGAGATTTTAAAGGGAATTTACAAACCTTTTATATTATTCTAATATACAAATAGCAGTATTGAATATTTTTTTACCTGCCAAACACAAACACCTGTATTTGATGTATAAGTAATTTACAGAAATATAAAGGAGTTATCTAATTTAGAATTCTAATGTTTTTACAATTTTTATTTGTCAAAGATATCACGTTTCTATAATTTATAAAACTGGCATATATTCATCCATTTTGTCGTTTGTTTCACTCAAACATTACACTGACACATTATACACTCTTATAATATTTAATTACGAATGGTAGCTATAGGCAACTATTAAAAAAATAGAAAAATAAATGAAATAAATACATTTGAAATAAATAAATCTCAAAAACAAATTGTTTTATATTATTGGAACACATTTATAAAAAAAATTCCAAAATTTACAGTAATGATTTAAAAAATATGACAAATGCATAGACAAAATTTCAAAATAATAGAAATAATTTAAGCTCCTTTTTGGTAAATTTCAGTATCCATTTATCATTTAATTTCATTAATCAAATGAGCCATTTTCTTTCAACAAATGAAAATTTGAAAATCGTTTGATTTGCCATAGAAGAGCATTATTGCGAAAAATTAAATATTCTATATTTTTCGAATGAATGAACCAAATACAGCAAAAAAGTATACAGCTAAATTCGAGTACCTCACCAACATATCCACTTAATTTAAAGTCAATCGGATGATTTTTGTGGCAGTTATCGTGGAACACACAGACAGATGGACAGACAGAATGAAACCAAAAAAATTCGAGTCTCCACAGTAAGCCTTCAATGATATTTCTGCAATGAAAACGCAATCGGTCTGCCAAGTCATATCTCAGTGGAAAACACCTGCAAACTCGATTTTAAAGGTTGATTCATAGTTTTACCATTGTGTTTTCCTACTACCAGTCTTCCATGTTTTCATACACTGTAAAAAAAATTGACCCTTTTGCTGCATCGTCACTCCCCCGCTTTTATAGAATGTCTCTCTTTTGACCCATGAGAATGCTCCATAATAGGCTGAAGTAATCGTTTCTTAAAAAGTGGTGGAGTGACGATGCCGCAAAAGGGTATTTTTTTTTACAGTGTACTTTTGAGTGCAGGAAAACACCGTAAAAATCGGGTTTTCAGGTGTTTTCCACCCAGATAGAACTTGGCAGACCAATTGCGTTTTAATATACGAATGGAGTTTTAAGTAATTCTAGAATTTCAAACCTTGAACTCGATGAGGTGATTGTCCGTGCTGTTGCTTCCCAGTCTATCCCCAAAAGCTTTTTTTTTTTTGCCTTTGTCATCATATAAATTCTGTATCCATACAGATTCTGTGAAATCGATGAAGAGCGTGCCTCGTTGATTTTTATTTCGCCATTTAGCAGAATCGCACATACTTTCAACATGTTAGGTACGAACACCCGTTGTTAGATCAGCAAAATTGTACTTATGTTATGGTACACAGTAACCTGATTGTAACTCGCTTTTTCAAACTTCTCTGAAAGGTACCCTTTCCAGAAGTCAGTGTGCAGATTGTTGACCCACCTTCTTATACGTTTACAAATTCTTTGCTTCTGAGTACTAGCATTATCATTACTATTTGAGGATTGAAAGAGAAAGAATTTGTCATTTTATAGCATATACTTGCAAAATACACTATTATGAAAACATACTTGCAAAATACACTATTATAAAAACATACTGTCACTTTTTTTTCTGACAAAAAAAAAAAAAAAAAAAAAAAAAAAAAAAACTACTTGACAATTTGATTGGCACCACCAACTCGTCCAATATATATTCGCATTAGGTCTAGGGGAGCGCTCTTATTTCACCAGGTACCTACCATTTCAAAAAAATGCCAAATTTTCATTCATATGTACCTGTTTTTTGCATGGAACTATTAAAAAGAGGAAGTGACATATCTTTAAAATACTGAAACTTCAACTGTAACTGCTTTCGCACTTAATGGAATTTTTCAACTGAAAGTAATGGAAATTCTTATATTCATTTTTACAGGTGGAATATTACTTCGGCGGTAGTAGTTCCACCACATTTCGACAAACAAGGCAACCCTCTGTCAGTGTCAGTAAAAGGATAATTTTACCTGGGCAAACTGACACCAGTAAAAATAAATAGAATTTTTTTACCACATTTGTGAGAAAAAATTCTTATAAATGAGATGCTAAAATAAGACGAAATTTTCTATTCAGTTTTATTGGTCAAATTTTAATAGTTGGTAATCAGAATCTGTTAATCCGATTAAACGAAACAGCCACCATCTTTCGCTAACCTCCTCAGTTAACTTCACTTGCAATTGATAGGCAATGCACTATATACCTGTTCCTATTTATTCGTAACTCCATTGTTTTCTGCATCATTTTATGAATCTTAATTCCTCTGCACAACAGTAACGTAAATCTTATGCGAGAACTAATCGTATTCTCGAATCAATAGATCAATTTCCGACACAGAGCAAAAATTGTTGGTACTACTTGGTTATCCTGTTGACCAATTTCGCCAAATTATACAAATCGCCAAACTCATTGCCAAACCATACATATTGACATAGTTTTTATTTTAAATAACGAAAGAAACAAATAATAAGTGGAAAATTAATAAAAATACACATAAAAAGCCGAAATGAAAATCACTTAATGGCATTTTAAACACGTGCATCGTATTTAATGTTATTGAATGTGACATTCACTATCATCCATTATTGGCATTTAATCTTATAGTTTGGCGATAGATTTTTGGTCGACGGGAGAACCAAGTAGTTGCAAATTATTTCACATAAAAAAATGTAACCGAAATTCTGTGGATGGAACCGTAAGTTTTCTTTAGGTAAATAGTTTTCTATTTTTTCTCTAATCTTAGTTTTAAATTAAAAACTGCATACTGTAAGGGATTTTTGTTTCTCCGTTAAAAACTGATCTTAACATTTTTTTAAAGCTTCAGCCAGGAATAAATTAATACTGCAAGAATATTGAATAACAATGTCCGAGTAAGTGTAAATTATTATATATTTTTTTTCTCATTTCTTCTATCTTAATTTTAATGAAGATAATTTTTCTAGATAGTAAGTTTTTCGTCGTATCAACGAATTTCAGGTTTTTTTTTAAAATAATTTCTTGCAACAAATTATAGTCCAGGAGCCGACCGCACAAAACACTAAATCATCGAGCACAAGAAAAAATCCTTTATATTGTAGAAGAGTAGTAGTTAGGGGAACCTAATCATCCATGTCTGCCGGAAGCGAAGTGGTGCATAAACCAAAAATTAATGCCACTAGTGGTTGACTCGTAGACTTAGCATTGTGTTTTCCTGCAATCAGTTTTTCATGTTTTCATACTTTTGATTGCAGGACGAACACAATGCTAAACCTACGAGTCAAGCACTAGTGGTATTCATTTTTAGCTTATGCACCACTTCGCTTCAGGCAGATATGGAGGATTAGGTTTCCTACTCTTCTATAAAATAAAAGATTTTTCTTGTGCTCGATGACTTAGGGTTTTGTGGGGTCGGCTCTTGTACTATTAGTAAGATCCACCAATTTGTTTCATTTGTTTTGGGAACAAAGTGTAAAAAATACTTTGTTTTAGTGATCGTTTAAGCTTAAGAAGGAACGTGACTTAGGAAAGTTCACTACCATAGAAGTATAAAGAAGGACGATGGTAAAACATTTTATTTCTGCTTGAAATATTTTTATTTAGTTGGTTATATAGATTTTTATCTTAATTATATTTTGTAATAAATTAATTGAAAGAATTTGGGAAAATTTGCTCTAATAGTTACAAGAATAGTGAATGGAAGTTCTCAAATTTCACACCGCAACAAATCATGGAGGAAAGAGATAGATGCAGATGTTTTTAGGTGTTTTCCACTAAGATATGACTTGGCAGGCTGAATTGTGATTTAATATGCGAATCGAGATTTAATTAGTCCTAGATTTTCATCCGTGAAATCGTGTCTGTGCTGCCAACTCCTGGTCTATATGATCAGAGTTTCGGTTCGGGGTTTACACGAATAAAAATACTCCTGTTTCCATATCATAAAAGAAATTGAACATTTAAAAAATAAAATTTTTTCATTATAAACCTTGAATATAAGTTTTTTTTTTTTTACGCGAGAAACCAGTGCCGTATAAAAAGCATGAAATTTCATCTATACATTCTGTGTAAAAAGTACTCAAAATTTATCATTTAAAAGACGTACGTAAGACCGTAAGAGACAATCAAGAGATAATTTAGTTTCTGGAAGTTGGTACCAAATGTACAGAGTTAAAACACAGAGTTTGATCTCCGTCTGCGACTTAGTGTGTTTGATAGCATTTTTTTATTTTGAGCGTACAGCGATTTTTTGACATTAGAAAAATTTGTTGAACAAAGAGATTGTTTTAAATTTTGTGTTTCAAATGAAATTTCGTGGACCAAACATCTTGAAAATCTCCGGAATTTCTCGTGGCTTTTCTACGATGATAATGCACCATTGAATAAAGCTTTCATTATGCAGAAGTATTTGGCCAAAAACACAGCGAATGTCATCGACCAAACATCGTACTAGCCTAATATGACTCCGTGTGACTTTTTCCTGTTCCCGAAGCTAAAATTGCTGTTTCGGGGAAGGGATTTTCAGTCAGTTGAGGCCATAAAAAATATATATAAAAATTCTTTTGAATGAGCCGAATGCTATATTCTTCTTCTATTCTAAATGTACCTCTGAGATTTTATGAAAAATGTATGTCGAATCGGGTCAGGGTTGTACCTGGAGTAGTTGTGTTGGACGGAATAGGGTCCATTTCAAACTAGGCAAAATCAATTTCGGTGAATAAATTATCTTTTTTTGTGTATTTTATTTAACAACTCTGCATATTTCTTACACAGAAATTGAAGCATGAATTTTAAATTATTCAATATATTTCTCGGGGCAGCGGCTGCCACAGGCAACTATTTTTTAATTCTAACTGACACCACTTTCTTAATACAAAAAACCTATTTCACACTTTGACAACAATTGCTAGAGAAATATAGGGGAAGATGGGGATACTTGAGCCATTTTTTGAATTTTAATTTTTTTTAATTTTTTATATTTTTTTAGAATAAAATAAATTATTGAAAATGAAAATTTGATATTTTTCCTTCAACTAAAAACCACTTTCAATAAATTTTGAACTATTTTTCTATGTATAATAAATGTTTATTTTTTGTTTTACATCATGGCTCAAGTATCCCCATGGCGGGGATACTTGAGCCATAGTGAAGGGATACTTGAGCCACTACGGAAAAATACCTACAAAAGTAATTTTTTTCGCGTTATTTTTGCACAAACATTTTACAGAATGATAAATTATGAAACGTAAAGTCTTTCAAAACCAATTGAGAAAACAAAGCTAGTAATACGACCATTTTTTGTCGTTAAAACTGGTTGTCGAAGGATAATTTGAACTTGAGTTATAACGACGGTAGAAACATCCTCAGTTCAGAGCCATTTAAATTTGGAATCTGCAATTCTTCGGGCAAATTTCATTTTCAAAATATTAAGCACTTATCCAACAAATATTTTTACAGTTTTCTTTCTGGCATATTTTATTAGTAAACAACCATCAATAGAAGGTTTTCTTTCACATCATCACCATCATTGACAGAATTTTCCTCTAATGATATTGTCGAACTCATGCTTTTAGTTTAGTAGCTGTCGGAATTTAAGCCAGATGTATCATTCTACTATTTCAAACACTTTTTTGATTTCACAGGAAAAGATTTTGTCTTCCTCTTTGGCTCGCATGTAGGTAAGTTTGAACTGGGATTTTTGTTGCTTTTCTTGTTTTTGTGCGCTCTTTTTACCAATTTTTCTTCAATTTTCTTAGTTTAAAAAAAAGTTACAGCAACAGAGGTTACGATTTCAATATAAAATACTAATCTTAATATGTTATATTAAAAAATAAATATTTTAATATGTTGGACCTAACTAATTAAAGTATTAGAGATTATAGCCTGTAAAACCGTTTTAAAAAGTTATTTTCATTTAATGAAAGTTAAATTGAAAACTATGTTTACATTTATCTAGACAGGCTATTTTGTTAGTCAAACCGAAAAATAAAATAGACATTTTCATTTAAAAAATATACATTTTTAAACATTTTTAGGTCGTTAATTTTTTAAGAAAAAAAAAAAAAATAAAATGAAAAATTATTTTCCCTTTTCTCCAGAAAAATATCTATTAGTGAGTATAAGGATGGAATTTTATTTTTTGTTTGTTTCACCCATGTTTAATTTCTAGTGGGGATGGTTAAGACATGGCTCAAGTATCCCCACTCTCATTGGCTCAAGTATCCCCACTATCACTATTTTTGTTTCCCAGAGTTTTACTAAATAAAGCATGCAGCAATTAGAACTATTTTTGACTCAAAATACAATTGAAATTATGCTTATTGAATGTATGTATATAGTTGCAATTTTAAACAAAACTTTGATTACAAAAAAACCATGCATTCAAATATTTACTTCAGATAGGGAAAAGACAACTATTAATCACTATACTTTCAAAATGGTACCAAGATGTGTGATTTCTTTTTTACATGTTCAGAACTATAAATATGTTATCATATTGGCAGTTTTAGAAAGAAAAATTAACCAACTGTAGAGATAATAGGGGTGGCTCAAGTATCCCCTATGCTCAAGTATCCCCACTCTCCCCTACATCAAAATTTATTTTAGAAAAATATTAGTGCGAATAGAAAATAAATATAGTCGCCTGTGGCAGCCCTGATTTATACGATTGAACGGCCTAATAAAAGCTCGGTTTCATTTAGTTGTTGTTCTCGGTAGAGAATTGGGAAATCTAAAGTATATCTGAATCTTTTAATTGGTTGAATTCCGCAACTTATTTAATTTTATTCGTTTCCTGATTAGTCCAAATTTGATGTCCAAAAATGGAACACTTCTGTTTTTTATTTTATTCGTTTTCTGATTGGTCCATGCGTAATGTCCAAAAACTGAATACTTCTGTTGCCACAATGACAAAATGAGTAATAAAAACTTTTAAAAAATATAATAATTTAAAAACAATTTGTGATAGAGATTTCAAAAAATTTCATTAAAAAAGGCATTTTTTTCTGTACCCAACGGTGTAAAAATTAAAAATGTGCGACGTTAAGATGTTGAAAAATTTGCAATTCCAAAAATTGTAAAGCTGAAATTTCATTTAAAATTTTTGTGATGGGTCCAAGAATATTAACGTTTAATCCAAGTCGTACGTATTAGGAGGCATTCAGAAATCCGTCTGATTAACTCCATCTAATTAAAATGCACATTTTAAAGTTAGAGTTGTCTATCTTTAATCTATTGTTTTTTTTAAAAATCATTTTTCTAGGAATGTTGATGTTTAATGCACGGCTCACGTAATATATGACTCTTTATAATCATCCTAAAAATGATGTTTATTATTATTACTATTAGTTTAACTATAGAATTTATTTATAAGTCTTTAAAAAATGAGTCTTTTCCAAATAGTCGTTATAATTTGTTAAATTATATATATATATATATATTTTGTTTCAGAATAAACGCCCCTGAAAATGGAATCGTATCGAATCGCGGTGACTGCCCACAAAGCTCTGTCGTTGCCCAGTCGATGCAAGCCAACAGTGGTGGCGAGTCTCAAAAGAATGTAGAATCTGGGAGAGCAGCTGGGATCAATCTCAAAGTATTCAATCAGACTCGAACAAACTATGCGGACAAGATTTCTAAAGGTAATTTCTTTTAGAAGCTAAAGTTTGACGCGTTCATTCCTCCCGCCGAAATGCAGATTTTTTTTATGGCGGACGTCCGTTTAAAACTTTCAAAAAATCTATTTTTTTTTTTTTTTTTTTTTTTTTTTTGCATATTCTGATAGCCTATAGCTTTTAGGCACTGGTATCTACATACTACTAGTAAATCTGCAGATCAGGAGCCTCAACGTCAGCTTTGTTCATATTTTTTTTTAAAACACACTTTGGGTAATATTCAACTTCCTGGAAACTGCAATTTAAAATTTTCAAATTGCGTAATTATTTATAAGAATAAAATAAGAATTAGAAGTTTTCATTTATCAAAAGCGGTAAATTAAAAATTTAGTTATGTTAGGATATTCTGAAATTTTCATGATCTATTATTTTTGTTTTGTTTATTATAACATAGTAGATTTCTTCAGGGGGGCTCCGCCCCCCTGAACCCCGCGAGCCTCACTTAATTTAAATTTGTCACTTTCTGATAATTGTGCTAATGGTTATTGTATATCTTGCATTTCTTTATACATTTTGATTTATAGGAATAACTAACAGTTTGGGCAAATATTTTTCATTATCCTCATACTTCTACATGCCTGCCAACCACAAACACCTAAACCTGCATCAGGAACTTTTGTAAGTGTAAACTCAGTAATCTAGAGTTTTACATTTTTGTTTCCGGAAAAAAAAAAAAAAAAAAAGTTTTGATTGCATTTTGCTGCAGTTATAGCGGGACAGACAGATATACAGAAGAAGAGACTGACATATGAAAAACAATAAATTTCGTGTCTCCAAAGTAAGCCTTCACTGAAGTTTCGACAATGACGTCATTATTCATGAGTTATTGATATTCATGTTTCTTGTATTTTTAACGACTACTATAAAATACCTGTTTTTGTTCAACTATGACGTCATATATTACTAAGTGAAATATTTATTAAAAATATAATTCTTTTTTATTTCTTTTACTTCAAATTATGTCCCCCATTTTTGTCAGAAAAATTCTTATTAACGAAACGAATATCCGTATTTAATATTTAACAAAAAGTACTATATCTATAGTTATTTTAATTCTGACGTCATATTTTTTTTTCATAGTTTAATTTTTCGAATGGAAATTGCTCAATTGAAACTTATTGCTGTTGAAAAATTATTATTCCAAATTTTGATTTTTTTTGGCAACGATAAAGGAAATTGGTTAAATTTTATCTAAAAAATCCCTATTGATTCTGTATGAAAGAGAAGGAAATTTTGAATTATTAAGGAAAATATTTGAATAAAATTACTAAAACATAGCCTATGTTTTTTTTTTTCTGGGCTATGCTAAGATACAAAGACATTACGCAAAGATACAAAGACATTAATTAATTCATAAATTTTGATGTTGACTTCATTTAAATTTTGTACACGCTTTCAAATTTATAACATTATAAGGATAAGGATTAAGATGAATGGTTGCTTAGCAACCATTAAAAGAAAATAAAGAAAATGAAATGAATACATTTCAAATAAGTAAATCGCTAAAAGAAATTAGCTTATGTTATTGAAACACATTTATAAAAAATCTCCAAAATTTTCAGTAATAATTTTAAAAATCTGACAAATGCGTTGATAAAATTTCAAAATAATACGAATAATTTAACTGGTAAATTTTAGTATTCATTTATCATTGAATTCCATTAATCAAATGTGTCATTTTCTCTCAGGGAAAAAAAATGAAAATCATTGGATTTGCCATAGAAAAGCATTATTGCGCGAAATAAAATATTCTATATCTTTGGAACGAATGAATCAAATCTAACAAAAAACTACACAGCTTAATTCCAGTGTCTCACTAACATACCCACTTAATTTCAAGCCAATCGAATGCTTTTTACGTCAGTTATCGCTGAACAGACAGACAGACTGACAGACAGACAGACAGAATCCAAAAAATTTCGTGTCTCCAAAGTAAGCCTTCACTGACGTTTCGGCAACTAGGCTTGTGCGTTGTCTCCAAAATAACGATAGTCAAAGGCGAATTTTCTCAGCTTTTGCACAACCTCTTTAATTTTATTACTAGTATTTTATAAGTGTATTCTTCACTTAATCTAATCTCAGGAAAAGGACAGTGAGGAATACTTTTAGAAAATATTGGTATTAAAATTCAAGAAACAGTACAAACGCGGTAAAATATCCGCCGTTTTTGCGTTAAATATTTAGACAGGCGGTGGTCTAGAATATATCCCCAAAACAGTTTTTTGTAATTAGAATTATTACAAAAATTACAGCAACCTATAGATCGCTGTAATAAATTGTCGCTAAATCGAAATTTAAACACATTTTTCTAACAATGACTTTTTTTGTAATTAGAATTATTACACAAGTTACAGCGACCCATAGATCTCTGTAATGAATTGCCACTAAACCGAAATTAGACGCATTTTTCTAAAAACGGCCTTTTTTTTATCTGGTCCTTTGTTCGATTTCTTCAAAATTTTAATATAAATATCAAGGATTTAATTCTCTACGGCGTTATGCAGAATTTTTTTCTTTTTGCAATTTTTCTTATTTCCTTAAGGCATATTTTAAAATTCTTTTTATGGGGCTAAAATCGAATTTTTTTGTTTATTTTTCTTTCTTTCTTTTATTTTTATTTTTTGTAAAACTTTATTTGTTATCACTGGCATTATTTCTTCAGTTTTTGTTAAGTTTTCTCTTGGATCACGTACACTGATTTCACTTCGATCTTCACATTTATATAGATCGTTATAGAATTTTTTCGACAATGTGTAGTATTTCGTCATTGGTTTTTGTAATTGTTCTATCTTTCTTCTTCAGTGCAAAAATATAATTTCTTCCAACACAATTTGCGCTTAGCTGATTTAAAAATTTTTTAATCCTCTAGAACTCTTTTGACAAGATCACAGTTGAATTTTCTGAAATCTTCTGCAACACATTTTCTTATCACTTTACACAATTCTGCATATTCAATTCCTGATTTAGGATCTTTTTCTTCTTTTTAAATTCTCTGTATTTCTTCACTAATCTTCTTGCTTCTTCTGTTATTTTTTTTATTTTACTTGTGCTTCCCACTCTATCTTCTTTGTAATTTCTTAATTTTCTTGTAGATTTTTGATTAATTTATGATTCACTATCTTGCTCTTCTTCTAAAATTGATTGATATACTTGGAAACGGTGCAAACTAAATTCTTTTTCATGTTTCTGGAGATTTATAATATCGATTGATTTTTTTGAGTGGTACAAAAGTTTCATTCTTTGCATTTTAGTATTTAATAGCAGTTTGCATCTAACCAACCTGTGATCGCTTCCTGCGCTGAAGTTATTGAGAACACTGTAATCCTGAATAAGATTCTTCTTGTTTGTCAAGAAGCAGTTTATTTCACTTGTTGAGTCATTTACACAACGCTCTGTCCGTTTTCTTTGTGGCTTTTCTTGGAAAATGAATTGATATATTTGTTCACATTCTGCAAACTCAATCAATCTGTTTCCTCTTTCATTACGCATCCCATTTCTATGATTTCCTTACTCACCCTCATTTTTTTCCCTCAATTCTAGTACTCCAGTCTTCCATTTTTAATTTCATGTAACATTTTCTCTTTTAATGCATTGAAGAATAGAAATATATATTTCCAGTTTCTTCATCAATATAGCTTCTTGCTGGTGTGTAAACTTGGATAATTTACAGCTTGTATAATTAACTTTGCAACTCTATCCGATGCATTATCATATTCTACGACGTGATTCTTCCACCTTTACTGAATCAGAAATTCTATGCCGCTTGTTTTTCCATCTTTTGTGCCTCTGTAGTACAATACATATCCACTGGCAAAATCATTCTGCTCTTCTTACTTCATATAATGTTAGGATGTCCCAGACGATTTTTTCCAATTCTTTTTAAAGTTCTTGTAAACGATTTACCGAAGATAAGGGTCGTTCATTATACGTAGCGGGGGGCCTTGAACATATGGTAGCCAAACCGAGCATGGTAACTTTTTGCACCCTCTGTCTTTATGTCTTTCCGATTTCTATTGTAACCAGGAATTGTCGGAATTGAGGGCAGTGATCTGTTTTGTGGATTCATAGCAAAACAAGAGGGGGAAGAGGTGGTCAAATTTCTCCACGCTGGCCAAGCAGATTAGAAGAAGTCCATCCGCGTTTGTTTCATATGCACTAGACAAGAATACTAACAAGCTGCGCCCGTGAAATGTGCGGATTAGACATTAAGTCTCTGCCCCCAGTTGATTCCTTTAAATTATCCTCGAAGGCAATTAAAGGGTCTTCTCCTGATTTATAAGCAGAAGCTTTTAAATGCCCCATATGTAAATACTGTAGTTAGCAATAAAAGTTAATAAAACATATCAAATAGCTATTCATCTATGTATTATTGTAGATTGGACTTTACTCATGTAACGTCAGCCGCGGGTAAACAGAAGAAAAACACCAATATGCATGAAGAACATTTTAACACTGCTTCCTTTTGCCCAATAAACGGTCTTGTTTGGAAATTATCTAACCGCAGAGGCGTAGTTGCTGCCATTCTTGGGTGAAGTCCATTTTTAGATAATTTCGAAAATATTACGCAATTACTTCCTAATGAATTTCAGGCGATCATGTCGGAATTGTGCTGGACGAGGCGAAAGTGGATCGCCCTGATTCGTGTCCCTGTTGCAAGCGAGAGGTCGGAAAACTGGAGAAACTCTGGGACCGAAAGAAGTCGACCAGGGTGATAATCTGGGAAGAACCCAAATTAAAGTTTAAAGGTCACTCGATTACCGCCCATGACTACACGGAGCACTCATATCCCGAAAGGTAAAAATGTTTCTATGATATTCTTAATCAATGGTATTGGTCCTCTCAAAGGCTGGATACAACTTAGATAAGTACATTTTTAATATATAGACAGCACAGCATATTGTATTCCACTTCACTAAATTGCGTAAAAGAATTGAACATTGGTAAACAAGAAACATATTAGAAGGTCTCTAGACGAGATACATCTTCGAACACACAAACTCGCGCGATAATCATTCCTTTAATTCTCTTCCCTTCAGGGGTTTTTTAATTCATTTAATTTCTTGACATGGCAACAATATACAGTGGCGGTCCCTTTTTCATTTCCTTTCTGAACAAGTCCGATTCCTTTCAATGGGAGTCAGGGTAATAGCGTTGACCATGTACAACTGGGTACAACTTAGTACACAAACACTGGATACAACTTAGACAAGCATATTTATAATACTGACGGCACAACATATTATATTTCATTTCGCTAAAGCGCGTACGAAAAATTAAATATTCATAATCCTGGCTATATAAACATTAGAACGTCTCTATACGAGATACATCTTCGAACATAAGGAATATCTACAAACCGGCGCAATAATCATCTTCTTAATTCCCTTCACTTCAAGTTTGGCAAAATATCCTTAGCTATTTTGCCGAAAAGGCCAACAGCGCCATCAATATGTTATCGAAAATATGGAATGCAGTCGTTTTGTTTCAAATCTTTTTAAGCATCGAAATTATAAATAAGTAAACTTTCATTTTTACGAAAATTTTTGAATATTGAATTTTTTTTTTTTTTGCGATCTTGATTTGAACAAAAATATCCCTAAATACCAGAAACAAAAGAACTTTTAATGATTTTTTTTTCAAATTAAAATTTTAAAATTGTAATCATTTTAAAGATAGTCATTGTAGGTTAATTCATTCATTATTCTTGTAACTAATCGCAATATCTATAGTCTATTCAAACGAAGCGAAAACAAGTAAATAAAAGTACGTGCAAATTGGCAGATTGTGTAACGCTTTGTTCATCAATGTTTTGTCAGCACTGATCATTACCAAAGAAACGCACTTTGTTTTGTATAAAAAATTCTAAAATTTGCGAGAAAAAATATTTAATTTGTGCAGTTAATGTATCAATTGAATACAATCATAATTTTTCAGAAATTCCAACATAGGAGTGACCGCAGTAGACAGTATTTCATCTGAAATCTACCTAAAATTGAGGAAGTATTCAAGTAACAAATTGCTTATTTTCTGACTCAATTTTAAATTCATTTTATTATCAAACGCTTTCAATTGACAGGTTCTCTTATTTAGTAACTGTGTAATGCGCCGCATTGGTCAGTTTTTTGATTGACGCAGAATATATTTCTAGAAAAGTCACAGTAGGCATTTCGAACAAATTTCCCGAAGCGATCGTGATTGAAGAATTGAGGATGCATTCAAATAACGAATTTTTTATTTTAAGACTCATTTTTAAATTCAATTTTGCTCTCAAATGCATTGAATTGACAGTTTCTCTTATTTAAAAACTATACAGTGTGTCCACTCTCAACGGTTGCCAGTGGCTAATTTCTAAACTGTTAGTCATAGACATATAGTTCCAATTGGGAAAATGCTTTAAGAAAGGTAAAGAATTGTTTTTAAGCAATTTAGATCAAAAAAAGTTTGATTAAAAAATTACAAAAATTAAATTTTTATACGGTCTTCGGTCCTATAAGTGATATTTAGTAAAAAATTTCCTTTACTCCAAGAAGCATTACAAAAAGGCCCCATTTATCTAACTTTAAAATTGACCAAATTATGAAACTTTAAATTTCATGATTTAAACCACTTTTCTGTAACTGAAAACGGACGAATTGGACTAACTTTTAAGGGAACGTACACTAAGTGCTTAAAGTATTATAAAGCACGACCATTTCCAACGCTGTCCAATATCTAATTCTTAAACCGTTTGTCAGAGACATATAGTTCCAGTTACAAACATGCTTTGAGTGAAGTAAAAAAATATTTTAACGCAATTTAACTGAAGATGCTGCCTCCGTATAAGTTTTACGATAGTGTAAATTTTAATTGTCTGAGCGAAGCGAAGTCTTTATACTCAGAGATACGTAACGATATTAAAATTCAAAAAAATTCTTTCGTCAAGCAAATCTCAAAAAGTACTTGTCGGATTTTGATTCTGTTTGTACCAATAGGTACCTATGGAGGTAATCTGGTGAATGCACTACCTACGAAAAATTAATTCCAAATAGTTTAAAAGTTATATTAAAAAAACTGATAAAAAAGCACAATTTATTTGCATACGTCACAGTTGTTGTTGTTGTTGTTGTATTGACCAAAATATTGGCCCGGTGAGCAGCTTTACATTTCTATATAGCACATACGTCACAGAAATTTGGTGTGCGTCATTTTCACAAGCTGGATGTTTTCATTAGATTTCCAAATTCAAGCACGTGGAGCAAGGAAAATATGCAAATAATTTTCATGTATGTGCTATAAAACATATTTAAACTTAAGAAACAACGGTAAAAGAAATCTTTTTTTTTCCGTTAATTGAAAAGAAAAAAGGCATAATTCTTAGTAACTTAGCATTTGATATTTTGCGATTTTTTTTATAATTGCTTTTTATAATCACCATGTAACATCGCGTAACACCATGTAACATTTCGCGCGTGCAAATTGGAAACAATTCTTTCGTATTTAAATTAAATACGAGTTTGACATGGCTGCTTTACATGTTACTTTTATTAATAGATTATATATTGTTCATTCTGTTTACATCGATCACTTTTTTTTTTGTAATATTTTGTTATTTTGTCATTCAATTTCGCCAAACTAATAACCAAATTACACATATTGATATATTTTTTTAATTTTAAATAACGAAAGAAGAAATAAATTATTAAAACATTTATAAAAATACAAATAAAAAGTGGGATTAAAAATCCCTTGATGACGTTTTAACCTCTTGAAGAGAGCCATTCGCAGTATGTAAACGGTTAATTTCAATGCATAAATTGTCAACTGGCACCAGTAAATTTTTAGTACAATTTTGATCTCATAATATACGTGACGAAACGGTTTTGATTATTTCAGATTATTTTCAATTAAATTTGTTCTTAAATATAAATTGACCATTTTTGGAGCACAAATGCCTTGCCCCTGAAAGATTTAAACACATGTATCGTGTTTAATACGATTGAATGAAACATTCCCGATCATCCATTATTGGCGTTTAATCTAATAGTTTGGCTTAATCTTATAGTTTGTCGACAGACAAGTAGTACCAAAAAAGAAACATTAGTTGAAGCAATAAATAAAAATTATAAATAATCATAATAATAAATATAATAAAAAATATACATATCACAATAAATCGAAAATATTAACACTTACAGCAATATTCAAAATCAAAGTTTTCATCAATTTGGCGACAGACAAAATCGCACCAACTTGGCGCGTATATGACATTTATGCCAGATTTATGTGTAAAAAATAAGCATAAACGTTCATCAGATATGAAATCAGACTTTCTGAAGCCCAAAAAGGACCAAGATTTATAAAAACGCCGAAGTGAAGGTATTAATGGAAAAGTACCATATAAATAGGACAAAAATATCATATACGTATTTCGGGTACTACTTTGTTATGCCGTCGACCAAAAAAATATAGCCAAATTATAAGATTAAATTCCGACAACAGATGACCTTGAATGTCCCATTCAATAACATTAAACATGATACGCGTTCGTAAAACATCATAAAGTAATTTTTACCTCGACTTTTTATTAATGTTTTACTAATTTAATTTTTCTTATATTAATTAAAATAAAAACTTAGTTAACATGCATAAGTTGGCTATTACTTTGGCGATTTGTATCATTTGGCGAAATTGGTCGATGGGATAATTAAGTAGTACCGTATTTGGTTTGGCGAAAATTTGGCGAAAATCACTTTTGAATTATTTTCTGTTATATTAAAAAGGAAACAACAATAAATAAAAACGCGATTAAATACAGATTTAATTAATATAGAAAAAAACAATTGCCTGGTTACCATGTTATGCAAAACAAATTGAAAATTGCACGTGAAGTGTAGCAAATGTGATGCGTTCGTACGATAACTAAGTTTTAAAAACATTCAGATCTTGCTGTTATAGTAGCCAGTACTTTGGATACGGTATAGTGTCCGAAACTTTTTTTGTGTTCCTGTAAATATACAGGAAGTAACTTTTATTACACCTCAGCAACGCATATCATATTCATAAAATGTGAAATAGTTTAATATAATTAAAACGCGTCCCAAACAAAGTTTTCCCGTATAACATTATGTAGTGGAATGCTTTTAGGTGGCCCTGTAATTTAATAATAAATATTCTTTGCATCACAGATTGTAAAGAATGTATATTTTAGTATATATGTGTATATATATATATGTACTTCATAGGTTTATGTCAATTCTACTTTAAATTATTTTTTCATATTGACCGTAATGTAAGGGAATACTTTTGATTGTTCCTGTAATTGATCTATGCATCCTATTTTCATAACATTTGAAATGACTCCATAAAATTGTGTAATAGTTATATATTTTAAATTTCAAGCGATTAAAATGCATTTGATGCTTTTTTCCCCCATTGGCTGCAATGTAATGGTATACTTTTGATTGTCCCTGTAACTGATCTATGCATCCGATTTTCATAAAATTTGAAATGATTCGACAAAATTATCTAATAATTATATATTTAAAATTTCAAACGATTAAAACTTATTTGAAACTTTTTCCCCCATTGACCGTAATGTAAAGGAATAATTTTGATTGCCCCTGTAGTTGATCTATGCATCCGATTTGGTTGGGTAGTTTTTGCGTTGTTATAGGCGGACAGACAGACGGACGGACTAAACGACAACTATAGGTGCTACGTATGTACATAGTTACGAACGCACCTAATAACGATATTTCGATGCCAATTATATAGAAAAGTACCAAATCCTGTCCTGGTTTTTTGGGTGAAATTTTATTTTATTTATTTATTTATTTGCATTAAATGAATCGGTTGCGCTTTTTTTTAATTTTCCAACAAAGTTGAAAAGTGTTTATGCATTCGGTTTGTCTGTCCGTCTGTCCACATTCCAACATCCGTAAATATACTCGGATTTTTATGCAATTGGTAAATCTCATGTAGGGTCCCCTAGGCATGTTTATTATTGTATATGAAGTATGTGAGATTAATAATTTACTTACAGGGTAACCCAAAAGTTTTCCATCACATTATGGTCTATAAGAAAAATCGTTAACAGATTATTTTAATGAAATTACATTTTTTTAAAGTATTGAAACTTATATAAATCGATGAATTGCATTACGATTACGTTTGAACAGGACATTCATATCATTTTTAATCCGTTTACAGGGACACACAAAAGAAATAAGTTACAATACTGTCCTTGAGCAATAATTGCTTGTCATGTGTTTTCAATTTCGGCATGTGCTTTGAAATTTAACAGTTTTTTAGGTGCATTTGTAATTACATAAAAACGTAATACCTATAGCCGTCGTCTGAACCGTCCGTCTCTCTGTCCACATAGAACAGCACAAAAACTATCCAACCGAATCGTTTTAAATTTTAAATATATATTTGTTGCCGAATTTCATTGAGTCATTTTAAATTTTGATAAAATTGGATAAATAGTTCAAATACAGGGACAATCAAAAATATACCGTTACATTATAGACGATAGGATGAAAAAATTCCAAGAACATTTTAATAATGTTACGCGCCCATCGAAACATAATTAAATTGATATGCATTTATGAGAAGCACTAGAATATATATTTTGTAGAGCATGCCGCACAAAGAATATTTACTATTCAATTACAGGGCACCACAAAAGAATTCCATAACAAAATGGTACGGGGAAGAGGTACATTAATTTTTCAGCTTTACTAATCTGGGGATTTTATCATTTTCTCAACTGTCATTAGTCTTTAAATAATAAATTTTTGGAATAAAACTGCATAATCGAGTTCATATTGACATATTTGAGTCAGCATGTCTTGCGAAAAAATATGCGCAGATTTATAAGTCACTTGTGGTGACATTTTTACAGCTCAAGGCTTATGCAGACTAGATATTCAAATATCGTTCGTACCTTACACTGCACGCACTGTATATTCCTTTTATTTAATGCTACAATGGTACAATTCCCATGCTACAATGAAATACTGCTCAACTTCATGAGAACAAGTTTGAAAAGAAAGAAAAGCAGTGTATGTAGTGGCTAGCATGCAGAATCCATTTAAATCTGATCGAGCATATCTGAGACACACTCGAACGATGCATTGCATTCCTTTGTTGGCATTTTCAGGATTTTTATATATCATTTTTTAAAGAGAGAATTCCCTAAATTCTTTTAGAGAGCCTCATCAAATCCATAGAAAACAGATATAGATATTATATTATTAACTATTCTATATTAACTATCTAAGGGGACCCCACACCATGTAAAAAAAGCCTTCATTCTACTCAACCATCATGATTTGTGCAATTTTTTGTGCTGTTTATATATTTTACGTCATTTCAAAGCGTTCAAATTCCGATTAAAGCTATTTTAATGTTTTATTATCTGCATTGCTTTTAATGCATTGCGTACTTCCAATTTTATACCCATGCATGGCTGATTTGCATAGTTTGCTTTCCCAGTTTTTAACCGTGTATAGAAATTTTTATATAAAATTTTGCATTTCTTCCATTTACTTTGCTCATTTTTGACATTTAAATTTATAACACTATATAATCAATTAAAAATAACGTCTCATTTTTTATTAACTATTTGGAAAATAGTTGTTCTCGGTAGACAATTGGGAAATATGAAGTACATCTGAATGTGTTTGCTACGATGAAAAAAAAATAAATAAAAATAACTTAATAACAAATTGAGATACAGGTTTCAAACAAGTTGCATTTAAAAGTAAATTTTCTCTTTATACGATGGTGTAAAAATTGAAAATGTGCAATGTTTGGAAATTTAAAAATTTACAGTACTGAAAATTGTTAAACTGAATTTCATTTAATATTTGTTTTTGTGATTGATCCAGGAATATTAACGTGACTGTAAATGTCCAGGCATATTAATATGACTCTGTTATTATGTAAGCTACGTTTTGATCATCCTGAAAATGATGTTTTTATTATTGTTTTTTTAAGTATAGAAATCATTTATAAGTCTAAAATTATAGTCTTTGAAAATATTATTTTCCAAATAGTTGTAATTTGTTAAATTACATTTGTTTTTTAAATGTGGTATTTTTTCTTTACTTTTTGCAAATTATTATTAAATATATGTTCTCAGCAATATCGCTCAGACTAATCCCTCTGAGGGAAGTCCTAGTTAAATAACTTCTATATTGGTTAAAATAATTGAAGACGCGAGTTTCAAAATTCTCTTTATCGAGAAAATCAAATTTTGGGAAATCGCGAAAAATCTTTAAATGCGTCCATATGTTTTCATTATAAATTTGGAGATTTTAGTGTTACATTTGTGCAGATTGATATAGACTGATATATAAAACAAATGCGATAAGGCGAGTTTTGAAATTCACATCCTCAATTGTATTTTTACATATGCTATATTTTGTAGAGAAATAAAGCTGTTTCTTTTCATGATTTTATTTGAAAAAGATGTGTTATTTTGATAAATTTTTATTTTAGTTATAACGTTCGTATGCATGTTTTCCTAGTTCAAAATTTGTATTCAAATTTTAACTCACTTCCAAATATCCGATCGAAGGTCAATTTCTTAATTATTTATATCCAATGACAATGTAAACTTAATACGATTGTAGGTGCGTACCATTCATTTATTTTATAGGACTACACCAAATTCTATTAGAATTTTAAATATGCATCATTTTGTAACGAATTGTGATTGTTACATTTCATAATTTAATTTAACGAAATCTCTGTTATTTTTTTACTTATAATTTTAGTAAAATTTTTTTATTTTGCTTTACTTTGTAAACATCAACATAAATTTAAAAATGATATTGTATAAATTATTTTACTTTCAATGTTTAATGTGAAATTCTATATGTGACGTTTATTTTTGTTTCCAGTAAATTTGTGACTGACCCCTATTCTGCAGCAAAAAAGGTGCTTCAACTTTAATCAGCTATTATTCGGTCAGTTATTATCGTAGGTCAGCGGTTCCCAATCTTTCTTGGTACGTGACCCACCTTTCAATGAAAAAAAAAATTTCGCGACCCACCTTTCAGTACTAAGAAAGTTCGCGACCCACCCAAGATAAAGTTATGTATCAGTATAGCAATTTTTGTACCATCTCTATACGCTCGGCTATCTTATTCAACGAAAAACGCAAATGTTGAAGACACATTATCAACAAAAACAAGAATCGATGATCTCAATGTGTGTAAGTGGATAGTAATTAAAACAATGCACAAACTACAAAGATAGCTAAAATACGTTTAATTATTATGAAAACACAGCTTTATAATCAAAGAGATTTCTGGTATTGGTGTTTATCAAAGTGGCAACATACATTAATACGCAGTTTGTCTTCAGTACTTGTTTTTCGAAACCAGCAAAGTAGAAAAAGCATGTTCTCGTAAGCACGAAGTGCTGAATTTCATCAAGGACCTCAAAGCTGATTTAACTGTTTCTGGATATTCTGTACGTATATTAACCTAGAAGGAAATTAAGGATTTTCCCTTGAAATATTATTTCCTGTTGAAATTGTAATATATTTTTAAATAGATGAAAAAAAAAAGAGATATATTTTGATGCCCACCAGTGGGTCGCGACCCATAGATTGGGAACCGCTGTCGTAGAGGAATTGGACTTTGTTTGTCCTACCTGTTAGAGTAGTGGTAAAAATTTACTAAATATCACTTATAGGACCGGGAAAATGTATAAAAATTTAATTTTCGTAATTTTTTAATAAAAAAATTTAATAAAAAATTGCTTTTAATGCACGTGTTTTTAAAAGTTTGAAAAATATTTGCTGAAAGTTCGTTTTCAATTGCGGTACGCGTTTTTAAGTTTAAATCTTTATTTAGTTTTTTTTTTTTTTTTTACTTGGTGTGTATAAATTCTGTAGATCATATACAGAGCTGCACAAAATCTCTCTTCAGTGACATGTGCAACTATGATGAAATAAGTTTTCTAACCTGAAATTTCGAAGGTCCCCTGTTTCATTTTGAAGTCGAATTTCGGAATGACTAGAAAACAGAACTCGAGTCTTTCTGCCGCTGTCTTGAAATGATACTTTTAAAAGAATCAAAAGTGCGCTTCTGGCAGACATGGATGATTAGATTCCCCTATTACTACTCTTCCAAAAATTAAAGGTTTATTTTCTTGAGCTCGATGACATAGGGTTTTGTGCGGTCGGCTCTGGGACTGTTAGTACATTTTCATACTGTAGATACTATGCTTCTCATTAAACTGTTGTAATAACTACATTTTATGCCAAGAAAAGAATAGGATAATGAAAAATCCGAGTGCATAACGAGTGCAATATGAAACACATTGCTAACTTCCTATGTGCAAATGGGATGAGCGAGTGTTGAAACACTTATTTTAGCTGCAATTTACTATTTCTGCAAAAGTGTAAAAGGGCCTTAAAAGTAAATTCGATATTTGAACAGAATTTCATTTGGATTTTCGGAACAGAAATTTATTGAGTGACCTTGGAATCTTTTCCAGGAGAGCTCAAAATGTTTTAGGGAGGGCTGAGCCCCCCCCCCCCCCCCCTATCACCTAGCACTCTCTTAGATACGACCCTGATTTCACATCATCGGGCTCAGGCTGCGAAAAAAAAAACGGCCCGAACTCCTCTCTACATAGCCCAACAACTGCACTGCATGCAGAATTCTTAACCAGTTTTGTGGTGCTGCCATCTATTACTTTAAACCCCAAACATTCCACAACACTGAGCTTTTTTTGGAATTTCATAAAATTTTGAAGAATTCCGAAATTAAAAAAGGATGGAAGATTTTGTATTCCTTTTTTAAACTTATACCCAGGGGTGTAGTCGTAAAAATAATCGAGGATATACGCTCTAAGCAGAAGCTATACGCTCAAGACAGAGGGTGTACCACAGAGTGTATATACTACAGTTTTCTTGAGAAACAAAGGGTATACGGTGCTCCTTTAAAAATTCCAGAAGGTATACGGCGTATACCCGCTTATATCCTCCACTACATCCCTGCTTATACCTTAAGCGTTAAGCTTAATAACTCGTTACATGAAACTCGAGGAATAGGGAATAGAGAAGCTGCTGTGTTGAAATGAGACATTTTTCTTTTGTGGCTCCGGGGGAACATTATAGAGTTTCCACTGTGTGTGTGTGTGTGGGGGGGGGGGGGGGGGGAATTGTACTTTTTGATAATTGAAAACGTAAAATTTCAAAATTTCCCGGGGAGAGGGCATTTTATTGCTCCGATGGGAAATGTCCCACTCCGGCCACCTCCTGAAATCAACACTGGAGAACATGGTGGATTTCAGAATTTCCATGGTCTTTTTCAGTTTGAGCTAGAGAGAAAGAGAGTTTTTGTATCACCTGAATTTTCAACGTGTAGCGTCAGTATTTAGAAAGTATTAGTAAAGTTTTGTAAATATGTTTATGAGAATATTCTTTAATAAATTCTGCATTCTGTTTTTATTTATTAATTTTCTTTCTTACAAACTCTTATTGGAACTCTTATTATGAAGAATTGAACTTTTATTTTTAAAGACAGCGTAGAGCAAAACAGTGCCAAACTAAATGTACAAATATGTCTCGCATTTTAATATTGCAGCAATGTTAAAAAAAATATATATTTAATTGTTTTACGTTTTAACAGATTTTTATTTTACTTTTGTGTGTATTTACGATGATATTTATTTAACCAAACCTTATGAAATTTTTAGACCATTATGAAGTCTACACTGTAAAAAAATTCTGTGCAAACACAGAAAAAAAGCGGAATTCTGTACTAGTTCTCGGGGTAGTACTTTACCATTATATTTTCCTTCTCCCAATCCTCCATGTTTTCATACTTTTGGATACAAGAAAGCACAATGTTAAGCCTACAAGTCAACCGTTAAATTCGGGTTTTTTGGTGTTTTCCACCAAGATAGGACCTGACAGACCGAGTGCGTTTTAATATACGAATCGAGATTTAACTAATCCTACATTTATGAGCTGCCGCCCCCGGTCTAAAGCGTAGAGTTAGTGTTCGCTACAAATTATTGATTTTTTGTTCCGCGTTACTCTCTACACTTCATAACTCTCTAAGTCTACGAGTCAACCTCTAGTGGTATTCATTTTCGGCTTATGCACCACTTCGCTTCCAGCAGACATGGATCATTAGATTCCCCTATCACAACTATTCCATAAAATAAAGGATTTTTTCTTGTACTCGATGACGCAGGGTTTTGTGCGGTCGGCTCCTGGACTATAAGATATAGTAATCTACACTTACAAACTACAGGGAAAGTAACAACTTCGGTAATTTTATTGCTTGTAACGCGCCACTTTCAGCCACTGCTGATGATTAACAGTAGAATCGCATTACAATTAATGTAAGTTTAATGAATATAATTTGGATTGTTAAAAAAATCTATTATTGTATCTATACTAACAAAAGAACAAATCGCTCTGTCTGTCTGTATGTGTGCGATGGCTCGCGAAAACTGCGGCACGTACGAGGCTCATTTTTTTGGAGAAGTTAGTCCAAGGTCTCTCCTGATGTACCTGAAGCTCAGAATTTTAATTTTTTCATTAGTTTCGAAGATATTAATTACGAAACGCAACCTATTATCATCTAAAAGACATTTTTTAATGCTTGGGGAACGAAAACGCTTGCACAATCGCGCAAACACATATACGCGAAACGAAGAAAGAAGTATTTTTTCGAGTTTCTTTCTGTTTCTGGATCATTTTGTTGAAATCAAAATTAATCAAACTGCTCGGACAGTTAAACTTGAAAGACATATTTTGAAAGATCGTAGTTTTAGATCTCAAATGGTATAAACTATTAAAAAAAAATGTTGCAGTTAATCCTTTGAAAAAAAAAAAAAAAAAAAATTCAAAAAGAGTTGTTTTTCTCAAAACCATTTTCCTCCCTTTTTTCAACGCCCCTCCAGGTTGCAATTTTTGAGATATAAACAAACGAAAAATAATGATCTTAAAGTAGAAACTCTCTTTCAATTGATGATGTAATCGGATTTTAAAAATATGGATTTTAACCCTTTCAATTACATTAGCAAAAGTAGGTCCCTTTGCGACTCACGGAGAGGATATTTTTTCTGCGCTAAAATTATCTAAACGTACATATTTTAACACAGTTATTTCAATAGACTTAAACCTCTTATAAAAATTTCGAAACGTTCGGACTGGTAGAAATATTTTTTACAAAATAAAATGTGCGAAAAATTTAATCAAATCAATAAAAACGAGATCGTTTCATTGCATTTTGCCTCAGCAGAGCGCAATCCTATAGGTTTCGACAAACAAAAAATATATTCTGAAAGTCAATACATTCTTATATTCTATGGTGCAATCGCTTTTAAAAAATATGAAGTTTAGTCCTTTCAAATAAACCGCAAAAGAAGGTCACTTTGCGATTCACGGATAGAATACTTTTTCTGTGCTGAAAGTATCTAAATGTACATATTTAAGCACAAACTCACGGATAAAATATTTTTTCTACGCTAAAAGTACTTAACGTTCAGCACAATCTTTTAAAAGTATCTCAATAGACTAGATTTACACCCTCCTACAAATATTTCAAAAAGTTCGGACGGGTAGAAATACTTTTTACAAAATTAAATGAGCGAAAGATTTGACGAAATCGATAAAAACTAAATCGTTTCCTTTCGATTATGCCGCTGCAGGGTGCAATTCTATAGGTACCAACAAACCAAAACTATATTCTTAAAGCTAAAACATTCTTATAATCGATAGTGCAATTGGTTTTAAAAATATGAGATTTAACCCGTACAAATATACACGATTCATGTCGCGGGTCACGGAGAGTATATTTTTTCTGCGCTAATTGTAACCAGATGTCCGTATTTTAACACAATCCTTTTAGAGCATTTCAATAAATCAAATTTACATCAGTTATAAAAATTTTGAAACGTTCCGATGAACTGAATTGTTTTTTACAAAATAAAATGTGTGAAAATTTTACGAAATCAGTGAGAACTGAGTGTTCCGTCGCTTTCGGTACGCATAGAATCCAAAAATTTAATGACGTAGAAAATAAAATACCAAACAGTATATGCTTAATTCAATATCTTTCTGCGATTTTTCCATTTAAAAATATAAATTCTGACAAAATGAACTTAAAGATATAAAATTATACAAATTAGAATTTCATTTAAGTGTCATTTAGAAAACAGATAAGACAATTGAAAACTGAATAACATCACGCGCCCGGGCAACACTGGGCAGGCCAGCTATCTTCATAATAAAAATATTCGTTTTAACGAATTTCAGTATAGCGAATTTAAACAGTGCTCGCCAGAGATTTGTTGTAACGAGATTCTATTTAATTGATATTCTATTGATTGTATTTAATTGATAACGATGCAGTAATACCTCGACTAACGGTAATAATTTGTTCCATAATAACATTCTTTTGCCGAAAGATTCCTTAACCGGAAAGTGGTTTCTCGTAAAAATAAAATACACCGTTGTTGCGCTGTGTTAACATCCGTATCCAATAGAATAGTGAAACAATCTTCGTTAATCAAATAATTCGTTAACAGCGCTATTCGTTGGTTCAGATATCACTCACTGCATAGGATTTTTCTCGGCACATTTTCTGTTTAATAAAACTTTTTCTAATTTCTGAACAGGGAAAGAATCCCACCATGGCATCCTTATCGAAGGGATCCCTGGAAACCCGTGGACGTGCCCAGTGTCACAGAGACGACCTACTCCAGAGATTTCGCTCCTCCCACCTACAAACGTCTTCTGATGAGAGACAGAAACCAGCAGCATGCTCAAGATTCCAACTGACCCATGTAATTGCTCATGACCATGGTTCGATTACGTGAATAAAAATTTTGAAACTTTTATTTGCTCTTTTAATGAAATTTCCAGCATATCTATAAGCATCTTTTAATGTATTACTTAGAAAGAATAGTTTTTTGTTAACTTTATCAATCTGTCAAGTTGTGGTTCATTCGCGAATAACGACAGGAAAGGTCAGTTCATGACTTTTAAAGCGTCACACGGAGTTCTTTACACGGCGAATGGCTTAAATCGGATGAGTACGAATCCTCGTGTAAAGGTGATTCATTCCGTGCGACTCAAACGTCGTGAACAAGTGCAGAAATAAATGTAAAAGCATAAGATTGGCAGGCCTGACTTTTGAAGTGTTTTAGAATCGAATGGTGTGTTCCATGTTTTTATAAATAATTACATTTCGAGTTATAAACGATTTCTAACACCTGGTGGTTTAAATCCTTTTCCGCGCTGCCTAGGTCAGAAGTTTCGTTAAAATGCCAACTTTGACAGTATTTTCTGAAAGATTTTTTGCATTTGCTAAAAAAGGTAAACACTATTCAACTGCACAGTTTCTGAATTAGAGTAACTGTCAATTTTATGCATTTTAGAGCAAAAATGAATTTAGAAATATGTCGAAAAGCAGATCGTTCGAATTTGAGAGGGGCATTAACAATCCTAATCTGAACAGAATATAATTATTCTGAGCAAGTTTGGCTCTAAGTATCACCGTTCTGAAAAGATGCCTTTACATTACAGCGTTATTGTCCAATCCAACTCCCAGATATTGGCGTTGGTTGCCGGTATCAAATCAACCAATCAGCGTGTTTCATTGGCTGTTTATGATGCTGCTGACTCAGTATGATTTAATGTTAGGAACGATATAATATAAATGAACCTTAAGCAGGTGCGGGACACAAAAATTTTACCATTACATTTTCTATGAAAAAAAAAAAAAAAAGATGCATTAAATTTTTTTGTTTTTTAAGCTTAAAATGACATCTAAATCTTGTTTCTATCTTAATTAGAAGAGGAAATTTTAATTTTTTCATTTTAGTTTGATTTCAATATCTAGCTTTCAAGCAATGCTTATGAAATGACTTCATGATGGATTCTTTCACAATTTCTCTGATTTAAATTGTTATAACTCAAAAACTGTTCAAGATAAATGCTTCAAACTTAAAACATGTCTTTATTGATTATTTTACTTTAATTTTGATGAGAAAATTAAAAAAAATATTTACTTTTAAAAATATGATTTTTTAAAATAAAACTTGCATCTTTTTTTTTCAGATTTTTACTTTAAATATTTTTATTTTTTTTATTAATATTTTTTAAAATGCCGAATCAAAATTCAAATTTAAATATTTCTGTCTATTTAAATGTAAAAAAAAAAAAGAAATAATATTTTGAGTTATAACAGTTTTAAATTACCCCACTTTTTAAATGAATTTTATTTTAAATTAAAAAAAAAAAAGTTATGAGAAGTTTTATCATGTGATTTTATTTACAAATAATATGGTTAATCAAAAAATAAAAATTATCTGAAAATGTGTTCCAGATCCCTTTAATGCGAGTTGTTACAGTTTGGACAAATTATCTTAATCTGAACGTGAGCCACGTGTATAAAGCGTTATTCCCTGTTAGGGAGACAGCAGCACAGAAAATCATTTCATGGAGTTCGCGGCTGAAATTCAAAAGTTAGTTAAAACTCGATTAGCATACTAAAACGCAATCGGTCTGCCAAGGCCTACCGTGGTTGAAAACACCCGAAAACCGGATTTTAGTGGTTTGCCCGAAAGTTTACTCTTGTATTTTTTCTGCTTCCGATATTCTATGTTTTCATACTTTTGGATTTGCAGAAAAACATAATAGTAAACCTACGAGTCAAACGCGAAAATGGGGGTTTTTTGATGCTTCCCACCAAGATATGACTTGGTAGGCCGATTGCGCTTTAACCCTTTTACGAATTTTTGAATGTTTTGTTCCCGGTTTTTAAAAACAGAAACTTCTGCCTTATTAAATCGAGAAAATTCCCCGATTAAATAAAGCAAATTTTACTGGTGGGGATAAACAAGGATTGTTAACCCTTTTTGCGGCATGTATATGTGTCGCTCGTCCCCAAGGGAATCGAGTTTTAACTAGTTTTTGAATTTCAGCCGTAAACTCGACGCGGTGGTTGTCTGTGCTGCCGCCTGCCTCCCAGTTTACTATAAAGATGTTTAAAGCGAAAGAGATTTTTTAACAAAAATGTTTTTTGCGGAAAGAAAGACAAGTGACATGTTTTTGAACTAATTTATTTGGATTAGAAAACAAATACAGTAAACTGAGGTAGGTTCAAAAAGATATGTACAAGAAATGATACTCATTACATTTGAGCAAAATAAATGACTTATATAAAAATGATTTAAAAAACCACATGCTTAAAAAAATGAGTTTTGTACCAAAATGTATGCTGAGTAACAAGAATCCACATTACAACTGGGAAAAACAATTTCACTTATTACATCATGGATAAACAGGTGATTATGAGACAAAAACATGTATATAAACAGAAGGATGAGTAAGTGCACATCTGCACGGCAGAAATGAAACTTCCAGAAAAACTTAATTCGTGTAGTTCAAAACTTTACATTGCTATATGCCTATAATAAATTAATATAACTCGTGATACACTCGCAGTTATTTCGTATGACATTCGTCAATCCTAATGTAATGTTCTACGCAAAGTAAGTATCAAAAGTTTTTATTGATGAAAATGATGTCACATTTGAAATGATGCACATTTTCATCGCAATTTTCTTTCGTACGTACTGAGCATAAACTAATTTATACACTTTGAATACTAGAAATATAAATAAAAGATTTTGCAAAAAATTTCTGCATTACAGGCAAAACGACTGGATTGTTTTCCTTGTATTTTTTTTCTACGTCATTACATATTTTTACACAAAACTTTCCCCGTAAAATAGAACTCGCGTAATGCTATCATCTTTTGAGTATGACAAAATTGGTTATTTTAAGCAGATCTAGTATGTTATAATGAAATCTGGTTAATATGTCTACTTTCGGAATTGGTTATCTTGCATGGGGTGGGGAGGAAGAATCTAATGTTACTGAGAATGACTGACTAACCATTGTTAACCATTGAGTGTGATTGAGTTCCTTGTATCCTCCATAATGCGCCTCTTTTTTGATCCATAATGGACAGTATTTCTGTGACGGCATAATTGATAAAATGGCGATTTTTATAGCTTAGAATCGAAAGAAAAATATTATTCCATTTCTTTATGGATTATTATCTGGAAACAAATGCTAAAGTATTTATATTTTTTTAAGGGTAAACAAAATTTTTTGTAATCGTCTGCTTGCGGTAAGAACAGAGAACAGTATTTCTGTGATGTTGCAATCGGTTAAATGGCGATTTCAACAGCCTCGAACCGAAAGAGAAAATAATTCCATTCTTTAAAAAAATCACCATAGATAAGTAGATATTTGTATGGGCCCGGTAAAAAAAGACAAACTTTTAAATAGGCCAAGCTGGCAGAATAAAAACAGGTTTTTTATAAGCCCGGTTCAGGTCGATAAAAAAATTAAACTGATTGACTGGCCCGATATAAGAAACTTAAGGCCCCTGTCCTCGCTTGAGGAAACGCTCGCGAGCTAATGCTATTCCTATGGGGAAGCATTTTTCTAATAACTCTTTCGCATTTTGACATTTTTGAATTTGTTAAGCTATGTTTGAGCCGAGGCTTCATATTTCAGTAAATTAGGGCCATGACGGACTCAGACTCGCATCGATAAGGACTTGGATTTAATTATTACCGAGCCATGTTACCGAGCAATTTTTTTTTTGTAAAAATAATAGTGATAATATAGTTTTGTTAAGGACATATGAAAATATAGTTTAATAAATTATATTATGAGAAATATTTTTAAAAATGTGCTTTTTTATTATAAAAATTATTATTAATTATATTATTAATTATACTTACAAAAATTATGTTTGTTTAATCGTCTTTTTTTCTTTTATTCTAAACATTATTAATTATTTTAAGGAGTCTTGATTTGAACATAATTGTCTGCCCAGTTCAGGTATCGCCAAAACGGTCGATTGAGATTAACACTCTTTAGGTTATTTTATAATGTTTGGTAGAATCTGTTTGAAAACAACGCCACCTAGGTAAGGGACAAAACCTTAAGGCTTTGTTATGACGTCACGAAATGTCACACGAAGCAGAAAAAACAAAGAACAAAATCCAATAACTTGCATGATTCGATTTCGTTGGCTTGTAAAATTATTAATTACCTAATATCCATTTTATTTTGCAGAAAATTTGCAGCAGACTCGCTTTGCAAACCTGAAAAGTTGCAGCAAGTTCGGCTTGACAAGACTACAGCAAAATAACAAAAAACGCCGAAGTCACCCCATTTCGAGCTTACAGCAAACTTGTTATGCAAATTAATCCTTTGCTGTATCAGACTTATTGAAAATTAACGGCAAATAAATAAAAAATTTAGATCCATCATAACTAAAATATTGCTAATTTTTTACAAGTTATTAGAAAATTTAGCTTTATCTTCTCAAAAATATTGCATACTTATTGCAAAGCAGTGATGTTGTCATGCCACACTATCTGTTTCAACTATCACACTATAAGATTGTAATATTTATGCATACACTCTGACATATACTCATCGCCACATAGTGCTTGCAACGTTTTTATAACCATTAAATAACGAAGGTGATAGTTGTACTTAGTCTTTTTTGGTATTTGATAAGTAAAGCTTTAAAAAAAAGAGGTGTCAATCGAATAAAATTTGTGTAAGGAATGCAGTCCTGAAAGTTGTCTATTCTCTCAACAAAGGGACTTTTCGTGAATTAAAAACAGTCTTGCATAAATTTCACAACAAACTACCCATACAAGTAGGTGATGGACTACTTTGCGGAAGTTCACTGTGAATTTGTCAAGTCAAATTTGTCACGGCAAAATAAAATCAGAAAAAATTCAAACTTACCGCTAATATTCATATCTGGGATTATTAATAGTAAATAATAATTAATAATTCCACGAGCCAACGAACTCGAATCATTCAAGTTGTTCGTTCGAATTATTTTGCTTTGTTTTGCCTGGTTTGCATGATGCTTCATGATATCACAATGAAGCATGTCACTGTTTTCTCAAATTCTAGATGACATTGTTAATGCACTCTTAGATTGACAAAATTAGTCAGCTTGATCCAGTAAATTATGTTATAATCAGCTCAATGTAACAAGTCTGGGGAAAACACCAACAATTTATGCATCTTGTCAACGTGGTCGCTTTATCAAGTAGCACTGTATAAAAATTACTTGATAACAGTTGACCATGTACTTATAATTTTTCTCCATAAAAACTAGTAAAGAAGTCAAACGTATAGAACTTTGTCTATAGCTAGATTAAAACAATAGATCGACAAATACTATTTTATTCGTCATTATTAGCATCACAACTATTCTTTACGGCACATTTTTCTTTCCCCAATTGAAGTAAAAAAAATATATATATATATGTTGCTTTGGCATTAAAATTGAATGTTTTCGCTTTCTTGTAAATTATTTCTTATTTAATCAGTTTATTTTTTATTATTTTTTTTAAATGAACAATACTTAAACCATTTTTTATTTTGGATGTTTAACATTTTCCTTGCAGACCAATTTCAACTCTTGCAACACTTGTTATTGCCTATTTTCGCACCTAGTTAAGGTATAACTTTACTTCAATTTATCAGTTTCAGATAATACTGGTAAGCATTTAAGATAGGCTGAATACCTTTCGCACTTATATATATATATAATACGGGAGATTTTCATCAGGTTTTGTTAAGAGAACTTGTTAGATGTCTTCTGATTTTCAAGGGTATTATATATATATCTATGGATACATATATATATTTAGCCAGCATCTTTACAAACTATAGACATTACTTACAAACCAGAGTAATCCAGTCTTGTTAAAGATTACGAATCTATACAACACATCCATGTGTAAGAAATGGAACACAAAAACCTTTCATTTTCAGATATATCTATAACACAGTACAAATATACGGAAAATATCTTACAAAAGTGGGCTGCTATCAAATATTCCACGTTGACTGTCAATTGCTTATGATCCATCGAATTATGATTTTAAAAAGTGGCTCAGACATGTTGTCTGTGAATTAGAGATTAAAGCTTTAACTCGTGCGTGGCGTGCTGCAAATGGCGTCCCCCATTTGTACCACCAGTCTACCAAATGAGAGCGTCAAAATTTTCTACAGTGTACACTGGTAAATTATACTTAAAATAATTTTGACCGATTGGAGCAATGAAAGAAAATGAATGGATAAAAATCAATTTTTGGTCCTGTGATCAGGGTTGGATCAACTGGAACCCGGGCGCAAAGACTGTGTCGAGGTTTTTTTCCCTCAAGAAAATTGCATTACGAACATGACTAACAGCTTTATGTGCAGTTATACCTTAATTGTATCCAAATTCTTATAACATCTAAATTTCTCCCTGTTTTTTTAATAATATCTTAACATATTTATTATAGCTTAATTCAATATATTTAATCTGTGCGTTCTTTATTGTTTTCTTGATCTAAAAAACTTTCATCATCATCAACAACACTTTCTCTAAAACTCCATTACTTTATTTTATTCTTTCATCGTTTCTAATATTTTTTATTTACATTTTAAAAAATCATTTCATATCCCATAATTCCCTGCGAGCGACGCGACAAGACCCCAATTGCGTAAGATATTCATCCGATCTACTATGAAAACATATTTCTTTTTTCACTTACTTAAATTTCGTATTGGTTAATTTCTCGCTTTCTAAAAAGTTAATTGGCAAAACAAAATGTTGCTATAAAATCTTATAATCATGCGTACTTTAATATGAACGACATTACTTTGAAATCAATGTTTATCCACCCATCTTCATTACATTTTTATTAAAAGAGGGATTTGAAAACTATGCCAGCAGTTTGATTACGAGCAATGAATTATGTTCATAAAAGCAACTATTCCAAAATTGTACAGCGATAGATTTAGCAGAATGATTATATGCTTAACAAGTCAAATGATTAATAGATATGTTTAACATAGCCATCATATGATTAAAAGGTTAGTCAAAATGGCTTACAGTTGATATTAAAAACAGACGTAACACTTCTTTTAAATTATTTATAAGCTCATCATTTTTGCTTATAAGAACCTTAAAAGGCTTACTTGCGCTTGCGACAGTAAAATTTGTAAAGAAAATTGCAATTTAAACACACTATATAGAAATTTACTCTCTATTCTTTGGGAAATATTGCTTATGCAGATACATTTTTACGTTTAGAAGTATTTGATAAAATGCTAAAATACGATATAATTCATATCTGTTACAATGTCAGACAAAGTAAAATTTGTCTTGTTTTTCAACTATTGCTTGGTGAATTGACTGAAAACTATGAAGCAAGCAGGCATTGACATTTATATTTAAATTTAGACTATCTTGTTTTAAATAAAACTATAATTCACAACTTCAACTTAAAAAAAAAAAGTTAAAAATATTTATTTAAATAAAAATCGAAAATCTATCAACAAATTAGAAATATAATAGTCTTTTATTTTCAATGATAGTTACGATTAAAACAAAAGAGATATAATTTATATTACACTGACTTAACAGAAATATATGTTTTTATGAATTTATTTTACTTTTAATATGTTTTGTCATTCGTGAAAATATTTCAGCATTTATCAAATCCATGCAAGCTGATTTCATATTTTCAGCAAGTTGTCAAATTTTTTTGGTTCCATATGAATAACAAAATTCCAAATCTGTAGATACTTCTTCCACCATAGTGAACGAGAATATACTTAAGGAGTTAAAACACTATTGCGATACTAAAAACACATGAAACACCATGGACAGCTTTGAATATGCCTGCTTATGTGTAATTAAAACGAAACTGGACGTTCTATTTGAGTAGTTGATTTTGTTAGTGGGTGCAAGTCCATTTTATGTCATTGCCAGATATTTTATGGTTTGAATTGAAATGGGATTAAAAATATTCATAAGCATTAAAAAATTTATTTTATATTCTTTGTGGTCCTATTTCATATAAATTTAATCACTGGACATGTAAATTATTTAATACGTCTGTACATTTATAGTATTTCATATTTCAGTAATGATTTATTGAAAAGACTGATTTTATTTGAATGGAATATAATTATAATAATAAAAATTTGACATTTTTTTAACATAAATTTGCAAAATTTTAATAAAAATTTGCAACTTTAGCAAAATTTTATTTCAATATTTCATTCTTGTTTCAGAAAAGTTAAAATGTAACAAAAGATAATTTTAATTTTATGTGAAAAAGTAGGGGAAAAAGGTGCTATAAAAAGTTGTTAAATCCATTGTCCATGTTTATTTATTTTTATTTTTTATCCTTTTACCTTTAATGCTCGTGACATTTTTGTATATGATGTAACGTGAAAAGAAATTGTAGTTTTAAAAATGTTTTGAATGTTCTTTTGGAAAAAGGAAAAAGTTTTACCGTTAAATAAATTATTAGTGCTGAAGAAGTTAATTTACTACTTGTTTTACATTTTAAAGTAGTAATAGGCGTCCGCATTATATTCCGAAAGCTGGAGTGTTAAAATAACATCCTTTTGAACGCTTTACTTAACAATTGTAAACATATAACAATATTTCTTAATTCGTATATTGAATATATTTTAAATATTCATGATGAAATTTGATTTAGTTTCACTGTTAAAAATTGGCCGCCAGATTTTCTGTCTTTCAGCAGTTTTTATTGAAAACTGCAATACAACCGTAATTTAATTTTATTCAAACCTATTATAGTAAGGTATTATAAGTATTATAACCACAATTTAATCATTCCAAACAAAATATTTGGTTGGAGTTATATTAACCACAATATAGTTGTTTCAACAAAACAGTTTTGTTTAGAACGATTTACAGATACCTTACTTTATCCAAAATCATTATTGGTTGCACAAAATGCAAATATTTAAAAAAATATATCATTTCTTTTATATCGTCATCTTTTCAGATTTTTTGATCTTAGACAAATTGTGCGAGAAAAGTTTCAGTTAGGCAATATTTCTATACTACTATTGTAAGAGCAATATATTTCTATATTTTATAACTCTATATAATATTAAAAAAAAGATTTTTAATAAAAGATTTGAATAGAGTTATAAATATCGCACAAAATCTGTATAAATTCAAATTTAATTAATTAATTTTCATTGACAAAATCATTCTAAAATTGATTAAATGATTGTGTAAATTTTCTAACGCAGTTTCCAGAATTCACGAAAAATGCTTCAGAAGATTAAATTTCCATGAATTCATAATTTGGGATACAAAGAGTTAACTCATTTTTTCACAAAATGGACTTTTCCCACTTTCAAAATCAATGACAAATTTATTAGAACTGAATATGATAAACACAAGGAGTTACACTGATATGCTTTAAAGATGTAAAGAAAAAATTGATATGTTGTGTTATTTTCTAATTAAAAAATTCAAGTATAAATCTAAGATTTCGAGTAGGATCTATGGGTACAAGAAATATTCCTATACGGCGATTCTATCTCAGACGGAAACTTTCGGAATTAGCTTAAATTTTACTACTACATATCCCGTCACTGAAAATAAGGTGATGTTCTAGGTTATTTTTGTAGTCCTATAGTTAAAAAAGTTAGAGAACCGATAAAATTTCCTTGTTAAAATCGTATTTTGTATATATTTTTATATTTTTAATGTTTTATTATTGGTGTTATGTACGACGGCCTATGATCTAGTAAGAGGGATATAGGCCCAAGGGAGAGTGCTCTCCGTGGGGTCTTTTCTAAGGGATCCCGATCCGTATTTACGCATGATTACCCAAGGTTCGAAGAAAACCACTGAAAAATCCGAACGGTTAGGCCGACAGGCGCGATTGAGATTGAATACACTTCCAGTCTACCAGCTTCGAGAGCAGAAACTCTCAGCTACTGGTGAGTCTCTTTGGATTTTTATTTGTTTATTTCACGCCAAAAGAGAGTGAAATCGCCAAACATATAGCCACAATTATTCGCTTGCCGTATTTGAGGCTATGATAGTCGGCTAGGATTGCTAGATAACACTATTTTTGAAAATGCGCCAACTTTTTCTCCGTCTTAAATGTGAATACAATGTCTTAATTTTCAAAATCAAATTCGTAGATTCTCGAAGGAATTTTTAAACTTTTAAAAATATTTTCTATTCATTGTTAATTAATTTATATTTTAAAATACTTTTCTTGAAAAAAAAAAAAAAAAAAAAAAAAAAAAAAAAAAAAAGAAAAAGAAAAGAAAAGAAAAACTACGTTAATAGTTTTTGAAGTATCCTCATATAAGTGCCCTCGAAAATAATATTTTCAGAAAGTTATGTTGCAAAATTAAAAAATATGACTTTAACAGAAATTTTTTTTCGATTCTCAATCTTCCTAATATTGGGTTTTAAAATGCATCAAGAATGTTTGATACAATGATATGAAAACTGCTGCATGAGCTATCATTTTGTATTTAAAAGAATCTATCAGTCGCATCCTAACAAAAAAATGGCATATTTCATCAAGCAAGTGGAAAAAATCAAATATGATTGTATTTCTAATATATAGTTTATAGACTGTGTTTGAATATCTTGGAATAGAAAAGTTTATCCGAAATAAGTAACTAATTTTTTTCCCGTCTATCTAAATTAATTATCTAACACGTACCTACGTAATCCTTTACACTGCATAAAATATTTGTCACATATCAAAGTAATGAATATAAGAATGCACTAGATATAAACAGAATGTGAAAAATAATTGACAAAAACCTGCCAACACATATTGAAATGTTAATGATAATTAGACTTCTTGATATCATAAAGAATTTAGTTTAGATCAAATTTATAGAATTCTTTATACCAAAGAACTGACGATATTATTTTATACTGGGTTCGAACGCATTTAAGGAGATTTTAGGAAATTTTAGGTGTTTTAGACCCAGAAATTTCGTAGAGCAATGTTCGTTATATTTGAAGATAGATCTTTTTAATTATATAAACCAAATATTACTTTACGAAAATTATGGTAAAAGATACTTGAAAGTCCTTTAAACTTACGAACCTTGTTATAGTAAAACCAGCAATTCTATGTTTAACAGTCATAATAAGTGATAACAGTATCATTCTAATAATTTGAGAGGGTTAAGCGATCTAAATCGAAACAAATTAAGTAATTTTTTTGGCACCGAAATATTTATACTATTATTCGATTTTTTTAAAAAGTTATTTTGTGTTAAAAAGTCATGGGATCTAACATCATTAATCTAACAGTTTGAGGGAGTTAAGTACAACAATTTTTAGAGTACGAGTAACAAATATCTTGTAAGTCTTATATCTGAAATCTCATCTATTGCTAAGTACATTTATGAATATTTATACTATTGACACCAAGAATTTGTTGGCGAGAGATTTAGAAGAATTTTCTGTTATTAGAAAAAAGTGATATTTAAGGTTATGTATTTTGATATCAAAATTATTTATAGAACACCGATTTCTACATATTATATTAGTATGTAACAACCAGTAACTTTCTATATTCTTCCATTTAGGAAAACTTTCACACATGATAAATTTCAGCCATTTTTTAGAGGGAAAAGCTAAATTGCTAAACGCCATTATTCCAATTAAATGATATAATATCTATAAAAATTTAGATTTGATAATAATTATAGTATAATAACGTAATGTAATGTTGCATATACTATAAGTAACATATAATATCGCATGTATTATCAATATTTGCCATAATCTGAAGAAGTAGAGCTAAATGCCGATTTTCTTTACTATTAACGACTATTTTTTACTTATTTATTTAATAATTCGCCCTTTAAAAGTAAATAGAGAAAAAATATGATACTGTGTATGAATTCAATAATGATGATGATCTCATCGTTATGCATATTAATGACGTGTGTTGTTGCACTTTTCTCTACTATTAACAATGACTGGTATTTATTTTTTTATTTGGTAATTCCCCCATTAAAAGTAAAGAGTGAAAATATACGATAGATTTAACAGTTTCTAAGTTTATCAACTATTCAAACAGAATCAGATATTGCTAATTTAAATTTGGCAGATAACGTTAATGAAATCATTCTTTCATTAGAAATATTGAACCAAACAATTGAAAAACTTGGTGATACATTAATGACTTATTTAATTTTGCTGAAATTGGATCCTTCCACAAAAGTGGGGTGGGAACATTAGCTTTAAAGCGATGAAATTCCGAAACTTAAGAATTTAATTGAATTTTTTAAAAATTACGCAAGAACCCTTCTAAATAGCAAATTAGTGATAAATAAGGTACCTAAATCTGTATTTTAAAATAAGAAAATTTTAAAAATGAATTCAATAATGATGATCTCGTGATTATGCTTATTGAGAATGCGTGAAAAATGGTTAATAAAACTTGTGTTAGATGCAGGAAAGCACTGAAATATGCTTTTTAAAATTTTAAAGAGTGATCCAAAACGAAAAAGAATATTTTCGAGACATAGAACTTATTTCTTCTTAATATTACTGTTAGCTAGTTTTAACTGTTTGCGTAGATTAACTGAAAATTTATTTATTCTTTAAATAGTTGGAGAAAGTAATGGGTTCAAATTTTTTTTAGCAAAGATTATTAAAATAAGAAAAAATATTAGATATCTTCCAAATACATCCATAGATACTTTCAGTAATTTTAACCTATTCTTTATGTAGAATATAGATGTTTTTCTTAAATTTCAATTTAAAAAATACCAGTCTGCTCTGTTATATTAGTGTCTTTTATAATAAAAGGTGGAGTAAAACAATTGTTTACTTTACATCTTACTATAAAAATTTATGATAATACGATTACTTTTATTACAGCATTCTTAAACACCGAATCTATCGTATAATTTATTGTTACCGAGACAAGATCCTTAATATGTCACAAATTTTTTTCTGTACAAAAAAATTATTTTCACTTTATTTTAAAAACCGCTGAGCCTGTAACTTTATATCGAACCATAAAGTACTTTAAAAATGAACCATTAAAATAACATAATTAAAATTTCAACTTTAAAGCATTTCCTTAATTTTTTTCCTTATTCAGCATTCCTTTAAATTAATAATAATAAAAAAAATCTTCTAATACCTCTAACCAACTGATTAGTTTTACGGGTAAGCAATTAAAATGCTTAAAATTGATAGTAAGAAGTACGACTCATTGATTTTTAACCGCTTCCCTGATTAGACCGTATGTCATAGAGGCAATTTTTTTTTTTTTTTGCCTATCATGATTTATAACTCTCACTCATAAATTTTTACTGTAAATTTTTGCATTATTTAATTCAAGCATTTTTTTCTGATTTGATTAGTCAAAATTTTCTGCTTAGAAAAACTGATGATAAAAGATTAAACATTCTGTAAAAGCCATGAAAAAAATACGCATTCAAAAATATTGATCAAAGTTATTGAATGCGTTAGTTAAGTGGTTAAAGCATATAATTGAAAACTCATTTCAGGGTTCATACAGATGTTATCGAAAAATATGAAACGACATTTAAAATTTTTTATACACCGCTATTAGCTGTAATGCAATGGTTATACTTATTAATTCTTAATCAATACGAACTTCTTGAAATTCCAGAAAAATAACGAAAACACGATTATAGCTTCGAGAATGTGCATCTGTCTCTATCAGGCAGGATAGAAAATTGCATACATCTGAAAGACTGAATAAAGTGTGACCAGCTTGCTTACTTTGCAAGCATACGCATGTTCTTATCAGCCTGATAAAGAGTATTCTAAATTGATTATTCTCGAAACTACAAATTCATTTTGATTTTTGTTTTTAAGTAGTTTAAAAAAGTTTTGATTAAATCCTTTGAATTATTTTCTTTATCTGAATAATTATATGTCTCTTGAAAATCATTTTTTCTCGCGGTTATAGCTAATATTCATTTCACTAACCCTTTAGATAATGCACTTTGAATATATGATATTTAATTCGTTTAATTTATGACTTCATATTTACACCTCATTAATATATATAGATATACATATATACGGTTTTCAAAATAAATTGTCACCGAACCGTAATATTTTGCAAGATATATTTTCATTTCGATATATCATACAGCAGAAATCAAGATGATTATCTATATTTGATTATCAATAAACTCTAATATTATACAATAAGAAACATTTTCTCACATTTATAAACATGTAAAAATACATTGCTACGGCGAATGTTAATGTTTACATGTTTTCGTTTTAGTCATTAATATTTTTTTAACAACTGTTAATAATAATGAAGTATATCGAAAATTATAAGTAACACTTTTCCCCAAAACAATGGGTAACATTTTGCTATATTTTCTCTTTGTTTTTAGAAAAACTGAACATTAACAGTTGGATTTCTGACTGTATAAACATAACATCACATATTCAGTCTGTACACCAATAAATTACAATCACACTTTGTAACAACCTATATACACGTCATATTTCATAAGAATAGTCACAATCTAATTACAATAATTTGCATATTTTTTAAATAACAACATTGATGCTTTTTAAGGGAAAATATGTAAATAAATTATGTTATCACATTTTGAAATACATTAAGGAATCTCATCTCATAGAAATATTTTGTTATAAGATTAATTGATTGCGTTTTGGAAATTTAACAGTCAAAATACTGTTGCCAAATACATTGAATTTTTATATATATTACAGATATAAATTCTCCATAGATTTTAAATAAGTTTAAACGTTATTAGTATTTATAACTATTTAAGCTATAATTATCAATTATAAATATTTAGATAGTTTGTATTCTTTTGTATTCAAAATAATTAATAAGTAGGGTCAGAGACTGAATATGACCAAAGCAGAGTTGTCAATTTAGCGGATTTTTAGGCACAGTCAGTCAGGGTAATTTTACGCCAAATCAGGGTAACTTTGCTCCGACTTTACGAAACTTTTATCCATTCTTCCAATGTTGGAATCTTGACGAATTATTTCCAAAGAACTCCCAAACTCACACTAGTGCTAACAGAGTAATTTATTCCATTTTTCAATATTGGGTGAAAAAAGTCCGGGCCAGGATTCGAACCAGGGATGTATTGGCTGAAGCCGCCAATGCTCTACCAACTGAGTTATCCCGGACACGAACACTGGAGGACTATTTCACCCAATTAACCTCAACGATTACTTTATATAATTGATTTACCGATTGAATAATCGTGTTTAAAAATTATTCTAATCACACTAGTGCTGCTACCTATATTTTGAGACCAAAACTTTGCCGTTAACTCAAATGATGTAGAAGATTTAATCTTTATTTCTCTCTTGGACCAAATTTACCCTGATATGTCAAAGTTACCTTGATTGATTGTAACATAATTTCAAAATATTGATTGTTTCTTTATTTAATTGGAGAATTCTGTAATTAAATAAAGCAAATATTACTATTCCGAAATAACGGTATTAAAAAATCTGGTAAATTGGCAATACTTGAGTACTGAGTTTGGCTATAATCAAGCCCTAAATAGTGTATATTAGACAAATGATGAAAAAATAACTGTTATAGCACAGAGAATTCAATAAAATAAGGGATATAAAGTAAGTGAAATTTAAGCATGATTTTAAAAATATGTTATAACAGGATAGACAAATGAATATAGCAAAACTTCTGAATAACGGTCTCTTCGGGAGCCACGAAATTCATCTGCAATTTAAAGATGTCCATTATTCACAGACGAAAGCATACAAATATATAAGTGTTGGGGATTTTAAAAGCATTCGCTAAATAGAAGTATTCGTTATTTGGGAGCATCAGTTATGCAGGTTTTATAGTATTACATTATAAAAATGTAGCTTTATGCAATATAAATGCTAAAACTGCAAATCTGGCTGAAATTACTTCTCAAATAATTCATCCGATTAAAACTAATTCGTCATTTCGTATCGTATCATGACAATAATACAAGACGAGCCGATAAGTAAATTCAGTCCCTCTCCTCCTTTTGAAAACGTGAACAGTTGGACGCGCTAATATATGCGGATTACGTTCGCTATTGTCTTAGGTAAATTTTACAGTTCATTTGTAAAATTTCTCTCTAGTGCACTGTAAAAAATCTTGTCCTAGTTTGAACCAAATTTTGGTGCTCAAAAACTGTCTCTGTAAGATGGTGAAATCTTGAACCAATATCTGGAGCTCTTGTTAACCCTTTCCGGCGTACTACTCTTTAAAGTTGGAATTTAAAGAAAAAAGAAATTAGGCAATCTATTTAGGCCTAGATGAGTACACAAGTATTGTTTTGTAAAGATTGCACTAACCATTTTAATTATACAGCTGTTGCCGAAGTGGTAACCTCCCATAAGTAAAGCATTGATAAGCGCAGTGAGAAGAGCATTGCTGTGAAGCGCGTATTACAGTAAAACATTCTACCTATTATTTAAAAACAGTAGAGTTTGATCTCTGTGGTGCTGCCATCTAGAACTCATAAGAAAGATTTAAAGTAGCCATTAGAGTAGTTTTTGAAATATTCACTGAGTTTTTGTGTCTCTAAACAGGGGGAACTTTAGGTGTTGCCGACCCGGCAACACTGCGCGTTAAGGGGTTAAAGTATAATTCCAATGTTTGGAACGAGGTTGAAAAAGGAAGCTCCAAATGTTGGTGCGAGATTTCATCACCATCATATTATGGCAGCTACTGAGCACCAAAATTTGGTTCAAACTAGAGCAAAATTTTCAACAGTATGTTTGTTCATGCGATACTTGGAACATCAGTTGTTAGGGCATTGCGTCAGGGAGCAGAGAGTCAATAGAATATCTGAAATGTTTGTAAATCTGTATGCTGCCAGTGTCAATTTCAATCTTGGAAACAGGAAAAATTCTGGTGATAGAAGATTAGGTGAGTATGGAGGGTGGGACAAGTCAGCAATTTGTTGCTGGACGAGGAATCATTTCCGTGAAAAAGGTACAACCTAAAGCTAATATATAGACTATTTATAATATCTCTAGTACCATCTGTACGATCAAACAGCAGCTAATTGAGGAAACATATGATGAATATACATTTTCACTGAATTTCGAACAGAATTTCGTATTTACTCTCTGCACCTATGGAGCAATGTAAATACAATTGTTTCGTTGCAACTAATACATGAACCATTTGTTTAGAAATTCTAAAAATGAAGTACAAAATATTTGTTAAACAGGAAAGAATACAATGCATAGGTCCCCGGTTGTTCACATTTTCGAAAGCAGCAGGAGTCATCTTATTTGTAGGTAACAACTTGTATAACTCCATCAATTTAGAAAACAATCAATTATTTATTAATTTTGAAATGTTAATTTAAAGATTTAACCAAGAGGAATAGTTTATTTTAGACTAAAAATTGAACTAAAAAAAACATTAATTATTACAACGAAATGTGTTTTAAAAATATACATTATTCAAATAAAATTAAAATGTTTTAAATTTGCGCTTTCAACAAATTTTTGCTGATAATTATTTCAAGGAATGAAATTTTTAAGTTAAAAAAAATTACATTTCCAACAATGCAGGATAAATTTCATTACAAAATGAAACAGTTATATTAAAATAATAATAATAAAGTAAATATTTTATATACTAAAGTATATAAAATATTTATTTTTTTTAAATTATTTAGAAGAATTCTGAAATTCATCATACTGAACTGATTATTATTAAGGTGCGTAAACTGAATTATGATGAAATATTTCCCTAACTTTTCATTGCACGTATACACATTTCTTAGACAGCCATTTAACAAATCTAACATTGATAGGATATACACTCAATACAGTTTTTTTTTCTGGCCCCGCACACAATGTTACACCAACTTTAGCTCATAGAATTTTAAATAGTTGTTTGAAATACAAAATCACTAGACAAGGTTTGACATTCAGGGTCATGCTCAATTAGGCCAGATTGACTCTTATGGGGAGGTTCCATCGATACAAGTCTCCCTTTCGTCAATCTCGAAATTGAATGTTAACCTATGGAAAACTTTAATTCGATGATGACTCATTATCTAATATAATTATCAAAATACGGTTTTCGTCATCAGAAAATCAACACCCGATCCAGATGAATATTGTGAAAAAGTGGCTTTTTTTTTCCAGTTATTTACAAAACATTTCCCAGTGTGTGTCAAGTAGGTTTACAATTCTCAATCACGGTAATGTTTGTTTATAAGTGTTAATCTTATAAATTTTCATTTAAAAAATTTCAGATTTTAGTTAGTTTTAAGCAAAAAAAGTGTTTTTTCCTAAAACAAAATTTGTGTAGAAGCATGTTTTATTTATTTATTTATTATTTTTTTACGGAAATTTTATTTAATAAAATATCACTGCCAAACTGTGACCTTTGCGCAGGTACTTCCAGAATTTCTGACTTTTCAAATGCCTACAGAAGAGAATTGTATCAAATAATTTTGTGAAATGTAAAATAATCTTGACTTTACAAAACGAAATTCTTGCAAAAGAAAGCTATGTAGTTACAAATACCAAAATATAAAAACTATTAATAAAAACTATTGGACTCACAAAACAAAAAAGCATGATTTGCAACAATATAGAAAATTGGACTTGCATAACAATTTTTTTCACCCTTTCCTCATTTATGATTTACACTTGTTTTTCCTACTTTTCAGGTAAAATTCCTTCTAAAAACGAGGCTAGATGGTATCTCAGTAAAATGCCTTGAGAAAATGCGCACAATTTTCATCTATATTGTGAAAATATGTCTTTTCGCGCACTGTGAGACGCAGTGTGTTTTTAAAATGCAATTTTTCAAATTTCAAGTGTTTTTAAGAAGTGGATAAATTTTTGAAATTTTTCCTTAAATAGAAATTAAAAAGTTCAGAGACTTATTAAAATACTTAAAATTTAAACAAACAATTATTTACAAACAACAAATCCACTGCTTTGGACATCTATTTTCTGTAAGTTGAAAGCGGCATTTTTCTTTTATATTAGACGACGAGTAATAATTTGTTTGAAATTTCTCATAGGTTAACATGCGATTTTGGAAGTCGGAGAGGGGAACAGCTGTATCTACGTACCCCTGGAGCCATCTCTTTTATCTGCTATTTGACACCATTGCCTGCAACAAGCTTTGAACGACCAGCGTGTACAGACTTGTTGCCGGGTGTTATAAAGTTATCCCTGAGCTCTGTCTAGAGCAGCAAATCAGTCTTAAACGGGGAAATCGGGTGGAAGATTATCCCTTCTCTCCTGGGAGAGATGCCACTCCATTTCTAGGAATCTGTCAACGTTACCTCGTCCGTGGACATTGGACAGCATCGAGTACAGATTGCTGCTCCTTTGCTTCTGCTGACTACGCACCATAATTCGTCTCGGATCCACTGCATAGACTTGCGGGTGGTGGGAACTAGATATATGGGGTGGAACTGGTAGTAGCCTATTCCTCACCATCCTGCCTCTGTCGGGAGGTATGGGAGGCGGTATAGATCTATCACTTGCAGCTCTCTCACACACGAGGTCGTACATAATCTCCTCGTAGACATGGTGTTCTGCAGATGCAGCGTACGATGAAGCCGACGCTACACTGCGGGCATCAATCTCATGTTCCATGAGCGAGCCCGTAGATGCAGGCCTAGCGCCAGTTCTCATGCCGGAGTGTTTTCGATATCTGGGCATGTAAACATCACGGGGAATGGCTGAGGACGGGTAATTAGACGCAGAACCAGATGGCACAACCTGTGGATGGCGATCACTCGCTTCATGATATGGCATCATCCTCTGAGGTGGTCGAGACATGGTTTCTCCCATCCGAAAGTCTTCTATCATTTCCAGCACTCGAATTGCAGCTTCCGTCAATTTAGAGTCAGTTGCATGGTGCTGCCTGTGGTGCCTCGACAGAGCCTTTGCAGAATTCCTTGATTGCCGCAAAGGGGATGAGCTCATACCGTAAATGTTTTGTTGCTGACTTCTAGACATGCCGCCATCGACCGACTGGGAAGATTCACTTCTATTTCTGTACAAGGAACTAAGGTGTCTTTCACTAAGAGGGTCGGCACACTTTGGTGCTGCAACGAAAATTCATAAAAAATAATTATCAAAATTATGAAATGAAAATAACAGAACTGAAATTCGAAATTGCATGGTAAATTTTGAAAAGCAAATTAAGTATCATATTAAGTAATTCAATGGTACATAACAAAAGTATTTTGCAAAACAAATAACACAGCTTTAAATGTTTTCTTTATTACTGATATTTTCAAAAATGTATCTTATAGTAGATTGTGTATAAACAATGCCTGAAAATATCAGATGCAGAAAAACACGAAGAGTTGAATTCACTTTTGAAAAAAATAAAACTATTCTGATTATGCTTGTTAATAAGAAGATATTTATTGGAAACAGAAAGGAACACTCTAAACTTTAACACATGACCAATGACAAAAGGTGGAAATCTAAAGCATTTTACTTATTTTAAAAAATAAGTTTGGTACATCTTTGTTATTCTGACAGCCAGAATGACGATTATGCCAAGGTTGAAATTACAATTTTTGCCAAGATCATAGCCAAGCTTATAAATGCATTATATATGCACTCCAAATGCTCCTATATGTGCAACATCTGCCAATGTATACGCAAAATTTATCCCTTTTATGTCATGTACATCTTGTACGCCCTATATGCTTCTTAATTTATTCATATACGTCATAAAATGTTATGTATATGTAATAATAAAAATTTTTCACCATTAATTATTTCCAAATTCCAATAATATCTAAATTTTCCCCTCTCTCTTAATAATATTTAAAAACATTTTTTATATTTTAATTCCATATCTTTAATCTACGTATTCTTTATTTTCTTATTTTAACACTAGAACCGCCATTAGGGGTCAAAATGACCCCCTGCTAAATTGATAATAGTCGATTCGAACCAGAATTTTCTTTATAAGATATGTTAAACGTTTGCAGCACAAAAATAGACTAATTAAATTAGTTAAATAGTTTAGAATTAAAATTCTGGTGAAAAACCATTTTTTGTAAAATTTGAGTAAAATTCCCGGCGGTTCTAGTGTTAAAATAACTATAACATGTTAAAAGCGACACTTTCCATAAAACCCCCATTACTTTATTTTATTCTTTTATTTGTTTTTAGTATCTTTTATTTACATTTTAAAAAAGCATTTCATATCCCACAATTCACTGCGAGCGATGCGCCTAGAGTCTAATTGCGTAAGATATTCATCCGATGGACTATGAGAACTTGTTTCTTTTTCACCTGTTAAAATTTCGTATTGATTAGCTTCTCGCTTTCTCAAAAGTTAATTGGCAACGCAAAATGTTGTTGTAAAATCCTGTATTCCTGAGCACTTTAATACATAATGACCTTGCTTTGACTTGAGAGATAAGATTCTATGTTTTTTCGAGTATTAAACAGAACCTTGTCATCTAGTGGAGTTAAAAATCTTTAACAGGTAAAGTTCTATTCTTGTAATATCATCTTTCTGTTTACTATGAGGGCATATTATATTGGTACTAAGTTTAAATCAAAATATTCGAGAAATTTTTTACTCTGATGTGAAGCACGGATAAATTTTTTTAAAAGGATGTCGTCTATTTTTGATTTTAAAGGAAAATTTCTAAGGAATTCATCCTTTCTCTTACCACAGTGTACCACCCATGACTAGTAATTAAATATTCAACGACCGAACATTAGCCATTACATATTGTATTGATATAGAGCAGCATTATACATATGAGGACCCCAGAAGCCAAGGGGTATAAGTGACAAAATTGAAAAAAATTGACGTATAAAAACATTTCATATTTATTTACTTAGAAGGTGTCACAAATAAAAATTAAATTAAAAAGTTGACATGTTTCAATCAACATGTTCAAAAGTTGTTCATGTTTCAAAAGTTGGCAATGGCTATATTCACGATCATAGCGAGCGCAATGTTTTGTTTTGATTTTTAAATTATATTTATATCCAGTGTCATTTAATTTTCTACTGATTTTATATGTTATGAATACGGTTCTTATGAATGAACCGAAACATGTCAACTTTTTAATTTAATTTTTATTTGTGACACCTTCTAAGTAAATAAATATGAAATGTTTTTATACGTGAATGAAAAAGATGAAGTGATTTTGTTTTAGTTTTTGAAAAAACGAAAGCTAACAACAGTTTTAACATTGAAAAAATTGAGTTAAGTGCACAGGGTATCTGGAAATATGCTTTTTTCATTTCAGATAAAGAAATATAGGTCATTTTCTGATTATTTGGGGAGTTATAGAGATATACCACTTTTTTCGAAAAACAAACAATATTGATTAATTATACATTTAAAGAAAATTGTACTCTATTTTTTTTAACAGTTATTGAAATGAGAGTTCAGAGATTAGAATGCAACAAGCAGATGTTTCCTATTTCAATTTAGTCAATTGTTATTGATGTTCCAATTTAACATCAATTAATCTTTAAACTCAATTTACTCCAAATCGACATTTTGTCACTTGTACCCCTTGGCTTCTGAGGTCGTCATATATAATACAGGGTTCGAACATCTCAAGGACTTCGGGAATGTTAGGTGTTTTCGCACCAGAAATATAGTAGAGTACTTTTCGCTATATCTGATGATAATTTTTTCCCCCATTAAACAAAGCAAATATTACTTTACGAACATTCTGGTAAAGGACATTTTGGATCCTTGAAAATCCTTGAAGAGTATGAACCCTGTAATATAGGCCTATAAGATAATATAATATTTTCGAAGACCAATATAACAAAGTAGTACCATAAGTTTTTACATCTTTAAACAGCAGCCAAAAACGTTGCAACAAAAAAGATTTAAAAATTGAATTAAAAAGTTAATAATCAGAAAGACAGTTATGTTAATGACTATAACGAGGGTCCTATAAATCTTTGGCGTAGGTCGCGCCCTGACCAATAACTGTTTTACCTACATATTAAATTTACTAATTCATTTTACTACAATAAATTTAAATGGACCATGGGATTTCACTAATGAAAAATCAATTGACAAATGGTATGACTAATCGAAATCTCAAAGGCATTTTTAATTTATGTGTATAAGTTCTTTTTGGGAATTAAAGGTAAGGATATTAATTTATTTACTGTTTTATATATATAATACTTAATATCATACCCTCATAGCATGCACGGTCACAGTGACGTCACTGTTAGTCACTTTGGTTACATCACATCTGTGACCAAGTTGCCACCACTCAGTGACGTCACATTGTGACTGAGATGTGACTTTTTTAAAAATCTTTAGAAAATTATAAAAAAGTCTTCAAAACATGTTATTTACTTTAAAAAACATGTTTCTGGCAATTTAAATACCGTTGCTTTTGTCACAGTTCCGTCACAATGTAAATGTCAAATTAGTCACAAATGACACATTTTTCACAAATTTGTCACATTGTGACCACTTTGTGAAACGTCACAAAAGAGCTCTAAAACGGCCATAACTACTTCACATTTTAGCCACTGTGACTTCACATCGACATCACGTGACGTCACATCGATAATCGATGGTCACAAAGTCACAATGTGACTTCACAACGACGTCGATGTGACGTAATCATGCCTTACGGGTAGTTTGTTTGTATTCATTTTTTTTTCAAAGTAAAAATGGCATTATCTTATTTTAAAAAAAAATAATAAACTTGTTTTCTGTAAAATGACACACATCGCTCAAAATTGCCTAATATGAGTATGAGTAGCCAGTGTTCCATTTTTGCAGTGAATGCGTTAATGTCAGTGAAATGTTCTGCAAGCTGTCTCCTAAGAATTTTCAATTTTTGTCAGTCCTTGACTGTAACACATCCAACGGACTAGAACTAGCTTTTGTTTATTTTCTGTCCCATTTGACTCGCAGCAACATTTAGCATTCAGATTTTAATTCTATTTCTAAACATTTGGAAACAAAGGAAAATTGCAATTTTTTAGAAATGTTCTTGATATTGTTTGTTTGACTTGATTGAACATGCAGCAGAAGTTGCAAGTTTGTTGAGAAATTTTGTAGCAATAATGAGACATATAATGGTTATGCTCAAAAGTAATAAATTGCAAAAGTCGGTTTCTCCTATCTAAAGTAAATAAAAACTATCAAAATTTTATAATATTTAAATAGTTTGCTTTAAAAAGAGTTACTCAAAATAAATGAAATACAAATAAATACTTTTAAAAAAATCTGTAGGAATGCGCATATTTTTCGTTCATTTATTTTGAGCTAGCGATGGAGGATATCTAGACTTATCAAACTGTTAATAGAAAATCGGTTTAGGATAGTTATACTAGGGGCGATCAAATGAAAAGGTACGAAACACCCTAACTACCAAACCGGTTGAAATTTGAATATGCCGTTTTAGAATAAAGTAGTGATACATCGAGAGATACGATTGGAGTATCCAGCGTAGTTGTGAACATGCGTAGACGCTTGTGCATGAAGGGGGAGAGAAGCAGACAGCAAGTGAGTTCCGTCCAATTGACGCGGCAGTGCCTGTGAGACCATCATGGCTTTCCCATTGCAAACTTGGACTATTAAAGAGCAGCAAGGTGCCTGATCAAAGTCTGACGCAGTGAGAAATCTGATAACACCTCGCTGCGCTTTAATCATCGGAGCCTGTGAGGCCATCATGGTTTTCCCATTGCAAAATCCGATGATTAAAGCGCAGCGAGGTGTTATCAGATTTCTCACTGCGTCAGACTTTGATCAGGCACCTTGCTGCTCTTTAATAGTCCAAGTCTGCAATGGGAAAGCCATGATGGTCTCACAGGCACTGCCGCGTCAATTGGACGGAACTCACTTGCTGTCTGCTTCTCTTCCCCTTCATGCATAAGCGCCTACGCATGCTCACAACTATGCTGGATACTCCAATCGCATCTCTCGATGTCTCACTATTTTATTCCAAAGCGGCATATTCAAATTTCAACCGGTTTGGTAGTTAGGGCGTTTCGTACTTTTTCATTTGATCGCCCCTAGTGGAAAAATTGTCTGTGAATAGCACTCGAAAATTTTTTACCACATTGGAATTCATTGGAATGCAATTTTATTGTTTTTGAGTTTTTCAGTAAAAATAGCTCCTATCATAGTGCCGTTAAACTTCTCATAATGCAGTTACATTATTGATTATTAACGTAGTTAAGATTATTTATCCTCAATCCTCATAAATGGATTTTATTCCCAAAACATCTGCTGCAGATATATAGAAGTAAACAGTAATGGACTTTACTCGAAGCTAACGAAAAAGACAGGCTACGCGGTGCGTCCCAAGTGTCTTTTTTACAGACCGCTAGAATGACGTGATACTCTTTTCGGACACCTACATTGGTGCATTCGAGCATCACATGACTCCAGTGGTCTGTAAAAGAAAATACGTGGAATGTACCGCGGTAGCCTGTCTTTTTTGTTAGCCTCGACTTTACTCATGGTGACGTCATCAGCCGCAGGTAAACAGAAATTTTTTTTCCACCAATAGGCATGAAAAACATTTTATCACTGCTTTTCCATTGTCCAACGGACTTTTTTTGTAGAGTATTTGTACTGTATCGGCGTGGCTGTTGCCATTCGTGCGTAAATGTCATAAGGGTTGACAAGGGATGACTCGAGAACTCAGCTTTCGCTTTAGGGTATAAGTACAGTCCCGGGGGGTTTAAAAACGTAAAGCTCAAAAGAGATGAAGATATTGCATTACTGGTTCACGTCGTCCACTAAAAATGAATTTTTGGAGAATATATAACCGCAGAAGCGTTGATGTTGCGTTCGTGGATAATGCTCATAATGAACACTGATTAGCATTAAATTACGAAATGTATATCTTCTTACCTGAAACAAGCTGAAATCTCCGAGTCTTTTCTTCTAGCATTGTTACATAGCTACTCGTCGTAGGTGGGAATTCTTGTATGCTTTCTAAGTCGTAGTATTCGACGCCACTGAGCAAAAAGTCGGAAGAGCTCTCTCCTCCCCCTTCCTGATCGATGTCTTCGCCCCTAGAACTCGCTCTGGACCCTGTGAATGTGGAGTCTGAAGAAGATCCGCTCCTGTCTCCACGATATGGATACGACCTGACTTGATCTCTCCAGTCTTCGTTACGAGGGGAAAGATCACTATCACGATATGTACTAGATGTCACAGAAGAGGGAATAGATTCACTAGGGGAATGCCTTTGTGCGTCTGCAAAAGCAAAATAAAATAATCAGCAAAAACTTATAAAGTGGCATTAAATTTCACACAAAAAGTATCACAGTATGGCCAAATTATTATGATAACGGGAAGAATTACACAAAAATCATCCCAGAATTAATTTATTGTATTACATTTAATCCTGCTTTATATGCGTTACTTACAATGATCATATTTACCACGGACGACCTTTCAAAATGATCGGAGGATACGGAGGAGATTGGTATCTAGATAAAATATGTCCATACAGCAATTTAAAAATAATCTCAGTGCACAGGTGTCCATAGACACTATAGATAGACGTATTAAAGAGTGTGATTACACCATACTAAAGAAAATGGCTCGCAAACCGTCTCTCAAATTACATCCCAAACAGGAAAGAATGAACTGGGCTAAAAAACACATGTCCTATGGTGACATATGGCTTACCGTTTTATTTAGCGATGTGAATAAGTGGAAGTTAGATTGCACTGATGCGTGGAACGCGTATTGGCTTGATTTACAAAAGGGACCTAGGGTATTCTTCAGAAGGCAACAAGGCGGTAAATCTGTTATGGTTTTTTTTTTGGGGGGGGGGAGGGCATTTGGATTCAATGGCCAGATCTTATTGACTTTTCTAAAAGGAAGACAAGATTAAAAAAAGTATCAAGAGACGCTCAACTAACATTTGCTTCCGTTCGGTGACATTTTGGGGGGTTCCTGAAGGAACTTTTCTACAAGACAATGCATCAATCCACGTATCATATTCTACAAAAATTTGGATTTCTCAGGAAAAAGTTAAAGCTCTTGACTGGCCAGCTTTAAGTCCAGGCTTAAAACTAATTGAGAATGTCTGAGGTATTTTAAACCGACAGGTTTACGGCAATGGAAAGCAGTATGACTATGTTAAAGAAATCCAAGAGGCCATTGTGAAAGCATGGAACTCTTTGCCTCCAGAAACCCTACAAAAACTAATAATTCCGATAGACGTACTTTTATTTGAACTAATCCGAAATTACGGAAAAATAATTTGTAAATAAAAATTCTGTAAAAAAAAAAAAAAAAAAAAAAAAAAAAAAAAAAAAAAAAAAAAAATCTGGTTGTTTTTGACATTGTGCATAAATTTTTGATTTGAACAATGTTTGATTTGGAGTTTTTTTAAACATTTTTTTATTATATTTTTTACAATTATGTAATTTATTTTTTTCTATTTTTGATATCATTTATTTAAATAATATACAAATATAAAAATGTATATCTAAAAATATAAATCTACGAATATAAAAATGTTATTGACTCTAACTGTTTATAATTCTTTGAAAATCGACATTTTATGCTTGTGTGCTTCAACTTTTGAGATATACCTTATGTGTGTAAGTACATAAGCGCAATTTGTGTGAGCAATAAAATCAAAAACGAATATTTACTGTAATTCACAAATATTAAAAAAAAAAGGATGGTAGTAATCTTTATTAAACATATTTAAATTTTATGTTTATAAAAAGAGTAAACATCATATTTTTTCCCCAGTTTTAAATATTTTTAGTTTTAAAATAACTGAATGTAAATCGCATGTTGAGCATCTTAAACTGAATGTTTTTCTAACATATTTTGCTTGCCTTTTATTTCTACCATTTTTATATTATAAGTGTAATACGTTTCAAGTATTAAGGACGAAAGGAAAAACATAAAAACACTCTCTTTTATGGCTCCAATTTTTCACAATATTTTAGCCTTCACATATGGTTTTGAGTTAGTTTTACACATGAATATAGTTTCCAAATAAAATAAAATTTCATAAATCCACTAAATTTCCATGAACCCCTCGGGGACGAGCGACAAGTATACGTGTTGCAAAAAGATTTAAGAATCGTTGTTTATCCCCACCAAGTAAAATTTTACTGTAAAATCTGCTTTATTTAATCGGAGCTTTTTCTCGATATAATGCGGCACAAATTTCTCTTTTTAAAAACCGGTGACAAAACATCAAATTTTTCCTAAAATGCTCCCTTCGTGAAGGGGTTACATTTCAATTTCAAAAAAGGTCAATAAATCTTCGAATGCAAAAACATTCAATTGGACAATTAACATAATTTCCAACATAGAGAAAAATGACTTTTTTATTTAAAAAATAAAGAATTTTCTCAAATTTGTGAATTTTATCTATAAGCTGACATATGGACTACATGACAAATAATAGATTGACAGATAATTTTATATAGAAAAAATAAACCAACGTAAAAAATGTAAGTGTTTCATTGAAACATTTAGGAAAAAGAAGCTGTTGTAGACTAAAATCTTATTGTTAAACAGATTATAAATTTCTAAGATGAATGTAATCGCTGATAATAATCAAAGTTAGTATATTTTGTAATGCTACTTAATTTATGTAGTAATCAGTGCAACGTAAAAATATAGTAATACAGCAATATTAGTAATATAAATAATCTTAATGCAATGAAAATTAAAATTAAAATACAGAAACCCTGAATCGATATCAGTTTCGTTTCAACCACTACGTTCTATGAGCTCTTTTGCTAATTCTATTGTACAAATGCATCTTTCTATAGCTTCACATGTATTTAAACAATCCATACAAATATTTGTTCTTTATATTTACTATTTCGTTTCTTTTTTATGAGAAACGTTTGTTTGTACAGCACAATCTCTGAATTTCAAACGGATTTCAAAATGATTTCGATATTATAATTTTGACTATCTCTACTTAAACGTCAGTTATTACATATCTTGATATTCCTTATCCCCCCCCTTCCTCCAACACGCATAAAAAAGACAGAATAAAGAAATACTCTAGAATTATGATTTCTTTGAAATCGTTAAGGATAGTTACTTAAAAATTAACATGGTGGTTACTTTTAAAAGATAAGAACGCTTAGAATTTGCTAAGAACTTTTTTTTAAATCGAAATTTAAAATATTGAATTGAGAGGAAAAATTTCCAACTGCACAGTCACTTTAAAGCTACAAAATGCAAAAATCTTTTTTTCTAAACTTTTTTGAATGTATGCTAAATGGCAAATGGAATTTAGATCTTTTTCTGCAACGAAATATCCGCAATATGGTTGGAATGAAGATCTTTTCTTTTTAACAAGTATCATTTTTACTATCAGTAGTAATAGACCGGGAGGCAGCAGCACAGACAATCATCTCATCGAGATCACGGATGAAAATCTACACTCAAACGAAAGAGCTGATTTGGCTTCTCATGAAAGAGCTGTAATTTTTTCGATCATAAAAGAGTTGTTTTTCAAACGATTAAGTCTTATTGATTTAAATTGGTTATTTAAATAGCTCAACTTCATTTAAATTGGTCAAAATCAGCTCGTAAACTCGAGTTATTTCAACTCTTTTTTGAGAAGCTGTCTTTCAACATTGAGATGAGTGGATTTCAGCTCAACTTGAGCTATTTTGTGGCTGACTTTTTAAGAGAGTAGGATTAGTTAAATCTCGATTCAGAGATTTAAATGTAAACGGTCTGTCAAGTTCTATCTTGGTGGGAAACCCTTAATAACCCGATTTTAGCGGCTGACACATTGGTATACCATTATGTTTTCCTGCTCCCAATCCTTCATGTTTTCATATTTTTGGTTGCAGTAAATTCACAATGGTAAAACTATGAATCAGCCATTAAAACCGGGTTTTTATGTGTTTTCCACCAAGATAGGATTTGGTAGACTGATTGCGTTTTAATGTGTGAATTCAGATTTAACTAATCCTAATCCATAAATTCGATGAGATGATTGTCCGTGCCTACCACCTCCTTGTCTATAATGTAGATTTCATTCCACATTACTTACTATACAAATACTATTTGGTCATTTAAGCAAAGTCTTTAACAAGGGTGTTCCATTTCCATGAGCGTAAAGCTTTGAGCTTTGCTAGTATTTTATAAATCTCTTTGTGAAAGATACGTGAAAAATGCAAAATTTTCTAAAGTGCAATAAAACTCATTTTTTCATGCTTTTTCGGGGTTACACATACCTTTTCTCAAAGATTGTCGAAGGTACATGAGATGATCTAGCGTTACATCGTCAATGGCCGTATGCCTGGGCGACAGTCGCTCCGTCAGTCTCGCCTTGCCGACAATCGACCTAGTACCCATTTTAATCTTTGAACTCTTGGTATCTTGCCCATCGAGACTCCTCGGCCGTCCGGATGTTGTCGACGAATCTGAGGCACTCACATCCGATGCGCTCCTCCGCACCTCCGGGGCGCTGCTCAGACTGTCGGACACTTCTGGCGTTGCACACAAGCTCTTATACCCACTGTCAATGGAATTGGAACCTGCATATCCTATGGATTCAGGATCACTACTGGCTACCTGCAACAGATTCACACGGTAATTCATAGAAAGACGATTCGTTTAATACGCAATAAAATAGGTATCAATTACAACAGTAATAGCAGTAGAAAAAAGATACGGATTGAAATTGATGTTAAAAGAAGACGATTCGATTTGTGGTAATAGCGAAAATAAAATGCTTTATTGGAAAATTGTTATTTATGTGTTAGAATAGCTAAGACAAATATATATATATATTTTATATTAATGCATTATCAATACATTTATTTCATACTAATATGCAACATCTATCCATTTTACTTACGTCAAACAATACAAACAACCTGCATACATAGTTAATACACAAAATACGTGCAATAAGTAAATAAAACTGTACCTATTTTCTAAATTAGTTTTTTTCGAACAAAATAGTTACAATATTGTTACAATAACGTTTTCAAACCAATTTATTTTTATTGATTTAAGATGGTATAGTGCGATGCAATATTACATGAATGAAAATATTTTACAAAAATCAGCATAAAAATGATGAATTTTGAGTGAAAATATTTTTTCTTCTTCAAGGAGTAATACCATCTGCAAATTTAGTGCCTACGTCAAGAAAACAACTTATATACACGGTGGTTATAATATAAGTATCTCTATTTGGAGCTGTTTGTAACTTGAATGAATAGCTCTAATGAAACCAAAATCGGTGTACTTACTATAAAACAAGAGGAAAGAAGAATGCAGCAATAAAAGAATTAGTTTTAATAACCGCCAACAGGTTACACTACGGGTCAAGTCTGTAGAAACGCCATTGAAATCATCAGAATAATCAAAAAGTGGTCATTTCTGCCGGCCGTTTTTCTCATTAGAAGAGTTTTAAAATTAAAGCCCGATCTGGCAAACTGAGAAGCAATTTGTGGAACATTAGTGGCAGAAATGACTGCTTTTTGATTTCGAAGATGATTACAATGGCTTTTGTAGACCCGTAGCGACCCGTAGCGCCATCTGTTGGTGGCTGTTGTTAATATTTTTTTAACTGTTCTATTGTTCATCCTTCATCTAATATAGTAAATGCACCGATTTTGTTTTCATTCGGGTTATTCTCACGAATTACAGACAGCTTTAAATAGAGATACTTATAACCACCCGATACATATCTATATTACTAAAACATGCAACATTGAGTTTAATACTTAAACACAAGGAACTCACTAATTTTGGGCAAAGCTTGGGATCCTTGTAGACCAGTATATAATTTCCCGTAGAACAATCTAAGTTCAATTTTAAAGACAAAATATTTGAAAAATACGAATAAGACAAGATATTTGAAAAGTATGAATAAATGACTTGGTACTTTTCTATTGCAAAATTTCAATAATAAAAATATTCTTTGCTGTCATTAATAATTTAATGCATTGTAACGCTGCCAGAAATTAGATTGCTTTAATTAGTTTATTTAGTTATTATTTCCTTATGGAAGACACCAAAGAAAAAATATGATAAAAATAATCGTCTTAGTATTGCCAATTGGGTGACGGATTTTTAAATTCAGGTTTCTACCACATTTTTGAAATCATAATGTTCACTTTACTTTAACTGTTATTAAAAACACGGTTATTGCTATTTGTTTAAAAATAAAAGCATTTTGAAAAAAAAAAAAAAAAAAACTGTCAATTGGCAACATTGTTTTTAATCGATTTTGATGATATGATTGTTAAGGTTGTAAGTTTTTAAGATTAGAATGGTTATTTATAATCGAAAAACGTTTAGAAACGGAGTGAAACTTATTTCACGTACTTGCTGATGTTGATGCCTATGCTGCGTCCTATGCGTTCGAATTCGGACTTGCTCCGGCCTGCGGTGCCGTCCTCTGTACCTCAGCTGCTGGTAGACTATGTCGAGGTCCGAGTCATCCGAGTCGGCGTTCGTCGTGGCCAGTGCACCGATCGTGTCCAGCAGGGGATTGGTGGTGGTGGCGGAAGGTGGTGGCGGTGGTGGTAGGACGGCCAGTTGCGGGCTGCTGTTGCTTTGAGCCCTGATATGGACCTGTGGTGGAGGCGTGGTGTGCTCCGACTTGGCACTTGATGTGTCCGAGGGACGATCGGAAGAGGAAGAACTCCCTTTGTGGCCCGGGACATTGGAGGGTGAAGTAGCACCTGATGAGACCTGGTTCAGAGATAAAAAGGAAACAAAAAGATTTTATTCCATAAACTGTTATGAAAATCATTTAAAACCCTATACTTTATTTTCTTAAAATATCAGCCAAAAATAATAAAAGTTGAGTCGAAATCCAATCATCTCACGATTTTGAAAGTCAGCTTTTCGTAAATAGTTGAAACAACTCGAGTAAACGAGCTGCTTTGAAAAAATTTAACCCTTTAACGGTCCGCATTAAATTATGGTTAAAAAATTAATATTGATTATTTCCACCACTTTTTTGAAAAAGAAATATTCACCTTCTTTAATGACAAGCAAAATGATACCAGAATAAAGACAATTACACAATTTATAAAACTGATGGGAATCAAACATCTCTGAATAAAAGCCGTGAATATCACGGGAACGAGAATTAAGGGGTTAAATAAAGGTGAGCGAAACATTTGAAAAACAACTCATTCACAATCCAGTAAATTGCAACTCTTTCCTAAGACGCCAAATCCACTCTTTCGTTTTAACAGAATATATAAATATGGTGTTGACAGGTGAAATAGTGGGTAGAGCAGAAATGTAGCGGAAATTAGAAAAAAAAAATCCAGTTTCCACTCATTCTTCAAGCGAAAATATTAGCGTAAATTCTTCCCTACTATATTTATCATGTTGGTATAGCATAACTAAACTTTTATTCCGCCAAGAGAAGAAAAAAGTTGGAGTTTGATTATGTAGGATTTTACGATTTTTTATGGAAATGGGGAAAATATGTCCATGATTACATAAAAATTATTAATTTTATTTATTTATTTATTTAATTACGAACGATGAATAAAGGAAAAAGTAAATCCTTTTGTATTTACTTACTTGAATGCATTAACCTTTTCAGAAACATGCAATTCTTTTGCTGTACACTGTTAAAAATTTGAAGATTTTGCTGCATCGTCCCTCCACCGCTTTTATAGAAAGCGATCACTTCATTATGGAGCATTCTCGTTGGTCAAAATAGAAATATTCTATAACAGTAGTGGAGTGACGATGCAACAAAAGTTTAAAATTTTTAACAATGTACTGGTGAAAACTCAGCAAAATGTACAAACAATTTCATTTGAAAATACAGTCGACTCCCGTTAATTCGAAATCGGATAATTCGAATCTTCGCTTAATTCGAACTAAACATGAAGTCGCAAAATTTTCAATGGCAGAAAAACGTTAAAAACTTTCTTTAATTCGAACTCATTTCTCTTGACATCGTTTAATTCGAACTAACGAAGATTTCGATTTTTCTTTTTTCTTTTCTTTCTCACGGATTTCAGATCATTTGAATAAATTTCTTTAATTGAATTTTGTGAAAATTGTTCCGAACGAGTATACATATAATCCAATGCATTTGATATCCACTTTCTTAGTGCTCTGTCTGTCCGTGAGTGACACCCCAAATTTTTCTTCCATTGGCTTGTTTCTAATTATTTAATTAGTTAATGTATTTATGCATTCTAATTTATTATTAGGTCATATTCTAATGATAACAGACGAAATATATTTAAAAAAACACTATAACATTAATTCCTTTGTAATAGTACCATATTAAGCATGTTTTTATTTCATATTTTCCATAATTCGAACATTTCTTGTGGTCCCGACGAGTTCGAATTAACGAGAGTCAACTGTAAATAAAAGGAATTATATTTATAATAGATTAAAGTAATAATAGTGTAATAGGTTCCACGTAAATGATAAAAGTAATATTTCATTCAAAAATTCTAAGGCAAATTTCGATGCAAATTAGGAAGTGAAAATATATATCGCTGTTGTTCAAAGCTTTTTAATACATGAAATTATTCTTTAATATGTACAATATCACAAATATAACCGAAAGAATTAAAGATTTTTCGTGAAAGAATTCAGGAAGTGTATTACTATTCAGAATAAACTTAGTAGTTCAGTAATTTAGTAGTTAGTAGAGTAAACTTAGTTTAGTAGTTACTATTAACTACTATTCAGAGTAAAGCGTGTACGTTCCATTCTCAGACGTTAAACTAATTATAAAACGCTGTGTTTATATTAAATGGCAAGAGAATTGGGACTTAGAACACAATAATAAACTGCACGGTATCAAACTAACAATCATGACCTGGCCTCCCCTTTATCCAAGATAAAAGGATGTTATTCTAACTCGTCTGAGAATTGGAACTCTAGAATCACACATAAACATCTATTACTCAGGGATGATGTACCCATGTGTCCACATTGTCATTTTGATTACCTGACAATGCATCATATTTTAACAGACTGTCCGGGCCTCCGACACCTGTATAGAACTTATTTCAATTCTTCATTACCCACTTTGACAAATCTCATTGAGGAAACACCTCATGGGGCACTCTTCACTTTCTTAAGGATGTTCTTTACTGATCCGCTCAACAAGCGAAAAACGTTTTGACACATTTACAAATTCATTTTTTAAGAGAAAATTATAAAATTTTAATGCCTGACTATGAAAGCGATTTCGAATTGAACTTATTTTTCCATTTTATGATAATTAAATTACTTATCAAGTTATAAGCTATTTCGATGACGCAATCACCCGTTTTTCTCCTCCTTTTCGACCGGTTTTTCTGCTTTCGTCGGGAAATAGGCTCAAAAGTGTCAACTTTGAAGGCTTGTTATGAAAAATCGATTGTGTATTTTAAAAAACAAAAGAATGAGTGCAATTAGACAGTTTCTGAATAGCAACCCCTGCTATTTTCATGCATTTCCGAACAAAAATAAATTAATGCATGTGTCATAAAGTTGCCCTTTTTGATTTAAGAACACCCTTAAAACAAACAGGCTTTTATTTCGTGATTTAGGTTTTATCAATAATAACTTTGACATTATCTTTTGACATTCTGGATGGAATCTATCCAGATAATTTTCTTGAAAATCGTAGTTTTGAGTTTTACTTGTTTTTAATTTAATAATATCACTGTCTTCACTTTTATGACTACATCTTCATGGGTTACTCCCATCCATATAGCGTTTCTATCTCCGTATTTTACATTAAATTTCATTATTTTAATTTCACGTTTTCTAAATTTTGTCCACGAATACTGTTTTCGAAAGATGGTTTCAGTTTAAAATTCTTTAGTATATGTTTGATTTTTTTTTTTCGTGCATTTAGATGATTGACATCATAAAAATCGGACAGGAAAGAATCACCTTACCTTATTTTGCGGCGAAGGCGTAGCAAGGCTGCTTTCGGAGGATGCATTTATAGAAACCTTGACTGCAGGAACAACGTTAGTCGATACAAATGAGCTGGACGCCGAGGTTACTGAAAAGAAAAAAACAAAAAAAAAGTGATTAAATCGTTTTATCAGTTAAATTAATAACATTTGACAAAGAGATTGATAAAAGCATTGCCATAGAGAGAAACTTGTCACGAAACCCCGTGGTTCGGTTTCTCATCAAGTGAATGCTAAAGCTCAAATAGCCTTCCTAATTTCAGAACTCCTTTTTACGATCAAGTGGTGCTTTTTACGTCTTATTACTTTCATAGGATGTCGTAGGATTCGGAAATCGTTCATGCAAAGTCCATCCTCGCCTTTTTTTTTTTTTTTTTTGTGTCTGTGTGTGTGTGTCGAGACTTTGTTTTTGTCGTTGATGGGCACAGAATGGTTGGAAATGAAAAGTCAGCTGACATTTATATAACTATCGTAAGGAATATTTGGAAAAAAGTAGAGTCTGTGCTTTTTTGCTACTATTGTTTTACCAGACTAAAATTTATAAATCCCTCCCTTTGCCATTTTTTCCAACCATTCTGTTGTCATCAAGAAAAGAAAGGACAGTCTCAACTATAAAAAGAAGAGGAATCCTCATACCTATTCGGATCTTACGAAAATAATAAAACATGAAAATAACCATGCGAGCGGAAAAGACACCACCGTCCATAGGACCTCTCTGTTTGATTGTAAACCCAGCTTAATTGTTTTTTGGGGGTCCTATTGGCTTAAAGGTTTTGGGTGGTTCGGGTCAATTTCGGGCTGAGATTTGATTCTTTCATGCTGAGTTCGGGTTGATCAACATTTCAAAAGAAAGCCCTGAATGTTTTTCAAATGAAAAAACATACTATGTTTTCGAATGTTAATAATATATAATATTAATGAATGCACATGCGTTCACTTTTATCCAAAAAAAGATATAATTGTTATTAAAGATATAATTTCAGATTACTTTTCGTATTATATTAAATATGAATTTTCTTTCACTTCCGGTTAAGGTCGCAGTTCGGGTTGACGAATTCTTTTCGTTGTCTTTTGGTCAGATTCAACAGAGTTCTCGTTGGTTTTTGGCTAACATCAGCGATTTGGCGAATAATATATAGAAAACAGTAGCCAAATGAAAATAAATGTTAGCAAAATAGATTCGGCATGAAACAATGAAAAGTCTAAGTTTTTAATAACTTTTAACCCATTACTATTACCCCCTTTTTTGAATATGTTCTAAAATAACCTTTTTCCTGTAAATATTTAGAAAATAGTAATTCGATTATTTGCAAAAAAAAAATTAATAAAATTAAGTACTCTCTTAATGTCTCTTAAATATTTAAATGCTTCAATTGCACTTTTAGTACCCTAAATAAAAATTCAAAACAGCTGTCTTTGATTTGAACTTTTGTGAAAATATACGCTAAAAATTGGTATGAGATTTCGACTTTAACCGATAGAAATAAATTGGTCGACAAATGACACTTTACATACAACTATTAAACAGTATGCTAAATGAATAATTGCAACACCACATTTGAGCAAAACTATTCTCTTTTCGATACTTGATGCGAGTAATTTTGATTGTATTTTTACAACTGACAATAGAGAAATACCTAACACAAAACCATTTGTGCCTTTTGCTGTTGCCAAGTTGAATTGGTATTGAATCAGTATCTTTATAAATAGAGCAATGTAAACGGTACGGTGCGACTGAACACGTAAAGCGACATCAATCTTTTAGAAACGCGAATAAGAATCTCGACTGTATTGGCACGCACACAAGGCAAAGCTAAAGCAGAAATAAAGCACTCGCAGTTTGGCGAATCTGATTGTTCGTTTACTCGCCAAATGAAGGAATTTGGCGCAATGGCGAGCGGCAGCGAGAAACCTGGCCACAACCCAACCCGAATAGCCCTGTGATGATGATTCGAAAGTGATCTCAAATGTTTATTATTAGTAAATAAACCTGTGGAGTGACTAAATTTAAATTTACTAAATGTAATAGGAAAAAATGGCACCATTTCCCATTATAGGCGCCACTAATATGCACTTGAAGTTACTTATTTTAAACTGTGATTACCAGTTCATACGATAACATCGATTGTATGAGCACCTTGTTTTTTCCAAAATTTTTCGTGATGTTGTAACATTTCATAGAAAACGAGGAATATAGCATTACATTGTCGTTGCAGTATATTTTTCTTAAAATTACTATCGTCAATCAGAGATCAGTTAGAGTGAAAGACCCTCTGTTGTATTTATTACATCATTAACTATGTGATTAAATAAGTGATTTGACCTCATGTTCTATGGTATTTTTTTCTTCATTCATATCTTCTTGATGTTTATTATCCCTTTAAATATGTCGTTTGAATTCGGCAACACCTTGTATACAGCCATTTTTTAACAGCGTTTTTAATTCTTTTTCACCTATGTTCTTAAGTATAGCACCACCTATCAGAAAATGTAGAAATATTTTTTTATTATTTGCTAAAACAATTTTTTTTATTATGAGAAAAAATCACTATCAACGTGCACACTCATATGTGAATTACATGATTTTATATTGAATTTAAAGATTAGCACGTTAATTTACAGTAGCATTGTGTTTGTTCTTGTAAACAGAAAAAATATTTGAGTCTTTTTCTTAAGTATTGTATTAAGGATTGAAAAAGAGGCTCTTTTATGAATATTTACTTGCAGAATATTGATCATAACATAAACATATTTTCATCTATTTAAAAAAAAATACTTTCGTAAATTTAATTTCTAAATTTCAAATCTTTCAATTCACTCCTCAAATATCAATACATCTGAATTGAATGAATGGAAATTAACTTAAAAAACATACAAGTTTAATAAAATGCGTATAAAATTCAAATTTCTTTTAAAATATTTCTGATTTAATGTTTTCCTCCTACCCTTGCATTTATTGAATAAATAACATTTATTTTTTTCGATCGATCACAAAAAGTTCGACTGGAAAATCACTTCGATGGAGAAAAATTCTAATATTTATTTAATGAGTTGGAGACGGCGAAAGAACATTTAATTATAGTAGGAAAAATGACTCAATAACTTATCATAATATAAACTTTTCTTAGTTAAATGTATGTTATTGATTGCTAAGTAAAATGTCGACATATGAAATAAAAGCTGATAAATGAAGTTTTCGCGAAGGTACTTCCGAAGAAATTTCATTCCATTCAAAACTTTAATTTCGTTGATGGTCTACTTCTTCTTTATAATAAATTAGGGAACATCTAAACTTATTTCAATACACATTGAAATGAAATACATTTGTCAGCGAATGCATTTAATTCGACAACATCTTGTATACAGCCATTTTTTAACAAAGTTTATATATTTCCCCTCTATTTTCTTAAGTATAGAGCCACCTATCGGGAAAATTTAGAAATGTTTTTTTTTTATTTCTAAAATAAAGTCTTTCATTATGGGAAACAATTTAATACAAAACGCATACTCATATGTGAATTACATCGTTTTATATTGAATTATAAAGAAAGCATGTTCATTTACAGTAGCACTGTGTTTGTTCTTGTACATAGAAAAATATATTTGACTCTTTTACTTTTCCACTTTTCTTAAGAATTGATAACGACGTATTTTTATGGTGCTTTAAAATTTACTGGTTATTTATATTTTATGTACTATATTTACCTATAGAATACTGATCGTAACATAAACATATTTTCATTTATTTCAATATAATATACTTTCGTAAATTTAGTTTCTAAAACTCAATGCAGTGCTTTTAATTCATCTTTCAATTCACTCCTTCAATTTCAATATATCTGAATTGAATAAATGGAAATTAACTTTAAAAACATACAAATTTAATGAAATACATATAAAATTCAAATTTCTTTTAAAATATTCCTGATTTAATATTTCCCTCCTACCTTTGAATGCATTTATTGAATAAATAACATTTATTTTTTTCGATCGATCACAAAAGTTTCGACTGGAAAATCACTTGGATTGAGAAAAATTCTAATATTTATTGAATGAGTTCAATATTGCGAAGGAACATTTAATTGTAGTAAGAAAAATGACTCTATAACTTATCATAATATAAACATTTCTTAGTTAAGTGTATGTTATTGATTGCGAAGTAAAATGTCGACATACGAAATAAAAGCTGATAAATGAAGTTTTCGCGAAGGTACTTTCGAAGAAATTTTATTCCATTCAAGACTTTAATTTCCTTGATGGTCTACTTCTTCTTTATAATAAATTAGGGAACATCTAAACTTATTTCAATATGCATTGAAATGAAACACATTTGTCAGCGAAAGAATTTAATCCTTTATATTAATGACGCGTCTTGCTAAAGTCACTCTTAAAAAATGAAATGGAAATGTACGATCATTCATTTCAGGTTAAAAATCATTATAAAATAAGTACGATAATCTTTGTGTTACTATATGCATACGTGAAATGTAAAAATTAATAAAAAGACAAAAATGAAGAACAAAAAATATGTGTACACTGCAAATTCTTAAACACAAAAATAAACACATTTCGCATCACTTTTTGTCTCCAAATTCACAACAGTGTGTTGTGTAATGTTTTTTGTGTTGTGGTTGTGTTCTTAATATATTGTAAAAGTATTGCTATCTAGAAATGTGTTTTAAAAATAGTGTTGTTAATTGTGATGAACGGTGTTGTAAATAGTGTTGATGAAAATAGTTTCTTAAAATAGTGTTGAGCTGCATAACACTTTCTCTCCAAATTAATAACAGATTGTAAACACCACACAATTCAAAATATTTTCAAAATATTTTCCACTTTCAAAATATTTTCAACATGGTGCCTTTAAAATTACACAATTTTGAAAATGAATGTTTTGAAAACACTTTTTCTCTTCTTGTAATTTTTAACAGCCCTTTTTGCACAATCTTTTTATTTCGTAAAATACATTCACAACACAATCGAAAAACGATTTTAGTTAGAAGTGTTGATTTTTATGTTGAGTTAGTGTTTACAAAAGTGTTTCACGCATTTGCAGTGTCGTCATTGGATTTGGACAGCTATATACACTGTTATCAATTAATTATCATGTAATGGCTTTTGATGCCATAAGATTGGAGGATGTAAGATTTATTTTTGATATCGTTAGCATTTTTGATCGAACCAAAAATTTCTTTTTTTGTACTTTTGCAACTTTTTCTTTAGATAATAATAGTCTGTTATAGGGTAACATCCCCAGTAATTGGCACATTAAGAATTTGTCGTTAAACTTACTTAAATTTTCATTACAAAGAAATAAGCTATTTACTTGGAAATATTTTTAAATCAAAGAATGCATATCTGTGAATCTATTTTGCCCACTAAAAGCAAAAAAAATTGAAAAAGTATTTTTATAAAAATATATTTATAAAAAGTTGCTGAAATCACCAGTAATTGGCACCTAGAGCACCAATGTATGACACCTTGTAATCCAATAATTGGCATATGTTTACATTAAAAAAAAACTTTACATTTTGCATTGGGTTTAATCGCTTTAAATTAATTTACTGTAGATGAAGATGCCATATTTCAGGTTTTTGAGAGTAAGAAATCAGCATATTAGTCTGAAATGTGAACACTTTAAAACAATACAATATACTTACATTAATACCCAGTAATTGTCATGCTGTCCCCAGTAATTGTCATATGAAGCTTTAATGGATTCCAATTACCGATAAAATTTATATTTTCAAATAAAAACAAATGACAAACAAAATTAGTCGATAATTTTAAAAGTACTTCCAAAATAAATGGTTTAATCTCAAATTCCTTGCGAATTCCTTGTAATTGGAATAGGTGCCAATTACTTGTAACTAGCAAAATTGAAGCACCATTAATTGGCAACTACCATTAATTCAGAAATCCAAATGTTTGTGTCGAAAATACTTTTACACAATTAAAGTAACCCTTTTTAACTAAACAAAACTGTTGTCAATTAAAACTTAAAATGTATTATAAATCAGATAATAATGAATTGAAAAACATGTCTTCCTTAAGCCAAAGAACAAGAATTTGCAACAAAATGGCTAATTTGATACAAGCCATACTTGTTTCTCTTTCCTAGGCTCTATTGTCATCTTGTAAAATAAATCAAAGTTATAATCTTTAACGTAAATGAGCATATAACTGATATATGGTCTTGAATTTTTAAAAGACTGGATATAAATCTTTTTTTAGGACATGTTTGTAAAATGTGCCAATCACTGATGCATGCCAATTACTGGGAGTGTTACCCTACCATTTTTTAGTCTTTTATCTATTTTTACGAAAATTTATTATTCAAACCTTTCAATGGTTATAGAATTATTTAATTCAAAATCCTGAAATACCTCCAACGTTTGACATTTCTTTACTTCTACCACGTATACCACTATTGGCGGTACACATATTAATTATACGCGGTACACACGATCTGTACCGTGGAATATTGTTGATTCGTACATACTGTATTTAAATGCAACTTTAAGTTTGTTGTTTGAATAAAGGAAGTTGCTGGTATTTTGGCAGAAATTTTTAACGTTTACAGCTACTGTAGTTTGAAGTCTCACTCCGGGTCAATTCCGGGACACACCGGGGTCAGAAGGGGTCCGGGAGACATTTCACAGTGATTTTTATTTATTGAATTAAAATTTTGAATTTTTTGTGTAAGTTAATCGTATTATCTGTAAACAAAATCACATGATAAAATATCTCATTTTTTTTAAATTTAAATTTAAAACTTATAAAAAAAGGTAGGTAATTTAAAATCGTTATAACTCGAAATATTATTTTTAGAATTTATTTTTTTTTTCATTTATATAAACAGAAATAAATTAGTTTTAATTTTGATTCAGCGTTTAAAATAAATATTAACTTAAAAAAATAAGAAAAATACTTTAATAAAAAATCTTAAAAAAGGTGGTGTAACTTAAAAAATCATACTTTAAAAAGTACATGATACACGTATATACATGTTTTTTAATTTGCTGAATCAAAATTAGAATAAAACAATTGAAAAATACATGTTCCAAATTTGAACCATTAATCTTTAACCGCTGTTGCGTTATAACGAGGTTAATGCGAGAAATGTTGAAATAAATCATTATGAAGAGAAACGAATTTTCACAAGAAGTCCTTATCATAGGGATGAGAATTTTCCGCGGTTTTCCACGTTTTTTCCCACCAGTATAATCTTAGAGAAAATGTTGTTTTACTCAAACGAAAAATTCTGCGATTTAACAAAACAATATTTTCTCTAGTATTATACTGGTATGTAAAAAACGCGGAACACTCTCATCCCTATTATCATGACAACCATTGCTTGAAAAGTAAATTTGGAAAGCAAACCAATATGAAAATAATAATTTCAAATCCAGTTAAAATAGAGACATGATTTAAACATCATTTTAAGCAGAAAAAAATAGAAAATTTTTTAGAGCAATAAAATTATTTTAGAAAATTTAAAATTTTTGTGTCCCACTGCACTGAAACTCCTTGATCGCGAAATCTCATGTTAGCCTAGGGGAAAATTTTAATCGCGATTGTGCATTACCTTATATAATTATTAAAATACAATTTTCCCCACCAGAAAGCAGACATCAGAGGCTGATGATTTGCCTTTTTCAAAGTTAACTCCATAAAGTATTTTTAAGAATATGATAAAATTTAATCAAATGGAAATTTCACAGTTTGTAGGGATATTTTAAGTACTTAAAATTTATGCAGATAAATTTAAACAAGTTGGAAATTGCACGTGAAGCGTAGCAAATGAGGTGCGTTCGTACGATAACGAAGTTTTAAAAATATCAATCTCATAAAATTGTAAATAGTGAATTACAAATAAAACGCTCATCAAACAATGTTCTCCCTATACCATTATGTAATGGTACAGGGAGTTTTGGCACTTTTGTGTGGTCTTGCAAATCAATAACAAATGTTCTTTGCATCACAAATTATGTAAAATGTATATTATAATATGTACTTTATAGTTGAATATAAATTTTATTAAGTTCGAATGAGTGTAACACCATTAAAATGCATTTGAAACATTTTCCCCCCATTGACCGTAATGTAACGGAATACTTTTGGTTGTCCCTGTAATTGATCTATACATCCGATTTTCATAAAATTTGAAATAACTCTACAAAATTATGTAATAATTAAGTATTTTAAATTTCAAACGTATAAAATACATTTTAAACTTTTCCCCCATTGACCATAATGTAATTTAATACTTTTGATTGCTCCTGTAATTAATCTATGCACCCGATTATTAAAAAACTTGAAATAACTCGACAAAATTATGCAATAATTATGTATTTTAAATTTCAAACAATTAAAATGCATTTGAAAATTTTTTCCCCATTGACCGTAATGTAATGGAATACTTTTGAATGTCCCTGTAATTGATCTATTCATCCGATTTTCATAAAATTTGAAAGGACTCGACAAAATTATGTAATAATTACGTATTTTAAATTTCAAACGATTCGGTTGGGTAGTTTTTGCGTTGTTATATGCGGACGGACGGACAGACAGACGGAAGGACAGACGGACGAACTGAACGACCACTATAGGTGCTACGTATTTACATAATTACGAACGCACCTAAAAACTCACATATCCAGCATCTGGCATCCACTTTCTGATGAGGTAAAAGATAATTACATTAACCCATTAAAGACAGTATTATTTTCCTCTCCAAAATGAAAAACTTGCTTTTTACATAAGTTTTTTAAATAGCAAATTTTGTTAGAATTTATCGCGAAATTGAAGTCAACAACTAAAGATAACGCTTTCGTTTAAAATAACTGGTGTTCAAACAGAAAATATAGATGAAACTTAACTGATATCATTTTGTACCAATCGGCTTTAATGGGTTAAGTAATGAGTAATCGCGCAACAAAAGTTTTCCATAGGATTGTGATTTCGCATTCGGAGAGTTTTTGTGCATCGAAGCCTTAAAGAAAATACTCATTTGTCATGCAATACCATAGTATGATTTTTTAACCTACCTTCTAGCAACCGTGCGATGATATTGTACGCCGTATGAGAAATTTCTGCAGATGGAGACTTCAAACAACAATGATTGTAGATGATAAGAATTTCTCCCAAAGTAGCAGTAAAGGTTTTTGTTACACACTTAAAGTTGCCGCTCACTAATGAACGCACATAACAAAAGTTTTTAATTTGGAAAATTTTGCGCACCTCATATGATTTATTTTGCTGATAAGGAGTCAGGTCCTGACTACCGCACGGGCACCCAGGGCTCGTGCCTTGGGTACAAAATTTCTGAGGGACACAAAATATTTCAGAATTTCTTCTAAATTTTCATTTAAAATATCATAAATGGCAAAAAATGTAAAAATTAACATATTAATACAATTAAATGCCAAAAGTATACCTCAATATGTGGTTAAAAGCACATTTCACTAGATAATAGAAATTATATTTCATTTTTACTTCTGGAACTGTTTTTCAATTTTCTTTAGACACTTTCGAATAAAAGTGTAATATGTAAATAAATTAATAAATAAATAAAAACCTAGCATGAGTAAATCAACCAATATAAAGGGGCACATAAAACTGGAATTGTCCTGGGCACAGACATTTGCTGATCGGGCCATGTACGTAGTACTACCTGTCATTTTTTCAAAAATCATCATCACGAATAACAGTATTTTAAAGTTAAATTTTCAATTTAAGCATGCTAAGTGTTTATTTTTTACGTAACATATTCCACATACCTATAGTACTCGTAGTCGAGCCTGCCGTACTGAATGTGGTCGTGGATATTTTTTCTGGACTAGCAAGTGTGTTTTCCGTGACACGCGTGGCAGTGGTGGTGGTGCGTGGTTGTAGGCTGGCCTTTTTGATCTTGTCTCCCACCACCACCTGCTTGAGGGGTGGCCGTTGCTCTCCCGCTGCTGTGGCTTGGTGGCCAAAGATTTCCTCGAACACCGAGTACATGTGCCACATTTGGCGTGTCACGTCATCGCCCTGCAGGATGAGGTCCACCTGCGAAAAAGAAAGGTCTTTTAAGAATCATAATAATTTGATTTCATTTGTTCTTTTAGAAAGTATAAGAGAGAACATAAATTAATTTGTCAATTTCGTAGCTCAATAATTTTAAGAAATATTAATTATAAGTTACAATCTCAGTCGAAGATTGCTGTTATTGCAACATTCATTTTCAGATTTAATTTTTACCTCGGGGGTGAAGTTTGAGTTTTGGTTGGTCGCGAAGTTGTTATTCCATACTATCAGCAACCATATAAAAACACCATATTACTATCACCTGTCTTTTGAACTTTTGACCAGAGCGCATGGTTTTTGTGAAGATCAGTTTCCCAGTTCGCAACTTCCGAAATCCAGTCTTGATTTAAACCCGAATCAGCACTCCACTTGGCCTGAGACACCTGAATGTACTCACAAACGTATGGCAAGAATTTAACCATTTATTGATGATGCATTTGCATAGCAATGAAATACAGCTATATGAAACGTCTGTAAAAAAAGGAAAACTTTGACCTTTCCACTATTTTAAAATCATGTGTACTCTCCATGTAACTACATACAATAAACTATTCTTTTCGTAAACTACCCATCCATTCATATTGATCCTATTAGATCAGGAGGTGGCAGCACAGACAATCACCTAATCGAGTTCACGGATGAAAATCTAGGAGCCCCACCAGTGGCCGCGAGGTTCTGACCTCCAAACTGGTAGACGGTAGGTGTTGGGTTCGAACCCAATCGCGACCGTCGGCCTAACCGTTCGGAGTTTTCCGTGGTTTTCTTCGAGCCTTGCATAAATACGGGTTAGGTTCTCTTAGAAAGACCCCCCCCCGGAGGGCATCCTACCCCTTTAGGGCCTATATCCCATAGTGTAGATAATTGGCCGACATAAATACAAACAAACAAACAAATCTAGGATTAGTTAGATTTAGATTCGCAATTAAAAACGCATTCGGTCTGCCAAGTCATATCTTGGTGGAAAACACCTAAAAATCCGATTATAGCGGCTGATTCATAGGTTTACCGTTATGTTTTATTTCTAACAATTCTCCATGTTTTCATACTTTTGCGTGCAGGAAAGCGAAATTGTAAACCTACAACTCAACCGTCAAAATTCGGTTTTTTGTTGTTTTCTCCCGAGAAATGACTTGGCAGACCGATTGCGTTTTAATATGCGGATCGAGATTTAACTAATCCTAGATTTTCACCCGTGAACTCGATGAGGTGATTGCCTTTGCTGTCGCATCCCGGTCTATTTATTTCGGGTGGAATTTCTTGAGTGCTATTATCTAGGCGAGAGACACAGACCTAGGATCTAGTATCCTTTCCGCAGGGTTTTTTTCTAAGAGAGATTAACTCGGACCGCTTACTCAGGTTGGTAGAAAAACTTCGAATGGTTATGCCGACGAGTTTGAATCCAGCACCTGAATAACTCAAACTCAGCAATGATAAAATGATGAGGTTAGGAAAAAAAAAAAAAAAAAAAAAACCCAGAATTACAGAAGAATTAGGATTATTAATACACTTATTAACCCTTTCCGGGGCAAGACATTTCTTCTCCAAAAGTATTCAAAAATTCAATTTACACCGAAATTTACGAAAAATTTATTTGTAAATAATCAAAAGCTCGTTTTCACATATATTATAAGATTGAAATTGTACTAAAATTTTACTGCTGCCTCTTTGCATTTTGGGCACAAAAATCAACCGTTTGCAGATTGCAAACGGTACCCCTGTAAGAGTCAAGGGAAGACAAGACTTAGTGCAATCGTATAGTAAATATTGGAGATTTAAGATCCGTTTCCTCAGAAACTACTCGACCGATTTTGATAAAATCTGGAATCCATATTCACTGGATTATGATTAAGACTTATGGAAAAAAAATTTCTGCGACTAAACATTTTATTTTAGAAAATTTTTAATTTTTCAGAAATTTTCTATTTTTTAGGAATGTTTTTTCTGAAACTAATTCGAAAATTTTAAAACCGCTTGCTACATAAGATCTTATATTTATACTCTACCACCAAAAGAATTCTATCAAAACAATTCTATCTGCTCAAGTACTTTAGCAAGAAGTTAATTGGATGTTTAGCTGAAAAGTACAATTTTTTGTAGAGCTAAAAAACTTAGACACTTCTAATTTATGTGAAGTTCTTGCACATTTTACTCAAACACACGAATTAAAGTATATATAAACACTTTGATAAAATTTAGTTACATATCATAAATGAGTATAAAACGTAAGAGTAAAATAGTGTGAGTGGATAATGGCTTCTTAGTCAGTTTTCCATTAAGACAATGAGAAATTAAGCGGTTGATATATAAGACAATCTAAAACAACAAATTTAATCTAATTCAATTCTGGAACAATGGAATTGTTATTTGAACAAATTAAACATTAATTTTTCAGTGTTTTAATAAATGTGTTAATAATCCCGATTCTTCTGTTGTCCCCTTTTTTTCCCCTAATCTCATCATTTTGCCACTTTATGATAGCTTTACCTTTATATTAAATATAGAAACTCTTCATAGAAATTATAAATTTAGAGTTGTTTTTAAGCCAGTCAATAAACTGAATTTTTTCTACCGCTGAAAGATAGCATTCCACCTCAAAACTTTTAGGATATTTACAATACCAATGCAATTATGTTTCGATCTGTACAAGACAAAGTACATGACAACTGAGTTACAGAAACAATAAACACATAAACTGCGTTTTTTTTTTTTTTTTTTTTTTTTTTTTTTTTTTTTTTTAAACGAATTTCAGAAATCTATTGTTAATCATTGTTGATCTATTATCATAATTTCAAATATGATTCGGTCATTATTATTAAAAAGTGCAATACTCCTTCAGATTTATACATTTTTTTTCAAGCTGTTTATATTCAGAAATCTAGAAACTCCTCGGTCAACGATTTTTCGAGTGTACTTTATATCTCACTTTTCTGGGTTCATTTACTGTGTCACGTTGCATCAACTCCTGCTTAATCCCTATCGTCTTTTACAAAATTTTGAATCTTTTATCAACGGTTTTTCAAAAGTGAATTTTTTTGCCCAAATGAATCTGGAAAATGCTAAATTAAACAAGGCAAAATTTACAATAAAAATTTACTGGAGGGAATAATCAAGGATTCTGAGTACCTTATGTGGCATGTATACCGGTCGCTCACCCCCAAGGGATTAGAGTCCGAAAAGACGTATTTAACGGTTTTCAACTATCGATGTCTTTTTTGTGGTCATGTGGTGCTTTTCATCTTTAATAGATTCAGAAGGAAACGGACGGATAGTCTCAAGGGGAAAAATCTTTCCTACAAGTCGATCTTTCTTTCCTTTTTAGGTGCGTTCGTAATTATGTAAATACGTAGCACCTATTTTTGTCGTTCACTCCGTCCGTCTGTCTGTCCGTATATAACAACGCAAAAACTACCCAACCGAATCGTTTGAAATTTAAAATATATAATTATTATATAATTTTGTCGAGTCATTTCAAATTTTATGAAAATCGGATGAATAGATCAATGACAGGGACAATCAAAAGGATTCCGTTACATTACGGTCAATGGATAAAAAAGTTTCAAATGCATTTTAATCGTTTGAAATTTTAAATACATAATTATTACATAATTTTGTCGAGTTATTTCAAATTTTATCAAAATCGGATGCATAGTTCAATTACAGGGACAATCAAAAGTGTTCCGTTACATTACGGTTAATGAGAAAAATGTTTCAAATGCATTTTAATGGTGTTACAATCATTCGAACGTAATAAAATTGATATGCTTCTATAAAGTAGATATTATAATATACATTTTGCGTAATCTGTGGTGCAAAGAATATTTGTTATTGATTTACAAGGCCACACAAAAGTATTCCATTGCATAATGATATAGGCAGAACATTGTTTGGTGCGCATTTTAATTGTAATTATTTACAATTTTATGAGTTTGATATATGAGAGTGATATTTTTAAAACTTCGTTATCGTACGAACGCACCTCATTTGCTACACTTCACGTGCAATTTCCAACTTGTTTTATTTTCCAATCCTTTTGTGAATAACCGCAAACGGTTGAAAAAGAGTAGGTGTTAAGAGTTTTTCCTGAAGGAAGGCAAAATAAGTGTCTAGACGCAGCCTTAATCTCATTAATTGCCGAACACGATGATCTTTCGGTATGATGTTTACTTGGGTTTTCAGATTTCAGTCTCATGTCTTTGGGGGTTGTTATTTTATTTTTACTCACACTGATGTTGCGAGTACAAGTTACTCACGAAATGTGCGTATGCTCGTTTTCATTCGAATATTTTGTGTTTAAATTATGTTTTTTAGTGTTCAGTTTTCCACAAAAATTTTTCATTCAATAAGCATAGGTAAATTGATGATACATGTTCAAAAGTACATCATAAATTTTTGAACCCATTTTCCACCGTATAAAAATACAAAACTTGCAGAATTCGCAATTTTTACATTCTTCGGAAAGCTTTTTTTTTTTTTTTTTTTTTTTTTTTTTTGTAGAAAAATATGAAAACGAAAAATGGCTTATTCATTCTTTATTTGAAAGAAGTAAATAAAAAATGATCAATAAATGGAAACTTATATGAAGAAAAGAAAAAAAAAGAGTGAAAGACAGATATATAGAGAGAAACCAAGGAGGGTCATCCATCACAATCGAAAAAACATTTCTCGAAACTTTCAACGCACGGATTGTTTCGCAAATTGAAAATGCTGGAGCAGAAATAATAGTAATAAAAAAATATGAGGTCAGTAATAATGCATCGCGAGTCTTGACTTTATATTTTCCCTTTTTTCTTTCACGATATCAGAGTAAATCGAGGGGATATTAAAGGTCCATTATAGAGCTAAATAGTTGCATTTAGACCCTGCCCATATTTTCTACATCAAACTGAAAGGAAACAAGTCAGAAATTGTACGTCAAGAGTAGCAAATGTGGTGCGTTTGTACTATACTTTCATAAATATTCAGATCTTGATGCAATAGTTGTTGCACTCTTTTGCAAATATGCAAAAAATTATTACGGCTATATATATTACATTCAGTCATACGGAATTTATAGGACTTTATCTTAAATAGGACGTATTTACCATGGTAACCTAGAATAATTAAATATCATAGGATATCATTGAATTTATTCCTATGACAGCCTTCAATAGAAGTAAGAAAAAGTTTTATTAATACATATCTTCTTAAATTTTGATTCGATTTTCATAAAATTTAAAATGACTCGACAAAATTATGCAACGATTATTTATATTAAATTTCGCAACATTCTGTTATATGCGGACAGACTGACCGACAGACGACGACTATAAGTGCTACGCATTTATATACTCAGGAATGCACCTAAAAGCATTATCAATCCCCATTAAGAAATGTAAGCAGATAGTTTTTAAAGTAACAAACTTAAACATATTTTTTTTGTCATTACGATTAAGAAAGAAAATAAGAAAGAGAATGCTTAACCTACTAACAATTTTGTAAAATTAAGGTAAACCCAGAAAAAAATATATATATATATATGTGGGAATTTCGATTATCCCCAGGCAGGGAAGCATCTGTGTGGCGGATAAGGGAATACAGACAACAGCAATAACAAATCTCATCGATCGATCACAATATCAAAGAACGGAAATGTATGAAAAAATTTACGGAAATTTTTTCCGTTAAAAAACAGTGAATTGCACTAGCGGGTGTTCCGATTTCCAGTACAAATTGTCCGATTTTTTTTACAGTGTAAAATTCTGGAATATTGGCATGTTTTTATAGTCAAAACCTATTTATCTAAAACCAAAATTTGTTTTTTAAGGGATTTGCTTACCTATTCTGAAGAAACCGTAATTTTAAATGCATATTTTTTACACTGAACATGTCATAAAAAAGTTTTAAAAAACATGTTTTTAACTTAGCATAACAGGGACAACAAGGATAAAAAATAATTAGTTAAAAAAAAATTAGATTTTATAAAGAATATTTAATTTTCTTAAGATAAAACTAACACGAAGCTATTAAATTTGTTTTAAATTAGAAGATTTGCATGAAATAAAATAGAACTGTTTTTAAGTATGAAAAGTTGATGTTTCCAGAGACTTACTAATGAATAAAAATTTGATTTATATTTTAATAACTGAACATAACTGGAAATAAATTTAACAACATAATTCAGCTGTAAGAGGATGTACATTTGAAATTACGATTTGAGTATAAATCAAATAAAATTTCAATCTCGGTGCTTCTGTTCGATAAACCGTTTTGAAAATGCATTAAAGCTTGATTGAATTGGACGTAGCTGAAAATTCTACAGAAAAGAGGTTCCTGAGATGCTCACATAGAGATGGAAATAAAATATAAAAATCATATATGCAGGATTTATCGATCATACTCTAGTTTTTCTATTTTGGAAATATTAATGTGGAGTTAAATGCTTATTCTGTATAAAACATACTACAGATTTATACTGCAGTAAAATTAACCTATGTAATATTCTGAGTCAGAACCGTGCGAAGAAAAAACTGCATCTGAGGAAAAATTTCAATTCTCTCCCTCCCCCCTACCATCACCTTTTCATTATTACATCTGTCACAAAATCGACAAAAGTGCAGGAATAGAAATAAATTTTATTGAATAAATACTTCGTGTTTATTTTGAAACTTTAAAAGGATTAAATTTAATTAAATTCCAAACAATTAAATAACGTAACATAAAACTGCATTGATAGTTTGGAAAAAGGGATCTGGAAAATGTGTGTAGAAAAAAATGTATCAAACAGTAATATCAGTTTTCAACGCGTCTTGATTTCAATAAGGAAATTACAGGCTATTTTGGGAGTATGTTTTTGTTTATTTAATGTATAACATTTTCTTTCAACAATACATTAGCAAACTACTTAACTGTGTTATAAAGCAAAATATTTGCAACATCTCCTAAATTTACTAACATATACCAAATTTTGTATAACAAACATAATTTTTTTTTATTAATGTGTATATTTCGATAAAAATAGCTCTCAAATTACTTTATACAAACTTTCTGGATTTCAATAAAAAAAACTACAGGCTATTTTGAGAGTATGTTTTTGCCTATTTTATGTATTTCACATTTTTTTCAACACTATATTAGCAAAAACTTAACTCTGTTATAAAACAAAAGATTTGCAATAGCTCCTAAATTTACTAACATATACCAAATTTTGTATAAAAACATCATTTTTTTAAAAATGTGTATATTTTAACAAAAATAGCTCTTAAATTAGATTTATACAAACTTTGAAACTTACAAAGTATATTTTGCATTATAACATATCAATAGATGAATCCTTGATACAAAATTTCATTTCAATACCTTAAAAACTTTCTTAGAAATGATTTTCTCATAAACATACACAATGAAAAACTCAGTTTACCAGAATATGCAATGAAAAAAAATTTGGTACAGAAAAAAAAATAAAAAATTATGTACGAAATTTACAATTTTAAAACTCATCATATTTGTAGGTGTTACTATATTTGTGTACATATCATATATTTGTGCATTAAAATATATGATTTACCTTTCGTTGGCTCTTTAAACAGTCATTTCTGGTTTATATTTTGGGCTATAATTTTACTTCTAATTACAGATGTACTTAAAATAAGGTATTTTTGTAATCCTAAATGTTTGAACTTTTAATACTCAGTTTTAGGTAGAAATGTTGATTTTGACGAAGCTTGTATTATAATACCAACTACTTTTATGATTATTATGCTTGGGCGGTATGCCTGTTATGATAATTTACCGTTTAACGTTAATAAAATCTGTCATTATCTGTTATAACCAATACATACAGTCTGTTAATTTTTTCTTCCACCGCCATTTTTACTGTTGTGGCTTCCTCCATTGGGTAGCCAAAGAAACTTGGTGACGTTTGCATACACTCCATTCAGGAATTCTCCTGTACCATCAGACGTTTATATCCATTTAGAACTTTTAGTCTTGTGTATAACATCTTTTTAGCTGATGATCATCGCAGAAGCTATTCGAAATGTAGTTTTTAAAATGCATTTGTAACATCACTGTTTTGTTATTTAGCATGTTTGTATTTGATTTGAATAATAAAATTAGCTTAGTAAAAATTTTAAGTATCACTTACGGTGCAATGGCTAATTACAAAAAGGGCTTTACTTAACTATACCTAGTTTGGAGAAAACTGAAAAAAAAATAATTGCTGTTTTACGCTTTTCCTTTATAGAATGTAAAAAATTGAGTTGTGTTTAAACAGTTTAAGGCAGTGAAACTTTAAGGTAATGTAAGCTCCTTTTGCATAGTAACAAATGGCTCTACTCTATGAGAACAAAAAACCGTAGCTAATTTAATTTTACAAATTTGGTTTCTGAAGCCCTTTTTGCATGGAGCAATTCAATTATTATGCAAAGGCTTTTGAGTTATCTTGTACATAAAATTATAAATAATATAATTTTATCGATTTACCAGTGTAGAAGAAGGGTGTTATTTTATTCAAGTCAGTACTGAGATCAAATTCTTAAAGTATTTTTCAAAAATATAATTTTAAAGGCACCACTGTCCGCTTAGTAATAATACTAAAAAAGAGACGTGAAAAAGGAAACAGCTCACGAATGATCATCCATCACAATTGAAAACACATTTCGGGCTGTTTCGCTTTCGACTCACGAACTGTCTGGCAAATAGCGAATTCCAAAGAGAGAAAGAAAGGGAAAAGTATATAAGCTTCAGTAATCAAGTATTTATTAGCTCGACGTCTGTGTGTACATAAACAAGAAGAGGTCGAAAAAGGAAAAGGAAGGGTACAAGAAGACGAAAATATATGTTTAAAATTACATACTAAAGTAAAGACGCTAACTAATAATTTTTGATTAGGAGCTCCATTCATCCATCAAAATTATTTAGTCAAGCGAAATTTTTTTTTATTTTTTTTCTTTTCCTCAAGAATAATTTTTTGCAGAATTTTGGTGTTAAGATTTTTTTTTTTTTCATTTAGACAAGCAGAAACTAGTCGTTGAAGGCCACCATAATACTTATCCATCATGGATACTTATAATTTAAAATACGAAAATGAAACATGGGAATTTCTTATATCTCTTTAACCCCTTAACGCGGAGTGTTGCCGGGTCGGCAACACCTAAAGTTCCCCCTGTTTAGAGACACAAAAACTCCGTGAATATTTCAAAAACTACTCTAATGGCTACTTTAAATCTTTCTTATGAGTTCTAGATGGCAGCACCTCAGAGATCAAACTCTACTGTTTTTAAATAATAGGTAAAATGTTTTACCGTAATATGCGCTTCACAGCAATGCTCTTCTCACTGCGCTTATCAATGCTTTATTTATGGGAGGTTACCACTTCGGCAACAGCTGTATAATTAAAATGGTTAGTGCAATCTTTACAAAACAATACCTGTGTACTCCTCTAGGCCTAAATAGATTGCCTAATTTTTTTTTTTTTTTAAATTCCAACTTTAAAGAGTAGTGCGCCGGAAAGGGTTAATGAAGACACTAGAGCAAAATGTTTTTTTGCGTCTAAAAGTGTTCAATATATTTCAATATGCTCTTTCGTTTGCTACTTACTTAGTTTTTTCTTCGTTATTACACTATTGGGTAGTTTCCTGGTTAGATATTTATGTCCATTTTGAAATTTTAGACTTATGTATAACATCATTTTATCTTTGTAATTTAATGTTAGTCAATATTATTCAATATTCTAATGTTATTCGACGTTATTTTATGTGTTCTGTAATTCTGTAATTTAAACAGATTTTAAACGACCACATTTAATTTTTTTTAGATTTTAAATGTTACATCCCTGTTTTGTTGTATGTACCATTTAGCATGTTTATATTTGATTTGAATAATAAAATTTCCTTAGTACAAATTTTAAGTATAATTAATGATGCAATTGTCCATACAATAACAAAATTATCGTATAATGACTTTTGAATTATTCTGTAATAAAATTATACATAACATAACTTATCGATTTATAAGTGAAGAAGGAGGGTGTTATTTTATTCAAGTCAGTTTTGAAATTAAATTCTTAAAGTATTTTTCAAAAATTACAATTTTAAAGGCACACTGTCCGCTTAGAAATGATAATAATAATAAAAAAAGACGTGAAAAAGGAAATAGCTCACGAATGATCATCCATCACAATAGAAAACACATTTCGGGCTGTTTCGCTTTCGACTCACGAACTGTCTGGCAAACAAGGAATGCCAGAGAGAGAAAGGGAAAAGTGTATAAGCTCCAGTAATCAAGTATTTATTAGCTCGATGCCTGTGTGCACATAAAAAAAAAGTTGGAAATTGCACGTGAAGCATAGCAAATGAGGTGCGTTCGTACGATAACGAAGTTTTAAAAATATTACTCTCATATATCAATCTCATAAAATTGTAAATAATTACAATTAAAATGCGCACCAAACAATGTTTCCCCTATACCATTATGCAATGGAATACTTTTGTGTGGCCTTGTAAATCAATAACAAATATTCTTTGCACCACAGATTATGCAAAGTGTATATTATAATATGTACTTTATAGATGCATATCAATTTTATTACGTTCGAATGAGTGTAACATCATTAAAATGCTTTTGAAACATTTTTCCCTATTAACCGTAATGTAACGGAACACTTTTGATTGTCCCTGTAATTGATCTACGCATCCGATTTTCATAAAATTTGAAATGACACGACAAAATTATGTAATAATTATGTATTTTCAATTTCAAACGATACAGTAGGGTAGTTTTTGCGTTGTTATATGTGGACAGACAGACGGACGGACAAACAGACAGACAGACAGACGGACAGACGGGCGGACTGAACGACAACAATAGGTGCTACGTATTTACATAATTACGAACGCACCTAAAAAGAAGAGGTCGAAAAAGGAAAATGAAGGGCCTTCATATACAGAAAGACGAAAATATAAGTTTAAAATTACATACTCAAGTAAAGACGCTAACTAATAATTTTTGATTAGAAGCTCGATTCATCCATCAAAATTATTTAGTCAAGCGGCTTATAATGCGGATTTTTTTTCTTATTAAGGTGAATCTTTTTCAGAATTTAGATGGTAAGAAATTCTTTTCATTTAAACAAGCAATAATAGAAGAAGTGAAATAATACGACCTTTTAAGTCACTCAGAGGCAGAATTTCCCTCGGTAATGTTAAGTCTATGGATATTGGATGCATTTTTATATTTCAAAATATCTCCCCAGGCAATTAATATTTTTGACTTCTTTCGGTATTCTGTCTTTTTTTTCTTAGTTGTCAAAATATTTCTCAAATTTATGCTCAATTTAATATTTTATGTTTTAAAAACTGACGAACTAGAAGTAAAATTTTAACACTTCATATAAATTTATGCACAGATTTTTAGAGTATTTTGAAAGCTGAGAAAACAAGTTGGAAATCGCACGTAAAGCGTAGCAAATGAGGTGCGTTCGTATGATAACAAAGTTTTAAAATATCACTCTCATATATCAATCTCATAAAATTGTAAATGGTTAATTACAATTAAAATGCGCACCAAATAATGTTCTCCCTATGCCATTATGTAATGGAATAATTTTGTGTGGCCTTTTGTGTAACAAATGTTCTTTGCACCACAGATTGTGCAAAATGTATATATAATATGTACTTTATAGATACATATGCATTTTATTATGTTCGAATGAGTGTAACACCATTAAAATGAGTGTAACACCATTCTCCCATTGACCGTAATGTAACGGAATACTTTTGATTGCCCCAGTAATTGAACTACGCATCCGATTTTGATAAAATTTGAAATAACTCAACAAAATTATGTAATAATTATATATTTTAAATTTCAAACGATTCGGTTGGGTAGTTTTTGCGTTGTTATATGCGGACAGACAGACAGACACACAGACGGACAGACGGAACGACAACAATAGGTGCTACACTGTAAAAAAAAAAAGGTCGATCTACTAAAAAAACTTTAGTGATCCTTGTAATTACTAAAAAATTTTTAGTAATCTTAGTCGGTTACTAGAAAATCTGTAAGAATTACTAAAAAAAAGTTAGCAACGAATAGAGTTAATAGTTTTATATTTTTAATAGCTCTTACTAAAGCTCAGTTGGTGTGGCGTTGATAGCATAGTGGTTATAGTAACGGACTCCAGGCTAAAAGGTCCCGGGTTCGAAACTTGCCACCACCAAATACACCCCGAATGTCTGTAGCGTCTCGTTAATAAAGGGATTATGAATATCCTGTCGGAGCAATTAAGAATGTTCAGTGCTGCCATCTATTGCGGTTTTGCCGAAAATCTTCCGCTTCAGAAGTCTGGATGCAGCTCGAAGGAAGCTCCTCCGCTTCGGTTGCACGTAATGGTTATTAAAAATAATTTTGGAGCTATTGCTAAAATTTGCTTGGTGGCTCATACTAAAAATTTTTAAGTTAGTTATACAAAAAATTCTTTTGTTCAGTTTACAAAAGAAATGCTTGTTTCACTTGCAAAAAAAAGTTTGTAATGGTTACTAAAAAATTCTGTGGAATACAAATTTACTAAGAAATTTTTAGTAACCTCTTGAAATTTTTTTTACAGTGTACGTATTTGCATAATTACGAACGCACCTAAAAAGAAACATCCTTTAAAAAGAGAACACTGGTAAAAAAAGTTAAAAAAAATTAATTTCCCGAGGAGATATTTTTAATACAAGAATGCATCAAATACCAGTAAACGTAACATTATCCAAGGTAATTCGGCCGTTGAGTGACTAGCACCCTTAAGAACTAAAAAAAGAACAATAAAAAATGAAAAAAAGGACCATTTTCAACATTTAATATCTTAAAATGTATATTTGATTTTAAAACACTATTGGGATCGAAAGATATAAGAATATTCATCTATTTCTTTTGCATTTAAAAAAATTGAAATATGCAGAATTAGTATTCATAGAAGACTTCAAACTGTGAGACATTGGTTTAGCAGATATCTAAAAGGGTGTTATTTTATTCAAATCAATACTCAGACCAAAGTATTTTTCAAAAATATAATTTTAAAGGTACCACTGTCCGCTTAGTAATAATAATAATAAAAAAAAGAGACGTGAAAAAGGAAATAGCTCACGAATGATCATCCATCACAATTGAAAACACATTTCGGGCTGTTTCGCTTTCGACTCACGAACTGTCTTGGCAAACAGCGAATACCAGAGAGAGATAGAAAGGGAAAAGTATATAAGCTTCAGTAATCAAGTATTTATTAGCTCGACGCCTGTGTGTACATAATACAAGAAGAGGTCGAAAAAGGAAAAGGAAGGACCTCGTATACAAGAAGACGAAAATATATGTTTAAAATTACATACTAAAGTAAAGACGATAACTAATAATTTTTGATTAGGAGCTCCATTCATCCATCAAAATTATTTAGTCAAACGGCTTAAACAAGAATTTTTTATTTCTCCAAGAAGAATGTTTTGCAGAATTGCGATATTGAGAAATTCTTTTAATTTAGACAAGTAGAAATAAGAGAACTAAAATAATAATAATAATAATAATAAATACAAGCCTAAAAGGATTTTTTTTTTAAATATTAGTTCGTTTATGTCTGGCATCCCATTTTTGGAACGCTTTGAATTTTAATTTTTTTTAAATAATTTCTTCGTGTTTATAACATGAAAATAGTATGAAATAATATTTTAAAAATGCCTTTTATCTGCTACTGAGAGACGACAACATAAGATGGATATTTATTTACTTAAATGGAAAGCTTTTTTCGGTGTCTATAGATTTTACATTTTTCAAGATGGTCGAATGGAAAAAGTGAGTTTTGTATTTTTTTCTCCGAGTATATAGATAAATAAGTCTTCATGCTAGAAATTAATCTAGAATATAAGAATTGACATTTTGTATTTCAAAATCATATACAATTTACGAGATTAAATATTGAAACGATCATTTTTTTTTTTTTCAGTTTTAAGAATCCTGCGACCCCTTAATTGTTTTGGGTAGAGTTATGTAATAACATACTTATATCTTTCATTTTCCCAAAAAATGGTATTTCAAAATCATTTACAATTTAGGATATTAAATGTTGAAATGGTTCCTTTTTTTCAGTTTTAACACACTTTAAAAAAAATTCAAGAGGTTACTAAAAATTTTTTATTAAATTTGTATTCCACAGAATTTTTTAGTAACCATTACAAACTTTTTTTTTGCAAGTGAAACAAGCATTTGTTTTGTAAACTGAACAAAAGAATTTTTTGTATAACTAACTTAAAAAATTTTAGTATGAGCCACCAAGGAAATTTTAGTAATAGCTTCAAAATTATTTTTAATAACCATTACGTGCGTTCGAAGGGAAGGAGCTTCCTTTGAGCTGCATCCAGACTTCTGAAGCGGAAGATTTTCGGCAAAACCGCAATAGATGGCAGCACCAAATTTTGCTGTCTCCTTCGACAGGAGTTTCATAATCCCTTTATTAACGAGTACTTACACTACATACATTCGGGGCGTATTTGGCGGCGGCCAGTATCAAACCCGGGACCTTTTAGCCTGGAGGCCGTTACTATAACCACTATGCTATCAAGGCCACATCAAATGAGTTTTATTAATAGCTATTAAAAATATAAAACTATTAACTCTATTCGTTGCTAACTTTTTTTTAGTAATTCTTACAGATTTTCTTGTAACCGACTAAGATTACTAAAAATTTTTTAGTAATTACAAGGATCACTAAAGTTTTTTTAGTAGATCGACCCTTTTTTTTTTACAGAGCAGGCATGAGCCCCTTTAAGTGTTTTGCGCAGAGTTCCTTATCAGAATGAAATATTTGTTTTAAAATGTTAATGAAAAGTTTAAAATGTTAATTAAGTATGAAGTTGCTTTTAAACATGCACTCATTTACGCGAGCGTTGATTCTCATTTATAAACATATACCATTTTCAAAAATAAAATATAAAACAGAAATTAAAGTAAGAGGAATGGAGAAAAACTGTAAAAGAAGAGAAAGTGAATGTGATAATTGTGTCACTTATAATTACCATAATCGATAAAGATACTCGCAACTAGTTGTTACGATTTATTTTTATCGGTTCATTGTCTTAAAACCGTCTGCTCCAGAAGAAGAGAAAAATAGATGATAGTGATTTTCCTTTTTTGAATGCATTAAGTTTCATATAGAGTTACATCTATCTTTCTATATTCTAAAGGACAAACATTGTTTGTGCGTAACGCATACGTCCTTTTGCGAATGGCAATACTTTCAAATTTTAAATAAAATTTCAGTTTTAAAAATTTCGGCGCTGCAAATTTTTAAATTTCTAAGCATCGCACTTTTTTTATTTTTACACCGTCGTATAGGGGTGTAAATATACATTTAAATGCAATTTGTTTGAAAACTGTATCTCAATTTAGTTTTGAGTAAAATTTTTTTGTAGTTTTTAATACTTTTTTGTCATCGTGGCAATAAAACAGAAGTATTCCAAAAATGGGGACACCACAAGGATTCAGATATGTCTCAGATGTACCTGTTTTTAACCGAGAACAACAACCATTTTCGAAATGGTTAAAAAAATTCTCTATACCTTATCTCTGTTACATTTAAAACTGTTTTTTTTTTTTTCATTTTCTTTTTCTGTTTCCCACCCATTCACGCTTTGATAGAACGTAACCATGAATGATATATTATTATTATTTTTTTAATTAGTGATTTTCTATGAGCTATATATCTCGCTAAAATATGTTTACTATACTTTTGTCAAAGGAAAAATGCTGATTATATAGGTTTTGTCAAAAATCTTCTGTTCTGTTATTTTTTCATTAATGGGTCATTCCATGTCACGTGCGGGCAGCTTTTGCAGATATTTCTGGTATTTTAACGATGTTATTCAATCGTCAAATTAAAACAACCATGCTAATATAAAAATCTAGATAATTTTATTATTTTTAATGTATACGCTGTAAAAAAAAAAAATCTATAACCTTAATAATCTAAATTTACCGAAATCTGTTACGCTTTCTAAAATTTTATATATACACTGTACAAGAAAATGATGTCGATCTACAAAACGAGTAAGCAAACCTAGAGCCATTTGTAACTTTTGTAACTTACTAAAATTTTACCTGTAATCCTCGTTACCGTTACTAAAAAAATTCTGGGAATATGATTTTCCAAAAAAATTCTTAATAATCTTAAAATTTTTTAAATTGAAAGTGCAAATTTGTATCTATTACATGAATTTTTATTGTTACCGTTGCAAAAAACTGTTCTTGGAATATAATTCTACTAGAATTTTTTTTTGTAATTTACCAATTTATTTTTTACAGCGTAGGTTATCTTTTAACAACTTACAAGTCAATGGGTATAAGCATTTATGTAAAGTGTCCCGCACCGGACATTTTGTCAGCTTTTCACGGAATGGTTCTGAAACGGACATGTTAGGTCTAGGACTTTACACGTGGACATTTTTACTAAAAATATGTACAGTAGACTCCCTTAAATCCGCAACTCTCTAAAATCCGCACATATTTTATGGATGTAAACAATGAAACTTTCAGTTCAGATATTGGGACAAAATTTTATTTTTTTTAGTTTTGTATCAATTCCATATATTTTTTTATTTGTAATTTTCTTAATAATACTCTATTCATATTTTTTTCATCAAGGAAAAATAAATTTCTTTGGAAAAAATTCGAAATATTTCTGATATCAGTGACAATCACAATCTTTTTATCAAATATATTTAGCATTAACCATAATTTTTGGTTATTAAGCCTGGATAAACTTGAAAAAAAAAATTATTTTATTATTTTGATGTGGATTAGTAATGTACTTTTATGAGTCAAGTTTTGTTGAACAATTTTGGAAAAATACATTTAATCTTTATAATGAATATTTAATCATACACTATTGATTATTAACTTGACCTTTGCTATTAGTACTTTAATCACTTTAAAATTTATCTAATTTTTGATTATTTTAGTTCATTACTTATTTTAATGTTTTATTATATTGTAAGATTCATTATAGTTCCGACTGCACTATTAATTGCACTCAAATTACTGTTTAAAAAAATGTAAACAAGGCAATGAGAAGAAATCTGCAAAATTCTAAAATCCGCACAACTCTCTGGTCCCAAGCTGTGCGGATTTGAGGGAGTCTACTAAAATAAATACAGATTACTAAATGGTACACTTATAAAAAGAATTTATTTAAAATACATTTAAAAATTATCAACGTTTCATTCACTTCTGCGAACGTCGTCTAGATACAATAGAAAGATGTTAAATGAAATTTGAAATTTCAAAATATAAACATATACGTCCCAGAGTCCACGAGCATAGTTGAGTTGAGAGAGCATAGTCATAATTATTGTAGAAAGTTTTATTATCTGGTTATTATTATTATTTATTTATTTATTAATGAAAGCAGCTTAACTTAAACGAGCAGCTTACTACCAAGATCTAGAGTTTAAAATGAGCAGATTTTTAAACCTATTAAGGTGCCTGCCTACCTTCAGAAGGGATTTTTTTTAAATATTTGAAAAATTGCCTACTTCTGTGTATTATATTATAGAATATAGCTAAAAATTATGAATAACATGTAAAAAATATTTATATTATTAAATATTTGGATTTTTAGGCTCAAAACATACATAAAAATTGGTATAAAATGGCACTTTTGCAAAACATCAAAACTCAAGTTTAAATCAAGATATTTTTATTCTGTAAATTTTATTATGATTAATGAAACTTTCTTGAGGTACTAAAGCATTTTAATAACTATAACTATGTTATTTAAAAAAAATATAGAAGTTGAAGTTTTTACACACAGAAAAATCAAGAAAATATATGACAATTCATAACTTGTATCAACTAAAATATGAAAAAAATAATTAACTATCATAATAGTAGAGGCACAAAACATAAATAAACTCCTTAAGAGTATTTTTGCAAAGTTTCAAAATGTTACAATCTTGATTTTTCGAGTTATGATGTTTTGCGATAAAGCAAAATGTGCAAAATCTAATTTTGAGAAAAAGCACAAAATATACTTAAAAACCAGATTTTGCCTATTGAATGACTAATATTTAAATGCCTGTAACTCGATTTCTAAACAAGATAGAAACATAATTCAAACTGATTTAGAAAGCTAAAATATCAGGGTTTAATATTAAACCAAATATAGAAAATCGGATTTTTAACCGAAAATTGCATTTTAAAGGTAGGCAGGTACCTTAAGATGACAGTGGACACTCAAAATGACAAAATTAAAAAAAGAAACAGATAAAAAAAAATAGATTTATGAAATTAGATGATCGAATCTAACTTATGCAAAAAGAATTTTTCAATTCTGAAGCTTCTTCGCAGAGGATTATAAGCTTTTATACTTGTACAAACTGTATATATTTATGGAGTTCGGTTTACTTAAAATGCTGTTTTCGCAAAATTGAATATTTCGTACATTTCTAACCTTGAAACATCTCATGCGAATTCTTAATTATTATATCCTTTTAAAATTTATACTTTATATTTTCTGTACAGTAATAAATAAATGTTAGCATAAAAAATTTTATTTAAGGAATACAACCGACTCTCGTTAATTCGAAGTCGGATAAATCGAATCTTCGCTTAATTCGAACTAACCGTAAAGTCCCGAAATTTTCAAGGACAGAATAACGTTAAAAGTTTACATTTATTCGAACTCATTTTCTCTTGACTTCGTTTAAAACCCTTTAAGTGTTTGGCACGTTCACTACACTCCAGGTTTCACTGCAACATAAGCGATGTTTAAGGTAATATCTTTATATATATAAATCTTCTGTGCGTGTATATGTCACTGAACTCCTCCTAAACGACTGGACCGATTTTAATGAAATTTTGTGTGTGCGTTCCAGTGGATTCGAGAATGGTTTAGATTCACATTTCGTCGAAATTGATTCAGTAATTTTTTAGTAACTAGGCAAAAACTAATAGTTAGTGATTTTTCGCTAATTAAAAGGGTTGAAGAAGTTCGATGAATAGAGTGCGGACGGAATGTCCGAGCGGTCTAAAGCTCCAGATTTAAACTCAGCTTCTTGAAGAAAGAGATCGCGTGTTCGAACCCCACTCCTGACAAACGTGTATGCTTTACAATAATATTTCCTGTATTATAATTTTGATTAACCGACTACAGAAAATCGTTAACTTTTAACTAAAAAGAGAAAAAAAAAAACTTTTCTATCAAAAATTGAACCGACTTCAAAAAATACTGAAGAGTGAAAAATAATTTCCTTATATAATTGTAATGAAAAATTAAATTAAGAGCGTAGTGTTTATCATGCGTATTACCATATTTACGTACGTTTATTTGATTTTCTGCAGTCGGTGCCAAGAAGGACAATGTCTGTCGGGTCCGCTAGTTATTCTATAGATTTAATGAATTTTCATTACATATTTGAATGATTGATACTCTCAAGGACTACATTCATATTTCTAATTAAGTTTTTTTTTTATATAATGTTGAAGTAAACATATTTTCTGACCATTTAAACAAAATGCAGAGAAAACAACATTACAATTTTATCCATTTGCAAGACGCAGGGTTAATTCGAACTAACGAGAATTCCGATTTTTCCTTTTTCATTATTTTCACGCGAACTTCAGATCCTTAAAATAACTTTCTTTCATTTTATCAGAATTTTTCGGAAACTAGTATGCATATAATCCCATTCATTTGACTTTCGCTTTCTTAATGCCTCGTCTGTCCATCAAGGATACTTCCAACTCTTTTTCAATTGTGCTCGTTCCTAATCCCTTGTTAATAATATCTTAATTAGTTTATATATTTATATCTTTTAATTTAATATTAAGTCATATTCTAATGATAACAGCCAAAATAAATTAAAAAAAAAATACCATAACGTTGATTCCTCTGTGATCGATTAAAATAATAGCTATTTTTTGGAAAAAAAAAATTGAAGCATAATTATCAAACTACATTTTTTTACTTATATATTCAGTGAACTTTTACAGTTCATGTCAACTTCCACTCAATTATTTAACAAAAAATCTCATAAATAAATATTGTCGTAATTTTATGCCCCCCCCCCACCCAAAAAAAAAAAAAAAATGCGCGTGGGACATTTTAAAATATGACAATTTTTCGTTATTTTAAAAATTTAATAATTTAAAATATTTTTATTATTTTTTCACCAAAATTTGATTATATATTTTTTTAGCTTGCCAATAACACGTTTGTCAATTTACAAATGAATCAACTGAAAATAGAGGAATTTGGTTATTAAAATCCACTGTCCCTTTAAAGGGCCATTACATACCACGTGTAGAACTATACTTTTGTACACATTACTGCTGATTTAAAAATGCCATTGTACCCTCAAATTAAAAAAGAAAAAATACACTGTTAAAAATCTTGTGCTGGCTTGCACCAAATTTTGGTTCTCAATAGCTACCATTGTAGGATGGCGAAATCTTGAACCAATGTTTGGAGCTCCTGTTGAAGCATACACTGCAAAAAAAAAAAAAATTCATGAGGTTACTAAAAATTTTTTTAGTAAATTTGTATTCCACAGAATTTTTTAGTAACCATTCCAAACTTTTTTTTTTTTTTTTTTTTTTTTTTTTTTTTGCAAGTGAAACAAACCTTTCTTTTGTAAACTGAACAAAAGAATTCTTTGTATAACTAACTTAAAACTTTTCAATATGAGCCAGCCAGCAAATTTCAGTAACAGCTCCAAAATTATTTTTAGTAACCATTACTCACGGATTCTTAGTAGCTAGTCCAAACGCAATTTTTGCAGCGGTAGATTTCCGGCCACGCCTCAATAGATGGCAGCATCAAACATTGCCACCTGCGTAATTTTGATTTCATAACCCCTTTACTTAACGAATACTTACACTGCATACACTCGGTACGTCTTTGGTGGTGTCGAGCTTCGAATCCGAGAACTTTCAGCCTGGAGCTCTGTGCTATGACCACTAGGCTATCACGGCCACACCAAGCGAGTTTTAGTAATAGCTATTAAAAATATAAAAATATAAAACTATTAACTCTATTCATTGCTAGCTTTTCTCTAGTAACTCTTATAGATTTTCTTGTAACTGAGTAAAATTACTAAAATTTTTTTAGTAATTACAAGGATCACACATTTTTTTTTTAGTAGATCGACCTTTTTTTTTTACAGTGTAGTTCCAACAGTTGAAGCGAGGTTGAAATAGGAAGCTCAAAATGTTGGTGCGAAATTACACCATCTTATGGTGGCAGCTACTGAGCACCAAAATTTGGTTCAATCTACGCCAAAATTTGTAACAGTGTATACTAATATGAAAGAATAGGTTTTCTTGTTCATTTTAATATATAGTTTATTTTGTAAAAACGTATAAGTTAATAAACATAAGCATTTATACAAATGTCACGTGCGAGACATTTTGTCCGGTTCTCATGGAGTGGACAAGTCAGATAAAATTTAAATATAGGGAAATTATGATTGAGTATTTCTTTTTTCCTTTTTCCAAATGGTTAAAAAAAAAACCTTTTTATTTTATTTATTTATTTATTCAAACTTGTTTTAGTTGAACAAAAATCATAAATTAATTTTATTTTTCAAATTTATATTGTTATAAAAGTCAGATAGTGTTGAATACTGTTTTCGAAAAGGTAGTCAAAAATTATTCGGTAGAGGGTTAAACAAGCACGAAATCATTTATGTGCTGGTCGCCATATAAAAGCATACTGCACTAAAAAAAAGAAAAAAAAAACGCAATTAAAAGAATTACAACAATCATTTGAAAAACGATTTTTTTAAAAGACTAACATTTAAGTCTTATAAATAGAATCTCAATATAAAAAAAATACAGTAAAACCTCCAAATAACGGACACCTCGGGAGCGCGAAAACTGTCCGCTATTTGGAGGTGTCCGGTATTGGGAAAAATCTCGGAGATTCAAAAATTGCTAAGAAATGCTTAAAGTTTCATTAATTTACTTTATATGTCCTAAAATTCTAATATATGATTAATTAGAAATTAAAACTATTTTTTTAAGCAATAAAATTGAAATATAATGGTACATAGCTTTATACACTGTTTATTATATTCTTACGAAAAAAAAAATGTACATAAAAAGTCTCTTTTTTGCATTTAAAGATTTTTGTTTTCAATGAGAAGTTTTAACCATGTAAATAGTTTTAGTTTTAATAAATCATCTTAAAAAAAATGTCACTGCTACTTTTTAAAAGCATAAAATCTCAAATCTTCCGAAAGGGAGTTGGAGGGGGGGGGGGGGGCATTGTGATGCTCAAGGAGGTAATGTCCCTTGGACCATCACTTGAATTTAATACTGGACGCGAGAGGGAAGGCCCGTGTGAGACCCGGCCCAATCTCTACATTTATCTGTGATCACAAAATTTCGACACATTGTCCTCACAAATTATGAGACTTTTTATTTATTTTTTTTTCCTTCGTTAAAAAACAATTTCTCATACTTCATCGCGAAAATTACTGTCCGCTATTCGGTATGTCCGTTATTTAGAGGTTAAACATTCAAAAATTTAGATTTTGGGAGTGGGGATCGGTAAATTGTCCGTTAAATAGAGGTGTCCGCTATTCGGGAGTGTCCGTTATGGAGGTTTTACTGTATATCGATATTTTTCTCACGTTTTGTTGTGTTTTTTACAGTTAAAGTTAAATAAAAATGAAACATCTCGAAGAGATTATCATTTATGTAGTCATTTTTTTCCAAAAGAATTTATAAATTTTTGAACAACAAAATAAAGAGGCGATAGTGTTTTTTTTCTTTCTGAATTCATTCAACTTCTTATATTAGTTAAATCCTACTCAATCTATATTATAAATGACAAACATATCTGTGCGCAACGCATACGTTCTTCTGCGAATGGCAGCATTTTGAAATTTTAAATGAAATTTCAGTTTAATAATTTTCGGTATTGCAAATTTTAAACTTCTAAACACGGCACATTTTCGGTTTTTACACCATCGTATAGGAAAAAAAATGTACTTTTAAATGGAATTTGTTTGAAAGCTGTATCGCAATTTGTTTTTGAGTAATTATTTTTTGTTGTAGTTTTTAATATTTTTTTTTTTAATCCTCGTGGATACAAACAAACGTATTCTAAAAATGTGGCTTCAGATATATTTCAGATATCCCTACACTGAAAGCAACAACCATTTTCCTAATAGTGAAAAAAAAAAAAAAAAAAAAAAAAAAAAAAGGAAACAGGAAAGAAGGTAAAAGGGATAAAGAAGAAAAAAAGTAGAAGAAGAGAAAGGGAATGCGATGTTTGTTCCACTACAATCCCCATTAATCAGCAATGACTCGCAACTAGTTCCTTTTTTTATCATTGCATTGTCTCTCAATCGTGTGCCTCATAATCACAAGAAAAAAAAAAAAAATCTTCTCAACACTTCATCTTTTTTATATTGAAATCTGGATAGTTATTTTTCTTCCTCGTTTTAATCTCCCCTTTTCCCACCCCTTCGCGCTTGTGTCGCTCGTACTCATGAATAATGAATGCAGGTGTATGGCGCGGGGGTCGGCCCCGAACCAGGGTGACTTATTAGTCATGATATAACACGCACGCAAGTGGAAGCACGTCCGGCGCATAAAACATCCGTGACAGCTTGCTTCAATTATTGGATAGTTTTTTGCCGAAGACTACGGCGATCATTTTATTGAAATTAAGGCTCCGAGCACACGTGTATTTTGCCCAACTTCAACTGAATTCGAGGACATCCTTTCTTCTCCTCCCTTCTGCAGTTTATTGACAGTAAGAAGATTACAATGGTTCAGGAGATAACTATCTCAACTCTACTTAAGGGAAAGATCCCTGTCCTATAGTTGGATTGAAATTTTCCTTCCTTGAAATGTATAAGTCATTATACATAAAATGCGACGCCTGCGAATATAAAATACGCCGACATCTAACCACAAAAAGTAGTTGTGTGTGTCCGGGCACATGCTTGTTTTGGTTCAGTTACGGATGTATTTCGATTCAAACTGCTTTTTTTCCGATTTATTTTTGAATTCACTTTTGCTCTCATATGCATCAAACTGGCAAATTGTCTTAATTAGAAAGTACACAAGGTGTCGTGACTGTCGATTCTTTGATAAATGCAGAAAATATTGCAAAAAAAGCAATCAAAAACGGCATTTTGGACAGATTTTTCGGAAGCGGGAGATTTGGGAACGAAAAAAAAGTGTCATACTGAGAAGATAATTGTTCATAAATCAAATTCTAATGAATGGAGCATAAAATGACATCACACGGCACCTTGTACGTCTCTTCAAAAATCCCTTCAGCAAGTTTCATGTTTCTACTTTTAAAAACGTGTCTGAAATTGTATCGGAAAATTTCGAGCTGTTGAAAGTGGAAAAGCGTTTTTTCGAATACACCCTTACATGAATTTGTCAAATTCTTCTGTATTTCAACATTCTGCGGTTTAGTCACAATGGAAAACAGGGTGATGAACAATGGATCAGGAGATAAAGACTTAACCCTACTTGAAGGAAAAATTCTTGTTTTGCACGTCACCATTCCCTTTACTGTGAAGGTCGTTAAAGATCAGAAATACCGCGTCGCCACATCAAACGAGCCGACGGTTGCCGACAGTTTGTATGTGAGTGTGTTTGCACCTTAAAGTCCCAGTCAACAGGTTTTCCCTCTTTTGCTTGATGCGAAGGTTTATATACCGGCGTATAGCCGATTACAGTACAAACACAAGAAGTGCGATAAATTAAGAGTATTAGCAGAGCGGTGTGTAAAAAAAAACAGCCTATCGTAAATCATGACTACGGCGAAATGTCACCGGTGAATGATAAAAGTCTTGTCACAGTGCTGTGTAACCTGTCGATGGCGCGATATAAATCAGGCGACTTAAAAGACGACGACAGGGACCACTTGATGTGAGTGTCATTCGAAGAACAAATCGAGGAAGTGAAAATGAGGTTTTAGGTTTCTGCGGCTGATAGCGATGATTATGAGAGGATTTTGATTTATAACGCTCTGCTACGGACAGGTTAGTAGCTATTAAACTAGTGTAGATTATACACGAACTATTATTTATGTTCTAAAGGTAAGCCGAAGGGAAAAAAATATCTCTGATATATTTTGATGTTGGCTACTGAAGATGAATATAAATAATATTTGTAGCTATATCGCAGAGTATTTGGCAGGTATTTGGACAGTTTGATTTGAAATAGATTTTTTTATTTATTGAACAACATACATCTGACTTGTATGCTCCACATGAAGGCCTGCTTATAAGTCATCGTCAACATACAGGAACGAGATAGCACAAGAAATTTTTTACAACACGAGAGAAGGCCTTGAGTTCCCCACAACAACCTTGAGTTCAACAACCTTGAGTTCCCCACAAAATGTGTGTGCAATGGAGCCAGGGGGAACCAAACCTAGAAGATTTTTGCTCGCAAGCATGGTGTCTTAACCACTCGGCCACGGAGGCCTCTTTGAAATCGAAGTATTCGAATCAATATTTTTGTGAAAGTATTGGAAAAACTCATTATAATATTTACAAAAGCTACATTTTTAATCCTAGAGAACATAATTTTAAATTTATATCGCTCTATACCTAAATTTCTGTTGTATGTAATGCCAACCGCGGTATTTCATTGATATCCATCGCTTACACAAATTCAAAACTGGCGTGATTGGACAACAAAAGTATCGGACAGCATAAAATTCTAGATTTAGATTATACAAATTAATTGTAAATGCTTAAACTCATGGGAGTGACTAATGTAGAAGTGCCTTTAATCAATTGCTATTTTGAAATTTATGTTAATTATATGTCAGGAAGTTATTTCTGGAATGGTAATATAGGGGAAGGAAGGGTAAAATTGTCATTTGAGTTCTTTCTGCTGTATAGTGCCCCAGTCATGCATAGGAACTGAGCAAAACAATCATTATAGATGCTGGTAGTAGTACTATCTGCAACTTTGAAACAGAAGGTTACATTTTTCTAATTCAAATCCACTTTATTATTTTCTTGCATTTTTGATTTTAGGCAAGTGTTACCATTACTTGATTATGGCTATTTAGCATTCTCAATTCTGAGAGAAATTTTACGTGGCACCACAAAAACTAATTTAAAATTATTATAAAACATCTCCAAACATATATCAGTCTATATAACAATGTTTCTAATATGCACATATTTATTTAAAAAGTCTAGATGTAATTTTATCACTTTTAGAAGCATTTAAATAAATTTAAAGGGTGTTTTTTAATGTCGATTTTACGCGACGTCAAAAATGAGGAGGGTAATATGGAATGTTATAATTATTTGCCTTTATGCTGTTTGATCATCATCAAACAACCTTTTAAATGATAAGTGTTTGAAAAGTTTAATTCACGTAGGTTAGATACTAGGTCACAGCTTTTATAACGGTGTCCTTCGGGACAAAATGGCTACAAAGAGATTGGACAAAATAGCCAAATGGATAGTTTGCCCCAAAACGATTTTATTTCATTTTTCATAGCAAAATACTACCTAAGAAGGCAAATCATGACAATAAATTTTTGCGGAGAAAGGTCTTACTCTTGACATTTGCCGTCTGTTTGTCTGCTGAAGGTATTTGTTGCAGTCTGCATATTTGTATACCTCCATTTTCCATATTGATACTCCTTACTGTTTACTTTATCCTGTACTAATTTAATATTTAAAATATTATGAAACACAATATTTATTCTTTATGCGTGTTAATTTAGTTTTTTTCATTACATATACTCTCTTAAAAAGTGAGCCACAAAATAGCTCAAGTTGAGCTGAAATCCACTCATCTGAATGTTGAAAGGAACCTTCTCAAAAAAGAGTTGAAATAACTCGAGTTTTAACCAATTTAAATGAAGTTGAGCTAGTTAAATAACCAATTTAGATCAAGAAGATTTAATCGTTTGAAAAACAACTCTTTTATGATCGAAAAGATTACAGCTCTTTCATGAGAAGCCAAATCAGCTCTTTCGTTTTAAGAGTGTACATCTTGAATCAATGCAATTTGATCATTTACCTATGCTGCCTCTTTACACAGCGCAGGACGGCAAAGTGGCCATTTTGTAGTTTTCCATTCAAAGTAACTCGTACATTTTAAAATATTAATAACGAAAAAAAAAAAAAAACCAATTGAAACTGAAGTTATAATAGTGTCTATTAGTAGGGGAGACTAGGGCACAAATGAACAGTTAATATAAACATAGCTTTTTCTCATAGACGGGTTGATTTCTATAAATAAAAACGACTCAGTATAGTAAATAGACCTTTTTTTTACGTATGGTAATTTTTTAAAAAATTATCTTTATAGTTCTTCTTATTTTCTTAATTAGTTTTATAAATTAAAAAAGTTTTTCACATGTGCCCCAACGGTGCAGTAATGGTGAACACACATGGGGAAATGTTGGCCGCTATACATTATATCATTTTGTTATATTTGAATGATTTTTTTTTTTAAATTTACGAATAAATTCTGGATATTCAAAGGAATTGTCCGAATGGTTGATACATTTACGCTAATTTTTTTCATTCACATTCTAGAATATCTGTCAGATTTTTCTTTATCTCAGTTTGATAAAATTTTACCAGCCTTTTGTTTACTTTGTCCCTCAATTTTGATGACATGCGATAGACGGGTCGATAAGAAATTAATTAATCATGGGAACAAAGCGTGAGAGGGCTAATCTCGGGGGACACATCAGCAGGCAGTTCGAAATTAAAGGTACGTGCAGTGGATCTCATCAAATTTTTATATTACAGACAGTACCGTTAGTGATTAAAACATGACGTTTGTATGAATAATTAAATTGATATGCGCAAATTTATCGATTCTATTCAGAGACAGATTAGAATTTACGAAGCTTTTGCAATAAAGGAAACGAGGTATTAATGAAACATTTAAATTACAATTATTTAAAAAATCAACATCATTAAGAGTCGATATACATTGAACAAAAGTGTTCAGTTTTCAAAGCACCAGTATTGTAAAATTATTCATTTTTCTTTAAAAAAAAAAAAACTTATTTAAAATAAAAAATGCAGCAGTAACATCGAAGGATTCAAATATAAAAACATCTGTAAGAAAATGGAAAAAAAAATGAGATTTTGCAATTAAAGGTACAAAAACTAAAAAAAAAAAAAAAAAAAAAAAAAAAAAAATGTTTTGCGTTTTTTACCCATTACCGCAAAACTTGATTTCATAAGAAACAAATTCCTAGAATCATATTTAGTACTTTCGTTTTTGAGAACCAATCTTATAGCAGTAAAAGAAAAAAAAAGATGAAAATAAAAAAGTAATACGCGCATAAAATGTTTTAAAAAATCACGTTTGACTATGCTCTGCGAAGGCATTCATAGAAAAATCTAGTTAATTTCCTTTAAAATAAAATAAAAGAAGTTTCATATTCAAGAGTAGCAAAATTTAGAACATAGCTTGCCAACGTGTTCGGATTTTTCATGCCACGAAGATTTTATAGAAGATTATAGCTAGTAACTGAATCACTAAATGGCGAAGAATGGTGATTAAGTGAGTCAAAAGCTTTCATTCAATTTTAGTGGTAAGAAAAATCCATACAAGTTGGCAGCTATGGAAGAATAAAGTGAATTAATTTGATTTCAGAATTGTGTATAAGTAACTTATATGTTTTTTTAAGTGTTTACTTTGAAAATAAAAGTATCATTAGCGATAACTTTTAGAACTTCAAAGGTGAAAAAGTGCAAAGGAGCTTCTGAAAGAAAATAGTAAAATAAACTTCAACAAAAGCTAAAAAGATCATTTCAACATCTAACCACTAGTCATCAATAATTCGTAAATCCATTGAGATTTTATTTAGGAGTAATATTGTTTGTAACGATGCCATTTCTTATAATATTTTCGCGATTTGTTTTAATTGCAGATATTTCAAGAGCTCTTGAAAACATGACTCATTTCACTCCTCTCCCAGATCAGTGGATTGAACTTCGTTTGCGCATGATAGTATTTTGTTTTGTTTTTACGTATATTTTTCTATTTCAATGAGTCATCTTTTCCCTTTGAAAGTGAACGCGAGTGTCAGGTTCTGAGAAAACATCTGCTATAGAACTAAAATTTATGTTATTTTTTATCTTAATATTTTATGTATTGTATGGGCTGTGTACTGAAATTTCAAGGTGACATTCTTTCTTAAGGTCCACGCACATAGCACTAACTTCTTGCGCTATCTTTGATCTTTCGTGTCGGCGCTTTGATCTAAAACTGCTTTTTCAGTGTACTGAATCCGAACTTCAAGAGAGGAATCGAACGAGAAATCAGTTGACAGCTTTACGACTGAAGATTGGGTAGATAAAAGTTCTCACTTCCTTTGTCAATTTGGTAGGGTCAGTCCCTCAAAAATCATTTAAAGAGATTTTACCCTTGTTTCGTTCGGAAACAAAGATTGATTGATTGCTCTTTTAATGTAATAAAATCTAGTGCTGTTCGCTCGCAGCTTTAGTCTAAAGCCTGAATGAACAGGTGGTGAGGGAAAAGAAAAGAAGATTGTCGAGGGGAGTGTTTGACCTTATGGGATGTCTATTGAAGAAGGGAAAAGAAAGGATTTCCAAGAATAGGGGGGTTTACATTGGGGAAATGCAGGAATGGAGAAGGACAGTGTTTGGCTGAGATAGATTCAGTTCGTACCTAGAGAGCGGTGGTGGACAGAGGTCCCTGTATGTAGTGCTTGGGTCGAACAGCGTAGGCTGAGAACCCATGTGTCGGGAGATTCGAAATTGATCTCCGGTAAAGTTGATCTAACGTATATAGAGTGAGGGGGAGAAGGTGTAATTTGAACAGTACACAGCCAACTTTTTACTGTATTTAATTTAATGTAGAACCGGATCACCTATATCCTAGTTATACGAGGGTGGTTCAATAAGTACCCGTGTTTGAAGACAAAGGACGTTTCTCAGGGAAGTTGCTGTTATCATCGTGTGCTGCCATCTATAAAACGACATCTATAAAAATTTCAGACTGATTGATAGGTTAGTTTGGATTTGGCAGCCATTCGAGTAAGACGTGTTTCGTGATTTTCGCTAAGATGGATATCGTTCGGTAATCCGCTTTTTGTTTTTGGATGGGAAAAAATGCGAGGACATAAAAGCAAAGTTGGATGCTGTTTATGGGGACACGTCGCCATATATGACCACAGTTAAATATTGGTTCAACGAATTTAAATGTGGGCGAACTTCCGTTTTCGATGATGAGCGACCAGATGTGGTAACCGAGGAAATCATTGAAAAAGTCCATTACATGATTCTCGCTGATCGACGAACGAAGGTGCACGAAGTAGCAGAGGCCGTAGGCGTGTCAACCGGAGCGGCAATTCATATTTTGCATGACAAGTTGGGGATGAAAAAATTTTCGGCCCGATGGGTGCCGCGTTCACGATAACGCACCAGCACATTCATCTGCAATTGTCGCCGCCAAACTGCATGAATTGCTTTATGAATTACTGCTGCACCCCCTTATTCACCCGATCTGGCACCCTGCGACTTTTTCTTGTTCCCTAACATGCAGAAATGGCTCGCGGGAAAAAAATTTAGCTCAAACGAGGAAGTCAGAGGCGTATTTTGCAGAGTTCGACAAATCCTATTTTTTGGAGGGGTTAGAAAAATGGCCGGAACGTTGGGAGAAGTGTATCTTTCTAAAAGGGGACTATGTTGAAAAAAAAATTTTTTTGAAAAAAAACGGTGTCTTCATTTCTAACACGGGTACTTATTGAACCGCCCTCGTATATGTAAATAGTGTATTATATTGTGTACATAGAGCATAAATAAACTGTTAATTCAGTTAATTGACAGCGTTGGTGTTCATTTACACGATCCTCACAGTGGGTGACCGATATCACCTAATAATATCGGTGGTGGCAGCAATAACTACTACGGACTTTCTTCAAAGTTGTGCGGGCTGAGAGGAAATGACTGACAGCGAGTGCGTTCGAAAGATCTCAGGGTTACATTAATTAATAACGTTATATGTTTTTATATGTTATATGTTTTTTATGTGTTATTCTGCTTTTTAGGTGCGTTCGTAATTATGTAAATACGTATAGCACTTAGAATCATCGTTGAATTCGTCCGTCTGTCCGCATGTAACAGAGCAAAAACTAATTAGCCGAATCATTTGAAACTTAAAACAAATAATTGTTGCATAATTTTATCGAGTCGCTTCAAATTTTATGAAAATCGGATGCATAGTTTAATTACAGGGGCAATCAAAAGTATTCCGTTACATTACGACCAATGGGAAAAATAATTTCAAGTGCATCACTCTTTCGAGCATAATAAAATTAATATGCATCTATGAAGTAAATACTAAAATATACATTCTGTATAATCGGTGGTGCAAAGAATATTTGTTATTAATTTACAGGGCCACACTAAAGTATTCTATTACATTATGCGTAGGGGGGAAGCATTGTTTGAGGCGCATTTTGGTAATGTTAAACTATTTCACATTTTATGAAATTGTATATGTTGCTGAGGTTTACTACAAGTTACTTCATGTATAATAGAAAGCAGATAGTATTTACAGGGATATACAAAAGATTTGGGATACTCTGCTGTATCCGAAATACTGTATACTATTACACCAAGATCTGAATATTTTAAAAACTTTCGTATAGTACAAACGCACCTCATTTGCTACGCTAGACATGCAATTTCCAACTTGTTAAATATTTTTATGTATATTTTAACTCTTTAAAGGTCTGTGCTTAGACGGTTCTAGCCACCTAATTTTAATTTCAAAAACGACAAATGCCATGAAGAATATTTTGATAAAATTTTGTTTGATAATGAAAGTGCAAAATTGCATTTTTATTTATTTTTTTTATTATATAAGAAATTCGTTTAAATATTTTGGTGCCGGTGAATTATTTTATCATTTTATGAACATAATTCTTCTGAACCTAAAAGAATTAATTTAATAACAAGGTGAAAATTCCCTCACTACACTAGTTTAAATATAGTGTTTTTGATGGGGATAAAGCAGAGTTACAAAACGCAGTGTTTAAGGTCTGTGGTGTGACGTCAAGAATATGGCACATTGATGAATCAGTTCAAATTAGAAATAACATATCCGTTTATTTCATTCATCTTGAATGTTAAACTTAAATAAACTATTTACACAAAACTCCAGTATTTGCTGAATACTTCGTTGTCGTTTAACACATATCGATGACAAAACTGCTTCTAAACTGCAGAGAGCAAGAACTAAACCCATCGGTTAGGTCGTCTGTCCATCACAGCACATACATAGGGATGTTTCACACTCTAGATATACTTACGCAGTACATAAACTGGAAATAAAATTATGCATACAGTTGCAGGTAAAAAAGAGAGTGCCTTTACGACCGAAATGCAAAAGGAAAAAACGGATCGGAACGATCACTTCTGAACAAATAGCTTGACAAATTTAGAGGGACAAGATTTTGTCCAGATTTCTAACAGTTTTGACTCTATTAAATATCCAAAGATATTTTTTAATCTTTTAAATAAGTGGTTTTCGGTATAAACTGTATCGAAGAAAATTAAATTAATTTTATTTTCTTCAGTTGAAAGAAGATATAATAAATTGTCTAAAGGCACAAATGACACAAAAGATAAAAATTTTCGAATTTTTAATTTTGGGCTCAGAAAAATAAAGATACTGTGACAATTTTGAAAACCTCTAATTTCGTAATCAAATAGTATCATGTATAAACCTTTTGCCTTTTTTCTCAAAATGAATTTTTTACAACTTTACATAAACTTTCTTATATGTATATATTATACATGGTGATTATAAATGAACTAGAGTAAATGCCCGCCCTAGGACGGTGAGACTAGGACGGTCATTTCAAATTAACAACAGAATTTTACTTTTACTTTTTTTGTCTTTTTATAGAATCGTAAATTTTAAATATTTATTTATGATCCTCCTGTAGCTTCCATAATTATAAATATCATAATAAATCTCCCTAGTTTGCACTATGTAATTTGAGTCTTGTGTTGTCATGATACAGTAATGACACAGGGTAGTGGAATGCCAATTATTTGAATGTCATGAGATTCTAGAGGATTTTCCATCATTTTCGACGAAGATAATCAAGGCCTATTCAAATTCAGATGGATCTGTAATCCGCCACTGATTAGTGCCTACTATAATATAACAGACTTCGTATTTAAAGGTATAATAGTGGTTCCCTGAGTATTTCTGTGATATGACCGGATAGAAATTCTTGAAGCCTGTAATTATTGTAGCTGTTACATTTTTTACATAATTTTTAATGAAATTCAACACACAAAACTAAAAAAAAAGTTATTGTCTATTTAAAAAACAAAACAGTTTTAGATATTATTATGTAAATGTTAAATAATTTAATCCAAAAATGTTTTGAAAAAATAAAATTGTTTTCCACAAAAAAAAAAAAAAAAAAGTATAATTTAACCACACAATTTAAAACGCTATTAGCATTTTATTTTTACAATTTTTCTCTGGATCTTGTCGTTGCAAGTTAGCAACGATATTTTGAATAGATTTAAATTAAAAAAAATAGTTTTAGAAAAAAAGGAAGAAAAAAAAAACTACAGAGAAATTGAATAGTTTTTGTAAACATGATCTTTTTTTTTTTTTAATTCTCCGGATCTTATACCTGTAAGTCAGCAATGATATTTCGTATAGATTTAAAGATTTTTTAAATACAGATTTAAAGATAACTTAAACTGAGTTAGGGTATAGAACAAACACCTTGTATTTTTATTAAATTCGTGATTTGTTATTACGTTTGCTATACGTGTTTTTTTTTTATTAAATACGTGTTTACCCCATACCTATGGTAATTTTCCCTCCCCTTGATGTCAATTATCACTTTCTGAATTTGTTGGTCGAATGCGGAAACACCCTGTATATTTAGTAATATTAATTAACTAAATCATAATGGCAAAAATGGCTTTTTAAAAGTATGAATATTAAAATATATATTTTGAGGACATAGCTTTAAAAATTCTGCTGGAATTACATTTTTAACATTTTGTATATTATTACTTACAATACTATATTTTACACTGAATCGGAATTCAAAAATACATCCAAATTCATTAGCAAAATTAATTTCTCTTATAGTCATATCTATTAAATTTACCAAAAAATTGCGTTAAATTTTTCAATACACAATTTTCTGTGACAAAAATCACACTTAATTTAGGTTCAGCATAAAATTGCACATGAAAACTAGTAATATTCAAAATTTCAAGACATAATCTTGAAATAGGATCTTTTGAATCTCGATAGTTTTTAAATGAGAGTGCATGCAATGCAAATAATCAGCTTTCAGAAAAACAGCTTCAAAGTTAAAGGTATACTACAACAAAAATGTTTTTATGCAAAATATTTTTAGCGATAAATTCTGTTTTAATTGGTATTTTTGTTTAAAAAAAATCGCTGCATTTGCAACATTTGCAGGTACCCTTGATAAAACTTTGCATTTTTTAAGTTTATTTTTCACTTTTTGTGCCTTTCAATGCGATATTTCCCATTAACTCTTTTCTAATAATTAATAGTTATTGTTATTTAACTCGGTTGTATTCCTGAACTTACTCCTAAAGCTAACATTCTTCTAGTAATTTATGTTTTTATTCACTTAGCACATTAATCGTATTCCATTCGTTTGCTTTTCATTTCAGTAATAAAAATATTAAAAAATTCCATTATGATAAAATGCATCATTACTATTACATTTTCTGAAGATTTCAAAATATGGGTAAGGATATCATTAGAAGAAGCACTGAACTGAAATAATTTCAGAACAGATATAAAGTCCTGTCCCACAAAATAATGGGGTCCATTTCTTTACTAACGACTTTCCTAGCAAACTGGCTTTTACCAATGTATCACATCATAATTATGTTATTACACTTCATAGATGCATATCATTTCTATTATGTTCGAAAAAGTGTAACACCATTAAAATGCGCTTGAAACTATTTCTTTTCATTGACCGAAATGCAATGGAATTATTTTGATTGTCCCTGTAGTTAAATTATACATCCGATTTTCATGAAATTTGAAATAAATCGACAAAATTATCCAGCAATTATAAATTTTTAATTTCAAACGATTCGGTTGGGTAGTTCATGTTGTGTTATATGCGGACAAACGGGCGGAATGAACAATGACTATAGGTGCTACGTATTTATGTAATTACGAATAGGGATGGGACAATTATTCGGCCACTATTCGGTATTCGGCCTATTCGGCCCTTTTGCCGAATATTCGGTTGGCCGAATATTGAAGGCTTGTTGACCGAATACTTCGGCCGGATACCTATAGCCGAATATTTAGAGATATCTCGCCGAATATTGCTGAAATCTCGCCGAATAGTGAAAGATATCTTGCCAAATAAATTTAGGATTTGAATTTCATTTCTTGCAATTTTTTTCCCTCTAATCCAAATTGGTTACTTCATTCATGAAGTCATTCTCATTCTTACTTGCAAAATACAGTTATTCAGATACTAAAAAATATACAGCCTTTCTGTATTTCCTATAAAGGTTGGTGATATTTTAGAAAATGCTGCCCAAGTTGGAGAATTAATTGTACAGGAAATGTCTTCATTAGAGAATGATATGTTGCAATTCAAGATATAAAAACACTTATCAAAAAGAAAAAAAAAAAGAAAGAAACAGTACCTTATTTTAAAATACTCGAATATTTATTCATGTCTGCAAATTCCATGCACATGTAAAAAAAGCTCTTATGAAATTCATAACTTATTTTCTATGAAGTGAGAAATGAAAAAATTCATTCACTAGGTGTATTAACGAAGATTTATTTTCAAAATTAAATATCAAATATTACTATTCCAAATACAACGATACATCTGAAAACAGAACTGGTGTCAAACTAGATACACATTAGATGACACAACTTGCTTTATGAAGATGGTTGTATAAATATTTAAACATAAATTCTAAATGCTGAACAAAATAATTTTTTAATTCTATAGTTTTCACTTTTAAATAATTATTTGCATAATTACTGGCTTAAATATGTAACATTATTATGTATATAATTTTAATTTACATCTTCCTTCATTCATGTTGTTATCAATTTCTGTTTATCCTTTTAATGCTTGTTGAATAAGTGGAATATTGTATGCACCGATTCAAATGTCAAAGATTTTGTTAATATATGCATTCTACTTTAAGCATAACCTTTTGCTTTAACGTAATTTGTAATTTAAAGATTGACAACTGATTTCCAAACAGTCTCATTCTTACGAATTTGCTTATTATTAGGGACACAAACTCTTAATCATCAAATTTACTTCATTAAAGGTTACTTCAGAAAATATTTCTTTGTGAATTCTGAGAGAGAGAGAGATTAAGAATATTAATAATTTTGGATGCAAGAAAAGATAAAAGTATCATTTGATAGTAAAAGTGAAATACATTGTTCATATTTTAATGGAAATATTTTACCATCCTGACTTACTGAAAATCAATTTGATGTACATTAAGATAAAAGAATATAATGCAATTTCATAATTTTTTTTTGTGTTAAAATAAGTGTTTCAAATTTCAGAATACATTTAAAAACACATTTAAGATTAATAATTATTAATGAGTGCCTATTTTTTAAATTATATATAATAAAAAAAATTTTCTTTACTGGGAAAAAAGTTAGTATTCGGCCGCCGAATATTCGGTATTCGGCCTAAAATTTGGCCGAATATTCGGTATTCGGCTATTCGGCCAAATCACTATTCGTCCCATCCTTAATTACGAACGTACCTGAAAAAGAAAAAAAAGTTGCTGTGTATTTGCAACGTTTGAAGGTATCCATGATGAAACTTTTGAAAAATCTATTTTTATTAATCTTGATATCCTCCACTAACTCCTATCTAGTAATTATTGCTATTTAGCTCAGTCGCATTTCTTAGATACTTTCTAAACCTTATTTTCTACAGATCATTTGTGTTTTTACAAAAATCTTTACCATATTCCATTCGTTTGCTTTATATTTCAACAGTAAAAATAAAATGAAAATATGTATCAGTTATAATAACATGCCTTATTATTATTATCATTTTCTGAAGATTTCAAAATATGGGTAAGGATTCGATTAGAAGAAGCATTGAACTGAAATAATTTCAAAACAGACATAAAGTCCAAATAATAGGGGTCTCTATCTTTACTAACGACTTTCCTAGCCAACTGACTTTTATCAATGTATCACATCATAATTATGTGCAATCTGAATTTGATATGACGGGAATGATTTTTATGCTCATTATTTAACGAACAAAAACATCGTAATGGCAGGCTAGCTATGCAGATGAAAATAAGAAAACTATTAATAAGATAGAATGTTTACGACACCCAATTTACCTTTCTATTAATGTCGAAAACTGTCTAGACATACTTCGGGACAGTTGTGAAACATCGGAGACACATATTTTCATTATTGATTTTCAGATCCACATTACGTTTTCATCTGCTTTTATTTCTGTCTAGAAAATGCCGATTTAATCGCTTACTACTAGCGGTGCAGGAAAACACGGTAAAAAAAGTTGATAAAAATTTGTTTCTTTCAAATTAATTTTCAGTTTTATTACAAAAACTAGTCGTTGGGGGCCACCGTAATACTTACCCATCATTGAACCAAACCTGTGTTAACTATTTATAAAATGCATTGCAATTCCAAAATAAAATATAAACGTATATATAAGTATTTTTAACTCATAATCATGCTCTATTAATGAATTGCTGATGAAACAATTTCGACAAATTGTATAAAACATCAAACTATTCAAGTAGCACTGAATTGCATAAAAGAAACATCCTTATAACTCCAAAAATAATTATCATATTAACTAACGGTTTATTGCATCGAATTAAGTGTCTTACTTCTAATTAAAAGGTATCTTTGAATTGAAATTTCAGTAAAATACAGGGTTACGAAAAATCAAAAAATGTGGAAAGCAGGATTAGAAATATCTCAACAACTAATAATCCGATCGACTTCGTTTTATATGCAAAATTTGTGCTATTTTATTGCCTTTTACGTCCACTCCTTAAAATAAAAAAATTTGAAAATTTTTATGTACCTTTCATCAGAACGAATTTTTCGAGAGTCCGAAAAAAATAGTTCCAGATAAACGAGGTTACTAATATTCAATAGACTTTGTTCCATTCTTACATACTAAACACATACAAAATTTCAAGTGTCTATTTCAATTTGTTCGGGAGATAGAGCGGTTACAGACAGATAGACAGACACACAGACGGACGGACGGCAAATGGTTTTTCTAAAAAAAAAATTTTCGGAATCTAAATGTGTCCGAAACGTGTAAATCCGTCAAAAAAAATTTCGATTTTCAAAACGATTGCAAGACTTATCCTATACTACGTATGATGGGTAAGTAATTATAAAAAGGAATCTTTTAAAGCTGTTTTTAAAACTCAAGGAGTAACTTTCTGACACATTTTCAAATTCATTTGTATTTGCTAACGCATGTAATTGGCAGGCGTTTTTATTCGAAAACTGTGTAACCAAAAGACGTTTTACCCTTTTTTTTTAGTAAAAAGCACAAAGTCTTTCAAAAAATACTCACAAATTTGGCGATTTGAAACAAATTTGTTGAAGCGATAACACTAGAGAGGAGACAAAACCGGTCATCATTATACAGGGTGATTCAAAATAACGTGGACAAACTGATATGACAAATCAGGCATACTACAAGGATAAAAAATCACATAGGAACATAGGGCCACAAACCACTTATTGAGTCACAAATACAGGGTGTTTCATCCTAACTCAATTTGGGTTGACGGTAATAAGTTTCAGAAAAGTGAAGTATATTTTAATAAAACATTTAACAGACATTTTCACCTTTGTTTTAAATGTGATAACACCAAACAAAAGTGATATAGAAATGTGCAATGCGCGCCAGCAATATGCACTTGGCCCCTCACATTATGGACTGTGATGATCAATTTATACGGAATCATCGATTGCTTGAGCAATATGTTTTTCCAGATCTTTTCGTAACGTTTTTCACATTTCACACAAAATAAGGTACATATCTTTAAAGATAAAAAACCAACGATTATAAATGCACAAATAAGGTAAGAAAAGGTAGCAAACAGCCGTTTCGAATCTACTATGGAGATTCTTCATCAGTGCAAAACTCAGCGAGCTAGAAAAAGCAAAACTGAGCTCGCTGAGCTCAGTTTTGCTCAGTAACTGAGCTTTTTCTAGCTCGCTGAGTTTTGCACTGATGAAGAATCTCCATAGTAGATTCGAAACGACTGTTTGCTACCTTTTCTTACTTTTTTTGTGCATTTATAATCGTTGGTTTTTTATCTTTAAACATTTTTGCACAAAGGCTTTATTTGCTATTTTAAGGTACATATCGTTGCATTTTCATTACAATATTTTTAATTTTTTCCAAATTCATTACTTTCAAACCGGGTGTAGTTAGAATGAAACACCCTGCATTTCTGGCTCAATAAGTGGTTTGCGGCCCTATGTTCCTATGTGATTTTTTATCCTTGTAGTATGCCTGATTTGTCATATCAGTTTGTCCACATTATTTTGAATCACCCGGTACAACCGGTACATTTCGGCAAGTAATTTGATCGTCATTGATTGAAAAAATCATTTCGATTGTAACTCGCTTAAATACTCAGACCTGCGGATTCTACGCTTTTACATTTAAAAAGGAATCAGAAAAATTCATATTGTTGAATAATGGACTCAGGAACTGTCTAAAAGGAAAATCAAACGTTCGACATCCCATTCTTATAAAACTTTGCAAATCATGGCATGCGTTGATTATATTGGAACTTTAACACTAGAACCGCGGAAACGGGTCATTTTGACCCGCACTCAGTGAAAAGATGTCGATTCGAACCGGATAAGTCTTCTTAAAATAATTTACAAATAAGCTGCACAAATATTATTTAAAATAAATAAGTTAAATAGACTTAAATAAAAATTCTGATGTGAATTATTTTTATAAAACTTGGGTAAAATTTCCTGCGGTTCTAGTGTTAAAGGGACGGAGTGTCTCATAACTCTTAAAGATTTATGGTGCATGCGAAAAATATGTGTGTTTTATCTGTTCATAAGCTTTTAAATACTTATTAAACTGCAGAGAAATTTTTAATGTTTTCCATGTGCTATTATGAACTCTTCAGACTTGGGGCAGCACAAAAGCAGAGTTCCATTATTTTTTTACTTACCCATCATACGTAGTATAGGATGTCTTGCAATCGTTTTGAAAATCGAAAAATTTTTTTTGACGGATTTACACGTTTTAGATAGTGGAGATTCCGAAAAACATATTTTTAGAAAAAAAATTTTGCCGTCCGTCTGTCTGTCTGTCTGTCTGTCCGTCTGTCTGTCTGTCTGTCTGTAAACGCTCTATCTCCCGAAAAAATTGAGATAGAAACTTTGAAATTTTGTATGTAGTTAGTATGTAAGAATGGGACGAACCCTATTGAATATCAGCAACCTCGATTATCCGGAACTATTTTTTTCGGACTCTCAAAAAATTTGTTCTGATGAAAGGTATATAAAAATTTTCGAATTTTTTTGTTCTAATGAATGGTCGTATAAGGAAATAAAATAACACACATTTTGCATATAGAACGAAGTCGATCGGATTATTAGTTGCCGAGATATTTGTAATCTTGTTTTCCACATTCTTCGATTTTTCATGACCCTGTATTTCATTCAAATTTCAATTCAGAAGTATATTTTAATTGGAAATGAGACGCTTAATCCGACGCAGTTTATTGTTAGTTAATAGAATTATTATTTTTGGAGTTATAAGGATGTTTCTTTTACGAGGTTCGGTACTACTTGAGTAGTTTGGCGATTTATATAATTTGTCGAAATTGGTACATCAGCAGTTCTTTAATATAGCATTACTATGTATATTAACAATATTTAAATTTTGTTTATGAATTGCAATGCATTGTATAAATAGTTTTCACATGTTTTATTTTCATATACATATCCGTGATGGGTAAGTATTACGGTGGCCCCCAACGACTAGTTTCATAGAAAAAACTGTTTGATTGTAGCTCATTTTTATATTACTTCTAGGGTCATATGGGGTAATTATGTACAGGGGGTAACAGGATAGAAGGGGTGGGATACAGGAAGTAACTTGTAGTAAACCTCAGCAACGTATATCGATTTCATAAAAGCGAAATAATTTAATATAATTAAAGCGCACCCCACAGAATGTTTCACCCTATGCCATTATGCAATAGAATACTTTTGTGTGGCCCTTTAAATGAATAACAAATGCCGTATTTACTTGTGCATAGGGCGCACGCGTGTATAAGGCGCACCCCTACTTTACAAGTAAAAATGGCGGTTTCTTAAAATCTCGTATATAACGCGCACCATAAATTTGATATTCTAATGAAGAATGACCAAATGAATTTCGGTAAAAAAAAGTTGAAACAAACATTACAACAGACCAGAAAACAAGACGAAAATGCATTTTTAGACTTCGGGTTGTAAGAAAATGACGGGAAATAGGAATAAGTGACCGTAAAGAGAATTGCTAATTAGCGTTTAGATAACGTCATTAGCTCTGTTGTATAAAAAAACTGCAAGGAATGAAATAATTATGCAGTAATACTTCAATTAAGTAACATTTTCCGATTTTTAATATCCTCTTTGAATAACTTCTTATTTCATATGTATATCGTTCGACTGCATTCAACAGTAAAAAATTATTCCGTGTATAACGCGCACCTAGGAGTTTTGCCCTAATTTTTTGAAAAAAAAGTGCGTTTTATACACGAGTAAATACGATATCCTTTCACCAGAGATTGTACAGAATGTATATTGCTGCACGTACTTCGTAGATGCATATCAATTTTATTATGTTCGAAAGAGTGTAACATCATTAAAATGCGCTTGAAACTATTATTTTCCCAATGGCCGTAATGTAACGGAATACTTTTGATCGTCCCTGTAATTGATCTATCCATCCGATTCTCATAAAATTTGAAATGACTCGACAAAATTATGTAATAATTATATATTTTAAATTTCAAGAGATTCGGTTGGGTAGTTTTTGCTCTGTTATATGCGGAGAGACGGACGGACTGAATGACGACTATAGGTGCTACGTATTTACATAATTACGAATGCACCAAAAAAGAGAGCTTGAAGGTCATTCACATGTTTGAAAGTATTACTTGGTAAATTTGTTATTGCGTGCATATAGGTTTGTCGGACGTTCCCCTCAGTCCACACAACTTTGAAGAATGTCCGTGGTAGATATAGCTGCCACCACCGATATTACTAGGTGATATCGGTCACCCACTGTGAGATTAGTGTAAATGAAGACTTACGCTAGTAACTGAATTATCAGTTTATTAAGAATATATGTACACACAAAATACGCTATTTACAAATATATACAACTACAACTCGGATATAGGTGATCCGGTTCAACATTAAATTAGATACCGTAAAGATTGGTTGTGTACCATTCCAATTACACTTTCCACCTCACACTCTATACACGTTAAATTCACTTTTTTGGAGCTCAATCTTGAGTCTCCGAACACAAGTATACTGGGCCTGCACTTCTTAGCCCAGAGCACTAAACACCAGGACGTCTGTGTCCTTTGCGCACCAGAAAACGCACACTTTACGCTCTTCCACCCAGAGCAACCTCTAGGTACGACACCTAGGTGAGGACTGACTGAACCGAGGCAAACTTGCCCTCTCCAAGTCACTGCTTTCCCCCACATAAACCCCTTTGGAGCCTCCTCATTGGACACTCCATTCTTTTCTTGCTTAGTGGCATGCTGCTAATCTGCTCACCATCCGCATACTTCACTGACAGGTGGACCTGCCTCTCAGCTATCTCTTTTCTCTAACACCCCACCTGTAAAGGATTAGCTGGCAATTCCCCTTTCCACGAAGAAGGAATGTCACCTTGGAAATTCTGTACACAACCATACAATATGAGATATTCAAATAGAGAAAGAGTAGACATTACATTCTTTAGCACAGGTGCTATCAGATCCTGACAAGGTTATTGATAATTAAATTGATAATTTAAAGATCTAGTAATTTTACATTCATATTTGTGAACCGAAATTATTATTCCCTTAAGAGCCTACACGAGTCATTGAAAAAGACCCGGATGATAATGTTAAGTCTATGGAAGTGTTATATGTAACTTAAATATCTCGCTTAAATTTTAATATTTTTAAACTTTCTTTTTTTTTTTTTTTTTTTTTTTTTTTTTGCATGGGATAACTGAGGATGGAAAAAAAAAATACTGATCGGTTTGAAACAGTTCTGAAATTAAAACTATCCTAATAGTAAAGAAATATAACAAAAATTTAAAAAGTAAAAACTAACCCGGTTGTAGATCGTCGTCAGCTATCCTAACAAACAAATAAAAAAAAAATCATGTAAAAATATTAAAATTATAACGAGATATTTAAAAATAACGCTCCCAAAGACTTTATAATTATCAACCGGTTCTTTCTCAGTGTCTAGTGTGTGCTCTTAAGACGCCACACCAGTCACTGAAAGTTACCTGAATGACAATGTTAAGTCTTAAAAATATATAACAATAAAATATATAATACTGAACTACGTAATCTCCTTTGTGGAATATTGATTCATTAAAATCATGTAAACGGAATAAAAAAAAAATCCCGCTTTATACAGTTTCCTTAGGCCTCCTGCACTGTAAAAAAAAATTCAAGAGGTTACTAAAAATTCTTTAGTAAATTTGTATTCCACAGTATTTTTTAGTAACCATTACAAACTTTTTTTTTTTGCAAGTGAAACAAGCATTTCTTTTGTAAACTGAACAAAAGAATTTTTTGTATAACTAACTTAAAAGTTTTTAGTATGTGCCACCAAGAAAATTTTAGTAATAGCTCCAAAATTATTTTTAATAACCTTTACGTGCGACCGAAAGACAGGAGCTTCCTTCGAGCTGCATCCAAATTTCTGAAGCGATAGATTTTCGGCAAAACCGCAATAGATGGCAGCACCAAAAAAATGTTACCTGCTCTTACAGGATTTTCATAATCCCTTTATTAACGAGTACTTACACTACATACATTCGAGACGTATTTGGTGGCGTCCGGTATAGAACCCGGGACCTTTTAGCCTGGAGTCCGTTACTATAACCACTATGCTATCAAGGCCACACCAAGTGCGTTTTAGTAATAGCCATTAAAAAATGTAAAACTATTAACTTTATCCATTGCTAACTTTTTTCTAGTAATTCTTACAGATTTTCTAGTAACCGACTAAGATTACTAAAAATTTTTTAGTAATTACAAGGATCACTAAAGTTTTTATAGTAGATCGACCCTTTTTTTTTACAGTGTGGCTTCGGCATAATCCAGAAAGGACGATTTTAACAATACTGTGTTAAACATAGACGTAAGAAATATCAGCATATAAAATCTTCATTTGGCACCCTTTCTGGTGACCGGGGCACACGTCTCCTCTGCCACCCCCACCCCCAACTTTAATTTCGGCCCTGCTGTATATGGTGACAATTTGTTTGCGCAAAAGTAATGCATTCGTATTTGCTGTATTATTTTAATTTCAGGTGCTTAAAGAATAATAATAATAATAATAATAAAAAAAAAAAACAACTGCCAACTATTCAGAGGAAAATAACAAACCATTAATCAGATGAAATTTCACGACACCAAATTTAACTTAATCTTTAACGTCCAAAGCATTCTGAATGTTATCTAGACATTCTACGGGACAATTTTCAAATAACGGAGACACACACATTTTTATTATTGATTTTCAGATCCATTCATGTTCCCGTTTGCCATATATTCGGTATAGAAGACGCCGATTTAATAATTTAATACAGGTACAGGAAATCGCGTTGGAAAGGTGAAGGAACTTTGAGATTAATGTCAAATGAATTTTCTATCGCTTTATTTCAAATTTGTTTTTTTTTAAACTTTATAAGAAAGTTTTCTGCATTCTCTGGCGAATGCTTTGTTGAAGGGACGGGAAATTGTTCTTTATGATCTCAGAATAGCCCATTAAAGATTTTTTAAAAACAGTTTTTTCTACTGAAACAATAAAAAAGAAAAAAAAACATTTCACGTTTTTTTGGGGAACAACATTTTGTCTCAAAGTTTCAGAAAAAAACTATGCTGTCGATCTAAATGAAATTTTTAGGCATTATTCTGTATATATCTATGGTTGGAAATGACAATGTGTAATACTTTTCGATATTATCTATATTTCTTGCTCCCTTAAAAACAAAGAAAATTAATTTATTTTCATACCTTTTTTTAGTACTTTACAATAAAACAAAGTTGAAAAGTGCTTATACATTCGGTGTTTGTCTGTCCGTTTATCCACGCTCTAACTCCCGTAAATATACTCGGATTTTCATGCAATTGATAAAGTTTATTTAGGATTACAAAAGCATGTTTGGTATTGAATATGATGATAAATGATTCAAATAAAATAAAATAATTATTAATAAAATGAATTATTAATCATTCTCTGTAAATGATTAATAATTAATTTACAGAGACACTCAAAAGAATTCGATTACATTATGGTATAAGGGTATAAGGGGAAAAATCGTTTGGAGAATATTTTAACGACATTAGACTATTTCATATGTATCGAAATTGATGTAAATCACTGAATTTCACTACGATCACGTTAAAACAGAGCATTTATAGCATTTCTTATTAATTTACTGGGACACACAAAAGAAATCGGTTTTGCGTAATAATTGCTGGAGATTACGTTTTAAAATTCAGTGTGCGCTTTTAAATTTAATTAGTTTTTTGCATATTACTTTTTATATATAATTGTTATACCTCATATACAATGGTGGAAAAAATTATAAAGCCACTTGAAAATATGATATAATTAAAAAACAAAAGATGGAATATTTGTGAAATTTCATACATATACATTATATGCTACAAGGAAGTAAAGAAAAAAAGAAATTCATTATTAACTACATTAATAAAAGGTTAATGGACTTAAGAAAATTTTCTGTACAAAGAAAGTTGGAAACAATTATAAAGTCGATACATGTATTTCATCAATAATCGATGTGAGACCCTTTTTTTTCGATGACTTTGACTAGTCTCTTGTTCATTGAATTTATCAGACCACACAAAGTACTTGCATCAATATTGTTCCAGCAGTTTTTAATAGCATTCATCAAATCTAATTTTGAATTGAATTGTCGTCCATTTTTGTAAACATTTCGGGCTAAAATTCCCCAGAGATTTTCTATTACGTTCAGATCGGGGCTACGAGCTGGCCATTGAAGGCATTTTACCTGATTAGCTTCCAGCCAAGATTTAGTTGACTTCGAAACATGAACGGAAGCGTTGTCCTGCTGAAATGTCCAGTCTCCCGAAGTTATAAGAGGAGCAATGGGTAATAAATTATCTCCTAACATATCTTGATACATAACTGAATTCATTTTGTTATGCATGAAGACAATTGGAGTGGTTCCACAGTTTTTTTTTATGTTGCTTATCTCCCTGTTTTTTAAATCCAACGAATTCATCCCACCTCCCGCCCACTTTTTAACATCCTTCTCAAAACAGAGTCAATTATATTGTTACACATGTAAGAAAGGAATCAATGAGAGGCACATAAGAGAGGCCTTCAAATGGAGGAAAAGGTTAACTACAATTTTTCATTCCTTGCTAAAATTTGAGCATTTTTTGAGAGCGTAATAATTTTAAAATCAAAACAACAAAAAAATATTACAGATTTCTTCGTCTGAAATTAATGCGTCTTCCTTATTTGATTTTCATTAAGCTTTCAAATAAATGTCTGTTCTCTTTTTTTGAAAATGCTTAAATAATTAAGAAATAGAATGTTAATAGGTTAATTTTTACTTTTAAACATTACAAATTCTTAATTAAAAACATCAAAAATAATATTTGTTCAAAATTTACACATTAAATACGATTTTTAACATCATTTCTATACATCGAATTTCTCTATATAACGAATTTTTTACTGGAACGATGGATTTCTTTATATAGAGACTCGACTGTATTTCCAATAGTTGGAACGAGGTTGAAATAGGAAGCTCCAAATATGTTGGTACGAGATTTCACCATTTTATGGTGCAGCTACTGAGCACCAAAATTTGGTTGAAAATAGAGCAAAAAATTTTAACAGTGTATTTTATTTATTTATTTTTTTTAACATATCACTTTGCTCAAAATTTGTTCACATACATTTGAAAAATCCCATATCACCCTTCAAAAAGACAAAAAGGAAATAATCACTAAAAAAAATCTACTGACAATTTGATAGATTACACATCTTAAATTGCTACATTAGAAAGTTTGAACGGAAGCCACACACAGTTCTTCCTGTAAAAGTATTTCATTTCTTGAAAGAGAATTTCATTTTTTTAAAAATTGAAACACCTTGTAATAATAATCAATTGATCTGAAAACTCAATATTATTGTAATTATTTTTGAAGAAATCGGGTCATTTAACTTTGCATTGCTAAATATCAGTGTTTAAAGTTTGATCGGATACCTCTGAAAAATCCTACAGAGCTAAAAAAAAAGGTAAGTAGTTATAGCATTATTTTTCTTTCTTTATTTATTCTTTTCATTTTTATGAAACAATTACTGAGATACAGTAGATTCTAAACACACAATGCACTGGTAATTAAAATATCAGGAAGTTTGAAGAGGGAAGATACCCGCATCTTCCTGTAAAGTTTATATTACCTCTCTTAACACAATTTATGCTGAATAGAAAGCTTTTGAAGTTAACGTGTCTTGGAACAGTGTCGAATAATTTGATTTATAATTCATTAATTTAAAATCTTTTTATTATTTTTTGAAAAATTCATCTTAATTGAATTTTGAACCTCTTTACTATTCTTTAAAATCAGAAGATATTTTGAAAAATCCTGTATAAGCTCCAGAAAAGAAAAATGGATAAATAATTATAACACCATTTTTTATTAACTCATAATACATAAATAATAGATTTTAAATCACTGTAGCAAAAAAATTGAAGGATTAATATCTTCCTGTAAAGGTAGTTCACTATTTAAGGTAGCCGCACACTTTCGAAAATGATTTTTTGAAATTTTATCTTTTTATCCATTCTTTATAATGACTTTTACCTTAAAACTTTGAAAAAAAAATAAATAGCAATTACCAAGAAAATTTTTTTAAAGAGAAAATAGAAAAATTGACATTTCCGCAAAACGTGATAGCCAAAAAATAAAACAATTTATAGACATTTTAAAAATTGCATAATAAACAAAATAACTTGTTCTAGGACTTAGACATTGTAATCGCATCTCTATCTCAGATGATATGGCAGTTAAGGTACTAATGTAACGAAAAATTTGTAAAATTTGCCTCAAATTTGTTATTTATGCCCATGTAAATATAAAACTGTTTAATACATTACCATGAGTGTAGTCTATTCTCTCAAAAGACTTTTGTAAAAGAAGTACAAAAAATTTCGTGGCATTTCATGCATGATTTTTTGACTTAGAATGTTTTGTGCATAGTAAAAATCTAATAAACTTCATTTTCAGAAAAAGCTAAAAAGAACTTTTAAAAACAATTCAAAAGCTGTAATAGCTGTAATTTTAAACAGCTGTAACTTTGATTATAATTAGCATACACAGACACAATTTAAGCAGAATTTGACACATAACTGAATCCATTTCAATATCATTGCATAAATGAAAAATTGATATTTTGGTTGAAAATTACATTTTAAAGATTTTCGGATATCTTAAAGAAGATTTTTTTTGACTAAAATGTTCAAAAATGGCGTTATGTTCTTAAATAATTCACTGTATTCAAATTTTGTGCTTTTTTAGCATTTTTTAAAATTTGTTCAAATACTTTTGAAACATCCTTATATTGCTCTCTAAGAGAAGAAAATGCAAATAGCCACAAACATATAACATTTCTGCTTATCTTTATCAAACTACAATTGAAGATTGATAATATACACTCTTCCTGTAAAAGTATTTTATCTTTCTGAAGACAATACATGCTGGAAAGAAAACTTCTGAAGCTGATATTTCTTGTAATAATGAAGGGAAAAAATGCTATTTATCTCGTCTGTGAATTATTTCATTTTTGTTATTCTAAATTAAAGTATTTCATATTTAATCATAACAAACTGGATTTTGAAAATTTTGAAAATTTTAATTAAAAGTTTTAAATTTAATTATTAATTTAGTTTAATTATACAGTGATTATTCATTTAGTTTAATTATAAATAAGATACGTTAAAATCTTCTCACCCTTTTACTAATTATTTTATGTTCGTTGTACAAAATTTTACCATGCCTAATTTTGTTTTTTAAAAATATTCACTTTTATATTTGATCTTCAAAACAAAATTTATATCTCTAACAATAAACTTATCTTAATATTAAAAACTAGATGCAAAATGACTCATTTACGGGATTAACTTTTAACTTATTATTTTATCTTTGAATTTTAGCATTCTATTCTTTGTACATTTTAATAATTATAAAGATAACAGTCCAACACGACTGTGCTTTTACATATTTTCAATTTCTCATTAAAATTTATTTATTCATAAGCACCAACATTTGTTAAATAGTTTCAAACTTCAACGTAATGAATTCAGCATATTTTAAAATCGATCCCTTCCTCGTAACTCTAGACAAGTATAATAGGTCCCAGAAGAGCATCATCTTTCCAAATTATCAATTCAATGAATTTGCATATAAAGCTTTCAGAGTTTATTGAAAATAGATTCATGCTAATCAAAATTATTTTCTTCTTCCTTCACAACAACAAGATTTCAGAAAATAAATTTACATAGTTTACTGGTAATTATAAGAAATAAAATGACAGATAAGCACGCACCTACACGCACACATGTTTGCAAGCACACGCAGTTGTACAGGAGGTTTGGCAATTTATAATCTGTTTAAAGACATTTGAAACGGAATTTTCAATCCGAAATACTTATAGACCAGGAGGTGTCAGCACAGAAAATCCCTTCATCGAAAATCTAGGATTAGTTAAATCACGATTCGCATATTAAAACGCAATCGGTCTGCCAAGTCATATTCAGGTGGAAAACAACCTAAAAACCCAATTTTAACGGTTGACTCGTAGATTTACCATTGCATTTTCCTGCATCCAAAGTATGAAAACATGGCGAACTGGGTGCAGGAAAACATAGTGGTAAACCTATGAGTCAATCACTAAAATCGGGTTTTTAGGTGTTTTCTACCAGGATATGACTTGACAGACTGCACCTTTGATTAAATCATCTCTCGTGAATTCATAAAGGACGAACTTATCCTTAGAGCCCAACTTAGACAGTGGGGAGCCCGGGGGCAAACATTATTAGGGGGGCCCTCTTCTATTTTAAAAGTGTTCGTGAATTACACGCAAGTGACTAAAATTAAAATTCAAACCTATTGTATTATGCATAAATACCAAATGCTATTCACATCTATATACATAATAGCGAAATATAGATAATTTTAGCTATTAGTTTTTTTTATGATGTAACTAGTACTTTAAGGGAGCTTGGGGCAAGGAAACAGAGGGGGTAGGAGAAAAAAGGCCCCTTAAAACAGAAAAAAAATTGGTCATATTTCACAATTCTTTTATTATTTGGCCCTCTTTTAAAGAAAAACTTTTCTCTCCTTGGGGGGCCCCCTCCAGCCGAGGGGCCCGGGGCAATTGCCCCGCATGCCCCTGCGTTAGTCAGGTCCTGCTATCCTATTTATATATTTTACGGTAGATATAATTCCATTAATCAGGGGGCTTTAAAAGTAGTTATTTTCAATTCTTGGACATCAGACAACCTTTAAAACGCACAGAAGCGATTAATCGCTAAATTTCACGCGTGTTTCTTTCATTCAATTCGAATAAACTTCTCGAAAGAAGTGAGCGACAACATATTATTAAAAATAAAAGTTTAACTTTTCACCAAAAAAGTGAAAACAAGAATTTTCGACAAGTTTTTCGTTCAAATAAAAATGAATGGAAAAGAGAAATATATGTTGGATACACTTTAACTAAGAATTCGGTTCAACCTTTGTTATCGATGTGTGGTAACATGCGCTAAATTTTAATGTCGTCTTCCGCAGAAATTGAACTTCATATCAATAGGGATGAGAGTGTTCCGCGTTTTTACATACCAGTATGATATTAGAGAAAATATTGTTATGTTAAATCGCAGCATTTTTCGTTTGAGTAAAACAACATTTTCTCTAAAATTATACTGGTGGGAAAAAATTATCATCCCTATATCAAGCATCAAGATAAATATTGCTCTCCTAGTAAATCCTGGAAATACTCGCATTAATATATATATATATATATATTACTGTTATACACATTATAATATATTGCCATTTGAATTACCATTCGAAAACTCTGGCAGGTTTTTGTAATAAAAGGACGCTCTAAATTGGCAACCCCGTTTTTTGTCAAAAAGTATAACTCCAAAATGTAAAAAGAAAAAACTAACAGCATATTTATTTATTCAATTTTGCTATCCCAATCAATCCTTAAAATACTTATGCTAATTATAATATTGATTAATATTTATTTTACTGATAAACACATTATAATGTGTTGCCATTCGAATTACCATTAGAAAACTCTGGCAGGTTTTTCTGATGAAAGAACACTTTAAATTGGAAACACTTTTTTTGTCAACAAATATAACTTAAAAATGTAAAAAATAATTAACAGCAAGTGTCTAATTATTTTATATAAGCCACCATTGCCTGCCATAACATTGCCATGCCATAAGCCACCATTCTATATGTGATGTGATGTGGTAAATTGTAAAATTTAATTTCTTACAAATATTTTTAAGGTGTCTACTTCTTTTATATAAGGCATAAATGCCAGGTAATAGTCAATTTCATATTTGAAGTGATTTCTTCGAAAATTTCAACATTTTATTTTATTAAATATATTTAAAGTATCTATTTATGTTACATAAGCTATAATTATCTGGTAATAATTATTCCTATATATGAAGTAATTTCGCAAAAATTAATATCTAATTCTAAAAAATAAATCAAATTTAAGTTGATCTTTCTAGTTTTTTCTTGGAGTGTATTAAGTTATTTACATACTTAATGAAAATACGTCAGGTGATTTATGAATTATAGTTGAGAAATATCATATTAAAAATTAATCACATCTACACATAGATGTAGCTTTTGAAGTCTAATTTGGCACAAAATTATTTTAATACTAATTTAAAGATTTAAAGATTTACAGCGGAAGGATTTAAAATTGATATTCAGATAGCATTAACGTTCATAGGTGGCTTCATGAGATTCTGACCCTCTAATCCGTGTTCAACATTGGCATAAATTACAAATAATTTATCCTTGGTAAAAGTGTCCGGATCTCTTTCAAGTATAGTGAGTTTCTCTTGTTTTGATGAGTCTATTTTAATATTTTCTTGTACTTGGCCTATTAAAGAATTTTCGTTTTTATACAGAGTTGGGGGAGTGCTCGGTTTAATCTCTGGGTGTATTAATATTTTCTACCTTTACAAAATAGAGGTGAGGATGCTATGATTTAATGCTACAAGAGAAATTCACAACACAGGATTTTTATTTATTCGTTCATTTCTTTAACCTTTTGCGGGGCAGGGCAAATTCATTGCTTAAGTATTGAAATAAATGACTGACACCGGAATTTGAAAACAACTTTATTTGTAAATAAGAAAACGCTATATTTCGCGAATTCAATAAACCGTAATTTTTTTTAACAAAATTCTGGTGCGAATGTGGCGTTTGAGAATTAAAATTAAGTGGTATATCTATGAAACCAGCGCCCCGCAAATGGTTAATATCTGAATTAAACAAGAAATAATAAGAAGATTACGTGTAACACGAAAAACACATTATGCATTTTACAGTTGCTCCCTTCTCTCATCGAAAGATTTTCCTCCAGTTTTCTTTATATTTTTTAAAAAAATTTAATACTTTACTAATCTCTAAACAAAAGGCTCTCAAGCATCTAAAAGAATAATAATAAAAAGAATATGTAGTAATAAAAAACAGGATAAGGTAGCGATGTGAAAGTAAGTTTTTCGAAATTTTATGCTTCTGAAATCTAAGTAAAAAGTGTATTCTAAAAGCTCTTAGGAAAGAAAAAGAGAAAAAAAAAAGTTGTTTAATTATATTTTATGAGCTTACATGAGAGTAGCAACAGAACGTGGTTGTCGTCAAAGAAGCAGTTAATATCGTAAAATAATAAATACTTCATTTCCATTGGCAGAACACATCAGGGAATTGGTATAAATTTAGTCTAAATTTACAATGATGATGCACTAAAATTAAATTATATATTTTTTTAGTTTATCAACTTTCATTTTACTTTAGATTGTTGCGAAACTTTCATAATTAATTCGAAACAAATACAGGATGATCCGAAAGTATCATAACATGAAGTGTCGTAGCAATATTATGTCAATATTGGAAAATGATTTTAAAAGCTATGAACAATGCATTATTTTTTGTTCTTGTCTTTAAAACAAACCAGCAAACAAGCAAACAAAAAAACCCATGCATATATACATACATTAAGAAATCTTAGTATCACTATAAATAGAATGTTACATGGCACTTTTATCATATATCTAAATGGCCTAGTATCTACTAAACGGTAGTCGATAGTTTCGCGTTGAATAAGTATTTTTTTTATTTAAATTTTCGAATCACTACACACTTTACAGGTAATTGTTTATACAAGAATATGAACAGGAGATAAGCTATGTTTTGAAACGTACAATGCATATTATTATTATTTTTATTATGACTAGTATTATTTTTATTATTACTACTACTACCAAGTACTACTACTACTTGTATGTGTCACTACAATTCTTTTAATGGGGGTTTCCCCCATACACACACACCTTGAATGTGTAACTCGGGAGTTACATGATCTTTTTGTCATTTGGCGCGCTCTGTTGGACTTTTGGTGAACTATTATTTATTGCTTACGTGTCATGACATACATGCAGTTAAGGTCTAATGCCTATTTTTGTTTTGATGTACTATCACGGGCAAGTTATAATATCTTTTGTTGCTATTGTTTGCAAAGGGCTCGAGTGGCGTTTTTTTCTCTGTCTTTATAAGGTGGTCATTATTAATTTTACAAGCATTACAAAAATTATTATATCGTTGACGAGTTGTTATCGCGTACTGAAAACATTTTAAAGTAAGTATGTAATTTAAAATTATTATTTTTTGAGCAATTTTTGTTATGTAATTCAGGCGTGACGATATGTCCAACAGAAATACACACAAATTGTTTCGCTGTTTTGTTAGCGGATAGTTAACCCCTTGTTTTTGACAACATAAATTAAAAATAGGGGCTAAACACCACTTTTTGGATATTAAAATATTTGCCTTATTTAATCGAAATATATCTGGCAATCAATAAAGATAAATTTATAGTTACAAATTATTGGTATCGAGAAGCTGTTAGTAATAAAGGAAGCAAAGTATTCCCCCGAATCCAGTTCGGGCAATACAGTTATCCCCTTCGGGACGAGCGTCTTTTGCCGAATTTTTAATCTTTTATCACCGGTTTTTCAAAATAGAAAATTTTCCCTGATTGAATCGGGAAAATGCTTGAATTAAAAAAGATAAGATTTACAGTAAAAATTTGCAGTGAGAATAATCAAAGATTCTGAGCTCTTTATGCGGCATGTATACGGGTCGCTCGACTCCAAGGAGTTAAGGGGTTGACTAAAATAGACTCAAATATAATATTTTCTGAAGAAAATAATAAATCATGCATCAACCTTTCCAACCCCGACGACTCTTAAATAAATTTTATTTGGTCAGTACAGAAGTTATTTTCAACTGCACAATCTCATAAATGCTCTAATTAAGTGAGGCATAAAATTTGAATCTTTTTAACGTATTTTTCTCATTATTAGACCAATATATAAATGTCAATTATTTTTTTTTTTGTATAAAAATAGAAAAACTCGTGCAGTGAAAGGTTAAAAGGCTAACATTTTCTCACTACTATCTTCGACTCTTCTATGGCAGTATATATGGATCTATATCTTGACACAAAAGCAATTATAGATCAGTATTACATCCCATTCAGATGTATATGGGTGATTCTCAAAATAGGGGACAATTTATGTCTTTCGGCATACAAAAAAAAAAAAAAAAAAAAAAAAAAAAAAAAAAAAAAAAAATTGACAGGTTTTCTGTCATGTTTTTATATTTAGGTATGTTTGTCTTAATATTATTCATTATTTGCACTCAAGAATTACTCACTTTTTAGTTAAAAACACCTTAAAATAACAGAATAAATGTTCAAAATGTCATTAGCATGGATGTCCACAGCAGCTGCGCCTTGTATATACTAGCTTTTTCAAGAGTTAATATCATGTTATGTTTATAAAATAAAACGAATGTTATTCTTTCTTTAAATTAATCAAAGAGAGGATTTATCCAATAAATTTATTTTTAAAAATAAAATTATAGTGTATAAAAGAAGAATTAAAGTTTGTCCTCCATATTCTATTTTCAAAACAAGGTGATACTATAACAGCTGGTTATTAATCAAAATTACATTTTCACATATGACAATAGTTTGAAAATATAAAGTTTCTCCATGGCAACAAGTAGCCATTTTACCCCAGCCTGAAAATAGAAGCATGTATTGTATTTTAAGAATAGAAGTTGAATATTAGGGGCGTACATCAATTGTATGTCATTAGAATGGATAATAATTTTCATGTTTATTTTATAATTAAAATTTTTTATTTTACTTATTTGCATAGGACTTTTGTTTTTTAAAAAGCCCCAGAAAGAACTATTGCATTGTGATTATATTATGGCTCATAATCTTATTTAAATTAAAATTTGTCATTAGCATGGACAAATATCAGTGTCATTAGCATGGTTTTTCTGTCCATGCTAAAGACTTCTATGTGCATAAATGTAACCATTTCTTATATTGCATCCTTTATAAAGTTTAATTTTACATATGAATTCAGGTATTACATTAATTATCCCTAAAATATGCATTAAATCTGTCAGAAAATCACTAAGACAGCTTCTTACATTGTTAGTGTCAGAATGTTGCTCATGTAAACAAAGTTTGCTCTTTGGTAATGTTTTTATTCTCCTTATATGTATATATGTAAAAATGGAAATCATTTGCTGAAAAGGAAGGCTAATAAACATAGAAAAAAATATTTAAACAGGAAGAAAATAAAAATTTCTTAATATGTTTATTCCATGCAATTTGTTTTGTCATTAGCATGGCTCAAAAAATACTAATTATTTTTTTAAAGTTAATTTTTAAATATTTAGCTCTGCTGACTACATGTAAAGTATACCTAATACTATATTAACAACCCCTATTTTTTTCAGAAATTTTGCTAACAGTAATTTTTTTAAGATTCTACTTTTGAAATTGCCCCCTATTTTGAGAATCACCCATATATGTATATCTCCATCCTTAAAATTAATAATGAGTTCCGCTTGTTATCCATAAACAGCTTGATTTAATAAAACGTAATACCATTTTCATAATTACGAAACAGGTTTCTAATTTTCTGTCACAATAATTTTGAGAGACGCGATCTGGAATCATTTCAAAATTTCTAATAATGGTCTTCGATAACGTAATCAATCCGTTTCTGCGAAAATGATGGAATAACCAATTTCTTCTTATTAGGTATTAAAGTGTTATCCTTATTAATATCAAAGGTTACATGAAAGATAAGAATTAAGATAATTAAAATACCAATTACAAATTTTACTTATTTTTTATTATATTTTTTATAATATATCCAACGTTTTCTGTATAAGACAAATAAAAAATTATATCCTTTGAGACTGGCAATATTTTCTTCTTGAAATTTTAGTTTTTAGATGGTTATTAATTCTATAGCCATTGGGTGGGAGATATTACTTCCTTTAAATACGGGCGAGCTTCGTAACAATCGTCATGATTAGGCTTTTCCTAAGTAAACACAATCCGATACGATCGTGTAAATTACACATTTTCTATGTAAACACAATCCTGTACGGCGTGTAAGTTAAACATTTTCTATATAACCACAATCCTGTACGATCGTGTATGTTAAACTTTTTCTATGTAAAAGCCACTGCAAATTTCTTCGAGGAAATTTGCAGTGGCTTTCTTATTTTCTACCAGTTAAACCTTTTCTCGAAAATCGTCATTTAAAAATTTTAATTATATGTTCATAATTTATAAAAAACGAAATTGACCAGTAAAGAAAAATATAAACCTAATAACTATATTCATTTACAATCCAAATATTTGAAGAAATTATTATTTTATTTATTTAATTGTTTATTTATTTTTACTATTTTTCTCATTTTTAAACCGATATATAAATTTCAAATGTATATCATCATCATCATCATCATCCGCTTTTGATCCACTGCTGGATGTAGGTCTCCCCCAGATTTTTCCAATGTTTTCTGTCTAGTGCTCTTGTCATATATATATATATATATATATATATATATATATATATATATATATATATATATATACAGTGAAACCTCCAAATAAGGGACACTCCGAATATGGGACACCTCTATTTAAGGGACAAAAGTTGCGGTCCCAAAGATGTCCCTTATTTGGAGGTTTCACTGTATATATATATATACATACATATAGTTATTTATAAAAATACACTGGTGGACAAAATTAAGAGATGGAAGGCATTTTCCCAAATATCTCGAGAAATACTGGATAAAAATAAATGAAAATTGGTATGGATATAATTTATAGTATGGCAATAGTATGTGCAAAGCAAAAATTAAAATTCCATTCTTTGGCAAGAGTTATTGGCAACAGTCCAATGTAGACTGAAATTCATGATGAAAGATGGCAATGAAAGTGAAGCTTGTATGGTGTGTGGTCGCCTCTAGTAGTGTGTGTGGTCACCTCTGACACATAGATAGTATGCACAACGAGTATGCATGCTGTTAATAAGAGAGTTAAGGATTGCTTGTGGAAGACTCTCCCGCTCTTCTACCAGAGCAGTTTTTAACTCCGGAATGGTTCTGGGTGGGGGTTGACATCTCGCAATAGCCCTTCCAAGAGCATCCCAAGCATGTTCAATGGGGTTAAGGTCAGGAGATTTGGCTGGCCAATCCATTCGATGAATATCCCCGCTTTCCAGATACTCCACAACGGACGTCTACAGCGACACAACTGTCTAGGAACCTTGCTGTTGCCACAGGAACATTAGTTTTAGGTATGAATGTTGCCAGGAGGCTCGGTGAAAAAGGGCTGTATGCCAGGAAGCCCGCCATTTGCATCCCACTCACTCCTTTCCACAAAAGAGAGCGTGCACAATGGTGCAGATAGCATCAGCACTGGACAAAGCTCCAATGGGCTAATGTTCTGTTCACAGGTGAGTCCATATTCAGTCTTCAATCAGATTCTCGTCGAATATTCATATGGAGGGAACCTGGGACCCGATACCATCCCAGTAACATCATGGAAAGGGACCATTATGCTGGTGGAGGACGGATGGTTTGGGCAGGGTCATGCAAGATACCCGCACACCGCTCCATGTGTTTGACACTGGTTCGTGAATGCCCAGAGGTACAGGCAGGAGATCCTACAATCCTACATGCGTCTTTTCAGGGGTGCTGTTGGCTCTGAATTCGTTTTTATGGACGACAATGCCCGACCACATAGGGCTCGCCTGGTTAAAGATTATCTGGAAAGCGCGGATATTCATCGAATGGATTGGCCAGCCAAATCTCCTGACCTTAACCCCATTTAACATGCTTGGGATGCTCTTGGAAGAGCTATTGCAAGACGCCAACCCCCACCCAGAACCATTTCGTAGTTAAAAACTGCTCTGGTGGAAGAGTGGAAGAGTCTTCCACAAGCAATCCTTAACTCTCTTATTCACAGCATGCATACTCGTTGTGCATACTGTCTATCTGTCAGAGGGGACCACACACCCTACTAGAGGCGACCACACACCATACAAGCCTCACTTTCATTGCCATCTTTCATCATGAATTTCAGTCCACAGTGGACTGTTGCCAATAACTCTTGCCAATGAATGGCACTTTAATTTTTGCTTTGCACATATTATTGTCATACTATAAGTTATATCCATACCAATTTTCATTTATTTTTATCCAGTATTTCTTGAGATATTTGGGAAAATGCCTTTCATCTCTTAATTTTGTCCACCAGTGTAGAAAAACTCGTGCAGTGCAAGGTTAAAAGGCTAAAATTTTCTCGCTATCATCTTCAACGCTTCTATGGCAGCATTTATAGATTTATATCTTGACACAAAAGCAATTATAGTTCAGTATTACATCCCATTCAAATACATAAATGTATATCTCAATCCGAAAACTAATAATGTATTCTACTTGTTATCCATATACAGCTAGATTTAATAAAACCTAATACCGCTTTCATAATTAGAAAACAGGTTTCCAATGTTCCGTCACAATAATTTAGGGAGACGCGATCTGGAATCATTTCAAAATTTCTAATAATGGTCTTCGAGAAAGTAATTAGTCCGTTCTTCTGAAAATGGCGGAATAGCCAATTTCTTCTTATTAGGCATTAAAGTGTTTCCGTTATTAATAGCAAAGGTTACGTTAAAGATAGGAATTTGGATATTTAAAGTATCGATTGCAAATTTGATTTCTTTTCTCTTTTCTTTTTGTTAATCTATACAACGTTTTCTGCAAATGAGAAACAAAAAATTATATCCTTTGAGATTTTGGATTTCTTCAAATTTAATTTATTTTACTTTTTAGATGGTTATTAATTCTATAACAATTGGGGGGGGGATAGTACTTCCTTTAAATACGGGGGATATTCGTACAACCGTGCTGATTAGACTTTTCCTAAGTAAACACAATCGTGCAAGTTAACCATTTTCTATTTAAACACAATCCCGTACGATTGTGAGGGTTAAACTTTTCCTATGTAAAAGCCACTGCAAATGTATTCGAGGAGATTTGCAGTGGCTTTCTTATTTTCTACCAGTTACTTTTTTTTTTCGAAAATCGTTATTAAAAAAATTTAATTATGAATTCATAATTTATAAAAAAGGAAATTGACCTGTAAAGAAAAATACAAACTTAATAACTACATTCCTTTAAAACCCAAATACTTGAAAAAATTATTATTTTATTAATTAATTTATTTGTTTATTTATTTTTACCATTTTTCTCATTATTAAACCAATATGTAAATTTCAATTAAAAAAAAATAATAATAATAATAAAAATAGAAAAAATTGTGCAGTGAAAGATTAAAAGGCTAACATTTTCTATCTACCATCTTCAAAGCTTCTGTAGCAGTATGTTTTGAATTAATATCTTGACACAAAAGCAATTATAGTTCAGTATTACATCCCATTCAAATGTAAATATAAATATATCTATCCGAAAACTAATAATACATTCGGTTTGTCATCCGTAAACAGCTTGATTTAATAAAATGTAATATTGCTTTCATAATTATGAAACAGGTTTCCAATTTTCCGTCACAATAATTTAGTAAGACGCGATGAGGAATAATTTCAAAATTTGTAATAAAGGTCTTCGAGAAAGTAATTAATCCGTTCCTGTGAAAATGGCGGAATAGCCCTTTTATTCTTATTAAGTATTAACGTGTTTTCCTTATTAATAACAAAGGTTACGTTAAAGATAAGATTGGGATATTTAAAAACGGATTGCAAATTTGATTTTTTTGTCTATTTGATAACCCATTCAACGTTTTCTGTATAAGACATATAAAAAATTATATCCTTTGAAGCTGGCAATATTTTCATCTTTAAATTAAATTAATTTTAGTTTTTAGATGGTTATTAATTCTATAGCCTTTGGGGGGGGGGGAATAAAGTACTTCCTTTAAATACGGGCGTGTTTCGTACAATCATGCTGATTTGACTTTTTCTAAGTAAACACAATCCTGTACGATCGTGTAAGTTAAACATTTTCAATATAAGCACAATCCTGTACGATCGTGTGTGTTAAACTTTTTCTATGTAAAAGACACTGCAAATTTCTTAGAGGAGATTTGCAGTGGCGCTCTTGTTTTATACCAGTTTAAAAATTTTAATTATGTATTCATAATTTATAAAAAACGAAATTGACCTGTAAAAAAAAAAAAAAAAAAAAAAAAAAAAAAAAAAAAAAAAAAAAACTTAATAACTATATTCATTTACAACCCAAATACTTGAAGAAATTAATATTTTATTTATTTATTTGTTTATTTATTTTTACTATTTCTCATTATTAGACCGCTATATAAATTTCATGATTTTTTTTTTTTTTTAATTGAGAAAATTGTGTTGTGAAGGGTTAAGAGGTTAACATTTTCTCACTATCATCTTCGGCGCTTCTATGGCGACGTTTATAGATTTATACCTTGACACAAAAGCAATTATAGTTCAGTATTACATTCCATTCAGATGCATATATGTATATTTCCATCCGAAAATTTATAATGAATTCTTCTATTATCCGTAAACAGTTTGATTTAATAAAACGTAATACCGATTTCATAATTACGAAACATGTTTCTAATTTTCCGTCACAATAATTTTAGGGAGACGCGATCTGGAATCATTTCGAAATTTGTAATAATGGTCTTCGAGAAATTAATTAATCCGAACCTGTGAAAATGGCGGAATAGCCAATTTCTTCTTATTGCGTATTAAAGTTTTTCCCTTATTAATACCAAATTTTCCATAATAAAATATTTGCCTTACTTGAAAAACATCTGACGATCAATAAAGGTTAATTTACAGTTACAAATTAGTGGTATCAAAAAGCTTCTAGTAACGAAGCAAGGAAAGCGTTCTTGTCAGAATCCAATTTGGGCAACACACTTAAGGGCAGGGCCGTAGCTAAGGGGGCGGTATGGGCGGCTCAGCCACCCCTAAAATATTTTGAGCCCCCCCCCCCCCTCCCTGCAAAAGATTCCAAGGTCACTAAATGAATTTCTGTTTCGAAAATTCAAATAAAATTCTGTTCTAAAATTTAATTTAGTTTTGAGATCCTTATACAATTTTGCAGAATTATTGAATTATATCTAAAAAAAGCGATTCAACAATCCATCATCCTATGAAGCTATGTAGATAACATGATGTTTAATTTTGCACCAGTTATACACTCAAAATTTTCATCTTCATATACTTTTCTTAGCATAAAAGGAAGTTATTACAACAGTTTAATAAGAAATATAGTATCTACAGTGTAAATATGCGCTAATTTATCTTTCTGTTTCAGAGAAATAGAAAAAAAAAAAAAATATGAACCCCCCTACAATCTCTTAAGCCCCCCCTATGGATCACTTCTAGCTACGGCCCTGGTTAAGGGGTTAACAAAAAAGAAAGAAAAAATAAAATACAGTAAAATTCCGATTATCCGAAAAGCATGGGACCAAACAATTTTCGGATAACCGGGGTTCCATAGGAAATTATCGGATAACCGGGGTTTCACAGGAATTTTCCGATATCCGGGAGGCATTTTCAGAAAGAATCATGTTTTCAGCACTAGCCTTGGCGAGTTGGCGAAAGCGAGAACGTTCATCTAGCTGCATCGCCAAACACAAAATAAACTAAGTTCAAATGTGTCATAAAACATATAATTAATAGAATTATATTTATTACAAGAGAATCTTTACTACTGTTTTTAATTAACTTCTCAATTTCTTCGAACATAGCGAGATAAGGAAATAATATTTTTGAATTGAGGAAAAAAAAAAACCTATGTTTAGATGTTTAGATATTTAGATGTTCTGTGAAATTTAAAGCATTTTAATCTGAAAAAGCTCTTCGTTTTAAACTATATGTTTTAATCGTAAACAACGGTGCATAACATTTCCTCATATTTCCTCAGTCTTTGCTTGATAACATTTACGGAAAAACATATCAACAATAAGCGCAATCTCTTTGCAGAAGGAAGGGTTGCTATTTGCTACACGTTTGACGTCACAAACAAGAACGGGTACGTAGCATTGACTTCATCTCCGCGCCAATCGTTGTTCTGGCGATAAGGTGCTCAAAACATGATTCTTTCTGAAAATGCAACCGGGGTTCCACTGGAATTTTCCGATAACCGGGGTGCATATTTCAGATGTGTATATTGCTGGGACGATTACTGTTTCTAAACCAATAGGAGACCGTCATTATCACGGTCAAGTACACGCCCACACAGTTTGATTGACAGGAACTCGTGGACGATTGATCGTGTGTGTTTATTATTTATTTGTACTCGGATTGTTTGAATTTGTACTCGGTAATTAAAAATTAAAGGTATGAAAGATTTTTTTTTTTTTCAAAATGACTGAATTTTATTTTCTTCAATTAGAAATTATACTTCCTCTGATCCTGAAATAAATAAATAAATAAATAAAAATTAAAGTAAGAATTTTGCTTATACGGATATTTTCGCAGAATACTTTTTTTCCCATTTGTTTAATATATATATAAATCATTTTGGAACGATATTTAGAATATTAAAAGGGTTTGAAATATTTTTTTTAAAATGTCTTATTTATTAATAAAAGACAGCCTCCAATAATTAAAAAAAAAAATCACCAACGGACTCTCGGCCCGCGATGGACTCGAACCCATATCCTCCGGTTTCAAGCTCGACGCTCTAACCATTCAGCCAGTCAGCTCACTTTCATCCGCAACAGATTATCGTTATAATTAGCACCGTCAATTGTCCACGAGTTCCTGTCAATCAAACTGTGTGGGCGTGTACTTGATCGTGATAATGACGCTCTCCTATTGGTTTAGAAACAGTAATCGTCCCAGCAATATACACATCTGAAATATGCAACCGGGGTTCCACAGCCATTTTTAAATAACCGGAAGACCTATGTTGAAAATTTCTTTGATGAAAAGTTGTGGTACCGGATTCAATGCACCCTGAAGTTGAAAAACAAAAGAAAATCACAACACATTTTGTTAAAAAAAAAAAAAGAAGTTTCATATGTTTTTATCTAATAAAGTACCGAAATTACGCAATGGACCAAATAAATAAGTTGACTTTGTTTATTTAATAAGGAATATGTATTTTTTGAACATCATTTCTACCAGTGTGCAAAAATACTCTTTGAAAGTTTTGATTTTTACTTAATTTGCTTCTAATTTTTAAAACTAATATGTGTTAAAAAAAACTTCTTCAATGTATTAAAAATGATTCAGAATTGTTTTGAGCTAAAACTTAAGGTACTTGTACCCTATATGAACAGTGCTCTCAATATGGACACCTCTTATATTTTTGAAAGTAACAATTTTGATCGAGAGATCGCGCTACATATCTGTCAGGTTCCTAGAAGACATCTGCCCTGAATTAGAAAGGAATAACATTTCCTTATCTGAATATTTTTATGTATTGTGGGTTGTGTATCCGTGAGGCTCGAAATACCTTTCTTTCTTTTCTATAATAACGAATGACAGATGTTGACACAGGTATGCAGTTGACGCACTCGTGGATGAATGAAAGTGATGGCCGCGGGGCGTGCCTCAGCTGTCATCTAGCTATTGGAGTGATGTGTAAACAGTAGAGGTCATGACTCAAGGTTGGTATGCGGAATTGAACCAATGGAGGAACTCTAAGGGGCCCTGCTGGGGGAAGGAAGATGTCTGACAAGGTCAACTCTGGACTGAGAGGTTGAACAGTTCTCGCTTGGCGTTGAGACCGATAGGTCGCTCATAATAACAGGATTTGTGGTCCTGTTGGATAGTGTATATTTTGAGCGTGGGACAAGGCGTCCCGGTGGATAGTGTTATAGGCCGAGAAGTGAGGCCTAGTACCCTTGTGTATTGAGATTCTGCAGTAATCTCTGATAGAGCGTATCTAACGTGCGTTGAGTGTGAGGAAGAAGGTGTAAGTTAAACGGTACACAACCAACGTTTATTGTAGTTAATTTAATGTTGAACCGGATCATCTATATCCGAGTTGTAATTGTAAATAGTTGTAAATATTGTTTCTTGTGTACATATCTATACCTTAAATAAACTGTTAGTTCAGTTCATTAACAGCGTCAGTGTTATTTTACCCAATCCTCACAGCAGGTGACCGATATCACCCATTAATATCGGTGGTGGCAGCTTAAAACTACCTAGGACATTCTTCAAAGTTTGGTGGACTGAGAGGAGCGTCCGACAAATTGTTGGCAGCGTCGGGATAGAACCGCCTGAAACCAGTGACCAGCGAGCCGTGTTGCAGTCTGCTAATGCCAGAGTATCCAGTGGAATTCTTGTGTGGTCGTGCCATATCGTCGAGTATGTGCTAAAGCATCGTGCCGGATCGTCGATTGTATGCTAAAGTGTTGTGCCGCATCGTCGAGTATGTGCTAAAGTATCGTGCCGGATCGTCGAGTGTGTGATAAAGTATCGTGCCATATCGTCTAGTGTGGACTAAAGTGTTGTGCGTATCTTTATTAGAAAGAACTAAACTGAACTGTGTTGTGCCTGATTATCGCTACATCGTGGAGCTATCGGTGAATAGAAGAGTACTCCAGCAAAGAAAGTATAAGGTAAGGTGTTTTGATCATTCATTTCTTCTGACATCTCGAACCAAATTGTATTGTTGTATAATTAATAGTAATTTAAGTAAATTGTCTATGTAATTTATGTGCAATGAAATAATTGTGTTCAGATAGGTGTAAAGAATTAGTAACCATATTGCTATTGGTTTAAAGAAAGGTCATAATAATTTGAGATGATAATGATATGCTATTTATAATGATATTAGTGAACTAAATTAATGCATTAAATCTAAATTATTGTTAAGGTAATTGTTAAATGAAGCAATACTGTTTAAATTTTAAGAGTTGCATTATCAAAATTCTAAGCAAATGAAAATTTTAATTGGCCAATACTAGGGTGAAAAAAAAAAGGCCCAAAAGAGAGCCACAGTGAAAAAAAAAAAGGCTCAAAAGAGAGCCATAGTGAGTAAAAATAAAAGTAAAGATTTTCAGTATATTTGTTTTAAGTGTAAGAACCAGTATGGAGTTCGGAAATATTTTATGAGGATAATTGTAGAAATTTATGTATGCATGTGTTTCAATTTTTCTTTATGTGGATTTTTTGATTGACATCAATACTTCTATTCAATATCAACGTATCAGTATGATTATGTAAATTGTATGTTGTGATATAAGTGTATATATGGGAATCTATATTGCATAGCAGCCAAATCGAATTATTGTTTTACTTTTTTGTTTTATTGGAAGTAAATTGTGTGATGTCAATGGTTGAGAAAAATTAGGTATTCAGTAGGTTAACTAGAAATGAAATGTATTGATTATCTGAAGGGTATTAATTAGTTTAATAAGTGGAGAAATATCTGTACTAAGTTAGAAATTTCGGAAATATTAATTTGGTAGGTTTAACTATTCTTGTGGGGTGGTTATAACAATCGGTGAAGGTATGGCTTTCTTATTGAAACTAAAAAAGGTTGATCTTCAGGTGATAGCTGAAGAATTGGGTGTTGAATTCACGGAAGATGATACCAGAATTCAGCTTAAGAAAAAGATAATGGACAGTGATGAGTATGACGAGGGGGTTATTAAGGAATTATCTGACGCTATTGTTGCAGAACGTTTAGAACACGAAAAATTAGAGCGTGAAGAAAAACAGGAGAAATTAGAGCGCGAAAGGTTAGAAAAACAGGAAAAGTTAGAGCGCGAAGAAAAACACGAAAGGTTAGAAAGAGAAGAGAGGATAGAAAAATTAAGGATGGAACATGAATTAGAAATGGCGAGACTAAGGGTTCAAGGTTCAGCAAATAACTCTAATGGATCTAGGGAATCTAGTAATGAAAGTAACATCGAAAAATTGATCAAAAGTGTTAGAACTCTATCTATCAAAGTACCAGAAGGGACTGAGGGATGGAATTTATTTTTCAACAGTTTAGAAAGGGCATTCCAAACTAAAGATGTACCGGAAAACCAGCAGGCCGAAATTCTACTAAATATGTTAGGAGATAAGGCGGATAATTTGTTAATTTATACCACTAAGGAACAAATGGAGAATTATGAGGAATTAAAGGAGTTAGTCCTAAGGGAACATGAGCCAACCCCGAAGGCATGTTTAGAAAATTTCCGGAAAGCTAGGAGAAATCCGAACGAAACCCATGTATTATTTGTATCGCGTTTAATAGCTACGTGGGAAAATTATTGTAAAATTAGAGGTGCGGATACTTATGAAAAAGTCAGCCAGTTAATAGTTACTGATAAACTAATGAGTACGTTAGATGAGGATACTGCAGCATATATTAGTTTAACTCACCAGGGTAAATGGTTAGAAGCTCCTAAAATTGCTAATGAGTGTGATAATTATTTTGATGCTAAACATAAGTCTTATGCGGTTACGCATAGAAGCTTTAAAGGTAAAGATAAGTACGTAAACAATGGAAAAATGAGACCGAGGGAGGATAATAAATTTAGTGGTAGTTGGAGGCAAAATGGTAGTAATGAGCGTAATTCTTTTCCGGATAGGAAAACAGAGTTTAAGAAGACGAATGATGCTTCAGGGCCTAAATGTTTTAAGTGTGGTTTGAGAGGTCATTACCAACGTTTTTGTAATAAAGTGGGTAATGAGGGAACTAATAAAGGCAATAAAGGGCGAGACCAGAAAGCAGGTGTTCATAAGATTATGGTGAAAGAAAATCAAGAGTTACCTAATGGGGCTATTGTGGCTAGAATATCGGCAAAGGCCTAGCAGAAAACTAATGTTATTGGTGAGAAATTAAATAAACTTGAGAAAATTGAAGTTAGTGTTAATGGGCAAAAAGCAAAGGGATTGGTTGATTCTGGATGTGAGATTAGTGTTGTTCATAAAGATTTAGTCCCGGAAGAGAAATTAAAGGGAGCGGGTAGTATTTATTTACAAGGGTTATTTGGTGAAGCTGTTAAATCACCGTTAGTTAAACTACCGCTAGCTATTCCGCAATTCGGGCAAACTAATATTATTCATCAGGAAGTACTTTGCGCAGTAACTGATAATATTAATGAGCAAGTAATTTTACATCCCGAGGTGATTAATGAGTTGTCAGGTGTCAATCTTGAGGAGCCATTGATAGAGTCCGAAGAATTAAAAAGTTCCGAAATTATTATTGATAACTCGAATGAAAAGGAAGATGTAAGTAACGATAGCTGTAATGTTTACGTAATAGACGCGAGATCGCAAAATGTACAAAGTCAGGATCCAGAAAAAACTGAAACGGAGGAAAATAATGAATCTATTGTTAGTAACTCAGATATGTTTAAGAAATCCCAGTTGGAATGTAAAGAATTAGAGAAAGCTTGGGAATTAGCTAAAAAGGAAAAAGGGGATTATTATATTGTAAACGGATTATTGTATCATAAAGAGAAATTGTTAGGCGAAACTATAGCGCAATTAGTAGTACCCAAGGTAAGAAGGGAAGAAATCTTAAAATTAGCGCATTCATCGGTATTTGGAGGGCATCATGCAGCCAAGAAAACGTTGCAGAGAATAAGGTATTCTTTTTATTGGGAGGGAATGGCAAAAGAAGCTAAACAGTTTTGTGAATCATGTTTAGAGTGCCAATTGACTAGAGGGGTTAAAGTAAATGATAGAGCTCCTATTTCCCCAGTGTCGCGGCCGGAACTTCCATTTCAGGTCGTTAATGTTGATTTAATTGGGCCTATTGATCCTAAAAGTTCACAAGGGCATCGGTATATACTGACTTTAATTGATCAGCATACCAGATGGGCGGATGCGATCCCTCTAAAAAGTTTAACTGCTAAAACCGCGTGTGAGGCGTTACTTCAAATATTTATGAGAACAGGAATTCCTAATGTAATTGCCTGCGACAATGGAACCAATTTTACTGCCGACTTAACGAAAGAATTTGAGAAAAGGTTAGGCGTCAGTCCAAGATTTTCGACCCCACAATATCCACAGTCCAACGGACTTGTGGAACGATTTAATCAGACTCTTAAACGTATGCTACATCATACGATTAGAGAAGAAGGAAAAAAGTGGCATGAACAAATACCATTTATATTATGGGCGTATAGGGAAGTCCCAAATTCTACGACGGGAATCGCACCTTTCCAGTTATTATATGGTAGAGCGCCGGAGGGTCCGTTATCGATTCTTAAGTCGTCATGGGCAGGAGAAAATAAGGGAGCGCAGTTAGATACTACGCCGATTCATGAGTACTTGGATAAACTTAAGAACCGCTTAGAAAGAGCCGCAAATGAGGCAAAATTGTCGTCTGAGGTTCAACAAAATAGAATGGCGTATCATTATAATTTAAGGTCAAAAGAAAAAACGTTTGAGGTAGGCGATAAAGTTATACTGTTAATCCCCGATTCGACTAATAAGTTATATTCTAGGTGGCAAGGGCCGGCAACTATTGTAGAAAAACGAAACCAGCATTCGTTTATTGTTGAGTTAGCCGACGGGAGTAGGAAGCATGTGCACCAAAATAAGATAAGAGAATTTATCGCTAAATGTAATATAGTTAATATTGTTTTCGAAGGTGATGAGGAATTTGGAGAAGTTGGGGAAATTCCTATTTTGAACCGGGATCAAGAGATAGAACGGGATATTGAGAGGTTTGAAATAAAAGGGCTATCTAATAGTCAAGTCAAAGATTTAAAGTCCATTTTGAGGGAAAATAAAGAAGTGTTTATGGGTCCTGTACGACCAGCGGAAGTAGGGGAACATCGTATTGATCTGAAACCGGGTGTAGAAAGGAAAAAACCAAAGTTATATAGCGTGCCGGTAGCTTATAAAGAGGAAGTGGATAGGCAGATTCAGGAGTTATTAGAATTAAATCTAATCGAACCGTCGAATGCTGAAATTAGCCATCCAATTGTTTGCGTTGCGAAAAAAGATGCAACTGTCAGAATGTGTATTGATTACAGAGCTTTAAATTCTGTAACGCAGGTTCCCACCTTCCCGATGAAAGATTCCCAAGAAATTATGTATACCGCAGGGGCGGCTAAATATTTATCTTCAATAGATTTATTGAGGGGTTATTGGCAAATTAAAATGGCTGAGGATTGTAAACCGCTGACAGCTTTTACGACGCATAACGGAACTTATCAGTGGCGTACAATGCCTTTTGGATTATCAGGGGCGGCTGCTACGTTTCAAAAAGACATGAATGAGGTTCTCCAAGGTCATCGGAGGTATGCAGAAGCATATATTGATGATGTCATCATTTTCTCCGATACCTGGGAAGAGCATTGTGAGCATGTCAGGGCTGTCATTGAAAAGTTGAAAAATAGAAATTTTACGATTAGACTAGACAAATGTAAATTTGGAGAGAAATTGACTAAGTTTTTAGGTCATGTTATTGGGGGTGGAACTCATGCACCTGATGAGGAGAAAATCGGAGCAATAAGGGACCTAAAGAGACCAAAGACTAAAAAGGAAGTTAGATCAGTTTTGGGATTAATGGGATTCTACCGATCATATATTCCAAATTATGCTGAGATAGCTATACCTTTAACCGAATTAACCAAAGGAAAGGTCAAAAATACTGTACCATGGGATGAAAGGGCAGAAAAAGCATTTAATACTCTTAAAGATGAGTTGTGTAAAGTGACGAGTTTGGCTACACCTATCGTAGGCCGGGAATATCAGCTTCACGCCGATGCTTCCGACCTTGCAGTAGGATGTTGTCTTACTCAAAAAGATGAAAAAGGTCAGTTTAAACCTATAGCTTTTGCCAGTCAGAAATTGTCAGGGGCTCAGCGTGCTTGGCCGAGTATAGAGAAAGAGGCTTGGAGTGTTCTCTTCGGGTTGCGGAAGTTTGAAAAGTGGACTTATGGATCTCAAATTGAGGTCATTACTGATCATAATCCATTAAAATTTCTCACGGAAACAACCCCAAGGTCGCCCAAACTCACTAGGTGGGCTCTAGCCTTGCAACGCTGGAACCTGAGCATTTCTCATCGTCCCGGAGTTCAACATTTGAATGCTGATGCAATTTCGAGGCTACAGAGAAAGAGCTGGGAAGAACAACCAGTTACTAGCCCATCAGTATCGATGTCAAAATAGTAGACAACCTTAAAGGATGTCATCACATGTCTAATTTTTTTTTGTGTGTGTGTAAATATTTTTTTAGTTTTGTGTTTATAATAGTAAATTAGCATGTGTATTGTTTATGCAATAGTAGTATTAGTATAACGTTCAGTAGAGATGTCAGTAGAGAATGTTCAGACACCTGAAAATGCCTATGTAATATTTAGAATGAAGAAATCTGCAAAGAGACTATTGAACTCTTCCGTAATATTATTATATGTTTGGGGAAAATTAGCCCCTAAGAGGCATATTTTCCGCTAAGGTGGGGGGTGTCAGGTTCCTAGAAGACATCTGCCCTGAATTAGAAAGGATTAACATTTCCTTATCTGAATATTTTTATGTATTGTGGGTTGTGTATCCGTGAGGCTCGAAATACCTTTCTTTCTTTTCTATAATAACGAATGACAGATGTTGACACAGGTATGCAGATGACGCACTCGTGGATGAATGAAAGTGATGGCCGCGGGGCGTGCCTCAGCTGTCATCTAGCTATTGGAGTGATGTGTAAACAGTAGAGGTCATGACTCAAGGTTGGTATGCGGAATTGAACCAATGGAGGAACTCTAAGGGGCCCTGCTGGGGGAAGGAAGATGTCTGACAAGGTCAACTCTGGACTGAGAGGTTGAACAGTTCTCGCTTGGCGTTGAGACCGATAGGTCGCTCATAATAACAGGATTTGTGGTCCTGTTGGATAGTGTATATTTTGAGCGTGGGACAAGGCGTCCCGGTGGATAGTGTTATAGGCCGAGAAGTGAGGCCTAGTACCCTTGTGTATTGAGATTCTGCAGTAATCTCTGATAGAGCGTATCTAACGTGCGTTGAGTGTGAGGAAGAAGGTGTAAGTTAAACGGTACACAACCAACGTTTATTGTAGTTAATTTAATGTTGAACCGGATCATCTATATCCGAGTTGTAATTGTAAATAGTTGTAAATATTGTTTCTTGTGTACATATCTATACCTTAAATAAACTGTTAGTTCAGTTCATTAACAGCGTCAGTGTTATTTTACCCAATCCTCACAGCAGGTGACCGATATCACCCATTAATATCGGTGGTGGCAGCTTAAAACTACCTAGGACATTCTTCAAAGTTTGGTGGACTGAGAGGAGCGTCCGACAATATCCATGAAGAAAAGCAGTTGAAAAGATAATTAAGCCTGGAAAGTACAAAAAAGCGCGCTGTTCACCAGTTAGAAGGAAACTTGTTGTTTCGTGGTGTGCTGATCGTAATTACAGTCAAGTTTAAATTCTAATTAGATATTGTAAAATTACTTTAAACATTGAAAAGTGGGGTGTTTTAGAAAGCGTTTAAAACATATTTTCGATTGCTATTGCATATATTGCTTAAAAAAAGTTTCTTTCTTTATTTATTACACGATCTAATAAAACTACTCCCGATTCCCAATATGGACACCTTATGTCCGCATTGGAAGTACAGCAAGTGAATCTTCAGATTTAGGGAAAGAAAGCTAAAGAACCAACTACATTATTTCATAATATTTTGTAGTAACTAAGGTGCTTTGCATCGGTCTTCGAAGAGCCACAACCGAAAATGACCCCCCGCTCTAAAGTGCATGTTCTGAAGATATTTAGTGTGCTCTCCCCCGCAATACTTTAAGATATATTTTTTTTATCTCCTCTCATCCATAATTCCATAGAAGAGTGGCTCTTCCCTACACCCTGTGTTGTAGGTCAATAAAGAGGTACCTGTCCATATTAGGGACTGGTGGATCCTTATGTGGACATTTGTTAACATTTTTTGTTTTTATCATTTAAATAAAACCGGAATAGTTACAAGGTCGCTAATTTTAATAATGATAGTCAACAGTCCAGGGATCATGGTCATATATTTTTGGAGTCCTATCACGTGTACATACTAGGTGAAAAAAATTAAATTTTCCTTAGGGTGTCCATATTAGGCACAGGTACCTTACAAGTAAGTTAGTACAGTAAAACCCCGATAATTCGAATTAATTGGTACTAGACCCAATCCGGATTATCGAAAATCCGGATTATCCGGAGAATAAGAAAAAAATTAAATAAAATAATACATACGTACAGAAAATCACCTTTATGTTTAACATTGATTATTTACAGATAGTAAAAATGTTTACTTTGTAATAAAAAAGTTTGTTATTTTTTGCTGTGGCAGTTTTCTATACCTTTTGTGAGCCGTACGGTCACGCACCTGCTTGAGCATAAGCAGTTCGTTGGGTGTAGTTTAAATAAGAATTTAAATAAGAAAGCTTAAGGTATTCTTCCAAAAAGATTTCAGAAAAAAGTTTTTTTTATTCAGAATACGACGATGAAACAAGTTTATGCTATGGAAATTAACCAAATCGTTTCTCAATCGCTTGACCAAACCGATCCGGATTATCCGGAGATCCGGATTTACGGGGTCCGAATTTGCGGGGTTCTACTGTAATTGTGAATCAAAATATGTTGAAAGCTATCATTTGACACCGGTACAAGTAGTTACTGGCAATAAAATTTTTCACATTTAAAATGGACTTTAAGGAATTTTAAGGTCTTTCGGTAAGGCCGATTTTCGAATAACCGGGTTCTACTCTGTATAGTGCTTTCCAAATAGAATGTTAAATCATGCATAAACTATTTAACTGATATGCCCGTGCGTCGTACGGACAAAAACAGTTTGTTTGATCCATCGTTTAAAGCTTTTTAACCCATCTAAATTTTAAAAATACAGTTTCATAGTATTTAATACAGAAATGCTTAGAATAAATGTTACGAATATTTTAGCTTTAAAAAAAGTGGTGTAAATACCATATTTTCAATTTATTGCACACAAACACACACACACACAAAATCCGTTAAATGGTTAATCCTTTCGACTCAGGTATCTCTTACACAAATTTTATTTGGTCGACACCACTTTTTCAGAAGAAGCTAATTTCAATCATACAATATCAAAAATGCTTTAACCCCTTGAGGGGCGATGATTTCATAGATACACCACTTAATTTTAATTCCCAAATGCCACATTGGCACCGGAATTTTGTTTAAAACAATTACGGTTTATTGAATGCGTGAAATATACCGTTTTCTTATTTACAAAAAAAGTTATTTTAAAATTCCGGTGCCAGTCATTAATTTCAATACTTAAGCAATGAATTTGCCCTGCCCCGCAAAGGGTTATATAAGACATATATTTTTTATTATTATTACTGGAAAGATAATGTCCAGTCAGAGTGGACATACGCGTGCAAAAGGTTAAAATTTTCTCACTATCATCTTTGGCGCTTCTATGATAGCATTTATACATTTATAACTTGACACAAAAGCAATTATAGCTCAGTTTTACATCCCATTCAGATGTATGTATATTTCCATCTGAATACTAATAATGAATTCTGCTTGTCATCCGTAAACAGCTTGATTTAATAAAACATAATATCGCTTTCATAATTACGAAACAGGCTTCTAATTTTCCGTCACAATAATTTTAGAGAGACGCGATCTGGAATCATTTCAAAATTTCTAATAATGGTCTTCGAGAAAGTAATTAATCCGCTACTGTGAAAATGGCGGTTTAGCCAATTTCTTCCTATTAAGTATTAAAGTGTTTACCTTATTAGTAACAAAGGTTACGCTAAAGATAAGAATTAGGTTATTTAAAATACCGATTGAAAATTTGATTTTTTTTTCTTTTATATTTGATAATCTATTGAACATTTTCTGTATAAGACAAACAAACAAGTTGGTTAAGCGTGAACGCAGATTTCACAGAGGGTTTGGTTTAATATTTCTTTCAAAAGAGTCTATCCTTTAATTAAAAATCCAAATTGTTAATTTACAATTGTTAAATTCTTACACCAATAAATTTACTTTTAAAATAAATATAAAAAGAAGTTAGTTCTTTTAATCAAATTACAAATGTTCAAAACAAATCGTTTAAATAAAATCCAAAATTCTAACTTTTTTTTTTTTGAAAAGGCGAAATTAAAAAAGAAAAAAAAAATAGCGGAGATGTAAATAAAATTTTAAATTTCTAAAAGTGAAAAAAAAAATGTTTACAATTAATTTAAAATGAATTAAAATGCTGCATCATTAATAAATCGCAATAGTTTTTAAAATAGAAAGAAAAATGAATTAAAAAAAACATATTATGAATATCAGTGATTAAACAAAAAAAAAAAAAAAAAAAAAAAACCGTAAATTTGCAAAAAAAAAAAAAAAAAAAAAAAAAAAAAAACGAAATTTTTTTGAGTTAGATCTATCTTAGGTTCAGCATCGGTGTCCGAACTCAGAACCCTCTGTTAAGTAGCGAGATGCTTTAACCACAAGCTATTATGTCTACACGAAAACCGTTGAAATTCATGTTCTCTTTTAAAATTTAAATCGCAAAAGGAACAGATGATATTGATAAAATTTATTTAATTAAAATAACATATATTTTTCAAAATTTTATGGTTTGTCGTGTGACACGAATTATTAGCTGTAAGTACACAAAATTTGAAGGGTCTGACGCATAAAGTTTTTGTGTGTGGACTTTGTGAAGCACAGACAGGCAGAAGACAGATGAACTGGAAATATTTTCATCTTCAAATTTAATTTGTTTTATTTTTTAGATGGTACTAGTTCTATAGCCAACAGGGCAAAAAAGGTACTTCCTTTAAATATCGGTGAGCTTCATACAATCGTGCTGATTAGACCTTTCGTATGAAATACAATCCTGTACAATCGTGTGAGCTTAACATTGTCTTTGTAAAAGCCACTGCAGATTTGTTTGAGTTACACCTTTTCTCATTTTCTACCAATTAAACTTTTTTTCGACAAACGTTATTTAAAGATTTTAATTATAATTTCATAATTTACAAAAAACGAAATTGGCCAGTAAAGAAAATTATAAACTTGATAATTATATTCATTTACAACCCAAATACTTGAAGTAATTCTTATTTTATTATTTACTTTTTTTTTTGAAACATGAATATACGTTACATAATTCACAACGTGTTTTTGAGTGATTTTTTGTAACGTCACTTACGAGGACTCGGATCATCATCACAGTGTAGAAAGTGGTTGTACCCATAAAATATATAATATGAACTTTAAAACGTTCGATGTTTTACTTAAAAAGCAATTAAAAATAATTAAAGATGTTAATAGTTTATTTTATATAAAATATCTTAGTACTTTCAAGTCTTATCCAGGCCCTTTATCAGAAAATATTTTTTTTTTATAACTAATTGTTGTTTATTTATACAAATACGTGATTTCGTTTCGAAAATGAGCGGTCCAATGATTATTTACAATTGAAAGTAGAAGTATTTTTTGGATTAAACCGAATGAGAGAAGATGCATATTATTATTAATTGCAGCTCCATTTACTTTATTATTCCACTCTGTGCTCATTTTCACTTTTCATTTTTAGGTGAGTTCGTAATTATGTAAATACGTAGCACCTATTGTCAGTCCGTCCGTCTGTCCGCGTATAACAACGCAAAAACTACCCAACAGAATTGCTTGAAATTTAAAATACATATTATTACATAATTTTGTCGAGTCATTTCAAATTTTTAAAAAATCGGATGCATAGATCAATTACAGGGCCAATCAAAAGGATTCCGTTACATTATGGTTAATAGGCAAAAAAGTTTGAAATGCAGTTTAATCGTTTGAAATTTTAAATACATAATTATTACATAATTTTGTCGAGTTATTTCAAATTTTATCAAAATCGGATGCATAGTTCAACTACAGGGACAATCAAAATATTCCGTTACATTACGGTTAATGGGGAAAAATGTTTCAAATGCATTTTAATGGTGTTACACTCATTCGAGCGTAATAAAATTGATATGCATCTACAAAATACCTATTATAATATACATTTTGCATAATCTGTGGTGCAAAGAATATTTGTTATTGATTTACAAGGCCACACAAAAGTATTCCATTGCATAATGGTATAGGGAGAACATTGTTTGGTGCGCATTTTAATTGTAATTATTTACAATTTTATGAGATTGATATATGACAGTGATATTTTTAAAACTTCGTTATCGTACGAACGCACCTCATTTGCTATGCTTCACGTGCAATTTCCAACTTGTTAAACGCGCAGCTTGAAGCTCGAAGTAATGTAATACAATAATAATAATAATAATAATAAATAATATAACTTTTATAACAATGGTTATACCTATCATCGGCACCCATCTTTTATTGCTTAAGACTGTAATTTTAGGATTTTTCTTATCAACTTTAGGAATTATCAGACTAACTGTACGATATAATAATTTTGTCATTAAAAATCTTTCTGATCCTCCTAATCAGTTAATAGTAGATATTATTCCTTATTAATTGGTACTTTTCTTTGTCATAAATAATATTTAAAATAACATGCAGAGACGGCGAACCTATGCAATGCGGCAGCTTATTTTTGGCTCGGAATAAATCGAAGTTCTAAATCAAAATATAGTAAATTACACAAAATGCATTAATTCAGACTAGATAAGTTTTTCTGAATTCGATTAATTCGATAGGTTGTACAAATTGAAGTACCTGAAACACAACTTAATGAATTTCAATCTAGTTCAATACTGATTCAAAAAATTTCAGGGAGTAATAGGAAGATTATCTGAAAGAAAACAGGGTTCTTACGGTACAGTTATTTTCCAGGCAAAATACCGGTATTTTTTTTTTTTTTAATAGAAAAATAAATCTACTTCAAACGCGGGAAATCTCACCTTTTTAAACCTGAAGTTTTCTATAAGAAAATACTGGTATCCAAGAATTTTCTAGTCATGAAATTCCAGGGCTTGTACGAACCCTGGCAACGATTCTAACGAATAAAAAGGAAAAAAGTGGATGCTAAAATTGCGAGAATTGGGAATTTGATTTTAGATCCTAAAAACTGTTTAAAGCTACTGGCGCTTGCTATTTGACAAATTTTTTCAGAGTCATCCTTTTCGAAAAGGAATAATATGAAAATTTCAAGTAAAAACCTAATGTGACTGCATTTTTAAGAAAATAATCAAATATAAAGCTGGTTTGGCTTCCAAGATTCGACAGCATAAATAGATATTATACTACTAATTTCCAAATTATAAAATGAAACATAACTATATATTTTTTAATTTTAAACAACAAAATTTTAAGTGGTATTGATTTTTCAATAAGTAAGAGGCCCTTTACCTTCGTCTTGTTGATGGAAGCAATTAATGTATCAAACTTGATTCAAATGAGCACTGTCAGAAAAATCAGATTTAATGAAAATATTCCCAATAAAAAGATCTTCGGTAAATTTTGACCTAATACTACATTATGAAAAGAGCCCTCTGTTAAACATTGCTGACAGAATGGAGAAATGAGATTTTTACTACGGTTATTGTTATTCTGAGAATAATTTCTTCCGGATATTTGTAGAAAGAGAAAAAAATACGAGTTTTATAATAACGCCTATATTTATGTTCTTGTTGTAATAATTCAAACTTTATATAAATTAAGAGTTCTACAATAAATGCTTTTATTTATGTTTCTTTGGTAATAATCTAAACTAGTATAAATAACCGGTTTTATAATAACCGCTTTTATTTAGATGTTATTTGAAATAATCCAAAATTTATATAAATTATTAGTTTTTTATAAACGCTTTTATTTATGTTTCTTTTGGAATAATCCAATTTTTATATAAATTGTCTTTTGTAATAATCCAATCTTTATATAAAATTTGAGTTTCATAATAAACGCTGTTATTTAGGTTACTTTTGTAATAATCCAAATTTTGTATAAAATGCAAATTTATATTAAGCCCTTTTATTTATGATTTCGTTGTAATAATTAACTTTATATGAGAAAAATGATGATTTTCAGATTGTAGTTTGTTATTGGTGATGTATGTGGAAAATAAAAATATTTCTAAATGTTTTTCAGCTTCTGATTACTTGTGATTATAATTATACTAGCAAAAGCAGTGCTTTGTTTGGATTCGCGAAGCATTATTTCATAAGATAAATATTTGAAAGTAACATTATTTTTTAATATTATTTTTGCATCTTTATTAAGCAAAAACGTTATCTTATGTTTTGGCGCATTTAAATTTTAGAAATGTAAATTCAGCCAAATAACTAAGAATTTCCTCGGAATTTTTTATTTATGATATAAGGCTGGTATAAATAAAAATATTTTCGGAGCAGAATTTTACAAAATATTTTTTTTAATTTTTAACTAAATGTTTTAAAGATGTTTTTACATTTTCCAATAGCCAGTAATGGCGTTCGTTCTGGTCAGTAAGTGTTCTTTTTCTCGACATTTTTAAATTGCTAATACATTCCAGAAATTATTTATAAACGTAGTTAATATATTTAATTTGGTTGAATTAAATTAATCTTCAATCAATTAAAGTATTCTTAAATTATTCTTTAATCTTTCATTTCGAATACCAAACTTAAGAAACTTACCAAATTAACAAAATATTTCACTTTAAATACCAAATCAGTGTTGCCAGATTGTCGAAAGCCATTTTCCCCAAAATTTCTGAAATTTTACCCCAAATCAGGGCTTTTTTCAGAAAAAGTCCCCAACTCAATTTCTACTCAAAAAGATAAGTTCTCAATTTTCAATTTTCAGTTATAAAATTTTTTTAACAAATTTAAACTCAATTTTTTTCCCCAAATTAAGAATTTTTTTGATAAAATTCCCCATTTGTGAAAAAATAAATAAACATTTAATCCCAACAGAATTTTTCATGTATACTCAAAGCTAAAAACAACAACAAAATAAAAAATATAGAATTGTTTTGATTATTGTTGTATAAATCTATACTATTAAATGAAGTTTATTTCTGTGCTTGGGTTTTTGTCCGTGATGACAGGAAAATCTGGATCACTTATCTGAAAATTCAGATGGGTGATAGCTCAATGCAGATCATGATGAATCTGTAGTACATGTAAACAGCGAGCACGACCATGAGAATGATTTATATCTATTATTTCTGTATTTTATTTTGGTTTTCCAAACCAAAATCGAATTCGAGACTGATCCAGTATTGACGAATGTCTGAAAGTAAAAATTGTAATTGTGATAACAATTTCCCAAATTTTTCCCCAAATATGTTCATAGTCCCCAAACATGTCCCCAAGATTTACTTGTCCCCCAAAAAATCCCCTGGAGATTCAAAATTCCCCAAAATGGGGACAAAATGCCCAATCTGACAACACTGTACCAAATATAAGAATTAATTTTACTCTTTTACGATTATTTTGTTGCCATTTTACCAAAGTAAATAAATCATAATGTAATTATTATAAAATCTGTAAGCATAAACTGCGTAAATAATTTTGGCAGAATAATGAAAATATATTTTATTTAATATATTAATAATGATTCTATCTATAATTACTAACCCCATGGTTGATTTTCCTTCTTAAAATAAAAGGATACGGGTTCAATTTTTTTATTTGCAAACGATTTTGGCGGAATAATGAAAATATATTTTATTTAATTAATTAATCATGATTCTATCTATAATTACTAATCCCATGGTTTATTGTCCTTCTGAAAATAAAAAGATACGCGTTCAACTTTTTATTTGAAAAAATGCGTCCATAATAGAAAAGCATGTAGAATAAATTAATCATTAAAATAATATTTTTTAAAGGTTATTCTGTAAATAAAAATAACATTCTGCAAATCTACATATCATAATTTATTCTTATGTTTAATTTCAAGTCAAAATACTGAATAGATTTTTTATAAAGTGTACGACAAAATGTATCTTGAGTGGCCTAGTAGAGGATTCGCTTCGCTCATCCTTATGATTTTGAAGTTTTTTTTTTTTTTTTTTTTTTTTTTTTTTTTTTTTTTTTTTTTTTTTTTGCTGTAGAAACATAAAAAAAGATACAATGTTTTCTTCATATTTATGAGTTTTATTATATATTAATTTAATTTGCTTGGTTTAGATATAATAGAAGTAAAGTGATCGTTATGAATGATGCATATTTTGAAAGGTTATTTTATCTTCTGCTTACCTGTGATTATAAATACGTGATTTTAAAGTAATTTTTATGGAGTAGAAACATAAAAAACATACAGAGTTTTCTATGTTTATAAGCCTTATTGTATATTTATTTAGTTTAATTGGTTTATGTATAATAGAAGTAAGATATAAATTTTGAAAAATTGAACAAGCTCATTATAAAATGAGTTCTCTTAACCCTCGCAAATAGAACAGAAGAAAATTTCAGTTATTGCTAGCATCATTATTCTTTGACATTTCTTCTGCCATTTTTTTAAAGAAAAAAAAAATGCTAGTTTTAACCATGTTTATGTATTTATTTTTCGTTTTTACATTTTTCCCCTTAATAAATCCAAATTTAACCAGAGATTGGTGATTTTCTCAAAATCGAACTCATTAGTATGGTACTGTACGAAGAAATATTCGTAAGACTATTTTGAAACGTTATAACATGATGAAAAAAAAGTGATAGTTTTAACCGTTTTACGTATAACGTTTTTGTAATAATTCACACTTTGCCTGACATTAGAGATTTTTCAATATTGTAGTTCCTTACTAATATTTTAACACAATTGGAAATATTCGATCATTGTTGATAGTTCAATGTTTCTAATTTTTTTTTCTTTGGACATTCAAAATTAATTTTTTAAAGCACTTTATTTTGGTATTACCTAATATTTAGTAAAAATTTTAGAACATATTTTATTGTTGTTGTTTTAGATCTAACATTTTGCTCATCTCGAAGTGAATGTTATGTATAGAAATGAGATTTCCGTGTTTTTGGACATCAATACTTTGCTAGAGAAAATGCTGTTCTCTCACACTGCAAAAATGTTCCGATTAAATGAAATATCATTTTCTCTAACAAAATACTAGTGTGTAAAAACGCGAAAATCTCATCCTATATATGGCAGAAACAGTTCTTTTTTCTCCACAAAAGATTTTTCTCTTATTTTTTCGTCTAAATACAGTCACTAAAAAGCCTATATTTAGTTTTTTAAAAGCAAATTTTTAGTTTAGAATGTTGTTGTAGCTACATTTGTTAAAAAAAAAAAAAAAAAAAAAAAAAAAAAAAAATATATATATATATATATATATATATATATATATATATATATATATATATATATATGTATATATATATATATATATATATATATATATATATATATATATTTTTTTTTTTTTTAAGGGTTTTTTTATGCATCGTGCATTTATCACAGTACAAACGAATGTACGAATTTATCCAACTAAGCAGTTATTAAAAAAGGATTGCAAGATATGTTTATTTTATCTAAACTATGTAGAATAAATAAATACATAATAAGGCTTACAAATATAAAATACAATTTTTTTCATATTTCAACTACAGAAAAATAACTTCAAAATAATATATTTATAAACACAAGCAGCCGCAATTTAAAATAATATTACAAAATATTTCAAATAATATTCCAAAATACAGTGAAACCTCCGAATAAGGGTCACCTATGGGATCGGAAATTTTGTCTCTTAAATAGAGGTGTCTCTTATTCGGAGTTTTTATTACAATGAAACTTCCTAATAAGGGACAGCTATGGGGCTGGAATTTTTGTCCCTTAAATAGGCGTCCTTTATTTGGAGGTTTCACTGTATTACCTTCTACATAAATCCCTAATAATAAGTTGTTGTCTTGAAAATCATCACTATTCTCAGATAAAAGCTGGATTATTTCAGAGAAAGTATGAATAAAACCATTGAAATCCAGTTTTCTTCTTTTTTTCCCCTCTCTCCACGAATATTCGGAAGAAATAATTCTGAGAATAACCGCAGTAAAAAGCTCATTTTTTCATTTTCTCAGCAATTTTTAACAGAGGACTCTTTTCAAAATTACGTTGTTAAGTTCTGAATTCTTCAAAATTTATCGAACTGCATCATCTTCAGGAATATTTTCATTAAACAGAAATTAGGCAGAAATTTCTGAGACATCTCGAATCCAGTTAGATATTAAGTGTTTGACACCAACTAATGTTATTTTTTAAATCTTCATTATTTTGTAAAGAAGAAAAGTGGGGGGAAGGGTTGAGAGAAATGCATAAATAAGTTATTTTCGATGCTGAGAAAGCGCTTATAGTTTATTTTGTTTGCAGAGTAAGGTATACATTTTTAAAATTTGAACGGGATCATTATAAAACAAGAAAGAAAAAACCATGCGTCAAGCATAGATTATGAAGCAGTTTCCAACACATCCAGAATAATTTATTAACAGCATCCTTTAAAAAATCAAAATACTAAGTCTCATTTCACCCTATGGAAATGTATAACGCATTTTAAAACCAAATTTCAACTGTCCTCATCAGCGATTGGAAAATTATCTGAATTTTATAGCAGCCCTGTATATGATATAGAGATTTGTATCTATTAGCAACATGCTTTTCAAAATTAAATTCATTTAAGAGATACATATATTTAAGTTGAAAATTACAATGGTATACGAATTCTTTTGTGCAGTCCTGTATACAAGATATAAAATTTATGCATAAAGAGTAATATTCAAATAATTAATTAAATTTAATAGCGCATGCCGAATTTTAAAACGTAATCTTCCGCAATAATTACGGAAAGACAGTACTGTAAACAAATTGTTTTGTGTGTCCCTGAAAATTGATAAAAAATGCTATGAATGCTCTGTTTTAACGTGATCATAGTGAAATTCAGCGATTTATATCAGTTTCAATACATTTGAAATAGCGTAAGGAATTGATTAAAACTACAAAACATGTTTTGTTGAGTAAATTTTTTTTTTAAAGTAAAAAATTGTTTTGTTGCTCAGACAAAAAAAAAAAAAAAAAAAAAAAAAAAAAAAAAAAAATTGTTAACACTCTTATAAAATTTTAACCAAATTTCATCAATTTTATTTGAGTGTTTGTAAAGTCTTGTATTCAATTAATGGGTCAACGGAAAATTTTGTTTGAATAAAAAAAAATATTGTTGATTTTTTTTTTTGCAATTTTCCGTCCTCAATTTTCACCAGAAATGCATAATAACGTAATAATAACACATTTAATCCGTCTCGATTTGAAAAGTTTTTATTATCCAAAAATTATGTTAATCTTTTATAGCTTATAAGTCAATTAAACAGAATTACCTGAGAGAGTTATGGCTACTGTACACCAATTTAAACTCTGCAAAAACAGCAAAATTTTGTTGGTATTAAAAATTGCAATACTTTAATAAATTCAAGACTTTTGTAAGACTCAAATAAAATTGATGAAGTTTTGTTAAAATTTTATAAGAGTATTAACAATATATTTTTTTTTTTTTTTTTTTTTTTTTTGTCTGAGCAACAAACGATTTTTTACTTTAACTAAAAGATTCGCTTAAAACAACCAAAATGCATTCAACAAAACATTTTTTGTAGTTTTAATCAATTCCTTTTTCTGTATAAACTAGTGAAAAAGAAAGAATGATGATTTTATCGTTTTTACATATAATGTTTTTGTAATAATTCAAACTTCATTTGAGATCAGTGATTTTCAATGACTGTAGCTCGTAAATAATAATTTGGGAAGAAATATTCGTCAAATCTTTCTTGGAATAATAATAATATAATCAATGACTGATTTCTTTTAAAAACAACTTTATTTTATAAATGCTTTGTATTCAGTGGAATTAGTATAAAAAAAAAATTCTGCTTATGCTTAAATAAAAAAAAAAATGACTTCGGGCAAAGTGCATTTTGTTTACTTTAAAGTGAATTTATTTGGAATACAAAAGGTTGTTTTTCCACAAAACATTTTTATTTTATTTTTCAGCTAAACATAGCAACTAAAAAGTCCGTATTTACCCTCCTTTTTTTAAGAAAAATTTTAGGCTAGAGTTTTGTTGTAGCTATATGTGTAACTTAAAAAATGTTATGTGCAATTTTCTCTTTTTAACTGTTGCATATTCAGCAGCGAACAAACGATTTATGTACCTATCCAACTAAGCAGTTATTTAATCCATGCAAAATATATTTATTTATGAGAAATATTTAAATATATGACATAAAAAAAAAAAATCAAAATAAATAAATAAATAAACTGTAAGCGCTTTCTAGTTATCGAAGATAACTGATTCATATTTCTTCCTGAATTCTTTTTAAATATTTAACAAAGACCTCTTTCCAGGGCCGTAGATAAGGGGGCGCTGTGGGCGGCTCAGCCCCCCCTAAAATATTTTGAGCCCCCCCCCCTGGAAAAGATTCCAAGGTCACTCAATGAATTTCTGTTCCGAAAATTCAGATGAAATTCTGTTCAAAAATCTAAGTTAGTTTTGAGAACCTTTCATAATTTTGCAAGATTACTAAATTGTATCTAAAATGAGTGTTTCAACACTCCCTCATCTTCTTTGTACATATGAAGCTAGCATGTTTAATTTTGATCAGCTCTACACTCAAAATTTTCATCATCCTATAATTTTCTTATTCTTAGAATAAAATGAAGTTATTAGAACACTTTTTAATAAGAAACATAGTACCTACAATATGAATATGCGTTACTTTATCTTTCTGTGGCAATGCGAGAGAAAAAAAAATTATGAGCCCCCCTTACATTCTCTTGAGGCCCCCCCCCCCTATTGTTCACTTCTAGCTACGGCCCTGCCTCTTTCCATAATTATTATGAAAAATAAGATTTGCTGGTATAATGTATCGGAACAAAAAAATAAGATAAGATGATTTCAAACACTTAATATAAAACTTGATTCGAGATATCTCAGAAATTTCTGACTGTGTTTAAGGAAAATATTTCTAAAGAGGAGGGAGCTCGAAAAAAAAAAAAAAAAAAAAATGAAGAATTCAGAATTTAACAGGAAAATTATGAAAAGAGGCCATTGTTAAACATTTCTGATAAAATGGAAAAATAAGCTTTTCACTGCGCATATTCTGAGAATTAAATTTTTCGAATTTTTTTGTGGAAAGACAAAAGAAAGCTGGTTTTAAACGTTTTTATTCATACTTTTTTTTGCGTAATATATCAAACTTTCTCTGAGAATGATGATGATTTTTATAGTGTAGCTTGTAATTAGTGATGTATGTAAAATGTAAAATTATTTTGGAATAATATTATAGCTCATGGCTAATTGTGTCTATAAATATAGGATTTTAAATATGTTTTTTTAGCAGCAGAAAAAAATACAACATCTTCAATATCTATTCATATGGTGAAATTAGACGTAATATTTTAATTTTTTAAACGGTGCAGTTTATTTTAATTATTCTGAATGCGGTGGAAAGTGCAACATAACCTATGTTTGACGTATGAATTTTTAGTTCTTATTTATTTCTTTTATTTTTTTTTTTTACCGTTGAATATTTATTCTCCACAGAACAAATGATTCGTGCTCATTTTCAACTAAGCAGTAATGCATGCAAAATATGTTTATTTATGAGAAACGTTTACATCAAACAAAATCAACTGTAAGCATTTTCTCATATTCGATGATAACTTATTTACGTATTTTTTTCCGAATTCTTTTTAAAATAATGAAATACGAGTAAGAAAAAAGATTAGTAGTTAGTTTAAACACTTAATATCTAATTTGATTCGAGATAGCTCAGAAAATCCTGGCTGTGTTTAATAAAAATATTTCTAAAGATGGGGGATTTCGAAAAAAATTGAAGAATTCAGAATTTAACACGATAATTATGATGAAAAGAGGCCTTTGTTAAACATTGTTGATAAAATGGAGAAATAAGCTTTGTACAGCCGTTATTCGGAGAGTTAATCTCTTCGAAATTTTTTGTGCTAAGACAAAAGAAAACTGACTTTAAACGTTTTTATTCATGCTTTCTTTTAATACATCAAACTTTATCTGAGAATGATGATGATTTTTATAGTGTAGCTCGTAATTAGTGATGTACGTCGAAGGTAAAATTACTTTGGAATAATATTAGGGCCTGTGCAAATATTACGTTATCAATTTTTTGGTAATTTTAGATATCATACGTTATCATCCTTTGGTCTCCGAATCCCCCCCCCCCCCCCGGTAATGATATCGTTAAGAAAGTGTAAAAATATTTTGATTTCTAGAATTTATTTCTTTAGTTCGAAGTAAAATAAAAATAGGTTACCTTTTATTTTCGCATACTTTTAAGATTCAAATTAAGAGAAGATAATAAAATATCACTTTACACATGAAAAAAAAAATATTATATCAAACATCACTTAAAAGAAATAGTCACTATTAAAAAGTATTTTATAATAAAATTTTTTTGCATAATACATTCAAGGGTCCTGTTGCACTTGGAGGAGGGGTGGGAGGTAGATAAAAATTCTTATCAACAAAACAATTGGACAACATTCCTTCTCTTTCTCTTTTATTTATCAGTAAACACAAGCTTAATTTTAAATACACTTCACATGGGGTGTCTGAATTGTGATTATATATGCACACACATGTGAAGAAAAATAGGAATGTCAAACGATGGGGATTCCATAGTTTAGAGTTATATAATTTTATAATAATTTAGTGATTTTAATAATAACTGTGTATTTACATAAAAATGGATAACAGGCAATAAAAAATAACATGCTATTTTGAATCAAAAGCCATGTTAAAAATAAAAAGAGTCATTTTGTTTGGATCAAAAATGATATCGATATCAAAAGACAACCCCCCGCATATGATATCATACGATATCAAATGTCAGACCCCCCCCCTCCCCCCGAAAGTGATAACGTTATATTTGTACAGCACCTTATCATCACCTTCATGGCTAATTTTGTCCACAAATATAGGATTTTAAATATTTCTTTTCAGCGGTAGGAAAAAAAATATGTTCAGATATGTCGCTTTTGAAAAAGTTAACATGATCATTATGAAAAGAGAGACCTTTTAAACATCGCAAATAGAATAGTAAAATTTTACACTATTCTGGTTAATACCCTCTTCTCCCTCTCTTTTTTTTAAAAGAAAAGGATGAACATTTTTTTCGTATTCTTCTTCTTCTTTTTTTTTTTCCGATGGATTTTTTCAAGATTATAGTTCGTCATTGGTCATGCACGAAGATATATTCGTAATGCTGTTTTGAAATATCAATGATGAATAAATGTATTTTTAAAAAATGTGTTATTTTGAAAAAGGCTTTGTTTTTAGAAGAAACAGTAGAAAACATACAGGTTTTTCATGCTGTTTCTGCTTTTTTTATTATTTCATTTCAGACACAGTACACTTTGTACATTTTCAAGTAGACTTCTGCAGCAGTAACCATAGTTTTTTCCACAAAACATTTTTATTTTACTTTTATGCATTTTTCAGTTAAATACAACCATTAAAAATGTTCCCAATTTCAAAGAAAAATCGTATTTTACAATTTTGCAAAAATTTACATTCATACAGGGTGAGTATAAATGAATATACCAAATTTAAAGGGTTATTAAAAGAAAACACTGAAAAGTACGACCTTTTTGTTCATCGGAAATAAAAACTAGTCGTTGGGGGCCACCATAATACTTACCCATCATGGATATGTATATGGAAATAAAACATGTGAAAACTATTTATACAATGCATTGCAATTTATAAACAAAATTTAAATATTGTTAATATACATAGTAATGCTTTATTAAAGAACTGCTGATTTACCAATTTCGACAAATTATATGAAACGCCAAACTACTCAAGTAGTACCGAACTGCGTAAAAGAAACATCCTTATAACTCCAAACATAATAACTCTATTAACTAACAGTTTACAGTGTCGGGTTAAGCGTCTCATTTCCAATGAAAATATATATCTGAATTGAAATTTGAATTAAATACAGGGTCATGAAAAATCGAAGAATGTGGAAAACAGGATTACAAATATCTCGGCAACTAATAATCCGATCTACTTCGTTCTATATGCAAAATGTGTGTTATTTTATTGCCTTTTACATCCATTCCTTAGAACAAAAAAATTCGAAAATTTTTATATACCTTTCATCAGAACGAATTTTTCGAGAGTCCGAAAAAAATAGTTCCGGATAATCGAGGTTGCTGATATTAAATAGGGTTCGTCTCATTCTTAGATACTAACTACATACAAAATTTCAAGTCTCTATCTCAATTTGTTCGGCAGATAGAGCGTTTACAGACAGACAGACTGACAGACAGACAGACAGACAGACAGACAGACAGACAGACGGACGGCAAAGTTTTTTTTCTAAAAATATGTTTTTCGGAATCTCCACTATCTAAAACGTGTAAATCCGTCAAAAAAAAATTTTCGATTTTCAAAACGATTGCAAGACTTACCCTATACTACGTATGATGGGTAAGTAAAAAATAACAGCTGAAAGTTTAAAAATCGAGACAATTATAACTGTTTGAATGTGAGCCCCTCCAGAAACACGAATGATATCGAGATGGTACGGTAACTCATCCCACACTTTTCTCAGCATGTTTTTTTCCTTTTCGGGGATTTATCTAAGATAATGTGTTTGTTTAACCGCTGCCACTATCGTTGATGAACTTAGGACGCGCATATATTAAAACAAGTTGGAAATTGCACGTGAAGCGTAGCAAATGAGGTGCGTTCGTACTATAAGTTTTAAAATATTCAGATCTTGCTGATATAATAGAGCGTACTTTGGATAGAGTATAGTGGTCGAAATCTTTGTGTTCCTGTAAATATGCAGGGAGTAATTTTTATTATACTTCATTAACGTATATCTTATTCATAAAATGTGAAGTAGGTTAATATAATTAAAACACGCCCCAAACAATGTTTCCCCCTATAACATTATTTAGTGGAATACATTTGTGTGGCCCTGTAATTTAATAATAAATATTCTCTGCATCCCAGATTGTACAGAATGTAGATTTTAGTACATACATCATAGATTCATGTCAATTATATTATGTTCAAATGAGTGTAACACCATTAAAATGCATTTGAAACATTTTTTCCCATTGATCGTAATGTAACGGAATCCTTTTGATTGTCCCTGTAATTGATCTAACCATCCGATTTTCATAAAGTTTGAAATGACTCGACAAAATTATGTAATAATTATTAGGATGAGCGAAGCGAATCCTCTACTAGTCCACTCAAATTACAATTTGTCGTACACTTTACAAAAAAACTATTCAATATTTTAACTTCAAATTAAACACAAAAATAAATTATGATCCGTAGATTTGCAGAATATAATTTTTTTACAGTAAAACGTTAAAAAAATTATTATTTTAATTAATTTATTTTACATGCATTTCCAATACGGACGCATTTTAGCAAATAAATAAAAAATGAAATGCGTATATTTTCAGAAAAAAAAGTTTAAATCATGGAGTAAATAATTATAGATATAATCATGATTAATTTATTAAATAAAACATGTTTTCATTATCCCGCAAAATCGTTTGCACAGATGACACTTAAACATTTTAAAAGATTTGTATTATGGATTTTTTTTTTTTTTTTTTTTTTTTTTTTTTTTTTGTAAACTGGCAACAAAATAATTGTAAACAAATAAAATTAATTCTTAAATTTGTTATATAAATGAAAAATTAAAAGATCTGCGTGAAGTTGTTGGTTCAAGCTCTTTATAAATATTTTTTCGAAGGTCGTATTGTGGCTAAATAATATCGACTCATTAATCAGAAGGATTTTATAGAAAAATAAGACTTTAATAAGTTCGCAAACACAACAATAATTATTCGTGAAAACGTCACTGCGAGAATGAGAGAGCGCTTCGTTAAAAGGTAATTCCATTAATTGAGTTGCCATTCGCAGAAAGTAAAAAGTTCTCCCACGCGGAGAGAATTACAGCAATTCTCATACGCTAACATGTATAAAAACGAAGAAATTAAAATAAAATGTTTTACAGTTAAAAATTCATAGTATCAACGGAAGCAGATTTCAAATGTTTTTTCCAGAAAATAGGATTTTGAAGAAGTAACTTTCTTCAAGCTTTCTTCAAATATATTATTCTAAAATAGCTATCAAAGATTATCGGATGTTAATTACAAAGATTGAAAACATACATATTTCAAACAATTAAAAAACACCAGTGGCTACTTGAAATTGTAAAAACATCTTTAAAAGAGCTTTTAGTGAAAAATTAAAAAAAAAATTGTAAAAGTTTGCTTCGAAAATATCTTATTATGCCAGTTTTACATCATAAATAAAAAATTAAAATGCGCCAAAACATAAAATAACGTTTTTGTTTAATAAAGATGCAAAAATAATAAAAAAAAATATATTGTTACTTTCAAATGTCTGTTTTATAAAATAATGCTTCGCGAATCCAAACAAAGCATGGCTTTTGCTAGTATATTTTAAATTTCAAACGATTCGGTTGGATAGTTTTTGCGTTGTTATATGCGGACGGACAGGCGGACTTACAGACGGACAGACAGACAGACGGACGGACTGAGCGACAACAATAGGTGCTACGTATTTACATAATTACGAACGCACCTAAAAATCACACTTAACATGAAAAAAAAAGGGGTCTCACATCAACACTTATAATTGCGTTGAATTTAAACCCTCAACTGTTATTTTTCATTTCCAATTAACAATATGGTTTTATATTGTTTTGTTTTCTTTTAACAGTCCTGCAAAGTTGGGATATTCATTTATAATCATTCTGTACTTTTAACAGGATTATCAACATTTCTTCCTTTGTTTCCATGTGTTGCATATTTATCAGAAGACGAACGATTCGTTTATTAATATTTACTATAGTAAATATTATTTTAGTTTTATAAATATTATTATATTATATTATTACATTAGTATTACAGTAAATATTATTTTATAAATTGTACGTATTATATATATCATTTTGAGATGTACAGTTTTTTTTATGGAAATTTTACCCATTCAAAATTTGTTTATTTACACTGTAACAAATGATAGATGTTTCTTACTCTGCGATAATGAACAATAATCATGAATTCAAATGTATAATAACCTGTTCAAAATAATCCATGATTCCGGAAAGTGTTCCGTTATCTTTAGAAATTCCCAGAAAACAATTTATTTTAGAAATTAAAAAAAAAAAATTACAATGTATATATATATATATATATATATATATATATATATATATATATATATACATATATTAGCTGCCCGAAACTTTCGGAAACGTTTCTTACTAGCTTTTACAAAGCATTCAGCAGTTTTCTGTCCCCGGAAAATCTACTTTTCGGATTCTATCCATTCTTAAGTAAACTTTTTTAGCTGCATTACTGATTTTTTGCATGTGATTGCAACAAAATAATGTTAATTTTCATGTTAATGTTAATGCTGTCAATTATATATGTTGGTCTGCTGAATACGTTTTCTGAACTTTAAAATATTTACCTGAGAACGGTTAATATCGGGAAAAGCGATATTCCGATTTGACAAAATTGATTTTTACATTGTAAAAGCTACCCAAAAACGTCTCCGAAAATGACGAGCAGAGCATAAAAAATTATTTTTTATAAATTTTTCTTTTAATTTCGAAAAAAATAGTTTTCGGAGATTTTTTTAAAGACAAAGGAGCACTTTTTGGTATCTGGCTTGCAAGAGGTTATTGTACATTTCCGTTCCTGATGATAGTGCATTTTAGTAGATTAAGAAACATCAGCCATTTTTTACGGCTATGAAAAATATTATCATGTATGATATTATAACGCATAAAAAATAAATATCTTTTAAAGAATTTGTCATAAGCTCTAATTTTCGGATTCTTTTTGAAATATTTGAATAAAAAATAAGATAACTTCGTTTCAAACACTTAATATCGAAAGTGATTCGGGATAGCTGTGTCTGAAAATCCTGGATAGGTTTAATCAAGCTATCCTTAAAGATAATGGTATTCGATAAATTTTGAAGAATTCAGAACGTAACGCAATTATGTAACGCAAACGGACGCAACGCAAAAAGAAAAAAAAAATCTATTAAACATTGGTGATTTGAATAAATAAACGCGTTCTTTACTGCCGTCATTATTATTCTGAGAATCATTCCTCAGAATTTCTGTGGAAAAAGAAAATAATGCAAGTTTTAAACCTTTGAATTTATGCTTTCTGTGTAATAATTCAAATTTTATTCGAGAATGAGGTTGATTTTCCAGATTGTGGTTCGTTATCAGCGATGTCTGGAGAAGGTAAAATTATTTTGGAATGTTATTTTAGATTATGTAAGCTGTTGCTGGAATAAAAAAGGAAAAAAATATATACAGCGTTTTCTATGTTTGTATGGCTCATTATATATTTATTTTACAAGATTTTGGCATTATAAATGTAAAGGATAAATTTTAAACATGATTATTTCGAAAAGAGAAATACGTTACCTGTTTCGAACACCATTATTCTGTAATATTTTTTATTGACTTATACAAAAAGAAGATTTAAATCTTTAAATTTTGCTTACATAATGAAAAAAAAAAAAAAAAACACGTCTTTGCATTTGTTGTATGACGGCGATAATATATTCGAGGGTTCTAATATATTACTGATCTATATTCAATTGTAAAATGAAAAATCATTTACATAACAGAGAAAATAACGCAGCTTTCTAGCAAAGGAACTATATAATATAAGATCTTTCACTAAGAAAAACAAATGAATTTAAACCAGTTCTAATAATCAGTTGCGTATACGTATATCTATGCATGAATTTCCAAATAAAATTGCTTTCTTTTATTTATTTGTCTTGTTAAGCTCAAAAAGCTATATACAGCAATGTAACAACTTTTGACGCAGATTGTGTATATAAACAGTACATAATAGAAAGAAGTCGAAAATTTCACGTCAAGCATACCAAATGAGGTGCGTTTGTACTATAACGAAATTTTTAAATTTTCAGACTTGGTGTAATATTACACAGTACTTCGGATACAATATAATATCCGAAAACTTTTGTATGTCCATGTAAACAGTATATGCTTTATATTATAACGAAGTAAATTATACTAAATCTCAACAATGTATATTAATTTCATAAAATGTGAAATAGTTAAGTATATTTAAAAAGCGCTCCAAACCATTATGGAATGGAATACTTTTGTGTGGCCCTGTAAGTTAACAAATATATTATTTGCACCACAGATTGTACAGAATGTATATTTTAGTACATACTTCATAAATGCATGCCAATTTTACTATGTTCGAAAAAGTGTAACATCATTAAAATGCACTTGTAACTATTTTTTCCCATTGACCGTCATGTAACAGAATACTTTTGACTAACCCTGTAACTGAGCTACGCATCTTATTTTCATAAAATTTAAAATGGATTGGGAAAATTATGCAACATTTATATATTTTGAATTTCAAACGATTCGGTTGGGTAGTTTTTTGCGTTGTTATATGCGGACAAGTGGATGGACGGGCAGACAGGCAGATGATCAAACAGACGAATAGGTTAAACGATGACTATAGGTACTACGTATTTAAATAATTACGAACACAAAACTGAGTTCGTTTTGAAATAAACATCCGGAAATGTTTAGAATAATAATTTAATTCTATAAGCTTTATTGTACTCTATTACAATAGACTACTTCTCTACTTTTTTTTCTTACGCGTACCTTTTTCTTAGACTTTTTATTTCGGAGTACAGTAAAACCCCGATAATTCGGATTAATTGGGACCGGACCCAATCCGGATTATCGAAAATCTGTATTATCCGGAGAATTAGAAAGAAATGAAATAAAATAAAACATACTTACAGAAAATCACCTTTATGTTAAACTTATTGAATATTTACAGACAGAAAAAATGTTTACTTTGCTTAATTCTTCCAAAAAGATGTCAGATTTTTTTTTTATATTCAGAATACGACGATGAAATAAGTTAATATTATGAAAATTAGCCAATCGCTTCTCAAATTTGAAAAAAAATGGCCAAACCGATACGGATTATTCGGAGATCCGGATTAACGGGGTCCGAATTAGCGAGGTTCTACTGTACTTCCATTTCTCACAAACACGCCCCCCCCCCCTTGTTGCTGCATTCAACTAGGTAACGCAAACATGCTTTTTAGGGGCTGTGCATATATATCGTTATCAACTTTTTGGAAAATTCGGACCCCCCTCCCCCTTTTCTAATATCGAATGTTATCATCCCTTGACCCCCCCCCCCGCCTTCAATAATGATATCATTATCATTGTCTAAAATTTTTTTGACTTTTAGAACTTATTTGTTTTATTTGGAGTGATACATAAAGCACATTGATTACATTGTTTTTTTAAACGTTTTATTGATTCAAATGAAGGGAAGTTAGTAAAATATCACTTTATATATAAGATATAAATTACTTTACACATGAAATATCTATAAAATAAATAGTTACGATTTAAAAGAATTTTATAATAGCTTTTTGTTCTTATGGACAGATGGGGAGGAGGGTTAGACAGAAATGTTTATCAACGAAACAAATGAACAACATTCTTTCTTTTTCTCTTTTATTTATTAGTGAAAACAAACTTCATTTGAAATATACTTCGCTTAAAAAACTTCAGATTCTTGAACAGCGATTTCACATGTATACACAGATAATAACGCAAACATGCTTTTAAGGTGCGTTCGTAATTATGAAAAACCTAACACCTACAGTCGCGTTCATAGCCCCAGGGGTGTAGTCGTAAAAATAACAGAGGATAATACGCTCCTAAGCAGAGGGTATATGCTCAAGGCAGAGGGTATACCCTACCTCTATGGCTTCCTTTAGAAACAGAAGGTATACGGTGCTCATTTAAAAAATCCAGATGTATACGGCGTATACCTGCGTATTCCCTCTACTACATCCCTGTTCAGCCCTTCCATCTGCATATAATAGAGCAAAAACCGCCCAACTGAATCGTTTGGAATTTTATATACATAATTGCTGCATAATTTCGTCGAGTTATTTCAAATTTCAAGAAAATAGGGCGTATAGTTTAATTACAGGGACAATCAAAAGTATTCCGTTACAGTTTGGCCAATGGGAAAAAGTAGTTTGAAGTGTATTTTTATGATGTTACGCTCTTTTGAACATAATAAAAGTGATATACATCTATAAAGTACATACTAAAATATACATCCTGTGCAATCTGTGGTGCAAAGAATATTTGTTATTCATTTAAAGGGCTACACAAAAGTATTCCATTACATAATGGCATAGATGGAAACATCGTTTAAGACACATTTTAATTATACTAAACTATTTCAGATTTTATGGAATTTATATCATTGCTGAGGTTTACTACAAGCTACTTTTTGTATGTTAGAAAGCAGATAGGATTTACAGGGACACACACAAGATTTCGGCTACTTTACTGCATACTGTTACACCAAGATCTGAATAGTTTTAAAACTTCGTTATAGTATGAACGCATCACATTTGCTACATTTAGAGTGCAGTTTTCTACTTGTTTTCATTGGTAATTTTCTAATTGCAACCACATGGATATCAAATTCTAACATTTTTGTGACTTTACTAATAATTTTGGGGATTTCCGCCATTATCGGTATTATTTTCACGTACCCCCAACAGACCCACCACGTACCCTATGTTGGGAATCGCTGCAATTGATGATAAATATTTATATAATTCCCGATGATACAAATAATATGGACGTGCTTTTCTCGTCATTGTTAATTTAAAAAAGAAATTAAACTTAAAAATTATTAATTAATTAATTAAATTTAAAATAAAATAAAATAAAATTTAAAAATAAATAGAAAAACAAATAAATAAAAGAAAATATTCTTCTTTGAAATCAATAGAATAATTAGGATTTTCCATTAGATTTTAATTGATTTAGAAACATTTCTGCATGAAAGGTTTTTATAAAAACTTTGCTCCGACTTTAAGCCCGTAGACGATGAAATTAAGGGAAAATGGTTGCAATTCAGATGAATTTAAGCTAACAAATGAAGATAGAGCATGTGGCTAAAAAAGCGGTCTTTACTTGACTTGATTATTTTTAAAAAGATTATCTTCAATATAGGTCAGTAATTGTATAAAGTTTGTTTAGACTTTTCAAACAGAGGAAAATTGCACAGTCGTTTAAACAGCTGTTGAAAATATACTTTAGACATAGTGAAACAAGAAAGAAAAACCATGCGTCAAACATAAATTCTGAAAAATTCTCCAACACTCCCAGAATTTTTCATCTAATCTTCGCTGAATAAGGTAAAAATAAAAAGTATAAGTAAACCGTTTAGAAAAGCCATAGCACATTTTAAACAAGATTTCAACAATTACGATGACCGTCACAAAAGTATTTCAATTACTTTGGGAAATCTTGTATTTAATCTACAGATTTGTAGATATTCAACATTGCCCGCAAGAACTAGGGTATAATTTAATTAAAGCCACCTTTAAGCCATGCTTGCTCATATTCCGTAATACTGACGAATTCGTTTATGTAGTCCTGTGTATAGTTTATATATATATGTATGAGTACTACGTAGTTATGCTGAAAGTCAGTTCAGATAAACCCACAGCACAATTGAAAATTTTCATTCATCAATTTCCGAGAATAAGCGAATGATGTTCAGAAATTTTGTGGAGCCCTGTATATGAACTACAGAATGTTCATCAAGTCATGGTTTAAAAAATGTTTAAAAAATTTAAAAACACATACTACAGCTGAAAACACATTTCCAGCAATTATTGTTCTTAGGCCTCAATATTTCAATTATTATTCATTTTATTTCATAGCCAATCTTTTTTTGAGCATGTCCCTGTAAATCAACGACAAATTCTATGCAGACCTTGTGACAAATATCAATATGAATATTTAAAAAAAAAGTCTAAAATCATTAAAATAAACCGTAAAAGATATTCTCCATAGACCATAATGTAACGCAATTTTTTTAGTACCCCTGCAGATGAATTGTAAGCGCACCACACTCTTCGATTTCAATACCTAATCTGCCATAATAAACCCCAATAATAGATATAACTTTCATGGCAGTCGGACTGCATTTAGAGGAGTTAATATTCAGAAAAAAAGAGGGACAGATAAATTCGCTGTTATTCTTTAAAGAAATGACGCTTCAAAATAAATATTTTTAATCTTAAGAATTGAATTGAGATTTTCCATTATAGTCTTTAACTAATGAAACTTCGGGAACATTTCCGCATGAGCGCTTTTTATATAAAAATAAAATCATTACACTCTACCATGGAGCTCGCAGACGATGAAATTAAAGCGAAGCTGTTGCAATCTAGGAAAATATATGTTGCCAAATGAAGATAAAGTACGTCTAGAAAAGACAGTATCGAGTTGAGTTGATTGCTTTAAAAAAGACTTGAGTTGATTGCTTTGAAAAAAGGCTATCTTCAATATAAAACCGTTGATTGAAAAAGTTAGTTTAGAATTTTCAGACACAGGAAAGTTAGATAGATTACCATTTAAAATTTTATACGATTAATAAACGTACACTTGCGACAAAAAAAGAAATAAGAACAGTCTCAGTAATTTCAGCTGCTTAGTTAAATTAATTTTAGCTAAAGTTGCTGAAGTCTCTTAAATTATAGACTTCTAAAGATAAGGAATATTTTTCGAAACCATGGGTAACCTGGAAGAGATTATTGTATATTTTCGTACGTGGTTACATTATATTTTAATTTGTCTGTAAGAATCATTTGTCTTTTTTACTGTGTTCAACCAAAATCTTTGGATTTTTTTTTCCTTGGGAAGGATTTTTTTGCTGGGCTCAAGATTTTAAAATGGCGTGTTTGTCTGCCTGTCTATTTGCTGGTCCCTCCAAAATCAAATTTTTCGTCAAGGTAAACTAATCGCTAGGGAATTTGGATGTTAAGAGACAGAATACTACAAGATGATTAGAAATAACGTAATGTTCCCCAGAAGTAACACGAGGGTTGATAATTTTGCTATTCGTGGATTTTCAGAAATTTTTTTCTCTCTCTTACGATGGCAAACAAACGGAGCACAATTTCGGAACTTCATCGTTAAAGAAAGCAAGTGTGTGAGATTGCTCGATTGCTTCAAGTGCCTCATTCAATCTTTTCCAAAGCAATCAAGTGATTTAAGAAGCTTGGCCATTAAAGAGACCGATAGACCAGAATGAGGCAAAAAAAGGAGTGTGAACACTTCCGGAAACCGACAATAAATTGTCGGTTTCTGGAAGCGTAATCCGAATCGTCTGGATGCGTATTCCGAAATCCTCAGTTGTCTATGAGAAATATAGAAAGGTAGACAGGGACTGCTCATGAATAGGTTCGATTTAAGGCTAAAAGGGGGAAACTGAAACTTCATTCTTACAAACTCAAACAAACGTACCATACCATCGATGAAAACAAACGATTACAGCTCGAAAGATGCACTAAACTGCTAAAATGAAACGAACTGCAATTCCACACTGGGAGCGGAACTTGTTTTCTGACGAAAAAGTATTCTCGCTGGAACAATCCTAAAATCCTCAGAATGATGGGATTTGGTCAATAATTTCTCCAAGCAAGTCTTTCATGGCTCATCATCGTTATAATCTCATATTTGTCATGGTGTGGGCAGGAATTTGCTCAACATGCCAGACCCCTCTCATTTTCATCGGTTCTGCAGTCAAAATCAATAAAGATGCGCACCCAAAAGAATTTATTGAGGATGTGGTACTTTCGTCTGCTCAAAAACACTTTGAAAATGGGATTATGACCTTTCAACAAGATTCCAAGCCTTCACATCAACCGAAATCGTAGCTCAAGAATGATCTTCTTACTCGTGTGATCTCAATTACTTGTTTGTCGTCGAATTTGGAAGCAATAGCTTGTGTAAAGCCTCACGAAAGCTTGGAAGCTCTGAAGTGCTCGTTGATTCGGGAATGGAAGCAAATTACTCTAACCGAGTAGCGACAAATTGCTAAAAATTTTCCAAATGTTGCGTATCTGCATCAAAACAAAATGAGGACATTTTGAGAAACAAGTGATTTTTTATTTCTCTGATGTACTGTTGTTAATAAATAAAATATTAGTTTGAGCTATTTTTTCCATTAATGAAATTAATTCTGAACGTTACATTATTTCAGGTCACCTTGTATATTACATTAAAAAAAAAATTGTTGTATGTATAAAGTTTTTTTTTTTTTTTTTTTTTTTTTTTACAGGGCGCATATTTAATTTCAATAATTATCAACAGCTCACTTCATGATACTAAGTCGAATGACTACATCATTTAGATATTTCTGATTAACATGTAATAATTTCTATTTTGAAAACAGCTATTGTATCGATTTTTTATTTTTATGTTTTTAATGGGAAAAAAATCAAGTATATTTCATTTCAAGTCATTTCATATTGTGGGGGACAGTTGTTTTTATACTGCTTTAACAATGCTACTATATGCTCAAATTAAACAATCACATTAAGAAGAAAATCTAGAGTTTTATATTATATTTAATGCTCAGTTAATGTTTTTATAATTTATAAGTCAATAGCTATAAGAATTTATGTAAGCGTCGGGCGCAGGACATTTTGTCAATTTTTCATGGAATGGCCCTGATACGGACAGATTACTTAGGTCTAGGATTAAACATGTGGAGATTTTTTATTATCTATTATCTTTATCATTTATTTATTATTAAAAATGAACAACTTATTCATATTTAGGGCTTTAAAATGTGATTTCTTTTACTGATTAAAGGGCCATTCCATATCACATGTAAAACAGTTTTTTTACATGTTACTGCTGTTTTAAAGTGCTATTGAATCCTCAAATTAAAACAATCATGCAATTATAAAAATGTAGGTTATTTTGTCAATTTTAATGCATAGTTTATATTTTAACATCTTATAAATTAATAGATATAGACATACATGTATGCATCATGTGCGGAACATTTTGTCCGTTTTTTTATGGAATAGCCCTGTTCGCTAATTAAAACGCCCCACCAGAGGCCGCGAGGTTCTGAACTCCAAACTGGTAGACGGTAGGTGCTGGGTTCGAACCCAATCGCGACCGTCGGCCTAACCGTTCGGAGTTTTCCGTGGTTTTCTTCGAACCTTGCGTAAATACGGGTTAGGATCCCTTAGAAAGACCCCCACGGAGGGCATCCCACCCCTTAGGGCCTATGTCCCACAGAGTAGATAATTGGCCGACATAAATACAAACAAATACAAACAAACTCTAATTAAAACATGAATATATTATATACCGGGAGGCGGCAGCACAGACAATCATCTTATCGAGCTCATGGATGAAAATCTAGGACTAGTTAAATCTCGATTTGCATATTAAAACGCAATCAATCTACCAAGCCCTATTTTGGTGGTAAACATCTAAAACCTCGACTTTAGTGGTTGACTCATAGGCTTACCACCATGTTTTTCTGCTACCGATCCTTTTTGTTTTCATACTTTTGGGTACAGGAAAGCACAATGGTAAACCTACGAGTGAACCGTTACTTTCTACGAAGTACTTTCTACTGTGATTCCGCTACTAAATTTGACTGATCCTTTATTACACACATACGTAGTTAAATTAGTAATTGTTTCAAAATATTCTCTGTATGCCCAGTATGGAGACATTCCTTGTTTAAAGCTTTACTAATAAAATGTTTTTACTGAATTAACTATGCAACATTAAACCTCTTAATCATGATATAAGAAAAATTATGAAACTTTAAGTTGTTGCATTCATCTTACTGAAAAGCAAAAATGTTCAAAAGAAAGCAAACAAACATGAACTGAAAACACTTTGAAAGTTTTAAAAAAATTTATGCAAACAAAATCTCTTTGATAACCCCATAACATAAAAATAAAGAACACGAGATTAAAGGAAATAAAATAAAAATGCGTTAAAACTAATTTAGAAAGCATATTACAGAGAAAGATTTCTCATAGATTTTTCCATCTGATAATGGATTTTAATTTTTTTTTAATTGCATATGCAAAGATAAAAATTTCTTTAATTATACATTTACCATTCAGAATACATATTTTTATCTTGAACTAAATAATGTTTTTAAAAAGGAGCAATGATATTTACTTAATGTTTTTCGATATTTTTTAACAAAACATTCGGTTAAAAATATCTAGGGCGTTATGTCTTTTAATATTACTACTGAATCCTTTGAACACTGATAAATTTTTTTTATAAAATGTACTCTTTTTTATTTTATTCTCTCCATTTACTTATATTTATAGTGTGAAGGTTCCCTCATAAATTTATTTATTTAGTTCATTTAATAAAAGAGTTTTTATAACTTTTTTGCTTTAACTAGAAAACTCTATTTAAAAGGTGTTTGTATTTCTATTTCAAAACAAACTGATGAAGTTTTTCAATTTGATTGAAGATATATGTACAAATTTAAATTATTTTAATATACTCAGCGAGGAATTTTGCAGATTCGACTAAATATTTTAAAATCTCAATCAAGACATTATTGAGATGATCGTGCGGTTAAGTGTTGTTAAAACATAACTATCGTGTTTGTTTTCAAACTACTGTCGGCTCTTGTTAATTTAAACTCGCCAGGATCAAGAGAAATGTTCGAATTATGGAAAGTATGAGAGAAAAACATGTTTAAATGGGGTATTATTTCAAATGAATTAATGTTATTTTTTTAATATACAGTCGACTCTCGTTAATTCGAACTCGTCGGGACCACAAAAAATGTTCGAATTATCCGAAGTTCGAATTATGAAATGAAAACATGCTCTAATATGGTACTATTACAAAAGAATTAATGTTATATTGTTTTTTAAATTTATTTCGTCTGTTATCATCAGAATATGACTTAATATTAAGTTAGAATGTATAAATACATAAACTAATTAAAAGATTAGAAACAAGCACAATGGAAGAAAAATTTGGAGCGTCACTGATGGACAGAAGGGGCACTAAGAAAGTGGATATCAAAAGCATGGGATTATATGTATACTCGTTCGGAACAATTATCACAAAAATCAAAGAAAAAAAGTTATTCAAATGATCTGAAATCCGTGAGAAAGAAAGGAAGAATGAAAAATCGGAATTCTCGTTAGTTCGCATTAAACGAAGTCAAGAGAAACTGAGTTCGAATAAATGAAAAATTTTAACGTTATTCTGCCATTGAAAATTTCGGGACTTCATATTTAGTTCAAATTAAGCGAAGATTAAACTTTATCCGATTTCAAATTAACGAGAGCCGACTATATTAATTAAAAAATAGGACCCCCCCTTTTTCAGTAACTTAAAATTGAAATAGAAGATTGGAAAATTCCTGAAAAGTCAAAAATTTTAGTTATCAATATTTTATTTATTTTATTTAATTAATATGCGACACCTAAGTTGTTATCACAAAAAATATTATTTTATAAGTTGTTAATATTAAGCATATGAGAAATCACAAAAACAACAAGTTTTAAATATTTCTCAATAAAACTATGAAATAATCTATGCAACAATTTCTGTAAAAGGCTTACAAAAGAAAAGAGCATTCAAGACAAAATAACTAAATATTTTACTTAATTTAAATCTACTCAAAATACTATGAAATCAAGTCATGAAAGGTATTAAAATGGAGACTTATTTAGATAAAAAAAGTGAACGAATTTAGCTATAAACTGCATTTCACAAATATGTCTGTCTTAATTTGTTTCGCGTATAATATTCAATGGTATGACACAAGTTTTCATGTTTGGAACAGAAATAATGCAACAACACAATTTTAAAAGCTGTAAAAAATATTTGTAAATTTTAAAACTAAAATAAAAAATTACATATAGTTTGCTAAGTGAATATTTGTCGATTTGTTGCTTATTTTCAAAATAAAAATTCGCACCTTTTTTTTTTACATCTCTATTTTCATTTATTTGCTTATTTCTTTCGAACACTCATTTTTTTTAACAAGTGGGTAAGTGTGGTCTCAGATCGAAAAGAGGGTTTCAATAGTCGTTATAGGGGCATCAATAGTCATTCATAGGGGCGTCAATAGATTCAATTTCAAAATTATTATAAAAGGAAATTATCTATTTTAATCAAATTAAAAATGCTCAAATCAAATTATTTAAATAAAATCCAAAATTCAAAATCTTTTGAAAATCCGAAATGAAAAAAAAAGTCGCAGAGATATAAAATTTTTTTTAAATTTCTAATAAATTTTTTTCTAAAAAATTTTTTAAAAATTTTTAAATGCTGAATCATTAAAAAAAAATAAATAAAAAAAAAAATAAAAAAAAAACAGTAGTTTTTAAGGTAGAAAGAAAACTGAATTACAGAAAATATTGTAAATGTCAGATGAACAAAACCATAATAATATAAACCCTTAAAAACCCTTGGCGAAAAATACGAAATTTCTTTTAACTAAATCTAACTTAATATGAAAAATTCAACTTCCAACAAAAAGATTCGAATTAAGAAACTTTTATTTACTAGGGGGATGCTTTACATTCAAGCTATGTTTTCTACACGAAAAACGTTCCAATTAAGGTTTTGTTTTAACATTTAAAACGAAAAACGGAACATATGACATTAAAAAATTAATTTAATTAAAATAATAGCCTTTTTTCAAATTTTTATTTGCCATGTGACACGAGGTACTCAGCTGTAAGTAGGCAAAATTTTAAATATCTGATTTATACAGTTTTTGTGTACGGACTGTGTGACGGACAAACAGACAGAAGATGGAAACGAATAGGATTTCGTCAGATGAACGAAATTCTAATGTGCGATCTGCGACCGCACTTACACACTTGTTGTAAGTGACCATCTGTTATACAAGAACTTTCTCAAACAGTATTCAAAACACTTTTGCAGTTTCAAATTAAAAATGTCTTATTACTGTTGTAAAGAACTTAATTCTAGAGAACTTAATTCCTAAGCCTATGATAGTTGGCGCTACTCGTCCTAAGAGAAAGGAAAGAACATTCGAAAAAAGAACAATTTTTTCAGTAGTGTGGGAGCTCAGAGTTTTTGTGTAGTGAGATGGTGTAGCGTTGTTTCTGTTTTGTTCTGGAATGTCTTATATAAAATTGCTATTCTATTTTTTGTTAATTTGTGTCGTGCTCGTCTACGTGTGTGTTTACGTGTGAAATAAATTTTAAAAAGAGAAGAATGAGTCTCTCCCATGTGTCGACTTCTGCTTTTCTTCGTCAATTCTACCTTCTGTGTTCTTACACTGTTAAGTCTGTAGGTTTTAATGAGTACGTGAAAATCGTCTGCAAAGTCTAGTCCTATAGGCATTAATTGTTTTATATTTTGCACTCATATTTCAAATGCGTGATGACTGATCATTATGAACAGTGAATTTCACACAATAAATAAAGAGAGTCTCATTTGAACCAAAACTGTTTAAATCAATGAGTAATGCTGAAAATTTTCGAAAGAAAAAACAAGATTTTTGGAATAAAATTAGCTACGCCGAGTTTCGTTCCGGCCGAATTTTCGACGAGAACGAATTTTCGGCGAAATTCTAATTTTGGGCCGAAAACGGAAACGCAACCGATTTTTCTGTCGATATCTAATAACAATTCAAAACTGGAAGTACATAAGGTAAAATTGAAAGCCTTTCTTTTTAAAGCAGAGTTCTGAAGAATTATATCAATTATTTATAAAAGCCATCTTGCTTCACAGTTCCACATCAGATAGAACTGGAATTCCTTAATGGAACCTACGTGTAACAACACCAATAATAATACTAGTAGCGAAACGAGGTCTTCAATCATTAAAGGAGTAAGTGGCCGCAACACACAGAATAATGACGGGCATTATTAATGATTGCAAACATCTGCTTGGATCAATACAGTATACGAAGTGGGTAACGCATCAGTGTCGTGCAACAATCTGCATTTGCAACCTGAGTATCATATAATTGTAACAGTCTTTGAGCAAAAGTATTGCCCGAAACTCTGATTCTCTCTCCCCCCCCCCCCTCCTCTCCGTACACACACGCTCATACCTCACAATATGAATAAATCTATTTTATAAATTTATGAATCGAATATATTCTGTTTAAAACATATGTAAAAAAATTCGAATTCACAGCGTAATAAGTTCAGTCAGTTGTTCACAATCTATCGGTCACAAACCAATGGTGAGTCCGATGAAATTGGCAACATTAATTGAAATCCTTGTTCGTCTACAAAATTTGTTTCTTTAAAAGTGCTTTATTACCCCAGAAATTAATGAAAAATTGTTCGAATTCACTCTGTATAGATGGTAAATAGTGGGTCAATACTACAAATTTCGGCAAACATTACTTATTTGACTATCACACCAATTTTGATTTTCCCTTAACAATATGTAGAAAACTTATGTAGTAAAGAAGAATTTGTTTGCAAATAATTTAGATCTTAAAAAAAGTTTTAATTAGAGGAATTCGAAAACTGAAATTTTACGAAATTCAAAAGTTTATAAAATTTTGCATATATTCTACACTAGTATAGATATACACAGGGGTGCAAAAATCTAGGCACCAGAGGGTAGTCTCTCACCACTAAAATTTTAAAGTTTTTTTTCGCTCAAAATTTAATAGCATTCTAGCAGGAATTTTACACGAAATATTAGACGAAGAAAATCGAAATAAATTTTGTGGTGAGAAACTGCCTGCTGGCGCCTAGATTTTTGCACCCCTGGATATACAAATATTTAAACCCCGCACAATGTCTTCCATATGATCACATAATAATCGTGCCTTTATCTGTGTAAAAGGAGAGTATTATAAAATATTCTCCCTACCAAAATAACAATAATAATAATAATAATAATAATAATAATAATAGTAATAATAATAATAATAAAAATAGAAAAAAAGAAATCAGGTCGTCATTTTTTCAATTTAACAACTTAAATGTTAAAAATTTTACAAAATCAATTTGTAACTCAAAACGGGTAAGATGTATTCATATATCATTTGGCAAAGAAGGACCGAGCCATAAATAAAATGGACCATGGGGAAAAATAAAAAAAATAAATAAAAAACAATTAAATAAATACATTTTCTGAGTACAGTTAACTAGTGAAGCATATTTTTTAAAACTAAATCCACAACCATTTCCACTACATAATGTAAAAAAAAAAAAAAAAAAAAAAAAAAAAGAAAGAAAAATGCAGATTTTTGAATTTCTTTTTTTACCTTTACTAATCTAGAAAATATGCAAGATACGATACATATCTTTGAATTTTGTAAAATTGCAGTTTTTGGCGCCCTCTAATAAAAAATTATTTTAAAATAGATTTTTTTAAATTTTAAATTCGATTTTAACTTCTTTTAAATTATTCCAACATCTAAAGTATTAAGAATGATCAAAAATAGTGCGACAGCCTATTTAATTTCAAAATTCTACAGAATGGTCCTCGAGGGAAAATTAACAGTCAAAGTTCGAAGAATAGAAAGCTAATTACGCTCAAAGTTAAACAAAAAATGAAAAAGCATTTAACCATTTTTTAATCTTCTTTAAGACAGTAATTAAGAACTCTTAAAGAGCAAAGTGTAACGCATAAAATGTATCGGTGATATTTATTTATTCCACAGTTTCTTTATCGATTTCTATTTTAACGTAATTTCAAAGCTATTTTTTTCTCCTCAATCAAGAATTATTGAAAGTAGAAGGAAATTTAAGACTTTCAATGCTAATTAAAGATATTAAGGGGGCTCAGGGGTTGAAAACGTTTCAAAAAATCGAATTTTTTAATGATCTAGTTTTATTATTCAATTAATTCTGAACTCAATGCAAAACACCGCATAAAAATATTTGCATTTTTAACGGAGTTATAAGCATTGATATATCAACACTTTCTTAGCCGCACCCATATAACTTCAACTTTAAGTCGCGTTTACTCAAAACTTGATTTTCGACGACTAACACCAAGATTTAAATAAAACTATTTGATGGAATGGCTTAAATTTTTCTTTGCATGCATATAACATCATTATCTATAGAATGAATTAATATAGTTGAGATAGTTTAATATTTTGAGTATTTTTAATGAAAAAAAAAGTTGTATTTTTTAGGAGTTTTTTCAATTTTCATATTTGAGAGTTTTTTTAATAATGTTGTTTTTGAGTAATAGTTATATTCTTAATTCATTCTATAGAGTAAAGTTTCCGGATCATTTTAAAGCAAAAATTAGGTTCTTATGTCAATTCAACGTTAAGTTATCTTGGTGTTGGTGATATAACACAGAATTTTTTTTTTGAAAATTCTGTTGTATAAATTTTGCTATATTTCTTATTATATTACATTGAAGTACTTAATTTTATAATTTTATAAGACTACAAGCATACCTTTAAAAAATCAGAAAGTTTAAATTAATTACATTGAATACTTCTGTTTTTATATGGACTCAAAGCGAGAGCTCTGTTTACATGTTTTCCCGTATCGATCAATCCCTGAGCCCCTTAAATGCAACAAAAGGAAGGATCGGATCTGGCGTTAAATGTTGACAGTAGAAAATAAATCAAGTGGAGATAATTCAAAGACCGTGAAATTGTGTATTAAAAAAAAAATCCCTGTCCGCTTGGCCAACAGGCGGAGGTAGATTTCGAAATTAAGATCTCACTTCAACAACCAAAAGTAAAATATGATTAGAGGTAAACCCAGTTTAACAACTTTATTTGGCCGCTTTTGAAGAATTTTTAATTTCAGTTTTCTGTAAGAGCTGGTTTCATCAGAATCATCTTAAGCGAAATTCGGCTGAAATGCCCACTTCCACAGCATTAAAAAAATATATATATATATTGCGATTTTACAAAAAAATCGACCATTACGGCACATCATATAGTTTCTAAATCCACGACAATCACATGATCTAACTGACAATAACCAGAAGATTTCAAATCTCTTGTAAATTTTGTTTATACTTACTAGTTCAGAAAATATAAAAGATTCAGTACATATCTTTGAATTTTATAAAATCGCAACTTTTGACGCCCTCGAATTAAATGTCTTTTAAAATGTATTTTAACTTTTTTCTAAATAGTATCCACAAAAGTAAAAATATCCACATGCCCCACCCCTAAAAAAAATCTACATCCAAAATATAGGAATAATAAAAAATGACAGCCTATTTAATTTCAAAATTCTGCAGAATAGTCCTCAAGGGAAAATAAACAAAGTTCGAAGAATAAAAAGCTAATTACGCTCAAAGTTAAACAAAAAAAAAAAAAAAAAAAAAAAATGAAAAAAGCCTTTAACCATTTTTTAGTCTTCTTTAAGACAGTAATTAAGAACTTTTAAAATGCAAAATGGAACGCATAAAATGTGTCTGTGATATTTATTTATTTTACAGTTTCTTTATCGATTTCTATTTTAAAGTAATTCTAAAGCTATTTTTGTTTCTCCCTCAATCAAGGGTTATTGAAAAGTAGAAGAAAATTTAAGACTTTCAATGCTAATTAAAGATATTAAATACTACAAAAGGAAAGATCTGGCGTTAAATGTTGAAAATAGAAAATAAATCAAGTCGAGGTAATTGAAAGAACGTGAAACTGTGAATTAGAGACTGCCATTAGAATAAATATAACTTTGTTTAAGATTAATAATAATTAAATGAGATCCGAAGAAGATTAAAATTACAAGATTTTTCAGTAGTCTTCCGTTTTATACAGAATTCCAGAGCATTTTTGATTTGATCATTAATGCAATAACAACAATAATAATAAATAAAATAAAAAATAGGGTTAGGTTTGACTGATTATGCAAGTGACAATCAAAATTTATTTCTATTTCATTTAACCTTTAGGTTCTGCAAACAATTTATAAATATATTTTTTTTCCGCGCATCTTTTATGAAAATTATAATACATATTTATACATACAAGCCTTGGGTAAAAGTATTGAGCACCACAATATTTTTAATATAGTTAAAACAATAATAGTAAGATAAACACGATATGGCAAAAGGAGACCGGCCACTTAGACATTTTATTTAATATCTAGAAAAATACACGAGGAATTATCCTGAAACTTTCAGTGTATAAACATAATAGTACAAACCATACATTTCCGTGAAGATTTCTTCCCGAAACTCTATAGGGGACCGTCAACAAATTGAAAAAGAAAGAATATCTTTTGGCTAACTCTGTCAAAGCTAATGTAGCAAAAGTGTTCAAACTATAGATTATGATCAAGTTAACTATTATAATGACCTGTGTTCATTTTTATGCGGATAGCATGTATACTCGGGCGGAGCGTAAATTTTTTTTTCGAAATTCTTTTCTCCCTAGCGTGAAAAAGTTGTGTGGTGGTATCACTAATATACTCACAAAATTTCACAACAATCAATAAATATCTTCCGGTTCCACTTTTGGGTCGAAATATGCAATTTTAGCCAAAAATGTTGTAAATTTTCATATTTCAGCAGTATTTTTAATTTACGATTTTTTCTTCGCCCTAGAGCGGAAAAGTTGATATAGTACATAAAGAACATAATTTCAAAATATAAAAGTAAATAAAAAATATCTTACGGTTCCACTTTGGAGTGGAAATTTATCGAAAATGATGCATTTTTTCATATTTTAGTGATTTTTGTCAGTTTTAGATTTTCTATTCCCACTGGCACAGAAAAGTTGGAAAAATATAATAGAAACATACGGGGAAGCTTTAGAATAATCAATAAATATCTACGGTTTCCCATTCGGCATCTAAAAATGTCAAAGTCGGGAAAAATTAAGTATATTTTCTGTTCTTAGGGATTTTTGTCTTATTAATTTTCTCTTCTCGCTGGCGCTGAGAATTCGGAGAATCATACGCCCTACATAAATGTAAAAATTTAAAGTATTTAATAAATATCTTCTGGTTTGACTTTTATTACTTAAATTGGCAAATACATGGCATTAATGTACATAAAAATCATGGAACAAACGAATTAAAAGCGATCTGAGGGAAATTTCTGTAATAAGTTCAGCTCTCTCTTCGTTTACTGTAGCGTTTCCGTTGGTTTAATGCTCTGCTCATGATAGATTCCTAGTGGGGATATTCAATTTTAGCTTATTGAAATTAGCTTATAGATATTTTATTGAAATATAATACATCTGGAAGGGATTACAAAATTTTAATTTTTAATATTGTGTTGAACTAATAGTGTGCATGGAAAATATTGCACAGAAATATTACAATTAAGGGCAGAACACGCATTTGTCTTATCCCATTTTTTTGGGATCCTATAGAATTAAGAACTGGCGTTCTACCAACTTATGAAGATATAATGTATTTTTTGTTGGTAAGAAATTAATCGAAATATAATTAAATATCGGACCCACCTTTGGGGTGATAGCGGATTATGGGCTGAAATGGTTGAAGCAATTTGGTAGACTGCCTCAGTTACAACGGTTTCTGGGCAAAGAATAGTCCAAATGATTGGTTCATATAATGATAAATACAAGAGTATAAAGAAGTTTGACGCTAAAGAACAGACGAAGTCAAAATTGAAAATTTTCTTATTGAAAGGGAAAAAAACGTCTGTTTAAATTTTTTTCTTACAAGTGTACTGTACATCTCTAGAAGGATATAAATAGCCACGTGATATAAAAATTCGAGAATTGAAAGACAGTTTCTTGAGGATCAAAGAACTTCAAGAAAATTGCCGATAGACCCAAAATCGGAAACACGGCCCGCAACACGGAAACTTAGTAAATGAACAAGCAGGCTCCAAAAAGAATAAGAAAGTTCCAGAAAACGGTATAAAAGAGAAAAAACAATCACTACTGCTTCATCGAAGACATCAAAGACTTATTTAAACCTTTTAGTCTTGTTGATGAACAACTGTGTCACGATCTTAGTGATAAACCTTTAGTGTCATTGCAATCGAGCATAAATACTATAAGTATATCACGAACAACAAGTCGTTCTGCCCTAGCCAGAACTTGAGACTTAATGGGAGTGTCCGACCGAGTTGCAGAATCAGTAACAGGCGCACTTCTTGAAGACTTAGGAGTTGTGACACATAACGACATGTCCAATGTCATAGACAGGCATAACACAAGAAGAGAAATAAATAAATATCGCATGAAATGCCAAGTCCAAGATTAGAGTTTCATTTCCACCTATACCTTGAAAAGATTGTATTTTGACCGTCGTAAAGATCAAACTTTAATTCAGAGGAATATTGAGGGAACGCTTCATCAATAAAGAGTGTTTGAAGAATGCGTGACACTTATAGTAGAACCTGGCTGCGATTACATAGTGACTGTGTCACCAATAACTTCTTCTGCAGTGTTTCTCATACGATTTTCCATACTTTCCGCTTTCTAAGAGAAAACAGATAAGAAAAAAAATCCCTCAGATGTGAAAATTTTCATACTTTTTGGCTACTTTGACATATTTAGACCCCAAAAGGGAAGCCGGAAGATATTTATTTATTGTTCTAAAGTTTTTTTTACTTACGTTTCTTGCATATTCTTCAAACATTTCCATGCCAGCGGGAATAGAAAATCGAAAAAGAAAAAATGACTAAAATGTGAAAATTTGTATAATTTTCGACAAATTTCCCATATTTAGAACCCAAAGTGGAACCAGAAGATATTTTTTAATTACTCTAATATTTTGGACTTGTGTTCCTTATGTACTTTTTCATTTTTTTTCGCACTAGGGCGAAGAAAAAACTGAAAATTAAAAATATTATTGAAATGTGAAAAATTACAACATTTTTGGCTAAAATTGCATATTTCGACCCAAAAGTGGAACTGGAAGATATTTATTGATTGTTTTGAAATTTTGTGAGTATATTACTCATACCATTCCACAACTTTTCCGCGCTAGGGAGAAAAGAATTTCGAAAAAATGTTTTTTACGCTCCGACCCAATGTATACACATAGAAAAATTAAGATTTTTATAAAAACAGTCCCAAAAATTTTCCAAGTTTTTTGGTTATAATTGAGTTTTTTAATATAAAATAATGTTATTTTCCGAAAATAAGACAAACAACATTAAACGCAATACCATGTAATCAGAATTAAAATAATAATTGTATGAAAATTGAGCAGTTTTACTAAATAATTTTTCATTACGCATGCGTAAACGTATCAAAATTTCATTTGCATATTGAGTTAGCGATATATCTAGAGCAACATTTGTAAAAGACCCTAAAACAGAACTTGAAAATTCTGAAAGTAATCGTCGAATGAAAATATTCAAAATCCGTTGCCATATCGTGTATTCTATATTGACACTAATCAATGGATAAATGGATACAACCCCTCATCTTTTTGCTTCATTTTGGGAATAACGGATTTTGTGCTTATTCTATAGACGACCAGTTTCAGAACTTTCAAGCTATGTTTTTGACACTTTCACAAAGTTGCTCTAAACATTTAGCTAACACAATATGCAAAGAAAATTTTATAGCCGCATTTACGCATGCGCAATTAAAAGTTATTTAGTAAACCTGCCCATTTTTCAAACAATTTTTTTTATTTTTTAATTCTGATTACAGTTTATTATGTATAATGTTCACTGTCATATTGAAGGAAAGGAACATTATATTAAGAACACTGCAAATTATAAGCAAAAACCTTGGAAAAATTTGAGACTAATTTTACAAAAACCTTAATTTTTTAGGAATATACATGCTATCCGTGTAAAAATGAACACAGGTTATTACAATAAATCATTCAATCATAATCCAGAGTTTGATAGCTTTTGCTGCGTTAATTTTGACAGGGTTATCCAACAGATATTTGTTCTTTTTCAATTTGTTGACGGTCTCCCTTATAGAGTTTCAAGAAAAAATCTTCACGAGAATGTATGACCTGTACTATTATGCTTACACACTTAGTTTTTCAGGATAACTCGTCATGTATTTTTTTTTTTTTTTTTTTTTTTTTTTTAGATATTTAACAAAATGTCAAAAATCGCAAGTGGCCGGTCACCTTTGGCCGTACTGTGTATAAATGTTTAACGGCATTCAGTTAGGAATTTTACTTTTAATTTAGTACTGGTTGTTAAAAATGACAATGGAAAAAAAGCTTAATTTTTACTCTTTATGTTCGATTTTAATTATATTTTTTAATTTAATAAAAAATGGCGCATAAAAATTAGTAAGTAGTTAATATGTGAAGACAGAATTTTGTAGAAGTCTGATTTTTTTAACAAAATTCTTGATGAACTAAACTATACAAAATGACATACCCGGTTGTATTCTCGATCAGAATATAACTTTTATCAATGTTTAGAATATGTATAGAATATAATAATATATGAAATATTCAATTTTAGGTCCCTTTTTTTTCGTTTACCGAGCGCAGACGATAAGGATCTAGTATTTTCTTGGTCGTATTGCACTTATGTTATTTAATTTACAAACATTTCGGTTGTTTAATTTAAAACTAATTTCATAATATATTCAGAATAACATTAATTTTAAATGCATGCATTAAATGTTGCATTATTATGTTCATTTATTTGTTTAAATATTTTGCGATTCTTGACAATAATTTTCCTAAAATCGCTATTTTTTTTAACCCACAAAGCGATTTAGAGAATTCCTATTAAAATTTCATCCATAAATTTCAAGTTATTCTCTCATGATAGATGAATCTTGTAAACCAGATTTATTGTAACAAAATATTTTTGTTACAGCCTTTTTTTTTTTTTTTTTTTTTTTTTTTTTTTTTTTTTTTTAAATGTGTATTTAAAAAAAAGTCGCATCGTCATTTTAATCTCAGGATAAAAGACAATATGTTTTGGTAGCATTGGTATTTTTTCTCCCGAAATTAATATGATATTGCGACTATTTTCTTTAAATGTACATAATTTTGTCAAAACAAACTGCAACAAAAATATTTTGCAATAAATCTGGTAGACAAGATTTATCTGTCATGATTTAGTGAAAATTCAGAAAATATGCGTAGGGGATACGCTGATAATAGATATCTGCGCATATATGACGTCATACTAAAAACCAGCCTATTTGCATTACAACCCCGGCCACCAGCTGGCGTAGCTGTGTGAATTTCCGCCAGATTCCAGCATTATCTTTGTATAGTCTAGCATTACCTTAGCTTGTCTAAGAGCCGACCGCACAAAATCCTAAGTCATCGAGCACAAGAAAAATCCCTTTATTTTATGAAAGAATAGTCATAGGGGAATCTAATGATCCATGTCTGCCGGAAGTGAAGTGGTGCATAAGCCAAAAATGACTACCACTAGTGGTTCACTCATACGTTTGACATTGTGTTTGCCGTACAATTAAAAGTATGAAAACTTGGAAAATTGGGTGCAGGAAAACATAATGCGAAGCCTACGAGTCAACCACTAGTGGTATTCATTTTTGACTTATGCTCCGCTTTGCTTCCGGCAGACATGGATAATCAGATTCCCCCTATTACTACTCTTCCATAAAATAAAGGAATTTTTCTTGTGCACATGACTTAGGGTTTTGTGCTGTCGGTTCTTGGACTAATTAATATATGCAGTTTTGATACACCAGTTTTAAAAATCAATGCATTTGCGAATGAAATTTCTCTAGGAAATGATCTCAAATAAATGATAACAGAAAAAAAATGTATATATTTACTTACAGTAAGAAAAGCATGTTCAGAAATTATTCGTTGACTTACCTATAAAGAAAGAAAATATATTGTTACTATACTTCATTTTTTTAAAAATTTATTTTCTACATTCATACAAAATCTAAAATATCAGAAATGTACAACACAAAATATCATTATAAGGAAACGCTTTGTACATTTTCTTATTTCTTAATTTATTTAATATTAGTAGTAAACACGTTCTTTCTAAAGAAGAAACGGAAAAAATATTTATTAACTCTAAACCATACAAAGACATAGTTCTATTGATGATTCCATTTCTAAAATCATATCAATAAACTCGTCGATTAAAGTGAAACATGTTATATCGATTGTTTAAAAGAAATGCCTTTATTCCTTTAATGCTTCACATTTATTTTCAATCTAGACTAATTTAAAGTTTTTTTTTCTTTCATGAATAAACCAATCAGGGAAACAATCAAAGGAACTAACTTCAGAACTAAATTATTCATTAAGACTGAGTCATTTTCGAAAGAAAACGTTCTTATTCCTGCATTTAATTTGAAATATTTAACTTAAAATCCTTGTTGTTGTTTTTTATATCTTCACAAAATTTATAAAAAAAAGTTTCATTATTACAGTGTTTTAAATTTGTTTAAAGAAACAAATTGCAAAACTAAAATAATCGTTCGCAATTCGAAATATATTTTACAAACAAAATTAATGTGCTGAACAACAAAGTAATCGTTTGCAGTTTGACGAGTGCATTTTTCCTTTCGGTTCAAGGCTATAAAAACCGCCATTTTACCAATTGTGACTTCACAAGAGCGCTGTTAATTGTACTCACCGCATGCAGACGATTACAGAAAATTTCAGTTAGACTTTAAATAGTTTATATATAAAGTTATATATAGTTAAATAGACTTTAAATAGTCATAAATAGTTTAGCATTCCATAAAGAAATTTACCCTATTATTCCTTCCGGTTCGAGGCTATAAAAAATCGCCATCATACCAAATGTAACGTCACAGAAATACTGTCCACATCATCGTGCAAAAGTATTTGCTCAAACACAATAAACCTAATTACAGATAAAACATATTAATATTGATTTCAGTTATTTCTAAAATTTAATTTTGTGTTTATCAACAAGTTTTACAAAGCAGAAGCTCTAATTTAGTACGTACATTAAAATTTTCTTAACAATAAGAAAAATCATGGATCTTAACCCTTTAACGTTCAGAGCATTTTTATTGCTAAGATATTGAAATAAATGATTGACACCGGTAACTGCGTACAAATATTTTTGCAAATAAGAAAAAGTGTTTTTCACATGTATAATGAAATGAATTTTTCTTTATTAAAATTCCGGTGTCGTTGTTGCATGTCGGAATTAAAATTTTGTGGTTTCCTAGGGAAACCAATGAACGTTAAAGGGTTAAAGCAGTCGCATATTGGAATATTACTGAATAGTGCTGAACAGTAGAGCAGCATCAAGGGGTTGCCTAGTTGCTAACAACTTTACAACCAGTCTTGAAAACAATGTGATATCTTAATATTTTAGTAATGAGTCATTATAAGAGAGAACTGTAGTAAAAACTATGTATAGAAATTTGTAATTTTTGTTTCTTTACATCAAGCTTGGTATGTATATTGATAAATTTAGTTATGTATAACTATTTTAAAATGATTACTTTTTTTTTGCAATTCTAAAATTTAATCTATTAAAGGTTAATTAATATTACTATCAGTTGCAGGTCAATATTGTTTGCTTGTAAATAACTTTTACGAAAATGAATAAAAAACGTGAATATTTAATCCATTTGTTTGGTAAAATTTAAATTGTGTATACAAATTTTTATATAGCGGGTACTGGTGACATGAAAAGCTTCGCATCGCTGAATTGTAAAATTTTTATGTAGATATTTTTAAAAATATTTTTCTAGCAAAAAAATCGCGAATGCGACAAAAAAAAAAAAAAAAAAAAAAAAAAAAAAAAAGTGCAGTGGTGGAAGGAGTAGCAATTAACAAGGCATGGGAGTACAGGGTGATTTTAAATGAACGTGCCAACTTTACAGGGCTATTAACAGAAAAAAACAACCCAACCTTGTTGTTCATCGTAAATAAAAAATAACAGTTTAAAGTTTAACCCTTAATTGCATAGGGCAGAACGCGTTCCAAAAAAATGCGCAATTCAAAGAATCAGAATTCATACCAGAAAAATCTAAACAGTAAAATTTTCTTTATTTAATTACGAATGGTCTGTCATTAAGTAAAGTGAAAATTGCTCCTTTAAATTTCTGGTGAGAATACGAAATATGTGAATAAAACACTTATGGGAACACTTATGGTATCGAAAATGATACAATATGCATTTAAGGGTTAAATACAACACAGTTCAATCGAAGCCCCTCCTGAAATTTCGACCGAAATCAAGGTGGGTTACGGTCACTCGTCCCACATTTTTACTCTTAGCACAATTATTTATTTATTTATTTTGCGGGATCTTATCGAAGGTCAGGTCTTTGTTTCAATGCTAAACAACTTTCGTTGACGAGCTTTGGACAAATTTATCTCAAAAAGTCACACTGGACATGCTAAAAAAAGTGTATGATGAGTAATCGTACCATCTCGACATTGTTCATGTTTCTGAAGGAATCCACATTGAACACTCGTAATTGTTTTGAATTTAAACTTTTAACTGTTAATTTTCATTTTCAATAAACAGGATTTTACAGGATTTTTAGTTTTAAAAGCCCTATAAAGTTGAAACATTCATTCATTCATAACCAACCTGCAAATTTTAAATGTTGCAAAGTGGAAAATTTTTATGATTGTTTCAAACCTATATACATTTTTTTTTCTAGTGAGAAAATCAAAATGTGACAAAAAAGGAAGTGGGGTGGGAGGAAGGGGTTGCTATTAACAAGGCATGGATGTACAATTTAAAACCGAACTACAGTCGACTCTCGTTAATTCGAACTCGTCGGGACGACAAGAAATGTTCGAATTATCCGAAGTTCGAATTATGGAAAACATGCTTAATGTAGTAGTATTACAAAGGAATTAATGTCATAGTGTTTTTTAGACTTATTTCGTCTGTTATCATTAGAATATTACTTAATATTAAATTAGAATGTATAAATACATAAACTAAATAAAAGATTAGATACAAGCATGATGGAAGAAAAATTTAAAGCGTCACTGATGGACAAACGGGACTCTAAGAAAGTGGATAGCAAATGCATTGTATTATATGTATACTCGTTCGGAACAAGTTTCACAAAAATCGAAGAAAGAAAATTATTCAAGTGATTTGAAATCCGTGAGAAAGAAAAGAAAAATGAAAAATCGGAGTCCTCGTTAGTTCGAATTAAACGAAGTCAAGAGAAAATGAGTTCGAATTAATGAAAATTTTTAACGTTATTCTGCCATTGAAAATTTCGGGACTTCATGTTTAGTTCGAATTAAACGAAAATTCGAATTATCCGATTTCGAATTAACGAGAGTCGACTGTATATAACAAAAGTAATTACCGGGGATTAATTAACAGAGCTAATTATGCCCTCCACATTTTGTCGTCAGCGACAATGTGTCAGAAGGTTATTTTAAAAAATGATTTACGGCATCTCAACTGATTTTGAAGTACTTGTTTGACAAGCACGGTTTACGGCCTGTCGATTTTATTTTGCGATCGGTCTCCAGATAGAAAAAAAAGATCCCTTAAAGAAATACATTGTATCGTTTATATGTAACCAACTTAATCAATCAGCTTCAACAAGTTGATTAATTGTTTTCTGCAGCAGCTAATATTCTAAAATGTAAACGGATTTGTTAACAACTAAGAAGTTAATTATCTGTTGTGGCAGTCTAAACTCGTGTTTGGTTTCAGATTTCTTGCAGCTGCAGTTCTTTTTCCAGAAGTAAAGTTTTTTTTCTTTAATTGAAAATCCTTTGTGTCATCTAGTGCTTTGCATACTTGCACCAAAAGTCAATGTTACTTTTACAGAGCGCTTTACGTTATTAAAATACACAATAGATGATTTTTCCTGATAGATCATAATGAAACAGAATTCTTTTGAGTGTCCCTGTAAATAACCGTGATTGCTACAAACTTTATTTGGCATAGCGATACCCAATAATATCTGCAAATTTCATGGCAATCGGACTGTATTTACACGAGTTAGAGCACAGACGGACACACAGGCAAACCGAATTTATATACTTTTGTATTGTGCTGGAAATAGTTTAAAACTAGACTTACATCAATTACTCTTTATAAAAGGTACTTCAGCCAAATAGTTTTATGTGCCTTTGAAAAAAAAAAGTTAAATTATATGGTACACCATGTGCCACAGAAAGATCTTTGTAGTGCATTTCAGTGATATATGTATAAATTTCAGTACACTTAAAATAATGTAGTATCATTAAAATACATTACAAATAAAATTTCCCCATAGAATATAATGTAACAGAATTATTTTGAATGACCCTGTTTATGAACAGTAAATGTAAAAATGAACCACACTTTGTGTCAAATAGAATTCACAATGGTAAACTCTAATAACAGATATCAATTCCATAGCAATTTGACCATATTTACATTACTTAGAGCACGGACAGACAGACAAATCGAACTTATAAACACTTTTTAAAAATGCTGAAAAGTGTTAAAAAGAACATAGAGTGTTAAAAAGAACAAAAGTGTTAAAAAGAACAAAAGTGTTAAAAAGATCAACTTTTAAACCGCTAAAAATGCAATAAGTATATTTTGACTAACAATGGAGTCCTCAAAAATTAGTTATGAATGAATAAGCTGCGAAGATGTGTCTACGTTAAAAAACAGAAACTAAATTAAGGATATACATTGTTGACTTCTTAATATTATTTAAGAAAAAAAATTATATACTCCTAGTTATTTTCATGCTAATCGTTTCATCATTGTTAGTATTAAGTATCACAAACATAACAAGTTGGAAATTGCACGTGAACGTAGCAAATGAGGTGCGTTCGTCCGATAACGAAGTTTTAAAAATATTCAGATCTTTCTGATATAGTAGAGCGTACTTCGGAAACAGTATAAATTGATTGTCCCTGTAACTGATCTATCCACCCGATTTTCATAAAATTTGAAATGACTCGACAAAATTATGTTATAATTATGTATTTTAAATTTCAAACGATTCGGTTGGGTAGTTTTTGCGTTGTTATATGCGGACGGACAGACATACGGACAGACGAACGGGCAGACGGATGGACAGATGGACGGACTGAGCGACAACAATAGGTGCTACGTATTTACATAATTACGAACGCACCTAATTATGAGACTTTCATACATTTTTAATTTTTTTTGCGTACATAGAAATTCATGAATTATGAAATTGATGATAAAAAAAATTCCGAATTTTACCATACAATTATTTCAAAAGAAACCAATTTCTAAAAGCATTTAATATTCGTATACTAAATCTCAACCTATTCCTCCATGTAATATTTAAGTTATTCTCAAAGAACTGTATAATTATTGAGAAAAAAAAAACTCTCATAACTATCATTTCATCATTAGTTTTCAATTCAAAATTTGTTATTCCACCTACTAATTTCGACATTAAAATATAAAACTGAACTAATGCTAAAATTGCCTAATTATAAATTTTAATGATTTTTCTATGAATAGCTCCGTTCATATTCGATTTTAAGAAGAAATCTAATTTTAGAAATCTCAAAATTGAAATAAGTTACTTTAGGTTTTTAATTAACGGGGTCAGCGACACATTTGAAAAAAAGAATATTAAGTTAGAATTTTTACTTTTTAAAAATGTTTAATCATGTAATTTGTAAACAAAATCATGTAACAAAATTTCTCAAAATGTTTCATAAAATTAATTAAAAAGTTATTTAAAATAGAAATGTACTTTAAAATCGTTATAAATCGAAAATATACAGGGTAACATCCCCAGTAATTGGCATGCACCAGTGATTGGCACATCCTACTAACATGTCCTAAAATAAGATTTATATCTAGTCTTTTAAAAATGCAAGACCATATACCAGTTATATGTTCATTTACGTTAAAGATTATAACCTTGATTTATGCTACTAGGTGACAATAGTGTCTAGGAAAGAGAAACAATTATGGCTTGTATGTAATTAGCCATTTTTGTTGCAAATGGTTCTTCTTTGGTTTAAGGAAGGCATGCTTTTCAATTCATCATTATATGATTTATAATATATTTTAAATTTTAATTGACAACAGTTTTGTTTAGTTAAAAAAGGTTACTTTAATTGTGTAAAAGTATTTTCGACACAAATATTTGGATTTCTGAATTAACCCATTCGTGCCCAGCATCTTTTGCGTAAATTTTATTTGGTTGGCACCACTATTTTTAGGAGATTTAAGTTAACTCCATTAATCACGAAAATGCGTCATTTAAATAAAAAAATTATTGCTTTTCTTTTTTACCGGTGTCAAAAACAGCGCTGAATGCACCTTTTGATGCGTCCCTAAAAAGGGACGGTAGGCATTAATGGGTTAATGATAGATGTCAATTAATGGTGCTTCAATTTTGCTAGTTCCAAGTAATTGGCACCTATTCCAATTACAAGGAATTCGCAAGGAATTTGAGATTAAACCACTTATTTTGGAAGTACTTTTAAAGTTATAGACTAATTTTGTTATCATTTGTTTTTATTTGAAAATATGAAATACTATCAGTAATTTGAATCCATTAAAGCTTCATATGACAATTACTGGGGACAGCATGACAATTATTGGGTATTAATATAAGTATATTGTATTGTTTTAAAGTGTTCACATTTCAGACTAATATGCTGATTTCTTACTCTCAAAAACCTGAAATATGGCATCTTCATCTACAGTAAATTCATTTAAAGCGATTAAACCCAATGCAAAATGTAAAGTTTTTTTAAAAATATAAACTTGTGCCAATTACTGGATCACAATGTGTCATACATTGGTGCTCTAGGTGCCAATTACTGGTGATTTAAGCAACATTTTATAAATATATTTTATAAAAATATTTTTAAATTTTTTTTTTGCTTTTAGTGGGCAAAATAGATGCACAGATATGCATTCTTTGATTAAAAAATATTTCCAAGTAAATATCTTATTTCTTTGTAATGAAAATTGAAGTAAGTTTAAAGACAAATTCTTAAAGTGCCAATTACTGGGGATGTTACCCTATATCGAATTTTAAAAATTTCTCATTCAATAAAACAAAATATCAGTTTTAATGTAAATTCAGCATTTTTTTTTTTTAATATTTAGAAAATGGTTGTTGTTTTCGATCGATACGGACCTTGTGGTATCAGCATTATATATATATTTTTTGTCTTTTTAAATATCTGTGATCCTTTAGCTTTCTTCATTTATCCACGTCCCGAATAGCAAACAAAGTCTCTAGTGAAAGCGAGGTTGGGGGTGGGTGGCGGGAAATCAAAAATCGCAATCGGAGAAAAAAGAAAATTGATTAAATCAAAGGCAACGAAAAAAGAAAACGGTTGATTATTGTTATTATTTTGCTTATTTCTTTGACTCACGTATAAATCGAGTCTTCTAATTTGCTTGCAGAGAAATTTTAGGCAGTCCTCGACCTATTCGCGAGTACTATGTACGGTAATTATAAATTATGTGTATTTTTGTATGCATTAATTACTTTAAAAAAAGTTCTGGAAATTTTCGTTTTCGACCGAAAAAAAGGATTACCGAAATCTGATGTTGGTTTCAATTAATTTTCAAGCAATAAGCAATTCTTTCCTTCAAAAATATCTCAAAATGTTAACTTGCTCTGTAGGTTTAAGTCAATCTTCATTCACTTTTCTTAAACTGGCATTAAAAACATCCATTATTCTTCCTTGACGCAGTAGCAGTAGTGAATGAGTGATTTAGATGAAAGAAGACAATTGCTTTCTCAGAGCAGATATTTGTAAAAGAAAAACGATTTTTAACGTTAATGAATCACCCTTCAAATACATTAAATTTTCATTGTTTCGGAGGAAATGGATGCTAGTGTATTACCGTGATGGGTCATAAATTTTGTCTTTAAAAGCGACTCATTCATTTTCTGACATGAAATTGTTTTTAACCCTTCATTGCGCGATTTTTTTTCTACTTTTATATAAAAAAATGATTTGAAATCTATATACTGGTCTAATAAGGGAAAAAAATAGTAAATAAATAAATAAATAATCTTCAAATTTTCAGCTAAAATTTGATATTTTAGGCCGTTATACCCTATATACACACCTAGGGTTTTTAAAATATTGTATCGCAATATTTTGCAACTAAACGAACTTAATTAATTTTATCTGTTTATCATTCTGCAATTATCTTTATGTTAATATTTGGAAGTTTTCAGTAAAAATAATAAAAATAAATTTTGCCTTAATAGCTTGATCTGAATTTTTTTTCGGTCTGCAGAACCAATTTTAATTGTTTATCATAATAGCAGCTATCTGACTTGGACGGAATGGTGTCATTCTATTCTTTGGTCTGTTCTTGATCAGCTACAGCGATCCTATTCATCAAATTTATGACACATAATGAGAATTATACCCATAAAGTATGATGACGTCACTGCAACGTCGTTGTGAAGTCACATTGTGACTTTGTGACCATCGATTGTCGATGTGAAGTCACAGTGACTAAAATGTGAAGTCGTTATGGCCGTTTTAGAGCTCTTTTGTGACGTTTCACAAAGTGGTCACAATGTGACAAATCTGTGAAAAATGTGTCATTTGTGACTAATTTGACATTAACATTGTGACGAAACTGTGACAAAAGCGACGATATTTAAATAGGCAGAAACATGTTTTTTTAAAGTAAATAACATGTTTCGAAGGATATTTATAAATTTCTTAAGATTTTTAAGAAAGTCACATCTCAGTCACAATGTGACGTCAGTGAATGGTGGCATTTTGGTCATAAATGTGATGTGACCAAAGTGACTCACAGTGACGTCACTGTGACCATGCATGCTATTAGGGATTGTATCGCAATATTTTGCAATTAAACGAACTTAATTAATTTTATCTGTTTATCATTCTGCAATTATCTTTATGTTAATATTTTTGAGTGTTCAGTAAAAATAACAAAAAAATTTTTTGCCTTAATAGCTTGATCTGAAATTTTTTTCTGTTTGCAGAACCAATTTTAATTTTTTATCAAATGCAACTATCTGACTTGGACAGAATGGTGTTATTCTATTTTTTGGTCTGTTCTTGACCAGCTACAGTGATCCTATTCATCAAATTTATGACACATAATGAGAATTATAGTGTTTTACTTACCCATCCTACGTAGTATAGGGTAAGTCTTGCAATCGTTTTGAAAATCGAAATTTTTTTTGACGGATTTACACGTTTTCGACACTGGAGATTTCGAAAAACATATTTTTTGAAAAAAAAATTTGCCGTCCGTCTGTCTGTAAACGCTCTACCTCCCGAACGAATTGACATAGAGACTTGAAATTTCGTATGTACTTAGTATGTAAAAATGGGACGAAGCCTATTTAATATCAATAACCTCGATTATCCGGAACTATTTTTTTCGGACTCTCGAAAAATTTGTTCTGGTGAAAGGTATATAAAAATTTTCGGAATTTTTTATTTTAAGGAGTGATCGTAAAAGGCAAAAAAATAACACAAATTTTGCATAAAGAACGAATCTGATCGAATTATTAGTTGCCGAGATATCTGTAATCGTATTTTCTACATTCTTCGATTTTTCATGACCCTGTATTTCATTCAAATTCCAATCCAAAGGTATAGTTTAATTGGAAATGAGACGCTTAATCCGACGCAATAAACTGTTAGTTAATAAGATTATTATTTTTGGAGTTATAAGGATGTTTCTTTTTCGCAATTCAGTACTACTTGAGTAGTTAGGCGTGTTGTATAATTTATCGAAAGAGATTCATCAGCAACTCATTAATACAGCATTACTATGCACAATAAAAATATAAATACACGTTTAAATTTTGTTTTGGAATTGCAATCCATTTTATAAATAGTTTTCAAATGTATTATTTTCATATATTATATATGCATATATATGATGGGTAAGTATTACGGTGGCCCCCAACGACTAGTTTAGGTATGTGTGAGATGTAGAATATGGTGCAGTGAAAGTTGAACACTTGCCCAACAAAATTGAAAAGCGTATACATTATAATATATATAGAGGGAAAAATCATTCGCAGATTATTTTAATAGGATTGCATTAATTAAAATGTATTGTTGTAAACTGATTATAAATGCAAAGTTTTATAAATAGCCAAATTTCACTAAATGAGGATTGCGATAGAATAGAATATTCACAGCATTTGTCGATCATTTACAAGGAATAGGGGCGTAGATACAGATATTTTTCCGGGTGGAAGGGGTAACCCGAAAGTTTCGCATCTTAAAACAAATTGCTTTATTTTCCAACTAAAAATATGTGCAACATGTGCTTGATAATAATAACACACATACGTAAATATATATATATATATTGAAACAATAAAAACAAAAAAATAATAATTATTAAATTCATTTAATGAAAGTTTATATATTCTATTGTGTAATGAGTCATTATAGCACTTCATATGAAAATAACCTCATGAGATTTTGAAATTTTTGAGAAAGGAACAAAGTTTTGGAGGAAAATAATCACAGTCAATGTTAATGGGCAACAGCAGGGAAATTTAGTCTAAATGCTTTTTGTATTTCTTTAGTCAGTAAAACAATAAAAAAGTCTTTAAAAGAGGTATTTCAAGAATCTGGAATTTCCCCTTCCCCATAACCCTCCATCCTGATGGTTCTGATAGGGACAGTCTAGTCAGTGGCCGAGAATTTCTGCCCTCGAAACTGGTAGACGGGAGGTGTTAGGTTCAAACCTAGTCGCGCCCGTAGGTTTAATCGTTGGGAGTTTTTCGTGGTTATCTTCGAACCTCGAATTTTTTTGCATAAATACGCAAGTTAGGCTCCATTAGAATGACCCCGACGAATGCGCCCCCCCCCCCTCTTCTACCCTTCTATAGTCTATATCCCTCGTGCAGATGAATGGCCGTCATAAACACTACCAACCTGACAGAGACAAGCAAAAGAAGTTTATAATATTGCTTTCAAGTAATAATTCCTAGAGGTACGTTTTCAATTTCGACAAACATGCGTATTTAAATTTGACTTTTTTTTTTTTTTCATTTCATTTATTGTATGTAATTTCTATACCTCATGCAACAGTGCTGCACAAAAAAAAAAAAAAAAAAAAAAAAAAAATCACGCACTATTTTTCTTATTAGCAAAAATTGCTGAAGAGCAATTTTCAACTGAAGTATACATGTACTTCTGAACTGAACTCACTTTTAACGTGCATGTAGTTATTAGATACAAATCTGTATAAAAGAATTCGGCAAAATATCCGTGTAGGTGAGTACAGCTGAAATTGGTTTTTGAAATGTGTTCCACACTGTTGAATTAGGCATAATATTTTAACATAATAAATGGTTCAAATTTGTTACATTATTCTGAATGCGTTGCTAAGTGATTCCTAATCTATGCTTAACGCATGATTGTTTCTTTCTTGCTTAATTTATATTTCAGCTGTTTTTGTAAATAAAAGTCACATTTGTACCTTTTTTTGAACTTATTTAAGGGGGCTCAGGGGTTGAAAACTTTTCAAAAAATCGATTTTTTTATGATCTAATTTGATTATTCATTTAATTCTTAACTCAATGCAAAAAACCGCATAAAAATATTTTCATTTTTAACGGAGTTATAAGCATTTATGTATCAACACTTTCATAGCCGCATCCATATAATTTCAACTTTAAGTCGCGTTTTCTCAAAACTTGATTTTTGATGACTAACACCAAGATTTTAAAAAAACTATTTGATGGAATGGCTTAATCTTTTTTTTTTTTTGCATGCATATAACATCATTATCTAGATTATGAATTAATATCTTTTAGATAGTTTAATATTTTGAGTATTTTTAATGGAAAAAAAGTTGTATTTTTTAGGGTTTTTTTAAATTTTCAACTTTGAGAGATTTTTTAATACTGTTTTTATTAAGTGATAGTTATATCCTTAATTCATAATCTAGATTATGATGTTACATGCATGCAAAAAAAAAAAAAAAAAAAAAAAAAAAAAAAATTAAGCTATTCCATCAAATAGTTTTTTTTTAATCTTGGTGTTAGTCGTCAAAAATCAAGTTTTGAGAAAACACGACCTTAAGTTGAAATTATATGAATGCGGCTATGAAAGTATTGATACATAAATGCATATAACTCCGTTAAAAATGCTAATATTTTTATGCGGTTTTTTCCATTGAGTTAAGAATTAATTGAATAATCAAACTAGATCATAAAAAAAAATCGATTTTTTGAAAAGTTTTCAACCTCTGAGCCCTCTTAAGGCTGTTTTCAACTGATCTGCTCAACAAGCGCAAAACGTTTTGATACATTTACAGGTTAATTTTTTAACAAATAGATATTAAATTGGAATGTCTGAACTATGGAAACGATTTGAACTCGAACCGAATTTTTCATTTTTTGATCAATAAATTATCCTATTGAATTATAAGCGTTTTCTATCACGTGATAAACACGATTTTTACCGCTGTTTGAGTGACTATTATTCTTCCATTACGATATTCGGTTCAAAACGCCAACTTTGACACTGTTTTCTGACAAATCTATTGCGTTTGAAAAAAAAATGGGAAAATGAGTGCTATTAGATAGTTTCGGAACAGCAACACTTGCTACCTTCGTGCATTTCCGAACAAAAGTAAATTAAAACTTAGGTCATAAAATTGCCCTTTTTGATTTAAGAAAATTCTGTAAAATTTAGAATAATACTAGATGAGAATGTTCACTAACAAAAAAAAAATTGGTTGCCTGTAAAGTCGGTATACGGGCGAAAGTTTTACGTGACAACGACTTTGAGTTGTAAAATAATTTTAATGTGAATATTCATTCGTATAGTAGGAAGAAGGATGAAATAATAGTAACAATTTAAAACATTTATTTATACAAAGAATTATATTTAAAACATTAATTTATACAAAGAATCTCGCACTGAATTTCATATTAACAAAATTTTATTTTTACCTTTACACATACATACGTATTTATATACAAATATACATACAATAACTTGCAATACACTGTGTTTGTTAAACACATTTTACTTCATGTTTATTGATGTCAAATGTTGAATTTTGTAAACAGCATATTAAAGAATTTTTCAATGAGCAGAATATAACTAAAGTAAAATGGCTTTCACTAATCACATATCATTAGTTTTCCATAATATACCACCGAATTACGAAATAAACTACACTTATTTTCTTTGTACTTTATACTAATAACTAATACATAACGTATTTCGTCTTAGTTTGATACTATCTAAAATTCCTATTAAGCACCGCCCCTTCCTTGCAGCGAATTCACATTCACGTTCAGAAAATGGTCCCACAAGTGACCGGAAAAAGTTAAGAGAAAAGTGAGCGCGTATCGTGAGCGGAGCGTAACGTAACGTAACGCAGTTTCTTGAAGTGTCTCCCGGCAAACCAATTTACAAGACGTTGTCACGTCAATAGTCAGAATACTAGAATAACAGTTCTCAATTTATAATAATAGAAAAAAAGATATAATGGAGTACTTTAACATTCTATTTTAATTAACTAAAGCCTAACTAACATTAGTTTTTTTCTTTTAAGTAAAAAAAGCACTACGAAAGTGGCATGATTAATACTAGCTATGAAATTTAAACTTTTAAAAACAAAAAAATAGCATTGCCCCTCCGTGAATTTTGAAATTTAACTAACTGACGTTAACCAAAGTTAATTAATTATTTTTTTTAAAGGTTCAGAAAAAATAAAAATAAACACACAATACAATTTATTTTTCCCAAAAGATTTAAAACAATTAAATTCTAAAAGAGAGGGGAAAAAACTAAGGCTTTCAATTTTTCATTTTGAATTATTTTTGTACATTTAACTAGTTCTTTTTCATTTACTACATTTCTCTATTGCTTTTTACATTGATGTGTTAAAAAATAGCTTTAATGAGAGAAGGGAGAAGGGATAAATTATTTTTAGTTGCGTTACTTAGTTTTCATTCTTGTTTTTGTATAAATTATACGTAAAAAATGTTTTAAAGACAAGATTTTATTATAATGCACTAAAAAGAAAAAAATGCTGAAAAAAAACAATATTGAAATAAATGCTTTTAAAAAAAGAAATAGACTAAATTGTGATTGATTTTTTTATCAGTTTTTTTTTAATTGATATAAAATTTTAAATCTAGCTTTTTAGTAAGAAAGAAAATTGAACGACATCTTTTTGAGGTTTAAACGCACATCCATTATTGTTAAAATTATTAAGGAAAAAAAAAGAACTTGGATTGCAATTAGATGCTGTGTGTAATTGAAAGAGTGAATGGATTGTAATGAGACACTGTGTATTACTGACTGAATGAATGGATTGCAATGAGACGCTCTGTATTATCGGTTGAGTGGATGGATTGGAATGAGACGCTGTGTATTACTGACAGAGTGAATGGATTGCAATGAGACGCTGTGAATTACTGACTGAATGAAAGGATTGCAATGAGACGCTGTGTATTACTGACAGAGTGAATGGATTGCAATGAGACGCTGGGAATTACTCACTGAGTGAAAGGATTGCAATGAGACGCTGTGTATTACTGACAGAGTGAATGGATTGCAATGAGACGCTGTGAATTACTGACTGAATGAAAGGATTGCAATGAGACGCTGTGTATTACTGACAGAGTGAATGGATTGCAATGAGACGCTGTGAATTACTCACTGAGTGAAAGGATTGCAATGAGACGCTGTGTATTACTGACAGAGTGAATGGATTGCAATGAGACGCTGTGAATTACTGACTGAATGAAAGGATTGCAATGAGACGCTGTGTATTACTGAGAGAGTGAATGGATTGCAATGAGACGCTGTGAATTACTCACTGAGTGAAAGGATTGCAATGAGACGCTGTGTATTACTGACAGAGTGAATGGATTGCAATGAGACGCTGTGAATTACTGACTGAGTGAACGGATTGCAATGAGACGCTGTGTATTATGGACTGAGCAAATGGATTGTAATGAGACGCTATCGATTATTGACATAATGAAAGGATTGCAAACGTAGTTTTGTGACAAAATTGGACTTGTTTTTAAGCATTGTTATTAACGTCATACGTATCATACAAAGCATGGCAACACTATTAAAAATTTCACAAAAATGCTTTCATTTAAGTTTATGATGAGTTTTTGACTGAGTAAATGCATTACAACCTTATATACCGGGAGGCGTCAGCACAGACAACTACCTCATCTAGTTCACGGATGAAAATCTAGGATTAGTTAAATATCGATTCACACATGAAAATGCAATCGATCTGCCAAGTCATATTTTAGTGGAAAACCTTTAAAACTCGATTTTAACGGTTGACTCGTAGGATTACCATTATGCTTTCCTGCACCTAAAAGTATGAAAACATGGAAGATCGGGAGCAGGAAAACATAATGATAAACCTATGTGTATATTGCTAAAATCGGGTTTTTAGGTGTTTTCCACCAAGATATGACTTAGCAGACCGATTGTGTTTTAATATGGGAATTGAGAATTAACTAACCCTAGGTTTTTATTCATGAAATCATTGGCGCAGCCAAGGGGGTGGTTTTGGGGTTAAAACCCCTCCCAGAGCTAAGAAAGTTTGCTATAATTGCCACTTATATGAATCAGAACCAAATGTAATATTTAAATGTTTTGGCGCATTTCGAATCGGCTTGTTGAATCAGATTTCATTTCATAAAGTGATTCAATTAAATGGTGAAAATTCTAATTAAAATTATGAAAATGCCTATTACATGGATTAGTTAAGTGAACATTGGTTATTTGAACTAAATCCTTTTTATGAGACGTATTATGCTAAAAAAATATGATTTCCTGCCACACAGATGCTCTTTGAGTTTAAGGGTGTATTCGAAAAAACGGTTTTCCATCTTCAACAACTCGAAATTTTCCGATACAATTTAAGACACATTTTTAAAAGAAGAAACATGAAACTTGCTGAGGGGATTTTTGAAAAGACATATAAGGTGCCGTGTGATGTCTTTTTACGTTCAATTCGTATTTGATTTATAAACAATTACCTTCTCAGTATGACCCTTTTTTTCGTTCGCAGACCTCTCGCTTCGGAAAATTCGGATCAAAATGCTGTTTTTGATTGTTTTTTTTTTGCAATATTTTCTGCATTTATCAGAAAATCGATAATTACGGCACCTTGTGTACTTTCTAAATAAGAGAATTTGAAATTTTGGTGCATTTGAGAGCAAAAATGAATTTAAAAATAAATCAGAAAATAAGCAGTTTGAATCGAAATACACCCTTAAGTATTATACAGTGAATATTCTAATTAGTACTGATTCCATTAACCGGTAATTCAAATAACCTGCAATCATCTTTAACAGAAACTCAAAACCGCCCCTAGAACTGAATTCTGGCTGCGCCACTGCATGAAATCGATGAGGTGATTGTCTGTGCTGTCACCTCCTGGTCTATTAATTTTCTATACAAAAAACTGCTTACTTTACTGTGCTCTACTTTAATTAAAAATTGTCACGTGATATCTACTCAATGTTTGCACAGTGGAACTCTGGAACATCTTGTGTATCGAGAACAATGAAAGCAACACTCATGAAAAGCCTTGGCAATTTTTAACAATTCGTGATTTAGATTTTCGATTGGCGACGAACTGCTATGCTTTTCATAACTACATGCAACAATGTCATTCTATCATTTGCTTTTAGATTCTATCGCGAAGCCAACAGGAACATGATACAATTATGCCAATGCAAACTGTTTTTGATGTGATAGCATCGTGTAATTAAAGTCTCAAGGTATTCGGTCACGTGACAAGGTCACATTAGCGAAATATATATTTATGGAGCCGGCTTCCACTTGCGTCAAGTAGATAAACAATAGAATATCATAATAATTGGGTTTCCAATCAAATATAAAATACTTCGTAAGATATCTGAATAATTTTTTTTTTCTAAAAGGTTCAAAGTGGTACTTTTTATCAAATAGAAAAATATTCACGAATTCAAAGTATTATCAAAATAATTAAATTATACATACATTAAGACAGAAATAAACACAATTAATACAACAACCCAGCATGGAGTGAAAAATTAGCCGGGGCCAGGAATCGAACCTGGGTCGATAGCGTACCGTGCTGTTGCTTTTCCATCTAAGGTACCCCGGTCGATATCCTAGCCCGGTGAGAAATTCGTTTAATTTATTAGTGAGAAATTACCAAGCTAGGATATCGACCGGGGTAGCTTAGATGGAAAAGCAGCAGCACGATACGCTGTCAACCCAGGTTCGATTCTTGGCCCCGGCAAATTTTTCACTCCATGTTGGGTTGTTGTATTAATAGTGTTTATGTCTGTCTTAATGTATGTATAATTTAATTAATTAAAATCAGACGTTAATTACTATGATCTTTAATATTATCAAAATATTTTGAAAAATACTATATTTTGACAAGGCGAAGGGTTTCATTGAGTTGATATAGATTAAATCAGTTGAAAGCATTTTTTTTTCTAATGGTGTCAAACATTATTGTCTGCGTATAATATATATGAGATAAAATGTAAAAATCCAAATTTTTATCAAAGGCTGTGTATTTTAGTTTCTTAAAATGAGGTTGGGAAATGGCGTTTTAGATAGCAAAAACGATTTGATAACAAACTAAAGCTCTGAAACTATGACCTAAAATTTAATATTTCTGAACACTCAGATCATAAATTGAAATGTTTCTAATTCGCGAAATAATACATTGCGGTGAAAATTAGAGCAATCAATGATCCATTATGCTTTAAAAATGTCGACTTTTGTGCAATTAGTACGTCTGTATGCCCGTAAACTAGTATGTCTGTGCAATTAGTATGGAAGGCGGGAATGACCACTGTTTACTACCGTCTAGAACAAGAAAAAAATAAAAAGTAAAATAAAAATAAATCGCACAGCTGAAAATTGGATTTTGAGCTTTATATTCCAAAAATCTTGAAAAAAAAAACCTTTTTTCGCAGAGACTTAAAAAAGGTTTTAAATAAAGTATATGAGTGGAGTTATAAATATTTGCACAAAATCACTATAAATTCAAATTTTATGCATTAATCTTAATTGGCAACATCTTCTAAAATTTATTGAATGATTGTGCAAATCTTCTGATTTAGTTTCAAAAATTCACAAAACATGCTTTATAAAATGAAATTTTCTTGAATTCATAATTTATAATATAAAGTATTAAATCAGAAGATGGATTTTCCCTCGAAGTTTAAATACTATAGACAGAACATTTCGTTTTGAAATCATTTTTTTTCAAAATCTTGACACAAACTAATTTATGGCTCAAATAAACAAGATTTATAAAACCTTTAAAATAAATGTAGAAAAATTAAACACTTTTAATTCACATACAAAATACAAAATTATTTTCTGAATATAAAGCAAAATTTTGAAAGTAAAAGATTATTTTTCGAAGCCATTTTTACCTTTCAAAAAGTAAAAATTTTTAAAATAATTTAATGTCTCTCCCCGTAGCCACTTTTAAGTAGCATATGGTTAATAATAATTATAATAATTAGCATATGGTTATGTTTAACCTATAATTTATAGTACAATCTTTTGGCCGGAATGAAAGCTGAATAGTTCTGCATTATTTAAAACCGATTCACTTAAAATTCTATGACATATTTTAATTGAGAAAATTTTACAAAACCTTTCAAAAAATTACACTTTATAATCTAAAAACTCTTCACAATTGATTTTTCTACATCGGTTTCAATTATCTGCATTAAACAAAGATTTTGAGCATTTCAGTAACTTTGGTTGACGAAATTCCGAATTTACTTTAAATATGAAAAGACTGAATTTCCTTTAAATATGGAATACGGGGGGCGCCAAGCCTACCCTGTCTCCCCTATTCCAAATTTGAAAGTTCTATGCCAACAGGAAGTGGGTGAAAAATGAATAACAAGCAGATTTGTATAAAAATAAAAACTTTCTGCGCACGTAAATATTCGGTCAAAAACTTTCTGCAAATTAGTTTAATGTTTAGTGAAATCATGTATTATATTCTTTTGACATAGGCGAAATTCGAGTTTATGCACAATCTTTGGACGAAATCTGCGTTTTTCGTGGCGGTCATTTGTCAAAATTCTCTTTTTCTGGGTGTTTTTTTTTGTCGAAATGTGTGTTTTTTGCGTGATTCTTTGTTGAAATCCACGTTTTTTAAACGATTCTTTATTAACATTAACCTTTTTTTATGAAATTCCCATATTTTCCGAGGCCCTGTGACAAAATTCACATTTTTCTCCCGCTCTTTTAACGAAATTCGCGTTTTTTAAAATATTTTCTGATGAAATTCGCATTTTTTGTTCCCTTCGTCAATATTTTGCGTTTTTTCTGAGTATTTTTAATTTTTAATATTTAAAAAAAAAAAAAAAATACAAAAAAAAAAAAAAATCCCTAAAATTTTCTGCGAAGTTCCGAGTTTTACATAAAATTTGCCACAGCGTGCGCGCGTGCGTTTGTATTATACAACTCTGGTAGCAAGGTTAGACTACCACATGTAAACAAAATTGTAAGTTAACTTGCGGCGCGGTGGTATATCTATGAAACCACTTAATTTTAATTCCCAAACGTCACATTGCTCCCGGAATTTTGGTTTAAGAAAATTATGTTTATTGAAATCCTGCAAAATAGCGTTTTATTAATTACAATTAAAGTTATTTTCAAATTCCGGTGTCAATCATCAATTTCAACATTTAAGCAATGAATTTGCTCTGAGCCGCAAAAGGTTAAAAGAAAGCCTGTGAAGCCTTTATTATCAAAATCCTATATCGATAAAGTTCTATTTTAACCCTTTAACGTTCATTGGTTTCGCCACGAAACCACAAAATTTTAATTCCGATACGCAACACTGACACCGGTATTTTTACCTAAAAATTTCCCTTTTATTTTGCATGTGAAAAAACACGTTTTCTTATTTAGAAATATATTTGTTCTTTATTACCGGTGTCATTCATTTATTTCGACATTTTAGCAATGAAAATGCTATGATCGTTAAAGGGTTAATTCAGAGCTTCCTAAAACAGTTTTGCAAAATTAGACATAAAGTTATAAAATCACTATGAAGCTATGCCTATCCGTGCAATATCGCTTGCATTCAAATGCAATTTTCATTCTAAAGCGAGTAAGCGTCGAGAGCACAATTACCGTCCAAGGGAACACCTTATTTTGACTAAGTCCAGAGTTGCTTGGGAAATGAGGCCCGGAGTTAAATTATTCCATAAATCAAGTCGAATTATTATTATACCACAGAGTTTCAGAATAGAGTTTAATAATGGCCATAAATCTGATATTAGAGGGTAGGTTTCGGCAATAAATCACATTTTCCTGATAACTGACATTAAAGGGAGTTAATCGGGAGTGTTAGGAAATATATTTAGGTAAAATACATGCCTCTGCCATACAATTAAAATATTTTTTCGCTGGTGGTCAAGATAAGAGAGTACGTATCCAACAATGTGCCAAAAAGAGTTAGTTACTTCATATAAGACACAAATTATAATTTAAGGTATGCATGTTCATACCTGCATTTTGTTAAGCAAAACGAATGAAAAAAAATCGCATTGTATATCATCGTAAACATTATTAAGATCAGATTCAGAAATTTAGAATGAGTCATGCTCAAACTTTTTAGCTCACAGGCTATTATAGCCTGGGAGCTTATGTGCCCGTCCGTTCTGTATATGCGTATGTGCATAACGCGATAACTCATGATAAAAATATCCAAATCACTTGAAATTTTGGATATATGTATATTCTTATAAGGCGCTTCCCTGATTAGTTTTTGGAATTCATTCGATATGTATAACAGGGCGAACGGGGGCTAATGCCTCTCCCCTTAATTTATATAAATGAGTTTTTCATGCAAAATTATTAGTTTTCGTTCAAAATTTAGATGTAAGATCATTCTGATGAGGCACTTCCGTGATTAGCATTAGGTGTTCATTTGATAAATATAAAGAGGGAGAACGAGGGGCTCGGGCCCCTCCTCTTAATTAATATAAATGGATTTTTCATGCGGAATTATCAGTTTTTGTTCAAAATTTAGATATAGGACCATTCTGATGAGGTGCCTCCGTGATTAATATTATTCATGCAGACTTTTTATATGATAAGTCATATCCCTGATTAATTTAACCTTCCTACCCTGAATGGGTCTAATCGACTCATAACTATAATTTGTTTTATACGATTCGAAAAAGAATTTTTTTCTTAAAGAAAGTTAAATATTAGATTCAGAGAAATAAGTCAATTAAATCTAATAAAATGTTTTAAATAACAATTCTGGTGAGAAATGTTTTTATCAAGATTTAGTAAAATTTGAACAGGGTAGGAAGGTTAAGAGATTCATTGATTAAGTATAAAACGGGGAAATGGAGGTAGCTGATCCCCCCCCCCCCTTAATTTGTTTTTCGAACGGTATTAACCCTTGAAAATATAAGGCTGTAATATACAATTAGCATGCGTAGCCTCTGAGCTCAATGCCATCAGTTTAACTGGGCAATATCTTTTTATTTTTTCTCGCATGGTCCTCAAACATGTGTCCGCTGTAAAATTTATTATAGTATTCTGAATGTCATAGGAAGGGTTGCATAATGTTTGCCGAATGCAAGATTTTTCTTTCTTTTTACTTACCCATCATACGTAGTATAGAGTAAGTTTTGTATTCGTTTTGAAAATCGAAATTTTTTTTGACGGATTTGTACGTTTCGGACACTAGAGATTCCGAAAAACATATTTTTAGAAGAAAAATTGCCGTCCGTCTGTCTGAGTGTCTGTCTATCTATCTGTGCGTCTCTAAACGGTATATCTCACGAACAAATCCAAAAAGAAACTTGAAGTTTGGTATGTACTTAGTATGTAATAACGGGAAGAAGCCTATTGAATATTAGTAACCTTGATTATCCGGAATTATTTTTTCGGACTCCTGAAATACTCATTCTGATGTAAGGTACATAAAAAGTTTTGAAAATTTTTATTTAAAGGAGATAATGTAAAATACAATAAAAGAACATAAATTTTGCATAAAGAACGAAGTCGATTGGATAATGAGTTGCCGAGATATGTGTAATCCTATTTTCCACATTCTTCCATTTTTCATGACCCTGTACTCTATTCAAATTTCAATTCAAATATATATTTTAGTTGAAAATGAGACGCTTATTCCTATGCAGTAAACTGTTAGTTAATATGATTATCATTTTTGAGTTATAAGGATGTCTCTTTTATGCAATTCGGGTACTACTTGATTATCTTGTCGATTAATAAAATGTGGCCAAGTTTGTCGGCAACTTGCTGATATATCGCCAAATCTGGCAACAAAAATTACTTGCCAAATGTGACGCCAACTTGGCGCTATTACCGACATTTCACCAAATTCCCATATACTTCCATTGTAATCCAATAGGATCCCGTTTTGTTAAAAATAAAATATGCGTTTAAATTTTGTTTTGGCATTGCAATGCATTTTATAAATAGTTTACACATTTTTTTTTTATTTTCATATTTTATTCTATGCACATCCATGATGAATAAGTATTATGGTGGTCCCCAATGACTAGTTTCAATTGCAATGGGTTTTAATAATCAGTGGTTTGAAAAATAAGCATGAAGGAAGTAATATTTTTTTACGTGAAAAGATTTCATGCTTTTAAAAGCTTAAAAGACCATTCGGCGTTCGGATACGGTGCAATTACAAAGAATAATAATCAATGGTAAGGAATTGTTCGTCTTTGTTTTAAGGCAGAGATGAGGAGCAATCAATAGTACGAAGGCACGCATATAAGATTTAATAACTGGTTTTATAGAATATCCTTTTGTGCTTTTTAAAGTATAAAGTCGAAAGATTATTCATCTTCCTTTGATAATGACAATGGTGACTTTGATAATGAATGGTATAAGAAAAATATACGTAAGTAATAATAATAACAAATCACAGAACATCATTTTATGTTTTTTAAAAATGATGATTTGAAGGAATTTTTCCTTTATTAATAATGACAGTGTTTAATAATAATTAATGGAATTCAGTTATTTGAGTGGTTTATTTTGAAAAGGCGGAAAGTCCATTTAGTGAAAAAATAAAATAATAATGATTAAAACTAAAGTCTTATTACAAATCGACATAATTTTTTTATTTTTGTTCCTTTCACTATAAATTGAAACGGTGAAATTGGCCCCAAAAATAGTATATCTGAATTTATTACGTGAATTTTGTATCCACATTGATAATGAGGCACAAAACAGAGTTAAAAAGTATTAAAGCCATAGGCTCGAATCTGGGACTTTGGTTTAGGTCACCAAAGCGTTTGCCATTTGAACCTACTGAAACGACTTCCTAACATGTGTTTTTGGTTCAGTACATCCACGCTCTGCCAATCGAGGCACCTGGAACGGCACTCCTAGCTATGGTCTTTGATTCAATGCAACAGCACTCTGCCAACTGAGCTACATGAAGCGGCACACTTAGTTTAGATCTTTTGTTCAGCATGCCAACACTCTGTCAACTGAGTCACCTAGAACGACACACCCACAGAGTACGGACAGAGCCTCAACTCGGCTTGAAAAGAACGCCCTCAGTGGATCACTTAAAAACTAAACCATCGCGTTGGCGATTTTTAACCTCGTGATTTCTGTTTAACTGTAACCATATTCTGGCTTGGCACTTCTTGCTGAATGCTGATTTGATTATCTTTGCACACGTGCTTATGCTATTTGATCTTAGATTTCCGCGCTTATATTGATTCGTAATTATTACTGTTATTATTCTTGAATTTTCAAGTTTAAATTATTAGGTCGTTATGTTAAGAAGAGACACATGTATTGTTTGCAAGACGAATACGTCAAAGTTATTTCATATTAAAATAATTCTTTCATAAATTTCAAAACAAGAAGCAGCAAGCCGTCGCTGTATTTTTTTTTTCTTTTTTCCCTTATCATTTGTCGCCAAGGAAGCGATGTTTCGCCGAATTAGCAACCTCTCTTATGTTATGATCGTAGTTCCAGAGTCATCCGCTCGTATCGCTACTGTCTATGCGTAATCCCATGTTAAACAAGTTGCCATTACAGTGTATGAAAGTTGATTCTCTGTTCCGTACTCTGTGGACACACCTAGCTTCGATCTTTTGTTCAACACACAAACACTCTGCTAACTGAGGCACCTGGAATGGACCTTATGCACGCAACCTGAGGTCGAGGCTTAAATTCGGCTGTTGGCGGTATGTACTGGCGGCGTTTAGCATAGCAGTCTATGGAGTGTGAGTTATTAATGCTTGTTTGTTAAAAATACCGGAAAAGAATTTTTTGTTGTAGCAGCATATACTCAATATATTATAATACAAATTCAAAATTGTTATTCTGCTTGCGAGAAAACTATCTAAATTTGTAAATTTACCGTGAAAATGTATCCTTTCAATATGGTGCAAGGCTGAAGTCGTCTGCAAGTGATGTTTGCGCCTGCGCATACTAGCATTCTGGTGGTGCAGTGGCTAGAATAACAGATTAGCATACCGCCAGCTCTGGTGTCTGACGTCACGTGCATAAGGTCCATTACATACATAGCTTGGGTCTATGGTTCAATGTAACAATGTTCTGCCAACTGAGCCACTTGAAACGGCACACCTAGCTTGGATCTTTGGTTCAGCGCAACGATACTCTGTCAACTGAGTCACCTGAAACGACTCACCTAGCTTGGGTCTTTAGTCCAGTGCAACAACGCGATCTGCACACTGAGTCATCTGGAGCAACACACATAGTTTGGTCTTTTGTTCAGTGCAACAGCACTCTGACAACTGAGCCACCCAGAGCCGAATCTACCCTTTATTTTCACCAGGATCAACCATGGATTTTGGCGACTCTTCCGCCAAGTATATTTAGAAACAGAATTTTACCAAATTTCTAATAACCGACTTATTTTAAAGTTTAAAATATGTAATAATATTATATGTAATACTGAACCACGTAATCTGCTTTATCAAATATTGACTCATTAAAATCTCGAAAACGGTATCTAAAAAAATTCCGCAAATAAAATAAATAGTTTGTTTGACATTCTGGCTTTATAACACTCAAAGATAATGAATATTTTCAACATATCATTGCTTTTGAAAATAAGGCAAGTATATGGGCGCATACCACAAATATTTTTTTCTTAAACATTCTTTACACGTATCCATTATTCCGTATTTATCCATTATTCAGTCCGTATTTATCCATTATTTTCTTTACACGGTGTTCTTAAATTTACATAACAGGAGATCACAAACAATTTGAAATAAATCTGTTTCTGCCTACGTATATTTTTAAATCCTTTCAAAAACAAATCATTGACACGAAAAAAGGCCGTGGGGGATCATTTTGATCTCTAACAGATGAATATATTCCAGTTTGAACCAGAATTTTTTTTTATAAAATAAGTTTAAATGAAACAAAGAAAATAATATTAAATAAATAAGTTAAACAGTTTTAGAAAATAAAATTCTAGTATGAAGTATTTTACAAAATTTGAGCAAAATTTCCGGCTTTTCTAGAGTTAAATATCTAAAAACAACGCAAAATAGACCTGCCCAAGTTTCAAAATCAGCATTGCATATATGTTTCGAACTTCAAGTTGTCCGCAAGAATTGTATGGTCAATATAAGACATTCTTTTATTACCTAGAATATATTTTATACAGCAGTGACCCATATCGGAGTTTCTTATAGATCGCACTGGAAAAATATGCTGGGAAATATGCTGAAAGATTTGGCAAAAGCCAGCATTAACGGGGATTAAAAATAAATTTAGAAAAGACTAAGGGATTATGCATACACAACGTTAACAAATTTTTGGCAATTTCGGATCCCCCCCCCCCCCTCGCACGGATAATATCGTTATGAATGTCTAATTTTCCTTTTTAGTGGCTTTCGTAATTACGTAAATACGTAGCACCTATAGTCGTGACAGAAGAAGTCCGTCCTACTGTCCGCATTTAACAGAGCAAAAACTACTCAACCGAATCATTTGAAATTTAAAATATATAAATGCTGCATAATTTTTTCGAGTTATTTCAAAATTTATGAAAATCGGATGCATAGTTGCATGAAAGGCACAACCAAAAGTATACTTCTACATTACGCCAATGGGAAAAAATAGTTTGAAGTGTATTTTAATAATATTACACTCTTTCGAACAGTATAAAATTGATATGCATCTGTGAAGGATATACTAAATATACATTCTGGACAATTTGTAGTGCAAAGAATATTTGTTATTAATTTACATTGCTACAAAAAAGTATTCCATTGCATAATGGTAGAAGGGGGAACATTGTTTGAAGCGCGTTAATACTATTAAATTATTTCACATAATATGAAGTTGATATATGTTGCTGAGGTTTACTACAAGTTACTTCTTGCATAATAGAAATTAGACAGCATATACAGGGATACACAAAAGATTTCGGATACTCTACTGTATCCGGAATACTGTATACTATTACATCAAGACCTGAATATTTTTAAAACTTGCTTATACTGCGAACATTTTCTACGCGTCATGTGCAGTTTTCAACTTAATATTTTTATGTTTTTTTTCTTTCCTTTTCATTCAATACGTTTGCAATGACATACATTTACTATTTGCATATTTTAATGATTTAAATGAAGGGACGTCAATAAAATATTACTATTATACAAGAAAAACTTTACAGAACATAATACATTATTGAAATACGTGCTATTAAAAAAAATGCAGCTACAGAATGCTTCAACAGTAATATTCTTTTCTTGAACTTGTCCCCTTGACTATTAAACATAACAAGTATCACTACATTGTTAAAAACCTGTAACATTTGTTGCATAGCCACTCCACCGCTTTTATAGAAAACAATTACTTGACGATATTATGGAGCATTCTCATTGGTCAGGATAAAGATATTCTATAAACGCAGTGGAGTGACCATGAAACAAAATTTGCAGATTTTTAACAGTGTTCAGACCTGGTTTTTATAACAACGCATTATATCCACATATCGCAGAAAAATAGGAATGCCGAACGTTGGGATAATTCATATTTTTGGAAGAAAAGGATTTTATAGCTACTTAATGGTTATAATAATAATGCCTTTGCATTTTCATAAAAATTGATAACAGACTGATAAAAATGTTCATACACTATTTTGATGTTAAAAAAAGAGGGGGTGGGGGAGGGGGGGGGAAAAATGGAAATTTTGGTTGGATAAAAAATTGCATAGATAAAAAAAAAAATTCCCGTTTAAAGTGATAATGTTATATATGTACAGTATAGCCTCTGAGGTGATGTTCAATTCATTTGCGCCAGAAAAGAAAATCGTCAAGAAAAACACTGAGTGAGATTAAGGAAGTACACAGTTATGTGTATCTTGGACAGGAAATATCATCGCATAATTGTATCATGAATGATATCAATAGAAGAATAAGAAATGGATGGAGTGCTTTCGGGAAGAACAATATTATTCTAAAAAGTAACATGCCTCTTTTTTATTTTATTTTTATTTTTTAAGAAATCATTTTGTGTTATTGATAAGTTAATTACATCTTATTTTATATGAAAATAAAAAGTTTTGGTAAAAGAGGCGCAGAGAGCCAATTTAGGCCACAAGTATAATTACATGTATATAAGTGTAAAAGTTTATTTTTGATTAATTAAAGTAGAGGAATAAACTGATTGTGTACTCCGTGTATTTTCTTTAAGAATCGCCCAAAAAAGATTTTTAAGACCGAAACCGAAACTGAAGTAGAATTTCGGTAATCTTATTATTTTCGGCCGAAAACGAAAATGTCTATTTAAAAAAATAATACATATACAGTAGAGTCTCCCTATAACGAAACTCCATACATCGAATTTCTCTATATAACGAATTTTTTGTAGGAACGGTCCCCTTTTTGCATGATTACATTAAAAACAGTCTCTATATAGCGAAATATCTATCTCCCTATAACGAATTTTTTCATAAATTGGTCTTAATTTATTCAGTTTTAAAAAAGATTCGAAATCATATGGAATCAATTTTCCATCACTTATTTTTGATTTATCGTTCAGTGCTGAGTTTTTTTTATATATATATTACTTATCTCTTTGTTCTTTAAATCCAACGAATTCATCCCACCTCTCACACACCTTTAAACATCCTTCTGAAAACAGAGTCAATTAGATTGTTACACATATAAGAAAGAAATCAAAGAGAGGCACATAAGAGAGGCGTTCAAATGGAAGAAAATGTTAACTACAATTTTTCATTCCTTGCTAAAATTTGGGCATTTTTTTGAGAGCGTAACAATTTTAAAATCAAAACAACAAAAATTACAAGATTTCTTCGCCTGAAATTAATGCAAGTCTTCCTTATTTGATTTTCATTAAGCTTTTAAATAAATGTCAGTTTTCTTTTTTTGAAACTGCTTAAATAATTAAGAAATAGAATGTTAGGTTAATATTTACTTTTAAATATTTCAAATTCTTAATTAAAAACATCAAAAATAATATTTGTTCAAAATTTACACATTAAATACGATTTTCAACATCATTTTCTATACATCGAATTTCTCTATATAACGAATTTTTTACTGGAACGGTGGATTTCGCTATATAGAGACTCGACTGTATAAATATGCATAATAATAAATTAATTATACGTGTTTAATAAATATACATAATTATTAATTAATTATACGCGTCGCCCAAGTTGGCACTATGCACCTCTGACCAACAGATTTATTTTCAGACAAAATAAAATGTAATTAATTTAACAAGGGCGCAGCAGGACTTTCTAATCATAGGAATTTCATTCTAATTAAAAAATATTTTATGTATACATATCTCGATTTATCTTTTATAATGATTTTTGTAAATAATCATCTGTTAACCCCTTAATGGTCGCATTAAATTTCGGTTTAAAAATTCAAATTCATTATTACTACCACTTTTTTTGAAAAAAAAATTATTTATCCTATTTGATGGATAAGTAACATGATACCAAAATAAAACCAGTTACACTATTTAAAAAAACTGTTGGGAATCAAACAATTCTTCACCTGAGAATAATAAAGTTCTATCTGTGTTTTTGAAAAAATTGACTTATCGATAGAGAAAGTTTCTATTTGTATCTATGAAGGCATTTTTGCAGCAAAGCGATGTTATATATAATTTACACATGACCTTACAATTATATTATGACAGTATTTTAATCCAGAAATGCTTTCATAGACACAAATAGAGCATTTCTAAATCGAGAAGTTAATTTTTTTCAGAAACACAGATGAAACCTTATTGTTCTCAGGTGACGAATACTGAATAAAAGCCTTGAAGCTTGCAGCCCGTGAATGTCTCGGGCGCGACGTATAAGTGGTTAAAAGAAAATTTTCTCTAAGAGTATTCGAAATATCCCAGCAGTTTAAATGTTGCGCGAAAAGTGTCTTCAAAGTCATATTACGAATGAATCAGTCATATAAAGAATATTTGGTTAATGATGTGCACTTCAGAGCATAAATTCGTCTCACTGAGCCGATAGAGTTCAAATCAATGAGTGACGCTGAAAATTACCAAAAGAAGAAATGAGATTTTCGGAATACAGATAGTTTCGATTCGGCCGAATTTTCAACTCCATTTTCACCGAAAACGAATATTTGGTGAAACTCCAATTTTAAACTGAAAACGTAAACGAAACGAAATTTTCGGTCGATCTTAAAGGTTTTTCGTGCATTAAAGTACCGTACAACTAAGCCCCCCCCCCCCCAAAAAAAAAAAACAACCCACTATGGAACTACTTTTTCTGGAATGCTATTTTTTGCTCACATCAACGAGTAATGTTCAAAATTTCAAAAGAAAAAAAATGTAATTTTTGGAATACAAATAGTTTTGGTCAAGTGTCGATTCAGCCGAATTTTTGACTGAACTTTGATTTTGAGCCGAAAATGTAAATGAAACCGAATTTGTACGAAAATGTCGTAAGGCTAGAAAAAGAAGAAATAATTACGTTAACTTTCATTGGAATGCTATTTTCTGCTCAAATCAATGAGTAATGTTGAAAATCTACAAAAAAGAAGTGAGATTTTTGGAATAGAAATAGTTTCGGTGAAATTTCGATCCGGCCGGAAATTTCGATGTTATTTTCGGCGGATCTCTGATTTTGGATCGAAAACATAAACGAAACCAAATTTTCGATCGATCTTTCATTTTCTCCGTGCATTAAAGTATCGCACTACTAAGAAAAGTAGATATAATGATACACTAACTTTCTCATGAATGTTATTTTCTGCTCAAATCAATGAGTAATGTTGAAAAAAAAATATAAGTGAAACACAAATAGATTCAGGCAAGTTTCGATCCGGCCGAATTTTTGACATCATTTTCGGTGAAACTTTGACTTTGGACCGAAAACGCAAATGAAACCGAATTTCCGGTCGATCTTTCATTTTCTTTGTGCATTAAAGTATCGTACGGTTAGGAAAAGAAGAAATAATAACACTAAATTTCTCTGAAAAGCTATTTTCTGCTCAGACCAATTAGTAATGTTGAAAATTTCTATTAAAGAAGTGAGATTTTTGGAATACAAGTAATTTCGGTCCAGACGAATTTCTGATGTATTTTCTGCGAAACTCTTACTTTGGGCCAAAAACGTAAACGAAACCGAATTTTTGATCGATCTCTAAATTTTCTTCTTGAAATAAAGTATGGTACGGCAAGGAAAAAGAAGAAATAATAACACTATGCAACTTTCTCTGGAATGCTATTTTCTGCAACTGGGATTGAGGGGTTGAAAACAAGTTTGCGTATGTGCGGGGGAGGCGAAAAGAGAGAGAGAGAGAGAGAGATGCCCAGAGGAAAAAATAAGAGAAAGAGAAATGGAGAAAAATTTCCTAATAAATACCTTGCGCGAGATAATGATACAGATTGTTTGGGGATGTCAGAGTTCAGATATAAGCGATATTTTCCAGGAGACGATTGCACGGAAATTTACTTGTCCGCATCGACATTGCGGTTGAATACACTTCCACAATCATTAGTTATAAGTGTGCGTAAGGCTTCTCTCTTCTATTTATTACTTCTTATCCCCTACCACCAGACCTGACCTCTCGATGCAAATGGAAATGACAGACAGAGTCTATTTGGCCACGATGCAAAAAGAATTATTTTGATTTTATACCGGTGTGGAAGGAATTTTTCGGATTTTATATTTATCATTAGAGATTCGTGAAAAAAAAAGGAAATAGATGCCTTAAATGTGTTTCGCTGCGAACACCTATTTTGCATTTTGTCTTCAGGCAAACGAAAGGCCATGATCTGATCCGATAAAAAGAAAGAGAGAAAATGAAATATGTTCGGAGTCTTTTAAATTGTATATTAAGGGATCAAGGGACGTTCAAATAATAAATATAAAAATATACCTCATTTTTCCTCTTTGAGTTCCGTAAACTATGGCGAGACAGGGAAATAAAGTTAGATAAAGACAAGAAAATAAATTGTACGTCCATCATTGAACATGAATCACATTCCAAAACCTTCAGAATACTATAACAAACTTCGATTCGATTTCTTTGAAAATGAAAAAAAATCTGCTCATAAAAGGATGAAATAATTGACAGACGCAAGAATTTACAAATCAATTTCTTTGAATATGAATAAAATTCTGTTCATAAAATGATGAGATAATTGAATGACACAAAACATTAATGTCAATTTCTTTGAATATGAACAAAATTCTGTCCGTGAAATGAGAATGTAAAAACAGTCCGACAAAGCCTATTAAATTTCAATAACCTTAGTTATCACTGGATATGCATTTTATAAATAGTTTACAAATCTTTTATTTTCATATTTTATATTATGCATATCTAATGATGGGAAAGTATTACAGTAACCCCCAATGACTATATCATAATAATAATAATATATATAATCTACAACGAAAAGGCAAGAACTTTTATTATAAATAATTCTTTTGCTTATAAGACGTCACTTTATTAATAAAATATTTAAAATACAGTCGACTCTCGTTAATTCGAAATCGGATAATTCGAATCTTCGCTTAATTCGAACTAAACATGAAGTCCCGAAATTTTCAATGGCAGAATAACGTTAAAAATTTTCATTAATTCGAACTCATTTTCTCTCGACTTCGTTTAATTCCAACTAACGAAAATTCCGATTTTTCATTTTTCACTTTTTTCTCATGGATTTCAGATCATTTAAATAATTTTCTTTCTTTGATTTTTGTGAAAATTGTTCCGAACAAGTATACATACAATCCAATGCATTTGATATCCACTTTCTTAGTGCCCCGTCTGTCCATCAGTGATGCTTTTAAATTTTCTTCCATTGTGTCTGTGTCTAATCTTTTAATTAGTTTATGTATTTATACATTCTAATTTAAGTCATATTCTAATGATAACAGAGGAAATAAATTTAAAAAACTCTATAACATTAATTCTTTTGTAATAGTACCCTATTAAGCATGTTTTCATTTCAGATTTCCCATAATTCGAACTTCGGATCATTCGAACATTTCTTGTGGTCCCGACGAGTTCGAATTAACGAGAGCCGACTGTATATTAAAAATTTACATGTTTCTACTCATTTTTCTTTGCGTCATCTTCAGAATCTAAATACAGAAATTATAAACACAATGAATGTTGAAAACTGGAATAAATAATTATTGAATTCAAAATTAAATGTATAAACATCCTCTATGCTTTCGACATCGTCCGTGTCCCTACTATGTAGTTATCCTGCAAACCGCCCAACCATTCAATCCATGTACTCGGGATGCGAAAAGATAGCGAATCATTACAAACACGTGAACTTTTAAAATAAATTTCAATGGATTATCTTATGAATAACTTTAAATAAAATTACTTTTTTAATTAATAAATTTTTTTAATGAACATTTTATATTACTTAAGAAAGGTGTTATAAAAATTAAAAAGAAAATTCTTTTCTTTTTAATTTTTATAACACCTTTCTTAAGTAATATAAAATTTTTATTAAAATGTTAAGGTGATAAAAGTAAGTAATAAAAGGTTGGTTGATTTTTGTCGTCCGATTATCTACGCTAATGGGATATAGGACCAGGGGGAGTGCCCTCCGTGGGGGTCTTTCTAAGGGAACCTAACCCGTATTTACGCAAGGTTCGAAGAAAACCACGGAAAACTCCGAACGGTTAGGCCGACAGCCGCGATTGGGTTCGAACCCAGCACCTGCCGTCTACCAGTTGAGAGGTCCGAACCTCTCGGCCACTGGTGGGGCATAAGTAATAAAATGTGAATGTTTTAAAAACTTGTGATTTTTAAAAAATCTATTGGATTTAATAAGCTTTTTAATATATTTTTTAACGAGAGTAGATTAATTTACGGATCTAATTTTTGTTTAAAAGTGAATCCTTTGAAATTTATTTTAAAAGTTCATATGTTTTCAATGATTCGCCATCTTTTCGCATCCCGATTATATGGATTGAATGGTTGGGCTGTTTTCAGGGTAACTACATTGTAGGGACACGGACGATGTCGAAAATACAGGGTGTATCTAAACTATTGGGCAAAACATTAAGGGGTGATAGTACACGTCAAGAAAAATAATATTAAATGTGAAACTAAGGGTTACAAACGTCGTCCGAAGGAGATAGGCGACATCAAAGTTTAGGGTCCAAAATTTGAAATGATTATAAAAAACGAAAAAATTGGTCGATTCGTTTGCGGTTTTCACTAAAACTATTCTTTATGTCAGTATTGTCTTGAAAATAAATTATAAAGATAAATTTCAAAAAATGTCGATAGAGGGCGCTTTAAACTTTGGCGTAACAAACAACTATTTTTTATCGTTATCTTTTGCATCTCATTCAATTTTTTTAGAAGTTTAGACATAAACTTAAATTTTGAGCTCAAAATCTGTGGTTAAGTAGCGCAAACTGAACTGTTTTCAATGGGAGTAGGTAGGTTCAAATTTCAAATGATTATAAAAAACTTAAAAATTGGTCAATTGATTTGCGGTTTTCACTAAAATTATTCTTTATGTCAGTATTGTCTTGAAAATAAATTATAAAGATAAAGTTACAAAAAATGTCGATAGAGGGCGCTTTTGACTTTGGAGTAACGTACAACTATTTTTTACCGTTATTTTTTGCATCTCATTAATTTTTTTTAGAAGCTTAAACATGAACTTAATTTTTGAGCTGAAAATCTGAATCGTTGAGAGTGGTTAAGTAGCGCAAACTGAAATGTGTTCAATGGGGGTGGGGAGGTTCAAATTTCAAATGATTATAAAAAACGGAAAAATTGGTCGATTCGTCATTGGTTTTCTCTAAAACCATTCTTTATGTCAGTATTTCCTTTAAATAAATTTTAAAGATAAATTTCAAAAAATTACGTTAGAGGGTGCCTTAAACTTTCGAGTAACCAACAACTATATTTAACTGTTATTTTTTGTATCTAATTAAATGCTTGCAAAAGCTTAGAATTAAATTTTGAGCAGAAATTCTGAATCATTGGGAGTGGTTAAGAAGCGCAAACTGAACTACGTTCAGGAGTTGAAATGCTACCCTGCCCACCCCACGAACACAGTTCAATTTTGCGATACTTAATTACTCACAGCGATTCAGATTTTGAGCTCAAAATTTAAGTCTAAGCTTTTAAAACATTTACTTAGATACAAAAAATAACGGTTAAAGATAGTTGTTGGTTACTCTAAAGTTTATGGCGCCCTCTAACGGCATTTTTTAAAATTTATCTTAATAATTTATTTTCAAGGAAATACTGACATTAAGAATGGTTTTAAAGAAAACCGCAAACGAGTCGACCAATTTTTCCGTTTTTTATAATCATTTGAAATTTGAATCTCCCCACCCCCATTGAACACAGTTCAGTTTGGAGTTTGCGCTACTTAACCACTCCCAACGATTCAGATTTTCAGCTCAAAATTTAAGTTTATGCCTAAGTTTCTGAAAAAATTTAATGAGATGCAAAAAATAACGGTAAAAAATAGTTGTACGTTACTCCAAACTTTAAAGCACCCTCTATCGACATTTTTTGAAATTTATCTTTATAATTTATTTTTAAGACAATACTGACTTAAAGTATAATTTTAGTGAAAACCGCAAATCAATTGACCAATTTTTAAGTTTTTTATAATCATTTGAAATTTGAACCTACCTATTCCCTATAACACAGTTCAGTTTGCGCTACTTAACCATAGATTTTCAGCTCAAAATTTAAGTTTATGTCTAAACTACAAAAATTGAATGAGATGCAAAAAATAACGATAAAAAATAGTTGTTCGTTACGCCAAAGTCTGAAGCGCCCTCTATCGGCATTTTTTGAAATTTATCTTTATAATTTATTTTCAAGACAATACTGACATAAAGAACAGTTTTAGTGAAAACCGCAAACGAATCGACCAATTTTTCCGTTTTTTATAATCATTTCAAATTTTGGACCCTAAACTTTGATGGCGCCTATCTCCTTCGGAAGACGTTTGGGACCCTTAGTTTCCCATTTAATATTATTTGTCTTGATGTGTACTATCAACCCTTAAAGTTTTGCCCAATAGTTTAGATACACCCTGTATAGAGGGTGCTTACATATTTAATTTTGAATTCTATAATTGTTTATTCCAGTTTTTCACGTTCATTATGTTTGTAATTGTTCTATTTAGATTCTGAAGATGACTCAATGGAAACAAGTTGAAACATGTCAATTTTTAATATATCTTAAATGTTTTATTATTAAAGTGACGTCTTATAAGAAAAATAATTATTTATAAATTCTTAATTTTTTGTTATAAAACATATATTATTATTATTATGATATAGTTATAAATGGACGTAATCAAAACTTACTGCTTTTAAATTTCGTATTGACTCCAACGATTAGCTTAAAATTCGTAATCTGAATATACTATTCATATACACAGATTTTCTAACATTATTTCTTGACTATCTTAGTTTAGTGGCAGGCTTTAGATTTAATAAACTTTTCTGTAACACACTAAGATTTTATAAACTTAAAAATATCGGAATCCATTCAAATTTCCTTTTATTAAAGAAGGAATAGCAGAAAAATGAATTAAAATAAACGAACAATAAAATAAATCTTTTATAGTATAATAATCAGGCTACGCTGGTTGATTACTCTGAACGAACCTTGAATCAAACGAAATATATCGGCAAATGTGAGCATGCGTTTTAAAGTAATATAGACCTTTATCGTTGCCAGTCGCATTCCTAAAAGTGATACAGATGGCACTGCGCTATTAGATATTACGAGGTGGAACCCGTCGAAATTAGACGAAAGAAAATCTTCAAGAAAGAACTGCTTCATTGATTTATAATAAATCTACATGATTAGTTACACTAAAAAACATATTGTTCAGTCTAACTTTCAAACAAATATTATTTTAAGCTAAAATTAATAAAATACTATAAAACCCAATTATCCAAATTATCAAACAAAGTAAAACCGACATTCACCGGATTTTATAACAGACGATACTTTTAAAATAGTATACGCATTTTATTATTGTTATTGTTAATTTTAAGAGAAAATGGAGTGATGCCACAATGACAAAATTGCTACTAAAAACTATATTAAAAAATTAATATCTCAAAAATAAATTGAGATACAGCTTTGAAATAAATTGCATTTAAAAGTACATTTTTTTCTCTATACGACAGTGTAAAAATTTAAAATGTGCGATATTTAGAAATGTAAAATTTGCAGTAGCGAAAATTGCAAAACCGAAATTCCAAGGGGAAAGTGTTGCCATTCCCAAAATGACGTATGCGTTACGCAGAGATACGTTTGGCCTTTGTAATATAGATAATGCGTCAGACAAAATTTAGTCTTTTGAAGAAAAATACTTTCAACCACTTAATTGATCAATATTTTTTGTAAATAGCTTTCAAATAATGCCTATTTTTTCATGTCTTTACAGTATTTTTAATCTTTTATCACCAGTCTTTGAAAACCGGAATTTTTGCCTGATTGAATCAGAAAAATGCTCGGATTACATAAGGGAAAACTTACAATAAAAATTTACTGGTGAGAATAATGAATCATGTTTGGAATATGAATGTCCGTACATGATAGTGGCAAATCACGATTAACAAAAACATGTTGCCCGTATGATGTACTGGAAAATAAAGGAAGTGGTTACTTGATCATTTAGAGCAGATTTTTTTAAAGAACAATTGAAGATTGTCAGTTACTAAGACCATCCCTGAAAATTTACCTAACTATCAATGTTTGTCTAATGAAAAGCCATCCAGTTAAGTATTTTAAAAAAAGCTAATGTGTCTTAATCAGGTTCACATGATTATATTTCTCCTCTAATTCTAGAAATAAGCTATTCTAACTATAACAATATCAAAGTACTGAAACCTTCACAGAAAAGTTATCTAACTAACAGTGCAAGTTTCATCAAAATTCATTTGACAAAACTCAAATTTTAAGCAGCAGAAACAAATTTTCTATTTGTATTTTTTATATATAGTACATAATAATAATTATTATTATAAATAAGCATACGTGCTCAGGTAATCTTTAGATAATCAGGAAATAAGCTTCTAATAATTGTATAGACGCTTAGAAATGGAGGCAGAAAAACTACGTCATTTATCCGTTACCACTTATAATCGTCATTATAATCATCTTATAACGGGCGATCTCTTATAATAAACAATAAAACGTGTTTTTTTAGGATGCATTTGGTAAGACTACATTTGGAAAAGTTTTTTTCATCCGATTTATTTATATATTTATTTATTACCCCTGACCACCGAGGAAAAGGAAAAAAATAACGTTATTTTCTCTGTAATTGGTTTAAAATGCTAAAACAGATGTTTTTTGTAGCATGGTATATATATAAAAAAATATTGCGTATAGGCCTTAACAGCAGGGTTATTGCTGGCTTTTGAGCAAAATTACCAATATGGCGAATAAAAAATAAAAAACAGTCGGCAAATGAAAAGAAATGTTAGCAAAATAGATTGCGAGTGAAAAACTAAAAAATGTATCTTTAACGCCTTATTGTATCGCTGTTTTCCAAATGTTCTAAAATAACCCAATACAGTAGAATCCCGCAAATTCGGACCCCGTTAATCCGGATCTCCGGATAATCCGGACCAGTTTGGTCCTTTTTTTTTTCAAGTTTGAGAAGCGGTTGGCTAATTTCCATAACATTAACTTATTTCGGCGTCGTATTCTGAATAAAAAAAACTTTTTCTGAAATCTTTTTGGAAGAATTAAGCAAATTAAGCATTTTTACTGTCTGTTAATATTCAATAAGTTTAACATAAAGGTGATTTTCTGTAAGTATGCTTTATTTTATTTCATTTTTTTCTAATTCTCCGGATAATCCGGATTGGGTCTGGTCCCAGTTAATCCGAATTATCGGGGTTTTACTGTATTTGTAATTGCTTAAAAAATAAAAAATCGACTATCTTCTGCAGAAACTATAACAAATAAATAGTAACACAAATGTCTCTTAGTCCTAAGTGTGTGGAGGATCCAGACATTCTTTTAGCAGTCTAAATAAAAAATAAAAACAGCTATCGTTGATTTACCATTGTGAAAACATGTGTTAAAAATTGCTATGAGATTTCAATTCTATCGAATAAAAATTGACCGGCCAAAGACTATTTTCAACCATATAAATAATAAATAGCATCGGTAAATGACTAATTTTAGCACTGCATTACAGCAAAAGATTTTTTCTGTTTGGCGCTTGATGAGATAAATTTTGTTTGTGTTTTTACTGGTACGATATTAGTACACAGGTAGTGATTAACTGACAATAGATAAATATACATTACATAATCATTTCTGTCGTTGACTGTTGCTAAACAGAATTGGTGTTAAGTCAGTATTTCTATAAATAGAACAATGTAAATGGTACAATGCTTTTTGAACATTTAAAGCGACACCCAATCGTTCATCAACGTAGATAAATATCTGCACTGTATAGGCACACATTACATAAAAATGAGCCCTCTCAATTTGGCGAGTCTGATTGTTCTTTTACTCGCCAAATGGAGAATTTTGTCTCGATTTAGCGCAGTGGTGAGCGGCAGAGAGAAATCTGCTTGAGAGTATTAATCATAACTTATTTTTTAAAACTGGATTATACCTATAGAATTACATTAATTTAAATAATACTTCGACAAAAAAAAAAAAAAAAAAAAAAAAAAAAAAAAAAAATGGTTTTTTTCCTTGGACGAGGTGCTTTTATCATATGTCTAACGTTGTATTTGAGAAAATTCAGAATAATATATATTTTAAGGTTCAGAAAAAGAGAGAAAGACAATAGATCTAGAAAGCATATTACATAAGCAAATTATTTTTTTTGGTGAAAGCCCGTGAAATCTAAACTATGGAATAAAATAAACAAATATGAACAAACTGCCACTAAATGAAATAGAACAGACAGCTGTGAAATCTTTACAACATTTATGAAAACCTCCAAACATCCGCCATTTACGGAGGGAAAAATGACTGTTGATTAAGCTAATCAAAAAAAAAAAAAAAAAAAAAAAAATTACAAATTTTTATATGAATTTCAAAATGTCCTTCACTACAAGTGGGAATAAAGGGTAGCATCTTGGAATTCTTATAGCCTGCAGTGTACATTTGTGTAATATAAACCAAGTCTCTTTTAATTCTGGGCCGTGATTAAATCGATCGCCAACTACCATGTAGCTTAAGTTAATGCTTATCACATATTTTATTCCTATCGCCTCTTAATAAGTTCTTTGATAACACTGATTGAAATCTATTAATAAGCGTAGTGATCAATAAATAGATAGCCCGCTGCCATCTAGTTTAGTGTAAGAGAATGATACGCGTCATCGCTATAAATCTTACATACCCTAGAGCAGGAAATGGGTTTTTATGGCTCAGTTTAAGATAATTGTGTCCCAGACTCAAGGTGATTCGAAAAAGAAGAGAAAAAGCTTCTATATACACTCTCTCAGTTAGATTCGAAACCGAACATCTTCCACTAAATTAACCAGGACATTAATTTGCATAACATGGCATGGTGTTGACTTGTCGTGGAGATCAGAAACAGTTTTCATTTACACTTTTACAGTCTGTTTAATTATGCGTGGCATTATTCAACATACTCTGACACTGAGTTATACGTCGGGATATTTCCAAAGGCTTAGAATTTGTTTTAAAGCTTTAGGGTTAAATGATTTATTTTGCTTATTTATTTCACATTTATCTTACACAACATTGCCTATTTTCTGATGATTTCAGCTGATACGTAATATTTTAAACTATATATATATATATATATATATATATATATGTGCATAAAAGTAGCATTGACTGTAGAAAAAAAGGGCCGCCAGGCTGGAATTTTTCAAAGAAAAAACACTATTCTAAATAAAAAGTTTTTTTTTTTCAAAAAAGAAACACTATTTTTAAAAACAAAATCCCTTTTTTGAAAACAGGCACACTTGTACCTTGTTCACAAAAATATTTTGAGCTAGTTTGTTAACAGAGTCGCCTAGAATTTGCAATATTTTCTCGGGATCAATTGAATTGCTATGGAACTCATAGGAAGTGTTAAAAAGGACTACTGGGGCATCAAGAAGATTTAAATGATTCGCTGGGCGCAAAAAAGAAATAGAAAGAGCCGCCGGACGCTGGGCCCCGCTAAAACGGTTTAAAGCCAACACTATATAAAACCAAAGGCAAACAATTAAATATTTTATAGGTATTTTTACATTATGATTGTGCCATATACAGGAAATTAAAGTTTGAATAAAAAAAATAGGGATAGCTAGGACATAATTTTGTATAATGTAGCATGATCTTGACTTGATACTGAGAGGAATATAATTAAATCATGCACGACTTTATCTAACTTAATCTGATACGGTATCCTATTTAGGAAGAAATACGTCATGGTATTTTTAAAAGATTAGAATGACTTTTTTAACTTTTATGGTCAAATAAATTGTTTCTCTTATTTATCTCACTCATTTATCTTTTTTATTGAATCTATTTCTAATGTATCAAGCTGACATGGCTATAAATATATACAAAAATCAAAAGTGCAATAAAACAATTTACCATGACTATATTTTGTACAAAATGACATGGTGTTGATTTGTCGTGGAGATCAGAAGAGGGTTTTTTCCATTTGCAGTTTTACAATTTGCATAATTTGCATAATTTGCACATTTACACTTTCACAACGTGGCTTTATCCAACATATCTTGACATTGAGTTATAAGTTGTGTTACGTTTTTTAACTTTAAGGTCAAATGGTTTATTTTATTTATTTATTTTAAATACATTTATTTGTTTTCTGATAAATCGAGCCTTTCTAAATGTTCAAATGTTACATATTACACACATACATTTATGTATATAGGGTAAATGCAACAATAATCCCCCCCCCCTCCAGTAATCGAACACATTGTGATACAATACATTACGAATAGTTTTTTTTATTTGTCTTAAACGAAATATTATATTTCTCTTACATGCAGCAATTCTTTATATGTTATACCCATCAGTAAATATATATTTTTCTTTTTTTGTATTAGTAATCAGCCATTTTTTTCTGGTTTCAATCAAAAAGGAGTTTTTCCAAAGGAATTTTAAAAATCTTCGTATGAATCTATTAATTATTAATTATTACTTTTTAATTAGATGACTATTATTAAAAGGATAAAAAACTAACGTTTTTCATCATAAAAATTAAATAGGTATGTTTGTATCAACTAATTTTAATGTGGGCGACTATTGGATATTATATTTACTTAAATGTTCAGCAAATAACCACCACGGTTGACTACTGGATTACATTACTGGATACTAGACTACTACTGGATCACTAAACTGGGCTACTGGACTACCGGATTACTGGCACATTACTTTTTTCTTTTATATATGTATATAATTTGATTTTTGTAATGTGAGATTTATCTAACCCTTTACTTGCATTTTATTCAGACCACCAGTATATATATAATTTCAAATGGGAATTTTTGTAACCAGTTTAAGATTAAATATAACACTACCAAATTCTTATTATTAAATAAATTTGAAGATAATTTTACAGATGCTAGGACATTATATATATATATATAATATGTTAAATATTTTTCAAGATAAGGAAATTCAAATATGCAACTTTGAAAGAATGCACAAGTACTATTCTATACCACAAGATTTTGAAATGTCAAGAACTGCTAAAATATTTTGCTTTTTGTCAAGGTATTTTGCAAAGCTCTATTAAAATATGAACTGAATCTGTGCATAAAATTTAACCAGAATTCGTTACTATGGGGCCACGACTTTTTCTTATTTTTGCTCATTTTGTATGAAATGACCCTAATATGTGTGATATATTTCTAAATATAATTATTTTTCAGGAGAAGAATAGATAACAAGAAGTTAAAAATGTAAATTTGTCTAAAAAAATAAATATATACTAAAAGTTTGTATATTTTGAAAAAAATAAGAGTTAAACAGAAAAGTTAAAAATTTTATGACACAAAATTTAAACGTCTTTTGTTTCCTTAAAAAACAAAGCTAAATTATTTTAACTTCGAGGCATAAATATTGCAAACTATCAATTGAGTTCTTAATTATTATTTTTGCCTGAAAGTATTTAAGAATACTTCAGTTATTTATACGTATAATTGTTCACACATGAATGCATTGTATTAGATTAATAATTTTATGGTTAATTTATGTTATACTTCTAATACTATAATTTTTTTTTCAAGAAAAAAACAGGTAGCAAGAAGAAATAAAAAATAAATATCCATGTAATTAATAAAACTTCGTACATTTCGGAAAACTAAGAGCTGTAAAAAGCATTTTAGTTTTAAGATCCGAAAAAGTTTATTAAAATATCATGTGTCTCCTCTAAATTTCTAATGTTAAAATACTTCTCTTCAGTTGTAAAATATGAATATTGTGGGCTACACTCTAAAGGAAAAAATCTAATTTTTTTATTAGTAATTTTACACCTCAAGATTTTTTCGAGTAGATTTTTTATTTATATTTAGTGTAAAGTTACTAAAGTTTTCCTAAGAAATTGGGATTCCTGGAATTTTTTATGTATTCCGTGTTATTTAACTGCAACCCGGGTTTCAGATAATATTTTAGAAAGATTATTATAATTTTAGTAGATTTTTTTTGTAAATATACAGGTTTCTGTAGTTTTATAGAAACTATTTTTGTAAATCTATAGTACTGTTTGTACAGTATATTGTATATTGTTTGTATAATATATATATATATATATATACATATATATATACAGGGTGGTCATAAAAAAGCTTTGCTGATATACGGAGCTCTAGCGGCCAGTCCGCTCAACCGATCGAAATGAAATTTCAGATATAGCTATTCAGAGATATGAGCTCGAGATTCTGTGAACGACAACAAAATGGTGCTCACGGTTACGGTTATAGTTACAGAAACTCGAAAATTTCCAATGACAACACCCATTTTTTTTCATCGCAAAATGCTCAGCGCATGCTAAAACCCTAAAGAGCGTTGGAACCGTACGTGTATCGCAAGAAACGGACATGTTATGCACGCACAAAAAACCGTTCTGCGAATCCTCCCCCCCCCGCCCCCCATAAAAAAACTCGATTGGGGCGCAAGGAGGAAATTTGCATATGACACAGAGTCAGTTCACTAATCTCTGATTACAATACAGATCGGAGAAACTAAAACTTTTATTTTGATTACACATTTTCCACATGGGTGTCATCACAGGGAATTAATGGTGATGGCACCCATGTGGAAAATGTGTAATCAAAATAAAAGTTTTAATTTCTCCTATCTATATTGTAATCAGAGACTAGTGTACTGACTCTGTGAATTTCCTCCTTCGCCCCAATCGAGTTTTTTCAATGGGGGGGGGGGGGGGAGGATTCGCAGAACAGTTTTTTTGTGCGTGCATAACATGTCCGTTTCTTGTGATACACGTACAGTTCCAACGCTCTTTAGGGTTTTCGCATGCGCTGAAAAAAAATGGGTGTTACCATTGGAAATTTTCGAGTTTCTGTAACTATAACCGTAACCGTGAACGCCATTCTGTTGCCCTTCACAGAACCTCGAGCTCATACTTCTGAATAGCTATATCTGGAATTTCACCTCGATCGGTTGAGCGGACTGGCCGCTAGAGCTCCATATATCGGCAAAGTTTTTTTTGAACCACCCTGTATATATATATATATATATATATATATATATATAGTAACGAACTTTAAAAAAATTATTAATTTTATTTAATTAGTAACTTTACATCTTGAGGATTTTTCGACTAGATTTATTATTTATGTATAATATTTGCATAAGTACATGCATTACACTTTTTTTTATGTTGAATTATTTTTCCGTGCAAAAACAGATAGGAAGAAGATAAAAAAAATAAAAACGTAAATATCCAAGTAACTGATGAAGAATCTAAGAAATTGATGAAAGAGCAAAGGTTTATCATAATTAGCTATCTTAATTACCAGTTCCTTAATGAAGTGCATCGGAGCGATAAGAGCAAAATTAAGAACTGATACAAAGCTATTAATCTTGACATAAAAATTTTTCATCAAAATGGACTTTGATATGAAAATAAATTATCCCAATTTCACACTGTCTTGCGCTTTTTGTTGACTTGGGACATTTCGTGGTTGATTGTAATAAGCGATTTTGTATTTTGAAAATTGATTCTGTTTTAAAAGTATATTAAATAGTTTAAATAATGATTTAGCAAAGTTTAAGAAAAATTAATGTCTGTCTTAAAATTGGTGACAATACGGCCCCTGAAAGATTAGATGTATTTTAGCCAGTTTTTTCCAAAAATTACCAAAATCAAAGTTTATACGCCCCTATGTGCATTAATCCAATTTAAAATCACACACGTTCACCAAACTAAAAAATCCCTTTCGGCATGGCCTATAGGCGGAGGTAGATTTCGAAAAGTTTTCATCTCAAAAAAAAAAAAAAAAAAAAAAAAAAAAAAAAAGCCTATTTTTACTCAAATGCCCATTTTGGCAATATATTTTGAATTATATTCTTACTTTATTTAAAAAATTGAACAATATGCTCATTATATAGTTCCTAAATAACAAAAAACTGTTAATTAAATTCGTTTGACAGCAAAATTGAATTTAAAAATGAGTCATAAAATAACCAATTTATTATTTTAATACATCCACAATTCTTTAATCAAGATCGCTTTGAGAAATTTTGTGCGAAGTGCCTACTTTGACAGATTTTTTTTAAATATATATTTAGCCTTTATCAAAACTCTGACCAATACGGCACATTACACAGTTCCTAAATAACAAATAACTGTCAATTGAATGCGTTTGAGAGCAAAATTGAATTTAAAAATGAGTCATAAAATAAACAATTTGTTATTTGAATACAACCTCAATTCTTTTATCATGATCGCTTTGGGAAATTTTTTTGCGAAGTGCTTACTTTGACAGCTTTTAAAATATATATATTCACCCTTTATCAAAAAATCGACGAATACGCACATTATATAGTTCCTAAGTAACAAAAAACTGTCAATTGAATGTGTGTCAGAGCAAAATTGGATTTAAAAATGAGTCATAAAATAACCAATTTGTTATTTGAATACCCACAGTTCATTAATCATGTCGCTTTGGGAAATTTTGTGCGAAGTGCCCATTTTGGCAGCCTTTTTTTAAATATATTCTGCCTTTATCAAAAAACTGGCCACTCCGTCACATTATATAGTTCCTAAATAAGAGAACCTGTAAATTGGATGCGTTTGAGAACAAAAAAAGATTTAAAAATGACTCGGTAAAAACGCAATTTCTTAAATTTCCGCAAATTTTAATCACGATAACTTCGTGAAATTCTGTTCAAAATACCCTTTTTGGCAGCCTTTTAAAATATATATTCTGCCTTTATCAAAAAACCGCCCAATACGTCAAGTTATATAGTTCCTAAATAATAGGACCTGTAAATTGGATGGGTTTGAGAACAAAAATGAATTTAAAAATGACGCATAAAAAACGCAATTTGTTATACTTAATGAATTTTTTAATGATGAAAACTTCGGGAAATCTGTTCAAAATACCTTTTTTGGCAGCCTTTTTAAAAATATATTCTGCCTTTATCAAAAAATTGGCCAATACGTCGCATTATATAGTTGCTAAATAATAGGATCTGTCATTTGGATGCGTTTAAAATCAAAAATGAATTTTAAAATGAGTCAGAATATAAGCAGTTTGGATTTGAGGTTTTTTCTCCAACTCCTATTTTTGTTTAATTTATTTTTGCTATAAGAATTGGTTCTATGAAAAACTTGTCAATATAAAAATTGTAGATATTATTGTGAAGATGTAAAATAAATTTAATTAGATTTAATTGCTTAAGAATTGAGTAAGTTATGGTTTTTTTTCTTTTTCCTCCCCCCTTTTTCTTTTCGTTTTTAATTTTTTTCATCGGTAAAAATTGGTCCTATCAAAAACTTGTAAATACAAAAGTTTTAGATAATATTGAGTACATTTATATAAAATTTAGTTGGATTTGATATCTTGAGAATTGACGAAGTTATGATTTTTTTTCTCCCAAAAACCATGTTTTTTTCGCCCCTTGAGCCCACTTTTAACTTTATCAAAAATCTGTCACACATAAACTTTTTCCTCATTTTTTAGAAGTAATATAAACTTTAAACTGATTCGATATCTATTTTAATTAAAAAGTTATCGCGTTTTTTCTGTTTTCACAAAAACCCTCCTAACTTTCACCTCCTTGGTCCGATTTTGCCCATTAACGAACTTAACCGAGATTTTATGCCCTTTGATTTTATGTAAAAGTTTGATGAAGATCTGAGCATAATTATGGAAGTTATCGTGTCTAGAAGAAAGTGATATACACCGATAGATAGATAGATAGATAGATAGATAGATAGATAGATAGATATATATAAACTTTTTTACTGATGGTAGTTTTGGGGTCTAGGAGTCATGATTCGTGTAGATCCGCAAAAATTTTTCAGAAATTCCAACATGGGAGACAATGCAATAGGTAGTATTTCATACGAAATCTACCTAAAAGAATGTTTACCTTAAAATTATTCAAAATGTCGATTTTCTTTTTTCAAAATATTAAATGAAAGTTGCTTCATTGCAAATAATTCGATGTCTCACTTTTATCCATGAGGCAACTATATCGCGAGATAATGTAAATTTTGTTAGTATGTAGCTCAATTCACCATACAAATTAAAACTGTAAATGAAACTTTTCACCATATTTCTATTTTCGTCACTTTTCTAATTAAAATTTCTATGGCTTTTTTGTGTTTGAGATAGAGGTTTAAACAAATTTGTTCTTTATTATATATGTGATAAATCGACGTATAGCATTCGCCTTCAAGTTTTTCGGTTTTTCTTTTTTTTTTCTTTTTTTTTTTTTATAAAGGTATATAAAGATGCGTTAGATTTCATCATTTTTTAATGTAATATATAAGTAAAAAATTATATATTAAATATAATATTATAAAAATCCATACATAGTGCTGTGTAATGCTTATTTGAAAACGTTAAATAACATTGGGCAAAAATATTAATGTTTAAAAAAGTAGTAGAGATTTTTAAAAATTCATTTTTTTAAAACATTTTTTAATCATTTTTAATTAAATATACAGTTAGTTTTTAAATGTATTTTTAGTTGAACATTTCGGTGCGTTCACTATTTGAACCATACTTTTAAAAATAAAGAAAATTTTTGGATAAGGTAAACAGTCCCCTTAATTAAAAATGATGTAATACAGAGTGTCCAGCAAATAAAACCCTGATTTCAAAATTAAATTTCTCAAAAACAAAGATCGTTAGAATAACGCGGCAAACGGTTTGTTTATTAGGTAAACTGTTAAAAATGTTATACAGCAGTTTCGAACGGCGGATATTTTGAAAAGATTGTGTTCTGATTGTAAAGAATGCTCGACTTGATATTTTCTTGTTTTAGATTGTTGCAAAGAACGCGTGTTTCGGCGTACAATGCCATACTTTAACGATTTCTGCAATTAAGTTTTCGGAATTTCCAAAAAATTATTCCAACAATAAAAAAAATATATTAAATACTCGATTATTTCATTTTTTAATTGTTTTTGCGATGCAAAAAGAATAGAATTGAATTAAAAATTCCAAGAAATTGTCAAAAAATGTGCTTATTGAATTCCTATGTATCATCAAATGTTAGATATAAAAATGAATTATAATTTTTTTCGCTTTTCAGTCTTCCTTAGTTGCCAGTTTTTAGGTGCGTTCGTAATTATGTAAATACATAGCACCTATAGTTGTCGTTCAGTCCGTCTGTCTGTCTGTCCGCATATAACAACGCAAAAACTACCCAACGGAATCGTTTGAAATTTAAAATACATAATTATTACATAATTTTGTCGAGTCATTTCAAATTTTATGAAAATCGGATGGATAGATCAATTACAGGAACAATCAAAAGTATTCCGTTACATTACGGTCAATGGGAAAAAAAGTTTCAAATGCATTTTAATAATTTGAAATTTAAAATGTATAATTATTACAGAATTTTGTCGAGTCATTTCAAATTTTATGAAAATCGGCAAAATAGATCAATTACAGGGACAACTAAAAATATTCCGTTACATTACGGTCAATGGAATAAAAGTTTCAAATGCATTTTAGTGGTGTTACACTCATTCAAACATAATAAAATTGATATGCATCTATGAAATATATACTATAATATACAATTTGCACAATCTGTGTTGCAAAGAACATTTATTATTGATTTACAAGGCCGCACAAAAGTATCCCATTACATAAAGGTATAGGGAGAATATTGTTTGGTGCTGAGCGTTTTAATTGTAATTAGTTATTTAACATTTTATGAGATTGATATACGTTGCTGAGGAATACCACAAGATATTTTCTTTATAAAATAAAGCAGATAGTATTTACAGGGACACACAAAATATTTGGGGGTACTATAGTGTATCTGAAGTACTATCTACTATAACAGCAATATCTGAATATTTTTAAAACTTCGTTATCGTACGAACGCACGTCATTTGCTACGTTTCATGTGCAATTTCCAACTTGTTTAAATATAAATTCACAACTGAAGTTAAAAAATACATAAAAATAAACCCTGGGGTCGAAGAAGATAAGTCTCTAAAATAACGTTTTGCAGCTCGCAGACCTCCCACCGAACTCGTGAATATGTCTGTAAAATGGATTTCAGAAAAGAATTCGATCATTGAAGAGGTTCCGGAGTCAAATTATTTATTACTTCCTTTCAAGATATTTTAACCCAATCGTGTCCAGCATCTTTTGCTTAAATTTTATTTGGTTGGCACTACTATTTTTAGAAGATTTAAGTTTAGTTCATTAATCACGAAAATGCATCATTTAAGTAAAATAATTATTGCTTTTCTTTTTTACCGGTGTCAAAAACAGTGCTGAATGCACCTTTTGAAGCGTCCCTAAAAAGGGACGCTAGGTACTAATGGGTTAATCCTCAAGAGGTTTCTCGAGTCGGAAGGACACGTGTACACTGTAAAAAATAACGGACGATTTTACGGAAGTATTACTGGTAATCTGGACGCCAGTACAATTTACTGTTTTTTAACGGAAAAATGTCTGCAAATTCCAAAATCCGTTTATCGAGTTTTTTCAGGAATTTACGGAATTTTTCGGTTAAAAAACAGTAAGTTGTACTGGCGTCCAGATTACCAGTAATACTTCCGTAAAATCGTCCGTTTTTTTTTTTTCTATGCAATACATATGTGTCCTTAACGATTAAATTTTTTGTGATTAAATTATCCGATTAAAAAATTTTTAGTTTCTTCTATCTTCAAAAAAAAAAAAAAAAAAAAAAAAAAAAATTCGTAATAAAAAATTTTTTTGACTTCAGGTTTTCGGCGGATTTACACATTTTAAGGATCAGAGAGTCCCAAAAATATGTTTTTGCAAAATGTCTGCCCGCATGTCCGTGTATCGCCATTGTGCCATCGAAAAATGTATAAAGTTATGAATAGAACTGAACAAATTTGTTTGTGTATGTATTTATGGGAAGCAGATCCTCCTTCAATTTAGAAATATTCTGCCAGTAGGAAACGCTGTAATAGCAATTTTTGTGTCATTATTACTATTATTTTATCATCGAAAAGTGTATGAAGTTATGAATAGAATCGAACCCAATATTTTGCGTAAGTGTTTGGTTATGACTAGTAGGTACTCTCTGAATTTGAACGCATATAATTGAAACAATTTTTTGTTTAAGTGTTTGGTTATGACTAACAGGTCCTCTGTGAATTCAAAAAAAAAAAAAAACCGCCGGAAGGGGGGGGCTGTAATAGCAATTTTTGTGCCATTTTTAATACTGTACCACCAAAAAGTGTGTGAAGTTATGCATAGAAATGAACCAAGTTTTTTGTGTAATTGTTAGGCTGTGGCCAATAGTTTCTCTTTGAATTTGAAAATATTGAAGGGGCTGCCGTAATAGCGGTTTTCGTGCCATTTTCTTTATTTGATCTAAGAAAAAAACATGAAGTTATGAATAGAGTTGAACCAAATTTTTGTGCATGCTTTTGGCTATGGTCAGCAAGTCAACACTGAATTTGGAAATATTCTGCCGGAAAGGGGCGCTGTGAATAGCAATATATTGATAATTTTTTTGCGGTTTTTCATAGTTTTGTTGTCCGTCCGCGCCTCGTGCAGTGAAGGGAACTTGTGTACTGCTAAGCCGGCCATTCACAAACAGTTGATATACGACAGAAAAACGAAAAATTATAGATTTTAATAAACATCATGATCAAGATTAATTCTTTTTTTTTTTTTTTTTTTTTTTTTACACCAATTAATTGGCTAAAGCAGAAACTTAAGATAAAGATTAAAGTTGGTATAATGTGGAACTAATAATATTGGAGTACAGTAAAACCTCGTTACAACAATATTTTGGGGACCAGATGAATATATTGTTGTAGAGGGATATATTGCTATATCGAGGGCCTGCGTATTTTGGGCATTTAACAAATTTTTTTTAGGTATGAAATACTTAAAAGTTTACACATGGAAGAAATTAATTAGCAGATTTAATTCAGAAAATAAGCAAAAAAAAAATATTTTGGTTTTTTATTCATTTTTAATTTCAAATTATTGTTATAAAAGGAGAAAATGACATTGAATTTAAAAAAGTTAAAACGTTCTACAGGGGTTTATTGTTCTAGAGAATATCACAATAATGAGGGGGAAATAATATTAATTTATATGAAAATTCTTCGGGACCACAAAATATTATTATAGTAGAGGGAGTTATTGTTGTATCGGATATCGTTGTAGCGAAAGTTTACTGTATTAACATCTGTAACTATATTTTTTGAACTATTCAGATGCATGAAATAGAATGAAGTTTTGCGGTATATAGTTTTTTCTCAATCCTACTTTCAGACAGTGTAAAGAAAGATTATTTTTGTAGAATGAATATAAGCAGAAGAAAGAGTATTTTTAAAATAACAGTAAATAAGTAATAACAATAATAATAATAAGTCAAAATATGCAGTAAAATAAATACACATTACTGAATGGTACACCTATAAAAAGAAAATATTTAAAACACACTTAAAAATTATCAATGTTTCATTCGTTTCTACGAACGTATACGATATAAAGATGTTAAAAATAATTATAATTCATAATTCATAATATTAATATCATAGTTAATAAAAAGTCAGTTCCTACTTAGGTCAACAAAGAAAAAATATATGTTAGTTATTTTTAATTAAATAATTGTCGTTTGAATTGTGTTGTAATTTCCTTTCACATATAAAACTAAAATTAATTAATTAAACCTAATTAATGAATTAATATTTCAAACAACTGCATTAACATCAAGTGTCATCCGCTGCTAGTTAAAAAAATTTATTTGAACTTAAGTGGATCAATAAAAAGTATCTTATTAAGATTGAAAATTTGAACAAGTTATATACATATATATAGGGAGAGTGTGAACTAATAGTAAGAATTGAAAAACGAAAAAATTCTTAAAAAGTTGTCAAAATATGGTGTTTTATTCAAACTATCATATCTTGAAAAAATTAGTAGATAAAGACATTCTGATAACGGCGTTTAAAAAATAATTTAATATGCAGTAATCTCTTAACATTCGCTAGTTTTGATTAATCGCAGAATAAAAAATGAAGAACATTTCAACAATCGGGCATACTTACCTTGGTTATTTGCGAATTTTATTTTGCAAAAAATATTTTTTCAAGTAAATTTGCTTTGTTTTACAAATTTCGTAAAATCTGACACTGAATAGGTACATTGTATTTTACAGCTTATGATTTCCGAATTTCAGCCTTTGTATTAAGATAAAATATAGATCGTAATTACAAAAAAAAAAAAAAAAAAAAAAAAAAAAAAAAAACCGAAATATGAATTGATGATAAACTAGTTGATTGTACCAATCCCAAAACTTTCTTCTATCTCATATATAATCTATCTTCTGTCTCATTCTGTCTCATCTTAATATTTCAAAAAGTAATTACGCATGTTAATACTTCAATATTATTAGTTCAATACTATACCAACTTTAAGTTTCGTCTTAAATTTCCATTTCAGTCAGTTAATCAAAGTAAAAAAAAAGCTATCTGGATCATGATATTTATTAAATTCGGTAACTTTTCCTTTTTTTTTTTTTTCCCCAGCTATTTGCAAAGAGTTGGTTTAGCGGGAAGCGAGTTACGGTCTCTGCATGGACAGAAGAATTACGAAAAATCGATACAAATGATAGAAAATTATATAAAAATAGCTGCCATAGAGCTCTTTTCCCACGAAATATTTCCAAATTCAACGAAGTCTGCTGCCCACACACACAAAATTGATTCAGTTCTATGCATATCTTCATACATTTTTCGATGGTACAATTCAACACACGGAAACACAGACATTTTGTATATATTTTGTTTTTTCTGGAATATCTGATCCCTAAAGCGTGTAAATCTGTCGAAAACTGGAAATCGAAAAAAATTTCGATTACAATATACTTTCTTCTACTAAAAATATAAAAAACAACAACAAAAAAGAAAACTTAATTTTCTAAAAATAAAAGTTTTTATTGCAAGTAAAAAATTTTCGGAGACAAATTCATGGAAAATTTCAAATACTTGTTGAGAAGGCAATAAACTGCGATTCTACACGGATAAAGAACCTGAAATTTAAAAGAGAAATCGAGACCGCAACTTTTCCTTATACGGAAATTCAGAAACAAAAAGTCAAACAATTTTTTCAAACAATCCTATTATCAATAATTTTTTTTTTTTTTTTGCCATCAACTTACAACTAAACTTTTTGAAACATGTTTATAATGCGAAATTTTTTTTTCCGAGCACCTTCGTCGTTCCAAGCCCAAGCTCGCACTCTGATTGGTTGTTGCTCTCGGCACTGTTTTCATGTAACTTGGCGATAATCATACTTGGCGTAGCGATAGATGCTTCCGTCGAGAGTTTGATTTCCTTCCGAACCGAGTACAAAGTAACTTTTCTCTTGCAGCATTCGATTGGATGGAACGTGTCTTACTGAAAGCTGTACTCTTTAAAAGTTTTTACACACAAAATCACAAGACCACGAGGATAAGAATGATGGAAGAATGAGTAGGTTAGGTTTTAGGTTTACTCGTTCACTTACGAGCGAAGTATTTTTCGCCAAGTATGGTTATCGCCAAGTTACGTGAAAACAGTGCCGAGAGCAACAACCAATCAGAGTGCGAGCTTGGGCTTGGAACGACGAAGGTGCTCGGAAAAAAAATTTCGCGTTTATAATTAACCCTTTGTATCACCGTGTTGTAGATCTGCAACTACCCAAAAGTCAATAGTTCTTACACAGTAAGCTTTAAAACATGATTTATTTGTTTTTCCTATTTCTCAACACACCAGTTAATACAAATGGATCATTGGAATACTCAGTAGACGATAATATCGAGTTAATTTCTCATACCGAAGTTTTGTTTATCATTTGAGAAGCTTAAGGTCGATATGGGTCATTCTTCAAAAAAGGGCATATTTCAGAATTTTTTTTTTAAATTTAAAAACTTTTTTTTTTCACTTAATTTTTTTTTCTGGGTTTTATAAGCAAGTGAGGAACACTAATAAAGCTATGGTCCTGTTCAGTAAATTTTATTTATTTAGTAAAAAAATATTAAAAAAATTTAGTGGTAACGGAGGTGAGACTTTGGTAACGGAGTGGAGATGCATATTCTTATTAATGTTTATACTTATTAAAAGTAACTAAAAATCTTAAAATAGAAAGTAATATAACACATTGAAATAAAAACAAATGCATATAGTGCTCTAAAATTTTATAATTTAAAAATTATCAAAAATAAAGTTTATTTATTGCACACATAATGGCCTCTGTTAAAAGTGGGTTCATTTAGAATTTCTAGTATCTGTTTCTGATCAATAAAGTCTGTGTCATCATTCTCTGGAAAAATAAAAACCACCCCAATCTTTGATTTCTTCAGAAAGTTCACCTTATGCATCTTATTCATTTCTACGGACATGATTTTACAAATGAATTGATACTTTTTCATTTTCACAAATACTCAACCCTTACCCATGCACCAACATTGGGAATTTTGAAAAAAGTTGCTTGAAACAGATTGTGGAAGTACCAATTATGAGAGTGAAGGAAAAAAAAGGTTTATGTGCATTTTATGAATTATACAGCATAAGACATATGTCAGAAAAATTAATATATAGACTTGCTGGAGGAGTATTTTCTTCAATCTTTTTCTCTAATTCTTTTTTCTTTTTGCTTAGGTTGTAAGATTTCTTGCTCTTTTCTCGCCAATTTTTTCTAACATTTATTTGTTCTTGTGGTGTCATTTTATTAATGCTTTTAATTTTATCTTAATTTTACCTTTCCTTGTATCTCTCCCTTCCTTCTCAAGCCTAAGTGAATCATTTTTTGTCACATCACATATTCTTTATATGTTCTCTCTCTTTATTTTTTTTGATTGGCAATACACTTTTTTTCAACCTTTTATACTATTATGCTCATTTCTTTTCTATATGATAGTACTAAAAAATTATATACAGTAGACTCCCTAAAATCCACAACTCTCTAAAATTCGCACATAATTTACAGATGTAAACAATGAAACATTCAATTTTGATTTAGGGATAAAATTTGACCTTTTTATTTTTACATCAATTCCATTTTTATTTTAATTTGTAATTTTCATTAATATTACTGAATTCATGTGTTTTCATGAAGGAAGAATAAATTTATTTATTTTGGAATAAATTAAGATTTTGTTGTATCACTGGTATTCAAATCTTTTTACCAAATATACTTATGTAGTAACCAAACCTTTTTGGTTATTAAGTCTAACTAAACTTGAAATAAAACTTTCTCATTTTAAGATTTTGATGTGAATTAGTAATGTATTTTTATAAAGCAAATTTCATATGAAAAATGCATTTTATCTTTATAATAAATATTTAATCTTACATTATTAGCTTGACCTTTGCTTTTAATATTTTAAATATGTTAAAAATTATCTAAATTTTTATTATTTTAGTTTATTACTTATTTTAATGTTTTATTATATTGTAAGCCTTCATAAAAGTTTCAATTTCATTGTTAATTACATTCAAATTACTGTTTAAAAACTGTAAACAAAGCAATGACCAGAAATCTGCAAAACCTCTGGTCCTAGGCTGTGCGGATTTGAGGGAGTCTACTGCATAGGATTTATTGAATTAAAGTAACAGTTTAATATATGCTAGCTACCCTATATGTTTAATTTCATGCCACTAATAGAATATTAAGATATAAAAGTATTTAAATCACTTGAATTATGCTAGTCACTTAATATCCATTGTTAGAGTCTCATAACAGAAAATTATTTAAAAACATTTGAAATATAATAATCATTTTGCTCTCTAATAAATCTTAAAACTATAATCAATTATCTAAAAAATTTTTTATTATTATAGTTATTATTTTTTCTCGCACTTTTTTTGCTTAGTTTGAGCAAAGAATCGATTAAATCAACAGAGATAAATTATTAAAACATAGCTAGTGAAAGCTGTGAAATAGTTGATAGCAACTTAATTAGAAATCTAGGCTACAATTCATCAGTCCAATAACAGAAATAAACTATATCAATATTTATTATATTATGTTAGTATAATAATTGTTAAGTAAACCATTAACTTTTATTTTGATTAATTTTAAGTACTTATATTTAATTTAATCTCACCTCCATTTCACTTTCTCACCTCCGTGATTAGCAAAGGTAACGGAGGTGAGAGTAACGGAGGTGAGGATATTTCATATAATGATGCACTGTTTGTAAATATTTGAATCAAAACTAATGTTATTCACACAGGATTGTATGTGTTGTGATAACTTTCAAATTCAAACGTAAAATAAATAAATATAATGCATTGCTTACCTTCCATTGGCAGTAATGGAGTGGAGAATCCCAAAAAACAAAATAAAGAAATTCTATTTATTTGAATAAAATAAGCTTTAACTGAGAGCAAATGACAATTTTTTTTCACAGAGCTAACAAAGAGAGTTCTTTTCCTTTATTTTAATACAAATTATTTAGCAGTACTGCCTTCTATGAATGAATGTTTGAAGCTAAAACTGTTAGTAACGGAGTTGAGGATTTCAATTGGGACAAACAAAAACATAACTTAAACATGCATTTGCAAAAATTGTTTAATTTATTGAAACCCATTTTTAAATTAGCTGAGGTTCATTTAAAAAGGAATTAACAATAAAAATTATTTAACGTTTAATTTATTTCACTTTTTAATCGAAGAATTTTTTAAAATGTGAATGGGGACACCCACGGAGGTGAGGTTTCCATGTATTACTTAATATTAAGACACAAAATAAAATAGCTATAGAATAGTAAATTGTATGAAAAGATTCTCTATTCTTTAAATATTCAAAACAATTTTTAAAAAAATCGCAAATAAATAAAGCAAAAATTTTAAAATGATGCCAGGACTGAAATAGACCCTTTTTTCAAGAATGACCCATATTGCAAAAAATAAATTAGTAAATTTCGTCAAATTAAAAAAAAAAATTGGAGAAGTCCGAAAGTTGATTTTTCTTAAAGGTAATCGGTATTTCGTATACTTTAAAATTTTGTATTAGAAATGGACAATATGAGAAGTATGCAAAGCATGTCAATTTCTGTTTATAGTAAAGTGAAAAAAGTGTCTTTTAGTCCATAATTATTTTAGTTTTACGTTCTAAAACTTTCAATTGTTTTTCACACGCTTAAAATGATGTATTCTAACATCTGAGTCGGTATTTTTCTAATCGAAGTTATTCAGCCATAAAGAGTTTATCAAATTTATTTACAGTATGTATATTTTAATGCTTAATAAATTTTTTTTTCGCTTCAATTGCTTTTTTTAAATTAAAACAAAATTGCAAAACCTAACTCCATTTTTATGCACGTAGATAGTTACAACATTCACGATTTTTGAAATTCGAGAATGTTTCATCGAACCTAATTACTGCGATGGTTAAATAATTAATGAACTTTTAAATACTTATTAGGTCATTTAACTTTAGATATTTATTACTAAGACATATTTATTTGGTTAAAAAATAATATGCTTAATTAAGCATATAAAGTCATTCATTTCTTATTAATGCAAATACATATAAATGAAAGAAACGGGCAAATATATATTAAGAGAGTTAGAAATAAAATATTTCGATAAAAGTGATTATAGAAAATGTGATATTTATGACTTTACTTACTACTAATTGCCAAGCAATCTACAAAATTTCAGCTTAGATTTTAAAACTAATACACTAGAATTAAATAATAAAACTAAACAATGATATTAACAAAATGTCTGGACTATTTTAAAAAAGTTATTTCAGTGTTCTTATAATAAAGTATCAGCAAAAAAAAAGTCTTGACACTTGTGATTTTAGACCTTTTGTTAAATATCTATAAATATAGATAAGGAATTATTCTGAAACTCCGGGTGTAAAAACGAAATAGCACACGTAATATATTTTCGCGAAAAGTTTTGCCCGAAATCCAACAGGGGTCTGTCAACAAATTGAAAAAGAATGAAGATCTTTTGGATAACCCTGTCAAAACTAATACAGAAAAAGAGTTTAACCTGCAGATTATGATCAATCGGCTTACTTCAATAAACTGTGTTCATTTTTATGAATATAGCATGTAAACTCGTAGAAAAAAAACGATAAATATAAAAGTTTATAAAAACGATATCAAATTTTTCTAAGTTTTTTGCTTATAATTTGCAGAGTTCTTCATAAAACACAATGTTCTTTTCAGAAAATATGACTATCTACATTGTACATAACACCCTGTAATCAGAATTAAAAAATAATTATAATTGTATTGACAAATGAGCAGGTTTACTAAATAATTTTTTACTCCGCATGCGTCAACGATATTAAAATTTAATTTGCATATTATGTTAGTTAAATGTATAGAGCAACTTTTCTGAAAGTTTCAAAAACATAGCTTGAAAATTATGAAAATTATCGTCGATGGAACAATATCAAAGTCTGTTATTCCCAAAATGAAGCAAAAAGATGAGGGGCAGTATCCATATTCCATTGGTTAGTGCCTACAAAATATTGCACATACTACTAAATATTTGGATACAACTCCTTATCTTTTGATGACTGAAGAAGTATATTTTTTAGCAATTTCTTTGGATTTTAATTTTATTTTGTTTTACTTTTTGGCATTGCAAAAACATTGCAAAACATGAAATTAATAAATACTTAATAATTTTTATTTTTATTGGATTCTAAAAATGGTATTTTAAACTCAAAATAAAATTATTTACGTTTTTAATTTTATACATTTCGTACATTTTTGCAGCAAGTCGTTTTTATATAACACGTAGCTCGTTAATCAGGCGATATCAGAAACAAATTGATATTTTGTTGAGTTCTGTCATCTATTAGGCTCCATTCACACCAATATTATTTAACAATATTCACCAATATTCTTTATATCAACATTATTTATATACGTGAAAAAAATCAGTAGATATGTATCCCATAGGATACACCAGGTCTGAAGAGGATATACATATACAGTCGACGCTCGTTAATTCGAAATCGGATATTTCGAATCTTCGCTTAATTCGAACTAACCATGAAATCCCGAAATTTTCAATGGCAGAATAACATTAAACTTTTTCATTAATTCGAACTCATTTTCTCTTGACATCGTTTAATTCGAACTAACGAGAACTCCGATTATTCATTCTTCGTTTCTTTCTCACGGATTTCAGATCATTTGAATAACTTTCTTGGATTTTTGTGAGAATTGTTCCGAATGAGTAAGCGTATAATCCAATGAATTTGATATCCTCTTTCTAACTGTCCCGTCTGTCCATCAGTCTCGCTTCAAATTTTTCGTCCATTGTGCTTGATTCTAATCTTTTAATTAGTTTATGTATTTCTACATTCTAATTTAATATTAAATCATATTCTGATGATAACAGACATAATAAATTAAAAAACCCCCTATAATATTAATTCCTTTGTAATAGTACTATATTAAGCATGTTCTCATTTCATACTTTTCATAATTCGAACTTCGGATAATTCGAACATTTCTCGTGGTCCCGACGCGTTCGAATTAACGAGAGTCGACTGTATATAGACACATACATACACGCGCACAAAAATATTCACATATAAATACATATTTACAAGATACATTAACCATTTTGTATAATGCTGTGGAGCAATGCAAAGTTATTACTTCATAAATTCTCCCCAATGACGATAAAAACATTTCCATGCAAAAGAGGAAGGTTAATTTCGCCAAAATTACGAGGTAAAAATTCGGCAATAAAACTCATCACGAAATATGTTGAATTCTGAGTGAGAGGGTAAATTATTACGAAAACAGACACAGAGAGAGAAACTAAAACGAAAGATTTCCATACAGAACAACTTAACATCTTGTGAAATATATATATTTCGCTGCAAAGATTTGCAATTCCATTTGATAATGAATTCTCGACAGAAATAGACTTCATAATTGTGAGTATCAACAGGTAGACACTTTCGTGAAATGCTTCGACTCTTTGCCTGGAATACTTATGTCGTACTAATGTAAATTCTTTCTGAGTGAAAAAAGAAGATTAGCTGCGATGTTTGGCTCATTCTTTTTAATACGTAAATATACGTCATCTTTTGTTACTTGCCTGCTTATTCTGACATGCTTTCAAATATTATCGAGATCATAATCTTCCCTTAAAATACTTGTTAGATAACTTTCCTTCTGTTATCAGAATATTTTGAAAGAAAAACGTTACTATTTTTGAATTTGTATTATTTATTGTTCGTATATCAATTTAAAAAAGTCGTATGTCCTTGGATTTTTAGATTCATTTGTAATTACAGTAGAGTTACGCTATTTCGAACCCCGCTAGCTAAAAATCCATGATTCGTTGGATAACTTTTTTTTTTTTTATCTTATCAGAATATTTAAAAAAACCATTGCTTATTTTTAAACGAACTTCTATTATTTATTGTTCGTATATCATTAAATAATGTCGTATGCCTTTGGATTTTTAAATTTTGTAATTACATTAGAGTTACGCTATTTCGAACCTCCCTTTTCTGAAAATCTACTTATTCCGAACAGAGTTCAGAGAAATACCGATTTTTATACTTAAAAATAGGGAAAATTAAAAAGACTCTTCAAATAATATATTAATGCATAGTAAAATTATTTATGTTTTCCATTTTATACATTTCAGATATTTTTCCTGTAAGCTATTTTAATATAACAGGAAGTTCGCAAAAAAAAAAGCTATAGGAAACAAATAGCTATTTTGTTTAGTTCTGCTATTTATTAGGCTCCATTCACACTGATTTATTTATTTTTGACGTTATTTACATGCGTGAAATTGTTTTTTTAAGATTTGTCCCATATAGGATCTGAAGAAGATATATATGCACACATACACACATACAAAGAGAGAGAGAGAAAGATATTCACATATAAATACATATTCACAAGATATATAACCATTTTAAATAATGCTGTAATGTTATTACTTCATAAATTCTCCCCAATCGCCATAAAAACATTTCTATGCAAAAGAAGCAGGTTAATTTCGCCAAAAATTACGAGGTAAAAATTCGGCAATAAAACTCATCACGAAAGGTGCTGAATTCTAAGTGAGAGAGTACATTATTACGAAAACAGAGAGAGAGAGACAAAAACGAAAGATTTCCATACAGAACAACTTAACATCTTGATATATATCGCTGCAAAGATTTGCAATTCCATTTGATAATGAATTCTCGACAGAAATAGACTTCATAATTGTGAGTATCAACAGGTAGACACTTTCGTGAAATGCTTCGGCTCTTTGCCTAGAATACTTATGTCATACTAATGTAAATTCTTTTTGCGTAAAAAAGAAGATTAGCTGCGATGTTTGGCTCATTCTTTTTAATAAGTAAATATACGTTATCTCTTTTGTATTTGCCTGCTTATTTTTGACATGTTTTTTCAACTACTATCGAGGCCATCATCTTCCCCTAAAATATTTGTTAGATAATTTTTTTCTGTTATCAGAATGTTTTGAAAGAAAACGTTACTTATTTTTGAACTAACTTGTATTATTTATTGTTCGTATATCATTAAAAGATTGCACAGCAAAAAAAAAAAATGTATTTCTTCTTCTTCTACTTCTTCTTATTATTATTATTTTGAACATGGAGTTTGATGATACATGGGGACTGAAAAAGTACTTTTTTAGACAATTTCTTAAGATTTTTTATTTTTTATTTTATTTAGATTTTTTTGCATTGCGAAAACATTGAAAACTATAAAATTAATATACATTTAATATTTTTCTTTATTACTAATGGATTCTACAAATGGTATCTTCATGCCCAATAAAGTTATTTAGGTTTTTAATTTTGTACATTTTGTACATTTCTGCGGCAAGCCATTTTCATATAACATGTAGCTCGCTAAAACAACCCTATAAGAAACTAGTTAATATTTTGTTTAATTCTGCTGTCAGTTAGACTCCTTATACACCAGATCTGAAGAATATATATGTGACGATTGAAGGAGAACTCGAATTATTTCCACTGGTTAAAAAGAAACACACAGTCATGGCAAGCGAAGGAAAAAACAAAATAAATAAATAAATGTAGAAGATCCAATAATTAGTCATGGGCTGCTGTAAATTCATTTATTAAATTCGTAATAATGAGGAAGGAAAAGCTCCTTTTGCAAAAATTCCATCATTATTTCAGCGAGCTGTCCTCATCGAAGAAGCAACCCAAGAAATCTTCTTTTTCATCTCGAGACTTCCACCTTTTTAAACTAAAACGAAAGTTCTGGAACATTCTGTAACCTCAAACCATCATTCTTTTATGTAAACAGAATTCTTGTCCAGCTACGAGATTATTTTCCACAAACGATAAATTTATTTTAAAAAAAAATATTATTTAACCAATTTATAATAGACTCAGAATTTTAAATATCTTAGGCAGACGATTTTTATAAATGATTAATTTTAAGAGAAAAAGAAAAGAAATGAATTTATTAATATGCACACATCAAAGGTTGACGTAGGAAAAATAAATAAATAGATAAAATAAAATAATGATATTTTTTGAAAGGTATGGTTTTGGAATAAATTTAATAAGACTTTCTTAAAAAGGGTTGATAAAAACATAGAAGAAATCAGTTTTACTTGGAATATTAAGAAATAAAGTTTTAATTAAGAATATTTTTAATTTAGAGCCATCTTTTTAAATTTACGCATACTGGAATAATGTTTTTTAAGGCAAATTAAGAATTTATATCGTCTGCATAAGGATTAACAGATTAGATTTAGAAACAAGATTTTAATTTAATAATTTGAATTAAGTACGGAATATTATTATAAGAAAATTAAGATAGTATAAAGGTTAGTTTTGGCGAAAAAATTTTAAATTTGTAATATATACATACACATGCACACACTAAGGAAGAGAGAGAGAGAGAGAGAGAGAGATTCACATATAAATACATATTTACAAGATATATAACCATTTCACATAATGCTGTGACGCGTTGCAAAGTTATTACTTCATAAATTTTCCCCAACGGCCGTAAAAAAATTTCTATGCAAAAGATGCAGGTTAATTTTGCCAAAATTACGAAGCAAAAATTCGACAATAAAATGCATCACGAAATGTGTTGAATTCTAAGTGAGAGAGTAAATTATTACCAAAATTGAGAGAGAGAGAGAGAAAAACATACGATTTCCATACAGAGCAACTTAACATCTTGATATATATTGCTGGAAAGATTTGTAATTTCATTTGATATTGAATTTTCGACAGAAACAGACTTCATATTTATGAGTATCAACAGGTAGATACATTCGTGAAATGCTTCGACTATTTGCCTAGAATACTTATGTCAGACTAATGAAAATTCGTTTTGAGTAAAAAAAAAAAGAAGATAGTTACGATGTTTGGATCGTTCTTTTTAATAAGTAAATATACGTTATCTCTTTTGTCTCATTTCTTCTTCTAGCTTATTCTGACATGCTTTCAACTACTATTGAGATCATCATCATCTTCTTCTAAAATATTCATTAGATAATTTTTTTTTCCGTTTTCAGAATATTTTGAAAGAAAAACGTTACTTATTTTTGAACTAACTTGTATTATTACTTGCCCACCCATCAGACGTAGTATAAAGTTAAGTCATGCAAACATTTTGAAAATCGATTTTTTTTTTACAATTCTTAGAACTTTATATTTTATTTTATATCATTTCTTCCTTTGCACAAACATTGAAATAATTATATATTCAATAATTTTTATTACTAATAGACTCTAAAAATGATATCTTAACATACAGAAAAAATATTTACTTTTTCAATTTTGTCCATTTCATAAATTTTTACTGCAAGCTATTTTAATATAACACGTAGCTCGCTAAAAAAATGCTATGAGAAACAAATTGATATTTTGCTTAGTTCTGCAATCAGTTAGGCATCCTTATACACCAATTTCTTTCTCTTTTAAAAAATTATTTTTATACATGGAAAAAAAAATCAGTAGATATGTATCCTATAGGATATATCAGATCTGAAGGATATATATACACACATATACATGCACACACAAGCACAAAGAGAGACAGAGAGACAGAGATTCACATATAAATACATATTTACAAGATTTACAACCATTTTACATAACGCTGTGACGCATAGCAATGTTATTACTTCATAAATTCTCCCCAATCACCATAAAAACATCTCTATGCAAAAGGGGCAGGTTAATTTCGCAAAAAATTACGAGGTAAAAATTCGGCAATAAAAATCATCGCGAAATGTGCTGAATTCTAAGTGAGAGAGTAAATTATTACGAAAACAGAAAAAGAGAAACAAAAACGAAAGATTTCCATACAGAACAACTTAACATCTTGACAAAAAAATATATATATCGCTGCAAAGATTTGCAATTCCATTTGATAATGAATTCTCGACAGAAATAGACTGCATAATTGTGAGTATCAACAGGTAGATACGTTTGTGAAATGCTTCGACTCTTTGCCTGGAATCCTTATATCATACTAATGTAAATTCTTTTTGCGTAAAAAAGATGATTAGCTACGATGTTTGGCTTATTCTTTTTAATAAGTAAATGTATGTTATCTCTTTTGTATTTGCCTGCAAATTTTGACATGTTTTTTCAACTATTATCGAGATCATCATCTTCTCCTAAAATATTTGTTAGATAACTTTTTACTGTTATCAGAATGTTTTGAAAGAAAAACCTTACTTATTTTTGAACGAACTTCTGTTATTATAGTTCGAATATCTTTAAAAAGTTTGTATGTCTTTGGATTTTTAAATTCACTCGTAGTTACAGTAAAATCACGCTATTTTGAGCACCTCTCATCCAAATAGAATTCAGAAAAGTACCCTTTTTTTAAATTTTAAAACAAAAAAAATTTAAAAGACACACCATTCTTCTTAAAAAGGGAAATTGCTGAAGGGGAATTTTTAACTGAAATATAAATGAATAATATTGCTTAAATGAACTAAATTTTGGAATGCATGTTGTTAATAGGTACAAATCTCTATATCATGTACAGATCTACTAAAAAATTTGGTTAATTTTCCGTTTGTAGATGGGAACAATTGAAATTCGGTTTTGAAATGTGTTACACATTTTCATATGATGAAATGAAACGTAATATTTTAATTTTTAAAAAGGTGCAGTTTTGTTAGATTATTGCGAATGTATTGGAAAATGCTTCATAATCTATGCTTGACGAGTAATTTTTCCTTTTTTGTTATATTTAAATTAAATGTTTTTGTTTTACAATATTTATTTCTCATTAAACATTTTTTCTTTGAATTTGAAATAAAGTCAGTAACTATTCTGGTATTTTTCAGTTACGCCAACATTGTTGTCGCCAAGCGTGATAGTTGGCGCAAAATAAAATAAAACATTTGAAAAAAAAAAGTAATAATTTCGTTGATAAAAAAACGAGCATTTAAAATACTATAGCTTTTGTAAATTGCAAACTTTGACTGATCATTTTGAAAAATCAATAAAACAAAGTACTTAAAATAGTACGAATAAATAATTTGCAAGTAATAAAAGTAAAATAAAATTTAAACTACAAGCTTTTGTAAATGTCTCTAGCATGGTGTACGTAATACATAAGTCTCACACTGCAGTAAACATTTCATTTTTTGAATGAAGGCATTCATGTTTTTTTTTTTTTTTTTAACAAAACATTTTTATATGCATAATTCCTATGTTCTGAAATAATTTTATTATAACTTCTTCATCATCAGTTAATTGCCAAATGGTAAAATTTATGTAAATAATAGTAATAAATGTAAGTCAAAATTATTAATAACAAAATTCTACGCAAAAAATAAGAAATTAAAAAGTTTTGCGTGATGAAGATTAAAAAATATTCATAAAAAATATTCACGTCCAATAAATAACAAATGTTAATGTTTGGCACGGTCTGAAATAAAAATCCTTTGCACGGTAAGGGTTAAAATAAATTGCGCGATACCAAATTTTGGCATGGTGTTGATAAAACAAAAATGTATCACATATTTCGTTCTTTTATTTATTTTTTCATTTTTAGTTTTAGTTTTCGAGGTGTTCGTAATTTTTTTCCCAAACTGTTTGTTGGTTTACTTATTTAAGAAATAATGTGTAGAATAATTATTTTACACAATTTTTTATTAAACGGATTAATAGGATTTCTAATAATTCTTTTCAGAATACACTTTTTCTTTTAGAAAAAACTTTTCAGTCTTGGTGATGCTTGCTGAATCATAAATTGTATTTTTGGGGAACATTTCTTAACTGTTCTGTTGATGTCACATCTCTAAAACTTTGTGATGCTTTCAGTGTCAATAATATTAGACAATATAATAATAGTCAACAATACTCATGTTAAAACTACCTGCCGTGATTACATTACATGCGTACAATATGCCGAGGTTGATTCTTACCGTAAATCTTGTGAAACAGCTAAACATTGTGAGAAATATAAGATGACAATGCAGCATATTTCGTTTTTGTGCGTACTGGATCCGTGAAAAAAAAAAATCTGGCTGTGAAAAATATTCAAAATCTTTCTTATCCTGACACTTGTAAACATTTTAAGTCTAAAAACTCCTCTATTGTGGTTTTATACTCTAGTTTATTACAATAACCTGCGAAATCTGTAAAGTACACAAACATCCAAATTATGTCTCCTTCATCACTATTTGGTACTTTTGTTATATTTCCATCTGGAATAGTTAAGAAAACAGATCATTCTTTCTCCCGTCATTGTAAGTTAACAAATATCCCCTAAATAAATTTTTACCACCTTCGTCAAAGCAATTGAATATTGATCTGAACGAAACCCATACCTTTATGAGTTTTCCATAGACCAATCTCAAAAGCCATCCGAACATGAGCCAGAGGTTGTGGAATCTGAATCTTTCAGTCGTGACACTGACACAAGTCAAGTAAATACTGCTTTTGAAAAGTTTGAGCCTACGTGATTTTAATTCGATTGATTTTTCATTTCTCTATGGTTTAAAATGAATCTGATTATGCTTCATAATTTTAGCCCTTTTTATACCTTGTTCTTAGTGTTCTTTTTATATCTTGTCATCACATTTTTAACATATTGTACGGTTTTCAACTATGAAAGTTCCTCTTTTTAAACATAATATTATGACTTTGTTGAATGGTTTTAATTATAATGAAAACATTCTCATCATTATCTTATTACATTTCTCATTAACCTTTGTGTTTTGCTACTTTTATGACACGGTTATGACATAAATATTTATAAATAATTTGTTTCATTTTTCCCCAGGTATATATATCTAAAATCTAAATAGAGCTTATATTATAAAAGCCTTTACAACCTACCAAGCAGCCATTTTCCTTCAGACTCTTGTGCCAAGACATATTTTGGAATTTTTATTTTGATCTGTAGACCTGGGTTTTCATAAAGTAACTAAAAACTTAATTATTATTAAAAATGTTTTTTTCTATTACTGTTCAAATACATCAGTACTTGGTGAGGTTAAAGTTGATGTTAGGCAACGACTACAAAATTACTGACGACTCGATAATTAAAATGCTACTAACATACAGTACCTAAAAAAAAGTTACTGGTAATTCTTTTGGGTTAGATCTTCCCTTTCAGTCATGTAAGAGGAATCGCACTTCAGTCGACTCGTGACAGGCTTATTTTTCAACGTCTCGCAATCAAGTAATATTGGAGGATGGATGGCTGCAATTTAGTTTCTATTGTGTTGACGGAAACTGTGTCATTGCAACTAATGTCCCTGGAAACAGCCATGGCATTATAACTGTGATGCCAGCCCTGATTACCCAATAGGCACGAGAAGCACGCGCTTCCCTAAGTAAATTTTGAATTGGCCCGAATTTGAGAAAACAGGGGGCCCCAAATTTTATATTGAATTAATTCTATTCCAAAATACTAAATTATTTTTAATCACCAATCTTCTAAAATACATTAACGGTTTAAACGCCAGTGTTCCCAAATGGGAACATTGCATTATTTGTAGCACAAAACATATATTTTCCAACATAATAACGATGTCCTTATTCTTCCTATAAAACATAAGGTTGAATTGAACTTTTGAAAAAAAAAATATATGTTTAAGCATTTACCACAGATATAAGGAAAATGAAAATTCATTAATCTGCATAAAAATATATATTATTTGCATTTATCGTTTTCTCTATATCACTTACACTTGACCGCTAAGAATCTAAAGGTATTTGGAATTCCAGAAAATACTCAAGAACAATATACAATAGCATATAGCGGAAAATAATTTGTTATATTTGCATAGGTTGTCAATAAATAATCATGTTCCAAAATGCGAACATTGAAATGAGAATAGCCAAAAAAACAACAAAAATATATTTTTTTGTGATTTTCTAAATTTGTATGCATAAATTAAAACATGTGAAGCTGTAATATAAGAAAAACAAAATTATAATTACATTGCGATATTAATTCGGCGTGTAAACGGTTAAGAAATGTTTCATAAAAATAACTTTCATAACAAATTCATTCTTTATGTAATAAATCAAATCCAACCACTTAATCGCGATTCTTCTAGTTTGATCATTACTTTAGATGTATGTTTATTTTGTATACTGAGTTTAAGGAATACTGAATTCGACGTGTATAAGCAACAAAAATATTGATAATTTATTGCCAAAATTAACAGAAGTATTTCAAAATATTGATATTTTATGTTGTTACATGCATTCTGAATCCAACCTTTTCGTCCAACTTACATTTTTACGTTAATACTGTGCAAAATCCTTTCATTCTCGGTTGTATCCAATTTTTGTGTAAGGGGAACATAAAAATTTTTTTTTAGTAAACATTGGTAAGTTTGTTTATGTTGAATTTAGAAAACCTTCCTCGAGTGAAAGGGGCTCTGAAATCACACTTGCTTCCCATAACTTCAGAGGTTAATAAGGCCTGTGTGAAGCTATAATTTCTTCAAAATATTAGTGAAAAATTCGATTCTCTTTCTGCTTTTCCAAGTCTTCTTTGACAACGAGTTTACAGTCAGAATGGATAATTGCCTTTCTAAATAACAGGTGGAGGTCTGAAGTTTATAAAATGTAGAGTCCATAGTGTTATTTTATGAATCTCGCTGCAAAATTCAAGCCATTTCGTAAATTTATTGCGTGAAAAAAAATTCCAATTTTATTACAAAATAGCAAAAAGTAGCAATTGAAATAAAACCTGTTGTAAAGTTAAGATTACAAAATGTTTTTCTTATTTATTAATTTGATTTGATTTTAAACATTTTCATAAAGATAGTATTGCCACGTAAATTATCGTTAAAGATTGCTACTCAGTTTTTAAAATGTTTTCGCTGCATTTTCATATTTTAGTTAATTCATTGCCCCAATTTTGCTCGAAAACCGATCCACTTTTCAGTCAGGGTTAATGGAGCTATTTTTAACAAGGAAAATTAATGCACAGCAATTTTAATCGTAAAGTATAATTAGCGATTTATCTCCTCTGCCTGGCTAAAGGAAAAACACCTTAAATACTAAAACAGTCTAAAACTATATGCACTGCAGTTTGTTTTGCAACTTTTAAAAATTAATTTAATATTATGTAATGGAATTTGAAATTGTTCATACCAAGGGGAATTTTTCGAAAATGCGCTAATATTTGCAACTGAAACGTATTAAAAAACATTTTTTCAAACACAGTATGTCATAAAACACAAAACATTATCACACAAAACAATAACAATAACAAACACACAAAAGGATTATTTTTCCGAGTATCCTTTTGAGCAATGAAGATAATTCATTTCTAAAATATTCAACATCGTGGCAATGAGTGCTAACAACAAAAACTATAAAACTTATCACTTTACGCAGCAAAGGTAAATGAAACACACGTTAAGTGTATGGAGCCCGATATTAATAACTACATTAATCACTTTGCGTCAAGAGAGAGTGTAATTTTTGTTTCCACTTTTTTTTCAGTTTTACGCCAGCCTGCACCGTAGAATTTAAGAACGCCAATTTAGGACTTTTATTTTGTCCCCCCCTTCCCAAAAAAGATTGTAAAATAATAACAACTAGCCATCATTTTGACAACAGTTCAACCAAGTTTCGACATTTGGATATTCGAAATAATTGTATCACAAACAATATTGAATTCAGGGATTGAAGGGCGGAGTCTAGTCTTCTAGGGATACTTACTAATAGTTCCGAAGGATAAATATTCCAAGTTGATAGGCTCAAGATCGGAGAAGAAAATGTGCCAAGTTTCAGGCTTTTCCGAAAAAAAAAAATGTATCACAAGCAATATTGAATTCCTGAACTCAAGGGCGGAGTCTAGTCTTCTGGGAATACTAATATCTGTCAAGCATAAATATTTCAGATTGATAAGCTAAAAGTCGGAGAGGAAAAGCTGACAAGTCTCCGGCTCTTTACGCACTACTATTATTTTAGAGAAAAGCTGGTTCTTTTAAATCGTCCAAATGTTCCAATTAAATAAAACAACATTTTCTGTATTAAAATACTGGTGTCCAAAAAGCCAGAGAGTTGGCAGCTCTGAGAAAAGTCTTCAGGTAAAATGAATTTTGTAAACCTCTAGACTTATTTTTTAAAATTATTTGTGGTCAGAAAACTTTGTCGTCTTGTAAAGCATAAAGTTTTAGGAAAAAATAACCACACACCGTGGGTTAAGTTTTAATCAATAGTGCGTAGTAACAAATTTAATTTGTTTAACCCCTTGAGGGGCAAATAGGGATTACAATCCCGGGATCCCGCATCCCGGGATTCCGGGATCCCGGTGTATTTTTAATCCCGAAAATCCCGGGATTTGTCAGAAAAAAATCCCGGGATTTACGGGATTGTCTGGTTTTTAGTGGAATAATATTCAGCTGAATTTAAAATAGATATTTATAAACTTTCTCTTTTGGTTGGAAAAAAATCAATTTTCATGAAGTTTATACATGATTGAAAAAGAATATATACCTCAAATATTTTTTACATATATTTCTAAGCGAGTAAATCTATTACAGTAGAAATCTATTGACTTGTAAAAAGATATAACACGTACAGCTTTTAGACTGGAAAAATAAAATCATTTGTTTATTTCCATTTTACTGTGTTAATCGAAATTTTTTTCACTTCGTCGATCATTTTTTAATTAGCTTTTACTGATAAGCGTCGCGTTTGTGTATGATAATCATTATGGGCTAACTTCTTTGCTTTTCCTGAATTCAGGCTTACTTTGCTTTAAAGATGTCGAATGAAAAAGATTCCGTGGCTCATCGGAAAGACAATAATATATCTTCAATAGGGTACTACTATTTAACGCCAAAAGATGGAAAAAGCGCTAAATGTAAAAGGTGTAGTGCAGCGTTTAAAACATTAGGTGGATCGACTTAGGGATTGCAGAATTTATTATATACTCTATTCCTTCCACAAGTCAAGATTGCATAGAAGATAAATTGCCTTCTAAAAAGTTGAAAATAGAGGACTATTTTAGTAGTGATAAGGAGTCACTGGATTTGATTCTATCGAGAATGACTACTAAAGATAGTTTTTCATTTAACGTTTTCATCGCTTCAATTGATTTAAGAAATTTACTGATAGCTAAAGGCTATAATGATTTGCCAAAATCTGCAGCATCCGTTCGAAATCGTGTAGTGAACTATAGTTTCATAATAAAGATGTTATTACAAGAGAAATACAAACTTTTAAAACCTCGGGGAAAAAATTAGTTTGATTTTGACGAATGGACATCTACTGCAAACAAGCGATTTGTGAATATTAATGTTCACTCAAGAAATATAAATTTAAGCAAATTCATTAATTTAGAGCTTGTAGTAGGGCACGTAGATCTTTCATTGAAAAAAGTGTATCAAAATTCTAACACTGCGCCTAAAACAGTATGACATTTCAATGAAAAAAGACGTTGTTGCTATCGTAACTGATGGACAAAATGTAATGCTGAAAGTCGTAAAGAAAATTGAAGCTGATCAATAGCTTTGTTTCTCTCATGGCATTCTTTTAGCAATTTGTGATAATTTATATTGTAATCAACGAAATACAGAACCAGAAACTTATTCCAGTAAAACAATAGCTGAATTATGCTGCGAAGTGAAAATTTAGTCCAAGAAGAAGATGATAAAGATGAAGATATTGAATCTTCCAAAAGTTTAGAATGGGTGTTTGTTTTAATTTTTGAAGATGAAAACGGCTTTTCATACTCTGATGAATATATCAATGAACTTATTAAAAAAGTTCGAAAATTAGTAATTTATTTTAATCGATCTGCAATAAGGAATGAAGTTCTTCAAAAGTATGTTAAGTCTGAAAAAAAAGAAAGAACTTTCCCTTCTTTTAGATTGCAAGACTAGATGGAATAGTTGGTAACTATACTTGAACGATTTTATTTTTTGAAAAATAGTATGCAGAAAGCTTTAATTGATTTAGAGCATAATATCTGAATTGACGATTCCAATTTTCTACTTATAAACGAAATTGTTGAAGTCCTCAAACCGATACAAATCACAGTGGAAGCAATCTGTCGCAGGGATTCTGATTTGTTAGTCGCAGACGCAGCTTTAAAAATTCTTTTAAACGAAGTGTGGGAGAAAAAAAGCCAGAATTTGCTTATAAAATGACAGACGTGCTAAAACTATGCATTAGAGAACAATGACGTATGGAATTATCGGGTGTTTTAAATTATTTGCATAATCCTAAACGAGATGACCTGAGTGCAAACTAGAAGTATGTTTTCCATTCCTAACAAAATTGTTATTAAGAAGCAATTAAAAGCAATAATTGGAAGGGTGAATAACAGTGTCGACAATAGCAAGTCTGAAGATATAGAAATAACGCACATTGAGCCCACTTCGAAACGTTAAACGCATAACCCAACATTTAAGGGAAAATTACAACAAGAAATAGAAAAAAGCATGCAAACTGTTGAACCTAAAATACAAAAACAAAAGGATTTATCAATACAAATTAGAAATGAGGTGTCCCTTTTTGAAAATGGAGGAGTACGCGGTCATCATTTAAAATTAGTTTATCAATATTTACTGAAAATTCCTCCCGCAAGTGTCGAAGTAAATCGAGCAGTTTCGGCAGCAGGATTTATTGCAAACAAAATTAGAAGTCGTCGACTTGAAGGTGATACTTTAGATGCTTTGATATTTTTTAGATCATATTTTCAAAGGAATACCGATTAGTTAAGAAACACTGAGCTATTCAAACTAATGTTCTTTTTTTATCTTGGTATGCAATAATTTTTTATGTTTTGCAATGTTTTCAAATTTTAACAACTATTACTAATTAGAAATTTAAATAATACATTTATTTAAATTTTTATTGTTATATGTGAGTATGTGTTAAGTACTTTTATTTCAAGAAAAAAAAAACATTATGTAGAGGAAAATCTTGAATCCTAAATTTGTAATCTTTAGTTATTTGGTAATAAGAATAAGTCAAAATTTAATTAGCGATATTAATTTATTAATTATCTTTCCATATTGTAAATATTTACCCATTCAAAGACTTTTTCAACACCAAATGAAAGAAATTACATGGAAGATAAAACGTAGACTATTTTTTGTTGTTGTTACATTGTCAAACATCAACAGCATATTTGTTTTAATTTCCAATTGTTGTAATTTATCCTATACTTTTTTATTAATAATTAATAAATTTTGAACTTGGTATATTTTTTTAAGTTAGGCTGTATTTTTGCTTTAATTATTTTTTACAGTATTGTGAAATTTAGCTTTTGTGAGAATTGGTAATATTGGAGAAATTTTAATTTTTGTAATTCCGGGATTATCCCGGGATCCCGGGATTGAATCTAAACAATCCCGAAATTCCGGAATCGGAAATTAGTCTCGGGATTGTAATCCCTAGGGGCAAAGCACTTGTGTTCCTAAAATGTTCAAATGATTGATTGACACCGGGATTCACAAACAAAATTATATCATAGAAAGTAAAAACTCTTTTTCGTGTACATTGTAAAAAGCAAATTATAATACTAAAATTCCAGCGCCAATGTGGCACAAGGGAATTAAAATTAAGTGGTATATATAATATACCGGTGCCTTCAAGGGGTTAATTACTTTTTATCTAGCTAGTATTTGTTATTTTTTCATTAAAAAAACTTTAAAGAATAATTTTATATGAGCATTTTTCTAAAAATAATAAAATAAATAAAATAAATAAAATTTATGAAATGTGTCATCCAGTGAGTAATTTACTGTGGTTAACTCTGTAGACAATATTAGAAAAAATATTCTGAAGAACTGCTTATTAAAATAATAACAAAAATAAATTATTAAACCTTTGCACTCGAGAGGTGATTCTCACTGACCACTTGTTTCTCACGTAAATGATTGCTCCAAATGCTCTGGACATCAGTATTTTAAACAAATTTTTTTCGTTTTTTTAATGGTCTAATAATCGGTGGTAAAAATTGGCGAAATAAACTGTAAGATATGAGTGTTGTCCAAAACATTGGGTGTCTCTTACGAGGGGCACTTGACAACACTAGTAATAAATGAGACACACCTCTGGAGTGTAAAAGGTAAAATTGATAAGTATATTTTTTGTAAAACTTTTTGGGTTGATCACTTTATTAATTATAAATTTGTACATTTATATTGATGTACAAAACTTTTTAACATGTTGTTATACGTTAATATTTAGCATAAGAACGATTGGTGGCAGTCAATTTGCCAGCCAACAAATGAATAAATATCGGTTCGAACTAGAATATATTTTGCGCAATAAAACGATTTGACTATGTCAGAGGTGCTTTTAAAAATTTTTGGTGAGGCTAATGCACATTATACCTTTTTATTTATGATAATTAATTGTAGACAGAAGTAGCCATAATCAACAGTAGTCGATAATACCTAACCGATAGTAGAATCCTAAAGCTTTTCCTGACGAAGTTTAAATGTTTTAAAATGTTATATGGATGCTACTATTATTAAAAACTTGTGAAATCTACAGGGAGATCAGGAAGTTAAGAGGAGAGGGAGGGAGGATCAGCAGGATTCTCACTGGCTTTTGAGCAACATTAGTGATTTGGCGAATAAGAAATAAAAAACAGTAGCCAAATGAAAAAAATGTTAGCAAAATAGATTCGGTGAGAAACAGTGAAAAATCTTCCTTTAACCCCTTATTGTATTCTTTATTTTTTTTTCAATGTGTTCTAAAATACTGTAATTTTTTGTCATCGTTTAAAAAGTAGAAATTTTACTATATACTACAAAAACTATTAAAAATAAGTACAATCTGAATGTCTCCTAAATGTTTCAAACATTCTTTAAGCGGTAAATTGCTTTAAGATTTTGTTTATAAACGATAGAAAAAAAACTATGATTGGCCCATGGTACTTTGCAGTACGATAAATGGCACATTCGACGCTGCATTTCAGAAAAACTTTTCTCGATTCGGTGATTGATGCGAGTAATTTTAGTTGTTTTATGTTTGTTTGTTTGGTTATTTAATTTTGGTTGCGAGTAATTTTACAGCGCATAGATAGTGATAAACAGACAATAGAGAAATATTTATCGTATAATCCTTTCTGTGTCTTTGGCTGTTTCTAAACTGAATCAGTGTTGAATCAGAATCTCTATAAATAAGAATGTTAATGTCACAGTGCAATTGAAGATTGAAACAAGTTGGAAATTGCACGTGAAGCGTAGCAAATGAGGTGCGTTCGTACGATAACGAAGTTTTAAAAATGTTCAGATCTTGCTGTTATAGTAGACAGTACTTCGGATACAGTATAGTGGTCGAAATCTTTTTTGTGTTATTGTAAATATGCAGGAAGTAACTTTTATTACACCTCAGCAAAGTATATCATATTAATAAAATGTGAAATAGTTTAATATAATTAAAACACGCCCCAAATAATGTTTCCCCGTATACCATTATGTAGTGGAATACTTTTGTGTGGCGCTGTAATTTAATAATAAATATTCTTTGCGCCACAGATTGTACAGAATGCATATTTTAGTATATATATACTTCATTGGTTCATGTCAATTTTATTATGTTCGAATGAGGGTAACACCATCAAAATGCATTTGAAATTTTTTTTCCCCATTGACCGAAATGTAACGGAATACTTTTGATTGAACCTGCAATTGATCTATGCATCCGATTTTCATAACATTTGAAATGATTCGACAAAATTATATAATAATTATATATTTTAAATTTCAAATAATTAAAATGCAATTGAAACTTTTTTCGACATTGACCGTAATGTAACGGAATACTTTTGATCGTCCCTGTAATTGATCTATGCATCTGATTTTCATAAAATTTGAAATGACTCATCAAAATTATGTAATAATTATGTATTTTAAATTTCAAACGATTCGAGTGTGTAGTTTTTGCGTTTTTATATGCGGACGGACAGACAGACGGACAGACGGACGGACTGAACGACAACTATAGGTGCTACGTATTTACATAATTTCGAACGCACCTAAAAAGGCATCAATCGTACAGTAACGCGGATAAAAATTTCAAATGTAGCCATACACAATAATAAAAAAAAAGAAAGAGCACTCGAAATTTGGCGAATCTTATTGATCATTTACTCGTCAAATGAAGCATTTTGTTTCAATTTGGTGCAATGGCGAGCGACAGCGAGAGCCTTGGATCAGTCATACTTCCTTGTTTATAGCTGCAATCGTTTAAAAAATTTATACGACGTTAAATCCTATAAGAAGCTATTGTCAATAATATTACAAATTGAACTTAATAGCTGCTTTAGGAAAATTGTGTCAATTAGAATTCTACAAGATAAACTTAGCAGAGTACTGCCCGATAAACTAGATAACTTGAGTTCGATTTCTGGCCCGAGCACTTTTACATCCAAGATAATTTTTTTATATTGTCACCAAGAGGCTTTCATATTTCCAAATAAAGAAAAAGTCATAATTTAAGCAAGGAAACAACTTTTGGTGTCCTGCTGCATTATTATAGGAATTTCGGCAATTATATAAATGATGAAGCCTGGTTTATAAATTTACAAGGATCCCCCCCCCCCCCCAAACGAAGCTAGTTTAATTCCACCCGAATGTGCCGTTCTGATATAATGTATAATCTAGTATTTGGACTTTGGAAAAGCGTTTAAAATGTAAGTTACATGCATGTTAGCTATGGTAGTTGATCATTTTATGTTTGATGAGGGGCTTTGATAAAACGCGAAATGATTAAAATGTTCTTTTATCTCACGTTTTGAGTGATTTTATTAAATGTCTGATTATTTTTTTTTATTGGTTTGTGACTCAGACGTGTTATGCTTGTCTATTTGAAAAAAAATAGTTTGTGACTGCCATCGTATTGCCAATACCTTATCAAATGCTTTAATAATCACATATGTTAACAAAGAAACATCGATTCCCCTGCAATAAATATACAGACGTAGTACGTACATTACATAAAATTGAACTATCGTCCGTGATCGACGCGTTTGTAATTTTTTTTATATCAATACTTTTTCATAAAATGAAAGTAATAACTACTCTGTCACTAATCGAATTGTTTTAAAGTGAAGGGAAAAAAATCCTGTAACATTTTACACGAATTTTATTGATTGTGGTCATTAAAAACGAATACTTTAATGATTCTTCCCCCATTTTACTAAAATTGTGTTATTTATAGATGTTCCAAGAGAAAGAATAAAAGTTTTAATGATGCTAAATTCATTTCTTTCAGATCGATATCCAGCCCCATAGCGTTATTTTTGCACTTCGATAAAACAGAATCAATATACTTAAATATGTGATTAATCTACAAAAGAAATTAAGTGAAAAAATGGAGTTTCAGAGGAAAATGCCTGGAAACTTTCCAATTTATGGGAGAGACAATAGAGTTATTCTTACTTGAAAAGACTGAATCATGTTGAACAATTTTACAATTTCCGAGTTAGTTGAAAAATGAGATGCAAATGAAATCCTTTTAGCACATTGCAATAATTTTGTTGTTGTTGTTGTTGCCAAATTAAGTCATTTCTTCTATGATTTTTAAAAAGATCTTCTTAAAAACTACCATAAAGTATGACGTATTTCCTTATGTAGCGCATATATATACATACCGGGTGTCCCAAAAATGACTGGTGAATTTAAAAATTCAATAACTTGCAAACGGTGGCAGCTATTTAAAAAATTTTGCAGGAGGGTTACGTATAATGTCAGGAGTTTTTTTACCGTAATTTTTTATTTTAGTTTGAATTTCAAACAGTAGGTGGCGCTGACGGCGATTGAAGGCCAGATGATTAGTGCTGAGTGATGCGTCGACCTGGGTCTTCAATCGCCGTCAGCGCCACCTATTGTTCGAAATTTGAACTAAGATAAAAAATTACGGTAAAAAAACTTCTGACATTATATACATAACCCTCCTGCAAAAAATTTTTAAATAGCTGTCACCGTTTGAAAGTTATTGAATTTTAAAATCCATCAGTCATTTTTGGGACACCCGGTATATACATATGCGCGTGTTTGTATAGACATGTTATTATTTTGAAAGCAAGAACAAAGCTCAGTTTACTCCTGCAAGATTTTTACTTCAGCTTTCAGAGCAGTAATGCGTCTTTTTTTTGCCTGCTGAAGAAAAACCGAATTCTTTCGGAACGCGTTATACTTCTTTTCTTTATATATTTTTTAAGTTTTCCTTTGTGCTTTGTTTTTTTACGAAAAACTACATATTTTTCTGATATTGCAGTGTATTTGTTTTCTAATACAACCGAAACGTAAACATTAATGACGATAAAACTTTACAATTATACTTACGAATTCATGAAACTTTTTCTAATCTACAGGAACTATAAAAGAATCATTAATTAACAACTCTGCAAATTCTTAAATTTTCGATATTTGTGGAAGCGTTCGTATGCGTTTGTATAATGGACTTTTACTGCTTGTAAATTCTTCTTCGTTCGTCTTTTTTTTGCCTGCTGAAGAAAAACCCAATTCTTTCGGAACGCGTTATACTTCTTTTCTTTATATATTTTTTAAGTTTTCCTTTGTGCTTTGTTTTTTTACGAAAAACTACATATTTTTCTGATATTGCAGTGTATTTGTTTTCTAATACAACCGAAACGTAAACATTAATGGCGATAAAACTTTACAATTATGCTTACGAATTCATGAAACTTTTTCTAATCTACAGGAACTATAAAAGAATCATTAATTAACAACTCTGCAAATTCTTAAATTTTCGATATTTGTGGAAGCGTTCGTATGCGTTTGTATAATGGACTTTCACTGCTTGTAAATTCTCGGAAAATTTCGTGTAAAATATTAAATGCATTCCATTGCACGTGAAATGGTTATCAAGAATAACAGATCGGGAGAAAATAGCACACGCACATCACTTCATCCAGTTCACGGTCGAAAATGTAGGATTAGTTCAATCTCGATTCGCATATTAAAATGCAATCGGTTTGCCAAGTCCTGTCTTACAAGGAAGGTCTCCATACTGGGCATACTCAGATTTTTTTTGAAAAAAATACTAATAAAACTACTTATGTATGTAATAAAGGATCAGTGAAAATTAGCGGCGGAATTGCATTAGAAAACATGTAAAAAAATAAAATACTTTCGAATATTTGGTGTGAAAAGACGAAAATGTCACACGATTTGGCGAGCAGCACTTTTCTCCGCCAAAAGCAAACGATTTTAATGCAACTGACAACTTTTATATTTTTAAAATGCGTGTAAATCAATTTAAACATAAATGAATTAAAACATTAATGAATTTAAACATAAACAACGAGCGAGTTTAATATATTAAATACATATATATGTATATTAAAATTGCATATATATATAAATATATATATTATTTGTTGCTGTAGTTATTTAATTTACTTCTGGAAAAAATATTTTCATATATAGAAATTTCTTATTCAGTAAAATTATTTTCATACATTTAAGCGTATTCAAAAATAAAAGATAGGCGTTTCCATAGCAACAAAATCGAATTGACAATGCTCAACTGGACTTTGAACTTGAAACAATTTTAATGAATTTAAATTATGTATTTCGTTTTAAATCTCAAATTTTGATTATTAAATTTGAATATAAATGCATATAAATATCGATTTAACAAAATTGTACTCAAAACAAACTAAAACTAAAGTTAATTAAAATAAATTTATCAAAACAAGTTCAACATGAAACTTTTTTTTTTCTTAAAGTGAATTTGACATAAAGTATTTTTTGAAATTACATTCCATCGCCAATCGGTGATAAACTGCCAAATAATGAAATTTTAATTATTTTTTTACGGATACTGAATGAAGGTTCCGCCGAAATTTTTTTTATAAACGTATATATCAACACGAGAAGAACATTCTGTAATTTTTTCAGATTTTTCGGGGTATGCCCGTATGGAGACCTTCCTTGTTAGTGGAAAATAGATAAAAGCAAAATTTTAGCATTTGATTCGTAGGTTTACCACAATGTTTTTCTGCTCCCAATCCTCCATGTTTTTATACTTTTGGGTGCAGGAAAGCAGAATGGTAAACCTACGAGTCCAAGGCCATAGCCACTGGGGGTATGACCAGGGTTTAGCCCTCCAAAATTTCTATCAAGATGACTATAAATAGGGTAACATACCCAGTAATTGGCATGCACCAATGATTGGCACATCCTACAAACATGTCCTAAAATAAGATTTATATCCAGTCTTTTAAAAATGCAAGGCCATATATCAGTTATATGTTCATTTATGTTAAATATTATAACTTTGATTTATGCTACTAGATGACAATAGGGTCTAGGAAAGAGAAACAATTATGGCTTGTATCAAATTAGCCATTTTCGCTGCAAATGCTTCTTCTTTGGCTTAATGAAGGCATGCTTTTCAATTCATTATAATTTTTATAATATATTTTAAATTTTAATTGACAACAGTTTTGTTTAGTTTAAAAGGGTTACTTTAATTGTGTACAAGTATTTTCGACACAAATATTTGGATTTCTGAATTAATGATAGATGTCAATTAATGGTGCATCAATTTTGCTAGTTCCAAGTAATTGGCACCTATTCCAATTACAAGGAATTCGCAAGGAATTTGAGATTAAACCACTTATTTTGGAAGTATTTTTAAAGTTATAGAGTAATTTTGTTTATCATTTGTTTTTATTTAAAAATATGAAATATTATCAGTAATTAGAATCCATTAAAGCTTCATATGACAATTACTGGGGACAGCATGACAATTACTGGGTATTAATATAAGTATATTGTATTGTTTTAAAGTGTTCACATTTCAGACTAATATACTGATTTCTTACTCTCAAAAACCTGAAATATGGCATCTTCATCTACAGTAAATTTATTTAAAGCGATTAAACCCAATGCAAAATGTAAAGTTTTTTTAAAAATATAAACATGCGCCAATTACTGGATCACAAGGTGTCATACTTTGGTGCTTTAGGTGCCAATTACTGGTGATTTCAGCAACTTTTTATAAATATATTTTTATAAAAATACTTTTAAAATTTTTTTTTGCTTTTAGTGGCAAAATAGATGCACAGATATGTATTCTTTAAAAATATTTCCAAGTAAATATCTTATTTCTTTGTAATGAAAATTTAAGTAAGTTTAAAGACAAATTCTTAATGTGCCAATTATTGGGGATTGTTACCCTATGTTATTTACTATCCGTCAACAAAGTCAAGATTTGAAAATGTATTACATTCAAGAATCGTACTTTTATTCTTCTATTCCGTTAACGTGCTGAAAAAAATATATAATTTCTAAGAAATCTTTAAAGTTCATTTGATGTTTTCTTAATCAAATCTAAATTTTAAACCCGTCAAATTAAAACAACTACCGCATTTGATAGCTTGATAGAGGTTGTTAGGCTTGTTGAGCCCAAATTCTTGGAATGGAAATTATGGAAATTATTTATTATTCTCAATGGATACTATTTAGCTTTTCCGATGTAAGCTATTGGGAGATTTCTTTTGCAATAAAATATTTGCAGCAAATTTTTTTTATTTTTACAGCAATGGCAATTTTTCAAAAGTTTTCCTTTTTTCGGAAATTTGTTTTTCTGAAACTAATTAATTTTTTTTACAGCTGTGCATCACGCGGGATCTTATGTTTATATTCTACCACCAAATTATTTTTAATCAAAATCTCTTGAGTACTTTAGGCATTAAACCCCTTTATCTACCGACGGTACTTCTAAGTACCATTAAAATTACTTTTTATAAAATTCTTTTAATGCTTCAATTAGTTGTAATACTGTTTAGAATGAGTTACAGATACATTACTTTTTTTGTTCCAAAAGCATTATTGGTTACACAAAACAAAAATATTTTTAAAGGATGATTTCTTTCGCCTTTATATCTTTTCAGCTTTCTTGGAGCTGAGGGAGGGGGGGATGGGGATTTTTCAATGTGGAAATATTTCTATATTTATATTGTAAGAACATCCTATTTGTACATTTTATAATTCTACAAATACTAAGAAAACTGTTTAAAATAAAAGATTTGAGTGGGGTTATGAATATTGCACAAAATCCCTGTAAATTAAAATTTAAATAATCCTTCTAAATAACCTTCTAAAATTTATTAAATAATTATATAAAACTTTAAATTTAGTTTAAGCAATTTACGTAAAATGCTTTAGAATGTAAAATTTCATGAGTTTATAATTCGGCACACATAAAGGGTTAATAGCGTTTTTAACTAAAAAATGCAGTTTTTCAGAGAGAGAGAAAAAAAAAGAAAAAAAAACTTGTATAGAGTTCTTTCACAATTTTGTCAAACAAATAAATTATAATATAATAAATAACTGGTACAATTTAGTTACATATAATAAATGAGTTTAAAATTTTGGGAGTAACATTTTTGCGAGTTGCCTATGGCATCCAAGTCTTCCATTAAGGATGTTCTTAAATCAAAAAGGACAATTTTATGACATAAGTTTGAATTTATTTTTGTTCGGAAATGCGTGAAACTAGAAGGTGTTATTATTCAAAAAATATCTAAGCGCGCTCATCCCCCCCTCCTTTTTTTTTTCTTTTTTGCAAACGTTTTTAGAAAATAATGTCAAAGTAAGCGTTCTGAATCGAGTTGCGCTTCATCGATCGCGAGAATAATAACCATTAAAACTGGTTAGAAAAACTTGTTCATCACGTGATCAAAATCGCCAATAGAACACAGTTTATTGAACACAGTGGAAAACACAATTGAAGACACAGTTCGATTCTAAATCACTTCCATAGTCAAGCTTTCCAATTCTATAGTTTTCCGTTAAAAAATGAATTTGTAAATGTGTAAAAACGTTTTACGCTTGTTGAGCAGAGCAGTGAAAAACAGCTTTAAGGATTTTTTTTTTATGCCGTTTCATTAAAATCGTGTTACTAAATATTGCAAAACAATGAATAAATTTTTAACTAAGTTAAATTCATTTCCTTGAGATCAATATTCAGCAACACAATCTTTTCATTGCACTTCAATAAAAAAAAAATCAATATATTTGAATCCGCGATTGATCAATGAAAGAAATGAACTGAAAAAAAGGAGCCTTAAGGGAAAATCACTTGGAAATGTTCCAATTTAAGTTAGAGAGAATGGAATTGTTTTTGGAAACGAATTACAACGTATAGAAATTACACAGAACAATGTTACAATGTCTCAATTAGTTGAAGAGTGTGATATGGTGTTGTAGCAACTCAAAAATTATGGTGACAAGTATAAAATTTTTTTTTAACAAATCAGGATTATAATAATTAATGAATAATAAGTAATAAATTGTTTATGACTATAATTAATTGTTTGAACCATTTGTTAATCGAATTCAAACCGAATTATACTCCGATTTTCGAAAATTCCACCTCTAACGGGGATAAAAAAAAAATAAAAGAACGAGCTTTTAAAAAATTCCTTAAAAATCGGCTTTTGTAGTTATTTTTCAACTGATAACATATTTTAGTGCATTTTTTTATGCTGAATCGAATGGTACTAAACAAATTCTTTTAAATCCAGTTGTTCGTGAGATACTTCACATTTTCCTAATTTGCCGATGTCTTCGGCGCAAAAACCTGAAATTTTCAATCCTCATCTATATATATATATAAAATCTCTCCCTTAAGAAGTTCAACGGATGGTTTCAAATAATAACATGTTTCACCATATCTCAGAAGCAAATTCAGGTAGAAGCAATTCAAGTAGAACTCAAGATTAAAAAAATACTAAAAAAAACTGTTAAATATTTTAGTACTTTTGTAATTTGTTAGTTATTTAGTCATTTTAGAGGTATTTTGTCGCCAACATTATCTTTGAACTGAACAATGTAAGATTACATAAATCAGAAAAAAATGGGTATTTGATTTGATATTAAGATTGTTTATTTAAATATATTTCGTTTGATTCAAGATTATTTTAGAAAAACTGACCAGCGTAGCGGGCGAAGGCTGCTAGTACTCCTATAAATTACAATTAGAAACATTTTTAACATGTCTAGACGAGTAAAACAAGTTAGAAATTGTCAAGCGTAGCAAATAAGAAGCGTTCATGTTATAAGGAAGTTTTTAAAATATTCAGATTTTGGTGTAATAGTATACAGTACCGCGGATACAGTAGAGTATCCTAGATCTTTTGTGCAACCCTATATGTGCTATCTGCTTTTTATTATATAGAAAGCAACTTGTAGTAAACCTGAGCAATCTACATCAATTTCACAAAATGTGAAATAGTTTAATATTATTAAAACGCCCCCTTACAATGTTTCCCTCCATATCATTAAGTAATGGAATATTTTTACATGATCCAGATAATTAATAACAAATGTTCTTTGCACCACAGATTGTACAAAATGTATATTTATGTATATATTTTATAGAAGCATATCAATTTTATTAAGTCTGAAAGAGTGCAACACCATTAAAATGCACTAAAAAGTATTCTTTCCCATTCGCCGTAATGTAATGGAATACTTTTGATTGGCCCTATAATTGAACCGATCCTATTTTCAAAAAATTTGAAATTACTCGACAAAAGTATGCAGCAATTATATATTTTAAATTTCAAACGATTCGGTTGAGTAGTTTTTGCTCTCTTATATACGAACAGACGGCCGGACTAACGATGACTGTAGGTACTACGTATTTCCATAATTACGAAGGCACCTAACAAAGAAAAGATCAATTTTCCCGATAAAAATTCAACGAGTTATGACAGAATTTCGCAGCTTACCGGCACTAAAAACATCCAGGCGATTTTTTAAACGCCGGGAAGATCCGAAATTGAATAAAATTTGCAATATCTTAACTCGGTAAATTTTGGTCGAAGAAGAATGCGGTTTTTACTGTTGTACATAACTTATAAGACACAGAAACCGTATAAAAATTAAAAAGTTTAATTCAGCTTGACAGGATTATTTTATTAACATACTTTAATAAAAAGAATATTGCCCAGTTAAACTGATGGCATTGAGCTCACAGGCTACGCATACTAATTGTACATTACAGCCTTATATTTTCAAGGGTTAATTCCGTTCGAAAAAAAATAAGAAGGGGAAACAGCTCTCCCCTTTCCTCTTTTTTTTATACTTAATACTGAACCTCCTAAGCTATCAAAGACATGCTTTATCATATAAAAAATCTATATCCAAAATTCAGAGCAAATCAGATAATTCTTAGTAAAAACCCATTTATCATTTATATAATTTAAGAAGAGTTATTCCCCTCTTTTATACTTAATCATTAAACTTCCAAAACTATTCAGAGATTTGAACGAAATCTGACAATTCTGCTTGAAAAACCCATTTATATAAATTAAGGGGAGGGGCATTAGAACCCCCGTTCCCCCTGTTTATGCTTATTCAATGAAAACCTAATAACAGTCACGGAATCGCCTCATCAGAATGATCCTATATCTAAATTTTGAATGAAAACTTAATTTTGCATGAAAAACCCCTTTGTATCAATTAAGGGGAGGGGCATGAGCCCCCCCGTTTCCCCTCTTATACGTATCGAATGAACTCCAAAAACTAATCAGCGCCTTGTCAGGATATACTTATGTACAAAATTTCAAGTGGATCGGATATTTTTATCATGAGTTATCGCGTTACGCAGGTACGAACGTACATACAGAACGGGCGGGCACATAAGCTCTCAGGCTATGATAGCCTGTGAGCTAAAAACCTACCCCATCTTGAACACTTTTACAATTTACATTGCCTACGTATCTCCGACAGGTATAACATAATGATACGTTTCAATCTTTTTGCAATACCCTGTATATGCTTTTCGGAAGAGTCAGCTGAACCTATTAATATTTTGTAAACTCATAAAAGAAATTTTCCTCCAACTTTGCAATTTGGAAAGATAAAAAACAAAACAAGCGAGAAACACACTCTAAGAAAAAAACTTTAAATTTACTGCAATTTTAGAGTCACAAAAACTATAGTTTTAGTATTTGCTCTTCATTTTTTACGCGCAACAGTCTTTTAATAAAAATAAAAAAAGCTCTGTTAATATATTTTTTTAAGTATTTGTGCACGAAATAAATGAAACATATTAAAAATGTAAAATGGTCATATTGTGAAGAAGAAAAAAATAATATAATAAAAGTGACATGTATTGTTAAAAATACAGTCGACTCTCGTTAATTCGAACTCGTCGGGACCACAAGAAATGTTCGAATTATCCGAAGTTCGAATTATGGAAAATATGAAATAAAAACATGCTTAATATGGTACTATTACAAAGGAATTAATGTTATAGTGTTTTTTAAATATATTTCGTCTGTTATCAATAGAATATGACTTAATAAAAAATTAGAATGTATAAATATATAAACTAATTAAGTGATTAGAAACAAGCACAATTGAAGAAAAATTTGAGGTGTCGCTGACGGACAGACGGGGCACTAAGAAAGTGGATAACAGATGCATTGGACTATATGTATGCTCGTTCGGAACAATTTTCACAAAAATTGAAGAAAGAGAGTTATTCAAATTATCTGAAATCCGTGAGAAAAAAAAGAAAAATGAAAATTCGGAATTCTCGTTAGTTCGAATTAAACGAAGTCAAGAGAAAATGAGTTCGAATTAGTGAAAGTTTTTAACGTTATTCTGCCATTGAAAATTTCGGGACTTCTTGTTTAGTTCGAATTAAGCGAAGATTCGAATTATCCGATTTCGAATTAACAGAGTCGACTGTATTCCTGTAAAATTACGGGCAGAAGCCAGCAGTCGAGATTCTAGTCATATCCCATAAAAAGATCTGTGCCCTTCAGCCTGTAAATAAGTGGTCTTATCCCTTAGATACTTGGAAAATTAAGGGCAATCCACATATTCTTACAGTTCTATCCCATCTGTAAGTAAAATTACAGTGCGACCCAGTACGTTTTTCTCCGATAAGGTGTAACCCTTCATTTTATTCCTGTTTTACATTTATTTTACAATAATTCAAGATTTGAGCAAGCTGTATGCATTTAGATATTAGCAAGTGTTTAGGCCTGAAATTTTCTGTTTTTGCATCTTTTGAAAAATTCTATTAATGTGGAGGAAAATAGATAAATAAATGTCGAAGGTTTTAGCCCTTACTTTTTAGGCAGATATACTTAGTAAATAACTTTTCTAAAGAAAAATAACTAACTTTTTTTTATTACAATGATATCTATATTCAAACATTTTAATTTTATTTTGTTTAATGATTAATCCTTCAGGGTCTGGTGTACTATTAATAGCACACGTCTTTTTATTGAATATTATTTTGTCTTAACAATTATTTAGTTGCTTTTTACACATAGAAATAGTAGTATATGGTTGTGTTAGGAGGTATGCAACGAAAATGCAACGCATTAATCCCCTACGTGAAAACTTTTATTCAAGACTATTTAACACTTATTTTTCCTATACTCGAGATTGAACTTTCGAAGAAGAAAGATTTACATCTACACAGCAACAGATGTTTTGTGGTTAACCAAGCCCTTGCTTTTGCACATGAATAAGCTCGCTTCCACTGCGTTGGAAGTGAACTTTGCTACATACTTTTGACTCTAACTTTTCTCTTTTCATTTGTTAGTTGTTTTCTCTATTTCTTATGGAAGGGAAAAACGAAATGACATTCTCTCTCCAAAACTTATTTAACCAAGAAAGAAAAATATATTAAATTCATTTAATACAATAATCAGAGAATACTTTCTTCTAAGTATACTTCTAATATACTCTTCTCCCCGAGATCAGTCTAAAATCTAACCTCATCTCTTTATTATAGTTCAAGAAATGTGTGATAATCATCGTATTATTTTTCTACAAAATTATATATTTCAACTTCCTTGACAGTTGGATTACGACGGACGAAAATTGCGTATGCAACTGACGATTCTCTTATCCTGCGCTACTGAGCAAGGTAAGAAATAAATTTATTATTCTTACCTGATGTTTAATAAACAAATATTACAAATATAAATATTTTACAAGAGGTTATGCCTTTCTTATTAACATGACTTCATTTATGTTTTGACATTTAGTAATAATAATAATAATACTTAACTTAATTCTCTTTGCGCCGTTGTCGATTCCTTTATTTTATACAAATATTTCGCGCTTTAAATTTAAAATGTAAGTTACTTTTCTGAACCGATCATTTGTGATGAAACCTTAGAAAGTTGTAATATCTTCTCAAATCCGGTTGTAATACATTATTTTCCAAGTGCCTTCAAAAACTCTTCCACAGGCTATTAAATTTATTTGAATTTATTTCTAATTTATTAGAAACCTATTTTTAGGCAAATTGAAGCGTGTAGAGTTCATTTATGCTGTCAAAATTGGGTGCTGTAATTGAAAAAAAAAAAAACAAAGTTAGGGTTCGTTTTTATATGTAGATGGCTCCATAAGCAAGTTTTGTATATATCATTTAAATTTAGACTATATTTCTAATCTTTAGATTAATTTTAAACACGATTATTCAATCGACAAATCAATTATAACAGAAGTAATTTATTCCATTTTTCAATATTGGGTGAAAAAAGTCCGTGCCAGGATTCGAACCAGAGATGTATTGGATGTCCTGGTCCGGACTTTTTTCACCCAATATTGAAAAATGGAATAAATTACTTCTGTTATAATTGATTTACCGATTGAAGAATCGTGTTTAAAATTAATCTAATGTAATTTCGTATGCAGCGATTTTCTGCAGTTCTATATACTGACCTTCGATTTATTCTGTTGAACTGATCCAGAGTATCAGACCAGATAAAAGTGATCGTTGAGGTTAATTGGGTGAAATAGTCCTCCAGTGTTCGTGTCCGGGATAGCTCAGTTGGTAGAGCATTGGCGGCTTCAGCCAATACATCCCTGGTTCGAATCCTGGACCGGACTTTTTTCACCCAATATTGAAAAATGGAATAAATTACTTCTGTTATATTTCCAATCGTTTGATATCAGTAACTTTGTTACACAATAATTTGTTACAAAGTTAATAAAGGGTGTTTACTTTTTTCCCCCACGACTATGCATTATGTTACACTTGCGCCCATAATTTCTTACACAATAATTGGTTGTTACAGTGTACTGTACCAACCCCTAAATTTGTACCATGAATTTCGAATCACCCTGTATGTATAATAAAAATGAAATCACATGTGTAAAACTTAAAGAAAACGATAATATAAATATTAAACCCAATAAAATAAAAATAAAAATAAGATAAGCTATGAAAATCTTATGCATTCTTTAGAGGAACTTCATAGGAATAATTAACACCAAAGACTTGTGTATTCATCAAATATTATCAGCAATAACTTTAAAAATAGTGTTGACTCTAGAAAAAAGGTTTTAGAAAGAAAAACTCCCGCCAGGCAAGAATTTTTTAAAAAAGGAACACTGTTCTAGAATAAGGGCACATTTTTTTCCAAAAAGGGAACACTATTCTAAAAAAGTAAATTTTTTTTCAAAAAGGGAACACTATTCTAAAAAAAGTAAATTTTTTTTCAAAAAGGAACATATTAAAAAATGGCACATTTTTTTTTAAAAAAAGGGAATGTTTGTGCCTTGTTCACCAAAAATATTTTTAACTGGTTTGTTTAGAGTCCCTTAGAATTTGCGATATTTCCCCGAGATCTATTGAATTGACACGGGGCACACCAGAAGGATTTAAAAGGACCACCGAGCGCATAGAAGAAATAAAAAGCGCGCCGGGCGCTACGCCCTGCCAAAACGGCTTAGAGTCAACACTTAAAAATGATAGTATTAAGCTCTTTATAGCATATCAAGAAACCTCCTTGAATCAAAATTTATCTTATAAATTCATATAATGATGTTAACCAAATTTACAAATGAAATGTATATAATAGGCCTTTGAAATAAAAAAGTAGCTTACAAATTCGTATAATAGAAATGACTTAATCTCTCTTTTTTAAAAAAGATGTACACATTAAATTTGCTTTTTAAATTATGCACATTAAATTTGCTTTTCTTATACAAACATAATGTACTACATATTCCATATACATTTACCTTAAATATTGATTAGTTTTTATTTATCAACACTTGTATATATACCTAATATTTAAATTCAATCTATTTAGAAATCAAAATTGTAAATTGTGCAGAAATAATAAAGCGTGCTTGATATTAAGGTATCCGAACACCTTTAAAATGAATTTTCGATCAAAATATCGATTTTTTTTTTAATTTTTGCAATAGTATTAAAATCGAATTTTTATCTATCGAAATCTCTTAAATTTGGTCTGCATATAAAATAAAACCCGAACTACAGTTGTTTAATATTATAACTATTACAGGTTTTGAATTGTATTTTAAAATTATGCTTAGCTTTTTCCCACAAATGAAGTTTTTCAGATTTTTACTATTTGCAAAACATTCTAAAACAAAAAATTATGCATGAAATGCCACGCAATTTTCGGTACTTCTTTTGCACATTTCTTTTGATGAAACAGACAACACTCATGATAATATATTATATAACAGATATAATTTTTCGTTACATTAGTATTTTAACTGCCATATCATCTGGGAGGGAGATGCGATTACATTGTGTGCAGTCTGAGTTTGAGAGAAAATTTCTGTTTATTATGCAATTTAAAAAATGTCATTACATTGTATTATTTTTGTGTTATCACTTTAGTGGAAATGTCAATTTTTGACATAATTTTGACTATTTTTCTCTTTAAAAATTATTTCTGGGCAGTTGTTAAAATTTTTATTTTTTTTTTTTCGAAGTTTTAAAGCAAATGTTATAATAAAAAATGGATAACTAGAGAAAATTTCAAAAATTTCAAATTTTTTTTGAAAAAAAAGTGTGCGGATACCATAAGTCATGCAACAAATTATTAAATAGATTGAAAAATAAAAGATTACAGTGATAATTCTTTGAACAGGTAACATAGAATACAGGGTATGATCTGCACATACAATAGTTCAGAAATGAGTGAAGAGAACCTTAGTATACAAATCTAAGACGCAAAAATATCGTTGTATTTCATATTTTTAAAAGTATATTTTCATTATATATATATATATATGCATATCTACAGTACACACCCTCAAATCCGCACAGCTTGGGACCAGAAGTTTTGCGGATTTCTGGTCATTGCTTTGTTTACATTTTTGAAGCAGCAATTTCAACGAAATTAATAATGCTATGAAGGTTATAATGAATGCTTACAATATAGTAAATATTAAAATAATAAAAATTTAGGTATTTTTTTTAAATGATTAAAGTATTAAAATATCAATTAAATAATCAATAATGTGTAGTTATATATTCATTATAAAGATGAGATGCATTTTTTCCTAAATTATTCAACGGAACTTGCTTTTATAAGTACATTACTAATTCACATCAAAATCATAAAATAAGGAAGTTTTATTCCAGATTTATCCAGACTAAATGATAATAATAATAATAAAAATAATGATTGATGCATAAACACATTTGGCAAAAAGATTATTATTATCAAAGATATCAGCAATATCTTGAAGTATTTTAGAAATACATTTATTTTTCCTTCCTGAAAAGCATGAATTCACTAATATTAATGAAAATTACAAATAAAAAAATATTTAGAATTGATATAAAATGAAAAAGTCAAATTTTGTCCCTGCATCTGAACTCAAAGTTTCATTGTTTGCATCTGTAATTTATGTGTGGATTTAAGAAATTTGCGGATTTAGGGCTGATGATTTAAGGGAGTCGGATATGTGTAAAGACAGATAGATAGATTGATAGATAATCTGCTACAATTTCTAGAGATTAATAATAAAATATTAACCTGAGAAGTTCTTTAAAGGTACTGAAAATTGTTGTAAATTGAGATTTTTCCCAATTTGTTACGCCATGTATAGATCCATGCTTAAAATATATTGCAAATTTTGCTATTGAAATTTTAATAACATTCTTTATTACCGATCTAAATTGGTGATTGAAAAATTATATGACGTAATATAAAAGTTAATATCTGATGCCTAAACGTATATGACTAAACTGATTTTTGTTTTTAAGCCTTTCGGGTCCGAATTTTTTAAATTTTAAAAAATTACTTTTACGATAAAAATATTAATACTAGCTAAATTGAAATTTTAATAACATTCTTTATTACCGATCTAAATTGGTGATTGAAAAATTATATGACGTAATATAAAAGTTAATATCTGATGCCTAAACGTATATGACTAAACTGATTTTTGTTTTTAAGCCTTTCGGGTCCGAATTTTTTAAATTTTAAAAAATTACTTTTACGATAAAAATATTAATACTAGCTAAATTGAAATTTTAATAACATTCTTTATTACCGATCTAAATTGGTGATTGAAAAATTATATGACGTAATATAAAAGTTAATATCTGATGCCTAAACGTATATGACTAAACTGATTTTTGTTTTTAAGCCTTTCGGGTCCGAATTTTTTAAATTTTAAAAAATTACTTTTACGATAAAAATATTAATACTAGCTAAATTGAAATTTTAATAACATTCTTTATTACCGATCTAAATTGGTGATTGAAAAATTATATAATGTAATATAAAAGTTAATATCTGATGCCTAAACGTATATGACTAAACTGATTTTTGTTTTTAAGCCTTTCGGGTCCGAATTTTTTAAATTTTAAAAAATTACTTTTACGATAAAAATATTAATACTAGCTAAATTGAAATTTTAATAACATTCTTTATTACCGATCTAAATTGGTGATTGAAAAATTATATAACGTAATATAAAAGTTAATATCTGATGCCTAAACGTATATGACTAAACTGAATTTTGTTTTTAAGCCTTTCGAGTCCGAATTTTTAAAACTTTAAAAAATTACTTTTACGATAAAAATATTAACACTAGCTATTCAAATAGATTGAGTTGTTGATTGATTGAGAGTTTAACGAATATTTCATAATCTGAAAGATAACGAATGTTGTTATTTTGCGTACTATTTCAATTAATATTCATATGAAAAAAGAATAAGGAAGAATTTTTGAAGATGTTTAGAAAATATTATATTACAATAAGATTTAACTGATGTTACGACTTTCTAACACTTTTTGAACTCTATTACCCATGATTCTTTCAGGAAGTGACTTTTATTTTAAATTTAAAGAGTGAAATATATGTTTAAAATAAAAGAATCGTAAACGGCGCAAAAAAAATTAAGTCATATAGTAAATGCATAGACATATACTAACGTTACTATATGTAAATAGTAGCAAAAGTATTCCTTAAAAAAATAATATTCCATTAAAATACATGTACTATTAATAGTACACCTACTCGAAAGAGTTCAACATTAATTATAAATAGCAATCTCTGATTAAATGATAAAAGATAAAACAAACAAACAAACACACAATATTCTTTCAATTAAAAGAACTGAAAAATGATGCACATGAATAATTTATGCAGTGTTATGAAAAATGTGCTGGGGAAGAACAGTGTAAAACATAACAAAACAAAGAGCTAATATTTACATTTACCGACAGAGTGAGTAATCCGTTAGTGCGATATCACATTACGCATCCATACTGGGAAGCATCCGATTAATTCCATGCGTGAAATAAATAATAAAAAATAAAAAAGAAGAAATATTTCCCAAGAACAACACAACTCCTCTCGAAGTGCTGCCGTCGCAAATGTAAACCGAGAACTGGACGAAAACCTTTTTGTTGTGAGCCGTATTCTAACATTCTTAAGGGAGGTGTGAAAAAGAAACAAAAAAGAAACGATCCGGCCGCGTAGCTCAAGAATGCAGGTAAAATGGCCTTCGGGCACTTCGCAATTAGGCCTAGCTTCAGATACAATGTAAAGGAAAAGCACGCCAAGTATTCCACGAGGCTCTCCGGCTTTCGAAAATAAAAGCACTGACATTAAAAAAGAAGAAGAAAATAAATAACGACATAACAAAAATGAATATCCACTCGCTCATGATTTGGCGGGTGGAAGGTAGAATTTTTTTCTTTACTAATGTTTTTTTCTTTCTTTCTTTTTATTTCTAATCGTTCGGATATCTGTTTTTGTAGATGTGTGTTCGATGAAAAATGTGTTGTCATTTGTAAAGCAGAGAGAGAAAGAGTTGGTTGTAGGGAATTTGAATGGGTTTGAGGTTTTTTTTTTTTCTCTAGCTGTAGGGGAAGCGTGAGATTTGCAGAATGGGTCGAATACCAATAAAGCAGTTTATTTTATAAATTGCATGAAGAGAGATCTATCTCGATTAAGACTTATAATTTGCCTCGCAAACTGTTGTGGAATGTTTCCTTCTTAACCTTGAGGTTCCTTCCACACAGGGAGAAAGCACGAATTCAAACGAAGAAAGTCTTTTTTTGCTTCCGCAAAAGATTTCTTTTAAAAGTAGCTGCGCATAATTGCTCTGCGGGTAAGTCACGTTGTTCTACATCGATTTGAACCACTGCGAAATACGGTTCACGGTCTCGTGTTAACCCTCTAGTTACCATATAGGATCTACAGGCGCAATATTTGAAATTGTTGTTCAGTGTTTATTGTTGATATCTTCATTTTTATTCGTCTCTGTCCTCTGTCTGTCTGTCACAAAGTCAGTACACCAAAACTACATAAGGCAGAGAGTTCAAATTTGTGTACTTACAGCTGAATATCTAATGTTTCCTTCCCAAGCTTGAGGTTCCACAGGAAAGAACGCACGAATTCAAACGAAGAAAGATTTTTTTTGCTTCTGTAAAGATTTATTTAAAAAGTGCCTGTGCATAATTGCTCTACGGGTAATTCACGTTGTTCTACATCGATTTGAACCACTACAAAGCACAGTGCACGGTCTATCTTAATCCCCCGCCTAGCATGTAGGATCTACAGGAACAATTGAAATTGTTGCTCAGTGTTAGTGGTCGATATCTTCTTTTTTCTTTTTAATGTCATGCCACGCACTGCAGTGTGAATTCTTTTTAAATTTCCTACACAAGACTTGCAAAACTATCACCACGACAGAACTAGAATGATTATCTGTCATAGAATATCATTGATTAACTACGCATGGTAGGGTTTAACAGAATGAAGAAAACTTTTATTAATAGCTTTTTAAGTTCTGACTCGATCTTCATAGAATTTAACTGACTCGACAAAATTGTGCAACAAATATATTTATTAAATTTTAAACCACTCAGTTGAGTACTTTTTGCGATGTTATATGTGGATAAACTGATGGACGGATGACGAATATAACTGATACATATTTACATAAATTCAACAGTTTTCTATAGACCACAATATAACGAAATACTTTTGAGTAGCTCTGCAAATAGACTATGAGCGTTACATACCATATTCTCAATATCGAACATAGCATAGTAAATATTAATAACATATATCGATTACATCCAATTATATTAATGCAAGTTACAATTCGGACAGGCAGAGGGGTAGAAAAATCGAATTCATAAACATTTTCAACTGTGTTGGAAAGAGTTTAAACGCATTATTGAAATTCGATTAAAAAAATTACAGAATTAATATGTTATTTTATTAAAATTACAGTTGGAAGCATACTTAAATGCTTTTGAACAACCTCGTTTTTTACCTGCTATCTTTATATACACGTACTGTTTAGCTAAAATGTAATTAAGACTAATGCATACTTAAAAATAGTTAAATTACACTTCCAAATATCCAAGTTCCAAATTCCAAGTTCCATACGGTCATTATCTCATTCTTTGCGTGGCACTGTATATCATTTTCCTATATTTTATAGGCATATTTTAGTATACTAAATGAAGTCTAGCCTAAAAATACATAACTGATTTAAAAACCATCTGTAAGTAATTTTCGTTCATATTCTTAACCTTCATGAATTCTTTTGTGTAGCCCTAATCATGATCTACATTTATTCACCCAACGTAATATGCAAAAACTTAGACTTAAAAACTTATATTGCAATTAAAAATGCACTTCCAGAGATTATCTTTAATTTACTAGTATAACATAGCATCCGGAATTATTTGCGCGTCCCTTTAAATACTATGCACTTTTTATTATACAGGAAGTAACTTGTAGAGAACCTATGCAATGTATACCAATCTTATTATGTGTAGAAAAGTTTGACATCATTAAAATACGCTGCAATGTTTCCGCCTATATCATTATGCAACAGAGTGCTTTTGTGTAGTCCTGTAAATAATAAATAAATATTTTTACACCGTATATTGTACTCAATACATATTTTAGTGCGCTTCCTAAATGCATAACAATTTCATTTTCTTCGAAAGGCTTTAACATCATAATGCACTTGAAGCAATTTTTTCCCATTAGCACCACCATCCCGATAGTTCTTAACACACTTAACCGTCCGAGTTTTCAGCTCTTAGCCCTTCTGGGTCTTGTGTACTATTAATAGTACATACCTTTTAATAAAGTATTATTTTGTTTTAAGAAATGCCTTTGTTGCATGTAGTGACGTTAGTCTGTGTTTATACATTTACTATAAGACTTCATTTATGTTTAGGCATTTAATAATAAAAATAAAAATAAATATTTGCTGAATTCTTTTTGCACCGTTTGCGATTCTTTTATTTTTAAACATCTTTCGCTCTTTTAATTTAAAATAAAGGCTACCCTCTTGAAAGAATCACGTGTTATAAAGCGCAAAAAGTAAAAGAAAGTTATAAAATCTGTTAAGTCTTACTGTAATTTAATTTCTAAACATCTCCAACTATTATTCCATAGCTTATTGTCTTATGAATATCAACTGAATAGTAGGCAAAACAACAGTATTCGTTATCTTTAAGACAATGAAATACTTATTAAACTTTAATTAATCTATTTCGATAGTTAGTGCTATTGTTATTAACATTAAAGTAATTAAAAAAAAAACAGACACCAAATTCTAAAATGAGTGACCTTAATTTTCCCTTACTTAAATTTATAAAAGCAAGGTACTATATACTTCAAATCTTAATGGATATAAAATAATATTTCCATTTTCGAAAAAAGGAAAAAAAACTTGTCTGCGTATTACCATAAAAAAACTATAGCTCTTTTTTTATTATTTACTTGAAAGAAGTAGTTTTTTTTTTTTTTAAAGTTCTGAAATATTCGTATATACTCAGAGTATTTTAAATTCGGTGAGTTTTAAAAAAATATATGTTATCAAAAAATATTTTGATATTATATATACTAAACTTCACGATTTAGTAAAAACATTCAGTTATTTTTACGAAATACAAAGAGAATTTCATTTGTTTATTTCCAAAGTACAACAAAAAGCATTGTTGCATAATCCGGACGAAGAGGACAAATATTTTATTCACGCTTGCTTCTTAAGGAATGTATTTCGAAAATAGTAATTTTATGTAAAAGGTTTGTTTTTCACTCATGTGGTCTAGATAGAAATATATTCATCTTTTTATTTGATAGTTCAACCATTTGCAAGAATATTTTGATTCAAAAACAATAATGTAATACATATTTCAAAACGTTTAATTTTATTCTAATAATGTCACAGCATTTTTTTTATTATATTGAGCTACTTAACCATATAAGATTTAAGCGGAAATAATGAACAGAAAATATACTTAACCCTTTCGGGTCTGGTGTAAAATTAATAGTACATGCCTTTTAATGGACTATTATTTTGTTTCAAGAAATATTCTAGCTACTATTTACGTATAGTAATGTTAGTATATGTCTATGTATTTACTATATGACTTCATTTTTGTTTGGCATTTAATAATAATAATAATTATTATTATTATTTTTTGCCTAATTCTCTTTGCACCATTTGCGATTCTTTTATTTTAAACATATATTGCACCCTTTAAATTTAAAATAAAGGTTACTTTTCTGAAAGAATCATATATGATACAGAGCAAAAAGGATTGGAAAGTTTTAATATCAGTTAAGTCTTATAGTAATACGATATTTTCTAAACGAAAAAGAAATTTCCAAAAACTCTTCCATAGCCTATTGCCACATGAATATGAATTGAAAAGTAAGCAAAACAACAACATTCATCATTTTTCAGACGATGAAATATTCATTAAACATTAATTAATCTATTTGGATAACTAGTGTTAGTGTTATTAACGTAAAAATATTTTTTTCTAAAAAAAAGAAAAAAAAAGGAAAAATCAAACTGGAAAGGGTTAAATTAATGAACTTGATTTTCCCTTAATTGAATTTATCAAGGCAAGGTACTACATATTTAAAATCTTAAAGCATATAAAATAGTATTTCCATTTTTTAAAGGAAAAAAAAACACAAAAAATATAGTCTGTGTATAAGCATAAAAAAAATCATAGCTCTTCTCTTTATTATTTACTTGAAAGAAGTAGTTTTTGAAAAGTTTTCAAATATTCATATATTCTCAGAATATTTTATATCCAATGGTTTAAAAAGAATATAGTCAGAAAATGTTTAGATATAATAAACAAAATTTAACAATTTAATAAAAACATCCATCAAGTTTTACGAAATACTGAGAAAACTTCATATGTTTGTTTCCAAAGTTCAACAAAAAGCATTGTTGCATAATCCGGACGAAGAGGACAAATGTTTTATTCACGCTTTTGCTTCTCATGGCATATATTTAGAAAAATGTAGTTTTATGTAAAAGGTTTGCATTTCATTCATGTAGTGTAGATTAGAAATATATTCATCTTTTTATTTGATAATTCGCATTTAATTGACCTTTCACAACAATATTTTGATTCAGGAACAACAATGTAATCAATACTTCTAAACATTTTTAACATTTAATTTCTTACCCATCATACGTAATATAGGGTAAGTCTTGCAATCGTTTTGAAAATTAAAAAAAAAATTTTTGACGGACTTGCACGTTTCAGACACTGGAGATTCTGAAAAGCATATTTTTAAGAGAAAAAAAATTGCCATCCGTTTGTCTGTGTCCCTGTCTGTAAACGCTCTATCCCCCGAACAATTTGAGATAGAGACTTGAAATCTGGTGTATACTTAGTACGTAATAATGGGAAGAAACCTATTGAATATCAGTAACCTCGATTATCCGGAAATATTTTTTTGGACTCTCGAAATATTCGTTCTGATGAAATGTATATAAAAACTTTCGAGTATTTTTATTCTAAAGAATGGACGTAAAAGACATTAAAACAAATCAAATTTTGCATAAAGAATGAAATTGATCGGATGATGAATTGTCGAAATGTTTGTAATTACATTTGCCAGAGTCTTGGATTTTTCAAGACTGTATTTCATACAAATTTAAATTGGAAAGGAGACGCTTAATCCGACGCAGTAAACTGTTAGTTAATAGGATTAGTATTTATGGAATTACAAGGATGTTTCTTTTGTACAGTTCAGTACTACTTGAGTAGTTTGCCGTATTATATAATTTGTCGAAGTTGGTTCATCAGCAATTCCGTAATAGAGCATTACTTTGTGTAAAAAATATTTCAATTTTATTTTACAATTGCGATGCATTTTATAAGTAGTTTATATATGTTTTATTTTCAAATTTTATGTTATGCATATCCATGATGGGTAAGTATTGTGGTCGTCCCCAATGACTAGTTTTAAGAACAAGTAATCGCCCCAGTTTTCAGCACTTAAATCAGTAAAATTGATTTTTCATTCCTTGAATTTATAAAGGTAAGGTACTATATATTTAAAATTTTAAAGGATAAAAGAAAGTATTTTCATTTCTCGTAAAAGAAACAAAAAAAAAAAAAAAAAAAAAAAAAAAAAAAAAAAAAAACAGCCATAAAAATTCTTAGCTGTTTTTTTCTTTATTATTTACTTGAAAGAAATAGTTTTTTGAAAAGTTCAAACATTCGTATACACTAAGAATATTTTAAATCCAATGATTTAAAGGGAATAGTGTCAGAATATATTTAGCTGTTATCAACTAAACTTCATAATTTAGTAAAAACATTCTGTTCTTTTTACAAAATACAAAGAGAATTTCATTTGTTTATTTTCAAAGTACAACAAAAAGCATTGTTGCATAATCCGGACGAAGAGGACAAATGTTTTATTCACGCTTGCTTCTTAAGGATTTTGAAAATTGTAATTTTATGTAAAAGGTTTGCTTTTCATTCATGTAGTCTAAATAGAAATATATTCATTTTTATATTTGATAATTCATCCATCCGCAACGATATTTTGGTTCAAAAACAATAATGTAATCAATACACTGTTAAAACTAATGGTGACACATTGCACCTTTTATGGGTGAAAGGCTTGTCTCACTGGTGACACCCCTAGAGGAGCTAAAATGGCACCCTTAACTAGGGTGAAAGGATGGCACCCCTAATCCAGGGTGTTTCAGGGGGTGAAAGGACGGCACCTCAGGGAAGAATAACGGCACCCCTTATCCACAGTGTTCAATAGGGTGAAAAGATGGCACCACAGGGGAGAATAATGACACCCCTTATCCAGGGTGCCCCAGGAGGTGAAAGGATGGCACTTTAAAGGAGAGTAATGGCACCCCTTAACCAGGGTGCCCCAGGGGGTGAAAAGATGGCGCCTCAGGGGAGAGTAATGGCACCCCTTATCCAGGGTGCCCGAAAGGGTGAAAGGATCGCATGTGAGGCGAGAGCAGTGGCACCCCTCATCCAGGATACCTTAAGGGGTGAAAGAATGGCATCTCAGGGGAGAATAATGATACCACTTATCTAGGGTTCCCCAGAGGGTGAACGGATGACACACATAATCCAGTGTGCCCTGTGGCATCCTACAAGAAATAGCACTCACAATCTATGGCCCACAGTTGCAACCCCCTCCCTCCACCCCGCTTGTCAAGAAATTGTATTGGTTTGAATCATGAAATACAAAGTGTTTACCCATTTTTAAATTGAATTCTGCAGAGAAAATTATCATGATCAGTCAATATTTTGAGTCTTTTTTTTCCTTTTAGATTGATGAAATATTATATTTTTAAACTCATTGGCAGGTGTCCAAGAAAAATTGTAGCATATTTTTGTAACTCAGAGAGGGATAATATGAACTACAAAAATAATCATAGAAAGGTAGAGAATTCAAATTGTACTTTCATTTACATGGAGAGTATTTTAAGAAAAATTCAAAATTTTTAACTTTTATACAGTTTTTGCATTTCAAAATCACCAATCATAAGTCATCACTATTGCATTGTTAGTCATACCCAAAAGGTTTTGTAAGAATAAATCGCAAAATTTACACAACCTCTACACCTATTTTCTGCCTCTAAAAATCACTGAGTTAAGAGTCAAATATTGTGACTTTGTCATGCAATTTGAAGCCTGATTTTTAATTTTATGTTTTAAATTTCTTGTAAAATGAAATAAATCATGATTTTTGACTGTCTCTAACTCGGATGTTTGGATCAAACTTTTTGGGTATGTTTAAGAAAGGGCCAGTAACTATTTTTGTGATTGGGCATTTTTGGATGCAGGAACATTATAAAAATTTGATGCTTTTTGACTCTAAAATAAGAGAAAGTACAAATTGAATTATCTATCTTCATATGAATATTTTTATAATTTTCTTATAGTTTTAGAAGTAATCCGTAACCATCTTTTTTGACACATAGTATATTGCTTGACATGTATTTTCATTATTTTATATACAGGGCAACTGAAAAGTATGGGGACACGGAAAAATGCTATATCCTGTAAAATATATGCCATATTTTAATAAAAAAAAGAAAAGAAATAACAATATTTTAACAAATTGTTCACTGGCTTGATATTTATTTTTTACACAAGTTTGAAAACGAAATATCATAGAATTGACAGTCCGCTGCAGATAATTCTGATTTAAATCATTCTATGCCTTGATAATTTCGCATCACATACAATATAAACTGGGGATTTTCTATTTTTAACTTTTCTACAGAAGTCAAGTGAGTTAAGATCTGATTGTTCGAAGGCAATACACCTGTTATTAAATATCCACGCAGATGGGCGGTGAAGGTCAATGTTGTTTTTACTCCATGTGAAGGCCCCATTGCTGGTGGATGTTCCATTAAAATTATTTTGCTTCCATGAGGTCAACACTTCGTTGAACATATTAGTTGCTGATCATTTTGACGGTTGTGAACTTTTCGGAGGATTAAGATTTTCATATAATAGAAGAAATGCTACAAAATTTTAAAATAAGCATGTCTCAGATTTTAGTTGTGAAATGTCAAACAACGCACCAATATTTTTTTCAGAAACCCTGATGTATCTAATAAAAAAATGTAAAACACAAATTAGAAAAGAATATGTAATAAATGCTGTGTAACTTTTAAATTAGTAAGAATATTTCATATTCTTTAAAATTCTTCCAGAAAGTTAGCCATCAAGCTATGAAATGAATTATAGAAAATAAGTTCATTTTATAGTTGTGGTAAAATCACAGATGAAATTGAGTAAAAAAAAAAAAAAAAAAAAAAAAAAAAAAAAAAAAAAAAACATTTTTATAATATGTGTAGTACTTACCTTTATAGTAAACTTACGCAAATTAATATTTTATAGCATATATCTACACAGGATTAGAAATTAAGAACTGTATGTAAGGTGTCAAAATAATGCCTACAAATTTTTTTCGATGTGCCAACTGCATTTCATATTTTCTTATTTCTTTTCACTACCATGTTAATAGTAATAATAATGCATTGCATATTTAATTTTAATGTATTGAAGGGACGTGGAGAGGAAACTTTATATATTAAACACTTTTTCTTACTAAACAAAATAAAAACTGACTTTGCATAAGTATGAAACCTGATTAAACTACAATATTTGGATTCTGGAAAAACTTATTCTTTTTATAAAGCTAATATGCATACAAAACAGATAATCAAGCAAATATGTAAACAGAAGGAAAATATGGGCTTTAGATATAACTAGGGATAAGCTAATTTTTAAAATATCTGAGACTAACAGTACATCAGAAAATAAAAAGTTAGCAAATAAATGAATTTTTGATTGTCAATTATGGTGTGGCATTTAAAACATTTCCAACTCACACATTTTTTTTTTGTTTGTTTGAGGAAGGGAGTACAAAAATTTTAAAACAATTTTAATACAGTTTCTTATTTTAGGAACATATAAGGATGCAGAAATATCTCATAATAAAAGAAAATCTTGTTTACAGGGGTGTAATATCCAAGGACCAGTTTTATCAGTCATTGGTTACAGTGAAGTTAACTTAGAGGTTATTGACAGGTTCAAAATTCTTAAGACACGTGCTGATGTCCTGGTGCAGAGGGGGGGGGGGATGTATGCTAAAATACAAATGAAAGCACTTGCTAAACAAAAATTAAAGTTAAAAAAAGCTAGCTATCAAGTTTTGACGACTAGGAATATTTTTTCTATAATTTAGTTTCATTTGACGACTAACGACTGGTGATTTCTAGTCCTTATCCACATCAAAACACTTTCTGCCAAATTGTTTTTGTATTTTGACTTACTGCATCTGAAATTTTAATCCAAAGAGTAATTATAATGAAAGGAATAAAACACTGAATTAAAAAAACAACCTTTTAGTTCAAATAATCTTTTTATTGTAAACACCAAAAATGTATTAAATATTATTAAACAAAGACGTGACACTATGTGGAACTGATGCTACTAAGAAAGTTTTGAAAACATAAGTATCTAATAAAAATGATAAAAATTTAAATTGGCTTTTGCTATAGTTAACGTTAAACAACCAAAATAATGCATACCACAAAGTAACTAAGCTTATAAAATTATCAGTTTTTGTAATTAACTGTTTATATAAAATTAATACATAGCATGAGTAATTTAACAAGTTGCTTGAGTTATGGAGCACAATAACAGGTTGAAACACAGAAATTTCTGCATCTTCTTCATGATAAAGTGTCGGAAACTTTTCTTGTATCAAACATGGTAATGTAAGTACTGTAAATGTAAGTTCACTATCTGAAATAATAATAACACATTAAGGAAAACACACAACAAGACAGTCCAATTAAAATGTATCATCAAAGTACAGGAAAAATGGTAGATGAACAAAAAAAGAATGAATAAAATTTAATAAAATTTAAATTATAGCTCTCAAGGCTATCAAAGCCTGGCAGCTAATGTGCCCGCATGTTCTGTATGTAACGTGATAACTCTTTATATAATTATCAGATTTGGTTCAAATTTTATATGTAGGTTCATTTTCATAAGGTTCTTCACTGATTAGCATTGGAGGTTCATTGGTTAAATATGAAGGGGGGAGAAGAGAGTGCTATCCCCCTTAATTTATATAAATATGCAGAAATCATGCAGAATTATCAAATTTTCTTCAATTTAAATGTTTTTGTTAAAATTTTGTTTTTCTTCAATTTAAATGTTTTTTCTTATTTTAAATCTTTTCGTTACTATACAACGTCTTAGAAGCAAAATGTTTTTATAATATAAATTCTTATATTTTTATGTAGAATATATATTATTAGTATTACGATTTAGTTATTAGTGGACGTAATCAAGACTTATTTAGTGTTATTTTTCACATTCAATGCCATCAGTTTAACTGGGCACTTTCATCTTTATTGCCTATTTTCGGACATCACGAGAAAATTACATGAGTAACTCATACTTATCATTCAGATATTCTTTTCCTGTGTTATCATTAAGAGTTACAAACTATTTACATTATTAACCATATTTACAAAACATATTTTGCAACAAAGTGTCTATTCCAGATCAGCAACGAATTTCCCTAACATGTCCAGGTATTCCATACCAGAAATAATAATAAAAAAATAAGGAATTTTATTCAAATTTATTAGTACGCTCCTATTATGTATCCTATATTGCCACTAAACAATGAATATGTGGACACAACCCCTCGTGTTTTTCCTTCCTTTTGGGAATAACTAATTTTCAACGTATTCTATTGACAATTATTTTCAAAATTTTCAAGATGTGATTTTGCGACTTTCACAAAAGTTGCTCTATACATTTGGCTAACATAATATGCAAATGAAATTTTGATATCTTTGACGCATGCGCAGTGAAAAATTATTTAGTAAACCTACTCAATATTCGAACAATTTTTATTATTTTTTAATTCTGATTACAGGGTATTATGTGCAATGTTGTTTGTCGCATTTTCTGAAAAGAATGTTACTTTATATTAAGAACTCTTCAAATTATAAGTAAAATCGTGGGTAAATTTGACACTGTTTTTCGGATTAGTAGAAAACCTTAATTTTTCTACGGCTGTACATGCTATCGACATAAAAATGAACACAGTTTATTACAATAAGCCACTTAATCATAATCTACAGTTCGGTTTCAGTTTCAGTTTCAGTTTCAGCTAGGTGGGGAGGCCTACCAAATGGCTTAAGCTCAACAAGCCCCACCTTTGAGCGCTTTTGCTACATTAGTTTTGACAGGGTTATCCAAAAGATATCCAAAAGGCATTCATTCTTTTTTAATTTGTTGACTCTCCCCTATTGGAGTTTCGGAATAAAACCTTCAGGGAAATAATTGACTTGTACTACACTACCTGACCATTGAGTATCGTCCACTTGCGATTTTAGACATTTTGTTGAATATCTAGAAAAATACATGAGGAATTATCCTGAAACTCTCAGTGTATAAACATAATAGGACAGGTCATATATATCCGTGAAGATTTTTTCCAGAAACCTTACAGGAGACCGTCAACAAATTAAAAAAGAATGAATATCTTTCGGATAACCCTGTCAAAACAAATGCAGCAGAAGCGCTCAAACTGTAGACTGTGATTAAGTGGCTTATTGTTATAAACTGTGTTCATTTTTATGTCGATTTCATGTATACTCGTAGAGAAATTAAGGTTTTTATAAAAATAGTCCCAAAATTTTCCAAGATTTTTGCTTATAATTTGCAGAGTTCTTAATATAAAATAATAATATTTTCTGAAAATCTGACAAACAACATTGCACATAATACCCTGTAATCAGAATTAAAAAATAATAAAAATTGTACGAAAGATGAGTAGGTTTACTAAATAATTTTTCACTACGCATGCGTCAACGATATCAAAATTTCATTTGCATATTATGTTGGCCCAGTGGCCAATAGGTTCTGACCTCATACTGGTAGACGGTAGGTGCTGGGTTCGAACCCAATCGCGACCGTCGGCCTAACTGCTCGGAGTTTTCCGTGGTCTTCTTCAAAGCTTGCGTAAATACGGGTTATGTTCCCTTAGAAAGACCACCACGGAGGGCACCCCACACTTTAGGGCCTATATCCCACAGTGTAGATAATTGGCCGACATACATACACACATATTATGCTGGCTAAATGTATAGAGCAACTTTTGTGAAAGTCGCAAAACCATAGCTTGAAAATTCTAAAAATAATGGTCAATATAATAAGTTGAAAATCCGTTGTTCCCAAAATGAAGCCAAAAAAAAAAAAAAAAAAAAAAAATTAAGGATTTTATCCAAATGTAGTAGTAAGTTCCGTATTGTGTATTCTATATTGACACTAATCAATGAATATATGGATACAACCGCTCTTGTTTTTGCTTCATTTTGGAAATAACGGATTTTTAAGTGAGTCTATTGACGATTATTTTCAGAATATTCAAGCTATGATTTTGCAACTTTCACAAAAGTTGCTCTATATATTTAGCTAACATAATATTCATATGAAATTTTGATATCGTTGACGCATGCGCAGCGAAAAATTATTTAGTAAACCTAATCATTTTTCATACAATTTTTATTATTTTTTAATTCTGATTACAGGATTTTATGTGCAATGTTGTTTGTCACATTTTCAGAAAATATTATTATTTTATATTAAGAACTCTGCAAATTATAAGCAAAAATCTTGGAAAAATTGGGGAGTATTTGTATAAAAACCTTAATTTCTCTACGAGTATACATGTTATCGACATAAAAATGGACACGGTTTATAACAATAAGCCACTTAATAACAATCTATAGTTTGAGCGCTTTTGATGCATCAGTTTTGACAGAGTTACATTCATACTTTGTTTAATTTGTTGGCGGTCCCCTAAAAAGTTTCTGGAAAAAATCTTCAAGGAAATATATGACCTGTACTGTATTGTTTATACACTGATAGTTCCAGGATAATTCCTCATGTATTTTTCTAGATATTTTGCAAAATGTCTAAAATCGCAAGTGGACGATAATCAATGGCCAGGTAGTGCATTATATTTATACACTAAGATTTTCAGGATAATTCCTCATACATTTTTCTAGATATTTAACAAAATGTCTAAAATCGCAAGTGGACGGTCATCTCTGGCCATATAATATATATCAGGAGCTTTAGGGAACTGGCTAATTCTTTATTTCCCATTTTGCTATATGGGGGAAACTCGGGTGGAATGGGACAGTAGGTTTTTATTTTTGTGCATTATTCTAAATATTTCATCGATCGCACACAAGATGAAGCAATGATTGTCCATTCTTCAATTTACAAAAAATATTGTTATGCATAGACTTGCAAATGTATGAAAGAAAAAATTATTTCAAAAATCCAATTTAAATTTTATTTATTTGCTTTCAGTATATTAAAGGCTTGTTTATGTATAAATGTAATAGTTTTCCTATTTATGGAACATTATACTGTATATTATCCATAATTTAAACTAAGCCTAAAGAAGCATTTTTGTTTGAACAAGAAGTTTAACACAAATAAGCAAGTGGCGAGGAATGGGACGCGCCCAGTTCCTTTTTAAAATTAATAATAATGCGAATTGCTAACATGCAAATATTTTTAGAGGATAATATATTAATTATAACATTGATAATATATATATTAATACTTCAAAATGTAAATAAATTGGTGATTATTTAAGGCGCAACGCTAGGCACAGAAAAAGACCCGGATGATAATGCAAAGTCTATGAGGGCGTTCTTTTCAAATATTTCGCCCAAATTTTAATATTTTTACGTGATTGTTTTGCACAAGATTGTTGAGGGCAATCCGCAACCCGCGTAGTTTTTACTTTTTCAGTTTTGGTTTCAGATTTTTTTTTTTTAAATTACTTTAAATTACGAAATTGGTTTAAACTGGTTCTGAAATTGAAACTATCGTTATCCAAAAAATATAAAAGCAAAATCGAAAAAAAATAAAAACTAGGCCGGTTATGGATCATCCTCAGCTGCCTTGTTAAAAACATTCATGTAAAAATATTAAAATTTGAGTTAGGTATTTGAAAATAACGCTCCTATAGACTTTTACATTATCATCCGGGTATCTTTCTGTGCCTAATGTGGGGCCTTAATGACACCTATGACAGAGAATCCTGAATTTTCATTCTAGTCATGAAGATACTGGAATTTTATATTGTGGCATATACATTATCAATTTACAACCTTTGATTGTTTATCTTACCGACACTATAGATTATTTTGTGTCTTATAGCTTTTTTTATTATTGCTGTCCCATAACTCTTAATGAGGAGGTATGAGACACATTTTGAAACTTACGTTCTCTTTAAAATAAAATAGTATTTGCACGTTATGTTTCTATATGGTTCAGGGGGATTAAAAAGTGTTCTACCTTGCATCCTATACATTGAAATTTTTCTTTTTGTATATAAAAAAAATCTTACTTTTGTAAAAAAAGTCCCACACCACCCCACTCTCCCCTATATAGATATTATATATTAATACACCATTTACATGAAAATAGAATTTTTATCATTAGTATTAAAATACAGTTTAAGGACTAACAGTTTATTGTATATACTTAGGTTTTTACCACCTTCTCCCCAGGTTTTTACCGGTAAAAAGCCAACCCTGTTTATTGGTCTTGTTTCAGAACGGGTAGAATGAAAGATTTTTAAAAATTATATCATTAGAGAAATGTTTAAGATTTATAAATGACAGTGCAAAAATCGCCTTTAAAATACGAGATCTTCATCACCTGCGGGAAAATTTCACATTTGTGTAAAATTACGATATAAGTTTTTATTCATTGTTATATTTTTTGAACACACACTATTTCTGTAAATTATATTCTGAAAGTTCAGTGGAGTAAATACAGCTTGTTTTCCTTTTATAATTTGAATGTTCATGACTAAAAATTTGTCATATCGGATGATGTTGATGATTGAGAAAGGGGATGATACTAAGGGACCGTACTGATTACGGTCTTATCAAACTTAAATTACTATTATTGAAAAAAAAATATTTTATTTTATTTAACCATAAAATTCTGCTACTAAATAAGGTTTAATGCGAAAGAATACTTTCGAAAAAAAATGGGTGTAAATCTGCATAGCCGATAATCAGATCATAAGGTATATTCATTTCAATTCCCTAACATTTTCTCACCTTTTTGAAAGAAAATGAAACCAAAAGTATGAAAATATGAAGAATTGGGAGTAAGAAAACATAATGGTAAACCGAAGATACCGCTAAATTCGGGTTTTTAGGCATTTCCCACCAAGGTATGACTTGGCTGACTAATAACGTTTTAATATGCAAATCGAGGTTTTATCCGTGATTTTTATTTTTAAATGAGACTAAATGATTGTCCGTGCTACCGCCCCCCCCCCCCCCACCGATCTAATCTTATTATGAAGATTATTTTGTAAATAATGGTGGTTAATAAGGAAAATATTAATAATGAAAACCCTGTAAATAAGTTTTGATTACTTTAAGATTTGCAAGTATTCAATTGTCTTAAATGAAAAAGTTACCCCCCCCCCTCTCAAATAAAGACAAATCAGGTATACTGAAACAATATTAGAGAAGTTACGCGAGGCTGCAATATGATGTGAATTAGCCTTTACAGGAGGGGTTCGGATAGCATCTATCCGACAATATATGCAAAGCCGTCCAGATGCTGTCCGAGATCCCGTGTAAAGGTTAAAATTAAAACTTCGCGAATAAAATTAATTGCTTTTAACTGTATATAGACGCAAAAACACATTTTAACCTTAACTGCTCTGACAAAAATTGTTTCATAAACTACTGTGACCTGTCTGTCAGACCATTTAATCTGAAGATGAATAAAATGTTTCATTAATTCTCAGAATACGATTTATGTATTAAACTTTATGTACAAGAATATTATAAATCAAATTCAGCTATTCAAAAGTATTTAGAGGTAGTAATAAGACTCCAAACTAAAAAAAATTGACCAGTATCTATAGTTAAACTAAAAATTACAAGTTAAACTGTGAAACTTGAAAAACTCACGGTGTCTGAGACCACTAACAGCAGTTAAGGGTTAAATCTAAACAGTTGAGTTTAAACGCAAGGTAAAATGGTCATAGAATATTCCGATTGCAACAAGATTCGTATATAATAACTGATTTGTAATGAAAAAATATGTAAATATTTTTACAATCTTTCATTTCGCTCTTTTTAATTGTGCGTCCTTAGGATTCCCGTGCCTAGAACAGTTTGCTCCAATTGCTCCTCGGTAGCTAAGGCCTCGATAAATCATTTAAAAATATTGACATGTAAACAAGAAATTGTAAAATAACTGCCTCATAGGTTTAATATTAGCAAGCGGGTATTTTGGTGAGAGTGTAGCTTGTAGCTTCACATAATAAACTTACCAATCAATCATACTAACAAAAAAATCTAATTTACTGTTTTCTTATGACATTACATATAGGGATGTACGATAAATTAACGTAACAATAAAATACAATTAAATAAAATTAAATCTTACCTTTAATCAGACTTTGTCCGGTTCACTGGTCGCGCAAATCGGATCATTAAGTCCTCATTGTTGTTTTATTGTAGCTCAGTGGTTAGTCCTCTATTAATATAGCCAATTTACACACCACCATGTTTTGCTTTGCTCACACCCGTAAACTTTACTTGCCGACACCGAAAGCAGGAAGACACACGTCATAGCGCATGCGCAAGTTGCCAGTCACCCGATGAGGTGGTACATTGCTACCAATACGAAGTGCATGGCACCTTATTTAGCTCCCATCATCCAGGAACAGATCTGTCGTCACCTCAACCACATATTCAAGCTCCTATGACACCCTAGGGTTCCAAATGGCACCGCCTTTTCACCTCCAGGTCCCAAATGGCACCGGTTTGTCACCTTTATTTTTAACAGTGTATTTCAAAACGTTTTTAACATTTAATTACTTAACCACCATGCATACTATATTCTTGCAATCGTTTTGAAAGCCATTTTTTTCTTGACGGATATACACGTTTCAGACATTAGAGATTACGAAAAAACATATATTTAGGGGTGGGAGGGGGGGGGGAATGCCGCTCGTCCCGTCTGTGTGTGCGTCTGTAAACGCTTTGACTCCCGAAAAAACTGAGATAGGGACTTAAAATTTGGTATGTAGTTAGTATGTAAAAATGGAAAGAAGCATTTTTAATATCAGTAACCTCGATTACCTGGAACTATTTTTTTTTAAACTCTTGAAGTATTTGTTCTGGTGGAACATACATGAAAATTTTCGAAATTGTTTATTTTAAAAGATAAATACAAAAGGCAATAAAAAACATAAATTTTGCATATAGAATGAAGTCAATCGGTAAATTAGTAGCTGGGATATGTCTAATCTTATTTTCCACATTTTTGGATTTTTCATGCCGCTGTATTTCCTTGAAATTTCAATTGAAAGATGCATTTTAATTGGAAATGAGACGCTTAATCCAACGCAGTAAACTGTTGGTTGATATAATTATAATGATTGGAGTTATAAGGATGCTTCTTTTATGCATTTTTGTAATACTTGACTATCCCATCGATCAAAAAACAATCGTTAAATGTAAGATTAAATGCCAATAATGGCTTATCGTAAATGTCCCATTCACTTGACATTAAACATGTTACATGTGTTTGTTACGTTGTCAAGAGACTTTTAATTCAATGTTTTTATTTGTAGTAATATTAATATTTTACTAATTTATTTGTTATTTTTTTTATTTAAAAAAATTATGCCAATTTGTATAATTTATTAATATTTTGGCGATTTATATCATATGTCGAAATGGGTTGATAAGATAATCAAGTAGTACACGCAATTCCGTAATAGAGCATTACTATGTATTAAAAATATTTATAAATATGTTTAAGTTATATTTCGGAATTGCGATGCATTTTATAAATAGTTTCCACTGTTTTATTTTCATATTTTATATTATGCATATCCATGTTGGGTAAGTATTATCGTAGTCCCCAACGACTAGTTTTACTTTAATAACATCACAGAATTGTTTTTTATTATATCGAGCTATACATTCAAGTAACATTTAAGTATAAATAATAAACTGAAAATATACTTAAAATATTCAAGGATATAAAGAAGTATTGCTATTTCTTGAAAGAAAAAAAAGAAGTCTAAATGTCAGTATCACAAAAGCCAACCGTAATTCTTTTTCATGCACGACTGGAAAGAAATATTTATGAAAAGATCTCAAATATGCATTTTGGATATTTTGAATTCAAAGGCTTAAAAAGCACGCCATAAAAAAACAATGTACGAAAAATGTTTAGGTATTAAACAAAACTTTTGGAGCTTGCGTAAAACTTCGTCCAGTTATTTGTATGAAATGCCAGAGAGGTTTTTATCTGTTTATATTCAAAGCATTTCAAAAAGGGTTTCTGTACATTCTATGTAAAAAAAGAGAATATTTTATTCAAACTTGCTTTTGAAAGAGTTTTTATGAATCTTATTATTTAAGGCGTCTTATATGTGGGTCTATATATGTGGATGTGGGTGTGGATGCGCGCATACGCGTGTATAGAGGAAATTCTGTAATTATGCAATGTCGGGCACTGTAAATTTGTTAAGCAGTTATAAAAATGATAACATTGACACTGGAAAAAATAAAAGGAAGAAGAAGTAGAAAAATCTGCAATACTAAAGATGTACATTTATGGGAATGTGAATTCTTACTAAAAATTTATCTGTACACTGCACAAAACAAACAAACAAACAATTATATATATCTACAAAATTAGTAAAAACAGAAATCTGTAATTTTACAGAAAAATCTATTAAAATTACAGTAAACTTACTGAAATTGTATCTGTAACCGAGATTTCAGTCATAAAAAATTATACACTGCCTATTCTCAAACACAAAAATAAACACTTTTTGTCCCCAAATTTACAACACATTAATGTGATGTGAAACGTTTTTTGTTTTATGATTGTACTCTTAATATGTTTCAAAAGTGTTGCTATCTAGAAATATCTTCTTAATATGTTACATTTTGGATATTTTGAATTCAAAAGCTTAAAAGCACGCCGTAAAAATCCAATGTGCAAAAAATGTTTTGGTATTAAACAAAACTTTTGGAGCTTGCGTAAAACTTCGCCCAATTATTTGTATGAAATGCCAGAGAGGGTTTTATCTGTTTATATTCGAAGCATTTCGAAAAGGATTTCTGTACAGCCCATGTAGAAAACAGAGAGAATTTTATTAAAACTTGCTTTTGAAAAATTTTTTTTGAATCGTATCAAATATCAAATCGTTCTGAATCCTATTAAAGACATGATCTATGTATATGCATGTGTGTATGCGCGCGCGCATGCGCGTGTATAGAGGAAATTCGGTTGTTATGCAATGGTTGGGCAATATAAATTTTATAAACAATTATAAAAATTGTAACAATGACTGTGAAATAAATCTGTAATGCTACGGATGTGAAGTTACGGAAATTTGTATGCTTATTAAAATTTTATCTATACACTGCACACAAAACAGATGTAAATCTACACGATTAATTTTTGTAAAGCTTCAGAAATCTGTAACTTTAGAGAAAAATCTATTAAAATTACAGTACACAGCAAATTCTCACAGACAAAAATAAACACATTTCGGAACGCTTTTTCTCTCCAAATTCACAAAACATTAATATTGATGTAAATATATTTTGGTGTTATGATTGCGTTCTTAATACGTTGCAAAAGTGTTGCTCTTTAGAAATGTTTTCTTAATATGTTACAAAAGTATTGATATGTAGAAATTTCTTCTAAAAATAGTGTTGTTATTGTATTGAAATAGTCTTGAAAATAGTATTGATGAAAATAGTTTCTTAAAATAGTGTTGAGCAGTACAGCACGTTTTACAGAACAAATTTACTATAAAGAAGTTTTTAAAATATTCAGATCTTGGCCTAGTAGCAAACCAATATTGTTTCAACGTTGCGGCAATATTTCATTTATTGGAAATATTGCTAATAAAACGCCTATATTGATTATATATTGGCATTTCATTGGAAATATTTCCAATGAATTCTCAATATTGTACAAATTCTGGCGTTACATTGGAAATACTTCCACTAAATTTCTAACAGCGTACAAATGTTGGCCTTACATTGGAAATATTTCCAATGAAACCCCTATATTGGCATAATATTGGCTGCAAATATTGGCTAAATAAGGGCAAAATGTAAACATCCCAATATTGGAGTAATATTTCATGCCAGTGCGCCAATATTTCTTCAAGATATAGCCAGTATTGGCCGAATATTATTTGGCTACTGGTGTGGTGTAATAGCATACAGTACTAAGGATACAGTATCGTAGTTAACATCCCTTGTACGTTCCTGTAAATACTATCTACTTTCTATTGTACATGAAGTAACTTCTAATAAACCTCAGCATGTATATCAATTTCATAAAATATGAAATAGTTCAATGTAAATAAAACGTGCCAAAACAATGTTTCATCCTATACCATTATGTATAATGAAATATTTTTGTGTAGCCCTGTAAATCAATAAAAAATATTCTTTGCACGCCAGATTGTACAGAATGTTTATTTTAGTAAATACTTCATAGATGCATACCCATTTTATTATGTTCTAAAGAGTGTAACATCATTAAAATGCACTTGAAACTATTTTTTTTTCCAGTGGTCGTCATGTAACGGAATATTTTTGGTTGTCCCTGTCATTAGACTATGCATTCAATTTTCATAATCTATATTACAAAGGCCAAACGTATCTGTGCGTAACGCATACGTCATTTTGCGCATGGCAACACTTTCAAATTTTAAATTAATTTCGGTATTGCAATTTTTGCTCTAAAAGTTTTTTAACTTCTTAATGTCGCACATTTTATCATGCAAAGAGAGTATGCACCCTGAAGAATATCAACAGTTTAATATCTGTTTCAGCTAATAGCATTGAGACTTTAAGTTTTGAATCAAAATTATCAAATTAAAATGCCAATTTTTTAAAAATGTGAATACAGATGTGAAATGTACATTTGTAAATTTTGATATAGGAAAAATGATGCTGGGTTTAGATTTCGCGGGGGAAAAAATTCTATGATTGAGTCAAAGTTGAATAAATTTTGCTTTTTATCATTTTGGAATGCTAGCATAAGAGCCTTAATTGATAACTTTATCATAATAACATGTCTTTATTATTTTTTATATATATATTTATATTTATATATTATTTTTATATTTATATTTATATTTTATATTTTATTTATATTATATTTATTTTTATATTAATATTTATATTTATATTTTATATTTTATTTATATTATATTTATTTTTATATTTATATATTATTTTTATATTTATATATCTTTATTATTTTTTACTGCTTACATGTACGATTAAAGTTTAATTTTAACAATTTCTACAATTGCGTTTTATAGAAATAGTATTTTGTTAATTTGACGATAAATATCGTTTGTTTAAGAGTTAGACGTACCAATATAAAATCCGTTTTTTACTATAGCTAATTTTGTAGGTTTATTATAAGTTAATGAAACAGTTTCTTCTTAAACATTTTCTTTCGTCAAAGTTTGAAGGGTTCTACCATGTATTTGTAATGACTCAACAAATCATACAACTATTATATAGTTTAAATTTCGAACGATTCGGGTGGGTATTCTTTGCTCTGTTATATGCGCACAGACGTACCGACTGAACGATGCTGCGTGCGAACGCACATAAAAAAGGTCAAAAATTGTTATAAATATCTTCACAAGTTTGAACTTTCGATAAAGCGTAAATAAAAAAGGTAATTATTCCATATCAAGCGACCACGATAAATTAACGCATTAGAACAAAAGTTTTTGGACACTATGTCAATAGCATTCACGAAATTTGATGCGATTTCAAAGTGAATTTTAAACTGAATGCTTGTAAAAGAGTGTTTTATAAATGTTTGTGTTCTTAAGAAGAAAGCCTTTTGACTTTTATTTAAAAGTAATATTTCAAACGATTGCAAGTCAGTCTCAAATACAGTAACCATACGCATTTTAAAATAATTTTTTCATAACTATAACTTCGCATTACAGTGTACTACACACACATTTCAGATATTGTTTAAAGGATGCGAATATACATTTTTAAAATATTTTGTTCGAATTGTTTAACGATTAAAAATTGAGCGACTTAAATTTGAGAGCATCATTTTATGGCGAATTTATCGAATTCGTGCATGATTGTATTTAAAGATTTATCAGCATTTCTTGAAAAGAATGGACTTTCCTGAACATAGTAGCAAAGTTATGTAGTATTAAAATTATATAAAGTTTAAGAATATACTAAAAAAAAGTGCGATTTTTATCAAATTTGAGACAAATTCTCTCGTGTTTTTACTCATCACCTACCTCAACCTAGAAAATATGAGTCGAGCGTTTAAATGAAATGATTAACACAAGAAATGCTGAAAATTTTAATCAAATTTTATAAAAATATTCTACATTAAAATTTTTATTTAAAACAGTTAAAATTTTATTTTAACATTTTTTCTTCTTTGTTTCGTTTAAGCGTTATTTTATAATGAAATTTCTGGTTTGAACCGAAATATATTTTTATGGTAGCGGTCAAAATGACCGCTCATAACCGTTGCATGTTAATCAGAATATTATTTAAGCATTCGACTATGGTTATCTTAGTAGACATAAATGGTGAATACAAGCATTAAAGCTATAAATCGAAATAATAATAATAATAATATTAATAATAAGATATTTCGTTATTCCTTAAATAGCAATTTTTTATTATATGCTGAAAAAAAGGTTTGATCCATAAACAAAAGTCATAAAACCAAAATTATTAATTCTTTTTCCTAGAAAAGTTAATGTCTTTTCAATGTATTTTTCATGTCAGCTTTCTTGTGATACAGACTTTATAAACAAAAATAAAAACTTTAAGGATATTAAAAAAGGAATTGACATTTCTCAGAAAATTATTCTGAATTTAAATGTCATAAAAGCACCCATAACTCTTCTTGCATATGGACTTGAAAGAAATATTTATGAAAAGCTCACAAATATATATTCGGCTATTTCAAATTCAAAGGCTTTAAAAGCACGCTGTAAAGAAAAAAAAGTCTTAGTAAATGTTAAGGCAGTAAACAAAACTTTGTGATTTTACTCGTATTTAAAACTTCGTATTTTTATGAAATACCAAAGAGGGTTTAATTTGTTTTTATTCAAAATACAAAATACTACAAAAGTATTTTGTTCTGTAAGCTGAATAAAACAGATAAGTGGGATTTTCAAATTTGTTTCTGAAAGAGTGCATGCTTTTTTACTTTTACTCTTTTAAACTTAATTTTTTGAATGTACATTTCAATTTATTACACTTCTTGCAACAATGAGATTTTCGGGACGTAGTGGTTAAAGTTATCTACCAGGGTTGGTCAACTGTGGCACGCATCCCACTACTAAAATTTTACAGCAATAATTATCTTATTTAATCAATAAACCTCTGCGATTCCAAAAAAATCGGCTATTTCTTTCAAAAATTAGTGATATCAGGCATGCCACAGTTGGGCATACATGTTACATACTGTTAAAATTACATAAAATTGTAGAATGTACTAAAAAAACTACATATGTTTTTCAAAATTGAGGCAAATTCACAGAGTTTTCATCATCATCTACTTCAATCTGTCAAGCTTGGTCGAATGCTCGAATGCTCGAATAAAATTTACGGTTAATGGGAGGTTTTACGTCACTGGCCTAAAATTTACATGATTGTTAGAGTATCGTTTATCTCACGAAATCTTAGTCTGGCTTCCCTGTCTGTCCGTATAACGATCGTACAGAAACTAAGTTAAAAACTTGATTCTTTCTTCCAGTCATACCCGAAATCATAAAATTTTGAAAAGGTATGTTATTATAATTAAGGAGTCATACGACTGCTAAAAGTCGAAAAATCACAAAAATTGTATCTTTTTCGATATTTTATATCTTGAAAAGTATAAGCCATAATTTTATTTTATGTTAATAGAGCAATGTCTTATGTATACACATCTGTCTCATTCTTGTTTGGAAGTTAAAAATAATTTGTTTTAGAGAATCATAAATAATAAGCAATTTGCTGAAGAAAAAATTTGATATCAAAGATAACGCACTTGAATACTCAAATTATATTGAGTTTAAAAACAAAATTTCTGTTTTTTACACATACTACAAAAACTAAAGATTAATTTGAACCTAAATTTGTATAGATTTAAACCATATTTCTATTTTTGAAATTAAACTGAAAATAGTGTATTTTTTCATTTAAAAAATTAAATTTTATCTATGCATAGAAAATGTATCCTTTAGCAATCTTAACGCAAATTTAGGCTCGGTTTCAAGAAAATGGCATTATGTATCATCTGTAAAAATTTCATGCAAGAATATTAGATAGTTTTAGAGATAATATGTGCGTTGTGTGAAACAACACATTTTGAGATAAATCACTTTGAAGTACTTTTTTGCTGAAACAGTTTACAGTAAACAGCTGACACATTTTTAATCATAACTTCCGTAATTACGGGAATTTTTTCAAACGGATTGTCTTAAAATACGCAGAAAAGGCTAATCTTTCATATAACTGTTTTTCCAAAAAATCGAATTTTTCAACTGTTTAACAGTCGTATGACCCTTAAATAAATTTATGCAATGACATTCCAAAAGGTAGGATTTCAAATAACCATTGTGAACTCGATAGTCGTGTGTAAAGTGCCTTATTTCTATCCGAAAGGCGCCTTCGAAACCTGTCAGCGGAAGTTGAAATTTTCAATCTTTTACTTTCATTTATCCGATGGATTTAATTAAAACTGTTGTAAGAGGAGTTACTTTGAATGCCTATGAGGCACTGCTCAAACATGTCAACCATGTCTGTAGAGCATAGTGTCTCTCCCGGACGGCTTATTAAAAACAATGACTTATAAAAAAAACAATTTTCAATCGTAAGGGAGGGGGGAAATTACATGAGAAGTTCACAGTCGCTGAAGCACAAACTGCCCCCTCGTGTCGAGTGGGTGGGAAAAGAAAAATGCGGAACACTCTCGACCTGCTATACGATAGAAAGACAGGCAGCTAAGAGGTTTGGATGGAAACATCCATTAAATATTTATTTTAAAAAATTTAGTTTGGGCAGCAACACTGTCCGAGATAGTATCTCTTATAGCCAGGATTGAGGTGGTGAGGGGAGATATCTAAGGCGACGTGGGGTTACTTTGTGACTGGTGGAGTTATTTTGTAAAACCTGAAGTAGTTTGCATATTTCGTGTTAGGATTTCTAGAAATGGTCACTGCATGATGTGGCCCAAAGTACTAGGACATGAAAATGCTGTTTACTTTCCTGACACACCGGACTGAGCGGGAGATTAAAAAAAAGCAAACTAAACCAGGTGTCACAAAATAACTCCATCTTACGGTATAACAGAACAAATCATAACAAAAGCAATTATAACATAAAACTATTAATGTTAAAGTTAATGCTATTTATTCTGTGTGATTTTTCAGTTAAAGATGTTTGGTGAAAATAAAAATATTTACTTGTTTTCTGGGTAGATAGAACTGGTGAATGCAATGTAAAAACAATTCGGAAACGTTTTCGAAAACTACGGACAACTAGTAAAAATTTTTTTTTATAAATTCTGCTTTGACCTTTTATGCACTGACGGTACTTTAAAGTACCATTGAAGAAAACTTTATATAAAACTTATTTATTCTGTCTATTAATAAAAGTTTATTCTTTCCACACAAAACACTCTTCTCGATCAAATTTAGATAGAATAGAGAAACAGTCGAAACCAAATATTTTCAAAAAGTGGTAGTTTTATTACTCATTTTTATAGGTATTTCTTTTCTCTCTTTAAATAAAATTATATGAAACATATTCAACTGCAAAAGTGTTTCCATTTATAGAGAGGATCATAATGCATTTAAACTCTTTTTTTTTCTTTTACTTTTTTCTATCTTCAATAGAAAAAAAGTATTGCAATCGATATTTTTTCGACTTCCGGTTTTCGACGGATTTACACGTTTTAGGAGTCAGAGATTCCAAAAAACAAGTTTTTAGAAAATGTCTGTCTGTGTGTCTGTGTGTCCGCCATTCTACCATCAAAAAGTGTATGAAGTTATGCATAGAATTGAACCAAATATTTTGTCAATGTTTTTGGCTGTGGCAAGCAGGTACTTCTCCAGTTTTGAAATCTTCCGCCGGAAGGGAGCGCTGCAATCGCGATTTTTGTGCCATTTTCATTATTGTACCGACCAAAAGTATATGAAGTTGTGCATCGAATTGAACAAATTTTTTGTGTATGTGTGTTATTTTCAATTGAGAATGTGTTAATTAATCTGATTATTTTTATAACTATTTCACAAAAAATTTGTAATTAACGATACATTTTTAATACAATTTTAACGAAAAAAGCATACCTAAATTCCACATTAGTTCTACCTAAAAATTCCAGTATACCTTCAGGTATTAAAGTAGATAATAACTGAAGTGAATTAATTTATTAATAAATAATTCGGTGGATAAAGAATTGAATTTCAAGGATAAATTCTTTTGTGAGGTTTCTAAAGGTAAAGGAACATTTTTCTGAATTTTGTGAGACTAGAAAGGGGTTATTGTACATTTTCGTTAACGATTATAGTACATTTTCTTAAATAAAGAAACAGCCGTCTTTTTCTACTTTGTAAATTGAGTAGATGGTGAATATAGGCATTAAATCTATAAGCCGAAAATATACTAAAATGGAATAAATATAATTATGTTAATTTTTAAGTATTCCTTTTTCATAATACACAGCGAAATGATTTAACCCATAAACAAGAAATGCAAAATCTAAATTATTAACCCTTTATATCATTGCATTACACATCACCAGAATACCTAAAAGTCAATATTACTAATACAGTTGACATTAAAAAATGATTTTTTTGTTATTGCTGTTATCTTCAAAGATATCAATTAATACAAATTGTTTCTAGAACTTTCAATAAGCGGCAATACTGAATTAATTTTTTTTTTCATACCAAAGATTTACATGTCATTTTAGCTATTTCACTGACTCTTGTAATTTTATATAGACTGGAAACGCTCAAAAATAGACGTAAAACATTATGAGAGAGAAATTTATTTAGGAGAAATGCGTTATTTTCTATTCATTGCATTGTAAAAAGAACCTTTTAGTCAATATCATTTTGTTTATATTTTATTTTTTTAAATAATTATTTTTTACATGCTTAAAATGATGTTTTCTAGCATCTGAATAAATATTTTTCAAATTATGTCGGTTATAAAAAGTTATAAAGGTTTATGCTTTTACCGAGATATGTTTATGGTCTTCGAATACGTATTTTATATTTAGAAGAGCTTTTATATGATATAGACCTTATAAGCAGAATTTTTAAAGAAGTAAAGATGTTAAAAAGGGCACTGAGAATTTCTTTATAAATATCACAAAAGTCACCCATTACTCTTTTTACATATAATTTGAAAGAAATATTTATGAAAAGCTCTAAAGTATATATTTGGATGTTTTAAATTCAAAGGCTTAAAAGCATGCCGTAAAAAAGGGTCTCATATAGTGCTTGGATAGTAAACAAAGCTTTGTGCTTTTATGAAATACCAGAGACTTTTATTTGTTTTTACTTAGAATGAAAAAAAATACTACAAAAGTATTTCGTTCTATAAACTGTGTAAAAAGGAGTAATGGGATATTCAAACTTGTTTCTGGAAAGAATGCATATTTTTTTCATTTGCTTTTAGGGTATTTGTCCATTTTTAGCGCACTTAAAAAAATATGTATAGAATATTTTATAAAGACACATATACTTAATTCAAATGTAATAAGAAATGACAAACAGACATAAAATATTAGCTATATCTTTATAACATTTTTAAAAATTGGAATTCTTATGTTCTTTTAAACATGCTTGCATGCAAAACAGCGAACCACCCTGTTCAACCACATGCATTCGAATTTCCTTTGTTCAATGAGACTGAACAAAACATTAACCACTTAATCGTCGCGCCCGCACTGTAAAAAAAAAAAAAAAAAAAAAAAAAAAAATGTCGATCTACTAAAAAAACTTTAGTGATCCTTGTAATTACTAAAAAATTTTTTGTAATCTTAGTTGGTTACAAGAAAATCTGTAAGAATTACTAGAAAAAAGTTAGTAACGAATAGAGTTAATAATTTTATATTTTTAATAGCTATTACTAAAACTCACTTGGTGTAGCCTTAATAGCATAGTGGTTATAGTAACGGACTCTAGGCTAAAAGGTCCCGGGTTCGATACTGGCCACTGCCAAATACGCCCCGAATATATGTAGTGTAAGTACTCGTTAATAAAGGGATTATGAATATACTGTCCGAGCAGTAGCAATGTTTGGTGCTGCCATCTATTGCGGTTTTGCCGAAAATCTTCCGCTTCAGAAGTCTGGATGCAGCTCGAAGGAAACTCCTGCGCTTCGGGCCCACGTAATGGTTATTAAAAATAATTTTGGAGCTATTACTAAAATTTACTTGGTGGCTCATACTAAAAATTTTTAAGTTAGTTATACAAAAAAATTCTTTTGTTTAGTTTACAAAAGAAATGCTTGTTTCGCTTGCAAAAAAAGTTTGTTATGGTTACTAAAAAATTTTGTGGAATACAAATTTACTAAAAAAATTTTAGTAATTTTTTTACAGTGCAGTGGCCCCATAAAAATGAGGATACTTGACCCATAAAAAAGAGAATGGAATACATATATCTTTTTATTTTTAGACTTTAAAATATAATTTTGAAAATATTTGTCTGCAAGAGTGGATTCAACTAAAAACATTTACAAAGAGTCGGACATGTTAACATTAGCTTTTGGAAGCTGAATTGCTAGAATCACATTGTATCGTCCAGTTCCTCTATGTAACCTTAGTTTAAAAGGAAAGGTTACAACTTTTTATGTGATTTAGAAATTCATTTTCTCATCTCACTGGTGAACTACACAAAGGAGACTGTAGTATGGCAGAAGTTGCTGATAAAAAATAGTTTCCCCTCACAGACAATTTTTCTCTGAAGACCAGCAAGGCCGGTCACAATGGGGGTGGGGCGCGCGAGCAATTTCATCTGTCTCCTTACAATAATTGGGGTCCCAATAATTTCTTGACTAAATTAAGCTCCCGAGAATGTTTGCACTGAAGATCTTAATCGTCGGGCTTCTAAGGTGCCATCACAAAACGTAAAAACCTCTTTTTACTTTGTAAAGAAACCTATTCTAATCTGGGGCCTTTTTAAGAAGAAGGACAGCCCTGTGAAACACATCAATAAACTAGTATACTATAATCTTATAGTATGATAATAAATTATTGTAATGTAATATAATCCATAAATTATTATAATAATATATACCAAATAAGATCTAAAAAAGTCAGTGTAAGTACGAAGTTCATTGGTATAATAATATTTTTTGATTATACCCTAAATAGTTGTGAATTACGAAAACTTATTGACTTTAAAAATGAATCGTAAATATATTGGGAAAAAAAAAAGAGAAAAAGAAAAAGAAAGGAATCATTAAGCTGCCTATAAATATTCTTCTTTTCAAGTAAATTTATTCTTTTCGTTTTTTTCTTTTGAACGTTTCTCTACATTCTAGGTTTTAAGTCGGTAAAAAAGCCTTTGATATTGTGAGAATTCACCATTGATAAATTCAAGGAAATCCTTTTACAAAAGTTAGCTACGTATACACCACACTCTTACGAAATTGGCTGAAATAAGTCGGCGAATTAGCAACAGCTAGGAGCAAAATTTCTGAAGAGAGAGAGAAAGAGTACTTCGATTAGAGGTTGTAATTTGCCGCCGAAACCGCTTCGGAATTTTTCCTTCTTAACCTTGAGGTTGCGCGTTTTGATAGGCGGAAATTCAATATAGATGAATTGGAAATATAAATGGATCTATGATCAGGTTTCGAAATTGATAATTCAACTGCATTTAGATAGAAAAAATGTTCGTCGAATATAATTTCACATCATTTATTATGTAAGTTCGCTTATACTTAAATCTTCATCCGTTTACTAAGCTATACGAAACCTGAGTCTGAATGGAAATTCATTTTATAACAGAAAAAGATTAAAAAAAATACATAAAAAACGTAATGTATATAAAAAACGTAATCATGCAACCCGGTATTAATAATTAATTATTAAATGCATAGTGATGCATATCTGCAGCAATTTTTATTTAACTCTTAGGTAACACTATATTTATGTAGAAATATTAATCCTGAAAAAAATTATAAAAATATGTTACTAAATAAGTCAAAAATCTGTCTATCTAACTATCTATCTATCTGTCTATCTAACTATGTATCTATCTATATATATATACGGAAGAATTCCATTTGGCTTTGTGTATAGTATGTGCTTAAATATGTAGCCAATAAAAAGATAAATAAAAACTTAAATCTTAATTTTACAAAAGTTTTGACTGGTGAAAAGGATTTCCTATTTTAAAGAAAACGCGCGTTTTTATTCATTAAGCTAAAACATTTTTCTGAAATTAACGACGTAACTTTCAGTGAATTTTTACTCTAATCATGCTGAAATTAACCCGTTAATGGCCACATTAAATTACGATTTGAAAATTCAAATTCATTATTGCCACCACTTTTTTGAAAAAAACAATATTCATCCTATTTAATAACAAGTGAACTGATACCAGAATAAAACCAATTAGACTCTTTTTTGTTAAAACTGGTGGGAATCAAATAATTCTGAATAAAATCCGTGAAGCTTGCAATCCGTGAATGTCTCGTGCGACGATTAAGTGGTTAAAGACTGTGAAATCAAAATAAATACCGTGATTGAATTTATATTGCCATGCCAATGGAAATTAAATTTTTTTACATGTAGATACTATTTTGTCGATTTTTTTTTTCAACAAATTATAATATTTAAACTTTCAGTGGGCATTCTATAATTTTTCAGAAAAATTGCAAAAATTCTGCTGAAAATTCGGCAGGAACGAAACTCGAATGAAAGTATATTTATTCCAAAATGTCCTTTCTTTAATTCGGAAATTTTCAATATGACACTTTGATTTGAGTTGCACCCTATGACAAACTCTTTATTTATTATAAACTTCACTGTTTACAATTATCAGTCTTGACCAGCCTTACTCAACCTTTTTTTTTTTTTTTCACACGGGCCACAAAAAAGCATTTCCAACATTACGCGGGCCGCAAAACACTTAAAAATGTACAATTAAAATATTAAGGTAATAAAAGTAGTAAAATAAAGCAACATAATAAATTTAATATTTTCAGTACGGTTCAACGTTTATCTCGGATGAAATGTTACAATTTTCTTTTAACATCACTATTTCCAAACAATAAAGTTCATGGTATATTTCTGTTGCATATATTGTATACACAGGTCCCGATCAATAGAAATAGATTGGATAATTTGGAAATAGTTTGAAATTTTTGGACAATTTTTTTCACTACAAGCGATCATTTCCTTTATACAGGATTCGCACACTCCTTATATTTTGTAAGGACTCTGACACCAATATTAATGATAAGAAAATTTTTATTTAATTTTTAAGAAACAGAATTCGCAAATACCACCTTGATTCACAATTTTTGCATTATTTTTCTACAGTGAAATACATTGTAAGTACTGTAAAAATTTAGTGGTAGAGTTGTGCGAACCCTGTTTATAGCAAATATAAAAAAAGGTTCTAGCCTAAAAATGCAGAATTTTAAAGTTCTAACGTCAGATTTTCTGTAATTGTAAAGTCTTTTGCACAATCCAAAACTTTATTTCCAAAATTATTGTAAAAATATATTGTTCAAACTTATTTTGGTATACTATTTGATTACTGCTGAAGCTTATGAAATCTATACTACACTGTAGCACAAATAAGCACTGCTTATAAAAATACTTTCTGACTAACAGAACAACATTCAAAAACTTTTTTAATTATTTAAATTATTTGTAAATATAAGGACAGATTTCATATTTTCTTGAAACTATAGAAAGTAACTTTTAGGGTCTTAAACACTTTTTATGCAGTGCTCAAAATACTTTTAAAATAAGGATTAATGATTATGTGCATCAGGTCACAGATAGAAGGTCGCACGGACCGCAGGATGAGAACGACTGATCTAGACTGATTTATGAAATGAATGCAAGTAGTTAAGCAAGAAATGCTTATGGGACTAAACTTTGAAATCGCTTTCTACGTGCTAGTTAAAAAGCTACAGACATAATTATTACAGAAAGTTTTTAGTTTGAAACCTCAGAATGGTTTCTCTTTGAGAAACTTCTAGTATAATAGATGGTCAGTTACAAAAATCATTATAATGATAAATCAAGGTATGCATGCCCAAAATATTTTTTAATTAGTTAAAATTAGTATAATTGGAAAATGATTTTTTGTCATTGATGAATTAATGGCAGTTTTATGTTATATGAAATAATTATGTTATATTGAAATAAAAAGTTTTGGTCAGAGGCACAGAGTCAACTTGGGCAACCGACAGTTATAATAAACTATCAATTACTCTTTTTTTTTTTTTTTTTTTTTTTTTTTTTTTTAGGATATTATTCGTTTTTGTTGTTGGTCGAAAATAGGAAGATTATTGAAATTCGGTTTCGGTGTCAGTTCCGGTCGTAAAAACCTGTTTCGATTGAGCCGTAACTAAAAGTATGTAAAAGAGAACCAGTTGAAACTTATATTAATGTTTTTAATTATCTCTATTTCGTTACATCTAATTAAAACATTTTCTAATTAGATGAAATTCGTATAATTAGAAAATAATCTTTTGTTGTTGATGAATTAATGATATTTTTTATGTTATATGAGAATAAAACGTTTTGGTCAGAGGCAGTGAGCCAACTTGGGCAACCGACCGTAGAGCTTTCTGCTAGAGCTTTTTATAGTGATATATTTAAAAACTGTCTTAACATAATTTTTTACATGAAAGTTTTTAGTTTAGCTCAGGGAAAAGTCGGGTAGTCGCGGACTGCGGGTAACTACGGACATTTCAATTTCTAAGAAATTCAAAGTGTTGCGTCAATAAAGAGTTATTGTAAATAATCGCCCTCTAGTGTCAACAAATGCAATTTAATTGTGACGTGGGCACGAAATAAGTTACTCGCGAGTGAGTGTTTTGCTTTTGTCAATGAATTTTCGCAGTGTCTGTCAAACATTATTTTTGATTATCAAGTATACAATACGTAAGTGTGCATTCTTCTCCATTGTTCTATGTTCTAGGATGTTTTATTTATTTAAGGGTTCTAATAATTTTTGTAGCAATTTTTGTACAATTTGGGTTGGGACACAATTGATTATCATACCCGGGGCTACTCGCCGTTTCTAGTGAGGCAAAAAAAATAAGGCCAATCTATTTTCATTATATTTCCTTAAATAATTCGATATTATTAGCAATGTTTAATTAACTAAAAATGTTCGTAGTTTTAATTTTATAAAATAAAGACAGAAATTTCACCCATTTGTTTTTTTAATTTGCAATTTATCCAAGTGTCCAGTGCCACCCGACTTTCCCCTATTTCAAATTTGTAGTCTCAAATTTACGAACTGAGGCCTACTTCATAGACTATAGACACGAAAATCTTGCTGCTAACTGAATTTCTTTCTGCCAATGGACATGTAATCAGTTAATGTAATTAACATTTAAGCTTTGGAAAAAAAAATCGGGCACCTACTGCATACCAAAAATCTGCCTTGAGGATGTTTTTCTACCAATTTTCATAAACAAGCAAAAATCCATTCAGCACTCATACACTGCCTCGGTATTGTAATTTCCTGAACAAGGATTGCAGTGAAATCTTCCAAGAGGCTGATACGAAAATCATCGAAACTGGCACGTTAATTAAACATAATATGTCCTCCATGACGATGACGGATTGGTAAATAATTATAAAGCCAGCAGGGGCAGTGGAAGATGCCACGGATAGTTTCCTAAAGGATATTATTCTTTCATTTGGGAGATGTATCGATTTCGGATATTGATTTCATTTGATTGGTTTTACGTGGAATTTAACAGATATCGCCAGCCCCCGAGCCTAAAAAATCTTTATTAAATTTCAACCTCCGCATGAACTGCACAACTGAGAACGATTTAATGCCGAAATAGTATGTATGGTGATTAAAGATAGTTAGAAATTCCAATGTCTTCATTTGCGATTGATGATAATAGCTAGTTTACGGCTGATAGTTGTAGCTGTCAGAAAACAGTAGCATAGAATTGCTTGGATACGAAAAAAATTGGCTACCAACATGGCTACTGTGGTTATGAATTACAATGCCTAATTGAAAGATTTAGTTTTAGTTTAATATCGTTTTATTTATTTCTGTTCCGAGTCCTTAACTCACATGGATTGATGATAAAGATCGATGATTTAAGGTTAAAAGACTTAATGAATTGCTATATTTAACGAGCTTTTAAGAAATGTATTTTGCCATAAATTATCTGAAACATATACATTACCCTTCACTACATCATGTGCCACATTTGGCACATATCTAAAAACACTATAATTCTCATTATGTGTCATGAATTTGGCCAATAAGATCAGTGTAACTGATCAAGAACAGTTCAAAAAATGGAATAACTCTTATTTTGTCCATGCCAGATGGTTGCATTCGATAAAAAATAAGAATTTGTTTTTCGGAAACAAAAACATTTTCGATTAAACTACTACGAGAAAATTTACTATCATTTTTACTGAATACTTAAAAATATTAATCTAACGAAAGTTGCAGAGTGTGAAGCAGATAAAAATAATTCATTTAAGACCATTTAGTTTCAAAATACAACAATACAATATTTAAAAATCCTAACTGTGCATATAGGGTACACGCCATAAAATATAAAATTTTTGTTGATAGTTTGAAAAATTTTCCCCCATTATTAGAGACAAGGTAGAACCCGTTGAATTTCGACGAAAGAAAATGTTTAAGAAGGAACTGTTTCATTGACTTGTAATAAACCTACAAAATTAGTTATAGTAAAAAATGCACCTCATATTGGTAAGTCTAACTCGTAAACAAATGATATTTAACCTAAGGTTAACAAATTACTATTTCCAGAAAACTCAGTTTTAGAAATTGTTATAATTAAACTGTAATCGTACATGTAAGTTGTAATATAAATAATAAAGATCTGTTATTACGATAAAGTTGTCAATTAAAGATCTTATGCTAATATTCAAAAATGAAAAAAAGCAAAGTTTATTAACTTTGACTCAATCATAGAATTTTTCCACCATGAAATCTAAACCCGAAATCTTTTTCACCGTATCCAAATTTACATAGCACTTTTCACATTTATAGTCACCTTTTTTTTTCTTTTTTTTATAAATGGTATTTTAATTTGATCATTTTGATTCGAAACTTGAAGTCTCGATGCTATTAACTGAAACAAATCCTCAAGTATTTATATTCCTTTTTAATGAGAAAATGGCAACATAAAGATATAGTAATCACCTTTTTCCCTTTTTCCCTTTGCTTTTAATCGATACTTTTGTTGCCACGATTAGAAAAAAGTATTAAAAACTACAAAAAAATTAATATTTCAAAAATAAATTAAGATATATTTTTCAAACAAATTGCATTTAAAAGCACATTTTTTCCCCTATACAGTGATGTAAAAATTGAAAATGTAGGATGTTTAGAAGTTTAAATTATTTGCAAAACTGACATTTCATTTCAAATTTCAAGTTGCCATTCGCAAAATGACGTATGCGTTACGCACAGATACGTTTGGCCTTTATAATATAGATAGATATAGATATGTAGATTGCAAAGAATTATTTTTTCCTAAAAATCGAAACAAATCGCGTTGTGAAGGGTTAACGTACATTGTAAAATAAATAAAAATCTGTGAAGCTACTAACATTTTCCTAGGAAATTGGGATTCCTAGAATTTTTTTTATAAAACGGTAACAACAAAAATTCATGTAACAGATACACATTTGTACTGAAAATAAAAAAATCTGTAAGATTATTAAGAATTTTTTAGGAAACTGGGATGCCTAATACTTTTTATATAGCTGTAAACCTGGTTTACAGATAAAATTTTAACAACATTACTGTAATTATAGTAGATTCTTTTGAAAAGCTGTAAATTTCAGTAACTTCAGAAAAAAAAAAACAGTTTGATAAATCTGTATGTTTTTTTTTTTTTTTTGTACAGTGCACACATAAAATTTTAGTAATCATACAGATTTCTCTTACTTTGCATCTGTAAAATCATAGATTTTTTTTAACGGTGCATGTTGATAAATGATAACGTTTCTGAATTTAACCCTTTAACGTTCATTGGTTTCGCCACGAAACCACAAAATTTTAATTCCGATACGCAACACTGACACCGGTATTTTTATCTAAAAATATCCCTTTTATTTTGTATGTGAAAAATCACGTTTTCTTATTTAGAAATATATTTGTTCTTTATTACCGGTGTCATTCATTTATTTCGACATCTTAGCAATGAAAATGCTCTGATCGTTGAAGGGTTAGCATCGATTTACACAACCAGTCCTCCATTTAAGAAGGGCCGATGTCTCTTTTTGAGGAAGGAGGGGGGGGGGACATCTGTTCATGAGCAACTTTTACCCCTTCAGTGCTCTCACAATTTAATTTTTTTTTTCTTTTGGGTCGCATAAACGGAGTAATTTTCATTCATAAATTAGTATAACATATAGATACATTTGTAAATATATGATAAGTTAAGGTAGATGTTTTCACGGGCCAAAATTTTCAGGTACGGTCCCGGAAGGCCCCGAATAAAAAAAATTCGGCACGGACCAGGCTCTTCCATAAATGAATGAAAACAGACCTGTTCCGGCAAAATATAATTTTTACAAAAAAAATCTCGATTTTTTTTTTTTTTTTTTTTTTTTTTTTTTTTTACCGTACAATTAGGATTTTTTAAAAAGAGTAATGCATAGGTATTTTCGAAAGATTTTTACAATATGTTCCGGACCACGAGCCATATAATGCAAAATAATTGCATTAATGATCATTCTAAGGTATTACATTATAAAAAGACACATAAAAAAAGTAATTTAGAATAAGAATTAAAAAATGGTTAAAAACATCATATTTGAAATATTACTCTGTAATTTATTAAAGTATGTTTACAATGATTATACTACCAAAGTTTATCCACTGTTAATTATACAAAAAAAGTATACTCTACACGTTTTGAGAGCAATTATGTCCAGTCTAAGTTTATAAAATAAAATGTAAACCTGAGCCTCGACCAAATCTGCTGTCCGACTCGGATTTGGACGCTGAACATGTTGCATTTCTGTATTGATGTTGCAAAAAGGCAACAACTGATGCAGCACATGTATAACTTTTTCTCAGCCTCATCAAGCGCATTGAAAATTGCCAGATTCGCCCGACTGTTTTGAATTTGTTACATAGGGTTGGTCAGTTCGTCATTTTAAAAATGGGTCTGGACAGTTTATTTTTTTTTCTTTAGATCCAATCCTTTAAAAAATTGTCCTTATTCTGCCGGCAAAATTTAAGACTTTCTCGTCATTTTACTGGCTAGTCCCTGTTCCTAGATTTTTGAGTCCATGTATATCCACAGCGTTATAACAATGACCTGCTCCTTGTTTACATTTTGGTGGTGCTGTAGCGGCTCATCTCGAGCTCTGCTGTAATTTTCTCTCGCGTATGGGAACTTTTTACTTTCTGCGAATGGCAACTCAATTAATGGAATTACTTTTTAACGAAACGCTCTCTCATTCTCGCAGTGACGTTTTCACGAATATTTATTGTTGTGTTTGTGAAGTTATTAAAGTCTATTTTTCTATAAAATCCTTCTGATTAATGAGTCAATATTTATTAGCCACAATATGACCATCGCGAAATTGGTGACTGCGGACACTTGAACTGTTATATTTTTTTCATCGAGCTTTCGACGAACGGCTAATACTAAAATTTCTTCTCGCTAGAAAAATGGCAATTGAAACATCTGCAGTGGTCATTCCACCGTATATTTTCGCCGATCCTAGCTTATGGTTTCACATGCTGGAATCTACTTTTGAATTAGCTACTCCTAAACCAATAACTGAATCGAAAACTAAGTACAATTACGTTGTAGCTCATTTACCGCCTGCTGCAGCTAATATGGTTCGTGATATTATTATGACTCCGGATCCATCTAATCCATATGAAACTTTAAAATCTAAAGTTATTGAACGTTGTGGTGAAAGTCGTATCTTAGACATCCGGAAACTTCTAGCTGTAGAAAGCCTAGATGATAGAAAGCCGACTGAATTACTTCGATTAATGAAACGGCGAGCTGAAAGCCATAATATCAGTGATGAGCTTCTGTTAGAGCTTTTCACTCAGCAAATGCCAACAATTGTTCAAACTATTCTAGCTTCCATTGACAATATTATGCCTGATAAAGCAGCTGAGATTTCAGATAGAATTTTGGTCTTAACACCTGCAAGCATTAGCTTAGTTTCGAGCCGACCAACTTCGCCTGATACGCCAACACCGCCAACGATAGAGATGCTTCTGAAAGAAATCCAAGCGTTACGCCAAGAAGTTGCTCAACTTCGACGTTCAAGAAGTGTGCCAAGAGGTGATCATAAGCAACGGCATCGGTCTCATTCCCGACATGGAGATTCTGAAATGTGTTGGTATCAACAAAAATTTAGTGAAAAAGCAGAAAAGTGACTCCCACCTTGTTCTTACTCGGAAAACAGGGAGCGGGAAGAATAGCTGCGACGGAATTCTCCCCAGCACCTTCGCGTCGCCTTTTTGTTCGAGACAGAAATACAGGTATGTGTTTTCTCGTTGATAGTGGTTCAGATGCTTCCATCGTGCCCGCGAATAAAAATGATAAATGTAAACCTGTTCTCCAAACTTTTCGTGCTGCTAATGGCACCAAAATTAATGTATATGGTCGAAAAAGTATTAATGTTAACTTAGGTTTGCGTAGAAATTTTACTTTTTCATTTTATGTTTGTGATGTTTCATGTGCTATTTTAGGAGCTGATTTTTTGCATAATTTTAATTTAAAGCTTGATTTAAGGAATCGTCGTCTTATTGATTCCACTACCAATTTAAATGCTCCTGCTATATTTAATATTTGTAATATATTTTCTGTGAAATCAAATTTTGTGAATAATATATATGGTAAATTATTACTTAAATTTCCTGAAATTACAAAATTACCTGATCCTAACCAACCGGTTAAGCATAATACTGTGCATTATATAAACACTAAGGGGCCTCCAGTGACTGCTAAGCCTATACGGCTAGCTCCAGATCGACTAAAAATTGCCAAAGCTGAATTTCAGCACATGCTGCAGCTCGGTCATATTAGACCTTCTAAAAGTAATTACTCTTCACCTTTGCACCTGGTGCCGAAGAAAGAATCTGTCGATTGGAGACCTGTTGGTGATTATCGTGCTCTAAATGCACAAACTGTTAAAGAGAAATATCCTATACTCTGTATCGCAGATTTCACTGCGGAATTACATGGTAAACAAATCTTCAGTCACATTGATCTAATAAAAGCTTACCATCAGATTCCCATCAATCCTGACGATGTTCATAAAACTGCAATTTGCACTCCCTTCGGACTTTTTGAAAGCACGCGAATGCAATTTGGCCTTTGCAATGCTTCCTCAACGTTTCAAAGATTTATTGATGGCATAATTCGTGACTTAGGATTTGTTTACGCATTTCTTGATGATTTGCTTATTGCCTCTGAAAATGAAACAGAACATTTAGAACATCTTGAATTGTTGTTTTCTAGACTTAAAGAATATGGCCTGTGTATCAATGTTGATAAATGTAAATTTGGTCAATCCACTCTAGAATTTTTAGGATTCAAACTTTCATCTGCAGGAATTGAACCATTACCTGATCGTGTTCAATGCATCTTAGATTTCCCTCAACCCTCTACCTTAACTCAACTAAGACGTTATTTAGGCCTTTTCAATTTCTATAGACGTTGCATTCCCAAAGCTGCCGATATTTTAGCTCCACTTGTTAAATTTTTAGAAGGACACAAAAATATAAAAACCCATCCCCGTTCCAAGGCTAACAAAACTGAGCAATTAAAATGGAACGAAGAAGCCATTCTTTCCTTCACTGCTTCAAAAGAAACTATCGCTCGAGCTACTTTATTGAGACATCCAATTCCTGGTGCCCAATTAAGTTTATGGGTCGATGCTAGCAATGTCGCAATTGGTGGTTCTTTAATGCAACTCTCCGAAAAACAGTGGGAACCAATCGCATTTTATTCCTGTAAATTGAATAAGTCTCAGAGAAATTGGTCTACTTATGATCGTGAATTATTTGCTATTTATAGTTCTATAAAAAAATTCAGACATATGCTCGAAGGTCGTAATTTCATTATTTATACTGACCAAAAACCCCTTATATACGCATTTCAACAAAATCCTAATAAATGTAGTCCTCGACAATTGAGACATTTAGACTACATTTCACAGTTTTCTACTGATATTCGATATACTAAAGGTTCTGATAACACCGTGGCCGACGCATTATCACGAATTGAAAGTGATTCCATTTCTCCTAATGTGCTAGATTTTAAAGAGTTTGCCACTGCTCAGACAAATGATGAAGAGCTAAAACAAATTCTCGAACTCGGTACCACTTCTTTAAAATTAGAAAAACACTATTTTCCACTCGAAGATGTCCATTTATATTGCGATATGTCACAAAAACATCCCAGACCATTCGTTCCTAAAAGCATGCGACAATCTGTTTTTTCTACCTTACATTATTTCTCACATCCAGGTTTCTCAGCTTCATTAGATTTAATTTCCAAACGATTTGTATGGCCTGGCATGCTTAAGGATATAAAATCTATGGTTCGCAGTTGTACGAAATGTCAAAAAGCTAAAGTCTTCCAACACACCAAATCGCCAATTGGGACATTCTCTGAACCTGATGCTCGTTTTGCGCATATTCATGTTGATTTTATCGGACCTTTACCATCCTCCGATGGCAATCAGTATTGCATGACCATTATTGATAGGTTTACGAGATGGCCTGAAGTTATACCCACTCTAGATATGACTGCAGAAACAACCGCTCGTGCACTAATACACGGTTGGATATCCAGATTTGGTACCCCGGTTACTATTACAACTGATCAAGGTAGGAATTTTGAGTCTTCTCTTTTTAAAGAACTTACTAATAGATTAGGCTGTAGACGCATAAGAACAACGTCATATCATCCACAGTCTAACGGTCTTATTGAGAGATTTCACCGTCATCTTAAGAGTTCGCTTACAGCGCACAATCAAACTCAATGGACTGAAACACTCCCCATTGTTTTACTTGGTTTGCGCACAGCTCTTAAAAACGACATCCAAGCTACCTGTGCTCAGCTTGTTTATGGGACAAATATCAGACTACCCTGTGATCTCATTAACAGCGAGACTGTAAATCAACCACTTACTCTCACCTATGTGACTGAGTTGATTGAAACAATGAGGGCATTAAATCCTGTTGCCACTACAAGGCACGGCAACCCAAAAATCTATGTAAATCCTTCATTGCAAACATGTTCTCATGTATTTTTAAGATCAGACAAAGTGAATCCTCCCTTATCACCCTCTTATACAGGACCCCATAAAGTGATAGCTAGATCTAATAAAACGTTTGACTTGGATATAAACGGGAAACGCTGTACTGTATCAATTGATCGCATCAATCCGGCTTATCAATTATCAGATTCTTTTCCATCTTCCCAACCTCAAAAACAACATGATCCCATGAATACTCCTCCTGTCAAACAGCCTACCACGAAATCTGGTCGTAAAGTTCGTTTTCCTCAACATCTTGTAACTGACTATATTGTATAAATATTTTGTATATACATTGTATTATGTATTGTATAAATATTTTGTAATGTGTGTACAATATGTATTTGTCGATTTATGTTTTTCTTAATGTACTACATATATATTCTATTATTGCATCATATGTATGTATTCAATACCTATCTTATTTATCTGTATCAAGTACTATATATTTTTTTTTGTAATCGTGACTATGTCACTGGGGGCATACTCTGTAGCGGCTCATCTCGAGCTCTGCTGTAATTTTCTCTCGCGTATGAGAACTTTTTACTTTCTGCGAATGACAACTCAATTAATGGAATTACTTTTTAACGAAGCGCTCTCTCATTCTCGCAGTGACGTTTTCACGAATATTTATTGTTGTGTTTGTGAAGTTATTAAAGTCTATTTTTCGATAAAATCCTTCTGATTAATGAGTCAATATTTATTAGCCACAATATGACCATCACAAAAGTGCCATGAAATAAGGTAGCACCCATTTAAGACTACACTAATAAAAATGTCTGTCACGTTAAACTTCCTAACGCCCAAGTTACTTTGAAATTTAAATATAGGCAAGATCTTTTTTTTTAGCGTGGGTTTAGAATGTGAAGAAATAAGAAAATTTGTCTCAATTCGCTTTTGCAGAATTAGATGTATACAAAATTCTATAAGATAGTATGTAGAGGGAACGTGTAGCCTCAGTAAGGTACTACACCTTTGACTTCGCAAAGTAGTTTTACTTTTTTCACAAAATGAAAATTTCATACTTCAAAATTCTAAAAAGACTTTTTTTTTCCGTTGGAATGGAGTAGTGAGGCAAAATTGTGTGATATGTGTACTTCACAAGAGAAAGAATAAAACGCGTTAACTTTGTGCCTGATTAAGCTGTTCTTTTATAGGACAGTGGTTAAGAGGCTACTTCAATCACATGAAAAGACCCGCTCGCTATTGCTAATCCTATGGAAGAAATGTTTAGAGATATCTCGTTTGTATTTCAGTATTTTTAAACAATTGTTTTTGCATTGACTAGCTGAGATCAATCTGCACAAAAGGCGTTTTTAGGTTCCGTTCTTAAAAAGTTAAAACGGAACCATTATGTGATCACTCCTGTGTTAGACTGTCACAGCTACTTTACTTCTAAACTATGGAAAGTGGAAAGTTTAAATTGGGGGAAGTAATAAAGACTATTGACCCACATATTTGAACGATATTAAATATTCACAAATATAATTAGAAAAAATGTAGAGGGACTAATTAAGTTACATCAAAGAAAAAAAAATCATTTATTTGTATATCGTGTGGAATATCTTGTTAAAGATTTCATAACGCTGAACTCCAAAATACATTTCTTTTAAATGGTATTATATTTTCAGAGATATCGTCGAAAATGTAATGCAAAAATCCCCCCCCCCCTCCTCATCTATTTCCAAATCTACAGAAACTAAAATTATGAAAAAAAAAAAATTAGAGAAGTAGATGTTACTTTAAACCTTGCAGGAAAACTATTGCGATTATCCTAAGTCACATAGTTTTTGAGAAAAGAGCATTTATCCGCTACACACAAATTTCGATTTTTGGACATTCAACGAACATGTTGAGGAGTGCTGAAGGTAAATAAATCTTACAGATTTACGTAACTTTACATCAGCAGCATTACAGATTTTTTTTACAATGTCATTGTTGTGAATTTTATAATTGTTTATAAAATTTATGATCCAGAAATACATAGTTTTTGAGAAAAGTGTTCTTTTCCGTTACACACAAATAAAAAAATAAAAAAATTCTTTATAAAAGATCAGAACTTACCATATTTTAGATGTCGTCAAATTTTATTTCGATTTTCTGTTAAACTACTAGTATATTGTACCCATTTGGATAACAAAAATTATATACATTTATATATTGTTTTTTTGCGTAAAAATCAGGTATCTTTTTTTTTTTAAGTGTCTTTTTTTAGCATCATATTTTCCACTAATTTTTCGAGATCATCCATTGTTTTACTCATCTGTCCATTCGAATGCGCATTTAAATAACTACGCATACTTTTAATCATTTTCTGAATTTGTAGAGTAAGAGGGGAGAGGCAATGGACCGTTGCTTCCGTAATCAGACTCTACGTCGGAATCTACACAGCAGAAATCATTTGGATTACGAATGATCTTCTAAATCTCGTTGTCTGCCAGAATCGGTGCTGTAGACACATCATTATTGATTACAACCTATTCATTTAATGAAATTAAAGGACATAATGTTGGTACTTTCCCAGAAATTTCAATACTTGTAGGCTGACTCTCAACATCGGCTAATTGTTGAAGTGCCAAAGGATTTGCTACTTAGGAGAATCCGGTATAGCGAAAAGAATTTTCGATTTCTTTACGTGTTAAACGATTTTTGTTTAGTCTTAAGACAAAAAAAATATTTTTTAAATTGAATAGGACCTCTCTTTTCGGACCTCTATATCATTTCGTGTTAACAGATTTTTCATGTTAAGCTTTTTGTTTCGTGTTAAAAGAAAAAAAATATATTTTAATTAATTAGTATACTATTCGGATCGCTATATCATTTTGTGTTAACCGATTTTTCATGTTAAGCGTTTTCATAGTAAACGATTTTTGTTTCGTGTTAAAAGAAAAAAAAAATACATTTTAATTGATTAGTATACTATTCGGACTGCTATATCATTTCGTGTTAACAGATTTTTCATATTAAGCATTTTCATAGTAAACGATTTTTGTTTCGTTTTAAAAGAAAATTTTTTTTAATTGAATAGTATACTATCTGGACCGCTATATCATTTTGTGTTAACCGATTTTTCATGTTAAGGCGTTTTCGTGTTAACCAATTTTTCATGTTAAGGCGTTCTCGTGCTAAACGGTTTTTCATGTTAAGGCTTTTCGTGCTAAACGATTTTTGTTTCGTGTTAAAAGAAAAAAAAATACTTTGAATTGAATGGTATAGTATCCAGACCGCTATATCATTTCGTGTCAACCGACTTTTTATGTTAAGCGTTTTCGTACTAAACGTGTTTCACTGTAGTATAAAGTAGACCGACGATGCAGTGTCGTTATAGCGTCCGACTGTGAAGAAGTAAAAATAAATAAAAAACAATTCCTCCGCGACTCACTTTTTGCTTTATTGTGACGAGACACTGCAAGTGTGCTATAAGGCTAATTGCGTGTTGTCATGAGAGCAGGACATTCTATATGCATCTTTTCAGGGTCTATACTTTTCCAAATTAACGGTTATGGCTGTTAATGACTATTAATGGCTTCAACTAATAACAACATGCAATGTTAGGTGGCTCTTTAGAAAACCAGACCGCGTAATAATTTCAATAGCGGTGTCGCAGCCCAGACTAAACGCTCTTACTCTTCCTCTGACTGAGTCACATTTTTTTTTTTTTTTTTTTTTTTTTTTTTTTTTTGTCTTTCAAAGGGACACCAGACAATCACACTTGATTATAGTTTTAGGTTGTATACATGGGATTGTGGATTATGTTAAAAGTCATGGCAGGTAAATTTTTCCGACAAATTATGGTAATTTAACGTACACCAGTCGAGAAATCGAAATAAAAAAAAGTTTAGAATATTTGTTTATTGGTCAAGTATTATTAATTTGAGTACCGTATGTATTCGTGTATAATTGGAGGAATTTCTGACAATTTTCGACAAGTAAATTGGGGGGATCGGCTTATACACTATAGATGAGTTCGGGCTCACTTTTTAGATCCCGGGCCCGCCCGAATCTGACGATTTCAAATTCGAGCCCGAAACATTCTGTGCTATCAGAGCCCGAGCCCAATACTGAAAGTATGCAAATATGCAATACAAAAACAATAATTCATAATACTTAAATATTAAAGTTGTTCTAAATAAAAATCTCTTTTTTAAACAACTTATTACATGGAAATAACTGTAGATGTGTTATTGTAATGTCAACTTGCTCTAAAAGATGTACATCTTAAATTATAATTGATTCCATTTTCAAAACAATCTTTTGTAATTCCCGTGTTCTTAAAAATCAGCTTAAAAATAATAATAATACTGTTGTCTGGAAAATCCATTACTTTTATTGTTGTTTTCATATAAAACTAATATTTTCAATTAAAAAAAAATTATGACTCGCACACGATACAAATCTAAAAATTTGCAAACATTATATAAGCTAATGCTGTTTGACTAAAAAACAAAAGAAATTATTCATTCCCCGTTAGATTGCTAAAAAATAGTAATAAATAAAAAATTCAATCGACTTATACATTAATATCGACTTATACATTATATTAATGGTGCCATATAAAATCAGGATTATATGCGAAATATAAATAAACAAATAACACAAAATTTTCTTTTTGAATGTCCTTCTAATGCTCCCCCCCCCCCCCCCAAAAAAAAAAAAAAAAAAAAAAAAACAATTTTTATTTTTTTATTTTTTTATTTTGATCAAAATAGCATTAAATGACTCGAACTGGAATAAACAATTTTCAAGAAAAAGTTCTTTTTCTATACGAGAATAAACAAAATGGTGAATTTCAGAAAGAATGAGCCCGAGTCCGTCCGATCCGGAAGACCAATATAAGAATCGATTTTATCTCTATTATACGCGAGTCAATTAAAAAAGAAATAGAAATACCGTATATACTCATGTATAAGGTGCGCTTTTTTTTCAAAAAATTAGGGCAAAACTCCTAGGTGTGCCTTATACACGGAAAATTTTTTTACTGTTGGATGCAGTAGAACTATATACATATGAAACTAGAAATTATTCAAAGAGGATATTAAAACTCGGAAAATGTTACTTAATTGAAGTATTACTGCATATTTATTTCACTCCTTGCAGTTTTTTATACAGCAGAGGTAATGACATTATCTAAACGCTAATTAGCAATTCTCTTTACCGTCACTCATTTCTATTTTACGTCATTCTCTTACAACCCGAAGTCTAAAAATGCCTTTTCATCTTGTTTTCTGGTCTGCTGTAATGTTTATTTCGACTTTTTTTTTTCTTTAACTGAAATTTATTTGGTCATTCTTCATTAGCGTATCAAATTTATGGTGCGCGTTATATATGAGATTTTAAGAAATCGAAATTTTTACTTGTAAAGTAGGGGTGCGCCTTATACACGCGTGCTCCCTATACACGAGTAAATACGGTATGTTAAACCCATGGCAGGTAAATTTTTCCTACAAATTATAGTAATTTAATGTATACCAGTCAAGAAATCGAAATTAAAAAAAAAAAAGTTAGAATATTTGTTTATTGCGCAAGTATTATTGATTTAACCCCTTGCAGCGCAGTGGTTTCATAGATAAACCACTTAATTTTAATTCCCAAACGCCACATTGGCACCGGAATTTTGTTTTAAAAAATTACTGTTTGTTGAATACATGAAATATAGCGTTTTCATATTTACAAATTAAGTTCTTTTCGAATTCCGGTGTCAGTCATTAATTTCAACACTTAAGCAATGAATTTGCGCTGCGCCGCAAAGGGTTAAGTAAGGTACCCTGGGGTAATAACGCCACGTTAAGGTTCTACCAATTTTCACGGCTCAGTTTTAGATTGTATTTTTCAAACAAATATAGGATTTGATACAGCAACTCATTGAATATTTATATAAAAAATAATTTAAAAGATATGTATTCATAAAATGTAATGGCTTGATTTCTTGACCAATGCTATTGGGCGTTATTACCCACCTATATGGGTAATAACGCCATGCAAACAAAACTATGAAATAAAATGGAATAATTGCATGTAGATTGCCCAATTCTAAAAATACAAACTCTACAAACTTAGAAATTGACAAATTCCATTCTAAGCTATTGAAAATGTTCAATTTTTTGTGAAAGTGTAAGAAAAATAAAGGTGTGGTGTGGGGGCGAGGATGAGGCAAAAGAATATCAGACCGTGAGCTTCTTTTTGCTTAAAAAGGACCGTTTAAATAGAATTATTAGAAACACACTACACACATTTTTGCACAGTGTTAACTGTGTTTATTTGAATCAGTATTTAGGATGTAGCTTGGCCACTGTAGGGAATCAACAGAGGTATTAATTCCAAGGATTGGCGTTATTACCCCGTTATAGTTATTGCGCTGTACATTTTAAATTACAAATTATCTCGAGAAAATATCCAAAATCTTCAACAACATTTTGAAAGTCCGTGAATTGTACTACAAATTTATGTAATTAACAAAGTATTTCCGGATAAAAAAAATAGTCTTCACATCACAAAACGTATCTCGCAAATTTTAGATAAAGCGTTAATTTTAGTTGCTTGTAAAAACAATAAGACCTAAAAATGAAACAAATTAACTTGAAGCTGTTTTTTGCGATTTATATGACTCAAAACTCTTCTGCGCAAAGCACATGGGTGTCATTTACCAGATTATTTCATAATTATGCATAATATTAGCACTTGGCGTTATTACACCAGACCACCTTACCTTGTGTATTCATGTATAATTCGAGAAATTTCAGATAATTTTTGAGAAGTAAATTGGGGGGAATAGACTTATACACGAGTCCATTAAAAAAGAAATAGAAACACAGCAGACTCCCTTAAATTTGCATCCCTAAAGTCCGCAACTCTCTAAAATCCGCATATAGTTTACAGATGTAAACAATGGAACTTTCAGTTCAGATGTAGGAACAGCATTTATTTTATTTTAATTTTTTTAATATATATGTATTTGTAATTTCATTAATGTTACTAAAATCATGCCACGAAGGTAGAATAAATTTATTTCTGAAAAAATGAATTCAAAATATTGCTTTTATAACTGATAATCACAATCTTTTTGTCAAATGTAACTATGCATTAATCAAGCTTTTTGGTTATTAAGAGTTGTTAAACATGAAAAATCTTCCTTATTTTAGGATTTTGATCTGAATTAATAGTGTATTTTTATGAGGTGAATTTCATTGAATAATTTAGAGAAAATGGATCTGATCTTTATAATGAATGTTTAACCATACATTATTGATTATTTCCTTGACCTCTGCTTTTAATATTTTAATCATTTAAATAATATATTTAAATTTTTATTATTTTTGTTTATTACTTTACTTTATTATTTTAACATTTTGCTATATTGTAGACATGTATTATAAACTCAATTGCATTATTATTTGCCTTGAAATTACTGTTTTAAAAATGTAAGCAAAGCAATGACCAGAAATCCGCAAAATTCTAAAATCCGCACAATCTCTGGTTCTATGCTGTGCGGATTTGAGGGAGTCTACTTATTCAAATACTGCAAAACTCTCGATTTTTATGTGCATGAATAATAACATAATATAAAAAATATACAACTAACAATAACTTACCATTATTAAAAATTTCAATAGTTTGTTTTTGCTTATTTACTATTTTTTCGCATTGGCAAGTGACACCTTTGGTTTGATGTTGTGCAAAATTGAAATAAACAAGTTGCAAATTGTACGTCAGACGTAGTATATGAGGTGCTTTCGTACTATAACGAAGTTTTTAAACATACCTCTAAATAACGGACAGCTCGGGAGCGCTCAAAGGGGAAACTGTCCGCTATTGAGAAAATCTCGGCGATTCAAAAATTTATAAGAAATGCGTATGTTTCCTTATTTGACTCATATATGTCCTAAATATATGACCGTAAAAATATACCACCGTCTATTATATAATTAATCAGAAATTAAAATTTTTTAAGCAATAGAACTGAAACGAAATTGTGCACATCTTTTGCTTTTGCTTGCGATTACATGTAATTTGCTTTTCAGTGTCAAGTTCGAGTAAAGGTGGTAGTTTTAATACTTTTTAATCATTTTTTCTGTTTTTTCTTATAAAAAAATTGTATAACTGCTCAACATATTTTGTCGCTTTTTAAAAGCACAAAATCTCAAATTTTCGACGATGGAGGAGGGATACCAATGCTCTGGAAGGGACATTTTCTCCCAACTCACCCCCTGAATTCTCTACGGGGTACGGGAAGGGGATTTTCCCCAGTCTAATCTTAAATTTATTAGTGGTCAGAAAAATTATGACACATTGTCCCGATAAATTTAGAGATTTTTTACTTTTCTTTTTTAGTTTTGTTTCACATTAAAAATAAAATTCTTAGCCTTCATCGTCAAAATTAGTGTCCGCTATTCGGAATGTCCGTTATTCAGAGGTTAAACATTTAAAAATTAAGGTTTTGGGAGTGAGGATTGGAAAACTGTCCGTTAAATAGAGGTGTCCGCTATTCGGGAATGTCCGTTATGGAGGTTTTACTGTATACATTACTTTGGATGCAATACAATTTTGTATGTCCCTCTAAATATTGTGTGCTTTCTATTTTATAGGAATTAACTTGCAGTAAATCTCAGCATATCATTTTCATAAATTGTGAAATAGTTTAATATAATTAATCGCACCCCAAACAATCTTTCTCCCTATACTATTAAGCAATGGAATGCTTTTCTGTAGCCCTGTAAATGGATAAAAAATATTTTTTTCACCACAGATTGTACAGAATAGTACAATTTTAGTACATATTTCATAGATTCATATGAATTTTATTGCGGTCGAAAGAGTGTAAACATCTTTAAAATGCACTTGAAACTACTTTTTCCCATTGACTGTTGTAACGGAATACTTTTGATTATCCCTGTAATTAAACTATGCATCCGATTTTCATAAAATTTGAAATGACTCGACAAAATTAGGAGATAATTATGTATTTTAAATCTCAAACTACTCGTTTGGGTAGTCTTTGCGTTGTTATATGCTGTCAGACGGACGGACTGAACTATGACAATAAAGGCAACGTATATACATAATTACGAACGCACCTAAAAATATTAGCTCATCTGTCAACACTGTTGTAGACAGACAGACTTAACTCAATTTTAAAATTTAGCTACAAGAAATTGCGGATAAAAAGATAACTATGGGATAGTATGAAAGGGGGAAATAAATAGATTGGAAAAGTTGGTTTTTATGATGAAACTTATACTTTCTTTTACACTCTTCGATTCTACATCCGATTATAAAATAATATGCTGTGTTTATTAAATTCTAAGAATTGTAAAATTAATAAAATTCAAGGGTAATGAAAAAGTTACGGTTAAAAAAAATCAAAATATAAAATGAACTAGTTGGATGTGCCAATCCCAAAGCTTTCTTCTATCTCATATATCGTAATATTTCAAAAAGTATTTGCAGATATTAATGTTTCAATAATACTAATTCAATACTATGCCAACATTTTCATCTTAAATTTCTGCTTCAATCAATTAATCGGTGACCACCCCCACCCTCCCGAAAAAAAAGAGAAAAAATTTATCTCGATTATGATATTTAATAAAACTAATAGTTTTTGCTTAATCTATTGTCATCAGCTGTTTGCAAATAGACGGTTTTAGTAGGACGCAAGTTCCCATCTTTTCACGAACCAATGTACAACAGACATTCGAAAAATCAAGAAAAATTACGGAAATAGCTATCACAGCACTCCTTTAGCACTGAATAGTCTCAAATTCAAAGAAGATCTGCTGGTCATTGGCAAAAACATGCACTAAAAATTTGGTTCAATTCTATCCATAACTTCATACACTTTTTGATGATACAATAATGAAAATGGCACAGACATCACTATTACAACGCCCTCTTTCGACGGGTCTTTTTTCAAATTCAGGGAGTACCTACTGTTCATAGACAAATATTTATACAAAAATTTTGGTTCAATTCTGTGCATAACTTCATACATTTTTCGATGGTATATCATTGAAGTGGCACAAAAATCCCTATTACAGCGACCCCCTTCCGGCGGAATATTTCAAAATTAAACGAAGATATGCTTGCCATAACCAAAAATATTCACAAAAAATTTGGTTTAATTATTTGAATATCTTCATATTGTTTTAGATGATACAATGATGACACACGGACATACGGACTGACTGACAGACATTTTGTATAAACATGTTTTTTAGAATCTCTGACCTTTAAAACGTGTAAGTCCGTTTAAAACCGGAAGTCGAAAAAAAATTAATTACAGTACTTTCTTCTGTCGAAGATAGAAGAAAGTAAAAAGTATTTTAATTAATCGTTTGTCAGAGACACAAATTATCACTTTTGTGCTTGACACACAAAAAACAGAATATGTCGTCTACAGATTTTTTATTTGGACATCAGTCGAAGTATAGTTTTTGAATTTATATTATTTAGCTATGTTCATTTCATCAATGATTTCTGCGTAATCTTTATTTCATTTCTTTCACTTTTTATTGATAGTCATAAATTTTAGTAAAATACTCGCATACACCACCTAATTCATATGTTTAAAAAACAGTAAATTTTTAGCAGTATGAATAAATATGATTAACTGGAGATGAACATCGCAGATATTTTTAAAAGGTACAATACCATTATATAAATAGAAATAAAAAAATCATGCTTCAAGCGTAGATTATGAAGAACTTTTCAACACATTCAGAATAATGTAACATAACTGCATCGTTTAAAAATATTAAAATATTACGTCTCATTTCAGTATAAGAAAATATATAAGGCATTTCAGAACCGAATTTTCGCTCTTCTCCGTTTCTACAATCGGAAAATTATCCAAATTTTTTAGCAGTCTTGTGAATGATATCGAGATTTGTATCCGTTAACAATATGCATTCCAAAACTGATTTAATTTAAGAGATACATATAAGGTGGTCTGGTGTAATAACGCCAGGTGGGGTAATAACGCCAAGTGCTAATATTATGCATAATTATGAAATAATCTGGTAAATGACACCCATGTGCTTTGCGCAGAAGGGTTTTGAGTCATATAAATCGCAAAAAACAGCTTCAAGTTAATTTGTTTCATTTTTAGGTCTTATTGCTTTTACAAGCAACTAAAATTAACGCTTTATCTAAAATTTGCGAGATATATTTTGTGATGTGAAGACTATTTTTTTTATCCGGAAATACTTTGTTAATTACATAAATTTGTAGTACATTTCACGAACTTTCAAAATGTTGTTGAAGATTTTGGATATTTTCTCGAGATAATTTGTAATTTAAAATGTACAGCGCAATAACTATAACGGGGTAATAACGCCAATCCTTGGCATTAATACCCCGGTTGATTCCCTACAGTGGCCGAGCTACATCCTAAATACTGATTTAAATAAACACAGTTAAAACTGTGCAAAACTGTGTGCAGTGTGTTTCTAATAATTCTATTTAAGCGGTCCTTTTTAAGCAAAAAGAAGCTCACGGTCTGATATTCTTTTGCCTCATCCTCGCCCCCACACCACACCTTTATTTTTCTTACACTTTCACAAAAAATTGAACATTTTTAATAGCTTAGAATGCAATTTGTCAATTTCTAAGTTTGTAGAGTTTTTATTTTTAGAATTGGGCAATCTACATGCAATTATTCAATCTTATTTCATAGTTTTGTTTGCATGGCGTTATTACCCATATAGGTGGGTAATAACGCCAAATAGCATTGGTCAAGAAATCAAGCCATTACATTTTATGAATACATATTTTTTAAATTATTTTTTTATATAAATAGTCAATGAGTTGCTGTATCAAATCCTATATTTGTTTGAAAAATACAATCTAAAACTGAGCCGTGAAAATTGGTAGAACCTTAACGTGGCGTTATTACCCCAGGGTACCTTATTTTAATTCAAAATTCCCTTTCAGCAATTTCCTCTAATAAGAAAAGTGGTATACGAATACTTTTTTGCAACCCTGTACATGAGGTATGGAGTTTATACATAAAGAGTAATATGTAAAAAAAATAATTAAATTAAAAAGCGCACACCAGATTATAAAATGTACTCTGCAGCAATAATTATGCGAATACAGTACTGTAACCTATTTCTTTTGCGTATCCCTGTATAAATTAATAAAAAATGCTATGAATGCCCTGTTTTAACGTGATCGCAGTGAAACTCATTGAACTAATGAGTTAAAACTGGTTTATATCAGTTCCAATACATTTGAAACAGCCTAATGTCATCACAATACTCTCCAAACGATTTTTTTCCGTCATAATACCATAATGTAATCAAATTCTTTTGAGTATCCCTGTAAATGAACCATTAATCATACAAACTTCATATGCAAGACCAAACATGCTTTGGTAACCCTAATTAAACTTTATAAATTGCATGAAAATCCGAGTATATTCGCGGGAATTAGAGCGTGGACAGACAGACGGACGGCCAGACGAACAGATAAACTGAATGCATAAGCACTTTGTTGGTAGGTGCTAAAAAGGAAAACTGTTAGACTCTGTTGGAGTTTGAAAAGAATGTAACAAGAGAGTGCTACAGTACAAAGAATAAAGAAAACTCTTACAAATCTAAACTGACAGAATTGAAACTGATTTTTCTTAAGAGCTCAAACTACTGAATGAAAAGGACTCGGATGATAAGGTTAAGCCTATGGGGGAGTTCTTTTCAAATATCTCGCTCAAATTTTAATATTTTGACATGATTTTTTTTACATAGGATAGCTGAGGACGATTGACAATGGGCTAGTTTTTACTTTTTTGATTTTGATTATATATTTTCTATATTATGATAAGGTATTACTAGGTTATCCCGTCGACCATTTTCGCCAAATTATAAAAATCGCCAAACTAATAGCCAAGTTAAATTTGTTGACATAATTTTTATTTTACATAACAAAAGAACAGATAAATTATACCTTATAAATTATAATAAATTATTATTATGTGAATAAAAATATAGTTAAAAAGTTAATTTAAAACCACTTGATGATGTTTTAAAGATGTGTATCGTGTTTAATGTGACATTCACAATCATCCATTATTGGCATTTAATCTTATAATCTAGCGATAAATTTTTAGTCGACGGGATAACCTAGTAGTACCTATGATAATTTCAATTTCAGAACCGGATCAAACCGGTTTCGAAAATTAAAGTAATTTTTATTAAAGAATCTAAAACCAAAATTGAAAAAGTAAAAACTAGCCTGGTTGTAGATCGTCCTCAACTATCCTATGTAAAAAAAAAAAAAAAAAAAAATCATGTCAAAATATTAAAATTTGAGCGAGATATTTGAAAAGAACGCCCCCATAGACTAACCATTATCATCCGGGACTTTTTCACTCAGTACTGTGGGCTCTTAAAGGAGAAATAAGGGTTTTCGCCCAACGTATTGAAGAAAATATATATTTTTTTATAAAACGAATTATTGTTTTTATACATAAAAAAATCCAGCTTTCAGAAATCAATCATTATGAAGTCAAAGAAATAGTGTTCAGTATTATAAAATATATCTGGATAGATTTATAAAAGCTAAATATGCGCTAAGAATGCACTACATAATTTATTTCACATTTAAAATAAAAATACTCTAAAAAAATAAAAAAAAATAGTAGCATTACGCTGCGGTAAATATTTCTAAAAGCAAGCCAAATACATTAAATTTCTAAAATTAAAAACTTCTTTTAATTCAACCGAGAGAAGAAATCATATTAAAAGCAATTAAAACAGAAAATATACGGCTAAGCTGGTTACGTAATTTATTTCAATGAGAGATTGGTCTTTTGATATTTTTTATTAAACTTAGTAAATTTAATTTTCTTATAATATTCGTGAAAAAAGACGGCTAACATACGGCTTTTCAATTCAAAGTTATTTAAAAGTTAAGGTTTTTAAATATAAATCATTTTATTTCTATTCTTGGAAAATTTCAAGCATGCAAATTGCTCTTAAAAAAAGTAAGAAGAACAATGATTGGAAATATCTTTCGCTTTTTGTATTGTGAACTGGAAACTTCTTTGAAATTTACGTTAAATTTGCAAAATGAAATCCGAGGCAAACAGACTCATAATGAATGCAACTTTTTACTTCGTAGAGGAAAAATATTGCATTCGCTTTCAGTTCTCCAAAGAATTATTTTGAGATATTAGCATAAATCTGAAAAAAGGAAATTTTAAATGCCGATGTCTTTTCAATTTAAAATTATATTTAAAAAACACGCATATATATATATATTCTTAATCCGTTATTTATTTTTTTCTCTCTTTTATGTAAACAAATTTCGATAAAGGGGAGATTCAGGGGCTTGTTTAGACTTTTCTCATAATATCCTTTTGTAAGGTTTTAAACGCTTCATGCATTTGAGAAAAAAATTGAATTTAAAAATGAGTCATAAAATAACCGATTTGTTATTTGAATAAATCCTCCATTCTTTAATCATGATTGCTTCGGAAAATTGTGCGAAATACTCACTTTGGCAGCATTTTTAAAAATATATTCTATCTTTATCCAAAACTGGCCAATGCGTCACAGTATATAAGTTCCTAAAAAAGAGGATCTGTAAATTGGATGCGTTTGAGAGCGAAAATGGATGTTAAAACGAGTGATAAAAAAAGCAATTTGCTGTGTGAAAACTTCCTTAAATTTTCAAATCACGAAGACTTCGGGAAATTCTGTTCAATTTACTCTTTTTGGTAGCCTTTTTCGAAATATATTCTGTCTTTATCAAAAAACCGATCAATGCGTCACATTATATAGTTCCTAAATAAGAGGATCTGTAGATTGGATGCTTTTGAGAGCAAAAATGGATTTAAAAACGAGTCAGAAAAAAACGCAATTTCTTATTTGAACACTTCCTTAAATTTTCAGTCACGATGATTTCGAAAAATTCTGTTCAAAATACCTTTTTTGGTAGCCTTTTTTGAAATATATTCCGTCTTTATCAAAAAACTGACCAATGCATCATATTATATAGTTCCTAAATAAGAGGATCTGTAAATTGGATGTGTTTGAGAACAAAAATGGATTTAAAAACGAGTCAGAAAAAAACGTAATTTCTTATTTGAATACTTTTTTAAATTTTCAGTCCCGATGACTTTGGGAAATTCTGTTCAAAATACCCTTTTTGGTAGCCTTTTTTGAAATACATTCTGTCTTTATCAGAAAATTGACCAATGCGTCACTTTATACAGTTTCTAAATAAGAGGATCTACCATTTGGATGCGTTTAAAATCAAAAATGAATTTTAAAATGAGTCAAAATATAAGCAGTTTGAATTTGGGGTTTTTTCTCCAACTCCTATTTGTGTTTAATTTCTTTTTGCTATACGAATTGGTCCCATGAAAAACTGAAATATTTTTGAGAAGATGTAAAATAAATTTAATCAGATTTGATATCTTAAAAATTGACGGAGTTATGGATTTTTCTCTTTTTTCACCGCCCTTTTTCTTTTCGGTTTTAAATTTTTTTCATCGGTAAAAGTTGGTCCTATCAAAAACTCGTAAATACAAAAGTTTTAGGTAATTTTAAGAACATTTACGAAAAATTTAGTTGGACTTGATATCTTGAAAATTGACGAAGTTATGAATTTTTTTCTCTCAAAACCCCTGTTTTTTTCGCCCCTTGAGCCCACTTCTAAATTTATTAAAAGTCTGCCATACATAAACTTTTGGCCCATTTTTAAGAAGTAATATAAACTTTAAACCGATTCGATATCTACGTTAATTAAGAAGTTATGGCGTTTTTTCGGTTTTCACAAAAACGCCCCCTATTCCGACCCCCTTGGTCCGATTTTGCCCATTAACGAACTTAGCCGAGATTTTATCCCCTTTGATTTTATGTACGAGTTTGGCGGAGATTGGTGAAGAATTATAGAAGTTAACGGTCCATAAAAAAGTGAGATATGTAGATAGATAGATAGATAGATATAAACTAGTGCGATTGCAATAGGTAGTATTTCATACGAAATCTACCTAAAAAAGAAAATGTTAACCAAAAGATTTAGCATGAAACACTGAAATATGTATTATTAACCCTTTATTATATCCGTTTTTTTTTAATTTATGTGTTCTAAATTAACATAACTTTTTGTCATTGCTTAGAAAGTTACAGACACTATTAAAAATAAGTGCATTCTAAATGTGTAAATGTTTCAAACAATTTTTTAGCGGTATAAATTGCAATGAGATTTCGACTATAACCAATAGAAAAAATTGTTAATTTGCCGATGATACTTTGCGTGCAACTAATAAACAGTACGGTAAATAGCAAATATAACGCAACATTTCAGCAAAACTTTCCTCGGTTTCGCTCTTGATGCAAAAAAATTTGTTTCTGATTTTACCGGCGCATAGATAGTGATAAGCTGACGACAGAGAAATGTTTATCGTATAATCCTTTCTGTGCCTTTCTGGGCTGTTAAAGCCCCACCAGTGGCCGCGAGGTTCTGACCTCCAAACTGGCAGACGGTAGGTGCTGAGTTCGAACCCAATCGCTACCGTCGGCCTAAACGTTCGGAGTTTTCCGTGGTTTTCTTCGAACCTTGCGTAAATACGGGTTAGGTTCCCTTAGAAAGACCCCACGGAGGGCATCCCACCCCTTAAGGGCCTATATCCCACAGTGTAGATAATTGGCCGACATACATACAAACAAACTGGGCTGCTAAATCGATATAGCGTTGAGCCAGTATCTCAAATAATAATGTAAATGGTACGGTGCGATTGAAGATGAAGAGCAATCTCAATTGTACAATAATGTGGATGAGAATCTCAAATGTAACACACACAAAAGAAAGCCGAAATTGAGTATTCGCAATTTAGATTGTTTGTCTGATTGTTTATTTACTCGCTAAATGATGACTTTTCATGCGATTTAGCGCAATGGCAAGCAACAGCGAGAACACTGCTTATATGTATTTTTTATGTAAAAAAAAAAACTAAGTTATACATTTTTTGATGAGTTCAACTAATTTGTATAAATCGGATTTTATTTTAAAAATAATTAAATCTCTGAAACATTTAGTTTGGAGGTTGAAAAGTTTTGTAAAAGATATATTTTTAAGACAAAGAAATTTTCGTTTAAAAGGGAAGACGGGACTAATACGTCACGCATACTCACATTAAGTTTACGCTAACATTTTAAACTTAATTTTATTTTTATATTCTATTCGATTCTGTTTTTAAATTCTATTCTAAAATAACGTCCACGTTGTCAAAATATAAGTAAAATTGTTTTTTAAGAAGGTATAGGAAACAAAAAACTTCAAATTTTCTATTAAAAAAAATTTGCATTAAGAATTTCTCTGGGTTTTTTTTCCTTTTTCTTTTATTTTATTTTTTCTTTTCTTTTCTTTCTTATATGTTTAAACTGACGATTAAATCATGTTTCTATCTTAATTAGAACAGGAAATATTGATTTTTCTCTTTGGTTTGTTTTCAAAATCTAGCCTTCAAGCAATGGTTGTTATGGAAACGTGAAAAAAGATCTTGTGAAAATACGTGTTTCTTCATGATGGATTTTTTCACCATTTTTCGGATTTAAATTGTTATAACTCAAGAACCGTTAAAGCTAAATGCTTGAAACATGTACTTTTTATATTTTTTTATTTAAATTTTGATTCAGCAAACTTGTAAAAATTATTCACTTTTCAAAATGTGATTAAAAAAAAAAAGAAGTTACATCATTTTTTTAAAACAAATTTTTAACTTTAAATATTTTCAATTTTTTAAAATTAATATTTTTAAAAATAGTGAATCAAAATTCAAATTTAGATATTTCTGTTTATATAAATGTAAAAAAAAAAAAAAAAAAAAAAAAAAAAGGAAATCCTGCAAATAATGTTTTGAGTTATAACGTTTTTAAATTGACCAACTTTTTAAATAAATTTTAAAATAAAAACAATTAAAATTTTAAGAAGTTTTATCACGGGATTTTGTTTACTAATAATATGGTTATTCATTACAAAAAATTTCAAAGTTTTAACTCAATAAATAAAAATTATTTTAAAATGTATCCCGGACTCTCTTTAACAGAAAAATGGTGCAACCGTAATAAAATTCGTGTAAGATATGCTGGTCCCGAAGTCACTTTGGAAGTGACATAGAACCGATTAAAGTTAAAACATCCCTTTCTTTATTACATGTAACTAAATTTTATACAAGTGTTTATATGTACTTTTAGGTTTAGAAATGCCTACATTTTAACCCTATATCTACCGACGTATAAGTATCATTCATAAGTTATAAGTACCATTAAAATTAATTACTATAAAAATCTTTTAACACGTCAGTTAGTTGTAATACCGTATAGAATGGGTTACAGATTACATTACTTTACCTTGTTCCAAAAGCATTATTGGATACACAGAGCAAAAATATTTTTAAAAGGATGCTTTCTTTTGCCTTTGCATCTTTTCAGCTTTCTTGGCGCTGAGGAAGGGAGGGTGAGGATTTTTCAATTAGGAAATAATTCTATATTTATATTGTAAGAACGTCATATATCTGTACATTTTATAATTCTACAAAATACTAAGAAAACTGTTTAAAATAAAAGACTTGAGTGGGGTTATAAATATTGCAGAAAATACGTGTAAATTCAAATTTAATTAATCCTTCTAAAATCCTTCAAAAATTTATTAAATGATCATGTAAATCTTTTAATTTAGTTTAAACAATTTACGTAAAATGCTTTAGAATGTAAAATTTTCATGAATTCTTAATGTGGTCGATAAACTGTTAAACTCTAGACCTTAGTTACCCGTTTTTAATAGCAAATAAATAATAATAATGAAATAGATAATAAAATTCTCAACATTTTAAATCCTAAATCCAAGTAATCTGCTCGTTACAGGGCCATTTCATGAAAATCTGACAAAATATCCATCACGCGACACTTACATGTATATACCTTCAGTCGGTTCTCGTTAATTCGAACTCGTCGGGACCACAGAAAAAATGTTCGAATTATGGAAAGTGTGAGAGGAAAACAACTTTAAATGGGAACTATGACAAAGGAATTAATGTTATAGTATTTTTTATATTTATTTCGGCCGTTATCATTAGAATAGGAATTAATATTAAATTAGAAGACATAAATACATAAATTAAGGGATTAGGTACAAGCACAATGGAAGAAGGGTTGGAGGTGTCATTGATGGACAGACAGGGCATTAAGAAAGCGGGTATTGAAGGAATTGGATTATATTTATACTAGTTTCAGAACAATTCTAAACGAGAAAGTAAGAAAAAAAATGAAAAATTGGATTTCTCGTTAGTTCGAATTAAACGAATTCAAGCGAAAATGAGTTCGAATAAATGAAAAATTTTAACGTTATTCTGCCATTGAAAATTTCGAGACTTCGTGTTTAGTTCGAATTAAGCGAAGATTCAATTTATCCGATTTCGAATTAACAAAAGTCGGCTGTATATCTATTGACTTATAACTTGTAAAAACCTAAACAATATACACTGTTAAAAAATTGAAACTTTTTTATGGTCACTCCACCGGTTTTATAGAATATCTTTATTTTGACCAATGATAATTCTTTATACCCTAATTTCCTACGTATAATCCGCGGATCAAACAATTATTTATCGACCCAGAAATTTTATTTTGTAAATGAAGGCAAATATTTACGGCGATCAAAATAGCTATATTTTATTTAGTGAAATTTCTGGGGCGAAAAATGACTGTTTGATCAGCGAATTATACGTAGGAAATTACGGTAATACAGTGAAGTAATCGTTTTCCATGAAAGCGGTGGAGTAACGATGCGACAAAAGTTTCAAATTCTTTACAATGCAAATTAAAAATAAGAAAAATTGTAGATATTTATATTAACATGGTTATTTTAATTTGAAGATATAATAACATCTTTAAAACAGTAGAAATTATGTAGAAAAGCTGTTTCACATGACATGGAGTGACTAATGAATATTTTATTATTGAAAGGAAATTATTATATGCATTCAGGGAAATTATTATATGTACGCAAGTGTATTCAAAATTAAACAGGCTTTCATTTATAACTTTAAAATATGGACTTGGATTAATTTTAAGATAAACTGTATCCTTAAATAAAGGTATTAAATAAATTCCTCCTACTGAAAAGGTTTCAAAAATGTTTCTGACGATATCGTTAAATTGTTTCCATTAAAAACAGGTTTCATCCTAAATGTATTACAATGCTATACTTTGTAAAAAAGAAAGCAGAATTTTAAATTTGTGGGCTATGTACATTAAAATCCCTAAAGTAAGATACAGCCATAAAAAATAGTGAAATTTCTCTTTGCTATCGATAAAATTCTTACAGATTTAAGTTGTATAAATGCTCACTCGTACAATAACATGTTATTATTACATAAAATATGTTATTTTGTATCCTATAAAATACGCAACTTTAGATTTTTTTTCGTAAATAAATAATGTTAAAAAATAGAAATTGGTGTGAATGGAGCTTAACAGATAGAGAATTAAACAAAATAGCAAGATATTTCTTAACCCCCTGACCGCCGAGGGAAAGGGCAAAATTGTAATGTTATTTTCTCTGTAATTTATTAAAAATGTTTAAAAAAAATATTTTTTGCAACGTGATACAAAAAATTTTATTATGTATAGATGTATAAGTCTTGAAATTACTAATCATGACTTAATTTTTAAAATCTGATTTTTATTTGTAAAATGATATTAGTTTAAATATTGTTTGTAATGCAGGGACACCTGCAGCTTAGTAAACTGATATATCAGTTCGGGGTAGTCAGAAGGTTAAAGCGCTTTTCCAGAGAGCTACGTGTTATATTAAAGTGACTTGCAGCAGAAATGTACGAAATGCACGTAAATCATTTTAATGTGCATTAAGATACCATTTGTAGAATCCATTAGTAATAAAAAATCATTAAATATATATTTATTTTATGCTTAACAATGTTTTTGCAATGCAAAAAAGTAAAATAAAACAAAAAAGTCCTAAGTAATTGTAAAAATAAAATAGTATTTTTTGAGTCCTCATATATCCTAAAATTTTATGTGCAATAAATCAAAATTAATTTTTTCGCTGTTCAGTCTTTCTCAGTTATCAGTTTGTTACTATAAATCCATTACTGAAATTAAAAAAGTACATAAATAAACACTTGGCTCTGAAGATGATACATGTAAAAGGATTATTTTTATTTCTTTTGCAAATTTTTGGAGGTGACTTTTTTTAAATACTTTGAGAATACTTTGGTACATTCTAATTTTAGTTTAACGGAAAATGTTTTAATAAAATGGTGAATTTTTTATAGCGTCTATAAAATTCTTACAGCCTTAAGTTGTAAGAACTTTTGCCCAAATACCAGATAACAATGGAGATACCATATATGTTCAGCTGCGGCAAGCCGGAGGTAAGGGCTTGGTCATCGGTTAAAAAGTTGTAAGAATTTCCTATTGTACATACCTCCTACTTACATCCGTGCATGCAATAACATGCTTTTATTACATAAAACATGTCATTATAGCATGTAAAACGATTAATTTTATTTCTTTTACAAATTTCTGGAAATGAATTTTTTTAATAAATATTTTGAGAATGCTCAGATAATACTCCTGTTTTAGTGCAACAGAGACATAAAAAAATTAAGAATAAAAGGAACTTACCATGTTTTTCTTCAGCTTGTCCAGTAAATCATCCATTCTCTTTACATCTGAATCATCTCCACCGGGGGTTGGAGAAGAGGAAGAAAGTTGGGGAGGTGGACTTGAAACAGTCACCATTTTCTACTACTCTTTTACTTTTCTAAAGACACGTTTAACGTCATAACTTTTATCCAGTAAAATTCAATAATCCCGTATGAATCCTCAGTTATTAATCCAACTCCGTGCAGAAACATGAATGTCTTAAGTAACCGAAGTGTTGGGCATTTTCAATTTTCACAAGATCATCATGTCAAAAGAATTAAAAAATCTAACCTAAAATTAGTTACTTGTTATAGCATCGATAAAGAACATAAAAAAGATGAATATAGCGCTTTTAAAAAAAAAAATCAAAAGAGTAGATCTTTATATAAATGCATTCAAATGGTCTGTTTTATGTGACAAAGACCGCGCTTATTAACAACTTTGCTTAAATACTATTATTTTTCTGCACGCAAGCCTATTAATTTTGTTTAGAAACTTTTTATAGACTCCTAAAATTTAGAAAATTAGGTCTTTAGACGACCCAGTTTTTGCAATAGTTTGTTGAGTTTCTCCAGCAATGTTTAAAGCTAGTTTGCTGTTTTATCAGAGTCTCCAAACACACAGAACATATATTAAAACACCGTGTAAATTTTTTGGTAATAAATATGTATAAAAGTAAGTTCGAGGTTTGTAAGCACCTTTACTGAAGGATCCTTATATCACCAAAGGATCGATGAATATTTATATAATGATGTGTAATTTCTTTGTATTAATATATCCTAGAGAAATGAAAATTCTTCACATTAACATAATGCATTAATTTATGTAGATTTTTCAGCAGCAATTTCGTTTTCAATAGTATCCAATTGTGAGGCCGCGATGCTAAAAGACTCTAGATAAATATTCCAAATGTAGAATTGCCGGAATACACCAACTGAATGTATGATTTAGTATTTCACGATTTATCTATTATTATCGTATCACAGAATTCCCATATTCTTGTATGTATACTTTTTCTCTTTTATCAGATTTAATATTTTTTCCACACACATATATTTTTTAAAACAACATCTTGATATCACACCAAATTTGAATTCGGCAAACTTGCTTGATTTTAGTTGACTGGCTAAACAAAATATGACACATAAACTTTTGAAGGCAGTCAAAGAAATATAAATCATCAGAGAGAATGCCTTTCCTGGTTTATCAATGAAAAGCACCATCTACTTACTCCCAAGCAGAGGTTCAAAATGGTATTCCAGCACATGAATGAACGTCTTTCAGAGAGATGATGAAGGAGAAAAAAAAAATATATATATATACCCTGTCGGATCAAAGGAGTGGAGTAATAAAAAAAATGAAAAGTAATATCTCCTCTCAGATGTGGTCCAGATGCTGGAGAAAGTGTAATAGAGCGCCGATCTGGTTCGCAGATTCCAGTTCGCCCGATATCCTTTGCTGGACTGAGGCCCTATCTGGGATCCGAAAAAGAAGATACAAAGGGAGAATTAAAAAAGAAAAAAAAGAAGAAGCAAAGAAGAAGAAGAAGAAGATAGGGCCCTCGCGCAAACGTTGGTAATTAGTGGCACAACTTCAATTCACCGCCTGCGGCTTGTTTTCACTCACTGAAGCTGCTTGCTGCTCTCCAGCCTCCTTTAATTCCTTCCCCTCAACAGCCACGTTTTTCTTCCGCGGGCAATTCCAAACCGTCCGACCTAGAAGAAGAGATGGAAAGAAGAAATATATAAAAAAAAAACATAATAATAATAATAATAATAATAATAACATATGGAATTATTAAGCAGCTATCGGAATTACTAGGAATGTAAAGGTAGAAATGAATCGTATATATGATAAATTAAGTAAGTCGAAGAATGCTATGCTATTATCCCCTTATAGTGTTGCGCACTACATAACCTGTTATTAAAAATGTAACTTTGTTTCAGCAGGGGACAATCGTCAAATGTGGACAAGGTGACCCGGGTCGTACTGGCATGACATGAGAAAGAGGGTGGTGGCAATAATATAAATACACATTAGGTAAATGATGTATTGAAAAAATACTCATTAAAATATAAATACTGATATACCGAAAACTTTATTTTTCATAAAATACTTATAATGCCAAATTAGTATTGTATACTAAAAACATGCGACATGTATTAAAATAGAAACAGTAGAATATCGTAATTGGCTCTAATATTTTAGGTAACACACATAACATTTAATGAATTATAGATATATAAACTGATGTTTAGGTTATAAGACTAGAAAATAAATTTGTAGTTTTAAAATTATAATTTACACATTTCAAATAATATAAATAAAGAATAAGGTAATTTTAACTATAAAGTATTTCATAAAAATACTATATCTTTAACATTAGCGAGTTTCGATTATTCGAGAAATAGAAAATTTAGAACATTTCAACATTTGCGAATATTTCGCACCATTTTTTAAAAAGTAAAATCTTTTATATGTGCGTTGACAACATTTACAAAAAAAGATATCATACAAAATGAATTTTTTAAAAATAGTGATGCGAACACAACATTAAAAAAAAATGTCGTCTGTGGCAGCTTTGCGGTCGCGATTTTGACATTCGAGCAGCGCCCGACTTATGCAAAGGAATGAGGAGTAATTGCCCTGGACCTCCTCTTTAATCCCCCCCCCCCCCCCACTATAAGAGTAGTTAGAATTTTCACTAAAGTGCCAAATGATTAAAATTAGCCAAAAGGGATATAAATTCATATATTTTGAAACATTTAGGAAGATAATAGCGGTCCACCATCCTTTCTCTACTTCCAGTACCTCATTCATCTATGCGAAAATCAAACGATATTAGAAAATTAATAATTAAACTTTCATTATAACAACTTATTGCTATATAGTTTTCAAAAGAAATTCTTTATTAACTTTTTACCCGTAACATGGCAAGTTTAAACCTTTAATTATGACCAACTTGCGACATTTTTTTTTATTCATCTTAAAACGTACGTAGAAAAAGTTTGCAAAGAAATACTTCTGTCAATCAGCCTATCACTGTTTTCTACAATTATCCTGCTAGTATTTTTCTTTCTTAAAGTTGTGACTATCTTTTTGAGATATCCTGTATACAGACGGGAACTGCACCAAGTACAAAATTTATACCGACACACAATACATATGAACTTTAGGGTTTAGTACTAGCCATTTCCACATAATTCACAAAAAAATCTATCGATAGACAGAAGCCCCCCCCCCCCCCCCCCATAATGATGCTTTTCCCGAGGGTCTCCCATAGCTTTAGTCGGGCGCTGCATTCGCGGAGATTTCCGTAAATCTAACCCAAGCGAATGTTAAAAAATTACTGTACATAAAAAAAACTTACACTTGACATTATTGCTAATTAAGCATATTTGTTATATATGTGACATTTTGAAATAGGAGCCATTAATATCATTTGCAAGTTTCCCCATGTTATGTCACAGGAGTCGAGGCGAGATAAAAATTAAGTAAAATAATAAACGTAGAAACTTCATTAAATTCCACAACTGCTGCTCCAAAAGATTTAAATAAATCTTTTGGAGCAGCAATTGTGGAATTCAATGAAGTTTCTACATTTATTATTTTAGTTAATTATATATAAATTGCTGCATATGAATTCAATCATATGCTGAGGGAAAATGCTCGTTCCTTCTGAAGCAATATTCCATAAAATCCATTCGTCTAGCTTATAAATCGTTCAAACCCGAAAACATCGAATAAAAGATTCCATCCATCTCTGAACCCCTTTACTCAAGTCAATAATAAAAAGCTTCTAGAACTTCCTCTAATCTATAACCATGATTTTCACATGTAAACAGAATTCATGTCCATCGTCGAGAATAATTTCATTCAGGCGATAATTTTTAATTAAAAAAATTATTATTTCACTGATTTATAATCGAACACTGAATTTGATATCCTGCAGACGATATTTTGAAACAAAAAAATAAAAGAAAATAATTTATTGATACGCACAAATATAAAACGTTGAAGGGGGGAAAAAAATAAAATAAAAATGATGATTTTTTTTGTTGATAAAAATAGGAAAAAAAATGAGTTTTATCTAGAATATTAAGAAATAAAGTTTAATTAAGAATACTTTTAATTTAGAACCATCTTTTTAAATTTACGCATATTGGAATAAATGTTTTTTAAGGCGAATTAAGAATTTATATCGTTTCCATAAAGGTTAATAGATTAGATCTAGAAACAAGATTTTAATTTAATAAGTTGAACTAAGTACGGAATATTGCTAAACATCAAACGTTGAAGGGGGGAAAGTAAAAAAATAAATAAAAATAATGATATATTTTGAAAAGTATGGTTTTGGAATAAATTTAATGAGACTTTCTTAAAAAGGGTTGATAAAAACAGGGAAAAAATGAGTTTTATTTGGAATATTAAGAAATAAAGTTTAATTAAGAATATTTTTAATTTCGAGCCATCTTTTTAAATTTACGCATATTGGAATAAATGTTTTTAAGGCGAATTAAGAATTTATATCGTTTCCATAAAGACTAATAGATTAGATCTAGAAACAAGATTTTAATTTAATAAGTTGAACTAAGTACGGAATATTGCTAAAAGGGAATTAATATAGTATAAAGGTTAATTTTGGCGAAAAAAAAAAATTAAATTTGTAATATATATATATATATATATATATATATATATATATATATATATATATATATATATATATGCTTTATATATTTGTTTTATATATTATATATTTGTTTTATATATAACTATTTTTCGGGTTTCGTTCATCTGACGAAACACTATTCGTCTTTGCCCCCTGTTTGTCTGTCACAGAGTCTGTACACAAAAGCTGTACAAGTAAGATACTTCAAACTTTGTGCATTTACAGCTGAATATCTCGTGTCATACGACAAATCATAAAATTTTGAAGAAGTTTACAATTTTAATTAAATTAATTTCTTCAATATCATTTCTACATTTTTGCAATTTAAATTTCAAAAGAGAACCTTAATTTGAATTTGGCTATACGCATGTATAGCCATCATAAATTGGATTGAAAGCATGACGTTAGTAAGTAGATGATTCTTACAAGGAAGGTATCCATACGGGCATACTCAGAAAAATTTACAGAATGTTCTTCTCATATAGTTATATATGTTTATAAAAAAAATTTCGGCGGAACCACCTTATAACGTTCGTAAAAAAATAATAAAAATTTCGTTTATTTGGTAATTTATCTCCGGTTGGCGAAAAAACGAAATTTTGAAAAATACGCTTTTACGCTTCGAATACTTTTTAAAGAAAAAACTTTCTATGTTCAATTTATTTAAATAAGTTTAGTTTAAGTAATTTTAGTTTTGCATTTTTACTTTACTTAAGTGTAATTTTGTCATATACGTTTATATGTACTTATAACAAAATGAAATTAATATATTTTATCATTTAAAACACAATTTAAATTGATTAAAATTGTTCCAAATTGAAAAATACACTGTTAAAAATCTGCTGCATTTTGTTGCAACGCACTCCCTTGCTTGTATAGAAAACGGTTACTTGGTCGTGAAATGGAGCTTTCTCATTGGTTGGAATAGAGATATTATATACAAGCGGTGGAGTGCGTTGCAACAAAATGCAGCAGATTTTTAACAGTGTATAACACGGTCAATTCACCGTGCTGTGGGGCATTCTCAATGGTCAGAAGAGAGATATCCTATAAAAGTAGTGAAGTGACGTTGCAGTAAATGCTGCAGATTTTTAACAGTGAAGTCAATTAAAATCAATTTTCAGATTCGTTAAAATCGTCTGCCTTTGGAAAGGAAATGCACTGCTCGCCAAATCCCGCGTCGCTTTCAGCTTTTCACGCCAATTATTCCAAACTATTTTATTTTTTTACATATCTAATAATGTAATTCCGCCGCTAATTTTCACTGATCCTATATTACCTACATGAGTAGTTTAATTCGTATTTTTTTCAAAAAATTCTGAGTATGCCCCCAATGGAGACCTTCCTTGTTAGTTCGAGTTACGGTGCTGAAATTTGAAATTTTCAAATTAAGATGGAATTTAATTAAAAGAATTTTTCGTATTTTTTAGATTTTAAGGATTTAAATTACTAGGGTTTCGTTCATCTGACATCCATAATATTTTTTAAAAAATCAAATTTCTTTTTATTTAAAAAAAAAACATATTATGATTTGTTAATGATTCAGCATTTTAAAGTACGCTTAAACAATTTTTTTCGTTTTTAGTAACTTAAAATTTTATTATATACCCGCTAGATTTTTTTTTTAGTTTCGGATTTTACAAAAGTTTGGAATTTCGGATTTTATTTAAATAATTTGATTTGAACATTTTTAATTTGATTAAAATAAATAACTTTATTTTTTAATTATTTTAAAATGAGATTTTTAAGGGGAAATATCTATGAAAGAATTTAATAATTTTAAATTGAAAAATTAGATTTTTTAATTAAAGGATAAGTTGTTTTGAAAGAAATATTAAACAAAACCCTCTGTGCGATCTGCGATACCCACTTGTTGAATACTAATGCAGTCGAGTCTCTCTATAACGAAACTCCAAACATCGAATTTCTCTATATAACGAATTTTTAGTAGGAACGGTTCCCTTTTCGCATGATTACATTAAAAACAGTCTCTATATAGCAAAATATCTATCTCCATATAAGGAATTTTTTCATAAATTGGTCTTAATTTATTCAGTTTTAAAAAAGCTTCGAAATCATATGGAATCAATTTTCCATCACTTACTTTTGATTTATTGTTCAGTGTTGAGCTTTTTTTATATTACTTTTCTCCGTGTTCTTTAAATCCAACGAATTCATCCCACCTCCCACACATCTTTCCACATCCTTCTCAAAACATAGTCAATTGGATTGCTACACATACATAAGAGAGGAATCAACGAGAGGCACATAAGAGAGGCTTCAAATGGAGGAAAATGTTAACTACAATTTTTCATTCCTTGCTAAAATTTGAGCTATTTTGAGAGCGTAACAATTTTAAAATCAAAACAACAAAAAATTACAGATATCTTCGTCTGAAATTAATGCAAGTCTTCCTTATTTAATTTTCATTAAGTTTTCAAATAAATGTCTATTCTCTTTTTTGAAACAGCTTAAATAATTAAGAAATAAAATGTTAGGTTAATATTTATTTTTAAACATTTCAAATTCTTAATTAAAAAGAACAAAAATAATATTTTTTCGAAATTTACATATTAAATGCAATTTTTAACATCATTCTCTATACATCGAATTTCTCTATATAACGAATTTTTTACTGGAACGATGGATTTCGTTATATAGAGACTCGACTGTATTCGTCTTAGCCAATGTCATATTAAATAGCCTGAATATAATTATTCGTAAGTAGTCGTAGATTTCTGAAAAAAAATATTTTATTAAAATGGCAAATCAATTTAGATAAGTGTTTCTTTATTGGGTCATTATGGGTCAAACTAATTTTATCTAAAAAAAGGCTTTAACGATTACCAGAAACTAAAATTTCCAAATTTTGTCGACCAAATTTTGCATTCCACAGTTTTGGATTACAAGAACACCATTGGATTAAGTCATGTGTTAGAGAAAATTCGTTTAGTGGATCATTTTTGGGTCACGCTAATTGTATCTAGAAAATGACTTGCTCGATTTTGACTAAATTTTGTATTCTGTAGTTTTCGGACATTAGAAAATCATTGGGCTAGGTCACATTTCGAGAAAATTCGAGTAATGGGTCATTTTGGATTATAATGGATCAGGGTCGAACGAATTATATCTAAAAAACGGCTCAATCGATTTTAGCAAAATTTTGTATCCAAATTACATCTATTGGATACAAAATAATCTAAGTAAAAGTAACTAAAAGTATCTAAATTTTTTTACGGAAAAAAATTATTGGACAAGGTTACATGTTTGAGAGATTTTGATTATAGGGTTTATTTGTGGGCCATGAAGGGTCACCATAATTTTATCTAGAAAACAGCTCTCACCATTTTGACTATACTTTGTATTATACTGTTTTCGCGCAAGAGAAAACCATTGGGCTCGGACGCATGTTTGAAAATTCGATTAATGAGTCATTTTGTTTGGGTCGTAATGTATCAGGCTCATTCTAATTATATTTAACCAACGACTCAATCAATTTTAACTAAAATTTTAATCGAAACGTATTTTGGCCCAAGAAGGCCTGTGGCCTTAGTCGCATATTAGAAAAAAAAATGATTAGTGAGTCATTTGTGGATCTCTGTGGGTCACGCTAACTTTAACAAGAAAATGGCTTCCATGATTTTGACTAAAGCATGTACAGTATAACCTCCATAACGGACACTCCCGAATAGCGGACACCTCTATTTAACGGACAGTTTTCCAATCCCCACTCCCAGAACCTAAATTTTTGTATGTTTAACCTCTGAATAACGGACATTCCAAATAGCGGACACTATTTTCAGTGATAAACGATGAAAAAGTATTTTTTAACTGGAAAAAAGATAAAATAAAAAGCCCTCTTAATTTATCAGGGCAATTTGTCACAGATTTTGTGATCATAGAAAAATGTAGAGGGTGTGCTGAGGAAATTTCTTCTTCACGTTCATTGTGGAATTCAGGGAATTGCCTGAAAGGAACATCTTCCAAAGTATTCAAATTTCTATGTACCACTGGAAAATTTTATGCTTTTAAGGATAAGAAAACATAATCCCCATCCTCACCCGGAACTCTGTAATGACCAATAACGTCACATTGAAAAACAAATTGAAAAACAAATGTAATCGCAAGCAAAAGAAAACTTTTGTAGCAGATTTTTTTTAATAAGAATGTAATAAATAGCAGTTAACGGTGTGCACATTTTTACTTTAGTTTATTGCTTAAAAATAATTTTAATTTCTAATTAATCATATAGTTGAGGTTTTAAGACATATAAATGTCAATTAATGAAATATTAAGTATTTCTTAGTGATTTTTGTATCTCTGAGGTTTTCCCAATAGCGGACACCTCCGAATAGCGGACAATTTCTGCGTTCCCTAGTTGTCCGTTATTTAGAGGTTTTACTGTATTATATCTTTTTCGGGTACGAGAAAATTATTGGGATAGATCACATGTTCTTTTGTTGTAAATATTTAACCAATGTAAAATTTAGAAACATGTTCACAGTATTGATATTTATAGTTTTCTGTAAATAAGAATATTATAAAATAAATTACTTATAGCAATAATAGAGTGAGAATTTCATTTTATATAAAATTTAATACAGAGTTTAACCGAGCATGGCTCGGTGTTCCCCGCTGCTAGTAACATTAACACTAGCTATTCAAATAGATTAATTAGTGTTGGACGAATATTTCATTGCCTGAAACATGACGAATGTTGTTGTTTTGCGTTCTATTCAACTAATGTTCATTATGACAATAGGCTAAGGAAGAATTTTTGGAGATTTTTAGAAAATATCGTGTTACAGCAGGCTTTAACAGATATTACAACTTCCTAATCTTTTTTGCGCTTTATTACCCATGATTCTTTGAGAAAAGTAACTTTTATTTTAAATTTAAAGAGTGAAATATATGTTTACAAGAAAAGAGTCACAAACGGCGCAAAGAGAATTAAGAAAATAATAATAAATATTATTATTGATAAATGCCTAAACATAAATGAAGTCATATAGTAAATGCATAGACAGATATTAACTTTACTACTTATAAAAAGAAGAAAAAGTATTTCTTAAAACAAAATAATACTCCATTAAAAATCATGTACTATTAATAGTACACCAGACCCGAAAGTGTTAAAGTAATTTTAAACTGGTTTTCGGGTCCTTCGTACTATTTGTCTCAGGACTCAAGAGGACTTGACTCTTTAAAAAGAAGCAATTGCGTCTGTATAGTTCTAAACTCCCACCGGAAATTCGGAAAATTTTTATTTCAAAATAACGAGAGGCATTTTCGCGAATTCCCCCCTCCCCCTCCCCCATTACCAAATTTAGACAAGTAAAATTTCATAAATTTTTCTGATGCAAATCTTCATTAATCGTAGATGGGATAAAATATATACCACCTTCCCACAAGGGGTTAATATTTTAAACAATTAACGCAAATTATTAGGTAACAAAATCTTTAAAGAACAACTATTAAAAAGAAATTGAGAATTTTTTCTAAATACTTTTACCAAAAACAGACTTCTAACATTTTACCAACTGTCACGAGAGCAGGAGGAAGCTTTCCTTAAGTTCCCTTTGTGGTGGTCTATACTAATACAGTCGAGTCTCTCTGTAACGAAATTCCATATATCGAATTTCTCTATCTAACGAATTTTTAGCAGGAACGGTCCCCTTTTTTCATGATTACAATAAAAACACTCTCTATATAGCGAATTATCTATCTCCATATAACGAATTTTTTCATAAAATGTTCTTTATTTATTCGGTTTTAAAAAAGCTTCGAAATCACATGGAATCAAATTTCCATCACTTATTTTTGATTTATCGTTCAAAGCTGAATTTTTTATATTGCTTCTCTACCTTGAATCTCCTTGTTCTTTAAGTACAACGAATTCATTCCACCAGCCCCCCCCTCCCACACATCGTTTAACATCCTTCGAAAAACATTGTCAATTTAATTGTTACACATATAAAAGCTGGATCAATGTGGTAATTGAAGTCAGTGTTGATTTCAGAGGGTGGCTTGGGGGGACATTCATTTCCGGAGCAATGAGATCGCCCCCGAAAATTTGAGATGCTGTGTTTTCAATGGCAAAAAAATTAACATACGTTTTTCTTGTGTGATTTTTATTAAGCTAAATGTCTATTCTCTTTTTTGAAACTGTTCAAATAATTAAGAAATAGGATATTACGTTAGTATTTATAGTTAAACACTTCAAATTTTTAATTAAACGTATAAAAAATAATACTTGTTCAAAATTTGCACATTAAACAGAAATTTTAACGGCTTTCTCTATTCAACGAATTTTTCTATATAACGAAATTTTTACTGGAACAGTGGATTTCGTTATATAGAGACTCGACTGTATATTCCACCTTCCCACAAGGGGTTAATATTTTAAACAATTAACGCAAATTATTAAAAGGTAACATTTTGAGTTATGGAAAAATCTTTATGAAAAATGCATGGAAAACTACAAATCAGATGTCAAAAATTGATTTAAATATTTTAATTAAAATTAAATTAAATAACTAGAGGACAAAAAAGTTTTAAAAAAAATTTGGAAACAAACTAAAATTTTTTTTTTTTTTTTTTTTTTTTTTTTTTTTTTTTTGTAAAAGTGCTGGTAAAGAAAAATAAGTTAGCAGCTTTAATCAGTAGACTCCGAATTTTCGAATGTATCAAAAAAAATGCAGAAAACATTCGTTCTATTGAAGCAGATGATGTTATTGCAGTAAGAAGCTTGTTGATCATGAATTCTTTAAGCTTTTTAGTATCGGACTTTTCGATAAGTGTAACAGGTACTTTTTACCACTCTAGAGCATGGAGATACACTATATGATATCCAAACAAAAATCCAATGAATGGTTAACATTTTCCTCAATCTTTAATTATATATATATAAAATCCCTCCGTGTATAACGATTCCGGGGTCAACGCATCCACGAGAAAAAACACTTATTGTGACCAATGACAAATTCCATTGTGAAAAGTTATCTCCGATTTTAAAGGCTATAAATTTTTTGTCCAATGCAAACGTTCCAGAGTCGTAATGGAGCGTTCTCATTTGTCAGATTTACAGTTTGAGCTGTAAATGACGTCACTACATTTTACCGTGCTTTGACATCTTTTCCTTATTTCAAACACAATATTCACACTGTTAAAAATTTGACTCATTTGCTGCAGCATCACTCTACCGCTTTTATAGAAAACGATTACTTTGCTGTGTTATGGAGCATTCTCATTGGTCATAAAAGAGATATTCTATAAAAGCTGTGGAGTGACGCTGCAACAAATAGGTCAAATTTTTAACAGTGTAATACGGTAAAGTAATCATTTTCTATAAAAGCTGTGTAATGACGATGCAGCAAAACAGTCAAATTTTTAACAGCGTTTAATTAAAACTTTTTATTTAAGAAAAGCGAAGGTGCGTTTTAAATACAATATTGCTAGAATTTTTATATTCGTGTTGCTTTATTTATTTATTTTATTTTATTTATTTTTTATTTATTTATTTATTTATTTATTTATTTATTTTTACAGCCGTGAATGACTTCATTGTCACATAACGAATCACGATTGTTTACTCTTTATGGTTGACATTTGTTTTCGATCTTATAAAGTATTTTCTTTTAAGTATTAGCTAATGGTATAAAATAGTTAATTCACAAATGTTTTAAAATAGCATTATTAGTGCACGTTTTGCATTATTAATGCATGTTAATTTGCATGTTTTTTGTGAAATAATTACTGTAATTTTGTGAGTGAAATTCATTAGCTGCATATTCTGCGCCATTATTTTACCCATTCAATTAATAATTTGTATACCCTCTCATATTCGTCTGGAAATGGCCAAAATGGGAATTTTTTTATACATTTTGGATATTTTTATTATTTTCTCTGAGTATTTTAAAATATTTTTTGGCTGTAGTTTCACAATGTATTCTTTTATAATTGATATTTTACCTTACTTTATTCTTTTAAAATTTATGCATTTACCATTTGTTCATTACAATCCCTCCCCATCCACCAGATAGTTTTGTTATTGTTTTAAATGCAGATTTCTATTGATTTTCTTTCTTTCTTTTTTTTTTAATATTTTCCCCTCATGTTCAATCTTTGTATTTTTCAAAATTGTTTACGCCTAAAGTTGTTATGATTGATCAAAGTTGTTGTAATGTTATATCATCCATTTAAAAATGGAAACACGTCATTTTGACGGGCATCTTCTAGTATAATAGGTATTCATGAAGTGCAGCCCACAAAGTCATAATTTTATTTTACCTCAACTCGTAGAAGTTTTTCTGAATGCTATCAATATTCTAACATTTAATATAATCATGCATAGATTTTCTTACTGTTGTAAGGTTGTTTTGTAATTTGATTCAAATGAAATTTGAAAGCATTTTTTTTTTATTCAATCTTCTCATTATACTTCATTTTTTGATAGAGATTAACCATTATCTTTCTAAAAGCTGATTGATTATTTGCATTATATAAAACAAAATTATATTAAAGAAACATTATGTTTGTTTACATCCTGAATTTATTTACAAATAACTTAAAGGAAAAATTGATTTAAATCAATGATTTTAAAAAATCATTTGATTTATATCGTGGTTTTTAAACATGATTTAATTGAAGCTGATTGAAATCAACGGACTTTGATAATATTGATTCATAATACTTTTTTTTTTTTTTTTTTTTTTTTTTTTTCGTAAAGTCGCTTATGGCAAACGGGGACTAGCCCAAGGAATCATGCTCTCCACATTTGATTGTCGATTACGTATGTTATCTCGAATTTTAATTATCGGATTACCTTTCTTCACGCAAGTTTTGTTTATACTCAGATTTTCAAAAAAAAAAAAAAAAAAAAAAAAAAAACAAGAAATATGTTTGTTAATTGCCGCGTAAAAATCTTTTAAATTTTATGCCATTCAGATTATAGCGAGCTTATTTAAACTGTGCTCCTTAAAAAACGAAAAAAAGAAAGCAAGAAAGAAACACGACGAGGGGCGCACGGGGCATTTGCGTCGTTGCCCGGTGGGCCAGTACGAGCTTGAATGATTGATTAAAATTGATCAGGTGATCTGCAGTGGAGGCACTACTTGCGACGCTCGGAAGCTACTAATGATAATAATTTAGAAACCGATTTTTCGGGAGGGGGAATTATAGAAACACCATGCTACAGACTGAGGGCTGGGGGGAGAGTGATTCGATTTTTTTTTTTTTTTTTCATATTTTTTTTTTTTTTTTTTTTTTTTTTTTTTTTTTTTCTTGCAGCAAGTATTTCAAACTCTCTATTCTCCAGCTAATATGTATAAAAAAGAAAAACTCGAGGTTCTTTTTAATAAATATTCTACCGAAAACACGCAAAGAGATTGCTTAAATGATATTTAATTTGCAGGTTGCAATCCACGAAACCAGCTTGAAGATTCATCTGAAAGAAGACGCAATACTTAAGAGTGGAGCTCTCTTATTAGACCAATTTTGATAGATAACCAAACCCAGTAGCAGAGTAATGTAGGGTCTACCTTAAGCTAAATAACGGTTAATACGTTGGCGCTTCCTTTGAAAAAATACTATTTAGCCACTATTACGGGAACATTGAAATGCAATTACAAAAACAAAAATAAACAATGTCAAAAGTATTTCTTCTGTTGATAATATGAAAGAATATTTCGAAAAAAAAAATCTCTGCATATTAATTATATTTTTGTCGTCTGTTTATTTATTATTTGTTTATTTCTAAAAGTGGATTCAGCATTGCTACCAACTCTTCCAATATCTTAGACCAGAAAAAATTTAACGAAAACGTTTTAGTAATTTAATCGGTAGATTACAGATATTTTAAATTGTCAAATTTATTTTAAAAATTTTTGTGATAAATATGAAAAGTGTAAGATGTTGCCAGCGATGGATTCAGTAGTATTGAATACTTGCAAAAGAAAGTTCTGTTTTGCTAATAGATGACATAAATATTTGAAAAAATATTTAGTTTTGAAAATATGATTTTTTAAATAAATATTTTTAATAGTTTTAAAATCAATATTGAACAAAAAACCTTGAAACAAAATTAAAATTACATTTTCCTCTTTAATTAATGAAAAAAAGAAAAAGACAAGAAATCCTATGAATAATGTTTAGAGTTATAACGATATTAAATTACCCCATTTAAATTAATAATACTAATAATTTGAAAGCAATAACAACTAGTCGTTGGAGGCCACCGTAATACTTACCCATCATGGATTTGCATAACATAATATATGAAAACATAACATATGTAAACAATTTATAAAATGCATTACAATTCCAAAACAAAATATAAACGTATTTTTAAATATTTTTAACACATCATCATGCTCTATTAATGAATTTCTGATGAACCAATTTCGATAAATTGTATGAAACGCCAAACTATTCAAGTAGCACTAAATTTCATAAAAGAAACATCCTTATAACTCTAAAAATAATTATCATATTCACTAGCGGTTTCTTGCATCAAATTAAGTGTCTCATTTGCAATTAAAAGATATCTTCGAGTTGAAATTTGAATGAAATACAGGGTCATGAAAAATCAAAGAATGTAAAAAACAGGATTAGATATATCTCGACAACTAATTATCCGATCAACTTCGTTTTTTATGCAGAATTTGTGTTAATTTATTGCCTTTTACGTCCACTGTTTAAAATAAAAAGATTCGAAAATTTTTATATACCTTTCATCAGAGCGAATTTTTCGAGAGTCCGAAAAAATTAGTTCCGGATAATCGAAGTTACTGATATTAAATAGGCTTCGTCTCATTCTTACATACTAAGCACATACAAAATTTCAAGTCTCTATCTCAATTTGTTCGAGAGATAGAGCGGTTACAGACAGACAGACACACAGACGGACGGACGGCAATTTTTTTTTTTTTTCTAAAAATATATTTTTCGGAATCTCCAGTGTCTGAAACGTGTAAATCCGTCAAAATTTTTTTTTCGATTTTCAAAACGATTGCAAGACTTACCCTATACTACGTATGATGGGTAAGTAAATACTAATCATTTGAAATTCTTACTTCAGAAATTTTAGGATGTGATTTTATTTGCAAATTATAAAGTAGAAAAAAAGTAGAACAAAAGTAGAAAAAAAAAATCAATATTCTAACTTAACAGATATCTTTTTTACTCTTCGAGTTTTGCAGATATGGCGATGCATTTTTTTGTGTTTGATTCAGAACTAGATAAGGAAAGTTTCCCTAATTTGAATTTTTACCCTACGAGGGCCGTTTAAAAACTTAATTTTTATACTTTTTCAAATGGAGTTGTTTCCGCATGGAGTTGCGACTTATCTTATCAAATTTTACACTTTTTAAAAAATGAAAATTTGCGATTGGAAGTATGTACCTAGGTACAATATTTAGGGAATTAGCCTATTATTTCGATAATTATGACTCACCCTGTATATATTGATCAAAATAAATAAATAAATAAATAAATAAATAAATAAATAAATAACTTTAAAGTCAAAATTTTTTATTTGGGCCCAAAGAGGAAAACTTGCATCAACCTCAACTAATACCATTATATTCTAGTGGCATTATCAGATTCTCTTTATTCCTTATGCTGCCTAGGTAAAAACGCAAATTATTTTGCGTACTCTGCTGCTACAAGGGAAGCGTAGATGTCACTATTATATTTTAGATGTGACGTCAGAACGTATTAAGAGCCCACAATAGTCACAGAAAAATTACTCAAAAAGACCCGGATGACCATGTAAAGTCTATGGGAGCGTTCTTTTCGAATATCTCGCTCCAATTTTAATATTTTTGCATGATTTTTTTGCACAAGATAGCTGAGGGCGATCCACAACCGGCCTAGTTTTTACTTTTTCGATTTTGGTTATATATTTTTTATATTACGATAGTTTCAGTTTCAGAACCGGTTTAAACCGGTTTCGAAAGTTAAAGTAATTTTTTAAAGAAAATCTGAAACAAAAATTGAAAAAGTAAAAACTAGCCCGGTTGCGGATTGCCCTCCGCTATCTTGTGCAAAAAAATCATGCAAAAATATTAAAATTGGAGCGAGATATTAGAAAAGAACGCTCCCATAGACTTTACATAGTCATCCGGGTCTTTTTGAGTAATTTTTCTGTGACTATTGTGGGCTCTTAACCTCCTTCCTCTTCTGGTCGCATTATGTGACAATGCCAATCATTGGAGGCCTCTCTCTTAATCCTTTCCGGCGCACTACTCTTTAAAGTTGGAATTTACAGAAGAAAAAAATTAGGCAATCTATTTAGGCCTAGAGGAGTACACAGGTATTGTTTTGTAAAGATTGCACTAACCATTTTAATTATACAGCTGTTGCCGAAGTGGTAACCTCCCATAAGTAAAGCATTGATAAGCGCAATTAGAAGAGATTTGCTGTGAAGCGCGTATTACAGTAAAACATTTTACCTATTATTTAAAAACAGTAGAGTTTGATCTCTGTGGTACTGCCATCTAGAAATCATAAGAAAGATTTAAAGTAGCCATTAGAGTAGTTTTTAGCTCACAGGATATCATAGCCTGAGAGCTTATGTGCCCGCCCGTTCTGTATGTATGTTGTTCGTGCGTAACCCGATAACTCATGATAAAAATAAATATCCGATCCATTTGAAATTTTGTATATAGGTATATCCTGATAAGGCGCTTCCCTGATTAGTTTTTGGAGTTCATTCGATATGTATAAGAGGGGGAACGGAGGGCTCATGCCCCTCCCCATAATTGATATAAATGGGTTTTTCATGCAGAATTAACAGTTTTCGTTAAAAATTTGATATAGGATCATTCTCATGAGGGAATTCCGTGACTGTTATTAGGTGTTCATTGAATAAATATAAACAGGGGGGAACGGGGGTTCTAATGCCTCTCCCCTTAAGTTCTTTGTTTTTCAAGCAGAATTGTTAGATTTCGTTCAAATCTCTGAATAGTTTTGGAAGTTTAATGGTTAAGTATAAAAGAGAAGGATAGCTCCTCTTAAATTATTATATAAATGCTAAATGGGTTTTTATTGAGAATTATCCAATTTGCTCTGAATTTTGGATATAGATTTTTTATATGATAAAGCATGTCCTTGATAGTTTAGGAGGATCAATGATTAAGTATAAAAAAGGGGAAAGGGGAGAACTGTTTCTCCATCTTAATTTTTTTTTCGAACGGAGTTAACCCTTGAAAATATATGGCTGTAATTTACAATTAGTATGCGTAGCCTGTGAGCTCAATGCCATCAGTTTAACTGGGCAACATTCTTGAAATATTCACGGAGTTTTTGTGTCTCTAAACAGGGGGAACTTTAGGTGTTGCCGACCCGGCAACACTGCGCGTTAAGGGGTTAAAATGCGATTTAATTAATGAATGGAATATAATCTAAAATACTTCTTTGTATCAGTAATGCCTCAAACATTAACCACTCCCCTGTTTTGTCCGTACGTCATACAAGCAACGTGTTTTTGCAAATCATGATTCATTATTCTCACCTGTAAATTTTTACTGTAAATTTTGTATTATTTAATCCGAGCATTTTTCTCGTGCAATTAAGGAAAAATGGCTGTTTTAAAAAACCGATGAAAGAAGATTAAAAATTCTGTAAAAGACATGAAAAAATAGGCATTATTTGAAAGTTATTTTCAAAAATATTGATAAATTAAGTGGTTAAATTCCAGAGTTAAATTTCCTTTCTGCAATTTTTAATGGAGATGCATTATTTTTTTTCAAACGCACCCATTAAACAGAATCTAATCCAACGAACCAACTCAATTTTTAATAAATGCGACGTCTGGCAACGTCGGTCGTCAAAAAAGGAAAAAAGCAATGAGACAGATAACTTTTTAATTGCAATAACCATGACTTCAAATCGCGACACACTGGGATTTCTTTTCTTTTAATTTGCATTTGTAATATGACAAATTAAATGCATAACATCCATCAAATGAGGGAATTCCTGCGTTTGATTTTTTTAAAGCATTTATAGTAAGCGGTATCAAATACTTGAATACGTGATTAAAATTAATAGTTCATAAATACAAGTATTTTAAATAACCTTTGGAATTTTCGCTTGATGCTCGGTACATTTTAAATAAGGTAGTCACACAAAAATGTTTTAGAAAAAGAACAGGTTTGTGGCTTGCGTTCCTTTTGCTAAATTGAGCTTTGTCCACGCTATTCAAAAGAATTTTTCCCAAGCGTCAGAGTTTATTCGGTGATGAAAAAAAAAATGGCTTTCTCACGAAGGAAATATTCAAATACACGTTGCTTTCCTCAATTGGAAAAATTGATTAATTTGGACTTAGACTTTCTCCCCTAAAAAGGGATTTACTTTTTTTCGGTTGAGAAAATCGATTAACTTTAACATTTCTTTAACATTTTTTTTAAATTGTTATTTTATGTAGTATATTTAATTTCATTTAGCGATTTTTAAGTTTTATTAGAATGGTTTGGCAGAATTCGAAATTGTTTAGTAGTTATTGAGTTCAGTTTTCACATAACATTTGCAAGGATTAAGTTCGAGGATGTCTCCGCGAATTTCAAAATCTCGAATGTTGAAACTATCTTTTCGTGCATAAAAGTGGGTTCGGTTATGTATATATACATATATATACGGGTGATTCTCAAAATAGGGGACAATTTCAGAAGTGAAATATAAAAAAAAATTACTGTTAGCAAAATTTCTGAAAAAAATAGGTGTTGTTAATATAGTATTAGGTATACTTTACATGTAGTCAGCAGAGCTAAATATTTAAAAATTAACTTAAAAAAATAATTAGTATTTTTTGAGCCATGCTAATGACAAAACAAATTGCATGGAATAAATATATTAAGAAATTTTTGTTTTCTTCCTGTTTAAATAATTTTTTCTATATTTATTAGCCTTCCTTTTCAGCAAATGGTTTCCATTTTTACATATATACATATAAGGAGAATAAAAACATTACCAAAGAGCAAACTTTGTTTACATGAGCAACATTCTGACACTAACAATGTAAGAAGCTGTCTTAGGGATTTTCTTCCTGTTTAAATAATTTTTTCTATATTTATTAGCCTTCCTTTTCAGCAAATGGTTTCCATTTTTACATATATACATATAAGGAGAATAAAAACATTACCAAAGAGCAAACTTTGTTTACATGAGCAACATTCTGACACTAACAATGTAAGAAGCTGTCTTAGGGATTTTCTGACAGATTTAATGCATATTTTAGGGATAATAAATGTAATACCTAAATTTATATGTAAAATTAAACTTTATAAAGGATACAATATAAACACTGGTTACATTTATGCACATAGGAGTCTTTAGCATGGACAGAAAGACCATGCTAATGACACTGGTATTTGTCCATGCTAATGACACTGATATTTGTCCATGCTAATTACACTGATATTTGTCCATGTTAATGACAAATTTTAATTTAAATAAGATTATGAGCCATAATATAATCACAATGCAATAGTCCTTTCTGGGGCTTTTTAAAACACAAAAGTTCTATGCAAATAAGTAAAATATAAATTTTAACTATAAAATAAACATGAAAATTATTATCCATTCTAATGACATACAATTGATGTACGCCCCTAATATTCAACTTATATTCTTAAAATACAATACATGCTTCTGTTTTCAGGCTGGGATAAAATGGCTACTTTTTGCCATGAAGAAACTTTATATTTTCAAACTATTGTCATGTGTGAAAATGAAATTTTGATTAATAACTAGCTCTTATAGTATGATCTTGTTTTGAAAATAGAATATGGAGGACAAACTTTAATTCTTTTTTTCTATACTATAATTTCATTTTTAAAAAGAAATTTATTGGATAAATCTTCTCCGTGATTAATTTAAAGTAAGAATAACATTTGTTTTTTTTTTATAAACATATTAACTCTTGAAAAATGCTAGTATACACAAGGCACAGCTGCTGTGGACATCCATGCTGATGACATTTTGAACATTTATTCTGTTATTTTAATGTGTTTTCAACTAAAAAATGAGTAATTCTTGAGTGCAAATAATGAATCATATTAAGACAAACATATCTAAATATAAAAACATTACATAAAACCTCTCAATTTTTTTTTTTTTTTTTTTTTTTTTTTGTATGCCGAAAGACATAAATTGTCCCCTATTTTGAGAATCACCCATACATATTAATGAAAAAAGAGCAACTGAAATTTAAAAAGTACATTTTTTAAACATTATACATTAAAAATACACGCTTTAAATAAATTTGAGTAATTAAAAACATATTGTACAAAGCGTATTTTCTAGTTAATATGGCGGAAAAAATTTACATCTGTGGGATTGTCTGACAACACAGATCTTTTGTTTACAAATTTCCATGTAAGGAAAAGTTGCGCCCTCGTTTCTATTTTAAATTTCTCACCAGCGAAAAATTGCTTTTCTATTACTTCTATTCCAATTTTATTACTTTTTCAACAATTTGTTGTTGATATTTTAAAATTTTCTCAAAAACTTTTTCAGAAAGTATCCGATACAAAAATTCAAAATTGAAAAAAATTTAGAAAATTGAAGAAAGATCTGCATAAAAAATAAAGAAAATTGCTGATGTATATTTAAGCTTAAGGGGGCGCTTCACTCAAATGAAAAGACCCGTTCGCTAATGCTAATGCTGTAGAAGAAATTTATAAAGATATCTCGGTTGCATTGTAATATTTTTAAACGATTCTTTTTGCAATGGCTAACTGAGATTGATCTGAATGCAGACCGTTTTTTACTTTTTCGATTTTGTTGACAGATTATTTTTTATGAGGGTGATTTCGCTTTCCAAACCGGTTCTAATAATGAAAGCGTTCTCGTAAAAAATATCTGTAAACAAAATGAAAAAAGTAAAAAACGGTCTGCATTTAGATCAATTTCAGCTATCCAATGCAAAAATAATCATTTAAAAATATCAAAATGCAACCGATATATCTTTATAAATTTCTTCCATAGGATTAGCATTAGCGAATGGGTCTTTTCGTTTGAGTGAAGCGGCCCTTTAACGCAAAGGCTGAAGCTTTCACAACTTAGAACATACAGTAATATAGTAGACAATGCACCAGATCCACTGTCATGTAGCTCATAGAAATAGCAAAAAAAAAAAAAAAAAAAAAAAGGAAGTTAGTTTTTTTTAATATATTCTTTATAAAACAAAATCCGCGAATAACCTTGTTAAATATTCGTGAATGTTGAAATGTTCAGAATTTTCTATTTTGTGAATAATCAAAACTTGCGAATGTTAAGGACTGTGTAAAACGTCCGTAAAATTACACCATATTGGAGTTCTATAAATGTATTTTGTGTAAAATTACTTTTTTCAAACTGAGCAGATCAGAACGCAAAAACTTTAAACCGACTTGTTCTTTTATTTTAAATTAAACATGGTATAATTTATTGGAGTTTAAATCTCTTTCAGCCCTTTTTATAAAAAAATGAGCTTGATTTGGATGCTCGCCAAAGTTCGAAAAAAGAAAAAAAAAATGGTGTCAGAAATAGGCCTTTTTTTTCAAATGGCTAGTACTTTATTCATTTGCAACTGTTTGCCCTCAACTTGATTGAAACTCCAGACAATATTATCTAATTCCTTAGGCCTCAAGGGGGCATACTACCTTTAAATCCATCTCTATCAACAATAATACTGTAACAATATGTGGTGGCCCAATACTTAAACGTTTAAACGCCAATGTTCACAAATGGGAACTTCCAATTTTATATCCATGCATGATTTGCTTTCCCTTTATTTTAAACAATATATACGAATTTATATGTAAGATTTTGTAATCATATGATTTAATTTGCTTATTTCCATCATTTCAATTTATCGCAATGTATGGCCAATTAAAGGTAGCATTTCATTTTCTTTACTTATCACAAGTTATTAAATTTGTATTCTCAGGAATATCGCCCAAACTATTTCTTCTGCGGTAAGTCCTAGTTCTCGTATATCTTCACTATGAATTGTGGACATGAAATCTTCACTTAAGATTTCATGTTACATTCATAGTATTTTATTATATTCATAGTATTTTCATATATTTTGAATTTTCACTTATTCTTTTAACATATTTTTCTTTTATTTTTATTTTCACACGTCTGATTTCATCGACATGATATGTATTTATGCGTGCGCGTGTATATGTGTGCATGTGCACGCTATTGTGCATGTTTGTGTGTGAGTACTCGTGTGCATGTAACAGAGACAGAGTGACAGACAAAGTATGTGTGCGCCAGAGATAAATAAGTGAGTAAATAAATTATAAATTCCTATTTCATAATCAAAAGCTCCAATTTGAAAAAAAAAACAAAGAAAAAGTCAACAATATTACATTGTTATGTGATGTTAGTTTACTTAATCAGCATTCCTGAAAATTAAGAACAATAAAAAAAATAATGTAAACAATTAAATATTGTTACCAGCGTTACACAATAAAGTAATTTTAAACAATGACACCGAAGAAAAAAAATGAACATTCAATTTATAAAAGCAACAGAATTAACGATTATTCAAAGTGATTTGGTGCTTTATGAGTTACGAATAATTTTTCAATTTTTATCATAATAAAGTGATTAAGTGGATATTTTTTTTCGCTAAAAGTGATTTCTTCGACTATATTTTATTGAGGATGGAAAAACTTAGAAACATCGGTGACGGTGATAAGAACAGTTTCGTTACATACGGATCGGCTGGAATTAAGGAAACGCTCAAGATATTAGAAAAAGAATACAATCTCATGTGTGTAGAAAGTATTGACAAAGGATCTTTTGGATCAGTATTTGAAGTAAGGAGTCGTGACAAGCAGGAAAGATTAGCAGCTAAGATCAGCTTCGCCACCAAAGTCTCAAAGGGTGACAAAGTAATATGGCCAACTTTAAAGCATGAACATTTAGTTCCTCTTTTGGCAACGTACCGTCTGAAAGACGCAGATACTTATGTATTTGTCATGAAAAAATACGAAATGACATTGTTAAAGCAGATGCAAGACATGAGTTTTCGAAAAGATATTAGAGGATTCAGGAGAACAGCATCCTATTTTAAAGACGTGACAAATGGGCTGTCGTATTTACACAGCCGTGGAATATGCCATGCCGATTTGAAGACAAATAATATATTAATTGATGAAACAGACAAGGCATCCATTTGCGATTTTGGATACGCTCAAAAACCACTGATGTTGATTGATAAGTATGGCGTGCCAGCGACATATTGTCCACCTGAAGCTAAGCAGATGACTGAGGGTCGAACATATGTAAATGGATTTCACTTAGACCTCTACACGCTTGGCATTTTAGCAGTGGAAATCTGTACCAGTCATTCATTAGTTCGAACTGTTGGACAGAGAGATGAATTAAAGTTCAGTTGGTCATCGGATGTGTATCCTGTGTTATACGATATCTTACAACCTAATCGCTTTAAAGTTTTAGTTGGTACCGCTCACATGATGTCGAGTATACCATCTTCTTCCGTGCTGGACATATTGAATGTGATTAAAGCCCTTTTATGTCTTGATCCAAAGAAAAGAACATCGGTGGTTGATCTTTCGATGTACAGATTTTTTGGAGGAAAAATAAAAAAATCTCAAGAAGAAGAGATTTGGATGAAAAAAGTTAATCCAATCGAGCTAGAGAAGTGGATTGGATCGTCAGCTCCGAATCCCTTGTTGACTATCGAGAATTTGTTGGAGGAGAGAAAATCGAACGCTATTTGTGATGTTGATGAAAAATGTTTCAAGTCAGAGTTAAACATTGTGAAAAATGACAAACAAATGTCACCCGAACCTAACGATGCTGAGTTTCAAGAATCAGATGAAGAAATCACAAGACCGAATGCATTTTGCAACTGGCTTCGTAGAAAAACATCTTGGATTAGAAGTCTGTTTACATTTTGTAGAGGACGAAAATCACGGAAATGAAAAATGTTTTTGCCAATAGTCCCGACTTGTTTAAAAACCATTATTTATAATAGAAAAATCCGGAATCCTATTAGAAATCAACAGTATGACATCAATCCATAATCCAGATTTTTGAAATAGCACATATTATGGTCCCTCCTATTTTTTGACTCTGGGCCGTAAACTTTATTTCAAAATTTCTGTGTATTTAGATGAAACAAACAATTTCACTTTCAAGACATTCATTTTGACTGTGACATCGCGTCTCAAGTAATTGTGTATTTTGGCTACTGGTCCAAATAAAGGATACGTGTTCAGGGAATGAACTGGTTTCTTGTTTTAAATTTAGTTTTAAGTAAAATAATTTCATTTGAATTTAATATCGATGCGTTTTTATGAATGAGTTATTTGTATGTTGTGAATTTCGACAGCACTTGCGACAGAATCTAAGAGAGTATCAAATTTAAATATTTATTTATCGCTAAAAATAAAATCACCATAAAATGGATTTAAAAAAATTACGTTTAAAGTTTTGCCAGTACTCTTATTTTTTTAAATTCATATTGAACCCCTTTGTAAAAATAGAAAATGGTTCCTTTTATTTTTTTTTCTATATCTGACAGTTTGCATCTACCCATTTGATAACTTTTTTTTACATTCTTCTCTATTAACAACGACATTTTGCTTTTCTATTCAAATAAAAATTCTTCAAAATGTAAAGAATTTCGTAAAAAACTAAATAAAATGCGGAAATCCAGGGCTCGAAGCAAAAAAACAAAAAAGCTTCCCATTCAGTTTACAAAAACTAGTAAAAGCATAATTTTTATGATGATCAAAACGTGGCTTACGTAATAAAAGAATCATATATAACATACATCATAGATTAAGCATTAATATTACTCGGCCAGTTATTAAAAAATGCAAACACTACAAATTCCTTTCTCGACCGAAAACAACAACCATTTTTTCAAATGTTTAAAATACCGTATTTTCCTACGTATAATCCGCGGATCAAACAATCATTTTTAGACCCAGAAATTTTATTAAGTAAAATATAACTTTTTAGATCGCCGAAAATATACAAAATGAAATTTCTGGGTCGAAAAAGAAGTGTTTGATCCGCGGATTATACGCAGGAAATTACGGTAATGCCAAGACAAAGTAATATTGCAAAAGTGTCAAGAAATTAGTTAATAGTCCAAATGCCGACAGCACAAAAATTAAGGTATCGAGCACAAGAAGAATCTTTTATTTTATGTAATAGTAGTAATAGGGGAATCGAATGATCCATGTTTGCCGGATGAGAAGTGACGCATAAGCCAAAATGTAATACCACTTAGTTGTTTATTCGTAGGTTTATCATTGTGTTTGCCGTCCAATTATATCATACCTTTGATTGTACGGCAAACACATCGTCAAGCCTACAAGTAAACCACTAGTGGTGTTAATTTTTTTGGCTTATGAACCATTTCACTTCTGGCAGACATGGATTATTAGAATCCTCTATTACTATTCTTCAATAATTAAAAAAAAAGATCTTTTTCTTGTATTCGAATCCTTTGATATTTGTGCTGTCAGCTCTTTGGACTATTAAAACCATGCACTGTAAAAAAAAATGAATGAAAGGTTCATATTTATAATAAAATAAATGGGATTATTTGAAAGATATTGGCAATTTATCACTATAAAAGTTATCAATTTTTCAATCGGTACATGGTATGCGAAATGGAATAATTATCAATATTTTTTGTGCACAAAAAATGACCAGTAGTCTGCATTCAAATACACAACCAAGATTGGCGTCAAAGAAGAGTGACACTATTAACAAAACTGCTATAAATGTATGAGATTTATGATAGCAATATGAAATTGGCTTTGAACGAACAACCAGACAAGTTGTAACCACTTGTAAAAATACTTGTCTGGTTGTTCGTTCAAAGCCAATTTCATATTGCTATCATAATTTCATCATAATTATTTTATTATAAATATGAGTCTTTCATTCATTTTTTTTTTTACAGTGCATGGTTTTAATAGTCCAAAGAGCCGACAGCACAAATATCAAAGGATTCGAATACAAGAAAAAGATCTTTTTTTTTTAATTATTGAAGAATAGTAATAGGGGATTCTAATAATCCATGTCTGCCAGAAGTGAAATGGTTCATAAGCCAAAAAAATTAACACCACTAGTGGTTTACTTGTAGTCTTGACGATGTGTTTGCCGTACAATCAAAGGTATGATATAATTGGACGGCAAACACAATGATAAACCTACGAATAAACAACTAGTGGTATTACACCGTGGGTATTTTACATATGTTTTCAGTGAAACTCGATCATCAAGGTAATAATTATTCATGCAAGCAACATTTAAAAAAATGAAAATTTTTATTCAAATGTAAATATATTCAATGTTACCTCTGTCTTCCCTCCAAAAATTCACAACTATGAAAAAAAATCGGCATTGAGCTTTCTTTTTTAAAGTACGACATAAACCAGATTACGGAATATTCCTATAACATTTTGATCAAACAAGGTATTTTTTTTTCTAGCCGGGTTCAAATTTAGACAAGACTATTTTTTTAAAAAACAGCTTTTTTCTACATGTGTAACTTCAATACAATTATTTGATGTTGAAATAAAGAGTTTTGATTTGTGCTATTATCTCTTATTATTATTTATTTATTTGCATTTTAAATCAGATAAGTCAAAATCGTGTTTTTTAAATGAATTAAATATGTAATTTACGGATCGATAAATGTGGTTCAATATGCTTCGATGAATATGTAATTTATCGAACAAGCAAATTATAAATATAGGAACAGGCAGAATACATATTTTATACGGAAAAAGTGCATTTCGAGAAAAGGTGAAAAGAACATTATTTGGAGATTTATCACCTGCATTCGACTAAGTGCTTTATAACCACGTAATTAATGCTCTTTCTTCACTGTACTTTGTTATTATATGAACTTAGGCACTTTTACAGAAAGTGTGACGCAATTCGGGTAATGATATAAATGAATAAGAAAAGAAAAATGAAGAAATATTTTAATGGATTACGTGTAATTAAAAATACATCTGCTAACACATATCAAAGGTATCATCTCATTTTCTTTACTTTCGCAAATTATTAAATCTATGTTCTCAGCAATATCGCTCAGACTAATCCCTCTGAAGGAAGTTCTAGTTCTTTAAAAATAACTATAATCTCGAATGTTAAATCCATGCACAAAAATATTAAATACACAATGAAAAACAAGTAAAAAGAAAAAAAAATCCAACGTCTATCTAGATATCTAAGCCCCCCCCCCCCCCCAAAAAAAAAAAAAAAAAAAAAAAAAACTTAATATTTATTAAATAAGCAAGTTATAAAAAATAGGAACAGTGAGAAATATCAGTTTAAAGTTTTCATTTGTATGGTTATGCACTGGCTCTATTACCAAAATGTATAATATATCGCGATATAATTATCGTTTATGCAGAAACGAGATGCCAAAATATTCATAATCAAAGAAGCTTTTGGGTAATATTGAAAGAAGAAAATTGATATTTTGATCAATTTCAAGGTACAGTCGACTCTCGTTAATTCGAAATCGGATAATTCGAATCTTCGCTTAATTCGAACTAAACATGGTGTCCCGAAAATTTGAATAGCAGAATAACGTTAAACTTTTTCATTAATTCGAACTCATTTTCTCTTGACATTGTTTAATTCGAACTTACGAGAATTCCAATTTTTTATTCTTCTTTTCTTTCTCACGGATTTCAGATCATCTTTCTGTCTTTGATTTTTGTGAAAATTGTTCCGAACGAGTATACATATAAGCCCATGCATTTGATATCCACTTTCTAAGTGCCCCGTCTGTCCATCAGTAACGCTTCAAATTTTTCTTCCATTGTGCTTGTTTCTAATCTTTTAATTAGTTTATGTAATTATACATTCTAATTTAAAATTAAGTCGTATTCTGATGATAACAGATATAATAAATTAAAAAAACACTTTATAACATTAATTCCTTTGTAATAGAAAAATTAATAGAAATATTTAGCATGTTCTCATTTCATACTTTCCATAATTTGAACTTCGGATAATTCGAACATTTCTTGTGGTTCTGACGAGTTCGAATTAACGAGAGCCGACTGTACTGTGTTTGGTTTGAATGGACAGTGCTTTGAGGCCTATAGCTACAACAGCTGTCGCTTTGATTGATCCAGATCTGTACTGTGTCTCCTTAACATAAATTGTTTGCAAACAACTCTGGTGATTTATCGGATTTCGCCCGATTGGAAGTGCACAATGCGCATGCTAGTATCATCCATCCACCAAGAAATCATGTTTACAACAACGGAGAATGAAATTGTGTAGTATACTGCCGTTTATACGATGGCACAAACATGAGCACTAAGACATGCAATGAGAAGTTAGTGCTTGTTTTTTTGTGTCTATGACGGCCAATTACCTACACGAGGAATATAGGCCCTAAGGGGAGGGGTGCCCACCGTGGGAGTCTTTCTTAGGGAACCTAATCCGTATTTAAGCAAGGAAATCCAGGGTTCGAAGAAAATCACTGAAAACTCCGAACGGTTAGGCCGACGGTCAAGATTGGGTTCGAACCCAGCACCTACCGTCTACCAGTTTGATGTCAGAGCCTCCAAAACGCGTTGACCGTACAACGAACGGGCAAATCAGGGTAGCGGTTAACACTAGAAGCTCCTTAGCGGTCATTTTGACCGCAACCGAAAAAAAAAATTTCGATTTGGACCAGTAATGTCTTCCTTAAATAAGTTCAATATGTGCCATATCCAAATAAGTTAAATAAGTAATCTGAAATGCTGTAAATAAAAATTCTGGTGTGTAATGTTTTTAGAAAACCTGTGTAAAATTTTCGGCGGTCCTAGTGTTAAAAAAGGTTTGTGCACATCAAGAGATTAAGTTATTTTAATTGTTTTAGTACCAGAAATTTCGTAAAGTACTATTACATTAAATATCTGAAGATAGACCCTTTATCCTTTTTTCTATACACTATATTGCCACTGATTATGGGACACTTGCGATTTTAGACATTTTACTAAATATCTAAAAAAATACAAGAGAAATCATCTCGAAACTCTTAGTGTATAAATATAATAGTATACGTCATACATCTCCGTGAAGAGTTTTTACCGAAACTCCATAGCGGACCGTCAACAAATTAAAAAAGAATGAATATCTTTTAAATAACCCTGTCAAAACTAATGTAGCAATAGCGCTCAAACTCTAGATTATGACTGAATGATTTATTGTTATACACTGTGTTCATTTTTATGCAAATAGCATGTATACTCGCAGAGTAATTAAGGTTTTTATAAAAATGGTCCCAAATTTTTCCAAGGTTTTTCCTTATAATTTTCAGAGTTCTTAATATAAAATAATATTTTTTTCAGAAAATATGACAAACAACATTGCACACATTACCCTGTAATCAGAATTTAAAAATAATGAAAATTGTAAACAAAATGAGTTGGTTGACTAAATAATTTTTTACTGCGCATGCGTCAACGATATCAAAATTTCATTTGCATATTATGTTATGTAAATGTATAGAGCAACTTTTGTGAAAGTCACAAAATCATAACTTGAAAACTCTGAAAATAATAGTCAATTGAATAAGGTGAAAATCCGTTATTCTCAAAATGAAGCAAAAACAAGAGGGGTTGTATCCATATATTCATTGATTAGTGTCAATATAGAATACACAATACGGGATGTTACGACTACTTTTGGATAAAATCCCTCATTTTTTTGCTTCATTTTGGAAACAACGGATTTTGTCCTTTTTCTATAGACGATTACTTTCAGAATTTTCAAGCTATAATTTTGAAACTTTTACAAAAGTTGCTCTATACATTTAGCTAACATAATATGCAAATGAAATTTTGATATCTTTGACGCATGCGCAGTAAAAAATTATTTAGTAAACCTACTCATTTTTCATACAATTTTTATTATTTTTTAATTCTGATTACAGGGTACTGTGTGCAATGTTGTTTGTCATATTTTCTGAAAAAAATATTATTTTATATTAAGAACTCTGAAAATTATAAGGGAAAAACTTAGAAAAATTTGGGGCCATTTTTATAAAAACCTTAATTACTCTGTGAGTATGCATGCTATTTGCATAAAAATGAACACAGTGTATTACAATAAGGCATTCAATCATAATCTAGAGTTTGAGCGCTTTTGCTACATTAGTTTGTACAGGGTTATTCAAAAGATATTCATTCTTTTTTAATTTGTTGACGGTCCCCTATGGAGTTTCGGTAAAAAATCTTCACGGAGATGTATGACGTATACTATTATATTTATACACTAAGAGTTTCGAGATGATTTCTCTTGTATTTTTCTAGATATTTAATAAAATGTCTAAAATCGCAAGTGTCCCATAATCAATGGCAATATAGTGTAAAATAAGGCAAACATGATAGTACAAAAATTCTGGTAAAAGGACCTTAAAAGTCTTGAAACTATGTCCCTGCTAAATGAACTAAAGAAGTTATCCATTCCTCTCATGTGTTATTTTCATCACCATAACTTTACTTTGTCACGAAGTTTAGCTATGGGTTCAATTGTGTCGTAGATTAGTTTGGGGAATATTGCAAAAGAGTATGAATAAAAAGGTTAATATGTAAGATTTGTTTCAATTATAGTTATTATTATATTTATGGGATAAGAAACAGGATAGAAACATAAATATGATGGAAGAAAATGAATACGTCAACACGTTTGGTCACGCCCTTTCCAAGAAAACCTTTCACCACAAGAAACGACTTCCACGCCAGGAAAAACTCATAGAGCCCATGAATTTATAATGGCGCTGTCATTCTGTTTTACAATAAGCTCTCAAAAGAATTCTCGGGCTTAAAAATAAATGCATGTATATGCACACGAATTCGAAATTTACGACATTCATTCGACAAGTTTCCATTATTCCTCGCAAATCTTAATGAAACCTCCGAATAGCCGGCAGTTAAAGCAAGGATGGATACTGTTTCACGTTCTGTTACGCCTCTTCCAAGAAACATTGAATTATGACAGAGAAAGTCTTCCTTTTTGTTAGTTCAGTGGCTTCTTATACAATCCCCGAATTTATAGTGCCTATTAGCAAGATAATGCGGATAAAAAATTCCAAAATTATGAATATGGACGCCTATGACTTCGGGTTGAGTGGGATATTTCCACACAGAGCTTCGCAATTTATGACGCCCTTTCGACATCGTATTTGCGGTGAGAAAAATTTCACGGCATCGCGTTCATCAAAATTCCACTCTCACCGTGGATGCAAGTGCTGGTACACCGTGCGCGTGTGCATGTGTGCCCTCTTTCTTACTCTTTTTGTATCCGAGACAGGTCTCCATTCACTCTATAAGAAATCGTGATGGCCCTGCGCGCCAGCAATGGATTCCGGTTGGGGACGTATACTTAGCATGCCAGAGGTCAATCACGACGCTTCATCGTGTGTTTACGAAAACATCCGAACTATTTCGGGGGGTCCCGACCCGAGCCGACCGGTCGCCTTCATTTGCGTATCCACCACAATAGAAACCCCGCCCCTGCTCTATTGTGGAGTAACACAGTAACATGCTTCTACAACACGCGAGAAATCCACACAGGGCAAAGAAGTGAGATGATTTTTTCTCCAAGGTCGTTGCCGGAATTAAACCTTGAAAGCAGAGAAGAAGGTATCCCAATTCTAAAAACAAAGATGCTGGAAAACGATAAAACATACAACTTCACTGTATGCGAGGAGCTGGAGCATAAAAGAGAGATATTCTCAAATTCCTTCGAGATGAATGAGATGAACGGCGCGGAGAAGTCACGACTATAAACAGAGAGTGGCTCTACACTATCTTTTGAGCATCGCTTAAATATCCCAAGAAGAATTGGTTAATACGATGTTTTCCTGATCTACTTATCAAGATAGTGTAAATAAGTGTGCTAAATTTTTTTTCGAACGCATATTACGGATTCTTTTAAAAATTTAATAATCATAACTCAAAGCATTTGACTTTTTTTAATCCTTCAAGGGGCTAATGATTACGTGTCTGTAATGTTGAATTCACATTGGAATAGTAAAAAGTCTCGGGTTAAATTAAATAGGTATCCGATTCTTAGGAGCACACACTAGTCACGCGGTAAAAGCCGAACGCTAATGTAAAGTCTATGGGAGCGTTCTTTTCAAATATCTCGCTCAAATTTTAATATTTTTACATAATTTTTTTGCATAGGATAGCTGAGGACGATCTACAACCGGCCTAGTTTTTACTTTTTCGATTTTTGTTTCAGATTGTCTTTAAAAAATTACTTTAACTTTCGAAACCGGTTTAAACCGGTTCTGAAACTGAAACTATCGTAATACAAAATATATATAACCAAATGCGAAAAAGTAAAAACTAGGCCGGTTGTAGATCGTCCTCAGCTATCCTATGCAAAAAAAATCATGTAAAAATATTAAAATTTGAGCGAGATATTTGAAAAGAACGCTCCCGTAGATTTTACGTTATCATCCGGGTCTTTTTGTGTACTTTTTTTGTGACTATTGTGGGGCCTTAACGAAAATGCCGAATTCCGTGTTCCATTATATAAGTGGACTAATTAAAGACTTATCACATAATGACTATAGATAAGTTTAACACCGCAAGTCATTCTCTCAGCCAAATTTTAGCAAATGCAGAAATTTTGAAAGGCAGCTAATTTCAACAATAACAAATACTTAATGTTCAAAATTGATGATTCCCATGAACACTTTGTTTTAAAAAGATAATCGAAATAGTACTTTCTTTTTACTTATTTCCCGCAGAAAAGAAAGTTTTAAATACCTGAATGTAAAACGAAAAAGAAAAATATAAATTGATTTTCACGGGGCTCTGCCACTTCCCTGATGAAAAACATTTGCTCCGTGTTTAATTCATAATTCATTTGTGTAGAACAAATTTTATTATTTTTTTCGCAATCATCAGAGAAAAATAAAATTTAGTTCATTAAACTAACTAGCTAAACTTAATTCCGCGTATTCAATCCGTCGTCAAAACATTAAGGAAAATTGAGCAAACTCAATTTTACCTATACTCAATATACCTATCCAACTAAAAAGATATCTTCATTGTCATCCAACGAAAATATTTCCCGATTCCGTCCTTTTCCCTACTGTCTTCTGCAAGATTTAGATGAACTCTAACAAAATGCTTGACGGAATAGGAATTCCAGAGCCATCACTACAATTCGTTTTGATGTGAGCGTATTTTTTCCCGGTATATATTCCTATGTAGTTCTCGTTATATATGCCTGTCAGTAAAAAATAAAATGTCAATTAGCATAACGAATTGCGTAACTTTTGAGTAACTAATGTATTACAGTAGAACCCCGCTAATTCGGAACCCGATAATCCGGATCTCCGGATAATTCGGATCGGTTTGGTCATTTTTTTTTTCAAGTTTGAGAAGCGATTGGTTAATTTCCATAACATTAACTTGTTTCATCGTCGTATTCTAAATAAAAAACACTTTTTCTGACATGTTTTCGGAATAATTAAGCAAAGTAAACATTATTACTGTCTGCAAAAATTCAATAAGTTTAACATAAAGATGATTTTCTGTTAGTATGTTATATTTTATTTCATTTTTTTTTCTAACTCTCCGGATAGTCCGGATTTTCGATAATCCGGATTGGGTCCGGTCCCAATTAATCCGAATTATCGGGGTTTTACTTTACAAATGCCGCCTTCTTGATGCACTATTCTGCATTTTCTTGATGAATGATACATATCGCGGCAACACATAAGAAAATATGAAAAGCAATATAGAAATTCAACGCATAATAATAAAAAAAAAACTCTTTCGGGCTCATTTTTTAAAAATTTTTAGAAAAAAATTACTTTTACGTTAATAACATTAACCCCTTCGCGACGGAAGCCTTTTGCCACTGATTTTTAAACACCGAAATTTGTGCCTTATTAAATCGAGAAAATGCCCCGAATTAACAAGCCAAATTTTACAGTTAAATTATACTGGTGGGGATAAAAAGGATTCTTAAGCCTTTTCCGGCACGTATACGTGTCGCTCGTCCGCAAGGGGTTAACACTAGCTATCCGAATATATTCATTAGAGTTTAACGAATATTTCATTGTCTGAAACATAACGAATATTGTTGTTTTGCATACTTCGATTTATATTCATCAGACAATAGATTAACCCCTTAACGCGCAGTGTTGCCGGGTCGGCAACACCTAAAGTTCCCCCTGTTTAGAGACACAAAAACTCCGTGAATATTTCAAAAACTACTCTAATGGCTACTTTAAATCTTTCTTATGAGTTCTAGATGGCAGCACCACAGAGATCAAACTCTACTGTTTTTAAATAATAGGTAAAATGTTTTACTGTAATACGCGCTTCACAGCAATGCTCTTCTCACTGCGCTTATCAATGCTTTACTTATGGGAGGTTACAGTTCGGCAAAAGCTGTATAATTAAAATGGTTAGTGCAATCGTTACAAAACAACACATGTGTACTCCTCTAGGGATAAATAGATTGCCTAATTTTTTATTTCTTTAAATTCCAACTTTAAAGAGTAGTGCGCCGGAAAGGATTAAAGAGTTTTCGGAGATGTTTAGAAAATATTATATTACAACAATTTTTAATTAATATTATAATCTTCTAGTACTTTTTACGCTTTATTGTGCATGATTCTTTGATGAAAGTAACCTTTATCTTAAATTTAGAGAGTGAAATACGTGTTTTAAATGAAAGAATTGTAAATGGTGCAAAGAGAATTAATCAAATATTTATTACAGTCGTCCCCGTTTAAACGAATATTGATGGTTCCAAAAATATTATTCGATTAAGCGGGGTATTTGACTAAACGGGGAAACACAGAAATGCAATATTTAATGCGCAATAAAAAAGTAAAGCAACCATCTACAGCATGATTAATTAACAGCATAATAAAATCATTAACATAATAACGTAAATTAGTAAAATAAATACAAATACTAATATAAAGTAAGTACATGGTAATTTAATTTCAGTACATACAGCTATTGTTTTACATTACACTTCATGTAAGCTCATTGGAATTTGGTTAAAACTTTGCTATTTGTAATTTGCATTATTTACACAGGTTTAAAAACGTCGTTTAAAGTGGTTTGTTTGCGTGGAATTTACGTGTTTACTGGAATTACGCACAAAAAAACGTGGAAACGTTTTTTGTACGTTAGCACACACTTTCTGCATAACCATAACGCCATTTATTAACGAAACGTTCGCTCTTTTTGCTAAACCTATTTCAGCGCATCTTGATCAATGTTATCAAAATTCGAATTATGTGCATTATTATTACTAAATGCCTAAACATTAATGAAGCCATACAGTAAATGCATAGACACATACTACACTGTAAAAAAAAAAGTGTCGATCTACTAAAAAAACTTTAGTGATCCTTGTAATTACTAAAAAAATTTAGTAATCTTAGACGGCTACAAGAAAATCTGTAAGAATTACTAGAAAAAAGTTAGCAACGAATAAGAGTTAATAATTTTATATTTTTAATAGCTATTACTAAAACTCACTTGGTGTGGCCTTGATAGCATAGTGGTTTTAGTAACGTACTCCAGGCTAAAAGGTCCCGGGTTCGATACTGGCCACTGCCAAATACGCCCCGAATATATGTAGTGTAAGTACTCGTTAATAAAGGGATTATGAAAATTCTGTCGGAGCAGGTAAGAAGGTTTGGTGCTGCCATCTAATGCGATTTTGCCGAAAATCTTCCGCTTCAGAAGTCTGGATGCAGTTCGAAGGAAGCTCCTGAACTTCGGGCGCACGTAATGGTTATTAAAAATAATTTTGGAGCTATTACTAAAATTTGCTTAGTGGCTCATACTAAAAATTTTTAAGTTAGTTATACAAAAAATTCTTTTGTTGAGTTTACAAAAGAAATGCTTGTTTCACTTGCAAAAAAAAGTTTGTAATGGTTACTAAAAAATTCTGTGGAATACAAATTTACTAAGAAATTTTTAGTAACCTCTTGAATTTTTTTTACAGTGTAGCTTTACCACATATAATCAGTAACAAAAGTATTTGTTAAAACAAAATAATACTTCATTAAAAGACATGTTCTATTAAAAGTGCACCAGACCCGAAAGGGTTAAAAAATATTAAACATTCAAAAATGATTTTCTGCGAGTCGTTTTTTGGTAGAAAGAATTTATGACTCCGTGAACTTTCCACACAAGGTAAGTTTTAAAAAGAAAATGAATAACAGAAGTTGACATCCACGGAGGTTCGGCGGAGAGCCCACTGATAAAAATCCTTTGTTTCATTTTTTGTTAGTGCTTAATTGTTTTAACTCACTTATGAAGAATAAATTTTACGACTTTTTTTTTTTTTTCAAAATCATTAGAGAAAATTTAATCAGTTAAATTAAATAAACATATTTAACGCTGCACATTTATTTCTTTTTTCATTCAGACATTAGTAAAAATTAAAATTTGAAACCTCCTGAAGATCCCCCACGAAAATATTTTCCGATTCCGATTTCTTGTCATGCGCGAACGATACATTTTGAAAATTTATGTCCTTATCCCCACTGTCACCAAGGTAGATTTAGATCACCTCTATAAGCGAGTGCTGCTTGATGAAATTGGAATTCTAGTGCCGTCATTACCATTCGGTTTCGACGTGAGCGTAATTCTTCAGGCCCGCTACCGAAAAAGAAGCGTCAGCAGAGAATGAAATCTCATTCTGCACCTTCTTGATGTACTGCTGTGCCGAAGAAATGTGTCAGTAAGTAATTCTAGAGATATTAGTATAACATAGAGCGCGACAACAGTCCTCCATCTTGGCGATATTAGATGAGATAGAACCGCAGCAGCAGCCTGACAACTCGACTCCTCTAACGAAGGTGCGCTTTGGAATGACAAGAAGGTCTGACAGTCGTTTTGGAAATCAATTTGCTGTCGACTAACGTGACATCTGGTCATGTATTTAAAATTATGTCAGTGTCAGGAGAGACATTTATTGTTGTAAACCTTTCAGATTGCGGGGAAGTTTTTTTTCTTTCTTACTTTTTCTTTCGTGACGACGTGCTTTAGAATTTCATAACTTACCTCGCTAACGAAAGGAACATTAAAAATAAAAAGCAGAAGGAAAAGTTTTTCTTTTCTTGCATTACAATCTTAAATTATGAGAACGTTTTTCTTTATAATAGAAATATATAATATGTCAGTCAAAGAATCACGTACAACTCGGAATGTGTTTTGTCTAAAGCTGAAATAATTGGAAAAATACTTGTTTAATATTTGTTATTAACTCTTTCTCCGATTTACACGTACGCTATACAGGCAACATATTTTTTCCCCATTATTTATTATTCACACCAGTAAATTTATATTTAAAATATTTGATTATTTAATAAGAACGTTTTTCTGATTCAGTTAGACAAAAATTTCTAGTTTCAAAAACCGGTGATAAAAGATTAAAAATTCTGTAAAAAAGGAAAAAAATGAAAAAAGAAGCATTATTTCAACTTTTTTTAAAAATATTAATTGGTTAAATGGTTAATAAGCAATCATCTTATGCCATTGTTGCCCTTTTATTTATTACTTATTCATCATACGTAGTATAGGGTAAGTCTTGCTATCGTTTTGAAAAGCGAAAACATTTTTTTGACAGATTTACACGTTTTTGACACTGGAGATTTCGAAAAACATATTTTTAGATTTTTTTTTTTTTTTTTTTCCGTCCGTCTGTTTGTCTGTCTGTTTGTCTGTCTGTAAACGTTCTACCTCCCGAACGAATTGACATAGAGACTTGAAATTTCGTATATACTTAGTATGTAAGAATGGGACGAAGCCTATTTAATATCAATAACCTCGATTATCCGGAACTATTTTTTCGGACTCTCGAAAAATTCGTTCTGGTGAAAGGTATATAAAAATTTTCGAATTTTTTTATTTTAAGGAGTGATCGTAAAAGGAAATAAAATAACACAAATTTTGCATAAAGAACGAAGTTGATCGAATTATTAGTTGCCGAGATATCTGTAATCGTGTTTTCCATATTCTTCGATTTTTCATGACCCTGTATTTCATTCAAATTCCAATCCAAAGATATATTTTAATTCGAAATGAGACGCTTATCCGACGCAATAAACTGTTAGTTAATAAGATTATTATTTTTGGAGTTATAAGGATGTTTCTTTTTCGCAATTCAGTACTACTTGAGTAGTTAGGCGTGTTGTATAATTTATCGAAAGAGATTCATCAGCAACTCATTAATACAGCATTACTATGCACAATAAAAATATAAATACACGTTTAAATTTTGTTTTGGAATTGCAATCCATTTTATAAATAGTTTTCAAATGTATTATTTTCATATATTATATATGCATATATATGATGGGTAAGTATTACGGTGGCCGCCAACGACTAGTTTTACTTACCCATCATATGTAGTATAGGGTAAAGTCTTGCAATCGTTTTGAAAATCTAAAAAATTTTTTTGACGGATTTACACGTTTTAGATAGTGGAGATTCCGAAAAACATATTTTTAGAATTTTTTTTTTTGCCGTCCGTCTGTCTGTCTGTCTGTCTGTCTGTCTGTAAACGCTCTATCTCCCGAACAAGTTGATATAGAGACTTGAAATTTTGTATGTAGTTAGTATGTAAGAATGGGACGAACCCTATTTAATATCAGCAACCTCGATTATCCGGAACTATTTTTTTCGGACTCTCGAAAAATTCGTTCTGATGAAAGGTATATAAAAATTTTCGAATATTTTTGTTCTAAGGCAGCGGTTCCCAAACTTTTTGGCTCGCGGAGCCCTTTTTGGGAAGAGTTTCCAAGGCGGAGCCCCTGAAGCCAACGCTACTCTGTGGTTTACAAATTAATGTTTTTTTTATGCATATGGAGCAGAAAAAAATCTGTTGGATAAAAATCCGAAACAGTAATTTCCAACATTGGACCAGGGTTCTCAGTTTGGCCTTTTTCTGATATAGAGATTCTAAATTCATACTAGAATTTTTAAAAATAAAATTTTCTACTATACAGTGGTGGTCAGAATTATAAAAACAATTGAAAATTGCACTGAAAAAAATTGTTTCTGAACTAAATCAAGTGAAATTTATACATAAAATGTTTTTTATGTTAAAAACCATTGTAGAATGCAAAACATTGGAAAATGCAAAATATGAATGTTTTGTCATAATTAAAAAAATATGTCATTGTAAAAATTGGACAAAATTGTAAGGACAATGAATGTTTTTGCCTGAAACACACAAATAATTAATAATATTCTCATTCTTCTTAACCAGTTTTATCAGTCATGACGCCATGGAGTTGTTGGAACGTTCTTGGTATTTTGTTACTAAGCTTTTTTGATGGAGGGCATGAGCTGTTGCATGTATGCATATTGTATACCATTTTTATATATTTCGTATGCCAGATGTCTCACAGATTTTCTATTGGATTCAGATCAGATTTTCTGGCCGTCTAATCAAGTAGTCTCACACTCTTACTGAACCACCTCCAAATGCATACTTTAAGAGTTTTTTTTTCTCTACGCAGATCATACCAGAAGTAGTGAAAACCATTTGATCCATGCAAATTAAGTTTTTCTCATGGGAAAAGACAACATCATACCACTTTTCCCAATAGTAATGCATTTTTTGGAGAAACTCCATCCTCAGTCTTTCATGAACTTTTGTAAGAGGCGGTCGTGACATATGTTTCCCAGAGCGAACCTTTTTGTTCTTTTAGTGAAACACGTTGAACAGTTCGAGCACTGCATTCTAACTACAATTCATATTTTATTTCTGTTGATTTATTTTTTGTTGTTGTTGTTGTTGTTGTTTTGGAGCAAACTCACCTGATTATCATCCTTTTCTAGAGTACAGAAACAGAAGATAGCCTTTCTGTATGCCTTTGCCGTTTATATTTACCGAGATTTTAAAGATAATTGTAAATAACGGTTCAAGATCTATTAAGCTTTGTAGAGATTTGGCGTACAAAACGTTCCGAACTTTTAAATGCATCCACTTTCTCTTTCTCAAATTATGAAAGCTTTGTATCTAGCGGCATGACTGAAAAACAGAATATGATGTTCCCAAAAGCTTAATAGGCATTTATATCGTCAAGAAGTTCAATTCGCAGAGCAAAAAACATGCAAATTTCACTTTTTAGATCATAAAAATACAGCTGTTTTTATAATTTTGTCATATAATAAAGCTGTATAAATTCATAATACATTTTATGAATATGAATTTTCCGCATATTTCCATAAAAGCTTGCAAAGATATTCTTCATTTTTCATTGGTTTCCGGCCATTAAATTTGCATAAGTGTCCGGCCAAATGTAGCCAAGATCTGGCGATTTTTACGTTACCCTCATAATTTTGACCACCACTGTATAACCCTTTAACAGATTTATATAATATTACTGTTATCGGATACAATAAAATAAAAATAAGTATTAAAACCCTCTTTTTTTGTATTAAAATATCTACCTTGTATAATCGAGATAGTTCCTTCAAATACAGCAAAAGTTAAAGTTAAAAATTTGTAATTTCTGAAAGCTTTTAGTAACAAGGAAGACAAAGTCTTTTTCCCCCGAACGATGTTCAAGCAGTACTGTTAAGGGATTATTGACATCCAGTTTGATTTTTTTTTTGGGGAGGGGGATTTTTAGTATGAACTTGGAATTAAAAATCAAAATGGAACCATTTTTGCATTATACATGTGTAAAATTATTATTATTTATGGCGAAAATCACACACACACAGTATAAAAGTTAAGAGTTTTCGTTTGCAGAGATATTCTTCTGTATTATTCCAATAGGCTGCTTGGAAAGAAAAAATAGAAAATGTGTAGTTCCAATCACCCATGAGTAATTATGTAACACATTTTAGCTAGTCCCACTTACCCATAATAGAATGATGCTATTATGGATTATTTTTTCGTTTTTCTTTAAGTTTCTAGTATTTTTAAACATTCAATAAATAAATAAATAAATAAAAATAAATCGCCTCTCAGCTTCTTTTTTTAAATCAATTTAAAAAATACATTTAGAAGCAAGTCATCGTTTTAGTGTTTAAATGAATAAAATATATGCGATATATTGTTAGGTGTAGCATTGTTTCTTTTTTTTGTATATTTTATTTACAGTATTTGGTTATTAATTATAGTTTTGAAAGAAACTTTCTTTCGTCATTATATTTGCCTCAAAACACATATGCAGTAAAAAACTACAACTGTAAAACGAATTGTAAATAGTAGAAAAAATTTACTAACACATTTGAAAAAATTTACGGATAGATGGGTGGGATTTAATTTATATCAGGGCGGATATTCATTGACAAGCAGCCTAAGCAAGGGATGGACTGAGTAATTTTTTAAATTCTTAGTGTGATGACAAATGTAAAAAACCAACATGTATTTTTTAAATTGCTGCAGACTTATTTCTGGTTGGAAAATGTGGCAAAGACCAATTAAAATAATATTTTATCCCTTTAACGGAAAAAGCATTTTCATTGATAGCCGGGTTGAAATAGATGGATGACATTGGTAATTGCGAACAAATATATTTATAAATAAGAAAAAGGGATTTTTCACATGCATATTAAAGTGGATTTTTTAAAATTAATATTCCTGCGTCGTTGTTGCATATCGGAATTAAAATTTTGCGGTTTCATAAAGAAAGCAATGAACGTAAGAATTAAGTATAAACTTATGAATAGGTGAAGCTCCGAAGAACAAAACTGTTCTCCCTTTTGTTTGGCAAGAATTGGCGGGCCTCTTCTGTTTCTACGCACTCTGCGCATTCGATTCAAAATACTATTTCTTGTAGCTTATTTTAAATCGATTTTTTAAAACATATTAAATGCAGAAACATAAAATAAAGCAATTCTAACCAAAAATATTATACAGAAATTATATAAATGTGTAATGCAAATGTTTAAATGTTTTTGAAGTGTATTATTGTATTTTTCAACTCAGTTAGAGATATATTCATTTTTGACACACAAACACACACAAAAATTCCTACTTTTGAATACTTTTGAAAATCTTTCAATTGCAACATGCTAATTTCTTCCATGTTTTTTTATTTTTTTATTTTCCTGGAACGCCGCGGAGCCCCTGGAAACTTCAGGCGGAGCCCCAAGGGCTCCGCGGAGCACACTTTGGGAACCTCTGTTCTAAGGAATGGACGTAAAAGGCAATAAAATAACACACATTTTGCATATAAAACGAAGTCGATCGGATTATTAGTTGTCGAGATATTTGTAATCTTGTTTTCCTTATTCTTCGATTTTTCATGACCCTGTATTTCATTCAAATTTCAATTCAGAGGTATATTTTAATTGGAAATGAGACGCTTAATCCGACGCAGTTAATTGTTAGTTAATTGAATTATTATTTTTGGTGTTATAAGGCTGTTTCTTTTACGCAGTTCGGTACTACTTGAGTAGTTTGGCGTTTTATATAATTTGTCGAAATTGGTACATCAGCAGTTCTTTAATAAAGCATTACTATGTATATTAACAATATTTAAATTTTGTTTATGAATTGCAATGCATTGTATAAATAGTTTCACATGTTATATTTTCGTATACATATCCATGATGGGTAAGTATTACGGTGGCCCCCAACGACTAGTTCAATTTCAGCAGACCATTTCTATCGCGCTTTTTAATGGCAGTTGTTCATTGGGATATAGTCACTTTTTATGCCCCAGGGTAAAAATGTTTTACCTTAGCCACGCTTTTAATTAATCTTTTCCAATCCGACATTATTTATTTATTTATTTATTTATTTATTTTTGAGGGGAAAGGGATTTCGAATAAAAATAAAAAATCTAAAAGTAGGTATACGAAGGGAAAAAGTTAACGTGTTTTTTTTACAGTTGTTTTATTTGTGTGAGCAATTATTTTGGATTTTATTATTATGAAATTCGGTACGAAATACTTTATGAAGGCATTTCGAAAAATACTGCATAATATTGTTTGCTAGAACACAATAAAATAGACATAACTTTTTTATTTACATATCATACTTATTATAGGGCAAATCTCGTAATTGTTTCAAAAACTGAAAACTTCTTTTTTGTCGGGTATACACGTTTTACGCAGTGGAGATTTCGAAAAATATATTTAAAAAAAAGAAAAAAAAAGAAAAGAAGTCGACTGTCTGTTTGTCTGTAGGTGCGTCTTTAACGAGAGCCTTTTATGAAATTTTCAATGTTTTGATACCAGCTTTAAAAACAGAAATTTGTGACTTATTAAATCAAGAAAATATTCCGATTAAATAAACCAAATTTTACCGTAAAATTTTACTGATGGATTTTAGTAACCTCGATTATCCGGAACTTTCTTTTTCGGATTCTCGAAATATTCTTTCTGATAAAAATTTTCGAAATTGTCTGTGATTATAAAAGACAATAAAAAACATAATTTCTGCATAAAGAATGAAGTTGATCGGATAATTAGCTGTCGAGATATTTGTAATCATATTTTAATCAATCTTCAATTTTTTATGACACTGTATTTCAATAAATAATGTACGTGCTTTTTGCCGAAACATCAGTGAAGGTTTACTGTGGAGACATGAAATAGTTTGGTGTACGTCCGTCTGTCTGTCTGTCTGTCTGACCGTTCCATGAATACTGCCGCAAAAAGCATCCGATTTATTTGAAATTAAGTAGATATGTTGGTGAGGTACCCTGATTTAGCTGTATCGTTTTTTGTTATATTATATTCATTCGTTCGGAAAATATAGAAGGATTTATTTCTTGTAATAATAATGTTGTCCTACGGCAATTCAAACGATTTTCAAATTTTTATTAGTTGAAAGAAACTGTTTTATTGTACTTATGGATTTAAATGATAAACTATGGATACTGAAATTTCCCAATACAGGTCTTAAATTACTCCTGTTGTTTCGAAAATTTGCCTAGGCGTTTGTCAGATTTTTTTAATTATTTCTGTAAATTTTAGTGATTTTTTATACGTGTCTTCCAATAATATAAATCATTTTGTTCTAGAAATTTTCTTATTTAAAATTTACATGTTTCATTATTTCATTTTATTTTATTTGTTGCCTAAGAACAAATAACTGATCCTAATAATATTAAAAAACATGCATGATGCACCAGTGAAACATTTGAGTACAGAAAAAATGGCAACGTTCACATCTGCCCCGTGTTACATGCGCCCCAGTCTCCCCTATATCAATTCATACATATCACCGAATCCTGTATTAGTGGGAGGTCAATGCAATATATATATTTCTTTAAATTCTGTAGAATTTTTATGGAATTCACTTCGTAGAACAAGTTCTATTTTACTTATGAATAATTCAGCCGGAGTCAATGAAGCACTTTGTTTTTCATCATTCTTGAAGCATCGAACAACTGTTTCAATTCAGTGCAGTTAGCAGTTCGTGAAATTAGCATATTTTCTTTCGCCTCTTTTAGTTCCAAAGCGCATTTCTAAATCAAAATTCTAGAATGCTTAAGATCGTCTCTTTTAGAAAAGACTGCCACGAAAATCACCTAAAAAAAGAGAACACGAGAATAAAGAGAAAAGTCATAGATGAGGTCGGTGATCTTTCATTTTAGACCCACCCACATGTATTATCTTCTTTAGAAGACTACTAATATACGTCGCATGAAAGATAGAAAAGCTTTTTTAAACCCGGCAATTCAACATTTCGAGCTAATACTAATAGTTTGAATATCATTTACTATCGCTTCTAAATTATTTTTATTTTCTTCTATCGTACAAGAAGAAAGGATTGGATTAGCGCAGATTTTCGAATTCCAGTTTTCGACGGATTTGCATATTTTAGGGGTCAGAAAACCTAAAAAACATGGTTTTATATAGTTTCTGTTTATGAGTCTGTCTGTCACTCTGTGAGTTTGTATGTGACAAAACATTTTTTTGGGCGCTCTATCTCATTATATAAAGAAGGAATTTCACAAAACTTTAGATTCATTTAGACCGTGATATAAACTGAAACTGATTAGTTTTTGGTATATATCGTTCAATAGATGGCTCTGTTATATGCTGCCTTTTTCATGATTTCCGCAAAATATGTATCTCAAGAACTAAGGGAAGCATTTTCCTAAAACTTCAAATTCCTTTAGTTCTTGATATAATATTGTGCTGATAATCTCTTGGTATAAATCGCCTCACTCGGCGTTGCTATGCGGTATTGTTCATGATTATCGTAATATCTCTATCTCAAAAACAAATGCACGAATTTTCATCAAACTGCAGATTTAGTTAGTCACTGATATAAATTAGCCTTCTTTAGTTAGCATATCGCTCAATAGGTGGCGTTTCTATCCAGATTTGTTTAAGATAATATATCTCAAAAAAGATTCTTCAGATTGAATTAGATGTTGACATAAGTTGTTGTTGATAAAGTTTTGGTGTAAATCACTTAACCGGTGACGCTGCTATACTTCATTTTTCTTTAACTATTAACGTGTATGGGATAGAAGAAAGTTTTGGAATTGTCACATTTGACTAGTTATACTTAACTTACGAAATAAACATCGAAATCGTGAAATCCATTCGTGTATTTAACATTACACAAAAGCCTAATCTGGTTAAAAATAATGTATTTTTTACAGATATAAGTTTGTTTAAACTTTTTCAAAAATTGTAACTTCATGAAAGTGTATATTAAATTTTTAGAAATTTTTAATGAAATTTCCACAATAAATGCAGATACAGTAGAACCCCGCTAATTCGGAACCCGATAATCCGGATCTCCGGATAATTCGGATCGGTTTGGTCATTTTTTTTTTTTTTTTTTTTTTTTTTTTTTTTTCAAGTTTGAGAAGCGATTGGCTAATTTCCATAACATTAACTTGTTTCATTGTCGTATTCTAAATAAAAAAAACTTTTTCTGACATGTTTTCGGAAAAATTAAGCAAAGCAAACATTATTACTGTCTGAAAATATTCAATAAGTTTAACATAAAGGTGATTTTCTGTTAGTACGTTATATTTTATTTCATTTTTTTTTTCTAATTCTCCGGATAATCCGGATTGGGTCCGGTCCCAATTAATCCGAATTATCAGGGTTTTACTGTAATAACAAATAGATTATTCCTTTAAAAAAAAGGAAGAAAAATGATATTCGAGAGAATCGTTATGTTTATCGTTCTATGAAAAAAATTTTTAATTTTTAATAAATTACCCATTTAACTGATCAATATTTTTGAAAAAAACTTTCAAATAATACTTATGTTTTTGCGTCTTTTACAGAACTTTCAAACTTTTATCACCGGTTTTTTCAAAAAAGAAATTTTTGCCTAATTGAATCAACAAAAGACTCGTACTAAATAATGCAAAATTTGCAATAAAAATTTTCTATGGCGGGACCGTTCAAGTATTACGTAAGCACTAAAGGGGGAGGGGAGGGTCCAGAGTCTGCTTATTTTTTCTGACAAGGGGGAGGTGGGAGTCACGACAATTCTTACGTAAGCATTACGTGTAGGATTAATAATGTAAATGATTGGTAACTTTTTATAAATCAAGAAGTATTGATGTATAAACTGTCATAAAATCTTACGTAAGCAAAGGGGAGGGGTCTAGCATTTGCTTATATTTTCTTACAAAGGGGGGGAGGGGGTACAAAATGACTAAAAATATGCTTACGTAATACTTGAACGGTCCCTGGACAAATCGGGGATGCGGATAAGATAATACTCAAATGTGTTTAATATGAAATAGTTTCGCGGGTGTAAAGAACATCATTAAGAAAAGAAAAAAAAAATGGTATTTCTAGGTTATCCCGTCGACCAAAAAATTATCGCCAAACTGTAAGATTAAATGCCAATAATGGATGATCGTGAATGTCACATTCAATGATATTAAGTGCGATTCACGTGTTTAAAATGCCATTTATTTCGGTTTTTATTTCGAAGTTTTATTAATATTTTTATTAATATTCTACTAATTATTTGTTTTTTCGTTATTTAAAATAAAAATTATTTCAACATGTATAATTTGGCTATTAGTTTGGCGATTTGTATAATTTGGCGAAATTGGTCGACGGGATAACCTAGAAGTACCAAAAAAAAAAAACAAAAAAAAAAAACATGCATTTGAATAAAAAAGTATAACCGAAATGATTTCTTTATAAGTGTATAAAAATGACGTCATTTTATAAGGCTTTTCATCCAGACACTATAACTTCCCGCCTACATTATTTTTATATTACTTCACTGAGTAACTTTTCGTTTGTCAGCAAAAGATAATATTTACCGAGGAATTCAAATATAGTGTCTAAATTGATTGCTGGTATTGAAAATTTCAAACTGTGTTACAATTTCTGTATGAAAATGAAACCAAAGCTTATTGTTTAAACATAAATTGAAAGAAAATGTGATTCCAAATTGAATCGTTGTTTTCATTTTTCTCTGGAACAATTTAGCGATTGCGCATATCAAATTTAATGAACTATTATACATTATAATAGGATGTAGAGAATATGAGTATAATTATCTTTGTTTCTATTATTTACAATTCTTATTTAGCTACAATTTATCTCGGTGGCATTCGTTAAACTTAGATGAAATTTTTGATTAGAATATAAAAAAATCTAAAATCTTCAGTAAGAGTAAAAATGAATTTCTTAAAAGACCATGAAATTATTATTAACATCTATAATGACGATAGTATCTCTGAATTGAGTTTTCTCGAAAATCTAACTATTTATCTTAATAGTAAAGTTATTGTTAATAATAAATCCGACCCCACAATGCTGCCTGCAGCTTGAAAAAACTTTTTCAGTCCTACTATATAATACTTTTTTTGTATTAATTAATTATTAGTTTTATATATTTACTATTTATTTACTATTTTATTTTTTTTATTAAATAATGTATTTATTTTTCATATATATATCTATCTATATGTATTATATATATATGTGTGTGTGATTTCCTTTTATTTAATTTATGTTTACACTTACAAATTTTATTACTTATTTTATTTTTATTTACTTATTTATTTATTCATTTTCCTATTTGCCACCTAATTTTCTTTCCACCCTGTGTTCTTGGGTTCTACTTTTCTGTGACTGGCTATTGTTTTTAGCTTTCCTATTGGCTATTGATTTTTACTTTCCTATAAACTGTCTCTTCAACTTGTTTCCTTTCCCTTACTTTCATTTCAATCTTGCTACAGCTTTCATAGTAGAAGCAGGTCTTCTTTGTGCCTGACGAAAAAAATACTAACCTCTGTTAGCTCGTAGACTTAATAGACTTGATGCATTTTAAAGACCTAAATCAGGAAGCTTGCTAATCGAAATAAAATTTCTGTTAAATTCATTTTTTAGGTGCGTTCGTAATTATGTAAATACGCAGCACCTATTGTTGTCGCTCAGTCCGTCCGTCTGTCTGTCCGTCTGTCTGTCTGTCTGTCTGTCCGCATATAACAACGCAAAAACTACCCAACCGAATCGTTTGAAATTTAAAATACATAATTATTACATAATTTTGTCGAGTCATTTCAAATTTTATGAAAATCGGATGCATAGATCAATTACAGGGGCAATCAAAAGTATTCCATTACATTACGGTCAATGGGGAAAAAAGTTTCAAATGCATTTTAATCGTTTGAAATTTAAAATACATAATTATTACATAATTTTGTCGAGTTATTTCAAATTTTTTGATAATCGGGTGCATAGATCAATTACAGGGGCAATCAAAAGTATTCAATTACATTATGGTCAATGGGGAAAAAGTTTCAAATGTATTTTATACGTTTGAAATTTAAAATACATAATTATTACATAATTTTGTCGAGTTATTTCAAACTTTTTGAAAATCGGATGCATAGATCAATTACAGGGACGATCAAAAGTATTCCGTTACATTACGGTCAATGGGGAAAAATGTTTCAAATGCACTTTAATGGTGTTACACTCATTCGAAATTAATAAAATTTACATGCAACTATAAAGTACATATTATAATATACATTTTAGGTAACTTGTGGTGCACAGAACATTTGTTATTGATTTACAAAGCCACACAAAAATATTCCATTACAAAATGGTATAGGGAGAACATTGTTTGATGAGTGTTTTAATTGTAATTCACTATTTGCAATTTTATGAGATTGATATATGAGAGTAATATTTTTAAAATTTCGTTATCGTACGAACGCACCTCATTTGCTACGCTTCACGAGCAATTTCCAACTTGTTTTTTCAGCATAACCTTTTTCAAATACTATTTTCGAGGACACTTATCGGACTGTTAACATAACGTTTTTTTTTTTTTTTTTTTTTAGAACAGCTTTTACAAATATAAATTAGTTGAGAATACATATAAAATATTGAAAAAAAAAATTTTTTTTTTAAGTTCCTTCAAAAACGAATTTAGTTTTCAAAAATTAGGCATTATATTCACATTTTTGGCGGGAAAAAAGCTGGTGTATTTTCAATTGAGCAGTTTTCCGGCAACCCTAGCCGAATGTCATAGCCCCAAAACAAGGCAAACGAAAAATTCGTAGCGCGATATTTATTTATTGAGTTAAGGGCAGGGTTCGCACAGTTCTACCACTAAAATTTAAGAATATTTACGAAGTGTTTCACAGCAGAAAAATATCGTAAAATCTGTGAATGAAGGTGGGGATTACGAATGTTGTAGTTTAAAAATTAAATGCAAAATTTCTTATTTTTTATATTGGTGCCAGAGTCCTTGGAAATTCCAAGGAGTGTGCGAATCTTGTAAGGGAGACCCGAACCCCATTTTCGGCCAAAAATCATCAAAAGTTCAAAAAACTTTTTTTTTCTCAGAAAACGATAAAATACATATTTGCGAATATCCATGCAAAATTTCAGAACTCGGGGACACTTGGAACAGGTAAAAAATGAGCTTTTTAAATTGTACTCACTATAGAGTTTAAAGGACTAGCGGCCATTTAAAACGTGTTTTCCTGAAAATGACTTTTTTCATATTTTGCCTAAGTTCAAAGTACTAAGGCTCAGTAGTAAAATGATTTAGAAACAAAGTGTTTATGTTTTTAGAATCTTAAAAATATTTGCAACAAAAGTAAGGAGAGATATTTTTTATAACTATTTCTGAAAATTTTACATAAATTGGGAAACATGAAAATTATAACGATTTTAAGGAAATTTACCATGCGTATTTTTATTTTTTTATTTTTTTTTTTTTTTTATCACTGGTACGATTAAAATAGAAAATTAAAAATCTCTCTCCTTAGTTCTTTTCTATATACTATAACACTATTTAAGAAATTTTAGTAATACCAAAATATTGAAAATTGAATGAGGAGTAGTAATTTTAAAAAGTGTATTTTTCGACAAAAAAAAAAAAAAAAAAAAAAAAAAAAAAAAAAAAATTATAAAAATCTCTATAAAAATTATATTTTTTAATAAAAAGTGAATTGTTTTGCTAATTATTCCTTACAAGAAGATTCTTAAATAGTACACCAAAATTCATTACTTTAAAATCAATAATAAAAATTTTGGGGGTTTTCTTACGGGTCTCCCTTAACTCACTTTTGGCGTGAAATAAAGAAATGAAAATGCAATAAAAATAACTTAAAGTATAAAAAAATACATAAAATACATAAAATACTATTTTAACAGAGAGTTTTTCTCAGTTCTCTAACTTTTATGCATAGGGCTAAAAAATCCACCAGCTAGGTGCAAGCAACACCAAAAGAAGTTCCCTTTCTTTCGAAAGACTTAGCGCATTAAATAAAATACTTAAGCAAATAAAAATAGAAAGTATTTTACGAAAATCTTTTAGTTCTTACTATTTCACGCCATTTTCAACTTATATTCTTTAAAATCTTCAATATTTACTTTTTGGTATCGACAGTATGATTTCAGTGCATTTGCGGCAGCTGTGCAGTGTTACTTAATAGCTCTATCTTAAAACACATAAAACTTTGCTCAAGTAGACTGACGCCTTTTGTTTTTTAGTCAAGATCGTTTAATGATTGGAAGTAAATGTAAAGTAGCTATTGATTTTGTAATTAGTATTAAAAACCTAAAGAATTTTATTTCGCCAGAAGAAAGGTGGGAAATGAGAATACATATTTGTTTGATCACTGTGCATTAATAGCTAAAATAAAGCGAGAAAAAATAGATTATGGTCAGTTGGAGCCAAATGTGAAATAATTTGTGTTTTAGCTAATTTTAATAATTTTCTAATCAATATATAAAATAAGAAAACGGTCCTTAAAATCCTTTCTCCGGCAATATAGAAATGGAAAAGAGGAAATTTATCTTCGTTAATATTTTTCACTTCATCTTTTTTTCACTAGAATATATATTCTGGTAATTAAACCATACAGAGTTAAAAATATATCTGTACAACTAAATCACCATTGTCCTAGCTCGTTCCCGGGAAGTAGGGGAAAAGTGCCGGTCCGACCCCAGGAGGAGGATTGAGGATCGGTGGTGGTGGTGGGATCCTCCTCCTCAAGCCTCCTCCTCCACAACCCTCCTCCTCAATCCTCCTCCTCCTCCTCTTGACATCGTCTTGTAAGAGAAGGGGTTAAAAAGGGGGATTAAATTTTTTTCGTGAAATTTGAATATTTTATGCTATAAGAGAGGGGTAAAAGGGGGATAAATTTTTAAAGTATACTACAGTACGAGCGGTTCTTTTGATTGTTGATTAAGAGATGAATGATTCATATTAAATTAAAAATAGTAATTAATTAAAAAGTAATTAAAAATAATAAGAGAAAAATAATGAAGGGACTTAGAATTTTTCGAGCGGTTTTTTTAGTCAAGTATAGTACGTAGTAGAATTTAAGAAGTGAATAACAGCAATTAACGATAATTAGTAATTAATAAAAAAGTAATTAAAAATATTGAGTAAAAATAATGAAGGTAATAATTAAAAATGATAATTAAAAATAATGAGTAAAAAATAATGAAGGGAATTTTTCGGTGAACTTTAGTTTAAGGATTTATTTTTTGATTTGAAGCGGAAATTTTGGGGAGATTGATTTTTTTTTTTTCACCGTGTTTTAGATAATGGGTTAAGCGGGTATTTGGGGACATAGAATGTTTTTTTTTTTCAGTACTATTGTACGAGTGGTTTTCAATTTTAATGTGGCGACTTAAAAATTTTCAGTTTGGTGTAATTTAAGAGTTTATTTTTTCGATTTTAAGTGGAAATTTGGGGAGATTGATTTTTTTTTTTTTTTTTTCCACTGTACTCTTTCATGATGAATTAAGCGGATATTTTGGAGGAAATTATTATTTTAGACTAATCATTCACGAAGGATATTTTGCGGATATAAGTGTTTAATAGGGGGACTTTAATTTTTTTGCAATGAGATTGACGCGCGCTCGTCGACCTAACCGTACGGAGTTTATAGTTTTCTTTAAATCATGTATGAATATTGGTTTAGAATTTCTTAGAATGACTTCCACCACTTTTATCCACCATTATCATAAATAACACATGCTGGTAATGGGAATAATAATTTTGAATATTTATTTAATGAAGGAACTTTAAAATTATTTCGAGTACTATTTTTAGTCAACTGTGTTATACACTTGATATTTTAGAATAGTTAAAAAATAACTTTAAAATTTGAATGAAAAAATATGTTTCAAAATGGGATTTTATGTGCTAGCATTGAATCGCACTCGTCGCCCTAACGGTTTGGAATATGTGGTTTCCTTCGAACCTTGGTGAAAATTTAATTGAAATGATTATTATTATTATTTTGTGTGTGTTGTATGTATGTGTATATATGTGTGTGTGTTGTATGCATGTATGTGTGTGAATGTATGTTTGTGTGTTGTATGCATGTATGTGTGTGTTGTATGCATGTGCGTGTGTTGTATGTATTGTATGTGTGTATGTGTGTGTCGTATGTTGTACGTATGTGCATGTGTTGTATATATGTATGAATGAAATAACACATGCTTGTAATGGGAATTTGGGAATAATAATTTTAAATATTAATTTAATGAAGGAACTTTAGAATTATTTCGAGTATTATTTTTAGTGAACTATGTTATACACTTGATATTTTAGAATAGTTAAAAAATAACTTTAAAATTTGAATGAAAAATATGTTTCAAAATTGAATTTTACGTACTAACATTTATTTACGCTCGTCGACCTAACTGTTCAAAGTCCTTGATTATCTTCGAGCAATGGAAAATTTAATTTTATTAATTTATTTATTTAGTTAGATTATTTTTTGATGATCCCGGTTTGAGGATGTTATTTTTGGATAATGAATAAATTTTAATGGTGGTACTTTATTTTTAAGGGGTGTCTTATGAAGCGACTTAGATTGTTTTCGAGTGGAAAATTTAGTCACATTTAATTTAAGAAATGATTAATTAAAGGAAAAAAGACAATTCAATTTAATTGGGTTCCTTTTTCGATAGATAAAAATAGGAATTAAAAATTTTATGAGAAATTTATTAATGAGGGCAATTGAAGCTTATTATGAGTGTGACTCTATTTTAAGTAAAGGTTAGAAGACAGTTTAAAAAATGGCACTAAAAAATAAATACATTCATAACACACATATATATATACATAGAATTAACTAGCAGTATTTTTAAACTAGAATAACAAACTGAACAATTTTCGTGAATATTATGAAAAAATTAATGCGCTTTAGAGAACGAAACTTTACTATTTGATTGTTATTTAATATTATAAAAATATTTAAATCTAAGCATTTCGTTTTAGGTAACAAACTTATTTTATTAGTTTAGTACATATTAATTTTCATCGTATAGTATTCAAATCACCTGTGTTCATGCAATACGGATTTACCTACTTATCGCATGCGAATGAGTAATAGCATGATTCATTCTTATCTTAGATAAGGTTTTACCCCAGAGTCTTCAATTCAATCGACGTTATATTTTAACTTTGATTAACTAATGAAGATGCCAATTGGGTCGCAATAATGATTTTATTAATTCAGATTTTAAATTAATATCAAATTGGAAGTTTTTTTTCTTTTCTCACAGATTAACTTTAAATAAAACTTAAATATTTATATATTCATTTACTTTATTAGTAAAATAATGAATGTGTCACATTCATTTAGGATTTAACTATTTGAAGATTTAAACTAACCTTTTATTTAAACGATCACATAACTAAAACTATTATAAAATTAAGTGTTTAAAAATATAAACGAAGGGTTCATTTTAAAATGTACTCATACTTGGGGATAATTTACTTGGGGAATATTTCTTAGATGACTTATCATGAATAACTAAGTGTACACTCAGAAACAAGAACCAGTAAACATTTTTAACGAAAGGTTTTCATAAATATATACTAAGGTATATATATATATAGTAACATTTCATATAACATCAAATTTTAGCAAGTGCATGTATTGGAACACCCCCCTTTTTTTTCTATCATACTTTTTCTCTCTTTGTTGTACTACTTTGGTTGAGAAATGCGGTTCAAAAAACCCTATTTGACAAAACGGAGTATGATTAGGTAGTTTTTGAATACCTGCTTTACGAAAATAAATTTAAACTTTTGACATAAAGCTGTTCTTTAATAATTTAAAACAGAAATTATTTTTTATAATTAATCCTTAACAACTTTAGACATGATTTGATGAGTCATAAGGTCATTAAAAAGGTTTTTAACGTATTAATTAATTTTCTTAATCAGTTCTTCTAAATATTAAAAACTTATTCATAAGAAAATCTTACCTGGCTAGGAAAATTCAACCTCCTTGTATGTTGGTCTCGCAAGGACTGACTGATAACATGCCTGCTTATCTACCGAACCATGTGATAAGTGACGTTAGAGATCACGTGACCCTCATTATCTGCTGATAAGATAAGCACTGACTTGGAATTATCTTAATTAATTATCAAACTTCTCATTTTTTAAAAACCACACTAAACATTGCTCCCATTAATTAATCATGTAAATATAATTTATATCGTTTATGATTATCAGTTTTATACTAACATTTAACACCTATACGTATGTGTTGTATTAATTCTGTTAGTTTAATTCATACAAATTTCAACTAAAGCATCCTATGCTAGTTTTCATATATTTATTATCACATCACGTGATACAATTTCTTGTGATGTTTTAGAAATAATAGATATTTAATTTTTTTAATTAGTTAAAAACATTAAAAAATTTTTATTGCTTTTTAGCATGAATATTTTAAGAAAAACATATTTTATTCTGAAATATCAAATTTAAAAACTAACTCTTAAGAATATGACTCGATGCAGTTTACTCATTTTAAACAAGTTAACTTTACTACTTGACAGAAATATATTCAAACGCAAAGCGATTTAACTTTCACATTTTTAAAGTTATTTATATAATATACTAACATTTAATTGTAATAGGTAAAATTTTATTAAAAATATTGAAGAAAATAAAATTTATACTATGTAAAAAATTAAAACACCATTTAAAAATATTAAACAACAACAACAAACTTGTAATTAAGAGATGAATAAATATAAAAATATATGAATCACACAATAATAAAAAGAAATACTTAATCATTCATAAAAATTCTTCCCTTGAACATTCCCATGTATGTTAGTAAAAATATAACACTAAAGTGTTCAAAAAGATTATAAGCGTTTGCAAATTAACAAAGAAAATTGAGTATTAAATATCAAATAATGGACATGCACTTTTTACACTCACATCTTACAATGTACTTAGTAACCAAATTTAATGATTTTTAAGCATGTCTTCTTAAATTTTTTTCAATGAAAGACTATCACAGTTGAATATTAAGCTTTCTCTTCATAACTTTATCGAGAAATATGTAATGCATACCACACGATTTCATTAAATGAATCACAATACAATTCAAACTTCTCATTTTCAATGTTTTATATATACTAGTGTTTATCAAATAGGTGGTTATTCTGAACAATCATTACTTAGTATATTCATGAAAAGTTTGTGTTGAACGGTTTTTAACTTAAATGGTGTGAGAGAAGGATATATTAGGACAGAAGTTATTAAATATAGAGTCTTTAAAGTTTATATCCGTGTAAGAAATGGCATTTCAAGAAACAAAGTTGTGTCATATTTGAAAGCATTCTTTATATTCGAAACGCACACGTGATTACGATCACATCACTGAAGAGTATAGAGAAGCTGTTTATGATGTATATAATTTGAATTTTCATTAACACAATATTATAACCGAAGTTTTTCGACAGTTTGAAAAATTATGATGCACAACGTCTGCACACGTTAACACAGAATAAGATTAGCTTATGCCCTTTCGATGATAGGCGTTATTTGCAGGTAAGATGCATTAACATAACAACATTTTCTTGATAATTTTTCTCGCAGGTTTCGAAACCACAAACATCTGATCATACTTCTCATTTTTAACACGCGACACTAACCACTGGGCCATTAAAGCCCGTAATTTAGTAACTAAAAAATAAGAAAGATCGTCGAAAGTGATTACTTCACACACGCAAAAATAATTTTTATTGTGACTTATCAGTTAAAAATCACGAAGAAAAGAAAAAGAATTCATATGTGTTTAGGATTACTTTGAGATTTTATGAGTCACCTCATCAGTTAAATAGACATATTCACTTCTTATGAAATGTATTATATTTTAGTTTATCATTCATAGTGTGATTACTTATTAATAATTTTAGTATCATTAAAAAAGTTTTAAAAAAAGTTAAATATATCAAAAATACAAGTTCGTGTTAAAGGTTTAAACAAATTGTTAAAATAATTTTACAAAACTTTACAAATTATTTAAAAATGATTCACTAATATTTAGTAATCGACAAATTTTAATAGCCATAATCATTTATATGTGACTTAAGTTTTCTGTTTTAACTGTTAAGTTATTAGATTCCCCCCCTTCAATTACATCTCATTGATAAGTTTTAATCAACCAACCAACCAACCATTCAACTGTTTCCGCAAACAACTAGTATGTCAGTTAGATTTCCAGTTTTAACTGTTAAATTATTACTTCTCCTCCCCCTCAATTTCATCTTATTGATAAGTTTTCAACAACCAACCACCCAACTATTTATCAACCCTAACAACCAGATATTTGTTTGCCCTAGTAACCAAAAAGCTTTTATTGACAGATGAACAAAATTTTTAAGATGCAAGACTTGTCATTTTTAATCGAAAAAACAATGACATATGTAATAATTTTTCCTTATTTAAATGAAACCTTTGCATGTGTATGGTAAAACTTGGAAAATTCATTTAATACACAAATTTAAAGTCAACAGACAAGGTCTTCATACTTCTTTTAGTATTTTACTAACATTTTACCAAATATCTTAAGAAATCAACAAATTATTTTAATAAAAATTCCCATTTGTAAGGGACGTTACTAACCTAACTTGAAAAAATTAACTTGTCAAAGCAGGTTTTGATTATTCCAACTTAGTAATAATCATAAGTTTCATATGATAATCAACCTGTTTGGTTATTTCCCAGTATGGTTTTATAAAAAAAGTCTCACATGCAAATAACATAACTTAACTAACTTGAAAAAATAACTTGTCAAAGCAGGTTTTCAATGTTTCAGCTTAGTAATATTCATAAGTTTTATATGATATTCAACCTATTTGGTTATGTCCCAGCATATCTTTATAAAATTTATCTAAAAAACCTTTAATATCAATGTTTAAAAATATGTGAATAATTCAGTTAGTCTTTTAAAGATGATTATTTTCCCTTCTATTATTTAAAAAACATTTTTTAAATAAAATTATTACTGATGCCAGTTTATCCCAGTGTTACGAAATGTGCATGCGAAACTTTTCATTCTAATTTTCACATTTTATTATTTCAAATTATTGTTCTCAAGGTGTACTAAAATTTGGAAAAAAATATTTAATTTTCATGCATAATTAAATTGAAATAGTTTAACAATAAAGACACATTTAACATTGCATACTCACCTAATCCAACATCACCACAAAAGTACGTCCTACTCAGTCGAAGATTTGGGAAGAAATGAAAGATTCAAAGTCCTTATCAGAAAATGTTATCAGATAAGCTTATCTTAAGATAGGTGACGTCATAGAACATATGACATCAACTGGTCACGTGATGTATATCACATGACCAGTACTTTGTTTTCTTGATTGGTTGTTATAAAAATTCATTTATTAAGTAATTTAATCATTTTAATAATTATTAATAAGATTAATTAATTAAACTAATTAATAAGATTAATTAATCTTATTAATTAATTATTAAGTATTAAAATAATTATCAATTAATTCATTAATTAAATTAATTAATCTTATTAATTAATCTTATTAGAAATAATAATTAAAATGATTAAATTACTTAATAAATGAATTTTTATAACAACCAATCAAGAAAACAAAGTACTGGTCATGTGATATACATCACGTGACCAGTTGATGACATATGTTCTATGACGTCACCTATCTTAAGATAAGCTTATCTGATAACATTTTCTGATAAGGACTTTGAATCTTTCATTTCTTCCCAAATCTTCGACTGAGTAGGACGTACTTTTGTGGTGATGTTGGATTAGGTGAGTATGCAATGTTAAATGTGTCTTTATTGTTAAACTATTTCAATTTAATTATGCATGAAAATTAAATATTTTTTTCCAAATTTTAGTACACCTTGAGAACAATAATTTGAAATAATAAAATGTGAAAATTAGAATGAAAAGTTTCGCATGCACATTTCGTAACACTGGGATAAACTGGCATCAGTAATAATTTTATTTAAAAAATGTTTTTTAAATAATAGAAGGGAAAATAATCATCTTTAAAAGACTAACTGAATTATTCACATATTTTTAAACATTGATATTAAAGGTTTTTTAGATAAATTTTATAAAGATATGCTGAGACATAACCAAATAGGTTGAATATCATATAAAACTTATGAATATTACTAAGCTGAAACATTGAAAACCTGCTTTGACAAGTTATTTTTTCAAGTTAGTTAAGTTATGTTATTTGCATGTGAGACTTTTTTTATAAAACCATACTGGGAAATAACCAAACAGGTTGATTATCATATGAAACTTATGATTATTACTAAGTTGGAATAATCAAAACCTGCTTTGACAAGTTAATTTTTTCAAGTTAGGTTAGTAACGTCCCTTACAAATGGGAATTTTTATTAAAATAATTTGTTGATTTCTTAAGATATTTGGTAAAATGTTAGTAAAATACTAAAAGAAGTATGAAGACCTTGTCTGTTGACTTTAAATTTGTGTATTAAATGAATTTTCCAAGTTTTACCATACACATGCAAAGGTTTCATTTAAATAAGGAAAAATTATTACATATGTCATTGTTTTTTCGATTAAAAATGACAAGTCTTGCATCTTAAAAATTTTGTTCATCTGTCAATAAAAGCTTTTTGGTTACTAGGGCAAACAAATATCTGGTTGTTAGGGTTGATAAATAGTTGGGTGGTTGGTTGTTGAAAACTTATCAATAAGATGAAATTGAGGGGGAGGAGAAGTAATAATTTAACAGTTAAAACTGGAAATCTAACTGACATACTAGTTGTTTGCGGAAACAGTTGAATGGTTGGTTGGTTGGTTGATTAAAACTTATCAATGAGATGTAATTGAAGGGGGGGAATCTAATAACTTAACAGTTAAAACAGAAAACTTAAGTCACATATAAATGATTATGGCTATTAAAATTTGTCGATTACTAAATATTAGTGAATCATTTTTAAATAATTTGTAAAGTTTTGTAAAATTATTTTAACAATTTGTTTAAACCTTTAACACGAACTTGTATTTTTGATATATTTAACTTTTTTTAAAACTTTTTTAATGATACTAAAATTATTAATAAGTAATCACACTATGAATGATAAACTAAAATATAATACATTTCATAAGAAGTGAATATGTCTATTTAACTGATGAGGTGACTCATAAAATCTCAAAGTAAACCTAAACACATATGAATTCTTTTTCTTTTCTTCGTGATTTTTAACTGATAAGTCACAATAAAAATTATTTTTGCATGTGTGAAGTAATCACTTTCGACGATCTTTCTTATTTTTTAGTTACTAAATTACGGGCTTTAATGGCCCAGTGGTTAGTGTCGCGTGTTAAAAATGAGAAGTATGATCAGATGTTTGTGGTTTCGAAACCTGCGAGAAAAATTATCAAGAAAATGTTGTTATGTTAATGCATCTTACCTGCAAATAACGCCTATCATCGAAAGGGCATAAGCTAATCTTATTCTGTGTTAACGTGTGCAGACGTTGTGCATCATAATTTTTCAAACTGTCGAAAAACTTCGGTTATAATATTGTGTTAATGAAAATTCAAATTATATACATCATAAACAGCTTCTCTATACTCTTCAGTGATGTGATCGTAATCACGTGTGCGTTTCGAATATAAAGAATGCTTTCAAATATGACACAACTTTGTTTCTTGAAATGCCATTTCTTACACGGATATAAACTTTAAAGACTCTATATTTAATAACTTCTGTCCTAATATATCCTTCTCTCACACCATTTAAGTTAAAAACCGTTCAACACAAACTTTTCATGAATATACTAAGTAATGATTGTTCAGAATAACCACCTATTTGATAAACACTAGTATATATAAAACATTGAAAATGAGAAGTTTGAATTGTATTGTGATTCATTTAATGAAATCGTGTGGTATGCATTACATATTTCTCGATAAAGTTATGAAGAGAAAGCTTAATATTCAACTGTGATAGTCTTTCATTGAAAAAAATTTAAGAAGACATGCTTAAAAATCATTAAATTTGGTTACTAAGTACATTGTAAGATGTGAGTGTAAAAAGTGCATGTCCATTATTTGATATTTAATACTCAATTTTCTTTGTTAATTTGCAAACGCTTATAATCTTTTTGAACACTTTAGTGTTATATTTTTACTAACATACATGGGAATGTTCAAGGGAAGAATTTTTATGAATGATTAAGTATTTCTTTTTATTATTGTGTGATTCATATATTTTTATATTTATTCATCTCTTAATTACAAGTTTGTTGTTGTTGTTTAATATTTTTAAATGGTGTTTTAATTTTTTACATAGTATAAATTTTATTTTCTTCAATATTTTTAATAAAATTTTACCTATTACAATTAAATGTTAGTATATTATATAAATAACTTTAAAAATGTGAAAGTTAAATCGCTTTGCGTTTGAATATATTTCTGTCAAGTAGTAAAGTTAACTTGTTTAAAATGAGTAAACTGCATCGAGTCATATTCTTAAGAGTTAGTTTTTAAATTTGATATTTCAGAATAAAATATGTTTTTCTTAAAATATTCATGCTAAAAAGCAATAAAAATTTTTTAATGTTTTTAACTAATTAAAAAAATTAAATATCTATTATTTCTAAAACATCACAAGAAATTGTATCACGTGATGTGATAATAAATATATGAAAACTAGCATAGGATGCTTTAGTTGAAATTTGTATGAATTAAACTAACAGAATTAATACAACACATACGTATAGGTGTTAAATGTTAGTATAAAACTGATAATCATAAACGATATAAATTATATTTACATGATTAATTAATGGGAGCAATGTTTAGTGTGGTTTTTAAAAAATGAGAAGTTTGATAATTAATTAAGATAATTCCAAGTCAGTGCTTATCTTATCAGCAGATAATGAGGGTCACGTGATCTCTAACGTCACTTATCACATGGTTCGGTAGATAAGCAGGCATGTTATCAGTCAGTCCTTGCGAGACCAACATACAAGGAGGTTGAATTTTCCTAGCCAGGTAAGATTTTCTTATGAATAAGTTTTTAATATTTAGAAGAACTGATTAAGAAAATTAATTAATACGTTAAAAACCTTTTTAATGACCTTATGACTCATCAAATCATGTCTAAAGTTGTTAAGGATTAATTATAAAAAATAATTTCTGTTTTAAATTATTAAAGAACAGCTTTATGTCAAAAGTTTAAATTTATTTTCGTAAAGCAGGTATTCAAAAACTACCTAATCATACTCCGTTTTGTCAAATAGGGTTTTTTGAACCGCATTTCTCAACCAAAGTAGTACAACAAAGAGAGAAAAAGTATGATAGAAAAAAAAGGGGGGTGTTCCAATACATGCACTTGCTAAAATTTGATGTTATATGAAATGTTACTATATATATATATACCTTAGTATATATTTATGAAAACCTTTCGTTAAAAATGTTTACTGGTTCTTGTTTTTGAGTGTACACTTAGTTATTCATGATAAGTCATCTAAGAAATATTCCCCAAGTAAATTATCCCCAAGTATGAGTACATTTTAAAATGAACCCTTCGTTTATATTTTTAAACACTTAATTTTATAATAGTTTTAGTTATGTGATCGTTTAAATAAAAGGTTAGTTTAAATCTTCAAATAGTTAAATCCTAAATGAATGTGACACATTCATTATTTTACTAATAAAGTAAATGAATATATAAATATTTAAGTTTTATTTAAAGTTAATCTGTGAGAAAAGAAAAAAAACTTCCAATTTGATATTAATTTAAAATCTGAATTAATAAAATCATTATTGCGACCCAATTGGCATCTTCATTAGTTAATCAAAGTTAAAATATAACGTCGATTGAATTGAAGACTCTGGGGTAAAACCTTATCTAAGATAAGAATGAATCATGCTATTACTCATTCGCATGCGATAAGTAGGTAAATCCGTATTGCATGAACACAGGTGATTTGAATACTATACGATGAAAATTAATATGTACTAAACTAATAAAATAAGTTTGTTACCTAAAACGAAATGCTTAGATTTAAATATTTTTATAATATTAAATAACAATCAAATAGTAAAGTTTCGTTCTCTAAAGCGCATTAATTTTTTCATAATATTCACGAAAATTGTTCAGTTTGTTATTCTAGTTTAAAAATACTGCTAGTTAATTCTATGTATATATATATGTGTGTTATGAATGTATTTATTTTTTAGTGCCATTTTTTAAACTGTCTTCTAACCTTTACTTAAAATAGAGTCACACTCATAATAAGCTTCAATTGCCCTCATTAATAAATTTCTCATAAAATTTTTAATTCCTATTTTTATCTATCGAAAAAGGAACCCAATTAAATTGAATTGTCTTTTTTCCTTTAATTAATCATTTCTTAAATTAAATGTGACTAAATTTTCCACTCGAAAACAATCTAAGTCGCTTCATAAGACACCCCTTAAAAATAAAGTACCACCATTAAAATTTATTCATTATCCAAAAATAACATCCTCAAACCGGGATCATCAAAAAATAATCTAACTAAATAAATAAATTAATAAAATTAAATTTTCCATTGCTCGAAGATAATCAAGGACTTTGAACAGTTAGGTCGACGAGCGTAAATAAATGTTAGTACGTAAAATTCAATTTTGAAACATATTTTTCATTCAAATTTTAAAGTTATTTTTTAACTATTCTAAAATATCAAGTGTATAACATAGTTCACTAAAAATAATACTCGAAATAATTCTAAAGTTCCTTCATTAAATTAATATTTAAAATTATTATTCCCAAATTCCCATTACAAGCATGTGTTATTTCATTCATACATATATACAACACATGCACATACGTACAACATACGACACACACATACACACATACAATACATACAACACACGCACATGCATACAACACACACATACATGCATACAACACACAAACATACATTCACACACATACATGCATACAACACACACACATATATACACATACATACAACACACACAAAATAATAATAATAATCATTTCAATTAAATTTTCACCAAGGTTCGAAGGAAACCACATATTCCAAACCGTTAGGGCGACGAGTGCGATTCAATGCTAGCACATAAAATCCCATTTTGAAACATATTTTTTCATTCAAATTTTAAAGTTATTTTTTAACTATTCTAAAATATCAAGTGTATAACACAGTTGACTAAAAATAGTACTCGAAATAATTTTAAAGTTCCTTCATTAAATAAATATTCAAAATTATTATTCCCATTACCAGCATGTGTTATTTATGATAATGGTGGATAAAAGTGGTGGAAGTCATTCTAAGAAATTCTAAACCAATATTCATACATGATTTAAAGAAAACTATAAACTCCGTACGGTTAGGTCGACGAGCGCGCGTCAATCTCATTGCAAAAAAATTAAAGTCCCCCTATTAAACACTTATATCCGCAAAATATCCTTCGTGAATGATTAGTCTAAAATAATAATTTCCTCCAAAATATCCGCTTAACTCATCATGTAAGAGTACAGTGGAAAAAAAAAGCAAACTCCTCAAAATTTCTGCTTAAAATCAAAAAAATAAACTCTTAAATTACACCAAACTGAAAATTTTTAAGTTGCCACATTAAAATTAAAAACCACTCGTACAATAGTACAGAAAAAAACATTCTGTGTCCCCAAAATATCCGCTTAACCCCTTATTTAAAACACGGTGAAAAAAAAAAAAAAAAAAAAAAAAAAAATCAATCTCCCCAAAATTTTTGCATCATATCGAAAAAATAGATCCTAAAAATAAAGTTCGTCGAAAAATTTTAAGTCACCACATTAAAATTAGAAACCACTCGTACAATAGTACAGAAAAAAAAACCTTCTATGGCCCCAAATACCTGCTTAACTCTTTATTTAAAACACGGTGAAAAAAAAAAAAGTCGCTTCATTCTTTATTTTTAATTACTTTTTAATTACCTTTTTAAATGAACAATAGCAAAATTCAATCGAAAAACATACCCCACGTACTGTAACACGCCGAAAATTTTTAAAGTCCCCGCATTAAAATTAAAAAACACCCCCATACTATAGTATGGTTAAAAAAACTCTAACTCCCTGAAATTCCCGCTTAAAATTAAAAAAAAAAAATCCTTTTAACCCTTTCTCTTACAAGACGGTGTCAGGAGGAGGAGGATTGAGGAGGAGGTGTGAGGAGGAGGAGGAGGGCTGTGGAGGAGGAGGCTTGAGGAGGAGGCTCCCACCACCACCACCACGCGCCTCACGCCTCCTCCTGGGGTCGGACAGACATTTTTCCCCTACTCCGGGATAATAATCTTGAATGTACTTCAAATAACTTCAGGGCCCGACTTATGCAGGGGCATGCGGGCCAATTGCCCATTCCCCTCTTTACGGGGTTAATTCCCATGAGAGTAATTAGGATTTTCAATAAAGAGTGCCAAATGATTAAAATTAACCAAAAGGAATCAAAATTCATACATTTTCAAACATTTAGGAATGTAAGAGTAGTCCTCCCTCCTCTCTTTGCTTCCGGTACAAAATTCCTCGATGCGAAAAATAAACTACATTAGAAAATCAATAATTAAAGTTTTATTATAGTAATGTGGCTTCAAACTATTGTTTTCAAAAGAAATTCTTTATTAACGTTTTCCTCGTAGCGTAGCAAGTTAAAACCATTAATGATGGCCAGTTTGCGATATTTTCTTTTAGCCATCTTATAACGCACATAGACAAGCAAAGAAAAAGTTTCCAAAGAGATACTTCCATCAATCAAACTATCATTTTCTTCTACAACTATCCTGATAATATTTTTTTCTTAAAGTTCTGGCTACTTTTTTGTAATACCCTGTATAAAATGTGAACTGCACCGAATACGAAATTTATGCAGACATACAATACGTATAAAATTTAGTACTAGCCACTTCATATTATTCACAAAAAAATTGTATCGATAAACAGAAGAGCCCCCCCCCCCCCCCCAGAATCATTTCTACCTCGGAAATTAATCATAATTGTTTGTGAATGCGTGACATTGCAGATGAAAACGCCATGCATCACAAGTTACATTTTTATTTCTCATTGTTCCACTATTGTTAATTCTATTTGATTGTTTTGTCGAGTTTATGTAAGTTATATTGGGTTATTCTATATTCAATGTTGATTTGTATATATATATATATATATATATATATAAGCACGATATAGCATTTCTGTTTCTGACAAGCGTTTTAAAAAATTAAATTCGGAAATTCATATATGCTTGATACGTTCTAGTTTGTACATGAATTTATACAGCATATCAAAGATTATGCATTCGCGCAATTCCAATTCCTAGGATTTCACGCTTGAAATGCTAGGAGGTAAGTCCGGTTTAATCGATTCTCAGTTCAATAGATATAACATTGCAGAATATTGCTATGCTATATTATAAATACCTCTAAAGGTGATAAAGCAAAATTTTGGCTTATGTTTTTAGGTGCGTTCGTAATTATGTGAATGCGAAGCACATCCAGATGCCGTTCAGTTCGTCCGTCCGTCCATCCGCATATAACAGCGAAAGAAACTACCCAATCGAATCTTTGAAATTTAAAATATATAATTTTTGCATAATTTTGTCGAGTCATTTCAGATTTTATGAAAATCAAATGCATAGTTTAATTACAGGGACAATCAAAATTATTCCTTTACATGGCGACCAATAAGAAAAAATATTTTCAATAGCATTTTAATGATGTTACACAGTTTCGGATATAATAAAATTGATATGCATCTATGAAGTATATACGAAAATATGCATTCTGTACAATCTGTAGTGTAAAGAATATTTGATATTCATTTACGGGGCCACACAAAAGTATTCCATTACATAATGATATAGCGGAAAATATTATTTGAAGCGTTTTAATTTTATTAAACTATTTCTCATATTATAAAATTGATACACGTTGTTGAGGTTTACTACAAATTACTTCCTGTACAATAGAAAGCAGATAGTATTTACAGGGACACACGAATGGGATACTACACTGTATTGACAATACCGTATACTATTACACGAAGATCTGAATATTTGTAAAATCAATTACAATCTTTTCAATTACATTGGAAATAGTTATAAAGCATTATAATTAGAAAAGTACCAATTTTGAATTCAAATAAGTTTTGAAATATATAAAAAGATTATACTTTACTATGAGTTAATAGTCGATGAAATCATCCAAGATTTCATTATTATCAGCAATCTTTTTTAATTATGATCCTTTGAGATGTTTAAACACGTCGTATGATTACATGCCTGATGAATTTCTGTTTATTCTGTTATTTTAGTTCACTGATCAAGTTTTAACTTCATTATGAAAAATTAGCCGGAAACAAATTCTGAACTATTTATTTTAATTTAACAGTAAACACATTTCTTTTCCATAATCGTCAGCACGCGATAGAAATATATTTAAAAAATTAATGCTTGAAAATTATTTTGAAAATTATAAAAATTGAATAAATGGCGATACGCCTGCAATTTGCTTTAAGCAAATTGCAGTTGTAAGAATTTTGTTTCACTATATGATTTGTATGTTTAAAAACTGAAAATGTGCGAAATTAAAAAAATTACTGCAAAAGCAAACTTTAATCATCTATTTTTGCCATTCGCCAAAATAACATCAACGTTACGCAGAGGCGTGTTTGTCCTTTATATTATAGGTAGAACATTAAGCCCAAGTTAATTTCAATTAAATTGATCTGAGATCAATCGATATGATTGTAGAACTGCGTTGAATTTCCGACATCTGGTGGTATAACGTGTAGCCTGTGTCATGAATTTCCTTTCTTCTTCCAAACAATACATGTTGCGATTTTTTTAGACATACATATACAAGTATGATTACTTCACTACAGAATATAAGATAGATGATTTCTAGATCAGTAAACAAAACGGCGGCGTTTGTTTATTCAAAAGTTTGAGAAAGGCTCAAATCTTCCTGATATAAAACAAATAACCTGGATATATGAGCCTTTATCAAAGAAAGCCTCAAAAAAAGGGAACCATAATAAACTATAAAAAATTATGACTTATAAAATGAAAGTAAAATAAAATTGACAAATCTATTCTCTTTTTCGGTTCAAGACTATAAGAACCGTCATTTCAACAGTTGTGACATCCCAGAAACACTGTCCTTTTGTGCTTACTGTTTGCAGACGATTACAGCAAATTTCATTTATACTTAAAAGAACATAAGTAGCTTAGCATTTGTTTCTTGTCAATAATTCATAAAGAAATGGACTTTATTCTTCCTTTCGGTTCCAGTTTATAAAAACCGCCATTTAATCATTTATGAAGTCCCAGAAATACTGTCCATTGATAAAACATGAAACAACAAAGGGTTAGACAGTAATTAAAAAATCTTTATAGGGATAACTCACAATTTAAAGAAGCGGTGAGGAAACAATAAAAAAATAGTGATTTTTAATTTGCGCACATCAAAATATGTTTCAATCGGAACAAACCAAATGCCAATGAAAAACAATATTTTGCCTTGTGAAATCATGACTCTATAATGGATATAGACTAAATAACAATAAACAATAGACTAAATATCAGGAAAAATCAAATCTGACTAACAGAAATAATTTTTAAATGTGAATGGACTTATGGGAATCCTATATTTCATCATTTAAAAATCCATTGTCGCGAATCGCGTTTGTGCTTTATTCTCCACAAAGCAGTTACGATTTCAAACTATCTCCATTCTCTGCCAATCTAATAAACTTCTAATTTTGAGATAATCACAATCTACAGCAAACATAATATGTCTATATTAAGAGAATTTTTTTTTAATTTAAGTATTTGCTCTGCTTCAACATCTATTTCTTCATTCTAAAATCCATTATCGTGATTATATGTTTTTATTTTTCCAAACTTAGTAGAAAATACCAATCGAAGTTAACTAATAGAAATAACTTTTAAAATGCGAATGGATTTATGGAAGACCCTGTATTTCGTCATTCAAAATCCATTGTTGCGTTTTTTATCTTTTTTTTCTTCCTAGAAGCAGTTGCGATTTCAATCTAAGAGATTATACTATTCTAATAAATTTTAATAATAATAAACAATCACAATCTATATTATCAATATATAGATATATTAAGAGCATTTCTTTCAATTTAAGTATTTGATCTGTTTCAATATCTATTTCTTCATTCGAAAATCCATTACTGTGATTACATTTTTTTCTTCCCCCCCCCCCCCCTTGGTGGAAGCTTCCAATCCAAGTTAACTATCAGAAATAATTACCCCAATCGGATGAACTTCCGATATTGCGATAGTATCTTGCTAATGCACAGTTTTGAAAATTTGCCTTAATTACACCGATCAGTTACTGTAACTTTTCGAAATGACTTCGCGTTAATTGTTCGAAATGCCCCTACAGAAAATTATTTAGTTTCGGTGCAGAGACATCGCTACATGTTGCAACTTTGTGTCTACATTTACCAACAGATGGTTTGTTTTATTTTTATTTTTTCTCAACATTGCAGTAGCTCCCTCTTCTGCATTCTCAGATGTAGATACACAGTAGTCACTATTGATCCTACTAATGGATGCACATACATAATCATGCTTTTATGTAAGTAGAAATTAATCCATAGCTCAGAGGCTAATAAATACATTTAGCTCCATTATTTCACCCTCCCATAGACTACCTGTCTTTTTAAAATGCCGGCCCCTTTTTGTAATTTTAGGAATTCCATTAGCAGCCTGTCCTTAAGTTGGTAATTACAGAGAATTGCTTGAAAATTTCCAACAACTTCGAAATGATATCATTAGTGTTCTTTTAGGGTTAATGATTCGGATCATTAATCATCGGACAGAATCTTATTATTCCTGATGTTACATTGCTGAGTTCGAAAAACAATGTAAGGAATTTACATTACCGGTAGATCATCCTTCATGGACATAGACTCGCTCTGCATACGACCAGAGTTAGAACTGTCTGTCATGAAAATTGCAGAAAAAAAGCTCTGCGCAGCATCTGATAACTTTTTGTGCAGTGTTTCACCTAAAAAATGCTCTCATTATAAAATTTTATATGAAGATCACTCACAATCATGAAACTAAATTAATACTTGCTTAAAGTCATAAAAATACTCTTACTAGGAAAATAAATACCTCCATTCGACATGTTTCATCGCTCAAAAGGCAACATTTTAGATAAATGTTAGTTGTCTAACCCTTTTCTGCGCGGTATTTCGAATTTGATGCAAATCGATAAGAAAAGAAGAAGAAAATATATCAATAATTTAATCCTTTGCTGTATGATGTATCTGGCCTATGCCAATAAATTCTTCTTGTTTGCCATGTGCAATACATTTATTTTTTCGGTTAGAAGAGTAAATAAGAAGGGAAATTTATCTCTGACTGAAATTCTACATTTTTAAGTTCAAAGACATGTAATGAAGAATTAATAATCAATGTAATCTAGTCTGTTTAACCTTTTCGACATGGTATATCGTATGTGACGCAAACCGATAAATGCTACACATACAGTGTGGGATTAATTAACGTACTGTTTGTTTTACAACAGACTAGTTAACGAACATTTTCGAGAGAGATTGCTATGTTCGATTAACGAACGCATGTTCGGTTAACAAAAATCTCAAAAAACAAAGCCAAGAAAAAACAATGCTGTTCTTTAGATTTGCCAAGCTGTATTTAATTACATCTATTATCGATATAGAGAACATCTTAATAGTTGTATAAGTATGGCCTAATTAATTCATGGGCTACTAAGGGGTTAGGACCCGGCATTTTAAATGTACCAAATTAGAATGAACAGATCAGAAACATTAATGTTTATATTCTGTTTCCTTTTTTATAGAAATATTTTTAATTGTAAATTAATTTTTTTATTGAAATTCAGTTCACAAATTATTAACCCTTTCCGGCGCAGTGTATCCACTCCCGGGTACACCTAATTTTAATTCCAAACTTACAAACGGTACCAATTATATTTTAGTAAAATTTTACTTTTACAATGACAACTTAAATCAGGGAGTTCTTAATTCCTAAAAAAGTCTTTTGTAAATTCCGGTGTCAGTCAACAATTTTTCATTTTCGAACATAATTTTTCTCGCCGGAAAGGGTTAACAAGCTTCACTTGAGCTTTAGCGGGTCATGCAATAAACACGATTTTTGGGTGAACTGAACAGTTTTTGAAAGTTCAAAGTGACAAACTGATATGATCTAATGCCACATCAATGAATATAATCCAAATTTTTTAAAGAAGTGTTCGTAATTATGTATATAACACCTATAGTCCCTCCGTCCGCCTGTCTCACCGAAAAAACTACCGAACTGAATCATTTAAAATTTAAGATATATAATTGTTGCATACTTTTTTCCATGCATTTAAAAGTTTAAGGAAATCCGATGTATAGTTTAATTACAGGGACAACCAAAAGTATTCAGCTACATTAAGACCAATAAGAAAAAAATAGTTCTAAGTGAATTTTAATAATGTTACATTCTTTCGAACATAATAAAATGGATATGCATCTATGAAGTATACATACTACGTTATACATTCTGTACAACCTGTGGTGCAAAGAATATTCGTTATTCATTTACTGGACCACACAAAAATAAATCATTACATAACAGTATTGGGGCAAGCATTGTTCAGGGCGCGTTTTAATTATATTTAACTATTTCACATTTTGTGAAATTGATATATGTTATTGAGGTTTACTACACGTTACTTCCTGTATAATAGAAAGCAGATAGTATTTACCGGGGCCCACGAAAGATTTCGAAACTATACTATATCCGACGTATTGTATATTATTACACCAAAATTAGAATATTATTAAAACTTTTTTATTGTACGAACGCACCTCATTTGCTACGTTTGACGTGCTATTTCCAACTTGTTTAAAATTACACAACGACTGGAAAAAAGACATCAAAATACGATTTGTTCATATTAAATAAAGGCATATATTAACCCTGTTTTAAAGAGTAGTATTATATTTTATACGTTTTTCAACTTTTAAGAACCAATTCATTGGATTGCCGTACAAGTCAATACATAATATATGATCGGTTACGGAACAACTTGGTTAGCGAACGCTTTTTTGGAATAGATTAAGTTCATTAATCAATCATCCACTACATACCATATAATATAGATTTAAGCAAAAGAGGACTTTAGAACTTGAAAATAGAAATATCATTTAATTGTCGTAGCACAGCTTCAGCTTCCTTGCAAAAATTACACTTTAGTGAACACGATAGCGTCCAAAATATTTGTCGCATCGACATAAAACTTGTTGTTGGGGGCCACCGTAATACTTACCGATCATATATATGCATACATAATATATGAAAATAATACATTTGAAAACTATTTATAAAATGGATTGCAATTCCAAAACAAAATATGAACGTGTATTTATATTTTTATTGTGCATAGTAATGCTGTATTAATGAGTTGCTGATGAATCTCTTTCGATAAATTATACAACACGCCTAACTACTCAAGTAGTGCTGAATTGCGAAAAAGAAACATCCTTATAACTCCAAAAATAATAATCTTATTAACTAATAGTCTATTGCATCAGATTAAGCGTCTCATTACCAATTAAAATATATCTTTGAATTGAAATTTGAATGAAATACAGGGTCATGAAAAATCGAAGAAAGTGGAAAACAGGATTACAGATATCTCGGCAACTAATGATTCGATTAACTTTGTTCTTGATGCAAAATTTGTGTTATTTTATTGCCTTTTACGATCACTCCTTAAAATAAAAAAATTCGAAAATTTTTATGTACCTTTCATCAAAACGAATTTTTCGAGAGTCCGAAAAAAATAGTTCCGGATAATCGAGGTTATTGATATTAAATAGGTTTCGTCCCATTCTTACATACTAAGTATATACGAAATTCCAAGTCTCTATCTCAATTCGTTGGTAGATAGAGCGTTTACAGACAGACAGACAGACGGACGGCAAAATTTTTTTTTCTAAAAATATATTTTTCGAAATCTCCAGTGTCGGAAACGTGTAAATCCGTCAAAAAATTTTTTTCGATTTTCAAAACGATTGCAAGACTTACCCTATACTACGTACGAGTATAGGGTACTCGTATACTTACCCTATACTCGTATGATGGGTAAGTAAAATGAGCTGGATGTTGGTAGCGCCAAAATCTCGGCGGGTATTGATAATCAGAAATAGTCGTAAACCCTAACGCCCTAAAAGGTCGGCTTTAATTTACCCATAAAGATAACATTGTGAGTTTAAATCTTCTATTGTTGAAAAAAAAAGAAAAAACTTATATTTATTTTTTTTATCGATGCCATTTGCTGATAAAAATTCAAAATAAATACTCTAATTTGTTTATAATTTTAATTTAAAATAAATAAATAACTAATTTTTTGATAAAAATTCAAAATGAATTTTCTATTTTTCATAATCCTAATTTTTTATAAGCGTTCGTATTTATGTAAATTAGTAGCACATGTAGTCCGTCCGTCAGTCTGTCTGACCGCAAAAACTACCTAACAAATCATTTGAAATTTAAAATATATAATTCTTAGCATTGTTTTTTCCGAGTCATTTCAAATATTAAGAAAATCCGATGTATAGTTTAATTACAGGGACAACCAAAAGTATTCAATTACATTACGACCAAAATAATAATAAGAAGAAGAAGAACAGAAACTGTCGTCTCGTTTAAAAAAAACCACATTTGCTCAAGAAACTGCTACAAATCAATAATTCTTTACGCTGCTGATAATTTAAGATGCTAGGTAAAATGCTTCAGAAGTCAGAAAGATATTTAAATGAGAAAAATAAATTTTATAAATTATGTTCAGTCAATGTTAGTTGTTATGCTAATGCAGTTTGTTTAACAAAAACACAACTAATTAGTGAATTTCCAGCATTAGAAATGTTTCTTTTTTATTATTCTTTATTTGATTGTGTTTTATCCAATTATGTATTAACGGGTCATTCAAGATTAAAAATTCTGTAAAAGACTCTCGTCCCGAATCGGTTATATGCACTTTTATTAAATTATTCTGAATGTGTTAGGAAATGTTTCATGCTTAATGCATAATTTTTCTCCCTTGCTTTTCTTTTTCTTTTTTTTTTGGAGTAGTTTCCGTATTCTGAGGTTCTTGTCCAAATATTCTGAGACAAAATAATGTCATTGTAACTATTAGTACAGGTAGTTGTAATAACCTAATTTAATCTCTGACTATTTTATTTCGCTTGAAAGATGGAATACGTGTTCGGCGAAAGAGGAAATAAATTCATTACATGCTGCGTCAAACCCCGACGAAAATGCAGAGTTCTGGAAAAGGAGGTCTAACCAAGGTAGTGAAGTCAAATTATGTTTCAGAAATGCTGGAAAATTACTGAAACTTGATTTAAGCTACAAAATCAGTCACCAAAACTGTAAACTTTCCGTCTGGAATAGCATGAAGATAAAAGCTGTAGGAAAATTACCGAAAACGCAACGAGGAAAAAAAAGCTATAAAAGTTAATATGAGAGAAAATTAATATATATGCACATATAAATCTATTTTTCGTTAATTTTCTTTTTTTCCTTTTTCATTCTCTATGTGTTTCTTTTTTTTTCTGGTTATTATTATTATTTTATTATTATTATTATTATTGTTAGTAGTAGTAGTGCTATACATTTTATGCACTCAATACATTAAATTTATATTTGCTGTGTAAAAATAATATATTAAAAAGACTTATATTCCAGGAACAATATTTTAATGGAGCTTTTCTGCATTTTATGGCTTGCCGTTCATTAAAAGAATTAAATTTGAAACTTTTATCCAATTATAATGAAAATTATAGCGAATATTATAGTGAATTTTGTCTTTTGTAATTTTTGATATTTTTGCAATTTTCAATGAGATTTTTTGCGTTTTTTTGCGAAAAATTGGTCATATAAGAACTCTGTGAAAGTCGCTCGTCTCGGATGTGTTAAATGGTGCGATTTTGTTATTTAATTCTGAATGTGTTGGAAAAAGTTTTGTAATCTATGCTTAACGTATGATTTTTCTTCCTTGTTTCTTTTATGAGGAAATTTACATATTTTGGGGTTTTTATAAAAATAGTTTGAGAGAAAATAATATCATTGTAACTACTAGTACAGGTAGTTGCAATAACCTAATTTAATCTCCGACTATTTTATTCCGCTTGAACAATGGAATACGTGTTCGGCGAATGAGGAAATAAATTCATTACACGCAGCGTGAAACACGATGAGGATGCAGACTTCTGCAAATGGAGAACTAACCAAGGCAGTAAGGTCAAATTATGTTTCAGAAATGCTGCAAAAATTACTGAAACTTGATTTAAGCTCCAAATCAGTTACCAAAACAGTAAACATTCCGTCTGGAGAAATGGAATAGCATGAACATGAAGGCTGTCAAAAAATTACAGAAAACCTACTGAGGAAAAAAATGTCTAGTGAATGTCATAGAAAATTATTATATACAATCATATAAATCATTTTTCATTAATTTTCTTTTCCTTTCGTTCTTTGGGTTTTCCTTTCTTTCTGTTTATAATTATTGTTATTATTATTATTAGTATTATTATTATTATTATTATTATTAGTAGTAGTAGTGGTAGTGGTAGTGGTAGTAGTAGTAGTAGTAGTAGTAGTAGTAGTAGCAGCAGCAGCAGCAGCAGTAGTAGCAGCAGCAGCAGCAGTAGTAGTAGTAGTAGTAGTAGTAGTAGTAGTAGTAGTAGTAGTAGTAGTAGTAGTAGTAGTAGTAGTAGTAGTAGTAGTAGTAGTAGTAGTAGTGATATACATTTTATGCAATCGATACATTAAATGAATATTTGTTCTCTAAAAATATTATATTAAAAAAATATTTCCAGAAACAGCATTTTAATGGGATTTTATTAGTGTTTTTCACATTTAAATGCTTTTCTGATTTGCCTGTACGTCATACGGCGAACTTGCTTTTGCCAATTATGACCATACGATTTATGATCCGTAACGCATATGAAAAACCCTACAATCATGATTTATTATTCTCACCAGTAAACTTGTATTGTAAATTTTCTATTATTTAATCCAAGCAGTTTTCTTCTTCAATTAGAAGAAAATTTCTGTTCTAAAAAACCGGTGATAAAAGATTAAGCACTCTGTAATAGGCCTTAAAAATAGGCTTTATTAGAAAGATTTTTTTGGAAATCTAGATTAGTTAATTGGTTAAAGCATGATTTTTTTTCTTGTTCTTTTTTTTATGAAAAAATTTCCGTATTTTTGAGTTTTTGTCAAATTAGTTTGAGAGAAAATAATGTCACTGTAACTACTTGCAGAGGAGTTGCAATAACCTAATTTAATATCCGACTATTTTATTTCGCTTGAACGATGCAATACGTGTTCGGCGAAAGAGGAAATAAATTCATCACATGCTGCGTCGAGCCCCGACGAAAATGCGAAGTTCTGGAAATGAAGGACTATCTAAAGTCGTGCAGTAAAATTCGGTTTCAGGAATGTTGGAAAATTACTGATGCTTGATTTAAGCTATAAATCATTAATCATAGCAGTAAACTGGAGAAATACAATAGAATGAAGATAAAAGCTGTTGAAAAACCATCAAACATAACGAGGGGGGAAAACTGTTGTTAATACCATAGAAAATCAATTTATACAAAAATATGAATATATTTTTGATTAATTTTTTCCCTTCATTCTCAGTGTTTTTCTTTCTTTCTGTTTATTATTATTATTTGTAGTGATATGCACTTTATGCACTCAATACATTAAATGTATATATGCTGTCTAAAAATAATATATTAAAAAATATTTATATTTCAGTAACAACATTTTAACGGGATTTTGTTAGTGCTTTTCCACATTTAAAAGCTTCCCTGATTTGCTAGTACGTCATACGGCCAACGTGTCTTTACCAATCATGGTTTGCCCGTACCACGAACGGGCATCCATATTCCAATCATGATTTATTATTCTGACCAGTAAATTTTTATTGTAAATTTTGTACAGTAGAACCCCGCTAATTCGGACCCCGATAATCCGGATCTCCGGATAATTCGGATCGGTTTGGTCATTTTTTTTTCAAGTTTGAGAAGCGATTGGCTAATTTCCATAACATTAACTTGTTTCGTCATCGTATTCTAAATAAAAAAAATTTTCTGACATGTTTTCGGAATGATTAAGCAAAGTAAACATTATTACTGTCTGCAAATATTCAATAAGTTTAACATAAAGGTGATTTTCTGTTAGTAAGTTATATTTTATTTCATTTTTTTTTTCTTCTCCGGATAATCCGGATTTTCGAAAATCCGGATTGGGTCCGGTCCCAATTAATTCGAACTATCGGGGTTTTACTGTATTATTTAATCCAAGCATTTTTCTTTTTTTCAATTAGACAAAATTTCTTGTTTGAAAAATCGGTGATAAAAGATCAAAAATTCTGTAAAATACATAAAAAATAGGTATTATTTGAAAGCTTTTTTTTTCAAAAATATCGATCAGTTTGCTTAATGGCTTGCCATTTATCAACGGAATTAGACTAGAAATTTTTATCCAATTATAGTGAATTTTGTCTTTTATAATTTTTTAACATTTTGCGATTTTCAACGAGATTTTTACGTTATTTCGCGATCTGCCGCGATTTTTCGACATTCAATTTTTGACCTAAAGTAAATTCTGCCTTCTTTTCACCAAAGTTTATTCTGATTTCGTACTGCAATTTTCAAATTTTTTCGTGGATTTTTATGAGATTTTTTGTGTGTTTGCTACTGTTTTTATGCTACCATTTTTCCACGTTAGTAAAAGGAATCCAATTTCGAACTTCTAATCTAATATAATAAATTGTTTCTCTTTTCTTTTTTGTTTATTTGAAATTTGTGCAACGATTTTAAAATTTTTCACGATGTGCTATCATTTTCCCACATTAGTAAAAGGAATCTATTTTCCATCTTCTAATCCAATACACTATATTGCCATTGATTATGGGACACTTGCGATTTTAGACATTTTACTAAATATCTAGAAAAATACATGAGGAATCATCTCGAAACTCTTAGTGTATAAATATAATAGTATACGTTATAGATCTCCGTGAAGATTTTTTACCGAAACTCCATAGGGGACCGTCAACAAATTAAAAAAGAATGAATATCTTTTGAATAACCCTGTCAAAACTAATGTAGCAAAAGCGCTCAAACTCTAGATTATGATTGAGTGCCTCATTGTAATACACTGTGTTCATTTTTATGCAAACAGCATGCATACTCGCAGAGTAATTAAGGTTTTTATAAAAATGGCCCCAAATTTTTCTAAGTTTTTCCCTTATAATTTTCAGAGTTCTAAATATAAAATAATATTTTTTTCAGAAAATATGACAAACAACATTGCACACAGTACCCTGTAATCAGAATTAAAAAATAATAAAAATTGTATGAAAAATGAGTAGGTTTACTAAATAATTTTTTACTTCGCATGCGTCAAAGATATCAAAATTTCATTTGCATATTATGTTAGCTAAATGTATAGAGCAACTTTTGTGAAAGTCACAAAATCATAACTTGAAAATTCTGAAAATAATCGTTAATTGAATAAGTTGAAAATCCGTTATTCTCAAAATGAAGCAAAAACAAGAGGGATTGTATCCATATATTCATTGATTAGTGTCAATATGGAATACACAATACGGGATGTTACGACTACTTTTGGATAAAATCCCCCATTTTTTTGCTTCATTTTGGAAACAACGGATTTTGTCCTTTTTCTATAGACGATTACTTTCAGAATTTTCAAGCTATAATTTTGAGACTTTTACAAAAGTTGCTCTATACATTTAGCTAACATAATATGCAAATGAAATTTTGATATCTTTGACGCATGCGCAGTAAAAAATTATTTGGTAAACCTACTCATTTTTCATACAATTTTTATTATTTTTTAATTCTGATTACAGGGTACTGTGTGCAATGTTGTTTGTCATATTTTCTGAAAAAAATATTATTTTATATTTAGAACTCTGAAAATTATAAGGGAAAAACTTAGAAAAATTTGGGGCCATTTTTATAAAAACCTTAATTACTCTGCGAGTATGCATGCTGTTTGCATAAAAATGAACACAGTGTATTACAATGAAGCACTCAATCATAATCTAGAGTTTGAGCGCTTTTGCTACATTAGTTTTGACAGGGTTATTCAAAAGATATTCATTCTTTTTTAATTTGTTGACGGTCCCCTATGGAGTTTCGGTAAAAAATCTTCACGGAGATCTATAACGTATACTATTATATTTATACACTAAGAGTTTCGAGATGATTCCTCATATATTTTTCTAGATATTTAGTAAAATGTCTAAAATCGCAAGTGTCCCATAATCAATGGCAATATAGTGTATAGTAATATTTTTCTCGTTTCGGTTCAATTTATTCGAAATTTGTACAGCGATTTTAAAAATTTCGCGATATTTAATTAGGATTTGAAATCTTTTTCGCAATTCATGTTATTTTTTGACGTACACGGTAAACGCCAGACAAGTCAGCTAGAAAGTAATATTCTAAAGTAATGAACGAGTTGGTAGCTCAAAGAAATAACCCGAATGAAGCCAAAATTGGTCACTTATTGTTGGAGAAGAGAGAAAAACAATGGAACTGTAAAAAATTAGTAGCAATAACCGCTAACAGATGGCGCTACGAGTCCTATCGTTACAAAAGTTATTGTAATCATCAGCGAAATCACGAAGCGGCCACTTCTGCCAGTAACTTTGTACAATGCTTTTCAGTTGGCTAAATCGGGCTTTAATTTTAAAACTATTCTACGTAATGTGAAAAATGTCCGGCAAAAATGACCACGTCTTGATTTTTTTTATGATTACAACAGTCTTTGCCCATAGATGTAGTAAAATAATTAGATTACGCATAGGAGGAGAAAAGTTGATTCTGCGCGAGCGAAGGCCACTACTCCACTAGAGTGGCAAATGTACGGTGATACATGGATATAAGGAGAAAACGAAGTAACTTCTGTGTTCTGAAGATCAATGATTAAACAATATCAATGATTTTTAGCCACAAATTAGCAATTTTTATCATTCAGTATTTTTTATGATAAAAATAAATAAGATAGATTATTCACTTTCAGTAACTATCATTTTCTTTTCAATTATACTTAAACATTTTTCAACCTGGAAGTGAAACAAAACAGTATTTAACAGAGATTCCTATTTCCATAAATAATATGTGTTTCCTCGAAAATTTGTCTTTTCTTTTCATCCTTTTAAATACCCCCCCCCCCCCTCCTACACATACACACACATTTTAAAATCTTCGATTTCGTTTCAGCCCATCAATATCTTTGCAATGAAGATGAATAATTATATAAAAAGTTTCTTACCTACAAAACTTAAAACTACTTTTGTCATAAATACAATTTACATACATCTATTACACGAGCTGTATTAATAACAACAGTTTCAAAAAATTACTAATATAATAAAAATGGAATTATTAGTTCTTGGTGCACTCGAAGATCGTTAAAGTAACAATTTCTTTTGTTAATAATAGCAAACTTTACCGTTTTCTATGCTATCCTAAATTTTAATTTAGGTAACATAACAAGCTCCTCCATTTCATTAAATCCATTTGAATTCAAAAGCTACTCGTTCCTTTATTGTTGGAGCTTGAAGAATAAGTAATTCAATTAGCTACAATAGTACAACATCTGGAGCTGAATATCGTGCCCAATTCGGTCTTTTGTAATCACATAAAGCGTAGGTAAGGAATTTAGCTACCATTTGTTCCACAAATTGCAGTTCTAGTGCTACTTATTGAGCATGTTAGCTTACAAATGTAATTATTTTAGTTTAGATCTCTTAATTTAAATTCAAATGGAATACTTCTAAAATTTGTAAATGAAAGAATTATTTTAAAAGTTTGTTTTTGAAATAGAGGATGTGCGAGCGTGCGTGCAATGCTTCTGTACAGTAATGTTGAAAAAAGAAATACAGTCGAGTCTCTATATAGCGAAATCCATCGTTCCAGTAAAAAATTCGTTATATAGAGAAATTCGATGTATAGAGAATGATGTTAAAAATCGTATTTAATGTGTAAATTTTGAACAAATATTATTTTTGATGTTTCTAATTAAGAATTTGAAATGTTTAAAAGTATATATTAACCTAACATTTTATTTCTTACTTATTTAAGCAGTTTCAAAAAAGAGAATAGACATTTATTTGGTAGCCTAATGAAAATCAAGTAAGGAAGACACATTAATTTCAGAAGAAAAAAAATTGTAATTATTTGTTGCTTTGATTTTAAAATTGTTACGCTCTCTCTCAAAAAAAAAAATAATAAAATAAATAAATAAAATAAAAATAAAAATAAAAAATAAATAAAAAAATGCTCAAATTTTAGCAAGGAATGACAAATTGTAGTTAACATTTTCCTCCATTTGAAGGCCTCTCTTATGTGCCTCTCATTGATTCCTCTCTTATTTGTGTAACAATCTAATTGATTCTGTTTTGACAAATATGCTGAGAGGTGTTTGGGGAGGTGGGATTAATTCGTTGGATTTAAAGAACAAGGAGATAAGTAATATAAAAAAACTCAGCACAGAACGATAAATCAAAAATAAGTGATGGAAAATTGATTCCATAGGATTTCAATTTTTTTTTTTAACTGAATAAATTAAGACCAATTTATGAAAAAATTCGTTATATGGAGATAGATATTTCGCTATATAGAACTGTTTTTAATGTAATCATGCGAAAAGGGGACCGTTCCTACAAAAAATTCGTTATATAGAGAAATTCGATGTATGGAGTTTCGTTATAGAGAGACTCGATTGTATAAAGATTGATAAATTTATTAAGTCTGCATTTATAACAGAAAGAGAGAATATTTAGCATAAGTTTTGATTCTTTAACTAACAAACTTCAAACGTTTACTTGTCATTGGTTGAATTCAAAAGCAACTTTATCTTTTTTTTGCTATAGTTGAAAGATACGTAATTTATTTATCCAGAATAGTACAATATCTGGATCTGAATATCGTGTCCAATTCGGTGTTTTGTAACCCCATAAAGCGTTGGTAAAGAATTTAGTTACCATTTGTTGCACGAATTGCACTTCTAATGCTACTTATTGTGCATGTTAACTTACAAATGTAATTATTTAGTTTTACATCGCATGTCATTTAAATTCAAAATATTAATATACATAAATTTTTAAAAGAAAGAATTGCTTTAATCTCATCAGATCCCAGGGCTTAATTATGTACTTTTTAAATTTTCAGTTATGGATTTATATTATCTAACTGATAATTAAGAAAAATTGAACAGAGAAAAAAAAATCCCATTTTTTTTTTTAATCTAAAATTTGATGATTTATTGGGACTCAAAAACTACATTTTTTTACAATTGCTTAGGATTTTTTTTTTTTTATGTTACTTTTTTGGATTGCAAAAACATTGTAAAGAATAAAATAATTATAGATTTAACAATTTTTTATTACTAAAGGACTCTATAAATGATACCCTAATGCAAGGAAAAATTACTTACGTTTTTATTTTTGTATATTTGGCACATTTCTACTGAAAGCCATTTTTATATAACACTTAGCTCATTAAAAAAAAAAAAAAAACTCTATAAAAACAAATTGCTATTTTTTTAGTTCTCCTACCTGTTAGGCGTTATTCGCACCAATTTCTCTTTTTTTAACATTATTTATTTTCCTGGAGTTTAAAGCATTTTACAATGTGATACAAAGGAATTCAATTGCATAATAACCTACGGTAAAAAATTATTTGCAGAGTATTTTAATGATGAAACATTATTTCAAACATTACGAAATTTGTGTACGCTAGTTATGTGCGTTTAAAGAATTTTACTGTAGCATGTAACATTAATCATTCATTTACATGGACTCGTTAAAGAATTCAGTCTATGAGCAATGATTTTTGAAGGGAATTTCCAACTTTAGTTTGCATTTTAAATTTTAACCAAACTAAAATGAAAAAATGTACTTTAAAAAAAGTATCTTGAAAAAACAAAAATATCTCTGAGTTTCATCTTTTTTACCTTAACCCTGGAGTAAACGCTCAGGGAGTGCATATGATTTTTGCAATCGCAACCACTTATCTTTTAAAAGTAACCTTCAACTTATTTTATGGCAAAATTTGTAAGGATTGTCTCAGTGTTGCCAGATTGGGGATTTTGTCCCCATTTTGGGGAATTTTGAACCTCCAGGGGAATTTTTTGGGGACAAGTAAATCTTGGGGACATGTTTGGGGACTATGAACATACTTGGGGAAAAACTTGGGGAATAGTTATCACAATTTCAATTTTTACTCTCAGACATTTGCCAATACTGGATCTCTCTCGAATTCGATTTTGATTGGGAAAACGAAAATAAAATACGGAAATAATAGATATAAATCATTCTCGTGGACGTGCTCACCGCTTACATGTACTAGAGATTCGTCATGATTTGAATTGGGCTATCCCCCATCTGAATGTTCAGATAAGTGATACAGATTTTCCTGTTATTGAGAACAGAAATACATTTCATATAATAGTATAAATTTATACAAAAAAAAAGTATAACTTTTTATTGTTGTTGTTTTTAGCTCCGAATATGCATGCAAAATTCTATTGAGATTAAACGTTTATTCTTTTTTTCATAAATGGGGAATTTTTTTCAAAAAATGCTTGATTTGGGGAAAAATTGAGTTTAAATTTGTTAAAAAAATTTTTGCAACGTAAAATTGAAAATTGAGAACTTGTCTTTTTGAGTAGAAATTGCGTTGGGGACTTTTTCTGTAAAAAGCCCTGATTTGGGGAAAATTTCCGAAACTTTGGGGAAATTGGCTTTCGACAATCTGGCAACACTGGATTGTCTCCACCTAAATAAAATGACGCTTATAATTGGATTTTATTGGTGACGAAGTTAAAACCATTTCTACCCCGGGTAAGCGCGTGTTCTACCGGGTGAATGCGTATACCCATATGTTATTTTTCTGCATAAGAGATAAAATTGATATTAAGGGGGACCCGTAAGAAAAAACCCAAAACTTTTATTATTGATTTTAAAGTAAGGAATTTTGGTGTACTACTTAATAATCTTTCTATAAGGAATAATTAGCAAAAAAATTCACTTTTTATAAAAAAGTATATTTTTATGGGGATTTTTATGATTTTTTTTTTTTTTTTTTTTTTTTTTTTTGTCGAAAAATACATTTTTTAAAATTACTACTCCTCATTCAATTTTCAATATTTTGGCATTACTAAAATTTCTTAAATAGTGTTATAGTATATAGAAAAGAACTAAGGAGAGATATTTTTAATTTTCTATTTTAATAGGCTAAAAAAAATACGCATGTTAAATTTCCTTAAATTTGTTATAATTTTCAAGTTTACCAATTTATGTAAAATTTTCAGAAATAGTTAAAAAAAATATCTCTCCTTACTTTTGTTGCGAATTTTTTTAAGATTCTAAAAACATAAACACTTTGTTTCTAAATCATTTTACCACTGAGCCTTAGTACTTTGAACTTAGGCAAAATATGAAAAAAGTCATTTTCAGGAAAACACGTTTTAAATGGCCGCTAGTCCTTTAAACTCTATAGTGAGTACAATTAAAAAAGCTCATTTTCTACCTGTTCCAAGTGTACCCCAGTTCTGAAATTTTGCATGGGTATTCGCAAATATGTATTTTATCGTTTTCTGAGATAAAAAAATTTTTGAACTTTTGATGATTTTTGGCCAAAAATGGGGTTCGGGTCTCTCTTAAAGATACAATGTGTTAAAATATTACGGATTAATTTAATTTTATTTTGAATTCGGATCGGAATTCGGTCGGTGGAAGTGCGTCGGTTCGGTTTGAATTTTGGATTAGCGAAAACTATTTTGCATTATTTGGTTCTGGTTTGGGTTCCAAGTTGTACTGAAGTAGAAGCTTGGTGTCCGAAACGGATATAACACCAAACCGCGAGTGAGGAATATCAAAGATAGCTTCATTAACTATTAAAATTTTGTAGTAATAGAAATAAAAATCTAATGATTTACTAGAGGTGAAATAAATGTGTCTAACAAGGAAGGTCTCCATACTGGGCATACTCAGAACTTTATGAAAAATACTAATTAAAGTACTTATGTATGTAATAAAGGATCAGTCAAAATTAGCGGCGAAACCACAGTAGAAAGTATTTAAAAAAATAAAGTATTTTCAAATATTTGGCGTGAAAAGACGATAGAGTCACTCGATTTGGCGAGTAGCCCTTTTCCTCGCCAAAAGCAAACGATTATAATGCAACTCAAAACGGTTGGATATTTAGAATGCGTGCAAATGGTATTTAATGAATTTAAACATAAAAAATGAGAGACTTTAGTATATTATATAAATATATATATATATACATATTGTATTACATATATATATTACTTGTTGAAGCAGTTATTTTAATTAATCACTGGAAAAAATGTTTTCATAGAAAAAAAATGTCATATTGAGAAAAATTATCTTCATACATTTAAGCGTAGTCAAAAACAAATGCCAGATGTTTCCATAGCAACAAAATCTATTCGACAGCTCTCAATTGGACTTTGAGCTTGAAACAAAGTTAATTTAAATTATGAATTTCGTTTTAAATCACAAATTTTGTTGATTAAATTTGAATATAAACACATATAAATATCGATATAACAAAATTATACTTAAAACTTACAAAACTAAAATTATTTAAATTAAATTTATCAAAACAAGTTCAACATGAACCTTTTTTTTTTCTTGAAGTGTATTTGACAAAGTATTTTTGTAAATTACTTTCCATCGCCAAATAACGAAATTTTCATTGTTTTTTTACGGATACTGAATGGAGGTTCCGTAGAAATTTTTTTTATAAACATACATATCCACACGAGAAGAACATTCTGTATTTTTTTCAGATTTTTTGGGGTATGCCCGTATGGAGACCTTCCTTGTAAGTTTTCTCTAATATCAAATGAGAACGAAAAAATTTTAAGAGAGGTAGGTCATTTTAGAACTTCATATCGATTTTATTTTTTTCATTCTTTCAAGTATGTTTGTCAGCTTAATTATACACATCATGCTGCGTAATGGTAATAATAAAAATAGTTATACGCGTGATCTTAGCATCACATTAATATGTTATACATTAAAATTTACAAACCTGTTCCCTTGTAATACTCGTGATATTCTTCAAATGAATATGTTTAACGCAATGTCACTTCCAAGGTTATATTTGAGGTATGTGCTAAGTCTATTTACATTGGAAATGATATAACAGGAGTTGAATCAACCATTTTTTCCAATAACATATTTATAATGCTCTTCATACATAGTTTATATTAACTACTTAACTGATCGATATCTTCGAAAAAAACTTTCAAATAATGTGATAAATGATTGTTACAGAGTCCTTGCAGTTTGTAATATGAATTTAGAATCATCCTGTATACAGGGTTGCTAGGTTTGGCGTCTTTTTAGGTGCGTTCGTAATTATGTAAATACGTAGCACCTATTGTTGTCGTTCAGTCCGTCCGTCTGTCTGTCCGTCTGTCTGTCTGTCTGTCCGCATATAACAACGCAAAAACTACCCAACCGAATCGTTGAAATTTAAAATACATAATTATAACATAATTTTGTCGAGTCATTTAAAATTTTATGAAAATCGGATGGATAGATCAATTACAGGAACAATCAAAAGGATTTCGTTACATTACGGTCAATGGGGGAAAATTTTCAAATGCATTTTAATCGTTTGAAATTTAAAACATATAATTATTGCGTAATTTTGTCGAGTAATTTCAAATGTTATGAAAATCGGATGGATAGATCAATTACAGGGACAATCAAAAGGATTCCGTTACATTACGGTCAATGGGGGAAAAAAATCAAATGCATTTTAATCGTTTGAAAGTTAAAACATATCATTTTTACGTAATTTTATCGAGTCATTTCAAATACTATGAAAGTCGGATGCATAGATCAATTACAGGGACAATCAAAGGTATTCCATTACATTACGGTCAATGGGAAAAAAGATTCAAATGCATTTTTATGATGTTACACTCATTCGAACATAATAGAATTGGCATGAATCTATGAAATATATACTAAAATATGCATTCTGTACAATCTGTGATGCAAAGAATTTTTATTATTAAATTACAGGGCCACACAAAAGTATTCCCCTGCATGCTATACGGGGAAACATAGTTTGGGGCGTGTTTTAATTATATTCAACTATTTCACATTTTATGAATAAGATATAGGTTTCTGAGGTGTAATAAAAATTACTTCCTGCATATTTACAGAAACACAAAGATTTCGACTACTATACTGTATCCGAAGTACGCTCTACTATATCAGCAAGATCTGAATATTTTTAAAACTTCGTTATCGTACGAACGCACCTCATTTGCTACGTTCACGTGCAATTTCCAACTTGTTTAATTCTGAAAACTTATGTTCCCACCAAAAACTTTTTATTGTATAGTTTTCTTTATTAAATGACAAATCGTCACCTGAGAATAATAAGGTTCTATTTGCGCTTTCGAAAAAAAATACATAGAAATGTTCTATTAGTGTCTGTGAAGGCATTTCTGGATTAAAATGCCATATTATGATTGTAATGTCATGTGTAAATTATATATAACATCGTTTTGCTGCAAAAATGCCTTCATAGATACAAATAGAACCTATCTATATCGATAAGACAATTTTTTTCAAAACCACTGATAGAACTTTATTATTCTCACGTGACGAAATGTTTCTTGATTCTTAAAGTGAAAATTTTTCTTTCAAAATTTCTGATGTAAATTCAAAGTTTTTAAATTGAAATTTGAAGCCAAACTGGCAACTCAGCCTGTATAGCAGCGCTGCAACGAGGAGATTTTTTTTTCTTTTTTTTAATTTTACGCCATTTTTTCGCCATTAAAAGTTACAGACATACAATTCGAAAACATCTGTATAAAATCACTGTTTTCTTTTTCTTAATAAATATAGTAGTGAGAAAAGAATAGAAAAAAAATCTCTTGTGGAAGCCCCGATATAGCTACCAAAAACTCATTTCGAAAGTTCCCTTTTTTTAGCTCACAGTCTATCATAGCCTGAGAGCTTATGTGCCCGTCCGTTCTGTATGTACGCTCGTACGTTCGTGCGTAACGCGATAACTCATGATAAAAATATCCGATCCACTTGAAATTTTGTATGTAGGTATATCCTGACAAGGAGCTTCCCTGATTAGTTTTTGGAGTTCATTCGATATGTATAAGAGGGGGAACGGGGGCCTCATGCCCCTCCCCTTAATTGATATAAATGGGATTTTCATGCAGAATTAAGTTTTCCTTCAAAATTTAGATTAGGATCATTCTGATGAGGCGATTCCATGACTGTTATTAGGTGTTCATTGAATAAGTATAAATAGGGGTAACAGGGGTTCTAATCCCCCCCCTTAATTTATATAAATGGGTTTTTCAAGCAGAATTTTCAGATTTCGTACAAATCTCTGAATAGTTTTGGAAGTTTAATGGTTAAGTATAAAAGAGGGGGATAACTCCTTTTAAATTATATAAATGCTAAATGTTTTTTTATTAAGAATTATCTCATTTGCTCTGAATTTTGGATATAGATTTTTTATATGATAAAGCATGTCTTTGATAGTTAGGAGGTTGAATGATTAAGTATAAAAAAAGAGGAAAGGGGGGAGCTGTTTCCCCTTCTTAATTTTTTTTTCGAACGGAATTAACCCTTGAAAATATAAGGCTTTAATGTACAATTAGTATTTGTAGCCTGTGAGCTCAATGCCATCAGTTTAACTGGGCAGTATTCTTTATTTTTAGTGTATCTCTGTGCCCCTGTCATTTTTTTTCTTATATGTGAAAAAGACACGAAAAAATGTTTGACGTCTTTCTTTTGAAGGCGTGTCAATTGAAATAATGGATAGATAGAATATATAACTACAATGTGGAAAATCGATTCTATCTTCGTAATAATCCCCTTCAGAATGTAACTGTTCATCACAATGCAGCTTATTATGTAAGTAATAAATTTAAGGTGGTTAACCTGCAACATAAAACTTTTTTTAAAGTTTCTAACTAGCTTTTTTCTGCTCAAATAGCATTTTTTAGAATTTTACTGCAAAATCATGTTTAAAAGAGCTCAAAGAATGGCATTTTAAGTTGATATCATGAATCAGGTGACAAGAATCTTCTTGCGTAGCTGTCACATGACACTTTTTGTAAGCGGATAGGAGAATTTTTAACTGACAATTATTAAGGATTTATGAATTATATAATTTTTTAACTGTCATTTGTTATAAACCATCTGCGAATGTAAAATTCAGCCCCTATTTAGGCCATAATGTTATATTTTCCACTTTATTTATTTGATCCACAATTTAACCGCTTAACTGATTTTTACGTACGATAAATTGAAAATATGGGAAAATACCACTTTTTTAAGCTTAAGTATTTGTAATATTTAGTCAAAAACTATTCTATTAATTAGTATGAAAATGCATTTAAAAAATTTATTGATGTCAAAAAGCTTTAAGTGATAGATCAACCAAACTCTTCTTGCCCAAAAAGACATACGGGCAAATCATTTAAGTGATTAAGAGAAAACAAGGACAAAATGCAATCCTATGGGAAATATACCAGCCTTAAGACTTTTTCTGGTACAAAAACTTTTTCTTTTGGAACAATAATAATTCTTCAGAATTTTTCCGTTTTAAAATTTTTTTTCTGAAACTAGATAAAAAACTTTACAACTGTCTACGACATATAATTTATATGCTCTACCATATATACTCTACTTTATACTCTACCACCAAAATTTTGTTTTATTAAAATCGCTCGAGTACTTTAGGAGTTAATGGAGTTTTTTGCTAAATAGTACAACGTGTTTGAGAGCTAAAACATTTATACTTTGCATGAAGTTCTTGAACATTTTAATCAAACACGTGAGTTAAAGTATGTATAATAAACCACTTGGATAAAATTTAGTTACATATAATAAAGACTATAAAATGTTACAATAAAATTAATGTTGTTATTATTTTTAAATCAATACTTACTTTAATAAGTATAACATTTATTTATTAAATAAGTTTCAGCATGCTACTAAGCTTCAGGCTAGCAAATCATACAAACTCAACAACAAACATTAATGCCATTCATTCGGTCATAATAATATGTTGTCACATAATATTAATAATAACAAGATATTACATCTCCACCAAAAATCACAATATAAATAAAATAACATAATATATAACAAATGTGGGTGGGCGGGGCATACCAGTTTTGTCTTCCTTTAAAAATCTGAATTTAAAAATATCGTTATCATAAGTCATGCATAAAAGACACAAGTGGAGTCTTGAAAGTAGATTTTTAGATATTAACCCTCTTAAATTGAGGAAGAACAAACGGTGCATTTTCATAACACATAAACGATGCTTTAAACAAATGTGAATTAATTAATTACAAAGCTTTTGTTTCCCGAAATGGTTTAAACAAAAGAAAAATCATTTTTTGTTTTGCATACATCAAATTCGCAAGCAAAAAAAAAAAAAAAAATGATTTATCGGAACAGTTTATCCAATAATCCATTTCTATCAGGTACGCATTTTTAATGAAATTAATTGCCTTAGCTATCAAGATTATAAACAAGGCAAAAAACATTCCTAATCATTTTTGTCCTCGCAATAATTTCCAGCAAGTCAGTAACAAGCATTTCGCGACATGATTCTTTGTTTTTCTTTTCAGAAATAAATACGTAAAAATCGAGTTGAGTTATCCAAACTAAAACTAATTTCAATAGTTAATAGGAAAATGATGTGAAAGGCCTTTTCTGATTTTATTCTCTCAGTGAGTATTGTTCATCGTGGTTTTTGAAAATGCAATAATCATAATGAAATCGATTTTTTTAGATTATTTGCTTGCATAAGAGATGAAATTTCGAATATCAATAGCTCCATAGCTGCCAACTTTTACGCATTTTTACTACCATTAAAATTGTACAGAGGCTTAGATTTCGACGGTTAAATAAGACAATACTGTAAATTTTTTGTGGTAGGAAAAATGCGTAAAAGTTGGCAGTTATGGATAATTCTAAACATGGACATTTTAGAAAGTAGCTCATTTCTTAAAAAATATTCTTAAATTCTGCATGATCTTTCTAAAAATATAATTAAAAAAAAAATAATTGTCAGAAATTTGGTCCTCTGGCAGATGAAACGCAAATCGGTTAGTCGACTGTTTAAAACAATCAGATGGTTTGATACAATGATAAATAACATACATAAGCTTTGTCGCATATTATTTTTTAGGATGGATGTCATTAATTTAAACATTTTGGAATAATGCTATGCAAATTTAAATCACAAATTAAAATAAACAAATATATAAATACGGCTTTGTTTCAATATTCTTCAAGATCTAAAAAATAATTACACAAATATCGTGTAATATATCTGTAAATCTTCCTGCCTTTTACATAATACTATTTCTGAGAAAATTTCTTCGATTTATTTAATCGCAAAATTTTTGTTTGTAAGCAAGGCGATTTTTTTTATTTAACAAAAATTGATGCTCAAATAACATCAGAATTTCTAGCTACACATTAAAATACCTGAAGAAACATAATTTATTAAAATTTCAAAAAAGAAATCAATTCGTTAGCACTATCATCAAAACTTTTTGATAAAGCTAAATCTGATTATCATTCAAGATCGCTATTTGGGTAAACCTATAGTTGTCCTCAGGCAATTTGTTATTTCAGAGTTATAATAATTTATTAGATTTGTCTAAAATGGAAACTTAGAAAAGCACAGAAATTAATAACTATTAAGAATATTTCCTAAACCATAACTGTTGCAGCATATTCAAATCATGTGTCGTTAATGGTTAATTTGGAATATTTTGAATAATTTTACAAAACACATATGAGAATAATGCTGCATCACTTGCTTTTCGGCTGTTCACAACAAAATCAAATTTTCCATTTTTGCATTTGCATTTTTGAATTTTCTCTAAAAGGATTTTAAAAGCAAATCCATCAATAATATTAATATAAAACTTTAAATTATACTTGTTGCATAATAAAATATTTATTTACAGAATAAACCTTTCTAATATACATACATACACATACACATTATATATATATATATAAATTCAAAATGCCGTATACTTCCTTAAATTCGCATCGGTTGAGAAGAGGATTTATTTTGTATGTATTTAACGATTTTTATTCATACTATAACATAATATTTACTATTTCATTTTAACATAAAAGACAATTGTTCCATGAAAAAAAAATAATAATAAATAAAACTTACTGTCAATTATGCCCGGAAATAGTACTTTTATTTATCGTGATTATCTATTTATTCAAGCTCCGCCTACTTCTAAATGTTTACTCGTCGAGAATTTAAAACAGAGAAGAAACAGCAGACATACAAGCAGAGTTTTTTGTAGAGAAAGCAGATTTAGAAAATCTTTATTTCAGAAGTTCTAGAAAGAGCCTCATGTTTACTCAGATAGTTTATTCCGGTTTATGTAATTACATTAAAAAAAGTAAAAAAGAAGGGGAAGTGGGGAGTATGCTGAAGTAAATTAACAAAAAGGGGAAAAAAGCATTTATCATCTTTTTCTTCCTTTCTTTCTTTTTTTCGATACGAAAGAGGAATTACTATCTTTTCTGAAAATGGATTTTGTAATTTTAGTTTTTAAAAGAAAGCGTCAAAAGCACTGCTTTTATTTCTTTTATTTTTATTAACATAAATGTTGATGAAAAATGTTGATTTTAAAAAATAAATGTTTGTTTTGATATAAAAATGTCATAAGTAAAACTTTTAGCTTTTGGAAAATTGCGTTGTTTTGGGTACATTATAAAATGAAAAATGGGAGTGATCTATTATTCAAAAGTAAAATTATTCCGTATGATATTCACCGTGTGTTGTGATTTATGATAACTTACCCAGGAATAAACTATCGTAAATCACAAATGTGGGCGTGTTTATGAGCGCGCGCCGGCGTGATGCTTATGGGCTACGTACCGGGTAACTGAACCGCAAAAGTATGAATCCCAAAAACGTGACACGGCGTCACGCATTGGACACCTGTTCCTATCATGCAGTAATGAAGTTCTCATAATTTGATACAGATTAATATTTCATAAGTTGAAGGCACACGGGATGTGCTTTGTTTCAAGGAGGGTGATGAAATCCAAAAACAAAGTGTCAGAGGGGAACATAAATTTTCAAAGTATCTGCCAGATAATGAGAGAAAAAATAAATTCACGAACTTTAAAATAACCAAAAAATCTGAATAATAAAACTCTAATTTGGATGAACTCGAAAAATGCATAAAACTGTTATTTTGTAAATTATTCATAACAAACAACATGCTTGGTCGTTAAAATTCCATTAATTTTGAGAAAGCTTTTGTGTATGGTAGAGTTATGTTTGGTATTTTGTATAGGATTTTAATAGCACGAAGTTGCTATAAAGATACGCTGCACCAAACAAGAATTGACCTTTATATTATTAGCGTTTTCACAGATCGTTGCTTGTTTCATTTTCAAATGCGTGTGCACGTTATTTATAACAAAACCATGTTTACTGCTTAAAATTCCATTGCTTTGCAAAGTATTTCATGACATGGAATCGCAAGAGATGTGCATTATTTGTGGCTAAGTGATGAAATCCAATACAAAGTGTCAAAGGGGGACATACATTTTCAAAGTATCTGTGAGGTAATAATACGAAAAAAAATAAATTCACGAACTTTAAAATAACAAAATCTGAATAATGAAACTTTAATTTGAAAAATATCATAAAAAGCTGCTTATTTTGTAAATTATTCATAACAAACAGTATACTTGGTCGTTAAGATTCCATTAATTTTGAGTAGGTTTTTATTTATGGCGGAGCTATGTTTAGTATTTTCTATAGGATTTAATAGCACGAAGTTGCAATAAAGATATTCAGCCATTAACAAGAAATCCCATTTTTTATAACGTAACCATTGTTTACTGTTTAAAATTCCATTAGTTTGAAATGTATTTCATAGCATGAAATCATATGGGTGCGCTTTATTTCAGATAAAGTGATGAAATCCAATGCAAAGTGTTAGAGGGGAACATAAATTTTCAAATCATCTGTGAGATAATGAGAAGAAAAATAAATTTACGAACTTTAAAGTATCAAAATCTGAAAAATGAAACTCTAATTTGCATGAATTCGAAAAATATTATAAAAAAGCTGCTTATTTTCTTATTTTGTAAGTTATTCATAAGAAATAATATGATTGGTCGTTAAAATTCCATTAATTTTGAGAAAGCTTTTGTTATTGGTAGAATTACATTGGTATTTTGAATAGGATTTAACCCTTAAATGCATATTGTATCATTTTCGATACCATAAGTGTTCCCGATTTATTGGAAAGTTTTATTCACATATTCCGAATTCTCACCAGAAATTTAAAAGAGCAATTTTTACTTTACTTAATGACCAATAACAGACCATTCGTAATTAAATAAAGAAAAATTTACTATTTAGATTTTTCTGGTATAAATTCTGATTCTTTGAATTGCGCATTTTTTGAAACGCGTTCTATCCTATGCATTTAAGGGTTAATAACACGAAGTCGCAATAAAGTTATGTAGCACCAAGCAAGAATTGACCTTTATATTGTTAGCGTTTCCACAGATTCATGGTTATTTTATTTTTTATTTCTTTGGCCATTGTTTACTGTTTAAAATTTGCAATTTGCAAAGTATTTCATAACAGGAAATCACATGAGATGTGCATTAATGCTGAGCATAATTATTATGCACATATTATTGATGTGAATAAATTTTCAAAGCATCTGTGAGATAATGAGAGAAATAAGTAAATTCACGGACTTTAAAACATCAAAATCTGAATAACAAAACTGTAATTTGAATGAATTCGAAAAAATATCATAAAAGCTGTTTATTTTCTTCTTTTGTAAATTATTCATAACAAGCATTATGTTTGGTTGTTATTCCATTAATTTTATGAAAGCTTTTGTTTGTAGTAAAGTGATGGCGGGCACGAACTCACAATAAAATCATGCTGCACCAAACAAGAATTGACCGTTATATTGCTAGTGCTTTCACAGACCTTTGCTTGTTCTATTTTCTAATTCTTGTTTACATTATTTATAATAAAAACTATGTTTACCGTAATTTCTTGCGTATAATCCGCCGATCAAACAATCATTTTTCGACCCAGAAATTTATTTAAATAAAATGTAACTTCGTAGATCGCAGTGAATATTTGAATTCAAATACTAAATAAAATTTTGGGTCGAAAAAGAATAGTTTGATCTGCGGATTATACGTAGGAAATTACGGTACTCGTTAAAATTCTATTAATTTTACAAAATATTTCATAACATGAAGTCACGTGGATGTATTTTGGTTCTGGTAAAGTAATGAAATCTAAAGTGTAACATTTCGGCACACATTTTAAAAATAATGCTATTAAATTACCATTGGAAAAAAATTCACGAACTTTAAAACAAATGTGAATAATAATAATAATTTTAATGAATTGGAAACTGTTATAAAGGTTGCATTTATTAACAATAGAAATACAGGAAATTTCACTCAATTTTTGTAAAAAAAAAAAAAAAAAAAAAATGCACACCAGAACTTAAAAAAAAAAAAAAAAAAAAAAAAAAAAAAAAAAACTATTTTTTAAACTTATTTTTGTTGTAGCAAACATATTTAACTTTTTTTTAACACATATCTAGTTCAAACACTTCTAGTGTTCTTAAAAAAATTATGTTTGGTTTTTAAATTGAATTAATTTAGGGTGGCGAGTGGTCAAGAAAAAACAGAGTCAGAAAAAGAGGAAATAACCAGCATTTTTTTTTTTACAGGAAATGCTTCCAATAATATAAAGATATTAATTAAGGTGAATTTCTCTTTAGGAAAATACTGGTGTTTAACACCTTTTTTGATCGCGTTTTTCCCTGACAACTCGACATCCTGTAATCAAAGAAATATCCCATAATAGACCAGGAAGACGTCAATGCAGACAATTACCTCATAGAGTTCACCGATAAAATTCCAGGTTAATTTAAACTTGATTCGCATATTAAAATGCAATCGGTCTGCTAAGTTTCATCTTATTGGAAAACGCCTGAAAACCTGATTTTAGAGGTTGAATTTTAGGTTTGTCATTGTGTTTTTCCCGTTTCCTAGCTTTCCATGTTTTCATACCTTTGGATGCGGGAAAACACAGTACTAAATCAACTGTCATCCGTTAAAATAGAGTTTTCAGGTGTTTTTCAGAAAGATATGATGTGGCGGACCGAATGCGTTTTAATATGCAAATTAAGTTTTAGTTTAAAAAAAAAACAGTTTTTTTTTATTAAAAAGAAAAGAAAAGAAAGCGCTTGTTAAGACAACGATTACTTTTATTATTATCACTTTTCGGGGCACGTTGCTGTGTTTCTATAATGTTCAATTCACACTGGAATTTAAAAAATATATTACAAACGAGTCTCTATATAACGAAATCCATCGTACCAGTCAAAAATTCGTTATATAGAGAAATTCGATGTATAGAAAATGATGTTAAAAATCGTATTTAATGTGTAAATTTTGAACAAATATTATTTTGATGTTTTTAATTAAGAATTTGAAATGTTTAAAAGTAAATATTAACCTAACATTTTATTTCTTAATTATTTAAGCAGTTTCAAAAAAGAGAACAGACATTTATTTGAAGGCTTAATGAAAATCAAATAAGGAAGATTTGCATCAATTTCAGGCGAAAAAATTTGTAACGTTTGTTGTTTTGATTTTAAAATTGTTATGCTCTCAAGAAAAATGCTCAAATTTTAGCAAGGAATGAAACATTGTAGTTAACATTTTTCTCCATTTGAAGGCCTTTCTTATGTGCCTCTCATTGATTCCTCTCTAATATGTGTAACAATCTAATTGACCCTGTTTTGAGAAGGATGTTGAAAGGTGTGTGGGAGATGGGATGAATTCGTTGGATTTAAAGAACAAGGAGATAAGTAATATTAATAAAATCAGCACTGAACAATAAATCAAAAATAAGTGATGGAAAATTGATTCCATATGATTTCGAAGATTTTTTAAAACTGTATAAATTAAGACCAATTTATGAAAAAAATTAGTTATATGGAGATAGATATTTCGCTATATAGAGACTGTTTTCAATGTAATCATGCGAAAAGGGGACCGTTCCTACAAAAAAATCGTTATATAGAGAAATTCGATGTATGGAGTTTCGTTATAGAAAGACTCGACTGTGTTTCAAAAGAAGGAAAAGCTATTTTACAGCGTTCTCTCCCACGGTTTTAGAAGTTTTAATTAAATTAATCAAATATCAATTAAATTTTTCGGTTGGCAAGGCTGATTAAAATTGGGTGATTCCACTGCGTCTCATTCAGTTAAGCTAAGGGAAGACCTGGCTGGAGCGCAAAACTCACTCAAATTAATTTTATTCTAAAATGATAAATGTAAATTAATTTTATCCAAGTATTTACAAATACTTTAATTCATGTGTTAGAAAAAACTAAGCAATAACTTCACATATTACTTTACAACAGTTATAGTTATGCACCCCTGATTGCACCAAGTTTTGCTTTCTCTTAACCCCTGAAGTGTAGTGAGATACATCTTATCCCACTTAATTTTTAAAAAAATTCACACCAAAAACATTTAACTAAACTTCATATTTTTAACTTTGGGGAGCAAAGTGGGGGTAAAATTGCTTTTATTTAATTAAAAAAAAATTCTGATTATTCCATTTAAAATTCGGTATTATAGAAAAATTATTGCTTGCCCCTCAATGGGTGAAACCCCTTCGAGACAAGCGTCTTTTACAAAATTTTAAATTTTTTCCCACCGTTTATTTAAATGAAAATTTTTTTAATTAAATCGTGAAAATGCTCAAATTAAATAAACAAAAATTTACAACAAAGCTTTACTTGTGAGAAAAATCAAGGATTATGAGCAGCTTACCCGGCATGTATAACAGTCGCTCGACCCCAAAGGATTAAAACAATTACAAAAATGATATAAGCATTCAAATTTGTTGCATTTAAGCATATATATATAAGATATGCTTACATGCAACGTCTTACATTGCAATTATGTAAGAAGTGTATACAAGAGCATAGAGAAAATATATTATTTATAAACTATTTAATGTAAAGGTAGTTGAACCACTATGAGCGCTTTATTACTTCATTCTAAAATTTTTAACATCCTAAGCTTCGGCCTTAATCTACCCATTTAAAATAATTATAAAAATGATGTTAACATTCCTAATATGAGCATCTCTTCATTTCGTGCAGTTAATTAAGCTTTTACAACGTCGTTTGAATGATCATCCTTCAAACATTTAAAAAAATAATAATAACCAAGAGACCGAGATTAATTAAGAATTTCGTCGGGTCAAAATTAATCTTACCTCGGAGTGATGCAGAAAATCTAGCCTGTAAAAAAAAAGGAATTATTTTTTAATAAAGTTACTATTTACCAACCTCCTGCAATGAGTCAAAAATCTTATTTTAATCTATGTATTAAATTAAGTTGGCGTCTATTAATATTATATTTAAGCTACCAAAAGCGGAATTATTTTATTTTTCTATTTTTAATAAAGTCTAGAATACCATTACGGTGTCCGATAAATTAAAAGCAAATCTGAAGACAGCTAAAAATTTACTCGCTGATTTATGAGGTCTTACGTACAACTTTAAATGAAGGAATTCGAATTATTTAGATTGTCTCACCTGTCGGATATTCTACTTTTGTTTTTTAGTTGAATCTTTGTAAAAATAAATAAATAAATAAATTACATTTAAGAAAATTTAATCATCTTTACATATATGCAAGACGAGTAAAAATGATTACCTTGATTATAAATAGCAACAATTTATGTAAATATCGATCGGAAAAAAATCGTTTTGAACAAATTGCAGAAAGAAAACTGGAAGTTTTATTTACATGCTTTATAACTGTTTTAAGTGGCTGCTTTTAGTCACATAGACAACATCCAAGTAGTAGTATATTTCACGCCTCATAAAGTTCAAGCATTTTTTTGATTTAATTAGGGAAAAATTTCTGTTTTGAAAAAACGGTGATAAAAGATTAAAAAATGTGTAAAAGACATGAAAAAATAGGCATTATTTGAAAAAAAAAAATTTTCAAAAATATTGATCAATTAAGTATTTAAAACAATTATAAAAATGATATGAACATTCAAATTTGTTGCATGTAAGCATATATATAGGATGCATGCAATTATCTCAGATGTGTTTTCACGAGTATACAGAAAATACATTAAATATAAAGTATTTAATGTAAAGGTAGTTGAATTACTGTGAGCGCTTTATTACTTCATTCTAAGTTTTCTTTCTTTGAAACATCCCAAGCTTTAGCCTTAATCTACCTATTTAAAATAATTATAAAAATGATGTTAACATTCCTAATATGAGTAACTCTTCATTTCGTGCAGTTAATTAAGCTTTTACAACGTCGTTTGAATGATCATCCTTCAAACATTTAAAAATAATAATAATAACCAAGAGACCGAGATTAATTAAGAATTTCGTCGGGTCAAAATTAATCTTATCAGAGTGATGAAGAAAATCTTGCCTGCAAAAAGGAATTAATTTTTAATAAAATTACCTTTTACCGTCGTTCTGTAATGAGTGAAAAATCTTATCTTAATCTACCTATTAAATTAAGTTGGCGTCAATTAATAGTATATTTAAGCTACCAAAAGCGGATTTATTTTATTTTTCTATGTTTAATAAAGTCTAGAATACCATTACGGTGCCCGATAAATTATAAGCAAATCTGAAGACAGCTAAAAATTTACTCTTTGATTTATGAGGTCTTACGTACAACTTTAAATGAAGGAATTCGAAATAGTTAGATTGTCTCACCTGTCGGATATTCTACTTTTGTTTTTTAGTTAAATCTTTGTAAAAATAAATAAATAAATAAATTACATTTAAAAAATGGTACTTCTCTGTTATTCCGTCGACCAATTTCGCCAAGTTATACAAGTCGCCAAACTAATAGTCAAATTATACATACTGACATAATTTTTATTTTAAATAACGAAAAAACAAATAATTAGTAGAATATTAATAAAAATAGAAATAAAAAGTCGAAATAAATATCACTTAATGACATTTTAAACACATGAATGGTATTTAATGTCATTGAATGTGACATTCACGATCATCCATTATTGGCATTTAATCTTATAATTTGGCGATAATTTTTTGGTCAACGGGATAACCTACTAGTACCAAAAAATTTAATCATATTTACATATATACAAGGCGAGTAAAAACGATTACCTTGATTATAAATAGCAATACAGTCGAGTCTCTATATAACGAAATCCATCGTTCCAGTAAAAAATTCGTTATGTAGAGAAATTCGATGTATAGAAAATGATGTTAAAAATCGTATTTAATGTGTAAATTTTGAACAAATATTATTTTTGATGTTTTTAATTAAGAATTTGAAATGTGTAAAAGTAAATATTAACCTAACATTTTATTTCTTAATTATTTAAGGAGTTTCAAAAAAAAAAAAAAAAAAAAAAAAAAAGAGAGAGAGAGAGAGAACAGACTTTTTTTTGAAAGCTTAATAAAAATCAAATAAGGAAGTCTTGCATTGATTTCAGACGAAGAAATCTGTAATTTTTTGCTGTTTTGATTTTAAAATTGCTACGCTCTAAAAAAAAAAAAAAAAAAAAAAAAAAAAAAAAAAAAAAAAAAAAACCTCAAATTTTTGCAAGGATTGATCGAAGGAAAAATTGTTGTTAACATTTCCCTCCATTTGAAGGCCTCTCTTATGTGCCTCTCATTGATTCCTTTCTTATATGTGTAACAATCCAATTGATTCTGTTTTGACAAATATGCTGAGAGGTGTGTGGGGAGGTGGGATGAATTCGCTGGATTTAAAGAACAAGGAGATAAGTAATATAAAAAAACTCAGCACAGAACGATAAATCAAAAATAAGTGATGGAAAATTGATTCCATAGGATTTCAATTTTTTTTTTTTAAACTGAATAAATTAAGACCAATTTATGAAAAATTTCGTTATATGGAGAAAGATATTTCGCTATATAGAACTGTTTTTAATGTAATCATGCGAAAAGGGGACCGTCCCTATAAAAATTTCATTTTATAGAGAAATTCGATGTATGGAGTTTCGTTATAGGAAAACTCGACTGTAATTTATGTAAATAACGATCGGAAAAAATGGTTTTGACAAATTGCAGAAAGAAAACTGGAAGTTTTGTTTACATGCTTTATAACTGTTTTAAGTGGCTGCTTTTAGTCACATAGAAAACATCCAAGTAGTAGTATATTTCACGCCTTATAATGTTGTTCAAGCATTTTTCTGATTTAATTACTCAAAAATTTCTGTTTTGAAAAAACGGTGATAATAGATTAAAAATTGTGCAAAAGACATGAAAAATAGGCATTATTTGAAAGATTTTTTTTTTCAAAAATTTTGATGAGTTAAATGGTTAAGAGAATTATAAAATTGATAAAAACATTCAAATTTGTTTCATGTAAGCATATGTATAAGATGTATATACAATTATGTAAGACGTGTATACATGAACATAGAAAAAATATATTAAATATAAAGTACTTAGTGTAAAGGCAGTTGAACCGCTATGAGCGCTTCATTCTAAATAATCTTTCTTTCTTTGAAGCATCATAAGCTTTAAACCTTAATCTACCTATTTAAAATAATTATAAAAATTATGCTAACATTCCTAATATGAGCATCTCTTCATTTCGTGCAGTTAATTAAGCTTTAACAACGTCGTTTGAATAATCATCCTTCAAACATTTAAAAAAAAATAATAACCAAGAGACCGAGATTAATTAAGAATTTCGTCGGGTCAAAATTAATCTTATCTCGGAGTGATGAAGAAAATCTAGCCTGTAAAAAAATAAATAAATAAATAAAAGAATTCTTTTTTAATAAAGTTACTATTTACCATCATCCCTCAATGAGTGAAAAATCTTATGTTAATCTATGTATTAAATTAAGTTGGTGTCAATTAATATTATATTTAAGCTACCAAAAGCGGAGTTATGTTATTTTTCTATTTTTAATAAAGTCTAGAATATTATTATGGTGTGCGATAAATTGAAAGCAAATCTGAAGACAGCTAAAAATTTACCAGTTGATTTATGAGCTGTTACGTACAACTTTAAATGAAGGAATTCGAAATATTTAGATTGTCTTACCTGTCGTATGTACTGTTTCTGTTTCACAGCTTTAACTTTGTAAAAAACAAAACAAAAAAAATGTTATTTTTAAATACATTTAGAAAAATATAATTGTGCTTTTATAACATAGGGCGAATAAAAATAATTACCCCGATTACAAATAAGAATAAATTCGTTGTAAATAACGATTTAAAAAAAACGCGCTCTAAACATATTAAAGAAGAAAGCTGGAAGTTTTATTTGCATATTTCATAACTGTTTTACGTGGTCGCTTTTAGTTACATCAGGGTTGCCACAAGCGTAATTTTAAAATTCTGTTCGCACACTATTAAAAAAAAATACTTTTGTAGTATATCTTCCTTGCAAATGTTGTCAAAGCATATGTAAAAGATTTTTTGTTTCGGAAAAATGGTGTGAAATAGAATTTAAAAACCAGTCGCTTGTAGCATCCCTGTAGCACAGAAAATATCCAAGTAATAGTATATTTCACGCCTTGATATTGTGACACTTTTGTGCATGACTTACTGGGACTACGCTTTATGAGAATATATATTTCTTGGATATCAACAGCTCAATCTCAAACGGAAAGAATGCTCGTAACTAATATATAAAAGGATCGATCGAAACCCATTAATTTTTACCTTTCATTGTATTTATCTGCTGTAGCTTAAAAAAAAGTTTGCGTTTTTGAAATTGTAAAATTATTTTGAATCTTAATAAAACGAATATGAAAATAAAAACAAAAAAGAAAAAGTAAAATAATAAGGAGGAAAATAACTCAAAGCCTATGCGTTTTTAAATGCAGGTATACGCATTAAAAATATGGCGCAAATATGTGTTGTAAAGTTTTGAAAAACTGTCCTCTCTTTAAAAACCAAATCAATTCAATATAATAATTTTAGTTGTTTGAAAAATGAAAATATTGCCCATTGCAACATTTGGCATCCAATAGGGTGGAGATAAAATGCGATTTTAGCGAATGATGTCTAGACAAATTAATATTTCTGGAGGGATGGAAGTATGAAAAGACTTGGCATTTTCAAAAAGCGGAATGAGGCAAGGAGGGGTTGTGGAACAGATAATCGTCTGTGATACAGGAAATCCGGAAGGAGGCGAATGCCATTTTTTTTTTCCTTTTTTATGCACGATACACATCAACTGGTAAAAAGGAAAATAAAAGTAAACGGAAAAGGGGTTCGGTGATGTTCTGTAAAAAAATGAATGGCAAAAGAATTATAGCTCTATACTTGAGAAAAAAACATATTGAAAGATACAAAAACAATTTACATTTTAGAAAAAATCAGGATGAATTTAATTTTATAGGAATGAGTGGCACATACTTTTCTCTTATTTTTTATGTTTATTTTATTTTATTACTTTTTTAGCTATTCCATACTTTCAGGCGAGAAATTAAAATTATAAAAATCAAGATTTCTTTTTTCAGCTTTTAAAGCCACCATATTACGAAAAAATTCTTTCCCATTTGTTACTACTATGTATGTAGCGTATTTATCAATTTACTCTTTCTTTTTTTTTTTTTTTTTTTTTGGCGCCGGGGGGGGGGGTATTATTAAGTTAAACATCTTTAAGCTAACTGATTATTATGATAGTTGGCAAAAAATATCTATTATTCTTCATAATAATTTATTGTTAAACATTATACTTATATTACATTACAATTACGTTTCGCGTACATTTCCCGCGATTTCTGTGGGATAGCTAGTTATCCTAATTAATTCGTTTGCCCGCTCTTTTTAAATAACACTTTTATTTGTATTTTAACAACATGTGCAAAAGAAATTTATTAAAAAAATTATTTTTAAAATATACAGGTACGAACAGAATACAAACAAAAAACTCTATATTCAAACCATCATGTTTTAAAAGAATAATCCCTTCGCGACGGAAGAATTTTACGACATTTTTATTCTTTTTTCATCAATTTTTAAAAAGAAAAATTCGTGTCATATTTAACCTAGAAAAGAGAAATTTTACTGGTGAAGATAAACAAAGATTCTGAGCGCTTCATGCGGCACGTATACCGGTCGCTCGTCTCCAAGGAATTGAATTATTTATATTACATTGTTTATATTACTTGAAACATTATATTTCGAGTTACAGTTTGAATTGCTTCATTTATGGACCATAGATATTATATTCGTCAAGATATTAATCAAGATTGCTGAAAATCGCGGCAAATTTAGTTAAAAATCTTAAATTCTATCAACAAAATATGAATAGAAATTTCTTAATTAAAAAAAAACATTTATGCAATTATTTATGAATTTATATACTATTCTCACACAAATGAACCACAAGATCCATAGTCATATTCTACAGCCGAAGATCATTTCGGGTATTTTATTTTACAGAATAATTTGGTACGGGCTACTTTGGAAAAATTAAAAACTACTCTTTTTTTTAGTACAAAATTAGAGAAAAATTACTCAAATAAATTTCAAAAACTAAGAAGGGTGTAATGTCTTCATCTTCGCATTTAAATATTTTTTTTTTTTCATATTCAGAAGAATCCCAATCATGGAATTCTACAAGAAAATGCAAATCCTGACAAAATTTCCGCAGCTTCATCAAAATGCACAAATCTATCTACATTTCTTTTTCTTTCGGAAATGGAAAGAAAAAATTCTGTATGTCACTCGCTGAAAAGGAATAGATATAATGGAGATGATTTTCTTTTTTTCTTTTTTTTCTAGAAAAAGAAGAAAAAAAGGTGGCAGCGATCATGATGTCATATGAAACGGAAAAATATTTTGACTGACATATTAGAATGAATTTTATTTCTCTCATTATTGAGTTCGCGCAAAGATTTTTTATTTCTTTTTCGAAATATTTAGAATAAAAATGTAGATTGAAATAAATTTTATTTTTTGTAACTATTAAAGTGAGCTTTATTTTGTATTTTTAGTAAGAATATATTTTTTTTATTATTTTTTTTATTTATTTGTTTTTTTATTTTATTTATTTATTTATTTATTTATTTATTTATTTATTTATTTTTGCTGATGCTAGGAAATAATACAGAGTACTTCAATAATGAATGTGCATTATTGAAGGATTATTATAGATTATAGAAGTACAAGAAATATATAAATGTGTTTTTGTATATTCTTTTTGTTTTCTCACTCACATTCAAATAAAAAATTATTATTTTACGAAAACCAGAAAAAGAATTTATTAGTGCAGATTGAATAAAAATAGATCATACTATAAAGCACTAGCTTAGTTACTGTAAGGAGGTTTAGAAAAATTTCCTAATTGTATACAAAACGGTAACAAAGAATAGTTAAAACAATGAATAATGATAAATTAACTATAATTGAAAATATGTTACGATAAAGATGGCTTAAAAGCAAACAGACCGTACAGCAATAAATAATACCAATCAGTAAGGCAGATAGAAAAGTATTCCGAGAAAGGCGGACCATTTTTCAACTTTAGTATAGTAAATATAATATCTATACAGGGTAATTCTAAATTCGTGGTACAATTTTTAAGGATTGGTACATGACACTGTAACAATAATTTTTTGCATAGGAATGTATTTGCACAAATGACACATTGAGGTAGAAATCTGGTTCAATGTGGTTCTAATCTGGCCCTTTTTTTAAATTTTCGAATCGCTCATTCACATCAGAAAATTCTTATACTATTCTTTTGCTAATTTAAGCAAAAAATATTGCATTTTACGCTAAAAACGAGTTACTTATGTTTACAGCACTTTGATACGAGGATTTTTTTTTATGATGTTACAAAAAGATTTTGTGGACGTAGCGTATAGGTGCAAATTCAGGGTCGCCAGTCTCCACATGGCGACTAAAATTTTAGACTTAGTGACTAATTTTCGGTGTCAAAGTCGCCATTCTTTGACGAAGTTTGCATTTTTCTTGCAACCATTACACATAAATTGATTTTTTCCACAATCCCCTGCCGAGTATTCCACGTTTTTCCGCGATTATTTGACGAAAATCGCATTTTTCAGCGAATCTTTGACGAACTCGCAAAATCTTTTGTAATCTTTTTATAAAATTAGCTTTTTTTCTCCGATCTTTTAACGATAGTCGCGGCATTCTAAACTTACGGCAAAAATTGCTGGCAATATTGCTGCCAAGAGCTTTTGCCGTTAATTAAACGGATTTTTATTTTTTTATTTTTTTACAGAGTATATATACAGGGTCATAAAAAAACTTTGCCGATATATGGAGCTCTAGCGGTCAGTCCGCTCAACCGATCGAGGTGAAATTTCAGATATAGCTATTCAGAGGTATGAGCTCAAGACAGGGCCGTAGCCAGAGGGGGGCCAGGTCGGGCAAAGCCCGACCTGGAAAAAGTTTTGCCCGACCTAACGCAAAACTCCACATTAAATTTCTAAGAAAACAAAGGAAAAAAAACATTAAATTTATATTTTTTCCAGTTTTTATTCAAAATGAAATTCGACATTTCGGTCACTCAGAATGCGATAATTTTATCACTCAGTATTTCCTTTTAAAAAGCTTTTTTGTAATACAACAATGAAATTTCCGTTTTTCTTCCTTCATGCCAATTTTCTCCTTCTACCCCTAAATTTAGTTTTTAGTCTGGAAACAGTAAAAAAGCTTTTTTCTCTCTCAGACCTCTGTCAAAAATTGAGGCGTTCTGGATTCCTCGCTTTTTCGCTTTGTAGAAATTATTCCACACCGCTCCAAATTGAACAAATCTGGATTAGTTTATTAGCTAAAGATTCGTCTCTTCGTACAACTGTGTCACCATACGAAATTTATCGTTAGAATGCTGGCTGAAACCAGGGGATTCTGAAATTACGGTGAACTTGTTTACAATATTGTTTCCTTTACAGTTAGTCGTCTGTTTCATGTAAACTTGATCTGATTACAATAAATAGCAAATGTCACACATTAGGACTTTTCTCTCTCTTTTGTTATGCTTACTTGTTTGCTTTGGAAGAGGGTCCTTTAAAAAACCCAATACGCTTTTTTGATGTCTTTTTTTCTTCTCACCATTCATGAACATATAAAAGAATAATAAAAATATGTGAAGCCAATGAACAAACACAAAAATTATAGGTGTTATTCACCATAAAGAAATGTAATTACTATGAAAAATTATCATTTATCAATATAACTCCTATCAAATTTCGTATTTATGTATTTCATATGTAAGTAATATAAATTTAAATTTCAAATAAGAAATTTACAGAATTATTTTTTTTAATATACATGTATGCCTTACTTTTTTTCATTCTTTTGTGAGATTTTACAAGTAGCAATTAACGAAGGAAATTATTCCCATGTTGCATGTATTTCGCTTTAAATGAATTTTATATGGCATAATATAAATAATTTTTATCTTAAAGTAAAAACATCTTCAAGGAATGACATAATATCAATCAATAGTAAAGTAAAGAAGAAAAGGAAAAATGTAACTATATAATTTAATTAACATTAACTTTGATTTTATGATAAAATGTTTTCTCTTTCATAAAATGTTACTATTTAATTTTCTTTAAAAGGGATTTAAGCGCAAATAGCCATACAATATGGTACAAGTAGGTTAAAAAAACTCATACATTTTCCTGCATAAAATAAATAAATAAATAAATAAAAATCAGCTAATTAACAGCATAACAAATTAAATCCTTCATGAACATTGACTCCAGGTAGTTGGGAGTACATAGAAATAAAAGAACCTTTAGAAATCGCTATAGAATTTTTTACAAGGGATACTCCCCTTCCCCATGTGAAAATATAAAGTACATAATAATAGATCTGTCTCTTCATTTCTTCGATTCTCTCCCATTTCACTAAAATTTTAAAAAGTTGGTGCTTCTGAGATAAAACAATTATTATTTCAAATTTAAATAATACAATATGTTAGGTTACTCAAACAATTTTACAAATCGAAATTTATTACTTACTGGCACATTCGTAAAGTCATTTTTATTCTTTAATTCAAAAATGTTACAGGTGTTTTTGTTAAGAGACGAAGAATGGTATTTCTGCACTTTTTCTTAAAAGTAAAACAATTTTCAGAGTAGTCGTCTAAGTTGCCATTGTAAACCAATTTTTGCAAGGAGACAGTTTGATAAAAACCATCATAAGATAAATACCAATTGAAACTCAAAGTGTAATGTATTTATTGAAAACTGAAAAAGAATAATTCCAAATCACTTAAGTAATTGGTTGTTATTTATTGTTAAATACGATGGCGCAAATTTGTAAAAGAAATTCGTATATTCGGCCCTGAAAAATAGAGACGTTTGATTGAAATATTGGGTCGTTCGGAAAGTCGTGTTCGTTTGGGAAAATTAATTAGTACCGAAAAAGTCTATTATTTAATTATTAGATATTGTTTCCGATATCTAATATATAGTAAGTAATGGGCAAATTTTTCCGGTACGAACTGATTTTCCCAAACAGACACCACTTTCCGAAAGACCCAATATATGATAATAGAGAGAGATAAAGATGCATATACTTTTGTTCCATGCTATAATTTAGAACAGAAATAAACACTGTTTTTACAGTGCGTTTTGTGCTTAAAAGTATTCTCAAATATAAAATGTTGTTTAATATATATGTATCCAATGAATGTGTGTGCGTGCGTATAGAAAACTGCTTTTCTCTCCCCTACATATTTGAGTTGTCCTAACTCTGCATCATTAATTATTAAAAATAAATGCATAATACATTAAATCATTTATTTATGGAATTAATTTCATTTTTTATTAAATGTCACACTTTGAAATATAAGGGATTTTTGAATAAATACCTTCCAGGATGATAGTAAACTAAAATTAAGTTAAAAATGCCCAATTTGATAACCTTTTAAAAATTATAGTGTGTTTTATAGAATTTTTGAAAGTGTTTGATTTCAATGCTACAACAAAAGTTTACTCTACAGCAAAATTGTTAACTTCTGTTACAGAACTGCGATTTATCCTCTTAATAAAGAATACTGCCCAGTTAAACTGATGGCATTGAGCTCACAGGCTACAAATACTAATTGTACATTAAAGCCTTATATTTTCAAGGGTTAATTCCGTTAAAAAATTAAGAAAGGGAAACAGCTCTCTTCTTTCCTCTTTTTTTATACTTAATCATTGAACCTCCTATACTATCAAAGACATGCTTTATCATATAAAAAATCTATATCCAAAATTCAGAGCAAATTAGATAATTCTTAATAAAAACCCATTTAGCATTTATATAATTTAAAAGGAGTTATCCCCCTCTTTTATACTTAACCATTAAACTTCCAAAACTATTCAGAGATTTGAACGAAATCTGAAAATTCTGCTTGAAAAACCCATTTATATAAATTAAGGGGGGGGGGGGGCATTAGAACCCCTGTTCCCCCTATTTATACTTATACAATGAACACCTAATAACAGTCACTGAATCGCCTCATCTGAATGATCCTAATCTAAATTTTGAACGAAAACTTAATTCTGCATGAAAATCCCATTTATATCAACTAACGGGGGGGGGATTAGAACCCCTGTTCCCCCTATTTATACTTATTCAATGAACACCTAATAACAGTCACGGAATCGTCTCATCAGAATGATCCTAATCTAAATTTTGAACGAAAACTTAATTCTACATGAAAATCCCATTTATATCAACTAACGGGGGGGGGGGGATTAGAGCCCCTGTTCCCCCCATTTATACTTATTCAAAAAACACCTAATAACAGTCACGGAATCGCCTTATCAGAATGATCCTAATCTAAATTTTGAACGAAAACTTAATTCTGCATGAAAATCCCATTTATATCAACTAACGGGGGGGGGATTAGAACCCCTGTTCCCCCTATTTATACTTATTCAATGAACACCTTATAACAGTCACGGAATCGTCTCATCAGAATGATCCTAATCTAAATTTTGAACGAAAACTTAATTCTGCATGAAAATCCCATTTATATCAACTAACGGGGGGGGGGATTAGAACCCCTGTTCCCCCTATTTATACTTATTCAATGAACACCTAATAACAGTCACGGAATCGCCTTATCAGAATTATCCTAATCTAAATTTTAAACGAAAACTTAATTCTGCATGAAAATCCCATTTATATCAACTAACGGGGGGGGGGGGGGGCATTAGAACCCCTGTTCCCCCTATTTATACTTATTCAATGAACACCTAATAACGGTCACGGAATCGCCTCATCAGAATGATCCTAATCTAAATTTTGAACGAAAACTTAATTCTGCATGAAAATCCCATTTCTATAAATTAAGGGGGGGGGGGGCATTAGAACCCCTGTCCCCCTATTTATACTTATTCAATGAACACCTAATAACAGTCACGGAATCGCCTCATCAGAATGATCCTAATCTAAATTTTGAACGAAAACTTAATTCTGCATGAAAATCCCATTTATATCAACTAACGGGGGGCATGAGCCCCCCGTTCCCCCTCTTATACATATCGAATGAACTCCAAAAACTAATCAGGGAAGCGCCTTGTCAGGATATACCTACATACAAAATTTCAAGTGGATCCGATATTTTTATCATGAGTTATCGCGTTACGCACATACGCACATACATACAGAACGGACGGGCACATAAGCTCTCAGGCTATGATAGCCTGTGAGCTAAAAACAGGTATACAAGAGGAGTTTTAATTCGTGTTATTGTATTAAGAATTTGTGGTATAATTTATCGTAGTGCTAACAATATTTTCATAAATTTTGTGTCAATTTAATATTTTTTCATAAAAATCCATTTAAAAAGTTTATGAAAATACAGTGTTTCTAAGCTTTTTTTTATGTTTCCTGTAATTTACGTTTTTTCAAAATTTTACAGAATAACAGATAATAAAACAGGCATTAGAGTTTAAAAGATTTAATCTATTGTAAAAATTAGAACTCTGAATTTGACGCCCCTTGCAAGATTTTTTCCCCCTTCATTTTATCGCATTTGTAATTAAGATTATACAATTTTAAACTAGCTTCCTAGAGATTTGACCGCTAACAAATTGCCTGTTTAAGGATCACCAAAGCAGCTGAATTGTTTAACACTCTTTGGTACTATGCTATTCAGTGACTTTCTTTCATTCACTGGAACACATACCGTCTGTGGTCTGAAATTGTGCTTTTTTCTTTGAAATATTTTTTAAAGAGCTTAAGGGATTATTTTTCTAAATAAAGAAATACTGTGAAATGTTTTCTAAAGGTTGGTTATTGACAATTTTACAAAGGGACGAATGGCAAATTGGATCTAGAGATCCAATTTGCCATCCCTGTGATTGTGCGGCTCTTTGTTTGTACCGAGCCAAACCGCTCCGGAAATTTTTTAATTACCTGACAGCGAGTTTAAGAAGTAAATAGAAACTCATGAAACCTCGCTTAAACACTTTGCACAGTTAAACCCCCACCTGCAGATTTTTTTTTTTTTTTTTTTCTGTAGTTTGCAACACAAGTAAAAACTTAAAAAACAGTCTGCAGACCAATCTCTCTCATCATATGCACTCAAATCTCCAAAATATTTGTGATTGACATAAAAGAAAAATATAATTTTAAAAAGAAGTTGCCTTTGTTCTCAGAATTTTTAACACTTCATACATTGTCCGAAAGAGGGTGCTCCCCTACAAGTGCTCCCCTTTGACAAAAATTGCGGGGTTTTCACGACCTTTTGACGAAATTTGTATTTTTTTCGCGTTTTTTACAAGATTTGACTATTTTTCCGATCTTTTGACGAAAACTGCTATTTTTTCGCGATCTTTTGAAAAAATTTGTCGTTTTTTCGCGATTTTTTGGCGAAAACTGCCGTTTTGTCACGATCTCTTGAAGAAATTTGCCTTTTTCGAGACCCTTTGAAGAAATTTGCAGTTTTTTCGTGATTTTTTAACGAAAACTGCCCTTTTTTGTGATCATTTGAAGAAATGTTCCGTTTTTTCGTGATTTTTTGATGAAATTTGCCGTGTTTTCGCGATTTTTTGAAGAAATTTGCCATTGTTTCGTGATCTTTTTACGAAAACTGCCGTTTTCTCGCAATCTTTTCACGAAATCTTCCGTTTTTCGCTATCTTTTGAAGAAATTTGCCGTTTTTTTCACGATATTTTGAAGAAATTTTCCTTTTTTGTGATTTTTTTTTTTTGAAGAAAACTGTCGTTTTTTCGTGATCGTTTGAAGAAATTTTCCGTTTTTTTTTGCGATTTTTTGAAAAAATTTGGCGTTTTTTGCAATTTTTTGAAGAAATTTGACGTTTTTTCGTGATTTTTTAAAGAGATTTGCCTTTTTATGCAATGTTTTGGAGAAACTTGCCGTTTTTTCGTGATCTTTGCACGAGATTCGCGTGTTTTTCGCGATCTATGACGAAATTGATTTCTTTTCGAAGACTATTTGTTGAAATTCGCGATACATTTTATATCCTAATTTTTGGATTTAGGACCGATTTTTTTAAATTTTTGCTACATTTTTAACAGTTAAAAAATAGTCCGCAGACATTCCAAAGAGTCTGTGACGTGCGTTGCATTGCAGCGTTGCGCCGATTCTGCTTCCGAGGTTAAACCATTTTGATTTTTAGCAGCTATTTAGTCTTTGGTTACAGAGTGAAAAAGGGCGGTTAACTTTTTCATTGTTATGCATTTGGAGAATGTTAGTGCATGCGAAACATTGTACAAATTTTGTGAAAAAAATTGTGAACAAAATTGTGCATTTAGCAAATTGTACTTAAAAGTATTATTAATATAAACGAACATAGTACATGTACACATTTAAATTATTTAATATAAAAAAATAGCAATTTATTTGCGCTAAACTAAAAATATGTATTTAACATTTTTTTTTTCCATGCTTCTGAAGAAACTTTAAAAATTTCACTCTGGCTTTAGAAATTTCCCATATTTTAAGTGAAAAAAATCCATGAAATCGCAGTACATGTGTTTGAAGAACTACGCATAAAAGATTAACAAAAAGTGGAAAAATAATCTGCCACCCCTGGAAAAACTTTTGCCCTACCTGGCAATATGGTCTAGCTACGGGCCTGGCTCAAGATTCTGTGAACGGCAACAAAATGGCGCTCAGGGTTGCAGTTATAGTTACAGAAACTCGAAAATTTCCAATGGCAACACCCATTTTTTTTCATCGCAAAATGCTCAGCGCATGCGAAAACCCTAAAGAGCGTTCGAACCGCACGTGTATCACAAGAAACGGACATGTTATGCACGCACAAAAAACTGTTCTGCGAATCCTCCCCCCATAGAAAAAACTCGATTGGGGCGCAAGGAGGAAATTTGCATATGACACAGAGTCAGTACACTAATCTCTGATTACAATACAGATCGGAGAAATTAAAACTTTTATTTTGATTATACATTTTCCACAGGAGTGCCATCACCATTAATTGCCTGTGATGACACCCATTGGAAAATGTGTAATCAAAATAAAAGTTTTAGTTTCTCGGATCAGAATTGTAATCAGAGATTAGTGTACTAACTCTGTGTCATATGCAAATTTCCTCGTTGCACCCCAATCGAGTTTTTTTTATGGGTGGGGAGGATTCGCAGAACGGTTTTTTGTGCGTGCATAACATGTCCGTTTCTTGCGATACACGTACGGTTCCAACGCTCTGTATGGTTTTCGCATGCACTGAGCATTTTGCGATGAAAAAATATGGGTGTTGCCATTGGAAGTTTTCGAGTTTCTGTAACTATAACCGTAACCGTGAGCACCATTTTGTTGTCGTTCACAGAATCTCGAGCTCATACTTCTGAATAGCTATATCTGAAATTTCATTTCGATCGGTTGAGCAGACTGGCCGCTACAGCTCCGTCTATCTACAAAGTTTTTTTATGACCACCCTGTATATATGTATATGTATTCTACAAATTTAAAAAATTTTTAAAATAGTATACATAGCGTATTTCTCATAGATTTTAAAGCACCATAAAAGGAAAATTTTGCTACAAATTATGTTTTGCTTTCCAGTTTTATGAAATTTTATTTTCCATTTCTGGACTCTTTGAGATGTAACTTTTGAAATAGCATATTACATTATCACTTTAATTGCACTTAATCGACAAACAAAGACTTAGTAGCTCAGTAGAATATGTAATAGCACAATATAATCAATTTTTACTTCTGTAATTTTTTTAATAAGATCTCAAGGAAGTTTTATACAAAGTTTGATCGATTTTCACAATCTGTTTCTTAAATCTTTTCCTTTTTTCTTTTTTTTTTTTTTCTTTTTTTTTTTTTTTTATATATATAAAATTTTTCAAAAATAATTCAGATTCTAACTTTTCAATATTGTCTTTTTGTAAATGTTTTTTCGACGTTTGCTTTATTATTAAATTTAAAAAACAAAATTCATACGTAATATAACGCGACACAAAAATGTTTTACATTTGCTATTTTTTCCACCAAAATCTATGGTAATGTAACAATTCAATGCTGTTTCCTTTTTATATATCTATAAAAATATAAAATCCCCCTTAGTAAATGAGAAACATATACCCTGTTGAAGTGGTATTTATTCTATAAAAGTGAATTATTTTATATTTTTAATATTTACGAAAATGATAACAAACGCTTATATGGTACATGCATATACACTTAGAACATTATGATTTATCCTTTTTTTCTTCATCTACTAAAATATAAAACTTACAATTGTCAATAAGAAACACATACCTTGTAAAAGAGTATAATTTATTGTTTTAAAGCGCATTATTTTACATTACTTAATGTTTGCGAAAATGACAAGAAACGCTATATGGTGTGCACAAATACAATTTTAACACATAATATTCTTCTTTTATCTTTTATATAAATAAATAAATAAATACTTATTCCAATGGGAAATTCAAAATAGCATTTCGAAGCATTAAGAGCTCAACTTACACCAGGACGAAAATCCTTGTGGAAATATATTTTATTCCAGCACAATTTATTTTATCTCATGTTTTTCTGATGGCACTTTTTCCCCGAAAAACAAGGATTCTTCAAAATAAAGTATACCGTTACATTTGTACCGCACAATTTTCTACAATGGTGGGCGTTTTATTTCAGGAGTGATTTTAACTTAATCAAAAAACTTGAATATTTTCCCACACAAACAAGAATAAATTTGACTCTTCAGAATATAAAATTTTACCAGTCAACCTTTTTTCCTCGAAATGAGATTTTTAAAGAATAACATCAGAGTTCACTGTTTTTTTTCTCTTGTTTGAATTAAAGACTTTTCATATTTATCAAAATTTATTACAATGCGTAATAAAAAATCATTTATAGTAATTTCTTTTTAGATGTGTTTATAATTATGTAAACATAATAATAAAATTTTACTTTGGTAATTTTGTTTATACATAATTTTTATTTTCTATCTTTATAAAAATTTTCTGCAGTCTTTATTTTATAAAATTTCTCAAAAATAATTACCATTCTAATTTTTCAATATTGTAATATTACTTTCCAATCTTGTAAAGATACTTATTTATTTATTTATTAGCATTTGTTTTGTTATTAAATTTAAATGGCAATATAAAAATGTATTACATTTGCCTTTTTTTTTTTTTTTTTTTTTTTTCAAAATCCGTCATGATACATTATTTTGACGAATTATCCCCTTTTTTTTCATCTACTAAAATATAAAATTCCCACTTAGTTAATGAGAAACACATACGCTGTTGAAGAGATATTTGTTGTATTAAAGTAAATTATTTTATATTATTTAATATTTGCGAAAATGCTGGCAATCGCTATTTTCTGCAGATACACATAAAACATAATACCTTATCTTTTTTTTTTTTTTTTTTTTTTTTTTTGTATCTATTAAAATGTAAAATCCCAACTTAGTCGGCAAGAAAGAATGTAGAATAATACAATTTATTGTTTTAAAGCGCATTATTTTACATTACTTAATGTTTGCGAAAATGACAAGAAACGCTATATGGTGTGTACAAATACAATTTCAACACATAATATTCTTCTTTTATCTTTTATATAAATAAATAAATAAATACTTATTCCAATGGGAAATTCAAAATAGCATTTCGAAGCATTAAGAGCTCAACTTACACCAGGACGAAAATCCTTGTGGAAATATATTTTATTCCAGCACAATTTATTTTATCTCATGTTTTTCTGATGGCACTTTTTCCCCGAAAAACAAGGATTCTTCAAAATAAAGTATACCGTTACATTTGTACCGCAAAATTTTCTACAATGGTGGGCGTTTTATTTCAGGAGTGATTTTAACTTAATCGAAAAACTTGAATATTTTCCTACACAAACAAGAATAAATTTGACTTTTCAGAATATAAAATTTTACCAGTCGACCTTTTTACTTGAAATGAGATTTTTAAAGAATAAGATCAAAGTTCACGGTTTTGTTTCTCTTCTTTGAGTTATAGACTTTTTATATTTATCAAATTTCATTAACCCTTCGGACTCCGGAGCCTCTTACGCAAATTTTATTCGATTCGCACCACTTTTTTAAAAGAACTTTTCTTGAAGTAGACAATTTCAAAAATTCTCTGATTAAATAAAGAAAATTTTACTACCACGCTTTTATTAGCTTCACCTGTATGTTTGTGGGTTTGTGAGTTTGTAACTCCTCTTATTTTATGTATGTTCACCGATTACTCCGAAACCATGCAACCGATTAACTTGGTTTTGGTGTTAAATAAAAGACAATGCTCTCGAATTGCTACCACTTCAGTTTCATCGAAATTGATTCAGTACTTTTTTAGTAATTAGGCAAAAACTAATAAAATTAGTGATTTTTCGCTAATTAAAAGTGTTGAATACGTTCAGTGAATGGAGTGTAGACAGCATGGCCGAGCGGTCTAAGGCGCCGGATTGAAGCTCTGTTTTTCGAAAGAGATTGTGGGTTCGAACCCCACTCCTGACATTATTTACATCTATGTAAAATGTTAATAAAATTTCCGTATTACAATTTTTATTTTTAACCGGCTTCATAAAAGGAAGAGGAAGTTATCAATTCGACGCGTATGTATTTTTTTTTCTATGTATGTTCACCAATTACTCTGAAACTATCCAACCGATTAATTTGGTTTTTGTATTAAATATAAATATAGTTTAAAAAAACTAAAAACCACGCTTTTAAAGTAATCAAACTAAAAAGTGAAAAATAAATATAGTTTAAAAAAACTAAAAAACACGCTTTTTAAGTATATCAAACTAAAAAGTGAAAAAAATAATTCGTACTATAAGCTGAATACGAAAATAGATGAAAAATACTATATTACTATAAAATCATTGTTATTATAGAAATCAATTAATAAGCAATAAATAAAATTATCGTGGAAAAAAAGCGTGGGGTGCTTCTTAAGAACTGATAGATGGAGCACCCCACGCTTTTTTCCCCGATAATTTTATTTATTGATTTCTATAATAACAATGATTTTATAGTAATATAGTATTTTTCATCTATTTTCGTTTTCAGCTTATAGTACGAATTATTTTTTTCACTTTTTAGTTTGATATACTTAAAAAGCGTGTTTTTTAGTTTTTTTAAACTATATTTTCCTTTATTACTAGTGCCAAAAAACAAATTCTGGAAGGAAAGATTATGCCTCCGCAGCGGAGACAATGGAGTGCCAAGGGTTAAAATGCGTAGTAAAATGAATTGAAAGTCTGTTTTAGTAATTTTTTTTTAGGTGCTATGTGTTCTAATTATTATAATTAACACATACCACCTATAGTCGTCATTGAATTTGTCCGTCTGTCTTCATATAGCAACGCAAAAACTACCCAACCAAATCGTTTGAAATCTAAAATATATTACTATTACATAATTTTGTTAAATAATGTCAAATTTTATGAGAATCGGATGTTATAGTTCCATTACAAGGACAACCAAAAGTATCCCGTTACATGACGGTCAATGGGAAAAAATCGTTTCAAGTGCATTTTAATAATGTTAAAGCATTTCGAATATAATACAATGCACATGCATATTTTATATATATACTAAAATATATATTCTATACAATCTGGGGTGCAAAGATTTTTTTATATTAATGTACAAGGCCACACAAAAATATTCTATTACATAATGGTATAAGGGGAAACATTGTTTGGGGTGCATTTTAATTATATTAAACTATTTCACATTTTATGAAATTGATTTACATTGCTGAGGTTTACAACATGTTAATTTAGTACTACTAGGTTATCCCATCGACCAAAAAATTATCGCCAAACTATAAGATTAAATGCCAATAATGGATGATCGTGAATGCACATTCAATGATATTAAATATGATTCACGTGTTTAAAATGTCATTAAGTGATTTTTTATTTCGACTTTTTATTTGTATTTTTATTATTATTCCACTAATTATTCGTTTTTTCGTTATTTAAAATAAAAGTTATGTCAATATGTATAATTTGGCTAATAGTTTGGCGATTTGTATAATTTGGCGAAATTGGTCGACGGGATAACATAGTAGTACCGTTAATTCCTGTATAATAGAAAGAATTTAGCATTTACAGGTACACACAAAATATTTCAGATACTATATTGTATCCGAAGTAGTACTGTACATTAAAAAAAAACTTCGTTATAGTGCGAACGCATTTTATTTGTTACGTCTGACGTGTAGTTTCCGACAAATTATTATTTTCTGAAATCTCTACTTAACCTTTAATCTTTAAGTCGCAAATTACGAATTCATGAAAATTTCCTATTCTAAAGTATTTTTCGAAAAAATTTGAAACTACATTAAAAAATTTACACAATCATTTTAGTAAATTTTAGTTGCATTTTTCACATTAAAATTTATTTATTAAGTTTCAGTTTATATTTATTTTGTGCAATACTTAAAACTCTATTCAAATATTTAATTTAAAATACTTTTTTCTAGTATTTTGTTGATTAAGAAAATGCACAAATTTAATATTCTTACAATAGAAATATACAAATATTTGCAATTGAATTCCCCCTCCCCCACAATCTTTCAACATCAAGAAAACTGAAAATATGCAAAGGCGAAAGAAATCATCCTTTCAAAAATATTTGTGTGTTGTACAACCCATATAGCTTCTTTAAACAGATAAAGTAATGTACCTATAATTCATTATAAACTGTATTACTATTAATCAATGTATTTAAATGAATTTTATAACAAGTTATTTTAAAACTTTAAAGTTCCGTTGGGGTTTGAAAGGTTAAGAAGACACAATACCTTAAAATTGGTCAAAATATCGATTTTTTTAAAATTACCTGAAAGTTTCTTTGATTTTGAATATTTTGCATCTCGTTTCTACATATTATCATATTACATATTATCAGTTCTACATATTACATATTATCAGTTCATAATTAAAGCTAAGTTTCTAATAATGGATAGTTACATTTAACTTGGCTTGGCTGGCACCGACTACAAAAAATCAATTTAATGTACATAAAACAAAGCGCATGATAAATACAATGCTCTTTGTTTAATTTCTTATTAACTAATCTGTAAAAAAAAAAAAAAAAAAAAAAAAAAAAAAAAAAACTATTTTTTACTTTGCAGTAGTTTTGAAGTCGGTTCTATTTTCGGTAAAAAAGTTTATTTTTCACTTTTTAGTTTTTTTTATATTAGCTTATGATTGCAACAATTAATATTAATTTGCGAGAAATTACTAATTTTATTAGTTTTTGCTTAGTTACTAAAAAAGTACTGAACCAATTTTGCTGAACGAATTCGAGAGGAACTTCTTTCACTAAATCAAAATCTATATAAATCGAATGGATAATTTTGAAGTAATCGGTGAACATATATAAAAAAATATATACATACGCGTCGAACTGATAATCTCCTCCTCGTTTTTTTAAAATCGGTTAATAATTATTAGTATTTAATTTGTAAAATATATGCATAAAAATTATAATACGGAAAAGATTATTGTACACACGTATATCAGGAGTGGGGTTCAAACCCATGCTTTCTTTCGAGAACCAGAGTTTAAATCAGACACCTTAGAACGCTCGGCCATCCTGACTGCACTCTGTTCGGCGAACTTATTCAACGTCCATGTTACTTTTAATTTGCGAGAAATCACTAATTTTAATAGATTTTGCCTATTTACTAAAAAATAACTTAACCAATTTCGATGAAATGAAAGTAATACCGAATCGAGAGCAACCTCTTTCATTTAACACAACTACTAATTTAATCGGTTGGATAGTTTCGGTGTAATCGGAGAGCATACATTAAAAAAATACATACGTATCGAATTTATGTTAACCTCTTCTCCCTTTTTTTAAAAGTCGGTTAAAAAAATTATAATACGGAAAAAATACGGTATATTATACACGTATGTCAGGAGTCAGGCTCGAACCCACGCTTTCTTTCGAGAACCAATGCTTAAGTCAGACGCTTTAGATCGTTCGGCTAGCCTGACTGCAATCTATTCGGCAATCTTATTCAATGTGATGTTACTTTTCGCAAGTCTATTATTTTAGTACTTTTCACTGATAAAGTATAGAGTTGATAAAAGATTTCTGATGCTCTGTGATAACGGTTAAATACAAAATATTCTTAATAGCATAATTAGTATTTAATTTGTAAAATACGTATGTAAAAATTATAATACGGAAAAGGCTATTGCATACATGTATGTCAGGAGTGGGGTTCGAACCCACGGTTTCTTTCGAGAACTAGAGCTTAAATGTAGCGCCCTAGACCGCTCGGCCATTCTGTCTGCAAGCCATTCAGCGAACTTATTCAACACTTTTAATTAGCGAGAAATCACTAATTTCATTAGTTTTTGCCTAATTACTAAAAAAGTGCTGAACCAATTTCGATGAAACGGAATTGGTACCAATTCGAAAGCATTCTCTTTCATTTAAAACAAAAATAACAGAAATCGGTTTCATAGTTCCGGAGCAATCGGTGAACATAAATTAAAAAAAAAAAAATTACATACGCGTTGAATTGATAACCTCCTCTCCTTTTTGGAAGTCGGTTAATTATAAAATGAATTCAAATTTCTTGCAATAATTCATTAAATATCTACAGAAGTCAAAGTTTTAGATGGTTCCTTTTCAATGTTATTCTGAAATAACAAAAATGCTGCCCAATATTTATTGAACTGCGATGGATGCAAGTATTTTGATATGAAAATAAATTGTGTATTTCACTCCGGTGATTTACGATTTATTTTCTAAACTGTTTCAGTCACTGTCATTCTTGATTACAAGGCTCATCAATAAAGGGAATGAAACTCGTATGTACTGCTTTTAAAAACTTTTTAGATGGACACATGGACATTTACTTTTTCAATTGATCTAATATAAAACAAAGTAACTTGAAAAAATAACTGGATTATTTCTTCAAGATAAAATATGATTTGTTAAATATCGACGAGTAAGTAAATTAAAGAATCTGGAGCCTCTTTGCTACACCACTTACATTAAATTTTGTATTTTATTTGTATGTGTGTGTGAGAGAGAGACAGATTAATCAATTTGAGTTTGGGTTCTATTTATGTACATGTGGATTAAAATCGCACTCAAATTAAGGTAGGTTATGTTGATGAGAAGAAATTATGTTGATTTCTTTGTTAGATGTTATGTTGATAAATTTTCTTACCATTAATTAAAAAAAATTCACTTCATAAGCTGCTATATTTTTATAAGACGCTTGGCTGCTATAAGTGTATTTTTCGGTTTGTTATACAGACACACATAAATATAGGCAGTGGCGCGAAACCATCAAAAGTATTAACTCAGTCCAAACTAGCACACCCCCTCCCCCCCAAAAAATAAAAACAACAAGCTGCAGCCTCATAAGCGATGGGTTTTATAGCTAAAAGCAGCCAAACATTACAATTTATGAAAAAAATGTATAAGTGGCAGTGGATTTCGGCTAGAGCGGTGAATAGCAAAAGTAAATGTATTATAACACTCGATGGCTACATTTCACGCGCTCCCCCACCGGACCCTACGCCACATTAGTAAATGAATGACTCATCTGCATAATAGTTAAAAACAAGTTGGAAATTGCACGTGAAGCGTAGCAAATGAGGTGCGTTCGTACGATAACGAAGTTTTAAAAATATTACTTTCATATATCAATCTCATAAAATTGTAAATAGTGAATTACAATTAAAACGCTCATCAAACAATGTTCTCCCTATACCATTATGTAATGGAATATTTTTGTGTGGCCTTGTAAATCAATAACAAATGTTCTTTGCACCACAAATTATGTAAGATGTATATTATAATATGTACTTTATAATTGCATATAAATTTTATTAAGTTCGCATGAGTGTAACACGATTAAAATGCATTTGAAACATTTTTCCCCATTGACCGTAATTTAATGGAATACTTTTGATTGTCCCTGTAGTTGATCTATGTATCCGATTTTCATAAAATTTGAAATAACTCGAAAAAATTATGTAATAATTATGCATTTTAAATTTCAAACGTATAGAATATATTTGAAACTTTTTCCCCATTGACCATAATGTAATGGAATAATTTTGATTGCCCCGGTAATTGATCTATGCACACGATTATCAAAAAATTTGAAATAACTCGACAGAATTATGTAATAATTGCGTATTTTAAATTTCAAACGACTAAAATGCATTTGAAACTTTTTTCTCCACTGACCGTAATGTAATGGAATACTTTTGATTGCCCCTGTAATTGATCTATGCATCCGAGTTTCATAAAATTTGAAATGACTCGACAAAATTATGTAATAATTATGTATTTTAAATTTCAAACGATTCGGTTGGGTAGTTTTTGCGTTTATTATACAAAATGGATATATATATATATATCACATATGAGCATTTGCACAATATGGCGAAAGGTGATCGGCCACTTGCGATTTTAGACATTTTGTTAAATATCTAGAAAAATACACGAAAGATTATCCTGAAACTCTGAGTGTGTAAACGTATAGGTCATACATTTTCGCGGAGATTTTTTATTCGAAATTCAATAGGGGACCTCCAACAAATTGAAGAAGAACGAATATCTGTTGAATAACCTTGTCAAGACTAATATAGCAAAAACGTTCAAACTGTAGATTATGATTAAGTAGCTTATTGTAATAAATTGTGTTCATTTTTATCTGGATAGCATGAATATTTGTAGATAAATTAAGGTTTTAATAAAAACAGTCACAACTTTTGGAGCTCTTAACATAAAAAAAATTTTCTTTTCAGAAAAATTCTTATGAATCTCTATAAATACTTTAAAGCTGCCATCATTTGCAATGAAAAAAAAATACCAAATCCTCATTTATTATCAAAACCTTTATCATAATTTTCAGGAAATTCACTATAATAGCTTTCTTTCATTGGAACATGAGTATGAATATCAAAAGTGCTTAATTCATAATTATTACAGTTACAGCCATTAAAAAATGGCAGATCTCCAGTTCTATTTATCGCATTATTGATGTAACATATTTTTAAAGATTAAAGAAACATTTCTTGTGGTAACTCAATCCAAAAATAGAATATTTGATTTTCATGAAGAAGCAAGTCATAACGGAATGAGCGGGGCTGAATTAAACACATTTGGCAACACACCCAGGGCAAGATAGGAGATATCAATAATTTTAGCAAGTGCATTGTTTTTTCGATTATCTAAGGGGCAGAAAAGTTCTAACTTTTCATTCCCTGGAATTTTCCTCATCATGTTTTAACATCGACTTATATATAGGTTTGTGGTTTTTGAACAATTTTTCACTGAAAAGTCGTATACTCGGCTTATTCATGAATCGGCTTATATATGGATATATAGGGTAGTGGAAAATTTTTGTACACTATAAGAAATTTCATATAAAATCAAAACTTTATAAAAGTATTTATCAATAGATAATTAAAAAAAAAAAACTTGTCTATGTAATAGACTTTCAAAAAAGGTGTTTCAAAGGGTTTCCAATATTTTGAGATATAAAGTTTACAAGAAATTCCTGTCATCAAAATGGTTGGATTTTTACGTGGAACTCCTCCCATATAAAATTTATTGAAGTATATTTAGATATTTTACTGCCACGTTCAATTACGAAATGATAGTCTGTGACACGAGATATCTTCTGTATAAAATTGTTAATCAACACAGTGTTAACAGAATTTTCTTATAAATCCTTAATAAATACAAATTATTTCCATGAAATAAAGTCTTCAAGGCATCCTAGTTGGCAGTTTCGTTCTATAAAATCAATAGATTTTGTTTACAGTGTTATATTGTCAAAGCAGCTCACAAACACCATAGATTAGGGGTTCTCAAACTATAGTTTCGCGTTTCAGTAAGTGGGCTACTTTTTAAAAAATCAGATTTCTTGATTGGCGCCATTTTTTGAAATACTAAAATCCACCTTACGTAATGCCATATCAATAAAGGCGAAAAGAAGAAAGATTTTACTATTTAAAAAAAGTAGTGACAATCAAGAAATCTGAATTTAAATAAAAGTAACCCATTTACTGGTACGCGAAAACAATGTTTGAGAACTCCTGCCATAGTTCATATTTTTGTCATTTAATAACAGTCTTAAAAACAACTAGAGATAGTCGATAATTTTTTTCATTCGAGTTAAATTTTATGGATATGTATTTTTACAAAAGAATTTCATTCAATGTTGAAAAAAATCTGAAATTCACAGGTATTTTTTTCCTGAATTTCTCAGAAAAAGTCCCTTTTCAAGACAAAACGGCATTTTCCTTAAAATTTTCGTAAATTTTCATCAAATTTGCTGAAAATAACGAAACGGATGAAGATGGAAGATAACAACCGAGATACTCCGTTAGCTATCGCAAATTTAATTTCTATGTTTACAAAACTGACATGTTGTCACACAGAAATGAAAAAACTCAATGAAAGCATACTGGATCATTTCTAAGATTTGTATCGTACTACTGATTGCAACTGTACTGATACCAGCATTTTTTTTTAACAACAAATTAACCAGACCATAATCTAATCATTCATTGAGCAAAGAAAATTTCTCTAATAAATTATTTGATTAAACCATATTGTAACTATTTATTAACCATAAGAAAACCATAATAAGAAGTTAGCCTTATTAATTAAAACTTAAAAGAATTTTAACAGCATCGATAACATTAAAATATACCTTATAAGAATATAAACACACTGTAGAATCAACTGTACAATTTTAGGATCACATGCATCAGAACACCCTATGGCGTGGTAGTTAGAGCAACAGACTCCCACATTAAAGGTTGTCAGTTTCGAATCTCCCCGACGATGTTACTTTTTTCCTCGGTCAATAAATACAGTTGTTTCTAAACAGTTCGATAGATGGCACCACCAGGCAATTGTTATGGCAACTTCATAATAGAAACTTACCACTTCTTCAAATGGTGTTTTTCCTTCTTTTATTTCCCAAAACAGAAAATCTACTAATGGATTATACAAAGTCTGGCAAATTTGCTGCCAGTTTTTTTTTTACCGTAAATTCACAAATTTATTTTTTGCAATGTAAAATGCAAATTCCAAGCTATCCCTTATCTCACAAACACATATCAAAAAACTACATAATATTCTTTTTGCAATGTATTGTATATCCACATGTTAGGCTATAAATTAAAAGTTAAAGAATTACAAACTATAGGTATATTTCGCAAATAAATTAGGTTAAATAATTAAAGCTTTCGAATAGAAAACATTTAAAAACCATATAATGAAGTTATATCGTAATTAGAATGTATCGTAGTATAATTAAATCGTAAATTTTATTTTTTATCATTCTGTAAAAAGTTTTATCCATTCAGCAGTATATATATATTTAAATTATATTTTTATCATTTAATTGTTGTAGTTACCTTTCCTGTAATATTTAATTTTCTGTATCGTAACAAGCGTGAAAAATAAACGGATAAAGTGAATAAATAATTTTTAAATACATAAAAATATAAAAACCAATTAATCCTGTGCTTTAAGAAAATGTTAACTATTGTTATATTTCAATAGAGCAGGTTCATACCGGAAAAATAATATAACGCTCCTCATTCTTTTGTAATGAGATTGATGAACTAGAAAGTAAAATTTAAAAAACTACAAATACATTCATACTTTAAATAAAGGCAATAAGAATTAATGGTTAAATAAATCAGCTTTTTGAAAGAAAAAAATCTGCAATGTATTTAAATTATATTTTATCGTTCAACAATAAATAAGCATAAAAACAAACGAACACAATCGATAAATCTTTTTCAGTCATGATAAAAATTTTCAAAGGGAAAAAAACGGAACTTTATTCAGGATATAATTAAATTGTTAATTACTTGTTCTATATTTCAATAAAACAGTTTTTTGAAATGCGAATCCTGGGTCATACCTTATCTTAGAAAAATATATAACGTTCTCATTTTTTTTTTTTTTTTTTTTTTTGTAATTATGTTTGCATATCAAAATGTTAGATTATAAATTAAAATTTAAACAATAGCATATGATAATGTATTTCACATATATTTTTAATATTTAAAGAGGTAAACTTTTGTACCTAAAACGTTTAAAATTCAGCGATGTATTTAAATTTTATTTTTTTATCATAATTTCATTTTTCTTTCAATAACAAGTTTTATATAAATTCTGTAATATACTGAAATTATATTTTAATCTTTTAAGAAAAAAATTATCTTTCCCGTAACAAATTTAATTTTCTGTATCCTTACAGGTATGAAAAATAAACGAATAAAATCTATAATTCATTTTAATCATTTTAAAACATATGAAAAGATTAAGTGAAACTTTTATTTAAAGCATGTTAAATTATTTTATATTATTATACGATGGTTATTCCGGAATGTAATTATTTATATATCCGATAGATGTCACTAATTTGCCTATGACATATCGCTACCACGAGGACTGAAGAATATACCATAACAAAACAATTAGAATGATGAAACTCTCACTATTGCTTAATCTTCCTACCCTGAATGGGTCTAATCCAACGGTTCCCAAACTTTCTAGGTACGTGACCCACCTTTCAGTGAAACAAAATTTCGTGACCAATCTTTCAGAAATCGTGACCCATTTTTTAATAAAAAAATTTTACGATAAAGTTGCATATCAGTATAGCTGTTTTTTTACGATTTCTATACGCACGACTATCCTATTCTATAAAAACGTAAATTTTCGTACGGAAGATACGTTATAAACAAAAACAAGAAATGGTAATTTCAGTGTGTGTAAGTGAATAGTAATTAAAAACAAAACAATCCAGAAACTAAAAACTTAAGCTAAAAATACGCTTAATTATTATGAAAACATAGCTTTATAATCAATGCAATTTCTGGTACTGGTGTTTTCCAATGTGGGGACATATATTAACTGACAGTTTGTCTCAGTACTTGTCTTTCAAAAGCAGCAAAGTAGAAAAAGCATGAAGTGTTGAATTTCTTCAAGGACCTCAAAGCTGTTTTAAGTATTTCTGGATACTCTGTACGTATATTAATCTAGAAGAAAATTAAGGATTTTTCCTTGAAATATTTTCTGTTGAAATTGTCATATCTCTTTAAACAGATGATCAAGCCCTTATTACCGCATGGCCAAATAGGGACTTTGCCCATGGGCCCCGGACCTTAAGGGGCCCCCAAAATCATATATTGAATGATAAAATATTTGCTTTTTTCCAACTCTTCAATATGTTGAAGTTATTAAATTCATCATATTCATTAGTATTCATCATATTAAATTCATTCATGCAATATAACAAATTGCTGAAGTTAAATAAAAAAGTTATTGTTAGAGATTATTTTTTGTTCTGTACTAAAGAAAAAAAAGTGTCCTTTTAGTAATTAAGGTACTTAATTTATAATTGATGGAGCTAAGAATTTTTTTCTATTTGCAGTCAAGGGCGAATATATGTTAAAGCATTTACATACACATATGAGTGGCCATCAGTTCTATTTGAATTATGTTGCAATGACTTGGAAGGGGGCCCCCCTAATTTATCTTTGCCCAGGGCCCCAATTAGTTATAATCGGGCCCTGCAGATGATATAAGATTGATTTTGATGACAAACCTCAATTGTTCCGCGACCCACCAAAATAACTGCCGCGGCCCACCAGTGGGTCGCGACACATAGATTGGGAGCCGCTGGTCTAATCGACCCAGTCCTATAATGTGTTTCATTCGATTCAAACCAGAAAATTTTTCATAAAGTAAATTAAATAAATAACACAAAGATTTAAGTTAAATAAGAATGTCAGATGGATTTAAATATATATTCTGGTGTGAAATATTTTAATCAAAATTTGAGTAAAATTTCAACAGGGTAGGAAGGTTAAGATGCTTAACTTTTTCCGGCACGGGCGAAATCTGTTATTAAAATGAGAAATTATCGACTGACACCGGATTTCATAAACGAATTTTTTAGATATTTCGAAATCATTAATTAAAGCTTTCATTGTATAAGCAATATGTTAATAAACTATTATTGGTGCCGTTCACAAGTTTGGAATTTATATTAGGTATCCCAGACCGGACACAGTGTGCGAGAAAGTGTTAAGACTAAACAATTTCTCGACAACTCTGAAATTCGTCTACCATTCCCATATACAAAATCATGTGCACCATTTGCTGGATCAGAAAAGATGTTATATTGTGGATTATACACTCGTAAGAAAAATATCAATGTCGTTGTTTATAATGCAATATTAAGAAAGCAACGGCGTTGCCTCCAAAAAATCACGAGAAAGGGCTTGATTAGTGATGGTGACAATTTATTGCACAACAATGCAAGACAGCATGCCTGCATGCCACTCGTGTAATTCAAGAATAAAAAATAATTCTTTGCATCACAGATTGTTCAAAATGTATATTTTAGTACATGTATTTCATAGACGGATATGAATTGTATTATATTCGAAAGAGTGTAATATACTTAAAACGAACTTGGAAACGCAAATGTAAAATGTGTTATTAATTTTAAAAATTCAATCAGCCGTAATTATGTTTAAATATTAAATTTTAAAGTTTATTCATGCATTTAATACGTACTTATTTTTATACATGAACCAAAAAATTCCATTCTTTTTTACCATTTCAAAATGTACCAACAAATAAAAATGAAACATTTGCATATATCAGATAAATTTATTAATTATGAATTTATTTCAATAAAACGGTTTCATAAAATGCAAATCCTAAGCCATCCGTTATCTCAAAAGAATAATATAATTTTCCCTTTTCCTTTCGTAATGAGTTGCATATCAAAACGTCAGGCTGTCGCACATTTTATGCTTTCACGGCAGATTTTATTGTGTATCGCAGAAACCGTCGCATATACCAACAGAAAATACCCATTTCAATCAAGGGGCCATATTTTTGAGATGAGATTTTCCGGAAATGTTGCTAAGATAAAATTCTGGAGTTATATCACCAGAGAAAAAAAGCTGTTCAAGGAAAAAGCATTTGCTTGGATAACATTAAAAGAACTGAAATTAAATAGAAAGAGAGAGAAAACATTTTGGCACAACTTAAAGTTAGTTTTCCAAGCAATACGACCAGATCTATGAGTAAAGAAATAAAAATCGTTTTTTTCTGGTGTGTACTAATGTGATTAGATGACTTTGGTATATTTGTCTAAAAAATGTAGAGCGATATATATTTTCATTCCAAGTGTCAAAGTATAACACTTTATTAAATTTATTAAATACAGTCGAGTCTCTCTATAACGAAACTCCATACATCGAATTTCTCTATATAACGAAATTTTAGTAGGAACGGTTCCCTTTTCGCATGATTACATTAAAAACAGTCTCTATATAACGAAATATTTATCTCCATATAACGAATTTTTTCATAAATTGGTCTTAATTTATTCAGTTTTAAAAAGCTTCAAAATCATATGGAATCAATTTTCCATCACTTATTTTTTATTTATCGTCAGTGCTGAGTTTTTTTTTTATTATTATTATTACTTCTCTCCTTGTTCTTTAAATCCAACGAATTCATCCCACCTCCCACACACCTTTCCACATCCTTCTCAAACCAGAGTCAATTGGATCGTAAGAGAGGAATTAATGAGAGGCACATAAGAGAGTCCTTCAAATGGAGGAAAATGTTAACTACAATTTTTCATTCCTTGCTAAAATTTGATGTTTTTTTTCTTCTTTTTGAGAGCGTAACAATTTTAAAATCAAAACAACAAAAAATTACAGATTTCTTCGTCTGAAATTAATGCAAGTCTTCCTTATTTGATTTTTATTAAGCTTTCAAATAGATGTCTGTTCTCTTTTTTGAAACAACTTAAATAATTAAGAAATAAAATGTTAGGTTAATATTTACTTTTAAATATTTCAAATTCTTAATTCAAAAGATCAAAAATAATATTTGTCAAATTTCACACATTAAATACGATTTTTAACATCATTCTCTATATATCGAATTTCTCTATATAACGAATTTTTTACTGGAAAGGTGGATTTCGTTATATAGAGACTCGACTGTATATTGAATTTGCGAGTGATGTTTTGCGCGTCTTATAAATGAATAAATATAAATATCACATCTGGAAACTAAAGAGGAAGACATTGAAAAATCTTTAATTTACAGGTTCTGCAAAAAGTTACACACCTTATCGTCACTATCGAGAAGTGCTTTAATATTATGTATTTTTCTCAAGCATTGAAAAAAAAAAATTATTAAAGCTTAAAAAAATTACTAAAGTTAAAAACTTTTAATAAAGTTAAAAATATATGAAAAGATAAAACGCAATTTTTGCTAAAAGAATAATTATACATTAATTCTTATTACATTAGATGATACAGTTCTGTTGAAAAATGGAAATTGGAAGCAATCTGTTGTTTTTGGAAACATTATATAACATTAAAATACTAAAATTTATAAATAAACAAATATTTAAAAGTGAAACTGTGTTTAAAATTCTAATATTTATTAAATAAATATTGAAAACACAAAAGTGAAATCACAAAGTAAAAAGATTCGGCCTTTTAACCAGTTTCTTTAGATTCAGTTTGCCGTAATTATGCTTAAATATTTAAATTTAAAGTTCAGTGATACATTTAATATATACTCATTTATATACATGAACCAGAAAATTCCATTCGCCTTGATTATTTTAAAATGTACGATGAAATAAAAATGAAACATTTTCTTATATCACATTAACTTATTAACTGTGACTTTGTTTCAATATAATAGTATATTAGTTCAATATAACTTTCGTTCAATAATAGTTCAATATAACTTTCCCTTTTCCTTCCGTAATGTGTTGCATATCAAAACGTTAGGCTGCCGCACATTTTATGCTTTCATAGCAGATTTTATAGTGTTTCGCGAAAACTGTCCGATATATTAACAGAGAAACCCATTTTACTCAAGGAGCCATATTTTTTGTCCAGTTTTTTCCGAAGTGGTTGCGCCCCACCAGTGGCCGAGAGGTTCAGACCTCTCAACTGGTAGACGGCAGGTGCTGGGTTCGAACCCAATCGTGGCTGTCGACCTAACCTTTCGGAGTTTTCGTGATTTTCTTCGAACCTTTCGTAAATACGGGTTAGGTTCCCTTAGAAAGACCCCCACGAAGGGCACTCCACCCTGGTCCTATATCCCTAGCGTAGATAATCGGACGACAAAAATAAACCAAACCAAACCGAAGTGGTTGCTTTGGAAGATAAAATTCTGGAGTTACATCACTAGAGAGAAAATGCTGCTCCAGGAAAAAGCATTTGCTTGGATGATATAAAAGAACTGACATTTAATAAAAAGAAAAAAAAAGTTAAAAAAATGTTTTTCCTGGAATGCAATAATGTGATTAGATGACTTTGATATAGTTGGTCTGAGAAATATAGAGCGATATATATATATTATCATTTCAAGTGTCAGAATCTAACATTTTATTAAATTTATTAAATATATTGAATATAAGAGAGATGCTTCGTGCATTTTATAAACGAATAAATATAAACCTCTTATCTGGGGATTAAAGGAGATCAAAAATTTGGAAAACATTAAAAATGCTTTATATACAGAGTCTGCCAAAAGTTGCAACTTTTCCTTACTACCTCAGAAATGGATTGACATTTTGGGGGGGAAAACGTGTTAATTTTAATGATTCAGTCAGCCGTAGATATATTTGAATATTTAAATTTAAAGTTCACTAATACACTTAATCATACTTACTAGATGGAACCCGTCAAAACTTGACGGCACCGAAGAAAGAAAAAGGTATTTTCCAGCTATTAAAGGATTTTTTAACGACTAATCTTCAGCAAAAATTTCAATAAATAAAAGAACAACCTGCATTTTACATCCAGGCAAATGACCCGCAATTGGCCGAGTTACATTCAAACATGCTGTCATAGAATTAGAATCTCTCTCATTTGATAATTTTTCATTTACAAATACAACACCAATAAATTGTACATAACATGAATAAATCATAAATTACTGTCATCACTCATTTCATACAAAATATACATACTTCACTTACTTCGCAGCAAAATAAGACTGAATTTATAGTTTGCCATTTAGCAACAACTATGTATAACAATGATCCTCTCCGTGGTTAATTTGTTGTTACATTACCCACCCCATTCAACAAATAAACATTTGCATTTTCAACTACTTTTCTATTACCTTTTCATAAATCAAAAATACATGTAAATTTCACATATTAAAAAAATTAATGATAATATTTATTCTGGCTAGGTGAAGCCCGTCAAAACTTGACAGCAACAATATGAAAGAATCAAAGAAAAAAAAGTATTTTGCCACTATAAAAAAATTTTCAAAGGAAATTTTTTTTTTAAAGATTAATATTTATTAAAAATTTCAATATGCTTTTCCATTTACCAACGTAACACCAACATGACATGATCCCGGGTGCAGAATTGGTGCAACGCTGCGACACACGTCACAGACTTGAAAATGTTTGCAGATTATTTTTCAACTGTTTAAGTTTTTTAAAAAAAAATGCTAGAAATCATTTGCTATGTACCAAAGTTTGTCTAGGTACCATAAAAAACACAAATTCTGGCAAATAATCACAAAAATTAGAAAATTTCATCAAAATACCCCCCCCCCCAAAAAAAAAAAAAAAAAAAAAAAAAACATTGCCCGGAAATTTTATAAATAGATGTGGGAAAATAAAACAGCAAATTTCGTCAACAGATTGCAAAAAACAACAAATTTCTTCAAAAGATCTCTAAAAAATTTGTCAAAAAACTGCAAAAAAAAAATTGTCTAGATATCCCAAATAAAACAAATTTCGCAAAAGTATTGCACAAAAATAAAAATTTTGCCAAAACGTCTAAAAAAATGGCAATTTTCATGAAATTTTTTTTTATAAAAGGCAAATTTTGACAAAAAAAATCCCTAAAAAATGGCAAATTTGTAAACATATTATGAAAAAAAATTCAAAATATTGTGAAAAAACAACAAATTTCAACAAATGATTGTGAGTAAACAACAATTTTCGTCAAAGGATTGAAAAAAAAAAGCAAATTTTATCAAATAATCACAAAAAAGATAAATTTTGCAAAAAGATCTTCAATAAACGGCAATTTACATTGAAAAATCATGACAACACGACAACTTTCATCGAAAGAACTCTAGAAAAACGATAAACTTTACCGAAAGACCTCAAGATGACGAATTTCGTCCAGTTATCATAAAAGACGTGAATTTCGCCCAAAGATCTCAAAAAGCACATACAATTTATCCAGGTAATCGCAAAAAAAGGTAAATTTAGCTAAAAATAGGGAGAAAAAATGACAAATTTCTAAAAAAAAAAATAACAAAGAACAACAATTTCGCAAACAAAAATCACGAAAAAAGGATAAATTCGATAAAACAGTCAATTACATCGAAAGATTGTGAGAAAAAAATGACAAATTTCATCGAAAATCCCCGAGAAAACAAATAATTTTGTCCTGGTACAATAAAAGATGGGAATTTCGTCAAAAGATCTTGAAAATACTTTAAATTTGTCTAGGTACTTCAAAAAACGCAAATATTGGTAAACAGATTGTGAGAAAACAACACAGAGAGACTGCATTTTTGCTATCACTGTTTAATGCAATGCTGTGATAATTATATTTTTTTTCTTTACTTATCTTATAATGATCGAAATATGTTGGTTTTTTCACTTTACGTAAGTTATTTTATTTCCAAGTGTTTATTTACGTTCTTGGCTGATAAAGCATTTTCTATATTGTAAATCTTTCTTTCGTCTAAAAAAATGGCAATTTTCATGAAAAAATTTCGAAAAAAAAGGTAAATTTTGACAAAAAAAATCCTTAAAAAATGACAAATTTGTAAACATATGAAAAAAAAATTCAAAATATTGTGAGAAATCAACAAATTTCGACAAATGATTGTGAGTAAACAACAATTCTCGTCAAAGGATTGAAAAAAAGCAAATTTTATCAAATAATCACAAAAAAGATAAACTTTGCAAAAAGATCTTCAATAAACGGCAAATTACATCGAAAAATCATGACAACACGACAACTGTCATCGAAAGAAATCGAGAAAGACGATAAACTTTGCCGAAAGACCTCAAGATGACGAATTTCATCCAGTTATCATAAAAGATGTGAATTTCGCCCAAAGATCTCAAAAAGCACATAAAATTTATCCAGGTAATCGCAAAAAATGGTAAATTTAGCTAAAAATAGTGGGAAAAAACGACAAATTTCTAAAAAAAAAATAACAAAGAACAATTTCACAAACAAAAATCACGAAAAAAGGATAAATTCGATAAAACAGCAAATTACATCGAAAGATAGTGAGAAAAAATGACAAATTTCACCGAAAATCCCCGAGAAAACAAATAATTTTATCCTGGTACCATAAAAGATGTGAATTTCGTCAAAAGATCTTGAAAATACTTTAAATTTGTCTAGGTACTTCAAAAAACGCAAATATTGGTAAACAGATTGTGAGAAAACAACACATTTTGTCAAAAGATGAAAAAAAGAGGCACATTTCAAGAAAAAATTGCAAACAGGTAATTTTTTACAAAGAAAAAAAAAAGCGAAAATTATGATAAATTTCTGAAAATAACAAAAAAAAAAAAAAAACGACAAATTTAACAAAAAAAGCATAAATTCGATAAAACGGCAAATTACATCGAAAGATAGCGAGAAAAAAACGACAAATTTTCACCGAAAATCCCTGAGAAAACAAATAAATTTGTCCTGGTACCATAAAAGATGTGAATTTCGTCAAAAGATCTTGAAAATACTTTAAATTTGTCTAGGTACTTCAAAAAACGCAAATATTGGTAAACAGATTGTGGGAAAACAAAACATTTTGTCAAAAGATGAAAAAAAGAGGCACATTTCATCAAAAGATCGCAAAACAGGTAATTTTTGCAAAAGAAAAAAAAGCGAAAATATGACAAATTTCTGAAAATAACGAAAAAAACGACAAATTTAAAAAAAAAATCATGAAAAAGCATAAATTTGATAAAAACGGCAAATTACATCGAAAGATAGCGAGAAAAAAATGACAAATTTCACCGAAAATCCCTAAGAAAACAAATAATTTTTTCCTGGTACCAGAAAAGATGTGAATTTCGTCAAAAGATCTTGAAAAAATACTTTAAATTTGTCTAGGTACTTCAAAAAACGCAAATATTGGTAAACAGATTGTGAGAAACAACACAGAGAGACTGCATTTTTGCTATCACTGTTTAATGCAATGCTATGATAATTATATTTTTTTTCTTTAGTTATCTGATAATGATTGAAATACATTGGTTTTTTCACTTTACATAAGTTATTTTATTTCCAAGTGTTTATTTACGTTCTTGGTCGATAAAGCATTTTCTATATTGTAATTTTCAAATCATCTAGGTACCACAAAAAATGCAAATTTTGCCAAATAATCATAAAAAAAAAACCAGCAAGCAATGAATATGGTATATAAAGACTGATTTATCATGATTGAAAGCTATGCGAAAAGAGGGATCTCTTCTGATAATTTTATTTTTCTTTGTTGATTATAATGATCTTCATATTTCTGAAAAAACATTGTTGAGAGATCAAGATCAAGCGATTAAAAAAAAAAAAAAAAAAAAAAAAAAAAAAAAATTCATCAAAATATTTCCTCCGCCTTCTCCCCAAAAAAACTCAGCAAATTTTGTCACGGGAACACTTTTTAAAAAAAGTGTACTAAAAAAAAAGTGAAACATTAAAGAAAATATTAATGATTTACAAAGCTGTTTATAACTGGGATTATTTTCATTTCATATGCAATTTTCTATTATTCGGCGAGACTATGAGATGTAATGTAAATACTTCCTAAACGTTATGAATTTGCTCAAAAATGAAATTATAAGTGGGAAAAAATCACCGTTTTTGACATGAGTATAATAAGAAACTGAAGCAAAAAATAAATAGTGATTTGCGAATCTGTTTACATCCATGAAGTCAAACTATCCGTCGAAAATCGCACCATCAAAACACGAAACAAAAAACAATGTGATTTCCAGCTTTTTTTTTCTTTACACATACTAATAAATAAATTTGAAAATTACAATATAGAAAATGATTTATCGGCCAAGAACGTAAATAAACACTTTAATCATTAACTTATTGAATGTTTCAATTTCATATGAAACATCTCTACAATTAAGCCTAAGATTGCCGGCAATAACATTGCAAAAAAAGAATACAGATGGAAATAAATTAATTAACTTACGTAAAGTGAAAAAAAACAATGTATTCCAATCATTATAAGATGAGTAAAGTTAAAAAAATTAATTATTATAGCATTGCATTAAACAGTGTCAGCGTTCTTATCCCATATTTACAAACGCGCTTTGCAAATGCTCTTACAGACAGTAACTACTCTCCTCCGATTAACCAATAGGAAGAGACTCTCTGAGACCGGCGCAAGTATCGATGCGTAGAGACGCAATTAAACACGATTACTTTTTCTGCCTTTCGTTTTAATATATAGATTTTATACATTTATCTGAAATTAACATTTTATTAAATTTATTAAATATATTGAATATAAGAGGGATGTTTTGCGCATTTTATAAACGAATAAATATAAATATCACATTTGAGAAATAAAGGTGAGTAAAAAAAATGAAAAACATTGAAAATTCTCTTAATATACAGAGTCTCTCAAAAGTTACACTTTATCGTCATTATCGCAGAAGTGCATTAATTTTATGTCTTTTTCACAAGCTTTAAAAATGAAATTATTACAGTTAAAAATAATTAATAAAGTTAAAAAAATTAACTAAAGTTTAAAAAAAATCTGAAACAATAAAACTTAATTTTTGCTAAAAGAATAACTAAACATTAATTCTTGTTACATTTTGATGAAGCATTTCTTTCAAAAAAATGGAAATTAGAAGCAAATTGTTATTCTGTGAAAATAATATAATTTCCAAATAACCAAAATTTATAAATAAATAAATATTTAAATGTGATGCTGCATTTTAAACTCCAATATTTAATTGAATATACATTTAAAATGCCAAAGTAAAAAGATTCAGTCTTTTAACCAGTTTCTTTAGAGATTTAGTCAGCCGTAATTATGTTTAAATATTTTAAGTTCAGCGATACATTTAATGTAACATATTTTATTCTTAAACCTTAAAATTCCATTAGTTTTGATCATTTTTAAAATGTACAATAAAATATGTACAAAACAGCTGCTGATATTACATTAAATTATTAACCATGACTTTTGTTTCAATAAAACAGTTTCATAAAATGCAAATCCCAAGCCATCCCTTATCTCAATAAATAAATAATACAACTTCCCCTTTCGTGCCGTAATGCGTCCCCCACACTGTAAAAAAAAGGGTCGATCTACTAAAAAATTTTTTAGTAATCCTTGTAATTACTAAAAAATTTTTAGTAATCTTACTCGGTTACAAGGAATCTGTCAGAAATTACTAGAAAAATGCTAGCAACGAAATAGAGTTAATAGTTTTACATTTTTAATAGCTATTAATAAAACTCACTTGGCGTGGCCCTAGTGGTTATAGCACCGAACTCCAGGCTGAAGTACCTGGGTTCGATGCTGGCCGCCAAATATGCACCGAATGTAAATAAAGGGATTATGAAAATCCTGTCGTAGCAGTTACTATGGGTAATGATGTCTGAATTTTCCCTCCCCTTTAGAAACATGTCAAAATAGAGAAGGCAGCAATGTTTGGTGCTGCCATCTATTACGGCTTTACCGAAAATCTTCCGTTTCAGGAAGTCTCTCTTTTTACCCACTGGATGCAGCTCGAAGGAAGCTCCTACCCTTCGGGCACACGTAATGGTTACTAAAAATAATTTTGTAGCTATTACTGAAATTTGATTGATGGCTCATACTAAAAAGTTTTAAGTTAGTTAAACAAAAATTTCTTTTGTTCAGTTTACAAAAGAAATGTTTGTTTAACTTGCAAAAAAAAAGTTTTGTAATGTTACTAAAAAATTCTGTGGAATACAAATTTAGCAAGAAATTTTTAGTAACCTCTTGAATTTTTTTTTTACAGTGCAGGGGGATACCTTCTTTAGGTATTCACGGGTTTCACAACCCCGGGGCACCTGAGTAATCTCTCTCTTTCCTTTTCCTCTTACCTGTCTTACCTCTTACCTCTTACCGCAGCATGTCCCCAAAGGACTTGCGCCATAAAACCTATACAACCAAACTTCCGTAATACGTTGCATGTACGGAAAGATATAAACGTTAGGCTGCCGCCACATTTTATGCTTCCACAGCAGATTTTATTGTATTTTGCAGAAACCGTCTAGATTTACTAATAGAGAAACCCATTTCATCAAGGGGCCATACATTTGTGATGAGTTTTTTCCGGAGTCTTCGCTTTAGAATACAAAATTCTGGAGTTATATTACCAGAGGAAAAAGCTGCTAAGGAAAAACCATTTGCTTGGATAATATAAAAGAACTGACATTTAACAGAAAGAAAAAAAAAACATTTTGGCTTAACTTTAAGCTAATTTTCACAAGCGATACTTCCAGATCTGACAGCAAAGAAATAAAAATCTATTTTTCCTAGTGTATAATAATGTAATTTGATGAATTTGGTATATTTGTCTAAGGAATATAGAGCGATATATATTTTCATTTCAAGAGTCAGAGTCTAACATTTTATTAAATTTATTAAATATATTGAACATAAGAGGAACGTTTAGCGCATTTTATAAATGAATAAACATAAATATCGCATCTGGGAAATAAAATGGAAAGCATTGGAAAATACTTAATATACAGAGTCAGTCAAAAGTTACACCTTATCGTCACCATCACAGAAATGCATTAAAATTTTGGGGCTAAAACGTGAAATACATGTTTAGTAAACTTAAGGAGAACATCGTCTGCTTAAAAGAAGTCGTAAATTGAACTTCAAGCGTAGCAAATGAGGTACTACAAGGAATTTTTAAAAATATACAGTACTTCGGATTCAACACAGTATCCGAAATATTGTGTGTCTCCTTGTAAATACTATCTACTTTCTATTACAAAGGAATTAACTTGTTATAAACCTCAGCAACGTACATCAATTTCATAAAATGTGAAAAAGTTTCATATAATTAAAACGTACCACAAACAATGTTTTCTCCTAATACTTTTGTGTGGCTCTCTATATTAATAAAAATTTTCTTTGCGCCACAGATTGTACAAAATGTATATTTCATAGATGCAGATGAATTGTATAATGTTCGAAAGAATGTAACATTATTAAAATGCACATGAAACTACTATTTCTCATTGACCGGAATACTTCTGATTGTCCTAATTGAACTATCCTTCATAACATGGATATTTTTGCCCATGGATCATTTTACATGGACTAAACAAAATTATGTAACGATATATATTTTTATTTTCATACGATTCGGTTCGGTAGATTTTGCTTTCTTATATATGAACATACGATTGAAGGACGTCAATAGGTGGTACGTATTAACATAATTACGAACGCACCTAAAAAGCTTTAGCGGAAGTCCGTGGTCACTTGCTAGAATGGTAGAGGGAGTTAAACTTTGTGGAATTTCTCTGTAATTGCCTCACTAAAACAAATAGTTAAATAAAAAGTTTTTTTTACGATTAAAGAATTTATGAATAACTAAAGTTTGAACTGTTAATCCTTTCATGCATGATTTTTTTACACATAAAATAAAACAATAAAATGGAAATAAAATAAAATTGTTTTTTGTGATAAATGGGAACCCATTATAAAGTAATTTTATTATTACGCTGCATGCTAGCTATTATCTGTCCACAAATCAGATCTCCATAAATGAATGCTGAAATATTTTTTCTTAAATCTAATACTTTTAGGGCAATACTTATCTGTCCTCATTTGAGGCCTGTATGAATAGATGTAATAATTTCATGAAAAAGTGAAAAGTTTTTTCTAACAAAAAACAAAAAACAAACAAACAAACAAACAAAAAAAAAAACCTGCTACCATTTTCTCATAAAGCCAACGTATGAATGTATTCTTAACTGCTATAAATGTGTCGGGTGAGGATTATTACAGCTTTCTGTCATTCGCTTTTTTAAAATTCCGATTAAATTGGATAGTGTCTTATAAACTGATGCATTCAAGTGCTACCGCAGAAAAAAGTCCCTTGACAAAAGATCTGGAAAATGCGGAGGCTCCAGAGTTCTTGTGCCTACCTAGCTCAAAAATACTTATGAAAGCCAAAAAAGGATTGTTACTGGTGTATACTTTTTAATACCATTATTAACGAAAAGTAATCTTTGATTTCTTTCATTTCAGAAAGTTGCAATTAAATAAAAGGAGGATATTTTTTTTTTTTTTTCTTTCAAGGGTATTAATCAATCGTGCTTTTCTACTGATTTCGATAGCTTTGAACTACGTAATTTCTGACATATATGACTTTACAATTTTATTTTATTTTATTTTTTCTTTTATATAGATGAAACGGACGATAAGCGGTATGCCAAAAGAATCTTCCCTTTCCCATTTTAAATTTAAAAGTTGAACCCCCTCCGTTTTTTAAAAGCTTTCCACGCTTATCACTCTCAACGATAGGTTTTACTATATGAGCAGTGTTGCCAGATTGTCGAAAGCCAATTTCCCCAAAATATCTGAAATTTTCTCCAAATCAAGCCTTTTTTCAGAAAAAGTCCCCAACGCATTTTATTCTCAAAAAGGCAAGTTCTCAGTTTTCAATTTTCCGTTATAAAAATTTTTTAATAAATTTAAACTCAATTTTCCCCCCAAATCGAGCATTTTTAAAAAAAAATTCCCCATTTATGAAAGAAAAAAAAAACATTTAATCTTAACAGAATTTTGTTTGTATATTCAAAGCTATAAACAAGAACAACAACAAAAAGTTATAAAATTGTTTTTATTTTTGTTGTATAAATCTATACTATTAAATGAAATGCATTTCTGTGCCTGTGTTTCTGTCCGCGCTGACAGGAAAATCTGAATCACTTATCTGGAAATTCAGATGGGGAATAACCCAGTGCAGATTATGATGAATCTGTAGTACATATAAACGGTGAGCACGACCACGAAAATGATTTATATCTATTATTTCTGTATTTTATTTTCGTTTTCCAAACCAAAATCGAATTCGAAACAGATACAGTATTGGCAAATGTCTAAGAGTAAAAACTGAAATTGTGATAACAATTCCCTAAGTTTTTCCCTAAATATGTTCATAGTCCCCAAACATGTTCCCAAGATTTACTTGTCCCCAAAAAATTCCCCTGGAGGTTCAAAATTCCCCAAAATGGGGACAAAGTCCCCAATCTGGCAACACTGCATATGAGGTCCCTCTTGTATATTTTGCCGTTTTACAAATTTTCAACGAATCTCAGCGATAAAGGACACTTTCAGAAAGGAATTTTTTTTGGCACCACCTTAAGTTGGATTTCCGAGCAATACGTCAACATCTGATATTAAAGAAATAAAAATCTGTTTTTCTTCTGGTGTGTAATAATGTTATTAGATGACCTTGGTATATTTTCTGAGAATTATAGAGCGATATATATTTTCATTTCAAGTGTCAGGATGTAACATTTTATTAAATTCATTAAATATATTGAATATAAGAGGGATGTTTTGCGCACTTTATAAATGAATAAATATAAATATTACATCTGGGAAATAAAGGTGAGCATAAAACATTGAAAAATCTTTAGTATACAAAGTCTGCCAAAAGATACACCTCATCCTCACTCTCTCAGAGATACATTTATGTTTTAGGGGGAAAACGTAAAATTTATTTTCAGTAAATTTAATAATAGCTTCGTCTGTTTAAAAAAGTCGGAAATTGCACGTCTAACGTAACAAATGAGGTGCGTTCGTAATGTAACGAAGTTTTAAAAATATTCAGATCTTGGTGTAATAGTATACAGTACTTCGAATACTGTGTAAGTATCGGAAATCCTTTGTGTGTCCCTGTACATACTATCTGCTGTCTATCATACAGGAAGTAACCTTCACTAGATTTCAGCAAGCATACCAATTTCATAAAATGTGAAATAGTCTAATATATTAAAAGCGAACGCCAAACAGTGTTTCCCCCTAAAACATTACGTAATGGAATAATTTTGTGTGACCCTGTAAATTAATTAAAAAAAAAATTTTCTTTGCACCACAGATTGTAAAAAAAATATATTTTAGTATATATTTCGTTGATGCTTATGAATTTTATTATGTTCGAAAAAGCACCAATAAAATGCACTTGAAACTATTTTTTCCTACTGACCCTCATGTAACAGAATCTTTTTGTTTTTTTCCTGTAATCGAACCGATCTGATTTTCGTAAAATTTGAAATGACTCGACAAAATTATGTAGAAATTATACATTTTAAATTTCAAACGATTCTGTTGGTAATTTTTTCCATTGCCATTTGTGGACTGACGAATTGCACAGAGTTTTGAAAACAGTTTAATAAAATGCAGATACCAAGCCATCTTTTATCTAAATATATATAATTTTATCATGCATGATAACAATATATATATTCAAAATGTTGGTATACCACAAGTTGGTAGTACATCTAGTGTATTATCTGACTTATATTACTATGAACGTCATTATTTAAATAATACAATACATTTATATCGATATATAGATGATGTAATTTTAATTGATACTGATAACACCTGTATATCTCAATTCCCTGTTGATTATCCTTCTAATCTAGCACTTTCAAAAAACCTACTTTTTAATAATACAATCAATTTCTTAGATATTAAAATTATATTAAAAGAGAACAAATTTATAACTGATATTTATGACAAAAGGAAAGAATTTAATTTTAAAGTTAATACTTTTACTAATTTTAAATCATGTCTTCATAATTCTGTATATCGTAATATAATACTTAACCATTTATATAGAATAAAATGTCTATGTTCTTCCCATTTAATTAATACTAATATTAAAAAGCTTGTATATGATGCTATAAATAATGGTTATCCTAAAAAATTCATATATTCTTTAATTTATAATTAGATATTACATGATCTTATAATTAATTCTTTGCATAAAAAATGTATAAAAAAAAATAAAACATAAAAAAAATAATAAAAAATTAAAAATGTTAAAAAGTAATAAAAAAATATATATATAGGTTGGTTGGGTGGGTAGATGTTAGAGTACGGAGGAGGGTGGTGTTGTCTGGATAAAAACGCAAAGGTTAATTATTTATTTAAAAAAAAATGAGAGTGGGTTATTTATTTTAACATAATTTTTAAACTGTTTAATTTACACCAATATATGGATATTCGTCTAGTTATATCTATAGTTAAATAGCTGTATTTTAAATATCAAATTATTTTTAATGTTATTGATATAATTTTTGGTATTATTATTAATAATATTATTACTATTATTATTATTTATTATTATTATTATTATTATTATTATTATTATTATTATTATTTTTTTATTATTATCCTATATTAAGATAATGAGTTTTTACCATGTAAAGTCACAATAAATGTTACTATTAAAGTAACAATAATGTATTTTAAGTTATATGTTAATATGAATGTTATCTCTTAATTCTAATTTTAATCATTTTATTAATTTAATTTTATGTTAATATCGATTATTATTTTTTCCGGTTCAATTATATTTCCATTCAGCTTTATCTTTTTTGTTTGTTATGGATAACTATTATTTTTACTTACTTTCAACTCCTTTTTGTAAAATATCTTTGTTCCTTGTTTAATAATTTGGTTTTTGTGTGATGGTAGTCCCAAATTCGTATTGTTTTGCTTTTTCATGGCAAATACGAAGATGAAACCACATACTCCATTTGTAGTTCCAAAGTATTTGGGACCTGAAGATTCTGCTTTGGTTCTACAAATTTCAATTGTATTCATATTATTCTTTTTTTCCTTCAATGTTCAATGTGCTATAAGTTATTATATTCAATGGTTAATTTCAAATGGTTAATATTGTTTACTATAATTCAATTTAATTCTTCGTTTTGGTTTATTGTTTTATTGATAAAATCCGTTGGTGAATCTTGTCTACTTTTAATGGTATTATATATATATATATATATATACAGTGTTCTCGCTGTCACTCGCCATTGCTCCAAATTGCGACTAAAATCTTCATTTGGCGAGTAAACAAGCGATTAGATTCGCCAAATTGCTAATTCTCAATTTTTGCTTTTTCTTTCTTTCTTTCTTTTTCTTCTTCTATTTTTTTTTTTCGTTTTTCATACATATTTTTAATATATATATATATTTAATGTATTTGTAGCGAATAGTTGAATTTAGATTAATAACAATCAATGTCACAATTATAAAAACTGAGGCTATTTTAGAACATATTGAAAAAAAGAGGGGGTACATTAAAGGATTAAAGATAATTTTTTTAGTGCTACACGGCGAATCTATTTTGCTAATATTGTTTTCATTTGGCGAATGTTTTTTATTTTTAATTAGCCAAATTACTAACGTTGGTCTAATGTCAGCGAGAACACTGTGTGTATATATATATATATATATATATGTACAACTTCCCTTTTCCTTTCGTAATATGTTGCATATCAAAACGTTAGGCTGACGCACATTTTACGCTTTCACAGCAGATTTTATTGTGTTTCGCAGAAACCCTCTGATATACTAACAGAGAATACATATTTCCTTAAGGAGCCATATTTTTGTGCCGAGCTTTTTCCGGAATCGTTGTTTTAGAAGATAAAATTCTGGTGTTATATCACCCGAGAAAAAAGGCTGCTCGAGGAACAAGCATTTTCTTGGATAATATAAGAGAACTGACATTTAATAGAAAGAAAGAAAAAAAAACATTTTGGCACAACTTTAAGTTAGTTTTCCGAGCAATGCGCCCACATCTGACAGTAAAGAAATAAAAACTGTTATTCCTGGTGCGTAATAATGTGATTAGATGACATGGGTATATTTGTCTAAGAAATATAGAGTGATATATATTTTCATTTCCAGATGCTAACATTTTATTAAATTTATTAAATATATTGAATATAAGAGTGGTGTTTAGAACAACGTATATTAATTTCATAAAATGTGAAATAGTTTAATATAATTAAAACGAACCCCAAACAATTTTCCCTCCAATACCATTATGTAATGGATTATTTTTGTGTGGCTTTGTATATTAATCACAAACATTCTTTGCACGACAAATTGCATAAAATGTATATTATTGTATTATTTCATAGATGCATATGATTTGTTTTAAGTTCAAAAGAGTGTAGCATCCTTAAAATGCACTTTGTCACGCAAGTTTTAACTGTCTTATTAATCTTGAAGATTCAATCAGCTGTAATTATGTTTAAATATTTACATTAAAAGTTTAGTCATACATTTAATACATACTTTTTTTTTCTATACATAAACCAAAAAATTCCATTCTTTTTCATCATTTCAAAATGTATCAACAAATAAAAATGAAACATTTGCATATATCACATTAAATTATTATCTATGACTTTATATCAATAAAACGGTTTCATAAAATGCAAATTCCAAGGAATCCCTTATCTCAAAAAATAATAAAAAAACTTCTACTTTCCTTTCGCAATGTGTTCCATATAAAAACGTTAGGCTGCCGACCATTTTATGCTTTCACAGCAGATTTTATTGTGTTTCGCAGAAACCGTCTGATATACCAACAGAAAAAAAAAAAAAACAATTTTACTCAAGGGGCCATATTTTTGTGATAAGTTTTTTTTTTTTTTTTTTTTTTTTTTTTTTTTTTTTTTGAGTCGTTGCTTTAAAAAAAAAATATGGTGTTATTTCACCAGAGAAAAAAGCTGCTCAAGGAAAAAGTATTTGCTTGGATAATATAAAAGAGCTGATATTTAATAGAAAGAAAGAAAGAAAAAAATATTTAGGCACAATTTTAAGTTAGTTTCCAAGCAATACGTCCAGATCTGACTGTAAAGAAAGGAAAATCTATGTTACCTGGTATGTCATAATGTGATTAGATGGGTATATTTGTTAAGCAATATAGAGCGATAGCTATTATCAAGTCTCAGAGTGTAATATTCTATTAAATTTATTAAATATATCGAATAAACGACGAATTATTAGCACATGTTATAAATAGATAAATATAAGTATCGCATCTAGGAAATTATATGGAAAACACTGAAAAATCATTAATTTTCAAAGTCTGCCAAAAATTATGCCTTTTTTTCACTATCTCAGAAATGCACTGAAATTTTAGGAAAACTAGTCGTTGGCGGCCACCGTAATACTTACGCATCATGGATATGTATATGGAAATAAAACATGTGAAAACTATTTATACAATGCACTGCAATTCATAAACAAAATTTAAATATTGTTAATATACATAGTAATGCTATATTAAAGAACTGCTGCAATTTCGACAAATTATATAAAACGCCAAACTACTCAAGAACTGCGTAAAAGAAACATCCTTATAACTCCGAAAATAATAATTCTATTAACTAACAATTAACTGCATCATATTAAGCGTCTCATTTCCAATTAAAATAAACCTCTGAATTGAAATTTGAATGAAATACAGGGTCATGAAAAATCGAAGAATGTGGAAAACAGGATTACAAATATCTCGGCAACTAATAATCCGATCTACTTCGTTCTATATGTAAAATGTGTGTTATTTTATTGCCTTTTACGTTCATTCCTTAGAACAAAAAAATTCGAAAATTTTTATATACCTTTCATCAGAACGAAATTTTCGAGAGTCCGAAAAAAATAGTTCCGGATAATCGAGGTTGCTGATATTAAATGGGCTTCGTCTCATTCTTACATACTAACTACATACAAAATTTCAAGTCTCTATCTCAATTTGTTTGGGAGATAGAGCGTTTACAGACAGACAGACAGACAGACAGACGGACGGCAAATTTTTTTTTCTAAAAATATGTTTTTCGGAATCTCCAGTGTCTAAAACGTGTAAATCCGTCAAAAAAATTTTTCGATTTTCAAAACGATTGCAAGACTTACCCTATACTACGTATGATGGGTAAGTAAAAACGTTAAATACACATTCAGAAAATTTATGGAGAACTTCGTCTGTTCAAAACAAATCGAAAATTCCATATCAGACGCATCAAATGCGATGCGTTCGAACTATAACGGAGTTTTAAAAATATTCAGATCTTGGTGTGATAGTATACAGTACTTCGGATAGTATTTATGAATCTGAAACTATTTGCGTGTCCCTGTAGATACTATCAGCTTTCTATTGTACAGGAAGTAACCTTCAGTAGACTCCAGCAATGCATTTCAATTTCACAAAATATGAAATTGTGTAATATAATTAAAACGCACTTTAAAGAATGTTTCCTCCACCAGACCATTATGTATGTAATAGAATACTTTTGTGTGGTCCTGCATATTCATAAAAATAATTCTTTGCACAACAGATTGCACAAAATGTATATTTTAGTATATAATTCATAGATGCATATAAATTGTATTATTTTCGAAAGAGAACCAATCCAATTTTCAAAAAATTTTAAGTGGTTTGATTAAACTATGCAGCAATAATATATTTAAAATTTCAAACGATTAGGTTGGTAGTTTTTGTGTTGTTATATGCGGACAGACGGACACAGTGACGGATTGAACACAGTTTTGAAAACAGTTTCATACAAAACAAATCCCAAGCCATTCCTTATCTCAGAAAATAATAACATAACTTTCCCTGTTCTTTTGTTAATGTGCTGCAAAATTTTAATTGGCTGCCGCACATTTTATGCTTTCTCAGCAGATTTTGTTGTGTTTCGCAGAAACCGTCTAGATACACTAAAAGAGAGAAACCCATTTCACTCAAGGGGACATTTATTGTGACGAGTCGCTGCTTTAGAAGATAAAATTCTGGAGTTATATCACCAGAGAAAAAAAAGCTGCTCAAGGAGAAAGTATTTGGTTGTTTAATATAAAAAAAACTGACATTTAATAGAAAGAAGGTGAATAAAAAACCATTTTGGCGCAACTTTAAGTTAGTTTCCAAGCCATATGTCGAGATCCGACAGCGTAGAAATAAAAATCTGTTTTTCCTAGTGTATAATGATGTGATAAGATTTGGTATAAATGACAACTTCAGACAAATTTTGCGAATTTTTCAATATAATAGTATTTTAACTACCATATCATCTGAGATAGCTGTGCGATTCTAATGTGCATAGTTTGAGAAAGTTATTCTGATCATTATGCAATTTACAAAATCTCTATGCATTGTTTTATTTTTGGGTTATTACGTAACATAATTTGTCATAATTTCCATTATTTTTCTTTTAAAAAAATTATTATTGGATAATAGCTAAAATTTATATATTATTTTTTTCAAAATTTGAAAGTAAATGTCATTTTAAAAATTGGATAACAAGAAAATTTAAAAAATTTTTATTTAAAAAATTTAAAAAAAACAAAAACACTTCCAAAGGTGTGCAAATACCTCAATATATTTAAATTTAAAACTCAGTTATACACTTAACCTAAGCTTATTTTTATAAATGAACCTGAAAGTTTCATTCGTTTTGATAATTTTAAAATGTACGATGAAATAAAAAATGAAACATTTGCTTACATCACATTAAATTATTAACTATGACTTTGTTTCAGTAAAAAAGTTTCTTAAAATACAAATCCCAAGCTATCCCTTACCTTAAAAAAAGTAATAATATAACTTTTCCTTTCCTTTCGTAATGTGATGCATATCCAAACGTTAGGCGGCCGCACACTTTATGCTTATTTTTGTGATGAGTTTTTTCCGGAGTCTTTGCTTTAGAAGATAAAATTCTGGAGTTATATCACCAGAGAAAAGAAGCTGCTCAAGGAAACTAGTCGTTGGGGGCCACCGTAATACTTACCCATCATGGATATGTATATGAAAATAAAACATGTGAAAACTATTTATACAATGCATTGCAATTCATAAACAAAATTCAAATATTGTTAATATACATAGTAATGCTATATTAAAGAACTGCTGATGTACCAATTTCGACAAATTATATAAAACGCCAAACTACTCAAGTAGTACCAAACTGCGTAAAAAAAACATCCTTATAACTCCAAAAATAATAATTCTATTAACTAACAATTAATTGCGTCGGATTAAGCGTCTCATTTCCAATTAAAATATACCTCTGAATTGAAATTTGAATGAAATACAGGGTCATGAAAAATCGAAGAATGTGAAAAACAGGATTACCAATATCTCGGCAATTAATAATCCGATCGACTTCGTTCTATATGCAAAATGTGTGTTATTTTATTGCCTTTTACGTCCATTCCTTAGAACAAAAAAATTCGAAAATTTTTATGTACCTTTTATCAGAACGAATTTTTCGAGAGTCCGAAAAAAATAGTTCCGGATAATCGAGGTTGCTGATATTAAATAGGATTTGTCCCATTCTTACATACTAACTACATACAAAATATCAAGTCTCTATCTCAATTTGTTAGGGAGATAGAGCGTTTACAGACTGACAGACAGACAGACGGACGGCAAAATTTTTTTTCTAAAAATATGTTTTTCGGAATCTCCACTATCTAAAACGTGTAAATCCGTCAAAAAAAATTTTCGATTTTCAAAATGATTGCAAGACTTACCCTATACTACGTATGATGGATAAGTAAAAGCATTTGCTTGGATAATATAAAAAAAAAAAACTGGCATTTAATAGAAAGAGAGAAAAAACATTCGGGCACAATTTTATGTTAGTTTCCAAGCAACGCGTCCAGATCTGACAGTAAAGAAATAAAAATCTATTTTTCGTGGTATGTAGTAATGTGATTAGATGACTTTGGTATATTTGTCTAAGGAATATGGAACGATATATATTTCATTTCAAGTGTCAGGGTCTAACACTGTATTAAATTTATTAAATATATTGAATATAAGTGGAATGTTTACTGCATTTTATAAATGAGTAAAATATAAATATCACACCTGGGAAATAGCGGTGAGCAAAAACGTGGAAAACATTGAAAAATCATTAATATACATGGTCCGCCAAAAATTTCATCATATATTCTCACTATCTCAAAAATGCTTATTTTTTTACGGGGGGGAGTGAACGTGAAACACATATTCAGTAAATTTAATAAGAACTTCATCTGCTTAAAAAAGTCGGAAATTACATGTCAAACGTAGCAAATGAGATGTGTTCGTACTAAAACGGAGTTCTTAAAATTTACATTACTTGGGATACATTACAATATCCGAAATCTTTTGTGTGTCCCTGTAAATATTAATTTTTATCTACTATACAGATATTAATCTGTACTAAACCGCAGCAAATAATATTATATCAATCAAACCATACCATGTCATACCAATCAAATCATATCATTTCAAAAATATGCATTAAAATAATGTTTTTATTAGTATTTGACGTCCTTTATAGCAATTAAATATTTTAATGCATATTTTTGAAATGTTTTTAATGGACGTATAAGAAACCTTCTATTTATAATTAATATCAAATCATATCAATCTTGCTCAGTATATCAGTATATTCCATAATATGTGAAATAATTTAATATAATTAAAACATACCTCAAACAATGTTCCCCCCCCCCCCTATACCATTATGTAATAGAATATTTTGTGTGACCCTATATATTATAAAAATATTCTGCGCACCACAGATTGTACAAAATGTATATTTTAGTACATATTTCATAGATGCATATGAATTTTATTATGTTCGAAAGAGTGTAACATCATTAAACTGCATTTGAAACTATTTTTACACTCTGGCCGTAATGTAACGGAATATTTTTTACTGTCCGTGTAATTGAACTTTACATCCAATTTTCATTAATTTGAAATCACTCGACAAAATTATGTAACAATTATATATTTTAAATTTCAAACGATTCGGTTCGGTAGATTTTGCGTTGTTATATGCGGACAAACGGACAGATTGAACAATGATTATATGTACTACGTATTTATATAATTACGAACGCACCTAAAAAAGTTGTAGGCAAATGGTCAGCTGGTAGAAAGGTAAGGTGAGTTAAACTTTGTGGAATATTACTGGAATGGTCTTTCTAAAACAAACAGTTAAATAAAAAATTTGTCTTTCGATGTTTCTTAAAGAAGTTTTGAACAATTAAAGTTTGTACTCATAATCTTTTCATGCAGAAATTAATTTATATATATATATATATATATATATATATATATTTACCATTGAAAAATGGTTGTTGTTTTCGGTGGAGGATTGACAAAATGACGTGGTCACTTTTGAATTTAAATTAAATTCTTTACTTTTAGAAGAATTTTTATTTGAATTTAAATTAAATTCTTTACTTTTAGAAGAATTTTTATTTGAATTTAAATTAAAATGTTTAAAATCATTGTAATAAAGGAGAAAACTAACAAATTTAAAAATAGGTAGACGAAAATTCAGATACGGAAAAAGCCGAAGCCAAAGAAATGAATGACCGTGAATATCGCATTCATTGACATTAAACACAATACGCGTACTTAAACAATCATAAAGTGATTTTTATTTCGACTTTTTATTAATGTTTTACTAATTTATTTGTTCTTTTGTTATTTAAAATAAAAATTTAGTCAACATGTATAAATTGCTTATTAGTTTGGTGATTCGTATCATTTGGCGAAATTGGTCGACGGGATAACTAAGTAGTATTGTATTTGGTTTGGCGCAAAAACGACTTTCAATGCAGAAAACGGGAGAAAATCAAAAGATTATCGAGCCGCTGAAAACCAATTACGTGTTGAAAGGCGATCACGAAAAAGGAAGCAATTTAATGCCGAACCGATTAATTGTAAAACATCATGTCTCGAGGGCGACCAATCCACTAGCCATGGCGTTTTACAATCGGTCGGTTCTAACCAGGAAAATTTGATAGCCAATAGTGATTCTAACAAGTCGGAAAATGTTATAGCTATTACTCTTGATTTTCCACCACCTAAAAAGAAAACTAAAAAGCAATTGACTTGGGAAAAACTGGAAAAAAACTTGTTTGATTCAATGTCTGATGGACCCATTCACAGATGCATGTGCTGCGATTGACTTTGGTTTAAAACCTCCATCACCAAAATTCTGTATTGTAAAATCAAACAGTATGTGCCAAAGTCTTACAAGTATAACAGTATATGCCAAAGCTGTATTTTAATAATGATTACTTTCGTACCAACAATGTTACATAGTTTGAAATGTTTTTTTCGTCGGCAACTTTTATGCTTGGCGACAATGGTGTGATGTAACTTAAACGAACCGTACCTTCAAATTGCAGCATGTATAAAATCATTTATAGCAGTGGCACGGATAATACAACAACAATAAAACAACTGGTATTTAGCTTAAAATGATAGATGAGTGTTTCTAGCGAAACATTTTTCAAATGGTTGGTGTAATTTCTTAAATTACATTTTTTTTGTGACAAAGGAGAACCTATTATAAAATAATTTCATTATTGTACTGCATGTTAATTATTACCTGTCCACAAATCAGATCTCCATAAATAAATTCTCAAATGCTGCTTTTTTTATCTAATACTTTTTAGGGCAATAGTTCTCTGTCCTCATGTGAGACCCCTATGAATAAAAGTTTTAATTTCATGAAAAAGTGAAAAGATTTTGCCTAACTAAAAAAAGCTATTATTTCGTTGCCATAATAAAACCATTGCAGAAATGTTTTCTTAACTGCCATGTCCGTAAGATTTGTGTCTAGTAAGATTTCATTACACTTTTCCGTCATTCGCCTATATAACATTCCGTTGAAATTGAAAGGCGTCTTATAAACTGATACATTCAAATGATTTCACAGAAAAAAAAATCTGTTGACACTAGACCTGGAAAATACGGAGGCTTCAGAATGTTTGATTCTAGTGCTAATCTAATCCAATAATACTTTAAGATTCCAAAGCAGGATTGTTACAAGTACATACTTTTGAATACCATTATTAACGAAAACGTAATCATCGTCTTATTTAAGCTCAGAAATTTGCAATTAAATAAAGGGGAGACATATGTTTTGAACGATTATTCTAAAATTAATTAATCGCGTTTTTCTATTGATTTCAATAACTTTGAAGTAGGTACAATTTAAAATCTTTTTTCTGTAGTGAGAGAGGAAACCATCTTAGTGAAGATTTTTCTTCAGAAATAAATCAATATTCTTGAAAAGGGACAGAATTTTCAACAATTTGTGTGATCATTGGATCGAGTTTGTCATGTAGCATTATAATATATAGATGGCCAGTTATATGTTTGTCCAGAAAAAAGAAACCAATAGTATCTAGAATTGATACCGAGGCATTAACTATTTTGAAGATTTATAGGAATATAGTCTGTCATGTTTCGTAAAGGTTCTTAGCTTTGAATATCACTATTTCCGCTTTGTTTAGTGACAGGTATCTGTGATTTAAAAGAACGAAGATTGCCTTTTGAAATGGATGTATTTATTCGAAAGTGTGTGTTTATACAAGCCCTGTCTTGGTAGCTCTAAGTATTTATGAGTATTATATGCACCAAAATCATCAAACATTATGAGGCCTCCATATTCTCCAGATTACATTCCTAAGGATTTTTTTCTATAGGAGCATTTGAATGCGATAATTTATGAGATTCCATTTGATTTCATGGGGGGGGGGGGGGGATTAAATCAGAGTTGGGTTAGGCTGTAAAGAAATCTTCCAGCCACATTTAAAGCAGTCAGAAAAGAACATCTGCAGCAGCTCCATTATTGGCAAGAATTGGAATTGCAGACAATTCAAGCTTCTTTAGAATTAAGTTGAGTAAGGTCATTATTTTTTGTTTTTCTACGAAATTAGGAGTTAAAACTTCGACTGTCAAAATTGCATTAAAAGCTATTGTACCACAAAATCTTATCTTTTTTAATTAACATTTTTACAATTTTATTTTTTTTCTTTTATCTTTGAGAAACGTATGATGTGTGACACATCACAAGACTTCTCATCCCTTTATCATTTGAAATTTCAACGTTGAACCTCTCCTTTCCCTAAAAGCTTCCACGCTTATCACCCCCCAAATTTACCAGATGAAATCCCCCTTGATTATTTTGCCGTTTTCCAAATTTTTAATGAATTTCAAAAATAATTAAAACTTTCAAAATATGACATTCAATAGAGGATTAGACACGTGTGTGTGTCTGTGGGGGGGGGGGGGGGGGGGGTGGGGGGTGGAGAGGGAATCATAGCATAGCGTGTAAATAATTTGTGCTTATTCAATAACATTCTAATTTGTAAACAATAATGAAATATTACACAAATTCAGACAAGTATATACTAATAATCTTACTTGATTGGGATAGTATGGTTCCAACCGTTCATTACACTTACAATCATCCAGAAAATCAACAAAATTTAAATAAAGTATTGTTCATTTGGCACACTATTTATGTCACATAATCGTCATCAAATCTTTTCTTACCTAGAAAAAAAAATGAAAATACATTAATAAATATTTAGAACAACAGTAAACATCATTGTTAATTTTTTTATACATTTAAAATAATGAAATACACACTTAACATGCGTTAAAAAACATTTGATAAAAAACTATTGTTGAAGAAACAGAGAACTTTGAATGAATCTGAGGAAGGAAGCCCTCTATCATGATACTTTTAACAAATAACATAAAAAAAAAAAAAAAAAAAAAAAAAAAAAAAAAAAAAAAATCCTGCTTTTAGCATTGATTCTGAGACACTTTCCGACGCATTCAGAATATGTATCAAAACTTCATTGTTTTATAAAGTGAAAGATTATGTCTAAGTAAACAATTTGGAAAATACGTAAAACATTTGGGTGTTCAAATTTGGCAATCAGGAGTGGGGAAATTCACGATTTCACTCGCCACTGGTGGAGGAATTTTCTGACAGAGCGAGTAAATTTCAAGTTGGTCTTCAAAAATTTAAAACTATAGAGATATACTGAAAACTTAAAAAAAAAACTAGTTAGCTAAATTTTGTAACTTTCCTTAATTACTGGGATTTAAACATGGTACTAAATTCTATTCTATATTATACATTTCCTCTCTTGTCTACATTACTTAATTTAATGAAAAAAAATATGAAAATGCACTGAAGGTACAATAATCAACTATTTTTGAAGTTGCGCAAAATTTACCGTAACAATTTTAGCTGCATCTTACATTTTGCTAGATGGTAATATAAATCATTGGCTGGTAAGATTTTCTAAAATATCCCACCTCTAGTAATAACTATTTTCAATCGCAACTGTAATGAATCTCTGTTGATCTATCAATTTATGAATATGCTGCATATTATACTAAAAGTTTGTTCGGTCAGGAAACTTTAAAAAAGTGAAAATTCCCTTTCAGCAATTTCCATCAATAAATGGAAATGTACTCGACTTCTTTCATACAGTACTGTAAATGATCTATATAATTTATTTTATAGCTATGAAGTATTATGCAAGAAATTTGTTAAATTTAAAATTGCCTAACAGATCTTAAAACGCACTTCCATTATAGAAATTACTGTAAACAGATTCTTTTGTGTGTTCCTATAAATGAATGATAAATGCCATATATATTATATTCTACAGTAAGCACTTGCAAGGTTACTAGTGGTACACCTCTAATCTACAGGGTTGTTATAAAGTTCGCCTATTCAGAAGGCCCTAGAGCCGGTTCTATGGCTCCAAACGAAGCAAAATTTCACTAGTACGTAGTTGAAGATATGCGCTCTTCGAAAATCGAAAAAAAATTAGTTAAAATTTTTGTCAATAGGTGTCGTTGCGCCAATATTTAAGCCGATATTTGCAGATTCCTTATATCAGTTTCAGCCAATTCAGACGAAGCACGCACATTTAAAAGTTTCAACAAATTCCAACGAACTGTGAATTGTTATAATTAAAGTTTACCTAATCAGACAGCTCTAGAGCCTGACCTATGACTCCAAACAATACAGAAAAACGAATATCATTTCAGGTGATGTAATCTGCATCAACAAAAATAAAACATGTCGCTCGGCAGTAAGGAAATAACGAAGAATAACATTACGCATGTTCAATGAATCTTCTGCCATTTTCAGTAATGCATTCCATTCTCAGAATTGTGCTTTCTGGAGCATTGCGTAAACTGTCCTGTGAGATTGAGCGATTGTGAAATCTAATACTGTATTTCAGATCAGAGATTGTCTGGCATTTGTCTTTATATAAAGGAATCTGCAAATATTGGCACAGCGCCACCTATTGACAAAACTTTTAACTAATTTTTCTTTCGATTTTCGCAGAGCGCATCTCTTCAACTACGTACTAGTGAAATTTTGCTTCGTTTGGAGTCATAGATCCAGCTCTAGAGCCTTCTGAATAGGCGAACTTTAATTATAACAACCCTGTATATGTCAATTTTAATATGTTTAAAGTAGTTTAGCGTTATTAAAATATAACTCAAACGATTTTGAATTTTTTATTCACTAGAGCTTTCCGCCTACCTCCATTTAAAATCCGAAGACCCTTTTTCTCTAAATTTAATTCTCCATATCAGCGGTTCCCAACCTATAGGTCGCGACCCACTAGTGGGTCGCAGGATAATCGAGTTTTGTCACAGAAAAAAAAAAAAAATTTTTTTTCCTGTTTAAAAGATATAGCAATTGCAACAATAAATGATATTTCAAGAGGAAATCCTTAATTTTCTTCTGGATAAACATACAAACTGAGTATCCAGAAATATCTAAATCAGCTTTGAGCTCCTTTGTGATCTTCAACACGACATGCTTTTTCGATTTTGCTGTTTTTGGAAAATAGATACGGAACCGAAGCAAACTGCGAACAAGTTTAAACCATTATGTAGATACTTGATTGCAAACGCCAATGCCAGAAGTCTCATTAAATATAAAGTGGTATCTTGATAATTAATTAAATGTATGATATTTTTAATTATTTGTAGTTTTAATTATTTGCTTTAGTCATTATTACACTTACATACTTTAATATTACCAATTCGTGTTTTTGTTGCTAGTGTATGCTTCATATGAAAATATGCCTTTTTCGTAGAATAGTATAAACAGTAGTTTTTAGAGGTCGTTCAGCAAATTTCATACTTATATGCATCCTTATAATAGTTCGGTCACGATTTTTTTTTTTTTTTTACATCAAAGATGAGTCGCGCATAGGTGCCAACCTGACATCGATTATCCGTAATACATGCGTTAATTTGACCCTGGTTTAATGAGTTTCGAACCAGAATTTTTTCAAAGAAATGAAATTAAGTATGTTTCTGTAACAATCCTGAAATTAAATAAATAAAGATTCATTAAATATATTTTCTGGTTTGAAATGACGTTAACCTGGATCAAACTAATCCGGGTATTACGGAAGATTAGTTGAAAGTTGGCAGCTATGATCGTGTACCAATAAAGGTTGGAAACCGCTGCTCTATATTGTTCTATAACATTATCAACGTTTATCTATTTTTAAAAATTAAACGTGAAAATGACGTCTCTGAAGCTAAAGCAATACAATGATGAAAAAATACAGCCACCTGCATCTTTTAGCACTGCTGATACCAAAATGAATCTGGAATTTTTTTTTATTACTATTATTGTTGTTCTTTTTAATCTACTAACATCGAATTTGAAAGAGAGGCATTCAGGGTCATTAAAAATATTCATATTTATAATAATATTAAGGATTAATGAGAAAAAGAAAGTTTTTTCGGATAAAAATTCAATCTGTACGTTGTTTAAGGGAGACCCGTACCCCATTTTCGGCCAAAAATCACCAAAAGTTTAAAAAAAAAAAAAAATTCTCAGAAAACGATAAAATACATATTTGCGAATATCCATGCAAAATTTCGGAACTCGGGGACACTTGGAACAGGTAGAAAATGAGCTTTTTTAATTGTACTCACTATAGAGTTTAAAGGACTAGCGGCCATTTAAAACGTGTTTTCCTGAAAATGACTTTTTTCATATTTTGCCTAAGTTCAAAGTACTAAGGCTCAGTGGTAAATTGATTTGAAACAAAGTGTTTATGTTTTTAGAATCTTAAAAAAAATTTGCAAGAAAAGTAAGGAGAGATATTTTTTTAAACTATTTCTGGAAATTTTATATAAATTGGTAAACATGAAAATTATAAAGAATTTAAGTAAATTTACCATGCGTATATATATATATATATATATATATATATATATATATATATATATATATATTTTTAGCCGATTAAAATAGAAAATTAAAAATATCTCTCCTTACTTCTTTTCTATATACTATGACACTATTTAAGAAATTTTAGTAATACCAAAATATTGAAAACTGAATGAGGAGTAGTAATTTTAAAAAGTGTATTTTTCGACAAAAAAATGTCATAAAAATCGACATAAAAATATACTTTTTAATAAAAAGTGAATTTTTTTGCTAATTATTCCTTACAAAAAGATTCTTAAGTAGTACACCAAAATTCATTACTTTAAAATCAATAATAAAAATTTTGGGGGTTTTCTTACAGGTCTCCCTTAATCCCTTCGGGACAGGAGTCTTTTACGAAATTTTTAATGTTTTGTCACCGGTTTTTAAATACAAAAATTTAAGTCTTATACAATGCTCCGATTAAATAAGGAAAATTTTACAGTAAAATTTTACTGGTGGGGATAAACATAGATTCTTAAGCCTATTTGCGGTACGTATACGTGTCGCTCGTCCCCAAGGAGTTAAAAAAATATACATATATTTGATCAGTTATAATAATCTTGTGTATCTGGTTTGGACACTATGACATTAAAATTTGGCGATGATTCGTTGAAAATTGTTAATGTTATTAATACTATTATTTATTATTAATGTGTAATGAGAAATGTTAATGTAGTAATAGCTACAATCTGACTTCATATATACTTATCAAAACACTAAGTAAACATTCTAAAATATATATGTGTCTGAAAAATAAGTCACCTTTACATACATACGTATATGCATAAATTTTTAAAATTACACCGTTGTCATAAAATGTTTAATCTTGTCGCTAAAATTTACCTGTATGGCCAATAAATGTTTATTGGCTAATGGAAATGTGTAATTAGTTATCCTTCAAAAACTCAAACAAGCATATAAATGGAGGAAAATTTAACGGATACCCAGAATTGGTGTGTTAATCTAATTTACAAATTTTGCATATTACACAAATACCTGTGTGTTTTGTATATTACACCGAAATACAGGGTGGTCATTAAAAAACTTCCCCGATATATGAACCCCTAGTGGCCTAACTGCTCAACCAATTTATAAGAAATTTTAGAAATACTTATTTGAAGGTATGTGCTCGAGTTCGTGATGATTTAAAATAGTAGAGCTCTCACAGTTTCGGTTACAATGAAAAAATTTCGAAATTTTCGAAAGGCAACACCCATTTTTTTTTCTGCTCAAATTTATCAGCGCGTTGAAAAACCATAAATGGCATTGGAAATATATAGGTGAAATGAAAAATGTCAACGAAAAACATTTGTAAAAAGGACCATTGTGACGAAAGAAGAATTGATTACAAGACATTTTTTGCATTAGATGATTTATTTTCACTTGAACACTGGGTAAAGTTGTAATATTTGTTTAAAAATGTGTTTTTAGAGTTGTGTTTGTGCACGTATAGTAATAATAAAAATGTAACCATTTGTTTCACAGTGCTGAATATTATGTTATATAGGAATTAATTAGGATTGAGTGGCACGATATTACACTGGCATTTTTAGTGATACGTGTATCATTCCAACATAATTTATGGTTTTTCAATACGCCCAGGAATTTGCATAGGAAAGAAAACCAAGCTACCATTTAAAAAAAAAATTGAAAAAAAATTCACTGTAACCGCAACCGCGAGAGCTCTGTTGTTTTAAATCATCAACATCTCGAGTGCAAAACTTCAAATAACTAAATCTGAAATTTACTTTCGATTGGTTGAGGGGTTAGGCCGCTAGGAATACATATATAGGCGAAGTTTTTATTACGACCACCCTATTTATGGAACAGTATTACACAAATATATGCGTAAGAACAGAATATTACATAAAAATATGCATACGATTTTTACACAGATAAATAAGCAAGAACAGAATATTTCATAGAAGTATGCATGACTTTTAAGCATTGATAAATGTGTAAGAACAGAATATTACATAAAAGTATGCATGCGACTTTTATACAGATAAAAGTGTAAGAACAGAATATCACATAGGTTAATGTGTAACAGTATTAAGCAAAAAAATGTGTAAGAGTAGATATTAAACAAAAATATTTGTATTTATGTGAATACAAAAAATATCGATACTTGAAAACTTGGCTTATGCAATAGTAGATAAATAGTTAAGTTAATGGCTTAGAAATTTGGTGATCATGAGTTCAAACCCGTATCTGTAAGTATTGTTTGTTTATTATTTTGTCTTTTTTTTTTCGGATTAAACAAAGAATTTCTTCTCTTGATGTAGATGTATCTTTTAAAATTTGTGACTGAAACTGCTAAAAAGAAAACATTCCGGAAATAACACCGGCGTCAAGTTTTCCATATTTTCCAACATTTTACTTTGCAGTGTATTTATTTCGACAATGCACTTTCTATTTATAAGTTATACGATTTTACAGATTCAAAACAACTGTAATAGCTGATGGTATGTAGTAAATATAATTTCAGATTAGTATTTTTTATTATTATTAAGGTTATTTTGTGTATAAAAACAAATCTGCTGAAAAAAGTACAAATACAGCAAGCATATGTGTTTGTTCTTCAAGCAAATTTGTTTTGTGAGCATTAAAATATTTAATTAAAAATTTACATCCTAAAATAAAAAGTTATGTACTATGTACACGAAATGCATTGAGTCTGCATATTACACAGATATATGTGTACTCGTGTGCAATTTACACATTAAACTGTAGATTTCTTATAAGATTTTGAACACTAAAATCGCTTAATGTGCTATTAAATTACGCAGAAAAATTTGCATTTTTAAATTAACACTCCGCGGTGTGTATTTCTTAATTCACACACCTTTTTTACACCTACAGACAAACCGTTTTTGTATCATCAGTATACACGTTTTAATGTGTAATTTTACGAATTTATTTTGTAGAGTGTATGTGCTTCATAAAGTTGTTAGTAAAGAATTAAAAAAAAAGGTTAAAGGCAGGGGTGCAAAAATCTAGGCGCCAGAGTGTTGTCTCTCACCACTAAAATTTTAAAGTTTTTTTCGCTTAAAATTTAATAGCATTCTAGCAGGAATTTTACACGAAATATTAGATGAAGAAAAACCAAATAAATTTTGTGGTGAGAAACTGCCGGCTGGCGCCTAGATTTTTGCACCCCTGGTTAAAGGTATCAATCTTTAACATCATTAACTTTTTTCTTTTCCGAATTATAATAATCACATAGTCTCAAGACTTAATCTTTTGAGAAGTACCCAAGATTATTATAACTATAATCAAGTAATTTTATTTTTAAACAACGTATAAAATCAAATTTTTATGTGAAAAATCTTTTATTTTTCTTCATTTAGTTTCATTTTTACAAATATCAATAGTTCTTAATGACCTTCAATATAATATCGATTATAAAATATATAAATAAATAAAAACATCTTTGTTCCAGGTTCATTTAAGGATATCATTTGTGCTGCAATCCGCTGAACACTATATTTTAGGCATCAAAAAACATTAATACATTAAAAGCGCCATTTTTATTTTTAATTAAAAGAAAAAGAAAAACGCTAATGATGTTAAAGATTGATATACTAAATTCCTCCAAACCAATTATTACTCCAATGTACAGTTGCCACAGCTTCAGCGGCGCCATTTTTTTTTTTTTTTTTTTTTTTTTTTTTATAAAAAACAAATGAAAAATGCTAATGATATTAAAGATTGATACAATAAATACCTACAAACCAATTATTATTCCAATATACAGTTCTTTCAGAGAATAAATAAATTAAAAAAAAATCAGGAATTTTTCATGCGTTGTAGGTTAGTGTTCTTTATTAATCGTCTGTTCTATGAAATAAGATTTGTTTTGTGCATTTAATAATGTTAGATAAAAACAAGTATGAAATTGCATATCAAACGTAGCAAATGAGGTGCGTTCATACTATAATGAAGTCTTAAAAAAATTAGATCTTGATGTAATAGTATATACAATACTTCGGATACAATATAAGTATCCGAAATCTTTTTTGCGTCTCTGTAAATACTGTCTGCTTTATCTTATGCAGGAAGTAACTTGTAATAAACCTCAGCACCGTATGTCAATTTCATAAAATGTGAAATAGTTTAATAAGATTAAAACACGCCCCAAACAATGTTTCCTCCATTATCTGATGGAATAATTTTGTGTGGCCCTGTAGATGAAATAAAATTATATTCTTTGCATCACAGATTGTACAGAGTGCATATTTTAGTATACATATCATAGGTATATAAATTTTATTATTTTCGGAAGAGTGCGACATCGTTAAAATTGACTTGAAAATATTTATCCCATGGGCCATAATGTAACGGAATAATTTTGATTGTCCCTGTCACTAAACTAAACATCCGATTTTCATAAAATTTGATTTGACTTGACACAATTATGCAGCAATTATATATTTTAAATTCCAAACGTTTCGGTTGGTTTGTTTTTGCGTTGTTATATACGGACGGACAGACAGACGGATAGATGGACTGAATGTCGACTATGGGTACTACATATTTATATAATTACATGCACCTAATGAAAACTGTTGTGTTCTAAGAATAAACAGTTTTGCCATCATTTCAAAAACATGTGTCAACATGGCAGACTGGATTTATAGATTGGAAATAGGAGAGACCAGATTACATTTCCTGGGCCACGTTTTCCAACTCGCTAGATCTTTAAAACAAGTTGAAGCGTAGCAAATGAGGTGCGTTCGTACGATAATGGAATGGATTCAAAAATATCACTCTCATGTATCAATCTCATAAAATTGTAAATAGTTAATTACAATTAAAATGCGCAACAAACAATGTTCTCTCTATACTCATTATGTAATGGAATACTTTTGTGTGGCCTTGTAAATCAATATAACAAAAGTTCTTTGCTGAAAACATTATGCAAAATCTATATTATAAAATGTACTTTATGATGCATATCAATATTATTATGTTCGAATGAGTGTAATATTATTAAAATGCATTTAAATTTTTTTTTTCCATTGACTGCAATGTAACGGAGTACTTTTGATTGTCCCTGTATTTGATCTATGCATCCTATTTTCAAAAAAATTGAAATGACTTGACAAAATTATGTAGTAAGTATGTAATTTAAATTTCAAACGATTAAAATTCATTTGCAACATTTTCCCCCATTGATCGTAATGTAACGGAATACTTTTGATCGTCCCTGTAATTGATCTATGCATCCGATTCTCATAAAATTTGAAATGACTCGACAAAATTATGTAATAATTATATATTTTAAATTTCAAAAAATTCGGTTGGATAGTTTTTGCGTTGTTATATGCGGACAGACGGACAGACGGTCAGACAGATAGACAGACAGACGGACGGACAGACAGACGGACTGAACGACAACTATAGATGCTACGTATTTACATAATTACGAACGCACCTAATGAGCCTCGAGATGATGCCAGCGGATGAAGTGGCTGAAGTGGTAACATTTTCAAAGCTTATACTTTGGTAGCTGCTGTCACTTAGTCAAAAGAGCTGGGTTTTTTTTTTCTTTTTTTTTCCAACCTTGATTATAAAGAATTAGATTTTTATTAAGCCCTTCGCGGCGGGAGCCTTTTTACGGAATTTTTAATGTTTTGGCACCGATTTTTAAAAACAGAAATTTGTGTCTTATTAAATATAGAAAATGCTCTGATTAAATAGGACAAATTTTTCAGTAAAATTTTATTGGTGGGGATAAACAAGGATTCTTAAGCCTTTTTGCGGCACGTATACGTGTCGCTCGTCCCCGAGGAGTTAAACGTAAAAAAAACGTACTAGCGTTCAATTTATTGTTCTAACGTTGCATGCACTAAAAAGGGTGATTGAGAGTCACTCTCGAGTGCAAAAGGTTAAAACTTTAAATGGCTCTTTCAACAAGTATATGTTCTTTATTGTATATACAGGGCTCCCAAATGGTCCGCGAACTGAACACCAATATTTTTTAACAGGAAATTTTATAGTAGGTTTCTGTAATTTTTGTGCTAAAACTAACCTCCGAAGGCGTTTTCTGCGCAATTTGCAAGAAAAATGTAAAACGAAAATATTTCTAAGAAAATATTGGTGTTCAGTTGGCGGACCATTTGGGAGCCTTGTATATAAGGTAAATCTGTACATGAAAGAAACTTTCAGGCTTTTTGTTATTTTCTTAAAAAATATAAGTATATGAAGATGCGTTGTTTCTTGCTTTTACACTACATATATACCGGGTGTCCAGTAAATAACTGACCCATTTTGAACTTAAATAACAAATAAACGGTTTGAGATAATAATGCGCGGTTTGCGGTGTTGTTATTAGAAAATCAATAAATTTTTAAACATGTACTTTGTTAATATAGTTCAAATTTCGGGAAAAAATATCGCGCTGGCGGTAACAGGCTGTTTGAATACAGACATGGCTCTAATTTTCATAAATATGAGATTTTCGGCAGAATCTATATGTTATCGAATCTGAATCTATATGTTGAATCGACTCTCGAATCATCTTTAGAAATAGGGTACGTTGGTTGGAAAGTGATTTAAAATAATATTTATGATTGAACCATCTGTATTATACTTCACCTCCTCAGTCTTGAGATTGAGATATTATTTTAAATATTATTATATTACATTAACAAAGTGCATATTTTAAAATTTATTTATATTCTAATAACAATACAGCACGCCGCGCATTTTTATCTCAAACAGTTTTTTTTGTTATTTACATTCAAAATGGGTCAGTCATTTACTGGACACCCGGTATCAATAAAAAAAATCTAAGCATTAAATGTAATATTAGGTGTATCTAAAAATCGATCCTCAGTCTTGTGTAGTGCACATTTGAAAATATTAAAAAAATCACTGCTTAAAAATATCTACATTTTATACATATGCATTTTATGAAATTGCAGTTTAATTAATTTTTATTTTCTATTATTTGAGCATTAAAATGCACTGAGTTCACCTATTAGACCATTCTTTTAAAAATAAACAAAATTCTTTAAAAGATAAATTGTTTCCTTAAAATTCCTTTAAAGAAAAGGTTGCTGAGAATATTAACCAACTTTTGCTCTCCAAAAGATACTGGACAACATAGTTCGCTTTAAATAGAACATAACTTTGTTAACTCAAGCGCGAGGTATTAAGTCGAAGTTTTCAGTGCATTTTGAGAGTTCAATTTCTCTCGTGTCCGTAAAGTCATTCCGGCATTATGGCTAATGGGAGAATGACAGTCTTGCAACATTAAGTATGAAGTCTCAAGTTTTCACTTGCATCAATACTCCTGTTTGCAGATTTGAAACACAAATTCACATTAGAAATATAACATGGATGGAATTAACGCTTTTTAAGGGTGTATTTCGATTCAAACTGCTTATTTTCCGATTTATTTTTGAATTCATTTTTGATCTCAAATACACCAAACTTTCAAAATCTCTTATTTGGAAAGTACACAAGGTGCCGTGATTGTCGATTCTTTGATAAATGCAGAAAATATTGCAAAAAAAGCAATCAAAAACAGCATTTCGCACCGATTTTTCCCAAGCGGATGGTCTGGGAACGAAAAAAAGGGTCGTACTGATAAGGTAATTGTTTATAATTCAAATTCTAATGAATTGAGCGTAAAAAGACATCACACGGCACCTCATACGTCCCTTCAAGAATCCACTCAGCAAGTTTCATGTTTCTACTTTTAAAAATGCGTCTGAAATTGCATCGGAAAATTTCGAGCTGTTGAAGGTGAAAAAGCGTATTTTCGAATACACCCCTAACTACACGAAGAGTTTCTCTAATCAAATTATTGTTTTAACTTCTTTCCAAAGCATAATTATAATTTCTACAGAAATTACATAAAATATTTAAAATAAATCAAGGGATTTAATTAAAATTTCTCCAATAAAAACGATGTCTCTGAAGAATCTAAACACATCAATAATTTAACATGTAAAAGCAAGTTCATATAAAAATAATTTATAAAAATTTAATGAAGCACAATGAAAGTAAAATAATAATTTAAAAAATTTAATAAATTTACAACAATTATTTAGAAAATGATTTCTTTCAAAGAGTACAATTTAAGACCTATTAAATAAATTCAGCATTTGAAAAATAAATAAAAACAAGGGTTTTTTTTACAATCAAAAGTGAGTTCAACATCAGAATGTTTCTTTTTTCGTGATTGTCGCACATTTATTGATCGGTGGGGTCAATTATCAAACCTCTTTTTTTTTTTTTTTTTTTTTTTTTTTTAAGACGATCTTTTATGCGACGTCTTTCTTTGGTTTCGGTTTTTTCCATATCTGATAATTTGCGTCAACCCATTTTGTAATTCTAACTAACGACATTTCGATTTCCTATTTAAATAAAAAATCAGTAAAAACAATCATTTTTATGAGATCAGAACGTGGTTTACGTAATAACAGAATCATATATTACGTACGCCATAGATTAAACATTAATATATCCTTGAACAAACAAAAAATGCGGACACAACAAAGGTTCATTTTCGTCCAAAAACAACAATTCTTTTCTAAATGGTTAGTAATAATATAAAACTATGCATTTCAAATACTGGAGCAGAGCTGTTTCGGATGTTGTAATGGCTTACCACGTTTTATTTAGCGAAATGAAGAAGGATTCATTCCTTTAAAACACATATTTTTTCTGTAATTTCGCTATATATTTAAAATGTTTGTATTTTGTTACGAAATTTCTGCATATTAAACATTTTATAACTGTTACTCTTGCTAAAAATAATGTAACACTGTTGGAAACTATAACCGTGGTCTTCATCTTTCTCCCTCTGCTTAAAAATTACTTTTACAGAAAATTTTAATTCGTTTAATTTCTTTTAATAATGCGGTGGTTAGGCATTTGGACTGAGCCTAAAAGGGAATTCATCTAACCGCATTTTTAAGCAACCACGCTACTTAAAAATACTACTAAATATAAGCTATTAAATAACTTACAAAGTTCATAGTATTAAGGTGTTTTATACAGGGTGTTTCAAAATTATATTTCCAAAATGTAAAAACAGCAGTAAGCAGATATCATATAGGAATGTGGATGCAGAAATGCAACGTTTAGGTAATAGAGGGCGCTATTGAGTTTGGTGGATAAAATCACTTCGCTGGCTTGAATCGCTATTCTATAGCGCGATCAGGCCCGGACTGGCTCTTTTGGGGGCCCTCAGCTAGAGACTGAAAAGGGGCCCCTTATGGGAAATTTAGCGAAAACAGAATATTTTATTTTATTTTTAAATTTAGGCTTAGATGACAAAAACCACATTTAGGCTATTTTGTCACTTGAAAAATAGCTAAGTAAAATCACGGTAACCGTGAGTAAAATGTAAGCTTTTTCTAATGTTGTTAACTTACTTTCACAATAAATAATATTATTCTTATACACCGTACCTAAACTAATTCCATGCTAGAAAAAAAAAAAAAAAAAAAAAGAATTATTTATTTTAAATGGTTTATTACTTAAAAATGAGCCTGAGGTATATTTAGGCAATCAAATGATTGTGCCGAAGTCATAATAATCTAAATCTTACTGTGATTTTTCGAAACCTGTAAAGTTTTTCATGAGCATTATATTTTATTTTAACTTTCCTTCCCTTTTACGCACATTCTTTTATAAGACGAGCTTAGAAAAACAACAGATTCTTCCACCATACCAAAGAAGTTTTCTACTTTGAAAAACGTAACTGTTCAATCAGCTATAACCCAATTCAGTAACTTTTCAAAGCAGCAAGTATAAATAACATTCCTTTTTGAAATGAGCTTGTACACTGTTATATTAGCCTTTCATATTGGTAGCTCTATCAAATGAACAAGCTATAATATTTGATGCAATCTACGTTTGGCTAATTTTAATTTTACAAGCTCGTATACAAAGCCAACTAACAAGAATCATAGATTTCTGTTATTCCTAAAAGTTTTCACATACCTTTCTTAGAAGGACATAGCTGACGCAAATTCCCAACTTGTAAGAGATATATCTTGAGTACTACCTACCATTATGCTTAATATTATGCTATCATATGGGTCTTTTAAAATAATATTACAGAACATTGAATCTGTTATTTGTTGTTGAGGTGTACATGGGTCCGGGTTCGGCCCGTGGGACGTATCCAGACCGGCCTGCTGGCCGGACAGGCGAAGAAAATTAACGGGAGTGTTGGGCCGATAAAAAAAAAGAAAGAAATACATTAGAGAACCTGCCAACCCGATATAAAAACTTAAACGAAGACGATAAAATATGATCCATTTTCAGTGAATATGACTTTCGCGAGAATGAGTATAAATGTGCGTCACTAGCCGATGTTAGTTTAACAGCATCCATGCAAAAATGCGGGCTTCGGACAGTTATGTGGTATCAATGACAGGGTTTAATTTTTTCAGCAGACTCATGCCTAAATCCGTGATCAGGTGTGCACTTTTTTTCTACATAGTACAGTCTGGCCAGAACAGAACTTACATTTTCACAGAATGTGTAGGGAAGTTACTATGTCTTTTAAAAATATCAAAAGCGATAATAAACTTCCGTTGATAGAATCTTTGGAAGTATAATTTAGGGTGGTTTTCAATCCACTCCTCAATAACACGAAACTTTTTGACTAATTTTTAACTGTAAATGCATTACTATGCATTTACCATGCTCAACCATGCATAACTATTAAAGGAATTGGGAATCGAATATTTTTTTTATTTTTGCCAAATAAATTATCAAATTGTAAGACATTTTTGTCACGTGACTGCAGGTTTTTCCCCTTTTCAATGATACCGCTTCAAAAAAATCAATTCAAAATGCTAACTTTGACAATATTTCTAAAAGGTATAATGTTTTTATCAAAAAATGGAAGACACCATTCGATTACATACGTTATGAATAAGAAAAAACAGCAAAACTTATGCATTTCTGAAGAAAATGAATTTAGAAATGTGTCAGGAACTAACTGAAACCAGATTTGAAAGAAGCTCTAATAAATCATTGAGAAATATCTTCACAAATATATCTTTTATAATACATCTTGGAAAGTTAATCATGTTTTTATCGTCTTTTTTTTCTTTAAATCTATACTAGATTAATTTTTGAATGAATCTTTATTTGAATGTTCAAAAATCTAAGCTTCTAAGTAATCATTAATGTTATTAGTGTGTATTTTCCGTATTGCGAAAACATCGTGATTTAAAAGTGTAGTTTCAAAATATAAAATATTTCATAAATATGTATCTAGTATTCTTTAAAAGGATCTTAATTGTGTGTCAAGAAAAACTAATTTTTTTCTGGAAATTAGTGGAATCGGGTCGTCCTTCAAATGATTTTTGTACGGGCCTTGGCCGTGAACTGTGAAAGCACAATCGAACCTAAATGATTTCCCCAGGTATGGACTTGTGGCGACTCCATCTTGCGCGGTCAGTAAAACGAGTTTCTCGCAAGAAGCGATCGAGCTAGCCTTTTGCTCGGCACATAAGGTCTCGCTTTCTGACTGTGGGTTCGCCGGTCGAACCTTGTCCGGGTACATCGTCTGCAGACTTACTGGCCGGTGCATACTGCTAACTTGTTGATGAAGATTTAACAAAGAGTTGTTCAGTTTTAATTAACTTTCCTGTGACTTAAAAAAATATCTATTTTCATTTTGTTATTTTTTGTTGTCTTCAATATACTTATTGACATGATTTTGTAAAAATACATCATAATTTATAACCAACATGACCAATTCGAGAAAAGTATTATGGCTATCTTCAGAGTCAAGCGTATAATCTCCTTCTGCTTTATCCCATCTGTACGCAATGCCTTGTTTTCCAATAAACAGATCTACATCAACTAATCATTGAACAACATATATTTTAGTGCGACTGAGAAGTGGAACTACTTAATCAAGTATAAAAAGTTTTTAAACATTTTTCAACGTTTAAAAGCTTTCTCATTTTTTCTTTCCTTTTCGTACCGTCGCTTTGGTACACATGCTTCATGTTGACCCAACTGTGACATTGCACTAATTACAACCATACTGTACGAGATTGGCAACACTGTACTGTACGAGACGTCGCGATGCACTCTGAATCTGACTCTATGAGCAACAAAAGGCGATGTATCAGCAGCCCTATTCCGTCTGTCCAACGACATCACACGACGAAGTTAAGTAAGTTACCATGAGAAAACTAACAGAGTTTAAAATTTATTGTAAACGCATATAATTATTGGAAAATACTCAATTCCTTTCCTACGTAAGTAGTAATTATAAAATCGTATATTCCTTTTTTGGATTGCACTTTCGGGGCCCCTTTGGGCCGGGGGCCCTCGGCGATCGCCGACCAGCCGACCTGGCCAGTCCGGGCCTGAGCGCGGTAACTAATAATAATAATTAGTGCAACTCGAATGATAAAATAATTTGGATGTGTTGGTTAGAGCGTTAGTTATAATTGAGCGTCGAATAACTGGGAATCTACTGCACTTAAATAACACATACATGACTGGTTATCAGTTTTTAACCGACTTCAAGGAGGAGGTTATGATTTCGACCTGTATGTATTTGTTGTTCACTCATAACTTCTGTAAATATGAACCGATATTAATAATTCTTTTTTTGTTTGAAAGTGTAAGATGCCCACATGGTCCCATTTCAATTTTATCAAATACTTGAGATTAGAGCTTTTTAAAAATAAAAACATGAAAATTCCAACTCTTTTTGAAGCAGTCATCTAATTAGAAGCGTTCATTTTTCGCAAGCTTTCATGTCGAGCACACAAGTCAGATGTGTGTGTACAATAAACAAATAAAATTTCAGGCTATAACTCTTACACCGATACTAGATCTTTTAATTTCATTAAATTCTGGTGACTAGAAAGTTTTTAAAATAACAAAATGTGGATTTGATAAAAAAAAAAAAATAATGATTTGTCGCAAATCATCTTTCATTGTTGCAACGTTTTCAAGTCATAACCATATTAAAACAATGCATTCATATGCGTTAGTGTCAAGTTGTCGCCAAGCTTGGTATTGAAGTCGGTTAGTATTTTTTTTTTTTAAAGCATATTTTATTATTCATTGAAAGGCCTCCATTTTTTGCATTTACCTTTGAATGTTGCAAATAAATATTATTTATTAAAGTATTTAAATAATGTATAGTGAATATTTAATACATTATTTATCACTTGCTAAATAAGCGTGGAAACCAACAGGGTGAAAGATGTCCAAGCGGGGGATCGAACCCGATACCCTGGAATAGTACTTCCCAAATGCTCTACCATTTTAGTTACGAGGACGATGTCCAGCGTGGAGATTTTTCACATCCATATGTTGGTAAGGCTGCGCTGCAGCACAAGATGGAATAGGCTTCATGAGCACACAATTCTGAGACATAACGTGAGACACAAACAAACGCATCATCGGTGAATACATGTACAATTTAATTAATTTTCAAATTAATTTTCAAGAATGTCATTACACTTGAAATTACTGAATATATAATATGCGATTTATCACTGGTTAACTAAGCATAGAAGCCAACACAGTGAAAAATGTCCATGCGGCGCTATTCCAAGGGTTCCGCGTTCGATACCCGGCTGCATTTTCAAAAAGAATCACGTTTTCAGCACCAGCCTTGGCGAGTTGGCGAAAGCGAAAACGTTCAGCTAGCTGCATCGCCAAACACAAAATAAACTAAGTTCAAATGTGTCATAAAACATATGATTAATAGAATTATATATATTACAAGAGAATCTTTACTACTGTTTTTAATTAACTTCTCAATTTCTTGGAACATAACGAGTTAAGGAAATAATATTTTTGAATTGAGGGGGAAAAAAAAAAACCTATGTTTAGATGTTTTGTGAAATTTAAGGCATTTTAATCTGAAAAAGCTTTTTTTGTTTTAAACTATGTTTTAATCGTAAACAACGGTGAATAACATTTCCTCATATTATAGTCTTTGCTTGATAGCATTTACGGAAAAACAAATGAAGAATAAGCGCGATCTCTTTGCAGAAGGAAGGGTTGCTATTCGCTAGGCGTTTGACGTCACAAACAAGAAAGGGTGCGTAGCATTGACTTCATCTCCGCGCCAATCGTTGTTCTGGCCATAAGGTGCTCAAAACGTGATTCTTTCTGAAAATGCTCCCGGACTTGGACATTTTTCAGTTTGTTGATTTATACGCTTAGTTAGCAAGTAATAAATAACGTATTAAATATTCACTAATTTCATTGCTGAAAATTAATTAAATTGTATAATATAAAGTGATTTAATTGAAAATGCAATAAGGTACCCTGGGGTAATAACGCCAGGCGGGGTAATAACGCCAAGTGCTTATATTTTGCATAATTATGAAATAATCAGGTAAATGACACCCATGTGCTCTGCGCAGAAGGGTTTTGAGTCATATAAATCGCAAAAAACAGCTTCAAGTTAATTTGTTTCATTTTTAGGTCTTATTGTTTTTACAAACAATTAAAATTAACGCTTGATCTAAAATTTGCGAGATACGTTTTGTGATGTGAAGACTATCTTTTTATTTGGAAATACTTTGTTAATTACATAAATTTGTAGTGCATTTCATGTACTTTTAAAATGTTGTTGAAGATTTTGGATATCTTCTCGAGATAATTTGTAATTTAAAATGTACTGCGCAATAACTATACCGGGGTAATAACGCCAATCCTTGACATTAATACCCCGGTTGATTCCCTACAGTGGCCGAGCTACATCCTAAATACTGATTCAAATAAACACAGTTAAAACTGTGCAATGTTTCTCATATTTCTATTTAAATGGTCCTTTTTAAGCAAAAACAAGCTCACGGCCTGATATTCTTTTGCCTCATCCCCCCCTCCCACACCACACCTTTATTTTTCTTACACTTTCACAAAAAATTGAATATTTTGAATAGCTTAGGATGCAATTTGTCAATTTCTAAGTTTGTAGAGTTTGTATTTTCAGAATTGGGCTATCTACATGCAATTATTCCATCTTATTTCATAGTTTTGTTTGCATGGCGTTATTACCCATATAGGTGGGTAATAACGCCAAATAGCATTGGTCAAGAAAAACCGCCATTACATTTTATGAATACATATCTGTTAAATTATTATATTTTATATAGATAGTCAATGAGTGGCTGTATCAGATCCTATATTTGTTTGAAAAATACAATCTAAAACTAAGCCGTGAAAATTGGTAGAACCTTAACGTGGCGTTATTACCCCAGGGTACCTTATATATATATATATTAGATTAGATTTTTAAAAACTCTTTTCAAAAGTTCGAAAAAAGTATTAATTTTTGTGATATGCAAAAATTTTGTATGTAAAAATGCGTTTATAAATAATGTACCAAAAGTCATTCAGATCGTTAAGGAATTATTTTCTTTTCAGCATGATTTAGAAATAATTCATAAATATATCTTCCACTTAAGAGTAACAAAACTATTTCACAAGAATCTATTCTTAAATATTATTTTAAGCTTTCTTCTTGACATTTTTATTGAAATGAAATTGAAAAGAAATCTCTTAAAATAATAAAGATAATAACATCGTGTAAAATATGAATACTATTTATTTTATCTGTAAAAATAAAGAGGTCTTGTATAATAAATGACTTTGAAAATGTAATTTTTTTTATTTCTTTTTAAATATTTTCAAAGTTATAAAAATTGAATTTATGATTTTTATTCGTTTTAAATGATTAAAATTCAGGAAATGCAAAAATAATACAGTAAAGACAGATTTTTTTTTTTTTTTTTTTTTTTTTTTTTTTTGTATAAATCAGCGTGCCAGTATTTGAATATTACACTTTTATGTTTTATAACATAATGTATAAAAAGAAATATTATTCCAAACAATATTTTGTAAAGAATTCAATTACTTTTAACATAGTCTGAAATCCTGAGGATAATTTATCTTATCATAGACAGCTAAATAATTTCGTTCTTTCTCGAAATATTTTTACAGCAAATTTAATAACATTGTTAAATAACAGAAAGATAAAATTGCGATAATACCGCGTGTTTAAAAAGTATGTCGTATGTTTGTTTAAACAAATCTTTATAAAGATCATGCCTTTCAACTGAATTTCTTTTCCCATTTGTCCCGTTAGAATTCCATTTGTTTGAAATTGAAATGCGGAAGAAATGTTTTAGAACGTTAAATTAACTTTTAAACTGGCAGATCATTTTTCTTAAAGCAACACTGAAATGTTTTAAGTTATTTGGTTAAAACAATTAAGAATTCTTCGCCATTTCTCTTTTTATTTTGGTGTAAAGAAACTATTTGTGATCTTGATCAGTTTGTGTGAATGAACAAAATACTGAGATGGTACTTACGATTATAAAATATTAATATTATCTTTATTATTATCATCATTAGATGAGTTCATGATTGTTTAAGTACCTAGCACCTGTAGTTGCCGTTTGGTCCGTCCGTCTGTCCGCATATAACAGCCCAAAAATTACGCAAACGAATGGTTCGACATTTAATATGCATAATCCATGCAGAATTTTGTCGAATTAAATTTTATAAAAAAATAATCTAAACTTAAAAATATGTTAATGCAAGTTTTTTTCATTCTGTTAAACTCTATCATACGTCATTAATTCAGTGATATCCTATGATAGGCCATGATTCTAGATTGCCATGGTGATGACGTCCTATTTAAGATGGATTACTGAATTTAATATATATAACCGGATTTTTATTCATGCATTTTGGCGTAACTGTGCAACAGCTATTGCACCCAGATTTGAATATTTATAAAACTAGTACGAACACACCTCCTTTGCCAAGTTTGAAGTAAAAATTCCGTTATTTTACTAAGAGAAAACAACTGTGTAATCGTTCAACCCGCAAGAAAAAAAACACATCTCAACAAACTTAAATATTGCAAAAAAAGATTTGTATATTTTTACAAATTAGCTGTGCTTACAAAGAGTAAAAACATGCATGAAAATCTAAAATCCTAAAGAATGAAGATGTAGATGAGGTTTGGAGAATTCAATAATTTTGCCTTCCCGCACAATTTTGTCCTCCATCCTTCAGCAGTCACGAATGGACGTATAACGTAAGGGAATGTCTAAATATAACGTTATCAGCTTTTTGGTAATTTTGGACCCCCTCCCTTCCGATATCAAACGGTATCATCCCTCAATCCCCCCCCCCCCACGTTATAATATCGTTAGAAAAATGTATATATATATATTTTTTTTTTTTTTTTTTTTTTTTTTTTTTTTTGAAGTGATATACAAAACTGGTTACATATATTTTTCGCATACTTTTATTATTCAAATGAAGATAAGTTAATAAAATACCACTCTGCATATGAAAAAAACTTTATATCAAATAACACTTAGAAAAGTTACTACTTAAACGCACTTTATATAATACAGTAGAACCCCGCAAATCCGGACCCCGTAAATCCGGATCTCCGGATAATCCGGATCGGTTTGGTCAAGCGATTGAAAAACGATTTGGTTAATTTCCATAGCATAAACTTGTTTCATCGTCGTATTCTGAATAAAAAAAAAACTTTTTCTGAAATATTTTCGAAAGAATACCTTAAACTTTCTTATTTAAACTCTTATTTAAACTACACTCAACGAACTACTTTTGCTCAATCGGATGCATGACCGTACGGCTCACAAAAGTTATAGAAAACTGGCACAGCAAAAAATTACAAACTTTTTTATTACAAAGTAAACATTTTTACTGTCTGTAAATAATCAATAAGTTAAACATAAAGGTGATTTTCTGTACGTATGTTTTATTTTATTTCATTTTTTTCTTATTCTCCGGATAATCCGGATTTTCGATAATCCGGATTGGGTCTGGTCCCAATTAATCCGAATTATCGGGGTTTCACTGTAGCTTGTTATTTAATGAATTCAACATTGATTAAGTCCTGTTGCACTTTCCCCGAACGGAGGAAAGATCTTTTAGAATACAATGAAGTTAAACTACCGCGAGAATAAGAGCTCTTCAATAACAATAAATAAATAAATAAAAAGTAAATTGTGAAAATCTCAGAATCCATTCAAATTTCATATGTTTGTAACACGTATTAATACGATATATTTCAAACTAACTGTGTAGCCTTCCTGTTGGAATTTAGTTAAAAATGTCTAAATAAAAGTATTCATAAAATGTTTATAATATACCAAAAACACTTAAATCTAAATTTAAAACCAATCCATAAATACCAAAAATAAGCATTACCAACTACTTTAGAATCCGTTTTATAAAAGCAACATTTCCTTCGGTAAAAACGCATCAAGTATTTTTGCGCAAAATCAAAATATTTTACATTTATTTCTTCATTTTATTTCATTTCATTCTTAAAAATATTTGCCCTATAAACGCTGTTATAAATATTTTATATCATGGAAACTTCCTACCATTTTTGAAAATAAAATTTCTGCGAAAATCAAAAACTTCCAAACAGAATAAGGAACATATTATTTTAATGGTTTGAGAAGTCAATAAAATGCATTTTTTCAAATTGTAATTTTCTCTTTGGCGAAATGCGTTATCAAAATAAATTACATAGTATTCGTTCCTATATTCATTTATTTCTCTTCGAATAAATAATGTGCATTGAAACGTTTTCCTCAAATAAAAATTTAAATTGCATAGCTTTTTCGAAAAAAAAAAAAAAAAAAAAAAAAAAAAGTAAAGCCGATATGATTTTTAAAGTTAAATTCTTCCTCTTCGTGCGGGTATATTTCAGACGTATTTTTGTGATACAAATATTTCATTTGACATTATTACCGAAATCTTGTTCGGAGGGATTTTTAGACTACATATTGATTTTTCTTAACACATAAACCACTGAAAGGTTGAAATGAACTTGTTTGTTAACACTAGAACCGCCGGATATTTTACTCAAGTTTTATAAAACGTGTTTCTCACCAGAATTTTAATTTTAAGCTAGTTAGCTCATTTAATTAGTCTATTTATGTGCTGCATACATTTAACACATTTTGTGAAGAAAATCCTGTTTCGAATCGATTATTATCAATCTGACTGGGGTCATTTTGACCCTTAATGGCAGTTCTAGTGTTAAAGCCATAAAATTTTCCGAAGCTCAAAAATATTTCTTATATAGAAATTTTTATAATGAATACTTTATGTTTGGTTTTAATTATTTTTATACAATTTTACTTATAAAAAACTTTTGTAAAGTTTTAAATTTATTTAAAAAAATAAGTATCATTTTTTTTAATATTTTATTTTTGGTTATTGTGAATTAACTACTGAATATGCATTTGCTATCATTTTTTGGCAAATTTTTCCTAAACTTCCCTTATGTTTTTATAAAAATGGGAAATTCTGAGAATCCGTTTAAATTTTATATGTTCGTAACATTATACATATATTAAAACGATATGCTACAAATCAACTGTGCGGCCTCCTTGTTGGAACTTGGTTAAATATGTCTAAATAAAATGTTTATAAAATACTGAAAACTCTTAAATCTCAATATAAACACGATTTGCATTTAAATTTTTAAAAAATCCATAAATACTAAAATCAAAGTATTACCAAATACACCAGAAACCATTTTATAAAAACAACATTCGAATCGATACAAACGTATAAAATATTTTCCCGCAAAATTAAATTATTTTGCATTTATTTCTTCATTTCATATCATTTCATTCTTAAAAATATTTGAGTTATAAACGCTGTTATAAATATTTTATATTAAGGAAACTTCTTACCATTTTTGAAAATAAAATTTCGACGAAAATCAAAAACTTCCAAACAGAAGAAGGAACATATTATTTTAATGGTCTGAGAAGTCAATGAAATGTATTTTTTTCACATTCTAATTTTTTCTTTGGCCAAATGTGTTATCAAAATAAATTACATAGTATTCGTTCAAATATTCATTTATTTCTCTCAGAGTAAATAATGTGCATTGAAACGTTTGCCTCAAATAAAAATTTAAATTGCATAGCTTTTTTGAAAAAAAAAAAAAAAAAAGCAAAGGCGATATGATTTTAAAGCTGAATTTCTCCTCTTCGTGCGAATATATTTCAGACGTATTTTTGCGATATGAATTTTTTATTTTACATTATTACCGAAATCTTGTTTGGAAGGATTTTTAGAGTACATATTGATTTTTTTTAACACGTAAGCCACTGAAAGATTAAAATGAACTTGTTTATTAAAGTCTTAAAATTGTCCGAAGCTCAAAAATATTTCTTATATAGAAAAATTTCGTAATGAATGTTATATGTTTGCTTTTAACCCTTTGCGGCGCAGTGCAAATTCGTTGCTCAAGTATTGAAATTAATGACTGACACCGGAATTTGAAAACAATTTGAAATAAGAAAAAAGCTATATTTCACACATTTAATAAACCGTAATTTTGTTTATAAAAATTCCGGTGCCAATGCGGCCTTTGGCAATTAAAATTAAGGGGTATCATAGATATACCATCGCGCCGCAAGGGATTATATACTTTATACAATTTTACTTATAAAAAAATTTTGCAATGTTTTAAGTTTATTTTTTAAAAAATCAATATTAAATTTCAGAATGTTTTATTTCTAGTGTATTTGCTAAACTGACTACTCAATGTGCATTTGATATCAATTTTAGACAAATTTTTCTTAAGTTTTCCTTATGTTTTTATGAAAACTGGGTTAATTCAACCCAGATTACAGGACATACAGGCCCCTGTATAGAACATAAATGAAAATCGTTTTTAACTGAAAACTCAGATAATTTTTTTTTCATTTAATATAACTATTTTTAGATAAGTAGTTAACTATACCAAAAAAAATTGTATGAAAGGTAGCAATTAGTATTCAAATAATAAAGTTTTGAAGTTTATTGAAAACTAAAAATTTAAATAAAATATGTTGTCCATGTCTTAAACGCGATTATAATCAATTTATATACAAAGTATCAAAGTAATTAATTTCGTATCTTTTTTTTTTTTTCATTTTATCAAAGGAAATACTTTTAGTATTAATACAAGAGCTACCGAAAATTTCAGTCAAGTTTTATAAAAATATTTCAGCCCAGTATTTTGATTGAAACAAATTTAACTTTCTTATTTAAAGCTTTTCTTCTTTGTATCCTTTAAATTTTTTTCATAATAAAATTTCTGGTTTGAACTGAAACATATTCATGTGGAAGCAGTCAAAATGACGAGTCACGGCAGTTCTAGTATTAACTTTTTGGGGTCTAGTGCACTATTAATAAAGCATGTCTTTTCCTCAAGTATTATTTTTCTTTATAATATGTTTGTTACTTTTCATATTAGAATTGATAGTATATGGCTATACATTTTTTACTATGATTTCATTATGTTTTGCTATTTAGTAATAACAATAATAATAAAAATTTACTTAATTCTCTTTGGGCCGATGGTGATTCGTTTTGTTTTATAAATATATTTTACTTTTTTAATTTGAAATATATAGGTTACTTTCCTAATCGAAAGATGTATAATGAAACGCAAAAAAATATTAGAAAATTGTAATATCTCTTAAGCCTCGTTGTAACATGATATTTTCCAAACGTCTCCAAAAAATCTTCCTTAATCTATTATCATATCAATATGAATTGCATAGTATACAAAATAAATACATTCGTTAGATCCCAGACAATGAGATAATCTTCAAACTTCAGTAAGTGTATTCGGATAGCTACGATTAACATTATTAAAGAAAAAGTAATTTTGTTCTAAAAAAAAAAAAAAAAAAAGACTTGAAAAGGTTAAATGATCACCAAGCCTAGTCATTCTATTACGATGTGTGGTAATGCTTTCATTCTTTCCTCAGTTCTACATGTTTATTTAAATTCCGATTCAAAAGTTTAGACAACTACTAAATTGACAAAATTTGTTTAGCAAACAATGGTTGAAATGCCATATAAAAAATGCAATATTAAATACTCTTAAACTTACTAATTCCTTCCTTCTAATTAATCGCTTTTCTTGCCAGTTGTTCCAACATTTCAAGTTAGCGTCAAAATTGTTGCACCATACTAATCTGAGTTACAGTAAAAAAAATTGCTTTATCACATTAAAAAAAAATGTACACTGTTAAAAATCTGCAGCAAACTGTCCAATAATAAGACCGTTTTAAAAAATCATGATTACAATGTTTGTACGGGTACTGGCCCCACCAGTGGTTGAGAAGTAATGCACTCGAAGCTAGTAGACGGGAAGTGATGGGTTCGAACCCAATAATTTGACATCTTAGAAATTATTTTAATGAATTATAGATCCTAATGAGTGAATTATTTTATCTGTCCCTATAAAAAATAGAAAAAATGTTGTGTAAAGTAATGTCTAAACCAAAACTTTTGCATTTATTAATAATGCATTTGAATTTCGTTGCAATTTAAATATATATTTGTGACAGAGGGCTAACAGGCAGGCAGACTGACAGACTGGAGACATAAATACTTTCGAATGTGTGTTTACTTTTCAGCATCGCAATTTACTACATATATTTACTTTCCAACAAATGATCCTAATTTGATTTTTTTTCACTACAATCTCAATTTTCATTCCGAAAAACATAAAAAAAAATAATGCTGAAAATGCATTTATAAACAAAATAAAAATTTCATACTTTTTTATGAAATAACTTCCTCATATTTATGAATTATTTCACTTGTTAACACAAGTAAAACTCGCAATGTAATATTTCCACCAAAATGAACTCTGCAAGAATGTTATGAAGCAAAAATATGTATGAGACAATCGTTGTCCAGATAGAAATATCACCTTTATTATCGAAATATTTTCATAAAAAGTCTCTCTAGACTTGTAAAAAAACACAAAATTATTCCGTTAAATATAGCCCTTGGCCCAACTTGTGGACATAACATCCGATCTTTATCAGGAGTAGAGAAACATATATAAAGCTTTCTACGCCTGGCTGACCATCCGTATATTTCCTAGAATATCTAAAAAAGCCTCTCGACTAACATATATCCTGAAGCGAGTATTGTCCGAGAGCATCTTATTGTGATTTTGCATCTTTATTTGGAGGCTATTTCTGTATGGCTTTCCTTTGTATGAATAAATTTTTCTCTTCTCGTCTAACATGTAAGCATTAGGAAATTGCTGCATTTTTGTACGATTTCACAAAGCAATCTATTTCCGTAAAGAGAAAACGCCTACGTACTTCTCCATGCGCTCTCATTACAAGAAAAAATATATACTGCTTTCATCTAGAACGAATAGGTAGACATTTTATAAATTCTTAAACTAGAATATACAGGGTGATTATAAATGAATATCCCAAATTTACAGGACTATTCAAAGAAAACAAAAAAGGTAAAACTCTGCTGTTTTTGCTGAAATTGAAAAATAACAGTTGAACGATAATATAGTTACAAGCATAGCTGTTAACATCTACGGATTTTCTTTTACCACTAAAATTTTACGGAAGATTATAGATAATTCAATCATAGAAATGCGAACAATTTTATCGTTTAAATAAGTCAAAAATTTTATTAAATTTTAGTGGTAGGAAAAATACGCACAAGTTGGCAGTTATGTACAAGTGTTCAACGTGAGCTTTTCCAGAAACATAAACGATATCGGGGGGGATACGATAATTCATCCCGTACTTTTTCTAGCATGTCCTGTTTGACTCTTAGAATGGTGTCAAATATGCGTGTCCTAAGTTTTCTAACGTCAGTTGGTAGCGGTTGAACAAACATCTGATCTTTGATGAGCCCCCCCCCCCCCCAAAAAAAAAAAAAAACAATATTATGCTGAGAAAAGTGTGGAATGAGTTACCATACCACCTCAATTTCATTTGTGTTTCTGGAGGGGCCTACACTGAACACTCAAACCCTAGGCACCAGCATTTTTTAGTCGCCTGGAGGACTAAAAAATTCCTCTTGGCGAACTTTTTTACCTACTTATTAATAGTCGCCTGGAGGACTAAAAAATTCCTCTTGGCGAACTTTTTTACCTACTTATTAATTTGACTAATTAATTTTACATGCTATAAATTTAAATGCAATACCTTATTTTAATCCAATTTTCCCCAAATTTATTTCATCCCGGAAAAATCAATTGACAAATGGTATTTCGAATTAAAATCTCAAAGGCATTGTTAATTTATGTATATAATTTTTTGTTGGGAATTAAAGGCAAAGATATTAATTTGTTTGTTGTTTTAAGGTTTAATTTCACGGTTTGTTTCTATTTCAACTTAAGGGATATTTAACACCATGTACTATATATACAGGGTGTCCGAAAAGTCTGGAAACGGTCGAATAACTCGAGAAATACATATGAGATTGAAAAATGTAAATATACTTGTTAAATATTTTTAAATAAGCTACTCTGTGATACCAAATTTGACCTTCGTAACCGACCTCCTGGGGGTCAGAGGGGGTCCAACTTTGAAATCTTAAATTATAACCCCCATTTTTTATTGCAGATTCGGATTCTACGGATAAAAATACGTAACTTTTGTATTTGATGTTTATTTCGAATCCTCGTTTATCACGGTATAATTGAGCATATTAAATCGATACATATTCGGCTTTTCCAACGGGATTTTCCCTAATCGAAACTAATTGGGGAGAATTTATGACATCAAATTCCTCGTCTTTTGCAATAATAGCGTTTCCTGAAAATCACCCATGCCGATTATTTCGGTAGTGCTACACAGTTAAAAATTTGATACATTTGCTGTAGCGTCACTCCACAGCTTTTATAGAATATCTCTTTCATGACCAATGAGAATGTTCCATAACACAGTAAAGTACACTGTAAAAAAATTGACCCTTTTGCTGCATCGTCACTCCACCGCTTTTATAGAAAACGATTACTTTACTGTGTTATGGAGCATTCTCATTGGTCACAAAAGAGATATTCTATAATAGCTGTGGAGTGACGCTGCAGCAAATGGGTCAAATTTTTAACAGTGTAGCACTATTGAAATAATCGCCACGGGTGATTTTCAGGAAACGCTATTCCTACAAAAGACGAAGAATTTGACGTAAAAAATTCTGCCCAATCAGTTTCGATTAGGGAAAATCCCGTTGGAAAAGCGGGAATATGTATCGATTTAATATGCTCGATTATACCGTGATAAACGAAGATTTGAAATAAACATCAAATACAAAAGTTACGTATTTTTGTCCGTAGAATCCGAATCTGCAATAAAAAATGGGGGTTATAATTTAAGATTTCAAAGTTGGACCCCCTCTGACCCCCAGGGGGTCGGTTTCGAAGGTCAAATTTGGTATCACAAAGTAGCTTATTTAAAAATATTTAACACGTATAGTTACGTTTTTCAATCTCATATGTATTTCTCGAGTTATTCGGCCGTTTCCAGACTTTTCGGACACCCTGTATATATATATGTATATACATTAATTATATCAATGCAGATAAAATCTCATTAACGCTGAGTTCTTAAAAATGAATAAAACTGTAAAATTCTAACGCTTATTTTATTTATATTGAACGAAATTATAAAAGCATTTAACCGAACTAACAGTTATATAACTTTAAAATTCCATTAGGTATGAATAAGATGAAAATTATTAATTTTTATTATTTCTTTCGTAAAGTTTTGATTCAATTTTATCAATTCTTAACCCCTTAACGTTCATTGGTTTCGCCACGAAACCACAAAATTTTAATTCCGATATGTAACAACGACAACGGAACTTTAATTTTAAAAAATCCGTTTTATTATGTATATGAAAAATCCCTTTTTCTTGTTTAAAAATATGTTTTTTCGCAATTACCGGTGTCACTCATTTATTTCAACATCTTAGCAATGAAAATGCTTTGTCAGTTAAAGGGTTAAGAGATTAGCTTACGCCTATTTGAAATTTAATTGCATTGTAAGTAAAATTCATTTTTCTTACAAAATGCAACTAAACTATGAGAAATATATAACACTAAGTACTACACATATTAATTATATAAATACAGATAAAATTTAGATTTTTAGCATCGTATTATTCGAAGGTAACTTTGAAGATAAATAAAATTGTAATTTAATACGAGAATGTGAAAGAATAATTTTTAGTCGTACAAATGCAATCTTATAATTCAATTACATCTGAAGAAAAAAAAATTACTTATAATGCAAAAAGAAAGAAAAAAAAGCATGTAAGTGTTAAGATCATAAAAATTAATAAGATTAAATTTAAATTATCATTAATTTTATTTATGTTAAACAAAATTCTAAAATTGCATAACCGAAGTTTAAAAAATAGATATCGAATTATATCATTACGCCCTGCATTTTTCTCACAAAAAACTACAAGTTTGTTTATTTATATCGATATATTTATATTTATGTCGATGGCGTCAAAATAGTGTTGGTTCATTTATATCTGGTTATCCGCTGCTTATGATAGCTTGTTATCCGTTATTTTTAACTTAGAGTTTAAAATATTACACGTTTTATAAATATTACTAGTTTTTGAAAATTTTGGAAAAAGAGGGAAAATAGATATCACACAATGCAGATTATGTGTATATTTCCGTATGTTGAACAGTCGCACACTTATGGCATCTAAATACTTATGCCTAACATGGCAGCTAAGAGTTGCTTTTCTCAAAGATGAGGAAAACCCAAAATCTTCACATCAGATACTATACAAATAGATTAGTATTTTACAACAGTTTTTAGAATCAATAAATTTGTTCGATAAAAGAGACACCACATCAAAAACTTCTTCGTATTCTTCATGCAAATTAATATGGTATGACCATCCGTATCATTTTAAATTTTCGGCAAATTTAGATTTTAATTAATTTTCTATTTTCTTAAATTTTGTTTATTTATTTCGGATGTTTTTTAATTAAAATCCAACCGATATTGTACTTTGATTCTTAAACGTTTCTTCATTATTAAAAAAAGAAAAAAAAAAAAAAAAAGAAGAAGAAAAAGAAATAATAACTTTATTTTCGAGGTTGAAATATATTATCTAAAATGTTATTTTGACTACAAGTTAAAATAAGTATTTTCAGGATGCAAAATAAAAAATGTCAAAAGTTTTTCAGTGATGAAATTAAATAATTAAAATCACACACACAACTTATGAAATATTACAGTATAATCTCACTAAAAAAATCGTAAAATGTTTCATAGTTTAAGTTTGGCGAGAATTGCAAATTCAATCATGTGCATTTGGCGAGCACTAGTCTTCGCCAAATTGATTTTCTAATAAAAACATAATAATTTTTTACTATTTTTTGACAAACTTTCTTTTAAAACTCTGTAGCTAAATTTAGTTGATTTTATATTAGGTAAATATAAAGTATCAGCAATAATTAAAAATATATATATTCTTAATTTTTCAGAATATTCTGAAATATTCTGCTTTAAAGCAAACCTCCCTTGTAGGCTAAACTCTTGCTCCTGATTTAAAGGGGTAACGCGTCTTATTTGTCCATAATAAATCATTTTTCCATTAATGCCAACCTCCTACTTTTTTCACATCTAAAAAAACATACTTTAAACTAGAAAATTTATTCAATTAAAATTGTCGTGATTGCTATTTAAAATGTAATTCATTTCATTCTTATAAAACTTCTGATTCAAAGTATATTTTTTATTGCACCAAACATTCGGAAATTGCTGCAGTTTACGTGCTTCCTTAAAAGAAAAAAAAAAAAAAAAAGAGATTATGCATGTTTTGTGAAAAAAAAAAATATTCTTATCGTAAATCAAATTACATATTTTTCCATTGTAAATACGAAAGCTAAATCCTTATGATATTTCATCAGAATTCATATCTTTTCAATTTCATGAAAACCCATTCAAAAGATTTACTGAACTCCACAAAATTATTTTGTTAAATCTAGCTTTTGGCTAACTGCAGACATAGCATTTTAAACTTTTCACCAAAGAAGGACAGTATAACAGATAAAATTTTTCTATATTCACATGACCATCCATATATTTCCAAGCGTTTAAAAAACAACTACATAACATTGGCTAACATATCTCAAGCAGTGGATATTATCCCGAAAACATCCCATTGTGATTGTGTTTCTTGATTTGGGGGCTATTTCTGTTTGAATTCTTTTGTATGAATAAAAATTTCACTGTCCAACAAACATGTAAGCATTCGGAAATCTGTGTAGTGTATATATTAAAGAGTTATTTCCTTAAAAAAGAAGTGACATACATTTTCGTAAAATAAAATCTATCGAGAGAAAGTTCGCTGTTTATTTTCCGTTCTGGAAAAAAAGGAATTATTTTTTTCTTTTTAACACTTCTTAATTTAAAATCTAATGTGTGCTATTGTTATTATTATTTTTATTTATGTGGCGACAAATGTTATGAATGTGATTTAAGATGTATTAAGAAAATTACATCATAAATAGACAGTGTTATGATATACCGGGTGTCCCAAAAATGACTGATGGATTTTAAAATTCAATAACTTGCAAACGGTGACAGCTATTTAAAAAATTTTTGCAGGAGGGTTATGTATAATGTCAGGAGTTTTTTTACCGTAATTTTTAATTTTAGTTCGCATATCAAACAATAGGTGGCGCTGAAGGCGATTGAAGGCCATGTGATCAGTGCTGAGTGAAGCGTCGACCTGGCCTCCTAAATGGTCAAGTTATAAAAAAATGTCAACTTGAGATGATCTTTGACTTACTACGTCATTGTTTGTTAAAGTTTATTTCATGCAAAGCAATATTAATTCGTTCTTTCAGATGCATCTTAAAATAAAATAATAAAATAAAAAAACCGTTTAATTTTAATTACATTTTTTTTTCCTTCCACCAGTAGTATCTCAAAGTCAGTGCTTGGTTTTTGGAAAAGTGAAAAATTCTTCATTATCATGCTTCCTAAAACTGAGATTATTTTTGCAAAATAAAAATTCCCTGCTAAAAAAAGTTGAAGAAGAAAAAAACATTCCTAGTAACCGAAAGATAATGATCCAAAAGTAGTGAAATACGCCCCAACGTGACTCAAGTCGATTCCAGTAATGATCCTCGGAAGATCGATTTCAGATTTCGTGAGGACTCGTTGGGATTTGAAAGTGACGTCATTCGCCAAATCGAAGTAAAATCCGTCAGCAAAGGTTGAGTATTTCTTTCTTCTACACTTTCGGTTATATATGCATGTGTGTGTCACAGATTTATGACAATTGTACTAATTTAACCTAAAAGGTTTCTAAAAAATTAAATGTGATTCATTTTTTTAGTTTTCTTCATGGAGTAAAAAATGTGAAACTGAAATTATCAGTATCTGAATCATGCTTTAACACTATTTCTAGCTGTATCAAATGATACCTTTTAAAAGATTTTGACTTTGGGTTTTTCATTTGTAATTTTTAGTTTCAAACAATTACAAAACATTTTTAAGACATTAAGGACTTTTTTTTAAATGTCTATTACATTCAAAAAACATGAATCAAAACTTTAATAAGGTGTCATTTGACACTGATAAAAATACTTTTAACCAAAAAACTTTTAAGATCCAGTTGGCAGAGATAAAGTGCAATTATATCTGCTAGAATTTAATTTTTTTTAACCATTTATTTACGGAATTATTTATCAAGAAATCGCTTCGCCTCAGTAATGATCTTCTTTAACCCATTCGTGCCCAGCATCTTTTGCGTAAATTTTATTTGGTTGGCACCACTATTTTTAGAAGATTTAAGTTAACTTGATTAATCACGAAAATGCGTCATTTAAATAAAATAATTATTGCTTTTCTTTTTTACCGGTGTCAAAAACAGCGCTGAATGCACCTTTTGAAGCGTCCCTAAAAAGGGACGCTAGGCACTAATGGGTTAATCCTTTGGTGTCGAGCGACACGTATACTTGCCGCCAAAAGGCTTAAGAATGCTTGTTTATTTTCACCAGTAAAATTATAATATAAAATTTGCCTTATTTAAGGCGGCTCAGGGGTTGAAAACTTTTCAAAAAATCGATTTTTTTATGATCTAGTTTGATTATTCAATTAATTCTTAACTCAATGCAAAAAGCCGCATAAAAATATTAGCATTTTAACGGAGTTATAAGCATTTATGTATCAATACTTACATAGCCGCATCCATATAATTTCAACTTTAAGTCATGTTTTCTCAAAACTTGATTTTTGACGACTAACACCAAGATTAAAAAAAACTATTTGATGGAATAGTTTATTTTATTTTTTTTATTTTTTTTTATTTTTTTGCATGCATATAACATCATTATCTAGATTATGAATTAAGGATATAACTATCACTTAATAAAAACATTATTAAAAAATCTCTCAAAGTTGAAAATTAAAAAAAATACAACCCTAAAAAATACAACTTTTTTTCCATTAAAAATACTCAAAATATTAAACTATCTAAAAATATTAATTCATAATTTAGATAATGATATTATATGCATGCAAAAAAAAAAAAAAAAAAAAAAAAAAAAAAAAAAAAAAATTAAGCCATTCCATCAAAGTTTTTTTAAATCTTGGTGTTAGTCATCAAAAATCAAGTTTTGAGAAAACGCTACTTAAAGTTGAAATTATATGGATGCGGCTATGAAAGTGTTGATACATAAATGCTTATAACTCCGTTAAAAATGCAAATATTTTTATGCGGTTTTTTGCATTGAGTTAAGAACTAAATGAATAATCAAATTAGATCATAAAAAAAGCGATTTTTTGAAAAGTTTTCAACCCCTGAGCCCCCTTAATAGGAGCTTTTTTTTTTCAATTTAAAAAGGCACAAATTTCTGTTTTTAAAAACCGTTGACAAAACATTAAAAATTTCGCAAAAGGCTCCCGTCGCGAAGGGATTTATCTATATCTATAATGGAATTTTTTAAATAATACCAACGCGAAATTTAGGTATGATTCTAATAAAAACTGATTAAATAGATCAGTTGTTGTGAAATTTTTTTAATAAAATATTGGCAAAAACAATCAGATTAACTAACCACTTAACTGATCAATATTCTTGAACAAAACATTCAAATAATGCCTAATTTCTTCATGTCTTTAGCAGAACTTTTAATCTTCTACCAACAGTTTTTCTAAACAGAAATTTCTGCCTAATTGGCTCAATAAAATATTCGGATTAAATAATACAAAATTTACAACAAATCTTTAATGTACTATTATTTTCAACACAATCTAACTGATTGGTAAAGTAATCATACGAATTGAATAATTTCCAACTGAGAGAAAAATTGCCCAGGCCGGGAGTCGAACCCAGATACTTGGCTTACAAGGCCAATGCTTTACCTGTTAAGCTACCGGGGCGACAGCCGGCTGGGATTTTTCGCTCAGATAACCTTATTGATCATAGCATCTGGTCTGTCATTTAGACAGCTCAACAGAAAAGACCGCAGTTAATGAACCTCCATATGACGATGGATACGTAGATATACTATTATTTTCAACACATTCTTTAATGGTGAAAATAATAAATAATGATCGCAATATGGATGCCCATACGTGGTACGGGCAAATCACTATTGGCAAAAACACGTTGCCCTCACGACGTACGAGCAGATCAGGGAAGCGTTCAATCAAAAATACTCTTATGAAAATATAACAATTGTTATAAAAACAACGTACAGAGTTGCCAAGCCCTCGGCTTTTTGCATACCACTATTATCTTAGAGAAAAATCTTATTCTTTTAAATCGGCTAAATGTTCCAATTAAACCCTTCCGGGGCGCTGGTTTAATAGATATACCACTTAATTTTAATTCACAAACACCACATTGGCAACAGAATTTTGTTTTAAAAAATTGCGGTTCATTGAATGCGTCAAATCAAGCGTTTTCTTATTTAAAAATATAGTTGTTTTCAAATTCCGGTGTCAGTCATTTATTTCAACACTTAAGCAATGAATTTGTCCTGCCCCGCAAAGAGTTAAATAAAAGAATATTTTCTGTATTAAAATACTGGTTACTTCGCTTTTTTCAATAAATTTTGACATTTAAATTTTAAAAAGAATTATAATAATTTTGATCATGCGATTTTGTTTATAAATGATATAGCTAATCATCACAAAAAAAAAATTCTAAATTTTAACTCAGTAAATAAAAATTATTTTAAATTCCGTCCCAGATCCCATTAATCTTAATTTGCAACGCAAATAGTTCGCAAATTATCTAATTTGTAATTTGAGAATGTTTATTTTACTGTATTTTATAAGTCCTTTTCCAGAAACTCTTATCAAGACACAAACGTACCATCAGTACAAGAAAATTAAACTAAAATATTAATGGCATTAATTGACATTTTAAAAATGAACTGAATTCTTAAAATATTAGAAATAACCGTCATTCATAATGGGATTTTTTTTCTCTAAAATGTTCTATTTCTAAAAACGAATGTCGTGTCCTTTAAGAAGGAAGCACGTTTAACTGCAACAATTTTGAAATGTTACATTTTTGTTGAACGTGGAAATACAGTTAAGTCACGGAGATATGATTTCTAAATCGAGATGCAAAATCACAATGGGATACACTCGTATAACATCCGAGACGAGACCTATGTAAATCTGGGATTTTTTTTTTTTTTTTTTTTTTTTTTTTTTTAGAAATTTTCGGAAATGGGGGAAGGTCATTCAGCGTGGGATGCTTTATTTTTCTGCAACTCCTTTGCTATTGATGCAGATTAAGTGATATATTTACAATTCAGAATGCTGCAAGATTTCATAGAAAAATTTTGTCTTTTTTTAACTTCTTCGGGACGAGCGTCTTTTACAAAATTTTTAATCTATTATCGCCGATTTTTTAAAGTAGAAATTTTTGCCTAATTGAATCGGAAGTATGTTTAGATTTAAAAAGTCAAAAATCATAGTATGATTTTACCGGTGAGGCATGTATAACGGTCGCTCGTTCCCAAGGAGTTAAGGATGCCAGTAAGGTTTGAAATGGTGAAAAAGATGTGTTTGTTATTTTAACTATAAAGTTATTGCGAAAAAGCCTTAACTTATCTTTCTAATAACAATTAACCCTTTATCAAACAAGTCAATTCTTTGGTTAAAATGTTGAAAAGGTTTATTGCCACTAGAATCTATTAACAGATTTATTTTAAAATGAAATGTGCAATTTCCGTCAGGTTCATATAAATACAAATTATCTCATTAAAATTTCCGGTGCGTATCAATCAGCTTTTAATAAAAATTAAGTGGTAAGTATATTACCATTGCACGATAAAGGGTTAGTTTCGTTAAGTCACTTGAGAGGAAAAATTTTATTTTCCAAATAAGAAAAAAAAAAATAAGTTTCAATTATATTTCAACTCTGGGAGAAGGCAATAGCCCAACTTCTTAAAAATGAACTGAATTTTAAAAGTATTAAAATAATCGTCAATTATAATGGGATTTTTTTTCTCTAGGATGTTCTCTTTCTAAAAACGAATGTCGTGTCCTTTAACAAGGAAACACGTTTAACTCCGATAATTTTGAAATATTACATGCCTGTTGAGCGGGAAAATACAGTTAAGTCACGGAGATATGATTTCTAAATCGAGATGCAAAATCACAATAGGATACACTCAGGTAACATCCCAGTCGAGACATATCTAAACCTAAGTTTTTTTTTTTTTTTTAGATATTCTTGGAAATGCGGGAAGGTCATGCAGCCATAGGATACTTTATTTTTATGCTACTCTTTTCAGTTGATGCAGATTAATTGATAGATTTCCAATTAAGCATGCTGCCAGATTTCACCATCTTTTTGGGGGACAAGCGCCTTTTTCAGAATTTTTTTTATCTTTATCGCCATTTTTCTTTAAGTAGAAATTTTTGCCTACTTGAATCGGGAAAATACATGATTAACCCTTTTAGGGACAAGGTATTTATGTTCAACAATGATCAATTGATTTATTGACACCGCAATTTACAAACAAATTTATTTTAAAATAACAAAAAGCTTTTTTTTCCATATACAATGAGATTCAAACTTTCACTGTACTATGAGATTCAAAAAATTACTGGTGCCACTTATCAGTTTGGGCATTAACCCTTTAACGATCATAGCATTTTCATTGCTAAGATGTCGAAATAAATGAATGACACCGGTAATTAAGAACAAATATATTTCTAAATAAGAAAACGTGATTTTTCACATACAAAATAAAAGGGATATTTTCAGATAAAAATACCGGTGTCAGTGTTGCGTATCGGAATTAAAATTTTGTGGTTTCGTGGCGAAACCAATGAACGTTAAAGGGTTTAAAGTATCCGTTTGCAGTCTTCGAAAGGCGCCCCTGAACTTGTTAAATAAGACAAAATTTACAATAAGATTTTTCTTCTGAGAATAATGAAAGAATCTGAACAACTTCTGCGGCATGTATACCGGTCGCTCGATCCCGAGGAGTTAAGGAGACCAGAAAGGTTCGAAATGGCAAAGATGTTTTAGTTATTTTACTTATAAAGTAATTGCGAAAAAGCATTAGATTATTTTTTTCATAATAATTATTTTGTTAAGTCACTTGACAGTAAGAATTTTATTTTCCAAATCAGAACAAATAAATTAAATTTCAATTATACTTCAACTCCAGGAAAAGGCAATAGCCCTACATCTTAACCTATTCGTGCCCAGAATCTTTTGCGTAAATTTTATTTGGTTGGCACCACTATTTTTAGAAGATTTAAGTTTAGTTGATTAATCACGAAAATGCATCATTTAAATAAAATAATTATTGCTTTTCTTTTTTACCGGTGTCAAAAACAGTGCTGAATGCACTTTTTGAAGCGTCCCGAAAAAGGGACGCTAGGCACTAATGGGTTAAAAATGAAATGAATTTTAGAAGTATTAGAAAAAATCGTCATTCATAATGAGAATTTTTTTTTTTTTTTCCGCTATGATGTTCTTTTTCTACAATCGAATGTCGTGTCTTTTAGCAAGAAAATACGTTTAACTGTGACAATTTTGAAATGTTACATGTCTGTTGAACGTGGAAATACAGTTAAGGCATGGAGATATGATTTCTAAATCGAGATGCAAAATCACAATAGGATACACTCGGGTAAAATCCGAGACGAGACATATGTAAATCTGGGATGTTTTTTTAGATATTCTCGGAACTACAGGAAGGTCATTGAGCCACAGAATACTTTATTTTCATATTAGTCCTTTCTATAGATTCAGATTAATTTATATATTTACAATTCAGCATTCCAATTTCACCTAATAATCTTTTTTAACCCCTTCGGGACAAACGCATTTTACAGAATTTTGAATCTTTTATCGCCATTTTTCTTTAAGTAGAAACTTTTGCCTACTTGAATCGGGAAAATGCTTGGATTAAATAAGAGAAAATTTGCAATAAAATTTTACTGGTGAGAATAATCTGGGTGGGGCTTGTTGAGCTCAAACCAGTTGGTAGGCCTCCTCACCTGGCTGAATCTGGTGAGAATATTCAAAGTTTCTAAATACCTTCTACGGCATGTATACCGGTCGCTCGGCCCAGAGGGATTAACCGCTTGGGGACGAGTAACAATTATACGTGCCGCAAAAAGGCTTAAGAATCCTCGTTTATCCCCACCAGTAAAATTTTAGTGTAAAAATTGCCTTATTTAATCGGAGCATTTTCTCGATTTAAAAAGGTACAAATTTCTGTTTTTAAAAACCGTTGTCAAAACATTAAATATTTCGTAAAAGACTTCCGTCGCGAAGGGGTTAAGGAGGCCAAAAAGGTTTGAAATGGCGAAAAAAAAGTGTTTGTTCTTTTATTTATAACGTAATTGCGAAAATAAAATTAGCTTATTTTCCTCATAATAATTAATTTTGTAAAGTTACTTCAGAGGGATAATTTTATTTTCCAAATCAGAAAAAGTAAATTAAGTTTCAATTATACTTCAACTTCAGGAGAAGGCAATAGCTCAACTTCTTAAAAACGAACTGAATTTTAAAAGTATTAGAAATAATCGTCATTCATAATGAGCATTTTTTTCTGTCGATGTTCTTTTCCTAAAAACGAATGTCATAACCCTTTTTTTTAAGGAAACATGTTTAACTGCGGCAATTTTGAAATGTTACATGTCTGTTGAACGTGAAAATACAGTTAAGTCACGGAGATGTGATTTCTAAATCGAGATGCAAAATCACAATAGGACATACTCGGGTAACATCCGAGCCGAGACATATATATAAACCTGGGATTTTTTTTTTTATAGATATTCTTGGATTTGCGCGAAGGTCATCCAGCCATAGGATACTTTATTTTTAACTATTCCTTTCTATTAATGCATATTAATTGGTATATTTGCATTTCAGCATGCTGCTAGATTTCACAGAATAATTTTGTCTTTTTTAAGCAAGCCAGAAAAGTTTGAAAGAGTGAAAAAGATGTGTTTTGTTATTTTGTTTATAAAATAATTACGAAAAAGGCTTTAGCTCTTTTTAGGTGCGTTCGTAATTATGTAAATACGTAGCACCTATTGTTGTCGTTCAGTCCATCTGTCTGTCCGCATATAACAACGCAAAAACTACCCAATTGAATCGTTTGAAATTTTAAATACATAATTATTACATAATTTTGTCGAGTCATTTCAAATTTTATGAAAATCGGATGCATAGATCAATTACAGGGACTATCAAAAGGATTCCGTTACATTACGGTCAATGGGGAAAAAAGTTTCAAATGGATTTTAATCGTTCGAAATTTTAATTACATAATTATTACATAATTTTGTCGAGTTATTTCAAATTTTATCAAAATCGGATGCATAGTTCAATTGCAGGGACAATCAAAAGTATTCCGTTACATTACGGTTAATGGGGGAAAATGTTTCAAATGCATTTTAATGGTATTACACTCATTCGAACGTAATAAAATTGATATGCATCTATACAGTACATATTATAATATATATTTTGCATAATCTGTGGTGCAAAGAACATTTGTTATTGATTTACAAGGCCACACAACAGTACTTCATTGCATAATGGTATAGGGAGACCATTGTTTGGTGCGCATTTTAATTGTAATTATTTACAATTTTATGAGATTGATATAGGAGAGTGATATTTTTAAAACTTCGTTACCGTACGAACGCACCTCATTTGCTACGCTTCACGTGCAATTTCCAACTTGTTTCACATAATAATTAATTATGTTAAGGGTGCTGGTCACTTAGCTTCCGAATTCCCCTCCATAATGTTAAGCCTATGGACGTTTTTATGCATTCGTAAATAAAATTTAAACTTTTTTTTTCAGTGTATCTATATTATAAAGGCCAAACGTATCTGTGCGTAACGCATACGTCATCTTGTGAATGGGAACACTTTCCCATGCAATTTCAGTTTTACTTTTTTCGCTACAACAAATTTTATACTTCTAAACATCGCATGTTTACGATTTTTTACACCGTTGTAAAGAAAAAAATGTACTTTAAAATGCGATTTGTTTGAAAGCTGTATCTCAATATGTTTTTGAGACATTAATTTTTTTTATAGTTTTTAGTATCAATTTTGTAATTGTGGCAACAGAATCACTTCATTTTTTCTTGAAATTGAAAAAAATATATATATAGAAATTAAAATGCGTATACTTTGTAAAAAACATCGTCTGTTACAAAATTCCGTGTCCGTAATTTCGATTTTATTTCGTTTTTATTCATCATTAAAATAACTTCAAGTTTTGACTTAAAGTGATTTTAAAATGATCAAAATAAAATACCATTTTTTACACATTGTGAATACGGATATGAGAAGTACGTATTTAAATTTTGAGAAGATGAAAATTATGACGGGTTTAAATTTCGCGTAAAATTCTATGATGGTGTCAATTTGGAATAAATTTTGGTTTTTCATTCGCATTTATATCAACCATAAGAGTCTCAATTGATAAATTCATCATAATAAGCTGATCTTTATTATATTTTACTGATTTTATATGCGATTAAAGTTTAATTTTAAAAAATTGGACAATTGAGTTTTGTAGTATTTTGTTAATCTTAGCTTAAAATAATATTTGTTTTAGAGTTAAACTAATCAATATAAGATGTATTTTTTTATAATATTTGTTTGAGAGGTAGAGTAATCAATATAAGATGCATTTTTTACTGTAAGTAATTTTGTAGATCTATTATAAATCATTGAAGCAGTTCCTTTAGGGATGAGATTTCCGCTTTTTTGGCCACCAGTATAATTTTAGAAAAAATTTTGTTCTATTAAATCGCAAAAATGTTCCGATTACATAATATAGCATTTTCTCTAAAATTTTACTGGTGTGCAAAAAAGCGGAAATCTCATCCCTGAGTTCCTTCTTAAACATTTTCTTTCGTCGAATTTCGACGGGTTCCACCTCGTTCTTCTTAAAGGACGTTTCTTTTTTTTTCTAAGTTCCCAAAATATTTCTAAAATCTATGCTTAATTTCAAGTTTTATGTGTCAAAAGCTGACGAAGTGTGAGTAATTTTTTTACACTTCGTATAAAATTAAGTATATATTTTAGATAAAATTTGGAAAACTGTAAAAAACAGAAACATCTTTTAAGAAGAGTATACAAAAAAATAGAAGTTTAAAATATAAATTTGCCTAGGAGATATTTTAAATATATGAATGTATCAAAGACCTATAGACGTTATATTAGCGAGGTGAATTCGAAAATTGAGTGACCAGCCCCTTTAAGTCTCTTGAGGGAAAGAATTTTATCTTTCAAATCAGATAAAATGAAATTTAAGTTAAGTTTCAATTATACTCCAATTCCAGGAGAAGGCAATGGCCCTACTTCTCCTCCAGCCAATTTGTTTTTCGCCCATATAATAATGAATCCCTTTGCCAATTATTTTTTACTAAATGTATTACAGCTGTTTATTTATTTATTTTTACAATTTTTCAACATTTTGAAATCGTTTGATGATGGCACAAACTTGTTGCGCAAAACATCCAGTCCATACGCAATTGTAATCGTTCCATTCGGAGTATTGAGCCCACATTTGAGTAATTCTAATAATTCTGTTAACTCTTTCCAACACGGACAAAATCTCTTAGTAAAATGAGAAATTATCGACTGACACCGGAATTCACAAACGAATTTTTTAGATATTTTGAAGCCTCTAATTTATCTTTTATTGTAAAAGCAAAATTTTACTAAAATATTATTGGTGTCGTTTGCAAGTTTAGATTTAAAATTAAGTATTTCAGACAGGCAGAGTTCTCGCTGACATTTGACTAACGTTAGTAATTTGGCTAATTAAAAATAAAAAACATTCGCCAAATGAAAAAAAAGTTAGCCAAGTAGATTCGCCGTGTAGCACTAAAAAATATCTTTAATCCTTTAATGTACCCCCTTTTTTCAATATGTTCTAAAATAGCATCAGTTTTTATAACTGCGACAATGATTGTTATTAATCTAAATTCAACTATTCGCTACAAATACGTTAAAAATATGTATATATTAAAAATATGTATAAATGCGTATGTATAAAAAAACGAAAAAAAAAAAGAAGCAAAGATTGAGAATTAGCAATCTGGTGAATCTAATCGCTTATTTACTCGCCAAATGAAAATTTTAGTCGCAATTTGGCGAAATGGCGAGCTACAGCGAGAACACTGCAGACAGGCATAGTGTGCCGGAAAGGGTTAAGTCTCTTTTGAAAAAGAATTTTATTTTTCAAATCAGAAAAAAAAATATATTAAGTTTCAATTATGCTTCAACTCCATGAGAATGTCGTGACCACGTTTCTCTTCCACCCTCCTTGTTGTCGCCCATGTCTTAATAAATCCCTTATTTATTTATTTATTTTACGACATTTTGAAATCGTTTAATGATGGAGCAGACTTATTGCGCAAAACACCTAGTTCATACACAACTGTAACCGTTCCATTCGAAGGGGGTGAGCCAACATTTGAGTAATTCCAATAATTATCCTCTGCCACATTGATGGAACTCATTAGTGGAGATGGCCTGACGCCATTTTTGCGGTTATCCACAATTCCGATTCTTGCACCACTTGCTAATAATCCCGATGGAGATGAGAGAAGTTGTCTTAATGGAAAGAGGACAGTCTGGTTTTGCCGGAGCGCACAGACCACCCAACTCAACTCATCTCGAGCTCAATTTTCCGCAATCTGAAAGAATTCCGAAAAGATTACATTTGTCTCTTTAATCCAATGTCTGTCGGCAGTCTAACTTCAAAGGCAGACAAATTGGTTTTTAAGCAAATTAGTTTTTATCACGGTTCGTTTAAGATGAAAACACTAAGAGAAGGAAAGAAAAAGGGTTATTCTCATTTTCTAGATTTCGAAAGCACTTTATCTACATGCCGTATGCTTGTGGTGTTAAAATAAACAATAATAGTTCTATTCCTCAGAAAATGCTACAAATTTATATTGCAAAAATTCTTTTTTTACAAGAAAAGAAAAGTTGATTTATTACCACTTTTTAGAACATAAAACAACATTTTCAGTTTAGCTGCGTTCGAAATTGTGTAAATACATAGCACGTCAGAACCAAAGCCAACCAACCGAATCGCTCGAAATTTAAAATTATAATTGTTGAATAATTTTGTCTTGTCATTTCAAATTTTATGAAAATCAGATCAGTTTAATAACAAAGATAATCAAAAATATTCAATAACATTACGCTCAATGGGAAAATAATAGTTTCAATTGCATTTTAATGATGCTACACTCTTTCAAACACAATGAACTGCATATGCATCCATAAAGTATATGCTAAAATATACATTCAATACATAGTGATGCAAAGAATAATTGTTAATAATTTACAAGGCCACGCAAAAGTATTCCATTACCTAATGGTATAGGGGGAAACATTGTATAGAACGCGTTTTAATATTTTTAAACTATTTCAAATATTATGAAATTGTTATACATTGCTGAGGTTCTCTACAAGTTACTTCCTGTATAAAAGAAAGCAGATAGTGTTTACAGGGACACACAAAAAATTTCAGCTATTCTACTGTATCCGAAGTACTGTGTACTGTTACACCAAGATCTGAATATTTTTAAAACTTCCTTATAGTATGAACGCATCTAATTTGCTACGCTTGACGTACAGTATGCAGCTTGTTAAATAAGTAATATTCTCTTTCTTTTGTTTTGAAATGAAAATTTTTAGATATAATAAAAACACAATTTGAAAACTTTCTTATCATTTCCTTTATAATTACGATATTAATCTTAAAATATTTCTAGCGTTTTTTACAAGCTCTAAAATACCTAAATTTCTCTACAACTTGCCTTCGCTCATATTAACTAATATCATTTTTCTGTTAAAATTTTCTTCGTCCCTGTTCGTAAATCACTGAGGTACATCGCCGGAGATGTCTATTTGTTATCCTCGGAGAAGCAATAAACTCCCATCGCTCGACCAGTTAGACGGATGAAGCTCAATGTAGAAGTCACCTCGATACCTTGTCAGAGGGGAATTTAGTAGAGATATTTTGCTCACATATCACCCAGTGTATTATAGACATGAGATCTAATTACTATGACGAATGAGCAAAATATCAAGCAACGGTGGCTTTAACGTATCCGAACACCTTTAAAACGTAATTTTCAATTAAAATATCGATTTTTCATTTATGTAATAATATTAAAATCGACTCTTTTATCTGTCGAATTCTGTTTTTATCTTAATTATAACCAAAGTTACAGCTATTACATCCTTTGAATTGTGGTCGATTGGTTGCGTTGATGACAACCAATTATCAACACGAGGGATATAGGCCCAAAGGGGATAAGTCTCCGTGTGGAGAATCTTTTAAAGGGAACCTAACTTGAATGTACACGAAGAAATCTAAGGTTCGAAGAAAATCACGGAAACTTCGAATGATTAGGCCGACGGCCGTGATTGGGTTCGAATCTAGCACCTGCCTTCTACCAGTTTCAAGAACGGAACCTTTCGGCCACCTTTTGGATTGTATTTAAAAGTATTTTTAGCTTTTTCTCAAAATTAAGTGAGGATTTTTCCTATATCTTTAAACAAAAATTTATGCATGAAATACCACGAAATTTTCTGTACCTCTTTTACGAATGTCTTTCGAGGGAATAAACGACACTCATGGTAATATATTAAATAGTTTTATATTTGCATTGGTATAAATCACAAACTTGAGACCCATTTTGCGAACTTTTCATAAGATTTGTACTTTAACTGTCATATCATCTGAGATAAGAGATGCGATTATAATATGTGTATTCTAAATTCTAGAGAAAATTATTATGCCATTTACAATATGTCAATACATTGTTTTATTTTTGAGTAAGCATTTTTTAGGGAAATATCCGTTTTTTGACATAATTTTGACTATTTTTCTCTTAAAAAATATTTCTGAATAATTGTTAAAATTTTTAATTTTTTTTCAAAGTTTTAAAGCAAACGTTATTATAAAAGTGCAATAATAAAAAAATATTAAAAATTTAAAAAAAAAATCACTTTTGAAGGTGTGCAGATATATATATCTTAATAATATTTGTGGTATTTAATATTTCAATCAGTTTATTATCTGTCGCATTTTTAAATAAGTAATATTATTTTTCTTTTGTTCTGAAATAAAATTTTTTTAGTTATAATTAAAAGGCAATTTGAAAACTTTTTTCTCGTTTGCTTCATAATTACGGTGTTAATCTTAAAATATTTCTAGCGTTATTTACAAGCTCTAAACTACCTAAATTTCTCTGCAACTTGCCTTCACGTATGTGAAGTAGTTAATATCACTTTTCTGTTAAAATTTTCTTCGTCCCTGCTCGTCAATCACTGGGATACATCACCGGAGGTATCAATTTGTTATCCTCGGAGGAGCGATATACTCCCATCCTTCGACCCGTTAGCCGGATGGCTTAATGTAGATGTCACCCCGATACCTTGTCAGAGGGGAATTTAGTAGAGATATTTTGCTCACATAGCACCTAGAAGTATTACAGAGATGAGATCTAATTACTATGACGGATGAGCAAAATATCAGACAATGGTGGCTTTAAATAAAAATAAGTCTGATGTGGTCAAATTATAGAAAGGAAATTAAATAAAAAAATTTTAGGAAAGTTAAAAACTTTTATTATAGTTAAAAACATTTTTTTTAAATCTGTTTATCTAATATTGCCGGTTTTAGCGAGAGGTCCTATAAGTCCCTGACTATATGTAATTTTAAATGTATTTTATTACTGCAAGGCAAAGTACACTGTTAAAAATTCGAAACTTTTGCTGCACCGTCATTCCGCCACTTTTACAGAAAACGATTTTCTTCACTGTTTTATGAAGCATTCTCATTGGTCAAAATAGCGATATTCTATAAAAGATGTGGAGTGACGATACAGCAAAAGTTAAAATTTTTAACAGTGTGTATTAGTTTGTATTGTAGTTACTGAAGGAGTATTTGTGCCCTTCAGACCTGCTGAATATCTATGAATATCTATCTATGAATGCTGAATATCTGTAAGGGTTACCAATCGACGTCAGTGCCACGTAAAAGTCTAAAAATGGCCTCATATTTTCAAGTTATGTTGAAGACTAGAACGGAGGCTTGCCCATAGACCCAAATTACCTTGGAACCACCTATATATGAATGATAAAATTGTCATTGGATGACACTAAACATTAATAATAACAAATTATAATGTTTCAGAAACATATCTTTATCTTTTAATTTAATTTATTTTAAGGGATACATAAAACTGTGGGAAATAAAAAAGTGTATGTCTCTAAATTTTAGATATAACAACAAATAAGCCTCCGTAAATTTATATCCAAAATCATAAGGCTTTAGCATTTTGATTTTTCTTTTAATTTTGGCAAAATACTGTTGGCTCTTGTTAATTCGAACTCGTCGGGATCACAAGATTCGTTCGAATAATCCGAAGTTCGAATTATGGAAAATATGAAATGAAAACATGCTTAAAATGGTGCTATTACAAAGGAATAAATGTTATAGTGTTTTTCTTTTAATTTATTTCGTCTCTTATCATAAGAATATGACTTAATAATAAATTAGAATGTATGAACACATAAACTAATTAAAAGATTAGAAACGCACAATGGAAGAAAAATTTAAAGCGTCACTGATAAACAGACGGGACATTAAGAAAGTGGATATCAAATGCATTGCATTTTGTGTATACTCGTTCGGAACAATTTTTACAAAAATCAAAGAAAGAAATTTAGTCAAATGATCTGAAATCCGTGAGAAAGAAAAGAAAAATTAAAAATCGGAATTCTAGTTAGTTCGAATTAAACGAAGTCAAGAGAAAATTAATTCGAAGTAATGAAAATTTATAACGTTATTATACCATCAAAAATTTCAGGACTTCATTTTCAGTTCGAATTAAGCGAAAATTCGAATTATCCGATTTCGAATTAACGAGAGTCGACTGTACTAAGTCTCTACAAACTCGCGAATTTCGTAAAATAAATTGGGTCTCTTATTGGCGCATCACATTTTTACCAATTCCTCTATTACACAAACTTTTACTTGGAATCAAGAACATTTAACGAATTGAAATAACCTTTAGGTAACACAGAGTATTCTATTTTTAACAAACTTTTTTTCCATTCTAAATTTTTTCTCTAGTATTCAAAATATTTCAAGATATTTAAAACCTATTCAACCCTTTTCTGGTGCATTCATAATTTTATAAATACATAGCACCTATAGTCGTTGTTCAATCCGCCCGCCCGTCTGTCCGTCCGCATATAACAACGCAAAAACTACCCAATCGAATCGATTAAAATTTAAAATAGATAATTATTGCGTAATTACCGGGTGTCCCAAAAATGACTGATGGATTTTAAAATTCAATAACTTGCAAACGGTGACAGCTATTTAAAAAAATTTTGCAGGAGGGTTATGTATAATGTCAGAAGTTTCTTTACAGTAATTTTTTATTTTAGTTCGCGTCTCAAACAATAGGTGGCGCTGACGGCGATTGAAGGCCAGGTGATCAGTGCTGAGTGAAGCGTCGACCTGGCCTTCAATCGCCGTCAGCGCCACCTATTGTTTGAAACTCAAACTAAAATAAAAAATTACGGTAAAAAAACTCCTGACATTATACATAACCCTCCTTCAAAAATTTTTTAAATAGCTGTCACCGTTTGCAAGTTATTGAATTTTAAAATCCATCAGTCATTTTTGGGACACCCGGTATGTCGAGTCATTTGAACTTTTATAACAATAGGATGCATAGTTCAATTACAGGGACAATGAAAACTATTCTGTAACATGGTGGACATTGGGAAAAATAGTTTCAAGTGCATTTTAATGATGTTACACACTTTCGAACATAATAAATTTAACATGCATCTATAAAGTATATACTAAAATATACATGCTGTACAATCTGGAGTGCAAAGAATATTTTTTATTCATTTACAGGGTCACATAAAAATATTCCATTGAATAATGATATAGGTGGAAACATTATTTGGGGCGTGTTATAAGAACATTAAACTATTTCTCATTTTATGAAATTGATATACGTTGCTGAGGTTTACTACAAGTTACTTCTTGTATAGTAGAAAGTAGATTGTATTTACAGGGAAGCACACAAAATTTCGGATACTTATTCAGTATCCGAAGCACTGTATACCATTACACAAAGATTCGAATATTTTTAAAATTCGCAATAGTAAAAACACACCACATTTTCTACGTTTGACGTGCAATTGACCGACTGCTTTCTGCCAGGTAAATATCCTTCCTCCCCCCCCCCCTCCTATTGCTAAGTATCTAAAATAAGACAAAAAAAACCCAATAAAATATGCTTTAAAAAAAATACTAACAGACTTTAAAAAAAAAGTGCTAAAAGAATTAAATAATTATTAAAATTCTCTAATGACAAAATGTTATCGAATAACTAAAAATCTGAAATCATGTGTCGGCATAAAAATGATAAATTTAATATGTATAATTTAATATCCACCAAACATGTATTTTCGAGAGAATATTTTTTACAAGAGATGAATTTTCAGATTTATCATTTAATATACGGATATATACATTTAAAAAGTAATCAATTACTTTTTGAAGTTCGGTGCAAAACTACTCCCATTGATAACGATTAAGCAATGAATTTCCTGAAGAAATATGTTATTTTTTCCGACTTTGTATCATCTTTTCCATCATTAAGATAGTTGCAAAACTACTTCCATTGATAACGATTAAGCAATGAATTTCCTGAAGAAATATGTTATTTTTTCCGACTTTGTATCATCTTTTCCATCATTAAGATAGTTTTGCACCGAACTTTAAAAAGTAATTGATTACTTTTTAAATGTATATATCCGTATATTAAATGATAAATCTGAAAACTCATCTCTTGTAAAAAATATTCTCTCGAAAATACATGTTTGGTGGACATAAGATTGTACATATTAAACGTATCATTTTTATGCCGACACATGATTTCAGATTTTTAGTTATTCGATAACATTTTGTTAGAGAATTTTTATAACATTTTGTTTCATTAGAGAATTTTAATAATTATTTAATTCTTTTAGCACCTTTTTTTGAAGTCGGTTAGTATTTTTTTTTAAAGCATATTTTATTTCCTTCTTTTTAGTTGTTAATACAGTAATACATAACTATCCTAATTTCAATCTATGTTGATTGAATGTATGAATTCAATATATGTATTAAATAAATAATTTCTAATACAAATTACTATTCACCAAAATTATTTATTAAAAATAAATAGTTTTTAATAAATATTTAATTTTCATTAGAAATATGTTTTTTTAGGATGTAATATTTATAATATAGTTGATTTAAAAAGTAAATTTCATTTATAACAGTCTACATACAAAGATATATTTTAGTAGAATTATCTTGAGAAGAAAAGAAACGCAGAATACAAAGTAATCTTTGAATTGAATCCTCACGGATTTTAAAATTTGATTCAGAATTCTACAGTATTTGTTTCCAATAGACTCTATCACATGTTTTCTCAAGTACAGTGCCTCTATATGAATGCTATGACATTACGATACTCACACTATATTTAGACAGACGTGTTTTCCTAAACTAACAAGGAAGGTCTCCATTGGGGGCATACTCAGAATTTTTTGAAAAAAATACGAATTAAACTACTCATGTAGGTAATAAAGGATCAGTGAAAATTAGCGGCGGAATTACATTATTAGATATGTAAAAAAATAAAATACTTTGGAATAATTGGCGTGAAAAGCTGAAAGTGACGCGGGATTTGGCGAGCAGTGCATTTCCTCGCCAAAAACAGACGATTTTAACGAATCTGAAAATTGATTTTAATTGACTTCACTGTTAAAAATCTGCAGCATTTACTGCAACGTCACTCCACTACTTTTATAGAATATCTCTCTTCTGACCAATGAGAATGCTCCATAGCACGGTGAATTGACCGTGTCATACACTGTTAAAAATCTGCTGCATTTTGTTGCAACGCACTCCACCGCTTGTATATAATATCTCTATTCCAACCAATGAGAAAGCTCCATTTCACGGCCAAGTAACCGTTTTCTATACAAGCAAGGCAGTGCGTTGCAACAAAATGTAGCAGATTTTTAACAGTGTATTTTTCAATTTGGAACAATTTTAATCAATTTAAATTGTGTTTTAAATGATAAAATATATTAATTTCATTTTGTTATAAGTACATATAAACGTACATGACAAAATTACACTTAAAGTAAAGTAAAAATACAAAACTAAAATTACTTAAACTAAACTTATTTAAATAACTGAACATAGAAAGTTTTTTCTTTAAGAAGTATTCGAAGCGTAAAAGCGTATTTTTCAAAATTTCGGTTTTTCGCCAACCGGAGATAAATCGCCAAATAAACGAAATTTTTATTATTTTTTTACGGACGTTATAAGGAGGTTCCGCCCAAATTTTTTTTATAAACATATATAACTATATGAGAAGAACATTCTGTAATTTTTTCAGATTTTTCTGAGTATGCCCGTATGGAGACCTTCCTTGTAAGGCAAACCTGAGCATTTTCTATTCCAGAATGTGGTGTCACTCGCTTGAACAAGTTCGTTTACACTACAACATCTACACTGTTGAAAATTTGAAACTTTTGCTGCATCGTCACTCCACCGCTTTTATAGAATATCCGTATTTTGACCAATGAGAATGCTCCATATACAGTGAAGTAATCGTTTTCTATAAAATCCGTGGAGTGACGATGCAGCAAAAGTTTCAAATTTTAACAATGTAGAATATATAGTGTACACTTAAAAATTTGGTCCATTTGCTGCAGCGTCATTACACCGCTTTTATAGAAAAAGGTTACTTTACAGTATTATGGAGCATTCTCATTGATAAGAATAGAGATATTCTATAAAAGCTGTGTAGTGCTGCTTTAGCAAATGGGTCAAATTTTTAACAGTGTAGAAATCTGCTACACTGTAAAAAAATTGCCCTTTAGCTGTATCGTCACTTTTATAGGAAACGATTACTTCGCCGTATTATGGAGCATTTTCATTGGTCAAAACAGAGATATTCTATAAAAGCGATGGAGTGACGATGCAGCAAAAGGGTAAGATTTTTTACAGTGTATGCAGGGAGCGATAAAAATTTTTATCCTTTAAATGTGCAACGATGGTACTGAAATCTAAAGTATCGATCGCAGCAACATCTGCGGAATTTCCTAATACATTGTCTAGATTAGCAAAAGTTGTGCAGTTTTAGAAAAAACCGCAAATGTCACTGTTATCTTTAGATTTCATCAGCATCGTTGCATATTTAAGGGATACAATACTTTAGCGCCTTTTTGAAGTATTACTGAGGTACACTGTTAAAAATTTGACCCATTCGCTGCAGCGTCACTCCACAGCTTTTATAGAATACCTCTTTTATGACCAATGAGAATGCTCCATAACACAGTAAAGCAACCGTTTTCTATAAAAGCGGTGGAGTGACGATCAAATTTTTAACAGTGTAGCCAATTTCTACACTATACACTGTTAAAAAATTTGAACAATTTGCTGCATCGTCACTCCACCGCTTTTATAGAAAACGGCTGCTTTACTGTGTTATGGAGCATTCTCATTGGTCATAAAGAGATATTCTACAAAAGCTGTGGAGTAACGCTGCAACAAATGGGTCAAATTTTTAACAGTGTATATTCTTGGTGCTATAGTTTACAGGAGAGGTACATTGTTAAAAATTTGAAACTTTTGCTGCATTGCCACTCCATCACTTTGATAGAATATCTCTCTTTTGACCAATGAGAATCCTCAATAATACATTTAAGTAATCGTTTTCTATATAAGCGGTGGTGTGATGATGTAACAAAATTTTCGAACTTTTAACAGTGTAGTCATTAGCTTGGCTATAATAATTGGCTCGTGAAGGTAACTGGCGATTGAAATTTGTTCAAAATTGTATCAATCAATCAATTTTTATACCTTGTATGCTGCCATGCTGTCTCCCTATATGAGTGTACTTTGACGGTGGATTTTCAGGTATTCGATATCTACTTTTGGTGTCAGTTATGGTCGATGTGGTCTTTTCTGTTTGGTGGATGCGAGGACATGTGGAATCAAATTTTCTTACTTTGGAAAGACCTCGCATCTCTGTGAGAGAAACACAAGGCATGTTCAGCGCAACTTACCGAAATGATCAAAGTTACCGACCGATTGTAGGGCAGTACGAAAGCGAATTGTGGCACCAATGAAAACTATCCTGATGAATTGTAGTGATGTCACAATTCGTCTTGATTGTCATTTCGTACTGTCCTACGATTGATTGGTTATATTGGTCATTTCGGTAATTGACCGGTAAGTTGCGTTGAACATGCTCATAGCATCAAAAATAAAGCTTCTGTTTGTGTGATGATTTAACTTTTATGCAATTAGGGTGCTTTAACCCTTTCCGGCACGGGCATAATCTGTAATAAAATGAGAAATAATCGACTGACACCGGAATTCACAAACGAATTTTTTAGATATTTTGAAATCTTTAATTTAAACTTATACTGTAAAAGCAAAATTTTACTAAAATATTACTGGTGCCGTTTGCAAGTTTGGAATTAAAATTAGGTATCTCAGACCGGGCACAGTGTGGCGGAAAGGGTTAAAGAAATTCTGTGGCACCAGGAACGGAACAATGGGCAGAAATCGAGGAGATAACTCAGTCCGCAGATATTATTGCATTAAGTTAACATGGTGCAATTATAGAAGAAAAATAAATAAGCAATGGGTAGATCAACAAAACACGTGGTACGCATGAGAAAGAAACGTTTAATGAAATCAAATAAGGATAAAAGGTTGCGTCTTCAGAAAAGGAGACAGAAATATGCTATTAAATGTAAATCAAAACTGTTGACCTACTTTCTTTGGTATCAGTATGAGCCTTACGGTTTGGTAGATACTGTTAAAAGTCTGCTGCATTTTGTTGCAACGCACTCCCCTGCTTGTATAGAAAACGGTTACTTAGCCGTGAAATGGAGCTTTCTCATTAGTTCGAATAGAGATATTATATACAAGTGGTGGAGTGCGTTGCAACAAAATGCAGAAAATTTTTAATAGTGTGAAAGAACTTGAACGGGGTCCAAATAGATTTCACGCCGTTATCGAAATCCGAAACTGCTCATCATTTCTGTTTTTGCCCAATAAAAAATCTGCATTTTTGCTGAATATTTGCTATTTTAAGTAGACACTCTATTTAAAATTTGCAGCTGCAGCTGCATCATCACTCCACCGCTTTATGTAAAACAGTTAGTTTATTACGTATGAGCATTTTTTATTGGTCAGAGTAGAGATATCCTATACAAACAGTGGAGTGATTATGCGGCTATAGCTATAGATTTATCACACACTGTAAAAAATTTTACTCTTTTACTGCATCGTCACTCCATCGCTTTTATAGGAAACGATTATTTCACTGTATGATGGAGCATTCTCATTGGTCAAAACAGAGATATTCTATAAAAGCGATGGTGTGACGATGCAGAAAAAGGGTCAATTTTTTTTACAGTGCAGTGTACATTTTCTTATTGGTCGATCTGCTTTCGCAAACTTCGCAAAGCCTATCTGGATCCTGATTCTTTTCAGTCCAGATTTTGCACGTTGTAGAAAAATGATCTCATATCTGTGGGCGTGTTCAGCGCAACTTACCGGTTACTTACCGGTCACTTACCGATTGTAGACAAGTACGAAATGAAAATCAAGGTGAAGTGTGACGTCGGCTGCAATTCAACAGGATAGTTTTTCATTGGTGCCACAATTCGCTTTCGTACTGCCCTACAATCGATCGGTAACATTGGTTACTTTGGTAAGTTGCGCTGAACACGCCCTGTGTATGAGTAATTGCCAGAAAAATGAACGCTTTTAATTGGATGATTGCTTCAAAAACAATTTGAATTTTTAAAGTTTTTTTTTTTTTTTTTTTTTTTTTTTTTTTTTTTTTTTTTAAGTTCTAATCATCAGAATTTAATGAAATTAAAATGGGACCACATGGGTATCTTATACTTTCAAACAAAAAAAGAATTAACAAAATCGATTCATATTTAAAGAATTTATGAGTGAACAAGAAATACATACAGGTCAAAATCATAACCTCCTCCTTGAAGTCAGTTAATAAAATAATGGATTGAGATGAAGACGAAGAAGAATGCAAAGGATCATGATGCTAAACTAACAATTTTTTGCATGATAAAATGTCAACAACATTTGAAGCAACTGTATGTGGATTAAAGTTTAGAGAAAATACAGAGAAAATTATGAAACTATAAACGCTTTAACACTAGAAAGGCGAGAATTTTTACTCAAGTTTTATAGGAAATATTTAATACCAGAATTTAATTTTAAACCGTTTAAGTAACTTAACCGTTTTATCTTTTGTATTTTTTAAACTTATTTTATAAAGAAATTTATCGTTAGAATCGAAATATATTCATTTGGTAGGTGCCAAAATGGCCGCTGTCGTCATTCTAGTGCTAAAACAATAATCTTGGGAAAAATTAGCAGATATTTTTCTAATAAAATTGAGGGATACTTTTGGTAATGTATACTTAAAATTACTCTGGTATAACAAATTCATTAACACCGTAAAAAATAAAAATAAAATTATATGGAGTTTGCCTATAGAATTTTTTAAGCTATTAATAAAAGCACATGAGGATGTGCTAGATTTCAATGTTTTACAGTTTTACAGTGTACTTATCAGTAATCACCCATAGCTGTAAGTAGTAAAGCGTCCTAAGATAAATGGGAGAGGTGTCCGCAAGACTAAAGGCGGAGTCACATCAATCAAGGTGACTCCGCCACCTAGTGGAAGGGGTGAACTTTAAGAGGGTTATTTAGAAGATTGCAGCTCCGTTTGTGCGAGTAGCAACGAAACTGCTTTGTTTCTATAAATGTTACTTTAAAAAGTCGCGTAGAATAATGTTTAGATTTGAAATATTGTAAATAAACATAGAATTAATAAATGTAGTACGATTAAATATTAACATAAAATATACTAAGATGAAATTATGTAATTATGCAATACAAATGTCGCTGATTTAAGTATGTTCGATTTTAATTTTGTTTTTTTTTATATAATGAAAGATGACTCATAAAAATTAGTAAGTAGTTAATATATAAAGACAGAATTTCGTAGTAGTCTCACATTTTGCTAAATCCTTGATGAGCTAACTTATACAAAATGATATACCCCGTTGTATGTAACGTTTATCAAATTTTAGAATATGTATAGAATTTAATACTAAATAAAATATTCAATTTTAGCTCCTTTTTTTATTCACCGATTGCAGACGATAAGGATCCAATGTTTTCTTGGTCATACCGCACTTATATTATTTAACTTACAAACCTTTTATTCTCTTAATTTAAAACTCATTTCATTATATATTCGGAATAACTTTAATTTTAAATGCATTTATTATAAAAAAAATGTTTTATAAAAAAAAGAATATTGTTCATTTATTTGTTTAAATATTTTGCGATTCTAGACAATAATATTCCTAAAACCGCAGATTAGACCTAAAAAAACAGAGAATATGAAACAGAGCTATTTAAAGAATTCATATTAAAAATTCAATAATAAATTTCAAGTTATTCTCTCATAAAAGATGAATCTCGTTTTACCACCTTTATTGGAACAAAATGTTTTTGTTACAGTTTTTTTTTTTTTTTTTTGGGGGGGGGGGGATAAAAATATGCATATTTTTTTTTAAAAAAGTCGTATTGTCATTTTAATTTCAGGGCAAAAGATAATATGTTCTCGAAGCATTAGTACTTTTCTTCCGAAATTAAAATGATTTTGTGGCTATTTTATTCATGATCAAGATTTTTAATGTACATAATTTTATCAAAACAAACTTAACAAAGATATTTTGCAATAAATCTGTTAGACAAGATTCATCTGTTACGATTGAATGAAAATTTAGAAAATATGCGTAAGAGATACGCAGAAATAGTTATATGCGCATATATGACGTCATACCAAAAACCCACGTATTTGCATTTATCACCCCGACCACCATCTAGCCCAGCTGTATCACTTTACGACAGATTCCGGCATCATTTTGAACGCTTGATATGTATGCAGTTTTGTAATCACTTCATCGAGTTGGCGACTGAAATTCCAGGATTAGCAAGAACTCTATTCGCATGTAAAAATTAAGCTGGTTTATCAAGTCATATTTTGTAGGAATCTAGTTGAAGACCCGATTTTAATGATTGACTCGTGGGTTTATCATTGCGCTTTCCTGCACCGAAATATATGAAAACATGAACGACTGAGAGCAAGACAACACAAGAGTAAATCTACCCGTAAAGCATGGTGACGTCACTGCAACGTCGTTGTGAAGTCTTTGTGACTTTGTGACCATCGATTGTCGATGTGACGTCACGTGACGTCGATGTGAAGTCACAGTGACTAAAATGTGAAGTCGTTATGGCCGTTTTAGAGCTCTTTTGTGACGTTTCACAAAATGGTCACAATGTGACAAATTTGTGAAAAAATGTGTCATTTGTGACTAATTTGACATTAAAATTGTGACGAAACTGTGACAAAAGCAATGATATTTAAATTGCCAGAAACATGTTTTTAAAAGTAAATAACATGTTTTGAAGAATATTTATAATTTTCTAAAAATTTTTAATAAAGTCACATCTCAGTCACGATGTGACGTCACTGAGTGGTGGCATTTTGGTCACAGATGTGATGTGACCACTGATGACGTCACTGTGACCCTGCATGCTATTAGGGTAGTCAATCACTGAAATCGGATTTGCAAATCAAGATTTGACTTGACAGTTGAGGTTTACTATCGATTGAATTTCAACCATCAATTCGATGAGATGATCACTGCCTCTGCTTATGCAGCTGTCTCTTGGTGTATTATGTGTTTAAGCTAAAGTACAGTGTTTTCCCTAACAGTTTGTTGTTTAATTCTCGTGTTTTCTACAAAGTTCTTTTTTTTTCATAAATAGAAAAAATGAAACAAATAGATATAATTTAAAATACCTGTTAAATCTTTTGCTTCCTTTTCATATAAATTCTGCATTATGCATAATTTATTTTATTTATTCATTTATTTATTTTTAAATGCATGCATATATACTAATTTTACTTATTTCTAGTTTTTCTCTGTCAACAAACTTATTCCCCACTCACGCCATTATTAATCATTGGTTTCCAGCCCGTTCAGTAAGATACTCGATTCGATACATTCCAAATCATGTCAAGCAAATTTATCACGATAATCTCTCTCACGTTATAACCTTTTGAAAAGAGAGAGCTCGTCCATGGTCTATCAGGTGCGAATGTTCAGGTTCATCACATCTGAAGATCATACGAAAAAAAAAAGTTTAACCCATTAACGCCCAGCGTCCTTTTTTGAGGACGGTTACAAAAACAGCAAAAAAGCGGTTTTCCCACCAGTAAAGAGGAAGATAAATATATACTTTATTTTACGAGACAGAATCCTCGATAAATTTAGATGAAAGTTAATTTGCTTTTAAAAGTGGTGGGAAATACAAAATTTAAATTTTAGCGAAGAAAATAATTCGGGCGTTAATGAGTTAAGGAGACAATTTATCTTTTCAACAATTTTGTTTATTTAAAAAATATATGGTTCAAATGGTGAACTCACTGCATTTCGATGTTTACATTTAAAAGTACAAAAACTTTTTAAATTTTTAACAAGTTGAGTGCCACGTCAGTCACCGGTGACTGACATTGACCTTTCCGCTCAGGCCGTGTCTTCTAGATAAAAGAAAGTAATAAGAAAATATGAGCACAGGTACTAATTTTACTTAATCCCGTGGACTAGCTTTCACTTGTCAACAAACTTATTCATCACTCACGGGGATATTATTAATCGTTGTTGCTGCTCTCTCTCTGATAAGATACTTGTGACTTGGTACACCCCCAATCATGTCGAGCAAATTTATCACGGAGCATCTCGTAGTAATCCCTCAGTCTTCGCTTTCCCGCGGTACATCTCATTAAAAATCCCGAGAAGCTTTCGACACGCTCTAATCGAAAAAAGATATGATTACATTGCGTATGGTGGCTGTTATTTAATAAGAAAAACCTCTTATTCCCTTTTATCATTATACCTCTAGGTAGATTAAATAGGATAATTAATGGTTAAATTTTCAGCGTCAAAGAAACGTCATTTAGAGAAGTCTCCTTGCTGTAAACAGGTTCGTTGATCCGCAATCCTGAAATAACCTCTGCGCTAGATGGATCCACACACATAATGTGGACCTCTATTCTTTTACTCGTAAAAACTAAATTGTTTAATTTTTTTTCATTTTTAATTCATTTTAATCTTTTACTGCACTTTTTTTCTGCTTTTATGACAAAAAGTTATTTGAAATCTATAGATTGATCGGATAATGGAAAAAATGGTTAAAAAAAAAAAAAAAAAAAAAAAAAAAAAATCAAATTTTTAGCTAAAATTTGATATTTTATGGTGCGTATCATAAATACGCAATTAGCGTTTTAAAATATTGTACTGCTACATTTTGCAACTGAATGAGTTTAAATTAATTAATTTCATCTGCTTAACACTCTGCAATTTTTTAAATATTGATTTTTTAAAGTATTCAGTAAAAATAATGAACGTAGATATTACATTAATACATTGATCAAAAGCTATTGTTTCCGGAAAACAAATTCTAATTTTATTTTTCAAATGCAGCCATCTGAAATGGACAAAATAAGTTTTATTCCATTCTTTGGATTTTTCAATGGAGTTATGAATAAAAGGAGACATGTAGTGTATTGTGTATCAGATATGAGTGAAGTAACTGAGGTAAAAAGCTTACATAGAACATTTCGTTTTACTTTAGACCCTTATTGCTGAGAAATTTCCCTCACAAATATGGTGAAAATTTTCTGATTATTTTCACTGGTATCAGCTTTCCCATTTATTATAATCATTTTACTGATACTGACAGTACGTTGCTTTGTTGTCACAATGTGGCGGAACTAAAGCTTCCAGATTAAACTGTACCAGTAAAAATGAATATCGATTTTTGCGATTATTTTTGCTCGAAATTTCATATTAATAAAGCGTTTAAATAAACAGAAATTTTCTGCATTATTTTTGCTGGTGGAGCTTTGCTGGGGTGGTAATGAATCCTCTGAGAAAGCGGTTACAGTTGTAGCTTCAGTATTTTAAGGATATGTCAGTTCCTCTTTCTTAATAGTTCCATGAATTTTTCCTGATCAGGAACGGAGATCATATTGCCCAAATTCGTGGCACATAATGAAAATTATAATGTTTTTATGTATTTGACAGTATTTTTGTATATGGTACGTGTAGCACAGTAAAGGAGTAATAGATGAATATTTTCGCTTTAAAAGCAAGCCAATAAATGGTAGGCAACATTCATGTTGATTTGCTCATAAAATAAATGATACATAAATTTGCAAAATGCCTTCAAGACAGCGTGGTCACGAAAATGAAAAATTTTCATAATTAATTAACTTAACCCCTCAACTGATTCTTTTTTTACGTACAATAAATTAAAAATGTGGGCGAACACCACTTTTTTATGATAAAATATTTGTAATATTTAGTTTAAACAATTCTGTAATTACATAGTATTAAATTGTATTTTAAAAAATTAGTAGTGTCGAAAAGCTTTAAATGACGAATTAAGCAAATTCATCTTGCCCGATTGGCGTACAGGCAAATCAGTTACGGGGTTAAGAGAAGGTGGGGGGGGGGGACAAAAATCTTCAAATAAGTTATAAATTTTTAGTGCATTCAAACTTTTTCTGGGATTTTTTATGCTCTAAATGACATTTAAATCATGTTTCTATCTTAATTCGAAAAAAAAATATTATATTTTTCGTTTTCGTTTACTTTCAAAATCTAAACTTTTAGGTAATGGTTGTCATAATACCGACTTCTTGTGAAAATGCTTTTTTCTTCATGGTGAATATTTTCACCATTTTTCCCATTTTAATTGTAATAATTCAAGAACTGTTAAACATAATTTCTTCAAACAAGGAGCATGCCTTTTTCCATTGTTTTGCTTTAATTTTGATTCAGAAAATTTGAAAAATATATTTACTTTTGGAATTATGAATTTTCTTTTTAAGTTACATCATTTTTTGTTATATTTTTACTTTAAATACTTTTATTTCTTTTTTAAATAATTCAAAATATGCTGAATCAAAATTAAATCTCAGATATTTCTGTTTATTTAAATGAAAACAAAATCAAATTCTACAAATAATATTTCGAGTTATAACGATTTTAAATTACCCCAACTTTTTAATTAATTGTAAGTTTTAAATTTAAAAAAAACATTATGAGTCGTATTATAATATTATTTTATTTACAAATGATATGGTTAGTCATCACAAAAAGAAGTAAATAAATAAATTCAAAATTTTAACTCAATACATAAAAGTTATTGACCTCCTTAAATTCTTTGCAGTAAAATGCTTTGGGAATTTGATGATCATTCACTTGTCTAATGGTCTTAAATCTGTAATTGTTTGAATTTATTAAATTGTTAGTTTAGCGATCATTAAAATGATGTTTTAAAAGAATTTTTTATTTAGGTCCCCCATTTGTAAACCTACTAGTCCTCTGAAGTATCAATTTCCGAAGTTTCAAAAGAAGTATGCGTTCTTTTTTCTATCACTTATGACATCATTTTGTTTGCAAAAAATCAAGGAATGAGTATTTGTATTGCTATTTTCCAGGTGATGCTCCAGTATTGTTTTATAGTATAATAAATCCTAAATATGAGAAATGGCGCTTCACTTCATGAGAGATTTTCTATAAGATACTGGTACAAAAAAATTTCCTGGTCATGAAATAAAATTACAGAACCCGTACGAACTTTGTTTTAGTTTCGAGGACCAAAGCGTTCCCCGCTTGAAAAAAAAAATAAATAAATAAATAAAAATTTTGAAAAAAAAGGGGAAAACTAAGCTGAAAATTGCAGATAAGGATAAAAAATGTACTTAAAAAGGCATACTACCTTTAGTAACACATGTTTCATCGCACTAACGACGACAATTTCAAGATCCTTGTTGATAGAAGTATTTTCGCAAAAGTTTTTAAAAACAAGAGCTTTGTAAATAATCAATAATATTTTTTTTTTATAATTTTTAAGAAATATTTCTATCAACAAGGATCATGAAAATGTCGTCGTTGGTGCGATGAAACATATATTACTAAATGTATTATGCCTTTTTAATTATATTTTTATCACTATATGCGATTTTTAGCACAGTTTTGATAGTTTATAAATGATTATCATATATATATATATTTTAAAGAAAATTTTTAAAATATATCCGTCCCCTTTTTAGCGAAAAAGTAGACATTGTTTTGAATCACTGGAAAAACAACTTTAGATTTTTGATAAAATCACAGTCATAGAAAAATAAAGTATTTTACTTATCTTTTTATTTATTTATATATTTATTTTTGCTTATTTTTGTAATTTGGCATAAAATATTGGCTAAATAAAATGTTTCTGGAAAATAGCTCAAAAATGTATTAAACATATGAGCGAGAAATCATGTGTACAGCATAGAACATGACACGCTTTCCAGTATATTCAGGATACCATAACAATACTCCGCCGTTTACTGATGTGAAAGATGATATCTAAATAAAAAATTTGAAAACACAATTTCTGCTATTACCATGAGCAGTCGTTAAAATGTACGATTTTTTGGGAAAGCCTACAGGTATGTCAACAGTATGATCAACAGGTATGTATGCAAACTACATAGTATGCTGAAAATTAATTCGGTTAACTCTTTATATAGCGTGGTGCTTATAAATACCACAAAAATTAGTTATTATAAAATTCTTTTAATACGTCAATCAGTTGTAATACTGTTTAGAATGAGTTACAGATACATTACTTTACCTTGTTCCAAAAGCATTATTGGTTATACAGAACAAAAATATTTTTAAAAGGATGATTTCTTTTGCCTTTGCATCTTTTCAGCTTTCTTAGAGCTGAGGTAGAGGGGTGGGGATTTTTCAATTCGGAAATATTTCTATATTTATATCGTAAGAACATCCTGTTTGTACATTTTATAATTCCACAAAATACTAAGAAACCAATTTAAAATAAAAGATTTGAGAGGGGTTATAAATATTGCACAAAATCCCTGTAAATTCAAATTTAATTAATCCTTCTAAAACCTCCAATCCTTCTAAAATCTTTCAAAAATATATTAACCCTTTAACGATCAAAGCATTTTCATTGCTAAGATGTCGAAATAAATGAATGACACCGGTAATTACAAACAGATATATTTCTAAATAAGAAAACGTGATTTTTCACATACATAATAAAAGGGATATTTCTAGATAAAAATACCGGTGTCAGTGTTGCATATCGGAATTAAAGTTTTGTGGTTTCGTGGGGAAACCAATGAACGTTAAAGGGTTAAATGATTATGTAAACCTTTTAATTTAGTTTAAACTATTTACGTAAAATGCTTTAGAATGGAAAATTTTCATGAATTCATGATGCGGTAGATAAAGGGTTAAACGCATAGCACAGTTGAAAATTTCCACTCAGCGATTATCGCCAATAAATTGAAAACTTTTATGCAATCCTTTATATGGTCTATAGATTTTATACACACCAAGTAACGTATAAAAAGTAGTTACATTTAAAACTACAACTGAAAACGCACTTCCAGCAATTATTATTCTTGGGCTTCAAAAGTTCAATTATTACTTACCGTATTTACTCGTGCATAAGGTGCACTTTTCCCCCCCAAAATTAGGGCAAAACTCCTAGGTGCGCCTTATACACGGAATAATTTTTTACTGTTGGATGCAGTCGAACGATATGCATATGAAACAAGAAATTATTCAAAGAAGATATTAAAACTCGGAAAATGTTATTTAATTGAAGTATTACTGCATATTTATTTCACTGCTTGCAGTTTTTTATACAACAGAGCTAATGACATTATCTAAACGCTAATTACCAATTCTCTTTACCGTCACTCATTCCTATTTCCCGTTATTCTCTTACAACCCGAAGTCTAAAAATGCATTTTTGTCTTGTTCTCTGGTCTGGTGTAACATTTGTTTCGATTTTTTTTTTTTTTTTTTTTTTTTTTTTTTTTTTACTGAAATTCATTTGGTCATTCTTCATTAGCGTATCAAATTTATGGTGCGCGTTATACACGAGATTTTAAGAAATCGCCATTTTTACTTGTAAAGAAGGGGTGCGCCTTATACACGTGTGCGCCCTATACACGAGTAAATACGGTATTCTCTTCTATAGCCAAAATCTTTTCTATTTCCTGTAAATGAGCAATAATTTCTATTCACATCATGTTATAGAGTAAGAACCTCGTGGTCTCTTCAGTAATGTACACTAATTACAGTATATTTAAAATACTTTAATATGATTAAAGTATACGGCAAACGAAATTTCCTCACTGACCATAACATGACAAATTCTTTTGAGTGGCCCTGATATTGAACTGAAAATGCTACGCTCTTCATTTTCAGTGATGAACATGTACCAATAACATATATATATCAATTTCATAGCAATTGAACATTTACACTAACTTTTAAACCTTTTTTAATCTGTTAAAGGGCATAGCCGGATAAGCATTGAAAACATGCCTTTCAATCAAATTTCTTGATTTTTTTTCCCAGGTGTATCTACATATCTGACAATGTATTTCCCCTATTATTAGCTTATAAATATTGATATTTTATGAGATTAAGGTGTTTTTTCGATTTTTTAAAAACATCATTTTCTCAAAAACTACTGCACCGAATTACATGTGATTTATTGAGTTTATATAGACATTAAAGATGCATAACTGGTAAGTTTTGTATAATTTTCTGATTATAAGAAGTGTGTTAAAAAGCGATTCAAAATTTTTGGAAAATGAAAATCATATCTTATAGTTGTCGGAAAATTACCATTTTCTAGTAAAACATTCCTCATATGTGCCCATATATTATATATAAAAGCTGTAAGTTTGCGTTAGGTACTACATATAAATATTTACAAAAGTATGTATAAAATTAATTAAAATTCATTTAAAGGCGTTACTTTGGGCGGAGATACGCAACTTTGAAATCCGAAGAATCTTTGGAATGTATACTTACAGGATTGGTGTATTTTAAATTTTAATGAACACATGAGCATCATTCTCGACGCTGACGATACTGTTTCGATAACAAAATTTTTTGTTGGTGTCACATACAAAAACAAGGAAGAATATTTTGTCATAAAAACTAACTACATTTTTCGATATCCAAATGTAACAACAGTGAATCTCAGCCAATTTAAATGAAAATGGCTTTCATCAGTTTTTATGAAGAGAAATTATAGTTAGTAGTTTCAAGCTTTTTAACCAAGCGATGGGCCCTGATTACCATCATGTTAAACGTTTATGTCTAATTAATGGTTAACCGCCACGATCAGAAAAAAAATTAATGTAATGAATGATTTCTATTTCTTATGATGTTATCTAAGAATGATAATTCGAAATGCGATTGTTAAGGAAGTTTCTTGAAAAAACTCGTGCTTACAGAAAAAAATCTTTTTTTTTTTTTTTTTTTTTTTTTTTTTATGTATAAAATAATATAATACATTATTAAGTGTCAGCTGTTTTTTTTTTCCTTATAAAAGTCACTGTTTTTGACAGTGAGGCCTAAAGCACTGAAACCGACTATGTATTTACATATAAGATTATATAATATATTCGCATACAATTAGCTATGTCTTTACAATATTTTATCTTCTGTTAATTTTTCCATTGCTTTTTTGGACTATATTTATTTAAAAAAGCATTTTTTATCTCATCAAACATAAAATGGTTCAAAATTGTAGAAATATATTTTTCAATACAAAATATCATCCAGTGCTGTCAGCTTTCTTTCTTTTTTTTCTTTTAACTTACATTATGAACCCTTCGGTAATATTTATCTTCGGATTAAATAGCCTTAGAAATCTGCTATTAAAAAAAGTGATTATAAGCATATATCTTGAATAAAAAATTGTCTGTTACTACGCAATCCTGATGAAATTTCAGAATTGAAAGAGTGCATTAGGCTCCAATTCTAGTGTATAAGTAGGGGAAACTGGGCTACATTGATACTTGGGGCACATTGATACACCCCCTGTACAGCACAGAGGGTCATTACAGGAAGTTTCACAACAGCTCCAAAAGCTGATACTAGTGAAATTAACTACATACAGAAAGTTTTGGAATGATTCAATAGTTTGATGAAATGCGATGGGTGATTAATTGTTTTTGTAGGTCAAAAGTAAATTTGAGTTGCACAATTGAAATGGTAATATACAACTGTTCCAGTATTTTCAACCGAAAAGAATACCCTCCCTGGCAAGTAAAGGTACTCTTTATCAGTTCCTCATTCTTTATTGTTAGATAAATTATGAAGTGTTGGATTTGCGACTCATTTTATTCAAAATGGCTGTATGGGGCACATTGATACAGTCTTTGTCGAGGCACATTGATACAACCTAAATCCTTTTCTAGTTCATTTTTTCATTACCTTTTATTATTTTTTTTTTACCATACACTCCTTAATTCAACCATTTTTCGTCAAAAATTTCTTCTATTAGTTTTTATTAAGGTGAAATAGCGCTAATTTCTTTATATTAGAACATTTTATAGTATTTTTGCAAACAGAAGACGTACAAACCTACACAATATCTAGTGCTAGTAAAATTAACAAAAGAAATGGACGGCAGCCTGGCAAATCTCAAATTTATATCTATTCTCCAGAGAAAAAAGTATTATCGACATGAGAAATGTTAAGTAAGAGAAACAATCTGCAGAACAGTACAGGATAATTATATTATAAACATAATTTTTAATATATAATTATCCTTTATTTTCTGTTTGTAAACAGATTTATAAACAGAAAACCTGGAAATTCTTTCACCTTTCCTAAGAAAGAAGATAATTCTGGGGTTAAAGTGCCAGATATGACAAAGTTACCATATCCAACAAACAGACAAGGAACAGCCAGAACATCAGGTCATTATACATTTCATTTTGATTGCTTTAATATCGCTTAAAAATAAATTGTGTGCGATTTTAATGTCTATAAATGTATATAAAATGGTTCGCTAACTATTTTTCTATGAAAAATATGCATTGGTGTTATTTTGTCACCATTTTTCCCAGACGTGTCAAAGTGTATCAATCTGCCCCAGGGATGGGGCACATTGATACAAATGATTTTTTTTTTTTTTTTTTTTTTTTTTTAAATTACATGCAAAAATAATATATAAAACAACGATTGTACATTTTTATAACACACTACACGGGTTTTGCTTACATGACATAGAAAAATAACTTGAAATTTCTGCTTTCTAGACACCAAGAATTTTTTTTTTTTTTTTTTTTTTTTTTTTTTTTTGAAAAAAGCTGTATCAATATCCCCCAGTTCCCCCTATTCATATTCGCTTTGCGTTGCAAAGAAAAAAAACAAAAACTGAACTACTTACTCATATAAACCCTTCATTAAAAGTGGTGAGAATGTTCGAATAAAAATCATTATAGTAACTGTCGTAACATTTAAATATCGAAGAGTGTTGTTGTTTTCCAAATGAAAATATTTTTTAGAGTATTGTATTCGATAGAAACCATCAGTTTTCGATATCGAAATAATATGGACTGAGTTGAAATTTATGACCTACACTATTAATGAAATCTAAAATACTTCAGTTGACACATTTTCTATTGACACTGTTCCAAAGATTCTTCGGATTTCAAAGCTGCTTAGCTCCGCCCAAAGTAACGCCTTTAAATGAATTTTAGTTAATTTTATATATACTTTTGTAAATATTTATATCTAGTACCCAACGCAAACTTACAGCTTTTATATATAATATATGGACACATATGAGTAATTTTTTACTAGAAAATGGTAATTTTCCGACAACTATAAGATATGATTTTTATTTTTCAAAACATTTTAATGGTTTTTTCACACACTTTTTATAATCAAAAAATTATACGAAACTTACCAGTTATGCATCTTTAATGTCTATATAAACTCAATAAATCACATGTAATTCGGTACAGTTGTTTTTGATAAAATGAGGCTTTTAAAAAATCGAAAAAACATTTTTATCTCTTAAAATATTAATATTTATAAGCTGATAATAGGGGAAATACATTGTCAGATATGCAGATACACCTGGTAAAAGAATCAAGAAATTTGATTGAAAGGCATGTTTCCAATGCTTATCCGGCTATGCCCATTCTGATTTTTTAAAAACCGTTTTTAACGATATCTTAAAATTATACATCATGCCATAATTCGAGTTTCTAACCCGAGCAGTATCATAAAAAATCGCAATTTTGTGTTGCTAAATAAATGTTCTTGTAAATACACCATATTTAACGGTTGTGATGCCATAATTACATCACCGCCCTTCGAGTATTTAAACAAACTAGAGATTCTATAATAAATAACATAATTTAGCAAGCTGCGCATCGTTCAGCATTTTTAAAACAAACATTAATTTGTTTAAGCATACAATCCTTTTGTCGAACATTATGTTCACAAACTACTTCTTCTAAATTAGTAAATAACTGTAACCATGCCATTTGCTGCCGTTCATGGCGCAATTTAATAAAACTCAATTATACTCTGCAAGACTACGCTCCTTTTCAGTGCCGCTTAGGTTTCACAACACGTAGGTTATTCAATTAATGCTAATTAAATTAGTAGAGAAATTTCCCAAATGCTCGAGAGCATTGTAAAATGAAATTATCCATTGGCAGTTAAGTTTACACAAATTTACCGTCAGAACGCAAGTTTAAAATAAACGATACAATAGTAGCGAGAAAGAAGTTTATAAGAGGTTCCAAAATTTGACTGAAAAATTAAGACGGGTAATACAAAAAGATCAATAAGATGAAAACTTACTATAGAACATGAGGTTGGAAACCACTTATTGAGTCTTAAGGGAGACCCGTAAGAAAACCCCCCAAATTTTTATTATTGATTTTAAAGTAATGAATTTCGGTGTACTATTTGAAAATCTTTTTGTAAATAATAATTAACAAAAAAATTCACTTTTTATTAAAAAGTATATTTTTTATGTCGATTTTTATGATTTTTTTTTTTTTTTTTTTTTTTTTTTTTTTTTTGTGTGTGAAAAAATACACTTTTTAAAGTTACTACTCCTCATACAATTTTCAATATTTTCGTATTATTAAAATTTCTTAAATAGCGTTATAGTATATGGAAACGACCTAGGGAGAGATATTTTTAATTTTCTATTTTAATCAGCTAAAAAAAAAGGGAAAGAAATTACGCATGGTAAATTTCCTTAAATTCTTTATAATTTTCATGTTTACCAGTTTATGTAAAATTTTCAGAAATAGTTAAAAAATATATCTCTCCTTACTTTTGTTGCAAATTTTTTTAAGATTCTAAAAACATAAACACTTTGTTTGTAAACCATTTTACCACTGAGCCTTAATACTTTGAACTTACGCAAAATATGGAAAAAGTCATTTTCAGGAAAACACATTTTAAATGGCCGCTAGTCCTTTAAACTCTAGCGACTACAATTAAAAAAAGCTCATTTGCTACCTGTTCCAAGTGTCTCCGAGTTCTGAAATTTTGCATGGATATTCGCAAACATGTATTTTATCGTTTTCTGAGATAAAAAAAATTTTGAACTTTTGATGATTTTTGGCCGAAAATGGGGTTCGGGTCTCCCTTAAATACAGGGTGTTTTCTTCAAAATTGAACTTGAGTTGAACGGTAATAATTTTGAGAAAAAATAAAACCGTTGGAAAAAAAAATGCAACAGCGTTTTCGTAAATATCAAAAATATCCGATTTTTTAATATGTATCCGATATTTTTTTTATACCTTGTGATCCAAAATTCAGAATGAACTTTAAAAACGAATAATTCGAAAACGAATCAAGATACAAAGATACGGTTTGCACCAAACGGATGTAAAAGAAACCGGGTTTTGTATAGCTACGAAAAACAAATAGTTCTATTGGCGACCAACAGATGGCGCTGTCGTATTTCTGAATTGCAAGCGTGACAGGCACTCCAAACGGTCACCTTCATGTAAGATGGAGCACCATCATCTCATATTGCTTTACCTGTGTAACGCCTGCTATGTTCAATATTTGGGGATGATCACATTATCAGTCGCTACTTTAATCACGCATGACGTCCAAGATCTCCCGATCTGACACCCTGTGACATTTGACTGTGGGGATTATTGATGTGAAAAGTGTACCGCGACCAACCGGCATCATTAGCAGCACTGAAAGATGCATCCACCAAAATGTGTCTTCCATAAAGCAAGAAATGATATTCAGAGCTGTGAACGGTGTGGTGCCTCGTCTCACAGCTGTTCTAGTTCTTCTGAATGATGGACAGCACATTGAACATTTACTGTAGTACTAATTAACTGTAACTAAACTGACTTGTAAGTTGTCAATTTTTTTTCATTTGTAAATCATCTTTTGGTGCAATAAATCACTATAGCGCCATTTGTTGGTCGCCAACAGAACTATTATTTCCGTTGCCACACAAAACCCGGTTTCTTTTACATCCGTTTGGTGCAAATCGTAACTTTATATCTTGATTCATTTTCGAATTATTCATTTTTAAACTTCGTCCTGACTTTTGGATCACCCGGTATATATCCGATATTTTCAAAGTAACCAATTTGCTGTTGATAATAAATATTTTCAATCATAATATAAATAACAAACTAAAATATACTGTACTTAACATTAGAATTTAAATATTATTTAAAAAATGCATTTTTCTTGATCCTTGTTACCCCTTAAAATGTTCACCCATTTAAAATTGGTACAGCCTTTTGCATCTCTGTATTTACACTTCATTTCAACCTTCGCTAAAATAAATGTATATACAGTCGACTCTCGTTAATTCGGAATCGGATAATTTGAATTTTCGCTTAATTCGAATTAAATATGAAGTCCCGAAATTTTCAATGGTAAAATAACGTTAAAATGTTTCATTAATTCGAACTCATATTCTCTTGACTTCGTTTAATTCGAACTAACAAGAATTCTGATTTTTTTTTTCTCTTCTTTCTCACAATTTCATGTTATTTGAATAACTTTCTTTCTTTGATTTTTGTAAAAATTGTTCCGAACAAATATACATATAATCCAATGCATTCGATATCCACTTTTTAGTGCCCCGTCTGCCCATCAGTGACGAGTTAAATTTTCTTCCATTGTGTCTGTTTCTAATCTTTTAATTTATGTATTTATAAATTCTAATTTAATATTAAGTCATATTCAAATGATAACAGACGCAATAAATTTAAAAAACACTATAACATTAATTCCTTTGTAATAGTACCATATTAAGCATGTTTTTCTCTCATTCTTTCCATAATTCGAACTCTGGATAATTCGAACATTTCTTGTGGTCCTGACGAGTTCGAATTAACGAGAGCCGACTGTATGTCTTTCATCTCATTCTGAAAGTGTATAATGAAAGCAATTTACTGAATTCGGGAATTTATTCTCATTTTAATAAATGTGTCTATTAAGGTAAAATCGTTTTTAAATTTTGCTTCGCATTACATTCTCCAGTCTTCCTCTTTCAGAACTCTTGCGTGACAAAGTACTCGGATGTTCTCCAAAATTATCTTCCTTTATAAAAGTTCTTTCTCGATCGTTGTTCAGGAAAGATTAAAAAGCAAATTTCGTCGAATTAAAAGATACAAATTCGATCCTAGCTTCTATTACATTAACCCTTCGCGACTGGAATCTTTTACGAAATTTTTAATGTTTTCTTGCCGGGTTTTAAAAACAAAAATTTGTGCTTTTTTAAATCGAGTAAATGTTCCGATTTAATAAGGCAAATTTTACAGTAAAATTTTACTGGTGGAAATAAGAAAGGATTCTTGAGCCTTTGAGAAAGAGAGTTATGAAATGCTCCCAAAGTATTACACATTTTAATTGCATGATTTTTTTAACTAAACTATTGGCTAACTAAGCGTTTAGCCAGATGAGAAAAAGTGTCCAAAATGGGACTCGAAGCCGGGTCATTAATATTGAGCACCAACTTTCTACCAACTGAACAGCTTGGACGATAATCAGCCTGGCACTCCTAACTCCTATACACAATACGGCCAAAAGTGACCGGCCACTTGCGATTTTAGAGATTTTGTTAAATATCTAGAAAAATATATGGGTAATTATCCTGAAACTCCAAGTGTGTAAGCATAATAGTACAGGTCATATATTACCGTGAAGATTTTTTTCCGAAACTCCAAAGGGAACATTCAACAAATTGAAAAATACTTATTTCTTTTGGATAACACTGTCAAAACTAATGTCGGAAAGGCTTTCTGTAGTTTATGATTAAATGGTTTATCGTAATATTTTTTTTTTTTTTATTGTAGATAGCATGTATATTGGTAGAGAAATCAAGGTATTTATAAAATAAAAAAAGTCCCAAATTTATATTAACGCCTACCGTTAATATAAATTTCGTCACATTTGATGAGCTTTCCTCTGCTTTCTTTAAAATAAATGTTCGTCCATTTTAAATGAGTTCAGTCTTTTGCGCATCTCCAATTACATTTTATTTCAACCTTCGTTGAAACAAATGTATGCGTGTGTGTTTCATCTCATTCTGAAAGCGGATAATGAATTTCACTGAATTCGGGAATTTATTTCCATTTTACTAAATGTGCCTATCAAGATGAAATCCTTTTAAATTTCTCTTCGCATTATTTCTCCGACAATTTTCTCTTTTAAAAGTCGGGCCTGACAAAGTAGTCGGATGTTCTCGAAAATTACCTTGCATTGTGAAGACCTTTCTCGATTCTTGTTCAGAAGAGATTAAAAAAGCAAACCCCATCGAATTAAAAGATACAAATTCTATCATAGCTTCTTCAGATACATTAATCTCTTAGAGAAGTTCGATACGTAAGATCTAATAATTCTTGTTCATTCCCGTCAGTAAAATTTTACTATAAATTTTGCCTCATTTAACCTTAACATTTTTTTTTAATCTAATACGACACAAATTTCTGTTTTTAAAAACTAGTGACAAAACATTAAAAATTTTGTAAAAGATTCCCATCACGAAGCGATTAAAAGGTCACTGGAATCTATAATGTTGGGATTTTGGAAGCGATGAAAAGCAAATTGCGAAACCAAACAGAGAATTAGAAATTATGTAAAAGGTATACAATATAATTTTCATAGTTATGAATTACGCCCGAAATTTTAAATACTTTTTTTTTTTTACTAAACAGCTAGCTAATTAAAGAGTTTAATTAGCAGAGTGAAAAACTGTCCAAGATGGGACTCGAACGCGGGTCATTAATACTGAGCATCAACTTTCTACCAACTAGACAACTCGGACGATAGCCAGCCAAGCACCTCTAACTCTATGCACTATATGGCCAAAGGTGAACGGCCACTTGCGATTTTAGACATTTTGTTAAATATGTAGAAAAATAAATGAGGAATTATCCTGAAACTCCAAGTGTGTAAGCATAATAGTACAGCTCATATATTACCGTGAAGATTTTTTCCCGAAATTCCATAGGGATCCGTCAAGAAATTGAAAAGAGAACGAATATCTTTTGGATAACCCTTTCAAAACTAATGTAGCAAAAGCAATCGAACTGTAGTTTATAATTAAATGGTTTATTGCATTAAATTGTGTTTCTTTTTTTTTTCTTTTCTTTTTCTTTTTTTTCTTTTTTTCTTTTTTATTATTATTATTATTTTTTTGTAGATAGCATGTATACTCGTAGAGAAATCAAGGTTTTTATAAAAAAAAATGTCTCAAATTTATATTAATGCCTAACCTTAATATAAACTGTGTCATACTTGATGAGCTTTCATCTGTTTCCTTTAAAATAAATGTTTGTCCATTTTAAATGAGTTCAGTCTTTTGCATCTCTCTATTTACATTTTATTCAACCTTCGTTAACATAAATGTATTTGTGTGTCTTTCATCTCATTTTGAAAGCGGATAATGAGTTTTACTAAACTCGGGGAATTTATTTTTGCTTTACTGAATGTGCCTCTATCAAGGTAAAATCTTTTTAAATTTCTCTTCGCATTACTTTCTCCAGTTTTTCTCTTTTAGAACTCGGGCGTGACAAAATACTCTGATGTTTTCGAAAATTATCTTCCTTTGTAAAAGTCCTTTCTCGATCGTTCTTCAGGAGAGATTAAAAAAGCAAACCTCGGCGAATTAAGGGTGTATTCGAAAATACGCTTTTCCAACTTCAGCAGCTCGAAATTTTCCGATACAATTTCACGCACGTTTTTTAAAGTAGAAACATGAAATTTGCTGAGGGGATTTTTGAAGGGACGTATAAGGTGCCGTGTGATGTCTTTTTACGCTCAATTCATTAGAATTTGATTTATAAGCAATTAACTTCTCAGGAAGACCCTTTTTTTCGTTCCCTTATCTCCCACTTCGGAAAAATCGGTCCAAATACCCGTTTTTGATTGCTTTTTTTGCAATATTTTGTGCACTTATCAAAGAATTGACCTTCACGGCACCTTGTGTACTTTCTAAATAAGAGAATCTGGGAGTTTCATGTGTTTGAGAGAAAAGTGAATTCAAAAATAAATCGGAAAACAAGCAGTTTGAATCGAAATACACCCTTAAAAGCTACAAATTCGATCACGGATTCATCTGTTACATCAAAAGTTTATGGGAATCTACAACGATGGGATTTTGGAAGCGATGATAAACAAATTGCGAAAACAAACAGAGAATTAGAAATTATGTAAAAGGCATACATATATAATTTTTGTAGTTATCAATTATGCCCGAAATATTACATATTTTACTTGCATTATTTTTTTAGTAAGCTACCGGCTAACTGAGCCTTTAGCCAGAAGAGTGAAAAATGCCCTAGATGGGACTCGAACCAGGGTCAATAATACTGAGTGCCAACTTTCTACCAAATGAACAACTCGGCCGATAACCAGCGAGGCACCCTTAACTCCTGCACACCATATATCCAAGGTAGCCAAGGTAGGCCACTAGCGATTTTAAATATTTTGTTAAATATCTAGAGAAATAAATGAGGAACTATCCTGAAACACCAAGTATGTAAGTATAATAGTACAGGTACCATGAAGATTTTTTTCCCGAAATTCCATAGGAAACCTTCAACAAATTGAAAAAGAATTAATATATTTTGGATAACCCTATCAAAACTAATGTAGCAAAAGCGTCCAAATTGTAGTTTATAATTAATTGGCTTATTGTATTAAATTGTGTTATTTATTTATTTATTAATTTTTTATTTTATATATATATATATATATATATATATATATATATATATATATTGTAGATAGCGTGTATACTGGTAGAGAAATCAAGATTTTTATAAAAAAAAATATATTCTCCAATTTATATCAAAGGCTAACATTAATATAAATTTTGTCATACTTAATGTGCTTTCATCTGTTTTCTTTAAAATAAATGTTCGTCCTTTTTAAATGAGTTCAGTCTTTTGCAACTCACCATTTACATTTTATTTCAACATTCGTTGAAATAAATGTATGAATTCGGAGAGTTTATTCTCATATTACTAAATGTGCCTATCAAGATGAAATCCTTTTAAATGTCTCTTCGCATTACTTCTCCAGACTTTCGCTTTTAGAACTCGGGCGTGACCCAAACTACCCGTATGTTCTCGAAAATTACCTTCCTTTGTAAAAGCATTCTCTCGATCGTTGTTCAGGAGAGATTAAAAAGCAAACTCCGTCGAATTAAAAGATACAAATTCGATCATGGCTTCATCTGTTACATCAAAGGGTTAGGGGAAATCATAATGATGGGATTTTGGAAGCGATGAAAAGCAAATTGAGAAAACAAACAGAAAATTAAAATTATGTAAATGATATACAGTCGCACTCGTAAATTCGAACTCGTCGAGATCACCAGAAATGTCCGGATTATCCAGAATTTGAATTATGGAAATTATGGTAAAAAGAAAAAAAGCATGTTTTAAGGGGTACTATTACAAATAAATTAATTTTATGATATTTTTTAAATTTATTTCGACTGTTATCATTAAAATATGACTTAATATTAAATTCAAAGATATAAGCACATAAACTAATTAAAGGGTTAGGAACAAAAAAAATGGAAAAGGGATGGGGGTGTTGGACAGACGGGACAGTAAGAAAGCAAGTATCAAATGCATGGGATGTATGCTAATTCAGAACAACTGTGACAAAAAATGAAAGAACGTTATTTAAAGGATCAGAAGTCCGTGAGAAAGTAAGGGAAAATGAAAAATCGGAACTCTGATTACTTCGGATTAAACGAAGTCAAGAGAAAATGAGTTCGATTATTTAAAAATTTTCAACGTCATTCTGCAGTTGAAAATTTCGGGACTTCATGTTTAGTTCGAATTAAGCGAAGATTCGATTTATCTGCTTTGAATTAACAAGAGCCGAATGTAGATATTTAATTTTTATAGTTATGAATTACGCGTGAAATATTACCTATTTTAATAACATTATTTACTTTTACTAAACTGTTGGTTAACTAAGTGATCACATAGCAGCGTGAAAAAGTGTCCAAGCTTGGAGTCGAACCCGGTTCATTAATATAGAAAACCAACGTTCTACCATTTCTGAACAACTCGGACGATAATCATCTAGGCACCCCTCACTCTTATATATTGGCAAAGCTGCATACTCAGAGCAAGATAGATTTTTCCTCACAGATACACACAAAGCAGTAAACAAATTACACATAACCCTAGTGCAAGCCTTTTAATTTTAAGGCTGTTCTCAAATCAAAACTGACACGTTTTTTAATTTAATTTATTGATCGCAAATGTATGGTATTATCAGATGTTCTTCTTCAGAAACGATATAAACGAGCAGTTTTTGCATTGCTAATTAAAACAAGAAAGAAAAAAATCATGCGTCAAGCATAGATTATGAAGCATTTTTCAACACATTCAAAATAATGTAACAAAACTGCATCATTTAAAAAATTAAAATATTACTTGTCATTTCACCATATGGAAATGTATAATGCATTTCAAAACCGAATTTTAGCTGCTCCGTCTACAATCGGAAGATTATCCGAATCTTTTATCAGCCCTGCATATGATACAGAAATTTGCATTTATTAACAACATGCATTCCAAAATTTAGTTTGGAAAATCAATTTCTAGTTTGGAAAATTAATGAAACATCGTCACCGAAGAAAGAGGTTTTTTCTGTTGGGAAAGCGAAGGGGAGATCTTTTGCGTAAGTCGGAATATTGTCTACCATGGAAATTTTTATTAGTCTCTATCGATTTATCCTTAGACAGAGTTTACTGTATTTTACATTCTGCGAAGCGTAAAGACACGCGATAATTGCAGGAAACGGCTAACATTCACGTCGAAACAACATTGTGCTAATTTTTTCATAAATTAGTAATTCAGTTAACATTGTAAAGTATGACAGACAAAATTAAAGCACATCCGCATCTTTCCGTAAAATCATCATATTCAGGGTGGCGAAAAGTCAAGGAAATTACCAATATCTTCTTACAGAAAATATTTGAAATAATTTCGAGGGTTTAAAGAAGACGAATTTTTCTTTCACAAAATACTGGTACATGGCACCTTTTTTATTGCGTTTTTCCTGACGGCTTGCCTCCGTGATATTTCAAACAAAGCACAATTAAACTGTTAAAAATTTCTATAGAAAATATTGATTATTGTTATGGTTAAGATTAAGGACAAAATTCCAGGATCATCTGTGAATGAAATATTCTAAACATTCAACTAAATAAGCGGATTGCAAATCCAAAGATTTGAAAAGCTTACCTAAAATTAGTTTCATCCATTCCTCAAAACATTAGTTTCGAAACATCCTATGTACATTTACTTTAAAACAAATATTTATTCTCACTGAATGTATTCTGTCTACAACATCCTTTCATTCACATTTAATTCCATGATTTCTCAGTATCTACATTAAAATAAAAGTACGTTTGCCTTTTACCACACTTAGACTGTGGAAAATGAATTTTAGTGATGTAGCGAAATTTATTCCTATCTTACTACATGCGCATATCAAGATAAAATCTCTTTAAATTTTGTCTTTGCATTATTTTTCCGGACTTTCACTTTTAGAACTCGGTCGTGAACAACTATTCGAATGTTCTCGAAAAGTACTTTCTTTTGTAAAGTCCTTTTTCGTTCATTGTTTAACCCTTTAACGATCATAGCATTTTAATTGCTAAGATGTCGAAATAAATGAATGACACCGGTAATTAAGAACAAATATATATCTAAATAAGAAAAAGTGATTTTTCACATACATAATAAAAGGGATATTTTTAGATAAAAATACCGGTGTCAGTGTTGCATATCGGAATTAAAATTTTGTGGTTTCGTGGGGAAGTCAATGAACGTTAAAGGGTTAAGATAGATTAGAAAGCGAACCTCTTCAAATTCAGAGATAAAAAAATCTTTATTTCATATGTCACATTAAAAGATAATGGGAATCCTTAACGGTGGGATTTTGGAAGATATGAATTGTAAATTACAAAAACAAACGCAGAATTAAAAATATGTAAACGGACTTCTTTAAACCTTTAGATTTTAAGGATGTAGATATTTGAGGGAAAGGAAGAAGATAAAAGTTGCCAATAGTTGACCATAGCTGCCAACTTTCAACTAATCTTCGTGTAATACTTGGATTACTTTGAACCAGGTTAACCTCATTTCGAGCCAGATTATTTATTTCATGAATCTTTATTTATTTAATTTCAGATTTCTAAGAGGAAAATATTGAATTTAATTTTTCTGATAAAATTCTGGTTTAAAATTCATTAAAACGTAGTCAAATTAATGCACGTATTTCGAAAGATCAATGTCAGGTTGGCACTTATAATTATCCCAATTTATTATAATCAGGGTTCGTACGGGTACCGTTTGTTTTCAATGCCAAATATCAGTATTTCTTCTATAAACAAATAAATGTATTTTAAACGCGAGAAATTTCGCCTTATTTTAAGATATACTTTTTATAAGAAAATACTGGTATCGAATAATTTACTAGCCTTGAAATACCAGGACTCGTATGAACCCTGAAAATACAAGAGTCGCATTCTATGAATATATATATATATATATATATAAGGTACCTGTGCCTAATATGGACACCCTAAGGAAAATTTATTTTTTTCACCCCCCTTGTACACGTGATAGGACTCCAAAAATATATGACCATGATCCCTGGACTGTTGACTATCATTATTAAAATTAGCGACTTTGTAACTATTCCGGTTTAATTTAAATGATAAAAACAAAGAATGTTTACAAATGTCCATATAAGGAACCACCAGTCCCTAAAATGGACAGGTGGCTCCTTATTGACCTACTACACAGGGTGCATTGAACAACCACACTTCTAAACAAATTTTAGAGGAGAAGGGATAAAAAAAATATCTTAAAGTATTGCGGGGAAGGGTAGGGCACAATAAATATCTTCAGAACATGCACTTTTGAACGGAGGGTCATTTTCGGTTGTGGCTGTTCAAAGACCGATGCAAAGCACTTCAGTTACTACAAAATATTATAAATAATGTACCGTAATTTCGGGTGTATAAGCCGCAGATCAAACAATTCTTTTTGGACCCAGAAATCTTATTTAGTGATTGAAGACCAATATTTACGGCAATCTGACTAATTATATTTGTTTTTAAAAAAATTCTGGGTCGAAAAAGAATTGTTTGAGCTGCGGCTTATACACCCAAAATTACGGTAGTTGGTTTTGCTTATTTTGCTATTTTTGTGAATCTGAATATTCACCTGCTGTACATCCAATGTGGGCATAAGGTGTCCATATTGGGAATCGGGAGTAGTTTTATTAAATCTTGTAATAAATAAATAAATAAAACTTTTTTTGCGCAATGCAATAGCGTGATTGCAATAGCAATCAAAAATATGTTTTAAAAGCTTTCTAAAACACTTCACTTTTCAATATTTACAGTAATTTTACAATATCTAATAATAATTTAAACTTACCTGTAATTACGATCAGCACAACACGAAACAACAACTTTCCTTCTAAATAGCGAACAGCGTGCTTTTTCGTACTTTCCTGTCTTAATTATCTTTTCAACTGCTTTCCTTCACGGACATGTAGCACGATCTCTCTATCAAAATTATTATTTTTAAAAATATTAGAATGTCCATATTGAGAGCACTGTCCATATAGGGTACAAGTACCTTATATATAATTCTATTTTCCACTATTTTGAAAAGAAATCAGTTAAGTAGTTTGTTTAACCACTTAACTGATTTGACAGTACGACGTACGGGCAAAAAGAGTTTGCTTATTCCATCACTTAAAGCTTTTGGACACCACTAAGTTTTTAAAATACCATTTTCATGTTATTTAATAACCAAAATGTTTAGTTTAAATAGTAAGAATTTTTTAGCTAAAAAAATGGTGTTTATCCCGTATTTTCAATTTATTGTAAGTGAAAAAAGAATCAGTTTAAGTGGTTAATCGTATAAGATTTTAGAAAATAATTACTACAGGTGGTGATGTTATTTATGACGGCCGATTATGTGCACGAGGGATATAAGCCCTGGGGTCATGGCCTCCGTGGGGGGTTTTTCTAAGGGATCTTAACCCTTAGCAAGGTTGCTCAAGGTTCGAAGAAAAACATGGAAAATTCGAACGGTTAGGGCTATGGACGCGATTGAGTTCGAACCGCATTTTTGCCGATCCCACCGAAGCTAGCATTAGAGGGGGAAATACGAGCTTCTGATTGGTTGAATAATTTAAAGAGCTTTTTATTTTGAATTATTTTTGAGTTTACGTTTATTTAATCAACAGTTTCTATTTCAAAAGCTTTTGAAAGATGGATATTGATTAATTTCCTTTTGATTTTACATATTTATTAAGAGATAAAAAGAAAGATTTTCTGTAATTTAGAATTAAAGAAGTTAATGATGATGTTTTTCGATTGTTCTACATTACTTTAAAAAAATAAAAATAAAATTTTAATTTCTTCATAATTATTTTAACACGATAGAACAATTTACAAACAATACTGACATTTCCTTTTTACAGCGTCAATTACGCGATATTTACAAACCTAATTTTTCTATATTACTTTTAAAAAAATATTCTTTTTTAATTACGATATACCTATATACGCCCCTGGTACGTACATCCACATTCTGAATGATTTATTTACAAACAATAATTGCTCTTTAAATTATTCAGCCAATCAGAAGCCCGTATTTGCTTCCCTGTGCTAGCTTCGGTGGGATCGGCAAAAATGCGTTCGAACCCAGCACTTTCCGTCTACCAGTTTCGAGAAATGACCTTCTCAGCCACTAGTGGAACCAATTACTACTGGAGAAGAGCATCCTCAGCTTTGTAGCCTCTGATGTATATACACGCCTTAGCATCAGAAGCTTTATTTGTAAAATACTTTCAGAAAAATTCTATTACATCAAATTTTAATAGCTGCAACTAGTCATTGTTAAAATATCTCTGTCTTTTATCGCATTTTGAATGCAAGAAATAAATTTTACTGAAGAAAGGAAGATTATTCCCATTTCATTTAAAGTACATATCGAAATAAAATCCCTTCAAATTTTCTCATGAGTTTGTATTACAATTTTTTTTTCCATTGAAAATCGTAAGTGACAAAGTGTTCGAATGTCCCAGAAAACTACTTTCCTTTGTAAACAGCTTTCTTGCTAGTTGTTCAAGACAGATGAGAAAGTAAACTTCGGTTTAATTAGAAGATATAATTCCGATTATTGCTTCATCAGTCATCTTAAAAAGATAATGAATGGAGGTTCATTAATGATAGACATTTGGGAACAATGCGCTCTAAATTGCAAATCAAACAGAGACTTTAAATTATGTAAACGGATTTGTCTGAACTTGTAGATTTTAATGATGTAGAGTTTTGAAGGGAATGAAGACAAGAGAAGCTGTCTGAACTTATTGTAACATAAAATTATAAGTAATGAACTTCATTCAGGTAACATAAAATCAATTATAAGATGTCGTAAAGAAGGATTTTTAAATTGAATATTTCATTAATTATTTAACAACTGCAAAGATGAAATGAATGACATAGTTAACCCTTTAATTGATTTGTCCGTACGCCGTTCGGGCGAGACGAATTTACTTAATTCATCATTTAAAGCTTTTCGACACCACATTTTTTTTTTAATAATTTGATACTATTTAAAGGCGGCAATGTTTAGATTAAATGTTACGAATATTTTATTTAAAAAATCCGTTATTATCAATTTATTGAACGGAAAGGAACGTGTCAGTTAAGGGGTTAAAATGCAGCTTATAATTTTTTATACCCTAACTCTAAATAAAATTCCCATTTTAGACAATAGATGATGCTAAATTTGTTTCGCAGTTGTCTGTGTCACAGAGTAGTAACAGAGCCTCAACTCGGCTTGAAAAGAGCGCCCTCAGTGGATCACTTAAAAACTAAACCATCGCGTTGGCGATTTTTATCCTCGTGATTTCTGTTTAACTGTAACCTTATTCTGCTTGGCGCTTCTTGCTGAATGCTGATTTGATTATCTTTGCACATGTGCTTATGCTATTTGATCTTTGATTTCCGCGCTTATATTGATTCGTAATTATTACTGTTATTATTCTTGAATTTTCAAGTTTAAATTATTAGATCGTTATGTTACGAAGAGACACATGCATTGTTTGCAAGACGAATACGTCAAAGTTATTTCATAATTCTTTCATAAATTTCAAAACAAGAAGCAGCAAGCCGTCGCTATATTTTTTTTTCCTTATCATTTGTCGCCAAGGAAGCGTTGTTTCGCCGAATTAGCAACCTCTCTTATGTTATGATCGTAGTTTCAGAGTGGTCCGCTCGTGTCGCTATTGCCTGTGCGTAATCTCATGTTAAACAAGTTGCTATTACAGTGTATGAAAGTTGATTCTCTGTTCCGTACTCTGTGGTCTGTGTATGTAGGAATTGACATGCACACACAAATATACAAAGTATTGCTATTTAGCAACAATGATCTCTAAACCCCCCCCCCCTTTTTTTTCCCAGCATTTTTGTTAAAATTTTTCTGGTGTGTTAATAGATATTTTATGCAAATAATAACTTTTTATCTAATGTCGCGTAGCTAACATCCCTGTGTGAGCACCTCTCTCAAAGACCATTTTTTTTTTATTTATAGAAGGTGATTTATCCCTATACGCTCAATACTAATTTTACATCTATTCAGAGAATATCCCAGATGAATTCCCTCCATGAGCTACTAATTTCTTTGAAGAAAATTAAACAGATTTCGTTTTTTGCTGCTCGCTTGAAGAAGGTTTTATCAAAAAAATAATTCCGGAAAGCACATTATTCATCAAACTTCTAAACTAAGTTTAAGTCAGATTTCAGTACTACTAGCAGACTGGGGATTAAAAAGCCCCCAATTTGTTTGATTGTCACTGCTTTTTTGAAATAGCAATATTCGGCCTATTTAAAAAATGGATGAAAAATCCTGAAAAAGAAGTCGAATTACACTGTTTTTAAAATATGGCGACAGTCAGATAATCTGAATTAAAAAAGACCCCGATCTGGCATCACTATGTTTCGGGATGACTCTAACCGCTTAATTGATCAATATTTTTGAAAAAAAAAACTTTTAAATAATGTTTTTTTTATGTCTTTTACAGCATTTTTAATCTTTTATCGCCGATTTTTCAAAACAGCCTAATTTTATCTGGAAAATGCTCGCATTAATTAATAGAAAATTTCCAATACAATTTTACTGGTGAAAATGATAAATTACGATTGAAACATGGATGCAAGTACATGAGTACGGGCAAATCATGATTGGCTAAAGCATGTTTCCTGCATGATGTACAAGCAAAACAGAAAAGGTCTTAAAACAATCCGCATAGGACTATTGACAGTAAATGAAACTGCAGAGAGAAAAAATTTTGCAGTATTCCTCCAGAATATCTTGCGAAATAAATTCGCATGAGATTTTCCCCAGAACTACTTTACATTCACCATCTGCCTTAGGACAATTAATCTTTTCCCATTCTAATCTGAATCTCGCGACGGAGAGATACAGAGTAACAATCTTTTTGCCCTTTCCCTGTCGCGCCTAAAGTTAATGATGATCATTAAAGTTAGTTTCGCGGTGGAGATGTTTATTACACAACAGATGAAAACAAGTTGGTGTACTTAAGTTGAATAAATGAGTCTCTCCAACGAGTGGAATTAGGTTTTTCGGAAAAAAGGATTTCGCCAGAAATGCGGAGAGCAGTGATCATTTAGAAGCGGTAATGCTGAGGAATAACAATATCTTATAAGTTAGATTTTAGAATTATAAATACGAAACGAAGCTTGCGAAATTCAACTGAGTTTTAACCACTGAACAGTCTCATTTTAAGGGATGCTGTGGGACTAGAAAAGTGCATTTTTTGGATTAAATTTTTAAATTTTGCTACTGTCTCGGTTCTTGGAAACGTAACTTGTATAATAATTCAGGGTTTGCAAAATATAAGTTTTCTACTTCGCAGGGCTCTAAAATACGTTTTATTTTTCGAAATGAGGTAAAATTGTAACTACAGATGCGTTTGACAGTTATTAAAAAGTTCAAAAATCAACCGATAGATGACGCTGTAATACACATAAAACATTTGATATGCTTTATAAATGTTAAATAACATTCTTTAATGTTGAAAATGAAAGGCGACATATTAAGCAATTTTAATGCTACTTTTTTTAAACATTATTTAGCATTTTTAATGGAATATTAAATGTTTTTATCTGTATTACAGCGGCACCTATCCACTGACGTTTGTACTATTTTTATTTAATAGACATCAAGTGCATCATTTCTATTATCTGTAATTCAAATTTTATTTCATTTGGACGAATAAAACGCATTCTAGAGCTTAGAGCCTTCGAAATGAAGAATCTTATTTCTTCCTACATTTTACTCGATTTAGGAGATACGATTTTTTACGAAAAGCTTGAGGATGCATAACCAAAGATGCAAAAGAAACTGATTACAAAAAAAAAAAAAAAAAAAGATATTTTGTGACGCTACTCGCCATTCTGGTGTTTGTATTCAGAAAATTATATGCATTATGTATACATTCATACACGCACATATATGTAGAAATGGAGTGTAACTTTTTGTGTTATTCTCATATTTGAAGCCCCTAAATATCGATTTTTATTTCAAAAATTTCTAGGTTGCAATTCATATTTTTCTTGGAAGCATAATTTCAAAGTACATATAATTCGAAATTAATTTCCGGGGACAATATTATATATTACCAGTTATTATCATTTTTTACAGAAATCAGTTTATAAAAGTTCAAACATAAAAATCTAAAATTACAGCTCATAGTATTGGGTATTTTTTGAATTATGCTTAAAAAACTATATGCATTGTTATCTCTTTTGCAACGGTTAACTAGTCGGATGTGCCGATCCCAAACGTTTCTTCTATCTAATACATGTTAGTACACGAGCTAAAATCTAGTTGAAGTCGAGAATTAAACTTCGACTGGACACTTGAGGACTCAATATGAATTTTAGGGATTCGTTCATCTTACTAAACCCTTATAAAACTCGCATCTCTGTCTCTCCATTTGGCCCCACCAGTGGCCGAGAGGGTCTGACCTCTCAACTGGTAGACGGCAGGTGCTGGGTTCGAACGCATTCGCGGCCGTCGGCCTAACCGTTCGGAGTTTTCGTGGTTTTCTTCGAACCTTGCGTAAATACAGGTTAGGTTCCCTTAGAAAGACCCCCACGAAGGGCATCCCTCCCCCGGGCCTATATCCCTAGTGCAGATAATCGGCCGTCACAAAATACACCACCACCACACCACTGTCTCTCCATCTGTCCGTCCGTCACAGCCTCGCAAAAATTTCGCAAAGAACCGATGGCACCGTGGTTGGGCAAAAGCTTCCCACACAGTAGATTGTGGGTTCGTACCTCTCAGGCAAACTTTATATTTTCTTTTATATTGTTTATACACTTTTTCTCCAGGTGGATTTAGTTAAAAGAAAATTTCTATTTTTTTTTCCACGAAACGGTAGTTTTAAAATCTCTCTCTCTCTCTCTTTTCTTTTCTTTCTTTTTTTTTCAGACAAATAAAATTTGGAATTTCAATCTAGAATCACTATTTTTTTTGTTGTTGTTTATTTACAGCTACCATCTACTGTTTCTTTTAAGTAAAAAGGCAATATTTTCCACCTTATTACAGCAGAATTATACAGGAATTAGTAGCTTTATTTTTTTTCTAATTTTAAAAAATGTTAACATCCCTCTTTTGGCGCTACGTAGTGAGAGTTTGAAAAGTCGAACAATTAATATAATTTTTTTATGGGTGATTATCTAAATTATTTGGCATTTTAAATATGTTTTAAACATTTTGTTGTTGTTGCTTATAATTTTATGTTTTATGTATGCCTGCACTAACTTTTATTAAATTTCTGAATTTAAAAATATTCGAATGTTTTAATATTATTTAAATAACTTTTCTAGAATATTTTTAATTTGATAGAAAAATGTTTTCTAATTATTTTAAAATTAAATATAATGGTGCTGCGATTTATGTAAGAATTTAATAATTACGAATTAATAATTTTGATTTAATTATTTGGGGATAAATAAAATGTTATAAAAGAGATATTAAACGAAATCTTCTGCAACTAGTTTTTTTTTTTTTTTTTTTTTTTTTTTTTTTTTTTTTTTAATCTTGCCTGGTTAATGGAATCTTACATCGTTTCCTCACAGATCTACGGATTCCTAACATCCCGCACTCACGAGGCCATCGCGTTCTGAGTAGCTAGTATATCATAGCATAACAACCTGATCTATCGCTATCTTGTTCCGAAAACCAGAGAAAATTTGTTATCACAGCCTTCAGGCCGATTGTCTCTAAAATTTTAGGAAAAACTCGATCTAAATATAACGTTCCTTCGAAAAATATTCATAAATTCTTCATTCAAACTACAAAAAAAAAATTGAGAAAAATCCCCCAACAGTCGCTATTACAGCACGACCTTCAGGGGAAGTCCCCATTTTCACCTGGTACATAACGTCCATAGTTTTTAAATCATACATATGAAGTTTGGTTCAATTCTAATTATTACTTCATACGCTTTCCAAGGCCTAAATAATGAAAATGGCACAAAACTTGGTACTACAGCGCTCAATATAGGCGAAATATTTTCAATTCAGCTATGGGACCTGTTGGCCATAGTCGTAAACATAAATTAAAATTTGGTATAATTTTATGCATAATTTCATATTTTTTGATGATATGAAAAGGACATGTGTGCACATGTGGAGACGCAGATAGGCAGATACTTTATAAAAACATGTTTCTCGGGATCTCTGAACTCCTAAGGCGTGTAAATCCGTCAAAAATTGGAAGTCGACAAAATTTTCGATTACAATAAATTCTTCTATTTAAGATAGGCTAAATTATAAATCGATAAAACATTAAGAATTTCAAACTCTAAACCAGCTTAAAGCCTAAACTACCCGATCCAATGATTTTATGTTTGGCATATGAAGGTAAAATTTATCGAAAATTCATGGTGTCAAAAATAAGTGTTGATACTGAAAATATTGAAATTTGGTAAAATTTTTATAAGTTGACGACTGCCATAGAAATTTTAAATATAATATTTGTCAGTAAATGTCATTACTAATAATCGATTGTAACAGTCACATTTGGATAGAATGATTTAAAACAGAGTAAATAGAAAGATATTTTTTTCTTTTTGGTAATCTAGAAAAATATTTATACAAGAAAAAAGTGTACAATTTAACGTTAATAAAGCGAAAAAAATTTCAACTGGTAAATACAGTACTTCAGAATCGAGAATGACTCTAAATCGACTCAGAATCGAGTCGCAGAATCGAGATTGCTAAAAAAAATTAATTTCCCTCGTCTGTTAAAGATCTTTCACTGTACGAGAAAATGAAATTTCGTGACAAAATAAGAATAAATTTGGAAAATAGTGTTAATGTATTCAGGGCACGTGTATTTTCCTTCCAGATATTTTACTCATTTTATTCTTTTGGATTTATTCCCATTAGACTCCTATTTTATATCCCCTATATATTTTATTCCCCTTTTATTTACTTAAGTTAACGGATTTAACGTGAAAACCGTTATTTCTTGTATAAAAACAGTATTCGTTTCAAGGTAATTTGAATTTTTTTTTTTTTTTTTTTTTTTTTTTTTTTTTTTATCAAAAGCAGATAAAAAAAATCATAATTGACACAGTTGACAATGAATCTTTGTAACATTATATTAATCTGACATGGCATTTAATTCAAACGTTTTTAAAATTCATTTAAATGCAAGCATTTCTAATGCTATTGGGCAAAACTGCATAGATATTAAGCGTTCCAAGATAATGTTGAAATCTGTCGTAAATTAACATGCTGCGTCAGCTGGTGCCAGGGGTGCAAATAAATGTGCGGGTTTGACATCATATATGCGCAGATGTTTATTATCTCCGCATCTCTTGAGCATATTTTCTGAATTTTCTCGCAATCATGACAGATTAATCAAATCTACAAGATTTATTGCAAAATATTTTTGTTACAGTTTGTTTCGATAAAATCATGTACATTTAAAAAAATAGTTACAATATCATTGTAATTTCTGGAGAAAAAATACTAACTAGTACTCATAAGTATCATATAATGCTACGAAAAATAGTGACTTTTACCCTAAAATTAAAATGACAATGCGACTTTTTTTTTAAATACACAGATTTTTTTATTAAAAATATGTGTATTTAACACCAGAACCGCCGGGTATTTTACTCAAATTTTACAAAAATAGTTTCTCACCAGAATTTTAATTCTAAACCATTTAACTTATTTAATTAGTCTATTTTTGTGCTGCAAACGTTTAACATATCTTATAAAGAAAATACTGGTTCGAATCGACTGTTACGAATTTAGCAGGGGGTCATTTTGACCCCTAATGGCGGTTCTAGTGTTAAAGTCGCATTGTTATTTTAGGGTAAAAGTCAATGTTTTTTGGGCCTGGTCGACCTGGTCCAGGTCTTTGGGCCATACCAGTGAATCTTTAAAAAACAAATAAATGTATTTCAAACACAAGATATTTCACACCACAAAAAATTAAGAAGTTTTTAATTCTTCAAATTGATTCACACCATTTCATTACTTAAACCTCTAAAACACAAACCGCGCGAGATATTTTAATTCGTATATTTCAGTTCCCACCAGAAAATTAAAACAACAATATTTGCTTTAATCAATAGCAGAACATTCCGTATTTAAATAAAACGAAATTAGCCACTGAATTTTTCTGGTGTGAAATGAATTACATAATTTCTAGAACGTGTTCTAGCATGGGAATTAAAGGGTTAATAAAGTAATCCAAGGTAACTTACAAGATAATTCAGAATGTATATAGCGATTACAAATCGCTGTTACTATTTACTCGAAAAGAATTTATGCATAAGAATTACACAAAATGTTAAAAGAGGTTCCAAATTTTGTTTACACATTTTATAAATTTCTGTGTGACTCTCCTGGGTCACACAGACAGATGGACAACATCTAAACATCCTTTTAAAAAAATACATGATATACTTTTAGAAAGAAGTTCGTGAAAGGTTTCTGCAGCAATTACAAGAAATATGGCGTTTCTCGTATGTTTATACTAAATTTATAAACAAGAATTTTCTTTAAGTAAAAGTGGTGTTCAAAAATCGGATCAATTGGGAGCCCTGCAAATATGGTGTATCGAATGTTTAAACAAAAAGTATATATTGATGTTATCTATCTGACCAAGGGGAATCACATACAACATTTATAATGTGTGTGAACAAAATTTTGAATCACCCCGTGTTCTATTACATTGAATTTTAAAGGCTGCAGCTAGTCATTGTTAAAATATCTCTGTCTTTTATCGCATTTTCAATGCGAGAAATAAATTTTGCTAAAGAAAGGAAGATTATTCCCATTTCATTTAAAGTACATACCGAAATAAAATCTGTTAAAATTGTCTCATACGTTAGTTTTACAATTTTCTCCCTTGGAAGTCGTAAGGGACAAACTGTTCAAATGTCCCAGAAAACTATTTTCCTTTGTAAACTGCTTTCTCGCTAGTTGTTCAAGATAAATGAGAAAGTAAACTTCGATGAATTAGAAGATATAATTCCGATCATTGCTTCAATCAGTCATCTTAAAAAGATAATGAATGGAGGTTCATTCATGATAGAAATTTGGGAACAATGTGCTCGAAATTGCAAATCAAACAGAGAATTTAAACTGTGTAAACGGATTTGTCTGAACTTATAGATTTTAATGATGTAGAGTTTTGAAAGGAATGAAGACAACAGAAGCTGTCTCCACTTATTGTAATATAAAATTATAAGTAATGAACTTTATTCAGGTAACATAAAATCAATTACAAGATTCCTAAAGAAGTATTTTTAAATTGAATATTTCATTAATCATTTAATAACTGCAAAAATGAAATAAATGACATAGTTAAAATGCAGCTTATGAATTTTTATACCCTAACTCTAAATAGGGTCCCATTTAAGACAATAGATGATGCTAGATATATTTCGCAGTTGTCTGTGTATGTAGGAATTGACATGCACACACAAATATTCAAAATTTTACTACTTAGCAACAATGAAACTATTGCTTTTTTTAACATTTCTGTTAAAAAATTTCTGGTAAGTTAATAGATATTTCATGCAATTCGTTTTTTGCTGCTCGCTTGAAGAAGGTTTATCAAAAAAATAATTCCGGAAAGTACATTATTCATCAAACTTCTAAACTAAGTTTAAATCAGATTTCGGTATACCAGATTGAGGATAAAAAAAAAGTCTCCAGATTGTTTGATCGTGACTGCTTTTTCGAAACAGAAATATTCGGTCCATTTAAAAAAATAGATGAAAAATCCTGAAAAAGAAGGCAAATTATACTATTATTAAAAAATGACGGCAGTCAAATAATATGAATTGAAAAAGTCCACAATCTGGCAACACTGGGTTTCGGGTTGACTTCAACCCCTTAACTAATCAATATTTTTGAAAAAAAAATTTCAATAACGTCTATTTTTATGATTTTTACAAAATTTGTAATAATCATCACCGGTTGTTCAAAACAGCAATTTTTTGCCCAATTGCATTAGCCAAATGCTTGGATTAAATAACAAAAAAAATTAAATAAAATTTTACTGGTGAGAATAATAAATTATGATTGAAGTATGGATGCTGTACGTGATACGAGCAAATCATAATTGGCAAAAGCACGTTTCCAGGGCCGTAGCTAAGGGGGCGCTATGGGCGGCTCAGCCCCCCCCCTAAAATATTTTGAGCCCCCCCCCCCTGGAAACGTTCCAAGGTCACAAAATGTTCCGAATATTCAAATGAAATTCTGTTCAAAAATCTAATTTAGTTTTGAGACCCTTTCACATTTTTACAGAGTTACTAAATTGTACCTAAAATAGTGTTTCAACGCTCCCTCATCCTATTTATACATATGAAGCTAACATGATGTTTAATTTTGCACCAGTTATACACTCAAAATTTTCATCATCCAATACTTTTCTTAGCATGAAATGAAGTTATTACAACAGTTTAATGAGACACATAGTACCTACACTGTGAATATACACTAATTTATCTTTATACGTTAGAGAGAGAGAAAAAAAAATTATGAGCCCCCCCCCCCCCTACATTCTCTTGAGCCCTCCCTATCCACTTCTAGCTACGGCCCTGCACGTTTCTCGTGTGACGTATTGGGAAAACAGAAAAATAGTTAAAACAATCCGCGCAGGACTATTGGCAACAAATGAAACTGTAGAGAGTAAAATTTTTGCAGTATTCCCCCAGAATATCTTGCGAAATAAATTCGCATGAGATTTTCCCCAGAACTACTTTACATTCACCATCTGCCTTGGGACAATTAATCTTTTCCAATCCTAATCTGAATCTCGCGACGGAGAGATACAGAGTAACAATCTTTTTGCCCTTTCCCTGTCGCGCCTAAAGTTAAGGATGATCATTAAAGTTAGTTTCGAGGTGGAGATGTTTATTACACAACAGATGAAAACAAGTTGGTGTACTTAAGTTGAATAAATGAGGCTCCTCAACGAGTGGAATTAGGTTTTGGGAAAAAGGATTTCGCCAGAAATGCGGAGAGCAGTGATCATTTAGAAGCGGTATTGCTGAGGAATAACAATATCTTAGAAGTTAGAAGATTTTAGAATTATAAATACGAAACGTAGCTTGCGAAATTCAACTGAGTTTTAACCACTGAAAAGTCTCATTTTATGGGATGCTGTGGGATTAGGAAAGTCCATTTTTTGAATTAAATTTTTTTATTTTGCCATTATTTCGGAGCTTGGAAATGTAATTTGTATAAAAATACAGTGTTAGCAATAATTAAGTTTCCCACTTCACAGGGCTTTAGAATACGTTTTATTTTTCAAAATGAAGTAAAATTTGAACTACAGATGCACTTTACATATATTAAAAAGTTCAAAAATCAACCAATAGATGGCGCTGTAATACACATAAGATATTTCATATGATTTATAAATGTTAAATAACATATTTTAATGTTGAAAATGAAAGGCGACATATTGAGTAACTTTAATGCTACTTTTTTAATGTTATTTAACATTTTTAATGGAATATTAAATGTTTTTATGTATACTACAGCGGCACCTATGAGCTGGTGTTTTTGCTATTTTTATTTAATAGACATCAAGCGCATCATTTCTATTATCTGTAATTCAAATTTTATTCCATTTGGACCAATAGAACGCATTCTATAGCCCTCAGAAGGGAGAAACTTATTTCTTGCTAACGCTGTGTCTTGCTTGATCTAGGAGATATGATTTTTTACTAAAAGCTTGAGGATGCATAACCAAAGATGCGTAAAAAACTGATTACAAGAAAAAAAAAAGATTTGTTGTGAGTTTACTTGTTTTTCCTGGTGTTTGTATTTAGAAAAGTATATACATATATATGCATTCATACACTCATACAAACATATATTTTTCGTACTATTCTCACACTTGAAGTTCTAAGTGTCGATTTCTATTTTAAAAATTTATAGGTAGCAATTCATATTTTTCTTCGAAACGTAATTTTAAAATACATATACATTGTTATAAATTTGAATCTTTTGCTACATGGTCACTCTACCGCTTTTATAGAAAGCTATTATTTCACTGTATTATAGAGCATATACTCTTTGGTCAAAATAGAGATATTCTATAAAGGCGGTGGAGTGACGATGCAGCAAAATTTTCAATTTTTTAACAGTGTATTTCGAATTTAATTTTCGGGACCAATATTAAATGTAGTCTGTTATTAGCATTTTTTTATAGAAATCGATTTTTAAAAGTTTCAAGCTTAGAAATCTAAAAATTCAATTCGTCGTGTTGAGTAGTTTTTGAGTTATGCTTATCATCCATTTTGAAATGATTAACTAATCGGATGTGCCAGACCGAAAAGTTTCTTCATATTAGTGCTCGAAATAAAATCTAGTCGAAGTCGAAAATTAAACTCTGATTGTACTCTTGAGCGACTCAATATGATTTTTAGGGATTCGTTCATCCCCATTATACCCTTATAAGTTTCGCACTCGCATCTCTGTCTGTCCCTCTATCACATCCTCGTAAGATTTTCGCAAAGAACCGATGGCGACGTGGTTAATCAAACGTTTCCCACACAGTATCGTGGCTTCGTATCTCTCAAGCAAGCTTTAATATTTTGATTTTTATTATTATTACACTTCTTTTCCTAGTGGATTTAAGGGTGTATTCGAAAAAAAAAAACGCTTTTTCACCTTCAACAGCTCGAAATTTTCCAATACAATTTCAGACACATTTTAAAAAGTAAAAACATAAAACTTGCTGAGGGGATTCTTGAAGGGACGTATGAGGTGCCGTGTGATGCCTTTTTACGCTCAATTCAACGGAATTTGTTTTGTAAACAGGGGTGCAAAAGTCTAGGCGCCAGAGGGTAGTCTCTCACCACTAAAATTTTAAAGTTATTTTCGCTCAAAATTTAATAGCATTCTAGCAGGAATTCTACACGAAGAATTAGACGAAGAAAAACGAAATAAATTTTGTGGTGAGAAACTGCCTGCTGGCGCCTAGATTTTTGCACCCCTCTTTATAAACATTTACCTTATCAGCATGACCCTTTTTTTCGTTCATCGATCTCCCGCTTCGGAAAAATCTGTTCAAAAGGCCGTTTTTGATCTCTTTTTATGCAATATTTTTTACATTTATCAAAGAATTGATAATCACGGCACCTTGTGTACTTTCTAAATAAGAGAATCTGCAAGTTTGATGCGTTTGAGAGCAAAAGTGAATTTAAAAAATATCGGAAAATAAGCAGTTTGAATCGAAATACACCCTTAATTAAAAAATTCCTTATTTCAATACATATTTTCAAGCTTTTTATTTTTTATTTTTTATTTTTTTAACGCAGCGGCATAATTCCTTATAAACTCTCAAACTCTTAATATTTGGAATTTCAATCTATTTTGTTGTTGTTTACTGCTACTATCTACTGGTCATTTTTTAGTAAAAGGGCAATTTTTCCATCTTATCATTAGCAGAATAATCCAAGAATTGAAAGGTTTATTTAACTTTTTTATTTCGAATTTTAATAAATGTTATCGTCCTTCTTTTGGCGCTATCTAACGAATATTTTGAAAGTCAAACAATTAATATTTTTTTTCATGGGTTATTATTTGAATTATTTGAGCATTTTAAATATGTTTTAAACATTTTTTGTTGGGTTTTAAATTTTTATGCTTTATTTATACTTGTGATAAATTTTTGCAATTGCTGAATTTAAAACTATTAGGATGTTTTAATTTTATTTAAATAATTTTTCGTGAATATTCTTAATTTTATGTAAAAATATTTTTTCTAAATTTGGTGCAACTCTATGCCTAATTTCATACATTTTTTGATAATATGAAAGGGACACGCGTACACATGCGGACGCACAGATTGGCAGACATTTTGTAAAAACATGTTTCTCGGGATTTCTGACCCCCTAAAACATGTAACTCTGTCGAAAATTGGAAGTCGACAAAAATTTCGATTGCAATATCTTCTTCTATTTAAGATAGGATCAAATACAAATCAATGAAACATTAAGAATTCCAAACTTTAAACCAGCTTAACTCCTAAATTTCTCGAACCAATAATTTCATGTTTCGTGTATGAAGGTAAAATTTATCGAAAATCAATTATGTCAGAATTAGGCGTTAGTATTGAAAAATTTGAAATTTGGTAAAATTTTTATAAATTGATGACACCCTTAGCATTATTATTATTATTATTATTATTATTATTATTATTATTATTATTATTATTATTATTATTATTATTATTATATTTGTAATCTAGAAGAATGTTTAAATTTTCAAAAAATGTGTAAAATTTAACTTTTATAAAGTGCAGAAAATTTCGACAGGTACATACGATACCTCACGCAGAATCGAGATTGCTAAAAAAATTAATTTCCCTCATCTGTTAAAAATCTTTCACAGCACGAGAAAATGAAGTTTTGTGACAAAAAAAGGATAAATTTGGTAAGTAGCCATGGCACGTGTATTTTCTTTCTAAATATTTTACTCATTTTATTCTTCTGAATTTATTCCTCCATAAATTTAATCCCCTTTTATTAAGTTAACGAGTTTAACGTAAAAACCATTATTTCTTGTATAAAAACAGCATTCGTTTCAAGGTAATTTGACATTTTTTTTCATCAAAAGCAGAAAAAAATCATAATTCACACAGTTGAACAATAAACGATTGCGACATTAAATTAATCTGACATTATGACATTTACATCAAACAATGTTAAAATTCATTTAAATGCAAGCATTCTTAATGATATATGGTGAGATCTCATAGTTATATTTAAAACCTCAAATCTCAAAAGTCATTTATTGTACATTAAAAATTCATATAAGTACTGGGATTTTTATGATATCAAAGGTCTTCTAAGCTGAGAAGACCTTAAGAGCCCACAATAGTCACAGAAAAATTACTCAAAAAGACCCGGATGACCATGTAAAGTCTATGGGAGCGTTCTTTTCTAATATCTCGCTCAAATTTTAATATTTTTGCATGATTTTTTTGCACAAGATAGCTGAGGGCAATCCACAACCGGGCTAGTTTTTACTTTTTCAATTTTTGTTTCAGATTTTCTTTAAAAAATTACTTTAACTTTCGAAACCGGTTTAAACCGGTTCTGAAACTGAAACTATCGTAATATAAAAAATATATAACCAAAATCGAAAAAGTAAAAACTAGCCCGGTTGTGGATTGCCATCAGCTATCTTGTGCAAAAAAATCATGCAAAAATATTAAAATTTGAGCGAGATATTAGAAAAGAACGCTCCCATAGATTTTACATGGTCATCCGGGTCTTTTTGTGTACTTTTTTTGTGACTATTGTGGGCTCTTAACTTGAACTGCTACAGAATATGTAAAAAGTATGTACAGTATTGGTCTAATAAACATTTTAAATAAAAATATTTTAAATATTTTCTGGTAGATATTTGAAAAAAATATTGAAAAAATATTTGAAAAGTAATTAGAAGTTATAACAAGTTGGAAATTGCACGTGAAGCGTAGCAAATGAGGTGTGTTCGTACGATAATGAAGTTTTAAAAATATCACTCTCATATATCAATCTCATAAAATTGTAAATAGTTAATTACAATTAAAATGCGCAACAAACAATGATTTTTCTATACTTATTATGTAATGGAATACTTTTGTGTGGTCTTGTAAATCAATAACAAAAGTTCTTTGCACAATAGGTTATGCAAAATCTATATTAGATTATGTACTTTATGATGCACATCAATATTATTATGTCCGAATGAGTGTAATATTATCAAAATGCATTCGAAACTTCTTTTTCCATTGACTGTAATGTAACGGAGTACTTTTGATTGTCCCTGTATTTGATCTATGCATACTATTTTCAAAAAAAATTTAAATGACTTAACAAAATTATGTAATAAGTATGTAATTTAAATTTCAAATGATTAAAATGCATTTGCAACATTTTTCCCCATTGACCGCAATGTAACGGAATACTTTTGATCGTCCCTGTAATTGATCTATCCATTGGATTCTCATAAAATTTGAAGTGGCTCGACAAAATTATGTAATAATTGTATATTTTAAATTTCAAAAGATTCGGTTGGGTAGTTTTTGCGTTGTTATATGCGGATAGACAGACAGACAAACAGACGGACTGAACGACAACTATAGTGCGTTGCACACATAAAAAGTGGGGATGAAACGACGCATAACATTTTCTAAAAAAAAAATTCTTATAAATGCTTTGCTGATTGTTCATTCAGTTATATGAATATATGCATAGCTGCGAACAATTCCTTTTTTTCTGTTAACAGTATTTATGAATCAGAAGTCTTAACTTATTTAATTTCAGAATTCTGCGATTATTTAACATTAAAATTAGGCAAAGAAGAAGACAAAGGGAAGGAATAGAATACTAAAAGGTCGTATATGATAAGATAAAAACTTCTTACACACCACAAAAAATTAAGAAGTTTTTATTTCTTCAAATTGATTCACACCAACTTATTTCTTAATAAGGTAATCCAAGGTAACTTACAAGGTAATCCAGAATGTACATAGCGATTACAAATCGCTGTTACTATTTAATCGAAAAGAATTTACGGATAAGAATTACACAAAATGTTAAAAGAGGTTCAAAATTTTGTTTACACATTTTATAAATTTCTGTGTGACTCTCCTGGGTCACACAGACAGATGGACAACATCTAAACATCCTTAAAAAAATAAATAAAAAAAAACATGAGATACTTTTAGAAAGAAGTTCGTGAAAGGTTTTTGCAGCAATTACAAGAAATATGGCGTTTCTCGTATGTTTATATTAAATTTATAAACAAGAATTTTCTTTAAATAAAAGTGGTGTTCAAAAATCGGACCAATTGGGAGCCCTGCAAATATGGTGTATCGAATGTTTGAACAAAAAGTATATATTGATGTTATCCATCCGACCAAGGGGAATCACATACAACATTTATAATGTGTGTGAACAAAATTTTGAATCACCCCGTGTTCTATTACATTGAATTTTAAAGGCTGCAGCTAGTCATTCTTAAAATATCTGTCTTTTATCGCATTTTCAATTCGAGAAATAAATTTTGCTGAAGAAAGGAAGATTATTCCCATTTCATTTAAAGTACATACCGAAATAAAATCTGTTAAAATTGTCTCATACGTTAGTTTTACAATTTTCTCCCTTGAAAGTCGTAAGGGACAAACTGTTCAAATGTCCCAGAAAACTATTTTCCTTTGTAAACTGCTTTCTCGCTAGTTGTTCAAGATAGATGAGAAAGTAAACTTCGATGAATTAGAAGATATAATTCCGATCATTGCTTCAATCAGTCATCTTAAAAAGATAATGAATGGTTCATTAAGGATAGAAATTTGGGAACAATGCGCTCGAAATTGCAAGTCAAACAGAGAATTTAAATTGTGTAAACGGATTTGTCTTAATTTGTAGATTTTAATGATGTAGAGTTTTGAAGGGAATGAAGATAACAGAAGCTGTCTCAACTAATTATAACATAAAATTATAAGTAATGAACTTTATTCAGGTAACATAAAATCAATTACAAGATGTCCTAAAGAAGTATTTTTAAATTGAATATTTCATTAATTATTTAACAATTGAAAAAATGAAATAAATGACAGAGTTAAAATGCAGCTTATGATTTTTTAATACCCTAACTATAAATAGGGTCCCATTTAAAACAATAGATGATGCTAGGTATATTTCGCAGTTGTCTGTGTATGTAGGAATCGACATGCACACACAAATATACAAAATTTTGCCATTTAGTAACCATGGTTCGTACGGATACCGTTATTTTTCATGTAATTTACCAGAATTATTTTACAGAAAAATAAATCTAGTTCAAACACGCGAAATTTCGCTTTATTTAATCGGAAGTCTTCTGTACGAAAATACTGGTACTAAAAAATTTCATGATCATGAAATTCCAGGATCCGTACGAACTCTGGTAACAATGAAATTATCGCTTTTTTTCAACATTTCTGTTAAAATTTTTCTGGTAAGTCAATAGATATTTCATGCAAATAATATCTTTTTATCTAATGTCGCATAGCTAACATCCCTGAGTGAGCACCTCCCTCAACGACCACTTTTTTGTGGAACGAAATTTATTCCTATACGCTCAATACTAATTTTACATCTATTCAGAAACTATCCCAGAAGAATTCCCTCCATGGGCTACCAATTTCTTTGAAGAAAATGAAACAGATTCCTTTTTTTTTTTCCTGCTCGCTTGAAAAAGTTTTATAAAAAAATAAAAAATAAAAAAAAAATTCAGGAAAGCACATTATCCATCAAACTTCTAAACTCAGTCAGATTTCGGTGGTACTAGTACCAGATTGGGGATAAAAAAAGGATCCAGATTGTTTGATTGTCGCTGGTTTTTTGAAATAGAAACATTCTGCCCATTTAAAAATATAGATGAAAAATCCTGAAAAAGAAGGCAAATTATACTATTTTTAAAAAATGGCGGCAGTCAAATAATATGAATTAAAAAAAGTCCACAATCTGGCAACACTGGGTTTCGGGTTGACTTCAACCCCTTAACTAATCAATATTTTTGAAAAAAAAAATTTTTTCAATAACGTCTATTTTTATGATTTTTACAGAATTTGTAATAATCATCACCGGTTGTTCAAACCAGCAATTTTTTGCCTAATTGTATTAGCCAAATGCTTGGATTAAATAAGAAAAAAAATTAAATAAAATTTTACTGGTGAGAATAATAAATTATGATTAGAGTATGGATACTGTATGTGATACGGACAAATCATAATTGGCAAAAGCGTATGACGAAACCGTGTGACGTATTGGCAAAACAGGATAGTAGATAAAACAATCCGCGCAGGACTATTGGCAATAAATGAAACTGCAGAGAGGAAAATTTTTGCAGTATTCCTCCAGAATATCTTGCGAAATTAATTCGCATGAGATTTTCCCCAGAACTACTTTACATTCACCATCTGCCTTGGGACAATTAATCTTTTCCCATCCTAATCTGAATCTCGCGACGGAGAGATACAGAGTAACAATCTTTTTGCCCTTTCCCTGTCGCGCCTAAAGTTAATGATGATCATTAAAGTTAGTTTCGCGGTGGAGATGTTTATTACACAACAGATGAAAACAAGTTGGTGTACTTAAGTTGAATAAATGAGTCTCTCCAACGAGTGGAATTAGGTTTTTCGGAAAAAAGGATTTCGCTAGAAATGCGGAGAGCAGTGATCATTTAGAAGCGGTATTGCTGAGGAATAACAATATCTCAGAAGTTGGAAGATTTTAGAATTATAAATACGAAACGTAGCTTGAGAAATTCAGCTGAGTTTTAACCACCGAACAGTCTCATTTTAAGGGATGCTGTAGGATTAGGAAAGTCCATTTTTTGACTTAAAATTTTTTATTTTGCCATTATTTCGGATCTTGAAAATGTAATTTGTATAAAAATACAGGGTTAGCAGTAATTAAGTTTTCCACTTCACAGGGCTTTAGAATACGTTTTATTTTTCAAAATGAAGTAAAATTTGAACTACAGATGCACTTTACATATATTAAAAAGTTCAAAAATCAACCAATAGATGGCGCTGTAATACACATAAGATATTTCATATGATTTATAAATGTTAAATAACATATTTTAATGTTGAAAATGAAAGGCGACATATTGAGTAACTTTAATGCTACTTTTTTAATGTTATTTAACATTTTTAATGGAATATTAAATGTTTTTATGTATACTACAGCGGCACCTATGAGCTGGTGTTTTTGCTATTTTTATTTAATAGACATCAAGCGCATCATTTCTATTATCTGTAATTCAAATTTTATTCCATTTGGACCAATAGAACGCATTCTATAGCCCTCAGAAGGGAGAAACTTATTTCTTGCTAACGCTGTGTTTTGCTTGATCTAGGAGATATGATTTTTTACTAAAAGCTTGAGGATGCATAACCAAAGATGCGTAAAAAACTGATTACAAGAAAAAAAAAGATTTGTTGTGAGTTTACTTGTTTTTCCTGGTGTTTGTATTTAGAAAAGTATATACATATATATGCATTCATACACTCATACAAACATATATTTTTCGTACTATTCTCACACTTGAAGTTCTAAGTGTCGATTTCTATTTTAAAAATTTATAGGTAGCAATTCATATTTTTCTTCGAAACGTAATTTTAAAATACATATACATTGTTATAAATTTGAATCTTTTGCTACATGGTCACTCTACCGCTTTTATAGAAAGCTATTATTTCACTGTATTATAGAGCATATACTCTTTGGTCAAAATAGAGATATTCTATAAAGGCGGTGGAGTGACGATGCAGCAAAATTTTCAATTTTTTAACAGTGTATTTCGAATTTAATTTTCGGGACCAATATTAAATGTAGTCTGTTATTAGCATTTTTTTATAGAAATCGATTTTTAAAAGTTTCAAGCTTAGAAATCTAAAAATTCAATTCGTCGTGTTGAGTAGTTTTTGAGTTATGCTTATCATCCATTTTGAAATGATTAACTAATCGGATGTGCCAGACCGAAAAGTTTCTTCATATTAGTGCTCGAAATAAAATCTAGTCGAAGTCGAAAATTAAACTCTGATTGTACTCTTGAGCGACTCAATATGATTTTTAGGGATTCGTTCATCCCCATTATACCCTTATAAGTTTCGCACTCGCATCTCTGTCTGTCCCTCTATCACATCCTCGTAAGATTTTCGCAAAGAACCGATGGCGACGTGGTTAATCAAACGTTTCCCACACAGTATCGTGGCTTCGTATCTCTCAAGCAAGCTTTAATATTTTGATTTTTATTATTATTACACTTCTTTTCCTAGTGGATTTAAGGGTGTATTCGAAAAAAAAAAACGCTTTTTCACCTTCAACAGCTCGAAATTTTCCAATACAATTTCAGACACATTTTAAAAAGTAAAAACATAAAACTTGCTGAGGGGATTCTTGAAGGGACGTATGAGGTGCCGTGTGATGCCTTTTTACGCTCAATTCAACGGAATTTGTTTTGTAAACAGGGGTGCAAAAGTCTAGGCGCCAGAGGGTAGTCTCTCACCACTAAAATTTTAAAGTTATTTTCGCTCAAAATTTAATAGCATTCTAGCAGGAATTCTACACGAAGAATTAGACGAAGAAAAACGAAATAAATTTTGTGGTGAGAAACTGCCTGCTGGCGCCTAGATTTTTGCACCCCTCTTTATAAACATTTACCTTATCAGCATGACCCTTTTTTTCGTTCATCGATCTCCCGCTTCGGAAAAATCTGTTCAAAAGGCCGTTTTTGATCTCTTTTTATGCAATATTTTTTACATTTATCAAAGAATTGATAATCACGGCACCTTGTGTACTTTCTAAATAAGAGAATCTGCAAGTTTGATGCGTTTGAGAGCAAAAGTGAATTTAAAAAATATCGGAAAATAAGCAGTTTGAATCGAAATACACCCTTAATTAAAAAATTCCTTATTTCAATACATATTTTCAAGCTTTTTATTTTTTATTTTTTATTTTTTTAACGCAGCGGCATAATTCCTTATAAACTCTCAAACTCTTAATATTTGGAATTTCAATCTATTTTGTTGTTGTTTACTGCTACTATCTACTGGTCATTTTTTAGTAAAAGGGCAATTTTTCCATCTTATCATTAGCAGAATAATCCAAGAATTGAAAGGTTTATTTAACTTTTTTATTTCGAATTTTAATAAATGTTATCGTCCTTCTTTTGGCGCTATCTAACGAATATTTTGAAAGTCAAACAATTAATATTTTTTTTCATGGGTTATTATTTGAATTATTTGAGCATTTTAAATATGTTTTAAACATTTTTTGTTGGGTTTTAAATTTTTATGCTTTATTTATACTTGTGATAAATTTTTGAAATTGCTGAATTTAAAACTATTAGGATGTTTTAATTTTATTTAAATAATTTTTCGTGAATATTCTTAATTTTATGTAAAAATATTTTTTCTAAATTTGGTGCAATTCTATGCCTAATTTCATACATTTTTTGATAATATGAAAGGGACACGCGTACACATGCGGACGCACAGATTGGCAGACATTTTGTAAAAACATGTTTCTCGGGATTTCTGACCCCCTAAAACATGTAACTCTGTCGAAAATTGGAAGTCGACAAAAATTTCGATTGCAATATCTTCTTCTATTTAAGATAGGATCAAATACAAATCAATGAAACATTAAGAATTCCAAACTTTAAACCAGCTTAACTCCTAAATTTCTCGAACCAATAATTTCATGTTTCGTGTATGAAGGTAAAATTTATCGAAAATCAATTATGTCAGAATTAGGCGTTAGTATTGAAAAATTTGAAATTTGGTAAAATTTTTATAAATTGATGACACCCTTAGCATTATTATTATTATTATTATTATTATTATTATTATTATTATTATTATTATTATTATTATTATTATTATTATTATTATTATTATTATATTTGTAATCTAGAAGAATGTTTAAATTTTCAAAAAATGTGTAAAATTTAACTTTTATAAAGTGCAGAAAATTTCGACAGGTACATACGATACCTCACGCAGAATCGAGATTGCTAAAAAAATTAATTTCCCTCATCTGTTAAAAATCTTTCACAGCACGAGAAAATGAAGTTTTGTGACAATATAAGGATAAATTTGGTAAGTAGCCATGGCACGTGTATTTTCTTTCTAAATATTTTACTCATTTTATTCTTCTGAATTTATTCCTCCATAAATTTAATCCCCTTTTATTAAGTTAACGAGTTTAACGTAAAAACCATTATTTCTTGTATAAAAACAGCATTCGTTTCAAGGTAATTTGACATTTTTTTTCATCAAAAGCAGAAAAAAATCATAATTCACACAGTTGAACAATAAACGATTGCGACATTAAATTAATCTGACATTATGACATTTACATCAAACAACGTTAAAATTCATTTAAATGCAAGCATTCTTAATGATATATGGTGAGATCTCATAGTTATATTTAAAACCTCAAATCTCAAAAGTCATTTATTGTACATTAAAAATTCATATAAGTACTGGGATTTTTATGATATCAAAGGTCTTCTAAGCTGAGAAGACCTTAACTTGAACTGCTACAGAATATGTATCAAATGAGGTGTGTTCGTACGTAAATGAAGTTTTAAAAATATCACTCTCATATATCAATCTCATAAAATTGTAAATAGTTAATTACAATTAAAATGCGCAACAAACAATGATTTTTCTATACTTATTATGTAATGGAATACTTTTGTGTGGTCTTGTAAATCAATAACAAAAGTTCTTTGCACAATAGGTTATGCAAAATCTATATTATATTATGTACTTTATGATGCACATCAATATTATTATGTTCGAATGAGTGTAATATTATCAAAATGCATTCGAAACTTCTTTTTCCATTGACTGTAATGTAACGGAGTACTTTTGATTGTCCCTGTATTTGATCTATGCATACTATTTTCAAAAAAAATTTAAATGACTTGACAAAATTATGTAATAAGTATGTAATTTAAATTTCAAATGATTAAAATGCATTTGCAACATTTTTCCCCATTGACCGCAATGTAACGGAATACTTTTGATCGTCCCTGTAATTGATCTATCCATCGGATTCTCATAAAATTTGAAGTGGCTCGACAAAATTATGTAATAATTGTATATTTTAAATTTCAAAAGATTCGGTTGGGTAGTTTTTGCGTTGTTATATGCGGATAGACAGACAGACAAACAGACGGACTGAACGACAACTATAGTGCGTTGCACACATAAAAAGTGGGGATGAAACGACGCATAACATTTTCTGGCCCCACCAGTGGCCGAGAGGGTCTGACCTCTCAACTGGTAGACGGCAGGTGCTGGGTTCGAACCCAATCGCGGCCGTCGGCCTAACCGTTCGGAGTTTTCGTGGTTTTCTTCGAACCTTGCGTAAATACGGGTTAGGTTCCCTTAGAAAGACCCCCACGAAGGGCATCCCTCCCCACAGGGCCTATATCCCATAGCGCAGATAATCGGCCGACACAAAGTACAACAGCATAACATTTTCTAAAAAAAAAATTCTTATAAATGCTTTGCTGATTGTTCATTCAGTTATATGAATATATGCATAGCTGCGAACAATTTCTTTTTTTCTGTTAACAGTATTTATGAATCAGAAGTCTTAACTTATTTAATTTCAGAATTCTGCGATTATTTAACATTAAAATTAGGCAAAGAAGAAGACAAAGGGAAGGAATAGAATACTAAAAGGTCGTATATGATAAGATAAAAACTTCTTACACACCACAAAAAATTAAGAAGTTTTTAGTTCTTCAAATTGATTCACACCAACTTATTTCTTAATAAGGTAATCCAAGGTAACTTACAAGGTAATACAGAATGTACATAGCGATTACAAATCGCTGTTACTATTTAATCGAAAAGAATTTACGGATAAGAATAACACAAAATGTTAAAAGAGGTTCAAAATTTTGTTTACACATTTTATAAATTTCTGTGTGACTCTCCTGGGTCACACAGACAGATGGACAACATCTAAACATCCTTAAAAAAAAAATTAAAAAAAACATGAGATACTTTTAGAAAGAAGTTCGTGAAAGGTTTTTGCAGCAATTACAAGAAATATGGCGTTTCTCGTATGTTTATATTAAATTTATAAACAAGAATTTTCTTTAAATAAAAGTGGTGTTCAAAAATCGGACCAATTGGGAGCCCTGCAAATATGGTGTATCGAATGTTTGAACAAAAAGTATATATTGATGTTATCCATCCGACCAAGGGGAATCACATACAACATTTATAATGTGTGTGAACAAAATTTTTGAATCACCCCGTGTTCTATTACATTGAATTTTAAAGGCTGCAGCTAGTCATTCTTAAAATATCTGTCTTTTATCGCATTTTCAATTCGAGAAATAAATTTTGCTGAAGAAAGGAAGATTATTCCCATTTCATTTAAAGTACATACCGAAATAAAATCTGTTAAAATTGTCTCATACGTTAGTTTTACAATTTTCTCCCTTGGAAGTCGTAAGGGACAAACTGTTCAAATGTCCCAGAAAACTATTTTCCTTTGTAAACTGCTTTCTCGCTAGTTGTTCAAGATAAATGAGAAAGTAAACTTCGATGAATTAGAAGATATAATTCCGATCATTGCTTCAATCAGTCATCTTAAAAAGATAATGAATGGAGGTTCATTCATGATAGAAATTTGGGAACAATGTGCTCGAAATTGCAAATCAAACAGAGAATTTAAACTGTGTAAACGGATTTGTCTGAACTTATAGATTTTAATGATGTAGAGTTTTGAAAGGAATGAAGACAACAGAAGCTGTCTCCACTTATTGTAATATAAAATTATAAGTAATGAACTTTATTCAGGTAACATAAAATCAATTACAAGATTCCTAAAGAAGTATTTTTAAATTGAATATTTCATTAATCATTTAATAACTGCAAAAATGAAATAAATGACATAGTTAAAATGCAGCTTATGAATTTTTATACCCTAACTCTAAATAGGGTCCCATTTAAGACAATAGATGATGCTAGATATATTTCGCAGTTGTCTGTGTATGTAGGAATTGACATGCACACACAAATATTCAAAATTTTACTACTTAGCAACAATGAAACTATTGCTTTTTTTAACATTTCTGTTAAAAAATTTCTGGTAAGTTAATAGATATTTCATGCAATTCGTTTTTGGCTGCTCGCTTGAAGAAGGTTTATCAAAAAAATAATTCCGGAAAGTACATTATTCATCAAACTTCTAAACTAAGTTTAAATCAGATTTCGGTATACCAGATTGAGGATAAAAAAAAGTCTCCAGATTGTTTGATCGTGACTGCTTTTTCGAAACAGAAATATTCGGTCCATTTAAAAAAAATAGATGAAAAATCCTGAAAAAGAAGGCAAATTATACTATTTTTAAAAAATGACGGCAGTCAAATAATATGAATTGAAAAAGTCCACAATCTGGCAACACTGGGTTTCGGGTTGACTTCAACCCCTTAACTAATCAATATTTTTGAAAAAAAAAATTTCAATAACGTCTATTTTTATGATTTTTACAAAATTTGTAATAATCATCACCGGTTGTTCAAAACAGCAATTTTTTGCCCAATTGCATTAGCCAAATGCTTGGATTAAATAACAAAAAAAATTAAATAAAATTTTACTGGTGAGAATAATAAATTATGATTGAAGTATGGATGCTGTACGTGATACGAGCAAATCATAATTGGCAAAAGCACGTTTCCAGGGCCGTAGCTAAGGGGGCGCTATGGGCGGCTCAGCCCCCCCCTAAAATATTTTGAGCCCCCCCCCCCCCCTGGAAACGTTCCAAGGTCACAAAATGTTCCGAATATTCAAATGAAATTCTGTTCAAAAATCTAATTTAGTTTTGAGACCCTTTCACATTTTTACAGAGTTACTAAATTGTACCTAAAATAGTGTTTCAACGCTCCCTCATCCTATTTATACATATGAAGCTAACATGATGTTTAATTTTGCACCAGTTATACACTCAAAATTTTTATCATCCAATACTTTTCTTAGCATGAAATGAAGTTATTACAACAGTTTAATGAGACACATAGTACCTACACTGTGAATATACACTAATTTATCTTTATACGTTAGAGAGAGAGAAAAAAAAATTATGAGCCCCCCCCCCCCCTACATTCTCTTGAGCCCTCCCTATCCACTTCTAGCTACGGCCCTGCACGTTTCTCGTGTGACGTATTGGGAAAACAGAAAAATAGTTAAAACAATCCGCGCAGGACTATTGGCAACAAATGAAACTGTAGAGAGTAAAATTTTTGCAGTATTCCCCCAGAATATCTTGCGAAATAAATTCGCATGAGATTTTCCCCAGAACTACTTTACATTCACCATCTGCCTTGGGACAATTAATCTTTTCCAATCCTAATCTGAATCTCGCGACGGAGAGATACAGAGTAACAATCTTTTTGCCCTTTCCCTGTCGCGCCTAAAGTTAAGGATGATCATTAAAGTTAGTTTCGCGGTGGAGATGTTTATTACACAACAGATGAAAACAAGTTGGTGTACTTAAGTTGAATAAATGAGGCTCCTCAACGAGTGGAATTAGGTTTTGGGAAAAAGGATTTCGCCAGAAATGCGGAGAGCAGTGATCATTTAGAAGCGGTATTGCTGAGGAATAACAATATCTTAGAAGTTAGAAGATTTTAGAATTATAAATACGAAACGTAGCTTGCGAAATTCAACTGAGTTTTAACCACTGAAAAGTCTCATTTTATGGGATGCTGTGGGATTAGGAAAGTCCATTTTTTGAATTAAATTTTTTTATTTTGCCATTATTTCGGAGCTTGGAAATGTAATTTGTATAAAAATACAGTGTTAGCAATAATTAAGTTTCCCACTTCACAGGGCTTTAGAATACGTTTTATTTTTCAAAATGAAGTAAAATTTGAACTACAGATGCACTTTACCTATATTAAAAAGTTCAAAAATCAACCAATAGATGGCGCTGTAATACACATAAGATATTTCATATGATTTATAAATGTTAAATAACATATTTTAATGTTGAAAATGAAAGGCGACATATTTAGCAACTTTAATGCTACTTTTTTAATGTTATTTAACATTTTTAATGGAATATTAAATGTTTTTATGTATACTACAGCGGCACCTATGAGCTGGTGTTTTTGCTATTTTTATTTAATAGACATCAAGCGCATCATTTCTATTATCTGTAATTCAAATTTTATTCCATTTGGACCAATAGAACGCATTCTATAGCCATCAAAAGGGAGAAACTTGTTTGTTTGTTTATTGAACAACATACATCTGACTTGTGTGCTCGACATGAAGCCTCCTTATAAGCCATCGTCAATATACAGGGACGAGATAGTACACAAGGAAATATTACAACACAAGAGAAGTACAACCAGGAGCTCCACACAAAGAGTGTGTGCAATGGAGCCTGTGGGATTCGAACCCACAACCTCACGATCAGCGGCGTGATATCTTAACCACTCAGCCACGGAGGCCCCAGGGAGAAACTTATTTCTTGCTAACGCTGTGTTTTGCTTGATCTAGGAGATATGATTTTTTACTAAAAGCTTGAGGATGCATAACCAAAGATGCGTAAAAAACTGATTACAAGAAAAAAAAAAGATTTGTTGTGAGTTTACTTGTTTTTCCTGGTGTTTGTATTTAGAAAAGTATATACATATATATGCATTCATACACACATACAAACATATATTTTTCGTACTATTCTCACACTTGAAGTTCTAAGTGTCGATTTCTATTAAAATTTTATAGGTAGCAATTCATATTTTTCTTCGAAACGTAATTTTAAAATACATATACACTGTTATAAATTTGAATCTTTTGCTACATGGTCACTCCATCGCTTTTATAGAAAGCTATTATTTCACTGTATTATAGAGCATACTCTTTGGACAAAATAGATATTCTATAAAAGCGGTGGAGTAACGATGCAGGAAAATTTTTAAATTTTTTAACAGTGTATTTCGAATTTAATTTTCGGGACCAATATTAAAAGTAGTCTGTTATTAGCATTTTTTTATAGAAATCGATTTTTAAAAGTTTCAAGCTTAGAAATCTAAAAATTCAATTCGTCATGTTGAGTAGCTTTTGAGTTATGCTTATCATCCATTTTGGAACGATTAACTAATCGGATGTGCCAGACCGAAAAGTTTCTTCATGTTAGTGCTCGAAATAAAATCTAGTCGAAGTCGAAAATTAAACTCTGATTGTACTCTTGAGCGACTCAATATGATTTTTAGGGATTCGTTCATTCCCATTAAGTCTCGCACTCGCATCTCTGTCTGTCCCTTACAGTGTCAACGACCCTCAGGGAAAGAAAAGACCGCTGGTCATCCTTAGTAGAGATGGCGGATTTGCACCTCCATCAAAAAGAAGGAAGCGTGAACCCCCTTAAACGCATCATTGTGGACTTTCCAAATTCCAAAATTCATTTTCATTTTGTTTTATTTGGCATCCTCCCACTAATTTAGCTAATGACGTCTTCCTGCCTCGCTTTTGGCACCGGGTAATATTTACCTTCCTAACTTGTTCCTAGTTACCTTGGGGATTAAAAATATAAATACTTGATTAATTTATGTGATAGATAAAGTTTTGTTATCCTTTTTTAACTTGTTTAATTTTGTACATAGAAATTTATTTTATTAATTGAAATTGCTTGCATCATTATGTTTATCTGTTTGCATCGTGTATTCTATTTCTATCATTTGCATTGTGTTACCCTTATACTTGTCACTGATTTCAATATTTCATTTGGTAAATTCACACTTCTGTGATTTAAAATAATTGAAATTTGAAAATTAAAATTACTTATATTATTGTACTGGTCAGCCCTTTCCCCCTTCCTGCCCTGGCGTGTCTCTAAAACTCAACTGCTCAAAGACCATCTATCGACAGAACATCATCTGCTCTTCACCACCGCAGCTGCCTGCGAGATGAACATTAGACTCTTTTTATTATCATCATGATGAACTCTGCTTAGATCGTCTCTTGTTCGATGGAAGTAAACGTGAGCATCATGCCCACGTAGGTATTCCAATACCAATCGCCTTTGAGCCTTTGAGTATCACATCCTCGTAACATTTTCGCAAAGAACCGATGGCGATGTGGTTGAGCAAACGTTTCCCACACAGTATCGTGGCTTCGTATCTCTCAAGCAAGCTTTAAAATTTTGATTTTTATTATTATTACACTTCTTTTCCTGGTGGATTTAATTAAAAAATTCCTTATTTCAATACATATTTTCAAGCTTTTTATTTTTTTTTTTAACGCAGCGGCATAATTCCTTATAAACTCTTAAACTCTTAGTATTTGGAATTTCAATCTATTTTGTTGTTGTTTACTGCTACTATCTACTGGTCATTTTTTTAGTAAAAGGGCAATTTTTCCATCTTATCATTAGCAGAATAATCCAAGAATTGAAGGGTTTATTTATCTTTTTTATTTCGAATTTTGATAAATGTTATCGTCCTTTTTTTGGCGCTATCTAACGAGTGTTTGGAAAGTCAAACAATTATTTTTTTTTTTTTTCATGGGTTATTATTTGAATTATTTGAGCATTTTAAATATGTTTTAAACAATTTTTGTTGGTTTTTAAATTTTTATGCTTTATTTATACCTGTGCTAAATTTCTGAAATTGCTGAATTTAAAACTATTAGGATGTTTTAATTTTATTTAAATAATTTTTCATGAATATTCTTAATTTTATGTAAAAATATTTTTTCTAAATTTGGTGCAATTCTATGCATAATTTCATACATTTTTGATAATATGAAAGGGACACACGTACACATGCGGACGCACAGATTGGCAGACATTTTGTAAAAACATGTTTCGCGGGATCTCTGACCCCCTAAAACATGTAACTCTGTCGAAAATTGGAAGTCGACAAAAATTTCGATTGCAATATCTTCTTCTATTTAAGATAGGATCAAATACAAATCAATGATACATTAAGAATTCCAAACTTTAAACCAGCTTAACTCCTAAATTGCTCGAACCAATAATTTCATGTTTCGTGTATGAAGGTAAAATTTATCGAAAATCAATTATGTCAGAATTAGGCGTTAGTATTGAAAAATTTGAAATTTGGTAAAATTTTTATAAATTGATGACACCCTTAGCATTATTATTATTATTATTATTATTATTATTATTATTATTATTATTATTATTATTATTATTATTATTATTATTATTATTATTATTATTATATTTGTAATCTAGAAGAATGTTTAAATTTTCAAAAAATGTGTAAAATTTAACGTTTATAAAGTGCAGAAAATTTCGACAGGTACATACGATACCTCACGCAGAATCGAGATTGCTAAAAAAATTAATTTCCCTCATCTGTTAAAAATCTTTCACAGTACGAGAAAATGAAGTTTTGTGACAATATAAGGATAAATTTGGTAAGTAGCCATGGCACGTGTATTTTCTTTCTAAATATTTTACTCATTTTATTCTTCTGAATTTATTCCTCCATAAATTTAATCCCCTTTTATTAAGTTAACGAGTTTAACGTAAAAACCATTATTTCTTGTATAAAAACAGCATTCGTTTCAAGGTAATTTGACATTTTTTTCATCAAAAGCAGAAAAAAATCATAATTCACACAGTTGAACAATAAACGATTGCGACATTAAATTAATCTGACATTATGACATTTACATCAAACAATGTTAAAATTCATTTAAATGCAAGCATTCTTAATGATATATGGTGAGATCTCATAGTTATATTTAAAACCTCAAATCTCAAAAGTCATTTATTGTACATTAAAAATTCATATAAGTACTGGGATTTTTATGATATCAAAGGTCTTCTAAGCTGAGAAGACCTTAACTTGAACTGCTACAGAATATGTAAAAAGTATGTACAGTATTGGTCTAATAAACATTTTAAATAAAAATATTTTAAATATTTTCTGGTAGATATTTGAAAAAAATATTGAAAAAATATTTGAAAAGTAATTAGAAGTTATAACAAGTTGGAAATTGCACGTGAAGCGTATCAAATGAGGTGTGTTCGTACGTAAATGAAGTTTTAAAAATATCACTCTCATATATCAATCTCATAAAATTGTAAATAGTTAATTACAATTAAAATGCGCAACAAACAATGATTTTTCTATACTTATTATGTAATGGAATACTTTTGTGTGGTCTTGTAAATCAATAACAAAAGTTCTTTGCACAATAGGTTATGCAAAATCTATATTATATTATGTACTTTATGATGCACATCAATATTATTATGTTCGAATGAGTGTAATATTATCAAAATGCATTCGAAACTTCTTTTTCCATTGACTGTAATGTAACGGAGTACTTTTGATTGTCCCTGTATTTGATCTATGCATACTATTTTCAAAAAAAATTTAAATGACTTGACAAAATTATGTAATAAGTATGTAATTTAAATTTCAAATGATTAAAATGCATTTGCAACATTTTTCCCCATTGACCGCAATGTAACGGAATACTTTTGATCGTCCCTGTAATTGATCTATCCATCGGATTCTCATAAAATTTGAAGTGGCTCGACAAAATTATGTAATAATTGTATATTTTAAATTTCAAAAGATTCGGTTGGGTAGTTTTTGCGTTGTTATATGCGGATAGACAGACAGACAAACAGACGGACTGAACGACAACTATAGTGCGTTGCACACATAAAAAGTGGGGATGAAACGACGCATAACATTTTCTGGCCCCACCAGTGGCCGAGAGGGTCTGACCTCTCAACTGGTAGACGGCAGGTGCTGGGTTCGAACCCAATCGCGGCCGTCGGCCTAACCGTTCGGAGTTTTCGTGGTTTTCTTCGAACCTTGCGTAAATACGGGTTAGGTTCCCTTAGAAAGACCCCCACGAAGGGCATCCCTCCCCACAGGGCCTATATCCCATAGCGCAGATAATCGGCCGACACAAAGTACAACAGCATAACATTTTCTAAAAAAAAATTCTTATAAATGCTTTGCTGATTGTTCATTCAGTTATAAGAATATATGCATAGCTGCGAACAATTTCTTTTTTTCTGTTAACAGTATTTATGAATCAGAAGTCTTAACTTATTTAATTTCAGAATTCTGCGATTATTTAACATTAAAATTAGGCAAAGAAGAAGACAAAGGGAAGGAATAGAATACTAAAAGGTCGTATATGATAAGATAAAAACTTCTTACACACCACAAAAAATTAAGAAGTTTTTAGTTCTTCAAATTGATTCACACCAACTTATTTCTTAATAAGGTAATCCAAGGTAACTTACAAGGTAATACAGAATGTACATAGCGATTACAAATCGCTGTTACTATTTAATCGAAAAGAATTTACGGATAAGAATAACACAAAATGTTAAAAGAGGTTCAAAATTTTGTTTACACATTTTATAAATTTCTGTGTGACTCTCCTGGGTCACACAGACAGATGGACAACATCTAAACATCCTTAAAAAAAAAATTAAAAAAAACATGAGATACTTTTAGAAAGAAGTTCGTGAAAGGTTTTTGCAGCAATTACAAGAAATATGGCGTTTCTCGTATGTTTATATTAAATTTATAAACAAGAATTTTCTTTAAATAAAAGTGGTGTTCAAAAATCGGACCAATTGGGAGCCCTGCAAATATGGTGTATCGAATGTTTGAACAAAAAGTATATATTGATGTTATCCATCCGACCAAGGGGAATCACATACAACATTTATAATGTGTGTGAACAAAATTTTTGAATCACCCCGTGTTCTATTACATTGAATTTTAAAGGCTGCAGCTAGTCATTCTTAAAATATCTGTCTTTTATCGCATTTTCAATTCGAGAAATAAATTTTGCTGAAGAAAGGAAGATTATTCCCATTTCATTTAAAGTACATACCGAAATAAAATCTGTTAAAATTGTCTCATACGTTAGTTTTACAATTTTCTCCCTTGGAAGTCGTAAGGGACAAACTGTTCAAATGTCCCAGAAAACTATTTTCCTTTGTAAACTGCTTTCTCGCTAGTTGTTCAAGATAAATGAGAAAGTAAACTTCGATGAATTAGAAGATATAATTCCGATCATTGCTTCAATCAGTCATCTTAAAAAGATAATGAATGGAGGTTCATTCATGATAGAAATTTGGGAACAATGTGCTCGAAATTGCAAATCAAACAGAGAATTTAAACTGTGTAAACGGATTTGTCTGAACTTATAGATTTTAATGATGTAGAGTTTTGAAAGGAATGAAGACAACAGAAGCTGTCTCCACTTATTGTAATATAAAATTATAAGTAATGAACTTTATTCAGGTAACATAAAATCAATTACAAGATTCCTAAAGAAGTATTTTTAAATTGAATATTTCATTAATCATTTAATAACTGCAAAAATGAAATAAATGACATAGTTAAAATGCAGCTTATGAATTTTTATACCCTAACTCTAAATAGGGTCCCATTTAAGACAATAGATGATGCTAGATATATTTCGCAGTTGTCTGTGTATGTAGGAATTGACATGCACACACAAATATTCAAAATTTTACTACTTAGCAACAATGAAACTATTGCTTTTTTTAACATTTCTGTTAAAAAATTTCTGGTAAGTTAATAGATATTTCATGCAATTCGTTTTTTGCTGCTCGCTTGAAGAAGGTTTATCAAAAAAATAATTCCGGAAAGTACATTATTCATCAAACTTCTAAACTAAGTTTAAATCAGATTTCGGTATACCAGATTGAGGATAAAAAAAAGTCTCCAGATTGTTTGATCGTGACTGCTTTTTCGAAACAGAAATATTCGGTCCATTTAAAAAAATAGATGAAAAATCCTGAAAAAGAAGGCAAATTATACTATTTTTAAAAAATGACGGCAGTCAAATAATATGAATTGAAAAAGTCCACAATCTGGCAACACTGGGTTTCGGGTTGACTTCAACCCCTTAACTAATCAATATTTTTGAAAAAAAAAATTTCAATAACGTCTATTTTTATGATTTTTACAAAATTTGTAATAATCATCACCGGTTGTTCAAAACAGCAATTTTTTGCCCAATTGCATTAGCCAAATGCTTGGATTAAATAACAAAAAAAATTAAATAAAATTTTACTGGTGAGAATAATAAATTATGATTGAAGTATGGATGCTGTACGTGATACGAGCAAATCATAATTGGCAAAAGCACGTTTCCAGGGCCGTAGCTAAGGGGGCGCTATGGGCGGCTCAGCCCCCCCCCTAAAATATTTTGAGCCCCCCCCCCCCCGGAAACGTTCCAAGGTCACAAAATGTTCCGAATATTCAAATGAAATTCTGTTCAAAAATCTAATTTAGTTTTGAGACCCTTTCACATTTTTACAGAGTTACTAAATTGTACCTAAAATAGTGTTTCAACGCTCCCTCATCCTATTTATACATATGAAGCTAACATGATGTTTAATTTTGCACCAGTTATACACTCAAAATTTTTATCATCCAATACTTTTCTTAGCATGAAATGAAGTTATTACAACAGTTTAATGAGACACATAGTACCTACACTGTGAATATACACTAATTTATCTTTATACGTTAGAGAGAGAGAAAAAAAAATTATGAGCCCCCCCCCCCCCCTACATTCTCTTGAGCCCTCCCTATCCACTTCTAGCTACGGCCCTGCACGTTTCTCGTGTGACGTATTGGGAAAACAGAAAAATAGTTAAAACAATCCGCGCAGGACTATTGGCAACAAATGAAACTGTAGAGAGTAAAATTTTTGCAGTATTCCCCCAGAATATCTTGCGAAATAAATTCGCATGAGATTTTCCCCAGAACTACTTTACATTCACCATCTGCCTTGGGACAATTAATCTTTTCCAATCCTAATCTGAATCTCGCGACGGAGAGATACAGAGTAACAATCTTTTTGCCCTTTCCCTGTCGCGCCTAAAGTTAAGGATGATCATTAAAGTTAGTTTCGCGGTGGAGATGTTTATTACACAACAGATGAAAACAAGTTGGTGTACTTAAGTTGAATAAATGAGGCTCCTCAACGAGTGGAATTAGGTTTTGGGAAAAAGGATTTCGCCAGAAATGCGGAGAGCAGTGATCATTTAGAAGCGGTATTGCTGAGGAATAACAATATCTTAGAAGTTAGAAGATTTTAGAATTATAAATACGAAACGTAGCTTGCGAAATTCAACTGAGTTTTAACCACTGAAAAGTCTCATTTTATGGGATGCTGTGGGATTAGGAAAGTCCATTTTTTGAATTAAATTTTTTTATTTTGCCATTATTTCGGAGCTTGGAAATGTAATTTGTATAAAAATACAGTGTTAGCAATAATTAAGTTTCCCACTTCACAGGGCTTTAGAATACGTTTTATTTTTCAAAATGAAGTAAAATTTGAACTACAGATGCACTTTACCTATATTAAAAAGTTCAAAAATCAACCAATAGATGGCGCTGTAATACACATAAGATATTTCATATGATTTATAAATGTTAAATAACATATTTTAATGTTGAAAATGAAAGGCGACATATTTAGCAACTTTAATGCTACTTTTTTAATGTTATTTAACATTTTTAATGGAATATTAAATGTTTTTATGTATACTACAGCGGCACCTATGAGCTGGTGTTTTTGCTATTTTTATTTAATAGACATCAAGCGCATCATTTCTATTATCTGTAATTCAAATTTTATTCCATTTGGACCAATAGAACGCATTCTATAGCCATCAAAAGGGAGAAACTTGTTTGTTTGTTTATTGAACAACATACATCTGACTTGTGTGCTCGACATGAAGCCTCCTTATAAGCCATCGTCAATATACAGGGACGAGATAGTACACAAGGAAATATTACAACACAAGAGAAGTACAACCAGGAGCTCCACACAAAGAGTGTGTGCAATGGAGCCTGTGGGATTCGAACCCACAACCTCACGATCAGCGGCGTGATATCGTAACCACTCAGCCACGGAGGCCCCAGGGAGAAACTTATTTCTTGCTAACGCTGTGTTTTGCTTGATCTAGGAGATATGATTTTTTACTAAAAGCTTGAGGATGCATAACCAAAGATGCGTAAAAAACTGATTACAAGAAAAAAAAAAGATTTGTTGTGAGTTTACTTGTTTTTCCTGGTGTTTGTATTTAGAAAAGTATATACATATATATGCATTCATACACACATACAAACATATATTTTTCGTACTATTCTCACACTTGAAGTTCTAAGTGTCGATTTCTATTAAAATTTTATAGGTAGCAATTCATATTTTTCTTCGAAACGTAATTTTAAAATACATATACACTGTTATAAATTTGAATCTTTTGCTACATGGTCACTCCATCGCTTTTATAGAAAGCTATTATTTCACTGTATTATAGAGCATACTCTTTGGACAAAATAGATATTCTATAAAAGCGGTGGAGTAACGATGCAGGAAAATTTTTAAATTTTTTAACAGTGTATTTCGAATTTAATTTTCGGGACCAATATTAAAAGTAGTCTGTTATTAGCATTTTTTTATAGAAATCGATTTTTAAAAGTTTCAAGCTTAGAAATCTAAAAATTCAATTCGTCATGTTGAGTAGCTTTTGAGTTATGCTTATCATCCATTTTGGAACGATTAACTAATCGGATGTGCCAGACCGAAAAGTTTCTTCATGTTAGTGCTCGAAATAAAATCTAGTCGAAGTCGAAAATTAAACTCTGATTGTACTTTTGAGCGACTCAATATGATTTTTAGGGATTCGTTCATTCCCATTAAGTCTCGCACTCGCATCTCTGTCTGTCCCTTACAGTGTCAACGACCCTCAGGGAAAGAAAAGACCGCTGGTCATCCTTAGTAGAGATGGCGGATTTGCACCTCCATCAAAAAGAAGGAAGCGTGAACCCCCTTAAACGCATCATTGTGGACTTTCCAAATTCCAAAATTCATTTTCATTTTGTTTTATTTGGCATCCTCCCACTAATTTAGCTAATGACGTCTTCCTGCCTCGCTTTTGGCACCGGGTAATATTTACCTTCCTAACTTGTTCCTAGTTACCTTGGGGATTAAAAATATAAATACTTGATTAATTTATGTGATAGATAAAGTTTTGTTATCCTTTTTTAACTTGTTTAATTTTGTACATAGAAATTTATTTTATTAATTGAAATTGCTTGCATCATTATGTTTATCTGTTTGCATCGTGTATTCTATTTCTATCATTTGCATTGTGTTACCCTTATACTTGTCACTGATTTCAATATTTCATTTGGTAAATTCACACTTCTGTGATTTAAAATAATTGAAATTTGAAAATTAAAATTACTTATATTATTGTACTGGTCAGCCCTTTCCCCCTTCCTGCCCTGGCGTGTCTCTAAAACTCAACTGCTCAAAGACCATCTATCGACAGAACATCATCTGCTCTTCACCACCGCAGCTGCCTGCGAGATGAACATTAGACTCTTTTTATTATCATCATGATGAACTCTGCTTAGATCGTCTCTTGTTCGATGGAAGTAAACGTGAGCATCATGCCCACGTAGGTATTCCAATACCAATCGCCTTTGAGCCTTTGAGTATCACATCCTCGTAACATTTTCGCAAAGAACCGATGGCGATGTGGTTGAGCAAACGTTTCCCACACAGTATCGTGGCTTCGTATCTCTCAAGCAAGCTTTAAAATTTTGATTTTTATTATTATTACACTTCTTTTCCTGGTGGATTTAATTAAAAAATTCCTTATTTCAATACATATTTTCAAGCTTTTTATTTTTTTTTTTTAACGCAGCGGCATAATTCCTTATAAACTCTTAAACTCTTAGTATTTGGAATTTCAATCTATTTTGTTGTTGTTTACTGCTACTATCTACTGGTCATTTTTTTAGTAAAAGGGCAATTTTTCCATCTTATCATTAGCAGAATAATCCAAGAATTGAAGGGTTTATTTATCTTTTTTATTTCGAATTTTGATAAATGTTATCGTCCTTTTTTTGGCGCTATCTAACGAGTGTTTGGAAAGTCAAACAATTATTTTTTTTTTTTTTTCATGGGTTATTATTTGAATTATTTGAGCATTTTAAATATGTTTTAAACAATTTTTGTTGGTTTTTAAATTTTTATGCTTTATTTATACCTGTGCTAAATTTCTGAAATTGCTGAATTTAAAACTATTAGGATGTTTTAATTTTATTTAAATAATTTTTCATGAATATTCTTAATTTTATGTAAAAATATTTTTTCTAAATTTGGTGCAATTCTATGCATAATTTCATACATTTTTGATAATATGAAAGGGACACACGTACACATGCGGACGCACAGATTGGCAGACATTTTGTAAAAACATGTTTCGCGGGATCTCTGACCCCCTAAAACATGTAACTCTGTCGAAAATTGGAAGTCGACAAAAATTTCGATTGCAATATCTTCTTCTATTTAAGATAGGATCAAATACAAATCAATGATACATTAAGAATTCCAAACTTTAAACCAGCTTAACTCCTAAATTGCTCGAACCAATAATTTCATGTTTCGTGTATGAAGGTAAAATTTATCGAAAATCAATTATGTCAGAATTAGGCGTTAGTATTGAAAAATTTGAAATTTGGTAAAATTTTTATAAATTGATGACACCCTTAGCATTATTATTATTATTATTATTATTATTATTATTATTATTATTATTATTATTATTATTATTATTATTATTATTATATTTGTAATCTAGAAGAATGTTTAAATTTTCAAAAAATGTGTAAAATTTAACGTTTATAAAGTGCAGAAAATTTCGACAGGTACATACGATACCTCACGCAGAATCGAGATTGCTAAAAAAATTAATTTCCCTCATCTGTTAAAAATCTTTCACAGTACGAGAAAATGAAGTTTTGTGACAATATAAGGATAAATTTGGTAAGTAGCCATGGCACGTGTATTTTCTTTCTAAATATTTTACTCATTTTATTCTTCTGAATTTATTCCTCCATAAATTTAATCCCCTTTTATTAAGTTAACGAGTTTAACGTAAAAACCATTATTTCTTGTATAAAAACAGCATTCGTTTCAAGGTAATTTGACATTTTTTTTCATCAAAAGCAGAAAAAAATCATAATTCATACAGTTGAGCAATAAACGATTGCGACATTAAATTAATCTGACATTATGACATTTACATCAAACAATGTTAAAATTCATTTAAATGCAAGCATTCCTAATGATATATGGTGAGATCTCATAGTTATATTTAAAACCTCAAATCTCAAAAGTCATTTATTGTACATTAAAAAATCATACAAGTACTGGGATTTTTATATCAAAGGTCTTCTAAGCTGAGAAGACCTTAAACTTGAACTGCTACAGAATATGTAAAAAGTATATACAGTATTGGTCTAATAAACATTTTAAATAAAAATATTTTAAATATTTTCTGGTAGATATTTGAAAAAAATATTGAAAAAATATTTGAAAAGCAATTAGAAGTTATAACAAGTTGGAAATTGCACGTGAAGCGTAGCAAATGAGGTGCGTTCATACGATAATGAAGTTTTAAAAATATCACTCTCATATATCAATCTCATAAAATTGTAAATAGTTAATTACAATTAAAATGCGCAACAAACAATGATTTTTCTATACTTATTATGTAATGGAATACTTTTGTGTGGTCTTGTAAATCAATAACAAAAGTTCTTTGCACAATAGGTTATGCAAAATCTATGTTATATTATGTACTTTATGATGCACATCAATATTATTATGTTCGAATGAGTGTAATATTATCAAAATGCATTCGAAACTTCTTTTTCCATTGACTGTAATGTAACGGAGTACTTTTGATTGTCCCTGTATTTGATCTATGCATCCTATTTCCAAAAAAAAATTGAAATGACTTGACAAAATTAAATAATAAGTATGTAATTTAAATTTCAAACGATTAAAATGCATTTGCAACATTTTTCCCCATTGACCGTAATGTAACGGAATACTTTTGATCGTTCCTGTAATTGATCTATCCATCGGATTCTCATAAAATTTGAAGTGGCTCGACAAAATTATGTAATAATTGTATATTTTAAATTTCAAAAGATTCGGTTGGGTAGTTTTTGCGTTGTTATATGCGGACAGACAGACAGACGGACGGACTGAGCGACAACTATGGGTGATACGTATTTACATAATTACGAACGCACCTAAAAAGGCCTTTTACATATGCAAAGTAGGTCATAATTAGAGCCCTGTGCAAATCTGTTTGCACCCGACCTGTACCCGAAAATTCTGCTTAAAATCAATCCGAAATTTCACAAGTTCGTCAACCGCGTTGGTCTGAACCCAGACCCAAACCCAGCCGGAATGCGAAAGGAAAACAAGTGGATAAGTGTGATCGCAGATCGCACAGCGGGTTTCGTTTATTATTTCTTTCAAAACAACATATCCTTTAACTAATGAATCCTAATTGTTAATTTATAAATACAGTCGAGTCTCTCTATAACGAAATTCCATACATCGAATTTCTCTATATAACGAATTTTTAGTAGGAACGGTCCCCTTTTCGCATGATTACATTAAAAACAGTCTCTATATAGCGAAAATTTTATCTCCATATAACGAATTTTTCCAAAATTGGTCATAAAAAACAGTTTTAAAAAGCTTCGAAATTATATGGAACCAATTTTCCATCACTTAATTTTGATTTATCGTCAGTTCTGAGTTTTATTATTATTATTATTATTATTATTATTTCTCTCCTTGTTCTTTAAATCCAACGAATTCATCCCACCTCCCACACACCTTTCCATATCTTTCTCAAAACCGTGTTATTTGGATTGATACACATGTAAGAGAGGAGTCAATGAGAGGCAAATAAGAGAGGCTTTCAAATGGAGGAAAATTACGACCACAGTTGGAGGACTACAATTTTTCATTCCTTGGTAAAATTTCAGCATTTTTTTGCGAGCGTAACAATTTTTAAATCAAAACAACAAAAATTACAGATTTCTTCGTCTGAAATTAATGCAAGTCTTTCTTATTTGATTTTCATTAAGCTTTCAAATAAATGTCTATTCTCTTTTTTTAAACAGCTTAAATAATTAAAAAATAAAATGTTAGGTTGATATTTACTTTTAAACACTTCAAATTCTTAATTCAAAAGATCAAAAATAATATTTGTTCAAATTTCAGACACTAAATACGATTTTTAACATCATTCTCTATACATCGAATTTCTCTATATAACGAATTTTTTACTGGAACGGTGGATTTCGTTATATAGAGACTCGACTGTATATTTACAACAATTTCAACAATCCTTACAAAAATAATGGCAAAAATTCCAAATTTTTTGAAAATCCGAAATTAAAAAAAATTAGTTGAGATATAAATAAAATTTTAAATTTCTAAAAACAAAAAAAATTGCTTAAACGAAATTTAAAATACTGAATCGTAATACCTTTTAAAATAGAATGTCAGTGATTATTTATCACAGCATAATAAATCCTTAAACTGACAAAAAACACGAATTTCCTTTTACTTAAATCCATCGTAATATGAAAATTTCATCTTTCAGAATTGGAGTTTAAACTAAGAACCTTCTGTTTACTAACGAGATGCTTTATCTCCAATCTATGATGTCTATATTAAAAATGTTGAAACTTAGATTCTCCTCTAAAATTTAAATTGCAAGAATGAACGGATGACATTGAAACTAGTCGTTGGGGGCCACCGTAATACTTACCCATCATAATATAAAATATGAAAATAAATCGCGTGTCTATGGCAACTCCAAAATAAAATTTTAACGCATAAATAAATAATTTTAACAGACAATAATGCTCCATTAACCCATTCGTGCCCAGCATCTTTTGCGTAAATTTTATTTGGTTGGCACCACTATTTTTAGAAGATTTAAGTTAACTTGATTAATCACGAAAATGCGTCATTTAAATAAAATAATTATTGCTTTTCTTTTTTACCGGTGTCAAAAACAGCGCTGAATGCACCTTTTGAAGCGTCCCTAAAAAGGGACGCTAGGCACTAATGGGTTAATGAATTGCTGATGAGACAATTTTGACTAATTATATAAAGCGCCAAAATACTCGAGTAGTACCAGATTGCGTAAAAGAAACATCCTTATTACTCAAAAAATAATAATAATATTAACTAAAAATTTACTGTGTTGGATTAAGCTTCTAATTTCCAATAAAAATATACCTGTGAATTGAAATTTGAATGAAATACAGGGTCATGAAAAATCGAAGAATTTGGAAAATAAGATTACATATATCTCGACAACTAATAATCCGATCGACTTCGTTTTTTATGCAAAATTTGTGTTATTTTATGGCCTTTTACGTCTAGTTCTTAAAATAGAAAATTTCGAAAATTTTTATATACCTTTCATCAGAACGGATTTTTCGAGAGTGCGGAAAAAATAGTTCCGGATAATCGAGGTTACTGATATTAAATAGGCTTCGTCCCATTCTTACATACTAAGTACATACAAAATTTCAAGTCTCTATCTCAATTTGTTCGGGAGATAGAGCGGTTACAGACAGACAGACAGACAGACAGACAGACAGACACACAGACACACAGACACACAGACGGACGGACGGCAAAAAATTTTTTCTAAAAATATGTTTTTCGGAATCTCCACTATCTAAAACGTGTAAATCCGTCAAAAAAAATTTTTCGATTTTCAAAACGATTGCAAGACTTACCCTATACTACGTATGATGGGTAAGTAAAAAGTACTTTAATTAAAATAACAGATTTTTTGAAAAAAAATTTGTCGTCTGACACGAAGTACTCAGCAATAAGTACGGAAAATTTGAAGTCTCTGATTTATACATTTTCGTGTACGGAGTTTGAGACAGACAGAGGACAGAGACGAATAGGGTTTCGTCAGATGAACGAAACCCTAAAAATTTGTTCATATATTACCACAATTATGGAGAAATAATCGTCAAATATACATTTATGCCAATTCTATTTTTTTCTTTCATAAAACTGAACAAATATGCATACATATGTAAATATCTGAATCCTTGTGATGTCCGGATTTTATTCATTTTCTGCATGGTCTATGTTTAATGTCCAGAATTGGAATACTTCTGTTGTCACGGTGACAAGAAAAAGTATTAAAACTGAAAAAAAAAAAAAAAAAAAAAAAAAAAAAATAATAATAATAATAATAATAATAATAATAATAATAATAACTCGAAAACAAATTAAGATATAGCTTTCAAACAAATTGAATTTTAACCCCTTCGTGACGGGAGCTTTTTACGAAACTTTTAATGTTTTGTCACCGGTTCTAAAAAACAGAAATTTGTAACTTTTTAAATCGAGTAACTGCTGGGTCAATCCATTTCAAGTGGTCCAGAAAATATTTTTTTGGTCGCTCGACCATTTTTAAAAAATCTGAAATTTTTTGTACAACAACCCTAACATGAGGGAAGTTCAAAATGACCGCTCTTTTAATTTTACTATTTTTTGTTTGTGCATGGCGGCCATCTTTTTTTTCATAGTGTGCAGCGATTTTCTCAGATACTAGGATACACAAAATTGTAAATATCTCGTCTTCTATTTTCCCAATTGAAATGGGGTTTGCAGCATTTTGTTCAGAATAAAATAGGCTAAATATACAGTGATAGAAAAATTTTGAAAAATAAATTTTTACAGGTGAAATTTTAGCACAAAATGTACGATTTTTTCCAAAATCTATCCGTTTGCAAGAGGAAAATTTTCATGCAAGAGCAACTGTCAACCTTACACAATTTTTTCTACAAATAAGTCAAAAGTGTGTGTACTCATACACCAAGTCCCAGATCTGGGAGTTAATTTCTCTTTGCGAAAAAAATTCCGAAATTCGTCAAAAATTTCAAAAATCGCACTTTTTAGGCTTTGATATCTCTGGTGGGGCACGAGATAAAAATCTGAAATTTTGGCCTGTGATAGTATTGTGTAGTAGCGTTATGTACAAAAAATTTCAAGAAGGAGATTTGACTACAAGCTGAGATATGACATGGAAAATATGTGAAAACAATACTACCAAACTATTTTAAACCTACTATGTAATTGTTCAACAAGACTGTCAACCTTGCACAATTTTTTCTGCAAATAGGTCAGAAGTGTGTGTACTCATACATCAAGTCCCATATCTGGGAAATGATTTCTCTTTCCGAAAAAAATTCCGAAATTCGTCGAAAATTTCAAAAATCGCACTTTTTAGGCTTTGATATCTCTGGTGGAGCACGAGATAAAAATCTGAAATTCCGGACTTTGATAGTATTATGTAGTAGTGTTATGTACAAAAAATTTCAAGAAGGAGATTTGACTACAAGCTGAGATACGGTGATTAAAGAAATGATAAGAAATGCTATTGCGAGTACATTAGTAGAAATGAAATTAGTCTCTTTTATTACACTGTTTACCCAGAAAATATCGTTTGTTGAAAACAGTTAAATAATAAGCATTTAATTTACAAAATACTATATATGCTAAACAAAGAGCTTAACAATATTTACGAGAGATGTTATGAGTTCGACCAGTTACTGTTATCAGTCCATCAGGCTGTTCTTTCTAAAAATTTTATTTTAAGCCCCCCAAGTCTTGTCATCCCTTGTTAACTTGAATGAAATTCTCTAAGTTTAATAATTGAAGCCATGTCAACTCGATCAGTTGCAATTCATTGTCTGTAATTTACTGTTCCTGAAATGTGTTCCGAGTAAAATTGTTGCAATAGCATTTCTAGTAGATTTGTTCATCTGGACATATAGTGTATTGGCTTAGCATACATTCTGAATTGTTTAAATCACACAGAAGCATTTGAAAAAGATATTTGTAACTAACATTTAACTTTGTACCATAAATAATTAATTTAAAATTTTGGAGGTATGAACAATTACATAGTATGTTACAATAGTTTGGCAGTATTGTTTTCACATATTGTCCATGTCATACCTCAGCTTGTAGTCAAATCTCCTTCTTGAAATTTTTTGTACATAACACTACTACACAATATATCAAAGGCCAGAATTTCAGATTTTTATCTCGTGCTCCACCAGAGATATCAAAGCCTAAAAAGTGCGATTTTTGAAATTTTCGACGAATTTCGGAATTTTTTTTCGCAAAGAGAAATCATTTCCCAGATCTGGGACTTGGTGTATGAGTACACGCACTTTTGACCTATTTGTAGAAAAGATTGTGCAAGGTTGACAGTCTTCTTGAACAATTACATAGTAGGTTTACAATAGTTTGGTAGTATTGTTTTCACATATTTTCCATGTCATATATCAGCTTGTAGTCAAATCTCCTTCTTGAAATTTTTTGTACATAACGCTACTACACGATACTATCATAGGCCAAAATTTCAGATTTTTATCTCTTGCCCCACCAGAGATATCAAAGCCTAAAAAGTGCGATTTTTGAAATTTTCGACGAATTTCGGAATTTTTTTCGCAAACAGAAATTAACTACCAGATCTGGGACTTGGTGTATGAGTACACACACTTTTGACTTATTTGTAGAATAAATTGTGTAAGGTTGACAGTTTCCCTTGCATGAAAATTTTCCTCTTGCAAACGGATAGATTTTGGAAAAAATCGTAAATTTTGTGCTAAAATTTCACCTGTAAAAATTTATTTTTCAAAATTTTTCTTACACTGTATATTTAGCCTATTTTATTCTGAACAAAATGCTGCAAACCCCATTTCAATTAGGAAAATAGAATACGAGATATTTACAATTTTGTGTATCCTAGTATCTGAGAAAATCGCTGCACACGATGAAACTAAGATGGCCGCCATGCATAAACAAAAAATAGTAGAAATAAAATAACGGTCATTTTGAACTTCCATCATGTTAGGGTTGTTGTACAAAAAATTTCAGATTTTTAAAAAATAGTCGAGCGACCAGTGCTGGACCACATCAAATGGATTGACCCTGCTGTTATTAAATAAGCCAAAATTTACCGTATAATTTTACTGGTGGTGTTAAACACGAATTCTTAAGCTTATTTGCGGCACGTATACGTGTCGCTCGTCCCCAAGAGGTTAAAGTACATTTTATTCCTAAAAGATGGTATAAAAATTTAAAATGTGCTATGTTTACAAGTTTAAAACTTTGCAGTACCGAAAACTGTAAAACTGAAATTTCATTTAAAATTTCCTTATGAATGGTCCGGGAATATTAACGTTTAATCCATGTCGTACGTAATATAGGATTGTGTTATACGTAAGTTACGTTTTGATCATCATAAAAAAGTTGTTTATTAGTATTTTTTTTAATAGAATTTATTTATAAGTTTAAAACTTCAGTTTTTGAATATATCATTTTCCAAATGGTCGTTGTAATTTGTTAATCACATTATTTATTTTATTTTTTTAATTGGAGATTAACTAGAGTCAAATAAATTTACGTTTCAAAAAGAAAAAAAATTAGCTGCAATCCGATCCAACCTCCATCGAACCCTGGGTCGGGGCGGGGTCCGGTAAAAAAGGACTACTGCCTGATCCCGATGTAGGACTCTAGTAGCAATGCACATTGTTGCAAAAAAATATGTAAACATATCCTAATTTTATTTTAAAAACTGCTTTGTTGCAAAAAAATATGTAAACATATCCTAATTTTATTTTAAAAACTGCTCTGAAGATTTTGACTAAATTTTGTACCCCAATATTTTGCGATTGTAGAAGGGCTAAGTCACATATTCGAGAAAACTCGGATAGTCGCTCATTTTAGGTTTTACAGACAAAAGTCAAGCGACTCAAACGATTTTGATTAAATTTTGTATCTTACTGTTTTTGTTTACCAGAAAACATTTAGGCTAAGTCACATGTTTCAGAAAATTCGATAAATAAATCATTTTGTGGTGGCTACGGGTAAAGCTCCTATTATCTGAAACAAGTTGGAAATTGCACGTGAACGTAGCAAATGAGGTGCGTTCGTACGATAACGAAGTTTTAAAAATATTAAAATATTGCTGATATAGTAGAGCGTACTTCGGATACAGTATAGTAATCGAAATCTTTTTTTGTGTTCCTGTAAATATACAGAAAGTAATTTTTATTACACCTCAGAAACGTATATCTTATTCATAAAATGTGAAATAGTTGAATATAATAAAACACGCCCCAAACAATGTTTCCCCATATAGCATTGTGTAGTGGAATACTTTTGTGTGGCCCTGTAATTTAATAATAAAAATTCTTTGCATTACAGATTGTACAGACTGCATATTTTAGTATATACTTCATAGATTCATGCCAATTCTATTATGTTCGAATGAGTGTAACATCATAAAAATGCATTCGAAACTTTTTTCCCATTGACCGTAATGTAATGGAATACCTTTGATTGTCCCTGTAAATGATCTATGCATCCGACTTTCATAACATTTGAAATGACTCGATAAAATTATGCAACAATTTTATATTTTAAATTTCAAACGATTCGGTTGGGTAGTTTTTGCGTTGTTATATGCGGACGGACAGACGGACGGACTGAGCGACAACATTAGGTGCTACGTATTTACATAATTACGAACGCACCTAAAAACGACACTAACGATTTTGATTAAATTTTGTATGTTATAGTTTTGGATTACGAAAAGATCATGGGGCTCAAATATTCGAAAAAACTTGATTTTTGGGTCACTTTGTGTCACTATAAGTCAGGGTCAAGCTAATTTTATCTTAAAATTGATTCAAACGTCTTTGATTAACCCTTTAACTGCTTTGCCAAAAAGCCGTTCGGGCAAGACAAATTTGCTTATTTCATCATTTAAACATTTAAAGCTTTTCGACACCACTATTATTTTTAAGAAAATTTTCACACTATTGAAAGGCGGAAATGTTTAGACTAAATTTTGCGAATATTTTATTTAAATAATAGTGGTGTGAGTCCGCTATTTTCAATTCATAGAACGGAAAAGTATTAACCAGTTAAGGAGTTAAACGCTGTATCCTTCAATTTTGGATTATGGGGAGATCATTGGGCACATGTTCAAGAAAGTTTGATTAGTGGGTCATTAAGGATCAGGGTCAAGCTATTTTTATCTTAGAAACGGCTCTAACGACTTTGACTAAATTTTGTATCTTACCATTTTGGATTACGAGAAAACCGCTGAGTAATTTCACCACTCCTATAATTATTTCAGTGCAGTACCTACAGTAATATTACCCGCATCATACATTTTAATCCAAATAAAAAAAATTCATGTTATTTTGATCCATTTTTTTAACACTTCCCAACTTACTTAACACTAGAACGCCATTAAATTCTACGTAAGTTTTATAAAATATATTAAAAACCAGAAGAATATTTTCAAACTATTTAATTTATTTGTTTAGCACATTTCATTGCAACTAATATATAACTTATTTCTTATAGATTTTTCTGATTTGAATCGAGAATTAGTCCAGCGTTCGGTGTCGAATTGACACCTTACCGGCGTTCTAGTGTTAAGAAATTTGAATCGGTATTGTCTGTCTGAGCGTGCTCGAACTCATATAAATGCTCTTGAATTGCTTTGTAATTGATGTATGGTAACAAGGTTTATTATAATTGGTATTTAATTTGAAGTGTGTAGCATTCATTTACAAGGACACTGAAAATAATTTCGTTACGATAGATGTCTAGGAAAAAATCGTCTGCAGAATATTTTAATGATGTTACACTATGAAATTTATGTATATCAATGCGGTACATTTCAGCAGATAGACCACGGTGTACATAGCCCATTCATCGTTTATTTACAGGGACACACAAAATGATTCTGTTATAGTATTGCCTAATAACAATAATAGCTGGAAGAGTGTTTTAAGTTGCGTGACGGGTTTTTAAATTACACTATTTTTTTTCGTCTTACTTGGTGCATATTAATGCTGTATATTCTATACAGGACAGTCCAAAAGATTTCGATTGCATTTCCATTTATTTAACGAAATTGCTGAAGGGGAATTTACAACTAGGTAACGTGTTTCTAAACTGATCTAAATTTTAGATAATAATATGCAGAAGACCGGCAGATGGCATCACAGACTATCACCTCATCGAGTTCACGCCTGAAATTCCAGTAAAGTTAAAACTCGGTTTGCATGTTAAAACGCAATTGGTCTGCCAACTCCTATCTTGGTGGAAAACACCTACAAAAAACGAGCTGCTTCCTGCTGCCTTTTTATGCTCTCGCTCCTCCGTGTTTTTATACCTTTGGGTGCAAAAAACGCAATTCTAACCCTACGAGTCAACAGCAAAAATTGGTTTTTAAATTGTTTTCCACCAAGACAGGATTTGACAGAGCTATTGTTTTTTAACTCTTCACTGCACGGTGTGCCACACCTCGCACATACACTGTCAGAAAAATTCGTCAATATACACTAAGTTAGCCTCATTTTTTCACAAATAATTTTCGTACTCCCAGAAAACGTATTTGATCTGTGAATTCATTCCGAACTTCGAAAAATGAGGGAAAGATTCTGTTTATTTCTAGCACGCATGCTTATTGGGTCTGTTAGTAATAAATTCGAATTTGTTTTTAAAATGAAAAACAAAATAAACAAATTGTAATGTCTAATTTAGTTTTTAAAATACAAAAATGTTTTCGAATTTAAAAATAAATAACAATTATTTTCTTTATTCATTCAAAAGTTCTCACAATTTGTTATCCAAAGTTGGATAAGTTGAATAAAGTTGAATATACTAAGTTATTTATATAATAAATATTCGCATTTAAAATATACTTTAAGTGAACACATTTAAAAGATATTTTAATTAAAAAATAAAATGAAAAAAAATTATATTATTAAAAAAAATGTTATCGAATAAAAATATAATACCCAGACTTTTCCTTTAGCAATCTACGTAATATATTTAAAATTTACATTTTTATAGTATATTTATACTAAACGTAAAAAAAAAAAAAAAAAAAAAAAAAAAAAAAAAAAAAAAAAAAAAAAAAGTTACAGTTTCATGAAAGATGAAATCTTTCCGAAACTAACTTCAAAATTAAAAGCTTTGTAACAAAATAGACCAATCACACTCATGTGAAATGAATGGTTCTACTTTAAAGCATCTCATTAATGTACAACGGTAGCGTCGAGGTAGCGCTTTCGGCTGCCAATACTGGGATCGTGAGTTCGATCCTCAGCCGTGCCGGATTGATATTTTCATGAATTTTTTTCAAATGACGGATATTTTACCTCTTTTGACGGAGAAAAAAATAAACGGATAATCGTCAATTTACAGACAATTACTGGCAGCAGTGCTGCCAGTACTTTTTCTGTAAAAAGACAGAAGTTTTTTTGAGAGTGTACCTAAGAACACTATAATTCTCTTTATGCGTCATGAATTATTGTGCCAATAAGATCGCTGAACTGATCAAGAACATTCCAAAGAATGAAATAACACTTATTTTTTCCATGTTAGATGGCTGCACTGGACAAAAAATTGGAACTTGTTCCAGAACAAAACAATTTTCGATCAAGCTTTTAAGGCAAAATTTACTTTTATTATTTTTACTGAATACGTAAAAAAATTAACATAAATAAAGTTGCAGAGTGTGAAGCAGATAAAATTAATTAATTAAAATCTATTTAACTGCAAAATATAGCAATATAATATTTAAAAACACCTCATTGTGCATCTAGAGTACGTGCCATAAAATATCAAATTATAGCTGGAATTTTTAAATTTAATTTTGTTTTGTTATTCATTTATTTATTTTGCCATTTTTCCCATTGTCAGATCGATATGTAGATTTAAAATAATTTTTTTTTCATGAAAGATCGTAAAAAATCATGCAGTGCATGCTTTTATTTGTGATACGTTGAACATTTTTAAATTTCAAGTATTTTTTAAACTAGATTGCGTTAAAAGGGTTTGAAAAAAACATTATTACTTTAAAAACTATACTAATCAATTACTCTGAAATAATTAGTAGTAAAGTGTAGATGCATAAGGTGCATGGAGCACATTATAAGGATTATTTTATGAGAACGGTTTTAAAAGTGTAAAAAATTCCTCATTTCATTCCAAGAGCAAAAAAATACAAAAATTAGAAGCAAAAAGAGAATAAGTTAAAAGTGATAATCGTAAGTGCCAATTAGCGAAATTTTCGATCCTCTCTAATGAAGGAAAATAAATTTACTCTGCAACATTTCGAGATAAATCTGCCGAGTTATCGGAATTAAAATTTACAAGATAATTCGAATGGTGAAACGATGGCGATAAAATTCGAGTACCTTTGAATGAGAATAAGGGATCATCCGCAAATTTAGATTAGTAAATAAGGTCAGCTGTCAATTTATAAAAAACAATGAATGTAAATTTCGTCATTTTGTTTATAACTTGGAATAGATATGTTTATTAAAGATTTACTCTTGATTTATTTTATCCTTTGTAAATACTTGACTTAAAGAACTGTAATAATAGTTTTTCTTTCAGCTTTACGAAGTAAGTACTTTTCAATGCTAAAAGAGAAAAACATTATTTTTAAATACAGAAAATTCCTGATCTAGCCAAGACAAAATTTGTGTGGTGTTTTACTTTCTATTTTGTGGATTGGACACTTCCACCAAACCAGATCACCGTTCTGAAAAATACCTCTTGCATCTCGAGGAACTGAAGGCATCAATAGCCAGGTAAAAATCCGAATTAGCAGACAGATGAGGTGTTATGTTTCATTTTGACAATTCCAGGTACAGTCGGCTCTCGTTAATTCGAACTCGTCGGAACCACAAGAAATGTTCGAATTATCCGAAGTTCGAATTATGGAAAATATGAAATGAAAACATGCTTAATATGGTACTATTACAAAGGAATTAATGTATACTATTTTTTTTTACATTTTTTTCGTCTATTATCATGAGAATAGGGCTTAATATTAAATTGGAATGTATAAATACACAAACTAATTAAAAGTCAAGAAACAAGCACAATGGAAGAAAAATTTAAAGCGTCACTGATGGGCAGATGGGACACTAAGAAAGTGGATATCAAATGCATTGGATTATATGTATACTCGTTCGGAACAATTTTCACAAAAATAAAAGAAAGAAAGTTATTCAAATGATCTGAATACCGTGAAAAAGAAAAAAAATGAAAAATCTGAATTCTAGTTAGTTTCTCATGAGAAAATGAGTTCGAATTAATGAAAATTTTTAACGTTATTCTGCCATTGAAAATTTCGGGACTTCATGTTTAGTTCGAATTAAGCGAAGATTCGAATTATCCGATTTCGAATTAACGAGAGTCGACTGTATGTGTCATTATCAGAAACAAACTCCTTGAATTCGACTGAAAAGTTCTGAAACTATTCTTCCTACTCTCCAGACATTGTTCCGTCCAACTACCATTTGTTTCTTTCACTCAAAAATGCCCTTTCAACTTACAAAAACAAATCGACTCTTTGAACGACATAAAAAATAACCTCGATAAGTACTTTACCTATCAAATCACAAACGTTTTGGGAAAAAAAAACCATTGGACTTTTGGAGTGATGGAAGAAGATTGGACTAAATGGCAAAAATAAACAAAAACTTGCCGTTTTCAAGATTTCGTATAGTCAATTTCTTTGAAAAAAGAAAGAATCTTTCGGGAAACCTAACAATTTAGAAACAATTGATCACCATAATTTACAAAATTATTATATTATTGTAGTTTTTTTTCTATATAAATTTTCTGGCTGCTTAATTTGTATTTCCCATGCATTGAAGCTGACATACATATTCGCCATAATCACATAAGTGATCATGATATCTTTATTTGGATGAAATCAGAAGAGGGTGGGAAAGAAATATCATTTTAGACAAGTTTTCGTCATATGTCGAAGTGTAATGAAAAATAAAGGTATTTACCTCTGGACTGGGTTGAATCATATTAATTTAGAGAAGGACATTTTTGCAAATGTTTTAGTAAAATGAATTTGCAAAAAACTATTACTTCTTGCTTAAATTTGGCGTTTTTCGAAAAAAGTGATCCCAGTTGATACTCTTTTACAAATTTGATTGTTCTAAAATTTTTTTTCGAAATGAACTTCTTTCCCTTTTGAATGTTTCCTATAATAATAATCTTAACCGGAAAATGAAACTTGAATTGTAAATATTATACACAAGATTCCAATAAAGATTAAACAAGATATCGATATTTAAATTCAATATATAACTATTACAATTCCTAAACAAAATAGATTGTCCAAGCTAGTGTGAATTGCTAGTATCTCGGATATCGGAAATTTCGGTTAGTAAAAGAAATTCGTCGTGCTATTGGAATTGAATATCTCTTAGAAAAATAAAACAATAGTGTTGGGTTTTTTAATAATAACAAGTTGGAAATTGCACGTGAACATAGCAAATGAGGTGCATTCGTACGATAGCGAAGTTTCAAAAATATTCAGATCTTGTTGATATAGTAGAGCGTACTTCGGATACAGTATAGTAGTCGAAATCTTTGTGTTTCTGTAAATATGCAGGAAGTAATTTTTATTACACCTCAGAAACCTATATCTTATTCATAAAATGTGAAATAGTTGAATATAATTAAAACACGACCCAAACAATGTTTCCCCGTATAGCATTATGCAGGGGAATACTTTTGTGTGGCCCTGTAATTTAATAATAAAAATTCTTTGCATCACAGATTGTACAGAATGCATATTTTAGTATATATTTTATAGATTCATGCCAATTCTATTATGTTCGAATGAGTGTAACATCATAAAAATGCATTTGAATCTTTTTTCCCATTGATCGTAATGTAATGGAATACCTTTGATTGTCCCTGTAAATGGTCTATGCATCCGACTTTCATAACATTTGAAATGACTCGATAAAATTACGTAATAATTATATGTTTTAATTTTCAAACGATTAAAATGCATTTGAAATTATTTTCCCATTGACCGTAATGTAACGGAATCATTTTGATTGTCCCTGTAATTGATCTATCCATCCGATTTTCATAACATTTAAAATTACTCGACAAAATTACGCAATAATTATATGTTTTAAATTTCAAACGATTAAAATGCATTTGAAATTTTTTCCCCATTGACCGTAATGTAACGGAATCCTTTTGATTGTCCCTGTAATTGATCTATCCATCCGATTTTCATAACATTTAAAATTACTCGACAAAATTACGCAATAATTATATGTTTTAAATTTCAAACGATTAAAATGCATTTGAAATTTTTTCCCCATTGACCGTAATGTAACGGAATCCTTTTGATTGTCCCTGTAATTGATCTATCCATCCGATTTTCATAAAATTTGAAATGACTCGACAAAATTCTGTTATAATTATGTATTTTAAATTTCAAACCTTTCGGTTGGGTAATTTTTGCGTTGTTATATGCGGACAAACGGACAGACAGACAGACGGACGGACTGAGCGACAACAATAGGTGCTACGTATTTACATAATTACGAATGCACCTAAAAATTAACATATAAAAATTTATGCTTCATCGTCGGGGGATGTTTTTGTCCTATAACACATACACCTGGTCTTTAATAGGGTCACATGGCAACCGGAAAGAAAGCATTGTTCTACGTTGACTTCTCAGTGTACAATGAGTCTTGGAAATTGGATGCTTTAGGGGGCAGAAGAAAACTGTAGCAAAGGCAGTGAACTAAAATTTAAAGTCTTTTTCATGATTTGTTAACCTATTTAACTGATCAATATTTTTGAAAAAAAGTCTTTCAAAAAATGCCTTTTTAGGTGCGTTCGTAATTATGTAAATACGTAGCACCTATAGTGGTCGTTCAGTCCGTCCGTCCGCATATAACAACGCAAAAACTACCCAACCGAATCGTTTGAAATTTAAAATACATAACTATTACATAAGTTTGTCAAGTCATTTTAAATTTTATGAAAATCGGATGGATAGATCAATTACAGGGGCAATCAAAAGTATTCCGTTACATTACGGTAAATGGGGAAAAAGTTTCAAATGCATTTTAATCGTTTGAAATTTTAAATACATAATTATTACGTAATTTTGTCGAGTTATTTCAAATTTTATCAAAATCGGATGCATAGTTCAATTACAGGGACAATCAAATGTATTCCGTTACATTACGGTTAATGTTTCAAATGCATTTTAATGGTGTTACATTTATTCGAACGTAATAAAATTGATATGCATCTATAAAGTACATATTATAATATACATTTTGCATAATCTGTGGTGCAAAGAATATTTGTTATTGAGTTACAAGGCCACACAAAAGTATTCCATTGCATAATGGTATAGGAATAACATTGTTTGGTGCGCATTTTAATTGTAATTATTTACAATTTTATGAGATTAATATATGGGAGTGATATTTTTAAAACTTCACTACCGTACGAACGCACCTCATTTGCTACGCTTCACGTGCAATTTCCAACTTTTTATTATTATTATTATTATTATTATTATTATTATTTCGTGCTTTTTACAGAAGTTTTAATCTTTTATCACAAGTTTTTCAGAACAAAAATTTTTGCCTTATTGAATCAGAAAAATGCTTGGCTTAAATAATGTAAAAATTACAATAAAAATTTACTGGTGAGAATAACAATCGTGATTGGAATACGGATGCCCATACGTGTACGTGGTACAGGCAAATTGTCAAAAAAATCATGTTGCTCGTGTAACATACGGGCAAATCAAAAAAAGAGGATAAAATTAAAAAAAAAAAAAAGAAAAAAAGAAAAAGATTATTATTAGCTTGGTTAACTGAAACCTCGATTAATCGAAGTTCTACTGCATATGCAATAATAAATTTCAAATTAATAAAATGGGAGTCAAATAGATGGAAAGATAGTGGGAGTAAACATCACTGCCAAACTATTCTATGGGTTTACTTTATTTAAAGTTAAATTTACTCATTCAACAACCGTTTAGTGTACCATCTCTCTCTCTCTCTCTCTCTTGAGGAAAATTTAACCGGAAAATATATAATTGCCCATAACACGGAACATAAATACTCGGCTTTAATCCAAAGGCAAACACACATTCCGAAATGTTCGTCTCTGAGAAACTAATTACTTCACACAAACGATTAGTTTCTCCCTTGCGTTCGATGCGAGAAGGGGTGATTAACCCTAACAAGTCCTTTAAACACATAAAAGCAATGAGGTTTCGAAAGTTTGAATTTCATTCTCCTTGCTCTTCTGGTACAATAGGCGATGCCAATACAAGTTCATTTAACCCCTTGAAGGGCACCGGTATATTATATATACCACTTAATTTTAATTCCCTTATGCCACATTGGCACCGGAATTTTAGTATTAAAATTTGCTTTTTATAATGTACGCGAAAAACAGCTTTTATTTTCTATCATATAAATTTGTTTGTGAATCCCGGTGTAAATCAATCATTTGAACATTTTAGGAACATAAGTGCTTTGCCCCTCAAGGGGTTAATAGTGAGAGGTTTAGATTCAATATCCATTCCGGTATTTACTTTCATTGAAACACAGAAATGTAGAATTTAAACGATAAAACTAAGTTCGCTTTATGTGAGAAATAAATTCAAGATCAGTTAATGAAAAACAAGTCGGAAATTGCACGTGAAGTGTTAGCAAATGAGGTGCGTTCGTATTATTACGAAGTTATAGAAATACAGTCGAGTCTCTCTATAACGAAACTCCATACATCAAATTTCTCTATATAACGAATTTTTAGTAAGAACGGTCCCTTTTTCGCACGATTACATTAAAACAGTCTCTATATAGCGAAACATCTATTTAAATATAGCGAATTTTTTCATAAATTTGTCTTAATTTATTCAGTCTTAAAAAGCTTCGAAATCATATGGAATCAATTTTCCATTACTTATTTTTGATTTATCGTCAGTGCTGTTTATATATATATATATATATATATATATATTACTTCTCTATTTGTTCTTTAAATCTAACGAATTCATCCCACCTATACATACTTCTCCAAACAGTGTGAATTGGATTGGTACATATCTAAGAGAGGAATCAATGAGAGGCACATAAGAGAGGCCTTCAAATGGAGGGGAATGTTAACTACAATTTTTCATTCCTAGCTAAACTTTGAGCATTTTTTTTTCTTTTTGAGAGCGTAACAACTTTAAAATCAAACAACAACAAATTACAGATTTCTTCGTCTGAAATTAATTCAAGTTTTCCTTATTTGATTTTCATTAAGCTTTCAAATAAATGTCTGTTCTCTTTTTTGAAACAGATTAAATAATTAAGAAATAAAATGTTAGGTTAATATTTACTTTTAAACATTTCAAAATCTTAATTCAAAAAATCAAATATAATATTTGTTCAAATTTCACACGTTAAATACGATTTTTAACATCATTCTCTATACATTGAATTTCTCTATATAACGAATTTTTTACTGGAACGGTGGATTTCGTTATATAGAGACTCGACTGTATTCAGATCTTGCTGTTATAGCATACAGTATTTAGGATACAGTATTGTGGTCGAAATCTTTTGTGTGTTCTTGTATATACTATCTGCTTTTTATTTATGCTGGAAGTAACTTGTATTAAACCTCAGGAACGTATATCAATTTCATGAAATCTGACATAATTTAATGTAATTAAAACACACCCCAAACAATGTTTCCCCCTTTACCATTACGTAGTGGAATACTTTTGTGTGTCCCTGTAAATTAATAATAAATATTCTTTGCATCACAAATTTTGTAGAACGTATATTTTAGTATAGAGTTCATAGATTCATGTCAATTCTATTATATTCGAAAGTTTCTAATTACTTCACAACAACTAATTACTTCGCACAAAAGGTTAGTTTCTACCTTGTGTTTAGTGCAAGGAGGGGTGATTAACCATGACAAGTCCTTTAACCCAGCGGTTCCAAAACTTTCTTGGGACGCGACCCACCTTTTAGTGAAAGAAAAAAAAATTCGCGACACACCTTTAAAAAAAAAAAAAAAAAAAAAAAATCGCGACACATTTTTTAATAATAAAAAAGAAAAAGAAAAAGAAAAAAAAACAAGTTATTTATTTAAGATAAAGTTGTATACTATCAGTATAGCAATTTTTGTACGATCTCCGTACGCTCGGCTATCCTACTCTACGAAAAATGCAAATTTTCTTACGGAAGATACATTATCAACAAACACAAGAATCGGTAATCTCAATGTGCGTAAGAAAAAAGTAATTAAAACAATGGACAAACTACAAAGATTAATTATTATGAAAACATAACTTTATAATCAATGAGATTTAAGGTACTGGCGTTTACCAATGTGTGAACATACATTAAATATTTCTGGATATTCTGTTCGTGTATTAATCTAGAAGGAAATTAAGAATTTTTCCTCGAAATACTATCTCCTGTTGAAATTGTCATATCTTTTTAAACAGATGAAATAAAAGACATATTTTGATGACAAATCATGACTGTTCCGCGGCCCACCAATGGGTTGAGAACCGCTGCTTTAACCATTTGATTACGGGGTTGGAATATATGTCTTCCCAGAGACGATTTCTTTATTATATTCACACTTTTTTTTTTTTTTTTTTTTTTTTTTTTTTTGTAAATAGCGGTTTGAATGAATATAAAGAATTTGACATCTCTACCCCGTAATTAAAAGGTTAAACACATAAAGGCCATGAAGTTTCGAAAGTTTGAATTTCATTCTGCTTGCTCTTCTAGAACAATAGGTGATGCTGTGACAAGCATAGCTGCTAACTTTTACGCATTTTTCCTACCACAAAAATTTTATAGTAAATATTGTTTTATTTAATCGTAGAAATCTTATGATTAAACAAATGGAAAATCTCTGTACAATTTTAGTGGTAGTAAAAATACGTAAAAGTTGGCAGCTATGAAGAAGTTCGTTTAACCCTTTAACATTCATTGGTTTCGCCACGAAACCAGAAAATTTTAATTCCGATACGCAACACTGACACAGGTATTTTTATCTAAAAATATCTCTTATTTTGTATGTGAAAAATCCCGTTTTCTTATTTAGAAATATATTTGTTCTTAATTACCGGTGTCAATCATTTATTTCGACATCTTAGTAATGAAAATGCTATGATCATTAAAGGGTTAATAGTGAGTGGTTTAAAACAATATACATTTCGGTATTTACTTTTATTGAAACACAGAAATTTATAATTGAAACGATAACATATTTGCGTTATGTGAGGAATAAATTCAAGATCAGTTAATGGGAAAAAAAAGTTATTCTATGAGCAGAAATTATTGCACAGCTTTTAGAACTTTAGAATACAGACCCGTTAATTAAAACATGCAACATTTCATTTTTTAAACATGAATAGTCTAAAATTCAATCACAAGACAGGTATTACACTATGAATAATGTCTTTCTGATAAACATTATCCTAAATTTGCTTTATATGAGAAATAAATTCAAAATCAGTTAATGGAAAAAAGGGATACTCTTTGAACAAAATTTATTGTGCAATTTTGAAATTTCAAAGTACAGCATCATTTATTAAAATATATATCATTTCCTAAATCATCTAAAATTAAATCACAAAAAAAGTATTATGCTCAGAATAATGTCTTTTTCGTTACAAGTATGATCGCATTTTTAAAGCATTAAAGAAAAAGAAGAAATAAAAAACAGGAACTGTTTTTTTCCGTTGTTATGTATATATGTATACCGTGGAATGTTTCGAGGTAAAAATAGTCATTGTATCGTATTTTGCTTTTTTACGGGAATATATAAATTTTAATATATGATTGTCTACTGCATCAAACATGAGCAAAGGCAGCACTTAGAGTGATTTTATGAATTTTAGAATGGCTATGTAAAACTAATAAAATCTGATGTTTTTTGACAAAAGCTTGCTATGTCTATTAATATCGCCAAGCTAACATTTATTGACTTGTCTTATTCGTCCAATTCCACTTGTTTAGGCGAGTATTGCCAAGTTTTGGAATGTGGGTTGCCATAGTTTGGTCATAAATCTGAACGATTCCACTCTGAGTACGGCGGGTACCTATTGCTCATCTTCAAGAAAAGCGATACATGTCGCGAAAATTCGTTTTGCATTTTATTCCACATATAGGACTGTCATAGGTGTGTCTTGCTGCACAAGCCATTTAATAAGTGAAGTTGTGCGAAAAATCTCTTTTTATGTCCATTTGTGACCACAGAAGAGCGGTAGATTGTGTGGGAAGGTAAAATTATCCAACTCTCTAAACCTTATTCAACATCTTTATTTTTAAAGGTTTTATGTTTTTATGCATGTTTTTATTCTTTCATAGAGAGATAAGTGCTGCAATTTCATGTTACAGTAAAATCTGCAAACTTTCTTTTTCCTTTCCTGTAAAATTAACTTTTGTCGAGATATGTAATTTTTCTTCCGACTACCGTAATTTCCTGCGTATAATCCGCGGATCAAACAATTCTTTTTCGACCTAGAAATTTTATTTTGCAATCTAAGCCAAATATTTTCCGCGATGTAAAAAGTCGCGTTTAATTCTCAATTTTTTCTGGGTCGAAAAAGAATTGTTTGATCCGCGGATTATAAGCAGGAAATTACGGTAAGCAATATGTGGCTCGACTAAGCTCTTATAAAGTCGCTCAACTAACAACATCAATTATAACAGCATAGATTAACACTAGAACGCCCGGACATTTTTCTCAATTTTAATAATAATATATCACACCTGAATTTTTATTCAAAATTACTTAATTGATTTATTTTAAGTAAGTCTGAGTGGTTTAAATTTAGCTTATTTCAAGAAAAAATTTATGGCACGAATTGAAATTTAATCACATGTTCGGAGTCGATTCGACTCCTTCTGGGCGTTCTAGTGTTAAACTGAATTAAGAAAAGAGTGGTTTCATAAAAAACACGCTATTGTTCCAAAACCCTATCGCTGAATTTATTTCATTATTTATTTTTTTTATTATTCGCTTATTTATAAAAAAGAATGTTTATTTTTGTAACATGAATGCTTTAACACAATTTTACTAAGTCGTGGATTAAGAATTAGTCATTTGAAGTTTATTTCAATTTTTGTTTAAAAAAAAGTTCCTTGCATTACAAATTGTATCAGCCCCTCCCTCTGACCTCTCCACTTTCTGCTTTATTTCTATTTATTTTATTAAATGATCTAAAGGGGGAAAAGAAACACGCAGTTTATGCATTTTCCTTCAGTCCTCGTGCGACATAAATTGAGGACGCTTAATCTGCCTCCTAAACTAATTTTTATCTTTTAAAAACAAACTAGAAGTCTTCGCCCTGTCTTTTTTATCTTTTTTTAATTTCAAACGAACTTTTAATCAAACAAAATGTATCGATGAAAAGAAATATTTACAAAAATATATACACAATTTACAAGTTTTATTAACTTCAATATGCTAGCAAAATAAAACAAATTTTAAAATAGAATTTTTTTAAATATTTGTTACTGTAGCTATATGATTTTTTTAAATAATACTAAGAAAAAATAAAACAAAACTTTCCTTTATGAAATATATTTTACCAAAGAAAAATCTTAGATATTTTTCTGTCATTTCTTTCACTTTTTCTGCCGTATTCGTTTTTTAGCTCACAGGCTATCAAAGCCTGGGAGTGCTTATGTGCCCGTCAGTTCTGTATGTGCGTATGTGCGTAACGCGATAACTCATGATAAAAATATCCGATCCGCTTGAAATTTTGTATATGGGTATATTCTGATAAGGCGCTTCCCTGATTAGTTTTTGGAGTTCATTCGATATGTATAAGAGGGGGAACGGGGGGCTCATGCTTCTCCCCTTTATTGATATAAATGGGTTTTTCATGCAGATTTATCAGTTTTCGTTCAAAATTTAGATAGAGGATCATTCTAATGAGGTGCCTTCCGTGATTAGTATTAGGTGTTCATTAGATAAGTTTAAACAGGGGAAACGGGGGTTCTAATGCCCCTACCTTTAATTTATATCTTCCTTTTTATATCAATGGGTTTTTCATGCAGAATTATCAGATTTCGTTAAAATCTCTGAATAGTTTTGGAAGTTTAATGCTTAAGCATAAAAGAGGGGGGATAACGCCTCTTAAATTATATAAATGGGTTTTTATTAAGATTTTTCCGATTTGCTCTGAATTTTAAATATAGATTTTTTATATGATAAGCATTCCCCTGATTAGGTTTAGGGATTTCAATGATTAAGCATAAAAAGGGGAAATGGGGGGAGCTGTTTCCTCTACTTAATTTGTTTTTCGAATAGAATTAACTCTTGACAATATAAGGCTGTAATGTACAATTAGAATGCATAGCCTGTGAGCTCATGCCATCGGTTTAACTGGGCAATATTCTTTTTATTTTTTTTTCTCTTGACGAACGTACATAAGGGTAACCGCCCATCGATCAGTGGCGTTCGAAATTCCACGACATACCTCATCCTGGGATTTTGTCTTATTTTATCTTGCCCCGAAAAGAAATAGGGCTGCATTTATATCAATAAAAAAAGCGATCAATTTCATTTCTTAAGTTCAACAACTCTATCTTCATATAATGTTGGCACTACTAATAATTTCTGCAGACGACGACGCCTAGAACTTGTGTTTTCTTTAAAAAAGAAACTTTTATTAATCCAAGTGGCGGAGCCTCGATCATCGCTCGGAAGAGGTTTGGAATGTTATTACTTATAAAAAATTCAATAAATGAAAGAATTCATTGTTTTATGTACATACGTAAATCATACGGTATATATAAAAACTAACATTAGGATAAAAGCTCTGTGTGTGTGTGTGTCTTGCCAGTATAAAATAAAAAACTGCCTTATCGAGAGTTTTTATTTACATGCTACAGTAGATTAACTCCTTTGCGACGGGAACCTTTTACACAATTTTTAATATTTTGTCAAACAAACGGTTTTTAAAAAACAGAAATTTGTATACCTTACTAAATCGAGCAAATGCTGTGATTAAATAAGGCAAATTTTACAGTAAAATTTTACTGGTGGTGAGAAATAAGGCCTGGAACTTGTATTTTCTTTTTAAAAGGAAGCGTTTACTAAATCCCAGTGGCGCAGCCTGGATCATCACTTGGGAGAGGTTTTGGAATGTTATTACTCATAAAAATTACAATAAATGAGTAAATCCATTGTTTTATATAGATGCGTAAATCATACGGTATGCATAAAAACTAAAATAAAGAAAACGGCTTTGGATATATGCATGAAAACTACTTTATCGACAAATTTGGTTTATGTAGCACAATAGCTTAATAATTATAGCTTAATTGAATTATACAGTAAGATTAAGGGGACTGTTTACTTTGGAAAATGCGGATCCCAAAACCAAAAATCCATTTAAAGGCGTCATACATTTATAAATTAGACATAAAATGCATTACAAAGTCGATTTAATAATACATTAAAAAATGAGAATGTGCGAAAATAGAAAAAGGAATATTTACAATAAAGTATGGACGATTTAGAATTAAAGGATAATGAATATTTAGGAAGGACAAATATTTTTAATCTTCAATATGCTGATAAAGAAAAAGAAATAACAAAATAAAAATTGTGGTAGCTAAATAAATACTTTAGTAATACTAAAAAAATATCCTTTTATCAAATTAATTTTATTAAAGAAAAATCTTAGATATTTTTGTGCCATTTCTTTCACGTTTTCTCCCATATTCGCATTTTTCCTTTGCGAACATACATAATGGTAACCATCCATCGATCAGTGGCATAAGAAATTCCGTGACATACCTCATCCTGGGATTTTATCTTTCCCCGAAAAATAAATAGAGCTGCATTTACATCAGTAAAAAAAGCGATCTTGTGCATGTCTTAACTTCAACAATTCTATCTTCATTTAACATTGGTATTACTCGTTTTTCTGTAGATGACGCCTCAAAGTGTGTTTTTTCAAAAAAAAAAAAAAAAAAAAAAAAAAAAAAAGAAGAAGAAGAAGAAGAAGAAGGCGTTTATTAATCCCAGTGGTGCAGCCTGGATCATCATTCGAGAAAGGTTTTGGAATGTTATTACTCATAAAAAGTGAGTGAATTCATTGTTTTATGTACGCACGTAAATCATACGGTATGTATAAAAACTAACATAAAGAAAAAAGCTTTGCGTGTATGCATAAAAACTGCTTTATCGAGAAATTCTGTTTATGTACCACAATAGATTAGTGATTACATAGCAACATTAACCACTTAAGTGATCAATGTTTTTCAAAAAATGCCTTTTGTTATATGTTTTCTACAGAATTTGTACTCTTTTATCGCCAGTTTTTTAACCCTTTAACGTTCATTGGTTTCGCCACGAAACCACAAAATTTTAATTCCGATACGCAACACTGACACCGGTATTTTTATCTAAAAATATCCCTTTTATTATGTAGTATGTGAAAAATCACGTTTTCTTATTCAGAAATATATTTGTTCTTAATTACCGGTGTCATTCATTTATTTCGACATCTTAGCAATGAAAATGCTATGATCGTTAAAGGGTTAAAACAGAAAATTTTGCCGAATTGAATCACTGCCTCCTCTACAATGCCTTCTCGCTTGTGACGTAGTGGAGGCTGTTTCCCTGGCAACGATCGCGTTCTGAGCTTCGTGGGGATTGTGGAACCAATAGGGTTAGTGATTTCGCCTCTACTTCATGACGTTTCACGCTTGTCGTCTGCTCAGTGAATAGGCATTGTAGAGGTGGCAGTGATTGAATCAGGGAAATTCTCAGATTAAATAAAGCAAAATTTATTATTGAGAATAATAAATCCTAACTGGAATATGAATGCCGTCGTGGTATAGGCAAATCAGGATCGACAAAAACACGTTGCCCGCACGACGTACGGGTAAATAAAGGAAGCGATTAACCCTTTCGGCGCGGGTGAAATCTGTTTGAAATAATTAAATTACAGCAGAATTTATTATCGAATTTATTAGAAACTATATGAACTTGCTTAATTTCAGGCATGCTTTTAAAAGGATAATTTTAATTAAATAATCTTGGAGGCGGTAAAATTAAAATTAGGTGTTCTTTTTTAGACACCGCGCCGTAAAGTGTTAAGGGATCGGTCTAATTTGACGAAGCTGGATCCTAAAACCAAAAAGCCATTTGATGGTGCTATATTACATTTATAAGATAGATATAAAAGTACACTATAAAATAAACTTAATAATACAATGAAAAAATCAGAGTATCTGTCTATGTTATAAAGGCCAAACGTATCTGTGCGTAACGCATACGTCATTTTGCGCATGGCAACACTTTCAAATTTTAAATTAACTTTCGGTATTGCTATTTTGACTACTGCAAATTTTTAAGCATATAAACATCGCACATTTTCAGTTTTTACACCATCGTATAGGGGGGAAATGTACTTTTAAATGCAATTTATTTGAAAACTGTATCTTAATTTGTTTCTGAAATATTAATTTTTTTATAGTTTTTAATACTGATTTTCTAATTGTGGCAACAGCCGTACTTCATTTCTATTAAAAGCAAAGGGAAAACGGGGAAAATTGATTACTGATTACTGTATCTTTATGTTGCCATTTTCTCATAAAATGGAAAAAATTATATAAATAAGTACCCGGTGAATTTTGATTTCATTTACAAAATTTGATTTACACTTAAAAGAATATCAACAATTTAATATCAGCTTCAGCTAATAGCATCGATACTTCAAGTTTTGAATCAGAATGATCAAATTAAAATACAATTTTTTTGAAAAGGTGAATATGAGGTCAAATATGATTTATTTAAGAGTTAGACATACTAATATAAGGTGCATTTTTTTACTAAAATTAATTTTGTAGGTTTATTATAAATCAATGAAACAGTTCCTTCTTAAACATTTTCTTCCGTCAAAATTTGACGGATTCTTCCTTGTACAAATAAGAGTAAAAAAGAATATTTAAAAAGAAATATATAAGATTTGCAATTAACCCCTTCGTGACGTGAGCCTTTTACGAAATATTTAATGTTTTGTCACCGGTTTTAAAAAACAAAAAAATATTCCTTCTTAAAGTGAAAAAAATGCTCAGATTGAATAAGTAAAATTTTACAATATAATTTTACCGGTGGGAATACACAAGGATTTATCTGAAGCCTTTTTGCGGCACGTATACGTGTCGCACGTCCCCAAGGAATTAAAAGATAATGAACATTTAGATGGGACTTGTTACTAACATAGGAAAACGGGAAAAAAATCTTTTTTCTATAATTATTGTGATAGCTCTATGATTTTCTAATGATACTAAGAAAAAATAAAACAAATTTTTCTGTGTCAAATAAATTTTAGTAAAGAAAAATCTTAGATATTTTTATGTTATTTCTTTCACGTTTTCTCCCATATTCGTCCTTTTTTTTTCCCCCTTGACGAACGTACATAAGGGTAACCGCCCATCGATCAGTGGCGTAAGAAATTCCACGACATACCTCATCCCAGAATTTTATCTTATCCCGAAAACGAAATAGGACTGAATTTATATCAGTAAAAAAAGCGATCAATTTCATTTCTTGAATTCAACAACTCTATCTTCATATAACATTGGCATTACTTGTTTATCTGTAGACTATGCCTCGGACTTGCGTTTTTTTTAAGAAAGAAGGCGTTTATTAATACCATGTTTATTAATCCAGTAGCCTGGATTATCGTTCGGGAGAGATTTTGGAATGTTTTATTACTCATAAAAAGTACAATAAATGAGTAAAATTCATTGTTTTATATCCGCACATAAATCATACGGTATGCATAAAAACTAACATAAAGAAATAAGTTTTGCATGCATGCATAAAAACTACTTTATCCAGAACTTTTGTTTTTTGCACAATACCTTGATACAGGAGCGTAGTCGTAAAAATAACAGAGGATATACGCTCTAAGCAGAGGGTGTACGCTCAAGACAGAGAGTGTGTATCCCACTGTTGTCTCAGGAAACAGAGGGTATACGGTGTTCATTTAAAAAATCCAGAGGATATAAGGCGTATACCCCCGTGTAACCGGCACTACATCCCTGGTTTGATAATTATATAGTAAGATTAACACATTTGCTGCCGTTCACGCGAAAGCGCGTGATATGGCGCCAACGTTAAGGGGTCAATCACGCGCCAGCGCGTGATGTGGGGTGATTTCCAATAGCCAGTCCCACTGGCGTGGGAAAATCTTTCACTGATTCTTTGTTATAAAAAGTAAATCGGCTTCTGGGAAAAACCCACAACTGCAGTGCGGCATTGACTATTTTCACATCTTCACGTAAGCGGCACCCAACGTGTTAAATGGGCAGTTTACTTTGAGGAAGCCGGATCCCAAAACCAAAAAATCATTTAAAGTCGTCATACATTTATAATTTAGATTTCAAATATATTATAAAGTAGATTTAATAATACATTGAAAAATGAGAATGTGCAAAAAAAGAAAAAAGAATATTTACAAAAAGTATGTACGATTTAAAATTAGAGAATAATGGATATTTAGGAATGATCAGTTTTATTAATCTTCACTTTGCTAGTAAAGGAAAAGAAATAATAAAAAAAAAATTCCATAACTATTGTGGTAGCTATATGATTTTTGTAATAATATCATGAAAAAGTAAAATAAAATTTCCCTTTCTCAAATAAATTTTACTAAAGAAAAGTCCTATTTTTATGCCTTTTTTTCAAGTTTTCTTCCATATTCGCATTTTTCTTGGCGAGCATACATAAGGGTAACCACCCATCCATCAGTGGTGTTCGAAATTCCACAACATACCTCATTCTGGGATTTTATCTTATTTTATCTTGCCCCGAAAAAGAAATAGGGCTGCATTTATATCAGTGAAAAAAGCGATCAATTTCATTTCTTGACTTCAACAACTCTATCTTCATATAACGTTGGCATTACTATGTTGCATATTATGTAGTTTTTCTGTAGACGATGCCTCGAACTTGTGTTTTTTCCAGAATAAAAGACGTTTGTTAATCCCAGTGGAGTAGCATGGATCACCGTTAGGGAAAGGTTTTGGAATGTTATTACTCATAAAATGTGCAATAAAGGAGTGCATTCATTGTTTTATATGCGTACGTAAATGATATGGTATGTACACAAACATAAAGGAAAAAGCTTTGCGTGTATGCGTAAAAACTGCCTTATCGCGAAATTTTGTTTATGTACCACAATAGCTTAGTAATTACATAGTATTCCTCACATAATATCCTTAAAATTAAGGTATCAGTTTACTTTGGAGAAACCGAATTCTAAAACCAAGAAGCTGTTTAAAGGTGCCATACATTTATAGGTTAAATATAAAAAATGCAGTTTAAAATAGATTCAATAATACAATGAAGAAGTGAGAATGTACAAAAAAGGTTAAAATAATATTTACAAAATATATATGCGATTTACATTTAGAGGATAATGGACATCCAGAGGAAGAAAATTTCAGAAAATGAATAAAAAACTAAAAAAAAATCTATAATTATTCTGGTAGCTATAAGCTTTTTATAATAATACTAAGAAAAAAATAAAACAAAATTTCTCTGTATCAAATAAATTTTACTAAAGAAAAATCTTAGATATTTTTATGTCATTATGTTTTCTCCGATATTCGTCATTTTTTTGACGAATATACATAAGGGTAACCGCCCATCGATCAGTGGCGTATGAAATTCCACGACGTACCTCATCCTGGGAAGTAGGGGAAAATTGAGAGTCCGGCCCCGGGAGGAGGAGCGAGGAGCGTGGTGGTGGTGGTGGTGGGCTCCTCCTCCTCAAGCCTCCTCCTCACTCCTCCTCCTCAATCCTCACTCCTCCTCAATCCTCCTCATTCCTCAAGGTTATCTTATAAGAGAAGGGGTTAAAAAGGGGGATTAAATTTTTTTCGTGAAATTTGAATATTTTATGCTATAAGAGAGGGGTAAAAGGGTGATTAATTTTTTAAGTATACTTCAGTACGAGCGATTCTTTTGACTGTTGATTAAGAGATGAATGATTCATATTAAATTAAAAATAGTAATTAATTAAAAAGTAATTAAAAATAATAAGTGAAAAATAATGAAGGGACTTAGAATTTTTCGAGCGGTTTTTTTAGTCAAGTATAGTACATAGTAGAATTTAAGAAATGAATAATAGCAATTAACGATAATTAGTAATTAATTAAAAAAGTAATTAAAAATATTGAGTAAAAATAATGAAGGTAATAATTAAAAATGATAATTAAAAATAATGAGTAAAAAATAATGAAGGGAATTTTTCGGTGAACTTTAGTTTAAGGATTTATTTTTTGATTTGAAGCGGAAATTTTGGGGAGATTGATTTTTTTTTTTTTTCACCGTGTTTTTAATAAGGGGTTAAGCGGATATTTTGGGGACACAGAATGTTTTTTTCTGTACTATTGTACGAGTAGTTTTTAATTTTAATGTGGTGACTTAAAAATTTTCAGTTTGGTGTAATTTAAGAGTTTATTTTTTGATTTTAAGCAGAAATTTTGGGGAGATTGATTTTTTTTTTTTTTTTTTCACCGTGTTTTAGATAATGGGTTAAGCGGGTATTTGGGGACATAGAATGTTTTTTTTTTTTCAGTACTATTGTACGAGTGGTTTTCAATTTTAATGTGGCGACTTAAAAATTTTCAGTTTGGTGTAATTTAAGAGTTTATTTTTTCGATTTTAAGTGGAAATTTGGGGAGATTGATTTTTTTTTTTTTTTTTTCCACTGTACTCTTACATGATGAGTTAAGCGGGTATTTTGGGGGAAATTATTATTTTAGACTAATCATTCACGAAGGATATTTTGCGGATATAAGTGTTTAATAGGGGGACTTTAATTTTTTTGCAATGAGATTGACGCGCGCTCGTCGACCTAACCGTACGGAGTTTATAGTTTTCTTTAAATCATGTATGAATATTGGTTTAGAATTTCTTAGAATGACTTCCACCACTTTTATCCACCATTATCATAAATAACACATGCTGGTAATGGGAATAATAATTTTGAATATTTATTTAATGAAGGAACTTTAAAATTATTTCGAGTACTATTTTTAGTCAACTGTGTTATACACTTGATATTTTAGAATAGTTAAAAAATAACTTTAAAATTTGAATGAAAAAATATGTTTCAAAATGGGATTTTATGTGCTAGCATTGAATCGCACTCGTCGCCCTAACGGTTTGGAATATGTGGTTTCCTTCGAACCTTGGTGAAAATTTAATTGAAATGATTATTATTATTATTTTGTGTGTGTTGTATGTATGTGTATATATGTGTGTGTGTGTTGTATGCATGTATGTGTGTGAATGTATGTTTGTGTGTTGTATGCATGTATGTGTGTGTTGTATGCATGTGCGTGTGTTGTATGTATTGTATGTGTGTGTCTTATGTTGTACGTATGTGCATGTGTTGTATATATGTATGAATGAAATAACACATGCTTGTAATGGGAATTTGGGAATAATAATTTTAAATATTAATTTAATGAAGGAACTTTAGAATTATTTCGAGTATTATTTTTAGTGAATTATGTTATACACTTGATATTTTAGAATAGTTAAAAAATAACTTTAAAATTTGAATGAAAAATATGTTTCAAAATTGAATTTTACGTACTAACATTTATTTACGCTCGTCGACCTAACTGTTTAGAGTCCTTGATTATCTTCGAGCAATGGAAAATTTAATTTTATTAATTTATTTATTTAGTTAGATTATTTTTTGATGATCCCGGTTTGAGGATGTTATTTTTGGATAATGAATAAATTTTAATGGTGGTACTTTATTTTTAAGGGGTGTCTTATGAAGCGATTTAGATTGTTTTCGAGTGGAAAATTTAGTCACATTTAATTTAAGAAATGGTTGATTAAAGGAAAAAAGGCAATTCAATTTAATTGGGTTCCTTTTTCGATAGATAAAAATAGGAATTAAAAATTTTATGAGAAATTTATTAATGAGAGTTATTGAAACTTATTATGAGTGTGACTCTATTTTAAGTAAAGGTTAGAAGAAAGTTTAAAAAATGACACTAAAAAATAAATATATTCATAACACATATATATATATATATACATAGAATTAACTAGCAGTATTTTTAAACTAGAATAACAAATTGAACAATTTTCGTGAATATTATGAAAAAATAAATGCGCTTTAGAGAACGAAAAATTACTATTTGATTGTTATTTAATATTATAAAAATATTTAAATCTAAGCATTTCGTTTTAGATAACAAACTTACTTCATTAGTTTAGTATATATTAATTTTCATCGTATAGTATTCAAATCACCTGTGTTCATGCAATACGGATTTACCTACTTATCGCATGCGAATGAGTAAAAGCATGATTCATTCTTATCTTAGATAAGATATTACCCCAGAGTCTTCAATTCAATCGACTATATATTTTAACTATGATTAACTAATGAAGATGCCAATTGGGTCGCAATAATGATTTTATTAATTCAGATTTTAAATTAATATCAAATTGGAAGTTTTTTTTCTTTTCTCACAGATTAACTTTAAATAAAACTTAAATATTTATATATTCATTTACTTTATTAGTAAAATAATGAATGTGTCACATTCATTTAGGATTTAACTATTTGAAGATTTAAACTAACCTTTTAATTAAACGATCACATAATTAAAACTATTATAAAATTAAATGTTTAAAAATATAAACGAAGGGTTCATTTTAAAATGTACTCATACTTGGGAATAATTTACTTGGGGAATATTTCTTAGAACCAATGAACATTTTTAAGGAAAGGTTTTCATAAATATATACTAGGGTATATATATATAGTAACATTTCATATAACATCAAATTTTAGCAAGTACATGTATTGGAACACCCCCCTTTTTTTCTATCATACTTTTTCTCTCTTTGTTGTACTACTTTGGTTGAGAAATGCGGTTCAAAAAATCCAATTTGACAAAACGGACTATGATTAGGTAGTTTTTGAATACCTGCTTTACGAAAATAAATTTAAACTTTTGACATAAAGCTGTTCTTTAATAATTTAAAACAGAAATTATTTTTTATAATTAATCCTTAACAACTTTAGACATGATTTGATGAGTCATAAGGTCATTAAAAGGTGTTTTTAACGTATTAATTAATTTTCTTAATCAGTTCTTCTAAATATTAAAAACTTATTCATAAGAAAATCTTACCTGGCTAGGAAAATTCAACCTCCTTGTATGTTGGTCTCGCAAGGACTGAATGATAACATGCCTGCTTATCTACTGAACCACGTGATAAGTGACGTTAGAGATCACGTGACCCTCATTATCTGCTGATAAGATAAGCACTGACTTGGAATGATCTTAATTAATTACCAAACTTCTCAATTTTTAAACACCACACTAATCATTGCTCCCATTAATTAATCACGTAAATATAATTTATATCGTTTTTGATTATCAGTTTTATACTAACATTTGACACTTATACGTATGTGTTGTATTAATTCTGTTAGTTTTTAAATTTGATATTTCAAAAATTAAACTAACTCTTAAGAATATGACTCGATGCAATTTACTTATTTTATACAAGTTAACTTTACTACTTGACAGAAATATATTCAAACGCAAAGCGATTTAACTTTCACTTTTTAAACTTATTTATATAATGTACTAACATTTATTCATAATATGCATAATTTTATTAAAATTACTGAAGAAAATAAAATTTATACTATGTAAAAAATTAAAACACCATTTAAAAATATTAAACAACAACAACAAACTTATAATTAAGAGATGAATAAATATAAATATTTGAATCACACAATAATAAAAAGAAATACTTAATCATTCATAAAAATTCTTCCTTTGATCATTCGCATCTGTGTTAGTAAAAATATAACACTAAAGTTTTCAAAAAGATTATAAGCGTTTCCAAATCAACAAAGAAAATTGAGTATTAAATATCAAATAATGGACATGCACTCTTTACACTCACATCTTACAATGTAATTAGTAACCAAATGTAATGATTTTTAAGCATGTCTTCTTAATTTTTTTACAATGAAAGACTATCACAGTTGAATATTTAGCTTTCTGTTTATAACTTTATCGAGAAATATATAATGCATACCACACGATTTCATTAAATGAATCACAATACATTTCAAACTTCTCATTTTCAATGTTTTATATATACTAGTGTTTATCAAATAGGTGTTTATTCTGAACAATCATTACTTAGTATATTGATGAAAAGTATGTGTTGAACGGTTTTTAACTTAAATGGTGTGAGAGAAGGATATATTAGGACAGAAGTTATTAAATATAGAGTCTTTAAAGTTTATACCCGTGCAAGAATTGGCATTTCAAGAAACAAAGTTGTGTCACATTTGAAAGCATTCTTTATATTCGAAACGCACACGTGATCACGATCACATCACTGAAGAGCATAGAGAAGCTGTTTATGTTGTATATAATTTGAATTTTCATTAACACAATATTATAACCGAAGTTTTTCGACAGTTTGAAAAATTATGATGTTCAACGTCTGCACACGTTAACACAGAATAAGATTAGCTTATGCCCTTTCGATGATAAGCGTTATTTGCAGGTAAGATGTATTAACATAACAAAATTTTCTTGGTAATTTTACTCGCAGGTTTCGAAACCACAAACATCTGATCATACTTCTCATTTTTAACAAGCGACACTAACCATTGGGCCATTAAAGCCCGTAATTTAGTAACTAAAAATTAAGAAAGATCATCGAAAATGATTACTTAACACATGCAAAAATAATTTTTATTGTGACTTATCAGTTAAAAATCACGAAGAAAAGAAAAATATCACATATGTTTTGGATTACTTTGAGATTTTATGAGTCACTTCATCAGTTAAATAGACATAACCACTTCTTATGAATCACTACTTATGCTTAAATTTTGAAACACTTGCTTATATGAAATGTATTATATTTTAGTTTATCAGTGATAGTGCGATTACTTGTTAATAATTTTAATGTTATTAAAAAAATTTAAAAAAATCAAATGTGAATAATTAATTAAAAAAACACAAGTCACTATTAAAGGTTTGAACAAATTATTAAAATTATTTTACAAAACTTTTCAAATTATTTAAAAATGTTTCACTAATATTTAGTAATCGTCAAATTTTAATGTCGATAATCATTTATGTGAGTCAGGTTTTCTGTTTTAACTGTTAAGTTATCAGATTCCCCCTTCAAGTACATCTCATTGATAAGTTTTAATCAACCAATCAACTATTTATTTACCCCAGCAACCAGCTATTTGTTTACCCTAGTAACCAAAAAGCTTTTGTCGACACATGAACAAAATTTTGAAGATGCAAGACTCTTCATTTTCACTCGAAAAAACAATGACTTATGTAATAAATTTTTTCTTTACTTAAATGAAACCTTCACATGTGTATGGTAAAACTTGGAAAATTTCATTTAATGCACAAATTTAAAGTTAACAGACAAGGTCTTCACACATCTTTTAGTATTTTACTAACACTTTGCCAAATATCTTTAGAAAACAACAACAGAATTTTAAATAATTATTTTAATAAAAATTCTCTTTTGTAAGTGACATTATTAAACTAACTTGAAAAATTAACTTGGCAAAGCAAGTTTTCACTATTCCAACTAAGTAATATTCATAAGTTTTATATGATAAACAACCTGTTTGGTTATGTCCCAGCATGGCTTTATAAAATGTATCTAAAATAACCTTTAATATCAATGTTTAAAAATATGCGAATAATTCAGTTAGTCTTTTATAGATGATTATTTTCCCTTCTATTATTTAAAAGACATTTTAAAATAAAATTATTACTGATGCCAGTTTATCCCAGTGTTATGAAATGTGTATGCAAAACTTTTAATTCTAATTTTCACATTTTATTATTTCAAATTATTGTTTTCAAGTTGTACTAAAATTTGGAAAAAAATATTTAATTTTCATGCATAATTAAATTGAAATACTTTAATAATAAAGACACATTTAACATTGTATACTCACCTAATCCAACACTTTCACAAATACACGTCCGACTCGCTCCAAGGTTTAGGAAGAAATGAGAGATTCAAAGTCCTTATCAGAAAATGTTATCAGATAGTCTTATCTTAAGATAAGTGACGTCAGAGAACATATGTCATCAACTGGTCACGTGATGTATATCACATGACCAGTGCTTTGTTAATTAATCTTATTAATTAATTATTAAGTATTAAATTATTAATTATTAATTAATTAATTATTAAGTATTAAATTAAATTATTTAATATTATTAATTCTTTGTTATTAAAAAATAATAACTATTTTTAATAAGATTAATTAATAATATTAAATAATTTAATTTAATAATTAATTATTTAAAAAATAACTATTTTTAATAAGATTAATTAATAATATTAAATAATTTAATTTAATAATTAATTATTTAAATAATTAATCTTATTAAAAATAGTTATTATTTTTTAATAACAAAGAATTAATAATATTAAATAATTTAATTTGATATTAATTTAATATTAATAATACCAATTTGATATTAATTTAAAATCTGAATTAATAAAATCATTATTGCGACCCAATTGGCATCTTCATTAGTTAATCATAGTTAAAATATATAGTCGATTGAATTGAAGACTCTGGGGTAATATCTTATCTAAGATAAGAATGAATCATGCTTTTACTCATTCGCATGCGATAAGTAGGTAAATCCGTATTGCATGAACACAGGTGATTTGAATACTATACGATGAAAATTAATATATACTAAACTAATGAAGTAAGTTTGTTATCTAAAACGAAATGCTTAGATTTAAATATTTTTATAATATTAAATAACAATCAAATAGTAATTTTTCGTTCTCTAAAGCGCATTTATTTTTTCATAATATTCACGAAAATTGTTCAATTTGTTATTCTAGTTTAAAAATACTGCTAGTTAATTCTATGTATATATATATATATATATGTGTTATGAATATATTTATTTTTTAGTGTCATTTTTTAAACTTTCTTCTAACCTTTACTTAAAATAGAGTCACACTCATAATAAGTTTCAATAACTCTCATTAATAAATTTCTCATAAAATTTTTAATTCCTATTTTTATCTATCGAAAAAGGAACCCAATTAAATTGAATTGCCTTTTTTCCTTTAATCAACCATTTCTTAAATTAAATGTGACTAAATTTTCCACTCGAAAACAATCTAAATCGCTTCATAAGACACCCCTTAAAAATAAAGTACCACCATTAAAATTTATTCATTATCCAAAAATAACATCCTCAAACCGGGATCATCAAAAAATAATCTAACTAAATAAATAAATTAATAAAATTAAATTTTCCATTGCTCGAAGATAATCAAGGACTCTAAACAGTTAGGTCGACGAGCGTAAATAAATGTTAGTACGTAAAATTCAATTTTGAAACATATTTTTCATTCAAATTTTAAAGTTATTTTTTAACTATTCTAAAATATCAAGTGTATAACATAATTCACTAAAAATAATACTCGAAATAATTCTAAAGTTCCTTCATTAAATTAATATTTAAAATTATTATTCCCAAATTCCCATTACAAGCATGTGTTATTTCATTCATACATATATACAACACATGCACATACGTACAACATACGACACACACATACACACATACAATACATACAACACACGCACATGCATACAACACACACATACATGCATACAACACACAAACATACATTCACACACATACATGCATACAACACACACACACATATATACACATACATACAACACACACAAAATAATAATAATAATCATTTCAATTAAATTTTCACCAAGGTTCGAAGGAAACCACATATTCCAAACCGTTAGGGCGACGAGTGCGATTCAATGCTAGCACATAAAATCCCATTTTGAAACATATTTTTTCATTCAAATTTTAAAGTTATTTTTTAACTATTCTAAAATATCAAGTGTATAACACAGTTGACTAAAAATAGTACTCGAAATAATTTTAAAGTTCCTTCATTAAATAAATATTCAAAATTATTATTCCCATTACCAGCATGTGTTATTTATGATAATGGTGGATAAAAGTGGTGGAAGTCATTCTAAGAAATTCTAAACCAATATTCATACATGATTTAAAGAAAACTATAAACTCCGTACGGTTAGGTCGACGAGCGCGCGTCAATCTCATTGCAAAAAAATTAAAGTCCCCCTATTAAACACTTATATCCGCAAAATATCCTTCGTGAATGATTAGTCTAAAATAATAATTTCCCCCAAAATACCCGCTTAACTCATCATGTAAGAGTACAGTGGAAAAAAAAAAAAAAAAATCAATCTCCCCAAATTTCCACTTAAAATCGAAAAAATAAACTCTTAAATTACACCAAACTGAAAATTTTTAAGTCGCCACATTAAAATTGAAAACCACTCGTACAATAGTACTGAAAAAAAAAACATTCTATGTCCCCAAATACCCGCTTAACCCATTATCTAAAACACGGTGAAAAAAAAAAAAAAAAAAATCAATCTCCCCAAAATTTCTGCTTAAAATCAAAAAATAAACTCTTAAATTACACCAAACTGAAAATTTTTAAGTCACCACATTAAAATTAAAAACTACTCGTACAATAGTACAGAAAAAAACATTCTGTGTCCCCAAAATATCCGCTTAACCCCTTATTAAAAACACGGTGAAAAAAAAAAAAATCAATCTCCCCAAAATTTCCGCTTCAAATCAAAAAATAAATCCTTAAACTAAAGTTCACCGAAAAATTCCCTTCATTATTTTTTACTCATTATTTTTAATTATCATTTTTAATTATTACCTTCATTATTTTTACTCAATATTTTTAATTACTTTTTTAATTAATTACTAATTATCGTTAATTGCTATTATTCATTTCTTAAATTCTACTATGTACTATACTTGACTAAAAAAACCGCTCGAAAAATTCTAAGTCCCTTCATTATTTTTCACTTATTATTTTTAATTACTTTTTAATTAATTACTATTTTTAATTTAATATGAATCATTCATCTCTTAATCAACAGTCAAAAGAATCGCTCGTACTGAAGTATACTTAAAAAATTAATCACCCTTTTACCCCTCTCTTATAGCATAAAATATTCAAATTTCACGAAAAAAATTTAATCCCCCTTTTTAACCCCTTCTCTTATAAGATAACCTTGAGGAATGAGGAGGATTGAGGAGGAGTGAGGATTGAGGAGGAGGAGTGAGGAGGAGGCTTGAGGAGGAGGAGCCCACCACCACCACCACCACGCTCCTCGCTCCTCCTCCCGGGGCCGGACTCTCAATTTTCCCCTACTCTGGGATTTTATCTTATTGTATCTTTCCCCGAAAAAGAAATAAGGTTGCATTTATATCAGTAAGATATAAATGCATCAATTTCATTTCTTGACTTCAACAACTCTATTTTCATATAACGTTGGCATTACTAATTTTTCTGTAAATTACGCCTGGAAATTGTGTTTTCTTTAAGAAAGAAAGCGTTTATTAATTCCAGTGGTGCAGCCTAGATCATCACTCAAGAGAGGATTTGGAATGTTATTACTCATAAAACGTACAATGAATGAGTGAATTCATTGTTTTATATACGCACTTAAATCAAATCGTATGTATAAAAACTAACATATAGAAAAAAGCTTTTATATGTATGCATAAAAACTGCCTTATCGAGAAATTTCGTTTATCTACCACAATAGTTTAATAATAATGTAGTAAGATTAAGGAGATCATTTAATCTGGGAAAGCCGGATTCAAAAATTAAAATTTTTCATTTAAAGACGTCATACATTTATAAGTTAGATATAAAAAATATATTAGAAAATAGATCTAATAATACATGGAAAAATTGAGAATGTACGGAAATAGAAAAAGGAATATTTTCAAAATATATATACGATTTACAATTGGACTATAATGAATATTTAGGATGGACAAATATCTTCAAAAATTCTTCAATATGTTAATAAAGGAAAACAATTAATAACAAAAGTATTCCATAATTATTGTGGTAGCTTGTGATTTTTGTAATAATACTAAGAAAAAATAAACAAAATTTTCCTTTATCAAATAAATTTCACTAAAGAAAAATCTTAGATGTTTTTATGCCATTTATTTTACGTTTTCTCCCATATTCGCATTTTTCCTTTGCGAACATATATATGGGTAACCAACCAGGCATCGATCAGTGGCGTTCGAAATTCCACAACATACCTCATCCTGGGATTTTATCTTTTTTTTATCTTGCTCCGAAAAAGAAATAGGGCTGCGTTTATATCAGTAGGAAAGCGATCAATTTCATTTCTTGACTTGAACAACTCTATCTTTATATAGCGTTGGCATTACTAGTTTTTCTGTAGACGATGCCTCGAACGTGTGATTTCTCTAAAAAAGAAAGCGTTTGTTAATCCCGCACTGTTAAAAATCTTGTCCTAGTTTGAACCAAATTTTGGTGCTCAGTAGCTGCCATCATAAGATGGAGAAATCTTGTATTAACATTTGGAGCTTCCTGTTTCAACCTTGTTCTAACTATTGGAACTATGCTTCAACATTAGCTCCAAATGTTGGTTCAAGATTTCACCATCTTATGATGGCAGCTATTGAGTACGAAAATTTGGTTCAAACTAGGTCATGATTTTTAACAGTGCAATGGTGCAGCCTGGATCATCGTTCAAGAAAGGTTTTGGAATGTTATTACTCATAAAAAGTGCAATAAATTAGTGAATTCATTGTTTTATATGCGTACGTAAATGATATGGTATGTACACAAACATAAAGGAAAACGCTTTGCGTGTATGCGTAAAAACTGCCTTATCGAGAAATTTTGTCTATGTACCACAATAGCTTAGTAATTACATAGTATTCCTTATATAATATACTTAAAATTAAGGAATCAGTTTACTTTGGTGCAGCCGGATCCTAAGACCAAAAAGCCATTTAAAGTGCCATACATATGTAAGTTAAATATAAAAATGCAGTATAAAATAGATTCAATATTACAATGAAGAAATGAGAATATACAAAAAAAGAAAAAAGAACATTTACATATATGCGATTTATATTTCGAGGATAATGGGTATCCAGAAAGGGCATATTTAAGAAAATGAATAAAAAAGAAAAAATTCTATAATTATTATGACAGTTATGCTTTTTTTAATAATACTAAAAGAAAATAAAACGAAATTTTTCTTTATCAAATAAATTTTACTAAAGAAAAATCTTAGATAGTCTTATAGCCATTTCTTTCACATTTTATCCCATATCCGACTTTTTTCTTGATGAACATACATAAGGGCAACCGCCCATCGATCAGTGGCGTATGAAATTCCACGACATACCTCATCATGGGATTTTATCTTGTTCCGAAAAAGAAATAGGGCAGCATTTATATCAGTAAGAAAGCAATCACTTTCATTTCTTGACTTCAACAACTCTATCTTCATATAACGTTGGCACTACTAATAATTTCTGCAGACGACGACGCCTAGAACTTGCGTTTTCTTTAAAAAAGAAACTTTTATTAATCCAAGTGGCGGAGCCTCAATCATCGCTCGGAAGAGGTTTGGAATGTTATTACTTATAAAAAATTCAATAAATGAAAGAATTCATTGTTTTATGTACATACGTAAATCATACGGTATATATAAAAACTAACATTAGGATAAAAGCTCTGTGTGTGTGCGTGTGTTGCCAGTATAAAATAAAAAACTGCCTTATCGAGAGTTTTTTATTTGCGTTCCATAGTAGATTAACTCCTTCGCGACGGGGACCTTTTACACAATTTTTTATATTTTGTCACCGGTTTTTAAAAACAGAAATTTGTAAATTATTAAATCGAGAAAATGCTGCAATGAAATAAGGCAAATTTTACAGTAAAATTTTACTGGTGAGGATAAATAAGGATTATTATTCCTTTTAGTGTCACGCATATGTGTCGCTCGTCCGCAAGAGAATAAGATGTTCGGATCTATTTCGACCCAAAAGCAATATTGAGATTTGTTGAGTCTGCTTACACCGCTATTATTTTAGAAAAAGTTGTTCTCTTAAATCTCTAAAATGTTCAAATTAAATATAAGGACATTTTCAGAATTAAAATATTGGTGGGAAACTTGGATGCTCCGCATATTTAAAATAATGTGCGTTCGAAATAAATACCGCATGAATGTTAACCCATTAGTGCCTAGCGTCCCTTTTTAGGGACGATTATAAAGAAGGAAGTAAAACACTTTTCACATCAGTAAATAGAAAGATAAATAAACATTATTTTTCACGAGACAAAGTGCTTAATAAATTAAGATAAAACTTATTCGTCTTTTAACAGTGGTGGAAACCCCCAAAATTTCATTTTTAATGAAGAAAATAATTTGGACATTAATGGGTTAATTTGGAGATGGCTTTTCTTCGTAAATAATGATGGAAGACATATTGTCAGTAGAATAATGCTTTTTGTACCTCTTCATGACATTCTATAGTAATACCCTAATTTCCTGCGTATAATCCGCGGATCAAACAATCATTTTTCGACCCAGAAATTTTATTAAATAAAATATAACTTTTTTGATCGCCGAAAATATTTGCCGTCAATTACAAAATAAAATTTCTGGGTCGAAAAAGAATTGTTTGATCCGCGGATTATATACGCAGGAAATTAGGGTAGTTTTTTTCCCAGGAAATGTCCCTTTGTATAGAGTATAAAATTTTGTCAGTATGCTATTCTTTGTAGTCCAAGTTTTGTTTATTTCTCTATGATTCCACTTAATCACTACAAAAAATTTTAATTCGCACCACTTTTATATTCTAATTCTATTTTAATCTGATCATTATGAGAAAATTAAAATGCAATAGAACATATGACAACAAACTAAAAAAGAGATAAGTCCCATTCAACTTTTACATACTGTGCAAGAGGGAGTTATATATCACATCTGTCAAACATAAGCTTATTTCTCGAGGCTTTAAAAGTACCCCATGTAATACGATATACCTAAGCTTTAATTTCCCCCTAATTATTTTTATCGTTCATTTTAAATTCATAAAAAACGAATGCAGATGTTACATTGTGGTAACGGTAGATTTGAGCTTCAGATTCTAATCTCGTCTGAATATCTCTGCTGTGCAAAGCGAAGCCTTGCAAGTTCTTAATCTCAGTTTACTGGACACATACTAAACAATGGAGAATGTTAAAAACAGAATCCATCTGTTAGATTAGTGTTATTTACGGAACTGTTGCACTTAGTTTTGAATAGTGTTTAGTTTGCAGCACGGTTCATTGTAGTTTAATCCTTTATGCCTCGACGGTTCTAAGGAGTACCAGTAAAACTGTTATAAAAAATATTTGATTCATCCATTACCAACTTTGTGTTTCAGGATCAATGTTAAATACAGTAGAGTGCCGATTACCCGAGTATCACTTAACTATATCCCTTATCTATGTATATATATATACAGTCAAACCTCGTTAACATAAACACGCTTTATGTGAATTACTTTTAACATGAATTGTTTTCACAGTCCCCTATAAAGACGAATACAAAGATTTGATGCTGATAACATGAATTACTGTTTACATGAACAAAATTTTGATTCCCCTTGAGGTTCATGTTAACGAGGTTCGACTGTATATATATATATATATATATATATATATATATATATATATATATATATACATATATATATATATATATATATATATATATATATATATATATATATATATATATACATATATATATATATATATATATATATATATATATATATATATATATATATATATATATATATATATATATATATATATATATATAATCGGTTAACACGAAATGCGATCCGGACAGTCTACTATGCAATTTAATAATTTTTATTATTATCATTATTTATTTTCTTTTTAAACACGAAACAAAAAATCGTTTAACATTAAAAAGATTCGCTATCAATCTTAGTAATATGTTTGCAACAATACACAAAAATTTATTTATGCAACATATTTAGATAAGTTATTTACGTAGAATGCATTTGTTTAAATTCTAGGAATCTGTTCTTTTTCCTTCATGGCCCCTTTTTATTTCCTCCAGTGGTCATCATCCATCAAAGTTCTCCCATCCCCCCCTTCCCATTTAATGGGTAAAGTCTTTATCGGTACCAAAGTATCGCTGATTGTAAAAATTCAGTTGACAACAAGAATGACTTAAAAATGCAGAAAATTATAAAAAATATGCTCAATTATTTAGCATTATTAGCAGTGTTAGCGCATTCGAATGGAGTGATGAATCGAACAATGAATGATTTCGAACACTTTGTAGACAATATGCTGTTGAAAAAGACATTAAAAAAATTTATCAATTTTTTTTCAAAAAAAAAAAAAGCAAGTAAAAAAACAATGTTTTTGTTTCGATCCTTTTATCTTAATAGATGTCATATAATAGAAATTTAACAATAAATCGAAATACAGTTTGACGACATGGAAAATATTGGTGAGTTTTTTTTACGAATCTTTTACACGAAAATAGTTTCACTCGAAAAAAAATATTTCGGTCCCCGCGATTTCGTTTTAAACGTATTTCACTGTATATCTATATATACACCGCTATTTATCCTCATTCTGACCAGAAAATCAAAGTTTAAAATTTTTAAAAGCTGTTCCTCCGCCTCCTTCTCCCGGATTGTCCAATCCTAAATTTACATCATTTCCTACATCATTAATCGCATCATTATTTTTAATGACGCATTTTTGTTCCTTTTTTTTTATCCTTTCTTAATTATATTATAGTACTTATATCTTACTATAGCTAGACCAGCGGTTCCCAATCTATGGGTCGCGACCCACTGGTGGGCCGCGGCAGTTGTTTTGTTGGGTCGCGGAACAATCGATTTTTGTCATCAAAATATACATTTTATTTCATATAAACAGATATAATAATTTCAACAGATAATAATAATGAGGGGGAAATTCTTAATTTCCTTCTAGATTAATATACGAACAGAATATCCAAAAATATTTAAATCAGCTTTGAGGTCTTTTGTGAAATTCAACACTTCGTGCTTATGTGAACATGCTTTTTCTACTTTGCTGTTTTTGAAAGACAAGTACTGAGACAAACTGCTTGCTAATATGTCTTCCCACATTAATGAACTACAGTACCAGAAATCTTATTGATTATAAAGTAATGTTTTCATAATAATTAAACGTATTTTTAACTATCTTTGTGTATTGTTTTGATTTCTATTCACTTACATGGATTGTGATTACTGATCCTTCTTTTTATTGATAATGTATCTTCCGTATGAAAATTCCGTTTTTTGTAGGATAAGATAGCCGTGCGTATAGATATCGTGAGATCGTACTAAAATTGCTATACTGATATACAACTTTATCTTGGATGAGTCGCGAAATTTATTTTTACTGAAAGGTGGGTCGCGAAATTTTTTTTCACTTGAAGGTGGGTCGCATACCAAGAAAGTTTGGGAACCGCTGAGCTAGACTATTTCTCTACGGCTCTTTTAACAAGGGTTCTTATAACTTTTGGTGTTGCTGGCAGCTAGCATCGACACTTGGTGCATTTTGTAGCCCTATCCATAAATGTTAGAGAACCGATAAAAATCCTCTGTTAAAATCATATTTTATGTATTTTTTCACACTTAATTTTTTTATTAGTGGATTTTCATTTGTTTATTTCGCCAAAAAAAGAGTTAAGTCGCCAAATATGGCTCTACGAAGTTTTCGCTTGCCTTACTGTGGAACGACGACATTCGGCTAGGGTTTTCGGAAAACTCTACTTTTGAAATGCGCCAACATTTAAATACAAACAACAAAACTGTAACAACAATAATAACAACAAAAATGTGAATATAATGGCGTAATCTTTCAAAACCAAATTCGAAGGTTTTGATGGAATTTTAAACTTTTTTTCAATATTTTACATTTATTATTAACTAATTTATGTTTTTAAATGCTTTTCTTATTTAAATAAACTATATTAATCAGTGGCGTAACCAGAGAAAATGCACAAAACCACTAATATTGTAAGGTTTTTCTTCTCCTTGATTCTTAGCAGAAAATTTTCTGGTTAGATAAGGCGAGCAGAAATTTCAATAATTACCAGTATTCAGAGCACTTAGGCACCCACCCTAGTTACACCACTGTTAATATTCCGATAACTGTCCTTGGAAACAGCATTTTCAGAAAGTTATGCTGCTGCAAATTAAAAAAAATATGACTTTAAAAGAAAACAATTCCATGTACTCATACTTCCTAATATAGAGCTTTAAAATGACGGATGTCTCAATTTTAGGTCCGAACATTACCAAAGTGATTGACTTGAAAAATGTGATACACGATTACTTATCAACAAGAAATGAAGTTGTATTGCACCCAGAAAAAAGTTTTGTTGAATCGACAAAAAATTGTTTGGTCTAGCAAATCTTTTCTTTTAAATACGGGCCAATAGAAATTTTGTTAGAAAAAATAAAAAATATTCTTGACTTTTTTTTTTTTTTTTTTTTAAATTTTCCGCCTACAATTTTCATCTGAAATGCATAATAACGTCATTAATCCGTCGCAATTTGAAAGGTTTTTATAATCCAAAAATTACGTTAGTCCTTTATAGCCATATAAGTCAATTAAACAAAATTACGTGAGAGAGTTATAGCTACTGCACACCAATTTAAATTTTGCAAAAACAACAAAATTTTGTTGGAATTACAAATTTAAAATACAAGACTTTAATAAGACTCAAATAAAACTGATGATTTTTTTTAATTTATAAAAATGTAACAATGTTTTTTTTTTTTTTTTCCGTCTGAGCAACAAAACCGATTGTTTACTTTAACTAAAAAATTCGCTTAAAACAACAAAAATGTACTCAACAAAACACGTTTTGTACTTTTTATCAATTCCTTTTTCGGGGTGTGTAACGAGGTATTTCATCAAAGTATTCACCTATTCACCTGTTCATCAAGAACTGCGATAAAGCAAGTCGAAGATTACTTTTCAAAAAATAAAGGGGCAATTAATTGTAAAAACCATGCGAATCCTGGATATCTCTCGCCAGAAACGATTGCTCCCAAATTTAATGATGAAAGCGAAAATTTCTCGGAAAAAACTGAAGCATTTCGAAAGTTTAAAGTCTATTGAAAAATTGTTGAATACATTAAGGGGACACAGTACCTTTGAAGCCATCTCTTCAATTTTTAACCCTTAAATGCATAGGATAGAACGCGTTCCAAAAAATACATAATTCAAAGAATCAGAATTCGCACCAGAAAAATCTACATAGTAAATTTTTCTTCTTTTAATTACGAATAGTCTGTCATTAACTGAAGTGAAAATTGCTCTTTTAAATTTCTGGTGAGAATAAGGAATATGTGAATAAAACCCCCAATAAATCGGAAACGCTTATGGTATCGAAAATGATACAATATGCATTTGTGGGTTAATAATACTGTAATGTATGGGGCAGCACAATATTAAATACTAATAATTAAATTAAAAATTTTAAAAAAGTTTGTAGAACAGTTTATTTTACTAAAATTTATTTATATATTTTAAATTAACTTTTTTAAAATTCCTACTACATTTTTTTAAATATGATATTTTGATTTCGACTTTTTTTTCCACATTCATTTGAATATACTACATTAAACTGTGCATGTATTTTTAGATGTATGGGATTTTACATTCAATACGATTATTTTGCTCTCGTATGTAGTAAAAAAAAGAAGAAAATTCAACAAATTCTGAATTTAAATATAAAAAAAAAAAAAAAAAAAAAAAAAAAAAAAAAAAAACTATGAACCTATGAATGATAAATCTATGAACAAAATTATTAAATACACCATGGAAAACAAATAAAAAAAAATTCAAACTTCTATCTAAATTAGCAAGAAAGCCTTAATATTTATCGAACAATCAAGTTATAAAAATAGGAACAGGGAGAAAAATCAGTTTAAAGTTTTCAATTGCATGGGCCATTGAACTGGATCTATTAATAAAATCTACAATATTTCGCAATGCAATAAAAGTAAAGATAAACTAGCCGTTGAGGGCCACCGTAATACTTACCCATCATATATATGCATATATAGTATATGAAAATAATACATTTGAAAACTATTTATAAAATGGATTGCAATTCCAAAACAAAATTTAAACGTGTATTTATATTTTTGTTGAGCATAGTAATGCTGTATTAATGAGTTGCTGATGAATCTCTTTCGATAAATTATACAACACGCCTAATTACTCAAGTAGTACTGAATTGCGAAAAAGAAACATCCTTATAACTCCAAAAATAATAATCTTATTAACTAACAGTTTATTGCGTCGGATTAAGAGTCTCATTTCCAATTAAAATATATCTTTGAATTGAAATTTGAATGAAATACAGGGTCATGAAAAATCGAAGAATGTGGGAAACAGGATTACAAATATCTCGGCAACTAATAATTCGATCAACTTCGTTCTTTATGCAAAATATGTGTTATTTTATTGCCTTTTACGATCGCTCATTAAAATAAAAAATGTCGAAAATTTTTATATACCTTTCATCAGAACGAATTTTTCGAGAGTCCGAAAAAAATAGTTCCGGATAACTAGTTCCGTCCCATTCTTACATACTAAGTACATACAAAATTTCAAGTCTCTAACTCAATTCGTTCGGGAGACAGAGCGTTTACAGACAGACAGACGGACGGCAATTTTTTTTTCTAAAAATATGTTTTTCGGAATCTCCAGTATCTAAAACATGCAAATCCGTCAATTTTTTTTTTTTTTTTCGATTTTCAAAACGATTGCAAGACTTACCCTATACTACATATGATGGGTAAGTAAAATGAGGCGTCAAAGTCAAAATATTCATAATTAAAGAAACTTTCACTTAATATTAAAAAAAAAGAGAAAATTAATATTTTGATGGAGTATTTAATTACCATAAAAACAATATTGCTTATTAATCACTACAATATCATTACATTTCGTCGTAACTTTGCAGCAAAGAGACGTTCAACATTCAGCAAATAGAAGTCTGTTAAGGTCTTTTTCAAATGAGCAATTTTATTCTCCATTTTTGGTTTTCTTTTAATAGCCTTGGAAATTTGTGGTATCCATTTATAATCAACCTGTACAATACAGCCTAGGTAAGAGGACACTCGAATCGCTCAAAAAAAAAAAAAAAAAAAAAAAACACGGATGTTAATGTTAAGTCTAAGGGGATGTTACTTTCAAATATTTTGCTCAAATTTTAATATTTTCACATGATTTTTCTTATTGTATAGGATAGTTGAGGATGATTTACAACTGAGCTACTTTTTATTTTTTCGATTTTAATTTCGGATTTTTTTTTTTTTTTTATTATTTTAACTTTTGGAACCGGTTGGCCTCTTAAGCAGAAGTATTGGATAAATCAAACTCTTAATGCTTATTTCAAAATTTGTAAGTTTCTTATTTGTTCTATATAATGCCTTATAAAGATCATTGTATCATCTAAATATCGTGTATAACGAATTTTTTGTGGCAAAAATATTCCATTAGCTACCACTGTGACAAGTGATAAAAAGAGTAAATTAAATCAGATTCTTACTTTTAAACTTCAAAGATGTATGGAATTTATGTCATAAAGTTTGGTGTTTAAGAAAATGAGATACACAATTTATTATAATGATTACCTTTCGCCGGGCGGTATTTTCAGAAAGAATCACGTTTTGAGCACCTTATTGCCAGAACAACGATTGACGCGGAGATGAAGTCAATGCTACGCACCCTTTCTTGTTTGTAACGTCAAACGCCTAGCGAAAAGCAACCCTTCCTTCTGCAAAGAGATCGCGCTTATTGTTCGTTTGTTTTTTCCGTAAATGTTATCAAGCAAAGACTATAATATGAGGAAATGTTATTCACCGTTGTTTACGATTAAAATATAGCTTAAAACAAAGAACTTTTTCAGATTAAAATACTTTAAATTTCACAAAAATCTAATCATAGGTTGTTGTTTTTTTTTCCCTCAATTCAAAAATATTATTTCTTTAATTCGCTATGTTCGAAGAAATTGAGAAGTTAATTAAAAACAGTAGTAAAGATTCTCTTGTAATAAATATGATTCTATTAATCATATGTTTTATGACACATTTGAACTTAGTTTATTTTGTAATTGGCGATGCAGCTAGCTGAACGTTATCACTTTCTCCAACTCGCCAAGGCTGGTGCTCAAAACGTGATTCTTTCTGAAAATGCCGCCGGGCTTGCAAATTTTTAGCACATGAGCAGACGCGCGCTGTAAATTGTACAACAGGAGGAAAACATTCAATTATTGCTGTTTTTGTTTTAATTTTACAAATAATTTAACATACAAATATCATATAAGTTTTCTCTGCTCACAGTTTATGAAAATATTCCACAATACACTTAAATTAATTTTATTATAACACATTAAAGCAGCAGTGAATTTTGTTTTAAAGAAAAAAGAAAGCGAATGTTGTACTTTTTAAAACGCCGCGCCGCCGGAAGGTTAAGAAATTTCTGTAAGTCCACTTTTTTACTGAAAGATGGTTTAAAAAATCCATTTTTCCTTTAGCATTATAGGAAAACAAAAACCTTCAATCAAATTTTAGTTATCTTTTAATGCTTGTAAACTTCATGATTTCTCATAAAGTTGAGATATTATTACCCACGAGGAAAAAATAAATAAAACGAGATTGAACAGAAAAGATCCGCTTGCTCTTTTTCGTCTCCTATGAAGAGAAATTCTTGTGTTAGACAAGAAATCGAGATCCAGTTGCTTTGGAAAACTTTTTAATAAAATGCAATAGTCTCTAGAGGAAAATATCACCTGAAAGCAACTTTAGGAGTTTTAGCTTATTATCGATTTATTATGTGTTAGATTGCTGTTGCACAGTTATGTTGCATTGTCTTAACCCCTTCGCAATTCCTATAACCGATTCTGTTACATAAAGTTTTGCTGTTACCGTTACATAAAAATTTCAACCATATAGATAATGTACAGTATTTTGGATAGAATATACTATTTCAAATCTTTTGTGTGTCCCTGTAAATGCTGTGAATTTCATCTTATGCGCGATATAACTTATATTAAATCTCATGGACGTATATCAATTTTATTATACATGAAAAGTTTAATATAATTAAAATATGTTGCAAACAATTTTCACTTTCCCTTTATGTAATTGAATTCTTTTGTGTGGCCCTGTAAATGAATATTAGCTTTTCTTTTCACCACACATTTTAAAGAATGCATATGTTAATGAATTTCGTACATGAATATAAATCTTAATATATTTGACAGGGTGTAACACCTTTAAAATTCATTTGAAACGATTTTTTTCCCATAGTCCGTAATGAAACGATAAACTTTTGACTGTCCCTGTAAATAAATTAATCATGTTAGAAACTTTATTTGAAATAGGCTTCGTGCTAGGATAAGCGTAAATAATTTCCAAAAAATTCAGCTCAATTCGAGTATATTTACTAGAGTTAGAGCGCGGGCAGACGGCCGGATTGCCAGACAGACAGACAGACGGACAGACAAACTGAAAATATATTCACTTTTTACCTTTGTTGGACAGTGTTAGAAAATTTCAATTTTTTCAAAACTTATAATAAAATTTTAAATCTTATGTCAGAATAAAAGTTTGCTGTTTCATTCATGTGTATCAACATTGATCTTAAATTTTTCATATTTTCATTTTTTTTCATAATTTTTTCTTTTTAGAACTTTTATTAAAACAAAATTTTGTCCATTCATTTATTTATATCAACATTGTTCTTCATTTTTAAAAAAATTATCTTTTTATTTCATTTTTTTTTCATTTCTTGTATTACTCGTAATTCGGCACTTGTACCCTTTGCTTCAAGCAGTTTTCATTAATGCTTGGAAGCCAAAGGGTACAAGTGCCGAATGCTGATAAATATTGCTTAGTTATACATTTAAAACAAAATTTAATCCGCTGTTTTTCTAAACAGTTATTGAAATAAGAGTTCAAAGAACATTAAGAAATAAGCAAAAGATTCCTATCTCAATTCATTCAATTACAATTGATGCTTAACTTTGAACTCAATTTATTCGAAATCTAAATTATGTCACTTGTACCCCTTGGCTTCTGAGGTCCTCACATATTTTGTGCATTTTTAGGCGTTAAGAAAACACTAAAAAACCGAATAAAACTTTGGCGGAATGCCAAATGTTCCGATATCTTTCAAGGTGCACAACCTCTTAACTTTTCACATATTCTCATTTACAAATATGTATCCCCTCATTTATAAATGTATGCTCACATTAGTGAAGTTCTACTGTATAATTTAACATTGTCGTATGTATAATATTTTCAAATAAATGTAATGACGCGTACACTAAAAATCCGAATGACAATAAGGGTCATTACTCCAATTCTAAAAGTTGCAGAATATACCCATTTACATCAAAACTCCTTGTTTATTGTTTTCTAGAATTCCGTTACAGTCGCAGTTGCTTAACCCATTGGGGACGAGCGACACGTATACGTGCCGCTAAAAGGCTTAAGAATCCTTGTTTATTCCCACCAGTAAAATTTTACTGCAAAATTTGCCTTTTTGAATCGGAGCATGTTCTCGATTTCATAAAGCACAAATTTCTGTTTTTAAAGACCGGTGACAAAACATTAAAAATTTCATAAAAGTCTCCCGTTTCGAAGGGGATTCTCTGCACATTCAAATTATGTAAAAGTTCTTTTTTTAACCTTTTTCCGGCACGGGCAAAATCTGTTTGTAAAATGAGAAATTATCGACTAACACCGGAATTCACATTTTTTTTTTATATATATTTTAAATCCTTAATTTAAGCTTTTATTGTAAAGGCAAAATTTGAATAAAATATTATTGGTGCCGTTTGCAAGTTTGGAAATAAAATTAGGTACAGTCGGCTCGCGTTAATTCGAACTCGTCGGGACCACAAGAAATGTTCGAATTGTCCGAAGTTCGAATTGTGGAAAACATCTTAATATGGAACTATTACAAAGTAATTAATGTTATAGAGTTTTTTAAACATATTTAGTCTATTATCATTAGAATATGACTTAATATTAAATTACAATGTATAAATGCATAAACTCATTAAAAGATTAGATACAAGCATGATGGAAGAAAAATTTAAAGCGTCACTGATCGACAGACGGGACACTAAGAAAGTGAATATTAAATGCATGGGATTATATGTATACTCGTTCGGAACAATTTTCAGAAAAATCAAAGAAAGAAAGTTATTCAAATGATCTGAAATCCATGAGAAAGAAAAGAAGAATGAAAAATCGGAATTCTCGTTAGTTCGAATTAAACGAAGTCAAGAGAAAATGAGTTCGAATTAATGAAAAATTGTAACGTTATTCTACCATTGAAAAATTCGGGACTTCCTGTTTAGTTCGAATTAAGCGAAGATTCGAATTATCCGACTTCGAATTAACGAGAGTCGACTGTACCCCAGACCGGGCACAGTGTGCCGGAAAGGGTTAATACCAAAATTTGATATTATAATTGTACGATTTGATAAATTATACCCACATATATCAAACGGAAATTTATTCGGGGAAGTAGCTCAGTATACTTTGTTGAATTTAAACATTTTTCTACAAGAGGGAATTTTGAAACTTCGGAAAGTTGGGGCATTATGAAACTCCGCGCGGTAATTCACACTTTTCGGCCATTAACACTAGAACCGCCATTAGGGGTCAAAATGACCCCTTCCAGAATGATAATAGTCGATTCGAACCAGAATTTTCTTCATAAGATATGTTAAATGCATGTAGCACAAAAATAGAGCAATTAAATAAGTTGAATAGTTTAAAATTCAAATTCTGGTGCGAAACACTTTTCATAAAACTTTAGTAAAATACCCGGCTGTTTTAGTGTTAACGGTAACATCAAAAACTCATGTAACCCACTCAGATACATGAATTTTTGCTGTTGCCGTTACATTAAAAAGTTTTAAGAATCCTACTTTCCTAGAAAAAGTTTAGTAACTTTACAGTTTTTTTTAGTGTACCAGATATTTATTGTGGAATAGTGTATGCATAGCAATTATGTTCATTTACAGGGACACACAAAATAATTCGATTGCAGTAATGTCTATGAGTGATAATTCTGCCTATCTATATTATAAAGGACAAACATATCTGTGCGTAGCGCTGATATCATTCTGAGAATTGCAACATTTTGAAATTTGAAATGAAATTTCGGTTGTGTAATTTTCGCTACGGCAAATTTTTAAACTTCTAAACACCTCACATTTTAAATTTTAAATCGTCGTATAAGGAGAAATATACTTTTAAAGGCAATTTGTTTGAAAGCTATACCTCAATCTGTTCTTGAGTTATATATATATATTTCATGAGTGAGCCAGCAGTATTCGGCGCTTGTGTGCAGAATTTCAAATGACACGCAGTACATTCTTACCTCCAAATATTGTGCTATATTGTGTATGCTAAATTGGCAATAACCAAGGGATATATCAATACAGTTCCCTCATCTCTTTTTACTTAATTTTGATTATAATGGATTTTGAGCTTATTCTATCGATGATAATTTTCAGAATTTTCAAGCTATGTTTTTGAAACTTTCATAAAAATTGCTCTATCTATTTAGCTAACACATTATGCAAATTATATTTTGGTCCCGTTCACGCATCCGCAGTGAAACATTATTTAGTACCTGCTAATTTTTCATACAATTTTTATTATTATTTAATTCTAATTACAGGGTATAATGTACAACGTTGTTTGTCATAAGTTCTGAAAACAACATTTTTTTTATATTAAGAAATCTGCAAATTATAAGCATAAAAACTTGGAAAATTTCGGAAGTGTTTTTATAAAAACCTTAATTTCTCTATGCGTATACATGTTATCTGCATAAAAATGAACACAGTTCATTGCAATAAGCCACTTAATCATAATCTGCAGTTTGAACGCTTTTATTACATTAGTTTTGACAGGATTAATACAAAAGTTATTCGTTCTTTTTCAAAATGTTAAGGGTCTTCTATGAGATTTAATTAAAAAAAAGCCATTCCCGGATATATATGACCTGCACCATTCTGTTTACACACCTGAAGTTTCAGGTTAATTCCTCATGTATTTTTCTAGATATTTAACCCTTCGGACTCCGGCATCTCTTACGCAAATTTTATTTGACCAGCACCAGTTTTTTAAAAGAAGTTTTCTTCAAGTACACAATTCCAAATATGCTCTGATTAAATAAGGCAAATTTTATTTTCCTTTATTACTGATGACAAAAACGAATTTTGCAAGGAAAGATAATGTCCCCGTAGCGGAGACAATGGAGTTAACAAAGGGTTAGCAAAGCGTCTAGAATCAGTTATTTACTTCAAGCTATTTCATTACTATACACTGTTAAAAATCTGCTGCATTTTGCTGCAACGCACACCCTGCTTGTATAGAAAACGGTTACTTGGCCGTGAAATGGAGCTTTCTCATTGGTTGGAATAGAGATATTATATACAAGCGGTGGAGTGCGTTGCAGCAAAATGCAGCAGATTTTTATCAGTGTATAACTGTCGCCGAGTGGTACACTGAAAAAAAAAATCTGTAAATTTGCTAAAAGTTTTCTGGGAAATTGCGATTCCTAGAATTTTTTATGTAACGGCAACAGCAAAAATTCATGTAATAGATAACAGACTTGCACTGAAAAACAAAAAATCTGTCAGCTTACAAAGAATTTTTTATGAAAACTGGGATTCCAAGAATTTTTCAGTAACTTCAACCCAGGTTAAAGATAAAATTCTAGTAAGGTTAGTGAAATTTTAGTAGATTCGTTTGTAAAGTTACAGATTACTGTAACTTTACAAAAATTAGTTTTGTAGATTTACATCTTTTCTATGATAAAAAGTTTATTAAATCCAATTGATTTTTTAAATCACCAGATTTTAAAACATTCACCTTTTATATAAACATTTTAATAAAAATAAAAATTTTTAATTTTACTTAAGAAAGGTGTTATAATAAAAATAAATGACATTGACATGTTTCGGAACCGTCAAATAAGTTCCATAATCATAATATAAATAAAAATAAAATTTCAAAATATTACACGTTCAATACAAATGACACGCGACAATGAGCTATAAATAACTAACAAAAAGATAGAAACAGGGAAAGAAACAATAGATCGTGGTCTATATTTTAATTTAATTTTTTAGAATAGAGCGCGTGTTTTTTGTTAGTTATTTATATCTCATTGTCGCGTGTCATTTGTATTGACCGTGTAATATTTTGAAATTTTATTTTTATTTATATTATGATTATGGAACTTATTTGACGGTTCCGAACATGTCAATGTCATTTATTTTTAAACACCTTTCTTAAGTAAAATTTAAAATTTTTATTTTTATTAAAATGTTTACATCTTTTCTTGTACAGTGTACAGATAAAATGTTAGCAACCATACAGATTTCGGCAACTTTACATCTGTAAGGTTACAGATTTTTTTTTTATTTTTTATTTTTTATTTTTTATTTTTTATTTTTATTATTATTTTTTTTTTTACAGTGTAGCAGTACAGGTCTCGAAACTCTAAAGTAGTTTGTGCGATTCTTTGATCAGCGACTTTTATTATATCTCCATTTTCTTCAATTGATGTATATTTTACCACCTGTAACGGAGAAAAAGCAGAAGCTCGGATATTCACTGTAAAAGGGAAAATCTTAATAGCACTGTTAAAAGGAAAATTTCGTAAAAATATTTCTGAAAGCGTAACGGAAATTTCTGAAATTGGGTTTTAAAATATTTTATGCGTTTTACTTACCCATCATACGTAGTATAGGGTAAAGCTTGCAATCGTTTTGAAAATCGAAAAAAAAAATGGCGGATTTACATGTTTCAGACGCTGGATAATCCGAAAAACATATTTTTAGAAAAAAGAAGTTATCGTCCGTCTGTCTGTCTATGTGTCTGCAAACACTCCATCTCCCAAACAAATTCAGATAGAGACTTGACATTTGCTATGTATGTAGCATGTAATAATGGAGAAAAGCTTATTTAATATCAGTAACCTCGATTATCCGAAACAATTTTTTCGGACTCCCGAAATATTCTTTTTGGTGAAAGGTATATAAAAAAGTTCGATTTTTTTATTTTTATTCTAGTAGTCAATATAAAAGACAATAAGAAACATAAATTTCGCATAAAGAATGATGTCGAATGGGTAATTAGTTGTTGAGATATTTGCAATCATGTTTTCCACGCTCTTTGATTTTTCACGACCCTGTATTTCCTTGAAATTTCAATTCAAAGATATATTTTAATTGAATATTTTATATTTTAATTGAATTAAAATGAAACGCTTAATCTAATGCAGTAAGTTGTTAGTTAATATAATTATCATTTTTGGAGTTATAAAGATACATCTTTTGCGCAATTCAATATTATTTGATTTATTTTCATATTTTATGGTATGCATTTCCATGATGGATAAGTATTACGGTGGCCCCCAACGACTAGTTTCAATTTGTTTACTTAAATATCATCTTTCATTTTATTTTTACTGGGAAGTTTTTTCATACTATCCTGAATGTACTAGAAAAACTTCCATAATGCATGTTCGGCGCAAGATTTTTCTTTCGTGGTTTCTTTAAACAACTGTTCTTTTATCTACAATTTCTCGTTTTGGCAAAGAACTTTAAGAAATTCATTTTCCACTGAACATTTTTTTTAAAAAAAGGTAAATAAATAAAATCTTGTTTATTTTTAATGCTTGTAATCTCACGATTCGTTGGTAATTTAATATCTTTCTCACCGTTAAGGTACAGCCAATATAGAATGAAAAGATAAAAAGCCCTCTTATTCTTTTTCGATCTTTCAATAAAAAGAAATTATTGGACTAGGCAGGAAATCGAGATTCCCGTAGCTTTGGGGAACTTTCTTAATAAAATGCTATAGTTTTTCCTGCAAGAAAGCAACTTTAGATATTTTATCTGTTTATCGATTTATTGCTGATTGTTTATTGCTTTATTGCTTTAGATTGCTGATTGACCGTAAAGCATGGTGACGTCACTGCAACGTCGTTGTGAAGTCACATTGTGACTTTGTGACCATCGATTGTCGATGTGACGTCACGTGACGTCGATGTGAAGTCACAGTGACTAAAATGTGAAGTCGTTATGGCCGTTTTAGAGCTGTTTTGTGACGTTTCACAAAGTGGTGACAAATTTGTGAAAAATGTGTCATTTGTGACTAATTTGACATTAACATTGTGACGAAACTGTGACAAAAGCGACGATATTTAAATTCCCCGAAACATGTTTTTTAAAGTAAATAACATGTTTTGAAGGATATTTATAAATTTCTAAAGATTTTTTAAGAAAGTCACATCTCAGTCACAATGTGACGTCACTGAGAGGTGGCATTTTGGTCATAGATGTGTTGTGACCAAAGTGACTCACAGTGACGTCACTGTGACCATGCATGCTATTAGGGTGATGATTGTACCGAAAGGGTCTAGAGCAGCGCTTCCCAACTCTTTCTTTCACCCACCCCTTTCTTAACCCTTTCGGGTCCGATATTATTTTAATTTTGAAAAGAAAGTTACTTTTATATTAATAATGTTAATAGTAGCCATCCAAATAGATTTACTATTTTTATGAATATGTCATTGGATCAAATATAAGGAATGTAGTTAGTTTGGGTACTATTCAATTCATATTCATAAGACAATAGACTAAGGAAGAGTTTTTGGGAACGTTTTGGAAAATGTCGCATTACAACAGGATTTGACAGGTGTTAAAACTTTCTAATAATTTTTGCTTTTCATCACACATAATACGTTCAGAAAAATAACCTATATTTTGCATTTTAAGAGTGAAATGTGTAATTAAAACAAAAAAAATCACCAACGGTGCAAAGAGAATTAAGCAAACTTTTATTAGTAGTAGTAGTAATTAGTGCTGAAGTATAAGTGGAGCCATAATAACAAAGGCATAGTCACACACTACCGTTACTACATGTCGATAGTAAAAAAATAATTGTAACGACAATACGATATGTAATGAAAAGACATGTACTATTAATAGTACACTGTAAAAAAAAAAAAAAAAAAAAAAAAAAATCTGTAAAGGTACTACACTTTATCTAGGAAACTGGGATTCCAAGAACTTTTCCTGTAACGGTAACAACAAAAACTCAAGTTTTAGAATCAGTTACATGGATTTTTCCTGTTATCGTTACATGAAAAGTTCTTGGAATCCCAGTTTCCTAGAAAATGTTTAGTACCTTTACAGATTTTTTTTTACAGTGTACACCAGACCCGGATAAGTTAAGCTTTTCATTTCAGAGTATCCCCAGTTCTCTCAGGCCCTTATTACCGCATGGGCAAATCGGGACTTTGCCCATGGGCTCCGGCCCCAAATCCATACATTAAATTATTATTTTTCCTATATCAGTTCTTCCATATGTTGAAGATGTTAAATTCATCTTAAACTAATAAAACAAATTGATAAAGTTTTATAAAATAGTTTTGCTCTTTAACAAGGGGGAAAAAAAGGTGTACTTTTTTAATTAAGTTATTTAATTTAGATTTGACAGATATAAGAATTTTTTTTCTATTTAAATCCAAGGTCCAAAAATATGTCTATGCATAACACATACACATAGGAGTGACCATCAGTTCTATTTGAATAATGTTGCAATGATTCGAAAGCGGGGCCCCCTAATTTATCTTTGCCCAAGACCCAATTAATCATAATCCGGGCTAAGTTTTCATAAACACGCCCCCTCCTCACCCCCTTCCACTCAGCTAGATAATATTACAGCCATACTTTTTTAATTAGTGACATTGTTATCATTAACATATAATAAGTCTATGTAAATTATATTGTCATTTCTAACACTTTTGCGGCTTTACTAACCATTTTCGTAATTTCCACCAGTATCGATATTACTTTCACGTGCCCCTGGGGATACGCATATTCCATTTTGGAAACCGCTCGTCTAGAGCAATTATACTCAACTTTTGGCCCGCTGAAATTCGGCCCAAGACAACCAATGATTAATCCATTTTTGTATAACTTTGCGATGCACATAAATGATTTAATTTCACTGCTGAAGATTAATTCAAAAATTAATTTTAACTATGCTTATACATTATAGTTCCTCAAACAAACTTTAGAAAGAAGAATCACAAAGATCAGCATATCTTCCAAAGAATATTGAGTGCGTAGCATGTATCGTTCATTTACAGAGGCGTGCAAAAGAAATCGGATACAAGACTGACTAGGATCGATATTTTCTAGAAGTGCGTTTTCAGCTGTAATACGCATTTTTAAATCTGTCTAATTTTCAGTGTATAACGTGGCGTGTGTAAATTCTTTGTGATCAGTGCTTTGCATTACCACACTACAGGTCTATATAGTTCGATTCCAAACTGCGGATTAAGTAAGGTTCACTGAACCTTCGATCTCTTCAGAGTCTTTAAAATAAGTACCAAGTTTGCTTGGAAACTAAACACTGAGGGTTCCGCGTAAAGCTGATCACCTGACCGGGACATTTGCTATACATCACCTAAAATTAGGTGGTCGAGAAAACAGGGCTAGGTATTTGATCCTGATCCTTATTGGATTAATCAGCAGGTTCAATTTTAGTAGAATATAGGGGACTACACTAAAGAATTCACAAGCATTGCCAGATATGGATTGCATGAGTTGAAAATAAATTTTTACTGAGTTATGTGTTTTTTTTTTTTTCTTATTTAGATATCTATTTTATTGTATAAAAAACATAAATTCTTAAAAATATTGCGTAATATTATTATAATAAAAGATAACGTTATAAAAGTTTAAACTGTGGATTTAATTTTGTAAAATTCAGTAACATGTTTGCTTGCAATGTCCATTCAAAAATTTATAAAATTAAATGCAAATGTAATATGCGAATAAACAACTCTTGTTGTCCTCTAATATGTCTAGGTTAAGGCCCCAGCAGGATTTAAATATAAACTTTCATTTCATGTAAATTTTTCGTTATGCCAACCTCTAACAGCAACATTATTATTAATTTTATTATTTTTGCTTCATAATATCTCGAGTTTTAGAAATAACTAACTTTATTTAAAAGTTTGTTATTTATTCTTGGTTAATGTTCGCAGATAGTCTGAATTTTCTCTTTGCACATCAAACTAGAAAGAAAAAAAAAGTTATTTCTAAACTTATTTAATGATCCTTCAAAAATATTTTGAAACAGCAGGCGGTTTCTTTGAATAATTTTTTAGCCTCAAGGTACGAAATTCTAAAACTAGACATTTATGTAAATTTGAATACGTATTTATTGAAAATCGTGTTTTTCAAATAATTCATAGAAAAAAGATACTGCAAAAGCAAAATATCGTAGTTGAACATAAGTTTTAGAAATGCCGGATTTTTAAAATCTGTTATGGATGTTTTGATAATGTTTTTAAAATATGTTCTAAATATTCAAACGACGTACATAGATTTATTTACCTAATCTTTTTTTTTTTTTTTTTTTTTTTTTTTTTTTTATAATATAGTTTAAGCAATATTTTGTTTTTGTTTTTCTCTTAAATTAATAACTATTTAAATGTAAAGAAAAAAATGCGTAAATTAAAATCCAACATGTTATTTATTAATATTTTAAATAATAAGTAATAAAATTATTATAAATAATTATTCAACTTTTGTAACGTTATAATTATAATACTAATAAATCTTTAATAACAAACATGTTATTTATATATATAGATGTATGTATTATATTCAAGTTCTTCATGATATTCAAAATGAAATTCTAAAAATTTTAACAACATACATTTTAATTCATTTACTACAGGTTCTTCTTAAAATAACTTAAACAGAAATTCTTTTTAAAATCTCAAGAGAATAAAACTAGTTCCATAACTGTTTTAAATTAATGAGACAATTAAAAACTGAAAATTAAATTTCAGTTGATTAATCAGACGTATATTCAAATTTATAAAAGTAATAATAAAAAATAAATTAGCCAAAGCGTATTTCCAGAAACATTATTAATTTAAAGCGTTAACACGTATTAAATATGACCAATTAAAATTACTTTAGCAATTAGTTTTATTAACAAATTTGTGAAACTAACTTATTTTGAAATTATTATTAGTATATATCTGAATAGTATCAAAATAAAAATTTAGTGTTCAAAATATTGTTTAAGATTCAAAAATTATATTACTAGGAATCTGACAGTTTCGAAAAGATGAAATTACGTAATGTCATAAAAACAATTTTTAAGAAATAAATGCTTATTGGTGATAATTCTGTTTTTATTTGCTTTAGTTCCATTTTCTTCAATGTAAATGTTTCTGTAATATATTTTGATTAAGGTTTCAGGAATTTTAACAATTTATCTTAGTGTATATTTAATATAAAAATTCTGTTGTAATTAAAAAATTAAATATTCCAAATTTTCATAGATCACTGTAGAATACTATCTCCAAGATGGTAGGTGGTATTGTGTAATGCTGTATTCTGGTAAATATTCCCTAAAACTTGGAGAAAAACCAGAAAACAAAATTCAAATTAATTTTTAAAGCCATAATGGAAGTTTTCAAATACATCATTGAAAAATTATTTAAGGCGAGATAAATATAAAATTGAAAGGAAAATAAATAAAAAGGGATCCCCCAATAAAAAAAAGATGTTATAAAAATCATATTTGTCACTTTGGGCATATTATTTAATACTAGAACCGCGGGTAATTATACTCAAATTTCATAAAAATATTTCACACCAGAATTTTTAATTAAAATATTTAAATTATTTATTTAAACTATTTTAATTCAAAACATATATAATTTTTTTGCGAAGAAATTTCTGGTTTCAACCGACACTTATTCATTTGATACGGGTCAAAACGACACGTCACCGCGGTTCCAGTGTTAATATTTCACATGTAACTTATGACAAGTGTTAAATAGTAAAGTATTATCAATACTTAATTTCATTAATCATCTCGTCCAATGTCCCTTTAAAAGCAAATGTTTTAACGTTATTTTTCTCAGTTTGCATTTTTTTATATTCTCATTTCATTCGAAATGTTAAGACTTCTACAATAATTAAGCAAATTCTCTGAATTTTTTAAAAAGTATCTTTAGATGCTAAACAACGGATTTTTTATGAATTTGTAACTTAAAAACGTGCGATTTTACGACGTTTTTTCTATATACATACATACCATATACATTCATTTTTTTTTTCTGCTGCTTTAATACACTGATCAAAAATCCGAAACTTAGATTTATAGAAAAAACTACCTGGATAAAGGATGAAAAAAATCTTAATTCCCAGCGTGAAAAATGAAAAAGAAGAATGAATTTTTAAATTGTTACTAAAAAAAGTTTTTGCTATACATAAATTTTAACGTTTTTTATCATCTTTATGACCATGCTTTATTCAAACATGAACCTAAAAATATAATATTGGTTATAGTTACAAAATAAATTTTTATTGGCACCGAATTCCCTTAAAGATCAAACATACAAAGTATTACTTTTACGTAGTTTTAAAAATGCATTTATGCTGCACTTTTTTTTTTTTTTTTTTTTTTTTTCCTTGAAAAAGAAACTTTTTTTTTCTTTGGATTGCATAACTATTTATGCATAGAGTCCATTAATAATAAAAAAAAATACCAAATCTATATTAATTTTATGTTTTTCAATGTAAAAATTAAAAAAATATATATATATATAAGAAATCGTCAAAAAATGTACTTTTTGAGTCCCAATGTATCATCAAATTTTATGGACAAAAAATAAATTTAACGGTTTTCGGTGTTCAATCTGTCTTAAATTATCAATTTGTTAATATAAATCCATAACTGAAATTTAAAAAAGCACATAAATAAACCCTGTGCTCTGAAGAGTTTAAGATGAATTTTGAAGACATGAAAATAAAAACAGAGACGCAAAGTGTATTTTACTGGGGAGGAGAGTAAACGTCAAGGTATAAGATATTCCCTAACGAAAAATTGTTAATTACTCTTTCTCTCGGTGTTTTATTTTTAAGCCACTTTGAAAAAAGAAATTATATACTCCTTAAAAATAAATAAATAAATAAAATCTTTAGAGAAAAAGAAAATTTTGCTAATTTTCAAAATCCAAGGGAGGAATCTAATTTCACCCGGTACCACTTATAAATACGTTTTATGTCCTTTTGCAAATAATTCTGAGCATTTATGCAACTTTTTTTTTTTTGTAAGAATTTCTTATTTAAAATACAAAGCAGCCTTGGTTATGTGCCATTTATACAACTATATATTCATTTTCCAGAAGCATTAGGCCTTTCTTTAGTGAGTGCCAAAGTAGGTCTGGCACAGGTAAATATATTTCTTAGTTATCAGTTTGTTAATATAAAGCCATAACTGAAATTTTAAAAAATCACACAATCAATCACACCCTGGTGTTTGATGAGGTTAAGATGAAATTTAAATACTTGAAAATAGTAAAAACAGAAATGCAAATTGTGTTTTACGAGGGCGGAGCGTAAAAGGTCTGGGAAAAAGAGATTCCCTAATAGAAAATTGTTAATTACTCTTTCTCTGGCTGTTTAATTTTTAATTCATTAAAAAGAAAATTCCACTCTTAAAAAATATTAATCTTTAAAGAAAATACAATTTCATTAATTTTCTAAGTCCAAGGTAGGTATCTGAGCCCACCCGGCACCGCTTATGAATAGTATACTATTTGCAAAACATTCCCAAAACAAAGCAGCCTTGTTTTTGGAGCATTTATATAACTATTTATGCATATTCCAGAAGCATCACAGACATTTCTTTTAGTAAGTGCAAAAGGAGGCCTTACACAGGTGAATTAAAAGCAAACACCTGCCCGTGTATTGCGAAGTAACTGACCTTGCATGCAATTGCCGCGACCTTCAAGCAGACCTTAATGAGAATTCCTGGAACACATAAAATTGCCGATACTTACAAATTGGGCTAAATGGTAAAAAGATCGACTAAGAATGGAATTGCATTAAAAGCGACCACATGCAGCGAAACATTGGCGACGATATTTCGTGTGTCGCCGTTTTTCGAATTCATTGCCGTAATGCCTAGGGCTGAAATCTTCGACATATTTTTCGTTTATTTTACATCGTCAACATTGATGTGTTGACGTCGTGGTGCTATTAATAAAAGCTGGAAAAGTAAATGAAGGGGAAATAATATAAAAAACGGTATGAATGATTAACTATACTAATACTCTTTAAAAAAAGAAGTACGTTTGTCAAAAAAATATATATACAGAGCACTCAATAAATCTATTGACATTTCAGAAATTCATTTTAAAAAAAAGAACAACTTGTCGCATTCAAGTGTAGTTTGTACTATAAGACTTGTCAAAATGTCAGAATTTTTGTGGAAAACGAATTTTCTTTGAAATATATGTTGGAAAAATATTTCCACCATTTGCCGCGTCTTACATTACAAAACCCTCTCCTTAGGAATTGGTTAATTTTTACATGTTTCTGAAATTTAAATGGACTTTTATTTACCTTTTATCTCCAAACATTCCTCTTGACATGTTTTAGGATTGAATTTCATGAATTTTTAAAATGTGAACTTTTCGGACAGTGAATTTTTCAATGGCTTTAACTCTTTATCTGTGGAATTATTTATCAAAAAATGGCTTCACCTCACTTATGATCTTCTTTAATATCTGATGATATACTGAAATTTTAAATTATTTAAATTTTAAATAATTTAAATATATAGATAGTTATGAATTTTTTTGTAAAATATTTACAAAAATAATCAGATTAATTAACACAAATATTTTAAGTAAAGCTATATCTATCTAAAGGATTAAGAAAACCACCTCTTTTTTTAAAACATTTAGCTTCGACTGTTTTTCCGCGCTTTCTAAATTTGATCGAGCAGAAAATTTTATTTGAAAGGAAAAATAATTTTTTATTAATAAACAGATTAAAGAAATTTTACATTATTCTTCAATGGTAATACCGCCAGTGTATGAAGAGTTAAATATTTTTCTATTGCGACAAAAACCACGACGCTTTGTCAAGTGTTACGATGCACTCCGATATGACGATGTGTTATAATTTTTTTTTTATGAGTTTTGAAATGTTAACGTATTTACAGAATACCTTGTATATACATATACACATATAATGGTGGGAAAAAGAAGTAAACACTCCTTGCTACCTCTACAAAAAATTGTCATACAAGAAAGCTAGAGGTATCAAATAATTGAAAATAGAGTCTACTTTCATATGATGTATAGGGAAATTTGCTTAGAGAGCTATCGACATCTAAAAATTAACCCAAACTTTCTTTTTTTTTTCAAAAACAATATCCAACTTTGACACCATAAATAAATTCTACAACTTTCAATCAACTTAAGGAGACAGGGTACCCAGAAATTAATCTAAATGTCGATTTTCATTTTTTTTTTATTATTATTAACTGAAAGTTTCTTTAATTGTGAAAATTTTGACACCCTATTTTATCTATACGATGTTTATATCGCGAGATATTGTAAATTTTGTTTCCATCGCAATGACCCATAGAACCGAAAACTTTAACCCCTTCCGGGGCAGTGTGTCCGGTCTGGACACACCTAATTTTAATTCCAAACTTGCAATCCGGTGTCAGTCGATAATTTCTCATTTTACTAACAGAATTTGTCCGCGCCGGAAAGGATTAAACCGATTTTTCTCCCTGTTCATATTTTTACAACTTGCTTGTTCGATAAGCACTAAGCCTTTTTTGCTAATTTAGAGAGAGATTTAGATTTTTTTTTTCTTATTCTTTATGAGGTATTTAATATTTTTGTACATGGATTTAACATTGAAGTTCATAATTATTATTTTTTTATTTTAAATTGAGAGTTTGTTGAATTTCCTTCATTTTTAAATACACACGAGAGAAAAAAAAAATCATATTAAACGTAAAATCCCATACATCTAAAAATCCATATGCAGTAGTATATTCTAATGAATGTGTAAAAAATCGAATTCAAAATATTTATATTTATAAAAGTAGCAGAAATTAAGTTAATTTTTTTAATTAACTTTTAGTAAAATAGGCTGTTTTGGACAAAAAAAAACTTGTCTTTTAATTTTTTGTATTGAACATTTTGCCAACAAATACAGGGTGTTTATAAAGTGTCGGACCCATTTTTATGTTTAATAACTCATAAAATAATAAAGATAGATTAAAATTAATAACATAAATGGTTAGATAGACTCAAAAAGTTTCATGACCCTTGTCAATGAACTTCCACGTGTTCCTCCTTCGTCGCACGGAGAATATCAAGTCGATAGCCAATTTCACGCCAGGTAGCGGCAAGCATGTCGGCATCCACAGAGGCTTTTAAGTCATCAATGTTCGACACTCTCCTCCTGTAAACTTTGTCCTTTACAAATCCCCAAAGGAAAAAATTCCAGCGGCGTTATATCAGGTTATCTGGGTGGCCAAGGAATTGGACCTCCTCGCCCATTCCATCTTCCTGGAAAATGGTCATTCAAAAAAGTACGAACGATGGTACCCCAATGAGATACCCCAATGATGATATTCCAGTGTCTTTTTGCAACAAGATGGTGCACCACCTCATTGGGGTACCATCGTTCGTACTTCTTTGAATGACCATTTTCCAGAAAGATGGAATGGGCGAGGAGGTCCAATTCCATGGCCACCCAGATCACCTGATATAACGTCGGTGGACTTTTTCCTCTTGGGATTTGTAAAAAACAATGTTTACAGGAGGAAAGTGTCGAACATTGATGACTTAAAAGCCAGAATTACAAGCGCAATAGCCTCTGTAGATGCCGACATGCTTGCCGCTACCTGGCGAGAAATTGACTATCGACTTTATATTCTCCGTGCGACGAAGGGGGGCACACGTGGAAGTTCATTGACAAAGGTTATGAAACTTTTTGAGTCTATCTAACCATTTATGTTATTAATTTTAATCTATTATTTTATGAGTTATTAAACATCAAAATGGGTCCGGGACTTTATAAACACCCTGTATATTGCAATATTATTCAAAATTGATGAGATGGTTTCAAGGGTACTGTGTTCTCTGAAATGCAAATTTTCATGAACCTGGATTAGTTTCAGAGGGGGGGGGGGATCAATTATTCTAAAACGAACGTATTTTAGGGGCAGTGTTCAAATTAAATTTTGGTATTCGATCGTTAATAACCTTCAGAAGGACTATGTGACTTCTGTTAATGCATTATTCTTGCCAATATGACCATTTCCCTCTCTTAGTATGCTTTGGCTATTGCCAGCCAAAAATTCAATAAAATGAGTATAATATATTTTTCTCAAATTATGACTTTTTCCACATCATAGACATTAATTTAAACCATCATTTTGACTTTTTTAATGATTATTCGGAAACTACTTAAAAGAGAAATTTAAAATTGAGACTAATTGAATTTTTATTGAATTCCGTTCATTTTTGAGAAAGTCCACAAAATTTCTGTCACATACAGACGGACAGACTCACAGACATCCACTTCGTAAAAACATGTTTTTCGGGTTCTCTGACCTCTAAAACATGTGAATCCATCTAAAACTAAAAGTGAAAAATTTTCACGAATCCAATACTTTCTTCTAAGAAAGTGAAAAGAAAAACGTCTCTCTGGCTCTGGTGTAATTAGTAAAGCTATTTAGGAACAACTTTTACGCGAAAGGCAGCAGCTTGTATTGACAATCTCTTCCACAAAATAAACAGTTGTACTTCTTAAAATCGATAAATGCAGCCTTTCTTTTTAAAGAAACAAGGGATTAAAAAAAAAAGACGGAATCGTAGAAAAGGAAGTCAAGGTTCTTACTATGTTCAGCGAAAGTGAATAATGCCGCAAACAACTCTGTTTTGGATAACGTTGCATCGATAATACAGTTGATGGAAAACAAATTGGCTTCAGTTCTTTTTTTATGCACAAGATTTTTTTTTCTTTTTTGCGGAAGTATTGAAATTCGGTTTAAAAAAATTCTTAAAAAGTAATGTACCATAAAAAATACCATATACAAGAGATTAAATACTTTTTCTAATTTCTAAAATGATATAAAATTAGAACTTTACGAACAGTATAAAATAGTTTTATTTGACGGTTTACATGTTTAGATACTGCCTTAGCCATTTTCAAAAGGAATAAATGAGAGTAAAAATAATAATTTAATAAATGTAACAAATATTTGGAAAATAATTTTTTCAAAGACTAAAATTTAAGACATAAATAAATTCTATATTTTAAAAAAATCCCTCTCTTTTTGTAAACAATGCATGTTTATTTCACAATTAGAGTTAAATAAAGGTGAAACATCTTAAAGAGATTTAAAAGGTATGAAAACAAAGAGTATTGGGTGCAGAGAAACACAATAGCAAACCTACGAGTCAACTACTAAAATTGGTTTTTAGGTCTTTACCACCAAGTTATAGATTGACAGACCGATTGCGTTTTAGCATGCGAATCGAATTTTAATTAATTCTAGAATTTCTTGATGATGTGATTGTCTGAGCTGCCGGCTCCCGGTCTAATAACAATGTCAGGATGGCGATTGGTCCGGGAAAATCACAGTTTAATAAAGAGGAAATTTTCAGCATTTTCTTACTTTACATAATGTTTAGGGTTTGAAGAAGGTGGCTTTCTCTTTAACAAAATAGTGGTATTTGACACTTTTTTGACTGTGTTTTTCTTTGACCATTCGCCACTCTGTATGTATATAAATAACGACAAATATAAGTAATTCTAGATTGTGAATTTATAAAGAAAAAATCAAATATGCATAACATTTTGGGGACAAAAAAGAAAAAGTTCACTTATAGATAATCCTCTATCTTAATTTTTAATATCCTTGGTTATTTCGCACTCTTTCCTTATTACTCGATAAGTGCATATAAAGAGTGTGTACTGTATTTTAAGACAGATTTTTTTTAAATAACGAGAGATAAAAAAAAAAAATATGTTAATTAAATTTCAAATTCGAGGGAAGGATAATTCTCCCCCACTGCCCCTCTTACGAGCACATCATAAGAAACTAGATGACTATCAAAAGAAAAAAGACAAGACAACGTAATTCAAAATCACATTATTTTAAATGTGCAATAAAAAGGGAGAAATATAATATGTTTTTTCCTTTGCATACGTGCAGCCATCTTGTGTATACGATGTGAGTCAAATGATGATACTCATTAAAAGTGAGATGTAGATGTTGATGGCCTCGTCATCATCACTATCTTCATCATCATAATCGTTGTCGGAACTCGATTTTGTTTACGGGGAGAATAGAATTTCACTTGGCGAACTGTGCAGTTAGATTTCATTTTTAATGTTTTCATTTTTTTTTTTTTTTTTAAGTATATTCACTTCCAAAGCAACCTTAATATTTTTACCTTCTTTTATTTAACTCATGCTCGTTTTTAGGTGCGTTCGTAACTATGTAAACACGTAGCACCTACAGTCTACGTTCAGTCCGTCCGTCAGCACGTAGTTTATTGACAGGAACAATCAAAAGTATTCCTTTACATGGCGGCCAATGGAAAGGAATAGTTACGAGTGTATTTTGAGATAGAATATATACAGGGATGCAGGTGGAAGGTATACGCAGGAGGCCATATACCCTCTCGATTTCTAAAGAATATTTTATTCCCTCTATTTCTCAAGAAAACAATAGCATATACACTAGGGTATACCCTCTGCCTTGAGCGTATACCCTCCGCTTAGAGCGTATATCCTCTGCTATTTCTACGACTACACCTCTGAATATATATACATATATATGTACTTTTATAAATAAAACCAAAGTAACTCGGATATTACCATAACAAAAATTCATTCAAACCAGTATTTATACTGATTTCAAAATAACAAGAGATAAAGAAAATTTTTTTAATTAAATTTCAAATTTGAGGGAAGGATAATACTTTCCATTGCCTCTCTTACAAAGCACATCATATAAGAATGTAGATGACTATCAAAAGAAAAAAGACAAGACACCGTAATTCAAAATCACATTATTTTAAATTAGCAATAAAAAGGGAGAAATAAAATTATATGTTTTTTTTTTTTTTTTTTTCTTTGCATACGTGCAGCCATCTTGTGTATACGATGCGAGTCAAATGATGATACACATTAAAGAGAGATGTAGATGTTGATGGCCTCGTCATCATATCATCACTATCTTCATCATCATAATCGTTGTCGGAACTCGATTTTGTTTGCGGGGAGAAAAGCATTCTTTCACTCGGGGAACTAATGCAATTCAATTTCATTTTTAATGTTTTCAATTTTACAAAATTATTTTCCCTTCCAAAGCTTATGTAATATTTTTACCTTCTTTTATTTAACTCATGCTCGTTTTTAGGTGCGTTTGTAATTATGTAAATATGTAGCACCTACAGTCGTCGTTTAGTCCGTCCATCTGTCTATCTGTCCGTCCGTATATAACAGAGCAAAAACTAACCAAGTGAATCATTTGAAATTTAAATATACAGTTGTTGCATAATTTTGTCGAGTCATTTCAAATTTTATGAAAATCGGATGCATAGTTCAATTACAGGGGCAATCAAAAGTACTCCGTAACAGGACGGTGAATGGGGAAAAAATAGTTTCAAGTGCATTTTAATGATGTCACACTCTTTTGACCATAATAAAATTTATATGCATCTATGAAGTATATACTATTAAGAAATATGTTCTGTACAATCTGTGTTGCGAAGAATATTTGTTATTGATTTACAGGGCCGCATAAAAGTATTCTGTTACTTCATAGTATAGGTGAAAACATTGCTTGTGGCGCGTCTTAATTACATTAAACTATTTTACATTTTATGAAATTGATATATGCTGTTGAGGTTTACAACGAGTTACTTCGTATATAATAGAAAACAGATAGCATTTACAGAGACACACAAAAGATTTCGATTGCTGTACCGTATCCGAAGTACTGTATACTATTATAAGATCTGAATATTTTAAAACTTCGTTATAGTTGGAACACACCTCACTTGCTACGCTTGATGCGTAGTATCCGACTTGTTGTAGGGTAACATCCCCAGTAATTGGCACTTTAAGAATTTGTCTTTAAACTTACTTCAATTTTCATTACAAAGAAATAAGATATTTAGTTGGATATATTTTTAAATCAAAGAAGGCATATCTGTGCATCTATTTTGCCCACTAAAAGCAAAAAAAAAAAAAAAAAAAAAAAAAAAAAAATGAAAAATGAAAAAGTATTTTTATAAAAATATATTTATGAAAAGTTGCTGAAATCACCAGTAATTGGCACCTAAAGCACCAGTGTATGACATCTTGTGATCCAGTAATTGGCACAAGTTTATATTTAAAAAAAACTTTACATTTTGCATTGGGTTCAATCGCTTTAAATGAATTTACTGTAGATGAAGATGCCATATTTCAGGTTTTTGAGAGTAAGAAATCAACATATTAGTCTAAAATGTGAACACTTTAAAACAATATAATATATTTACATTAATACCCAGTAATTGTCATGCTGTCCCCAGTAATTGCCATATGAAGCTTTAATGGATTTCAATTACTGATAATATTTCATATTTTCAAATAAAAACAAATGATAAACAAAATTAGTCTATAACTTTAAAAGTACTTCCAAAATAAGTGGTTTAATCTCAAATTCCTGGTAATTGGAATAGGTGCCAACTACTTGGAAAAAAATTGAAGCACCATTAATTGGCATCTATCATTAATTCAGAAATCCAGATATTAGTGTCGAAAATACTTTTACATAATTAAAGTATGCCTTTTTAACTAAACAAAATTGTTGTCAATTAAAATTTAAAATATATTATAAATCATATAATAATGAATTGAAAAGCATACCTCCCTTAAACCAAAGAAGAAGCATTTGCAACAAAAATGGCTAATTTCATTAAGCCATAATTGTTTCTGTTTCCTAGGCACTATTGTCATCTAATAGCATAAATCAAAGTTATGATTTTTAGCGTAAATGAGCATATAACAGGTATATGGTCTTGCATTTTTAAAAGACTGGATATAAATCTTATTTTAGGACATGTTTGTAGGATGTGCCAATCACTGGTGCATGTCAATTACTGGGGTTGTTACCCTATGTAAGGATAGAATTTTATAATCGATTTTTAAAGGATCTCGGGAGTCCTAACCGCTTTGGAACAATGAGTGCATATACAGGGTGTCCCAGAACTTCGTGTACAAATTTTGAGGGGTGGTAGAGAACATCGTTCGGAACCACAATTACATAGGAATGCATGGGCGGAAACGTCTTTTTAAACCTTTCACAGACACTGGTTTGTATATGAAACTACAAAATTTTTAATACAAAATTAACACTGACACCAGAATTTTAATATGATTTTTCCATTTATTATGTATATGAAATGTCTGGCTTTTCTTCTATGAAAAAAAAAAAAAAAAAAATTCTGCAGTTTCAGATGTCATTCATATTTTTCCACATTTTAGCAATGGGAGTGCTTTGTCCGTGAAAAACTCAAAGAAGCACAAAGACACAGTTATGACACAAAGCGGAGAGTAGTGTAGAACGCTTTATTACACAGAAAAAGTATAAGAAATGATTTAATTTTAAATTAAATTTAAAATTATATTTCTTCAAAATCAAGTACCTTAGTAGCTATCAGAAATTGCTAAAATGTTGAAACATATAAATGACATCAAAAATCGCGAAAAAATGTATTTGCAAAGAAGAAAAAAAATACATTTCACATACATAATTAATTGGAAAAGTCATATTAAAATTCTGGTGTCAATGTTCATTTTGTATTAATTTTTTTTTTTTTTTTTTTTTTAAGTTTAGACATATCATTGTCTGTGAAATGGTTAACAAGTAAAGATAACGTTTCCGCCCATGCGTTCTTATGTAATTGTGGTTCCAAACGATGTTCTCTACCACTCCTGAAAGTTTGTACACGAAGTTCTGGGATACACTGTATACGCATCTTCAAAAGAAGCTTAAAGCATTTGTTTTTAATACCACTAAACAAGAAACGTAAAATTTGACTTTTTTAATCAAGACATTTTCTTAATTGATAAACTAAATTTAATTATTCGACAAAAAGTGGTGTCAACCGAATAAAATTCACATAAAAGTTATTGGTCCTGAACAGGAGCAATCAAAGACTAGTTGTTGGGGAGCCACCATAATACTTACCCATCATGGGTATACTTATTATAAAATATGAAAATAAAACATGTATAAACTATTTATAAAATGCACTGCAATTCCAAAAGAAGATTTATACGTATATTTAAATATTTTTAACACATAGTAATACTCTATTAATGAATTGCTGATGAACCAATTTCGACACATTTTATAAGACGTCAAACTACTCAAATAGTACCGAACTGCGTAAAAGAAACATCCTTACAACTATAAAAAAGTAACCATATTAACTAACAGTTTACTTCATTGGATTAAGCGTCTTATATCCGATTAAAATATATCTTTGAATTGAAATTTGAATGATATACAGGGTCATAAAAAAAAATCAAAGAATGTGGAAAATAAGATTACAAATATCTCGGCAACTAATTATCCGATCGACTTCTTTTTTTTATGTAGAATTTGTGTTTTTTTATTGTCTTTTACACCCACTTCTTTAAATGAAGAATTTCGAAAACATTTATGAATCTTTCATCAAAATGAATATTTCGAGAGTTTGCGAAAAATAGTTTCGGAAATTCGAGTTTACTGATATTCAATTGGCATATTTTCATTATTACATACTAAACACGCACCAAATTTGAAGTCTTTATCTCAATTTGGTTGGTAGATAGAGCGTTTACAAACACAGATAAGCGGATAACAATTTTTTTTTAAATCTAAAAATATGTTTTTTGAAATTTTCACGGTCTAAAATGTATAAATCTGTCAAAAAAAATCGATTTTCAAAACGATTGTAAGACCGACTCTACACTACGTATGATGGGTAAGGAAAAAAGCAAAGCGCAGTTCATTGCCACCATCGTTATATACAGTCGAACCTCTATATAACGAAACTCCATACATCGAATTTCTCCATATAACGAATTTTTAGTAAGAACGGTCCCCTTTTCGCATTTTTACATTAAAAACAGACTCTATATAGCGAAATATCTATCTCCATATAACGAATTTTTTCATAAATTGATCTTAATTTATTCAGTCTTAAAAAAGCTTCGAAATCATATGGAATCAATTTTCCATCACTTATTTTTGATTTATCGTTCAGTGGAGAGGTTTTTTTTAAATAAATATTACTTCTCTCCTTATTCTTTAAATCTAACAAGTTCATCCCACCTCCCACACACCTTTCAACATCCTTCTCAAAACACGGTCAATTGAATTGTTACACATATAAGAGAGGAATCAATGAAAGCACATAAGAGAGACCTTCAAATGGAGGAAAATATCAACTACAATTTTTCATTCCTTGCTAAAATTTGAGAATTTTTTTTGAGAGCGTAACAATTGTAATTTTAAAATCAAAACAACAAAAAATTACAGATTTCTTCCTCTGAAATTTATGTAAGTCTTCCTTATTTGATTTTCATTAAGCTTTCAAATAAATGTCTTTTCTCTTTTTTGAAACTGCTTAAATAAGTAAGAAATAAAATGTTAGGTTAATATATACTTTTAAACATTTCAAATTCTTAATTAAAAAGATCAAAAATAATATTTGTTCAAAATTTACACATTAAATACTATTTTTAACATCATACTCTATACATCGAATTTCTCTATATAACGAATTTTTTACTGGAACAATGGATTTCGTTATATAGAGGCTCGACTGTATTTCTAAAACTAGCATCCGTGTTTTATAGCCCTCAAGAGGTGAAATATTAATTTATGGAGAAAACAGAAAAGTCTGTTGTGAAAGAAATAAGAATTTTTTGCCGAAAGAAAGTAATTTTATTTACAAAATACCAAGTAATAGATGCAGTTTTCAAGAAATATATTTATTTAGTTAGTTATTTTAAAGGTGTCAAGTACCCTTTATAGCATCCAGAAATTGAGTTTTTAAAAAGGGTTTTTAATTAAATTTGATTCTTTAGTAACATTTAAAAACAAATCCCATACAAAAATTTACACTGGAAGAAAAATTATGTCAAAAATACTTTGAGATTTTTCTATATGATCAATGGATGATTTAATTTTCAAAGCCAATTTTCTGAAAACAGCGAATTGAGCATTGCGCGCACGATTTCTGAAAAAAGGTAGCCTAAAATTTCACAAAATTTTCGGTGAAAGTATTAAACTTATAGATGCACAAAATGACCAATTATTGTGTTTCTCAAGTAAGATGTTTAGAATTCACCACTACTTTTGTATAAAAAAATTCCGGGATATTTCGAATTTCTTAATTTCTTTTTCTCTGAATTTACAAGTTTTATTTTTTTCACTGTTGGTCATTTTGAAAACACATTATATCTCTACTCTTTAAAAAATGTTTAGTTTCTTTTACAAATTCAAATGTGAAAAATCATGCGCGCAATGCATGTAAGAATTATTCTTTTGTAAAATTGTATTATCTTTAAAAATAAATTTACAAAAATTATATGTATGTACACTTTTTTAACAATTTTAATTGATAAAATAAATCTTTCTTAATATGTGTTTTCAATTTTATAATTAAAAGTCAATTCGGTATACAGTGGTAATACTTGCAGAAGTCATTTTTTTTTTTTCATGTATTTTGTTAGTCCAAAATATGCCTGGCCTCTTAAGATTCTCAATATTAAACTTTATTTAATAGTACACTAAAATATTTTAGAGCAATTGAAAGCGAGAGGAAATTGAATTCAAAAGGGTTTCAAAAATTTTCCCTTGCTGGACGGTTTTTCCAATAAAATGATGATTACAAACGACAGTGCTAAAAGCTTCGATCGAATGGGCTTTTCCCTTAAGCGTGTTATGACATCATGGAAAATTGGGAAGATGTTAATTATACGGCTTTTGTACATTACAACCAAAAACATTAATTTTAATTACCAACTGTAACACATTAATAAAACATATAATTTATTTTTCATTGCAAAATAATTTTATTGTTTGATATAGAAATTTATATATAACTATGCAAAATGCAATGAAATCAAGTACATTTTTTTCATTTATTTATTTATTTTCAGTTTGTTGGAAAACTGCAGTGTGTATAAATGCTTTGATGTATTCATCAAAGACAGGGGTGAAAAAAATGTAGTCGCCAGGGGGCAGTTTCTCTCTACTAAATTTTCTACGTTATTTTATTTTTCGACTAATATTTCGTCTAAGTTGTTTGTAAGAGGACAAATAAACTTTAACCTCTTGAGGGGTGGTAATATATCTGCGAATCTACTTAATTTTAACTGCCAAAAGCCTCATTGGCACCAGAATTTTGGTAAAAAAATTCTCTGTTTATTATATGTGTGAAATATAGCTTTTTCATATTTACAAATAAATTTGTTTTCAAATTCCAGTGTCAATCATATATTTAAACTTTTTTGCTATGGAAGTGCTTTGCGCCGCAAAGGGTTAAACAAAGAAACCTGATAAAACTTAGTGAGAGACTGCCTGCTGGCGCTTAGATTTTCATCCCCCTGCATCAAAGAGAAGTTTATGTTTGTGCTTTTCATCGTATCCTCATTTAATGCAATGCAATGCATTTTCAGAGTTAAACAATTTCTAATATTTATAATAATGTTTAATATCTGGTAAAAGTTTCATTACTTAAAAACAAAAAGGCTTGACATAACCATAAATATATGTCATTATAAATATATCGGTGGAAAACTATTATTGAATAAAATTTTAATTTCCTTTTATTTAAAATAAATAAATCGAGACTAATACAAAATAAACAGTATATTGTTTCTTCTTTATAAGTTATGCAGTGTGAAATTATTTAAAAATTTATATAATAGTTATGGAAATCAGAAATTTTCATACAGGTAGTAGGCAATTTAAGGAATCAAAATAGTAAAAAAAATTCATTAACTGGGTTTTTATTTTATTTTTTTCCCCTGTCATTCTCATTAACTCATTTGCAAAGACTTAGAGAAAAAAATCTTACTTTACAAATGTTCATTTGTAAATTACAAAGTGCTTAACATACAGTAAAACCACCCTAAAGCGACCACGTTCCATTCAAATAAAAATTGGTCGCTCCGAGAGCTGATTTGCTAATGGAGGATGTTTAGATATAGATATTAGTTATTGAAAAATAATAGCAATTGATGTTACAAAGATTTATTTTTCACATTAAGAAAAAAATGTAGCAATTTAAATATCGAAACAAAATTTAATTACATAATTACTGCACAATTCAAAAAATGAATCCATTGACGTTTGCTATGATTTTATGGTTTTACATTTTATAACTTTTATTTCGAAATCCTTTCAAAGTTTAGTAAATAAGTGCATTTTGGGGGGAGGGAGGGGGTCGAGGACAAATCATGACGATTTCATTACTTAATCGATTTTTTTTTAGAGTTTCCTGACAGAATAGGGAAGAATTCATTGACCATTATTTTCAATTCCGCATCAGAGTTTTCCTAAAAATGAACAAAAGGGTTTCAACACTTAAAAGTTACCGGAATAAAAAAAATATCTAAACTTAGTTTCGAAGTTTGATGAAAAATACGCTCTAAAGAATTATTTTTCTAAAAAAGAACCTTTTTCAAATGACCATGACAAAAAGGAATTTGTTTCATTATCTTCAAAGAAATGGATCACTTACGGAGGGAGTTTAACTAGGATGGTCTCTGAATGGATTTTAAATTAACAAGGTAGAACCCGTCGAATTTCGACGAAAGAAAATATTTAAGAAGCAGCTGTTTCATAGACTTATAATAAACCAACAAAATTAGTTACAATAAAAAATGCTCCTTTTATTGGCAAGTCTAACTGTTAAACAAATGATATTTAACCTAAAGTTAACAAAATACTATTTCTATAAAACTCAGTCGTATGAACTGTTAAAATCAAACTTTAATCGTACATGTAAGAAGTAAAAAATAATATAGATGTGTTACTATGATAAAGTTATCAATTAAGGCTCTTATGCTAGTACTCCAAATTGAAAAAAAAAAAGCAAAATTTATTCCATTTTGACTCGATCATAAAAAATTTTCCCCGTGAAATTGAATGACATCATTTTCACCATATCAAAATTTACATGTGCAACTTGTCTGTATTCACCTTAATTATTATGATTAAAATCTTAAAGCCTCGATGCTATTAGCTGAACAAATACTAAACTGTTTATATTCTTTGAAGTGTAAATGAAAACCAAAATTCAAAGTGTTTTATAACAAACGATATTCTTCACAATTTTTTTTTATCTTTTAATGAGAAAATGGCAACATAAAGATACAGTAATTATTTTTTTTCCTTTTTTCCTTAGCTTTTAATAGGGTACTCCTGTTGCCACAATTAGAAAAAAGGTATTAAAAAACTGTGAAAAAATTAATGTTTCACAAATAAATTAAGATACAGTTTTCAAATAAATTACATTTAAAAGTACATTTTTTTCTCTATACGACGGTGTAAAAATTTAAAATGTATGTTATTTAAAAGTTTAAAACTTGCAGCAGCAAAAATTGCAAAACCGAAATTGCATTTTAAATTTTAAAGTGTTGCCATTCGCAGTATGACGTATGCGTTACGCACATATACGTTTGGCCTTTATAATATAGATATTGAGCCAATGGGAATAAATTTCGTTCCATGAGAAAATGGTCGTTCAGAGAGGTTTTCGTTTAATGGAGGTTGTCGCACAGAGAGGTTTCATTGTATTTATGTAAATGTATTGACATTAAAATTAAAATGGCATATAAGGATAACGATTCTATCAAACACAAATTAAAAATAAAATCAGAACTAAGCATATTTATAGTTGTGTTACCGATTTCAAAATATAATTAAATGTTTGAAATTTACGTGCATATCCTTGGAATTCCCGCTGGCATAGAATTCATGCTTACGAAATACATGTTCACAATTATACAAACAACTAAATCAGAAACCACTAAAAAACGACATAAAAAGTATCTATGCATATGTGAGTGTTGTAGGATGGGAGAGTGGTTTAATTTCATTTAAAAGTCTAGTTATAGTTCACTTTTCTAAATATTTTATAACCGGAAGTGAAGTGGTGCTTAAACCAAAAAATAATAACGCTAGGGGTTCACTCATAGGTTTATTACAATAACTTCATACCTTTGATTGTACGGCACACACAATGATAAATCTACGAATCAACCACTGTTGGTATTAATTTTTGGCTTAACCCTTTAACGATCATAGCATTTTCATTGCTAAGATGTCGAAATAAATGAATGACACCGGTAATTAAGAACAGATATATTTCTAAATAAGAAAACGTGGTTTTTCACATACAAAATAAGAGGGCTATTTTTAGATAAAAATACCGGTGTCAGTGTTGCGTATCGGAATTAAAATTTTGTGGTTTCGTGGCGAAACCAATGAACGTTAAAGAGTTAAGCACCACTTCACTTCCGGTAGACATGGATCATTAGATTCCCCTATTACAACTCTTCCATAAAATAAAGGTTTTTACCTCATACTCGATATCTCAGGTTTTTGTGTTGCCGGCCCTTGGACTACTACAGTTCTGTAGAAAAATTAAATTATTTTCTAAGCCCATGCCAGAATTGTTCGAATCTGGTTTAATCAGTTCAAATGTAACCCCTATTTGGAATGCCCGACGTGAGTTCGAGCAAAAAAGAAATTAGTAGTTCTATTCTTTGATTTTTTTTTCTTTTGAAAATGTGCAATTAAATTTACTATTTTTAGAATAGACGATAATGGTTGAGTAAGATATTGCATAAAATAAGATATAATTTTCATTTATTTTTCTCATGAGTGAAAATATTGAAAATAATAGTTATTTCACTTTTTTTCTTTATTTTTTATTATATAACGTATTTTTACCTTTCTTTAATTGTTAGAGTATGCACAACACTTTAAAGTGTAACAAGGGCGAATGCAATGCATTTTTTTAAACATATTTTACAGGTAAAAAGGTTAATTTAGGTAAATTGTAATTTATTTTTTACAAGTCTCGAAATCCTATCCTAATCTCATAGTGTGAATAAACTCATAAGTAACACAGGTCTGTAATTAACAGATACATAAGATCTGCTGACTGTTTCTTATAGGTCTTTAGAAAAAAATATTGCGCTGTAATACCGATCGCAACAGAAAACTTGTCGAATAAGGAGATTTTTTATTACAAAAGAAAGAAAACATTAAGAAGGCAGTTGCTTTTTCAACATTTTTTTAGATCAAATAATGAGTCTACGGCAGGCATGTCAAACACGTGGCCCGCGGGCCACAATTGGCCCGCCAGGAACTTCCCTGTGGCCCGCCAAGCCTTTAGCATTTTCAAATGTTTGATTCAGTGCTTAGTCGATGCATAAAATACACTCTGCATTTAAACGATTGATTTTTTGAATGATTTCATTCAAAACATCTACCATTATTTCAGAATATCTTCATTACATTTAATGGCAGATATCGACATACATTATACTTAATTAAATAAAGAAAAGTCTCAATGTTTAAATTAATGGTTTGGTTGTTATTTTGGATGAAAACTTTTTACACTTTGGCAGAGAAGAAGCAAACAAGACCGATTCAAGACCACTGTGGCATAAAAGATGCAAACATACTGTCATGAATATGATCAAAACTAACTCATTTTAAAATTTCGTTTCCAGGACACAGGATATGCAGAAGTTATCAATAAGAAAGCTTAGAAAAGCATATTTTATTCTGAAAATTAAAAAAAAAAATGTGTTTTTTTTTTTAATAGTTTATTATGTGTTTATGTTGAAACGAATACTTTATTTTATTGCTCTCTTTGATTCACTGTGACATTACAAAGTAATGCGTGGTGCTTGTTAGGTATTAAAAATGTATCGAAAATCAATTAAAATACAACGCTAATTTCTAATTAAAAATGTCTAAAAAATCAAAAGAAATAAATAGCTTTAAAAGAGAAAGTGACACGATTTTTCGTCTCGTAAAATGATAATAGTAAAAATAACAGTGTAGTAAAATAATAATAATAATAACAACAAAAAAAAGTTACCTATTTTTTATTATTTGGCTGCATGCATAGTTGAAAGCGAGCAGTTTGGACATAATCTCATTAATTTCATTCTTAAAGGTTAATAAACATATCATTGCAAATTATCCCTGTGTGATCTTTATATTTCTTGATGATGAAGTTATATAACATCACAGATTCATAAAAGTCAATTCGAAATAATTTTTATACTCAAACAAAAGCTGAAAAATTGTGTTTGATATGTAGAAATTTCGTTGTAATTTACTAAGAATTTGTTCACAAGTATTTCGAAAAACCCACAAATATCTAGAAATAATTTGGAAAAATAAATAGATTTTAAACTGAAACGTTGTTGAAAATGGTGTGTTTGTGAAACACATGAAAAGTAACCCATCTGCTTTTAAAAACAATGATTGGGTGCATTTGCATACAACTCGAAATTGCGCAAGTTTGAGTAAAGGACATCCAAAATAGTTAAATCAATTTAAAAATATGCAGGGCATTTCTATAAATATTCATCATATGATCAAAAATTTCAATAATCGCATGAAATCTATAATTTGAATATGTTTTGCTATAACTGAAAATTTTCATTAAACCAACAAATTTTCATTAGTAGACAGTATCCATCAGTAGCCACCGACAAATATTTTTTTAATAGCCACATTTTCTCATCTAGTGGCCCCGTGGCCAAGTGTTAATTTTGCCCTTTAACATTATAATTCTTAAAAATATAGGTGAAAGAAATTTTACTCTGCAGGCAGTTTTTTTCGTAGACACGATATGTACTTAAAAATAATTGAGGAGAATCAGGAAATTTTCGTATGCCGGATCAATAAACATAGCTATTATATTTTAATCAATTATGATTTTTTTTTTCATAATATTATATTGTAAATAATTCTGTTCTATCAATGATTGGTTTTATATAAAGAGCAATTACAACATAAAAGAAAACGCAGATATTAGGATTGCAAATTTAATAACTCATTTTTGTATAATTTTAATTGTGATTTAAATTTTAAAAAGTTCAATATGTGTTTAAGCATGTTTGTATTTTTATTTTAGCTTGTTTTCCATTACATTTGACAGTGCACTGTCGTAAGTTACTATTGCTACAGATTTGTTTGTACTTAATAAATATTTTTAAACATTTTCTGGTGCGTGTTTCTAATTTTTCCAATAAATAGTTTTAAAATATTTGTATGTATTTTTGTTTGCATGTTTTAAGCTATTGCATAGCTTTTATCACGGGCTTTGAGCGCGGCGACCGAATCCAAAAATTCCGTAACGCGAAAAATCCTAACACATCGGTAACGAAAAAACCTAACACTCGGCTAACGTCGTTTCTTTTCGGCAGACTTCGGCATGGTATCCTTCGGTAGACTTCGGCATGGTATCCTTCGGTAGACTTCGGCAGACAATGACGCGGTATTTTTCAGATATTTAGAGGATATCAAGTCTCAAACATATATATTTCTTATTTCAGATACTATAAATCTATAGTTTCAATAATAAAAATTTCTGATAGAATGTGTATAGAAAAGAATCGTCTTAAGATAAAATAAGGTAGGATAATGTAACTTTTGGTGATTGGAGACCCGTCTTATGGTGAGGATCGAAAAAATTAAAATACTTATAACTCGCGATCTAATTTTCGTAGCGCGGCAAAATTTTGTTTGGTAATTTATTATAAAACAGTGTTAAATTTTAGTGACAGAAGACCCCCACGTTGAGGGTCGAAAAAATTAAAATGCTTATAACTCGCGGTCTAATTTTCGTAGCGCGGCCAAATTTTGTTTGGTAATTTATAATGAGACAGTGTTAATTTTTGGTGACTGGAGACCCCCCCCCCATGAAAAGGGTCGAAAAATTTAAAATGCTTATAACTCGCGATCTAATTTTCGTAGCGCGGCCATATTTTGTTTGATGATTTATTATGAGGCAATGTTAATTTTTGGTGACAGGAGACCCCCCCCCCCCCACGGTGAGGGTCGAAAAATTAAAAATGCTTATAACTCGCGATCTACTTTTCGTGTCACGGCCAAATTTAGTTTGGTAATTTATTATGAGACAGTGTTAATTTTTGGCGACAGGAGACCCCCCACGGTGAGGGTCGAAAAATTTAAAATGCTTATAACTCGCGATCAATTTTCGTAGCGCGGCCAAATTTTGTTTGGTAATTTGTTATGAGACAGTGTTAATTTTTGGTGACAGGAGATCCCCCATGGGGAGGGTCGAAAAAATTAAAATGCTTATAACTCGCGATCTAATTTTCGTAGCACGGCCAAATTTTGTTTGGTAATTTATTATGAGACAGTGTTAATTTTTGGTGACAGGAGACCCCCCCCCCCCCATGGTGAGGGTCGAAAAAATTAAAATGCTTATAACTCGCAATCTAATTTTCGTATCGTGGCCAAATTTTGGTTGGTAATTTATTATGAGAGAGTGTTAATTTTTGGTGACAGGAGACCCCCCACGGTGAGGGTCGAAAAATTTAAAATGCTTATAACTCGCAATCTAATTTTCGTATCGTGGCCAAATTTTGTTTGGTAATTTATTATGAGAGAGTGTTAATTTTTGGTGACAGGAGATCCCCCATGGTGAGGGTCAAAAAAATTAAAATGCTTATAACTCGCGATCTAATTTTCGTAGCGCGGCCAAATTTTGTTTGGTAATTTTTTATGAGACAGTGTGAATTTTTGGTGACAGGAGACCCCCCCCCCCCATGGTGAGGGTCGAAAAATTTAAAATGCTTATAATTCGCGATCAATTTTCGTAGCGCGGCCAAATTTTGTTTGGTAATTTGTTATGAGACAGTGTTACTTTTGGTGACAGGAGACCCCCCACAGTGAGGGTCGAAAAATTTTAAATGCTCATAACTGGCGATCTAATTTTCGTAGCGCAGCCAAATTTTGTTTGGTAATTTATTACGAGACAGTGTTACTTTTGGAGACAGGAGATCTCCCATGGTGAGGGTCGAAAAAATTAAAATGCTTATAACTCGCGATCTAATTTTCGTAGCGCGGCCAAATTTTGTTTGGTAATTTTTTATGAGACAGTGTGAATTTTTGGTGACAGGAGACCCCCCCCCCCCATGGTGAGGGTCGAAAAATTTAAAATGCTTATAACTCGCGATCTAATTTTTGTAGCACGGCCAAATTTTGTTTGGTAATTTATTATGAGACAGTGTTAATTTTTGGTGACAGGAGACCCCCCCCCCCATGGTGAGGGTCGAAAAAATTAAAATGCTTATAACTCGCAATCTAATTTTCGTATCGTGGCCAAATTTTGGTTGGTAATTTATTATGAGAGAGTGTTAATTTTTGGTGACAGGAGACCCCCCACGGTGAGGGTCGAAAAATTAAAAATGCTTATAACTCGCAATCTAATTTTCGTATCGTGGCCAAATTTTGTTTGTTAATTTATTATGAGAGAGTGTTAATTTTTGGTGACAGGAGACCCCCCACGGTGACGGTCGAAAATTTTAAAATGTTTATAACTCGCGATCAATTTTCGTCGCGCGGCCAAATTTTTTTGGTAATTTATTATGAGACAGTGTTAATTGTTGGTGACAGGAGATCCCCACGGTGAGGTTCGGAAAAATTAAAATGCTTATAACTCGCGATCTAATTTTCGTAGCGCGGCCAAATTTTGTTTGGTAATTTATTGAGGTTTTGCATAGCTTTTATCGCGGGTTTTGAGCGCGGCGAAAGAATCCAGAAATTCCGTAACGAGAAAAAAACCTAACACTTCGGCTACGTCGCTTCAGTTTGGCAGTCTTCGGTAGACTTCGGCAGATATTGACGCGATATTTTTCAGATATTTTGAGAATATCAAGTCTCAAACTTATGTTTTTTATTTCAGCTACCATAAACGTATAGTTTCAATGCTAAAAATTCCTGATTAACCTACATGTATTGTAAGATAATAAAAATATTTTAAACGATATTAACTTGTCATTTATTCAATAAAAGAAAAAAAAATTGCTATCGGTCATCACGCTCAAAAAGTGTAACTTAAATTAATATCAAAGACCAAAAAAAAACTGCACAAATAAAATATAAATAAATAATTATAATTGCATAAGTTGATAAAAAATGCTATGCAATAGCTTTACCGCGGCAGTCCCCGAGTGCCACATGTATATTTTATTTTATTTTATTTTATTTATTTATTTATTTTAACAGTGCTGTATTTTTAATGTACAGTTTTCATTTTGTGCGATGGTCATCAAATTAATCTGCTTCTTTATTTTCGATAATGTGGCACGCGGCTTTCTGTACAATGCTAAAAATGGCCCGCGTTGGTAGATAAGTTTGACATGCCTGGTCTACGGTCTTCCAATATTCAACTAAAAGTTCATTTTTAAAAAATAACTGCATGTGTAATTGAAAAATTTAAAAAGTTTATAAAAACTTGATTTTTTTTCAAAAATTTTGCCACTTTTTAAAAATTTATATTTTTACGAAATTTTTAGTTTATTTTTATTTTATCATTATTTTTTTTTTAGGATTTTCAAACATACATTAGACAAGATTGCGAGTGGATTTTTAGATACATCTAGTATTACATACATTTTTTTACGGATACATGTAGTGTAAAATGGTGAAATGTAACACATCTTCTTATACTTTTATTATTAAAAAATAATAAAAAAAAATCATTTGAAAGCTGATTCCATGCTCTGATTTATTTATCAAATATATAATAAAGAATAAAGAACATGCGCAAAAAGGTTTAAATCTCTATCTCAAATGAAAAGAAAAGACAGAATTTTTAAAGCATGAAAATGAGAAAATATAAACATAGAGAAAAGGCCATTTAAAATTTTCGGGTACCATTGAGTGCATTAACAAAATTTACAATATCTCGTGATATAATTGCTGTATGGACAAAAATGAGGCTTAAAAATAGTCACAATTAAAAAGGCGCGCATGTAATATATAAACAGAAACATCGATTTTTTGACAAATTGCAAGGTGAACTGTCCATTTAAAAAGTTCAGTATCTCCATCCATATTTCAAAAATTCATACATATTTAATCTATTGTCCCATCGGAGGGCATTTTTCACCATAAGAACAGTAAAATTTTCGGAGTTTTCAAGGCAAGAAAAATTCAGAGACAAATTGAATTATTTTTTGATTTTGTTATAAATATTTTGATAAGTCTTAGAATGCAAACCTCACTTTCTTTAAACAATTTGTTAATGATTTTTTGAACTGTGGCCATATTTATGGGGCACCCTGTATATATAAGTATGAATTTCATTTATTATCAATGCACCACAAATAATATTATTCATTGATGCGATACGTGCAAGATGAGCACTTGGGTGAAAAACGGGAAACGAATTCAGTGATCATCTCTTTGTGGTGAAAGAGAAATAAGCAAAGATTTTTTTCCCATGAAATAAGGCAAATATTATTTTACAAAAATGATTGATTTAATGGATTTTTAATACAGTGAACAATGAATAGTACTGTCAAGGATTATATTCATATTTACAATTAAGTTTATTGATATAATGATGAAAGAATAATACATATTTATTTATTTTAGCATTTAAAACTATATACAGAGAAAACAACATTACAATTTTGCCCTTATGCGAGTCTGTCAGAAGGTTCGGGACAGTTAACCTTAAAATTGGTCCGATTTTTCTTTGTTTTTTTTTAATATTAAATGAATGCCTGCTTATTTGTAAATATTTTGACACATCATTTTTATCTATATGGCAATTATACTGCGAGATATTGTAAATTTTAATAACCCATTAGTGCCTAGCGTCCCTTTTTCGGGACGCTTCAAAAGGGGCATGTAGCACTGTTTTTGACACCGGTAAAAAAGAAAAGCAATAATTATTTTATTTAATTGAAACATTTTCATAATTAATGAACTAAACGTAATTATTTTAAAAATAGTGGTGCCAACCGAATAAAGTTTGCGCAAAAGGTCTTGGGCACGAATGGGTTAATACACTTGTCCAACAAAAACAAAGTTTTAAATAACTTTTTCTCCATATTTCCATTTTCGTCACTTTCCTGTTTTAAAAATGCTTGTTTTTTAAAATAGGGATTTAAACTTTTTTTGTACATGTTCTTTATTATATAAGTCATAAATCTGTGCACAAATGAGCCTACAGGTTTTTTTGATTATTTTTTAAATAATAAAATAATATGAAGATACGTTAGATTTTATAGTTTTACACTATATGTATACATTAATAAAAATATTATAATTAATGTAATATTAGATGTATCTAGAATTACATGCATAGTCTTTATGTTATACACATATGGAAATATTTTTAAAAATTGGGCAAAAATTGCACTTATTTAAAAATTAGTAATTTTTTTAATTACATATTTTATAAACTTTTAAAAATTTTAATTAAGTATGCAGTTTTTTTTTTTTTGGGGGGGGGGGGGGTTAAAACGTACTTTTAGTTGAACAGTGAAATTCAATGAGTTCACCAATGGAGTTATATTTTTTTTTTTTTTTAATAAACTAAATAAGGTTAAATAAAAGGTTAAATTTTCCCTTATTTTTTTTCCCTCACAATACTCCAAATTCAGCTGTAAAATTTACATTCAAAATAAAACTTTAAAATATTACTAAACTTTTTTAGGATTTCGCTTATCTGACTAAACCCTATTCGTCTCTGTCACAGAGTCCGTACACAAAAACTGTATAAATCACAGACTTCACATTTTGCGTACTAACAGCTGAATATCTCGCGTCACACGTTAAATCACTAAATTTTGAAAAGTTCTATTATTTTAATTCAATTAATTTTATCAATGTCATCCGTTCATATTTGCGATTTACATTTTTAAAAAAAACCTTAATTGGAAAGTTTTCCGTGTAGACACCTTAGCTTGAAGGAAAAGCCTATCGCTTGTAAACAGGAGGTTTTTTGTTCGATCTCCTGTTATGAAAGTTGAGATTTTCATATTTCTATGGATTTAATTAAAAGAAATTTTAGATATTTTTTCTTCCAATTAAAATGTTTATTATGTCGTGATAAATAATCGCTGACATACATAAGATTTTTTGGATTTCAATATTCTCTCTATTTTAAAAATTATTGCGATTTATTAATGATTCATCATGTTAAATTTCGTTTAAACACTTTTTTTCGCTATTAGAAATTTAAAATTTTGCTTATATTTTCGCTATTTTTTTTTTCGGATTTAAAAAAAAAATAATAATAATAAATAAAAAAAAAAATATTAGAATTTTGAATTTTATTCAAATAAGTTGATTTGAACACTTTTAGTTTGATTAAAATAAATAACTTTCTTTAATAATTATTTTTAAATTGATTTTATTGTTTATACCATTTATATAAAAATTTAATATTTATAAATTATAATTTCGATTTATAAATTAAAGGCTAAGTTGTTTTGAAAGAAATATTAAATGAAATCCTCTGTGCGGTCTGCGATCATACTTACCCTTTTTTTTTTTGGGGGGGGGGGGGTGTTCATTTTTATCATGCATTTAGTTTGAATATTTTTCTATCAACATCCTATCACGAATTATTATGAATTTTTCTCAAACAGCTGTCTTATAACAATGTTTTAGTTGTTACCTTTTTTAATATTCTATTTTAAGGGAGGCTTTTTTCTGTATTTATTTTAACATGAAAATTAATAGTTAACACCCTCTGACCTCCGAGCAAAAGGTAAACATTTTAATGTTTTTTCCACTATAATTTCTTTAAAATACTAAAAACAAACGTTTTTCCAACATGATGTAATTTTTTTTAATTACTTATAAGTATATAAGCCTCCAAAAGTATCAATCATAACTTAATTTTTTGAAACTGGATTACATCTGTAGAACTACATTAATTTAAATATTGCTACTATTGCAGTGAAACCTGCTGCTTAGTGAACGGGTATATAAGTTCGCAGCGGTGAGAAGGTAAAAGCATTGAAACTAAATATTTTAGCCGTAACCTAACAATTGTTTTGATTACTTTTTCTATAAATAGCCTAACTTATAATTATTTTATTTTTTGTAAAAATATAATAATAATAATAATAATAATAATAATAATAATAATAATAATAATAATAATAATAATAATAATAATAATAATTAAATTTTATATCAAAGTATATTTTCCTAGCATAAATTATTATTTAATTGTTTAATATAAAATTTTAACATAGTGTTTTCATGTAATAGCTTGGTCATATAATCATTTGATTTTTTTTTTTCTAAAATTACCTTATTGTGTGATTATTTTAATTCAAATTTTAAATTAAAGATTATTTTTCTGATATATTTTATTATTTAATAAAATTTAAATAAAGTTTTAACGCATGCATATTTTTTAATAATTTCCTATCATATAATTATTTCAATTTCTTTTCTAAAATCCTATCATATAATTATTTTGATTCAAATTTTGTATCATAGAATACTATCTTTTTTTAGAATTGCCTTATTGTATATATTTAAAAATGAAATTCTACACTTTTTTCTGGCAGTAGTTGATCATACATAATTATTGTGAATCATTTTTACTAAAATATATTTTCTTTTACTCAAATAACATAACAAAAATTCTACTATGCAACTATTTTGAATCAAATGTTGTATCAAAGAGTGTTTTCTTATTTTAGCATTGCCTTATTGTATATGTTTAAAATTAAATTTTACATACTTTTTTCTCGTAATTTTTTTCTCGTCTCACATTATAACTATTTTGAATTATTTTTTTAATAAAACTCATTTTCTTTTTCTAAAATAACATAGCTAAAATACTATTATGCAAATATTTACAATCAAATAGTATTTTCTTGTTCCAGCATTGTCTTATTATGTATGTTTTAAAATTAAATTTCATATTTTTCTCCCAGTAATACCTTACCATATTATAACTATTTTGAATTATTTTTTTAAATAAAATATATTTTATTTTACTCAAAAAACAAAGTCGTACAATCTCTCTTTTTTCTTTTCCAGAATGCTCCAATTCTAACCATGCCGAAGAACTCATAATATACCTTTTTCCACTACTACCACAATCTTCCTTTTTTTGATACAATCATCATCTATTAGAGAAATAAAAAGCGAAAACTCCTTACCTTTAATCCCGGTCTTTCATGTATTCCAATTTTCCAGTGTTTTTCCAGTTTCTCGTATGATGTGTTAGAGCAGCAGCACACACACGCAGTCTACCACTAACATCTCACGTAAACATTCCTCATAGGATGATAGCAAACGTGATTTTTGACAAACCGTTTTTCTCGCTCTCCCGAAATCGTTTTCATGCTGCGAAAAGGGGAGGCCTTGCCTTGCCTCACCGGATGGCAGCTAGAATATCGTCTGAAGCACCCCGAGCGTGGAGCGATCGATAATGGAACCGTTACAGCAGCTACCCTTTGCCGGTTGCTCATTGGCTGGTTTCGGGATCGGTTAGTTTTGTTTTGGTTGTTTGCAAGAGCAGTCAATGTCTCTTTTATTTCTTTACTATACGCATTTGTGTACGGTGCTTAAGCGTTCATAAGTCAAAAGGGAAATTTTCATTGATTAGAATTCGATAGGTTAACTTGCAAATCAATTAAAAGTAAATATATTCAAAGACAGAGCTTGCTTGCTCTTCACGGTATCGTGATTTTTCCAGAACGTGATCCGGAAGGAAGCACGGCTTAGGTAGAGGACTTTTGAGGAGATTTAACAGAGATACATATTCCATTTCGTGGATAAATGTTTAAGGGAAAAGTTTCTGTACTTTAAGCAGTAGCGGCTCATCAATGGGGTGCTGCATGAATTTTTTTAACACCACTAAAATCGTATAGTAATTTCATTTGTTTTTAATCAACAAAATTTGCCGAATAAATAATATAAATGATTCTGTTAAATTTTAATGGTGAGAAAATTCTGATACAGCACGCTTTGACGAATCGCTGCTGACTTTAAGGCGCTTTTATTTCTGAATATCCTTATGTCTATTACGTATCTGTTATATATACATGTTCTACACCGGATCCCAGAGATCTGGCAATCTTGCTCTACTTACGCATAAATAAATAACTCTTTATATATTCATACATAAGCGTTCATCAGTCAAAGGGAAATTTCATTAATTAGAATTCTATAGGTTAAATTGCAAATCCGTTAAAAGTAAATATTTATCTCAGAACAGTGCTTGTCTGCTCTTCATGGCATCGTGATTTTTCCAGGACGTGATCCGGAAGGATCAATACTAACGATTAATTGATGCCAAAATTCAGTGCCACTCCGGGGTCTTTTGAAATAGTAAAGCAGTTCGTGAGGAGTACAAACAGTAACTATAAAGCGTACGAATTTAATATTTCCAACTGAAAGAAAAATTACCCAAGCCGGGAATCGATCCCAGATCCTTGGCTTACAAGGCCAATGCTTTACCGTTTAAGCTAACTGGACGATAGCTGGCTGGGGTTTCTCGCTCAGATAACCTTATTGGTTATATTATAATATCTGGTCTGTCATTGAGACAGCTCTGCAGAATAAACCGCAGGTAATGGAACTCCATATAACGATGGGTACGTAGACCAGTCCCAGCCGACTATCACCCAGTTAGCTTCAACAGTAAAGCATTGGCCTTGTAAGCCAAGGATCTGGGTTCAATTCCCGGCCTGGGTAATTTTTCGCTCAGCTGGAAATATTAAATTCGTATGATAAATTTACCAATAAGTTTGGTTGTGCTAAAATAACAACTATAAAGCGACTGCATGATTAACAAAAATGCAAAGTTTATTCTCCAGTGTCGGGTCTCGGAAATAGACATTCCAAAATTAGTAATTATTTCAATAAAGTGTAGGGAACTGCTAAAATGTTTTTTGAAAAATGATTTACGTGCAATGCCAAAGCGATTCCAGTGATTTCATTTGAGTAATCTACATGTGTAAAAAATATTTTTAATAAAGCTTTTAAGATAAAATAACTTCATCTGTATTTTTTTTTTTTTTTTTTTTTTTTTTTTTTTATGTACGCATTTGTTTTTTTACTCTTTTTACATTTTCGCAAATTTATGTCATAGATGCAGTAATACTTACGAAACCTCAGTTTTTGATATAAAAAGTAAATTTTCAAGATATATATTTAAAAAATAAATGATTCCACCATTAATTGAGTTGTTTTATTGAGTTCTACGTTTCATTATCCGGTCCCGAGTGAAACTTATAACTAGAGTTCCACTGTATAAAGCCAAATTTTCAATATTAATTTCAATTACAAAGCTAACAAATTATTATGCACGATTTTAAAGGAAATTTTGTATAGAGATCAGAAATGTTTACAGTTTAAAACATGAAAAGTTGAAAATTTCTTGATTTAAAAAAAAAATTAAAATTGAATTGTTTCATCGCTCTCTTATCTACTCGTAAGTCAATGGTTTAGAATCTGATATGTCAATTTGCTAAGCTATTAAAAATAAATATCTCGGATGGTACATATCACGGCACAATGCACTCTTAAAACGAAAGAGCTGGTTTGGCTTCTCATGAAAGAGCTGTAATTTTTTCGATCATAAAAGAGTTGTTTTTCAAACGATTAAATCTTCTTGATCTAAATTGGTTATTTAAATAGCTCAACTTCATTTAAATTGGTTAAAACTCGAGTTATTTCAACTCTTTTTTTGAGAAGCTGCCTTTCAACACTGAGATGAGTGGATTTCAGCTCAACTTGAGCTATTTTGTGGCTGACTTTTTAAGAGAGTGAATCTGTAAGGAAATATGCCTTAGATTTGAGGATTTTGAGACTTAACTTACAGTTACGTAGCTATAATATTTCCCATTTCGTTCATAAATGTTTTAAAAGAAAAGTTTATGTATTTGAAGACCTTTTTTTTATCCAATATGCTTACACCGACTACCGTAAATTAATTTTCAGCAGGATGTACGGCTTTGTGCAAAATTCATGCAATTATTTTTCAGCTTTTTGTTTCTAGAACATGGTTGGATTTTTCATAATTACAAAGTTAATTTCTATTTCAAATCTAACAAATTATCATGCTCCATTTTAAATCAATTTTATACGGAATTCAAAATTTCTTACAATTTAGAAACTTGTAGATTTCTGTAAAATTTCTACCATATTCCCCAACATTATCCGGCATGTCGGATAAAAATCGAGGTATGCCAGAAAAGCTCGTATTTACTGGCATGCTGGTAAATATGAGGCTTTACTACTGGAGGACAGGCGGCTGATTTATTTTAGTTTTTCTAACTTTTTTTTTTTTTTTTTTTTTTTTTTTTTTTTGCTTTGCATGAAAAGACACCAGTACTATTTTTCTCTTTCTCTTTCTCTCTGTATATTCGTTTAAGGGGGCTCAGGGGTTGAAAACTTTTCAAAAAATCGATTTTATTTTATGATCTAATTTGATTATTCATTTAATTCTTAACTCAATGCAAAAAACCGCATAAAAATATTTGCATTTTTAACAGAGTTATAAGCATTTATGTATCAACACTTGCATAGCCGCATCCATATAATTTCAGCTTTAAGACGCGTTTTCTCAAAACTTGATTTTTGATGACTAACACCAAAATTTAAAAAAAAAACTATTTGATGAATAAACTTATTTATTTATTTATTTATTTATTTATTTTTTTTTTTGCATGCATATAACATCATTATTTAGATTATTAATTAATATATTTTAGATAGTTTAATATTTTGAGTATTTTTAATGGAAAAAAAGTTGTATTTTTTAGGGTTTTTTTTAATTTTCAACTTTGAGAGATTTTTTAGTACGGTTTTTATTAAGTGATAGTTATATCCTTAATTCCTAATCTAGATTATGATGTTATACGCATGCAAACAAAAATTTAAGCCATTCCATCAAATAGTTTTTTTTTTTTTTTTTTTTTTTTTTTTTTTTTTTAAATTTTGGTGTTAGTCGTCAAAAATTAAGTTTTGAGAAAATACGACTTAAAGTTGAAATTATATGGATGCGGCTATGTAAGTATTGATACATAAATGCGTATAACTCCGTTAAAAATGCTAATATTTTTATGCGGTTCAACCCCTGAGCCCCCTTAAGTTAATATTATGCAAAACAACGTTTCTATGACTTTTCTACTTCAGGACGACGACATTAAGTTAATTAAATTGTCATATAAAATTACTTTTTGATATCGGGTAAGCACATATTTCTATCTTTATATATTTAGATAATTATTATATTTTTCTTATCTATATATATAAAATAAGAGATGCCTGCTTGCCTGCCTAACCGCGGATAACGCCGAAATTACAACACCCAGATCTCTGAAATTTTTGTCATGTGGTTGCTAACACGGGAAAATTAACTTCCTACCGGATTTTTAAATTTCTATTTAATTTTTTTTAACTCGTTCGCTGCTGCTCACGCGAAAGCGCGTGATATGGAGCCAACGTTAAGGGGCCACTCGCGCGCCAGCGCGTGATGTGGGGTGATGTCCAATAACCAGTAACGCGCTGGCGCGGGAAAATCTTTCACTGATTCTTTGTTATAAAAAGTAAATCGGCTTCTGGGGAAAACCCACTTCTACAGTGCGGCATTAACAACCATCACATCTTCATGTAAGCGGCAGCGAACGTGTTAAGTAAATCTTGCTGGGTAAGAGGATATTTGCAGCTTTCCACCAACCGGCAACGGAGCAGCCAACCAATAAGAGAACGCGGTAAATATTGGATTTAACAACTTCATTTCATGGCTGAATGCTAGTAACAAGTTGGACACGCACTTGTTGTTATTTCCTGATTTGAGGATTTTGTTTTTCCTGATTGATTTTCAATCTATCTTCAAAATCCATCCAAGGCACCATTCAAAAAAATTAATAAATTAGGTAATTACTCCTTTTATGTTTTCCTAGGGTTTTTTCAGAAGTGCAGATCACGTCGCGCTCGTGTTTAGAAGCTTTTGCATGGAGTAGGTCTCATTGAAGAAATGAATTAAAAAAAATCAATTGTTGCATTATTTTTGTGGTTCAAAACAGCTAAAAATGATCGACTATATTTCTGTATCCTTCCAAAACATGGTTTTCGAAATAGAAATACACCTCTGTGTTCACTCACAAGGAAGGTCTTTATACTGTGCATACTCAGAATTTTAAGAAAACAATACTAATTAAAGTACTTGTGTATGTAATAAAGGATCAGTCAAAATTAGCGACGGAATCACAATAGAAATTATGTAAAAAAAATAAAATAGTTTCGAATATTTGGCGTGAAAAGACGAAAGAGTCACTCGATTTGGCGAGCAGCTCTTTTCCTCGCCAAAAGCAAACGATTATTATGCAACTCAAAACTGTTGGATATTTAGAATGCGTGTAAGTCGTATTTAATGAATTTAAACATAAACAATGAGAGACTTTAATATATTATATACATGTATGTACATATTATATTGCATATATATATATTACTTGTTGAAGTAGCTATTTAATTAATCATTGGAAAAAATGTTTTCATAGATTAAAAAAAAAAAAAAAAAAAAAACATATTGAGAAAAATTATCTTCATAAATTTAAGAGTATTCAAAAATAAAAGCCACAAGTTTCCATAGCAACAAAATCTAATTGACAATTCTCAATTGGACTTTGAGCAGGAAACAAATTTAATTTAAATTATGAATTTCGTTTTAAATCTCAAATTTTGATGATTAAATTTGAATATAAATACATATAAATATCGATATAAAACAATTATACTTAAAACAAATTAAAACTTATAAAACTAAAGTTATTTAAATTAAATTTATCAAAACCAGTTCAACATGAAACTTTTTTTTATCCTTGAAGTGTATTTGACATTATGTATTTTTTTTTTTTTAATTACATTCCATTGCCAACCGGCGATAAATCGCCAAATAACGAAATTTTCATTATTTTTTTACGGATACTGAATGGAGGTTCCGCCGAAATTTTTTTTATAAACGTATATATCCACACGAGAAGAACATTCTGCAATTTTTTCAGATTTTTCGGGGTATGCCCTATGGACCCTTCCTGTCAGATAAAATTTAAAATATTCTTTAGATAAAATTTAATTTTTTTTTTCTATTTTAGTATAAATATTCGCAGTTTGTTTGAAAACATCTATAGTCCCGAGCAACGCCAGGAGGATCAGCTAGTTTATACAAAGTAAAAATATTTCTGTTCATGTAATAATCTTTGATAATATCTGTTTTTACATATCCGAAAATATCGGATAGATGCTGGGGAGAGAGCTTTGTGTGAAACAGTATGAGACTTTTGAAACACGTACAGTCGGCTCTCGTTAATTCGAACTCGTGGGGACTGCAAGAAATGTTCGAATTACAGTCGGCTCTCGTTAATTCGAACTCGTGAGGACCGCAAGAAATGTTCGAATTACAGTCGGCTCTCGTTAATTCGAACTCGTGAGGACCGCAAGAAATGTTCGAATTACAGTCGGCTCTCGCTAATTCGAACTCGTGAGGACCGCAAGAAATGTTCGAATTACAGTCGGCTCTCGTTAATTCGAACTCGTGAGGACCGCAAGAAATGTTCGAATTACAGTCGGCTCTCGTTAATTCGAACTCGTGAGGACCGCAAGAAATGTTCGAATTACAGTCGGCTCTCGTTAATTCGAACTCGCCGGGACCACAAGAAATGTTCGAATTATCCGAAGTTCGAATTATGGAAAGTATGAAATGAAAACATGCTTAATATGGTACTCTTACAAAGGAATTAATGTTATAGTGTTTTTTAAATTTATTTCGTCTGTTTTTATTAGAATATGACTTAATATTAAATTAGAATGTATAAATACATAAACTAATTAAAAGATTAGAAACAAGCACAATGGAAGAAAAATTTGAAGCGTCACTGATGGACAGACGGGGCACTTAGCGGATATCAAATACATGGGATTATATGTATACTCGTTCGGAACAATTTTCACAAAAATCAAATAAAGAAAGTTATTCAAATGATCTGAAAACCGTGAAAAAGGAAGGAAGAATGAAAAATCGGAATTCTCGTTAATTCGAATTAAACGATGTCAAGAGAAAATGAGTTCGAATTAATGAAAAAGTTTAACGTTGTTCTGCCATTGAAAATTTCGGGACTTGATGTTTAGTTCGAATTAAGCGAAGATTCGAATTATTCGATTTCGAATTAACGAGAGTCGACTGTATTTAGAGTTCGAATTATGGAAAGTACGAGATAAAAACTTGAATAAAGGGTACTAATACAAAGGAATTGATGTTATAGAATTCTTTTAATTTACTTCGGCTGTTATTACAAGAATATTACTTAATATAACATTAAAATATATAAATTCATAAATCAATTAAATGATTAGGAACAAGCACAATGGAAGAAGGGGTGGATGGTTGCGTTGCCATTGACGAACAGACGGGGCATTAAGAAAGCGGATATAAGCGGATGTCGGGATTATATGTTACTAGTTCAGAACAATTCTGACGAAAATGAAAGAAAGAAAGTTATTTCAAGGATCGGAAATCCCTAAGAAACCAAGGGAAAAGGAAAAATCGAAATTCTCGTGAGTTCGAATCAAACGAGGTCAAGAGAAAATGAGTTCGAATTAATAAAAAATTTTAACGGTATTCTGCCATTGAAAACTTCGGGTCTTCATGTTTGGTTCGAATTAAGCGAAGATTTGACTTATCCGATTTCAAATCAACGAGAGCCGACTGTATTTATTTTCTTGAATATGTAAAAAGCATAAACTAAATAATTAGAAAAGTGAGAACAAACTCTATATTGCCCTCTCCTCCCTCAAAAAAAAAAAAAAAAAAAAAAAAAAAAAAAAAAAAATCGCTGTTACAGAATACAGCTATAATGAACCTCTGTTTTTTCCGTTTTCGAAGATCCTCGCTTTGTCCGACATGCCGGAAAAGACGAGGAACTAATATTCAAAAATCTGGTCCTCCTCGAGTTTTATGGCATGCTTGCTAATGCGGGGGAATACGATTATTTAAGATAACATAAATAATGAAAAATAATTTTTTCCATCGCCTTCTTAAGCAATCCATAAAGGCATTTGGAAATTCCGCTGAATATAATCCAATATGATAATTTACAACGACATTAAATGTAAATATCGCGTATATTTTTACGATTGCAAGAATCTGGAAAGAAGTGCGTCTTAGGCTAAAAGCTTTTGAAGCGATTTAACTTACATTGAATGCAGTTACTTATAGTTACGAGTTATATAATATCTCCCAATACGTGAATAAATGACTAAAGAAAAGTTGTTATATTTGAAGGTTTTGTTTAGGGTTTCCTTCATCTGACGAAACCCTATTCGTCTATGCTCTCTCTCTGTCTGTCTGTCTCATAGTCCGTATACAAAAACTGTATCAGTCAGAGACTTCATATTTTGAGTACTTACAGCTGCATACACACATGTCACACGACAAATCATATTTTTTTTTTAAGTCTGTTAGTTTAATTAAATCAATTTTATCAATGTTATCCGTTCATTTTTGCTATTTAAATTTTGAAAGAGAAGCTTAATTTTAACGTTTTTCGTGTCGACATTACAGCTTTGAAATAACGCATCCCGCTACTAAACAGAACGTTCTTAGTTCGAAGCCCGGTGCTGAGACTTGAAATTTTCATATTAAAATGGATTTAATTAAAGGAAATTTCAATTTTTTGCCAATTTAAGAGTTTAGTATTATATAATCACACTTACCCACTGGTTTCTAATATATCGCATTAATCATTCAAGAAAAGTACTGCTTGGTGCAATTTTTTTGCAATTCCTTTTGAACTAAGCTTGAGGGCACCGTATTTTCAAAATTAATTTCAATTTCAAATCTAACAAATTATTGTGTAAAAGTTTGCAGGCAATGGTTTTTGATTCGTTTTGTCTTAAAAACTCGATCCTTACTTACAGTCGGCTCTCAGTAATTCGAACTCATCCGGACCGCAAGAAATGTTCGAATTATCCGGAATTCGAATTATGGAATCGTATGTGAGGAAAACACGTTTAAAGGGGTACTAATATAATGGAATTAGTGTTATAGAATTTTTTTAATACATTTCGGCTGTTATCATAAGAAAACGACTTAATATTAAAATATAAGATATAAATACATAAACTAATTAAAGGATTATAAACAAGCACAAACAAATATGGGGTGGATGTATCATTAAGGCCCGGTGCACACGTACGATTTTTTAAGCTCCGGCACCGTTGCGGTGCCGCAATTACGACGCAGAATACAAAGGAAACAGGTATGGCATGCACACATACCTCCAGCGCCGTTGCGGCGACGTACGTCCACCTTGCGGTCGTTTTTCCAAGCTTTTCCCTACCACACCGCAGCGGCGCCGCACACGCAATTGCGGTTCCTAGTACCTTGTTGCCTACTGAGAGCTGCAAACGTCCGGTAAAATACGTAAATACGGCAAGGATGGCGGACGTAGAAAACGAAGGGGGAAGGTTTCTTTCTAGAATACACGTCCATCGTTGTCGACGGTCTGATTCTTACTGCCGCATCTGGAAAAATCGGACATGTGTATCACATGTTGCGGGCACGCAGCGGCGCCGTAACTTCAAAAAACCGTACGTGTGCACCGGGTCTAATGAACAGACGGAGCACTAAAAAAGCGGATATCAAATGCGTGAGACTATATGTATACTTGTTCAGAACGATTCTGATAAAAATAAAAGAAAGAAAGTTTTTTTAAATATCTAAAGTCCGGGGGGAAAAATCGGAATCTCGTTAGTTCGAATCAAACGAAGTCGAGAGAAAATGAGTTCGAATAAATGAAAAATTTTAACGTTATTCTGCTATTGAAAATTTCGGGACTTCATGTTTAGTTTAAATAAAGCAAAGATCCGATTTATCCGATTTCGAATTCACGAGAGCCAACTGTATTTCATTCAAAGATAAAATTAAATGTCTGATTAATATGGTTTTAGTGTTGGACTGTTTTTCATATTTTATTCCTTATGCATGCTTTTATTTATAAATGAAAAATCTCAAAAATTTAATGTTATTGAAAAATAAAAATGTTTATTTGAGATTTAACTCATTTCAGACAACATTTTGAATAAATCTTTAATCTGTGTTACTATTAAATCTGTGCTCTTCAGGGACATATTTTTTATTTTAGAAAAGTTTAATCAATTTTTAAAAAAACATTTAACTACATATATTCTGTTTGCTTGTTTATTTCTGAATTTAAAACATTAAATCTTTAAAGCAACTCAAATTTTATATTTTCCAATAAAACATATAATAGTGTTTAATACTTTTTTATTCGATAAATTACATTTATTATTATTCTTTTTTTCATCAGAATATCTATTAATTTAAACGAGAATTAATGTTTCGAGTTTTTTCCATTGTTGTGTTTTATCCCTATGATTAAATCAGAAATTTAATTAAATTTGTTTTACTCTTTCTATTTTTTATTCTTGTCAAATTATGTGGGTTTTTTCTGTAATTTTTTTTTTCAACTTGAAATCACAAATTAAAACGTAGAAAATAAAAATACAATACTTAATATAATTTTCATTTTTTTTTTTTTTATTAAATTCATTTAACAATTGTTATTTTTTTATTAATTAAGGTTTTCATAAAGTATTCATTTTCAATACCAAAAGTATGTACTATATCATTAAATATACTTTTTTTAAAAATCTTAAATTTCAGATTTATAAAGCAAAATATCTCAATTTGATTCATTTTGTAAACCATGAATTAATTTTCTGTGTTTTTTTTTTTTTAATCTTATTTCAAATCAATATGTTTGCGCTATTAAGAATCAGAGTACAGTATTTTAAGAAGAATTATAAAAATAAAGTGAAAACCAAAAAACCCCTACCGGCTCGACCTACAGGCGGAGGTAGATTTCGAAGTTAGGTACAAATATTTCATCAACTAAATCAAGATTAGAAATAAAACCAGTTTCATCGCTAAGAATGATCTCTAGGAACTTGCACCTTTTGAGAAAATTTTAATATACATGAATATATATATGGAATAGATTAAAATATAGCGAAAACAAAATCAGAGAACTTCAAAACGTTAGGATATGCCAATATTTCATTTGATTTTGTATTATGTATTCACCTGCTTTTCGTCCATTATATTACCAATATGTCGTAATATTTGCTTTTTTTTTTTTTTTTTTTTTTTTTTTTTTTTTTTTTTTTTTTTTAATTCGCCAAGTTGTTTATTACTTTTTCCGTTTTCATGTGGAAATCTTGCTATAGAAAGTTATGACGTACTATTACATTTTTCTTAATTTTGTTAAACTATTTTTTTTTCACGTGCAAATTTTACAATAGTAAAGTAATTGTTGTACAAATAATTTTATTGTTTTTAAATTGTTGGCAAGTGCTACAACGAAAATTTTTAATTTTTCTTGTCGTTGTTCTGTAAGAACTATGGTTTAATCAGAGCCATGTTAAGGCGGTATTCAAATTTTTGAACCCTCCCCATTTCGACCCCTTGGGTCGCTTCTGCCCATTTGCAATCCTTGATGAGATTTGAACCCTCTCAATGTATTTGACGAGTTTGAAGACGATTCGTGCATAATTGCAAATTTTATTGTGCGGTCAAAATTTAGTACATATATATAAATATATATTATTTTAATAATTTAATATTTTTAATAATTATTTTTTTTTAATTAATAATTAAATATGTATATTATGTTTCTGATATTAATTTACTTACAATATCCTGTTAACTTTCATCTCTTAACTGTTAGTTAAATGAGATTGCAAAGTTGAAAATATTTTTTTTTTCTCGCATTATTGGTTTAATATATGTCTAGTATTTTTCATTGAATTAAATTTTGTATTTATGATTAATTAGGTAATTTTTAATCATTTTTACATTTATCCTGATTTCTAATCAGAAATTAATCATAATTAATGTGTCTATTTGATATTACCCTTGACAAGGAGCCAAATACCACATTTCCAATACTTCGTAATTGTTCCAAAATTGACAACTCCTCTTGTCTTGTTTTAGTTTGTTATTTTATGGCTTATTCTACATTCATTATAGATGTTAAATAGTAGTATTGTATAATGGTTCTATATATATATATATATTAGATGGTGGTGATTTTGTGTTACTAGGGTCATATAATGAAAAGTTATGAAGAATTTTTTCAAAAGCCGTACCATGGTAACGACATCAATAGGTAATATTTCTTACGAAATCTACTAAAATATAAGTTAAAACTGGTGTAAAACAGTAAGAATTAAAAGATCTTCAAACACCATAAAAATTTTAAATACGCTAGTCGTTTCGAAAGATCTTCCTCTTTCTTCATCAGGCTCCTTCTCATGGTTGTAATTTATTTTATATTGGCCAAGCTAAAAGAAATCTCGGAATTCGCTGAAAAGAACAGTCTCATTATATCATAATAAAAAAAATCCAAATTTTCTGTTGCCAAGCATTCTTGAGATTGCCGGCCACAGTTTTAATTTTTAAAATGCTAAAATTATGTTTAATGCCAATAGTATCACTAAATTGGACTTTCTTGAAAATTAAACAATTTATCTTAATCGTGAAGTTATTATTCGCGATTCTGGCGATTTCAGCTTTAATTGAATTCTGTATTTTTTTTAATAGATTTTAATAAAGGCGACCGGGAGGGATACTATGCTCTACAGACCTAGTTTCCTTGTCTGAGCTGTCCCTCTTAGGCAAACAAACCTTCTTACTGCAGCGAACTAATTTTTCCTTTCACTATGCTGTAGGTTTCACGTTTCACTGCAGTAAAAGCATTTTTTAAATTAATATAATTCTACAAATATTATGAAGTTTTAAATTTTTTGTTATTATTAATACTCTCAAGGCTTGTAGTACAATATGTAATTAAATTTTGTATGTCATGTTAAAAAAATAATCTTTTTTTAGACTTTTTAAAAAATTGCAAAGAAAACAACATTGCCTATCTGCGCTTTTGCTCGACAGTCAGCTGGTTAATGATATGTCTAATTTCAAAATGATCTCTGCAGCTTTGGAAAATTCTTTTTAGTCCTGCTATAAAATTTATTTATTGAGTTAATTAATGTTAATTTGATTTTATGTTTCCAAATGCTTTATGTATGTGTGTGTGTTCCATTTATCATAATTTATTCTAAAACTTATTATATTATTTTTGTATTTGTTTATTTATTTTCCAATTCGCTTCCTTATTCCCCTCCTACTCTGTATTCTGCTCTTTTGATTATGCTATTGTGTAATTGGTTGTTGTTTTCTGTTTTCCTATTGGCTACTGATTTCTATTTTTCTATTGGCTTTTTGCTTGTTTCCTTTCCGTTATTTTTTATTCTTCAGTCATGCTGCTGCTTTCATGATGGAAGCACGTCTTCTTTGTTCCTGACAAAGAAATATTAAGATCCTTTTGGAAGGCCTTTCACATTTAAAATTTTTTGATGATTTTTAAGACCTTTTAGTTCTGTAGTCATGATTCTGGTTCAAAAAAGTGGCAAAATAAATCTGTTTGTAACAGAATTATTTGATCATTATTATTTAAAAACGCATCGAAATAAACAGCCGATTAATGCACGGACCTCCGGAGCCTTGGCCCTGGCCCACCAATTATGTGGTTGGTTTTTTTTTAATTTAATCAAATATTTTTCAAATAATATTGTTTTATAAAATACGAAACGTAAAATGTAAATATTCTGAATGACTCAATTAAATTTTCAGAAGCTTTTAACCTAGGCACTTTTCTGTAAAAGTCCTTTTCATTTTGAGAGTACCTATAATTTCCAAAATTTGCCGTATCCAGAAAATCAAATTTGGAGAAAACGCTAAAAGCTGCATACTGTGCCAATTGGATTCAATAAAAACGAGGATTCTACAATGTCAGAATTATAGTTTAAAATGATTACTAGACTATTAGAAAAAACACAATATTTATGATTTTGGATAAAGCAAGTTTTGAAAAAGACGTCCTCATTTATTCTGTAACATATATACTGTGGATCATAGATGGTTGTGAATTATACCAATACTTACTATTTGAGAAAGTGGACGGTAATTCATTTTCTTGATTATTCTTGTAACTTTTTTTTATATATATATATGAATTTGGAACTTCCATCAAAACAACTTATCAATTAAACCTACTTTTTTCTAAAAGTGTCTCCGACAATGGGTTGGTAGAGGGGCCCAACTTTTTAACAGGTCCTGGTCCCAACTTCAGCTTGATCGGATTTTGGGAATAAAATCAAAGACTGCTGTGCGAAAATTTCACCCTAGTCCACAGGTATTTCTTTATATAATTCGATTTGTCATGTCACAATTGGCCGAAAATACACAATATAATATTCAATGATTTATACCTTATCAAAACTGACGTGAATTTTAATTTCTACGTTAAAAAAAAACTGCAATTTTACGGATTTAAAATTACAAAAATCTCTATATTTACTTAACCACTTCTCTGATTGGCCAGTAAGTCGTGCGAGCAACATGTTTTTTGCTAATCAGGATTTGCTCGTATCACGCACGGATATCCGTATCCCAATCATAATTTATTATTTTCTTCTGAAAACTTTTTTTTTTGCAAATTTTGAGTTATTTAATCCGAGCATTTTTCCGAATTAATTAGGCAAAAATTTGTGTTTTGAAAAACCTGTGATAAAAGAACAAAAACACTGTAAAAGGCATGAAAAGAAATAGGCATTATTTGAAAGTTTTTTCAACTAGTTGGATATGCCAATCCCAAAACTTTCTTCTGTCTCATTCGTACATTTTAATATTTTAAAAAGGTAGTTACACATTTTAATGCTTTAATAATTTTAATTCAATATTATACCAACTTTGATTTTCGTCTTAAATTTCTGATTCAGTCAATTAATCGGGATAAAAACGAGTTTCCGTCTCTGCACGAGCCGATGGACAATAGAATAATAGACAGATTTTTTTTTCAAATTCAGGGTGGACCTACTTGCCATACCCAAAAATAATCATAAACAAAAAAATTAGTTCAGTTCTATGCATAGCATCAAACACTTTTTAATGGTAAAATAATAAAAATGGCACAGACATCGCGATTATAGCGCTTCCTTCCGGCGGATTTTTTTTTCAAATTCAGGGAGGGTCTGCTGACCATAGTCAAACACTTATTCAAAAAAATTTCATTCAATTCTATGCATAACTTCATCCACTTTTCTGAGGTAAAATATTGAAAATGGCTCAAAAATCGCTATTGCAATGCCCCCTTCTGGCGAATTTTTTTCAAATTCAGGGTGGAGAAACTAGTTACAGTCAAACACTTACACAAAAAATTTCATTCAATTCCATGCATAACTTCATACTCTTTTAGACGGTACAATATTAAAAATGGCACAAAAATCGCTATTGAAGTGCCCTCTTCCAGCGGATTATTTTCAAATTCAGGGAAGATCAACTAGTCATAGCCATACACTTACAAAAAAAATTGGTTTAATTCGATGTGTAACTTCAAAGACTTTTAGGTGATACATTATTGAAAATGACACAAAATCGCTATTGCAGCATCTCCTTCCAGTAGAATATTTCAAAAATGAAGGAGGACCTGCTTGCCACAGCCAAAAACATTCACAAAAAAATTAGTTCAATTCTATGCATATATCCATACATTTTTTGATGGTAGGATGGCGACATAACGACACACAGACAGACAGACACACGGACAGACAGACATTTTGTAAAAACATGTTTTTTGGAATGTATGACCCCTTTAAAACGTGTAAATCCGTCAAAAACTGGAAATCGAAAAAATTTCGATTACAATACTTCCTTCTATTGAAGATAGAAGAAGTTAAAAATATATAACCAAAATAGAAAAAGTAAAAACTACGCCGGTTGTAGACCGTCCTCAGCTATACTATGCAAAAAAAAATCACGTAAAAATGTTAAAATTTGAGCGAGATATTTGAAAAGAACGCTCCTTTAGACTTTACATATCATCCGAGTCTTTTTCAGTGACTAGTGTGGGATCTTAACCACTTTTCTGATTTCCCCGCAAGTCGTGGCAGCAACGTGTTGTTGCCAATTAGGATTTGCTCGCACCACGTATGGATATCCGTATCCCAATCATAATTTATTAGTTTCATCAGAAATTTTTTTTTAATTATGTGCTATTTAATCCGAGCTTTTTTCCCGAATTGATTAAGCAAAAAAAAAAAAAAAATCTGTTTTGTGAAACCGGAGATAAAAGAACAAAAACTCTGTAAAAGGCATGAAAAAAAAAAAAAAAGCTGGAAATTGCACGTGAAGCGTAGCAAATGAGGTGCGTTCGTACGATAACGAAGTTTTAAAAATATTACTCTCATATATCAATCTCATAAAATTGAAATAGTGAATTACAATTAAAACGCTCATCAAACAATGCTCTCCTTATACCATTATGTAATGGAATACTTTTGTGTGGCCTTGTAAATCAATAACAAATGTTCTTTGCACCACAAATTATGTAAAATGTATATTATAATGTGTACTTTATAGTTGCATATAACTTTTATTAAGTTCGAATGAGTGTAACACCATTAAAATGCATTTGAAACATTTTTCCCCATTGACCGTAATGTAACGGAATACTTTTGATTGTCCCTGTAATTGATCTATGCATCCGATTTTCATAAAATTTGAAATAACTCGACAAAATTATGTAATAATTAGGTATTTTAAATTTCAAACGATTAAAATGCATTTGATATAATGTAATGGAATACTTTTGATTGCCCCTGTAATTGATCTATGCATCCGATTTTCATAAAATTTGAAATGACTCGACAAAAAAAATATAATAATTATGTATTTTAAATTTCAAACGATTCGGTTGGGCAGTTTTTGCGTTGTTATATGCGGACAGACAGACGGACGGACTGAACGACCACTATAGGTGCTACGTATTTACATAATTACGAACGCACCTAAAAATAGGCATTATTTGAAAGGTTTTTTTTTCAAAAACATTGATCAGTTAAGTGGTTAAATTTTATTTTGTACTCTGTACAAACGAAGAAGTGAATCTACAAAACTAGTTTTTTTGTAAAATAACAGAAATCTGAATCTTTACACCTTGTAAATTTTACAAAATGTAATTTAACAAAGATGTAATGTAATGTAAAGGTGTAATTTAAGGAGACTCAGGGGTTAATCGATACGGAAAAACGTGTAAACAGAGCTCTCACTTCGAGTCCATTAAAGGTATATTTGTAGTCTTATAAAATGAAGTACTTCAATGTAATATAATAAGAAATATAGCAAAATGTATGTAACACAATTTTCGATGTGTTATATCACCTACACCAATATATCTTAACGTTGAATTGACTTAAGAACCTAATTTTTGCTTTAAAATAATCAGGAAACTTTACTTTATAGAATGAATTAAAGATATAACAATCACTCGAAAAAAAAACATTATTAAAAAAACTCTCAAACTTAAAAATTGAAAAAAACCCTAAAAAATACAACTTTTTTTCATTAAAAATAGTCAAAATATTAAACTATCTAAAATATATTAATTCATTCTCTAGATAATGATATTATATGCATGAAAAAAAAAAAAAAAAATTAAGCCATTCCATCAAATAGTTTTTTTTTTAAATCTTGGTGATAGTCTTCAAAAATCAAGTTTTGAGAAAACGCGACTTAAAGATGAAATTATATGGGTGCGGCTAAGAAAGTGTTGATACATAAATGCTTATAACTCCGTTAAAAATGCAAATATTTTTATGCGGTTTTTTGCATTGAGTTAAGAATTAATTGAATAATCAAACTAGATCATAAAAAAATCAATTTTTTTTTTTAAGTTTTCAACCCTTGAGCCCCCTTAATGTAAACAAGAGATCTCTGTAATTTTACAAAAGTAGTTTTTTGTAAAATTACAGAAATTTGTAACTTTACAAAAGAATCTACAAAAAATTACAGTAATTTTACAAAAATTTTATCCGTAACACGGATTGCAGTTAGATGAAAAATTCTACCCATCCCAATTTACTATAAAAAATTTTGTAGTCTTATAGTAGTTTTTGATTTATTGTGAAAACGTGTATCTATATGTTAAATGAATTTTTGTTGTTACCGATGCATAAAAAATTCTAGGAATCCCAATTTTGTAGAAAGTTTTTTGTAACTTTACAGATTTTTTATTTTTAATAGTGTATGATAAACATAAATATGCACTAAAAGTTTTATTATACACTTAACTTTAGAAATTCCAGCTCATTTTCATATGACAGAATAAATCACATACAATTAAAAAGCTTTCTATAAAATTAAAACTTTTTTTTTCTTTTTTTTTTTTTTTCAACTAGAACTGAAGTTAGAACAATAATTCGTATTATTACTTTTTATTTATCAATTTATTTTACAATTATTATGTTTGGCTCAAAAATTTCGAAGAGTTTTACTTTCTTCTATTTTTCCAAGAAGAAAGTACTGGATTTGTGAAAATTTTTGACTTCCAGTTTTCGACGGCTTTAAACATTTTAGGGGTCAGAGATATCAAAAAAACATATTTTTACAAAGTGTCTGTCTGTGCTGTGAGTTTGGGCTGTCTGTATGTGACACAAATTTTGTGGGATGTCGATCTTAAGAATTAATGCACGGAATTTAATAAAAATTTATATTTAGTTAATTCCTGATATATAATGTTTTTTTTTTTTTTTTTTTGACGCAAATCGCCCTACGGATGGCACTGCTATGCAGCATTCTTCACAGTTTCCGCAATAGCTCTATTTCAAGAACTCATGCACAAACCTTCAAACATTAGATTCAATTAGTCATGTAGATAAATTGACGTTTTCTATATTTTCGTATAAATTACTCAACAGGTGGCGCTGCTATGCAACATTTCTTCAATAGTTGCATATCAAGAACTAATGCACAGATTCTCATTAAATTTCAAATTCAGTTAGTACTGAAAAGAATTGACGTTTTCTGCATTTTGGTATAAATCGCTCGACAGATGGCGCTGCTGTACTGTATCTTTTAAGACTTCCGCAATAACTATCTCAAGAATTAATGCATGCATTTTCATAAGACTTCAGATTTATTTAGTCCTTAATATGAAGTGGTGTTGTTTACATTTTTGTGTAAATCACTCAACAGGTGGCATTACTATGCTGCATTTTTTATGATATCCGCAGTACTTCTATCTCAAGAACTAATTTTCAACGGATTTTCATCAAACTTTAGATTTATTTAGATGTCGACATAACGATCTTGTCGAAAACTAATTTTCGGTGTAAACCAGCCAACAAGTGGAGCTTGTTTTCTGCATTTTGCATTATTTGAATGTTTTTAGCGATAGTCATATCTCAAGAACTAACTCTCGGAATTTCACATCATTAGAATCCCCATCATGGGGATAGATTGCCTTTTAATTTTGAAACAGTGATAGCAAATTTTGAATCATTAACATGTATGAGGTAGAAGAAAGTTTTTGGATTGCCACATCCTACTAGTGTAATAATATGTTTTTTGGTATCGGTGACCCCTAAAGCGTATGAGCAGTTGAAAACCGGAAGTCGAAAATATTCACGAATCCGATACTTTCTTCTAGTAACGATAGAAGAAAATAAAAATTATTTAAAAACTTAAAAATTCTGTTCGGTAAAGCATTTTTTTTCTCAAAATATTTTATCACAAATTTTTCCTTTCAAAACATTGATAAAGTTTATTGGTTATTTTAAAATAAATTTTTCTCCAAGAAACTTCTGATTTTTTTAAAGTGGAAAATGTTATAGGTTATGGATTATTTAACACTAAAACCGCCGGGTATTTTATTAAAGTTTTATAACAATTGTTTGACACCAGAATTTGTATTTAAAGCTACTTAACTTATTTAATTAGCCTATTTTTGTGTTGCACGTATTTAGCAAATCTTATCAAGAAATTTCTGGTTCGAATTGGCTATTTTCAATTTGGCAGGGGTCATAATAACCCCTAATGGCGGTTCTACTGTTAAAACCAGAAATATAAATAGAAGAAAAAAATAAGTGTTCCTGCAACAATTCCCAGTTATTACCTAAATAATTATCTCTATAAGGGTTACTTATTGTTTAAAAAACATAAATTTTAAGTCGAACAATGATTACTCTTGTTAACAATGCAAAAAAACAAATTATTATCTAAGGAAATTTTCAACAATGAAATCTTCTCAATAAAAAAAGGGTTGCAATTAAGTCGTAATTTGTGATTACTGAGATATAAAAGTGCTTTTTTTTTACTAATATATACGCTTTTTAAAGAACTAATTATGGATTATTGTAAAGAAAGATACCGTGCAGGTGTTATAAATGTTAAAATGTACGAGAAAAAGATTGAGGTTGTAGCTCATCTTGAGCAAAATCAGTATGGATTCATTGAAAGTACTGGTTGTGGTGCTTATGGATCAATTATAAAAATCAAGCATTTAGTAACAGATGAAGAGTTGGCCGTAAAAATAGTTGAAGAAAAGCATGCATCTGATGGAGAAGTCACTTTATGGCAAACCTTAAGTCACAAAAATATATTGCCATTGAAGAACATACAGTTTGTTTATTATGCTGATTCTTATATATTCCTTACTCCAATCTATCCCAGTACGATAGAACAAAAAGTTTTGGATCCTACCTTCTTCCTCAAAAAGAATGCCTTAACACAAGTTATAACATGGTTAACACGTTCGCTGCCGCTTACGTAAAGATGTGGTGCTAGATAATGCCGCTCTGTAGAAGTGGGTTTTTCCCAGAAGCCGATTTACTTTTTATAACAAAGAATCAGTGAAAGATTTTCCCGCGCCAGCGCGTGACTGGCTATTGGACATCACCCCCCATACCGCCCTGGCGCGTGAGTGGACCCTTAACGTTGGCGCCATATCACGCGCTTTCGCGTGAGTGGCAGCGAACGTGTTAAGAGAAAACTTGGATGCAGTCGACTACCTCCATGAGAAAAACTATTCACATAATGATATTAAATGCGACAATGTTTTCATATCGAATGCAGGAACAGCGGCATTTGCTGATTTCGGATTTCTAACAGAAGTAGAAAAAACTATCTTTAAATATGGAGCTCCAATAATGTATCGTTGCCCCGAAGGCCGCCTAACTGAAGCAGGATTGACGCCGATTAATGGAAAAAAAGTTGGACGTATGGACAGTAGGAATGCTTGCATTCGAAATGTTTAGTAAGATGTCCCTCCTAATAAAAATATCAAAACACAGCAATAGTTTGTCCTATTGGTTTACAGATGTCTATCCTGCATTGCAAAGCAGTTTACAAAAAGAAAATTTTATCAAGTGGTTTTTATCAAAAGCTTTTCCTAATTCTAAGGAAGTTAATCAAAAAGCAGAGGATATCATCCATTTCATAACATCCTCTCTGAATGTAGTACCTGAGAAGCGACCCAATATTCGACAGTTGAAAGAACACAAAATTTTCGGGGGCGCTTGGAAAAATGTCGAGTTGTCAAATGAAATTGACATATGGGAAAAGAAAATAAAAATAAAAGAATTCAATAGTATTCAACAGCAAAACAAATTAAATAACGTTCCAGAATATTTACATGAAAAATCTTATCATAGTCAATGCAACGAAAGTTCCAAGCTTTATACGAGTGAAGAGCAATCTGAAAATGGAAATAATCCCATAGTTTCACAAGAGCATGTAATTGAAGAAAAAGCGTCAGACTGTCCGGCAGAACATTCCATAAATGATATTGATAACAGCCATTTAGTTGACGTTTTCACCTCTGCTGAAAATAGACAGTGTGCCTTATTAAGTAGTCAAAAGTCTGATCGTGATATTTTACCACACACTGTTGAAGTAAACCAATCATCATCTACCATATCTGCTAAACAAACTATCTCAAACATTCCAGATGCACAGAAATCCGAAAATCCAGAATGCGACTTTGAACACGATTCACCTGAAATCAATCACGTGGTCGCTTCGGCATCCCCATCGTTTGCTTCCTCAAATTCTTCAAAACATGAATATCCAAATGAAAGCAGAAGATGCAAAAGACTTAGAAAATGGTGGAAAAATAAAAAAATCAGCTGTCTGCAGAGCATTTACAACTTGTTTTTGCTGTAGGAAAAAGAATTCCCATGTTATAAATAATCTATTAACATGACATATTACCGATTTTGACTTACCAAATGGTACATTAATGTGAACTCTTGAACCCATCATCACGATATGAGTCTAATGACTTTTAAATATCATAGAAACTGTTCGATTGATAAGATAAATTATACAACATTTCTACGACCATCTTTTTCAGTTTCTCGTCTTCAACATTCTTCTAAAACCTTGTAGCAGAATTCTTATTATCAACTCTAAAAATTCATTATCAGAATAAAATAATTGTATCAATAAAGTGTTGTAATTATGTGTTTTATTCACCTAATTTGTAATTTAAAAAGTAATTATACTTCGTACGCATTAACGAGTTTATTTTGTATAAAATAAATATAAATTCGATTTATGACAAGTAAATTATGCAAAAACATTGTAACTAAATGTTCATTTGCCGATTCTTTGAAACTTAGTTTTTTATGTGCCCATATAAATATAAAAAATGTCAAGTACTATGGTTCTAGGAGGTGAAAAATGTTTCAAAGGAAATAGAAATTTTGTGATGTTATTGACATTGTATTAAAGCAATTCCATATATTTTTGTTTTGAAAAAAAATGTGAACTATTTATTTAAAATGGTGTTTAGATGTCTAGCAGACTATTCATTTTCAGATTATTATTGCATTTAATGTACACTAGTCAGATGTGGCAATCCCAAAATTTTCTTCTATCTCATTTATGCTAATACTTCATGAAAAATGCAACATAGCCGCGCGACCAGTTCGATGATTTACACGAAAATCTAGTCAACAGCAACTTATGTTAACTTCTAACCTGAATCCGAAGTTTGATGAAAATAGTTTCTGAGATAAAGTTATAGTGAAAATCTTAATGAATTCTGTATAACTGTACCATATGTTGGACGATGTGCACTAAAAACGAATCAGGATGAATTTTTATCAGATATACTAACTGAATCTGAAGTTTAGTGAAAATCCATGCATTAGTTCTTCAGATAAAAATATTGTGAAATCATGAAAAATGCAGCATAACGGCTCCATCTTTTGGACGATTTATACCAAAAACTGAACAACACTAATCTATATTAGGGACTAACTGAATCTGAAGTTTGATGAAAATTTATGCATTAATTCCTGAGATAAAGGCTATTCCAATAATCATGAATAATTCAGCAAAGCAGCGCCATTTCATGAGAAATTAGTACTACAAAGTTCTCAGCACCAAATAATGTCAAAGATTAATTTAATTCAAAGTTTTATAAAAATCCATGCATTAAATCTTGTGATATAACTAATGTAGATATTGTGAATAATGCACATAGCAGCGCTCTTGAACGATATACACCTAAAACAAATCATCTCCAGTTTCTATCAGTGTCTAACAGAATATAGATATTTATAAAATTCGCGCATTAATTCTTGAGATAGAACACCCACAAAATGGACCTTATGCACGTGACGTCACACGCCAGAGCTGGCGGTATGCTAATCTGTTATTCTAGTCACTACACCGCCAGACGGCCTGAATGCGCAGGCGCAAACATCGCTAGCAGACGACTTCAGCCTTTCTGGATACATTTTAACAGAAAATTTGCAAATTTAAAGAATTTTCTTGCAAGCAGAACAACAATTTTGAATTTATATTATAATATATTAAGTATATGCTGCTTCAACAAAGAATTTTTCCCGGTATTTCTAACAAACAAGCATTAATAATTTGCACTCCATAGACTACTATGCTAAACACCGCCAGTAAATACCGCCAGCAGACGAATTTTAGCCTCAAACTCAGCTTGTGTGTATAAGGTCCATTTTTGTCACATACAGACTCACAGAGTAACCGACAGACTCACAGACAGACGTTTTCTAAAAATCATCAAATCGTGCTCAGGATCATAAATATATCGAAAACCGAGAGTCAAAATTTTCGCGAATCCAATACTTTCTTCGTGTAAAGACAGAAGAAAGTAAAAAATATTGTCCACAATCAAATATTTTTCAGTCTTAAAAAATTTCATTTGTCATTTTTTGAAATTTTCTTCACGATTTCAAGAAGCTGTTTGAAATTTTCGCAGAAATATCCACCGAAAATATCAGTAGCTTCTATTAAATCTGGAGTACCGTGGGCATCTTATTGACTTTGGCGATCATCGGAAAACTGCTCATGCTGATTTGGAATTGAAATATTTATTTCCTTCAGTACTATGTAATAATAATAATATTAGCATGCCCAACTTATTAGAATCAAATCTTTTAAAGTCTTTTAAATATAAAAAATATTGACCTGATTATTTTTTAATGTCATCCTTGACTGACAATCTTAAAGTTTCATTCCAATTATGAAGATCCTGGAATTTGATCTTGTAGCACACACATTATCAACTTACAATCTTTGTTAGAGTGTATCTATAGTCGACACTAGGCTGCTTGTGCCTTGATATACATTATTTTACAGCTGTCTCATACCTCTTTGTTAGTGGGAAGGTATGGGACACATTTTGTAATTTAGTTAAAGAAATTTACAATTTCTTTAACTACAAAATTGTTTTTTTTAATTATGTTTCTATATTGTTCAAGGACATTAGAAAGTGTTTCATTTTGTATTCAATATTCATTTAACGAATTTGGAGCATGTATTGAAATGCAGCATGTATTGAAGTACATGAATGTATTGCGTGCATGTATTGCATGCATCACATGAAACGATCATGATTATATGCTATAAATTTTAATGGGTTAGAACAAATTAGTTAGTTATTTAGCTATTTAATTAGTATTAGTTTTTCGATATTTCAAAGTTTGAAAAGAAACATCGGTTTATTAGCTTTTTAATTTTTTAAGCTATTGGAAATTTCAGTGTGAATTAACGTAAGATTTATTTTATTTAGAAAACAAATCCTTTGAAATTTTGACCTATTTAAGATTTTAAACATTTCAGTTACTAATTAGCTTACATTTCTATGTAATTAAAATTGAAATTATATTGAAAAACATATAAAAACATTTCAGATTATTACTAACTACGAAATCATTATTTTTCAAATATTTCCATAATTAAAAAAGTTTTCCACATCCTTACAGGAAGTCCCCATGTTTTTGTATTTTTAAAAAAAACGCATAAGAATTAAATGTTTTCTAAAAATTAAATATATGTATTAATCTTTCAATTTTTCAGCTGAAATTTTCTTTTTTTTTATCTAAGTTTTGTTTTAAAACCTGTCATTTGACTTAAATAAAATTTAAATATTATACAGGGTGTCCGAAAAGTCTGGAAACGGTCGAATAACTCAAGAAATACATATGAGATTGAAAAACGTAAATATACGTGTTAAATATTTTTAAATAAGCTACTCAGTGATACCAAATTTGACCTTCGTAACCGACCCACTGGGGGTCAGAGGGGGTCCAACTTCGAAATCTTAAATTATAACCCCCATTTTTTATTGCACATTCGGATTCTACGGACAAAAATACGCAACTTTTGTATTTGATGTTTATTTCGAATCCTCGTTTATCACGGTGTATTCGAGCATATTAAATCGATACATTTTTCGGCTTTTCCAACGGGATTTTCCCTAATGGAAACTAATTGGGGAGAATTTATGACATCAAATTCCTCGTCTTTTGCAAGAATAGCGTTTCCTGAAAATCACCCATGCCGATTATTTCGATAGTACTACACACAGTTAAAAATTTGACCCATTTTCTGTAGCGTCACTCCACAGCTTTTATAGAATATCTGTTTCATGACCAATGAGAATGTTCCATAACACAGTAAAGTACACTGTAAAAAATTGACACTTTTGCTGCATCGTCATTCCACCACTTTTATAGAAAACGATTACTTTACTGTGTTATGGAGCACTCTCATTGGTCACAAAAGAGATATTCTATAATAGCTGTGGAGTGACGCTGCAGCAAATGGGTCAGATTTTTAACAGTGTAGCACTATTGAAATAATCGCCACGGGTGATTTTCAGGAAACGCTATTTCTGCAAAAGACGGGGAATTTGACGTCAAAAATTCTGCCCAATCAGTTTCGATTAGGGAAAATCCCGTTGGAAAAGCCGAAATATGTATCGATTTAATATGCTCGAATACACCGTGATAAACGAGGATTTGAAATAAACATCAAATACAAAAGTTACGTATTTTTGTCCGTAGAATCCGAATCTGCAATAAAAAATGGGGGTTATAATTTAAGATTTCAAAGTTCGACCCCCTCTGAACCCCAGGGGGTCGGTTGCGAGGGTCAAATTTGGTATCACTGAGTAGCTTATTTAAAAATATTTAACACGTATATTTACGTTTTTCAATCTCATATGTATTTCTCGAACTATTCGGCCGTTTCCAGACTTTTCGGACACCCTGTATATCCAGCTTTGGAACGTAACATTTTCTGAATTCAATTCCGCCTCATACAATGTTTACGTTAAAAAGAGCTACCACATGGCGATCGTACTAGCATATTACCTTTCTAAGGGCCTCCGTGGCTGAGTGGTTAAGACACCACTCCGCTAATCGCTTGCGAGTGTAGGAGGTTGTGGGTTCGAATCCCACTGGCTCCATTTCACACACTCTTTGTGTGGAGCTCCTGGTTGTATTTCTCTTGTGATGTAATATTTCCTTGTGCTATCTCGTCCCTGTATATGACGATGACTTATAAGCAGGCTTTCATGTCGAGCATACAAGTCAGATGTATGTTGTTCAAATAAACCTTTCTAAACGGCAACTCACAGAATAAGTATTTACACACAGATAGGACAGTTTCATAAGCTCAATGGTAACCGATTCCTAACTTCAGAGCCCCTAGTGACAACAGGTGCGAACGTTTCGGAACATCGCAACAGGCAGTTGTTGCTTGTCCTCTTTGTATAGTATCTATCTTTTTTATGTGTCAGTAACAGGTGTATTTGTTTACGTTTGTTTTTGTTTAAAACATAAAATGTGCTTTATTTTCTCAAGCAGGTACTATGAGAGTGGTTACAAGAAATATAGCTATGTAAAGAGCTTTTGCAGAAAAAATCAAATACAACATCAAAATTTCTAACAGATAAACGCGACGGTAAACGTGTTAGACGATAGGATAGAGACAGTGACAGTTTAACTTGCAGTTTATGTTGAAGATCTGTGTGTTGAAGTTCCCGCCTGTTGCCAGTAGTGGCGCTAGAATCGCCCCGGTACGGTTTTTCGCTTCTCTGTCGTATCTGTGTGTAATACTTAATCTGTGACGGCAACTACAGTCCACCGGTCTGCCACTAGCATATTACCACAGCATCGTCATACATTTATTTACAATTTTTTAGCACTATTTTATGGTCTTTTTGTACACTATGGGCGTGTTCAGAGCAACTTACCAAAGTAACCAATGTTACCGACCGATTGTAGGACAGTACGAAAGCGAATTGTGGCACCAATGAAAACTATCCTGTTGAATTGTAGCTGACGTCACATTTCGCCTTGATTTTCATTTCGTACTTGTCTACAATCGGTAAGTAACCGGTAAGTGACCGGTAAGTTGTACTGAATACGGCCTATGTCTTTTACACCCTCAAAAATTTGACCCGTTAGCTGCAGCGTCACTCCACAGCTTTTATAGAATAACTCTTTTATGACCAATGAGAATGCTCCATTACACTGTAAAGTACCCGTTTTCTATAAAAGCGGTGAATTGACAGCAGTAAATGGGTCAAAATTTTAACAGTGTAGGCGCTGTATAAGGAAAGGACAGCTGACATCACAGTGGGTCGAATCGAGGCTAACGAAAAAGACAGGCTGCCGCGGTGCATCCCAAGTGTCTTTTTTTTTTACAGACCGCTACAGTGACATATTGCTCTTTTCGTACATCTTCATTGGTGCATTCGATTATCACGTGATTCCCGCGATCTGTAAAAAAGATGCGTCGCATGGAACCGCGGTAGCCTGCTTTTTTCATTAGCTTCGGGGTCGAATAACCGTAGACAAGCAAGAAACACCTTTTCATTCTTTACAACTCCTAATGGGTATATGAGTTAGAGCGATTTGATTGGTCTGCGTTCGACATTTCTATGATATAATTCACTCCGTCACCAAGATGAATCCCGAAGCTAACGAAAAAAGACAGGCTACCGCGGTGCATTTTAAGTATTTTTTTTTGCACACCGCGAGAATGACGTGATGCTCTTTTCGTACCCCTTCATTGGTGCATTCGAGTATCACGTGATTCCAGTAGTCTGTAAAAAAATTTAAATGGAATGTCTTTTTCGTAAGCTTTGGGGCGATTTCTCGTTTCGCTAAACAGCGAAAAATTTACCTGGATTCCATTCTTTGCACCCAAAGCAATAATATCTTTCTTTATCGTTGCCTCCCCTATTAAAAATTTGATCCTTTAGCTGCATCGTCACTCCCCCGATTTTATAGAATATATCTAATTAGACCTATGAGAATGCTCCATAATACGGTGAAGTAATTGTTTTCTATAAAAGCAGTGGAGTGACGATGCAGCAAAAGAGTAAAATTTTTTACAGTATCCGACACTTACGATATCGAGATCGTAACGACAGTGCTCGAAACAACATTCTCTATGGGCGTGTTCAATGCAACTTACCGAAGTGATCAATGTTACCAACCAATTGTAGGGCAGTACGAAAGCGAATTGTGGCACCAATGAATTATCCTGTTGAATTGTAGCTGACGTCACACTTCGCCTTGATTTTCATTTCGTACTTGTCTACAATCGATGAGTGACCGGTACGTTGTGCTGAACACACCCTAAGTGACTGGTAAGCTGCGCTGAACATGCTCTATATTTGTTTTTTTTTTCAGCATGGAACATATCCCAAGCTGCCGATCCAGTGGCGTGGTCGGTAGCATCGGCTCCTCCCACACCGCTGGACCCTGGTTCGAATCCAGCTAGCGGCATGGGTGTCTCGTGTTGTCCCTGTGATGTGTATAAATGTATGTACTGTATTTCCTGTAATAATAAAGTGTTCTGTATTAGTTTCTGTGTATTATGGATCATTCGAGGTAACAGCCATTGTAGCTTCTAGACCTCAAAGCATTGTTCACTCAAACTCAAACTCAAATCCCAAGCTGTGTGCCAACCAACCAACATCTTTGATTTTTTGCGTTGTTGGAATATTTCAAGATCATTAATTCTATAAAGTAGTTTTTCATGTACTTATGAAGTTTTAAAAAAATGTCTTTATTGATTATATTGTAAGTTATTTCATTAGAATGAGAAGTTCTTAGACTTTGATTTTATAGAAGGTTTTATTTAGTGGGTATTTGCATCTATTTTTTGCAAAGTAACATTTTAATGCATGTATTTAAAATACATGATTTTTCCTAAACTTTTATGAAAATGAATGAGCTGTCTGATATCGTACAATATGTCATTCCTGAAAACACAGAAATCGTTTTCAACATTTTATCTCATACGAGAAACGTGTTTTTGATGTTGCTGGAAGGTGAAGCAAACATTCATGTTCAAAAAAGGGAAATTAGTCTACCATTGTGGCAAGAATTTCCGATACCAGTTTGGGAGTGTTTGTGTCCAATCCTGAAAACAAAAACTGGCTGTAATATTTACGTTCGTGGAGATCACTATGTGTCTTCCTCTGCACAAAAAGGATTTCTGGAGAATAAGCTGTTTATAGTTTCCCCAAGCGGAGATAACTATTCATTTATTCTTGAAAAAGACATTCAGATAGAAATCTTCCCTCTAAAATGTGTTGATCCTGAATCTCTTATCACGTTAAGGAGCACTCGTGGAACACCTCAAATGTCTGGTTTTAAACTATCTTCCAACACGACATATTCCTTACCTGCCTATTCTACAGTTTTACTGAAATCGTCTGATGGTGAACCTTATTCCATTTGTGTTCAAGGTCTCGATCGGAAAGTAAAGTTGTCCTTAGTAGATGAAAACCATGAAATGTGCATGAATGCTGTCAAAGAACATATTTTTAATCAGTGTTTGTTAGGGAAAAAATTGAAGCATTTCAGTCCTACGGTTCTTGTTCTGGGCACGAAGAATGTCGGCAAGTCTTCGTTTTGTCGGTTATTGGTGAATGAAGCACTAGCGAAAAAAATGTCACCCGTATACATCGATTTGAATGTTCAGCGAAGTTTATCCGTTCCGGGATCACTAAGCCTCACTGAAATAGAAGGCCGAACAGATTCCACATTGAGTTTTAAATATAAAACTCAAAAATTATTGCATTTTGGATCTGTAACATTTCATTCAATTAATATGCCACTCTATCACCATCTTGTCCGAAAGATGAATGCAATGTTGTTATTCCACCAAAGATATGGGAAAAAGAACTATATAACAATTATTGACACCGTTGGATCACAAGGTCATAATATTGAAGTCATAGATTGCATTCTGAAATCATTTACTGTTGACTTAGTTGTTGTCATGGGAGATCAACAATACTATGAAAATTTGAAACAATCATCACTGAAATCTGTGCCATCGGAGTTTATACCTAAGCCTCAGAACATGGAACCGCAGAATGACGATTACAAATCGAGATATTATCAGCACAGGATTCAAGAATATTTTGGTAGTACGTTTGGTAGACCTTACGTAAGAAATGTCCGTACGGTAAGACTCGACTGTTTCAAAATCTACAAAATTAATACGGCACCAAAAGTCTATAATGCAAAAGGCGAAAGAATTAAAGACTTCAAACTTGAACTTATGGCATTCAGCCCAGACATCTTAAATCGTCTTTTAGCCGTAAGTGCGGCTAAGAATCTAGACCTTAATTCAATAATTGAAGTAAAATATTATGTGTGTTTTACCTCGATGGACATGGGTGCTCAAACAGTTGATGTCATGGCTCCTGAAACAGAATTATTTAACGGAGGAATTTTATTAATGGGGTACGTAGTAAGACACAAAACAAGTTGCGAAGTAACTGTATAGTTATATTTTTCCTTTTCACATTCGTTCATCCATTATCGCTCAACCGCAATGTGGAAAAGGCACATGTATAATATATATCTTATATAAGGCACATATATAGCCCTTCAAATTTTTAAATGTGGTAATTGTTTTTAATATTTTATTTCATTTTCTTGATGAAATTTTCAGCCCAAAGCTTAATTTTATTCATTAACATAAATTTATTTTTATATTTTTAATTATATATTCTACTTTTTGTATAATTTATTTTATAGAAAATTATATAAAGTATGACATTCTAGTTTTATTTTCTAAACATTTATCATTTTGCATATTTTTTAGTTCGACGCAGTAAGCGTTAGTTTTTGATTTGCAAACAAAAATTTTTAAAATGCTTGATTCTTTGCTTTATTTTAAAACAAACTGGCTATTAAAATCCATTTTACATCTGGATGAAAATGAATCATTGCCACGACTAGAATCCAGAACATTTGGCTTTAAATTCCAATGCTCTTCCAATTGAGATTGTTCCAATAAAATGTCCAAGCACAAATTGTGTTGATTGAAATATTATAAATAGCTCAATTGGAAAAGAAATATTAAAGCCGAAAATTTTGGATTCGAATTCCAGCGTGAAAAATTACTAGTCACTTGACTCTTGCATCTTGAAATGGTCTTTATAGGCAATGGTTTTATTGATATTTTAATGTTCTCCATCTGATCAAAATATTACGTTCCAATTCGCAAGATTTCTTTAGCATTGAGTTTTGAGAAATATTTCTTTCACACTCAGAGGAAACTACGGTAATAAGTTTGTGAAATTTATCTATATAGAGGAGAGTGGGCAGGAATGGGACACATTTTACAAAAATAAGAAAATAAATTATTATTATAATTTGACACAAAAACAAAAATTTCGATTTATAGAATACAAAACTAAACATTTTCCTTGAAGAATATAAAAACATAATTTTCAGAAACAATTTTGTAACCGAAGAAATTGTAAATTTCAAAATGTGTCTTATACCTCCCCACTAACGAGGAGGAATGGAACAGCTATAAAGCAATGTATGATAAAACACAAATAGTCTATTGTGGGTATACATATAATCTAACAAAGATTTTAGTTAGAAGAATAACAAAGATTTTAGGTTGATAACGTTTGTGCTACAATATCAAATTCCAGTATCTTCATGAATGGAAGAAAAATTCGCAATTGTCAATCAAATATGACATTAAAAAATCATCAGTTTGTTTATATTTTAACGTAAATGAATATATTTTCAAAGTTATAATTAATGTATTTCTCTCTAGAAATATTTGCGTATTAGCAATTTACACTTATCTTATTTTTACTATTTTTTATTTATTTATTTATTTATTTTTACTATTATATACTTAGAAGGAATTAGACTTCTCTCACTCTTTCCTTTGCTGGCATGTCCCATTCCTCCCTCTACTTTCTTTTATGTTAAGGGACCATACGACTGTTAAAAGTCGAAAAATCACAAAAATTGTACTTTTTTCCGACATTCTATATCTTCAAAAGTATAAGCCTTAAAATCATAATTTTTTTATGTTAATAGATCAATGTTTTATGTATACAGATATACCTCATTCTTGTTTGAAAGTTAAAAATAATTTGTTTTAGAGAATCATAAATAATAAGCAGTTTGCTGTGGAAAAAGTGTGATATCAAAGATAACGCACTTGAATACTCAAATTATATTGAATTTAACCCTTTAACGATCAAAGCATTTTCATTGCTAAGATGTCGAAATAAATGAATGACACCGGTAATTAAGAACAAATATATTTCTAAATAAGAAAACGTGATTTTTCACATACATAATAAAAGGGATATTTCTAGATAAAAATACCGGTGTCAGTGTTGCATATCGTAATTAAAGTTTTGTGGTTTCGTGGGGAAACCAATGAACGTTAAAGGGTTAAAACAAAATTTCTGTTTTTTACACATACTACAAAAACTAAAGGTTAATTTGAACCTAAATTTGATACATTTAAACCATATTTCTATTTTTTTAAATTAAACTAAAAATAGTGTATTTTTTTCCCATAAATTTTTTTTATCTATGCATAGAAATTGTATCCTTTAGAAATATGAAAGCAAATTTAGGTTGTTTCAAGAAAATGGCATTTTGTATCATCTGTAAAAATTTTATGCAAAAATATTAAATAGTTTTAGAGATAACATGTGCGTTATGTGGAAAAAAACATTAAAAATAAATCACTTTAAAGGTTTTTTTTTTTTTTTTTTTTCTGAAACTGTTTACAGTAATCAGCTAATACGTTTTTAATCATTACTTCCATAATTATGGGAATTTTTTCAAGCGGATTCTCTTAAAATACGCAGAAAAGGCTAATCTTTCATATAACTGTTTTTTTTAAAAAAATCGAATTTTTTGACGGTTTAACAGTCGTATAACCCCTTAAACTCTTTGTATATAAACAAAAATGATACTTTTAGGCATAGTCTAAACTATGGATAATATACAGTATAATGTTCCATAAATCGGGAAACTGTTGCATTTATGCATAAACAAGTCATTAATATACAGAAAGCATAAAAATAAAAGGCAAATTTACTATTGGTTTTTGAAAGAGTCTTTTTCTTCATATAATTGTAAGCATATGCACATCAACCTTTTTACAGGTGAAAATTAAGGTACCGATGATTCATCTAATGTATGAATGATTAAATGTTTAGAGTGATACTTAAGAGAAAAACCTACTGTCCCATTCCATTCCACTCTTCCCTACATTGTACATACATTTGTAGACAAATTCTAGATGTTGAACAAGAGCTCCTAACACCTTAATCACTTCCTTACCAATTTTTTAAAAAATGCAAATTCGTATTTTTTGCAATCATAACATTGCATTTCATATCGCAAAAAATTGGATAACTGCCAATCAAATATTATAATTTATTAATATTCAGTAAACTCTGTGTAAGATGAAAATTTGTCCAACTCTGAAAGATTCTGAAATCCCTGCGAATCCATAGACAGAGTAAAAATTGCCTAAGGCGGAATATTGCCTACTACGGAAATTTCCCTCAGTTCCGATTGATTTTACTTTAGTTTACTGCATAATTTATTGTATTATATAATAATTTTTCTTTCTTTTTTAAGCTTCAGTCTAAGTAAAAATGTGATTAAAGAAATCGTTGTGATAAAATATGCCACGAACGATAGAGAGAGAACGGTAACTCGGTTCGTCATATTGATGGGGGAACTATACTTGACCGCTTCCTTGATTATCCCGTCAGGTCGTTATATATTACAATTATCATCGCGAGAATACTCGGGCATGGCATAAATTGTCACAGAGTGTTGTTTTATGTTTTTACTCAGCCTGAAGCTTAAAGAAGCTGACGAAAGTGAGAGGATTAGCGCTGATTGTATTCGAACCAAGGATCTCATGCTCAATAGGCGAGAACTTTAGTGTCGAGCAAATGGCCAAGCCAGTAACTCAGCTAATAACTCGCTGCATACTGATAAAGTGAAATGAGATCGCTACATTCCATTCCTAGTGAGAAAGACGTATATCTGTCGCCTGACGACTAATATGCACTCATGTTTGAGGCTGTCTTACACATGTATGATGCGCAGTGACAGACATGATGCGCATGAAGACAAACTTTGTGCTATGAGCACTGCACAGGCTTTGGGTGCAAGGGATGTTTTTTGTAGTGCTGCCATCTGTTGGTTATGAGATGAGATTATTACTGTTGCATGTTTGAACCGGTCATCATTGAGAGAGAATGGGGATCGGTACCGGTTGTATTCAAACCAAGGACTTCATGATCAAGAGGCGAGAACGTTAGCGTCGAGCAAAAGGTCAAGCCAGTAATTCTAAGCTAGTAACTCTCTTTATACTGATCAAGTGAGATGCTTTCGCTACAAAACTATTTTATAATATGATAAATTATACAGTAAACCATTGGCTTACTTGAGGCGGAATCAATCGGGACAAAGAAAATTTTCCGCAGTAGGCATAATGACTAAAATTTCGTTATCTATTTCTCCGCCCGTAATATTGCCGGCCTACAGATTTAAAAGCGTTACACTATAGGAAAAATCTTCTGGAACCACAAAAAAATTGCCATTTCCATACGAAGCCTTAAAAATAGTTCTAGATTGCAAGATCTACATATGAGTAAAATATATATTCCTATAAATCAATCATTTTTTATGATAAATATTTAGTGAATCTGGCAGAAAATCTGAAGAAAGAAAATTTTATGACGATTCAGCCGATGAGCCTGATGACACCAATGATGAAGCTATTCTATTACTTGGCCGTGTATGGCATTAATTTGCATTGTGTAACACAAATATTACCTTTCACCTAAATCAGTTTACCTTTTCAACTATATTACTTATTTTTAAAAGCATGGCTCAAATGGTGAACTTGCTGCATTTAAATGTTTAACTAAAAGTGCATTTTCAAAAAATAAAATAACTGGGTATTTAATTAAATTTTAAAAAGTTTTTAAAAAATTGCATTTTTAAAAAATCGCTACTACTTTTTAAAATATTGATATTTTCGCAAAATGTTTTTGTTTAAGATTTTTAAATGTGTTATTAAATGAAATTGTGCATGGATGTTCAGATACATATAATGTTACATTTAATATGTTTTTTTTTACCTGAACGTATAATGTAAAATGATAAAATGTAACACATCTTTATGCACTTTTTTTTTAAATAACAAAAATCCTGAAGGTTAATTCCATGCTCAGGTGGAACATGGAGAAAAGGCTTTTCAAAATTTTGTGTTGGTAATTTTGCTAAGTGTATTAACAAAATTCACAATATCTTGGAACATAATTACTGCATTAGTAAAAATGAAATGTTGTACGCGGAATTAAGTAGGCTTTCATTTAAATTTTAAAAAGAAAAATCGACTTTTTGACAATGTATGGTTTACTAATGTATGATTTACCATCACAAATTCAACGTTTTAATTCAATAAATAAAAAATTATTTAAAAAAGTGTCCTGGAACCGCACTTAAGTCTTTTACAAACCTTTCTTTGTGAGTAATGCTAAAACATCACCAAAAAAAAAAAAAAAAAAAAGAGGAGAAAACAATAATTTGGCTAAATGACACCACAAAAGATTGGAAGCAGGTTACCGATGAGGCTGAGTATGCTAAAGCCTAGAGGCCCAGAAGAGAGGGGCCCAGGGCTAATGTTCCCCCTTTTTTGTTTGTTTGTTTTTAAATACAGTCTGCTCTCATTAATTCGAACTCATCGGGACCACAAGAAATGTTCGAATTATCCGAAGTTCGAATTATGGAAAACATGAAATGAAAACATGCTTAATGTAGTATTATTACAAAGGAATTAATATTATAGTGTTTTTAAAATTTATTTAGTCTTTTATCATTAGAATATGATTTAATATTAAATTAGAACGTATAAATACATAAACTACTTAAAAGATTAGAAACAAGCGCAATGGAAGAAAAATGTAAAGCGTCACTGATGAACAGATGGGGCACTAAGAAAGTGTAAATCCAATGCATTGGGTTATATGTATACTCGTTCGGAACAAGTTTCGCAAAAATCAAAGAAAGAAATTTATTCAAATGATCTGAAATCCGTGAGAAAGAAAAGAAAAATGGAAAAATCGGAATTCTCGTTAGTTCGAATTAAGAGAAGTCAAGAGAAAATGAGCTCGAATTAATGAAAATTTTTAACGTTATTCTGCCATTGAAAATTTCGGGACTTCATGTTTAGTTCGAATTAAGCGAAGATTCGAATTATCCGATTTCGAATTAACGAGAGTCTACTGTATATATCGAGCTAATATACAGAGTGATTATAAATGAATTCTCCAACTTTACTGAACAATTTAAAAAAAAGGCCTGTTGTTCATTGGAAATGAGGAAAAAAAGGAGTTGAAATACATTTGTGTGCAGAAAACACAATGATAAACTTACGAGTCAAGAATTAAAATAGTCTGAAGGTGGTTTATATAAAAATATGACTTAGTAGACCAGTTTCATTTCAATATAATCGTTTCTGTTTAACAAAGGAATTTCAACTTCCAACTCGATGAGGTGATTATCTGTGCAATTGCCTCCCGGTCTGTGACTAAATTATCGCCATCGAATAACGAAAACGGATTAAGTGAATTGTGAAATTGTTTTTCTAACCAAATTGTGTATTGTAGTTAATCACCTGCTAAACTTCGTAACCTTGGTACTAAAACTTTCTGTAGTAGCATTTATTTTTACTTTAAATAAGTAGCATACAAATGCCAATCAATAAAAAGTTTTCTGTCACAATAGTTATACAACAAGACTTTCCCATGATCAGGATACCTTTTTCAGAAACGATGAGTTTCTTTTCTGGTGATTAAAAAGAACTGTCATTTAACAAATAAACCGCTGAAGTTAGATTATTACTTGCGTACAGAGAGTTGCCGTACAATAAATACAGAGCTATTCTAAATTCAAGATACAAACTTTAAGGATTGGTACAAGAGACTGTTACTATAATGTATTGTATAAGAATATATGCTCGCAAGTGACGCATTGAGGTACAAACACCAGAGGGCCAGATTGGCCCTTTCAAATCATTCCTTTAAAGTTGCATCTTTAAAAATAAGCAATGCCAATATCGTTAACCTCTTGAGTGGGTAATTTCCTTCTAAATGTGCCAGCCATCAGGTTTATCAATTTCGAAATGAAAGGAAAATGGACTAAAAATGGAAATTAGGCATAGAATATTTTTACTTTTATGTAACTTACAAATTGAAATTTTAATTTTTACCGATGTTTTTATAACGCGCCAACTCGTATAAAATATTGGCGATATCCCGAGCACATGATGTATGTGTTCCTCCTATCTACCTGAAAAAGTGAAATTTACACTTTATTGTCGTCTATGAAAAAGAATGCTGTCTTTCCTATGCTAATGAAATAACATTAAAATAAAGTTCTTATTGTCTTTATGAAATGAATTTTATTTTTTTCTGATATCTTCAAATGAAATATTTTGTACAACAGTTACATTTTTTACTTAACCCTTTATATCCCGAAGATACTTTTTAACCCTTAACTACTGTGACCAAAATTGTCGCATAACTAACGTGAAAGTTCTGTCAGACCGTTTAATCTAAAGATGAATAAAATGTTAAATTAACTCGCAGAATACTATTTTTGTATTAAACTTTATATACAGGACAATTGTAAATAAAATTTAGCTTTTCGAAAGTCTCTAGAGATAGTAATAGTTTTCCAAACGAAACAAAATTTGTCCAGTATCTATAGTTAAACTAAAAAATACGAGTTAAGGGAGACCGTAAGAAAAAACCCAAAATTTTTATTATTGATTTTAAAGTAATGAATTTTGGTGTACTATTTAAGAATCTTTTTGCAAGGAATAATTAGCAAAAAAATTCACTTTTTTTTAAAAGTATTTTTTATGACGATTTTTATGATTTTTTTGTGGAAAAATACACTTTTTAAAATTACTACTCCTCATACAATTTTCAATATTTTGGTATTACTAAAATTTCTTAAATAGTGTTATAGTATATGGAAACGACCTAGGGAGAGATATTTTTAATTTTCTATTTTAATCAGCTAAAAAAAAAAGAAATTACGCATGGTAAATTTCCTTAAATTCGTTATAATTTTCATGTCTACCAATTTATGTAAAATTTTCAGAAATAGTTAAAAAATATATCTCTCCTTACTTTTGTTGCAAATTTTTTAATATTCTAAAAACATAAACCTTTTGTTTCTAAACCATTTTACCAGAGCCTTAGTACTTTGAACTTAGGCAAAATATGGGAAAAGTCATTTTCAGGAAAACACATTTTAAATGGCCGCTAGTCCTTTAAACTCTAAGACTACAATTAAAAAAAGCTCATTTGCTACCTGTTCCAAGTGTCCCAGAGTTCTGAAATTTTTCATGGGTATTCGCATATGTTTTTTATCGTTTTCTGAGATTTTTTAACTTTTGATGATTTTTGGCAGAAAATGGGGTTCGGGTCTCCCTTAAACTCTGAAACTTGAAAAACTCAGCAGTCTGTGAGAGTAGAGGGAAGCTAGAGAGCCGAACAGTAGTTAAGACCGCTAACAGTAGTTAAGGTTTAAAGCACCACTGTTTGTCATTCCAGTTAAAAACATGCACTGACTGCATTTGCAATGGTAATTTTAGGAAACAATTTAGTCCAGGCAATAGAAGCCGTATTCTACCTACAAAATCCATAGTAGTTCTGGAAAAAGGTTAATCGTATGGTTTTTTGGGGGTTGCTGAATCCGAATTTTCAACTTCCTACCAAAATTTCTCCCTGCAACCCCCTCCCCCAAATTTGGGCAAAATTCTCACCAAAATAAGTTTTTTTTATAATTGTTTTAGAGAAAAAGGATCTAGAAATCTAAAAATTAGACAAAATTTGCAATAAATAATATGATTGACATTATGACATAAGATGAACGAAGAGAGAAGAGTCTGCCTCTCAATATGCTCCGCGTGCACTAACCTTACAAATCACTTTACAGTGGTGGTTTTGAGTGCTGTCGGGATTACATTGAAAAAAACTTTTTCATGCATATATTGCATAAAAACTTATAGATTTACTGAGAATGCGTGGGGGAAGAAAGTGGGTTCTGATACAATGTAATGGAAGTTATTGCAGGATTTATGTACGACATGGATGAATAAAAAAGTAAAAATGTTATTTCTATCTTATGAAAAAATGTTTATATATAACAAAAAAAATACGTTTTCGAATTCTTATTACAAATATGATATAAACCGAAAGGTTCCAAACACCTCGAGTTCATAAAATATTCTCTTTGAAAACCTAATTAAAAAAAAAAATGTAACATTCACGCCCATCACAGACAGCCAGTCAACTAATGATTATATCTTAGTTGAATCTTTTTAAGAATAAGAATTTCAAAGCATCCCGACCTCCAGATGCAATGATACAGCGAGCAAATCTCAAAAATATTTTTTATGAATGAATTACTTATTCTCAATCGCTGTTATGGATGATAATCCTAACGTTTACTTTAAATTTCTAGCATTACAAAAAACATTCCTGAGTTTTTCTTTACTAAGGAAGGTGCGAATTGCAAGAAATACAATATTAAGAATTTTTTTCTAAATCATTTTTTTAACTTTGAATTCCTCAGCAATGGGTCAAAGGCCACGGCCTCTTTGGCCTGTACAGTAATCCGGCCCTGATTACAATCATGGTAGAAACTGGGAAGTTTTAAAGCACCTCGACTTCATAAAGTATTTTGTTTGAAAACTAAATTTAAAAGAAAAATTGTAATATACACGCACATTGCAGACAGCCAGTCAGTTGATGGATTGTCTTATTGCATCTTTTAAGAGTAAGAATTTCAAAGCATCCCCACATCCAGCTGCAATGATACAACAAGCAAATATCAAAAATATTATTCTGAATGAATTACTTATTTATTCTCTATTATGAATGACGACCGTAACGTTTACTTTAAATTTCCAGCGTTACAAAACACATTCCTGAGTTGTTCATCTCTAAGGAAAATACGTTTTCAAATTCTTGTTACAATTATGATATAAACCGGGAAGTTTTAAAGCACTCGCTTTTTTTAATAAAGTTTTTTTTTTTATCATTATAATTCTTTCTGAAGTGCTTTTCAGATAAATAGGTTATTGCCCTTCGATTTCTTCAATATTAAGGAATATTTTTCCTGCTTTTTCATCTTTGTTACCCCATACACCTGTCTTACATCATATGCAGAATACTTTACGCTATAATAGGATTTGAAAAGAATGCGAAAAGATTCATTTCATTGCATCAAAATTAATAGATCATCATTGATTATTATTATTATTATTTTTTTTTTTTTTTTTTTTTTGTATTCTAAAGATAAATAGAAAGTCATAATTAAAATAATAGAAACAAAACAATAAAAAAAACTATGAATTAATTAAAGTCAACTTCAAGTTCACTGTTTATGTTAAATAAAATGGTTTTTCTTCTGGTATATTTTCGGTTATTTAAATGATTGCACAGAAAAGCAGAATTCAAAAATATATTTTAAAACTATTTCTTTTTAATTCCATATCTTCTATGACAAAAATTGTCGTATAAGAATCATTATAAAACCAGTGAATAAATGTGATAGCATAGAAGATTTAATTTAAAGTTTCTTTCAAATGAAACCTTCGATACATATACTTCAATTAATAAATCTGATTCTAATGCAGTATATTGACTCCATCAAAATATATGAAGAAATAAATTTAACTTTTTCAAAAAAATGTATAACCGACTCCAAAAAAGCGCTAAAAAGAATTAAATAATTCTATAAAATTCTCTAATGACAAATCGTTATCCAATAACCACACATTGACTATCATGTACCGGTATAAAACGGTTAAATTTAATATATAAAATTTAATATCCACCAAACATAGGTTTTCCAGAGAATATTTTTTACAAGAGATTAATTTACATATTTTTGATTTAATATTTGAATATATACATATAAAAAGTAAGGAATTACTTTTTGAAGTTGGTGCCAAACAATCATAATCGATAATGATTTCCCCATTTTATTTATGGTACTAGACATAATATATCCACGATTCTTACTATACTTAAGATAGTTTGGCACCAACTTCAAAAAGTAATTCCTTACTTTTTATATGTATATATTCAAAAATTAAATCAAAAATATGTAAATTAATCTCTTGTAAAAAATATTCTCTGGAAAACCTATGTTTGGTGGCTATTAAATTTTATATATTAAATTTAACCGTTTTATACCGGTACATGATAGTCAATGTGTGGTTATTGGATAACGATTTGTCATTAGAGAATTTTATAGAATTATTTAATTCTTTTTAGCGCTTTTTTGGAGTCGGTTATACATTTTTTTGAAAAAGTTAAATTTATTTCCTACTTTTTAGTTATTTATACCGTAATACATAAGTATGTGTACTGACAAATGATGGCTCTTTGCAACGCATTACTAATGAACGCACTTTGCTGAGTTCTGATGTATTCGCTTTACTTGTCACCGTTTGATTGTCAACTTTTCAAAAGACACTTACAATATCGGTTAGTATCGTTGTGAATCTTTAAGTTTTCTGAATGTGGTAACTTCTTCAGATCTGGCACGACGAAAAGCTACCGCATTCATGAAATCTTAAAGTCAACATCTAATCATACGGACATCGGAAGTGGTTATCGAAAGGTGACAATGCCTCAAGTAAAGTGTCCTTACACATAAGCGCGCGGCAAAGCGCTTCCATATATGAGTAAACAGCAAAATGACTCCACATATATCTATGAATAGTAAAATGCTTTTCTAGTGTAGTCAAAAGTACTCCCCCTTCAGTCAGAAAAGGCAAAAAGAAAGATTTTAACAAAAATCGTTCTATGATTCAATAGATAAAAAACAACATTCTAATTCCTATAAATGCAGTAAAGGCATCGGAAATGAGCGGTGATGTTTCGACGAGGAATCCGAAAATCATAACCTGTACTTGGCTGCATCTATAAGAGAGTGACAGCATTCGATGCCCAAATACTTTTTTCACGTACGCTTTTATCCCAACTAAACTCTTAAAAATTTGAAACTCACTCCACCGCTTTTATGGAAAACGATTATTTCAGCCTATCATGGAGCATTCTCATGGGTCAAAAGACAAATATTTTATAAAAGCGGGGGAGTGACGATGCAGCAAAAGGGTAAAATTTTTTACAGTGTACGTATGAGATATTCCATAAGAGGGATGGAGTGACGATGCAGCAAAAGTTAAATTTTTAACAATGTATCGCAATGCTAGGCATTTTCTATTATAAAATTTGATGATGATTTTCTGGTAGAATTCGATTGTACGCCGAATGATCCTTTATTTCTACACAGACATAAATACATAATCCATATTATTTTACAAATTCGTGGACATACAAGGACAAGATAGCACAAGGAAATATTACGACACAAGAAAAGTACAACCGGGAGCTACACATAAAGAGTGTGTGCAACGAAGCCAGTGGGATTCGAACCCACAATCTCTTACGCTCTCAAGAGATTAGCAGCGTGGTGTCTTAACCACTCGGCCACAAGGACCCCCTTGAAGACTCATTTTTTCCAGAATCTTTTCAATCAATCGTATACTGTGCTCCATGTGTCGTCATATTCACATCGAGGAATCCTACATGAATAAAATCTGAAATCATTCTGGCGTCTAATCCGGTAACCAAATCTGAATCTAAAGATAATTTTTCTACGCATATCTATGCACTTTATTTTGCATTGATATGTAGAGATAATTTTTTCCTCCGGAGCAAAATATATACTAAAGGATTTTCATCTTTTCAACAACTTAAGGATGTCGATTGGTATCGATGTCCATTTCCGCTTTAGTGGATGCGAGAACTTGTCCATTTAAGCTTTAACATTTCGGAAATTTATCGCATTCAGCAAACCTTAACGCCCCACACTAGGCAAAGAAAAAGACCAGGATGATAATGTGAAGTCTATGGGGGCGTTTTTTTCAAATATCTCGCTCAAATTTTAAAATTTTTATGTGATTTTTTTCTGCATAGGATAGCTGAGGATATTCCACAACCGACCTAGTTTTTACTTTTTCAATTTTGGTTTCAGATTTTTTTTTTAAAAATTATTTTAAATTTCAAATCCGTTTTAAAAGCGGTTCTGAAATTGAAACTATCATTATATAAAACATACATAAGCAAAATCGAAGAAATAAAAACTAGGCCGGTTGTAGAATATCCTCGGCTATCCTATGCAAAAAAAAAATCATGTAAATATATTAAAATTTGAGCGATATATTTGAAAAGAACACACCCATAGTCTTTACACTAACATCCGGGTCTTTTTCTGAGACTAGTGTAGTGCCTTAAGGTCCACATTGAAATCTACAGACTTCGTAAATGGGAATTGAAAAGCTGACAATCCATCAGTATACGTTAAAATTATTGTGAAAAATTACCTTTGTTTTTAAAGACTATCTATTTTCTGACTAATGAGAGCGATCTAAAAACGTCCATGGAGCGTTTTCATTGGTCAGAAAATAGATAGTCTTTAAAAACAGAGGTAATTTTTCAAGATATTTTAAACAAGGCACACTGTTAAAAATTTTATCCTTTTGCTGCATCGTCCCTCCACCGCTAATATAGAAAACGATTACTTCAGCCTATTATGGAGCATTCTCATGGATCAAAAGTGAGATATTCTATAAAAGCGGGGTAGTGACGATGCAGCAAAAGGGTCGGATTTTTTACAGTTCAAAGTACGCGTACACAATCAGAACGCGTCAAGTTGCTTCTATGATTCAATGCATAGCAAAGTAATTCTAAATATTTGTATGTATTAAAATACCCTTTTCAGTCATAAAAACTAAAAAGGAAGATATTATTAAAATCACACCATGATTCAACATGCGTCTATATGAAAATAGTAATATTTGAAGTTAAGAATGTTCTTTGATAAACGCGGTTTTCCAAAGTACAGAAAATTTAAGAACTTTTATTCCAGAACTTGGCGTTAGTCTCCTGAACGAGTTTGTTTTATGGGTGAAAGAAGTTAACTAGCTTAACTTTAATGGTAAGCTTATCAAAATTTTTCGCCATTTATATTTGTCCAAATGTAAATCTAACACATAGCAATGTACTTTAATCACTTTGTGAATCCGGCATAACAAGCACCCTGATACACAGACACTCTTGCTTTAACGTGTAAGGCTCTTTAGAGATGGATTTTCAGCTTTTCGATACCGAATTCTCATGTCTCGATCGATGTGGATCTTTTACTTTGGTGGATACGAGAATTGTTCCAGCTAAGATTTCGTACTTTGAAAAAAAACTAGCATCTCTGCAACAGTGGTTACGATCCAGAAGGATTATTCGCTGTTAAGCGAAACAAGATTGACCAATCATAAGCCTTCATTTTTGAGAACTTTTCATTGTTCGAAGGAGAGAGTCTGGAATACATGGAGTGAAAATCTGCTATCGGCACTGTAAAAAATTTTACCCTTTTGCTGCATCGTTACTCCATCGCTTTTATAGAATTTCTTTGTTTTGACCAATGAGAATGCTCCATAATAGAGCGAAGTAATCGTTTCCTATAAAAGCGATGGAGTGACAATGCAGCAAAAGGGTTTAAATTTTTACAATGCAAGCAGTGCTAAAAATTTGAATCTTTTAAATGTGCAAAGATACTACTGAATTCCAAAGTGTCGATCACAACGACATCTGCGGCATTTTCGTGATACATTATCTAGACTAGCAATAATTCTTGCATTTTTACAAAATGTCCTGCAGATGTCGCTTCTCTGTTTAAATTTCATCAGCATTGTTGCACATTTAAAGAATAGAACATTAAAGCGCTTTTTTTAAGTGTTACAGAGGGCGTGTTCAGCACAACTTACCGGTTACTTACCGACCACTTACCGATTGCAGACAACTACGAAATGAAAATCAAAGCGAAGTGTGACGTCAGCTACAATTCAACAGAATAGTTTTCATTGATACCAAAATTTGCTTTCGTACTGCCCTACAATCGGTCGATAACATTGGTTACTTTTGTAAGTTGCTCTGAACACGCCCTGAGATAGCCGATTTCCACACTATATCCCCTAGATGCTATATTTCCGGTTTCTTGCATAAGAGAACTTGTCTGGGATCCAGGTAGAATTTGCGCTGTTAGCGAAACCAGATTAACGAATCAGAAGCCTGAATTTTAGCAAGTTTTTCAATATTTTAAATAAATTTTCTTGTTAATAAATCTCGTTTCGCAAACAGCGCAAAATTTATGTGAATCCTGGCCCTCGTCCAGCTAGGATTTTGCACTTTGAACACTATTAAAAATTTGAAACTTTTACTTTATCGTCTATCTATCGCTTTTATAGAAAATGATTACTTCATTTTAATATGGTGAATTCTCATTGGTCAAAATAGAGATATTCCATAAAAGCGGTGGAGTGACGATGCAGCAAAAACTTCAAACTTTTAACAGTGAAAAGATCGTGTGTTTATGTAAGTGTAACATAAAAGCATGCAAAAGGAACACTTCTAATGGAGGATATTCCATCTACGTCATGATCACATGGTCCAGGCAAAAACTTTTAGCTTGAAGAAGGAAAAGCTCTGTTAGACGCAATGTAAATTCCTACTAGCCAATGAACGTTTCATGGGGAAAGCAGTAGCAGCCTCCCTTCTTATAATTTAGAAGTTCTTTGAGTAAATTACCGGTACCACGTGACATTTTGCAGCCTCGAAAGCAGATTTGGAATATCCTCCATTGGTCGATTGCTTCAAAATGAATTTGAAATTTAAAGTTTTTATTTTTAAAAAAGTTCTAATTATCAGATTTTTATGAAATTCGAATGGGACCACATGGGCCTCATACGCTTTCAAACAAAAAAAGAATTATGAAAATCGGTTCATATTTGCAAAAGTTATGCGTGAACAACAAATACATACAGGTTGAAATCATAACCTCCTCTTTGAAGTCGGTTAAAAATATTGGTACTGTCAACAAAGTGTATCAAATTGAATATGGAAAATGTTGAACGTTATCACAAAAACATTGTATTGTAAGGTACGTTCTCGTTAAAAGACTCCAAATTGACCAAAATAAGTAAACATAGTCGGATGTCTCAATCCCAAAACTTTCTTCCATCTCATACATGTTAATATTTCAAAACTCACACAGTGCCAAAATTAAATGTCCATTTATGCCCATCGTGACAATTCTAAAATTATGAAATTCCATGCATTTTTTCTTGAAATAGGACATTTGTAAAATTCGTAAAAAATGAATAAAAACAGCTCCGTCTGTTGGTCGGTTTACACCAAAACGTAATCAGCTGTACCATTTATCAAGATACATTTCAAATTGAAGTTTAATGGAATTCCATGCATTATTTCTTGAAATAGTACTTTTTCGGAAAGCATGTAGAATACAAAATAATAGCGCCACATATTGGGATACTTACACCAAAACATAATCGACAATAATATTTATTAAGGTATATTTGAATCTGAAGATTGTTGAAAAATCGTATGCATTAGTTCCTGAGATAGAGCTATGGCTAGATTCGGGGAAAATTCAGCATAGCAGAGCCATCTACAGGCCGATTGACACCAAAACGTAAACAGTATCAATCCATATCAAGAATTAACTTAATCAGAAGTTTGGAGAAAATCCGTTCATTAGGGAAAAGTGCTCAAATATGAAACCCTTTTTGTTGATGTAATTTTTTTACTATTTTCAAACGCTCTTTTTTGACCAAAAAAATTACCAGTTGTAGATCTATTTCCTCTTTATAAAATTCTGGAGTCAAGTTTGTTCAAAAATTATTGCAGTTTGAGAAAGAAATTTTGTGTGGTGCGTCATTTGCTGCTTTTAGCGAAAGGGGTTCTTAATATGGTATACAATGGGTCCTTAGTGTGTATCTAAATGTGGTTGACTAAATGTCGCCCAGTGCAATATTCAGCACTCGCACCAAAATGTCAAAGAAAATCAAGATTTCAGGTTAATCAAATAAAACGACACATCTTTCGCATAAAATAAATTTATTAGATTAAAATATTTAATCATAAAAAGTATTTTTCTCAGATATAAAATAAAGCTGGTGCAAAGAATCACATAAAAATATTCTAACTTAAGATAGCTAGCCTTAAATAAGTAACACAGAAATAAATAAATTTTCTTCTCCCCACAATCCTCGTGAGGATACCTGATACACTGGGCGCATCTAGCCCACTTTTCTCTCATGTAAGCAACGCACTGCGCCCTGTTGAGTAAATTTGAAAACTTCGTTTGTTCGAGAACTTTCTGATTAGAGTGCGACTTCCTTTTTATAAATTTGCATAATTTTTATTTTAATTAACGGAAGAACAAATAAATTAGTAAAAGATAAATAAAAGACAAATAAAACGTCGAATTAAAAATCATTTGATGATATAACAAACACGTGTAACGTGTTTAATGTCAAGTGAATATGACATTTACGATAAGCCATTACTGGCATTTAATCTTAAAGTTTGGCGATAGTTGTTTGGTCGAAGGGATAATCAAGTATTCCCGAATTGCGTAAAAAAAAAACATCCTTATAGCTCAAAAAATCGAAATCATATTAACTAACAGTTTACCGCGTCGGATTAAACGTCTTTTTTCCAATTAAAATATATATTTGAATAGAAATTTGAATGAAATACAGGGTCATAAAAAATTGAAGAGTGTGGAAAATTTAATTACAAATAACTCGACAACTCATTATCCGATCATCTTCATTCTTTATGCAAAATTTCTATTTTTTACTGTCTTTTAGGTCACTATTTAAAATTAAAAAAATTTGAAAAATTTTTATGCGTCTTTTAACAGAACAAATATTTCGAGAGTCGGAAAAAAAATGGTTCCAGATAATCTCGGTTACCGGTATTCAGCAGGCTTCTCCTCATTATTATATACTAAGTACACACCAAATTTTATGTCTTTATCTCATTTGTTCTTGAGATATAGTGTTTACAGACAGACACACTGTAAAGAACTTAATTCTAGAGAACTTAATTCCTAAGCCTACGATAGATGGCGCTACTCGTCCTAAGAGAAAGGAAAGAACATTCCAAAAAAAGAACAATTTTTCAGTTGAGTGCGGGAGCTCGGAGTTTTTTGTGTAGTGAGATGGTGCAGCGTTTTTTCGGTTTTGTTATGGAATATGTGATATAAAATGCTATTCAATTTTTTTGTTAATTTGTGTCGTGCTCGTCTACGTGTGTGTTTACGTGTGAAATAAATTTTAAAAAGAGAAGAATGAGTGATTCCTTAGTGTCGACCTCTGCATTTCTTCGACGTCGCTACATTCTGTGTTCTTACAACACATACCGATAGACGACAATTTCTTTTTCTAAAAATATGTTTTTGGAATCTCCAGTGTCTGAAACATGCAAATCCATCAAAAAAAATCGATTTAATAACTGTAGTAAAATAGCAATGTAAAAAGAAACATAGTTTTTTTTTTTTTTTCATATATAAATTATGTCAGAGGTTTTTCATATTGTTTCTGGTATATCTGTTGCCCGCAGATATACCAGAAATGTTGAAAATTAATATTTACTTTATTTAATTGCAGAAAAATAACTCATTTCGATTAAATAAGGCAAAGAATACTTTGAATACTTTACAGCTTTACTGGTATATATGCAGCTCGCGGTTGAGTTGTTGAAGAAATTCTTGAACTATATTAGTTATACAAGAAATAAAAATTAGTTTGGTGTACCAAAACATGTATTTACCTGAATTATTTTAGTTTATGTGAAACTCAACTTAAAATGCTTTTTAAATTACATATTTTCTATTAGCCCTTTCGAGTCTAATGTACTATTAATAGTACATGTCTTTGAATGGAGTATTATTTTGTTTTAAGAAATACTTTTGATATTATTTACATGTAGTAATGTTAGTATATGTCTATGCATTTACTATATGACATCATTTATGTTTAGACATTTGATAATAACAATAATTATTATTATTTGCTTCATTCTCTTTGCGCGTTTGCGATTCTTTTATTTTAAACATATATTTTACTCTACAAATTTAAAAAAAAAGTTATTTAGTGAAAGAATCCTGTGTAATAAAGCGTAAAAAGTATTAGAAAGTTGCAACATAAGTTAAATCTTATTATAATACAATATTCTCTAAACATCTCTAAAAATTCTTCCTTAGCCTATTGTCATATGAATATTACTCGAGTAGTACGCAACATTCATTTTTAAAGATAGAAAACCAACGATTATAAATGCACAAATAAAGTATGAGAAGGTAGCAGATAGCTATTTCGAATCTACTATCGAGATTCTTCATCAGTGCAAAACTCAGCGAGCTAAAAAATAGCAAAACTAAACCAAAACTATAAAAATAGCAAAAATGAACCCTCAGTTTTACTATTTTTTAGCTCGCTGAGTTTTGCACTGATGAAGAATCTCGATAGTAGATTCGAAATAGCTATTTGCTACCTTCTCATACTTTATTTGTGCATTTATAATCGTTGGTTTTCTATCTTTAAACATTTGTGCACAAAGGCTTTATTTGCTATTTTAACAACATTCATTATTTTCGAGACAGTGAAATATTCATTAAACACTAATTAATCTATTTAGATAGCTAGTGTTAATGTTATTAACACAGAAGTAATTTTTTCTAAAAACTGAAAAATAATTCGGACCCGAAAGGTTTAATAGTAATAACAAGAACTTGCCGCATTGCTAATGAATGTTGATTAAAAATGCTTGGAACCTATGAGCTTAAATTTAAATTAAATAGCATACTTACTCTTTAACAATTCTTCTTTTATATTGATTTTTCTCCAGCTTAAAAAAAATCATAAAAGAAATCCCAAACTACATTAAAAAGTTGCCATCTAATTAACTTTTCTTATCTCAATTTTCAATGGAAAGATAATGAATAACTATTTTAATTGCGTATATATTTTTTTGCATTCTCTCGAACCACCCGGAAACGTATTTATTTTGTTATTAGATTTGTTATCATTGTTATTAAATTATACTTTGTAAAATTAATATCTCAAGAAAAAATATTTCAAATCATTAAAAGGATTCGATTTATAATCAGTTTACATCACCAGTTTAGAATCTATATATTTAAAAGACCTGGCTGTTTTTTTTGCTCATCATCCCTGAGCTTTCTACTGGCCCGATTTTGATAATTATTTTTTTAAATGAAAGCTATTTGTGTGTAGATGTGCCCATTCTGGCTAATTTTAATTTATTTCAATTTTTATATTTTATTTTTAATTTTAAAAGCTTTTTCATGACATTTCTTCAAAACAGTTGCAACAGGTTAAGCTTTTCTCAAAATTTATTTTGTTTCATTATTTTCCACCAATCAGGAGCTTGATCTCATCGGTGAATGTATAATCGCATTTCAAACAAACAAAAAAAAAAAAAAAAAAAAAAAAAAAAAGATACCCTGGGGTAATAACGCCACGTCAAGGTTCTACCAATTTTCACGGCTCAGTTTTAGATTGTATTTTTCAAACAAATATATGATTTGATACAGCAACGCATTGACTATCTATATAAAAAAAATAATTTAACAGATATGCATTCATAAAATGTAATGGCGTGATTTCTTGACCAATGCTATTTGGCGTTATTATCCACCTATATGGGTAATAACGCCATTCAAACAAAACTATGAAATAAGATGGGATAATTGCATGTAGATTGCCCAATTCTAAAAATACAAACTCTACAAACTTAGAAATTGACAAATTGCATTCTAAGCTATTGCAAATGTTCAATTTTTTGTGAAAGTGTAAGAAAAATAAAGGTGTGGTGTGTGTGTGGGGGGGGGGGGGGGAGGATGAGGCAAAAGAATATCAGACCGTGAGCTTCTTTTTGCTTAACCCATTAACGCCCAAATTATTTTCTTTCCTAAAATTTAAATTTTGTATTTCCCACCACTTTTAAAACTCAAATTAACTTTTATCTAAATTTATCGAGGATTCTGTCTCGTGAAATAAGGTATATATTTATCTTCCCCTTTACTGGTGGGAAAAGCGCTTTCTTGCTGTTTTTGTAACCGTCCTCAAATGAGGACGCTGGGCGTTAATGGGTTAAAAAGGACCGCTTAAATAGAATTATTAGAAACATTGCACAGTTTTAACTGTGTTTATTTGAATCAGTATTTAGGATGTAGCTCGGCCATTGTAGGGAATCAACCGGGGTATTAAGGCCAAGGATTGGCATTATTACCGCGTTATAGTTATTGCGCTGTACATTTTAAATTACAAATTATCTTGAGAAGATATCCAAAATCTTCAACAACATTTTGAAAGTCCATGAAATGTACTACAAATTTATGTAATCAACAAAGTATTTCAAGATTAAAAAATAGTCTTCACATCACAAAACGTATCTCGTTAATTTTAGTTGCTTGTAAAAACAATATGACCTAAAAATGAAACAAATTAATTTGAAGCTGTTTTTTGCGATTTATATGACTCAAAACCTTTCTGCGCAGAGCACATGGGTGTCATTTACCAGAATATTTCATAATTATGCATAATATTAGCACTTGGCGTTATTACCCCGCCTGGCGTTATTACACCAGACCACCTTAAATAAATAAAGGTTTTCGTTAAATTTAATCATAATAAAATGATCTCACATAGTTATTCCCTGCAATACACAGGTTATTTACTGAGTAATATTATTAAGTATTATGTAAGTAAAATAACAGAAGATAAACTTTAATAAAATATAATATCTAAAGTGAAATTTTGTCGATGGAGAAAATGTCGTCATACAGAAACCAGATAAATTTATTCCATGAATATAATATACATTGTTATAGCTGTGTCAGTGATGATGTCATATTCACTGACTTTTAGATGTAATTCCTCATCTAAATAAAGTGAACTTCTATTAATTTAAAGGTCCGTGGTGTGCACAAATGAAAATATTTCTATAAACTGCGCCATTTCTATTTAATTATAATGACTATTTTATGAAACTAAAGAATTCTTAAATAACTGCATAAATCACGCTTTTATTTAAGAAAAGATGAGTATTTCTGAAGGTGTAAATGATGTCATATTAGAAAAAAATAAAAATAAAACCTGTGATATGCCGGTATTACTATATTTCTATCTTACATAATATCAAAAAATAATTAAAATCATTTCATTGTATTAAGTTATTGTTTAAAAAAAAAAATCTGCATTTCAGCAACAAATACAAAAATTTTATTCTTTTTAATAACAGATATCGTTTTTTTTTTTCTTTTTTTTTTTTCGTTGCCATAACAATAAAATTTATTTTTACAAGTTCATGGAGGATACAAACCAATAAATAACTTAAATTTATTGCAAGTGCTGTAAATATGTTGTGGGTTGGTTAGGCAGTTTAGTAAGTCCCGTTTCTATTATAATTAAAATGTTTCATTGATATTATAATTATTGTACAGTTATCAAGCGATATTTAAACGGAGAAAAAATAAACTATGCAGATATTTTTGAATTCGTCTTCAGGGGTATAATATTAACTTCCTAAATAATTTGGCATTTAAATAATATTTAAGGTTTAGAAACCGCATTAAAAAAAGATTTGTAGCTGAAGTTAAGTCGAACATAATAATTTATGAGTTGTTTTCCTTATTTTTTGTTATTTTCTGAAGTTTGTGTATCTTCATCATGAAAAGCTATGTTATCCCTATTTTAAGAGGTGGAATTGTTTATTTCGCTCAGTATTTTACTGTCTATATAAGATTGATATATATCATACCTAATATACACTCTTTTCCGTCGAGTTTCGACGGGTGCAGCTAGTATGTTATAAATATACTAGTTACTCTTAGTTAATTTCTTTTTCAAAAATTATGTATGAATGGGCATTTCGGAAATATTTATTTTGTATTAACAATTTCTCTGTTTTATCTTAATGTGTAACGAAATCATTAAAAAAAGAAGCATTCCAATTCTGTTCATCAATTGTTGTTTAGAATTAAATTAATACTCATTAGTTTTATGTAAACTCAAAATAAAAACTAAAATAAAATTTTTCTATCTTAATTAAAGGAGGGACTATTAATTTTTTGGTTTTGGTTTTGTTTTCAAGACATTGCTTTCAAGCAATGACTGTCATGGAAATGACTTTTTCTGAAAATGCGTTTTTCTTCATGATGGGTTTTTTCGCAATTTGTCGAATTTAAATTGTTGTAAGTGAAGAACCGTTAAAGATAATTGTTTCAAACTTAGAACATGTCTTTTTTGCTTGTTTTACTTTAATTTTTATTCAGCAAATTTGGAAGAAAAATCACTTTTGAAAAAATGATTTCTTTTTTAAAAGCTACATAATTTTTTTTTCAAATTTTTACTTTAAAAATTTTTATTTTTTTTTAATTAATATTTTTGAAGAAGCTGAATTAAAATTAAAATTTAGATGCTGTTGTTTATTTAAATGTAGAAAAATTGAAATTCTACAAATAATATTTTGAGTTATAACGATTTTAAATTATCTAACGTTTTATTAAATTTTAAATAAAAAAAAATTAAACTATGAGAAATTTGATCGTGTGATTTTGTGTACAAATGATATGTATAACCATCGCAAAAAAAAAAAAAAAAAAAAAAAAAAAAAAAAAAAAAAAAAAAAATTCAAAATTTTAACTCTATAAATAAAAATTATTTTACAATATGTCCCGACATCCTTAAATTACATATTTTATATTAATAGTAAAAACAACATCTTATCGCGTTTCTAATAAATGTTGTATAAAAATGCTTGGAACCAATAAGCTTAAATGTACGATAAAAATTAAATAGCATATTCAGCCTTTAACAGTTCTTCATTTATATCGATTTTTCTCCAGCTTAAAAAAAATCCCAGACTAAATTAAAAAGTTGCCATCTAATTAACTTTCCTTATCTTAATTTTCAATGGAAAGATAATGAAAAATTTTTTTAATTGCGTATATTTTTTTATATATATTCTCTTGAACCACCCGGAAACATATTTATTTTGTTATTAGATTTGTTATCATTGTTATTAAATTATTACTTTGTAAAATTAATATCTCAAGAAAAAATATTTCAAATCATTAAAAGGATTATGCCTTGCATCATCAGTTTAGAATGTGTTAAAAATATAGTTAGTTTTGAGTAATTTCTTTATAAAAAAGTATGAATGAATGGGCATTTCGGAAATATTTATATTGTATTAACAATTTCTCTTTTTTATCTAAAAGTGTAACGAAATCATTAAGAAGAAAGCATTTTAATTCTTTTAATAATTTGTTATTTAGAATTAGATTAATACTCGCTAGTTTAATATAAATGCAAAATAAAAACTAAAATAAATGTACTTAATTGCGCCTTTTTGTTTAAGTAATATTTATGCTGTATTAAGTAATATTTATATGGTATATCAGTATAAACGAAAAAAAAAACATAGATTTTGTTCCTAACAATATCTTTCAGCATTGCTTTTCTTATTATCCAAGATTAATGAAAGCTGAAACAACAATTAAAATACATTTAATATTTTAATAAACATTTTTAGAAAACTGTCTTTTTTGGCGAATTTTGTTCAGATACCTGAGTTAAATACAAAAATTATGCATTTTATATCGTATAGAAGTCTAATTTGTTGTAAAACATATGGTTTCTCTTTCAAAAATTCAAAGTTGGATTCCCTGTGTCTCGCAGAGGGTCGGAGTAGGTGTCAACTTTGGTATCAATGAATTTATACATATATATTCAACTTGTATTTTTCGATTTTCAATCCGATGTTAATTTTTCGAGTTATTTGACCGTTTCCAGACTTTTTGAACACCCAGTATATATAATATATATGGAATAAATTCGTCTAAAGAAATTGTTAAACTTTACTTAATCTCATCTCTAGAGAAGAATCGTTTGGCATTTCTTTTTCAAATTTGACTAATTTTCTTTTTTGGAATAGATATAAAAAATTATACGAATATGCTGGCCAAAATTTAATTGTAAGTCCTAATCAAATCAGACAGTGGTCACATATTCTTGGCCTGAACCCAGCTTGACAATGTGATCAACATTTCATTTGTTCCCACATCCAGATTTTTCGATTGGAACTCTTTCACTTTTTATTTTTATGACAAGATGTCAGATTTAAAATCATTTTTTATGCAATCTGGTGATACATTCTGTGTTCGTTGTGCATTGCAGGCAATTACTCTTTTTCATAATACATATTTATTTGCCAAATATGGAAATGTCATGCCAAATTCTATAGTATGCTGTATTTTATGCCGTTTGCCAAATAAAAAATTGTGTAATGTTTTCTCTGGGATTTATTGTAGTAATTGCTTCCTCTATTGCATTTTTAATAATCTTTATTTTTCCTTTTTAACAGAAATTTCCTTTTTGTTTGTTGTTTGTATCGGAAATTGAACAGTGGCCTTCGATTTTTTGAGACAGAATCTGGAGAAAATTCAAAAATTACAATAATGTTGCCCAAATGATCTTGATAAATTCTCATATTTCTTTTGTATTCGAATAGTCACTTTCTTAAATAATTAATATATTTATTAAATTGTTTTATTATTTAAATTAACAAATAATAATAATAAAATACTAATTTAAGGGGTATCAGGATTTTTAAAATTGTAAAAATTAAAAGGAGCATTCTGAACATTTAAGGTTGTCCGAAACGCAATTTAAAATAATTTTTAATTTTTTAATTAAAATTTTGGATTTTTTGTGACTGTTAACCATATTATTTGTAAACAAAATCACATGATAAAATTTCTCATTCTTTTTAAAATTTTTATTTTAAAATTTATCAAAAAAGTGGGGCAATTTAAAATCGTTATAACTTAAAACATTATATCTAGAATTTCTTTTTTTTTTTTTTTTTTTTTTTTTTTACATTTAAATAAACATGAATATTTTAATTTTGATTCAGCATTTTTAAAAATGTTAATTTTTAAAAAGATTAAAAATATATAAAGTAAAAATTTGAAAAAAAATTAACATTTAAAAAAAAAATCATATTTTCAAACGTAAATGTTTTATCAAGTTTGCTGAGTCCAAATTAAAGTAAAACAATCAAAAATGACATGTTCCATGTTTGAAGCATTTTATCTTTAACGGCTCCTAAGTTATAAAAATTTAAATTCGAGAAATGGTGAAAAATTCATCATGAAGAAAAGGGTATTTTCATTTTCATGACAAGCATTGCTTGCAAGCTAGATTTTGAAAACACATCAAAATTTAAAAAAAACAATAATATATCATGATTTAAACGTCATTTTAAGCATGAAAAAGCAGAGAAATTTTTAATGCAATAATTTTTTTTAATAGAAAATTTCAAGATTTTTGTGTCTCGGACCCCCCATAATGCATTAAAATGTATAGGATATTAAAACACATTTAGAGCCATGAAAGATATAAGTGTGCTCTTCATTTGATATACAGGGTGGTCATAAAAAAACTTTGCCGATATATGGAGCTCTAGCGGCCAGTCCGTTCAATCGATCGAGGTGAAATTTCAGATATAGCTATTGAGGTATCAGCTCGAGATTCTGTGAACGGCAACAAAATGGCGCTCACGGTTACGGGTATAGTTACAGAAACTCGAAAATTTCCAATGGCAACACCCATTTGTTTTCATCGCAAAATACACATTTTCCACATGGGTGCCATCACAGGCAATTACACGTGATGGCACCCATGTGGAAAATGTGTAATCAAAATAAAAGTTTTAGTTTCTCCGATCTGTATTGTAATCAGAGATGAGTGTACTGACTCTGTGTCATATGCAAATTTCCTCCTTGTGCCCCAATCGATTTTTTTCTATGGAAGGGAGGATTTCCAGAACGGTTTTTTTTTTTTTTTTTTTTTTTTTTTTTTTTTTTTGTGCGTGCATAACATGTCCGTTTCTTGCGATACACGTACGGTTCCAACGCTCTTTAGGGTTTTTGCATGCGCTGAGCATTTTGCGATGAAAAAAAATGGGTGTTGCCATTGGAAATTTTCGAGTTTCTGTAACTATAACCATAACCGTGAGCGCCATTTTGTTCTCGTTCACAGAATCTCGAGCTCATACCTCTAAATATCTGAAATTTCATTTCGATCGGTTGAGCGGACTGACCGCTAGAGCTCCGTATATCGGCAAAGTTTTTTGATGACCACCTTGTATTTTAAAAACTACAAGAAGTAGAGTTAATCTTTACAGGGGAGAGGGGGAATTCAAAGTATCAGACATTTGCGAGAAAAAAAGTGGTGTGAGAGCTTATGCGCAGGATTACAAAATACATTTTGTAAATAAGTATAAAATACATGACGGAATAAAATTTTCGCCTTGCTTTTAACATAAAATGAATAATGCTTATTTAAATAAAATCAGTTTTTAACATCTATAATTGATTATTTAATCGCCTGTTAAGTAAGCATTATTCATTTTATACATTTTGTATCTCAAATGAAACTTTTGGTTCCTAATTATACTTCATATTATATAGTAATTAATCTCAACCTAAAAACACAAAAATTTTCAAATTAAAAAAATAATAATAACCATGCATTAAAAATCTTTGTTTTTTTCTGTTTAAAATGTCTTTAAAATGCTGTTTATATCTTACTGAAACAGGAAATAGTATTCATTTTTATATTTTGGTCTGGTTTCAAAATCTAATTTTTAAGCAAGTTATTATGAAAGTGAGTTAGTATTTTGAAAATAGATTTTTGTTTACGATGGGGATTTTTCATTATTTTCAATATTTAAATTATTATAACTCAAGAACAACTAAAAATAAATGGTTCAAACTTGGAGCATGCTATTTTCAATTATTTCAATTTAATTTTGATTCAGAAAATTTGAAAAAAAACATTTACTTTTAAAAATATGATTTTTTAAAAATAAAATTACATCTTTTTTTAATAATTTTATTTTTTATTTAAATTAATACTTTTAAAAATTCTGAATCAAAAATAAAACTTATATATTTTTGCTTATTTATATGAAAAAAATTGAAATTCTACAAATAATATTTCGAGTTTAACGATTTTAATCTATCCCACTTTTTTAATAAATTTTAAATTTTAATTTTTTAAGTTATTCTAAATTTTATTATGTGATTTTGTTTACTAATGATATGATCAACCGTCACAAAGAGTTTCAAAATTTTAACTCAATAAATAAAAATTATTTTAAAATGTATCCTGGACCTCCTTAAAAAATATTTTCTTTAACCATAAAAAGGAAAATTTAGGTTCAGTGTACAGACATAAATATGAAACATGTGTTTTGAAAATTTCATAAAAAATATTCAGAGGGTGTTAACCGATCCTGCGATTATGCTTAAAAAATATCAGTTTGAGAAGAAAAAAAAAAATCAAAGTTTAGAAAAGACGCTTCAGTTTTTAAGTGGGTGTGATTCTAAAAGCCATAACTTCTGTTCTGATGGGAATTTTCTAGAAACAGCTGTATCAAAATTTCAGAAAAGATAATTGAAATTTTGAAACATTAAAAGTCTTGAGTTACCTTAATTTTTTGTGAATCAATAGCTACAATTTGAAAAAAAAAATTCTTAGATGGTAAAATTCATTTTAAGCACATGAAAAATAATTTTGAAAAAATAGATCTTAAAAAAATATTTTAAAATTTATATACATGTGACATAATGACATATGGAGCCGGAGAAACCGTCGTAGCGTTAAAGCAGAAGAATCGAATGTTTTCTTGCAAACGATAATTTTATTTGAAAGATAATTATCTAACTTATTTAATAATCGAAAGTAGTTAAAATTCAAATGTATTCCACAGACGATAATATTCTTCAAAAAGGAAAATAAATGAATTTATTGATACGTAATAAATATAAAATGGGAAAAAAAGGAAAAAAAGATGTTTTGAATAAGTATACTTTTTTGGAATACATTCAATAAGACTTTAAAAAAGGGTTTATAAAAACAGGGGAAAAGTTAATTTTATTAGGGATTTTAAGAAATAAAGTTTTTTAAGAATATTTTTAAATTAAAGCTAATATTTAGATTTAGGCGTATCGGAATAAATATTTTTAAGGAGAATTAAGAATTTATATCATTTCTATAAAAATTAATAGGTTAGATCTAATAATAGGATTTTAATTTTAATAAACCCCGGAATAAATACGGAATATTGTTAAATGTAAATTAATATAGTACAGGTTAATTTTGGCGAACAAAAATTAAATTTTGTAATATATTTATAAATAAATATGTCAATTTTGTATTAATATCATTTATGATTAGTTTGAATGATTATAAATATTTATAAATATTTATATACTTATAAATATTTGGTACTTCTAGGTTATCCCGCCGACCAATTTCGCCAAATTATGCAAATCGCCAAACTAATAGCCAAATTATACATGTTGACATAATTTTTATTTTAAATAACGAAAAAACAAATAATTAGTAGAATATTAATAAAAATATTAATAAAAAGTCGAAATAAAAATCACTTAATGACATTTTAAACACGTGAATCGCATTTAATGTCATTGAATGTGACTGACATTCACGATCATCCATTATTGGCATTTAATCTTATAGTTTGGCGATAATTTTTTGTTCGACGGGATAACCTAGAAGTACCAAATATTTTGTTAATTATTGATAATCTTAATTCTCCGACTTTTTAAAAACTGATTCCTTGGACCCCTCCCATAATTTTGAAATCGCTACGTCATTGAATCGATCCAAAACAAATTCGACAATAAAGTCGTCTGGAAAGAACCCAGTTTGGCAATGCAGGCCTGCATCTGGATTTATTGTTTGTTCCCATATTTGGAATTTGCTTGTGTAACCCTTTCATCATCATTTTTTTTCTTTTACTGACAGAATATTAAAATATTAGTCTTTAAAAGAAAAATTATGCACAGTGATGACGTATTTTATGATCTAATAATGACAAGTAATTAATCATATTCACATGCATGTTTGTTTGCCAAAGTCTCAATGCTAAGCCAAATTGACATTCTGAAAGCTACTGCATCTGCCAAACACAAAATTGCACAGCGTCTTCTTTCAACTTTATAATGGGGATTGCTTCCATTATCCCTTTTCAATTTTTTTGTATGAAAAGACATTTATATTTGTTTTTTTTCTAAATGCTGATGTTAATGAGGCGAATGCTATCTTTTGAAGTAGATCCTGAAAATTTTCCAAATACTGAGATCCGATTGAATGCTGTTGCCAGTGATTCCTTAATTTATAGCTCCGCAGTGTTCCGCATTCATTTCACAAAAAAGAAAAAAAAATAAGAATAAAAGCTAAAACAGTTTTAAAACAAGAAAGAAAAAAAATCATACGTCAAACATAGATAACGAAACACTTTCCAACACATTCAGAATAATGTAACAAAATTGCACTGTTTAATAAGTTGAAATATTATGTCTGATTCAGGTATATGGAAACGCTCGAGGCATTTGAAAACTCAATTTCAGCAGTACCTTGCAACAATCATGAAATTATCTTGCTGAAGTAGAATTTTGAACTGAGGTATGCAGGGCCATAGCTAGAAGTGAACAATAGGGGGGCTCATAATTTTTTTTGTCTCTCTCTGACGCAGAAAGATAAATTAGTGCATATTCACATTGTAGGTACTATGTTTTCTTATTAAACTATTGTAATAACTTCATTTCATGCTCAGAAAACTATGTGATGATGAACATTTTGAGTGTATAACTGGTGCAAAATAGAACATCATGCTAGCTTCATATGTACAAACAGTATGAGGGAGGTGTCGAAACACTTACTTTTAACTACAATTTAATAATTTTGCAAAACTCTGAAAGGGTCTCAAAACTAAATTGGTTTTTTGAACAGAATTTTATTTGAATTTTCAGAAAAGAAATTCATTGAGTGACTTTGGAATCTTTTCCAGGGAGGGCTCAAAATATTTTAGAGGGGGGCTAAGCTGCCCATAGCGCCCCCTTAGCTACGGCTCTGGAGGTATGTATTTCCTAACAGATCAAATTTTTTCCAATATATAACTTTCGATTTACTCTTTTGAGCTGATCCAAGGTATAAGACCAGATTTTATGATCGTTAAAAGTTTAGTTGGGTGAATTAGTCCTCCCATATTCGTCCGGGATGGCTCAGTCGGAAAAGCATTGGCTTCAGCCAAGACATTCCTGGTTCGAATCCTGATCCGAACTTTTTTTATTCACTTGGATTAGTAGTAATATGTTTCATTTGTTTCAATTTTCAACCTTCGAATTCTAATAACACTTTATATAACAAATTTAACAATTAATTTTATTTTTTACAGTTTTTTTTTGGAGGGGGGGAGGGGCATTTTACAAAAAAAATATTTTTGTAAATGCGTATTTTAAAACGTATTTTAAATTTTTAATTATTTTAAAAATTTGATGCAACGATAATACTTCAGGAACTTAATCAACCATGGCTTTAGTCATTTTTACTGACTCAATGATTTTTATTTACTGCATGAAATGCAGGTTTCATTATCGTTTATAAAAATTAATCCATATAACGGAAAACATATTCAACAAAATAGTAATAAACACCGTAATAACTGGCGATATAACTGGCGAAATTGATAAATAAACTAAAATACTTTGTTAAATCACCATAAAATGAAAAAATCAAACAGGACGCGGCTCTGTCTCGACTCTGTGCCTTACTGACACGTGTTGCATTTGAAAACTCAATTTCAGCAGTACCTTGCAACAATCATGAAATTATCTTGCTGAAGTAGAATTTTGAACTGAGGTATGCAGGGCCATAGCTAGAAGTGAACAATAGGGGGGCTCATAATTTTTTTTGTCTCTCTCTGACGCAGAAAGATAAATTAGTGCATATTCACATTGTAGGTACTATGTTTTCTTATTAAACTATTGTAATAACTTCATTTCATGCTCAGAAAACTATGTGATGATGAACATTTTGAGTGTATAACTGGTGCAAAATAGAACATCATGCTAGCTTCATATGTACAAACAGTATGAGGGAGGTGTCGAAACACTTACTTTTAACTACAATTTAATAATTTTGCAAAACTCTGAAAGGGTCTCAAAACTAAATTGGTTTTTTGAACAGAATTTTATTTGAATTTTCAGAAAAGAAATTCATTGAGTGACTTTGGAATCTTTTCCAGGGAGGGCTCAAAATATTTTAGAGGGGGGCTAAGCTGCCCATAGCGCCCCCTTAGCTACGGCTCTGGAGGTATGTATTTCCTAACAGATCAAATTTTTTCCAATATATAACTTTCGATTTACTCTTTTGAGCTGATCCAAGGTATAAGACCAGATTTTATGATCGTTAAAAGTTTAGTTGGGTGAATTAGTCCTCCCATATTCGTCCGGGATGGCTCAGTCGGAAAAGCATTGGCTTCAGCCAAGACATTCCTGGTTCGAATCCTGATCCGAACTTTTTTTATTCACTTGGATTAGTAGTAATATGTTTCATTTGTTTCAATTTTCAACCTTCGAATTCTAATAACACTTTATATAACAAATTTAACAATTAATTTTATTTTTTTACAGTTTTTTTTGGAGGAGGGGGAGGGGCATTTTACAAAAAAAATATTTTTGTAAATGCGTATTTTAAAACGTATTTTAAATTTTTAATTATTTTAAAAATTTGATGCAACGATAATACTTCAGGAACTTAATCAACCATGGCTTTAGTCATTTTTACTGACTCAATGATTTTTATTTACTGCATGAAATGCAGGTTTCATTATCGTTTATAAAAATTAATCCATATAACGGAAAACATATTCAACAAAATAGTAATAAACACCGTAATAACTGGCGATATAACTGGCGAAATTGATAAATAAACTAAAATACTTTGTTAAATCACCATAAAATGAAAAAATCAAACAGGACGCGGATCTGTCTCGACTCTGTGCCTTACTGACACGTGTTGGGTTTAGCTGATGACGAGCTGTTATTGTTGTAGCTCGAAACGCCTCCTGTTTATTTTTTTTTCATTTTATGGTGATTTAACAAAGTATTTTAGTTTATTTATTGAATAAAATAATTAAAAATAATTTTTAAATCATTCGAAAAGAAAATAATATTGTCAGAATCATCAGATCATATTTTATTTCTATCAAGCTAAAATATAAAACATTAAAATGCAAGAGAGAAGCGACAAACATTTCCATATTTGTTTCCATGAGTTTTCAAATGTCGACGCGTTGCAAATTTTCATGTTTCGGGTGAGTGTAATAAAAGTCGCATTGAAAACTAAACAACTTCAAAAGTAACATTAGTGCAATTCATTAAATTTCGAACAATTGGATTGGACACTTTTTACGCTGCTTAACTAGAGGAAAAAATAAATGACTAAACTCGTTAATTTTTCTTTAATCCGTAAATATAAAAATATCCATAAAAATGATATTTTCCGATAGGAACTCTAAGTTTTAAGAAAAATTAGATTTGAGAAGAAGATTTTGGGCTGATGAAATTACTCCGTATTCGGATGTGCCAAGATAGTAAGGGAGAGAAATATAAGTGTCCGTGACTGATACATTCTAGAGACGGTATTTTTCGAGAAATAAACGTGACTGGAACACAGATCGTAGGATCTGTAAATGAGTTTTGAACTGAACGCTGTACTATTAAGAACAGGATAAAATACATTACCATGTCACATATGAAGAAGATGTTTTATGGTAGATAACTATGAGTATAGTTGCGCTGCTGAAAAATATAATGATATCTGCGTTATATAGTGCGTGTAAAAACTATAAGGACAGCAAAAAATATTTTTTTTACAAATTTCAAAACAAATAAATTTTTTTCCCTTATGATATGTATCATAAGCTAAAAAGCTAACAAAACAGTTCACAAAATTCAACTGTGAGTATTTTATTACGAAAATAAAGTAATTGTACGGAAAACGCTATTTTTGCCTGTGTAAAAACTTTAAGAGCAGTAAAATAAATTCAATATAGTAACCGAAGAAACAAATATTTAATATGTTATGCACCCACTTCTGAATTTAATGATTGAAAATGTTCCATCATTAATGGACATCATTAATTTTTGGCACTGTTCGGGGTTGTTTTTGTGCTATTCATTTTCAATCATAGATCTGAGTTCTGATGCTGAAGAAAAATACCTTCCATTTTTATAAAGTCGTCTTGCTAGACCCCCCCCCCCCCAGTCCCATAAGTTATTGATAAGGCTTAGATCAGGACTTCTTAGCGGCCATTGCAAAACTTCAGTATTTTTCTTATAAAAACTAGAATTTTGTCTCACGACTTGTGTGGATAGGCGCATTATCTCGCGGTTATATCAATTTTTTTTTCCTTTTAGAAGTGTTGCAGCAAATGAAAGATGGTCAGAAAGAGTTTGTTTATATCTCTTAGAATTAAATTTTCGGAAAGATATATAAGTGACACCATGTCGTTGAACCAAAAGCAGCCCCGTGTGGCAGTGAATCCGCCACTTAACTTATGTTTTAATAAAGTATCTTTTTCTTTTCTTAAATCATCCCAATAATATTTCCAGCCACACAAGTGATGACTTTGGACGACAAACCGCTGCAGATTATTTTCGTCAATGAAAATAAGTAAAAAATAAATGATTCTGATGGCTGGAAATATTAATGGGATAGTTTGAAAAAAAAATGATAGCTCAAAACCTCAATTAGTTGACGGATTCATTGCGACATGGGGCTGATTTTCATTCAGTGACGTAAAGTCGCTTATATATGTTTTCGGAAAATTTAATTCAAAGACATATATACAAACTTTTTCTGACCATCTTTCATTTGTTGCAGCACTTTTAGCAGGAAAACAATAGATATAACCGCGAGATAATGCGCCTATCGACACAAGTCGTGAGACAACATTTTAGTTCCATAAGAAAAATATTGAAGTTTTGGAATGGCTGCTAAGAAGTCCTGGTCTAAAACTTATCGATAACTTATGGAGATGTCTAGCAAGACGAGTTGAGCTATTCCATCTCAATTCAGGCAGACAGTACTGATATGCGTCAAGTCACCATCACAGATTTTTTTCAAAAAAATTCAGTAGTTAGAACTAAGTGATTTATAAAATTTCCTAAAAGGATTTTTCCCTAAAAAAATTTTTTCTCTGATTACAGCACTTTAAAGTTCATGATAAAATTGGCAGTTTTCAGGAAAACTGAAAAACGCTTCATTTTGAAATGAACACAATACCAAACATAATCAACATATTCAGTCAATTTATTTTTTATAAACAGTTATTAAACTGAATTTTACTTTGGCATAATTTTAAAAAATATAGTGACATTTTTACTTAATTAAAAAAATTAGATTTTAAGTATACAAAATGTAATTATTAGTGAATTTAGGATTTTTTTCAGAATGAAAAAAAATATTTTAAAGCTAAACATTGATGGCAATTTAAAGACCTTTAATGGGAGTTTTACAGCAAATTTTATTTTAACTCTAAGGTGCTTACAACTTTTGTAATTCAATTTTAAATTTTGCAAAATTTTGTAAAATCACTACTTTTGAAACGCAATTTCTCAAAAACACCATTTTTTAAAAATCTGATAATATGCTCAATTCATACCTTATTAGTCTCTAATAAATACCTTACAAGCAAATCGTGTGTTTTTGCTTAGAAAATTTTATATGATTTTTTGAAAATAACATGTTTTGTGTATTTTTCAACAGACCACAAAGTCAAGCTCTTCCTTATTTAACCGAACTTCTAATGTAATTAATATTTCAAACTAAAAAATACATCACTAGTACATAATTATTACTGTTAAATTATAGCTAATCATTTGCTTAAATTTAAAATTGCGTAAAATACAGCCAATAATAAAATTAGTATTGATCATATGTCATTTCATTCCATACTCATGAATGTGTTAAATCCATCTACAGTGTGTAAAAATTTTGATATATATTATGGATATAATATATTAATGTGCAAATACATACATAACAGAAGAATTAGGTAGTGAAGGTTTCTTAAATTAACTTCAACTCCTTATCGTTGAAGGTATGAAGTCACTCAGATTGTCCTTTTGTAACTGTTTTTTCTGTTTCTAGAAGCACATTTTCCAATGGTAATGCACATTCATATTTTTTCTTTCCAGATTCTTTTGGCCACTGGAATGCTTTATCTATGGACCATGTTGGGTACATGAATGATACTTTAATGTCATTTAGTTCTTGTGATTGATATACCATTGATTTGTCCTATCCACCAATTATTTTCATAAATGCATCCAATGAAATCACCGATTTGGAAACTATGTATTGAATATTGTCTTTTCATTTGGCTGAAGGTTTCAACTTTTGTCAATTCATTTTTACTTGCTCGTTCCATATAATTTTCATTATTTACAATCACCCTATAATGTTTATATCTAATACCAACAATAGATTTTGCATTAGCATATTCTTTCTCATTATTAGTTCTATAGGATTGAATAACATTTCTGTCTGGATGGACTAGAATGTTATTTTTTAGCAGAGAAGATAGTTCAGCAACAAATGAGACAGAATTTTGGATAGCTTTTATTGGCTCCTTTTGGAGATTAAATTTTGTTGCATAGTGCTTGTCTCAGTCCCCAATAGCATCACATGCACTTTTAACGTGGCCAGTACCTGAAAATATCCTATACGTCAGTACAATTTTATTTTTGTGCAATTCATAAAACTGATACTTGTTTTTAAAATGTGCTCCAGCTCCATCTGATATATACACAGGTGATTCCAGTGTTTGTAATTGGTACAACTTAAATAATTCTTTTTTTACTTTTTCTATGTCACAAACAGCATGAGCTGTATCATGAGTTAATCATCAGAAACTATGATAAAACTCTTTATTTCTTCTCTAAAGTATGCTGTGCAGGTAACTAACGATATCTGAGTATTCTGCCAGTGGTAGCTTTGTACTTCATTTGGCAGTATTAGTGAGTAATTTTCAGCAAAGTCAAAATGCATCACAAGCGCAGATTTTTTTTAAAGGGGTTTGGCTTATTTAATTTTATGAATAGGAATTTTTGAAGATTAGCTTATATTTATCTGCCATAATAATGTGCATATTATTATTTTTTCATTAAAAAATATTATTATAAATACAGAGAAATAAGAAAAAGCTTGATCTTCTGGTTTTCTGAGAAAAAAAAACTACTTGGAAAAAAAACTAAACTTGAAAAAAAAATCTAATTCAGTTGTCATGTATGTATTTGCATTTTAATATATTATATCCATACTATATAACAAAATATTTAACACACTGTAGATGAATTTAGCACATTTATGAGTATGGAGTGAAATGACATATGATCAATACTAATTTTATTATTGACTGTATTTTAGGCAATTTTAAATTTAAGCAAATGATTAGCTATAATTTAACAGTAATAATTATGTACTAGTGATGTATTTTTTTAGTTTGAAATATTAATTACATTACAAGTTCGGTTAAATAAGGAAGAGCTTGCCTTTGTGATCTGTTGAAAAATACACACAACATGTTATTTTCAAAAAATCATATAAAATTTTCTAAGCAAAAACACACGATTTGCTTGTAAGGTATTTATTAGAGACTAATAAGGTATGAATTGAGCATATTATCAGATTTTTAAACAATGGTGTTTTTGAGAAATTGCATTTCAAAAGTAGTGATTTTACAAAATTTTGCATAATTTAAAATTGAATTACAAAAGTTGTAAGCACCTTAGAGTTAAAATAAAATTTGCTATAAAACTCCCATTAAAGGTCTTCAGATTGTCATCAATGTTTAGCTTTAAAATATTTTTTTTTCATTCTGAAAAAAAATCTTAAATTCACTAATAATTATATTTTTTGTACTTAAAAACTAATTTTTTTAATTAAGTAAAAATGTCACTATATTTTTTAAAACTATGCCAAAGTAAAATTCAGTTTAATAACTGTTTATAAAAAATAAATTGACTGAATATGTTGAATATGTTTGGTATTGTGTTCATTTCAAAATGAAGCGTTTTTCAGTTTTTCTAAAAACTGCCAATTTTATCATGAACTTTAAAGTGCTGTAATCAGAGAAATAAATTTTTTAGGGAAAAATTCTTTTAGGAAATTTTATAAATCACTTAGTTCTAACTACTGAATTTTTTTGAAAAAAATCTGTGATGGTGATTTGACATGCCCTGCCTGAGCTGAGATGGAATTGCTCAGTTTATAGAAATGGAAGGCATTTTTCCTCAGCATCAGAACTCAGATCTCTGATTGAAGACGGATAGCACAAAAACAGTCCCGAACAGTACCAAGAATTGATGATGTCCAGAAATAATGGAATATTTTGCAATCATTATATTTAGTTGATTGATTGATTGATTGATTGATTGATTTTTAACGTCCGATTATCTACTCTAATGGGATATAGGACCAGGGGGAGTGCCCTCCGTGGGGGTCTTTCTAAGGGAACCTAACCCGTATTTACGCAAGGTTCGAAGAAAACCACGGAAAACTCCGAACGGTTAGGCCGACAGCCGCGATTGGGTTCGAACCCAGCACCTGCCGTCTACCAGTCATTATATTTAGAAGTGGGTGCATTTTATATTAAATACTTGTTTCTTCCATTACTATATTGAATTTATTTTGCTGTCCTTAAAGTTTTTACACAAACAAAAAATAGTATTTTTTATACAATTACCTTATTTTTATAATAAAATACTCACAGTTGAATTTTGTTGACTTTTTTATTAATTTTTCAGCTTAATGATACATATTATAATAAAAACTTTCACTTGTTTTGAAATTTATAGTTAAAAAAAGATTTTTTTTTTTTTTTTTTTTTTTTTTTTTTTTTTTTTTTTGCTGTCCTTAAAGTTTTTACACGCGTTGTATAACGAAAACAAAATATTGTGGCATTTAAAATCATGTTACTTCAAGTACTTTTAAAATAAAATTCCGTATAGATGTAATTTTTTTTTTTTTTTTTTTTTTACAAGACGATCAGTTGAATTTTACGTAGGGGAGAAGGGGCACGCATGAACATGGGACAGGAGTGAATCATTTTTCAATAGTTATTATACATCTTTATTATTATTATTATTATTATTGTAAACATCCTTTAATCTGGCATGTTCGGGACTCGAAGTATGCTGGATTACTAAATTTTCCGGTTTACAGGATGAAAGTTGGAAAAAATGTTTAGAAGTTAGAATTAAACAAAAAATAATAATAATAGTAAAGCATATTTTTTATTCCTTAAACAGCTTGAATAGCATTAAAAAATAACATAAAGTATAACATATGAAGACCCCAGAAGTCAAAGGATATAAGTGACAAACTTGAAAAAATTTAACTAAGTGCACAGACGACCTGGAAATACACTTTTTTTCTTTTCAAGTAATGAAATATAAGTGAATTTTAATTATCCGCTGCGTTCTAGAGATCAACAACTTTTGCCAAATAATAATCAAAATTGATTAATTATGAATGTACATAAAATTGTACTCTACTTTTTTTCCCAGGCATTGAAATAAGAGTTCAAAGACCACGATGAAACAAGCGGCCGTATCCTATTTCAATTCAGTCAGATATTATTGATGTTCAAATATAATGTTAGTTATCTTAGAATTCAATTTACTTCAAATCGAATGTTTGTCACTTGTACCACTTAGCTTCTGAGGTCCTCATATGTACATGACTATAAAATTAAAACATGCTTTGTAGATCTACTATGCAGGCCTACTCGTAAAAGGTATCATTAAAAACTTTCTAAAATTCATTTATTTTTGCAGTAGTCTTTTTTTTTAAGAAGATATTTCACATGATGTGGAGTTTTATAATTTCCTCATGGTTGAACGAACGGCTACGCTCAGAAAACTTTATAAATATTTTCGAGGCATCAGCTGTTTGATTCCAACACATTATCTTTGATTTGTCCACATCACCTTCATTTGAATCAACGTCTTCGGGAACTGTTGAGTTGATAACTCTCTATATGTTGACCTCATCTGTCAATATTTCCTTCTTTCGGTTCATCAAAATTTGCTTTGATCCATTCTTTTATTTCGTCTCGATTGAGTCATGTTTCCGAAAGCCCCGTCCCGGATTATCCAGAATGCCAGACCTTAGAATGCTGAATTAGAGAATGTTTACTGCAGCCGTAAACATATGGTAAACATTTTTTGAAGCTCTTAGACATTTTGTTTGTTCTGAGCAAGGCTACCTCATCATAATAACAAGGCTTGTCATTCGCCAAGTTTCCTTTGTCTGCAGTACACGTGGTCAAAAACCACATGATTTTCCCGTAGGTAGCGCCATCTAATGTGAGGACCTGAATATTTTCCATTTTTTTCTAAGAGTTTGTGCATGGAATATTCCAGTAGTATGCATCAGGTGGCGTTACTTATGAGACAAAGTCATATAATAGGTTGGCAACTATAGGGACAATTTCAACAATAGATTTTCTCCTGAATGCGAGGCCTTGATATTATGATAAGGTGGCCTTGGTTCTGAGTAGCCAAAACTCTGTTTATTGATCTCAAAAATAAAATCTCTGTTCCAACACGATAAGAAAATAACTTTATTTACTTATTCATTTATTTGAATTTTAATGTTTTAACATATACTATGAATTCTAATAAGTTTTCTTATATATATAAATGTTTTTTTCTTCCAAAATTAAGAAATGTTGATGATTTATCAATTTAATTCTAGCAGCGCTGTGGAGTACTTGTAAACAAACTAGTTAAGGCTATAGAATAGTTATGAATAGTTCATTACGTGCCCCAATAATCATTCTGTGATTCTGTTTCTTTCAGTTAACTTCATGAGAAATAATTTCAGTTCCATTATCTATAATTTTCTTGAAATGGAAGACATTTTCGTCCTATGAAGTTGATTTTGTATTGAAACTTCCACAAACACATCTTTCAGCAAGTACATAAAGAGCAGCAAACTTGTTTACGTTCAAGTGTAATTTAATTAAATTTAGATGTTTCATTAAACGGTTTAAAACAATATCTTTTGTGCATTGTTAATACAGAAAGTATTGTGTTTAAATAACTTTGCTAATTTTTCTATTTTATTTATTCCAAACTTGCAATGATGGCTTATTACGATCTCTAAACAATTATATGTAATATGCTTTGAATTGAAATAGATGTCACTAGTATTTTATTAAAGTAAAATTTTTAAACTCATAACTACCGTAAAATCCCGAATGTAAGACTCCTCTCGCAGTAAATAATGCAAATATACGGATAAGATTTTTTTTATTTCAGCAGATTTCCAATAAATATTTTATAAATGCCTCCTAACTAAAATCTCCCTCAAACAAAAATCTATAAGGGCCATTTTCACCTTTCGCTTACATTTCAGATTTTTATTTTTCAAACTTAAGAATTTCTTTTAAAAATAGTGACAGGTGTTAAATAAAATAAATGTTTAAGGTACATGAAAAAGTAATTGGTCGTGCACTTTGCCCTATAATGTAATATGTAAATGCTGTTTTAATGTTGGATTGTAAGGCAAATTGTCAAAACATACAAAATTACTGAAAATACTCAGCTTTAAATTTATTAAATTTTCTAAAATCAACTTACTTTGAAGTAACTTATGTCCCTAAATTTCAAAACATGATATTTATTAATAATACTTAAATTAAATTGAAATGAGAGACAGTTTTAGCCACAATATTTTGATCGCATTGAAAATTATACAAGAGCTTTTTCTAATAACTACAGTATATATTCATGTAAATTATTAAATTTTAAGGAAATTGCATATTTGTTTCTTAGTTGAATAAAAAATAAAAGTAGAATGGTGAAAAAATGATATTAATATTAAAATATAATTAAAAAACCGTGCGGTAACACTTGACATTTAGTAGCACATTTAACACTATGTTATCACATGTCTAGTCTATTACGGCACAGTTTTTAATATCTCTAACTTTATACAAAAGCTTTATTTAAATAGTACTTTTCTCTCAAATAACATATAAAGAAATAATTTTATTTTATTTTCAAATCTTTTTATTTTATATATATATATATATATATATATATATATATTAACACATTTTAACATTTATTTTTCACATGGTAACAGACTTGACAAGTAACGGGCTTGACATTTTAAATAAAACTATTAGAAATGAAATAGCTTATATAATTCTGACTTAGATAATAAATACACTTACCTTCTAAAACCATTTAGTAAACAATATTTAAATACAAAAGTGCAAAAATTATTATTTTAACATTGAAATTTATGGTAACAGACTTGACAATGAAAAAAAATATCAACTTTGAAGAAAACTGATTCTTGCCACTATTATATTGTTTCTCAAGTGAAAAATAAAAAATGGCAAGTAGTAGTTGTGTAAATAGTTTAACTATATTACTGAATGTTTGCTGCTAAATTTTTAGAAACCTATTTTGACTAAAATAATTATAAAATAACGGACTTGACGCAAAGTGAGGGACAAAAAATTTCTGTTAATTTCTTAAAGAAAATATCTTTTGTAATAAATATTTTCATTAATATACAGTGCTCAGCAAAAGTTTAGACACTGGTGTTTTTTAACCTTTAAATAAAAAATACGAACACGTGGGTTTTACAGATGGCTATACTTATTTTCAAATATATTTTATATAATGTAGAATAAAAATAATGGTTATAATATAATATTTAATTTAACTGAAAAAGTAAAATTTGCATATTGCAAAAGTTTAGACACTTTTTTGATTTTTAGCCAACTGTTCATAGAAAAATGCAAATTTACAAGTTATGATGTCACATGTCTGAAGTATTTAATTATACCTCGATATAGCATCAGTTAGTGAAGATGCCGCGAGCTAAAAACATTCAATTAGATGAGGTAATTGAAGTAGGAAAGCTGAAATGGAAAGGGAAGATTGTTGCAGAAATTTCAGCAGCATCAAATCGTCCAAAATGGTCTGTTTATGAAGTATAGTGTAAGGATGACTCCTTCAAAACAAAGCATAATCTGGAAGATCTTGTGTGACGAGAAAATAAGATGACAAAAGGATCCAGAAACTGACATTTACACAAGTAATGATTGCTAATCACATTAAAATTAAGTCAGAACTTTCTGTGTCAACGGAAATTATTCGTAGATGAATTAAAGAAACAGGTAAATCAATTTACATGAAAATGATAAAACAATCAGCTCTAAAATATCGCTATAAATTGGCGAGAATTCAACTAACTTGCAAACATACGTCATATGGACCCAAATGGTACGCTATGGTATTCAGTAACAAAAAAAAAATTGGAATTTGAATGGCCCAAAAAAGTGGGCATACTATTGGAATGACTTAGATCCTGGGACTGTATTAAGTCGACAAAAGGAAGGTGACTTTTAAATAATTTGGTCCTCACTTAGCTTTAATGCTCATGTATCTGTGGAGTTATTCATTGGTTGCCAAGCAACACAAGACTACGTACATACGTTGAATTTTAATTTTTAGTCATTTGGGGAACTTTTGCTGATCTAAAGTATGGATTTTAGCATCTATTCATGTTACATACAAAAGAAAAACTTCGTTTAACTCTGAAAATACTATTGATCTCAACTGGCCGGCGTGTAGTTCTGATCCGGACCCAATCGAAAATCTTTTGTAACATCATATGCCGTAATGTTTATGCAAATTTTGGCTATAATTTTCTTTTAATGAGGTTCGAGCTGCTGTTGAACATGTTTGGTATGAAATAGACCCCTAAGTGACACAGAATTTAGTTTTTTCGATGAAAAGTCACATTCTTGCACTAACTGCAAACAATGCGGGTGCAACTCGATTTTAATTTGTAGTTATTTTTCTGTAAATACACAAATTGTCTATACTTTTGCCACAATGTTAATTTTTTTTTCATTATGTTTTATGTAAAAGGTAAAATTCAAAATTTATTGTGTGTGAATAAAGGATAAGTCACAAGTAATATATAACAAAGGAATTACAAACATTCGGTACATACTTCTGAAAATAGAAGCGTAATCGATCTTTGTCTAAACTTTTGCTGAGCACTGTAGAGCACTAAAAGTTCATATTTAAAATATTTAAACCTTTTTATTTAAATAAGTTAAATTAGATTTTTAAAAAAAATAACAGTTAATTGCATAAAACTTGGAATGGCTTACGTTTTTGCTTAGAATCACAATTTTAAAGATTTATATCTCAAACATTTTTCAGATCCAGTTAAATTTTGACATAATTTGTTGCATATTAAGTTTCGGTGTAACATCTTTTTTTCTACGTTTCTAATCAGACTTCTTTTTTAAAAAATTCAACATTTTAAAATTGTCTAATTATGTAAGACCACAGAAGCTTAAACTATTTTAAAATCTATTCACTTCAATTCAGTGGCGCCGACTTCCGGATCTGCGGGTCTGCCGCGCAGACCCTGAAAAATATCTGCAGACCTTGCAATATCTTGGCAGACCCTGAAAAATGCAGGCATGAGATTTTTTCGCGGTTGAGCGATTTTACGATTTTTTGCGGGACTAATTTGTTCCGAAATTTAAAAAAAAATCGGTCTTCAATCCGAAAATTCGGACATAAGACCGCGAAAAAACTCAAAATTCGTCAAAACATTGGGTAACAAACGTGAAAAGTGTCGAAGAATAGCGGGGGGGAAATGCTAATTTCATCAAAAGATCGTAGGAAAACGTCTATTTCATCAAAAGGTTGCGAAAAAACATCAATTTTGTGGAAGGATCGTGAAAAAATACATGAAAATCGTCAAAAGATCTTTGACAATTTCGTCAAAAAGTAGCGTGAAAAACGAGCATTATGTTCATGAATCACAGAAAAAATGCGAATTATGTTCTAAGATAGTGGGGCAAAACGCAAAATCTGTCAAAGAATCGAGAGAAAAAAGTGGATTTTCGCAAAAGATCGCAGAAAAATATGAATTTTTCAAATAATAGCGAGAAAAATGAATTCTTAAAAAAAAAAAAGAAAAAAAAATCCGCAGAACCCCCCCCCCCCCCCCGCTAAATCGGCCGAATTTTTCAAAAAGTCTCGAGAAAATAGTGAATTTTGGCCAAAGATCGCGCAAAAGACCAAAGATAGTAGGAAAAAAGTGAATTCTGTCAAAGAATCGTGAGAAAAACGCGAATTTCGGCAAAAGGTTGCGAGGAAAATGCAAATTTCGACTAAAGATCACGAGATAAACGCAAATTTTAGCAAAAGATCAGAGAAAAATTGCGAATTCTAGCCAAAAAAACCCTCAGAAAAATCGCAAATTTTGGAAAAAAAATCTCGGAAAAGACGCAAATTTCGTTAAAAAAATAGCGGAAAAACGCGAAGACAAGCGGAAAAAAACTAATTTCGTTCAAAAATAGCAGAGAAAAAAGCATTTTTCTTTCGAAAAATCTTGGGGAAAATGCATTTTTTGGAAAAAGATTGCGAGAAAACCGTAAGTTGTGGCAAAAGATCGCGAAAAAATTCGAATTTTGGCAAAAAATCACGTTAAAAGACACTAATTTCGTCAAAAAATGTCAGAAAAAACGCAAAAAATCGCGGGAAAAACTCAAATTTCACTCAAAGATAGAAGGGAAAAAACAAATTTTATCAAAGGATTGTGGGGAAAACGCGAATTTAGGCAAGGGTTGCGAGGAAAAATGCAAATTTCGACTGAAGATCGCGAGAAAAACGCAAATTTAGGCAAAAGATCAGAGAAAAATCGAGAATTTTAACAAAAAACCTCAGGAAAATGGCAAATTTTGGCAAAGATTGCAGAAAAGACGCATCGTTAAAAAAAAAAGCGGGAAAAACGCAAGGAATAGCGGGGAAAACTCTAATTTCGTTCAAAGATAGCAGAGAAAAAGCTATTTCTCTTTCAAAAAATCTTGGGGGAAATGCAAATTTCGGAAAAAGATAGCGAAAAAAACGTAAATTGCGGCAAAAGATCGCGGAAAAATTCGAATTTCGTCAAAAGATTAAGGAAAAAGGTACTAATTTCGTCAAAAAATAGCAGGATAAACCCAAAGAATCGCGAAAAAAATTCAAATTTTCGTTCAAAGATAGCAGTGAAAAAAGAAATTTTATCAAAGGATCGTGGGAAAAACACGAATTTCGGCAAAAGGTTGCGAGGAAAATGTAAATTTCGACTTAAGATCACGATAAAAATGTAAATTTTGGCAAAAGATCGCGATAAAAACGCAAATTTCGGCAAAAGATCAAAGGAAAATCGCGAATTTTAGCAAGAAGCCCCAGAAAAATCGCAAATTTTGGCAAAAGATCGCGGATAAGACGCAAATTTCGTCAAAAAATTGCTGGAAAACGCAAAGAATAACGGAAAATTTCTAATTTCGTTTAAAAATAGCAAAGAAAAAGAAATTTTTCTCTCAAAAAATCTTGGGGAAAATGCAAATTTCGGAAAAAGATCACGAGAAAAACGTAAATAGCGGCAAAGGATTGCGGAAAAATTCGAATTTCGGCAATAAATCATTGAAAAAGACGCGAATTTTGTCAAAAATAGCAGGGAAAACGCAAAAAATCGTGGAAAAAACGCAAGTTTCGACCAAGCATCGCAAAAAAAAACGGTGATTTCGGCAAAAGATCGCGGGGAGTATGCAAATTTCGGCAAAAGTTCGCGTGAAAATGCAAATTTCGGCAAAAAATCGCCAGAAAAACGCAAATTTTGGCAAAAGATCTTGAAAAAAAATCACGATTAGCTTGCCATATTTATTAACTGATATTATGAGTAAAGCATGAGAAAAAGGGCACTGCACAACTAGGAAAGATTGCTGTGTAAAAAAACATTAAATCAGAATCATGGACTCAAAATAGAAACTTTCAGTTTAAAATTACGGATAGTATTTGCATAAATTGTTGATCCAGGGGTGATTCTCTTCCGAAAATTCCGAAAATTTAAGGCATCCTCTTCCGAAAATTTGAAATTGGGTTATCAGTTGCCAACTTGTACGGTTTTGCGCACGGAAAAAACAATTACGTAGAAATGCAAATTTCGTGAAAGGATCGCCGAAATAGCCTACATTTCGTCAATATTTCGTGGAAAAACGACGATTTCGTCAATGTTTTTGTAAACGAACTTTGTCAAAAAATCGATAAAAAACGCGAATTTCCTGTGCGGATCGCGGAAAAAACGGCAATTTCACCAAATATCGCAGATAAAACGCTGATTTCTTCTGAAGACCGCGGGAAAATTCCGATTTCGTCTAAAGATAGCGGATATAACGCCGATTTCGTTAAAAGATCGCGGGAAAAAACGCCGTTTTCGATAAAAGATCGCTTAAAAATATTTTGTCAAAAGAATATTTGAAAAAATACGCCGATTTCATCAAAAGATCACGGAAAAAACGCCGATTTCGTCAAAAGATCGCGGAAATAAAACGCCGTTTTCATGAAAAAAATCGCATAAAAATGCAAATTTTGTCTAAAGATTGTCGAAAAAACGATGATTTCACTTAAAAAAACATGGGAAAACGCCGATTTCAACAAAAGATCGCCGATTTTGCTAAAATATTGCTGATTTCGTCTGAAGATAGCGGGAAAATGCCGATTTTGTCCGCTGGAGGGGGGACTCCTCCCCCCGCCGATTTCCGAAAATGTTATGCGAATTTCCGAAAAAAAAATTCATCTAGAATCACCCCTGCTTTTTTTGCATTTTTATTCACTATTACATTGATTATCGGCGAATCAAATCAGTTGACTGTCACATATGTATTGTGATCAAGGGTGCAAGTTTTCCGTCCAACAGGACGGAATTTTGCCTTTTTAAAATTCTTGAGGACAGAAAAAGAGTGAAAAAATCTCAGAAGACGAAAAAAAAGTGTTTTTGATTTTTCAGGATTCACATGAAAATGTTTAAGAATCGGACTTAAAAGAATTCCACTTTTTGGCAGACCCAGCTTTGGGACCAAAGTCGGCTCCTATGCTTCAATTTAATGATACTTATAAAGAAAAAAATGCTTTCAAAGATTTATTCAAGCTTTATTTACAACTTCAGCTTCTCAGACTGCTAAAATACTTTGTATTGTAGGATACCTAAAAGCATTCTTAAGTTAAACTCTTTCTTAAAAAAAGGGGGATTAAAATGTTAAAAGAAATGCCCCTGTATCGAAGGGAAAATCCTATATCTAAAAAAAACGGCTGCAGAACGTCAACTTTTTTTAATTCTAATCACAGGGAAATGACCATTGTCTGCTTTTATCATTCTCTCCATTTTACAAGGAAGGTCTCCATACTGGGCATGCTCAGAACTTTTTGAAAAAAAATGCTAATTAAACTACTTGTATATGTAATAAAGAATCAGTGAAAATTAGTGGCGGCATCACAGAAAAAAGTCAGTAAAAAAATAAAATACTTTCGAATCTTTGGCGTGAAAAGACGAAAGCATCCCGCGATTTGGCGAACAGCACTTTTCCTCTCCAAAAGAAAACAATTTTTATACAACTGAAAACTGTTGGGTATTCAGAATGCATGTAAATGGTATTTAATGAAATTTCAGTATAAACAATGAGAGAGTTTAATATATCACATACATATATACAGGGTGTCCGAAAAGTCTGGAAACGGTCGAATAACTCGAGAAATACATATGAGATTGAAAAACGTAAATATACGTGTTAAATATTTTTAAATAAGCTACTCAGTGATACCAAATTTGAGCTTCGTAACCGACGCCCTGGGGGTCAGAGGGAGTCCAACTTTGAAATCTTAAATTATAACCCCCATTTTTTATTGCAGATTCGGATTCTACGGACAAAAATACGTAACTTTTGTATTTGATGTTTATTTCGAATCCTCGTTTATCACGGTGTAATTGAGCATATTAAATTGATACATATTTCGGTTTTTCCAACGGGATTTTCCCTAATCGAAACTAATTGGGGAGAATTTATGACATCAAATTCCTCGTCTTTTGCAATAATAGCGTTTGCTGAAAATCACCCGTGCCGATTATTTTGGGAGTGCTACACAGTTAAAAATTTGATCCATTTGCTGCAGCGTCACTCCACAGCTTTTATAGAATATCTCTTTCATGACCAATGAGAATGTTCCATAACACAGTAAAGTACACTGTAAAAAAATTGACCCTTTTGCTGCATCGTCACTCCACCGCTTTTATAGAAAACGATTACTTTACTGTGTTATGGATCATTCTCATTGGTCACAAAAGAGATATTCTATAATAGCTGTGGAGTGACGCTGCAGCAAATAGGTCAAATTTTTAACAGTGTAGCACTATTGAAATAATCGCCACGGGTGATTTTCAGGAAACGCTATTCCTACAAGAGACGAGGAATTTGACGTCAAAAATTCTGCCCAATCAGTTTCGATTAGGGAAAATCCCGTTGGAAAAGAGGGAATATGTATCGATTTAATATTCTCGATTACACCGTGATAAACGAAGATTTGAAATAAACATCAAATACAAAAATTACGTATTTTTGTCCGTAGAATCCGAATCTGCAATAAAAAATGGGGGTTATAATTTAAGATTTCAAAGTTGGACCCCCTCTGACCCCCAGGGGGTCGGTTTCGAAGGTCAAATTTGGTATCACAGAATAGCTTATTTAAAAATATTTAAGACGTATATTTACGTTTTTCAATCTCATATGTATTTCTCGAGTTATTCGGCCGTTTCCAGACTTTTCGGACACTCTGTATATTATATTACATGTATATATATTGTTTTTTGAAGTATTTATTTAATTTATCAATGGAGAAAATATTTTCATATAAAAAAAATCACAATACATATAAAAAAGACTCAGCGAGCTAGAAAAAGCAAAACTGAGCAAAATTGGCTCAGTTTTGCTTTTTCTAGCTCACTGAGTCTTGCACTGATGAAGAATCTCGATAGTAGATTCGAAACAGCTGTTTGCTACATTTTCATACTTTATTTGTGCATTTATATTCGTTGGTTTTCTATTTTTAAACATTTTTGCACAAACGCTTTATTTGCTATTTTAATATGAATTTCGTTTTAAATCGGAAATTATGATGGTTAAATTTGAATATAAATATATATAATTATCGATGTAACAAAATTATACTTAAAACAAACCAAAACTGACAAAACTAAAGTTATTTAAATTAAATTTATCTAAACAAGTTCAACATGAAACTTCTTTTCCCCTTAAAATGTATTTAACATAAACAAGTATTTTTTTTAAATTGCATTCCATCGCCAACCGATGATAAATCGCCAAATAATGAAATTTTCATGATTTGGCGATTTTTTTACGGAGAAGGTACGGAGGTTCCGCCGAAAATTTGTTTATAAACGTATATATCCTCATGAGAAGAACATTCTGTAATTTTTTGATATATTTCGGAGTATTCCCGTATGGAGACCTTCCTGTTAGATCCACATGTCATTACTTAAGGGAGTTCTCAACTGCTCTGCTCAACAAGCGCAAAACGTTTTGACACATTTTCAAATTCATTTTTCAATGAAAAGATATAAAATTGGAAGACCTGATTATGGAAGCGATTTGGAATCAAACTTTATTTCCCATTTTATGATAATTAAATTACTTACTGAATTGTGAGCTATTTTGATCACGAGATTACGCGAATTTCTCCCTTTCTTTCGTTGAGTGGTTTTTCTACTTTCGTCGGAAAATTCGTTCAAAACATCAACTTTGACGGCTTGTTCTGAAAGATCTATTGCGATCACAGAAAAACAGAAAAATGAATGCGATTAGATAGTTTCTGAATAACAACACTTGCTAGTTTCATGCATTTCTGAACAAAAATAAATTAAAACTTATGTCACAAAGTTGCCCTTTTTGATTTAAGAACACCTTTAAAAGACTTTCCATTTCCCCACTTGCAAAAAAATTATTTTTTTACTAACTCTTGTATAAGTCGACCTCTCCCCCCATTTTCAATTCCCAAATTTTGTTTAAATTTTTTCGACTTATACACAAGTACATACACTATATGGTCAAAGGTGACCGGCCACTTGTGACTTTAGACATTTTGTTGAATATCTAGAAAAATACGTGAGGAATTACCCTGAAAGTCCAAGTGTGTAAACATAATAGTACAGGTCATACATTTCCGTGAAGATTTTTCCCCAAAACTCCATAGGGAGCCGTCAACAAACTGAAAAATAACGAATAACTTTTGAATAACCCTGTCGGAACTAATGTATTAAGAGTGTTCAAACTGTAGATTTTGATTAAGTGGCTTATTATTATAAACTGTATTAATTTTCATACGGATAGCATGGGCGCCCATAGAAATATTAAGGTTTTTATAAAAAAAATCCCAAATTTTGACAAGTTTTTTGTTTTTAATTTGCAGAGCTCTTAATAGAAAATAATGTTCTTTTCAGAAAATATAGCAAACAACATTGAACACAATACCCTGTCATTAAAATTAAAAAATAATAAAAATTGTATGAAAAATGATCAGGTTTACTAAATAATTTGTCATTGCACATGTGTGAACGCTATAAAAATTGTATTTGTAATATCTGTTAGCTAAATGTATAGAGCAACTTTTGTGAAAGTCTCTAAAACATAACGTGAAAATTCTGAAAGAGATCGTTGATTGAATAAGAACAAAATCCGTTATTTTCAAAATGAAGCAAAAAAAAAAAATGTGGGGATATATTGATACTATATCCATGGATTAGTATCAATATATAATATACAATATAGCACGTACTACTATATTTGGATACGACCCCTCTTTTTTTTGGGGGGGGGGATAATGGATTTTGAGTTTATTCTATCGACGATCCAAGATTTTGACCACAGACTTCTGATATAAATAGACACCACATTGGTAACCTTTTCTTGACGCCGGGATATTTGACTTTCGTCACGGGATGGAGGGCAGATTTACCTCTCCAAACGGGTTTTTCTCCTGCCAACACTCCTCCGAAAATGTCATCCTTTTGGCGCTAAAAGCGAAAGTCTTTGGATTCAAAGGAACAAAATATGGAATCCAGTTCAATTTTTACGCTGTTAGAGAAATGTGATAGACCAATCAAAAGCCTGTGTTTTTGTGAACTTTTGGTTACTTGGGAAAATCCAGACTTTTGATTGGTCAGTCTCATTTCGCTAACAGCGTAAAAATTTAAACTGGATTCCAAATTTTGTTCCATGCAATAAACAAACACCAAAGCATAACTGTAAACCGCAATTACTGTTATGTGTTTTTGTTTACATTTTTACCTGACGTTGTTCTTCGTAAGAATAGATAATAATTAATTTAAAAATTTACTAATAATCTTATTTGTCATAAATCCACAAATTTTTCTTTCATTATTTTAGTAAATATATTAGGTGATGAGTGTCAGTTTCATTCTTTTATAGCTAATAGGATGTAAAAATGTCTCGCGCAAAAGCAAATATAGGAGAAAGCCCTATTAAATGCATATTTTTTAGTGAATTCCATCCCACTGCCGGGCCCAAAATCACGTTTCAGGTATTTAATATATTAAAATTTGTTCTGTTGTTAAAATTGTACGTGTCTGTTATTTTGTAAAAGTTGCTTAAATTATAAAAGTAATGTATTACGTAATCATTTGCTGTTGTTTATGAATTACAAACAGTAATTTTGACTCCACACAAAGAAATTCAAAAGCAAATGTTATTTATTAATTAACATCTTTCTTTGATTTTTTATTAGTCTTTAATGGGAAAGGTGGCATTTCTTTGAAAATGTTTACAATGTTAATTTCTTTAAGATAGTTTGGTCCTTACATTTCAATATTTGCTGTATGTTGAATTCATGCTAAATATTTCTATTCAAAAAGCAAAAGAATGGCACAATTTTCCAGCAGTTGAATTAAACAACCGGATAGCTGACCCCAGCAGCAGAAATTGTCCAGTACGTTAGCGGCACTCCAGATTATTTTAAATCTTACAGATCAATTCACTCGCTTAAAAAGAAAGGCTGGGCTTAAAAAAAAAATCCCTGTAACATATTTTAACTCTCTAGATTTATGGTAACTTCATAAGTTTATTATATTTTCTATATATACGCAAATTTTTCTTAGTTTATCGGATATTGTTGTTTTTGTAGACTAAGTTTAGCACTGTTGGGTTGCAGATAAATTTTAGTATGCCAGAGCTTGAAATTTAGTTTTTCCGAGGAGGAGAGTCCCCCTCTCATCATTTATGAATGGAGGAAAGTTTATCTGTTTGGCAGGGGGAAAAAAAAAATCTTTAAAACCCACTGTTATTTTATGTGCTATTTAAAGAATTATGCAAGACATGAACAAATGCAGTTGTGACAAAATATCACTGAATCATATTTTATCAACAACTTGGAATAATTATGCAAAATATTTTTTATTTAAAAAAGAAAGAAAGTCAATCTTTTATATACAGTCTATTTGATCTTTACAGGATTAAATTCCCTCACAGGTGCTAATTATTTTGTTTCAGGTCAAGTAAGCTCTGTGTTTAGCTCAGGTCGATTTTAGATCGACCTGCCATTTGTCGATTCCTGCAAGTTGGGTTCGGGTTAAATGCAGTTTTACTAAAGTTAGTTCGATGCATATTATTTCCAATTAAAAACTATATACTTATAATAATAGACATAAATGTTTCTGTATGACGTGCTGTTTTCTAAAGAGCTGGCTGCATTTTTTTTTCTGCAGTCCTCTGACAAAATTCACATCTTTTTTATGGTTCTTTGATGAAATTTTGATTTTTAAAGGTCTTTTGACTAAATTTTGCATTTTTTTAGCTGCTCATTGACCAAACTCACATTTATTCTGCGACTCTTTGACAAAATTCACTTTTTTACACCCTTTGATGAAATTCAAGTTTTTTACATGACACTTTGACAAAATTCACATTTTTTTCTGCGATACTTTACCAAAATTTACCTTTTTTATGACAAAATTCGCATTTAGCAAATGATCCTTTGTCAAAATTCGCATTTATCAAGTGATTCTTTAACAGAATTTGCATTCATTAAGTGACCTGAGGGTAATTCTGTTCTGAATTTTCTGCAAAATTTAAGATATTTGGTTCAAAAAAAAAAAAAAATTGGTTATCTGACTGGAAATCCAAACAAAAAAATATTGCAAATTTTGATAAAAGGTTGCTGAATTTCATGTTTGCGTGTTTCAGCATTCTCAGCCACTAAAAACTAAATAATACAGGGTGTCCAATAAAGGTCAAGATTCCCAGTCGCCACTCGCCACGTGGCGACCAAGTTTTAAAAAGTGGCGATGACAAAAATTTGCTATATTCGCTAATTTTTATTTTAATAAAGCTACGTGTTTTATTTTCTAATTATTTTTCTTTTATTCCTACGAAATACATCGGCAGAATTTACAATTCACTTGGAGAAAAAACGGCAATCCGTAATCCTTTTCACCCATCCACTAGAAATATTTCAATTTCTATTCAGTGCTCCCTTTCCTTCTATCCATTATTCTTTTTTGTAAATAGATGGACACTAAATCGCAGTAAGAATGAGAACACCTGCGAAGAGGAATGAGTCACCCGGCGACCCGGCTCGGAGCGAACAGTACTAGTTTTTATTACACTAAAGGAGCAATCAATCAATCGTTGTTGACTAAACGAAACAAGGGTAAAATCTCTTTAAATGATTTTTGAGGGCTAACCATCCCAAATTTACAAAGGAAGGGGAACTTTTATCTCCTCACATCTGCAGTCGTAAAGCTGTCAACTGACTTCGTGTTGGATTTCTCTCTTGAAGTTCGGATTCAGTGCACTGAAAGAACAAAAGCGCCGACACGAAAGATCAAAGATAGCGCAAGAAGTTAGTGCTATGTGCGTAGACCTTTTAGTCTGAGTGCCCCCGAAGAAATTTGTAGAAAGAGACTTTCTCCGTTCCGACTTGCCTGCGCATGTGCATCGAAAACATTATTGAAACGTGTATCCATATTTCATAGCAAGATACCGGGGACCTTCGTTACCTATACTGAGACATGCTATATTATTTTTTCTAACTTAATTATATATTTACATTTTAATATTTGATGCAATGGCGAGTAAAAAAAAGAAAATTAATGGAAGAAAATCATCAGCCGCGAAAAATATCGTCATTTTTTACAAGCACTGGAAAAGAGGCGGTAAATTCTGATGAAAATACTTCCGAACGGTAAGTTTATTTTCTTTTTAAAAATCTGTAATTAAAAATTAATTAATGTTCATTAAAAAATAAATTTTAATAATTAATTACTTTAAAAATTTATCTCTTTTGATTTCAATTTTGATTTTTCCGAGAACAAATTATGTGTTATATTTATTCGATTAGTCAAACTATTTTTATCCTATAGGGTAGATGTGCCAGTAATGGGCCACCTTCCAGTAATGGGCCACCTCGCACTTTTTGGTTTATAAAAAAATAATAAATAATAGTTAAGCTTTTATTATTTTTTTCTGAACTCTACCTTGCATGCTTTATAAGCTGGATTAATTTTTTACACTTTTCGTCAAAACAATTAGGAAGCAGAAAATAAAGTTTCACAGTTTTTCTGTTTTTCACTGAAAATCTTAATGAACATGCTAAGAGCAGACTTTACTTACTTAGTTTTATATATTTATTTTTCCGTAAAAATTGAATGTTTTTGTTTGGTTAGCAATATAAAACATTGAATTTAATATACCAATGGCCATTTACAAAATTTTATTTATTTTTAAGATTTTAGGAGGGGTGGCCCATTACTGGATTGCTTATTTCGTGATTTGCCAGTAATGGGCCACCCAAGTGACCAATACTAAAAGTGTAATTTCAGTAGTGATAAAATATTTTGATTTAACTGAAAACTAAATAAACAAATTTAATACTTAAATTTTACTTACTAGAATTTAATAAAGACAATTTCTTTATAAATACAGTCAAGTCTCTCTATAACGAAACTCCATACATCGAATTTCTCTATATAACGAATTTTTAGTAGGAATGTTCCCCTTTTCTCATGATTACATTAAAAACAGTCTCTATATAGCGAAATATCTATCTCCATATAACGAATATTTTCATAAAATGTTCTTTATTCAGTTGTAAAAAAATACTTCGAAATCACATGAAATCAAATTTCCATCTCTTATTCCTAATTTATCGTTCAGTGCTGAGTTTTTTTTATATTACTCCTCTGCTTGAATTTTCTTGTTCCTTAAGTCCAACAAATTCATTAACCCCCTCCTTTCACACACCTTTCAACATCCTTCTCAAAACAGTGTTAATTGAATAGTTATACATATAAGAACGGGATCAATGGGGGTAATTGAAGAAAAAACAATTTACAATTGCTTCAAAAAGGCCGAATTTTGTATACAAGAGGATAATGTGGATTCTGAGGAAGAAGAAGATGCGACTTACGCAGACATAAAAAGAACAAGTTGGAAATTGCACGTGAACGTAGCAAATGAGGTGCGTTCGTACGATAACGAAGTTTTAAAAATATTCAGATCATGCTTTTATAGTAAATAGTACTTCGGATACAGTATATTGGTTGAAATTCTGTAAATATACAGGAATAGTAATTCTTATTACACCTCAGCAAACAGCAACGTATATCTTATTCATAAATTGTGAAATAGTTGAATATAATTAAAACACGTACCAAACCATGTTTCCCCGTATAGCATTATATAGTGGAATACTTTTGTGTAGCCCTGTAATTTAATAATAAAAATTCTTTGCATCACAGATTGTACAGAATGCATATTTTAGTATATATTTCATAGATTCATGCCAATTCTATTATGTTCGAATGAGTGTAACATCATTAAAATGCATTTGAAACTTCTTCCCCATTGACCGTAATGTAACGGAATCCTTTTGATTGTCCCTGTAATTGATCTATGCATCCGATTTTCATAACATTTGAAATGACTCGACAAAATTACGCAATAATTATATGTTTTAAATTTCAAACGATTAAAATGCATTTAAAACTTTTTTCCCTATTGACCGCAATGTAACGGAATCCTTTTGAATGTCCCTGTAATTGATCTATCCATCCGATTTTCATAAAATTTGAAACGATTCGACAAAATTATGTAATAATTATGTATTTTAAATTTCAAACGATTCGGTTGGATAGTTTTCCGTTGTTATATGTGGACAGACAGACAAACGGACAGATAGACAGACTGTCAGATAAATGGACAGATAGATGGACAGACAGACGGACTGAACGACAATTACAGGTGCTACCTATTTACATAATTACGAACGCACCTAAAAATAATTATCTGTTATTTTTTGTAGGGTGGCCCATTACTGGAACATAGGCGGTCCATTACTGGAACATAGGTGGCCCATTACTGGGCATTTGGGTGTTTAGACATATTTCTATTATTTAAAATGAAATTTTTATTTCTATTGGGAAATGTAACTGTGGGATTAGTTAAATATTGTTGAAAGATTAATCTAATATGAAAAAAATTGGAATACAATAATTATAATTATTAATAAAAATTATTTTTTAGAGAAATTCCTTAAGGTGGCCCATTACTGGCACATCTACCCTATATGACTTTTCTTTTTATTTCTTCACTCTATCCCAAGACATGTATAAATTCTGAACTAAAAGTTTTTCAAGGACTTCATGGATATTGAGTAATATAATTCTGAAAATTAAATGAGAATATTGCTATTAAAATGAGATTCTAAATAAATAAAAGGGACTTTGTCTTGCAACTCCCTTGGAAATAAATATGGACTGTTTCGATTTGTTTTCTACTAAATTTATTTCATCATTTTATTTGATCAAAGACAAATATTTCTCCCTCTCTCACGGCCTGCGCGCTGCGCTAATATTCTTTTCTTTCTGCCGCTTTCGAAATGACCTAATTTGAACTTTGATCTTGCGTTTTCGATCTCTTACTTCCGTGAACTTTTATTTGTCTTTCATGTTTTCAAAGTGGATTTTGCAGAGAATGTTTATAATTTAATTTGTAAATGCTCATATTAATGCCAAACTGAAAAAGTATATTAAAGTTTTATTAAGGAAATGTAAAATGTATGTGAACTCTTATGGATAAATCTGAATATAAATGGATATTTCTAAAATCGATTCTTCTCTATTTAAAATCCTGCATCGAGTCGGCTAAATCAATTTTACCCGAACCCAACCTGCTATATATATATATATATATATATATATATATATATATATATATTTGTTCTTTTTACAGTTGATCGGGTTTATTTTATTTATTATTCTTTTCACTGTGAATTTGAAATCACGGAAGTTGAATTCAGGAATACATGGTTTTTTAAAAGAAAGTTCAAAATAACGCATAAGAAAAAAAAAAAAAAAAACTTTTAAAATTATATCTAGGACAATCTGTATTAAAGACTAAAATTCGGAATATCGCGATTGCGTAATAATATTAACGTTTTCCTATCCTGGAAAAAAAAATGAACTTTCGTTTCACATACAAGCCAACCTACATAATTTATCAATTTATATGCGAGTGTATACTCGGTAGTTGAATTTTTATACCTGCTAACTTTTCCGTTTTTGACAAGAGATTTTTCGCTCTTAGCGGCCTTAAGGCTGAAAACAAAATTTTCCGACTTTTCATCCCACAAACGATCAATAGATATCCTTTTCTTTTCTTTAATATAAATTGTTTCTCCATATTACATGCATGTAAATTTTATAACTGAATTCATTAAACCTATTTTCCTCACTTCTAAAATACAATATAATGAATGTATGCTAGTTTTTATGCATGATCAAGAGGTACTTTAGGAAAAATTTGGCTCCTTAAAGGATATTTTGAGAATATCTCATCTTAAAAAAATACTTTTACCAATTTTTTTTTAAAAAAATTTCTGTTTCACAATGCATATAAATTTACTTGTATAATATAAATTTCCAAGTATAAAACAGAGATGCCACTTTTCCGTCGATCGGCAGATTTACGCTTTTTTACTTTTGCTGTGGGTAGCGGATTTATTTCCTTGTTCTTGAGTGAAATAATACGTTCTTTTCGCCCAGCTATTGATCAATGATCAAATGTTGCATCAAAGTGTAGCAATATTCAATCCTCCTCCATCCATAACATAATAATCAGTATTCATTTTAAACTTGTTCTATTTTATTCTACAATATATAAGGAATTAGAAATAACCTTTATTTTTGATAAAGGTGTTCATAAATTTATGTATGAAATAGAAATTTTTTCGTTATGTTTAATGAAAGCACACTCAATTGAACTCATTAAATAACTTTCCTTTTACGTGATAAATCAAAAATATTTCATCACTAAATAAAATTTGTTCATTTTTATGAATGAAACAAATTTAATAACAGAAAATGCTGGACTGGAGATGGACATTGCAAGTTCCCCCCCCCCCCCCCCTTCTCCATTAAACTCAAAATATCATGTCAAAATAAATTAATCGAATATGAGTTTTCATGCATGGTGCATAGGTCTTAAAAAATAAATCAATGCAATGATTTGACAATAAATTTTAGATTGAATAGAAATAATAAAGAATTAATGCGTAAATTTTGGAAAAATGCCAAAATTTTAATTCACATGTAATTTCTTCATTTTATATTTTCTGAGAGGCATCCCGGATAAAATAAATTAGCATACATAAATATAACACGTTTATAAAGTTCTCTATACAGGAATCCATTTAATTTTTTTTTTTTTTTTATTTATTTTTTTAGGGTCCCATTTTTGTGAAAAAATTAAATAAATGTTTCTATTTTAGAAGTTATCAAATTTTATGTTTAGTACAAAGATAGTTTCATTGATTTAATATATGCTATAATATTTTAAACTGAAAAAAAAAAATTACAAAAGAAACATTTTTCAAAACCAAATTTTGGAAGTTTATGAATTTTAATTTTAAGGGAATTTTATGAAATGCAATTTTGCAAAGGGACTACAAAAGGACCCAAATTTAGCTTGGATTGATCCCTGCTATATCAATTTATTAAAACAAAACCCATTTGAAATGTCTAACAAAAACCTAAATATGATGCTAATTTTAATTTCACAAAATCACAGCCAGTTTTCACAATTTTATATAAATAAATAAAAATAATCCTGTCAGAAAAGTTTAGACAAAACCTTGACTTGAAGATGCATCATAAACCTAGTAGCAGAAAATGCAAGATAGTATATAATTATATGTTTTTAAAATTTTAAATTTTAAATTACAAAAATTGTTTTACTTCATTTCTTATATTAGATTGTCATCTGTACCACCATTAATGCCAGCTGAAGTGCAAAGTCGTCCGCCAGCTCTACATTCTAATCCAATTAAACCAGACTCTAAGAAAAGCAAAAGTAGTTATTCTGAGAAGGAAAGCAGCCGCCACTATAGGGAAGAATGGAAATATGTAAAGAATGATGACAAAGCAACAGAAGATAGAGTCAAAAACCTCATTAGTTCCCTGTTTTCTACAGCAACTAGAAACATAACATCTAGCATTTTACTAGATCAAAAAGACACTTTTATGGCTTTTTGCGTAAGTGTAAGTGAAAAGATTTCAGATAGGTTTTTCGGTGATGAAGGACCAGGAAACAATGCTTGCACTCTCATGGCAGAAAAGTTAGACACTGCCATGTTTCCACCTACAGAATCAGAACTTAAAAGTTTTGGGGAAAATGAGCTACTAAGAATTTGTGAACTGTTTCATTTTTCCAAAGAAAAAGCATTAGAAGAATGGAAATTGTTACGTAGCAGTATGTTCAAGAACTTCCAACCAACAATTTCATTGCCTAATTTACTAGAAAAGTTGGGTAGTGAAAACTTCAAAATAATGAAAGAAGTTATTCAAGTTTTAATTACCATACCGCCGAGTAACGCTGAAGTGGAAAGAGTGTGGAGCAGTGTGAAAAACATAATAAATGACAGGTCCACATCTATGAAGAAAGAATGTTTAGAAAACAGATTAATTGTAAAAACTGCTAAGGTGGATTTAAATGATTTTAATTGTGAAAGTGTAATTGAATTGTGGGGGAATGATTCCATCAAAAGTAGAAGGCCACCAAAGTAGTTTTCAGGATTAAAATATGTTAAAATATGACTTGCTTGTGTTTTTTATGCAGTCTGATTTTTCTTTCATTGCAGTTTTTGAAAAAAAAAAAAAAAAAAGAAATAAAGTAAGTATTTAAAATTTTTTTTAGTTTGAAAAAGTATTTAAGATAATATATTGTATAAATATATGTTTCTGAAGAATTTAATTTTTGACCATGCCTAATATTATACCTTTATATTATACATGCATTTTAACTACAGACAAGTTCTATGAATGTGCAATGACACGTAAGTGGCCACTGAATTAATCATGGCCAGTGGCCACTGGCCACTTCCAAAATTCCTGAATCTTGACCTTTAGTGTCCAAGAAAGATCCATACAACTTCAAAAATGTATTGAAAAAGAAACAGTAGGGTAACAGCGAAACTAATTAGGACATTAGATAGAATAACTCAAAAAGTTTTTTTCTGCTGTGTGTTTCTGACCATAGATGGCGCTACATGTCATGCAAAGGAATATTAAAGCATTTTAGTTATTTCAATGGTGGATCGCGTGAAGAAAGCTCAATGTGTTGCGTGGTTTATCAAAACAAAATCCGGTACGCAAACACAACGGAATTATCGAACGACGTATGGGGAATCGCCACCATCTCGGTCAAGCATTCGTGAGTGGTATCACAAATTTATGACAACGGGTAGTGTGGAACTCCTGACCTAACACCACTGGATTTTTTCTTTTGGGGTTATGTTAAAGATACTGTATACCGAATGCAAGTTAACAGTCTCGAAGAATTAAAGCAAAACATCCAAACAGCTGTAGCTACTGTTGATGTTAGCATGCTGAAACGGTCGTGGATGGAATTGGAATATCGTCTTGATATTGTTCGTGCTATGAAAGGGTCTCATGTAGAAATTTCCTAAGGTAATAACTTAAATTATAGAAAAAAAAACTTTTTGAGTTATTCTATCTAATGTACAAATTAGTTGCGCTGTAACCCTTGTTTCTTTTTCAATAATTTTTTGAAGTTGTACGGATCTTTCTCGGACACCCTGTATTTCTCTGTTCTTTTTTGCTTGCCTTTATTTCTAATGCTAAATGAACACACTTTTCCGTATGTTCATCTACAAAGAAATAAAAAGCAATTTTGCATAAATGTGAAATTCATTATGCATTTCTGCTAACTTTTAAAATGAAGATATATAAACCAGTATTATGTATCAGGATCATTCCGTAGTAACTTAAGTAACATTTAGAACAATTTGCTGCAGTAATTTTAGTAATATAACAGTATTCGGTAAAAAATATTCGGTATTACTTGGTTATCCTGTCAACCAAAATATTATCATCAAACCATAAGATTAAATGCCAATAATGGATAACTGTGAATGTCATATTAAATTCAATAAAAGTGTAACGTCATTAAGTGATTTTATTTCGACTTTTTATTTGTATTTTTATTAATATTCTAATTAATTATTTGTTTTTCATTATTTAACATAAAAATTATGTCAATATGTATAATTTGGCTATTTATTAGTTTGGCGACTTGCATAATTTGGCGAAATTGGTCGATGGAATAACCAAGTAGTATCAAATATTCAAGTGTAAAATTAACATAATTTGTCAATGAAACCTATTTAAGGGTCAATTTATATGAAAATCGCCTAAAAAATTATAATGAAAATTACACTTTATATCATAACTTGCATTCATTTTTCAGTAATAGCAGTTACTATAGTAAATAAAACTACCAAAATTTAAGAAATAACATTAAAATTAGGTAATTTTCATCTAAATTGGGTTTTGAATAGGTTTAATTAGCAAACCATATCAAATTTACATTTTGAATACTTGTTATGTGTGTGTTATATTACTAAAATTATTGAAAATAGTTCAAAATATAACGTGAGTTACCATGGAATGACCCATCAATAAATCTGTGTGTGTATGTATCAATATGTTACAAAAATGTTACCAATTTTAGTGAGAAATGTGTTTTATTTATTTTATGGCAAATGTTTTGTTTTTATTTGATTGCCCTTCAGGCTATACAATTTTTTGACAGTCCCTGAAAATTCATCACCCATTGTATCAAGGGAGTCATCTCTCTGCATGCTTTGACACTTGATTTTGTTATAGTTAGATGAAATAAAATTGTATTTATAAATTTTCTCATTTGTTACCCTGTTTGTTTTATTTAGGTACCCAATGATTATGTATCTAAAGAATTGTTTGATTCCTATGTGTGCTACATCATACCAAAGCCAGAGCTTCAAAGAAAATTATTCACTGTGTAAGTACTATTTATCCAAATTTAAATATAATACTGCTATGCATATCTTGAAGTCTTTCCAATTTTTAAAATAGCACAGGATCAATTTTTTGACAGCATTTGTTTGTAAATTGTGAGCAGTACTTGTAACTCTTTTGAAACGGAGGGGAAAATATCTCCCGGATACATATATTTTTTAATTGGTGTTCAAATTCACCACAAATGTTAACACTATGGCAAAATATTAGTGAAAGAATTTATGTTAATTAATTCACAATGACAACATAAAATGTTTAATTTTATTTTTAAAAAAAAATGCATCTATTTTTTAATTTTTTTTCTGAATTTAATATGTACAATTATGTTTTATTGAGTTTCAATAACTACTGTATTTCATTCAGCTTTACTCAGTTTAATGTCAAAGTGGCCCCTGCAATGTTTCTTCATTAGCTTGCACATGACTCACATTTTGTGTGTAAGGCGACATTTTTCTAAAGAAATTAACTTTCATGTAGTGTTGAGTCATATCTGACATGCAAAGATTGGTGATGCATACTCTAATCTTTTATTTAAAAATTCAATACTTTTTTTATAACTTTTATATGGTATATTCATGTATTTCATCACTAAATGACAGAACTCAGATAGGGGAGAAGAGGGCACATGTGAACAATTTTTACATTTTTGATTGTTTTTCAAAATTGTTACATGAGCTATTGAAACAAAAATTGATTTATATGAATATTTACACTTTGTTTGTTCTTTTTGGTAAAACTTTTGAATGCATTTATCAAGAATTTCTAACTTATATCATTGTTCTAAAAATTATCTAAATTTGTTCACATGTGCCCCATTGGATGGGTAGTTGTGAATACCTGTGGCACATGTGAACACATGCATAAAGAAGTAAAAAATATTTTTTTATGGATAAAACTAATTAAATGCCCTCTTTGTAGTTGTGTGAATAGATCAATTGATTTTTCAACATAAATACAAGAAATAATTCATAAAATTACACACTGATTACCTACTCTTTTTTCCTCAAGAAAAAATAAATGCATTTAAAACTGGAAATCATTAATGAATAACAAATAAACATATTGGTTTTTACAAAAAGCTACCATTTTTAATTGTTATCTAATTTCCAGTAAATTAAAACTAAAAAAATTCTAAAAATGCCAAATTTATAGCTCAATGTTTGACAAAGATGATTAAATTTTAAACTTAACTAGTCGTTGGGGGCCACCGTAATACTTACCCATCATGGATATGTATATGAAAATAAAACATGTGAAAACTATTTATACAATGCATTGCAATTCATAAAGAAAATTTAAATATTGTTAATATACATAGTAATGCTATATTAAAGAGCTGCTGATGTACCAATTTCGACAAATTATATAAAACGCCAAACTACTCAAGTAGTACCAAACTGCGTAAAAGAAACACCCTTATAACTCCAAAAATAATAATTCTATTAACTAACAATTAACTGCGTCGGATTAAGCGTCTCATTTCCAATTAAAATATAACTCTGAATTGAAATTTTAATGAAATACAGGGTCATGAAAAATCGAAGAATGTGAAAAACAGGATTACAAATATCTCGGCAACTAATAATCCGATCGATTTCGTTTTATATGCAAAATGTGTGGTGTGTTATTTTATTGCCTTTTACGTCCAATCTTTAGAACAAAAAAATTCGAAAATTTTTATATACCTTTCATCAGAACGAATTTTTCGAGAGTCCGAAAAAAATAGTTCCGGATAATCGAGGTTGCTGATATTAAATAGGCTTCGTCCCATTCTTACATACTAACTACATACAAAATTTCAAGTCTCTATCTCGATTTGTTCGGGAGATAGAGCGTTTACAGACAGACAGACGGACGGCAAAATTTTTTTTCTAAAAATATGTTTTTCGGAATCTCCACTGTCTAAAACGTGTAAATCCGTCAAAAAAAAATTTTCGATTTTCAAAACGATTGCAAGACTTACCCTATACTACGTATGATGGGTAAGTAAAATTGTACACATCTACTCCCATCTGCCACTATGCACAGCTAATATATATATTAGTTTAAAAAAAAAAAAAAAAAAAAAAAAAAAGTTGTTGATTTACATATTTAATGCTCTTATAGAATGCAATGCTGATATTCTATTTTTAAAAATGTCTTGAATGAATACTTAAACAAATTGTAACAACCAAAAATTAAAATGTCTGATTGTTCTGAAAATTCAGCCAAAAGATTGTACCAGTATTGCCATCTGTTGGTATTTTTTTTTTCTTTTTTTCTTTGCTGCAGATAAACTGAGTGAAAAGTGCTGTTCACATATGTCCATGTTTGCATTTGTTCCTCTTGAATTTATAATTTATGCACATGCATATAATACAATGGTCATTGAATTTTAATTGCCACAAAGAATGTTTTTACTTTGATTTTAATATAAAATAAGATACAGTAGACTCCCTCAAATCCGCACAGCTTGGGACCAGAGGTTGTGTGGATTTTAGAATTTTGCAGATTTCTGGTCATTGCTTTGTTTACATTTTTTAAACAGTCATTTGAGTGCAATTAATAGAGTGCAATCAGAACTATAATGAATGCTTACAATATAATAAAATATTAAAATAAGTAATAAACTAAAATAATAAAAATTTAGATATTTTTTTAAAATGATAAAAGTACTTATAGCAAAGGTCAAGTTAATAATCAATAGTGTATAATTAAACATTTATTATAAAGATTAGATGTATTTTTTCAAAATTATTCAACAAAACTTGCCTCAAAAAAATACATTACTAATTCACTTCAAAATCATAAAATAAGGATTTTTTTTTTCAAGTTTAGCCAGGCTTGATATCCAAAAGATCTTGATTAATACATAAATATATTTGGTAAGAAGATTGTGATTACCAGTGATATCAGCAATATCTTGAATTTTTCCCCAAAAAATTTATTCTTCCTTCATGGAAAAAGCATGAATAGAGTATTATTAAGAAAATTACAAAATAAAAAATATATGGAATTGATGCAAAACTAAAAGAAACAAATTTTGTCCCAATATCTGAACTGAAAGTTTCATTGTTTACATTAGTGATGCACAACCTTTTTGCCAGAAAATCGTTTGCCACCAGAATATTTCAAAAGTGACGTTTGCTTTATTTCATAGCAAAGTTTCTGTCATTATTATATGGAAAATTATTCTGCATAAAATTAGTGGTATCAGTTTGGCCCGTGGGCCACAGGTTTTGCATACCTAGTTTACATCCATAAAACATGTGCTGATTTTAGAAAGTTGCGGATTTGTCGGAGTCTACTGTACCTCTTATGTTTTTACTTTTAAAATTGGGTTTGAAATGTATTTGATTATAAATGGCACACACTATTATTTATTATTTAATTTTGATCTGTTTTATAATGTTAAATTTGTTAATTTTATTAAATTTAAATTATATTTATTTCTTATTTCCTAATATTTTCCTATTTTTATATTATGATACGTATATTTATATATGTATATGTTTTATTTCAGTAATGCCAGAAAAGATAAAATACTTGGATATCCCATTCACATAGAGAATCCAAAATATCCTAGAAATCAGTTGATCTTTAACCTCTGTTTTGTATGTGATGCTTCTAAGAAAACAATGCAATATGAACCATTGGTTAGAAAACTAGCTAACTACCTTGTTAAACTAGAAGTATGTATTGGATATTTTTGGATGATAAATATATTTATTATACATCAACTTGTTACAAATATTTAGTATTTTATCATATTTGCAAATACTCTTGCTTTTCACATATTTTCCAGTGCTCTTATTTTTTATTTATTTATTCACTCTGTTAATACAGTAGACTCCCTCAAATCTGCAAACCAGAAATCCGCCACTCTCTTAAATCCGCACATATTTTATGGATGTAAACAATTAAACTTTCAGTTCAGATATTGGGACAAAATTAGACTTTTTTTTAGTTTTGCATCCATTCCATGTATTTTTTTTATTTTGTAATTTTCTTAATAATACTCTATTCATAATCTCTATATACTCTATTCATATCTATGCTTTTTTCATGAAGGAAGAAAAAAAAATTTTTGAGAAAACTCAAGATATTGCTGATATCACTGGTAATCACAATCTTCTTAGCAAATATATTTATGCATTAATCAAGATTTTTTGGTTATTAAGCCTGGCTAAACTTGAAAAAAAAAAAATCCTTATTTCATGATTTTGATGTGAATTAGTAATGTACTTGTATGAGGCAAGTTTTGTTGAATAATTTGGGAAAAATATATCTAATCTTTATAATTAATCATATACTATTGATTATTAACTTGACCTTTGCTATTAGTACTTTTATCATTTTAAAAACTATCTAAATTTTTATTATTTTAGTTTATTACTTATTTTAATATTTGCCGAAACGTCAGTGAAGGCTTACTTTGGAGACATGAAATTTTTTTGTGTCTGTCTGTCAGTCTGTCTGTTCCGCGATAACTTCTGTAAAAAGCATCCGATTCGCTTGAAATTAAGTGGGTATGTTAGTGAGGCACTGGGATTAAGCTGTATAGTTTTTTGTAAGATTTGGTTCATTCGTTCGGAAAATATAGAATATTTTATTTTGCGCAAAAATGCTTTTCTATGGCAAATCCAATGATTTCCATTTTTTTTTCTTGAGAGAAAATGTCACATTATGATAAATGGATGCTGAAATTTACCGGTTAAATTATTCGTATTGTTTTGAAATTTTGTCAACTCATTTGTCAGATTTTTAAAATTATTACTGTAAATTTTGGAGATTTTTTATAAATGTGTTCCAATAATATAAACTAATTTGTTTTAGAGATTTACTTATTTCAAATGTATTTATTTCATTTTCTTTATTTTCTCTTAATGGTTGCTAAAAAACCATTCATCCTAATCCTTATTTTTATAATATTATAAATTTGAATGCGTGTACAAAAATTTAAATGAAGTCAACATCAAAATTGATGAATTAATGTTTTTGTATCTTTGTGTATAACTATAACATAGCCCAGAAAAGAACATAGGCTATGTTTTATTAATTTTATTCACATATTTTCCTTAATAATTCAAAATTCCCTTCTTTTTCATGCAAAATCAAAAGCGATTTTTTAGATAAAATTTAACCAATTTCCTTTATCGTTGCCAAAAAAAAAAAAAAAAAAAAAAAAATCAAAATCTGGAATAATTTTTCAATGGCAATAAGATTCAATTGAGCAATTTCCATTCGAAAAATTAAACTAAGAAAAAATAAATATGACATCAGAATTAAAATAAAAATAAATATAGTACTTTGTTAAATATTAAACACGGAAATTTGTTTCGTTAATAAGAATTTTTCTGAAAAAAATGGGGGCATAATTAGAAGTAAAAGAAATAAAAAATAATTATATTTTTAACAAATATTTCACCTGATAAAATTTGACGTCATAATTGAAATAAAACAGGTATTTTATAGTAGTCGTTAAAAATATAAGAAACATGGATAGCAATAACTCATGAATAATGACGTCATTGCCGAAACTTCAGTGAAGGCTTATTTTGGCGACACAAAATTTATTGTTTTCCGCCTGTCAGTCTGTTCTGTCTGTCTGTCTGTCTGTCTGGCCACGATATCTGCCACAAAATGCAATCAAAACTTCTTTTTTCGGAAACAAAATTGTAAAACCCTAGATTACTGAGTCTACATTTTCAAAAGTTCCTGATACATCAGATTTAGGTGTTTGTGGTGGACAGGTATGTAGAAGTATGAGGATAATGAAAAAGGCTTATTAAAACTGTTACTTATCCTTATAAATCAAAATGTATAAAGAAATACAAGATATACGATAACCATTAGCAAATTGATAGAAAGTTACAAATTTAAGTTTAATGAGACTACGTTGGGTTCAGGGGGGCGGAGCCCCCCTGAAGAAATCTACTGTTATAATAAAAAAACAAAAATAATAGATCATGAAAAATTCAGAATAGCCTAACATAACTAAATCTTTAATTTAACGCTTTTGTTGGCTGAAAACTTCTTATTCTTATTTTATTCTTATAAATAATTACATAATTTGAAAATTTTAAATTACAGTTTCCAGGAAGTTGAATATTACCCTAAGTGTGTTTTTTAAAAAAAATGTTGTGCAAAGCTGACGTTGAGGCTCTTGATCTGCAGATTTACTAGTTTATAATATTATAAGCATTCATTATAGTTCCAATTGCACTATTAATTGCGCACAAATTATTGTTTAAAAAATGTAAACAAAGCAATGACCAGAAATCTGCAAAATTCTAAAATCCGCACAACCCCTGGTCCCAAGCTGTGCGGATTTGAGTAAGTCTACTGTATTCTATTGTTTTATCCCACATTGATTGTGATTGAGTGATAAATAAATAAAGAATACTGCCCAGTTAAACTGATGGCATTGAGCTCACAGGCTACAAATACTAATTGTACATTAAAGCCTTATATTTTCAAGGGTTAATTCCGTTAAAAAATTAAGAAAGGGAAACAGCTCTCTTCTTTCCTCTTTTTTTATACTTAATCATTGAACCTCCTATACTATCAAAGACATGCTTTATCATATAAAAAATCTATATCCAAAATTCAGAGCAAATTAGATAATTCTTAATAAAAACCCATTTAGCATTTATATAATTTAAAAGGAGTTATCCCCCTCTTTTATACTTAACCATTAAACTTCCAAAACTATTCAGAGATTTGAACGAAATCTGAAAATTCTGCTTGAAAAACCCATTTATATAAACTAGCATACCCAGCCCGCTTCGCCGGGCTTAATTTGAAGGTTTATTTAATAATTTATGTGTATGGTACGCTTCCCGGACCATCGGCACTCCACGTGCGTCGGGTGAGCGTCAGAACAAACTTTCAGCATATACATATGGGTGGTTGTACTTGAATGCACAGACCTGCGCGTTTTTTTCTATCTTGCTTTTATACCTCTGGACCGAGTTGGCGCATTGCCAAGATTTGCTTCCTCTGGACCGAGTTGGCGCATTGCCAAGATTTGCTTTCACCTGTGCCTCAATTAATTAATTAATTAATTATCCTCGGAATTCCTTTTATTTATAGAGATTAAGGGGGGGGGGCATTAGAACCCCTGTTCCCCCTATTTATACTTATACAATGAACACCTAATAACAGTCACTGAATCGCCTCATCTGAATGATCCTAATCTAAATTTTGAACGAAAACTTAATTCTGCATGAAAATCCCATTTATATCAACTAACGGGGGGGGGGGGGATTAGAACCCCTGTTCCCCCTATTTATACTTATTCAATGAACACCTAATAACAGTCACGGAATCGTCTCATCAGAATGATCCTAATCTAAATTTTGAACGAAAACTTAATTCTACATGAAAATCCCATTTATATCAACTAACCGGGGGGGGGGGGGATTAGAGCCCCTGTTCCCCCTATTTATACTTATTCAATAAACACCTAATAACAGTCACGGAATCGCCTTATCAGAATGATCCTAATCTAAATTTTGAACGAAAACTTAATTCTGCATGAAAATCCCATTTATATCAACTAACGGGGGGGGGGGGGGGGGGATTAGAACCCCTGTTCCCCCTATTTATACTTATTCAATGAACACCTAATAACAGTCACGGAATCGTCTCATCAGAATGATCCTAATCTAAATTTTGAACGAAAACTTAATTCTGCATGAAAATTCCATTTATATCAACTTACGGGGGGGGGGGGGCATTAGAGCCCCTGTTCCCCCTATTTATACTTATTAAATGAACACCTAATAACGGTCACGGAATCGCCTCATCAGAATGATCCTAATCTAAATTTTGAACGAAAACTTAATTCTGCATGAAAATCCCATTTCTATAAATTAAGGGGGGGGGGCATTAGAACCCCTGTCCCCCTATTTATACTTATTCAATGAACACCTAATAACAGTCACGGAATCGCCTCATCAGAATGATCCTAATCTAAATTTTGAACGAAAACTTAATTCTGCATGAAAATCCCATTTATATCAACTAACGGGGGGCATGAGCCCCCCGTTCCCCCTCTTATACATATCGAATGAACTCCAAAAACTAATCAGGGAAGCGCCTTGTCAGGATATACCTACATACAAAATTTCAAGTGGATCCGATATTTTTATCATGAGTTATCGCGTTACGCACATACATACAGAACGGACGGGCACATAAGCTCTCAGGCTATGATAGCCTGTGAGCTAAAAACTGCTAAGTCATGTGCTTGTTCCTTTGCATGATTGATCAATAGCATTTTATAAGTGATTAGATTATATATTACTCAGATGGATTAATCATCAATACCTTGATAATTACTATGAGCAGGTTTTTGAGTATCAATGATTTATCTCGATTCAAAATCATTTGAGATTTTCACTGTTGTCTTTTATGTGATTTTAATGGAAAAACATGTTTTTTGGTTATTTGTAGTTAATTATAAAACCTGTTAAACTTTCTAAATATCTCATGCTTAAGCTCTTTCTACATGTACATATTTATATATATATCTATTAAGAGTCAAATTATAACAAACCTATTGATACAAACACAATACTACTTTGTATTGCATACTATTTGAACCATAGAAAATCAATTATTAAAGAAAAAATTGTACAGAATGAAACTGTTTGTCTGAAAAACATTTAATAAAAAACCCATTTATCTGGAATGATATTTTCAATTGGCTGGATTTCGGAATATTGTCTGAAAAAAGTGTCTGTTTGACTTGTGCATTGCATAAGATATGCATAGTATAACGTGATGCCAACATCTAGTATTTGAAGTGAAAGCATACTTAGTTATACATTGGAAGTCTTGAATTTTATGTAGGATTATTGGGTACTACTCTGTTATCCCATCGACCGATTTCACAAAATTATACTAATAGCCAAATTATACATATTCACATAATTTTTATTTTAAATAATGAAAAAACAAGCAATTAGTAGAATATTAATAAAAATATAAATACAAAAGCGAAATAAAAATGACTTAATGACTATTTAAACATGTGAATCATATTTAATGTTATTGAATGTGACATTCACAATCATCCATTACTGGCAATTAATCTTATAGTTTGGCGATAATATTTTGGTCGACGGGATAACCTAGTAGTACCGATTATTGTTTCCAAGGGATTCACATAAATTATTTTCTTTCCAGCTGAGTTTTACTGTTGATTTTCATTTAATCTTATTCGTAATATGAGTAATTTAATATAATTACCGTATTCCACTGCATTAGCCTGCATGCTGCAAAATTCGAGGGAGACCAGATTTTTAAATGTTAGACCCTGGTCTCTCCTGGCATGCCAGAAAAAAGCGAGGAACTTCGAAAATGGAAAGGAGTGTGGTTCATTAGCTGTATTCAGTAGTAGCGACTGCTGTTGGGGAGAAGTAGTACAATATAGAGTTTGTCTCCCCTTTTTGTGATTATTTAGTTTACCTTTGTGTTTACGCCTTACACAAACAGAATGTGTTTCATTTATCTCATACCATTCCACACAGAGCTCACTCCCCAGCATCTATCCGGTATTCACCATGTAAATATATTATCTCATAAATTATTACATAAAAAGAAATATTCTTACTACATATAAAACTAGAAAAATATAATATATTTTTTAAATATATAAAGACAGAAATAGTGCTTGCCTTATATCAAAAAAGTAATTTTATATGATAATTTAATTAACTTAAATGTCATCATCCTGTTTTCTGATTGGTCCATATTTATGCCCAAAAATGGAATATTTCTGTTTTTTATTTTATTGGTTTTCTGATTAGTCCATATTTAATATCCAAAAATAGAATGCTTGTGTTGACACAATGACAAAAAACTAACAATAATAATAAAAAGAAGTGGCATAATTAATTTAAAATTTTACGATAGAAATTATTTTGTTCTATGGTTATTAATCAAACTTTTTTATTTATTACCTTTTATTTATTTGTTGATGAAGTGAAAATTTTGTTATGTAACATTAACTGGAAACTTCAGTAGCAGAAAGTCTAAAATGTGTGACAAGTGTCAGAAATTTTTTTCACTTTCTCTGGATATTCATTTTTGTCAGATCCATAGAGTTATACGAGAACAAGAAGGACAATTGTTGACCGGATCAGCTCTGAAGCATGCAGAGGCAGTCGAAATTTTACGATGAACTGCCTGCCCTTACCCTGTTGGTGAAAAACATAGAATGATCCATGACTAACCTCGCTAGAGCTCATGGGTAATAACTTTGAACGAAGAAATTTGGTGGCAAATAACCGGCAGGGAGGATCCAAAACAAAGACACACTTTTTTTCTTCTTCTTCTTCTTCTTCTATCTTAGTTAGTAGTTGGACTTTTATTAGGCTTGTGTTTTTATTATTGTTATTATTTATTTATTTCATAATTGTTATTATTTTTTTTCATTGGCCAGATTTTTTATTGGTAGTGTGCCTGTCACCTATATCTTTATATATATCACTTGTGCCTGACTAACTCGGCATACCCATATTTTAGCTATAGATTATTTTATTCCCCTGAAATATATGTCGCAAACACTTGGAGAATTTTCTGCTACTGGATTGGAAACAAATGCTGATTTATTTATGTTATTTTAAGTGTAAATGTGTCAATCTTCCATAAGTGGGAGGCACATGATATACTTTTTTTTTAATAAATATGATGCTTGTAAATTATTTTATAACCAATAAAATATCAGTCAATTTAGATACAAGTTTTTAAACAAATTAGATTTAAGAGTACTTTCTTTTTTCCTTATTTGACAATGCAAAAATTGAAATTGTGTGATGTTTTGAACAAATTTGCAAAATAGCAAAATTTATTATTCAATTTGCATCAGGGCCATAGCTAGAAGTGAATAATAGGGGAATAATAGCTAAAAGTGATTTTTTTTTTTCTGCAACTTGATAGGGAAAAAAATGGATTAGAAATTAATAAATGTAAGGACTTTTAATGTTAAATTGTGATACTTTTGATCTATAATTGTTCGTTCAAAATACAGTTTCAATCAGGTTTTTTTTTAACTGAAACCACAATGTTTATCACTGTGTTTTAAACTAAATGGTCAATAGTCAAACAGTTAAGGAGTTCTAAAACAGAAAAAAACATTACAGTTACCACAAAAGAGTGTCTCTGCAATTAGCTCAATAATGTCTGAAAATTATTAAAATTGAAATTTATTTTGATTTTCTCTATGTATTGTGAAATATTTGAAATAAAATTTGATTTTATATTTAAGTATATTTCTAGTTGGAGGATAGCTTCTTATTTCAAGAGCACACCAAAGCTGAACTTCCTTTAATTATGGCCAATATAAGGGATGAAGTCAACAAAACTGGAAAATGTTGCATTCCTATTAGTAAGCTATATTTTATTGTTTTTTTTTTTTTTTTTTTTTTTTTTTCAAATATCTTAACAAATTTATCAGGAATAAAAAGAATATGATTGACCTAATTTTTTTTCAAGTAGGTTTAATCACAGACGATTAGGGGCCCCAACAACAAATTGTGTAAAAAAAAATATTTGCAACCACTTTGTAAAATAAACTGTGTGGGATAGTCTGTAGCTGCAGCATTTATTGTGTAGATCCTGTGCAATGTTATAATTCATTTTTGTAAAAATGATACATATATTCATATAGTATATTTTTAACGATGTAATTGTCCCTTTTGAATTCAGGCTAAGTGCTTGATTCAAAAAGCTGGAACAAGTCATATAATTCATTTTCTTCTATAATGATGTTGTTGTAATCCTAAATTTTAACTTTTACGTTTCAATTGCTAAACACCAAATAAAGGCTCAAAATTAAAGATGGATTATTCATACATTGAATCTAAAGCAAGAATATGAGAAAGTGACACACCTAGCATTATGGATTGATTCATGCCATCTCAAATTTTCTCCAAAAAATTATCAGTTGTTACTTATCATGTTAATTTTTTGTTTCAAAGTTGAGTTTTTCATTTTTTATGGACCACCAAAAGTCATAGTGGTTTTTTAAGGCATGAAAATAGCTATAACCCACAATTATTTTTGCATACAACTTGCTACCAAATTCTTTTTATATCTGGAATGTAAGAGGGTTGAACTTTATGTAATAGATAAAAAACCACTGGCAAGTTTTTGTCGCAAAGTCATTAAAGGTTAAAAATGACTGATAAATAATAATAATTTTTGCCATTTTTGTTTTTTAAAGGCCTTATTTAAGCTTGTGTCTTCCAGTTCCCATGGCAAAAGAGGTGGCATTCGAAAGACATGCATTAACACTTTTAAAAAGTAATAATTGTATACATAATTGAGGCAAGTTGGATGCACTTTTAGTTAGAGTGCAAAAATTTGAGTAATGAATCTGATCTGAAAAATGTTATATTTGCCTGATATTTAAACTGTCATTATTTCTTGCAGCAATGACATTTTGAAATAATTCTTTTTCCTTTCTTAAATGCATTCACAAGTTCTTTTTTAAAATGTACTAGAATATTCTTTGCATTTTGGCATTTAAAAATAATCAAAATAAGTCAATATAAACTCTAGTAAAAGCTATAGAGCAACTGACAATTTCAACAATCAAATGTAGACTAATTGTCAAAATACTTTTGAGCGAAGGAGGAGTCATGGGAGTTAGTGACGATGAATGTATAATAGCAAGTTGAAACTTGGAACCTTTGAATAACTGCAAGCACATTGTTCTCAATATATTTTAATTTATATTTTTACAATAAACAAAAAAAAGTGATATAATAGTGTGGATAATTTACATTAAATTATTTAAAACATGTGTCTTTCATATTTTACCAACCAGCACTTCCCAACCTTTTTTCTTTCTAGTAGCCCTTTGTTAGTTTTTTATTTCAGAATACCCCCTTTTAAATGTGCCCACCCCTTCCCCATTCCACCCAACTAGATAATGCAAACATGCCCTTTTTTTTCCCTTTGTAATATTTTTGTCATAACCATTTATTAAATGGGAACAAATTACATTGACATTTCTAACATTTTTTTAAAATTTTTAACCATTTTTATGATTTCTGATATTATCTATATTATTTTCACATACCCCAGAAGGCCTGCCATGTACCCTCACGAATAAACATGCCTCAGTTTGGAAATTGTTGGTCTAAATTAGTAAATACTTGTATAATAAGTTTTTAACATCATTGTAAACAGAATTTGGTCTGCTTGTAATAAATTGATTGGTTAATCCAGTAATGAGTATGCAATTCCAACACAAAAAATATGCAAGAAAGTGAGACTATTTACAACTTTGCACATTATTTGTGCAACATATCATTTTAAGATCAAATTCTAAGCATGTTGTATAGTTGTTTTACTGAAACTCAAACAGTAAAGTTTTTTAAAGGAATTTGTTTATAACTAATCATCTTTCCTTTTTACATTCTTTTATTTAATCAATTCAATTTTTTTTTTTTTTTTTTTTTGAAAATGGAATTTTATAGAATTAAACCTCATTAAGATGAACACATTTAACGTGTATTATTTTTAGCACAAACTGTTTCTAATTTACTTGTCCAGTTGTATTTAATGTATTTAAGTTCTGATAACACAAACAAAAAAAGTTTCCTCTTGTGTGTTTGCATTAATAAAGTTTAATTGATTCATTTTTCTCACTTCCTAATTCGCCATAGTAAAAATTATGTACAACTAAATATAAATGTTTCTTACGTTAATGTGTATAAATGTAAAGTATGTTTCTTATAACAATACAACATTTTAATATTTTTAGCACTTAATTATAAAATAATAATTTAATTTTAAAGCCTTTTTTTATTTTGTTAGTTCACCGTGCATAATAACTAAATATTCTTTATGGGTATAATTATATAGAAGGTAAAACATTAATGAATCCAATTTTATGCTAAACTGCACTCTCTGAAAGAAGCCAATGTGTTGTAAAAAGGCAGCAGTAAAATATTTTAAATATACAAACCTGGAAAATAAAAGACAAATAAAAATAGAATCTGATATTTTCTTTTGAATATTCTTTTTATCATGATAAAAAAAAATATAAAAAATTTAATCACAAGATTTAAAAAGAACACCATCTTTTCACAAACATTTTAAATTCAAATGTTTTCCATTACTTAAGAAAGGTGTTGCACAATACATTGACAACAGACCACTTTTGACATGTTTTGGTTCTAATCAACTTAAAAACCATAATCATAACATAAAATTTGTCTCCGGTCAAGACAAATAGCACCCATGTGTGTGTTTGGTGTACATCTCATTGTCAGGTGTAATTTTCCTTGACTGGAGATGATTTTTATGTTTTTTTTTGGGGGGGGGGGTTAACTCAATTAGAGCTGAAGTTTGTCAAAAGTGGTTTGTTTTTAATGCATTGTGTAACACCTTTCTTAAGTAATGGAAAATATTTGAATTTAAAATCTTTTTTATCAGTAATATTTTAATACTAACTAAATTATGATTATATGTTGAGGAAGCAATTTAGAAATCCTAACTAAATGTTTAAGTAATATTTTTTTTTCTTTTTTTTTTTCTGTTGTTTTACTGAAACTCAAACAGTAAAGTTTTTTAAAGGAATTTGTTTATAACTAATCATCTTTTCTTTTTACATTCTTTTATTTAATCAATTCAATTTTTTTTTGTTGAAAATGGAATTTTATAGAATTAAACCTCATTAAGATGAACACACTTAACCTGTATTATTTTTAGCACAAAATGTTTCTAATTTACTTGTCCAGTTGTATTTAATGTATTTAAGTTCTGATAACACAAACAAAAAAGTTTCCTCTTGTGTGTTCGCATTAACAAAGTTTAATTGATTCATTTTAAGCAAAAAGCAAATTTTTTTTTTTTTTTTTCAATTCACTAACTTAATGTTTTCTACCAATTATTTTTAAAAACTGGTGCATTTTCTATAGTGGTTCAGTACCATGCCATATTTATTTATTGTTATGAACTATTTTGGAAAAGTCATGAATTTGAGCATTATTTTCAAGTAAATTTTGTGTGCTTATAAACGAATGTATTAAACTATTTTTACACTTATTTTTAAATTAAATTTTAGATGCATCTAATACAATATATTTGAATGTCATCCGTGTATACCCAATGCCACCACAAGTGCAGGATCAAGATGTTCCCATTTTTACGGAGAGAAAATTCCCCATACTTCCCACTGAGTGGGACATTACTATGCAGCAAGTACGTTACTTCAGTTGTTTTATTTATTTTATTAAGCATATTTTTATCTTGTTTATTTCCTTTCTTCTAACTGTCAGCTTCCATACTGAATTTATTTTTACTGTCAGTTTAGTTTAAATGTTAAAGTATTTGTGAATTAAATGAACAAAAATTTGATTAAATATATCTAATTTAAAGTGAACTTGCAATATCCTCAATATTTATTGATACTTCTCTTAGTTGTCAATGAGTCATTGTTTTTTTACTTATGAATGCAAAATTTTTTCATTGATATGTGTTTTATCTTTGACAATAATTAGTAGCTCTGTAAAAATGTAACTGAGTGTTTTGCTTAAAAATTAATTGTATATTTTAAAAACGTCTTTTTTTTTTAACAAAAAATAACTTTATAACTTGAAAAATACCCCCAAATAAGCAGTTTTTTTCTTTCTTTTGATCTTGGAAGGAGATGTGGCAGTTACAAAACATTGAAAGAAAAACAAAGCATATTTTCCTTCATGCTTAGGAAAAAGTCTAAGAAAGTTTTAAGGGAACTGCCATTTTGCTATTTTAATTAGCTTTTAATTAATATCAGCTAATTACAGTCTGATACTTTAGTAAGTGTAAGGATGGATGATATTGGTCTTGACCCTGTTTTCTTGGTTGTTCCGGTGGAGATAGCAAAACAAATGCATAAACAAACTAGTCAATGGGGGACCACCATAATACTTACCCATCATGGATATGCAAAATATAAAATATGAAATAAAACATGTGTAAACTATTTATAGAATGCATCGCAATTCCAAATTAAAATTTAAACGCATATTTAAACAGTTTTAATATACATAGTAATGCTCTATCAATGAATTACTGATGAGCCGATTTCAAGAGTCCGAAAAAAATAGTTCAGGATAATCGAAGTTTTTGATATTAAATAGGCTTCGTCCCATTCTTACATACTAAGCACATACAGAGTTTCAAGTCTCTATCTCAATTTATTCGGGAGATAGAGTGGTTACAGACAGACAGACACACAGATGGACGTACGGCAAAAAATTCTTTCTATAAATATGTTTTTTGGAATCTCCAGTATCTGAAACATGTAAATCCGTCAAAAAAAATTTCCGATATTTTCAAAACGATTGCAATATTTACCCTATACTACGTATGATGGGTAAGTAATAGACATTTACTTGTACATTTTAGTAGTATAGATTTATTGTCATTTCTCCAATACTAAAAGTAGGGGCTTAAAAATAATAATAATAATATTCACAGATGATCATTATGCTAGGATCATTTTATTTTAAATAAACAATAACAATGTTCTATGTGAAATATTTGGTATATGTGTCTTCTAATACATATATCTATTCAGTAAAGACTATTTTATTGTGTTACCGGCTGTGTGACTTATTTACCATATATACTCATATTATTTATTATAAGTAATTGAAAAAAAATGGAAAATTGGAAAACTAAGGCACTAGTATTTAAAAAATATATAAAAAAATAGACCTACTTAATTAATTTGCAATATTTAGTTTCTTTAAAAGCAATGTAAATTTTTCTTCAGAATTCATAGATCCAAAAAGTTTATTATTTGCAATTGAAGATGAAAATTTATTAATAACTGTGAAAATTGTGAATATTATTTAGATTTTAATTTTTGAAATATACCTTAAAAGTGGAAATCTGATCTCTTTTTTTGTTGTTGTTCATAGACATGTTACAAATCTTTAGATTTAGATTCCTCGTGAATGATGATATAACAACTTTTGAAAAAAAAAAAAATATATATATATATATATATATATATACATATATATATAATACCATTAAAAGTAGACTAGATTCACCAATGGATTTTATCAATAAAACAATAAACCAAAACGAAGAATTTGAATAGAATTGAATTATATATATATATATATTTTTAAAAAAAAAAAAAAAATAGTGAAACTTGAAATAGTGAATATCTGAATAAATAAATAAATAAAATAAGATTAAAAGGAATGCAAATGTAATTTGTAGTCCACAGAGCAGAATCATCAGGCCCCAAATGCTCTGGAACTACAGATTAAGTGTGCGGTTTCATCCACGTATTAGCCATGAAATAGCAAAATAATACGTATTTGGGGCTACCAGCACACAAAAACCAAATTATTAAACAAGGAACAGAGAAATAAGTAGTTGAAAAAATGAAAATATATATATATTAAAACAATAGCGTGCAGCAAATAGTGTCAGTAACATGAGCACAAACTAACCCTATTTTTGCACGTGAAAATGATAAACATTACATTCATACAATTTGATATTTAATTAATATCTTTTCATTTTGAATAGTCATAATGAATTTTTTCCTATTGTGGTATCTTATATATAATTCATACATAACATCCATTGCTAATCAGCAATTTTACATATATATATATATATATTCAATTTAAGAATGTTAAATTACAGTGTTGAGTTTTTCAATAGATTTCCTTTAGGAAGTTTAAACCCATTTCATTTTTTTATAATGCACACTTCAAAAGTAGTTTACTGAATTTAGTAAAATTTATATTTGTTCTATTTAAAAAAAAAAATAGTAATAAAGAATTTTTCTACAACATGCTACAAATGAGTTCAGCTTACATACAAATATTTTTATTTCTAAAATTTTTTAACAAATCAGGGATTTGACTTATACATGGTTATATACCGTAAAATCCCGTTAATCCGCCCTTCCTGATCAAACGCCCCCTCTCCACTTTATGAAAAATTTGAAATTTTCAAAAAATCCCAAGAAAGCGCCTTCCCTCTCAAAAAAATCGCTGAAAACGGATCGCTTGAGAACGGGTGAATCATGATGAAATGAATAAACCATGAATCTTTGATGAAATGTGCGTTTTTTCAAGATTTTTTTAATTGTTTTCATGCTCTTTTTTACAAATTTCTCCTCTTTTTCTGCGTTTTTTCGACAGAATTTACGTTAAAAAAAAGAAGAAAAAAAAACGCACATTTTTTCAAGTATTACTTCAAGTATCAAAATTCATGATTCATTCAAAGATTCACGATTCGTTCATTTTATCATGATTCATCCCTGCAAATTTTGTGTAACGATCATAGAAAAATCCCGTGTGAGCGCCCCCTCTAATTATTTTATGATTTTTCGTCACGTTTGGGGTGGCGGATTAACAGTATTTTACGGTAATATCCTTATCTATGCCATTTACAGTATTCTTTTAAGAACCTATTATATTTTAATAAATCAATGTTACACATTGTCTCTCCTTATCAATTTATCAATTGTACTGTAAAATAAAAGTATACAGTTTGATTAATATATACTTTTAACACATCTGTATTTGTAAAATTGTTTTTTGTTATTTTATGTGGTTTTAATTATATATTTACTTTTAATGCTTCAGTGGGATTTGATGGTAATGCTGGTAAGTAGCTGTAACATTAAATGGTACGTTTATTTTACCATACTTGACTAAATATAAAAAGAAAATACATTTATTCTTTTTTCATTTAATTTGTAATTCAGTACTTATCCTCTTAAGACTAATTAATTGCTTTATTTTTTTTTTTTTATTTATTTAGAATAACTGGTAAGTATTTTTTTAATCAAGCACGATATAATTATAAGAATTGTTGAATGTTTTTGAATATATATATATATATATATATGCACATTTCTTTTGAATTCATTTTGCATTTGTTATATCAAATAAAAATAATTTATTTTGTGGTTACACCTTCATTGAAGAAACAGCATAGTGCTAACTACAGGAGGAAGCTCTAGAGCAAGGCTGTCCATTGCAGCACCATGGTGCCTTTTAAAGATTTTCTTTGCACCAATTTGAAAGTTTCACTTAATAGCATTTTTTTTTTAAATATTACTAAAATTTCCTTTTAATGGATGCCTTATTTAAAATCTTTTATATTTGCTTGAGAGATATTTTTAAACCTCTGCAAGTGTATTTTATGCATCAAAAATTAAAACTTTTTTTTAAAAAAAATTGTAAAAATTATGATGTTGAGAATTATTAAAATATGGCTATAACTTTTTTAATACATGATGAGAGCATCAAACTTGTCCTCTTTGCCTCTTAAACTTTTGCAGTCTGTTCACTTCAAGTAAACTTCATCAAACTTTGCTGTTTCCCACATATAAAGTTGTCTGCATAATATTAAATAAAACTAACAATGTAAATGACTAACAATCTTTCTTGCACTAGATGGCAGCATAGAAACATTTGAATGGAATAAAATTGATTTATCATTTTCATATTTACATATCAAAAATGATTTCAGCAGCTCACTTGATTCCATGATGAAAAGTTCATACATGTGTCAACCCAGATGCTATGTGCCGCAGTAAGTTGGTTTGTTCACCTTCATTTTGCTTCCCCAATGTGGGAAGTTTTTCAACAGAACTTGAACATCTGAAAGTTCTTGGTGTTCATGGAAATTTTACTTATAATATTTAAATTGCTTGAATGAATGTTTTTACAAATTATTTGTGCAATAATTACCTGTAATATATTTTCATCATTGCTTTTTATTTATCTTATTCTTGCTACCACTCATGCATATATTGTCATGAAAAAATATAAAGTTGTAAGTCATCTTTAGTTAACTTCAGTTATGTCTTCTCATATTTGAATAATTGTTTAGCCTTGAAGCTCAATTCAGTTATTTTGCTTTTTCATTTCATATTTCAGTATTCTTCAGTTTATTCTTCAGTTCTTAACCTCTACCAGCAAATACTTTTATTGTTTAAATCTGTTCTTTATAAGAACTACATTTTAAAAACATACTTACTAAGCAGTTGTATGTCCAACATACCAATACAATAAGAGGTAAAGCTGTGGAAAATTAAGCATCCCCACCCCTTCTTCACACATGAAAGTTCAGCTTTTCTGTTATTGTTATTGTTTTACTGATCCATTGGTCATTATATAAGATAGGAAAAGGGCTGTCATTTTCTTTCTCAGACTTTTGAGGTTTTATGTTATTTTAATCATTTTATTTTTTAAAATAATCTAAAAAATCGAGTGAAACCATTTTCATCAATCTTTCTAGCTATCTCTTTGGAAGCACCTATGAATTGGTGACTATATCAGTCTTGTCATCGTTTCTGTACCTTTTATAATGGCAAATTTGCACCTCCAAAATAAATCAATGAATATTTTTGTGTCTCCCCAAAAAACTAACAATATCTTCCTCTATTTTATTTTAACTAGCAGGGGTGACCGAGCTCAGCTCGGTCAAAATTAACTTTGTGTTCAACTCGATATAGTATTATTACTGTAAAACATGTTATTAGTAATAGTATTATTTACAAAAATAATCAATAAGAAAACTATGTTTGTATGCACATGTTCATAAATTTTACTTTATTTTAAAATTTACAACGAAAGGACATCAATCCAAATCACTTTTTTAGCTCGACTCTGATTAGTTTAACTATGCATCTCGAAGACTATTAAGAATGTATAAGAAATTTCTTCACATTCTGAAAGACAATATTTTTTGCCAGATATAACCAAATTTGGACACATTCTTTCATTTGGCGCCAAATATGTGTTTTGGTTTTGTAACCTAATAACGTAATTGGCCTTCGTAATGTAATAGTCGATTTTTTGGCCAAATTGAACAAAGTATTTTGTCAAATATTGCCAACTTACTGGCTTTTGCCATAGTCTCGTGATCCTGACCCTTATTACGCAAATGATCCACTAATCACATGTGATCAAACATGTGACTTAGCTCAATGGTCTTCAGGTAATCAAAAACAGTAGAGTATAAAATGAATCAAAATCGTTTAAGCCATTTCTTTAGTAAAATTGGCTTGACAGTATTCAGCAATGAAGTGATATGACCCACTAATATAATTTTGTTTAATATGCAACTCAGCGCAATAGTCTTCTCGTGACAAAAGACGTTCCGTTGCAAAATTTAGCTGAAATTGACTGAGTCGTTGTTATATATAATTAGAATGACCCGAACCCATTAAGACCTAAAACAACCCACTAATTGAATTATTACGTGCATGTGTTCTATCTCAATGGTTTTCTTTTGCCCGAAAACGATATAATAGAAAATATACTCAAAATGGTGAGAACAATTTTCTAGATAAAATTAGCATGACCCACAAATGACCCTTATATCGAAATCTCTTGAAAGCGTGACTTAGTTCATTAATTTTTGCGTGCCAAAAAACATTAAATACAAAATTTAGATAAAATCAATTGAGCCAATTTTTAGGTATAAATAGTTTGACCTTGACCCATTATGACCCAAAAGGATTCATTAATCGAGTTTTCTCAAACATCTGACCTAACCCAATGATTTTCTTGTGTCCGAAAACGATAAAATATAAAATTTAGTCAAATTTGCGCGAGACATTGTCTAGATAAAATTAGAATAACCCAAAAGTGACCCATTGATCGAAATTTCTCAAACATGTGACATAGCCCAATGATTTTCTCGTGCCAAAAATATGCTGTATATAAAATTTCGTTAAAGTCGATTCACCCGTTCTTTAGATATAGCTTGACCATGACCCATCATGACCCACAAATGACCTTTATAATCGAAATCTCTCGAACATGTGACTTAGCCCATTAGTTTTCTCATGTATAAATATTTTTACACTCAAAATTTCGTTAAATTCGATCCTGCCGTTCTTTAAATATAAATAACTTGACCCAGACCCTTTATGACCCAAAATGACACATTAATCGAAATTTCTCGATCATGTGACCCTAGCCCAATGATTTTCTCGTGCCAAAAAATGTTGCATACAAAATTTCGTTAAAACTGATCCACATGTTCTTTAGATATAGCTTGACATAACCCGTTGTGACACATCATGACCCATAAATGACTCTTATAATCGAAATCTCTCGAACATGTGAGATAGCCCATTAATTTTCTCGTGTCCAAAAACTTACATACAAAATTTCATTAAATTTGATGTTGTCGTACTTTAGATATAAATAGCTTGACCCAGACCTTTTATGACCCAAAATGACCCAGTAATCGAAATTTCTCGAACTGAGACCTAGCCCAATAGTTTTCTCGTGCCAAAAAATGTTGTATACAAAATTTCGTTAAAATCGATCCACCTGTTCTTTAGCTATAGCTTGACCATGAACCATTATGACCCATCATGACTCTTACAATCGAAATCTCTCGATCGTGTGACTTAGCCCATTAGCTTTCTCGTGTCAAAAAACTATTACAGGCAAAATTTCGATGAAATTGATTCTGCGGTTCTTTAAATATAAATAGCTTGACCCAGACCCTTAATGACCCAATATGACCCATTAAAATTTTTTTTCGAACATGTAACCTAGCCCAATGTTTTTCTCGTGCCCGAAAACCATAGAATGTAATTTAGTCAAAATTGCGTGAGAAAATCTCTAGATAAAAATAGCATGACCCACAATGACCCCAAAAATGACCCACTAACCGAATTTTCTCAAACATGTTACCTAACCCAATGGTCTTCTTGTAATCCAAAATGATAAAATATAAAATTTGGTCGAAATCGTTAGAGCCCTTTTTTAAATAAAAATGGCTTGACCCACAATGACCCAAAAATGACCCACTAATCAAAAATTTTCGAACATGTGACTCAGCCCAATAGTTTTCTCGTACCAAAAAACAATTGGGTACAAAATTTCCTTAAAATCGATCCAGCCGTTCTATAGATATAAATAGCTTTATCCTGACCCATTATGACCCAAAATGACCCAGTAATCGAATTTTCCCGAACATGGGACCTAGCCCAATGGTCTTCTCGTGCCCGAAAATGGTAAAATCCAAATTTTTTCGAAAATCGTTAGAGCCGTTTTTGAGATAAAATTTACCCACCCACCCACACACACACACACACACAATTTTTGCTCGCATTATAGTATAAGATAATACATAAGATTTTATTTTCTTGCTCCTACCAATTAAAAAGTATGAATAGTTTGAATGAATGAATGTTGTTTGAATAAATGAATGAGTTTGTTTGAATAGTTTGAATGAATAGTTTAAAATTTATTACTATTTACCTTTATTTTTTAATTCTTATTTTATTTATTTACATGGAGCTTCTTATCCACAGGGGCCTTAAGTCTTGTACAGCAAAATGCATTTTATGTGTGTATCGCTGCTAATACATTGAGAAAATTTTATCAGATTTTAATAATGACTTTTCTATGAGTTGAGATGCATCTCTGATTAATGAAAGGTTGGACAGGCTTGCTCTAGAGATACTTTACTTCTTTTTTTTATTATTATGTTTGATTAAATTATTGATTGAAAATTTACCATAATAAATGCTGAATAATTAATTCAGATCTTTGGGATTAATATGCATATAAAAAAGTACTTAATTAAAAAAAAAAATTGCTAACATTTATATTGTCTGTAGATTTTTTTTATTTATTGCACCTTTTTATTATGTTTTCTTTGTAAATTCAAATTTTAATTTGTTGTTACTATTATTTCTTCTGATACTAGGTTTTGTAATAAAATTCCTTCAATTGTAGACATTTTTTTTTTTCCAAGGTAAATTTGGGTTTTCTGTAGATTAACATGATGTATTCTGCTACTGAGAGAAGCTCTTGATACCTTGTTTTGTTATTATATTTAATTAACTTATTGCATAAAAATTCTCATATCAAAGAAAATGCTATTACAATTATTATTTTCTTAAATGAATTTTTAAAAAATGTGAAAAAAAATAGTAATTTATAATTTCCAACATGGATTCTTATAAATAAATGGAATTTTGCACAATTAAAATTACTATGAGCATTTGAAAGTGAGAACTAAGAAATCTGGTTCATATTGTAACTGAAATATTCAGTTTTCACTTCTTAAAATGTAATAATGTTTTTTTTTTAATATTTTTAAATATGCAATTGAAGTTCATTAATACATTTTAGATTAACGACACAAATCTCAATATAATGAAACACGGTGTAATAATTTCTATGCGAACCCATCTGTTCAAGCACACACCTTCTCACAATTATAAATTCGATATAATTTTGTCTTTTGGTACTTTTCAGTTAGTCTTGCATCAGTGCTATATATATACGTAAAACATACACACACACACACACACATATATGTATATATGAGGACCCCAGAAGCCAAGGGGTATAAGTGACAAAATTGAAAAAATTGAGTTAAGTGCACAGGGTATCTGGAAATATGCTTTCTTCATTTCAGGTAAAGAAATATAGGTCATTTTCTGATTATTTGGGGAGTTATAGAGATAAAACACTTTTTTCGAAAAACAAACAATATTGATTAATTATACATTTAAAGAAAATTGTACTCTATTTTTTTAACAGTTATTGAAATGAGAGTTCAAAGATTAGAATGCAACAAGCAGATGTTTCCTATTTCAATTTAGTCAATTGTTATTGATGTTTCAATTTAACATCAATTATCTTTAAACTCAATTTACTCCAAATCGACATTTTGTCACTTGTACCCCTTGGCTTCTGGGCTCCTCAGATATAATATGCAGAGTTGTATAATGTAGATGCATGTATGAGATACATTTTATGAAATGTTTTTAATAATATATATAATTAAATCTTCATACAATATGTGAAAATGCAAATCAATTAATTATAACCTCTTCAGTCCTGAAACAAATGTTACATGAGGCTGAAAAAACCAGTTTGAAGTTACTATGTAACATCTCCTATGATGCATCAGTCGATGCTTACGATATGCATGCATTTATTAAAAGGGCCTAGAAGTAATTTTAACAATTCTACAAACATTAAAATTAATTTATGTTCTTTATTGTCTCTTACAGATGACATCAGGAATGAGAAGGTTAATACAACATTATGAGTAAAGTAAAATTTGATGTCTCAAATTACAGAAAATTACATTTGTGTAATTTTATGACATAATGTTAAAAGTTTTTTGCTAATGTCATTAATTGGAAGTAAATAATAGATTTTTAATGAATATTTTTCAAATAGACATAAATTTAGTAAAATAAATAAATTATGAAATTGTATTCTCATGGTGAGGATAAGGGATTTTGAAGAGTTTTGGTTCAGTTGTTTACTATGATTTGTGTTTTTAACAAAAATTACTGCACTTACAGCAATAGTGGAATATCTACACAATCTTTCATTTGTTAACTAACCCGATCAAAATTGAAAATGAATTGCTTTTAATGTAAAATTCTAATAAATAAAGATAAATTGGTTATTTAATTCATTTTAGATTCTGCCGTACATTGATGGCTTCAGACATGTGGCAAAGATTGCAATTGAAGCTGGTGTCGAGATTTCTCTAGTCAAAGCTTTCATACAAAATATGGTGTAAGTTTATTTTATTTAAGCCTCTTTTTTTAATCACTTATCTAATTTAAGTGCAGGGTTCGAAAATTCAAAAAATGTTGAGGTTCCCAGCTGGGAACCTACATGAAAAGTATAGGTTCCCAGATGAAAAATGTAGGTTCCGAATAAAAATTTATGTGTGAGTATTTTGACAAAATTTGCCGTTTTTTCGCAATCTTTTGACAAAATCTATTGTTTTATTGCGATGCTTTAACGAAACCTGCCGATTTATCGCGATATTTTAACAAAACCTGTCGTTTTTCAATATTTTTTAACTCTATTTGCCATTTTTTCGCGATTTTTCTTACGAAATCTGCCGTTTTTTCACGATCTTTTAATGAAATTTGCGTTGTTTCCTGCGATCTTTTGACGAAATTCAGTCTCTTTTTGCAATCTTTTGTCGATATCTGTGTTTTCTCGATATATTTTGACGAAATTTGCCGTTTTAGGACGATTTTTGAAGAAATTTGCCATTTTTTAGATATTTTTTTAAAGAAATTTGCCGTTTTTCCGCGATTTTTTGATGAAATTTGGGTTTTTTTCCCGTAATATTTTGACAAAATTACGCATCCCACGGACCGCTCGAGCTATATTTTTGCGTAATTTACTCGATATAACGCGTGCACGGCATCGATGGCGACCATTACGATTTTTTAGGTTCCCAACCGGGAACCTGAGTGAAAAAATATACGTTCCCAGAAATGATTTCTGGGTTCCCCGGGAACGCTATTTTTCGAGCCCTGAAGTGTAATTTTTAACAATAAATACTTGTTTAATATGCTTATCTTTTTTATTACTTAATTAACTGTAAAAATATTTGTTATATCTTTATATATTTGTAATATTTTTAATAGATATTATGGAGTTGTTACCTTAATACCTATCTTCATGTATTCCAATGTCTACACACCAACTCCTAAACTTAATGAATTAGCTGAAAACAGTAAGCTTCAAGAAGAATGTACAAAATATGTTGCAAGGCAAGGTAATTATGTTAATTTAAGAATTCCCTGTATCCAATCCTATACCAAGCTGAAATGAAAGAGAAAAAAAAACCTTTCATGCTCCCAAAATATTAAATTTTTATCAATTTGAGACTTGGGTTACAACTTATTATTATTAATTTCCCACTACTCTTGTAGTTTCTTTCTAAAATAATTTAAATTTTGTTTCCCAAAAATGTTCATCAAGAAAACTGAAATTATGATCATTTATTGATCTTCATTTTTTTATATTATATTGTGTTATTTATAATTCCCTCCAGGGTTTTGAAGCACTGTGATAAAAATCTAAAGCAACTACAGCAAAAAAGAACATTTGAAAATATACAGAAACAAATAAAGTTTTATGCTACAAAATATATAACAAAATAGCACCTTATATTAATATATTCTTGCTAATTGCTAAAAAGATGCAAAAAAACCTTTAAAAACAGAAAAATAGTTTTATTTAAATGTTGACATATGTCTCAACTCATCACCAAATCATTTTCAAAACTAATTATAAATGATATGTGCAGCTTTAGAATATCATTTTTAATTTGTTAACAGTTAAATAAAACTATTTTTCTGTTTTTAAAATTTTCCTTACACCTTTTTTGCAATTAGGAAGAATACATCAAGTTTTACTATTGGCAGTTGCCGGTAAACCACTGAAGGCAGTTAGTAAATAAAAATAGCATTTACAGGAGATCAGAAAGTCTTTTAAGTCTTAGAATTTTCAAAATCTGAATCAGTGGTGTTAGTTCAGTGGGACTTTCATACATATATCGAACACATGGACTAACTAACAAGACAATTCATGTGTGGTACAATTAAGATCTAAAGAACATTGATAGTACCATGTTGAAGGAACTGACTATCGCATTGATGCATGCCATTTGACCAAAGATTCACATATAGAACACCAGTAAGTTATGTAAGTAAAACTTCATCTGTTTCTATATTTTTCCAACTTTTTTTTTTTTCTGTATCTATTTTAGTTTTTTTACTACAGCACTTGGAAATCCCGTAGAGAATTATGAATATCCCTGTATATGTAACAAAAGAAGAAAAACTTTTTGTTGCTATTAATTATGTATTAAAGCACATCAAATTTTTTTTCAGTATTTAGTACACTAACTTTTTGTTATTTTTTATTATCATTCTTTTAAAAAAAAATTTTTTTATTAAATATGACTTATACCTTTGAAGCAAAAAAAGATTTTTTAATGACTATATCATTATTTGGTATCCTACAAGTACAGTGAAATCTGTCTAAGCCGGAATCTGCCTAAGCCGGAAATCATCTAAGGCGGAAACATTTCAGAGTCCCTCATTTTTTAACATAAAGATTTTTGAACAATCTAAGGCGGATAGAATCTGTGTAATGCGGAACCGGACATTCATTTTGGGTCCCAGGTAACAAATTTACTGCTTAAGACAGAACAAAATTTTCCTGGAAAATATAAATGAAAAGGAATCTTTTCTTTTTATAATGAAATGTACTGTCCACTCGCATTCCCAGATGTTAAGAAAAGGCGTCACTGATTGCTGACAGTAGCTTAGGGATTATATTATTATTGTATATGACTGGGAACTGTTGAACAAATGAGTCACAGGATTTTTGACAGTTATAATCTTAGGTTACAATGAGATAAGAGAATCTGTTTAAAAAGGGAGGGTTGCAACATTGACAATGTATGGAAAATTTCAGAACCTTTTCATGATCTTCTGAAATAGCTTTGTTCCTGGTCAGTTGCTAATTTTTTTTTTTTTTTTTTTTTTTTTTTTTTTTTTTTTTGTCCTATAATACAACAAAAGTTGATTTCTTCCTAGAATGTCAGACAAAAAGAATATTGCCACAACTTCCAGAAATATCTACAAGATCTTTCAATATGTGTATAGAATGTATTTTACGAAGTGTAAGTTATTTCAGTTTGTGTTTAAGTCAGTAAGTATTATCGTTGTCGTATAAACTCGCAGATTTGTTGTATAGTTTAAATCATTATTCCTAAATGGATAATAAATCAAAAACGTTGAATACTTTATCCTTAAAAGACAAAATTGATATTATTAAACTCAAAGAACAAAATATCCCAGTTAAAAGCAATGTGAAAAGACTCAAATCTATGATGCTATCAAAAAGAAAGATGAACTTCGTAAAGAATTCGAAAAAGGGGGAGATTACACTCGCAAACGTAAAAGGCAAGTTGAAAATGAAGACATTGATAAACTAGCATGGGAATGGTTTTGCAAAAGCAGAGAAAAAAAATTTCCCATATCAGGAATTTTACTTCGGGAAAAGGCAAAAGAAATCACTGAAGAAATTGGGAAAAAAGATTTTAAAGCATCAAATGGCTGGTTGATAAGCTTCAGAGCTCGACATAATCTGTCATTGAAACAGATATGTGGCGAATCAAAAGATATTCCGGATTCTGATGTTGAAAAATGGATGAACAGAATTTCTACATTAATAGATGGTTATGCTCAATAGGATAGTTTTAATTGTGATGAAACTTTACTATTTTTCCAGAATTGCCTACGAAAACTCTGACTCAAAAAGCAAAAGCATGTTTTGGTGGCAAGCACTCTAAGGAACGCCTGACTTTGCTTCTTTGCTGTAATATGAAAAGAGAAATGGAAAAGCCATTAGTAATTGGAAAATCACGAAAACCAAGATGTTTCAAAAACATTGATGTGTCAAATTTACCGGTTATCTTGAAATCTCAAAGAAAAGCGTGGAACACGGCAGTAATCATGGAAGAATGGTTGAAGTTGTTTAATTGAAAAATGCAAAGAGATAACCGCCATGTGTTATTATTTTTTGATAATGCACCTTGCCATCCCAAGATAGAGTTAACAAATGTGAAACTACATTTCCTTCCAGCGAATACCACATCTAGAACTCAGCCTTTGGATCAAGGGATGATAAAAACTCTAAAAACTGTGTACAAAAAGTATTTTCTTAGATCAATTTTAGCTGCAATGGGAACAGCTAAGTCTGCATCCGAACTAGCTGAGACCGTAACCGTTTTGAATGCAATTAAGTGGATTGACAGGGCCTCTAAAGAAATCACTCCTGATGCAATAATAAAGTGCTTTAAGAAATCGGGGTTCAGTTTTGACATCGAAGAAATTTCAGATAGTGAGAAAGAAGAGCTTCAAGACCTGATGAATAACATCAGCGGTTTCATTCCAGATGGACAAGGACATACAAATGTTACTGAATACATACATGGTGATGATGAACTTACTACAAGTGATTATAATGATTCAGTGGATTTTCTCATTGCACAAAAGCTAGAGGACAACAGTGGGAGTAGCACTGATGAATATGAAGCCGAAGATGAAGTGACAATCATTATTCCTAAATGGATAATAAATCAAAAACGTTGAATACTTTATCCTTAAAAGACAAAATTGATATTATTAAACTCAAAGAACAAAATATCCCAGTTAAAAGCTTATGTGAAAAATTCAAATGTGGAAAGACTCAAATCTATGATGCTATCAAAAAGAAAGATGAACTTCGTAAAGAATTTGAAAAAGGGGGAGATTGCACTCACAAACGTAAAAAGCAAGTTGAAAATGAAGATATTGATAAACTAACATGGAATGGTTTTGCAATGACAGAGCAAAAAAATTAGCTTATAAAGCTTAATTAACAAAGCTTATAGAGCTTTTCAGAATTTTTACATGGAGCGAAACAATTATGAAATGATACCAATGTTGACTGAAATACAATGTGCTACGGAAAAAGAAGCCATTAAGAAAAAAAAATAAACAAACAACAATATTCGATTTTTTTTTTTTTTCTAAATAAGTTTAAAACATCATTTTAAGACATTTATTGAGGTAAATATAATTTTATTTTCACTAAAATCTGTAATTTTGATTGAGTGTATGTGTATTATCAATTTGTAATGTAAATTATTATTAGTATAAATATGTAAAAATCTGTAAAGACTTCATGTCTATTTAATTTTTAAAACAATTGAAAATACGTTGTTTTTAACTTTTAGCCAAAGAAATGTTTAATACTCTGCAAACGGGATATTTATAAAGTTTTTCTGTCTAACCCGGAAATCTGTCTAAGGCGGAATTTTATTTCCGTCCCAAGCGATTTCGCCTTAGACAGATTTCACTGTATTTTCATAATTCATTTTTTATTCCAGGCTCGGTTGTTAGGGATTTAAAAATTTAATTTGTTCAAAGTTTCATTTCAGTACCTTTATATATATACTTCTTCTAATGTATTCTTTATTTTGTAGGATGCCATAAGCCCTTTTTTCGTTCTATCTTCATGCTGTATTGCACTCTCACTCCAGAAACTAACGTGAAAACACTTTGTGTAAGGCATAATCCTCGAGCTATGGGAATTGATGAAAGGTATATGCAAAATATGTCATTTCTAATGAAATATATTCTGTAGTTTAAAATTAAAACTCATTGTGTATTGATACATAATTTAGATTATTTTGTATATTACTTTCAGACTATTCACTATACTTTAACAGGTTTAATTAAAAAAATTAAATGACCCAATTGGCATTGCCTGTGCTGGTGATAATAAATTTAAATAAATCTTAGATTTGTATGATTTTATGGCCTTAACCCGATTTTGTATAATTTTTTTTTTTAAACCAAAAACTCATGAAAAAACATTTATAATGAGTGGTAAAAGCCCTCATAAAAGATATTTTCTTCCCTTTTCATTTTTGTAGGATTGTTTCATAGTTTAAAAGATAAAAATATATTTTTTGCCATCCAGACTTTTTGAAATCTTCATCGGTTATAATGATAGCTAATTTGCAACCCATGTAAAAATTTCATGAAAATATATTGATATCTAGTTATAAAAGAAACTTGTTTTCTTCTTATTTTTCTTTTGTTTTTGTGTGAGATTCTTTAACCTAACAAAAAATATATATATTTAGTTTTTATCATCCAAACTCAATGAAATTTTAAACAGTTATAAATCTAACCATATCCAAGTGCTTTTTAAAATTTTCTTTAAAAATATGCATATTTTGCAGTGGAAACGTGACCTGAAACCATATCAAAATAGTCCATATTTTGGCATTATTGTGAAAAAATTTCCATATTTTATTATTTTTAAGTACTTCTGCTTCAAACATTTTGAAATTTTTATTAGTGATGTAAATTTTGTTCGTTGTGATACACTAAAAGATTGTGTTGAAATACTAGCATTTAGTTACTTTTAATGTAGAAAAAAGGTAATCTTCTGGGGCACAAAGGGATCTGCAGTTGGAAATTTTTTCAAAGAGGTTGAATTTCGTATTTTTCAAAATCAAATGCTCTGTCAATAAAAAGACAGTCTTAGCTTAAAAAGATATTTTTTGTGGATCAACACCTCTGTAAAGTAAGTGCTGTTGAAAGGCAGCCCCAAATTCATATTATTTTACTTTTTCTTGGTTATTAAAAAGATGGAACTACACATTTTATTTGTAGTTCCAAAATATTTGTGGGCCTGAAGATTCTGCTTTGGTTCTACAAATTTTGATTTTATTCATTTTAATTTATTTTTTTCATACTTAAATGTGGTGATTTTGTATTAAATTCAATGGTTTATATATTGTTTTACAATTAATGGTTTTATATATATATATATAGTATATGTCTGTGCTTAAAGATTTAAATAAATGCTTTAATTGTTATCATTCTTTTTTTGAGATTTGCTTTATAGTGATTTTAAATAAATGTCATCAGGTTTTAAATTTAAAATATAGTAAATTTGTATTCTCTTTCTCTCTTTTTTTTTTTCCATAAAAATTAGATAAAAATTTTAATGTGTCTGCATTAAATATATACAATATATTGTGTATAGTTTTTTTTTTTTTTTTTTTTTTTTTTTTTTCCCCATAAAAATTAGATAAAAATTTTAATGTGTCTGCATTAAATATATACAATATATTGTGTATAGTTTTTTTTTTTTTTTATAGAGAGAGACATGTCAAAAATTTTAACTTTTGTTTGTCTTATCAATGTACTACTGTTTCCAAACGTTTATGATACTGGAACAATGCTGTTTTAAGTGAATGGGAATAATAATAAAGGATTTTCACAAAACAAAAAATTCTCTTTTGCCAAATGCTCTTGCCAAAATGGCATAAATAAATGTTTAATTTACTTTTTTGTTTTATGTGAGCCATGCCATTCATTTGCAATCAGTATGCTTGTATTCAAATATTAATTTTTAAAATGTGTAATTACATATTTATTGTTTATTGAAGTTCCTTTACTTGTGCTTTAGTTTATCTAACTGTTTGAAATAACAAACCAGAAGTAATAAACAAAAGTTGTCTCATTGGTCAGCTGGATCATCCAGATAGCTTAATTGGAAGAGCATTCACAATTAAAGCCAAAGGTTCTGAGCCTGAGTCTTGGCTGATACATTTTTACTCGGTTGGAATAAATACTATTTGAATACTATAATATTTTACATGGATAATTTTGCACAACTGTAAGTTATGGGTTAAGAAACAAACATAATTTGTAATTAGTTTTATCTGTTTATTTATTTTAATTTGGGGTTATCAGTTCATTTATTTTATTTTGGAACAGTCCCAAATAATTTTTATTGTAATCAAAATGTGTGATTATTGTCTGTCTTCTATCTCCCTTTAAGGGAGCTCAGGGGTTGAAAACTTTTCAAAAAATCGATTTTTTTTTTATGATCTAGTTTGATTAACTCAATGCAAAAAACCGTATAAAAATATTCACATTTTTAACGGAGTTATAAGCATTTATGTATCAATATTTACATAGCCGCATCCATATAATTTCAACTTTAAGTCATGTTTTCTCAAAACTTGATTTTTGACGACTAACACCAAGATTTAAAAAAAACTATTTGATGGAATGGCTTAATTTTTTTTTGCATGCATATAACATCATTATCTAGATTATGAATTAAGGATATAACTATCACTTAATAAAAACAGTATTAAAAAATCTCTCAAAGTTAAAAATTTTAAAAAACCCTAAAAAATGCAATTTTTTTCCATTAAAAATACTCAAAATATTAAACTATCTAAAATATATTAATTCATAATCTAGATAATAATGTTATATGCATGCAAAAAAAAAAAAAAAAAAAAAAAAAAAAAAAAAAAAAAAGCCATTCCATCAAATAGTTTTTTTTTTTTTTAATCTTGGTGTTAGTCATCAAAAATCAAGTTTTGAGAAAACGCGACTTAAAGTTGAAATTATATGGATGCGGCTATGAAAGTGTTGATACATAAATGCTTATAACTCCACATTTTAAAAATAATAATGGTATTGTGTATAGTTTTATTTATTTATTTATTTTAAGACAAATGTTTAAAAATAATAATTACTTGTTTAGAACATTATATAATTATTACTTTCTATTTGTAATTTTTTTTTAAATATGTGTGTCTTTCTTTATGTATATATATATTTATTTATTTATTTTATTAATTGAATAAAGTACAAATGCAAATTAATATAATTTAGGAAGCTTATTCAATTTGGTCTTATGAAAGGCATCATTCGGCAGCTTCAGAAGTATCCTATACATTTATCAGCAGATACTGCAGTCAAAGATAAAACTTTACTGAAGTATTTCAATGGGAATTACAGCTTTGAAGAAATATGCTGCAAAACAGGTATTTTTCATTCATTTTTTAAATAATTTGTTTTTCAAATTTTTTAGTTGTTTTTTAACACAAAATTAGTTTGTTCATTTTGCTTATGTTAATATTAAGATGTTAATGGTTAACATTTTAAATATTAAATTTTAAAACTATTAATATGAATGTTTTATAGATTTGTTAACTTTTCTCCACTTCAAAAATATATTTATATATGTATTCATCAGGGATGAGATTCTTTCGCGGATCCGCGGTTTTCAGCTTTTTTGTCATTTTTTAATTTCTGCTTTTTTCGGATTTTCAGATTTTTTTTAAATTTTCGCTTTTTACCTTTTTTTTTTTTTTTTTTTTTTTTTAAATTTTTACTTTCTGAGTTTTCAAGAATTTATTTCATGCAGATTTCCGTTTTTTATTCGCTTAAATAAAAAAAGAATTGTAAAATAATTTTAATCCACATCAAAATATGCCTCTATTTCAACACTTCAACTACGAGAGGTCCATTATCGCATCCGGTGGTTATCTTATTTCATCACGATCGCCGAATGCTCATTGAAAAACATAACGGCATTGTCTTAAAACAGAAGACTTCAACATGGGCGATTGTGTTCCGTGTATACCTCGGATTTCTGGATTTTTCGATCGATTTTTCAGAGTTTATGAGATTATTATATTTAGTGGAAAATTCGAATTTTAAAATATCATGAATTTCGACACATGGTCATCGAAAAAAATCAATTTGTCGATTGTTCGCAGAAAGAAATTGACAATTTCGTCGAAAGATTGCAAAAAAAAAGCGGAAATTTCACAAAGGTTCGTGGAAAAAAAAATTCTTTAAATGCTAAATGTGATTTTTGTCCAAAAATCGCCAGAAGACGGATATTTTGACACAAGATCATGGGTAAAACGGAAATATCGTCAAAGAGTCATGGAAAAACGAAAATTTGTTAATGGGTCACACAAAAAATCCCACGAATTTAATTAAAGAATCGCGCAAAAAACTAATTTCTTTATAGAATCGCGGGATAAAAATGCAAATTTCATAATAAAAAAATTTAAATTTCCTCAAAAAATTGTAAAAAACTATGAATTTCGACGAAAAACGATCAAATTAGTAAAAAAATTGCGTAAAAATGATCAATTTCGTCACAAAAATCTCTGAAAAATGATCAATTTCGTCACAAAAATCTCTGGAAAATGATCTATTTTGTCTAAAAAAATTGCGAAAAAACGATCAATTTTGTCGAAAAATCGTGAAAAAACGATCTATTTCGTTAAAAAATCGCAAAAAAGGCTATCTATTTCGTTAAAAAATCACGATAAAACGACCAATTTCATCAAATAAACGCAAATAAATTGCAAAATTCGTCATAAAAGCGAAAAAAACGGCAAATTTCATGAAAAAACTTCAAATTTCATTTAAAAAAATTGCGTAAAAACAGTAACTTTCGTCAAATAAGTGTGAAAAAACGGCCAATTTCATAAAAAGATCGCAAAAAAACGACCGAGTTCGTCAAAAGATCGTGGAAAAGCCGCAAATTCCGTCAATAGATTGCAAAAAAAAGGGCTGAATTGGAATTTTCTGTTCCAAAAACTTTTTTGCTGCTTTAAAAACTAATTTTGTTGCCACATTTTTTTTTCTCTCTGCTCCAAATCTTTTTGATTGAATGGGACCTTTGAAATTGGTATATTTTGCATTTGATAAATTTCAAGGTTTTCTACTTTGCATCACTTAATTTTCAGGATTTTTCATTGAGTCACAATAACCCCTGATATTAGTAAAATAAATTTTCATTATTGTAATCAAATACTTTCTGCCTATTTCATGTTAATAATTCCTTTTTTATTTATGCAAAGCTAAATTGTATGTAATTTATACACTATCTACGAATAAAAGCTCTTTTCCTTTTCTATCACAGGTGTCAAGATACTTATTAGCAGCAATATTGTATTAGATATTGTATTCATTAAATAGTACCAATTTTTTCCTAAAAGTCAGTTAATAAAAAAAATGTCAATTTGTGGAGAATCCCTTATAATTCAGCTGTTTTTAGAGAGCAATGTAAAAACAGCTTACTTATAATAATGATATCTTTTTGAATTTTCATGATATTTGATAGGATTTTTTTTTTATAAGTTACTTTATAGAATTGACTATTAAATGATGTAAAAGAATCGTTTTTATTGTTCGCACATGCACAGATAAAAATTATTTCATAAAACTACTCATATTTCATAAAATATTTAATATATTTATATTCCAATTGCGCCGTACTTTTTCTAATAGATTTTGCCAATATTTCTGAAATTTGTGTTAAATTTGGTCAGAAACCCTGCATGATATAAACAAAAGCATACCAGAATTTTTTAACTTTAAAAAAACTTACAAAAATCAGTGTACATGTTGTGCAGTATCGACATATTTGTATTCTGCAGCGATAAATCATTTTCGATAAATTCAGCGATAAATCGTTCATTTACAGGGTGATCCCAAATATTTCTGTTATTCTTTAATTTTTTTGTTGCCCGCCTAATTGCCCTGCTTATCAAATGGATGTTGATAAATATGAGGTCAGACATAATCTTCATAATCCTGAAGTTTCAAAAGAATCCGACAAGTATATTTTTAAATATTTGAGAAAATGTCAAAAATCGAAATTTTTCAAACACTTATTGGTAGATAGGGTATTTATTAATAGCAATTGTATTTGTTGTGATTGAAATTTCTGTCATTGCTCAAATGTCGTTCGCGCAATTTTCAGCTTTTTTGCTTTTTGGTCAATCTCATCCCTGATTCATGCAGTCGAACTTGGTTAATAGGAAATAACAGGGGAAACATAAAAAGTCTTGTATTAACATTACCTGTAACACCTGTGAATATAATGAAACTCGTGAAAAAACACCCATAAATTGCATTTATTATTTCAGTGCTAAATTTAACATAAAATATGCCGTTTTCCATTTGTTAGTGTAATTTTCTAAAGACTAGACATTTTCTTTTGACAAAATCACAGTCAGTGTTCTCGCTGTCGCTCGCCTTTGCGCCAAATTGTGACTAAATTCTTCATTTGGCGAGTAAACAAGACAAGCGCCTATCGGCAAGGTAGGCTCCCTATCAGAGTTTGGTGCACATGCGTAGAAGGCCATTTACGTTAATGTATTTGGCAGTTTATCGCTTGCTTGGCGAGAAAATAAATATCAGTCATTTATTTTATTCAGCATTTGCTATTTCAAAACAATAACTAAATGTGTTAGATTTGCATCTTAGCTCAATTCCGTTTTATGCAATCAATTTTTTTTTTTTTTTTTTACCTGCGAAATCTAATTTTAATAATTATTTTAGCCAAAAGTAAATGAAAAAGCTTTAGTATATTGTTTTGAATATAAAATCAAAATGACACAGACAATATTCGTTTGCGTAAAACATCATTAAAGTGAAGAAAAAAGTTTAAACGTTATTTTGAATATAAAATAACAAAGACAATATTCGTCTGTGTAGAACATCACTGAACATCAAAGGGATGGAGATGTTTTTGTCTGTTTACTTTATAATTTTATTTTTTCTTTTTATTTAAAACAGAAGAGCTAATTTTTTTTGCTTTGTCTATATAAATTAAATAATAGAATCCTAAAAATAGTTTGAAATCATTATCAAACATTATCATCATTATCAAATCATTATCAAATAATTATTGTATAATTATTATTAATTATATAAATATTGATTATTTAAATATATTACGTAATTAATTATCATACAATCATTAATTAATTAAATAAATATATAACATAATTATTATATAATATAGTTACAAAAATAACAATAATTATATTTGTTTTTAATTGTCATTTGTAATTTAAACTACATACATTTTGTTTTTCAAGCATTAATTAATTATTATATAATATTATTAACATTATTATTAATAAATTATTACATAACATGTAAATATTATTAATAATATTTTTAATTAATTAATTATTATATAATAATATCAATATAATTATGTATAATTTATATTGAAAAATCAATTATAACTTTCTGTAAAGAAATACTTTATATTAGTTTAGTATTAATTAATAATTATATTATTTATATTTCTTAGAATGCTATCTGTGATAAAAACTATGTATTTTTTGTTTTTCAAGCTGTAGTTCCAGGGAGAATTTTCACTTCTAATCCATATAAAACAGAAAATAATAAAATCAGAAGTCTGAGTTTGTTAAGGTATGTTTGTGTGTGGGAAAAGGGGGGGGGGGGTGAGATCTCACTAACAATTCCATAAAATTATACCTGTATGTTCATTTACCTTCACTTAACTTAATTCACATTACATGGCAGGAAAAAAAAGAAAAAAATTCTTTATGACCCTTTTTTTATATATATTTTTTTTCTTGACTACTTTAATGTAATTTCAGTTGCAATTTTACAATTAAATGCAATATTGATAGTTTTGCATTTAATATTAAATCACCACATTGAAACATGGAAAACAAAACAAAATAAAATAAAATAAATCAAACTGAATACAATTGAAACTTGCAGAACCAAAGCAGAATCATCAATATATATTATAAAATGAAAGTTATTTTCTTTATTGGGAAAAGATTGGCATATTGGGTTAATTTGCTTTTAGAGGGATGCTATTTAATGTATTTTGTACACTATATTGCCATTGATTATGGGACACTTGCGATTTTAGACATTTTACTAAATATGTAGAAAAATACATTAGGAATCATCTCGAAACTCTTAGTTTATAAATATAACAGTATACGTCATACATCTCCGTGAAGATTTTTTACCGAAACTCCACAGGGGACCGTCAACAAATTAAAAAAGAATGAATATATTTTGAATAACCCTGTCAAAACTAATGTAGAAAAAGCGCTCAAACTCTAGATTATGATTGAATGCCTTGTTGTAATACACTGTGTTCATTTTTATGCAAATAGCATGCATACTCGCAGAGTAATTAAGGTTTTTATAAAAATGGCCCCAAATTTTTCTAAGTTTTTCCCTTGTAATTTTCAGAGTTCTTAATATAAAATAATATTTTTTTCAGAAAATAGGACAAACAACATTGCAGACAGTACCCTGTAATCAGAATTAAAAAATAATAAAAATTGTATGAAAAATGAGTAGGTTTACTAAATAATTTTTTACTGCGCATGCGTCAAAGATATCAAAATTTCATTTGCATATTATGTTAGCTAAATGTATAGAGCAACTTTTGTGAAAGTCACAAAATCATAACTTGAAAATTCTGAAAATAATCGTCAATTGAATAAGTTGAAAATCCGTTATTCTCAAAATGAAGTAAAAACAAGAGGGGTTGTATCCATATATTCATTGATTAGTGTCAATATAGAATACACAATACGGGATGTTACGACTACTTTTGGATAAAATCCCTCATTTTTTTGCTTCATTTTGGAAACAACAGATTTTGTCTTTTTTCTATAGACGATTACTTTCAGAATTTTCAAGCTATAATTTTGAGACTTTTACAAAAGTTGCTCTATACATTTAGCTAACATAATATGCAAATGAAATTTTGATATCTTTGACGCATGCGCAGTAAAAAATTATTTAGTAAACCTACTCATTTTTCATACAATTTTTATTATTTTTTAATTCTGATTACAGGGTACTGTCTACAATGTTGTTTGTCCTATTTTCTGAAAAAAATATTATTTTATATTAAGAACTCTGAAAATTACAAGGGAAAAACTTAGAAAAATTTGGGGCCATTTTTATAAAAACCTTAATTACTCTGCGAGTATGCATGCTATTTGCATAAAAATGAACACAGTGTATTACAACAAGGCATTCAATCATAATCTAGAGTTTGAGCGCTTTTTCTACATTAGTTTTGACAGGGTTATTCAAAATATATTCATTCTTTTTTAATTTGTTGACGGTCCCCTGTGGAGTTTCGGTAAAAAATCTTCACGGAGATGTATGACGTATACTGTTATATTTATAAACTAAGAGTTTCGAGATGATTCCTAATGTATTTTTCTACATATTTAGTAAAATGTCTAAAATCGCGAGTGTCCCATAATCAATGGCAATATAGTGTATACTTATTATTAGAAATTTATCAATATTAGCCTTCAGTTATTTTTAAAAATGAATTTTCTTAAACAATATAGTTTTTGTGAATCATTTCATTTAAATTTTCTTTTTCATTACTAAATAACTTCTTCTAATATAAATTTATACTATGGAAATTTGATATTTTAATTTTAAATGCAGACAATTTATAGCTAATTGCTCTAAATGTTTGTTTCTAGTTTCATATTAGTAATATTACTTTTATTATATTTTAATTATATTAATCATTAACAATTTATTATATTGATTTAATAAATATTGTTAAATAGTATCAATTATAAAATTTTCATACATTTTTCATTGATACTATACAATTAGTTTTTTTTTTTTTTTTTTTTTTTTTTTTTTATAAAAAAAAAAAAATATTTAGATTATATCCTAATTATAACTATATTCATGCTATACAATTAGCTTATTTTAAATAAATAAAAATATATTATTTATGCTGAATGCTAAATTAATCTTAAACATTTGGGATTTTCTTTAAATTGATTTTAAAATTTGAAGTACTAATTACAAAATATATATACACATAACCAATTTTTTTTTCATTTTTGTATTTTTATAAATAATATTTATTCAAAGTTCAAAGCTTCTTAAAAATATATATACTAATTGTATCGCTATTATTTATATTAATTAATTAATATTAAACTAATATAAAGTATTTATTTGCAGAAAGGTATAATAGATTTTTCAATATAAATTATACATAATTATATTAATATTATTATATAATAATTAATTAATAAATAATATTATTAATAATAATGTCAATTACATTATATAATTAATTGTAGCTTGAAAAACAAAATGCATGTAGTTTTAATTACAAATGACATTTTTTTTTATAAATATAAATAACATAATTATTTTTATTATTATGTAAATATATTATATAATAATTAATTATGTAATGTATTTACGTAATTAAATAATAATATTATATTAACCAGTCAACTTTGAAAAATATTTTTTGTAACTTAAACATTCAAAAAACTATTTTTTTTTTTTTTTTTTTTTTTTTTTTTTTTTTTTTGTACCTAAACGGAGAGGGAAGGCTCCCGACAGGGTTATTAGGCTATTTGAAGAAATCGAAGCCACAGAATCGCCAAGGATAAAGTAAACCAAGCATCGATCATGCGCCGTAAATGCTCAGATTGGGAGCCTACCCTCCCGATAGCTTCTACTGTAAACAAGCAATTAGATTCGCCAAATCGCTAGTGCTCAATTTTTGCTTTTTTTTTTTTTTTTTTTTTTTCTTTTTTTGTTTATCATACATATGCATTTATACATATTTTTAACGTATTTTTAGCGAATAGGTGAATTTAGATTAATAGCAATCATTGTTGCAGTTATAAAAACTGAGGCTACTTTAGAAACTAAAAAAAATGGGGTACTTTAAAGGATAAAAATAATTTTTTTAGTACTACACGGCGAATCTTTTTGGCTAACAGTTTTTTCATTTGGCGAATGTTTTTTATTTTTAATTAGCCAAATTACTAACGTTAGTCAAATGTCAGTGAGAACACTGATCACAGTACTGAATGAATTCAAAGCCTCTAAAGAACTAATAATTGGCATCTGTTAAATAAGTGTTTTTAGTGAGAATAGTTCTTTAGAATTTATTGGTATAGACAATCAGCTTGAACACTCTTTCTTTTTCATGCTAACTGCCACTTAGCTGTTTTAGCAATCCAGATGAAGGATTGGAATGTTTTTCTAGTCTAAAGTGCATATTATTTATTTTATTATTTTAAAATCATTATTATGTCTTTTAACATTTATTAAAATGTTAGAAGGGCTCAAATGTAATTTATATTAATTGTTTCATTTAATTTAAGTCATTGATTTCTTTTCCTGTCATTAAACTTTTCCCTAAAATCTTGTTTTCATATAGCCTATCATAAAATGAAATAAAATTATTTCTGGTCAGTCCGAGAGATTTTGAAAAAAAATTCATCCAATGAAATAATCAGTTGTAAACACATATGTCACAAGATTTAAGTATATCAGAATTATGGCTGTTATATCATAGAGACAATATGCTAATGAAGTTTGTTTCAAATCTTAATTTGCATCTTTTTAAAAATATATTTTTAAAATAATTTTTCAAAATTCTTGTTAACCTAGCAGTCATAATTAATTTAACTTCTTCAGTTCTGAAGCTAAAATAATAATACAAATTGAATTTGAATTGAATTCATTGAATTTTTCCAAATAAAATGGCATCATAAATGACAGAAAAAAAATATCTCTTCTAAAATTGATCCTTTAGGCGCTTAGTAATTGTTGGTACCAGCTTGGCAATAATTCTAGTAATCATTATAACCCTAGTTTTTGTTTTGTTTTGGAATGGTCGTGTCTGTGCTGAGCACTATAAGAATTCTTTTGTTGTGAAATTAAAAAAAGCTTATAGTTACGAATTCATTGAATTATATTTTAAAATATAGTCACAGTCCATTTATTTGAGCCATTCAACAGTAATTTAGGTTCTAAAATAGGGATCTAAAACTACAAACTTTCTTGAAACACCAATTTAACAGGGTTGCCACGCAACCTGGAGAACCTGGAAAACCGGGAAAACACTGGGAATTTTAAATCTCCTCCCAAAACAGGGAAATTCCAGGGAATTTTTTAAAAAATCCTAAAAAATCTGGAAAACAGATGGAATTTGGTAATGGCAAATTATATCATTTCTAATTAGCCTTCATACACGCATATATTTTTTCGCACTCGACATGGAATAAACGTGTTGCAGTACAGGGAAAAAACAGGGAATTTTTTTTCAAGATTAGAGTGGCAACCCTGTTTAATAACCATTAATCTAAATTAATGCAATCACAAATATAAGAATTTTATACAAGCAAATAATCTATAAATCGTCCAAAAAGAAAATAATGAAAAATATTTAAATTAAATATTATTTTCTTGGTCACCCTGTCTTTTGGACATTTCTAGGCATTTTGCAAATTCAGATGAAAATAACATTCATTTTATGAGGGAATCAGCTTAGATGCAGGCATTTATTTGTTTGCTTTCAATGCAAAAAAAAAAACACTCAAATATTAAGAAGTGATGTAAAAATGTAAAAAAAAGAAAAAAAAAAAAAGGAGACATTTTAGTTTTTTATAAATAAAAGATCGGAGGTCCCAGAAACTGAAGAGGTTAAGGGGCTACTTCAGTCAAATGAAAAGACCCATTCACTAATGCTAATCCTATGGAAGAAATCTATACAGATATCTCGGTTGCATTTCAATATTTTTAAATGATTTTTTGGCTTTGGATATCTGAGATCAATCTGTATGCATGACGTTAGTTATTTTTTTCATTTTGTTTACAGTTATTTTTTACAGGGACACTTTCATTTTTAGAACTGGTTTGGAAAGAGAAAGCAACCCCATAAAAAATATCTGCAACCAAAATCGAAAAACTAAAAAACGACCTCCATTCAGATCAATCTGAGTTATCCAATGCAAAAAGAATCATCTAAAAATATTGAAATGCAACTGAGATATTTTTATAAATTTCTCTCATAGGATTAGCATTAGCGAACGGGTCTTTTCATTTGAGTGAAGTAGCCTCTTAAAGGACCTGATTGGGACACCATGCCAACTCACATTAATTTTACCCTAAAATTTTATAAACATTATTCATTTATTAAGTTTAACTAAATTTTATCTTAAAGTTTATACAATATGAAACAGTTTATCTGGAAATCAGTTAACTGGAAAGCCAATTATTCAGAATGATATTTCCAATTGATCAGTTTCATAAATTTTATAGAAAAAAGTGTCATAAAGTGCATTACTTAAAACATTATAACGTGCTGGGTATAACTTGAAATCAACGTCTAGGATTTGAAATAGAAATTTGATTTTTATGCAGAGGAAAAGAAGAATTCTTGTTTCCAAGGTATTCCCATAAATTGCCTTCTTTCAAATCTGAATTTATTTTTTTATTGTATTTTTTATCTAATTCTTAATATGAGACTAACAAGGAAGGTCTCCATACGGGCATACTCTGAAAAATCTGAAAAAATTACAGAATGTTTTTCTCATGAGGATATATATGTTGTAAAAACAATTTTGGTGGAACCTCTGAACTCTGTCCATAAAAAAATAATGAAAATTTCGTTATTTGGCGATTTATCATCGGTTGGCGATGAAAAGCAAATTCAAAAAAAGTTTTCATGTCAAATGCATTTTAAAGGAAAAAAGTTTCATGTTCAGCGTGTTTATATAAATTAAATATATTTTATTTTGTCAGATTTAGTTTGCTTTAAGTATAATTTCATTATATTAATATTTATATGTATTTATATTCAAATTTAACCATCAAAATTTGAGATTTAAAATGAAATTCAAATTTAAATTAATAAAAATTGCTTCAAGTTCAAAGTCCAGTTGAGCATTGTCAATTCGATTTTGTTGCTATGGAAACCTGGCTTTTATTTTTCAATACGCTTAAATGTATGAAAGTAATTTTATTGAATAAGAACTTTTTATATATGAAAATATTTTTTTCAGAGGTAAATTAAATAACTACAGCAACAAATAATATATATACATGCAATTTAATATATATATATGTATATAATATATTAAACTCGCTCATTGTTTATGTTTAAATTCATTTACATGGATTCTAAAAATCCAAAAGGTTTCAGTTGCATTAAAATCGTTTGCTTTTGGCGGAGAAATGTGCTCCTCGCCAAATCCTGTGACACTTTCGTCTTTTCATGCCAAATATTCGAAAGTATTTTATTTTTTTACTTGTTTTTTAATGTAATTCTGCTGCTAATTTTCACTGATCCTTTATTACATACATGAGTAGTTTAATTAGTATTTTTTTCAAAAAAATCTGTGTATGCCCAGTATGGAGACCTTCCTTGTAAGTTATGTAATAGATTAACTTAAGATTAGAAACACTGCTACAGCTGAATATTGCCTGACAGAACTGGTCAAATGGATGTTTCTTTATTGTACTATCCAGAACACATCTGACTGCCACCATTCTGGATAAATGGCTCTGTACTGTATATACTTTAATTGGGTGTGTTTGATATTTAAAAAAAAAAAAAAAAAAAAAAAAAAAAAAAAAACTATGCAGACCTTCACACAAGTTAGAAGTGTCTAAATTTTTTAGTTTGCTGAACAAATTTTTTAGCTAGAAACTTCATTCACTTTGAAAGTACTTCAGTGATTTTGATTAAAAAAATTTGGTGGTAGAGTATAAATATGTGACCATATGTAGTACAGGGTTCCCAGCATCATGGAAAGTCAAGGAAAATCTAGAAAGTCATGGAATTTCAAAGTAGTCATGGAAAGTCAGGGAAATTTCAAACTATATAGGAAAAGTCAGGGAATTTACAATTATTTTCTAAAAAGTCATGGAAATGTCTTAGAAAAAGAACTGAAAAATGACGCATTTTTCATCAAATATTTTTGGAAAAAATCGCAAAATTCGTCAAATAATCAGATTTTTTTTTTTTTTTTTTTCTGAAATTTGAAGTATGATAACAGAAAACATCACTAATTTTGAAAAAGGATTGCAAAAATAAGTAGCAGATTTCACTGTATGCTCGTTTAATCAGAGAATGATTTGAAATTTAGTCAAGGAAAGTCGGGGAATTTTTTGAGATTTGGTCATGGAAAGTCAGGGAATTTGTCAGTTGTGTTTTGCTGGGAACCCTGTAGTAGATAACTTTAAAAAATTGTAATTTGTTTAAGAATATTTTTTTGAAAGTAAAAAATTTTCTGAAAAATTGCCATTGCTCTAAAATAAAAAGTTTTAGTTAAAAAAATAATTAAAAAAAGAACTAAAAAAAACTGTCCATAAGTATTGAGCATAATCTACTGAGTAGGGATTCCAAATTTCATCATAATCAATCAGGTAGTTTCTGAGGAAAAAAAGTCTTAAAGCTCATACATTTCTCATAGGATTGTACCCAGTCTTGTATTCCATTAAGCTTTTACAAAATATGACAAAAGATTCTTCTTAAATTTAAAATACAAATGATTGAAAAACATTATTTTCACAAATTTTGTAATTCTTTTAATAATGGTCAGTTATTTATTTTTTAGTGTTATTTTAATCTAATAAAAATTTCAATTATATTTCTTTGAATTACTAACCCAAAAAAATAATTTCATAATTTGTTTAAAAGTTTTCAGAATATAATCAAAGACTCAAAACCAGAATTAGTTGAAAATGTCAGTCAGAATTTATTTATTTATTTATAAATTGATTTGTTAAAAGAAAAAAAAAAAAAGAAAGAAAGAAAAGTTGGTGGGTTGGACTATTTCATCCAAAACCAATTTCCTTTTTGATTAAAAAATTGTTTAAATATTTTCCATATAACATATAATTGAAATTTTAAGATTTATTTTACTTTAAATTACATTTTGTCAAATCTTATTTGTGTTTATATTTTTTGATGGAAACTGTTTTGTTCGTAAATTATTTATTTTTGTAAGATTTCAAAAATTTGTTTTCATGTATCTTTTCAAGTTTTATGCTTAAAGTTAAAACTTTTTATCTTTTTTTTTTTTTTTTTTTTTTTTTTTTCTAGGTAAAAAATAAATGTAGTATTCTGAATGTGTATGCATCAAAAAATAATTCTGAGGGTTTAAAATGTTGTACAAGACTTATTGATCTAAATCATATCAAGACTGGATAGATTTCGTCTTTATAGCTATGCTTTTTATCTGAATGTTGATACATAATGGAATATGCTAGAAGTAAAAACTACTTCTAACAATTAACGTCCCATATTCTAAATAATGAAAGACTAAATGATGTACCAATAGAAATTTCTCTATCTTTGAAATTGCTTCGTATAATACTTTTGTTATGATGCTGAAAGTATTTCTGATAAGGGTTTAAAATGGAATTGTTTTTTAACAGGCAGAAGTTATCAAGAATTAGAAGAAAGAGTCGAGAAAGACCCTTCTGTTGTTGTTTGCTGGAAATAAATGTTTAATGTTATACATTAATGTATTATATTGTATATAAAATATATATTTTCTCTATTATTTTTTCTGTCTAATTTATTTACAAGAACAATGATTTTTTTATAAACACAAAACTTAAGTACTGTATATACTCGTATATGTGTCAACTCCCCCCCCCCCCTCCAAAAAAAAAAAAAAAAAGCAAAATTTAAAAAAGAAAAAAATTACTTTTGTGTTCAGGTTAAACCACATTTTTAGTAGTATGTTGAAAAGTTATTTGTTGTCAAGGATTTTAAAAAATAATAAATTTTCATTGCATTTGTAATTTTTTTTTTTTTTTACATTTTTAATCAGACTTTTTAAAAAAAATCAACATTTTTAAATTGTATAATCATATAAAACTGAAGAAGCTTAAACTATTTCGGAACCTGTTTACATCAATTTAATGATTCTTAAAACGAAAAAAATCTTTGAAAAATCTAATCATACCTTATTTATAAGGGTAAACAATTTCTTAGATTGCTAAAATATAGCACTTCTTTGTATTGTATTGTTGTTAAAAGAAATATCTAGAATCATTCTACCCCATCAGCCAATTATCTGTGAAAAAATTTAAAATTTGTACTGACTCGGAGATTAATTCATGTTTAAGTCGACCTTCCGTTTTCAACTCCCAAATTTTGTCTAAAATTCTTTGACTTACACTGGAGTATTTTTTTCAGTTGTGTAATAAGATATTGAAAAATGTTTGATAAGCCAAAATAATGCTTTGATATTGAGTTCACTTTTCATTTGTTTTAATTGGTTTAAAAGATGTTTTAATTTGGGTCATAAATTTCTATAGTAATCTTCAGCATATACAATTATTTACAAATTCCCTGAAATAAAGCATTTTTTTTTTTTTTTCTAGAATTAAAAATGTAAATGCTGTATTGCAGTTGATTTTATCTGCTTCTATCTCATTTGACTGCATGACTTTAAAATACTAGAATATAGTTTGGAAAGAAAACAACCATTTTAACTTCAATTTTCTAAAAGTTTAATCCATGTTAGAACATTTTTTTTTTCCTTTTTAAACTACTATGAGAATGATACACACCCATCCATTTTTTGTGTGTGTAACAATTTATATTACTTCTAGAAAATTAATTGGAAATTATTGCTTTTATTTGTCACATATTTTATGACTTTCATTGACCACCCATTCTAAAGCCAAAAACTATTATTGCCTTCTTTCACACTGAACATTCACTAAATTGTGGCGAAAGAGGTCATTTTCTTTGAAAACTACATTATTGGGTTCATTATCAAAAATGCAAGATAAAAGTAGATGAACTCCTGGTAGTCAAATGCAGTTTTAGAAAAATATGTTTTGTCTCAGTTAAGGGTACTAGTCACTCAGCAGCCGAATACACCTGGGTAATGTTATATTTATGCATTTGATGCATTTTTATTTTCAAAATATCCCCCTGGAAAATCAATATTTTCAACTTCTTTTTTTCTGTATTCTCTTTGTTAAAAATATGGGGGGGGGGGGTCTTAGTTTTAAAAAAAAAGAAGTTTTTGATTTATGCCTAATTTTACATAGTGTGTTAAAATTTTATTTCCAGTTCATCAGTTTTTAAAACATAAATTATTACATTGAGCAAAGATTTTAGAAATACTTTGCAGGTTCTCAGCATAACGGAAGTCATGGAATTTCAAAGTAGTCAGGGAAATTTCAAAATATGCAGGAAAAGTCAACAAACTTAAAAATATTTTCTAAAATATCATGGAAAAGTTTTTGGGGGAAATGTAAAATGGCATGAAGTTCATCAAATAGTCTCAAGAAAAAATCATAAAATTCATTAAACAATTGAAAATAAAATGTATGATTGCAGAAAAAAATTGCTAATTTCGACTAAAGATTGCGAATTCCACTATATGCCTGGTCAGAGAATTTTTTTTACATTTGCTCGAGGAATTTTTTTGAAATTTCATCATGGAAAATCAGGGAATTTTCCAGTCATGCTTTGCTGGAAACACTGTTTTGAGAACTTAGAAAAAATCCTCTTCCGAAAATTTGAAATTGGTTATCAGCTCCGCATAGTTGCCAACTTGTACGGTTTTGCACATGGAAAAAACCATCACGGAGAAATGCAAATTTCGTGAAAGGATAGCCCAAAAAAGTATACATTTCTTCAATATTTCATGGAAAAACGATGATTTTGTCAATGTTTTTGTGAACGAACTTTGTCAAAAGATCGATGAAAAACGCGAATTTCCTGTGCAGATTGCGGAAAAAACGGGAATTTCACCAAATATTGCAGATAAAATGCTGATTTCTTCTGAAGACCATGGGAAAACGTCTATTTTGTCTAAAGATTGCGGATATAATGCAGATTTCGTTAAAATATTGCGGAATAAGAACGTCGTTTTCAATAAAAGATCGCTTAAAAATATTTTGTCAAAAGATCATTGGAAAAAAACGCCGATTTCATCAAAAGATCACGGAAAAAACGCCGATTTTGTCAAAAGATCGCGGGGATAAAACACCGTTTTCGAGAAAAGATCGCGTAAAAATGCAAATTGTGTCTAAAGATTGTAAAAAAAACGCCGATTTCGTCAAAAGACCGCAGAAAAACTGCCGATTTCGACAATAAATCGCCGATTTTGCTAAAATATCGCTGATGTCTGAAGATAGCGGGAAAATCGCGGTGGGGGGGGGGTTAACTCACGGAATCCCCCGGCCGCCGATCTCTGAAAATGCAATGTGAATTTCCGAAAAAAAAAAAATCACCCAGAATTCACTCCTGTTTTACCCAATTGTAGGTTTTTAGCAAAAACATTATGTTGCCTAAACTATGATACATTCTTATATAAAATACATTTACAAATTCATAAAGAATCATTGAATCAATTAATTAGAAGACTGTTTTAGACAAAAAATTGGTCTGTTAAGTGGTTACACATCACTGTATTTTTATTTATTCTTAAAAGTTTAAAATTTTTCAGAAGTGAAATAAACTGAATGCTATTCCAATCTCATATCAATTTGTAATATCTCAGCAGTGTAATTAAAAAAAAATTAATTAACACAATGGTAAACAAAAGTGTGCCTCAAAAATATTAGGTTTGCTATTTAATAGACATGTCTTTTTTTCTGTTAATTCAACACATTTTTTTATAAAGTTTAATTAAGTACTGTGGCACTTTTCATCAGTTTATTTCAGAATTTGAATAATCTAAACAAGTGTATCCGGGTGAAATAAAAGCCTCACATTTTCACTTTAACTTAATACAGTAGATTCTCTCAAATCTGTGCTGCTTTGAAACTACATGTCGTTTGAATTTTAGAATTTTGTGGATTTTGTATCATTTTTGTTTACATTTCTTGACCAGTAATGCGAATGCAATAATGCAATCAAAATTCCAGTGACTGTTCACAACATAGTAAAATATTAAAATAATCAAAGTAACAAACAGAAACATTAAAAATTAAGATAGTTTTAAAAATTCTTAAAGTAAAGGTCAAATAAATGTTTAACAATGTAAAATTAAATATGCTTAATAAAGATGATATACATTTTTCTTGAGTTATTGAATGAAACTTGTCTCATAAAGTGACACTGATAATTCATATCAAAACTATAAAATAAGAAAGTTTTATTTCAAGTTTAACCACACTTACAAAGTAAAGATTTTTAAAAACTGCAATTAAAGGGATTGCAATTACCAGTGATATCAGCAATATCAGAAATAAATGTATATGCTTTCTTCATTTAAAAGCATGGGTTCACCCATATTAACTAGAAGTACTTGTTAAAATACAAATAGTATGATATTAAAAAAAAAGTCTTTAACCCTGCCTCTACATCTGAATTAGAAGTTCCATTGTTTACATCTCTGATGATGAGTGGATTTAAAAGTCTACTGTCCTTTTTTGAAAAAATAATACTCCTAGAAAGAATAGGATACAAAAAATATTCAAAGCTAATAAAAATCTGTAAACTGGATAAAATCTTACTAAAAAAATTTTAAACCTTTAGCAAGCTCATACACCTCAGGGGACGGGTTGCTGGGGGTATTTTGGTTGTAAAATCTCAGGGGAAGGTCTAAAATTTCCTTCAAAACCTGCGAAATGATGAACTATTCTGGAAAATACAGGCAATCGATGTTATTTGCTTACATTGTGATTATATTGCCCTAATGCAATCAAACTAAAAACAAAGAAGCAACTATTCATATGCATAAAATTAATAAGACTACAAACTAAGACGAAGTTGGTATGTAGGCTGTTTTTATTATTATTATTATTGAAAAAATCATAGATAGACAATAGCTGTTTTATTTGATGAGAAGAATTGTACCAGGATTTCATTAATTTTTAAATGCTTTTTTTATTATTGTTATTATTTATTTTATTTTTATTTATTTATTTATTTATTTTTCTGATGTGTAAATTTTTGATCTGTCATGAATAATGCAAGTTTATAATTTTTTTCATTTCTGAAATGTGTATGTATGTGCTTATACAAGTATGAAAGAGTTCCTCCTAAAGGAGAAATTCCACCTTTTTTAAAGCAATTTTGAGCACTCTCTGGATTGATGCAGAAATGCAAAGGAAATTTTGGAAGTAATTGGACAATTTGTCTACTGAACTGAAAGTCATGTAAGTAAAATTTCATATAAATTGTATTTTCAGACAGTGTACTACAGCTGAAGAAAAGACATCACAAAGAACAAGAAACAATTTTATTCCAAATAACCAGACAGAAATATTGAAAAAGAAAAGTATGAGAATGAATGTGGTTTTATTAATGCCAAATTCCTCATAATCTTGATATAATTTTGCTTCCTTTTTTTTTTTTTTTTTTTTTTTTAAAGAGGGAGTGTGGGTTGGGAAAGTATGAGAATGAATGTAGTTTTATTAATGCCAAATTCCTCATAATCTTGATCTAATTTTGCTTCCCTTTTTTTTAAAGAGGGGGTGGGAGTTGAGATCATTATGCTGGTTTTTAAAAAATGTTGTTGTTTGTTGCTGTAAAGAATAATTCAGGTGTTTTTTCAATAAGTATGAATCTTATCAGATAATTGTTCAAAAAATTTGAAAAATATATTATTTTGAACTTGTAAATAAATTAAAAAGATGTATAGGGGGGTGTCCCAAAAGTTCCTGATTCTTTTAAAATTCAAGATAAATACAAGAACGCAATTTGGAGTAAAATGCTTCTCACGATGAAAAATTTCCTTCAAGTGAAAAAAAAAAAGTTCCAAAATTTGATTATAGATGATTCTAATTGCCACTTGTCTATATGTTTAGTCTCAAACGTTCATAATTAATCTGATTTTCAGATTAGTTGCGATTTGGTATCAAAGTATCGACCTACACAATTAGCTTTATGGCTAGGTGTCATCATTTTGGTGTCACAGCATCAAAACTAATCAAAAACAAATATATATTTGAAACGAAACACATAGACAAGCTTGGAATTGATTACATTTGTTTGCTTGAAAAAAAACTTTTCATCTTGAGAAGCATTTCAGTTTAAACTGTAATTCTGTACGACAATTACCTCATTTTATATTGAATTTTAAAGTGTGTCAGAGGTTTTAGGGACATATTGTGTTATTGATTTTTATTATAATGGTCATAATTTAAATCTATCACAGAATTCAACTGTACGTTCAAATGTATTACAAGAGAAAAATTATGTATTCAAGTATGTCTTAAAAATCCCTGGAGTAATGTGAATCATTTGAAGAGCTTCCCAAGTAAAAATATCGAAACTCGAACTATTCTAAAATAAAAAAAATCTTACAATTTGAGAGTCCACACTACTGAATGAAAAACACCCAGATGATAATGTTAAGTCTATGGGGATGATCTTTTCAAATATCTCGTTCAAATTTTAATATTTTTACATGTTTTTTTTTTTTTTTTTTTTTTTTTTTTTTTTTTTTTGCATAAGATAGATAAAGACAATCTACAATCGGGCTAGTTTTTACTTTTTCTATTTTGGTAATATGTTTTTTATGTTATGAAGATGTTATGGGCCATTCCATGATGTTTTGTAACGTCAGTCACTAAGATTATAACTGCGAAATTGTTGTCCACCGTTTTATTTTCAAAAAGTTTTTTCATCGGGGATACCTCATTAATTGAATAAAGTCAAGAAAACTTTTGGAAAATAACGGTGGACAACAATTTTGCAGTTATAATCTTTGTGACAGACGCTACAAAACATCATGGAATGATCCTTATATGAATTTCAGAACCGGTTCTAACCAGTTTCAAAAGTTAAAGTATTTTTTTTTTTTTATTGAAAAGTAAAAATTAGCCCAGTTGTAGATCGTCTTTAGCTATCCTATGCAAAAAAAAAAAAAAAAAAAAAAAAAAAAAAAAAAAAAAAAAAATTAAAATTTAAGCGAGATTTTTGAAAAGAACGTCCCCATAGACTTAACATTAACATCCAGGTCTTTTTCAGTCAGTAGTGTGGGCACTTAATTTAAAAGTTACATAGTATCTAGTGGCAGAAATACAGCAACATAGTCGCAGACAAAGAAAATCTATTTCAGACAATTTTTGTCTGCACTAATGAAATCAATTTAAACAACTGAGAAAAATCATGCGCTAAGCATAGAAAACACTTTCTGACACTTCTTGAAATCTTTCTTATCCAGGGAAATAAGGTGTTGCTGTCCAAAGCAAAATATTTATTCCAATACTTTTGAACAGCCCTGTATTTGATCTGTCTGTTGATATATATACTATATAATGAGGAAATTAGTTTAGCAAGAAAAAGCTTAACTGTTTGAAATTTTTCTGTATGCTATTTATACTACACCATATAATGTGCATATATTTAGTGAAACTTAAAGTCGCATATCATAATAAAAAATTTATTTCATCCATCCAACAGCCATCATCCATAATGTACAGTACTTCAGATAGAATATATTATTTCAAATCTTTTGTTTGTCCCTGTAAATGCTACGCACATCGTATAAGTATGAAATAACTCATATTAAGCCTCAGCGACGTATATCAATTTGATTAAACAGAAAATCATTTACCATAATTAAAATATGTCGCAAACAATTCCCCCCTTTATTATTATGTAATGGAATTCTTTTGTATGGCCCTGTAAATGAATAATAACTATTCTTTTCACTGCATATTTTAGTGCATTTTGTAGATGCATATGAATTTAAATGTGTTTGACAGGGTGTAACATTTTTAAAATTCATTTGAAACGATTTACCCCCATAGGCCAAAATGTATGGAAAACTTTTGACTGTCCCTGTAAATAAACTCATCATGGCAGAAACTACATTTTCAATAGCATCCGTGCTAGGGTAAACGTCAATAACGTCCAAAAATCTCATAGCAATCCGAGCATATTTACGAGAGTTAGAGCTCGGACAACGGACAGACAAACCTTTTTAACTCTGTTGGAAAGTGTTAAAAAGTTAGAGACATGAATTTGAGGTTACTTATCTACTAAAATAAATATGTATTTTATCTATTTTAGAAATTCTTACCTAAGCGAATTTAATGGAATGGTCGCACATTTAGGCTATTTCGCTATATCTCACAAGGAAGGTCTCCATTGGGGGCATACTCAGAATTTTTTGAAAAAAATACGAATTAAACTACTCATGTAGGTAATAAAGGATCAGTGAAAATTAGCGGCGGAATTACATTATTAGATATGTAAAAAAATAAAATAGTTTGGAATAATTGGCGTGAAAAGCTGAAAGCGACGCGGGATTTGGCGAGCAGTGCATTTCCTCGCCAAAAGCAGACGATTTTAACGAATCTGAAAATTGATTTTAATTGACTTCACTGTTAAAAATCTGCAGCATTTACTGCAACTTCACTCCACTACTTTTATAGAATATCTCTCTTCTGGCCAATGAGAATGCTCCATAGCACTGTGAATTGACCGTGTCATACACTGTTAAAAATCTGCTGCATTTTGTTGCAACGCACTCCACCACTTGTATATAATATCTCTATTCCAACCAATGAGAAAGCTCCATTTCACGGCCAAGTAACCAAGGGAGTGCGTTGCAACAAAATGCAGCAGATTTTTAACAGTGTATTTTTCAATTTGGAACAATTTTAATCAATTTAAATTGTGTTTTAAATGATAAAATCTATTAATTTCATTTTGTTATAAGTACATATAAACGTATATGACAAAATTACACTTAAAGTAAAGTAAAAATGCAAAACTAAAATTACTTAAACTAAACTTATTTAAATAAATTGAACATAGAAAGTTTTTTCTTTAAAACGTATTCGAAGCGTAAAAGCGTATTTTTCAAAATTTCGTTTTTTCGCCAACCGGAGATAAATCGCCAAATAAACGAATTTTTTATTATTTTTTAATATATAAGGACGTTATAAGGAGATTCCGCCGAAATTTTTTTTATAAACATATATAACTATATGAGAAGAACATTCTGTAATTTTTTCAGATTTTTCTGAGTATGCCCGTATGGAGACCTTCCTTGTCAGCAGCAGGATTAGGTAGAAGCGAGAAATTCAAGATAACACACTTACTAAAAAAATATTTAAATATAGATGCTTCAGTCATTTTAGAGTTATTTTGTCTATTATGTCGTCAACATCGACTTTTAACAGGATAATGTAATACTATATACGAATACGACAACAATTATACATGTTTAATTAGATATTAAGTTTAAAAAAAATCTTTATTAGATGTATTTCGTTCTAATCAAGATTCCTTTAGAGAAAGCGACCAGCTTAGCGAGCGAAGACTGTTAGTAGTATAAAAAATGACATCGTTTGCATCCTCTGAAGAATTCCACATTCGCGGTCCATTCTTTAAACCAGAAAAGTATGCGGGTTATTCTTAAAGAAAAGGCATATTTCATTTTTTTTTTTTTTTTTTTTTTTTTTTTTTTTTTTTTTTAATTTTAAAAACTTTTTTTTTTTTCTGGGTTTTATAAATAAGTGAAGAACACTAATAAAGCTATGGTCTTGTTCAATTAATTTTATTTATTTAGTAAAAAAAATATTTAAAAAATTTACTGTTGACGGAGGTGAGACTTTAGTAACGGAGTGGAGATATATATTCTTATAAATTAATATATTTATTAAAAGTAACTAAAAATCTTAAAATAGAAAGGAATGTAACATTGAAATAAAAACAAATGCATATACTGCTCCAAAATTTTATATTTTGAAAATTATCAAAAACAAAGTTTATTTATTGCACACATAATGGCCTCTGTTGTTAAAAGTGGGTTCATTTAGAATTTCTGGTATCTGTTTCTGATCAATAAAATCTCTGTCCTCATTCTCTGGAAAAATAAAAAACACCCCAATCTTTGATTTCTTTCTCATTTTACCTCACTTTTCTACGGACATGATTTTACAAATGAATTGATGCTTTTTTCGTTTTCCCAAATACTCAACCCTTATCCACATGCACCAACAATGGGAATTTTGAAAAAAGTTGCTTGAAACAGATTGTGGAAGTACTAATTATGAGAGTGAAGGAAAAAAAGAATGTTTATGTGAATTTTATGAAATATAGAGCATAAGACATACAGTGGCGGTCATATGTTTCCGGCCAGCAAAATTTTTTCAGTTAATTTGTAAATATACCCATATGAAGAGGAATCTCAATGCGATACTTATACATTTTACTGACATATTAGTTAGGAACTTACTGATAGAAGAACGTGTAAATATCAATAAATTTAATTAACAAAATTAAGTATAAAAGAAAACGCATGTTCTCAAAAGTTTCCGGCCACTTATCATTCTTTAGATTTTTACTATCCGTAAAGTGTTTTTTGGTTGTGTTTATGAATGAATCAACGTGTATAGCATAGTTTTAAGTCAAATTTGAAAAGTTCAGCAATTATTATTCATAAATGAACGATTAGTTTGTCGTTAAAAGGCCAATCTTCTCGAGATATTGCGGCTAAGTTATCAATCGGTAAAATCGACTGTAAATGATATTTAAAAATTATATAAAGATGGCCATGGCTTTCAGGACTTTCAGAGGTTCGGAAGACCCCGGAAAATGACTATTCCTGTGGACAGAATTATCAGGAGAAAAACCATTGGTAAGCCGCATGAAAATTCCGTTGCAATATACTGCGATTACGGAATGAAAATATTGCTGAAATAAGTTAGTCTACCGTGTTATGATACTGACGTGATACAGAACTTTATGGAAGAGTCGGTGTTAAAAAATTTTCAGAGGTAGAAAAAAATACAGACGTACCCTACTTTCATTTTCCAAGGAACACAAAGTCTGGTCAAGTGAAAACTGTAAAAAAGTTCTATTTTTCCATCAATCGAATTCGAAACAGTCTTGGAAGTGATGGCAGACACAACGTCCGATGACCTAACAACAAAAGATATGATTCGACCTACACTGTAAAAAAAAAAAAAAAAAAAAACGGACGACTTTACGGAAGTATTACTGGTAATCTGGACGCCAGTATAATTTACTGTTTTTTAACGGAAAAATTTCCGTAAATATTCCGTTTTTTCCGAGTTTTCCCCAGAATCTACGGGAATTTTTCCGTTAAAAAACAGTAAATAGTACTGGCGTCCAGATTACTAGTAATACTTCCGTAAAATCGTCCTTTTTTTTTTTTTTTTTTTTTTTTTTTTTTTTTTTTACAGTGTATGTTATTTCTAAAATTAAGCATGGCGGAGGACACGTTATGCCGTGGGGAGTATTTTCCTCAAAAAGTGTCGGTCCGTTATTTGAAATCCACAGCCAGGTGAATTATACAATGTATAAGGATATCTTGCAAAACTATTTTCTGCCTTATTAGAGAAAAAAATTTGGTCGCATCTATTTTCTTAACATGATAACGACATAAATAATGTTTGCAAACCTCGATAAGCAATGGTTTTCGAACAAAAAATTTCGTTTTTGAAATGATCAGCCCAAGCGCTCAGCATGAATCCAATAGAAAATCTTTGAAAAGAAGTTGACAAAAGTCTGCGGAACTATAACTATTCCAATTCAGCCGAAATTTCGCCAAAATTGCAAAAAATGTGGGGAAAACGTACCAGACGATCTTTAACCGTTGATTGTATGAATGTCACGTTGCTGCGCCCCAGTACTTATTGCTAAAGCTAATAAAATAGCAATACGATAAAATACTAATCGTAAATGTTGTTGATCACTGTAATTTTCTATTACAATACCACTTTTTTACAAACTTGTGAAGGTGGCCGGAAACTTTTGAGAACATGCATTTTCCTTTATACTTAATTTTGTCAGTTAAATTTATTGACATTTACATGTTCTTCTATAAGTAAGTTCCTATTATGTCAATAAAATGTATAAATATCGCTTTGAGATTCCTTTTCATATGGGTATATTTACAAATTAACTGAAAAATTTTTGCTGGCCGGTACATATGACCGCCAGTGTATGACAGAAAAATTAATATATTTAAAACTCACTAATGCTCATTAAACTCATTAATTTTTGCCAAGTTCAGACATTAATTTGTATTTTCTCACAATCTTTCCTGCTATACTTGATATCACTTTTCTATATTTTGTCTTAAATTGTCTTTCAGCTGCTTTGTTATGACTTCTCCATACAATAACTTTTTTTAATTGCTGGTGAAACATGATGACCTTTAACGAATTCTTTCACATTTTTTTTTCCATCTTTTTATTAGATTCTTTAAGTTTGGTCTTTAGAATATCATGTATATTTTTTCTTCGTCTGTTTCTATACAGGCTTTCTCTACTTGTTGAAGGCACATTTTGTACCAATATTGGTAAACCTAAAGATAAGCTTGTAGGAGGAGTATTTTCTATAATCTTTTTCTCTAATTCTTTTTTACTTTTGCTTAGGTTGTAAGATTTCTTGCTCTTTTCTCGCTAATTTTTTCTAATATTCCTTTTTCCCCGTGATGTCATTTTATTAATGCTTTTAATCTTACCTGCTTTTCTTCTAGCAAGCATGGTACCTCTCTTTTTCCTTTCTCTTTGCCTCCTCATATGAGTCATTTTTTATCGCATCACATAGTCTCTGCATGTTCCCTTTCTTTTTTTTTTATTGCTAATACTTTTTTTTCGTCCTTTTATACTATTATGCTTATTTCTTTTCTTTATCAAAGTACTAAAAAAATGTAGGATTTATTGAATTAAAGTATGTTTGCTACTCTATATGTTTAATTTTACCCCATTAATAGAATATTAAGACATAAAAGTTTTTAAAACACTAATTATGCTACTCATTTAATACCCATTATTATAATATCATGACAGAAAATTATTTAAAAACATTTGAAATATAATAATCGTTATGCTCTCTAATAAATCTTAAAACTATAATATATTTTTCTAGCACTTTTTTGCTTAGTTTGAGCAAAGAATTGATTAAATCAACAGAAGTAAATTATTAAAACATAGCTAGAGATCTTTTCCTTTGTTTTAATACAAATTATTTACCAGTACTGCCTTCTATGAATTAATGTTTGAAGCTAAAACTGTTAGTAACGGAGTTGAGAATTTCAATTGGGACAAACAAAAACATAACTTAAAAATGCATTTGTAAAAATTATTTAATTTATTGAAATCCATTTTTAAATTAGTCAAGGTTCATTTAAAAAGGAATTAACAATAAAAACTATTTAACATTTAATTTATTTCACTTTTTAATAGAAGAATTTTTTAAAATGTGAATGGGGACACCCACGGAGGTGAGGTTTCCATGTATTACTTAATATTAAGACACAAAATAAAATAGCTATAGAATAGTAAATTGTATGAAAAGATTCTCTATTCTTTAAATATTCAAAACAATTTTTAAAAAATCACAAATAAATAAAGCAAAATTTTTGCCAGGACTGAAATAGACCCTTTTTTCAAGAATGACCCATGCATAAGACATCACTATCGCAGAATTATACACAATTCAGGAAAAAAAGAGGTAATAAAGTGAAACCTTACCCCCCCACACACACAAAAGGCAAAACACATGTAGACCATCACTATAGTTTTTACGAGAACTGTTAAGTAAGATGTCACCCAAATGGAAAAAATCCCTGTCGGCTTGGCCTATAGGCGGAGGTAGATTTCGAAGAGCTTTCATTTCAACAACAAAAAATAAAATATTATTAAAGATAAACCCAGATTAACAACTTTATTTGGCCGCTTTAAAAAAAAAAATTAATTTCATTTTTCTGTAAGAACTGATTTTTTCAAAATCCTCTTAAACGAAATTCGGCTCAAATGCCCATTTTGAAAACATATTTTGAATATATATATTCTGATTTTATTAAAAATCGACCAATACGCACATTATATAATTCCTAAATAACTAAAATAAAAACAAAAAAAAATTGTCAATTGAATGTGTTTGAGAACAAAACTGAATTTAAAAATGAGTCATAAAATAAACAATTAGTTATTTGAATACATCCACAATTCTTTAAACAAGATCGCTTTGGGAAATTTTGTGCTAAGTGCCCAATTTGGCAGCTTTTTTAAAATATATACATGCCTTTATTACAAAAAAAAAAAAAAAAAAAAAAAAAAAAAAATACCAATACGGCCCACTACACAGTTCTTAAATAACAAATAACTATCAACTGAATGCGTTTGAGAGCAAAATTCAATTTAAAAATGAGTCATAAAATAACCAATTTGTTATTTGAATACATCCTCAATTCTTTATCATGATCGCTTTGGGATTTTCTTTTTTTTTTTTTTTTTTTTTTTTTTTTTTTTTTTTTTTGTGAAGTGCCCACTTTGACAGCTTTTTTAAAAATTATATTTAGCCTCTATAAAAAAATTGATGAATACGCAGATTATATAGTTTCTAAATAACAAAAAACTGTCAATTGAATGCATTTGAGAGCAAAATTGGATTTAAAAATGAGTCATAAAATAACCAATTTGTTATTTGAACATCCTCAATTCTTAAATCATGATAGCTTTGGGAAATTTTGTGCGAAGTGCCCATTTTGGCAGCCTTTTTTGAAATATATTCTACCTTTATCAAAAAACTGGCCAATCCGTCTCACTATATAGTTCCTAAATAAGAGGACCTGTAAATTGGATGCGTTTGAGAACAAAATTGGATTTAAAAATGATTCAGAAAAAACGAAATTTTTTATGCTTCCTCAATTTTTTAATCACTATTACTTCGGGAAATTCTGTTCAAAATACCCTTTTTGGCAGCCTTTTTAAAAATATATTCTGCCTTTATCAAAACACTGGCCAATATATCACATTATATAGTTCCTAAATAAGAGGATCCGCCATTTGGATGCGTTTAAAATCAACAAGTTGGAAATTGCACGTGAACGTAGGAAATGAGGTGCGTTCGTATGATAACGAAGTTTTAAAAATATTCAGATCTTGCTGATATAGTAGAGCGTACTTCGGATATAGTATAGTAGTCGAAATCTTTGTGTTTCTGTCAATATGCAGGAAGTAATTTTTATTACACCTCAGCAATGTATATCTTATTCATAAAATGTGAAATAGTTGAATATAATTAAAACACACCCCAAACAATGTTTCCCCGTATAGTATTATGTAGTGGAATACTTTTGTGTGGCCCTGTAACTTAATAATAAAAATCCTTTGCATCACAGATTGTACAGAATGCATATTTTAGTATATATTTCATAGATTCATGCCAATTCTATTATGTTCGAATGAGTGTAACATCATAAAAATGCATTTGAAACTTTTTTCCCATTGACCGTAATGTAATGGAATACTTTTGATTGTCCCTGTAATTGATCTATGCATTCGATTTTCATAACATTTGAAATGACTCGACAAAATTACGCAATAATTATATGTTTTAAGTTTCAAACGATTAAAATGCATTTGAAACTTTTTTCCCCATTGACCGTAATGTAACGGAATCCTTTTGATTGTCCCTGTAATTGATCTATCCATCCGATTTTCATAAAATTTGAAATGACTCGACAAAATTATGTTATAATTATGTATTTTAAATTTCAAACGATTCGGTTGGGTAGTTTTTGCGTTGTTATATGCGGACGGACAGACAGACGGACAGACGGACGGACTGAGCGACAACAATAGGTGCTACGTATTTACATAATTACGAACGCACCAAAAAAATGAATTTAAGAATGAGTCAGAATATAAGCAGTTTGGATTTGAGGTTTTTTCTAAAACTCCTATTTTTATTTAATTTATTTTTTATATAAGAATTGGTCCTATGAAAAACTTGTTAGTATAAAAGTTGTAGATATTATTGAGAAGATGTAAAATAAATTTAATTAGATTTGAAAGCTTAAAAATTGAGTAAGTTATGGATTTTTTTCTTTTTCCTCCCCTTTTTTCTTTTCGTTTTTAATTTTTTTCATCGGTAAAAATTGGTCCTATCAAAAACTTGTAAATACAAAAGTTTTAGATAATGTTGAGTACATTTCTAAAAAATTTAGTTGGATTTGATATCTTGAGAATTGACGAAGATATGAATTTTTTTCTCCCAAAAACCCTGTTTTTTTTCGCTCCTTGAGCCCACTTTTAACTTTATCAAAAATCTGTCCAGCATAAACTTTTAGCCCATTGTTTAGAAGTAATATAAACTTTAAATGGATTCGATATCTATTTTAATTAGGAAGTGATCGCGTTTTTTCGGTTTTCACAAAAACCCTCCCTTATATATATATATATATAAACTTTTTTACTGGTGGTAGTTTTGGGGTGTAGGAGTCATGATCGGTGTCGATCTGCAAAAATTTTTCAGAAATTCCAACATGGGATAGAATGCAATAGGTAGTATTTCATACGAAATCTACCTAAAATGGGGAGGGGAAATGATAGAGTTTAAAAGCCTGCTTAAGTCAAGCCAATAAAGATTTGCATACGAGCTAGGTTGGGTACGAGCCAAACATTTAGCTTTTATAGTGTGCCGAGCCTCGACCTGGAAAAAAATCGGATCCGGTCCGAGTTTTCAGAAGAAAAAAAAAGGCTGTGAAATAGAGAAGATCTGACCCAGCCCGAGTCTCGTGAAATAAAATTAGCGCTGCCTGGGTCGGGCCACGTCGCGTCGGACTGAAACTTCAGCTTAAGTCTATTCCTCTAAAGATATGTAATGTCGTTTTGCAAATCCTTTATTAGCTCAAGCCCCTAAAACATCATTTATTTTCCTTTCATTGCGGGTTCGAGTCACGTTTCAAGTTGAAAATATTGCAGATTCGGGTCGGGTGCGAGTTAAAATACTTCAAATTCAGTTTTTTTTTTTTTTTTTTTTTTTTTGTCGGAACTTGATTTGCACAGGTTTTTAATTGACACCATCACAGGAATTTCATAAAAATTACTAATAATAATACATTGGAAATTTATTTAAATTTCGAGAGTTATTATGCGGTGCTTCTATCCTTAAGAATAACTTCTTAACCCGTCCTGTTTTCGGAGGAGTACATGTGAAATATAAACACACAGTCAAATTTTTAAAAGTATTTTTCCAGTCTATTATGCTCATATTTTGTTTTCTTTCACTTTTAACTTTCTTTCTTGAACCATTCGATTTTGGCGTCTCCAAAGTATTGCAAAACTCAGCAGTACGTCAAGTTCAAAAAAATGATCTTTACTTACAAAAATATTCTGCATTTTTTTTTTTCTTTTCAGGAGTTTGCATGCTAATAAACAAAACAAAAATTTTCCAAACATACATTTTCAACCGAACTTAAAAATAAAAAAAGTCTTTGGGAGAGGTGCCAGTTGAAAGCGATAACGTAACATGGAATAATCAATTTTCGTGATTCTTTAATTTAAAGAGGTAATGGATGTTTCCACACTGATGTGGAAATCCGAAAACTTTCTTCTATCTCAAACACATAAATACTTCAAAATTCACTGACATACTGGGGGAAAAAAAGGGGCAATCTATGTTTATCATGGAGATTCTTTTCGAAAAAAATATTTTCGCTAGTGAAAAATATTCTGCTTTGAAGAAATATGTTCTGTTCTGGCCAAAAACAAAAAGGTTTTAAGCAGAAATTTCATTATAAATGGAAAAATAGGCTTTTTTTCTGCTGCGAGAACTCCCCTTAGCACTCGCAGTGATGTCATAACCACCGAAACCTTGATCCCGAAACTAGGGGGAAATGGCATCCCCCTGAATAATTCCTTTATTGCGCTTGATTAATTTTATGATTTTGGACTTTTTTACGTGCAATTTATAAATAGATAAGACCATGATGAATAAGAAAACTATAATACTGACAAAAATGGGGGGGGGGGGGAAATGGTAGACCTACAAAAATTCGAAGTATCGATAAAATCGAATTGAAAATCGCTGAAATTCAAATATTGTAGCAGACAAAATTTATTAAATTAGGGTAAAAGTTTGAATCAATTTTCTTTTTATAAACGTCAAAAAACAGCCACAAAATGCGAAAAATACTGAAAATCGCATTAAAAATTCTGGTAAAAGTTCAAAAACCGCTATATGAATTCCAAATCAATTTTATTGAAAAGAGAACTATATTTACTATATTGGGTTAAAAGAATGAAGCCATATTCCTTTCACTAATGTGAAAAAAATTGCCTTGATTCATAAAAAGAACGCTAAAAATCATCTAAAAAATTACATAAAAAAACCTAATCGAAAATTGGACTTCGAGGTGCAAAACTTCGTATATTTCTCCAAATTTTGTAACTCTACGTGCAGCGGTCTCTCCAGAACAGCGCTGACACACTCACAAACTTCTCTCTTTATTATTATAGATTACGGACTATTTTAAATCTTGTGTGTGTCCCTGTAAATGCTATGTACTTCATATTATGAAATACAGTATCGTAAAATTCGTATAATTTATATTAAGCCTCAGTGACATACATCAATTTTATTATACATAAAACAGTTTAATATATTGAAAATATGTCGCACACCATCCCCCCCCCCCTCTTTACCATAATGTAATGGAATTCTTTAGTCTGGCCCTGTGAATCAATAATAGCTATATTTTCACCGCATACTTTATAGAATGCATATTTTAGAGCATCTCGTAGATGAATATAAATTTTAATATGCTTCACAGGGTGTAACATTTTTAAAAATTCTTTGAAACGATTTTTCCCCCATAGGCCGTGATGTAATAGAAAACTTTTGACTCTCCCTGTAAATAAGCTAATCATGGTAGAAACTTAATTTTCAATAACGTTCGTGCTAGGGTAAATGTCAATAACGTCCAAAAATTTCAGGGCTATCCGAGTGTATTTACAGGAATTAGAGCACAGAATAACCGAATGCATAAGTATTTTTCAACTTTGTTGGAAAGGGCTAAAAAACAGTAAAATAGTAGATTTTTGGTACTCCAATTATCCAAACAGACTATTTTTCTGATTTTTTTTTTTAACCGAACTTTGAATTATCTGAACAACTTATTTTTATCTCAACAATAAATTTTAACCAAACTTTGTCCAAATACCTTCTTTCGCTCCCCCTATCCTCCCTTTTTAGGTGCGTTCGTAATTATACAGGGTGTCCCAAAAGGTCGTTTACAAACTTAACATGCTGGTCTGTCATATCATGATGAACAATATTAAATAGGAAACTAAGGGTCCCAAACGTTTTCCAAAGGAGATATGCGCCATTAAAGTTTAGGGTCCAAAAATTCAAATGATTATAAAAAACAGAAAAATTGGTCGATTCGTTTGCGGTTTTCACTAAAACTATTCTTTATGTCAGTATTTTCTTAAAAATAGATTATAAAGATAAATTTCAAAAAATGTCGATAGAGGGCGCTTTAGACTTTGGAGTAACGATAAACTAGTTTTTACCATTATTTTTTGCATCTCATTAAACTTTTTTAGAAGCTTAGACATAAACTTATATTTTGAGCTCAAAATCTAAATCGTTGGAAGTGGTTACGTAGCGCAAACTGAATTGCGGGGGGAGATTCAAATTTCAAATGATTATAAAAAACCTAAAAATGCGTCAATTGATTTGCGATTTTCACTAAAATTATTCTTTATGTCAGTATAATCTTGAAAATAATTTATAAAGCTAAAATTCAAAAAATGCCGATAGAGGGCGCTTTAGACTTTGGAGTAACATACAACTATTTTTTCCGTTATTTTTTGCATCTCATAAATTTTTTTAGAAGCTTAGACATAAACTTAAATTTTGAGATGAAAATCTGAATCGTTGGGAGTGGTAAAATAGCGCAAACTGAACTGTGTTCAATGGGGGTGGGGAGGTTCAAATTTCAAATGATTATAAAAAACGGAAAAATTGGTCAATTGATTTGCGATTTTCACTAAAATTATTCTTTATGTCAATATTTCCTTGAAAATAAATTTTAAAGATAAATTTTAAAAAATCCGTTAGAGGGCGCCTTAAACTTTATAATAACCAACAATTATTTTTAACTGTTTTTTTTTTTAATCTAATTAAATGCTTCGAAAAGTTTAGACTTAAATTTTGTGCTCAAAATCTTTGCAAACTGAACTGTGTTCAGGAGTTGAAATGTTACCTTCCCCACCCCTCGAACGCAGTTCAATTTTTGGTCGCTTAATTACTCACAATGATGCAGATTTTGAACACAAAATTTAAGTTTGAACTTTTACAAGCATTTTATTAGATACAAAAAAATAACGGTTAAAAATAGTTGTTGGTTACTATAAAGTTTAAGGCGCCCTCTGACGGAATTTTTTGAAAGATATCTGTAAAATTTATTTTCAAGAAAATATTGATATAAAGAATAGTTTTAGCTAAAATCGACCAATTTTTTCGTTTTTTATAATCATTTGAAATTTGAATCTCCCCACCCCCATTGAACACAGTTCAGTTTGCGCTACTTAACCACTCCCAACGATTCAGATTTTCATCTCAAAATTTAAGTTTATGTCTAAGCTTCTAAATAAATTTTATGAGATGCAAGAAATAACGGAAAAAAATAGTTGTACGTTACTCCAAAGTCCAAAGCGCCCTCTATCGGCATTTTTGAATTTTATCTTTATAAATTATTTTCAAGATAATACTGACATAAAGAATAATTTTAATGAAAATCGCAAATGAATTGACCAATTTTTCCGTTTTTTATAATCATTTGAAATTTGAACCTCCTCCCGCAATTCAGTTTGAGCTAGTTAATCACTTCCAACAATTTGGATTTTGAGCTCAAAATTTATGTCTAAGCTTCTAAAAAAATTTAATGAGATGCAAAATATAATGGTAAAAACTAGTTTATCGTTACTCCAAAGTCTAAAGCGCCCTCTATCGACATTTTTTGAAATTTATCTTTATAATTTATTTTCAAGAAAATACTGACATAAAGAATAGTTTTAGTGAAAACCGCAAACGAATCGAACAATTTTTCTGTTTTTTATAATCATTTGAATTTTTTGACCCTAAACTTTAATGGCGTATATCTCCTTTGGAAGACGTTTGGGACCCTTAGTTTCCCATTTAATATTGTTTATCATGATATGACAGACCAGCATGTTAAGTTTGTAAACGACCTTTTAGGACACCCTGTATAATACGTAGCACCTATAGTGGTCGTTCAGTCCGTCCGTCTGTCCGTCCGCATATAACAACGCAAAAACTACCCAACCGAATCGTTTGAAATTTAAAATACATAATTATTACATAATTTTGTCGAGTCATTTCAAATTTTATGAAAATCTGATGCATAGATCAATTACAGGGGAAATCAAAAGTATTCCGTTGCATTACGGTCAATGGGGAAAAAAGTTTCAAATGCATTTTAATCGTTTGAAATTTAAAATACGCAATTATTACATAATTTTGTCGAATTATTTCAAATTTTTTGATAATCGTGTGCATAGATCAATTACAGGGGCAATCAAAAGCATTCAATTACATTATGGTCAATGGGGAAAAAGTTTCAAATATATTCTATACGTTTGAAATTTAAAATACATAATTATTACATAATTTTGTCTAGTTATTTCAAATTTTATGAAAATCGGATGCATAGATCAATGACAGGGACAATCAAAAGTATTCCGTTACATTACGGCCAATGGGAAAAATGTTTCAAATGCATTTTAATCGTGTTACACGCATGCGAACTTAATAAAATTTATATGCAACTATAAAGTACATATTATAATATACGTCTTACATAATTTGTGGTGCAAAGAACATTTGTTATTGATTTACAAGGCCACACAAAAGTATTCCATTACATAATGGTATGGAGAGAACATTGTTTGATGAGTGTTTTAATTGTAATTCACTATTTACAATTTTATGAGATTGATATATGAAAGTAATATTTTTAAAACTTCGTTATCATACGAACGCACCTAATTTGCTACGCTTCACGTGCAATTTCCAACTTGTTCAGATTTAGCATGTGAAATCGAATTCCTGATTAGTACATCCTTTGGAGCAAACAGTAACAGCGAAAAAGAAATTGAAGAAAATGAAAACGAGTTCTCTGAAAATGATCTAGCTCCATTATATAACGAAACATTTGAAAGTTTGGAAATAGATATGAAATGGCTTGAACGGCAGAAGAATGAGAATGCTGATTCTATTCAATTTATGACAGCGTTCAAAAGAACGTCTTCTTTGAAGAATAACCAATCGAAAGCTTTTTTTCTTAAATTTTAACCTCCGGAGTACAGAAGATGATAAAAAAAAAAAATTAAAAAAAATTAAAATGATAATAATAAAAAAAAGTAAAAAGACGATTTTTAATTTTTTTTAAAGACAATTTTTAAACACTATCTCATTCTGTCAGTCCTAAATATAGATAAGTTGTAACGGTTTCATTATAATAAGGAAATTCCTCAAATTGTCAGTCCATTTATCCGAACAAGAGTCTGACTCGGCTTGTTCGGATAATCGGCTCTCTACTGTATGTAGAAAAGCTGTCCCATACATGACATGGAATAGCCTCTCCTTAGTTGGTCCAAGTAAATCCTTGGATCAACAGTCCTTGTACCCAGGGCCGTAGCTAGAAGTGTACGATAGGGGGGGGCTCAGAGGAATACAGGGGGGGGGGGGCTCAAGGGAATGTAGGGGGGGGGCTCATATATTTTTATTCTCTCTCTAATGCAGAAAGATAAATTAGTGCATATTCACATTGTACACATGGTACTATGTTTCTCATTAAACTGTTGTAATATCTTCATTTTATGCTAAGAAAAGTATAGGATGATGAAAATTTTGAATGTATAACTGGTGCAAAATTAAACATCCTGTTAGCTTCCTATGTACCTATAGGATGACGGAGTCTTGAAACACGTATTTTAGATACAATTTAGTAACTATGCAAAACTGTGAAAGAGTCTCAAAACTAAATTACATTTTTGAACAGAATTTCATTTGAATTTTTGGAACATTTAGTGACCTTGGAACTTTTGCCAGGGGGGGGGGGGGGGCTCAAAATATTTTAGGGGGTTCTGAGCCGCCCATAGCACCCCCTTAGCTACGGCCCTGCGTGTACCTTTCTTGAAACACTTCCCATAAATATGATACTTAAACGACACGCACAAAAAAAATATGCATAAATCAAATTTCTCTTAAATATATTCAAAGCACTTCTTACCTTGCCAGCATGTAACAACCCTGCCCTGCTTTCCCCTTTTTCCCTTCTCGCTCTATTTTCCAAACAGTCCTAAATAGAGGTGATAGATTGTTTGCTAACTAAATCAAAAATTTACCGGGCACCTGGATTAAAACGATTTCTTTCTTTTTAAACCGCTTTACAATGCATGCCAAAACATTAAATCCCATAACAAATTATCCGACACGAATTCAATTTCAGGCACATTGACTGTTTGGCGAAGTACACCAGGAGTCTGGCAATGAGAAAATGTAACATGCTGATTTTTCTAGAGCACTTCTTTGCATAATAGTTCTTTTTAATTGACCATAAAGCCTTTTTGTTTGGGATGAACTCGGTTAATTTAAGTTCCCAGCAGTGAAATCTACAAACAAGTTAGCTAAATTCATTGTATTTATTTGTAGTTGTTTTTAAGTTAACAAAAAGAAAAAGTCAAATTAAGACTGTATTTTTATTTGGATACCGGTGCGTCAGGTCCCTTCACTGCACGAATATTTTATTTTTTCTGAAAAAAAAAAAAAAAAAAAAAATTGAAATCTATATATTGGTCCAATAATGGAAAAATAGTGAGAAAAATAATTTTCAATTGAAAACTATTCATGATTATTAAAAAAAGAAGAAGAAGAAGAAAAGAAAAAGAAAGAAAAAAGAAATTTCGTATGTTTTGTCAATAGAAGATTAAGATTTATAGATTATTTATATATTAGATTATATTATTAAGATTTCGTTCATCTGACATTCATAACATTTTATTGGGGATTCAATTTTCTTTCTGTTTTAAAAATTACTGCGGTTTATTAATGATTAAGAATTTTAAATTTCATTTAAACAATTTTTTTCGTTTTTAGAAATTAAAAATTTTATTTATACCTCCGCTATTTTTTTTTCGTATTTTCGAAAAATTTAAAATTTTGGATTTTATTTAAATAATTTGAACATTTTTAATTTGATTGAAATAAATAACTTCCTTTTATAACTACTTTAAAATTAAATATGTTGGTACTATGATCTATGTAAGAATTCAATAATTATAAATTGAAAATTTGGATTTATTAATTAAAGAATAAGTTGTTTTAAAAGAAATTTTTAACGAAACCCTCTGTGCAATCTGCGATCACATTTACCCACTTGTTTTAGTTTATTTCATTTTAGTTTAGGGAATGAAAAAGTAGACAAGCTTTCATTTATATTAAATTTTTTCAGCTAAAGACATTTTATATTTGAAATTATGTAGTACAAAATATAAAATTTTCTTATACTTGATACTATAAATTCTGCAATTTTTTTCTGTGTTTTCTTTTTTTTTCTTTTTTCTTAAAAAAAAAAAAAAAAAAAAAAAAAAAAAAAAAAATGTTTGTAATTAATTGATTTTTAGTTTTCTTTTTTAAGTGGAAAAAAGACGTTTAAAATATTGTTTTATTAAGTTTTCATTCTAATTGCTATCCGATTTTATTTCTAATTTATATTAAGTCTGAAAATATTTATAACCAGTTGTTAAAATACCTAATTATTGACCTGATTATTTTGAAATGCGGTGTGATTATCTAATATAAATATAAAAATGCGGATATATTAATATCAAAACATAGGATATTTTTGAAAATATCACGATATTTACGAGCCCTAAAAGTGACTGATTTTATTTTATTTTGTTTATTTATTTATTTATAGACATAGTTTTTTTCTGTGGGAGGGAGGGGGTGTTGATTGCGAGACCCCTTTGGTACGATAATCAGAATCTAGATGTAATATGCAGGTTTTCGAATTTGTAACAGAATTAATCTAACTGCGTTTACTCTAAAACGTGAATCCATTCAAAAGACAATTCAGAACCGATTAATTATTATTATTGTTATTGTTATTTATTTTTCATTTTATTATTTATTTATTATTTATTTTATTTATTATTTATTTTTTATTTTATTTATTACCTATTTTTATTTTATTTTATTATTATTATTTGTTTCTCGTTAAATGTATATTTTATTACAACTTTACTTAAACAACTCTTTTAATGAACTGGTAACGTCCTTAATTATACTAAAAACTGAAATGAATAAAATTTTTATCTAATCCCGTTATCAAAGTCTGCCTGAAATACTATTTTCATTCGCGCTCTTGATTTATTAGAGAAGGAAGGAGGGCTCATCCTTGAAATTCTCTTCCTGCCTTGAAATTATTAAATAAGTTCGTTGAACAAATCCATCTGTCCCAATTTCAAAAGTTAAGAGACGCGAAAAACAGGTCACCACACATTATCACGTTACTCGAATTCGATTCAAAACTATGAAGATTTACATGTGTTTATACTAAAAATTCTGAACTATATCATTATTGCCCCGTTTTGAAGAGCCACCAGAAAAGATGAATGGTTTTCAAGCAAACTCCTCTTTCTCCCTGACTTCGTTTCGTTTACTAAAGACAAAGAAAGACAGTGATATTTTTTTTTTCCTTGCTTTCTTTTCGCGGCTACAAAAAGATGCATATCAAGAGCTATAATATCTATTATCTATTATGATATCTAATTTCATGTTTTTACTTTTAAAAATGAGTGAAAATGTGTCGGAAAATTTCGAATTGTCGGGGGTGGAACTGTAAGATGTAGATAAACTTTATAGCTGGATCTGGTACCTGAATAAAAGATAAAAAATTCCCCATGTTTGGAAAACACTGTATGATTCCAATTTATGTGACTCTGTCACAGTAAGCTTTATACAAGTAGAAAGTATTGTAAATGTGACAGGTGCGCTTTTTCATCTTTGCATATTTCATATGATGTATAGACAATCTTCTTCAACATTTAAAATGCTTTAGAATTTTGTTTTGTAAACAGTTAAATGAGATTTAAAAAATCCTTATACTAAATCATTTAGGTATCTCCACGTCGTATGCAGATTGCAAACACAGACTCGTCACGCACTCTTTCGAATCTGTCCGTATAATCCCTAGGAGTATTATACTTACCACATTTTGGAAAACCTGCTCAAAAACATCAGTGCATTAAATGATCTGGACAAATGTGATATCGTTAAATTAATTGTAAACATACACCAGATGATTCAGAAGTTAGAAATTAAATTAATGTAAAAAAGTATAGTACGATGCGGATTTCACATGACACATGACACAAGAGATGATGTTTCACACAAGACATGAGGGTTTTTTTTCCAGAAAGAAAACTTTATTGGCAGAATATTTGGATTTACCCCACCTAGTGGCATCTTAATCTTGTCAGCCGTTTATACAGAAGCAAAGCGAGCGCAGTTCAAAATATAAATAGAATTACAAATGTACAATTTAACCACTTCGGGACGAGCGACCGGTTTGCATGCCGCATAAGGTGCTCAGACATCTTGAATATCCTTGATCAGCCCTCTGCTATACTTGCTACTATTAAAATTATGTTTTTAAATCGAAAAAGAAAAATAATTCATTTTTTTTTTTAAATATTATAAAACTTTTCATATTTATTTACTTAGAACAGGTGTCACAAATAAAAATTAAAAAGTTGACATGTTTCGGTTCATTCATAAGAACCGTATTCATAACACATAAAATCAGTAGAAAACTAAATGACACTGGATATAAATATAATTTAAAAACACAAAACACTGCGCCCCCTATGATCGTGAATAGCCATTGCCACCGCGGCATATAAATAAAATATATTTTGATCATATATTAAATTTAATAGGTATAAAATTAATATCAATATAAGTAGAAAACTAAATGACACTGGATATAAATATAATTTAAAAACCCAAAACACAAAATATTGCGCCCCCTTTGATCGTGAATGGGTGGCATGAAAATGAAAGAAATCCTAAAAATTGACGTAATTTCCGTTAAATGATCCCCCTTTCAATGTCAACGGAAATTACGATGATTTTACCACTCTTAATTTTCTTTATTCGATCATTTTAAAATATGTTTAAAAGACAGATTGAGGGGGGTGGGGTGGATTATCGATGGATATCATTAATATTTAAACATTAATACATTAATATTTAAACCTTCACTTTTCTATGTTACTTAACAAATAAAGCTGCGATAGATAGTACCTTTTTTGACTTGCCATTGCATTATGATTTTGAAGTTGCTATTGTTTGACTTTAAAAGATATATGTTGTATACCGCAATAATAATTAAAAAAAAAAAAAAAAAAAAAACGGAAATATATTTAATTATGGAAAGGGAACAAACACTCAGATTATGAGATAGTATGAAAATATACTTATTACAAAGAGAGATTCTCAATAAAAACAATTGAAAATCTGCTTCATTTGGACACTTTCCTTACGCGCTAGTGAGAAAGCAAAATGTATAGACCGGGATGCAGTAGCATAGATAATCACCTCATCGAATTCACTGATGAAATCGTAGAATCGGAGGATTAAATTAAATCTCAATCAGCATATTAAAACGCAATCGGTCTGCCAAGTCATATATTGGTAGAAAACATTCAAAAACCCGATTTTAGCGTGGACTCGTAGGTTTACCATTATGTTTTCCTGCACTAAAAACATCAAAACAGGAAGAACTGGAAGCAGGAAAACCCAACGGTAAACCTGCAAGTCCATCGCTAAAATCGGGTTTTCAGTTGTTTTTCCCAAATATATGACTTGGCAGACCGATTGCGTTTTAATATGCCAATCGAAATTTAATCAGTCCTAGGTTTTCATCCGTAAACTCGGTGAGATGATTGTCTGTGCTGCCGCCTCCCGGTCTAATAGCATTTAAAACAAAAACGGTAAAGCACTTATAAACCATAGCCCACTCTGGCATGTAAATAAAGTCTTCTAATAAAACACTTTTTTATTTTTTATTTTTTTTTTTTTTTTACATTTAATCATAGTTACGTTAAACTCAATAATAACATTTAACAATCTAATCATAATCTTGACACTCTTGTAAAATAAATTTCTACCATATTTTGCGAGACTGATTGTATATTTCGTGACGGATAACAATTCAGAGTCACTGAAGATGTAATACTCATCAATTGATGAAAGCAATCTGGAAGCCTGTTGTTCGTACGACTGTTCATGTATTGTTGCAGGTTGTTTTGTTTATTTTCGCCAGTCTAAATATAAATAAGTGCATTTCTTTCACTTTTTCTAAGTAAAACATTAGAAATTGTTCCAAAGTCAACAAAGCAGCCGTAAATATCTTCCGAGCAACACGGAATTACTGAATGGTATCATAGAGTTGACCCACCGTTTTTAAAGGATTGTGTTTTGTTAGGCCCCCGTTGGCGTGCACTGCATAGTGCATATTGGGCCAACGACCCGATGTTGATTGGACCAACGACCCGATGTTGATTGGACCAATTCCCGGTTATTGTTGATTGCACCTACGACCCGCTATTGATTGAGCTAACGACTCTCTCAAAGTGCATATTTGAAACAAAATCCTGGCCAAAATTATTTTCATATATTTAACCCGAGAGAACGCGCACTTACCCAAGGTATGAATGATTTTAACTTCGTCACTAATAAAATCAAGTCACTTTATTAAGGCGAGATAATCCTTACAAATTTTGCGATAAAATAAGTTGAAGATTACTTTAAGAAATTAGTGGTTACAATTGTAAAAATCATACGCACTCCGGGTCTTTTAGGCCCTGCGCGCGTCCTCCCGGGTTAATAATTAAAATCATTGCTGTTGACTTTTGAATTCGCCGCCCCTCCTGAACACAGTTCAGTTTGCCCTACTTAAGACGTTACTTCATTCAAATGAAAAGACCCCATTCGCTAATACTAATCCTATAGAAGAAATTTATAAATATACCTCGGTTGCATTTTAATATTTTTAAATGAATTTTTTTTTTTTTTTTGCATTGGATAGCTGAGATCGATCTGTATGCAGTCTGTTTTTTCTTTTTCGATTTTATTTACAGATATTTTTTATGAGGACACTTTCATTTTTGGAACCGGTGTGGAAAGCGAAAGCACTCTCATAAAAAATATCTACAACCAAAATCGAAAAAAATGAAAAAACTGCATTCAGATTAATCTTAGCTATTCAATGCCAAAAAAGAAAAAGAAAAAAATCTATTTAAAATTTTTGAAATGCAACCAAGATATCTTTATAAATTTCTTCCGTGGGATTAGCATTAGCGAACGGGTATTTTCACTTGAATGAAGTAGTCCCTTAACCATATCCAACAATTCAGATTTTGAGTTCAAAATTTAAGTCTAAATTTTTAAAAACATTTAATGAGATACAAAAAATAACGGTAAAAAATAGTTGTTGGTTACTCCAAATTCTAAAGCGCCCTCTATTGAAATTTTTTTAGCTTTATCTTTAAAATTTATTTTCAAGAAAATACTGACATAAAGAATCCGCAAACAAATCGATCAAATTTTCCGTTTTTCATATTCATTTAAAATTTTCGACCCTAAATTTTAATGGCGCCTATCTCCTTCGGAAGACGTTTGAGACTCGTAGTTTCCGATTTATTTAATATTGTTTGTCTTGATGTGTACTATCACCCCTAAAAGTTTTGCTCAAGAGTTTAGATTCACTCTGTATAAAAAAATTGCAAAATGAAAAAAATGTGCTTAAGAATTTCACTTAAACATAAATAATATTAAATTTTATCTTTATGACTTAAGTATATCATCCTTTATTATTAAGAATCGCACCGAAATTCGGACAAAATATTCTAAGAATACTACTAATGCAAATTTTAAAATAAAAATCTCAAATTCGATGATTTTGTCTTTTTTTATATAAAAATTACAAGTATAGTGACGCTGAGTCCCTTTAAGTTTTCCTTATTTTTACTTTTTTCTACCTTTACAAGAAGAAAGTACTGGATTCGTCAGAATTTTCCAATTCCGTTTTTATGACGTTTTAGGGGTCAGAGATTCCAAAAAATTTGTTTTTACAAAATGTCTGTCTGTTAGTCAGCATGTGACATAAATTTTGTGGGCGTTCTATCTCAAGAAGTAATGCACGGAATTTAATAAAAATTTATATTCAGATAGTCCGTGATATAGATTGATGCTAATTAGTTTTTAGTGTAAATCACACAACAGGTGGCGAGGCTATGCTACATTTTTTACGATTCACGCAACAGCTCCATCTCAATAACTAATCCACGAATTTCCATCAAATTTCAGATTCAATTAGTCTTTGACATGAATTGGTGTTGTTTACATTTTGCTATAAATCGCTCAACAGGTGACGTTGCTATGCTTCATTTTTCACGATTTCTGCAACAGCTCTATCTCAAGAATTAATTCACGGAATTTTCATCAAACTTCAGATTAAGTAAGCTTGTAATATGAACTAGTTCTGTTTATGTTTCGGTGTCAACATCCCAACAAGTGGCGCTGTTATGCTGCACTTTTCCCGCTATCTGCAATATCCTATTTCAAGAACTAATGCATGGAATTTCATATGCCTTTCGAATCCTCACGATTAGCATAGATTGTCATTTAATTTGGGACTGTGACAGCGACTTTTGAAGTATTAACATGCATAAGATAGAAGAAAGTTTTGGAATTGCCTCATTCGACTATTTTTTTATAATTTAAAAAATAATAATTTTGTTTAAGTTGAAAAAATTATTCCGAGGAAAGAGATATTGATTCAAGAAATAATTTCAAAATACTGAAAAAGGAAAAAAAAAAAAAAAAAAAAAAAAAGGAAAAGAAATGTATGGAATACCAGAGAGTCACTGTAACGTCATGGCTCGAAGTGTTGTTACAAATTAATTTAAAATTTGCATAGTATGGGGGGGGGGGGAGAATAGCGGAGAGCGAGGGGCATAGAGTTATAGTTGACATTGATGTAAATAATATATAAACAGAAATGTGCTGACTCTCGTTTCCGTGAGAAAGTAAACTCGTATTCGTACCTGCTTGCACACATTTAAATTATTTTAAAATGTGCCTTAGCATGGGGAGAGAACAGGCCCTGACTACTATCCGGGGCTCGTGCCCTAGGAACAAAATTTTTGAGGTTCACAATTTTTCATAATTTTATCTTAATTTTCATTTTAAAAAATCATAATTGTCGAAAAAATGTGATATTTGAGAGATATTTTTTGACATTTGATCTTATTAATATCTCGATACGTGGTTAAAAGTACATTTCAGTTAATAATAGAAAAAATATTTTATTTTTTATTTTTGGAACCATTTTTCAGTTTTAGAGCAAACTTAATTGTTTCAGTTGACACTTTTCGACTTTTTTTTTTTTGTGTGTGTGTGTGTGTGACTTGTAAAAATAAACTAGTATCAATAGTAAATCAACCAATCTAAGGGGCTACAAAAAATTGAAAACAACCTGGGCAGAAAATCTTGCTAGTCGGGCCCTGGGGGAGAACAACGAAGAACAAACGATAAAAACAGGTCTGTATCTTAAAGTGAATAATGGGGGGGGGGGGGGAGGGGCGTCCAAAAATGTAATTGGGGGGGGGGGGGGCTCTTATTTTCTCTCTTTCTCTCTGACGCAGAAAGATAAATTAATGCATAATCGCACTGTATACGTACTATGATACTTATTAAACTGTTGTAATAACTTTATGCTAAGAAAAAAATCGGATGATGAAAAATTCGAGTGTATAACGCGTGCAATATTAAATATGTTAGCTTCGTATGTACAAATATAATGAGGGAGTGTTGAAATACTTATTTTCGTTACAATTTAGTATTTCTGCAAATTTGTGGAAAGGCCTCAAAACTAAATTAGACTTTTGAACAGAATTTCATTTTCGAAACATGAATTCATTTAGTGACCTTGGAATCTTTTCCAGGGGGGGGGGGGGGGCTGAGTCACCCATAGCACCCCTTTAGCTACGGCCCTGGGTAAGGATGGAGTTATATTATAATTGACATGCGTGTCAATAATAAACAGAAAAGTAGAGTGTGCACGTGCTAACTCTCATTTCCGTGAGAATCACAAATCATTTATTCATACCTGCCTGAAACAAACCAAAACAAACCTTACATGCTCCAGCGGCGACGTGTCACTAGGAAAATTGCCAGAACAGCTGAGGGACGAGCACGCAATCAGCCCCAACCTAGACCTGCATGGAAAATACTCACTTTCGGTATTTTCGGAGAGCTTGAGAAGGAAGGAGAAAGGACCTTCCAACTTCCAACTACTATTCTTAGTTGAGTGTGAACGTTCGTTTGAGAACCTCTCTTCCTGTATCGAATTCCTGTGAAATTTGCTCCATTTGTTACTTTATAGTCTATTTCAGCCAAGGTAAGCATCTAAGCTTTTATCTAAGCTTACATCGTGTGTGTTGTCACTTCATTTGTCAAATGGCAAGCTCGCTGGTAACGTAATTGATCAGTATAGCGAAAATTTCTGTGAAGATGCGTGAACGCAGTAAGTAGAGATTATATATTATCTCCAATGCGAATACCTTTAATATCCATAATAACGAAAGTAGAAGAGAGCCTGAAATTTATTCGTTATAGGCGGAATTTAGATCGTCCGAAAATTCTGTTACGTTTTCGTTTTCGACTCAAAATCTGAGTATGGGCGAAAATGCTGCTGAAAATTTGACCGGACCGAAACTACTTGTATTCCCAAAAGCTCGCTTTCTTTTTTTTTTTCTTTTTCTTTTTCTTTTTTTTTTTTTTTTTTTTTTTTTTTTTTACATTATTTATTGATTTGAGTAGTATCTGATCAAACAAGACACTATTTATTGCTATAAACTTCACTGCTTATAATGATCAGTCATGATTGGTTCAAGATGTGAGAACAACTTATAAAGCAAGCAGTGTCTATATGACTAAATTTTAAATACACTTTTCACGTGCTCATTAAAAGCTGCAATAACCACAATATAAAAATTTTGGTTTGAAAACGCAGGAGTGTTTCAGTATTCTTTGAGAAAGTTCTTGATGACTGATTATCCTTTACAAAAATCATTACAAAAGACAAATCGAGGCATGCATACTTAAAACATTTTTTTAATTAGATGAAATTTGTATAATTAGAAAATCCCCTTGAGCCGCTGACGAATTAATTACATCATATCATTTTATATGAAAATTAACAGGTTTGGCTAAAGACACAGAGAGCGAACTTGGGTCATGCATATAATTAATTAGTATATATATTTAATAAACACGTATATTTAATTAAGAATTGTGTATATTTATGTATGTATTAATTATTTTATTATGTAGTATTTTCATTTTTGTTTTTCGTCGATCCTAAACTATAACCAATCAGAGTCTAAGGGACCAGGTATTAAATTTTGTACAGGTCTGTTTGTTTCTATTCCCGGAAAAAAAAAACGCGGAGATTTAAGAAAATATCAATAATACATTTTAAAAAATATTTTGTAAATAAAAGGAATTTTATACTTATGTATGTGACGCAACTTATTTTCAATTAATCCTTTATCTACGGAAATATTTATGAAGAAATTGCTTTTCCTAAATAATTATTTTCTTTAATATCAGAAGATATACTGGAATTTTTAAATAATAATAATGTGAAATTCAGATATCTTTTTCATTAAAATTGTTTAAATAATATCGGAAGATATACTGGAACTTATAAATAATAATAATGTGAAATTCAGATATGTTTTTCATTAAAACTGTTTAAATAACGTCGAAGATATACTGGAATTTTTAAATAATAATAATAATGTGAGATTCAGATGTGTTTTTTAAACTTGATTAAATAAATGGATAGTTGCTACTTTTTTTGTAAAATATATAAAATATTTACCCCCCCCCCCCAAAAAAAAAAAACAAAAAAAAAAAACAGATTAACTAACCCAAAGTATTTTTTTGAAAATATCACGTATTATTATGCTCTATATGTAAATGTAGAGGCTTTTGCATCTAAAAGTGTTTCATATATATTTAAAAAAAAAAAAAAAAACTACACCCATATAAATGATTAAAATAATTATCACTTTTTGGAAATATTTAGTTTCAACTGTTTCTCTACGCTTTAAAAATTTAATAGAGCAGAGTATTTTGTGTGGAATACAAAATACTCTTGTTTACTATTGAGTAAATAAATTTTATATTAAGTTTATTTCAATGGCACTTAAAGGTACCATCAGTGCGTCAAAGGTTAAGTAAATTCAATTAATACTTTTTTTATTAAATTTTTAAATTCTATTAACTTTTTATAACTAATTGTTCATTATTTGCGATTCTTATATAAAATAATTTTCAAATAACAATAAGATCCCATGAAAATTTATTTTGAATTAAAACCAGCTGAAGAATTTTCGATGTAAATTTCCAAAGCACTCCGATGTATTATAACGCACATATAACGCGTTATTTTGTATGTATGCCCAGGCTTCGCGTGGTGTGAACATGGGTGAAAATCATTGGTTTTTTGTTTTAATTAAAAAATTTAATAGATTCAATATACTTTTTAAACTATGCACTTGACAATATACATAAGGCATTTTTGTATGAAAAATATCAATTACGTATTCAAATAAAAATTTTAAATTTGTAAAAAACAATTTTTTTGTGTTAGCCACATGCCAACGATTAATAGTCAGAGAAATCACTACCTACAGCAGCCTTTTTGATTCTGATAATTTTAGTGATTTAAGCTCATAACCTGATTACACGTGTGTTAAATTTGCGTTTTAATCATATTATTTTATTTATTTATTGATTGATTACATTTTGATTTTCTTTTAGAATGTATCTCGGAAACAATGCTGAGCTATTTATATATTTTAAATGTAAATACATGTTCTTTCGTAACCGGATTATTCCTATACAGACAGATTACTATATATATTGTACATAAACCTTTTAAAATTATTTTTAAAATATTAAAAAAACAGTAAAGTGCGATAAAGCGATCAAACTTACTCCATTTGAAAAAACTTTTTTTTTTCCGACAACGTATTCAAGTAAATTAATATTTAATTTATTAAAAAGGCTATTACTTTAGAATTAACCTCATGCCAGAGGTTAATATGGAAAAAATATCGTCAAAGATTGCACTACTTATAGCAACTTTCTTTATTCTAATTATTTCAGCATTTAAGCGCGCAGGTCGGTTATATACCTATTAGTGTATAATGAACTTATTTAATTATTAACTTATTTAATGAACTTATTTAATTGATTAAAAAAAACTACTAGCATATGGCAATTTAAAAACTTTCTTCTATCTCATATTTGTTAATACTTCCTGAAAAATGAAACATAGCAGCGCCACCGATTAGATGTTTTACACCAAATTCTAATCGGCAGTAACTAACGCCAAGTTGTAACTGAATCTGAATTTTTATGAAAATTCCTGCATTATTTCTTGCGACAGAGCTATTGAGATAATCATGAATAATGCCACATAGTAGTTAGCAGTGCCGCCTGTTGAGCGATTTATAGCTAAAAGTAATCAGTACCATACCATACTAACGGAATATGAAGTTTCATGAAAATCCTTCCATTAGTTAATCTGATTTAGCGATTGCGGAAATCATGAAAAAGGTAGCATAGTAGCGCTACCGGTTGGGTGATTTATATTAAAAAGCAATCAGCACCAATTTATATCAGTGATTCACTGAATCTAAATTTTTATTGAATTCCGTTCATTACTTCTTGAGATAAAGTGCCCACAAAATTTATGTCAATACAAACAGACAGACTCACAGACAACCTTTTCGTAAAAAGATGTTTTTTGGAATCTCTGACCCTTTAAATGTATAAATCCGTCAAAAACTGGAACTCAAAAATTTTCACGAATTCAGTACTTTCTTCTCGTAAAGAGAAAAAAAGTTTAAAAAGAAAATGTAATTCAACAGATTACTACGACCATTTGGAAAATGATATTTTCAAAAACTAAAATTTTAGACTTATAATTAAACTTCATATATAAAAGAACAAGGTGGAACCCGTCGAATTTCGACGAAAGTTAATGTTTAAGAGGAACTGTTTCATTGATTTATAATAAATCTATACAAAATTAGTTGCCGTAAAAAAAAAAAAAAAAAAATGCATTTTATATTTGTCAGTCTAACTCTCAAACAAATATTATTTTAAACTAAGATTAACAAAATACTATAAAACTCAGTTGTCCAAATTTTTAAAATTAAACTTTAATTGCATATGTAATCAGAAAATTATAATAAAGATCAGTTATAATCGATTTTCATTTCGACGAAAGTTAATGTTTAAGAGGAACTGTTTCATTGATTTATAATAAACCTGCAAAATTAGCTACAGTAAAAAATGCATCTTACAATGGTCAGTCTAACTCTCAAACAAATATTATTTAAAGTTAAAATTAAGAAAAAAAAATGCTATCTCTGTAAAACTCAGTTGTCCAAATTATTAAAATTAAACTTTAAACGCATATGTAAAAATATAATAATAAAGCAAAATATAATAAAGATAAGTTATTAAGATGAAGTTATCAATTGAGGCTTTTATGTTGGTATAAATGAGTATGAAAAAAAAAAAATTCAAATTGACGCGGTCTTAGAAGTTTATGTGAAATCTAAACCTGTCATAATTTTCATCTTCTCAAAATTTACATGCGCATATTTCAAATTTTATCAATTTTAAGAGAAAATGGTGTATTTCTGTTGCCACAATTACAAAATTCGTACTAAAAACTATAAAAAAATTAATATGTCAAGAATAAATTGAGATACAGCTTTCTAACAAATTGCATTTAAAAGTATATACTTTTTTCTATACGATGATGTAAAAATTGAAAATATGCGATGTTTAGAACTATAAAATTTGCAGTACCGAAAATTGCAAAACCGAATTGCATGGGAAAGTGTTGCCATTCGCAAAATGACGTATGCGTTACGCACAGATACGTTTGGCCTTTATTATATAGATAATAATAATAATAAACATCATTTTTAGGATGATCAAAATGTGGCTTACGTAATAACAGAGTCCATGTCCATGGACTAAACATTAATTTTCTTGCACCAAGCATAAACGAATTTTAAATGAAATTTCAATTTTAGAATTTTCGGTACTGCGAATTTTTAAATTTCTAACATGGCACATTTTCAATTTTTGCACCGTCGTATAGGGAATAAAATATATTTTTAAATACAGTTTGTTTGAAAGCTTATCTCAATTTATTTTTGAGTTATTATTATTATTGTTGTTGTTGTTGTTGTTTTAAATATTTTTTTCTCATCGTGGCAACAGAAATATTTCTTTTCTGGATATTAAACATGACCAATCAGAAAACGAATAAAATCCGGACATCACAAGATTTCAGGTATACTTCAAATATCTTTATTCTTGACCAATCGAAACAACCATTTTCCAATGGTTAAAAAGAAAAAAAAAACCTGAATTTGAAATTAGTGTAAAATCGAAATTTAAATATCAGCATTTAGTAACATGTGATTGAATTGTTTACATTTGTATAAACAAATTTGAACACTGAAGCAAATGACGGGATCTCAGTAATGAATGAAATTGCGTCAGAGGTTAAAAAGTACAGGCACTGTTTCAAGAATCATGAGAAGTTTTCAAGGAAATTACAAATAAAGAAATAAAAATGTACAACATAACGGCTTAGAATTCTTATTCAAAAATAGTTTCAACTAATATGTCCATATTAAAATAAAAATAAAAAATAAATAAATACAATTAAATCTGAAAAGAAAAAACGTAAGTAAAAATAGTTCTGAAAATTCTTTTCATTCCAAAGTGTTAAGATAACACTGAATTCTGACATTATTCCAAATCTCTCAAGATTTAATCCCGTAAGTAATTTCTATTCTTAAAATGTAAATCTGATTTAAAACCTGCCAAAGGATATATTTTTTTAATATATATTACTTACAACCTCTTAAAAAATACCCCCCCCCCCCCCTCATCGTTTCTAAGTCGTTTATGACTGTGTTTCCCCAAATACAGTGACATAAAAAGCAATACAGAAAAGCAAGCAAAAAAAAGAAAAAGAAAGAAAGAAAATGGATCGGGACATAAAGTTTTATTACCCCTTTGAAGTCGGAACCTGTTTATAACAAAATCCTATTTTAATTTAAAAAAATGTCTTCGTCTCTATGGTAGAAACAAAACCTGATAAAACAATAAAGAATACTGCCCAGTTAAACTGATGGCAGGGTCATTCCATGTCAATTCAACCAGACCTTGTAACCCGACCCACAGGGATTTTGATGAAACTTTGTGTACACACTAATTCTATCATGAAATGATTCCATCAGAAATATTTCCTTCCTAGACCTCATAGTTTGTGAGATATGGGGGGTCCAATTCTTGGGGTTTTCTCAAATCGCACATTTCTGAGTCTGTATTTTGAGATTGCAGTTCCATCTTCAAAAAATTGTCTCTCTGGATCTAAAACATGAATCATCTCAAAAACTTCACTGTAAGAATATAAATAGATGCAGATTTTAATAAAAAAATATTTAAAAAATTTACTTGTAATATTTAGGATAAAAAAAATTAGCCAAAGTTGAGAGTTATGGTTATTTTTCCAAATTTTTGTGACTTCACAAAAAAGGGTGTACACAAAAAGGCAAATTAAATTTTCAATTTCTTTTTGTTTTAAATAAAAGTTTACACTTTGGGCTTTCTATCTATGAAATAAAAATGATGTGTTTCGCATGGCTTATGCAAAAATTTTGGGTACTTTCCAATTAGCCGGATGAGTGCTTTATTTTTATATATTACATATGCACACAAAAAAGCAAATGAAATTTCCCATTTCTTTTTGTTTAAATAAAAGTTTACACTTTGGGCTTTCTATCTATGAAATAAAAATGATGTCTTTCGCATGGCTTATGCAAAAAATTTCGGGTACTTTCCAATTAGCCGGATGCGTGTTTTATTATTACATATGTACATATGTATAGATCTTTATAAATACAGATGTATTATACATGTACATATGTATGTATATATACAGTATATTGATATATATATGTATAAAACTGGTGCCCGTCTAACCGAAAAGTACCAAATTTTGCCTCGTTTTGAAAATCTGCACCAATTAAGGGGGGAAAAAATCTGACTAAGTTTAGCTGTGGTACTTAAATAATTACTGAAGTTTCTATGAGTTACTGAATTTAATGTTATTGGATACAAAAACAAACTGAAATTTTCATTTGCCTTTTTGTGTAGAGACTTTTTCAAAAACTCACAAAATTTCGGAAAAATAATCATAACTTTCAATTTTGGTTTACTTTTTCGGCCCTATATAATTCTCTATTAATTGCCCTAATTGCTTTTTTTCACTTGCTTTTTATGCCGCTTAAATGGTTCTCCACATTTATATAACTCATATTTCATTAAAAGCGAAATTCTGTGATGCTCACATATATTAATCAAACGGTTTTCACTTAATTTTTGTTTTATAAATGCAATAGTCCTAACTAATAAAAGTTCTTTTTCTGAATCACAGAGATTATCAATGTAGTCTATTTCTCTGTTATTTGTATAGCTAGTTTTATGACATTCTAAACCATTTAATATTACAATACTGCAAGCCTGAAGACTAGTAGAAGGCTTTATATCAGGCTCCATATTACAACAATAAAGCAAAAAAATATTTATACATATCACAAACTATAAAATATGTAACAATCAGAATATATTTTTAGTAGCACAGTAAAAGTTAAATCATTCTTCTATGATAAGAAACAACAGAATGACAATAATTTGATTAACTTGATTTCAAAACATCTGCTTTCATACTAACGAACATTACCCTGCCTTTATCAGAAGGTGTTTATACAAGGCAGGTGCAATTAAATCTTTCAGACTATAGAAACAAATTTAAGTTCTGTTAAATATTTGTGTATTTAAACTTGCCAATATAAATATTTAAACTGATTAAAATTAACCAAGGAAAGGAAATACAAGGTTTTGAACATTTTTTAAACACAAATAATTAATATATAAGCATTCGAAAGAAAGAATGGAAATGTGAGGAGAAAAAATTTTCTATTTTATACAGTACAAAAAAAATCTGTTTTGAGTTTAATTATTGAAAATAAAAGTAAGAGATTTAGATTATCAAAAAATGCCCATTATTAAATACCGAAATGAAATATATATGGACAATTCACTAAATTTAATGGGGAAACATATTACAGTCAGATTTTTTTTAATCAGAAAAAACAAAGCATAAACTTTACTTTGAGAATAAAAAAAAAAAAAACAAGCATCAAATAACATTTAATTCACTAACTCATAGAAATTCCAGTAATTATTTAAGTACCACAGCTAAACTTAGTCAGATTTTTTTTCCTCTTAATTGGTGCAGATTCTCAAAACAAGGCAAAATTTGGTACTTTTCGGTTAGATGGGCACCAGTGTTATACATATTTATATCAATATACTGTATATATACATACGTATGTACATGTATAATACATCTGCATTTATATAGATCTATACATATGTAAAAATAAAACACGCATCCGGCTAATTGGAAAGTACCCAAAATTTTTGCATAAGCCATGCGAAAGACATCATTTTTATTTCATAGATAGAAAGCCCAAAGTGTAAACTTTTATTTAAAACAAAAAGGAATTGGAAATTTCATTTGCTTTTTTGTGTGCATATGTAATATATAAAAATAAAGCATTTATCCGGCTAATTGGAAAGTACCCAAAATTTTTGCATAAGCCATGCGAAACACATCATTTTTATTTCATAGATAGAAAGCCCAAAGTGTAAACTTTTATTTAAAACAAAAAGAAATGGGAAATTTCATTTGCTTTTTTGTGTGTATATGTAATATATATAAAAAAAAGCACTCATCCGGCTAATTGGAAAGTACCCAAAATTTTTGCATAAGCCATGCGAAACACATCATTTTTATTTCATAGATAGAAAGCCCAAAGTGTAAATTTTTATTTAAAACAAAAAGAAATGGGAAATTTAATTTGCCTTTTTGTGTACAGCCTTTTTCGTGAAGTCACAAAAATTTGGAAAAATAACCATAACTCTCAACTTTGGCTGACTTTTTTTATCCTAAATATTACAAATAATTTTTTTAAATATTTTTTATTAAAATCTGCATCTTTTTATCTTCTTACAATGATATTTTTAGGATGATTCATGTTTTAGATCGATAGAAACATTTTTTTGAAGATGGAACTGCAATCTCAGAATACAGACTCAGAAATGTGCGATTTGAGAAAAACCTAAGAATTGGACCCCCCATATCTCACAAACTATGAGGTCTGGGAAAGAAAAATATCTGATGGAATCATTTCATGATAGAATTAATGTGCACACACAGTTTCATCCAAATCCCTGTGGGTCGGGTTACAAATGGGGGAAAAATTGGTTGAATTGACATGGAATGACCCGGCATTGAGCTCACAGGCTACAAATACTAATTGTACATTAAAGCCTTATATTTTCAAGGGTTCATTCCGTTCGAAAAAAAATTAAGAAGGGGAAACAGCTCTCCCCTTTCCTCTTTTTTTATACTTAACCATTGAACCCCCTATACTATCAAAGACGTGCTTTATCATATAAAAAATCTATATCCAAAATTCAGAGCAAATGAGATAATTCTTAATAAAAACCCATTTAGCATTTATATAATTTAAAAGGAGTTATCCCCCTCTTTTATACTTAACCATTAAACTTCCAAAACTATTCAGAGATTTGAACGAAATCTGAAAATTCTGCTTGAAAAACCCATTTATATAAATTAAGGGGGGGGGCCTTAGAACCCCTGTTCCCCCAATTTATACTTATTCAATGAACACCTAATAACAGTCACGGAATCGCCTCATCAAAATGATCCTAATCTAAATTTTGAACGAAAACTTAATTCTCCATGAAAATCCCATTTATATCAACTAAGGGGAGGGGCATGAGCCCCCCCGTTCCCCCTCTTATGCATATCGAATGAACTCCAAAAACTAATCAGGGAAGCGCCTTGTCAGGATATATCTACATACAAAATTTCAAGTGGATCGGATATTTTTATCATGAGTTATCGCGTTACGCACGAACGAACGTACATACAGAACGGACGGGCACATAAGCTCTCAGGCTATGATAGCCTGTGAGCTAAAAACTTGTTTAAAACGATTTTACACTTCCGTTTCTAGTTATTCCATCTTAGCAGGCACACAAACACAACAAATTTATATAGTAAAACTTGTAAAAGTTTATTTTTTAGGAACTGAAACAAAATTACAACTTAGCAGAATTGGATAGTACTTCCTGTCCTAGAGAGAATGTTGATTTTGCTTTTAAAACATAATTTCGTTATAAAGAAATTCAGTTTATGCATCGTTTACTAAAAAATTCAGTAAAAGTGAAAAGAATAACTAAACTTACGTTTTAGACAGGTTTTGTCTAAAACTGTTAAATTTGTAAGGTACAAAGAAAGCTGTTGAGTGCTAAGCAGATAAGAAAAAAATAATTTAAGTCCATTTAATTACAAAATATAGCAATACAATTTTTAAAAAACCAATTTTGTATATAGGGTATACGTCATAAAATATCAAATTTTAGCTGAAAATTTGAAATTTAATTATTTTTTACTTTTTTTTTCCATTATTAGACCGATACATAATTTCAATTTAAATTTTTTTTCTTAAAAAGATAGAAAATCGCACAGTGAAGGGTTAAATAAAATACTGCCAAAATGACCCTTATAAAAAGAAAATATCAACCATCACAAAATATTAAAATAAATCTTTTCGATATTAATCAATTTATGAAGATCTGAGAGAATTGGTTGAATTAACATTTTATGGGGGAATGAAGGGGGTGGGGGTAAAAATAACTTTTCGATGCCAAAAATTTTTTTCTGCCTTGATAATGAAGAAGGTATTTCAGAAAATAATCACAACCACAGCAGCTATTCCGAAGGTAGTTAAATTTTTGGCAAATCCCAATAAACTCACTCCCAAAATTGTTATGAGGAGTGGGAAGATTATTTGGTATCAAATAGTCAAGGTCAAATTTAGCTTTTTTTTTTTTTTTTCTCTCTAAAAATAATAAAGAATAAATTAATTAAAATAAGCCGAGGAATTCTAAGCAGATTTTTTAGTCCGGATTGGAATGACTTATTGTACGCTTTTTATCCTTTTTAATTTAAACTGTACAGGTGACAAAAATAAGAGAGAATCTCTCCATTTTGACCTGAATGAATATTTTTATGCACAATTTTAATATGATTGCTGATTTTTTAAATGTTAGTTTTTAGATACGTATTTACATAACATATATTACGTACACATTAAGTTAATTACGTATTACTGTATTACGTATATTACATAACTACGTATAGTACGTATTACATTACATAACATATACTACGTATTTACATAATTACGAATAATTATACAAATACTTAATACCCATAGACGCATATGCATAATTTAATTACTTTTAAATCATTTTCCAATTGGTTGTTTAATTTGTTAAATTACATTTTGTTCGGGGGAGGAGGGGAATACAAAAATTGAACTAAGAAATGAGCACAATCAGTATTTCCCCGATCAGTACGAGTGCGTGCCAAGCAGGGATATTCCTGTTCTGCCGTAATTTCACTGGAAGAACCAAGTTAATAGGTATTTTCCATCTTATACACAGAAAACGCCATTCTTTTCCCACTCTTATAGCCAGCTGGCATGCCATGTAAAAGAATGTTGTGGCAATAGGAATGCAGGTATCAATAAAACAATAAGTAGTAGTATTTAACTAGCCTTTGTGGCATCTAAAACTGAATCGGTTAATTCAGCCTTTATAGTACAGTAGAACCCCGATAATTCGGATTAATTGGGACCAGACCCAATCCGGATTATCGAAAATCCGGATTATCCGGAGAATAAGAAAAAAATGAAATAAAATAAAACATACATACAGAAAATCACCTTTATGTTTAACTTATTGATTATTTACAGACAGTAAAAATGTTTACTTTGTAATAAAAAAGTTTGTAATGATTTGCTGTGCCAGTTTTCTATACCTTTTGTGAGCCGTACGATCACACATCTGCTTGAGCATAAGTAGTTCATTGGGTGTAATGTAAATCAGAAAGCTTAAGGTATTCTTCTGAAAAGATATCAGAAAAAAGTTTTTTTTTTAATTCAGAATACGATGATAAAACAAGTTTATGCAATGGAAATTAACCAAATCGTTTCTCCATCGCTTGACCAAACCGATCCGGATTATCCGGAGATCCGGATTTACGGGGTCCGGATTTGCGGGGTTCTACTGTATTTCTTTTTTTCCTCCAGGCATATTATAAAGATATGATAATTTTCAATGTGAAACTTCAATTATTTTTTTCTTAATTATCTACCATTCTAAACTATGCTTGTTATTATTTTTTCAAAAAAAAAAAAAAAAAAAAAAAAATGATGGCGGAGAGGAGGAATATTTTTATTGGCGAGTAAAATTTTTTTATGGTTACCAGATTTTATCAAATTTGCAGATCTGAAAAATTTTTGCACATCTACACCTATCATGACCTACCTCTAGAATTCAAAACTACCATCAGTAAAAAAATTTATATGTATATACATATATATATATCACTTTCTTCTGGACACGATAACTTCTATAATTCTGCTCCAATCTCTTTCAAACTGATACATAAAATCAAGGGGTATAAAATCTCGGTCGAGTTCGTTAATGGGTAAAATCGGGGGGTGGAAATAGGGAGGGTTTTTGTGAAAACCGAAAAAAACGGCATAACTTCTTAATTAGGATAGATCTAGAATCAGTTTAAAGTTTATATTACTTCTAAAAAATGGGCCAAAAATTTATGCATGACAGATTTTTGATAAAGTTAAAAATAGGCTCAAGGGGCGAAAAAAATAGGATTTTTGAGCGAAAAAAATTCATAACTTCGTCACTTCTCAAGCTATCAAATCCAACTACATTTTTTATAAATGTTCTCAAAATTATCTAAAGCTTTTGCATTTACAAGTTTTTGATAGGACCAACTTTTACCAATGAAAAGAAAAAGGGGGGTGTAAAAAGAAAAAAATCCCTAACTTGGTCAATTCTTAAGCTGTCAAATCTAATTAAATTTATTTTACATATTCTCAATAATATCTACAAATTTTATATTAAGTTTTTCACAGGACCGATTCTTATAGCCCCCCCCCCCCCCAAAAAAAATAGGAGTTGGAGAAAATTCCTCAAATCCAAATTGCTTTTATTTTGACTCATATTCATTTTTGATTTTAAATGCATCCCAATGGCAGATCCTTTTATTTAGGAACTATGTAATGTGACGTATTAGCCTTTTTTTTTTTTTTTTTTTTTGATAAAGGAAGACTATATTTCAAAAAAGGCTGCCAAACAGGGTATTTTGAACAGAATTTCCCGAAGTGATTGTGATTGTAAAATTGAGGAAGTATTCAAATAACAAATTGCGTTTTTTCTGACTCATATTAAAATCCATTTTTACTCTCAAACGTATCCAATTTACAGGTCCTCTTATTTAGGAACTATATAATGTGACTGATTAGCCAGTTTTTTGATAAAGGCAGAATATATTGAAAAAAGACTCCGAAAATGGGTACTTTGAACAGAATTTCCCGAAGCGATCGTGATTGAAAATTGAGGTATTCAAATAACAAAATTGCGTTTTTCTGACGCATTTTAAATTCAGTTTTGCTCTCAAACGCATCCAATTGACAGGTTCTGTTATTTAGGAACTGTTTAATGTGCCGTATTGGCCAGTTTTTTTTTTTTTTTTTTTTTTTTTAATAAAGGCTAAATCTTTATATATAAAAATCTTCTGTGCATGTGTATGTAATTGAACTCCTCCTAAACGACTGGACCGATTTTGATGAAATTTTGTGTGTGCGTTCCAGTAGATTCGAGAATGGTTTAGATTCACATTTCGACGAAATTGATTCAGTACTTTTTTAGTAATTAGGCAAAAACTAATAGTTAGTGATTTTTCGCTAATTAAAAGTGCTGTATATATAAAAGAAAGTCAGGATTTCGTATTAATCACAGCACAAAAAAATCTACCTAACCAAAAATATTAAAAATTTAGGTAAAAATACTTCTTATAACATCGAGTGCCGCTAAGAAATAATTTTCGAAAATTCCACCCCTAAAATGAGTAGAAAAAAGAACGAACTTTTAAAAAATTCCTTAAGAATAAGCTTTTGTAGTTATTTTTCAACTGATAACATATTTTAGTGCATTTTTTTTATTCTGAATCGAATGGTACTAAGCAAATTCGTTTAAATCCAGTAGTTCGTGAGATAATTCACATTTTCCTAATTTGGCAATGTCTTCGGCGCAAAAACCTGAAATTTTCAATGCTCATCTTTATATATAAAAATCTTCTGTGCGTGTGTATGTAACTGAACTCCTCCTAAACGACTGGACCGATTTCAATGAAATTTTTCGTGTGTGTTGCGGTGGATTCGAGAATGGTTCAGATTCACATTTCATCGAAATTGGTTCAGAACTCCGCCCTGGCGACCAGTCTGGTCTCCAGGTCTTAGGATTTGGTCATTGACTTTTTTGTAAAAGGTTTTTAATAATGTCTACCCTTATATTAAATCAAAATATCTTTCATTTAATGCAAAAAAAAAAAAAAAGTTTATGGAATTCTTCCCCATCTGTAAAGCGCAAAAAAACCATCGCCAAATTACAATTTGGCAAAATTGATAGATGGGACAATCAAGTTAATTATAATATGCAACTATACATTTATAAATACTTAGGTATTTAGGTTCCGTCGACCAATTCCGCCAAATTGTACAAATCGCCATACTAATTGAATCTGACATTCACGATCATCCATTATTGTCATTTGATCTTATAGTTTGGCGATCATTTTATGGTTGGCGGGAAAAAAAACAGGTTATTGAATTCTTCCTCATTTGTAAAGCGCAAAAAAAACATCACCAAATTATAAGATTAAATTCCAATAATGGATGATCGTAAATGTCGCATCCAATGACATTAAATATTATACACCTGTTTAAAACGTCATAAAGTGATTTTTATTTCGGCTTTTTATTTGTATTTTTATCAATATTTTTTCTATTTGTTTGTTTTTCATTATTTAAAATGAAATTTATGTGAATATGAATAATTTGGCTATGAGATTGGTGATTTGTACAATTTGGCAAAATTGACAGATGGGATAATCAAGTTAATTATAATATGCAACCATACATTTATAAATACTTAGGTATTTAGGTTCCGTCGACCAATTTTGCCAAATTGTACAAATCGCCATACTAATAGCCAAATTTTACATATTGACATAATTTTTATTTGAAATCAGAAAAAAAAACAATTAATTAGTAGAATATTAATAAAAAATCCAAATAAAAAGTACAAAATAAATCATCTTTATATATATAAATCTTTTGTGCGTATGTCACTGAACTCCTCCTAAACGATTGGACCGATTTTAATGAAATTTTGTGTGTGCGTTCCAGCGGATTCGAGAATGGTTTAGATTCACATTTCATCGAAATTGATTCAGTACTTTTTTAGTAATTAGGCAAAAACTAATAGTTAGTGATTTTTCGCTAATTAAAAGTGTTGAATAAGTTCGATGAATAGAGTGCGGACGGAATGTCCGAGCGGTCTAAGGCGCCAAATTTAAGCTCAGCTTCTTTAAGAAAGAGATCGCGTGTTCGAACCCCACTCCTGACAAACGTGTATGCGTTACAATAATATTTCCTGTATTATAATTTTGATTAACCGACTTCAGAAAATCGTTAACTTTTAACTAAAAAGAGAAAAAATAACTTTTCTATGAAAAATTGAACCGACTTCAAAATATACTGATGAGTGAAAAATAATTTCCTTACATAATTGTAATAAGAAATTAAATTAAGAGTGTAGTGTTTATCGTGCATATTACCATATTTACGTACATTTATTTGATTTTCTGGAGTTGGTGCCAAGAAGGACAACGTCTGTCGGTGACAGGACAACGTCTGTCGGGTCCGCTAGTATATATATATATTTTAAAAAGCTGTCAAAGTGAGCACTTCGCACAAAATTTCCCTAAGCGATCATGATTAAAGAATTGAGGATGTATTCAAATAACTAAGTGGTTATTTTATGACTCATTTTTTAATTCAATTTTGCTCTCAAACGCATTCCATTGACAGTTTTTTATTATTTAGGAACAATATAATGTGAGTATTGGTTGATTTTTTAAATAAAATCAGAATATATTTCAAAATATGTTGTTAAAATGGGCATTTGAGTCGAATTTCGCTTGAGATGATTCTGATAAAATCAGTTCTTACAGGAAAATGAAATTAAAATTTTTAAAAACGGCCAAATTAAATTTTTAAACTGGGTTTATCTCTAATAATATTTTATTTTTTGTTGTTGAAATAAACACTCTTCGAAAACTACCTCCGCCTATAGGCCAAGCTGACAGGGCTTTTTACTTCTTTTGAGCAGCCATTATGAATGATAGTTTTTAAAAAACGATTAAATTTTAACCAAATATTTTGCTTATTCAAGCTTTTTAAGTGCATTCGTAATTATGTAAATGCGTAGCACCTACAGTCGTCGTTCAATTCGTCCGTCTGTCCGCCTAACAGAGCAAAAACTACCCAACTGAATCACTTGAAATTCAAAATATACAACTGTTGCATAATTTTGTCGAGTCACTTCAAATTTTATGAAAATCTGATGAATAATTTAATTACAGGGGCAACCAAAATTATTCCGTTACACGATTTTTAATGGAAAAAAATAATTTCAAGTGCATTTTAATGAAGTTACTCTCTTTTAAACATAATAAAACTGATATGCATTTATGAAGTATGTACTACAATATACATTTTGTACAAACTGTTGTGCAAAGAATATTTGTTATTAATTTACAGGGCCACACAAAAGTATTTCATTATATAATGGTATAGGAGGAAACAGTGTTTGGGGTGCGTTTCAATTACTTAAACTATATACGTTGCTGAAGTTTACTACAAGTTACTTCCTGTATAACAGAAAACATATAGTATTTACAAGGACACACAAAAAATTTCGGCTATTATACTGTATCTGAAATATTGTGTACTATTTCACCAAGATCTGAATGTTTTTAAAACTTCGCTATAGTACGAACGCACCACATTTGCTATGTTTGACATGCAATTTCCGACTTATTATTGCTAACGTCTCAGACGGTCATCTGATATCGCACTTCTTTGTCTAAACTAAAGTCGCGCTGCATTGCTGCCGACGGTGGACACATTGAGCATGACCATATTTAATTTGTTTTTGTATATAAACTGTGTCTTGTTTAAAACATAACCATACTTATTCGACGCCTATATATAATATGAAAATTATAACAATAAACAGAATTTTTTTGGCATAATGATTATTAAGTTTATATTTATAAACAAGAAAGGAAGAAAAATGCTTCTTTTTAAACGACGTTATTTACAACCTTTAATAAAAGTGTCTGCTCTTAACGACTTTAAAATGTTATTTTTTTTTAAGGCAACGACCTTTATAGCCAGTATATATAACAAAGTTATTTAAAGTTCAAATTCTCAACTGAAGCGTACTTTCTGAACCACTATCTTTTGCTCTAGTAATTTATTTCCCCTGAAGGACATAAAGTACTTGAGAAACCCTACTTAATGCTTAAAATGTCTGTTTACTCCACGAAGAACTTCTACAACATTATTTCAGGAAAGCTAACCTATGTGGTAAATAGGGTATGCATGTATGTGTGTTTTTATCCATAAGATAAAGCACCAGTAGTTGTCCACTTAAGAGCATTTATCCAATTATCATTAAAGTGTTAGTGAATTCCGGCAACCATACTTTTTTTAGCCTAATTCTAACCTTCAGAATAAAGATTCAAAGTTTCAAAATATATTTTTCGGAAGAAATGAAAAATAAAAATTTTACCTTCTTCTATGCTTTAGTAGTAGGTTCAGTCAATTTTTGAACCTTAAAATTAATCAAAATATCGATTTATATATATATATATATATATATATATATAAATACTTTTATAAATACATCCAAAGTTATTCAGACAATACCATTAAATAAACCAATGAAACCAGTATTTTTACAATCATATTAAAAACAGTTGAAGTTTGAAGAGAAATAGAAGGCAGATTACCAAATTACTAAGAAATACATGGATAAATGGACATTATATAACCAGAGTAATTCATATATTACCATACAATAAACCATTGAAACCAGTATTTTTACAAATATCTTATTGAAAACAGTTGTAGTTTGATGTGAAATAGAAGGCAGATTACCAAAATAATGAGAGATAAATGGATAAAAAGACAGTAGAAGGCTTTTCTGTTAAACTGCTTCTTCAGGGATGTATAGTTTAACAAAAAAGCAAAAATATCCAACCAGTTTCTGTTATGAGTCGTGCTGAAAGCTAAGAATTCGACTCCCAATACACCCAACTGGCTGGAAGCTATTCACATGACAAATTAGTAGAAAGATACTCATTGAAGAAAATAAAATCAATATGACAAAACAACAATAATACAATATTCCTTAAAAAAAAAAAAAAGATATATATACTAAAATATTTACCATTACCCAAATCCTAGCAAGATTTGTAGTGCAATCAGATACAAACTATGTGTGACTTACTAACAGTCAAGGTTATGGTCATAGTATAAATCACATAGATAATAAAATAAAGTTGTAACAATAATTATAAAAATTAGTAGAACATATATTATACTATATAATTCACAATATATTTAGAAAAAAAATAAATGCTATTGTTAGAAGTATTATATTTTTATTTTTAATCAATTCTTAATATTACTATATTAATTATTTAACTAGAATATATTACTACAACTTCTAGCAGAAAATTATTTTAGTGCTGCCATCTATAGGATTAATATATTAATTAAATTATACGCTTATGGTGCTGCCCTCTATTATAGGAAAAAATAAAAAAAATATTTAATAGCTAAGAATTTCCAAGAATGATTTCTATTCTAATATTTTACAAATAATTTCTTTAAGACAAATACAATAGACAACCATATCTTATCTCAATAACTTGATCATTTTTAAGTTATGCATTAGGTAAACATAAACTTTAATACTATGTGTAAAGTTATTTTTTTTGTTTAAATGTATAATAATTAACCATTGCGTATTATCCAGACAACACCGCCCTCCTCCGTAATCTAACATCTAACCCACCCAACCATCCTATTATTCATATTTTTTTATTTATTTTTATTTTTTTTTTGTATTATTTTTATTTTTTATAATTTTTTTAAATATTCTTTTATGCAATGTGTTAATTATTTTTAAGATCATGTAATAACTTATTAAAGACTATAGGAGTTCTTATCAATAACATCATATGGTGCTGCATAAATTAGCTTGTTAATGTTTGCAATATTGGTTGAAGAGAAAATAGACAGCTAATACTAAATAAATGTTTATACAGATAATATTTTTTTAACCAAATGTAAAGGATAACCATATCTTATAGCAGTGTCCAGTAAATGACTGACCCATTTTGAATGTAAATAACAAAAAAACTGTTTGAGATAAAAATGCGCGGCTTGCTGTATTGTTATTAGAATATAAATAAATTTTAAAATATGCCTTTTGTTAATGTAATATAATTATATTTAAAATAATATCTCAGTCTCAAGACTGAGGAGGGGAAATATAATACAGATGGTTCAATCACAAATATTATTTTAAATCACTTTCCAACCAACGTACCCTATTTCTGAAGCTGATTCGAGAGTCGATTGAACATATAGATTCAGATTCGACAACATATAGATTCAGATTCAGCCGAAAATCTCATATTTATGAAAATTAGAGTCATGTCTGTATTCAAACAGCCTGTTACTGCCAGCGCGATATTTTTTTCCAAAATTTGAACTATATTAACAAAGTACATGTTTAAAAATTTATTGATTTTCTAATAACAATTCTGCAAACCGCGCATTATCTCAAACCGTTTATTTGTTATTTAAGTTCAAAATGGGTCAGTTATTTACTGGACACCCTGTATATATATATATACATACATATATATATATTAACTAAAAGTTTCTTTAATTTTGGTATCTCATTTTTTCCTATACAACAATCATATCGTGAAATATTGTAAATTTTGTTAATAGATCCAGCGCAATGACCCTTGCAAATGAAAAATTTAAACTGATTTTTTTCTCTGTTCATATTTTTATAACATGCTTGTTCGAAAAACACTAGGGCTTTTTCGCTCATTTAGATAGAAGTTTGAACTTTTGTTTTACTTTTTCTCCATGGGGTATTTAATTTTTTTGTGTATAGATTTAACATTCAAGCTATTTTTTAAAAAAAATATTTAAATGGCGAATTTGTTGAATTTACTTCATTTTTTATATACACAAGAGAAAAAAAATTCCTATTAAATGTAAAATCCTATACATCTAAAAATCCATACACAGTTTTATGTAGTACATTCTAATGAATGTGGGAAAAAAAATCGAAGCAAAAATACTCATATTTATAATAGCAGTAGGAATTTTTAAAAAGTTAATGTAAAAAATTAAACTTTAGTAAAATAATAGGAATAGCTTTACAATTTTCTCTTTTAAATTTTATTTCATTTTTAATACTAAGTATTGTGCCACCACATATATTAAGGTATTATTCAAAATTGAAGAGATGGTTTCAAAGTTACTGTGTCTACTTAAGTTTTCAGCTTATCCAACTTATTATTTTTAATATAATAGAGTATATATCAACAGTAGTTTAATTTAAAATAAAATACTTTTTGGATACCAATATCTTAATAGAGAAAAAAATTCTTTTATTTAATTGGAACATTTGGGTAATTTAAAAGAACAACATTTTCTCTAAGATAATAAATAGTGGTCTGCAAAAAGACTTGGCAACTCTGTAGTTAGGTAGGTAGATAACTTTGTCTACCTGTATTTGTAGGCCAAGCCGGGAAGCTAATATCCAATCACTCAAGGATACAACACTTGGCGAAAGTCAAAGCTTGCCAAATGGCTTGGAGGAAAAAGAGTTATTCCACCCATCATTCACTCCTGTTCCAAGATTCCTTGATAACATCGTATAGTGTCGCCATCTACTGAAAAAAATGTATTATGCAAAAAATTTATTTGAAAAAAAAAATTTTAATGGAATTTTTTTTATGTACCATCAAATATTAATTAATTATGTACGAGTAACTTGTTGTGTTAACTTAATTTGTAAATTTTAATTTATATTTCTTTATATTTCTTATAGCATTGAAAGTATAGTACTAGTAGTAGAGTACTGAAAGTATAGTATTCTTATAGAATTGAATAGTATTTTTTATAGTATCTAAAAAGCCAATCTAAAAGTTTTTATCTAATATAGATACTGAAAGTTGAAGAGAATTAATAAGAAATCACTAAACGAAAACATGAATTATCTGTATAATTGATAATGTTTATTAATATTAATTATATATATAAATAATAATGTTAATTAATATAATTTTACATTTATATATATATTAATATTAATTAATAAATAGTTAATATTAGTTACATATATTTAATAATTGATAACATTTTTTTAAAGAAAATCTTAAATTATGATAGTGGAAGATTAATGTAATTAAAGATTTTCCTTTTTTTAAATTATTATCATTAATTAAATGCATAAAATATTAAAATTTGAATATTTATAATTAATATTTTTATGTTTCACTATTTTATAATTATAAATGAAACAGTAATTATTAAAATGAATACTAATAAATTAATAGAGATTTTTTTTTTATGTATGAACAATACTTTATTTTAAAACACAAGAACTTTAATAAATTGGTTTTACTAATTTGATATTCATCTCTTACAACACGGTGGTAGCATAAATAAAATAAAGATATTTTTTATTTTATGTAAGAATTATTAAATTATACATTATATTTATTTAATTATTAAAAAACAGAATTTAAAAACCCTTATTAATTATTTAAATTTATTTAAAATTAAACTCTATGTAATAAAATTTTAAATAAAATTTTGTAACTTAATTGTAATTAAAATTTAATTGTCTAATTGACAATAAAAATAATACAAAGTAACTGATTTTTATAATATTCTTTATTGATTACTTAAATAAAGATCAAAACAAAATTCTACAGGAGCAAGGACACAACTCATAATTACATACTTAATTACTTATAATTAATACTTATAATTACAAGCTTTCTGCTTTAACCACCACGTTATGCCTTTGATACTTTATCGTACATTCCAAGTGCCTGATATACGACAAAAATTGTAAGTAAAACGTCTGAAGCAGCGATGATGCGTGAGAAAATGCGTAATGCTAGTCAAAGCATTTGGCAAACTGACTTTAGCCAAGCGTTGTATCCTTGAGTGATTGGATATTAGCAGCCGGGAAAGGCTATTTTCCTTCTCTTAAACATCGTCAAAGAAAATAACATATAAAATATAAATATAAATCACAAGGAGAAGATCAAAATTTAACACTAGAATGTCTAGAAATTTTATTCCACCTTTATAAAAATATTTCACCACCAGATTTTTTATTAAAAAGTATTCAACTTAGCTCTCTGTAGTTTCTATATAAGTTACTTTATAAAGAAATTTGACGGTATTAAATTGACCCTAGTTGGACGTTCTAATGTTAAAAGCAAAAATGTAGGTCTTTTATTAATATTATTGTAAGCCTTATGTAATATTACATCATAGCTTTAAGCATCCTGACAGCAATGTAACAGTATGAATGAAGCAAAATTTTAATAATGTGAGTGTTTAATTTTTAGAGCCTGGCCGACCAAGTTCACATGCGATAAAAGGGAAAAATTCCTTTTGCAGTTTTCTTGACTTTTGTAATTGGATAAAAAGCCAATTGGCACATTTCATATTATTGTTATAATTCTCCTACAATTACACAATATTGTTCAGGGATGTAGTTGGAAAAAAATATTTGTGGGAACTCACCTTTCATAGAATAGATGTTGATTACCGGATTTTTGCTAAACCGAAATCCTGTTTAAAACATAAAGCCAACTTTTTTTTTTCAATGTACAGTTATAATTACAGTAGACTCCCTCAAATCCTCACTCCTAAAATCCACAACTCTCTAAAATCCGCACATATTTTACGGATGTAAACAATGAAACATTCAGTTCAGATGTAGGTGCAAAATTTCACTTTTTAAGTTTTATATCAATTCCATATATTTTTTAATTTGTAGTATTTGTTAAGGTTATTGAATTCATGTTTTTTCATGAAGAAAGAATAATTTATTTCTGAAAAAATCAAGATATTGCTGATATCATTGGTAATGACAATTTACCAAATATATTTATGTATTAATCAAACTTTTTTAGTTATTAAGTCTGGCTAAACCTGAAATGAAGCTTCATTATTTTATGATTTTGATGTGAATTAGTAATGTACCTTTATGAAGCAAGTTTCATTGAATAATTTAGGAAAAACACATTTCATCTCTATAATGAATATTTAATTGTACATTATTATTAATTTGACCTTTGCTTTTAGTATTTTTATCATTTTAAAAACTATCTAATTTTTAATTTTAGTTTATTACTTATTTTAATATTTTAGCATATTGTAAGCATTCATTATAGTTCTGATTGCACTATTATTTGCACTCAAATTATTGTTTAAAAAATGTAAACAAAGCAATGACCAGAAATCCGCAAAATTCTAAAATCCGCAAAAGCTGTGCGGATTTACGGGAGTCTACTGTATTACATTCTAGTTCTTATAGTATTGTATTTATATAGCATCCATATAAAATCAACATTTAATCAACCTCATAGTAACATTTTTCATTGTGAATCAAAATAAATTGAAATAAAAGAAATAAATCCACATATTTATTACTGGCACATCTATCCTTGAAGATTATCATCGATAATGAGAAGTGTTTTCTGTGCTCCCTGATTAACTACAAGCTGTCTCGATTGCTAATTTTCTTCGTGATCACCACCAAGTTTTCACATATTGTTCAAGACAAAAACATTCTTAGGGAGAATTCTTCATTCTTAGGCTTTTTAGATGGCTTTTGAATATAAATAAAACAGATTTTCTTAAAACTAGCATAAACTAACGTTTTGCTCAGGAAAAAAAGAATGTGCTGTGAGTAAGCTATTGTTTTAAAAATCTTTTATTATTTTTTTTTTTTTTTCCATAACAAGTCAAATATTTCTGGGAACGGCGCACCCACCCAATTACAGCACTGTTATTGTTGCTAGCATCTTTTTAATGCCAACCGATATATTTATTTGATTACAGTATATAAACTATTTCCCTGTGTGAAGAGTGAGTGCAACATAATAAAATGTTTCACTTCACCATACCAAATATTATCTGCAATATTTTAAATTTTCATATTGTAATTAGAAATTAAGATTATTCTTATGTTTTTCACAGATCATTCTAATTTTTGGCAGTTCTTGTGCACATGATTTCACTTTTTAAAATGTGCCAGAAAGTTTTGCACTGCTGAGCAGATTTGAGAAACGCCCTAAGGGTGTATTCAAACTGCTTATTTTTTTACTCATTTTTAACTTTATTTTTGTTCTGAAATGTATCCAATCAGCAGATTTTCTTATTCAGAAACTGTATAATGTGCCAAACTAGTCAATTTTTTGATAATGGCAGAATATATTGTAAAAAATGCAAAGTTGGTGTTTTGAATTGAATTTTCAAAATTGAGAGAACTGGGAATAAAAAAAAAAAAAAGGGTCACTCTGAGAAAATAATTGTTTGTAAATCAAGTTTTAATTAATTGAGCAGAAAAACACTGTTGCTTATATACTTTTTTGAAAATCACATCAGCAAATTTCATGTTTTACTTATAAAAATTAATCTAAAAATGTATCCAAAAATTTTTAATTGTTGTATGTGGAAAAATATTTCTTTGAATATAGCCTTAAGAAGTATAAGATCTGTTTTTATTTATAAGGAATTTTTAAAAAACTTAAGATATCTATATGCACTCTGCATCAATTATCATGATGCATATATATATATATTTATATATAAACTATTTACACAGAACAAAAAATAAATAAATAAAAATTTTTTGCCCAAACTGTATAAATATAGGCATGCATGTATCACATTCTCCCCAATCTAATTATGCCTAGGTTGAAGCAGTAAAAATAATTTCTAAATTTTTACTTTTATATTCAATTATTTTTATATTACATAAGCTTTATTTTATTATAAAGTATTTAAATACATATATTTATATAAAAATATTTCATGCTTACACAGATTATTTTTATTATTCACAGGTGTGCCATCCATTATGTCAGAGAAAAATGTACCACGGTACATAACGGTTGAAGGACTACGGTTTGCCGAAGGATTTGATCCAGAGTCTATTAGATCAGCATTATCTTACCAGCCTCAACCTTACGATGTTTTTGTAGTCACATACCCAAAATGTGGCACTACATGGATGATGCAGATTGTACTGCTTATATTACACGAAGGACAATTACCGGAAAGTACAGAGGAATATTTTGCTTGCACACCCTATCTAGAAATGTTAGGAGCAGAAGCTGTCGACAAGATGCCAAGACCCTCTCCTATACGTTCACACTTACCCTTTGAGATGATTCCTTTTGCTAATCATGCGAAATACATATATGTTGCTAGAAACCCAAAAGACTGTTGCATATCTCTATATCATCACACTAAAATGTTTCCATCCTATGGCTTCCATAATGGGTCATTCGATGACTTTTTCAAAGTCTTTTTAAAAGGAGAAACGGATTATAATGATTATTTCGATCACCTTATTTCTTGGTATGAACATAAAGATGACGAAAATGTTTTTTTCATAACGTACGAGCAACTGAAAGATGACACAAAAGGAGCTGTTTTGCAAATAGCTGATTTCTTAGGTGAACATTATGGCAAGCTTTTGCGACAGAAGCCCAAACTACTCGAAAAAATACTTCATTACAGCAGTTACGATTTCATGCAGCAGGATACATTCGACTTGTGGAAAGAAGCTCTGAAAATAACACCTGAGGCTTTATCCGATGCAAATTTGCCACCCGGACTCTTATCATGGGCAGAAAGCGCAGTGGATTCTCATTATGGTCAACAAAGTCAATGTCATTTTGACAAGCGTCAATTTGGTCAACATTTAGCTATACCACAAGTTAATGTTCGAGATCTAATGCGAAGAACAAGCTTATTCGATTGGGATACAACTCTCAAGCCAGTGCAAGAACAAAAACTGAAAAAGAAAATTTTAGAGAAAACAAAAAATTCACAGGTGATGGAATTGTGGAGAGAAGATGAATTTATGAGTTCTCTAACAATATAAATTGTGGGGTTTTATATTAAACATTGTTTCTACACAGTTTGGAGCCAGTGACTTTTTAAAGTTAATTTTTTTAGAGTATTTATTTACTTATTTAAATTATTTTTTATGAGTTGTTGTTGTTTCTGTATAGTTTAATAAAAATAAATGTTTAATAAAGTTTAATAAAATGTATTACTTGCAAACTTTATTTCAATGGTAGAAAAGATACTGTTTTAACAAACAGAAATAATGCAAAAATCATAAATTGCAGGTACTAAAAAGGAGACAAACATTTTTGCTTTGAATAAACATAACTAAAATTAAAATAACCACTAAATATTTAACAGGCAATTGCATGTTCATGCAAAAATATCTGAAACATTTGAAACAGGGAAAGTGGCGGTTTTTACCGCCTAGAAGAAAAATGATATTGGGCACAGGATCAATTGCTACTGAACTAATTTGCTCTATCTAAATGAATTTCTGGGCAATATGTATTTTTAGGAGTTGTACCACTATTTTGAAAAAAAATATTTATTTTATTTAACCCATTAAGCGGTCTAGCCATGTTTTTCTGTCATAAAATATTTTAATTCAAAGGCTGATTTAACACAAGATTGATATTAATTTTAATTTTCTGAATTGTATGAGATAAAAATATATGTAAAGTTACCAAATACAAATTTTCATACCAATGCATTTCACAGTTATTATTTCACAAATCATTAAACATGAATGAAAAAATATGAAGGATGCTTAAAAAGTTAAAGGCAAAAATTTTTTATGTCAATGTTTTTGAAAAGTTAAAACAAAACCCTACAAATCTTGTGTTTTGCACCAAAGCAAACATAAAGAATGTAAAAAGAATAGAAATTCACTCTATTACTTATTTATAACTATCCATTATTACATTTAGTCTTGATTTTCTGTATAAGTCTAATTACTAGATTTTTTCCCTCCAAAAGCTTTTATGTCATTTGTCTGTGCCATTTCTCAATGGTCTCTTTTCCTGTAAGGTAAAAGCAATCTATCTATATATCAACAGCAAATGCCAAATGACCCCAGTTATTAATAATAGGTCACAAACACAAAGGATAGAAAAGAAAGAGTTATAAGTTTGAAAAGCAAACAAAAATCTTTTAAGCTTATTAAGGGTTTGTATAACCTCCTCAGTCCCGATGTCGCCTGTAGGAGATACTAAATAACATCCTATAAATTAATTAAACGGCTTTTAACATAGTTAAAATTACTTCTGGAACTTTTTAATAAATGCATTGATACTAAGAATTGATATATAAAATGATACATCCTTGGAAATGTTGTATAGTAATTCTAAACTAGTTTTTGCGGTCCCTTGTAATATTTGTCTCAGGACAGAAGAAGTTAAGTACATAAATCACGTGCAAAACTTTTTGAAAACCTAACTTTTTATAAAAATTTTAATTAATCAAATTTTCAATTAATTTTCAGCAGTGAAATTATTGAATATATTTAATATGTGATTTATCAAATTGTTAACTAAGTGAAGAATGAACACAGTGTTCCTGGCATGAACATTTTTCACTTTGTTGGTTCTACGCTTAGTTAGCATTGTGATAAATCACTTGTTAAATATTCACTAACTTTTTAAGTAGAAAAAGATCTAATGAAAGTTTTTTATTAATTTATTAGGGATACCTATAAATATGGGTACTCCAAAATACCAGAGACATGTAAACAGGGTTGGGCATTGTAGGTCCATGGATCATTTAGTTACAGGTTAAGTTTTTTAGTTTTATAAAATATTAATAAAAACAGTGTACATAAAATTGTAGTTTTAACAATAAGATTTTAATAAAATAAATTCAAAATGTTTACTTTTCTCTTTTATTAGACAATTTTTTTTTCTAAAACAAAATATTAAACAACAGATTTGTTTTGGACAAGAAAACAGATATACAGAAGAACACAGTTTAATTTTTTTTAAATGCGTTTCTCCATTTTTAGCTCCAGAAAATTTATCAAATTCAAAGTATCATAATGCAGTAAGTTTTTGTCACGCAAAAATAGAATGTTTACTGCTTTGTTTGTTAATAAATAGTTAAATAGAGAAAATAGGTAGGAAATAGAGAGGTAGGAAATAGAGAAAAATTCCGAACTATAATTTATAGGACTTAGGGACTATAATTTTTTTAATTTCATCTCTTAAAAAAATAACCATTCTTTTTTAATGTAAATTGATATTTATATCATGAACAACATTTGAAACATCTATACAATTGAAAATATATTAGTGTTGAATTCAGTGGGTGACATTCATGCATACATATAAAATTAAGCATAGATTCTAGAGATATTTTTAAAACTAAAGAAAAAAAAAAGTGTTAAAAATATTCATTTCCAGAGGTTATATTTCATATATAAGATTGCATCAAACATTCATTTGGAAACTGAGCAGCCTTAAATGATCTCTTTATTTATTTATATTTTACTACCTTTTCTCTTTTAAATGCAACAGCTTTGTTTGGTTTAGCAATTAAATAACAATGAAGATAAATAAACTTGCATCAGCACGGAGGAATACATCTGCTTTTTTCATGTTGGCTTACGACAGTAATGTAGTAGTAGTAATAAAAACAGAGAGTATATCCTCTAAACAGGTATACACTCAGGGCAGAAGGTATACCCTAGAGTGTATATGCTACAGATTTCTTGGGAAACAGAGAGTATATGGTGTCTATTAAAAAGATCCAAAAGGTATAAGGCATATATTCCCATATAACCTAAACTATAGCCCTGACTTAAGAGCATTAATTGTTTACAGCCAATTCTTTTTAGTCCACAAAACTTAAGACTAAACTTCTGTAGATGATAGGAAATTATTTATTTACATTTTTCTTTTACACATTAAAAAAGGATTTATTATCAAAGATGAATATATGTTACAATGGAATGATAATAGTTTTAAGTATGTTTTAGAATGACAATGACTTTAAAGATGTTTAGAAACAGTATCTATCTTCAACATGAAAGGGGCTTTTTTTAAAAGTACATAGCGTTTTCAATGGTACATGCTGCTTCAATGTCTAAGATACAAAATAATGCAAATGGATTAAAATTCTTACTCTGCAGTGAAATTGCAGAAGAAATAAATAATTAATCTATAATATAATAAATATTATTATATCAATATTCAGTAGAGAAGAGCATATATATAATGTAAGTAAATATTGATGCCTGTTATTGAGGGGATGGAAAGTTATTCTAAAAAAAGATTAAAATTTATAATTATGGATGTGAAAGATGTTCTACAAGATACTGGCTAGAAAGAAAACAAAGAAATTAAATGACAGATTCAGACAAAGAAAACAGTAACATTTAGAAATAAATCTTTCTATATTTTAATTAATCATCATTGGCTGAAAATTTTAATTTATTATATCTAGAGAACATCACTGTTTACACATTTTATACTAATGAAGGCAATAGAATGATAAGCATTAAATTATTCAATGAAACAGCCAAATAATAAAAAAGACAGTTATAAAATACAAATATTTATTCAATAAATAAAAGTACAAAAGTATAGAGGAACAACCATTAAAGAAATAAATATTTATTATTAAAAAATACAGATATTGTTTAATCCTTTAAATTTATAACGTCAAATAATTTTGTACTTTGTAACTTTAGAACCTGAAATAAATAAATCAAAATATAAATCTGAAAATCTGTTTACAATAGACTATTTTTATACAATTACAGACTTCCCAACATTGAGATAACTATATTAGAAGTAGTGTAATAATATAGATGTTTAAGGAAAAAATAATATCTTAATAATGACATAAACAAATAGAAAAGCCTTTTGAAAGAACTTTGTCTTTCTTTTACGGATGCAAAGAACTTGTATTACCATTTTGAAAACAGGAGCAAGACCTTTGCATCCTTGCTCCTACTTTTTGCCAAGCTGATAAAAGTGGTATCAGGTGTTCTTTACGTCTGAAGAAGAAAGACAAAGTTCTTTCAAAAGGTTTTGCACATTTTTTATTTTTTAATAGAGTTTTCCATTATTGGTTCACACCAGTTTATTCAATATTTTAATATAGATGTTTGTTGTTCCAGTTATAGAAATATTGCATAAAAATCAATGTTTATTACAAATAAGAGGGAACAACAGTTTGAATATACATAAAAAAGTCATACTTATTATTTTATTTTTTTTCATTTCATTTTGTAGACTTTAATAACAACACAAACTGTTTGGAGATGGAGGGAGGCTGCAATATACTACATTTTATTTGGAGAATATTTCAATTTCTTTTCATTAAAAAATTTCATTGGTTGCCTATTGCATTCATGTAAATGAAGCTGTGCTGCAAATATAGCACTGTCAGCAAACCATTTGCATATGCATTTCTGAAACAGCAAAATTAAAAAGAATTTTTAACCCCTGCTGTACCACAAAAAACCCCTTCAAAATGATATTTATTTAATTTCATATTAAATTCATAGAAAAACCAAAATTTTGTAGTTCTGTTGTAGAATGGCTACTTGTACAGCGACAGCCATTTTGCATCCAATTAAACCAATGATTTGCAAGCAACTAACAACATACAACAGAATGAGGAAAATTATTGATGTTATTGGTTTTTGTTGAAATTTAAAAAAAATACTGGAACAATTTTGATGAAATTTGATTGGGACCAAATCGAGACTATCCTCTTTTTATTAAAAATAAAAAATATATATAAATCAGTCACATAAGTTACGAGTAATTGGTGACATTTAAAATAAATATGTATGTGTCAAATCTCAAATTAATAACCCCTTTCTTTCTGAAATTGATTTTAAAAAATCACAATGCTATCCATTTTTAGCATATTGAATATGGCATTGAGTAAGATTTTTTCAAAATTTAAATATTTGTGAAAATGGCAGCATTTTTAATAAATAAATAAATTCAATTTGGTCTTATAATTTTAAAGTATTTGGTGGGGTAAAAAAATAAGAAGAAAGAAAAAGAAAATATACAAATATATATATATATATATATATATATATATATATATAATACCATTAAAAGTAGACAAGATTCACCAATGGATTTTATCAATAAAACAATAAACCAAAACGAAGAATTAAATTGAATTATAGTAAACATTATTAACCATTTGAAATTAACCATTGAATTTAATAACTTATAGCACATTGAACATGGAAGGAAAGAAGAATAATATGAATACAAATGAAATTTGTAGAACCAAAGCAGAATCTTCAGGTCCCAAATACTTTGGAACTACAAATGGAGTGTGTGGTTTCATCTTCGTATTTGCCATGAAAAAGCAAAACAATACGAATTTGGGACTACCATCACACAAAAACCAAATTATTAAACAAGGAACAAAGATATTTTACAAAAAGGAGTTGAAAGTAAGTAAAAATAATAGTTATCCATAACAAACAAAAAAGATAAAGCTGAATGGAAATATAATTGAACCGGAGAAAATAATTAATAATCGATATTAACATAAAATTAAATTAATAAAATTATTAAAATTAGAATTAAGAGATAACATTCATATTAACATATAACTTAAAATACATTATTGTTACTTTAATCAGTAACATTTATTGTGACTTTACATGGTAAAAACTCATTATCTTAATATAACATAATAAAAATTAAAAAATAAAATAAAATAAAATAAAAATAAAAGAATAAAAATAATAATAATAATAATAATAATAATAATAGTAATAATATTATTAATAATAACACCAAAAATTATATCAATAACATTAAAAATAATTTGATAATTAAAATATGGTTATTTAATTATAGATATAACTAGACAAATATCCATATATTGGTGTAAATTAAACAGTTTAAAAATTATGTTAAAATAAATAACCCACTCTCAATTTTTTTTTTTTAAATAGGTAATTAACCTTTGCGTTTTTATCCAGACACCACCACCCTCCTCCATACTCTAACATCTACACACCCAACCAACCTATATATATATATATATCTTTATTACTTTTTAACATTTTTAATTTTTTATTATTATTTTTATGTTTTATAATTTTTTTATACATTTTTTACGCAAAGAATTAATTATAAGATCATGTAATATCTAATTATAAATTAAAGAATATATGAATTTTTTAGGATAACCATTATTTATAGCATCATATACAAGCTTTTTAATATTAGTATTAATTAAATGGGAAGAACATAGACATTTTATTCTATATAAATGGTTAAGTATTATATTACGATATACAGAATTATGAAGACATGATTTAAAATTAGTAAGGGTATTAACTTTAAAATTAAATTCTTTCCTTTTGTCATAAATATCAGTTATAAATTTGTTCTCTTTTAATATAATTATATATATATATAGCAACAGAGATAATTTTTTTTTCACTTTTTGTATCAAAATTTAAAGGAAATCAGTCAAATGATTATCAAGCAATTCAAGCACTCACATAAAAAATGCCAATTTGAGAAAAATGTGTTTAAATTTGAAGTTGATTTAGTGACAGCAAATATATTTATCACTTCTGTAATATTCTGTAATTATTTGATTAAAAAAAATGTTTGAGGGTTGAATTCTAGACACTATATGCTATTATCAAAAACTGAAAATAAATAAATAAACTCAATGAAATAAAAATGTATTTTCAAAATTTGACAAGCACATTTTTATACTCATTTTATAATTCTTCTAAAATTCCTTTAAAATGGGAGGATTTATTATTATTATTATTTTAAAAAATATGTTTAAATTATACATGTTTCATAAAAAAAGGAAATATTGTTTCCATAAACTTATTTTTACTGAGAAATGAAAATGAATATTTTTTTTTTTTTTATCAAAACCTAAATGTGCTTTTTAACTACGATATGAACATCTATAGTAATTTCCTAAAATTGTCATCTATACTTGACCCTAAATTGGTGAAAATATTCAGTATACTTGATATAAGTACAGCCATTAAATTATATTTTTGAATAAAGTAATATCCTGAACAAAATAATATTTTTACCTACTTTGCAGGCATACACATATTTTTTTGACACTGAGTGCAGCTTTTGGGCAGAGGACTCATTGCAATATTAATATGCCCAACATAAAAATCAAGATTATTGTACTTCTCCAGGATTTTGTAAGAAATATGTAAACTTAAATAACTATATTATTTTAAACTCTGACCAACTCAATTGTGCTGGTGATCTTAAGGAAAAAGAGAAAATGATTTTCTCTTTTACTCAGATTTAAAGTAAGCTTGCACCACACAATTGTGTGGATCTTTTCTACAAGAACCTGGCATAGATTTTTTTTTAAGTATTTTATTTCAATCAAATATGATCCTATTAATTAAGATTAAAAACCAAGACTTTTAATTTCTACTAAAATTCTTCAGGCCTTAAAGGGATAAGCACTTCTTTTAAAGAATATAAAATAATATTTAATGAAATAAATTCTTGTTAACAAGAAATGTAAGCTCTCATTTTTTTAAATGAAATTTTTAACCATGAATAGTCTAAAGAAAGTAATGTAAAAGAAGAAAATAAATACATAATTTTAATTAAAAACAAATTTACAAACTGAAAAATGTCAAATTCAGCGAACTGATATGGAGCAAATTGTGTTATAAAGTATAACATATATTAATACAATAAATATTACATAATTTATTATGGCATATACAGAGTGATTATAAATGAATATCTCAACTTTACAGGACTTTTAAAAGAAAACAAAAACAACAAAAAGTACAACATTGTTGTTCATTGGAAATAAGAGAATAATAGTTGAAAATTTAAGTTCAACACAGTTATAAATGTTTAATGTGAGCCCTGCCAGAAATACTAATGAAATTGAGGTGATACGAAAACTCATCCCACACTTTTCTAAGTATGTTGTTTTTTATTTTTTTCAATGGTTTTATTAAAGAACACATGTTTGTTTGATCTCTACCAACAGTCCTTGATAAACTTAGAACATGCAGATCTCAAAAAATCACACCAGACATGGTAAAAAAAATATATTGGATGAGTTATCCTACGACCTAGATATTATTTATGTTTCTGGAGGGTCTTACATTGAGTACATATCACTGAGTTGAATTTAAACTTTCAACTGCTATTTTTTATTTCCAATTAAAAATAGGGTTTTGTTGTTTTTTTCTTTTTAATAGCCTCGTAAAGTTGGAATATCATTTATATTCATCATATTTAATATTATGATAACTATAACCAATATTACAATTAATAAGGATCTTAAAATTATTCTAAAAATTGGTAAACTATAAATTTCTTTATTATAACTAATTAAAACATTTCTTACTTCATTCCCAACACTTGTCCAACCAGGTAATAAATACCTTGCAAATAACTCAAGACAACAAGCTCCATCTTTAACATATGGCTTTAATATTTCTAAAAACATTAAAAAGGTAAAATAAGAATAAACATTTTATAATCAAATGCATCTTTTACATGAAAAAGAAACACAAACAAGTAAATCTAAAAAACTGTAAATATATCTTTAGAAAATTATGAAATGATGTTTAGTAAAATAAGTTCCAGTGAACAAGAAATGTGCGCACAGAAATTTTTATCTTATGAAATATTCAAACTTATTTTTGGCTTAGAAGAGAATGAATAAAATAAAATTTAGCAGATAACAGAAATGAAAATAGTTCAGAATATCAGCATATATATAATGTATACAGTTTAAGTTCTTTTTTAAAAAACTTGAGGTTTTTCAAAAGATAAAAAAAGTTGTTTAGAAATTATGTTGAATGAAAGCTCAACTGCAATACTATTTAAAGTAGAAAATTTGCACATAATGATTAGTTTTAGTTCAACAACTACATTTCAAAATGAGAATAGTTGTTAGCTTCTGTATATTTTACATGAACTAATTCAGTTTTTTGTCAAGCCTGTTTTCAAATCCAAAGAGGCAATTTTATGACTGAAGTTTTAATTCATTTTTGTTTAGAAATGCAGGAAATTGGTAGGTATTGTTATTTAGGAACTGTGTGACTGAAAAAACTTTTTCCATTTTTTGATAAATGCAAAATATTAGTGGTTATAATTAGTACTTTCAGAAAATACGGTCAAAATGGACATTTTGAACTTAATATCCAGATGGAAGGAAAAATACCAGTCAGTGATGGGAGATAAGCAGATTATCGCATGGCCTAAAATCAAATGTAACTTAATAGACACAATACTGCTCCCCCCCCCCAAAAAAAAGAGAATTTTTGTGATATTTTTTTAACATTTGCCTATTTTGGTTTATTTTAAGATAGTTTTAGTAATTGTATGGCCCTTTTGCACTGCACTCAGTTAAATCATCAACTTTCAACATATAAATGCAATTACTAAAACTATCTTCAAATGAACAAAAGTAGGGGAATGTTCATAATCAAAAATATTACAAAATTTCCTATATTTTTGGCCAGTTCTGTAATTTATATATATGAGGTGGAACCCGTCGAAATTCGATGAAAGAAAATGTTTAAAAAAGAACTGTTTCATTGATTTATAATAAATTCTACAAAATTAGTTGCCGTAAAAAAAAATGCATTTTATATTTGTCAGTCTAACTCTCAAACAAATATTATTTTAAACTAAGATTAACAAAATACTATAAAACTCAGTTGTCCAAATTTTTAAAATTAAACTTTAATTGCATATGTAATCAGAAAATTATAATAAAGATCAGTTATTATGATGAAGTTATCAATCGAGGCTCTTATGCTTGGTATAAATGACAAATGAACCAAACAAAACAAAACATTCCAAATTGACACAATCACAGACGATATATTTGATATAGTACATGCATTTTAATTTCTTTTTCAATTTTAAGAGAAAATGGAGTGATTCTATTGCCACAGTTGCAAAATTCATACTAAACATTAAAAAAAAATTAATATCTCAAAAACAAATTAAGATACAACTTTCAAACAAATTGCATTTAAAAGTACATTTTTTTCTCTATACGTCGGTGTAAAAATAAAAAATGTACGATGTTTAGTAACATAAAATTTGCAGTAGCAAAAATTTCAAAACCAAAATTGCAGGAGAAAAGAGTTGCCATTTGCAAAATGGCATATGCGTTACGCACAGATACGTTTGGCCTTTATTATATATATATATATATATAAAGGGAAAACGTCTTTAGATTCCAAATTGCTGTCATAGCTGATAACATTGAGTTAGCAATGCTATCAGTTACTGTTATTTCAACAAGTAAACTTGTTTTGTTTTATCAATTCCATAAACTATATGACATTGGACAGTTGCATTATACTGCATAACCTAAGTTCAGAGACCTTCAACCCTTATATTGAAACTTAATTCTTAAAATGAAAAATACTTAAAAAATTCAAAATTGTATTACAGATGAAAATTTTTCTGCAAAAATTGAATAGGAAATTTAACATTTCAACAACAACCTGTTGAGAAAGCAAAGAACTGAGATCTTTAACTGTGAGGAGTTTTAAATTTAAAAGCGAAATCAAGACCACATCTTATCCTTACATGGAAGTTCATAAACAAACGCTCTGTTCTTTGAAACAATAATAATTTTTTCAGACATCGACTAGCAACTAAACTTTGTACAATATGTTTATAAATATTCAAATTTATTTACAGCACATGCTTTTTAATGTTTAAAAAAATATTTTTTCAAATTTCAATTACTTTTTTCCATTAAAACAAAATCTTAAAACCTAACTCCCTTTTATATACAGGAAGATAGTCTCAACATTCACAATTTTGACATTTGCAGTGGTTTTTGCGAATGCTAAATGATTACTGTATGTAAAATTAATGACCTATTTTCAGTGGAAACAAATTTTTTAGTTATATTAACTAACTAGAAATACATCAGTAAATTTTTGGAGAAAAGAAAAGTGATTTATACTGATTTGCTTATAAAATTCAATTCTGAGACCTTCATATATGACTTTCTTCAGGACACAATTGCTAATAATTCAACATATTATATACACCCATACACACACATATATATATATATATAAAGAAGGCCTACCAGTTAAAGGAGGCTTGTGAGAATGAATACTGCTTGGTATACTAACGATGAGCTTCTTCAAATCTATTTCCTTAAATGGTTTTATGTCCATATCGTCATTATATTGAACCCTTCCTAGAATGAGATTTTCATATGGTTTTTTATGATGTGACTCAATAGGATAAACAAAACTTCCTTTTTTCGTTACCTATAAACCAAAGATAAAATTTAATCCAAAAGCATTCAGTAAATTCAAATTTTATGTGCACAATCAAATTATAAAACTATGAAGTTGAGAAACTAGAAAATAAAGATTATGGTTGAAAACAAAAACTCAAGTTTAAAATTTTTACATACTGCTTTGTAAAATACACACACACACACATTCTTACATACACATACATTCTCATACATATATACATAAAAAAATACATAACATAATAAATTTTATTAAATTTACGCTTTTTTTTTTCTTTTTTTCCAAGAAGATTATTTTTCAACAATATCTTACAGTATGATAAACATTGCACAGTATCATTATAGTGTAGTGATCATAGGTAATTTTTTTTTTTTTCTAAACTACATATACTGCAGATCCATGTTCATTCAGAAATGACTGAATGATTTGCAGGAAAAATAAGAAAAGAAAAGAAAACTTAAGAAAAATAAACAGGAAAAAAAAAAAAAATTCTAAACTGATATGATACTATATTATATGTCATAAAAATATGGCTTAAAATATAGTTTTATATGTACAGTAAAACCCCGATAATTCTGATTAATATGGACCAGACCCAATCCGGAAAATAAGAAAAAGATGAAATGAAGTAATACATACATACAGAAAATCACCTTTATGTTTAACTTATTATTATTTACAGACAGTAAAAATGTTTACTTTGTAATAAAAAAGTTTGTTATTTTTTGCTGTGCCAGTTTTCTATACCTTTTGTGAGCCGTACGGTCATGCATTTGCTTGAGCATAAGTAGTTCATTGGGTGTAGTTTAAATAAGAAAGCTTAAGGTATTCTTCCGAAAAGATTTCAGAAAAAAGTTTTTTTTTTATTCAGAAAACGACGATGAAACAAGTTTATGCTATGGAAATTAACCAAATCGTTTCTCAATCGCTTGACCAAACCGATCCGGATTATGCGGAGATCTGGATTTACAGGGTCCGGATTTGCAGGGTTCTACTGTACATAATATATATGTTATGTTAAAGCGTATAATCCGTTATTTCATAAAATACCTAATTATTTCATGAAATAACTAAAAGCGTCCATTAAAGTGCGTAAAATTAATAAATTTTACGATTTAACTAGTTACTTTATCAAAGGCGGTAGGCAAAAGCCGTTTGAACCAATTATAATTGATTTTAGTCAGTTTTGAATTGTTTATGGCTGGTTTGGTGTGTTGCATATTTTAGGCCTTTTCTTCATTATTAACTGTCATTACGAATGCATGTTTTATTGATATGTATATTGAACTTTCATAAATTTGTAAGTGGTGTATTTATGTTGGCGTTTTTCATTTAGGATCATTCACAAATATTTTTGCAAACTTTTTTCTAAAACAATGAATTCTACAAGAATGAGAGACCAATCAGTAAATAAGAAACATTTTAATGGGATAAAAGTTGGAATCCTTGTTAAATAAGCATGAAACAAAGAAAAATAGTGCTATGCTTACTTGCAAAAATTATTAAATTTGATAGAAGTAAATTATGCTAAAGCAGCACAGAAAATATACTGCATAACTATTGGTTATTTCAGATTTATTATATCTCCTAGAAGTTCAGGAGGTAGAAAATTTAATTTTTGCCATTAACAGATGCAAAATCTGGTGTCATATTTTATTTCTCAATAGATATTCTGTTCGATGTTTTTTATATCACATGGATATAGTGAAAAAAATAGTATGAAATGTAATTCAAATAGTCATATTACAGCAATCCTTGTTCTTATGGATAACGAAAATAAAATAAAGGTATTTTTTTAAACTTTCAATCTTGCATTATTAATGCATTATCAATGCTCTTGCATTATTTATTTAAAAAAAAAATGTATAAAAAATTGTTATTAAATAACATAATTATTCCTGTCAATATGTGATTGTTATAATATTTAAAATTATTATTACTTTATTTGTAAACAGTATTCATATTTTATGTTTGGGATAAAATTGTAATTTTTTTAAACAACTATTTTTTTTTTTTTTCAACAGGACAAAGTAATCTAATAATCATGCGAATGAAAGTTATAAAATTTTAAATATAACTATTCCGGCACACTACATTCTGTTATTTTGTATTACTTTTAACTAATATAAAAATTATATTATATATTCAGTTTTTATATATTATTTGCCAAATCATCTATTAATAATTTGAAAAGTATTTTTCAAATGCTTTTAACTATTTATAATCAATTAATTTATAAAACAACAAAAAAATTTATAATGTTAAATTGTTTATTTTAAACTTTAATGGTCAAACAATCATTATTTTATAAAATAACTAGTTAAATCATAGAATGCAATAATTTTACACACTTTAATGGATTTGGTTAGTTATTTCATGAAATAACTAGGTATTTTTTAAAATAACTGAATTATATGCCTTAACGGTAACATACATAAAAACATACATGAACAGAATTGCAATTTCAGTTTTAGAACAGGTTGTGATAAAAAAAGAAGCTAAAATTCCAGTATATAATCTGAACAAAATTATTAAATACAAATTAATATACAAATCAAACAAAAGCAAACTAAAAATATTAAAACATACAATTTTCCTACAGCTTAATACATTTTAATTCCTTCTTATAGCATACTTTGAGTTGCTTATTTTATCCAATGATCATACAAATTTTGCACTTAATTAAGATCATTATAGTGAAAATATATATATATATAATTTCAAATATTAAGATAAATACTTGAGATTTAATTCAAATAAACAAAAATAAGAAATACAAATGTAATTTCAGACAAAGTTTATTAAACTGCATAGATTTTACTTGAATAAAAAGCAGACTAACTTCTATACAGGTAGTGTGACTAGAATTTATTAGTCCCCACTGAATGCATTAAGAGAAAGTCTGATAATTTAGTGTAATGCATAGTACGATAATAAGAAAATCTTATTGTCTTATTATATAAGCAGGTAATAACAATTGAAGAATCATTTGTGAAATAGCCGATATTGATGTACCTGATTCTTGAGAACTATTGAGATAAATTCAATTTATTATTACAGTTTTATTAGTAATTAAAAAAAATCATCATTTGGCAAGATACAAAAACTTTTTCCCAGAAAAATACTTAAGCAAATTTAAGGACAGAACTTAATTATAAGTTGATTGTTCAAAAAGAAATAAAATAAAAAATGAGACTGCTCAAAAGTTAAATAATTTTCATTCTATAGCAATGTTTCATAACTATTATATCTTTTATTTTTATTTCTTACTGATTCTTGTTTTTTTATTTCTTATTTTCTCAGTTTCGATCAATTCCCATCTTAGACAGAATTTATTATGTATGATAACTGCATTTATATTTTTTCATTTTCCATTTGTATGTTGCAAGACTAAAATTTTTCTTATTTCATTTCAACAAGGATCATAATAATAGAATTAAAAAAGTATTTTCAGGTTAATTATACATTAAAAACACTAAAAGTGGCAAGCTTTTTTTCCTACCTTAAAGTCAAATTGACTGCGCAATGAATTAAATGCTTACTGCATTTACTCGTGTATAATGCACACTTTTTTTTTCAAAAACATAGGACAAAACTCCTAGGTGCGTGTTATACTCAGAATAATTTTTTACTGCTGGATGTAATCACACGATATACATATGAATCAAGAAATGTATTCAAAGATGGCATAATCACTCGGAAAATCTTATTTCATTGAAGTATCACTGAATCTTTATTTCACTCCTTGCTCTTTTTTATACATTAGCATTATATAAACGTTACATAGAAATTCTCACTGCTGTCACTAGAATATTTTAATTACTTTTAATTATTTCTTTTAAATACTTTATCAAAGAAAAACAGTTTTATAGATAATTTTGAAATAAATTTCAATTTAATTTTAATAAAACACATTTTATAACTTTTCACAATTTTTATACAACACAAATTTTCAATGCTGAAAGTGCAGTTCTACATGCATTATTCCAACTTTTTTTTTTTATATACATTACTTCTTTTGATGTTGTTTCAGAATCGGGTCAGGTATTGATATCTTTTCCTTAAGAGTCTATTGCTAGTATAGGAGATTTTTTGGGTTAATCTTCATCTTTTTTTTTATTATTATTATTCAAATAAAACTGTTTTAATTCTTCCACTGACAGAAATATGAAGTTATGCCTTGAAATGCTTTTACCAGTCAATTCTTGATAAATAATATAGGCAATTATTTCTGCTAAATCCAGGATATTATAGAAGATATGGACTGGACATCTACATGAACCAGTGCAAATAGAATATTTAAGCTTCATCTGGCCAATAATATCATCTCCACATTTGGTTTTTGTTGCACAACTCTGCTATTTCTGCACGTTTCTTTTTATTTTGTAATTCAACATTTACATTTGGATGTAAGGTACTGAATAGCAGAACATTGTTTTCTAATATCCTGACAGATCATCAGAGTTGCTTCTCCTTCTTTAGTAAAACAGTTTCATACAACTGGATCACAGAATTCTTTACTTCATGTGGAATTTCTTTTCAAAGTTTTCTCACTATACCCACAGTTTGCACAAAAAAGGGATGAACAGTACAAAAGGACAGGGAAGATGATACATATTTTGTGCTGTGTGGAAATAGTAAATGAAAAGAATGTAAAGGGAAACATGTTTGTCCGAGAAAATGGTTTTCTGAGTAAGGAAACAAGTTGAATCTATCCAATTTTACTAGCAGTCAATTTGACTGCTCATGGCACTTTTAGGTATAACTAAAAATACCTCAGTTAATTTTAATTTCATTCAACTCAATTTTGGTAGCAATGATTTTAAAAATTTAAGAAACATTATTATTATTATTATTATTATTATTATTATTATTATTATTATTTTAATTTCTAAGGTAGGTTTTTTTTTAGAATCCAAGTTGAAATGCTGAAAACAATCAGAATGACTGCTCTGGAGCTGCTAGTATTAATATATAATAAAATAATTTGGTACTTAAGAAAAAAAAAAATCAGTGAAAATTGAGTCAATTTAATATCATCATAATAATTGCATTTTATTAAGTTCACAATTCATTTTAATATTAAAAAATATATATATACACATTTCATAAATAAATAAATATAATATTTCTTTTGTATAATATATATATTATTAACTTAAAATTTAGTATAATATATTGTTCTCCTTATTCAATTTTTTCAAACATGTGTCAAAAGTGTATTATAAAAAAAGATATATATCAAAGACTTTAATAAAACTCCATTTGGAAACAATGCAAGAATGTTTTACTTTGAAGCTACAAAAAGAAAAATTCTTAAACACATAAAAGAACACAAAAGAGATATTTTGCAGTGCCATCGGACACACAACAGCACTTGCTAGATTTTATTTCAACAAATCTTACAGTTCCATAAACTTTAATAATTCCATCTAATACTGCTATTGATAACCTACAAGAAGAATCCATAGAAATTACGATTAGAAAAAATGAAATTTGTAACAATAACATTTCATCCAATATCCCTAAACTTTGGTTGCACATGTTAAAATAATCTTTTACAACTAATTTTATTAATCTTACACTTTTCAATGTGAGTTCTCTTTCGTTAAACCATTTGAATGTTTATTCTAATTTTTGTTAGATAAATGTTGGCAATGCATATTTTCCTGTTTGTGATTGGTTAAAGCAGCGGTTCCCAAACTATGGGTTGCGACCCACCAGTGGGTCACAGCAGGTTTTTTAATGGGTCACAGAACAATTGAGGTTTTTCAGAAAAAATATCTTTTATTTGATTTGTTGATTTTTGATCTTTTATTTAATTTGTTTCATTTGATTTTATTGAAATATATCTTTTATTTGATATTAAAGTATAAGTTTCAACAGCAAATAATATTCCAAGGAAGGGGAACCCTTAATTATTTTCTAGATGAATATACAAGTTGAACATACAGAAATATCTAAATTAATTTTAAATTCTTTTACGAGGTTCTACACAACATACTTTTGTGAACATGCTTTTTCTATTTTGCTGTGTTTGAAAAAGAAGTACAAAAACAAACCGTGTGAAGAAACTGATTTAAAATGAACTAGTTTTAACCCTGGTCTAGACGTCTTCAGAGATAAAAATCAGTGCTAAAAATTTCATTGACTATAAAACTGTATTTTGATAATAATTAAATCCATTTTTAATTATCTTTGTAGTCTGCGCGTTGTGTTAATTATTATTCCATTTACTGACATTTGAATTACCAATTCTTGTTTTTGTTGATAGTTTATGTATCTTTTGTACAAAAATTTGTCTTTTTTGTAGGATAGGACAGTGGATAACTTTTATGGGTCATGCAACATTTTCCATACTAATAAAGACCCTTATTTCTGCTAAATCCAGGATATTATAGAAGATATGGACAGGACATCTACATGAACCAGCGCAAACAGAATATTTAAGCTTCATCTGGCCAATAATATCAACTCCACATTTGGTTTTGTTGCAGAACTCTGCTATTTCTGCACGCTTCTTATTTCTTTATCCCAAAGAATAAACATTCTTCCTTTTTAGAACTTATCATCTCAAGCACTGTTTGCAGCAGCTTTATACATAGCAATCAACAACCATATGCTGTAATATCTGATGTCTACAAGACTAAATTTATAATCGAAATATTAGCAATTCTAATGTCATTGTAACTAGATTTGTTATTTTAAAAACAGTCAGAAATACCCAATTTGTGTCAAAAAACTGCACAGGATATAATTCTTTGAAAAGTTTTTCTGATATCTGCGTAAAAAAATACATCAGAAATATAGTTTATTTTACAGAAAAGAAAAACATATGCATATAGGTATCTATGTTATGATTATTCTTTTACTAAAACTAAATTATGTTAATAATAGGAAGGAAATAGTTTGTTTATTAACTGTAACTTACTTTACACCAGTGCCACATAGATGTGAGGACTACATTACACTTTGGAAAAAGTTCTTCCAATACAAAAGATTCAGCTGTAGAACTATTAGTGATCCAGACAACAATAAGGCACCCGGGGTTGACAAGTTTTTTGAATTGCAAACCTTTGAGAAGCTCATACTCTAACGAGTGATAACTAAAAAAAAAAAAAAAAAAAAAAAATACATAACTTTTAAGACAAAGAGAAAAATGAGTTAAATTTCACATGCATATTCATTTTATGTAAACATTTATAAAACCATATTAACAATTGAGACAAAATGTCTATACTATTACAGTAAAACCTCCATAACAGATACTCCTGAATAGCAGGCACTTCTGTTAAACGGACATTTTTCCAATCCCCGTTCACAAAACCTAAATTTTTGTATGTTTAACCTCTGAATAATGGGCATTCCAAATAGCCGACACTATTTTCAGCAATATTAGATTTAAAAAAAAAAAAAAAAAAAAAAAAAAAAATTAAAAAAAGAAAAAAAAGTAAAATGGTCTCTAAATTTATCAGGGCAATGTGTCACAAATTTTGTGATCACAAATAAATGTAGAGGGTGGGCTGGGGATACCCCCCCCCCTACCTACGTTCAGTGTTGAATTCAGGTGATTGCCTGCACAGTCCCCCTGAAGATTTTGGGATTTTATGCTTTTAATGGTCAAAAAGTGCAATCCTCATTCCCAGCCCTGAATTCTATAATGTCTAATAATGTCACATTGAAAAACAAATTACATGTAATTGCAAGCATAAGTAAACTTTTGAAACAGATTTTTTTTTTTTTATAAGAATGTAACAAACAGTAAATAATGGCGTGCACAGTTTTATTTCCTTTTTATTACTTAAAAATAATTTTTATTTATGATCAATCATATAATAGAGTTTTTAGGACATGTAAAAGTCAATTAATGAAACATTAAGCAGTTCTTAGCGATTTTTGAATCTCTGATGGTTTCCCAATATCGGACACCTCCGAATAGTGGACAACTTCTGCATTCCCAAGGTGTTAATTATTTAGAGGTTTTACTGTATTTAATAGATTCCTTTTCTCTTGTTTGAAACAGTTGGTATACTATAAGATAATTTTTACCAGAAACTGAAATTAATTTAAATAAACTTTTGAATATATTATACCAAATATTTAAAACCATTCTACAGAAATTAAAAAAATATACAGCCTAAAATAAAATGCCTAAAAATATATATATAGAAAGAAATATTAACACAAAAACCTATTCACAAATATATATGTATATTTAAAAATATATGAAAAATAAAAACATAAAAGTAGCTATTAATTTGCTTATAATTCAATAGCATCATAAAAACAATCCTATAACTTAAAAATCACAAATTTTCAGTTACTTAGATAGCTCAAAATGTAATTTTCATAATTTTTTAAAGACATTAACTAGATATTAACTAGTAATATTATGTAAACTAAAAAGTTTTGTAGCAAAGGGCACTGTATTTAGTTTTAAACTCTGACGAAATAGCATTATATTAATGTCTAATTATGCTTAACATGTTTTGAAATAAAATTCATGGAGTTTAGACAGATTTACTCAGTTGAAATTTGTCAACATAGTACATGATGATTATAAAAGAATATCCTAACTTCACAGTTTGTTTTATTGTTAAATTGTTATTCTGTTGTTAATTGAAAAAGAAAAACAACAGTTGAAAGTTTAAATTCAACACAGGTATAAGTGTTCAGTGTCAGCCCCATCCAGAAACACAAATGATATTGAAGTACTGCAATGATTCTTCCCATATTTTTTTTAGCATGCCTGTTGTGATTCTTTTAGATACGAGTGTCCAAAGTTTTTCAACAATGGTTGATAGCAGTTAAATAAACACCTAACCTTTAATAAGGCTCCACAAAATCATGATGAGAAAAATGTAGGATGAGTTACTGTACAACCTTGATATTGTTCATGTTTCTGGAGAGACTCATATTGAACAGTTATAACTGTATTAAATTTCCAGCTGTTATTACTTACCCATCATACTTAATACAGGGTAAATGTTGCAATCATTTTGAAAATCTAAATTTTTTTTTAATGGTTTTACATGTTTCAGATACTGGAGATTCCGAAAAACATATTTTTAGAAAAAAAATTTTGTCTGTTAATCTGTGTGTCTGTCTGTAAATGCTCTATCTTCTGAACAAATTGAGATAGAGACTTGAAATTTTGTATGTACTTAGTATGTAAAAATGGGACAAAGCCTATTGAATATCAGTAACCTCGATTATCCGGAACTATTTTTTTGGACTCCATAAAGATTCATTCTGATGAAAGCTACATAAAAATTTTCAAATTTTTTTATTTTAAGGAGTGAACGGAAAGGCAATAAAATAACACAAATTTTGCATTAAGAATGCAGCCGATCTGATTATTAGTTGCCGAGATATGTGTCATCCTGTTTTCCACATTCTTCGATTTTTTATGACCCTGTATTTCATTCAAATTTCAACTCAAACATATAAATTTTAATTGAAAATAAGACGCTTAATTCAATGCAGTAAATTGTTAGTTAATATGATTATTATTTTTGGAGTTATAAGGATATTTCTTTTACACAATCCGGCACTAGTTGAGTATTTTGGCGTTTTATATAATTTGTCAAAATTGGGTTATCAGCAATTCATTAATAGAGCATTAATATGTTGTATATTAAAACTATTTAAATATGAGTTTACTTTTTTTTTTGGAATTGCGATGCATTTTATAAATAGTTTACACACGTTTTAATTTCATATTTTATATTATGCATATCCAAGATGGGTAAGTATTACGGTGGTCCCCCAACGACTAGTTTTTGATTTACAATGAACAACAAGATTGCACTTTTTTTTTCTTTTAACAGCCCTGTAAAGTTGGAATATTAATTTATAATCAAACTGCACTTTCAACAGAGAAGAAAAGATGACAGAATAAACACCTGACAATGCAAATTTATTCCTCACACTTTCAGGAATTTTTCATGTTTGACATAACCTGATTTATAAAGAGAAAAGTAAAAGATTAGTGATGAATCTGACAAATCATTTCATCTATACTAATAAAAGAACAAAACACTCTGTCTGTCTGTGTGTGTGTCTGCAATGGTTAGCAAAATCTACAGCATGTACGAAGCTCAAATTTTTTTTGAGAGTAGCCCCAAATCTCTCCCGATGCACCTGAGGCTCAGAATTTTAATTTTTTGATTAGTTTCATAGATATTAATTATGAAGCGAAACTCACTCTCATCAAAAAGTCATTTTTTAAATGTTCTGGGAAAGAAAATGTTTGCACATGCACAGAAACTCAATTACGCATAAACGGAGGAAGAACCTTTTCCCCCCATTTATTTCTGTTTTTGGATCATTTTGTTTAAATCCAAATCAACCAAACTGCTCGACGTAGTTAAACTTAAGAGAGATATTTCGAAAGATCATACTTTTAGGTCTCAAATGTAATAATCAATTCGAAAAATTGTTGCAGTTAACCTTTTGAAAACAAATATTCAAAAATGGTCGTTTTTTCCAAAACTATTTTCCTCCCTTTTGTCAATGCCCCTCCAGGGCGTAATTTTTAAAATATAAACAAACTAAAAACAAGATTTTAAAGTTGAAACTTTCTTCTAACCGATGATGCAATTGGTTTTAAAATATTTGGATTTTAACCCTTTCAAATACACTGGCGAAAAAAGGTCATTTTGCGACTCGCAGAGAGGATATTTTTTCCATGCTAAAATTATCTTAACGTGCATATTTCAACTCAATTTTTTAAAATCTTCTCAATAGACCAAAGTCATACCTACAAAAAATTTGACACGTTCGGACGGATAGAAATATTTTTTATAAAATAAAATGTGCGAAAAATTTGATGAAATCAATAAAAAACAGATCGTTTTCATTGCGGTTTTGACTTAGCAAAACGCAATCCTATAAGTACCGGTAAACAAAAAACATATTCTTTAAGCTTAAAAACATTTTTATAATCTATGATGCAATCGGCTTTTAAAATATAAGATTTAACCCTTTCAAATACACCGGCAAAATGAGGCATTTTGCTACTCACAAATAGAATATTTTTTCTACACTAAAAGTATCTAAGTGTACATATTTCAGCCTAAACTTTTAAAAGCATCTCAATAGATCAAATTTACACCTTCTTAAAAATTTTTAAAACGTTCGGACAATTAGAAATAATTTTTACAAAATAAAAAGTGCGAAAAATTTGAGGAAATCAATAAAAACCAGATCGTTTCATTGCGGTTTTGCCTTTGCAGGGCACAATTCCATACACGTCCTGACAAACCGAAAATATTTTCTTAAAGCTAAAACATTCTCATAATTTATGTTGCAATTTGTTTTAAAAAAAAATATGAGATTTAACTCATTCAAATACACTGACAAACACGAATTACATCCCGGCTAAAAATAACTAGATGCCCATATTTTAGCACAATCTTTTTAGAGCCTTTCAATAAACCAGATTTACACTACTTTCAAAAATTTTGGAACTTTCGTATGGATAGAATTCTTTTTTTACAAAATAAAATGTGTGAAAATTTTTACAAATTCAGTAAAAACCTGAGTCTTCTGTCACGGTTTCGTTCGCATAGTTTCCAAAAAATCAAATTACATAGAAAACAAAATACCAAACAGCGTGTGCTTTCAATTTAATATCTTTTCGCGATTTTTCCGCTTTAAAAATATAAATTTTGACAAAATGGACTTAAAGATATAAAATCATAGAAATTTGAGTTTAATTTAAGGGTCATTTAGAGAGTAAATAACACATTTGAAAATTGAATAACATCACGGGCCCGGGCAACGCCAGGCAGGACAGCTAGTATTGTAATAAAATTTAAAAATTCCTATAAATTTGAAAAATAAAACCAGCAATCCACTATTGCATTGTCTACTTGCTTTAGCTCTTGAGATTTTAATGAATTAAATATAGCAGAAAGTTAACAACTATGCAGTAAATGAAGAAAGATTAAACATAGAAGTCATGATACAGAAAAGTGAAAATACTTTTAAAAAAATATCTGCAACCAAACTCAAAAAAGTAAAAAAGGAGCAATGGATCATAACTATTCAATGCAAATAAAATAAATGAAATGTCAAAATTGAAATGATACAGTCGTCCCCGCATAAACGAATATCGACGGTTCCAGAAAAAATATTCGATTAAGCGGGGTATTTGATTAAACGGGGAGGCATATAAATGTAATATTTAAGGTGCAATAAAATGACATAATTATTAAACATAGTATATTTAGTTACCAGAGTAAGAAAATCGTTAAAAACTTTAATAGAATAATACAAACTGAAATAAAAACAAAATGACATGTAAATACGCAATAGTTCAATGACAGTAAACACATGCATTTTGTTTACATTGCGTTTAATGCAGATCATGTGAATTGGATCCAAATTTTGTTATTAAAATTTAATTTATGTAATTTATACAGGTTTAAAAAAATAGATGAAAACGATTTATGTGAAATTTTAAAGTAAAAAATGAACGATATTTTTTTCAAATGGTATCATAATTACCATCTTGAACCTCTAAATGACAACACATTATTATTGAAGGGTTACTTCGAGGATTTGCTCGTTAACACTAATGCCATAGAAAAATTTATAAAGATATCTCTTTTGCATTTCAATATTTTTAAATGATCTTTTTTGCAATGGATAGCTGATATCGATCTGTACAAAAGGCGTCGTCGTTTTTTACTTTTTTCCATTTTTATCGCGGATATTTTTAAAGAGGATGATTTCTGTTTCGGGACCGGTTTTGAAAATGAAAGTGTTTCCATTAAAAATAATTGTAAAAAAAAATTGAAAAAGTGAAAAAGAAGTCTTTTGACAAACGAAAGTAAACAAAATACAAAATTGATCGAAATTCCTGTCCAATTTATGTCACCATTTTTAAAATTAATTCGAAAAGATGAACAAGGAAGGGAACTCCCTTGACCAGTACTTATACACCTGCCAGGCAAAATCCATGCTGGGAGTTTTGGAAATTTGTTTTCTGTGTAACAACCGAAAATGACAAAAAGTGTGGAGGAAATTCCAACTGAAACATTTTTTCATGCCCATTTTTCAAATTGTCTCACTCATTTGTTATTCGATTAAGCGAGGACATTTCTTGAAAAGTATTCGGTTAAGCGGGGAAAAATAACATTAGCTCAATGGGATTAAATTTGGTTCCGGAGGATTTTATTTGAATAAGCGGGGTATTCGATTATCCGTAACCCGATTAAGTGGGGGAGGACTGTATATTAAAAAATAATCTCCCCCATTGGATTAGCACTATCTTGCAAGTGTCTTCACCAGCAGAGACAGAAGTCTTAAAATATAAAAATCTGGGATAAACTCCATTAAAAGTAAAAGAGATAGAAGAAACAATATTTATGTAAACTATAACAATACAATACAGCATAACATAAACAAATCCCTTCATTGCAATCATATTACAGAATCACTGACAGTGACAGTATAATATATTATTGAATAAACATTCAATATAATCAATATATTTTGCATTCATACACAGCCTTTCTCTATCACACACAAAGGCGATAAAAGGGTAAAAAAAAGGAAAATCAGCAGAAATTCCTAAATACCTGCTTTTGCGTTTGACAGATCTATTAACCCAAGGTGGATCAATTACAATTAAATCAAACTTTTCATCTGTGGAATAAAGAAAAAGCAAATGAATAATAATAATAAAATATGCAATGAAAAATAAAATAAAAAACATCATATTTCAAGATATAAAAATATTTCAAATCAATTTTAACATATGTAATGTAAAATTTAATGTTTAAAGTTTCATGTAATTTCAAACTGATTCTTAAAATAAAGAAAAATACTGGGAAAAAAAAAAAAAAAAAAAAAAAAAAAAAAACAAGGACCAGAGAAATAAAATTACGATATTAGAAACCCATAAAGCAAAGGACATTTAATAAAAGAACAATTGTGAGAATTTTTATGTTTAAAGTACTTTAAGCATAATAAATAGCCTTAACTGCAAGCTTAAATGACTTTTTAGAATATAAGAACTTTTCACATAATCCATACAGAGTAGACTCACCATTCAGCGACCACAGACTAAGTGGCCATTGGATGAGATTCTGATCATTTTCCAATGCCCACAATGTTTTCCATAGCATATTTTAATGACTCGCAAATAATCAGCATCTTTATTTAGTAGCCTTTCCCAAAAATGATCAAACTGTACAATGTATTGTACTGTGATTGGTATTTAGTTGATATTGTGTCTAAGTATCTTACTATTTGCAAAGACTAAGTGAAATACACAGTCCTCTTTTGTATATGGCAATTAGCATGAATTGTGGATCTAATTAAGGGAAGGGGGCTGTAAAGAGTTGATAAGATAATATATACTGGAACAACTTTGTGTTCGTATGGCACTTTTTACAGGTTTCATTTTAAATCTTATGCTTGATTTAAGTAAAGGCTCATTAAATAAGCAAGTTAATTTATTGGCCAAAGTTATTTCTTTATTTTGTTACATTTAATATATTCTATCATGTTTTTAATTGATTTTAATAAAGTTAAGTTTTAAATATACTTTGACTTACTTCTGAATATATATGCACAAAATCCCTCAAAACTCGGCTTTAAGTAGTTCTGGCTTCTAGGCTTAATTTAATGTTTTCCTTAACAGCCCATTACACTACCCATCCTTTTGCTAAAAAGGATATGCATGGGAACGGGCCTGGTCTTTCCATTTTTCAGGGCCAAAACTGGGCTTTACTTTTCCCTGCAGATTCAGGTCAGGTTGCAAAAGATTTTTTTATTTTTTCCATGTCAAACCTGGCTGGAATTACATTTTTTTCTAGAGGTCTGCACAAGCTTAAATTTCCAGGCCAGGTTTTAAAAATAAAAGCTGAACCTGGGTCTGACCCATTCCATATAGAAACCATTTATTTGCAAAGCCCATGCAGACCTGTAAATCTCCCCTTCCCCAATCCATATCAAAGTTGGCATTTTATTTATTAATTTCATAAAAATTATAGTAATATTATACTTTTATTTAGCAAATTCTTTAGAAATTTAATATATTAAATACACATAATTTTAAACATTTACTTTTTTTTTTTTTTTTTGTTAGATAAATTTTAAAATTATTGTTTTTATTTTCGACACTATGCTGCTTTTTTTTACTGAATCTTCATTTGAATATTTGAATGTAATTGTCTACATCATTTTTTTAAATTAGTGTCTAGGTAATTATCTAAATAGTCATTAACCCCTTGACCTCTAGGCTTTATTTCGCCTGATGAAGGGCTAGATACCAGATTATGCATCAACTCACCTTCGACCAGTGCTCTTTTATGTGAATTGCATATCACAGACCAATCCTGTTCAAATATGCACCCATTATTGTTAAGTGAACCATACACAGGTGGTACATCATGGTCATTGATAACTGAAATAAGAGGACATATGCAGCATTATACTGCCACCTTCTTGCTAAAAAGAATCTGTATGGGAAAGGGTCTGATCTTCTGGTTTTTAAGACTGAAACTGTGCTTTACTTTTCCTGCAGATTCAGGTCAAGTTGAGAAAGATATCAAATTCCTTGACATTCTAGATGTCAAGACATTAATATTGTTGTTATTTTGTATCTTAGGAAATAAGAACACTATTTCAAAATAAAATCTGTGCACATATGAATGTATTTTATGAATAATTTTAATTGAAGAATAACGTTACTTCGAAAATATCAGCATTTTTCCAGAAATTTGGTCATGCTGATGTATGCTAATCAAGTTTTTATATGTATCAAACCAGGTTTGAATTTTTCACTTTTATATTGGGCCAGAGAAATGTATATATATATATATTTTGCACAGGCTGGACTGAGTTTAGGTTGAAATTTTAGATTTTATACAGGGCTGTGTTAATAAATTCTTTGTATGGGTAGGCCATGTCCAGGAAAAGTATGAACCATGTAGGCTTCTAACAGACATATCTAAACAAGTTTTCGTACTACTAGGTTATCCCGTCGACCAAAAAATTATCGCCAAACTATAAGATTAAATGCCAATAATGGATGATCGTGAATGTCACATTCAATGACATTAAATACAATTCACATGTTTAAAATTTCATTAAGTGATTTTTATTTCGAATTTTTATTAATATTCTACTAATTATTTATTTTTTCGCTATTAAAAATAAAAAATTATGTCAATATGTATAATTTGGCTACTAGTTTGGCGATTTGTATAATTTGGCGAAATTGGTCAATGGGATAACAGAGTAGTACCCAAGTTTTAATATTTTTATTCTTCTTTCAACTGTGGTTCCAGTAATTCTAGTCATTCCTATAACTAAATTCTTTTGTTTGTCTGTAAATGAATGATAAATGCATGTACCTATAATTAAAAAAAAAAAAAACAAGCTATAGGTGCGTCTCATTTTTAATTTCACTGTTTTAATTTCAATAGTCCCGTAACATTTGCGAGAGTTAGGTTTGCAGAAATCTTTGCGAATGTTGATATTATAATCCCGTATATAAAAGGGGGTTAGGTTTAAGGATTTTTTCTTTACATGGAAAAAAGCAATTAAAAAATAAAAAATATATTAATTAAGCATTAACAAATACATACTGTAAATCAATTTTAATAATTATAAACATATTGTACAAAGTTCAGTTGCTAGTTGATGGATGAAAATTTGTTTGATAATTTACTGATATAACAGTTTGTAAGAACAGATCTTTTGTTTATGAATTTTCTATATAAAGAAAAGTTGTGGTCTTGATTTTATTTTTGAGATTCTTCACCAGTTAAGGATCACATTTTACAGTTTTCTCAACAAGTTGTTGATGAAGTTTTAAAATGTTCTAGAAAATTTTACAGTTGCAATGAAATTTTGAATTTTAGAAAATTTAGAATGTTTTTAGTTTTAGCATCAATTTATATTACTATTTTCTCGGAATTACTGATCTTTATTTTGCCTCAATATAAAATTTAAAGTTCTCTGACCTTAGACTATACAATACAATGAAGAAGTCCAATGTCAAATAGTTTTATGGAATTGATAAAATAAAACAAGCTTTTTATGTAAAAAAATATTCTTTAAGAAACAAAATTCGCAAATAACCAAGTAAAGTATTCACAAATGTTGAAAGGTTCTTCATTTTTTATTTTGTGTGTAATCATAACTCAAAAATGCTAAACCCGCGAATGTTAAGGGTGTATTTCGATTCAAACTGCTTATTTTCCAATTTATTTTTCAATTCATTTTTGCTCTCAAATGTATCAAACTGGCAAATTGTCTTATTCAGAAAGTACTCAAGGTGTCGTAATCGTCGATTCTTTGATAAATGCCGAAAACATTGCAAAAAAAGCAATCAAAAACGGCATTTTGAACCAATTTTTCAGAAGCAGGAGATCTGTGGACAAAAAAAGGGTCATACTGAGAAGATAATTGTTTATAAATCAAATTCCAATGAATTGAGCGTAAAATGACATTACACGGCACCTTAAACGTCTCTTCAAAAATCCCCTCATCAAGTTTCATGTTTCTACTTTTAAAAATGTGTCTGAAATTGTATCAAAAAGTTTCGAGCTGTTGAAGGTGCAAAAGCGTTTTTTCGAATACACCCTTAAGAGATTATTATAACATTATTAAAATTTGCACTAAATCATTTTTTTTTTTATACGATCATATTATAATGGAATTAGTTTGCGCATTTTTGTAAACAATAAAAATGATACCTATTCTATACCCATAAGAAAGCAGGTTTTTGCCAAGCTTAGTGATGCATATAAATCTCAATGTGTTTGAAGTACCATAACATCAATAAAATCCATCACAAATATTTTTTCTTGACAGATCATAACATAATGGAATTCCTTTGTATACCATGTAAATTAACTATAAATACTCGTCTCATTTTTTATACTGAATACAACAATAAACTTCAATAACACATAAAAATATAAGAGCACGGACAAAGAGAACAAACAGACAAACCAATGCCTTAAATACTTTTCAGCTATCTTGAAATTGTTAAAATTGAAGACTTATAAAAAGGAATTACAATCAAGGATTGATAATCCAATCAAATCATAAAATAATCACATAAAAAAAAAATATATAAAAATTTTGGTTTGTTTGGTTTGTTTTACATTGTTGTTTTCTTTGAAAGATAACATCAAAGAGTTTAAATAAGAAAAGTTGAGGTATTCTTCCGAAAAAAATTCAGAAAAAGTTTTTTTTTTTTTTATTTAGAATATGTCGATGAAACAAGTTAATGTCATGAAAATTAGTCAATCGCTTCTCAAACTTAAATAATAATAATAATAATAATACCTTCTGTTATTTTTACAACTACATCCCCGGTTTTAAATTCATTAAAATTATTTTCTTGCATTTCAATATTTTTTTGTAATTTCTCCTAAACATACAAGAGGTTCATCGCTAAAATTGTTAGGTTGTGCTTTTTTATTTTCTTTGCAGTTTTTTTCCCTAGAAAACATTTTTAGTTTTCGAACAGGTACAGAAAAAACTCTTAAAAACCAAAAATCGTAATAAAAATAAAAAATAAAAATAACATTTTTTGGAAAGGACAACAAGTATATAATGCAGGATTATACCGTAGGTTAAGTCTTGTTTATTTTTTTAATCTACACTTTAAATTATATACATTACTGCTGTCCAGATGAAAAAAAATTCCAAGATTGAGCCCCTCCCCAAAAAAAATTCTGGGTACGGGCCTGATCTGCACAACCTTTGGTCGCAATTTGTGCGGATTAAAGAACTTGGTCTGTATATATTTAAAATAACTTTTATATAAAATATTTATAAATATGTTCAATACTGTATATGTGAATGATTCGAAGATACACATAAACTGGTATTAACAATTTAAACTGCTTGGTAAATAAACAATAATATTCATATATGAAAATGTATATGGCAATTGAAATTACATAGCACGTTAAGATTTTTCAAAACATTAAGCACCTGTAGTTTCAATAAAAGAACCAACGTCACAAAGATGAAATTTACATTCAGAAGGAATCACATACTCGTCATTGCCAAATCTTTGAATCACAGGATTCGATAAAGGATTCTCAAAATGCAATTCTGAACTTAGAGCTAAAATAAGAAAAAAAAGTTCTATGAATGGAAAAATAAAAGTACAGTCTTTTAATAATTTTAACTTAGTCAATTAAACCTTTTGGTTAATACAAATTAATCACAAAGTTTTAAAAACATTGCATTTGATCCAATGTTAAAACACAGAATTAACTTATAGAAAACATTATAAAAGTTATAAAATATTTTATATTATGTAAAAAATGTAAATAACTGGACAACTTTAGACAATATTTTTTAAGTACTGTTCCTTCACACTTTTTCCAGTTTTAGGACTGGTAAACGTAATAGTGCACATTTTAGCATATTACTAAAATCGTGTTTAGAATAAATTAAAATTAAAATTCTAGTGCAAAATTCACCTTAACTTACATAATTAAAATTCATATAAAGCACAAATAGATGTACTAAAATTACTTTTAGGAGCAAGCTTATAGTATAAATTTATTTAAAATACATTAAAATATCTTAATACCTAAAATGTTTTCAACCATTACATGGCCTGTCGTCAGTAGAGATTAAAATTCTGTAATTATTTTTGTTTGCGCTTATTTGAGAATTGTCTAGAAGAAAAATTTTTAATATTGTACGTGGGAGGGGATACCAGTTATAGGTATTCAAATTTCCAAACAAAATGAGCTTTTTATCCATTATGCAGCAGATCTTTCAATCTTCTAGACAATTTTGAATAACCACAAACAAAAATAACAACAGAATTTGAATCCCTACTGATGGTGTGTTTAAAAGTTATTTTTTAAACTTTTTTTTAAAATTTTATTTTCAGCAAAATTTATACAAAGATGTGCGGATTAGGAAGTGGTTGTTTAAGAGGAATTTTCACTCATTTCAAAACACATGCTCTGTAATGTTAAATCAATGGGCAGGTTAATTTCAAATTTCTTGTTTAATTTTTTTTTTTTTTTTTTTTATAGGATGACTGAGTTTGATTTTTAGTATGATTGTTTTTTTACTTTTTCGATTTTGCTTACAGATTTTTTTTTTTTTTAAGGTATTTTTACTTTTAGAACTAGTTTTGAAACTGAAAGTACCCTTTAAAAAAAAATCTGCAACCAAAATCAAAAAAGTAAAAATCAATCAATCATACTAAAAGTCAAACTCAGCCATCTATGAAAAAAAAAAAAGTTTAAAATATTTAAATTTAAACACATAATCCAAAATTAACCTGCCCATTGGTTTAACATTACGGAGCTGGATTTTTCAAGCGCAATGAAGACCTCCCCCCTCTTTATGGTTTACTTTCATGCAGGGTTGTTTGGTTTAAACCACGCTGGTTTAAACCATGGTTTAAACCAAGTGGTTTTTTTAAAAAAAACCATGCTGGTTTTTTTTAATTTGGTTTTTTTCCCTTTTTCCTAATGTTTTCATTTATTTTACACATTATTAAAATGTGCAAAATCAAAGTTATGGAGGAGCTACAAGCAAAGCTAAAGACAAATTAAATTTTTAAAGTGACAAACATCTTTAATCAATCTAATTTTTCTTACTAGCTATAAATTGACATGGCAAAATATTTTTCTACAGTGAACTGTGGAGGATTAAAAAAGGTAGTTTTAATTCTTTTTTAAACGTTTTATTTTTTAAAAAATGCAAAAATGGCATATGCCAGCCAAAAATGCAATTTTACTGCTTAGATAGCTTGATTATGATTTACTAAGGATTGCATCATGTATCAAAGCATCAATAATGACATAATCATAAGTCATTCTTTCCATTGGTTACTCTTGTTCTGTATGCTAATGAATGATTGGCTATGAATTTTCTCTGTTCCATAGCTATTGGTTTTAGTAAGCTTTGGTTTTTCTTAGATTGGATTTGCAGTTTTTATATTATTTTTTTCTGTTTCTAGTTACTTTGTATTGTATTTTATTTTAAGAAAGCTACTTATATATATTGCAATAAAAGAATGTCTAAAACTAGAAAAAAGGAAAATATAATCTGGTTTTCATTTGAGGGAATAAGAAATACATCAAAAACATGTTTAAGAGCCAAATGTAAAAATTGCATGCAATGTAAATGCTGTCAAATTAGCTCTTCCTTATAATACTAGGTGTGATTCATTTTCAGATGCTTTAGATGTTTACCTTAAAAATTGCCCCACTTTACTTAAAATTTGTGTAGAAAATAGGAATGTTATTGATAAAAAAATTCAAAAGCTCGTATCTGTCTAATTTTTATTTTAAAAGAAATGTTGAAGATATATTTAAACTGTTAAATTCTATTGCAGTTGCCCTGGATAATATCTAAAGTAATAAGTTCCATTACTAATGCAGTTTATAATTGGACAGGTCTTCAAAAAATATTAAGAGAAAAAAAATGTAAATAAAGAAGTCTCATAGTTTTTTAGTTCAGGTATAAAATAGCCCTAACACCCATGCCCTTTTAGGTATACATGCTTGAACCACAATACAGTCAAAGTGAACTATGTGAACAAGAAAAAAAAGGATACATTAAATTTTACAAAACAAAAATATCCATGTAACTCGATGCTTGCACAGATAATAAAATTTAATGCTAAATCTTCACCTTTTGAAGAACAAAGAAACAGAAAAAATAAAGTTTGTATTTAATAATAATAATAATAATAATAATTTTTCTAAGCCTATGTCTCAATTTGTGTAAGCATTACATTCATTGATGTATCAGTAAGTCAATACACATGTATTTTTTAGCATTAATAAAATGCATATTGATATTTTTTAAGTAAATATATGTAGTAAGATATTAATAATCATTTGTTGATGTTAATACTGTAAATAATTTCTAAATTATGTACAAGAAAATGTTTTCTATTTCAGCTCATTTCTGTTAATTTAGTTAAATATGTTTGTTTGCCCTTTACTATGTTCTTCATTATCAACCTGCATATAATTATTTCTTAAATTATTATCTAAAAGGTTTATATAATAAATAAAAAATAATAAATAATAAATTAATAGTTTTTTTTTCACACAATGAATATTTTCCTATAGAAACCTAAACTTATAAGATAATTTAATTATAAATTTTTATGCTTTAGTTATTTAATTATCAAAAAAATAAATACTAATGTGAATGTTTAACATTAATTAACTATTAATTACAAAAAATCCTCACGACTTTCTAAAACTCAAGTTATTTTTCTTGCAAATGCTATTTAAATAATGATTTGAAAAAAACCTGGTTTAAACCAAAAAAACCCGGTTTTTTGTTTTTTTCAAAAAAAACCGGTTTTTATACCAACCCTGCTTTCATGAGATCAGTCTATTTTATCCTACAGCACCTAAAGAAGTTTCACTTAAAAATTTTATAAAATGTGAGGAAAAAAGAACTAACCTTGACTGATCCGGTTAATTGAAATATCCGATTAATTGACGTCCAGATAATCAGCATTCAACTTCATTTTGGAAACTGTCATTACTCATGTTTTATTTTAATATAAAATATGTTTATTGAAAATGAAATTTTTAGATTTTAAATGTTTTTGTGTAAGTTAGAATTAACTAATAAACTGTTCTTAATGTTAAAATGAATAAATAATTTAAAATCGTCAAAAAAAGTTGAGATTCTGCCAGAAAATTTTGTTTCTGGATCAGATTTTAACACTTTCAATATATTAATGAATAATTAGTACATTCACTACTAAATTCATTTTACATTAACAATATTTTGAAAAATTTAAATTCCCAACAAAAAAAGAATTATATGCTTATTCAAAATAGAATGATTTGTAGAGTAAAAGAAATAACAAATTATAACAGACATAACAATTCACTTTTTTTTCTTCTGAAAAAAAGGAAATATATATATAAATATATATATTTTAATTTAACATACATTTCAATTTCTGGTAAAAGTAAGATTTTTAGACTTTTTAAAAATTAATATTAATCTCAACCATTTTATTTAAGAATGCATCCCTTTCTCTCAGTGATATAGCTGTAAAAAAAAAAAAAAAAATAAATAAATAAAGTATATGCCATAGAATTTATTTGAGGAACGGAGGATATATAGAGTTTCTTTTAAAATTTCAGAAGGATATGGTGTATACGTCCATATACCCTTCACTACACCCCTGTAAATAAGCATCTACTCTATAGTGAAAACCAGAATCTACAAATATGTTTGATTTTGACAGACATCATTATAGCTAATGAAAATTACTATATCACGTTAGTATAGAATAGACATTATAGCACTAATTGTTAGAAGGACTTGACTATGAAGATTTTTTCACAAACTAATTGAATGATTATAGGTACGATAACATTATATTTAATAATAATAAAAAAGAGATACATCACAACATCATTTGAAGTGATAAAATTTTATCATATTAAAATAATTACCTAAAGAAAAGTAATGGATTTGAAGCTTTTTTTACAAATATTTTTATGGATATTTGTCTCTTTTCAAGACATCTATGCTCTGTAGGGATACAAAGACAATGAGTGTTTTAAGTACAGAAAAATGGAATTTAGATTATTAATTAACTTCAAAGTGTGATTAATCATTAATTGACCAAAATGATGAAAAGAACAATTTAATATCTCCATAATGAGTTTAGTGTTTACATGTAGCATTAAAATGCTCAGAACCTTTGATTATGACCAGTAATCTCAAATTGATTTATTATTATTATTTAATCAAACCATTTCTGTGACTAAATTATGCAAAAATTTCTAAAAACAATGATAATAGTTTTAAAATTCTCTTTAGGACCCTCATAGTGATGGAGCTAAAAAGAGATTTTACTTAATATGCACTCTAAATATGAAATAAAATAAAATAAAAATGAACTAACAAGTTACCAAGGATTTGGATTTATTACAATATTTTTAATGGATTGAAAATTAACCTTCTGTCAGATGACATTCTTTAAATAAATGAAAGAAAAAAAATGCACTATAAAAAAATTTAAAATGGACTATTAGAAAATAAATAATGTTCATTTTAAAAAAAAAGTACACTTACTACAAAATAAATGAAATTTACAAGCAATAAAAATTAATAATAGTTGCTAAATAATTTATGACAGTTTAAACTTTAGACATATTCTTATATAAAAGAAAAAACTAAATCCTTCACAGTCTTGTTTAGATACAAAATAAACATTTCCCCTCACAATATTAATAATAAATGACTTAGACAATCATAATTTTTGAATGTTGAGAATGTCAATTAATTATAACTGAATTAATACACCAAGTATAAAAACCAACACCTTTTGCCTATGTATAATAAATGAAATGACTTAGAAACCATGCATAAGCTAAAGAAAGTTTTGATCATGTCAAAATAAATTAACACTAATTTGTAATTTTACATTTAGATTTTTTTTTTTTTTTTTTTTTTTAATATTTAAGAGTAATGATTATCATACTTTCGTCTCTTCTTCTTCAAAGTAAAATCTAAACACATTAATAAAAGTTAAAATATTTTTATCATTTTAGCTAAAATGCTAAAGGAAAATGTTTGCTAGGCTAAACCCTGATTACAATAACTTATCATTCAAAATAATTTTTGAATCATACTACCTCTGACAATAAAGTTCAGTGAATGAATTAAGAACGGCCAATATGGCAACACTGGAGAAACAAAACGCTGCACCTGCTTAAAGGCAAGAGTAGACCATCTTCTCCCACCGTTGTTCAGTTGAGCGTTGTATATGTTCTGTGTAAGATGTGCTTTACTAAGTGCTTGTTCAGTGTGTTGGTTCTTAACTGAGAACAGGAAAATGAAGGAATAAAAGATCAGTTTAAAGTTTGGTTTTAAGCTTTGCAAGACACCAAATGAAATTCATGAGGGATGGTGTAAACTGAGCACCTGCCATACTCGCCAGATCTCAATCCTGCAGAATTCTTCCTATTTTCACGACTCAAACTCTCGTTGAAAGAGATTTGACCATATTGTTGACATCCAACGAAACGTGACGAAGCTTTTGAACTTCATCCCAAAAGAAGACTTCTTGCGAATTTCCTAGGACATGTATAGCAGATCTCAGCGGTGCATAGTTATAGGAGATGACTATTTTGAAGGATGGTATGGTAACGTTTGTTAATATTTTATCTACATTAATGCTACAGGACTATTCACCGAACTTTATTGTCAAAGGTAGTACTAGTAATTTAAAAAGAAAAAGATATAAAACAAATAAATAAATATATTTATGTTACTTGGATTGACATAATGCATAACATTCTTTGCTGCTTCACGAGCGCTGTTGTTGTTTTCAAACCATTCCATAGGGGTTATTTCAGAATCTTCAAAAATTCCAGTTATTTTACCAGCATTTATAAGATTACTGATATTCTTTTTAATAAAATCCTGTCATGAAAAAATCATTATTTTAGATTTCAAAAATAACACATTTGGAATTACTTTTTTAAAAGTTAAAAACAATAAAAATAATTTTAATTAGCAATTCAGAAAATAAAATGTAATAAAAATAATTCCTTCTGCAAGGAGCCAGGACCTGAAACGCACTGGAACGATTTTCCGATTTGTGGAATTTTGTTCCAGTTTGTGAAATTACAGTAGAGTCCTGCTATTCTGAACTAATTGGGGCCGAATACTGTTCAGTTTTAGTAGGAATTCAGAAGAAGCAGATTTCATTAGTAATAAATTAACATATGGACTTGATAAGGAGTAAATTAAGTGTGAGGATATCTGCTATTGTCAGCTCTATACAGCATTGATCGAGTTGTGGTGAACAGGTTCTGTTACTTCTAATAACTTAATTTAAAATTCACTGTTAATATATAATAGACTCTTCAAATAAAAAATACAACTACAGCTGTAGTATCATGCAATAAATATGCTTTTTTCTCCCCACATAAATCTGAGTCAACGATGACAAATGATAAGTTATTTAGTCAATTCAGTGCTCTTCGTCAGAAAAAAATTGACCTTACTTCTTAAATGTGAGTAAATTAGTTATTTTTTATGTTCAGCAATTATTAAAAATAATTTTACAGCATTGTATAAATGGAGCCGACATGAGCTGTAAATAACCAGTTTTCATTCCAAGTTGTTTCAAGTGTTTTCATCAAGCTTAGGCTCTATGTATGTCTCCATTTAACTTCTTTGTATAACAATAAATGTATGTTTTTTCACAAACATCTTTTTAATTTTTCTTGTTTTAAAGTTTAAAAAATTGGTATTTTTTCTGAACTCTGTTCGGAAAAAGCACATTTTCGGAATAGTGGGTCTCTATTGTAAATATCATTCCAGTTCGAACAATTATGAAACCATGCTGTTAGAATTCCTGAAAAACATTAATATTTGAGTTCCGGTTCAATTTCATCCAAAACAAAAGGATCAAATAAGCGGCAATGCACTTAACATTATAGATAGATAAATTTCAATGAGGAATTTTTTTCGAAAGAGTTAAAAATTGTATTTTTCAAAATTGATTGCACCCTAGAAGAAAAGGACATCTCAGTTTTAATTAGATAATTTTTGTGAATCGGTACCTCTAAACTAAAGGTCATAAGTGTGAGTTTCCGAAAGATAGAAAAAGTAAATCAGAGCAATTATTGGTGAAAAGCTTTTTTTCAAAGGATTAAGAACAATATTTTTTCGAATTGATTGCAGCTTTTATAACGTTAAGTACAAACTTTAAAAATATGTTGTCCGTTTTTTCATACTTTAAACAGTGCAGCTGATTTACACAAAGGCAAACAGACAAAAAACCTGGCAAATGTTTTTCATTGCACAAGCACATATTTCCACTGACATATATTTCAACTAGTATTAAAAAATGCTCTGACGAGCACCAAAAAAGGTTAATATGTTTTAAAGTATGAAAAAGTGTTTGACAAGAGCTTCTAATTGAGAATGAGAAAGGACAAGGGGTCCCTTCTTGGCTGCAATTCACTGTCAATGCCAAATTTGAAAAAATCATATTTGCGCTTTTTCCATATAAAAGAAATTTGCGTAAAACTTTCTATCTTTACTTTTTAGTAAAACTTTCATTCGTGCTTTACATGTTAACTGCATTGTTGACTCTGCACTGCAACTGCACTACAAATCAGTTTTCTGTGCTGTTTCACACTGCGACAGTTTATGGTGGGACTGTGAATGTGATACGCTGCAGGCAGTGTTGAATGCAGGAGGCTGGCCGGGGGGGACATTCCCTCCCAAAGGTATCAAATGCCCCCCCCCCAATAAAATTTAGATTTTGTGTTTTTAATGGTAAAAAAGTATAATCCTCTTAGAACTCTATTGTGTCTCCCCCCCCCCCCCCCCCGAAACCACAGAAGACCCTCCCAAAGAAAAAGGGCTGAATTCAACACTGGCTGCGGGAACTATTGTTTTTGGCCCTATTTTGCTTTACATTCATGTTTAATCACGTGGTGTCTTTTCTAATTATGCCTTTACACTACACAATATTATCGTAACAGTGACTGATTTCTTTTATATGGAAAAAGCGCAAATATGATTTTTTCAAATTTGGCATTGACAGTGAATTGCAGTCAAGAAGGGACCCCTTGTCCTTTCTCATTCTCAATTAGAAGCTCTTGTCAAACACTTTTTCATACTTTAAAACATATTAACCTTTTTTGGTGCTCGTCAGAGCATTTTTTAATACTAGTCATTTAAATTTTTTGATAATTATATATTGAATATAAGAAAACCTCAGTTGCTTTTAAATATTCCCAGTACTTTTTCTTATTTCGCTCAATATTGAACTATTTAATCAATGGACAAAAAACGTGGAAAAACGAAATTAATTTTAATTTGTTCGTACAGAAATTGACAGATTCAATTAATTTTAGATAATACATATTTTGTAGAAAAATAATGCGAATAAAATTTTTTATTCTTTTCGCATAGGATTCGTGGCATTCTTATCTACTTGTTTTAAAAATCAGATGTTATAAATATGAAATATTTCCGCCATTAGCGCGATTTTTGTGATCATGGCACACAAAGGTCTCTAAACATAATTTTGTAGTCAATGCACATAAAAACGAATTTTCCCATTTAAATTAAAAAAAAAAATTAAGTGAAATATTTTTATTTCTCCTTCCTGATATCTATCGGAATAGCTTATTCCAATTATTGAATAATATTCTAGGACATTTTCAGGAAAATTATTGGTTAAATTATCTTCGTTGGAGAAAGTCGCCCGAAATACAGCCTTAATAGATTTGCGCCAAACCAAGGATGAAAATATACTGAAAATTCATTTCTAGTATTATTTGTAAAATTGATATTGAAATCACCAGCTGTAATTAAATTTTTATGTAATATACAGAAGAACCTCAGTTCATGATCATAATCCATTCTTGTATCTGACTTTCTGTATGTGATATAAATTTTTCGGGCACTCTATCCAAGAACTAATGCATGGGATTAAAAAAATTATATTCAGGTAATCCCTGATATAAATTGATGCTGTTTGCTGTTTACATTTTGATTTAAATCGTTCAACAGATGGCTTAACCGTGTTGCATTTTTCATTATTTTCGCAATAGTTCTATCTCGAGAATTAACGCATGGATTTTCATCAAACTTCAAATTCAGTTAATCATTATATGAATTGGCTTTCAATTTAATTTAAATGCTTTAAGTGATAAATTAAAATAACATGAAAAGATTATAGCTTGACATGTTTCATTGCTCTTACGGCAACATTTTCAAAAGCAAATAAAATGATAAAAAGGAATTTCCCGAAATAAACAGAAAAACACAAATCACGTGAACATGAGCATATAAAAATAAACTGGAAATAAAATGAATAAAAATAATTGTGAGCGTGACATATTAAAATGATTGTCTTAAAAACCTTTGAAGCATTTCTTTCCATATTTTTGGTAGTTCCATGGAGGCAAATTCATTGCAAATATTGTCTTTACGTATGAAGATTTCTATTGATTCTCTTATGATTGACGGAAAATATGATCTAGAAGGGTATATTATTCTGCTATTTTTAAAATCTATTTGTAATGGTTCTTTGCTGTATAATCTTGAGAGAGCTGTAGTTTTCCTATTGTATTTGATGTCTGCTATATGTTCTTTAATTCTATTTTTGAGTTTTCTACTTGTTTCACCAATGTAATATTGTTTTGTTCCATCTTGTTTTGTGAATGGTATTTCATATACGCCAGATATTTGATGTGGTTCTATTGGGTCAATTTTCCTACATATTGAGTTTTTTAATTTAGCAGACGGTTTCCAGATATTTGATGTGGTTCTATTGGGTCAATTTTCCTACATATTGAGTTTTTTAATTTAGCAGACGGTTTTTTATAGAAAAAGTCAGCAGACGGCAGAAAACCGTCTGCTAAATTAAAAAACTCAATATGTAGGAAAATTGACCCAATAGAACCACATCAAATATCTGGAAACCGTCTGCTAAATTAAAAAACTCAATATGTAGGAAAATTGACCCAATAGAACCACATCAAATATCTGGAAACCGTCTGCTAAATTAAAAAACTCAATATGTAGGAAAATTGACCCAATAGAACCACATCAAATATCTGGCGTATATGAAATACCATTCACAAAACAAGATGGAACAAAACAATATTACATTGGTGAAACAAGTAGAAAACTCAAAAATAGAATTAAAGAACATATAGCAGACATCAAATACAATAGGAAAACTACAGCTCTCTCAAGATTATACAGCAAAGAACCATTACAAATAGATTTTAAAAATAGCAGAATAATATACCCTTCTAGATCATATTTTCCGTCAATCATAAGAGAATCAATAGAAATCTTCATACGTAAAGACAATATTTGCAATGAATTTGCCTCCATGGAACTACCAAAAATATGGAAAGAAATGCTTCAAAGGTTTTTAAGACAATCATTTTAATATGTCACGCTCACAATTATTTTTATTCATTTTATTTCCAGTTTATTTTTATATGCTCATGTTCACGTGATTTGTGTTTTTTCTGTTTATTTCGGGAAATTCCTTTTTATCATTTTATTTGCTTTTGAAAATGTTGCCGTAAGAGCAATGAAACATGTCAAGCTATAATCTTTTCATGTTATTTTAATTTATCACTTAAAGCATTTAAATTAAATTGATATTGTAAAGTGATGTTTATATTATATGTGAATTGGCTTTGTTTACATTTTGGTTTCAATAACCAAACACATGGCGCTGCTATGCTGAATTGTTCCGATTACCACAATATCTCTATCGCAGGAATTAATGCACAAATTTTCATCAAACTTGAGATTTAAGCACACTTTGATTTATATTATTGCTCATTGCGTGTTTTGGGTAAATCTCCCAAGAAGTGTCGCATATATGCTGTATTTTTCCCGATATCCGCAACAGTCCTATTTCAAATTTCAAAAACTAATGTTCGGAATTTCATGCCTTTAGAATCCTCACGGTGAGCATATGATTGTCATTTGATTTTGGCACTGTAATAATGAATTTTGACTCATTAAATGCATGAGATAGAAAATAGTTTTGGGGTTGCCACATCCGACTAGTTCTTTATAATCAGAGTAATCGATGGTTCATCTACACCGTATTGTTTAGCTATTTTGATTACACTATCATTGTTCTTAAGTTTTGTCACTACTTCTTTTCATAATTGATCAGTAATTCGCTTAAGCTTCTACTGCTATCACTAAACGCTTTTTCATTTTTGAAGTCATATTAAAGGCTAAAAATTTCGCAAAACTGATTAAAATTAAAACAATAAGTTAATTTTTTTACTGTACTGAAGGTCACAAAGCCCTTTGATACGCGCATTTTACTCCAAACTTGACTTATAACAAGAGTTATGTGAGGGTTGCCAACTGAACTATTCGACAGCTTTGGTCACGAATCGAGTTATCCTATGCCGAAAGAGTAAAATTTTGATCACTGAACTTGGTCATAAACCGAACTTGTCAAAAAACAGAGGCGGCCGTAAACCAAAGTTCCACTGTTTTTTGACCGATAAGTTTGCAAATATGGCATTATTTATATATTCAGTGGCGATGATCAATATGCAACTTGGCGATTTAGCCGATTAAATTTGCAATTTTAAAATAGCGTTTGTTAATAACGGAAAGTTGAGAATTTTGATAAATTAGGATAATTACTATAATTTTTATGCACAGTTTTAAGTAAACTCTGATTTTTTTCTATAATTTTAAATTTAGTACATTTGGAAATGGAAGGGAGAGGGAAAGTATATCTTTGCAATGCTTTTTCGACAATATCTCAAGCAAAAATACTTTTAAATGCCAATAATTGCTGATCGTAAATGTTACATTCACTTCACACCATCACAAAAGTTTTTTGCATCACCATGTGTTTTTTCATTCGATGCTTTCTTGGCACAAATGCCATATATGCACGACATTGTGCGATATTCTTCTGACGCCAATTTCGCAAAAGCTTAGTTTTCAAACTTCAATTACATGCATATATATTAAGGTACTACTTAGTTATCCCGTCGACCAATTTCGCCAAACTATACAAATAACCAAACTCATAGCGAAATTATACATAGACATAATTTTCATATTAAATAACATTAAAAAAAAATAATTTGTAGAATCTTAATAAAAAATACAAATAAAAAGTCGAAATAAAAATCCCTTAATGGCGTTTCAAACACGTGCATCGTATTTAATGTCATTGGATGCAACATTCACGATCATCCATTATTGGCATATAATATTATAGTTTGGCGATGGTTTTTTGGTCGACGGGGTAACCAAGTAGTACTTCTATTAATTATTTTCTATTATTTTCAAAAGAAAATAATAATGACTAAAAACCGGTGATAATTGATTACCCTTCGACCAAAAAATTATTGCCAAATTATAAAATTAAATGCCAATAACGGATTATCATAAATGTTACATTCAGTTTACATTAAATAGGTTACCCATGTTTGTTATGCCATAATGTGATTTTGAATTCAACTTTTTATTTGTACTTTTATTGATGTTTTACTAATTTATTTCTTCTTTCGTTATTTAAAATAAAAATTATGCCTATATGAATTACATGGTGAATAAATTGATGATTTGTACAATTTGGCGAAATTGGTCGACGGGATAATCAAGTAGTATTGAAAAGTTTAATAAATAACAACAGAATGAAATGATTTATAAAATTTAACAAAATTAAATAAAGGTAAATAAATATATTTTTAATAAACATTACCCCGGTTATCATATCAGACAAAATAACAAAATTTTCGTGCCAATTAGGTACCTAATGCGTATTTGACATCACATCCCTATTTAAAATCAATTGAATGCTATTTAAGATATGGACAGAATGTGAAGTTTTTGTTTTACTCTATATCTTTTCCTTGTGTAAATTAGGACATTATACAATCATAATTAAAAAATCTTTCATTTAGTTCCTGAAAAGAAATTTTGTTTTTCCCAGATACTTTTTTTCCGATATACTTGTTTTTTCCCCATTTTTTTCTACTACTAAACTTCAAAATGTTAGGACACTCGAGAAAATCATCCCATGGTCATATAAAATGCATGTAATTTGAAAAATTAACCATGGATTCAAACAAACAACAACCAAAAAAAAAAAAATAATAATAATAATAACACTGCGTTCACAACTTTATTATTTAAAGAACTGAAACTAAAAGCTTCGCAATAAAAACAAATAACCATGTTTTTCACGTGATTTGTTTAATTTGAATGAATTATGATACATACATGACAATTTCTATATTAAATTTGGTGGCAATGAATAAAAAAAACTACAATCGCAACAGCAAAAGACAATATTCAACTGGAAGTTTAACATTCGTATTCACTATCAACTTGGACCTGGAGTTACCATGAAGTTTCGCCCGAAACCCAGGTTCAAAGCAATATCGGTATTCTTCATCAACCTGGCAGAACCGGTTCAAGGGGAAAATACAAGGTCAAGTCGATTAACCTAACCAAGCTCTCCAGTAGGTTCAAGTTCGTTTCTCATAACCGAGCATGCGTAGTTTACGAAAAACAAGCAGGAAGATAGAAGGAGGAGACGGACATTTTACAATGGCGATTGCCGTATTTTCGTACTGAATATAGGTGCTGTCAAAATATAAAAGTTTTACAATCAAATAAAACAGAAGAACATTATGTAAAGGTATGTAATCTCATATATGTGTATTACGTTCAATATTTTTATTTGATTTATTTATATTTACGTATAAATACTCTATATATTATGCGTTGAATTGTTTGTTTACAAAAATACGCGTGATCGCGAAAAAAATATTTGCTTTAAAATAGCCAACAGTAATAACTGACGCGTCTGTCTAAAGTTTGTTTAAAGTCATTTACATTTTGCAATTTTGATGTTTAAAAAAAAAGAACTAATATTTTAACAGTGCCGAAATAAATGTATTTACATAAGGTCTAATTAAAATGTGAGATACCTTTCTGATTTGCATTTTTGTTAAAGTAGAAAAATACGAAGATTATTTTTAAATATCCGTACATTCTCTGTAGATTTTTTATCCGTACGTATAGTAAGTTTGAAAATTAAATTTTGGTTTTATTGTACGAAAGATTTATTGTTTATGTACAAACTTAGATATATGTATATCAGATCTATAAATTAGATTTTTTTACTTAAAATTTAAACAATTCATTTGGATTTTATCGGTTTATTGAAGACTTTTAGAAGGTTTGTTCTTTTTAAAATTATGAATCGTATTATATGAAATACCTCCGATCATTAACACTATAGCATTGTTGTTATTACTTGTATCCGAAGTTTTGTGAAATTTCAAGTTTTTAATTTAAATACATCTATTTTTCAACTGCATTTTAATTTTAAAATTATATATAGTATAAAATATTGCATTAGAAATGCTATTTTATACGAAAATAATAATAGTAATAATAAATCCTTTTGGCTTCTTAAAACACGAGCCTCATAATTTTTAAATAAAACTGAATTACCTCCTGAAATTGTGAGATTTCTTTTAGAGATCACTTATAATTTTTACTCCTTAATTAGCTTAAAAACAATAAATTACTAAAAAGTTGAAATACAATGATAAAAAACAGCTTTTTTAAAAAAACAACCCCATACCAAAAATAATTTTATCAGCTCTTTCAGTAATGCTGACTATTTTAAGGCAAATAAATTGTTGGCGACTATGATTATTTATGAAAACAAACAATTCAACATATAATGTTGGGAATATATGTATAAATATAAATAAACTAGTTAAAAACAGATAACATATATGTATATATATGAGATTACATACATTCTTCTATTTTTGGTAGCATTTTAAATTTAATTTTTATTTCTATATCTTATACCGCATCTTGAGTACTTTAATTAACACATGACACATACACAAAAATAAATAAAAGAATAATAATAATAAAGAGGGAATGGGTAGGATGGTGCTAATGGGGACCCATTCTTCTCCACAAATTCATAAACAAAAGACAACTTTTTTATTTATTATGTAATGTAAAATTATATGAAATTATTAATAATGAATTCGAACTGTTTTGATAGATTGCTATCATTACTTTACCAATCTAGTCTAGAAATCTTTCATTAATCAATCATAATATATATATAATAAAATCTCTTTTCTTTCTATACTAAATAAAATTCTTATTACATCTAATTAAATGATATTTAAATGAGTAAAAAATATAAAATAATAAAGCTAGAAAAAATATATGAAATAAAATATGATTTTTTATAATTTACTTTGAGAAGTAAATACGTTCTCTCAAATGGAATATTGGATCCAAAAACAGGTGCGTGCGTGCATGTAATAATATTTCACAATTATTTATTTAACACTAATTTAGCAAAAAAAATAGTCGATGAGAATCAAATGAGCTTAACTCATTTGATTCTCTCTCTCTCTTTTTTTCTTTTTTATGAAATCAAATTTGATCTTGTATCTGAGAATGACAATTCTCATAAACAAAGAGTAGAGAAGGGGGGGGGGGGGGAGGGCTCTAAAAACTGGACAATGAAAAATCAACTTTCTGTAATATTTCACATTTATTTGACAGGTTAGTGTTCGGAATTCATTTATCATTGTTTTTAAAAGGACTTATTCGATTCTGTGTGTTGAATGGAAATTCATATGCTAGTAATTTTAAAAGGTTTAAATTTTTTCTTTTCCTTAAAATAACTTCTTATAAAATATCACACTGTATACAGTTTAAAGTTACAAGAAGTGTGGAAATTTATTTAACTATTAGTTAAATGAAAAAGGTTGATCAATCAATCAGAATTGATAACTATATGCGCCCATGTGTCGTGCCTCTGCGGCCTGGTCCCTAATGCCGGGGCAGTGCCAGAATCTTCAGCTCATCTTTTTCTGCAGTTCTCTTAATATTATTTCACTACTTTTTTCCAGTCTATTTGGAATATTAATAGCTATCTAGCTCAATTAAAATTAACCGTTTTAGCTGAAAATCCAAACAATAAAATTATTACATTTGGATTTGGATAACATCTATACTGATATACAGGCTACCTTTTTCATTTTTTATTTTTTTTTCTATTTTAATATTTTCCTTATTAGAAATTACTTAATTACTAATTAAAGCTATTAATAATGGAAATCAAAACATAATAACTGTTGGAATAAAATTTAAGTTTTTATTCAAGTCAAATTTCATTAGTTTTTATCCAAATGAAATTCCATTTTTAAGCAAATATGTAAAAATTATTTTGAAAAAAAAAAAAAAAAAAAAAAAAATACTAACTAATGAAAAAATACTAAATAACTAATTTTTTTTTAGCCGTTACACGATTCATATCATTTACCTAACTCATTTATCAATTGAAAAAAGAAAAAAAAAAGTAATTGAATCAATTGTTTAAAAAATATTAAAACTTTCAATAAATTAAATTTCCATATCTAGTGGCTGCAAGCTTTAATTTCCTCCGTATATTTTGTAGAGAAAAAAAAATCGCATTGAATCTTTGTTTTTCGTTCTTTTTGAACCCCCCCCCCCTTTTTTTTAAACGCTTTTCATACAAAACAAAAATAATGTCGCGACGCGAAACCGAAAAAGACGGGAATTTTTAAACCAATAGGCATACTTCTTTCAACCGGGGTCCAGGAACTCTGGGTTCAGTAACTTTTCATCCGAAGTCGATGGCGAATACGAGTTTTCAACTCTCGGTTAAAAATCCCAACTCGGAGTTACTGGACCTGTGGTTTAACTCTCGGTCGAAGTTCTTTATGAATACAACCGTAAGACATAAGTTCGATTTTCTCAGAAACCATCAAACATACAAAGATGAAAAAAAAACTGTTCTAAGTTTTATCAAGACGATAAAAATAAACCAAAAACGAAGTTAATCCATCCATAATAACGTTAGCTATTGCTTGTTGAATTTTTCGTCTTCATTTTTTCGTTAAAAGTTAAATAAAAAACTACAGTAAACTGCGATATATTTTTAATGCTATCATTTTATTTGTCTCGTCGAGTTCTATCTTTTGAAAACAAAATCACTGTCGTACGTCAACTGATTCGCCAGAAATTTCAAAAAGACGTTCGCATTTTCTATTTCTTAAACATATTATACCAAACGCTACCGCGTTTGCTATGATTGGGGTTTTTAATTAACATCTCTGTAAATTACAGACTGATTTTTCAAAAATTGAAATGTCAGATTTTTCTGCTTTGATCAGTAACTTTCCAGCCTCTTAACACCTCTTCACTGCACCGAGCAATTGTGGGTACAGACATATAGATTTTTCGGCATGCATTAGTAAAACGTAGAATAGACTAACAGACTTTGCACATTACACTGGTCGTTTTTTCAAATGAATTTTGATTTTGTATCAATTGAATTTTTAAAAATATCCTTACAAATGAACCTCAAATCAAAGAAATCTTTTACAAAACTATACTTATCAACATACAATATTTTTGTGCTAGTCAGGCACATGTGCCAAACAATATTTCTATCATTCTAATGAATTTCGGCTTGTTCCTTTTGCTTGATTCTCTGGATGAAATGAGGGCATTTAATTTTGAGGAATAATTGGCTTTCTGCAATTCTATTAATTAGAATTCTGAGTTTCTGCATCACTGAGTCTAACCAGAATGAATGAATACTCTCCTTTCTCTTTTGGATGCTTTTGGTGAATCTAGAAAACAAGACGTACAGACAAATATGATTATGAGTGAAAAAATCTGCAGTTTACAGCAAATTTTCTGAAAGGTTTTTTTTCCCGATTCTTTGTCAAAATTTGCATTTTTTCAGATTTTTTGATAAAATGAGCATTTTTTTCACGATCTTTTGGCAAAATGTACATTCTTTACAACCTTTTGATGAAATTTGTGCTTTTTTCACTATCCTTTAACAAAATTCCCACTTTTTTTCATGATCATTTAACAAAGTTCATGCTTTTTTTCATAATCTTTTGACAAAATTCATGTTTTTCTTCACAATCTTTTGACAAAATTCATGTTTTTTTTTAATCCTTTGATGAAATTTGTGTTTCTATCACAATTCTTTGACAAAATTCACATTGCTTTCAGGATACATTGATGAAATTTGTATTTTTTTTCCCGCAATCTTTAAACAAAATTTGCAATTTTAAAAGGGAATTCATGTTTTTTTTTTTTTTTTTTTTTTTTTTTGAGTTTGACAAAAGTATTTTTTTTATAATTTTTCTGATGAAATTTGCATTCCTACTGCGATTTTATTAAGAAATTTGTGTTATTTCTGCAATTTTTTGTCAACTTTTTTTTTTTTGTGATCCTTTGAAGAAATTCATGTTTTTTCGTGATTTTTAGACAAAATTTGTGTTTTTTTAGCAATTTGTTGACAAATAAAATAAATGTTAAAATTAAAAATATCTGTTTGTTAATAGTTTAGTTTAACAATTCTGCATTCAAATATGTAAACTATTTTTAGTATTCTTTTGTCCGGAATCATCCAAATAAATCAAATTTATGTAGTTTTAATAATAAGTAAATGTCATCATTAAAGTAACCCTATACTTTACTTTTTTTATTCTCCCATAACTTAAAACTTTAGAATGTCAGCATTCTTCTATTAGTATAATTTGATGAAATTGGTCAATGTTATAACCAAGTAATATTAAAAAGAGAGGCACAAAATATTTTATAGCTATGGTTAGTACCAGTTTGCATTTTATTTTATTGTTATGTACATTTACTAAAATATAGTGAATATAATAAATATAGCATTTATTAAATGTCATATATTTAGTTATATTTAAAATAATCAGTATTGAATTACATATATGTTTTATAAGTAAAAATAGAAAAAATATAAATCACTCACAACTATTTCTGAGTACTCCACCATGTTTTTGGGAGGAATTTTCTTCTTTTTCTTAGTTCTCTTAATCTACAATGTATATGAAATACATATAAAAATAATGACATAAGGAGATAAAAAATACTATATAGAAGAGAGTAGGATGAAATGGGACATTTTTTACAAAAATAGGAAAATCCCCTTTGTTTGACACAAAAACTTCAATTTATAGAATACAAGACAAAACCCTTTTTAATCTCCCTGGACTATTGTCCAGGGCATGCAAAAACATTTTAAACTAAAGAAATAACTTTGTGAGGAAGCAAAAAGATGAGGAGGTGTACCCAAATGTAGTATTATGTGCAATATTGTGTATGCTATATTGACACAATGGATATATGGATAGCCCCTCATCTTTATGAGCTTATTCTATCGACATTAATTTTCAGAATTTTCAAGCTATGTTTCTGAGACGTTCACAAAAGTTGCTCTCTCTACAGTTAGGCAACGCATTATATTTTAGTTGCATTCACGCATGTGCAGTGAAACATTATTTAGTAAACCTGCCTATTTTTTATACAGTTTTAATTATTTTTTCAATTCTGATTACAGGGCACAATCTTGTTTGTTATATTTACTGAAAAGAAAATTATTTTTATATTAAGAACTCTATGAATTATAAGCAAAGAATTTGGCAAAATTTAGGACTTTTTATAAAAACCTTAATTTTTCTGAGAAATCATCTTATTCCCATAAAAATGAACAGAACACAGTCTATAACAATAAGCTACAATTTGAACATTTTTGCTACGTTAATTATCAGAAGGTTATCCAAAAGATATTCATTCTTTTTCAATTTGTTGACAATTCCCTATGAGGTCATTCCATGCCAAATCAACCAGTGACTCAACCTGACCCTTTCAGATTTCGATGAAACTCTCAGGAATCGTTAAGCTTGATGAAATAAATGAGAACTTATGATCATAATTTTTTTTTTCGCATCAGAATTTCATGTAGTTAATTATTTAATTTTTGAAAAATCATCCTTTTTTTTTTTTTTTTGGCTTACTTACTTATTTTTAATTTTGAATTTCTATCAAAATTTTTATGACCATTTATTTTAAAGAGGAGTTTATAAGGTTTAATTTGATATGCAAGTGACTATGCATAGTTAAAAAAAAAAAAAAAAAAAAAAAAAAAAAAAAAAAAAAAAATATATTTAATTTTTTTAAAAATTTAAATTTTAAAATTTTTCAAATAAAAATTTTTAAAATAGTCATTTTTAAAAATTTTGCAAAAATTGTATGTTTGTTGTAGTATTATAAGCTTAAAATTCTGAAATTTTTAGAGTGGGATCTCAATGGGATCAGAGTTATGAAATAAAAGCTAAAAATTACCATTAAAATAACAATTTAATTCTATCTATTTTGTTATTTATAATTTGTACGGTAATTTTCAGTTTTTATTTCATAACTCCTGATCCCGTTGAGATCCCACTCTAAAAATTTCAGAATTTTAAGCTTATAATATTACAACAAACATATAATTTTTTCAAAGTTTTTAAAAATGACTATCTAAAAATTTTTTTTTAATTTAAATTTAAAAAAATTACATTTTATTTTTTTTAACTATGCATAGTCAATTTGCATATCTAATTAAACTTTATAAATTCCTTTTTAAAATGAATGGTCACATAATTTTTTATGTTTGATAGAACTTGAGAAATTCAAAATTGAAAATAAATATTTATGCAAGTCAAAAAATGATGATTTTTCAAAATTTAAATAATTAATTGTATGAAAATTTAAAGCGACAAATAAAAAATATTCTCTAATTTGAATTATCATAGAGAATGATCCCTGGCAGTTTCATTGAAATCTGAAATGGTCACGTTGAATATTGAATTTTTTTGGTTGATTTCACGTGGAATGACCCCTATGGGGTTTGGGGGAGAAAAAAAAAATCTTCACAGAAATATATGATCTGCACTATTCTGTTTATACATCTGGAGTTTCAGAATAATTCCTCATGTATTAGAGATATTTTACAAAATACTTAAAACTGCAAGTGACCATTACCTTTGGCAATATAGTGTATAGGATTTAAACAGAATAGCGCAGATCATATATATTTCTGTGAATATTTCCCCCCCCCCCCCCCCAAATCCCATAGGTAACTGACAACAAACTGAAAAAGAATGAATATCTTTTGGATAATGAATTTACAAGAATGTATTTTCCATATTCTGTATAGGATATGGAAAATCCATTCTTGTAAATTCAATGACAGATTAATACACAAGATTAATAGTAAAACAAATCTGATTCTTTTATATTATATTATTTCAATTAATAAATATTATATATACTAACATAAAATAGCATCTACTAATCTATAGAAAGAATAAGTTATTTTCTTTTTACTATATATTGAAAAACGATTATTTGGTAGTTGCTAAAGTGCTGTAGGTATTAAACAAAAACAATAATCCAAACATTATGCAATAATAATTTTGAAACAGCTTTTATTTTACACTACAATGCAGGTGAAGAGAAAATTATAATAAATATATTCAATGAATACAAACTTTTTTCTAACAAAGACAGGGTTTAATATAAATGAGGAACGAAACTTTGATATAAATTAGGACTAATTTCTAATAAATAAAATAATTTTTAAAAAGTAGGCTTTTCTTTTTTAATCAGAAATGTTTTTAAAGAAGAAATGCAAAGAAAAACATTAGTACATTGTTTATTATGTTATTGTATTTTGCTTCAATGTACGATACATACCTTAAATCAGCAACCCTAAAATCTGCTGCTAATTTACACATGTAAACAATGTTAAGCTTTCAGTTCAGATGTAGTGATAACATTTTTTATTAATGCCATACATATTTTAATCTGTAATTTTGTTTAATATTACTGAATTCATGCTTTTTCATGAAGAAAGAATAAATTTATTCATGAAAAATTCAAGATATTGCTGATATCACTGGTAATCAGAATCTTTTTGCCAAATATATTTATGTATTAATTAAGCTTTTTTAATTATTAAGTCCAGCTAAACCTGATAAAAACTCCCTTATTTTATGATTTTTGATGTGAATTAGTAGTGTATCTTTGTGGCAAATAACATTAAATAATTTAGGGAAAATGCATCTCATCTTTATAATGAATATTTAACTATTCATTATGATTTACTTCACTTTTGCATTTACTATTTTTTAATCATTTTATAATTTATTTAGATTTTTATTATTTTTATTTATCACTTTACCTATTTCAATATTTTACTATAACATTCTTTATAATTTGATTGCATTATTAATTACATTCAAATTACTGTTTAAAAAATGTAAACAAAGCAATAACCAGAAATATGCAAATTTCTAAAATCTGCACAACCTCTGTGAGGATTTGAGGGAGTTTACTGCATTAATATAAATCAACATATTAAAATACTATCTACCAATTTATGTATTAGAAGCAGATGTTAATATATTTCAAAATAACTACTTGTAAATTGATGCTGTACAATGTTCTATTGAAAATAACACAATAATGAAAAACATATGCAATATCAACTTAAAGTCAGCTTTTTATTTACTAAACTACAACTGTGAAGGGAGGGCAGAATGACAATAATGCATTCAATGAATACTACTAATGTCAGGCACTTAACCTCATTTTACGACACACAATTATAAGAAAATTATATCCACTTTCATAATAAATTGATCTATGAGCAAGAAAAAAGATATGAAATAAATAAATATCGGAGTATAAAATATTTTATTAAAATAATAATTTACACATAAATTTAGACATATTGACGTTTTAGATCGGCATTCGATTTTCCAGTATTTTTAGGCATTTTCTTATTGGTCGAATCTTCAATGTCCCTAGCTTTATAATAATGAGGTGCAACTTCTAAAAGCCATACACCTTCTATCTCAATAACCTGCCTCATATACTCTTTTGTTGTAAACACTAATTCATGATAAATAAGCCACCTGGGCAAGTCTTCGAAAAGAGCACTGTTCGGATGAATCATAACAGTCTGTTGCTGTTTGGCAGTTTTATATTGTCCACTTTTCGATAATCTAGCAGTATGGTAGAAATACCCAGAAGTTATAGCTTTACGAATAGCAATCGTGTCCAAAGGATTGGATACTAGTTCAATTTCTACCCTGTCCATTAATCCTTCAAGTTGTTCACGTACATCTCTAGCCCGTTTCATCGACCTTACCTGTATGTAATTCTCATAACACCACAGTTCACCGTAGTCTGCTTCAACCCAATTATTATACACATTTAAAAGAGTTAAATGGTCCCCGCCAGGGCTGAAGAAGTTTTTCCTAGCGGTGTCTGCATGCACAATTTTATCTTTGGGACGGTAGAAAATAGCGTTGTTTATAGACAACATTGCCGCAATTGACAGAATTTCTTCAGAACATTTGTACTTTTCAGATGCCAAAAGCATTTTGGACATCATTGGATCAACAGGAAATTCGGCCATTCTGCGTCCCAATTTTGTAAGTTCACCTTGGTGATTTAATCCACCTAAAGCATAGAGCTGTTCAAGGGCTAAAACCAAGCTCTCATGAGGAGGAGGATCAAGAAAATCAAAATGTATAATATCATTGATGCCAAGAGATTTTAGGAGGAGGACAGCATTTCCTAAATTTACACGTTGAATTTCTGGAATTGTATTATCTTCGAGTTCATGTTGATATGCCCATGCAGTATATAAGCGAAAGCATTTTCCCGCAGCGACACGGCCAGCTCTCCCAGCCCGTTGATTTGCCGATGCTTTTGAAATCGGTGTAACAACTAGAGATTCCATTCCAGTCCTTGCATTGAAACTATTTTGTTTACAGAATCCAGGATCAATTACATAAATTATACCGTCAATAGTTAATGATGTTTCAGCAATATTTGTAGCTAAAACAACTTTACGGGAACCTGGAGGAGTGGGTTCAAATATTTTGGCCTGCATGTCCGAAGGCAAATTAGCATAGATAGGTAGAATTATCAACTCTTTCATTTTGGAACCGAGTTTTCTAGTTCTTTCTAACAGAAGTTCATTACAGATTTCTATTTCTTCTTGACCTGTCAAAAACACTAAAATATCACCGAGTGGTTGAGTGAAATGAATTTGTAAAACTGTCACAACGCAAGCATCTAAATAATCAGCTTCTGGAGCTTTGGTATAAAATATATCGACAGGAAACCTTCTGCCAGGTATTCGAAAAATTGGGGCATCATCAAAAAATTTTGAAAATTTTTCTGCATCGAGTGTTGCACTGGATATTAAAAGTTTTAAATCTGGCCTGAATCTAGCAATATCTTTCACCAGTCCAAACAGGATATCGGTATGAAGTGTGCGTTCATGGGCCTCATCGACAATTATTACACTATAAGATGACAAATCAGGTTCTGACAAAAACTCCCTCAACAACATTCCATCAGTCATGTATTTGATCACCGTCCTTTCTGATGTACAATCTTCAAATCTTATACTATATCCAACTTCATTTCCTAATTTTACAGAAATTTCTTCTGCAACTCTCGCCGCTACACTCATAGCTGCCACTCTTCGAGGCTGGGTACATCCAATTTTCTTTTTATCATTAGTATAGCCAGCTTCATATAAATACTGAGGTATTTGGGTTGTTTTACCAGATCCTGTTTCACCTTCAATAATGAGAACATGATATTGCTCTATGGCTGCTAAAAGGTCTTCTCTAAATGGATAAATGGGCAGGCTCTTCCTTGTTTCCTGAATACTCATCTTCTTTCTTTCATATTCAGATATTTCTTCTGATGGTTCTGGGGCTTCTTTGGATCCAGCCATTGTGATGGGTTTCACAAATTCAATGGCATCTTCAAATACAAAATCATAATCTTTTTCTTTCCGTTTAGATTTAGCATCAGCAGCACCAAATCGCATCTGTGCAAACCCCAATCTCTCTTGTTCCCATTTTAATTGCTCAGCATTTGGAGCTTTTTCCCTTTCATCCACTTCTTCATATTTTTTCATTGCATCTTTTCTGGAAGCTTCAGGTATATGGTACCGTTCAATTTTTTCCATTTCTTTTGCTTTATCATGTTGTTTAGCAAGTGTGAGAATTTGCTTTTTATACTCTAGGTCTCTTTTTTCTCTGCTTGTCAATTTAACTTCAGAAAAAAGATATTCTTCATCCTGGATATCTCCCTCCAATTCAAGAAGTTTGTCTTCTTTTCTTTTCGCGAGGTACTCTCTTCTAGATTCAACCCTTAATTTAGGAACTATCTTCTTCCTATCCTCAGCTTCCAAACGCAATCGTTTAGCAGCTTCCTCGAACGCTTTGCGGTCCGATTTCTCGACAATATTTCTCGTCTTTTCTTTATCTTTCTTTTTTAAACGTTCGGAAAATTCATCTCTTTCTTTCAAATCTTCTAACCTTTCTCTTTCCATTCGTTCATAATCGCTTTCTGAATCATCCGATTTTTGTTTGACCTTATTATTAGTTTTCTCCAAATGGGAATTATCATCAGAATCGCTGTCCGATTCTTTTCGCTTCCGCAAATTCTTTTTCGAATGCGATTTTTTCTTTTTAGCAGGTTTATATTCGGGGAGATCATCGTCATCATCAATTAATTTGTAATCCATGTTCCTTTTTAAAGTTTCAACGATCGCTCTTTCATGAGCTCTAGCAGGTTTTTCTTTTACTTCTGCATGAGGTACTTTATTCCACAAGTCACTAGCGAAATGAATAACAGAAGAATTAATGCTTAATGTTCCTGTATCTTTAATTTTATCAATTAACATATCCGCACTGGAACTTTTTGAAGCAAGATTATACAAAAATTCAGCGGTATATTTATCGCTAAAGCCAAGTAAATTGTGCAATTCATCACTTATCCACTGCTGAATTTGCGCCATTTTTGTAATTTTTGACTTGAAAATCAAAAATTTATATAAATCGCTTAAAAATCATAAGTTATGGCAAGTTTGTTTACAAAACAAGAAGCAATACAGTTACAGTTAAAGCCGAATACGTGGTATTAGCTTTGGTTACAGTTAAAATCAGAACAGTTGAATGCTGTTTTGGTTTGGCGTACCTTAATTTAATTAGAAATTGATAATTATATATTTCAAATCATCCTTAGAAATTACCATTCTAAAATGATGAAACAAAGATTGTTTATAATTAGGATGTTCATTTCCCTCGAAATCAGCTTATAGAACTTTTCATCTTTTTCTTCTTAACTTCATTATTTGGTGCCGCCATCTATTTTGGATATAGAAAGTTAAAAATTCATACTTGATGCTCAATCTGAGATTTCAGGGAAAAAATTACCAGATCATTTCCCCCCCCCTTTTAAATGAAGTTTAAATAATCTTAATTAAACTTTAATTTTAAGCAAATTAATTTTTTGTACTATTAGAAATTTTAAATAATGAATTATTTCAATATGATTTTAAATATACAGGGTAAATATGCTAGTAATGGAGACCCCTTGATATTTTTGGTTCATGAAAAAAATAACTGAAAAATGTTTAGCTTTAATTATATAAGTCTCCTTGTATATTTTATAAATCTGGGTTATTGTTGACACTATTTTTGTTTTGAAGAAGGAAGAAAAGAAATAATGTTTCAAAGTTCCACTGCTTTTCAGTGAAAATTTTAATGAAAATGCTAAAAGTTGGCTTTATTTAAATAAGTTTATATATTATTTATTTTCTTGAAAAAATTGAATGTTTTTATTTGAATAGAAATAAAAAGCTTTGAATTTTATATACTAATGGCCATTTAGAAAATCTAATTTATTTTTTAAATTTTAAGACGAGGGGGGGGTCGATTACTGGGATGGTTAGTCATTTTCCAGTAATGGACACCCATGTAGACATTGCTATAAAGCAATTTCAGTAATGTTTATAGTGCATAAAATATTTTGATTTAACTTAAAACCATATAATCAAATTTAATTTTTAAATTACACTTACCAAAATGTAATAGCACTAAAACTTTTATGAATACGTGCTTTTCAGTTATTTAATGTGATTAATAAAATAATTTATAATATTAATTGCTATAAAAGATATATCAAATAGTCTCTGGAATATTAATTGTTAAAAATAGTGAAAGAAAACCATACACTAATATTCCAAAACCTTTTACTTTTTTTAATCATTATCTTTCAAATTTCCCAATGTCTCAATAATTTGAAAGCTGTAACTGCCTGATGTTTAGCATTTTAAACTATCCATCTAAAACAATTAAAATATCACTCTACTGATAATTACAATGATTAATGCAAACAATGAACAATTACCACAAATATTTTGTTACTTATTGGTATCCTAATTGTTAAATTTATTTGAAAATAAGTATTTTGTTTCATTAGCATGTTTTCATTAATTTCAGGTTCTAAATACAATCATATAAATAATTATACTTATTACTTTTTAAAGGTTGTCCATTACTGTGCTTTTGATATATTTCTATTACAGTAGACTCCCTCAAATCCGCACAGCTTGGGACCAGAGGTTTTGCGGATTTTAGAAATTTGTGGATTTCTGGTCATTGCTTTGTTTACATTTTTTTTAAAGTAATTTGAATGTAATTAATAATGAAATCAAAAGTATAACGAATGCTTACAATATGCTAAAATATTAAAATAAGTAATAAACTAAAATAATAAAAAATTAGATAGTTTTTAAAATGATAAAAATACTAAAAGCAAAGGTCAAATTAATAATCAATAATGTACAATTAAATATTCATTATAGAGATGAAATGTGTTTTTCCTAAATTATTCAATGAAACTTGCCTCATAAAGGTACATTACTAATTCACATCAAGATCATAAAATAATGAAGCTTTATTTCAAGTTTAGTCAGATTTAATAACTAAAAAAGCTTGATTAATACATAAATATATTTGGTAAGATTGTAATTACCAATGAAATCAGCAATATCTTTATTTTTTCAGAAATAAGTTATTCTTTCTTCATGAAAAAACATGAATTCAATAACTTTAACAAAAATTACAAATGAAAAAATATATGGAATTGATATAAAACTAAAAAAGTCAAATTTTGCACCTACATCTGAACTGAATGTTTCATTGTTTACATCCTTAAAATATGTGTGAATTTTAGAGAGTTGCGGATTTTAGGAGTGCGGATTTGAGGGAGTCTACTGTATTTAAAATTAAATTTTGATTCATATTGAGAAAAGAGACTGTAACAATGGTTAAATATTGTTGATAAATTAGTAACATAATATTGAAAAAAACTTGAATATAATTACTATAACTATTAATAAAAAAATAAATAATAATTTTAAAAGAAATTCCTTAAGGGTGTCCATTACTGGCACATTACCTGCCCTATATTTTTAATCTGTAAGAATAAGTATAAATGCATACAGGGAACATCCAACGACATTTTGATGCCCATGTGAGCACACATTGCTCCATTCCCCCCCCCCCCCCCCACTTGCACACACAAAAACTGTTTGACTTATGTTCTTAATTTTTTTTAAATATTTGTAATTTTTATTTGTACTACAATAGACTCCTTCAAATCTGCACAGCTTGGGACCAGAGGTTGTGCAAATTTCTGGTCACAGTTTTGTTTACATTTTTTAAGCAATAATTTGAATGTAATTAATAATGCAATTGAAACTATAATGTATGCTTACAGTTTAATAAAACATTAAAATAAGTAATAAACTAAAGTAATACAAATTTACATAATTTTTAAAATGATTAAAATATTAAAAGCAAAGGTCAAGTTAATGATCAATAATGCATGATTAAATATTCATTATAAACATGAAATGTATTTTTCCTAAATTATTCAATGAAACTTGCCTCATAAAGGTACATTACTAATTCGCATCAAAATCCTAAAATAAAAAAGTTTTATTTCAGGTTTAACCAGACTTAATAACTTGGAATGAAAAGTTTGATTAATACATATATTTGGTAAGATTGGGATTACCAGTGATATCAGCAATATCTTGAATTTTCTCAGAAATAAATTTATTCTTCCTTCATTACATGAATTTAGTAATATTAACAAAAATTGCAAATTAAAGTACAGTAGACTCCCTCAAATCTGCAAGCCAGAAATCAGCAACTTTCTAAAATCCGCACATATTTTATGGATGTAAATAATGAAACTTTCAGTTTGGATATAGCTACAAAATTTGATTTTTTTTAGTTTTGTATAAATTCCATATATTTTTTTAATTTGTAATTTTCTTAATAATACTCCATTTATGACTTTTTCATGAATTAAGATTTTTTTTTTTTTTTTTTTTGGGGGGGGGGGGGGGGGATTTAAGATATTGTTGATATCACTGGTAATCACTATCTTCTTACCAAATATATTTATGCATTAATCAAGATTTTTTGGTTATTAAGCCTGGCTAAACTTGGAAAAAAAAAAAAAAATCCTTATTTTATGATTTTGATGTGAATTAGTAATGTACTTTTATGAGGCAAGTTTCATTGAATTAAGTTAGGAAAAATACATTCAATCTTTATAATGAATATTTAATCATGCATTATTCATTATCAACTTGACCTTTGCTATTAGTATGTTAATCATTTTAAAAATTATCTAAATTTTTATTATTTTAGTTTATTACTTATTTTAATATTTTATTATAGTGTTAAGCATTCATTATAGTTCCAAATGCACTCAAATTACTGTTTAAAAAATGTAAATAAAGCAATGAACAGAAATCCACAAAATTCTAAAATCTGCACAACCTCTGGTCCTAAGCTGTGCAGATTTGAGGGAGTCTACTGTATATATGGAGTTGATATAAAACTAAAAAAGTCAAATTTTGCACCTATATCTGAGCTGAAGGTTTCATTGTCTATATCCATAAATTATGTGCAGATCTTAGAGATTCATGGATTTTAGTGTTGCAAATTTAAAGGGAATCTACTATATTACTAATTATTTAAGATATTAATTTAAAGTGTTTTAAAAACAGGTATATGTTTCTAAATTATCCCTATATTTGTGTTTGTATTGTAAAATCAAGTCTATAAATGGAAATTTCAATTTTACAGTCAATTTTAATGTGTAACATTACGATACAAAAGTAAAACACAAGGCACAGCACATGGTATGGATTAAAATATACTATTCAAAGTGATTTTATTACATTGCTGTCTCTTTAATTCAAAAGTGATTATTTAAAAGTGATTTTTCCCGGTTTGTGCTTTTTTTTATGAATAGGCATGTTCAAAGATATAAAACATTTATGTATATTGTTCAATTAACTCGATTTTTCGGGGAGTTATTCCTTATGATTTATTCATAAAACTAAGTATCAGACTTACATTAATGTTTTTTTTTTTTTAAATATAAAAATATAAAATAAATTCAGTTTTTTACTGTAATTTTACATGTATTTGCACATTTCATTTTTTTTTTCCTCCCAACCTACTTAGGATGGGAGCCTACTTTAAATTAGAATAAATCCGATACTTAAAATTATACAGCACACTTCTATAAATAGTTAAAAAAAATGGCTCAAAATTATAAGAGAGGATATACATTTTAATTTTTATTTTACAAAAAAATTTAAATTTTTCAAATTTTGCCAGGGAAATTGAACGATTTCTTGACAGGATCATTTTATTTCATTGAATCTTTTATTATTATGTCAAATGTATACATTAAAATATTTTAAAAAAAAGTTAAAAGGGTATTGAGTCCCCTTAATGTTTTGGCACAGATGTCAATTACGCACCACATTGGCACGATTGCAAGAAAATGGTGATTTTATGCCTTGCATTGTAATCCAGCTATTGTTGTTCATTTATTAATAAACTGTTTATTTACTTTAATTTCCTTTTATATTAAAATGATATAAATTGTTTTCTTTTATAATTATTAACTAAACATTTTTTATTTATTATTACAGTAGACTCCCTCAAATCTGCAAACCAGAAATCCGCAACTCTCTAAAATCCACACATATTTTATGGATGTAAACAATGAAACTTTCAGTTCAGATATTGGGACAAAAATTGATTTTTTTAGTTTTGTATCAATTCCATATATTTTTTAATTTGTAATTTTCTTAATAATACTCTATTCATGTTTTTTTCATGAAGGAAGAATACATTTTTTTGGAAAAAATTCAAGATATTGCTGATATCACAGGTAATCAGAGTCTTCTTACCAAATATATTTATACATTAATCAAGGTTTTTGGTTAATAAGCCAGGCTAAACTTGAAAGAAAAATCCTTATTTTATGATTTTGATGTGAATTAGTAATGCACTTTTATGAGGCAAGTTTTGTTGAATAATTTTGGAAAAATACATTTAATCTTTATAGTGAATATTTAATCATACACTATTGATTATTAACTTGACCTTTGCTATTAGTACTTTAATCATTTTAAAAATTATCAAAATTTTTATTACTTTATTACTTATTTTAATATTTTATTATATTGTAAGCATTCATTATAGTTCCAATTGCACTATTAATTGTACTCAAATTACTGTTTAAAAAATGTAAACAAAGCAGCGACCAGAAATCTGCAAAATTCTAAAATCCGCACAACCTCTGGTCCCAAGCTGCGCGAATTTGAGGGAGTCTACTGTATTTCTTTTTAAAATAATAGAAAAAAATTAAAAAATATATATGTAACTGGTACTTGAAAACAAAGTTTTTGCCAAATTGGCATCAGAAAAAAACTGCACCAATGTGGTGCATTTATGACTGTGCCAATATTTTCATCAAAATTCAAATAGATTGTAACAGAAACAGCCAATAAATATTTTACTTTAAAAAAAAATGCAATTTTTTAAAAAACATTGTATAAATTAATTGTGCTTTAGAATTTTTGATATTTTATATTTAAATTTAAAATGGGTTAATCTGTTTGAGAGTATAATGGAGTTTAAAGCCATTTCTTGAGAGTATTAATTATGCAATTCTTTTTAGTAATAGTCTATTATCCCTAGGGACATAGTGGAGGGCAGACTTGCATAAAACCGAAACTTTCTGCGCACATAAATATTTTGTCAAAAACTTTTTGAAAATTAATTTAACGTTTAATAAAATTATGTGTTAACATTATTTTGACATGGATGAAATTCGCATTTTTTATGCAATTGGGCCATTCCATTCCAAGCAAAGTGGTCCCAGGGTCCAAAATTTTAAAATTAGAGATATAATTTCAAAAAAAAATTATTTATGTAGTTGAAAGTGTATATTTTCTTATAATAACAGTGAAATTTGATTTAGCAAAGTTTAAGTGCTTGAAAACTTGAATTAATTAAGGATGTTTAAAAATTCATGTTTTTTGACAAAAGTTTTATGAAAAGAATATGTTGTATTAAAAATGCAATAAACACAGTAATTATTAAAATATCATCATATATCAGAATAAATACTTATATACTAACCCCCAAAAATTGCTAGAATAGTTTATTGTTATCTCGGACATTTTAACAATGATAAAATGACAGTTCTTCGATTCCAGTGTCACACATGTCACAAAAAGTTAAAATTTTTCCTCTTGTCATTTAATTACTAACTTTAAAATGTTGGAAACTTTATTTATAAGTTAACTAAACATGAGGAAAATATTGCAAATTAAAAAAGTAATTTTGACCAAAAAATAAAATTATTATTTATTTTTTAATTCTTGTCACACATGTCACTATATGTGATGTGTGTGACTGTGACGTGTATGACATGAATATCTGTTTAATTAAAAATGCTTAACTTCTTTTAAATATGTTAGGTATATATCAGCAATATATGCACAAACACCTGGTAGCTTATTGTAACTCATGATGCAATAAATAAATTCATCTATTTTATGCATTTTTTTTTTCAAAAAAAGCAAGATAAATTAATTACTTTGTTTTCAAGAAAACTGTTTTTTCAGCTATTATTTCTATATATTTTATCTAATCATTCTAAACAATTTGGAAAGGTTATAGCAAAGGAGGGATTTTTGAACAACCAATTATCTTCTGTAAAATAATGCTTATTGTTTGTTTACATATAGATGACAACACATTTGCTATTCTTGTAATAAAGTTGATGTCTATCTTTTTGTTTTCAAAGTGGTGAGTGATTTTTCTATCGTTATTATAAACTAATGAGAATAAATTTGTAAGCAATGATGCCCTATAATTTTGTTGTTAATTTAATATTTTTAAAAATAGTTTTTTTTAGTTTACAGCATTATTTTTTCCGAATAATTAAGACTAAATGATTAGATGTTCTTAACTTTATATATTGGAGGTATCACTAAAAACTAAAAACCAATCTCAACAACGTGAATTATATTAACAACTTTTTATCATTGAGTTTCACATAAACAATATTTTTAATTATCACAATATTACAAAAAATATGTTTGAGTTTATGCAATGTTGTATTCAAGGGGTTGTCTGATGGAGCTGCAGCCCCCTCTGAAATTTGCAGGGTTGCCGGCTTTTAGCCAGGCCAAAAAAAGCCGGCCGGCTTTTTTTGGTTTTATCCACTTAAAAAAAGCCGGCTTTTATTTTTAAAGTGTTAATTTGTATTGAATCCATATTAAATTTGGATTGATTTATTTTTAATGCATTTTTAATAATTTACTACTAAAAAAGTTATAAATTTCTATTTAATTTTTCAAATAAATAAGTCTTTATAACTGCTTGGACTCAACTGTGAAGGCATTATGTCTGAAAAATATAAATCTTGGAAAAAAGAAAATATACTCAAAAAATTTGTTTTAAACTTCTACATTTCATAGTTCTACATATATTACACATTCTTAAGAATTATATTTAATGGAATTATGACAGAATTAGTGTTCCCTATAGATATAAAAATGGGCATGGTGCTATTCACTAAAAAGGGCACTATTGAATCATAAAAGGGCACTTTTGCAAGAAAAAAATGTTATTGCCTTTAGAAAGGGAAAAAAGAAAGCAGCAAAATACATAATTTTTAAATATGATAAATCAAGTAACATTAATTTCGAATGATTTTATGATATAAAAATTAGAAATACAATTAAATTAAAACATGATTGAATAGTTTCATGTTCTTTTTCTTAAAGAAATGAAAAAATTCTATCATTTTTGGGCACACAAATTTAGAAATACAGTAGACTCCCTCAAATCCGCACTCCTAAAATCCACACATATTTTACGGATGTAAACAATGAAACATTCAGTTCAGATGTAGGTGCAAAAATTGATTTTTTCAGTTTTATATCAATTCCATACATTTTTTAATTTATAATTTTTTTAAGGTTATTGAATTAATGTTTTTTCATGAAGAAAGAATAATTTATTTCTGAAAAAATAAAGATATTGCTAATATCATTGGTAATTACAATCTTACCAAATATATTTATGTATTAATCAAGCTCTTTTAGTTATTAAGTCTGGCTAAACCTGAAATAAAGTTTCATTATTTTATGATCCTGATGTGAATTAGTAATGTACCTTTATGAGGCAAGTTTCATTGAATAATTAAGGAAAAAGACATTTCCTCTTTTAAAATGAATATTTCATTGTACATTATTGATTATTAACTTTACCTTTCTTTTTAGTATTTTAATCATTTTAAAAAATATCTAAATTTTTATTATTTTAGTTTGTTACTTTTTTTAATATTTTAGTATATTGTATGCATTCATTATACTTTTGATTTCATTATTAATTACATTAATATTATTTTTTTAAAAATGTAAACAAAGCAATGACCAGAAATCTGCAAAATTCTAAAATCCGCAAAACTTCTGGTCCCAAGCTGTGCGGATTTGAGGGAGTCTACTGTACTATGGAATAAAAAAAATATTTATCAAAAATCTCTAGGTAAAATCAGAGGTGCATTTTACTACTTTTAAAAAGGGCATGGTGCTGCACCCTTCAAAAATGGCCTAGAATGAACACTAACAAAATGAAACACATCAAAGCATTCATGGAAACATTGTTATAGGTCAATATGTAAAGATTAAGTCATAAAATGAACAATGTTGAAAGAGAAATTAGGAAGGATTCAATATTTGAGGAAAGTTTAATACATAATTACATAAAATTAAACAACATAAAATGTTCTAATAAAATTTGTTGAATTAAAATTTTGAATAGCTCTTTGTTATTTAAAAGTGCATATATGCCCACTTGCATGAATGAATATATTCATGCATATGCTAATTGAGAATACTGAAATAAATTGTGAAATATAATATATTATGAAATCTGCATAATTCGAAATACTATTTTCAATAGTGAGAAATGGTGTTTTTTTATATGTATGATTTTAAATGTTTATAGCGAATAAAACATGACATTTTAACAACTCTTAAAATTAGTTAAGTAATAAACCATGTAACTAAGTAACCTTTAATTTTATAAAGCAGTAAAAATGGAAAAACAAAGATAGGATTAAAGGTCAATGTAAATCAGAAAAAGCACTTGGTATGGCCATTTTATAATTTAGCTGACATATTTGCAATTCTGACTATAAACCACTAGCAACTCCATCAATGTGTTATTCTAGTATTAATGTCTTCATTATTGAAAATTTGAGCTATAACCCAATTTCTCATAATGAATCATAATTAAAATCCCAATTTTTCATATTAATAAATAAATTTATTAAACTCAAAGTTAATTAAACATCATTGAAATTAGTTAAAAGACACTTAAAAATGTGTTGCTTATAATAAAAAGGCTTCACTGTATAAAAGCCAATTATGGCCAAAAAAGGCCAATTTTGGCCAAAAAAAGCCGGCTAAAATCAATAAAAGCCAACCGGCCTGGCTTTTTTAAATTTTAGCCGGCTTTTTTGCAACCCTGGAAATTTGTAACAAACATACAATGTAATTACAAAAGTCCATCAAAATGTAATGAAATATGCTAAGATAGAATTTATAGGAAGTGCAATAATATTCCATTTCAAACTGGTTTTCATTTAAAAAGTATTATTTCGCAGAGAACACGAAACAACTATTTCATCCAAGTTTCCATTACACACAGACTATCTTTACACGCCATAAAAATTATGCTAATTAAGACAAAAACCTGCTTAAAAAGAAATTGTTTGCAATCCCATGCAATTCAATCTTAGCAAGTTCTGTATAATATATGCATTACCTGCATGATAAAAATCTGTTTAAAGCGGAAAAAATAACTTTCTTGTGATTCTCTCTTAGAAACTTTTAGTGTATCTCAGTCCCCTCCGAAATGATAAGTCTAGATACGCCACTGAATAATGGTTTCAGCTTAGAAATTTGTTATGAAACATTTCATAGCTATGTAACTTTACAAGTTTGATGTTCATGATTTATTTAATTGTTGAATCAATAAATTGTTTTATTTTGTGTGGAATTCTGTGACTGCATTTAATTACTTAAATATTGTAAGACTGCTAAAATGAAAAAAAAAAATCTTAAAGTTTATAAACACAAGTTTGAACAACCAAACTTTTCATTTAAAAACTATAATTTTCTACTTATTAGGTATTTATGAATATATACAGCATAATTGTTAAGGGTACTTTTCAGTTCCGAAAAGTACCTTGTTAAGTACCAGACATCACTTTAGAGATATCTTATGGTATCTAGGTGCATTTTACATTTAACTCTTCAATAATCATAGAATAATCCGTGAAAAATTATAATTAAGCTTAATAGAGTAGATTTATTGAAAAAAATATTAAGTTTATTATTGAACTTATTAAGTTTATTAATTAATAAAATTAAAAAAATATTGAGTTTATTACTGCTTTTCCACAGATATATGACCATTTTAAATCTTTTCATGGTAAATTTCACACAAAGTCACACACGTCACATCATATGTCACACACGTCACAGTACTATTTTTTTTTTTTTTTTTTTTTTTTTTTAAGCCCAAGCATTTCTAGCTCAGATTTCTAACATCACTTTTTTTAATTGTTGTATATATGGCTTATAAATAATATTTTTTATTTTCATGAATATTATAATAATTCACAGAAATATAGTAATATGTAAGAGACATGAAGAAAAATGCTTACAAAATGGTCACACACGTCACAAGAATTAAAAAAATAAATTCTCTATAAATGCAATATAAAAAATTTCCAACCATGGTAATTATGTTTCAAAACAACTATGAAATATACTAAAATATTGTTTTCAAAAGGAAAAAAAAAATTTCACACTCAGAATAATTGCGAATGTTTTGAAAATGTTGTCTGAATGTCACACACGTCATGCTGGAATGGCCCGCTTTACGTAATTCATGATTTTAGAGTGATCTGTCAACGCAATTCATGTTTTTTTTATGCAATTCATAGGCAAAATTTGTGTTCTTTTGGTGGTCTTTAGTCGAAATTTGCGTCTTTTGCTTGGTCCTTTGTCGAAATAAGTTTTTTACACAGTCCTTTGTTGAGATGCGTGTTTTTTTATTGAAATGATTGTAATTTTTATTTTTTATTGAAATTTTTATTCTTTGTTGAAATGAGTTTTTTTTATACAATTCTTTGAGACTTTTTCTGAGGTCTTTTGACAAAATTGGCATTTGTCTCTAAGATTTTTTGATAAAATTTGTGTTTCTTTTGCTATTCTTTGATGAAATTTGAATTTTTTCAATGATATTTTGAAAAACTTTGACTAAATTAGTCTCTTTTTTTTTTTTTTTTTTTTTTTAAATAATTTACGAAATTGGAGATTTTTTTCCTGTGAATGATTTCTGAAATTGATTTTTTATGACAACCGCTTGACAAAATTTGTGATTTTTGGTTCTGAAATTTTGGACTGATGAATTTTTAAAGTTTTCTGCATCAAATGTCTTAAATTTTTGGAAAATGCGAAAATTGATCCTGCTTTTAATTGTACTGTAAAAAAAAAAAAAATAATCATACAAAAAATTGGAGGAATATTTTTAGCTTTTTGGCACTAAAAATGCTACTAAAATAAAAATAGTTTCTTTCCTAAAATTCTCTGCACATGGCATGTGTGTCGATATTATATAACTATGGTGGAGGGTACACAGGGGTATATACCGTACTACTTTTTGGAATTTTAAGGAATACCATTATACCTTCTGTTTCTCAAAAGAGCAATAGTACATACATTCTAGGGTATATATCCTCTGCTTTTTTTAATGACTACATCATTGATTATTCCGTCAACCAAAAAACTATTGCCAAACTACAAGATTAAATGCCAATAATGGCTAATCATGAATATCACATTCAATGAAATTAAACACGATATATGTGTCAGGGCTTGAATTTCAGGGCGAGATGGCGGGATTCGCGCCCGAAATTTTGAAATCCTGCCCAAAAAAATATCATAGGCGGAAGGCTCCCGCCCAAAATAAATCACAAATTTTCCGAAAATTTTTGAATTTTGAAACTACGATCAATGCTCACGATCTTTTTGCGAGTTTTTTACTGCGAAATATCATTAGAATTTACGATATTTTTACGCAACCAATCGTCAAATTTCACATTTTTTTTCCGCGATCGATTGACAAGTTTCGTGAGATTTTTCATCGCGAGAACGGAGTAATTCCGTTTCGAATTCTCCAAAAAATTAACGCACTCGATTCCAAAAGTTATGAAACATCGTTTATAAGCCCGGAAATTCGGATAGTTATATCCGAATTTCCGGGCTAATAACAGATTTTTCACAGCTTTTGAGCCTAGCTCAATTGCATATTTTCACAGTCAATTTCATCAGCATCAATCGTTCGTAGAAAATAGAAACGCCGAAAATTTCTTTTGATTATCGTGATAGAAAATGCCAATTTTCTCAAAGAATCGCGAAGAAAGAAGAAGAAGAAGAAAAAAAATAAACGTGACTTTTCGCTCTTTTGTCATTTTCCGCATTTTTGATTTTTTATATCTTCAAGGATTGCGAAAAAAGGCCATTTTAATCAAAATATTGCGGAATAAAAACTCAATTTTCATCGGAAGGTCGCAAAAAAAATCGCTATTTTCGCCGAAAGATCGCAAAAAATGCAATTTTCATTTAAAAGAAAAAAGGTGAGACAAATGGGGCTTTCGACAAATATCGTGGAAAAAAAAACACTTCCGTAAAAATATCTCAAGAATAACGCAGACTCAGTCAAAAAATCGCGTAAAAAACGCGGATTGCGTCAAAAGATTTTTTAAAAAACACAATTTTCGTCAAAATATCACGAGATGACGCAGATTTCGTCAAAATGTCGCGAGAAAAACGCAGTTTTCGTTAAAACATCGCAAGAGAAACGCAGATTCCGTCAAAACAACGCGAGAAATAAGCAGATTCCTTCAAAATATCACAAGAAAAACAGAGATTTCGTCTAAGATCGCGAGAAAACCGCGATTTTTGCCAAAAGATCGCGATAAACTGTGATTTTCATCAAAAGATCTTGAGAAAACCGTGATTTTCGTCAAAAGATCGCGAGAAAACATGATTTTCGGCGAAAGATCGCAGAAAAAATACTAATTTCGTAATAGAATTCAGAAAATTTGCTGTAATATTGTTTACAACAACTTTTTTGCAAATTAAACATTAGCTTGCCATGTTTAATTGATGTTTTAAGTGAAAACATGTTAAAATTTAAATTGGACAACTAGCTAAGATTGCTGTGTAAAACATTGTGTCGAAGTATGAACATGAACTTAAAATAGAAACTTTAATTTCAGAACTACTTATAATATTTGCATAAATGGATACACTCTGACCTCTTCTCCCTTCCCCCTCCCCCCCCCAAAAAAAAATTAAACAGGATTTAAACAAAAGTATCGACAATTTTCTTGTGAATAAAATAAGCTTCTTAATTGTCTCACACATGTGTTATTTAAAATAGTTTCTCATTTTCTGGTTTACATGCTTTTCCTCTTTTTTTTTTTTTTTTTTTTTTTTTAACTTTTTGAAATCTCATGCCTATTATTCTGAGATATTGATAAAAATTGCTTCAGTGGTATTTTGTCATGTCTGAATTCGTGTAACTGTTTAAATAGCACATAAAATAACAGTAGGTTTTAAAGATTTTTTTCTCCCTCCCAAACAGCTCAACCCCCCTCCATTTATAAATGTTGGGAGGGAGACTCCCCTCCTCTGGAAAATGGAATTTCAAGCCCTGTGTGTTTAAAACACCATGAAATGAGTTTTTTTTTCTACATTTTATTTGTATTTTTATTAATATTTAACGAATTTATTTATTCTTTCATTATTTAAAATAAAAATTATGGCAATTAGCATAATTTGAAGTTTCATACCATTTGTCAAAATTGGTCAATGGTATAATAAAGTAGTATATTGAATTTTGATGCATGTTAGGAAAATATTAAAGTATGACAATCTTTAATTCAACCACTGTACATGCTTTCACATTTAAGTATGCTTAAATATTTCTAACAATGTTGAATTCAGAAAATTTTCACCAGGAGAGATTTCTGTGGCTCTAGGCTATGTGTGAATAGGAGGGAGGGAGGAAATGAACTATTTGAACACTAAAAACATAAAATCTCAGATCGTCCGTGGGAGGGACATTTAATTACTCTGGAGGAAGCATTCTCCTCCAGAGTAATGAGATTCAACATTGAGAATGCAACACTAATTTCAAAATACTACTTTTTATCATGTTATCTTATAATGTACATGTCCACTGCTCTAAGAACATACTTTCACCAATTACAGATATAATTATTTAACTGAATTACCATGAAATCGGGCGCCAAGCCAAACACTTGTGACTACTTCGGTTTATCCATTACCTGACATGAATAAGTAATATCAACAAATTATTGAGAAAAAAAAAAAAAAAATAAAGATAAAATTACAGATCTACCTCATTTATGTTTCCAGAAAGTAATGTTTGGCCATATTTTTTCGCCTTACTATCAGTAAAAAAAGGAGTTCGAATATCAAAGAAAAATTTGTTTAATACAAAACGTCTTTCAATGAAATTCCCTGAAGAATCGATGTTGTAAATTCTATCAAAATAAGATTTAGAACAAATTAAAAATCCATGTTCGTTCTGAGAGATGATAGACATTTCCTTAAAAAAATATGGAAAATAACGAATAAGAAATACTCGGAATACCAAACAAGTCGAAAAAGCATGGTATTCTAGAAATCTGTTTTAAATTCTAAAAACAAGTCACGCTCCATATGCATACGGTGAACTTTGTTTATTTACATTTGCATGATGTCTCATTTGATTGGTTGACTGCAAACTGATCTCAACATCATGGAGTGAGAGAAGCTGCGTTCAAGATGTACATGCGCCGCGCGCGTGAGCTCCATGGAAGTAATAATGTAAACTTTCATTACTTGCATGGTAAGCTCTAGTGTGACGTTTCAACATGGCGCTGGGCATAAAAAGGTTGAAGCGCCCTTTCATTTAACGTAGGAGTATAAAATAAGATTTTTTTTTAATAACAATTTTAATTTTTCTTAAGAAAGGTGTTATAGTAAAAATAAAATACATTGGCATGTTTCGGAACCGTCAAATAAGTTCCATAGTCATAATATAAATAAAACAAAATTTCAAAATATTTCTCGGACAATACAAATGACACGCGACAATGAGATATAAATAACAAAAAACACGCGCTCTATTGCAAAAAAATAAATTAAAATATAGACCATGATCTAAAACTTAACTAAAAATAAAAATTTCAAACTATTTCACGGTTAATACAAATGACACGCGACAAAGAGATTAAAAAAAAAAAAAAAAAAAAAAAAAAAAAAATTAAAAAAAACTCCAAAAAACACGCGCGCTATTGTAAAAAATTAAATTAAAATAAAAATAGACCATGATCAAAAGAAATTCCAACTTGGTTCATCCCATTCAAGCCCTCACGAGGAATTTATTTATTAATTCTAACCATAACTTAGGAATAATAAAAGAAACGGTATCATTGCAAACCAGATTATTACGCGTATAAATTTCAATGGACTCTCTTATAATAGATTTACGATTACAATTAGATATGAAACATAATTTACTTTGATTAAACAATATTTTTATCTCCTCATTTAAATATGTTCTTGATAAGGCAGTGTTAGTACGTCCAAATTTAATATCAGATTCGTGCTCCCCTTTTCTAATTCCAAACTTTCTCCCAGTCATGCCTATGTAATAATTTAAATCACCATTTTCAGTAATATAAGGTATTTCATAAACTCCAGCAAGATCATCACGTCCAATAGGATCCACTTACTTATTAAGTAAACATCTTAATTTTGGTGGAGGAGTTGCAATCAAATCAATATTAAACTTTTTTAATTTAAATTTTAATTTCTCAAAACTGTCTTTCAGATATGGAAAAGAAACTCTTTTAAAATTTTTAGAATCATCTCCTTTATTGAATCTTTCAGTTAACCCTGGATATTGTTGTTTAGGCTTCCCTTCCCTTTTCTATAATAATTAATTAATTTATTGATGCTACTTATTTTATACCCATTAGAACCTGCAATCTCACGGATCTTACGCAACTCTTCATTTAAAAATTCATCAGAACAGACTTTAAACGCTCTATCAACCATGAAACGGAAAGTAGAGAATTTATAAGAAAAAGGTGAACAAGCAGAATTTGGAATAATGTGTTGGCTATTAATTTTCTTTCTATAAATTGACCTTTTCAAAGAATCTAATTAAAAAAGTGTCTAAAAACGGTAAACTACAATTCGCTTCTAATTCATAGGTAAATTGAATATTTTTATCTAATTTATTAACTTTATCAACAAATTTAAGGAAAGAATCTACCCCCCATTCCAAACCAAAAAAACATCATCAACATACCTTTTCCAAAACATAGGAACTTTGTCAAAATTTTCAAAAATTCTTTTTTCAAAAGGTCTCATTTTGAATTCCGCGAGGAAACCCGAAATGGGAGAACCAATTGGAGCCCCCAACTTTTGCTCATAAATTTTTCCATCAAACATAAAGAAATTATTATTTGTGATTAACTGTAAGCCAATTTTCAGTGTCTTTTTTATGTTATCACTATACTTTTCTGAACTATCTAACAAATCACTAATATAAGAATTAACTTCACTAATGTCTATTGATGGAAACAACGAGTTGACATCCGAACATTGACGGTTCCGAAACATGTCAATGTATTTTATTTTTACTATAACACCTTTCTTAAGAAAAATTAAAATTGTTATTAAAATGTTTATATAAAAGGTGAATATTTTAAAATCTGATGATTTAAAAAATCAATTGGATTTAATTAACTTTTTATTAAAGATTTTTTTTTTTCCAGTGTTAAGTATTAATTTTAAGCCATGAGAAACATTTTTATATATAGTTGTATAATTTTTACTGAGACGCTATCAAACTTTTGATTTACTTCTTCCTTTATTTAGGATTAATTAAAAACTATTTAGCTAAGCTCCATAAGAGCTACAATGGCAGCCATGAATGATCAATAGTTTGAATATTCTGAATTATTTTAAAATGTATTTTAATGATTTAATTATTTTTAATTGGTATCTATAGTATTCAGACACACTGAACATTAATTTTAAATGAATTACATCGTATTTCTTATTTTTATTTTTGTAGTTTGATCCATTTACTTTATTGTTTTCATTTGAATCGCAAGACAAAGCAATATTTACATTTCGTTAATCCCTTGAATCCTACTTTTTTCTTTAATTAAGTAATTTATAAAAACAGTGAGTGAGAGAGAGTGATCTATAAGAACAGGAAATGTCCAATTAGTATTTATTTAGCAGGAATATTTTAAACTAAATTGTTTATAAATCCCTTCTTTCACAACCATTTGAACTCGGCAGATAGTGTTGAAATTAATTTAAAATTTGTTTGTTAATAATAAATTTGTTTTGAAATTATCATTTAATTTTTTAGCTTTTTAAACACCCGAATAAACACTTTCTGAACACACATTTTAAACACTCTCTTATCTTATCTGAATGAAAGACTAAAAATTTAATTAGTTTTATTAATGCGTTTATAGTTTAAAAGAACAATATATAAATTATTTACAATAAAATAAAGCTTCAAATTTTAATTAATATGTGTGATATTCGATATTTTTACCCCCCCCCCCTTTGTCACAAAATGTCACACTTCACCATACCCCCTCTAAGGAGACCCCCCCAGGGATAGATATATATTTTTGTTAAAAGGATAAGTGATAAAAAATTGCCAAAAGTGACCAAAATTCTTCTGTATTATATTTAAGAGGGCTCTCTTTTCCCTGCTCTTCCGTTTCCATGCCCCATGCCCTCCTGAATGTGCCGATTACAATACTATCGTAGGGATACCTAGAAGCAGTTCGTGTTAAAAGTATTTAATGTTAAGCGGGTTTTATAGATTTATTCACTTCAAACGTAAAGGGATCAGTCATCAGTGTATTTATCTTGCAATAAATTCGTTAATCAAGTATTGATCAGGCGCTTCTAACTGGTCGCTTAATGGAAAACCGGCCCTATTTAAAGCAAACGATATAAAATTAATGAATACATTTTTATTTTGGGTTGTCCAATATTTTTGACTAAATTTCGTTTATTTAATTATTTTGTACCAAACGAAGAACATAGTCCTTCTTCTTTTTTTTTTTTACTTTCTTCAATCTTTACAAGAAAAAAGTATTAGATTCGCGAAAATTTTCGAAATCCGGTTTTCGACGGATTTACACGTTTTAAGGGGTCAGATAAACCAAAAAACATGGTTTTACAAAATGTCTGTCTATATGTGACAAAAAATATGCGGGCATCCTATCTCAAGAACTAAAGCAGGGAATTTCAGAAAACTTTAGATTCTGTTAGACCTTGATATAAACTAGATCTGATTAGTTTTTGATGCATATTGCTCGACAGGTGGAACTGCTATGCTGAATTATTCACAATTTCTATAACAGCCTCATCTCAAGAACTAGAGTATAGATTTTCATAAAATTTTATCTTTAGTTAGTACTTGAAATAACATAATGCTGATTATGTTTTGGTGCAAATCGCTCAACAGGTGACGCTACCATGGTGCGCTACCATGGTTATTCGTGAATATCGCAATAGGTCTATCCCAAGAACTAATGCACAAAATTTTCTAAAACTTCAGATTTAATTAGTCCCTGATATAGATTACCGTCTTTTAATTTTTGATGTAAATCGCCCTACAAATGGCGCTGCTATGCTGAATTTTTCACGATTTCCCAATAAATGTATCTCAAGAATTAATGCATGGATTTTCATCAATCAGTACTTGATAAAAAATTGATCCTAATTAGTTTTTGGTGTACATCACCCAACATATAGCGCTGTTATGCAGATTTTTAAAATAATATTTTGCAGCAGCTTTATCTCAAAAACTAATGCATGGATTTTCCTCACATTTCAGATTCAGTTAGTCCCTGATATAGATTACTGTCTTTTAGTTCTTGATGCAAATCACCCTACAGATGTCGCTGCTATGCTGAATTTTTCACGATTTCGTAATAAATAAATATCAAGAATTAATGCATGGATTTTCATCAATCTTAATATTCAGTTAGTACCTGATAAAAAAATTGATCCTGACTAATTTTTCATGCACATTACCCAACATGTGCGCTGTTATGCATACATTTTTTCTAAGATTTTGTAGTAGCTTTATTTCAAAAACTAATGCACGGATTTTCATCAAACTTCAGATTCAGTTATAAAGTGATATAAATTGTTGCTGACTAGATTTTGGTTTAAGCCACTTAACTGGTGACACTGCTATGCTGCATTTTTTCAGGAAGTATTAACATGCATAAGATAGAAGAAAGTTTTGATATTGCCACATCTAACTGTTTTTGTGTGTGTGTGTGTGTGCCCGGGGCATATGCTCTGTTTGCCCTTTCCCTATTTTTAGTTTCAATCCTGGATAAGATGACCTGATATACTCAGGGATTTTTGTCAATAAGATATGTGTATACAACAAGAAATCTATGTTCTTTATAAATCACAACAATTTATTTTATACAAATATATAATAAATATTTATAAACAAAACAGTTAATATTTCGTTGCTTCAGTCTTTTCAAGTTTAGTTTCGCCTTTTTCTTCCATTTCTTCATAATTTACAGGTGGTAAACGATACAGCCACCTAAAACAAACAGGATTTATTAGTTACATATAAAATTATTCATATCAATTAAATATTTTATTTAGAGATCGATCGAAAATTCAGTTCTTTTTTCGTCTTTAACTCAAAATCTGAGTTTCGGTAAAAATTCGATCGTACTGAAACTGTCTGCATTTCAGAAATTTCGTTTTTTAATTCGGAAATTTTCAACATTGATCCCTAATTTGAGCTGTATCGGCTCAAATGAGACACTATTTATTGCTATGATCGTCGCTATTTACAATTAGCACTCATCATTGGCTCAAGAATCTATCTACAAAATCTTCTTATGTATAAACATGAAATGTAATAAGGGTTTAATCGATTGTGTTTTTCAAATACTACCATAAGAAACTAACTAGACTTTTACAAAATGTGTGTATTGTTGAAAAATAAAATAGCTCTTTTTACTTTCTTCTATCTCTACAAAAAAAAGTACGGGATTTGAGAAAATTTTTGAATTTCGGTTTTCGACGGTTTGGTTTTGGTTTGGTTTATTTTTGTCGTCCGATTATCTACGCTAGGGATATAGGACCAGGGGGGGGGGGGGAGTGCCCTTCGTGGGGGTCTTTCTAAGGGAACCTAACCCGTATTTACGCAAGGTTCGAAGAAAACCACGAAAACTCCGAACGGTTAGGCCGACAGCCGCGATTGGATTCGAACCCAGCACCTGCTGTCTACCAGTTGAGAGGTCTGAACCTCTCGGCCACTAGTAGGGCCTCGGTTTTTGACGGATTTACACGTTTTAGGAGTCAGAGATTTCAAAAAACCTATTTTTACAAACTACCTGTCTGTGAGTCTGTCTGTATGTGACGTAAATCCCCAACAAGTGACGCTGCTACGCTGCCTTTTTCACGATTTCCACAACAGCTCTATCTCAAGAACTAAAAGACGGATTTTCATAAAACTTTAGATTCCATTAGTCCTTGATATATGGTTCTGATTACGTTTTCGTGTAAATTTCGTTACAAGTGGCACTGTTATGCATAGTATTATTCTTGATTGTCGCAATAGCTTTATCTCAGGAATTAATGGACGGATTTCCATCAAACATCAAATTCAGTTAGTTCCTGATATAAATTAGTATTCTTTAGTTTAGAGCAAATCGCGCAACAAGTGGCGCTTCTTTCCAGTTTTTTTTTTTTTTTTTTTTTTTTTTTTTTTTTTTTTTTTAACGATTTCTGCGATGATTCTATCTCAAATATTAATACACGGATTTTCATCAAACTTCAGATTCAGTTAGAGGTTGAAATAAGGTATTGCAGATTAGATTTTGGTGTAAATTACCAAACCGGTGACGCTATTATGCTTCATTTTTCTGGAAGTATTAACGGGTTTGAGATAGAAAAAAGTTTTGGGATTGTCACATCAGACTATACTTTGTTGTTCATTACGAATATGATACTTTGAGAAACGTATACATGAATTGTTATGAAATTTGATATCTATAATAAAAACATATGTATTTTTAAAATGATCTACTCTTCTTTAAAAATTGTTTCACTAACCAAGTAAAAGAAATAATCTGCCCCCCCCCCCCCCCCCTCAAAAAAAAAAATTATTTTTTAATGAATAAAAATAGTCAGAATTTAAAAAAAAACTTATCACTATAAATAATTAAACTTAGATCATTACAAATATACTTATGAGTTTATTATTTACTAGCGGCCTTCGCCCGCTACGCTGGTCGGTTTATCTAAAGAAATCTTGAAGAAGTAGTTAGATAAGGTTCAGACATACATTAAAAAAAAAAAAAAAGCAAGTCGATCATTCAAAAAACGTTGGGAAATATCAAATATTTACTGTAATTTTTTAAGAAAAACAAAGTTTCGAAAAAAAAAATTAAATCGAAAAAAAAATTACACTGACATATTAATGCAAGGAAATTTTCCCAGAGAGAAAATTCGCCTTGAATACAATATTTCAAATTCTTTTAATTGCTTATAGGCGTTAATGCCAACATAGTGAAAAAAAATTCCATGCTGGGAATCGAACCCGGGCCATCAGTATGGCGCACTGACGTTCTACCGACTAAACCACATGGAACGACAGCCAGCTTGAAACTTTCTCATACTTAAGTAGACTGGCGAAAACATAACGATAGCGCGTTTTAAAATCGCACAGTGACATCTATTGGATTTTATATGTACTAAAAAACGTTATGTACTAAAAAACGTGAGCAGCGCACCTAATAGTTTCTTTTGTTTCTTTTTGTTACTTTTTTGTCTGTTGTCCGATTTTGATGAAACAAAGCCTATACACTGCCCGGGAGTGTGCATTCTTCATTAGTGAAAACCGCATAAAAATCCATTCAGTAGTTACGAAGATAACCTCGAACAAACAGACAGACAGACAGACAGACAGACAGACAAAAAATTCAAAAAAAAATTTTTTGTGTTTCATTGGTTTTCTTTTATCGCCCTGACTCCATTTTTGTCAATTATCTTCAATGTACAGACACACCGGGTCCTACTGTTTTATTATATGTATAGATATCGAACTTCGTTGCAATCTGTACATATGTTCTAAAGATATCATGCGCGCGATGACTGGTAAATTGAGCCCCCCCCCCACCCCCCCAAAAAAACTAGTTGGATGTGCCAATCCCAAAACTTTCTTCTATCTTATACGTGTATTTTAATATTTAAAAAAAATAGTTACTCATTTTAATGCTTTAATAATTTTAATTCAATACCATACAACTTTGATTTTCATCTTAAATTTCTGCTTCAATCAATTAATCGGAGTAAAAACGAATTTCCGTCTCTGCACGAGCCGATGGACAATAGAATGATAGGCAGATTTTTTTTCAAATTCAAGGAGGACCTACTTGCCTTACCAAAAAATAATCATATACAAAAAATTTAGTTCAGTTCTAGAACTAACTTCATACACTTCTATGTGGTGCAATATTGAAAATGGCATAAAATTCGCTATTGCAGCGCCTCCTTCCGTCGGATTATTTTCAAATTCAGGGAGGACCAACTAGCCATAGTCATACACATACACAAAAAATTTGGTTCAATTCGATGCATAACTTCATATACTTTTGGTCGGTACAATATTGAAAATGGCACAAAAATCGCGATTGCAGTGTCCCCTTCCGGCGGAATATTTCAAAACTGAAGGAGGACCTGCTTGCCACAGCCAAAAACATTCACAAAAAATTTGGTTCAATTCTATGCATAACTTCATACACTTTTTGATGGTAGAATGGCGACATACACACAGACACACGGACAGACAGACATTTTGTAAAAACATGTTTTTTGGAATCTCTGACCCCTAAAAAGTGTAAATCCGTCGAAAACCGGAAGTCGAAAAAAATTTCGATTACAATACTTTCTTCTATTGAAGATAGAAGAAAATAAAAAGCTATTTTAATTTCAACAGTACATAAAACTGTAAAAAAATTCGTCAGTTTTTAATGGTGTTTATTAAAACGCACAATTTGTTTAATTAGCTGTCACAATATTACTTTTATACATATAAAGGTTTTGAAGATACGCTAATTCAAATTTTGAATTTTTTCTTGATTTTCACCGCGTTTTAAAGTTTTAAGACACCTCAAAAGCTGCAGACTAAACCGCAATAGAAAATGTTTAATGTGAAATCGCAGAAATGTTTCGAATAATATCTAGAAAATTGTAGTCAGAAATATGAAGATCATGTATAAAAATCATCAAAAATGATAAGTGGAGGTATTAGTCCAAGAGCCGACAACACAAAAACCTAAGGTATCGAGCACAAGAGAAAACCTTTATTTTATAGAAGAGAATAGGATAGGGGAATCTAATGAGCAATGTCTGCCGGAAGTGAAGTGGTGCATAAGCCAAAAATTAGTACCACCAGTAGTTGACTAATAGTTTTATCATTGTGTTTGCCCTAAAATCATTTCATACCGTTGATTGTACGTTAAGCACAATGATAAACCTACAAATAAACCACTAGTTGTATTATTTTTTGGCTTGGCGCCACTTCAATCGGACATGGACCATTAGATTCTTCTAATACTGCTCTTCAATATAAATGAGAAGAGGCTTCCAATCTATGGGTCGCGATCCACTGGTGGGTCGCGGCGAGGTTTTGGTAGGTCGTGGAACAATTCAGATTTGTCAGAGAAATGTAACTTTTATTTCCTCTTAAAAAAAAAAAAAAAAAAAAAAAAAAAAAAACAATTTTAACGTCAAATAATCTTTCAAGCTAAAATCCTCAATTTTCATCTTGATAAATATACCTCCGGAATATCCACACATATCTAAATCAACTTTGAATTCCTTAATGAGGTTCTACACGTAATGTGTTTTCGGCACGAAATGAGTTAATATGATTTTTCTACATTGCTGTTTTTGAAAAAACAAAGTATAGAAACAAACTGCATGTAGAAAGTGACTTAATACTAAAATTAATTAGTTTTAATCCTAATGTAAAAGCTCTCATCGGCAAACACTAATGTCAGAAATTTCACTGATTAAAATTTACTCTTGGGATAATAATTAAACGCTTTTTAGGTGCGTTCGTAATTATGTAAATACGTAGCACCTATAGTTGTCGTTCAGTCCGTCCGTCTGTCTGTCTGTCCGCATATAACAACGCAAAAATTACCCAACCGAATCTTTTGAAATTTAAAATATATAATTATTACATAATTTCGTCGCGTCATTTCAAATTTTATGAAAATCGGATGGATAGATCAATTACAGGAACGATCAAAAGTATTCCGTTACATTACGGTCAATGGGGAAAAATGTTTCAAATGCATTTTGATCGTTTGAAATTTAAAATACATACTTATTACATAATTTTGTCAAGTCATTTCAAATTTTTTGAAAATAGGATGCATAGATCAAATGCAGGGACAATCAAAAGTACTCCGTTACATTACAGTGAATGGAAAAAAAGTTTTAAATGCATTTTAAGTGTATTACACTCATTCGAACGTAATAATACTGACATGCATCATAAAGTACATATTATAATATATAATTTGTATAATCTGTGGTGCAAAGAACATTGTTTGGTGCGCATTTTAATTGTAATTCACTAGTTACAATTTTATGAGATTGATATATGAAAATGATATTTTCAAAACTGCATTATTGTACGAACGCACCTCATTGCCTACGCTTCACGTGCAATTTCCAACTTGTTTTTATTTATCTTTGTAAGTTTGTGTGTTGTTTTAATTACTATGCCATATCTACACAGGGAGATTATTATTTCTTCTTTCTGTTGATAGTGTACGCTTCGTACGCTATGTAAAATCTTCCTTTTTCATATGATAGGGTGGCCGATAGCTTAAACAGTTATCATACGGATTTACACCTTTATATTAGGGGGGTCACGAAAATTTTTTTAACATAAAGGTGGGTCGCATACCAATAAAGTTTGGGAACCGCTGTGAGGTTTTTTCTTGTGCTCGATACCTTAGGTTTTTGTGCTGTCGGTTCTTGGACAAATAACATTCGCGATGTTTAGGTTTTCGGAAACCAGTAGATGACTCGTAGGTTTATCATTGTGTTTGCCTTACAATTAAAGGGTTGAAATGGCAAACATGATAAACCTACGAGTGAGCCACTAGTGGTATTAATTTTTTGGCTTATGAACCACTTCTCTTCCGGCAGACATGGATCATTAGATTAATATAGTAAATAAAGCCTTTGTGCAAAAAATGTTAAAAGATAGAAAACCAACGATTAAAAATGCACAAATAAGGTATGAAAAGGGAGCAAACAGCTGTTTCGAATCTACTATCGAGATTCTTCTTCAGTGCAAAAACTCAGCGAGCTAGACAAAGCAAAACTGAGCAAAGAGACAGAGAAACGAAGGCTTAAATACCCGCTACGGGAACGATCCTGCTTAAAGGAAAGCAGCCAATGAGAAGAAAGCAGCATGAATAACGGGATGGACAATCCCGTTAGTCAGGCTGCTTTCTCCCTTTTCATACCTTATTTGTGCATTTTTAATCGTTGGTTTTCTATCTTTTAATGGCTGATTAGATTTCCCAATCCTATACTCTTCCATAAAATAAAGTTTTTTTTTTCCCTTGTGTTCGATACCTTAGAGTTTTGTGCTGTCGGCTACCAGATAAGAGGAGTATATTTATTTCTATCTAAAAAGTTTTATTAAAATAACTGCTGCTCATCATCTATAAAGTCTGGAATTTGTTAATTGTTTTGTTATTGTTAGTAGCTGAAATTTGCATGAAGCAATCCCAAAATGTTATCTTTGACGCATTATGACTATCTTTGCTTGTTTCTGCTACATTTGATTCGCATTTGTTTTAATTTCAGGAATCTTATTTTCATTTAAAAATAAAATTAAAATTAAAATGTAACAAATAATAAAAATCATGCGTCGATCTTCCAAGTCCTATCTTGGTGGAAAACATCTCAAAAACCGATTTTAGCAGTTGACTCGTAGGTTTACCATTGAGTTTTCCTGCACCCAAAGGTGTAAAAACATGGAGGACTGAGTGCAGGAAAACACAATGGTAAACTTACCAGCCAATTGCTAAAATTGGATTTTCAGGTGTTTTCTACCAAGATAGGACTTGGCATATCAATTGTATTTTAATATGTAAATAGACTTTTGACTAATTCTAAAATTTTAGACGTGACACTCGATGCGGTGATTGTGTGTGCTGCCACATCTCAGTATAATACATTTTCTATTTTTTTTTGTATTGAAAACTTAACCGCTTCTCTGTTTTGCCCGTACATCGTATGGTCAACGTGTTTTTGCCAAACATGATATGCCCGTATCACGTACGGGCATTCATAATCCAATCATAATGTATTATTCTCACCAGAAAAATTTTATTATAATTTTTGGCTTATTTAATCTGAGCATTTTTCGTATTCAAGCAAAAATTTCTGTTTTAAAAAGCCGGTGATAAAAAATTAAAAATTCTGCAAAAGAATGAAAAATAATAGATATTATTTGAAATTTTTTTCAAAAATTTTGATTAGTTAAGTAGTTAAAAAATAATAAGGTATGAAATTTCGTAAGTACTTACATAAATACTCCAATAGGAATGACTAACAAACCTCCCACTACAACAAATATCAAGCCTGGGAAGAAATTTAATGTAGCATTGAAAACTTGGGATACTAAAGCCGTTGTGGCTATGGGCAATAAGCATTCAGCAGTCGTCATGAAAGCAAACACTTTCCCTGTAATTAAAAAAGAAAAGTTGAGTATTAAGCCGTTGAAATTTTTTTTGTTAGAAATTTTAGACTGTAGCGATGTCATTTCCTGTAATACTATATAGCAGGGCTGTCCAACCTTTCACTAAGCAGGGGCGCATCTCAGTTCTTTGAAAACAATGAAGGGCGCCATTATTAACAGGGCTCAAAAAATGCTAAGAAAATTATCTCACAATATTAATAGTGATACACATATTATATAAATGCATCTCGCAGCAGATGAATATGTTTCCTGTGGATCTGAAGCCGCTCCATGTAAAAAAGAAAAAAACCCTTCAAAATAGCTGTAAGTCGGAGTATTTTAATTGCATAGAGCCAAAATATTAAAACCCACCTATTATTAAAATAAAATGGTAATCAGAGAAATTGATTTTGGTTTTTTGGGGGGAAGGGGGGGGGGGGGAGGAATGCAAAAAAAAAAAAACCTCCTTGATTTATCTTGAATGTGCAAATTTGTGTTATGAATAGTACAGAAGCAAAGACAGGCATGATACTGTGATCAATACGTGGGTGGTTCCAAAGAGAGATCCTGGAAGAGTTTTCATTGATAGAAATCATTTTGCACGATTTTATTCAGTTTTAAAAATAAATAAAATGGTTAAAATTACTTAAAATTTCCAAAATATTTGGGAGAAAATGACAGTCCTTTAAGAATCTTATGAAGCAGCTACTGGGTCAGGGTAAGGGAAATAACATCAATAATAATAACGAAAAAAAAACTGAACTTTTATGGGAAGAAAGGAGGTAGACGCTTATTTTTCTACACATTACTTCTTAACATATTTTTAAGAGTTAATGCCAACTTTTACTCATTCCTATTATTTTAATTTCTACAAAATAATATATAAAGAGGAACTATAAATTAATCAAGAAACGAAATAATATATAAGTATTTTTTATGTATTTTTTTAATTTTTGATGCGTGAAACACATTTGCAGAATTTTTTTAAACATATCTTAAGGAAATATAAAGGATTTTAAATAAAACACATTTTAAAAGGGAATTTTATTTTAAAAAAATGCTAGTAACAGGAAACTTTCAAAAGGGCGCCATGGCGCCCGCGGGCGCCGCGTTGGACAGCCCTGCTATATAGTATGTGATCGGTTAACGAATTTAATCCGTTCCAAAACAGTGTTCGCTAACTGAATTGTTTGTTAACTGATCATAGATTTTGTGCTAATTCGTGTGGGAATTATACATTTATTTTTTTTTATTTTTTTGCTCAGAAGCTAAATAATATGTGAAAAATAATATAAATCATCCCTTTACAGAATTGCCAAACTAAATTCAGTACAGTATGTAATTTTTTCCTTTTACAGTGTAACTAAAACAAAACCTTTATTCAAAGTTTAAACTTGGTATTCTGCTAAATGCATTTCGAAAGGAGGTCACAAAGTTACAACACTACACTAGTCCGTGCCACGTTTTTCCAGATAGATTTTTAATTAACATTTAAAGACACAGGAGGCTCAATGAGAGATACACTCAATGCAAACTAGTCCCGAATCCCATAGGATTGATGTGATTAATTCCGATTAAATTAGACTGTTTTCAACAATTTGTTTATTGCTTTTATACTGCTATTAGAAATTGCATAATCGAAATAACTCATTAATTTTTTTTTTTATCTTGGCTGTTTAAAAAGCCGATGGTACTTAGAGTAATGGTACATGGAGTAAGCCATTACTGTCATTATGTATGTCCAACTCATCTGTGTCTTTAAGGGTCAAAATATCTCGGCTAACAACCGAAAATATTCGAAAAATGTTTTTTGAATATTTTTTGTTTAGTGCCAATATAGAGAAAACAATATTGCACGCATTATTTATCTGGATACAGCCGTTTATCCTTTTATCTTCTTTTTCCGAATAAAAACAATAAACAACGGATTTCAAGCTTATTCTATCGACATTCACTTTCGGAATATTCAAGCTATATTTTTCAGATTTTCACAGAAGATGCTTTATGAATTTTGCTAATATATTATGATCATTATATTTTGATTGCATTCGTGCATGCTCAGTGAAACATTATGTAGCGAATCTGCTCATTTTTTACCCAACAATTATTATTTTTTAACCCTTAAATGCATATTGTATCATTTTCGATACCATAAGTGTTCCCGATTTATTGGGGGGTTTTATTCACATATTCCGTATTCTCACTAGAAATTTAAAAGAGCAATTTTCACATTACTTAATGACAGACCATTAAAGAAAAATTTACTATTTAGATTTTTCTGGTATGAATTCTGATTCTTTGAATTGCGCATTTTTTGGAACGCGTTCTATCCTATGCATTTAAGGGTTAAAATTCTAATTGCTTTGTATTGTGTATATTGCTGTCTGTTATGCTTCTTGAATAGAACTTCTTTATATACCGGGGTGCAAAATGATAGAAACGACCACGTATTGCCTAAATAAAAAATATAATTATTTTAATCCTCATATAAACCATATAAATTTGCTAAATATTCAATATAAACATAAAGAAAACATTCTAAAACAAGTGTTATAATACTGAAATTCCTTAACATTCAGAAGATTTGGGATTGTTTTTATGAAAACTTCAGTTTGTCCACGAGTATGAGAGCCAGCTATCCTCATAAAAAATGAACACAATATATTACAACAAGAAGCTCTGCTAATTATTTTTTACAGTTTCAACAATTTTGCGATTTTTATTTTTACAGGGTTATCCAAAAGATATTAGTTTTTCTTTAATTTAGTGATGGTCCTGTATGAAGTTTCTAGATTTTTTTTTTTTTTTTTTTCACGGGAATGTATGACGTTTATTATGTGGTTTATACGCCTGAAGTTTCGGGATAATCTCTTATGTATTTTTCTAGATACAATCGAGTCTCTATATAACGAATTCTATCGTTCAGTCGAAAAATTCGTTGAATAGAGAGCTGCAATTTTTATTTTCGTTTAATGTCTAAATTTTGAAACAGAATTGTTTTTGATGTATTTAATTAAGTTTTAGAAATATTTAACGGATTTTTTCCAGAATCTCAAACATTTTCGCCACTTCCCTTTTCTCCAGTATTTTATTGTTTATTTTTAAAATTATTACTTTATTCTAGAAGCGATTTTATGCAGATGCAGTAGAAGATAACACCAGCATAGATGACATTTAGTAACAATTCTTCATTCAAATTGGACGACAATGGAATAGTTTTATCTTTTAGGATGCTTTGCGGTAACTGCAAATCGCTTCAGTAGCAAGCAAATGTTTTAATGTTTTCCAAGAACGTATGCTCATCTTGGCTAAAACAAAGTAAGTGTAACCATGCAAAAAGGATGTTTTTCTTGGGGGAGGGGGGGGGTTGAATGCGTTTTTTTAAACATAAGGGATAAAGTAGAGGGATGTAGCTATGAAATATAAACCAGGAATTAACGAAAAAAAAAATATTCCACAAATTATTTGAAACGTTTTCTGAACATATGAAAGAGCATTTTTGAACAAAAAATTCGTTAAATGGAGATATATATATCGCTATATGGAGATTATTTTTAATGTAATCATGAAAAAATTGACCGTTCCTACAAAAAATTCGTTAAATAGAGAAATTCGCTGGATAGAGTTTCGTTATAGAGAGACTCGACTGTATTTAACAAAACGTCCAAAATCGCAAGTGACCGGTCATCATTGGTCATGTAGTGTATGATCATCCTCTATCATAAAAAACAAACAAACATGTAATATGTTCTTCATATTCTAAAATTTTTAATTACTGTTATTTTAAGGGTGTTGGTCGCTCAGTTGTCGAATTCTCCACCGTAATGTTAAGTCTATGGGCGTTCCATACATTTTTATGCTCAAATTATCTCCTCAGGAAAATATTTTTTTAACTTCGTTTTTCAATGTTCTCTTCTTAAAGAATGTCTCTTTTTAGGTGCGTTCGTAATTATGTAAATAATTAGCACCTATAGTTGTCGTCCAGTCCGCCTGTCCGTCTGCTAGTCTGCATATAACAACGCAAAAACTACCCCAACCGAATCGTTTGAAATTTAAAATATATAATTATTGCACAATTTTGTCGAGTCGTTTCAAATTTTATGAAAATCGGATTTATAGTTCAATTAACCCTTTACGGCGCAGTGTAAATTCATTGCTTATCCTTTAACGTTCATTGGTTTCCCCACGAAACCACAAAATTTTAATTCCGATACGCAACACTGACACCGGTATTTTTATCTAAAAATATCCTTTTTATTTTGTACATGAAAAATCACGTTTTCTTATTTAGAAATATATCTGTTCTTAATTACCGGTGTCATTCATTTATTTCGACATCTTAGCAATGAAAATGCTTTGATCGTTAAAGGGTTAAGTGTTGAAATGAATGACTGACACCGGAATTTGAAAATAACTTTATTTGTAAATATGAAAGCGCTATATTTCACGCATTCAATAAACCGTAATTTTTTTAAACGAAATTCCGGTGCCAATGTGACGTTTAGGAATTAAAATTCCGAGGTATATCTATGAAACCACCGCGCCGCAAAGGGGTAATCAAAATTATTCCTCTGTGTTACGGTCAATGGGAAAAAAAAGTTTCAAGTACATTTTTAATGACATTACACTCGTTCGTACATAATAAAACTGATATGCATCTATGAAGCATACACTATAATATACATTCTGTACAATCAGTGGTGCAAAGAATATTTGTTCGTCATTTACAGGGCCACACAAAAGTATTCCATTACATAATGATATAGGGGAAAGCACTGTTTGGGGCACGTTTTAATTGTATTGAACTGTTTAATATTTTATGAAATCGATATACGTTTTTGATGATTACTACAAGTTACTTCCTGTATAATAGAAAACAGACAGTGTTTACAGGGAGTACACAAAATATTTCGGCTACTATTCTGCACCCGAAATATTGTATTCTATTACGCCAAGATCTGAACATTTTTCGAACTTCGTTATATTGAGAACGCACCTCATTTGCTACGCTTGACGTGCAATTTCCGACTTGTTTTCTTAGTTCTTAAAATATTTCTAAAAACTTTGTTTAATTTAGTATATATTGTTTTAAAAACTGACAAGCTGGGAGTAAAATTTTAACAGTTCATAAAACAGTGTAGCTTTTAGAAATATTTTAAAAGCTGAGAAAAAAAAAAGGGGGAGATTTTTCTAGAAGAGTACACAAAAAAGAAGTTAAAAATATTAATTTCCTGAAGAGCACACACTAGTCACGCGGTAAAAGCCGAGCGCTAATGTAAAGTCTATGGGAGCATTCTTTTCGAATATCTCGCTCAAATTTTAATATTTTTGCATGATTTTTTTTGCACAAGATAGCTGTGGGCGATCCACAACCGGCCTAGTTTTTACTTTTTCAGTTTTCGTTTCAGATTTTCTTTAAACAATTACTTAAACTTCCGGAACCGGTTCTGAAATTGAAACTATCGTAATATAAAAAATATATAAGCAAAATCGAAAAAGTAAAAACTAGGCCGGTTGTGGAGCGTCCTCAGCTATCCTATGAAAAGAAAATCATGTAAAAATATTAAAATTTGAGCGCGATATTTGAAAAGAACGCTCCCATAGACTTTACATTATCATCCGGGTCTTTTTGAGTACTTTTTCTGTGACTATTGTGGGGCCTTAAGCTACTTTTATATAAAAAATACTTACCCAGATCATCTTTAGAAACCACTTTAGATACCCTAGCTCTTCCAGCAAGTGAACTTAAGCTGCTCAACAGCCCCAGAAAACTTGCTAAATGAAAGAAAAAGAAATAACGTGAAACTTAGTGTTTTGAGATAAATTTCAAGTTATTGATTACCAAAATTTAATTAAATATCTAATCGTTTGATAGTAAAAATGTATTTATTTATTTTTTTCAATAAAATGCGTACTTTTGAAATTTAATGACTTGTATTACAAATCTGTTAAATAATTTTATCAAACCCTCTAATGTGTACGGTAGTATTTATGCCATGCTATCACCAGTGTTCCCGATTTAATCCTTACCAAAAATTTAAAATAGAAATGTTTGTTTAATTTAATGTCAGACAGTTTGCTATAAAATAAACTGAAATTTATTATTTAGATTTTCTAGTATCAATTTCGATTTTCTGAATTACGGGATTGCTAGATTACATTCTATCATGGACAGAGGTGAGGAATTTTCAAAAAATCTTACCAGCCAGCAAAATTCAACATACAGTCGAAAATTGTTATGATAAAATTTATATAACTACAAAAATAGTTAATTACTATTACTACAATATATTTTCATAATTCTGTTCTACAAAATTAAGAAATATAAACAAGAGAGAAATTTTAGCATTAGATAAAATTTAGTACCATGATTGCATTACAAATATTTGAAGGTTGTAAAATGCAGTCGACTCTCGTTAATTCGAACTCGTTGGGACCACAAGAAATGTTCGAATTATCCGAAGTTCGAATTATGGAAAGTATGAAATGAAAACAAGCGCAATATGATACTATTACAAAAGAATTAATATTATAGTGTATTTTTTTTATTTCGTCTGTTATCATCAGAATATGACTTAATATTGAATAAGAATGTATAAATACATAAACTAATTAAAAGATTAGAAACAAACACAATGGAAGAAAAATTTGAAGTGTCACTGATGGCAGACGGGGTACCAGGGGCCTCGCTAAGGGGGGGGGGACAGGGGTGGAGCCTCCCCCCCAAACATTCTCAAATGTTGTTACACTTGGCAAATTTAATGAAAATTTTAATAAAAATTGTAGTACATTTTCTATTTTTGATAGAATTTGCAAAAGTTACAACTCTAATTGGAAATATTATTAAACTTTTTACAAATAAGAACTGTATTACATTTTCTAAGTGTGGTAACTTAGCAAAATTATAAAACGAGTTGTGAAATATGAAAATTTGACTTGGCAATTTAAGGTCTTCTCCCCCACCAATAAAAAGTCTTAGCGATGGCCCTGCGGGGTACTAAGAAAATAGATATCAAATGTATGGAATTGCATGGAATGCATGGGATTACATGTATACTCGTTAAGAACAATTTTCACAAAAATGAAAGAAAGAAAGTTATCCAAATGATCCGAAATCCGTGAGAAAGATAAGAAAAATGAAAAATCGGAATTCTCATTAGTTCGAATTAAACGAAGTCAAGAAAAAATGAGTTCGAATTAATGAAAAATTTTAACGTTATTCCGCTAATGAAAATTTCGGGACTTCATGTTTAGTTCGAATTAAGCGAAGATTCGAATTATCCAATTTCGAATTAACGAGAGTCGACTGTATTGTTAACCGTTAAAGAAAAATGAAGTTTTTGGTAGTTTGTAGATTTGAAATTTTTTTTTTAAATTCACTCTCCTGACCGAGTATTTCTTCGCCAGTGGTGAGTAAAACGATGCATTTCCTCGCCCCTGATCATGGGCATTAGCGGGTTAAAGATCTATCATATATAACAGCCCTGAATGAATTGAATAATTTTAAAATTCAATCCTATACATCTTTGCTTTAATTCCAAATATAGAGATGGTGCTGAGTTGTTTCTGACTTAAATACTGCTGAAAATAAACTTGCAATATCGAAACACAAACTTAAAAAAAAAATGCATGCTTTAACGATGAGTATGGATTACTGGAATAAATTAAATGTTTTTAAAATTCAATCTTACATTTCATTTTCTTAATTCCAAATATAGAGATGCGCTGAGCTATTTATTTATATAATTTATTATTGTCCAAGAGCCGACAGCACAAAATTCTAAGGTATCGACCACAAAAAAAAAAAAAAAAAAAAAAAAAAAAAAACTTTATTTTATATAAGAGTAGAAATAGGAGAATCTAATAATCCATTTGTGATTATTAAATAACTGCTGTTCTTTCATTTGAATCTTTCACATATAAAATATGGTTTTGCCACCTTCATCTTTGTGATTCTTTATGATGATCTTTTCATCTTTGAAGAAAGATCATGTGCAGTTCCTTTTTTAGAACCACCCTTCATATACAAAGAAGGCTTCAAGAATGCTAAAATGGCGAGTGGGTGTTTTAAAAATTCATTAAGAAAAAAAAGGTGGGAATAGTTAGTTAATCTTTCATGAGATTAATATGTTTAATCAAGACTTTCATTACTAAACTTCCTTGTTTTAATTCCAAATATCACCGGTAAATGCAACTGAATTTTCTGAAACTAATAATGCTGAAAATAATTCTGTAATTTCTAATCTCAAATTATTTCTTGCATTTCAACAGCTAAACAGGATGAAGATATAAAATCTCAGGGAACTTTCATCTATTTTATCAGTTTGAGATGGCTCAACATCCATCTGTCGGTGATATTTGGAATTTAAACTAGAAAGTGTGGCTAAAAACCTTTATTTCGTACATCGTCAATCTTCTGCAAGGATAACTTTAATTGCTGTCGCCTTTTACATGTCACTAAATTAAAAGAAGAAAAGAAATCCCTCCAATCCATACGTGGGTAATCTGTAAGTAGAATTAGTTAACCACTTGACTGATCAATATTTTTGACAAAATTTTTTTTTCAAATAATGCCTGTCTTTTCATGTCTTTTAGAGCATTTCTAATCTTTTACCATCAGTTTTCAAAACACAGATTTTGCCTAGTTGAATGACAAAAATTCTCGAGTTAAATAATAAAAAATTTACAATAAAAATTTACTGGTGAGGATAATAAATCATGATTGTGATATCAATGCCCGTACGTTGTACGAGCAAATTATGATTAGAAAAAAACGCGAAATTTTTTTTTCACAAGCACCTTCGTCTCTCCAAGCCCAAGCTCGCACTCTGATTGGTTGTTGCTCTCGGCACTGTTTTCATGTAACTTGGCGATGATCATACTTGGCGTAGCGATAGATGCTTCCGTCCGTCGAGTTTCATTTCCTTCCGAGCCGAGTACAAAGTAACTTTTCTCTTGCAGCATTGGATTGGATGGAACGTGTCTTACTGAAAGCTGTACTCTTTAAAAGTTTTTACTCACAAGAGCACAAGACCACGATGATAAGAATGAAGGAAGAATAAGAATGAGTAGGTTAGGTTTTAGGTTTACTCGTTCACTTCCGAGCGAAGTATTTTTCGCCAAGTATGGTTATCGCCAAGTTACGTGAAAACAGTGCCGAGAGCAACAACCAATCAGAGTGCGAGCTTGGGCTTGGAACGACGAAGGTGCTTGTGAAAAAAAAATTTCGCGCAAAAAAACACGTTCCCTTACGATGTACGGGAAAATCAGGGAAGAGGTTAACTGTGAATGAAATAAAATTGTTATCAACTAAACACGGAAAAAAGAATATTCAATAAAACTTTATTCTTACCTAAATGGTAAATCCATTCTTTACTTGCTAATCCCAAACCGACGTTTTTGAGCATTAATGCCACCGATCCAGCAATTCCGAGCACGGGATCTCCGATTTTTTTCTTTTTGCTTATCGGCACTATGACCATCAACAGGACGAGTCCGAGCACCGAGTACACAGCAGAGACCGTGGAATATTTCGCATTGCCCCACTGGAATCGGTGATGGACATAGATATACATGATGCCCATCGTGGCTGAAAAGAAAATCCGAAATCAATTAATTCTGTTGACCAAAATGTTGAAAAAAGCGCCGTAATATCAACTTTTGCGAATGTAAAAAAAAACTCTACCAGTCATTATAGTGATTTTAAACTGAAGTTATACTGAATTTTACTCTCCTACCTAAAATTTGTGTTTAGATATGGTGAAACGACCTAAAACTTACCATCATCCCATTAAACCTACCTACTTGAGAATTTCCAAAACCAATAAAATATATGCTTAAGTATGTTTTAGTATATTGCGAAATGATCTAAGAGTTTCAATACCCCCCCCCCCCTTTAATCCTCTTAAAGGCGGGAAATTTTCTAAAATCTCCGAAATGCATTTAAAATTACTTTTAAATTAGCTTGCTATCTTGAATTTCATGCCCCTACCTAAAACTGCCGCCAGAATATGGCCAATTATTTTAGAATTTTTGACTCCCTTTAACTCACTTAGAGGGCAATTTCTAAAGTCCTGAAATACGTGCTTAATCCATTAGTGCCTAGCGTCCCTTTTTAGGGACGATTATAAAAAAGGCAATAAAACACTTTTCACACCAGTAAATAGAAAGATAAATAAGCGCTATTTTTCACGAAATAAATTCCCCAATAAATTAAGATAAAAGTTATTCGTCTTTTAAAAGTGGTGGGAAACCAAAATTTCATTTTTAATGAAGAAAATAATTTGGGCATTAATGGGTTAATTACACTGGCCTGCGATGAAAAACATATATAAAAGAACTGATAGCTGAACCTTGTGTATTTTTTGGTGCTAATTTAAAGAATAATAATAAAAAAGTTCTATCATGTCACGTTTTCTTGAAAAAATCAGTTTTACTTAGATTTTAATGAACATTCTATCAACCATATATCCCATTCCTCGTGGACTTGATGTGCTAGTACCTTCAACTGAATTGTCAGTTATCTCACCAGAATCTTCAGACTAGGAATATCCTGAATTTAAGGGTCCTATGCCGAATATTAAGAAGCTATTCTCCCCAGTCCTTCGTAGTCCCTTTAACTTAATGATCTAACTTAGAGATCTGAGCATTTTGAAAAAAGCAGTTTAAATTTAAGCTTCAAATTGAAAGAAAAAAAACTTATTGGCCAAAGAAACCGGTTTCTATTAGTTCGGGAATCGGAAAAAAAAATTTAAAAAAAGAATATGTTAAGTACTTTGAGGAAGAGGAGAAGTTGGTCTAATGTTTTGCTGTTCAGGGACTGGACAGCAATTTTAATATCACTTACGGTAAAAATGATTGGAGGCTGTTAATAGATTCATCTTAAAGTTGTCCTTTATTACGGAAGCCAATATGTATTTGTACCAGTTGGTAAATAGGTGCATTTAAAAGAACGCTAAATAAACTTGGTTCTCGTTCCCAACAAAATAAAATATGCCGACCTCGGTTGGACTATTTGCGGTGTTTTTAAAGTTATCTCGGTGAACAAGGCGAATACACAAAATATCCATGCTTCATTGGTGAGTGGGACAGTCGTGATAAGATTCAACATTAGATCAAAAATAAATGCGGTCTGGCAGCAGTGGTTTTCATCCGTTTAAACTTATAAAAAGTAATCGATTTTTGAAAAACCAATTTGCCTCACTAAGAAACGATTATTTTACATAGGTTTAAATGGATAAAACCACTGTTGCAGATAGTATATTTAAAATTGTTCGAAACAATATTTTTTTAAATAAGTTTTCAGTAAAAAATATTGATATCAGTTTTATAAAAAATCTTGACATGATGGGGGAAATGGAGATCATTTACAAAATCAGCACACCAAATAACATAAAAACCAATTGAAACTTCTTTTGTATTTTTCAAAAACTTCAATTTTGCATGGTTGTGTTATTTTTAGTAGTTTTATTTTCATTAATTCCACATTTCTATCTAAAAAGGCTGATGAGATATACCAAATATTCAAAAATTTTTGACTTCCCTTACCTCTTTAGGGGAAAAATTTCTAATATACTAAAATAAGTTATTAATTAATTGTTTATCAGATTTTTTTCTTGAATTTCACGTTCCTACCTAAAAGCACTGCAGAAATATGGCCAGTTGATCTATAAAACGATGTCTCAACAAAACCTAATTGCACGACTTGCATTGCATTTTTTGTTGTTTTCATTTAGGAGGTGGCATAATTGATACAAGAAATAGTGAATTATTAAATATATAAAAAAATATTCTCATGAATAGCAACATATAACGATTAACGGCCTTAACGATTTCGTGCTATATGATCATGAGCTAGAATACTAATGGTTTAAGCAGAATAGAATTAGATATTAAGAAGATTGGATATAAGGGATTCGTAGGAATGCCCATCGTGGCACAATCGTAGTTTTGTTTTGTAACTGACACAAGGGAAGGGTTAAAGTTGTCTGGGTGTGCCAAAGCATTACCTGGAAGTGGAAACAATGTTTTATCTCTTTAATTTTTAGCAACCAGTTAAAATCTTTTTAGCGTTTCTTTTATGAGTAAAATTGAAATTTGATTGCTCAAGTACTATTTTAAAGACCAAAAACTTGTCAAAAATATTTTTTTTTTAAATTTAAGTTTATAAATCTTTCAAATGACATACTTTAAATCTGCTCAAAAATTTGGTGTCAACTATGTTTTTCCCGACTAAACAAAATGTAATTATAATAATATGAAAAAACAATCGAATACAATTGATTAAGGAAAAAGAAAACGAACGAATTATTTCTGATAGAGGTAAAGTCATATAGATTGTAAAATATCCAGTTTAATTCGATGTAAAAATTCAAAGTACTTGGGTGTTTTCAATTTTCATCCATCAAGTTTCATTAAAATTACGCAAAGCAAACAAAATTCACATTGAAAAAGTAGTTAATAGAAAACATAAAACTATAATTATTTTTGATTAAAAATTGAATTCGTGTAACTTGGAAAATATCCAGACTGATAAGGAAAAGCACTAAATATTTACAATTCATTTTTGAATTTTCAAAAATGGATTTTCTTAAATTCAGTTATACACATTTCTAACTAAATTTAAAGTTAGAGAAAACGAAGAAGTTTCATCACTTCAATCAACATATCTTAAAATTTCCACACCAAAGTAAAAAAAAAAAAAAAAAATCGACAATACAACAGAATCTCGATAGCTCGAAGTCAAAGTGCACGAAAAAAATTCGGAATATCAAGGTTTTTGATTAAAATATCAAGATTTCGTATAAAATTAACATCGCTGGAAATGTATATAAGTATTTTTTCATCATATTGAGTTTTTTTGAGTTCACAATATTCGACAAATCAAAGTTCATCTGTATAGATTTTATCAAAAGAAGAAAATCTGAAACATTTCCAACTAACAACAAATTTACGTAGGTTTTCTTTGTTCAAAATTGTTTCATTTTCTTTTTCTTCTAATTAAAAACTACAGTAAAAAATTTCTCCAATTCTCAAGTTTTTATAATTTATTATATATATATATTAATTTTGACTAAACGTACATTTTTCCGATCGAACGGGAATTTTTCTGAATGATTTTTTCGTTTTTCCAATTTATAAGTTTTTATCGTAAAAAACATTTATCCGACTAAACGTACATTTTTCCGATTGAATTTTTAATTTTTCCGATTTGTAAGTCCTTATAGGTAAATACCATTTTTCCGACTAAACGTACATTTTCTTTATCGAATGGGAATTTTTCCGACTGATTATTTCGTTTTTCTAATTTATAAGTCCTTACAGTAAATAACATTTTCCCGACTAAACGTACATTTTCCCGACTTATATTTTCCGTTTTTCCAATTTATAGGTTTTTTATAGATAAGCACCATTTTTTTTCAATTAAGTGCATTGTTTATCGACCAAACGCGAAATTTTCCGACTGATTTTCTCAGGGGGTGGGGGTGGGGGTGCCGCACCCCCCCCCATACCCCCCGGGATTTATGCCCCTGATCAGAGGCTAACTGAATCTGAAGTTTTAAAAAATCCATGCATTAATTTATGAGACAGAGCTATTGGCACAATCATGAATAATGCAGCAGGGCAATGCCAGTTATACCAAAAACGTAGTCAGCACCATGTTATATCAAGGACTAATTGATCCCAGAGTTTTACGAAAATCCGAGCATTAGTTCTTAAAATAGAGCTATTGTGGAAATTGTCAATAATGCAGCATAGCAACGTCATTAGGTTCTTTTTTTAAACTAATGAAAAAGGAACAATTTAAATTAAAAAAATATATTCATTAAGCATTATACTTTAAAAGTAGATACTCATAATAAATTTGGAAAATCATAAATATAGTGTACACAATTTATTTGCTAGTGTACGGTGGATAAATTTTAGTGATGTACAATTTGTTTGACAGAACAGATTATATGTTAATGAATTTCAAAGTTGCGGCCTCGATTTCTATTCCGATTTCTTTTTAGACTTCTAACCAGTGAAGAATTTCATTCTATAGCTTTTTCAAGAACAACTTGTTAAAAAAAAGCAATGTTTTAAAAATTTCCCCGAAAATTTTTGCAGAAAATATTTTACCTGCAATAAAAAATTTTAATTTTAGAAAATTTAGAAAACTTAAAAAAAAAAAAAAAATCTGTTAAAATATAAAGGAAATTACTGATCTATATTTTCCTTCAATACATGGGCTGAAGTTCTCGCAACTTAGGTCATACAGTAATACAGTGGGCTATACAGTACATAAGTGTTCAGTGTAATGTAGTTCAGAGAATTGGTAAAACAAAGTGAGTTTATTTTGTGAAAAAATATTTTCTATAAAACAAAATTTGCGAATAACCAAATTCAATCTTCGCGAATATTTAAATGTTCCATTTTTTATTGCGCAAATAATCAAAACTCGCGAACGTTAAGAGATTACTGCACTTTTAACTCAATTTTGAGATACCATTTATTTTAATGTACTTACTTTTTAAGTTCTGTTGTGAAATGTAGGAATAAGAAAATACTTACATGCAAAGCTGAATACCGCTATACTCATGCTTAATATCAATAGCCATATTTGTTTTCTTCCTTGATTAGGCCGCTTCTTTATAGTTGCTCTGAAGCTGTCCACAACAGAATCCAGTGTCCAGAAATTTTTGAACTTCTCCCACAGGCTGTCTTTATTATTCAAACCCGTGGTCTCTTCTAACAAGAAAATGACGCACAGCAGTCCTAAAATGTGACCACATACGGATAAGGTGAACACAGATGTATAACTTGCAAACTCGAAGATCCAGCCCCCAGCAAGTTGTCCTAGAGGCATGGAAATACCGAAAGCGACTTCCATAAAAGCATATTTCATAGTTCTTTTATCGGCACTGGTTATATCAGATGCATAACTGTACAGGACCATGAGAACACCAATAAATCCACCTGAAAATCCAGTAAAGATAGCAGGAATGAAGTAAAATTCAACTCTACTGTTAAAGAAATAAGCACAAGCTATTGTCCCCAAACCGTCTATAATGATTCCGGTTAAAGCCAGTATTACTGGAGGTCTTCTACCGTACTTGTCACTCCAAGATCCTATGAAAAGAGCCAAAATAGAGGATGGAGCCATTTGCAAAAGACTGTGACCAAGGTGGTAATTGTTTGTCATTTTTTCCACTTCGTTGTTTACCAGAGGATATTTCGCAAGATTTTGGCAAGTATTTTCTGAATAACCAAGATGGACTCGACAGACTTTATCCATGATCATGACCGTCGATGTATTGCTTCGTAAAACGTAAGAGAACATGTATATGAACATTATTAATTCAGCCGATACTTGCATAAGTTTTGAACGAATCCAAACAACTTTCATTCCAAGGTATTCATGTACTGGATTTATATTTTCTTTTTCCACATTCACGATTTTTTCTAATATCACGTTTTCATTGACCATGCTTTCCGCCCGGTGAAGTTGAACATTCTCCATGTCTTTGTCTTCAAGAATAGTTTCCTTTGAAGCCATTTTGTTTTTGATCGAAAAATTCGAGATCTTAAATTATCACAATAAGAAGTGTAACTTTTTTTCGAAAACGAATCACATTTTTTTAGTAAAAATTGTCAGCCGGATCTGAAAAATAACAATAGAATAAAGAATAATTATTGTCTTATAAATATTAATTTCAAAAGTATACATCTTGTTTAAAATAATAACACAATAGCAAAAAACATCGAATAAACTGGTGATAATTAAAAGCAGGAGGCGTTTCGAGCTAAAACAATACATCTCGTCATCAGCTGAAGATAGACACGTGTCCTTAAAGGTACATGGTCAAAAATGTGACCACCTGTATTGTTTTGCTCTAAACGTGTCCTGCTTTTTTTATGATTTTTACAAAGATTTTTGTTGTTTACTATAATTATAATTATTTTTATTGTTTATAATAATTAGAATAATTTTTATTGTTTATTATAATTAATAAACAATAGGATGATGAAAATTTGAATGTATAACTGGTGCAATATTAAACATCATGTTAGCTTCATATAGAAAATATGATAAGCGAGTGTTGAAAAACTTATTTTATTTACAATGTAGTATTTCTGCAAAACTGTGAAAGAGCCTCAAAAATAATTATAGACTTTTGAACAGAATTTAATTTGGATTTTCGTAACAGAAATTCACTCAGTGAGCTTGGAATTTTTTCTAGGGTAGGTTCAAACGTTCAAACTGTTTTAAGGGGAGGGGGTCTGAGGCGCCCCTAGTACCCCCTTAGTTACGGCTCTGTTCCTCTTATATTGTCTCATCTTATTTCTATTTAAGGGGGTAATAATTTCCCTTCAACTGGGGTAATAACGCCACGTTAAGGTTCTACCAATTTTCACGGCTCAGTTTTAGTTTGTATTTTTCAAACAAATATATGATTTGATACAGCAACTCCTTGACTATCTATATAAAAAAATAATTTAACAGATATGTATTCATAAAATGTAATGGCGTGATTTCTTGACCGTGATGCGTGATTTGGCGTTATTACCCACCTATATGGGTAATAACGCCATGCAAACAAAACTATGAAATACGATGGAATAATTGCATGTAGCCCAATTCTAAAAATACAAACTCTACAAACTTAGAAATTGACAAATTGCATTCTAAGCTATTGAAAATGTTCAATTTTTTGTGAAAGTGTAAGAAAAATAAAGATGTAATGTGTGTGTGTGTGGGGGGGGGGGGGGGGAGGATGAGGCAAAAGAATATCAGATCGTGAGCTTCTTTTTGCTTAAAAAGGACCGCTTAAATAGAATTATTAGAAACATTGCACAGTTTTAACTGTGTTTATTTGAATCAGTATTTAGGATGTAGCTCGGCCACTGTAGGGAATCAACCGGGGTATTAATGCCAAGGATTGGCGTTATTACCCCGTTATAGTTATTGCGCTGTACATTTTAAATTACAAATTATCTCGAGAAGATATCCAAAATCTTCAACAACATTTTGAAATTCTATGAAATGTGCTACAAATTTATGTAAATAACAAAATATTTCCGGATAAAAAAAAAATAGTATTCACATCACAAAACGTATCTCGCAAATCTTAAATCAAGCGTTGATTTTAGTTGCTTGTAAAAACAATAAGACCTAAAAATGAAACAAATTAACTTGAAGCTGTCTTTTGCGATTTATATGACTCAAAACTCTTCTGCGCAGAGCACATGGGTGTCATTTACCAGATTATTTCATAATTATGCAAAATATTAGCACTTGGCGTTATTACCCCGCTTGGTGTTATTACACCAGACCACCTTATATGTATTTTCTGAAGTGCTGGTATATTACGAAGAATTCAATTTATTTCACATTCCTTAATTGTTTCAACTAAAAGAAATACCTCTTTTTTTGTCTTACTTCCTTTACGAAAAGGATGAATTTGTTATTTTTAATTTCAAACGCAATACGCCTGATAAATTCCACAAAATAACTATTGTTATTAACGCGTCTTCGTCCTTTTGTTTCATTGTTGAATAAATTTTGTCGTATCATGGACGATTGCGAATATTTGTTAAACGATATCTATCAGGTGTTCAAAAAATGTCTTATCACTGAATAATAATAATAAAAGGATATTTTTGCTTTGATGCAATACTTATCAGTGTTTAAAAAATATAATAGGAGGCAGAAATTACTAAGTAAAAATAAAAAAACTTTTTTCACCACAGACAACATAATAACACTGGTGGGAAAATAAATAAATAAATAAAAATCTAGATTCACTGCAAATCTATTACTCTTCCAAGTTTAACGAATCGGAAATTGCATGTCAAACGTAGCAAATGAGGTGCGTTCATACTATAATGAAGTTTTAAAAATATTTAGATTTTGGTGTAATGTTATACAGACTTCGGATACAGTATAATATTCGAAATCTTTTGTTTGTCCCTGTAAATACTATGTGTTTCCTATTATACGGACCATTTTCACCGTATTCGCTTACATTTCATGGTAACGGACTTAACATTTCAAATAAAACTTTTAGAAATGAACTAGCTTGTAAAATTTCTAACTTAGATAATAATACACATACCGTCTGAAACTATTTAATAAACAATATCTAATTATAAAAGTGCAAAAATCAATATTTTAATGTTTAAATTTACGGTAGCAAACTTAAGAGTGGAAAAAAAATCCAACTTTGAAGAAAGCTGATTCTTGTCCCTATTACATTGCTTCACAATCAGGGTTGGCGAGATTTTGCCGAAGGTGGAAAAAACCGTGGAAAAAACCTGGTAAAAACAGTCCCGGCAAAAATAGGTTTTTGCCAATAAGGTGACAAAAATAGGCAGTCCATTTAATTTTTTTCCGCAGAAAGAGAAAAAATATTTCACCAAAGAAAAAATAAACTGTATGCTTAATTAAAAAATCAATATTATTCTAAATTTATTTTAACTTTTAAGTTAAATAAGTATAATTATGTACTTTATGAAAGAATACTAACTTTTATAACGAGATTATAATTGAAAAAAATACCAATTTTATACAAATAAATAGAAACTTCATTTATTCATGTTTATACAATTATTAATAATTCACATAATAGAACTGTTGAGACTGAGTAAAGCATTTATGTTTATAAATTATATATGTTAGAAATTCGAAGAAAAAGTTATACTAACTTAAGTTTAATTTAATATAAAATTATATTTAAAGCGGGAAAACTATTAAATTACAAAATTATCAGTAATATCTTCCTCACAATTTAAATTTTGCTGTTTTAGCATGGCATAGCAGTAAACAAGTTTTGAAAGAGTATCTGTTGATAGCTTATTTTGAACCGTAGTTTTCACAAACGAAAAATTTGAAAAAAAAATCTTTCAATAGCAGCGCTTACTTGCTGGACATATTTGAAGGTGTGCTACTAATGAACAGAAGTTTTTTGAAATCGTACAAGCTTATTCAATATTTCTCCACCAATTACACGCACTGACACTATTAATCACTTCTGCAAAATATGAGCTAGAAAAAGGTTTTTCTTTTAGCTCGAAATTAATAATATAAGATATAAAATCGCGATTGATTTTAGATAACAATGCTTTACAGCTTTTTTTTTTTTGTTCATAATTTAGATGTTCACCTCTGTACTTTCGATGTAACAAATACGCTACGAGATGGCATGGCAAAATTGCTTGTTCAAATCTCTTTTTTAGTTTTGAAAAATGTGGTTTTAACTCTTCATTTTTAAAAAGAAAGTGGACAAGCATCTGCTATGGTGGGGGGGGGGGGGGGGGGAATATAGTACAAAAAGTTAAAGTGACAACAGGCTACTTACTGAAAGTAAATGTAAATAATTTAACATTTTCTTTCTTACTTGGAGTGTAAAAGGGACAGAAAAAAAAATCTAGTTTCCTAATAAGCCATAACAGTTTTTTCAATATATAATTTTCAATTTAATGTACCTATTTTATCTTTAACAAACTAATCTCATCAAATAAATAGTTATAAAATAGTACCAAAGACTTGGATATTTACATTTCTTAAGTCTAATGACATAAAACAAAAATAACACAATTGTATAAAATCTTTTGATAATTAAATATATATATATATTTATTAATGACTGATAAAATACTTTACTTACAAGGGTCTGTCTAGAATTTTCTCACAGGGTCCTGCTTTTGTTAAATTGGGAAGTTTTTCTTGTCTTTGTGATAATTCTAGACATAGTTTTGTGAATTTTAAATTATCAGTGTTTTCAGGTTCTACACGAAGAGAAGGTAAGTAATATATTTTTTGGTGAGTTCAATTGTTTATTAACAGGCCAAATTTTATTTTTAAATGATTAAATTTGTGAAAAGTTCAATTTGAAGGTGAAATGTCTATTTGACAGACAAATAATTTTATGAAGGCTTCTGTTTGAGGTTAAAGAATTTTGTGAAGGGTCCTGTTTTAAGATAAATTATTTTATGAAGGGTCCTTTAAAGTACCTAAAATTTTCCTAAACATATCCCTTAAAATAATAAAAAAAATAGGTATGTAATTTTTTATTTTGTTCTTAAATTCCTAAGACTGAATCCTACTTATTTTTTAAAGATTTAAAATATTTATTAATTAATTAGCAAATTAAATTAAAATATTAAATAGTGTACACTGTTAAATTTAATTGTTTATACCATTACTATCCTTATTAGCATGCAGATTTTATTACACATTGAAGACAAATAGGTTTTTTCCATTTTTGCCGGTTTTTTTCCATTTTCCCTGTTTTTTTTCCAGTTTTTGCCATTGTGCTGGCAAAAATGCCAACCCTGTTTACAATTGAAGAATAAAAAATTGCAAGTAGTAGTTGCGTGAACAGTTTAACTGTATCGCCGAATATTTGCTGCTAACTTTAGGCAGAATTAGAAAACAATTTTGACTAAAATAATCAAATGGTAACGGACTTGACACAATGTGAAGAACAAAATATTTCTGTTAATTTCTTAAAGAAAATATTTCTTGTAAACAAATTTTTTCATTTTTATAGAACACTAACAGTTCATATTTACAATAATTAAATCTCGTTATTTTAAAAAGTTAAATTAGGTTTAAAAAAATAACAGTTAATTACACAAAACTTGGAATGAGACAGGCATGTTTGTTTAGAATCACAATTTTAAAGATTTATACCTCAAAATTTGTATTGATTTTTAAAATTTTTCATGCTAGAAACGTTCAGTATAGTCATCTTCAGCTAATGCATAGCTCAAATCAAACTTTAAATATTAATTTATGTTTGATTTTTCTTCTTTTTACTCTTGGACAGCATATGTAAGCGAAATTTGAAAATGGCCCATACACAAAGTAACTTGTAGTATAAACCTCAGCAATGAATATCAATTTCATATAAAATGTGAAATAGCTTAATGTAATTAAAGCGTGCTCCAAAGAATGTTTCTCCTTATGCCGTTATGTAATGGGATACCTTTGTTTGGTCCTGTAAATTGATAACAAATATTCTTTGCTGCAAATAATATTGGTTTAATCGATTTTATATCAATTTTATAATGTTCAAAAGAGTGTAACATCACTAAAATGCACTTGAAACTATTTTTTATTATTGACCGTCATGCAACAGAATACATTTGATTATCCCTATGATTGAACTATGCATCTGATTTTCAAAACATTCAAAATAAATCGAATGTTATGAGCTCGAATGTTTTCGAACCATTCGATTGGGTAGTTTTTGCGTTGTTGTATGCGGACAGACATACAGACGGACAGACTGAACGATGCTTATAGATGCTGCATATTTAGATAAATAACAAACGCACCTAAAATGGCACTTAAATCACGCGAGCACGTACCGTTTTTCTGAGAAACAAAATAGACTGTTTTGATTATAAATTTATTAAATGCATTATATATCTATTGCAAGATGCCTTAAATATATACTCTCAGTAGATATATATGTATATAAGTAAAATTTAAAATATTTATTTAATGGAAAACATTAATTATTTAAAAATGTATATGTGAAATACCTGTGAGATTAAATATATGCATATATATACAAACCGAACACAGCAGAACATCTATTATCCATCTGTTAATTGTCGGTTCCTGTTATCTACTAGGCACTAGTATATATGTAGAAGAAAATTAGAAATCGTTCCCATCGTTATGCCTTTTTTAGGTGCGTTCGTAATTATGTAAATACGTAGCACCTATAGTTGTCGTTCAGTCCGTCCGTCTGTCCGTCTATCTGTCCGTCTGTCCGCATATAACAACGCAAAAACTACCCAATCTAATCGTTTGAAATTTAAAATATATAATTATTACATAATTTTATCGAGTCATTTCAAATTTTATGAGAATCGGATGGATAGATCAATTACAGGGATGATCAAAAGTATTCCGTTACATTACGGTCAATGGGGAAAAATGTTACAAATGCATTTTAATCGTTTGAAATTTAAATTACATACTTACTACATAATTTTGTCAAGTCATTTTTTGTCAATTTTTTTGAAAATAAGATGCATAGATCAAATACAGGGACAGTCAAAAGTACTCCGTTACATTGCTCAATGGAAAAAAAAAAGTTTCAAATGCATTTTAATAATATTACACTCATTCGAACATAATAATATTGATATGCATCATAAAGTACATATTATAATATAGATTTTGCATAATCTTTTGTGCAAAGAACTTTTGTTATATCGATTTACAAGGCCACACAAAAGTATTCCATTACATAATGAGTATAGAGAGAACATTGTTTGTTCTCTCTATACTCATCGCATTTTAATTGTAATTAACTATTTACAATTTTATGAGATTGATACATGAGAATGATATTTTTAAATCCATTCCATTATCGTAAGAACGCACCTCATTTGCTACGCTTTACGTGCAATTTCCAACTTGTTTTCAACTAATGTTCTAAACTGGAAAATGGATGTATAGGCATATCACGGAAAGCTAACGAACAATAGACTGCGTAAGAGAATCAGAGCAAAGAAAAATGACAGACTTTTCAAAAATCGTAATATAGTAACAATCGTTACGTAATATGATATATCATAAAATTGTTTTTACCTTTTTACTTTCAGTGAATGATGAGCATTAAATCTCAATCATTCATTGAAAGTAAAATCTATATTTAAGATGTTCCGATTAAATATATTTTTTTGATTTACATTTAATTTAAAATTTTAAAATTTAAAAAAACAAATATGAAAAGTTCTATCATGTGATTTTGTTTACAAATAATACGGTTAACCTTCACAAAAAATTTCAAAATTATATCTCAATAAATAAAAATTATTTTAAAATGTGTCCCACCCTCCTTAAATGGAAATTTCACTGTAAATATTATAATCTGTCAGTTGTCAAATTATGCACTGCGAACGCCCCCCCCCCCCGCCACACACACATTTGCTGGTTGCGGGTGATGTTTTGATCGGCCAGATTATGGAAATGTGTAACTAATTTTATTTGTAGCAAAAATACAATGAAAACAATGTCTTTCAACATCAACATTATTTCTACCGGGGTCAACAAACCGTTTTTAGCACTTTCCAACAAAGTTGCAAAGTGGTTAAGCATTCGGTTTGTCAGTCCACGCTCTAACTAACGTAAATGTATACTCCGATTTTCATGCAATTGATAAAGCTTAGCGTCACCAAAACATGTTTGGTATTGAATATGAAGTAAATACGATTTATGGTTCTTTTACATACACATTCCTAAGAATTCGATTACATTAAGGTCTATGAGGGGAAATCGTTTGGAAAGTATTTTAATGATATTACGGTATTTCAAATGTATTGAAACTGATATAAATCACTGAATATCACAACAATCACGTTAAAACAGATCATTCATAGCATTTTTTATTCATTTACAGGAACATACAAAAGAAATTGATTACAGTACTGTCTTTGCATAATAATTGTGGAGAGTACGTTTGAAAATTCGGTAAGCGCTTTTAAATTTAATTAGTTTTTTGTATATTATTCTTTATATATAAATTCTATACCTCATATATAAATCTTCACAACAGTATTCGCTTACTATTATCCTTATTAGAGGAAATTGTTGAAGGGGGGGGGGAGAAAAATCGGATAGCTTTCCGATAGTAGATAGAAAAAGGTGAAATTCGGTTTTGAAATGCGTTATACATTTCAAATGTTTATATGAGACGTAATATTTTAGTTTTTTAAACGGTGCAGTTTTGTTACATTATTGTGAATGAGCTGGAAAGTACTTCATAATCCATGCTTGTAGCATGATTTTCTTTTTCTTGTTAATAAAATACTTCGAATTATGGTTATTTTATTTGTAATTTTTAAGATTAAAACAATCACAAATCAATTTTACATTGAATACTTTTTTTTAATACACATTAGCTTTGAAAATTCTAAGTCAAATAAATATAAACAAGTTGGAAATTGCACGTGAAGCGTAGCAAATTAGGTGCGTTCGAACGATAACGAAGTTTTAAAAATATTACTTTCATATATCAATCTCATAACATTGTAAATAGTGAATTACAATTAAAATGCTCATCAAACAATGTTCTCCCTATACCATTATGTAATGGAATATTTTTGTGTGGCCTTGTAAATCAATAACAAATGTTCTTTGCACCACAAATTATGTAAGATGTATATTATAATATGTACTATATAGTTGCATATAAATTTTATTAAGTTCGAAAGTGTAACACGATTAAAATGCATTTGAAACGTTTTTTTCCCATTGACCGTAATGTAACGGAATACTTTTGATTGTCCCTGTAATTGATCTATGCATCCGATTTTCATAAAATTTGAAATAACTCGAAAAAATTATGTAATAATTATGTATTTTAAATTTCAAACGTATAAAATATACTTGAAACTTTTTCCCCATTGACCATAATGTAATCGAATACTTTTGATTGCCCCTGTAATTGATCTATGCACACGATTATGAAAAAATTTGAAATAACTCGACAGAATTATGTAATAATTGCGTATTTTAAATTTCAAACGATTAAAATGCATTTGAAACTTTTTCCCCCATTGACCGTAATGTAACGGAATACTTTTGATCGTCCCTGTAATTGATCTATCCATCCGATTCTCATACAATTTGAAATGACTCGACAAAATTATGTAATAGTTATGTATTTTAAATTTCAAACGATTCGGTTGGGTAGTTTTTGCGTTGTTATATGCGGACAGACGGACGAACGGACAGACGGACGGACAGACGGACGGATTGAACGACCACTATAGGTGCTACGTATTATATAATTACGAACGCACCTAATAAAAACGTTTCAAGGTTTTGATGTGATATCGGTAGATATAGTATTAAATTGAATCACGTAGATAATAGACATAGATAACATGGAAAAAGATAAATGTGAAAAAAAAATCTTTGTGAAAATACATTATTTTATTGAATTTGGTGTAAAGAGGCTACAAAGAAAAAAAAAAGTTTCTCTTTGATATAGATTATTTTTCGTTGTTGCACAACAACGTGATAAATTGTATTGATTTTTAAGCGATATCTTTTATAATTGTTTTATGAATAAATGGATTTTCATTACGTGCTAAAAAGGAAAAAAAACATCATTGTTCCAGTTTCACATTAGTTTTACCTATTAATGTTCTCGTGTATATGTTTTCTTCAAAAAATTACCTTTTTCGTGAGAAAGCTTAAATCTAAACACATGCAGGAAAAAGGAATTCTGCTTTTTTTTAGAATTTAGTATCACTCCCAATGAAGGAAAAAAAAAAAAGAAAGGAATAATCATGCGTCAAACATAGATTATGAAGCAATTTCCAACACATCCAGAATACTGTAATAAAACTGTATCGTTTAAAAAGTTAAAATATTTCGTCTCATTTCACCATATGAAAATGTATTACGCATTTCAAATTCGAATTTCAGCTCTTCCCATCTACAATCGGAAAATTATCCATTTTTTTTTAGCAATCCTGTATATGCAATACGAAACATGCTTTGGGAATCCTAAATAAGCTTTATCAATTGCATGAAAATCCGAGTATATTTACAAGAATTTGGAGAGAGGACAGACGAACAGACAAACTGAATGCATAAATACTTTTAAGCTTTGTTAGAAAGTGCTAAAGAATCACTATTATTATGGGTTGGAACCCGTCAAATTTCGACGAAAGAAAACGTGTTTGAAAATGATTTATTTCATTAGGTTACAACAAACGTATAAAATTAGTTACAATAAAAAAAAAAAAGCATCTTATTATGGTAACTCTAATTCTCAAAACATGTACATGTATATTATTTTAACTAAAAATCCTGCCCTAAGATACTCTTAAGTTTTTGTAAAATTTTACATTTTATCAGTAATATGTGATTTCAAGTGCGTTATTTTCAAACGTGAAGTGTTTCCATTTGAGAATAATTTTAAAACCGTTGGAATGAAAACACCGAAAAAAAAAAATCTGTAAATTCCAGAACTTTCTCCGTTTTCTTTGATAAATTTTCTAGAGTTTACAGGAATTTTAAGGTTAAAATACAATAAAATTGTACTGGTGTCCAGATTGCCAGTACAATCTCCGTAAAATCGTCGATTTTTTATTTTATTTTAGAATGAATGATACACTTCTAATAAAACATATTTCTGTTTTAAGACTTAAAATACACACTTTTATTTTATATAAAATGACGTCATTTGCATCCGTTGAATAATTCCACATTTGCAATGATGTCGTAAACTCGACAATAAATAAATCGATAAAAATAAAATTAAAATTAAAAAAATCGGCTGTCTAATGCTTTCGTTTGTTTATAATATTAATTTACGGATACTTAAAATTCAATTCCGTTGATAATAGTTCCGTGCTTCTTAGAAATAATTCATTTGTATTTTTCTCAAAATATCACATATTTTAATAACAACTTTTAAAAAATTATTATAAGAAAATGTCAACAATATGATATGATACATAAATCTACAATTTTCCTTTCACTTTGTACAGAAATGGAATATTTCAGTTGCCAAGATTACAGAAATGACATTAAAAACTTTTATAAAAAATAATTATCTCTAAATTAAACTAAGATGCCGTTTTTAAACAAATTGCATTTAAAAGTACTTCCTCCCCCTTCCCCTACACGACGATGTAAAAATTGAAAATGTGCGATTCTTAGAAGTTAAAAAAATTGCATTAGAAATTATCAGTATTTAAGGTACTTTTAAGAAAAGATCAAACGAAGATTTGGCTTCGGCCCAAAATCTGAATTCGCCGAAAACGAATTTTTGGCGAAATCGACCGGATCAAAACTCGACCAACGCAATGCAATGTCCAAAAGTCTCGTTTCTTCATAGTAATCTAACAGTAATTGAATTTTTAGTTTGAAGTCGCAGACGTGTTTCGAATCCATTTAATAAAGTTCTAGCATGACGGATGATCAATATTAAAAAAATAATTTTAAAAGGTAATCAATAAAAAGATAGTAAATAATAACTATAAAAGATATGGATTAAAATAATATATAAATATATTTTTTAATTAGATAAAATTCGCATAATTAAAAAAAAAATATTCTGTGTCGTTAATGAATTATGTTTTGGTCAGAAGCACAGAGAGTCAACTTGGGCCTCACGCATAGTTATGTAATAATCTCTATATAATAAAACACAGTGTAACACATAGTGCGCCAAACCTGATTTTCCCTCCAAAAACTGTCATTGGAATTGACGCTACAATATCGTATGTCATCTGTGTACCGGAAGCTTGACAGCAGAAACAGAAATTTGTCAAAAAAGGGGGAGGGGGGATGACAATTTTTATTTTTTCAGGCGGGAGGCAGGGGTGTAGTCGTAAAAATAACTGAGGATATACGCTCAAGGCATTAGAGTATAAATTACAATTTTCTTTAGAAACAGAGGGTATACGGTGTTACTTTAAAAATCCAGAAGGTATACGGCGTATATGCCCGTGTACCCTTCACTACATCCCTGCGGGGGATTAAGTAAAAGTACAATTACAAAATGCCATTAAAATAGTATTAATAATTAATTATTAGTATTACTTCAATAGTTACAGCAGATTTTTTTAATTACGCAGTTTTATTGCATATTTGTTAAAATTTTGTTTCATTAAGAAATCTTAATTTTGTAATGGTATATTAGCTGCAAAGTCTGGTTTACCCAAAACTATTGTAAATGCTGTAGTGTGTTTATTAGAACATAAACTAGCCGAATTATGCTTATCTAAAAGTATATTGTTCATTATTTTTATCCTTTTTTTTTTTTTTTAATTTATGTGAAAAACACAATTTTTACTCACCTTCCTATAACGGGCATCTACACTAGTTATGAGTATTCAATAATGTAATAGCTTTATGTAATTTTATGCACATTTAATAATATTTATATATGTATTAATCAGTTTAAAAAATCTTCTTGGTAATTTTCGTTTCAGTTTTCAGCAGAAAATAGGGTGATTAGCAAAATTCAGTTGTCTTAAAAAACGATTTCAGTCGATCCCTATTTTTAGGTTCATTATTCTCGAAAGTGTTAAATGCACATCTTATTTGGCTTGAAACATTCACAGTTTTTGTAAGTAAATATGTAAGAAAAGTCAGAATAAATATGTTTTTCAGACAGCAATATGTACATAATAAAGATTAAAAAGTAATAATGTCTTTTGAAAACACTTATCTAAATCCTCGTATAACTAACTTATAATTTTCCATTTATTTTTTCCCGAATATTTTCTTTCTCTCTTTTTTTGTGAACTTTAACATTATATAAGTAATTAAAGTGTTATTCTAAGCCTCTCCGAATCCCCCCCCCCCTCACCCTGACACCCACGCTCACTTAGATAAGCTAAAAACGCTTAGATGTTTTACAGTAAAAAAATATTTGTTATCAGTGTCATTTCTTAAAACTGTCTCCCGCCAAGGTAAATAAATTCTCAGAATTTGCTATCACCTGTTTTAATCCAGCAGGATATTTGCAAGCAATAAAAAAATATAATGCATTTATGAGTTTTTTTTTTTTTTAATTTGGGTAAACTAGATAATTTTCTTTTATGATTCTGAGAAAACACTATTTGCCCCCCCCCCCCCCCCAAAAAAAAAAAAATATATATTTTCTAAATTTTTTACGAATAATTTGTTGCACTCGGCAATTTTTAAAACTTCCAGTTCAAAATAAGAATTGCTCAGCATACTTATTAGCAAGTATGTAATCGTAAAAATAACAGAGAATATACGCTTTAAGCATAAGGTATACCCTAGAGTGTGTATACTATAGCTTTCGTGAGAAACAGAGAGTATGCGATGTTCCATTAAAAATTCCAGAAAGTATAAGGCGAATATTCTGTATACCCTCCATTACATTTCTGCTTATTAGTGCGAACTTTTTTCTCATTAGTATACTCAGTTTTAATAGAGCATTTTTCGTAAATAAATTACATGAAGGTATTGCTAAAAACGTATGTAGTTCTTCATTTCACTATTATAATTAAAGTTGCTTTAATTAAATAAAATATATTATATGTAGTCAGAGTCTGATCAAGCAAAAGGTTGGCATAGGACCTAATAAATATTCGGGAGACTTACACACACACACACACATACACACACAAAAAAAAAAGCCAGATGTCTTTGAATTTAAATATAAATATGGGAATAGTTAAATACGTGTTTGAACAAATCTAGTTTATATTTTTGATCTTATTTTACTGTTAACTGACAATACATGGATTATAATAAGGTCAAAGATATTTAAAATATCAGCTTTACAAAAATTACATATTAAATTTAAAATCCCACCACCCATTGAGCGGGCAAACAATTTAATTTTTTTCAGAAAGTGATGAAGCCCAGTAACTTTTGGTCTGCACATTGTTTTATCCGCTATAGGTCCAGGGTTCGACTCCCGGCTAGGTAGGGTTCCCTCAGTCTTTCTCGGGACCCGATGAAATAATTATCAAGCCTACCTCGGAACTGAATAATGGGAGTCCCACGTTAGTTTGACCATCTGACCGGGATATACACTGATGTCCAAAATTTAAGCATAATTGGTAATTAAGTAATTATTTTTAAGTAATGAAAGAAATATGAATCGGAATGTGCTGAAACTCCAGGTGTGTAAACAAAATAGTACGCGTCACATATTTTCGCGAAGAGTTTTCCCCGAAATCGAACAGGGGACCGTCAACAAATTGAAAAAGAACGAAGATCTTTTGGATAACCCTGTCAAAACTATTGTAGCAAAAACGTTCAAACTGCACATTATGATTAATTGGCTTATTGTAATGTACTGTGTTAATTTTTACAAGGATAGCATGTATACTCGTAGAGAAATTAAGGTTTTTATAAAAACAGTCCTAAGTTTTTTGCTTGTAATTTGCAGAGTTCTTAATATAAAATAGTGTTCTTTTTTGAAAAAATGACAAACATCATTGTACACAATACCCTGTCATCAGAATTAAAAAATAATAAAAATTCTATGGCAAATGAGCAGGTTTACTAAATAATTTTTTACTGCGCATGCGTGAACGCTATTAAAATTTCATTTGCATATTATGTTAGTTAAATGTATAGAGCAACTTTTGTGAAAGTCTCAAAAACATAGCTTAAAAATTCTGAAAATTATCGTTGATAGAATGAGATCAAAATCCTTTATTCCCTAAATGAAGCAAAAAGATGAGGGGCTGTATCCATATTCCATTGTTTAGTGCCTACACAATATTGCACGTACAACTATATTTAGGTAAAACCCCTGATTTTTTTGCTTCCTTTAGGAATAACGGATTTTGAGTTGATTCTATAGGCTCCCATTTTCAGAATTTTCAAGCTATGTTTTTGAAACTTTTACAGAAGTTGCTCTATACATTTATCTAACACAATATGCAAATGACATTTTGATATCGTTGACGCATGCGCAATGAAAAATTATTTACTAAACATACTCATTTTTCATACAATTTTTATTATTTTTAAATTCTGATGACAGGGTATTGTGTACAATGATGTTTGTCATATTTTCAGAAAAGAACATTATTTTATAATAAGAACTCTGCAAATTATAAGCAAAAAACTTGGAAAAATTTAGGACTGTTTTTATAAAAACCTTAATTTCTCTACGAGTATACATGCTATCCTTGTAAAAATTAACACAGTACATTACAATAAGCCAATTAATCATAATGTGCAGTTTGAACGCTTTTGCTACATTAGTTTTGACAGGGTTATCCAAAAGATCTTCGTTCTTTTTCAATTTGTTGACGGTCCCCTGTTCGAATTCGGGGAAAACTCTTCGCGAAAATATGTGACGCGTACTATTTTGTTTACACACCTGGAGTTTTAGCACATTCCGTTTCATATTTCTTTCATTACTTAAAAATAATTACTTAATTACCAATTATGCTTAAATTTTGGACACCAGTGTATACTGTACATCACCATAGAACTCAGGATCAAGAAAACAGAATTGGACAATGTAGGTAAATATTCTTAGGGATTTTAGTGCTCCGAAGTTATGCATATATTTATTTCTTCTGATGTTATGCGAAGTGTGAATTATAACATTTATGCTTTAACGGAAGTTTCTACCGAAAAACTTTAAAAAATACATTCTTTTAGTTTTTGAATCTGATAATTTTGAATTTTCTGGAATATGCCGTTAAAATTGTTTTTAAATCTATTCAAAAGTCTTAACAAATAGTTTTAATAATTTTGTCAGGTTTGATAAAAATGTAAGAAACGTGTTTTCGATAAAACAATTTTTTTTTTTTTTTAATTGGTGTTGATTTTTACGCTTAAACATTTCAAGCAATTGACGCAACTTTCTTTTTAAGTAGATTTTTTAAATTGGAATACAAATCCATATTTTAAAAAAACTGTTATTTTTTTTTTAAATATTGATTTTGTAAAGAAAAAAAATGAAAAATTAATCTAAAAAATTTAACTAAAAAGTCTCTTTTTTTCTATGGCATTACTAAAAAAAAAAAAAAAAAAAAAAAAAAAAAAAAAAAAAAAAAAAAAAAAAAATACAATGAATAGTTAAATCAATAAATTCTGGAAATCTTTATAAAATCGAGTCGTATCCGAAGAAAGATCTAATTTAGATCTATTTAATATTTTCACTTTTTTTTCATAAAATTAAATTAAAATTAAAATTTATTTTTTATAACTGTTTTCTTAATTACATTTTTACTTTGTTGTATACAATATCACTGATTTGATTTGGACAACATCACATATATTAATGTACTGTACATTCCTTTTTATAATTCTACATTAACAGTATTTCTTACAGTCATATTTCAACATAATTTCCGTTTTTTCACAAATGTCGAGACAGGTATTAATCCTTTCGGGTCTGGTGTACTATTATTAGTTCATCTATTTCAATGGTGTATTATTTTATTTTAAGAAATATTACTGCAATATTTACTCGTAGTGACGTTAGTATATGTCTTTGCATTTTCTGTATGGCTTAATTTGTTTGTTTAGGCATTTACTAATACCAATAATTATTATAATTTGCTTAATTCTTTTTGCGATTCTTTTATTTTAAACATACTAGGGGAGCTCCGTCCCCCTGTTCGCTACGCTCGCCAACCCCCCGCGTAATCGCTGCGCGATTCCAAGTTGTAGGCTACCCCTGCTTGCTGCGCTCGCCAATACCCCATGGAATCGCTTCGCGATACCTTATTTTCCATACACTCAATTTTGGAATTCCTCTCCTACCGAGCATTAAATATCCATAAAAACCAGAAAATCTATCAAAATAGCAGCATAAGGAAAAAAAAAGGAAGTGTACTTATTTTCAAGTCCACCCGAGAAGGAGCCCTTTCCTGATTGGTCTATTCGACTCATGGAAGGTGTGGTCCACCCGGACGCGTTATTTCCGGAAACCTTACACATCAGCATCATTCCAGGAGTCATTCCTGGAAATTTGTTTAAGGCTAGTTTTTTTTTTTTTTTTTTTTTTTTTTTTTTTTTTTTTTTTTACTATAGAAGGATATTTCCCTTTTTAAATTTAAAATGAAAATTGCTTTCTTGAAATAATCCTGTATAAATAAAGTATACAAAATATTAGAAAGTTGTAACATAAGCAGTGATAGAAATTGGGAGATAAAAGGCAGGTGTCAAATGACGACTACTGTAAAAATCTTAGGCGTCAAATTAAGATTTTTAGTTGCAATTTCTAAAATTCATATTAATATTATTGTAATACTGTATATAATTTAGGGATGATTCTGAGTATATTAAAAAAAATTGAAATTTACATCAAACTTTCTGAAAGGTTAGAGCAGAGACGGGAGAGAAATCCTCTCCCAGAGCTGTTTTTTTTTTTTTTTTTTTGGGGGGGGGGGGGGGGGTCCGCTCCTTTTTACGAAATTTGAGTATTTTACTATCTTTTAACAATATTTGCTTTTTTCCGCTATTTATTGACGAAATTTGTCATTTTTTCGCGATCTTTTTATGAAATTTGCCGTTTTTTCGCGATCTTTTGACGAAATTTGTCGTTTTTTTGCGATCTTTTGACAAATTTTGCAGTATTTTTTCGTGATCTTTTGATGATACTTGCTGTTTTTTCCGGTCTTTTGAAGAAATTTTTTCCGTTTTTCCGCGATCTTTTGACATACTTTGCCGTGATTTTTCGCAATCTTTATGAAACTTTTGCCGTTTTTTCGGGATCTTTCGACAAACTTTGTCGTTTTTTCGCGAACTTTTGTCGAAACTTGCTGTTTTTTTGCAATCTATTGAAAAAACTTGCCTTTTTTTCACATCTTTTGACAAAACTTGCCTTTTTTGCGGTGTTTTGGCGATCGTTTAACAAACTTTGCGGTGTTTTTTCGTGATTTTTGACTAATTTTGCAGTGTTTTTCGCGATCTTATGGCAATACTCTCCGTTTTTTCGCGATCTTTTCACAAAATTTACCGTTTTTTTCGATCTGTTGACAAGCTTTGCCTTATTATTCGCGATCTGTTGACGAAATTTTCAGTGTTTTTTTTCGCAATCTTTTGTCGAAATTTACCGTTTTCCACGATTTTTTTTCTTTTACGACCTTTTGACGGAATTTGGATTTTTTTGCCCGGATCCCGTGAAAAAATCGGCAATTTTTCTTAGAACGATTGAATAAATTAATTTTTTTCTGCGACCATTTCTCAAAATTTGCGATAAATTTTATGTCCGAATGTTCGGATATATGATCGATTTTTTATAATTTTCGGAAATGATTACCTTAATTTTTTGGAAAATACGGACCGTATTTTCCATCTTTGATACTACTTTTTAGAATAGCACAAATACTTATTTTTATTTAAAATTATCGAAATTTATCTCTAAGATTATAATAATTGAAGCATCTATAAAAAAGCTTTTCTAATTATTGCTATATTTAGTAATTAATAGAAAAATGCACTTAATCTGTAAAACGAAATTAAAACTTGGCAACTTCTTACCAATACTGAAACAAAATTTATCCAGTATTGGTAATAGAGTTGAATTTAGTAAAAAAAAAAAAAAAAAAAAAAAAAAAAACTAATAATAATAATAATAATAAAAACACAATGCATCTACATTCGAATCAATGGGCGATTCTTTCTGAATTTAAAAAAATTACTGAAATTCACAAAAAAGAAAAGTTTTTTGAAAGGTTACAGCAGAGGGGGAAGGCCTGTGAAGAGCTCCCCTCATTAATTATGCGTTTTTTTCGCAATCCTTTGGCGAAAATTGAGGGTTTTTGTGATTCCTTAAAGAAATTTGCATTTTTTCGCGAACCTTTGGTGGAATTAACGGATTTTATCGCTTTCCTATGACAAGATTTTCATTTTTTCTGTAATTCTTTGGCAAAATTCGTATTTTCTAAAGATTCTTTCAGGAAATTAACGTTTGTTTTCGCGATCTTTTTCTGGAAATTTGTGTTTTTTTTTTTTTTTTTTTTTTTTTCTTTTCGCAATACTATAACAAAGTTCATACTATGACGTTTTTACCGGGATTTTTTTGTCAAAATTAGACTTTCTTTTCGCGATTCTTTGATGAAATTCATGTTTTTCCAGCGATTCTTTGATGAGATCAGCATTTCTGTTCGCGATCTTTTGTAGAAATTTGCGTTTTTTTTCCCGTTATCGTATTAAAAAAAAATGTATGTTATTTTTTTAAAAAATTCGTAGGTTTTTTTGCGGTTTTTTTTTTTTTTTTTTTGGCGAAATTGGCGATATTTTATGCGAACGATTAATGAATTTGCCTTTTTTCGCGACTTTTTATCGAAACTTACGATGTTTTTAATTTCGAATTTTCAGACTAGACCGTTTTTTTTTTCTTAAATTTTCGGAACCAAATATCTAATAAATGTATTTTTTTAAAAGTTAGGCGTCAAATTTGACGACCGAGAGTAATTTTGTAGTCGTCAAATTCAATTTTTGAGTTGCATTTGACGACTAACGACCGCTAATTTCGAACACTGAACATAAGTTAAATCTTACTGCTATACAATATTTTTTAATCATCTCGAAAAAGTCTTATTTAATCTATTGTCATATGAATCTGAAACGAATATTACGCAAAAGTGACAGACAATGAAATATTTGTTAAGCACTAATTAAGCAGTTTGGCTAGCTTGTGTTAATGTTATTAACGTAAAAGTATTTTTTTTTCTAAAAATTGAAAAAAAAAATTCAGAGCCGAAAGGGTTAAAATAGTATTGAAAATAAATTAACATATTTATTGTTTCACAATTATTTTTAACAAAAACTACCAGATATAACAATTTTCTCCCCTTTTATTTCTTCTAAAAAAATTAAACTTTTCGTAAATAAAGATATATTCGGAGGACTTACCTCAGGAATGTACCTTCAGGCCATCCTTTGCATCCATCTACTTATAAGAGTAAATTACAGAATGTTTTTGTTGATAACAAACGAACTGCTAGATTAAAGTCTAGATTAAACACCTTCAGATAAACAGTGAACGTAAATTTCATTGCTCTCTTTTGTTTTTGATGAGGAAGGTAAAAAAACGGAAGGTACAAACAACTTTGGACTTTTTGCGCAGATAATAGAGTGTTTTTAAAAGGTTTTTCTGTGTATTATATTTTAAATAAAATACTTTAGGCCTTTAGGGTAGTAAAAATTTTTATGAACGTCTAAAAATATTTTGCTCTTTTATTTATTTTGTGAGGAATGTAACCACGAGATGGAAAATTTTGTAGCTGTATGGAATGACTGGCAATTTTTGTAAGATTATTTAAATTATCGTTAGTTGAAATCTTTTTTAGATGCGTTCGTAATTATGTAAACACATAGCATCTGTAAATGTCGTTCAGTCCGTATGTCTGTACGCAGATAACAATGCAAAAACTACCCAACCGAATCGTCTGAAATTTAAAATACATAATTATTACATAATTTTGTCGGGTCATTTATAATTTCATGAAAATTGGATGTATAGTTCAATTACACGGGCAATCAAAAGTATTTCATTGCATTACGCTCAATGGGGAAAAAGTTTCAAGTTCATTTTAATTATGTTATACTCTTTCGAATATAATACAATTGATATGCATCTATGAAGTATATAGTTAAGATACATTTTGTACAATCTGTGGTGGAAAGAATATTTCTTATTCTTTTACAGGGCCACACAAAAGTATTCTATTACATAATGGTATAGGGGGAACATTGTTAGGGGGCGTTTTAATTGTATTAAACTTTTTAACATTTTATAAAATAGATGTACGTTGCTCATGTTTACTACAAGATACTTCCTGTATAATAGAAAGTCAATAGTGCTTATTAAAATACTCAAAAGATTCCGGCTACTATACTGTATCCGAAATACTGTATACTATTGTACCAATATCAGAATATTTTTTAAACTTCGTTATAGTACAAACGCACCTCATTTGCTAAGCTTGACGTGCAATTTAAGACTTGTTCTATCTTGGAAAGACTCGGTACCTTTTGAACTTTTTAAAAATTTCATTATAATATTTTTTGGCATGTTATCAATAATTTTATGAATAAAAATAATTTAAAAAAATGTAATTCAGCAAATTACAACGACCATTTGGAAAATGATATTTCCAAAGACTAAAATTTTAGACTGATAAATAAATTCTATAATAATAATAATAATAATAGTAATAATAAAAATCATTTTTAAGATGATCAAAACGTGGCTTACATCATAACAGAGTCCTATATTACGTACGCCATGCATTAAACATTAATATTCCTGGACCCATCATAAACAAATTTCAAATGAATTTTCAGTTTCACAATTTCCGGTACTGCGAATTTTTAAACTTATTGAAATCAAGCAGTCACAAACATTACTTATAATAAAAGAAGTGACATTTAACGAAAAATGTAATTTGATTCCTAATTACTTCAGCTTTACCAATGTTATGCTTTTACATCTAAAAAACGTTTGTGGATGTGTTAGAAAGTTCTATCAGGGCCATTTTCAAATTTCGCTTACATATGCTGTCCAGGTATAAAAAGAAGAAAATTCAAATATTTTGGAGTACAATTAAAAAAAAAAAAAAAAAAAAAAAAAAAAAAAAATTGGAGAAGAATGTAGCAGGAAATCAAAATTGGAGCAGATTTTCCACACATATAAAATGACCACATGACTGCAGAACTTCAATACAAAAACAATTTATTTAAAATACAAATTTACACATTATGCTTCACAATTTTATACGTGCATGTAATTAATTTTAGCATAATGATCACAGTATAGAAAACCTTCAATGATTTCAACTCTTTCGGAATTACACTTAGAGAAATCATTTTCAGGATCAGCTACCACGCAGATACTCTGCAAAGATTTACAAGATTTAAGTAGTGAAAGGATCTCATCGTAAGTAACATGAGACGCACGCAAGTAACTTTCTAAAGGCGAGGCAAGACTTTTGCTGGGTTCTCATAAACCAAATAAACATCTTGCACCAAAGTGAAACACATATGAGGACCCCAGAAGCCAAGGGGTATAAGTGACAAAATTGAAAAAAATAAACTAAGTACACACATGACCAAAAAATATGCTTTTTTCATTTCAGGTAAAGAAATATGATGAAGTGATTTTCTTATTATTTGCTGAGTTATAGAGGCAAACCACTTTTTTCGAAAAACAAAAAATATTGATTAATTATACATTTAAAGAAAATTGTACTTTATTTTTTAACAGTTATTGAAATAAGAGTTCAAAGACCAGAATGCAACAAGCAGAAGTTTCCTATTTCAATTTAGTCAATTGTTATTGATGTTCCAATTTAACATCAATTATCTTTAAACTCAATTTACTCCAAATCGAAATTTTGTCACTTGTACCCCTTGGCTTCTGGGGTCCTCATATACAGAGTGTCCGAAAAGTCTGGAAACGGCCGAATAACTCGAGAAATACATATGAGATTGAAAAACGTAAATATACGTGTTAAATATTTTTAAATAAGCTACTCTGTGATACCAAATTTGACCTTCGAAACCGACCCCCTGGGGGTCAGAGGGGGTCCAACTTTGAAATCTTAAATTATAACCCCCATTTTTTATTGCAGATTCGGATTCTACGGACAAAAATACGTAACTTTTGTATTTGATGTTTATTTCAAATCTTCGTTTATCACGGTGTAATCGAGCATATTAAATCGATACATATTCCCGCTTTTCCAACGGGATTTTCCCTAATCGAAACTGATTGGGCGGAATTTTTGACGTCAAATTCCTCGTCTTTTGTAGGAATAGCATTTCCTAAAAATCACCCGTGGCGATTATTTCAATAGTGCTACACTGTTAAAAATTTGACCCATTTGCTGCAGCGTCACTCCACAGCTATTATAGAATATCTCTTTTGTGACCAATGAGAATGCTCCATAACACAGTAAAGTAATCGTTTTCTATAAAAGCAGTAGAGTGACGATGCAGCAAAAGGGTCAATTTTTTTACAGTGTACTTTACTGTGTTATGGAACATTCTCATTGATCATGAAAGAGATATTCTATAAAAGCTGTGGAGTGACGCTACAGCAAATGGATCAAATTTTTAACTGTGTAGCACTACCGAAATAATCGGCACGGGTGATTTTCAGGAAACGCTATTATTGCAAAAGACGAGGAATTTGATGTCATAAATTCTCCCCAATTAGTTTCGATTAGGGAAAATCCCGTTGGAAAAGCCGAGATATGTATCGATTTAATATGCTCAATTACACCGTGATAAACGAGGATTCGAAATAAACATCAAATACAAAAGTTACGTATTTTTGTCCGTAGAATCCGAATCTGCAATAAAAAATGGGGGTTATAATTTAAGATTTCGAAGTTGGACCCCCTCTGACACCCAGGGAGTCGGTTACGAAGGTCAAATTTGGTATCACTGAGTAGCTTATTTAAAAATATTTAACACGTATATTTACGTTTTTCAATTTCATATGTATTTTTCGAGTTATTCGACCGTTTCCAGACTTTTCGGACACCCTGTATAATTCGACCAAATGAGATCCATAGTTACGGATTGCTTTGAAAGCAAAATAACCATTGATTGTGCCTTCCAAATCCAGAAATGATGAGTGAATTTTAAAAGTGTAATTACTTATGCCGCTACCCATTTTCGGAACAGAATTTTAAAAATTTGTCATTTTTGGAACAGAATGTAGTAGTTAATCATAATTGGAACAGATTCTCCACTCATATAAAATGACCATATGACAGCAGAAATTCAATACAGAAATAATTTATTTAAAATACAAATTTATACATTAAAATGTTTCACAAATTTACACGTGCATGTAATTTATTTTAGCATAATGATCACAGTATACAAAACCTTCAATGATTTGAACTTTTTCTGAATTACACCTAGAATAATCATTTTCAGGATCAGCTACCACGTTTCCAACGCAGACATTTTGTAGAGATTTACAAGATTTAAGCAGCGAAAGGACGCCTTTGTAAGTAACATGAGAAGCGCGAAGGCAAATTTTCTCCAGGCGAGGCAAGACACCTGCTGAGTTCTCAAAAACCAAATCATCATCTTGCACCAAAGTGAAACACATGTATAATTCGACCAAATGGGATCCATAGTTACGGACTGCTTGGAACGCAAAATAACCAGTGATTGTGCCTTCCAAATCCAGAACTTCCAAACCAAAAACGATGGAAGGGTGAGTTTCGAAAGTGTAATCACTAATGCCGCTGCCAGCCAGACGCATTTTTTTCAGAAGCGGAACTCTTGATGCAAAAGAGTCATTCAGAAGCATGTGGGTGGAACGACTGATGTCCAACACTTCGATCTTCGAAAGAACCGCGTCACTTCCGTCAAGCATTGTCACGTCTTTTAAGGCAGTGTGATGCAATACCAGTACACGGATATTTGCCATCAACTGCTCGCTTATGTACAAAATTGGTCGGGAAATGGTAATGGTCATGAATCTGGCACGGTGAAAAATGAGCACTTCAAGATTTGGACATCTTTTTTGAAGTGTCATTGAAAGGTCTCTTAAATTCAAGGCCCAGTCTTCTGAGTACGTGAAATCTAATCTAAGATGAGTAACACTAGACGGGAGCATTTGAACGAATTTCATGGCTGCCTCCGACATAGATCCATATTTTTCCGAAAAACTGACATCCACTCGTCTCCAAAAAACTGGATATTTCGTTATTGCATGCCATTTTTTACATACTCTGTAATAGGGAAAAGAAAAAAAAAATGTTAGTCGAAAAACATTTACAACTTAAGGGTGTATTCGAAAAAACGCTTTTCCACCTTCAACAGCTCGAAATGTTCCGATACAATTTCAGGCACAATTTTAAAAGTAGAAACATGAAAATTGCTGAGGGGATTCTTGAAGGGACGTATGAGGTGCCGTGTGATGTCTTTTTACGCTCAATTCATTAGAATTTGAGTTATAAACATTTACCTTATCAGTATGACCTTTTTTTTCGTTCCCAGATCTCCCGTTTGGGAAAAATCGGTTCGAAATGCCGTTTTTGATTGCTTTTTTTGCAATATTTTCTGCATTTATCAAACAATCGACAATTACGGCACCTTGTGTAATTTCCAAATAAGAGATTTTGTAACTTTGGTGTATTTGAAAGCAAAAATGGATTCAAAAATAAATCGGAAAATAAGCAGTTTGAATCGAAATACACCCTTAAATACATTTTATATTTCTATCTAAGCCTAAATCAAGGCTCTCCAAACTTTTAGATTTATGTACCGCAAAATTAAAAATTCACATTTTGTCATATCACTATTATCAAAGGTAATTAATTCCTACATCTGAATTTGTATGGTCGTATATCTTAATTTTCTCAGTCCTGATGTCGCCTGGAGGCGACACTAAAAAGCACCCTTTAAATTAATTTAAATGCTTCTAGAATGGTTAAAATTACATCTAGACTTTTTGAATATATGTGTGCATACTAGAAGCATCGACATATAGACCTATGCATCTTTGGAGACGTTTTATAATTATTTTAAACTGGTTTTTTTAGTCCCACGTAATATTTTTCTTAGGACTGGGGAGGAGGTTAAATAATAAAAGTATTTTATTGACATTTAAATAAATAGTAGCAACATGTGCATAATTTAACACAATTCATCAAAATATCAGAAAATATGTCATCTTATTAAGACGGAAAAAAAAGAGCAAAAAAGAAAAAAAAACACACACAAAAATCTATAATACTTTTATAATTAATTATAAATGATGATATATATTTTAAACTTTTTATACAATCTTTCTCGTTAATACTTGTTTTGCAATAGGAAGATTACTTTATTGTTATTTTGCACAGCCTTTGAGAGCCAGTAAATGAAGGCTCGCATGGCAGCCTTCATTTACGAGATACGCATACCTGCGACGCGTGTACGCATACAATTATTTCGGAACCCCAAAATATTTAGAATCTTTTATTTGTGCGATATGTAGATCATAAAAAACCAGTCCCACCGAAATAAGCGTTGCAATCCATGTAATTCACAGCTGCTAACGATGACAATTTTTTGTCACTATTATTTTCGAATTGCAATTTTCGCCCAATTTAATTGCCGACAGCTTCCAACACTTTTTTTTTTTGTAATTATTATTGAAGCAATTAATCTTCGCCTTATGTAATCCTAGAATTCTGGGATTCAATAAGATAAAAATTAATATGCCGGAATAGCAAAGTTCGTGATTTTTTAAAAGTGAAAATCGAAACATTCGATTTTTTAAAATTTAAATAAGATTAATATTTTTAATTTCTCACATTATTTATTCTTTTATATGACTTTTGATTGTTAAAATAAAAATTATACATACACTCATACATTTTATAAGTAGTACCAGTATATATTAATAATATTACACAATTTACATAAATGGTTGAAAGTTAATATTTTAGGCTACGGAAAAAATCTTTATTACACAAAATGCTTGGAAAACTTACAAATCAGATGCAAATATTAATTAAACTTTATTTTTGAAATTAAAATATAAATAACGACAGGACAGAAAAAAAATTAAACAAATTTGAAAACAAACTATGATGTTAGCTCATGTGTTTTGTTTAGTTAAAGAGCTATTACTGAGAAAGGAGTTGCTGAAAAAATGCTAATTTTGTCAAAGGACCGCAAAAAAAATGCGCTTTTCATCAGAGAATCGCGAAAAACACGCAATTTTCGTCAGATTATCGTGAAAAAACGTGATTTTCGTCAAAATAATAGTGGAAAAAATGTGTAATTCGCCATTTAAATCGCCAAAGCAAAAAATTTAATTGCCATGTGGCGACTGGCGACTTTGATTCTGCACCTATAGTTTTTACTGATTTTGTCGAAATTTTCACACATTTTATTTTGCAAAAATTATTTCTTTAAATAATATAAACATTAGTTTAGAAGAATATTAGATTATTATAAACACTAGTTTAGAAATTCTCGTAGGTGATGCAAATCCGGTTTATTGTGATACTCTAAAAGATTGTATTAAAATACGGACATTTAGTTACTTTTTAGCCTTAAAAAAATATCGTCATACTCCAAGTGCAGGGCTCCCAACACATTTTACGTCGCAAAAAGGGGGAAAGGGGACCATTTTTTTTTTAAAAAGGGGACTTTGGGGGACCATTTTTGTTTAAAAAGAGGACTTTGGGGGAACATTTTTTTTAAAAAAAGGGGACTTTGGGGGACCATTTTTTTAAAAGGGGGACCTTGGGGGACCATTTATTTTTACTAAATATGTTAGCATTTTTTTTTTTTAAACATTACAGTAAACATGTTAGTTAACTTTATAAGGATATTATTAAACAATTTCAAATATTGTTGCAGAAATTGTACAATTATATTTGAATACAATTAAATATTCTACTGCACGAAGTGAAAAAGTAGTTTAACATTTACCTTGAAAATTTTCTTTAAAAAAAGATTGTACTTGTGATTCAAAGTCTTGATTTTTTTTTATTTTTACAATAGCAAACTGATTTTCATTAAAATAAAAAGTAATCTTAGCTAAAATGTATCTAACAAATTTATTATCAGAATATATTTAGCCATTAAGTATTTAAGGCAAAAATTTCTTGAAATAAAAAACAATCTGTTCAAAAATGTCACAATTATGTAAATATCAAATACTTACCAAAAAAAAAAAAAAAAAAAAAAAAAGCGTTTATAAAATAACTTTATACAAAACAACAAGCAATTCCAAAATGTTACTGAAAAACTATGATTCTTCTGACAATAAATATATATACAGAGAGCGGGAGAAAAAAAATAGTGTGTTTTGTCAGTCTGTCACGGAAAAAAACATCAAAAATTTCGATAAATAATCGCCCTCCCCCCACCAAAGGAAAAAAAACAATAATAATCGCAGAAAAAATTGCTATTTCTGTTAAAAGATCCTGGGGGGCGGCGGGGAGGGCAAATTTTGCAAAAAATTGTGGAGAGAAGAAAAAAAAAAATCTGGGAATTTCAAAATCGCAAAAAACTACCTTGTTTTCCTATTACATTCTAAGTTCTCAAAGAAACAAAACAAACATATCAACCTCGTCAAGTGTGCGCGTTAAGGTTAAAGGGCCATGTGCCACTGGATTGATCATTCTGTTGGATAAAGAGCAGGTGTTAATAGAGTGATTATCAAGTGTGTTTATCTTTTACTTCAATCAAAAGAAAACCAAGTTTCATGTTTGCTTCTTTTGTTATTGTACAGTAGAACACCGCAAATTCGGACCCCGTAAATCCGGATCTCCGGATCGATTTGGTCATTTTTTTTTTTTTTTTTTTTTTTTTTTTTTTTCAAGTTTGAGAAGCGATTGGCAAATTTTCATAACATTAACTTGTTTCATCGTCATATTCTGAAGAAAAAAAATCTTTTCTGACATCTTTTCGGAAGAATTAAGCAAAGTAAACATTTCTACTATCTGTAAACATTCAATAAGTTTAACATAATCACGATTTTCTGTATGTTTTATTTTATTTCATTTTTTTCTAATTCTCCGGATAATCCGGATTTTCGATAATCCAGATTGGGTCCGGTCCCAATTAATCCGAATTATCGGGGTTTTACTGTACTTCAGTGATTTTATTAGAATTAGAATATATGAAGCTGCAAGTAAACATATCACGTCAGCTTTTTTTTTTTTTAATGCCGTTTTTAATTTTTCAGTTTTTGTAACAATTAAAATCTTTTATTAACTGCCAATCGTTATGTAAAATTACACCAGAATATATCGATATACATAATGTCTAGTTAGTTAAAAGAATTTAACTGCATTTGATAAAATTTAAAGTTAATAAAATTGAAATTGACAAAATGTCCGGAATTTAAATACCCGGAGTTTTGAGGTTCAAATGCACAGAACAAAGTCTTAAAAATCTGACATCCAAAATTCGGAAATCAAACTAAGTCCAGACGTTTTGCTAACTATTTTTATTATTATTTCTTTAAATATGCATTTAAAAAAATCATTTTAAATTAGGAATTTTTAAAATCGGATCTAAAACCTATCTACTCTTAAAATTATTTTTAAACAATAAAGATAGTCATACTTTTTTCATGCCACATATCTGGTTTCGGTAAAATGATCTTACGATCTGTTCTTCCGTAATGCCCGCGATCAGTGTTGAATTCATGGGGGGGAGGGGGGGGTATTCCTGCTCAGAGCAATGAAATTTCCCCCACTGGCAGATTTGAGTTTAGGTTTTGAATAGTCAAAAAGTACAACCCCCCCCCCCCCCCCAAGAGTCGCAGAAATTCCTACAAAAAAAGTCTGAATTCAACACTGCGCGACACCCGCATCAATGCGGCTGTGATGATTCATAAGTATTTTTTTTTTCTTATTTAACTATTTAACTATTCAAATTTTATTCTTTTAAATATATAAAAGACTCCATTAATGTGTTAACAAATTTACATTGCGTAAAAGTGCAGAAAAAAAAATCTGTTAAGATAGTTGAAAGCAAACAAAACAAGAAATGGAATGAAAAACCAACTTTTTTCTCCCCTTACAGCTTGAAAAAAAAAAAAAAAAAAAAAAAAAAAAAAAAATCCATATTTTCTAAGTAAATTGACAAATTTCTTTCAAATTTTCAACAAGTTGTAATAATAGTAAATTAGGCAGTTTAACAAATTTTTATTAAAATATAACAAGTTAATAAAAAGTTACGACGCCTGTTAAAAATGACCAATTAACAGAAGCTGCCAAGAAAAAAATAACCATCTGTGGTTTGTTTTCGTTTATTTATTTATTTTTTTTTTTCCACTTCATTAAGTGACATCCGAAGTCGAATGTTAACGCAATCAGATAATTTTCTTTAGGTGGATAATATGTTTTGCCATGCAAAGTAATCATGGATAGATTTATTATTTCTTTTTAGCTAACGATTTAAGGAGGGAAAATAAAACTACAGGACAGGAACTGAAGTCCGTTTATAGAATAAAAGAGAAAGGTTATCACTGAAAAATCGAAATTGATAAAGCAGCGCAAAATAACTGACACGTTCAGTGTAAAATGCACAAAGAAAAATTAAGTTTGTTATCTAAAATTTGAGGCATTGGCTAGTTTTTATTTACTTTATACATAAACCCTAATTTACTTACTTTTGTTTTATTATTTTTAAGAGTTATCTTTTTTATTGGTTGTTGAGTTTAAAACCTAATAGCCGACAGCTATAACTTAGTGAACATACCATTTTTTGAGAGAAAATGTGAATGTTTTTCCACACCCCCTAAAGAAAAACAGATGAACGCAACTCCAATGGTTTTTTTTTTTTTAGATAGGTGAAAAAATAAATCTGAAAGCAATGTACCGTATTTTCGGGTGTATAGCCCGCACTCCTAAATCGAGCAGTGTAGTAAAAAAAGTTCGTGTATAAGCCGCGGAGATGCATCGGTGTATAGTCCGCGCACTATACACCATTTATGAACGTATATTTCGATCAGGGATCGAAGTTAGAAGCCATTAAAGTATACACGCGCGTATAAGTCGAGAAATTTTAGACAAAAAAAGAATTTCAAAGTGGAGGGGGATCGACTTATACGCGAGACCTTAAAAAAAATCTATGAATAAAATATCGGAAAATAGTTTGCTAGCAAATCGGTGCTGCAGCACCCCTTTGTGTTAGTAGAGTACAAAATCCAAAATCTGGAACCTTTCCTACCTTGACAATTTTTAATTTAAGATCATTTTTAGTTTATTTTTAAAAGAAATAATCTACCCTGCCCTGTTGCAAAGAAAAAAAAAGTGTGATTTACGTAATTTCGGAACGATTCAGATGAGTCGGTCTTTTTCGGAACGATTCCGAGAAATCCTTCCTTTTCAGAGTCGTTTCATTACGGAACTAGTCACAGGAATTGCTCCTTTTCGGAACGAGTCCGAGGAATCGAACCTTTTCGGAATTGTTTCATTTCAGAACGAGTCCAAGGACTTTGCCCTTTTCGGAGTTTCGGACCGATTCCGTGATTTCGTTCCTATTCTGAATCGTTCCTTTAGTTCCACTGCCAGAATCGTTCCTTTTGAATCGTTCCTCAACTAATGGCACATCTGTACTAAAAAACTGATTTCAGTTAACGTTAAAACGACTTATTCAGCAAAAAGTAAGTTTAAAATAAGTAACATGTTATATACTGTTTTTACTCTTTCAAATCAAGAGCAAACTGCGTTCGAGCGTCATTATTTCTCGCTGACGGTTAGTGCAGTACTTGGCGATAGTTGCGACAGTTCTTCCAAACTCATAAATAACTGTATTCAAACAATAATAATAATAATAAGCTTTTACAAACATGAGAGAACTCTATATTTTGCGGCATAGCGAAAAACATTTACAAATTTCGGCGTTTTTTTTTCAAATTTTTTGAGGTTCAAAAATTGTAGAAAAAATATCACGACTTCCAACTTAAAAAAAATCTTTGTATAACCCGCACCGTGTATAAGCCGCAGCGGCTTTTTCGAAGGTTTTTTTCTTGTATAAGCCGCGGACTATACACCCGAAAATACGGTATCTTTAAAAGTTTAATTTACTACTCTTATGGAATTATTATAGTTAGAAAATAATATATATTTTTTAAATCATGAAATTAATAAATCTTGATTACAATTTTAAAAGAATGAAAACGGAATTCCGCAAAAATTAAAAAGGTGTCCCTTTGTCTCTCTCCAGAGGGGTATCTACATCTTACGATGCAAATATTGAAAAAAAAAGGTACGATCGGCATAGTTTATTTTGTTAATGTAAGAAACATGCTTGTCAAATTGCAATATTTAGTATATAGAGTAGAACACCGCAAATCCGGACCCCGTAAATCCGGATCGATTTGGTCAAGCGATTGAGAAACGATTTGGTTAATTTCCATAGCATAAACTTGTTTCATCGTCGTATTCTGAATAAAAAAAACTTTTTTCTGAAATCTTTTTGAAAGAATACCTTAAGCTTTCTTATTTAAATTCTTATTTAAACTACACCCACGAACTACTTATGCTCAAGCAGATGCGTGACTGTACGGCTCACAAAAGGTATAAAAAACTGGCACAGCAAAAAATTACAAACTTTTTTATTACAAAGTAAACATTTTTACTGTCTGTAAATAATCAATAAGTTAAACATAAAGGTGATTTTCTGTACGTATGTATTATTTTTTTCTTATTCTCCGGATAATCCGGATTGGGTCTGGTCCCAATTAATCCGAATTATCGGGGTTTTACTGTACTTACTTTTTCTTCTGTTTTTTTTTTTTTTTTCTCTCTTTCACATTTTTTTTTCTTTTTCATCACAATAAGAATCCATGAGACTAATTAATTCAATAGCAGCCTATTGTTACTGAAATAAAGTACTTTGAAAAAGTAAAAGCACCTGCGAATGAGTCACGTGAACACATTGGGATGAAACGGTAACGATTCCAATCACAAGAAAAGGGGGATTAATGAAATCACAATATGATGAGTGGCCGGTTCCATTTGACTTCAAAACACTAATTGATTGCTTACTAGGGAGGGGGTGGAAGTGTTCTTTACTTTATTTTCATGCCTTACAGAAAGTGTGAATTTAGACATTGAAGGAGCATGAAACATCAGCATGCACCACAATTTTGCCGTTTTCTAAAAAAAAAAAAAAAAAAAAAAAAAAAAATTGTTTTCTAAATGAATAATTTCGTTTTTTAGTCATTGAAAGCGGACTAAGCGGACCAAAACACATAAAAGCGGACTAAAGCGGACCTTTTTCTAAAAAGCGGACTTTTGCGGGAAAAAGGGGACCATTTGGGAGCCCTGCAAGTGAGCTGCGTTCGTCAGTATATTTTAAAGTGTTAAAATACATATTTTTAAATATCGATTAGAAGAATGTTTCAGTTTTAAGACCATATATTTGTTTTGTCGGCGCCTGTGAAATTGGGATGTTGCCATAAGGGAGAAAAACGTTTTTTGGAAAAATGAGCCTTTTTTATATTTTTTCTTTTTCAAAGAGATAACTACGAAAGTTTTTCGGTTTGACTGTGACATCTGATATACGAAAGAGTATGATTTTTCGGAATATGTCTTCCAATTTTGTTTGTACAGAGGGATTTCATCGATAACTATTAAACCAAAACTATGAAAAACACAAAGAAAAGTTGAACGGTCGATTCTTCGCTTACGACAATCGCTTCCTTTTGATGGGTAAATGGGTTTCGTGATGCATCTGCAAGTGCTTTTACAAGCTGGCGATGAAAAAGCCGACTTTTTGTTTTTTAAAATCAGAGTTCATTGTGGTTTTTAATTAATATCTCGATTAATTAATAAAGTATTAAAATTCTGACTATCAGATTCACTAGGAGAAGCTTTGCACTACCGCCACAAAATTTTTGAGCCTCGTATGTGCGGTAGATTTTGCTAGCCATCGCGGACATAGAATGACAGACCGCAATTTTCTTTTATTAATATAGATGAGATTTAATTAATGCAATCCGTGAAGGACTAAATCAAAATACCATTAACTTTACTTCTGACAGTTGTGACAGCTAATTCAATTTAGCGGAAAACATCGTGCTATTCCAATTGTCAATTTACTTATTATCCGACGTCATAAAAAAATATTCTTTTATTTAAAATCCTTAATAACGCAAACAGTTTCAATGAAAAAAAAAAAAAAAAACATAAATACAGGGTGATTCAGCTCGTCGGTGACAAACTTTAAGGATCGATAGAGCACACCTAGACGAACATTTTTGAATAGGGAATGTAGGGTCCCTGACGCGATGGTAAGGCGCTAGGCGCTTTCGAAAATTTGGGTGCCGAAATTCGAAACGTCATAAAAACTAGGGAAATGGTTAGATTTTCTTGCTTGTTGCGTCGAAATGATTCTGTTTGTTTAGACTTTCTTCAGTACCAATTTGATAAGCGTATCTCTTAAAACATGTATAGGGGGCGCTGCAGACTTTGGAGAGCTAGACAACAACTTTAAGCCCGTTATTTTGATAATTTAACACATGCTCGCCAAAGTTTATACTCTAACTTAAAGTTTGAACCCAAAAGTAGAGCCCTGCAAAAAGCGTAAGAGCCGGAATAAAATGTCAAAGTACAGGGTGGTCGAAACTCGAAGGCTCCTAAGAGATAAACAAACAGATTTCTTGACTTATGGCATGCATTTTCATGATTCTGTTTGCTGGGGCTCTCTGAAACTCAGTTGAACGGTACAAAAAGAAACATCGATAGGGGGCGCTTTGGGCAAAAAACATAATTCGTTGACATTTCGGACGCTAACTGGAAACGGGGCGCTACGATCAGTTAGTAATAATGAAAACACATTTTCTACCTCTGCTCAACACTTCTGAATAAATTTAGACCAAAAACATCAATGATACTGGAAATTTATTTACAAAAAATAACACTACAGAAGATGCTCGAAATTTCGACCTTGGGCCATGATGCAGGCTTCGCACCTCCGTCGCATTGAGGAGTGTGTGTTTCCAACAATGCCAGGAGTATCTCTGATCTGCCCTGCAGCTGCCACAATGCGCGCCACAAGTTCTTCAGCACTGCTGACAGGTGTATGGTATACCTCGGCCTTCAGGTAACCCCAAAGGAAGAAATCCAAGCAGGTGAGGTCTGGTGATCGGGCAGGCCAGTGAACTGGACCCCCACGCCCGATCCACCGCTGGCCATACCTTGCGTTTAGATGGAGACGCACGTCGTTCGTGTAATGGGCCGGAGCTCCATCGTGCTGGAACCACATCTGGCGACGCGAACCTTCGGGTACGTGCGCCTCCTCCAGAAGCTGCGGCAGCACTTGATCCAGGAATATCAGGTAATTTCCACCTGTCAGCCGTTCAGGTAACAAATAAGGGCCAATGAGGCAATCCCCCAGAATGCCGGCCCACACATTTACTGAGAAACGCTCCTGGGCTGCTCGGCTTCTGGTTTCATGTGGATTTTCATCACACCACACATGACTGTTGTGGGCGTTCCACATTCCCTCCCGGCTGAAGGTGGACTCGTCCGTAAACAAAATGCTGTTTACAAAACGGGGATCCCTGGATCTCATCGCCAAGTACCATCTTGAGAATTCCACTCGAGGGCCAAAATCCTGCTCTCTGAGCAACTGCACCCGCTGGATGTGGTAGGGGTGCAGATTCCGGAAACGTAAGATGCGCCACGCAGTTGCTTGCGAAATGCCAACATGTCTGGCGATATCTCTCGTGCTAAGACCTGGGTTGTCCTCAACCAGGTTAAGCACAGCCTCTTCGTTGTCGGGGGTGCTCACTGATCGCTCCCGTTCAGGCCTGCCTCCGTCGAAAGATCCCGTTGTGGACAACCTCTGGTGTACTCGAGCGAAGAAGGCATGGCAGGGGATTTGCCTGTTGGGGTAACGCTCGGCGTACAACCGCTGAGCGGCTCGTCCATTACAACCAGCAGCGCCATACGCCAAATGCATGTCAGCCAATTCAGAGTTTGTGTACCGTTCCATCCTACTACCGATCTGCAGACAAGTAACCCGAAGCTTAAGTAGGTACCGCACGTTCAAAAGACGTGTCTGCGCATACAACTACGTCATCTCGCGTTGTCGTCTACGCATTACGTATCTTTTGCATATCGATATGGTACGATATCTTTTGCATAAATCAGCAAAAAGCACCTTATGTAAATTTTATTGCGCGCATTGTGCATGATTGAAACCAGCTATGTTTGTTAAAAAAAAAAAAAACTGCAGTTTTAATAGCTTCTTATGATAAGTAAATTACTCTCTTGTTTTGTTTCTAACTGATCGTAGCGCCCCGTTTCCAGTTAGCGTCCGAAATGTCAACGAATTATGTTTTTTGCCCAAAGCGCCCCCTATCGATGTTTCTTTTTGTACCGTTCAACTGAGTTTCAGAGAGCCCCAGCAAACAGAATCATGAAAATGCATGCCATAAGTCAAGAAATCTGTTTGTTTATCTCTTAGGAGCCTTCGAGTTTCGACCACCCTGTACTTTGACATTTTATTTCGGCTCTTACGCTTTTTGCAGGGCTCTACTTTTGGGTTCAAACTTTAAGTTAGAGTATAAACTTTGGCGAGCATGTGTTAAATTATCAAAATAACGGGCTTAAAGTTGTTGTCTAGCTCTCCAAAGTCTGCAGCGCCCCCTATCCATGTTTTAAGAGATACGCTTATCAAATTGGTACTGAAGAAAGTCTAAACAAACAGAATCATTTCGACGCAACAAGCAAGAAAATCTAACCATTTCCCTAGTTTTTATGACGTTTCGAATTTCGGCACCCAAATTTTCGAAAGCGCCTAGCGCCTTACCATCGCGTCAGGGACCCTACATTCCCTATTCAAAAATGTTCGTCTAGGTGTGCTCTATCGATCCTTAAAGTTTGTCACCGACGAGCTGAATCACCCTGTATAACAGAAAAAAATCAGTTGTTATTGTTATTTTTTACCGTCCAATTCGACATAAATCTTCGGGCTTTAGATATCCAAATATTTTTTCAAAAATTTCGTCAGGCAAGTTGTCAATATTCAAAACTTCATCATTCGGTTCTTCATCCTATTTGAAAACAATCCAAAATATTCAAAGTGAAACAGCGAAAAATTACAATTTAAAGTGTAAAAGATAGAAAAATAAGTATACAGTCGAGTCTCTCTATAACGAAACTCCATAAATCGAATTTCTCTATATAATGCATTTTTAGTAGGAACGATCCCCTTTTCGCATGATTACATTAAAAACAGTCTCTATATAGCGAAATATCTATCTCCATATAACGAATTTTTTCATAAATTGGTCTTAATTTATTCAGTTTTAAAAAGTTTCGAAATCATATGGAATCAATTTTCCATCACTTATTACTTTCTTCTATCTTTACAAGAAGAAAGTATTAGATTCATGAAAATTTTCGACTTCCGGTTTTCGACGGATTTATACGTTTTAGAAGGTCCTGAACACGTTTTGACTATTTTTAGAAAATGTCTGTCTGTGAGTCTGTCCGTCTGTCTGTGAGTCTGTGTGTCTGTCTGTGAGTCTGTCTGTCTGTATGTGACAAAAAATTTGTGGGCGCTCTATCTCAAGAACTAATGCTCGAAATTTAATAAAATTTTATATTCAGTTAGACCTTAATATAAATTAGTGCCTATTGGTTTTTGGTGAAAATTGGCCTGCAGGTGGCGCTGCTATACTACGTTTTTCATGATTTTCAAGATTGCTATATCTCAAGAACTAATGCACAGAATTTCACCAAACTTCAGATTCTGTGACCCCTTGATATACATAGACGCTGATTAAGTTTTGGTGTGAATTGGCCAGCAGGTGGCGCTGCTATGCCACGTTTTTCATGATTTTCATGATAGCTATATCTCAAGAACTAATGCACAGAATTTCACCAAACTTCAGATTCCGCGATACCTTGATATACATAGCCGCTGATAAAGTTTTGATGTGAACTGCCCTATAGGTGGCGCTGCTATGCTACATTTTGCACGATTTTTGTGATAGCTATATCTCAAGAACTAATGCAGAGAACTTGATCAAATTTTAAATTCTGTTACACTAGAACATATAACATAATTAGACGCTGATTACATTTTGGTATTAACCTTGCAATAGGAGGTGCAGCTATGCTGCATTTTGCACGATTTTTCCGATAGCTATATCTCAACAACCAACGCACAGAATTTCATCAAACTTCAGATTTTGTTACAAAATGACATAACATAATTACACGATGATTACGTTTTGTTATAAATCCTTCAACTGATGGTGCTGGTGTGCTATATTTTACACATTTTTTTTAACTAGCTATATCTGAAGAACTAATGCACAGAATTTCATCAAACTTCAGATTCTTTTACACCATAACATAATTAGACGCTTTTTTACGTTTTGGTATAAATTGTCCAAGATATGGTGTTGCTGTGCTACGTTTTGCAACTTTTTTGTGATAACTATATCTCAAGAACTAATGGACCAAATTCCATCAAATTTCAGATTGTGTTAGGTCTTGACATAAATAGATGCTTATTCGGTTTTAGTATAAATTAACCAACATGAGGCACTACTAAGCTCATTTTCTCAAAATATTAATTAAATTTTGCGTTTTAGGCTTTTCGGATACCAGAATCTCATTAGGCTAGGTCAAATGTTCGAGGAAATTCGATAGTGGGTAACTTTGGGGTCACCACGTTTTTTTTTAAATATTAAAATGTACTTATGAGATAGAAGAAAGTTTTGGGATTGACACATCCAACTAGTTTTTAATTTATCGTCACTGCTGAGTTTTTTTTTTTTTTTTTCTTTTTATTACTTCTCTCCTAGTTCTTTAAATTCAACGAATTCACCCCACCTCCCAAAGACTTTACCACATCATTCTCAAAACAGAGTCAATTGGATTGATACACATATAAGAGAGGAATCAATGAGAGGCACAAGACAGGCCTTCAAATGGAGGAAAATGTTAACTAAAATTTTTCATTCCTTACTAAAATTTGAGCATTTTTTTTCTTTTTTTGAGAGCGTAACAATTTTAAAATCAAAACAGCAAAAAATCACAGATTTCTTCGTCTGAAATTAATGCAAGTCTTCGTTATTTGATTTTCATTAAGCTTTCAAATAAATGCCTGTTCTCTTTTTTGAAACAGCTTAAATAATTAAGAAATAAAATGTTAGGTTAATATTTACTTTTAAACATTTTAAAGTCTTAATTCAGAACATGAAAAATAATATTTCTTCAAATTTCATACATTAAATACGATTTTTAACATCATTCTCTATACATCGAATTTCTCTATATAACGAATTTTTCACTGGAACGGTGGATTTCGTTATATTGAGACTCGACTGTATACATAAATATAACAAATTACAACGACTATTTGAACTTTCAAAGACTAAAATTTTAAAGAATAATAAATAAATTCTATATTTAAACTGACAACTATAATAAACATCATTTTTATGATGATCATAACGAGCCATATATTATGTACGCCATGCATTAGACATTAATATTCTTAAACCAATGATAAAAATAACAATGGATTTATAGATATGCAACTTTAACAGTTTAAAATGTGCATTTTTATTGGATGGAGTTTATCACTGACTTCTGAACACCTCATATTACGTTACGACATGGATTAAACATTAATATTCCTGGACCCCTCATAAACAAATTTTAAATGAAACTTCAGTTTTACAATTTTCAGAACTGCAAATTCTTTAACTTTTAAACATCGCACATTTTAAATTTTTTACACCTTTGCATTTAGGAAAAAAAATGCATTTTTAAATGGAATTTGTTTGATATTTTTATCACAACTTGTTTTCAAATTATTTTTTATTTAAAAAAATTTTTATTACATTTTTGTCATCGTGGCAACAGAAGTGTTCCATTTTTCGACATTAAAAATGGACCAATCAAAAAACGAATAAAATAAAATAAGTTGCGGAATTCAACCAATAAAAAGATTCAGATATACTTCAGATTTCCCATTTCGCTACCGAGGACAACAACAATTTTCCAAATAGTTAATAAAATTTGATAAAACACATTGTTACACATTTCTTGTTATATTTTGTTAAAAACAATAAAACATATACAAATCGACAGTTTTAACCCTCTTTTGAGGCCATCATCAGAATTTAAAGTCAAACATAATCAGTGGCGCACCCAGAATTACGCTTTGGAGGGGGCTAGAACATCTTTGAGGCCTATATGTTCTCAGATCTGGCGTGGTCCGCGGTCGGGCTCGGCCCAATTTCCTTTCATTTGAGTTGATGGGGCAGGTTGGGTTGACTACTGAATTACATTTTATCCTGCTGACTTGAGCAGAGACTTAACCGTCAGAGGGGAACTTTGAAAAGTTTGAATTGAGCTACTTCTTAATTCTTTTAAAGGGGTCCAAGACAAAAAAAAATCTTCAAATTTTCTGTTTAAAAAAAATATTGCATTATTATTTTTTTCTTTTTTTAACTCTTAAATGCATATTGTATCATTTTCGATACCATAAGTGTTCCCGATTTATTGGGGGGGGGGGGGGGGGGGGTATTCACATATTCCGTATTCTCACCAGAAATTTAAAAGAGCAATTTTCACTTTACTTAATGACAGACCATTCGTAATTAAATAAAGAAAAATTTACTATTTAGATTTTTCAGGTATAAATTCTGATTCTTTGAATTGCGCATTTTTTGGAACGCGTTCTATCCTATGCATTTAAGGGTTAAACAGTGTTTCTATCTTAATTAAAACAGGATTTTTTTTTTCGTACTGGTTTGTTTTCAAAATCTATCTTTTAAGCAATGTTTTTTTTTATCGAAACGAGTTCTTGAGAAAATGCGTTTTCCTTCATGACAGGTTTTTTCGCCATTTTTCCTATTTAAATTGTTATAAATCAAGAACGGTTAAAGATAAATGGTTCAAACTTGGAATATGTCTTTTTCAATTAGTTTACTTTCATTATGATTCAGCAAATTTGAAAAATAATGTTTATTTTTTAAAAATAAGATTTTTTTTTAAAGTTACATTTTTTTCTTCAGATTTTTACTTTACATGCTATTAATTTTTATTTAAATTAATATTTTTAAAAATGCTGAATCAAAATTAAAGCTTATCTATTTCTGTTTATTTAAATGAAAACAAATTGATATTCTATGAAAAAAAAAAAAAAAAAAAAAAAAAAAACAGTTCGAGTTATAACAATTTTAAATTACTCCATTCTTTTAATAAATTTTAAATTTAAATAAAAAAATATGAGAAGCTTTATCATGTGATTTTGATTTCAAATAATATAGTTAATCATCACAAAAAAAAAAAAAATTCAAATATTTAACTTAATCAATAAAAATTATTTTGAAATGTGTCCCAGGCCCCTTGACATGTTTAAGAATGAAATACTGCACCTAAAATGTATCTTAGTTTTTATTTTTATTTTGGAGATGTTTTTAAAAAAGACTCAATTATAAATACTAAACAAATATACTAAATTATAAATTGTCACTTTGGTAATTAAAACATAAAAATGTATGTTACATACCTAATTAAACATTTTTTAAAAATAATTATTAATTTTAAGTAGTGTTAACAATTTAATATTAAATGCAGTTACTGATCATTTTAATAAATGTAAATATCTCTACTATTTTATATAGTCTTACGTAATTATTACAAAATATTAATGTGCATAACTTTATTGTATTCTTCTAATTAATGAAATAACTAATTTGCAATTTTTATATTTCTGTAATTACTAACAAATAATTAAATTTTATTAATTAAGGTGTAAAAATGTAGATTTAATGTATAAAATTACATATGCTCTTTTATAAATAAATAAAATCTTTAAAAACCATTAAAATTACAGGCTCTAGAATCATTTACTTAAAAAAAATTATAATGTGACATCAGAAGAACTATGAATCAGAATAGTAAAGGACTATAATGACTAATTAATAATAATAGTTGTATTCCCACTGAGTTGCGAATGCCGCTACATTATTACTAAAAATTATCAAGCGAATTATTTTTTAATCTAATTAACAATTTGACTAAATAAAGTATTTCTAAAGTTTCTAAAGTCTTTTTTTGACTAAAAAAAGTATTTCTTTTTTATAAAATCTTTACATGTCATTAAAATGAAATGCTCTAGAATAATTTATTTTAAAAAGCGAAACAAACCCGAAGCAAGACATAAAAATTTTCTCGCCGACTTTATTTCAAATAAAGATCTTGTAAAACCTGTAGATAACATTTTTTTAAAAAGAAAATGACTCAATTTTGATTAAAAAAGAGTGGCCGTTCAATTTAGACAATAATTGTTCACGAAAGGAAATCGAGATGGCGCTACCGTACACAAAATGAAACTTCATACTTCATGTCTATGTGAAAGTGAAATTAAGTTACCAACGTTCTTATTATTTTTTCGCTCCTAAGATGATGCTGAAATAAAAATAATGGGATGTCACAATAGATTACTTACTTCCTCTAAAGATAATTTGAGTCTTTTACAGATTTTTTCCATGATGGCACAATAGTTAAAAGATTACGATAACATTAGACAAAATATCAGGATCGGAGCATGACGTTAGTAGTAGACCTTAATAAATGAAAGGTTCAGCTCGCGACTAACTAATCACAACGAGCTAACAGAAAGGTTAACATTTTTTTTTAAATGTAACATTCTCTTATAAAATTCTAAAAACAAAAGGTAAAAAAGATAATATGCATCCAAAAAATTTGAATGAGTAAAATTTTCTAAAGAGAAAACTTTAATATTCGGTTTTAATATTGTCAATATTCTGCATTTTATACTAGAAAAAAATTGCAGAAGTTTTACCCTTTATGGACTCTGATTGGTTGCTTGTGAGTGGCGAATAACAATGCTAAGGTCTATAGACAGCAAGCAGATATAGAGACCTTGACATTGACTTTCATTTTGAAGAAAATGCTGGGCATTTGCCATAGATATAGGTATGGTATAATAGAGGTAGGAATATTTACATATATGGCATTTGCTCGCTACGTCTTTCTAAAGACTTTGTGAGACATTTTTTCACTAACCAATCAGAGCACAAGTCATATTTCGTCGCATAACAAGTAAATTAAACATTCGCCAATCATGCCTTCAGTCTATTTCACTTCAAATTTCTTGCATAATATTTCATTTTATTACAACATTCATTTTTATATGTTATATAACAAATTTTAGTCTATATATCGTATAAAACACTACAAATGAAGCCTAAACAAGGTAGCAATTATTACATTACTAGAAAGTACACTATTAGAAAACTAGTACATTATTAGAAAATATATTATAAAAATTATTTTACTGGGAAAAAAAATAACACAACTTTAATCAATTTACATTTTCAATTACTGAAAACGTAAAATTATCATTATCATCAATAATTAAACTAAAAACTTATTAAATCAATATTTTTATTAATTACATTTTTTAATGAAATAAATAAATAATTGTTAAATTTTTTTATTTTTTTTTTAATTTGTAAATATTAATTTATTAAATTAATAATGCTGTTAATATTAATGATTTGATAACATGTATGTTCATTTATTCAATTAATCATTAATTAAATTGTTAAAATAAGGATTAATTGGATTATTAAACGTAATAATAAATTTAATAATAATTATTTTGTTTAATTCCATAATTAAATATTTTTAATTAATGTTTTATTTTTAATTAAAAATTAATGTAATTATTAGGAAATTATTATGAGTTATTTAAAAATTAATAATACTTTTTTAATAAATTGTAACAAAAGCTGATTCATTAAAATACAGCATTAATTAGAAATATAAAAATGAAACAAATGAATAATAATAATTTTAAAACAAAAGACCAAATAATAAATAACTTTAATAATTCTAAGTTTAAAACAAAACAGAAAACCACAATGCTGTGAGTTGCAATCATGCAATATGCAGTGCGGTCACAATAACGGCTTTTTAAGTGCGTTCTTAATTATATAAATACGTAGCAATCTATAGTCGTCGTTCCGTCTGTCCTTCCGCCTGTCTGTCTGTCATCCTGTCCGTCCCCATATAACAGAGCAAAAACTACCCAACTGAATGCTTTGAAATTTTAAAGATGTAATTATTACAAAATTTTGTCATGTCATTTAAAATTTTATGAGAATCGGATGCATAGTTTATTTACGGGGACAATCAAAAGCTTTCGTTATATTACGGCCAATGGAAAAAAAATAGTTTCAAATGCATTTTAATGGTGTTACAGCCTTTCAAACAGAAGGAAATTGATATGCATTTACTGAAGTGTACTAAAATATATACTTTGTTACAATATGCGGTGTTTATTATTTATTTACAGGGCCGCGCAAAAGAATTCGATTACATAATGGTATAGGGCGAAACTTTCTTTTCGGTGTATTTTAATCATGTTAAATTATTTCAAATATAATGAAATTGATATACATTGGCGCAATATTTCCAACTTATATTTATGTTCTTTTGGTATACATTTTTTAAATTCTTAAATTCATCAAGTAGTTAAGTGGGAGGGGTTATCTGCAACTTTCGTTCTATGTCCATAAATGTTTAAATTAATTACAACTACGAGGGAGCAGCTACATCTCTATAAATCAGTAATAATAATAATGAATCCCAAAGAATTAAATATCAAAAGAAGACAGTTAAAAAAAAAAAAAAAATATTATCATAAATTTATGAGATCTATTTAGGACCTAATATGTATTAAAAATGTAAACTTTAGCGATAAAGTCGCCAAAGAGTAACTTGTTTTGGCGATGAACAAAGTAATGAGCTTTAATTGGCCAGAAAAAATGTCTACCATCGTACTTTTATGAAGATGATCATTTCTCCACGTGAAATATTCACATAATTTCAGTCCCCCCCCCCCTCCCTCCATTTTTGAAAGAAAAATCTGGAAAAATGTAGTTAAAAAAACTCCTTAATTTTCAGATAAAATATTTTTAGGATAATCTCAAGTAATGAAATGGGAATTCTTTTCCTTTTAATCTAATCGGATATATTCTAGCAATTTTGATTCGTTAAAAGTTAATTTTCAATTCATTTCTGTGTATTTAAGAACTGCATAGTGTTGTGTATCCACATGAAGCTATTTTATAATAGTTTCGCATTTGCTTTTTAAGCTTGTTGGGTTTGGTGTACTATTAATAGTCAGGGCCGGCGCCAGACGTGAGGCAAGTGAGGCGGTCGCCTCAGGGCGCACGCTAAAAGGGCGGCATTTGCCTGGCATATATATTGAACATATAATCCATTATTATTTTGTTTGTCTAAACTATGATATAAAATATATATATATATATTTTGATAAAAATATAGAGTGCATTTTATATAATTACAATCTAGTGATAGCAGAAGCCTTCGCAAACGTCAAATAAATCGAATTAAATCGACACTAAGACATAAACTACAGTAACAACCAAATCCATTCTTTTTTTTTTTCTTTTCAAAAATGAAGTCATACTGAAATCAGCAGAATTCACAAAGGGCAGATGGCGAAAAACATAAACCAAAGCATTTTCTCAATGTTGCTGCGTCATCTATTTAGTATTTCTTTATTTTATATATGTTGTCCGTCATTCGATGGTGCAATTCTTTTCATTAATTGATTGTAAAGGACCAGATTTTGGACAGCATGGTTAAAGAGATGTTGTGCTAATAGTAACAACGAAGAAAATCATACTTCAGGTATATATGTATTATGTTATTTTTTTCTTTTAATTTAAGTTGATGATTGCAGATCATTCAAAAAAGTATTCTTTAAAACATATTTCATTAACATGTTATTAATGTTGCCAGGTGTCCCACGTAAATTAGCTCCTATTTACGCAGAGCCGTGCGAAACGAGGGGCGAATGGGGCAGTCGCCCTGGACGCAGAAAATTAAAGACGCGCCAAATTCATTATTACCATGGTCGTTTGTTTCTTCCCTTTCTCTCTCTCTCTTTTTTTTCTTTGTAAAATACATATTATATAAACATATTGAGATTTTTTGTGTGAAAAAGACATACATTCTCAAAATAGCATATTGCTTCATTCTTCGAATACAGAAAGGGTTATGCAGTACTGTTAGATACATTTTTTTCACATATGTTTTCCAGATCCCCTTTGCCAAAATATATGTGCAATTTTATTTTACGTTATTTAATTGTTAAAATTAAACCTTTAGTTTCAAAATAAGTGACAAATGTGTTTAATAAAGTTTGCGTTTTTTACTCTTTTTAATTTTATGACACCTGTCACGCAGGGCCGTAACTAGAAGTGAACGATAGGGGGGGGGGGGGGCTTAAGAGAGTGTACGGGAGACTCATAATTTTTTTCTCTCTTTCTGACGCAGAAAGATAAATTAGTGCATATTCACATTGTAGGACTATGTTTATTATCAAACTGTGTCGTAATAACTTAATTTTATTCTAAGTATATGATGATGAAAATGTTGAGTGTATAGATGGTGCCAAACTCAACATTATGTTAGCTTCACATGTACAAATCGGATTAGGGAGTGTTGAAACACTTATTTTAGAAACAATTTAATAATTTTGCAAAACTGTGAAAGGATCTCAAAACTAAATTAGATTTTTGAGCAAAATTTCATTTGAATTTATTGGAACAAAAATTCATTTAGTGACCTTGGAATGTTTTTCAGGGGGGGGGGGGGCTCAAAATATTTTAGAGGGGGCTGAACCGCCCATAGCGCCCCCTTAGCTACGCCCTGCTGTCACGAAGAGAAATGGTTATGATCGGAACTTTTGAATCGGAAACGAGTATTAAATTTAAATTATTCAAGCAGATGAAAGTGCAATTATTTTTATTAGGAATATATAATAAACTATTTTGATAAAGAGTATTTTATACTATATCATATTTATTTCACTGTTGATAGTTGTGTTTTTTGTAAATATTCTGTAAATATTTCATCGTATCATAATTTCTAATTTAAGCAAGAATTTTATGTGCAGTTTCTTTTTGTGTGTTTCATTTTTTTAAACACTTTTGGATCGAAAATGAGTATTAAATTTAAATTATTCAAGCAGATGAAAGTGCAATTATTTTTATTAGGAATATATAATAAACTATTTTGATAAAGAGTATTTTATACTATATCATATTTATTTCACTGTTGATGGTTGTGTTTTTTGTAAATATCCTCTAAATATTTGATCATATCATAATTTCTAATTTAAGCAAAAATTTCATGTGCAGTTTCTTTTTGTGTGTTTCCTTTTTTAATCAGTTTTGGATCGAAAACTGGTATTAAATATAAATTATTCTAGCAGATGAAAGTGCAATTATTTTAATTAGAAATACATAATAAACTATTTTGATAAAGAGCATTTTATACTATGTCATAATAAATGAGTCTGAAAAAAAAAAAATCTATACAAGTTGATTTTGAAATATTTTTCTATTTTTCATAGTTACTTTCTTTTAAATATTATTTAAAGTGGGATTTTATTATGGCTAATATGATATAAAAATTTATGTGTTAATGATATCCTTATTTTCTATGTACAAACTTTATACGTAATTTGACTTTTGTAATTTTTACATAATATGGCGCAATAAATGCTTATTTTAAATCTAATTTTTTTGCCAGGTGTAATTGAGATTCTATGTAATATTCGTGACGTTAATTTATTTAATTCTTCAAGGAAGATTGAGTTTTTTAGAAGTCAGTTTTATTCTTGATACGGTATTTTTTTGTTAACATTGTTAGGATGATAATTTTTGTGAATTCATTTCAAGCTAGTCGTTATTTTTAATGAGATGCAAAAAATTATAAGTAATTTGATCATTTTAAAAATGTAAATTAATTTGATATACATTAGAACCCAGGTCCGTAGCTAGAAGTGAATAATAGGGGGGAGGGGGGCTCATTTTCTCTATTACGCAAAATGATACATTAACTCATATTCGCACTGTAAGGTACTATGTTTCTCATTAAACTGTTGTAATAACTTCAATTTATGCGGAGAAAAGAATATGGCATGAAAAATTCAAATGTATAACTAGTACATTATTAATTATCTTGTTAGTTTCATATGTGCAAATACGATGAGAAAGTGTTGAAACACTTATTTCACTTATAATTTAGTCTTTCTGCAAAACTATGAAAGGGCCTCAAAACTAAATTAGATTTTTCAACAGAAATTCATTTGGATTTCCGGAACATAATTTCATTGAGTGATCTTGGAATCTTTTCCAGGGGAGACTCAAAATGTTTTAGGGGGAGGGGGGATTGAACCACCGATAACACCCCCTTAGCAACAGCCCTGCCGGTGCTTGTTCGGATTACAAAAAAATTCGGATTTCTTGAAATCACGATAAAAATAGAAATTAAAAAGATACGCGCTAAAAAATGTAAGTTTTAAGAATTCAGTAAACATCCTTTAAACCGGAATACCGGATAGTCCGGCACGATTAAGGAGAAAAATAGTATTCCTTGTTTAATCACTCCTGTTGTTTATAATAATCCAATGGAGCTTCGGAATGAGAAATTACGTAACAACCCATTTAAATAGCTCAGTCACCACATCGACGATGAGGAAAGAAAATAAAAATTCTGTAAATAATTTGCGAAATCAAACTGTTGAAAGGAAAAATAAATATTTATCATCTTAATTAAATACATTTTACATTTTAGAAAATATAATAGAGCATCGAACATCCGGACGTCGGTTAACGGGATTGTCCAATTACCCGGCCGATCAACGATCATACATTTTTTTCCGCCTTCTCCAAATTTTTTAAAGTGGCGCATTTGGTTCTTTAGGTGCGATAGGATAAATTCGGCTGGATGTAACAAAAGTTAATAGTTAAATAATTATTTCCTAATTTTGAAATAATACCACTAACAAATGCAAAGAGAGCAAACAATGCATATAATAAACTAACTAGAACCAAATAAGTTTCATTTCCAATGCGCAAGTCCTCATGAAAATCCCACTTTTCTAGCAGAAGACAATCAAGAAAATTTTTTCCCTATCACGATATATTTTGTAAATGCATACACTGTACAGTGTATGTATATACATGTAACAGTTTCTATGTGTACATCTATGTATAAAGTTATACCAATTTTTTTAGAAAAAAATTTAAAAAATGAGTTCTAAATACGTCTATTGCAGTGTGCTAAAATGTGCACTACACTAAGCTTGAAAAAACTTGAAGGAAAGCTACTTTAAAAAACTGCCATAGCCGTTTTTTAAAATTGTCCAACTATCTGAATTTTCTATCTATCGGATCGGCGTCGATCTCGCTCCCTACCAGTTTGGATAATCAGCGCTCTACTGTATTTTTATAGTGATTGGCAATGGCAAACAAACTGGTATTCGGATTATTTAAAGGTGGCTTCTACGAGTAAACCTTTTATGTGTTACGTTTTCATTTTATATTCGCGTATATATGTTTTAATTTTTTTTCAAAACTGAGTAATTTCTTTTTATTAACCCATTAACGCCCAAATTATCAATTTTTGAAAATTTTCTTTGAAATTAACACATATGGGTAAAAATGCATAAATTAAGGATATTTCGAAAGCATTTTGAAAAAAAATAATTGCAACCCTATTTTTCTAGCCGTCCTCATTTGATGACGCTGGGCGTTTGTATGAAAAAAATCTAAAATTTTAAAAAATGATTTTTTTTTTTATAAAAAGACATTTTTTTAATATATAAGCAAACTAATGGAGAAAATATTGTTTGAAATCAAAATTTATTCTTAGATATGCAAGAAAACTCTTTTTTTACATTTTTAAGATTGACTCTTAGTGTGAAAAAGTGGAAAACATTCCATACATAGTGTTACATTGCATTTCATACAATAAGTTCTTGGCTTTGAAGAACATTTATCGTATTGGCAACGTCTTTGTTTCTCCCTTTTGCCAATAACATGCTATATTTTGTCAAATTTTACGTCCGGAAGCACACTGGATCTGGATGTTATTTGCCTTTGTATTGGCCTTCCGGGAATTGCTCTTGAATCAGCACTTTTTTTTAAATAGGTTACTGCAATATATCTCCTAAAATCTTTGATTGTCATCGATTTCGACCCATGAATCTTCTTATAAATGGCATAGCCATTAACTACAGCCATGTCTATCATCCTAGTGACAAGGCAAAAATACCATTTCTTTCCACGTATAGCTATAGAATGTTTCTCAAGTAGCCAGTCATGCAGGTCAACGCCCCCCATGAATGAAGTATAGGAACTTATAGCATGAGGCTGATTCACCTTCACCTTTTCTTTTTTTTCTACACTCCATCTTTGTACCGATGTCAGTGGTAATATTGTATCAAAGGCCGTGTTCAGCTGTTACGCGCGCTGCACGCGCACGCTAGGAGCCACGGACATGGAGTGGATACTCATACTTGGTGGGATGTGCGTTCAGTCCTCGCTACTGTGCCACCAATTACTGTAACTGTTCGCTCAGTAACAGATGGAGAACAGATCAAGGATGTAATTACTTGTAGTGCTAATTATAAAGATAATCTGTTACAAATGAGAGTGAGCTGGCTGGCCGAACGGTCAGGGTGCTGAGCTTGAACCCAGACGATACGGGTTCGATACCTGCGCGGGCCAAAAGTTGGTTTGTGTTTTTTTTTTTTTTTTTTGGTTGCTTTTTATTAATAAATAAGACATTTTTATTAAAGGTAAATTTTATATTAATAATACAGAAGCACATGTATTTCTATTATAATAATAAAATACTTATTTAAATATGAGAAAATGAGATTTTTGCGGAGAAAGTTTTAATATTCCAAATTTAGAATATTAAAAGGATAATTAGAACGATATTAATATCGTTCCAAAGTGATTTATATATATATTAAGAAAATGAAAAAAAAATGTTTTCTGCGAAAATATCCGTATACGCATAAAATAATTATTAATGTTCTTTTTTTTTTTTTTTTTTGAAAATTTTAGAAGTAATTTTTTATTGAGATTAGGATGCAAATATAATGCATGCGTGGATATATTACGGTGTTAAAATCAAAATGGAAAATATTATAAAAGCAAAATGTAAAAGATATACATTTTTTTAAATTAAGAATATCTGCATACATATATTTTAAAGAAGTGAAATATTTGGAGTTTGCCTTCTAGTTTTATAATGAATAAAGTATGATTAGAATGTTTATAATTTTTCTATTAAAAGTATAAATAAGTGTTTTGCTTATACTAACATAATTTCGGATGTCGTTTGTTTTTCATATTTTATGACATATTTTGGCCTGTTATCCACACGGTATTAAAATATACAATCATTAAATAAGAAATATATACATACTAAAACTTCTTCTGAAAAATTATCTAACTAACAATGCAAATTCCATTGAAATCAATCCAGTATTGTAGATTACAAATCAGTCTTGTAATATGTGGATACAGGGCCATCGCTAAGACTTTTTATTGGTGGGGGAGAAAACCTTAATATTGTCAAGTCAAATTTTTATATTCGCCAACTCGTTTTATAATTTTGCCAAGTTAACGCACTTTGAAAATGTAATACAATTCTTATTTGTAAAAAAATTAATAATATTCCCAATTAGAGTTGTAACTTTTGCAAATTCTATCAAAAATAGAAAATGTATTGCAGTTTTTATTAAAATTTTAATTAAATTTGACATAAAAGTTTTAAATTTGCAAAGTGTAACAACATTTGTCAATGTTTTGGGAGGTGGATATCTCAACCTTGGTTTATCAACAGCATTCTATTAATTACAACAAGAGAATCAACAGTATTCTATTATTTAATACGAAAAGTATAAAGCAACTGATAAATGATTTTTAAATAAATAAAATTAAATTATTAAAAAAATTAAATCACCAATTATTAAATTGTATCAGTCAACCTACCAACTTTGACAACAAACAACGTGCAACCAATAACAGATAAGCACAAAACGCACAATCACGTGATCAAATCGCCCATCATTTTTTTTGCGTCGCGCGCGTCAAGGTTTGAGCAGGGTTGATTGTCATTTTTTAAATGCTAATCGGGCTTAATTACATGAAATAGGTCACGTGATACTTTTCCGGAATACTTTTAATTTTATTTGAGTGGTCACAGGTATGTATTTCTGTTACGAAAATCATATTTTGAAAGGATAAAGAGATATGGTATTTGTATTTACCAATTCTGAACCATAAAAATAATACAATAATTGAATAAGTTTAAAATTCTCTTCTTCGATAGTACCTACTCCAAGCAGAATCTTCTGAGCGCGCGCGCACAAAAAAAGCCGCTTTTGAACACGGCCAAAATTAGTGGCTAAAGAAACACACTTATTGTCCTTCCACTTAACAACAAGAATTTCATTTGTTTTATCAAATTTACTATCGAAAAACCCTCTCTCTTTTTTACTTATTTTCTTGTCATCCATTATTGGACATTTCTCAGTACGATTTTCTCGTATTGTTCCACTAGCTCTGAATTGCATTTCTTTCAGTTTTTTTAGTAACATATGGCTGGTAAAGAAGTTATCAAAATAAACACAATGGCTGTTTGGATCTTGAACAGTAGATAATAAATTTAACACCACTTTTGTACCTTAAGGTAGTTTGCCGGATTCAGAAGAATTTGATTCTTTTCCACAATACAGTGTAAAGTTATAACAATAACCATCGCTGCCGCACAAAGCCCAGAGTTTATATCCAAATCTAATAGGTTTAGATTTTATAAACTGTTTTAGTGTATGATGACCATAATACCGAACGATCATTTCATCAATAGACAAATTTTCAAGGAAAATGCCCCATTTCTGAAAATTTTTGGAAAGCATTTCTATCAAGGGACGTATTTTGAACGATTTATCATGTTTGTTGCATTCATGTAATTTATTATCTTGGAAGTGTAATAATCTCTTGAGCTCTAAGTAAAAATTTCTAGTCATAGCATTCTTCACTATTGTAACTCCTAAATCTTCTCCTTCTGCCCAATAATCCCGTTCACTTGGTAAAGTATGATATCCTGAAAATATCAAAAATCCAATAAATGTTTTTATTTCGTCTTTAGTAACATTATAGTTCAATTTATTTTTCACTTCATGAGCATATCGATTTGTTTCTTCGACGATCATATCATAGACACTTCCAGTAAAAAATTCTTCAAACAATTCAACTGGACTCAGATTACTAGTTTCCGTAGTTAGTATATCCATATTTCTCTTTGAAGAATTCTCCAAAGTCCCAAATTTGTAAGCGGGGTTTTCATTTGTCCATACAACTGGTACTTCTCTTTTACGCTTGTGAGATTTTTTTTCCTTTTTTTCATCCAAAATAATCGAGTTTTCATTGTCATCTGGTATAGTAATTTCCAATGTACCTGCAACATCTGATACAACCGGTGTATCCAAATTATCATCATCAAATTGTTCTTCATCAGTTAGATCATCCACATCCGGAGGCATTAATATAATATCTGCTTCTATTTCTTCAGAAAAAAGATAAGCAGTTGCCTCTTCCAAGCTTTTAAAAACTTTTTTTCGACTCATGTTTCAATTTTCTTTTATAGCTTATCTGCAATAAAAAAATTAAAACTTTTGAGAAAGAAATCTGAATATGAAAAAAAAAATATACCCAAACGCCCAGCGTCCTCAATTGATGACGGATAACTTTTCCTGTTTATTGCGGATATATTAACAACAATAAAAATTAAAAAACATGCTAATGGCATAATATGGACTATCTAGGTTATATTTATACTAAATTAAAAGAATTTACCTCATTAATCCAGTTCCATACAGTAGTATCAAAAATACATAACGTGATCACAAAAAAACCCGGGAAATTATACCATATCTTTCCCGCGTATTTTCACTTAATTAAAAATAATCGCATGTGTGATATTGTGTAGTGCTGCCATCTATAAGACCAATTTGTAAATAAAAGAATATTTTTAATTTTAAGGCGGGGAATAAATTTTTTTTAAAGCGTCCTCAAACGAGGACGCTGGGCGTTAATGGGTTAAAGTTGATTAAAGAATTTAAAAAAAAAAAAAAAAAAAAAAAAAAACATGCTTTACTACCATTAAAAAAAATAAATCTAACTTCTACATGTTTTTCCGACATTTATCCTATAATTCTGAAATTTTTGTAAGTTAATCTTTTCAGTTAATCTGTTGAAGTATAATTTTCGAAAATAAAATTGGTTCGGATTAATCGGAATTTTGGAATGGATGGTTCTACTGTATATTTATTTTCAGGATAAATGATAAATAGCATGTTAATTTACTATTCTAAAAAATATTTGAATAGTGGTGAAACAGTTACGTCATAGGGGCGGCAAAATAATGCTCGCCTCAGGCGGCAAAATCTCTAGCGCCGGCCCTGTTAATAGTATATGTCTTTTAAAGTTGTTCTCAACTGCTCCTCTCAACATTTGCACATTCATTTTTAATAGAATGATATAAAATTGGATGGCGTGACTAGGTAAGCTATTTCGAATAGAACTTAGTTTTCCATTTTATGATAATTAAATTACCTATCCAGCTGTAAGCTATTTCGATCACGTGATCACCCGTTTTTCTCCTACTTTTCGACCTGTTTATCGGCTTTCGTCGGGAAATGTGTTCAAAAACGTCAACTTTGAAGGCTTGTTATGAAATTCTGAGAACATGAAATTTGAAAGAGTGTTTATTTTTAAGATGTAAATACTTGATACAAATGCCTGTAAAATATATATATATATATAAAAGAAAAAAAAAGGGTGAAATCATTGCAAAATATTTTATAATCATGTCCATTCAGAAACTATATGGTATAGAAAATTTTAATTTGACATGATGGCTTCTATTATGGAGTGAATCTCTCTCTCTCCCCCCTCCTCCCCTCAGCCAAAAGAAAAAAAAAATCGAATTTTAAATGCCCGAAATGGGGGCGTATATCCCACAGTTTTCTTTTCAGTGTGATTTCTCTGAACTGTTAGTCTAGAAACTTTAAATTTGATGTAGGCATAATTTCTAAGACGCAGATGTGCATGACTATTTTAACTTTTAAAAAATGTAGAGAGAAGAAAAATCAATTACAGTAAACTTTTTGTAAAGCGGGTTCTGCGTAAGACGGAAATCCGTCTAACTCAAAAAGATTTTCTGCGAATCAACGGACATAGAGTAAAATTTGTGTAAGGTGTAATATTTTTCTATCAAGGAAATTTTTTTCTGTCTTGATCGATTCCACTTTAGACAGAGTTTGCAAAATAGTGTTTGTAAAATAGGCCGTATCGAGTTCAATACAATTATGCTAATTCTGACCTTTAATTCATACATTTTTCGTAAAGGTGATTGAGTTACATTCTCAACTCCTTCGAGGCTATACAAATATAACGTTAACATTTTAGGGGGGAGGAGAGGGTCTGGCACTTGATATCGTAAGATATCTCTAGCGGGAGGGGGTTTGTCTTTTGATATTGATATTCCTTTTGAAACAGTCATAATTTTATATTTATACAGTGAAACCTCCAAATAAGGGACACCTATGGGACCGGAACTTTTGTCCCTTAAATAGAGGTGTCCCTTATTCGGAGTTTTTATTATTTTTTAATAAATCGTTCTGAAGGATATAAAAATAGCAAAACATTAAAGATGATACACCTTAAATGACCCGAAATGTATATAAATTGTATTAATCAAACAAAAATAAAAAAAGAAAATTAATTAAAATTTTCAATTAATTACTAAATCATTACATGATTTGTAGAATTATTGATTTGTATTTTTTATGCAAACTGTATACATGCAGCAAAAAGTATAAAAACATTAGAAAGAATTTTACTTAGAAGTAAGAATCAAAAGGAATTGTTTTGCAAACTGCAATTTTTCAGTATAAACCTTTCAAATGCTCATTTATTATATTTGTAAATTTTAGTTCTTCATTACCAGCAGTATTTACCAAAGAAAAAAAATATATTCAACTGTTTTGCGCATTTTAATGCAACAAATCTCTTAACTGCTCTACTTAGCAAGTGGAAAATGTTTTGGCGTATTTACAAATTTATTTTTTTTATTGAAAGGTATAAAATTGGAATGCTTGATTATGGAAGCGATTTTCAATTGAACTGTATTTTTAATTTTTTGAAAAATAAATTACCTGTTAGTAATAAGTGATTTTTATCACGTGACAAAGACTTTTTTACCCTTTCTTGAGTAGTGATTTTTCTTTCGCATGGAAATTCGGTTCAAAACGCCCACATTGATATTTTCTGAAAGATCTTATTGTATTTGGAAAAAAATAGAAAAAATTGGTCGATTACATATTTTCTGAACAACAAAACTTGCTAGTTTCCAGATAAAACTTGCATTTCCGGAGAAAAATTAATTAAAATATATGTCTTAAAAGTTGCCTTTTTGGATTTGAGAACAGCTTAAAAGCATATGTAAACTTCTTTATTTCACAATTTTCTTTTATTCTCCACTTTCAGAATCATCCTCACAATTTTCATCATTACTTTCAATGCGGATAAAAGCACTAATGTTGAATCAGAATTGTGGGTAAATAAATGGTCGTTAATAGTGTCGTATGCCTCTGTATCAACATGTCTGTCTGTCTGTTTGATAAGTTCACAAAAATCTGTATTTTCATTTTCATCACAAACTATTTCATTATCTGAAATTCAAAAACCATTCTCTTTAGTATCATTTTGAAGTGTCCCTTAAATAGAGTGTCCCTTATTCAGAGGTAAATACATTACACGTCCTATACTGAGGGACTGGGATCAGAAGTTTCGTCCCTTAAATAGAGGTGTCCCTTATTCGGAGTGTCCCTTATTTGGAGGTTTCACTGTATTTGTATCAGGATCTTTGATTAAAAATAGTGTGCCATTTTTTTTAATCGTTTATCTATGTTTATTAAAAGACAAAGTTTTTGCTAAAATCACAAAATCATTATAAAAGTATTTAATTCTAAAATGTGGAATCCTCCAATGTTTGACATGCTTATTATCCTTCATATGTGTATGCATATATAATCACGGTTCGAGAAACTATATGTGAAGTACATTTTAAATTAAATTTGTGTTTACTAATAAATAAAAGAGGAAGAATGTTGTTAACTTGCTTTGTTGATAAGAATCTATCTAGTACTGATTTAAAAAAAGTCTTATATTATTATAATTGAATGAATTAATTTAATGACATCCTACCATTTCTGCAATTTAAATTTTAAAGGATGTTTTAATGTTTTATGTTTTGATGCTTTGATAATTTATGTCTTTTTCATGCATACTAGATTTCTCAGTGGAAAAGCATTTGCATTTTAATCAAAAGATCCCTGTTTGAAGCTGGGCAAGGTGTCTGAAAACCAGGTGTGTAGTCGTAAAAAAAAACAAAGAGTATACGCTTTAAGCATGTTAAATGCGGGAACAGTGATAGAAGAAATTATTGTTAATCCCAGTATTATTCCACAATGTCACTAAGTATAAAATTAGATTAGATCCTACCTGATCACAGTAGATAGAAAACAGAAGGAAATGGTGAAAGACACATTGTGTACTTGTGTAGAAGATGGCACACGAAATCCAGTTGACAAGGATATAACACACTTGAAAATTTATTTCTTGATTATTATACTAAAACAAACAAAATAAAATGCAGTTAGATAAGTGTTAAGAACAGTTATATTGAATTTTTAAGACAGGTCCTCTCAGTGTATTCTTAGGAAGCTGCATTAGCTTTCCTTTGTTATACAAAAGAAAATCACAGAAAGGGAAGGCATGTCTTTCCCTCTGAGGACCTATGACGAGACTAAGGGTCCTTCAAAAGTATCTGAAAGTTCTCAACCTCTTGAAACAAAGGTAATCAGCTGAGCTTGCATTTATATTCATATGTATGGAGATTTTAAATGTTTGGTGCTGCCATCTGGTGCTAGTCTCCATACTTACGGATCTTGCTTAAAGTTCATTATCATAGTTGGATGAACAGTTGCATGGAACAGCTCTAGTGCTGTCCTCTAGTGAGATGACTCTGAAGGAAAAATGGATCAGTGCAATATTTCACATGCCTCACAAAGAAAACTCACAATGTTTGTGTATTTGCTGAGAAATCTCATATGTTGCCCTATAATCCTACATTCCTCCTTTTCGAGGCAAATCTACAACATCTTTAATTGGAGCTGAAGCCTAAGCTTCTCCAGTTTAATTTTAGAGACGGGCTTGGTGAGAACATCAGCTAGCATTTTTTCCGTAGGACAGTAAATAATTTTTATTATGCCACATTCGTGCTGGTGTTTGATGCGATGAAATTTCACGTCAATGTGCTTTGACTTGGTATGTGACTTTTCGATTTTAGTCAGTCTAATGGCAGGCAAATTGTCCTCATAGACGGTTATGGGTAATTCTTGGTTAAGTTCCAAGTCACTGAGTATTGTGAGTAGCCATTTTATTTCTTGTGTTACAGTGGAAAGTGCAACATATTCGCTTTCAGTGGAAGACAGTGCGACGCTGGATTGTTTCTTAGAGGCCCAGGCCAGCACATTATTGCCCAACATGAATAGGTTCCCCGTCGTTGACTTCCTGTCGTCCCGATCATTCGCCCAGTCTGAGTCGCTATAGACTGTCAACACTGGCGGTTTCGACTTATCAATAACGAATTTTATTCGTCTGGTAGTCAATAGATACCTAATGACTTTTTCAACGGCTTCCCAGTCAGTTTGTCTTGGAGATTCATTCCTCCTCCCCAATATGTTTACTGCTGCCGATATGTCGGGCCTAGTCAGTGTTGCGATGTATAGTAACCCCCCCCCCAATTGCCTGTCTATATTTTTTATTATCATCTAATAGTGTTCCGTCGGGATCTAAACTGAAATAATTTGTGCACATCGGTGTGTAAGTGGGTTTACTAAGGGTTAAATTGAATTTTTCTCCGATTTCAATTATCTTATGTTCCTGATCAAGTTCGAAATTCCCATTTTCTGTTCTTTTTATATTGATACCCAAGTATTGATTAACCGGTCCTAAATTTTTAATCTCATATTCCTTAGATAATTGGGTGTAAATCTCGTGCGTGTCATCTTTATTTCCCGCTACAAGGATGTCGTCCACGTACACAATTACGTAAGCGATTTTTCCGTTTTTAGTCCTCTTGAACAGGCATTGGTCTGATTCACATTCCGTAAATTTTAAATTTCTTAACGATTGACTAATTTTCAAATTCCATGTCCTAGCTGCCTGCTTAAGGCCGTAAATTGCTTTGTTTAGCTTACATATTTTCTCTTCCTCCCCAACTTGTACATATTCCTCCGGTTGATGCATAAATACTTCCTCCTCAAGATCGCCGTGTAGAAATGCAGTTTTCACGTCTAAATGTGTCACTTCTAGATTCTTATAAACAGCTGCATTTAAAAACGCTCTGAGTGTGGTATGTGACACGACCGGAGCGTAAGTTTCGTCGTAATCGCATCCGTATTTTTGAGAGTATCCCTTAGCGACCAATCTCGCTTTATATCTCTCTATGGTTCCGTCTGCCCCTCCTTTTGCCTTAAAGGTCTACCTCGAACCTATGATGCGTTTACCGGGTACGGCTTTAATTAATTTCCAAGTTTTGTTTCTGTGCAATGATTTTATTTCTTCATCGGTCGCCTCCAACCATTTATTTTTAATTTCAGTGTCCTCAATATTTTGTAATTCAGCCCACGACCTGGGTTCTTCAATTTTGCATAGGTTAGCTGTTATTCCAAAACGGTTCGGTGGTATACCTTTATTTTCTCTTAGCGACCTTCTAAGTTCGGGATCATTTTGCGTTGGATTTACGATTTTCTCTTCGTCCTCATTTGTTAAATCAAATTCGATACTTTCGGTAGGTAATCGCGCGCTGTTTTCGTTTTCTGTCGTGTCATTAATTTCTTCCCGATCAATGCCCTCTTCAAGGAATTTAACGGTTCTCGAAATCATTATGTTGTTATTTCCTGTATGAATTCTATACTCTTTACTACGAAAATCATAACCCATAAATACTCCTTCAATAGCCTTCTCGTCAAATTTGGTTCTTTTTGATTTATCTATGTAGGCGAATGCCTTACATCCGAATGTTTTGATATTAGATAGGTCGGGCTTTCGGTTATTCCATAACTCGTATGGTGTTGCGCGATTCTCGTTTGCATTAGTAGGTAGTCGGTTAATTAGGTATGTGGCCGTCATTACTGCTTCGCCCCAGAATTGCCTAGGTAATTTCGCGTCAGAAAGCATAGTACGTGCCATTTCCACGATTGTCCTATTTTTTCGCTCTGAGACGCCATTCTGAGGGCTTGAATAAGGTACGCTTAATTCCCGTTCAATGCCGTTTTCAGCTAAGTATTTTTCGAAATTTTCACCAAGGTATTCTTTGGCGTTATCCGATCTTATAGATTTAATTGTTTTTCCAAATTTATTCTTCGTAAGGGCTACATATTGCTTTAGCTTCTCTACCGCTTCAGATTTATGTGCTAACAAATACGTTACAGTAAATCTACTGTAATCGTCTGTGAATGTTATGAAATAGCGCTTCCCGCCAGGGGTCATTGTCTCCATAAGTCCACAAATATTCGAATGTGTTCGGGAACAGATTTCTACGCTTCTGTTTTTAGTCGATTTAGGGTAAGGCGAAACTGATAGTTTACCTTCGATACACTTAGTGCAGTATGTTTTGTGTTTGCAATTGTTTATGGTTATCCCTTCTGCTAGCTTATGGTTAACTAAATGTCTAATTGCTTCAAAATTTTTATGACCTAATCTGCGATGCCAAATGTAAATGCAATTTTCATTATCGCATGATGTTTGTGTACTTAAAATGTAACCATATTCGTCCGTTGGGTTTATCTCATAAAGATTATTATTCAATTTTGCGGTCAAGATAGTGTTGTTGTCTTTGACGAATAAACACGTTTCTCCTTCAAAAATTACTTTTATATCATTATCAATTGCCTTTTTAACTGACAAAAGATTACCCTTTAATTCCGGACAATAAAGAACATCTTTGAGAGTTATGCTATTTTTTAGACCCGAGTTAAGTGTTACATCGCCCATACCTTGAGAGTTTAATCTTTTCCCATTAGCGATGGTAATGTTACCGAAATTTCCGGGTTTAAATGTTGTGAAGTGCTCTGTTGTGGACGTAACATGTCTAGTACAACCTGAGTCGATTATGTATGAATGAGGGTTAGTTTCATGTAATTTGTTTACTAGTACCGGTTCATTTTTAAGTGTGTGTTCTATCGGGGAAGGAGGAAGATCCAATTCGTTTTTCTCATCCATAATTTCTATCTTACTGTTGAAACAGTAGTTGAATGAGTGGTCTTTATTGTCATGGCCTTTATTGTTATTATTGTACGTTTTATTTTTGTTGAATTCGTTTTTATAAGCATTCTTCTGTGAATTCTGTTTATCTTTATTTTTCAATTGGAAGCATTCACTTCTGATGTGGCCGTTACGGGAGCAAAAGTTACAGAATTTTTTAGATCTGTTTGAATTATTATTCTTGTATGCAGTACCTTTGGGACGGGAACCCATATATCTGGTTTCAGCATTGTACGCTGTGTCTCTGGGGTGCAAATTTGCATTTTTAGCTTCAACCCGATGTGTAAATTCTCCAATTAATTTATTTTTAATGAGATCAATTGTTAAATCCTCTTGATCTCTGCTTTCGAGCGCAGTTATCAATGGTGCATAAGACTGTGGGAGTGAGCACAAGAGAATAGCAACAATGTGAGACTCCTTAATATCCTCTCCTATTGCAGAGAGACGATCTTTGATCATGAGTATTTCGTTGATATGATCTATCATGTTGCCATTCTCGGGTAATTTCTGAGAATAAAATTTTCTCAGTAAGAAGAGCTTGGAGCTCAAATTAGCACGTAAATGAATTTCTTTTAACTTGTCCCAAATTTGTTTGGGGTTTTCTAAGTGTTTTACGTGAATTATCTGGTTGTCCTCGATACTTAAGTTAATAATGGCCTTTGCCTTCGCTCTGTCACGTATGTATGTTTCGTCTGGTGTCTCAGGTGGATCATTAAGTACAAATTTAAATAAATCATCTTTGACGAGCAAATTTTGAATCTTAAAGGACCAATTTGAATAATTCGAATTATTCAGTTTCTCAATGGAGGTGAGATCTCTACTCATGGCCATTGTGTATATAGATATTAAACAATGTATCTTGATAAATCAATAATAAATCAGTTACTCAGCAATTTATACACTTTAGCATATAATTAATATATAAATATATAATATAAATTAATTACTCTTGTAAGGAAGTTCAGTGACTTTCCTTATTTATTTATTTTATATAATATCAGTTCAGTAGTTTTAAGTATTATTCATATAATTTATATATAATATATCATACATGAAAATAAAATGTTAATCAGTTTTTTTTTATTATTATTACTGGGTTTGTTTTGTTCATTTATTAAAGGTAAAAAAGTCTATCACGTTCCCTTTTCATGTCTCATAATCTGTTAAATGCGGGAACAGTGATAGAAGAAATTATTGTTAATCCCAGTATTATTCCACAATGTCACTAAGTATAAAATTAGATTAGATCCTACCTGATCACAGTAGATAGAAAACAGAAGGAAATGGTGAAAAACACATTGTGTACTTGTGTAGAAGATGGCACACGAAATCCAGTTGACAAGGATATAACACACTTGAAAATTTATTTCTTGATTATTATACTAAAACAAACAAAATAAAATGCAGTTAGATAAGTGTTAAGAACAGTTATATTGAATTTTTAAGACAGGTCCTCTCAGTGTATTCTTAGGAAGCTGCATTAGCTTTCCTTTGTTATACAAAAGAAAATCACAGAAAGGGAAGACATGTCTTTTCCTCTGAGGACCTATGACGAGACTAAGGGTCCTTCAAAAGTATCTGAAAGTTCTCAACCTCTTGAAACAAAGGTAATCAGCTGAGCTTGCATTTATATTCATATGTATGGAGATTTTAAATGTTTGGTGCTGCCATCTGATGCTAGTCTCCATACTTACGGATCTTGCTTAAAGTTCACTATCATAGTTGGATGAACAGTTGCATGGAACAGCTCTAGTGCTGCCCTCTAGTGAGATGACTCTGAAGGAAAAATGGATCAGTGCAATATTTCACATGCCTCACAAAGAAAACTCACAATGTTTGTGTATTTGCTGAGAAATCTCATATGTTGCCCTATAATCCTACAAAGCAGAAGGTAGACGCTCAAGGCACAGGGTATAATCTAAAGTGTATATATTATAGTTTTCTCGAGGAATAGACGGTATACCGTGTTCCTTTAGAAAAAACTAGAAGGTATACGGCGTATACTCCGTATAACCTTCACTACATAAATGCTGGAAACAGTTCTTAAGTTGTTTTCAGTTTGTTCTGTCAATCGTTAATTTAATAAAAATAGATTCCTCTTGTAATCATTTTAACATTAATACTTAATAATACTGCCATAATAAAGAATAAAGATTTAATAATCATAATGATTTGAATTTATTAATAAAAATATAAAGTATTTTGAAATGAATACTAAACGAAATCCTTCGTGGGATCTTCAGCCACACTGACCCACTAGTTTTACTACTTTATGAAATATGTTAACTCTGTTCGAATTCAAAATATGGAACAAATAAAATCATGCCTTCGAAATGAAATCTTTCAACATAAATTTCGAATTTTAATTAGTTTTTATGTAATTGTACGGGGTGATTGTAAATGAACAATCCAACTTTACAGGATTATTAAAAGAAGAAAAAAAATTACAACCTTGTTGTTTGTTGAAATGAAAAATAAAGTTGAAAGTTTAAATTGAACACAGTTATAAGTGTTCAATGTGAGATCATCGAGAAACGCGAACGATATCATGGAGGTTCGTTAACCCATACTTTTCTTCAGCATGTTCAGTGTGACTCTAAAATGAATGGCTACAAATATGCGTATCTCTATGCTTGTATAAGTTCTATCATGTTGAAAGATATTTTCGATTTAACAATCCCCGAATCAAGATATAAACAGGGATGTAGTGGAGGGTATACGGGGGTAAACGCCGTATATCTTCTGGATTTTTTAAAGGAACGCCATATACCCGTATACCTACTCTTCTCAAGAAGGCTATAGTATACATTGTCTAGGGTATACTCTCTGCTTAGAGCGTATGTACTGTGTTATTTTTACGACTACATTCCTGGAAACAAAATCATCCTTTTTCCTCTGATACAATCTATATATTTAAAAGACCTGGCTGTTTTTTTAGTCATCAGCCCTGAATTTTCTACTCAACCGATTTTGATAATTATTTTTTTAAATGAAAGCTATTTATTTGTAGTTGTGCCCATTTTAGTTATTTTTTAATTTATTTCCATTTTTATATTTTATTTTTAATTTTAAATGCTTTTCACGATATTTCTTCAAAATGGTGGCAACTCAGTTTAGCTTTTCTCTTGATAATAAAAATTTATTTTCCATTATCACTTTACACCAGTCAGAAGCTTTATTTCATCAGTGAACATGTCCTCGCATTTAAAAAAAAAAGTTAATCGTTTTCGTAAAATTTAACCACAATAAAATGATTACGTATAATTATGCACTAATTGAGGTAAAAAATATATTTACTGAGAAATAATATTAATAATGTAAACAAAATAACAGAAAGTAATTAATGATAAAAATTAATGTCCAAAGCAAAATAAGAAAAATTTCAAATGAGGAAAATGATGTCATTCAGCAACCAGATAAATAGGAATTACAATATTATTACGGATGCCTTTTTCATATTACTAATAACAGTAACTTTTAAAAAGCATTTGGAGAGAAAATGACGTCACTATTTAAAACATCGCATTTTTATTCATAACGATATTACATTTCAATATTTCTTTTCATTATGGACACTGAGACTGAGATTTTACTTTCAGATGACTTCAGTTAGTGAAAATAATGTCATAGTAAAAATGAAATTAGTTTTTTTTTAATAAAATTATTTTTTTGTGAATGCATATAAAATAAAATTTCTGGATTTCGCCGGCACTCAGATTACAATTTTAACTGAAGATGTGCGAATATGTGCATGCAAAATTGTAACTGGCAAACTTGACATTAAGTTTGGAAATATATTTAATATATATTGATTCCATAATGTAATTACTTTTGCTTTTTTTAAAACCAAATCGATCGGGTCTTTTAAACATTTCATTCGTCGAATTCGACGGGATTCCACTCGTAAGTATAAAAAACATCATTAACGCAGAGAATTCACACTAACGATCTTCGACACTAAGTTCCGCATTTTATCTTCATATCATGTGGAAGTTACTGAAAACAGATCTAATACTTCAAACCATCAAGCGCTATTTTCAGAACTGTATGTGTAAAAATTCTAATGAGCCGATAGTCTTTTTAGTGAACTTTCTTTTTATGACTTTAATATGAGACAAATAACCAATTATATTTAATTGATTGATTGCAACAAATGTGAAAATATAGGGGCGACTAGGGACGGTTGACCATATTGGAGGCTTGACCCACCCGTTCATTTTCATATTTAATTGTGTATCAGACTTTTATTGCTAGATGTCAGTCAAAGCTAATAGAATTATCAAACAACAACTTTCGTTCCATGCAGATTATTGAAACAGGTGTAGACAGAATCAGTTTCGAAGTGTTTTCAACATAAAAGATGAGCTTTTTAAAAATATTTTGTAAACGTTTTTCAGATAAAGTATGTCGTAAAAATTAAAGTAAGTAGATCTTAATTAATGCACAAATATTGAGCTTTCATTCTAGGCATGAAATATGTACAATAAATCAGGCTTAAAATAGCTATGTTCTATTTATTACAAAATGGCTACATGGGGAGACTTGACCCAGTCAATGTAAAGGAGGGTTGACCTTTATCATAGTCTGAGTTAATAAAGTCTATGTTTTAAAGTAATAATGTTTATAGTTGTAAAAAAATTAAATTTATTCTGTAAATCTATAGGAGCGATACAACGGAAAGTTTTTTTAATTAACCTATAGCTGATGAGACAGAAAATAGCACGTAACTATACTGTGAAGTGCTCTGTCGCAGGACCCGACTTAGACAGTGGGGGGGCCCTGGGGCAAACATTATTAGGGGGGAGGGGGCCCTTCTATCTTAAAATTTTTCATAAATTGTACTAAAGTGACTAAAACTGAAATTCATAACTATTGTACGTGTACATAAATTTCGTACCAAGTACTATTCACATCTACAGGGGTTGGACAAAAATATGGAAACACCTTAAACAAAACACATCTCCTTGCCTAGTATTGTGTACGGTACCCGTTGTTATTCAAAACAGCTTGCAGTCTTCTCGGAATGGATAAATACAGTTTCTGTATTTTTGCCAAGGGAATATTGTACCATTATTTCTGCAAGACAGTGGCAAGTTCAGATAACGATGTTGGCGGTGGATAGCGAGAACGCACTTTCCGCTCCAATGTAGACCACAAAGGTTCGATAATATTCAAGTCTGATGACTTTGGTGGTCTGGGGAGGTCGAAAATTCATCCTCGTGCTCAGAAAACCAGTCCTGGACAATGTGAGCTGTGTGAACGGGGATTTTGTCGTCTTGGAAAACACCATCATCATTGGGGAACAAAGCTTGTACCATTGGATGGACTTGATCGGCCAAAATGTTCACATAAGTATGAGCTGTAATACGCCCTTACAGAGTCATCATGGGGCCAGAAGAGAACCACGATATGGATGCCCAAACCATCACCAAACCCCCGCCATGTTTCACTCTTGGCAACAAGCAGTCTGTATTATAGGCTTGAGATGGCGTTCACCAGACATAAACTCGGCCAGAAGTGGGGAACAATGTGAAAGAAGACTCATCAGACCATATTACGCTCTTCCACTGCTCTATAGTCCAGGCTTTATGACTTAAACACCACTTTTTCCTGTTACAGGCATTAGCATTACTGATGGATGGCTTTTCAATTGCAACACGGCCAGCAATTCCCTATTTATGTAGCTCCCTTCTAATTGTTTTGGCACTCACAGGATTTGGTAACACGACATTCATTTCAACAGTAACTTTTGCAGCTGTGGACTGCTTATTTTTCGCGATAATCCTCCTTAATGATCGTCTGCACGATCACTCATCACACATTTTCGTCCGCGCTGTGATTTAGCGGATGATGTTTTTTCCGCATTTCAAATATGCGGAATAAATCTTCGACACAGTACCTCTTGAAACACTAAAAACCTCGGCTACCTTGCTTACGGAAGCACCCACCATATGCGCGCCGACAATTTGTCCGCGTTCGAAGTCTGTTAACTCTGACATAATGCAATGATAATCTCACATAACAATGCTCCAACAACGACTGAACGGTGCAGCGATTTTACGAAGTTGTATAGGTGGCGTCAGTAGTCGAAAACTCCAGTGCCATCAACATAGTTCATTATAATCAATCTTTCTTTTCAAACATGCATTTCAAAAGGTGTTTCCATATTTTTGTCCAACCCCTGTATATACATAATAGCAGAAGAAAGAAAACTTTAAGAAATTGTAGAATACAGTTTTTTTTCGATTACAGGAATATGAGGGCAAATGTGAGGCCTGAAGGAGGCATTGGGTTACGGAAACAGAGGGGGTAGGAGAAGAAAGACCCTTAAAATTGGAAAAAAAAAGAATTTTAATCACTTGACCATTTTTTTATCATTTGACACTTGTTTAACGAAAAACTTATATCTATCCTTGGGGGGGGGGGGAGCTTAAACCGGGGGGCCCGGGGCAATTGCCCCGCATGCCCCTGCCTTAGTCAGGCCCTGTCTGTCAGATCTCTCTATCAAAAGTGAAATTAAGCAATTTTAACTTATAGGATAGTGTTTTTGTACTTAACAATTTTGTAGAGGGCTCTTTTGGAATGCACCTATTCAAATGTCGCTAGTGACGCTTCTAAAGTTCCAAAAGAATAAAAACTTCGATATGTTTGTATTTAAATGGAAAGTTAACAAGTTACACTATAAAAAATAAAAAAGTATGGAGCCAGAAACATCAAATAAAGGATAAAAGTATTCTGGGTTTCTTAAACTTTTAAACCTTGTATCATAAAACTATTCTGGGTTTCTTAAACTTTTAAACCTTGTATCATAAAGTTATTCTGCGTTTTTTAAACTTATTTTATATGTTTAAACCTCGTTGCTTAAAGGTATTCTGCGTTTTATAAACTTATTTTATCTGTTTAAATTTTGTAGCATAAAGGTATTCAGTATTTTTTGAAGCTTTTTTTATTTGTTTACTAGCGGCCTTCGCCCGCTACGCTGGTCGGTTTATCTAAAGAAATCTTGAAGAAGTAGTTAGATAAGGTTCAGACATACAATAAAAAAAAAAAAAAAGCAAGTCGATCATTCAAAAAACGTTGGGAAATATCAAATATTTACTGTAATTTTTTAAGAAAAACAAAGTTTCGAAAAAAAAAATTAAATCGAAAAAAAAATTACACTGACATATTAATGCAAGGAAATTTTCCCAGAGAGAAAATTCGCCTTGAATACAATATTTCAAATTCTTTTAATTGCTTATAGGCGTTAATGCCAACATAGTGAAAAAAAATTCCATGCTGGGAATCGAACCCGGGCCATCAGTATGGCGCACTGACGTTCTACCGACTAAACCACATGGAACGACAGCCAGCTTGAAACTTTCTCATACTTAAGTAGACTGGCGAAAACATAACGATAGCGCGTTTTAAAATCGCACAGTGACATCTATTGGATTTTATATGTACTAAAAAACGTTATGTACTAAAAAACGTGAGCAGCGCACCTAATAGTTTCTTTTGTTTCTTTTTGTTACTTTTTTGTCTGTTGTCCGATTTTGATGAAACAAAGCCTATACACTGCCCGGGAGTGTGCATTCTTCATTAGTGAAAACCGCATAAAAATCCATTCAGTAGTTACGAAGATAACCTCGAACAAACAGACAGACAGACAGACAAAAAATTCAAAAAAAATTTTTTTGTGTTTCATTGGTTTTCTTTTATCGCCCTGACTCCATTTTTGTCAATTATCTTCAATGTACAGACACACCGGGTCCTACTGTTTTATTATATGTATAGATATCTTATGGAATAAAAGTATTCTGCATTTTGGAAACTTATTTTATTTGTCTAAACCTTATTGAATCAAGTTGTTCTACATTTTTAAAACTTATTTTATTTGTATATTTGTTTATTATTGACAATATTTCTAAATATAATATAGTGGGTCAAGTGTCCCATACACAGGGGCAACCATATGTGGGGATCCTTGAAACATTAATTTCTCACAATTAAAATCCATCTTTTTTCAAATTTCTTATGTATTACACTTATTTCATAATTTTATTCTTGATAGCTGGTTGAATAACAATAAAATGATACATAAAACTTCGTTCTAGGTTCAATATTTAAAAAGTCCTTTCGGCAGTACCGAGAGGCTTTCATATAACTTATTAATTTATATATTTATTTATTTTAAATTAATTTATGTTAATTTATGTTAACATAAGAAGCTCAAATTAGTTGAACCCGATTATATAAGATTGAATACTAGTTTTTTTCAATAATGAATATTAATGGCAATTTTTAGAAAATAGTCATCTTTTATTCAAGTTGGATTTATTTTAAGCGATTTATAGGGTCGCCAAATTTCACGATATCATAAAGTGTCTGCCATTTTAAAAGAACATGATGGATAAAACAAACCAATGATCTTGGTATGAATCTCAATTCATGTGCACATGCACACTCACATCGAAAATGATTAATATATACGAGTGATGTCGCGGGCAAATTGATATTTAAAAAAAAATGTCACCCACATTAGAAATTTAAACTGCAATATCTCAGGCGTTTTTTTATGATAAAAACAAAACAAAAAATATTCAGGAATCGATGTATAGAGATCAAACACTTCAGAAAGAATTTTTTTTTAATTTCTTATTTTTTGTTTGTACATCATTATACATTTAAAAGATTTTTGACAAGGCAGCTGTTTTGAAACAAGATGACGGATGAAGTTGGTCAGTGAACTCGGCCAAGACACTGGTATGTACTATGTACACAGGGAGTTATATCCAAATCAGTTTATAAATATGTGTATTATCGCATGACAAATTTCAGACCGTTTCAGAATGTCTTAAAATAGTCACATACTGGAAATTGAAAGAGCTACATATAACTCAGCCATTTTTCAAGATATAGATGAAACAAAAAATGCTCTGGAATCTTTGTATCAAGGTCAAACACGCAAAAGAATACCATTTTCTTACTTTTTTACGCCTAATTTAAAAATTTAAATTAAAAAAAATTAATATTCCTCCATTTTGTAACAAGATGGCAGATGAAACTGGCCAAGGAACTCTGTCTAGACATCGGTATGTACTATGTACGCGCCAAGTTACATCCAAATCGGTTTAAAAATACGCGTGTTATCACGTGAAGAAAATCAGATCATTTCAAAATGTGAGCAACACTAGAAATTAAAAGTGTTATAACTCAGCCATTTTTTAAGATACAGACGAAACAAAAAATGTTCTGGAATCTTTGTGTCAAAGTCAAACGCATTAATGAAAAATCTCTTTCAATTTATCACTTTTTTGTACCTAATTTTAAATTTTAAATTTGTTAAAAAAATTCAAATGGCCGCCATTCTGAAACGAGATGGCGGAGGGAACTGACTAACAAGCTCGGTAGTAGGGGAAAATGACAGTCCGACCTCAGGAGGAGGTGTGAGGTTCGGAGGAGGGAGGAGTGAACCTCCTCCTCACTCCTCCTCCTCAAACCTCCTCCTCAATCCTCCTCCACAACCCTCCTCCTCCTCAATCGTCCTCCTCCCCCTGCTTGCATCGTCTTGTAAGAGAAGGGGTTAAAAGGATTTTTTTAAATTTTAAGCGGGAATTTCAGGGAGTTAGAATTTTTAAACCATACTATAGTATGGGGGTGTTTTTTAATGTGGGGACTTTAAAAATTTTCGGCGTGTTACAGTACGTGGGGTATGTTTTTCGATTGAATTTTGCTGTTGTTCATTTAAAAAGGTAATTAAAAATTATGAGTGAAATTTTTTCAACATACTCTAGTATGAGGGATTATTTTTCGAGTGGTGATTTATTAAGAAATTTTAATAATTTAAACTTTAAAATTTTCAACAGTTTAAGTTTATTGTTTAGTCAAGTGTAAAAGTTAATCCAATTTAACAAATGAATCATGAAAGTTAATTTGAAATAATAATTAAAAATAATGAGTGAAAAATAATGAAGACACTTTAATTATTTCAGCGTGCTGTAGTATGATAGGTTATTTTAATGTGGTAATTTTTTCAATTGAATTTTGCTGTTGTTCATTTAAAAAGGTAATTAAAAAGTAATTAAAAATAAAGAATGAAGCGACTTTTTTTTTTTTTTTTCACCGTGTTTTAAATAAGGGGTTAAGCGGATATTTTGGGGACACAGAATGTTTTTTTCTGTACTATTGTACGATTGGTTTTTAATTTTAATGTGGGGACTTTAAAATTTTTCGGTGAACTTTAGTTTAAGGATTTATTTTTTGATTTGAAGCAGAAATTTTGGGGAGATTGATTTTTTTTTTTTTTTCGCCGTGTTTTAAATGAGGGGTTAAGCGGATATTTTGGGGACATAGAATTTTTTTTTCTGTACTATTGTACGAGTGGTTTTTAATTTTAATGTGGCAACTTAAAAATTTTCAATTTGGTGTAATTTAAGAGTTTATTTTTTGATTTTAAGCAGAAATTTTGAGGAGTTTGATTTTTTTTTTCCACTGTACTCTTACATGATGAGTTAAGCGGATATTTTGGGGGAAATTATTATTTTAGACTAATCATACACGAAGGATATTTTTTTTTCGGGGGTTAATATTTTAATGAAGAACTAATTAAGCAGGGAACATTCATGGTGAATTAATGAATTATCTTTTAGGAGTAATTTTGTTAAGATTGAATTATTTTTTTCATTTTTTTAGAGTTTTAAGTGGATATAAATGTTAAATAGGGAGACTTTAATTTTTTTGCAATGAGATTGACGCGCGCTCGTCGACATAACCGTACGGAGTTTGTAACTTATGCGTTAAAAAGCGACTCTCAAGTGTATAAACAGATTTCTACTTACGTCTTTCATGCAATCGAATTTTAGAAAGGATAGTGTATTCAAAAAGGTTATTAATAAAAAGAAGATAATTTAAAATTATGAGTGCGCGCTCGTCGACCTAACCGTACGGAGTTTATAGTTTTCATCAAATCATGTGTGAATATTGGTTTAGAATTTCTTAGAAAGACTTCCACCACCTTTATCTCTATCCACCGTCATAAATAACACATGCTGGTAATGGGAATTGGGGAATAACAATTTTGAATATTTATTTAATGAAGGAACTTTAAAATTATTTCGAGTGTTATTTTTAGTCAACTATGTTATACACTTGATATTTTAAAATAATTAAAAAATAATTTTAAAATTTGAATGAAAAAATATGTTTTAAAATGGAATTTTTCGTACTAACATTGAATCGCGCTTGTCGCCCTAACGGTTTGGAATATGTGGTTTCCTTCATGCTGTGGAAAATTTAATTGAATTGATTATTATTATTATTTTGTATGTGTTGTATGTATGTGTATGTATGTTTGTGTGTCGTATGTATGTGCGTGTGTTGTATGTATGTATGTATGTAAATGTATGTTTGTGTGTTGTATGTATGTGTGTGTGTGTTGTATGTATGTGTTGTATGTATGTGCGTGTATGTATGTATGTGTTGTATGTATGTGCGTGTATTGTATGTATGTATGTATGTGTGTTATATGCATGCATGTGTGTATGTATATGCTTGTGTTGTATGTATGTATGTATGTGTTGTATGTATGTATGTGTGTTGTATGTATGTGTATGTTGTATGTATGTATGTGTCCTACAGTTTGTAGGGTTATTTTGGGATAACAAATCAATTTTAATAACGATGCTTTAATTTTTTAGGGGGTAACTTATGAAGTGACTTTTTCATGCGAACATTGATTCGAGTTTATTTTAAGACATGAGTATTGAAAGAAAATTCAATTAAATTCAATTCTTATTAATTAATTATTAAGTATTAAAATAATTATCAATTAATTCATTAATTAAATTAATTAATTTTATTAATTAGTTTAATTAATTAATCTTATTAATAATTATTAAAATGATTAAATTACTTAATGAATTTTTATAAGAATCAATCTAGAATTAATGTACTGGTCATGTGATATACATCACGTGACCAGTTGATGTCATATGTTCTATGACGTCACATATCTTAAGATAAGATTATCTGATAACATTTTCTGATAAGGACTTTGAATCTTTCATTTTTTCCCAAATCTTCGACTGAGTAGGACGTACTTTTGTGGTGATGTTGGATTAGGTGAGTATGCAATGTTAAATGTGTCTTTATTGCTAAACTATTTCAATTTAATTATGCACGAAAATTAAATATTTTTTTCTAAATTTTAGTACACCTTGAAAACAATAACTTGAAATAATAAAATGTGAAAATTAGAATTAAAAGTTTTGCATGCACATTTCATAACACTGAGATAAACTGGTATCAGTAATAATTTTATTTAAAAATGTTTTTAAATAATAGAAGTGAAAATAATCATCTATAAAAGACTAACTGAATTATTCGCATATTTTTAAACATTGATATTAAAGGTTTTTTAGATAAGTTTTATAAAGATATGCTGAGACATAACCAAATAGGTTGAATATCATATAAAATTTATGAATATTACTAAGCTGAAACATTGAAAACCTGCTTTGACAAGTTATTTTTTCAAGTTAGTTAAGTTATGTTATTTGCATGTGAGACTTTTTTTTTATAAAACCATACTGGGAAATAACCAAACATGTTGATTATCATATGAAACTTATGATTATTACTAAGCTGGAATAATCAAAACCAGCTTTGACAAGTTAATTTTTTCAAGTTAGGTCAGTAACGTCACTTACAAATAAGAACTTTTATTAAAATAATTATTTAAAACTTTGTTGATTTCTTAAGATATTTGCTAAAATGTTAGTAAAATACTAAAAGAAGTGTGAAGACCTTGTCCGTTGACTTTAAATTTGTGTATTAAATGATTTTTCCAAGTTTTACCATACACATGCAAAGGTTTCATTTAAGTAAGGAAAAATTATTACATATATCATTGTTTTTTCGATTAAAAATGACAAGTCTTGCATCTTAAAAATTTTGTTCATGTGTCGATAAAAGCTTTTTGGTTACTAGGGTAAGCAAATAGCTGGTTGCTGGGGTAAATAAATAGTTGATTTCGAAAAAAGTTGGGTGGTTGGTTGTTGAAAACTTATCAATGAGATGTAAATGAAGGGGAGAGATGAAATAACTTAACAAATAAAACTGAAAACCTAACTCACATAATAGTTGATTTTGAAAACAGTTGAATGGTTGGTTGGTTGATTAAAACATATCAATGAGATGTACTTGAAGGGGGAATCTGATAACTTAACAGTTAAAACAGAAAACCTAAGTCACATAAATGATTATGGCTATTAAAATTTGACGATTACTAAATATTAGTGAAATATTTTAAAATAATTTGAAAAGTTTTGTAAAATTATTTTAACAATTTGTGCAAACCTTTAACACGAATTTGTATTTTTGATATATTTAACTTTTTTAAAAACTTTTTTAATGATACTAAAATTATTAATAAGTAATCACACTATCACTGATAAACTAAAATATAATACATTTCATATAAGCAAGTGTTTGAAAATTTAAGCATAAGTAGTGATTCGTAAGAAGTGGACATGTCGATTTAACTGATGAAGTGACTCATAAAATATCAGAGTAATCCAAAACATATGTGATTTTTTTTTCTTTTCTTCGTGATTTTTAACTGTTAAGTCACAATAAAAATTATTTTTGCATGTGTGAAGTAATCACTTTCGATGATCTTTCTTACTTTTTAGTTACTAAATTACGAGCCTTAATGGCCCAATGGTTAGCGTCGCGTGTTAAAAATGAGAAGTATGATCAGATGTTTGTGGTTTCGAAACCTGCGAGTAAAATTACCAAGAAAATGTTGTTATGTTAATACATCTTACCTGCAAATAACGCTTATCATCGAAAGGGCATAAGCTAATCTTATTCTGTGTTAACGTGTGCAGACGTTGTGCATCATAATTTTTCAAACTGTCGAAAAACTTCGGTTATAATATTGTGTTAATGAAAATTCAAATTTTATACAACATAAACAGCTTCTCTATACTCTTCAGTGATGTGATCGTGATCACGTGTGCGTTTCGAATATAAAGAATGCTTTCAAATGTGACACAACTTTGTTTCTTGAAATGCCAATTCTTGCACGGGTATAAACTTTAAAGACTCTATATTTAATAACTTCTGTCCTAATATATCCTTCTCTCACACCATTTAAATTAAAAACCGTTCAACACAAACTTTTCATCAATATACTAAGTAATGATTGTTCAGAATAAACACCTACTTGATAAACACTAGTATATATAAAACATTGAAAATGAGAAGTTTGAATTGTATTGTGATTCATTTGATGAAATCGTGTGGTATACATTACATATTTCTCGAAAACGTTATGAAGAGAAAGCTAAATATTCAACTGTGATAGTCTTTCATTGAAAAAAATTTAAGAAGACATGCTTAAAAATCATTACATTTGGTTACTAATTCCATTGTAAGATGTGAGTGTAAAAAGTGCATATACATTATTTGATATTTAATAGTCAAATGTTAGTATATTATATAAATAACTTTAAAATGCGAAGTTTAAATCATTGGTAAATGAATAATTTTAACGAGATTAGTAAAGAAGGATCCAACACACAATGAAATATATCAATAAATTTGGGTACTTAAACTTGTTTTTATAACATATGAGAAGAAAAGATCATTCACAGTGATGACTCATCATGATTAAAGTTTGTAGTTATTCAAAATATTACTTAATAATAACTTGTGTTTCTTGAAAATTTTGAAAAGAATTCCTTTTTTATTTGATATATTTATTTTAATTATGAAAATTTTAATTAAACACTAATTAATTAGAAAAAATCATTTAAAAATTGTTAATTACACATTCATTACGAAAAATATTCTATTAAGTATTCAATAACATGTGTTTTTCTTGAAAATGTTGAAAAGAATTTCTATTCTATTCTATTAATAAGTTTTTAAAAAATTATATTCAGGATTTAATTAAATTCTTAATTATGACGTATTAAGTAAATTAAGTCTCGTTTTAATTGCATGTTATATTAATTATATTCGATATGAATAAACTCTTAATTTCAGATTTGAACCTGTCATTTTTACTTATCTAGTGAGTCAACTTTCGGGAAAACCGTCAAAGATAAGAATATCTGGTACCCAACAGGCAAGCAACGCTGCAGGTTGACGGTGGATAGCAGTTGGAATAAGCATATAACAGTCACTTTTAAGGTAAGAATATTTTTCAATGTGTCTCTCATTAATAGTTTTCATTTAATTTTTAATTACATAAGACATACATATTTTTCATTAATTGTTAATGAATTTTTTTACTTAATTTAAATTCATATATATATTTTTTAATTACATAAGACATTTATATTTTTTACTTAATGTAAATTCATATTATTTATTTATTTTTTTATTCATATTTTTTTTTATTTACATAAGACATTCATATTTTTCATTTATTGTTAATGAATATTTTTTATTTACACAAGACATTCCGAGTTATCATTTATTGTTAATGAATATTTTTTAATTTTAAATTCATATTTTTCATTTAATTTTTATTTCATATATTATTATACACAAAACCATATGTATTTGAAGAATCATAAAAATGTGCTTTCACTTCATCACATTTAAATGTTTCCCCCTGCTAAATTTTGTGACATAAGTTAAAGTTAGTTTTTACCAACAAAAGTCGTTCAATTAAAGCGCATAGTAGAACATGCCGTCAAATTGAATGTTTTGAACCATATTTCATCACGAAAATAGACACACAAATAGATATAATGGGTTTAAAAACATGCATTTTCTAAAACTTAATGTTATATGACACGAAATCCTCTCATGTGAATCCCAAACACTTATAATTTTAGAATGTTTATTTTTATAATCACTTAAATTCATTTTAATTATACGACAGTTATAATAGTTTAATCCTATATGAATATGACACATTAATTATTTGGCTGATAAAATATAGAAAAATAGTCTAGTTTTATTGAAAATAAATCTATGTGAAAAAGCCTCTTATTTGATTTAAATTATTTTATCCTAAATTTTTAAAAGAAATGACTTTATTGTAAGACAATTTAATTAGACATCGTAATTAATAAGATTATTATTAACTCTTATTAGATTAAACTTACACTAGGTTCCTATCGCAAAAGCTATGATTCACAGATAAGATAACCCCTTTTTCTCGAAATCAGATAAGAATGAATCATACTGATCGCTTGTGAGGTAATGAAATCAGATAGTGATTATTCTTCTTGCTGGAACAATTTCAAGGCTGTGCGATATTTGCGTTAAACTGTTAAAGTAAGTTTATTACCTGCATGAAAATTTTAAATATTAATTAAATAGTAAAATCAGGTAATGAAAAATTAATAGCTTGATTCACTAAAGCGCAATTATTATTTTTTTTTCATAATATTAACGAAAATTGTACAAGAAGCTTGTCTAGTATAAAAATACTGTTAGTTAATTTAAAGTGCTTCTGTTAAGAAATATACAAATTTTTGAAACAATATTATTTTTAATTAATGAAATTTTTTTAAAAACCAATTTAATTGAATTTTCTTTCAATACTCATGTCTTAAAATAAACTCGAATCAATGTTCGCATGAAAAAAGTCACTTCATAAGTTACCCCCTAAAAAATTAAAGCATCGTTATTAAAATTGATTTGTTATCCCAAAATAACCCTACAAACTGTAGGACACATACATACACATACATACAACATACACATACATACAACACACATACATACATATAACACATACATACATACATACAACACACGCATATACATACACACATGCATGCATATAACACACATACATACATACATACAATACACGCGCATACATACAACACATACATACATACATACACGCACATACATACAACACATACATACAACACACACACATACATACAACACACAAACATACATTCACATACATACATACATACTACACACGCACATACATACGACACACAAACATACATACACATACATACAACACATACAAAATAATAATACTAATCAATTCAATTAAATTTTCCACAGCATGAAGGAAACCACATATTCCAAACCGTTAGGGCGACAAGCGCGATTCAATGTTAGTACGAAAAATTCCATTTTAAAACATATTTTTTCATTCAAATTTTAAAATTATTTTTTAATTATTTTAAAATGTCAAGTGTATAACATAGTTGACTAAAAATAACACTCGAAATAATTTTAAAGTTCCTTCATTAAATAAATATTCAAAATTGTTATTCCCGAATTCCCATTACCAGCATGTGTTATTTATGACGGTGGATAGAGATAAAGGTGGTGGAAGTCTTTCTAAGAATTCTAAACCAATATTCACACATGATTTGATGAAAACTATAAACTCCGTACGGTTAGGTCGACGAGCGCGCACTCATAATTTTAAATTATCTTCTTTTTATTAATAACCTTTTTGAATACACTATCCTTTCTAAAATTCGATTGCATGAAAGACGTAAGTAGAAATCTGTTTATACACTTGAGAGTCGCTTTTTAACGCATAAGTTACAAACTCCGTACGGTTATGTCGACGAGCGCGCGTCAATCTCATTGCAAAAAAATTAAAGTCTCCCTATTTAACATTTATATCCACTTAAAACTCTAAAAAAATGAAAAAAATAATTCAATCTTAACAAAATTACTCCTAAAAGATAATTCATTAATTCACCATGAATGTTCCCTGCTTAATTAGTTCTTCATTAAAATATTAACCCCCGAAAAAAAAAATCCTTCGTGTATGATAAGTCTAAAATAATAATTTCCCCCAAAATACCCGCTTAACTCATCATGTAAGAGTACAGTGGAAAAAAAAAATCAAACTCCTCAAAATTTCTGCTTAAAATCAAAAAATAAACTCTTAAATTACACCAAACTGAAAATTTTTAAGTTGCCACATTAAAATTAAAAACCACTCGTACAATAGTACAGAAAAAAACATTCTATGTCCCCAAAATATCCGCTTAACCCCTTTTTTAAAACACGGTGAAAAAAAAAATCAATCTCCCCAAAATTTCTGCTTCAAATCAAAAAATAAATCCTTAAACTAAAGTTCACCGAAAAATTTTAAAGTCCCCACATTAAAATTAAAAACCAATCGTACAATAGTACAGAAAAAAACATTCTGTGTCCCCAAAATATCCGCTTAACCCCTTATTTAAAACACGGTGAAAAAAAAAAAGTCGCTTCATTCTTTATTTTTAATTACTTTTTAATTACCTTTTTAAATGAACAACAGCAAAATTCAATTGAAAAAATTACCACATTAAAATAACCTATCATACTACAGCACGCTGAAATAATTAAAGTGTCTTCATTATTTTTCACTCATTGTTTTTAATTATTATTTCAAATTAACTTTCATGATTCATTTGTTAAATTGGATTAACTTTTACACTTGACTAAAAAATAAACTTAAACTGTTGAAAATTTTAAAGTTTAAATTATTAAAATTTCTTAATAAATCACCACTCGAAAAATAATCCCTCATACTAGAGTATGTTGAAAAAATTTCACTCATAATTTTTAATTACCTTTTTAAATGAACAACAGTGAAATTCAATCGAAAAACATACCCCACGTACTGTAACACGCCGAAAATTTTTAAAGTCCCCACATTAACCCATTTTAGGCCAAGCACAGAAATTTTATAAAATGTAGCATTATTTTTATTGAAATATGCTTAAATTACATACATTAAGACACAAAAAGAGATTCGTGCATGAAAAATAATATTTTATATAAAAAATAATATTTTATATAATAATATAAAATATTATTTCTTATAATGAATAATATGAATATGAATAATATTTTTATGACTTTTGTTTTATTCTTATTTCATATACAGAATTTGCAACTTTAATCTATTTTAAAAACATATAATTCATTTTAATTGGAATAATAATATTTTTTTAAAAAGTCGAATTTGTCAAAGGCGTTTCAAATTAAAACTCTAGCGTAGTTTGAAAATTTTTTAAGAGAAAGTGTTTACTCCAATTGAATTACTAATATTTTATGGATGTCTTCAAAAGCCTTAAAAAATAGAAGAAAAATAAAATTCTTGAAAAAAATGTGTCAGAGTGTTAAAAAAAAATATTTATCGAAATGTTTCGTATACGAACCTTTGGCCGAAAATGGGTTAAAAAACACTCCCATACTATAGTATGGTTTAAAAAAACTCCCTGAAATTCCCGCTTAAAATTAAAAAAAATCCTTTTAACCCCTTCTCTTACAAGACGATGCCAGCAGGAGGAGGAGGAGGATTGAGGAGGAGGAGGGTTGTGGAGGAGGATTGAGGAGGAGGAGTGAGGAGGAGGTTCACTCCTCCCTCCTCCGAACCTCACACCTCCTCCCGAGGTCGGACTGTCATTTTCCCCCTACTCTCGGTCCAGGCCTCAGTACGTACTATATACACACCATGTTACATCGAAATAGATTCATAAATACAGGTGTTATCACGTGACAAAAATCAGATAATTTCAAAATGTCAGCCATACTAGAAATTCAAAGTGCTATAACTCAGTCATTTTTTAAGATATAGACAAAATAAAAAGTGTTCAGAAATCGTTGTTTTAAGTTCTAACACAGAAAAGAAAAATATTTCTCAACTCGTATTTTTTTCACATTTAATTTTAAATTTTAAATAAAAAAAATTAAATGGCCGCCATTTTGAAACAAGATGGCGGATGATGCTAGCCAACGAACTCGATCAAGACATTTGTATGTACTATGTATATACCAAGTTTCATTCTAATCCATTCATAAATACGATAGTTACAGCATGACAAAAATCATATATATATATATATATATATATATATATATATACAGGGTGTATCTAAACTACTGGGCAAAACTTGAAGGGGTGATAGTACACATCAAGATAAATAATATTAAATGGGAAACTAAGGGTCCCAAACGTCTTCCGAAGGAGATCGGCGCCATCAAAGTTTAGGGTCCAAAATTTGAAATGAATATAAAAAACGGAAAAATTGGTCGATTCGTTTGCGGTTTTCAGGAAAACTATTCTTTATGTCAGCAGTCTTGAAAATAAATTATAAAGATAAATTAAAAAAATGCCGATAGAGGGCGCTTTACACTTTGGAGTAACGAACAACTATTTTTTATCGTTATTTTTTGCATCTCATTAATTTTTTTAGAAGTTTAGACATAAACTTAAATTTTGAGCTCAAAATCTGTGGTTAAGTAGCGCTAACGGAACTGTGTTGAATGGGAGTGGGTAGGTTCAAATTTCAAATGATTATAAAAAACAGAATAATTGGGCAATTGATTTGCGGTTTTCACTAAAACTATTCTTCATGTCAGTATTGTCTTGAAAATAAATTATAATCATAAATGTAAAAAAATGTCAATAGAAGGCGCTTTAGATTTTGGAGTAACGTACAACTATTTTTTACCGTTAATTTTTGCATCTCATTAAATTTTTTTGTATCTTAGACATAAACTTAAATTTTGTGCTGAAAATCTGAATCGTTGAGAGTAGTTAAGTAGCGCTAACTGAACTGTGCTCAATGGGGGTGGGTAGGTTAAAATTTCAAATGATTATACAAAACGAAAAAATTGGTCGATTCATTTGCGGTTTTCTCTAAAATCATTCTTTATGTCAGTATTTCCTTGAAAATAAATTTTAAAGATAAATTTCAAAAAATTCCGTTAGAAGGCGCCTTAAACTTTAGAGTAACCAACAATAATTTTTAACTGTTATTTTTTGTATCTAATTAAATGCTTGCAAAAGCTTAAACTTAAATTTTGAGCTCAAATTCTGAATCGTTGGGAGGGGTTAAGAAGCGCAAACTGAACTGTGTTCAGGAGTTGAAATGCTACCCTGCCCACCCTACGAACACAGTTCAATTTTTCGCTACTTAATTACTTACAACGATTCAGATTTTGAGCTCAAAATTTAAGTCTAAGCTTTTAAAACATTTATTTAAATTAAAAAAAAATAATAACGGTTAAAAATAGCTGTTGGTTACTCTAAAGTTTAAGGCGCCCACCAACGGAATTTTTTGAAATTTACCTTTAAAATTTATTTTTAAGATAAGATTTAAGATTTTCACATAAAGAATGGTTTTAGAGAAACTCGCAAACGAATCGACCAATTTTTCCGTTTTTTATAATTGAAATTTGAACCTCCCCAACCCCATTGAACACAGTTCAGTTTGCGCTACTTAACCACTCTCAACGATTCAGATTTTCAGCTCAAAATTTAAGTTTATGTCTAATCTTCTAAAAAAATTTAATGAGATGCAAAAAATAACGGTAAAAAAATGTTGTACGTTAGTCCAAAGTCTAAAGCGCCCTCTATCGACATTTTTTGAAATTTATCTGTATAATTTATTTTTAAGACAATACTGACATAAACAATAATTTTAGTGAAAACCGCAAATCAATTGACCAATTTTTCTGTTTTTTATAATCATTTGAAATTTGAACCTACCCACTCCCATTCAACACAGTTCCGTTAGCGCTACTTAACCACACATTTTGAGCTCAAAATTTAAGTTTATGTCTAAACTTCTAAAAAAATTTAATGAGATGCAAAAAATAACGGTAAAAAAATAGTTGTTCGTTACTCCAAAGTCTAAAGCGCCCTCTGTCGGCATTTTTTGAAATTTATTTTTATAATTTATTTTCAAGACAATACTAACATAAAGAATAGTTTTCGTGAAAACCGCAAACGAATCGGCCAATTTTTCCGTTTTTTATAATCATTTCAAATTTTGGACCCTAAACTTTCATGGCGCCTATCTCCTTCGGAAGACGTTTGGGACCCTTAGTTTCTCATTTAATATTATTTGTCTTGATGTGTACTATCCTCCCTTAAAGTTTTGCCCAGTAGTTTAGATACACCCTGTATATATATATATACAGCGTTGTTATAATTAAAGTTCGCCTATTCAGAAGGCCCTAAAGCCGGTTCTATGGCTCCAAACGAAACAAAATTTCACTAGTACGTAATTGAAGAGATGCGTTCTGCGAAAATCGAAAAAAGAAATTAGTCAAAATTTTTGTCACTAGGTGGCGCTGAGTCAATATTTAAGGCGATGTATGCAGATTCCTTATATCAATATCAGTCAATCCAGACGAAACACAGAAATTTAAAAGTTTGAACAAACTTCGACGAACTGCGAATTGTTATAATTAAGTTCACCTAATCAGACAGATCTAGAGCCTGACCTATGACTCCAAACAATATAGATAAATGATTATTATTTCATGTGATGTAATCTGCATCAACAAAAATGAAACATGTCGCTCGACAATGAGGAAATAAAGAAGAATAACAATACGCATGCTCAATGAATCCTCCGCCATTTTTAATAATGCATTCCATCCTAAGAATTGTGTTTTCTACAACATTGCGTAAATTGTCCTGTTAGATTGAGCGAATGTAAAGTCTAATACTGTCTTTCAGATCAGAAATTGTCTGACATCTGTCTTTAGATACAGAATCTTTGAAAAATCCCCAGAAAATAAAGTAATCCGCAAATATCGGCTTAAATATTGGCGCAGCGCCACCTACTGACAAAAATTTCAACTAATTTTTTTTTCGATTTTCGCAGAGCGCATCTCTTCAACTACGTACTAGTGAAATTCTGATTCGTTTGGAGCCATAGAACCGGCTCTAGAGCCTTCTGAATAGGCGAACTTTAATTATAACAATCCTGTATATATATATATATATATATATATATATATATATATATATATATGTCAACATTTGAACGGAGGGTGGTTTTGGGATCTGGGGGTCATGATCGGTGAAAATATACCAAAATTTTCCGGAAGTACTTTCCTCTGGACGGCTGCACTAGGTAGCTTTTTACTTTTTGTAATGAAAGCTACCTAAAAGTTAAAAATAATGTAGTAAAATGTGAGTCAATTCCCCCCCCCCCCCTAGTCTCCCCTACTTGTTAAAATTAATAATGCTAGCAATTCAAGTGTGTTTACGTAACTTATAGGTCTTGCTTGACTCTTGCCCAAGACTGTCGATATAAGTGTAGCTGCTGCATGTAGTACAGTCGTCCCCGCATAAACGAATATCGACGGTTCCAGAAAAAATATTCAATTAAGCGGGGTATTTGATTAAACGGGGAGGCATATAAATGTAATATTTAAGGTGCAATAAAATGACAAAATTATTAAACATAATATATTTAGTTACCAGAGTAAGAAAATCGTTAAAAACTTGTAGAATAATACAAACTGAAATAAAAACAAAATGACAAGTAAATACGCAATAGTTCAATGACAGTCAACACATGCATTTTGTTTACATTGCATTTAATGCAGATCATGTGAATTAGATCCAAATTTTGTTATTATAATTTAATTTACGTAATTTATACAGGTTTAAAAAAATAGATGAAAACGGTTTATGTGAAATTTTAGAGTAAAAAATGGACGAGATTTTTTTCGAATGGTATCATAATTAGTACCATCTTAAACCTCTAAGTGACAACACATTATTATCTTCGAGGATTTTCTCGTTAATGCTAATGCTATAGAAAAGTTTATAAAGATATCTCTTTCGCATTTCAATATTTTTAAATGATCTTTTTTGCAATGGATAGCTGAGATCGATCTGTACAAAAGGCGTCGTCGTTTTTAACTTTTTCCATTTTTATCGCGGATATTTTTAATGAGGATGATTTCTGTTTCGGGGCCGGTTTTGAAAATGAAAAAGAAGTCTTTTGACAAACGAAAGTAAACAAAATACAAAATTGATCGAAATTCCTGTCCAATTTATGTCACTATTTTTGAAATTAATTCGAAAAAATGAACAAGGAAGGGAACTCCCTTGACCAGTACTTATACACCTGCCAGGCAAAATCCATGCTGGGAGTTCTGGAAATTTGTTTTCTGTGTAACAACAGAAAATGACAAAAAGTGTGGAGGAAATTCCAATTGAAACATGTTTTTCACACCCATTTTTCAAATTGTCTTACACATATGTTATTCGATTAAGCGGGGAAAAATAACATTAGCCCAATGGGATTAAATTCGGTTCTGGAGGATTTTATTCGAATAAGCGGTGTATTCGATTATCCGTTACCCGATTAAGTGGGGAGGACTGTATGTTCAACTAAACTTCCATCTTTTTTTTTTTTTTCTTTCTAAAATAAACGCTTTTTCAATACATCGTCCCGTACACAAAACCAAAGAATTATTAGTATATAATCATGTTTTACAACCAATTAATCGCCACCACAGGATTATGGGTTTATAAATAAAATGACATACACAGTGAGCGACGTGTTTGAAAACCCTGGATTGAAATGCTGTACTCAGGATATCTATAAAAGAAAAGAGAATATTTATAGAATATTTATTTATCTCTTTTTTGCTTATCTGAAAGAAATGTTGAAACATACAATGTTTAAATTCATATGTAGATGAATTAATGAGGAATACTCGTATTCACGCCAATAAACTGTTAGGTATTTTTTTCTAGGAAGTTCGTTAACGTAACGTATCTTGGTAATGGTGGGACAAACATCTGATCTTTGACGTCCCATAAAAAAAGTGTATATAAAAATCAAATTCAGTTAAATAAAAGAGTGTAAAGAAACTTTATTAAAAAAAAAGCAAAAACACTGATTAATTCATTTTATTATCTAACATCATAAGCATACATATTTTTTACTACAGGTATCAAGACAATAATTATTAATATGCTTCCAGTTCACTGTTTTCTACACTTTATCATAGTTGAGATAATTATGAAAAAATTGTCCTACATCTCAAAATATTTTCATGTATCCGTATGAAGATTTTCTGCTTTTTCTGTTGAATAATTGATGTCTTCGTAGTTCATTTTGGGTAAGCATGTCATCCAGCTATGAAGAAGAACATAATAAAAATTTGAATTGATTAGTATCAAACAAAAAATTATGCAGGAAGTTATGGGACATTGATAGAAAACTGTTACATTATTTATACACTATCTGGCCATTGATTATCGTTCACTTGCGATTTTAGACATTTTGTTAAATATCTAGAAAAATACACGAGGAATCATCTCGAAACTCTTAGTGTATAAATATAATAGTATAAGTCATACATCTCCGTGAAGATTTTTTCCCGAAACTCTATAGGGGACCATCAACAAATTAAAAAAGAATGAATATCTTTTGAATAACCCTGTCAAAACTAATGTACCAAAATCGCTCAAACTGTAGATTATGATTAAATGCCTTATTGTAATACACTGTGTTCATTTTTATGCAAATAGCATACATACTCGCAGAGTAATTAAGGTTTTTATAAAAATGGCCCCAAATTTTTCCAAGTTTTTTGCTTATAATTTTCAGAGTTCTTAATATAAAATAATATGTTTTTCTGAAAATATGACAAACAACATTGTACTCAATACCCTGTAATTAGATATCAAAAATAATACAAATTGTATGAAAAATGAGTAGATTTACTAAATAATTTTTCACTGCGCATGCGTCAACGATATCAAAATTTCATTTGCATATTATGTTAGCTAAATATATAGAGCAACTTTTGTGAAAGTCTCAAAATATAAGCTCATAGCTTGAAAATTCTGAAAGTAATCGTCTATAGAAAAAGGACAAAATCCGTTGCTTCCAAAATGAAGCAAAAAAAAAAAAAAAGAAAAAAAAAAAAAAAAAAAAATGAGGGATTTTATTCAAATGTAGTAGTACGTCCCGTATTGTGTATTCTATATTGACACTAATCAATGAATATAAGGATACAACCCCTCTTGTTTTTTGCTTCATTTTGTTAATGACGGATTTTCAACTTATTCAATTGACGATTGTTTTGATAATTTTCAAGTTATGATTTTGCGACTTTCACAAAAGTTGCTCTATACATTTAGCTAATATAATATGCAAATGAAATTTTAATATCGTTGACGCATGCGCAGTGAAAAATTATTTAGTAAACCTACTCATTTTTCATACAATTTTTATTATTTTTTAATTCTGATTACAGGGTATTGTGTGCAATGTTGTTTGTTATATTTTCAGAAAAAAAAATATTATTTTATATTAAGAACTCTGAAATTATAAGGAAAAAACTTTGAGGCCATTTTTATAAAAACTTTAATTACTCTGCGAGTATGCATGCTATTTGCATAAAAATGAACACAGTGTATTACAATAAGGCATTTAATCATAATCTACAGTTTGAGAGCTTTTGGTACATTAGTTTTGACAGGGTTATTCAAAAGATATTCATTCTTTTTTAATTTGTTGACGGTCCCCTATGGAGTTTCGGGAAAAAAATCTTGACGGAGATGTATGACTTATACTATTATATTTATACACTAACAGTTTCGAGATGATTCCTCATGTATCTTTCTAGATATTTAACAAAATGTCTAAAATCGCAAGTGAACGATATTCAATGGCCAGATAGTGTAATAGTAATGCAGAACACAACAGAAAAGAAGATATCGTCGTTAATTTTTATAAATGTGCTGTAGTAGGGTGAAATCCCCCGGTCGCTGACTCTTAACCAGTTACTGGCACCTCAGCAAAAGTCTCATTTAAGGCTGCCAGTCAGTCAGTTTTCGAATCGCCCCCCCCCTTCTTCCCCTATAATGTTAAGTCTATGGGTGTTTGATGCATTCGTTTATTTAAAAAAACTCTTCAGGATATTACTATTTTCTATTTCTATTTTCTGTGTGCCCTTCTGTACGCCTCTTGGGGACGAGCGACACGCATACGTGCCGCAAAAAGGTTTAAGAATCCTTGTATATCGCCACCAATAAAATTTTACTGCAAAATTTGCCTTTTTTAATCGGAGCATTTTCTCGATTTAACAAGACACAAATTTCTCTTTCTAAAAACCGGTGACAAAATATTAAAATTTTCGTAAAAGGCTCTCGTCGCGAAGGGGTTAAAGGACATTACATTTTTGATTAGTTCTCAAAATATTTCTAAAATCTATGCTTAATTTTATACTAAGTGTTAAAATTTTACTGCTAGTTCGTCTACTTTTAACACATAAAATATTAAATTCAGTTTAAATTTTAGAAATATTTTGAGAGCCAAGAAAAAACAGAATCCTTTAAGGGTGTTCTTAACTGCTCAACAAGCAAAAAACGTTTTGACACATTTACAAAATCATTTTTTAACAGAAAGTTATAAAATTTTAATGCCTGACTATGAAAGCGATTTCGAATTGAACTTATTTTTCCATTTTATGATAATTAAATTACTTATCGAGTTATAAGCTATTTCGATGACGCAATCACACGTTTTTCTCCTCCATTTCGACCGGTTTTTCTGCTTTCGTCGGGAAATATGCTCAAAAGTGTCAAATTTGAAGGCTTGTTATGAAAAAGCTATTGTGTTGTATAAAAAACAAAAGAATGAGTGCAATTAGACAGTTTCTGAATAACAACACCTGCTATTTTCATGCATTTCCGAACAAAAATAAATTAATGCATGTGTCACAAAGTTGCCCTTTTTGATTTAAGAACACCCTTAAGAAGAGCACACAGGAAACGCAAATGAAAATTCTTAACATCCGGAGAAGATTTTTTAAATATAAGAATGTAGCAAACGCCCATAGATTTAATATAACCGAGGGGAATGCGAAAACGGAATGACGAGCAGCCTTAAATAAGCTGTTTCTTGTAAAATTCTACAAAGTAATGTTATTTAATGGTAATTCAGACACTTATTATTATATTCTTTTTTGGAATCAGTTTTGCATCAGTAGTAGGGCAAGAGCTTATTTAGTGAGAAAAGAACATTTGAGAACATAAAAACTCTCATTTTGTGGAAACGATCTTCTTTCTAAAATTGAAGCGTTCGGAGCAGTAAGGTGCATAAACAATATTTTTATACAAATTTTGATACTTTATGAGAACATTATTGTAAATGACATCTACTATCTAGAAACATAATAATCAAATTTATACAAAATCACATTATGTATCACTGTCTGGCAGCGGTATTCAAGCTAAAAATTGGTAGTACAGATTTAACAAAATTTTCTTTTGCATTTAAACAGTCCACTCTCAAGTGGACTAGGGAGTAAAATAAGTCATTTAGATAAAGCTTATTTATGCACTATATCCAGAGATGCAAATGCTGCGCTACAAATACACTGTTAAAAATATGCTGCATTTTGCTGCAACGCACTCCCCTGCTTGTATAGAAAACGGTTACTTGGCCGTGAAATGGCGCTTTCTCATTGGTTGGAATAGAGATATTATATACAAGTGGTGGAGGGCGTTGCAGCAAAATGCAGCAGATTTTTAACAGTGTAGCTGATTTTCACTGCCAAATTTTAACAGTATTTTTCTTCTTATCAAATCTCAGAAATTCTATGAGGAATATTTTAAATTTTCATGAAATAATATGAGGAATATTTAAAAAATTTAGTGATTGCAATCAGCCATTTGCGGTTCAGCGGTAACATTTCTATGTATTTCTTGCTGTATCCTGATAATTACGGTGAGTACTTTGAATTTCAACTTATTTCGTATGAAGCCAAAATATTAAATTATGAATAAGGAAATAACTATAAATAAAACTATAAATAAAAAAAATTATTACTGATATTAACCAATTAACTAGTTTGTTACACGCAAGTTATATGTGTTTATTCTACCTACTAGCTTTGCCGTCCATGCACATTTTAAATATCTTAAAATACCCTTAAAACCAAGATTTAAAATTTTTTTATTGAGGGTAAATTACAATGCGTTTTGCACCAGTGGATGAATTAGGAACGAGTTTTCAATATGCGCATTTACTGCAATTCATAGACTCTACGCACGAAGAGCGCATATGTAAACACACCCACATATATGTTATATTTGTATTTATATTTATATCCTCAAATACCAGCATTTAAATATTTTAGTCTCGCTATAATAATCCTTTTTCAGCAGTTCTTTGCAATGACGCAAATTTAACACTCAGAAGAAAGAAAAAAAAAAAAACAGAGAAAAAAGCAGGTAATACTTATAGGAAATACTTACTCCTTAATACTACATACTAAATGCATATACAGTGTTTTAATGAAAAGTACACACAACATAATCTCTAATAACCAGCATATTCTTTGTATTCCTGGTTTAACTAATTTGAAAATATAGCTTAGAGTTGGATTTAGATCATTTTTCTCCGGGAGGTATTTTTACTGTTCCTTGAAAACACTGTGCAGTTTCAAGGCGGAAATTGTAGTTATAGATCATTAATCAGCATAAAATCTGAGATCTTCTTCAGGGAGGCTATTTCGAGCTCTGGAATAAGTGTTTTTCATTCTCCGATCCACACTCAGCACTGGGCGAGACTATTCAGCAGAAAGTTTCAAACAAATATTCGACTGATAACTGCAAAAATTAGAGATAAGTTTGGGGGAAATGCAACTGTTAAAAATTTTCATAAGAGCCGATCGGGAAAGCGGCGACCATCAACAAAATCCACAGAAACCCTGCCAAAAATCTACGGCGAAAATTCAGGAAAATATTTCGCCAAGTAACTCGTGATGTCAAAAAAAAAAGGAAATTATAGATAAAAAAATAAAAGCGCCTTACATTGGAAAAACTACGCTTCAAGATTAGACTAGGCTCACATTAAAGATAATATGGATCAGAGATGCAGCTGTGTATGCAATTTTTTGAAGCTCTTTATTTCTACTTACCAGTAAACACCTACTGGAAGGAGTATACAAAGAGCTAGCATGATGTATGGCATCCCGGGAAAAGTTTCAAGACTTGCCGCAAATAACTGAGACGTAGCGACACTTGCCAGTATTGGCAGGAGAGATTCGGCTGTTGCCACAAAGGAAAACACTTTGCCTGAAAATACAGTTAAAAAAAAAAAAACAGATAAATAATTCACCAAAAAGTTAAGAATATGTACATCATTTCCCCAAAGTTCTGGTCCACAAAGACCTTTTAAAATTCAATATAAAATCAAATAATCATCGTACAGGAGTGCGGTTTGGATTAAAATGATTCTCACTATTGAAAAGCTTTCTTCAAGCGATTGAAAATAATTAATTCCAAACTTCGATCATGGATGGAGACTCTTGTCTATATCTTTGATTTCACGCATGCATTTTTTCTGATTTTTAGATTAGTTTGATGCTGTGACGCAGAATTGGCGACTCCCTCTGTAGGTTGGTATTTTGAAATCAAATCCATCATTGCTGTTCAAGAAAACTATCGTGCCAAAAAAAAAAAAAAAAAAAAAAAAAAGAAAAAGAAAAAAAAAACTTCTACCTCGAAACATCATTTTGAAGTAGCTTAGGAAATTTTTGTGGCTAGAGCTTCAAAGGGTGCACACATTTAAACTATGCTAAGGAATTGGACAAATTATTGCTGTTTAACTGCTTTTGGCAAAGTAAAATGATCTATAACTTATTGCCTTGTGTTTTAATGTTTCTATGTGATAAATTAAGTTACAGCGCCATCTATGAGCAAAGTTTTAAACTAAGTTTTTCATTTGCTTAAAGAAAAAAGCTTATTATTTTAGTCCAAACTGTAGTTCTATACGACAATTACTGGATTTTATATTGAATTTAAAAATCTGTCAGGGATTTTTGGGGCATCTTATCTATCATATCATATCTCCTATTACGTTTATTAAAAAATATGAAATTGAAATTTTATTTCAATGACTTAAAGGTTACCAAATCAATGTATTGATTTTTTAGGTACGACTCAAAAACTACTTTTGAATCCAGTTTAAGATTTTCATAGTGATATTAAAAGTTTTTAGAAATAATTTTTTTTATTTTTTAAAAATTTGTTATAATTAATAATTTTTTAAACTTAATTTCATATTTCACATACTTTATTTTTTAAATGTATGAAAATGACATATTTATGTTTGTTGTGGTTAATATTTACATAACAGAAAAAAAAATAAGTATGGAAAAATAATTAAGAATGTCCGCATGAAAATATAAAAAAATAATTTAATTTTAATAGGTTGAAAATTTATATTTGTATAATTCCTAAACTTCTTAACCAAACGGCGATATCTAAAATTAATTTGCACTAAAAACAAAATTTGAAGCCAAATATGGATCTTAGCATTTAAAATTTAAAAATTTGCTATGATATCAATTGGAGAAGGCTCAATAAGCTTATTTAATATAAATTGTTTGGATACGACCAGAGAAAATTTTTCAGAAAACACTCGCTCGTAATAAAATAAAAAGTTCCTCCAAAACTCATAGTTCCCGAAAAAAAAATGTTAACGCTAGAAAAACGGCAAATTTTACTCAAGTTTTATAAAAATTATTTCGCACCAGAATTTTAATTTGAAACTTTTTGATTATCTATTTTACATTTTCATTTCTTTACATCTTTTAAACTTATTTTTTAAATAAATTTCTGGTTGGAATTGAAGCCGATTTATTTGATAGCGGTAAAAATGACCGCTCACCGTCTCTAGTGTTAAAGGGGTGAAAAAGTATGACGTCACGTCCAAAATACCGAGAATAAGCTGCACTGCAAGCAAAGATTAAAATAATAATAATAATAAAGATATATGTTGTGCTCCATAGCCTTGTGAAAAGGGACCGGATTAAAGAAAGATAGTCGGTAGTCCCGCAATGCAAATGATCAGCTTCCATTCAGGTGGGTTTAAAAGGCAGATGTTGAAACTTCGTATAGTGATAATGTGAGAAAGCGAGTATTGCGACCAGTGTTGAATTCAGACATTTTTCTCCGGGAGGGACTTCCGTGGCTCCGGGGGGGGGGCAGGGGGCAGGTAATCATCCTAATGCAAGATCCCCAGTATTTCGTTCCCATTCAAGCTCGGTACTCATTTTATCGACATTGAAGATATGAAAGTTGGGTGAACGTTGCTTAGCCGGGAGTCGAACTCGTGACCTGTAGCACAACAGGCATATTACGATCCTGCCCACTATGCTAATATGCTGTGGGTTATTTAATAAGATATCGAAAAATGATATAATCAGTATCAATAAGAAAAACGTGTTATTTAGATATAACTATATCAGTATTTTATGTATTTGATTATTTTTTGTTTTATGATATTTTTTGTTTTCATTTTAAATTAAAAAAAAAAAAAAAACATATGAATAGTGTGGATAAACAGGTTTAGAAATATTAATTGTTAATATATAATGAGAATTAAAAACTTATAAATAATCACTTACATTCTTGTTGTCATTGTTAGAATACGCTGGTTTAAAACTCGCAAAAATATGTTTTTGATCAGTGCTAATCACTAGCCTACACGTTCTGAGCAAGAATGCAAAATCGGCAGTTTGAAGAGAATCTAAATGTAGATTAAAGTTGAAAATCTCTTTTTCACCATTGCATGCTTGATAATTAATAAAACGTCAACGATGCATTTATGAATATCCAACCATCGTTCTTTATATATAATATAAATAACATTATCTGTTTTTAGCGTCAGAAAACGTCAAAATTCAAAACATTCCATGATTCATAACTCTGATTGTTTCAGCTGTAGGAAAGTGGAACTTTTACTCTTTTGTTTGTTAAAACATGGATAACTTATTTTATAAATATAGTGAAACTTCCTGGAACGGTCACTCCAACCAACGGTAACTTCCTAATACCGGTCATGTCTTAGCTTTACTGAATTTCTTCCATGGAAACAATATTACACTAAACTTCCGAACAATGAATTCTGATCAACGGTTACCTCATAGAATTTTATTACGATATATTTTAATTACAACTGAGATTGCGAAGAATTTAAACTTTAAGTGATCAGTTGAAAGTTATTCAGACATTGTTGAATTCAGGGGGTCCCCCGGAACTATGAAAAGTCCCCCCGGAAAATTTGAGATTTTGTATTTTCATTGGTCAAAAATTGCAATTCTCCTTCCCTCCAGGAACTCTATAATGTCCCCCGCCGGAGCCACAGAAGTTCCTCCCGGAGAAAAGTGTCTGAATTCAACACTGTATTCAGGATAGCAAAAAAAAAAAGGTATGCGTGCACGAAGATAAGCTGAAATTTACAAATGTGGAAGGACCCAAATATATGACATTCTAAAAAAAGTGACTTTTATTTAGAGAAGATGTTTCAAGGTGTAAATTTAAAATCTAATCGTCGAAGAATTAGTAATGATGAGATTGATATGTTGCTTTTGGAATGGCTTTCAAAATGTCGAGAGGAAAATCTCTAAATTTCAGAACCAATGTTGTAGAAAATGCTTCATAAAATGTCGATAAACTGAGAGATTAAAAATCTTGCACTCACTCAAAATGATAACAAAATCTATAACAAATTTGGGGAAATGATGATGCATTTAGAAAAAGAGGTATACTTTTGAAAAACAAAAATACTGCTAATAAGCGATTTCTTTAGGGTAAAATAATAGTATGTATTTTTTAACTGTAAAAATACAATAATTTTGATTTTAATGTACTGTAACTTTGATATTTTAAAATTTAGAACCTTTGAATAATGGCCACCTCCGAAACACGTTCACTTTATCATGCTCCCAGTGGTGGCCGCTATTCACAGGTTTTACAGTATAACTTATAGACTCGAAGATTTCATAAAAGTTTAAATTTGTATGTAGATTTTTAAATAAGTATTTTTATGTCAATAGTTTATTTATATTCCGAAGAAAAACATTTATAAAATTTTTGAATTGAAGTAATTCTTTTAAAATTGACAGTTAAGGAATTCATAATTGGTCAATCATAAGCAAGGACTCCATATATAATCTATAAAATTGAAACTGTGGATTGTAAGATATTAAATGTTATGTAAAGCGATATTAAAGAACTGATTGTCATCGAAGGTCCGTAATCTTCAAACTTGATAGCGATTTAATAGCTACTGCTTTTATTATTATAGTATGAAGAGGTAATAGTTATGAATATTACTTAATCCTTTTCCAATGAATGACAACATATGAGACGTTTAAGGTATCCAAAATCTTTTAACTGGAACATCAGTAATTGAATTCATTAAAGGGGGTTGGCACAATATTCTACCAGAGAAATTTTAACCTTTTCCTGTTTGAATACCGCTCAATTTGAACAAAAACTGCTTTTTTTTAATAAAAATGGTGTCAAATATGCTAGTTTTGCAATTAAAGAGAAAAATAATTCCAGCTTTAATGGGTCAAAGGAACCGTTTACTTTTTAAAATGGTAAAAGTATTTTTTTTAAATAATAAATGAAAGTCCGTTTGATTGTGAATATTTTGACACCGCATTTTAACCCAAAAAGTAATTATATCCCGAGATATTGTAAATTTTGTTAATATACTCAGCACAATTACCCACACAAATGAAACTTTAAATGGCTTTTTCTCCATGTTCATATTTTCTTCACAATCATGTCTTAAAAATGATAAAGCCGTTTTTTAAAATTGTTATTTGAGATAGAGATTAGAAATCTTTTTGTACATGTTCTTAAAAATGTATGTGATAAAACTGCGCAAGGAACACGCCTTCCTAGTTTTTGTTATTAGAAAGAAGTATATTATTGTTAAACCACATGTAACAGTAGAAAAAAAAAATAAATGTAATATCAGATGTATATAAAAATCCGCGCGTAGTCTTGTGTAACACGCATTCAAAAATCAAAAAAGTAAATAAGTAAATAAATAAATCAAAGGGAAAAAATATTAATTTTTAAAAAAGTAGTATGGATTTTAAAAAATTCAAATTTTACAAACTTTTTAAAATTTTAATTAAATACCCAGTCTTTTTTTTTCAAAATTTACTTTTATTGAACATTAAAATGCAGTGAGCCCATTGTTCACCATTGAAGCATATTTTAAAAAATAAACAAAATTGTTGAAAAGGTAAATTGCCTCCTTTATAAATAGAATAAATAGAAATTTTTAAACTTGTAATATCTCATATTTTCTACGATTACACGAAGTATAAATTACAGTTTATAAAACTTAATGCTGCATAATTAAAAGAAGCTTAACAGACGATCGTCGTGAAGGGATAAATAAAAAGTAGTGGAGAAATTATTTTGCCTAAATCTTCTTTAGGAACAACTTTGGATATCCGAGACCTTGCAGCCAGGGTAGAACATCCTCCGAGAAGTCCAAACAGGCTTGCTAGGAATAAAGAAATTAATCATTGGAAATCAGCCCCAAAATGAAACATAACTCACAAGCAATAAACCATTAGAATACAGTGGTGCACCCAAGACTAAGCTTTGGAGGAGGCTAGCGTATTTTAGAGGTCTATATTTTCTCGATCTAGCCCGGAATGTCAGACGAGCTTGGTCGGATTTATTTTATTTTATTTTATTTTATTTTATTTTTTTTTTACATTTTATTAAAAATGGATGAGATGTGTAGCTCCCGGGCGCATTTTCAGAAAGAATCACGTTTTGAGCACCTTATCGCCAGAACAACGATTGGCGCTGAGATGAAGTCAATGCTACGCACCCTTTCTTGTTTGTGACTTCAAACGCCTAGCGAATAGCAACCTTTCCTTCTGCAAAGAGATCGCGCTTATTGTTCATTTATTTTTTCCGTAAATGTTATCAAGCAAAGATTATAATATGAGGAAATGTTATTCACCGTTGTTTACGATTAAAACATAGCTTAAAACAAAGAATTTTTTCAGATTAAAATGCTTTAAATTTCACAGAACATCTAAACATAGTTTTTTTTCCCCTCAATTCAAAAATACTATTTCCTTAACTCGCTATGTTCGAAGAAATTGAGAAGTTAATTAAAAACAGTAGTAAAGATTATCTTGTAATAAATATAATTCTATTAATCATATGTTTTATGACACATTTAAACTTAGTTTATTTTGTGTTTGGCGATGCAGTTAGCTGAACGTTCTCGCTTTCGCCAACTCGCCAAGGCTGGTGCTCAAAACGTGATTCTTTCTAAAAATGCCTCCCGGACATACATATTTTCTATTGACATGATACAGAACGAAGACTGAGTGGTGGAAGCGTGGAACAAACAGCGAAACTTGGGGGAGGGGCTTTGAAAATTTTTCATTTGGCTAATTCTGCAGTCTTAAACCTCTTTTTAAAATAAAAAGAAAATATTATTTTAAGTGGTGAATATAAAAAATGTTAATATTTCAAATTTCATAAAAAATTTTATAAATAAGAAAAAGATTGTGAAAAGATTACTATTTTTCAAAATTTCTATTTTGCAGAATCTCTTAAAAAGAAAAAAATTAAACTTTCACAATTTTAGAAAACTTTAAGTAGTTAGTTTAATCTTGCGGTCTGGAAGGGACTTCAGACAATTTAGCTCCCCCCATGGATGCGCCACTGTTAGGATAATATTCCTAAATAAATGCTTTTAACTTACCAATGTGATAAACACCTTCCTTTGAAGCCAGTCCAACCCCTATATTTTTCCCCAAAAGGGATACAGATCCCAAGAGACCCAAATAGGGGTCTCCCACTTTGTAGTATTTTAAAAGAGGCACAACTATGACGATGAGAAAAATCCCGAATACTGCGTAAATGGATGTGATTGTAGAATATTCCGTGTTGCTCCAACCAAACTGATGATGCACATAGAGGTAGTTTATATCTCCAGTCGCTGAAATAATAATAATAATAATAATAATAATAATAATAATAATAATAATAATAATAATAATAATGATGATGACAACAACAACCACACATAAATTTTACTTTGTCTTCGCATACGTTAAATTTTCATTTTAATAATTTTATTGTGTCGTTTCTTATTTATTTACGATTAATTGGAACTTTATAAGAAATATGTAATATTTCCTAAAAATCCACCTTCCTTCCCCTCCTTCAAATCACAAAGAGAAGATTTCAGGATGTACCTCTCATAAACTTTATCAAGAGATCATCTATTTTCAACTAATAGTCGTTTCTGACATTACAGGAGCCATAATTCTCAAAGGAATCTTGTGTACAGACAGTATAGTGACGACAATATAGTAATGACTTTCAGATATTTAAAATCTGTTCCCTGGGCATTACAATATCACTTGACTCTCGGAATCCATATTTGACCTCTCATAAAATTTATCAAGAAATCATCCATTTTCAACTAATAGTTGTTTCTAACATTACAGGACCCATAATTCTCAAAGGAAGCTTAAGTACAGAAAGTACGGTGACAATAATGTAGTAATGATTTTCAGGTATTTAAAATCTGGATATTTCAAAATCACTTGAATCTCGGAATCCATATATGCATGTCCGAGAGGCCCAAAGTAAGGTAATACCGTGTTCGCACTGAGTTAGTTGAGTCACTTAACTTTAAGTCACTTAGATTTTTTGAAGCGGGATACCGGAATTAGGCTTCACCTGTTCGCACTTGCTAAATATTGTAAGTGACTTAACTTGGCCAAACTGACATCTGGGCATGATGCGCATAAGTTCTGAAATTTGTAACTGTAACTTCTAACTGCTTTTTTGTTTACACAGTAATTATCCTCCCATATTTCAATTAAAAAATTAATTTTGTCATGCTCCCAATTTATTTTGCGAAATAACAGTTTCAACATTTTCCATTTTTTGACCTTTGATTACAAAAAAAACCCCCACAAACACACGTGTTAAGCAATTGGGGTGAACAAATAACAATTTGAAATAATTTATAATTATTTGTAGGACTCAACTTCAGTAATTTAATATTGAGAATTAAATATTCTAAAATTAAGAAATAATAATTAAATATTCAGAAGGCATATTTCCACTCAACTCATAGTTAAGAGAGCAAGCTCACTTAAGCAAGTTTCAGAAACTTGCTCAAGCAAGAATCTTGATTCCGGGTACGACCGCTTCAAAAAACTTCAAGTTAAGTGACTTAACTTTCTCAGTGCGAACAGGATATAATGCCTTTGTTTCGTCCAAAATTAGAGTGGATGGAAGTCTCTCTTTCGCCAGGAATTGCCAAGACGCTACCCTTAGCAGCAAACCCCGCGTTGATGTGGCATGTTTCTGAAATGAACTTTCTGAAAGATTTTAAATTCTACTGATGCCTCACTCAAAAAGACCCGGATGATAGTGTTAAGTCTACGGGGACGTTCTTTTCAAATATCTTGTTCAGATTTTAATATTTTCCCATGATTTTTTTTTAAATATGGTAGCTGAGGACGATCTACAACCGGGCTTGTTTTTACCTTTTCGATTTTGTTTAAAAATATTTTGATAGTTTAAATTTCAGAACCAGTTCTGGAATTCTAAGTATTTAAAAAAAAATCTGAAACCAAAATCGTTAAAGTAGAAACTAGCCCAGTTTCAGATCTTCCTCAGCTACCATATGCAAAAAAAAATCATGCAAATATATTAAAATTTGAGCGAGATATTTGAAAAGAACGCCCTCATAGACTCAACTTTATCATCTCTGTCTTTTAGAGTGACTAGTGTGGGATCTTAACCCCTTAACTGGTTAATTCTTTTCCGTTCAATAAATTGAAAATAGTGTACTCATACCACTATCATTTAAATAAAATATTCGTAAAATTTAGTCTAAACATTTCCGCCTTTCAATAGTATGAAAATTTTCTTAAAATAATAGTGGTGTCAAAAAGCTTCAAATGATGAAATAAGGAAATTCGTCTTGCCCGAACGGCGTTCGGGCAAACCAGTTAAGGGGTTGACTCGCAACACTAGTCACAGAAAAAAAAACCCGGATGATAATGTAAAGTCTATGGGAGCATTCTTTTCAAATATATGGCCCAAAGTTTAATATTTTTACATGATTTTTTTTGCATAGGATAGCTGAGGACGATCCACAACCGGCCTAGTTTTTAGTGGTGAGTCACACAGGGCTTTTTAATTTTAAGAGCGGTACAGTATATTCAAACAGCACATTTGCTGTTTTTTGTCAACACGTATCAATTATTTAAGTAAAACAATTATTATCACCATATTTATAATACTATCACCTTAGCGATAAAATACAGGGATTTAAAACTATGATTTTTATTCTATACATAATAAAGGCCTAAATCAACATCTGCACTTGAAATTTAATCATGAAGAAATTACAATTTTGAAAAAATTGACCCCCCAGATAAATTTTTGCAATCCAAATAATTTTTTAAAAATAATTAATTTTAAAACAAAACTTCAATATGTATATCTATATTTACATTTACATCTATATATCTGTCTAATCTCTCTCTCTCTCTCTCTCTCTCTCTGTATATGTACACATATATATGCTTGTGCATATAATATCTTAATGAAAAAGGTATTGTAAATGTTATCTTAAAGCAGTACTATAACGAACATATTTTGTTTGGCCATTTATTCATGTAAAATTCTAATAAAAAAAAATAAATTATAAATTATTATTAAATTTCTATTTATGTCAAATAAAAAACTTATACAAAAGGCTAGATACTGGTAAGTTTGTTGTAGAAAATTTCCTAAGGTAATCGAATCCTTTCTTTGTATTTTGGACGAATTTCTTCATTGATTACAGCCGATAACTATAATTCTCTGCTATATACTACTCTAGTCTGAACGTGATTTTAGTAATTTTCCTCATCCGTCCATCCTCCAAAAAGGAAAAATCAAGCCTCAAAATAAAATGAAATAAAATAAAACTAATTAGTTAACTAAGAGTCCAAGAGTCGACAGCACAAAAATCTATGTTATCGAGCACAAGAAAAAAAAAATCTTTATTTTATTGAAGATTAATAATAGGAGAATCTAATGATCCATGTCTGCCGGGAGTGAAGTGGTGCATAAGTCAAAAATTAATATCATTAGTGGCTCACTCGTAGGTTTATAATTGTGTTTTCCATGTTTTCATACCTTTGATTGTACGACAAATAACAATGTTAAACCTACGAGTAAACCACTAATGATATTAATTTCTGGCTTACGCACCAGTTCACTTCCGGCGGACATGATCATTAGGTTTCTCTATTACTACTCTTCCATAAAATAAAGGGGTTTTTTTTCTTGTGCTCAATAACATAGGTTTTTGTGCTGTCGGCTCTTGTACTATAAGTATATCTGTAACAGTTTTGAATCAAAGTTTATTTTACAAGCTCAACTAACAATATTAACTAAAATTCTAAATGAAGATGGCATGCGATACAAATTAAAATTCTAAGATATTATCTCAGAACTTTAAATTAAATATTACAATAAAAGCATTTTGAATTTGCAAAGGAATGAGATATGCAACACTGATAGAGTATAATAATAACTGATATAACACTGATGGTATAATAAATACATATATGATTTAAATGAATACATAACATACATATATAGTACTTTAAATGCATAAAAGTAAATAATACTTACAATTAATTGTAATAACCAGGAAACACATTGATATGATTAGAAGAATCACCTGTTTCCTTCCCTGGTGTGGCCTTGCTTTTGCAACTGCAGTGAAACTCTCCCAGAAAGTTTTGCAAGAAAACAGTTTCTTCAACTTGACTGACCACGGATCGTCATTATCCAGCCCCGTTGTTTCTTTCAGAACGAACATTACCCAAATAAGGCTTAGAAGTAAACCGCCGGTGGCGAAAAAAAACACTGCCGGATAACCTAAAAATTTATAAATCCAGCCTCCTGCCATCGCTCCGACGGGCATCGCAAATCCGGATGCAATTTCCAGGAAAGCATATTTCATTGTTCGCTTTGCGAATGGCGTCGTGTCTGAAGCATAGCTGTAGACAACAGCTAGAATGGATACTGGACCTCCAAGTATACCCGTGAACAGAGCCGGGATGAAATAGTATTCTACTCTGGTCTCTAGAAAATATGCACAAACAGTTGAACCTATCGAATCAAGAATCATGCCGCTTATTGCTACAATAACGGGGAATTTTCTTCCGTGATGGTCACTCCATGGTCCAACAAAACAAGCCAGCACTGCGGCTGGGGCCATCTGAATAAGCGTATGCCCAAGTTGGTAGTTGGTAGCTAGTCTCTCCACGGAATTTTTTATTTTTGTGTAATTTTCTAAGTTTTCACAAATAAAGGAAGGATATCCGTAGTGAACTAGACAGACTTTGTCCAGTATCATTGTTGTGGAAGAAATTTTGGTCATGACATAGGAAAATGTGAATAAAAAAGCTACTATTTCGAGTTTCAACTTGCTTAGTTTGATACCACATTGTAACATTCTGCCCTGAATTCTTGAAACTATTCTTTTTGTTTTACCACTGTTTTCTGGATCAGTATTCCCAACTGCATGGGAATCTATTGTGTTGCTAGGTGCTCCTTGGTACAATTGTGCTGGATCAGTATTTACATCTGCATGGGAATGTATTGTGTCACTAGGTGCCCCTTGGTACATTTGTGCTGGTCCATTATTCCCAACTGCATGGGAATCTATTGTCTCGCTAGGCACTCCTTGGTACACTTGTGCTGGATCATTATTTCCAGCTACATGGGAATCTACTGTCTCGCTAGGTGCTCCTTGATACAATTCAGGCTCATTATTTTCAACTGAAATGGAATGTAATATGCCCCTAGGTGTTCCTTGGTAAAATTGTTCTGTGGAGCTGATATATTTTGGAGTGACTGGGGCCATCATAAGAGTTTTGTGTCTAAATAGTTAAGTTTCTTTTTATCATTTGTTTTCATAATTTTTTCTGGTCAATTCCTAGTATATAAGGCATTTGCAAATGTTTCTTAGTTCATGATCTAAAGGAATAAAGTATCAAAAAATGAGTAAATACTTGAAATATCATTAAATACTCAAGTCAAAACTTTATTTAAAATAAATTAACAAAATAGACTTCCAAATGTCATAAAGAAATAAAATTTAGATGTTTATGACATGCTCCATTATAACATTGAAAATAGAGTTGACAAATAACGTATCGTGAAGTTCGTCCAATGAGGTTATAGCAATTTGAGCATGATGTAAAAATATGTAAAATAGAATAAGCAATTATTTGGAAAGTAGTTAGTTGAAAATTCACATTTTCCCCATTAAATTGATTGTAAATTAGACATAAAAAATTGAATGTAGAGTCAGACAGAAGATTAAGAATATCCCATGTATTTTAATTCCACAATGTTACAGAAAAAATACACAAAGTAAAAACAGTTGTTCTATTGGGAATTATGTCTTTTTTCAATTGGTGCATAAAAAATAAGATTAAAAGACCATCTTCATGCAGGAATCAAAATGAGCTTTTAAATTATCTATTCGAAAACCTGATTAAACTAAAATTTTGAATTTTCAATGTTAAATTCATTTTCAATAGTCGCAAAATTTTCAATGCATATAATTTTTAACATAACTCAAAAACCCATGGTTAATAGACTGAGTTTTGGATTACCGTGTTTAAAGCTGCTAAAAATCGATTTCAGTTAAATTGTCTGTAAATTACGATACATACGTAGTAAATCTAGGAGAGTCTTCGCACATTTCAAAAGAATAATAATAAAAAAAATCTAAATGTTATTTTTTTTGCCTAGTTATCCATTTGTAATTTTGACTTCATTTGTTTTTTATGCATTTTCCTTGTTGCATTGTTTTTTTGCTGTTTTTATGCCTGTTGCACGAATTTTAAGTGAGCTATTTTGTATTGCCTCTATATGGTTGACTATAAATATTCTTCGGTACATAATCCTTTCTTCGGTTTCCTTCAGGAAATATTTGGCATTGTAGCCTAAAAAACATATTAAAAATTCCAACACACATTATAGACCAGGAGGCGGCAGTACAGACAATCACCTCATCGAGTTCACGGATGAAAACCTAGGATTAGTTAAATTTCTATTCGCATATTAAAACGAAATCGGTCTGTCAAGTCATATACAGGTGGAAAACACCCAAAAACCCGATTTTAGCGGTTAACTCAAAGGCTTACCATTATGTTTTTCTGCTCCCAATCCTCCATGTTTTATACTTTTGGGTGCAGGAAAGCACAAAGGTAAACTTACGAGTCAATCATTAAAATCGGGTTTTTAGGTGTCTTCCACCTGTATATGACTTGGCAGACCAATTGCGTTTTAATATGCGAATAGAGGTTTAACTAATCCTAGGTTTTCATCCGTGAACTCGAAGACGTGATTGTCTGTGCTGTTGCCTCCCGGTCTATTACTTACCTGCAAAATAAAATAAAAATAAACAAATAAATAAAGTAAAATAAAATAAAATAAATAAATAAAAAAAATAAAATAAAATAAAATAAATAAATAAAAATAAAATAAACAATTGTTAAAAAATTTATTTTAGTTAGTAAAATTAATTTATTAGCAAATTAACTGTTCACAAATTAAAAAAATATATAAATATTTAATTAATTTATTAACAAGTACATTATAAATTGATTAACCAAAATAATTAAACAAAATTGATTGAATAGCAACTGTATTATAAATTTACTAGCAGGGGTGACCGAGCTCAGCTCGGTCAAAATTAACTTTGTGTTCAACTCGATATAGTATTATTACTGTAAAACATGTTATTAATAATAGTATTATTTACAAAAACAATCAATGAGAAAACTATGTTTGTATGCACATGTTCATAAATTTTACTTTATTTTAAAATTTACAACGAAAGGACATCACTCCAAATCACTTTTTTAGCTCGACTCTGATTAGTTTAACTATGCATCTCGAAGACTATTAAGAATGTGTAAGAAATTTCTTCACATTCTGAAAGACAATGTTTTTTGCCAGATATAACCAAATTTGGACACATTCTTTCATTTGGCGCCAAATATGTGTTTTGGTTTCGTAACCTTAATAGTCGATTTTTCGGCCAAATTTCGCCAACTTATTGGCTTTTGCCATAATCTCGTGATCCTGACCCTTATTACCCAAATGATCCACTAATCACATGTGATCAAACATGTGACTTAGCTCAATGGTCTTCAGGTAATCAAAAACAGTAGAGTACAAAATGAATCAAAATCATTTAAGCCATTTCTTAAGTAAAATTAGCTTGACAGCATTCAGCAATGAAGCGATATGACCCACTAATATAATTTTGTTTAATATGCAACTCCGCTCAATAGTCTTCTCGTGACAAAAGACGTTCCGTTGCAAAATTTTGGTAAAATTGACTGAGTCGTTGTTATATATAATTCGAATGACCGAACCCATTAAGACCTAAAACGACCCACTAATTCAGGGCATGAAATTTCAGCTTAAAAGGTTGTCGCCAGACTAAAATTTTTACTCGCCACTATTTTACACTCATTCAGACAATGCCAGCCCCCACACCTGCGCAGAAAATGAAATATTTATGACAAATTTAATTTAAATTGACGATTGCTAGAAGGAGCTGTTTGTTAAATCCAGAATATTTTATATTTATAAAAAATATGAGATATTTTCAAAATATTAACAGATGTAGTACGAAAAATTTTCTATTGACCGAAAAAAATGCAGAAATTGATAAAAAAATACAGATTTACTGCTAAAAGAAAAAAATAACATTAACTCAAAATAAGCTTGTATAAGGTTTCAGTGGTTACAGAAATACATACCAAGGCTAAGTTCCTGTACTATCAGCACTTTAGGTTTGCGTAGTGCTTACTGTCTTTCTGCACTGAAATATTACTTATCAATTGCAGCTGTAGGGCCAAACTCTGTCAGGGTGGGTCTATTAACAAAAATTCTGAGCAAATCATTCATTGTCCCATTCTTCAGAGAGTTCCTGTATGCTGTCTTGAGTCCGTTGTAACACTTTCTCACATAAAGCTGTACTTACTAGTAAAACAGCACAAAATGTTAATATCTGGAGCAAATTGGGGAATCTTGCTGAACATTTTTCAGTTTAAACTTTCTCCAGCATCTCTTTCAATGTCAGTGATGGGAACATAAATTTAAATTCTGCCCACTCTGCCAATACAATATCTACTTTTTCGTTACATTTGGGTTCAAATACACAAAGATCTTGTTTATTTCTTCTATCCATATTGAAGAATTTTTTCTTTGGGAGGCCAACCTACAGTGTCAAAAATATGCACATATGCTATCACATCTGATGACATAGACTGCAGTCTTTCTGTAATGTATATCGTTGTATTTTTAATTAATGTCCCTCTTAAAGTCTGAAACTCTTCCTCCCCATTTTCTATGTTTGTCAGCGGCACATCCTTGATTATCCCTGAAATGGATAGTTGGTCTAAAAATTCCTGTTCGCTTGGTCCAACACTAGATTCGAGATCTGTTAGGACTAAGATGCAATGTTCAATTTTTATTTTCAAAGATGAAATGAGAAGTTCCTTGTTTTGTAATGCCACACTTAAAGGATTCAATCTGCGGTAGAAATCCAAGACGAAGTACAAAACTTTAAGAAATTTATAATCCTTCAAACTTTTCAGCAAATCCTTTGCTTTAGATATGTCATTGTCTTTTCCATGAGTCACTTGTTCAAGATGGCTTACAATAGTGTTCCAAAATTGCAAGAGGGTTTTACTGCACTTTCTTCGTTGGATAACCATCTAATAGTGTGAATATCACCCAGTTTAAGAATTTCTTCTCCTAAATTTTCTGCTCTTTCTTTTACCATATGTAGTCTTTTAGCAGAGGCATGGTAAAATTTAAAAACACTTCTAACAATTGAATCAAATGTTTTAAGCTATTCAACTTTACCATATGCATCCAAAACAGCTAACTGCAAACGGTGTGCAAGGCAGAGAATGTTTATCAATTTAGGACAAATAGATTTTTCATAGCTAATCCTGATTTGTATCCAACTATATTTGCAGCGCCATCAGTACCCAAGCTTAAAATATAACACCTGTTTCTATATTCATTTGGACCAGTAATATTATCTAGAAAATTAGTCATGGCTGTGAAATAACTGGATGAAGTAGAATTCGGCAGCTCTATTAATTCGAATATGTCCTCTTAGATATGATTATCTTTTGCATCCACGTATCGAGCATACACATTTATATGCTGAACAGATGACTGATCTGTAGAACCAGCACCGTGTGAAATCTGGGCTAAGGGGACGGTCGCCCCAGGGCGCGAGAATTTAGGAGGTACAAAATTTATACAACCAACGTCATTTTTTGGCCTGTCACAAAAAAAAGTTGGGGGGCGGGGGCACCAAACTGGAACTTTGCCCCGGGAGCAGTTTTCTCTTCGCACGCCTCTGTGTAGAACCATCAACTAGAATGCTGATATATGTACACTTTTTTAAGTTTTGAACTAAATCTAACATCAAAGTTTCGGCACAAGCGAAGAACGATCTGATTTGGTATTGGAACGTGCATGGTACGAAAGTGGAGGGAAGGGGGGAGGGAATGAATGCAGATATTGGAATTTTATTCCTCCGTAAAAAAGACGAAGAAATAGGCAACACATTTTTACTTCTTTTATAAAATAAATACCACCGCTTTATTTTGAAATACTTCCGCGTATCGCTGTGCATAGTTTGATTTGAAGCACAACATTTTAAAAGGTGAAACTTACTCGCCAACCTTAAATATTTACTCGCCAATGGCGAGCTGGCGAGTGGAAATTTCGCGCCCTGCACTAATTGAATTGTTACGTGCATGTGTCCTATCTCAATGGTTTTCTTTTCCCCGAAAACGATATAATAGAAAATATACTCAAAATGGTGAGAACAATTTTCTAGATAAAATTAGCATGACCCACAAATGACCCTTATATCGAAATCTCTCGAAAATGTGACTTAGTTCATTAATTTTTGCGTGCCGAAAAACGTTAAATACAAAATTTAGATAAAATCGATTGAGCCAATTTTTAGGTATAAATAGTTTGACCTTGACGCATTATGACCCAAAATGACTCATTAATCGAGTTTTCTCAAACATCTGACCTAATCCAATGATTTTCTTGTGTCCGAAAACGATAGAATATAAAATTTAGTCAAATTTGCGCGAGACATTGTCTAGATAAAATTAGAATAACCCAAAAGTGACCTACTGATCGAAATTTCTCGAACATGTGACATAGCCCAATGATTTTCTCGTGCCAAAAATATGCTGTATACAAAATTTCGTTAAAATCGATTCACCCGTTCTTTAGATATAGCTTGACCATGACCCATCATGACCCACAAATGACCCTTATAATCGAAATCTCTCGAACATGTGACTTAGTCCATTAGTTTTCTTGTGTATAAATATTGTTACACTCAAAATTTCGTTAAACTCGATCCTGCCGTTCTTTAAATATAAATAACTTGACCCAGACACTTTATGACCCATTAATCGAAATTTCTCGATCATGTGACCTAGCCCAATGATTTTTTCGTGCCAAAAAATGTTGCATACAAAATTTCGTTAAAACTGATCCACATGTTCTTTAGATATAGCTTGACATAACCCGTTATGACCCATCATGACCCATAAATGACTCTTATAATCGAAATCTCTCAAACATGTGAGATAGCCCATTAATTTTCTCGTGTCAAAAAACTTACATACAAAATTTCGTTAAAATCGATCCAACCGTTCTTTAAATATAAATAGCTTGACCCAGACCCTTTATGACCCATTAATAGAAATTTCTCGAACGTGTGACCTAGCCCAATGATTTTTTCGTGCCAAAAAATGTTGTATACAAAATTTCGTTAAAATCGATCCGCCTGTTCTTTAGATATAGCTTGATATGATCCATTATGACCCATCATGACCCACAAATGACCCTTATAGTCGAAATCTCTCAAACATGTGATTTAGCCCATTAGTTTTCTCATGCCAAAAGACTGTTACATACAAAATTTCGTTATAATCGATCACGCCGTTCTTTAAATATAAATAGCTTGATCCAGACCCTTAATGACCCAATATGACCCATTAAAATTTTTTCTCGAACATGTAACCTAGCCCAATGTTTTTCTTGTGCCCGAAAACCACAGAATGCAATTTTTAATCAAAATTGCGTGAGAAAATCTCTAGATAAAAATAGCATGGCCCACAATGACCCCAAAAATGACCCACTAACCGAATTTTCGCGAACATGTTACCTAACCCAATGGTCTTCTTGTAATCCAAAGCGATACAATATAAAATTTGGTCGAAATCGTTAGAGCCGTTTTTTAGATAAAAATAGCTTGACTCATAATGACCCAAAAATGACCCACTAATCAAAATTTTTCGAACATGTGACCCAGCTCAATTGTTTTCTCGTGCCGAAAAACGATTGGATACAAAATTTCCTTAAAATCGATCCAGCCGTTCTCTAGATATAAATAGCGTGATCATGACCCAAAATGACCCAAAATGACCCAATAATCGAATTTTCTCGAACATGTGACCTAACCCAATGGTCTTCTCGTGCCTGAAAATGGTGAAATCCAAATTTTTGCGAAAATCGTTAGAGCCGTTTTTGAGATAAAATTTACCCACCCAGACACACACACACACACAATTTTTGCTCGCATTATAGTATAAGATTAACTTTTTTATTTACAAATGTATTTTGTTTGCGAATTAATTTGTTGCCATATTTAGTTTCGATAATTCTATCTTTTTCCATAATTAATTCAAAATGGATTGATTCATATGTTTTGCTCGTAATTTGAAATTCATATAAATTATGTAAATTTGCAATTCATGAAAATTTATCACATCATTCCTTGTACTGAAACTTATGACAAATGCGTCATCTCTCCTAAGTAACAGATGCACAATCTCTCGTATTTCGGTAGGAGAGATTGCGCAGCCTTTTTTTCAAATATGGCCACTTCTAAAATGAATTGTTGGTGCTTGTATCCTTAGTCTAAGTTAGTAGCTTATAAGAAATCGCTTAAGTTAAAAATATTTTGTACTACTGACATTCTATAAAATTCGGAGGAACAGTTATAAAAATTCAAGCACTTACTTTGGTAAAACACAACAAAATAACAACGTTTTATTCCAAATCCCCGGTCGGAACAATCAATGTACACATTCATGTGGATACCGGAAACCACATTAATGCTGCTGAAAAACTACCTGGAGTTGATGCGCACGCAGACTACTGTTTCCTGTCGAATCTCTTTGATCTGCGATCTCTCCTACCTTTATTATATAGAAAATTTTAATTCCATTATTTATGTACTACATAATTAATATTTGAAAAAATATATGTAAATAGCTGCCCCGTCCGGCGTTGCAGGGCCCGTAAATGATATTCTTAAATGAACCTGAAATTGTATTGTAGTTTCATACAGAGAGCGGGGGGAGAGGGAAGTGGCCAGAGACTATGCAAGTACCAGGCAAGTATGCAAGTACTCTTATTCAGTTGGAAAGTTGTGTATAATCGCAGGTTAAGTTGTCCAGAAGTTGTCATGTTGTACTGAAGTGAATGAGATAAGCAATTAATTTCAAGCTTTACATTTTTGAAAAAGGAAATATAAAACATAATATTGCAATAATAATAATAATAATAATAATAATAATAATAATAGTACTTTGCGGAAAAGGTTGCTTTGCTTTCCTATTTTTTGGTTTTAAGATTTTCTGGATTAACTATTATTTGTCGAATTTTACTGGTAATAACGAAACTAAAATGTAAAGAATCCGATTAGAGAAAATTTATTATTATAAACACATACTGCACTATAAAATATAACTACTAAGGATGTATTTGTTACAAATACATAACCTTGCTCATTGGTTCACAAAGTCAGAATTTCAATATGAACTTGTATAATTAAAAATAAAATAAAATATAAAATCAATATTTCGAGCCGTCGTCGTCAGGAAAATATGATGGATTTTTTCATATTTTCTTGAAGACGGCTGCAGAAGACGGCTCGAAACGTTGATTTTATATTATATTTTATTTTTAATTATACAAGTTCATATTGAAATTCTGACTTTGTGAACCAATGAGCAAGGTTATGTGTTTTTAACAAATACATTCTTTGTAGATTTATTATGATTGAATTTTAATAGAAAATTCGCCAAATTAGTCAGCAGCAGTCAAGTTCGTGTCCTTTATGACGACTTATTTATGATTGCCAAAGTTGGCGACATTTCGTCAACTGTTGAACAGCTTGGCGAGATTTTGACATTGATGTATATGAGTATACAGTTTTGTGCTTATGATTAGGAAAATGGTTATAACAATGAAAAATATTTGCGAAAAATCACGTTCACTAAAACTCATAAAATAATCCCTAATTTTTCTTTATCTGTTTCTTAGATTTAGTGTACATTTTAAAAATATAAATATTTTTATGTATGCAAAATTATATACAGAAGTTGCAATAAATGTTAGTTAAAGAAAACAACTGAACGATGAAAAATGTTATTCGGCGTAATTCTATGTGGAAAAATCTTATTATAGTAAGCGAGTTGACTGACTATGTGTACTATAAAACGTATTACAAATTTTCTCTGACTCCAATGAAACCAGCCCCACCAGTGGCCGAGAGGTTCGGACCTCTCAACTGGTAGACGGCAGGTGCTGGGTTCGAACCCAATCGCGGCTGTCGGCCTAACCGTTCGGAGTTTTCCGTGGTTTTCTTCGAACCTTGCGTCAATACGGGTTAGGTTCCCTTAGAAAGACCCCCACGGAGGGCACTCCCCCTGGTCCTATATCCCATTAGCGTAGATAATCGGACGACAAAAATCAACCAACCAACCAACCAACCAACCAACCAACCAACCAACCAATGAAACCATATTGTATAATTCTGGCCTGTGCCAGACATGCAAGTCTTTAAAGGGGATTTGGAAATTTCAACCGCTAATTCGATGGATACAGTTCAAGTTTTTTATTGTTCCAAAGATCTGAACTACATTGAACAAATGGTAATCACTCAAATATACCCAGTGGTTTTCCTTTACCGTATACTTTCTTATCCAGTGATTTTTCTTTACCGTATACTTTCTTATAAAGTGGTTTCTCTTTATCTTCAACATTTCTGATTATTGTAAAGAACAAACAAATTACAGTACATCAAAATTGAAATAATTCCGACATCAGATTCATAGGTGAGCAGCAGAAAATAGTTCACTTATGCACATAAGAGCTTTCGTCTGTTCAAACAAAAGTTACAAATTTCCCAAAGTCAACTTTTATTGTTGAAAATGCTGGAACTGAAAAATGTACGGTAATCAAAGAAACTCGTAAGAGAGTCAATGAGCAGTTAGCATCAGAAACTATTATGCTTATGGCACTAAACAAATTCTACTGCAATAGTAACCATTAAAGGGTACAAAATTATTTTATTAATTACTAATTAATGGATTTTATAACATGTGATGTTTCAAAATTGAGAAAGAAATATGATCATTTTTGATCCAAATACACTCAATTCTATATGAGTAGATCGATGTACTCATTTTTGAGTATTTCATTTTTGTCAGTGTTGACAGACCGATTGCGTTGTAATATGCGAATAGAGATTTAACTAAACCTAGATTTTCATCCGTGAACTCGACGAGGTGATTGTCTGTGCTGCCGCTTCCCGGTCTAATAAGCATAAACGATCTATCTAATTTTGAAGAAAGATTTTTTGGTTTTCATATTAGGCTTTTTGCGTGTTTTGTTTTTCATTAATAGTCTCCAACTGTCAAATAATGCGTGTAAAAGTTTTCTAACAGTGTTGGGGATCCCGCATAGGCCTTCAAGTTTTATTACTTTCTAACTGACACGACCGGCGTTGCCCGGATCCGAGATAACCATGATGCATAAAAAAACCCTTAATATTGACAAAAAAAAAAAAAAAAAAAAAAAAAAAAAAAAAAAAAATCGATTAAAACCCCACAAAAACTCGAAAAATCGTTAAAATTATTTCGAAAATTGCGCTGAAAATCGCATTTAAAATCGATGAAATTCAAAAATCGTAGCAAAGAAAATTTAGTAAATTGGGCTAAAAGTTTGAAACAATTTTCCGTTTATCAGTGTCAAAAAATAGCCACGAAATAGGGAAAAATATTAAAAATCGCACAAACAATTCATAAAATATTCAAAAATCGCTTCACGAATTCCAAATAAGCTTTATTTAAAAGAGAACTAAATTTACTATGTCGGGTTAAAAAAACCAAACCGTATTCCTTTCACTAATGTGAAAAAATCGCTTCGAAATATAAAAAGAACGCTAACATTCGACTAAAAATTAGATTAAAAAAAATCAAATCAAAAAATCGAAAATCGGGCTTCGAGGTGCAAAACTTCATATACAGAGTACCTTCCCTCCAAGTTTTGTAACTCTACGTGCGGCTGTCTCTCCAGAACAGGACTGACACACACACAAACTTCTCTTTTTATTATTATAGAAGATGCTGCTGTAATCTCAGATGCTTCTCGGACTAAAGTTTTCAAATCATTATAATGATGAAGGAACAATCCCAATGACATGCCTACTAAAGTTAATTTGTTCTTGTCATTTCAATAATTACATTATCAACAATGTAAAATTTTTTAAATGTCTTGTTCCCATCATTTTCATCACTTTTTAAACAAAAAAACTCAATTTTTAACGATTAATTAATCAAATTTAAAATTTAATGAAAACTTGGACTTACGCTGAAAAATTTTTATTGATTAAAAACAGACTTTGATACTCAGTGATGTAGTGTGTGTTTTTCTCCATTAAGGTCATGATAATTTTTCTGAAGATGACTCGTTAGAATGAGAACGAAATGTTAGGTGTAAACATGTTTTAAATGTGATTAATGCTGTTTTTTATCTATATTGTACGCTGTTGAGTATTTTTAGTCAATAAAATTTAAAATATACTTATCTGTAAACAACGAAGCGCAGAGCAGATTGAAAAAACAAACTAACAGCAGTTGGAATTAAATAAGGATAAATACCGTATTTTCGGGTGTATAGCCCGCCCCCTGTGTATAACCCGCACCCCTAAATCGAGCAGTGCAGTAAAAAAAGTTCGTGTATAACCCGCGGAGATGCATCGGTGTATAGTCCGCGAGCTATACACCATTTACGAACGTATATTTCGACCAGTGTTCAAAATTAGAAGCCATTAGTCATAATTTTTAACACAAATTTACCAAATTTTTTCGTGATGCATAATATTTACAGTAATTGGGCTAAAAAATTAAGATTATCAGTACCGTAATTTTCGGAAGAAACGCTGCGGCGTTTACGTGTTTCAAGATAAAATTTCAAGCAATGCGGCGTTTACGCGCATTTTTTTTTCAAAGAAACGTGATATTTAAAAAAAAAAATTCAGAAAAACAAATCGGTGATAAATTCAAAATTTCGGACATAAAAGGCATACGTATCTTAGGTCATTGGTTCCCAAAAGGATCGAATCCCCGGAAACGATCCGAAATGCACCAACTCCGAAAAGGAACGATTCCTCTGACTCTATCTGAAATGAAACGACTCCGGAAAAGTTCGATTCCTAGAACTCGTTCCGAAATGAAACGACTCTGTAAAAGGACGATTCCTCGGAATCGTTTCGAAAAAGACTGACTGCTCTGAATCGTTCCGAAATGACATAAATCACGCACTTTTTTTTAATTCTTTGCAACAGGGTAAGGTACCAACTCCGAAAATGAACGATTTCTCGGACTCTATCTGAAATGAGACGATTCCGGAAAAGTTCGATTCCTTGAACTTCTTCCGAAATGAAAAACTCTGTAAAGGAACGATTCCTCGGAATCATTTCGAAAAAGAACGACTGCTCTGAATCGTTCCGAAATGATATAAATCACGCACTTTTTTGTTCTTTGCAACAGAGTCGGTAGATTATTTTTTTGAAAAATAAACTAAAAATGATCTTAAATTCAGAATTGTCGAGATTGGAAGGGTTCCGGATTTTGGATTTTGTACTCTACAAACACAATGGCTATTATTCTATCAGTGCAATACTTGGCGATAGTTGCGACAGTTCTTCCAAATCCAGAAATAACTGTATTTAAGCAGTAAAAAAAAGCCTTTACAAACATGGGAGAACTCTCTAAATTTCGCGGCATAGTGAAAAAAATTTACAAATTTCGATGTTTTTTTCAAAATTTTTAAGGTTTAAAAATTGTAGAAAAAATATCACGATTTCCAATTTTTTAAAAAAAATCTGTATAACCCGCACCGTGTATAAGCCGCGGACTATACACCCGAAAACACGGTAATAAAGAAATGAATTACTGCTATTGAAGTCTAAAATAATTATGTATAGATAGCCAACTCAATAAAATCTTTAAATTTGAAGAAAAATAATAAAATTTAAAAAGTGAAATTTACTTAAAAAATTATTAGTGTATGTAATAATAGCAAAATATTTAGAAAATGCAGTAAAACCCCGATAATTCGGATTAATTGGGACCAGACCCAATCCGAATTATCGAAAATCTAGATTATCCGGAGAATTAGAAAAATAAAATGAAATAAAATAAAACATACTTACAGAAAATCACGTTTTTTTTTTTTTTTTTTTTTTTTTTTTTTTTTAACTTATTAAATGTTTACAGACATGTCCCTTCCGGAGAAAAGTGCCTGAATTCAATGCTGCATCTTGATAAATATAAAAAATTTTCTGCAAGTGATATTGTAGAAGCGTTTTGTCACAATAACAAGGAAACAGACCTATGGGTTGACAAAGATCGGAAAGTGATCCTTATCAGACAATGGGTCTTATAGAGACTATTTTACCTTGCTTTCTTGCAATGCTCTAAGTAAAAATGTTTTGTGCAGTGATTTTTTATGACATTTCTAAGTGGTTTAAATAGAAAATTGGGAAAACTGGAATTGCCATGCCAAACTTTGTGATACATTGTTGTTTATTGAAAGATAACATCAAAGAGTTTAAATAAGAAGGCTTAAGGTATTCTTCCAAAAAGATTTCAGTGTTTTTTTTTTTTAGAATACGATGATGAAACAAGTTAATGCTATAGAAATTAGACAATCACTTCTCAAACTTGAAAAAAAACATGACCAAACCGATCCGGATTATGTGGAGATCTGGATTAACGGGGTCCGAATTAGCAGGGTTCTACTGTACGTAAAATAATACTAATAATTTTAAGTTGAATCTATCGCTGGTGTCGTTATCGATGAGAGGGAATGGGCATTTACAATCTTTATAAACTAATCTTTATAAATTAAGGACATTTACAATATTTATCGGTGAAATTATCTTCAGATAATTAACTTAATAATTGCATTTGCAGATACTTTTATGGATTTTATAATGTAGGTAAGCGAATTTTTAATGCATTGAAATAATTTTAAATTGAATCTTTTGTTGATACTGTTATCGATAAGAGGGGATGGACATTTACAATATTTATAATCTAATCTTTATAAATTTAGGACATTTACAATGTTTATTAGTGAAATTATCTTAGGATAATTAACTTAATTATTTCATTTATAGATACTTTTTATGGATTTTATAGTGTAGGTAAGCAATTTTTTGATACATGGAAATAATTTTAGTAATAAGGTATTTGTACCCTATATGGACAGGGCTCTCAATATGGACATCCCTAATATTTTTAAAGGTAATAATTTTGATCGAGAGATGGGTCACCATTTTCGCTTAGAAAAGCAGTTGAAAAGATAATTAAGGCTGGAAAGTGTAAAAAAACGCGCTGTTCGCCATTTAGGAGGAAACTTGATGTTTCGAGATGTGCTGATCTTAATTACTTATAAGCTCAAATTCTTATTAGATACGGTAAAGTTGCATTAAATGTTGAAAAGTGGAGTATTTTAGAAAGCTAATAAAACATATTTTCGATTGCTATTGCATATTTTGCTTTAAAATATTTTCCTTATTCATATTTTACAAGATTTAGTAAAACTACGCCCGGTTTCCAATATGGACAGCTTAAGTCCCCATCGACTACAACTGAAAGAAAGAAGAAAAATCAAAGTTGCCAAGCAATAAATTGAAAAGGCATCAAAGTGGTAAAATCTTTGTTCAATAAGATGCCATTTGAACAATTCCCCAATAACCTTCCTCCAAAAAACCCTTGCAGAAAAATAAAAAGAACCCCCCCCCCACCCCCCAGTAGGATATTTGTTGGCGAAATCGTAGGTACCAATGGTATGACTTCCTCAACAAAGAAGAGCTGGTACTGCTTCTTTTGCAGTATTGATGCTTTTTCAAACATGCGGCCATGCATCACATGTGGCAGATATGTTCATGAGGATTATGTGGGACTTACTGCCCATGGTGAAAAAGTTTCTATTTGTCCATGCTGTGAGGACTGAGTAATAACAGATGTAAATTCGCAGACAGATGCAATAAAGCTAAGCAAAACCAACAATAATATTTCATAATATTTACTAGTAACTAAGCGGCTTTGCATGGGTCTTCGAAGAGTAAAAGCCGAAAATGATCCTCCCCTTTCGAAAATGCATGTTCTAAAGACATTTACTGTCCCCCCTCTTCCTCCGAATACTTTAAGATACATTTTTTTATTCCCTCTCCTCTAAAATCCCTTGGAAAAGTGGCTCTTCCATACACACTGTGTCGAAAGTCAAAAAGGAAACACCTGTCCATAATAGGGACAGATAGTTCCTTATATGGACACTTGTAAACATTTTTTTGTTTTTATCATTTAAATTAAACCAGAATAATTACAAGGTCGCTAATTTTAATAATGATAGTCAATAGTCCAAGGATAGTGGTCACATATTTTTGGAGTCCTATGACTTGTATATGGGGGTGAAAAAAATACATTTTCCTTAGGGTGTCCATATTGGGTACAGGTACCTTATTGGGATTAGAGATATTTTTTCCAGTATAAATGAGAAGAAAGCAGTAAATATCAAAACTTGAAAAATAAGGACCGCCCTAATGCAAACTTAATGAAATCTGTGTTTCAAAAAATTTACTGCTTGACAATTAACAAAGGATATTACATTAAACATTTAACAAAAGATATATTAGATAAAAATAAAATGATCACTTACTTGTTGTTAATGAACAAATTACTTCAAATAACCATTCGTGTAAAAAAAGAATCTGTGACTAAAAACTTCCGTTAAATAAAGTTGTCATAACATACACATACTCAGTATAATTTTTTAAAATTATTAACAGACAAAAGAGATATTTTTATACTTTAATTAAAAAGAAAATTTTGAATGAAGAAATGGTCATATACAAATTTACATGATTTTAGTCGAAGGAAAACACATGCATTTAAAATCTTATAAAATATCCTACAGCTTTACGGAATTCGCTATGTACAGGAATGTATTATAAAACACGTGAGTCCAAAGATCCATCCTCTGAAATCTGATAAAAAACCAAAAACAATATCTAGTGACAATGCTTGGCACATGTTTATTACAGTTAGATAACGATTATGATGAAGCTGAAAGTTGATTCATGTTGAATCGCTAGAAACAGATAATAAAAAAGCGCAAAAACAGAAAAATCGGAAGTTTAAAATAGGGTTTTATTACAGGTGGAAATTTGCAAAGTCATAGCACTCTCATCTTATGCAAACACTGTAAAAACAGAATAATGACTTTTAATATTTTTCAGAGGATTTCAAGTAATGTGTTTTGATTTGAGCTGGACGCACTTTGCAGAATTTTAAAAATTGAGCAAAATATAATTCATTTTTCTAAAAATAGAATTGGCTTGTCTAATTTAAATGGAAAACTATCCAATTTAATCATTTATACGAAATTTTGTGATTTTGTTAAATACCGTACATAGCATAAGTAGAGAGCACTGGAGGCCAAGGCCATAGACAGAAAAATATTTTTCAAAGTAATTTGTGCCTAGTATTGCCAGGTGTTTCAAATTATAAGGAGAGCTCCAAGACTTGTGCAATGTGCATAAAGTCTCGCTTTTTTATGATGCACAAATTCGTTTAAATTTCTTTTATAATTATGCTAGTCATTTTGCGTCATGCATCATTGCGTCATGAATGCTAAGACAGAATCTCAAGTGATTGGAGAAAAATTTCCTTTTAAACCGGATTCTTCCTTTCTATATATAATTGTATACAGTAGTTTAGTTGTAACCCCTCCCCCCCCAGAGATTATATGCTATAAGCAGGGGTATACCAGAGCGTGTACGCTATAGCTACAGTGGGCTATAGGTATAAGGTCTGTCTCAAAAATTTAAGCACAGGCGTAAAACATCGATTTTCAAAGAAAAATAAAAAATTAAAATGAATAACATTTTTTTTACTTGTAGTTTTTGCAACATTATTTAAACAAATGATGTCAAAAGTAGAAAAAAAACATTACATATAATTGTAAAAAAATATAATAAAAAAATGTTTGGGAAAAAAAACTGTCTCAAAAGTTCATGCACAATGTCAAAAACAGATTTATAATTTTTATAGAACTTTTACATTCTAATTATGTTTTCGTGATTTCGGATTAATTCAAATAAACGTGAGCCCATTGAAACTATTAATTTTTGTAATGTTTCTGGTGGCAAAGAGTATCATGCTTTCTCAATGGCCTCTTGGAGTTCTTCAATAGAGTCATACTGATTTCATCGCCTTAAACCTGGCGAATTAAAATGAGACATTCTCAATCGGGTTAAGGCCTGGATTTAAAGCGGCTAGTCAATAATTTTACATTTTGCGGAGAAAGTCAAAGTATTGTAACATGTGCCAACCTGACGTTAATCTTCCGTAATGCGTGCGTTAGTTTGATCCTGGTTTAATGAATTTCGAACCAAAATTTTTTCAAAGAAGGGAAATCAAATATGTTTAACTTACAAATCTGAAATTAAATATATATATAGATTCATGAAATAAATTTTCTAGTTCGAAATTAGGTTAACCTGAATCAAACTAATCCAGGTATTACGGAAGATTAGTTGAAAATTGGCAGCTATGCATGTGATAAGTTGATTGAGGGCTTGTTGAATAGTCCATTCAGGATTCGCCAAAATGTCACCGAGTGAAAGCAAATGTTGGTTTAGCGTCTCTTGATACTTTTTTGAATCTTGTCTTCCTTTTAGAAAGCCAGAGAGGTCTGGCCATTGTATCCAAATACAACTTCCCCAAACCATAACAGATTTACCATTTTGTTTCCTACTGAAAAATGCCCTTGGTTCCTTTCGCAAATCATCCCAATACGCGTTCCAACCTCAGGGCCATCTAAGTTCCACTTTTTCTCATCATATATATTATAAAGCAGAAATTCTGAAACTTCCAAACGAGTGTTTTCAAAAACTACCCGATGGATTTTTTTGCAGATTATATCATTCGATAGGAAATATTTTTGCGGAGGTTTATGATACAAATATACAGGGATAACTCTGATTTTTCGTACTAAATTTCGTATTTTTCGGTTATTTTTGACGGAAGGGTTGCAACAACTAATTTTTTGGCGATAATTATGTTTAAAAAATGAAATGCTTTCTCTAATGGAAAATAATATAAACATTTCGATAAAAAACCTGTTAATTCATTGATTTAAAATAAATAATGATAAAAAGAAAAAATCCGTTTAATGCAAAATAATATTATGAAAGGAAAATATTTATCTTTAACGAAAAAAAAAAAAAAGAATATTTATAACTTTTAAAAAATAACTCAATGTGAAAGAAAGTTTTGAAGTGACACAATATTTGGCTATTTATTTCTTTCGAGCCAGATTAAAAGAAAACACCTCAAAAATTTCATTAGGTAAAACATAAGTATTTTTTTTCTTTCTTTTTTTAAAAATATTTTTAAATCTAATTTTCCCGTTATGTGTTTTACAGAAGAAACTCGCAGAATTAATATTTTTTAAAAGGCTCCAATTGTTATTTGTATGTTGTTTGTTCATTTGGGTGTTTCAATCTACTTTTGTCGCCAATCAATGCAATTTTAAACCAAAACAAGCACAAGACGGAGCGATGTTTGCAAGCACTATTTTTTTTCTCTCTCTCTTTTAATGAGTGAGAGCATATTTAGGAAAACATTTTACATTTAACTTAAATACATATATAGCAGTTAATACCACAAAAATGAATAATATTTAAATTTTAGGGTAAATGTCTTTCCACATACATAGATATTGTAAAATAATTTAACTGCAACTTTTAAAAAATTTTTTGGCACAGATATTTCATACGCACTACATTGGTGCGATTTGTCTCTTACGCCAATACCATATATACATCTGGGTAATTAACTGACGCGAAAGTGTCATTATTTTGCTTGATATGGCAACCCGGATGTTATTGTCTATTTATTAATAAATTGTCTATTTACAATTTTTTTTCTTTTTTTTCCAGTTATATAAACTATTTTAATCTAGGCACATTTGTCATACATGCGCCACATTTGCGCGACTGCAATAAAATGGCGATTTTATGCCTCACTTGGTAACCTGGCTGTTATTTATTTATTAATAAATTATTATTTTTTTTTTAAAGGATATAAATAGTTTTGTTTTATAATTATTAACTAAACTTTTTAAAATTTATTGTTATTTTCTATTTAAAATAACAGAAAATAATTGTAAACTATATATGTAACTGGTATTTGAAAACAAAATTTTCTCCAAATCGGCATCAGAAGAAAAAAAAAAAAAAAAAAAAAAAAAAAAAAAAAAAAAAAAAAAAAACGCGCCAATGTGGTGCGTATATGTCATGTATACATTTTTTTCACTATACTACAGTATTTAAACATGCTGTATAAATAACGATTATTGTTTTTTCCAAACACGTTTGGCACAGATATTATATACACACTGAGGTATCTGACTATCGCCAAAACGGTGTTATTTTGCCTGATATGGTAACCCAGCAATAGTTGTTTCTGTATTAATAAACTGTTTATTTACTTTCAATTTCTTTTTAGAAATTCTATAAATTGTTTTGCGCTATAGTAACTTTTTTTTATTTATTAATATTTTCTTTTTAAAATAACGAAAATAATTTTTAAAAACGCACATTTCTTCGCTATTCTAAAACGAGGATTTTGCCGCATTGGTATTAGAAGGAAATCTTGCAAATCCGAGTTTGTGATGGAGTTTTTTGTGAAATAAGGTATTTTCAAATGTAAATTGAGTGCTACTTGATTAACACGTCGGCCAGTTTCGCCAAACTATTCAAATTTACATAAATTCATTTTAAATAACGAAAGAACAATAAACATAAATAAAAAATACAAATTAAAAGTCGAATTAAAAAGCACTTATGACGTAAAAAAATACGTGCATCACGTGTAATATCAATTGCTATCATACTTACGATCATCGATTATTGACATTTATTCCTATAATCTGCTATTAATTTTTTTCTCGACAGAATAATCAAGTAGTACCGTACATTGTACAAACTCCAGTTATTACAAAAATAGAGCTAAATAACTAAATTTAGGTGCAAATGCACACACCCATGTTGTAAGAAAGAGGCACAAATGTCATATATGCACCACGTTGGGGTGATACATTTCTGGCGCCACTTTAATGGAAACTTTGTCTTCAAATGACAGATACATTTCTATTTTCTATTTTACTTTTCTATATTTTTTTCTATTTTACTTATGTATAGAGCATAACATTTTATATCATTTTGAAAGTAAATAAATACTTCATTAATAAATTAAAAACAAAGCTGGATTACCATAAGAGGCATAAAATGTTCATTTTGTTTCAATCACGCCAACGTGATGCGTATATGACATCTGTGTCAAAAATGAATTTCACACATTCAAAAAACATTCACTTTATTTTTCTAAGGAAAACTTTATTTAACTTTATTTATTCTGCTGATTCCAAAAACGGAACACTGTAATAGATTTATCAAGAGCAGATGTACGTTGCGAAATATACTATATTATTGATAGAGGATGTATTAAGGTTTCCACAGCTACCCATATCCTCAAGTTGAGAGGTTTAGAGTTCAAAAACTATCAAATGAAAATGAATCACTTGAAAATTGTTTAAATTCAATGGTCAATCTCTGCGATCATAATGCTCGCTATTTTAGAAGTATGGTGAATATTTAAAGATAGAAAACCAACGATTATAAATGCACAAATAAAGTATGAGAAGGTAGCAAATAGCTATTTCAAATCTACTATCGAGATTCTTCATCAGTGCAAAACTCAGCGAGCTAAAAAATAGCAAAACTGAGCAAAGAGACAGAGAGACGCAAGCTTATATACTCGCTATGAGATTGTTTCCTTAGCGAGCCACCAATGAGAAGAAAGCTGCCAAAACCAACTGGGTGGACAAGTAGCGACATCTATCGGAGAACAAACAAAACAAAAACTAAAAAGCGAGTGAAAAAAACTATATTAAAGATTTCCAAATACTTAATTAGGCTTTATTTGCTATTTTAATGTATGGTGAATAGACAATATTTAAATTGCTCTTTTCATACTTGCCTCATTTATCTATCAAACTCTACAATAAATGGTCAACTGAGATATTTTTTTCTTAAAAGCCCGAATTTTATCGAATGCATAAGCTGATACGACAAAATAATATTTTATTATTATTTTAATATATTTTGGCGTCAACGGGCCTTGATTCCATTGTTGTTGTTTTTATTTTTGGCTCAGTTTTGTTTTTTCTAGCTTACTGAGTTTTGCACTCATGAAGAATCTCGACAGTAGATTCGAAACAGCTGTTTGCTAACTATTAATGCATTTTTGGTGCATTTATAATCGTTAGTTTTCTATCTTTAAATACATTGGTGTTTTGTATGATTTTCAGAAATGTGAAAGAGCATTCGAGGTGAAGTTGCTTTAAAAAACGCAATCATATTCAATATTTTGTTTGATTCATGTTTTGTTTTGAAAAATAGACCAGCGCAGCGGGCTTAGCCTGCTAGTCTTTGAATAAAACATTAAGCCATTTGTCCCATTAGGACATGTGTTTTTTTAAGCCCAGTTATTTTTGCCTGTTTGTAATGTAATTTAAGAGAACGTTTGCGAGCCATTTTCTTTAGTATGATGTAATCATACTCTTTAATACATCTATGCACAGACTTTACAGTGTGTATACTTACTATGTACAGTGTTTTTGAACACCTGTACACTGAGATTATTTTTAATTTGCCGCATGAGCATATTTTGTCTATATACCAATCTTCGTATTCTCCGATCAGTCTGAACAATCGTCATATGTGGTCATCCTCATCTGAATTTTTGCTTAAAATTATCACTTCTTGAGAGTATTTGATATATACTTCTCTTTGATTGATTTAAAACTTTTGCAATTTGAAAAATTGGGATTTAAAAACTTTCAAAATCTCACATTTTGTGAATTTTTTACCTTTCGATATTTTTAAAATGAGAGGAAATAATTTTTTCACCTTTTATGTTTCTATAAAAGTGCAATATGATGTGATACAACGTCATTACACACGGCCAATCCCGTGTTTCTAAAAAAATTGTATAAAGTGCTTAAACTTTCGAGACAGCGTTTTGTCAAGTAAAAAGAAAAATCAAATAAAAATAAGTATATATTTTTTTTATTTTAACCATCTAAAATGGCTTATTTTATTTTATTTTGATTAAATGTTGAGTATTTATTGTAAATTAGCATAAAATATTTTCTTCTTCTATTATTTTAAACCAGATTTGTAGAATGCTTAAGCTTTGTCAGACTATAGAAAACAGTTACAGAAATCTATAGCTTCTAGAGGTCTGCTCGGGCTAGGTCCGGCGAAATGGTTCGAATTTTCTAACGGGCCTCATGGGGCCGGCAAAGTCTGTATAATTTTTTCAACGGGCCGGGCTGGGTCGACAAGCAAAATAAACGGGCTGCTCGATATTTTAAAAATGAAAATTACTTAATAATATAAGCACGTAGAGCTGTCACTTTCGCATAGAACTTTGAAATACAGTCGAGTCTCTATATAACGAAATCTATTGTTCCTGTAAAAAATTCGTTATATAGAGAAATTCGTTGAATAGAGAATGACGTTTACATTCCTACTTAATGTATAAATTTTGAACAAATATTATTTTTAATGTGTTTAATTAAGAATTTGAAATGTTTTACTCTAAATGTTAACCTAATATTCCATTTCTTTTTTATTTAAACAGTTTCAAGAAAGAGAATCGACATTTATTTGAAAGCTTAATGAAAATCACAAAAAAAGACTTGCACTAATTTTAAGCGAAGAAATCTGTAATTTTGTTTTGATTTCAAATTGTTAAACTTTCGTAAAAATGTTCAAATTTTAGCGAGGAATAAAAAATTGTAGAGGGAGCATTTTCAACTATTTGAAATCCTCTCCAAATAAGATAAAAAAAAAAAAAAAAAAAAAAAAAAAAAAAAACTCATTATTTTACTGCGTGAAGGTTTTTTCTGTTGCTGTAGATTTTCGTTCTCATGCTCATGGTCAAACTCACCATAACATCTCAACCTCACCATGTTCATAACTCTGCTTAAAATGCCACTATCAGTCAGGTACTGCAATAATGATATTGTCCCCATTTCCAAAAAATCAGAATGAGCAACATTTTCTCCGGCATCTCGCATTCCTTAATTAATTTCTATTTCTTTTTTAAGTTTGCTCAAGTCACGTTTTCTTCGTCCTCAGAATCCACATAGTCCTCTAGTACAGAAAATTCGGTCTTTTTGGAGCAATTGCAAATTGTTTTTCTTTAATTATCCCCATTGATTCCGCTCTTATATATGTAAGAATCTAATATGTTTGAAAAAAAGATGCGAATAATAAATCAGGAATAAGTGATGGAAAATTGATACCACGTGTTTTCAAAGCTTTTTTTAAACTGAATAAATAAAGATCATTTTATGAAAAAGTTCGTTGTATGGAGACTGATATTTCGCTACATAGAGACTGTTTTTAATGTAATCATGGGAAAAGGGAACCGTCCCTACTAAAAATTCGTTATATAGAGAAATTCGATGTATGGAGACTCGACTGTATTTAGTTTTGATTTTATAGTGTTTTGCATGCTCTAAGTTCCGTGAGCTTGAACTTAAAGGAGTATTAAATAAACATGATGTTATAGCTTCTTTCAACAATATATTTTTTCAATTTATATTTTGTATTTTGATGTTTTTTAAATTATCGGGAGCAATATTAACAAGTAAAATTTTCACAATTTTTCTTTCATTTTTTTAGATGTTGATACTGAAAGAGTTAAAGAGATAGTCCTACTCTTATTTTTCTGTTTATTAAATTAGTAAAACATAATTAAAATGATAATGGAGGCCCATTTGATTGCATTTAATGGGAAATCTCAGTATTTCTGTTGCAGGGAACAGTTATGTTCAGTAAGTAATTTTCTGTCATATCCACCAAAACAAGCTCAATTTAAAGCTAAACATGTATATTGAATGAGACTATACCAAAATTTAGAGGTGGGGGGCCCTTACAGCCCCCCCCGACATACACTATGGGACCTATGATAAAGATACTTTTAGCATATAAATATAGGAAATTTCATTGTTTACTAACTAAGCATTATGTTTAAAATGTACGTTATAATGAATTGTTTCAATTAAAGGGAAATTTAGCAGCCTCTTTGCGTGAAACTGTTTATTATTAATCATGGTTTTGTTAATTTTAAAATGTAATCTTTAAATTATTTTTTATTTTACTGTTAAAGCCATGTAAATATAAAAAGATTTCGTTTTTTACAAGCTCACACTACCACTTGTTTAGTGTAACTTTAATAAGTGGTAGTAAAATAAAAAATAATTTAAAGATTACATTTTAAATTTAATACAGTCATAATTTAAAATAAATAGCTTCACACAAAGAGGCTGTTAAACTTCCTTTTAATTGAGGCAATTTATTATAACGTACATTTTTAAACATATTACCTTATATAAAAAGTGGTGTTTGTTTTCGCCAGTCGATTGTTGGTAGCTTATTACACCAACTTATTGGTGGTGTTTTCTTACTCTACTTTTGGTGGAAACTTAGTTGCCACCAATTTTAGTGCAAAGTGACACGACTGTTTTTTACAGTGTAGGTAATAGTTTGGAATTGGCAGAAGGAAGATTTAGAAATAGAAACGAATTTGAATAAGATGATAGTGGATAAAAACAAGAACGATAAATCATGCGAACGGAATACATTACAGTGGGTGGCTAAATTATTAGTTACAGTACAATTTTTCTTGTTGGTAATCTTGGTTAAAGTTTCTGTGTTGAAAATACTGACAGGTGACGATTTGTTCTATTTTCAAAGCAATGACAAAACTAGTCGTTGGGGGCCACCGTAATACTTACCCATCATGGATATGTATATGAAAATAAAACATGTGAGACTATTTATACAATGCATTGCAATTCATAAACAAAAATTAAATATTGTTAATATACATAGTAATGCTCTATTAAAGAACTGCTGATGTACCAATTTCGACAAATTATATGAAACGCCAAACTACTCAAGTAGTACCGAACTGCGTAAAAGAAACATCCTTATAACTCCAAAAATAATAATTCTATTAACTAACAATTAACTGCATCGGATTAAGCGTTTCATTTCCAATTAAAATATACCTCTGAATTGAAATTTGAATGAAATACAGGGTCATGAAAAATCCGAGAATGTAGAAAACAGGATTACAAATATCTCGGCAACTAATAATCCGATCGACTTCGTTTTATATGCAAAATGTGTGTTATTTTATTGCATTTTACGTCCATTCCTTAGAACAAAAAAATTCGAAAATTTTTATATACCTTTCATCAGAACGAATTTTTCGAGAGTCCGAAAAAAATAGTTCCGGATAATCGAGGTTGCTGATATTAAATAGGGTTCGTCCCATTCTTACATACTAACTACATACAAAATTTCAAGTCTCTATCTCAATTCGTTCGGGAGATAGACAGACAGACAGACAGACAGACAGACGGACGGCAAAATTTTTTTTCTAAAAATATGTTTTTCGGAATCTCCACTATCTAAAACGTGTAAATCCGTCAAAAATTTTTTTTCGATTTTCAAAACGATTGCAAGACTTACCCTATACTACGTATGATGGGTAAGTAAAATTATGGTATTTCAGAGCACATTGAAAAATAAATTGGAACAATAACGGGTTAAAGGTAGATTTTTAGGCATTTCACACCAAATCTATTTTGCTAACATTTTTTTTTTAAAATTTCGTTACTATTTTTTTATTTCTTATTCACCAAATCACTAATGTTGCACAAAAGCCAGCGAGAACCCTGATAAACATGTATGTATAATAGATAGTAGGCTAAAAGTTAGTTCAGTCAAACGCATAGCATAGTTGAAAATTTTCACTCAACAATTTCGGCCGATAAGCAAATATTGTGAAAACTTTAGCATTTTATCATTGTATATGATCTGTAGTATTTAAACACACGAAGTAATATTTAAAAACTATTAAATTTAAAAACGGATACGAAATTTCCAGCAATAATTGTTCGTAGGCTTCAATAGTTCAATTATGTTCATTTTCTTCTGTGGCCAAACTCTTTTGTGTTCCTTCCTCTAAATGAAAGATAAATTCTATGCTAAGCATGCCCTATAGTAAGAACCGAGCTTAATACTAAACTTCAGAGTTATCTATCCATTTCAGTATTCTTAAAGTAGTGTAATATCAGTAAAACAATGCCGCAAACAATTTTTCTCTGTAGACAATAACATAGCAGAATTATTTTGAGTATCCTTATAAATGAACTTTTACAGTTACGCATTTCATATCAATATTGAAGATGCCATAGTGATATCCAATAGCGAGTATCGATTTCATGGCAATCGGTTCTCTATTTACTTGAGTTAGAGAACAGACAGACAAACCTAATTCATAAAATTTTTCAGCTACACTCAAGAGTCAAAACATTATGACCATCCTAACACTTTGCAATGAACTCGCCTGGATGACGTGGAAGACACACAATCCAATGGGAATGCTGCTAGAGAGTCTTAGGAATCATTTTTGCGCTTACATCTGCTTGTGAGTATAAAGACTGCTGATCTAAACTACTGTGATAGAGGGCAGAATTCAGATGCCCGACGACTCAGAACGAGTAACTTCGAAACTGCTGGTCTCATGCACTGTAAAAAAAAGGGTCGATCTACTAAAAAAAGTTTAGTGATCCTTGTAATTACTAAATTTTTTTTTGTAATCTTACTCAGTTACAAGGAATCTGTAAGAATTACTAGAAAAAAGCTAGCAACTAATAGAGTTAATAGTTTTATATTTTTAATAGCTATTACTAAATCTCACTTGGTGTGGCCGTGATAGACTAGTGGTTATAGCACCGAACTTCAGGCTGAAAGATCCCGGGTTCGATGCTGGGCACCACCAAATGTATGCAGTGTAAGTACTTGTTAAATAAAGGGATTATGAAAATCCTGTCGGAGCAGATAGCAATGTTTGGAGCTGCCATCTATTGCGGCTTTGCCGAAAATCTTTCGCTTCAAAAGTCTGTATTCTTACCCACTGTATGCAGCTCGAAGGAAGCTCCTGCCCTTCGGGCACACGTAATGGTTACTAAAAATAATTTTGGAGCTATTACTAAAATTTGCTTGGTGGCTCATACTAAAAAGTTTTAAGTTAGTTATACAAATTTTTTTTTTGTTCAGTTTGCAAAAGAAATGTTTGTTTTACTTGCAAAAAAAAATTTGTAATGGTTACTAAAAAATTCTGTGGAATACAAATTTACTGAAAAATTTTTAGTAACCTCTTGAATTTTTTTTTTTTTTTTACAGTGTGGGTTGTTCGGGACTTGACGGTGAAGTTATCGCGTTGAACGACCAGGCGATATCAATTAAAAAGGACGTCTTAGCCTTCCCTGAATGGTAAAGAGAAATCGGCAGCACACTGTCAAAAAAGTCTACTAAGAGTTTTCTAGGAAACTGGGATTTCTAGAACTTTTTATGTAACGGCAACAGCAAAAATTCATGTAACAGATTTGCACTGAAAATAAAAAAAAAATCTGTATGCTTACTAAGAGTTTTTTGGGAAACTGGGATTCCAAGAATTTTTCATGTAACTGCAACCCAGGTTACAGGTAAAATTTTTGTCAGATAACTGTAATTTTAGTAGACTTATTTGTAAAGTTACAGATTTCTATAACAGTACAAAAATTAATTTTATAAATTTACATTTTTTCTTGTACAGTGTACAGATAATCTAAAAGTTTAGCATATTATGTTTTAAAAGGTCAAGTATATTTTTTTTTCAGTGTGGGAAGTTTTCTTGATTATTAGGGTTAGATTTAGGGAAACCTGATCTCACGAGCTGAAAATTTTGGCATATTAAGTAAAGAATATTCTAAATAAATTTGATTTTTATTTACTGGATGAATTTTATTTGAAACTTCTTTGGATTAATTATGAATTTATGTATATTTCTTAAATCTGCAGTAATTTCTGTTTAATTTTGACATTTTGCTTAACATTATGGACTGTCTTTGAAACTGGATTATTGGTCTAGATATTAATTTAAATCCTAGTCATAGTGAATTCCAGTGTTTTTCATGAAATTTTAGTACTAGCCATGGAAGAGATCCACCATTTTAAGTGTTAGGATTTTCGAGTTTGGTCTGGTACATTATTTTTGTCCTGTTAAATGTGTATAGAAATGTCAATGAAATATGCATTAAATATGATTTATTTTTACAGATAAAATGAATAATTAATGTTTGTTTATTTCTGTTTTAAATGTAGCTGATTTAGTATGTAGTTTTTCTGTAATTGTGCAATATTTTTTAAATATAAATCACTAAAATGGCAATAGATACTCTTCATTTTTGGGAGATTTGAAAGGCATGATCCCGAAACTTGGTGCTACACAGATACCCAAATTGGAAAGATTAAATTAGAATAAGTATTGAATATATATATTAAGTTCTCTGTAGATAGCTTGCTGTTGTTCTTATAGGTTTTCCGTTGAGGGCAGTATAATTGACATGTCTTTTGAGAATAGTATATTCTAGGGATCAGTATATTTAAGGATTTAAATTGTTTACTTACCCTCTCTGGTGAACAGAAATGTTGAATCTTCTGCGTTGAAACTCTTAAGTGAATAGTATATTATCAACCTACGAACCCAATAGATTCGCTGAAGTTTTTCTGTTGGACGAGAGATGTAGTTGTCATAGTTAAGTTTGGTTTACGTAGTTTGGTTTTAATCAGATTTTTGGAAATTTAGCTGTGGTTTTTTGGTTAAAAGATTTTTTTGCAGTTGTTTGAAGCCATACTTGCTCAATGCTAAATTGAGAAATGATAGTTTTTAAAGTTGATTTTTGTCAATTGGAAATTGAAAGTTGATCACGTGTAAGGCTGAAAATTCAGCTCTTATGGTGAAGGAGTCTTTGAAGATCTGATCCATTTTTTTGATTAAGTTGATGGATCTTTTTGCTGATATTTTTTTTGGTATTGAGTTTAAGCAATTGTGAAATGTTGAAATAGATATGGAAATAAATTAATGAAGTTTCTTTTGTATTAATGTAATAGAACAGATTGAAATCTTTTGTGTTAGATTCAACTGGAGGATTGCATTTTTTTTTAAAGTTTTGTTAGAATTGTCTCCTCAATGTGGAAGGAACATCTTTCAGCTGGCTTGTCAAGTTTTCTATATGTGTTACACTTGGTCAGATAAAATTCAATCTCCAGTGAATATAAGAGCAATTGTTTGGGGGAACCATGTTGTAGTGTAAGAGCGAATGAACCCTATGGTTAAACTTGGTTTAGTTGGAGGTGTTTAGTATGTGATGGACTCTCATGGAATTGCTTGTTTTCAATTCTTGGGCTGAATTTTTGGATATTTAATGGAGATTTTTCGGAATGAAAAATTTTGTTTTGAAAACTGATGCTAAATTTGCTAAATATTTCTGTTCTTAGTGGGGGGGGGGGGGGGGGGGAATTGATTTTCAGATGTTACGATTGATTTTGAGATGTTACCTTTGCTCATCGTTGAGTGACAGAAACAATCATATGATAGTATATTCAGTCAGCTGTGTAAGTTTTAGGGCTTGTGAGGAGAGTCTAATTTTTTGTGAAAATGTTTTTGTACTGGTGGACTATTTCTCGGCAATGAGGAGTTTCTATGGTCTTGGTGTCAACATTGGTTGATCTGTCCTAATCTGTTAAGTATGGAAACAATACAGCTCATATTCAAAATATTAGAATAATTGAGAAAAAGTAATAAGAAAAAATTATTTTTCATTTATTTATTTTTTATACTAAGTAAATGCAATTAAATTTCTTATAAATTAAATCTGGAATGTTTAGATAAGATTTTAACATTTATAAAATATAAAATACAGCACAATAAATTAGGTATACAGCTTCCTTAAACACACCAGAATGTTAGAATAAAATTTAGATTGGTTCAAAATATTAGAATATTTTATTTTAGGCAACAATATTACCTTATGAATATGAAGTAAATGGTAGTTAATATTTTGTAGCATCCCCTTTAGCTTTCATAACAGCGTACAATCGATCTTGCATACTATATACAAGGTGTTTACAAACATTTCTATCAATATTAGCCCAAATAGACTTTATACGTGCCACTAACTCAGTTTTACTTGAAGGAGGATTTTCTTGAAGTTTTTTCTTCATTATACACCATAAGTTTTCGATGGGATTAAGATCTGGTAAATTTGGTGGCCAAGGAAGTACCTTAATGTTGCGTTGGCGGAACCAATTCTTAGTTGACACCGAGGTATGCGGGGACGCTAAATCTTGTTGAAAGATGAAATCATTTTCAAATAAATCTTCTGATGATGGAATCATGTAATATTCTAAAATTTCTTGATATATCAGAGAGTTAACCTTTTCGTAGACGATGCATAACTTTCCAGGTCCTTCTGCACTCATACAACGCCAAACCATGACACTAGCAGCAAATTTTACGGAACGTTTAAGGCATTCTTTATCAAATGCTTCTTGCTTCATTCTCCAAACTCGAATACCTTGATTACCATATGAAACACAAAACATATTTTCATCACTAAATAATATATTTTTTTTATCTTCATTGATCCATAAACGTCTTGATTTACACCAATTCAATCTTATACGCTTTTGTCTTGCAGTCATGAGAGGTTTTGTTTTCGGTACACGAGATTCAAATTTAAATTTATGGAGACGTCTTAATGTTGTCGATGTAGAAACTTCAATTCCTTTTTCTTTCCATTTTCGGTGCAAGAATCGCACACTTTTAAAACGGTTTTTCTTAACTATACGCTTCAGTTTCCTGTCATCTCTAGCAGATGTTTTTGGTTTTCGGCCACCATTTCGGCGATTATTTTGAAATTTTCCAATTTTTGAATATTGTGTTAGTATTTTACTAACGCTCGATTGCGAACAATGTAAATAATTCGCTATAAAACATTGATTTTTACCGTGCCGATACAAATCAACCATACGAAGTTTAGTAGATTCAGGAATATCACTTACACGGCCCATTTTAAGACGAAAAAGAAACAAACTGCAAAAAAGAATACTGATTTTAAATAAAATAGTCTGAATTTAATCAATGATGCCACCAGTTAAGAATTGGTAATAATTAAAGGAGAATTAATGTGAAATATTCTAATATTTTGAACCACTTGAATAAATATTCTAATATTTTGACTTTTCAAAATAATTTCTTTTGCAATTAATCTTTTCAAAAATGATATTAAATTTAAGATAACAAGTAAGTTTAATCAACAATAAGTTCTTAATAAAAATATCGTTTGCATATTTTCATTAAAAGACATTAAATTACCAAACGATATTTTCAATTTCTAAAAAAAAGGTAATTATTCTAATATTTTGAATATGAGCTGTAGTTTATTATTTGAGGTTTATTTGTGATTGTCTAAATTAAAGTAATCTGTATCTGTGCTACAACTCTTGCCTATGTGATTTTATGTTTTTCGAGAGAATGAGGTATGAAGACCTACGGCCCCAGGCAAATTTGGAGAGAGTGAAAGGGTAGCCGGGTGTACACGGCGCTGAAAGGTGTATAAATGTTATGTACCAATTTAATTATATGTGTCCTCCGGATTCTTAGGAGATGTTGTAGCTGAAATTTTGTTTTTATTGGAAATTGGCTGCTGTGAAGGATAGGATTATTTTTGAGGATGGAGTCATGTGTTGATGCCAGACCGGGAAGTTTGTAAGTTGTAAAAATGAGAGTTGGGTACCTTTGAATTGAATCATGGGGTTCCCCTATTCTTAAATTTTATAATTGAATATTAAAGATTTTTGATCTATTTATTCAATAAGTGAAAATAATATTTTTATATTGTTTAAAACAGTTAATTGTGTAACATATATTATTAATGTATATGATAATTGAAATTTTTTCCTATGATGGACTTTGAAGATTGTTTAATGAATATACAATATTGAAAAAGTTTAATAAGCGTAAGATATTGACATGCTGTGTTGTTGTTGAAATATGTGTAGGGTTTTTTCAAATGTGTGTAAGGTATATAAAAGCAGTATATGTCAATATTTTTGAATATGTTTTAAAACCTAGGTGCCAGACCGAGTGGATCTTGTTGGTATGAGAGTAATTTTAAGTGACTACCTGCCTGGTAAAAGTTGTTTTTAGATGTGTGTAAATATTATATAAAAGTTTTTATTTTGTGTATAAATATGTTTGAATATTTTGGGTGTTGGGCTAAGCTGGAACTTTGGCTGATTTTTATTGTTTATCCCCGGTTATTGTGTCTTCTTTAAAGATTTATTAATATATTTAGAGTTAGTGTATAACAGGTGATTAAGTGCTGTTGAGATAATAGCCCTTTTTAAGATGTTATCCTTTTTTGTTCTAAATATGGACATCGTCAGAATGCACTGGTGTGTTAGGCTATCCTTAAGAGGATTAAAGCTATATTGGTGTATTCTAATATTCTTGTAGTCGCCTCTCCTTTTTAGATAAAAGTGTTAAGAGGGAGGTTTTGATAGGATTTAACATCAGTAGGATACTAGCAGTTCTTATCACTTTTATCTCCTTTCTAATATTTCTGTTTAGCACTAAAGTTTAAACTATATTTAAAGCAAAGACTAAAAAGTTTATTTATCAATTGTTAAAAAATTAAGCCTAAAGTTAAAGTTATATTTAATTTAATCAATAATTGAAATTAATTGTAAAGCTTATTTTTCATTTAATTGTACAACTTTTCTGGCGCAAATGGCATCATAATTGTTTATGTGAATTACAACAGAGGGGTAAGTGGAGATTTGAAAAGGATAATGTAAAAATAGGATATCTAGTGTTGTTAGTAAAAATATACCAACAAATAAGTGGCCATTAGGCAGAATTATTGAAGTACAGTAAAGCATCGTTTATACGACGATCATTTATACGACGTTTACATTTATACGCCGTTTTAATGTGGTTCCGACTCATTTCTATTCATTTTAATGTAAAAATATATCTTTTATACGACGCCCAAAATCGTTTATACGTCGATTTTTCGATTTTGTGTAGGTTTATTTTTGTTTATTTTTCCTGTGTATTTTACGAACGAGCGGAAGTTGGCAGCTATGAATGACACCAAAGAGCGTGTTTAAATGCACTCTACATTATAAAAATGTGGGCTGTGTTCGATTAGTCTGAAAAATCAGCTTACGTGTAACAGATTACACTTGGAGGGGTCATTCTTTTTTCAGGGATGGTCAGCTTTCCCGACCTGTTTTAAGTTGCAAATAGACTATTCTTCTAACTCTTATCAGTATTGGCGACTTTTAGTTGGCCACGCGGGGTTTTTGAGCTTTGACTTTAAATGGAAAGGAAATGATGTACTGCAAATGAGGAACCTTTCAGTGAAACATAAATAAAGGTAAGCATATTTAAATTGGTTTCTAATCCCCTCCCCGTTTATTTATTTATTTATTTATTTATTTATTTATTTTGGTTTGTTTATTTTACAAATTCATGCAAATCATCGAGTTAAACTTTAAAATTAAATGAAAACAAAATTAATTCTAGTTTTGGGAGTGAAAATCGATTATACGTCGTTATCGTTTATACGACGTTTTTCTGTAGTCCCTTCGGCGTCGTATAAACGATGCTCCACTGTATATTACGGTAATGATAAGCAAATTCGTGTAGTTCAGCTAAAAACTCAGAATGGAATTTTTAAAAGATCTATTAGTAAAACTAGTACACCGAACCCGGGGTTCCCGGGTCACAAAGTAAAGGTGAAAAACTTTTTTAAAATTTTAAATTGGAAAGCCTAATAAATTTTTTCTGCTTAATAGGCTTTTTAAACTGCCAACTAATTCCAAATAGCAATTTTATATGAAACATATTATTTATGTAGTCATATACAGCTTTAAAAATTATCGGTAGTTCCGTATTAGTGGGGCCGTAGCTAAGGGGGCGCTATGGGCGGCTCAGCCCCCCCCCTAAAATATTTTGAGCTCCCCCCCTGGAAAAGATTCCAAGGTCACTCAATGAATTTCTGTTCCGAAAACTCAAATGAAATATTGTTTAAAAATCTAATTTAGTTTTGAAACCTTTTCACAGTTTTGCAGAGTTACTAAATTATATCTAAAATAAGTGTTTCAACACTCCCTCATCCTATTTGTACATATGAAGCTAACATGATGGGCTATTTTGCACCAGTTATACACTCAAAACTTCATCATCATATACTTTTCTAAGCATAAAATGATGTTATTTTAACAGTTTAATAAGAAACAGAGTACTTACAATATGAATATGCACTAATTTATCTTTCTGCGTCAGAGAGAGAGAAAAAAAAACTATGAGCCCCCCTACATTCTCTTGAGCCCTCCCTATTGTTCACTACGGCCCTGGGTATTAGACGCAAGATAGCAGTTATTAGCCAAAGATTTCGCCAAAGAATAAAATTGCATTCTCAGTTTTTAAAAACAACTAAGAAAATATGACACCCAGATATTCTTTAAAATACATTTTTGTAAAGGTTAATTGATGTATCTTTTGTAAAGTAAGTTTACAACGAACTAAAAGTCACTAAATTCATAGATAAAAACGAAAAAAAAAAAAAAAAAAAAAAACCAACAACATTCACCGGGTTTTATAGCCAACGATATATTGACATAACAGGTTTTTAATTACTATTTTTTTCAGTTGCTATGAAAAAATGACAACTAAAATATACAATGATCTGTTATTTTCCATGGAGAAAAGAGATGGATGGAGGTGCAGTATGCGATTAAAACGGTTTGATGGGCGTTATTCTTCCAATATAAGTCTCTCATTCGACCCAAACAAAACAATCACATGGAACAGAGACCGAATATTTTAACATCATTTTTTCTCTAAATGATAAAGATCTGAATATATTTTAGCATTATAAAATAGCATTTCATTGTATTATGAATTAAAATTGCATCGCTAAAAGTTTTTCTTTTTTGTGAAAGCACGTCGTTGTGTTTGATGCAATGCAGCGAATTTTACAGTTACATTTTTCGCGTCACCTCCAGCCACTAAACTGCATCTCTATTTTTTTTCTTTTTTACTCTATGGCTATTTTTTCTCTTTTTCTCACATAAATGCGATACTCAAGTTGCCACCATTAGAGAAATTGAACCAAAAACTACAAAAAATTAATATCTCAAAAACAAATTGAGATACAGTTTTCTAACAAACGGCATTTAAAAGTGCATTTTTTTTCTCTAAACGATGGTATAAAGATTGAAAACGTGCAATGTCTAGAAGTTTAAAAATTTACAATAGCGAAAATTGCAAAACCGAAATTTCATCGGAAAGTGTTGCCATTCAAAACATGACGAATGCGTTACGCACAGATACGTTTGGCCTTTATTATATAGATATGTATTTAACCTATGCCTGAAACCCATGGTACTTAAAAAAAAAGATAAATAAATATAGATATATATATTTGTGAGTATTATATTGTTTTTTCTTTCAATTTTTATATTTAAGTAAACATATATAGTGACCTTTTGTATTTATTTGTGTAATTAGTGTACTTAGTAAAAAAAAAAGTTATTATTGAATGTGAAACATGTCAATGGGGGCCGGTATGTCCCATGTAGGCTGACGATACTGCGCCACCTATAATTAAAATCTCAGTGTACAGAAACTGAAAAGAAGTGAAGTGTTTTTTCTGTTTTTATTCTTAGGTTGTGTTTGAGATAAGTGCAGACGATATGCAGCAGTGAGCTGCTAGTGAATTTATTCTTTATAAATAAAGTGTTTTTTAATAGAACCAGTGCCTATGGAATATTTTGTGTAGTGTGTGCATTTAATAATTAACAACAGTCACATATTTATTGTAGACGACACAACAAATATCAAACTATATACAAATCACATGATGAAGCGCAAAGCAACCAATTGAACATTCATAAAAATTACTTTAACGCAAAGAATATCTCTTAGGGAGATGTATTCCGAACAAATCTTACTCGAATCGCCAAATTACTTCACTTCATGTTTTTAAAATAAAAGGCAAAATATCTCATGATATTTTGCCGAAAGTGGCAATAGCGCCATCTATAGATTCTACAATTTAAGGAAAGCAATCATTTTGTAACAGACTTTAATATGTTTTTAATAACTCAATTGGTTTTGGTTTTAAATCATCAGAGTTATTGAAAAGGTACTTATTTATAATGTTAGATAGGAATTGTTTCTTTATTTATCGGATGAAAAGCAATTTTCACATTTAGAAATGGATGATTCGAACTTTTTCTTTAGATCTCGGAGTTTTCGGATTAATGACGCCAACGGAAAAAAAAATATAAAGTTTTTTTGTTAATTTGTGTTATATTATGTAATTTTAATCAATGAAAACGAGTTCTAAAGAATAACAATATGATTTATTATACAGAAACATACATAGATTTACTTGTTCTTTCAACAATGCCTCTATTCTTTCTTGACTGTTTCTTTCAATTAAAGTTTTTTAGAGTCATTTATCAAAATCAATGTTTAAACTTTAAAATATGCAGAGTAGTGGATTAACAGGACAATCAGCTGCATGCAGAATCAATTGATTAACATCTTGATGGAATCATGACGTCGACACATGAGTTAAATTTTGGTAGCTCATTTTTGGTAAAAAAGTCATCCAGCTAAGGAAAAAAAAAGGTTTTACCAAGCTTTTAATGAAGCCAGTACAAATATTATATAAATATTTTAATAAATCTTGAGAGTAAATCTTATCACACTTCAAAATTTTTGCTGCAAGTACGCATTAAATTATTTGTAAAAAAAAGAAAACAAACAACAACAAAACACTGGAAAGTAGCAGTTTGAAATTAATGCGATTGTGTTGAATTATTTACGGTCTATTACTTGCTGTATTTTAATGCAAAAATTTTAAGGAATGATAAAATGATTATATAAGTCGGGAATTAGCCCCGCATTTGTGCAATTAATTTTTACATCGATGAATTTTGCATATAATGCTATCACGAGAGACGATAATAACTCGAGTGACGCAGCTTAAGCCCAAAATCGTAGAATACCGGCACTCTATATTAGATCTTACAGGAAACTGAACTTCCACTATACTGGCGTGCCAGAGAGGGATCTAGCCATAGTAACATTTCATAATACCTTGCTAAGCTAAATGAGCTGTACCTCAATGTTATCGGATGCTAGTCGCAATCATTTGTAGAGGAGATACCACTCATTTTTCAATGCAGCAGATTGCTCAAAGTTGCTATGGCGACATTTACCTCTGGTGTGCAACTGACCGCCAATTTCTTTGTTTGTAACACCTAATCTATCAAACATGCGAAAATCATCTACATCTTGTTGAAATTAGTTGCAAAAATACAATGCTGTCTCGCATATCTTCGTATGTAAGCAGACATACATGTCATTTCCATTACATTTTCATAAAACGTTTCATAAAAAAATGAATAAAAGATAAAAATTAAATTAAAATTAAAGGGAGAGAGAAAATTGACTGATTTTGTAACCTACCTAAATACTCCCAGGGGCAGAAGTAAGAAGATACCGAGTGTAATATAAGGCATTCCAGGGAAAGAGCTAAGGAAAGCGACGAACATCTGCGACATGAGGACCGAAGTTAATATTGGTAGAAGATATTCTGCTGTTGCCACAAAAGTGAACAATTTTCCTAAAAATAAATATTGTAACTGGTTACGTAAAACTAAATCCAAATAGTTACTATCAATATACAGTAACGCAACAAAGTTTATTTGACATAAATTAATGCTGATTAGTGATTAGGGTTTACTAAAAATTTCCCCACTGATGGCTCTGTTGTGCCGCATTTTTTACGATTTACGTGATAGTTACATATATCAAGAACTAATACAGTCGATTTCAACAAACTTCGATATTATGTTAAATTTTGACATAAATAGATTTTTGTTTGATGTAGATGCATCCATTTCTACAGGCGTTATTTACATATATCAAGAAGTAATATAGTGGATTTGAACAAACTTCCATATTATGTTAAACTTTGGCATAAATAGATCTTTATTTGGTGTAGGTGCATTCAGTTCTACATATTTTATTTACATACCGAGTGATCCAAAAGCCAGGACGAACTTTAAAAATGAATAATTCGAAAACGAATCAAGATACAAAGATACGGTTTACACCGAACGGATGGAGAAGAAACCGGGTTTTATGTAACAATGAAAAAAAATAGTTTTGTTGGCGACCAACAAATGGCGCTATACTGTTTTATTGCATCAAAATATGATTTACAAATGAAAAAGTCTTGACAACTTACAAGTCAGCTTAGTTACAGTTAATTACTATTACAGTAAATGTTTAATGCACTGTTCATCATTCATAAGTGCAGTTGTGAGATGAGGCCCCCCCCACCATTCACAACATTTAGTAGCATTTCTTGCGTTATGGTAGACACAGTTTGGCGGATGGCATCTTTCAGCGCTGCTAGTGATGCCCTTTATCGCCAACAGAACTATATTTTTTCGTTGCCACACAAAACCCGGTTTCTTTCCATCCGTTTGGTGTAAATCATATCTTTGTATCTCGATTTGTTTTCGAATTATTCATTTTTATAGTTCGTCCTGACTTTTGGATCACCCGGTATATCAAAAAGTAATGTTGTGGATTTCACAAATCTTCGATATTACGTTAAACTTTGGCATAAATAGACCTTTATTTGGTGTAGATGCATTCAGTTCTACAGGTGTTAGTTACATATTTCAAGAAGTAATGTAATGGATTTCAACAAACTTTGGTATTATGTTAAAAATTGGCATAAATAGCTATCTTTATTTGGTATAGGTGCATTAGTTTTACCGTACAAGTTTTATAAGTAACGGCACATCGTGCAACTCCGGAAATGCATGATTTGTCATTTAGTGATATTTGTCTTTTGGTGAACAACTACCCAACAAACACATAACTTGTGGGCCACTCAAGGCGACGCTAACGTTGGCCTAAAGTGCTCAGTAACGGCCGGCCATCCTTTGCCGCAATGGCTCCATCAAAAAACTGTCACGCCGTGCCGGCCAAAAGATAGTTGGACATAAATACAAGAAGTTGCCCACAAATGTGCCATTAACTTTTTATCAAAAATATCAGACAGCCCCAAACTGACCATATTTTTTCTTTTAAAGGTCATTAAAAATCAAAGCTAGCCAGACGTTCGCCCTAGCCATGCTATTTATGTTTGTAAGAATTAAATTTAGCTGAAAGCTGCCACTTTCATGATTTCTGCTAGCGTAAAGCCCGCCACTCCCATGCCATAAAAATTATTTAAGCATAAATTCAAAATTTGTTGAATAAAAAATATTTGTTGAAGAATTGTTTGAATGAAGTGTTTCTGCATGAAAAATAAATATTAAGAATAATTTAGGTACAATAAAAAAATACGTGTATAAATTTACTTTTCTTGAATTTTCCAAAATATAATACTTGACATATTGACTTTGATAATTTGTTTATTTATTCTATTATGCATTAAAAAATGTATAAATAATTCCGATTATAAACAGGTGCTTTTCATATACAATTTGAAAAAAAAATCAGTATGTCAAGCATTGTACAATTCTTGGCATCGTATGGTAACATGCATTTAAGGTTATGAAGTCTGTTTTTGTTTTGATTTGTTATGAGGGATATTTTATAAAAAAAATTGTTGCAATATGCAATGAGCTTGCAATGTGCTCGATTAGTGTTTTTCCTCTATATTATAAGACAGTAATTATTAATTCTGAAAACTGTTAAAATCATCATAAATATTTTTAAATCATTGAAGAGATTTACTGTGCAGCGTTATAACTTTAAAGTAAGTATATTATTTAAAAGTATAATTTTTTGAGCCATATTTGCTATTTAATTCAGAAATGACACTATGACATGATGTCCATCAAGCACATATTTCTTTTTAGATCTTTTTCTTATAGATAATTTGCAAAAGTAGACTTAAATATAATATTTTCTGCACAAAATAAAAAATCTCGTTTTAAAGGGTTAAGAAGAAAAATTTTTTTAATAAATAAAATAGATAATAAATAATTAAATCGACAATATTTAAATAATAATTATAAATAATAATAAATCGATGATTATTAGATAATAATTATAAAAAGTAATTAATAATAGTTATTAATTTTATAATAGTTATAGATAATAATAAATAGTTAATAATTAAATAGATAATAATAGATAATAATTAATTTAAGATAAATAATAAATAATTTTTAATAAAAAATTCGAATTTTTAATGAAGAAATTTTTTTAAATAAATAAAATTTATTAAATAAATAAAATAAGTTTTGCAATGTGAATGGTATCAAGTTCCCTTAAGTTGGTAAAAATATTTACAAGGAAGGTCTCCATTGGGGGCATACTCAGAATTTTTTGAAAAAACTTCGAATTAAATTACTCATGTAGGTAATAAAAGATCAGTGAAAATTAGCGGCGGAATTACATTATTAGATATGTAAAAAAATAAAATAGTTTGGAATAGTTGGCGTGAAAAGCTGAAAGCGACGCGGGATTTGGCGAGCAGTGCATTTCCTCGCCAAAAGAAGACGATTTGAAAGAATATGAAAATTGATTTTAATTGACTTCACTGTTAAAAATCTGCAGCATTTACTGCAACGTCACTCCACTACTTGTATAGAATATCTCTCTTCTGACCAATGAGAATGCTCCATAGCACGGTGAATTGACCGTATCATACACTGTTAAAAATCTGCTGCATTTTGTTGCAACGCATTCTACCGCTTGTATATAATATCTCTATTCCAACCAATGAGAAAGCTCCATTTCAAGGCCAAGTAACCGTTTTCTATACAAGCAAGGGAGTGCGTTGCAACAAAATGCAGCAGATTTTTAACAGTGTATTTTTCAATTTGGAACAATTTTAATCAATTTAAATTGTGTTTTAAATGATAAAATATATTAATTTCATTTTGTTATAAGTACATATAAACGTATATGACAAAATTACACTTAAAGTAAAGTAAAAATACAAAACTAAAATTACTTAAACTAAACTTATTTAAATAAATTGAACATAGAAAGTTTTTTCTTTAAAAAGTATTCGAAGCGTAAAAGCGTATTTTTCAAAATTTCGTTTTTTCGTCAACCGGAGATAAATCGCCAAATAAACGAAATTTTTATTATTTTTTTACGGACGCTATAAGGAGGTTCCGCCGAAATTTTTTTTATAAACATACATAACTATATGAGAAGAACATTCTGTAATTTTTTCAGATTTTTCTGAGTATGCCCGTATGGAGACCTTCCTTGTTAATATTTTCTTGAACAATCCTGCTTACCTACGTCGTCATCGCGTGCTACTTTTGATATACGTGATCGGGCAGCAAAAGTCGCACAGCCACCAAGAAATCCCATAACATTTGCTAAAAAACAGAAAAAAAGAAGAAGTCATTTTTGTGTTATAAAATATGAATATACTTTTAAAAAAATCTGTAAAGTTTAAATTTTTTTTCTGGGAAACTAGGATTTCTAGAAATTTTAAGTGAACGTCAAGTACAAAGATTCATGTAACAGATACGCATTTGCATTGTCAATCAAAAAAGCTGTAAGGTTATTAAGAATTTTTTTTAGAAAACTGGGATGACTAGAACTTTTTATATAAACAAAAGCTGGGTTACAGATAAAATTTTAGTAAGAATATTTTAGTTTGAGTAGCTTCTTCTGTACTTTACAAAAACTACTCTGTAAAAAAATCTTTGAAGTTACAATTTTTTTTTCTTTGGACAGTGGGATTTCTAGAACTTTTTATGTAATAGTAACAGCAAAAATTCACGTGACCGATTTTTTTACATGAAGTTTTGCTGTTCGGCATTCTAAAACCCTAAAATACCTTATTCTTATTTTAAAAACTATGCTATTATACGAACGCACCCCATTTGCTACGTTTGACGTGCAATTTCCAACTCGTTATTTGTAACTTGATCTTTTGTTCAAAATAGTATGTTATCTTTTTTTTAATCGGTAATCTATTTTTATGAAAATACAAAGTTATTAAAAATTTTAAATATTTACAAAATTATATAATTCTAAAGTATGGAATACCACAACGTTTGATATTTTTATTCTTCTTCAAATGTGTATGCATATACAATCACGGTTCGAGAAATCATACGTGAAGTGTATTTTAAATGAAGCTTGTATTTACTAATAAATAAAGGAGAAGGAGAAATAATGCTGTCCCCTTGCTTTGTTGATAAGAATTTCTATCTACAATCCATCTCACCTTCGTTCGGTGCAACTACAAGACCATTAACTGTTGAATGCATTATGTAACAAAAAATTATAATAAAATACTTTTGAATAATAACTATTTCTTTAAAGTGTTATTTGATATAAGATACATTTTATTAACTTCTCTTCATTTGAATCAATATAGTATGCGAAATATAAAGTTAATCAGCTTTGTATATCACTTCAAACAAAAGAAAACAACACTAATATATGTATATATATGTATATACACTTTGATAACGATATTACTACCAATGAGTGGGAGGGGGGATCGATGGATGATAAATTATGATATCGAAAGGGGGAGGGAGTCTAAAATTACCGAAAAATTGATAACGTTACATTTGCATAGTCCTTAAGGGTGTATTTGAAAAAATATTTTTTCATCCTCAACAGCTCTAAATTTTGTGATGCATTTTCAGACTCATTTTTAAAAGAAAAAACATGAAACTTTTTGGGGTAATTTTTGAAGAGATGTATAATATGCCATATGATTTCATTTTTTGCGCGATTCATTAGAATTTGATTTATAAACAATTATTTTCTCAGTAGGATCAAGTTTTTCGTTCCCAGATCTCCCGCTTCAGAAAATTCGGTTAGAAATTTGGCCACTTTGACAAAATTTTTTGCAATATTTTCTGCATTTAGCAAAAAATAGGTAAACACGGCACATTATATAGTTTCTGAATAAGAGAATTTACCAGTTTGATGCCTTTTAAATCAAAAATGAATTTAAAAATAAATCAGAAAAAAAAAAGAAATTTGGATTAGAATAGACCCTTGAATGTTATCTAAAGCTCTATTTTATAACTTACCAACATGATAAACTGGTATGTTCCGTGAAAGACCAACTCCTAGACTCTTTCCGATAAGGGATACTGTCCCCAGCAGACCCAGGTAGGCATCGGTTATCCTGAAGTACTTCAGGAGAGGAATGGCGACGACCAAAACGGCGATTCCAACGATAGCGTAAATGGAAGTGATATTGGAGTAAGTCGTATCGTCCCAGCCAAAGAGGTGATGTGCATACAGATAGTTGATATCCCCGGTAGCTGGAGAAATAAAAATAATTAAGGCAAGTCTAATTCATGAACTCAGTTCATCAATTCAAGTCTATAAGGAGCCATCGCCATTGGCAAATAAAGTTAATCCCTTTCCGGCACGGGCAAAATCTGTAATAAAATGAGAAATTATCGACTGACACCGGAATTCCCAAACGAATTTTTTAAATATTTTGAATTCCTCAATTTAAGCTAATATTGTAAAAGCAAAGTTTTAACTAAAATATTACTGGTGCCGTTTGCAAGTTTGGAATAAAAATTAGGTATCCCAGACCGGGCATAGTGTACCGGAAAGGGTTAAAGCAGTTACACTTACAAACAAGTAAACTGATGTGTGATTGTTCAACAATCCAGCCAAACAACTGTCACTTTAAGATATGTGCCTACTCTTAAATCGCCGCTTTTTTGAAAATTTTTGTTTATGTTTTCATAATTTTAAATTAACGTTCAAGCATTTAGAATTCCAAAAATGCGTTACATTTGGTTCTGCGATAATTATAAGCAAAATTATAGCCCAAAATATAGACCTTTATTCATAATTTTTAAATTATGTTTTCAAATCTCACTTCTTAAAAATATTTTAAAATATTGAAATAAAATTTGGTCTTAAGGTTCTGCTCATTTATTGGTACTATGTTATGAAGCAAAATACAGCTTTTTAGTAAATGTATATCATTTAAGAGCTGTTTTTATTATTTCTATTGTTTTTATTATTATTTCTGAAAGAAAAAATATATTTTGTATGCACAATTTGGCATAGGCTAGTAAATTTAAGAGGTACTGCAAATATTTTGCTTCATAACACAGGTAAGTGGTTTGCTAATATATTGTTAAGAAAAAAATGAGATATATCAAATAGATTTCGTTATAGAAAATTTACCCCCCCCCCCCAAAAAAAAAAAAAAAAAAAAAAAAGCTGACAAAGCTGACATTGTTGAAAAGCCAACAAGGAAGTGATGATTAACGAAATTTCTAACTATTTTTGAATTTATAAGCACGAGGTAGAACCCGTTGAATTTCGACGAAAGACAATGTTTAAAAAGGAACTGTTTCATTGATTTATAATAAACCTACAAAATTAGTTATAGTAAAAAATGCATTTTATATTGTAAGTCTAATTCTTCAACAAACGATATTTAACGTCAAATTAACAAAACACTATTTCTATAAAACTCGGTTGTAGAAATTGTTAAAATTAAACTTTAATCGTACATGTAAGCAGTAAAAAATAATAAAGATCTGTTATTATGATAAAGTTATCAATTTAGGTATGCTAGTATTGAAAAATGAAAAAGGGCAAAGTTTTTTCAACGTTGACTCAAACACGGAATTTTTTCGCCGTGAAATCTAAACCCGGCATCATTTTCATCATTTCAAAATTTACAAATGCACATTTCGTATTTGTATTCACCTTTTCAGAAAAAAATTGGCATTTTAATTTGATCATTTTGATTCAAAACTTGAAGTCTCAAATGCTACTAGCTGAAACAGATATTAAACTGGTGATGTTCTTTTACGTGTAAATCAAATTTTGTAAATGAAATCAAAATTCACCGGGTTTTATAACAGAAGATATTTAAATGCCAGTTTTTTTCCTTTTTAATGAGAAAATGGCAACATAAAGCTACAGCAATCAATTTTTTTCCCTGGTGTATTTGGTGTATTTTGTCGGCCGATTATCTACGCTATGATTTTTTTCCCTTTTTTCCTTTCTTTTTAATAGAAATGGAGTACTCCTGTTGCCACAATTAGAAAAGCGGTACTAAAAACTACAAAAAAAAATTAATATTTCGAAAACAAATTAGGATACAGCTTCCAAACAAATTTCATTTAAAAGTACATTTTTTCCCCTACACGATGGTCTAAAAATTGAAAATGTGCGATATTCAGAAGTTTTAAAATTTGTAGTAGCAAAAATTGCAATACCGAAATTTTATTTAAAATTTGAAAGTGTTGCCGTGCGCAAAATGACTTATGCGTTACGCACAGATACGTTTGGCCTTTATAATATAGATATCGCAAAGGCATACGCAAATATGCAATCGCTTATAATCCTGAACTTGAAGTAAATCGAATTACTTCCTCGAATTTCAACTACAGTAGACTCCCTCAAATCTCTAACATAAAATTCGCACATCATCACACATGTAAATAATGAAACTTTCAATTTAGATGAAGGGGCAACATTACAGGATGCTTCAGTTTTATGTAATTTTTTGTGCGATTTAATGTGTAATTCTTGATAATATGACCAAACTCGTGTTTTTTAATGAAGGGAGTGCAAATTGTTTTGTGAAAAAAAATCGAGGTATTGGTCATATCATTGGTAATTACAATCTTTTAATCAAATATACTATATATTAATCAATCTTCCTTACATTATGATTTTGATATAAATTAATTGGATATCTCCACCAGGAAAATTTCATTGAATAATTTAAAGAAAATGTATTTTATTTTTATTACGCATGTTTAATTATACATTATTTTTATTTTTTACTTGAACTTTGCTTATAGTATTTGAATCTTTTCTAAAAATTATCTTTTTTTTATTATTTTTGTTTATTGCTTTACTTAAAATTATTTGAATATTTTGCTATATTGTAGGCATTCATTATAATTTTGATTGGATTATCACATTCAAATTGCTGTTTAAAAATGTAAACAAAGCAACGACCAGAAACCCGCAAAATTCCAAAATCCGCACAACTTCTAGTCCCAAGCTCTGCTCAAGCAGAAGATTTGAGAGAGTCTACTGTACAAGTATATTAATTCGGCCTGTAAGTTCGTTGACAAAACAGCTCACTTGCTCAAGTCTCTAAATGCACTTCCCCTGTATGATATATAAAAACTTGGAGTGGAAGATGAAAATGATATTTTTTTATCACTAAAAGTTGTAAATTAATGATACTTAAGGTTGCAGTGATCGCGGTATTATGGAATTCCGTGAAATTCAAAGATTCCTATATGCCATGCTAAAGACGGGAAAAACTGTTACACAGTGAGATGATCAAAAGTACGACTTGTCTTCGACTCCGATCAGGTCTGTGTTTCGTTATGGCTGTAAAACTCTCGAAAAATATTTCACAAGAAAATAAAACTCGTATTTTAGTGGACCAAGGATCATAGTTGTCCAAGCCACGTGTATTTTCCATCATAAATACGCCGAAAACAAGACTAATAATTAAACCTCCTCCAATAAATAGAAAAACTGCAGCAAAACCGAGTCCCTTGAAAATCCACCCACCTGTGGCGCTTCCGAAAGACGTGGCAAAACCGACTGCCACTTCAATGAAAGCATATTTCATGGTTTTCTTGAAAAGTGTTGTTGAATCTGAGGCGTAACTGTACACAACAGCCATTATAGTTACTTCTCCTCCCAATAAGCCAATAAAAATGGCTGGTATAAAATAGTATTCCGCCAGTATGCTATATACGGACAGAAGGACGGACGGACTGAATGACGACTATAAGTACCATGTATTTACATAATTATAGACGCATCTAAAAATGAAATCTACCATTTTTTTGTGTACTTCCGTCCAATATCTAAAAGAGAATCTTTCATATCAAAACTACCAATGTATAATGTCTCTGAATATGATTTACAAATAAGTTACCCAGTTTTAAAGTATAATAATTGTTTGCACAAATCAGTCTATAACTATTTGTTTCTTTTTTCATAAAATGAGCCAAAGGAAAAAAAAAAAAGTCTAATTATTATTTTAAATAATAACGCAGAAATGACTAACAGTAAAAATAAAATGAAAGGCTGAAGAAATAATTGTCGCATTAGAAAAAAGTCCTTCCGGCAATGCCGGGAGGAAGAGGTAGCTTTCATATACTTATTTATTTATTTTAAATTAAGTTATATAAATCAAATATGCGAAGCTCAAAATAGTGGAACACGATTATATAAGATTGAATACTAGTTTTGTCAATACTGAATATTAATAAGAAATTTTAGAAATTAGTCATCTTTTATTCAACCTGGTTTTATTTTAAGCGATTTATAGGGTCGCCAAATTCCACGATATCCATTTTAAAGCAGCATGATGGATTAAAAAAAAAACCCAATGAGTTTGATCGAAATCTTAATTCATGTGAATATGCATACTCACATCGAAATCGATTAATATATACGAGTGTTGTCGCTGGCAAATTGACTTTTTTTAAAAATGTCACCCACATTAGAAATTCAAACTGCTATATCTCATGAATTTTTTAAGGTGAAGACAAAGAAAAGATGCTCCGAATTTCATTATTAAGATGAAACACTTTAGAAAGAACCTTTTTACAATTTCTAATTTTTTTTGTTTGTAAATCATTATACATTTAAAAGATTTTTGACAAACTTAAATGGCCGCCATTTTGAAACAGGATGGCGGATAAAGTTGGCCCGTGAACTCGGTCAAGACATTGGTATGTACCATGAACACATGGAGTTACATCGAAATCAGTTTATAAATATGCGTATTAAAGCGTGACAAATTTCAGACCGTTCCAAAATGTCAGTCTCACTGGAAATTGAAAGTGCTAAAACTCAATCATTTATCAAGATATAGATGAAATAAAAAATGCTCTGGAATCTTTGTATCAAGGTCAAAACACAAAAGAAAAATCTCTTTTCAATTTCTTACTTTTTTGCACCTAATTTTAAAATTTAAATTAAAAAAATAATATTCCGCCATTTTTAAACAAGACGGTGGTTGAAACTGGCCAACGAACTCGGTCCAGGCATCAGTATGTCCTATCTGCACATCAAGTTTCATCCAAATCGGTGTATAAATACTCGTGTTATCACGGGACGAAAACCAGATCATTTCAAAATGCGAGCAACACTAGAAATTAAAAGTACTATAACTCAGACATTTTTTAAGATACAGACGAAACAAAAAATGCTTTGGAATCTCTGTATCAAGGTCAAATGCATAAAAGAAAAATCTTTTCAATTTCTCACTTTTTTGTACCTAATTTCAAATTTTAAATTTTTTAAAAATAATTTAAATGGCCGCCATTTTGAAACAAGATGGCGGATGGAACTGGTTAACGAACTCGGTCCAGGCTTTATTAAGTACTATATACTCACCAAGTTACATCCAAATCGATTTATAAATACGAGGGTTATCACGTGACAAAAATCAGATCGTTTCAAAATGTCAGCCGTAAGAAAAATTCAAAGTGCTATAACTCAATCATTTTTTAAGATATAGACAAAGTAAAAAGTGTTCTGGATATGGAGTTTTAAGATCTAACACATAAAATAAAAATATTTTTCAACTTTTAATTTTTTCGCAATTAATTTTTAATTTTAAATTTTTTTTAAAATTTTAAATGGCCACCATTTTGAAACAAGATGGCGGATGATGCTGGCCAACGAACTCGGTCGAGATATTTGTATGTACTATGTACATACCAAGTTTCATTCAAATCGGTTCATAAATATGTTAGTTATAGTATCATAAAAATCAGATCGTTTCAAAATGTCAGCCATAAGAAAAATTCAAAGTGCTATAACTCAATCATTTTTTAAGATATGGACAAAATAAAAAGTGTTCTGGAATTTGTGTTTTAAGATCTAACACATAAAATAAAAATATTTTTCAACTTTTAATTTTTTCACATTTAATTTTAAATTAAAAAAATTTAAATGGCCGCCATTTTAAAACAAGATGACGGATGATGCTGGCCAACGAACTCGGTCGAGATATTTATATGTACTATGTACATACCAAGTTTCATTCAAATCGGTTCATAAATACGTTAGTTATGGCATGACAAAAATCAGATATATATATATATGGTTATATATATATATATATATATATATATATATATAACCATATATATATATATATATTATATTATATTATATTATATATATATATATTATATTATATTTTATTTTGAATTTAATTATACAATAAATTACAACAAATCTTTAAAAATCTTTAGGTATATTGACGACATTTTGATTTTTAATTTTGATTTTACTGATGAATATAATAATGTTTATCCGGATTGTTTAAAACTAAATAAGGCAAACAGTGATGATTACAATGTTGATTTTTTAGATGTTTCTTTTCCTTTTTTGAATAATACAGTAAATATAGATTTATATGATAAAAGAAACAGTTTTAATTTTTTTACAAGAAGTATGCCACACTGGTATTCGAATTTACATAAAAAAATTTACATAAATATTATAATTAATCAACTAATTCGGTTTTATAAAATTTGTAACAATGAAAAATATTTTTATAAGCAGGTTTTTAAGTTTATAGCAAATCTTTTTTATAATAATAATTATCCAATTAATTTTTTAAGATACTATTTAAAAATTGTTATAAAAAATAATTGGCAACGTTGCAGATTGTTGGTGTAGCTTGTAATTTGATAGCATGCTTCCCTGACATTCTTTATGAAAGTTTTATTCTAAAGTAGTGATGCACAACCTTTTTGCCAGAAAATCGTTTGCCACCAGAATATTTGAAAAGTGACGTTTGTTTTCTTTCATAGCAAAGTTTTTGTCATTATTATAAAGAAAGTTAATCTGCATAAAATTACTGGTATCAGTTTGGCCCGCGGGCCACAGGTTGTGCACCTCTATTCTAAAGTCTATATTTTTTAGAACGAGTTTAACTGGATGGTTTGAGTTTTAAGGAAGTTTTGCAGACCTGGATCTTGAAACTATATGCAGTTTGGACTTGGAGGGAGCATTCTAGTTAATTTGTTGTTTTTACAGGCAGGAGTTTGAAACAGGTATGACTATTCATAATTTTAATGTTTTGTTTCAGGTAAGGGAGGAGGCTTACCAAATTCTGCATTCATTTAAAAAATAGTTTCTAAGTTATCGCAGAGATTTTTTACATAGTAAAGGTTATTTTACTTTTTATATTATCGGTTATGTTTAAGTAATTTGTTTTCTTGTTTAATAATTGTTTTCGTTTGCTTTGTTCATTAAAAAATTTGGCATTTTTTTGTTGTTGTTATTTTTGAATGCAGGTTTGGTGGGCGTTCAGAAACCTGAAACAATTCTATTTTTAAAGAGGGGGTGGGGTTAAGTCTCGTCTGTCCTCCCTCTGAAGAAGAACAGACTGTTTTTTCTTGCCTGTATCTTGTTTATAGTTTTTTAATTGTTTATCGTTAATTGTTTACCTTTTTGAAATACACTCTATCCTTGAGATTTTGAACTTTCATTTCATAATATGTAATATAGTTTGTAGCATTATATATGAGCTACTTAAGCGCCAATGGTACTGCAATTTTTCATGTTGAATTGATACTATATATATATATATATATATATATATATATATATATATATGTCAACATTTGAACGGAGGGGGGTTTTGGGGTCTGGGGGTCATGATCGGTGAAAATATACCAAAATTTTCTGGAAGTGCTTTCCTCCGGATGGCTGCAATAAGTAGCTTTTTACTCTTTGTAATGAAAGCTACCTAAAAAAAATCCTCTAACTTCATGTGACCAGAACTACCTGAGATTTTACCAAGAAGAGTTTAAATAATTATGTAATTATGTATACTTACAGTTCATAGCGATGATAAGGAAGCATAGCGAGATGATCAAGAGAACGACTTGTCTTCGACCCCGATCAGGTCTGTATTTCGTGATGGCTGTAAAACTCTCAAGAAATACCTTACAAGAAAATAAATCTCGTATTTTAGTGGACCAAGGATCATTGTTGTCCAAGCCACGTGTTTCTTCCATCATAAATACGCTGAATACAAGACTAATCATTAATGCTCCTGCAGTAAATAGAAAAACTGCAGCAAAACCGAGTCCCTTGAAAATCCACCCACCTGTGGTACTACCGAAAGACGTGGCGAAACCAACTGCCATTTCAATGAAAGCGTATTTCATAGTTCTCTCGAAAATTGTTGTCGAATCTGAGGCATAACTGTACACAACAGCCATTATACTTACTACTCCTCCCGATAAGCCAGTAAAAATGGCTGGTATGAAATAATATTCCGTTCTGGTGTCCAAGAAATAAGCACAAATAGTAGATCCTAATGAATCCAATAGCATCCCGATTAAAGCTATAATGATGGGAGATTTTCTTCCATAACGATCACTCCAAGGTCCAATGAAGCAAGCCAAAACAGCTGCTGGAGCAGTTTGTATCAATGTGTGTCCCAACTGGTAATTGGCAGCTAATTTTTCGACGGAATCTTTTGGGTCTGAATAGTTTTCCAAATTGTCACATACCGAAGAATTAAATTCAAAATGAACTAAACATACTTTGGTTAATATCATTGTTGTTGAAGTAATTTTCGTCAAAACTGATGAAAATGTGAACAGAAATGTAAATAGTTCAAGTTTTCTTTTAGAAAATTGTTTACCGATAGTAGAAATTAACGATGTTTCACTATTTTCTGTGAATTGTTCGATATTTATAGAACTTTTATCTGAACTATCATTAGCTGCCTTTTGGTTCATTTGTTCTGCAGAGCCGTAGTCGCTAAGCGAATTTGAAAGCATTTTGTTTTCATCCATGATGTATTTTGAAGCTGTTCAGTGCAAATTTAAAGAGGTTTCTTTATTTTTTTTTCAAATGACCTCCTTTACATCAGTCAAATAATCATCTTTTCTAATGAATCTGCCTCCATGTTTATTGTAATAACTAAAATGTTTCAAATTTCTGGAAAGAAAAAAAAAAAAAAAGAGAATAAATCTAAAACAATAAAAAATCAAAGTATGTTATGATTTCAATGGATTGTGAATTTTTACTTTAAAATACAGTATTATCACTTTAGTTTTCCACAATAGTTTCTACCAATAAAATACATAAAAAAAAGAAAAAAAAACTTTTTTTTTTTTTGGGGGGGGGCATTCTAATACTTACCCATCATGGATATGCATACTATAAAGTATGAAAATAAAACCTGTGTAAATTATTTATAAATACATTGCAATTGCAAAATAAAATTTTAATTAATAATAACACATTGCTCAGTGGTGCACAAAATAGGAATTTTAATATATATTAGTACATATTAAAATAAAATAAAACTTTCAACGTTTCGCGCCGTCTTCTGCGGGCGTCTTCAGGAAAATATCAAATGGAAGGACTACGTTTACATCTTGTGCGAGAGATAATATTTCTACTAAATTAAAAATTAAATGAATTAAAATTTTAAAAAATGTTGCCAGCTACACGTGAGTAAAAATTAAAATATTGCAAGGAAATAAAAAATTTTAAGGTTTTATGATGTTATGCCATATTTTTGGTATATTGTAGGATAAATCATCATTACATGGTTTATTTTCACGTGCTATGATTTCGATGGATTCTCTGATTTTACCTTGAACTGGGTTATTGCATGGAACTATGATTTTGGCTTCCTCAAAATTAATATGGCAACCCTTGTTCGCCAAATAGAAGCGAGCAAGGGCAGTATTCTGTTTATATTGTTCTATATCTCTGCGATTTCTTTAATTCTAATTAAAAGTTTCCGCGTTGTAATGCCGATGTAGACTTTTTTAAGATTATTAGATAAAGTGATGGGGATTTCATAAATACCAGATCTTTGATCTATTGGAATTTTGTCGATTTTATCTGTAACGAGGTCAATGAGATATGGAGGAGGAATGGCGACAAGTTTTATGTTATATTTTTGTGCGATCTTTTTTACTTTTTCAAATATGTAAGGGATATAATGAAATTTTCTGTAAACCATAAGTTTATTCTGTCGTTGGCCAGATGTGGGAGGAGTATTGTACTGTTGAACTATTTTATTTATAAATTTTGCTGGAAAACCATGGTCAAAAGCTATTTTCTGTATAAAATCAATTTCTTTATTTAATGTGTCATCTGAACAAATCATTGAATCCATCGAAATCATAGCACGTGAAAATAAACCATGTAATGATAATTTATCCTACAATATACCAAAAATATGGCATAACATCATAAAACCTTAAAAATTTTTATTTCCTTGCAATATTTTAATTTTTACTCACGTGTAGCTGGCAAAATTTTTTAAAATTTTAATTCATTTATTTTTTAATTTAGTAGAAATATTATCTCTCGCACAAGATGTAAACGTAGTCCTTCCATTTGATATTTTCCTGAAGACGCCCGCAGAAGACGGCGCGAAACGTTGAAAGTTTTATTTTATTTTAATATGTACTAATGTACATTAAAATTCCTATTTTGTGCACCACTGAGCAATTTGTTATTATTAGTTAAATTTTATGGTGCAACTGTCCTATATATATTTATAAAATTTTAATGTACACTCCCTGGACAAAATTATAAACTCAGAAATTTTTTTATTTGTTTACATCATAATATAAATAAGATTAGCTTTACATTAATAAAATAATGATGAATATTTATAATAAGACATCTAAAATTAATGTAACTTATAAATAAAATGGAGTAATTAATTTAAGTAAGAAAATACATAACTTAAATAAAATAACATTATGTGAAACCTGGAAAAAATTATAAACTCAAAGTTATGATTTTCTATTTTCTGGCCCATTTGATATAAATAAATGCATTTTGTGATAAAAATCTAATAAATGGAGTCATTATGGATCAATACATTTCAATACATCAATACGTGTTTTAATTGTTTTCATAAAATGATATTCAGTGAGACCTGGACAAAATTATAAACTCAAAATTATGAATTTATACAATCTGGTATTTTTGATGTAAATAAATGCATTTTGTAATAATAAACTAATAAATGGAGCTATTAGGGATGAATATATTTCAATACATCAAAGAATTTTTATAGTTTTTAGTTAAACACTTTTGTTAAATATGGTTTATTGATATGGTTTTTGTATACAGGGTGATTCAGCTCGTCGGTGACAAACTTTAAGGATCGATAGAGCACACCTAGACGAACATTTTTGAATAGGGAATGTAGGGTCCCTGACGCGATGGTAAGGCGCTAGGCGCTTTCGAAAATTTGGGTGCCGAAATTCGAAACGTCATAAAAACTAGGGAAATGGTTAGATTTTCTTGCTTGTTGCGTCGAAATGATTCTGTTTGTTTAGACTTTCTTCAGTACCAATTTGATAAGCGTATCTCTTAAAACATGGATAGGGGGCGCTGCAGACTTTGGAGAGCTAGACAACAACTTTAAGCCCGTTATTTTGATAATTTAACACATGCTCGCCAAAGTTTATACTCTAACTTAAAGTTTGAACCCAAAAGTAGAGCCCTGCAAAAAGCGTAAGAGCCGGAATAAAATGTCAAAGTACAGGGTGGTCGAAACTCGAAGGCTCCTAAGAGATAAACAAACAGATTTCTTGACTTATGGCATGCATTTTCATTATTCTGTTTGCTGGGGCTCTCTGAAACTCAGTTGAACGGTACAAAAAGAAACATCGATAGGGGGCGCTTTGGGCAAAAAACATAATTCGTTGACATTTCGGACGCTAACTGGAAACGGGGCGCTACGATCAGTTAGTAATAATGAAAACACATTTTCTACCTCTGCTCAACACTTCTGAATAAATTTAGACCAAAAACATCAATGATACTGGAAATTTATTTACAAAAAATAACACTACAGAAGATGCTCGAAATTTCGACCTTGGGCCATGATGCAGGCTTCGCACCTCCGTCGCATTGAGGAGTGTGTGTTTCCAACAATGCCAGGAGTATCTCTGATCTGCCCTGCAGCTGCCACAATGCGCGCCACAAGTTCTACAGCACTGCTGACAGGTGTATGGTATACCTCGGCCTTCAGGTAACCCCAAAGGAAGAAATCCAAGCAGGTGAGGTCTGGTGATCGGGCAGGCCAGTGAACTGGACCCCCACGCCCGATCCACCGCTGGCCATACCTTGCGTTTAGATGGAGACGCACGTCGTTCGTGTAATGGGCCGGAGCTCCATCGTGCTGGAACCACATCTGGCGACGCGAACCTTCGGGTACGTGCGCCTCCTCCAGAAGCTGCGGCAGCACTTGATCCAGGAAAATCAGGTAATTTCCACCTGTCAGCCGTTCAGGTAACAAATAAGGGCCAATGAGGCAATCCCCCAGAATGCCGGCCCACACATTTACTGAGAAACGCTCCTGGGCTGCTCGGCTTCTGGTTTCATGTGGATTTTCATCACACCACACATGACTGTTGTGGGCGTTCCACATTCCCTCCCGGCTGAAGGTGGACTCGTCCGTAAACAAAATGCTGTTTACAAAACGGGGATCCCTGGATCTCATCGCCAAGTACCATCTTGAGAATTCCACTCGAGGGCCAAAATCCTGCTCTCTGAGCAACTGCACCCGCTGGATGTGGTAGGGGTGCAGATTCCGGGAACGTAAGATGCGCCACGCAGTTGCTTGCGAAATGCCAACATGTCTGGCGATATCTCTCGTGCTAAGACCTGGGTTGTCCTCAACCAGGTTAAGCACAGCCTCTTCGTTGTCGGGGGTGCTCACTGATCGCTCCCGTTCAGGCCTGCCTCCGTCGAAAGATCCCGTTGTGGACAACCTCTGGTGTACTCGAGCGAAGAAGGCATGGCAGGAGATTTGCCTGTTGGGGTAACGCTCGGCGTACAACCGCTGAGCGGCTCGTCCATTACAACCAGCAGCGCCATACGCCAAATGCATGTCAGCCAATTCAGAGTTTGTGTACCGTTCCATCCTACTACCGATCTGCAGACAAGTAACCCGAAGCTTAAGTAGGTACCGCACGTTCAAAAGACGTGTCTGCGCATACAACTACGTCATCTCGCGTTGTCGTCTACGCATTACGTATCTTTTGCATATCGATATGGTACGATATCTTTTGCATAAATCAGCAAAAAGCACCTTATGTAAATTTTATTGCGCGCATTGTGCATGATTGAAACCAGCTATGTTTGTTAAAAAAAACAAACAAACTGCAGTTTTAATAGCTTCTTATGATAAGTAAATTACTCTCTTGTTTTGTTTCTAACTGATCGTAGCGCCCCGTTTCCAGTTAGCGTCCGAAATGTCAACGAATTATGTTTTTTGCCCAAAGCGCCCCCTATCGATGTTTCTTTTTGTACCGTTCAACTGAGTTTCAGAGAGCCCCAGCAAACAGAATCATGAAAATGCATGCCATAAGTCAAGAAATCTGTTTGTTTATCTCTTAGGAGCCTTCGAGTTTCGACCACCCTGTACTTTGACATTTTATTCCGGCTCTTACGCTTTTTGCAGGGCTCTACTTTTGGGTTCAAACTTTAAGTTAGAGTATAAACTTTGGCGAGCATGTGTTAAATTATCAAAATAACGGGCTTAAAGTTGTTGTCTAGCTCTCCAAAATCTGCAGCGCCCCCTATCCATGTTTTAAGAGATACGCTTATCAAATTGGTACTGAAGAAAGTCTAAACAAACAGAATCATTTCGACGCAACAAGCAAGAAAATCTAACCATTTCCCTAGTTTTTATGACGTTTCGAATTTCGGCACCCAAATTTTCGAAAGCGCCTAGCGCCTTACCATCGCGTCAGGGACCCTACATTCCCTATTCAAAAATGTTCGTCTAGGTGTGCTCTATCGATCCTTAAAGTTTGTCACCGACGAGCTGAATCACCCTGTATAAAACGGAATGGTCAACGCCCAAAGATACAGAAAGAAATCGAAGATCTATCTTACGAACAGCATTTAGTACTGGAGCTTCTTCTAGCCGAATTGCAAATACTTTAAAGCTAAATATAAGCTCTCGAATTGTCGGACGAATTCTGCAGCGAGCACCGAATATGAAATTGAAGGAAATGAAAGCTGAGCCAAAACTTGAGCCCCAAAACATGAAACCCAGACTTCACTTTGCACAACAGCACATGTCATAGGCTGAACAGAATGGAGCACAGTCATCTGGTCAGATGAAAAGAAGTTTAATTTAGACGGCATACTACTGGCACGATACCAAACCTGAAGAACGGCATATCTTCAGTCGAAACTTTGGTGGAAGATCCGTGATGTTGTGGGCTGTTTTTTATCAGAATAGTAAAACAGCTCTAGCTTTTCTTAATGAAAAACAAGAAGCAAAAGACTACCAGCTAATGCTAGATGATAATCTTTTGCCATATGGACCGTTGATCGCTGGAGAAAACTGGGTATTTCAGCAAGATAATGCAGCAATACACTCTGCAAAAAGTATAAAAGAGTGACTGCAGCGCTGGTATGTAAATGTCTTGAATTGGCCAGCCCGCAGCCCTGATCTAAACTCCATCAAAAATTACTGGGGTGCAATCGTTCGAATAGTCTAACGCGATGAACGTTAATATCAAAACACAAATGATTCAAAGATGGCTATACTTTCAGCCTGGAACCATTTGTCTATGGAGCAGTCGGAAAAAATTGTTCAATTCTGTGCCAAGTCGCATATTCGAAGTCATTCAGAAAAATGGCGGTTCAACACATTTTTGAATGTATGCATTAATACTTTGCACCAGGATTCAAAAGTATGTTCACTTCTTAAACTCTATAATTTTATGTTTTCAATTTACACATGTATTATATTTATTTTTTACTCATATTTTTTGAAAAAAATTATAAAAATGCATTGATGTATTGAAATATTTTCATCTCTAATAACCAGGGTTGGCAAAAATTCGGGTTTTTGTACAAAAACCCAACCCACCCGCGTTTTTGTGGTTTTTTCTGGGTATTTGTGGGGTTTTCTGGGTATTTGTGGGCTTTTCTGGGTTTTCGTGGGTTTTAGTTTTTTTCTGTATATTTGTATATTTAATAATATATGTGTGTACTCATTTAAAAATATACTTATTAAGTTGCTTTTTTAATTAATCTAATCTATTTATTACTAATTAATATTATTTACAATATCAGTTAATAAATTTATTCTATTCTGATATTAGTATTAATGCTAATATCAATATCAATAGAAAACTTAAAACTAATATCAGAATATGTTTATTAACTGATATAAAATAATTTTCATACTATTAATAATTCATGTTAATTATTATTAATAATATTATTATTGGCTATTATTAATACCTATACTAATAGAACTATTATAATTAACTTAATACTATTTTAAATAATAAAAGTGAGTTCTTATCACTTTTAAATATATTTTTGTTATCACAATGAATAAGTAATTTTATTTTTGTAGTAACTATAATAATTAAAATTGTTATAATAATTAGTAACTATGATAATTAAACTAGCTGGCTTTGCCTGCTAACGGGGCTGGTCCTTTTATATGTAAATCTCGAAACGAACAAACTTCGAACCTGATCTCCGCTGCCTACAACACAATGTAGAGGATGCTGCGCTTGCACAGAAGGATCCTTACTTTTAAATAAAAGTGTAATTGATATGCAAATGTCGTGCCGAACTTATCTCAAACTAGATTCCAGCTGCATACAGCACTGTATAGTAGACATACTGCACACACACTACCAAGTAGTGTGTTATATTCTTAACAAAAATATATTTGAACAAAACTCTGTTAAACAACTTCTCTGTAGACATATAAGTCGAGAAAATGACATTTTAAGGCAAGAAATTAAGATTTTTGCAGAAATTATTGCAAAAAATAACAGTATTTGACACAGCATTCTTTATTATAAATTTTTATCGTATGTTATAAACTAAACTATCTTAAAGTTTAAAACAGATCAAGCAAGAATTTAAGATTTTTACAAACAATTAATAATAAAAAATAATGATATTTGAGGGAAGGAGTGTTTGAATTTAAAAAAGCAGCTAACAATTATATCTCCAGCTCTTGTTGAGCTGCAAAAAGATACAACCACACTGTCATGTTCTGTTAAGATTTGGAAAAATTTGATGGAATGTGAAGAATTGAAATAACACAGGAAAATTATGCTGAAATGCTACAAACAGATCATCGGGACCGAGCATTTTTTAGCTAATAAAATGGATGCAAAGTTTAGATGGGAAAGGCTTAATTTAACAAAAGAGGAAGAAACTGATGAATGGCTAATGCAGAATCATTCAGAGTGGTTACCTGCGATATTGGCATTTAAAATTAAAGACATAGACTATTTTCCTAAATCACTTTTCTCAGAAAGTATTATGCCATAATTCTCAGCTTCAAAATGGTGGGGGAATTCTTAAAGGAAAAATACAGAAAAAGAAAAACAAGTTAGATTCTGATTTTTGTAGTTTTTTTTCCAATCTCTGCATTCTGTTCCATCTAGCTCTGCTTCCATCAAGAGTATTTTCTCTACATTTGGATTCATTTAGTCTAAATTACAGAACAGACTAGACTCAGGCACGGCCACCTTCATTAGAGGGCCTAGGAAGCTCTTCGTTGTTAGGACGGAATTCATGACATCATATCAAGCCTAACCAATCGACAAAGACAGATCTTCTTTGTAACGCCCCTTGCTAAGACCCGCGTACATCATTAATTCCGTCCTAAGACCCGCCTAAAGAAGCAAAAGCTTCTGTGGCCTCTAATGCAGTTGGCTGCGAGTCAGAGCAGTGTGCAAAATTAGCAAAATATTATAAATACCACCATAAAAATTAAAGTGAATGTGATTTTGATTTTTAAACTATAAAAAAGATCAATTATAATTATTTTGTATTGTATTGCGTAACTTATTTAAAATATAGTTTTATAAAGTAAATAAATATATTGAAAAATAACTATTCTGAAATAAACTATCACCTGATTACCACAAATATGACTGTCTTTTTTTATGTGATTTTGCAAGAGAAACCATCTAGGTTTTGTTCTTAAAAGGAAAATTTATATTATACTATTAGGGGGATTTGCAGATTCAAAAATGATTCTTAGCAAAAACCCTCTTTTAACAAAAACCCAGGTGGGTTTTTGTTGGTGGACCCGCCCAGAAAAACCCGGGTGGGTTTTTCTGGGCTGGACCCACTTTGCTAACCCTGCTAATAACTCCATTTATTAGTTTATTATCACAAAATGTGTTTATTTATATAAAAAAATACTAGAGTGTAGATATACATAACTTTGAATTTATAATTTGTCCAGGTTTCACATAATGTTATTTTACGAGAAAAATTAAAATATGTAATGTTATATTGAAATGTATTGATCCATAATGACTCCATTTATTAGTTTCTTATCACAAAATGCATTTATTTATGTCAAATATGCCAGAATATAGAAATATATAACTTTGAGTTTATAATTTTGTCCAGGTCTCGCATAATGTTATTTTTTTAAGTTATGTATTTTCTTATTTAAATTACTTACTCTATTTCATTTATGAGTTATATTTAATTTAGACGTCTTATTATATATATTCATCATTATTTTATTAATGTAAAGTTAAGCTTATTTATATTATGATGTAAACAAATAAAAAAAAATTCTGAGTTTATAATTTTGTCCAGGAGTGTATATCTAAATATTTTTAAAAGATGGTAATGCTCTATTACGTAATTCCGGGTACTGCTTGAATATCTCGTCGAACCATTTCGGCAAATTATATAAATCGCCACATTACTCGTAAATTATACAAATTGGTGTTTTATACAAATTTTATTTAAAATGACGAAAAAAAATTAGAAAAAGATTAATAAAAATATAATTTAAACGTCAAATTAAAAATGCTTGATGATGTAACAAACACGTCTAACGTGTTTTATGTCAAGTGAATTCGACATTTACGATGACCTATTATTGGCTTTTAATCTTATAGTTTGATAATAGTTTTTTGGTCGACGGGATAATCAAGTACTACCGAATTATGTAAAAGAAATATCTTTATAGCTCCAAAAATAATAACCATACTAACTAACTGTTAACTACTTCGGATTAAGCGTCTCATATCCAATTAAAATATATATTTGAACTGAAATTTGAATGAAATACAGGGTCATGGAAAATCGAAGAGTGTGGAAAATAGAATTACAAATATCTAACTAATCAAGTATCCGATAGATTTCATTCTTTATGCAAAATTTATGTTTTTTATTGTCTCTTACATTCACTCCTTAAAATAATAATAATAAAAAAAATTATTTTTTATGCACCTTTCATCAGAATGAATATTTCGAGAGTAACAAAAAAAAAAAAATAGTTCCGGATAATCAAGATTATTGATATTAAAAGGCTTTTTCCTATTATTATATACTAAGTACACACCAAACTTTTAATTTCTACCTCAATTTATTCGGGAGATAGAGCGTCTACAGACACAAAGACAGACAGACACACAAAAAGACACAGACAGACGAATGACTTTTTTTTTTAAAATGTGTTTTTTGGAGTCCGCAGTGTCTAAAATGTGTAAATACATTTAAAAAAAAAAATTTGATTTTCAAAATGATTGCAAGAAACCCTATACTACGTATGATGGGTGAGTAAAAAGTGAAATACAGTCGACTTTCGTTAATTCGAAATCGGATAATTCGAATCTTCGCTTAATTCGAACTAAACATGAAGTCCCGAAATTTTCAATGGCAGAAGAACGTTAAAAATTTTCATTAATTCGAACTCATTTTCTCTTTACTTCGTTTAATTCGAACTAACGGGAATTCCGATTTTTCATTTTTATTTTCTTTCTCACGGATTTCAGATCATTTGAATAACTTTCTTTCTTTGATTTTTATGAAACTTGTTCCGAACGAGTATACATATAATTCCATGCATTTGATATCTACTTTCTTAGAGCCCCGTCTGTCCATCAGTGACGGTTTAAATTTTTCTTCTATCGTGTTTGTTTCTAATCTTTTAATTAGTTTATTAATTATTAGTTTATTAAATATACATTAATTTAATATTAAGTCATATTCTAATGATAATAGAAGAAATAAGTTTAAAAAACACTATAACATTAATTCCTTTGTAATAGTACCATATTAAATATGTTTTCCATAATTCGAACTTCGGATAATTCGAACATTTCTTATGGTCCCGACGTGTTCGAATTAACGAGAGTCGACTGTATCATTATGAAATCTATTTTTGGCACATAAAGCATCAGATTGAAAAAAAAAATAAGAGCGACAACAGATGCAAATAGAGGAAGACGCAAAATTTTGCAATACTGCAGTTCGCAGTCTTGCTTGCATTTTTTAAAATGAATAATATGAACATAAATAAATATAAACGTGAATAAATTAAACAAAGATTTTTTTTTGTCAGAGTCACCGATGAAGACATTTTTTTTTAATATCACCATAAAAAAACTGCACAAATTTGACAAATAAAAATTTCTTAATATTTAAAAATATTTTTCAAAGAGGTGAACTGGAATAGGATTTTATTCTTTTAGCTAGGAAAGTCCTGGTTCGTGGATTTCCTGTTTTACATAAATTTTAAGCAAATGAATGAAGAAAAAAAATAATTAAAAAATCGATTTTTACCGGGGTTTCAGCGGCAAACAAATTATACTTTCTCTTTCTCTTAACATTTAGAGAATATATTTTTAACATTTCCTTTTACTTAAAAATGTATTTACACATAAATGTAAAGAATAAAAAGAAAGCTTTGGTGAAAATCATATTGAAAAATCTTTTTACTTAAAACAATTATAGTGTCGGTATAAAGTTAGAAAAGTAGCGACATTGCTTATTTACCCAGTTTATCCAAGCAAAATTTTAAAATGTTATCTTATTATTAATATTATCTAATCAAACACGAAAACAGCCGGTAGCTGTCCCGATAGCTGTTGGTTCGGCCTTAAGATGCCACTCGATCACTCAAAAAGATCGGGATGTTACTGTTATGTCTATGGGAACGTTATTTTCGAATATCTCACTAAAATTTGAATATTTTTACGCATTTTTTTTTTGCATAGGATAGCTGAGGACGATCTACAACCAGACTAGCTTTTACTTTTTCGCATTTGGTTATATATTCTTTTATATGATGAAAGCTTCAATTTCAGAACCGGTTAACTGGTTCCAAAATGTAAAGTATTTTTTAAAGCAAAATCAAAATCGAAAATCGAAAATGTAAATGATTGTCCTCAGCTATGCAAAAAAAATCATGTAAATATTAAAATTTGAGCGAGATATTTGAAAAGAACGTCCCCATACACTTAACATTATCATCCGGGTCATTTTGAGTGATTACTATGGGCTCTTAAGGGTGTATTCGAAAAAACGCTTTCCCAACTTCACCAGCTCGAAATTTTCCGACACAATTTCAGACATATTTTTAAAAGTAGAAACATGAAACTTGCTGAGGTAATTTTTGAAGGGACGTATGAGGTGCCGTGTGATGTCTTTTTACGGTCAATTCATTAGAATTTTATTTTTAAGCAATTACCTTCTCAGTATGACCCTTTTTTTCGTTCACCGATCGCCCGCTTCGGAAAAATCGGTTCAAATTGCCGTTTTTGATTGCTTTTTTGCAATACTTTCTGCATTTATCAAAGAATTGACAATCACGGCACCTTGTGTACTTTCTAAATACGACAATTTGCAAGTTTGATGCATATGACATCAAAAATGTATTTAAAAATAAATCGGAAAATAAGCAGTTTGAATCGAAATACACCCTTAATATCGATAAATCACCGAGTCCAAGGACAATGAAAGAAAACTTGATTGCAGAAGATCGCCATTAGTCGATTAATTATAAGTGAACCTTTTTAAGTTTTAAGATCTGATATCCTCCCTGAGCGCATGTTTTTAAAAATTGTCACCTCCATTTTTTAAAAAGCAATCTTTAACTTGCAAATTTGCAACAATTGTCTCGGATTAAATAAGGCGAAGATTATTATTTGTGTTTATTGGTAACAAAGTGAAAGATTTTCATACCCTGGATATGCGAGATTTATCCTGGGTTACAATAGAGCAAATTAGTTTAATGGTGATCACAGATCGTAAAAGGGAGAACCCCTTAGTAGGTATAAAACTAGTTGGATGTGATTCTAAAGCTTTTTTCTATCTCATACGTACATCATAATATTTCAAACAATTGTTGCACATGTTAATACTTCAATATTATTTGCTTACTATACTATAGCAACTTTGATTTTCATCTTAATTTTCTGCTTCAAGCAATTAAAGTAAAAACGAATTAATTTAAAACATGATATTTAAAATAATCAATAACTTTTCGTCATTCTATTGTTATCAGCTGTTTGCGAATAACCGTTGGATTCCGTCAACAGGAGCGAACAGGACGCAAGTTTCCATCGCTGCATGAGCCGAAGCAGGTCAATAGAACTACGAAAAATTGAGAAAATTAAACAAAAATCGCCATCACAGAGACCCTTTCCCGCGGAAGTTTTCCAAATCCAAGGAGGGCTTGCTGGCCATACCCAAAAATATGCACAAAAAATTTGGTTGAATTTAATGCATAACTTTATATAATTTTCGGATACAAAAATCGTTATTACAGCGACCCCTCCAGCGGAATATTTTCAAATTCAAGGAAGGTCTGCTGACCAAAGCCAAAAAACATACACAAAAAATTTGATTCAATTCTATGTATAATTTGATGTTTTTTTTTTTTTTTTTTTTTTTTTTTTTTTTTTTTTTTTTTGATGGTACAATATTGAAAATTGTACAGAAGTCCCTGTTACAGCGTCCCCTTCCGGTAGAATATTTCTAAACTGAAAGAGGACTTGTTAGCCACAGCCAAAAACATACCCAAAAATGTCGTTCAATTCTTAGCATAACTTCATACACTTTTTGACTTGGTTTTTAGTTTGACAGGTGATTGCTTTGAGGCCTATAGCAACTATGGCTTATGCCTCGAATGATGCGTAATTTACACAGAAGCAACGACAAGTCAGTATAGTTTTTATTTCTTGTATCCATTCCACTACAAAGAGACAGAACAACAGCATTTATATCTTACCAGGATTCGAACACGACCCTTCGGCATGGCAATAGCTACAGATACTGATCACGCAAATGGGGCGATGCACTTTTCAATGGTACAGTGGCGATACAAGAAGCACAATGGCAGACAGATATTTTGTATAGACTTGTTTTGGATGATTTCTGAATCTTTCTGAAACGTGTAAAGCCGTTGGAAACCGGAAGTCGAAGAAAGTTTCGATTACAATATTTTCTTCCATTGAAGATAGAAGAAAGTAAAAAATGAGACTTAGTAAAATGAAAACATGACATAAAATAAATAAAAAGTGGAAAAAAATGATAGTATACTTACTTAGTGCCAATTTGTTTCGTCTAACCTGTGAAATTTTTTTGAAAAATTAAACTTGGTGAAAAATGGTTTGATTTCACATTGCCAAAATAAAGTTTTAAATAAAATCGAAGAAAACATACATAATGATATAAACTGCGACTAAATAACAATAATCTAGATAATAATCTGCGATTATTTCTTTATATTATGTCACACTGAACGAAGTAAAAGATATTCTAAACGTTGCTACTTGAATATTGAATTATCATTCATAAAGTTTGTGATAAAGAAAAATGCCTTCTTTTCTTGCTTTATCGAGGGGTGATAATTTCCGAGGCTGGAAGTTTCAGACAGCTTAGAAATAAATGCAACTGTATAACTTTCGAGAAAACAAATATATCACTCGGGATTTTAAATAATAATTAAACACGGCATAGCACAATAGTTGTGTTTCAAAAGCGGAAAAGTTAAAATTTCGGATTATTGTTTTTTTGACGTTAGTATCTTTTTTTAATTAAAAAAATTAATTAATTATAATATACGGACTTTTCCTTGAATTAATAATGTATGTAAACAAAAATTAATATTGTTACGTCGTTCAACTTTATACTTGACTATTATGTATTGGGATCGAAAGTAGAGTCCAAAGAAGGCGAATAATCTTCGATGATAACAACTAAATACTTTATAATAGCTTAAAGTATAAATATTTTTTATATTTTAATATTTTTTATACAAAATATTACGAAATGTAATATTTTGTTGCAATCAAACAACATTCGGATTATTTTAACAACTGTTCAGATTTTTTTTAAAAATTACAACATTAATGATTGGAAAAAATTTAAGCGAAATCATGAAAAAAAATCTAAACAAAGTGAAAATAAGGCTCTTGAAGCAAAATAAATTGAAGGATAAAATCTAATGTAAAAAGAAAAATAGTGAATTTAGTATCCAAAGACACAGCAGGTAAATGAATTAATCAATACATTTAAGATTTATTTTTGTAAATATGCTGAGATAAAATTGTAAATTCTGCAATTTTCTTTGTTTCAGTTACTAAAATCTTCTCTAAACGAAAAATAATAAAGAAAAAAAAAAGGAATCGGTAAAAAATTCCCACTAATATTGAAAAAACAAATATTTTGTTAGTTTTAATAATTAAAAATGAAAAACTTTTTTTTAAAGCATTGTTATTGAAAATTATAGTTTTTTTTTGCTTTAGTTATTAAAGATGAAAAACTTTTCTTAACTCTAATAAAACCTTCTTAAGACTAGTAAAAGAAAAAAAAACAATCAAGAATCAATAAAAAACAGACAAACAAACAACAACAACACAAAAAAATATTCTTCAAAAATTATCTTATTTCTTTTGTTTTTTTAATTAAAGATGAAAAACTTATCTAAACTAGGAATGATAAAAGAAAGAATTTAAAATCAGGAATCAGTAGAATATATATATATATGTAATAAATAAAAAAAAAAAATCGCCATTTTGCCCGCCCTGAGTTTTATTCTAACGTTTTATGGAACATACTTATATTCTCAGTTTCCGTAATGTATTAATATTTTTTAACGGCTAACGTTCTTTTATTTTATTTTATTTAACTTAGCATAATCTATTGATTATTTTCTTAAAAAGAGCTAGAATGTTTCTTGAATGCCAATATCTTATTGCGTAATCTTATATTCAGTACACAAATCCATTTTCCTATTTAGAATTAAAAAACATTTATCGAAACTTTAATTTTGTTTTATTATTTAATTAATCGTCTGCTAGGGATTCATACGCTTTTCGCGTGGGCAATTTACGCGATTAGGTAAAGAATTCGTACCTCTAGTCACGCCTAGCGTCCAATGGTAGAGAGTGGGTTGGATTATCTTTGCGTTGAAAACGATCCTAAAGGATCTTTAAAAGACTTATGTAAAAATGGGAGGGGTTAGATTGGCTTGGAATTTTGGTTTTGACCTTTCAAATGCCAGGATTCCCGTCTCATCTTCGACATAATTTAGAATGTTTGAGATAATGCAGACTTAAAGCAAGTTGTCTATTAGGAATTTGGGAGACTGGAGAGATGTGGAATAACTGATGGTCGTGCTCAAAAATAATAAAGGACTAAAAACTGATTGTCAGGTTCCTAGAAGACATCTGCCCTGAATTAGAAAGGAATAACATTTCCTTATCTGAATATTTTATGTATTGTGGGTTGTGTATCCGTGAAGCTCGGAATACCTTTCTTTCTTTTCTATAATAACGAATGACAGATGTTGACACAGGTGTGCGGATGACGCACTCGTTGCTGAATGAAAGTGATGACCACGGGGCATGGCTCAGCTGTCATTTAGTATTTAAGTGATGTGTAAACAGTAGATGTCATGACTCAAGGTTGGTATGCGGAATTGAACCAATGGAGGAACTCTAAGAGGCCCTGCTGGGGGAAGGAAGATCTCTGACAAGGTCAACTCTGGACAGAGAGGTTGGAAACAGTTCTCGCTTGGCGTTGAGACCGATAGGTCGCTCAGGATTTGTGGTCCTGTTGGATAGTGTATATTTTGAGCGTGGGACAAGGCGTCCCGGTGGATAGTGTTATAGGCCGAGAAGTGAGGCCTAGTACCCTTGTGTATTGAGATTCTGCAGTAATCTCTGATAAAGCGTATCTAACGTGCGTTGAGTGTGAGGAAGAAAGTGTAAGTTGAACGGTACACAACCAACGTTTATTGTAGTTAATTTAATGTTGAACCGGATCATCTATATCCGAGTTGTAATTGTAGATAGTTGTAAATATTGTTTCTTGTGTACATATCTATATCTTAAATAAACTGTTAGTTCAGTTCATTAACAGCGTCAGTGTTATTTTACACGATCCTCACAGCAGGTGACCGATATCACCCATTAATATCGGTGGTGGCAGCTAAAACTACCTAGGACATTCTTCAAAGTTTTGTGGACTGAGAGGAGCGTCCGACAAATTGGTGGCAGCGGTGGGATAGAATCGCCTGAAACCAGTGACCAGCGAGCCGTGTTGCAGTCTGTTAATGCCAGAGTATCCAGTGGAATTCTTGTGTGGTCGTGCCATATCGTCGAGTATGTGCTAAAGCATCGTGCCGGATCGTCGATTGTATGCTAAAGTGTCGTGCCGTATCGTCGAATGTGTGTAAAGTGTCGTGCCGTAGCGTTGAATGTGTGTAAAGTGTTGTGCCATATCGTCGAGTATGTGCTAAAGTATCGTGCCGGATCGTCGAGTGTGTGATAAAGTATCGTGCCATATCGTCTAGTGTGGACTAAAGTGTTGTGCGTATCTTTATTAGAAAGAACTAAACTGAACTGTTGTGCCAGATTACCGCTACATCGTGGAGCTATCTGTGAATAGAAGAGTACCCCACCAAATAAAGTATAAGGTAAGGTGTTTTGATCATATCTTTCTTCTGACATCTCGAACCAAATTGTATTGTTGTATAATTAATAGTAATTTAAGTATGTGCAATGAAATAATTGTGTTCAGATAGGTGTAAAGAATTAGTAACCATATTGCTATTGTTTGAAAGAAAGGTCATAATAATTTGAGATGATAATGATATGCTATTTATAATGATATTAGTGAACTAAATTAATGCATTAAATCTAAATTATTGTTAAAGTAATTGTTAAATGAAGCAATACTGTTTAAGTTTTAAGAGTTACATTATTAAAATTCTAAGCAAATGAAAATTTTAATTGGCCAATACTAGTGAAAAAAAAAGGCTCAAAAGAGAGCCATAGTGAAAAAAAAAGGCTCAAAAGAGAGCCATAGTGAAAAAAAAAGGCCCAAAAGAGAGCCATAGTGGAAAAAAAAAAAGGCTCAAAAGAGAGCCATAGTGAGTAAAAATAAAAGTAAAGATTTTCAGTATATTTGTTTTAAGTGTAAGAACCAGTATTGAGTTCGGAAATATTTTATGAGGATAATTGTAGAAATTTATATATGCATGTTGTACAATTTTTCTTTATGTGGATTTTTTGATTGACATCAATACTTCTATTCAATTTCAACGTATCAGTGTTATTATATAAGTTGTATGTTGTTATCTAAGTGTATATATTGGAATCTATATTGCATAGCAGTCAAATCGAATTATTGTTTTACTTTTTTGTTTTATTGGAAGTAAATTGTGTGATATCAATGGTTGAGAAAAATTAGAGTATTCAGTAGGTTAATTAGAAATGAAATGCATGGATTATCTGAAATGGTATTAAGTAGTATAATAAGTGGAGAAATATCTGTACTAAGTTAGAAATTTCGGAAATATTAATTTGGTAGGTTTAACTATTCTTGTGGGGTGGTTATAACAATCGGTGAAGGTATGGCTTTCTTATTGAAACTAAAAAAGGTTGATCTTCAGGCGATAGCTGAAGAATTGGGTGTTGAATTCGCGGAAGATGATACCAGAATTCAGCTTAAGAAAAAGATAATGGACAGTGATGAGTATGACGAGGGGGTTATTAAGGAATTATCTGACGCTATTGTTGCAGAACGATTAGAACAAGAAAAATTAGAGCGCGAAAGGTTAGAAAAAAAGGAAAAGTTAGAACGCGAAAAGTTAGAAAAACAGGAAAGGTTAGAGCGTGAAGAAAAACAGGAAAAATTGGAGCAGGAAAAGTTAGAAATGGAAAAATTAAGAATGGAACAGGAATTAGAAATGGAGAGACTAAGGGTTCAAGGTTCGGCAAATAGTTCTAATGTTAGGGAATCTAATAATGAAAGTAATATCGAAAAATTGATCAAAAGTGTTAAAACTCTATCTATCAAAGTACCAGAAGGGACTGAGGGATGGAATTTATTTTTCAACAGTTTAGAAAGGGCATTCCAAACTAAAGATGTACCGGAAAACCAGCAGGCCGAAATTCTACTAAATATGTTAGGAGATAAGGCGGATGATTTGTTAATTTATACCACTAAGGAACAAATGGAGAATTATGAGGAATTAAAGGAGTTAGTCCTAAGGGAACATGAGCCGACCCCGAAGGCATGTTTAGAAAATTTCCGGAAAGTTAGGAGAAATCCGAACGAAACCCATGTATTATTTGTATCGCGTTTAATAGCTACGTGGGAAAATTATTGTAAAATTAGAGGTGCGGACACTTATGAAAAGGTCAAACAGTTAATAGTTACTGATAAGCTAATGAGTACGCTAGATGAGGATACTGCAGCATATATTAGTTTAACTCACCAGGGTAAATGGTTAGAAGCTCCTAAAATTGCTAAAGAGTGTGATAATTATTTTGATGCTAAACATAAGTCTTATGCAGTTACGCATAAAAACTTTAAAGGTAAAGATAAGTACGTAAACAATGAAAGAATGAGACCGAGGGAGGATAATAAATTTAGTGGTGGTTGGAGGCAAAATGGTAGTAATGAGTGTAATTCTTTTCCGGATAGGAAAACAGAGTTTAAGAAGACGAATGATGCTTCAGGGCCTAAATGTTTTAAGTGTGGTTTGAGAGGTCATTACCAACGTTTTTGTAATAAAGTGGGTAATGAGGGAACTAATAATGGCAATAAAGGGCGAGACCAGAAAGCAGGTGTTCATAAGATTATGGTGAAAGAAAATCAAGAGTTACCTAATGGGGCTATTGTGGCTAGAATATCGGCAAAGGCCGAGCAGAAAACTAATGTTATTGGTGAGAAATTAAATAAACTTGAGAAAATTGAAGTTAGTGTTAATGGGCAAAAAGCAAAGGGATTGGTTGATTCTGGATGTGAGATTAGTGTTGTTCATAAAGATTTAGTCCCGGAAGAGAAATTAAAGGGAGCGGGTAGTATTTATTTACAAGGGTTATTTGGTGAAGCTGTTAAATCACCGTTAGTTAAACTACCGCTAGCCATTCCGCAATTCGGGCAAACTAATATTATTCATCAGGAAGTACTTTGCGCAGTAACTGATAATATTAATGAGCAAGTAATTTTACATCCCGAGGTGATTAATGAGTTGTCAGGTGTCAATCTTGAGGAGCCGTTGATAGAGTCCGAAGAATTAAAAAGTTCCGAAATTATTATTGATAACTCGAATGAAAAGGAAGATGTAAGTAACGATAGCTGTAATGTTTACGTAATAGACGCGAGATCGCAAAATGTACAAAGTCAGGATCCAGAAAAAACTGAAACGGAGGAAAATAATGAATCTATTGTTAGTAACTCAGATATGTTTAAGAAATCCCAGTTGGAAGGTAAAGAATTAGAGAAAGCTTGGGAATTAGCTAAAAAGGAAAAAGGGGATTATTATATTGTAAACGGATTATTGTATCATAAAGAGAAATTGTTAGGCGAAACTATAGCGCAATTAGTAGTACCCAAGGTAAGAAGGGAAGAAATCTTAAAATTAGCGCATTCATCGGTATTTGGAGGGCATCATGCAGCCAAGAAAACGTTGCAGAGAATAAGGTATTCTTTTTATTGGGAGGGAATGGCAAAAGAAGCTAAACATTTTGTGAATCATGTTTAGAGTGCCAATTGACTAGAGGGGTTAAAGTAAATGATAGAGCTCCTATTTCCCCAGTGTCGCGACCGGAACTTCCATTTCAGGTTGTTAATGTTGATTTAATTGGGCCTATTGATCCTAAAAGTTCACAAGGGCATCGGTATATACTGACTTTAATTGATCAGCATACCAGATGGGCGGATGCGATCCCTCTAAAAAGTTTAACTGCTAAAACCGCGTGTGAGGCGTTACTTCAAATATTTATGAGAACAGGAATTCCTAATGTAATTGCCTGCGACAATGGAACCAATTTTACTGCCGACTTAACGAAAGAATTTGAGAAAAGGTTAGGTGCTAGTCCAAGATTTTCGACTCCACAGTATCCACAGTCCAACGGACTTGTGGAACGATTTAATCAGACTCTTAAACGTATGCTACATCATACGATTAGGGAAGAAGGAAAAAAATGGCATGAACAAATACCATTTATATTATGGGCGTAAAGGAAGTCACAAATTCTACGACGGGAATCGCACCTTTTCAGTTATTATATGGTAGAGCGCCGGAGGGTCCGTTATCGATTCTTAAGTCGTCATGGGTTGGAGAAAATAAGGGAGCGCAGTTAGATACTACGCCGATTCATGAGTACTTGGATAAACTTAAGAACCGCTTAGAAAGAGCCGCAAATGAGGCAAAATTGTCGTCTGAGGTACAACAAAATAGAATGGCGTATCATTATAATTTAAGGTCAAAAGAAAAAACGTTTGAGGTAGGCGATAAAGTTATACTGTTAATCCCCGATTCGACTAATAAGTTATATTCTAGGTGGCAAGGGCCGGCAACTATTGTAGAAAAACGAAACCAGCATTCGTTTATTGTTGAGTTAGCCGACGGGAGTAGGAAGCATGTGCACCAAAATAAGATAAGAGAATTTATCGCTAAATGTAATATAGTTAATATTGTTTTCGAAGGTGATGAGGAATTTGGAGAAGTTGGGGAAATTCCTATTTTGAACCGAGATCAAGAGATAGAACGGGATATTGAGAGGTTTGAAATAAAAGGGCTATCTAATAGTCAAGTCAAAGATTTAAAGTCCATTTTGAGGGAAAATAAAGAAGTGTTTATGGGTCCTGTACGACCAGCGGAAGTAGGGGAACATCGTATTGATCTGAAACCGGGTATAGAAAGGAAAAAAACAAAGTTATATAGCGTGCCGGTAGCTTATAAAGAGGAAGTGGATAGGCAGATTCAGGAGTTATTAGAATTAAATCTAATCGAACCGTCGAATGCTGAAATTAGCCATCCAATTGTTTGCGTTGCGAAAAAAGATGCAACTGTCAGAATGTGTATTGATTACAGAGCTTTAAATTCTGTAACGCAGGTTCCCACCTTCCCGATGAAAGATTCCCAAGAAATTATGTATACCGCAGGGGCGGCTAAATATTTATCTTCAATAGATTTATTGAGGGGTTATTGGAAAATTAAAATGGCTGAGGATTGTAAACCGCTGACAGCTTTTACGACGCATAACGGAACTTATCAGTGGCGTACAATGCCTTTTGGATTATCAGGGGCTGCTGCTACGTTTCAAAAAGACATGAATGAGGTTCTCCAAGGTCATCGGAGGTATGCAGAAGCATATATTGATGATGTCATCATTTTCTCCGATACCTGGGAAGAGCATTGTGAGCATGTCAGGGCTGTCATTGAAGAGTTGAAAAATAGAAATTTTACGATTAGGCTAGACAAATGTAAATTTGGAGAGAAATTGAGTAAGTTTTTAGGTCATGTTATTGGGGGTGGAACTCATGCACCTGATGAGGAGAAAATCGGAGCAATAAGGGACTTAAAGAGACCAAAGACTAAAAAGGAAGTTAGATCAGTTTTGGGATTAATGGGATTCTACCGATCTTATATTCCAAATTATGCTGAGATAGCTATACCTTTAACCGAATTAACCAAAGGAAATGTCAAAAATACTGTACCATGGGATGAAAGGGCAGAAAAAGCATTTAATACTCTTAAAGATGAGTTGTGTAAAGTGACGAGTTTGGCTACACCTATCGTAGGCCGGGAATATCAGCTTCACGCCGATGCTTCCGACCTTGCAGTAGGATGTTGTCTTACTCAAAAAGATGAAAAAGGTCAGTTTAAACATATAGTTTTTGCCAGTCAGAAATTGTCAGGGGCTCAGCATGCTTGGCCGAGTATAGAGAAAGAGGCTTGGAGTGTTCTCTTCGGGTTGCGGAAGTTTGAAAAGTGGACTTATGGATCTCAAATTGAGGTCATTACCGATCATAATCCATTAAAATTTCTCACGGAAACAACCCCAAGGTCGCCTAAACTCACTAGGTGGGCTCTAGCCTTGCAACGCTGGAACCTGAGCATTTCTCATCGTCCCGGAGTTCAACATTTGAATGCTGATGCAATTTCGAGGCTACAGAGAAAGAGCTGGGAAGAACAACCAGTTACTAGCCCATCAGTATCAATGTCAAAATAGTAGACAATCTTAAAGGATGTCATCACATGTCTAATTTTTTTTTGTGTGTGTGTAAATATTTTTTTTTAAGTTTTGTGTTTATGATGGTAAATTAGCATGTGTATTGTTTATGCAATAGTAGTATTAGTATAAGGTTCAGTAGAGATGTCAGTAGAGAATGTTCAGACACCTGAAAATGCCTATGTAATATTTAGAATGAAGAAATCTGCAAAGGGACTATTGAACTCTTCCGTAATATTATTATATGTTTGGGGGAAATTAGCCCCTAAGAGGCATATTTTCCGCTAAGGTGGGGGGTGTCAGGTTCCTAGAAGACATCTGCCCTGAATTAGAAAGGAATAACCTTTCCTTATCTGAATATTTTATGTATTGTGGGTTGTGTATCCGTGAAGCTCGGAATACCTTTCTTTCTTTTCTATAATAACGAATGACAGATGTTGACACAGGTGTGCGGATGACGCACTCGTTGCTGAATGAAAGTGATGACCACGGGGCATGGCTCAGCTGTCATTTAGTATTTAAGTGATGTGTAAACAGTAGATGTCATGACTCAAGGTTGGTATGCGGAATTGAACCAATGGAGGAACTCTAAGAGGCCCTGCTGGGGGAAGGAAGATCTCTGACAAGGTCAACTCTGGACAGAGAGGTTGGAAACAGTTCTCGCTTGGCGTTGAGACCGATAGGTCGCTCAGGATTTGTGGTCCTGTTGGATAGTGTATATTTTGAGCGTGGGACAAGGCGTCCCGGTGGATAGTGTTATAGGCCGAGAAGTGAGGCCTAGTACCCTTGTGTATTGAGATTCTGCAGTAATCTCTGATAAAGCGTATCTAACGTGCGTTGAGTGTGAGGAAGAAAGTGTAAGTTGAACGGTACACAACCAACGTTTATTGTAGTTAATTTAATGTTGAACCGGATCATCTATATCCGAGTTGTAATTGTAGATAGTTGTAAATATTGTTTCTTGTGTACATATCTATATCTTAAATAAACTGTTAGTTCAGTTCATTAACAGCGTCAGTGTTATTTTACACGATCCTCACAGCAGGTGACCGATATCACCCATTAATATCGGTGGTGGCAGCTAAAACTACCTAGGACATTCTTCAAAGTTTTGTGGACTGAGAGGAGCGTCCGACACTGATTTTCTTGCATTTTTACTGGAGAAACTCCCATAGAACACAACTCCATTGCTTCCAACAACGGCTGCTAAACCAACATTGATAAAAAGACAGATGTTATTTCACGAGAATCGATATATTATTTCAAGCAAACCTGTTTATTATTTCAAGTAAATCGACTTATTATTACATGTATATATTATTAAAAATTCTTGCAGTTTGTTTGTTTTAGTTACTAAAGGTGAAATGTTAAAAGTAATAATAAAATGAAATAAAAAACAAATGAAAAAAAAATATTTATTTACATTACGATAATTTTTAATTTAGTATAGAATGAATGATTTTTAAAAAAGTTAAGGCGATTCGTTACCCATTGTACATTTTTCTTTAATTTAAACATTTTAATTACATTTTTGGCTTAATAATAATGGATTCAAAATAAAGGAAGGAAAATGATTCTGTCAAGAAATTGTACGATTTCCCCGGCAAAATTCGAAAATTTTGAATATTTGTGGAAAATTTAAGTCAATTTTAAAATGTGTCCTCGTACAGTTTTGAATATTTCGAACTTATTTTTGAAAAACTATTCTTAGAAGTCTACTGTATAATTTTAAGTTTCGGATTTATCGTAAGTTAATTAGTTTAAGACGAAATAAATAAAATGTGCAAATACGTGTAAAATTACAGGAAAAAACTGAATTTATTTTATAGATTTATGTGTAACAAAAGGTTTTAAACTGTACTAATAAAACTCGGATATTTACGATTCTCCATGAGAATGTACTAGGGTTAATAAAGCATAATTAAAAAAAAAAAAGAAAAAAAAATTAGATATTTTTGTCATTTTTCGCCGAATGAAGGATAACGAATCCCCTTAAAAAATTCCGTGCTGTCATTTTTATCACAAAAAATCATATGGCAAATAAAATTTCATTGCAATTAAATTTTGAAATCAAATTTCCATGTTCATTTTTATGACAATCACATGCGTAATCATTGCAAGATAAATGATAAAAGACATCGAAAATAACAATAATAAAGATATAGGCAGATAACGATATCATTGCAAACGACATCTTATGTCACACCTCCCAAAATTTAGAAAATACGGATGTAAGCCAGTTTGATATCCCGTAACAATTAATACTGATAGATAACTCAGTCTTACCATAGATATTTCGAAATAGTGTTAGTCATATCTGAAAAAGTAAAATTTGAATAAACACTGTTATTTATTTATTTGCGAAAATACAGAGGATCTACTGGTAATCCATGATCTTAAATCTTATGTAAATTTACTGAGATTAGAAAAACCAAGATTCTGTTAAATAACAGAGAAGTTATTTGGTACAATTACAATAAACTCTGTAAATTACCATTGCTAGAAACACACACGACTGTGTAAATTTATTTTTAATAACAGTAATTTAATTTAATTTTCAAAGTTAGTGAATCAATCAGGCTTCTGTGAGCTTCAAAATATTAGAATTTTTAGGGTAAATTTGAACTGCTTTATCATTTAATTTTTACACAATTTGCTTCTAGCCGTTTTAGGGTTCGAACCCAAGACCTTTCGGATACTGAAAAACACATTACTGTCGAGTTATAGGAGCTGTCGGTTTTGCAAAGTGTATCTTTTATGATTAGCTGAGAGAAATTCATTGTACTTGTGATTTTTAAAAATTTCACAAATACATTCGTTAGAAAATTCATAAACGGTTTATTTTAATTTGTTTTAGGTCGATACCTAATTGCTATTATTTTTTTAAGTCAATTTCAATTTTTAAACTAGTAGTCATGAGAAATAAAAGAAATCAATCGATTTTTTAAATTAAAAAAAATGAATCTTCATTTTTTACAACAATAATGTATTAGAGAATTTTTCGAAATTGTCGCGCACTATTTATTTTTTAACGCGCTACTATTTTTTAAAGAAATTTTTTAGTAAAAAATAAAAGGAAAATAAACAGAAAAAGCGTAATTTATTATTTAAAAGTTTTTTTTTTAACGTTTTCATTATTTTGTTCATTTTGTGTAATATGTTTTTAGAAGATTAATATATTTTTACAAAGCATTTACCAATGAAATTATACTAATAACAATAGCATCGTAATATTAATAAGAGCTTTGAAATAATATTAGTCAATTTACTTTTAATATTACCGAGCTTCTGGTATTCGAAGGAAACTATTTCAAAATGAATGTCGATAAAAATCCCCATTAACTCCGAGGAGGTTTACTTCTCTTTCTAAATTATTCTAAGTATAAGAATTTTTTTTAAAAAACTAAATCTTCTATTTTAATATTTCTAATAAAAATGCAAAAGAATTTGAGGTTTGCACGGGCCGATGGAATGGCTCCAAATTTACTAACGAGCCGGGGCGATAAAAAAAAATTGAATGGGACATACGGGTCGAACCGGGCCGATAAAAAATTTAGCGAGCCTGTTTGCCCGTTATCAACACTGTAAAAATAAACGGCCCAAACTAGGTTGTAACATTTCTGCTTACAGTAGTGTCCCAAAAATGGTACAGTAGTCAGTAGTGTTCCCAAAGACGTTGGTCCAAAATGGTTCAAAACAGAGCACATTCAGCTTAATAACAATAATGCAATCAAAACTTAAATGTATAACTGTTTAACTTAAATGAAAACAATCAAAACATCTTAGATAATATATATATAATAAGTTTTGTTATACATTTAAGTTTTGATTGTTTTAATGCTATTAAGAATCTACCGTTTTTTTTTAAAAACCTTTTTAAGCTAAACCGGGAACTTTCCAATTTGGAACACTGCTGTATTCAGAAATCTTACAAGCCAATTTGAGTCTCTCTTTTAAAAACAAAGCAGTTATTAGGATGAGCGAAGCGAATCCTCTACTAGGCCACTCAAATGACATTTTGTCGTACATTTTACAAAAAAACTATACAGTATTTTGACTTGAAATTAAATACAAATATAAATTATGATCTGTAGATTTGCAGAATATTATTTTTTTACTGAAATGCTTTTCAAAAAATTATTATTTCAATTAATTTATTTTATATGTTTGTCCATTACGAACGCATTTTTTCAAATAAAAAGTAAAACACGTACGTTTTCAGAAGAAAAACTTAAATCATGGAGTCAGTAATTATAGCTTGAATCATCATTAAATAAATAAAATATATATTCATTATTCTGACAAAATATCTCAAAAACTGCTTTCAGATTTTCAAACTATGCTCATTCCTTTTTAATTATGTATAGTTTCATGATTTCTTTTATAAAATTTATAAAATATTTTTTTTAGAAAAATTATAGCATATTTTTAATGAAATAAAATTTGTGAAAATTCTCTTATTAATATTCAATTATAAAAGTATTTTTCTGTGTTAGGAATTCAAATACACAATTTATTCTTATTTTGTGACATCATTTAAGCAGACGATATTTATGAATTTTAAAAGAATTACATTATATTTTTGTGAAGTGGCAATAAAAGAATTGTAAACAAACAAAATTAATATTTTGTATAATTCTACTTCGAAAATATTTTTATTTATACCAGTCTTATTTCATAAATAAACAATCTGAGGAAATTCTTAGTTATTTGGTTAAAGTACATTTTAAAATTAAAATGCGCCGAAACATAAAATTATATTTTTGCTTTAATAAAGATGCAAAAGTAATTTTAAAACTATATTATTACTTTCAATTATTTATCTTATAGCATAATACTTCGCGAATCCAAACAAAGCTTGGCTTTTGCTAGTAGAATAGTAAAAATTCGTACTTTCAAATGAAATAATAGAAACAAAATGAATAATTTTCGCGAAAGTAGGAAGTGCAAGCCAATGCCAATGTAGGCCTTAAAGAAACAAACAAACAATTAAGTAATACACGGATGATGCAATCATTAAAGTTTGTTTCAATATTCCATTAAACATGTAAATGAATAATTTATTTATGTTCAATGTCATCGACTCGTCGGAATTGTGGGTGTCAACAATCTGCTATACACAAAAGCTCTGTTGCCTTCAAAACGTCCTTCGAAACAATTCGCTAAGAGCAAGCAGAATTGAATAACGAAAGCTCTACATAAAGTCTTACATTCGATTAATTACCTAACCCATTCCGTCACATCGGAAAATCATTTCCTTATTTTAATAGCAGTTAAACGGCCACGCCCAAATCTGTTTGATCTGTTAGCATATTTTAAAATTTAAACATAAAGAAAGAAGAATTTAAATTAGAATTATAAATCAAATAAAATTAGGTTTTCGTATCATTTCTAGTCGACCTTGGAGTCGGAATTAAAATTATATTTGTTCTTTTTTATAAAAAGAAATAACAATGCATTGAAGATTTTCACATCTAATCTGGCTTTTGAATGTAAAAATGGAATTTCGTAATCGATTTTTACTTTATTTCCTCATAGAATATAATTATAACAAGTCGGAAATTGCATGTAAACTGTACCAAATGAGATGCGTCCGTACTATAACGAAGTTTTTAAAATATACTGTACTTCGGATACAGTACACAAGTGGTCCGCCAACTGAACATCAATATTTTCTTAGAAAGATTTTCGATTTATATTTTTCTAGCAAATTGTGCAGAAAACGCCTTCGGAGGCTTTTAGCGCAAATTCTGTAGAAACTTATAATGAAATTTTTTGTTAAAAAATATTGATGTACAGTTCGCGGACCATTTGGGAGCCCTGAGTACAGTATATTAAATCTTTTGTGTGTCCCTGTAAATACTATAAACTTTCTTTTATACAATAATTAATAAATATAATAGTTTAATATAATTAAAATGCACCCCAAACAATGTTTCCCTCCCATCTAATAGGATACTGTTGTGTTGTTCTGTAAATCAATAAAAAATATTCTTTGCACCACAGATTGTACAGGATGTATATTTTAGTATATATGTCATAGATGCATATGAATTTTATTATGTTTAAAAGGGTGTAACATCCTTAAAATGCACTTGAAGCTATTTTATTCTTATTGACTGTCATGTAACGGGATACTTTTGATTGTCCCTGTAATTGAAATATACATTCAATTTTCATAAAATTTGAAAGGACTAGGCAAAATGATATAATAATTATATATTTTGAATTTCAAACGATTCGGTTGGGTAGTTTTTGCGTTTTTATATGCGGACAGACAAACAGACGGACGGACTGAACGACAACTATAGGTGCTACGTATTTACATAATTACGAACGCACTTAAGGGTGTATTCGAAAAAACGCTTTTCCACCTTCAACAGCTCGAAATTTTCCGATACAATTTCAGACCCATTTTTAAAAGTAGAAACACGAAATTTGCTGAGGGGATTCTTGAATAGGCGTATAAGATGCCGTGTGATGTCTTTTTACGCTCACTTCATTAGAATTTGATTTACAAACAATTAACTTCTCAGGAAGACCCTTTTCTTCGTTCCCAGATCTGCCACTTCGGAAAAATCGGTTCAAATTGCCGTTTTTGATTGCTTTTTTTTTTTGAAATATTTTGTGCACTTACCAAAGAATCGACAATCACGGCATCTTGTGCACTTTCTAAATAAGAGAATCTGCAAGTTTGATGCGTTTGAGAGCAAAAGTGAATTCAAAAATAAATCGGAAAATAAGCAGTTTGAATCGAAATACACCCTTAAAAATCACGTTCATAGTTATTTGTTCGATGACAATTCAGCATTTTAATAATTTTAGAAACTAACTGAAGACCCAAGTGAAAGGTATTATGTAACGATAATTAACATTCAAGCAAATTGAAGAGAAATCTGTATTTATTTGATTCTCTCTTTCTGTATCTGTATTTATTTGATTCTCTCTTTCTGTATCTGTATTCATTTGATTCTCTCTCTCTTCAATACTTGGATACTAAACTCTCCTGGAAAAGAGCATTAACATTTAATGATTAAATATTATGTGAGGAATTTGCTTCACTATATTCGGTTTAGTAATTATTTGGTAGCAATGGAGTGATGCAAATCCTTTACCATGTTAAATCCGTTTATTCAAGGTATAGATAAATTAATACAGATTCATAGAACTCTGGGTTCTATATGAAAAAAAAACCACACGCCTTTTACAGCCCGCTCCATCCTCGAGAGTCCTCTCCAACTTCCTTTTCTCTCCTCCTCATCAGGAGAGCCACTCCTCTTCTGGCCTCTCCCAGATCAAAGTTATTGGTTCAGCTGGGATAAGCCTTGGCGACAGATTGCCATCGTCCGTCTGGGAATAGTGAAACTATTTCAACCGACTCTTAGTTCTCAGGGTGGTCTGGCGATTAATCAATGGTAGCCGTAACTAATATGCTAATGTCACATGAAAAAGGCCGCGCTAGACTTGCTGTCTACAGGGGAAAAAAGGACCTTAATCCTTTTAAGTGCTTCCACAATCACCAGACTTCGATGTACCAGTCCATTGTCTAGCTTTAATTAGCCAAATTAGATTCTTACAGCAGTTAAATCCTTACAATTATAAATTATTATTTTATTCTATCTTAACAAGAAGAAAGTATTGGATTCGTGGAAATTTTTGAAATGCGGTTTTCGACGGATTGACACGTTTCAGCGGTCAGAGAATCCGAAAAATATGTTTTTACAAAATGCCTGTCTGTCAGTCTGTGCCATAAATTTTCTGGACGCTCTATCTCAAAAATTAATTTATGGAATTCCACAAAACTTTGCATTCTGTTAGACCTTGATATAAACTGAAGCTGATTAGATATATATCGCTCAACAAGTGGCGCTGCTAGGCTGTATTATTCACAATTTTCACGATAGCCATATCTCAGGAACCAGAGCATGGATTTTCATAAAACTTCAGATTTAGTTATTACTTGATATTATGGTGCTGATTGCGTTTTGGTGCAAATCGCTCAACAGGTGGCGCTGCCAAGGTGCATTATTCGGGATTATCGCAATAGCTCTATCCCATAGTGCACAAAATTTTATAAAACTTTAAATCCAGTTAGTACCTGATATAAATTAGTGTTGTTTAGTTTTTGTTGTAAATCTGCCTACAGATAGCGCTGTTATGCTGCATTTTTCACGATTTCCCAATGTATCTCAAGAACTAATGCATGGATTTTCACCAAACTTCCGATTCAGTTAGTACCTGATAAAAAATTGATGCTGATTAGTTTTTGGTATACATAAGCAAACATGTGGTGCTTTTATGCAGATTTTTTTTTTAAATTTTACAATACTTCTATCTCAAAAACTAATGCACGGATTTTCATCAAACTTCAGATTCAGTTATAAGTCCACATAAGTTGTTCTTGACTAGGTTTTGATTTAAACCTCCTAACCTGTTGCTATGCTTCATTTTTCTGGAAGTATTAACATGCATGAGATAGAAGAAAGTTTTGGGATTGCCACATCTGACTAGTTTTCATCATTTAAATTACCGAACATAAAAACATTATGTATTAAAAAAATATTGTCTCTTATCTTCAATACTAAGTAGAAATTCAGTATTTTAGTTCTATCATATGATATAATGCGTAATAACATCCATAAAATAAAGTGGTTTTTGAGAAAATGTAACATACATGTTCTTTTACTAATCTCTTCAATTATAAATTAATACATGTAAATATTGAAGTTTTTTACCGTTACCTTTTTTCCGCCCAATATTCTTCGTAATTCCTACAATCATATGCAAATTGAAACAACAATTGATTTTATTAAATTATCCGCTAATAAATGCACAACAAAATAAGCCAAACAGCTGTGAAACTGCAATAATGAAACATTTTAAAGTTTACAACGTAAAAAATAAATTATAAAAAAAAGAAAAGTGTACTATTTAAATATACATATGCTATTATCAATTAATTGTTCAATATTAATTTATTCACGATTATATGTTGAGGAATCAATTTAGAAATCCTAAATAGATAATTTAAATTTGGAACATCAGCAAATAAATAAGTAGAATGCTAAATTCATCTTTAAAAAGGTAGATTTAAAAGTACACTATGTGTAAATTACTTTAAAAGATTACAATTTTAAAAAAAAGGCATTAAATTACTTTAATCCTTAGTACTTTCAACTGTGTACACAGCTGTCGACAGGGAATATGAAAATACAAATATTAACATCTTAATTTTCAAATGTCACGTAATTGGTGTTAAAAAGGCGTGAACGTGAAATTTAATTTTTAGACTCGGAAACTTGTATTATGTTTCTTTAAGTAAACTTATCCAAATTATTGGCATTTTTTAGGATAAAAAATCATTACAAACAATGTTTTCTTTAGTAATAATTTCTATTTATTCTCAGATGATTAATTCACGGTAATACTTCAAGGAACATATAATTTTTGAATCTTCGAAATTAACTTGAATATTTTGCATCCGATAGAGTCTTGACAAGGAGTCTGGAATATACCTAATTGCATTTAAAATATAAAATGTTTATCTCGAATACATAAGAATGGCTTCTTGTAAACTTAAAGACCGTGTCAAAGAACAATTATCAATCAGCGATTTAAAGTACAATCGTTCAGAAAGTAATGTAATTATATATATATTTCTATTAACTGTAACCTGTAACCAAGAACTTATTTAACTGTATGTACTGTAAAACTGTAATTGGTTGTTAATGGTAACAACATCAGATATCAGACGCTATGTAGCATGAAGGTGAGTAGTGTGGCTATGTTTAATAAATATTGTTGTTGTAATTTAATGTCCCATTAATTGGGTATTTAATTAAAATATGCTTCAGAACGTATAATATCGTGATAGAGCTTAAGCTCTTAACAAGATCCAGATCTTATATGGTGTCAGAGAAGCTGATCGGGAAAGATTGAACCTGCATGCTCGAAGATGGAATGTTTTAAGCCGCCAGCAGAGTTTAACTTCACGTGTGGGAATGTTGCCGAGAACTGGAAAAAATGGCGACAAAAGTTTGAAAACTTTATGATAGCCACAAAGAAGAACGAAAAGCCTGCGAAAAATAAAATAGCTATTCTCTTGAACTTGCTGGGTGATGAAGGCGTCACCATTTTCAACACTTTCAAATTTGAAACGACGGAAGCAGAGTCCTACGACGCCGTGATAACAAAATTCGAAGAGTACTGCCACCGCGACGGAGCGTAGTGTTTGAGCGCTATAAATTCTTCTCAGCGGTCCAACAAGAAAACCAATCGGTGGATAACAACATCACCGTGTTAAAAACGCTAGCGGCGTCGTGTGAATTCGGCGAGCAACAGGAGAGTTTAATACGAGATCGCGTCGTCCTAGGCATCCGTGATGTTGCACTACAAGAGAGACTTCTGAGAGAAGCCGATTTGACTCTTCAGAAAGCTGCCGAGTTTGTGCGAACCACAGAAATTAGCAAAGAACACTTGAAATCTATCAACGGACCTAATCTCAGTGCTTCTGTGGATCTTATACAGAACAGCCCTGTCAAGACTCTACGGAAAGCAAAATATTCAAGTTAATTGCAAAAATGCAAAAATTATATGTCCCTTGAAGAATTACCGTGAATTAATCATCCGAGAATCAATAGAAATTACTGCTGAAGAATGCATTTTTTTCAATGACATTTTCACCTACAACATACCCAGAATTTGGATCGGTTAACCCATTTGCAATCCTCGCCGAGATATTAACCATCTCAATGTATTTGGTGAGTTTGAAGACGATATTCGTGCATAATTGCGACTTTTATCATGCGGATAAAATTTAGTATATAAGTACATATATATAAATTTTTTAGATAGGCGTGGTTTTGGGTTCCTGGGGTCATATAATGAAAACTTATGAAAGTATTTTTCAAAAGTCGTACGATAGTAACGACTGTAATAGGTAGTGTTTCATACGAAATCTTCCTAACATAAAGGCAGGTATGAAATTAGATTTTAAACTTTGTAGTAATGATTTGATCAAGAAAAAATTCTTACGGCGTCAGCTACTGGCAGTTTCATTCTATTCTTTTTCAATTTTGAAGGAAATGAAATGTGAAAATAATACTTCAAGTCTATAACATACGAGTAAATGTAATGCATAGTGGCATCTCTATTATGTTCAAAATAGTTTCGATACTAAAATGTTCACAAAATTCATAAAATAATGTGAGTCTTAAATGCTTTTTATACAAATGCCATCAGCAGATATTAATGTATTCAAAACTTTTTGTGCTCTCCTGTAGATCAGCTAAAATATGTTAGTTACACGTAAATAATAATTTTTCTTTCTTCTGTCTTTACAAAAAGAAAGTATTGGATTCGTGGAAGTTTTCGAAATCAGATTTACACGTTTTATCGGTCAGAGAACCCGAAAAACATGTTTTTACAAAATGTCTGTGAGTCTGTCTGTCTGTATCTGACAAACAATTTGCGGGTGCTCTATCTCAAGAACTAATGCACGGAATTCCACAAAACTTTGGATTCTGTGAGACCTTGATATAAACTAGATCTGATTAGTTTTTGGTATGTATCGCTTAGCAGGTGGCGCTGCTATGCTGCATTATTTGCACAATAGCCATATCTCAAGAACTAGTGCATGGATTTTCATAAAACTTTAGATTTAGTAAATACTTGATATAACATGGTGCTGATAACATTTTGGTGCAAATCGCACAACAGATGGCGCTGCAATGGTGATTATTCCTAATTATCGCAATAGCTCTATCTCAAAAACGAATGCACAGGTTTTCATCAAACTTCAGATTCAGTTATAAAGTTGACATAAATTGTTACTGACTAGATTTTGTTTTAAATCACCTAACCGGTGACGCTGTTATGCTGCATTTTTTAGGAAGTATTAACATATATAAGATAGAAGAAAGTTTTTGGATTGGCACATCTGGCTAGTTTCAGAAAAAATAATGCTTTATTATATGCCAATAACATGTTGTAGTTTTTTGACAAATACTTGAATTTGAGTAAGATCAAGACTGCGATAGTGACAAAATGACTTCAAAAACTTTTTTTCAAGTAGCAAATTACCTAACATGACGTTATTAAAATATAATTAAAAACTTGAAATCATGTCTTCCTATCAACATCTATGAAATTGAACGTTTTCTTATATAGCCATACAAAAAGAATTATAAATTATTGTGTCATAAGTGAATTCAACGTCATGGAATCTTGACGTCATGAAGTTTTAAAAATATTCAGATTTTGGTGTAATAGTACACTGTTAAAAAAATTCTGAAATTCACGAATATTTTTTTCCTGAATTTCACAGAAAAAGTCCCTTTTCACAACAAAAGGGCATTTTCCGTTAAAAATCAGAAAACTCCAACATATTTCCTGAAAATGCAGAAACGGATGGAAATAGAAACAAAAACGGAAAACACTCCGTTACGTGGGAGGCTCCGTGGCCGAGTGGTCAAGGCACCACATCGCCAATCGCCTGCGAGCGCAGATTGTGGCTTCGAATCCCAATGGCGCTATGAAATAATGAAAACATAAAAAATCCCTTTTAAATTACATTTTTTTCTGCTTATTTTTCTCTTATTTCTTATTAAAAAATCTTTTGACTAATTAGCCAATAAATAAATAAATAAATAAATAGTGTACGACAATTTTTTGAAATTGTAACATTATCTATAACATTAACAACTAACTAATCTATAACATTATTTTTGTAAAAAATGAATATTTTTTTTTCATTCATTCATTCATACATAAAAAAAACCTAAAAAAACAGTGATTTTTTAAAAATTTAAACTAGTTAAAAAATTAAAATTGATTTTTAAAAATAATTACTATGCATCAGTCTAAAATAAAATATAATAAACCGTAAAAAATCCACTACATTCGGATCATTGGCGATAGTTTATTACTACCATGGGCACTAGAAGTTTTACCACTTAACAGATTAATATTTTTGGGAAAAAAAAAAAAAAAAAAAAAAAAAAAAAACTTTCAAACGATGTCTATTTTTTTCATGTGTTTTACAGATTTTTTTAATCTTTTATCACCGGTTTTTAAAAACAGAAATTTTTGACTAATCAGATCGGAAAAATGCTAATACAGTAGAACTCTGGTTACCTGAAAATCGGCTTAACCGAAATGCCTTAATGTTCCTTAAAGTCCATTTTAAATTTAAAAAAATTATTGTCAGTACTATTTTTACCGATGTCAAATAATACTATTCAGCATATTTTGATTCACGATTGCCATTTTGTTTGTAAATTTTTGCTCAAAACAATTCTGAATAATTTTTAATACATTGAAGAGTTGTTTTAATGCATATTAGTTTTAGAATTTAGAAGCAAAATAAAGTAAAAATCAAAACTTTGAAAGGGTATTATTGCACACTGGTAAAAATAATGTTAAAAAAGCATATTCTTTATTAAATAAATGAAGCCTTTGATATTCTTTTGCTTTTAAACTTCAGGGTGCTTTGAATACTGTACCACAAATTTTTTTACGACAACTATGTTCTAAATTACGATAACACCTTTTCATAAAAGAAGTTTCACCATAAATCTTCCGGTTATTTAAAAATTTCTATAGAACCCCGGTTATCCGAACATTCCTATGGAACCTCGGTTAACTGAAAACTCTTTGGTCCAATGCTCTTCGGATAACCGGGGTTTTACTGTAATGTAAAAATTAAAATAAAAAATTATTGGTGATAATAAAAAATCATGATTAAAAGATGGATGCTCGTACGAGATACGTTCAAATCATGATTAGCAAAAACATATTGCCCATATGACGTACGGGCAAATCAGGATAGCGGTGTAATATAAAAATATGCTATTATAATGCTTTTAAATGAACATGCACACATTGAATCATAAAAAAAGAACCACTGGTAATTTTAAATGAAATAATTTATTTGATCTAAATGTTTGAGCATTTGCCTCTCGACTATTTTTTTTACATATACACTATTTGCAGTTTCATCTAATAAAAAATGGATTTAGTAAGCGCAGATCCAAGACCATAGGTAATAGGTGCAGCGTATGCAGCATGTCCGATCACGTTACTGTAAGCAGCAGCAACTGGAGCTATGGGAGCTGCATGCCCGATGACTGTGTTGTAAGAGCTAACGGCAGCAGGCAATGCAGCTGGGATGGCTGCAAAAGGGGCTGCATGTCCAACCACAGTGCTGTAAGAGGTAACAGAAGGAGCGGCTGCAAGAACTGGAGCAGCATGAGCAACGGGAGCAACAGGTGCTGCGTAGGGGCTAACAACAGCAGCGGCAGCTGGAGCACTGAGGGCGGTGCCGGGTTCGTTGGTCTTGACGGAGGCTCTGAATCCAGCCGCATCGGCAACGTAGTCCACTCTGCGGGCTCTTCCGTCGATGTCGGTGATGCTGTAAGAGCCGACTTTGTTGCCGTGAGCATCTCCTACTTCACTGCGACCGTTGGTGGCTCCGAGTCCATCGGCAATTCCGTAGTTGAAAGCATAGTTGCCAAAAGCCTAGGAATATAAAGAAATAAATTCAAGTTAAAAATAAAATTTATTTTGCTTGTTTATTATGAAAATGTTGTTAAAAAAGATGCTTTTAACTGGATCGGATTTTTTTAACGTTAAAATCTTAACCTTTTATATTCAAAATTATGAATTCGTGAAAATTTCATATTCTAAATCATGATTCGAAACTATTTTAGAAGATTTACACAGCTATTTACGAAATTTTAGAAGAATTTCGCCAATTGAAATTAATTAATGAAATTTGAATTTATAGGCAGTTAGTGCAGTATTTATAATTCCTCTAAAATCTGTGATTTACAATATTTGATAGAATTAGAAAATGTACAAATATAATCTTAGAATAAATCTTAATAAATCTTAAAATGGAAATATAGAAATAGTTTCTAAGTGAAACTTTCCTCCCAATTTGTAAACGTCAAGAAAGCTGAAACGATGCAAATGAGAAAGAAATCACCCTTTTAAAATTATTTTTATTTTGTCCAACCAATAGTGATTTTTTTTTGACAAGATAAAAAAAAGGCATCTATAACTCATTGTAAATTGCATTACTATGGATCGATATATAAATTTTGTAATAAATTATTTTAATGGTACTTTTAAGTACCATCAGAGCATAAAGGGTTAAAGAATGTATCCTCTAATTTGGCATTTTTTCTCAGGTGGTTGGGGACACATAGTTAATACTTTTATCATTGATAAATGCTTTTTACCAATTTCTTTCTCGAAATGTGTGTATATTATATGAAGTATAAGAATGTAATACATATAATAATGATTTAATAATGATATATCTAATCCTTTTTCATTATCATTTTCATATCATAAAGAATTTTCAACTCATATTGATGTAATTTTTCATATGTAAAATCCTTAAGAAAAATTAAAAATAAATGTAATTAAAAAATAAAAAAATTAAACCATGTTTAAAATTTGATATATCTTATATTTACAAGAACTATTTTCTGTCTTTTTTTTTTTTTCAGTTTCAAGTACAAGAAGGAATTAATATGTACTCACAACATACGAAAATGTTTGTTTAAATGTAACATTAAAATTTTTTGAATATAAAATATGGTTCAGTACTTTATATTATGAGAATGATATTGTCTTTTTTTCCGAAAGAATTCTGAAACCAATTTTATCGATATTAATACATTATTAATTTAAAGAACATATTATTGAAAAAAAAATTGCATAAAGTTATGTAACTATAAAAAAAAATAAAGATTAAGTATGCTAATTTAAATAGCACAAATCATTAAAAAAAATATATTCCGAAAAAAAAAATGGCATTATGTAATGAAAAATAGTGCATATAGCATAGTTTTAAAAATGCATAGTGCATAGTTTTAAAAATTAAATATGCACAAACATACTTTATTTTTCTAAAAATTCATATTACACAGTTTCTATTTTACAGAAAGCATAAATAAGTTACATAAAGGCTTAATGAAAATATTTATAATGTAACATTATAATTTTACTCCAGAAACGTTTTTATTTTCAATGTATTTTATAGTTATATTAATGTTCAAAAATATATTTTTTTATATTCCAGAATTTTTTTAATGATCTTTTGTTGCTTAAATATTGCCTGAAAAATGAATGAATTTACTTACGTCTTGATTCCTGGAGCTACTGCTAACTCCAGTGCTAACAATTGGAGCGTGGAGGAGACCAGCACAGTGGACAGCAGCAAAAGCTGCGCACAAGACGATTACCTGTTAAGATATAAATATTTAAAGTAGGATGGATAAATCTGGATAAATACGATACAGGGGTTGCAGCGTCCATAAAATTTTCGCACTTTTCTACCAGTATTTTAAATCGAAAATCTTCATTTCAGAGATTCCTTTAACATCTACAATGAAATTGTACAATAAATATTATCGTTTTAAAATTGTGGTAGGAACGTGCAAAAATTTTAAAGACGCTGCGACTTTGACGATACATAATTTTTATTCTGTTCATAGATTATTTTGAAAAACACGCACATACATCTATATTTTAATATGAAAGTTGGCTTCATTTTATATAAAAAAGAAAACTATGTTTGGTTTTCATCAAATTCATACTGCAGATGCGAATTCGACCCAGAATTTGGTTTATTACGTTATAAAAGTCTCGTTTAATTAGTGTAAAAATAAATAAAAAGGGAAGGGACCTTGTTGACAAATTCTTTTGCGCAATGCTATCTAAAATTTCTCTTATAACACATTTACATCACACATCCGGAGTAGTTATTTAAATGATTTTTAAACTAGCTTAATAAAATTGGTATTTAATGAAATCGGAAAATATTCATTTATAAACATTTGTTTAACACATTAATTTGGATTTCTTTTATGATGCATATATTATAAAATTTGATTTAATTAACCTTTAATTACAACCTCTCATTTTTTTCGCGGTCAATTTATCTTTATTCCCAATCAGTACGGATGAAAAGAAATTTTGCAACATATTATTTAAAAACAAATTAAAAAAAATATATGTTTCTAATCTAATATCTTCAAATTTTTGGGTGCAAAAAAAAGGAAAAGAATTGCTAATAAAATTAACTTCATATCATCATTTTTATATTGTATAAAGCTTAAAATGAATGTAGATTTACAGAAATTTGTCTATTTAATAAATATACATAGAAAAAAAGCGTTAAAAAACAACAACAAAAAATAGTTGTTAAAATTTATAATAAAAATTTAAAAAATAAATAAATAAATAAAGCGTAAAAATTTCCTGTCATATTTTCTTTGATCACATTTTAAAGTCTCGTCAAAGCATAAAATGTCAAGATATCTAAAGAATAAAATAATATGCTTTTCAAAAATGTTATATGGAATCTTAGTGGAATATGGGAGGTACATAAAATATTCCTTACATTCTTGAGAATCAGGTTCGCGAAAACTTTCGCGAATGCTGAGATTAACTTCCCGTGCATAAAAGAGATTACTCTTAAAGATTTTATCTTAGTGGAAAAAAAATAATACATTAACAAATGCATGCTGTAAACAAATATAATTATAAATACTGTACAAAATTTAGTTGCTAGTTTACGGCTGAAGAAATTCGTTGCTATACAATTGCTTGTAAGAACAGATCTTTTGTTTATGAATTGCCATGTAAGGAAAAATTGCAGTGTCGACCCTTTTTTTAATTTGTGATTCCCCACTAGTTAAGTATCGCATTCAATTGCTTTTTCAACAAATTGTCGAACTTTTAAAATTCTCCACAATTTTTTTAGAAAAATTTTCAACTGCAATAAAAATTTTGAATTTTAGAAAATTTAGAATTTTTTTTTTTTTTTTTCACCAAATTCTGTTTTGGGTTTTTTGTATTTTTTTATCTAAAATTTTTCTCAATATAAGTGATGAAGCTCTTTGAACTTACATTCAACATACAATGCAGCTGTCAAGTGTCAAATAGTTTTATGGAATTGGTAAAACAACGCGAGTTTACTATGTAAAAAATATTCTTTATGAAACAAAATTCGTGATAAGCCAAGTTAAGTATTCGCGATTACTGAAAATATTCATAATTTTTTTTATTTCGCGTATAATCGAAACTCGCAAATGCTATGGTATTTTGTACATCAAAACAATCTGTTAAGATATAACTGTTACCAATTAAAATTTTCTAGCTTCTGAAAGTTGGCTAAATTAAATCAAAGAAAAAAAACTTACCTTTGAGATCATGATTGTAGTTGGTTGATTTATCTTTCGAAAATCAGAATACTCTCTCCCCTCTTCCCTGTCCCTATTTATATCAAAATGATGAAGAATTTCTCCAAGGTCCAGCTTCTGGATTTTCCTAATAGATGGGCGCGGTTGGCAGTGTGGTCAGACAATCATCCTTCTCATAACTGCCCTGTATTTATTTATTTATTTATTTATTTATTTATTTATTAATGTAATCTGCATAACATCTTTTGGTTATTCACTCACTTTCTATGGGCATTGGTGATCACGCTCTATTCACGTGAGGAGGTTCCGAGGCGGTGACCTCCGAGCAAGACAGTTCCTTACCTCTATTTTTAATGAGATAGTTTTGATTATCCGATTAACGAAATGCAATTACTGGTATCAATTTTGCCTTTTGAAAGTAATTTTTTTATGTAATTACAAATAAATGTTACTTTGTATGCTGTTTTCTTATTTTTTATAAGTTTGATAGTAATATTCAACTTTCCGTTTTTAATAAAAGTTCCCTTTTTTCTGTGCATAAGGGATTTTATTTTTTACAATTAAACTATATGGAAAAATTATTCTAAAAAAATCTAAATCAAATGTTATTTTTCCGAGTTATATAATATATTTGTAATCGATTGGAATTTAAGAGTTTTCTGAATTTGGCAATGCATTTTTTATTTATAATGCATTTGCATAACATCTTTGGGTTTTATTCACTCCCTTTCTAGTGTGACATGTCAGGAAAATGACAATTTGAAATTCTAAGTATTTTATTTAATTACTTTATTTGTATTATTATGAATGCAATATTTCTTGATGACACTTCTAAGGACACTTTTTATTAGAATGTAAAAAAGAAAAAGTGAATAATATAACATTTAATAGAAATTTTACTGTGCAGACTTCAATTTTTATATTTTGTGATATTCCACCGTTTACCGGTGAAATTTTAAATGACACAGAAAAGAAAGAGTGAATATGGCTTTTTCGTTATTATATTTGTGGTTTTTGAAAAACCAGATCATAATAAAGATTAAAAACGTATTTTGGTTTTTATTCTTGGTAAAGGCAAGTACTAATATTTATGTATTTTAATTACTTTGCATATAATTAGTTTGATTTTTATATTTCAGTATATGTGACAATTTTCGTTAATACTGTTAGTGTTAAGTGCTGTAGAACTAAAATATTAATTGTTAAATTGTCAGGAAATCAAAAATATATAAACAGATTAATCATGTTTTGCACTATAGTAAAATCTTGACATTTAACGAAATATTTCCTTTAAATTAATATCAGAAAGGTAACTAGAAGTGTATCAGAAATGTAAAATTTCATTTTAAAACAAATTTTGGATTTATCAATGTTCGCTGCGGTTCTATTTTATGATTATAATCGATAAACCTTACTCAAGCACGTTTATATGAAACATATGCACAGTCGTGGAAAAAAAAAGAATAAACACTCCCTCAACAAATTATCGTAGAAGAAAGTTACTGGTATCGAACAATCGGAAATAAAATCTTCTTTTAAATGATGTATATAAAATTTGTTTAGAGGATCATCTACATATTAAAAGAAACTCTAACTTTATATTTTTCAATAACAGTACAAATTCTGACAGCATAAATGAACTTCACACCCTTCAATTAGCTTTAAAAACAAATTTTCATGCAATTCATACGATAAGTTTCCAAGAAAGTATTTATTTTAAAACGAGCATATTTTAAGGGCTGTATCCAAACTCAAATTCGTACTTGATTACCCTCATAGCATGCATGGTCACAGTGACGTCACAATGACGTCACTGTGAGTCACTTTGGTCACATCACATCTGTGACGAAAATTCCACCACTCAGTGACGTCACATTGTGACTGAGATGTGACTTTCTTAAAATTTTTTAGAAAATTACGAATCATTCATCAAAACATGTTATTTACTTGAAAAAACATGTTTCTGGCAATTTCAATATCGTCGCTTTTGTCACAGTTTCAACACAATGTTAATGTCAAAGTAGTCACAAATGATACACTTTTCACAAATTGGTCACATTGTGACGTCACAAAAAAGCTCTAAAACGGCCATAACGACTTCACATTTTAGTCACTGTGACTTCACATCGACTTCACGTGACGTCACATCGACAATCGATGGTCACAAAGTCACAATGTGACTTCACAACGACGTTGCAGTGACGTCACCATGTCTTACGGGTACTGACCAAGAGAGCCCCTTTCATGATCAAGGCATCCTATGCGCCACTCAAGAAATCATTAAAAACTAGTTGATACAGGATAGCATAAGAGTTTCAACATTAGAGGCATTTTAATATAAGTCAGTCGCAAGTTTTTTAAACTAAAAGTAGCCTTCTGCTACGGATAGTGAATGTAAATCTTTGCATGAAAATATAAAAAAAAATTTAACAAAAAAAAAATCTTTTATAAATAACACAAATGGTGAACTTTATAAATAGGGAGATTTTTAAAATTAAATTTTCATTTAATTAGTAAAACCTAGTTTTTAATTATATTTTCTACTTTTTCTGAAATGGAGATTTTAACAACTTGTTTTATCGCAAAAAATCATAACTAGAAAAACTATAATTTTAACGTTATGAAATTTTGCAAAAATACTCTAAAGGAGATTATTTAGATAATATGTCTCGATTATTATCACAGTTAATTAATTTTGCATATTTTAGTTGATATAAGTTATAAATTGTCATATATTTTCTTGATTTTTTCTGCGTGCAAAAACGTTAACTTCTACATTTTTATTGATAACATAGTTATAATTATGAAAGTGCTTCAATACTTCAAGAAAGTTTAATTACCAATAATAACATTTACAGCATAAAACTATCTTCATTTAAATTTGAGCTTGGATGTTTTGCAAAAGTGCCATTAAATAGAAAGTCTTATAAATGTTTTGAGCCTGAAAAACTACACATTTAACCCTCTTGGGTCTGAATATTTTTTCATTTTTAGAGAAAAAGTTCTTTTACGTTAGTAACTTTAATACTAGCTATCCAAATAAATTTACATTAACAACTATGCCATTGTCTGAAAAATAACGAATACAGTTATTTTACATAATATTATATTTATTATCATATGAAAATATACTAAGGAAGAATTTTTGGAGACTTTAGAAAATATCGAACTAAATCAAAATTTAACAGATATTCCAACTTTCGAATATTTTGATCGCATTATTACACATTATTCATTCAGAAAAGTAATCAATATTTTTAATTTAAACAATGATATGTATGTTTAAAAAAAAAAGATTTTTAATATTATTATTACAAAATCTCTAAACATAAATGATATCAAAATACGAAATGCTTAGACATACACTATCAATACTAGATTTAGATAGTAGAAAAGTAAATGTGTAGCCAGAATAATACTCTGTGAAAAGGTATGCACTATTAATTGTCCGTCAGACTCGAACGGGTCAAAAATATACATACTTTTACATGTTGCTCACAATTTTTAACTACATTCTGTAATAAAATGCATATAAGCAAACATTTTTTTTCAAATATTTTTTTTTTAAAGAAAAAAAAATCCGTTGGTAGGCATGCACCTTAAACTCCATCTGTTCAATTAAATACTTAGATCAAGTTCCTATATCTTCTAGAAAGAGCTTTATTTTGTCGAACCTGGAATTGTTATTCAAATTTTTTCATGGCAACTACATTTTCATGGCACTACTTCTCATTACTTTTTAAATGGGTCATGCTCAGTGTTATCGCTGTCGCTCGCCAATGCGTCAAATTGCGACTCAATTCTTCATTTGGCGAGTCAACAAGCGATTCGATTTGCCAAATTGCTAGTGCTAGATTTTTGCTTTCTCTTATTTTCCTTTTCGTTCTTCATACATATGCATGTATACAAATTTTTAATATATTTGTAGCGGATAGTTGAAATTAGACTAATAACAATAGCTGTCACAGTTATAAAAACTTAGGTTATTTTAGAACATATTGAAAAAAAGGGAATACTTTAAAGAATTAAAGGCTTTTTTTGTGCTACACGGCGAATCTATTTTGCTAATACTTTTTTCCATTTGGCGAATGTTTTTTATTTTTAATTAGACAAATTACTAACGTTCGTCAAATGTCAGCGAGAACACATGTCATGCTTCAAAACGTGTAACATTTCTGTTGCATGCATTTTAACCCATTCGGGTCGGGTTTAGTCTCGTCTGTTAAGGCCCCTCTCCTCGCTCGAGGAAACGCTCGCGAGCTAATGCTATTCCTATGGGGAAGCATTTTTCTAACAACTCTTTCGCATCTTGACATTTTTGAATAATTTTTTTTTTTTGCATTGGATAGCTGAGGTGCATGCCGACAGCGCACCTTTGTTACTTTTTCGATTTTGGTTGCAGATATTTTTTACAAAGTTAGTTTCACTTTCAAAACCGGTTTCGAAACTGAAAGTGCTTTTAAAAAAAATATATCTGCAACCAAAATCGAAAAAGTAAAAAAGGTACGCTGTCGGTATGCACCTCAGCTATCCATTGCAAAAAAAAAAAAAAAAAAAAAAAAAAAAAAAAAAAAAAATGTATTCAAAAATGTCAAAATGCGAAAGAGTTATTAGAAAAATGCTTTCCCATAGGTATAGCATTAGCTCGTGAGCGTTTCCTCGAGCGAGGACAGGGGCCTTAATAGTACTATGTCTTTTAATGGAATATTATTTTGTTTTAAGAATTACTTTTGCTATTATTTACATCTAGTAATGTTAGTAGGTGTCTATACATTTACTATGATTTCATTTATGTTAAGGCATTTAATAGTAATAATAATAATTATTACTTGCTTAATTCTCTTTGCGCCGTTTGTGATTCTTTTATTTTAAACACGTTTCACTCTTTAAATTTAAAACAAAAGCCTGAAAAATGGCCTTTAAAATATTTGCCTGAAAGAATCATCTTCTTCTATCTATAATAATAAAGAGAGAAGGATGTTTGTCTGTCAGCGCTGTTCTGAAAAGACTGCTGCACATAGAGTTACAAAATTTGGAGGGAAAGTACTTTTTTACATGTAGTTTTGCACCTCGAAGCCCGATTTTCGATTTTTTGATTAGATTTTTTTAAATATTTTTAGGCGATTTTTAGCGTTATTTTTGCGGTTTTATCACATTAGTGAAAGGAATACTGTTTCATTCTTTTAACCCAAAATAGCAATTTTTTTTTTTTCTCTTTTCAACAAAGTTTATTCGGAATTTATACAGCAATTTTTGAATTTTTAACGAATTTTTAATGCGATTTTTAGTGTTTTTTCTCGATTTGCGGCTATTTTTTGAGATTGATAAAAGGAAAATCGTTTTAAACTTTTAGCCTAATGCCCTAAATTTTGTGTTTTTTACGATTTTTAGATTTTAACGATTTTTCAATGCGATTTTTAACGTTTTTTTAAGATTTTTGCGTTTAGCATCTATTTTTTCCATAGTTGTTCTATGAAAATCTTGAGCTGTTGAGAATGCAATAAGTAGTATTTTTTTGCGAAATTTAGCTAAAATGTCAAAAATTTAGATACCACTGTTTTCGAATAGCAATTTCATAAAATATCTTAAATTCTTGCTTAAGACCGCTACCCCCTCGAGTAATATATCACCTGATAGGTTGTTTAACAGAGTATCGTTTTGATAAAGTTTTTAAAGAATAGAGTGCGCTAGCTGGTGGTGAAAAACGGAACTAACAGAACGCGATTTTGTTAAAATTTGGAAATATAACAATGTGATTTATTTTAAATTTTAAAATGGTTTATAATACATGATAAAAAATGTAAACAAAGAATGGTGTGACACATTCCAAGGTGCGTGAAAGGAGGGACGCGAAAAAAATTAGGAAATTTAATAAGGAGATCTGTTTTACACTTTAAGGTAGTCTATAACGCATGTTAAAATTTTTAAAGTACTGGCGATGCTCTGGAGAGACCGCTGCACGAAGTTATGTATGAAGTTTTACACCTTGAAGGCCGATTTTAAGTTTTTTTAATTTAATTCATATGCGAATTTTAGTGGGTTTCGAGGCGATTTTTCCACATTAGCGAAAAAGAAAGCGGTTTCATTCTTTCGACCTAATTTATTGAATTTTGTTCTCTTTTCTTTATAATTTATTTGGATTTCGTGCAACGATGTTTGGATTTTTAGTGAATTATTTAATGTAAATTTAGCCACTATTATTCGACATTAGTAAAAGGAATTTTGCTTAAAACTTTCAGGCTGATGTATTAAATTTTAGCTGTTAAGATTTATGAATTTCAGCTAATTTTAATGCGATTTTTCGAGATTTTTTGCGTTTGATGTCGAATTTTTGTCATTCATGAGATATTCCCAATTACAAAGTTTTACCCTATTAGAGTAAATTTTGACCCCTATGATTTTTTAATATTAGTGATTTTTAATGCACTTTTCAATGCAATTTTTAGAAATTTTTCGAGTTTTATGGTGATTTTTTTGATATTCGGAAGTAAAAATTGATTTCAAACTTTTAATCTAATATAATTTTAGAGATTTTTAACGCGATTTTTCAAGAATTTTTGTGTTCCGTGTCGATTTTTTATTATCTATAAAGGATTTTCATTTACTACGTGATTATCCTGTCGTCGAATTTCGCCAAATTATATCAATCGTGAAACAAGCCAAATTATGCAAATAGATGTAATTTTTATGTTAAATAATGAAAGAAGAGATAATTTAGAAAAACATTAATACAAATACATATAAAAATAAGAAGTAAAAACCACTTGATGACGTAAGAAACATATGTAACATGTTTAATGCCAAGTGAATATGGAATTTACGATCCGCCATTATTTTCATTTAATCTTATAGTTTGACCCAGATAGTTTCTTGGTCAACCGGATAATCAAATAATACAGATTTCCGTTTAGAATGTTTCATCCGTTTGATGAAATTCTGATTGCTGCGATTTAAAAAATAATTAGCGATATTTAGTGTATTTTTCAATGCTGTTTTAATGAATTTTTTAATGCGATTTAGTACTATTTTTTTTTTCGATCCCCACCACGGTGGTGTTTTAACAATTAAAAAATTATTTTGGTTTCAAACTTTTAGCCTAATATAGTAAATTTCACCATTTACTTTTTTTTAATTTTGTCGATTTTCAATGTGATTTTTGATATATTTTGTATTCTGCGTCGATTTTTTTGAAATTCATGTAAAAAAGAATGATTGCTACGTTTTACACGACTAGAATATTTTTTTTTATTCACGGGATGTATTTACATTTAGCGATTTTTAATGAATTTTTCAATGGTTTTGTATTGTTTTTTTGAATCTCACGGCTATTTTTTGAAATTTCGAAAAGGAAATTAATTTCAAACATTTACACTTTATTTACAAATTTTGCAATTTAGTGATTTTTTAATGCAATTTTTAGCAATCTTTTCATTATTTCTCACGCTTTGCGTCGATTTTTTCATTCGTATTTAAGAAAGAATTCAGATTACACTTTTTTACTCTATTAATGTAAATGTTGTGCCCCGCTGTTTTTAAATTTGAAACGATTTGTAATGCATTTTTGAATACAATTTTTAGATGTTTTCGAGTCCACGGCGATTTTTTCACAATTGGAAAAGAAATTTGTAAATAATTTGTAGCTTAATGTAGTAAATTTTGACATCAATGATTCAGATTTTTTGTGTATTTTCATAAAATATTTAGCAAGTTTTGTGTCGATATTTTTTAACTAATGAAAGAGTTCAGATTTCAATGTTTTGTCCCATTATGGTAAATTATGTCCGCAGGAATTTAATATAAATGTTTATCTTACTATGGCAAATTTTGTCTAGATTTTTGAATTTTACTGATTTTTAATCTGTTTTATAGTGATTTTTCAAGTTCTCCGACAATTGTTGACATCGGTAAAAGAATTTCGGTTTCTAACTTTTAGCATAAATAGTACAATTTGTTTTCCACGCTTTTATGTAACTTTTACTTAGTTTGGGGGATTTTAGGTGTTCCGTGTTGACTTTTCCTTATTCATGAACGATTTCCGATTACAATATTTTAGACTGAATATTAAATTTTTACAGCCATGACTTTTAAATATTCAGCGATTTTTAATATAGTTTTCGATACTATTTTTAGCCATTTTTTTAAAGTTCCTTGGCGATTTTCTGCCATTCAGAAGCCAATTTTGATATCAAACATTTTGTTTAATGTAGTTATGTTTCGAATGCAGTGTTTTATCTCTTAATATGATTTTGCCGTTCCATGCCTACATTTTGTAATTTATGGATGATTTCGATCATAACCCCCCCCCCACCCCCCGCCCTGCCTTAATGTCAAATTTTTAAGTATTGACTTCCAAATATTTAGCTATTTTTAATGCAATTTTCAATGTAATTTTTAGCCATTCTTCAAGTTCCGTGGCTATTTTTTTACATCCGGAAATCGATTTCGATTTCAAACTTTTTGGTTAATATGGTTAATTTCTTGATTACAATATTTTATATTATAACAGTGAATTTTTACCCTAGGGATTTTTTAATGTTTTACTACTTTCATTACGACTTTCAATGCAATTTTTGGGCTTTCTCAGTCACTTTTTTTTTTTTTTTTAACATTTTTCAAAGGAATTCGATTTTAAATTTCTAGACTAATAAGAGTTTGGTTTCAAACTTTTATCCTTTATGGTAATTGTTTTGCTCTCTTATTTTGATCTACAGCAATTTTTAACGCAGTATGCTTTTTTTTTTTTGAGTTTACGGCGATTTTTTTCAGATACGGAAAAGTGCGATTAAGGGTTTTTATTGCAATTTCTTCAGCGTTTTTTTTTTTTTTTTTTTTTTTTTTTTTTTTTTTTTTTTTTTTTTTCTTTTTGCTTTTAAATGTTTTTTATATTAGTAAATTAATTAGATTCAAAACATTTATCCAAGTAGAGTAAATTTTGAGTTCCGAGATTTTTGAAAATTTTGCCATTTTTAAAGCGATGTTTACGTTTCTTCGCAACCCGCTTCGATTTTTTAGACGTTCAGTTTATGGCCGAATTTATTAAATTCTGATCTCTTTTCTTCAAAGTTTATTCGAATTTTGAAACACAATTTTTGAATTTTGTTTTAAATTTTGTTTTATATTTTTATGAGATTTTTAATGTTTTTTGCGATTTGTAAGAGTTTTCCACATTAGTAAAAATAATCCAGCTTCAATTTTCTAGCCCATCTCTTTTCAACGAAGTTTAGACGAAATTCGTGCAGCATTTAAAAAAATTTTCGAGGTTTTTACTATGATTTTTAAAGTTTTTCGCAATTCTTGCTATTTTTGATGAACCCGGGCAACGCCGGGCAGAACAGCTAGTGTGTAATAAAGCGCAAAAAGTATTAGAAAGAGTACTATAAGTTAAATCTGATTGTAGGACAATATTTTCTAAACATCTCCAAAAATTATTCCTTAGCCTATTGTCTTATGAATATGAATTGAATAATACACAAAACAACAACATATTCAACAACATTCATTATCTCTCAGATAATGTAATATCTATTAAACACTAATTAATCTATTTAGCTAGCTAGTGTTAATGATATTAAGGCAAAAGCAATTTTTTCTAAAATCTGAAAAAAAAAAAAAAAAAAAAATAGGACTCGAAAGAGATAAGTAAAAAATTTGAAGAATAATTCATTTATTCTATATTTTTAAATTGTAATTAAATTATGCACAGTAATATCGGCACTCAATTCGTTTATAATATTTTTTAATTTATTAGTTTTTTAATCCACAGTATGTGAGTTCTCCCCTCTGTGGCATGTCACACACTTGTTGTGGCTGTTAATGCTCTGTAATAACTTGTTTAATTTTAAAAATATATTTTTTACATACTTATTATTCTTTCCAGAAGTATATCAGATACTAAATATTTAAACACGTTTAAAATTTTTGTATTGTGATTTTGTTTTTGTAGACCAGTTGTTACTGTCACACAATAAATTCTCATTTTTGTAACCCAAACATAAAATGCCATTTTAGTTACCCATCATACGTAGTATAAGGTAAGTCTTGCAATCGTTTTGAAAATCGAAAATTTTTTTTGACGGATTTACACGTTTTCGACCCCGGAGATTTCGAAAAACATATTTTTAGAAAAAAAAAATTGCCGTCTGTCTGTCTGTCTGTCAGTCTGTCTGTCTGTAAACGCTCTATCTCCCGAACGAATTGAGATAGAGACTTGAAATTTTGTATGTACTTAGTATGTAAGAATGGGACGAAGCCTATTTAATATCAGTAACCTCGATTATCCGGAACTATTTTTTTCAGACTCTCGAAAAATTCGTTCTGATGAAAGGTATATAAAAATTTTCGAAATTTTTTATTTTAAGGAGTGTTCGTAAAAAGCAATAAAATGACACAAATTTTGCATAAAGAACGAAGGTTGATCGAATAATTAGTTGCCGAGATATCTGTAATCCTGTTTTCCACATTCTTCGATTTTTCATGACCCTGTATTTCAAACAAATTTCGATTCAAAGATACATTTTAATTGGAAATGAGACGTTTAATCTGACGCAATAAACTGTTAGTTAATAAGATTATTATTTTTGAAGTTATACGGATGTTTCTTTTTCGCAATTCAGTACTACTTGAGTAGATAGGCGTGTTGTATAATTTATCGAAAGAGATTCATCAGCAACTCATTAATACAGCATTACTATGCACAATAAAAATATAAATACACGTTTATATTTTGTTTTGGAATTGCAATCCATTTTATAAATAGTTTTTAAATGTATTATTTTCATATATTATATATGCATATATATGATGGGTAAGTATTACGGTGGCCCCCAACGACTAGTTTTAGTGACAGATCCCCTATATATGTTACAACCCCCTAGTACGGACCCTACATTTTATTTCTCATGATGCAAGTCACACATTCTGTTAACTTGCAGCTGTTAAAAAATTCTGAGATTTTAATTGAGAACACAGATTTTGTTTTTAAGAATCAAGTGTGATTATTGAGAACTCTGACCTCCGTGAACTTGAATTTCAGGTAGATAAATGTAGATTAATGCAAAAATACAAGTTTGCCTGTTTTAATATGCTTAACATGTGCAAATTGCAATACCAAAAAATAAATTTCTTTTCCTTAAAAAAGTATCCATTAACACTAGAACCGCGGCGACGGGTCATTTTGACCCGTATTATACGCAGCAATGTTGATTCGAACCTGAAAACTGTTTATAAAACTAGTTAAATATAAGCTAGGCAAAAATAATGCCAATATATAACTTAAACAGTTTTGTATGAAAATTCCTGTGAGAAATATTTTTATGAAACTTGAGTGAATTTTCCCGCGGTTCTAGTATTAAAGGCTATTGTTACAGAAGGTCCCTCACCTCCGTATCAATTTAAAGCACACCTCCCTGAATAAGGCTTATATGATCTATTTATTAATGAATGATTAAAAATTAACAAAAGTATCTACACATCTCAATATATTGATTCATTCTATAAAATATAAGGTTAGATTTCATTTTAACATAAGTTTTATTCTTATATATCTATTCGAAGTTAACTTTTCATGCAAGTTGTGACATATTCTACAAAATTTTTTTTTGCAGTATTAATTAAACTGTTTTACTGTTTTTTAGGTGCGTTCGTAATTATATAATACGTAGCACCTATAGTGGTCGTTCAGTCCGTCCGTCTGTCCGTCCGCATATAACAACGCAAAAACTACCCAACCGAATCGTTTGAAATTTAAAATACATAATTATTACATAATTTTGTCGAGTCATTTCAAATTTTATGAAACTCGGATGCATAGATCAATTACAGGGGCAATCAAAAGTATTCCATCATTACATTACGGTCAACGGGGAAAAAAGTTTCAAATGCATTTTAGTTGTTTGAAATTTCAAATACGCAATTATTACATAATTCTGTCGAGTTATTTCAAATTTTTTGATAATGGTGTGCATAGATCAATTACAGGGGCAATCAAAAGTATTCAATTACATTATGGTCAATGGGAAAAAAGTTTCAAATATATTCTATTCGTTTGAAATTTAAAATACATAATTATTACATAATTTTGTCGAGTTATTTCAAAATTTATGAAAATCGGATGCATAGATCAATTACAGGGACAATCAAAAGTATTCCGTTACATTACGGTCAATGGGTAAAAATGTTTCAAATGCATTTTAATCGTGTTACACTCATGCGAACTTAATAAAATTTATATGTAACTATAAAGTACATATTATAATATACATTTTACATAATTTGTGGTGCAAAGAACATTTGTTATTGATTTACAAGGCCACACAAAACTATTCCATTACGTAATGGTATAGGGAGAACATTGTTTGATGAGCGTTTTAATTGTAATTCACTATTTACAATTTTATGAGATTGATATATGAAAGTAATATTTTTAAAACTTCGTTATCGTACGAACGCACCTAATTTGCTACGCTTCACGTGCAATTTCCAACTTGTTTATTATTATTTTATAAGTGTTTATATTAACATTATATAAAGCCTTAAGTAGGGCTTAAATATATACAAAGTTTTATGTAATTTCAGTGAGTATTTAAACAGTTAAAAGAAATCGAAATCACGTCACTTTATCATTGTCGTCAGAGATTTTAAAAGGTATGGAATCTCTTAATCGGGATCTGACTGTAAAACCAGTTTTCCAACAGAAAGAGTAATCGAACGGGGAAAATTAATTTGGAACTTTCCGCTTTTGGACATACAAAATATAAATAAAGGCTTGATACTTCAGTACTATTTTTTACATACGTTTATTCTCGTAGAGAAAAAATTATAATATAACATTGACATAAAAAGTGAGTATGTAATTTATTTCCGTTGCTGAAAGAAGAATATTCGATATATATATATATTTTTTTTTAAGATTTTTTTTTTTTTAAATTTATCGTCTTGGCATAAAATATGGCAATGTGAAGATTTATTGTATAATACAAGATAATTTAAAATAATGGACTCAATTACATATGGTTGTACACAACATTGTGTATAAACAGGGTTCTATCTAGACTTTATTTATAGAAGGTACTGGTTTTGTGAAATTGCGAACAGATTTTTATTTTTGTGAAAAATCTAATAATAATTTTGTGAACCTGAAATTATCCTTACATTACACTGTTAAAAATAAAGGTGACAAACCGGTGCCATTTGGGACCCGGAGGTGAAAAGGCGGTGCCATTTGGAACCCTAGGGTGTCGTAGGAGCTTGAATATGTGGTTCACTGTTAAAACTAATGGTGACACATTGCACCTTTTAGGGGTGAAAGGCTTGTCTCACTGGTGACACCCTAAAGGAGCCAGAATGGCACCTTTAATTAGGGTGAAAAGATGGCACCTTTAATCCAGAGTGTCCAATAATAAAAAATTAAAAAATATACAAACCGACTTTTGGCCCTCAACGGTTTCGAACCCACAACGTCTGATTACAAGCTGAGCGTTCTAACCACTCGGCCATCGAGCTCACTTTCATTCACTCATAACCACAGATTTTACTTGCTGTCACAGAAAACAGAAAGACAGGTCACAGCGCATGCCCATGGTTCCAGTCACCCGATAAGGTGCCACATTGCTGCCAATACGAAGTGCATGGCACCTTATTTAGCTCCAGTCACCCAGTAAGAGACATGTTGGCACTGAAACCACATATCCAAGTCCCTGATGCACCCTAGGGTTCCAAATGGCACCGCCGTTTCACCTCCGGGTCCCAAATGGCACCGGTTTGTCACCTTTACTTTTAACAGTGTTGGGGTGACGACAGATATGTTCCTGGATGATGGGAGCTAAATAAGGTGCCATGCACTTCGTATTGTTAGCAATGTACCACCTCATCGGGTGACTGACAACTTGCGCATGCGCTATGACGTGTGTCTTCTGCTTTCGGTGTCGGCAAGTAAAGTTTACGGGTGTGAGCAAAGCAAAACATGTCGGTGTGTAAACTGGCTATATTAATATAGGACTAACCTCTGAGCTACAATAAAACAACAATGAGGACTTAATGATCCGATTTGTGCGATCAGTGAACCGGGCAAAGTCTGATTAAAGGTAAGATTCAACTTTATTTTATTTTATTTTATTGTTACGTTAATTTATCGTACATCCCTGTATGTAATGTCATAAGAAAACAGTAAATTAGATTTTTTTGTTAGTATGATTGATTGGTAAGTTTATTATGTGAAGCTACAAGCTACACTCTCACCAAAATACCCGCTTGCTAATGTTAAACCTATGAGGCAGTTATTTTACAATTTCTCGTTTACATGTCAATATTTTTAAATGATTTATCGAGGCCGTAGCTACCGAGGAGCAATTGGAGCAAACTCCTCTAGGCACGGGAATCCTAAGGACGCACAATTAGAAAGAGCGAAATGGAAGATTGTAAAAATATTTACATATTTTTTCATTACAAATCGGTTATTATAGACGAATCTTGTTGCAATCGGAATATTCTATGACCATTTTACCTTTTTTTTAAACTCAACTGTTTAGATTTAACCCTTAACTGCTGTTAGTGGTCTCAGACACCGTGAATTTTTCAAGTTTCACAGTTTAACTTGTAATTTTTAGTTTAACTATAGATACTGGTCAATTTTTTTTTAGTTTGGAGTCTTATTATTACCTCTAAATACTTTTGTATAGCTGAATTTGATTTATAATATTCTTGTACATAAAGTTTAATGCATAAATAGCATTCTGAGAATTAATGAAACATTTTATTCATCTTCAGATTAAATGGTCTGACAGACAGGTCACAGTAGTTATGTAACAATTTTTGTCAGAGCAGTTAAGGTTAAAATATGTTTTTGCGTCTATATACAGTTAAAAGCAATTAATTTTATTCGCGAAGTTTTAATTTTAAACTTTACACGGGATCTCGGACAGCATCTGGCTGGCTTTGCATATATTGTCGGTTATATGCTATCCGAACCCCTCCTGTAAAGGCTAATTCACACCATATTGCAGCCTCGCGTAACTTCTCTAATATTGTTTCAGTATACTTGATTTGTCTTTATTTGAGAGGGGGGTTGTAACTTTTCCATTTAAGACAATTGAATACTTGCAAATCTTAAAGTAATCAAAACTTATTTACAGGGTTTTCATTATTAATATTTTCCTTATTAACCACCATTATTTCCAAAATAATCTTCATAATAAGATTAGATCGGGGGGAGGGGTAGCACGGACAATCATTTAGTCTCATTTAAAAATAAAAATCACGGATAAAACCTCGATTTGCATATTAAAACATTATTAGTCAGCCAAGTCATACCTTGGTGGGAAATGCCTAAAAACCCGAATTTAGCGGTATCTTCGGTTTGCCATTATGTTTTCTTACTCCCAATTCTTCATATTTTCATACTTTTGGTTTCATTTTCTTTCAAAAAGGTGAGAAAATGTTAGGGAATTGAAATGAATGTACCTTATGATCCGATTATCGGCTATGCAGATTTAACACATTTTTTTTCGAAAGTATTCTTTCGCATTAAACCTTATTTAGTAGCAGAATTTTATGGTTAAATAAAATGAAATATATTTTTTTAATAATAGTAATTTAAATTTGATTAGACCGTAATCAGTCCCCCCCCCCCTTTCTCAATCATCAACATCATCCCATATGACAAATTTTTAGTCATGAACATTCAAATTATAAAAGGAAAACAATCTGTATTTACTCCACTGAACTTTCAGAATAGTTTACAGAAATAGTGTGTGTTCAAAAAATATAACAATGAATAAAAACTTATATCGTAATTTTACACAAATGTGAAATTTTTCCGCAGGTGATGAAGATCTCGTGTTTTAAAGGCGATTTTTGCACTGTCATTTATAAATCTTAAATCACAATCTAACAATCTTTCATTCCACCCGTTCTGAAACAAAACCAATAAACAGGGTTGGCTTTTTACCGGTAAAAACCTGGGGAGAAGGTGGTAAAAACCTAAGGATATGCAATAAACTGTTAGCCCTTAAACTGGATTTTAATACTATTGATAAAAATTCTATTTTCATGTAATTGGTGTATTAATATATAATATCTATATAGGGGAGAGTGGGGTGGTGTGGGGTATTTTTACAAAAGTAAGATTTTTTTTTATATACAAAAAGAAAAATTTCAATTTATAGGATGCAAGGTAAAACACTTTTTAATCCCCCTGAACAATACAGAAACATAACGTACAAATACTATTTTATTTTAAAGAGAACGTAAGTTTCAAAATGTGTCTCATACCTCCTCATTAAGAGTTATGGGACAGCAATGATTAAAAAAAAAAGCTATAAGGCACAAAATAACCTATAAGATAAACAATCGGTAAGATAAACAATCAAACAAAAGTTGTAAGTTGATAATGTATATGCCACAATATAAAATTCCAGTATCTTCATGACTGGAATGAAAATTCAGGCTTCTTTGTCATAGGTGTCGTTAAGGTCCCACACTAGGCACAGAAAGAGACCCGGATGGTAATGTAAAAGTCTATAGGAGCGTTCTTTTCAAATACCTAACTCAAATTTTACTATTTTTACATGATTTTTTTGAACAAGACAGCTGAGGATGATCCATAACAGGCCTAGTTTTTATTTTATTTTTTCGATTTTGCTTTTATATTTTTTGTATAACGATAGTTTCAATTTCAGAACCAGTTTAAACCGATTTCGTAAGTTAAAGTAATTTTTAAAAAAAATCTGAAACCAAAACTGAAAAAGTAAAAACTACGCCGGTTTTGAATCGCCCTCAGCAATCTTGTGCAAAACAATCACGTAAAAATATTAAAATTTGGGCGAAATATTTGAAAAGAACGCCCCCATAGACTTTGCATTATCAACCGGGTCTTTTTCTGTGCCTAGCGTTGCGCCTTAAATAATCACCAATTTAATTTACATTTTGAAGTATGAATATATATATATTATCAATGTTATAATTAATATATTATCCTCTAAAAATATTTGCATGTTAGCAATTCGCATTATTATTAATTTAAAAAAGGAACTGGGCGCGTCCCATTCCTCCCTTTTCTGGCATGTCCCATTCCTCGCCACTTCCTTATTTGTGTTAAACTTCTTGTTCAAACAAAAATGCTGCTTTAGGCTTAGTTTAAATTATGGATACTATACAGTATAATGTTCCATAAATAGGAAAACTATTACATTTATACATAAACAAGCCTTTAATATATTGAAAGCAAATAAATCAAATTTAAATTGGATTTTTGAAATATTTTTTTCTTTCATATATTTGCAAGTCTATGCATAACAATCTCTTTTGTAAACTGAAGAATAGATTACCATTGCTTCATCTTGTGTGCGATCGATGAAAAGTTTAGAATAATGCACAAAAAGAAAAACCTACTGTCCCATTCCACCCGACTTTCCCCCATATAGCAAAAGGGGAAATAAAGAATTAGCCAGTTCCCTAAAGCTCCTGATATACACTATATGGCCAGAGATGACCGTCCACTTGCGATTTTAGACATTTTGTTAAATATTTAGAAAAATGTATGAGGAATTATCCTGAAAATCTTAGTGTATAAATATAATATACACAACCTGGCCATTGATTATCGTCCACTTGTGATTTTAGACATTTTGCAAAATATCTAGAAAAATACATGAGGATTTATCCTGAAACTATCAGTGTATAAACAATATAGTACAGGTCATATATTTCCGTGAAGATTTTTTCCAGAAACTTTATAGGGGACCGCCAACAAATTAAACAAAGTATGAATGTAACTCTGTCAAAACTAATGCATCAAAAGCGCTCAAACTGTAGATTGTGATTAAGTGACTTATTGTTATAAACTGTGCTCGTAGAGAAATTAACGTTTTTATAAAAATACTCCCCAATTTTTCCAAGATTTTTGCTTATAATTTGCAGAGTTCTTAATATAAAATAATAATATTTTCTGAAAATCTGACAAACAACATTGCACATAAAACCCTGTAATCAGAATTAAAAAATAATAAAAAAAATAATAATATTGAGTAGGTTTACTAAATAATTTTTCACTGCGCATGCGTCAACGATATCAAAATTTCATTTGCATATTATGTTAGCTAAATATATAGAGCAACTTTTGAGAAAGTTGGAAAATCATAGCTTGAAAATTCTGAAAATAATCGTCAATAGAATCACTTAAAAATCCGTTATTTCCAAAATGAAGCAAAAACAAGAGCGGTTGTATCCATATATTCATTGATTAGTGTCAATATAGAATACACAATACGGAACTTACTACTACATTTGGATAAAATCCCTCATTATTATTATTATTATTATTATTATTATTATTATTATTATTTTGGCTTCATTTTGGGAACAACGGATTTTCAACTTATTATATTGACCATTATTTTGAGAATTTTCAAGCTATGATTTTGTGACTTTCACAAAAGTTGCTCTATGCATTTAGCCAACATAATATGCAAATGAAATTTAGATGTCGTTGACGCATGCGTAGTGAAAAATTATTTAGTAAACCTACTCATCTTTCATACAATTTTTATTATTTTTTAATTCTGATTACAGGGTATTATGTGCAATGTTGTTTGTCAGATTTACAGAAAATATTATTATTTTATATTAAGAACTCTGCAAATTATAAGCAAAAATCTTGGAAAAATTTGCGACTATTTTTATAAAAACCTTAATTTCTCTACGAGTATACATGCTATCGACATAAAAATGTGTGACAGGGTTATCCGAAAGATATTCATTCTTTTTACTTACCCATCATACGTAGTATAGGGTAAATCTTGCAATCGTTTTGAAAATCGAAAAAATATTTTTGACGGATTTACACGTTTTAGATAGTGGAGATTCCGAAAAACATATTTTTAGAAAACAAAATTTGCCGTCCGTCTGTCTGTCTGTCTGTCTGTCTGTCTGTAAACGCTCTATCTCCCGAAGAAATTGAGATAGAGACTTGAACATTTGTATGTAGTTAGTATGTAAGAATGGGACGAACCCTATTTAATATCAGCAAGCTCGATTATCCGGAACTATTTTTTTCGAACTCTCGAAAAATTCGTTCTGATGAAAGGTATATAAAAATTTTCGAATTTTTTTGTTCTAAGGAATGGACGTAAAAGGCAATAAAATAACACACATTTTGCATATAGAGCGAAGTCGATCGGATTATTAGTTGCCGAGATATTTGTAATCATGTTTTCCACATTCTTCGATTTTTCATGACCCTGCATTTCATTCAAATTTCAATTCAGAAGTATATTTTAATTGGAAATGAGACGCTTAATCCGACGCAGTTAATTGATAGTTAATAGAATAATTATTTTTCGAGTTATAAGGATGTTTCTTTTACGCAGTTCGGTACTACTTGAGTAGTTTGGCGTTTTATATAATTTGTCGAAATTGGTACATCAGCAGTTCTTTAATATAGCATTACTATGAATATTAACAATATTTAAATTTTGTTTATGAATTGCAATGCATTGTATAAATAGTTTCACATGTTTTATTTTCATATACATATCCATGATGGGTAAGTATTACGGTGACCTCCAACGACTTGTTTAATTTGTTGAGGGTCTCCTGTAAGGTTTCTGGAAAAAATCTTAAAGGTATATATGAACTGTCCTATTATGTTTATACACTGAGAATTTCAGGATAATTCCTCATGTTTTTTTCTAGATATTTAACAAAATGTCTAAAGTCGCAAGTGGACGATAATCAATGGTCAGGTAGTGTAGTACAAGTCATATATTTCCCTGAAGGTTTTATTCCGAAACTCCAATAGGGGACCGTCAACAAATTAAAAAAGAATGAATGACTTTTGGATATCTTTTGGATAACCCTGTCAAAACTAATGTAGCAAAAGCGCTCAAACTGTAGATTATGATTAAGTGGCTTATTGTAATAAACTGTGTTCATTTTTATGTCGATAGCATGTATAGTCGTAGAAAAATTAAGGTTTTCTACTAATCCGAAAAACAGTCTCAAATTTACCCAAGATTTTTGCTTATAATTTGAAGAGTTCTTAATATAAAATAACATTCTTTTCAGAAAATGCGACAAACAACATTGCACATACAGGGGTTGGACAAAAATATGGAAACACCTTTTGAAATGTATTGTTACGAATTTTGTAAATAGTTAGTGTTTGTACTGTAAAATAATGTAAATAATCTTTTTAAGCTACATTTCTTTACTAATATTAATTTTTGTTACATTGTCTCTGTTATCAAGCAAACTTGTCTATTTTCAGTGAATGTCTATGGCAACTTTGCGAAATATTAGAGATATCGCCAAGTTGGCGTCACTTTTGGCGACTAATTTTGGTCGCCAAATTTGGCGATATATCGCCAAGTTGGCGACAAACTTGGCGATTGTTGGCGATGGTAACCCTTCCCTCTATGGTAACCCTCCTTTAGATATGCTGATACATTGAATGTTGTTCCGTGGTTTTCCGGTTTTTTTTTCTAGAAGGTTGTAGAAATTTCGACCGCATGCTGCGAGACTATATATAGGAGAGCCGGATGCGAGCTGTTGTTATTATTTACCAGTCAGTCATTGAGTGAACAAGGCGTAAGCAAGTTTGCTTGAGTTTCATCTATGTTGTTTTGAATGTTATTAAGTGTTGAGACGTTGTATAAAGAGTCTCTGGGGTCTAAAGCTGTAATTGTACGATAGATTTGAGCAGTTATTTTTGAATATACAATAATATTTGTGAGTTTCGAAGACTCTGTTGTTCTGAAGTCTGTAAATAAATTATTTTCTACTTTTCTAAGAGCAAGAGTTTGAAGTTGTCTAACCATAAGATCAAAAGAACCCAATATACGCTACAGTATGTTTGAAAAGAAAGATTGATTATAATGAACTATGTTCATGGCACTGGAATTTTCGCCTACTGACGCCACCTATATAACTTCGTAAAATCCCTGCACCGTTCAGTCGTTGCTGGAGCACTGTTATGTGAGATTATCATTGCATTATGTCAGAGTTAACACACTTCGAACGTGGACAAATTGTTGCCGCGCGTATGGTGGGTGCTTCCGTAAGCAAGGTAGCCGAGGTTTTTAGTGTTTCATGAGGTACTGTGTCGAAGATTTATTACGCATATTTGAAATGCGAAAAAAACATCATCCGCTAAATCACAGCGCGGACGAAAGTGTGTGCTGAGTGATCGTGACAGACGATCATTAAGGAGGATTATCGCGAAAAATAAGCAGTCCACAGCTGCAAAAGTTACTGCTGAAATGAATGTCGTGTTACCAAATCCTGTGAGTACCAAAACAATTAGAAGGGAGCTTCATAGGTAGGGAATGGCTGGCCGTGTTGCAATTGAAAAGCCATCCATCAGTAATGCTAATGCCTGTAACAGGAAAAAGTGGTGTTTAAGTCATAAAGCCTGGACTATAGAGCAGAGGAAGAGCGTAATATGGTCTTATGAGTCTTCTTTCACATTGTTCCCCACTTCTGGCCAAGTTAACATCTGGAGAACGTCATCTCAAGCCTATAATACAGACTGCTTGTTGCCAAAAGTGAAACATGGCGGGGGTTTGATGATGGTTTGGGCAGCCATATCGTGGTTCTCTTCTGGCCCCATGATAACTCTGTAAGGGCGTATCACTGCTCAGACTTATGTGAACATTTTGGCCGATCAAGTCCATCCACTGGTACAAGCTTTGTTCCCCAATGATGATGGTATCTTCCAAGACGACAACGTCCCCGTTCACACAGTTCATATTGTCCAGGACTAGTTTTTGAGCATGAGGCTGAATTTTCGCATCTCCCCAGGCCACCAAAGTCATCAGACTTGAATATTATCGAACCTTTATGTTCTACATTGGAGCGGAAAGTGCGTTCTCGCTATCCACCGCCAACATCGTTATCTGAACTTGCCACCGTTTTGCAGGAATAATGGTACAATATTCCCTTGGCAAACACACACAAAATGTATTTATCCATTCCGAGAAGACTACAAGCTGTTTTGAATAATAACGGGTACCGCACACAATACTAGGCAAGGAAACGTGTTTTTTTTTTTAGGTGTTTCCATATTTTTGTCCAACCCCTGTAATACCCTGTAATCAGAATTAAAAAATAATAAAAATTGTTCGAATATTGAGTAGGTTTACTAAATAATTTTTCACTGCGCATCAAAATTTCATTTGCATATTATGTTAGCCAAATGTATAGAGCAACTTTTGTGAAAGTCGCAAAATCACATCTTGAAAATTTTGAAAATAATTGTCAATAGAATACGTTGAAAATTCGTTATTCCCAAAATGAAGGAAAAACACGAGGGGTTGTATCCATATATTCATTGATTAGTGCGAATATAGGATACATAATAGGGGCGTTCTAATAAATTTGAATAAAATTCCTTATTTCCTTTATTATTATTACTGGTATGGAATACCTGGACATGTTAGGGAAAAATTCGTTGCTAATCTGGAATAGACACTTTGTTGCAAAATATGTTTTGTAAATATGGTTAATAATGTAAATAGTTTGTAACTCTTAATGATAACACAGGAAAAGAATAACTGAATGACAAGTATGAGCTACTCATGTAATTTTCTCGTGCTGTCTGAAAATAGGCAATAAAGAGGAAAGTGCCCAGTTAAACTGAAGGCATTGAGCTCACAGGCTATACATACAACTGTATATTATACTCTTATTTCACAGAATAATGCCCTTCCAAAAATAAAAGAAATCAACTGTAAGTTATTAGACAGTGGATTAACTACCACCCCACTTTATACTTAACCAATGAGCCCCTAAAACTGATCAGGGAAGTGCCTTATCAGAGTGAACCTATTAACAAAATTTGAAGAAAATTTGTTAATTCTGCATGATTTCTGCATATTTATATAAATTAAGGGGGGGTAGCACTCTCCCCCACTTCATATTTAACCAATGAACCTCCAATGCTAATCAGTGAAGAACCTTATCAAAATGAACCTACATATAAAATTTGAACCAAATCTGATACTTATATAAAGAGTTATCACGTTACATACAGAACCTGCGGGCACATTAGCTGCCAGGCTTTGATAGCCTTGTGAGCTATAATTTAAATTTTATTTAAATTTTATTCATTCTTTTTTTGTTCATCTACCATTTTTGCTGTACTTTGATCATACATTTTAATTGAACTGTCTTGTTGTGTGTTTTCCTTAATGTGTTATTATTATTATTTCAGATAGTGAACTTACATTTACAGTACTTACATTACCATGTTTGATACAAGAAAAGTTTCCGACTCTTTATCATGAAGAAGATGCCGAAATTTCTGTGTTTCAACCTGTTATTGTGTTCCACAACTCAAGCAACTTGTTAAATTACTCATGCTATGTATTAACTTTATATAAACAGTTAATTACAAAAACTGATAATTTTATAAGCTTAGTTACTTTGTGGTATGCATTATTTTGGTTGTTTAACGTTAACTATAGCAAAAGCCAATTTAAATTTTTATCATTTTTATTAGATACTTATGTCTTCAAAACTTTCTTAGTGGCATCAGTTCCACATAGTGTCACGTCTTTGTTTAATAATATTTAATACATTCTTGGTGTTTACAATAAAAAGATTATTTGAACTAAAAGATTGTTTTTTTAATTCAGTGTTTTATTCCTTTCATTATAATTACTCTTTGGATTAAAATTTCAGATGCAATAAGTCAAAACACAAAAACAATTTGGCAGAAAGTGTTTTGATGTGGATACAGGACTAGAAATCAGCAGTCGTTAGTCGTCAAATGAAACTAAATTATAGAAAAATTATTCCTAGTCGTCAAATCTTGATAGCTAGCTTTCTTTAACTTTAATTTTTGTTTAGCAAATGCTTTCATTTGTATTTTAGCATACACCCCCCCCCCCCCCCTCTGCACCATGACATCAGCACGTGTCTTAAGAATTTTGAACCTGTCAATAACCTCTAAGTTAACTTCACTTTAACCAATGACTGATAAAACTGGTCCTTGGATATTACACCCCTGTAAACAAGATTTTCTTTTATTGTGAGATATTTCTGCATCCTTATATGTTCCTAAAATAAGAAACTGTATTAAAATTGTTTTAAAATTTTTGTACTCCCTTCCTCAAACAACAACAAAAAAAAAATATGTGTGATTTGGAAATGTTTTAAATGCCACACCATAATTGACAATCAAAGATTCATTTATTTGCTAACTTTTTATTTTCTGATGTACTGTTAGTCTCAGATTTTTTAAAAATTAGCTTATCCCTAGTTATATCTAAAGCTCATATTTTCTTTCTGTGGACATATTTGCTTCATTATCTGTTTTGTATGCATATTAGCTTTATAAAAAGAATAAGTTTTTCCAGAATCCAAATATTGTAGTTTAATCAGGTTTCATACTTATGCAAAGTCAGTTTTTATTTTCTTTAGTAAGAAAAAGTGTTTAATATATAAAGTTTCCTCTCCACTTCCCTTCAATACATTAAAATTAAATATGCAATGCAATATTATTACTATTAACATGGTTGTTAAAAGAAATAAGAAAATATGAAATGCAGTTGGCACATCGAAAAAAATTTGTAGGCATTATTTTGACACCTTACATACAGTTCTTAATTTCTAATCCTGTGTGGATATATGCTATAAAATATGGATTTGCATAAGTTCACTATAAAGGTAAGTACTACATATATTGTAAAAATGTTTTTTTTTACTCAATTTCATCTGTGATTTTACCGCAACTATAAAATGAACTTATTTTCTATAATTCATTTCATAGCTTGATGGCTAACTTTCTGGAAGAATTTTAAAGAATATGAAATATTCTTACTAATTTAAAAGTTACACAGCATTTATTACATATTCTTTTCTAATTTGTGCTTTACATTTTTTTAATTAGATACAGCAGGGTATCTGAAAAAATATTGGTGCGTTGTTTGACATTTCACTACTAAAATCTGAGACATGCTTATTTAAAATTTTGTAGCATTTCTTCTATTATATGAAAATCTTAATCCTCCGAAAAGTTCACAACCGTCAAAATGATCAGAGACTAATATGTTCAACGAAGTGTTGGCCTCATGGAAGCAAAATAATTTTAATGGAACATCCACCAGTATTGGGGCCTTCACATGGAGCAAAAACAACATTGACCTTCAACGCCCATCTGCGTGGATATTTAATAACAGGTGTATTGCCTTCGAACAATCAGATCTTAACTCACTTGACTTCTGTAGAAAAGTTAGAAATAGAAAATCCCCAGTTTGTATTGTATGTGATGCGAAATTATCAAGGCATAGAATGATTTAAATCAGAATTATCTGCAGCGGACTGTCAATTCTGTGATCTTTCGTTTTCAAACTTGTGTAAAAAATAAATATCAAGCCAGTGAACAATTTGTTAAAATATTGTTATTTCTTTTCTTTTTTTTATTAAAATATGGCATATATTTTACAGGATATAGCATTTTTCTGTGTCCCCATACTTTTCAGTTGCCCTGTATATAAAATAATAAAAATACATGCCAAGCAATATACTATGTGTCAAAAAAGATGGTTACGGATTACTTCTGAAACTATAAGGAAATTATAAAAATATTCATAAGAAGATAGATAATTCAATTTGTACTTTCTCTTATTTTAGAGACAAAAAGCATCACATTTTTATAATGTTCCTGCATCTAAAAATGCCCAATCACAAAAATAGTTACTGGCCCTTTCTTAAACATACCCAAAAAGTTTGATCCAAACGTCTGAGTTAGAGACAGTCAAAAATCATGATTTATTTCATTTTACAAGAAATTCAAAACATAAAATTGAAAATCAGGCTTCAAATTGCGTGACAAAGTCATAATATTTGACTCTAACTCAGTGATTTTTAGAGGCAGAAAATAAGTGTAGAGGTTGTGTAAATTTTGCGATTTATTCTAACAAAACCTTTTGGGTATGACTAACAATGCAATAGTGATGACTTATGATTGGTGATTTTGAAATGCAAAGACTGTATAAAAGTTAAAAAGTTTGAATTTTTCTTAAAATACTCTCCATGTAAATGAAAGTACAATTTGAATTCTCTGCCTTTCTATGATTGTTTTTGTAGTTCATATTATCCCTTTCTGAGTTACAAAAATATGCTACAATTTTTCTTTGGACACCTGATAATGAGTTTAAAAATATAATATTCCATCAATCTAAAAGAAAAAAAAAGACTCAAAATATTGACTGATCATGATAATTTTCTCTGCAGAATTCAATTTAAAAATGGGTAAACACTTTGTATTTCATGATTCAAACCAATACAATTTCTTGACAAGCGGGGTTTGGGGAGGGGGTTGCAACTGTGGGCCATAGATTGTGAGTGCTATTTCTTGTAGGATGCCACAGGGCACACTGGATTATGTGTGTCATCCGTTCACCCTCTGGGGAACCCTGGATAAGTGGTATCATTATTCTCTCCTGAGATGCCATTCTTTCACCCCTTAAGGTATCCTGGATGAGGGGTGCCATTACTCTCCCCTCAGATGCGATCCTTTCACCCTCTGGGGCACCCTGGATAAGGGGTGCCATTACTCTCCCCTGAGGCGCCATCTTTTCACCCCCTGGGGCACCCTGGTTGAGGGGTGCCATTACTCCCCCCTGAGATGCCATCCTTTCACCTCCTGGGGCACTCTGGATCAGGGGTGTCATTATTCTCCCCTGTGGTGCCATCTTTTCACCCTATTTAACACTGTGGATAAGGGGTGCCATTATTCTTCCCTGAGGTGCCGTCCTTTCACCCCCTGAAACACCCAGGATTAGGGGTGCCATCCTTTCACCCTAGTTAAGGGTGCCATTTTAGCTCCTCTAAGGGTGTCACCAGTGAGACAAGCTTTTCACCCTTAAAAGGTGCAATGTGTCACCATTAGTTTTAACAGTGTATGTTCATATCATGTGAAGATGGATTATCTGGGAAGACTTCTTTTTCAGGTACGTATTACTTCAGTACGTACTATCAGGCAATTTACATATTAGAAAATATGTAAACTTTTCCTGAATATTAGAAATATTTCTTTCAGGTATATATGACCGGACGGGGTGGAGAGGGAGTGAGCAGTCACTAGGAGCAGATGTTATGTTCATATCATGGGAAGATGGATTATCTGGAAAGTCTTTTCTTTTACAGGTACGTATTACTTCAGTACGTACTATCAGGCAATTTTCATATTAGAAAAATATATATACCTTTGCCTGAATATTTGAAATATTTTTTTCAGGTATGTATGACCGGACGCGGTGGAGAGGGAGTGAGCAGTCACTAGGAGCAGATGTTATGTTCATATCATGGGAAGATGGATTATCTGGAAAGTCTTTTCTTTTACAGGTACGTATTACTTCAGTACGTACTATCAGGCAATTTACATATTAGAAAAATATGTATACCTTTGCCTGAACATTTGAAGTATTTCCTTCAGGTATATATGATAGGACGGGGTGGAGAGGGAGTGAGCAGTCATTAGGAGCAGATGTTATGTTCATATCATGTAAAGATGGATTAACTGGGAAGTTTTCTTTTTCAGGTACGTATTACTTCAGTACGTACTATCAGGCAATTTACATATTAGAAAAATATGTATACCTTTGCCTGAACATTTGAAATATTTCTTTCAGGTATGTATGACCAGACGGGGTGGAGAGGGAATGAGCAGTTACTAGGAGCAGATGTTATGTTCATATCATGTGAAGATGGATTATCCGGGAAGACAAAGTCACAATGTGACTTCATAACGATGTTGCAGTGACGTCACCATGCTTTACGGGTATAATCCAACAAGTAGCGCTGCTATGCAGTCTTTTTCATTCGCATTACTTCCGTCATTAGCCAAATCCCGAGAACTAATGAGCAGATTTTCATAAAACTTCAGATTCCTTTAGTTCTTGATATAATATGGTGCTGGTTACGTGTTGGTGTAAATCTCTCTACAGTTGGCGCTGCTATGCGGAACCAATTGAGGTTGCCTCAATTAGAATCCCCACTGTCCCATTTTTTTTAATTCGTTATTTTCAGTATATTAAAAAGTGTAATCAATCTGTTGAAAATGTATGACAAAGTATTTATATAAAAGCATTTTTGTTTACTTTACATGTTTTGAATTTCCATATATTAAATATATATATTATTTTTCTACATTTGTAATTTACTTTGGTTTAGACAAAAGCACAGCCAAATGCCTCAATTTAAATCACCATTGTGCCATTTTTTAAAATTCTATTTTTTTACGAGAGCAAAGTTTTGACAAATAGTGGAGCTGCATAGAGACGAGGTTAATCGTTCTTTTCAAAATTTAAAAAGTATAATCAATGTGTTGAAAATGCATGACAAACTATTTACATAAAAGCAATTTTTTATTTGACATGTTCTAAATTTTCATATATTAAATACACATAATACTTTTGTACATTTATAATTTACTTTGGCGCAGACGAAAGCACAACCAGTTGCCTCAATTGAATCACCATTGTCCCATTTTTTTTAAAAATTCTACTTCATTTTTTTTCCAGAGCAGAGTTTAGTGGAGTCCATAAAGTCCAGCGTGGAATGGGGCACCGTAAAGACCAGCTCCGTAAAGTGGGGCGGCGAGGGCTGCTCCGTGGGCAATGGAGGTACTGTAAGCAACTGGGGCAGCAGCAGCAGCGTGGAGAAGAGGAGCAGCTGCAACTGGGGCGGCAGCAACAGGGGCAACAGGTGCTGCGTAGGGGCTAATAACAGCGGCGGCAGCTGGAGCACTGAGTGCGGTGCCGGGTTCGTTGGTCTTGACGGATGCCCTGAATCCAGCAGCATCGGCAACGTAGTCCACTCTGCGGGCTCTTCCGTCGATGTCGGTGATGCTGTAAGAGCCGACTTTGTTGCCGTGGGCATCTCCCACTTCGTGGCGGCCGTTGGTGGCACCGTAGCCATTGGCTATTCCGTAGTTGAAAGCATAGTTGCCAATAGCCTGGAAAGAAAAATTGCATTTTAGATTTATTGTTTTGCAAAACGGTCTTATTACATAGCAGAAAGCGAATCATTCTAGAACATATCGTTCACATGCAAGAAAAATGACACACCTTGCTAAAATTCATTTTGCTTTTATTCTATATACTATTTAACTGATCAATATTTTTAGAAAAAAACCTTTCAAATAATGCCTATATTATTATATTTTTTACAGAAATTTTAATATTTTATCTCCGGTTTGTCGAAACAGAAATTTTTTCCCAATTGAATCAGAAAAATGCTCGGATTAAATGATGCAAAATTTACGATAAAAAATTACTGGTGAGATTAATAAATCATGATTGGAATATAGATACCCGTACGCGGCATGGAAAAATCATAACTGATAAAAACACGTACGATGCTTGTACGATGCTTGAACTATGTACGGGCAAATCAGGGTACGGGTTAATAGATGTATTAGCTACATCTTACTCAACAAAAAGTTTCATAAGTTTAGTTATATGGTAACTCATTTTATTACGCTATATGTCCATTTGTGACCACAAAAGAGGAGGGTGGGATTATGTTTGGAGAAAAAACTACCCAATCCTCCCAACCTCATCTAACGTCTTCATTATTAAGGATTTTATACTTTTATGCACGTTTTTTATTTCTGCTTGTAGAATCAAGTGGTATAATTTCATGCTACAGCAAAATCATGCACATTTACTTTTGCTTCGCTTATTAAATTTATTTTTATTGAGATATGTCACTTTATTGCAGGTGAGCTATAGGATCTGATTATACGCATTTATTTGTTTATCTACTTCAATGCATTTAGAATAGTTTCGCGAAAAAAACATTTTACACTTTCAATGTCGATAAAAAGGAATCGATCCTCTAAAAAATAATTTGCTTAATGCAAAATATATATACTATATAAAATGTTTTTTTCTACTTTAGTAATTTTTGGATGAACGTTTCTGATAAATATTTCAGCAGGGTAGAAATATAAAAAACAAAAGTTAATTTTCTATTTTGTATTAAAAGTTTACTTCTATATCTATAGTATTAACATGTTATATACTTATAGCTATTCACTAGGTTCACAAATGAATTTCTTGGTGAAAAAAAATCCCTCTTAAATTTTATTTATGTGCAATATGATTACTCTTATTGCTTATAATTAAAATGCAGAAAGCTAAAAATTGGGCTGATTGAATCTATGTTTATTTTACAGAATCATTTATATTTATGGATTATTTTAATTCTTTCAATAGTGAAAAATAATTTTTTATAATTACACGTATAAATTACGTATGCATAACATTATTAGTATTTTCAATGTAACCCTTTTTTTTTTTTTTTAATTTGAGCTATAAACCTGCAATTTCATATATATGTTTTTTTTTACTACACAAATTCATTAAATTTCATCCAAGTCAACATTTTATAAATGTGAAAACATAATAATAATCTTTCACAAAACAATTGCATTTTTGTTATTAAAAAATCTTTTTTAAAGTTTAAGTCTATTAAATTGCTATAGCTAGAGATTTAGTAGAAACTAAATATATTCAGTTTTTTAAAAAAGCTTGAAATTTTTAAAACTTTTTAAAAAATTATTTGTTTATTTTTTGCAAATTCAAAATTTTTTTACTTACATCTTGCGTCCTAGAACCCGAACTCACTCCAGTGCTCAAATAAGTGGCATTGGCAGCAACCAAGACTGCGCACAGAATAGCGACCTGAAATTTATAACAAATTTAAATATAAATTTTGAAGAAAATTATTATTATCATTATTATTACTATGTTTGTTGCTGTTGTTAAGAAATTTCGTAAGAATATGGGCAAGCGATATGGGCAGCAATTAAGACAATTAGAAGAAAAGAAAACTCAGAATTCTAACTTAAGGGGACCAGGTAAGCAAAATTCGACCAAAAAATCGATTTTTATTTTTTTATTGCATTAAATAAATTAAACTTTTATCTTTCCAACGATGTATCGCACTTGTATATCCACGAAACAGAAGTGTTAGAATTTCACATTCTTTCTCAAAGCACTTCAATGCTAACGCGTTCTTACGTTAATCTTTAAATCTGTTTTTCTCAAAACATGGATTTTTCAGGTTCGTGTTCCTTTTTCTTAATATCTATGAAACTTAAGAACTCAATTTTTTGATGACACATATATTATGTTTTATTTCATACTTTAACATAAGGATTTGATGATATGTTGAATAGTTTTTATTTTAGGTGGTGAAATTCCACCAAAAATGCAAATTTAAAAGTGATTTTCAGTAAAAAATTAATAATAATTTTTTAATTTTACTCAGAAAAAAATGGCCTGTTAAAGTATGTAAAACATGTTGTTCTAACTACCATAAAAATTTCATAACCATATCTTTCTTCATTTCTGAGAAAAAGGTACATAAAATTGATGAATTTAACATGGCGGAGATAGGGCTTTCCTGGTCCCTTTAAAGCTTTCTACAGTTAGATTATTTAAAGGAAATTTACATTCATTCTATAAATTTCAAAAGAATACAGCGCAAGTTAATTATATTATTTCCTTAGAGTGGGGATATATTTATGTGTAATGTACATATTATTACAATATATGGTACATAATACCTCAAACAATAATTTAAGAATTTATAGAAGTTTAATTTTGCCAATTATAAAAATATACTTTATAATAGGCTTATATAAAATATGTATCATAAATGACAAAAGCAATAAAAACTAGTCCAAATATAACGAAATACATTTAATATTAGCAAAATATGTACATTGTGTATAAATTGTATTTGCAGTACAGGAAATAACTCCCAAAATATTTGCTAAATTTCAATAAACATTAATTTTGGTAATTTCGATTGATAACTGTAATTTTTAAACTAAAAAGTAATTTCAATCAATTTTAAAACTAATAATAATAATTGGACTTGAAAGTGTTATAAAGGCTTAAGTTCAATATTTAGGATTAATATTTAGGATTTTAATATTTAGGATTATTAAAATATTTGTAAATAAAAGTAAAAACCAATTTGAATTTTTATATTGTGATGGAAATTATCTTTATTAACATTCTTTTTAAATGCTGGCAAATAAATCAATCTGAAATTCGTTTTCAAAAGAAAAAAAGTCTTCTTGGACCAGTGAAACTATTTTAAAGTTGAAATTGTCATCATTTATTGTATAATTAATTATTAATCGAAAATAATTGAAATTCGAAATTTTATACTCGATTGAAAAAAAAGAATTAATTATAGTCTTTAAAAATACTGGAAAATAAATTAACCTGAAATTCGTTTTCAAAAGAGAAAAAGTCTTCTTGGTACAAATAAAAGTATTTTAAAGTTGAAATTGTCACCAATTATTGTATAGTTAAAAACATAATCAAGTTTTAAAGAGTTTAAGAGGAGGCTGTCTAATATTCAGGGTACATTATTAAAATATTTTAAAACAAAAAGTAGCTCGAAATTTGAAATTTCATACTCGTTTGGAAAAATATTTACCGATAGTCTTTTTAAATACTGGAAAATAATTTAACCTGAAATTCGTTTTCAAAGAGAAAAGTCTTCTTGGACCAATCAAACTATTTTAAACTTGAAATGGTCATAAAAAATTATACAACTTATTGAAAAGGCAATCGAACTTGAAAGAGTCTGTAAGTTTTAGTCTCATAAACAAAGTATATTGTTAAAAAAATGAAATAAAAATTGATACAATTTGCAATTTTATATTGTGATTGAACAGATTTTTATTGATGTAATTTTAAAAATAGTGGCAAATAAATTTTTTTAAAAAGGCCTTCTCGGATTAGTAAAACTCTTTTAAACAAAAAATTGTCTTTAATGGTTATATAAAAAATTAAAAAAGGAATCGGATTTGACGTTTTAGTTTATTTTGTGTCGGCCGATTATCTACTCGAGGGATATAGGCCCTGTGGGGAGTGCCCTTCTTGGGGGGTCTTTTTAAGGGAACCTAACCCGTAATTACGCAGAATTTGAAGAAAATTACGAAAACTCCGAACGGTTAGGCCGACGGACGCGATTGGATTCGAACACAGCATTTGCCGTCTACCAGTTATGAGGTCAGAACCTCTCAGCCACTGGTGGGGCGAATCGGATTTGAGAGGGTTAAAGAAGTTGCAATCTGGTATTGAGAGTATATTTATAACTTTATCGACTTTCCTTTTTAACTTTTTGTCTACTTCTAAGTAAAAGTTGATACAAATTTGAAGTTTTATATTATGATTAAAAGAAATCGTTACTGATAGTCTTTTAAAATACTGTTAAAATATTTAGATAAGAAATAATTTTGAAATAAAAATATCTTTTTGAGACCTGTGGTACTATTTTAAATTTAAAACAATTTTAAGCAATTACTATTTAAAAATTGGTAATATTTAAAAATTGAATAATTAGCTATTATATAAGAATGAAACAAATAAAATTAGTTAAAATCTTCCTTGCCTTTGAGAACATATTTACAGAAAGGTTCACCTCTGAGATTCAGAATACTTAGTATAGATACTAACTATTTTAAATTAAAAATTGTCATTAATGATTATATAATTAATTAAAAAATCAGTCGGATTTGAGAGGGTTAAAAAGGTTGTAATCTGTTACTGAGGATATATTATTAAAATACTTATAAATAAAAGTTGATACAAATGTGAAAATTTATATTGTGATTAAAAAAAAATCTTAACTGGTAGTCTTTTAAAATACCGTTAAATTATTTAGACTTAGAATTAATTTTGAAATAAAAATATCCTTTTGAGATCTGTGGCACTATTTTAAAGTTGAAACTAACACTAGCCATTAAATAAGAATGAAACAAATAAAATGAGTTAAAATCTTCCTTACCTTTGAGAACATGTTTGCAGATATGTTTGATCTCTGAGATTCAGAATACTCAGCTTGGATCCTAAAGGACATATATATACCCAGCGCACCAAGAATTCTGCCAAGGTCTACCGGAAAAACTTCTCCCAACCGAAATTGCTTTCTGGGGCTGGGTCGCATTGAAATTTACAATTATTCAGAAATTTATCCATTCTTTTTTCCTTTTGTTTTACTCCAAATAAAACACGCGTTCGAATGCCGGCTTATTATGCAGCAAAACGTGATGGTATTCCCATCACGTAATAGTTGAAACATTTCGGTCTTCAGTTTATTCTTCACCTTGGTATAATTATTTATTATTTCTCGATACTGCTTCATTCGGCTACAAGGCGTTGTTATGGTAATTAGCAAATTGCTTTTAAATGCATTGTTAAAATGTAGTTATGTAGTTTTTATTATATTTTGCGAGCAAAAACAAATTGTTTTATGATGAAATATTTTTAAGGTTTACATAACAGAATGTATTTCCCTCCCCTTAAAAATAGCAAAAATTATAATTTGTTAAGGGATCAAGACTTTTAAAATGGCAAAAAGTCGAAAAAATGATCTTTTTTGTAATTTTATATTTTAAAAAGTATACGTTACGAAATCAAACTTTTTAAAAGTGGTAATAGATACATAATATTTTATTTTAATTGATATTTTCTTCGGATCATAATGGTGAAAAGAAATTTTTATTGCGTTTTTTAAATTGTCGAATTAATAATAGAAATCACATTTTACACTCATAATTAAAAAAAAAAAAAATATGTAAAACAATATTTTGGCATACTACGAGTTTTGTTCCTTCATAAAACCTAAAAAAAGTGTTAACATATGGAATTTATATGCATTAAAAACGAAACTGTGTCTTGCTTGTATCGAATTTTCAATAGTTCAGCAATATAAAACCAAGAAAACATATCGCTCACCCAGAATAAACTGACACATCTCGACAAAAGTGAATTTCACAGGAGAGGCAAAAGATAATTTGCACGATTTTACTGTTATACGAAATTGCAGTATTTAGCTCTGTAGGCACTGAGAAAAAAATATGGTTCTCGCATTTAGAATCTAAATTGTGGCTTTAGAAAAAATTATTCCATGTCATCTTTATAAATTCTAATTCCATTTGCTAGAAAGTTCTAGACCATTCTACTAGAATTCAAGAGCGTTTCCCTATATACTCGTCAAACTTATTTAAAAATCTCTGGCAACAGATAAGAACACAACAGATTAGTTTTAGTAACTATAATTCTAGTTTATTGAAATTATTCCCGAAATCAAGCGATAATTTCTCGCTACTGAAACGATTCAATATCGTTTCGTCACCTAGAAAACAAGAGACTAGAATTCCTAGATAATTTTGTTGATTCAGCTTAGCTGTTTACCCTATTCGCATAGTTCAGTCGCATATTTCTAGTTTAGGCATTCAAAAAGTGACTGACTATTCCTTCTAGGTAAAGGCGGTACATTTTTTTTCTCAGTGTGCAGAAATGAGAAAAAGCATATAAGCATTAAACCCTTAAAAATGAAGATGTGGGATGAGCTTCGAAGGGTTGAATAATTTTACCGCCCAACACAATTCATCTGTCTTCTGTGCTCACAAATGGACTTAAAGCGTAATAAAATGATTTTCCGAATAGCTACATTATGAAACTGTTTGTATGACAGACCTTTTGGTGAAATAAAACACAAAATGAATATTTGTGATATCCATCACACTCTAAAAAATAAAAGTGTAAATTTACATACAAAAATGTGTAAATCGATGATACAAAAACGATTTCTTTATATGTGTAAATTTGTGTGTAAATTGCCAAAATACATACCTAATGTGTAAATTTCAAAATACACATTTCAGTGCGTGATTTGATGATAACACTAAGTGTGTAAAAGTTATAATGATCACTCATGAAATACCCACATTAATGTGTAAATTGCGCAAGAATACACATATATCTGTGTAATATTCTTACTCATTTAATTGTGTAATCTTCTGTTATTACACGGATAAATGTGTATTATGCATGTTTATTATACTTCATTAACGTATATCTTATTCATAAAATATGAAGTAGTTTAATATAATTAAAGCCCGCCCCAAACAATGCTTCCACGTATAACATTATTTAGTGGAATACATTTGTGTGGCCCTGTAATTTAATAATAAATATTCTTTGCATCACAGATTATATAGAATGTATATTTTAGTACATACTTCATAGATTCATCTCAATTCTATTATGTTCAAATGAGTGTAACACCATTAAAATGCATTTGAAACTTTTTTCCCATTGATCGTAATGTAACGGAATACTTTTGATTGTCCCTATAATTGATCTATGCATTCGATTTTCATAACATTTCAAATGACTCCACAAAATTATGTAATAATTATACATTTTAAATTTCAAACGATTTAAATGCATTTGAAACTTTTTTCCCCATTGACCGTAATGCAACGGAATACTTTTTATTGTCCCTGTAATTGATCTGTGCATCCGATTTTCATAAAATTTGAAATGACTCGACAAAATTGTGTAATAACTATGTATTTTAAATTTCAAACGATTCGGTTGGGTAGTTTTTGATTTGTTATATGCGGACAGACAGACGGACAGACTGAACGACAACAATAGGTGCTGCATATTTACATAATTACGAATGCACCTAAAAATGTAAGTCATCAGGCCTGTATCATTGAGTCCAATGAAAGAAAATTGGACTGAATTCTGCCGCGATACGAGCTGAATGCACTGTAAAAAAATTCAAGAGGTTACTAAAAATTTTTTAGTAAATTTGTATTCCACAGAAATTTTTAGTAACCATTGCAAACTTTTTTTTTGCAAGTGAAACAAGTATTTCTTTTGTAAACTGAACAAAAGAATATTTTGTATAACTAACTTATAATTTTTTAGTATGAGCCACCAAGCAAATTTTAGTAATAGCTCCAAAATTATTTTTAATAACAATTACGTGCGTCCGAAGGGCAGGAGCTTCCTTCGAGCTGCATCCAGACTTCTGAAGCGAGAGATTTTCGGCAAAAACGCAATAGATGGCAGCACCAAACATTGCGGCCAGCTCCAAATGGAAATTCATAACCCCTTTATTATAGAGTACTTGCACTGCATACATTCGAGGCGTACTTGGCGCTGTCCAGTATTGAACCCGGGACCTTTTAGCCTGGAGTCCGTTACTATAACCACTATGCTATCGAGGCCACGCCAAGTGAGTTTTAGTAATAGCTATTAAAAATATAAAACTATTAACTCTATTCGTTGCTAACTTTTTTCTAGTAATTCTTACAGATTTTCTAGTAACCGACTAAGATTACTAAACATTTTTTAGTAATTACAAGGATTACTAAAGTTTTTTTAGTAGATCGACCCTTTTTTTTACAGTGTGTTTGCATATGTATACCTGTTCATATCCTAGCCCCTTCCAAAAGGTAATCCATGGTGCGCCACTGCATATGGTTCGCCATAGAGTATGTGCTATAGATTAAGTGTGGTACATTCTAAAAAGGACGATTGGAACTCTCTTTTCACCTCCTACAACTACCCAGTGTCTGAAAACAGCATTGCTAGAAGAATGCGGATAATTTCTACAGGGATTCTGAAACTACTTCATTTCCACGCTGTGAGAGTTTTTGTAACTGTAAAGGGGCTGAGCATATCTAATGTTATCTACTTTTTAGGAATTTCGGACCCCCTCCTCCCCTTTTCGATATCATACGTTAGTATCCATCGATCCCCTTCCCCCCCCCTCTAATAATAATATCGTTATCATTGCGGATTTTTTTTTTAGAATTTTTTCTTTTGTTTGGAGTAATATACAAAAATGGTAACATTTATTTTTAGCATACTTTATTGATTCAAATGAAGAAAAGTAAATAAAACATCACTTTCTATTAAATAACACTTTAAAAGAATAGTTACTATTTAAAAGTATTTTATAATACAGTGTGTCCAGCAAATAACACCCTGATTTCAAAATTAAATTTCTCAAAAACAAAGATCGATAGTAATATGCGGCAAACGGTTTTTTCATTAGGTAAGCTTTGAAAATCTTATACAGAAATTTCAAACAGTGAATATTTTGAAAAAATTGCGTTCTGATTGCATAGAATGCTTTGATTTGACATTTTTCTTGTTTTAGATTGCCTGCAGATAAATAATTTTTCAGCTTACAGTGCCATATTTTAAAGATTTTTCGAAGTAAATTTCTAGAATTTCGAAATTTCAAAAATTTAATTTAAAAAAACTATGAAATATGGCACTTTAAGCCGAAAAACACATTCTCTGGCAGCAATCTAAAGCAGTCAAATCAAAGCATTCTTTGCAATCAGAACACAATCTTTTCAAAATATTTACCGTTCGAAACTTTTGTATAAGATTTTTACAGCTTACCTAATGAAAAAAAACCGTTTACCGCATATTACTATCGATCTTTGTTTTTGAGAAATTTAATTTTGAAATCAGGGTGTTATTTGCTGGGCACCCTGTATCTTTTTGTTACAAAATGCATTCAGCCATAATATTTTCTCGTTGCACTTGCCTTGCACGGAGGACGGGGAGGGGAAACCAAATTATGATCAACAAAATAAGAGGAAAACCCTCTTTCGCTTTTATTTATTAGTAAACACAAGCATCGTTTCAAATATACTTCACATAAAGTTTCTTAAACAGTGATTGTATATGGATGCATATATGAAGAAAAGTAGAAATGTCAAAAGTTGGGGTATTCAATATTTCAGAATTAAATATTTTTATAATAATTTACTGATTTCATTAAAAACTTTGTATTTTCCTAAAAATGGATAACAGACTAAAAAACAATAACATACTATTTTGAATCAAAAACCATGTTACAAATAAACAAGTTGGAAATTGCACGTGAAGCGTAGCAAATCAGGTGCGTTCGTACGATAACGAAGTTTTAAAAATATTACTTTCATATATCAATCTCATAAAATTGTAAATAGTGAATTACAATTAAAACGCTCATCAAACAATATTCTCCCTATACCATTATGTAATGGAATACTTTTGTGTGGCCTTGTAAATCAATAACAAATGTTCTTTGCACCACAAATTATGTAAGATGTATATTATAATATGTACTTTATAGTTGCATATAAATTTTATTAAGTTCGCATGAGTGTAACACGATTAAAATGCATTTGAAACATTTTTTCCCATTGACCGTAATGTAACGGAATACTTTTCATTGTCCCTGTAATTGATCTATGCATCCGATTTCCATAAAATTTGAAATAATTCGACAAAATTATGTAATAATTATGTATTTTAAATTTCAAACGTATAGAATATATTTGAAACTTTTTCCCCATTGACCATAATGTAATTGAATACTTTTGATTGCCCCTGTAATTGATCTATGAACACGATTATCAAAAGTTTTGAAATAACTCGACAGAATTATGTAATAATTGCGTATTTTAAATTTCAAACGATTAAAATGCATTTGAAACTTTTTTTCCCATTGACCGTAATGTAATGGAATACTTTTGATTGCCCCTGTAATTGATCTATCCATCCGATTTTCATAAAATTTGAAATGACTAGACAAAATTATGTAATAATTATGTATTTTAAATTTCAAACGATTCGGTTGGGTAGTTTTGCGTTGTTATATGCGGACAGACAGACGGACGGACAGACGGACGGACTGAACGACCACTATAGGTGCTACGTATTATATAATTACGAACGCACCTAAAAAAGGAAATTTTGGTTGGATCAAAAATGTCATCGATATCAAAAGATAAATCCCTCCTTCCCCTGGAGGTATCTTACGATATCATATGCCAGATCCTTATCCTTCCCCCAAAAATGGTAACGTTATATTTGCAAAGCCGCAAAAGCAGACCATAGCCTTTATTAATCACTTTTTAGCTCACAGGCTATCATAGCCTGAGAGCTTATGTGCCCGCCCGTTCTGTATGTATGTGCGTATGTGCGTAACGCGATAACTCATGATAAAAATATCCGATCCTCTTAAAATTTTGTATGTAGGTATATCCTGACAAGGCGCTTCCCTGATTAGTTTTTGAAGTTCATTCGATATGTATAAGAGGGGGAACGGGGGGCTCATGTCCCCCGTTAGTTGATATAAATGGGATTTTCATGCAGAATTAAGTTTTCAAAATTTAGATTAGGATCATTCTGATGAGGCGATTCCGTGACTGTTATTAGGTGTTCATTGAATAAGTATAAATAGGGGGAACAGGGGTTCTAATGCCCCCCCCCCCGTTAGTTGATATAAATGGGATTTTCATGCAGAATTAAGTTTTCGTTCAAAATTTAGATTAGGATCATTCTGATGAGGCGATTCTGTGACTGTTATTAGGTGTTCATTGAATAAGTATAAATAGGGGGAACAGGGGTTCTAATGCCCCCCCCCCGTTAGTTGATATAAATGGGATTTTCATGCAGAATTAAGTTTTCGTTCAAAATTTAGATTAGGATCATTCTGATGAGGCGATTCTGTGACTGTTATTAGGTGTTCATTAAATAAGTATAAATAGGGGGAACAGGGGTTCTAATGCCCCCCCCCCCCCGTTAGTTGATATAAATGGGATTTTCATGCAGAATTAAGTTTTCGTTCAAAATTTAGATTAGGATCATTCTGATGAGGCGATTCCGTGGCTGTTATTAGGTGTTCATTGAATAAGTATAAATAGGGGGAACAGGGGTTCTAATCCCCCCCCCCCCCGTTAGTTGATATAAATGGGATTTTCATGCAGAATTAAGTTTTCGTTCAAAATTTAGATTAGGATCATTCTGATGAGGTGATTCTGTGACTGTTATTAGGTGTTCATTAAATAAGTATAAATAGGGGGAACAGGGGTTCTAATGCCCCCCCCCGTTAGTTGATATAAATGGGATTTTCATGCAGAATTAAGTTTTCGTTCAAAATTTAGATTAGGATCATTCTGATGAGGCGATTCCGTGGCTGTTATTAGGTGTTCATTGAATAAGTATAAATAGGGGGAACAGGGGTTCTAATGCCCCCCCCCCCCCGTTAGTTGATATAAATGGGATTTTCATGCAGAATTAAGTTTTCGTTCAAAATTTAGATTAGGATCATTCTGATGAGGCGATTCCGTGACTGCTATTAGGTGTTCATTGAATAAGTATAAATAGGGGCAACAGGGGTTCTAATGCCTCCCCCCCCTCTTAATTTATATAAATAGGTTTTTCAAGCAGAATTTTCAGATTTCGTTCAAATCTCTGAATAGTTTTGGAAGTTTAATGGTTAAGTATAAAAGAAGGGGATAACTCCTTTTAAATTATATAAATGCTAAATGGGTTTTTATTAAGAATTATCTCATTTGCTCTGAATTTTGGATATAGATTTTTTATATGATAAAGCATGTCTTTGATAGTATAGGAGGTTCAATGATTAAGTATAAAAAAAGAGGAAAGGGGAGAGCTGTTTCCCCTTCTTAATTTTTTTATCGAACGGAATTAACCCTTGAAAATATAAGGCTTTAATGTACAATTAGTATTTGTAGCCTGTGAGCTCAATGCCATCAGTTTAACTGGGCAGTATTCTTTATTTATTTTGGTTTAATACTGTAGGTTCTGTTTTACACCTTCTTACGCACGATCAAGCGTGAATATTAAGCATGTTGAATGGCTCTTTTATTTACATACATCAACCTGTATTCATACCAAATTTCATTAAAATCTGGAAATAATTAATAGTCCAAGCAATAGAGGATTTTGCCTAGCAAAATTCATGGTAGTTCTGGAAAAGGGTTTACTTTTTAGCACTTTCCAACAAAGTTGAAAAGTGCTTATGCATTCGGTTTGTCTGGCCGTCTGTCCGTCTGGCCGGATGGCCGTCTGTCCGTCTGTCCGTCTGTCCGCGCTCTAACTCCCGTAAATGTACTCGGATTGCTATGAAATTTTTATACGTTATTGAGGTTTACCCTAGCACGAACCCTATTGAAAATGAAGTATCTACCATGATTAGTTTATCTACAGAGAGAATCAAAAGTTTCCCATAACATTACGGCCCATGGGGAAAAATCGTTAATATACTCGGATTGCCATGAAATTTTAAGACGTTATTGACGTTTACCCTAGCACGAACCCTATTGAAAATGAAGTTTCTATTATGATTAGTTTATCTACAGAGAGAATCAAAATTTCCCATTACATTACGGCCTATTGGGGAAAAATCGTTAATATACTCGGATTGCCATGAAATTTTAAGACGTTATTGACGTTTACCCTAGCACGAACCCTATTGAAAATGAAGTTTCTATTATGATTAGTTTATCTACAGGGCGAATCAAAAGCTTTCCATTACATTACGGCCCATGGGGGAAAATGTTAATATACTCGGATTGCCATGAAATTTTAGGACGTTATTGACGTTTACCCTAGCACAAGTCCTATAGAAAATGAAGTTTCTACCATGATTAGTTTATCTACAGGGCGAATCAAAAGTTTCCCATTACATTACGGCCTATAGGGAAAAATCGTTAATATACTCGGATTACCATGAAATTTTAGGACGTTATTGAAGTTCACCTTAGCACGAACTCTACTGAAAATGAAGTATCTACCATGATTAGTTTATCTACAGAGAGAATCAAAATTTCCCATTACATTACGGCCTATTGGGGAAAAATCGTTAATATACTCGGATTGCCATGAAATTTTAAGACGTTATTGACGTTTACCCTAGCACGAACCCTATTGAAAATGAAGTTTCTATTATGATTAGTTTATCTACAGGGCGAATCAAAAGCTTTCCATTACATTACGGCCCATGGGGGAAAATGTTAATATACTCGGATTGCCATGAAATTTTAGGACGTTATTGACGTTTACCCTAGCACAAGTCCTATAGAAAATGAAGTTTCTACCATGATTAGTTTATCTACAGGGCGAATCAAAAGTTTCCCATTACATTACGGCCTATAGGGAAAAATCGTTTCACCGGAATTTTAAGGATGTTATACCCTGTCAAACATATTAAAATATGCATTCTATAAAATATAAAATGAAAATGTTGCTATTATTCATTTACAGGGCCACACAAAACAATTCCATTATATAATGGTAAAAGGGGGAATTGTGTGTGACATATTTTAAATATATTAAGCTTTTTCATGTATAATAAAATTCATATATGTCACTGAAGCTTAATATAAATTATACGCTACTGTTTTGCATAATATGAAATACATAGCATTTACAGGGCCATACAAAAGATTTCAAATAGTGTATTCTTTCCAAAGTACCGTATATGTGTCCGATGACGGCTGATGGAGGGATGAAATGCATTTTAATTATGATATTCGCGTTTATATTTCGCTAAATATATGCACATTATATGGTGTGTATAAATGTTATAGTTGATATACAGGGCTACCCAAAAGAGCTCACCAAAGTTACTGAATATGAGCGTAAATTATTTAAACGTGGTTCTTAAGTAAGCTATGCATTTTTACGCTGAGCTGCATTCAATTTACTGAGAAATGTTTGCAGAATATAGATAAAGGGATATACAGGGCCACGCAAAGAATTCGGTACATGGACGCCTATGAATGATGATTTATGAGAATGTGATTTCAGTTGTTTTAAAATTGTTTACAATAAATTTTAGCCTAATGCTGACATGTAATAAAGGTACAGTGTAAACTACAGGGCTGAACAAAAGTATTCAAGTATGTTTCCATCTAATAGTATGAATTGCTGAAAAATAAATTTCATGCTACTGGGTATTTTCTTGCTAAGCTAAATTTTCCCATTATATGAACTGACATATGAAATACAGGGCTGTTCTAATGTACTGGAATACATATTTGGGTACATTTGGCTATACACTATTATTTCCCTAAATAACAAAGTTTTCTTAAAGATTTCATTAAGTGTTGGAAAGTGCTTCATAATCTATGCTTAACGCATGATTTTTTCTTACTTGTTTGTTTATTATGTTTGGTCGCCGAATTCGAATTTTCAACTCGACACCAAAATACCCTCCCCAAATTTTGGTAAAATGATTTTTCAAAATAGGTTAAGCGAAATTTCATAACTTAGTGCATGGAGCTCAGCGCCGTAAGTGGGAGTGGGGAGACTTCTTCTACCCGTTCATCGTACGTCATAATGTCATGAATGTTATTTGTTGCAAATTTTGTCTACTTTTTAAATTTGTAAATTGCTAGATACTTTTTCTCTAAACAATAAAAAATGGAATTTTTTAAGAAAACTTGTTTTGGAGAGCATTTGACAAAAAGTTGGGGGATTGACAGGGGAAGTTTTAGTGGGAAGTTGAATATTAGTATTCAGCGACCAAAAAAACATAAAGTAAGCCTTTTTCCTGAATTACTATTGATTTTGGTAGGTAGACACTCTATAATACCTACTAGAGATTACCTAACTAGAGAATCTCTAGAGCAAACTTTTGGGCTCGCGGAGCCCTTTTTAAAAGACTTTCTAAGGCGGAGCACCTTAACATCATGTTACTCAATGATTTACAAATTAAATTTTTTATGACTCTGGAGCAAAGAAAGATAATCTGTTAAGAGACTGAACCAGTAGCTTCAATCATAGGACCAAGGTTTTCCGTTTGACCGGTACAGAAATTCTGAATTCGTATTAGAAAATTTGAAAATCAAATTTTCTATTATTTAACCCGTTAACAGTTTTATTTAATATTACTGTTATTGGATACAATAAGTAAAAAATTAGGACTAAAAGCCACTTTTTTGTATTAAAATATCTGGCTTGTATAATTGAGATATGTCCACCAAATATAGGAAAAATTATAGTCAATAAATTGTGGTTTTTGAAAGCTTTTATTAACGAAGAAAATAAAAGTAATATTGCACAGTTAAACTGATGGCGTTGAATTCACAGGTTATTTACACTAATTGTATATTAAAACCTTTAATTCTTCAAGGATTAATGACCCTTGAAAAACAAAGTAAAGGAGAGGGAAACAGCACCCTCATTTTCCCCTTTATATTTAATCATTGAACCCCTACAACTTATCAGTAATGCATCTTATCATAATAGCCTATATCCAAATTTTGAAGCAAATCAGATAATTCTTCATAAAAACCCATTTATATGATGTAAGATGAATTATCCTCCGTTTCCATCTTTATATTTAACCATTAAATCCCCAAAATTATTGAGGAATTTGCCTTATCTGGAAGACTGCATATCGAAAATTTAAAGAAAATCGGTAATTGTGCATAATATCCCATTTATCTAATTTAAGGGGTTGCAGTTATTTTAACATTTGTAGTTTTTAACCGTATATCTGTTTTGAGGTAAACACAATGGTGAAAGAAATTTTCTTTAAAAATATAATTAATAGATAAATACTTAAAATAAAACATCCAAAATGTGAAAGATGCTGCACCTAGCAATACAGATTTCAGATTTTGCCCCACCACCGCTAACACCGCTACACCGCTAAAATGATGATCTGCTTCTAAGTGTATTTTTAAAAATCGTTCAAAAGAAGAAGTTTAGAGGCGATTCGTTTTCATTGCATGTTTAGAAGTACTAGAAACGTAAAGAAGAACGAAAAAAAAATCTGTAATCACATGATTCTATTAAGTGTGGGAGGGACTAGCAAAAACGTGTTAAATAATTACTCATGGACGACTGGGCTAACTATTTTATTCCTTTTAGCGAGTCACTTTTGGATTATACATAAATCTCTCTTCGTAAGCGAAAACTGCCCGTTTCCCCGCTTATACGTAACAAAATAACTACGGAACTAATAAGAAAATCGTCTTACCAGTATGAACCTACATGCAAAAATGTAAGCAAACTGTTTAATTCTGCATGAAGAACCCATTTATCTAAATTGGGAGGGGAGGTGGTAAACCCCAGTTTAGATAAATGGGTAAATCTGCAGATCCCACGTTTGTACTTAACGAATGAATCCCCAAAACAAATCAGAGAAGTGCCTTATTTGCATGTACCTATATCCGAAATTTGAAGATAATCGGTAAATTTTGCTTTAAAAATCGATTCACCTAACTTAAGAGGGTGTAGGTGATCCTCTATTCCCCTCTCCTCTTTATACTTACCCAACGAACACTCAAAACTAATCATGGAGGTGCCTCATCACAATGAACCTAAATCAACGAAATTTTTCATCAGCGCAAGACACAGCGTGAATTTAACCTTATTTTTTCTAGCATGCTGTGTTTTGCACAGATGAAGAATCTCGTTGTAGAGTAGAAACGGCTGTTTGCTATTTTTTTCATGCTTTATTTGTGGATTTCTAAACGTTTGTTTCTACCTTTATACGGCGCACTCATTCTTACTCCATTTTGGAGGAAAGTGTTCCATTGTTTTATTGCTAAATTTAGCAGGTCTATGTCAAAAATGTTTTTACATCTAGCAGTATGAAAAGTAAAACAATTTTCAATGCTTAAATAAAAGAATCTTGCTCCAGAAAAACGCACAATTATGTTTAACTTATTAAAATCCAACTGCATGCATTCATTTGATCTTTGTTTTTTCAAAAATATTACGAATTGCAAATTCGGAGTGATTATTCATAGTGATTATATCTTATATTAACTCTGGGAATGTCATAATTTTGATTAATTTCCAGTATGTTGTTTAATTTTTAATTTTTTATGCAATTTCGTCAATAAATTTAATTTATAACAATTACGTTATATTGTTGTTGGTGTAAGAAAATGGAAAATAATGGCATTATTACATTTTTATTGTATCATTTTTACATCTTTATTAGATCATTATTACATTTTTATCGTATCATTCTCGCATTAAAATTTATAAGAATAATTATTTTTAATTTACATAGACAAACATGTTAAAATAACGTCATTGAAAATATGTATCTGCTATATCGTTTTACTATAATTCCATCAATATTACAAGACTTTCAAAAAGTAATTTCGCGATTTTTATTCAACCTATATAATGATAATAAATTTTTACTTATACGAAATTTCATAAAATTTATTGTAATTTTTTTTTCAATTAGAAAGACATAACCAGCTTTCCTCAGCACTAATAAATAAATAAAAAATGAATTATCTTATGCGATGCAAATGTATAACACATCTTATTACCGCTCGGCTAATCTATAATTAAAACTAGTTTCTTCGACACGTTGGGATAATAACTTGACAACAACATCACTTCTTTACTATTCCTACTTGATTAAACTTGATTTTACTCGGACGTTCCAATCGTCCCATTTAAATCTGCTCCATTTTAGAACTCAGTTAATCTTCCATACCTGCCCATTTCTCAATGTCACATGCCAGGGTGGAGCAGCCGATATGGCCTCTGTAACACGCGGTACTACTTATCACTTCCTACAATGAGGAGACTTCCCGATTATTATTTCTTTTTATCGTTGTATATATATATAAGAATACAAATTTGCATTAATTTTTCTAATAATGTTCGAAGTCATGTTAACAAGTGTGCTCGTTAGTTACCATTTATTGTCTATGATTTTAATAATCATGTATTTAATTATTAACTGAAATTTCATTTAAAATTTGTTAATGGGTCCAGGAATATAAATTTTTAATCCATGTCGTATGTAATATGATGCGTTGAGAAGTCAGTCTGATTAACTCCATCCAATAAAAATGCACATTTTAAAGAGTTAAAAAATTGCCTATCTATAAACTACTTTTTTTTTTATCATTAGTCTAGAAATATTAATGTTTAATGCACTTGGTACGTAATATATGACTCGGTTATAATCATCCTGAAAATGATGTTTATTATTATTATTAATTCAAATATAGAATGTATTTAGAAGTCTTTAAAATTTTAGTCATTGAAAATATCATTTTCCAAATTGTTGTTGTAATTTCTTAAATTACAATTTTGTTATTTTTTAAAATATTTTTTTCTCTCAATTAATATATAGGGTTGTACAACGATGATTGGGGTTTCATTGTTAATTATTGGCGGTATTATTTTCCGACATTTGGCATCATACTAAACTTTAGCTAAGGCTGCTGTTCACTCAATGGGCCTCCGTGGCTGAGTGGTTAAGACGTCGCTCTGCTAACCTTGAGGTTGTGGGTTCGAATCCCGCTGGCTCCATTGCACACACACTTTGTGTGGAGCTCCTGGTTGTATTTCTCTTGTGTTGTAAATTTCATTGTGCTATCTCGTCCGTGTATATTGACGATGACTTATAAGCAGGGTCTCATGTCGAGCACACAAGTCGGATGTATGTTATTTAAATAAATAAATTCACTCAATTTCTGAATTCCCATCTGTAATGTTAAGTCGATGGGCATTTGATGCATTCTTATATTCAAAATATCTCCTCAGGAAAATATTTTTAACTTCTTTTGATGACCTCTTCTCAGAGGATTTCACTTCTTTTCTTCGTTTTCAAAATATTGCTGAAATCTATGATTAATTTAATATTTTATGAGTTAAAAAGTGACGAATTGGAAGTAAAATTTCAACACTTCACATAAAATTAAACATAGATTTTAGCAATATTTTGAAAACGAAGAAAAAGTATCACATCCTTTAAGAATAGATTACCTAAAGATAAAATTAGAAATAGTATTTTCTCTAGGAGATATTTCAAATGTAAGAGCGTATCAAACGCCCACTGACTTTACGTTACGGAGGGGATCTCGGAAAGGGAGTGACCAGCAGACTGGCTCCTGCAGGCGAAGATACTCGTGAACCAATGCCAATCCTATGGGGAGGTTATTTTCTAATATCTCGTTTGCATTTCAACATTTTTAAATATTTTATTTTATTTTATTTTATTTTGCATTGGATAGCTGAAGTCCATTTTTATATCGCTCCTTTTTTACTTTTTTTTTTTAAATTTTGGCTGCAGATTCTTTTTTTGTAAAGTTACTTTCACTTTCGAAACCAATTCGGAAACTGAAAGTTTCATTTTATTTTTTATGTTTGTTTGTCACTATCACGTGACTGTCGCAGACGTGACTTCATAGAACAAAAATCTTCAAAAAAGTTCAAAGTGCATCTTAAGCATATACATGGTACCCCTGAAAATTTTTTAGATTTTTAGTATTCTAAGGTATATTTTTAACATAATATTAAGTCTCAGAGAAGGAAAAGAAATTTGACAAGAAATTCTCAAATTCCTTTGGAAATTTTTTTAAAAATGTAATAAAAAAATTAAGTAATTTTTAAAGTGTATCTTCTCGTACAATTTTGAACCGTTTGAGCTAACTTTTAAAAATTATCTGTTAAATGTGTTGTGTAAATTTAAGTATCGAATTTACTATAAGTTAAGTAGATTGGGGGAAAATGAAATAATATGAGCAAATGTATGTAAAATTACAATAAAATCTGAATTTATTTTACATTTTTATGTGTAAAAAAAAGTTTTACTTTTTTGTAAATTTTATATTTAGTTTTACCAGAAAAAACCATACAAAGCAATAAAAAAAAAAAAAAAAAAAAAAAAATCAACTTATTCAAAAAAATTATAAAAAAAATAACAAAATTGCAATTTAACAAATTACAATGACTATTTGGAAAATAATATTTTAAAAGACTCAAATTTTAAAGACTGATCAATAAATTCTATATTTAAATTAATAATAATAATAAACATCATTTTCAGGATGATTATAACGAGTCATATATTACATACGCCGTGCATTAAACATTAATATTCCTAGATCAATGAGAAACAAGTAAGAAAAAATCATGCGTTAAGCATAGATTATGAAGCACTTTCCAACACTTTAACAAAACTTCGTTATTTAGGGAAACAAGGATATACAGCCAAATATACCCAAATATGTATTCCAGTACTTTTGAACAGCTCTGTATTTCATCTGTCAGTTGATATAATGGGAAAATTTAGTTTAGCAAGAAAATGCGTAGTAGCTTAAAATTTCTTTTTTAGCAAATTATACTATTAGATGAAAACATACTTGAATACTTTTGTTCAGCTCTGTAGTTTACCTTGTACCTTTATTACACGTCAGTATTAAGCCAATATTTATTTCAAACTAAAACACTTTTAAAACAACTGAAATCACATTCTCATAAATTATCATTCATAGGCGTCGATGTACCGAATTCTTTGCTAAGCCCTGTATATCATTTTATCTAAATTCTGCAAACATTTATCAGTAAATTGAATGTAGCTCCGCGTAAAAATGCATAACCTTTTTAAGAACCACGTTTAAATAATTTACGCTCATATTCAGTAACGTTGGCGAGCTCTTTTGGTTAGCCCTGTATATCAACTATAACATTTATACACACCATATAATGTGCATATATTTAGCGAAATATAAACGCGCATATCATAATTAAAATGCATTTCATCCCTCCATCGGCCATTATCGGATATATATATACAGTACTTCGGAAAGAATATACTATTTAAAATCTTTTGTGAGGCCCTGTAAATGCTATGAACTTCATATTATGCAAGACAGTATCGTATAATTTATATTAAATTTTAGTGACATACATCAATTTTATTATACTGAAACAGTTTAATGTATTAAAAATATGTCGCACACAATTCCCCCCCCCCCCTTTACCATTGTCTAATGAAATTCTTTTGTGCGGCCCTGTAAATGAATAATAGCTATATCTTCACTGTATATGTTACTGAATGCATATTTTAGTGCACTTTGCGAATCCATATAAATTTGAGCATATTTGACAGGGTGTAATACCTTTAAAATTCATTTGAACGATTTTTTTCCCACAGGTCGTAATGTATCGGAAAACTTTTGACAATCCCTGTAAATAGTAGAAACTTGTAAATGGTAGAAACTTCATTTTCAATAGGGTTTGTGCTAGGGTAAACATCAATAATAACGTATAAAAATTTCATAGCAATCCGAGTATATTTACGGGAGTTAGAGCGCGGACAGACGGACAAACGGCTAGACAAACCGAATGCATAAGCACTTTTCAACTTTGTTGGAAAGTGCTAATAAAAAACAGTAGTTTATAGATAGGCAATTTTAACTGGTTAAAATGTGCATTTTTATTTGATGAAGTTAATCAGACTAACTTCTGAACGCCTCACATTACATACGACATGGATTAAACATTAATATTCCTGGACCCATAAAAAAGAAAAAATGAAATTTTAGTTTTAGAATTTTCAGAACTGCAAATTTTTAAACTTCTAATTATCGCACATTTTAAATTTTTACACCGTTGCGCACAGAGAAAAATGCACTTTTAATGAAATTTCCTTGTAATCTTTATCACAGCTTGTTTTTAAATTATTGATTTTTTAAAAAGTTTTTATTACTCTCTTTGTCATCATGCAACAGAAGTAATCCATTTTTGGACATTAAACTTGGACCAATCAGAAAACGAATAAAATAAAAAACAGAAGTTATCCACCTTTGGACATTAAACTAGGACTAATCAGCAAACGAATAAAATAAGTTGCGGAATTCAACCAGTAAAAAGATTCAGGTGTACTTGATATTTCCCAATTCTTTACCGAGGACAGCAACTATTTTCCAAATAGTTAATAAAAGCTTAATCACTTTGAACATGCTAATTCGTCGAAAAAGCACAAACTGTGAAACATCACTTTAATTAAAGTGGGTGTGGCATTTAACACTAGAATGACGGCGATCGGCCAATTTGGCTCTTAATAAGGAAATATATTTCAGTTAGAGCCTCAAATTTCCTTCTTAACACGTTCGCTGCCGCTTAAATGAAGATGTGATGATAGTTAATGCCGCACTGTAGAATTGGGTTTTTCCCAGAAGCCGATTTACTTTTTAAAACAAAGAATCAGTGAAAGATTTTCCCGCGCCAGCGCGTGCCTGGCTATTGGACAACACCCCACATCACGCGCTGGCGCGTGATGTGGCCCCGTAACGTTGGCGTCATATCACGGCTTTCGCGTGAGCGGCAGCGAATGTATTAAATATGTTTAAAAGAAATAAAGAAACAAGTTGGAAATTGCACGTGAAGCGTAGCAAATGAGGTGCGTTCGTACGATAACGGAGTTTTAAAAATATCACTCTCATATATCAATCTCATAAAACTATAAATAATTACAATTAAAATGCGCACCAAACAATGTTCTCCCTATACCATTATGCAATGGAATACTTTTGTGTGGCCTTGTAAATCAATAACAAATATTCTTTGCACCACAGATTATGCAAAATGTATATTATAATATCTACTTTATAGATGCATATCAATTTTATTACGTACTAATGAGTGTAACACCATTAAAATGCATTTGAAACATTTTTCCCCATTAACCGTAATGTAACGGAATAATTTTGATTGTCCCTGTAATTGAACTATGCATCCGATTTTGATAAAATTTGAAATAACTTGACAAAATTATGTAATAATTATGTATTTAAAATTTCAAATGATTAAAATGCATTTGAAACTTTTTTTCCCCATTGACCGTAATGTAACGGAATCCTTTTGATTGTCCCTGTAATTGATCTATGCATCCGATTTTCTTAAAATTTGAAATGATTAGACAAAATTATGTAGTAATAATATATTTTAAATTTCAAACGATTCGGTTGGGTAGTTTTTGCGTTGTTATATGCAGACGGACGGACGGACTGAACGACAACAATAGGTGGCACGTATATACATAATTACGAACGCACCTAAAAACGGGTTAATTGAATAACTTAAACAGATTTAAATAAAAATTATGGTGTTAAATATTTTTTACAAAAGTTGTGTGAAAAATACCGTCTTTCTGGTGTTAAAAGCACAGCGAAGTAATAAACTAGATTTTAACTATATTTATAATACTTACGAACTGTACTTATAATCTTTACGAAACTTCATCAGAATATGCTATTTATAATAAAGTATTATTTAACCCTTTCGGGTCTGGTGTACTTTTAAAAGTACACGTCTTTTAATGGAGTGTTATTTTGTTTTAAGAAATACTTTTGTTACTATTTACACGTAATAATGTTAGTAATATGTCTATGCCTCTACTATAGGACTTCATTTATGTTTAGGCATTTGGTAATAATAACGATTATTATTAGTTGCTTCATTCTCTTTGCGCCGTTTGCGATTTTTATATATTTTAAGCACATGTTTTACTCTTTAAATTTAAAATATAGTTTACTTTTCTGAAAGAATAATGTGTAATAAAGCGCAAAAAGTATCAGAAAGTTGTAAGTCAAATCTTACTGTAAAACAATATTTTCTAAACATCTTCAAAAATTATTCCTCAGCCTATTGCCATTTGAATATGGCCAATAATGACCAATCACTTGCCATTTTAGACGTTTAGTTAAATATCTAGAAAAATACTTGAGGATTTGTCCTATGAATCAAAGAGAACTGTATATATCGTGTATTTCCATTATAATTATAAGTTAACTATATGAGCTATTAAATTTTTTATTCTTCTTAAAAATGTTTAGAAACTGTATAAGTAGAGGGAAATTAAGGCTTGATAAAGGTAAGTACACTTTATGGCCAATAATGGCCAATCACTTGCGATTTTAGACGTTTATTTAAATATCTAGAAAAATACGTGAGGATTTGTCCCTATGAACCTTTAGGTGTGTTTAGAGAACTGTATATGTCGTGTATTTCCATGAAGATCTTTTACCCGAAACTTCATATTGGATCGTTAACAATCTGAAAAAAAAGAAAAATCATGCGTTAAGCATTGATTAGGAAACACTTTCCAACACTTCTTGAAATCTTTAACAAAACTTAATTATTCAAGAAATAAGTTAACAGTATAACAATAGCAGTATAACAATATTTTTGAAAAAGCTTTCAAATAACAATTTTTTTTTTTTTCATGTCTTTTACAGAATTTTTAATATTTTACTAAAAATTTTTCAAAACAGAAAATTTTACCTAATTGAATCGGAAAAATGCTCGGATTAAATGATGCAATATTTAAAATAAAAATTTACTTGTCCGACTTGATAAATTATTATTGGAACATACAACGTACGGGCAAATCATGATTTTCAAAAACACGTTGCCCGTATTACATACAGGTAAATCAGGAAAGCGTTTAAATAAAATAACAATTTTTAGAAAGCTGATAAAAAATTTGAAAATCTGATTTCAGCACTTAACTTCCATAGCCAAATATTCATTCCAATTCTTTTAAACAGCATTTTATTTGATTTGTACGTTGATGTATATATACTATATAATGGGAAAATTTAGTTTAGCAAGATAACGCATGACAGTTTGAAATTTCTTTTTCAACATTTTATACCAATAAATGGAAACATACTCAAATACGTTTGTTCAGTCCTGTAATATACTTATTACACCTATTACCTTTATTACACGCAAAAATTTAATTCAAACTAAAACACTGTTAAAACTACTGAAATCACATTTCCAGAAATTATCACCCATAGACGGCGCGCAGCGATGCATCCAAATCTTTGGTGGCGCTGTACATCATTTTATCCATATTCCACAAACATTTTTCAGTAAACCAGATGCAGTTTAGCGTAAAAATGGATAACATGTTTTAAAACTACTCTTAAGCAATTTACGGTCAAACTCAGTAACTTTTACGAAATCTTTTTATTAGCCTGTATATCAACTATAGCATTTCTACACACCATTATTATGATTAAATACAGTGAAACTTAAAAGCGCGTATCATAATTAAAAATGAATTTTCTGTCATCATCATTATTATACAGTACTTCCGATAAAATATACTGTTTGAAATGTTTTGCGTGGTTCCGTAACGACTATGCACTACATATTGTGCATGAAATAATTTATAGTAAGCCTCACCGATGTATAGCAGTTTTATTATATATGAAATATTTTTTAAAAATTAAAATAAGCCGCAAAGTATTTCCTTCTACACCATCATGTAACGGAACTTTTTTGTGCAGCCATGTAGAAGAAGAATAACTATTCTTTGCCCCGCTTTTTCAACAGATTGTGTATTTTAGTGCAATTTGTAAATGTATATAATTTTTTTTTTTTTTTTTTTTTTTTTTTTTTTTTTGCGTTTGAAAGGCAGTAACATCTTTAAAATTCATTTAGAACGATTTTTTCCCATTGGCCGTAATGTAACGGAAATTTTGACTCTCCCTGTAAATAAACTAAACATGATACAAACTTCATTTGAAATAGGGTTTGTGCTAAATGTAAGTAACAAACAAAAATTTCAGGACAATCTGAGTATATTTACGAGAGTATGAGCAAAAACAGACGGACAAATAAACAGAAAACCCAAAGTCATAAACTTTGTTGGAAAGTGCTAAAAAGAACAAACATCTTTTAAATAATCCTGTAAAAAAGCAATGCAGCAAAAGCGATCAAACTGTAGAACTGTAGAACCAGTGAACACTGCTTACGAGGTTTATTCTAATAAAATGTGTCGTTTTCATGCTGATAGCATGTATACTCGTAGATAAATTTATGTTTTTATAAAAACAGCACTGAATTTTGCTAAATTTTTTGCTTATAATTCGAATTTTTAATATAAAAAATGCTTTTTTTCTCAAACTATGACAAACAATATTGTACACAATATCCGGCAATTAAAGAAAAATATATTAAAAATTGGATAAAAAATGAGTAAGTTTACTAAACAATGCTTCACTGGCGATGCTCAAATGCAATCAAAATATGATATGCATAATGTAATAGCTAAATATATCGAGCAACTTTTGTGAAAGTCTTAATCATATAACCTGAAAATTCTGAAAATTATTGTCGATAGAATAAGCTCGAAATCCATTGTTTCCCAAACAGAAACAAAAAATGAGGAAATGCATCTAAATATAGTAGTACGTGCAATATTGTGTAATGGCAATAGCGTTATATGGAATGAAATTTAGATGTGGATATAAAATTTTCATTGTTTAATATAATTTGAGTATGAAACAACAATCTGAGCTTTTTTTTCTTTCTTTTTTCATTTTTTACAATAAAAAAATGCAAAAAAATACAGTCGAATGACTATTACGATTTCTTTTTCTTTCTTTCTTTTTTTATTTGTGGGGTGGGGGTGATAATTTCGATATTTAGCATCTGACAGTAATTTCTTGTTTTTTTTTTCTTCCAACAATGAAGTAAAAATAGAGTTTATGATTATATAAGAATGAAACTCTTTTCAAGGAATAATAAAAATTGCAACAATAGTCCTAATTGTTTCAATTTGCAAAATTGCATTTGAACGCATTGTTGTTTTCTTTTATATATATTGTTAAAGAGAAAGTTCTTCGGATTTTCTAAAAATTTCTTATTCTATTTGTTGCGAATCTGCGATTTTAAGTTTTAAAAAAATCTTGTTTTAAAAAAATATATCGAAAGTTTTCGTGCTTTTCTACATTTACATATTTGTAATTTGTTATTTTAACATTTTGTCGAGAAAATACCAACATTAACCGTGATAAATGCGTGAAGTTATTTTGAATTCTCCTCCAAAGAACTTGAGGAACAAGTAAGTACTTTTTTTTAAACAGAATGTAGTTTACTAATGCTTTCCTGAAATATGTTATTTTTAGGTGCGTTCGTGATTAGATAAATACATAGTTCCTATGTTCGTTGTTCAGTGTGTCCGTATGTTGTCTATCAGTTCGACTGCATGTAATAGCGCTAAAACTACTCAATAGAATTGTTTGAAATTGTTTGAAATATATATAATTGTTGCATAATTTTGCTAAGTCCTTTGGAATTTCATGAAAATAGGGTCAATTACTGAGAAAATCAAAAGTATTCTGTTTACATTACTACCAATGGGAACAATAGTTTCAAGTCCAATTTAATGATGTTACATTCTTCTGAACATGATAAAATGGGTATGCATCTATGAAACATATACTAAAATACACATTGTGCACAATCTGTGGGGTAAAAATTATTTGTTATTACTTTACAGGGTTACACAAATGTATTTCATCACATAATGGTATATTAGAGGAAACATTATTTAAGGCGCGTTTTAATTGCATTAAATTATTTAACATTTTATGGATTTGATAAATTGCTGACGTTTACTACAAGTTATTTCCTGTACAATAAAAAGCAGATAGTATTTACAGGGACGTACAAAAGATTTCGCATACTATACTGCTGTATTCGAAGCACTGTAAACTATTATACAGAGAATATTTTTAAGACTTCGTTATAGTACGAACGCTTCTCATTTGCTACGTCTGATGTGCAATTTCGACATGTTTATTTTAGCCAACGCTAACCCTATAATGCATATTTCATTATAAGTTCCCCTTTATACATTGTTCAGACTGTAATATACTATTTGACACACTTTTCTTTTTCTTGACATGTGGCATTCTTAATATTTTTCTTCTTCAATATACACAGGTTTTATATCGTAATTTTAAAGGGAGGGGATGGGTTATAAAATAAAATCATGCACTATAAAAAGAAAGTACATATAAGAAGTATAGCTTTCTGTTGTTAAATCTCAAAATATATTTCCTTTTAATTATCAAAGGTGCATACATTGTTGTATTTAATTGTGTTTACGTCTGTCTTATTATATATGTACATTTGATAATTAATTAATCAAATTCAGACGTTAATTTCTGTGTTGTTAAATATTTCCTTTTGTTTTACGATTAAGCCGATTTTTAAGTGTGTTTGTAATTATATAAATAGGCAGTACCTATAATCGTCGCGTGCCCTGTCTATCTACCTGTACGCACACAACAGTACCAAAAAAACTCAACTCAATGGTTCGAATTTCAGTATAATATTGTTTACGAAAACAAACGTGTCTGTATTAGTATGTAATACTTATACTTCGACAACCGGTCGAAGAACATTCAAAGTAATAAAAGATAATTATCAATCAGAGGTTCCTTTTACCCGCCTTCTGTTTGAATTCATACGCAACTTATTTAATCTGGCGGTTTGTGGTTTGCTATATTTATTACAGTTTTTACAATCTAGGTTGTCTCATTCTAAAAATATGTACTAAAATAAATACCGATTGCAAAATGGTACACTTAAAAACAATACATTTAAAATACGCTTAAGAATTATCTACGTTTCGTATCGCTTCTGCGAACGTCGTCAGTATGAAATAGAAAGATGTTAAATGCAATTTAAAGTTTCCAAACATATGTATGGGTGATTCTCAAAATAGGGGACAATTTATGTCTTTCGGCATACAAAAAAAATTGAGAGGTTTTCTGTCATATTTTTATATTTAGATATGTTTGTCTTAATATTATTCATTATTTGCACTCAAGAATTACTCACTTTTTAGTTAAAAACACCTTAAAATAACAGAATAAATGTTCAAAATGTCATTAGCATGGATGTCCACAGCAGCTGTGCCTTGTATATACTAGCTTTTTCAAGAGTTAATATCATGTTTATGAAATAAAACAAGTGTTATTCTTTCTTTAAATTAATAAAGGAGAGGATTTATCCAATAAATTTCTTTTTAAAAATAAAATTATAGTATATTAAAAAAAAATTAAAGTTTGTCCTCCATATTCTATTTTCAAAACAAGGTCATACTATAACAGCTGGTTATTAATCAAAATTTCATTTTCACATATGACAATAGTTTGAAAATATTAAGTTTCTCCATGGCAACAAGTAGCCATTTTATCCCAGCCTGAAAATAGAAGCATGTATTATATTTTAAGAATAGAAGTTGAATATTAGGGGCGTACATCAATTGTATGTCATTAGAATGGATAATAATTTTCATGTTTATTTTATAATTAAAATTTTTATTTTACTTATTTGCATAGGACTTTTGTGCTTTAAAAAGCCCCAGAAAGGACTATTGCATTGTGATTATATTATGGCTCATAATCTTATTTAAATTAAAATTTGTCATTAGCATGGACAAATATCAGTGTCATTAGCATGGTTTTTCTGTCCATGCTAAAGACTCCTATGTGCATAAATGTAACCATTGCTTATATTGTATCTTTTATAAAGTTTAATTTTACATATAAATTTAGGTATTACATTTATTATCCCTAAAATATGCATTAAATCTGTCAGAAAATCACTAAGACAGTTTCTTACATTGTTAGTGTCAGAATGTTGCTCATGTAAACAAAGTTTGCTCTTTGGTAATGTTTTTATTCTCCTTATATGTATATATGTAAAAATGGAAACCATTTGCTGAAAAGGAAGACTAATAAATATAGAACAAAATATTTAAATAGGAAGAAAATAAAAATTTCTTAATATATTTATTCCATGCAATTTGTTTTGTCATTAGCATGGCTCAAAAAATACTAATTTTTTTAAAAGTTAATTTTTAAATATTTAGCTCTGCTGACTAGATGTAAAGTATACTTAATACTGTATTAACAACACCTATTTTTTTCAGAAATTTTGCTAACAGTAATTTTTTTAAGATTTCACTTTTGAAATTGTCCTCTATTTTGAGAATCACCCATATACATACGTCCAAGAGTCTACGAGCTTACTTGCGTTGAGAGTGCGTAAAGCTGCTTTTTAATTGATTATCATTGTGCGCGCGGCAGCGCGCTACAATAATATGATTGAGCGATGGTGCACACGGATTTTTCAATTTTTCTTTTTGCAATAACTAACTAAATACTTATCCAATTTTGATGATTTTTTTTTTAAATGTTCGTCTGACCAAAACGCACAACATAGCACAATTTTTTTTTTTTTTTTTTTTTTTTTTTTTTTTTTTTTTTTTATGGCATACTGTAGGTGTACTGTAGAGTATTCTGAAAATATGACAAAAATTTTGTGTCCCAGCACTTTTCTCGAAAACTACTAAAGATAAAAACTTAATTTTTTTTTAAACAAAAGACAAACTTTTTATCCCGAGGTAGTCATCGAGAAAACGTTATTTCGCTGGGCGGTTTTTCTGAAATTGCGTATTTTCCAAACTTGGTCATAAATGGGTATATCTAACGTTCTATTGCAGATAGAATGTTGCGGTAAAGTTTATTTTAAAGATTTTGCGATGCTAATTAATCCTGCAAAAATTCATAGCTTTACGTTAAACAGTTTTTTTACAAGATGAAATAAAAGAATGGCAGTCATCAATCTAACACTCTAAAAAATAAATGTGTAAATCAGCTAATTTTACCCGAATATATGTGTAAATTTCTAAAATTACACACCTGTCGTAAAATTTACACATTTTTTCTGAAATTTACCTGTTTATATGTGTATTTAGGATGTGAAAGTAAGTGTGTAATTTTTTATCAGTTGAAAAACTCAAACAAGTGTGTAAATGTCTAGAAATGCTTGGATTTACACTTATTTATGTGTTAGTCTAATTTAAACTTAATTATAAGTACACACATGAGTGAGTAATTTTTTACAAATGCATACTTGTCATAAAATTTACACATTTTGAACAAAAAATTACCTTTTTTTATGTGTACCTAGCATGTGAAATCAAATGTGCAATTTGTTATCGCTTGATTAACTCATACAGATGTGTAAATGTAGAAAAGTACTTGCATTTACACGAATGAAAGTGTTAATCATAATTAAGGATCAACTGAATCAACGATTTTTAAGATCAAAACAGAAACTGAAACCGAATTTTGGTACTCATCCTATTTTCGGCCGAAAACGAAAACGATAAAAAAAAATTTAAGTGATTAATACATACAAAATGATACAAAATTAGGTCCGTTCGTAATTATGTATGTATATAAGACCGATTGTCGTTGTTCAGTCCATTCATTCGTCTGTCTGTCCGTCTGTCCGCATATAATAGAGCAAAAACTATCCAACCGAATCGTTTGAAATTTAAAATATAAAATTGTTCCATAATTTTGTCGAGTTTTTCAAATTTTATGAAAATCGGATGTATAGTTTGATTACAGGGATAATCAAAAGTATTACGTTACATTACCGTCAATGAGAAAAAAATGTTTCAAGTTCATTTTAATGGTGTTACAGCATTCCAAACAGGAAAAAAATTATATACATTTACCGAAGCGTATTAAAATATACATTCGGTGCAATATATGGTGAAAAAACGTTTATTATTCATTTACAGAACTACACAAAAGAATTCCGTCACATAATGATATATGGGAAAACATTGTTTTCTGCGTATTTCAATCATGTTAAATTAGTTCGTATATAATTAAGTTGATATACGTTGCTCAGTTTTATTGCAAGTTACTTCTTTAATAATAGAAAGCGCTAACAGTATTTACAAGCACTCACAAAAGATTTCGGATACTATGCTGCACCATAACTACTACTCTACGTTACAGATTTTTGCTAGAAGTGCACTTTTAGTTGTGATATGAGTTTTTAAGTGTAACCATATTTTTGCATATTACTTTGTGTATATAAATGCTGTAAATCATATACAGGGTAACACAAAAGAATCTGTAAGAGTTACAGAGTAAAAATGAAAATAGCAGTGGTTTTCGAATCAGTTACGCATATTCACGGTATCCCATGATAAGTAATGATTCTAGGTTTGCGATCTTGATTGCGTCCTATTTAAGAAGAGGTCCTATTATTTTCGTGTTACTGAATTGGAGATATATAATCGTATCAAATTTTATATTCATGCATTTTAGCATAAGAATTTAACAGCTAATGTATTAAGCTCAGAATATTTATAAAATTAATTGTAGTACGAACGCAGCTCATTTGCCACGTTTGACGCGCAATTTCCAATTTGTTAATGATGCTACACGCTTTCGAATATAATACAATCTATATGTATCTAAGAAGTGTATGATAAAATATACGTTCTGCACAATCGGTGGTGCAAAGAATATTCATTATTAATTTCCAGGGCCACACACAAGTATTCCATTACATAATATTATAGGGGAGATACCGTTCGGGGCGCGTTATAATACGATTAAACTATTTCACATTTTATGTACGTTGTTGAGGTTTATTATAAGTTACTTCCTGTATAATACAAAGCAGGAATGTAGTGGAGGGTATACGCGGGTACACGCCGTATACCCTTTGGATTTTTTTAAGGAACTCGGTATACCCTCTGTTTCTCAAAAGAGCTACAGTGTATACACTCTAGGGTATACCCTCTGTTTTATGCATATACCCTTTGCTTTTTTTACGACTACACCGCTGACAGAAAGCAGATAGTATTTACAGGGACACACCGAAGATTTCGGCCACTATACTGTATCCGAAATACTGTATCCATTACAGCAAAAACTGAATATTTTTAGAACTTTGTCATAGCACGAACGCATCTCATTTGCTACGTTTAAAATGCAATTTCCAGCTTGTTATAAATTAATTATTGACATATAGAATCACATTTCTAACACACAAATATATATATATGCATGTGTATGTATAAGGTTCAAATAAAATGAAAACGTATTCCATGTATTAGTTCTTGAGATAGAGTGCCAACAAAATTTATATCACATAGAGACAGACAGAGTCACAGACATACAAACAAACATTTTATAAAAACATTTTTAACCTTATAAAATGTTTAAAATCCATTAAAAACAAGAATTCGAAAATTTTCACGAATCTAGTATTTTTTTCTTGCAAAAATAGAAGAGTGTAAAAATGTTTCAGGTTCAGGTATATATGTCAGTTTATCTTTTACGGTGATTTTCTGTCAACGATCAGCTGTCGTTAACAAAACACACTTCTGCGACACTTATACTTCTGTGGTTTCAAAAAGGAAAAAAAAATATTAAGCCTGCTGTTTTGAACGAACAGGTGATAAACTTGAAAGTTTAGTAATGTAAGCATTTTTTGCTTTATAATTTTTGCATGCGCATATGCCATGTGCAATAGGGAAAACTCGCAAACGATTTTTTAATTAAAAACAGTAAAGTTTATTTGTTGATCTTTGGAATACACAGAGAACGAGAACATTTTGTTTGTAAAAATAGCCGTTTATGTACGTATAGTCCGTCTAAGTTTAAAAATTTAAGCAAAAAATATTACAAGAGTATCGCAAAATTCTGTGTTTCATACAAAATACGTCCAAGAAAATTTACAAATGCTGTTGGTATGTGTAAAATAGATTCATGCCACTGCTTTTGTAATTAATATTGGACTATTTGTTTTCTACAAATGATTCTATGGATTACCATCAAAAAATGAAGAAATATGTCGATGGAAAATAGGTATGAAAAATATTTTTTCTGTTTGCTTTTCTTTAAATTACAATGATTTTGTTGAAATAAATAAAAATCTATGAATAATCCATATGTTTGAAGGAATGAGACTGAAATGTCATAATTATATTGTCTATTTATTTATTTTTTTAAATTCTAGAAGCTTTTATTATTTTATTTTGTGTATGATTTTAATGAAAGGAATTTCAAAATATCTATACGATACACAGTATATATATGATAGAAAAATATATGATTTGCCACAGAAAATATATGATTTACCCACGAAAAAAGAAATAAAAGATAAACAGTGCACAAAAATTACAATAATGCATACAACCACAGTTAAAATTCATTAGCTTTTATTCGATATATTTTTTAAATGTTTCGAGATTTTTACGAATTTAGATCTAATAAAACAAGTTTACAAACCAATTTCTAAATTTTATCGCATTCATTTGGATTTTACTTAGGGTGTTAACTATTTTAAAAAGTGGATTTAAGCTAGCGATTAAATCATTATTTTAATCAACAATTTGAAATAAAAATCAATTATTTAAATCAAAATTGATTTAAATCTAATTGTTCTAAATGACACAAACGTATTAAAATCTAAGATTAATGTAATTTGGAAAGTGTATTAAAATTAATGTAATTTGGAATACTGTATACAGTACACCAAAATCTGATAAAAAAGCTTTAAATAATTGTTTCTAATCTTAATTTCTGAGTCCTGTGAAACATTAAATACAATAACTTTGTTAAGGCATAAAAGATATTTCATTTAAATATTATATTTAAATCTAAATCTAATATAATTTGTGATGTCATAATTTCCTTTAAGTAATTAAATTGTTTATTCTTTTATATGAAATAAGCATTTAAAGTATGCTAAATTTCGGCTATATATATATATATATTAGTATGCACATACATTGTGTAAGGTATGATTTATGCTATTAACAGTAATTTTTGTTACTACAAATGCAAAATGAGCTACCAATAATATTTGTTAGTTATGTTGGTTATGCCATATTGAAATTACTTATTTGCTGTTTTTATTAATTCTGTTGATTACTGTTTCATTTTGGCTATTTGTTAAGGCTGCAACACTTTGCCCCTTTTGAAATTAACAAAATGCACCCTACCTTTTAAAAAATAGTGAAATATAGCCAGATCTTTTTTGAAATAAATCCCTCCATACCGCAGTACTTCTAAATATGTGCACCCAAGACTTAACAAAAATGATAGAACTTTATTTCTTGGAAAAAAGCAGGATATTATTAAAACATGTTATTTAATTGTATTTTTCAATTCGTGATTTATAGAAATATTGAAAATTAATGATTTTTATATTTATCATACTAAAAAATTATGTACTTATTTTTATTGCTACTAAGCACATTAGTAATATATTTTCTTATGTAATAGTGCCTTTTTTTTAGAACAAGCATTCTGCCCTTTTTCTTTTTAGAATAAATATTAAGTACTGAATTATCGTTTATTAATTTAAGCATTACAATATGCATTATATACCTAATTAAAGATTATAATCAATTTAAAATTAAATGCAGCAACTGATAATTTTAATAAATGTAAAATCATTATTTTTTAATATAGTTTTACATAATTATTGCAAAATATTAATGTATATAACTTTATAGTATTATATTAATTAATGAAATTACTAATTTACAGTTTTTATAATTTTTGTAGTTACTAAATAATAATTAAATTTTATTGATTAAAGTGCAAAAACATAGATTATGTTAGTAAATAAAAGTCTAATTTTTTAGAAACCTAGAATCTATTAATCTTAGAAACCTAGGCTAAACCTACATCTATTCAATATTTCAATGCTGGAAAAAAAATCCGATTCAAATAAAAAGAAATATGATTTAAATACAAAAATTCGATTTTTATTATTATTGCTTTTTAAATCATGATTTTTTTACACCCTATTTTTACGGAATTTTAAACTAATTTTTGTTGGCCGATCCGACGGGGGAACTGTCTGGTAGGCGGAGTGTTAAAATAAGTTTTGTTATTTATAACTATCCTCCATTCTTGTAAATAAAATATTAATGATAATATACCAAAGTGTGATTTTATTTTATGTATGGTCTGCAATTTTATACTTCATTCACATAAAAAAAAGTTATTAACTGTGTATTCCTACTTTGTTTTTAGCTGTGTCTGGTAAAAATAAGTACGGTTATATGGATTTCTAACAGACAATTATAAGGGAAAAAAATTATCACATTTCATTTAAAGCCACTATAGTAAATTCTTATAAATCCGCTTGTATTATTTTATGACGATATCAGAGTGATATTGGCCCTGGCAACATAGATTCTTGGAAAATTGTGCAAAAACTTTCATATAAGACCTGAAAAATGAGCTTTGTTTTCAAAAATGATAATCATAGATAGCAAGAGTTATTATTTTTAAATGTACAATTTTATAAATAAAAATGTAATTTTCGCAATGAATGATTAAAATTATTTTTTAATAACTAAATTTTTTAAAGTTTGAATTTTGCTTCAGTCAGATCATAATGTAAAGTGAATTACGCCTTTGTATCTCCGTGTTACATAACTGCGATGTACACTAAAGTCAAAATGACCAGCGAGCATTAAGGGTGCATTCGAAAACATTTTTTTCACCTTCAACAGTTCGAAATTTTCTGATACAATTTCAGACTCACTCTTAGAAGTAATCAGAAAAAAGGCAATTTGTATTGAAATACCCCCTTAATCGGGGGTCTTATTTATTACTGCTATCATCCATCATAGCATTTTTGCCACATATGTTCTTAAAATTCTCAACATACGACGATACTGAGTTTGATCACATGAGCAGTTTTAGATCACTAATTTGCTAAAATGAATTTTGAATTTTGATAGCCCAGAACAGATTTTTTTTCAAAGGTAATTTCATTTATTTTACAATTTAACACTTGAAAATTATAATATGGATGAGAAGTGTGTTATTTTCTGCTTATTACAAATTTGGAAAAAATAATTTATTATTTTTGTGTTTTAAATCATTTCTTCATGTTTAAAATCACATATTGTAACATAAGAGTAAATATTTGCAGTTTTAACATTATATAGCATTTAAAATAATTATTCGGTTTAAATACTATCTATTTCAGCGTGTTTATAATATATTTTGCTATAAAACTTCGAGTTTTTATTATTTTACATGCTCTACATTTCTTATTTCATTTTATACCGATGACAAAAGACAGCTTTTCATAGATTTCAATTCATGGTTTTTCGTTTGTGATTTTTAAATTGAAGACTTTTTGTAAGCGTATTGCATTCAAAAACTACAAGAAAAATAAATAAAAACTCTAAAAAAAATGTCATTTGATGTCAGAAGAAATAGTTTTTTTAACCTAGTCCGAAAAATTCAAATGTTTACACCAAATCCAATTACAGACACAGAAGCAATTATAACTTTTTTTCAGATAAATTTTTATAAAATTAAAACGCGTCCCAAACAATGTTTCCTTCTTTACCATAATGTAATGTAATATTTTAGTATGGCCCTGTAAATTAATAAAAACTATTCTCTGTACTACAGATTATACAGAATTTATATTGTAGTATATACTTCATAGATGCAAGTCAATTTTATTATGTTCGAAAACATGTAACATTATTAAAAGGCACTTGAAACTATTTTTATACATGGGCCGTTATGCAAGGGAACGCTTTTGACTGTCTCTATAATTGAATTATGCATCTCATTTTCATAAAAATTGAAATGACTTGATAAAATTATGCAAGAGTTATGTATTTTAAATTTCAAACAATTCGGATTAAGTAGTTTTTGCGTTGTTATATGCGAACGGACAGATAGACAGACGGACGGATTGAATGACAACTATAGTTATTACGTATTTACATAATTACGATCGCGTACTTAGAAACAAGTCAAGCATACGAATTTGTTCTTCATGTAATTTTGTTTTGCTATTTTAAAAACTTTTTCGCAGTTTACACATCAAAGAATAAGGTAAATCTTTGTACACAAAAACCTATGTATTTTAAATATTACACAAAAATGTATTTTCCATGTTACATAGACATATGTGTAAAAACAGAATATTACACAAAAATCTGTGCATTCTGTACATAACACAAAAACATTTGTATTTTGCATATTACACAACATTGTAGGTATTTTCCTATTGCACAAAAATATATGTAAAAAAAGAGTGTTACACATATGTATGTGTAAAAATAGTGCTCAGAAATATGTGTATTTCAGTGCAATTCACACATTAAAGTGTGTATTTCAAGAGTTATCAGATAACTTTTACACATTTGGACTTATCATCAAATTACACATTAAAATGTGTATTCTGAAATTTACACATTTGGCGCAATTTACACACAAATTTACACACATAGACATGTCGTTTTTGTATCATCGATTTACACATTTTTGTGTGTAAATTTACACATTTTTTTTTTAGAGTGAAGGTACTTGTGATCATCGGAGAGAAAAACCAGTTACACCATTCCATTAAGCATAAAAAAATACAGAATGCTTTTTTTTCTCTTATTTTTAACTTAATTTTTTAACGAATTATGAATTTTTTTGAAATTTTTGACATGCTGATTTTTGTCATTTTTTAATGAATCATTTACTGAATAATTATGCACGGTGTGTAGCCCCGGTGGCTGTTAAATTTGATTTTTAATTTTAAATTAGGGAATTTTTTGCGCCATACCAAATTTATATTTTATCCATTTTTTTTCATTTATTTATATTTTGTTTTTAGCACAATGGCATCAATGGCAAAAATGCCTGGCATACCTGTCAAATATTGGGGCCCTGTACTTTAACAAAGTGTATTTACTATAAGTATATACCGTATTTATTCTAATAGAATGCGCCCTCTAATAGAGCGCGTCTTCTAATAAAGTGCGCACCTTGGTGCTGATTGAAAAAATAAATATACGGAAACGATATAGTAGATAAGTAGAAAACGATTACTTAAATGCATTATCGAGGATTCTCATCGATCAAAATAGAGATATTCTATCAAAGCGATGGAGTGGCGATGCAGCAAAAGTTTCAAATTTTGAACAATGTACCACTCCTGTAAACTATAGCGCCAAGGATATGCACACTGTTAAAAATCTGCTGCATTTTGCTGCAACGCACTCCCCTGCTTGTATAGAAAACGGTTACTTGGCCGTGAAATGGCGCTTTTTCATTGGTTGGAATAGAGATATTATATACAAGTGGTGGAGGGCGTTGCAGCAAAATGCAGCAGATTTTTAACAGTGCACTGTTAAAAATTTGACCCATTTGTTGCAGAGTCACTCCACAGCTTTTATAGAATGTCTCTTTATGGCCAATGAGAATGCTCCATAACACAGTAAAGCAATAGTTTCCTATAAAAGCGGTGGAGTACGTTTTTAATAAGTCCGTAATAAATACGGATTAAGAAAAAAAAGAAGCATGGTTTTTGTATCAAACTTTACTCTTGCATAAAAAAAGTTCCTGTTTTTGGCAAAAATAATGGATATTTGAATGAAAAATCTATTCTTTGAAAGGATTTATTATTTTATTCACTTTAGTAAAAAACTGATTTTTTTTTTTTTTTTTTTTTTGAAAACCACCGTAGAATTTTGGTATAGAAAAACCTGTTTAAAATTTTTTTTTAATTTGTAATACCAGAGTATTAGAGTATGTAGCATTTTTTAATTTCAATACAAATAAGATTTTGTTTTCCATATATAAAATACAAAACAAGTTGTGCAGTATCCCTATGGAATATGGAAAAATAGAAGGACTAGTGAAAAATGCTCCAAGGAGCAGTGCAAAAGCAGAATATGATTTTAATTGAGCATTAAAAAGTAATAGACAAATGCTTCTGTTAATTACTGAGCATGAGGAAGGATAAGGGATCCCTTCTTGGCTACAACTCACTTCAATGCCAACTTTGAAAATATCATATTTGCGCTTTTTCCGTGAAAACAAATCAGTCGCAGTTACTATAAAAATGTATAGTGTAAAGACGTAACCAGTAAAGATGCAGCTTAATTAGACAAAAATGTAAAGGAAGGCGACATAATGCCAGATACCTAGTTCCTGCAGGTATCACATTCATGCACTGCCACCAAGCATACCCTAAGTGTATAATTGCACAGAAAATTGATTTGTAGTATAGTGCAGAGTGAACAGTGCAGTTAACATCAGCGATGTAGTACAGGCTATACGCCGTACACCTTCTGGACTTTTTAATAGAACACCATATACCCTCTGTTTTTCAAGAAAGCTTATAGTATACACATTCTAGAATATCCCTCTGCTTAGAGCATATATCTTATGTTATTTTTATGACTACACCCCTGGTTAACATCTAAAGCACGGTGGAAAATTCTACTAAAGAACCGCAAATTTCTTTTGTATGGAAAAAGCGCAAATATGATTTTTTCAAAGTTGGCATTGAAGTGAGTTGTAGCCAAGAAGGGATCCCTTATCCTTCCTCATGCTCAGTAATTAACAGAAGCACTTGTCCATTACTTTTTAATGCTCAATTAAAATTATATTCTGCTTTTGCACTGCTCCTTGGAGCATTTTTCACTAGTAACATATGTCAGATTTTATGAATGGTATATGACAAATGCTCGTTATACAAGCGCGTTGCCCGAGCTTAATGATCGTAATGGACTCTAAAATTTTATTAAGATATGTATTCTTGTATGGAATTATGATTTTAGTTTCATCAAAATTAATTTTGCTTCCCTCATTGGAAAAATATATTCTTTTTAAGCGTATTTTAAATATATTGTTTTTAAGTGCACGATTTTGCCGTTTGCATTTATATTAGTACATATTTTTAGTATAATTTATGATTCAATTGTCCAATTCATAATTATTGTCTCCTTCTAATTTATTTTCATATTGTGGTCTTATCTCGGACCGTACAACAGTTCTTTATATCTGTGCGCAGTAATTGGGTTTTGCTGCATCTTGCGTTTATTCAAATGCATTGTATAGTCATGTACTGTTTTTGCTAATTAGACGTTGCTAAATTACATTACACATAAAAGTTTAAATAATAGCATCTTTCCAATACTTAGAAATGAGATGGGTTCTGTGGTACTGCATTTTGAAGTCAGACTGCTCTTAAATGGTGAAATACTGCCACGTATTTATGATTTGAAAAATGAAGTTTAAATAGTTTTGATAGAAAACAAACGTGTTGGCAAGTTTATTAATAGCAACTTCTTATCAATATTTTTGAAAAAACTTTCAAATAATGTCTATTTTTTTCATGTCTTTTACACAATTTTTAACCTTTTTTCTTTTTTCTGTCTTCAATGGAAAAAGGTATTGTAAGGGAATTTTTTTTCCAACTGCCGGTTTTCGACAGATTTATAAGTTTTAGGGAGCAGAGATTCCAAAAAACATGTTAATACAAAACGTCTGTTTGTCCGTCTGTGTGTAAGTATGTCGTCATTCTACCATCAAAAAGTGTATGAAGATATGCATAGAATTGAATCAAATTTTTTGTGAATGTTTTTGCATGTGGCAAGTAGGTCCTCCTTCAATTTTGAAATATTTCGTCGGAAGGGGGTATTAATAGTGATTTTTGTGCCATTTTCAATATTGCACCACCTAAAAGAATGTGAAATTATGCATAGAATTGTACCAAATTTTTTGTGTAAGTGTTTGACTATGGTTAGTAGACCCTCCCTGAATTTGAAAAAAAAAAAAATCCGCCCGAAGGGTTCTCTCTAAATTTGAAAAAATCTGTCGGAAGAGGACGCTGTAATTGCAATTTTTGTGTCATTTTAAATATTGTACTTCCTAAAACTATATTAAGTTATGCATAACATTATTCCAAATTTTTTGTGTAAGTATTTGACTATGGTCAGTAGACCCTCCCTGAATTAAAAAAAAAAAACCCGCCGTAAGGGGACGTTACAATTGCGATGTCTGTGCCATTTTTATTGTTTTACCATGGAAAAATGTATGAAGATATACACAGAACTGAACTAAATTTTTTGTGTATGATTATTTTTGGACATGACAAGCAGGTCCTTCCTGAATTTGAAAAATTTTCCGGAAGGGTGCTCTGTAAAAGCGATTTCAGTGCTATTTTCATTATTGTATTATCGAAAAGTGTATAAAACTATGTAGAGAATTGAACCAACTTTTTTGTGTAATTTTTTGTTATGGCCAGCAGATCTTACTTTAATTTGGAAATATTCCGTGGGAAAGGAGCATTGTAATAGCGTAGCGGTTTTCGTATCATTTTCTCGATTCTTCGTCGTTCTATTGTCCATCGGCTTGTGCAGGCACGGGAACTCGTATCCATCTAAGCCGATTATATACAAACAGCGAATGATAACAGATGGTTTATTTTTGTCGTCCGATTATCTACGCTAGGGATATAGGACCAGGGGAAAGCTGCCCTTCGGGGGGGGGGGGTCTTTCTAAGAAAACCTAACCCGTATGTACGCAAGGTTCGAAGAAAACCACGAAAACTGCGAACGGTTAGGCCGACAGCCGCGATTGGATTCGAATCCAGCACTTGCCGTCTACCAGTTTGAGGTCAGAACCCCTCGGCCACTGGTGGGGCGCGAATAATAACAGAATAAGGAAAGACTATTGATTCTAATAAATATCAGGATCCTCATTAACTAGTTTTTACTCCGATGAATTGACAGAAGCAAAAATTTAAATTGAAAATCAGTGTTTGTATAGCATTGAATTAATAATATTAAAATAACTTTTTGAAATACAGTAAAACCTCTAAATAACGGACACCTTGGGAGCACAGAAATTGTCCGCTATTCGGAGGTGTCCGCTATTGGGAAAACCTCAGCGATAGAAAAATTGCTAATGAATGCTTAATGTTTCATTAGTCGATTTAAAAATGTCCTGATTAAACCTGATTATATGATTAAACCAGAAATTAAAATAATTTTTAAAGCAACAAAACTGAAATAAAATTGTGCATACCTTTATCCTTTGCTTATTACATTCTTACAAAAGAAAAAAAAAAATGTTACAAAAGTACGATTTTACTTGCGATTACATGTAACTTGTTTATCTATGTGAAGTTTTAACTCTGTCAGTAGTTTTAATCCTTTTAAATCATCTTTTTCAAAAAAAAAAAAAAAAAAATGTATAATTGTTTATTGTATTTTTCTGTTTCTTAAAAGCATACAATCTCTAATCATCCGAGGGTGGAGGGGGTTATGTAGGGGATAAATTTAGGGGGAGAGGGAATTTTCTCCAGCTCATCCCCATATTTATCTGTGATCAAAAAATTTGTGATACATTGTCCTGATAAATTTAGAGGATTTTTATTTTTTTTTCTTTAAAAAAATAATTTTTTATTCTTTTTTTCCAAAATTACTGTCCGCTATTCGGAATGTCCGTTATTAAGAGGTTAAACATACAAAAATTAAAGTTTTGGGAGTGGGGATTTGAAAATTGTCCGTTAAATAGAGGTGTCCGCTATTCGGGAGTGTCCGTTATGGAGGTTTTACTGTATTACTAAATATATGTTTTTGGAATTTTTGGAAAGTTTTGGGATTGGCACAACCAACTATAGTTTCAATGGTTTTTCAAAACAGAAATTTTTACCTAAATAAAATCAGAAAAGTGCTCGGATTAAATATTGCAAAATTTATAATAAAACTTTACTGGTGAGAATAATAAATTATGATTGAAGTATGGATGCCCGTACGTGATACGGGCAAATCATGATTGGCAAAAACACTTTGCCCGTACAACGAACGGACAAAACAAGGAAGCCGTTAATGAACATTCACTTGGAAAATTCGGTTACATATTCGTTATTTTTATTTAAAGCCGGCAAGATTGGAGTAAAACCTTATAGCATCGATAAGTAAAATAGGAATTTAAGAGTAAGTTGGTATTTTGGCATAGGAAATTGATCAAAACCAATGCATACACTTTCCTAGACTTTTCAGATTTTACCAAAGAAAATAATATAGATTTCTTGTTACTTTAAAAGATAATTTTTTTTTCCTGTGATAAAATCGGAAGAAAACTTTTCGAAAAACCTCCAGATAATGAGATAGGTTGGATACGCAATTCATTTTCATTTGATATTTTTTAATTTACTATCCCTTTTATTCTAAAAAGAATTTTTAACTGATGTTTGAAGCGCCTAAAAAATGCGCATTCAATTCAAGTCTCTGACTTGTCAAAAATTTTGTATGTAAATTGAAAATGAAAATCTCAACCGTTTTAAAGAAAAAGGTAATTAATATTTTGATTTAGTCGTTTATGTGATAACGGTTTTTCAAAATTAGATTCTATTATATAAAATATCGATCTCGACTGGGTTCCGACAATGACATTTAGCTTGCGATTTCCAATGCAGATTCTATCATATAAGTAATCACGAGCTCTTTGCATAGGGGTGTGACATCCTTTTTTTTTTCAGTATTTTTGCCCCCTCTTCCCCCTTTGTCGCATAGTGTCACACTTCAACATACCCCTCCCCCCATCTTTGTCACATGTCACGAAATATTACATGTACATATACTTGTAGTTGAGAAACAAAGCACATAGATCATATTTTAAATTTTATTTTAATACTTAAATTGTGTTTTGATGATATTTGTGTCTACAACAATAAAAATTATTCGTGTATTTATTTTGTATGAAATAAGATTAATAGACAATAAAAAAAAAAATATTAATATGAAAAAGCAATTGAAAACAGTAGTATTTTAGAATATGAAATGGAATTTTAATTAGTATTTGATTTAAAAATTTATCTTTACTCTATGAACACAAAATAAACTTTCAAAATTTAATTTGCTGATTTTTAATGCTTTTACTTTAACTAAAATCTATGATGTCACAATTTTTCTTAACCCCTCCCACCCTCTTGTCACAAACTGTCACAATTTCATGAACCCCCCCTCCTCCCCTCGAAGCGTGACATAATTTATGGATGGCCCCCAAGCGCATACCTCATATTGGGTTCTTATGAATTTTTTTTTTTTTGCAAATATTTTTCATTAAAAGTATTTATGCTCATTTGTTTAAATAAACCATGACTTCATTATAGTAAATGTTTTATGCAAACTACTAATAAAAGAGAAACATACGTATCGTAAAATAAAATAAAATAAAATAAATCCCAACAATCAACTACGTTGACAATTAAAAACAAGCCTACTGTCTATGAAAGGGTCGCTACAAAATTTTATACAAAATGGGGAATTGGGGATAAAAATTGTTTGACCACCGCTGAGAAAAAGCATGGATTCACACGTTCCGATTCACTGGAAAGGGGGGGGGGGGAGAGACGAGTAGGGGACACTTGGGACGGTTGACCATATCGAAGGCTTGACCAACACCCCCTATAGACTGGTATAGGGGGTGTTGGCTTGACCCACCCGTCCGTTTTCATATTTAAATGTGTTTCAGACTCTTATTACTACGAGGTTAAACTCGTCGAAATTCGACGAAAGAAATCTTTAAAAAAGAACTGTTTTATTTATTTTTAATACATCCTCGAAATTTGTTACAGTAAAACATTCATCTCATATTGGTCAGTCTAACTCCCAAGGAAATATTATTTTAAGCTGAAATTAACAAAATACTATAAAACTCAATTATTCAAATTATTAAAAGAAATAAAACCAAAATTCACCGGATTTTATAACAGACACATTCTTATTTCTTCTTCTTCTTCTTCTTCTTCTTTTTTTTTTTTTTTTTTTTTTTTTTTTTTTTTTTTTTTTTATAATTTTGAGAGAAAATTGAGAGTTTCTGTTGCACAATTACCAAATTGGTACTAAAAATTATAAAAAAAATTAATATCTCAAAAATAAATTGATATACAGCTTTGAAACGAATTGCAAAGTACATTAAAGTGTGAAAAAAATGTCATAAAAGTACATTTTTTTTCTCTATACGACGATATAAGAATTTTAAATGTACGGTGTTTAAAAGTTTAAAATTTGCAGTACCGAAAATTGCAAAACCGAAATTGTATGGGAAAATGTTGCGCATTTTAATATGTATTTTTTTTTTCAATTTTAAGGGAAAATGGAGTGAATCTATTGCCACAATTGTACTAAAACCTATTAAAAAAAAATAATATCTTAACAATAAATTGTGGTACAGTTTTCAAACAAATTGCATTTAAAAGTACATTTGTTTTCTATATGACAGTGTAAAATTTTAAAATATGCGATGTTATGAAGTGTAAAATTTGAAGTAGCGAAAATTTCAAATCCGGAATTGCATGGGAAAGTGTTGCCATTCGCAAAATGACGTATGCGTTACGCACAGATACGTTTGGACTTTATAATATAGATATGACAAACAAAGTTAAAGGAATGATCAAATTCTTATCAAGTACTGGTTAAGCCTCCCATATGTGGAGGACCTTGATCCATTATTTTCTCGTGATTAAATTCAATCTTTTTTTCAAATTCCTTATACATTGTACATGTGTCAGAAATTTATTCTGATAGCTGATTGCAAAACGAATAAAATGATGAATAAAAATTTGTTCTAGTTTCAATATTTAAAAAGTTAAAAAATAAAATGTGGGTCAACCCTCCCTAGTCTCCCCTGTATGCTTACACTTCACTGATTCATATGATAAATCGCTTGATGATATGATTTTTTTATTAATAAATTGTAAAAATTTATAACTTGCAGCCAAATGTCACTTTCGTTTTTTTTTTTTTTTTTTTTTTTTTTTTTTTCCTGTGCCAATTTGGATATTTAAAATGTATGCAGGGATGAGATTTCCGCGTTTTTGTACACCAGTATTTTGTTAGAGAAAATGCTATTTCATTTAATCGGAACATTATTGTAATTTAAAAGAATCAGTGTTGAATTCCGGGGGTGGCCCGGGGGCGTATAAGTAGCGGATAGGGACAGCTTAATGCAATAATGTTAAAATTTAGACTGAGTAATGAAATGGGGGAAAAAAATAAAAAATCCCTATATGGTTTCGGCGAGTTATTTTCTTAGCATTTATGTTAAAGTGATATTATACACTTATAAACTTAGACAAAGTTTATAATAAAAATATTATTTCTTCAATTTTATTTTTTAATGATGATTTTAATTGCTATTTTATAGAAATGTACAATAAAAGCATGTTATAATCTTTTTAGTATTAGAATATTAATAATTATAATGCATTCTCTGCAAATATTAATGACATAATCCTAAATCAAACCAGACACTAGACTTTGGCGATTTTAGTAACAAGCACTTTCGAGCGAACTAAATTTTCAGAAACCTAAAAATTCTCACGAATCAAAACGCAGAATTTTCGGCAGACAATTAACGACGTGAACAGTTCCAATGATGATTCCTAAACGCTGCGCGCCTATTAAAACGAAACAAAACAAAACAAAACAAAACAAAAAATCATTGGGCACAAGAAACTGACTGTGCAGCAGGCTCTAAAATGGACGAAACTCGTCAATGCCGCTGTCACTTATGTATGTATGAGCGCTGCGCGCCCATTTAAACCAAAAAAATATCACTAGATGTACGAAACTCGCTGTGTAGCAATCTCTAAAGTGCACGAATACTCGTCAATGCCGCAATCACTAACGTACGTATGAGCGCTGCGTGCCCATTTAAACCAAAAGAACATCACTGGATGTACGAAACTCGCAGTGTAGCAATCTCTAAAGTGCACGAAACCAGCGTTCTCGCTGACATTTGACAAACCTTAGTAATTTGGCTAATTAAAAATAAAAAACGTACGCCAAATGAAAAAAGTATTAGCCAAATAAATTCGCCGTGTAACACACACACACACACACACAAAATCTTTAATCCTTTAATCAACCCCCCCCCCTTTTTTTAATATGTTCTAAACTAACCAAAGTTTTTATAGCTGTGACAATGATTGTTATTAATCTAAATTCAACTATCTGCTACAAATATATTAAAAATATATAAATACTTTTATAAATACATCCAAAGTTATTTAGACAATACCATTAAATAAACCAATGAAACCAGTATTTTTACAATCATATTACTGAAAACAGTTGAAGTTTGAAGTGAAATAGAAGGCAGATTACCAAATTACTAAAAAATATATGGATAAATGGACATTATATAATCAGAGTAATTCATATATTACCATACAATAAACCAATGAAACCAGTATTTTTACAGTCATCTTATTGAAAAGAGTTGAAGTTTGAAGTGAAATAGAAGGCAGATTACCAAAATAATGAAAGGTAAATGGATAAAAGGACAGTAGAAGGCTTTTCTATTAAACTACTCTTCAGGGTATATTTATATATATATATATATATCTTGATTAATCAAGAAAAAAAATCTAACACCGATTTAACTCATTAAAATGTTATGAAATAAAACTTCCTAAGTTAATTCAGAATTTTATGATATTACACACAATAAATCTGAAAAATCAAGTTGTTGCCGATCGTTTTTATAAATGAAGTCGATGGTATGTGCTAAATTCATTGTTCTGCAACGAGAGTTTAAGAAACTTTTAAATAGTTTCCATTCTGACAGTATGGTGCAATTAAACATGATAAGCGACACACACACACACACAAAAAAAAAAAAAAAGGAGACGAAAACAAAGAAAAGAAAGAAAAAGCAAAAATTGAGCACTAGCAATTTGGCGAATTTAATCGCTTGTTTACTCGCCGAATAATGAATTTAGTCGCAATTTGGCGCAATGGCAAGCGAAAGCGAGAACACTGCACGAAACTCATTGTGCAGCAATCTCTAAAGTGCACGAAATTCGCTATTCAGCAGTCTCTAAAGTGCACGAAACTCGTCAATGCCGCAATCACTAACGTACGTATGAGCGCTGCGCGCCCATTTAAACCAAAAAAATCACTGGATTCATGAAACTCGCTGTGCAGCAGTCTCTAAAGTGCACGAAACTCGTCAGCGCCGCGGTCAACGTGCTTATGAGCGCTGCGCGCCTATTTAAACAACAACAAAAATAACATTACTGGATGCACGCAACTCATGGTGCCACAACGAAACTCGTGAAAGCTGCTGTCTCTAACGACACTAAAACCCAAAGAAACATCTCTGGATGCACGAAAGTCGCATTGAAAAAATTTCTAAAATGAAAAAACTGGTTAATGCCGAGGTTACTAACGCCGGAATCAAACTATTAAAATATGCATATGTTTGTTCAAAAACACGCGATAAAATTTTGAAATATTTTTCTAATATTTATAAGGCATAAATATTATGCTAATTTTTAAATAACAAAAAAGTATTTCTGATATAGGAATGCGCTATCGTATCAACATTTCACGTTATAATAATAAGAGCAATAAAATTATGAGAAAAAGAAAATATAAATGCACAATACAATGTAAACTAGTTGGATGTGTCAATCCCAAAACTTTCTTTTATCTCATAAGTACATTTTAATATTTAAAAAAAAAACGTGGTGACCCCAAAGTTACCCACTATCGAATTTCCTCGAACATTTGACCTAGCCTAATGAGATTCTGGTATCCGAAAAGCCTAAAAGGCAAAATTTAATTAATATTCTGAGAAAATGAGCTTAGTAGTGCCTCATGTTGGGTAATTTATACTAAAACCTAATAAGCATCTATTTATATCAAGACCTAACAGAATCTGAAATTTGATGGAATTTCGTCCATTAGTTCTTGAGATATAGTTATAACAAAAAATTTGCAAAACGTAGCACAGCAACACCATATCTTGGAAAATTTATGCCAAAACGTAAAAAAGGGTCTAATTATGTTATGGTGTAAAAGAATCTGAAGTTTGATGAAATTCTGTGCATTAGTTCTTGAGATATAGCTAGTTAAAAAAAACCGTGTAAAATATAGCACTGCAGCACCATCAGTTGAAGGATTTATAACAAAACGTAATCATCGTGTAATTATGTTATATGTCATTTTGTAACAAAATCTGAAGTTTGCTGAAATTCTGTGCGTTGGTTGTTGAGATATAGCTGTCGAAAAAATCGTGCAAAATGCAGCATAGCTGCACCACCTGTTGCAAGGTTAATACCAGAATGTAATCAGCGTCTAATTATGTTATATATTCTAGTGTAACAGAATCTAAAATTTGATGAAGTTCTCTGCATTAGTTCTTGAGATATGCTATCGCAAAAATCGTGCAAAATGTAGCGTAGCAGCGCCACCTATAGGGCAATTCACACCAAAACCTTATCAGCGGCTATGTATCTCAAGGTATCGCGGAATCTGAAGTTTGGTGAAATTCTGTGCATTAGTTCTTGAGATATAGCTATCATGAAAATCATGAAAAACGTGGCATAGCAGCGCCACCTGCTGACCAGTTTACACCAAAACATAATCAGCGTCTATGTATATCAAGGGGTCACAGAATCTGAAGTTTGGTGAAATTCTGTGCATTAGTTCTTGAGATATAGCAATCTTGAAAATCATGAAAAACGTAGTATAGCAGCGCCACCTGCAGGCCAATTTTCACCAAAAACCAATAGGCACTAATCCATATAATGGTCTAACTGAATATAAAATTTTATTAAATTTCGAGCATTAGTTCTTGAGATAGAGTGCCCACAAATTTTTTGTCACATACAGACAGACAGACTCACAGACAGACGGACAGACTCACAGACAGACATTTTCTAAAAATAGTCAAAACGTGTTCAGGACCTTCTAAAACGTATAAATCCGTCGAAAACCGGAAGTCGAAAATTTTCATGAATCCAATACTTTCTTCTTGTAAAGATAGAAGAAAGTAAAAACAGGTAAAAGTAACCGAAACGAACATCAATACCAGAAAACAATTCGCCAAAACCGGGTAGGGATTTTTTGATTTTTTCCCCGTTTCGTTATGCAGTCTAAGTTTTAACATATCCGCTACTGGGCCTATATCACATATGCACATTCATTTAGCGACCAGTCGAAATACTACCCTGTGACTGGTCGAAACAAAGAGGGTAAAAAAAGATTATGTATCCAGATTTGGGTTGAAAGAATTTCGCTACTGCAAGCAAATGATTATTCGTATTTTCTTTATGTTTGCGTTGACAGAAATGAGAAACGATTTCATAAATCACGGTGGTGATATAATAAATCTTTTGCCACTAATTTTCGACTTTAAATTTACTGAAAGTGCGTTTGTTTTCGAAGGAAAATTCTCTTGTTTATTAAGAATAAAATTATCTGGTGAAAATAAGCACATAAAAAGGCTTTAAATTTTATACCTTATTTAAATAAATAAATAAATAAATAAATCAGTTAAGTTATCAGTTAAGATTTTACTAGTAGATATCAGAATTGCCAAATAAAGTAAACTATCTTATAAAATAAATTAAATATATACATTCGATAATATTTTATTTTATTTATTTATACATTTATTTTTATTGATCTAATAAAATATATTTTTAAATCAATTTTTGTTAGTGAAACTAACTTTTTATTTTATTTATTTAAACAACTTTTTGTTATTGATTTACTAACAGCTAATAAAATGTGATTTTTAAAGAAATTCTTGTTAATGAAACTAGTTATTGATATTTAATTTTATTTACTTATACAATTATTTCCGTTAATTACTATCAATTTATAATTTTTTTAATCAATTCTTGTTAATGAAACTTATTTTTAATAATTTTATTTATTTATACAAATATTTTTATTGAGTTATTATTTAATTAATTTGTCTGATAATATATTAACATAATTTTTTAGATCTATTCTTTATGATGAAACTAAATTTTAATGTTTAATATTACCTAAAAGCCACATTTTAATTAAAAAAACAATTAGTATAATAATTGCAAATTAAAAATATTTTTATGCATTTTTTCCGATGTTATTATTGCATTAAAGTATATCTTTCATTTTAATTATTAAAATATTGACTTAGGTGACATTAAATATTAAAATTTAGTTTAATTAAGAAGAACTGATTAAAAATCAATAAAAATAATTGTATAAATAAATAAAATTAAATGTAAAAAAATTAGTTTTATTAGCAAGAATTGATTAAAGAAATTATATTTTTTATTAATTGATAGTAAGTTAATAAAAATAATTGTATATGTAAATGAAATTAAATATCAAAAATTCGTTTCATTAACAAGTATTTATTAAAATAATAATATATTATTAGCTATAATTTATAATATATATTATATATTATTAGCTATTATTATAAAATTTTCAAAAAGTCTGAAGCGGGGACACAACCCTTAATCTAGGGTTCACTAGAAGAATGCGCTAACCATTACACCGTAAGTTGCACGTAATTCTTCCCAAACGTTTCCATTAAATTCATTTCTCTTATAGCAAATAACAATATGTCTTCACGTAGAACGATATGTTTTCTGAAATTGTAGCCAAAGTTAAGGGGCTAGTCGCCGGTAAATTAAAATTAATATCTCAATTAGACTTAATTAACTCTTTACATAACTACCTTTTACGTTTCTTTAGTTCAGCTTTTGGTACATTTAAAGGCAGTAGAAATTATCCACCGAAGACTCTAAAGTAAACAGCCAATCAGGAATCAGAATTGGTCGCTAAATGAATGTGCATATGTGAATTATGCAGCCCGGGGGGACATCCCCCCCCCCAGAGATTTTGAGACTTTGTGCTTTCAATGGTCAAAATGGGCTTTTTCACCCCCGGAACCAAGGATGTAGTGGAGGGTATACGGGGATATACGCCGTATATCTTTTGGATTCTTTAAAGGCATACCGTATACCCTCTGTTTAGCAAGAAAGCTTATAGTATACATACTCTAGGATATACCCCCTGCCTTGCACGTATACCCTCTGCCTTGCACGTATACCCTCTGCTTAGAGTGTACAGTCAGTCACAAAAGTCTACATACATATATAAATACAGAGCTTTCACCAAAACTACTCGTATTTACAAGCAAAAAAGCACATTAGTCTATTATTCTAACCCAGAAAATGCTTCCGAATGCTTTGTAATAGCATAAAAATGATAATTGCTTGTAAAATTTGCATATTTACTGCAATCAGCATGTCAAAAAAGTCTGCATACACTTGATTGGCTGTTCACAAAATTTGCATATGAACTTCTTTCCTTTTCCCTTTTCAATTTTACCAGGCACGTGAAGTTGAGTTGATCTGTTATTTATCTCCCAATGTAATCGGAATATTTAATTGTATGTAAACTGTTGTATATAATGTGAAAAGTGAGTCAGGGAAAAGAAACATCCTTAGAACTGCGTAATCTGGTCGTAATCTGGTCGTCTTTCGTTTCTTAAGAAACGAAAATAAATCTTATGGCAAGATTGCCGAAATTATAAGAAAAAGCCGTGCAACTGTAAAAACTATACTTAGAAATTATAATTTATGTGGAAATGTGCTTAACAAATCTCGATATGGTCGTCCAAGGAAACTTAGAGATTGTGATGCAAGACTTATAGTAAGAAAATCCGAAAATTAGTGCTTCGCAAATAACCAAGCACATTGCGATGACAAGTGGTAAGAAAGTGCATCCTGAAACCGTTCGTAGAATTCTTTGATCGGCAGGCTTTAATGGCAGAGTTCCCAGAAGGAAACCTCTCATTTCATCTGCAAACCAACAAAAAAGGCTTGATTTTGCATCCAAACATATTGACAAAGACTTTGACTTTTGGAAAACAGTGTTATTTACTGATGAGAGTAAGTTTAATGTTTTTGGCGGTGATGGGCATGCAAAAATTTGGCGAAAAAAAAACCCCCACAGAAATGAAACCAGAAAATTTGACACCAACTGTTAAACACGGTGGGGGGAGTGTAATGGTTTGGGGCTCAATGGCGGCGGCTGGGGTAGGTAATTTAGTGTTTATTGACGGGATATTTAAAAATACTGCAGAGCAATCTACACTCATCCGTTCAGAAATTAGGCCTAGGAAATAGCTGGGTCTTCCAACAAGATAATGACCCGAAGCATACAGCTAAGATTGTAAAGGAATGGCTCCTTTATAAAGTACCCAGACAACTGTATTCACCACTACAATCACCAGACTTAAACCCCATTGAGCACGTTTGGGATGAACTTGATCGTCGAATTCGACAACACACAATTACAAGTAAGGAAACCTTGAAGATCGCGATACAACGTGCATGGTCTGAAATTACTCCCGATACAACAAAAAATCTTGTTTTGTCAATGCCAAAAATAATGTAGGCAGTTATAGACTCCAAGGAAGGTCCTACAAAGTATTAATTTTTAACTTTTAAACCTTAGTTATGCATAAAATGTAGTATACATTATTTGTATTTAGACGTTTGTGACTGTATAATATCGATTTTTGCACAATTTTGCTAAAATTTTAATTAGTTTTTTTTTCTTTAATGGACATCAGTTAATGTCTGAAATATTTACCAAAATAATTTTTCCCCCCAAAATATTAGTAATGTGTTAGATTGCTGTAATTTTATGAGTGTATGTAGACTTTTGTGACTGACTGTATATCTTCTGTTATTTTTACGACTACACCCTGCCCGGAATTCTGCAATGTTCCCCCTCTCGGAGCCAGAAATATCCCTCCCGGAGAAATGTGTCTGAATTCAACACTGAAAAGAACAACATTTTCTCTAATAAAATATCTGTATACAAAAACGCGGACACCTCATCCCACGTGTAAGAGATGTTGTTTGTCACTTCTATTTGTTCGACAGTACAATATTACGCCAGAGAGTCATTCGATGTTTCTTTTTAAAAACAACAATGGAGTATAAAAAGTTTATGATTACGTAAGAGTGAAATTATTTTCAAGTATGATACAAATTGAAACAATATTTTCCATTCTTTTAATTTCCAAAAAGCATTGTTGTACTCTTCACTTGCATTGTTGAAGAAAGATATTTCTTCGGATTTCATAAAAGTCTCTCAATGGATTCGATCTGAATCTGCGATTTCGTATTGAAAAATCTTGTTTTTTGGAGTTATAGTGTAAGTTTTAAGCTTTCCGAGATTTATTTGCATCGCGATATTAAGACATAATATCAGAAAAATGTTGGAGCTTACGATTTTAGTCCGTGAAGCTATGTTAAAGTTTCTGCCCAAAGATCTTGCGAAACAAGTAAGCAATTTTTAAAACTGTATTTAGTCTTGTAATGAATGTCCAATATCCGTTTATTTATTTTTTATTAACCATTTGTAAAATGGTTGTTTCTGGTCGATCGAGGATAGAGATATCTGAGGCATATCTGAATACTTGAAATGTCCAGATTTTATCTGTTTTCTGATTGGTCCATGTTTAATGTCTAGAAATGAAATACTTTTATTGTTAGAATAACATAAAAAGAATCAGTTTCTGCAAGAAAAAAAAACTTATACTCAAAAACAAATTGAGGTACATGTTTCAAACAAATTGCAATTAAAGTATATTTTTTATGTACGAACGTATAAAAATTTAAAATGTGCGATGCAGGCCCGTAACAGGACAGGGGCAGGGGGGTTGAGTCCTCCCCTACTGCCCTCTAGAACCCTCTCCCCCCCGCCTCTGACGATTTCCCCACATTCTCAACAAAATGCAGATTTTAACTTTCATCAAAAATACAGTAAGAAATTTTTTTAGATCTTTTAACTGCCTTGAATGCAATAGGAATACGCCAAAAATTTTGTATTCGGAACACTGTTAGATTATTGTTTTGTGTTATTTATCTAGCAGTACAATGCAATTCCGGAAACGCATTTTAAAGGAACACTTCTTTCTCCTGAAGAAAAGTACAGATGTATGCCACCACATGTGTTAGTACATCTTTATACTTTCAAAGCAACGATATTACACAGAATAAATGGAAACGGATACATGCTGCTCAAGTAGACCGATAATTAGTTAAGGAGGAATGGTCAAAGCCTTGAATATAACATATTCATTACAACCAATTTTTTCTAAATTTTAATGGTTTGTCTGTTGACAATACGCACTTGTCAATAGCTTTAATTAATGATGAAATATCACTTGGAAACTAGAATGTTTGAAGCATGATTAAGGTTAAGTTTATTATGAGATTATGACAAAAATATCTTCAATTATTTGGTGCATGGTGCATTAAACTTATTTTCAAGAGTAAATATTTTAACACATTTGCGGAATAATTTTTATTAATAAAGGAATAAAATTAGCAGATATGGTTATTCAGTCTCAAAGAATAAAACTGTGTAATTATGTTTTAAAAGGCTGTTTTCCAATCTAAAAAAGCTACTTTTTGACATACTTGCGAAATAAATTTTATTTATAAATATATTTGTAGGATTTTAGACTATAAGAAATCAAACAGCATTTTACATTTTTCTGTAACAGAAAAATAATTTGTCGAAAAATGATGGCAGATTTGACGTTGTCGGTACTTTTCATGGTATTTAAGGACAAAATACTGTTTGTCGAGTAGTAAATGACTATAACTCTTGATATATGGCATTTATAAGAAAACGGGAAACAGTATTCTATTCATAGGAGTCTGAGTGCGAGAAGTTGAAATTTTTAAACAAATGGAAAGAAAATTATTTCTTGAATGCATCATTATTGAGTGAAAGAAATTTTTTTAAGGATCAATTGAAACGGGAATAATAGTCGGGAACAACGGGAATTAATAGTCGCCTCACATTTAATGAAAATTGTTTACATGTTTTGAAAATGAGGTGTTCATGTCCTTTTTTTTTAATGACATTGGATAAATTTTTGGAAACACATGTTAAACATACGCGGAAAAAAAGTTTTGAAAAATATAAAAGTAAAATCACAATCTTTTTTTTTTTTTTTTTGGGGGGGGGGGGGTCCTTAAACGAAATCATTATTAATCTTTTTGGGACGGAGCAACCCATGTACATGCCGCAAAGGTGTTCAGGATCCTTTTTACCCCCACCCGTAAAAATTTTCTGTAAAATTTGCCTTATTAAATAGGAACATTTTCTCGATTTGATAAGGCACAAATATCTGTTTTTAAAAACCGGTGTCAATACATTAAAAATTTCATAAAAGACTCCCGTCCCGAAGGAGTTAAGTTCAGATATGTTTAAAAAATATGAAATTAATATATATTTGAAAAAAATTTTCATGTTTGAGATTATATAATTATATACAGAATTTTAAATTTAATTATTATTGTGAATTGTTAAGTAGTTGATTTTATAAATCCTAGTTTTCATGAAATAAAGGCATGCAAAATTAGTTTTAAAAAGAAACTTATTCATCATTAAATTAAATCGCATTTAGAATAGCCGTGACTTTAAAATGATCTAATAATTCAGCAGAAAACAAAATACTAATAAAATTAAATAAATCACGATTTGCTCTTAGATAAAAATATTAAACGGATGAAATTAAAATAAAAATATCAAATTAAGTTTCATTAAGTCTGTAATTTCAACCAAAACAATCAAGGAAAAACAGCTATCTTTTTATTAAAAAAGTGATTTTTTTTATTTTTTTTTTAACCAAAAATAAAACCGACTTCAAAAACTACTGCAAATTATTATTATTATTATTATTGCATAGTAGTTAACAAGAAAATAAATTAAGAGCATTGTATTTACCATGCGTATTATTAGGATTTATGTAAATTAATCAAACCTTTTGGAATCGGCGCCAGCCGAGCCAAAAAATAATTATCCATTAAAAATTGTGAAAATAAATTCCATTTTCATCAATCAACTCTGACATAGAATCCCATAGTTTAAAATCCGTTTGTTTGGTTGCTCCCCCCTCCCTGTAATGGTCAGTATAAATGCATTAATTTTACAGTAACCATAATTATAGTTCCTAATCTTTCTTAAAAATACACATTTATAGCATGAGATAAAATGTTACAAAAATAGTAAGTTCAAATTTTGTAAACTAAATATTAAATCGTAAAAAATCTCATAGATAATTGGATGTGTATCCAGGGTTCTCGCTGTCGCTCGCCATTGCGCCAAATTGAGACTAAATTCTTCATTTGTCGAATAAACAAGCGAATAGATTCGTCAAATTGCTAGTGCTCAATTTTTGCATTTTCTTTCTTTTCTTTATCGTTTTTCATACATATGTATGTATATATATATACAGTAAAACCTCCATAACGGACACTCCCGAATAACGGACACCTCTATTTAACGGACATTTTCCCAATCCCCACTCCCAAAACCTAAATTTTTGTATGGTTGACCTCTGAATAACGGACATTCCGAATAGCGGACAGTAATTTTGGCGATAAAGGTTAAAAAAAATCATTTTTTAACGAGAAAAAAAAAACTTAAATAAAAAACCTTTAAATTTATCAGAAAATGTGTCTTGAGAAATCATTTCTTGAGAAAATGAAAAGAACATTTCCGATACAAATTACGAATTATGCTATAAGTGAGTGAATAAGTGAGTGAATGAAATGCCTCAGGAGTGAAGAAATTGCCAAATATTGCACTAATATCGTTGATGAGTTATCTGCTGAAGAATCAATTGATCTATGCGATTATATTCTTTCAGAATTTTCGATCAAAGCTAACTATCAGTGATGATGAAACACATACTGAAGCTAGAGAAGTTTCTCGCAATATCAAGAATTTCCAAGAAGAATCAAAATAGAATGAGCAATTACACAGATATTTTGGTAAAAAGAAAAAAAAAGATGACTTAGAAGGATTAGAACTATTGACAGAGTTAAAACTTCACATTGAAAAACAAATTACATACAATTAATAGCAAACACAAAGTTTTGTAACAGATTTTTTTCCTTACGAATGCAATAAATAGTGGATAACGGTATGCACCAAATTTTATTTCAGTTTTAATGCTTAAAAAAATAATTTTGCATTTCTGATTAATCAATAATAGAGGTTTTATAACATACAAAAGTCAATTAATGAAACATTTAAGTATCTCTTAACAATGTTTGAATTTCTGAGGTTTTCCCAATAGCGGACACCTCCGAATAGCGGACAATTTACTCGCTCCCGAGCTGTCCGTTATTTAGAGGTTTTACTGTATATATATATATATAATATATTTGTAGCGAATATTTGAAAATCCGTGCGCCTCTGTGTGTCTGTCAGTCTGCCTGAAGCCGATTACAGTTCGCAACGCGGGCGAGTTGGAAGTCGCGAGAGGTGTCTTTCGATTCGAAAAATTCCGGGAAAGTCATTTCGGGCATTTTCGAGACCGTGGGACCAAAATTAAAAAAAGTTATGAATTAAAAACCGCTCGGGAAGCGGAACACAAAACGTCTCATTTCCCAAACGGAGCTCTCACGCAGAACACTGCGCCACCTTGCGGTGAATGAGTTGAACTTTTCCCCTTTGGCTAAAAGAACAAGCAGCCGAAAACCTCTTTTTCTCCCCGCACTAAGAGCGGCTTGTTCCGCATCAATTTTTTTGACTTGCCATCGAATATTTACCGTAGTTTTCGCTAAAATATTGAACTTATAAATAAAACAGGCCGAAATATACCAAAACATTTTTTTTGCGCGTTTTTTCTCAAACCATTATGTAGACAGTTTTTAAAGTAGAAAAAAACTGATTACATATTCAGAATCTGCGTAAAAGTCTGCTTCTGATGAACCAAAAAATACGAAAAAATATCTTATGGGCGCGTAGCGCCAACCGTGCAAAACCAAATATTTTTAACGGGACGATGGTCGCGAAGCGACCATGGCTCCGATCCACAATCTTTTTTTTTCAAGTGCGCGTAGCGAAATCACATATTTTTAACGGGATAATGGGCGCATAACAACCATAGCTCTTTAATTTACTTTGTTTTGTGCTTGAGGATTCGAACACCAAGACTTGCTTATTAAATGAATTTTTTTGCTTATTATATACTGATTAATATCGAGGTTCGTTTGGAAAAAGTGGCCCAGCTAGCGGGAGTAGCTCGCTAGTTAGATTAATAACAATCGTTGTCGCAATTATAAAAAGTTAAGTTATTTTAGAAGATATTGAAAAAAAGGACATACATTAAAGGATTAAGGATAAAATTTTTCGTACGTAATATAGGACTCTGTTATTATGTAAGCAATGTTTTGATCGCTATAAAAATTATGTTATTATAATTATTTTATTAACTATAGTATTGATTTATAAGTCTAAAATTTTAGTCTTTGACAATATCATTCTCCAATGATTATTGTAATTTGTTAAATTATATATATATTTTAAAATTTTGATTATTAAAAAATATTGTTTTTTGCAGTTTATACTAAAAATTTATTTTCATTTGTCATATGTTTAAAATCATTTTTTTTTTTAAATTTCTCTGAGAACATGGCTTTCAATGAAAAATTGTATTATTAGATTCTAATCTTTTACTCTCAGTTTAGGAATTCATTATTAAATCATAGTTATTTATTTAGGAAAAAACGAAATTTAGTTTAAAACACTCGGAGTCATATTGTTATTGTTCTTTCACTACATTGATTATACAAATACAGTCGAGTCTCTATGTAACGAAATCCATTGTTCACTCAAAAAGTTCGTTATATAGAAAAATTCGATGTATAGAGAAAATCGGAAATTTTTTCATTTGATGTGTAATTTTTGATAAAAATGTTTTAAGGCAGTTTAATAAGGGTTTAATGCTAAAAATTAATTTGATATTATGTTTTTTATTTATTTAAGTAATTTCGAAACAGGAAAATAAACGTTTATTTAAAGATTGGTAAAACAACGCAGAAATTGTTGAAGAAATCTGTAATTTTCTACTGTTTTGATTTCAAAGCTTTTATACCTTTATAAAAATTTTCAAACTTTAAAAAGGATTGTAAATAGGAGTTTTAAACATTTTTTTTCCATCTGACGTGCTCCCCTTTTAATGCCAAAAACAATAATCATTTTCCTTCCTGGTTTTGTTTTAAGTTTTCACTTGCACATTAATTGTCTCTTTCATCAACATCTTTTACAATGTTGCTTAAAATGTTACTATCAGTGGAACGCTACATAACAATAAGATTGGTATACATCTCCAAAAAGTCAAAGAGAGCTGAATTTTCTTCGATATTTCCATGCATCTTAATTTTTCTACATTTTTCTTTTGAGTCTACTACCCTCAGCTTCAAAATTCACAAAAAAGCATGATTTTTTAAAGCATTTATTAATGTTTTTTTAAGTGACATTCAGTCGCTAAGCTTTATAAGCTTTATAGCTTTAAAAGCCTTATATTAGAGGTCTGCACGGGCCGGAATTTCCAGGCCCGGCCCGTCCCGGCCCGTAGGAAAATTTTTTCGGCCCGATCCGCCCGTTGTAAAACTCAAAAGTTCGGCCCGGGCCCGGTCCGGCCCGGCCCGTTTAAATTTTTATATTTTAGGCCCGGCCCGGCCCGTACAGAAATCAGTGAAAACAGGCCCGGCCCGGCCCGTTTTGGCCCGTTACAATTTCTACGATTTCTAAAAAATTCAGATTTTTTTCATATAATTAAGATTTCTTTAAAGAATACTGCATGCATATCTATGGAATGATTTTACAGTATATTTTACAGGAAATACACATTAGCAACATTAGTGATTACTAAGATTCTTAGGCTTTCAACAATCAAATAAAGATTCATCAAAAAATTAATATTGCTTAGAATAAAAGAAAAAAGAAAGAAAGTTAAAAACATCGTAACTTTTGAAGCTGTTTAATAAAAGAAGATTTATAAAAATATTTTTATATCATTTTATTAAAGATTTTAAATCCAAATTCATTCGTTAACTCAAATATGCGCCTTTCTGATACATTTCTAAATTCATTTTTTTTTTTATCAGAAACGCACAGCTGGTATCTTTATTCAGAAACTATATAATCAAGTGGCATTATCCGTTTTTTGATACAAGCAATTTAAGAATACTGAAAGGAAATAAATTATTATTATTGTTAGCATTTTCAATAGAATTTCCGGAAGCTACAGCATGGGAAGGGAGAAAAACCTGCAACCATTTGAGAAACTATTGTATCTGAACAAATTTATGCAAGCATTTTATTCATTAAAAATGAAAAATGCTATTCGATTCCAAATGCCTTCAATAGCCAGGCTTATCACTTTTATATTTTTACAATTAAAAATTAATCTGAAAATGTCTCAAACTTTCGCGATATTGAGAAATTAATTTAAAAACCATCAAACTTTCGCGTTATTGAGAAATTAATTTAAAAACCATCAAGAAGTATATATCCAAAGATTAATCTAACATAAGTTCTTTATCGTTGTTAATAATTTTACAAATCATGTTGTCTGCCCTACAGATCTTAAGAACAATTAAGTCTTGTTCCGTTCCGGCAAGTCTATATGTAGAAAAATAATGCAAGCTTGATCTCGGCCCGGTATGAGTCAGCTAAAAAAATATTAAAATGGGTTACACACAATTTAACTGTCCGATGCCGATCTCACACTGTACAAGTTACATTTTAATATTGATGCTGTCAAACTAGTATGGCTCGTGAGGCACATTTATATTTATTCTCGTTAAAACCATTTGCGTTGAAAATAAGATTATATTTTATCGTTTCCGCTTAAATCTTCAAAACGGGCCGGCAGGCCCGAAAATTTTTTTATCGGCCCGGCCCGTTTGGCCCGTTCAATTTTTTTGCCGGCCTGGCCCGTTTATTTTGTTTCTCGGCCCGGCCCGGCCCGTTGAGAAAACTATTCTAATTCTGCCGGCCCGGCCCGGCCCGTTAGAAAATTTGTAACGATTCCGCCGGCCCGGGCCCGTGCAGACCTCTACCTTATATATAGCTTTTATAAAGCTTTATTTCTCCTTTCAGAAATTAACGTAAAGATTTTTTTTCTTTGTGTGTGTGTATGAAGGGGGGGAGGGGTGAATGTCTTCTTTTTTGGCAAAAGCAAAAAAGTACGAATATACAGTTATGAAATATAATCCAGGAATCAGTAAATACAAATGTATTCCACAAACAATTTGGAGCATTGTCTAAACAAATGCAGAGAAATTTTAGAAATAAAATCGTTATATAGAGTTTTTAATTCGCTATATGGAGATTATTTTTAATGTAATAATGAAAAAAAATGATCGTTCCTATGCAAAATTCGTTAAACAGAGAGATTCGTTGGATGGAGTTTCGTTATAGAGAGACTCGACTGTACTGATGTTTTATGTATAAAGTTGAATATTTAAGGATATATGCTTTCGGAAAATATTTTTTTAATTAATAGTGTTAGTAATAAGAGAAGCTTGGGAAAGCTTAATCTTAAAATGAGTTTTGTTTTGTGTAATCGATTATCGATAATTAATTATACATAAAGCTAATAATCTGAAAATCTCAATAAATTTTACTGATATAAAAGTTGGATCAGTAGAAAACATTGAGTTCATAGATTTGAAATTAGGCTATGAAATTGTTGTCTTGTCCCTGCGTTTTCAGATTCCATAGTCATTTTCGCTTTTTAAATGGGAATTGAAACATAACTTATAAAACATACATCTGTTAAATAAAATATTGTTTTTCGTTATTCAACATTGCAGATTATTATGTTTACATTTTTATGTTTATTTTTACACTGAGCTTATTAATAATAAGTTCGAAACCACAAGGGTCGTGCGACCGCTTTAGAAACCTGAGCCCAACACCTTCCCTCTTTTCGATGTCATTAATTTAATCAAGTTTCCTTTTAAATTTTTCTGGCGATTGTACACGATTGAAGATGATTGGTTTGGTTTTTGTTTATGACGGCCAGTTATCTACGCTTGGAATATATGCTCTAATGGGTGGGGGCTCCGTGGAGGTCTTTCTAAGGGAACCTAACCCGTATTTACGCAAGGAAATCCAAGGTTCAAAGAAAACCGCGGAAAACTCCGAACGGTTAGTCAGACGGTCGCAATTGCATTCGAACCCAGCACCTACCGTCTACTAGTTTCGAGGCCAGAACCTCGCGGCCACTGGTGGGGGCCAAGATTGAAGATGAAGACAATAAGAAAAATTTATATTATTTAAAAAATCTCTACAATAACGCATGCTTCGTTAGCAATTAAAAGAAAAAGAAAACTTATTGTTTAATAAAATTTTTAGTTACAAATTTTATCTTTAGAAATGTTCAATATTAAGTTTTGAGAGTTTATGCAATTTTCATATTATAATGGAGGAAAATGAGCATAAAGACTGTTAACAAGTAGCAATGCTTGTTTTCTTGTCTGTTAAAACATTTTGTATTTATTACCATTTCAAGCAAGTTACAAAATGTTAAATGTTGCAATTCGTACAAAATATATAAAAGAAATTTTTTTATTAAAATTGTTTATTTAGATTAGACTCAGATCACGCACATAAAAACATAAAATAATCCTTCACATTCCTTTTCATATTTCATACCTTACAAAATTTCTGAAAATGCAAATAGAAAACATTTTAGCATGTTTTTTTTTTTTTTTTTTTTTCTTAGGGGCCATCCATAAATGATGCCACTCACTTTTTCCATATTTTTGACTCCCGTCCCCGGCTTTGTCACAAAGTGTCACACATCACTTTACCCCCTCCCCCCCCCTGTTGTCACATGTCACGCTATATTACGTAAACATATACTTGCAGTTAAGAAACAAAGCACTGCGTTTTAGATCACATTTGAAATTTTAATTTTAAACTGTAACTATGTGTTTTAATAACATTTGTGAGCTGAACAATAAAAATGATTCGTATTTTGTATAAAATAATATTTAGAAACAATAATAATAATATAGGATACTAATGAATTATTAATATATGAAAGATCAATTCAAAACAACAGTATTTTGGAATTTGAAATGGAATTTAATACATTTGGCTTTAAATTTTATCTTTATGAACCGAAAAACGGAAAATACTTTAATTAAAAAAAAAAAAAAAACCTTCATACTTTATAATTTAATCTACTGAATTTTAATGCTTTTATTTTAACCAAAATGTATGAGGTCACATTTCTGTCTACCCCCTTCCACCCCAGGGCCGTAGCTAGAAGCGAAACGATAGGGGGAGCTCAAGAGAATGTAGGGGGGGGGGCTCATAATTTTTTTTATTTCTCTCTAACGCAGAAAGATAAATTAGTGCATATTCATTAGTGTTTCTCATTAAGCTGTTGTAATAACTTCATTTTATGCTAATAAAGTATATGATGATGAAAATTTTGAGTGTATAAATGGTGCAAAATTAAACATCATGTTAGCTTCATATGTACAAATAAGATGTGGGAGTGTTAAATTACTTATTTTAGATATAATTTAGTAATAATACAAAACTGTGAAAGGGTCTCAAAACTAAATTAGATTTTTGAACAGAATTTCATTTGAATTTTCGGAACATTTAGTGACCTTGGAACTTTTTCCAGGGGGGGGGGATCTCAAAATATTTTAGGGGGGGCTGAGCCACCCATAGCGCCATCTTAGCTACGGCCAGTGTTCTCGCTGACATTTGACCAACGTTAGTAATTTGGCTAATTAAAAATAAAAAACATTTGCCAAGTGAAAAAAGGTATTAGCAAAATAGATTCGTCGTGTACCACTAAAAAATAATCTTTAATCCTTTAATGTACCTCCTTTTTCTCAATATGCTCTAAAATAACTTATATATATAAAGTTCTTATAACTGCGACAACGATTGTTATTAATCTAAATTCAACTATTCGCTACAATTATATTAAAAATATGCATATTCTAAATATCTTGCGTAATCAAGAAAAAAAATTCTAAAACCGATTTAACTCATTAAAATGTTATGAAAACCAACTTCCAAAGTTAATTCAGAATTTTATGATATTACACACAATGAATCTGAAACATCAAAATATGTCATATTCAAATGAACTATTATTTTTCTATAATTCCTCGGTTTTTCTTAGAAATCCATACTTCAAATGCAGTTTTAAAATTGTACTCTTCAAAACACAGGATAAAAACACACACACGCAAAAAAAAAAAAAAAAAAAAAAAAAAAAAAAAAAAAAAAAAAAAAAAAGAAGAAGAAAAGAAAGAAAAAGCAAAAATTGAGCAGTAGCAATTTGGCGAATCTAATCATTTGTTTACTCGCCAAATGAAGAATTTAGTCGCAATCAGGCGCAATGGCGAGCGACAGCGAGAACACTGGCTACGGCCCTGTCCCACCCCCTTGTCACAAACCCAAAATTTCAGGAACCCACCTTCCGCCCTTCAAGCGTGGACAGCCCCTTATTAATCTTCATTTTCAACTTATTGATTTTCATTTATTAAAAGGAGACACTATTCTTTTTTTCATAGAGAAGTTACAAATTTATATTTAAATCCAATTACACTTTTAAATTCTTCATTTGGCAATAGATAGCGAAAGTTGTCATTGATCTTTGCCTTGATTGCATGAAAGTTCAAAAAACAGTGATTGAAAATGATATTCGTGTTGTGTTTTATTGTTTTTATAGTGTCTATTGTTTTAGTTGCTGTTTCTTTTTATATGTAAAGCAGAACAAATTGTATCGACAGATTCTCAGGCATAGAGTGAAAGGGGAAGCGACGGCGACGGTGGCAGTGTTAAATTCAGGCACTTTTCTCCGGGAGGGACTTCAGTGGCTCCAGGGGGGAGAGACATTATAGAGTTCCGGAGGGGAATTGTACTTTTTGACCATTGAAAATGCAAAATTTCAAATTTTCCGAGAGGGACATTTTATTGCTCGGGGGGGGGGGATATCCCCCCCGGGCCACCCTATGAATTCAACATTAGGCAATGGAAATTACAAGTCTGGTTTTCTAATCTATACAAATCACCAGTCCAATTAAAAAAAAAAAAAGGAGCACATTTTTTTTACGTAGCAATTTTAAATTAACTAACGAATAGCTATCATTATGAGGAAAACTAAGAACTTGAATCATTTAATTTGTGAATGTTATTGTTATTAGGTAGCATTAAGAAAAAAAACAATAAAAATAAAAATGCCCAACCAGTGGTGAACACAAGCTAGAACTCGGCTCTATAGAGGGGGGGGGGGGCAGGTTGATAAACATCAATAAATCGAAAGAATATATTTAATAAATCCAGCGATGCTTTTTTTTTTTCTGGGAAATTAAAATTAGCTACTACATTTGTTATAATTCATTTAAACTTTGTTTACAGCAGTTATTAAACATAAAATGTTTGAATGAAATAACATAAAATTATGTTAGATGTATGCACTATATGATCAAAGGCCAAAGTTGACCAGCCACTTTCAATTTCAGTCATTTTGATAAATATATAGAAAAATACATGAGGAATTAGCCTGAAACTCTAAGAGTGTAAACATAATAGAAAAGGTCATAGATTTCTTAAAACATTATACTTGAGAATTGAGAAATAAATTATCTCTGAAATATCTTTTACACTGACTCAAAAGTATCTGAATATAATGATCAAAATTTAAATTAAACATACGAACAAATAAATACACACAGTTTGAATTATTATTATTATTTTTTCATTATACAATACAGGGCTAAAGGTACACGGCGAAAGGTTTACCGGACACTTGCAATTTTAGACATTTTGTAAAATATCTAAAAAAAAAAAAAAAAAAAAAAAAATACATGAGGAATCATACTGAAACTCTCAGTGCGTAGACATAACAGGTTATACACTCCCGTGAAGATTTTTTCCCGAAATTCAATAGGGGGCCATCAACAAATTGAAAAAGAACGAAGATCTTTTGGATAAACCTATTAAAACTAATGAAGCAAAAGCGGTCAAACTGTATATTATGATTAAATGGCTTATTGTAATACACCATGTTCATTTTTATGCTGATAGCATGCATATACTCATAGAGAAATTAAGGGTTTTTTTTATATAAAAAAATCTAATACAGTCTCAACTTTTTCAAAGTTTTTCGCTTATAATTTGCAGAGTTCTTCATATAATATAATGCTCTTTTTCAGAATAATGACAAGCAATATTGTACATAATACCCTGTAATAGAGGTCTGCACGGGCCGAAATTTTCAGGCCCGGGCCCGGCCCGAAAGTTAAAATATCGGCCCGGCCCCGGCCCGGCCCGAACGAAAGAAATATTGGCCCGACCCGGCCCGGCCCGAAAGTTAAAATTTCGGCCCGAGCCCGGCCCGGCCCGAACGAAAAAAATAATGGCCCGACCCGGCCCGGCCCGAAAGTTAAAATTTCGGCCCGAGCTCGGCCCGGTCCGGAAAAAAGTTTAAAATTCGGCTCAAACCCGGCCCGGCTCGAGTGAATTTCTACAGAACATTGATCTTTAATCTTATGGAAGAGTTCTGACCAAAAAAAATTATATTAGTCTTTTTTTTTCCATGTTTATAATCTCCATTTATGCAGAAGTTCCGTAGGCTGCGATATTTATGCTTTTAAATGAATCTTTGTTTGTTGTATGTAAATGTTTCAGTTATCACTAGTATTATTAATCCATATTCCCTGTAATGGAGACAAAAAATCGAAAAAGCGATATATGGTAAAATTTCCAAAGACGAAATCGCTTTGGAACGAAAAAAAAAATGCATTCCCTTCTTAACAGATGTAAATGTTTAATATATTTTTTTTTCTGCCGTATTGTTGTATTCATTTTGCATGGATGAACATTTTAAAAGAAACTTTCAGTTTTCAGTTTAAAAAAAAAAAAAACTCCGTCATAATCATGTTTTTTTTTTGTGTGTGTGTGTGTGTGTGTGTTTGTTTAATTCTATTTTAAAACGCCTAGTAATCTACGATTCTTTAACAGGAATAAATTCTAATGTTTAATTGTAGAATAAGGACGGCTTAAAAGTACATGCTTTTTTTGCAGAAATTTTTGGACAAAGCCAAATATTACTGATTTATAAAAAGTCGAGAAAAGGATTTTCATATAGGAAGATTCAATAGGAACTGATTATTTTGGTCCATGAAAACTAGGAAGAATGGAATCAGTCTCGGCTTCGTACGGGAGAAAAAAGTTAGGCCCGGCCCGATACTCCAGCAAAAAAATTAAGGCCCGAAAAGATTAGTGACTAGGCCCGGCCCGGCCCGGCCCGGCCCGAAAGGATTAGTGACTAGGCCCGGCCCGGTCCGGCCCGAGTCTTCAGAAGTAAGGCCCGAGCCCGGCCCGGCCCGAATGTTATTATTGGAAATCGGCCCGAGCCCGGCCCGCGGGCCGGGCCGGGCTCGCGCTTCGGACCGAGGCCCGCCCCGTGCAGACCTCTACCCTGTAATCAGAATTAAAAAATAGAAATTGTAAAAAAAATGAGCAGATTCCAATGGCGGATCTAAAGGGGGGGGGGCGATGGGGCGATCGCCCCCCTTGAGCCCAATAAAGGATCTGCAGAACTCATTAGATGCCCAAAAGGTGTTGATCCTAAGGTGGAAAAGGTGTTGATCCTAAACTCGAGATCTTCGCGACCCGGGTTGGGTCGCGCCAACTTTAATTTATTATACTGGGACTGGTTCAGGTCTTCACACTTTCAGAACCTGGTCGGGTCGGGTCCTATTTTTTTCTGCAGAGCTGGATCGAGCCACACTATTTTTTCCAGGTCGGGTCTGGCGCGAACTTCCTTCCTACTAGAGGTATACACGGGCCAAAATTTTCAAGCTCAGGCTCCATCCGGTATAAAGGCTAAACGCTCGATCTGGGGTCGACACAGCCTGCACTGTAAAAAAAAATTGGGAGAATTACAAAAATTTTTCTAGTAGAATTGTATTCCAAGAACTTTTTATGTAACGGCAACAATAAAAATTCATGTAACAGATACAGATTTGCACTTTGAATCAAACAAATTTTAAGGTTACTAAGAATTTTTTTGGGAAATCGTATTCCAAGAACTTTTTAAGTGACTATAACGAGCATTATAGATAAAATTTTAGTAAAGTTACCAAAATTTTAGTAAATTCTTTTGTAAAGTTACAGATGGTTTTAGTTTTGCTTACAAGTTTTGTAGATTGACATCATTTTCTTGTACAGTGTACACATAAAATTTTAGTAAGCGTAAGAGATTTCGGTTAATTTAGATTACTAAGGTTACAGATTTTTTTTACAGTGTGTATGCTACTATGGCGATTCTAAGGGGTGGGGGGAGGGGGCGAAGTCCGCTCCCCTTGGGCTAATAAAGGGTTTACAAAGTGACTTTATACATCTTCACGAGAAATAACTTGGGGTGAAGCTCGAGCCCGTCACGGCCTGGCACGAGTCGCGCCAGCGCAAGTCCACGAGATTTAACAGTGTAAGTTTCTCTCATTTTGAATCGGGTCGTGTTACGATCTTGCTTTTTTTGGAGATTCGGGTGGGGACAGGTTTCTTTTTCTTTCAGACCGAGCCTGGTCTCAATTTCTTTTTTCCTAGAAGTTTGCATTGGACAAAATTTCCAGGTCATGGCTCAACCCGGAATAAAAGCTAAATATTCAGTCCGTCTCTGATCTAGATAGTATGATAAACATTATTGGCCCGACCGCGACCCGTACAGTTAAACGTTCGGTACGTCTCTGACCTGAATTTCTTCGAAGGATAAAAACGAATTTCGTTAAAGGATCGCGGAAAAACGCAAATTTCGTCATAGGTCAACGATCAAAATTGGGTCAACCATTTTAGTAAAAGTAAAAACCGAATCTGTAACTGATTCAAATCCGAAATGTATGACAGTCTTCCCCGATGCGCTAAGCGCAGCTAAAAAGTAAAAGTTAACCGGACCAATAGCAAAATATAACTGTTAACAGGATCCAGATCCGACTCGAAGCAAAAAACCAGAAATTAACTTGATCCGCAGCAAACAGTAGAAATTAACCGGATTCAAATGCGACCCACAACAAAAAGTAAAAATTTACTCGACCAACAGCAAAAAATAGAAGCGAACCGGACATCCAATTTTGCAAAATGATCGCGGCGAAAACATGAATTTCTTCAAAGGATCGTGAAATAAGCGCTCTTTTCGTCCAAAAATTGCGAAAAAGAACGAAAATTTTATCAAAAGACTCACCCCAATCAGTTCAGGTCAACCTAAATCCTAAACTGCCCCAAATGCGCTAAGAACAGCTAAAAAGCAAATGTCAATCCGATCAACAACGAAATGTAGTAGTCAACCGGACCCAAACCCGACCCAAAAGCAAAAAATCAGAAATTAACTCGAACTGCAGCAAAGAGTAGAAGTCAATCGGACCCAAACACGACCCAAGTAGAAATTAACCCGAACAGGAGCAAAAAATGGAAACCATCCGGACCCAAACCGGACCCACAGAAAAAAGTAGGCGAAACACGACCCGTATTAAAAAAATAAGCTCCGACCCGTGCACCAGACTGGGGTTTCCAAATTTTTAAAATCGTCCCCCCCCCCCCCCTTGAGGACTCTCCAGATCCGCCCTTGGCAGATTCACTAAATAATCTTTCACTGCGCATGCATAAACGCTATGAAAATTTAATTTGCATATTGTGTTAGCTACATGTATACAGCAACTTTTGTGAAAATCTCAAAGCATAGCTTGAAAATTCTGAAAGTGATCGATGATTGAATAAGCTCAAAATCCACTATTACCAAAATAAGGCAAAAGGATGAGGGACTGTATTCCTTTATCCATTGATTAGTACCAATATAGAATACACAATTTGGCACGTACTACTACATTTGGATTATATCAGCTTAATATATGGCGTACATAAAAATCTGTAGTGCACAGGGTAGGTACAGGGTATAGGTTACTGCACACATTAGGTAGTGTACAGGGTAAGTACAAAAGAATTCAAGTACGTTTCCGTCTATTAGTAGAAATTTGCTGAAGGTGAATTCTCAACTGTGTTTTGCGCCTTCTTGCGATTAGGGGTGTAGTTGTAAATATATGAAACTTTTGTATACATTGGTGAATACATAAAAATCTATAGAACATAAACCGAGAATCCGAATATAATTTGAATTCTTTTCCAAATGTAGATGGTAATTGCCGAAGTTGAGTTTTGAAATATTTTTCATGATTTTCAAATGGTTTACTTAGACATCACCTTTCACCATAATATACTGTGTTTAGGGTTGCCAGATTGTACATTTTTCTTGTAAGATGTACATTTTTAAAGTGCCTTTTAGACATATCGTACGGTGTTCATTTAAAATGTGTCCTATACGTCAACTTATTTCATTTTTCTTTATTTTACTTTTCATAGTTTTAAAAAAAATCGTTTTTAGCTTACTTCAAAATTTAACATTTTGCTAAAATTAAGCTATACACAAATGCATCAAATGTAAAAAGACTTGTTTCTGATCAGAAATTCAAAACTCTTGGGAGAAATATCTATATATAAATATTATGCTAACGTATGCGGCACACGATTATTTGAAAATTGTTCAATGGCAACATCTGAATAAAATGTAAATAATCGGTTATTGTGAAAAAGTAATTTAGAAGGATTTAGACCAAGGTAAATCTGGTTTATTTACATTTTTCTCTTTAGCTGCAATTACGGAGTTTTAAAATATTATTATTTTTAGTTTTCTGTTACTTAAAGAAAAAAAATACACGTCATGAATTTTAAACGTTTCAGTTTAAAATTAAAGTTATGCATTATAAATGAAAAGAGTGTTAGGATTATATTTTAAACGAAATTAATGACAAAAAAATGCCACGGGAAGATTGTTTGGCGAATTATCACCAGTACCCGGTCAATATTAAAAATACTGAGTTTTTGAATTTTCTAGCAGAATTTTCTGATTTAGCACACAATTAAGCAGCTAAAATTAAATTATGATGAAAAGTTTAGTATAAATTTAAAAGAGACCAAACTGGTCGCCAAGGGCGGCTAGTATAATATTAATTGTGCATTTGCTGTAGCATTAGATCATCTGAACTTGCCTTTATTATAGACAATTATTATCTGCATAGTAAAATTTTTAATTTAGTAAATCTGTATCTTACGTTTTAATATTTTGTTTGATTTATTATCTCAATTCATGTTTAATTCCTTAATGATTACTCCTGATACACTCACAATCATATTGCCCATGAATGTGTTTGAACACAACAATTAAGAAGTTAACCCTTTATCTACCGACGATACTTACAAGTACTTAAAAATTATTTATTATAAAATTCTTTTAAGACGTCGATTAGTTGTAATACTGTTTAGAATGAGTTACAAATACAGTACTTTATTTTATTCCAAAAGCATCACATGGTTACACAAAACAAAAATATTTTTAAAAGGATTATTTCTTTTGACTTTGCATCTTTTCAGCTTTCTTGGCGCTGAGGGAGGAGGATGGGGATTTTTCAATGCGGAAATATTTCAATATTTATATTGTAAGAACATCTTATTTGAACATTTTATAATTCTACAAAATACTAAGAAAACAATTTAACTTACAAGATTTGAGTAGGGTTATAAATAATGCACAAAATTTCTGTAAATTCAAATTGAATAAATTTTTCTAGATCCTTCAAAAATTGATTAAATGATTGAGTAAATATTTTAATTAAGTTTAAACAATTTCCGTAAAATGCTTTAGAATGTAAAATTTTCATAAATTCATAATGGGGTAGACATATAAAAGGTTAAATACAAACTTCTTTTTCTTCCTGAGTATCTATTGCTAAAATTTTCACGATCATCATTGAATTGTAGGATAACTTGATTTATTATTTTTTTTACAATTCAATTAATTTTTCGTTCATAATGGGATATATAACAGTAAAATTAGTTAACAATGCCAGTAAAATAACATAATACAAACACAGCTGTAGAAAAATTATTAAATCGATTCATTAATATACGGGTCAATCCATTTCAAGTGGTCCAGCACTGGTCGCTCGACCATTTTTTTAAAAATCTGAAATTTTTTGTACAACAACCCTAACATGATGGAAGTTCAAAATGACCGTAACTTTAATTTTACTATTTCTTATTTGTGCATGGCGGCCATCTTTGTTTCATCGTGTTCAGCGATTTTCTCAGATTCTAGGGTAGACAAAATTGTAAATATCTCGTCTTTTATTTTCCCAATTAAAATGGGATTTGCAGCATTTTGTTCAAAATAAAATAGGCTAAATGTACAGTGGTAGAATAATTTTGAAAAATAAATTTTTACAAGTGAAATTTTAGCACAAAATTTAAGATATTTTCCAAAATCTATCCGTTTGCAAGAGAAAATTTTTCATGCAAGGAAAACTGTCAACCTTACACAATCTTTTCTACAAATAGGTCAAAAGTGTGTGCACTCATACACCAAGTCCCAGATCTGGGAATTGATTTCTCTTTGCGAAAAAAATTCCGAAATTCGTCAAAAGTTTCAAAAATCGCATATTTTAGGCTTTGATATCTCTGGTGGGGCACGAGATAAAAATCTGAAATTCTAGCCTTTGATAGCATTGTGTAGTAGTGTTATGTACAAAAAATTTCAAGAAGGAGATTTGACTACAAGCTGAGATATGACATGGACATGGACAATATGTGAAAACAATACTTCTAAACTATTTTAACCTGCTATGTGTTTGTTCATACCTACAAAATGTTAAACTAATGGTTAATGATGCAAAGTTACAAATATCATCTTCAAATTCTGTTTAAATCGTGATTTAAATAATTCAGATTGTATGCTAAGCCAATGCATTATTGCAACTATTTGTCCAGATGAACAAAACCTACTAGAAATGCTATTGGTCCATTTCAATGGCCATGAAAATATTTTGGTTGATTGACCGTTTTTAAAAAATCTGAAATTTTTTTGTACAACAACCCTAATATGAGGGAAGTTCAAAATGACTATTATTTTAATTTTAATATTTTCGTTTGAGCATGGTGGCCATCTTTGTTTCATCGTGTGCAGCTATCTCCTCATATTGAAGTTTGATAGCTCTTGTGTGGCGCGAGATAAAAATCTGGAATTCTGGCTTTTGATAGTATTTTATGGTACTGTTATGCACTAAAAATTTCAAGAAGGAGATTTGACTATAAGCTGAGATACGGTGATTAAAAACTGTTAAGAAATGCTATTAGGAGTACATTAGGACAAATGAGATTAGTCTCTTTTATTACAATATTTACACAGAAAATATCGTTTGTTGAAAACAGTTTAATCATAAATGTTTAATTTACAAAGATACAATATATGCTCAACAAAGAGCTTAACACTATTTACGAGAGATGTTATGAGTTCGACCTGTTACTGTTGTCAGTCCATCAGGCTGTTCTTTCTCAAAATTTTATTTGAAGCCACCCAAGTCTTCCCTTGTTAACTTGAAACAAATTCTCTAGGTTTAATAATTGAAACCATGTCAACTCGATCAGTTGCAACCCATTGTCTAAAATTTACTTTTCCTGAAATGTTTACCGAGTAAAATTGTTGCAATAGCATTTCTGGTAGGTTTGTTCATCTGGATAAATAGTGTATTGGCTTAGCATACATTCTTAATTGTTTAAATCACACAGAAGCATTTGAAGAAGATATTTGTAATAAACATTTAACTTTGTTACCATAAATAATTAATTTTAAATTTTGGATGTATGAACAATTACATAGTAGGTTACAATAGTTTGGCAGTATTGTTTTCACATATTGTCCATGTCATATCTCAGCTTGTAGTCAAATCTCCTTCTTAAATTTTTTTGTACGTAACACTACTACACAATACTATCAAAGGCCAGAATTTCAGATTTTTATCTCGTGCCCCACCAGAGATATCAAAGCCTAAAAAGGCGATTTTTGAAATTTTTGACGAATTTCGGAATTTTTTTCGCAAAGAAAAATCAACTCCCAGATCTGGGACTTGGTATATGTGTACACGCACTTGTGACCTATTTGTAGAAAAAATTGTGTAAGGTTGACAGTTTTCCTTGCATGAAAAATTTTCTCTTGCACACGGATAGATTTTGGAAAAAATCTTAAATTTTGTGCTAAAATTTCATTTGTAAAAATTTAATTTTCAAAATTATTCTACCACCGTACATTTAGCCTATTTTATTCTGAACGAAATGCTGCAAACCCGATTTCAATTGGGAAAATAAAAGACGAGATATTTACAATTTTATGTATCCTTGTATCTGAGAAAATCGCCGAACACGATGAAACAAAGATGGCCGCAATAGACAAACAAAAAATAGTAAAATTAAAATAACGGTCATTTTGAACTTCCGTCATGTTAGAGTTGTTGTACAAAAAATTTCAAATTTTTTAAAAATGGTCGAGCGACCAAAAAAATATTTTCTGGACCACTTGAAATGGATTGACCCAGTAATTACTTTTAAGCAAATTAGTTACTGAAAACATTACTGGCGCACATTCAACATAATTTAGTATGATATGAAAAAGGACGATAGCGCAATAAAATCAAAAATAAATAGTGCGTCGATAAAAATCTTCCGTTTTTTTCTGAGATAAATTTGGCAATCCTAACTGTGAAGCAGGACTCAAAATTGAAAAATTTACGTACCGAAACGCAATATAAAATTTTTGTTAACTAGATTTTTCTATAAGAATGTATACACAAGACTTTTATTTTATCTGTAGAAAAACAATTCGAAAAAATAGGTTCTAATGCACATGCATCTCAGATTTTATTTTTTAAAGGCCGAAACCTCTTGGGCCTTTATACGTTTTCATGGCCTAAATTGTTAATAAATGCGTCCCTTTTTATCCGAACTCCTTCGCTTTTGAAGAATATTTTCCATTGAGTTATTCCCCCATTTCTGCATTCCTATTAAGACCTCCGGGCCCAGAGCAGGATCTTTGAATTTTTTACACTCTAAAATTATATAAATTACCTAAATTTAATCCGATCTTTGTTTACGAACTCCGTTTAACATTTAGTTATTATTCTTTTATAATAAAAAATCTATATTAAAAATCCCAGCCGGCTATCGCCCAGATAGCTTAACAGGTAAAGTATTGGCCTTGTAAGCCATGTATCCGGGTTCGATTCCCGGCCCGGGCAATTTTTTGCTCAGTTGGAAATATTCAATTCGTATAATAACTTTACCAATCAGTTTGATTGTGTTAAAAATAATAGTATATCTACGTATCCATCGTTATATGGAGTTCCACTACCTGCGGTTTATTCTGCGAGCTGTTTCAAATGACAGACCAGATGATACGACCAATAAGGTTATCTGAGCGAAAAATCCCAGCCGGCTATCGCCCAGATAGCTTAACAGGTAAAGCATTGGCCTTGTAAGCCAAGTATCCGGGTTCGATTCCCGGCCTGGGCAATTTTTCGCTCAGCTGGAAATATTCAATTCGTATGATAACTTTACCAATCAGTTTGATAGTGTTAAAAATAATAGTATGTGTACCTTTGCCTGAATATTTGAAATATTTCTTTCAGGTATGTATGACCGGACAGGGTGGAGAGGAAGTGAGCAGTCACTAGGAGCAGATGTTATGTTCATATCATGGGAAAATGGATTATCTGGACAGTCTTTTCTTTTACAGGTACGTATTACTTCAGTACGTACTATCAGGCAATTTACATATCAGGAAAATATGTATGCCTTTGCCTGAATATTTGAAATATTTCTTTCAGGTATACGCGACCGGACGGGGTGGAGACGAAGTGAGCAGTCACTAGGAGCAGATGTTATGTTCATATCACGGGAAGATGGATATCTGGAAAGTCTTTTCTTTTACAGGTACGTATTACTTCAGTACGTACTATCAGGCAATTTACATATTAGAAAAATATGTATACCTTTGCCTGAATATTTGAAATATTTCTTTCAGGTATACATGACCGGACGGGGTGGAGAGGAAGTGAGCAGTCACTAGGAGCAGATGTTATGTTCATATCACGGGAAGATGGATTATCTGGAAAATCTTTTCTTTTACAGGTACGTATTACTTCAGTAACAACTATCAGGCAATTTACATATTAGAAAAATATGTATACCTTTGCCTGAATATTTGAAATATTTCTTTCAGGTATGTATGAGCGGACGGGGTGGAGAGGGAGTGAGCAGTCACTAGGAGCAGATGTTAAGTTCATATCACGGGAAGATGGATTATCTGGAAAGTCTTTTCTTTTACAGGTACGTATTACTTCAGTAAGTACTATCAGGCAATTTACATATTAGAAAAATATGTATATCTTTGCCTGAACATTTGAAATATTTCTTTCAGGTATGTATGACCGGACGGGGTGGAGAGGGAGTGAGCAGTCACTAGGAGCAGATGTTATGTTCATATCACGGGAAGATGGATTATCTGGAAAGTCTTTTCTTTTACAGGTACGTATTACTTCAGTACGTACTATCAGGCAATTTACATATTAGAAAAATATGTATACCTTTGCCTGAACATTTGAAATATTTCTTTCAGGTATGTATGACCGGACGGGGTGGAGAGGAAGTGAGCAGTCACTAGGAGCAGATGTTATGTTCATATCACGGGAAGATGGATTATCTAAAAAGTCTTTTCTTTTACAGGTACGTATTACTTCAATACGTACTATCAGGCAATTTACATATTAGAAAAATATGTATACCTTTGCCTGAATATTTGAAATATTTCTTTCAGGTATACATGACCGGACGGGGTGGAGAGGAAGTGAGCAGTCACTAGGAGCAGATGTTATGTTCATATCACGGAAGATGGATTATCTGGAAAATCTTTTCTTTTACAGGTACGTATTACTTCAGTAACTACTATCAGGCAATTTACATATTAGAAAAATATGTATAACTTTGACTGAACATTTGAAATATTTCTTTCAGGTATGTATGACCGGACGGGGTGGAGAGGGAGTGAGCAGTCACTAGGAGCAGATGTTATGTTCATATCACGGGAAGATGGATTATCTGGAAAGTCTTTTCTTTTACAGGTACTTATTACTTAAGTACGTACTATCAGGCAATTTACATATTAGAAAAATATGTATACCTTTGCCTGAATATTTGAAATATTTCTTTCAGGTATGTATGACCGGACGGGGTGGAGAGGGAGTGAGCAGTCACTAGGAGCAGATGTTATGTTCATATCACGGGAAGATGGATTATCTGGAAAGTCTTTTCTTTTACAGGTACGTATTACTTCAGTACGCACTATCAGGCAATTTACATATCAGAAAAATATGTATGCCTTTGCCTGAATATTTGAAATATTTCTTTCAGGTATACGTGACCGGACGGGGTGGAGTGGAAGTGAGCAGTCACTAGGAGCAGATGTTATGTTCATATCACGGGAAGATGGATTATCTGGAAAGTCTTTTCTTTTACAGGTACGTATTACTTCAGTACGTACTATCAGGTAATTTACATATTAGAAAAATATGTATACCTTTGCCTGAATATTTGAAATATTTCTTTCAGGTATACATGACCGGACGGGGTGGAGAGGAAGTGAGCAGTCACTAGGAGCAGATGTTATGTTCATATCACGGGAAGATGGATTATCTGGAAAATCTTTTCTTTTACAAGTACGTATTACTTCAGTAACAACTATCAGGCAATTTACATATTAGAAAAATATGTATACCTTTGCCTGAACATTTGAAATATTTCTTTCAGGTATGTATGACCGGACGGGGTGGAGAGGGAGTGAGCAGTCACTAGGAGCAGATGTTAAGTTCATATCACGGGAAGATGGATTATCTGGAAAGTCTTTTCTTTTACAGGTACGTATTACTTCAGTACGTACTATCAGGCAATTTACATATTAGAAAAATATGTATACCTTTGCCTGAACATTTGAAATATTTCTTTCAGGTATGTATGACCGGACGGGGTGGAGAGGGAGTGAGCAGTCACTAGGAGCAGATGTTATGTTCATATCACGGGAAGATGGATTATCTGGAAAGTCTTTTCTTTTACAGGTACGTATTACTTCAGTACGTACTATCAGGCAATTTACATATTAGAAAAATATGTATACCTTTGCCTGAACATTTGAAATATTTCTTTCAGGTATGTATGACCGGACGGGGTGGAGAGGAAGTGAGCAGTCACTAGGAGCAGATGTTAAGTTCATATCACGGGAAGATGGATTATCTGGAAAGTCTTTTCTTTTACAGGTACGTATTACTTCAGTACGTACTATCAGGCAATTTACATATTAGAAAAATATGTATACCTTTGCCTGAATATTTGAAATATTTCTTTCAGGTATACATGACCGGACGGGGTGGAGAGGAAGTGAGCAGTCACTAGGAGCAGATGTTATGTTCATATCACGGGAAGATGGATTATCTGGAAAGTCATTTCTTTTACAGGTACGTATTACTTCAGTACGTACTATCAGGCAATTTACATATTAGAAAAATATGTATACCTTTGCCTGAATATTTGAAATATTTCTTTCAGGTATACATGACCGGACGGGGTGGAGAGGAAGTGAGCAGTCACTAGGAGCAGATGTTATGTTCATATCACGGGAAGATGGATTATCTGGAAAATATTTTCTTTTACAGGTACGTATTACTTCAGTAACTACTATCAGGCAATTTACATATTAGAAAAATATGTATACCTTTGCCTGAACATTTAAAATTTTTCTTTCAGGTATGTATGACCGGACGGGATGGAGAGGAAGTGAGCAGTCACTAGGAGCAGATGTTATGTTCATATCACGGGAAGATGGATTATCTGGAAAATATTTTCTTTTACAGGTACGTATTAATTCAGTAACTACTATCAGGCAATTTACATATTAGAAAAATATGTATACCTTTGCCTGAACATTTGAAATATTTCTTTCAGGTATGTATGACCGGACGGGGTGGAGAGGGAGTGAGCAGTCACTAGGAGCAGATGTTATGTTCATATCACGGGAAGATGGATTATCTGGAAAGTCTTTTCTTTTACAGGTACTTATTATTTAAGTACGTACTATCAGGCAATTTACATATTAGAAAAATATGTATACCTTTGCCTGAACATTTGAAATATTTCTTTCAGGTATGTATGACCGGACGGGGTGGAGAGGGAGTGAGCAGTCACTAGGAGCAGATGTTATGTTCATATCACGGGAAGATGGATTATCTGGAAAGTCTTTTCTTTTACAGGTACGTATTACTTCAGTAGGTACTATCAGGCAATTTACATATTAGAAAAATATGTATACCTTTGCCTGAATATTTGAAATATTTCTTTCAGGTATACATGACCGGACGGGGTGGAGAGGAAGTGAGCAGTCACTAGGAGCAGATGTTATGTTCATATCACGGGAAGATGGATTATCTGGAAAATCTTTTCTTTTACAGGTACGTATTACTTCAGTAACTACTATCAGGCAATTTACATATTAGAAAAATATGTATACCTTTGCCTGAACATTTGAAATATTTCTTTCAGGTATGTATGACCGGACGGGGTGGAGAGGGAGTGAGCAGTCACTAGGAGCAGATGTTATGTTCATATCACGGGAAGATGGATTATCTGGAAAGTCTTTTCTTTTACAGGTACGTATTACTTCAGTACGCACTATCAGGCAATTTACATATTAGAAAAATATGTATACCTTTGCCTGAACATTTGAAATATTTCTTTCAGGTATGCATGACCGGACGGGGTGGAGAGGAAGTGAGCAGTCACTAGGAGCAGATGTTATGTTCATATCACGGGAAGATGGATTATCTGGATAGTCTTTTCTTTTACAGGTACGTATTACTTCAGTACGTACTATCAGGCAATTTACATATTAGAAAAATATGTATACCTTTGCCTGAATATTTGAAATATTTCTTTCAGGTATACATGACCGGACGGGGTGGAGAGGAAGTGAGCAGTCACTAGGAGCAGATGTTATGTTCATATCACGGGAAGATGGATTATCTGGAAAATCTTTTCTTTTACAGGTACGTATTACTTCAGTAACTACTATCAGGCAATTTACATATTGGAAAAATATGTATACCTTTGCCTGAACATTTGAAATATTTCTTTCAGGTATGTATGACCGGACGGGGTGGAGAGGGAGTGAGCAGTCACTAGGAGCAGATGTTATGTTCATATCACGGGAAGATGGATTATCTAAAAGGTCTTTTCTTTTACAGGTACTTATTACTTCAGTACGTACTATCAGGCAATTTACATATTAGAAAAATATGTATACCTTTGCCTGAATATTTGAAATATTTCTTTCAGGTATACATGACCGGACGGGGTGGAGAGGAAGTGAGCAGTCACTAGGAGCAGATGTTATGTTCATATCACGGGAAGATGGATTATCTGGAAAATCTTTTCTTTTACAGGTACGTATTACTTCAGTAACTACTATCAGGCAATTTACATATTAGAAAAATATGTATACCTTTGCCTGAACATTTGAAATATTTCTTTCAGGTATGTATGACCGGACGGGGTGGAGAGGGAGTAAGCAGTCACTAGGAGCAGATGTTATGTTCATATCACGGGAAGATGGATTATCTGGAAAGTCTTTTCTTTTACAGGTACGTATTACTTCAGTACGTACTATCAGGCAATTTACATATTAGAAAAATATGTATACCTTTGCCTGAACATTTGAAATATTTCTTTCAGGTATGTATGACCGGACGGGGTGGAGAGGGAGTGAGCAGTCACTAGGAGCAGATGTTATGTTCATATCACGGGAAGATGGATTATCTGGAAAGTCTTTTCTTTTACAGGTACGTATTACTTCAGTACGTACTATCAGGCAATTTACATATTAGAAAAATATGTATACCTTTGCCTGAACATTTGAAATATTTCTTTCAGGTATGTATGACCGGACGGGGTGGAGAGGAAGTGAGCAGTCACTAGGAGCAGATGTTATGTTCATATCACGGGAAGATGGATTATCTGGAAAGTCTTTTCTTTTACAGGTACGTATTACTTCAGTACGTACTATCAGGCAATTTACATATCAGAAAAATATGTATGCCTTTGCCTGAATATTTGAAATATTTCTTTCAGGTATACGTGACCGGACGGGGTGGAGAGGAAGTGAGCAGTCACTAGGAGCAGATGTTATGTTCATATCACGGGAAGATGGATTATCTGGAAAGTCTTTTCTTTTACAGGTACGTATTACTTCAGTACGTACTATCAGGCAATTTACATATTAGAAAAATATGTATAACTTTGCCTGAACATTTGAAATATTTCTTTCAGGTATGTATGACCGGACGGGGTGGAGAGGGAGTGAGCAGTCACTAAGAGCAGATATTATGTTCATATCACGGGAAGATGGATTTTCTGGAAAGTCTTTTCTTTTACAGGTACGTATTACTTCAGTACGTACTATCAGGCAATTTACATATTAGAAAAATATGTATACCTTTGCCTGAACATTTGAAATATTTCTTTCAGGTATGTATGACCGGACGGGGTGGAGAGGGAGTGAGCAGTCACTAGGAGCAGATGTTATGTTCATATCACGGGAAGATGGATTATCTGGAAAGTCTTTTCTTTTACAGGTACTTATTATTTAAGTACGTACTATCAGGCAATTTACATATTAGAAAAATATGTATACCTTTGCCTGAACATTTGAAATATTTCTTTCAGGTATGTATGACCGGACGGGGTGGAGAGGGAGTGAGCAGTCACTAGGAGCAGATGTTATGTTCATATCACGGGAAGATGGATTATCTGGAAAGTCTTTTCTTTTACAGGTACGTATTACTTCAGTAGGTACTATCAGGCAATTTACATATTAGAAAAATATGTATACCTTTGCCTGAATATTTGAAATATTTCTTTCAGGTATACATGACCGGACGGGGTGGAGAGGAAGTGAGCAGTCACTAGGAGCAGATGTTATGTTCATATCACGGGAAGATGGATTATCTGGAAAATCTTTTCTTTTACAGGTACGTATTACTTCAGTAACTACTATCAGGCAATTTACATATTAGAAAAATATGTATACCTTTGCCTGAACATTTGAAATATTTCTTTCAGGTATGTATGACCGGACGGGGTGGAGAGGGAGTGAGCAGTCACTAGGAGCAGATGTTATGTTCATATCACGGGAAGATGGATTATCTGGAAAGTCTTTTCTTTTACAGGTACGTATTACTTCAGTACGCACTATCAGGCAATTTACATATTAGAAAAATATGTATACCTTTGCCTGAACATTTGAAATATTTCTTTCAGGTATGCATGACCGGACGGGGTGGAGAGGAAGTGAGCAGTCACTAGGAGCAGATGTTATGTTCATATCACGGGAAGATGGATTATCTGGATAGTCTTTTCTTTTACAGGTACGTATTACTTCAGTACGTACTATCAGGCAATTTACATATTAGAAAAATATGTATACCTTTGCCTGAATATTTGAAATATTTCTTTCAGGTATACATGACCGGACGGGGTGGAGAGGAAGTGAGCAGTCACTAGGAGCAGATGTTATGTTCATATCACGGGAAGATGGATTATCTGGAAAGTCTTTTCTTTTACAGGTACGTATTACTTCAGTACGTACTATCAGGCAATTTACATATCAGAAAAATATGTATGCCTTTGCCTGAATATTTGAAATATTTCTTTCAGGTATACGTGACCGGACGGGGTGGAGAGGAAGTGAGCAGTCACTAGGAGCAGATGTTATGTTCATATCACGGGAAGATGGATTATCTGGAAAGTCTTTTCTTTTACAGGTACGTATTACTTCAGTACGTACTATCAGGCAATTTACATATTAGAAAAATATGTATAACTTTGCCTGAACATTTGAAATATTTCTTTCAGGTATGTATGACCGGACGGGGTGGAGAGGGAGTGAGCAGTCACTAAGAGCAGATGTTATGTTCATATCACGGGAAGATGGATTTTCTGGAAAGTCTTTTCTTTTACAGGTACGTATTACTTCAGTACGTACTATCAGGCAATTTACATATTAGAAAAATATGTATACCTTTGCCTGAACATTTGAAATATTTCTTTCAGGTATGTATGACCGGACGGGGTGGAGAGGGAGTGAGCAGTCACTAGGAGCAGATGTTATGTTCATATCACGGGAAGATGGATTATCTAAAAGGTCTTTTCTTTTACAGGTACGTATTACTTCAGTACGTACTATCAGGCAATTTACATATTAGAAAAATATGTATACCTTTGCCTGAATATTTGAAATATTTCTTTCAGGTATACATGACCGGACGGGGTGGAGAGGAAGTGAGCAGTCACTAGGAGCAGATGTTATGTTCATATCACGGGAAGATGGATTATCTGGAAAATCTTTTCTTTTACAGGTACGTATTACTTCAGTAACTACTATCAGGCAATTTACATATTAGAAAAATATGTATACCTTTGCCTGAACATTTGAAATATTTCTTTCAGGTATGTATGACCGGACGGGGTGGAGAGGGAGTGAGCAGTCACTAGGAGCAGATGTTATGTTCATATCACGGGAAGATGGATTATCTGGAAAGTCTTTTCTTTTACAGGTACGTATTACTTCAGTACGTACTATCAGGCAATTTACATATTAGAAAAATATGTATACCTTTGCCTGAATATTTGCAATATTTCTTTCATGTATGTATGACCGGACGGGGTGGAGAGGAAGTGAGCAGTCACTAGGAGCAGATGTTATGTTCATATCACGGGAAGATGGATTATCTGGAAAGTCTTTTCTTTTACAGGTACGTATTACTTCAGTACGTACTATCAGGCAATTTACATATTAGAAAAATATGTATACCTTTGCCTGAACATTTGAAATATTTCTTTCAGGTATGTATGACCGGACGGGGTGGAGAGGGAGTGAGCAGTCACTAGGAGCAGATGTTATGTTCATATCACGGGAAGATGGATTATCTAAAAGGTCTTTTCTTTTACAGGTACGTATTACTTCAGTACGTACTATCAGGCAATTTACATATTAGAAAAATATGTATACCTTTGCCTGAATATTTGAAATATTTCTTTCAGGTATACATGACCGGACGGGGTGGAGAGGAAGTGAGCAGTCACTAGGAGCAGATGTTATGTTCATATCACGGGAAGATGGATTATCTGGAAAGTCTTTTCTTTTACAGGTACGTATTACTTCAGTACGTACTATCAGGCAATTTACATATTAGAAAAATATGTATACCTTTGCCTGAACATTTGCAATATTTCTTTCATGTATGTATGACCGGACGGGGTGGAGAGGAAGTGAGCAGTCACTAGGAGCAGATGTTATGTTCATATCACGGGAAGATGGATTATCTGGAAAGTCTTTTCTTTTACAGGTACGTATTACTTCAGTACGTACTATCAGGCAATTTACATATTAGAAAAATATGTATACCTTTGCCTGAACATTTGAAATATTTCTTTCAGGTATGTATGACCGGACGGGGTGGAGAGGAAGTGAGCAGTCACTAGGAGCAGATGTTATGTTCATATCACGGGAAGATGGATTATCTGGAAAGTCTTTTCTTTTACAGGTACGTATTACTTCAGTACGTACTATCAGGCAATTTACATATCAGAAAAATATGTATGCCTTTGCCTGAATATTTGAAATATTTCTTTCAGGTATACGTGACCGGACGGGGTGGAGAGGAAGTGAGCAGTCACTAGGAGCAGATGTTATGTTCATATCACGGGAAGATGGATTATCTGGAAAGTCTTTTCTTTTACAGGTACGTATTACTTCAGTACGTACTATCAGGCAATTTACATATTAGAAAAATATGTATAACTTTGCCTGAACATTTGAAATATTTCTTTCAGGTATGTATGACCGGACGGGGTGGAGAGGGAGTGAGCAGTCACTAAGAGCAGATGTTATGTTCATATCACGGGAAGATGGATTTTCTGGAAAGTCTTTTCTTTTACAGGTACGTATTACTTCAGTACGTACTATCAGGCAATTTACATATTAGAAAAATATGTATACCTTTGCCTGAACATTTGAAATATTTCTTTCAGGTATGTATGACCGGACGGGGTGGAGAGGGAGTGAGCAGTCACTAGGAGCAGATGTTATGTTCATATCACGGGAAGATGGATTATCTGGAAAGTCTTTTCTTTTACAGGCACGTATTACTTCAGTACGTACTATCAGGCAATTTACATATTAGAAAAATATGTATACCTTTGCCTGAATATTTGAAATATTTCTTTCAGGTATACATGACCGGACGGGGTGGAGAGGAAGTGAGCAGTCACTAGGAGCAGATGTTATGTTCATATCACGGGAAGATGGATTATCTGGAAAATCTTTTCTTTTACAGGTACGTATTACTTCAGTAACTACTATCAGGCAATTTACATATTAGAAAAATATGTATACCTTTGCCTGAACATTTGAAATATTTCTTTCAGGTATGTATGACCGGACGGGGTGGAGAGGGAGTGAGCAGTCACTAGGAGCAGATGTTATGTTCATATCACGGGAAGATGGATTATCTGGAAAGTCTTTTCTTTTACAGGTACGTATTACTTCAGTACGCACTATCAGGCAATTTACATATTAGAAAAATATGAATACCTTTGCCTGAACATTTGAAATATTTCTTTCAGGTATGTATGACCGGACGGGGTGGAGAGGAAGTGAGCAGTCACTAGGAGCAGATGTTATGTTCATATCACGGGAAGATGGATTATCTGGAAAGTCTTTTCTTTTAGAGGTACGTATTACTTCAGTACGTACTATCAGGCAATTTACATATTAGAAAAATATGTATACCTTTACCTGAATATTTCAAATATTTCTTTCAGGTATACATGACCGGACGGGGTGGAGAGGAAGTGAGCAGTCACTAGGAGCAGATGTTATGTTCATATCACGGGAAGATGGATTATCTGGAAAATCTTTTCTTTTACAGGTACGTATTACTTCAGTAACTACTATCAGGCAATTTACATATTGGAAAAATATGTATACCTTTGCCTGAACATTTGAAATATTTCTTTCAGGTATGTATGACCGGACGGGGTGGAGAGGGAGTGAGCAGTCACTAGGAGCAGATGTTATGTTCATATCACGGGAAGATGGATTATCTAAAACGTCTTTTCTTTTACAGGTACGTATTACTTCAGTACGTACTATCAGGCAATTTACATATTAGAAAAATATGTATACCTTTGCCTGAATATTTGAAATATTTCTTTCAGGTATACATGACCGGACGGGGTGGAGAGGAAGTGAGCAGTCACTAGGAGCAGATGTTATGTTCATATCAGGGGAAGATGGATTATCTGGAAAATCTTTTCTTTTACAGGTACGTATTACTTCAGTAACTACTATCAGGCAATTTACATATTAGAAAAATATGTATACCTTTGCCTGAACATTTGAAATATTTCTTTCAGGTATGTATGACCGGACGGGTTGGAGAGGGAGTAAGCAGTCACTAGGAGCAGATGTTATGTTCATATCACGGGAAGATGGATTATCTGGAAAGTCTTTTCTTTTACAGGTACGTATTACTTCAGTACGTACTATCAGGCAATTTACATATTAGAAAAATATGTATACCTTTGCCTGAACATTTGAAATATTTCTTTCAGGTATGTATGACCGGACGGGGTGGAGAGGGAGTGAGCAGTCACTAGGAGCAGATGTTATGTTCATATCACGGGAAGATGGATTATCTGGAAAGTCTTTTCTTTTACAGGCACGTATTACTTCAGTACGTACTATCAGGCAATTTACATATTAGAAAAATATGTATACCTTTGCCTGAATATTTGAAATATTTCTTTCAGGTATACATGACCGGACGGGGTGGAGAGGAAGTGAGCAGTCACTAGGAGCAGATGTTATGTTCATATCACGGGAAGATGGATTATCTGGAAAATCTTTTCTTTTACAGGTACGTATTACTTCAGTAACTACTATCAGGCAATTTACATATTAGAAAAATATGTATACCTTTGCCTGAACATTTGAAATATTTCTTTCAGGTATGTATGACCGGACGGGGTGGAGAGGGAGTGAGCAGTCACTAGGAGCAGATGTTATGTTCATATCACGGGAAGATGGATTATCTGGAAAGTCTTTTCTTTTACAGGTACGTATTACTTCAGTACGCACTATCAGGCAATTTACATATTAGAAAAATATGAATACCTTTGCCTGAACATTTGAAATATTTCTTTCAGGTATGTATGACCGGACGGGGTGGAGAGGAAGTGAGCAGTCACTAGGAGCAGATGTTATGTTCATATCACGGGAAGATGGATTATCTGGAAAGTCTTTTCTTTTACAGGTACGTATTACTTCAGTACGTACTATCAGGCAATTTACATATTAGAAAAATATGTATACCTTTACCTGATTATTTCAAATATTTCTTTCAGGTATACATGACCGGACGGGGTGGAGAGGAAGTGAGCAGTCACTAGGAGCAGATGTTATGTTCATATCACGGGAAGATGGATTATCTGGAAAATCTTTTCTTTTACAGGTACGTATTACTTCAGTAACTACTATCAGGCAATTTACATATTGGAAAAATATGTATACCTTTGCCTGAACATTTGAAATATTTCTTTCAGGTATGTATGACCGGACGGGGTGGAGAGGGAGTGAGCAGTCACTAGGAGCAGATGTTATGTTCATATCACGGGAAGATGGATTATCTAAAACGTCTTTTCTTTTACAGGTACGTATTACTTCAGTACGTACTATCAGGCAATTTACATATTAGAAAAATATGTATACCTTTGCCTGAATATTTGAAATATTTCTTTCAGGTATACATGACCGGACGGGGTGGAGAGGAAGTGAGCAGTCACTAGGAGCAGATGTTATGTTCATATCAGGGGAAGATGGATTATCTGGAAAATCTTTTCTTTTACAGGTACGTATTACTTCAGTAACTACTATCAGGCAATTTACATATTAGAAAAATATGTATACCTTTGCCTGAACATTTGAAATATTTCTTTCAGGTATGTATGACCGGACGGGTTGGAGAGGGAGTAAGCAGTCACTAGGAGCAGATGTTATGTTCATATCACGGGAAGATGGATTATCTGGAAAGTCTTTTCTTTTACAGGTACGTATTACTTCAGTACGTACTATCAGGCAATTTACATATTAGAAAAATATGTATACCTTTGCCTGAACATTTGAAATATTTCTTTCAGGTATGTATGACCGGACGGGGTGGAGAGGAAGTGAGCAGTCACTAGGAGCAGATGTTATGTTCATATCACGGGAAGATGGATTATCTGGAAAGTCTTTTCTTTTACAGGTACGTATTACTTCAGTACGTACTATCAGGCAATTTACATATTAGAAAAATATGTATACCTTTGCCTGAACATTTGAAATATTTCTTTCAGGTATGTATGACCGGACGGGGTGGAGAGGAAGTGAGCAGTCACTAGGAGCAGATGTTATGTTCATATCACGGGAAGATGGATTATCTGGAAAGTCTTTTCTTTTACAGGTACGTATTACTTCAGTACGTACTATCAGGCAATTTACATATCAGAAAAATATGTATGCCTTTGCCTGAATATTTGATATTTCTTTCAGGTATACGTGACCGGACGGGGTGGAGAGGAAGTGAGCAGTCACTAGGAGCAGATGTTATGTTCATATCACGGGAAGATGGATTATCTGGAAAGTCTTTTCTTTTACAGGTACGTATTACTTCAGTACGTACTATCAGGCAATTTACATATTAGAAAAATATGTATAACTTTGCCTGAACATTTGAAATATTTCTTTCAGGTATGTATGACCGGACGGGGAGGAGACGGAGTGAGCAGTCACTAAGAGCAGATGTTATGTTCATATCACGGGAAGATGGATTTTCTGGAAAGTCTTTTCTTTTACAGGTACGTATTACTTCAGTACGTACTATCAGGCAATTTACATATTAGAAAAATATGTATACCTTTGCCTGAACATTTGAAATATTTCTTTCAGGTATACATGACCGGACGGGGTGGAGAGGAAGTGAGCAGTCACTAGGAGCAGATGTTATGTTCATATCACGGGAAGATGGATTATCTGGAAAATCTTTTCTTTTACAGGTACGTATTACTTCAGTAACTACTATCAGGCAATTTACATATTAGAAAAATATGTATACCTTTGCCTGAACATTTGAAATATTTCTTTCAGGTATGTATGACCGGACGGGGTGGAGAGGGAGTGAGCAGTCACTAGGAGCAGATGTTATGTTCATATCACGGGAAGATGGATTATCTGGAAAGTCTTTTCTTTTACAGGTACTTATTACTTAAGTACGTACTATCAGGCAATTTACATATTAGAAAAATATGTACCTCTTTGCCTGAATATTTGAAATATTTCTTTCAGGTATACATGACCGGACGGGGTGGAGAGGAAGTGAGCAGTCACTAGGAGCAGATGTTATGTTCATATCACGGGAAGATGGATTATCTGGAAAATCTTTTCTTTTACAGGTACGTATTACTTCAGTAACTACTATCAGGCAATTTACATATTAGAAAAATATGTATACCTTTGCCTGAACATTTGAAATATTTCTTTCAGGTATGTATGACCGGACGGGGTGGAGAGGGAGTGAGCAGTCACTAGGAGCAGATGTTATGTTCATATCACGGGAAGATGGATTATCTGGAAAGTCTTTTCTTTTACAGGTACGTATTACTTCAGTACGCACTATCAGGCAATTTACATATTAGAAAAATATGTATACCTTTGCCTGAACATTTGAAATATTTCTTTCAGGTATGTATGACCGGACGGGGTGGAGAGGGAGTGAGCAGTCACTAGGAGCAGATGTTATGTTCATATCACGGGAAGATGGATTATCTGGAAAGTCTTTTCTTTTACAGGTACGTATTACTTCAGTACGTACTATCAGGTAATTTACATATTAGAAAAATATGTATACCTTTGCCTGAACATTTGAAATATTTCTTTCAGGTATGTATGACCGGACGGGGTGGAGAGGGAGTGAGCAGTCACTAGGAGCAGATGTTAAGTTCATATCACGGGAAGATGGATTATCTGGAAAGTCTTTTCTTTTACAGGTACGTATTACTTCAGTAAGTACTATCAGGCAATTTACATATTAGAAAAATATGTATACCTTTGCCTGAACATTTGAAATATTTCTTTCAGGTATGTATGACCGGACGGGGTGGAGAGGAAGTGAGCAGTCACTAGGAGCAGATGTTAAGTTCATATCACGGGAAGATGGATTATCTGGAAAGTCTTTTCTTTTACAGGTACGTATTACTTCAGTACGTACTATCAGGCAATTTACATATTAGAAAAATATGTATACCTTTGCCTGAACATTTGAAATATTTCTTTCAGGTATGTATGACCGGACGGGGTGGAGAGGGAGTGAGCAGTCACTAGGAGCAGATGTTATGTTCATATCACGTGAAGATGGATTATCTGGAAAGTCTTTTCTTTTACAGGTACGTATTACTTCAGTTCGTACTATCAGGCAATTTACATATTAGAAAAATATGTATACCTTTGCCTGAATATTTGAAATATTTCTTTCAGGTATACATGACCGGACGGGGTGGAGAGGAAGTGAGCAGTCAATAGGAGCAGATGTTATGTTCATATCACGGGAAGATGGATTATCTGAAAAGTCTTTTCTTTTACAGGTACGTATTACTTCAGTACGTACTATCAGGCAATTTACATATTAGAAAAATATGTATACCTTTGCCTGAATATTTGAAATATTTCTTTCAGGTATACATGACCGGACGGGGTGGAGAGGAAGTGAGCAGTCACTAGGAGCAGATGTTATGTTCATATCACGGGAAGATGGATTATCTGGAAAATCTTTTCTTTTACAGGTACGTATAACTTCAGTAACTACTATCAGGCAATTTACATATTAGAAAAATATGTATACCTTTGCCTGAACATTTGAAATATTTCTTTCAGGTATGTATGACCGGACGGGGTGGAGAGGGAGTGAGCAGTCACTAGGAGCAGATGTTATGTTCATATCACGGGAAGATGGATTATCTTGAAAGTCTTTTCTTTTACAGGTACGTATTACTTCAGTACGCACTATCAGGCAATTTACATATTAGAAAAATATGTATACCTTTGCCTGAACATTTGAAATATTTCTTTCAGGTATGTATGACCGGACGGGGTGGAGAGGAAGTGAGCAGTCACTAGGAGCAGATGTTATGTTCATATCACGGGAAGATGGATTATCTGGAAAATCTTTTCTTTTACAGGTACATATTACTTCAGTACGTACTATCAGGCAATTTACATATTAGAAAAATATGTATACCTTTGCCTGAATATTTGAAATATTTCTTTCAGGTATACATGACCGGACGGGGTGGAGAGGAAGTGAGCAGTCACTAGGAGCAGATGTTATGTTCATATCACGGGAAGATGGATTATCTGGAAAATCTTTTCTTTTACAGGTACGTATTACTTCAGTAACTACTATCAGGCAATTTACATATTGGAAAAATATGTATACCTTTGCCTGAACATTTGAAATATTTCTTTCAGGTATGTATGACCGGACGGGGTGGAGAGGGAGTGAGCAGTCACTAGGAGCAGATGTTATGTTCATATCACGGGAAGATGGATTATCTAAAAGGTCTTTTCTTTTACAGGTACGTATTACTTCAGTACGTACTATCAGGCAATTTACATATTAGAAAAATATGTATACCTTTGCCTGAATATTTGAAATATTTCTTTCAGGTATACATGACCGGACGGGGTGGAGAGGAAGTGAGCAGTCACTAGGAGCAGATGTTATGTTCATATCACGGGAAGATGGATTATCTGGAAAATCTTTTCTTTTACAGGTACGTATTACTTCAGTAACTACTATCAGGCAATTTACATATTAGAAAAATATGTATACCTTTGCCTGAACATTTGAAATATTTCTTTCAGGTATGTATGACCGGACGGGGTGGAGAGGGAGTGAGCAGTCACTAGGAGCAGATGTTATGTTCATATCACGGGAAGATGGATTATCTGGAAAGTCTTTTCTTTTACAGGTACGTATTACTTCAGTACGTACTATCAGGTAATTTACATATTAGAAAAATATGTATACCTTTGCCTGAATATTTGAAATATTTCTTTCAGGTATACATGACCGGACGGGGTGGAGAGGAAGTGAGCAGTCACTAGGAGCAGATGTTATGTTCATATCACGGGAAGAGGGATTATCTGGAAAATCTTTTCTTTTACAGGTACGTATTACTTCAGTAACCACTATCAGGCAATTTACATATTAGAAAAATATGTATACCTTTGCCTGAACATTTGAAATATTTCTTTCAGGTATGTATGACCGGAAGGGGTGGAGAGGGAGTGAGCAGTCACTAGGAGCAGATGTTAAGTTCATATCACGGGAATATGGATTATCTGGAAAGTCTTTTCTTTTACAGGTACGTATTACTTCAGTACGTACTATCAGGCAATTTACATATTAGAAAAATATGTATACCTTTGCCTGAACATTTGAAATATTTCTTTCAGGTATGTATGACCGGACGGGGTGAAGAGGAAGTGAGCAGTCACTAGGAGCAGATGTTAAGTTCATATCACGGGAAGATGGATTATCTGGAAAGTCTTTTCTTTTACAGGTACGTATTACTTCAGTACGTACTATCAGGCAATTTACATATTAGAAAAATATGTATACCTTTGCCTGAACATTTGAAATATTTCTTTCAGCTATGTATGACCGGACGGGGTGGAGAGGGAGTGAGCAGTCACTAGGAGCAGATGTTATGTTCATATCACGGGAAGATGGATTATCTGGAAAGTCTTTTCTTTTACAGGTACGTATTACTTCAGTACGCACTATCAGGCAATTTACATATTAGAAAAATATGTATACCTTTGCCTGAACATTTGAAATATTTCTTTCAGGTATGTATGACCGGACGGGGTGGAGAGGAAGTGAGCAGTCACTAGGAGCAGATGTTATGTTCATATCACGGGAAGATGGATTATCTGGAAAATCTTTTCTTTTACAGGTACGTATTACTTCAGTACGTACTATCAGGCAATTTACATATTAGAAAAATATGTATACCTTTGCCTGAATATTTGAAATATTTCTTTCAGGTATACATGACCGGACGGGGTGGAGAGGAAGTGAGCAGTCACTAGGAGCAGATGTTATGTTCATATCACGGGAAGATGGATTATCTGGAAAATCTTTTCTTTTACAGGTACGTATTACTTCAGTAACTACTATCAGGCAATTTACATATTGGAAAAATATGTATACCTTTGCCTGAACATTTGAAATATTTCTTTCAGGTATGTATGACCGGACGGGGTGGAGAGGGAGTGAGCAGTCACTAGGAGCAGATGTTATGTTCATATCACGGGAAGATGGATTATCTAAAAGGTCTTTTCTTTTACAGGTACGTATTACTTCAGTACGTACTATCAGGCAATTTACATATTAGAAAAATATGTATACCTTTGCCTGAATATTTGAAATATTTCTTTCAGGTATACATGACCGGACGGGGTGGAGAGGAAGTGAGCAGTCACTAGGAGCAGATGTTATGTTCATATCACGGGAAGATGGATTATCTGGAAAATCTTTTCTTTTACAGGTACGTATTACTTCAGTAACTACTATCAGGCAATTTACATATTAGAAAAATATGTATACCTTTGCCTGAACATTTGAAATATTTCTTTCAGGTATGTATGACCGGACAGGGTGGAGAGGGAGTGAGCAGTCACTAGGAGCAGATGTTATGTTCATATCACGGGAAGATGGATTATCTGGAAAGTCTTTTCTTTTACAGGTACGTATTACTTCAGTACGTACTATCAGGTAATTTACATATTAGAAAAATATGTATACCTTTGCCTGAATATTTGAAATATTTCTTTCAGGTATACATGACCGGACGGGGTGGAGAGGAAGTGAGCAGTCACTAGGAGCAGATGTTATGTTCATATCACGGGAAGATGGATTATCTGGAAAATCTTTTCTTTTACAGGTACGTATTACTTCAGTAACAACTATCAGGCAATTTACATATTAGAAAAATATGTATACCTTTGCCTGAACATTTGAAATATTTCTTTCAGGTATGTATGACCGGACGGGGTGGAGAGGGAGTGAGCAGTCACTAGGAGCAGATGTTAAGTTCATATCACGGGAAGATGGATTATCTGGAAAGTCTTTTCTTTTACAGGTACGTATTACTTCAGTACGTACTATCAGGCAATTTACATATTAGAAAAATATGTATACCTTTGCCTGAACATTTGAAATATTTCTTTCAGGTATGTATGACCGGACGGGGTGGAGAGGAAGTGAGCAGTCACTAGGAGCAGATGTTAAGTTCATATCACGGGAAGATGGATTATCTGGAAAGTCTTTTCTTTTACAGGTACGTATTACTTCAGTACGTACTATCAGGCAATTTACATATTAGAAAAATATGTATACCTTTGCCTGAACATTTGAAATATTTCTTTCAGCTATGTATGACCGGACGGGGTGGAGAGGGAGTGAGCAGTCACTAGGAGCAGATGTTTTGTTCATATCACGGGAAGATGGATTATCTGGAAAGTCTTTTCTTTTACAGGTACGTATTACTTCAGTACGTACTATCAGGCAATTTACATATTAGAAAAATATGTATACCTTTGCCTGAATATTTGAAATATTTCTTTCAGGTATACATGACCGGACGGGGTGGAGAGGAAGTGAGCAGTCACTAGGAGCAGATGTTATGTTCATATCACGGGAAGATGGATTATCTGGAAAATATTTTCTTTTACAGGTACGTATTACTTCAGTAACTACTATCAGGCAATTTACATATTAGAAAAATATGTATACCTTTGCCTGAACATTTGAAATATTTCTTTCAGGTATGTATGACCGGACGGGGTGGAGAGGGAGTGAGCAGTCACTAGGAGCAGATGTTATGTTCATATCACGGGAAGATGGATTATCTGGAAAGTCTTTTCTTTTACAGGTACTTATTACTTAAGTACGTACTATCAGGCAATTTACATATTAGAAAAATATGTATACCTTTGCCTGAACATTTGAAATATTTCTTTCTGGTATGTATGACCGGACGGGGTGGAGAGGGAGTGAGCAGTCACTAGGAGCAGATGTTATGTTCATATCACGGGAAGATGGATTATCTGGAAAGTCTTTTCTTTTACAGGTACGTATTATTTCAGTAGGTACTATCAGGCAATTTACATATTAGAAAAATATGTATACCTTTGCCTGAATATTTGAAATATTTCTTTCAGGTATACATGACCGGACGGGGTGGAGAGGAAGTGAGCAGTCACTAGGAGCAGATGTTATGTTCATATCACGGGAAGATGGATTATCTGGAAAATCTTTTCTTTTACAGGTACGTATTACTTCAGTACGTACTATCAGGCAATTTACATATTAGAAAAATATGTATACCTTTGCCTGAATATTTGAAATATTTCTTTCAGGTATACATGACCGGACGGGGTGGAGAGGAAGTGAGCAGTCACTAGGAGCAGATGTTATGTTCATATCACGGGAAGATGGATTATCTGGAAAGTCTTTTCTTTTACAGGTACGTATTACTTCAGTACGTACTATCAGGCAATTTACATATCAGAAAAATATGTATGCCTTTGCCTGAATATTTGAAATATTTCTTTCAGGTATACGTGACCGGACGGGGTGGAGAGGAAGTGAGCAGTCACTAGGAGCAGATGTTATGTTCATATCACGGGAAGATGGATTATCTGGAAAGTCTTTTCTTTTACAGGTACGTATTACTTCAGTACGTACTATCAGGCAATTTACATATTAGAAAAATATGTATACCTTTGCCTGAACATTTGAAATATTTCTTTCAGGTATGTATGACCGGACGGGGTGGAGAGGAAGTGAGCAGTCACTAGGAGCAGATGTTATGTTCATATCACGGGAAGATGGATTATCTGGAAAGTCTTTTCTTTTACAGGTACGTATTACTTCAGTACGTACTATCAGGCAATTTACATATTAGAAAAATATGTATACCTTTGCCTGAACATTTGAAATATTTCTTTCAGGTATGTATGACCGGACGGGGTGGAGAGGAAGTGAGCAGTCACTAGGAGCAGATGTTATGTTCATATCACGGGAAGATGGATTATCTGGAAAATCTTTTCTTTTACAGGTACGTATTACTTCAGTAACTACTATCAGGCAATTTACATATTAGAAAAATATGTATACCTTTGCCTGAACATTTGAAATATTTCTTTCAGGTATGTATGACCGGACGGGGTGGAGAGGGAGTAAGCAGCCACTAGGAGCAGATGTTATGTTCATATCACGGGAAGATGGATTATCTGGAAAGTCTTTTCTTTTACAGGTACGTATTACTTCAGTACGTACTATCAGGCAATTTACATATTAGAAAAATATGTATACCTTTGCCTGAACATTTGAAATATTTCTTTCAGGTATGTATGACCGGACGGGGTGGAGAGGAAGTGAGCAGTCACTAGGAGCAGATGTTATGTTCATATCACGGGAAGATGGATTATCTGGAAAGTCTTTTCTTTTACAGGTACGTATTACTTCAGTACGTACTATCAGGCAATTTACATATCAGAAAAATATGTATGCCTTTGCCTGAATATTTGAAATATTTCTTTCAGGTATACGTGACCGGACGGGGTGGAGAGGAAGTGAGCAGTCACTAGGAGCAGATGTTATGTTCATATCACGGGAAGATGGATTATCTGGAAAGTCTTTTCTTTTACAGGTACGTATTACTTCAGTACGTACTATCAGGCAATTTACATATTAGAAAAATATGTATAACTTTGCCTGAACATTTGAAATATTTCTTTCAGGTATGTATGACCGGACGGGGTGGAGAGGGAGTGAGCAGTCACTAAGAGCAGATGTTATGTTCATATCACGGGAAGATGGATTTTCTGGAAAATCTTTTCTTTTACAGGTACGTATTACTTCAGTACGTACTATCAGGCAATTTACATATTAGAAAAATATGTATACCTTTGCCTGAACATTTGAAATATTTCTTTCAGGTATGTATGACCGGACGGGGTGGAGAGGGAGTGAGCAGTCACTAGGAGCAGATGTTATGTTCATATCACGGGAAGATGGATTATCTGGAAAGTCTTTTCTTTTACAGGTACGTATTACTTCAGTTCGTACTATCAGGCAATTTACATATTAGAAAAATATGTATACCTTTGCCTGAATATTTGAAATATTTCTTTCAGGTATACATGACCGGACGGGGTGGAGAGGAAGTGAGCAGTCACTAGGAGCAGATGTTATGTTCATATCACGGGAAGATGGATTATCTGGAAAATCTTTTCTTTTACAGGTACGCATTACTTCAGTAACTACTATCAGGCAATTTACATATTAGAAAAATATGTATACCTTTGCCTGAACATTTGAAATATTTCTTTCAGGTATGTATGACCGGACGGGGTGGAGAGGGAGTGAGCAGTCACTAGGAGCAGATGTTATGTTCATATCACGGGAAGATGGATTATCTGGAAAGTCTTTTCTTTTACAGGTACGTATTACTTCAGTACGCACTATCAGGCAATTTACATATTAGAAAAATATGTATACATTTGCCTGAACATTTGAAATATTTCTTTCAGGTATGTATGACCGGACGGGGTGGAGAGGAAGTGAGCAGTCACTAGGAGCAGATGTTATGTTCATATCACGGGAAGATGGATTATCTGGAAAGTCTTTTCTTTTACAGGTACGTATTACTTCAGTACGTACTATCAGGCAATTTACATATTAGAAAAATATGTATACCTTTGCCTGAATATTTGAAATATTTCTTTCAGGTATACATGACCGGACGGGGTGGAGAGGAAGTGAGCAGTCACTAGGAGCAGATGTTATGTTCATATCACGGGAAGATGGATTATCTGGAAAATCTTTTCTTTTACAGGTACGTATTACTTCAGTAACTACTATCAGGCAATTTACATATTAGAAAAATATGTATACCTTTGCCTGAACATTTGAAATATTTCTTTCAGGTATGTATGACCGGACGGGGTGGAGAGGGAGTAAGCAGTCACTAGGAGCAGATGTTATGTTCATATCACGGGAAGATGGATTATCTGGAAAGTCTTTTCTTTTACAGGTACGTATTACTTCAGTACGTACTATCAGGCAATTTACATATTAGAAAAATATGTATACCTTTGCCTGAACATTTGAAATATTTCTTTCAGGTATGTATGACCGGACGGGGTGGAGAGGGAGTGAGCAGTCACTAGGAGCAGATGTTATGTTCATATCACGGGAAGATGGATTATCTGGAAAGTCTTTTCTTTTACAGGTACGTATTACTTCAGTACGTACTATCAGGCAATTTACATATTAGAAAAATATGTATACCTTTGCCTGAACATTTGAAATATTTCTTTCAGGTATACGTGACCGGACGGGGTGGAGAGGAAGTGAGCAGTCACTAGGAGCAGATGTTATGTTCATATCACGGGAAGATGGATTATCTGGAAAGTCTTTTCTTTTACAGGTACGTATTACTTCAGTACGTACTATCAGGCAATTTACATATTAGAAAAATATGTATAACTTTGCCTAAACATTTGAAATATTTCTTTCAGGTATGTATGACCGGACGGGGTGGAGAGGGAGTGAGCAGTCACTAGGAGCAGATGTTATGTTTATATCACGGGAAGATGGATTTTCTGGAAAGTCTTTTCTTTTACAGGTACGTATTACTTCAGTACGTACTATCAGGCAATTTACATATTAGAAAAATATGTATACCTTTGCCTGAACATTTGAAATATTTCTTTCAGGTATACATGACCGGACGGGGTGGAGAGGAAGTGAGCAGTCACTAGGAGCAGATGTTATGTTCATATCACGGGAAGATGGATTATCTGGAAAATCTTTTCTTTTACAGGTACGTATTACTTCAGTAACTACTATCAGGCAATTTACATATTAGAAAAATATGTATACCTTTGCCTGAACATTTGAAATATTTCTTTCAGGTATGTATGACCGGACGGGGTGGAGAGGGAGTGAGCAGTCACTAGGAGCAGATGTTATGTTCATATCACGGGAAGATGGATTATCTGGAAAGTCTTTTCTTTTACAGGTACTTATTACTTAAGTACGTACTATCTGGCAATTTACATATTAGAAAAATATGTATACCTTTGCCTGAATATTTGAAATATTTCTTTCAGATATACATGACCGGACGGGGTGGAGAGGAAGTGAGCAGTCACTAGGAGCAGATGTTATGTTCATATCACGGGAAGATGGATTATCTGGAAAATCTTTTCTTTTACAGGTACGTATTACTTCAGTAACTACTATCAGGCAATTTACATATTAGAAAAATATGTATACCTTTGCCTGAACATTTGAAATATTTCTTTCAGGTATGTATGACCGGACGGGGTGGAGAGGGAGTGAGCAGTCACTAGGAGCAGATGTTATGTTCATATCACGGGAAGATGGATTATCTGGAAAGTCTTTTCTTTTACAGGTACTTATTACTTCAGTAACTACTATCAGGCAATTTACATATTAGAAAAATATGTATACCTTTGCCTGAACATTTGAAATATTTCTTTCAGGTATGTATGACCGGACGGGGTGGAGAGGGAGTGAGCAGTCACTAGGAGCAGATGTTATGTTCATATCACGGGAAGATGGATTATCTGGAAAGTCTTTTCTTTTACAGGTACGTATTACTTCAGTAGGTACTATCAGGCAATTTACATATTAGAAAAATATGTATATCTTTGCCTGAATATTTGAAATATTTCTTTCAGGTATACATGACCGGACGGGGTGGAGAGGAAGTGAGCAGTCACTAGGAGCAGATGTTATGTTCATATCACGGGAAGATGGATTATCTGGAAAATCTTTTCTTTTACAGGTACGTATTACTTCAGTAACTACTATCAGGCAATTTACATATTAGAAAAATATGTATACCTTTGCCTGAACATTTGAAATATTTCTTTCAGGTATGTATGACCGGACGGGGTGGAGAGGGAGTGAGCAGTCACTAGGAGCAGATGTTATGTTCATATCACGGGAAGATGGATTATCTGGAAAGTCTTTTCTTTTACAGGTACGTATTACTTCAGTACGTACTATCAGGTAATTTACATATTAGAAAAATATGTATACCTTTGCCTGAATATTTGAAATATTTCTTTCAGGTATACATGACCGGACGGGGTGGAGAGGAAGTGAGCAGTCACTAGGAGCAGATGTTATGTTCATATCACGGGAAGAGGGATTATCTGGAAAATCTTTTCTTTTACAGGTACGTATTACTTCAGTACGTACTATCAGGCAATTTATATATTAGAAAAATATGTATACCTTTGCCTGAACATTTGAAATATTTCTTTCAGGTATGTATGACCGGACGGGGTGGAGAGGAAGTGAGCAGTCACTAGGAGCAGATGTTATGTTCATATCACGGGAAGATGGATTATCTGGAAAGTCTTTTCTTTTGCAGGTACGTATTACTTCAGTACGTATATCAGGTAATTTACAAATTAGTAAAATATGTATACCTTTGCCTGAATATTTGAAATATTTCTTTCAGGAATACATGACCGGACGTGGTGGAGAGGAAGTGAGCAGTCACTAGGAGCAGATGTTATGTTCATATCATGTGAAGATGGATTATCTGGAAAGTCTTTTCTTTTGCAGGTACGTATTACTTCAGTACGTATATCAGGTAATTTACAAATTAGTAAAATATGTATACCTTTGCCTCAATATTTGAAATATTTATTTCAGGTATAAATGACCGGTCTGGGTGGAGAGGAAGTGAGCAGTCCCTAGGAGCAGATGTTATGTTCATATCATGTGAAGATGGATTATCTGGAAAGTCTTTTCTTTTGCAGGTACGTATTACTTCAGTACGTATATCAGGTAATTTACATATTAGAAATATATGTATACCTTTGCCTGAATATTTGAAATATTTCTTTCAGGTATACATGACCGGACGTGGTGGAGAGGAAGTGAGCAGTCACTAGGAGCAGATGTTATGTTCATATCATGGGAAGATGGATTATCTGGAAAGTCTTTTCTTTTACAGGTACAAATTATTTCAGTATGTACTATCAGGCAATTTACATATTAGAAAAATATGTATACCTTTGCCTCAATATTTGAAATATTTATTTCAGGTATAAATGACCGGACGGGGTGGAGAGGGAGTGAGCAGTCACTAGGAGCAGATGTTATGTTCATATCACGGGAAGATGGATTATCTGGAAAGTCTTTTCTTTTACAGGTACGTATTACTTCAGTACGTACTATCAGGCAATTTACATATTAGAAAAATATGTATACCTTTGCCTGAACATTTGAAATATTTCTTTCAGGTATGTATGACCGGACGGGGTGGAGAGGGAGTGAGCAGTCACTAGGAGCAGATGTTATGTTCATATCACGGGAAGATGGATTATCTGGAAAGTCTTTTCTTTTACAGGTACTTATTACTTAAGTACGTACTATCTGGCAATTTACATATTAGAAAAATATGTATACCTTTGCCTGAATATTTGAAATATTTCTTTCAGATATACATGACCGGACGGGGTGGAGAGGAAGTGAGCAGTCACTAGGAGCAGATGTTATGTTCATATCACGGGAAGATGGATTATCTGGAAAATCTTTTCTTTTACAGGTACGTATTACTTCAGTAACTACTATCAGGCAATTTACATATTAGAAAAATATGTATACCTTTGCCTGAACATTTGAAATATTTCTTTCAGGTATGTATGACCGGACGGGGTGGAGAGGGAGTGAGCAGTCACTAGGAGCAGATGTTATGTTCATATCACGGGAAGATGGATTATCTGGAAAGTCTTTTCTTTTACAGGTACTTATTACTTCAGTAACTACTATCAGGCAATTTACATATTAGAAAAATATGTATACCTTTGCCTGAACATTTGAAATATTTCTTTCAGGTATGTATGACCGGACGGGGTGGAGAGGGAGTGAGCAGTCACTAGGAGCAGATGTTATGTTCATATCACGGGAAGATGGATTATCTGGAAAGTCTTTTCTTTTACAGGTACGTATTACTTCAGTAGGTACTATCAGGCAATTTACATATTAGAAAAATATGTATATCTTTGCCTGAATATTTGAAATATTTCTTTCAGGTATACATGACCGGACGGGGTGGAGAGGAAGTGAGCAGTCACTAGGAGCAGATGTTATGTTCATATCACGGGAAGATGGATTATCTGGAAAATCTTTTCTTTTACAGGTACGTATTACTTCAGTAACTACTATCAGGCAATTTACATATTAGAAAAATATGTATACCTTTGCCTGAACATTTGAAATATTTCTTTCAGGTATGTATGACCGGACGGGGTGGAGAGGGAGTGAGCAGTCACTAGGAGCAGATGTTATGTTCATATCACGGGAAGATGGATTATCTGGAAAGTCTTTTCTTTTACAGGTACGTATTACTTCAGTACGTACTATCAGGTAATTTACATATTAGAAAAATATGTATACCTTTGCCTGAATATTTGAAATATTTCTTTCAGGTATACATGACCGGACGGGGTGGAGAGGAAGTGAGCAGTCACTAGGAGCAGATGTTATGTTCATATCACGGGAAGAGGGATTATCTGGAAAATCTTTTCTTTTACAGGTACGTATTACTTCAGTACGTACTATCAGGCAATTTATATATTAGAAAAATATGTATACCTTTGCCTGAACATTTGAAATATTTCTTTCAGGTATGTATGACCGGACGGGGTGGAGAGGAAGTGAGCAGTCACTAGGAGCAGATGTTATGTTCATATCACGGGAAGATGGATTATCTGGAAAGTCTTTTCTTTTGCAGGTACGTATTACTTCAGTACGTATATCAGGTAATTTACAAATTAGTAAAATATGTATACCTTTGCCTGAATATTTGAAATATTTCTTTCAGGAATACATGACCGGAAGGGGTGGAGAGGAAGTGAGCAGTCACTAGGAGCAGATGTTATGTTCATATCATGGGAAGATGGATTATCTGGAAAGTCTTTTCTTTTACAGGTACAAAATATGTGAGCAGTCACTGGGAGCAGATGTTATGTTCATATCATGTGAAGATGGATTATCTGGAAAGTCTTTTCTTTTGCAGGTACGTATTACTTCAGTACGTATATCAGGTAATTTACATATTAGAAATATATGTATACCTTTGCCTGAATATTTGAAATATTTCTTCCAGGTATACATGACCGGACGTGGTGGAGAGGAAGTGAGCAGTCACTAGGAGCAGATGTTATGTTCATATCATGTGAAGATGGATTATCTGGAAAGTCTTTTCTTTTGCAGGTACGTGTTACTTCAGTACGTATATCAGGTAATTTACATATTAGAAATATATGTATACCTTTGCCTGAATATTTGAAATATTTCTTTCAGGTATACATGACCGGACGGGGTGGAGAGGAAGTGAGCAGTCACTAGGAGCAGATGTTATGTTCATATCACGGGAAGATGGATTATCTGGAAAATCTTTTCTTTTACAGGTACGTATTACTTCAGTAACTACTATCAGGCAATTTACATATTAGAAAAATACGTATACCTTTGCCTGAACATTTGAAATATTTCTTTCAGGTATGTATGACCGGACGGGGTGGAGAGGGAGTGAGCAGTCACTAGGAGCAGATGTTATGTTCATATCACGGGAAGATGGATTATCTGGAAAGTCTTTTCTTTTACCGGTACTTATTACTTAAGTACGTACTATCAGGCAATTTACATATTAGAAAAATATGTATACCTTTGCCTGAACATTTGAAATATTTCTTTCAGGTATGCATGACCGGACGGGGTGGAGAGGGAGTGAGCAGTCACTAGGAGCAGATGTTATGTTCATATCACGGGAAGATGGATTATCTGGAAAGTCTTTTCTTTTACAGGTACGTATTACTTCAGTACGTACTATCCGGCAACTTACATATTAGAAAAATATGTATACCTTTGCCTGAATATTTGAAATATTTCTTTTAGGTATACATGACCGGACGGGGTGGAGAGGAAGTGAGCAGTCACTAGGAGCAGATGTTATGTTCATATCACGGGAAGATGGATTATCTGGAAAATCTTTTCTTTTACAGGTACGTATTACTTCAGTAACTACTATCAGGCAATTTACATATTGGAAAAATATGTATACCTTTGCCTGAACATTTGAAATAATTCTTTCAGGTATGTATGACCGGACGGGGTGGAGAGGGAGTGAGCAGTCACTAGGAGCAGATGTTATGTTCATATCACGGGAAGATGGATTATCTAAAAGGTCTTTTCTTTTACAGGTACGTATTACTTCAGTACGTACTATCAGGCAATTTACATATTAGAAAAATATGTATACCTTTGCCTGAATATTTGAAATATTTCTTTCAGGTATACATGACCGGACGGGGTGGAGAGGAAGTGAGCAGTCACTAGGAGCAGATGTTATGTTCATATCACGGGAAGATGGATTATCTGGAAAATCTTTTCTTTTACAGGTACGTATTACTTCAGTAACTACTATCAGGCAATTTACATATTAGAAAAATATGTATACCTTTGCCTGAACATTTGAAATATTTCTTTCAGGTATGTATGACCGGACGGGGTGGAGAGGAAGAGAGCAGTCACTAGGAGCAGATGTTATGTTCATATCACGGGAAGATGGATTATCTGGAAAGTCTTTTCTTTTACAGGTACGTATTACTTCAGTACGTACTATCAGGCAATTTACATATTAGAAAAATATGTATATCTTTGCCTGAACATTTGAAATATTTCTTTCAGGTATGTATGACCGGACGGGGTGGAGAGGAAGTGAGCAGTCACTAGGAGCAGAAGTTATGTTCATATCACGGGAAGATGGATTATCTGGAAAGTCTTTTCTTTTACAGGTACGTATTACTTCAGTACGTACTATCAGGCAATTTACATATCAGAAAAATATGTATACCTTTGCCTGAATATTTGAAATATTTCTTTCAGGTATACATGACCGGACGGGGTGGAGAGGAAGTGAGCAGTCACTAGGAGCAGATGTTATGTTCATATCACGGGAAGATGGATTATCTGGAAAATCTTTTCTTTTACAGGTACGTATTACTTCAGTAACTACTATCAGGCAATTTACATATTAGAAAAATATGTATACCTTTGCCTGAACATTTGAAATATTTCTTTCAGGTATGTATGACCGGACGGGATGGAGAGGGAGTGAGCAGTCACTAGGAGCAGATGTTATGTTCATATCACGGGAAGATGGATTATCTGGAAAGTCTTTTCTTTTACAGGTACGTATTACTTCAGTACGCACTATCAGGCAATTTACATATTAGAAAAATATGTATACCTTTGCCTGAACATTTGAAATATTTCTTTCAGGTATGTATGACCGGACGGGGTGGAGAGGAAGTGAGCAGTCACTAGGAGCAGATGTTATGTTCATATCACGGGAAGATGGATTATCTGGAAAGTCTTTTCTTTTACAGGTACGTATTACTTCAGTACGTACTATCAGGCAATTTACATATTAGAAAAATATGTATACCTTTGCCTGAATATTTGAAATATTTCTTTCAGGTATACATGACCGGACGGGGTGGAGAGGAAGTGAGCAGTCACTAGGAGCAGATGTTATGTTCATATCACGGGAAGATGGATTATCTGGAAAATCTTTTCTTTTACAGGTACGTATTACTTCAGTAACTACTATCAGGCAATTTACATATTGGAAAAATATGTATACCTTTGCCTGAACATTTGAAATATTTCTTTCAGGTATGTATGACCGGACGGGGTGGAGAGGGAGTGAGCAGTCACTAGGAGCAGATGTTATGTTCATATCACGGGAAGATGGATTATCTGGAAAGTCTTTTCTTTTACAGGTACGTATTACTTCAGTACGTACTATCAGGCAATTTACATATTAGAAAAATATGTATACCTTTGCCTGAACATTTGAAATATTTCTTTCAGGTATGTATGACCGGACGGGGTGGAGAGGAAGTGAGCAGTCACTAGGAGCAGATGTTATGTTCATATCACGGGAAGATGGATTATCTGGAAAGTCTTTTCTTTTACAGGTACGTATTACTTCAGTAACTACTATCAGGCAATTTACATATTAGAAAAATATGTATACCTTTGCCTGAACATTTGAAATATTTCTTTCAGGTATGTATGACCGGACGGGGTGAAGAGGGAGTGAGCAGTCACTAGGAGCAGATGTTATGTTCATATCACGGGAAGATGGATTATCTGGAAAGTCTTTTCTTTTACAGGTACGTATTACTTCAGTACGTACTATCAGGCAATTTACATATCAGAAAAATATGTATGCCTTTGCCTGAATATTTGAAATATTTCTTTCAGGTATACGTGACCGGACGGGGTGGAGAGGAAGTGAGCAGTCACTAGGAGCAGATGTTATGTTCATATCACGGGAAGATGGATTATCTGGAAAGTCTTTTCTTTTACAGGTACGTATTACTTCAGTACGTACTATCAGGCAATTTACATATTAGAAAAATATGTATAACTTTGCCTGAACATTTGAAATATTTCTTTCAGGTATGTATGACCGGACGGGGTGGAGAGGGAGTGAGCAGTCACTAAGAGCAGATGTTATGTTCATATCACGGGAAGATGGATTTTCTGGAAAGTCTTTTCTTTTACAGGTACGTATTACTTCAGTACGTACTATCAGGCAATTTACATATTAGAAAAATATGTATACCTTTGCCTGAACATTTGAAATATTTCTTTCAGGTATACATGACCGGACGGGGTGGAGAGGAAGTGAGCAGTCACTAGGAGCAGATGTTATGTTCATATCACGGGAAGATGGATTATCTGGAAAATCTTTTCTTTTACAGGTACGTATTACTTCAGTAACTACTATCAGGCAATTTACATATTAGAAAAATATGTATACCTTTGCCTGAACATTTGAAATATTTCTTTCAGGTATGTATGACCGGACGGGGTGGAGAGGGAGTGAGCAGTCACTAGGAGCAGATGTTATGTTCATATCACGGGAAGATGGATTATCTGGAAAGTCTTTTCTTTTACAGGTACTTATTACTTAAGTACGTACTATCTGGCAAATTACATATTAGAAAAATATGTGTACCTTTGCCTGAATATTTGAAATATTTCTTTCAGGTATACATGACCGGACGGGGTGGAGAGGAAGTGAGCAGTCACTAGGAGCAGATGTTATGTTCATATCACGGGAAGATGGATTATCTGGAAAATCTTTTCTTTTACAGTTACGTATTACTTCAGTAACTACTATCAGGCAATTTACATATTAGAAAAATATGTATACCTTTGCCTGAACATTTGAAATATTTCTTTCAGGTATGTATGACCGGACGGGGTGGAGAGGGAGTGAGCAATCACTAGGAGCAGATGTTATGTTCATATCACGGGAAGATGGATTATCTGGAAAATCTTTTCTTTTACAGGTACGTATTACTTCAGTAACTACTATCAGGCAATTTACATATTGGAAAAATATGTATACCTTTGCCTGAACATTTGAAATATTTCTTTCAGGTATGTATGACCGGACGGGGTGGAGAGGGAGTGAGCAGTCACTAGGAGCAGATGTTATGTTCATATCACGGGAAGATGGATTATCTGGAAAGTCTTTTCTTTTACAGGTACGTATTACTTCAGTACGTACTATCAGGCAATTTACATATTAGAAAAATATGTATACCTTTGCCTGAACATTTGAAATATTTCTTTCAGGTATGTATGACCGGACGGGGTGGAGAGGAAGTGAGCAGTCACTAGGAGCAGATGTTATGTTCATATCACGGGAAGATGGATTATCTGGAAAGTCTTTTCTTTTACAGGTACGTATTACTTCAGTACGTACTATCAGGCAATTTACATATTAGAAAAATATGTATACCTTTGCCTGAACATTTGAAATATTTCTTTCAGGTATGTATGACCGGACGGGGTGAAGAGGGAGTGAGCAGTCACTAGGAGCAGATGTTATGTTCATATCACGGGAAGATGGATTATCTGGAAAGTCTTTTCTTTTACAGGTACGTATTACTTCAGTACGTACTATCAGGCAATTTACATATCAGAAAAATATGTATGCCTTTGCCTGAATATTTGAAATATTTCTTTCAGGTATACGTGACCGGACGGGGTGGAGAGGAAGTGAGCAGTCACTAGGAGCAGATGTTATGTTCATATCACGGGAAGATGGATTATCTGGAAAGTCTTTTCTTTTACAGGTACGTATTACTTCAGTACGTACTATCAGGCAATTTACATATTAGAAAAATATGTATAACTTTGCCTGAACATTTGAAATATTTCTTTCAGGTATGTATGACCGGACGGGGTGGAGAGGGAGTGAGCAGTCACTAAGAGCAGATGTTATGTTCATATCACGGGAAGATGGATTTTCTGGAAAGTCTTTTCTTTTACAGGTACGTATTACTTCAGTACGTACTATCAGGCAATTTACATATTAGAAAAATATGTATACCTTTGCCTGAACATTTGAAATATTTCTTTCAGGTATACATGACCGGACGGGGTGGAGAGGAAGTGAGCAGTCACTAGGAGCAGATGTTATGTTCATATCACGGGAAGATGGATTATCTGGAAAATCTTTTCTTTTACAGGTACGTATTACTTCAGTAACTACTATCAGGCAATTTACATATTAGAAAAATATGTATACCTTTGCCTGAACATTTGAAATATTTCTTTCAGGTATGTATGACCGGACGGGGTGGAGAGGGAGTGAGCTGTCACTAGGAGCAGATGTTATGTTCATATCACGGGAAGATGGATTATCTGGAAAGTCTTTTCTTTTACAGGTACTTATTACTTAAGTACGTACTATCTGGCAATTTACATATTAGAAAAATATGTATACCTTTGCCTGAATATTTGAAATATTTCTTTCAGGTATACATGACCGGACGGGGTGGAGAGGAAGTGAGCAGTCACTAGGAGCAGATGTTATGTTCATATCACGGGAAGATGGATTATCTGGAAAATCTTTTCTTTTACAGGTACGTATTACTTCAGTAACTACTATCAGGCAATTTACATATTAGAAAAATATGTATACCTTTGCCTGAACATTTGAAATATTTCTTTCAGGTATGTATGACCGGACGGGGTGGAGAGGGAGTGAGCAGTCACTAGGAGCAGATGTTATGTTCATATCACGGGAAGATGGATTATCTGGAAAGTCTTTTCTTTTACAGGTACGTATTACTTCAGTACGCACTATCAGGCAATTTACATATTAGAAAAATATGTATACCTTTGCCTGAACATTTGAAATATTTCTTTCAGGTATGTATGACCGGACGAAGTGGAGAGGGAGTGAGCAGTCACTAGGAGCAGATGTTATGTTCATATCACGGGAAGATGGATTATCTAAAAAGTCTTTTCTTTTACAGGTACGTATTACTTCAGTACGTACTACCAGGCAATTTACATATTAGAAAAATATGTATACATTTGCCTGAATATTTGAAATATTTCTTTCAGGTATACATGACCGGACGGGGTGGAGAGGAAGTGAGCAGTCACTAGGAGCAGATGTTATGTTCATATCACGGGAAGATGGATTATCTGGAAAATCTTTTCTTTTACAGGTACGTATTACTTCAGTAACTACTATCAGGCAATTTACATATTAGAAAAATATGTATACCTTTGCCTGAACATTTGAAATATTTCTTTCAGGTATGTATGACCGGACGGGGTGGAGAGGGAGTGAGCAGTCACTAGGAGCAGATGTTATGTTCTTATCACGGGAAGATGGATTATCTGGAAAGTCTTTTCTTTTACAGGTACGTATTACTTCAGTACGTACTATCAGGCAATTTACATATTAGAAAAATATGTATACCTTTGCCTGAACATTTGAAATATTTCTTTGAGGTATGTATCACCGGACGGGGTGGAGAGGAAGTGAGTAGTCACTAGGAGCAGATGTTATGTTCATATCACGGGAAGATGGATTATCTGGAAAGTCTTTTCTTTTACAGGTACGTATTACTTCAGTACGTACTATCAGGCAATTTACATATTAGAAAAATATGTATAACTTTGCCTGAACATTTGAAATATTTCTTTCAGGTATGTATGACCGGACGGGGTGGAGAGGGAGTGAGCAGTCACTAGGAGCAGATGTTATGTTCATATCACGGGAAGATGGATTTTCTGGAAAGTCTTTTCTTTTACAGGTACGTATTACTTCAGTACGTACTATCAGGCAATTTACATATTAGAAAAATATGTATACCTTTGCCTGAACATTTGAAATATTTCTTTCAGGTATGTATGACCGGACGGGGTGGAGAGGAAGTGAGCAGTCACTAGGAGCAGATGTTATGTTCATATCACGGGAAGATGGATTATCTGGAAAGTCTTTTCTTTTACAGGTACGTATTACTTCAGTACGTACTATCAGGCAATTTACATATCAGAAATATATGTATACCTTTGCCTGAATATTTGAAATATTTCTTTCAGGTATGTATGACCGGACGGGGTGGAGAGGAAGTGAGCAGTCACTAGGAGCAGATGTTATGTTCATATCATGTGAAGATGGATTATCTGGAAAGTCTTTTATTTTGCAGGTACGTATTACTTCAGTACGTATATCAGGTAATTTACATATTAGAAATATATGTATACCTTTGCCTGAATATTTGAAATATTTCTTTCAGGTATACATGACCGGACGTGGTGGAGAGGAAGTGAGCAGTCACTAGGAGCAGATGTTATGTTCATATCATGGGAAGATGGATTATCTGGAAAGTCTTTTCTTTTACAGGTACGTATTACTTCAGTACGCACTATCAGGCAATTTACATATTAGAAAAATATGTATACCTTTGCCTGAACATTTGAAATATTTCTTTCAGGTATGTATGACCGGACGGGGTGGAGAGGGAGTGAGCAGTCACTAGGAGCAGATGTTATGTTCATATCACGGGAAGATGGATTATCTGGAAATTCTTTTCTTTTACAGGTACGTATTACTTCAGTACGCACTATCAGGCAATTTACATATTAGAAAAATATGTATACCTTTGCCTGAACGTTTGAAATATTTCTTTCAGGTATGTATGACCGGACGGGGTGGAGAGGAAGTGAGCAGTCACTAGGAGCAGATGTTATGTTCATATCACGGGAAGATGGATTATCTGGAAAGTCTTTTCTTTTACAGGTACGTATTACTTCAGTACGTACTATCAGGCAATTTACATATTAGAAAAATATGTATACCTTTGCCTGAACATTTGAAATATTTCTTTCAGGTATGTATGACCGGACGGGGTGGAGAGGAAGTGAGCAGTCACTAGGAGCAGATGTTATGTTCATATCACGGGAAGATGGATTATCTGGAAAGTCTTTTCTTTTACAGGTACGTATTACTTCAGTACGTACTATCAGGCAATTTACATATTAGAAAAATATGTATACCTTTGCCTGAACATTTGAAATATTTCTTTCAGGTATGTATGACCGGACGGGGTGGAGAGGAAGTGAGCAGTCACTAGGAGCAGATGTTATGTTCATATCATGGGAAGATGGATTATCTGGAAAGTCTTTTCTTTTACAGGTACAAAATATTTCAGTATGTACTATCAGGCAATTTACATATTAGAAAAATATGTATACCTTTGCCTCAATATTTGAAATATTTATTTCAGGTATACATGACCGGTCTGGGTGGAGAGGAAGTGAGCAGTCACTAGGAGCAGATGTTATGTTCATATCATGTGAAGATGGATTATCTGGAAAATCTTTTCTTTTACAGGTACGTATTACTTCAGTAACTACTATCAGGCAATTTACATATTAGAAAAATACGTATACCTTTGCCTGAACATTTGAAATATTTCTTTCAGGTATGTATGACCGGACGGGGTGGAGAGGGAGTGAGCAGTCACTAGGAGCAGATGTTATGTTCATATCACGGGAAGATGGATTATCTGGAAAGTCTTTTCTTTTACAGGTACAAAATATTTCAGTATGTACTATCAGGCAATTTACATATTAGAAAAATATGTATACCTTTGCCTCAATATTTGAAATATTTATTTCAGGTATACATGACCGGTCTGGGTGGAGAGGAAGTGAGCAGTCACTAGGAGCAGATGTTATGTTCATATCATGTGAAGATGGATTATCTGGAAAGTCTTTTCTTTTGCAGGTACGTATTACTTCAGTACGTATATCAGGCAATTTACATATCAGAAATATATGTATACCTTTGCCTGAATATTTGAAATATTTCTTTCAGGTATGTATGACCGGACGGGGTGGAGAGGAAGTGAGCAGTCACTAGGAGCAGATGTTATGTTCATATCATGTGAAGATGGATTATCTGGAAAGTCTTTTATTTTGCAGGTACGTATTACTTCAGTACGTATATCAGGTAATTTACATATTAGAAATATATGTATACCTTTGCCTGAATATTTGAAATATTTCTTTCAGGTATACATGACCGGACGTGGTGGAGAGGAAGTGAGCAGTCACTAGGAGCAGATGTTATGTTCATATCATGGGAAGATGGATTATCTGGAAAGTCTTTTCTTTTACAGGTACGTATTACTTCAGTACGCACTATCAGGCAATTTACATATTAGAAAAATATGTATACCTTTGCCTGAACATTTGAAATATTTCTTTCAGGTATGTATGACCGGACGGGGTGGAGAGGGAGTGAGCAGTCACTAGGAGCAGATGTTATGTTCATATCACGGGAAGATGGATTATCTGGAAATTCTATTCTTTTACAGGTACGTATTACTTCAGTACGCACTATCAGGCAATTTACATATTAGAAAAATATGTATACCTTTGCCTGAACGTTTGAAATATTTCTTTCAGGTATGTATGACCGGACGGGGTGGAGAGGAAGTGAGCAGTCACTAGGAGCAGATGTTATGTTCATATCACGGGAAGATGGATTATCTGGAAAGTCTTTTCTTTTACAGGTACGTATTACTTCAGTACGTACTATCAGGCAATTTACATATTAGAAAAATATGTATACCTTTGCCTGAACATTTGAAATATTTCTTTCAGGTATGTATGACCGGACGGGGTGGAGAGGAAGTGAGCAGTCACTAGGAGCAGATGTTATGTTCATATCATGGGAAGATGGATTATCTGGAAAGTCTTTTCTTTTACAGGTACAAAATATTTCAGTATGTACTATCAGGCAATTTACATATTAGAAAAATATGTATACCTTTGCCTCAATATTTGAAATATTTATTTCAGGTATACATGACCGGTCTGGGTGGAGAGGAAGTGAGCAGTCACTAGGAGCAGATGTTATGTTCATATCATGTGAAGATGGATTATCTAGAAAGTCTTTTCTTTTGCATATACGTATTACTTCAGTACGTATATCAGGTAATTTACATATTAGAAATATATGTATACCTTTGCCTGAATATTTGAAATATTTCTTTCAGGTATACATGACCGGACGTGGTGGAGAGGAAGTGAGCAGTCACTAGGAGCAGATGTTATGTTCATATCATGTGAAGATGGATTATCTGGAAAGTCTTTTCTTTTGCAGGTACGTATTACTTCAGTACGTATATCAGGTAATTTACATATTAGAAATATATGTATACCTTTGCCTGAATATTTGAAATATTTCTTTCAGGTATACATGACCGGACGGGGTGGAGAGGAAGTGAGCAGTCACTAGGAGCAGATGTTATGTTCATATCACGTGAAGATGGATTATCTGGAAAATCTTTTCTTTTACAGGTACGTATTACTTCAGTAACTACTATCAGGCAATTTACATATTAGAAAAATACGTATACCTTTGCCTGAACATTTGAAATATTTCTTTCAGGTATGTATGACCGGACGGGGTGGAGAGGGAGTGAGCAGTCACTAGGAGCAGATGTTATGTTCATATCACGGGAAGATGGATTATCTGGAAAGTCTTTTCTTTTACAGGTACGTATTACTTCAGTACGTACTATCAGGCAATTTACATATTAGAAAAATATGTATACCTTTGCCTGAACATTTGAAATATTTCTTTGAGGTATGTATCACCGGACGGGGTGGAGAGGAAGTGAGTAGTCACTAGGAGCAGATGTTATGTTCATATCACGGGAAGATGGATTATCTGGAAAGTCTTTTCTTTTACAGGTACGTATTACTTCAGTACGTACTATCAGGCAATTTACATATTAGAAAAATATGTATAACTTTGCCTGAACATTTGAAATATTTCTTTCAGGTATGTATGACCGGACGGGGTGGAGAGGGAGTGAGCAGTCACTAGGAGCAGATGTTATGTTCATATCACGGGAAGATGGATTTTCTGGAAAGTCTTTTCTTTTACAGGTACGTATTACTTCAGTACGTACTATCAGGCAATTTACATATTAGAAAAATATGTATACCTTTGCCTGAACATTTGAAATATTTCTTTCAGGTATGTATGACCGGACGGGGTGGAGAGGAAGTGAGCAGTCACTAGGAGCAGATGTTATGTTCATATCACGGGAAGATGGATTATCTGGAAAGTCTTTTCTTTTACAGGTACGTATTACTTCAGTACGTACTATCAGGCAATTTACATATCAGAAATATATGTATACCTTTGCCTGAATATTTGAAATATTTCTTTCAGGTATGTATGACCGGACGGGGTGGAGAGGAAGTGAGCAGTCACTAGGAGCAGATGTTATGTTCATATCATGTGAAGATGGATTATCTGGAAATTCTTTTATTTTGCAGGTACGTATTACTTCAGTACGTATATCAGGTAATTTACATATTAGAAATATATGTATACCTTTGCCTGAATATTTGAAATATTTCTTTCAGGTATACATGACCGGACGTGGTGGAGAGGAAGTGAGCAGTCACTAGGAGCAGATGTTATGTTCATATCATGGGAAGATGGATTATCTGGAAAGTCTTTTCTTTTACAGGTACGTATTACTTCAGTACGCACTATCAGGCAATTTACATATTAGAAAAATATGTATACCTTTGCCTGAACATTTGAAATATTTCTTTCAGGTATGTATGACCGGACGGGGTGGAGAGGGAGTGAGCAGTCACTAGGAGCAGATGTTATGTTCATATCACGGGAAGATGGATTATCTGGAAATTCTTTTCTTTTACAGGTACGTATTACTTCAGTACGCACTATCAGGCAATTTACATATTAGAAAAATATGTATACCTTTGCCTGAACGTTTGAAATATTTCTTTCAGGTATGTATGACCGGACGGGGTGGAGAGGAAGTGAGCAGTCACTAGGAGCAGATGTTATGTTCATATCACGGGAAGATGGATTATCTGGAAAGTCTTTTCTTTTACAGGTACGTATTACTTCAGTACGTACTATCAGGCAATTTACATATTAGAAAAATATGTATACCTTTGCCTGAACATTTGAAATATTTCTTTCAGGTATGTATGACCGGACGGGGTGGAGAGGAAGTGAGCAGTCACTAGGAGCAGATGTTATGTTCATATCACGGGAAGATGGATTATCTGGAAAGTCTTTTCTTTTACAGGTACGTATTACTTCAGTACGTACTATCAGGCAATTTACATATTAGAAAAATATGTATACCTTTGCCTGAACATTTGAAATATTTCTTTCAGGTATGTATGACCGGACGGGGTGGAGAGGAAGTGAGCAGTCACTAGGAGCAGATGTTATGTTCATATCATGGGAAGATGGATTATCTGGAAAATCTTTTCTTTTACAGGTACAAAATATTTCAGTATGTACTATCAGGCAATTTACATATTAGAAAAATATGTATACCTTTGCCTCAATATTTGAAATATTTATTTCAGGTATACATGACCGGTCTGGGTGGAGAGGAAGTGAGCAGTCACTAGGAGCAGATGTTATGTTCATATCATGTGAAGATGGATTATCTGGAAAGTCTTTTCTTTTGCAGGTACGTATTACTTCAGTACGTATATCAGGTAATTTACATATTAGAAATATATGTATACCTTTGCCTGAATATTTGAAATATTTCTTTCAGGTATACATGACCGGACGTGGTGGAGAGGAAGTGAGCAGTCACTAGGAGCAGATGTTATTTTCATATCATGGGAAGATGGATTATCTGGAAAGTCTTTTCTTTTACAGGTACAAATTATTTCAGTATGTACTATCAGGCAATTTACATATTAGAAAAATATGTATACCTTTGCCTCAATATTTGAAATATTTATTTCAGGTATACATGACCGGTCTGGGTGGAGAGGAAGTGAGCAGTCACTAGGAGCAGATGTTATGTTCATATCATGTGAAGATGGATTATCTAGAAAGTCTTTTCTTTTGCAGGTACGTATTACTTCAGTACGTATATCAGGTAATTTACATATTAGAAATATATGTATACCTTTGCCTGAATATTTGAAATATTTCTTTCAGGTATACATGACCGGACGTGGTGGAGAGGAAGTGAGCAGTCACTAGGAGCAGATGTTATGTTCATATCATGTGAAGATGGATTATCTGGAAAGTCTTTTCTTTTGCAGGTACGTATTACTTCAGTACGTATATCAGGTAATTTACATATTAGAAATATATGTATACCTTTGCCTGAATATTTGAAATATTTCTTTCAGGTATACATGACCGGACGGGGTGGAGAGGAAGTGAGCAGTCACTAGGAGCAGATGTTATGTTCATATCACGTGAAGATGGATTATCTGGAAAATCTTTTCTTTTACAGGTACGTATTACTTCAGTGACTACTATCAGGCAATTTACATATTAGAAAAATACGTATACCTTTGCCTGAACATTTGAAATATTTCTTTCAGGTATGTATGACCGGACGGGGTGGAGAGGGAGTGAGCAGTCACTAGGAGCAGATGTTATGTTCATATCACGGGAAGATGGATTATCTGGAAAGTCTTTTCTTTTACAGGTACTTATTACTTAAGTACGCACTATCAGGCAATTTACATATTAGAAAAATATGTATACCTTTGCCTGAACATTTGAAATATTTCTTTCAGGTATGTATGACCGGACGGGGTGGAGAGGGAGTGAGCAGTCACTAGGAGCAGATGTTATGTTCATATCACGGGAAGATGGATTATCTGGAAAGTCTTTTCTTTTACAGGTACGTATTACTTCAGTACGTACTATCAGGCAATTTACATATTAGAAAAATATGTATACCTTTGCCTGAATATTTGAAATATTTCTTTCAGGTATACATGACCGGACGGGGTGGAGAGGAAGTGAGCAGTCACTAGGAGCAGATGTTATGTTCATATCACGGGAAGATGGATTATCTGGAAAATCTTTTCTTTTACAGGTACGTATTACTTCAGTAACTACTATCAGGCAATTTACATATTGGAAAAATATGTATACCTTTGCCTGAACATTTGAAATATTTCTTTCAGGTATGTATGACCGGACGGGGTGGAGAGGAAGTGAGCAGTCACTAGGAGCAGATGTTATGTTCATATCACGGGAAGATGGATTATCTAAAAAGTCTTTTCTTTTACAGGTACGTATTACTTCAGTAACTACTATCAGGCAATTTACATATTAGAAAAATATGTATACCTTTTCCTGAATATTTGAAATATTTCTTTCAGGTATACATGACCGGACGGGGTGGAGAGGAAGTGAGCAGTCACTAGGAGCAGATGTTATGTTCATATCACGGGAAGATGGATTATCTGGAAAATCTTTTCTTTTACAGGTACGTATTACTTCAGTAACTACTATCAGGCAATTTACATATTAGAAAAATATGTATACCTTTGCCTGAACATTTGAAATATTTCTTTCAGGTATACATGACCGGACGGGGTGGAGAGGGAGTGAGCAGTCACTAGGAGCAGATGTTATGTTCATATCACGGGAAGATGGATTATCTGGAAAGTCTTTTCTTTTACAGGTACGTATTACTTCAGTAACTACTATCAGGCAATTTACATATTAGAAAAATATGTATACCTTTGCCTGAACATTTGAAATATTTCTTTCAGGTATGTATGACCGGACGGGGTGGAGAGGGAGTGAGCAGTCACTAGGAGCAGATGTTATGTTCATATCACGGGAAGATGGATTATCTGGAAAGTCTTTTCTTTTACAGGTACGTATTACTTCAGTACGCACTATCAGGCAATTTACATATTAGAAAAATATGTATACCTTTGCCTGAACATTTGAAATATTTCTTTCAGGTATGTATGACCGGACGGGGTGGAGAGGGAGTGAGTAGTCACTAGGAGCAGATGTTATGTTCATATCACGGGAAGATGGATTATCTGAAAAGTCTTTTCTTTTACAGGTACGTATTACTTCAGTACGTACTATCAGGCAATTTACATATTAGAAAAATATGTATACCTTTGCCTGAATATTTGAAATATTTCTTTCAGGTATACATGACCGGACGGGGTGGAGAGGAAGTGAGCAGTCACTAGGAGCAGATGTTATGTTCATATCACGGGAAGATGGATTATCTGGAAAATATTTTCTTTTACAGGTACGTATTACTTCAGTAACTACTATCAGGCAATTTACATATTAGAAAAATATGTATACCTTTGCCTGAACATTTGAAATATTTCTTTCAGGTATGTATGACCGGACGGGGTGGAGAGGGAGTGAGCAGTCACTAGGAGCAGATGTTATGTTCATATCACGGGAAGATGGATTATCTGGAAAGTCTTTTCTTTTACAGGTACTTATTACTTAAGTACGTACTATCAGGCAATTTACATATTAGAAAAATATGTATACCTTTGCCTGAACATTTGAAATTTTTCTTTCAGGTATGTATGACCGGACGGGGTGGAGAGGGAGTGAGCAGTCACTAGGAGCAGATGTTATGTTCATATCACGGGAAGATGGATTATCTGGAAAGTCTTTTCTTTTACAGGTACGTATTACTTCAGTAGGTACTATCAGGCAATTTACATATTAGAAAAATATGTATATCTTTGCCTGAATATTTGAAATATTTCTTTCAGGTATACATGACCGGACGGGGTGGAGAGGAAGTGAGCAGTCACTAGGAGCAGATGTTATGTTCATATCACGGGAAGATGGATTATCTGGAAAATCTTTTCTTTTACAGGTACGTATTACTTCAGTAACTACTATCAGGCAATTTACATATTAGAAAAATATGTATACCTTTGCCTGAACATTTGAAATATTTCTTTCAGGTATGTATGACCGGACGGGGTGGAGAGGGAGTGAGCAGTCACTAGGAGCAGATGTTATGTTCATATCACGGGAAGATGGATTATCTGGAAAGTCTTTTCTTTTACAGGTACGTATTACTTCAGTACGTACTATCAGGTAATTTACATATTAGAAAAATATGTATACCTTTGCCTGAATATTTGAAATATTTCTTTCAGGTATACATGACCGGACGGGGTGGAGAGGAAGTGAGCAGTCACTAGGAGCAGATGTTATGTTCATATCACGGGAAGAGGGATTATCTGGAAAATCTTTTCTTTTACATTTACGTATTACTTCAGTAACCACTATCAGGCAATTTACATATTAGAAAAATATGTATACCTTTGCCTGAACATTTGAAATATTTCTTTCAGGTATGTATGACCGGACGGGGTGGAGAGGGAGTGAGCAGTCACTAGGAGCAGATGTTAAGTTCATATCACGGGAATATGGATTATCTGGAAAGTCTTTTCTTTTACAGGTACGTATTACTTCAGTACGTACTATCAGGCAATTTACATATTAGAAAAATATGTATACCTTTGCCTGAACATTTGAAATATTTCTTTCAGGTATGTATGACCGGACGGGGTGAAGAGGAAGTGAGCAGTCACTAGGAGCAGATGTTAAGTTCATATCACGGGAAGATGGATTATCTGGAAAGTCTTTTCTTTTACAGGTACGTATTACTTCAGTACGTACTATCAGGCAATTTACATATTAGAAAAATATGTATACCTTTGCCTGAACATTTGAAATATTTCTTTCAGCTATGTATGACCGGACGGGGTGGAGAGGGAGTGAGCAGTCACTAGGAGCAGATGTTATGTTCATATCACGGGAAGATGGATTATCTGGAAAGTCTTTTCTTTTACAGGTACGTATTACTTCAGTACGCACTATCAGGCAATTTACATATTAGAAAAATATGTATACCTTTGCCTGAACATTTGAACTATTTCTTTCAGGTATGTATGACCGGACGGGGTGGAGAGGAAGTGAGCAGTCACTAGGAGCAGATGTTATGTTCATATCACGGGAAGATGGATTATCTGGAAAATCTTTTCTTTTACAGGTACGTATTACTTCAGTACGTACTATCAGGCAATTTACATATTAGAAAAATATGTATACCTTTGCCTGAATATTTGAAATATTTCTTTCAGGTATACATGACCGGACGGGGTGGAGAGGAAGTGAGCAGTCACTAGGAGCAGATGTTATGTTCATATCACGGGAAGATGGATTATCTGGAAAATCTTTTCTTTTACAGGTACGTATTACTTCAGTACGTACTATCAGGCAATTTACATATTGGAAAAATATGTATACCTTTGCCTGAACATTTGAAATATTTCTTTCAGGTATGTATGACCGGACGGGGTGGAGAGGGAGTGAGCAGTCACTAGGAGCAGATGTTATGTTCATATCACGGGAAGATGGATTATCTAAAAGGTCTTTTCTTTTACAGGTACGTATTACTTCAGTACGTACTATCAGGCAATTTACATATTAGAAAAATATGTATACCTTTGCTTAATATTTGAAATATTTCTTTCAGGTATACATGACCGGACGGGGTGGAGAGGAAGTGAGCAGTCACTAGGAGCAGATGTTATGTTCATATCACGGGAAGATGGATTATCTGGAAAATCTTTTCTTTTACAGGTACGTATTACTTCAGTAACTACTATCAGGCAATTTACATATTAGAAAAATATGTATACCTTTGCCTGAACATTTGAAATATTTCTTTCAGGTATGTATGACCGGACAGGGTGGAGAGGGAGTGAGCAGTCACTAGGAGCAGATGTTATGTTCATATCACGGGAAGATGGATTATCTGGAAAGTCTTTTCTTTTACAGGTACGTATTACTTCAGTACGTACTATCAGGTAATTTACATATTAGAAAAATATGTATACCTTTGCCTGAATATTTGAAATATTTCTTTCAGGTATACATGACCGGACGGGGTGGAGAGGAAGTGAGCAGTCACTAGGAGCAGATGTTATGTTCATATCACGGGAAGATGGATTATCTGGAAAATCTTTTCTTTTACAGGTACGTATTACTTCAGTAACAACTATCAGGCAATTTACATATTAGAAAAATATGTATACCTTTGCCTGAACATTTGAAATATTTCTTTCAGGTATGTATGACCGGACGGGGTGGAGAGGAAGTGAGCAGTCACTAGGAGCAGATGTTAAGTTCATATCACGGGAAGATGGATTATCTGGAAAGTCTTTTCTTTTACAGGTACGTATTACTTCAGTACGTACTATCAGGCAATTTACATATTAGAAAAATATGTATACCTTTGCCTGAACATTTGAAATATTTCTTTCAGCTATGTATGACCGGACGGGGTGGAGAGGGAGTGAGCAGTCACTAGGAGCAGATGTTTTGTTCATATCACGGGAAGATGGATTATCTGGAAAGTCTTTTCTTTTACACTTACGTATTACTTCAGTACGTACTATCAGGCAATTTACATATTAGAAAAATATGTATACCTTTGCCTGAATATTTGAAATATTTCTTTCAGGTATACATGACCGGACGGGGTGGAGAGGAAGTGAGCAGTCACTAGGAGCAGATGTTACGTTCATATCACGGGAAGATGGATTATCTGAAAAGTCTTTTCTTTTACAGGTACGTATTACTTCAGTACGTACTATCAGGCAATTTACATATTAGAAAAATATGTATACCTTTGCCTGAATATTTGAAATATTTCTTTCAGGTATACATGACCGGACGGGGTGGAGAGGAAGTGAGCAGTCACTAGGAGCAGATGTTATGTTCATATCACGGGAAGATGGATTATCTGGAAAATATTTTCTTTTACAGGTACGTATTACTTCAGTAACTACTATCAGGCAATTTACATATTAGAAAAATATGTATACCTTTGCCTGAACATTTGAAATATTTCTTTCAGGTATGTATGACCGGACGGGGTGGAGAGGGAGTGAGCAGTCACTAGGAGCAGATGTTATGTTCATATCACGGGAAGATGGATTATCTGGAAAGTCTTTTCTTTTACAGGTACTTATTACTTAAGTACGTACTATCAGGCAATTTACATATTAGAAAAATATGTATACCTTTGCCTGAACATTTGAAATATTTCTTTCAGGTATGTATGACCGGACGGGGTGGAGAGGGAGTGAGCAGTCACTAGGAGCAGATGTTATGTTCATATCACGGGAAGATGGATTATCTGGAAAGTCTTTTCTTTTACAGGTACGTATTATTTCAGTAGGTACTATCAGGCAATTTACATATTAGAAAAATATGTATACCTTTGCCTGAATATTTGAAATATTTCTTTCAGGTATACATGACCGGACGGGGTGGAGAGGAAGTGAGCAGTCACTAGGAGCAGATGTTATGTTCATATCACGGGAAGATGGATTATCTGGAAAATCTTTTCTTTTACAGGTACGTATTACTTCAGTAACTACTATCAGGCAATTTACATATTGGAAAAATATGTATACCTTTGCCTGAACATTTGAAATATTTCTTTCAGGTATGTATGACCGGACGGGGTGGAGAGGGAGTGAGCAGTCACTAGGAGCAGATGTTATGTTCATATCACGGGAAAATGGATTATCTAAAAGGTCTTTTCTTTTACAGGTACGTATTACTTCAGTACGTACTATCAGGCAATTTACATATTAGAAAAATATGTATACCTTTGCCTGAATATTTGAAATATTTCTTTCAGGTATACATGACCGGACGGGGTGGAGAGGAAGTGAGCAGTCACTAGGAGCAGATGTTATGTTCATATCACGGGAAGATGGATTATCTGGAAAGTCTTTTCTTTTACAGGTACGTATTACTTCAGTACGTACTATCAGGCAATTTACATATCAGAAAAATATGTATGCCTTTGCCTGAATATTTGAAATATTTCTTTCAGGTATACGTGACCGGACGGGGTGGAGAGGAAGTGAGCAGTCACTAGGAGCAGATGTTATGTTCATATCACGGGAAGATGGATTATCTGGAAAGTCTTTTCTTTTACAGGTACGTATTACTTCAGTACGTACTATCAGGCAATTTACATATTAGAAAAATATGTATACCTTTGCCTGAACATTTGAAATATTTCTTTCAGGTATGTATGACCGGACGGGGTGGAGAGGAAGTGAGCAGTCACTAGGAGCAGATGTTATGTTCATATCACGGGAAGATGGATTATCTGGAAAGTCTTTTCTTTTACAGGTACGTATTACTTCAGTACGTACTATCAGGCAATTTACATATTAGAAAAATATGTATACCTTTGCCTGAACATTTGAAATATTTCTTTCAGGTATGTATGACCGGACGGGGTGGAGAGGAAGTGAGCAGTCACTAGGAGCAGATGTTATGTTCATATCACGGGAAGATGGATTATCTGGAAAATCTTTTCTTTTACAGGTACGTATTACTTCAGTAACTACTATCAGGCAATTTACATATTAGAAAAATATGTATACCTTTGCCTGAACATTTGAAATATTTCTTTCAGGTATGTATGACCGGACGGGGTGGAGAGGGAGTAAGCAGTCACTAGGAGCAGATGTTATGTTCATATCACGGGAAGATGGATTATCTGGAAAGTCTTTTCTTTTACAGGTACGTATTACTTCAGTACGTACTATCAGGCAATTTACATATTAGAAAAATATGTATACCTTTGCCTGAACATTTGAAATATTTCTTTCAGGTATGTATGACCGGACGGGGTGGAGAGGGAGTGAGCAGTCACTAGGAGCAGATGTTATGTTCATATCACGGGAAGATGGATTATCTGGAAAGTCTTTTCTTTTACAGGTACGTATTACTTCAGTTCGTACTATCAGGCAATTTACATATTAGAAAAATATGTATACCTTTGCCTGAATATTTGAAATATTTCTTTCAGGTATACATGACCGGACGGGGTGGAGAGGAAGTGAGCAGTCACTAGGAGCAGATGTTATGTTCATATCACGGGAAGATGGATTATCTGGAAAATCTTTTCTTTTACAGGTACGCATTACTTCAGTAACTACTATCAGGCAATTTACATATTAGAAAAATATGTATACCTTTGCCTGAACATTTGAAATATTTCTTTCAGGTATGTATGACCGGACGGGGTGGAGAGGGAGTGAGCAGTCACTAGGAGCAGATGTTATGTTCATATCACGGGAAGATGGATTATCTGGAAAGTCTTTTCTTTTACAGGTACGTATTACTTCAGTACGCACTATCAGGCAATTTACATATTAGAAAAATATGTATACCTTTGCCTGAACATTTGAAATATTTCTTTCAGGTATGTATGACCGGACGGGGTGGAGAGGAAGTGAGCAGTCACTAGGAGCAGATGTTATGTTCATATCACGGGAAGATGGATTATCTGGAAAGTCTTTTCTTTTACAGGTACGTATTACTTCAGTACGTACTATCAGGCAATTTACATATTAGAAAAATATGTATACCTTTGCCTGAATATTTGAAATATTTCTTTCAGGTATACATGACCGGACGGGGTGGAGAGGAAGTGAGCAGTCACTAGGAGCAGATGTTATGTTCATATCACGGGAAGATGGATTATCTGGAAAATCTTTTCTTTTACAGGTACGTATTACTTCTGTAACTACTATCAGGCAATTTACATATTGGAAAAATATGTATACCTTTGCCTGAACATTTGAAATATTTCTTTCAGGTATGTATGACCGGACGGGGTGGAGAGGGAGTGAGCAGTCACTAGGAGCAGATGTTATGTTCATATCACGGGAAGATGGATTATCTAAAAGGTCTTTTCTTTTACAGGTACGTATTACTTCAGTACGTACTATCAGGCAATTTACATATTAGAAAAATATGTATACCTTTGCCTGAATATTTGAAATATTTCTTTCAGGTATACATGACCGGACGTGGTGGAGAGGAAGTGAGCAGTCACTAGGAGCAGATGTTATGTTCATATCACGGGAAGATGGATTATCTGGAAAATCTTTTCTTTTACAGGTACGTATTACTTCAGTAACTACTATCAGGCAATTTACATATTAGAAAAATATGTATACCTTTGCCTGAACATTTGAAATATTTCTTTCAGGTATGTATGACCGGACGGGGTGGAGAGGGAGTAAGCAGTCACTAGGAGCAGATGTTATGTTCATATCACGGGAAGATGGATTATCTGGAAAGTCTTTTCTTTTACAGGTACGTATTACTTCAGTACGTACTATCAGGCAATTTACATATTAGAAAAATATGTATACCTTTGCCTGAACATTTGAAATATTTCTTTCAGGTATGTATGACCGGACGGGGTGGAGAGGGAGTGAGCAGTCACTAGGAGCAGATGTTATGTTCATATCACGGGAAGATGGATTATCTGGAAAGTCTTTTCTTTTACAGGTACGTATTACTTCAGTACGTACTATCAGGCAATTTACATATTAGAAAAATATGTATAACTTTGCCTAAACATTTGAAATATTTCTTTCAGGTATGTATGACCGGACGGGGTGGAGAGGGAGTGAGCAGTCACTAGGAGCAGATGTTATGTTTATATCACGGGAAGATGGATTTTCTGGAAAGTCTTTTCTTTTACAGGTACGTATTACTTCAGTACGTACTATCAGGCAATTTACATATTAGAAAAATATGTATACCTTTGCCTGAACATTTGAAATATTTCTTTCAGGTATACATGACCGGACGGGGTGGAGAGGAAGTGAGCAGTCACTAGGAGCAGATGTTATGTTCATATCACGGGAAGATGGATTATCTGGAAAATCTTTTCTTTTACAGGTACGTATTACTTCAGTAACTACTATCAGGCAATTTACATATTAGAAAAATATGTATACCTTTGCCTGAACATTTGAAATATTTCTTTCAGGTATGTATGACCGGACGGGGTGGAGAGGGAGTGAGCAGTCACTAGGAGCAGATGTTATGTTCATATCACGGGAAGATGGATTATCTGGAAAGTCTTTTCTTTTACAGGTACTTATTACTTAAGTACGTACTATCTGGCAATTTACATATTAGAAAAATATGTATACCTTTGCCTGAATATTTGAAATATTTCTTTCAGATATACATGACCGGACGGGGTGGAGAGGAAGTGAGCAGTCACTAGGAGCAGATGTTATGTTCATATCACGGGAAGATGGATTATCTGGAAAATCTTTTCTTTTACAGGTACGTATTACTTCAGTAACTACTATCAGGCAATTTACATATTAGAAAAATATGTATACCTTTGCCTGAACATTTGAAATATTTCTTTCAGGTATGTATGACCGGACGGGGTGGAGAGGGAGTAAGCAGTCACTAGGAGCAGATGTTATGTTCATATCACGGGAAGATGGATTATCTGGAAAGTCTTTTCTTTTACAGGTACGTATTACTTCAGTACGTACTATCAGGCAATTTACATATTAGAAAAATATGTATACCTTTGCCTGAACATTTGAAATATTTCTTTCAGGTATGTATGACCGGACGGGGTGGAGAGGAAGTGAGCAGTCACTAGGAGCAGATGTTATGTTCATATCACGGGAAGATGGATTATCTGGAAAGTCTTTTCTTTTACAGGTACGTATTACTTCAGTACGTACTATCAGGCAATTTACATATCAGAAAAATATATATGCCTTTGCCTGAATATTTGAAATATTTCTTTCAGGTATACGTGACCGGACGGGGTGGAGAGGAAGTGAGCAGTCACTAGGAGCAGATGTTATGTTCATATCACGGGAAGATGGATTATCTGGAAAGTCTTTTCTTTTACAGGTACGTATTACTTCAGTACGTACTATCAGGCAATTTACATATTAGAAAAATATGTATAACTTTGCCTGAACATTTGAAATATTTCTTTCAGGTATGTATGACCGGACGGGGTGGAGAGGGAGTGAGCAGTCACTAAGAGCAGATGTTATGTTCATATCACGGGAAGATGGATTTTCTGGAAAATCTTTTCTTTTACAGGTACGTATTACTTCAGTACGTACTATCAGGCAATTTACATATTAGAAAAATATGTATACCTTTGCCTGAACATTTGAAATATTTCTTTCAGGTATGTATGACCGGACGGGGTGGAGAGGGAGTGAGCAGTCACTAGGAGCAGATGTTATGTTCATATCACGGGAAGATGGATTATCTGGAAAGTCTTTTCTTTTACAGGTACGTATTACTTCAGTTCGTACTATCAGGCAATTTACATATTAGAAAAATATGTATACCTTTGCCTGAATATTTGAAATATTTCTTTCAGGTATACATGACCGGACGGGGTGGAGAGGAAGTGAGCAGTCACTAGGAGCAGATGTTATGTTCATATCACGGGAAGATGGATTATCTGGAAAATCTTTTCTTTTACAGGTACGCATTACTTCAGTAACTACTATCAGGCAATTTACATATTAGAAAAATATGTATACCTTTGCCTGAACATTTGAAATATTTCTTTCAGGTATGTATGACCGGACGGGGTGGAGAGGGAGTGAGCAGTCACTAGGAGCAGATGTTATGTTCATATCACGGGAAGATGGATTATCTGGAAAGTCTTTTCTTTTACAGGTACGTATTACTTCAGTACGCACTATCAGGCAATTTACATATTAGAAAAATATGTATACCTTTGCCTGAACATTTGAAATATTTCTTTCAGGTATGTATGACCGGACGGGGTGGAGAGGAAGTGAGCAGTCACTAGGAGCAGATGTTATGTTCATATCACGGGAAGATGGATTATCTGGAAAGTCTTTTCTTTTACAGGTACGTATTACTTCAGTACGTACTATCAGGCAATTTACATATTAGAAAAATATGTATACCTTTGCCTGAATATTTGAAATATTTCTTTCAGGTATACATGACCGGACGGGGTGGAGAGGAAGTGAGCAGTCACTAGGAGCAGATGTTATGTTCATATCACGGGAAGATGGATTATCTGGAAAATCTTTTCTTTTACAGGTACGTATTACTTCTGTAACTACTATCAGGCAATTTACATATTGGAAAAATATGTATACCTTGGCCTGAACATTTGAAATATTTCTTTCAGGTATGTATGACCGGACGGGGTGGAGAGGGAGTGAGCAGTCACTAGGAGCAGATGTTATGTTCATATCACGGGAAGATGGATTATCTAAAAGGTCTTTTCTTTTACAGGTACGTATTACTTCAGTACGTACTATCAGGCAATTTACATATTAGAAAAATATGTATACCTTTGCCTGAATATTTGAAATATTTCTTTCAGGTATACATGACCGGACGGGGTGGAGAGGAAGTGAGCAGTCACTAGGAGCAGATGTTATGTTCATATCACGGGAAGATGGATTATCTGGAAAATCTTTTCTTTTACAGGTACGTATTACTTCAGTAACTACTATCAGGCAATTTACATATTAGAAAAATATGTATACCTTTGCCTGAACATTTGAAATATTTCTTTCAGGTATGTATGACCGGACGGGGTGGAGAGGGAGTAAGCAGTCACTAGGAGCAGATGTTATGTTCATATCACGGGAAGATGGATTATCTGGAAAGTCTTTTCTTTTACAGGTACGTATTACTTCAGTACGTACTATCAGGCAATTTACATATTAGAAAAATATGTATAACTTTGCCTAAACATTTGAAATATTTCTTTCAGGTATGTATGACCGGACGGGGTGGAGAGGGAGTGAGCAGTCACTAGGAGCAGATGTTATGTTTATATCACGGGAAGATGGATTTTCTGGAAAGTCTTTTCTTTTACAGGTACGTATTACTTCAGTACGTACTATCAGGCAATTTACATATTAGAAAAATATGTATACCTTTGCCTGAACATTTGAAATATTTCTTTCAGGTATACATGACCGGACGGGGTGGAGAGGAAGTGAGCAGTCACTAGGAGCAGATGTTATGTTCATATCACGGGAAGATGGATTATCTGGAAAATCTTTTCTTTTACAGGTACGTATTACTTCAGTAACTACTATCAGGCAATTTACATATTAGAAAAATATGTATACCTTTGCCTGAACATTTGAAATATTTCTTTCAGGTATGTATGACCGGACGGGGTGGAGAGGGAGTGAGCAGTCACTAGGAGCAGATGTTATGTTCATATCACGGGAAGATGGATTATCTGGAAAATCTTTTCTTTTACAGGTACGTATTACTTCAGTAACTACTATCAGGCAATTTACATATTAGAAAAATATGTATACCTTTGCCTGAACATTTGAAATATTTCTTTCAGGTATGTATGACCGGACGGGGTGGAGAGGGAGTGAGCAGTCACTAGGAGCAGATGTTATGTTCATATCACGGGAAGATGGATTATCTGGAAAGTCTTTTCTTTTACAGGTACTTATTACTTAAGTACGTACTATCAGGCAATTTACATATTAGAAAAATATGTATACCTTTGCCTGAACATTTGAAATATTTCTTTCAGGTATGTATGACCGGACGGGGTGGAGAGGGAGTGAGCAGTCACTAGGAGCAGATGTTATGTTCATATCACGGGAAGATATATTATCTTTAAAGTCTTTTCTTTTACAGGTACGTATTACTTCAGTACGCACTATCAGGCAATTTACATATTAGAAAAATATGTATAAGTTTGCCTGAACATTTGAAATAATTCTTTCAGGTATGTATGACCGGACGGGGTGGAGAGGGAGTGAGCAGTCACTAGGAGCAGATGTTATGTTCATATCACGGGAAGATGGATTATCTAAAAATTCTTTTCTTTTACAGGTACGTATTACTTCAGTACGTACTATCAGGCAATTTACATATCAGAAATATATGTATACCTTTGCCTGAATATTTGAAATATTTCTTTCAGGTATACATGACCGGACGGGGTGGAGAGGGAGTGAGCAGTCACTAGGAGCAGATGTTATGTTCATATCACGGGAAGATGGATTATCTAAAAATTCTTTTCTTTTACAGGTACGTATTACTTCAGTACGTACTATCAGGCAATTTACATATCAGAAAAATATGTATACCTTTGCCTGAACATTTGAAATATTTCTTTCAGGTATGTATGACCGGACGGGGTGGAGAGGGAGTAAGCAGTCACTAGGAGCAGATGTTATGTTCATATCACGGGAAGATGGATTATCTGGAAAGTCTTTTCTTTTACAGGTACGTATTACTTCAGTACGTACTATCAGGCAATTTACATATCAGAAATATATGTATACCTTTGCCTGAATATTTGAAATATTTCTTTCAGGTATACATGACCGGACGTGGTGGAGAGGAAGTGAGCAGTCACTAGGAGCAGATGTTATGTTCATATCATGGGAAGATGGATTATCTGGAAAGTCTTTTCTTTTACAGGTACAAATTATTTCAGTATGTACTATCAGGCAATTTACATATTAGAAAAATATGTATACCTTTGCCTCAATATTTGAAATATTTATTTCAGGTATACATGACCGGTCTGGGTGGAGAGGAAGTGAGCAGTCACTAGGAGCAGATGTTATGTTCATATCATGTGAAGATGGATTATCTGGAAAGTCTTTTCTTTTGCAGGTACGTATTACTTCAGTACGTATATCAGGCAATTTACATATTAGAAATATATGTATACCTTTGCCTGAATATTTGAAATATTTCTTTCAGGTATACATGACCGGACGTGGTGGAGAGGAAGTGAGCAGTCACTAGGAGCAGATGTTATGTTCATATCATGGGAAGATGGATTATCTGGAAAGTCTTTTCTTTTACAGGTACAAATTATTTCAGTATGTACTATCAGGCAATTTACATATTAGAAAAATATGTATACCTTTGCCTCAATATTTGAAATATTTATTTCAGGTATACATGACCGGTCTGGGTGGAGAGGAAGTGAGCAGTCACTAGGAGCAGATGTTATGTTCATATCATGTGAAGATGGATTATCTGGAAAGTCTTTTCTTTTGCAGGTACGTATTACTTCAGTACGTATATCAGGTAATTTACATATTAGAAATATATGTATACCTTTGCCTGAATATTTGAAATATTTCTTTCAGGTATACATGACCGGACGTGGTGGAGAGGAAGTGAGAAGTCACTAGGAGCAGATGTTATGTTCATATCATGTGAAGATGGATTATCTGGAAAGTCTTTTCTTTTGCAGGTACGTATTACTTCAGTAACTACTATCAGGCAATTTACATATTAGAAAAATACGTATACCTTTGCCTGAACATTTGAAATATTTCTTTCAGGTATGTATGACCGGACGGGGTGGAGAGGGAGTGAGCAGTCACTAGGAGCAGATGTTATGTTCATATCACGGGAAGATGGATTATCTGGAAAGTCTTTTCTTTTACAGGTACTTATTACTTAAGTACGTACTATCAGGCAATTTACATATTAGAAAAATATGTATACCTTTGCCTGAACATTTGAAATATTTCTTTCAGGTATGTATGACCGGACGGGGTGGAGAGGGAGTGAGCAGTCACTAGGAGCAGATGTTATGTTCATATCACGGGAAGATGGATTATCTGGAAAGTCTTTTCTTTTACAGGTACGTATTACTTCAGTACGTACTATCAGGCAATTTACATATTAGAAAAATATGTATACCTTTGCCTGAATATTTGAAATATTTCTTTTAGGTATACATGACCGGACGGGGTGGAGAGGAAGTGAGCAGTCACTAGGAGCAGATGTTATGTTCATATCACGGGAAGATGGATTATCTGGAAAATCTTTTCTTTTACAGGTACGTATTACTTCAGTAACTACTATCAGGCAATTTACATATTGGAAAAATATGTATACCTTTGCCTGAACATTTGAAATATTTCTTTCAGGTATGTATGACCGGACGGGGTGGAGAGGGAGTGAGCAGTCACTAGGAGCAGATGTTATGTTCATATCACGGGAAGATGGATTATCTAAAAGGTCTTTTCTTTTACAGGTACGTATTACTTCAGTAACTACTATCAGGCAATTTACATATTAGAAAAATATGTATACCTTTGCCTGAATATTTGAAATATTTCTTTCAGGTATACATGACCGGACGGGGTGGAGAGGAAGTGAGCAGTCACTAGGAGCAGATGTTATGTTCATATCACGGGAAGATGGATTATCTGGAAAATCTTTTCTTTTACAGGTACGTATTACTTCAGTAACTACTATCAGGCAATTTACATATTAGAAAAATATGTATACCTTTGCCTGAACATTTGAAATATTTCTTTCAGGTATGTATGACCGGACGGGGTGGAGAGGGAGTGAGCAGTCACTAGGAGCAGATGTTATGTTCATATCACGGGAAGATGGATTATCTGGAAAGTCTTTTCTTTTACAGGTACGTATTACTTCAGTACGTACTATCAGGCAATTTACATATTAGAAAAATATGTATACCTTTGCCTGAATATTTGAAATATTTCTTTCAGGTATACATGACCGGACGGGGTGGAGAGGAAGTGAGCAGTCACTAGGAGCAGATGTTATGTTCATATCACGGGAAGATGGATTATCTGGAAAATCTTTTCTTTTACAGGTACGTATTACTTCAGTAACTACTATCAGGCAATTTACATATTAGAAAAATATGTATACCTTTGCCTGAACATTTGAAATATTTCTTTCAGGTATGTATGACCGGACGGGGTGGAGAGGAAGAGAGCAGTCACTAGGAGCAGATGTTATGTTCATATCACGGGAAGATGGATTATCTGGAAAGTCTTTTCTTTTACAGGTACGTATTACTTCAGTACGTACTATCAGGCAATTTACATATTAGAAAAATATGTATACCTTTGCCTGAACATTTTAAATATTTCTTTCAGGTATGTATGACCGGACGGGGTGGAGAGGAAGTGAGCAGTCACTAGGAGCAGATGTTATGTTCATATCACGGGAAGATGGATTATCTGGAAAGTCTTTTCTTTTACAGGTACGTATTACTTCAGTACGTACTATCAGGCAATTTACATATCAGAAAAATATGTATACCTTTGCCTGAATATTTGAAATATTTCTTTCAGGTATACATGACCGGACGGGGTGGAGAGGAAGTGAGCAGTCACTAGGAGCAGATGTTATGTTCATATCACGGGAAGATGGATTATCTGGAAAATCTTTTCTTTTACAGGTACGTATTACTTCAGTAACTACTATCAGGCAATTTACATATTAGAAAAATATGTATACCTTTGCCTGAACATTTGAAATATTTCTTTCAGGTATGTATGACCGGACGGGGTGGAGAGGGAGTGAGCAGTCACTAGGAGCAGATGTTATGTTCATATCACGGGAAGATGGATTATCTGGAAAGTCTTTTCTTTTACAGGTACGTATTACTTCAGTACGCACTATCAGGCAATTTACATATTAGAAAAATATGTATACCTTTGCCTGAACATTTGAAATATTTCTTTCAGGTATGTATGACCGGACGGGGTGGAGAGGAAGTGAGCAGTCACTAGGAGCAGATGTTATGTTCATATCACGGGAAGATGGATTATCTGGAAAGTCTTTTCTTTTACAGGTACGTATTACTTCAGTACGTACTATCAGGCAATTTACATATTAGAAAAATATGTATACCTTTGCCTGAATATTTGAAATATTTCTTTCAGGTATACATGACCGGACGGGGTGGAGAGGAAGTGAGCAGTCACTAGGAGCAGATGTTATGTTCATATCACGGGAAGATGGATTATCTGGAAAGTCTTTTCTTTTACAGGTACGTATTACTTCAGTACGTACTATCAGGCAATTTACATATTAGAAAAATATGTATACCTTTGCCTGAACATTTGAAATATTTCTTTCAGGTATGTATGACCGGACGGGTAGGAGAGGAAGTGAGCAGTCACTAGGAGCAGATGTTATGTTCATATCACGGGAAGATGGATTATCTGGAAAGTCTTTTCTTTTACAGGTACGTATTACTTCAGTACGTACTATCAGGCAATTTACATATTAGAAAAATATGTATACCTTTGCCTGAATATTTGAAATATTTCTTTCAGGTATACATGACCGGACGGGGTGGAGAGGAAGTGAGCAGTCACTAGGAGCAGATGTTATGTTCATATCACGGGAAGATGGATTATCTGGAAAATCTTTTCTTTTACAGGTACGTATTACTTCAGTAACTACTATCAGGCAATTTACATATTAGAAAAATATGTATACCTTTGCCTGAACATTTGAAATATTTCTTTCAGGTATACATGACCGGACGGGGTGGAGAGGAAGTGAGCAGTCACTAGGAGCAGATGTTATGTTCATATCACGGGAAGATGGATTATCTGGAAAATCTTTTCTTTTACAGGTACGTATTACTTCAGTAACTACTATCAGGCAATTTACATATTAGAAAAATATGTATACCTTTGCCTGAACATTTGAAATATTTCTTTCAGGTATGTATGACCGGACGGGGTGGAGAGGGAGTGAGCAGTCACTAGGAGCAGATGTTATGTTCATATCACGGGAAGATGGATTATCTGGAAAGTCTTTTCTTTTACAGGTACGTATTACTTCAGTACGCACTATCAGGCAATTTACATATTAGAAAAATATGTATACCTTTGCCTGAACATTTGAAATATTTCTTTCAGGTATGTATGACCGGACGGGGTGGAGAGGAAGTGAGCAGTCACTAGGAGCAGATGTTATGTTCATATCACGGGAAGATGGATTATCTGGAAAGTCTTTTCTTTTACAGGTACGTATTACTTCAGTACGTACTATCAGGCAATTTACATATTAGAAAAATATGTATACCTTTGCCTGAATATTTGAAATATTTCTTTCAGGTATACATGACCGGACGGGGTGGAGAGGAAGTGAGCAGTCACTAGGAGCAGATGTTATGTTCATATCACGGGAAGATGGATTATCTGGAAAATCTTTTCTTTTACAGGTACGTATTACTTCAGTAACTACTATCAGGCAATTTACATATTGGAAAAATATGTATACCTTTGCCTGAACATTTGAAATATTTCTTTCAGGTATGTATGACCGGACGGGGTGGAGAGGGAGTGAGCAGTCACTAGGAGCAGATGTTATGTTCATATCACGGGAAGATGGATTATCTGGAAAGTCTTTTCTTTTACAGGTACGTATTACTTCAGTACGTACTATCAGGCAATTTACATATTTGAAAAATATGTATACCTTTGCCTGAACATTTGAAATATTTCTTTCAGGTATGTATGACCGGACGGGGTGGAGAGGAAGTGAGCAGTCACTAGGAGCAGATGTTATGTTCATATCACGGGAAGATGGATTATCTGGAAAGTCTTTTCTTTTACAGGTACGTATTACTTCAGTACGTACTATCAGGCAATTTACATATTAGAAAAATATGTATACCTTTGCCTGAACATTTGAAATATTTCTTTCAGGTATGTATGACCGGACGGGGTGAAGAGGGAGTGAGCAGTCACTAGGAGCAGATGTTATGTTCATATCACGGGAAGATGGATTATCTGGAAAGTCTTTTCTTTTACAGGTACGTATTACTTCAGTACGTACTATCAGGCAATTTACATATCAGAAAAATATGTATGCCTTTGCCTGAATATTTGAAATATTTCTTTCAGGTATACGTGACCGGACGGGGTGGAGAGGAAGTGAGCAGTCACTAGGAGCAGATGTTATGTTCATATCACGGGAAGATGGATTATCTGGAAAGTCTTTTCTTTTACAGGTACGTATTACTTCAGTACGTACTATCAGGCAATTTTCATATTAGAAAAATATGTATAACTTTGCCTGAACATTTGAAATATTTCTTTCAGGTATGTATGACCGGACGGGGTGGAGAGGGAGTGAGCAGTCACTAAGAGCAGATGTTATGTTCATATCACGGGAAGATGGATTTTCTGGAAAGTCTTTTCTTTTACAGGTACGTATTACTTCAGTACGTACTATCAGGCAATTTACATATTAGAAAAATATATATACCTTTGCCTGAACATTTGAAATATTTCTTTCAGGTATACATGACCGGACGGGGTGGAGAGGAAGTGAGCAGTCACTAGGAGCAGATGTTATGTTCATATCACGGGAAGATGGATTATCTGGAAAATCTTTTCTTTTACAGGTACGTATTACTTCAGTAACTACTATCAGGCAATTTACATATTAGAAAAATATGTATACCTTTGCCTGAACATTTGAAATATTTCTTTCAGGTATGTATGACCGGACGGGGTGGAGAGGGAGTGAGCAGTCACTAGGAGCAGATGTTATGTTCATATCACGGGAAGATGGATTATCTGGAAAGTCTTTTCTTTTACAGGTACTTATTACTTAAGTACGTACTATCTGGCAATTTACATATTAGAAAAATATGTGTACCTTTGCCTGAATATTTGAAATATTTCTTTCAGGTATACATGACCGGACGGGGTGGAGAGGAAGTGAGCAGTCACTAGGAGCAGATGTTATGTTCATATCACGGGAAGATGGATTATCTGGAAAATCTTTTCTTTTACAGTTACGTATTACTTCAGTAACTACTATCAGGCAATTTACATATTAGAAAAATATGTATACCTTTGCCTGAACATTTGAAATATTTCTTTCAGGTATGTATGACCGGACGGGGTGGAGAGGGAGTGAGCAGTCACTAGGAGCAGATGTTATGTTCATATCACGGGAAGATGGATTATCTGGAAAGTCTTTTCTTTTACAGGTACGTATTACTTCAGTACGTACTATCAGGCAATTTACATATTAGAAAAATATGTATACCTTTGCCTGAATATTTGAAATATTTCTTTCAGGTATACATGACCGGACGGGGTGGAGAGGAAGTGAGCAGTCACTAGGAGCAGATGTTATGTTCATATCACGGGAAGATGGATTATCTGGAAAATCTTTTCTTTTACAGGTACGTATTACTTCAGTAACTACTATCAGGCAATTTACATATTGGAAAAATATGTATACCTTTGCCTGAACATTTGAAATATTTCTTTCAGGTATGTATGACCGGACGGGGTGGAGAGGGAGTGAGCAGTCACTAGGAGCAGATGTTATGTTCATATCACGGGAAGATGGATTATCTGGAAAGTCTTTTCTTTTACAGGTACGTATTACTTCAGTACGTACTATCAGGCAATTTACATATTAGAAAAATATGTATACCTTTGCCTGAACATTTGAAATATTTCTTTCAGGTATGTATGACCGGACGGGGTGGAGAGGAAGTGAGCAGTCACTAGGAGCAGATGTTATGTTCATATCACGGGAAGATGGATTATCTGGAAAGTCTTTTCTTTTACAGGTACGTATTACTTCAGTACGTACTATCAGGCAATTTACATATTAGAAAAATATGTATACCTTTGCCTGAACATTTGAAATATTTCTTTCAGGTATGTATGACCGGACGGGGTGAAGAGGGAGTGAGCAGTCACTAGGAGCAGATGTTATGTTCATATCACGGGAAGATGGATTATCTGGAAAGTCTTTTCTTTTACAGGTACGTATTACTTCAGTACGTACTATCAGGCAATTTACATATCAGAAAAATATGTATGCCTTTGCCTGAATATTTGAAATATTTCTTTCAGGTATACGTGACCGGACGGGGTGGAGAGGAAGTGAGCAGTCACTAGGAGCAGATGTTATGTTCATATCACGGGAAGATGGATTATCTGGAAAGTCTTTTCTTTTACAGGTACGTATTACTTCAGTACGTACTATCAGGCAATTTACATATTAGAAAAATATGTATAACTTTGCCTGAACATTTGAAATATTTCTTTCAGGTATGTATGACCGGACGGGGTGGAGAGGGAGTGAGCAGTCACTAGGAGCAGATGTTATGTTCATATCACGGGAAGATGGATTATCTGGAAAGTCTTTTCTTTTACAGGTACTTATTACTTAAGTACGTACTATCTGGCAATTTACATATTAGAAAAATATGTATACCTTTGCCTGAATATTTGAAATATTTCTTTCAGGTATACATGACCGGACGGGGTGGAGAGGAAGTGAGCAGTCACTAGGAGCAGATGTTATGTTCATATCACGGGAAGATGGATTATCTGGAAAATCTTTTCTTTTACAGGTACGTATTACTTCAGTAACTACTATCAGGCAATTTACATATTAGAAAAATATGTATACCTTTGCCTGAACATTTGAAATATTTCTTTCAGGTATGTATGACCGGACGGGGTGGAGAGGGAGTGAGCAGTCACTAGGAGCAGATGTTATGTTCATATCACGGGAAGATGGATTATCTGGAAAGTCTTTTCTTTTACAGGTACGTATTACTTCAGTACGCACTATCAGGCAATTTACATATTAGAAAAATATGTATACCTTTGCCTGAACATTTGAAATATTTCTTTCAGGTATGTATGACCGGACGAAGTGGAGAGGGAGTGAGCAGTCACTAGGAGCAGATGTTATGTTCATATCACGGGAAGATGGATTATCTAAAAAGTCTTTTCTTTTACAGGTACGTATTACTTCAGTACGTACTATCAGGCAATTTACATATTAGAAAAATATGTATACATTTGCCTGAATATTTGAAATATTTCTTTCAGGTATACATGACCGGACGGGGTGGAGAGGAAGTGAGCAGTCACTAGGAGCAGATGTTATGTTCATATCACGGGAAGATGGATTATCTGGAAAATCTTTTCTTTTACAGGTACGTATTACTTCAGTAACTACTATCAGGCAATTTACATATTAGAAAAATATGTATACCTTTGCCTGAACATTTGAAATATTTCTTTCAGGTATGTATGACCGGACGGGGTGGAGAGGGAGTGAGCAGTCACTAGGAGCAGATGTTATGTTCTTATCACGGGAAGATGGATTATCTGGAAAGTCTTTTCTTTTACAGGTACCTATTACTTCAGTACGTACTATCAGGCAATTTACATATTAGAAAAATATGTATACCTTTGCCTGAACATTTGAAATATTTCTTTGAGGTATGTATCACCGGACGGGGTGGAGAGGAAGTGAGTAGTCACTAGGAGCAGATGTTATGTTCATATCACGGGAAGATGGATTATCTGGAAAGTCTTTTCTTTTACAGGTACGTATTACTTCAGTACGTACTATCAGGCAATTTACATATTAGAAAAATATGTATAACTTTGCCTGAACATTTGAAATATTTCTTTCAGGTATGTATGACCGGACGGGGTGGAGAGGGAGTGAGCAGTCACTAGGAGCAGATGTTATGTTCATATCACGGGAAGATGGATTTTCTGGAAAGTCTTTTCTTTTACAGGTACGTATTACTTCAGTACGTACTATCAGGCAATTTACATATTAGAAAAATATGTATACCTTTGCCTGAACATTTGAAATATTTCTTTCAGGTATGTATGACCGGACGGGGTGGAGAGGAAGTGAGCAGTCACTAGGAGCAGATGTTATGTTCATATCACGGGAAGATGGATTATCTGGAAAGTCTTTTCTTTTACAGGTACGTATTACTTCAGTACGTACTATCAGGCAATTTACATATCAGAAATATATGTATACCTTTGCCTGAATATTTGAAATATTTCTTTCAGGTATGTATGACCGGACGGGGTGGAGAGGAAGTGAGCAGTCACTAGGAGCAGATGTTATGTTCATATCATGTGAAGATGGATTATCTGGAAAGTCTTTTATTTTGCAGGTACGTATTACTTCAGTACGTATATCAGGTAATTTACATATTAGAAATATATGTATACCTTTGCCTGAATATTTGAAATATTTCTTTCAGGTATACATGACCGGACGTGGTGGAGAGGAAGTGAGCAGTCACTAGGAGCAGATGTTATGTTCATATCATGGGAAGATGGATTATCTGGAAAGTCTTTTCTTTTACAGGTACGTATTACTTCAGTACGCACTATCAGGCAATTTACATATTAGAAAAATATGTATACCTTTGCCTGAACGTTTGAAATATTTCTTTCAGGTATGTATGACCGGACGGGGTGGAGAGGAAGTGAGCAGTCACTAGGAGCAGATGTTATGTTCATATCACGGGAAGATGGATTATCTGGAAAGTCTTTTCTTTTACAGGTACGTATTACTTCAGTACGTACTGTCAGGCAATTTACATATTAGAAAAATATGTATACCTTTGCCTGAACATTTGAAATATTTCTTTCAGGTATGTATGACCGGACGGGGTGGAGAGGAAGTGAGCAGTCACTAGGAGCAGATGTTATGTTCATATCATGGGAAGATGGATTATCTGGAAAGTCTTTTCTTTTACAGGTACAAAATATTTCAGTATGTACTATCAGGCAATTTACATATTAGAAAAATATGTATACCTTTGCCTCAATATTTGAAATATTTATTTCAGGTATACATGACCGGTCTGGGTGGAGAGGAAGTGAGCAGTCACTAGGAGCAGATGTTATGTTCATATCATGTGAAGATGGATTATCTGGAAAGTCTTTTCTTTTGCAGGTACGTATTACTTCAGTACGTATATCAGGTAATTTACATATTAGAAATATATGTATACCTTTGCCTGAATATTTGAAATATTTCTTTCAGGTATACATGACCGGACGTGGTGGAGAGGAAGTGAGCAGTCACTAGGAGCAGATGTTATGTTCATATCATGGGAAGATGGATTATCTGGAAAGTCTTTTCTTTTACAGGTACAAATTATTTCAGTATGTACTATCAGGCAATTTACATATTAGAAAAATATGTATACCTTTGCCTCAATATTTGAAATATTTATTTCAGGTATACATGACCGGTCTGGGTGGAGAGGAAGTGAGCAGTCACTAGGAGCAGATGTTATGTTCATATCATGTGAAGATGGATTATCTAGAAAGTCTTTTCTTTTGCAGGTACGTATTACTTCAGTACGTATATCAGGTAATTTACATATTAGAAATATATGTATACCTTTGCCTGAATATTTGAAATATTTCTTTCAGGTATACATGACCGGACGTGGTGGAGAGGAAGTGAGCAGTCACTAGGAGCAGATGTTATGTTCATATCATGTGAAGATGGATTATCTGGAAAGTCTTTTCTTTTGCAGGTACGTATTACTTCAGTACGTATATCAGGTAATTTACATATTAGAAATATATGTATACCTTTGCCTGAATATTTGAAATATTTCTTTCAGGTATACATGACCGGACGGGGTGGAGAGGAAGTGAGCAGTCACTAGGAGCAGATGTTATGTTCATATCACGTGAAGATGGATTATCTGGAAAATCTTTTCTTTTACAGGTACGTATTACTTCAGTAACTACTATCAGGCAATTTACATATTAGAAAAATACGTATACCTTTGCCTGAACATTTGAAATATTTCTTTCAGGTATGTATGACCGGACGGGGTGGAGAGGGAGTGAGCAGTCACTAGGAGCAGATGTTATGTTCATATCACGGGAAGATGGATTATCTGGAAAGTCTTTTCTTTTACAGGTACGTATTACTTCAGTACGTACTATCAGGCAATTTACATATTAGAAAAATATGTATACCTTTGCCTGAACATTTGAAATATTTCTTTGAGGTATGTATCACCGGACGGGGTGGAGAGGAAGTGAGTAGTCACTAGGAGCAGATGTTATGTTCATATCACGGGAAGATGGATTATCTGGAAAGTCTTTTCTTTTACAGGTACGTATTACTTCAGTACGTACTATCAGGCAATTTACATATTAGAAAAATATGTATAACTTTGCCTGAACATTTGAAATATTTCTTTCAGGTATGTATGACCGGACGGGGTGGAGAGGGAGTGAGCAGTCACTAGGAGCAGATGTTATGTTCATATCACGGGAAGATGGATTTTCTGGAAAGTCTTTTCTTTTACAGGTACGTATTACTTCAGTACGTACTATCAGGCAATTTACATATTAGAAAAATATGTATACCTTTGCCTGAACATTTGAAATATTTCTTTCAGGTATGTATGACCGGACGGGGTGGAGAGGAAGTGAGCAGTCACTAGGAGCAGATGTTATGTTCATATCACGGGAAGATGGATTATCTGGAAAGTCTTTTCTTTTACAGGTACGTATTACTTCAGTACGTACTATCAGGCAATTTACATATCAGAAATATATGTATACCTTTGCCTGAATATTTGAAATATTTCTTTCAGGTATGTATGACCGGACGGGGTGGAGAGGAAGTGAGCAGTCACTAGGAGCAGATGTTATGTTCATATCATGTGAAGATGGATTATCTGGAAAGTCTTTTATTTTGCAGGTACGTATTACTTCAGTACGTATATCAGGTAATTTACATATTAGAAATATATGTATACCTTTGCCTGAATATTTGAAATATTTCTTTCAGGTATACATGACCGGACGTGGTGGAGAGGAAGTGAGCAGTCACTAGGAGCAGATGTTATGTTCATATCATGGGAAGATGGATTATCTGGAAAGTCTTTTCTTTTACAGGTACAAAATATTTCAGTATGTACTATCAGGCAATTTACATATTAGAAAAATATGTATACCTTTGCCTCAATATTTGAAATATTTATTTCAGGTATACATGACCGGTCTGGGTGGAGAGGAAGTGAGCAGTCACTAGGAGCAGATGTTATGTTCATATCATGTGAAGATGGATTATCTGGAAAGTCTTTTCTTTTGCAGGTACGTATTACTTCAGTACGTATATCAGGTAATTTACATATTAGAAATATATGTATACCTTTGCCTGAATATTTGAAATATTTCTTTCAGGTATACATGACCGGACGTGGTGGAGAGGAAGTGAGCAGTCACTAGGAGCAGATGTTATGTTCATATCATGGGAAGATGGATTATCTGGAAAGTCTTTTCTTTTACAGGTACAAATTATTTCAGTATGTACTATCAGGCAATTTACATATTAGAAAAATATGTATACCTTTGCCTCAATATTTGAAATATTTATTTCAGGTATACATGACCGGTCTGGGTGGAGAGGAAGTGAGCAGTCACTAGGAGCAGATGTTATGTTCATATCATCTGAAGATGGATTATCTAGAAAGTCTTTTCTTTTGCAGGTACGTATTACTTCAGTACGTATATCAGGTAATTTACATATTAGAAATATATGTATACCTTTGCCTGAATATTTGAAATATTTCTTTCAGGTATACATGACCGGACGTGGTGGAGAGGAAGTGAGCAGTCACTAGGAGCAGATGTTATGTTCATATCATGTGAAGATGGATTATCTGGAAAGTCTTTTCTTTTGCAGGTACGTATTACTTCAGTACGTATATCAGGTAATTTACATATTAGAAATATATGTATACCTTTGCCTGAATATTTGAAATATTTCTTTCAGGTATACATGACCGGACGGGGTGGAGAGGAAGTGAGCAGTCACTAGGAGCAGATGTTATGTTCATATCACGTGAAGATGGATTATCTGGAAAATCTTTTCTTTTACAGGTACGTATTACTTCAGTAACTACTATCAGGAAATTTACATATTAGAAAAATACGTATACCTTTGCCTGAACATTTGAAATATTTCTTTCAGGTATGTATGACCGGACGGGGTGGAGAGGGAGTGAGCAGTCACTAGGAGCAGATGTTATGTTTATATCACGGGAAGATGGATTATCTGGAAAGTCTTTTCTTTTACAGGTACTTATTACTTAAGTACGCACTATCAGGCAATTTACATATTAGAAAAATATGTATACCTTTGCCTGAACATTTGAAATATTTCTTTCAGGTATGTATGACCGGACGGGGTGGAGAGGGAGTGAGCAGTCACTAGGAGCAGATGTTATGTTCATATCACGGGAAGATGGATTATCTGGAAAGTCTTTTCTTTTACAGGTACGTATTACTTCAGTACGTACTATCAGGCAATTTACATATTAGAAAAATATGTATACCTTTGCCTGAATATTTGAAATATTTCTTTCAGGTATACATGACCGGACGGGGTGGAGAGGAAGTGAGCAGTCACTAGGAGCAGATGTTATGTTCATATCACGGGAAGATGGATTATCTGGAAAATCTTTTCTTTTACAGGTACGTATTACTTCAGTAACTACTATCAGGCAATTTACATATTGGAAAAATATGTATAACTTTGCCTGAACATTTGAAATATTTCTTTCAGGTATGTATGACCGGACGGGGTGGAGAGGAAGTGAGCAGTCACTAGGAGCAGATGTTATGTTCATATCACGGGAAGATGGATTATCTAAAAAGTCTTTTCTTTTACAGGTACGTATTACTTCAGTAACTACTATCAGGCAATTTACATATTAGAAAATTATGTATACCTTTGCCTGAATATTTGAAATATTTCTTTCAGGTATACATGACCGGACGGGGTGGAGAGGAAGTGAGCAGTCACTAGGAGCAGATGTTATGTTCATATCACGGGAAGATGGATTATCTGGAAAATCTTTTCTTTTACAGGTACGTATTACTTCAGTAACTACTATCAGGCAATTTACATATTAGAAAAATATGTATACCTTTGCCTGAACATTTGAAATATTTCTTTCAGGTATACATGACCGGACGGGGTGGAGAGGAAGTGAGCAGTCACAAGGAGCAGATGTTATGTTCATATCACGGGAAGATGGATTATCTGGAAAGTCTTTTCCTTTACAGGTACGTATTACTTCAGTACGTACTATCAGGCAATTTACATATTAGAAAAATATGTATACCTTTGCCTGAACATTTGAAATATTTCTTTCAGGTATGTATGACCGGACGGGGTGGAGAGGAAGTGAGCAGTCACTAGGAGCAGATGTTATGTTCATATCATGTGAAGATGGATTATCTGGAAAGTCTTTTCTTTTGCAGGTACGTATTACTTCAGTACGTATATCAGGTAATTTACATATTAGAAATATATGTATACCTTTGCCTGAATATTTGAAATATTTCTTTCAGGTATACATGACCGGACGTGGTGGAGAGGAAGTGAGCAGTCACTAGGAGCAGATGTTATGTTCATATCATGGGAAGATGGATTATCTGGAAAGTCTTTTCTTTTACAGGTACGTATTACTTCAGTACGCACTATCAGGCAATTTACATATTAGAAAAATATGTATAACTTTGCCTGAACATTTGAAATATTTCTTTCAGGTATGTATGACCGGACGGGGTGGAGAGGGAGTGAGCAGTCACTAGGAGCAGATGTTATGTTTATATCACGGGAAGATGGATTTTCTGGAAAGTCTTTTCTTTTACAGGTACGTATTACTTCAGTACGTACTATCAGGCAATTTACATATCAGAAATATATGTATACCTTTGCCTGAATATTTGAAATATTTCTTTCAGGTATACATGACCGGACGGGGTGGAGAGGAAGTGAGCAGTCACTAGGAGCAGATGTTATGTTCATATCACGGGAAGATGGATTATCTGGAAAATCTTTTTTTTTACAGGTACGTATTACTTCAGTACGTACTATCAGGCAATTTACATATCAGAAATATATGTATACCTTTGCCTGAATATTTGAAATATTTCTTTCAGGTATACATGACCGGACGGGGTGGAGAGGAAGAGAGCAGTCACTAGGAGCAGATGTTATGTTCATATCATGGGAAGATGGATTATCTGGAAAGTCTTTTCTTTTACAGGTACAAAATATTTCAGTATGTACTATCAGGCAATTTACATATTAGAAAAATATGTATACCTTTGCCTCAATATTTGAAATATTTATTTCAGGTATACATGACCGGTCTGGGTGGAGAGGAAGTGAGCAGTCACTAGGAGCAGATGTTATGTTCATATCATGTGAAGATGGATTATCTAGAAAGTCTTTTCTTTTGCAGGTACGTATTACTTCAGTACGTATATCAGGTAATTTACATATTAGAAATATATGTATACCTTTGCCTGAATATTTGAAATATTTCTTTCAGGTATACATGACCGGACGTGGTGGAGAGGAAGTGAGCAGTCACTAGGAGCAGATGTTATGTTCATATCATGTGAAGATGGATTATCTGGAAAGTCTTTTCTTTTGCAGGTACGTATTACTTCAGTACGTATATCAGGTAATTTACATATTAGAAATATATGTATACCTTTGCCTGAATATTTGAAATATTTCTTTCAGGTATACATGACCGGACGGGGTGGAGAGGAAGTGAGCAGTCACTAGGAGCAGATGTTATGTTCATATCACGGGAAGATGGATTATCTGGAAAATCTTTTCTTTTACAGGTACGTATTACTTCAGTAACTACTATCAGGCAATTTACATATTAGAAAAATACGTATACCTTTGCCTGAACATTTGAAATATTTCTTTCAGGTATGTATGACCGGACGGGGTGGAGAGGGAGTGAGCAGTCACTAGGAGCAGATGTTATGTTCATATCACGGGAAAATGGATTATCTGGAAAGTCTTTTCTTTTACAGGTACGTATTACTTCAGTACGTACTATCAGGCAATTTACATATTAGAAAAATACGTATACCTTTGCCTGAACATTTGAAATATTTCTTTCAGGTATGTATGACCGGACGGGGTGGAGAGGGAGTGAGCAGTCACTAGGAGCAGATGTTATGTTCATATCACGGGAAAATGGATTATCTGGAAAGTCTTTTCTTTTACAGGTACGTATTACTTCAGTACGTACTATCAGGCAATTTACATATTAGAAAAATATGTATACCTTTGCCTGAATATTTGAAATATTTCTTTCAGGTATGTATGACCGGACGGGGTGGAGAGGGAGTGAGCAGTCACTAGGAGCAGATGTTATGTTCATATCACGGGAAAATGGATTATCTGGAAAGTCTTTTCTTTTACAGGTACGTATTACTTCAGTACGTACTATCAGGCAATTTACATATTAGAAAAATATGTATACCTTTGCCTGAACATTTGAAATATTTCTTTCAGGTATGTATGACCGGACGGGGTGGAGAGGGAGTGAGCAGTCACTAGGAGCAGATGTTATGTTCATATCACGGGAAAATGGATTATCTGGAAAGTCTTTTCTTTTACAGGTACGTATTACTTCAGTACGTACTATCAGGCAATTTACATATTAGAAAAATATGTATACCTTTGCCTGAACATTTGAAATATTTCTTTCAGGTATGTATGACCGGACGGGGTGGAGAGGGAGTGAGCAGTCACTAGGAGCAGATGTTATGTTCATATCACGGGAAAATGGATTATCTGGAAAGTCTTTTCTTTTACAGGTACGTATTACTTCAGTACGTACTATCAGGCAATTTACATATTAGAAAAATATGTATACCTTTGCCTGAACATTTGAAATATTTCTTTCAGGTATGTATGACCGGACGGGGTGGAGAGGGAGTGAGCAGTCACTAGGAGCAGATGTTATGTTCATATCACGGGAAAATGGATTATCTGGAAAGTCTTTTCTTTTACAGGTACTTATTACTTAAGTACGCACTATCAGGCAATTTACATATTAGAAAAATATGTATACCTTTGCCTGAACATTTGAAATATTTCTTTCAGGTATGTATGACCGGACGGGGTGGAGAGGGAGTGAGCAGTCACTAGGAGCAGATGTTATGTTCATATCACGGGAAGATGGATTATCTAAAAAGTCTTTTCTTTTACAGGTACAAATTATTTCAGTATGTACTATCAGGCAATTTACATATTAGAAAAATATGTATACCTTTGCCTCAATATTTGAAATATTTATTTCAGGTATACATGACCGGTCTGGGTGGAGAGGAAGTGAGCAGTCACTAGGAGCAGATGTTATGTTCATATCATCTGAAGATGGATTATCTAGAAAGTCTTTTCTTTTGCAGGTACGTATTACTTCAGTACGTATATCAGGTAATTTACATATTAGAAATATATGTATACCTTTGCCTGAATATTTGAAATATTTCTTTCAGGTATACATGACCGGACGTGGTGGAGAGGAAGTGAGCAGTCACTAGGAGCAGATGTTATGTTCATATCATGTGAAGATATATTATCTGGAAAGTCTTTTCTTTTGCAGGTACGTATTACTTCAGTACGTATATCAGGTAATTTACATATTAGAAATATATGTATACCTTTGCTTGAATATTTGAAATATTTCTTTCAGGTATACATGACCGGACGGGGTGGAGAGGAAGTGAGCAGTCACTAGGAGCAGATGTTATGTTCATATCACGTGAAGATGGATTATCTGGAAAATCTTTTCTTTTACAGGCACGTATTACTTCAGTAACTACTATCAGGCAATTTACATATTAGAAAAATACGTATACCTTTGCCTGAACATTTGAAATATTTCTTTCAGGTATGTATGACCGGACGGGGTGGAGAGGGAGTGAGCAGTCACTAGGAGCAGATGTTATGTTTATATCACGGGAAGATGGATTATCTGGAAAGTCTTTTCTTTTACAGGTACTTATTACTTAAGTAACTACTATCAGGCAATTTACATATTAGAAAATTATGTATACCTTTGCCTGAATATTTGAAATATTTCTTTCAGGTATACATGACCGGACGGGGTGGAGAGGAAGTGAGCAGTCACTAGGAGCAGATGTTATGTTCATATCACGGGAAGATGGATTATTTGGAAAATCTTTTCTTTTACAGGTACGTATTACTTCAGTAACTACTATCAGGCAATTTACATATTAGAAAAATATGTATACCTTTGCCTGAATATTTGAAATATTTCTTTCAGGTATACATGACCGGACGGGGTGGAGAGGAAGTGAGCAGTCACTAGGAGCAGATGTTATGTTCATATCACGGGAAGATGGATTATCTGGAAAATCTTTTCTTTTACAGGTACGTATTACTTCAGTAACTACTATCAGGCAATTTACATATTAGAAAAATACGTATACCTTTGCCTGAACATTTGAAATATTTCTTTCAGGTATGTATGACCGGACGGGGTGGAGAGGGAGTGAGCAGTCACTAGGAGCAGATGTTATGTTCATATCACGGGAAGATGGATTATCTGGAAAGTCTTTTCTTTTACAGGTACGTATTACTTCAGTACGTACTATCAGGCAATTTACATATTAGAAAAATATGTATACCTTTGCCTGAATATTTGAAATATTTCTTTCAGGTATACATGACCGGACGGGGTGGAGAGGAAGTGAGCAGTCACTAGGAGCAGATGTTATGTTCATATCACGGGAAGATGGATTATCTGGAAAATCTTTTCTTTTACAGGTACGTATTACTTCAGTAACTACTATCAGGCAATTTACATATTGGAAAAATATGTATACCTTTGCCTGAACATTTGAAATATTTCTTTCAGGTATGTATGACCGGACGGGGTGGAGAGGAAGTGAGCAGTCACTAGGAGCAGATGTTATGTTCATATCACGGGAAGATGGATTATCTAAAAAGTCTTTTCTTTTACAGGTACGTATTACTTCAGTAACTACTATCAGGCAATTTACATATTAGAAAATTATGTATACCTTTGCCTGAATATTTGAAATATTTCTTTCAGGTATACATGACCGGACGGGGTGGAGAGGAAGTGAGCAGTCACTAGGAGCAGATGTTATGTTCATATCACGGGAAGATGGATTATCTGGAAAATCTTTTCTTTTACAGGTACGTATTACTTCAGTAACTACTATCAGGCAATTTACATATTAGAAAAATATGTATACCTTTGCCTGAACATTTGAAATATTTCTTTCAGGTATACATGACCGGACGGGGTGGAGAGGAAGTGAGCAGTCACAAGGAGCAGATGTTATGTTCATATCACGGGAAGATGGATTATCTGGAAAGTCTTTTCCTTTACAGGTACGTATTACTTCAGTACGTACTATCAGGCAATTTACATATTAGAAAAATATGTATACCTTTGCCTGAACATTTGAAATATTTCTTTCAGGTATGTATGACCGGACGGGGTGGAGAGGAAGTGAGCAGTCACTAGGAGCAGATGTTATGTTCATATCATGTGAAGATGGATTATCTGGAAAGTCTTTTCTTTTGCAGGTACGTATTACTTCAGTACGTATATCAGGTAATTTACATATTAGAAATATATGTATACCTTTGCCTGAATATTTGAAATATTTCTTTCAGGTATACATGACCGGACGTGGTGGAGAGGAAGTGAGCAGTCACTAGGAGCAGATGTTATGTTCATATCATGGGAAGATGGATTATCTGGAAAGTCTTTTCTTTTACAGGTACGTATTACTTCAGTACGCACTATCAGGCAATTTACATATTAGAAAAATATGTATACCTTTGCCTGAACATTTGAAATATTTCTTTCAGGTATGTATGACCGGACGGGGTGGAGAGGGAGTGAGCAGTCACTAGGAGCAGATGTTATGTTCATATCACGGGAAGATGGATTATCTGGAAATTCTTTTCTTTTACAGGTACGTATTACTTCAGTACGCACTATCAGGCAATTTACATATTAGAAAAATATGTATACCTTTGCCTGAACGTTTGAAATATTTCTTTCAGGTATGTATGACCGGACGGGGTGGAGAGGAAGTGAGCAGTCACTAGGAGCAGATGTTATGTTCATATCACGGGAAGATGGATTTTCTGGAAAGTCTTTTCTTTTACAGGTACGTATTACTTCAGTACGTACTATCAGGCAATTTACATATCAGAAATATATGTATACCTTTGCCTGAATATTTGAAATATTTCTTTCAGGTATACATGACCGGACGGGGTGGAGAGGAAGTGAGCAGTCACTAGGAGCAGATGTTATGTTCATATCACGGGAAGATGGATTATCTGGAAAATCTTTTTTTTTACAGGTACGTATTACTTCAGTACGTACTATCAGGCAATTTACATATCAGAAATATATGTATACCTTTGCCTGAATATTTGAAATATTTCTTTCAGGTATACATGACCGGACGGGGTGGAGAGGAAGTGAGCAGTCACTAGGAGCAGATGTTATGTTCATATCATGGGAAGATGGATTATCTGGAAAGTCTTTTCTTTTACAGGTACAAAATATTTCAGTATGTACTATCAGGCAATTTACATATTAGAAAAATATGTATACCTTTGCCTCAATATTTGAAATATTTATTTCAGGTATACATGACCGGTCTGGGTGGAGAGGAAGTGAGCAGTCACTAGGAGCAGATGTTATGTTCATATCATGTGAAGATGGATTATCTGGAAAGACTTTTCTTTTGCAGGTACGTATTACTTCAGTACGTATATCAGGTAATTTACATATTAGAAATATATGTATACCTTTGCCTGAATATTTGAAATATTTTTTTCAGGTATACATGACCGGACGTGGTGGAGAGGAAGTGAGCAGTCACTAGGAGCAGATGTTATGTTCATATCATGGGAAGATGGATTATCTGGAAAGTCTTTTCTTTTACAGGTACAAATTATTTCAGTATGTACTATCAGGCAATTTACAAATTAGAAAAATATGTATACCTTTGCCTCAATATTTGAAATATTTATTTCAGGTATACATGACCGGTCTGGGTGGAGAGGAAGTGAGCAGTCACTAGGAGCAGATGTTATGTTCATATCATGTGAAGATGGATTATCTAGAAAGTCTTTTCTTTTGCAGGTACGTATTACTTCAGTACGTATATCAGGTAATTTACATATTAGAAATATATGTATACCTTTGCCTGAATATTTGAAATATTTCTTTCAGGTATACATGACCGGACGTGGTGGAGAGGAAGTGAGCAGTCACTAGGAGCAGATGTTATGTTCATATCATGTGAAGATGGATTATCTGGAAAGTCTTTTCTTTTGCAGGTACGTATTACTTCAGTACGTATATCAGGTAATTTACATATTAGAAATATATGTATACCTTTGCCTGAATATTTGAAATATTTCTTTCAGGTATACATGACCGGACGGGGTGGAGAGGAAGTGAGCAGTCACTAGGAGCAGATGTTATGTTCATATCACGGGAAGATGGATTATCTGGAAAATCTTTTCTTTTACAGGTACGTATTACTTCAGTAACTACTATCAGGCAATTTACATATTAGAAAAATACGTATACCTTTGCCTGAACATTTGAAATATTTCTTTCAGGTATGTATGACCGGACGGGGTGGAGAGGGAGTGAGCAGTCACTAGGAGCAGATGTTATGTTCATATCACGGGAAAATGGATTATCTGGAAAGTCTTTTCTTTTACAGGTACGTATTACTTCAGTACGTACTATCAGGCAATTTACATATTAGAAAAATACGTATACCTTTGCCTGAACATTTGAAATATTTCTTTCAGGTATGTATGACCGGACGGGGTGGAGAGGGAGTGAGCAGTCACTAGGAGCAGATGTTATGTTCATATCACGGGAAAATGGATTATCTGGAAAGTCTTTTCTTTTACAGGTACGTATTACTTCAGTACGTACTATCAGGCAATTTACATATTAGAAAAATATGTATACCTTTGCCTGAATATTTGAAATATTTCTTTCAGGTATGTATGACCGGACGGGGTGGAGAGGGAGTGAGCAGTCACTAGGAGCAGATGTTATGTTCATATCACGGGAAAATGGATTATCTGGAAAGTCTTTTCTTTTACAGGTACGTATTACTTCAGTACGTACTATCAGGCAATTTACATATTAGAAAAATATGTATACCTTTGCCTGAACATTTGAAATATTTCTTTCAGGTATGTATGACCGGACGGGGTGGAGAGGGAGTGAGCAGTCACTAGGAGCAGATGTTATGTTCATATCACGGGAAAATGGATTATCTGGAAAGTCTTTTCTTTTACAGGTACGTATTACTTCAGTACGTACTATCAGGCAATTTACATATTAGAAAAATATGTATACCTTTGCCTGAACATTTGAAATATTTCTTTCAGGTATGTATGACCGGACGGGGTGGAGAGGGAGTGAGCAGTCACTAGGAGCAGATGTTATGTTCATATCACGGGAAAATGGATTATCTGGAAAGTCTTTTCTTTTACAGGTACGTATTACTTCAGTACGTACTATCAGGCAATTTACATATTAGAAAAATATGTATACCTTTGCCTGAACATTTGAAATATTTCTTTCAGGTATGTATGACCGGACGGGGTGGAGAGGGAGTGAGCAGTCACTAGGAGCAGATGTTATGTTCATATCACGGGAAAATGGATTATCTGGAAAGTCTTTTCTTTTACAGGTACTTATTACTTAAGTACGCACTATCAGGCAATTTACATATTAGAAAAATATGTATACCTTTGCCTGAACATTTGAAATATTTCTTTCAGGTATGTATGACCGGACGGGGTGGAGAGGGAGTGAGCAGTCACTAGGAGCAGATGTTATGTTCATATCACGGGAAGATGGATTATCTAAAAAGTCTTTTCTTTTACAGGTACGTATTACTTCAGTAACTACTATCAGGCAATTTACATATTAGAAAAATATGTATACCTTTGCCTGAATATTTGAAATATTTCTTTCAGGTATACATGACCGGACGGGGTGGAGAGGAAGTGAGCAGTCACTAGGAGCAGATGTTATGTTCATATCACGGGAAGATGGATTATCTGGAAAATCTTTTCTTTTACAGGTACGTATTACTTCAGTAACTACTATCAGGCAATTTACATATTAGAAAAATATGTATACGTTTGCCTGAACATTTGAAATATTTCTTTCAGGTATACATGTTCGGACGGGGTGGAGAGGAAGTGAGCAGTCACAAGGAGCAGATGTTATGTTCATATCACGGGAAGATGGATTATCTGGAAAGTCTTTTCCTTTACAGGTACGTATTACTTCAGTACGTACTATCAGGCAATTTACATATTAGAAAAATATGTATACCTTTGCCTGAACATTTGAAATATTTCTTTCAGGTATGTATGACCGGACGGGGTGGAGAGGAAGTGAGCAGTCACTAGGAGCAGATGTTATGTTCATATCATGTGAAGATGGATTATCTGGAAAGTCTTTTCTTTTGCAGGTACGTATTACTTCAGTACGTATAACAGGTAATTTACATATTAGAAATATATGTATACCATTGCCTGAATATTTGAAATATTTCTTTCAGGTATACATGACCGGACGTGGTGGAGAGGAAGTGAGCAGTCACTAGGAGCAGATGTTATGTTCATATCATGGGAAGATGGATTATCTGGAAAGTCTTTTCTTTTACAGGTACGTATTACTTCAGTACGCACTATCAGGCAATTTACATATTAGAAAAATATGTATACCTTTGCCTGAACATTTGAAATATTTCTTTCAGGTATGTATGACCGGACGGGGTGGAGAGGGAGTGAGCAGTCACTAGGAGCAGATGTTATGTTCATATCACGGGAAGATGGATTATCTGGAAATTCTTTTCTTTTACAGGTACGTATTACTTCAGTACGCACTATCAGGCAATTTACATATTAGAAAAATATGTATACCTTTGCCTGAACGTTTGAAATATTTCTTTCAGGTATGTATGACCGGACGGGGTGGAGAGGAAGTGAGCAGTCACTAGGAGCAGATGTTATGTTCATATCACGGGAAGATGGATTATCTGGAAAGTCTTTTCTTTTACAGGTACGTATTACTTCAGTACGTACTATCAGGCAATTTACATATTAGAAAAATATGTATAACTTTGCCTGAACATTTGAAATATTTCTTTCAGGTATGTATGACCGGACGGGGTGGAGAGGGAGTGAGCAGTCACTAGGAGCAGATGTTATGTTTATATCACGGGAAGATGGATTTTCTGGAAAGTCTTTTCTTTTACAGGTACGTATTACTTCAGTACGTACTATCAGGCAATTTACATATCAGAAATATATGTATACCTTTGCCTGAATATTTTAAATATTTCTTTCAGGTATACATGACCGGACGGGGTGGAGAGGAAGTGAGCAGTCACTAGGAGCAGATGTTATGTTCATATCACGGGAAGATGGATTATCTGGAAAATCTTTTTTTTTACAGGTACGTATTACTTCAGTACGTACTATCAGGCAATTTACATATCAGAAATATATGTATACCTTTGCCTGAATATTTGAAATATTTCTTTCAGGTATACATGACCGGACGGGGTGGAGAGGAAGTGAGCAGTCACTAGGAGCAGATGTTATGTTCATATCACGGGAAGATGGATTATCTGGAAAGTCTTTTCTTTTACAGGTACGTATTACTTCAGTACGCACTATCAGGCAATTTACATATTAGAAAAATATGTATACCTTTGCCTGAACATTTGAAATATTTCTTTCAGGTATGTATGACCGGACGGGGTGGAGAGGAAGTGAGCAGTCACTAGGAGCAGATGTTATGTTCATATCACGGGAAGATGGATTATCTGGAAAATCTTTTCTTTTACAGGTACGTATTACTTCAGTAACTACTATCAGGCAATTTACATATTGGAAAAATATGTATACCTTTGCCTGAACATTTGAAATATTTCTTTCAGGTATGTATGACCGGACGGGGTGGAGAGGAAGTGAGCAGTCACTAGGAGCAGATGTTATGTTCATATCATGGGAAGATGGATTATCTGGAAAGTCTTTTCTTTTACAGGTACAAAATATTTCAGTATGTACTATCAGGTAATTTACATATTAGAAATATATGTATACCTTTGCCTGAATATTTGAAATATTTCTTTCAGGTATACATGACCGGACGGGGTGGAGAGGAAGTGAGCAGTCACTAGGAGCAGATGTTATGTTCATATCACGGGAAGATGGATTATCTGGAAAATCTTTTCTTTTGCAGGTACGTATTACTTCAGTACGTATATCAGGTAATTTACATATTAGAAATATATGTATACCTTTGCCTGAATATTTGAAATATTTCTTTCAGGTATACATGACCGGACGTGGTGGAGAGGAAGTGAGCAGTCACTAGGAGCAGATGTTATGTTCATATCATGGGAAGATGGATTATCTGGAAAGTCTTTTCTTTTACAGGTACGTATTACTTCAGTACGCACTATCAGGCAATTTACATATTAGAAAAATATGTATACCTTTGCCTGAACATTTGAAATATTTCTTTCAGGTATGTATGACCGGACGGGGTGGAGAGGGAGTGAGCAGTCACTAGGAGCAGATGTTATGTTCATATCACGGGAAGATGGATTATCTGGAAATTCTTTTCTTTTACAGGTACGTATTACTTCAGTACGCACTATCAGGCAATTTACATATTAGAAAAATATGTATACCTTTGGCTGAACGTTTGAAATATTTCTTTCAGGTATGTATGACCGGACGGGGTGGAGAGGAAGTGAGCAGTCACTAGGAGCAGATGTTATGTTCATATCACGGGAAGATGGATTATCTGGAAAGTCTTTTCTTTTACAGGTACGTATTACTTCAGTACGTACTATCAGGCAATTTACATATTAGAAAAATATGTATAACTTTGCCTGAACATTTGAAATATTTCTTTCAGGTATGTATGACCGGACGGGGTGGAGAGGGAGTGAGCAGTCACTAGGAGCAGATGTTATGTTCATATCACGGGAAGATGGATTATCTGGAAAATCTTTTCTTTTACAGGTACGTATTACTTCAGTACGCACTATCAGGCAATTTACATATTAGAAAAATATGTATACCTTTGCCTGAACATTTGAAATATTTCTTTCAGGTATGTATGACCGGACGGGGTGGAGAGGGAGTGAGCAGTCACTAGGAGCAGATGTTATGTTCATATCACGGGAAGATGGATTATCTGGAAAATCTTTTTTTTTTTACAGGTACGTATTACTTCAGTACGTACTATCAGGAAATTTACATATCAGAAATATATGTATACCTTTGCCTGAATATTTGAAATATTTCTTTCAGGTATACATGACCGGACGGGGTGGAGAGGAAGTGAGCAGTCACTAGGAGCAGATGTTATGTTCATATCACGGGAAGATGGATTATCTGGAAAGTCTTTTCTTTTACAGGTACGTATTACTTCAGTACGCACTATCAGGCAATTTACATATTAGAAAAATATGTATACCTTTGCCTGAACATTTGAAATATTTCTTTCAGGTATGTATGACCGGACGGGGTGGAGAGGAAGTGAGCAGTCACTAGGAGCAGATGTTATGTTCATATCACGGGAAGATGGATTATCTGGAAAATCTTTTCTTTTACAGGTACGTATTACTTCAGTAACTACTATCAGGCAATTTACATATTGGAAAAATATGTATACCTTTGCCTGAACATTTGAAATATTTCTTTCAGGTATGTATGACCGGACGGGGTGGAGAGGAAGTGAGCAGTCACTAGGAGCAGATGTTATGTTCATATCATGGGAAGATGGATTATCTGGAAAGTCTTTTCTTTTACAGGTACAAAATATTTCAGTATGTACTATCAGGCAATTTACATATTAGAAAAATATGTATACCTTTGCCTCAATATTTGAAATATTTATTTCAGGTATACATGACCGGTCTGGGTGGAGAGGAAGTGAGCAGTCACTAGGAGCAGATGTTATGTTCATATCATGTGAAGATGGATTATCTGGAAAGTCTTTTCTTTTGCAGGTACGTATTACTTCAGTACGTATATCAGGTAATTTACATATTAGAAATATATGTATACCTTTGCCTGAATATTTGAAATATTTCTTTCAGGTATACATGACCGGACGTGGTGGAGAGGAAGTGAGCAGTCACTAGGAGCAGATGTTATGTTCATATCATGGGAAGATGGATTATCTGGAAAGTCTTTTCTTTTACAGGTACGTATTACTTCAGTACGCACTATCAGGCAATTTACATATTAGAAAAATATGTATACCTTTGCCTGAACATTTGAAATATTTCTTTCAGGTATGTATGACCGGACGGGGTGGAGAGGGAGTGAGCAGTCACAAGGAGCAGATGTTATGTTCATATCACGGGAAGATGGATTATCTGGAAATTCTTTTCTTTTACAGGTACGTATTACTTCAGTACGCACTATCAGGCAATTTACATATTAGAAAAATATGTATACCTTTGCCTGAACGTTTGAAATATTTCTTTCAGGTATGTATGACCGGACGGGGTGGAGAGGAAGTGAGCAGTCACTCGGAGCAGATGTTATGTTCATATCACGGGAAGATGGATTATCTGGAAAATCTTTTCTTTTACAGGTACGTATTACTTCAGTAACTACTATCAGGCAATTTACATATTGGAAAAATATGTATACCTTTGCCTGAACATTTGAAAAATTTCTTTCAGGTATGTATGACCGGACGGGGTGGAGAGGGAGTGAGCAGTCACTAGGAGCAGATGTTATGTTCATATCACGGGAAGATGGATTATCTAAAAAGTCTTTTCTTTTACAGGTACGTATTACTTCAGTAACTACTATCAGGCAATTTACATATTAGAAAAATATGTATACCTTTGCCTGAACATTTGAAATATTTCTTTCAGGTATACATGACCGGACGGGGTGGAGAGGAAGTGAGCAGTCACAAGGAGCAGATGTTATGTTCATATCACGGGAAGATGGATTATCTGGAAAGTCTTTTCTTTTACAGGTACGTATTACTTCAGTACGTACTATCAGGCAATTTACATATTAGAAAAATATGTATACCTTTGCCTGAACATTTGAAATATTTCTTTCAGGTATGTATGACCGGAAGGGGTGGAGAGGAAGTGAGCAGTCACTAGGAGCAGATGTTATGTTCATATCATGGGAAGATGGATTATCTGGAAAGTCTTTTCTTTTACAGGTACGTATTACTTCAGTACGTACTATCAGGCAATTTACATATTAGAAAAATATGTACACCTTTGCCTGAATATTTGAAATATTTCTTTCAGGTATACATGACTTGACGTGGTGGAGAGGAAGTGAGCAGTCATTAGGAGCAGATGTTATGTTAATATCATGCGAAGATGGATTATCTGGAAAGTCTTTTCTTTTGCAGGTACGTATTACTTCAGTACGTATATCAGGTAATTTACAAATTAGTAAAATATGTATACCTTTGCCTGAATATTTGAAATATTTCTTTCAGGTATACATGACCGGAAGGGGTGGAGAGGAAGTGAGCAGTCACTAGGAGCAGATGTTATGTTCATATCATGTGAAGATGGATTATCTGGAAAGTCTTTTCTTTTGCAGGTACGTATTACTTCAGTACGTATATCAGGTAATTTACATATTAGAAATATATGTATACCTTTCCCTGAATATTTGAAATATTTCTTTCAGGTATACATGCCCGGACGTGGTGGAGAGGAAGTGAGCAGTCACTAGGAGCAGATGTTATGTTCATATCATGGGAAGATGGATTATCTGGAAAGTCTTTTCTTTTACAGGTACAAATTATTTCAGTATGTACTATCAGGCAATTTACATATTAGAAATATATGTATACCTTTGCCTGAATATCTGAAATATTTCTTTCAGGTATACATGACCGGAAGGGGTGGAGAGGAAGTGAGCAGTCAATAGGAGCAGATGTTATGTTCATATCATGGGAACATGGATTATCTGGAAAGTCTTCTCTTTTACAGGTACAAATTATTTCAGTATGTACTATCAGGCAATTTACATATTAGAAAAATATGTATACCTTTGCCTGAATATCTGAAATATTTCTTTCAGGTATACATGACTTGACGTGGTGGAGAGGAAGTGAGCAGTCATTAGGAGCAGATGTTATGTTAATATCATGCGAAGATGGATCATCTGGAAAGTCTTTTCTTTTGCAGGTACGTATTACTTCAGTACGTATATCAGGTAATTTACATATTAGAAATATATGTATACCTTTGCCCTAATATCTGAAATATTTCTTTCAGGTATACAAGACCGGAAGGGGTAGAGAGGAAGTGAGCAGTCACTAGGAGCAGATGTTACGTTCATATCATGGGAAGATGGATCATCTGGAAAGTCTTTTCTTTTATAGGTACGTATTACTTCAGTACGTACTATCAGGCAATTTACATATTAGAAAAATATGTAAACTTTTCCTGAATATTAGAAATATTTCTTTCAGGTATGTATGACCGGAAGGGGTGGAGAGGGAGTGAGCAGTCACTAGGAACAGATGTTATGTTCATATCATGTGAAGATGGATTATCTGGGAAGACTTCTTTTTCAGGTACGTATTACTGCAGTACGTACTATCAGGCAATTTACATATTAGAAATATATGTATACCTTTGCCTGAATATTTGAAATATTTCATTCAGGTATATATGACTGGACGGGGTGGAGTGGAAGTGAGCAGTCACTAGGAGCAGATGTTATGTTCATATCACGTGAAGATGGATTATCTGGGAAGTCTTTTCTTTTTCAGGCACGTATTACTTCAGTACGTATTTTCAGGCAATTTACATATTAGAAATATATGTATACCTTTGACTGAATAACTGAAATATTTCTTTCAGGTATACAAGACCGGAAGGGGTTGAGAGGAAGTGAGCAGTCACTAGGAGCAGATGTTACGTTCATATCATGGGAAGATGGATTATCTGGAAAGTCTTTTCTTTTACAGGTATGTATTACTTCAGTACGTACTATCAGGCAATTTACATATTAGAAAAATATGTATACTTTTGCCTGAATATCTGAAATAATTCTTTCAGGCATACATGACCGGAAGGGGTGGAGAGGAAGAGAGCAGTCACTAGGAGCAGATGTTATGTTCATATCATGGGAAGATGGATTATCTGGAAGGTCTTTTCTTTTACAGGTATGTATTACTTCAGTACGTACTATCAGGCAATTTACATATTAGAAAAATATGTATACCTTTGCCTGAATATCTGAAATATTTCTTTCAGGTATACATGACCGGAAGGACAGGAGAGGAAGTGAGCAGTCACTAGGAGTAGATGTTATGTTCATATCATGGGAAGATGGATTATCTGGGAAGTTTTCTTTTTCAGGTACGTATTACTTCAGTACGTACTATCAGGCAATTTACACATTAGAAAAATATGTAAACTTTGCCTGAATATTAGAAATATTTCTTTCAGGTATGTATGACCGGACGGGGTGGAGCGGGAGTGAGTAGTCTCTAGGAGCAGATGTTATGTTCATATCATGTGAAGATGGATTATCTGGGAAGACTTCTTTTTCAGGTACGTATTACTGCAGTACGTACTATCAGGCAATTTACATATTAGAAATATATGTATACCTTTGCCTGAATAACTGAAATATTTCTTTCAGGTATACAAGACCGGAAGGGGTTGAGAGGAAGTGAGCAGTCACTAGGAGCAGATGTTACGTTCTTATCATGGGAAGATGGATTATCTGGAAAGTCTTTTATTTTACAGGTATGTATTACTTCAGTTCGTACTATCAGGCAATTTACATATTAGAAAAATATGTATACTTTTGCCTGAATATCTGAAATATTTCTTTCAGGCATACATGACCGGAAGGGGTGGAGAGGAAGTGAGCAGTCACTAGGAGCAGATGTTATGTTCATATCATGGGAAGATGGATTATCTGGGAAGACTTCTTTTTCAGGTACGTATTACTGCAGTACGTACTATCAGGCAATTTACATATTAGAAATATATGCATACCTTTGCCTAATATTTGAAATATTTCTTTCAGGTATATATGACCGGACGGGGTGGAGAGGGAGTGAGTTGTCACTAGGAGCAGATATTATGTTCATATCATGTGAAGATGGATTATCTGGGAAGACTTCTTTTTCAGGTACGTATTACTGCAGTACATGCTATCAGGCAATTTACATATTAGAAATGTATGTATACCTTTGCCTGAATATTTGAAATATTTCTTTCAGGTATATATGACTGGACGGGGTGGAGTGGAAGTGAGCAGTCACTAGGAGCAGATGTTATGTTCATATCACGTGAAGATGGATTATCTGTGAAGTCTTTTCTTTTTCAGGTACGTATTACTTCAGTACGTACTATTAGGCAATTTACATATTAGAAAAATATGTATACCTTTGCCTGAACATTTGAAATATTTCTTTCAGGTATACATGACCGGAAGGGGTGGAGAGGAAGTGAGCAGTCAGTAGGAGCAGATGTTATGTTCATATCATGGGAAGATGGATTATCTGGAAAGTCTTTTCTTTTATAGGTACGTATTACTTCAGTACGTACTATCAGGCAATTTACATATTAGAAAAATATGTAAACTTTTCCTGAATATTAGAAATATTTCTTTCAGGTATGTATGACCGGAAGGGGTGGGGATTGAGTGAGCAGTCACTAGGAACAGATGTTATGTTCATATCATGTGAAGATGGATTATCTGGGAAGACTTCTTTTTCAGGTACGTATTACTGCAGTACGTACAATCAGGCAATTTACATATTAGAAATATATGTATACCTTTGCCTGAACATTTGAAATATTTCTTTCAGGTATACATGACAGGACGGGGTGGAGAGGAGTGAGCAGTCACTAGGAGTAGATGTCATGTTCATATCATGTGAAGATGGATTATCTGGGAAGTTTTCTTTTTCAGGTACGTATTACTTCAGTACGTACTATCAGGCAATTTACACATTAGAAAAATATGTAAACTTTGCCTGAATATTAGAAATATTTCTTTCAGGTATGTATGACCGGACGGGGTGGAGCGGGAGTGAGTAGTCACTAGGAGCAGATGTTATGTTCATATCATGTGAAGATGGATTATCTGGGAAGACTTCTTTTTCAGGTACGTATTACTGCAGTACGTACTATCAGGCAATTTACATATTAGAAATATATGTATACCTTTGCCTGAATAACTGAAATATTTCTTTCAGGTATACAAGACCGGAAGGGGTTGAGAGGAAGAGAGCAGTCACTAGGAGCAGATGTTACGTTCATATCATGGGAAGATGGATTATCTGGAAAGTCTTTTATTTTACAGGTATGTATTACTTCAGTACGTACTATCAGGCAATTTACATATTAGAAAAATATGTATACTTTTGCCTGAATATCTGAAATATTTCTTTCAGGCATACATGACCGGAAGGTGTGGAGAGGAAGTGAGCAGTCACTAGGAGCAGATGTTATGTTCATATCATGGGAAGATGGATTATCTGGAAAGTCTTTTCTTTTATAGGTACGTATTACTTCAGTACGTACTATCAGGCAATTTACATATTAGAAAAATATGTAAACTTTTCCTGAATATTAGAAATATTTCTTTCAGGTATGTATGACCGGAAGGGGTGGAGAGGGAGTGAGCAGTCACTAGGAACAGATGTTATGTTCATATCATGTGAAGATGGATTATCTGGGAAGACTTCTTTTTCAGGTACGTATTACTGCAGTACGTACTATCAGGCAATTTACATATTAGAAATATATGTATACCTTTGCCTAATATTTGAAATATTTCTTTCAGGTATATATGACCGGACGGGGTGGAGAGGCAGTGAGTAGTCACTAGGAGCAGATGTTATGTTCATATCATGTGAAGATGGATTATCTGGGAAGACTTCTTTTTCAGGTACGTATTACTGCAGTACGTACTATCAGGCAATTTACATATTAGAAATATATGTATACCTTTGCCTAATATTTGAAATATTTCTTTCAGGTATATATGACCGGACGGGGTTGAGAGGAAGTGAGCAGTCACTAGGAGCAGATGTTACGTTCATATCATGGGAAGATGGATTATCTGGAAAGTCTTTTATTTTACAGGTATGTATTACTTCAGTACGTACTATCAGGCAATTTACATATTAGAAAAATATGTATACTTTTGCCTGAATATCTGAAATATTTCTTTCAGGCATACATGACCGGAAGGTGTGGAGAGGAAGTGAGCAGTCACTAGGAGCAGATGTTATGTTCATATCATGGGAAGATGGATTATCTGGAAGGTCTTTTCTTTTACAGGTATGTATTACTTCAGTACGTACTATCAGGCAATTTACATATTAGAAAAATATGTATACCTTTGCCTGAATATCTGAAATATTTCTTTCAGGTATACATGACCGGAAGGGGTGGAGAGGAAGTGAGCAGTCAATAGGAGCAGATGTTATGTTAATATCATGGGAACATGGATTATCTGGAAAGTCTTCTCTTTTACAGGTACAAATTATTTCAGTATGTACTATCAGGCAATTTACATATTAGAAAAATATGTATACCTTTGCCTGAATATCTGAAATATTTCTTTCAGGTATACATGACTTGACGTGGTGGAGAGGAAGTGAGCAGTCATTAGGAGCAGATGTTATGTTAATATCATGCGAAGATGGATCATCTGGAAAGTCTTTTCTTTTGCAGGTACGTATTACTTCAGTACGTATATCAGGTAATTTACATATTAGAAATATATGTATACCTTTGCCCTAATATCTGAAATATTTCTTTCAGGTATACAAGACCGGAAGGGGTAGAGAGGAAGTGAGCAGTCACTAGGAGCAGATGTTACGTTCATATCATGGGAAGATGGATCATCTGGAAAGTCTTTTCTTTTATAGGTACGTATTACTTCAGTACGTACTATCAGGCAATTTACATATTAGAAATATATGTATACCTTTGCCTGAATATTTGAAATATTTCATTCAGGTATATATGACTGGACGGGGTGGAGTGGAAGTGAGCAGTCACTAGGAGCAGATGTTATGTTCATATCACGTGAAGATGGATTATCTGGGAAGTCTTTTCTTTTTCAGGCACGTATTACTTCAGTACGTATTTTCAGGCAATTTACATATTAGAAATATATGTATACCTTTGACTGAATAACTGAAATATTTCTTTCAGGTATACAAGACCGGAAGGGGTTGAGAGGAAGTGAGCAGTGACTAGGAGCAGATGTTACGTTCATATCATGGGAAGATGGATTATCTGGAAGGTCTTTTCTTTTACAGGTATGTATTACTTCAGTACGTACTATCAGGCAATTTACATATTAGAAAAATATGTATACCTTTGCCTGAATATCTGAAATATTTCTTTCAGGTATACATGACCGGAAGGACAGGAGAGGAAGTGAGCAGTCACTAGGAGTAGATGTTATGTTCATATCATGGGAAGATGGATTATCTGGGAAGTTTTCTTTTTCAGGTACGTATTACTTCAGTACGTACTATCAGGCAATTTACACATTAGAAAAATATGTAAACTTTGCCTGAATATTAGAAATATTTCTTTCAGGTATGTATGACCGGACGGGGTGGAGCGGGAGTGAGTAGTCACTAGGAGCAGATGTTATGTTCATATCATGTGAAGATGGATTATCTGGGAAGACTTCTTTTTCAGGTACGTATTACTGCAGTACGTACTATCAGGCAATTTACATATTAGAAATATATGTATACCTTTGCCTGAATAACTGAAATATTTCTTTCAGGTATACAAGACCGGAAGGGGTTGAGAGGAAGTGAGCAGTCACTAGGAGCAGATGTTACGTTCATATCATGGGAAGATGGATTATCTGGAAAGTCTTTTATTTTACAGGTATGTATTACTTCAGTTCGTACTATCAGGCAATTTACATATTAGAAAAATATGTATACTTTTGCCTGAATATCTGAAATATTTCTTTCAGGCATACATGACCGGAAGGGGTGGAGAGGAAGTGAGCAGTCACTAGGAGCAGATGTTATGTTCATATCATGGGAAGATGGATTATCTGGAAAGTCTTTTCTTTTATAGGTACGTATTACTTCAGTACGTACTATCAGGCAATTTACATATTAGAAAAATATGTAAACTTTTCCTGAATATTAGAAATATTTCTTTCAGGTATGTATGACCGGAAGGGGTGGAGAGGGAGTGAGCAGTCACTAGGAACAGATGTTATGTTCATATCATGTGAAGATGGATTATCTGGGAAGACTTCTTTTTCAGGTACGTATTACTGCAGTACGTACTATCAGGCAATTTACATATTAGAAATATATGCATACCTTTGCCTAATATTTGAAATATTTCTTTCAGGTATATATGACCGGACGGGGTGGAGAGGGAGTGAGTTGTCACTAGGAGCAGATATTATGTTCATATCATGTGAAGATGGATTATCTGGGAAGACTTCTTTTTCAGGTACGTATTACTGCAGTACATGCTATCAGGCAATTTACATATTAGAAATGTATGTATACCTTTGCCTGAATATTTGAAATATTTCTTTCAGGTATATATGACTGGACGGGGTGGAGTGGAAGTGAGCAGTCACTAGGAGCAGATGTTATGTTCATATCACGTGAAGATGGATTATCTGTGAAGTCTTTTCTTTTTCAGGTACGTATTACTTCAGTACGTACTATTAGGCAATTTACATATTAGAAAAATATGTATACCTTTGCCTGAACATTTGAAATATTTCTTTCAGGTATACATGACCGGAAGGGGTGGAGAGGAAGTGAGCAGTCAGTAGGAGCAGATGTTATGTTCATATCATGGGAAGATGGATTATCTGGAAAGTCTTTTCTTTTATAGGTACGTATTACTTCAGTACGTACTATCAGGCAATTTACATATTAGAAAAATATGTAAACTTTTCCTGAATATTAGAAATATTTCTTTCAGGTATGTATGACCGGAAGGGGTGGAGAGGGAGTGAGCAGTCACTAGGAACAGATGTTATGTTCATATCATGTGAAGATGGATTATCTGGGAAGACTTCTTTTTCAGGTACGTATTACTGCAGTACGTACAATCAGGCAATTTACAAATTAGAAATATATGTATACCTTTGCCTGAACATTTGAAATATTTCTTTCAGGTATACATGACAGGACGGGGTGGAGAGGAGTGAGCAGTCACTAGGAGTAGATGTCATGTTCATATCATGTGAAGATGGATTATCTGGGAAGTTTTCTTTTTCAGGTACGTATTACTTCAGTACGTACTATCAGGCAATTTACACATTAGAAAAATATGTAAACTTTGCCTGAATATTAGAAATATTTCTTTCAGGTATGTATGACCGGACGGGGTGGAGCGGGAGTGAGTAGTCACTAGGAGCAGATGTTATGTTCATATCATGTGAAGATGGATTATCTGGGAAGACTTCTTTTTCAGGTACGTATTACTGCAGTACGTACTATCAGGCAATTTACATATTAGAAATATATGTATACCTTTGCCTGAATAACTGAAATATTTCTTTCAGGTATACAAGACCGGAAGGGGTTGAGAGGAAGTGAGCAGTCACTAGGAGCAGATGTTACGTTCATATCATGGGAAGATGGATTATCTGGAAAGTCTTTTATTTTACAGGTATGTATTACTTCAGTACGTACTATCAGGCAATTTACATATTAGAAAAATATGTATACTTTTGCCTGAATATCTGAAATATTTCTTTCAGGCATACATGACCGGAAGGTGTGGACAGGAAGTGAGCAGTCACTAGGAGCAGATGTTATGTTCATATCACGGGAAGATGGATTATCTGGAAAGTCTTTTCTTTTACAGGTACGTATTACTTCAGTACGTACTATCAGGCAATTTACATATTAGAAAAATATGTAAACTTTTCCTGAATATTAGAAATATTTCTTTCAGGTATGTATGACCGGAAGGGGTGGAGAGGGAGTGAGCAGTCACTAGGAACAGATGTTATGTTCATATCATGTGAAGATGGATTATCTGGGAAGACTTCTTTTTCAGGTACGTATTACTGCAGTACGTACTATCAGGCAATTTACATATTAGAAATATATGTATACCTTTGCCTAATATTTGAAATATTTCTTTCAGGTATATATGACCGGACGGGGTGGAGAGGCAGTGAGTAGTCACTAGGAGCAGATGTTATGTTCATATCATGTGAAGATGGATTATCTGGGAAGACTTCTTTTTCAGGTACGTATTACTGCAGTACGTGCTATCAGGCAATTTACATATTAGAAATGTATGTATACCTTTGCCTAAATATTTGAAATATTTCTTTCAGGTATATATGACTGGACGGGGTGGAGTGGAAGTGAGCAGTCACTAGGAGCAGATGTTATGTTCATATCACGTGAAGATGGATTATCTGTGAAGTCTTTTCTTTTTCAGGTACGTATTACTTCAGTACGTACTATTAGGCAATTTACATATTAGAAAAATATGTATACCTTTGCCTCAATATTTGAAATATTTCTTTCAGGTATACATGACCGGACGGGGTGGAGAGGAAGTGAGCAGTCACTAGGAGCAGATGTTATGTTCATATGATGGGAAGATGGATTATCTGGAAAGTCTTTTCTTTTACAGGTACGTATTACTTCAGTACGTACTATCAGGCAATTTACATATTAGAAAAATATGTATACCTTTGCCTCAATATTTGAAATATTTCTTTCAGGTATACATGACCGGAAGGGGTGGAGAGGAAGAGAGCTGTCACTAGGAGCAGATGTTATGTTCATATCATGGGAAGATGGATTATCTGGAAAGTCTTTTCTTTTACAGGTACGTATTACTTCAGTACGTACTATCAGGCAATTTACATATTAGAAAAATATGTATACCTTTGCCTGAACATTTGAAATATTTCTTTCAGGTATACATGACCGGAAGGGGTGGAGAGGAAGAGAGCAGTCACTAGGAGCAGATGTTATGTTCATATGATGGGAAGATGGATTATCTTGAAAGTCTTTTCTTTTACAGGTACGTATTACTTCAGTCCGTACTATCAGGCAATTTACATATCAGAAATATATGTATACCTTTGCCTGAATATTTGAAATATTTCTTTCAGGTATACATGACCGGACGGGGTGGAGAGGAAGTGAGCAGTCACTAGGAGCAGATGTTATGTTCATATCACGGGAAGATGGATTATCTGGAAAGTCTTTTCTTTTACAGGTACGTATTACTTCAGTACGTACTATCAGGCAATTTACATATTAGAAAAATATGTATACCTTTGCCTGAACATTTGAAATATTTCTTTCAGGTATACATGACCGGAAGGGGTGGAGAGGAAGAGAGCTGTCACTAGGAGCAGATGTTATGTTCATATCATGGGAAGATGGATTATCTGGAAAGTCTTTTCTTTTACAGGTACGTATTACTTCAGTACGTACTATCAGGCAATTTACACATTAGAAAAATATGTAAACTTTGCCTGAACATTTGAAATATTTCTTTCAGGTATGTATGACCGGACGGGGTGGAGAGGGAGTGAGCAGTCACTAGGAGCAGATGTTATGTTCATATCATGGGAAGATGGATTATCTGGAAAGTCTTTTCTTTTACAGGTACATATTACTTCAGTACGTACTATCAGGCAATTTACATATTAGAAATATATGTATACCTTTGCCTGAATATTTGAAATATTTATTTCAGGTATATATGACCGGACGGGGTGGAGAGGGAGTGGGCAGTCACTAGGAGCAGATGTTATGTTCATATCATGTGAAGATGGATTATCTGGGAAGTCTTTTCTTTTACAGGTATGTATTACTTCAGTACGTATTTTCAGGCAATTTACGTATTAAAAAATATGTATACCTTGCCTGAATATTTGAAATATCTCTTTCAGTTCCTTTGGTTTGTGGTTTCTCTCTCAAGTTCTCAACATTATGTTTAAAAGGAATGCGATCTGGCGACAGTCATTTTCAACCGTTTTAACCTAGAAAATATAACCTGTCACTGAAAAATCAATTTGCCTCATTAAAAAAACTATTATTTTACATGTATTTGTATAGATAAAAATTACTGTTGCAGATAGTATATGTAAAATATCTCGACAATACCTTTCGAAATAAAATTTTAGTTAAAATATTAATATTGATTTTACAAAAAAAAAAAAAAAAAAAAAAAAAAAAAAGACGAAGAAAAATGTGAGATCATTTTCAAAATGAACACAATAAATGACATAAAAATCACCTATACTTCTTTTGTATTTTTCAAAAATTTCGCTGAGCTATGTAATTAATAATTCCCTTTATAGGGGGAACTGGGGCGCATTGATAAGTTTTTTTTTCTAAGAATTTTTTTTTTGTGTCCAGAAAATAAAAATTTTAAGTTGTTTTTCCTTGTGGTGTCAGCAAAACTTGTGTAGTGTGTTATTAAAATGCAAAATCGTTGTTTTATACAATATTTGTGTGTGTAATTAAAAAAGAAAATCTGAAAAAGTCATTTGTATTAATGGGCCCCATCTTTGGGGCAGATTGATGCACCTAATGGTGTTCTTTGATACTTTTGAAAAAATTGGAGACAAAAAAACACCAATGCATATTTTTCATAGAAAATGAGTTAGCAAACCATTTTATATTCATTTTTTTTTAATTAAAATCACCCACAATTAATTTTAGGCAATATTAAAACAATCAAAATTAAATTTAGAATGACCTGATGTTCCTTGTATGATTTTTAGCCGTGGTAAATTTGTCATATCTGGCATTTCAATCCCTGCATTTTCTTCTTTTTTAGAAAAGATGAAAAACCTTTCTGTTTATAAATCGGTTTATAAACAGAAAATAAATAATAATTATATTAAAAATTCTCTTTATAATATAATTATCCTTTTCTGTGCTGCGACTTGTTTCTCTTATTTAACATTTCTCAAGTCAAAAATACTTTTTTCTCTGGAGAATAGATAGAAATTCGATATTTGCGAGAATGCCATCCTTTTCTTTTGTTAATTTTACTACCACTAGCTGTTAGATAAGTTCGTATATCTTCTGTTTGAAAAAATCCTATAAAATTTCCGAATATAACAGTTTGGAGCTATTTCGCTTCAATAAAATCTAATCTTAGCAATTTTTTGCGGGAAATGGTTGGATTAAGGAGTGTATGGTAAAAAAATAATAAAAGGTAATAAAAAAATAAGCTAGAAAAAGATATAGGTTGTCTGTAGCTATCATGAGTCACATTGATACGTATCAATGTGCCCCATGTAGCCATTTTGAATAACACGAGTCGTCTCAAATCCAACACTTCATAATTTACCTAACAATAAAGATAATCAGTAGCTTTACTTACGAGAGAGAGAATTCTTTTGGGTTGACAATACTGGAACATTTGTATAATACCATTGCAATTGTACAACTCAAATTTACTTTTGACATAAAAAAAAAATCATCCTTCCTATTTCATCAAACTTCTGAATCATCCCAAGACGTTCTGTATGTAGTTGTGTACATTAGCATCATCTTTTGGAATTGTTTTGAAACTTCCTATAACGACCTCGTGAGCAGTAGAGGGGGTGTATCAATGTGCCCCAGTACCCCTACATATTTTATCAATTTTGCCGGCACCTACTACAGTCTTCATTTGTGTAGATGTCAAGTTCATATGCTTGTATCGATTTAATAATATGTTGTGTCATCATTCGTTATCATAATTCTTCGATAATGTTTAACTGTCAGATGTCTTATAATACGATGAAAACTATGCTATTTTTGCAACATATGAACATTAAATTAATATTCAAATAATTCTAATAAAAATGTGGATAATATATATTTTTACCGTGAAATGTTGAATTTTTTATGTGAATTTTCTATCTGCATATTAAGTTTCAATAAGATAAATATTTAATACATTTAAATATAAATATAGTGAATTATCAGTTCACATAAATTACCGCATGTATTATATTTGGATTACTGACTTATTTCTTAAAATATCCTACTTGTTTTACTCATTTCTGACCTTTCTTCATGGCGGGACAGTCATATTGCTTGATAGATACAGAATAGCAAATTTAGACAATCAGCAGATAATTGAAGTGAAAAAACTTCTTTAAAACACCATAAAATATTCTAAATTGCACAAGACCTTTCGAAAGAACTTAGTCTTTCTTCGTCAGGCGCAAAAAAGATGTGCGTCTACTATGACTATTATGACAATTTCGATAACTTTCAACTTATTATCTGAATCTGCAGGTAATTTATTATCCCTGTAGTATACATTTTATTTATTTTTCCAGTACAAGATGTTTTGCTTGTAAAGATGCAAGTTCACGTGTTTGTCTTGAAATTATTTATTGTTGCAAATAAATAAATAAGTGTTTAACTATGAGAATTTTTTATAATAGGACCTATACTATTAAATTTTTGTAATATTTTAATACCCATAATAATTCTAATGGTAATGTAGATAATAAATATTTTTTATGCGTGTTCATATTTCTACGCGAATTTCTATGTGTATATTAAGATTTAATGAATCAAATATTTAATACATTGAAAAATAAACGTATCGAATTATCAGTTCGTATACATTATCACACTTGTATGTACATGATAAGCATCTTTTCTTGTCCTCAAAATGTATAATGACCTGAACAATGCACAAACCATTCAAGAAGTAATGTCATCATTCAAGGAATTTGGATGTCTAATGATTCACATGTTTTCATTTATTTTTAACATTAATATGACAGAAAATTAAATATAGTTGATAAAACCTCTGTTATATCTAAAATCATTCATTTATATTTTTTCCAAAATAGCATTTGAATTACAATTTTTTTAGATTAAAAATAATTTATTAATTAATTTATTATGAGAAAATGGTAGCAAAAGGATATAGTAACTTATTATTTTCCAACTATTTCCGTTTTCTTTTTACATAAATGTAGTACTTTATTTGCTATCGTCACAGAAATGAAATTAAACAAAACAACAACAAAAAAATTAAAAATAAATTGAGATAGGAATGAATTTTTAACCAAATTTCAGTTAAAAGTACTTTTCTCCCTATACGATAGCATAAAAATTAACAGTGTGCGATGCTTAAAAGTTAAAAAAAATACAGTAAGATATTAGTAGTATTTAACCGTAAATTGATACCTATGTTTCGTTTTATGGCTGACTTATGTAACGTAACGTTATTTTTGGAACGACACTTGAATTGTTGATTGAATGAAAAGCATATCGCAACTAAAAGAATTTTACCCTTTCAGGGTCCGAATTTTTTTTTAAATTTTAAGAGAAATGTTACTTTTACGGGTACTATTAGATTATCCCGTCGACCAAAAAATTATCGCCAAACTATAAGATTAAATGCCAATAATGGATGATTATGAATGTTACATTCAGTGACATTAAATACGATTCACGTGTTTAAAATGTCATTAAGTGATTTTTATTTCGAGTTTTAATTAATATTTTTATTAATATCCTACTAATTATTTGTTTTTCGTTATTTAAAATAAAAATTATGTCAATATGTAGAAATTGGCTATTAGTTTGGCGATTTGTAAAATTTGGCGAAATTGATCGACGGGATAACAGAGTAGTACCCTTTTACGTTAATAATTTTAATACTGGTTTCCGAATAGATTTACTGAAGTTTAACAAATATTTCACTCTCTTAAATCTAACGAATCTAGCTATTTTACGTACCATTCAATTCACTTTCATATAAAAATAGAGTAAGGAAGAGTTTTTGCAAACGTTTGAAAAACATAAATTGCAACAATAATTTAACGGATATTATAACTTTCTGATACTTTTTGCGTTTTCTCACATGTTATTTTTCTGAAAAGTAACCTTTATTTTAAATTTAAAGAGTGAAATATATGATTAAAATAAAAAAATCCCAAACTGTGCAAAGAAAACTAAGCAAATATTTATTATTAGTAGTAGTATTAAATGCCTAAACGTTATTGAAGCCATATTGTAAATGCGTAGACACATTCTAACATTACTACATGTAAACAGTAGCAAACGTATTTGATAAAACAGAATACTGTTCAATTAAAAGACATGTACTATTAATAGTACACAGAAAAGAAAGGATTTAATAATAGAGTGCATGTGCATTAATGCAACCATGTAAACAAGGAAATTTGAAAACAGTCATCAATCATAAACAGCCACCATAAAAGCAGACAATAGTAGAGTATAGTACAAGGTATACTCTGCAATTGTCTGCTTTGGTACAGTTCAAGTACAAGTTTGAAATAATACAAAGTAACCTAACTATGCAAAAGACAAGATTATGTTATCGAAGATAATTTTATTTATTTATTTATTTTCTGAGGCTGAGCGGCATAAGTACTAATCAATCTAAATAATGTAATAATATGAGCTAGATTGTTTTCGCCTAATAAATGATTGATGATTGATGTCTGTCTTCAAATTTCTTTTCATACACGGTTGCATAAATTAATGTTCAATGTTCAATGTTCTACCAACGAAAAAGAAGTCAAATGGGAATTACAAAATAACTGTTCTCGCATTATAATAAGTTTTTAAAAAACTAGACAGAAAAAAATTCCAAACTTTTACAGTATAACTTTTAAAAATTCATATTATATCATAAAATTAGTAATGCAACAACATAAACGTGTTTTATTAACCCATTAGTGCCTAGCGTCCCATTTTTGGGACAGTTTTGAAAAATTCAAGTAAGCGTTTTTCACACCAATAAAAAGGAAGATAAATAAATAATCTCCTTCTCGAGACAAATTTCTCGATAAATTAAGATAAAAGTTATTCTTGCTTTAAAAGTCATGGGAAAAGACAAAATTTGAATTTTAACGAAGAAAATAATTCAGGCATTAATGGGTTAAAAGATAACTGTTTTATCACCAGAAGTGTTTTTAAGCAAAAAATGTAAAAAGTGGGTAACATTAGCTTCGTTTCAAGTCATTGGATGTCGCCTAAATAAATGGTGTTTAGTTTCGCTGCGGTTATTAATAATTTAAATTTTTTTTCTAAAACTAGGGGGGCCCCGCCCCCCTGCTCGCTATGCTCGCCAACCCCCCGCGTAATCGCTTCGCGATTCCAAATTATTGGCTACCCCTGCTTGCTGCGCTAGCCAATACCCCATGGTATGAATAAGCAGTTGCAGACCTTTCAACTGATGTGTCACACGACTGGTGTTGTAAAGAAATTAAAAATGTGCCCCCTGGGGGGCAGAGTGGGAGGCGACACAAAAGACATCCATAATATGAATAAGCAGCTGCAGACCTCTCAAATGATATGTCACACGACTGGTGTTGTAAAAAATTGAAAATGTGCCCCCTGGGGGGGCGGAGTGGGGGTGACACACAAGACAGCCATAAAATGAATAAACAGTTGCAGACCTTTCAAATGATGCGTCACACAACTGGTGTTGTAAAGAAATTAAAAATGTGACCCCCCCCCCTGGGGAGAGCAGAGTGTGGGGGTGACACACAAGACATCCATAATATGAATAAGCAGTTGCAGACCTTTCAAATCTTGTGTAACACAACTGGTGTTGTAAAGAAATTAAAAATGTGTCCCCCCTGGGGAGCAGAGTGGGGGGATAACACACAAGACATCCATTATATGAATAAGCAGTTGTAAACCTCTCAAATGATGTATCAAACGACTGGTGTTGTAAAGAAATTAAAAATTTGGCGAAATATTACAGTTATCGCCAAGTTGGCGTCACTTTTGACAACTAATTTTGGTCGCCAAATTTGGCGATATATCGCCAAGTTGGCGACAAACTTGGCGATTGTTGGCGATGGTAACCTTTCCTCTCTTTATGGTAACCCATACGGCGATGCATAGACGGAGCCCTTTCCTGATTGGTCTATTCGGCTCATGGAAGGAGTGGACAACCCGGATTCGTTAGTTCCGGAAATCTTCCACATCAGCATCATTCCAGGAGTCATTCCTTTTAAGGCTAGTTTTTTTTTACTATAGAAGGAAAGTAACAGATTTATTTTCCTAGTTGATTAATTTTTAAAATGTTTCATTGATCATCAGTATTACTGCGTGCGTATTTTTATTATTATTTTTTTTTATAATTACTCCATGTACTCTAATTAGGTTGTCGACCGAAAACACCAGCCAGTGAAAAATGACACACACCAAATTTAACAACCCCTCTCCTCATTAGTCGAAGTAAGCATAACCCCCCCCCCCCTCTTTGATTTTCAATAGATTGATTGAAAGATATGTTTTTCTTTTTTGGCAGCATACCGAGCCTGTGTTTTTTTACCTTGAGCTTTTTTTTTTCTTTCTAAAATATTCTGAGATATGTTCTAAACTCTTCTACTTGTACATTATTGTTTCTTTAGATTTGTCAGTTAGTTTTGCCCTCCATGTTTTTTTATATTCATTGTTTAATATTCTTTTTTGTTGAATCTTCATTTCTTTTGTTATTTCCTCAGAAGAAACGGTTTCATTAAAAAGTGGAAAAGTATTTGTTTCATCTGTGGATGTTACACCAGATATTTCTAAAGGCAAAACATGAAATAAGTTTCTTGTTTTGTTTTCTTTCTTATTTACATGTACCTGAAGCTTTGGATCTTCCGAAGGTTCAATATGATCACTGATTTTAATACGTTCAATTGTTTTATTTTGAAATTTTTGTTTCTCCATCCATCTCTTTTGACGTTCATTGCATAATCTTCTTTTTCTATGAATCTCTGTTTCATCCATTTTAAATACAGTAGATAATCTAATAATTAGCTGAAATGTATAGTGGGAAAAAAAACTTATATACAATGAATGCATTGTGAGGAAGAACAAGAATAAGCAGGATTCAATGGTAACCAATGTCCTGTTTGATATTTTCGCCAAACTGACATAAAAAAAATCTCGTCAAACCCAGTGCTTATATCGCTTTGAGCATTCTATATACGGATAATATCATTGTTTTACATACCATTTACTTCTTCTTGTATACAAAAATAGGTAAGTGTCTTTCTTGCGCAGAAAAAGTTGTATAAATCTTTAAAAAATAACCCTCATTTTACCAATTAGGTGTCGAATTAAAAAAAATCAATGTCCAATTCCAGTATTGCTCCCAGGTATTCATACGCATTCCAAATTTCAAAGATCTACAACAGGAAATTTGGTGAAAAATGAGCACAAATGTCACATAATTGGCGTGAAAGTGGCATTATTTTGTCCGAAATAGTAGCCTGGGTAATATTGTTTTTTTACTAATAAAATGTTTATTTATATTCATTTTTTTTATTATATAAGTTATTATTTTTCTAAAGTTATTAATTATATATTTTTTTATTTACTGTAAGTTCCTTTTGAAAATAATAGAAAATAATTAAAAATGTATATGCAAGCGTTATACCACAAAGACATTTTCGCCAAATGGGCTTTAGAAAATATTGCGGCAAATCTGGTGCACCTATGAAAAACGTGAACACACAAGACATCCATACAATGAATAAGCAGTTGCAGACCTTTCAAATGATATGTCACATGACTGGTTTTGTAAAGAAATAAAAAATGTTCACCCCCCTCGGGGGCAGAGTGGGGTGGTGACACACAAGACATCCATAATATGAATTAGCAGTTGCAGACCTTTCAAATGATGTGTCACACAATTGGTGTTGCAAAGAAATTAAAAATGTGCTCCCCTGTGGGGCAGAGTGGGTGGTGACACACAAGACATGCATAATATGAATAAGCAGTTGCAGATCTTTCAAATGATGTGTCACACGACTGGTGTTCTAAAGAATCAAAAATGTGCCCCCCCTGGGAGGCAGAGTGGCTGGTGACTCACAACACATCCATAATATGAATTAGCAGTTGCAGACCTTTCAAATGAAGTGTCTCACGACTGGTGTTGTAAAGAAATTAAAAATGTGCCCCCCCCTAGGGGGGCAGAGTGGGGGTGACACACAAGACATCCATATTATGAATAAGCAGTTGCAGACCTTTGAAATGATGTGTCACACGACTGGTGTTGTAAAGAAATTAAAAATGTGCCCCCCCCTGGGGGTGCAGACTGGGGGATGACACACAAGACATCCATAATATGAATAAGCAGTTGCAGACCTTTCAAATGATGTGTCATACGACTGGTGTTGTAAAGAAATTAAAAATGTGCCCCCCCTGGGGGTGCAGACTGGGAGATGACACACAAGACATCCATAATATGAATAAGCAGTTGCAGACTTTTCAAATGATGTGTCATCCGACTGGTGATGTAAAGAAATTAAAAATGTGCCCCCTGGGGGGACACAGTAGAAGGGGAAACACAAGACATCCAAAACATGAATAAGCAGTTGCATACCTTTCAAATGATGTGTCATACGACTGGTGTTGTAAAGAAATTAATGTAAAATGTGTAACAGTAAAATGTGAAATAGTAAAATGTGCCCCCCCCAGGGGGGCAGGGGGTGTGAAACACAAGACATCCATAATATGATTAAGCAGTTGCAGACCTTTCAAATGATGCGTCACACGACTGGTGTTGTAAAGAAATTAAAAATGTCTTCCCCTGGGGGGGTAGAGTGGGAGGTGACACACAAGACATCCATAATATTAATAAGCAGTTGCAGACCTCTCAAATGATGTGTCACACGATTGGTGTTGTAAAGAAATTAAAAATGCCCCCCCCTGGCGGGGAAGAGCGCGGGGGTGTGACACACAAGACATCCATAATATGAATAAGCAGTTGCAGACCTTTCAAATGATGTGTCACACGACTGGTGATGTAAAGAAATTAAAAATGTTCCCCCTGGGGGGACACAGTAGGGGGGGAAACACAAGACATCCAAAACATGAATAAGCAGTTGCAGACCTTTCAAATGATGTGTCACACGACTGGTGTTGTAAAGAAATTTAAAATGTGCACCCCTCTGGGGGGTAGAGTGGAGGGTGACACGCAAGACACCCATAATATGAAGAAGCATTTGCAGACCTTTCAAATGATGTGTCACACGACTGGTGTTGTAAAGAAATTAAAAATGTGCCCCCCTGGGGGTCAGAGTGGGGGATGACACACAACACATCCATAATATGAATAAGATGTTGCAGACCTTTCAAATGATGTGTCACACAACTGGTGTTGTAAAGAAATTAAAAATGTGACCCCCTGGGGGGCAGAGGGGAGGTGACACACAAGACATCCATAAAATGAATAAACAGTTGCAGACCTTTCAAATGATGTGTCACACAATTGGTGTTGTAAAGAAATTAAAAATGTGCCCCCCTGGGGGGCAGAGTGGGGGATGACACACAACACATCCATAATATGAATAAGCAGTTGCAGACCTTTCAAATGATGTGTCACACAACTGGTGTTGTAAAGAAATTAAAAATGTGACCCCCTGGGGAGAGCAGAGTGTGGGGGTGACACACAAGACATCCATAATATGAATAAGCAGTTGCAGACCTTTCAAATCTTGTGTAACAGGACTGGTGTTGTAAAGAAATTAAAAATGTGTCCCCCCTGGGGAGCAGAATGGGGGATAACACACAAGACATCCTTTAAATGAATAAGCAGTTGCAAACCTCTCAAATGATGTATCAAACGACTGATGTTGTAAATAAATTAAAAATTTGGCGAAATATTACAGTTATCGCCAAATTGGCGTCACTTTTGACAACTAATTTTGGTCGCCAAATTTGGCGATATATCGCCAAGTTGGCGACAAACTTGGCGATTGTTGGCGATGGTAACCTTTCCTCTCTTTATGGTAACCCATATGGCGATGCACAGACGGAGCCCTTTCCTGATTGGTCTATTCGACTCATGGAAGGAGTGGACAACCCGGATTCGTTACTTCCGGAAATCTTCCACATCAGCATCATTCCAGGAGTCATTCCTTTTAAGGCTAGTTTTTTTTTACTATAGAAGGATTACATTCAAATAAGTATATGTATTGTGACTGTTTGAAGACATCAACTCTTCTTTGAATTTCGAAAATAAATAGTTTTCTGAGACTTTTTAAAGATAAAGGAACACGTATAAAAACATTTCATATTTATTTACTTAGAAGGTGTCACAAATAAAAATTAAATTAAAGAGTTGACATGTTTCGGTTCATTAATAAGAACCGTATTCATAACATATAAAATCAGTAGAAATTTAAATGACACTGGATATAAATATAATTTAAAAATCAAAACAAAACATTGCGCCCGCTATGATCGTGAATATAGCCATTGCCAACGCGGCATATAAATATAATAAATTTTGACCATATATTAAATTTAAAATGTATAAAATTAAAATTAAAAAAGTAGAAAAACTAAATGACTCTGGATATAAAGGTATTTTAAAACCCCCCAAAACATAAAATAATGCGCCCCCTATGATCGTGAATAGCCAATGCCATCGCGGTTCCTCCTATTAGACTCATCCTTTAAATATTTATTAAGTAATTCTAACCACAAACTCGGAATGTCATAAGAATAAGAATCATTACAAACTCTATCCATCCTAGAATATATCTCTATGGATTCACGGATGATTAATTTTCGGAATAAACTGGAAATGAACACTAATCTACTATCTTTAAAACAAATTTTAACCCCCCTCTTTAAAAACAATCTTGATAACGCAGTCTTATCCCTACCAAATTTTATGTCACATTCATGCTCTTTCTTTCTAACCCCAAATTTTCTACCTGTCATACCGATATAAAAATTAATATCCCCCTCTTCATTCTCATATGGAATTTCATATACCCCTGCTAGATCCAGAGATATATTCTAGGATGGATAGAGTTTGTAATGATTCTTATTCTTATGACATTCCGAGTTTGTGGTTAGAATTACTTAATAAATATTTAAAGGATGAGTCTAATAGGAGGAACCGCGATGGCATTGGCTATTCACGATCATAGGGGGCGCATTATTTTATGTTTTGGGGGGTTTTAAAATACCTTTATATCCAGAGTCATTTAGTTTTTCTACTTTTTTAATTTTAATTTTATACATTTTAAATTTAATATATGGTCAAAATTTATTATATTTATATGCCGCGTTGGCAATGGCTATATTCACGATCATAGCGGGCGCAATGTTTTGTTTTGATTTTTAAATTATATTTATATCCAGTGTCATTTAAATTTCTACTGATTTTATATGTTATGAATACGGTTCTTATTAATGAACCGAAACATGTCAACTCTTTAATTTAATTTTTATTTGTGACACCTTCTAAGTAAATAAATATGAAATGTTTTTATACGTGAATGAAAAAAAGGTGAAGTGATTTTGTTTTAGTTTTTGAAAAAAGAAAGCTAACAACAGTTTTAACATTGATAAAGGAACACTTTTCGAAATCTTTGGTGGCTTGGAAGAGGTTATTGTATTATGTTGTATTTGTTCTTGATTATAGTTCTTGATTAAGAAATATCTGTCATTTTTTATAGTGTAACGTAATATTATATTTTTGGGCTGACACTTTAATTGTTGCCTGAAAGAAACAGCATACCGGTGGCTAATAAAATAAATTTTAAGGGGTCTCAGGTGTTGAAAACTTTTCAAAAAATCGACTTTTTATTGTGATCTAGTTTGATTATTCAATTAATTCTTAACTCAATGCAAAAAGCCACATAAAAATATTTGCATTTTTAACGGAGTTATAAGAATTTATGTATCAACTCTTTCAAAGCCGCACCTATATAATTTCAGCTTTAAGGTTTTCTCAAAACTTGATTTTTGACGACTAACACCAAGATTTAAAAAAACTATTTGATGGAATGGCTTTTTTTTTTTTTTTTTTTTTTTTTGCATGCGTATAACATCATTATCTATAGAATGAATTAATATAGTTTAGATAGTTTAATATTTTGAGTATTTTTAATGAAAAAATTTTGAATTTTTTAGGAGTTTTTCAATTTTCAAATTTGAGAGTTTTTTTAATAATGTTGTTTTTGAGTGATAGTTATATCCTTAATTCAGTCTAGAGTAAAGTTTCCGGATCATTTTAAAGCAAAAATTAGGTTCTTATGTCAATTCAACGTTAAGATATCTTGGTGTTGGTGATATAACACATAATTTTTTTTCAAAAATTGTGTTAAATAAATTTTGCTTTATTTCTTATTATATTACATTGAAGTACTTCATTTTATAATTTTATAAAACTACAAACATACCTTTAAGTTATCAGAAAGTTTAAATTAATTACATTGAATACTTTTGTTTTTATATGGACTCGAAGCGAGAGCTCTGTTTGCATGGTTTTCCGTATCGATCAACCCCTGAGCCTTCTTAAAGAGTTTAACCAAGGTGCACATTTGTGTACCCCTGGTTTCAACAGAGTATCTCCCTTATTATTTGAAATTATTTTATTAAAACGAGAGGATATCATTTGTGTACGTTGGCCTTTTCTAGTTTCAGCAAGAAATGGTGCTATCAGTATAATTCATATGATTTTGGAGGAAATAAACGAGAATTAACGAAAAATGTAAGAGTTCGAAAATTTAAGTACATTTTTATAATTAGAAAATTAATATTTATTCACAATATTTTTTAAGAATATTTATAAATTCTTCAGTATTGCATAGATCTTTAAATTTTTTAGCTAGATCATAATATCTATTTAAATTAGACGTGATTAGTAAGGTGCACGTGTGTGCAACTCCGGCTTCAATTCTGTGTTTTTGGAAAGAAGTCATCCCACTAAAAAATTTGTACCGAATGAAATCTAATTGGTGCAGCGCTAAAGTTGTTGAATGATTAAAATATTATACTTAATTATAAATAAAAATTCATTTTGTTGATGTTTTAAATTAAGCATTATTTCTTTTTTATCATAATCATTATATCTTTGTAAGAGTAAATAAATAGATGAGGCCAGTGGTGATGGTAAGTTTCTGACAATGAACATTTTAATGACACAGATATAACCATTGACGATATTGCTCCACTTCCAATCCCGAATCCATGTAGCAATAAATTTTAACATTAAAGTCCTATATTATGGAAAGCTGAAAATAAGCACATTTTTAAAACTTGTGTTACAGCAAACTAGAATAATAATGCTGAGATTAAAACCTTATCTTTCCGCAAATATTTATTTAATCCTACTTTTAATGGTATTCCGAGGACCATTGATTGATGAGGATTATCTAAAAGCAGATTCCAGCATCGTAAATCCTTTTGAATCATTTCTAGATTAGTTAAATGAAGATTTTTGGGAAAAAGTTTCATATGAAGCCAATTTATATTCCGTTCAAACACGAAACTATCACTCAATGAATGCATCTAAATATGAAATTATAAAAGTTGCAGGCGTACACATACTCATGGGAACTTTAAAATATAGTCGAGTCTCTCTATAACGAAACTCCATGCATCGAATTTCTCTATATAACGAATTTTTAGTAGGAACGGTCCCCTTACTTTAAAAACAGTCTCTATAAGCGAATTATCTATCTCCATATAACGAACTTTTTCATAAATTTGTCTTAATTTATTCAGTTTTAAAAAAGCTTCGAAATCATATGGAATCAATTTTCCATCACTTATTTTTGATTTATCGTCAGTGCTGAGTTTTTTTTTATATATATAATACTTCTCTCCTTGTTCTTTAAACCCAACAAATTCATTTCACCTCCCACTCCCCTTTCCACATCCTTCTCAAAACAGAGTCAATTAGATTGATACATATGTAAGAGAGGAATCAATGAGAGGCACATAAGAGAGGCCTTCAACTGGAGGAAAATGTTAACTACAATTTTTCATTCCTTGCTAAAATTTGAGCATTTTTCTTTTTGAGAGCGTAACAATTTTAAAATCAAAACAACAAAAAATTACAGATTTCTTCGTCTGAAATTAATGCAAGTCTTTCTTATTTTATTTTCATTAAGCTTTCAAATAAATGTATGTTCTCTTTTTTGAAACAGCTTAAATAATTAAGAAATAAAATGTTAGGTTAATATTTACTTTTAAACATTTCAAATTTTTAATTCAAAAGATCAAAAATAATATTTGTTCAAAATTTACATATTAAATACAATTTTTAACATCATTCTCTATACATCAAATTTCTCTAAATAACGAATTTTTTAATGGAACGGTGGATTTCGTTATATAGAGACTCGAATGTATCTCAAAGCAAGGTTCTGATGGTAAAAAGACTTGTCAGTACTTAGAATTGCAGCTACTATGTCACGTGATCGATATTTTAAGATTAGAAAATTTATTCATTTTGCAGATAAAGTAATTGATCATTAAACAGATGACAAATTATGGAAAGTAAATCTTATCTTGAAGGCAGTAAGAATTAAATGTTTGTCCCTGCTCCGGCCAAAATATTTATCACTAGATGAACAAAGATTACTAGATCCCATTCGCTCGACGTTGTGGATTTAGACAGTATGTGCCATTAAAATCTAATCCGTTGGGATTAAAAGTCTTTGTTTTATCCGCCAGGGATGGCCTTACCCTTGACTGCCAAATATATCATGGAAAAGGAATTGTACCAGCTGCTGATTCAAAATAATTATGATTAGGTATAGGTAGAGGCAGGGCTGTCCAACATTTTGGTAAACAGGGGCGCACCTCAGCTCTTGGTACTCAATGAAGGGCGTCATTTTTCCCGTGACTCAAAACATGCGGCAGTATTATTGCGTAGTATTAGTATATAGGCACATCTTAACGATGTGGGGATGAATCTTAAGGTAGTAGATAAAAGGCACTTAAGTTTATGAAGTTACATGTATTAAATTTACAAAGTATACATTTTTCTACGTAAGTTCTGTCTTAAAAATGTTTGTAGGGTAAGGTACCAAAAACTTTAAACATGTCTATAATAAAAACAATAATAAAAAGTAAAAATAAATAAACATGAAGATTAAAGACATTGCTAGGTTTTTTTTAGGATGCTAAAATACATTTTGACTTATCTTGAAGGTGTGAATTTAGCTTTATAAAAAGTACAAAAAGAAAAACAATCTTGATAGTGATCAATTCATATGGCTGATTCCAGAGAGAAAGTCTAGAAGTTCTTTCGTAGATGGAAATCATTTTGCATTGTTTTATTAATTTTTCTAAGGAAATTGAAAGAAAAAGTATAAAACTTCAAAAGTAAAAATTAAGCTCTTTTATACCTCGTATAAAACAGCCAGGCCAGTGAGACAACAACAAAATAATAATAATAATAATAAAGAGCTGAAATTCCACATAGCATGCATGTTCACAGTGACGTCACAATGACGTCACTGTGAGTCACTTTGGTCACATCACATCTGTGACCAAAATGCCACCACTCAGTGACGTCACATTGTGACTGAGATGTGACTTTCTAAAAAAATTTTCACAGTTCGTCACAATGTTAATGTCAAAGTAGTCACAAATGACACACTTTTCACAAATTGGTCACATTGTGACGTCACAAAAAAGCTCTAAAACGGCCATAACGACTTCACATTTTAGTCACTGTGACTTCACATCGACAATCGATGGTCACAAAGTCACAATGTGACTTCTCAAAGACGTTGCTGTGACGTCACCATGTCTTACGGGAATTTCATGCCCAAACACATGTGTCTTCAAAGGAGCGGACGGGAAGAAGTGAAAAAGGGTTATTTTTCTGTTACTTCTTAATCTTAAAAATAGTTATTTCCAATTATTACCAAATTTAAACATCTTTATTACACTTTATAAACAATAACTAGAAATCATGAAAATATGTTTCTGGTTTATAATATGTTTTTGCAGACTTTGAAAACATCTCTAATGGAAATAAGAATGATTTTAAAGAAAAAATTCTTTATAATGGAATTTTACTTTTAAAAAGTATAATAAAAGAAACCTTCAAAAGGGCGCCAAAAAATCCTTGAAGGGCGCCATGGCGCCCGCGGGTGCCGCGTTGGACAGCCCTGGGTGGAGGCATTGTCAAATTGCTTTTTAAATTTATACGAAAGGACAACACACGGGTGATTTACAAGGACAGTTTTTCTATTAGTGTAAAATGCGCCAACTTTTTATTGAGGAACAATATCTACCAAACGAATGATTATGAACAAAAAACTTGGAGGAGCAGACAACAAAATCAAGAATGATCCAGATTTGTAACTTGGAGCGTGGGATGAGTGACTAAGGGAAGGGAAGGATATGTGCATACTAAAATGGAAAGCTAACAAATGTGTAACTTTGCTTTCGACTTCCATAGATAGCGAACCCGAGAGAAGTTATATTAGGTGGTCTAAAGATCAAAACTGTAAAATTAATGTAACACAACCTGCAATTGTGAATACATACAATACCTGTATAGATGGTACAGATTTAAACGATAGGTGTTTAGCTTACTACCGTTGTACTATTCGCACAAAAAATAGTCAACAAGAGTTTTTGTACATTTTATAGATTTGGTTATTTCCATTTGTTAGATAATGTATGTCAGAAATTGCAAAGTAGGTGAAGATCGTCGAAAAAACAGATTGTCTCTCTTGCGATATTTTTAGAGATTGCATAAGTACTGATGAAATATAAGGGCAAGGTAAGTGAAGAACGACGGCCAAGGAGACCACGCAAAATTTGTTCATCTGAAAATGATTCTGAAGACAATTCCGAGAAAATACTACAGCGAAAACAACGTAAGGGAATTTAACAGCAAATTTACTATATTAGATAAGGCAAGTTCCTTGTTGGACAGTTTCCTTGTTCAAAAAATGATAACTTTGCTTCAAAATGCAAGTATGAAGACTGCAAATCTAGAACAAGAGTTATTTGTACAAAGTGCAATATATATCTGGGTATTAAAAAAATAGTTTTTTCTAAAATAGCATGTAAAATAAGCTTATATGTATCAATTGTCAACCTAATTCCTCGTTTAAATAAATTAAAAAAAAGAAGTGTTTTTTGCAGTATGAACCCGATGTGCACATATGTGCACCTGCTAATAAATAGAAACTAACAATAATTATTTTATTTTTATTACAAAATTATGTTTCCATACGTATAAATAGATCGAACAAACTGTGAAATAATTTTTATGATGGCTTAAAATGTGTCAGGTCTGAAGATGTTAAATAGTACAGTGCGTGGTAAATAATACAACAGAGACAGAATAATAACTACATAAAAGACAAGTTTATGCTTTCGAGGACAATTTTGTTTATTTATTTATGTGTTTTGACACTGAGCGGGATAAATACTTATTAATTTATAATAAATAATCTATAAGTAATAGTTAATCTTTAAATAATCTAATAACGTGAGCTAAATTGTTTTCGCCTAATAAATGATTAATATCTGTCTTCAAATTTCCTTCCCTACAGTGTTACATAAATTACTGTTCAATACCATTAGTCCAAAGAAAAAGAAATCTAATGGGAATGACAAAATATTTTTTCTCGAAATATAATAAAGGTTTTTTTTTTCCTAAAGCTAGACAGAAAAAAATGCTTAACGTTTGCACTTGGAATTTTCAAAAATTCATATTATATCATAAAATTATTAGAGCAACTGTTAGAAATAAAGCATTTATTACAGATAATATGGAAAGAATTAGGAAGATAAAAGAAAATCGGAACTCAGAAAAAATAGCGTCAAACAAAGCATTTACATTTAGTTTATTAGAGTGAGAGCGAAGTTGACATTAGGCGACTACAAAATTACAACTGTGGAGTTGAGATATTAGCAATGTTTTGGCATAAATGCTATCTCAAGTAAAGAGAATTTTTAACACTCCTCCTTGCCAAAGCATGGCTAATAAAAACATGTACATTAACTTAGAAATATAAAAATATACTTACTTTACAAATTAAAAAAAAACACTATATGAAACCCAGACTATCTAAAAAAAAAAAAAAATACTTTACAAATCACATCGATTTTAAGTATCAACAATTAAAGCCTAGATATTTAACTAGGGTTTTCCTTGAAATATTTTTAGTGAGGAGTCAGCAACATTATTCGTTGAAACTGTATACAATAAGGAAATAACAGGGCAGAAAGTCTCGGAGAAATCTTTATCAGGAACCTGGGAGTATCTTTTTTGCAACCAAACAAGCATTAAATTTAGTCATTTTTTCTTCTGCATTTAACTTTCTTTTGAACCTTCACTTGCTTCCTACAGATTTAGTGTTTTCTCGTTTCGGAATCAATTCCCATTTTTGGCTTCTGTAAAGATTGTTAAATTCTTCCTTCATAGCCTCTCTCCACATTTCTGCATGAATCGACTTCATTGCTTCTTCCAAGGTGATTGGATCATCATTATTCTGAATAGAAGCTTCTTTTTCAGTGGCTACTTTCTACAATATTACATCTCTGAAGTAAGATTTAGGTTTTCTTGCTCCGCTTCTTTGTCTGACTTCAGAGGATTCTTCTATGCTTGCTATTGGTTGTTCAGGACCAGAATCTTCTAAGTTTTGCTCGGCACATTCGATTTCAGTTGTTATATCATTGGAGCTACCGATTAATGAACCTTTATATTTTGACACGCTCCTCCTGAATGGAAAATCAGTTTCATCAAACTTCTCATTTCTACTAATAAAAAATTTGTTTTCCTCTACATTTAACCTCGTGGCTCTGGCTACGTGATATTGAGCTTGATTTAGAAGGTCCTGACATTGCCTTGCTTCGAGAGATGCTTGAATTAAATCATACTCTATTTTGTCACCATGCTGACTCAGGTAACTGAAATATTTCACCTTTTTCTTCTTCCTGTCTTTAGCACCTCCTTCCATCTTTCTCCTATTCGTTGGTTCCCCATCTCTTCCCTCACCTGCAATACCAGACTCACTACAACCACTAATGTAATTATTAGCTTTCTTTCCTTTCTTTCTGCGTTTCTCATGAAGCTCACTGAACACAATTTAGCTTTGCTTTGCTCTACAAATTCTTGACGCTTCGTAATAAGATATTTTTCTTGTCTCAATCTCTCCTCTTCTTGTTTTTGCTGTTGTTCTAATATCTTATGTTTTAGTGCTTCTCTCTCTTCTTTTTGTTTATGTCTAAACTCTCTTTCTTTTGAGATTCCTTTAGAATTGTCGTTGGAACCGACTCTTTCAACAAGCTTCGCTGTTTTTTTTATGAAAGTGTTCAAAACGCCTATGCACGAGTTCTTCGTGTTTGACGATGTGCGCTTTATGAATCTGTTGTTCTTCAACTTTATACAGTCTTCCACATTTATGAGCAGTAAGAATGATTTTGTTCTGTTGTTTGGGATTTCTAATAATAGCCTTGCCATTCTGAAAGGAAATCGTCATCCCCAGGAAGCAGGACGTTTCGGTCCCGCCATTTCGGTCCCGCCGTTTCGGTCCCGCCGTTTCGGTCCCGAGACATTTCGGTCCCGAGACGTTTCGGTTCCAAGACATTTCGGTCCCTGGCCATTTCGGTCCCGAGACGTTTCGGTCCCTGGCCATTTCGGTCCCGAGACGTTTCGGTCCCGAGACATTTCGGTCCCGAGACATTTCGGTCCCAAGACATTTCGGTCCCTGGCCATTTCGGACCCGAGACGTTTCGGTCCCTTCTGCAGCAAGCTGAAATTTCGTACACGGGAAATACCTGACATAATTTTAAAGGGAACATTTTAGAGTGTTGAATTCAGGGGCGGGACATTCCCCCCGGAGCTATCAAATGCCCCCCCCCCCAGAAATTTTGAGATTTTGTGTTTTCAGTGTTAAAAAGTGCAATCCCCCCAGGACTCTATTGAATCCCCCCCCCCCCCGGAGCCACAGAAGTCCCTCCCAGAGAAAATTGTCTGAATTCAACACTGTTAAGAAATATTTTTACGCATTGTTACTGTTTTGCATTATTATGTTTAATTAATTATTACGTTACGTTACTAACTGATTTTTCAAAAAAATAAAAAAATAATAATAATAATAATTTCCTTTTTTGAAATAAATAATAATTTTTGAATAAAAACTTATATTGATGAATAATTGCTATAAATTAAATCTCAAAACAGTCAGTGATTTTAAAATTAAAATGAAATTAATATTTTATTAAATATATGTATTTTTAATTTAATGAATCTTTAATTAAATTGATAAAATTATTAATACGCATTTCGAATTTTACTTTAAATAAACTCAATAAATAATCTGTTTTATATTCAATTTATCATATGTTTTGTAGTAGTTATAAACTGAAACTTATTGTTTACCTGTTTATTTATTTTATATTTAAAGTTACTAAAGTTTAAAACTATTAATTCAATCAATAATAAAATTAAAATAAGAATTTTAAATTTTTTTCTGTGAAAGTGAGAGCGAAAAGGTAATGCAAATAAATAAATAAACGATAAATTAAAAAAGCTTAGTTTTGTCAGTTAAAAATTGAAAATAAAATTATTTAAAATAATAGTTACATTATTATGTAAAATTAAAAAATAATCATTTTATTACAAAGAAATAGGCCCACTTTCAATAAAATTAATTCACAAAAATTGTCTTCATAAAGTGTGAAAACTGTAAAAAAAAAAAAAAAAAAAAAAAAAAAAAAAAAAAAAATTGCAATTAATAATTATTACATAAAAAAAAGTCGTTGGAGCATTTTTATTTTTTAAACAAAAAATTTTCGTAGCACGCCTAGTTACGAAATCACTAATTTAAAGATTCTAAGAAAGTGTGCTAAAACAATCAATCAAATATGTATTTTAGTTTTTTGTATAGATAAAATACCTAATACAAAGAATATATGATAAAACTTAAAATATTCATTCTGTTAAATAATAATAATAAAGACAGTGTAAAATTATATAACATTTTTTAATCAAATTTTCAACTCGCTGTGATTTTATTATCATGAGTTACAATAGATTAAACTTATTGGACTATTATATTCAGCTTTGTATAAAATTTGAGGGAAGGGGGGGCAGGAGAATAAAAATATTAAAAAAAGCCCGAACAATGTTGAGCTTACAGCGTTTAGTAGGCCTTTGATAGTCAGAAACCAAGTTATAAGGTGGCCGGTAAAGAAATAGCAAGGGACCGAAATGTCTCGGGACCGAAATAACCATGGACCGAAATAGCCAGGGACCGAAATGTCTCGGGACCGAAATGTCTTGGGACCGAAATGCCAGGGACCGACGTGTCTCGGGACCGAAACGGCGGGACCGAAATGTCGTGTACCCTCATCCCCATGTCTTCGATTCTTCCAACTGAGAGGAGGTTACTGTCAAGATTAGGAACATACAACACGTTTGCTAAGAAAAAAGTTTGTGTTCCGCTTTCTTCCGAGGGCCTTAAAATGATATTTCCAGTCCCTAGAGCTTCAATCTTTTCAGAGTTTACTATTTCAACTTTCGATTTTATGGATAACATATCAACAAATTTTTCTCTTTGTGAGCACATATGGTCAGTGGTACTGCTATCAAGGTACCAATTACAAACAGGTTTGTTTCCAAGAGTATCAGTAAACAGTGTTTTCATATAAATCATTTGAAACTCTCTGGTTAGGCAATACTATCTTGGAAACAGTATATTTTCGGGTAATATGCCCCCAATGGACACAAGAAAAACACAGAGTTCTTCTTTCATTTTTTCTAACTTACTTCTTGGGTGCTTCATGGCTTCTTAATTTTCCACTATCTTTTATTTTTAATGCTCTTTCACAATTTTCAATAACTTCTTGATAGTTTTCGGTATTGTAGCGCAGCAATTATTTCTCTTCAACTATTAGGCGCGATTTGACAATTTTTGTCGACAAAGTGTCTTTATCACGTTCCAAATTTAATATTAGGCCTTCATATTCTTTGGGTAAGCCCATCAACATGATGAGAGCGACGTCTCTATTCGTGAATCCGTGTCCGCAGGAAGACACCTTGCGATGCAATTTCATTAACCCTTTCCGGCGCAGACAAATTCTGTTCGTAAAATGAGAAATTGTTGACTGACACCGGAATTTACAAAAGACTTTTTTAGAAATTAAGAATTCCCTGATTTAAGCTGTCATTGTAAAAGTAAAATTTTACTAAAATATTATTGGTGCCGTTAGTAAGTTTGGAATTAAAATTAGGTGTTGCCGGAGTGGTAACACTGCGCCGGAAAGGGTTAATTTGCCTAAATAGGAGCTTATATTTTCACCAGGATTCATTTTTACGTTGAAAAACTCTCTCAGTAATTGCAGTGAATGTACACTCTTAAAATGAAAGAGTTGATTTGGCTTCTCAGGAAAGAGCTGTATTTCTTTCGATCATAAATGACTTGTTTTTCAAACGATTGAATCTTCTTGATTTAAAATGGTTATTGAAATAGCTCAACTTGATTTAAATTGCTTAAAAACAACTCGTTCGCTCGAGTTATTTCAACTCTTTTCGAGAAGCTGCCTTTCAAAACGGGAATTGAGTGGAATTCGGCTCAACTTGAGTTATGTGGCTGACGTTTTAAGAGAGTAATAATCCAAACTTCGTGTGAATATCCTTTAGAGAAGTCCATGCATCTCTTGATCGCGTACAATCGGCGATATTATCCAAAAAGTTGTCTTCAACTACGAGGAAGAGGAACGTAAGTGCCTTTTCATTAATTTTCTTTTCATCTTCTTTTAATTCTGCGCCGTAGCCGGGATCAGTGGCTTCCCAACAGTTCATTTGCACCAGCGCAGCACGCGTACGGATACTCCATGCTGTATAATTATCTCCATTTAGCTTCGGAAGCTTTAAATTATCCATTATGTCGGTTAGGCTTAGCGGCACATAGACCGGCTTCATTTCGTATACTTTTCGTAATTAACTGTTATGCGCTAATTCAAATATGAAAAACTTCTTCAGAATTTCGTGCTGATAACGTGTTAGAAATAAAGCATTTATTACAGATAACATGGAAAAAATTAGGAAGATAAAAGAAAATCGGATCTCAGAAAAAATAGCGTCAAACAAAGCATTTACATTTAGTTTATTAGAGTGAGAGCGAAGTTGCCTTTAGGCGACTACAAACTTATAACTGTGGAGTTGAGATATTAGCAATGTTTTGGCATAAATGCTATCTCAAGTAAAGAGAATTTTTAACAGCAACAACACAAACGTGCTTTATTAAAAGATAACTATTTTATCATCAGAAGTGTTTTTAAGCAAAAAATATAAAAAAGTCGGTAACATTAGCTTCGTTTGAAGTCATTGGATGTCGCGTAAACGAATGGTGTTTAGTTTCTCTGCGGTTATTAATAATTTTAATTTTTTTTCTTCTAAAATTACAATAAAATAAGTATATCTATTGTGACTCTTTGAACACATCAACTCTTCTTTAACCCTTGGAACTCCGTTGTCTCCGCTGCGGAGACATCATCTTTCCTTCCAAAATTTGTTTTTGGCACCAGCAATAAAGGAAAATAAAATTTTCCTTTTTTAATCAGAGAATTTTTGGTAACTTATAAAAGATTATTGTATTATATTGTATTCGTTCTTGATTATAGTACAGATTTTCTGTCATTTTTTACAGTATAACGTGACGTTATACTTATGGGATGACACTTTAATTGTTGCCTGAAAGAAATAGCATATCGGCGGCTAACAAAACAAATTTCAAAGAGTTTAAAATAATACAATGCATGACAAATAATACAACACAGGCAGACTAACAACTACATAAAAGACAAGGTTAATGCTTTCGAGGACAATTTTATTTATTTATTTATGTATTCTGAGACTGAACCGGATAAATACTAATCAATATATAATAAATAATCTATAAGTAATAATCAATTTATGATTAATCTAATATGTGAGCTAAATTGTTTTCACCTAATAAATGATTAATATCTGTCTTCAAATTTCCTTCCCTACAGGGTGACATAAATTACTGTTCAATGCCATTAGCCCAAAGAAAAAGAAATCTAATGGGAATGACAAACTATTTTTTCTCGAACTATAATAAAGGGTTTTTTTTTCTAAAGCTAGACAGAAAAAAATGCTTAACGTTTGCACTTGGGATTTTCAAAAATTCATATTATATCATCAAATTATTAGTGCAACAACATAAACGTGCTTTATTAACAGATAACTGTTTTATCATCAGAAGTGTCTTTAAGCACAAAATATAAAAAAGTCGGTAACATTAGCTTCGTTTGAAGTCATTGGATGTCGCGTAAACGAATGGTGTTTAGTTTCTCTGCGGTTATTAATAATTTTAATTTTTTTTTCTAAAATTACAATCAAATAAGTATATCTATTGTGAGTGCTTGGACACAGAATCTGTCTTTAGATAAGCAAACTCGATTTGGAAGCGTATGTTTATCTTGACTAAGGTCGCTTTCCTTCTTTTTGCAAGTAATTCTTCACTATAAAACTTTGAATGCTCAATGTCATTTAAACCTTTAGGAGGGAAGATCTTTTTAAATGACCTTTAACAGCATTTGGGGCCACAAATAGCCTACCCTTATCTGGTTATATTGTTTTGGTCAGTATTTTCTGGCTTATATAAACCCCCGGTGTTGAGTCCACAGCCACAAGTCACCTGAGCTTCAAACCAACTAGCTTCAACATGTTCGCTAAGGTAGGAATTCGATTATTCGATTCTAAACTTACTATTTCATTCTTTAATAAAAGCCATTAAAACGATTTTCTTTCACAGAAATTTCATAAAGAAAACAAAAGAATTTTTTTCTTTATATTTTTGTAACTTCTGAAATACTTCTTATAAGATAGATTTGACTTTGGAGTCGTTTATTGTTTGTTTTTCAGTTTTTCGTGACTGATACTTTTCACAAATCAAAACTCATTTTAAATTTATCTAAACATATGATTTTCTAACTATATGATTTTTCCTATAACATAATGAAATATAATAAATGAAGCTTTGTTCATAACCTTTTAAATGAACTTTTTGTTAACAGAAAAGTAGTTTTGAAAATTTATTAACAAAATTTATTAAATATTTTATTTTCCGAAATAATTTCTTATACGATGAATTTGATGCATTTATTCTCATCTTCTGATTATTTTTCCGTTTTCCACCTTTTACACATCAAAGTTTAACTAAGTTGCTCTTTATAATATCGCCATTTATAAAGCTATTTTGTTAAGTTTATTTCAAAAGTATATGTAATAAATGAAGTAAAAATAAAATTATTTATTAAATAAACATTTTAAATATATTTTGTTAAATTATGCATAACTTTAACAACAAAGCTAATGATTTTCTTTTCTTTTCTTGTTTTATTTTAGTACAATATTTTATTATAATTATTATTTAGTCGAATGTTTTAGCAGACTGTATTGATTTTTTTTTTCATGTAAAGTTTAAGAGATTAAAAATTTCAAGCAAAAAATGTTCACATCAATTAAAAACATCAATACTAACCACACAAAAATGTATTATAATAATTGTTAATTACATTTAAAAAATCCTAAACCGCCATCTTATTTCATTAATTTTCTTTTTTTTTAAATCTGTCATTTATTAAGCTTCTGTCATTTAGATAGATTTCATCATTGGTTAACTTTTGTAAAGACATTTATAACTTAAGCAGTAAAATTGGTAAATATGTCTTTAAAAAAAGAAAAAGACATATTTTATTATAATTACTATTTAGATGAATGTTTTTCTATCATGTCTTGCTCCACTTTTGCATGATAATTATCATCTATTAAACTTTTTAAATTAAAATTTTAATGCTAATGCATAATGTATAAAAATTAGCCATGATATATGTTAATCTTAATAAAAAATCGTTACTTAAATAGCTTTTTTATTAATTGTCTTTTTGGAAATGCTATTATTTATCAAATTAGTGCAGAAAGTATTTTTTGTTAAGCTATTCCTGCTTAAAAAGTAAGTTGGTGAGTATTTTTACTTAAGTTAAATTTTTGATCAAATGTTTCTAAAATAAAATTTGTTTTCGAAATAGGTCTAACTTAATCAATATAAGGTACCCTGGGGTAATAACGCCACGTTAAAGTTCTACCAATTTTCACGGCTTAGTTTTAGATTGTATTTTTCAAACAAATATAGGATCTGATACAGCAACTCATTGACTATCTATATAAAATAAAATAATTTAACAGATATGTATTCATAAAATGTAATGGCGTTTTTTCTTGACCAATGCTATTTGGCGTTATTACCCACCTATATGGGTAATAACGCCATGCAAACAAAACTATGAAATAAGATGGAATAATTGCATGTAGATAGCCCAATTATAATAATACAAACTCTACAAACTTAGAAATTGACAAATTGCATTCTAATCTATTGAAAATGTTCAATTTTTTGTGAAAGTGTAAGAAAAATAAAGGTGTGGTGTGGGAGGTGGGGATGAGGCAAAAGAATATCAGACCGTGAGCTTCTTTTTGCTTAAAAAGGACCACTTAAATAGAAATATGCGAAACATTGGACAGTTTTAACTGTGTTTATTTGAATCAATATTTAGGATGTAGCTCGGCCACTGTAGGGAATCAACCGGGGTATTAATGTCAAGGATTGGCGTTATTACCCCGGTATAGTTATTGCGCAGTACATTTTAAATTACAAATTATCTCGAGAAGATATCCAAAATCTTCAACAACATTTTGAAAGTACATGAAATGCACTACAAATTTATGTAATTAACAAAGTATTTCCGGATAAAAAAAATAGTCTTCACATCACAAAACGTATCTTGCAAATTTTAGATCAAGCGTTAATTTTAGTTGCTTGTAAAAACAATAAGACCTAAAAATGAAACAAATTAACTTGAAGCTGTTTTTTGAGATTTATATGACACAAAACCCTTCTGCGCAGAGCACATGGGTGTCATTTACCTGATTATTTCATAATTGTGCAAAATATAAGCACTTGGCGTTATTACCCCGCTTGGCGTTATTACCCCAGGGTACCTTATTATTGCTACAAACTTTCGAAATTGCTTTTTTTTTTTTTTTTTTTTTTTTTTAACTTTGTGTAATAATCAAATGAAAAACATATATATATTAAGTTGAATTTGAAAGAAATTACATTAATATGATATTTATGAAAACCTTTTTCATTAAATTATGTCTATAAAAATTAAACAAAATTTTTCATTTTATTAAGTTTCACTCAGTTAAGTTTTAATTTTTGTTCTTAAACATGTTTTAGATTTTATTTTAATACTCAAGTAAGAAGAATTATAATTATAAAAATATATATCGTAATTTCGTTTTATAATCTAGGGCACATCAGCATTTTAAATAATTTTGCATATCAATGCAGATTTTTAAAATGCATTTTAATTTTGCATAGTAATATATTGAGAGATACTATCAATATGAAGAAGTGAGCAAACAGTTTTTGTAAAAACACTTTAGTAGTTTACAGTCTTAGATAAAAACTGTCACTACTTAAACAAAAATACATTTAATGAAATATCTACGAAACAAGCATTTTCTTCTAAGTTTATTTTAGTTTTTATATAAATGCTCAAGTTAAAAGCAATTTTCTTAAAAGCATCACCATCTTATTATTTATTTAACAACATCTGTTTACATAATGTAACTCACAGTTTATATAATGAGCATAAAAACATATATACAATTAATAATGCATTTAATATTTATAATTAATATAAAAATTTATATGTAATATAATCTATATAACACTAATATAAGTTTATTTAATTAATATAAAAACACAGTTTATATAATTTTACTTGTTAATGCAAACTTTCAGAATGTATTTAAGTAATATATATATATATATATATATATATATATTGAAAAAGCACAATCATCCTGATTTACGTTGTATATAGTATATAATCTGCATGTTAATGTGAATTTTTAATGTCCATTTTAATTTTGTAATATGATTATTAATGAGATATGAGAAATATCATTAACGTGAAATGAACACTTTTTGTAAAAAGAGCTTGTAAACTTTCATGAGAATTAATATTGCATATTTTTAATTTTATTCAGAATTTGCACTGTAAAAAAAGGAAAATCTTTCTTAATCTTGCAATAAATTTTAAGGAAAAAATCTTTAGAGAGTTACATATGATCAAGAAAAAAACATTGCACTGATTTAAGAGCTTCAACATATTTCTGAGATTTAAAAAGTATTTCCAAACTTAATTTTCGGAAATATTTTCGAATAGTTTTTGCAGTTCAATAATAAGTTTTTCAACCCAGAATATCAGTTTTTGAGATCCTGTCCCTTCATAAATAAACATTTCCATCTACACAACAGAATTTACACATGCATTAGTAACACAACAATGTTAATTTTATTGTTAATGCTAAAAATATTAATTTAGTCATTTTATATGTTAAATATACTTTATAAGCATGAAAATAGTTACTTGAGAAGGGATAGTATCCAAAAAAGCGATATTTTGGGTGGTGAAAACTGATTAATACGCTGTAAAAACTGCTCAAAAATGTCTCTGGAAAGGACGAACAGCAAAAGAAATTTTCGTTTGCCAAAAGCTTCAACTGACAAAGTAAAAAACGCTTTTTGAAACTATTGGTAACTTAGAAGATTAAATTTTCGAAAATCATCTTGCAAGCTCTAAAAGTATTTCTCATTTTCATAGCGTATGCACCAAATATTTCACGTGCGATCACAACCGTGGGTATTTTTCTGCGTAGAGAGCATAAAGTATTATAGAAAAGTCATTTGAATGATATGATAATCAGAAAAAAGTAATATGATATTCGTTTCATATTTATAGCAGTCATAAAGTATAGTATTTAGTTTTTATTATCATATCTAGTTATTAGCTTCATTTGCACAAAGCTTGTCAGGTACGTCCATAAAATCTATCCTAATGTGAATGGTTGAAAATATATCATTATTTTAAAAATATTGATCTCTAAAGAATTGTCTGTGGTCATCTAAATATGGTATAGTAAAGTATTGGGAGTGAAATATATTACAAATTGTTATTAATATACGTATTAAATGAATTTTATTTGAAAAATTGTATAATGACATCTTAAAATAAACCTGATCCTAAAATGCTTAAAAATAATACAAATTTACATAATATGAACTCTAAAATCTTCAGTTTTACTTAAAAGCCGATTAAAATAATCAAATAGAGATGCTAATAGATAATTTTATTTAAAATATCTTATTACTTTTAAGTCAAGAATAATGTATTTGTTTATTTGTATAAATAAACAAAATTTAGTTATAAAAATATTCTCTGAGGAAGATCTTGATTAAGGCTTGAAACTACAAAGATATTTTAAATAAAATTAAATATTAACATCTATATTTGATTACATTAATCAACTTTTAAGTAAACCTGAATATTTTAGAGTTCATATTATATATTTTGCATTTAAAACAAGATTAAAATTGGATTCCGTCATGTATTTTTATTTAATCCAACTTTTCCTTTGCTATTCCAGATCTTCTTTTTTTGCGCTGTGGCAGCTGCAGCTAAGGCCACTTCTTTCTATGGATCCGCTGTCATCGCCCCCAGACAATTCGATACAAGGCAACAGGATTTCATGTGGACCCAAGGCATCATGAACCCGATCACGGCCTCAAGAGCTCAATTCGCCTCTGGACTACCAGTCGGAACTGCCCTGACTAGCGCTTTCGCCACCAGCAGATCTATCCCTCTGTCCAGGCAACAGATGATCAGCAATGCCAGAGATCAATATCAAGCAAATGCCAGAGACCAGTACCAGGCAAATACCAGGGATCAATACCAGTCAAATGCCAGAGAACAGTACCAGACACAGAGGTCAGTTCAAGGTACTACCGGTCTTCTTTCCGGTCCATCCTTCATGTACAGCAAAGGACTTCTCACCAACGGTATCATGGGAGCTGCCTCAGGAATCGTATCTCCAATGAATGCTGGACTTTTAGTTGAACCAAATGTTGTAAGAAATATCTTGAAATGAACATATCCCCTCTACTATATTATTATGTGAACCGTATACCAATTTGTGTTGATTAAATAATTAATGTACATTCAGAATTTAGCTTCCTTTTGTAATTTTTTTAGTTTATGACACTTTCTCTTACTTAGTGTCTTCAGCTGGTCTGAAATGTAAAATTTTACTTTAAGTTTCCTGTTAAGTTAGGTGAAGATTTTCGTGAGCTAACGCTAGACCTGTGGAAAGGCTATTTGCTTACATCTCGTCTGCATTTTAACCTTTTTTTCTTTCTTTTTTTTTTTTCTTTAGGCCTTGGATAGCTGAGGCCGATTTTTACATCGCTCCTTTTTTACTTTTTCAATTTTGGTTTGCAGATAATTTTTATGACACTTTCATTTTAGGCACCGGTTTCGAAAGCGAAACTTACTTTATAAAAATTAACTGTAACCAAAATCGAATTGCAATGTAGAGATCGACTTCAGCTATTTAATGCAAAAGGAAAAATAAATAATTAAATAAATACAAATGTCAAAATGAAAACGAGATATTAGCAAATCACCTCACCATAGGTTTAACGTTACTTTGCGAGTGTCTTCCTATTACGGTACAGGAGCTTTAACTACAAGATAAGTGGCGTGTGCATGCCTCTGTCCCCGAAATTCTCAACTCCTTCTAATCCAGGATTGAAAAGGCAAAAGAAAAAAAGGAGTATGATAAAATCAGGAATAAACTAACCCTAAAAAATACAGGGGGACTCACACTAATCTAAAACTAGATTTTAACACATAAATTTAAAACATCGAAGATAACTTTTTCACAATATCAAAAGACTGACTTCTAATATCAGCGAATTATTTGTAATGCAGAAGTCAATTTTAATTTCGTAAGTCTGTTTGTAATGTTCGTTACTTTATAAATTATAATTTACGCTATATTTCTTATTTTCAGGATTTAAAAAATGTACAAATTATTGTAATAAAATTATTACAATTATAATTAATATTTTAATATTTATCAGAATAATAACTATTTAATAAATGTTTGATCTACAAAACAGTTTCTTTAAAATAATATTTTCTCACGATTAAAATGATTACAAATGTTATGCATAATATTTCTGTGAAAGATGTAGAAAAATCAATAAGAATATTTCCCTGTACCTCAAGATAAACAAGTTGGAAATTGCACGTGAAGCACAGCAAATGATACGTACGATACCGAAGTTTTAAAAATATTCAGATCTTGATGATGTAGTAGAGCGTACTTCAGATACAGTATAGTAGTCGAAATCTTTGTGTTTTTGTAAATATGCAGGAAGTAATTTTTATTACACCTCAGCAACGTATATCTTATTCATAAAATGTGAAATAGTTGAATATAATTAAAACACGCCCCAAACAATGTTTCCCCGTATAGCATTATGTAGTGGAATACTTTTGTGTGGCCCTGTAATTTAATAATAAAAATTCTTTGCATCACAGATTGTTCAGAATGCATATTTTAGTATATACTTCATAGATTCATGCCAATTCTATTATGTTCGAATGAGTGTAGCTTCATTAAAATGCATTTGAAACATTTTTCCCATTGACCGTAATGTAATGGAATACTTTTGATTGTCCCTGTAAATGATCTATGCATCCGACTTTCATAACATTTGAAATGACTCGACAAAATTACGTAATAGTTATATGTTTTAAATTTCAAACGATTAAAATGCATTTGAAACTTTTTTCCCCATTGACCGTAATGTAACGCAATCCTTTTGATTGTCCCTGTAATTGATCTACGCATCCGATTCTCATTAAATTTGAAATGACTCATCAAAATTACGCAATAATTATATGTTTTAAATTTCAAACGATTAAAATGCATTTGAAACTTTTTCCCCATTGACCGTAATGTAATGGAATCCTTTTGATTGTCCCTGTAATTGATCTATCCATCCGACTTTCATAAAATTTGAAATGACTCGACAAAATTATGTTATAATTATATAGTTTAAATTTCAAACGATTCGGTTGGGTGTTTTTGCGTTGTTATATGCGGACAGACGGAGAGACGGACAGACGGTCGGGCTGACAGACGTACAGACAGACGTACAGACGGACGGACTGAGTGACAACAATAAGTGCTATGTATTTACATAATTACGAACGCACCTAAAAAGCATTCCTAGTGGATAAGGGATTTAATAGTTACAAAACAAAATTTGAAATTACACTGCAGTTTTAAATCTTTATAAAATAAAATTTTAACCATTTCAAATTTTTTCTAGATGAAAAAAAAAATTAAAAAGCAAAGCTTGTAAAAAAGTCATTACAAATTCTTATACATAAATTTTGAGCTTTGGATCATCAATATACAGTGTGTCAAAAAAATTTAAATCCACTTTGTTTTTTTACCTATTGGAAATATATAGACAACGCAAATTGCAAAATGTTCAAAATAAGTTAGGAATCGAGATTATGGCGATCAAATAATCCTGCCATTAATTTTTAAAAAGTTATATTTTTAACATATCTACTCCCTATGCCCTAAAGCAGGCCTGTCCAACCTTTTACTCAGCAGGGACGCATCTCAACTTTTGACAAACAGCGGAGGGCGCCAATATCAACATTGCTCAAAACATGCAACAAATTTATCCAAGAGTATTACTAGCGATACACATATGCAAATTAACTTCGCTATAGAAGCATAAGACTTCCTATGGATCTAAAGTACTGCTATGTAAAAAAAAAAAAAAAAAAAAAAAAAAAAAAAAAAAAAAACTCTTTTAAATAAATCGTTGTAAATTTCGAATTATGAGTTTTTCGGCGAGGGGATATATATGTATAAAGTTATTGGAAGGAGCCAGAAAATGAAATTTTGCCTATTATATCAAAATAAAATGATAACCAGTGATATTGTTCGGTTTTTTGAGGACGCAAAAATATTCCTTGATTTATTTTGAAGGAATAAATTTGCTGGTATAAAAAGTACAGAAACAAAGACAGGCTTCACATAGTAACCAATCAATGGGTGGCTCTAAAGAGAGCCTGAAAGAGAATGGAAATAATTTCGCCCAATTTTATAGATAAAAAAAAAATTACCTAATATCTGAAAGTTCTGAGGGAGGAAATGACAAGCTCTTTTCCCGTCTTTAAAACAGACAATAGACCATCGAAACAACATTAATTTTTGATGCGGGAAAGAAGTTTTAAAAATATCGCAAGCATATTTCAGGAAATTTTAATAAAGCATGCTTTAAATAGAAATTTAATTCTTAAAAAATGCTCATAACTTGCAGCCTTGAAAAGGGCGCCAAGAAATCCCTCAAAGGGCGCCGCGTTGGACAGCCCTGCCCTAAAGTTATGTTTAGAAAAAAAAATGTTGCTTTAGCAGATAAAAAATATATTCTTCCACGGCAAAACTCGATAAATTTTGGTACTTGAAATTTTATGAAATTCCAAAGCTTTCTGGCTACAAAAAATAAGCAGACGATTCCTTAATGCAAGGAAAGCTAGGAAATTTAATAAAATTCACATATCATATCTCGACAAAGTTGGTTGTAAAATGAATTTTTTTTTTTTTTTTTTTTTTTTTTTTTTTTTTTTTTGCTGTTTTACTTATTAGATTATGGAGAAAATTTTTATTTGCGAGAGTTTTCAAAATATAGAACACAGAGATTATGCAAAATTTTAATAAGTATGAGAGTAAAATTAGTTTTTTTAAGTACACTTTTATAAGCATTGAATGGCTACTTTGAAAATTACACTTAATTTTTTGACTGCATTTTACTATTTTTTTTTCTTCCCAAAAATTTCCATTACTATACATTAACTTGACCGTGGGCGCCGAATTCGAGTATGATAATGTATGATTTAATGTATGATTTTTTATACCTAGTAGAAAGTACTTTCAAATAAATTTATTAAAATATGTATAACTTTTTCTCTGTTTTTTTTTTTTTTTTTTTTTTTTTTTTTTTTTTAGGTGCGTTCGTAATTATGGAAATATGTAGCACATATAGTCGTCGTTCAGTATGTCAGCATATAACAACACAAAAACTACCCAACCAAATCGTTTGAAATTTAAAATATAAAATTGTTGCATAATTATATGTAGTCCTTTCATATTTTATGGAAATCAGACGTATAGTTCTATTAGAGAGACAATCAAAAGCATTCTGTTACATGACGGCCAGTGGGGAAAAATAGCTTCAAGTGCATTTTAATGATGGTACTCTTTGAAGCATAATAAAATTGATATTCATCTAAGAAAATATATACTAAAATATACATTCCGCACAATCTATAGTGCAAAGAATATTTGTTCTTAATTTACAGGGCTGCACAAAAGTATTCCGTTACATAATGATACAGTGGAAACATTGTTTGGTCTGCTTTTAAGTATATTAAACTATTACACATTTTATGTCATTGATATATGTTGCTGAGGTTTACTTCAAGTTTCTTCCTGTATAATAGTAAGTACATAGTATTTACCGGGACACATAAAACATTTCAGATACTATACTGTATCCGAAGTACAGTATACCAATATTTGAATATTAGTTCTATTACACCAATATTTGAATATTATTAAAAGTTCATCATAGTACGAACGCACCTCATTTGCGACGTTTGCCGTGCAATTTCAGACTTTTTTTTATTGTTCCAGGAATATTAAAGCTTAATCCATGGCATACGTTATATATGAGTCTGTTATTACGTAAGCCATGTGTTGATCATCAAAAAAAGAATGCTTTTCCTAATTTTTATTAAATTAATGGGAAACATTCAAACATTTTGCTTTAGTCAATGGATGTCCGCATTTTATTTTTTATTTTATTTTATTTTAATTTTCAAAGATTTCTTTTTCTAGAATGAATGTAACCGAATATTTGATCTAATTTAATTTTTTGAGGGACGAGTTACATGTGATTAGAAATTGGTTTCTTTTTCTATGTAACAATTACTGCACTTCTAAAAATATAGTGAAAAGTTAGCTCTGATTTTAAAGATTACAAATTTTCTGACAAATGAAAGCGCCACGTAAACGCCTATAGAGCATTCTGATTGGTCAGAAAATAATCTTTAAAAACAGAGGTAACTTTTCACGATATATATACATACATATATATACAGTCGAGTCTCTCTTTAACGAAACTCCATACATCGAATTTTTCTATACAACGAATTTTTAGTAGGAACGTTCCCATTTTCCTATGATTACATTAAAAACAGTCTCTATATATCGAAATATCTATCTCCATATAACGAATATTTTCATAAAATGCGCTTTATTTATTCAGTTTTAAAAAAGCTTCAGAATTACACAGAATCAATTTTCCATCACTTATTTCTGATTTATCGTTCATTGCTGAGTTTTTTATATCTTTTCTATCTTTGAATCTATTTGTTCTTTAAGTCCAATTAATTAATCCCCCTCCTCCCACACACCTTTCAACATCCTTCTCAAAATAGTGACAATTGGATTGTACACATATAAGAGCGGGATCAATGGGGGTAATTTTTGAGGGACAATTGCTAAAATTTGAACATTTTTTTCGAGAGTATAACAATTTTGAAATCAAAACAACAAAAAATTACCGATTTCTTCGTCTAAAATTAATGCATGTCTTCCTTATTTGATTTTCATTAAACTTTCAAATAAATGTCTGTTTTCTTTTTTGAAACTGTATAAATATTAAAAAATAGAATAATAAGATAATATTTATAGCTAAACATTTCAAATTTTTAATTAAACACATCAAAAATAATATTTGTTTAAAATTTACACATTAAATAACAATTTTAACTTCATTCTCTATACATCGAATTTCTCTATATAACGAATTTTTTACCGGAACGATGGATTTCGTTATATAGAGACTCGACTGTATATACAGGGTGATTCTAAATTTTTTTTTCAATAAAAGAGGGTTGATAGTACACATAAAGACAAACAGTAATAAATAGGAGACCAAGGGTCCAAAACGTTTTCCAAAGGAGATAACCGCCATTAAAGTTTAGGGACCAAAATTTCAAATAAACATAAAAAACGGAAAAATCGGTCGATTGATTTGCTGTTTTCACTAAAATTATTCTTTATGTCGGCATTTTCTTGAAATTAAATAATAAAGATAAATTTCAAAAAATGCCGATAGAGGGCACTTTAGACTTTGGAGTAACGAACAACTATTTTCGTAAGCTTAGAGTCAAACTTAAATTTTGAGCTCAAAATCTGAAAGTGGGAGTGGTTAAGTAGCGCAAAATGAACTGTGTTCAGAGGGTTCACATTTCAAATGATTATAAAAAACGGAAAAAATTGGTTCATTGATTTGCGGTTTTCACTAAAACTATTCTTTATGTCGGTATTTTCTTAAAAATAAATTATAAAGATAATTTTCAAAAAATGCCGATAGAGGGCGCTTTAGACTTTGGAGTAACGAACAACTCTTTTTTGGCGTTATTTTTTGCATCTTATTAAATGCTTTTGTAAGCTTAGACTTAAACTTAAATTTTGAGCTCAAAATCTGAATACTTGGGTGCGGTTAAGTAGACAAACTGAACTGTGTTCAGAGGGTTCAAATTTCAAATGATTATAAAAAATGGAAAAATTGGTCGATTCGTTTGCGGTTTTCGCTAAAACTAATTTTTAAATGAGCATTTTCTTGAAAATAAATTTTAAAGATAAATTTCACAAAACGCCGATAGAGGGCGCCTTAGACTTTGGAGCAGCGTACAACTATTTTTAACTGTTATTTTTTAATCTCATTAAATGCTTTCAAATGCATAAAATTAAATTTTACGCTCAAATTCTGAATCGTTGGGAGTGTTTAAGTAGCGAAAAATTGAATTGTGTTCGTGGAGGGGGGAGGGTTAAATTTCAACTCCTGAAGACACTTCAATTTGTGCTACTAAATTACTCCTAATTATTCAGATTTTGAGCTCAAAATTTAAGTTTAAATCTAAGCTTCCGAAAACATTTAATAATTTTTTGCAAGCATTTAATTAGAACAAAAAAATAATGGTTAAAATTAATTATTGGTTACTCTGAAATTTAAGGCGCCCTCTAATGGAATTTTTTTTAAATTTATCTTTAAAATTTATTTTCAAGAAGATACTGACTTAAAGAATAGTTTTATTTTAAACCGCAAACAAATCGACAAATTTTTCCATTTTCTATAATTATTTTAAATTTGAACACCCCCCCCCCCCCATCTTAAACACAGTTCATTTTGTGCTACTTAACTACTCCCTACTACTCAGATTTTGAGCTCAAAATTTAAGTTTAAGTCTAAACTTCCGAAAACATTTAATGAGATGCATAAATTACGGCAAAAAATAGTTGTTCGTTACTCCAAAGTCTAAAGCGCCCTCTATCGACAGTTTTTGAAATTTATCTTTATAATTTATTTTTAAGAAAATACCGACATAAAGAATAGTTTTAGTAAAAACCGCAAATCAATGAACCAATTTTTCCGTTTTTTTATAATCATTTGAAATTTGAACCCTCTGAACACACTTCAGTTTGTGCTACTTAACCACTCCCACTTTCAGATTTTGAGCTCAAAATTTAAGTTTGACTCTAAGCTTACGAAAACATTTAATGAGATGCATAAAATACCGGCAAAAAATAGTTGTTCGTTACTCCAAAGTCTAAAGCGCCCTCCATCGGCATTTTTCGAAATTTATCTTTATAATTTTATTTCAAGAAAATGCCGACATAAAGGTTAATTTTAGTAAAAACCGCAAATCAATCGAACGATTTTTCCATTTTTTATGTTTATTTGAAATTTTGGTCCCTAAACTTTAATGGCGGCTATCTCCTTTAGAAAACGTTTTGGACCCTTGGTCTCCTATTTAATATTGTTTGTCTTGATGTGTACTATCACCCCTCTTTTATTGTAAAAAAAATTTGGAATCACCCTGTATATATATATATTTTTTCCTTGACAATTTAGAATTTTTTCGTCGACAAAAGCTAAAGCTCATAATTAATCTCACGATTAGTTAAAAAGAATAATTTTCTGAATGGTTGTTGTAATTTATTAAATTACATTTTTTAAAAATGCTTAGATGTTGTAGCTACGGCACATTTTGACAAGATTTTCTTAGTATATAGTTAAATCCAATTTCCATGCGATTGTACGATTGTACGAGTTACCGAGGATAGTAGACAATTTATCACCTGTAACGGGCTAATTCAAAAATGCCTTAGAATTAATATTTTAATTAATAACTAAGTTGTAAAACTATTATAATTTTGTATTGCCATCGGGAACACTTCTTTGTGCTCAATTTTTATATCTCTATCGGTAAGTGAGTTAAAAATCGATTGTAAAACTCCATCTTTACGTGCAAAAATCAGATAGAGTTAAATAAAGAGGTGCGAAAAGTCTAAACTTTTGGAAAATAATGTCAAGAATTTTATAAAGACATTATCTTAATTTCTCATTTATTTCGAATACTTTTGAAATTTACATTGTCTATGGTTTCCTAACAGCTAAAATAATATAGCACATTTCATTTTTTTGTTTTTGTTCATCTGTATAAATACATATGTCTATATAGAGTGTTCGTAAATTGCTTTGAAAAAAATAAAAAGCGGAGACGGTACATATGAAGATTTTTTTAAAGAAACGTGTAGAAAATCTATTAAGTCGTTCGGAAACTCCATTCCGTTTAAAAAATTCAATTTGTACCAAGAAATTCTGCCCGATAATTATAAATTAGATATCGGAATTAATCTCTGACAATTAAATGATAGAACTTTCCGGTACGAATTAATTTTGCAAACGGAAACTACTCTCGAACGCCCTAATATTAGGTAGTCTCAAAAATTTCTTTCTCTTTTTGCAATAAATAAACCACGGAAATTTCGATAAAGGCGAATCCATGGAAATTTCGATAAATTTTATTGGAGAACGCTTGCGCCAATCTGTTGAACAAACCTTCTTCTACATTTCCGGAGGGCTAATAACGCCTTCTTTCCAAAACGTTTTTTGATTTGGTGGCAAAATACTTAGCGAGGGGATTTTTTTTATGTCATTCAAAGAATTTTTTTTTTTTTTTTTTTTTTTTTGAGCAAAAGAAGCAAATAATAGTCCGACGGAGCAATGTCCGGAGAGTAAAAGTGCTATTACACGTATCGTGCTACAGGCGTCAAATTCCAGGCGTTTCCATATTATCCTAATGGGACCAGGGGAGTCGCTTGGTTAGCACGCGATTCTCTTGTGTCGGACCGTCTTTGACGCCTGGAATGAAGCGAGTCGCCAGTAAGAGCCAATGAAATGCTTGGAAATCCAAATGATGGTAAAGACTCTTCTCGAACAGCCAATAAAATGCTAAGAAAACGAAAAAACGCAGGCGATTTTTGTCGCTTGCAATTTTTACGTGTAATAGCACTTTAAGAAGAATGGGTCAGAATGTCTCAACCGTTCGCAAGGAGTTAGTTTCGGACAGTCAAAGGCACATATGAAATGGAATCATTCGTTTATACCTCGTAATACCTCGTTTGTTTGCTATTTCGGAGTGTTTCATGGCTATTGATACTAGTTCATCTTGTTGCCACTAGTGACTTTCAGAATTGTTGATCTGTTTAGGTGAAAGTAGCTCTTAGTAGTTCCAATTTCACCAAATAGAAATGAAAATTTTCTTCTGCGAGAATCTGGCTTTAGCGACAGAAATGAGATCTTTATCTCGATTGGATCAGGATTGTTTGCATTCCTGGTTTTTGCAAAGTATCCAACTTTCGTCTACGGGGACCAATTTTTTGAAAAAAAGGATCTTTTTGATGCTGAAAATCCGATCTACAAAATTGCTCGCCACTAGTACATGGGCAGATAGGCCACTAGCAATTACTTTTAAATTCTATTCGCACCAATATTTTTTAAAACATGTTTTGTAATTTTTTCCCCTTCTTCTTCATAGGAAAAATGCTGTCAAAATGTAGGTAAAAAATCTTTATTTTCGGAAAGTGGTGCCAGTTGAAGTGAAAAATAGCACATAAATAGCAACAGAAGCTTTTGGGACAACCTTTGATTCAGAAAACAAATTCCTTGCGTTCAATTGAGCAGTTCTGACGCACCCCCCCCTACTTTTCGGACATTGCTCTATCCGATTACCATTTGCTTTTCTCTCTCTAAATTCTCTTCACCAAAAAATTGACTCCTGAAATGACATAAAAAATCCCCTCTGTAAGTATTTTGAGCTATATCAAAAAACTTTTGGAAAAAAGGCATTGTAAGACTCTTTCAAATGTTTCCACAGGAATGTTTCAAATTTTTCTCAGAGCAGAAAAGCGCAGATATACTTGACTAAAATCACTCCGTTTTCGAAATTTGATTGGGTTATTTTTGTCAAAAAAAGAATGAAACTTTTGGAACAACCTAATACATTACTTCCTTATTTACTGACATATTCACGTCCATCCGTCTTACATTTTTACAAGCATTTTACAGAACATAGGTGTATTTAACATACATATACAGGGTGATTCTGAATTCATGGTACAAATTTTAAGGGTGGTAAGATAGTGTAATAATCATTTATTATATAGAAATGTACGGACGCAAGTGATGCGTGTTGAATTACAAAGACCAAGGTCAATTTGGCCCTCTTTTTATTTCAATACTTTTCATTAAAATCAGAAAATTTTTATGCTATTCTTTTCACTATTTAAGACAGGCATTTCACGAGTACATAAACAAGAGATTCTCTTTTAAAAATTTCCGGTATAAAATAAAAGTTTAAAAAAAAAACCCGCAAATCTAACAAATTTGTCAAAACAGGAAATAGATGAAAAAGAAATAGAAATATAATTTTTTTTATACAAAAATTTCGATTTTCAAAGGAGTTTTCAAAGTATATATTCAAAGAAGAATTTTTCATTATATAATCAGATAATGTCTGTCTTAACCCTTTCCGGCACACTGTTCCCAGTTCCGGGATACCTAAATTTAATTTCAAACTTGCAAACGGCACCAATAACATTTTAACAAAATTTTGGTTTTACAATGAAAGCTTAAATTCAGGAATTCTTTATTTCTAAAAAAGTCGTTTGTAAATTCCGGTGTCAGTCGATAATATCCCTTTTTCTTACCCATCATACGTAGCATAGGGTAAGTCTTGCAATCGTTTTGAAAATCGAAAATTTTTTGACGGATTTACACGTTTTAGATACTGGAGATTCCGAAAAACATATTATTAGAAAAAAAAAATTTGCCGTCCGTCTGTCTGCCTGTCTGTAAACGCTCCATCTCCCGAACAAATTAAGATAGAAACTTGAAATTTTATATGTAGTTAGTATGTAAGAATGGGACGAAGCCTATTTAATATCAGCAACCTCGATTATCCGGAACCTTGACCCTCGAAAATTTCGTTCTGATGAAAGGTATATAAAAATTTTCGAATTTTTTTGTTCTAAGGAATGGACGTAAAAGGCAATAAAATAACACATATTTTGCATATAGAACGAAGTCGATCGGATTATTAGTTGCCGAGATATTTGTAATCCTGTTTTCCACATTCTTCGATTTTTCACGACCCTGTATTTCATTCAAATTTCAATTCAAAGATATATTTTAATTGGAAATGAGACGCTTAATCCGACGCAGTTAATTGTTAGTTGATAGAATTATTATTTTTGGAGTTATAAGGATGTTTCTTTTACGCAGTTCGGTACTACATGAGTAGTTTGGCGTTTTATATAATTTGTCGAAATTGGTACATCAGCAGTTCTTTAATATAGCATTACTATGTATATTAACAATATTTAAATTTTGTTTATGGATTGCAGTGCATTGTATAAATAGTTTTCACATGTTTTATTTTCATATACATATCCATGATGGGTAAGTATTACGGTGGCCCCCAACGACTAGTTTACTTACAGAATTTGCCCATTCCGGAAAGGGTTTTAAGAAAATAATAGCATAGGAATTTTTTTGGTATGAATGCGAAATTTTTAAATTAAAAAAAGTTAATTTGACCCCTTTGTGTTTTCACCTCATAGTGTCGCTTGCGCCCGTATATTCCCATATAATAAATGATTTTACAATATCCTGTACCAATCCTTAAAGTTTGTACCATGAATTTAAAATCACCTATATACTAGTACTCACATGCTTAACAAATATAAATTTGAATTTAAATTGAGGAATATTGAAGTATCTTAACTTATTCCATAACACTGTGCTTTTCCTGCAAAAAATAAATAAATAGTAGTAAAGTCGGCTCTCGTTAATTCGAACTCGTCGGAACCACAAGAAATGTTCGAATTATGGAAACATAAGAGGAAAACATGCTTAAAGCGGTACTATTACAAAGGAATTAATGTTATAGTATTTTTTAGCTCACAGGCTATCATAGCCTGAGAGCTTATGTGCCCGTCTGTTCTGTATGTACGTGCGTAACGCGATAACTCATGATAAAAATATCCGATCCACATAAAATTTTGTATATGAGTATATCCCGATAAGGCGCTTCCCTGATTAGTTTTTGGAGTTCACCCGATATATATAACAGGGAGGACGGGGGGTCGTGCCCCTCCCTTTAATTGATATAAATGGGTATTTCATGCAGAATTACCAGTTTTAGATATAGGATCATTCTGGTTGTGCGCCTCCGTGATTGGTATTAGCTTTTCATTGAATAAGTATGTACAGGGGGAACGGGGGTTCTAATGCCACTCTCCTTAATTTATATAAATGGGTTTTTCATGCAGAATTATCAGATTTCGTTTAAATCTCTAAATAGTTTTGAAAGTTTAATGGTTCAGTATAAAAAAGGGGGATAACTCCTCTTAAATTATATAAATGGGTTTTATTAAGAATTTTCCGATTTGCTCTGAATTTTGGATATAGATATTTTGTATGATAAAGTATGTCCCTGATTAGTTTAGGGGGTTCAATAATTAACTATAAAAGGGGAAAGGGAAGTTGTTTCCCCTCCTTTAATTTTTTTCCGAACGGAATTACCCTTGAAAATATAAGGCTGTAATGTACAATTAGTATTTGTAGCCTGTGAGCTCAATGCCATCAGTTTAACTGGGCAGTGTTCTTTTTTATTAAATATATTTCGGCCGCTATCATTAGAATATAACTTAATATTAAATTATAAAATATAAATACATAAAATAATTAACACTAGAACGCCCGGATGGAGTCGATTCGACTCCAATCATGTAACTAAATTTCAATTCGAACCAGAAAAATTTTCTTGAAATAATTTAAATCTAATCCACGCAAATTTACGTTAAATAAATCAATTAAATAATTTTGAATAAAAATTCTGGTGAGAAATATTATTTTCAAACTTGAGTAGAATTTCCGGGCGTTCTAGTGTTAAGGGATTAGGACCAAACACAAACGGGTTCGATTCCCAGCCTGGTCAATTTTTCGCTCAGTTGGAAATATTCAATTCGCATGATTACTTTACCAATCAGTTAGATTGTGTTGAAAATAATAGTATTTAGTAATACTAGAGATGGGAATACTCGGAAAAAAACCGGAAAAATTGCAAAAAAAACTGGGTTTTTTTCGGGTTTTTTCCGAAGTCATATTTTTCAATTTTTCCGAACTGGAAAAATTGAAATTTCATTTATGAAATAATATAGTGAAAATTTTGTAATAGCTACATTCTCATACTTTTTATTTTATTTATTTTTATGTTGAGTGTCCCACATGAAAACTTTAATGTGGGTAATCTAATTTCTGAGCAGAAATCTGTTTGAGAGGACTTGAAAGGATCCTTCACATTTTTTTCTTGTTTGAAACACAAGACCCTTCGCAAAATTTCTCTTGATAATAGACATTTCAGAAAAAAAGTGCAATCTACAAATTGAATCTTTTGCAAATGCAGTGATTGAAGAAAAAAAAAATCTCATGCCATATAGCAGCTGAATCTTATCAAGTTGTATATAGGCATAAATAACCTTATTAAAAATGTCTAAATAGGACTCTTAAAAATAGCAATAATTTGTTATTCACAAATTCTGAATATATTTTGTATAACTATATATACAAGAAATTCACAATTTCACAAAAACAGGATTACATGAAAAAAATCTAGGTATATAATTAAATACAACTTCTGTTTTTAAAAATTAATTCATGTGGAAAATTATTTCAATAAAATGCCGATTAATAGAAATGGTAAAATTAAAATTTAACATAAAATTTGAAGCATGCATTTATTACTTTTTTCTATCTTTTCAAGAAGAAAGTATTGAATTCGTGAAAATTTTGACTTCCAGTTTTTGGTGTATTTAAACATTTTAGAAGGTCCTGAACACGATTTGATAGTTTTTGGAAAATATCTGTCACTCTGTGAGTCTGTATGGGACAAACATTTTATGGGCGCTCGATTTCAAGAACTGATGCACATAATTTCACAAAACTTTAGATTCAGTTACACCTTGATATAAACTCAAGATGTTTAGTTATTAGTGTATATCGCCCTACTGATGGCGCTGCTATGCTGCATTATTTATAATTTCCACAATAGTTCTATCTCAAGAATTAATGTATGTATTTTCATAAAACTTCAGATTAAGTTAATCTTTGATATAACCTTATGCACATTACTTTTTGGTGTAAATCGCTCAACAGATGACGCTGCTATACTGCATTATTCATGATTATCGCAATAGTTCTATCTCAAGGACCAAAGGACGATTTTTTATCAAACTACAGATTCAGACAATTCCTGATATATATTAATGTTGTTTAGTTTTTGGTGTAAATTGCCCTATAGGTGGCACCACTATGCTCCATTTTTCAAGATTTCGTTATAGCTTATTAAATGAATGTTTTTTTCAAGGTATTGAATCTAAAATTGACCTCCATTTTACCTCCATAATGCACAGTGATGTTGCAAAAACATGGGCAGTTTGCATTAGAAAAGTACAACTGCGATGAAAAAAACCCCATATTTTATTACAAGTAACTATGTTCCAAATTATACTTTCCATCTTGATTAAACTTTGAATTTTTGTAGTTTTCTAAAGCACAGTAGAAGTTTATCTCTGTACGTAACTGCTTTTGTTAATTCCTCAAATAGCGAGCATTTTCTATTTGTAGTGTTCTGTTTTCATAACTTTTGAGTTCCACTCTTAGAAATATGAAATTACCATATGGAAACATTATTGAATATGGTTTCTTACTCAAGAATAGAATACCAGATTTCAGGCTAAAAAGAAAAAATTTACGTTTAATTAAACTTAAAAAAAAAAAAAAAAAAGACAAGAAAGAAAAATTCTGGTTTCAGTGAGTAAAAATCTAACAGTCAATAAATCCTATGCTATTTTTTAGTTGCAGACCTGAGTAATCAAAACTAAAACTTAGTTTTGTTTGAATTTAGATTATAAAACTAAATCAAAACTTTTTTGAGTTGAGATTGGAAAGCTATACCAAAACTAAACATATTTTTTAAAGGAAATAAAATTATAATTGTAAGGAAAAAGTGTAATAATGTAAAAATATACATTTTTTTAAACAAACAATGGAATTTTTTGAATACTGATATTGATAATAATGACAAAACTGCAACAATTTCTTTAAACTAGTACCATTTACTTAAAAACTATACTTATGTAAATGGAATGCATAATTTATTTCATTCCAAACTGCAGACATATTGGCTCAGGTTCTTACATTAAGTCAGTCATTAAGGTAGTTAAACATATAACTGAAAAATTATTTCAACAGAAATATGATATAACAAACAATAGTGTTTTAAAAATTCTTAGGCTGTGGAAAAAAAAAAAAAAAAAAAAAAAAAAAAAAAAAAAAAACTAAACTTTTAAAAGCAGGCTTTGCTACTTTCTTTTTATTTTGTAACATAAAGTGAAAATAATTTTCGTTTAATAAAAATAAATGGGAAAAACAGTTTATTATTTAATATTCTCTAAGAAAATATAATTTATTTGGGAGAAACAGTCATCAAAAATCAATTTTTCCAATTCTTCCGTTTTTTTTCCGAAAAAAACCCAGCAAAAAAACAGTTTTTTTCCGCCACTTATATTTTTCCGGAAAATTTACATCTCTAAGTAATACAGTTTTTAATTCATAATACAATGAAATATTATTTCATAATGCTTAAATATAAGCAGATCAGTTTCATTTAAAGAAAAAATGCACGGCTGATACCAAAAAATTGGTCCCTGTTACACGTGATTATTTTCTTTTGGGCCAAATGAGGGCATTTAAATTTGAGCCATAACTCGCATCATACTACAAGTCGATTTTACAGATTACTTCACCTTCACCTATATCTATCTCTTTCCTCTATGGGTAGAACCCACTGAACCAGAAAAAAGGATAAAACCCTTCGTAAAAACATATTTCGAAGAAAAAAAAAACAAGAAAAAGAAGAAGAGCCTCGTTGAAATTATTTTTGAGCTTTTTCTGTGATATATTGCTTTCTAAATTGGACAATTATAGGTGTTGGCATAAAACAACTTAAAAATTAGTCGGATGTAGCAACCCCAAAACTTTCTTTTATCTCATACATATTCATATTCAGGGTTCTCGCTGTAGCTCGCCAACGCGCCAAATTGCGATTAAATTCTTCATTTGGCGAGTAAACTAGCGATTAGATTCGCCAAATTACTAGTGCTCAAATTTTTCTTTTTCTTCTTTTCTTTTTCGTTTCTCATACATATGCATCTATATATATATTTAATATATTTGTAGCGGATAGTTGAAATTAGATTATTAACAATCGTTGTTGCAGTTATAAAAATATATTGAAAAAAAGGGGGCGTACATTAAAGGATTAAAGATAATTTTTTTAGTGTTACACGGCGAATCTATTTTGCTAATATTTCCGTCCGTCATTTGGCGAATGTTTTTTATTCTTAATTAGCCAAATTACTAACATTGGTCAAATGTCAGTGAGAACACTGTTCATATTCCAAAAAGTATTGGGTCGCTCGAAAACTCGTGTCCGTTTGGGAAAATTAGTTCGTACCGGAAAATTATGCCCATTAATTGCTAGGGATTAGATACCGGAAACGATATTTCGGTACGAACTAATTTTCCCAAACGGACGCGGCTTTCCGAACGACCCAATAATTACAGATAAAAATGCTTCATTATTATTAGTTCAATACTATACCAACTTTGACTTTCATTTTAAATTTCGGCTTCAGTCAATTAATCGGAGTGAAAACGAGTTAATCTCGATCATGATATTTATTTAAATCAATAATTTTTCGTTATTCTATTATACATTAGCTGTTTGTGAATTGCCAGCTTGGCAAGACGCAGTGTTCTCATTGCTTCGCAAGCCACTGATGGGCAATACAATTACGATAAATCAAAGAAAATAAAACAAAAATCGCTATTACAACGTCCCTTTTTGGTGGAATATTTCGATATTTCTGGCCATAGCTTAAAACCTACACAAAAACTTTGGTTCATTCTACGCATAACTCCGTGCACATTTCAATGGTACAATGATGAAAATGGCACAAAAATTGCTATTTCAGTGTTTCTTCAAGTGGAATATTTCTAAACTGAAAGAGGACCTGCTATCCACAACCAAAAACATACACGAGAAAATTGGATCTATACTATACATAACTTCATGCACTTTTCGAGGATAGAATAACGACACACGGACAGACAAATATTTTGTATAAGCATGCCTTTTTGGAATCTCTGCCCTTAAAGCGTGTAAATCCTTTAAAAACTGGAAGTCGAGGAAAATTTCGATTGCAATATTTTTTTCTATTGAACTTAGAATAAAGCAAAAATTAGGTTTTAACAAGCACACGAAAATTGGTTGCATAGAAAGTTCTAACAGAATAAAAATTCTTAGATTAGCTTAACATGAAAAGCAATACTCAAACTAAGCTTAAAAGTAAACTATCTTCTAGGACAGCTTTTTCACGAACAGTGTTGCCAGATGGGCTACTTTTTTTAATTCAGTTTCTTGATTGACACCACTTTCTTGAAATGGTAAAATGAGGCTTATTTAATGTCATATTAATTAAGGCGAAAACAAAGGGAATTTTACCGTTTCAAGAAAGTGGTATCAATTAAGAAATTTGAATTTAAAAAAAATAGCCCATTGGCAACACTGTTCACGAACTATATACAAATGTTAACTGTATTCAAGACCGGCATGAATTTCTTGTATTATATAAACTTTTCCTTTAATTTTTTCTGGTGTGAAAGAAAATTAAATATTAATTAAAAATCCGAAATTTGTAATAAATCTTAGGATCGTTCGTAATTATGTAAATATATAGCACCTAAAGCCATCGTTCAGTCCATCTGTCCGCATAAAACTAGTAAAAGCTACCCAATCAAATCGTTCGAAATTTAAAATATAATATTGTTGCATAGTTTTGTAGAGTCATTTAAATTTTATAAAAATCAGATGTATAATTTAATGACAGTCAAAAGTATTCAGTTACATGACGCCCAATGTGAAAAAATAGTTTCAAGTTCATTTTAATGATGTTAAACTCTTTCGAACATAATAAAATCAAATATTAATAAAAAATCGGAAGTTTACATTGATTTTTAGGTGAGTTCGTAATTATGTAAATACATTGCACCTACAGTCATCTTTCATTCCGTCTGTGCGTATATAACAGAGCAAAAACTACCCGACCGAATCGTTTGAAATTTAAAATAAATACCCGTTGCATAATTCTGTCGATTCATGCAAATTTTATAAAAATAGGATGTATAGTTTAATGACAGAGAAAATCAAAAGTATTCAGTCACACGACGGCCGATGGGAAAAAATACCGTAATTTCGGGTGTATAAGCCGCGGATCAAACAATTCTTTTTCGACCCAGAACTTTTTAAGAAGCAAATGTAACTACTTAGATCTACGTAAATATTGTCTTCAATCACTAAATACGATTTCTGGGTCCAAAAAGAATTGTTTGATTCGCGGCTTATACACCCGAAATTACGGTAGTTACACGTTCATTTTAATTATGTTAAACTCTTTCGAACATGATAAAATCGATATGCATCTATGAAGTATATGCTGAAATGAACATTCTGTACAATCTGTGGTGCAAACAATATTTGTTATTGATTTACAGGGACACACAAAAGTATTCCATTACATAATGGTATAGGGGGAAACATTGTTTGGGGCGCATTTTAAAAGTATAAAACAATTTCACATTTTATGATATTGTTATACATTGCTAAGGTTTACTACAAGTTTCTGTATTACAGAAAGCAGCTAGTATTTACAGGGACACACAAAAGTTTTCGATACAATACTGTGTCCGAAGTAAAGTATTCTATTCCATGAAGAGATCTGAATATTTTTTTTAACTTCCATATAGTATGAACGCATCTCATTTACAACACTTGACGTGCAATTTATGACATGTGTCTAGGCGTTTTTCTTGCTGAAGTGACGGAATGACAAAGCTGTTTAACATTTCGCGATATTTTTCTCCGGTAAGAAAATAGATTATTAATAATGGAAATCATTCAATCTATATCGGAAAATATAGAGGGCTTTATACGTAATTTGAATTCAATAATTATTTATTCCAGTTTTTCACGTTCATTATGTTTGTAATTTTATTTTCTATTTACATTCTGAAGATAACTCGATTAAAATGGGTTGAAAAATGTCAATTTTTAATGTATTTTAATTCTTTTATTATTAAAGGGACGCAGTGGCGGCTCGTCAGGGAGTGCTACATCCAAATTTTTACACCACTAAAATTAAAAAAAAATCTTTCTTATTATTTATTCGACAAATTTTGTTGATTAAATAAAACTGTAATAACCATACAATTTTAGTGGTGTGAGTAAATTTATGCAGCACCCCCTGACCAGCCGCTCCTGAAGTGACGTCTTATAAGCAAAATATTTATTTATAATGCAAGTTCTATCCTTTTCGTTGTCGAATATATATTATTACATGGCTACCAACTACTACGCCTATTTACAGTCAAATAAACATATTAGATGCAGAATAGAGTGGAGCGAAAAAAATTATTTTTTAAAAATCAAAAACGGGTACGTGCCAAAAGTTGCCTTTATACTAGTACATCAACTGCGTGAAATTTTACAGCTGAAAAAAAATGGCTTGAGTCTGCGCTTTTGCTCCAAAAATCGAAATTTTGGGTCAAATTTGTCATTTTTTGACATTTTTTCAAAAAAATTCAAAAATTCCTACAGAGCTGGTTATTATTTAAAAGTGTTACTTAAACCTTTATATGTATCTGCTTAACATATTTAAACTATAAAACAATATCTTTAGTCTGTATAATTGGAGCAAATCAGACAACTTTTAGTAAAAACCAGCGTTACCTCTCTATTGGAGCATACAGCGAAATGTTGTTTTGAATGCATTTCTTACCTATCTGCTTTCAAAACTATTCTGTATATAACCGTAGATGTGGCTGCATTTCATGTTCCACCCGTCTCAGCTACCCAACAATCTAAGCCCAGCGTTTTATTTATGCATTGAATTGTTATTTTTTTCCCGAAGAAGGGCATAAGTTTTCTATGCATCAAAGTAGTTTACCTCTTCTTTGTTTTCACTGACATTGGATGCTACTGGTGTGACCTGCTGAACGTATATTTTTATACCTTGTATAACAGAAGAGGAAGCTAAGTAATGTATTAGGTATGTTGCTAACTGAACCTATTCAGCAGTCTATTATCTTCTTTAAATTTTCATACAATTAATACATTATGACTGGGAGTTCTGTTACCACAACCTTTTTTTCAATCAATTGCATTATATAAATAATGATATGCCTAACGATTGTATGAATTCAATCTCTAGTATGTCATCATTTACTGTACCTATTACATTGACTATATTTTGAGAAGCTAGCAGTTTAATATTATGACGATCGTCACAGTGTATTGCAAACAAAATTTGCGTGTAAAGCAACAATATTTCAAAAGAAGTTTTAGTATTTGTTTTATGCCGTTTCCTGTGTTGTTTCGTTGTCGAGTAATTTCTAATAAGTTTTTAGACCTATTCTTTAGGTTTGTATTACATTTGGTATAAAATATCCCGTGGTATAAACATTGATTATATATTTTCTGAGTGAATCTATAGACTCTCATTGCCAATCTGTGCTTACATAAAGCGGAAAATTTTATTCGCTTTATGAGCTGTTTTTTTTTTTTTTTTTTTTTTTTTTTTTTTTTTTTTTTTTTTGTGCGAGATGCTTTCTAAATTCCTATTAACCATTTCTTCTGAGAAATAGCTTTCCTTATGAATTAGCTTTGCAATCTCCGACAGAAATTTCTAGCCTGTTCTGAGTATCTTTTACTTAATTTGAGAAAATAATTTTTCAAAATTATTATCTGTTTTATAAAAAAAATGCAATAGGAAGTGAATAGTACGTAGGCAAAGATTTTCTTATTGATCCAGTAAATCCATGTAGATTATAATGTTTTACATCGACTTCTCTAATAATTGACGCAGAGGAAATTCACTGGAGTTGAAGTAGCATATGATCCATTATTATACACAATTCTAAGCTTACCCAATGCAAAATGGTTCATAGTGACAAATAAAATTCTCCTAAATTTAAATGAGTACTTATAGTCCATTAGAGTCTGTACATTCTCTCAAAAGATACTATGCATTATAAGTTTATGTCCACGACAGTTCATCCTCAAATATTGTTCACTTATAAAATGAGGATCTAAAAGTTAATGGGAAATTACCTGGCTACGAAAACACTTAGAAAACGGCATAAAACTAATGCAAAAAAAGTTATTTGCAACAACGACTGCTCTGCATGTGTTGGACAAATTCCCACTGCAATTCTCTCTGACGATCACTAGAAATCACATTAAACAACTCGCTTCTCAACATGTAAAAAATGCAAAAGCAGAATAAGTGATGACATACTTATAGTTGAAATACCTGAAATCATCTTTGAAGCAGGTCATTACGTAAAAAAGTATAATTGACTGAAAAAATGTTGTGGTAACAGAACTTCTAACCACTTTCATCAACTGGATGTAAGTTTGATAAAGATAATAGATGGCCGAATAGATCCCTTTGTAATATTCCCGTACATTATTCTGCTTGTCATTTTTTTGTATAAGCTGTAAAAATTTACATTAAGGTAGTCACAGCACTATGTGAATACAAAAAAAAAAAGATAAACTAGATGGATGCATCGAAAACATGCCAAATTTTGATAAAGAAAATCACAAATCAATATATAAATAAAACACTGTACTAAGATGATCGAATAGTTGGAATGGGTGGTATATGAAATATAGCCACCTCCACTACGTATGTCTAGTCCAAGGTAGTTTTGAAAAGAAGATCTGTATTAAAAACAACAATTCATTGTATGTCTCAATAGAGTGGTAATGACGTTTTCTTACCAAAAGTTGTCCAGCTATACGGAATAAAGATATTGTTTTATAGTTTTAACAAGTTAAGCAATTAAATATAATGGTTAAAGTAATACTTTTAAATAATAACCAGCTCTGTAGGAATTTTTTAATTTTTTTGAAAAAATTTCAAAAAATCACGACCCAAAATTTTGATTTTTCGAGCAAAAGCGCAGACTCAAGCCATTTTTTTCAGCGGTAAAATTTCACACGGTTGATGTAAAGGCAACTTTTGGCATCTACCCATTTTTGATTTTTAAAAAATAATTTTTTTCGCTCCACCCTAATGCAGAAATTTTAATAAATAATTAAGAATATCTTAAGCAGTGCATAACATTGATTATATTTATTATACATTTTACTAAAACATTTTTGTGGTTCGAAACATGTTTATAAGATTTAAATAGGCGTATAAGTTGCTAGCTCTGTTATTATTATTATATATGTCAAGAATTAATTCAATAAAATTTAGTCCACAATGGAAATATTGATTTGAAGATGGGAGGTTCTGTATTCTCGCTAATGCGTCAAACACTGTATGAAGAGAAGATTTACTGCTTTCTTTAATAACTGGCCGGTGAGGTAAATAGTTTCCATAAAGATTGTTTTCAGAATCTTTGGAAACTGTTTAATTTCTTCAATAACTTTTTTCATCAAGCCCCCTAAAAGCACTTGAATATTTACTGCTGCCGCCTAGATTTTTGCATTCATGCATCTATATAAAAAATGAATATTATATTTTTACTTAAAAAGACTTTTATTTTAGTAGAATCGATTATTTTTCATTTAATATTTAAATAAAAATATCTTTTAAATTGGTTCATTTAAAATGCATTTTAAACGTGAATACATATATATTATATTGTAAATAAATTTATGAATTCAACTTCAAAAAATAATTTCTTTAAAAAATAAACTGCAAGTAAATAAAATCATTAGATGAAAGGCAACATTTCTCCTTGATTCAAATATAAAATATACAATGTGAACTTTAAAAGGTTCACTGTTTTACATAATGCAACTAAAATAACAGAAGCGATTTTACAAGTTCAAAATATAAATTTTATTCATTTACTTCTTAGCACTTTTGGCCTGTATTCCCCAAGCTCATCACCATAGAATATTTTCATATCTATTTGCTGTTTTAAAAATAATTACAAAAATACAGTCATTTAATTTAATTATTAGAAAACACATAAAAATTATTTAAAAACCCTTCGGACTCTTACACAAATTTTATTCGATCAGCACCACTTTTTTAACCCTTTGCGGGGCAGGGCAAATTCATGGCGTAAGTATCGAAATAAATGACTGACACCGGAATTTGAAAACAACTTTATTTGTAAGTAAGAACACGCTATGTTTCACGCATTCAATAAACCGTAACTTTCTTTAACAAAATTCTGGTTCCAATGTGGCGTTTGGAAACTAAAATTAAGTGGTATATCTATGAAACCAGCGCCACGCAAAGGGTTAAAAGAACTTTCCTTGAAGTAGACAATTTCAAAAATTCTCTGATATAAATGAGGAAAATTTTATTATCTTTTATTGCTGGTGCCAAAAACAAATTTTGGAAGGAAAGATGATTTCTCCGCAATAGAGACAACGGAGTGGCAAGAGTTAAACAAAGAAATAATATACGGAATCCCATGCAAACAATGTGACGCAATAAATAATTAGGAAACTAACCGTACCTTGGGAGATACAATTAAACGAACACAAGATTACCTTTAATTCAAGAAATTTAAACTCTAAAATTGTAGCCCACGAAATAGAAACTGATCATTTTCCAGATTTTCAGTCGGCGAAGGCCATGAATTCAAACGGCAATGTATACAAAAGCCGTGTTTTCCTAGAGGCATGTTCAGTAGTGGCTTGTCAGGGAGTGCTGCATCAATTTTTTTCACACCACAAAATTGTATAGAAATTTCAGTTTTGTTTAATCAACAAATTTTTTCGAATAAATAAAATAAAAGATTCTGTTAAATTTTACTGGTGAGAAAAATCTGATGCAGCACCCCCCCCCCCCCTGACGAACCGCTACTGGGCATGTTATACCAGAGTAGTCAAATACCTACTCAATGAAGCTAGTTAATTCTCACCAAATATAGCATCTTAATCTAACTCAATTACCTATATGCGTGTTTAATTGTTTCTTGCACATAGCTTCAAATATAAGTTAAATTATGTTATATCTCGTGATTTTGTGTTTTTTACGTTACTGATGAAAAGCTTTGAATAAGCATGAAACATTTAAAACTTTGCTTTTTAAATAATTTGTATGTGCTTTCTATTAACTTAACTTGTCTGTATTTTTCTAATTGTTTTTAATGCATTACGAATAGACGTAATATCTTTTTTTTCTTTTTAACCCTCTGAAGTTCTTGCAAAAGTGTAAAATTGTAATGTTGTTTTCTTTGCATTTTGTTTTAATGCTAAGAAAATATGATTTTTTCAACATTATAAAAAACTTAATTATAAATATTAATATAATTCTTGAGAGTCTTAATCATTCTTCAATGTATCGAGAATTCATTAAATCTATAGAATTATATTATCTTAAACATTGCTTATATTGCAGTGAAACCTGGAGCTTTGTGAACGGAATATGACGTGCAAAACACTTAGAGGGTTAATTGCTGTTATTTATACAAATACGTCACTTCGTTTTTAAATGAGAGAGACAATAACTATTAGAGGTCAAAGTAAAAGTAACAGTCTCTTGGATTAACTTAATTAAAGAAAATATCATTATCGACTGCAGTTCCATTTATTTTATTACATTACTCTATTCTCATACACCACTTTCATTTTAAATGCATAGTTGGACGGTCGAAGTAGGAGTGTTTCAGATTAAATTTGCGAAGAAGGAAATATTTAACTGCTGTACCATAAACTTTAATATGTAACTTTGCTCAAGTTTTCAAGATTTATTTCCAGGATATTTATCATATATTGAGATGTTTTTACACAGGATTTCTATGGTACCTGTGATAGTGTATGCGTAATAATTGAATATTGGGTACATAATATTTACATGATCAAAATCCATTGTGATATTCTGTTTGAAACATAAACGAGAGAGGGCTGTGTATTGACGACAGAATTTTATGTCTGCTTTTTGCTCTTTGATTCTTTCTTCGGGTTATTTCTATGAATTTCTTATTCTGTTGCTACCAGTTTTAAAGGGCAGATTGATGAACATATGCACCAGCACATGTACCATCAATAGCATATATGTGAAAATAGCTCCAACATCGAAAAATCAATTGACCAGTGTATATGCTAATCCTTTTCTTACAACTTTTAACACATATGGGAATTCAACAAGCACACTTTTTGACAATTTCTCATGATTCTTTTATTGCATTTTTCATTTTTGCATTGCAAAAACATTGAAAATAAATAAATAAATGTACATTTAATAATTTTTTATAATCAATGGACTCTGCAAATGGTAACTTAACGCTCAGTAAAATTATTTACTTTTTCATTTTTGTACATTTCGCACAAGCCAAGCACATCCGCTTCAAGCCATTTTTATGTTATGCGTAGTTCACTAAAAAAGTGCTATAAAAAAAACAAATTGCTATTTTGTTTAGTTCTGATATGTGATAGGATCCATTCACAGCAATTTCTGCTTTTTTTTAAAAAAATTTAACGTTATTTATACAAGTGAAAAAAAAATATAAAGATGTGTATACTATAGGATATTTCAGGTCTGAAGGGATTAAGCACTTCCTTGATTTGCTCGTACGTCATGCGGGCAATGTGCTTTTGCCAATCATGATTTGTTATTCTCACCAGTAAATTTTATTCTAACTTTTGCAATTTTCAATCCGCCCATTTTATTGATTCAATCAGGCAATGGCGTAGCTAAAATGGGTGACACCCGGGGCGGATGTAAATAGTGTCACCCCCAGTCATCATGGTGTCACCCCTTCCTAATCCGTCACATATTTTCAATCGCAATTATGACTTATTATAACAAATGACCATATCATTCCTTATTTACCTTTCGTCCTGCATTAAAATATATATATATATATATATATATATATATATATATATATATATATAGTTTAAAAAACCTAAAAACCACGCTTTTTAAGTATATCAAACTAAAAAGTGAAAAGTAATTCGTACTATAAGCTGAAAACGAAAATAGATGAAAAATACTATATTACTATAAAATTATTGTTATTATAAGAATCAATTAATAAGCAATAAACAAAATTATCGTGGAAACAAAGCGTCGGGTGCTCCATCTACCATGCTCCATCTATCACTTCTTAAGAACGCTCCCACGCTTTTTTTCCACGATAATTTTATTTATTGCTTATTAATTGATTTTTATAATAACAATGATTTTATAGCAATATAGTATTTTTCATCTATTTTCGTTTTCAGCTTAAAGTACGAATTATTTTTCACTTTTTAGTCTGATATACATAAAAAGCGTGTTTTTTAGTTTTTTTAAACTATATTTATTTTTCACTTTTTAGTTTGATTACTTTAAAAGCGTGGTTTTTAGTTTTTTTAAACTATATTTATATTTAATACAAAAACCAAATTAATCGGTTGGATAGTTTCAGAGTAATTGGTGAACATACATAAAAAAAAAAAAAAAAAAAAAAAAAAAAAAAAAAAATACATACGCGTCAAATTGATAACTTCCTCTTCCTTTTCTGAAGCCGGTTGAAAATAAAAATTGTAATACAGAAATTTTTTTTTTAATTTACATAGATGTAAATAATGTCAGGAGTGGGGTTCGAATCCACAATTTCTTTCGAAAATCAGAGCTTCAATCTGGCACCTTAGCCCGCTCGGCCATGCTGTCTACACTCCATTCAGTGAACGTATTCAACACTTTTAATTAGCGAAAAATCACTAATTTTATTAGTTTTTGCCTAATTACTAAAAAAGTACGGAACCAATTTCGATGAAACTGAAGTGGTACCAATTCGAGAGCATCGTCTTTCATTTAACACCAAAACCAAGTTAATCGGTTGCATGGTTTTGGAGTAATCGGTGAACATACATAAAATAAGGAGAGTTACAAACTCACAAATTCACAAACATACAGGTGAAGTTAATAAAAGCGTGGTAAAAAACAGGATCGACGAATTACTCATCCTATAGTCCGCAAAAGTAATGTCTATATGTAGAAGAAAAGTCTTAATTTTAAGTTTACTTTTCCCTACCCACTCGTTTGATAGGTTGGTTTTTTGTTCCCTGGTGTATATCTTATTTAGACATCACATTCTGTATAAAATTTCACATTATCAAAGAAAAGAAAATTATCTTTCATGCGTCGTGCACTAGAAATTTCATATTATTCCAGAATCTCTTTTCAAAATATAATTTTACGTGATTTTATAATATTATCTTATAATATTATTTGCAAATAAAGATTGAGTGTCACCCCTTAGAGGGTGACACCTGGGGCGGACAGCCACCTCTGCCCCCCGATAGCTACGCCACTGCAATCAGGTAAAATTTTCTGTGGTGAAAAACCGGCGATAAAAGGTTACAAATTCTGTGAAAAGCGCAAAAAATAGGCATTATTTGAAAGATTTTTTTCAAAAATATTGATCTTTTAAGAGGTTAAAACATCCTAATTATACAAAAGCCGTTAGAAAAAAACGCATGATATTCCCGGCGAGCAGATTGTAAGGTTTTATGTGACTTGTCGCCTTGACTCACCTTAATTTCGTCTTCTTTCTTTAGCAGCGAAGTTTTGGATTTCATTCACATTGTCGAATTTATCGGCTCTGTTTTTTTCTGGTCATTTTTTCCCTTCCTCATTATTTATTCGTGTTATGTCATATTCAAGAGATAAGCGGATAATGTCGTATTCACTTTATAGTCCGTTTTCTAATTACAGCTTTTCATAGGTCCGTGTGCAATTTTATGATTAAGTATCGTGAGTGGTCTCATTTTGTTCCTTATGTATTGTAGATTAAGAAAAGCAATGGTGGACACCTGGGACCAGTGACTGGGAAGGGTTGAAAAGTGCAAGGGAAAAAATTCCATTTCATAAAAAAATAAAGAAAATTATCTAAAAATATTAATGTTTAAAATATTAATGTTTTAGGAAAAACATTTGTGGACATCCGGGATCCGCGACTGGGGAGGGGGGAGGGGAAGGGGAGGGGTTGAAAAGTGTAAGGCAAAAAAAATTCCATTAAAAAAAATAAAGAAAATTATGCAAAAATATTAATGTTTAAAACATTTATAGATTAGGAAAAACATTTGTGGACATCCAGGACCCGCGACGGAGGAGGGGAGGGGAAGGGAAGGGGAAGGGTTGAAAATTGCAAGGGACGAAAATTCCATTTCATAAAAAATAAAGAAAATTATGTATAAATATGAATGTTTAAAACATTTATAAATTAGGAAAAAACATTTGTGGACATCCGGGACTCGCGACTGGGGAGGAGGAAGGGGAAAGGAGAGGAATTTGAGAGGGGCAATAAAAAAATTCTGTTAAAAAAAATTATGCCTAAATATCAAAGTTTAAAACGTTTATAGAAAGAGAATGGCATTGAAGGATACTCGGGACTTGTGATTAGGAAGAAGGAGGTAAGGGAAGAGGAGGGGAGGGGAGGGGAGTGGAAAGTGTTGAAAGAGGCAAGAAAAAAATGCCATTTAATTATATATATATATTAGTATTTAAATCTTTTATAGAATAAGAAAAGCAGTAGTGGACATCCGGGATCCGCAACTAGGCTAGGGGGAGGGGGAGGGAAGGGGAAAAGGTCGAAAAGGGCAAGAAAAAAACATCTGAAGCTTTAGTGGGACTGCATTCTCTTTCTGGATCTGACACCACTGGTTCATTCAGTGGTAAATCAAAAATCAGTTTTTGGAAGAGTTTCATAAATGCTGACGACAGAATTCTGAAAGCACTTGCCGCATAAGGTCAAACATATATCCTTGAGAGTGAAACATATATTGCACTTGAAGAATACATATGTTCAGTGTACATGCCAAAATTAAACATTAAAACATTGAGTGAGCTAAGATGGTGGTTATTTACAAAAAAGCAAGTTGAATATGCCTCCAACTCAAGCCGACCTTTACCCAGCCATAAGAAGCGTTCATAACCAAGCAATAATATGGCAAAGAGCACACATTTTAAAAACTAATATTCCACCCCCAACTGATTTTGGTTGGAAAATAAAGGAAAAATAATACCTACCTGTCATGTGTAAAATGCCATGTGCTCCTCAAGAACTGGTTTAATCGGTGCGTTGTTCGTGTGTCAAGTCAAGATGTGTAGCATCCTGTAAATGTTCACAAAATGGATTACCTTGTAACTGAAATGTGTTCATGCTCGGGTGAGACTGATAAATGTGATAATGTTGGAGGCCTTGGTGATGTAAACTATGATGACAGTGATACCGATGATCCTACTTTGTTCTGAAGTTAAACTTTTACTTGCAGTTTAAAATTTGAAAGTTTTTACTATTTTGGTATATGATGTATAATATAGAATAACAATACAAAAATAACAAATAATATTTAGTGTTACAAAATTTGTATCATTTAGTATTTAGCATCACTCAGTTCCTTTTCAATTACCTATATTACTTATTTTTTCCCTTGCACTTTTCAACCCTTCCCCTCCCTCTCCCCCTCTCCAGTCGCGGGTCCCGGATGTCCACAAATGTTTTTCCTAATCTATACAATATACATGTTTTAAACATTAATATTTATACATAATTTTCTTTATTTTTTATGAAATGGAATTTTTTCCCCATGCACTTGGCAATTCTTCCCCTCCTCTCCACCTCCCCTCCCTATCCCCCCCCCCCAGTCGCGGCTCCTGGATGTCCACAAATGTTTTTCCTAATCTAAAATGTTTTAAACATTAATATTTATTCATATTTTTCTTTATTTTTTATGAAATGGAATTTTTCTCCCTTGCAATTTTCAAACCTTCCCCTTCCCCTCCCCAGTCGCGTGTCTTGGATGTCCACAAATATTTTCCTGATCTATAAATGTTTTAAACATTAATATTTATACATAATTTTCTTTATTTTGTATGAAATGGAATTTTTTCGCTTGCACTTTGCAACACTTCCCCTCCCTCGCCCCTCCTTATCCCCATCCCCCTCCCCAGTCGCGGCTCCTGGATGTCCATAAATGTTTTTCCTAATCTATAAATGTTTTAAACATTAATATTTATACATAATTTTCTTTATATTTTAAGAAATGGAATTTTTTTCCATGGCACTTTTCAACCCTTCCCCTCCCCCTCTCCCTCCCCAATCGCGGGTCCTGGATGTCCACAAATATTTTTCCTAACCTATAAATGTTTTAAACATTAATATTTATTGATAAATTTCTTTATTATTTATGAAATGGAATTTTTCCCCCTTCCATTTTTCAACCCTTCCCCTCCCCAGTCGCGGGTCCCGGATGTCCACCATAGCTTTTCTTAGCCTACAAGACATAAGGAACAAAATGAGACCACTCACTATACTTAATCATAAAATTGCACACGGGATGTAATTAGAAAACGGACTATTAATCTTATTTTGTAATCGGAGTATTAATAATGTTACAGTCATGTATAAAAACACTCAGAAAGTATTTGAAAGGGAAAATATTTTTGCTGTTTAAACAATGTTTCCATGCGGTTTTTCTGTAAGTTGATTAGCTTATCAATATTGCGTATTGGAAAACTGTTCTCAAATTGTATTTAATTCATTTTCAAGATAATTAACAGAGCAAACACTAAAGGCTCGTCTTTTATAAAAACTGATCGGAACAAGTTTTTAATTGAAAGGTGATGTGCTATTAAAAGGAATAGACTATTAAAAGGAATGATGGACTTATTTACTTTCACCTGTAAACTGTACGCTCAGGTATTAAACTTCATAAATTTTTTAATAGCACTACGTCGAAAAATGACAAATCGTTATTCTTTTAAATTTCGGTGGTAAATTTTATGTTAGAATCCATATTATGGTTAGAATCCATATTCTGTTAAGAAATGCATAAAATTCAGATAAACTATGACCCCAAACTATGAAAATGTTGTCCACATAACGGTGCCACACTGATGGAGTTAAATGCTGTCTATTAAAATTCATTCTTCCAATAGACGCAGTTTGAATTCAGATAAAATACTTGAAGTGGGGGATTCCATTGGCGCTCCTTCAGTCTGCTTATAAATTTTCTTATTGAAAATAAAACTATTATTTTCAGTTACTAGGGTAAATCCAGATTTTACAGTGGTCTTCATTTTTAGATGCGTTCGTAATTATGTAAATACGTAGCACCTATAGTTGTCGTTCAGTCCGTCCGTCTGTCTGTCTGTCTGTCCGCATATAACAAAGCAAAAACTACCCAACCGAATCTTTTGAAATTTAAAATATATAATTATTACATAATTTTGTCGAGTCATTTCAAATTTTATGAAAATCGGATGGATAGATCAATTACAGGGACGATCAAAAGTATTCCGTTACATTACGGTCAATGGGGAAAAATGTTTCAAATGCATTTTAATCTTTTGAAATTTAAAATACATACGTATTACATAATTTTGTCAAGTCATTTCAAATTTTTTGAAAATAGGATGCAAAGATCAAATGCAGGGACAATCAAAAGTACTCTGTTACATTACAGTGAATGGAAAAAAGTTTCAAATGCATTTTAAGTGTGTTACACTCATTAGAACGTAATAATACTGATATGCATCATAAAGTACATACTATAATATATAATTTGCATAATTTGTGGTGCAAAGAACATTTGTTATTGATTTACAAGGCCACACAAAAGTATTCCATTATATAATGAGTATAGGGAGAACATTGTTTGGTGCGCATTTTAATTGTAATTAACTAGTTACAATTTTATGAGATTGATATATGAGAGTGATATTTTCAAAACTGCATTATCGTACGAACGCACCTCATTGCCTACGCTTCACGTGCAATTTCCAACTTGTTTAATTTAATGATGGCTTGTCATCAATAAAGTTATTAATGAACTCTTTTACTTCGACGACGTCAAATGTCGGGAAAAATGAAATAATGTCAAAGTTTGCTAAAACACTATCTTTATTCAGCTTCAAATCCTTAATCCGGTTTGTGAAATCAGTTGTCAATATTAAAATATGGTTTGATGATAACAGAAAAAGGTTCAATAAAGGAACAAATGTTTTTTCAAGGAAATCTATTCGGTACGTAAACTTTCCAATTATCGGTCTTTCTTAGAGTGATGCCAATGCTATTAATTTGCGATTTGCTTTTCGTTATTGAAAAATGAAAAAGAGCAGGACTCTGATTGACAATCACGTTTTTACAAAACTTGGGGAATGGATGAGGACCAGTGATTCATACAATGAATATAGAAATTAAAATAAAATTCAGCAATTTCCTATAATCTTAAAAATTGCGTATAATTAATAAATTTGGCATTGCCAAATATGAAGTATAATAAGAACAAATTAATAATGTGTAAAAATATGTCTGTAAAATATGCTTACCAGATAATCAAAAAATATAAAATGTCATGCGATAATTTTATTATATTAACCTCTTCCCTGGTTTCCCGTACGTTATATGGGCAGCGTGTGTCTGCCAATCATGATTTGTCCGTACTATGTACGGGGAAATGATTTCAAATCATGATTTATTATTTTCTCCAGTAAAATTTTATTGTAAATTTTGAATTATTTAATCCGAGCATTTTTCTGATTCAATGAAGCAAAAATTTCTGTTTCGAAAAACCGGTGATAGAAGATTGAAAAAAGCGCAAAAATACATGCATTTTTGGAATTTTTTTTCAAAAATATTGATGAGTTAAGTGGTTAAGGGGTTTTTCAATAAAACTATCACTGAAAATCAGTAATTTTTTTTTTACTTCTGAAGTCTGTAGGATTTTTGCAAGTGTTACATGTAAATCGTACTGGTAATAAGGGCATTGCTTGTTTTCGCTTTTTCTTGACATTAATGTGAAACATGTTGTGGATAATCAGTAATATGAAACATCAGCATCTAATAAATGGAATTAATTTCCTTAATTGTTATAGTGTATGTGAATTCATTATTAAAATAACACTTTTCAAACACATTATCATTATAAGATGCCTTCCAATTATCAAATTCTGAGTGATATGCAAGAATTAAAATGTATCCAGATAGTATTCTAGGTGCGTTCGTAATTATGTAAATACGTAACACCTATAGCTGTCGTTTAGTCCACCCGTCCCTCAGTCTGCCCGTCTGTCCGCATATAACACAGCACAAACTACTCAACCGAATCATTTGGAATTAAAAATATATAACTGTTGCATAATTGTCTCGAATCTTTTCAAATTTTATGAAAATTAGATACATAGTTTAATAACAGAAACAATCAAAAATATTCCGTTACATGACTGCCAATGGGAAAAAATAATTTGAAGTGCATTGTAATGGTGTTACACTCTTTCCAACATAATAAAATTGATATGTATTTATGAAGTATATACTAAATTATATATTCTGTACAATCTGTGATACAAAGAATATTTGATATTAATTTACAGGACTACACAAAAGTATTCCATTACGTAATGATATTGGGGGAAGCATTATTTGGGACACTTTTTGTTTTAATAATATTAAACTACTTCACATTTTATGAAATTGATATATACGTTGCTGAGATTTGCTACAAGTTACTTCCTGTATAATAGAAAGCAGATAGTATTTACAGGGACAAACATAAGATTTCGGATATGCTGCTGTATCCACAGTACTGTATGTTATAACACCAAGATCTGAATATTTTTAAGACTTCCTTTCAGTATGAACGCATCTCATTTACCACGCTTGAAGTGCAATTTCTAGCTTGTTATGCGTAGTAACTCAAAAAAGTTTATCATTTTTTTTTATATTTCGCTCTAAGTTCGTAAATATTTCACCGAATTGCATAAAGTTTTAATAAAATGTCAGAAAGTATCCAAAACAAGATACAAATCATAAATTTGAAAGAAAAAAAAAGTTGAATTAGAAAAAAAACTTTAAAAGAAAACAAAAGAATTAGAAGTGCGACCAAAAAAGTTTTTAACCATTTGGAAAATGAGTGTTGTTTTCGGTTGAGAATAGATCTAGTGACGTCCGCATTTTATTTTATTTTTAATTCTTTTCTTTGATAAGACCTACTCCATGGCAAAAACTTCTGAGCGCGCGCTCGGCGTGAGGTGTACTTCTGAAGAGACCCATGGATGATTTCAGTCGTGATGTCAGTTATGGCGTTTTGTTAGAAAACTGACTCCAAAAAAAGGTTGTTACGCTATATTTCTTATTTAATATAAATTGTTGAAAATGTTTCCGCTACTTATAAAATATTAGAACAAATATGTATGATATTTAATTATAAATTTTAGCTATATCATACAAAAAAGAAAACAAAGAAAAAATAAAATACAATGTAGCACGCGTTTGTTTGGAGTCAATGCATAAATTATCAGATATGGAAAAGACAAAATCGGAAGAAAGACGTCGTATGAAAGATCGTCTTTAAGGGGTCTCAGGAATCTTACTTTTTACCTGGTAGTGCAATTTAGCAGCATGTCACATCTAAATTTTTTTCTCAGTATCTATAAAACATAAATGTATAATATTTCTAATATAGAGAGCTTTATATATTTTCTATTTAAAAAAAATAATATTTTACATTGAAATTTTATTTATACGGTCCAACCTCGTTAATACGCGAATCAGGGGTCCGATCAAAATTCGCGTATTAAACGGGTTCGCATATTAACCAAAGGTCGCGAATTTTCGTCGCGTGATCTATCTAATAACAATGTATGTGGAAAAAACACATTTTTTTTTTGTCAATTTTTAGCGTTTTTTAGACATAAAATGACATTTTATTTATTTTAATAATTATGTGCTTACTAAAAAGGGACGTTTGAAAGCTGAAAATTTTAAAAATCGTTATTTTCTCAAGTAAAAATCCTATGTCTTTTCAAATTTAGATTTATTATGTATCACACATAAAATCGAATAAAGCGAACACAAAAATTTCTGCGAACCATATTAATTAAAACTAATGTTAACAAAATTTAAATCTTTGTTTGCCATACAGAACAGATAGATGCGATAATAAATAGTGTTTATAATAATAAAAAGTCAATTTAAAAAAAACTTACTGAAGTCAATAATGTCATAAAAATTACTTTTTGGAAAAGTAGCTGTCAATTTTGGCCGTTCGACATGCGGTTGCGCCATCACCATGATGTTTTCCGCCTCAAGTAGGTAGTAGTAAAGCTCACTTGTTCAGGATCCTTCGTCCGGTGACGACGCATATTTTCTTAGGAAATTGTATGTGTAAGTTTGGTGAATGGAGATGGAGCCGGAAGCGTAGATTCATCATCTTCTTACTCCTCATTCGGTTTGCCAGTCGCAGTTACATCGGCGACGATATCATCCAGACCTCTAACTTGATCTTTATCGATATTAATGAACGTGTCTAAATCGACAAAAATTCCCCCTAAAGTTTCTTGTGCGGCCAGCCAATTTTCTTCAACATTAAGTTGCAAGGTTAGCACTGTGTAAATGTAAATAATGTCATCGCTACTTCCGAAACCCGCTTTGTGAATGCAATTTGTAATTGTTGTTGTGTGACACTCGCCTATGCTGCGACGTGAATCTTGTAATTTACTTTGGAGCTGTTAATTATTCCTTGTTTCATTGGCTGGGTGACACTAGCCGATTTGGAGGTAGAAATTCTACTTCGACATTATTCAGTTCTTCGTTATATTTTGGATGCGCAAGGCAGTTGTCTACAAGCAATAACACATGGCGTGGTTCTTTTCTCATACGCCGATCAAAATTACGAAGCTGTGTTGTAAAAATGTTTCCCGTCATCCATGCTCTACGCTGGCTTTCGTACAGGCAGGGTAAATTCTTGATATTTGTAAAACATCACGGGTTGCGTTGATTTCCCTATAACCAGCAGCTTTAATTTATCTGATCCATTATAGTTGGCACCGAGCAGAATAATAAGACGCTCTTTGCTCAGTTTGCCTTCATGACATGTTTCTCCTTTAATGGCCATTGTTTTATTGGGTGTTAGTTTGTAAAAAAGCCCAAATTCGTCCACGTTGTAAATATCCCGACTTGAGTAGTTTTCTACAATCTGCTGAAGCACATTAATTTTCCAACAGTGAACATCTTCAATGTTGATTACAGCTGACTCACCGCACACTTGCTTGAATTTTACAGCGTGCCGAGTTTTAAATCGATCCAACCAACCATTTGAGGCATTGAAATCTCATTTTTGCTACGGTTTCAGAAGCTTTTTCTTGTATTAACAAACCGCTTATTAGGATATTCGTAGAGCGCACTTGAACAAACCACTCGTGAAGGGACTTTTCCATGTCCTCATACTTGGCGATTTTTATTTTTTTGTTTCTTTGTTTCTCCAACCACAGCTTGATTAACGTTGACATTCCTATTCTTTAACAAAGTCCTTAAAGTTGACTGAGGTATGCCTTTTTCTTAGGCCAACGCAGACTTATTTGAGACAGCTTGGACATCGTATTGATTTATAGTTTGTAACTTCTCAGTGATGCAGAGAGCCTTTCGTTTAATATATTTTGCTTCTTCCGCGATAGTTTAGACTAGATCATAAAAGCATAGATAGATATTGTAGACTAGATAATACTGGGAGCAACAAGCGATTATCTTCTTTTAAAACTAACGTAGCACTGATGAAACAGCGATCGGAACGACTCACTCGATTAATCTGCCATTATAGCGCATGCTCCATCTATTGGTTCCATCTAGCGGTATCTCTAGTTTGGGGGAGAGGGGGTGATCACATAATTTTTTAATTATGGGGAAAAGTTCTTTTCATTTTTGCTTTTTATAAAAACTAGCTGACTCGCGCAGCCCGCGTCCGCGATGAATGAGCTTTACATGAACTTCAAATATGTATGATTTTATAAATTTAATTCATTTTTTGTTTACATTCATATTTTTAAATGATAGATATCGCAAGAAAAGTATTGAATTGAAGGTACATTCTGATTTGATTAATTTGATTTTCTGAGTGTATGCGTACAGAAAGAGAGCGAAATCACGACAAAATACCCAGGTTTAAACTGATTTAAAAAAAATTTCTATCAATTATTTTTTTGATTTACATATTCTTAAGTAGCGTCTCATGATAGGCCGAAATGCATAATTTAAAAATCTCTAACTGCTGTATTTTTTAAAAATTTGAACTTCCATTAAAATTTTACATTGTGGTTTTATATATTCACCAAATGAAAACAGGTGTTTTTCAAAGCAGACATAATGTTTTTAACATTATGTTAAAACGCTTCGTGTCGCTTATGAGATTTTATTGGGAGAGTTTTGATTTGGCAGTCTTGAGCTAGCCTCAAATCGAGGTGCAAATCTAGTCAGCCTGTGGTTTTGAGGGGGGAAATGCTCAATTTAATTGAGTTTAAATAATTGTTGTATAAAAAACAAGTTAAATAATTGTTGTATAAAATGCTTGGGAAAATACTTCATCTAAAAATTCGTATGTGTCAAAAGTATAGGAAGTTATGCATCGAATTTAACCAAATTTTTGTGTATGTGCATGACTATGGCTTAGTGATGGGCGATTTCGATTTTTTAAATCGATTTAATCGATACTACGGCCAACTCGATTTAATCGATACTTTAAAAATTTTAATCGATTTTTCTGAAGGTAAAATAATTTTTATTTACCTTCAAAAAGTCGAAGATAAAATAGTCGGATGTGCCAATTCCAAAATTTCAGTGTATTAGTTTCTAAGATAGACGAATTAAAGAAACCTCAGCCCCCCCCCCCCCCCCCGCAAAATAGCGTTTTTTGTTGAGTGATGTACACCAAAAATTGATCAGGATCAATTTTTATCAGGTACCAGCTGAATCTGAATTTTGATGAAAATCCATGAAAGCGCGAGATACAGCTATTGCGAAACCGTAAAAAATGCAGCATATTAGCGCCACCTGTTGGGCAATTTACACCAAGAACTAAACAACACTAATCTATGTCAGGGATTTACTGAATCTGAATTTTGATGAAAATTCGTTCTTGAGATAGCGCTATTGCGTTAATCATGCATAATGCAGTATAGCAGCGCCATCTCTTGAGCGATTTCCACCAAAATGTAATTAGCATAAAATAATATCAAGGATTAATTGAATCTAAATTTTTATGAAAGTCCGTGCATTAGTTCTTGAGATAAAGCTAAAATGAAAAACAGAGGCGTGCGAAAAGAGAACTGCGCCTGGTTCAAAGTTCCAATTTAACTCCCTCCCCCCCTATTAACTTTTTATTGTGATAGGCTAGAAGTGATGTCAGTAGTAAAAATTTGGGCCCCCTAAATTTCCGCGCTCGAGACGACCGCCTCCTTTCGACCCCTCCCTTTCACATGGCGCTGAGTGGAAATTGTGAAAAATTCAGCATAGCAGCGCCTACTGAGAAGCGATATACATCAAAATGTAATAAACATCAATTCATGTTAAGGACTAACTAAATCTGAAATTTGATGAAAATCCGTACATTTGTTATTCAGATATAGCTGTTGCGCAAATCGCAAAAAATGCAGCATAACAGCGCCACCTGTTAGGCTATATACACCAAAAAATAATTAGATTCAGTTTATATCAAGGTCAAACTAAATCTAAAGTTTTGTGGAATTCCGTACATTTGTACTTGAGATAGAACGGTCAGAAATTTTCGTCATATACAGACTCACAGAGTGACAGACACACACACAGACAGATATTTCTTAAAAATCATTAAATCGTGTTAAAGACCTTCTAAAATATATAAATCCATCAAAAAAGAGAAGTCGAAATTTTTCACGAATCTAATATTCTCTTTTTGTAAAGTTACAAAAGAAAGTAAAAATGTAAAATCGATTCTGCCCGTAAGATCGATCTTTAGATTCGATGTCGATCTTTAGATTCGATTTCGATCTTTAGATTCGATGTCGATCTTTGGAATCGATTTCATTTTGATTTTCTAAAATTGAAAGTGCATTTCGGAAGGTTCTTAGATACTGATAGAATTGTAATTTTTTGATTTACTTAACATCGATCCACGTTTCAGATCGAATCGATTTTTCCGATTTTATTGTTTTAATGGTAGTATTGATGTAAAATTACGTATAAAAATGGATTTTTTTTTTTTTTCTTTCTAGGCTAAATTAGTATTGAATGCAGGTATTTTTCTGCGACTCCGGAGGAAAGCATCATATTTTACAGCTCTGTAAGAGAGAGGGAATCACAATTTGTGCATTAAAAAGCATGAAATCTCATAACTTCTGGGGGGAGGGTATCCCCTGCGCGGGCCACCCCATTAATTCGATACTAGGTTAAATCGTTATATTTTCGTTTAGAAGTTCAGTTATTTGAAGTATTAGTTTATTACGTTTTATTTTTCTTCTCTCTCGTCTCTTCTAATCTCCCTCCCCCCTTCCGCGTCAATTTAACTTACAAGGCCGTTCGAAATATGCATACAGTTTTTAAAATGTCCAATTCTCGGTCTATTTTATTTTAGATCCACATTTTAAATCTTTGACAAAAGATAAATAAGGGATCGCCCTTCCGCCCGTTTGGGGTTTATCTGCGGCCGCCGGGAGCATATTTTTTTTGTTTCTTTTGTTTCTTCTTCTTCTTCTTTTTTTTTTTTTTTTTTTTTTTTTTTTTTTTTTTGATTCTTCAAACAAAAAAAAATGTTGAGGGGGGGCTTGCACCCTCCCCCAACACACCCCTTAAAATTTCGCTCATTTAATTCTCTACCATTTGTAACTTAAAAGTTTAAGCTACATGGCACCCCCAGAGCTGTGGACCCCCCCTCCACCCCTGTCCAGGGCCGTAACTATAAACTTGGGGGCCCCGGGGCAAAACCTCCGGGGGGGGCAGGGAAGGCAAATTGAAACTTTGCCCCGGGCATAGTTTCTTTTCTCGCACACCGTTATTTAAATGTACATAGTATGATAAGCTCCAAAATGACTAAAAAATGTAGAATTGGACAACTCTACTCGGCAGGCACTTGGCGGCGACGCCATTTTTGCCGATCCCACTGAAGTTAGCATAGGGAAGAAAATACGGACTTCTGATTGGTTGAATACTTTAAAGAGCATTTTATTTAGGTTCATTTTTGAGTATATGTAACTTAATCATGCGTTTCTGTTTAAAAACCTTTTGAAAGATGGATTGTGATAATTTTTTTTTTCGATTTTAAGTATTTATTAATAGACTAGTTGACCCATCCGGCATTGCCCGGGACACGTTATGATAACCTTAAGCAAACAATTAACACTTTAGATCTACAATTAGTCAAAATTAAGCATAGGATATGAATTATTCGTTAAATAATACTTTAAAGAAATGCATAAAAAAATGAGTAAATCCTCTGGTCTCAAAAAAAGGCCTTTGGACCTCAATAAAAACATCAGGATGTATAGGTCCTGAAATAAGAGTCCAAAATTCAACTTTAAATTTATGCATTGAGAAGGTTTGATAATAAGTGGGTGAAATATGCATGGAGAACAAAAATTTCAAGGTGCCTGAGCCGAGACCATATGGAGTCTCAGGCTTTTAAATGGAATGTAAGAAAATGGGAATAACTAAGTGAAAAAATAGTTCCAAAAATGAAGATTTGATTAAGAGAGGGCAGTTTAATAGCAATTTATGGTACAAAGTCTTCAAGGGGCCAGGAACTTATTTCGCATGTAGTTGGGTATAAAATATTTTTTGTAGTTATTAAAGTAATGGGAGGACGCTAAAGCAATGTGAAAGAAAATTGCAAGCAATCCGGATCATTTTTAAAGAAATTGCACCAACGGCCCCAAGAACGCGATTAATATTCAAAATTGGTGGTAGCTAGACCATGGCGGTTTCTTAGTAGCTGATGGATTTTAAGAAGTTGTTTAAAAAAGGAGTTAATTGAACCATTTTAAAGGGATTTATAATAAGGGCCCAAAAAGGACAATTGACAGTTAAAAAGAGGGCCCTAACAGGAAAACATGTTAAAATATCTTAGTACTTAGCTCTTTAGATCTACAATTAGTCAAAATTAATCATAGGGTATGAATTATTCATTTTAATAATATTTTATCGAAATGTACAAATTGATTCGGAAAATGTTTAAAAAAAAGGTCCTAGCCGCGGATGAAAATATGAGAATCTTGTCCCTGAAAGAAGAGTCCAAGACTCAAATTTAAAAATTTTGCACTGAGAAGGGGATAAATTTAAAGAGTGAACTATGTTTGCCTCACAAAATGTTCAGGGGATCTAGACTGAGCCCTATGATTCCACAGGAGGCCAAAGTGTCTTATATGGAATGTCAAAATATTAAAATATCTAAATGAATAAAGAATCCTAAAAATGAAGATCGGATTAAAAGGAAACAATTTATTATTACAAAAACTTCAACGGGCTCCAAGGGGCCAGGAATTTATTTTGCATGTAGTTGGGTATAAAGATATTTTTGTAGTTATTAAATTGATGAAAAGACGCTATAACTATGTTAAATAAAATTGAAAGCAATTTGGTTCATGTTTAAAGGAGCTGCATCAAGGGCCTCAAGAAAGCAATTGATAAACAAAATTAATGGTAGCTGAAGTCTGAGAAATTCTTTTGTCGTTCATGTAATAGGTAGAGAGAGGACATAAAAAATTGATAGAAAAAAAAAAGCTAGTGAATTAGACCATTTTTAAGGGAGCTATAATATGGGACCCTGTAGGGACCAACTGACAGTTAAAACCAGGGCCCTAATATGAAACCATGTTAAAATATTGTAGTACATAGCGCTTTAGATCTTTAATTAGTCAAAATTAAGCATATAGTAGGAACCATTCTTTGGAATGATATAATTTTTTAAATGCACCAATTGATTGGGCAAATGTTTAAAAAGGGATCCTAGGGTCCGAATAAAAACATCGGGTTTTCTGGATTGGTCCTGAAAGAAGAGTCCCAGGCAACTTTAAAATTTTGCACTAAGAAGATCAGAAATATAGGAAGTAAAATATGTTTATTTCACAAAATGTTGAGGGGCCCTGGGCTGGACCCTATGATTCCACAGGGGAACACAGTGTCTTGTATAGAATGTCAAAACATTAAAATATCTAAATGAATAAAGAATCCTAAAAATGAAGATCAGATTAAAAGGAAGCAATCTAATTGACAATTTATTATTACAAAAACTTCAAGGGGGCCTGTACCAGGCTCCCAAGGACCAGGAAATTATTTCGCATGTAGTTGGGTATAAAAATATTTGTGTAGTTGTTAAAATAATGGGAAGACGCTAAAACTATGTTGATAAAATTGAAAGCAATTTGAATCATTTTTAAAGAAGCTGCACCAAGGGCTCCAAGAAAGCGATTAATATTCATAAATAGTGGTAGCTGAAGTCTAAATTTTTTTTTTGTTGTTGTTGTTGTTCATGTCGTAGTTGGAGGACCTAAAAAGTTGTTAAAAAAGCTAGTGAATCCGACTATTTTTAAGGGAGCTATGATAGAGGGCCCTATAGGGGCCAACTGACAAATACTTACGTTATGTAGTAAAACATTTTAACATGTAAAAATGTTTTACTACATAACGCTTTAGACTTTTAATTAGTCAAAATTAAGCATAGCTTATGAATTATTTGCAGAAATAATATATTTTTTAAATGCACCAATTGTTTGGGTAAGCGTTAAAAAAAGGGCCCCAGGGCCCGAATAAAAATATCAGGGTGTTGGTCCTGACATAAGAGTCCAAGATTCAGCTTTAAAAATTTGAACTAAGAAGGTGAGAAATTTAGGAAGTTAAAAATGTTTAGCGCACAAAAAGATCAAGGGGCCCTGGGTCGGCCCTGTGATTATCTAGGGGGCCCCAGTGTCTTATATGGAATGTAAAAATTTGAAAATATCTAAATGGAACAGGTATCCCAAAAATGAAGATCGAAATTAATGGAAGCAATTTATTAACAATTTACTATCACAAAGACTAAAAGGGGCCCTAAAACGGGCCCCAAGAGTCCAAGGTCATAACTGAAGAGTAAAAAGGCGAAAATATCTAAAAGGAGAAAAGTATCTCAAAACGGAAAAGATTAGATAAAAAGGAGTCAAGCTATTAAAAATTTCGCGCATAAAAATTGTAAGAGGCCCAGGGCCCTGGCCCTTAAAATATTAAAAGTCTGAGCCTCAGGTGCATCAGGACCTGTCTTGGACTATCTTCACCTAAAATTTCAGACTTCTATGTGCGGTAGATTTTGCTAGCCATCGCAGTCACACACTCACACACACATACGCAGACATACACAAACATAGAGTTTTGTTAACTTATTAGTATAGATAAGAAGAAAGATTTTCTAGAATTTTTTAGATGCTTTTTATATTATTCAGTCGATTAGAAGTCCATATTTTCTTCCTTATACTAGCTTCGGTGGGATCATCAAACATGCTGGCGCGACATGACACATTCGACTCGACATTTTGCTGTCTGCTTTTGCATGCAAAGCGTAAGGAGTGTATTGACAGACAGCAAAAACATCTATTCTAGCACTTTGATTTTTTTTTATTACTAACTTTTAGGTATGTGCTGGGCATTTTATAGGAACTTAGACTAGAAACTAAAATCAATAGTTTTTTTAACCATCAGTTTGGGGCCCCTCAGGCTTGGGGGCCCCGGGGCAGTGCCCCGGCGGTAGTTACGGCCATGCCCCTGTCGATCACTCATCTAATTTTGCTTATTTCTTCACTTCATTTCGATCTTTAAAAGGCTATAATTTTGCTTCTATAGGAGTTACAATGGGAAGAAAAATTCTAGTATAGCTAACCATTTCTCGCCGTTCTTTTTGCTATTCCAGTTTCCTGGTTTTCCCTATAGGACCCTTTTTGGGGGGGCAGAGGGGGGGTTTTCTCATTTCTTGATACAATATGTCTATTGAAAGCTTATGCTTCATACATTACAAATCTGGCATAAGAAATTTTCTCCTATCATTTTAGGTCACGTTACAGACCCATAATGGATTAAAATTTTAATTTTTCAAACTTCTTCGAAAAAAAAAAAAATGATACATGTCAGCGAAATTGGGGTTCGAACACGCAATGTTTTGATTGCTCACGTAATCCCTAAGCTTATTGGCCACCGAGTGCTTAGCAGCGCTATTATTTCTTTAGATAGTCATTTTTAAATTCGTTATATCTTTTGAATGGAATGTCCTATTTGAATAATTCAAAAGTAATCTACAGATATTGTAACAGGCATGAATACAAAATGATTTATTTGGATAAGGATTAAGGTATCGATAGTATGGTCTAATTTTGGTTGGTGTATTTATCGAGTTTTAAAATGTAAGAAAGTAGTTATAGTGAGTGTCGGACGTTCCTCTCAGTCCACCCAACTTTGAAGAAAGTCCGTGGTAGATATAGCTGCCACCACCGATATTACTAGGTGATATCGGTCACCCATTGTGAGGATTGTGTAAATGAAGACTTACGCTATCAATTAACTGAATTATCAGTTTATTAAGAATATAAGTACACACTAAATACGCTATTTACAAATATATACAATTACAACTCGGATATAGGTGATCCGGTTCAACATTAAATTAGATACAGTAAAGATTGGCTGTATACTATTCCAATTACACTTTCCACCTCACACTCAATGCACGTTAAATTCACTTTATCGGAGCTCAACCTTGAGTCTCCCAACACAAGTATACTTGGACTGCACTTCTTAGCCCAGAGCACTAAACACCAGGACGTCTGTGTCCTTTGCTCACCAGAAAACGCACTGCTTAAGCTCTACAACACAGAGCACACTCTACCAGAACCTCTGGCATACGCCTTCTAGGTACGAGACCCAGGAACGGACTGACTTATCTGAGACAAGACTTCCTCTTCTCCACTCACTGGGTCACACGAATGTCAACCCCCTTTGGAGCTCATTCATTGGACACCTCCTCCATTCTTTTCTTGCTTAGTGACATGCTGCTAATCTGCTCATCATCCGCATACCTCACTGACAGATGGACATGCCTCTCAGCAATCTTCTCTTTCTTTTATTCACCACCTGCACAGGATTATTTGTCAATTCCCCTTTCCACAAAGAATGAATGTCACCTTGGAAATTCTGTACACAGCCATACAATATGAAATACTGAAATAGAGAAACAGCGGAAATTCCATTCCTTAGCACAGGTGCTATCAGAACCTGACAGTGAGTTAACTACAATAGCTGGACATATGGTATCGCGCGGTTTTTTATAGATATTGATATGTTCTTTAATATTATAGAACCTTATTTTATTCATTTAAAAGTATTTCCTGACGATTCAAAATTATATATCCTAACGATTCAAAAAATACACACCTAATTGTTTAAGCTTTCACCTCTGAAGTGTCACTATTTTTTTTTCATGTTCGCTTGTCTTACCCTCCCCCCCCCCTCCTCCTTCCTCACCAATCTTAACTTACAGGATCGTTTAAATTATGACTGCGATTTTAAAAAAGTCTAATCCTCGCTCTATTTTGTTATAAATCCATATTTTGAAACCTCAAAAAAAGATACATTTGGGCCGGGGTCGCCTTTCTGTCCGTTTGGGATTAACCTTGCCCCCCCCCCGGGTGGGGGCATATTTTTTGTTTCTTCCACACCATCTCATGTAACATATCGTTATAAAGCTTTTATCTGCTCGTTTTTTTCTGTTACAACTCCTTTCTCCACCAAATTACATGCTCTTGGCACTTTTTATAGTTTGAAAGCGTGCATGTTCCCAGCGGGCCACCCCATGAATTCAACACTAAGTTAAATACTATATTTGTGTTTGAAGCACAGTTATTTGGGTTATTAGTTTATTATTTTTTTTTTCAAGTTCGCCCGTTCTAATCCCTCACACCCTCCCCCCCTTTTCCTCGCCATTCTTATCTAAATGGGCCGTTCAAAGTATGCATGCAATTTTTAAAATGTCCAATTCTCGTTCTATTTTATTGTCAATCCTCATTTTGAAACTTTGACAAAAGATACATTTGGGCTATGGTCGCCCTTCCGTCAAGAGTGGGGTTTACCTGCCCCCCTGGGTATGGGGCATATTTTTTGTTCTCCCAAACTATCTTGTGTAACATTTGGTTGGCATTAGGAAAAAAAAACAGTTTTTTTTTCTTTTTTTGTCTATACTTCTTGTTTCCCATCCTAGTTACACGCTCTTGGCACTCTTTATCCTCGGTTTAATGCTAAGTTACTCAGTGTTGTTATTAGTTGAGTTATGTCTCTCAAATTTGTCAAAGTTTTTGTGTAAGTGACAACCATAAATGAATATCATTTTAAAATTTAAAATTCTTATTATCCGACTCTAAAATCTGCAATCGCTTAATTTCTATGCTTCCCTAAATGGGGATGAGGGGTGGGAGGCGGTAATTACGGTCCTGCTGATTGTCTAAGTTTTGAAATTACTAATTTGAGGCTTCTCTGTTTGAATCTGAATATCGAAATATCGATTCTAGTATCGATTTTAGAACTGAAAAATCGATTCTTTTTATGATCGATGTTGTTTTATACGATGTCGATTTTAATCGATTCTCAAAATTTCCAGAATCGCCCATCACTACTATGGCTAGTTAGTCCTCCCTGAATTTGAAAAAAACCCGTCGGCAGGGGCGCTGAAATCGTGATTTTTATGCCATTTTCAATATTTTACCGACCAAAAGTACATGAAGTTATGCATCGAATTGAACCAATTTTTTTGTGTAAGTGTATGGCTATGGCTAGTTGGTCCTCCCTGATTTTGAAAAAAATCCGCCGGAAGGGGTTGCTGCAATAGCGAATTTTATGCCGTTTTCAATATTGCACCACCTAAAAGTGTATGAAGTTGGTCCTCGAACTGGACTAAAATTTTTATATATAATTATTTTTTGGTAAGGCAAGTAGGTCCTCCCTGAATTTAAAAAGAAAAAAATCCGCCTATCATTCTATTGTTCACCGGCTTATGCAGAGACGGAAATTCGTTTTTAATCAGATTAACTGACTGAAGCAGAAATTTAAGATGAAAACCAAAGTTCGTATGGTATTGAATTAAAATTATTAAAGCATTAAAATGAGTAACTATTTTTTTAAAGTATTAAAATGTACGTATGAGATAGAAGAAAGTTTTGGGATTGGCACATCCAACTAGTTTCTTTTCCCTTCCGAGAGAGAAATTGGATGTTTCATTTTCTGATAGGGAAAAAAATGTTCTCATTGACATTTTTTTGTGAATTTTGTCATTTTTTCTCCTAAAAATATCAGGAGACCCCACTTTCTTTTCTTTTCTATGTTTTTCTACATATTTTCAACTACTGCATGATATATTTTGCTTTATTCAATTGTGATGCTTTTTTGAGATGCCAATTTAAATTTTACAAATTTTGAATATTTAATAGATTATATCTGCTGACTGCAACAATATCCCGGTACAGTTCTAGATTATTTAGCTTGTCCTAGTTGTACACTTTCATGTTCTATACGAAAAAGCTTTGGGTAGTATTACTTAAACAAGTTAAATACAAAAAATGGGATAAATACGCCGTTTTTGTGGCAAAATAATGATGTGAAGTAAGAATGACCCTTGGAAACGAATAAATTTTAATAAGTAGGTAGTGTTATACTAATAGTTTTTGCCTCAAAAATTTTAAGATATTGTTTTTTTTCAGGATATAGCACTCCAAACATATTGGTATTTCACTTATCATGAAGAATGCAATGCACAACTTTGAACTTTGACATTTTCAATAGTAAAGAGGAAATATTTTCAGGACCTCAAAATGTACATTATTCATTAAATATGATCTGCTTCAACATAAAAAACTATCAAGTCCATATAACTATCAAAATATCATTTTTTTTTTTTTTGTCTGAATTTCAAAATAATGGCTCTTAAAAGAGGTAATATTGCTTTAATTTTATATTTTTATTCAAAAATTGGGGACAATTTATTTTTTATGCGTCATCGTCATGTTTCATATTACTAAAATAGATCTTAATAATTTATTGATTGAATTATAAACATCTCTGGGATTATTTTCAAAGTAAACATACTATAAACCTTCAACTGCTGTAATTAAGCCTAAAATCGAAAATAACATTAAAAACTTCATTGCCTTTCATTTATTTACAAAATTTCATTCATGTATTTCTGAAAACATAGAAATGTCAACATATCATAGAAATGATAAATTTGATTTTCTTAACTTTCTAATGCCTATTTAACAAATTTAAGGTCAAAACATAATAAGAAAAGCATTAAAGGTGCGTCCCCAACCCTCTCTTTTAATTTATTATCAAATTTAGCTGTTATTTGTTAACTCAAAATGAGCAAAACAGAAAATTACCGTTGACGCAACACTTCTTCGAAAACGGATAAGGGAAAGGGAACATAATTCAAAGGCATTATTTCATATTTTTTCCGTTCCATACTAAAAATAAAATGGCTTTTTCAAATGCTCTGCTCAACAAGTGTAAAACGTACAAGTGTAAAAAACACATTTACAAATTAATTTTTTTACACAAAAATATAAAACAAGGATTGACTGTGGAAGCGATTACGAATCGAACTTTGTTTCCCATTTTATGACAGTTAAATTACCTACGGAGTTATAAGCGATTTCGATCACGTAATCACGCGTTTTTCTCTCTTTGTAAGACTGGTTTTTCTGCTTTTGTTGGGAAATGGAGTTTGAAACGCCAACTTTGACAGCTTGTTTTGAAAAATCTATTGCGTTTGCACAAAAAAAAAAAAGAAAGAAAGAAAGAAAGAAAGAAAAATGAGTGCGATTTTAAAGTTTCTGAAGAGCAATACCTGCTAATTTCATGCATTTCCGAATAAAAATAAATTGAAACTTATGTCACAAAGTTTCCGTCTTTGATTTAAGAACACCCTTAAGGGAAGACAAAACTGCGTGCAATCCTATGGTAAATATACGAGCTTTAAGACCCGATTTCTCGAAAATTACCTGACCGATTTTAATGAAATTTGAAATTCATATTCATGGAATTATGCTCAAGATTTATGGCAGACTTTGTCTGCGACTAAAACTTTTTATTTAAGAGTAATGGTCTTTTTCAGCAAAACTTAATTAGATTTTTTTTTTTCTAGAACTAGTTAAAATTACCTACCACATAGAATCAGGATCTTATGGTTATACTATACCACCAAGAATATTTTTTTATCGGAATCGCGTATCTTAGTAGATAATGGGGTTTTTAGTTGAAAAGTACAATTTCAATCCTTTATAAGGGAGCATAAGAAATTTTCTTTATATACAGATTCTGCTTTTCGGTTTTATTACATTAAATTCTACTCTAGAATAACGAATAGCACGGAAGAAAAATAAATTTAAAAGGTTTAATGCAACTTGAAAAATCGAGATTTTTAGCAGTGAGAAGGTTATTGGGCCCCTGAAAATCGGGAAACCTGGCAACCTTACCCATGAGTCACATGTTTGAAGTGATCACCAATCTCTCTTAAATTTTTCTGTGAATTTTCGAGGTTGGATTTTTTTTTTCTTTTTTTTTTTTTAGCGTAAATAATCTCCATAATTTTTCTCATCTTCTATCCGTGTACAGTGATATGATGTCTAACTTACATTGCATGTCTGAAAATTAGAAAAAAAAATAAATACTATACAATAAGATTATTATTATTATTATTATTATTATTATTATTATTATTATTATTATTATTATTTTGTAAAAGCGTCTATTTGGACCGCTGAAAAAATATATAAAAACATGTTAAGAAACATATAAATATATAAATATTTTAAAAAATGCTTTAAAAAATTATAAAATCGAAAATGTCATAACGTAGTCTTAAAATCGGGATTGCTGAAAAAAGCGTAAAACATTTTTTTAAAGAAAAAGAATATAGACTTCATGCATTCAACATAGTCATTTAAGATAAAATGTGTTACTTAATATCACCTAATATTATGCCTCGTAAAGTGATACTTACTTGATGTTAATTTATCATTTACTATTCATTTTGTTTTTATTTTTTTTTAATATTTTTTTTCGTCTTTATATATTCAATGTTGATTACATTATTTTTACATTTGTGATTTTATTTTAATTATATATATATATATATATATATATATATATATATATATAACCATTATATAATACTACAATTAAACATCTACAATGATTATAGAATAACCCTATATGTAATAACAAACTTTAAGAAGACAAGAGGAGTTATCAGTATCGTAAAAATAACGAATAATAATGGAGATTGTGGTACATGGCTCGTTCTCAAGGGCAATGCCATGTAGACACAATTACTATTAATTTCTGCTTAGAAATCAGGAAAAAATCCTAAATATGATTTCTAGATTACCCGATTAACCGTTTCCTTAAAATGTAAGTCAAAGAAAAAACAGGACATATATTAGATTATTAAAAATAAAATATAAAAGAGAGAAACTTACAATATACAATCGCCAACATGTGGGAAAAAAATTCAAATGTGGAAGCTTATTTTACTAACAATTAAGAAATGGGATACAGTTAAGAATATATTGTAAAGAGAATAGTAATAGAAACTATATATATATAGATATAGCTATTATTTTAATTAAAAGTAACTATTATTAATAATATTAAATTATTTAAATAATATTAAACAAAACATTTTATGCAAATTAATGGAAATAATGTAATTTTATTAAAATGATAAATGTTTCAAATTGAATTAGGTTAAAAGTTGTTAAGGGAGACCCGTAAGAAAAAAGCCAAAATTTTTATTATCCATTTTAAAGTAATGAATTTTGGTGTACTATTTAAGAATCTTTTTGTAAGGAATAATTAGCAAAAAGATTCACTTTTTATTAAAAAGTATATTTTTTATGGGGATTTTTATGATATTTTTTTTGTCGAAAAATACACCTTTTAAAATTACTACTCCTCATTCAATTTTCAATACTTTGGTATTACTAAAATTTCTTAAATAGTGTTATAGTATATAGAAAAGAACTAAGGAGAGATATTTTTAATTTTCTATTTTAATCGGCTAAGAAAAAAATAAATAAAAATATGCATGGTAAATTTCCTTAAATTCGTTATAATTTTCATGTTTACCAATTTATGTAAAATTTTCAGAAATAATTAAAAAAAATTTCTCTCCTTACTTTTGTTGCAAATTTATAAATCGAGAAAATGCTCCGATTAAACAAGGCAAATTTTACAGTAAAATTTTACTGGTGTGGACAAACGAGGATTCTTAAGCCTTTTTACGGTACGTATACGTGTCACTCGTCCCCAAAGGGTTAACCCTTTGTTGCATACTGTCCACTACAGTGGACAAAATTTAATTCCCAAATGCCACATGGCACCGGAATTTTGGTTACAAAAAATTCGGTTTATTAAATTCCTGCAAAATAGCTTTTTCTTGTTTACAAATAAAGCTGTTTTCAAATTCCGGTGTCAGTCATCAATTTCAACACTTAAGAGCCCACAATAGTCACAGAAAAATTACTCAAAAAGACCCGGATGACCATGTAAAGTCTATGGGAGCGTTCTTTTCTAATATCTCGCTCAAATTTTAATATTTTTGCATGATTTTTTTGCACAAGATAGCTGAGGGCAATCCGCAACCGGGCTAGTTTTTACTTTTTCAATTTTTGTTTCAGATTTTCTTTAAAAAATTACTTTAACTTTCGAAACCGGTTTAAACCGGTTCTGAAACTGAAACTATCGTAATATAAAAAATATATAACCAAAATCGAAAAAGTAAAAACTAGCCCGGTTGCGGATTGCCCTCAGCTATCTTGTGCAAAAAAATCATGCAAAAATATTAAAATTTGAGCGAGATATTAGAAAAGAATGCTCCCATAGACTTTACATGGTCATCCGGGTCTTTTTGTGTACTTTTTCTGTGACTATTGTGGGCTCTTAAGCAATGAATTTTTTAGTGTTAAGCCTATGCAACAAAGGGTTAAGGGACCACCTCACTGAACGATCATCTTTTCATGGAACGAAATTTATTCCCGTAAGCTCAATACTAATTTTACCTCCATTCAGAGACTATCCCTGTTGAGCTCCTTTCGTGAGCGATTAATTTATGAAGAAAATTAAAACAAATTCTGTTTTTTCTGGGCCGCTTGAAGAAGGTTTTGTGCGAAAATTAATTCCAGAGGGTGATTTCTTCATCAAAATTCTGAGTTAATTTAGATTTTTTTTTTATTGTTATTCTGGTAACTTTTAAGTGTTTAATCTCTTTTAAGCCGTTTTAGGCAATGAATTTCACTCTGATGACAAATTATGAATGACGGTCAATAAACTCTCTTGTTGTATTCTGTCAGGAAACTCTCAAAGAAATAAATAAAGTGATGAAATTGTCATTATTTGTTCCCGTCCAAAAAAATTTGCATTTATTTACTTAACTCCGAAAGGACTTTGAAAGTAAAGTTATAAAACATAAAATCGTAAAATCAAAGCAAACGCGAATGTAATTTGAGCCCTGCAGTAATTAAATTATATAAGTAACTTTTGTTTTGATATTTAAATAATAATATTTATTTGTAAATAGAAAAATTTATATTGTATAGTATATTTTTATATTTGTTAGTAAAAACTAATGTGAAAAATTAACTTTAGGAAGATTAATTGTTACCTTTTTTCAACAATTAATATCTAAATTTAAACATGACCTGCATTATGAGACCATCTCTCGGAGCGACCAATTTTTATTGGAACGGAACGGATTGAAAGAAAGTTAATCAACAATTTTTCTTAAAATTTTATTTCTTGAATTGTAGAGAATGGAACGCAATCGAGTTCTACTGCGGTGAAATCGGATTGAGCCAGATACCCATTACAACGCTACAATTTGCAGTCCTTATTGAAAAAAATTGCTATTAAGAAATACATACAAAATTAAAGATATCATGCAAAGAGAAATTTCACTATACCGAACAAATAATGTCTATTTCGTAAATTTCGTTCTAAAAGGATCTGATTGTACTTAAAAATCAGATTCAGAATTCAGTGAAAAATTGAAAACATTATTATAAACACTATTTATTGTATAACTATATTGAACAATTCTAAATAATAAGTTTAATTTATTTTGCCAATTAATTTTATTGAAAGTAATTTAATTAAGCATTTTCATTAAAAATTTATTACTTGAACTGCAGAGAATCGAATGCAGTCAACTTTCCCTGCAACAAAATCGGATTCAGGCAAATACCCATTACAATGTTACAATTTGCAATCCCTAGCGAAAACTGCTTTTAAGAAATATATGCAAAATTAAACCTATCCCGCAAAGAAAAATTTCATTATACTGAAAAAATAATGGATATCTTGTAAATTTCGTTCTAAAAAGATTTGAGTACAATAATTAAAATCGCATTCATAATTCGGTAAAATATTCAAAACAGAATACTATAAATTGTATTAGTACAATTAACAAACCTAAATAATAAATTTAATTCATTTAACCAATATTTTTATTGAAAGCAATTTCATTAATAATTTTCATTAAAATTTTATTACTTGAACTGGAGAGAGTTGAATGCTGTCTAGTTTTTCCCTGCAATGAAAATGGGTTGAGCTAAACACTCATTACAACATTGCAATTTGGAATCCGTAGTGAAAACCGTTTTAAGAAATACAGTGGACTCTCTCTATCTGAACACTCTCTAATGTGAACCCCCCGGAATTATGAACACACTCTGACGGTCCCGGCGAAACACCATAGACTTAACAAAAAGATGAACTCTCTGTATTCTGAAACCCTCTATTCCGAACACCCCACTATTATGAACGCTACTATAGGTCCTCATTTCTAATCCATCTCTCTGTAAACTGAACACATGTTTGCAATCTGAATTCGAATTCTGATCATGGAAATTCGGAGAAACTGTTACAGATGAATAAAAAGGTTCAACAAACTTGATTAAAAAATAAACAGACAAAATCACGGCTAGATTATAAGTATTACTTGAAATTGCAATTTGTTTGATAGAAACTTCAGTTAAATGTTGGAGCACTTGTTGTCACATTTTTGTCAGCCGTCTGCTGTAACAGAAGCCTTTTTATGACTTTTTTTTTATTAGAAAATGTACTGAAAATTTAGTTTTTGATTGGTTGGAGACAATTGCGGTAAGTTAAAATAATCCACTTCCATAATTCTTATTTCAGATAATAGTTCTATATGAAATATTTTTAATAACAGTTTAAGCATGATATTTCAAAGACTAATTTTTAAATTTTGGTCTGAATTTGGAGTTTTGGATTGATTTCTTCGATTGATCAACTACTGAGAAAATGGCAAATAAAGAAACTATTTGTTTATAACTTTGTTGCTATTTAATTTCAGCTCATTTCATTTTTGCTCATGATAGAACATTCATTAAGCTTTTAAGCGGCCTAACTGGGTTTTTTCGTCACATAGTTTTTTTTTATTATTATTCAAAGGTTTATTTAAACAAAGTCGATATTATTGCTAATTTTTTGAATTGAATATAATAACTAAATGTCTAAGATTATAAAATACAAACCTTCATATCAATACTTTCCGTTTTATTTTATGAATTGTTAAACTTGCATGTAAAATTCTGCAGGATGCTTAAAGGGTTAATGAATTTAGAAATCATGTTGGTTTATTTTTAAAACTTAAAAGAAAGGAAATATATTAAAACCCCGTTAGAACCAACCTTATTTGATCAACTATAGTTGACCAAATAAGGTTGGTTATTTGGTCAACTATACCGAGCCGGTATACCGGCTCGGTCACCGTACATAGTAGTGGTAGTAATGCATTTCCAATCTCCCTCTATACTGAATACCCCCATAATCTGAACATTTTTTATCGGTTCCATGAGTGTTTAGAATGAAGAAAGTCCACTGTATATACAAAATTAAACCTACTTTGCAAAGAAAAGTTTCACTATACAGAACAAACACACCGTCAGAAAAAAAAAGTCCGTTAAATTTATGGAAAATAAACTGCTGGCAACATTGCTGCCAGCAGTTTTTGCAGCATATTTAACAGATTTTTAAAGACTATCTTGTAATTTTTTTTTCTAAAAGATTTGACAATAATACTTAACGTCGCATTCAGAATTCAGTAAAAAATTCAAGACAGAATACTATGAATTACTATATTTAACAAACCTAAATAACCTACTCGGGTTGAGCCAAATCATCATCAACGTTACAATTTGTGATCCGTAGCGAAAACTGCTTTTAAGAAATATATGCAAAATTAAACCTATCCCGCAAAGAAATATTTCATTATACCGAATAATAATGGCTATTTTGCAAATTTCAATCATAAAAGATTTGACAATAACACTGAAAAATTGCATTCTGAATTCAGTAAAAAAATTCAAAACAGAATACTATGAATTGTATTACTACTAGCAAAAGCCGTGCTTTGTTTGGATTTGCGAAGCATTATTTCATAAGATAAATATTTGAAAGTAACAATATTTTTTTATATTATTTTTACATCTTTATTAAGCAAAAAAAAACGTTATCTCATGTTTTGCGCATTTAAATTTTAGAAATGTAAATTCAGCCAAATAACTAAGAATTTCCTCGAAATTATTTATAAACGGAGTTAATATATTTAATTTGGTTCAATTAAGTTATTCTTCAATCAATTAAAATATTCTTAAAATATTCTTCAATCTTAATTATTCTTCAATCTTTCATTTCGAATACCAAACTTAAGAAACTTATCAAACTTAACAAAATATTCACTTTTAATACCAAATATAAGAATTAATTTACTTGTTTACGATTCTTTTGTTGCCACTTTACCAAAGTATATACCTAAATAAATAAATCATAATATAATTCTTTTAAAATCCGTAAATATAAACTGCGTAAATAATTGTGGCAGAATAATGAAAAAATATTTTATTTAAAATATTAATCATGATTCTATCTTAAGTTATTAACCCCATGGTTTATTTTCCTTCTTAAAATAAAAAGATACAGGTTCAATTTTTTATTTGCAAACGATTTTGGCGGAATAATGAAAATATATTTTATTTAATTGATAATCATGATTCTATCTGTAATTACCAACCGCATGGTTGATTTTACTTCTGAAAATAAAAAGATACGCGTTCAATTTTGTATTTGCAAAAATGCGTCCATGATAGAAAAAAAAAAAGTAGAATAAATTAATTATTTAAATAATATTTTTTAAAGGTTATTCTGTAAAAAAATAACATTGTGCAAATCTGAAAATCATAATTTATTCTTATGTTTAATTTCAAGTCAAAATACTGAATAGTTTTTTTATAAAGTGTACGACAAAATGTAACTTGATGGCCTAGTAGAGGATTCGCTTCGCTCATCCTAATAAAATATGCACTTTAAAATGTTTCGATTTACTTAAAAGGCGATTAAAATAATCAAATTAGAGATGCTAATAGTTATTTTTATTTAAAAATAAGATGTTGTTAAGATGTTTTTTAAATAAATGTAACTCTTAACACTTCTAATTTTATGATTTAAGTTAACCTGAACATTTTAAAGTTTATATTTTATATTTTGCGTTAAAAATAAGGTGAAAAATGCGTCCCGTCATATATTTTTATTATTTTATTGTATTGCTATATTTAACAAACCTAAATAAATAAGTTTAACCTCTCTCTTTTTGTTTTCAGTAAGATCTTGAGTTTTGAGATCCGACACCCTAATGCTGACCATTCCGTGTTCTGTTGCAAACGGTTGCCTTCAAACGTGTCCAACGCGTTTGTAGCATGTCTCGAATGTCTTTCACACGATTCCCTTACATTCTGTCGTCTCACGCATGGTTGAGGAATCAGTGCATGGTTTTGTTATTATTATTGTTATTGTTTACTGTAGATGAAAGCAAAATTTGTGCAAAGAATTTTCACGGAAAATTTCTTTTTTTCATCCTTTTTTTAATATATTTTTTTTCTATGTACAATATGTTTTATTACATGATAGTTTTACAAGGTAAAGTTAAACCTTTACATTAATGCCAACGCCTTGCGTTTTTTTTTTTTTTTTTTTTTTTTTTTTTTTTTTTTTTTTTGATTTAGATTTTTCGATCACCGTAATCTGTCGATTAAATAAAACAAAAAATTTTATTAAATATTTTATATATATACTTTATATAGCTTTTTACTTTTTTTTCTGGTATGAACTCATACACACAGGAAAAAAAACCGATGAATTTTGTTTATTTTAACCCTTTAACGATCAAAGCATTTTCATTGCTAAGATGTCGAAATAAATAAATGACACCGGTAATTAAGAACAAATATATTTCTAAATAAGAAAACGTGATTTTTCACATACATAATAAAAGGGATATTTCTAGGTAAAAATTTCGGTGTCAGTGTTGCGTATCGGAATTAAAATTTTGTGGTTTCGTGGCGAAACCAATGAACGTTAAAGGGTTAAAGAATGTTGTTCAAACAATAAACTTACTGCATATCAATGTTCAATTAAATGAACGCTTTCAAAATAAATAAATAAATGCATATCTAATTAAATTATCTAAAAATATCTAAAAATAATAATTTTTAAATAATTTTAGGTATAGGAGCCAATTTTGGTTTAAAACTTTAGGTGCGTTTTTCTGCATAATTGTTTTTTTCACCATTTCTTGTCTTTAAATGAGTAACTCAAGAAAGTTTAAAAAATAAGGTAAAAACTTAAAACTTGTTTTTATTATTATTATTATTATTTATTTTGTTTCGGTAAATTTGAAAAAAATATTTACTTTTAAAGATACGATTTTTGAAAAAAAAAAAAAGTTACACCACTTTTAAAATAAATATTGCTAATATTTTTTAAATTAATTTTAAAAAATGCTTAGACAAAACTGAAATTACATTTTCCTCTTTAATTAGATAATAAAAAAAACTGAAACCCGATGGATAATGTTTCGAGTTATAAATTATTGTACTGAGAAAAATACTAATGAGTTATTTTTTTTAATTTTGTGTGAATATTGGGGTATGATATAGGATTTTGTTTGTAAATTATATGGTTAACCATCACAAAATATAATGCAAAATAAAAATTCCACTTCAATAAATATAGTTTTTGAATGTTTCCTAGAATTTTTAAAGTAACATTTTTCTTCAATTGCGTGCATTTCAATTTGTGTCTAATCCCGTAAAACCTGACGAATTATTTAAACGGTCATAACTCAGTCAGTTTTGCAGATATGAGGAAGCAATTTTTTGTGTTTAATTCAGGTATAGATGAGGAAAGTTTCCCTAATTGAAATTTTTACCCTAAAGGGGCTGTATAAAAATTTTATTTTCATGTTTTTTCAAATAGAGGCCTTTAATGAATTTTTGCAATTGGAAGTATGAATCTAGGGGCAATATTTAAGGAGATAGCCTATTGTTGCAATAATTATGACTCACCCTGTGTAATAAATATTTTTTTAATACATTCTAATAAAAATATCTCGAAAAGTATTTTCAAGAGAAAATACATTTCTAATAAAAAAAATATGTAATTAAAACACTAAGAATTTTAGATTGCCATTTGTCTGGCTTTTCACTCTGTGATTAGTGTAAAAGTAAAGGGCTATATTTTATACTGTATAAATATATTTTTCCAGTTTTTTTTTTAATTTCTAATTAATATTTATATTTTATAAAAAATATTTATATGAAAAGGGTAAAAAAATTCAGCATTTTACAAATATTTTTTTATATTTATTAAAATGTGATTGCCACTGAAAATGAATGTCATTTTCCTGGCCTGCATTTTAATTCTTTATCATGCTTAAATATGGCGCTGCAAAATAATCCTTCTTTTTTTTCTTTTTTTTCTTTTTTTGACATAATTCAAGTCAAAAATAGTAAAATCATAGCCAATAGCAAGATCTTTTAGATATTTCTTTGAAAATAATGTTATTAAAAGCCTTTGCAAAAATTAAGTAGTTTTTTTTATTATGTCATTTTTCTGACAATTAACAAATAAAACTCAAAATCGCAAGGAATTTGAGCTACTATATTGAAAACATGTTCCTTTAAACAAAATTAAAATGTTAGACCTTAAAATAATAATAATAATAATAATAATAATAATAATAATAAATAAATAAATAAATAAAAAAGCCAAGAAATGACATATAACTTGATAAACCATACTTTATATTTAAGTTCTTCAAAATTTAGCAATTTTACGTGGAGAATACCTTATTCTCTAATAGAAAATAAATGTACCTCTTGAAATTTTGAAATGTTTTCAATCGATACTTTCAATATCTCAGATGATCAAAATATGACATTTTGTGATATTTACACCCTTATGCTTTTATTTTAAAAAAAAAACTGAAAGCTAATTCCATGAGCTATTATTTATTTTATATTATTGTTTCGTTATTCTGTATAGCATCATCTTCTAAATTATAGGAAGCTGCATGGAAGCTGAAAAATTGCACAACTGCGAAACTGTGAAAATTTAAAAAAAGTGCGAAAACAACAACTGCGAAAACTGCGAAAATTTAAAAAAGGTGCTTTAAAAAATAATGAAATAATAACATAAAATAATTCGCATTCGCAAATATCTGTTTTTGATATTGCAATCAATTTCATTAAGCTTCTATTCGCGTGATTTTTTTGTTTACTTGTTAGACAATTTTTTAAAAATGTGAAAATATTTCTCTCATTATAATTCTTAAGAATGTTGCGGTCAAAGTAATGAAACATGTCGAATGTGAATAAATAAAAATATTTTTTGAATTTAAAATTATTTTTATCATTTATAAATCACTCAGCAATTATTAAGTTATTTTGACATTTCCCCGATACTTTATTTTAAATTTTATTATGACGAGAACTAATCTTTTAAATATAAAAAACCCCTAAAATTTAAAACACAAATACTAAAACGATAATCTCTTTTTCAAACCAAATCCATAATAAAATTAATATTAATTCTATAATTAATGACAAAAACTGAACTAGTCATGAAATATCAAGAACTTTTAAATATCCAATTACTATTGGAAGAAAGAATTTGAACTATAACTCATTTTCAAAAATGCATTTGCAGTAAGTGCTTTTAAATATAAATGCAATGACCCTACATATACAGTAGACTTCCTCCAATCCAAACAGCTTAAGTCCAGAGGTTGTGTGGATTTTAGAATTTCGCAAATTTCTGGTCATTGCTTTGTTTACATTTTTAACAGTAATTTGAATGTAATTAATAATGAAAACAAAACTATAATAACTGCTTACAATATAATAAAATATTAGAGTGAGCAATAAACTAAAATAATAAAAAATTAGATAATTTTTTAAAGGATTAAAATGTTTAGACCCAAAATCCAGTTAATAATCAATAATATGTGATTTAATATTCATTATGTATGAAATATATTTTTCCTAAATTATTCAGTGAAACTCCTCATAAAGGTACATTAATAATTCACATTAAAATCATAAAATAAGGAGGTTTTATTTCAGGTTTAGCCAGATAAAACCAAAAGGATTGATTAATACATTAATTTATTTGCTAAGAAGATTGTAATTACCAACGATATCGGAAATAGCTTGCATTTTTACAGGAGTAAAATTATTCTTCCTTCATGAAAAAACTTGAAATCAATAATAATAACAAAATTACAAAGTAAAGCATATATGGGATTGATATAAAACTAAAAAAAAGTCAACTTTTGTCCCTGTAGCTGAAATAAATGTTTCATTGTTTACATCCGTAAATTACGATATCGTGGAATTGAAGGACTCTGCTGCATCACATTCCATATTAAATTTATGCAAAATAATTATTAACAGAATAAATAATAAAATTATTAATTAGTAACTGAAGACTAATTTATAAAGTAAAAAAAAAAAAAAAAGAAAAAAATGACTAAACAGTAGAGAAAAATGTACAAGTTTCTAGATAGAAATTACATAAATTGGGAACCACCTTTATATGAAATTAATGATTCGTTATGAATCATTTCTGAAATAAATCAGAGGAAAATTAAACTATTAAATATATATGCATATACATTGATTTTTATACAGATATATAAAATAGGTACTAATTTCCTGTTAAATTAATAATTCAATATAAATAATTTTAAAAAGTAAGAAAAAGAAAGAAATTATAATTAAACTATGGGAAGAATTATATACATTAAATTTTACACAGAATCGATGAAAAATGTGAAATAATTTGATATTGAAATAATGATTTTTTAAGAATAATTTAAAGGGGAAATTAATATATTAAAGCAATGAAAAAAATACAGTCGGCTCTCGTTAATTCGAACTCGTTGGGACCACAAGAAATGTTCGAATTATCCGAAGTTTGAATTATGGAAAATATGAAATAAAAACATGCTTTAATATGGTACTATTACAAAGGAATTAATGTTATAGTGGTTTTTAAATACATTTCGTCTGTTATTAAAATATGACTTAATAATAAATTAGAATGTATAAATACATAAACTAATTAAATGATTAGAAACAAATACAATATGGAAGAAAAATTTGAAGTGTCACTGATGGACAGACGGCGCACTAAGAAAGTGGAAATCAAATGCATTGGATTATATGTGTACTCGTTAGGAACAATTTTCACAAAAATCAAAGATAAAAAGTTATTCAAATTATCTGAAATCTCTGAGAAAGAAAAGAAAAATGAAAAATCGGAATTCTCGTTAGTTCGAATTAAATGAAGTCAAGAGAAAATGAGTTTGAATTAGTGAATGTTTTTAACGTTATTCTGCCATTGAAAATTTTGGAACATCATGTTTAGTTCGAATTAAGCGAAGATTCGAATTATCCGACTTCGAATTAACGAGAGTCGACTGTATATAAATTATATTACTTTCAGAAAAAAAAGCTTTATAAGATGAGAATTAACTTTGCATTAAAATTATAATAGATTGTAAATACCTTAAAAAGGGGAAAAATGTAACTAAACTACAGAAAATAATATATATGTATTTTTTTTTTTTTTTTTTCACAAAAGAAGAAGTAACGCTATATCAAAATAATAATTCAGTATAAATAATTTAAAAAGTAGGATAAAGGAAATTATAATTAAACTATTTTAAGAATTGTATACATTAAATTTTAATAAAATATGAACTAATTTAGTTCTAAAATAAATTAGTATTGAATGATTTTTAAAAAAAAGTTACGATAGGAATAATTTAAAAAGAAAAATATTATATGTATGTATATATATAAATATATAGTACTTTTAGCGAAGATGCTATATAAAATAAGAATTAACTTTACATTAAAATTAAAATTGTAAATATTTATGATTAAATATTTTAAAAAGTGTAAAATTATATTTAAACTACAGAAAATAATATATATATATATATATATAATTGTTATTCATTATGAATAATTTGAAATTTAAATTATAATTAAATTTGTATTTTAAATTATGATCAAATAACTGAAAGCAACTTATATACATATTATATTTTTTTCATAGAATTTATACAAAAAGGGAAATTCTTTTTAATATTAAAATAATCATTCATCAAAAATAATTAAAAAGATTGCTAAGAGCAAAAATATAATTAAACTACAATAAAGAAGTATTCGATAAAAGTATTAATATCCTATTTTTACACAAACTGTAAACGAAATTGCAACTAACAGCATATTAAAATAATCATTTTTAATAAATAATTTAAAAATACGAACGAGCAAATTATAATTTAAATTTTATAATAAATATATACATTAATTTCCACACAGAAGCTAAAGAAAATAAGAACTAGTCTTACATTAAAATAACAACTGATTTTCAAAAATATTACAGATACATTAAATCACAACTTTATTACGCATCAGAAAATCCTGTTACATTCACAAATTTACTACGCTTTGTTTCATAACATACTACACGCAAAAAAGAAATGTACTAAGTTTACGTCGTTAAACATAAAAAAAATAATAAAATAAAACCTCAAAAATAAAAAAGCAAAGAAATTTGAATTCGAGCGCCCCTTATCTCCTCAAAATAGAAGAAATTCCAAATGTTTAATTAGACTTCTAAATAGTTTCCGTCTCATGCTCAAATAAGGCTAATACATGGTGGAATTCTGAGTCAACTGTTATTCTATATTATTTAGCATATCAGTTACAAAACATGCATATATTTTTCAATGTCATAGAAGCGGCAGAAAGGGTGGGGCGTATAAGTTTGACCTTCTCTGCACCGAAATCAATATTACCTCTTTGGTCTCACATTACCCTGCTTTTGCTATTACTCTCGAATTTATTCGTATATATAAACCCCTCATGTAGCTGTGAGAAAGTATACTGAGTTCATTTCCTCAGATTCTAGCTTCCCTTTCCTGCTTTTACAACATCAGACAACACACAATGATCGCAAAGGTAATCACCAAGTTTCTACAACTACTGCTTATTGATTTCAGATAATTTACCTTATTTACTAACTTAACAAATTTAATTATTATCATGTTAATGAAAAAACTCATTATTGATTTAGTAAACAAATTTATTTACTAACTTAATTAATTATTTTAATCTTAACTCATATTCAAAATTATAAATTGGAATTAATTAAAATTATAATTACTTTTTTATAACTTAAAATATTTCATTAGAATAAATAATTATCATTATTTGAAATCATATATGGAAAAATCAATTAAAGTATATATTTGATTTTAATTTATATATTTAAATTTGAATATAACTATATATTTTTTCCAATGATCGCAATGGTAATCACGAAGTTTCTGCAACTAACTCACTTATAATATATATATTTTTTTTATTGATTTCAGATAAGTTACTTTATTTACTAAACTTAACAAATTTAATTATTATCCTATTAATGAAAAAAACTCATTTATTAATTTGGTGAGCAAATTTATTTACTAACTTAATTGTTGTAATGTTGTAATCTTAACTCACATTCAAAATTGTAATTATAAATTGTAATTAATTATAATTATAATTACATTTTTATATTCTAAACGATTTTACTAAAATAATTAATTACCATTATTTGAAATCATATATGGAAAAATTAACTGAAGTATATATTTAAGTTTATATATTTAATTTTAATTATGTATATTTTTTCTCTATTGTATAGTTATAGGCTTTAAATTGCATGTATAAGGATTGCTACAAATAGGCAAGTTTTTAATTACAGCACTTTTATTACACATGGAGACTTTATCTCCATCAATTATAAATATTTTTAAAACTTACAATTTTTATTTTTATTTAATAATTTAAGTATTCAATTATTATACTTTCTCAAAAATATCTGCCGCCGCCTACGTTTCATTCTGTAAGAGTAATATTAAGCATATATTAATTAACTATCGGAAATAATTATCTTGAATGTGATAAAGCATAAAAATTATGAACTTCAAAAAATTAAGCTCCAGTCTTAAATACTAATTTCTAAATATTATAAAAAAAAATCTGTATCATAATAATTTAGAAAATTCAGATGCAAGCCTACAGAAGTTATAATAGAATTATATATATATATATATAAATGATTATTAACAGAACAACTTTAATGTAGACAGTTGCATCTTCTAGCCGTTTCCTGTATCTTCGTGATTCAGAATTCAAAATACGTTCTAAAATAATTTGTTTCTGTATAGATATTTTTTTTTTTTTTTTTTTTTTTTTTTTTTTTTTTTTTTTTTTTATCGAAAAGAAAATTTTTGAGCATGTAAACTTATCGTAATCAAAATTCAAAACTGAGAAACATGTGAAGTAATTTGTTACATATAAAATTTTAGCTACTCATTATGTTACTTAACAGTTATTCCATTACGTTTACTTCCTTGGAATAATGCGGCATAATTGTGGCATATTTTCATTTCACCTTTAAAGTAAAAGTTTCAAGTTTCCAAAAGAAGTTAAAGTCGATTGTTATGATAAGATTAAAAAAAAAATTGCTGTGTTGTGAAGTAATCAAAAGTTCTGACTGTCATGCGTCTTATTTTTCAGTCAACAACAAAAATAATCATCCCTATAAATTTTAAATACTCATGCTGCAATTATTCCGTTTCCATCGTAGGTACCGTATAAGTCCAAGTTCCAACAGCACAAAAACCTATGTTATCAAGCACAAGAAGAAAAAAAAAAAAAAAAACCTTTATTTTGTAGAAGAATAGTAATAAGGGAATCTCATGATCCAAGGCTTCCGGAAGTGAAGAGGTGCATAAGCCAAAAATTAATACCAATGGTGTTTTACTCGTAGATTTAAGGGTGTTCTTAACTGATCCGCTCAACAAGCGAAAAACGTTTTGACACATTTACAAATTCATTTTTTAACAGAAAGTTATAAAATTTTAATGCCTGACTATGAAAGCGATTTCGAATTGAACTTATTTTTCCATTTTATGATAATTAAATTAGTTATCGAGTTATAAGCTATTTCGATGACGCAATCACCCGTTTTTCTCCTCCTTTTCGACCGGTTTTTCTGCTTTCGTCGGGAAATATGCTCAAAAGTGTCAACTTTGAAGGCTTATTATGGAAAACCTATTGTGTTTTTTAAAAAACAAAAGAATGAGTGCAATTAGACAGTTTCTGAATAACAACACCTGCTATTTTCATGCATTTCCGAACAAAAATAAATTAAAGCATGTGTCATAAAGTTGCCCTTTTTGATTTAAGAACACCCTTAACATTGTGTTTTCCGTACAATCAAAGGTGCGAAAACATAGAACACTGGGAGCAAGAAAACACTGTGATAAACCTACGAATGAGCCACCAGTGGTATTAATTTTTGGCTTACGCACCACTTCAGTTTCGGCAGACATGGATCATTAGATTCCCCTATTACTACTCTTCCATAAAATTAAGGTTTTCTTTTCTTTTGTTCGATAACATAAGTTTTTGTGGTGTCGGCTCTTGGACTATCATTTGCGTTCTTAAAATTTTCATTTCAATTACTAAATCAACACGTTTCCAATGATGTGTTTACGTTCTCCTTTCTCATCCACCAACAGGTTTTCTGCGTCCTCACCGTTGTAGCCACTGCTGCCCATGCAACAGCAATCTTTGGATCCGGAATAATAGCCCCTGGTCTCCTCAGTTCAGGAATGCTATCTCCTAGTATCCTCCGATCTGGAATGCTATCACCTGGTCTCCTAAACACGGCCATGGTGGCTCCTGAAACCTCCGCCAAGGAAAGCCAACAGCTCTCTGGCTCCCAGGAATCAGTTTCTCCATCTACACTCACCACCAGTTCCTCCACCACCCCCGAAGATACTACCACTGACAAGAGGGTGATTGGAACCACCAGTATCCTCTCCAGATCTCCTATCCTCCTCAATGATGGCTCATTAATGAGCAGTGGACTCATGGCTTCACCCATTGCCCTCGGTAACGGAATGTACTCCATCGGTCTGGCTAACGGAATTGTATCTCCCATTGGAATTAGAAGTGCTGGTATTTTGACAGCCTCAGGAATTATGAAGAGCGCCAGAAAATAGATTGTAGTAGCAGTAGATTGAACTGGATGTGAATTAAGTATTAAATAAAGTAAATGTTAGGTTCTAACATTAAATCTGTTAGTTTTACTTTATATCACTGTTGGTACTATTCAGTCTTACACAAAACTTGGAAGTTAATATGTTTGTTTTCAAACTGACAGCTGAAAAGAATCAGAAAAGTTAACACATTAAACAATGGAATAACATAATACGACGACATTACTTCATTCAAAGAAGTCACTTTAGTGTGCTCTGCCCTTTGCTTGGTGTAGCTACATTGGAACTTATTCTAAAATATAGCTAATTGACTAGGAGGCGGCATTACAGACAATGCCCTCATCGAGATCATGCGTGAAAATCTATGGATTGTTTAAATCTCGATTCCAATATTAAAACGAAATCGGTATGCCAAATCGTCTCTTGGTGGAAAACATATAAAAGCACGATTTTAGCGGTTGACTCATAGGTTTAACATTATGTTTTCCTGCTCCAAGTCCGCCATGTTTTCATACTGTTTTATGCAGGAAAGCACAATGGTAAATTTACGAGACAACGGCTAAAAATCGGACATTTAGGTGTTTTTTACTAAGAAAGGACTTGGCAGACCGATTGCATTTTAATCGAGATTTAGCTAACCCTAGATTTTCACCCATAAACTCGATGAGGTGATTGTCTCTGCTGCCGCCTCCTGGTCTATAATCAGTCATCGCTAAATCGAATAGTTATTGTATGTTTAAAGTCTTGTAATATCGCATCAAAACGTTAGCTTTAACTAAAGGAAAATTTTTACTCAGAGATGGCAACAAAAGGACTGTGCTGATAAAAAATATAATGATTGAGATAACAATATAGCAGTTATTAGCTACACTGAAAATTCTGAATTGGTTCTGAATGTTTAATAGGATACGATTAAACGAAAAAAAAAGTTAAATCATTTTATACTTTGTAATGCATAATTTGTAATATATAATTTCAAAAAGTTATCAAACTAAACACTTTTTTCAAAATTCATCTTTTTTTTTTTTTTTTTTTTTTTTTTTTTTTTTTTGCGCGTATTTATTTAAATTCTCTTTTAGCACATGTACATAAAGATAAAATTTTGAAATCGATACTTCCTGAATGGTTAAAGTTTCAGCAGTTGTGTACAGTTATATTTTCCTGATGACAATATAATATTTTCAGAATTTAATTTTCAATTAATAGATTAATTTTAATTAAATCGTGAACGTATGTTTAAAAAACAAGTTAGAAATCCTAGATATTTTAAAAAATTTTCAAGCATGATTTTCAAAAAATCTATTACTTTGTGAATGAACAATAAATATTGCTTTGTTACAATAACGTAAAATAATATTTACCGTGATGTAAAAATGCTTCCTTTTTCTTTGTTGTATCTTTAAAAAAATAACCAAAAACTAAAATGTTTAGATCCTCATATAGAGAACATGGATTTTCACTTGTAAAACATGAATTTATAATTTGGAGTATTTCTATATTTGTATATACTCATAAAAATAGTATTTAAATTTTAAAAAAAACTACTTTTATTTACACTTTTGAAACACACGAATTTTTGAAACTCATTAAAGCATTTTGTAACAAGGCTTGAAATTATTCCTACCCGGGTAATTTCAAAAACTACCTGGTAAATATTTTACGGATTGTATCATTGGATAGAGAATGTTCCCGCAATTTTTTATGTACGTAATATACAGGTATAACCATGATTTTTTACAATAATTTATTTTTCTGAACGGAAAGGTTGACAGTGATTATTTTTTGTCAACATTGTCGTTGATTAAAGAATTGAAACGCCCATATATCAATTAAAAAGTAATGTAACCAGAAAAAAAGAACTTTTATCGCCTTTTTTTATTATTCTGTCTTTATTAATTTATTGAGAGGTAAAATCTGTTTAATGAGCTAAAATTTAAGGCTTTATTTGAGAATACTATATTTAAGTATATATATATAGAAAGTTTCTTATTTGTTAAAAAATGATGGCATAACAGCTAATATTAACTAAATATTAATTAATATTCATACAAAAATAGTTATTTCCTTTGGTAGATTTTTATTAATTTAAAAATCTACCATCCTCTTGAGTTTTATAAAATCTACTCTTATCTACTGAAATTCACTTAAACTTATACCAGACTGTCTTTGTGAAATTTGAACACATTTTTAAAAATTGAAACATTGGAGAATTTTTTTCAGTGAACCTATATATTTTATACAATAAGAAGCAATTATATTGGTTTTAAGGTGACGCCAGAGTTTGATATGAGCTAAAATCGATAAAAACAACGAATATTGTTTTTGCATTAAAAATTTCTTATTTTCTATATGTATACGTATATACACAAGGATGTAAAGATCTAGGCACCAGCAGGCAGTCTCTCGCCACTAAATTTATTTAGTTTTTTTCTTCTAATTTTTCGTGTAAAATTATTGCTAATATGTTATCAAATTTTCAGCGGAGAAACATTTAAAATTTTAGTTTTGAGAGACAATCCGCTATTGACTAGATTTTTGCAGCCCTATGTGTATATATAGAGAGCGACTTAGCCTGGCTATGATTTCTCTAAGCCCGGACACAATGCCGGCTTAATGCGGTATCTCCATGTAGCACAGGGAAAAATAAATTTTTGCATTCTTGTGAACTAATAGAAATGCATTTTATTTACCAATTTTTTTAAGTTCAAAGAATATGTCTTCAAATTTTAGAATGTCAAATTTGCGTATAATTGCACAAAACCAGTAACAATTTACGTTAACATTAATAAAGAACCGGAAAAAATGCATTACATGTTACAAACCGGACAAGCTCTCAAAATATGCTTAAAATGACATTTTAAAAATATAGTTAAAGTTTCAAAATAAATAACTGGAAACATATATTTGCGACCTAATATTCAATTCTTGTAACAGTACAACATAAAATTGTGTAAATGATGTAACTCTACTACTATTTTAAGTTTGTTATTTATATATACAGATTTACAGCCCTCCCCTCCTAAATTTAGTTACTTTGAATAAATGCGTCATGTGTCTGTATCTCAAGCTAGTCCTAGATATAGATTTAATCTCCATTCTTAGTAATAAATCGGTCTTATTTCAACAAAATTTTTATTAAAGTGGAAACAGGGCATCGATATTTTCAGGTATATGATTCGTCTTATTATGAGAATTATCCAGAAGATAGGTTTTTCCCACGATCCGTAAATATAAACAAAACATAATTACCTGGAAAAATTTATCGTAAAAGATTTAGCAGTATTTAAGCTACTTTTCAACATAAGATCCACCGAAATTGTAACACTTGTCATAGCTTGAGATAAGTTTTTGTAGACCAATGCCATAGGAGTCTGCCGCCTGGGAATGGAGCAAGTTTGTCGCAATTGTCGACCCACATTTTATTACCCGCAAAGATCTTCGTTGCCCTCATTGTGGTATTTCTGCAGAAAAGTTTGACGATGCATGAATCACCAAGAAACATCTGTTATTTCAAAAATTGTGTGCCTGGTGGGTTTAGGAAGAACAAGATACCCGGACACAAAAACGAATGCATGGGAGCAGCATTGACTATTCCCCAGCGATACCGCGATGAAGGCAATGAGTGCCTAACAGGTTCGTTACAGATGTTCAAACGTGTGTTTATAGCTGTGACAAATTGGCTCTAAACTCAAATAGCAAACTTCTATGATACTAGACTAGTCTAGTATCATAGAAGTTTAGCAAAGGTTTAAGCAAAGAAGAAGCACAAATGCTTCAAAAGTTAGGAACATGTGAATGACCTCTAACCATATGATCATTTTGATTGGATGCTATCAAAAACTTATGCCAAGTTATGAAAAGTGTTATAATTTCAGTGATTCTCCTGTTGAAAAGTAGCTTAAACATTGCTGTATCTTTTGCTATAATTTTTTCCAGCTAATCATTTTTATTGATTTTTACGGGCGGCAAAAAGCTTACTTCCTGGATGACTCTCACATATTTCATCGATTTTATAATTTTTGCTTGTTGAACTGTTTTTATCATGCTCTACGTCGTAGCATACAGTTCAACATTGAGATTTTTTTATATTTTTAGAGTCATTTCGAAAGCCCAATACAACATGAATTGAGAGAAAAAAAAGACTTATAATTTTTTTAAAGCATAGAGTATTGAAAGTTTTAAGAATAAAAATTTTAATAAATATATTATACTTTAATGTTAACATTCGTTATACTTTAGGTTAAACCAAACGGACATATGAACAACAATAGAAAATATGATAAGCAATTTAAAATCGATTTCTTCGTCTTTATCATGGATTTTCGTTTAAAACATGGTTTATGAAGAAATTTTTAAAGTAGTTTTTGATTGTTAAACATAAGTCTTCATTTTTTCACCATTCCATTTCCTCCAGTTGCTATAAAATCCATCTGTGTAATGATTTATTATTGTTCACTGATGTCTGTAAGAATGACTGCTTTCTTTATCAATTGTAGTCATCGACTCCCTTATTTTACAAATCACTTTACCTCTGAAGATGTTTCACAGTTCTAATATTGAAAGCATTAAGCTTTATTGTGTATCTTACAAAAAGAAAAAATAAATAACGCTTTATTCCGTAAAATAATGGCAGAGTTATAGTTCTAAAAGCTTTCCAAAGAAAAATTTTTTATGCATTTGGAAGATTAAGCATACCATAATGTCAAAATTCCATTTACAATGTACCATTTTCATAAGAATTGCATAGAATTATAAATATTTAACGCATATCTAATTCACGTATTAAATATTCAAAAATTTCAAGCGTAATTTCACGGGTGAAAAATAATTGAAAAAATACTAATTAAAATATACATGTGGTTACTGATGCTGTTTTTTTTTTTTTTTTTTTTTTTTTTTTTTTTTTTTTTTTTTTTTTTGTATCAAGGATTGTGTGCACATGAAGACTATTCCATCTTGTGCTGCAGTTGCAGCCTTACCAATACATGTGAGTGAGGGATGCTAAGCTGGGTATCATCCTCATAGCTTATATGGTAGAGAACTTGGAGTATTATTCCAAGGGTTCCAGGATCGATTCCGGATGAACTTTTTTCACTCTGTTGGTCTACGCTTAGTTAGCAATGGGGGTAATTCACGTATTAAATATTCAATAATTGCAAGCGTAATTTCACAGTTGAAAATTAATTAAAAATATATAGAATTATAAATGTTGTAGGTTATTGTTTTTGATTAAATTGTAACATTAAAACATATAGCCTATTGAAATTTTCTCCAATTACGAATTAAAATAATTTACCTTAAACAACAATTAAATTTTTATGAAAATCAGTTTTTTTCCACCATGATCCATACTTCACTTTGTGTGCGTGATTCATTATTGCTATTATTATACTGACTACCTTTCTAAAGTAAAAAAAAAAAAAATAACATTCAGCATAAATATATCAAAACACATTTTATTTGCTTTTTATAGTGAACATTTTTTTTTCTGTAACATGCATTGAATATAAATTTTGTACATAATTTAAAGCACCAAACTTGAGCAAAGAAATCACAAATGGTGAAACGATTGTTCCCATCATCAAACGATTCTATCATCTAATAGAAATAAGACTTGGCGAATGGAGCTCCAAGGAGTCCATATCCAATAGGGGAGACAGCTGCACCGTGAGCAATGGAAGTGCTGTAAGCAAGTGGTGCACCCAGGATCGGTGCAGGAGCAACAGCAGCTATTGGAGCAGCAGCAACAGGAGCAACAGGTGCGGCGTAGGGACTAACAACGGCGGCGGCAGCAGGTGCACTGAGGGCGGTTCCAGGTTCGTTGGTTTTAACGGAAGCTCTGAATCCCAGGGAATCGGCAACGTAGTCCACTCTGCGTGCCCTTCCGTCAATGTCGGTGATGGTGTAGGATCCTTTCTTGTTACCAGCTGCATCTCCGATTTCAGCCCTGGAGTTAGTGGCACCGTAGCCATTGGCTATTCCGTAGTTAAAAGCATAGTTACCGATAGCCTGAAAAGTAAAATTATATTCTAGATTTATTATTTGTAACATGCGTTAAATACGAGGGGGAATCTGAAAATAAATTTCCAGAGTGATCAGAGTTGTGTATGAAAGTCAAAAAATAGAATGAGGCATGAACGATACGACACAGCTTTATTTGTCAACGTAAGTACCAAGCACGTTGAGACATTTGTCATATCACTTGATAAGCTTCAAAAACCCCATCAAGAAAAACTCAGAGCTTTGCATACGGAAGAAGCATTTAATGGCTTGTCCTATGCAAAGCATTGGTGTTTTCCTGGGGGACTTTTTGCAGCTTATCAAGTGGTATCACAAATGTCTTAACGTGCTTAGTACTTACAGGGTGTCCAGCAAATAATACCCTGCTTTTAAAATGAAATTTCTCAAAAACAAAGATCGACAGAACTATGCGGTAAATGGTTTGTTTATTAGGTAAGCTGTAAAAATCTTATATAGAAGTTTCGAACGGTGTATCTTTGGAAAAGATTGTGTTCTGATTGCAAAGAATGCTTTGATTTGACATTTTTCTTGTTTTAGATTGTTTGCGGAGAATGAGTTTTTCGGCTTAAATTGCCATAGTTTAAAGATTTTTGGAATTAAATTTTTAAAATTTCGAAATTCAAGAAATTTAGTTCGAAAAATCGTTAAACTACAGCACTGTAAGCCGAAAAACTCTATCTCTGCAAGCAATATAAAACAAGAAAATTGTCAAATCAAAGCATTCTTTGTAATCAGAACTTAGTCTTTTCCAATGATTCATCGTTCGAAATTTCTGTATAAGATTTTTACAGCTTACCTAATAAAAAAAAACCGTTTACCGCATAGTTCTGTCGATCTTTGTTTTGGAGAAATTTAATTTTAAAATCAGGGTGTTATTTGCTGGACACCCTGTATATTGACAAATAAAGTTGTGTCATATTTTCATGTCTCATTCTATTGTTTGTCTTTCATACACACCTTTGTCAATAGAGGCCAGGGGAAACTTATTTTACAAATACCCGTAAATACGAGAAAATCTAGTTATTTTAGAATACATGTACTTATTAAATTTTGCATAAACAATTAATAGCCCTATTATTTAAGCTAGTTACGAAATAGTTCAAATAACTACTGAATGATCATACCTCATAATAAATCCTATGTCATGTTTTTAATTATCTGACGACCTGATATAATATATATAAACGATTAATGTGCTAGAAACATAATAATTCAGATAATTAACTTATCCTCCCTTATAATGAGACTTATTTTTTAATGTTTTTTTAAAAGGAAAATGGTTTATTTAAAGGAACATGCAACATGTTACAACTTTGTTGAAAACTACATTTGTAAAAATAAAGATAGGCTCTTTATAAGAAATAACATGAAAAAAAAATAATTAATTTAAGTAACCATGCGTCCTATCACAAATTTATTATTAACGTCATTTATATAAAAAAAAGTACTTTTTATAAATAATAATATAAAGAAAAAAAATTATTTAACCATGCACCATAGCAAAACTTTACTTAAAAATGCATTTGTAAAAATAAAAATTGACTCTTTATAAGAAATGAAAAGACTTAAAGATGTTATAATAAAGGGTTTTTTTTAGTAAAATTGTACATAAAATTACTCACTAAGTGGAATGATTTTTCTATTAATTACAAATAAATACCGCAATGTACTGAAAGTGAGTCCCCTTTTAGAAGTCAGGAAAGTCTATAATTTTAAGGGATGCTACTGATAATTTGAGCTTTTGTGAAATAGAAAGTTAAAATTAGGTGGGGAAGTGAATATATTTGGAATTTAGAAATTTCCCAGGATTTGTACAGCTTATATACACCAAAATATATGAGGGGGGGGGGGAAATTTATATTTGAAGGATATTCACTTTCGATATGTTAGGGCACTCGGCTTTTTTCAAATAATACACACACACACATATATATATATATAAATGAAATATTACTTTAATTTTTAAGGCAGGACATTACGACACAATGGATGAAACTTGCTATTTAATGTACAGAATTTTTGTTATAAAGTTGTTTCTGTCTCATATTTTTATATTATTAAATTACGAATAAAAATATGTAGAAAGTAAATACGAATAAAGATAAGTAGTTATTTATAACTTTTCTAAATGGATGAAATATAGACTCTTAAATTTTAGAATATATAATTCCATAGCTAGTATATCATCATTGGCAATTGTCTAAAAAGAAAAATGCATTTATCTGCTAAACACAGAAACATTGCTGAAAAATAAACAGTTTTAATTTGAAGTTTTATGTCAAATAGTTGCTTTCTAACAAGTTAGTTGAAAAATATTTTTTGTTTTTTTTTAAGCATGAAAACCTGTCGTTATATATCAAGCTATATTAGCGCAAATTACATTAACAATGTATACTATTGTTAGCCAAAAACTATCAAACAGCTTAAATTTTGGTGCTTCTTTCAGCAATTTATATATTTATGAATATTTAATATAAACAGTTTATATATTCATTAACATATTTATAAAATTTGCACTGAAAAAAAGGAGAAAATAACAGCAAATTTTGGTGAGAAATTGGTTGTCATTATCTTTTACTGTAAAAATTTGTAAAATTACAATCTGTTTTACTGTAAATCTATAAATAAAAAGAGTTAGAAATTACATTTTGCTGACAATTTACACTAAATAATTCTGTAATCAGAAGTTTTTGTAGAAAAAATTTGCTAGTAGTGAAATTGTCACCATTATCGTTATGATATTTTCTCCGATTTTATTTTCGAACTGCCACTGCGTATTTCCACGAAAAGAAAGTTTTTCAATTATAAACTGTGGATAACATTACTTACATCTTGAGTTCTGGCGCCAGAGCTGATGCCTGTGCTTATGGCTGGAGCTAGAAGAACGGAAGCATGGGCAGCAGCGACAGCTGCACACAAGAGAACGACCTGAAAGAAAATATGAGAAAAATAAGAACAATATTTAAAAACAAAAGTTTCGAAATTAGTCAGGTGGGGATAATTATGACCAGGGGGTTCAGCGCCGTGTGAAATGGGGGGCGAAGGGGGCGGCCACCCCGGGTGCGGAATTTTAAGGGGCGCCAAATTTACATTACCAACGTCATTTATGGCCTGTTACAAGAAAAAGTTGGTTGGAGGGGGCACCAAATTGCAACTTTGCCCCGGGCGCAGTTTTCTCTTTGCACGCCTCTGAGGGGGTAATTATATCCGCCCCTATAATGGAGAAAATTGTGGTGGTAAAGCTTTATTTCACGCTCAAAAATTTACCTCATAATGTATTTTTCATTTTAAATATTCTCTATCACTTGTCTAAAGTATTTTTGAGGAGATCCAAATAGCAATTTGAAGAAAGTCTACCAAAATGTTTAATAAACGGATTTGTCAGTTTGGGATTCTAATGGTCTCAAGTAGCCCAAATAAATGTGTGTAGTCAAGTATGAAGAGAAAATATAGTGGTAATAATTTCCCCACTAGTGGTCTTGATTATCCCGAACTTTTGTAATTATGAGTTTTTGATTGGGTAATTATAACCATCCTTTTAACATAAAAAAGGGGGACTATGAGAACTGAAACTTTTAAGAGGTCTTCTTAAAGGGTCAAAGTTACTCGTTCTTTCAAAGTTACTAAAAACACCACTTCTCCAAATAGAAAAAATGTTAAAAAAAAATAACAATGTTGAAAATGTAAAAAGCGGCCATAACTATCCCTTCTGATTCTATAGGCACGAAAATTTTATTGTACTCTGAATACAAAAGAGAACTTTCAATTTCATATATTGTACGATATTTCAAGCAGCATCTTAAAATATTATACATTTGGTTATTATTCTTAATTAATATATATATATATGTGTGTGTGTGTGCGTGTTGTGTAAATGAAATTATATAAATAAGTTAACTTTAAAAATTGAATCTCGTTCAACGAAAAAAAATGTGACATGAATTCTGTCGAAAAAGATGCTTGAAACAACGAAATTAAATCATCTTTGATAAATAAAAATTCTTATTTATACCAAAGTAATTCAGGAAAGAATATTTTTAAGGGAGTCTGGTTTCTATTCATTTGTTCCTGGGATAATTCTTATCCAAGGTCCACCTAAGCTGTTTTGGGAAATGGTACAGACATTCACTACTACTTTTGAATAATAATTTTTGCCTTACATTTAAAAGAAATTTTAAGTTTTAAAAAGGTGACGATTTCTATTCGGAAATAAGGTTACTTATTGCTAGGGGCAATCGGTCCGCATGCTCCTGCAATAACCAGGCTCTGCTATTACCCACCATCATTTCTATTGCTTTGAAATCTGATTGATAATCGAGAATTGCCATGTTCGAATCCTGATTTGGATTTTGGTAACTGCTGCAGTAGTTCGTGCTTAAGTGCATAATGTGGCCATAGTTTCATATACAGATTTTTAAAAAAATCTCGAGTCTCCAAATTATGCATCTTACAAATCATATACACAAATATATTTAAACATTTTAAATGCATGCGGGGGCCACATAAAATGAACTCGCGGGCCGCGTAGTCATGAATGCCACTATACAAAGTTCTTTAACCCATTAGTGCCTAGCGTCCCTTTTTAGGGACGCTTCAAAAGGTGCATTCAGCACTGTTTATGACACCGGTAAAAAAGAAAAGCAATAATTATTTTCTTTAAATGATGCATTTTCGCGATTAATGAACTAAACTTAAATCTTCTAAAAATAGTGGTGCCAACCAAATAAAATTTACGCAAAAGATGCTGGGCACGAATGGGTTAATGCCCTGATGTCACACTGTCCCTGCATCACATAATGCTTGAACCACACAATTGTATGGATTCTCTCTTGACGTAACTAGAAATCGTAATTAGTTTTCAGTCAAATATGATCCACTTAATTAACACCATGACTTTAAACCAATGGTTAAACGCCCGCACTTTAAATTTCTACTAATCTTTTCTTAACCCCTTGTAGACGAGCGACCCGTATACGTGCAGCAAAAAGTGTTCAGAATCCTTGTTTATCCCAAGCAGTAAAATTTTACTGTAAGATTTGCCATATTTAATTGGAGCATTTTCAGTATCAAATTTCTGTTTAAAAATAACGGTGACAAAACATTAAATATTTCGTAGAAGGTTCCCGTCCCGAAGGGTTTAAAGGGATACTGGAACATTTTCCTTTTATGATAACGTCTAATAAGCTAAGCTTTAAAATCATAAGAAAGCTGCCAATTATTCGTTATTTAAGATCATCTAAAGATGCAAAAGATAAACTTCTATAAATTTTACAACACATTAAGCACACATGCTAAGAATAAAATGCAAAATTATCCACTAAACTTACTTTAGCAATCATGTTGTAGTTTATAGTTAGACCTCTGGAGATTCAGAATGTAATATCATGTTCCACTGACACCTATTTATACTTCGTTAAAATGTATTCTTTCAAGGTTTACAATGAAGATTTCTAAAATAAAGAATCATGCTCGAGGTCAGGGCGGAAATCATTTCTTCAATAATCACTCCAAATACAAGAGAGTTTTATTTTGTTTTTATTTTTTATTTTCAGCTTTATTAAACAAATAGGAAGTACCTGGCCGGTTATGCAAAAAGTCTACAATATTCACGTCACTTGCGAACTCGGATAGTGACCTTCTTGAATCGTCATCGTCAGTGCCTTACCTTGAAAACGTAACTTTCTTCTTGTTTTTCTTCTTTTTTTTCATGAAATTGACGATCAATAGATATCATTTTTCTTTTTCATTTTTCATTTCAGATTTATCAAGTTAATGTGCTGATAATTCCAAGCTCGATATGTAAATGAAGCTCTATTTTTAATCTGCAGTCTATTTTAAGCGCTTCAGATTTGATGTATCGTATACAGTGTCAGCAAAAAAAAAAAAAAAAAAAGTCTTGACATTTACAATTTCAGACTAATTTCATTTAATGTTTTTTAATTTTGATTACATGGTGTTATGTACAATGTTGACTGTCATATTTTCAGAAAAGAACATTGTTTTTTATTAAGAACTTTCCAAATTACAAGCAAAAAACATGGCAAAATTTTGAACCGTTTTTATAAAAAGAATTTAATTCCTCTACGAGTATATATGTTATATTCATAAAAAATGAACATATTTTATTACAATAAACCACTTAATCATAATTTGCAGTTTGAACGCTTTTGCTACATTAGTTTTGACAGAGTTAAGCAAAAGATCTTTCTTTTTCAATTTGTTGACGGTCCTCTATGGGGTTTTGGGGGACATTTTCGCGAAAATATATGACATGTACTATTTTGTTTACACACCTGGAGTTTCAGAATAATTCCTTATCTATATTTCTAGATATTCAACAAAACGTCTAAAATCGCAAATGTCAAGATTGTTTTTTTTTTTTTTTTTTTTTTTTTGCTGACACTGTAGGATACACATCTTTACAAAAATTTTTCACATGCATAAAAAATATTAAAAAAAGAGAAATCGATGTGAATGGAACGTAATCGATTGTAGAACTAAACAAAATAGCGATTTGTTTCTTATGAGGCTTCTTTAGAGAGCTCTGGGGCGTCGCTATGGGGGATTATGGGAGATAGTCCACCCCTCCCCCCCCCCTCACACCTCCAAGAAATGTGAAATTTTAGCTTAGAATTGGGAAATTCTTGATTTTAGAGATATTTTCTTTTCAAAAGATATTTTTAAAAATATAGCGAAATTCTATTATTTTAGTGTACATACTTCCCTGTATAACATATGTGAACTTAAGAAATTTGAGCTTAGAGTTGGAAAATTCTAGATTTTTTAGACATTTTCTTTTTTATAAAATAACAGTAGAAATATAGCGAGTTTTTTATTGTTTTGGTGATTATGTTGCTGAGTATGATATACGTGAACTCGGGAAAGTTGTGAAATTCTATTTTTGAAACCTTTTCTTTTAAAAAAAGAACAGTAAAAAGTAATGAAATTTTCAGTGTTTTGATGATTATGTTTCTGAGTGCTTAGCAGTGAACATGTTAAATTATCGAAAAAAAAAAAAAAAAAATCAGTCTTATTCAATCCATTATTGTGTTTTTCAATTCTACAAAAAAAAAAAAAAAAAAAAAAAAAATTTGGACCTGAATTTTTGTACTCTTGTATATCAACAGCGCTAATTTTAATCCGCCTACTTCGTTTCCTTCAGAAACTTTGTACGTTCCTCAAAAATTTCACCCTATCTCCCTTCCTTATCCAAAAGAAAATTCAAAGGGATATCAGTTTCTTCTGAAAACTGTAGGGTACTTGTAGCACAGCAAAAAAAAAAAAAAAAAAAAAAAAAAAAAAAGAATGCAGTCACTTGTTTCGAAACACAGCTGGCCCAGGCCAAAAAAATTTGATGAGTTTTCACGAATTTTCCAATTTGTGAACTAATTTTGTGATTTCCAAACAAACTTTTAGCCATTTTCAGGAATTTTACCAGAGAAAATGGTTATCCTCTTGATGTCAAGCATTAATATTGTGTTTGTACAGCAATCAAAGGTATGAAAACAGGGAGGACTGAGTGCAGGAAAACACGACGCTAAACCTACGAGTCAACCATTGGTATTCATTTTTTTTCTTTTTTTTTTTTTTTTGGGGGGGGGGGGGGGCTTATGCACCACTTTTCTTCCGGCAGACATGGATCATTAGATTCCCTTATTACTATACTCTTCCTTAAAATAAAGGGAATTTCTCGTGCTTGATTCCTTAGGCATTCAAAACTTTATTTTACGGAAGAGTAGAAATGTGGGAATCTAATGATCCATGTCTGCCGGAAGTGAAGTGGTGCATGAGCGAAAAAAATAATACCACTAGTGATTTATTCATAGGTTTATCATTGTGTTTGCCGTACAATCAAAGGTGTGCAAAGATGGAAGACTGGGAGCAGGAAAACATTATGCTAAACCTACGAATCAACCAATGTAATTAGTTCCAATTACAGAAAAAAAGAAGAAGAAGAAAAGCTAAGAGAGTATTTCAAATGTCGTTAAAATCAGTAAAAGAAAAAATCTTAAAAAGTTTTTTTCTTTTTTCGATTCCCGGGTTTTATAAGTGATATTTGTTAAACATTTAGTATTACGGTAACAAGTAAGACAAAACATTTCATGTTCGTCTAAGACTAAAATTGGCCGAGTTATGAAACTTATACTAATCTTATACTAATTTTCTGCTCTTGAAGGAACAAGAGTTTGGCCATGCTTCGAGGACAGCGGACTCAAAGTGCTTAAACATTATAAGGATATATATGGCGGATACATTTCTGCATTACTGCCGAATGGAGTCTCTTTCGCGAAGAAAAGCAGTTGAAAAGATAATTAAGTCTGGAAATTGTAAAAGAGCGCGCTGTTCGCCATTTAGGAGGAAACTTGTTATTTCGAGATGTGCTGATCTTAATTACTTATAAGCTTACATTCTTATTAGATATGGTAAAATTACATTAAATGTCGAAAAGTGGAGTATTTTAGAAAGCTAATAAAACATATTTTCGATTGCTATTGCATATTTTGCTTAAAATAATTTTCCTTATGCATTTGGTACAAGATTTAGTAAAACTACGCCCGGTCCCCAATATGGACAGCTTATGTCCCTATCGGCTGCAACAGTAAGAAAGAAGAAAATTCAACGTTGCCAAGCAATAACTTGAAAAGTCATCAAAGTGGTAAAATCTTTGTTCAACAAGATGCTATTTGAACAATCCCCCAAAAAACCCTTGCAGAAAAATAAAAAGAAGCCCCCCCCCCCAAGTAGGATATCTGTTGGCGAAATCGTAGGTACCAGTGGTATGACTTCCTCTACAAAGGAGAGCTGTTACTGCTTCTTTTGCAGTATTGATGCTTTTTCAAACATGCGGCCATGCATCACATGTGGCAGATATGTTCATGAGGATTATGTGGGACTTACTGCTCATGGTGAAAAAGTTTCTATTTGTCCATGCTGTGAGGACTGAGTAATAACAGATGTAAATTCGCAGACAGATGCAATAAAGCTAAGCAAAACCAACAATATTACTTTATAATATTTACCAGTAACTAAGGAGCTTTGCTTGGGTCTTCGAAGGGTAAAAACCGAGAATGCCCTCCTCCTTTCTAAAATGCATGTTCTGAAGATATTTAATGTCTCCCCTCCTCTTCGGAATACTTTAAGATACATTTTTTTATTCCCTTTCCTCTAAATAGGAAATGCTCCCCGAAAAGGATACTTTCACTAAATACAACCTTGGAAAAGTGGCTACACACTGTGTAGAAAGTCAATAAGGAAACACCTGTCCATAATAGGGACAGGTAGTTCCTTATATGGACACTTGTAAACATTTTTTGTTTTTATCATTTAAATTAAACCAGAATAATTACAAGGTCTCTAATTTTAATAATGATAGTCAATAGTCCAAGGATAGTAGTGACATATTTTTGGAGTCCTATGACTTGTACATGGGGGTGAAAAAATACATTTTCCTTAGGGTATCCATATTGGGTACAGGTACCTTATTATTTAAGTCTTAGGTTAGATGATCTAATGCAACTTCACAAAATGCATCATTTTGAAAAAAATTTCGACTGTTGTTTTTTAATTTAACAACAATTTCGTTACGTTTTAACTTATATTTTTAGTACAAATTGTATATATTTTTCTATAATATATCAAAATGAAAATAGATTTCAAATTTATATTGTAATGTTAATTTTACTCCAACAGCTTTTTTTTTTTTTTTTTTTTTTTTTTTTTTTTTTTTACTGCATCTGACGAATTTATATTTCTACTAAAATTGTGAATAACCTATATTTCGAAGCAAAAAAATATGCTTCAACTTCAAATAGCTACTACCTGCTCAATTTTTATCTTGGAAGAATGGTACTTTCTTTGTGGTATTTCTTAATGTTATAGGATACTTTCACTAAATACAACTTAGTCTATCTTAGTCTATAAATGACGTCACGCTTGGAGGAAGGGGGAGGGGTTGTTCGTGAAATTGTGATAGTTTGTGACAAGGAGGTGGAGGGAGTAAGAAGAAATGTGACATCACACATTTTGGTTAAAATAAAAACATTAAAAATCAGCAAGTTAAATTTTGAATTACATGATTTTCAAATTAAAGTATTTTTGTGTTCATAATGTAAAGATGAAATTTAAAGCCAAATATATTATAAAATTCCATTTAAAATTCTAAAATACTACTGTTTTCAACTGCTCTTTCATATTAATATTGTATCACTATTGTACATTAATTATAATTTTTGTTGTAAACCTAGAATCTTATTTCATACAAAATAAAAACACAAATCATTTTTATTGTTATTCTCAAAAAAAGTCGTCAAAATACACAGTTAAAGTTTAAAAATAGAATTTGAAATATGATCTGTAACATAGTGCTTTGTTTCTGAACTACAAGTACATGTATATGTAATATAGCGTGACATGTGACAAGGGGAGGGGAGGGGGCTACTGTAAAATATGACACTTTATGACAATGGGAGGAGAGGGTCAAAAATATTGGAAAAATATGTGACATCATTAATTGACAGTCTCTTATAGGATCGGGAGACCGAATAAAAATTTCAGTTTCGTTGATATTTTTAAAAATGCTTCTTATTTAAAATATTTTCTTAAATGAAAAACTACAAATCTGTGTCTAATGATTTAAGAACTAGCCATTAGACATCGTTGAGAGCAGACACCCTGTATACTGTAATGCACATCAAGTTCTTACTAATTGTTAGTTTAATCAATACTAATGATTTAAAATTAAGGATCTGTATAAGATCAAGCTGAAATGGTTTTTTAAGGTGAGATGATTCATGATATTTTACTTTAGTATTGAGGTTATTCAATTAAAAAATACATACAGATGTCTTAAAATTATTTTTATTGTATAAGATTTAAATCGTCTACCACTGAATTGAACTGTAAAAAAATCAAAAATGCTTCTTAACCTACAAAAATATACAGTAATCTCGTACGCAATTTTATAAAAACCTGTTCCGAATCATCCAAGATTCCGAAAAGCATTCATTTATCTTTAGAAATCCCAGGAGACAATTTATTTTCTAAATTTAAAGAGGACTTTACAAAAACAAATCTAAAAATTTTTAGAAATGTCAGAAACAATTTATTTTTTAAATTTAAAGAAGAATTTACAAAAGCTCAAGATCAAGATCTTTAGAATTCTCAAAACACAATTTATTTTCCAATTTTAAAGAATTTACAAACGAAAATCTCGAAATCTTTATAAATTTCAGAAAACAATTTATTTTCCAAATTTAAAGAGGGATTTACAAAAGCAAATCTCAAAATCTTTAGAAATCTGAGGAAACAATTTATTTTCCAAATTTAAAGAATTTTCCTAAAGCAAGTAATATAATTGGCAAGATATAGTATTTCTCAGTAGTGAAAACAAACATGTTAAAATATCTACAAAATATACTGAATTATCTTTTTAAGTTATTCTGTAATCCTTATTTTGCCATAGAGAGTTCCATTAATTTTCAAAAGCATAGATGTTGATTTTACTAAAAAAAATATAATTCAATTTAAAAGAATCTAGTAATAAATTTTGTTAAAAACAAAACCATTAAGGGAGACCCGAACCCCATTTTCGGCCAAAAATAATCAAAAGTTCAAAAAAAAAATTTAATCTCAGAAAACGATAAAATACATATTTGCGAATATCCATGCAAAATTTCAGAACTCGGGGACACTTGGAACAGGTAGCAAATGAGCTTTTTTTAAATGTAGTCACTAGAGATTAAAGGATTGGCGGCCATTTAAAATGTGTTTTCCTGAAAATGACTTTTTCCATATTTTGCCTAAGTTCAAAGTACTAAGGCTCAGTGGTAAAATGTTTAGAAACAAAGTGTTTATGTTTTTAGAATCTTAAAAAAATTTGCAACAAAAGTAAGGAGAGATATTTTTTTTAAACTATTTCTGAAAATTTTACATAAATTGGTAAACATGAAAATTATAACGAATTTAAGGAAATTTACCATGCGTAATTTCTTTCTTTTTTTTTAGCTGATTAAAATAGAAAATTAAAACTATCTCTCCCTAGGTCGTTTCCATATACTATAACACTTTTTAAGAAATTTTAGTAATACCAAAATATGGAAAATTGTATGAGGAGTAGTAATTTTAAAAAGTGTATTTTTCCACAAAAATAATCATAAAAATCGACATAAAAAATGTACTTTTTAATAAAAAGTGAATTTTTTTCCTAATTATTCCTTACAAAAAGATTCTTAATTAGTACACCAAAATTCATTACTTTAAAATCAATAATAAAAAATTTGGGTTTTTTCTTACGGGTCTCCCTTAAGGTAAACAAATGACGCAATATCCATATCATCTTGCTTTATGCTCTTTATTCGATCAAAAATGCTAATCACGTCCATTTCAATGTCATGTAAGGGCGTGGAACTCATATGGACATCATAAGCCGTTTTCAATACCGTTAATTCCCTGAATAAAGAATGGATACGAATAGTATATAAAGGAATAATGCAATTTCGAAATCATTACTGATCCCAGCATCTTAGTAAAGCCTCAAACATGATCGCTAAGGTAAATATTATACTTACAGTATTTATAAATTACGATTTCTATTTAAGTATTTCAAAGTTTTTGTTCGTATATTTTTAACTTTTATTGAGATAATATTTTGACTTTTAGTCAGTATGTAATGAATTTTCAGCATAATAATTTAAAAATTCTATAGGCTTTTTTCCATATTTAAAATTATAAGTCATTTAATTTATTTTGAGCAAACAAGGGATTTAAAAAATCGAATGTTAACGGTGTAGCAAGTCTTTAGAAAGTCTTTAGATGCTCTAGATCACCATCTTTCAACCTATTCAACTTAGATTATAAAACCTTTTGAAGTAACCGGAAAAACCATATAAAATTTTCTTTTATAATGAGTTAGCATTTATCAAGCTTCATTTCAAACGAATTTTTGCAATCATTTAAATCTTTCCTCTTTTGCCCCGTACGTCCGTATGGGCAACGTGTTTTTCCCAATCTTGGTTTGCCCGTACCATGTACACCCAACCATACTGCAATCATAATTTATTATTCTCAATAGTAAAATTTTTTTGTTAATTTTGTATTATTTAATCGAGCTTTTTTCTGATTCAAGTAGGCAAAATTTTCTGTTTTGAAAAATTGGTGATAAAAGATTAAAAATTCGGTAAAAGACTTTTTCGGTATAATTTCGGTAAAAAATAGTTATTACAGTCGAGTCTCCATATAACGAAATCCATCGTTCCAGTAAAAAATTCGTTATATAGAGAAATTCGATGTATAGAGAATGATGTTAAAAATCGTATTTAATGTGTAAATTTTGAACAAATATTATTTTTGATCTTTTTAATTAAGTATTTGAAATGTTTAAAAGTAAATATTAACCTAACACTTTATTTCTTAATTATTAAAGTTGTTTCAAAAAATGAGAACAGACATTTATTTGAAAGCTTATTAAAAATCAAATAAGGAAAACTTGCATTAATTTCAGACAAATATATCTGTAATTTTTTGTTGTTTTGATTTTAAAATTCTTATGCTCTCAAAAAAGGCTCAAATATTAGCAAGGAATGAAAAATTGTAGTTAACATTTTCCTCCATTTGAAAGCCTCTCTTATGAACCTCTCATTGATTCCTTTCTTATATGTGTAACAATCCAATTGACTCGGTTTCGAAAAGGTTGTGGAAAGGTGTGTGGGAGGTGGGATGAATTCATTGGATTTTAAGAACGAGGAGAAAAGTAATAAAAAAAAAAACTCAGCACTGAACGATAAATTAAAAATAATTGGTGGAAAACTGATTCCATGTGATTTCGAAGCTTTTTTAAAACTGAATAAATTAAGACCAATTTATGAAAAAATTCGTTATATGGAGATGGATATTTCGTTATATAGAGACTGTTTTTAATGCAATCATGCGAAAAGGAGACCGTTCCAACTAAAAATTCGTTATATAGAGAAATTTGATGTATGGAGTTTCGTTATAGAGAAACTCGACTGTATTTGAAAGTTTTTTTTTTTTTTCAAAAATATTAATCAGTTAAGTGGTGGTTTTGCCCGACATTTGGCCATTTTCTCACGATCCATCAGTCAAAATGCAAGTCGATCGTTTAAGTGCAGGGTATAGTACAACTCTGTTGTAAATACAATACACACAATTAAAAATTACGTGAACAAAAGTTGTAACATACAAAAGTATAATCAATGTATCATTCTTCATTTTTACTTAAGCTTTGTAAATATTGTTATAAATCTCTAAGTAATATTAAAAAGCGTATTTATTGCTTTGAAATTCAATTTTTGATCCGTCGAAATGAGTTTAAAATATTTTAAAAATAGTTTTTAAAAACGTTAGTAATTTTACTGAGGCATATAAATGTTTGTTACATCCAGTTCCATGTTAAACTGAACTGTAATTAAGAAATATATTTTCAAGTAAATTTTATTGAATAGTTTAAAGCAATGATTTATAGTAATTATTAGTTTAAGCAACGCTCTCAGAGTTCCTGAAATCTTCACACTTTCTTACTACTATTTTAAAACGATAATATTTATTATAAAATTCTACTGTAGATGTTAAGGGAAAATTTTTGATTTAAAATATTGGTAAGAAAGTATGAAAAATTTAGGAACGTTGAGATCCTTGAGTTTATATATTAATTTAAATAATTTCTTTCAAAATGTAGAAGATTGCTTTTTTGGAAATTATCTCATTTTCATTATCCTCTTCGAGATTTTTAAATATATGCTATTTCACCTGTATTGGAGCTTTTTTAGTTGAAATTTATATTTTTTCTTCAATTAGCAAATTTTAAATAGCTAACATTCTACTTTTAATAACTTAGTTTAAAAGGATTTTAAACAGTGAAAATGAGTAAATGATAATAATAATAATAATAATAATAATTTAATTAAAAACAAACAAAATTCAATGTTTGAATTAATTTTTTCTTTGATAATCTATCTGAATTCACTTTAAGGATGTTAATCGGTGATTTCTATGTTTCATTTTTTATTAAATATAAATACAGTGGAGCATCGTTTATACGACGCCGAAGGGACTACCGAAAAACGTCGTATAAACGATAACGACGTATAATCGATTTTCACCTCCAAAACTAGAATTAATTTTGTTTTCACTTAATTTTAATGTTTAACGTGATGATTTGCATGAAATTGTAAATTAAACAAACCAAAATAAACAAATAATCTTAAAAACTTGGGGGGGGGGGATTAGTAAGCAATTTAAATATGCGTACCTTTATTTATGTTTCACCGAAAGGTTCCTCATTCGCAGTACTTCATTTCCTTTTCATTTAAAGTTAAAGATCAAAAACCCCGCGTAGCCTACTAACAGTCGCCAATACAGTTAGACAGTTTGATAGCAGTTAGAAGGATAGTCTATTTGCAACTTAAAACAGGTTGCGAAAGCTGACAATCCCCGAAAAAAGAATGACCCCTCCCAGTGTAATCTGTTACAAGTAAGCTGATTTTTCAGACTAATTGAACACCAGCCCACACTTTTATAATGTGCAGTGCATTTAAACACGCTCTTTGGTGTCATTTATAGCTGCCAACTTCCGCTCGTTCGTAAAATACACAAGAAAAATAAACAAAAATAAACCTCTACAAAATCGAAAAATCGATGTAAAAACGTTTTGTTTATGGGCGTCGTATAAAAGATATATTTTTACATTAAAATGAATAGGAATGAATCGGGACCACATTAAAATGTCGTTATAAATGTAAACGTCGTATAAGTGATCGTCGTATAAACGATGCTTTACTGTAGTAGAAAATGATATCATTGCATATAAAGCATTAAACATTTGTCTGCGATATATAGCTAAAAAAATGCAGTTATAATATATAAATAAAATAGAAAAAACAGCATAGCAACCGGTTGTTTGGACACTGTTTCCACGACTGAAAGCGTCTATTGGCAGAATTTTTTTCAGTGCGAAAAAAGTTACACTGTAAGAATAAAATTCCTTAAATTTGCACTGTAAAAATTACTGGCAACAATGTTGCCAGTAGTTTTTGCCGTAAAAACTGCAGTAAAATTAGATGAAACTTTTTTTATTAAATCTAATTTTACAGCAATTTTTTCGGCAAAAACTGCTGGCAATTACATCTTATTTTATTGCAATTTTTAAGACAAAAACTGCTGGCAATTGCATTTAATTTTACTACAATTTTTACGGCAAAAACTGCAAGCAAAATTGCTGCCAACAGTTTTTGGGGTAAATTTAAAGATTTTTTTTTTTTTTTTTTTTTTTTTTTTTACCGTGTATTTTTTATCAACTTATATAAATGAAAATTTACCCTAAAAATAATAGCGGCTAATAATTTATTTTTTAGGTTGTTCTTCTTTTCGCTATCGTGGCAGCTGCTCACGCTAGCTATCTCCTGAATTCCGGCATCTACGGTCCTGGTCTCCTGAATTCGGGCATCTATGGTCCTGGTCTCCTGAACGCCGGCATCTATGGTCCTGGTCTCTTGAAATCTGCAGTAGTGGCTCCTAAATATGGATTAGCAGCTCCTATTGCTACCCGCTCCGTTGTCGCAACTCCTGGAGCCATCGTAACAGACAAGAGAGTCATTGGAGCTACTGGAATGATTGCTGGGGCTCCTCTTGTTTACGGTAACGGATTAGCATACGGCGGTCTTTACAGCGCTGCTCCAATAGGTTTGGGAAATGGAATCGTATCTCCAATTGGACTTAAAAGTGCTGGACTCCTTGCAGCCCCTGGCCTAGCTAAAACTATCTTGAAATAAAATATTTAAATTACTTAGAGTTTTAATTACATGTATTAATAAATGCTGTTCGAAAATAAAAAAATTCGAATAATATTTACATTAGCTTTCATGTGTTATTTATTTATTTTTATTTTCAATAGACAGCAAGGTGAATTAATATAAGATGAAATTAATATAGGATGTATAAGATACTATATTACATATAGTATATACAAACTAAAAAAAAGTAACGGTCAACAAGATATTGTAAGAAAGATTTTTGAATAGTTTTTTTAACACACATTTATTAAAACACGGTGTTTCGTTGGAAACTACAGTTAATTGAATATTAGTGAAGAAACCATGTAAAAATTTCAAAGATTCCAGTGCAAAAGTCTTTCATGCATCCTTGGTTAAAATATTGCTTATTTATTTGTACCTAAACCCGTACAAATAACCCTTGGAAATTTTTGCGGAAAATCTATCACGCCTTGAATTATAATATTTCAAATTTTAATTGCTTAAAAGGCGTACTATCAACAGACAGAGTGAAAAAGAGTCTAAGACTGGGATCGAGCTAGGATCATTGACTATACGCATCAATGGATTGACTGTATTTGTATTTGTGATGGCCAATTATCAGCACGAGGAGATATAGGCCTTAAAGGGTGGAGTGCCCTCCGTGGGGGTATTTCTAATATGAATTATGAAATTTTATAATATGAATTATAAAATTAATATTCGATAAAATTTTTAAATTTAACCTACAAACTTTTTGATAAATTTGGATTTATTATATGCCGCTTTCTGGCGAACTCTCAACATTTCAAATTTTTATTTCAATTGGTTTTCGAAATATTGTTTAAATAGTTTTTGGTCATTTAAGCAAATTATATACAGATGATTTAAAAGTAAATTATATTTCCAATCGTTTGGTACCAGTATCTTTCTTGTACATTTTTTTTTTTTTTTTGCAATGTTAGTGTATGGTGTTTAAATTTTTTTTTTCCATGAATCCAATGTTAAAAGTGCTGCCTTCATTTGAAAACACTCGCTCCGTAATGTCAAAACCATGGGCAGATTATTTTCAAATTTCTCGTTTAAATTTTACATATTTTTAAACGAAATTTTTTTATTTTTGTATACGATAGCTAAGTTCGATCTTTAATACGACTACTTTTCACTTTTTAAATTTTGGTTGTAGAGTTTTTTTTTTTAACAAAATACCTTTATTTAAAAAAATCTGCAACCAAAAAAGTCATATTAAAGATCAAATTTTCAATCCTATGAAAAGAAATCTTCTGAAAATATACAAATTTAAACAAGAAATTCGAAAACAAACTCTTCATTGATTTAACATTACGGAGTAGGTGTTTTCAAATGTGTGAAGAGCCCCCTTAAATGCTAGAAATCATAATATAGATGTAAATTTTCCAAGTAGCTGAAAATATGTATTTTTTAATCCTGAAAATAATCATGAATTAATAATACATAATGAATGTAAAAATAGAATTAGATATTGTTAGAAATAAAACAAAAATATGTTTTAAAAAGTTTTAAGGAATAATCCGATAAACATATGAGCTTTCAGATAAATTTATCAATAGTACACATAGCTCGAACGATCCATAACTAACTCAAACACATTTTTTAATTGCGTTATACACCAAACATTGTTTCTCACAATCCAAGCAATTTTTGACTTTCTGATGGGCGAGTTTTCTTGACATTTGGAAATATGAGTGCACAAGAAAAAAAAATCTGAAATAAGTTGAAAACAGAAACTTCGAATGACAAGTTTTTTGCCTATTGGTATTAATGAGTCAAATGCAAAAAATCAAATGAATTAGCAGAATAACTTTAATCATATAATTACGAGCCTTATTTCAAACGTTAATAATTAATCTAAAGTTATTTTTTGGTCTTTTAGTCTCGAATTTAACCATGGTTCTTCAATTAAATCGGAATGTAAAACATGCGAACATATTTTAAAAGATCTGACAAAAATCGATCAATCCCACCACCAGTCAAAAACAATGATATTGATTTTTTTTTCTACACAGTATGGTAATATTAATCAATATAATTTATGGCAATAAATTAAACAAGAAAGAAAAAATCGTGCGTCAAGCATAGATTATGAAACTCTTTCCAACACATTCAGAATAATATAACAAACTATACCTTTTAATAAGTTAAAATATTATATGAAATTCAACAATATGGAAACGCACTTTCTATTATACAGGAAGTAGCTCGTAATAAATCTAAGAAACATATATCAACTTTATTACATGTGAAATAGTTTAACAGAATTAAAGTATGCCACAAATAATATCCCCCCCCCCCGTATCATTATGTAATGGAATTCTTTTGTGGTGCCCTGTAAATGACAATTGAATATTTTTTGTGCTGCATATTCTACAAAATGTATATTTTAGTGCCCTTCGTAAATGCACATTGATTTCGCTATGTTTAGAGGGGTGTAACATCATTAAAAAAACCACTTGAAACTATTTTATTTCTTCGACCGTAATGTAACAAAAACTTTTGACTGTCCCTGTATGTGAACTATATATCCGATTTTACTAAAATTTGAAATGACGCAAGAAAATTCTGCAAAAAATATATATTTAAAATTTCAAACGTTTTGGTTGCGTGTTTTTTGAGCTGTTATATGTGGATAAACAGATGGTTCAGACGAGGACTTTTAGGTGCAGCGTACTAATGTAATTACGAACGCACCTAAAAAACATTTAAATTTAAAAGCACATGTCGAAATTGAAAACGCATTTCCAGTATTATTACTCAAAGACAATATTGTAACCGATTTCTTAAGTGTGCCTTTATAACTGAATTAAAAATGTTTTGAAAGTCATGTTATAACGTAATCATAGAGAAATTCAGAAATTTATATCAGTCAGAATACAATTGCAATAGCGTAATCTCATTAAAATACTCTGCAAACTATTTTTCCCCGATATACCATAATGTAATGAAATTCTTTTGGATTGTAAATGAACTATTAATACCATGTACTTCATATATAATACCAAACAATGCCTACCAAACAATTTAAATAAGGTTTATAAATTTCATGAAAACCCGAGTATTACATATGGGTGTTAGAGCGTCGAGAAACGGCCTACCAGATAGAAAAACTGAATGCAAAAATAGTTTTCAACTTTGTTGGAAAGTGTTAAAAACTGTGAGTTTTCATACTGAAATCCTCAATACAAAGACCTAATTTTCACATCATATTTGATTTTCATCGTTATATTTTACTTGAGGTTACCATATTCTTCAGTCTAGTTTAGGAATTATGAAGATTAAAAAATTTGAAACTCTTAATGTTATAAATACAATATTAATCATTACAACACTAATTGTGATATAGGTAGTTTTTTAATCATAATTCCAGAACTATTTTACAGAATAACCCATACTTTTATATAAACTTATTTCTATTAAAAAAAAATTATAAATTGCAATCCATAATTTTTGAGAAATATCTTTTAATTTTCAAAAAACAAATGAAGCTTAAGTATTTTTAAGAAAAATTGATTTCTAGAAGCTTGAAATCTGTTAACATAAAGCTACAAATCATTCCGCCAACTAGTTCTAGAATTATGCTTTAAAAAAATATTGAATTGCTACAACTGAATATGAGATTTAAAAAAAATTGCAATCGAGTTTTTTATATCCGTTTTTAGAACATAAATATCGCATTTTTTTTATTTGTATTTTGTTTTATAAAATGCTACAAATACTACTATTCCAAAATGAAAAAATAATTCAACTTTGACTCAATCATAGAATTTTTTCTCGTGAAATCTAAACCAGGCATCATTTTTATCATATCAAAATTTACAAATGAACATTTCGTATTTGTATTCACCTTTCAGAAAAAATTGGCATTTTAATTTGATCATTTTGATTCAAAACTTGAAGTCTCAATGCTATTAGCTGAAACAGATATTAAACTATTGATATTATTTCAATAAATCAAATTTTGTGAATGAAATCAAAATTCACCGGGTTTTATAACAAAAGATATTTAATTTTAAATTTTTCCCTTTTAATGAGAAAATGGCAACATAAAGATGCAGTAACATTTTCTTCCCTTTTTTCCTTTGCTTTTAATAGAAATGGAGTACTCCTGTTGCCACAATTAGAAAAGCGGTATTAAAAACTACAAAAAAAATAATACTTCAAAAACAAATTAAGATACAGCTTTCAAACAAATTTCATTTAAAAGTACATTTTTTTTCCCACACGATGATGTAAGAATTGAAAATGTGCAAGATTTAGAAGTTTAAAAATTTCTAGTAGCAAAAATTGCAATGCCGAAATTTCATTTCAAATTTTAGTGTTGTCATTTTCAAAATGACGTATGCGTTACGCACAGATACGTTTGGCCCTTATAATATAGATAGGAAAAATTCAAAAATTACCATTTAAGCTACAATTTGACTAAATTTTATTAATACACTTAATTAGGCAGAAAAAGAGATTTAAATTAATAAGATGAACTAAAACTATTTCTAAATAAGTAATAAATTAGGAAATATTTTGAAATTTTTATGCACAACTCGCATTCTAATTTAAGTATCCATTTGAATTTTTTTTTTTTTTTTTTTTTTTCAGAAACCATCTTCTTAGTAGGCATTTACATATTAAAATTAACCACTCTGTCAATTTCCAAGTTTCTTGTCTATGTGTCTACCATCTCTCTAGGGGTAGTGCGATCAACATAAAGTGCTTATGTTCAAACAGGGACTGTCAGTATTATTTTGGCAACATTAACTGTGAAAACTGTTTGGTATTTCTAATATTACACAGAAACGTATTTAGAAAGCTTTTAAAGGTTTTTTTAGAAAGTTGTTGTTCCGGCCAACAACATAAAATATAGCTTGTGTAGGATAAGAGATCGTCACCATTGATTCGCAACTTTTACTTTTACAATCGGTTTATTATTTCCTAAGACTGCATAGAAATCGTAATTAAGGAATTTTTTAGAACGCTTTTACCTGCTTCTCCTCACTAAGCAACTTTTAAATTTTGAATTTACTTGTTACTGTTCTTAGATAACATTCGTATTTTTTAAGCAACTTCCATGCTATATTTAAAGTTCTAGCCTCTTTAGTATGACAGAAATCGCAATGGAGAATGTTTTTTGCGCCTGCAATCCTCTGGTGATAGTGGCAATAACATAAAATATAGCTTATGTTTGAACAGTTTCTATCACCACGAATTTGCAACAACTATTTTTTAAATCGGTTTGGTATTTTATTAGATTTCATAAATAATGTAATTTAGAATGTTTTTAAAACATTTTTCACTCAATTCAATCTTTTAAATTTGGAATTTTCTTTTAGAGGTTCTTTGAAAGCATTTGCATCTTTTAAGTAATTATCATGCAAAATTTCAAAATGTTGCACCAATCAGTTCTGCAAAAAACGCAATATAAAGCATTTTTTGTTCTTGCAACTATCACTGTCATCATCAATTTGCAACGTTTATTTTTTAAATCGGTTTGTTATTTCCTGAGATTGCGTAGAAATCGTAATTTACAACACTTTTAGTACGCCTTTCGCACATTTTCACGCCTTTTAAATTTCGAAAAGAATATTGAACAAATAAAATGCATCTAGTAACGATTTTAAAAAAAAGAAAAAACTTAATACCTAATCAAACAGCCATAATTGTTGTTTTATTCGTATAATCTCATATTATCCGATCCAAAATCGATGTTGATGACATAATAGGCAAAATAGCCCTAAAATCACTAACTAGGGAAGTGCAGAAGTGTAAGTCACCGATTTTGACGAAAGTGGTATCGTTGGAAAGATTTCATCGTAAGTAGTAAAAATCTCAATGGAACTACCCGTCGCAAATGATTAATTTTCTAGATATCCGACAATTTATGTCATGTAGCTAGTGCACACATAATGGGGGGGGGGGGGAGGGCACAAATTTTTTTTGTCTCGATTTTAACGAAAGTGGTATCGTTGTAAAGATATCATCGTGAGGATTAAAAAACTCAATGGAATCACCCGCCGGAAATGAGACGCTTTCGAGACACCCGACATTTTGTGTCACATTGCTGGGAAACTGCATTAGGTGACATAAATTGTCGGATATCTCGAAAAGGGCTCATTTCAGATGGTTAGTTCCATTGAGTTTTTTACTTCTCACAAAGATATCTTTGCAATGACACTATTTTAATCCAAATCGAAAAAACAATTTTTTCTGGTCCCCTATTAAGTGTGCACTAGAACAGTATGCACTAGCTATGTGACATAAACTATCGGATATCTCGAAAACGGCTCATTTCCGACGGGTAGTTCTAATAAGTTTTTTCTCCCTCATGATGATATTTTTACAACGGTACCACTTTTGTTAAAATCGAGTCTAAAATTTTTTGCGGTCCCCCATTAAGTATGCACTAGTTACGTGACATAAATTATCAGATATCTCGAAAATGAATCATTTGCGACCGGTAGTTCCATTGAGTTTTTTACTACTTACGATGAGATCTTTCCAACGATACCACTTTCGTCAAAATCGGTGACTTACACTTCTTACAGTTCCATAATAAGTCTAACTATTTTTTAGTAGATTTGCCGTCTTACCCTTTCTGGCGCACTGTGTCCGGTCTGGACACACCAAATTTTAATTCCAAACTTGCAATTGGCACCAATGATATTTTAATAAAATCTTGCTCTTAGAATAAAAGCTTAAATTAAGGAATTCTTGATTTCTTAAAAAGGCGTTTGCAAATTCCGGTGTCAGTCGATAATTTCTCATTTTGCTAACAGAATTTCTCCACGCCGGAAAGGGTTAAATTTCGCGCCTCTACCTAAAACTGCAGTAGAGACACGACAAAATGTCCTAAAAGTGTGACCACCTCATTAAACCTTTTTATTGTAAATTTCCAAAATAGATAACATGCACGTTTAAGTTTGTTTTAGTAGATTAATTATCCTCAAATTCATGCCCCAATCTAAAAATGCTGCCGAGGTATGATGGAATGACCTAAAAGTTTGGTACTCCCGTTAATCCTTTTGGAGGAAAGAGGGGAATTTCTAAAAGCGATGAAATAAACGTTAAAGAATTTTTAAAAGGTTTATTATCGTGAATTTCACGATTCTATCTAAAGTTCCTGCAAGGATATGACTAAGTGAAATACGATTCTCGAAAATTTATCAATCGAAAAAAATCGTTGTCGTAAAAAACACAATCGATACAGTCATCGATTACTTCCGGGAATCTACAATCGATATGTTCTACAATCATTACAACAGTTCTACAAGCATAGTTTGGTCTCTTTTTAATGAGTCTCTCCTACCTGAAGTTTTGTATTTAAGAAAAGTAATTTTAGTTGATCCGACCGATTTTATACGACTAAAATAACTATTAAATTTAAATTAACTTCATTGTTAAATTATAAACGAAGTATTCTTCATAGTGCATGCTTACCGTCATAAGAAGTATATTTTCCCTAATTTTCATGCTTCTAGGTTCAGTAGTTTAGGCTATGCGTGGATTATCAGTCAGTCAGGATAAACAATTTTATATATGTATAGATAGATAACAAATTGCTTAATTTCAAATTGCTAGATCCCCGCAGTTAACAAAAATCGCAATTTAGATCATTCTTGCAACTAAAACACCCAGGTGGTAGTGATACCGAGATGAAATAGAGCGTATGTTAGGACCAAAGCTGGATATATAATCCTTTCTGGATATATAATTCTTTTTTCCGGCTTTGTGTTAGGAAAAGGCCTGTCTGCATTAAACTCCAACCATTACTTTTGAAATCGCTTTGATATTTCTTGATATTACTCTCAAATCGGAGAGACATTGTAGATTCACAAATCGGCATCTAGAATTTTTTAGAATGCTTTTTGCGGAAGCAGGACGTTTCAGTCCCGCCGTTTCGGTCCCGAGACACTTCGGTCCCGAGCCATTTCGGTCCCTGGCCATTTCGGTCCCAAAACATTTCGGTCCCTAGCCGTTTCGGTCTCAAGACATTTCGGTTCCTAGCCATTTCGGTCCCAAGACATTTCGGTCCTTTCTCCTGCAAACTGAAATTTTGTGAAATAAGACATAATTTTATAGGGAACATTGCAGAGTTTTTAAACTGAAGGCCATAAAATTTTAGTATAATGTGATTATAAGTGACCGAAAATCGTACACACGTATAACTCTTTCCCAATATATTATAATTCGCACAAACTTTGTATGGTAAACCTAATCATTATTGGTAATCCTAATGATAATTAGTAATTCTAATTCTCAAAACAGTTAGTAATTTTAATATAAAAATCAAATTAATATTTAATTAAATATATTTATTAATTAATAACATTTTTAATTTACCTAATGAATTTTACTTTAAAATAAACTCACTCAATACATAATCCATTTTATATTCAATACATCATTATAGTTCCTAGTAGTTCTAAACTGCAATTTATCTTTTACTTGTTTATTTATTGTATATTTAAAATTTCAGAAATTTAAAACAATTAGTATAGTTAAAAATAAAATATGATAAGAATTATTAAATAAATAAAACAAATAAGATTTTTTTCCCGGGAATTTTTTTTACATTATTAACTTACCTAATGAATTTTACTTTAAAATAAACTCAATACATAATCCGGGTACACGACATTTCGTTCCCGCCGTTTCGGTCTCGCCGTTTCGGTCCCGAGACATTTCGGTCCCTGGCCATTTCGGTCCCGAGACATTTCGGTCCCTGGTTATTTCGGTCCCGAGACATTTCGGTCCCTGGTTATTTCGGTCCCGAGACATTTCGGTCCCTGGTTATTTCGGTCCCGAGACATTTCGATCCCTGGCCATTTCGGTCCCTTGCTATTCCTTTACCAGCCACCTTATAACTTGGTTTCTGATTGATGAAGGCCTACTAAACGCTGTAAGCTCAACATTGTTCGGGCTTTTTTTAATATTTTTATTCTCCTGCCCTCCTTCCCTCAAATTTTATACAAAGCTGAATATAATAGTCCAATAAGTTTAATCTATTGTAACCATATGTTGAATCTATTGAATAGTTCCTAATAGTTCTAAACTGCAATTTATCTTTTACTTGTTTATTTATTCCATATTTAAAATTACAGAAATTTAAAACAATTAGTATACTTAAAAATAAAATATAATAAGAATTATTAAATAAATAAAACTAAATTAAGAATTATTTTTTTCCGAGAAAGTAGGAGCGAAAAGGTAATACAAATAAATAAATAAATACATAAATAAATAAAACTTTAGTTTTGTCACTTAAAAATTGAAAATAAAATTATTTAAAATATTATTATATTAAATTTAATATATTTTATTAAATTATATATTATATTTTATATATGATATTTATATTATTATATTTTAAAATATTATTACATTAATTTTATGTAAAAAATAACAATAATCATCTTATTAGAATGAAATAGGCCCAGTTTCAACAAAGTTAACTCACAAAAATTGTCTTCATGGCGTGAGAAGACTTTTAAAAAATGCAATCAATAAATACTATTATTATTATTATTAAAATAAAAAAAAAGGTGGCGGAGGCAAATTTCTAAAAACAAATTTCTTTCAAGGCATGCCCAATTACGAAATCACTATTGCTTTCGCTATGTTAATAATGGAAAGTAACTTATGAAAAAAAAAATTTATAAGATGCAACTTTGTATTATAAAAATAATAAGAAAAAAAATTGTTCTTTAATAAATATATCTCATTTCTGAATCATCAAAGGAGAGGGTGTAGAGGGGTGATTTGAGGAAATATGTATTATAACTTATACCTGTTTAATTGCATTATTAAAGACATTTATTATTAAACTAATTGGAAGAAAAAAATTAAGCACAGTTTTTTTTTATTATTTAATTAATGCTAATTTAAAGGTTCTAAAAAATGTACGTAAACAACCAAAAAGTATTTATGTCAGATTATATAAAATACTTTTTAGTTTATAGTAGTTTATAGAAGTTTATATAAAATACTGATACTAATAATTAATAACAAAATTTATATTTATTCTGATTAATAAAAATACTTCTAAAAGCAAAAGACTATATCCCCTAAACTCATATCACATTGTTTAATCAAACAAAATTTTCAGCTCGCTATGATTTCATTATCACGAGTTAAACAAGTTTAAATTTATCGGACTTTTATATTCAACTTTTTATAAAACTTGAGGGGGGGAGAGAGGGGGGAGAAATAAAAAATATTAAAAAAGGCCCGAATAATGTTGAACTTATCATTTGGCAGGCCCGCAACAATTAGAATCCGATTTATAAGGTAGCGAGCAAAGAAATAACAAGGGACCGAATTGTCTCGGGACCGAATAGTCTCGGGACCGAAATGTCTTGGGACCGAAATGTCTCGGGACCGAAATGTCTTGGGACCGAAATGGCCAGGGACCGAAATGTCTCGGGACCGAAATGGCCAGGGACCGAATTGTCTCGGGACCGAAACGGCGGGGCCGAAATGGCGGGACCGAAGTGGCGGGACCGAAATGTCGTGTACCCGCTTGCGCATTTTATCCCTTTTAAATTTCGAATTTTTTAAGAATTGTTCTTAGAAATTACATATATCTAATAAGTAACTACCATGCTAATTTCATGAATCTGGGCCCTTCAGTAACACAAAAATTGCATTTTTAGAACATTTTTTGCTCCTATACCCTTCTTGAAAAAGTGGCAACTGACATTAAATATAACCTATCTCGGAGCAAGGGCGTCACCATCATTTTTGGTACTTCCTGAGACTGCTTAGAAATCACAATTTAGAACGCTTTTTGCACATTTCTCTTTTTAAATTTCATTTTTTTTTTTTTTTTTTTTTTTTTTTTTAGGAAATGTTCATAGGTATAATTTTTGTTTTATAAGTAACTACCATGTCAAATGGGGCATGGCATTATAGCACCATTACATTAAATATAGCCTGTGTATGAACAGGAACTGATACCATCATTTTGGTACCACTACTTTTGAAATCAGTTTTTTAGTTCCAGAAATACTTTCTAAAAAAAAAAAAAACTTTACTTTTTTTATAATATTAGTATAGACCACCACAAAGGGAACTTAAGGAAAGCTTCCTCCTGCTCTCGTGCCAGTTAATAAAATGTTAGAAATCTATTTTTTTTTTTTTTTTTTTTTTTTTTTTGGTAAAAATATTTAGAAAAAATTCTCAATTTCTTTTTAATAGTCGTTCATTAAAGATTTAAGGCAATACAAATATTCTCATTTAGTTTTGTTAGTAAGCTCAAGGAAGTATATAATATTTTTTATCTTGAATTTGGCTGAGCATTCTATATAATTGATTTGATTTCCTCAATATATCAATTACATTTGAAAAAAAGAAATTGCTTAAATGACTGGCATTTCACAACTGGCATTTCAACATAATGAAGGTAAAACATTGAAAAAACCAGTTAATAAGACACTATGCTAGCATTTTTCTTTAATTAATGTAAAAGCTGCTATCGTATTTGAAGCTTTATAACAATCTATGATTGTAAGAATTTTTTGTTAAAATTATAACTTCTTACACTGAAGTATGAAAATATGCAATTTTTAAATATTTACCTCAAGTTAGAATAAATATCCGGTTACATGCCCCCAAAATAAATACCTATCCGACGGCAATTTACCCTTCCCATATCATTGGGTTTTACCATGATACCGGGTGTCCCAAAAATGACTGATGGATTTTAAAATTCAATAACTTGCAAACAGTAACAGTTATTTAAAAAAAATTTGCAGAAGGGTTATGTATAATGACAGGAGTTTTTTTTACCGTATTTTTTTTATTTTAGTTCGAATTTCAAACGATAGGTGACGCTGACGGCGATTGAAAGCCAGGTCGACGCCTCACTCAGCACTGATCACCTGGCCTTCAATCGCTGTCAGCGCCACCTACTGTTTGAAATTCGAACTAAAATAAAAAATTACGGTAAAAAAAACTCCTGACATTATACATAACCCTCCTGCAAAAAATTTTTAAATAGTTGTCACCGTTTGCAAGTTACTGAATTTTTAAATCCATCAGTCATTTTTGGGATACACGGTATATTTCACTTTGCCATTATGTAAATACTATGACAATCGAAGCGGATTACTAAACTTATTTGATTTTTCTTTTAATAAAAATTCATGTATTAATATTAATTTTTAAAAATATCTTTTAAGAAATGAATGCACCTATTTTTTTTTAATTATCTATATATTATTCTTAAAATTTAAAAATGCTATCTTACTTAAAATAAGTAATTTTGCTATACGATTAAACCAAGTGTGGAAAATTAATTTTGCTAAAAATCTAGTGTGTTTTCGCTTTCAGATATCTATTATACATAATACATAATAGCAATAGATGATATGGTATGTGTATTAATAATTAAAAATATCTTCGTATTTTTATTTTTGAAATTTAATTTTAGAAATCTAAATCTAAATAACAGAATACATTGTAAATTGAATAAGACAGACTAGAAAAAAATAGAGTTATCGAAAAATAAACAGAAACAAACTCGAAATAAAATTTTAAATGAGACATTTAAAGTTCAAAAGCTTCTCCTAAACAATATGAATAAAAAACAATAATTCATATTTTACTTTATGCAGATTGTGAGGCTAACAAAATATGATATATTGAAATATGTAAAGTATATGTTTATGGTCATGTTAGCAGTCTTAAAACGCGTTTTCTGTCAGAAAAAATAGGCCACTGTCCAAGTGACTTGGAAAAACACTTACCTGTTTACAAACTAATTCTCTAAATGGATTTATAGAATTGAAACAATATCTAAATAAAAGCGTCTAACCTTCAGACTGGTTATCAAGCAGTTTAGGCGGCTTCTGTTAAGAAAAATTGTTTGATTGTTTCAAGCTTTGTCGTTTTTCTCAAGTTACATTTCATTGCTGCACTCAAATTTCATAGCTTTATAAAAAAAGATAAATAAACAGCTTTTTCTTTTGAATCTTTTAAACTGAAGAACGAGGATACAATCTTCTTCTTTTCTGGTTCAAAATGCAACGAGTGGATAAAATTCTATCCTGCAGTTTGAAAGTTGTACTGAAAACATATTTGATTTTGTATTTGTGTAACATTGTTTCAAAACGCAAAAAAACATAGAAGAGTGGCTCAATCATCTGTGCTTTTAGTACAGGTAAAATAGGACTTTTTAAAAGCAATTAATTGATGGCCGTTTACCAAATTTTGAAAACGATGTTCGTTTTGATACTAGAAATGGCAATACGATGAGTTCTCAAAAATAAAGCTGTTTTATCATGTTTTGTGGAAGGGGGAGGGCAAAAAGGAGAATATTTTTTAACCCAGAGATGGAGGATCATCCAAAATTTTTTAAGTAGGTCGAATGACATCATCCGCAAGTCCATACGATAATTTATTACAAAGTTATCAATCAAAGTCGAAAATTATACTTTATGAAGGTAAATTATATTTTTACTATAACAACTGAGGGCCATCCGCAAAAATTTGGGAAGAGATCATTTTAGCACTAGAAAAGAAGATTGAATGAGTCCCCAAAAAATAAAGTTATTTTGCCATGTTTTGGGAAAGATAAAAGAGAAATATTTGAACTCAGAATGCGGGAAAATTCGCCATTTTTAATTAAATTACACTATCATTGCTGCAGTCAAATTTCATAGCTTTATAAAAGAAAAAGATAAATAAACAGCTTTTTCTTTCGAACCTTTTAAACTGAAAAACGAGAATATAATTTCTTCTCTCCTGGTTCAAACTCCGAAGAGTGGATAAAATTCTATTCTGTAGTTTGAATGTTGTACTCAAAACATATTCAATTTTGTATTTGAATAACATTGTTTCAAAACACAAAAAAACAGAAGAATGGGGCAATCATCTGTACTTTTGGTATAGGTAAAATAGGATATTTTTAAAGCAATTAATTGATGGCCATTTACCAAAATTTGGAACGATCTTCGTTTTGATACTAGAAATGGCAATACGATGAGTTCTCTAAAATAAAGTTGTTTTATCATGTTTTGGGGGGCAAAAATGAAGACATGTTAAACGAGAGATGAAGGATAATTCAAAACATTTTAAGTAATATCAATTGGGTATCGCTTTGACGTATTTTTTAATTCTGAATCGAATGCCATCATCCTCAAGTCGATACGATAATCTTTTATTCATAATTTTTTACAAACTTATCAATCAAAGTCGAAAATTATACTTTACGAAGATAAATTATATTTTTACTGTAACAACTGATAGCTATCCGCGAAAATTTGGGAAGGCATCGTTTTAGCTCTAGGAATGAAGATTGAATGAGCCCCCAAAGTTATTTTACTGTTTTTTTCCTTTTTTTTTTTTTTTTTTTTTTTTTTTTTTTTTTTTTTTGAGGGGGGGGGGGGGGGGAAGGGAAATATTTCAGCTCGGGATGCGGAAAAATTCGACATGTTTTATTAATAACGATCTTTTTTTTTTTTTTTTTTTTTTTTTTTTTTTTAAGGGGGGAGGGAGGCAAAAGTGAGGGCATTTAAGGACCTCAAAAGCCAAGTGGTAAAAGTGACAAAAATTCGATTTGGAGTAAATTGAGTTCAAAGATATTTTGAACATCAATGATAAATGACTGAATTGAAATAAGAAACCTGCCGCTCGTTTCATTGTGGTCTTTGAACTTTTATTTCAATAACTGCGGAAAAAGTAGAGTAGAAATTTCTTTTAATTTATAATTAATCAATATTGATAATTATTCGGCAAAAGTGGTTGATCTCTGAAATGCAGCACATAATTAGTAAATTTATTAGTATTTCATTTAATAAAAAGAAAAAATCATATTTACTGGTCGTCTGCAACCTTAGTTCATTTTTTTTTATTTTGTCACCTATAGCCCTCGGCGTATGGGGTCGTCATTTATAATCCAAAGAGGGAGAGTAATTCAAATAATTTTAATTAGGTCAAGTGGTGTATCGTTTCTAATGTATTTTTTAAATTCTGATTCTAATGACTGACACCATCCGCAAGTAGACAGGATAATTACTTACAAAATTATCAGCCAAAGTCAAAAAGTATACTTTATGAAGGTAAAATAGATTTTCAAAATAACAACTGATGACTATCCGCAAAAAGTTGGAAAGACATGGTTTTGGCACTAGAAATTGCTTCCATACACGTTTAACATTAGCGAGTGAGTCTTTCAAGGTGATTGAAATAGCCTTTTAAGCAGGGATCGAAGCATATCGGACGAATTTTATTGTTCTTCCCAGTAGGGGGAAGTGGGGTACATTGATACAGCTTTTTTCTAAAAAATTTTTTGGTGTCTAGAAAGCAGAAATGTCAAGTTATTTTTCTATGTGATGTCAGCAAAACCATGTACTGTGTTATAAAAATATACAATCGTTGTTTTATATATTATTTTTGCATGTAATTTAAAAAAAAATCAAAAAAAGTAATTTGTATCAATGTGCCCCATCCCCAAGGCAAATTGATACACTTTGATACGCCTGGGAAAAATGGAGACAAAATAACACCCATGCATATTTTTCATAAAAAAATAGTTAGAAAACCATTTTATATTATTTTTAACAATTCAAATCACCCACACTTTATTTGTAAGCAATATTAAAGCAATCAATATGAAATGTTTAATGACCTGATGCTCTGATTCTTCCTTGTCTAATTGTTGACAGTAGTAACTTGGTCATATCTGATACTTCAACCCCAGCATTATCTTCTTTCTTTGGAAAGATGAAAAATTACCAAGTTTTCTCTTTATAAATCGGTTTATATACAGAAAATAAAGAATAATTATATTAAAAATTCTGTTTTTAATATAATTATCCTGTGCTGTTCTGCAGCTTGTTTCTCTTACTTAACACTTTTTATGTAGAAAATACTTCTTTCTCTTGAGAATTGATATAAATTTGAGATTTTTCAGGCACCGTCCTTTTCTTTAATTAGTTCTACTAGCACTATATGTTGGGTAAGTTCGTACGTCTTCTCTTTGCAAAAATACTATAAAATGTTCTAATATAAAGAAATTAAAATTATTTCACTTCAATAAAAACTAATATTAAAAATTTTTAGGGAAAAATGATTGGATTAAGGAGTGCATTGTAAAAAAAAATAATAAAAGGTAATGAAAAAATGAACTAGAAAAAGATTTAGGTTGTATCAATGTGCCCCGACAAAGACTGTATCAATGTGCCCCATACAGCCATTTTGAATAAAATGAGTCTCAAATCCAATACTTCATAATTTATCTAACAAAAAAGAATCAGAAACTGATAAAGAGTAGTTTTACTTGCCAGAGAGAGTATTCTTTTCGGTTGAAAATACTGCAACAGTTGTATAATACCATTTCAATTGTACAACTCAAATTTACTTTTAACCTACAAAAACAATTAATCACTTGTCCCATTTCAAAAAACAACTGAATAATTCCAAAACTTTCTGTATGTAGTTCAATGCACTAGTATCACCTTTTGGAGCTGTTGTGAAACTTCCTGTGATGACCCTGTGTGCAGTACAGGGGATGTATCAATGTGCCCCATGTATCAATGTCCCCCACTTACCCCTATATTTTTTCAGTAGTCTTCATAATATATTCTAACTGCATATCTTATAAAAATATCTTTTGAAGAATATTCATAAAAAATACTAATACATTTCATAAAAAATACAGGAATAAGATTTATCGTATATGCTCCGACCATCGCCTTAAACGATAAAATTGGGTAATCCTAAAGCCTTTCTTCTGTCTTATGAATTTTTTAACACTACAAATGTTAAAACAAGTCTGGAATTGCACGTTAAGCGTGGCAAATGAGGTGCGTTCGTATTATAACGAAGTTTTTTAAATATATCTTGGTGTAAGTATATATTATAGTGGCCGAAATCTTTTATATGTTCCTGTAAATAATATCTGCTTTCTATCATACAGGAAGTAATTTCTAGTAAGCCTCAGCAACGTATGTCAATGTCATAAAAATGTGAAATAGTTTAATATAATTAAAACGCTCTCCAAACAATGTTTTCCCCTATACCATTATGTAATGGAATGCTTTTGTGTGGCTCTATAAATCATACAATGTAAAATAACAAATGTTCTTTGCACCTCAGATTGTACAGAATGTATGTTTTAGTATGTACTTCGTAGATGCATATCAATTTTATTACGTTAGAAATAGTGTAACATCAGTAAAATGCACTTGAAATTATTTTTTCCTATTGGTCGTCATGTAACGGGATACTTTTGATTGCACCTGTAATTAAAATATGCACCCAATTTTCATAAAATTTGAAATGACACGACAAAATTCTACAAAAGTTATATATTTTAAGTTTCAAACGATTCAGTTGGGTAGTTTTTGTTCTGTTATATGTGGACGTACTGAACGACGACTGTAGTAATTTTCATAATTACGAACGCGCCTTAAAAGTACTACATATGCAAAAATATAAGTTGTATCATGTCTCTACTTTTGAATGAAAAACGTGGCGTTCTTCTTACTCAGTTTATTTAGTTAAGCAGGCTACCAAATGAATAACTGAGAGTCGAAGTTCGAATGTTCGATACCAGCACTAAGAAAACGGGCAAAATGTTCAACCCTTTTCTATCACTCATCTATATAATAAAGGCCAAACGTATCTGTGCGTAACGCATACGTCATGTTTTGAATGGCAACACTTTTCGATGAAATTTTAATTTTGCAATTTTCGCTATTGTAAAATTTTAAACTTCTGGACATAGCACGTTTTCGACATTTATACCATCGTATGCAGAAAAATATGCACGTTTAAATGCAGTTTGTTAGAAAACTGTATCTCAATTTGTTTTTGAGATATTATTTTTTTTTATAGTTTTTAGTTCATTTTCTCTAATGGTGACAACTTAAGTATCGCATTTGTGTGGGAAAAAAAGGAAAAATATCCATAGAGTAAAAAAAAAAAAAAGGAAGATGAATAGAGATGCAGTTTGGTGGCTGCAGGTGACGCTAAAAAATCATCTCTAAAATTCGCTGCATTGCATCAACACAACCACGTACTTTCGCAAGAAAGAAAAACTTTTAGCGATACAGTTTTAATTCATAATACAATGAAATGCTATTTTAGAATGCTAAAATATAATTATATATATATTTTTTTTTTGTTATTTAGAGAAAAAAATGATGTTAAAGGATTCGGTCTCTGTTCTTAGAGACTGTTTTGTTTGGCCCGAATAAGAGACTTAAATTGGAAGAACAACGCCCATGAAACCGTTTTAATTGCATACTTCACCTCCATTTATCTCTTTTCTACGTGAAAAATAACAGATCATTGTATATTTTAGTTGCCATTTTTTCATAGCAACCGAAAAAAATAGTAATTAAAAACGTGTTATGTCAAAATATCGTCGGCTATAAAACCCAGTGAATGTTGTTGGTTTTATTTCGTTTTTTTCCTATCAATTTAATAACTTTTAGTTCGTTGCAAACTTAATTTACAAAATATACATTAATTAATCTTTACAAAAATGTATTTTAAAGAATATCTGTGTATCATATTTTCTTAGTTGATTTTATAAACTGAAATAATGCAATTTTATTCTTTGGCAAGATCTTTGGCTAATAAATTCTATCTTGCGTCTAATACGGAAGTACCGATAATTTTCAAAGCTTTATATGATAACATAATTAATATTTTTCATATAAAATTGCTGTTTGGAATTAGTTGGCAGTTTAAAAAGTATATTACGTAAGAAAAATTTATTTGACTTTTCAATTTTAATTTTTAAAAAAGTTTTTCATCTTTACTCTGTGACCCGGGAACCCCGGGTTCGGTGTACTAGTTCTAATAATAGCAAATCTCTTTGCTTCTTTAACACTTTCCAACATATAGCTGAAAATGTTTATGCATTCCGTTTGTCTGTCTATCGGTCTGTTTGCAGTCTGCCCGCGCTCTAATTTCATAAATGTACTCGGCATAAATAGATTAAACCAGTTGGATATTGCACGTGAACGTAACAAATGAGGTGCGTTCGTACGATAACGAAGTTTTAAAAATATTCAGATCTTGCTGATATAGTAGAGCGTACTCCGGATACAGTATAGTAGTCGAAATCTTTGTGTTTTTGTAAATATGCAGGAAGAATTTTTTATTACACCTCAGCAACGTATATCTTATTCATAAAATGTGAAATAGTTAATATAATTAAAACACGTACCAAATTATGTTTTCCTGTATAGCATATATAGTGGAATACTTTTGTGTGGCCCTGTAATTTAATAATAAAAATTCTTTGCATCACAGATTGTACGGAATGCATATTTTAGTATATATTTCATAGATTCATGCCAATTCTATTATGTTCGAATGAGTGTAACATCATTAAAATGCATTTGAAACTTTTTCACCATTGACCGTAATGTAACGGAATCCTTTTGAATGTCCCTGTAATTGATCTATCCATCCGATTTTCATAAAATTTGAAACGACTCGACAAAATTGTTATAATTATGTATTTTAAATTTCAAATGATTCGGTTGGGTAGTTTCTGCGTTGTTATATGCGGACAGACGGACAGACAGACAGACGGACGGACTGAGCGACAACAATAGGTGCTACGTATTTACATAATTACGAACGCACCTAAAAGGTTTAATGTATAATGCTTTGTTTTGAAAAATGGTAGCATTTGTAGTTCATTTATAGGGACACACAAAAGAATTCCGTTATTTTATAGTCTTTGCATAAATCGTTTTTGTTGCATTTTATTGATGTTATGCTATTTTAAACATAAAAAGATATTTTAAACATAATCGGTATGCAATACTGATATAAAAGTGAACGTGTTTTCTCAGGAGTATACAATAAATAAAATTTATAATCCGCATACAGGAATGAACAAAAGTACTATTACAAGGCTGAAACAGGCGATTATTTCTTAATTCTAACTGACACCACTTTCTCAAAATAAACAAGTTGGAAATTGCACGTGAAGCGTAGCAAATGAGGTGCGTTCGTACGATAACGAAGTTTTAAAAATATTACTTTCATATATCAATCTCATAAAATTGTAAATAGTGAATTATAATTAAAACGCTCATCAAACAATGTTCTCCCTATAACATTATGTAATGGAATACTTTTGTGTGGCCTTGTAAATCAATAACAAATGTTCTTTGCACCAAAAATTATGTAAGATGCATATTATAATATGTACTTTATAATTGCATATAAATTTTATTAAGTTCGCATGAGTGTAACACGATTAAAATGCATTTGAAACATTTTTTCCCATTGACCGTAATGTAACGGAATATTTTTGATTGTCCCTGTAATTGATCTATGCATCCGATTTTCATAAAATTTGAAATAACTCGACAAAATTATGTAATAATTATGTATTTTAAATTTCAAACGTATAGAATATATTTGAAACTTTTTCCCCATTGACCATAATGTAATTGAATACTTTTGATTGTCCCTGTAATTGATCTATGCACACGATTATCAAAAAATTTGAAATAACTCGACAGAATTATGTAATAATTGCGTATTTTAAATTTCAAACGATTAAAATGCATTTGAAACTTTTTTCCCCATTGACCGTAGTGTAATGGAATACTTTTGATTGCCCCTGTAATTGATCTATGCATCCGAGTTTCATAAAATTTGAAATGACTCGACAAAATTATGTAACAAATATGTATTTTAAATTTCAAACGATTCGGTTGGGTAGTTTTTGCGTTGTTATATGCGGACAGACAGACGGACGGACTGAACGACCACTATAGGTGCTACGTATTATATAATTACGAACGCACCTAAAAATCCCGTAATACACACACACACTGGTAACATTTGCAGGAGAAATATACTTCCAAATTTATATTATAAAAATACTGGTGCAAACAGAATGTAAAAGTAGTCGCCTGTGGCAGCTTTATATTACATTAACATAGTTGCTACAGGCAACTATTTTTATCTCTGTTCCCATCAGTGTTTTTTTTACGTATATTTCTCTTGCAAATGTTTTCAAACTATCTGTTAAGATTCCTGTATTGAGAAGGTAGTGCCAATTACATTTAAAAAATGGTCGCCTGTGGGAGCCCTGATTAATGATATATGAGGGAGAAATCTTTTGCTGTGTATCTTAATGTTGTTGTGATACTTCAAACTCAATGAAATCATGGAATTGGACTACAATGTATTTTTTATAGAATATGGAGTGCATAGAATTTACTGCTAGTTTGCAGAGTTTCACAAAAAAATTCGGACAGAACTAGTTAACCGGAATTTACAGGACTAATTAACCCTTTCCGGCACTCATAAATTCTGCTAATATAATGAGAAATTATCAACTGACACTGGAATTTACAAACGACATTTTTAGAAATTAAGAACTCCTTAATTTAAACTTTCATTGTAAAAGAAAAATTATATTAAAATATTATTGATGCTGCTCGCAAGTTTGGAATTAAAATAAGGCGTGCCCGGACTGGGCACAATGTGCCGGAAGGGGTTAACTGAATATTGTTATTACTCTAATATTGTTATTACCCTGTATTTCTGTTGTGTTTATATAATTTTTATCATTCTTATTTTTTTATTTGTCGATTAATTTAAACTTTATTTTTTTAACTAGAAAATTAAACACGCAAATAAAATTTAATACTGAACCTTTTTCACCAAATAAAGATAACCTGCTTCATTAATGTCATCAATAAATCATTACCTTAGAATTTATTAATTTTATCTAACTTGTAATTTAAAATAAAAAAAGGGTAATAAATGCCTGATGTCAATTTTGAAGGTAACAAATAAAATAAACTAAATATAGCACGAAACCCATTTATAGTATTACACATACAAAATTGATGTATAAGATAATTTACTTCTTTTCAAATCCGTGAATCTCAAATAAGGGTGGGAAACTTGCGCTTCTAGCTAATTAATATTGGTTTTTAATATACATACATTTTATTTTTCATAAATAAACTTGAACAAGCTAAAATTGCTTTAAAAATTAGAACAGTTGATTAAGATGCTATTGAAGGCCAAAATACTATTCTATTTGCAAACAAACAATGATGCAATCATCATTCTATATTACACTATATGGGAAGTTGCTACCTAACCAAATACGTTGGATGTTTCAATGACACAGTAGGGTGGAGTAAACATGTGGCGACCACGTGGTGATAGAAACAACACTTTAAAACATGATTTCCTGTAATGATCAAGATTCTTGAATTTTTATGAATTTCAAAATTTTGTATATAAACCCTCTGTTCCGATAACGGTATTCATTACTGAGCAAAGCAGTAAAGTATACCTATTAAAATGATCGCCAAGGTAAGTGTAATATGTCTAATTTTGAAAATTTTGCCTAATATTGTTATCTATATTGCAATGTATGAACTTCTTTTATCTAAATAACTTGTGTATCTATCTATGTTCTAAAAGACAAATGTGCCAGTATGTAATGTTGACGTCATTTTAGAAAAGGCAATAGCAAATTAACTTTTATTATATTTTATTGTATTTTTTTTTAATTTCTGATCAACATATATAACCAACACATATTTATCTTTTACACCATCCGATAGCGAAAAAAAAATGCACGTTTAAATGAAATTTGTTTGAAAATTATACATCAATTTGCTGAAATTTTAGCTCATTAAAAAAATTCAAGCGTGATTTTTTTTTAAATCTATATCTCTGTTATTTGCAGACAGGCGATTAAGATAAAATCTATTTACACTAAAATTTATAAAAATAAAATAGTTCACAGTTTGCTTCCGGCTTATATTCCATAAAGAAATTGAAACTTTATTGAGCGTGAGGAGGCAGCACAGAAAAATCACCTCGTGGAGTTCACGGCTAAAATTTCAGAATTAGTTAAAACTTCATTAGTTTATTAAACGAAATTGATTTGTCCAGTCCTGTTTCGCTGGAAAACACCTGAAAATCCGATTTCAGTGATTGACTCGTAGATTTCCCATTGTGTGCTTCCTGCTTCCACTTCTCCATATTTTCACACCTTTAAGTGCTGGAAAACACATTGGTACACTTGCAACCATTAAAATCAGATTTTCATTTATTTTACATCAAGATAGAATTTGGCAGAGCTTATAACGTTTTAACCTTTTAACGTTCATTGATTTCTCTACGAAACCACAAAATTTTAATTCCGATATGCAACAACGACACCGGAATTTTAATAAAGAAAAATTCATTTTATTATACATGTGAAAAATCACTTTTTCTTATTTACAAAAATATTTGTACGCAGTTACCGGTATCAATTATTTATTTCAATATCTTAGCAATTAAAATGCTCTGAACGTTAAAGGGTTAACCCATTCGTGCCCAGCATCTTTTGCGTAAATTTTATTTGGTTGGCACCACTATTTTTAGAAGATTTAAGTTTAGTTCATTAATCACGAAAATGCATCATTTAAATAAAATAACTATTGCTTTTCTTTTTAACCGTTGTCAAAAATAGTGCTGAATGCACCTTTTGAAGCGTCCCTAAAAAGGGACGCTAGGCACTAATGGGCTGATATCCAAATCGAAATTTAGTAACACTGGAATTTCAGCCGTGAATTCGATGAGGAAATAAGTGTATGGTCTGCCGCCGCCTAGTCTATTATAAATCCATAAATCAAATAATAAAATATAAATAAAACGCAAATTTAAGATAAATCATCGAACCCTGCCTAAATCACTATAATTAGCAGTATAAAAAAAATCTATTTCTATTTTTAGGCTTTTGCGATTTTTTCAACTTCAATAGAAAATTATTGCTTTTAATATATTTCAAAATTTTATTTTAACCGCTTCCCTCTTATTTGCCCTACGTCGTACCAGCAACCTGTTTTTACCAATCGTGATTTCCCCTCACCCCGTACGGGCATCCATTCTCCAATCATAATTTATTATTCTCAGCAGTAAAATTTTATTGTAACTTTTTCATTATTTAATCCGAGCATTTTTTAGGTGCGTTCGTAATTATGTAAATACGTAGCACCTATAGTTGTCGTTCAGTACGTCCGTCTGTCTGTCCGTCCGCATATAACAACGTAAAAACTACCCAACCGAATCGTTTGAAATTTAAAATATATAATTGTTACATAATTTTGTCGAGTCATTTCAAATTTTATGAAAATTGGATGAATAGATCAATTACAGGGACAATCAAAAGGATTTCGTTACATTACGGTCAATGGGGGAAAAAGTTTCAAATGCATTTTAATCGTTTGAAATTTAAAATACATAATTATTACATAATTTTGTCGGGTTATTTCAAATTTTATCAAAATCGGATACATAGTTCAATTACAGGGACAATCAAAAGTATTCTGTTACATTACGGTCAATGGGGAAAAATGTTTCATATGCATTTTAATGGCGTTACACTCATTCGAACATAATAAAATTGATATGCAACTATAAAGTACATACTATAATATGCATTTTGTATAATCTGTGGTACAGAGAACATTTTGTTATTGATTTACAAGGCCACACAAAAGTATCCTGTTACATAATGGTATAGAAAGAACATTGTTTGGTGTACATTTTAATTGTAATTAACTATTTACAGTTTTACGCGATTGATACATGAGAGTGATGTTTTTAACATTTCGTTATCGTACGAACGCACCTCATTTGCTACGCTTTACGTGCAATTTCCAACTTGTTCTAAATTAATTAGACATAAATTTCTGTTTTGATAAACCGACGATAAAAGATAAAAAATTCTGTAAAAGGCATGTAAGAATAAATATTATTTGAAAGATTTAAAAAAATGTGTTCAGTTAAGTGGTTAATTATTATCGCTATATTTTATATATAAAAATGATTTTTGATGAAAAATCTGAAAAATCTATCAAATGTAAAATATTTTTTAGTTTTCAACTATAAAATATATATATGCAGGGTTTGTACGCTTAAGGGACTTAAAACCATTTTTTGCCAGAATTATTGTAAAGTAACATTTGACTTATTTAAAAATGAACAATTTTATCTTCAGATGTAACAACCACTACTTTACGAAATTTCTGTTACTAAAATCTATTGAATTAATTTATGCGTACAAAACTTGACCTACCGTTTTCACCTTTATTCTGTAAACCGAATAAAGAACTCCTTGTAACTATAATATAGGGTAATGTTAAAATAAAAGTCTGTTTGTTCAATGTAATATAATGTTTCTGGAATTTCGTTTTAATTTTCAATGTTTTGTTCAATATTTTTACTTTTATGCTATTAGTAAGTTTTATTATTGGATAAATAATGTTATTAATAGATTTTAAAATACAATTCAACTAATATCATTCAACGAATTTATTTCATACTTTAATAATGATATTTGATTATAATGATAGTTAATTGATTATTATTATTTTAATTATTGTTAAGTTAGTGATTCCCAGGGTTCGTACGTGTCCTAGAATTTTGCAGAAAAGAAACTTTTTCGGCACCAGTATTTTATCATTATGAAATCTTTCCTTAACCCCCTTCGCAACGGGAGCCTTTTACGAAATTTTTAATGTTTTGTCACCGGTTTTTAAATATAGAAATTTGTGCTTTATTAAATCGAGAAAGAACTCCGATTAAATAAGGTAAATTTTTAAGTAAAATTTTACTGGTGGGGTGTTCTTAAGCCTTTTTGTGGCACGTATACGTGTTGCTCGCCTAATAGGGGTTAAGGGTGTTAGTTCTCAACTGCTCCGCTCAGCAAGCGCAAAACGTTTTGACACATTTACAAATTCAATTTTAAATAGACAGATATAAAATTGGAAGAACTGACTATCCCTCATAGCATGCATAGTCACAGTGAAGTCACAATGACGTCATTGTGAGTCACTTTGGTCACATCACATCTGTGACCAAAATGCCACCACTCAGTGACGTCACATTGTCACTGAGATGTGACTTTTTTAAAATTTTTTTACTTTTGTGACCACTTTGTAAAGTGGTCACAAACGAGCTCTAAAACGGCTATAACGACTTCACATTTTAGTCACTGTGACTTCACATCGGCGATCGACGGTCACAAAGGGACTTTACAACGACGTCGCAGTGACGTCACCATGCTTTACGGGATGTTAGCTTGTTGCATGTTAGCCATAGTTAGCCTTTGCCCAGAGCAAAACACTATAGTTTTACTAAATATTTTGTTCAATATTTTTACTTTTATACTATTAATAATTTTTATTATCAGCGAAAGAATGCTGTTATGATAATTTAAAATGCAATTCGATTATCATCATTCAAATCATTTACATCAGAACTTAATTATAATGATTATTAAAATCTTGAATGATAATTATTTTTCGCATATTACGCGCGCATTAAAAGCTGCAGACTTAACAGCAATAGCAAAATTTTAGTTTGAAACCGCAGAAATGTTTCTGCGTATAATTATATTACAAGTGTATAATAAATTAACAATTCTGGATTTTTATGTACGTATTAATTACTTTTGAAATTTTTTGGACATTTTCATTTTTACTTTCGGCCGAAAATAGGAAGATTATCGAAATTAAGTTTAGGTTCAACTAAATCTTAAGGTCTGTGCAAATATAATGTTATCATTTTACGGGAGAGGGGGGATCTGGGGCATGATATCGTGAGAGGGAGGAGGCTTGTCTTTGGAAGGAGCTGGGTTGTCTTTTAATATCGATATCATTTTTGATCCAATCAAAATCTTCTGTTTTTATTTCTAATATGGTCTTTGGCTTAAAATAATATGCTCTTTTTTTTTTTTTTTTTTTTTTTGTCGTTTATCTATTTTAAAGAAAGTACAAAGTTATTATTAAAATCGCTAAATTTTTATAAAATTTTTTCATTCTAAAATAAAGAATACCTCCAATGTTTGACATTCCTATTCATCTTCATATGTGTATGCATGTATAATATATAATAATAATCATAATATACATCACGTATTTGAAATATATTTCAAATGAAGCTTCTGTTTACTAATAAACAAAAGACAAAGAATATCGTTCGCTTATTTTGTTGATAAGAATTTCCATCTGTCCCTTATCCTTCATCTGTTCGGGGCAAGTACAACAAGACTTTGTGAAATATGTTACAAAAAACTATTATAAAATACGTTTAAATTGTAATTATTTCTTTTAAATGATACTTGAAAAAAGTCATGTTTTATTGACTTCCCTTGGTTTGTATCAGAAAAATATGTGAAAAATAAGTTTAACCAGTTTTGTATATTGCCCTAAACAAAATCACGGTTTGAGAAATATGTGAATATATGTGGAGTGTATATAATGTCTGTGTTTACTGATAAATAAAACAGAAAGAGAAAAAAAATGTTTCAAACTTGTTTTGTTGATGAAAATTTCTATCTGCGCTCCGCAAGTGCAACAAGAATTTATTACTGTTGAATGCATTATGTAACAAAAAACTATTATAAAATACTTTTAAATAGTAATTATTTCTTTTAACTGTTATTTGATAAAAGTTGATATTTTATTGACGTCTCAGGATTGGAATCAACAAAGCACGTGAAAAATATATGAAACCAATTTTGTGTATTCCTCCAAACAAACAAACAACAACAAAATAAAATTTCTAAAATTTAAAAAATTTACCTTTAATAATAAGTTTATAAACGGGGGGGGGGGGGATGTTCAAAATATGATAACTTATGATATCGGAAGAGAGGGAGAGGGTCCAAAATTTCGAAAAAGCTGATAACATTATATTTTTACAACCCCTTCGTTCATTTACAATGTTAATAAATTATTTTTTGTTCAAATGTTTATTATTTTGCGACTAATTCAAATTGTTTTAATTTCAGGTTGTTCTTATCTTCGCCATCGTGGCAGCTGCCCATGCCAGTGTCCTTCTAAATTCAGGAATCTACGGCCCTGGGTATCTGAGCGCTGGAATACTCGCTCCTAGACTGGCTGCCCCCATAGCACCCGTTGCTGTTGCAAAAGGCATTTATTCTCCAGGACTCATCGGGGCTGCTCCCTATGCCTACGGGGCCGGAATCTATGCTCCGATTGGCCTTAAAAGCGCTGGAATTTTGGCTGCTCCAGGAGTTGTCAAAACAATTTATTAATTTAAAGACATAATGTAATCCAAAATAAACAAGCTAATCAATAAATGTCTATTTTTAAGTAATAATGAAGCTTTTTTTTTCTTTAGGGGTGCATCCACAAATGATGTCACACTTGAAGGGAGGTAGAGGGGGGAGGGGTTCTTGAAACTGTGACAGTTTGTGACAAGGGGTGGGAGGGTCTAAGGAGAAATGTGACATCACACATTATGATTAAAAAACAGCAGATAAAATTTTGAAATTGTTTTAAGATTAAAGTATTTTGTGATCTCAAAGTAAAGATAAGATTTATATAAAACCAAATATATTAAATTCCATTTTTAATTCCAAAATACTACTGTTTCCAATTGCTCTTTCATATTAATGTTTTATTACTATAGTACATTAATTATGTTTTTTACTGTAAACTTGAGTCTTATTTCATACAAAATAAGCATATAAATCATTTTTATTGTCATGCCCAAAAACGTTATTAAAACACAGATCTTTAACATAGTGCTATGTTTCTGAATTACAAGGATATGTTTATATATGTGACGATTTAAAGTTAGGGAGGGGGCAGAAACATCATCGCCAAGTTTCCCTTTCTCCGCACAGAAGTCATGGCCAGAGAGAAAAAAAACAAAATAAATACATGTAGAAGGTCCAAATAATCACTCCTTGGCTGCTGCAAGTTCATTTTATTAAACTGTAACTATATTAGAGAGAAAAGCTCCTGTTGCAGACGATATTTTTCCGAAACATCCAAAAAATATTCCATCAAGCCGTACTCATGCAAGAACGCACCCAAAAATCCTTCTTCTCATCTCTCTTACCACCTCTCGAGCTTCTCGAGCAAAAGAGCTTCTCGAGCTCTTTTAAATCTAAAAAGAAAATTCTAGAACATTCTCTAACCTCAAACCATCATTCTTTTATGTAAACAGAATTCTTGTCCAGCTTCGAGATTAAACACTTCATTCAGACGATAATTTTATTTTTAAAAAATATTATTTAACCAATTTATAATCGACTCAGGATTTTAAATATCTTAGGCAGACGATTTTTATAGACTATTAATTTTAAGAGAAAAAGAAAAGAAATGAATTTATTGATATGCACACTATCAAAGGTTGACTGAGGGAAAATAAATAAATAGATAAAATAAAATAATGATATTTTTTGAAAGGTATGGTTTTGGAATAAATTTAATAAGACTTTCGAAAAAAGGGTTGATAAAAACATAGAAAAAATGAGTTTTATTTGCAATATTACGAAATAAAGTTTAATTAAGAATATTTTTAATTTAGAGCCATCTTTTAAATTTACGCGTATTGGAATAAATGTTTTTTAAGGCGAATTAAGAAATTTATATCGTCTCCATAAAGATTAACAGATTAGATCTAGAAACAAGATTTTTATTTAATAAGTTGAAGTAAGTACGGAATATTATTATAAGAAAATTAAGATAGTATAAAGGTTAGTTTTGGCGAAAAAAAATCTAAAATTTGTAATATATATATAGCGTGAAATGTGACAACAGGGGGGTGGGGGATCGTGGAGTGGGACACTTTCTAACAAAAGGGGGAGGAGGGTCACAAATATTGAAAAACTGTGCGATATCATTTATGGATAGCCAAATATGTGCCTATGGGGGCGGAATCTTTGCCCCGATTGGACTTAGAAGCACTGGAATTTTGGATGTTTCACAGGTAAAACAAATTATTAATTTAAAGACATAATGTAATCCAGAATAAAGAATTGAATTAATATATGTCTATTTTTAAGCAAAAATGAAGTTTTTTTTTGGTGTCCGTAGAACTAGAAGGGTATTTCCATGAGCCCTTGTCATGTAAGTCACATTTTTAGTAACTGCTAAATTGTTAGCCACTGTTATTTTCGAAAGCTTTGCATTGCCTTATTCAATTAATGAAATATCTGTGTTAAAATAAGTCCCATTTTTCTGTACTATAATACTGGTATCCAAAATCGTAGTATGTGACTTACACGACATGTGTTCATGGAATTACCCAGAAACATATGGTAGCCTATGAAAATTATTAATTCTCCCGTGAAAACATACGAATTTGTATAGAAAGGAAACCACAGCAATATGTGCATATTTATACAAAGAGCAAATCCTTTAATTAGCATCTCTTTAATGAACATACAGTTCTGCAATAGAGATCCTGTATTTCCCTCCCCACACAATCAATTCTTCTTCTGTGGTCAGGAATGGACAAATAGCGTAATGAAGTGATTCCTCGTATAACTACTCTTAGGAAACTCTTTGTGTAGCAAGACATACTTATGACAGGCCTATTGATGGAATAAAACGCAAAAGGAATTTTTGAGAGATGTGTTATTTTTCTTACGGATGAGCGATATGAAGTCTAACAATCCTTGTGAAATACAGCTTCACAATGGATTGCACAGCCTTTTCGAATACTCATTTGGAAAATTCGCCATTGACTTACTTTTGTGTGTATGTGCTTGTGTGTGTGTGTGTGCGTGTTCTACACAAGAACCGATTTTGTCAAAGAATTTCTGCTAGGAAATTAAAAAAAAAAAAAAGACGAAAAATACATTTGATTATTTAAATTTTGCGATAAAATGTACATTACTTAAATTATGAGAAAAAGTATTAATAAACATTTAATAAGTCTTAATAATATTTTTCATGACTGTAAGCATTATATCAAAGTGTTTTAGTAGTTTTGTCATAAATATAAGTTTTATTTTGAATTTAAATTTATTTGTGCTAAAGTATCGATATCTGTTTTAAGTTTTTGCTGCTTTTCATTTACTTAAAAATGATTCAAGATTTACAAGATTGAACAAATGTTTTCAACAGTTGCTCATTAATTACAACTATTTGAAATACTAAAACTTCATTAGCTTTGTAATATTTTTTCTGCAATTAACACTTTAGGATCTCAATTACTATTCATTATTATACATGTCTTTTCATTGAGTTTGTATTTTGTCTTAACAATTACATTTATTACTATCAACAAATAGTTATTGAATTGTATATCTATGCATTTCTTATAATGACTTCATTTATGTTTAGGATTTCGCAAAAATAACAATAAAAAAAGTTTGTTTGATCATCTTTGTACCGTCGACGATTCTTTTACTTTACATATTTCATTCTTTAAATTTAAAATATACTTCAGTTTTCTGAACAAATCATGTAGAACAGATAGGTTAGCAAAAGATAGATTAGAACTATCTGAATTACTTGAATTAAGTTGTCCCAAAAGTATCTTTCGTTTTGTTGCAAAAAATAAACGATGGACATTTCGATAAAGGCAATATTGTATTGAAGAACGTTTGTGCCAATCTATTGAACAAATCTTCTTCTATCTTCAGGTAGTCTAATAACACCTTCTTTCCAAAACTTTTTTGATTTGGTGGCAAAATATTTACCAAGGTGATTTTTATGTTATTCAAAGCGTTCATTTCATTTTAGTGAACAGAAATTTTGAGAGAAAGAAACAAATAGTAATCGGACGGAGCGATGTCCGGAGAGTAAAGAGGATGCTAGGAGTTTCTGACAGTCAAGAATACATGCGGAATGGAGTTACCATAATGGAAGATATTATCTCGCTTGTTTGTTATTTCGAGGTGTTTCAAGGCTATTTCTACGTTTAGTTCGTCTAATTGCCAGTAGTAATTTGTAGAATTGATGGTCTGGTTAGGATGAGCGAAGCGAATCCTCTACTAGTCTACTCAAATTACAATTTGTCGTACGCTTTACAAAAAAACTATTCAATATTTTAACTTCAAATTAAACACAAAAATAAATTATGATCTGTAGATTTGCAGAATATAATTTTTTTTACAGTAAAACGTTAAAAAAATTATTATTTTAATTAATTTATTTTACATGTATTTCCAATACGGACGCATTTTAGCAAATAAATAAAAAATGAAACGCGTATATTTTCAGAAAAAAAAAAGTTTAAATCATGGAGTAAATAATTATAGATAGAATCATGATTAATTTATTAAATAAAACATGTTTTCATTATCCCGCAAAATCGTTTGCACAGATGACACTTAAACATTTTAAAAGAATTGTATTATGGATTTTTTTTTTTTTTTTTTTTTTTTTTTTTTTTTGTAAACTGGCAACAAAATAATTGTAAACAAATAAAATTAATTCTTAAATTTGTTATATAAATGAAAAATTAAAAGATCTGCGTGAAGTTGTTGGTTCAAGGTCTTTATAAATATTTTTGCGAAGGTCGTATTGTGGCTAAATAATATCGACTCATTAATCAGAAGGATTTTATAGAAAAATAAGACTTTAATAAGTTCGCAAACACAACAATAATTATTCGTGAAAACGTCACTGCGAGAATGAGAGAGCGCTTCGTTAAAAGGTAATTCCATTAATTGAGTTGCCATTCGCAGAAATTAAAAAGTTCTCCCACGCTGAGAGAATTACAGCAATTCTCATACGCTAACATGTATAAAAACGAAGAAATTAAAATAAAATGTTTTACAGTTAAACATTCATAGTATCAACGAAAGCAGATTTCAAATGTTTTTTCCAGAAAATAGGATTTTGAAGAAGTAACTTTCTTCAAGCTTTCTTCAAATATATTATTCTAAAATAGCTGTCAAAGATTATCGGATGTTGATTACAAAGATTGGAAACATGCATATTTCAAACAATTAAAAAACACCAGTGGCTACTTGAAATTGTAAAAACATCTTTAAAAGAGCTTTTAGTTGAAAATTTAAAAAAAAATTGTAAAAGTTTGCTTCGAAAATATCTTATTATGCCAGTTTTACATCATAAATAAAAAATTAAAAATCGCCAAAAAAAAAAAATAATAACGTTTTTGTTTAATAAAGATGCAAAAAATAATAATAAAAAAAATATTGTTACTTTCAAATATCTGTTTTATAAAATAATGCTTCGCGAATCCAAACAAAGCATGGCTTTTGCTAGTTTAAATCGAAGTCTCTCGTAGTAGATCCAATTTTGCCAAATAGAAACCAAAACTTGCTTCTGTGAGAGTCCAGCTTTAGCGACAGGAATGGGACTTTTATATCGATTAGATCAGGATTTTTTGCGTTCTCGTTTGTTATAAAATATACAAATTTTGTCCACGGAGACCAATCTTTTCAAAAAAGGACCTTTGTGACGTTGAAAATGCGATCTACAAAGTTGCTCGCCAACAGGTCAGGGCAGATTGGCCATTAGCAAATATTTTTATATTCCGTTGCCCCAATACTTTTAAAAACAAGCTTTGTAATATTTCTCTTTAGCAAATGCTGTCAAAGTACGCGTAAAAACGTTTTATTTTTTGAAAGTGGTACCAGTTGAATTAAAAAATAGCACATGAATTGCAAGAGAAACTTTTGGGACAATCTTTAAATGGGAAAAACAAATTGCTTGCGCTCGATTGAGATGTTCTGACGCACCCTACCTACTCTTTGGACATTGTTCTATCCAATTACCATTTGTTTTTTTCTCTCTAAATTCTCTTCACCAAAAAAATTGACTTTTTGCTTTTTTCTGAGAGTCAAAGATACATGTGGAATGGAGTCGTCATAATGGAGGATAATACTTCGTTTGTTTGCTATTTCGAAGTGTTTTATGGCTATTGCTATCTTCAGTTCGTCTAGTTGCTTGTAGTAATTTTCAGAATTGATGGTCTGGCTAGGTGGAAGTCGCTCGTAGTAGATCCAATTTTGCCAAATAGAGACCAAAACTTTCTTCTGTAAGAGTCTGGCTTTAGCGACAGAAATAAGACTTTTATTTCGATTGGATCAGTATTGTGTGCCTTCTTTTTTATCATAAAGTATCCAACTTTTGTCCACAGGGACCAATCTTTTCAAAAAATGATCTTTTTGGTGTTGAAAATGCGATTTACAAAGTTGCGTTGCTCACAAACAGATCGGCTACTAGAAACTTTTTTTTATACTATATTCGCACTAATATTTAAAAAAAAAAACACTTTTTGTAGTATTTTTCTTTTGCAAATGCTGTCAAAGTGTGAGTAAAAGATTTTTTTTTTTTTTTGACAATGCTGCTAGTTGAATTAAAGAGTAGCACATGAATAGCAAAAGAAGCTTTTTCTTTTTTGAGGCAATCTTTGACTGGAAAAAACAAATTTTTCGTGTTCGATTGAAATCTTTTAACGCACCCTTCTTATTCTTCGGACATTACTCTAACCGATTATTATTTGCTTTTTTCTCTCAAAAATTTTCTTTACTGGAAAAAATTAACTGTTCTAATGACATAAAAAATCACTTTGAAAGCAAATAAAAAAAAATTAAAAGAAGTCATTATAAGACTCCTGGAAATATAGAAGAAGGTTCGCAGAACAGAATAGCACAGATATTCTTCAATAAAACCTTACCGTTTTCGAAATACGCTTGGGTTACTTTTAGTCAAAAAGAAAAAAAATTTTGAGACAACTTATAATATCTGTTAAATTCTATTAAAACATGTCTTTTCTAAATGTCTCCAAAAACTCTTCCTTGGCCTATTTTCATTTCAACATTAATTAAATAGTACGCAAAATATGTACATTTGTTTGATTTCAAGCAATGACATATTAGGTAGATTTCGTATGAAATACTACCTATTTCGATCGCTCCCATGTTAGAATTTCTGAAAAATTTTTGCAGATCTACACCGATCACGACCCCTAGACCCCAAAACTACCATTAGTAAAAAAGTTTATATATATATACAGGGTGTCCCATAAGTAATGGGACAAACTTTAAGGGGAGGTAGGGCACATCATAACGATTCAGAATTACATAGGAACCCATGTTCCCAAACGTCATTTTAACCCTTTAAGAGTCAGTTTTATTTGTCGATTTTTCCACATATGTGGGCGTGGCTTTTGAATGTCGAATTTTCAACAAGTGTATTTTATATGCTAATAGTTAAACAAAAAGAATATAAAAAATGAAAATGCTGCTTCTACTCGACGTATTTAACACACCGATTGTATTAATATACAATTAAGTATAGAATTTTAAAATGTCGGAACATAGAAGATTTTAAAAATGTACAGTAGGCGGAGTTATCATAGGAAGGCGAGAATAAATACTTTAAGAAATAAGTATCCACACCGGAAATTGTATTCCAGAATTTGTAGGACAGGAAATTTATAATGCGTTTAATCTTTAGACTTTGCTTTTCTTTCCACAGTAGCCTTGCAGAAATTACGCTGATTGGAATTGTCACCACCCGCTGAAGAGTATGCAACGTTTCACCAATAATGAACTGGCGGATATGCACTTCATATATGGCTTGGCCGAGGGAAATGCAAGGGCTGCACAAAGATTATATTGCGAAAGGTTTCCACAGAGAGTTGCACCGGACCGCCGAATATTTGCTTATTTACATTACAATTTAAGTAATTATGGTTCACTTCGAGGTGATAGGAGTAATGTGGGACGGCCACGACTGTCTCGAACTCCAAGTATGGAACAAAATGTGTTGGATATCGTTGGTAGCAATCCAAGTACCAGCGTACGAAACATCGCTGCTGCCATACGAGGATCTCGAAGTACAGTTCATCGTGTTTTGCGACTTGAAGGATTACACCCGTACCATCTGCAAAGAGTACCATCATTGCTTCCTACAGATTATCCTGCACGTAAAAGTTTTGCAAGTTGGTATCTCGACCAATGTCGTCTAGATCCTCATTTCCCATCCAAAGTTTTATTTACGGATGAGGCATATTTCACTCGAGATGGTGTATTCAACCATCACAATACGCATTTATGGTCTGATGAGAATCCCCAAGGAATGAGACCACATGCTGCCCAACATCGTTTTTCAGTGAATGTTTGGGCTGGTATTGTTGGCGACTTCTTAGTTGGGCCTTATTTGTTGCCAGCGCCTCTGACATCTAGAGATTACCTTATTTTTTTGCAAGAGATGCTACCAAGGTTACTTGACCCAGTACCACGTGATATGTGGTTTCAACATGATGGGGCACCTCCGCATTATGGAAGATGTGTTCGTCAGCATTTGAATCAGGCGTTTGGTCATCGATGGATTGGGCGTGGTGGACCGGTTATCTGGCCACCACGCTCTCCTGATTTAAGCAGCATCGATTTCTTTCTGTGGGGTGCATTGAAAGGTGCTGTTTACGCAACACCGATTGATACAGACATGGATCTGGTTGCGAGAATCGCCTGCGCTGCTGCAGATATTAAAGAAAATCCAGGTGTGTTTGAGCGAGTCCGCCAGTCCATGGTCCGACGTTGTAACGCTTGCATCACTAGTAATGGTGGAAACTTTGAACACCTTTTATGACATTCTTACATGTCACTTACCAAAGTACGTATAATATTTATGACCAATAAATATTTGAGATGATCTCAGTCTTGTGTCTCTTTCTTTAAGTATTTTTGATTTATTTAAAACTCCGCCTATTATAAGTTGTTTCTACATTCTAATATTTTACATTTTCATGGTTATTATTCTTACTAATACAATCAGCGCTCTAAATATTCGAATAGATGCAGCGATATTATACTTCACAATTTTTTCGTCAAACTATTATCATAGAATATCTTTTTTAAATTTAACATACATAAACCACGCCCACATGTGTCAAAAAATAGCCAAACACAGTTAAATTTTACATGGTTAAAATGACGTTTGGGGACATAGGTTCCTATGTAATTCTGAATCGTTATGATGTGCCCTACCTCCCCTTAAAGTTTGTCCCATTACTTATGGGACACCCTGTATATATATATTCATCTATCTATCTATCTATCGGTGTATACACTTTCTTCTGGACACGATAACTTCCATAATTATGCTCAGATTTTCTTCAAACTTTTACATAAAATCAAGGGGCATAAAATCTCGGTTAAGTTCGTTAATGGGCAAAATCGGACCAAGGGAGTGGAAATAGGGAGGGTTTTTGTGAAAATCGAAAAAACGCAATAACTTCTAAATTAAAATAGATATCGAATCAGTTTAAAGTTTATATTACTTCTTTAAAATAGGTCAAAAGTTTATGTGTGACAGATTTTTGATAAAGTTAAAAATGGGCTCAATGGGCGAAAAAAAACAGGGTTTTTGGGAGAAAAAAAATCATAACTTCTTCAATTTATTAGATATCAAATCCAACTAAATTTTTTATAAATGTTCTCAAAAGTATCTAAAACTTTTGTATTTACAAGTTTTTGATAGGAACAACTTTTACCGATGAAAAAAAAAATTAAAAACGAAAAATAAAAGGGGGGGTGGAAAATGAAAAAAATCCATAACTTACCCAATTCTTAAGCAATCAAATCTAATTAAATTTATTTTACATCTTCTTAATAACATCTACGACTTTTATATTAACAAGTTTTTCATAGGACCAATTCTTATAGCAAAAATAAATTAAACAAAAATAGGAGTTGGAGAAAAAAACTCAAATCCAAACTGCTTATATTCTGAATCATTTTTAAATTCACTTTTGATTTTAAACGTATCAAAATGGCAGATCCTCCTATTTTGGAACTGTATAACGTGACGTATTAGCCAGTTTTTTGATAAAATCAGAATATTTTTCAAAAAAGACTGCCAAAAACGGTATTTTGAACAGAATTTCCCAAAGTGATGGTGATTGAAAAAATTGAGGAAGTATAACAAATTGCATTTTTTTCTGACTCATTTTTAAATCCATTTTTGTTCTCAAACGCATCCAATTCACAGGTCCTCTTATATAGAAACTATATAATGTGATGGATTTGCCAGTTTTTTGATAAAGGCAGAATATATTTTAAAAAAGGCTGCCAAAATGGGCACTTTGCACAAAATTTCCCAAAGCTATCATGATTAAGGAATTGAGGATGTATTCAAATAACAAATTGGTTATTTTATGACTCATTTTTAAAATCAATTTTGCTCTCAAACGCATTCAATTGACAGTTTTTTATTATTTAGGAACTAGTATATAATGTGAGAACTCGTCAATTTTTTGATAAAGGCTAAATATATTTCTTTAAAAAGCTGTCAAAGTGGGCATTTCGCACAAAATTTCCCAAAGCGATCATGATTTAAGAATTGAGGATGTATTAAAATAACAAATTGGTTATTTTATAACTGATTTTTAAATTCAATTTCGCTTTCAAGCGCATTCCATTGACAGTTATTTATTATTTAGGAACTGTGTAATATGCCGTATTGGTTTGTTTTTTGATAAAGGTTAAATATATATACAGTCTACTCTCGTTAATTCGAACTCATCGGGACCACAAGAATTGTTCGAATTATCCGAAGTTCGAATTATGGAAAATATGAAATGAAAACATGCTCAATATGGTACTATTACAAAGGAATTAATGTTATAGTGTTTTTTTAATTTATTTCGTCCGTTATCATTAGAACCTTTATTATCTTTATTTCGTCATTATCATTAGAATATGACTTAATATTAAATTAGAATGTATAAATACATAAACTAATTAAAAGATTAGAAATAAGCACAATGGATGAAAAATTTAAAGCGCCACTTATAGACAGACGGGACACTAAAAAAGTGGATATCAAATGCATTGGATTATATGTATACGCGTTCGGAACAATATTCACAAAAATCAAAGAAAGAAAGTTATTCAAATGATCTGAAATCCATGAGAAAGAGAAAAAAAAGAAAAAAGAAAAATCGGAATTCTAGTTAGTTCGAATCAAACGAAGTCAAGAGAAAATGAGTTCGAATTAATGAAAATGTTTAACGTTATTCTACCATTGAAAATTTCGGGACTTCATGTTTAGTTCGAATTAAGCGAAAATTCGAATTATCCGATTTCGAATTAACGAGAGTCGACTGTATTTTTAAAGCTGTCAAAGTGAACACTTCGGACAAAATTTCCCAAAGCGATCATGATTTAAGAATTGAGGATATATTCAAATAACAAATTGGGTTATTTTATGACTCATTTTTAAATTCGATTTTGCTCTCAAAAGCATTCAATTGACAGTTTTTTGTTATTTAGGAACTATATAATTAGCGTATTGGTCGATTTTTTGATAATAAAGTCAGAATATATTTCAAAATATGTTGTCAAAATGGGCATTTGAGCCGAATTTCGCTTAAGATGATTTTGATAAAAACTAGTTCTTACATAAAAATAAATTAAAATTTTTTCAAAAGCGGCCAAAGAAAATTGTTAAGCTGGATTTATCTCTAATCATATTTTATTTTTTGTTGCTGAAATGAGCACTCTTCGAAATCTACCTCCGCCTATAAGCCAAGCCGACAGGGATTTTTTTTTTTTTAAACTGCAATAAATTTATTTGGAAAGCTACAATTAATATTATTAACGTAAAAGTAATATTTTTTTTCACAATATTGATAAAAAACCGGACTCAAAAGGACTAATTAAGGTTAAAAGTACTAATAAGAATTGTAATAAGACTGCAAACATTTTGGAACAAAGAAAACAGTTGAAATAATTGGATGAATAATTCCCGACTTGATTTAAGTAAACCAAAATAGCGAAAAAATACTTAGTGATATAAGGAAAAAGATTGTTAAAAAAAGGAATTAAACTGCATATAAATTTTCATCACAGTTCACGTGCATATCTCGTGAAGAGAGAATAATTTATCTCATTTCTAACTGTTTCTTTTATTTTTCCATTTTCAGGGTCACTCTATTCTAATAAGATGATATGAACAGACGCCCAGATGACCACACCTATTAGCGGTTCATGTGGCATTGCTCCCAACCTTTTTTTTTTTTTTTTTTTTTTTTTTGTAAATTTAAACACAAAACATTGTTTTAATGAAAAAAAAGGGGGAGAAATCATTAATGAACTCATTATCATAAAGATTTATTCGAGGCATAAACAGGTGTTATACTTTTTTTTAATATAAATATTTACTAAAACAGGAGTGAAGAATGGTGTTGACTATAGCTGTTAATAGGGTAAGGTGGGGTAATTATGACAAGGGGTAATAATTTTCCATATTGGAGAAAACTGCGTACAGTAAAATTTTGTTTCATGATTAGATATTGTCCTCATAATATATTTTTCATTTTAGATATTCTTTATAACTGGTCTGAAGCATTATTGATATACGAATAGCAGTTTGAAACAAAGTCTACCAAAATTTTTCATAAATGTATTCATCAGTTTGGAATTCTAGTAATCACAATTACCCCGAGCAAGTGTAAATAATGAAATATAAAGAGAAACTATAGTGGTCATAATTTCTCCACTAGTGGTTTTAATTACCTCAAACTTTTGTGATTGTGAAATTTTAATCGGATAATTATAACCAGCTTTTTAACTTAAAAGCTATGAGAATTTAAACTTTAAAGAGATGTTCTTAAAGGGTCAAAGTTACTTCTTGTGTACTAAAAATATCGGTACTACTCTGTTATTCCGTCGACCAATTTCGCCAAATTATACAAATCGCCAAACTGATAGCCAAATTATACATATTGACATAATTTTTATTTTAAATAACGAAAAAACAAATAATTACTAGAATATTAATAAAAATATTAATAAAAAGTCGAAATAAAAATCACTTAATGACATTTCAAACACGTGAATCGCATTTAATGTCATTGAATGTGACATTCACGATCATCCATTATTGGCATTTAAACTTATAGTTTGGCGATAATTTTTTGGTCGACGGGATAACCTAGAAGTACCAAAATATCACTTTTCCAAACAGTAAATAATTAACAATGTTGAAAATCTACAAAGTGATTATAAATACCTCATCTGACCCTACTTCTAAATTCGCTGCCACCGTGCTGAAATTCAATGACATAATTTTCCCATCGTGAGGATTCTAAAAATATGAAATTTCAAGCATTAGATCTTGAAAAGGGACCTTTGTGAATATCAGAAAAAAGACAACATAAAAGCGCAACCTATTGAGTGGTATTAATCACTACAAAATCAGCCATTATATTTATCAATGTGTATCTTAATTTGAAGTTTGATGAAAATTCGTCCCTTAGTTTCAGAGATAGAGCTACTGTGAAAATTAAGAAAAATTCAGCATATCTGGGCCACTTGTTGGGCGATTGGTATTAAAACGTATAAATAATCATTTCATATCAAAGATTAACTGGATCTGAAGTTTGATAAAAATCCGTGTTTTAATTCTTGTGAAAGTGTTGTTTTGGAAACTGTGAAAAATGCAGCATAGCAGCGCCACCTAATAAACTTCTAAAACTTTAAGAAAAACAATATTTTTTTCTTCGAAATACTTTTAACCTCCTTAGTCTTGGGACATGTATTACGAAGGACCACAAAAAACTGTTTAAATTTTCTATAAGACATTTCTAAGAATGTACCTTAATGTATATCGATACGTATGATATATACACATATATTAAAAATGTCTAGAAGCAATTTTACTAATTCTAGAAGCATTTAAATTCATTTAAAGGGTGTTCTTTACTATCTCTTACAGACAATATCAGGACTGGGGAGATTAATTTATTTAGAAGATTTTTCATAGCCACTCCGAAAGTTTTTTTTTTCTTATTCTTATGTTAAACAAAAAAAGAAACTAGTCGTTGGGGGCCACCGTAATACTTACCCATCATGGATATGTATATGAAAATAAAACATGTGAAAACTATTTATACAATGCATTGCAATTCATAAACAAAAATTTAAATATTGTTAATATACCTGTAGTAATGTTCTATCAAAGAACTGCTGATGTACCAATTTCGACAAATTATATAAAACGCCAAACTACTCAAGTAATTCCGAACTGCGTAAAAGAAACATCCTTATAACTCCAAAAATAATAATTCTATTAACTAACAATTAACTGTGTCGGATTAAGCGTCTCATTTCCAATTAAAATATACCTCTGAATTGAAATTTGAATGAAATACAGGGTCATGAAAAATCAAAGAATGTGGAAAACAGGATTACAAATATCTCGGCAACTAATAATCCGATTGACTTCGTTCTATATGCAAAATGTGTGCTATTTTATTGCCTTTTACGTCCATTCCTTAAAACAAAAAAATTCGAAAATTTTTATATACCTTTCATCAGAATGGATTTTTCGAGGGTCCGAAAAAAATAGTTCCGGATAATCGAGGTTGCTGATATTAAATAGGCTTCGTCCCATTCTTACATACTAACTACATACAAAATTTCAAGTCTCTATCTCAATTTGTTCGGGAGATAGAGCGGTTACAGACAGACAGACAGACAGACAGACAGACACACAGACGGACGGACGGCAAAAAAATTTTTCTAAAAATATGTTTTTCGGAATCTCCACTATCTAAAACGTGTAAATCCGTCAAAAAAAAATTTCGATTTTCAAAACGATTGCAAGACTTACCCTATACTACGTATGATGGGTAAGTAAAAACTAACGCGTCAAGCATAGATTATAAAGAACTTTCCAGCACAATCAGAATAATGTAACAAAGCTGAACCACTTAAAAAATTAAAATTGTATGTCTCATTTCACCACATGGAAATGTATAACGCATTTCAAAACCGAATTTCAGCTGTTCCCATCTACAATCGGAAAATTATCCGAATCCATGATTCCGTTTTGAAAATGAACGAGACTTGTGGCTTGAAGATTGAATTAGTAGTGTTTTAGGTGAACGGTAAAAAAAGAAATATTTAATTGTTGTACCATGAATTTTAATACGTCATTTTCTCAAATTGTCAGGATTTATTTTCAGGATGTTAAACCATAAACTCGGTATCGATAGGGAATCATTACACACTTGATTGTTTTTGCATAGGATTTCTATGGATTCTCTGATAATGGATAAATAATAATTGGATGTTGGGAATATGATTTTCGTATGATCAAAATCTATCGTGATATTCTGATTGAGCTATAAACGAGAGAGAGCAGTAGATTGGAGACAATTTTATATCTGCTTTAGGTTCTTTTATTCTTTTTTTTTTTTAGTTTTATATTGGTATTCTCGATGTATTCCATTAATTTATTGCAATCAGTTCTAAAAAGAATGGTATATACACCAGCTGATTCAACTTCTGGTATTTGATCAATTTTCGTACAAATTACTTCTTTTAATTTCTCTGGTGGACAGGCTATTATATTTATATTGTGTTTCAGTAGAGCATATCTTAATTTTTCGTATAGACCAGGAAAATAGTTAAACTTTTTGTATATCATTTCTTTATGGTTTACTTTTTTGATATTTTCACGAAAATTAAATTGATGAGTGAGTTTATTAATGAGAATTGTTGAAAATCCAATTTCTCCAGCGATATTTCTGATGGTATTAAGCTCTTTTCTAAATATTTATCTGAACATACTTTAAAAGCACGTCTAATGTAAAATTTTTAAGCTTCAATTTTATATAATAAAAATGGTGATGAGCTATTATATGGGATCGTATTATTTGATTTGATTGGTTTCCTTTAAACGTCTTTGTCAGTACTGAGATTTTATTTGTTTTTAGTTAAATTAACATCAAGAAAAGGTAAACTTCCATCTTTCTCAATCTCAAGAGTAAATTTTATACTATCATCAAGCAAAATTTATTTTATTAAGGAAAAGATGTAATTCGTTTAAACTATTTTCCCAAATAATAAAAATATCGTTCACGAATCTATACCCTACTGTAGGTTTCAAATCAAATTTAGCTAATATTCTTTCTTCTAACGGTCGTAATTTAATTTCGGCAAATAATCCAAAAATAGGCAAACCCATTGGAGTTCCTTCTAATTGCCTGCAATATTTTCCGTTAAAAACAAATTATTATTTGTAATAAGGTTTAATCCTACTTTCAAATTGTTTTTTATATGAATATCAGATACTGGTCCTGTTTTAATGGAGTTTACGATAAACGATTCAATTTCTTCTACATTAATCGACGGGTATATTGAAATTATACCTAAGCTTGTAAGTATGTTATTCTCGGTAATTGTTACATCTTTTATCTTATCAATAAAGTTGCTTGTAGAGGTTAAAACATATTTAGAGCGAGGTAAAATGGTTTTAGATTACCCACAATTACTGGCGAACCGACGCTCAAGACGGATTACGTAATTTATTCATCCGATGGACTGGGTGAATTATTTCTTTTTTGCATGTTTTAAAATTTCGTGTGGGAAAAAGACACTTTTTCTAGTAAGATAATTGGCAACGCTAAATATTGCTGTAAAATTCTGCATTCGTGTTCACTTTTATATAACACTATTAGTTTGATTTGAGAAGCAGAATTCGGCATTTTTTCTACTGTTAAAAAATACCCTGCTATCTGGTGGATTAAACGTCTTTAATAAGTGAAGTTCTATTGCTAGAATTGCCTCTATCTGTTTTATTACGGGGGCATCTTTCATCGGTAGGATTTATAAACCGAAGTATTAGTGGAATTGTTTACAACTGGAATAAATTTCTTTTTAAAAGGACGTCGTTTATGTTTGATTTGAGTTTGAAATATTCAAAAGAAATTCATTTATTGCCTTACCACTGTGTGCTACATGACTGCTAATACTACAAGTGAGTGCTCCTAGTAAATGGTATATCGAGTATTAGCCATATGGTTTAGAGCAGCATTTTACATGTATTTATATAATTAAGAATACACCTAAAAATATATATTTACACAAAACCGATACAAGTTTAAATAGCTAAAGGAAGTGAAAAATGACACTTTCTTTGTTTAATTTGGCGCGCACGTGCTTAAACGACTTTATGACATAATAAATCACACTCGTGACGAGATGAGAATAGAATAATGATTTGGAAATAATATAATTATAGTAATCTAATTAGACACTAATCAAATAATGTTTTGAGTTTAATGCATAATTAATAACTGTTTTGCTTTGCAATTAAATATTTTTTCGTTTAACACATTAATTATACGACCTTGAATGTGTGACGTGTCGGTCGAATGAGGACATAGTCTAAGTAAAGTTAAAATGCAAAACTTTTATTTACTGTAGTTGGAAAAACGGGGAGTGGAGCCAAAATTCAGTATTTCTGACAATTAAACAAACTACTATGAGAATAAACTTTAGTTCATATTTACATTTACGACTAAGTCCGACTCAAAGCACTAACCCGGCTCTTCTCTTCAGGTCGCTGTCTACTTTTACTCTAACGTGTAAATAAACAGCCCGTGGCTGCACAAATATTTTTATTCTCAAACAGTCACAGTGCTGAACTAACTCTTACCAAACTCGATTGCTGTGGCTCTCTACCTTCACACGCAACTCTGCTATTTTTTGCTGGAGGCTCTCCCGGCTCACCACGCCACACACCACACACACACATTCCAACTCACAACTTACAGATTTTATACTTTGCAAAATGAAGACGGAGCTAAAAATTTGCCGCATAACCGCAGTTAACTGTAGATCGAGGGCGCCACACACACTCCGGAAAATTAGAGTTGCATAAAGGATAGATGTCACTTTTGCGCCACACATGTAAGAACCTTGACGTCACGATCTCATTCAAAACACCAGAGTGCCTTTATTACAAAGGGACACTCCCTCACAAATGCATTGGCCAAGTTTAGAATAATCAAGTATCAATGATATGTTAAAATGTCAAGATCGAAGCCCGAACCTAAAAATAGACATCAATAAGATAAAATACAGTAAAATCCCGGTTATCCGAAAAGCATGGTACCAAAGCATTTTCGGATATCCGAGGTTCTATAGGAATTTCCGAATAACCGGGAAGCTTATGGTGAAAACTTGTTGATGAAAAACTGTGATAGTTATTTAGAACATCGTTGTAATAAAAAAGTTCTGGTAACGTATTGCAGATTATTATAGATATGGTACAAAAATATACACAGTGAAGCTACTAAAATCTGAGATGCGGCACTTTGATTTATTGAAGTAAAAGAAGATGCAACAGCATCAGATGTGTTATTATTTAAAAGTTTGCGTGATAAAGTAGCACTGAAACGATGCAAAGTTGAAAAACGAAAGAGAATCACATGTTTTATAAAATAATGAAGTATCGTACGTGTCTATATAATAAAGTGATCAAAATAACGCAATGGAACACATAAATAAATTAACTCTGTTTATTTATTTTATAAAGAACATGCTTTATTAAAACTATTTCTACCAGTGCCCAATAACACCTTTTAAGTTTCTGATTTGTACTTGTTTTGCTTCTAATTTTTTTAACTAATAAGCATTAAAACAAATTTCAATATACTCAAAGTGATTCGGAATTGTTTTGATTTATAACTTACAAATTGAGAATTAATCATATATAAAAATATGGTATACAGTTTAATTTGACATCTTTAAAAATAGTATTGTCGATACTAAAAAAGGACATATTATATTAAATATTCATATTAAAAAAGGACTTTAAGGAATTTTCGGGTCTTTCGCTTAAGCCGATTTTCGGATAACCGGGATTCGGATAAACGGGGTTCTACTGTAATTAAATTTGAGGAAAACAAATTTATCTTATTGATTCTGGAATAATTTGAATAAAATTAATTACAATTGAAATTGGTTGATACGGAAACAACTGAATCACAAATACCTTCCTATTTATTACTATTCGTAAAAAGATTTAAACACACAAATATAAATAAACTAACCCTTTCATTAATACGATCCTCATTTGAGAAAGCAGATAAGCATTCCCTACAAAGCAAAAAATCTTTCAGCATTTATTTATGGAGATCTCATTTTTGGACACATAATAGCTAACATGCAGCACAATAATATAATTATTTTTATAAAGGGTTTTCATTTATCACAAAAAAAAGATTGTTTGATTTTTTAAAATAGAAATGGAAAATAATTTATGCATGAATGGGCTAAATACGTATACCAATTAAATGAAGAACTCCGATAATAAAAATGGTACGTTACAAAATGAAAAAGTCGTAATATTAAAGTTCGAATTATCCGATTGCGTTTATTATCCAATTCCTCCTTCATCAAACAAAATCTCTGCCGATGTTAGGGATTTTTTTTCAAATGTTAATTTAGCAGATGTTTAAAAACTATCAATTATCTTTCCAATCATGTGATTAACTCAACTTAATTTATTTTGTCACATACTACCTTAATTATCTGAGCTCTTCAATTATTCCCATTATCTCAGTGCTAAAACCTACTTAATATTATAAAGTTAGCATAAAATTTTATATCTGTAAAAGGGCTCTAACAATTATGACTGAATTTTGTATTCCTCCGTCAGGATTAAGAAAAGATTATTGAGCTAAGCCACATGTTCTAGAAAATTTTATTAGTTAATCCCTTTTGGGGCATTGTGGGTCAAGCTAATTCTATCTAGAAAACAGCTCTAATGATTTTGACAAAATTTTGTCTTCTATAGTTTTCGAGTTCGAGAAGTCCATTGGACCATTGGGTAGCATATTCAAGAAAATTCTATTAGTGGATTAATTTGGGTCCCAGTGAGTCGGGATAAAGCTAATTGTATTTTTAAAAAATGGCTGAAACAGTTTTGAAAATATATTTTTTTTATTCTGCCATTTTGTATTGCAAGAAAATCATTGGGCTAAGATATATTAAAGAAAATTTGATTAGTGGGCCATTTTTGGGTCAATGTGAATCAAGCTACTTCTATACTGATAAACCACGTTTAATAGAAACCTGGACAAAACTGCGCATGGGCGAAAACAGCGAGTCCATGTCAAAAATGGGGAAATTCGTACCATGTCGAGATGCGTTTGTTAATTAAACAACCCTAGATGTGTTGATTTTTTGGGGGAGAACGCCTTTTTGTTTCTGTAATTGAATTATCTATTTTTAAATATTACATTGTAATTCTGTTACACGAAATAAGTTATAAAAAGACAAGTACAATAAGAAAGACGATTTATAGGTATGATTATTAAATTTAGTTTAATAACTTTTCTCTCGCAATATAGCGTAACTTAATCTTTTTAGAAGTAACGGCAACATGGCGTGATTTTAAAACATACCAGATTAGCAATTTTTTTTTAATTGTTTCTTTACATTACTGTGTTTCATTATTTATTTATATCATTTGCATGCATTGAATATGAATATGGCGCATATATCATATACGCATAAGGTTTAGAACAATTTTTTTCCAACGACAATTTGGCGAAAACCTCATTTTCGAATACTGGTTAAATATACATCTTTAAATTATTTTCTATTATTTAAAAAATAACAATAAATAAAACAATTTTTAAATATATTAAATTTAAAAAACGAATAACTGTAGAACAAAATTTTTTTTTATATAATTTCAAAAAAAAAAAAAAAAAAAGAAAAAGAAAAGAAAAGAAAAATTAAGGTAAATAAACAGTTTATCAAAAAATAAGCAACAATATCAGGGTTACCACATTAGGCAAAAGACGCCAAGTAAATCCCAGTGAGTATATGACATACATGTGCCTTGAATATTTAGGTTGTTACAATTGGCGAATTCTTACATAGCCTCCAAGTCAGATGACAAGCAATCGTTAAAACTGTATTTTAGCCATAAATATAAATGTAAAAAACAGGACATGCTTTTATTAAAATTCACAAAAATGTAGAAGAAAATATATACTTTGGAAAAGTTATTCCGAGAACTGATAGAAGGTGCACAATCTAATTAATTTAAAATAAAATTTTATTCGGAACAAAAAATAGAAAACGATATTTAATATCATTTTCATGAATATGTAGAAGCAATCTTGGTCTCATATACTATTCCCTAAAGTCTGAATGGCTTGGCATTCTGCCAAGTGAGGACTTTTAAAAAAGATGGTATATCAGTAGCAGCTCAAACGATTTTGACGAAATTTTGTATTCTATAATTTCCAGATATGAGAAGATCATTGGGTTGGATCACATGTTCGAGAAATTTCGATTAGTAGGTCATTTTGGGGGCATTACGAGTTGAGCTGTTTTTATATAGAAAATGGTTCTAACGGTTTTGGTTAAATTAAACATTAAACACTTATTCTGTCGTTCGAGAAGATCGCTATGTTGGATCCCATGTTCGAGAAAATTAGATTAGTGAGTTATTTTGAGTCACTATGGGCTGGGTCAAGCTAATTGTATCCAAAAAGTGTCAAACGGTTTTGAAAAAAAGAAGTGTTGTACCGTTTCAGGGCACGGAAAGACCGTTGGGTTAGGTAAAATGCTCGTGAAAATTAGATTAGTGGGTCATTTTGGATCATTTTGGGATTAGTGGGTCAAGCTAATTTTATTTAAAATATGGCTTAAACGATTTTGACTAAATTTTATATCCTACAGTTTTGAATTAGCAGAAGACAATTGAGCCAAGTCACATGTTTGAGCTGATTTGATTAGGCGTCATTTTGATTCACTGCAGATAACTGTCAATTTAACACAAAATATATAAAATGAACTTTAAAATGTCCCGGTTTACTTAAAAAGCGATTAAAATAAACAATTAGAGGTGTTAATAGTTAATTTTATTTAAAAACATCTTAGTACTTTCAAACCTTAATCAGGCTCTTCCTCAGAGAATATAAAGAAAATATTCTCTCAGGAAGAGCCTGGCTAAAGGCTAGAAAGTACTAACAAGGAAGGTCTCCCTACTGGGCACACTCAGAATTTTTTGAAAAAAATACTCATTAAACTACTCATCTATATAATAAAGAAACAGTCAAATTTAGTGGCGGAAATACAGAAGAAACTGGGTAAAAAAATAAAATGCTTTCGAGTATTTGGAGTGAAAAGACGAAAGCGTCACGCGATTTGGCGAACAGCATTTTCCCTCGCCAAAAGTAAACGATTTTAATACACCTAAAAATTTCTTGTCAATTAAATTTTAGAATACGTGTAAATAGTAATTAATGAATTTAATTTTGAACAATGAAAGAATTTGACAAATAGATGTATTTTATATTACGTATTTCTGTTGCTTTTGCTGGAGTTATTTAATTTTATCACTTTAAAAATAATTTCTTATATAAAAAATACTTTCATATTGAAAAGTATTTTTTCATATTTTTAAGCGTATGACAAAATAAAAGCCAGATAAAGAATGCTGCAGTAATGCATTTCAGTATCGGAGAAGTTTTTGTTCCCATAGCAAAAAAATTTAATCGACAGAGCTCAATTAGATTGGAGTTGATTTTGAGAGTGACAAAATTTTAATTATTTTAAATTTTGTTTTAATTCATAAAATTGCACAGTTAATTTTCATTCTAAGTACATTATGACAAAAATACAGTTAAAACAAACTAAAAATGATAAAACTAACATTATATAAATAAAATTTCTTTAAACAAAGTTTAGATGAAACATTTTTACCTTAAAAAGAATTTGATATAAAAAAGGCATTTTTTGAAACTTTATTTTGTCGCCAATCGATGATAAATCGCCAAATAAAAGAAATGTTCATTATTTCTTTACGAACGTTCTATTGGGGTTCCGCCCAAAAAAATTTTACAAACATATATATCCACATGAGAAGAACATTCTGTAATTTTTTTCAGAATTTTCTGAGTATGCCCGTATGGAGACCTTCCTTGTAAGATTTTTTAAATAAAATTAACTATTAACATCTCTATTTGATTATTTTAATCGCCTTTTACGTAAACCGGAACATTTTAAAGTTCATTTTATATACTTTGTGTTAAAAATAAGTTCCGTAATATGTTTTTATTTTTATTTACTGTCAATCTAATTTTATCTTAAAAATGGCTCAAACGATTTTAACTAAACATTATGTTCTACTATTTTGGATTACGCGTAGACCATTGGACCATTGGACCATTCGACAAAATTCGATTAGTATATCATCATGGTTCATTACAGGTCAAGCTACTATTATAAAAACAATGTTTTTTTTTAATTTAACTAAATTTTGTAACCTACCATGTATGATTATGCGAAGACCATTTGGTTATAAATATAAACAGGACAGTTGCACCATAAAATTTAACTAATAAGAATGTATTTATTAAAATACAACACATTGCTCAGTGGTGCACAAAACAAGAATTTTAATATACATTTGTACAATCAAAATAAAATATGACAAGGGAAGGACTAACAAGGAAGGTCTCCATACGGGCATACTCCGAAAATTTTGAAAAAATTACAGAATGTTCTTCTCATGAGGATATATACGTTTATAAAAAAAAAATTCGGCGGAACCTCCCTTCCCTGTCCGTAAAAAAATAATGAAAATTTCTTTATTTGGCGATTTATCATCTGTTGGCGATAAAAAGCAATTTCAAAAAATGTTTTGTTTTATGTCAATTACATTTTAAAAGGAAAAAGTTTCATGTTCAACTTGTTCAGATAAATTAAATATCTTTGGTTCTGTCAGTTTTAGTTTGTTTTAAGTATAATTTCGTTATATCGATATTTATATGATTTTATATTCAAATTTAACCATCAAAATTTGAGATTTAAATTTAAACTAATTAAAATTGTTTCAAGTTCAAAGTCCAGTTGAGCATTGTCAATTTGATTTTGTTGCCATGGAAACATCTCGCTTTTATTTTTGAATACGCTTGAATGTATGAAAATTATTTTTCTGAATAAGAATTCTTAATATCTGAAAATATTTTTATTTCCAGAGATAATAAAGTAACAACAGCAACAAATGATATATATAAGTAATACAATATATATATATATATATATATATATATATATATATATATATAATAAATTAAATTCTCTCATTTTTTATGTTTAAATTCATTAAATATCGTTTACGCGCATTCTAAAAATCCAAAAGTTTTCAGTTGCATTAAAATCGTTTGCTTTTGGCGGGGAAAAGTGCTGCTCGCCAAACTGCGTGCCATTTTCGTCTTTTCACGCCAAATATTTGAAAGCATTCTATTTTTTTTACAGGTTTTCTAGTGTAATTCCGCCGCTTATTTTGACTGATCCTTTATTACATACGAGTAGTTTCATTAGTATTTTTTCAAAAAAATCTGGGTATGCCCAGTATGGAGACCTTCCTTGTAAGTTTGCATCTTGATCGAGAGATAATATTTCTAATAAATTAAAATCTAAAAGAATTAAAATTTTTAAAATATTGCCAGTTACACGTGAGTAAAAATTAAAATATTGCAACGAAATAAAAATTTTAAGATTTTATGAGGTTACGCCATATTTTTGGTATATTGTACACTGGAAAAAAGCTGCAGCATAAATTTACTGCAGCAGAGATTCCAGACAATGTCCGTAAAAAAACGGACTTTATCCTTATATCAACGGACTTTGCCATTACATTAGCGGATTTTGTCCGTAAAATGCAAAAAATTACGGACGTTGACCGTTAATCTGAAAAAAAGGACATTTTCCGTAAATTTACTGGCGCATTCACGGTAAAGCACCGTAAATTTACAATTTTTTTTTACAGTGTAGGATAAATTATCATTACATGGTTTATTTTCTCGAGCGATGATTTCGATAGATTCTCTTATTTTACCTAGAACTGGGTTATTGCACGGAATTATGATTTTGGCCTCATCAAAGAATATGAATTAACCATTTGGTTAATTCATATGTTCGAGAAAATTCGATTAGTGTTGAGAGGAAGAGAACTCCAAACGTACCAGATATAACACATGCAGCAGTAGAACAAGTACAGATTAAGTATCATACAACTCAACATGTGTGAAACAGCATAAGTGGATAGTACTGAAAATATTAATAAGTAGATAAGCAAATAAGCAAAAACGCAAAGTTCGAATTATTTAACATCTGTGACATCGTCTGAAAGTTATCTAAACAAGGCTGAACCAGTCGAATTTCGACGAAAGAAAATGTTTAAAAGGGAACTGTTTCATTAAATTATAATAAACCTACAAAATTAGTTATAGTAAAAAATGCATTTTATATTGGTACGTCTAACTCTTAAACAAACGATATTTATCGTCAAATTAACAAAATACTATTTCTATAAAACGCAGTTGTAGAAATTGTTAAACTTTAATCGTACATGTAAGCAGTAAAAAATAATAAAGATATGTTAATATGATAAAGTTATCAATTAAGTTTCTTTTGCTAGTATTCCAAAATGATAAAAAGCAAAATTTATTCAACTTTGACTCAATCATAGAATTCTTTTTCCCCGTGAAATCTAAACCCGGCGTCATTTTAACCATATCAAAATTTAAAAATGTAAATTTCACATCTGTATTCCCGTTTCAAAAAAATTGGCATTTTAATTTGATAATATTGATTCAAAACTTGAAGTCTCAATGCTATTAGTTAAAATAGATATTAAACTGTTGATATTCTTTTACGTGTAAATAAAATTTTGTAAATGAAGTCAAAATTCACCGGATTTTATAACAGAAGATATTTAAATTTCTATTTTTCCATTTTAATAAGAAAATGGCAACATAAAGATACAACACTCAATTTTTCCCTTTTTCCCTTTGCTTTAAATAAAAATGGGGTACTCCTGTTGCCACGATTAGAAAAGTAGAATTAAAAGCTACATAAAAATTAATATTTCAAAAACAAATTAAGATACAGCTTTCAAACAAATTTCATTTAAAAGTACATTTTTTTCCCTACACGATCGTGTAAAAATTGAAAATATGCGACATTAAGAAGTTTAAAAACTTTTAGTAACAAAAATTGTAATACCGAAATTCATTTAAAATTTGAAAGTGTTGCCATGCGCAAAATGACGTATGCGTTACGCACTGATATGTTTGGCCTTTATAATATAGATATTTCTTTTGGTTTGATATTTTGCTAAAGGAAAGAAATAAATCAGGGTACAAAAAAAAAAAAAAAAAAAAAAAAAAGACACATATAGTATACACAATAATAATTCCTTTGTTTCTTTCCACAATATCATGCAAAATTTGTTTTCATTCAAATGTATAATGTGTTATCATAAAGTCAAAGTTATTAATAATTATCCGGTATCAATATTTTGTTATTGAAAATCTTTACTTAAAGTAGGCAAATTTTCCTACATTTGAACTATTTTTTTTTTTTTCTAAAAAAAAGGGAATGGTATTTCACTTGAAAAATAACGGTACCCTTATGAATCCTGAAATAGAAATATTACAGATACAACAGTGTTTGATTAAAAAGAGATTTCTTACCTAATTTTGCCTTATTCTTGGACGAAAATCACATAGAAATGAATAAAAGTGTTACTTGTATTGGTCATGATCCTACTTTAGTATCTCGTAAAAAGCGTAATTCGTTAAGCGCAAATTCATCGTTGTAACTGTGTCCCCATTCCAGTCGTATTCGTATTAAACGAGTTGTTTGAGAACGATTTTGACACCCCCCCCCCCCCCAAAAAAAAAAAAAAAAAAAAAAAAAAAAAACATTAATTAAAACCTTTGTTATTTAATATGTTCTATCTCGTAGTTCTTGTTGTGACTATCATATTGTAGCGGCATTTTGAAGATAGGGATTTATAGGTGCGTTTGTAATAATGCAAATACATAACACCTATAATCGTCATTAGTCTGTCCGTCCGTCTGAAATCCGCATACAAAAGAGAAAACTATACCGCAAAAAATTCAAATCGAATCGTTTGAAATTTTAAATATATAAGTTCTGCATAATTTTGTCGATTCATTTCAAATTCTATAAAAATCGGATGTACAGTTTAATTAGAGGGACTGTCGGGCCATTATATGCCGACAAATGGCGATACTGGTCCAGCAAAAATAACTGGAATCGTAAGCTGTGACGCATCGCAAATAGTAACTTTTAAAATGATATTCATCTTTTCAAATTAAAATGTTTTATAATAATTCTTTGCTAACATAATAATTTAAAATAATGTTTCTTTACTTTAAAATGCATTTCTAATATTTAAAATAGTTTTTGTAAAATAATTTGTATTTTTATATTTCACTTATTTAACTGTGTATTATTGTGCATCTTTTGACTGTAACTGTACCTTCTACCAGTTAACATTTTTGACCTAATAAAGTTTGCGTGCTTGTTTTCTCTCGCTCGAGCACATGTTCTAAAAACTTAATTTTATCGTTATTTTTATTTAAAAAGTATGTAGTGTGAATTAGTCTTGGTAAAAAGATTACCGCTGTCGACGATCGAATAATATTGGTTTTAAAGATGAGTTATAACAGTTGTTACTCTTGTCAGCTACACGTACTAAAATCGGTAGCTACAATTGGTGACCCTCGTTAACATAACTTATTCAAAATGCCTCTTACCGACCAAAACTCCGGATCAGCAGAAGCTAGCAAAGTTAGCATCAAAATTCCCCCATTTTGGACAGAAAAACCTGAAATGTGGTTTGTTACAATTGAAGCGCAATTCAAGATAGCCGGAATCACGTGGACAAAACTAAGTTCAATTATTTGATCGCACAGTTGGACCCGAAGTTTATGGAGAATATATGGGACATAATTCAAAATGACACTCCAAATAAGTATGCAGCCGCGAAAGACAGACTTTTAAGCACTTTTAACGAAAGCGAAAATTTGCGCATCAAACGACTTCTCACTGGACTGGAATTAGGAGATTTGAAGCCCAGCCAACTCTTACGTAAGATGCAAGCATTAGGCGATACGAAGGAAGTTTCAGACAAAGTGCTCAGAACTCTCTGGTTAGAAAAGCTCCCGGATTCAGTGAAAAACATAATTGTTGTCAGTGATGAAGATTTAGAAAAATTGGCCAAAATGGCTGATAAAATCACTGAACTGAACCCTAATATGGAACTTGCCAAAGTTGATAAAGAGACTCCCAGCTATGCAGCCCTCTTGGATAAGATCTCCAGCTTGGATCAGCAGATTGCAAGTTTGCATTTTCAACGATCTCGTAGTCGTACTCCTCATCGCCGTGCTGGCAGATACAGAAGTCAAACCCGCAAGCGTTATGAACCTAATGGTAAGCTTTGCTATTACCACTTCAGATTTAGAAAAAAATGTCTTCCTGAGAAATGTAAACAACCCTGTAGTTGGCAACAAGCGGAAAACTCCTCCCAGCAGTAGAGTCAGCGGCAAGTCCTGCTGCAAAGAACATAGATTGCCGCAACTACAGACTATTTGTTCATGACAAAAAAACTGGTGTGCGCTTCTTAGTCGATAGTGGTGCTGATGTGTCCTTGGTTCCAGCAAACGTAAAAACAGAACAACCATGCTCATATGTGTTATATGCTGCCAATGGTACTGAAATACCAACTTATGGTATAAAAACACTGACACTAGATCTTGGTTTACGACGTGCATTTCAATGGCCATTCATAGTAGCCAAGGTGAGTAAAGGAATCATTGGTGCTGATTTTCTGCATCATTTTCATTTGCTTATTGACATACATAAACGTAAATTAATTGATGGCATCACACAATTGTTTGTAAAAAGTGAAATTTCGACAATTTCTGATGAGTGTTTTATAACTACGTTTGATCGTACATCCCAATTTAGTGATTTATTAAATTTATATCCTGATATTACGAAATCTAATATTTTAAATAAATCAGTTAAACATGAAGTTAAGCATTACATTGAAACAACAGGTCCACCAGTGCATTCCAAGGCACGACAACTAAATCCTGAAAAGCTTGCGTTGGCCAAACAGGAGTTTCAATTCATGCTTGACAATAACATAATCCGACCTTCAAAATCCCAATGGGCCAGTCCCCTTCATTTGGTTAATAAAAAAGATGGCACCCTAAGACCTTGTGGGGATTACAGAAGATTAAACGACAAAACCATTCCAGACAGATACCCCATACCCCGAATTGAAGATTTTCATAACATATTAAAAGATACAGTTATTTTCTAAGCTTGATTTAATCAAAGCATATTATCAAATTCCAATAGCTGAAGAAGACAAGCCCAAAACTGCAATAATTACCCCATTCGGATTGTTTGAATTCAATGTCATGAGTTTTGGCCTCCGGAATGCTCCTGCCACGTTCCAGCGATTTATTAATCAAGTTTTTCAGGGGTTAGATTTTTTGTTTCCCTATTTGGATGATGTGCTAGTTGCTTCGAGCTCAGAAGCCGAGCATAAGGAGCACCTAAAAATAGTATTTGAGAGATTAAATAAGTATGGCCTGCGCATTAATGTTGCAAAATCAATAATGGGAGTTAACCAAATTGAATTTTTGGGATACCTCATTAATGAGAAAGGTTCCTCACCCCTTCCAGCTAAAGTCCAAGTTATCCTAGATTATAAATTGCCAGAAACCCTGCACGATCTACGTACCTTTCTTGGTATGATTAATTTTTATCGCAGATACCTGAAAGATGCAGCACAAACCCAAGCACTGCTTCATGAGATGTTAAAAGGTGCAAAGAAAAAGGATCGCAGAAAAGTCCCTTGGACAGATGGAAGTATCCAGCATTTTGAAAAGTGCAAAGCTGATCTAGCTAATGCTGCACTTCTGTGTTTTCCAAAACCTGGACTCCCATTATCTCTATGCACAGATGCTTCAGATTGGGCAATTGGTTCAGTTTTAGAACAATTTGAAGACAACATGTGGAAACCAATTGGTTTCTATTCGAAAAAACTTAACGAAACTCAGAAAGAGTACAGTACGTATGACCGTGAGTTACTGGGAATCTATCTTTCCAGCAAACATTTTAAATACCTTTTGGAAGGTCGCGAATTCACAATTTGGACAGATCATAAGCCTTTAATATTTGCTTTCAAACAGAAAAATGAAAAGGCTTCTCCAAGACAGATGCGCCAGCTCCAGTACATCTCTCAATTCTCTACCAACATCCAATATATTAGTGGCAAAGATAACGTGGTTGCTGACACCTTGTCCAGAATAGAAACTGTCTGTGTTATCGACTATGATGAAATAGCTCAAGAGCAAAGTAATGATGCAGAATTCAAAGAATTATGTTCTAGTGACCCATCTTTGGACTTCAAACCTTACACTCTGGCATCTGGAAAAACATTATGGTGTGATACCTCCCACAACAAGATTCGCCCATATATTCCTCTCAAATTCAGGAGAGAACTCTTTCATCAAATCCATGGCTTGTCACACCCAGGCATAAAATCTACCGTTAAAGAGATGGCTGCCAGATTCATTTGGCCAGGAATCAACAAGCAAGTAAAAGAATGGGCTCAAACCTGTATTAATTGTCAAAAGACCAAGGTAAATAGACATACCAAATCTAAATTTTCTACTTTTCAAGAACCTGATGAAAGATTTAATGTTGTGCATATTGATTTAATTGGACCTTTGCCTCCATCTAATGGACATATTTATTGTTTAACTTGCATCGATAGATTTTCTTGTTGGACAGAAGTTGTCCCTTTGTCTGAAAATAGTGCTGTAACAGTGAGCAAAGCATTTTATGATAATTGGATTTGTAGATTCGGTGTGCCAGGAACAATCATAACAGATCAAGGTAAACAATTTAAGTCTCAGTTGCTCAAAAACTTAGCAGAAATTTGTGGTGCAAAACTTCGAACATCAATACCATACCATCCACAGTGTCAGGGCAAAGTTGAACGCTTTCACAGAACTTTAAAAACAGCTATTAAAGCACACAACAATGTGAAATGGACTGAAATTTTACCAACAGTGCTTTTAGGACTAAGATCAGTTATCAGAAGTGACACGAATCATTCTGTAGCACAGATGGTTTATGGTACAAATATTAGACTGACAGGTGAATTTTTTGATAAACCAACAGTCAGTACAGATTCTGACACTTTTGTGACTCAGCTACACAATTATATGGAGCAATTAAAACCTATGCCTACAAAACAGACAACACAAAAAACAATATTTGTACATAAGGATTTAAAATCTTGCTCCCAGGTGTTTATTAGGGTAGACCGAGTAAAAAAACCGCTAGAACCGGCCTACCAAGGACCCTTTTTGGTAGTCCATAAATATGATAAATATTATACTTTGAAAATAAAAGGCAAAAATGTCAATATCTCAATTGACCGGCTTAAGCCAGCCTATATGTTGACACATGATGAAATTCCAGAGAATACTAACATGCCTAGTCACTCCCATACTCCACAAGTCATTTCTGATGATCAAATATTGCCTTCAAAAACACGTTGTGGCAGAAAAGTTAATTTGCCAGTTCGCTTTAAAGATTGATTGTCATTTTTTTATTCTTGATAAATTTATGATTGTGTTATAATATTTCTTAAATTCTTTTATATGTACTTTTTATATTTCTCCTATTCTTGCTTAGTTTATGATATGATTTATAATATTGAATTACATGTTTAAATTAGCATGGTTTCATATAGTATTTAAGTCGAGTAAATAGTCTTCAATTTTAGTAACCATTAATATTTATAATCTCATAGATTTCAGATAATTTTCTTTTATATGAGATTATTTAAACTTACTACAAGACGTTACTCTGAGTAATAACAATTTTATGATATAATTTATAAATATTACTTTTTTTTTTCTTTTTCTTCCCCAATGGTGGATAAAGTTGCATTTATAGTTGTTGCTTTTAAATTAATAACAATTCTATACTAGTTTAAAATTAATGTCTCATTGAAAACAGAAATAGATTTTTGTGGATATATACGATTATTATTATTATTTTCATTAAATTATTTCCATTATTATTTTGAAGTGTAATTAATTATTCTCTACCATGATTTCTGTTATCGTAACTTAGTTACTGGTAGGGGAGTAATGTCGGGCCATTATATGCCGACAAATGGCGATACTGGTCCAGCAAAAATAACTGGAATCCTAAGCTGTGACGCATCGCAAATAGTAACTTTTAAAATGATATTCATCTTTTCAAATTAAAATGTTTTATAATAATTCTTTGCTAACATAATAATTTAAAATAATGTTTCTTTACTTTAAAATGCATTTCTAATATTTAAAATAGTTTTTGTAAAATAATTTGTATTTTTATATTTCACTTATTTAACTGTGTATTATTGTGCATCTTTTGACTGTAACTGTACCTTCTACCAGTTAACATTTTTGACCTAATAAAGTTTGCGTGCTTGTTTTCTCTCGCTCGAGCACATGTTCTAAAAACTTAATTTTATCGTTATTTTTTTTAAAAAGTATGTAGTGTGAATTAGTCTTGGTAAAAAGATTACCGCTGTCGACGATCGAATAATATTGGTTTTAAAGATGAGTTATAAAAGTTGTTACTCTTGTCAGCTACACGTACTAAAATCGGTAGCTACAGGACAATCAAAAGCATTCCATTACGTGACGATCAATAGGAAAAAATAGTTTCAAGTGCATTTTAATGATGTCGAACATAATAAAAATTATACGTATCTATGAAGTATATACTAAAATATACATTTTGTACGGTCTGTGGTGCGAAGTACATTTGTTATTCATTTATAGCGCTACGCAAAAGTGATTCATAACATAATGGTATAAGGAGAAACATTGTTTGGGACGCGTTTTACTTATAATTAAAATTATGCTACATTTTATGAAATTGCTATACGTTGCTAAAGTTTATTACAAGTTACTTTCTGTATTAAAAAGCAGATGGTATTTACTGGGAGACACAAAATATTTCGGCCACTATACTCTATCCGAAGTACTGCCTAGTATTACACCAAGAACCGAATAATTTAAAAACTTCGATATAGTACGAACACACCTCATTTGTTACACTGGAAGTGCAATTTCTGACTTGTTCTAAAACTGGGATTGGTATTTAGTTTCATTCCTCCACCACACATTTCCGCGGCCCATTCAACATGATTGGTCGGTACACAATGGGAGATTTATCGATTCTAGCTGGCCAAAATTACTTTTGGCGTCGATGATGTAGTCGCATCACACTGTAAAAAAAAAATTCAAGAGGTTGCTAAAAATTTTTTAGTAAATTTGTATTCCACAGAATTTTTTAGTAACCATTACAATTTTTTTTTTTTTTTTTTTTTTTTTTTTTTTTTTTGCAAGCGAAACAAGCATTTCTTTTGTAAACTGAACAAAAGAATTTTTTGTATAACTAACTTAAAATTTTTTAGTATGAGCCACCAAGCAAATTTTAGTAATAGCTCAAAAATTATTTTTAATAACCATTACGTGGGCTCGAAGGGCAGGAGCTTCCTTCGAGCTGCATCCAGACTTCTGGAGCGGAAGATTTTCGGCAAAACCGCAATAGATGGCAGCACCAAACATTACTACTGCTCCTTCAGGATATTCATAATCCCTTTATTATCGAGTACTTACTCTGCATACATTCGGGGCGTATTTGGCAGTGGCCAGTAGTATCGAACCCGGGACCTTTCAGCCTGGAGTCCGTTACTATAACCACTATACTATCCAGGCCACACCAAGTGAGTTTTAGTAATAGCTATTAAAAATATAAAATTATTAACTCTATTCATTGCTAACTTTTTTCTAGTAATTCTTACAGATTTTCTTGTAACCGACTAAGATTACTAAAAAATTTTTAGTAATTACAAGGATCACTAAAGTTTTTTTAGTAGATCGACACTTTTTTTTTTTACAGTGCACCATAAAAATGAAAAACTCTTCCGATATTCACTATGGCATGTTTGGTAGTACAGCGGTAAACTGGTTATCTCTAATCATAAATTACTTTTTGTTATTGAAATGAGCACTTGACTTCGAAATCTACCTCCGTCAGTAGGCCATGCCGACAGGAATTTTTTTCAACCCCTGGACAGTAGATTCAAGTTCCCAAGCTTGTTTCTTTAGATGTCCGGCGGAATGAAAGCAAAACTGTTCCCTAGTTAACCGCTTGCCGAGAATAATTTTCTATATAAATAGCCACAAAAATTCATTTTGTGAATTTTCTTTACTTCTAAATTGATTAAAATACCATTCACTAGTTTCTTCGGTATATTTTTTAAACATTGCATAAGACCTTGATCTGTAAAACGCATGCAACACTTGTTGGAAAGAAATATTATCTTTAAAAGCTTCTAGATTTTTAATTTCTAGAGAATGTGAAAAGGTCTGCAGAAAAGTATCGGCAGAATATTAAAGGTCTGCTTGCTACAGCCAAAAACATTCACAAAAAATTTGGTTCAATTGTATGCATATCTTCATACACTTTTTATGGCAGAATGGCGACATGCGGACACACGCACAGACACACACTGACAGACAGACATTTTGTAAAAACGTGTTTTTTGGAATCTCTGACAATCTCTGAAAAGGGATCTTGAAATTTCTGAAAAAGAGGTAAATCCGAGGAAAACCGAAAGTTGAAAAATTTTTCGATTACAATGCTTTATTCTATTAAAGATAGAAGAAAGTAAAAAAAAAAGAAAATATTTCAATATTTCTCATATATTACATATATATATATATATATATATATACATTATAATATATATCTAATTATTAATGCATCTAAATTAAAAAAAAAAACAATGCAACTAAAAAATATCTTATTGTTACAAAAGAAAATCGAACCCAAAGCAAATTCAATGTTTTCTCGCTTGAGTAACTCCTTATCATCACGTCACGACGCCACCACCATCTATGCCAGACATAAATCTACATTAAAATATAAAAAAGGATTTCTGTTTCCCCTTCATTCTAATCAAAATAGCATTAAAATGATTTGAAATGGAATGCGTAATTTTTTTTAGTTAAAAAAGTTTTCTTTTAGATGAATACATTGAATTTTGTGCATGGTTTTGAATGTAAGACACATTGAGCTCGAGACCGCTTTAGCCCGAAGACTAATAAAAAAACTCAGACCGTTTCATCTCCGTTCAATTAGACCTATAATGTCACATATAATTGTTTTGATAAAAAAGTTTGCAAAATTTTGGAGATTGGGGGGGGGGGGGGAGATGAAAAAGGAATTTAAGCTTCAGTTTTTTGGAAGACCTAATGCACTGGGCTCTGGAGCCCTGTTATGTATTTATTTAAAAAAAAAAGAAGAGTACCGGTGGTAAGTTAAGCCCTGTACGCAGCTATCAGATCTAAGTTTTTCTAGTCTCCTTTTCCATACTAAACCTTTTAATATGCTTAAACTTAAAAAAAAAATCATAATAATATTATTCGTCTGTAGTAAATTAAATCATCCATGTTTCTAGTATTTCAATAAATTTCAAAGAGATTAACCTGACGTTAGATATGATTGCCATTGTAGTAACTTGAGAACGGCAAATCATGCTCAACAAGGTCGTGATTGGAGAAATACTTCTGCAAGAGGAGCTGACGTATATTTGAGATGATTTTACACTTTGAGTGCTTCACTATGCGTAAAATAAGAGTTTTGAAAAAAACGAGAAATGTTTGTTAAGTTATTTTGGGTCGCTAACCTTTGTTTCATCGCAACGACGGGTGCAATTGTATTTTTTAAACATTTTTTCTAACTCTCAGCATACACACACATACAATAATCCCATAAAATTCGCTAGAGTTAGATTGGGAATGGGAAAATTGCGAGCGTTGAAGCTATCTTCCTGTACACAAAAGTAATCCCAGTCATTTATTATGCCATTTTAATGATTTATTTTAATATTTACTCTACATAATACTAGAGAATATTTGACATATATAAGTTTTATATGATAAAACTGTACAAAAACAAAACACATACCACAAAAATATGTAAATTTCATGCATCCTGAAATATTTTTATTACTTCATGGAAAAATGAAACGAACTTCAAAATTTCATCAAACGAACTTTAAAACTTCATCAAACGAATTTAGTCCATAACCCGAATTCTTTTGTCTGATTACAATGATTAGAAATGATTGCAAATGTTGAGCTTGTACACTGTAAAAAATAACTCGGAAATTCACGTCAGACGTAACAAATGAGGAGCATTCGTACTATAACGAAGTTTTAAATATATTCAGATCTTGGTACAATGCTATACAGTACAGTACCCGAAATTTTTCGTGTGTCCCTGTAAATACTATATGCTTTCTATTATACAGGAAGTAACCTGTAGCAACCTCAGCAGTGTATATAAATTTCATAAAATGTGAAATAATTTGATATAATTAAAACGTACCCCCAAGAAATTTTTCCTTCTATACCATTATATAATGGAATATTTTTATGTTCCCCTGTAAATGAATAACAGATATTTTTTGCACTACAGATTGTACAGAATATATATTTTAGTATAAACTTCAAAAACTCATATCAATTTTATTACGTTCAAAAGCGAATAACATCCTTAAAATGTACTTGAAGCTAATTTTTACCATTGACCGTCATGTAACGGAATAATTTTGATTGTTCCTGTCATTGAACTATTTATCCGATTTTCATAAAATTTGAAATTACTCGACAAAATTATGCAATAATTATTTGTTTTAAATTTCAAACGATTCGATTGGGTAATTTCAGCTGTGTTATAGTCGGACAGACAGACGGACTGAGCGACGACTACTGGTACTAGGTATTTACATATTACGAACGCACTTAAATGTGACAAATGTTCTTTAATCAACAAAAACGTACTATAATCAAAACGAAAATGTACAATAACCTCTTCCCAGTCTCCAAAGATTCCAAAAACCTTATTTTACCTTGAAAAACCTCAGAAAAATACTTATTTTCTAAATATAAAGAAGAATTTATATAAATAAATTACTAATATGAGCTGCCCATATTTTTCGAAAATGTTTTTGAGTAGCTTTTACAGTATGTAATTATCAATTTTCATAAATCAGAATACCATTTTTTGAAATGTTATGAATTCTCTGGTAAATATTTTGATATTCAGAAAACAAGATTAACAGACAAAGAAACAGCATTAACAGCATTAATGAAAGGAACATTAATTGATGACATTAACAACAATGAAAGGAAAATTAATATACTATTTTGCTACAATTGCATGCAGAAATTCAGTTATGCAGCTGAAAATGTTTACTTCAGAACTTATAGAGTTCGAAAAACCATTTTTTAGGATATAAAAAATTGCTTAATCTATAGTAAAAGCTACTTGGAAACGTTTTCGATTCGGCTAATTAATAAAAAACTATTTTTCTAAATATTTTGATATTCAGAAAACAAATTTGACAATTGCAAACATACAATATTAACAGCATTAACATTAATATAAAAATTAATATTATTTTATTACAGTTGCATGACAAATTCAGCCATGCAGTTGAAAATGTTTACTTGATAACTGATGGAATCTGAAAAAACTATTTTCTGGGAATAAAAAGCTGATTAACGTATTGTAAATCTATTAGGAAACGTTTTCGAAAATGATGGGCAGCTAATAAAAATTTATTTTCGTAAAGTCTTCTTTAAATTTCAAAGAGAATGAGATTTCATCTTTTGATGTTTCTAAAGATAAAAGTAATATTTTTGTAGACTGTCGAGTGACTCGGAACAGGTTTTTATACATTTGCCTACGTTATTATTGTACATACATTCTTGTAATTTAAGAAACGCATTTTTTATAGTGTATTTTCTATAGAGAAAATTTTTAACTCGCGATCTTATAACATGTCCTAGATGCGCACGGTTTTTTGCATTCAACTTCACTATTTTACGAAAAATAATTTTAGACTTGTTTTATAGCAAAATTTCTAACAGTTGTCCGCGATTAAGTAAGGTGACAAAGATTATTTAATCCTTTCAGAACAAAATTGCTAAAATGTTAAAATTATGGGATGACACCAAAATTTGCAAACAAATTTGTTTTAGAATCTTTTTTTTTTCCGTAAATTATAAAGCAAAATTTTACTTTAAAATTCTTGTGCCAATGTGGCATTTGTACATTTTGAGATTAAAATTAAATTATGTATATCCCACTTCAAGGGGTTTTAAATATTAAAGGCAAATAGATTTTACAAACTTATGCACCCTGGGTATTTTGTTTTTCTGAACTACTTTATGTTTATGTGATATAACGTGATATGTGAAAGTGGGGGAGGGAGTATGGTGAAGAGTGACGCTTTGCGACAAAGGGGAAGAGAGGAACAAAAATGTTGAAAAAAAGTGTGACATCATTTATGCACTTTTCAATAATAGTAAAAATTGTCAAAAATTGCTTGACACGTACTATGTATCATTTTGTTACATGCCGAAAACAACGGGATTCGAGTTCCGATAAAGGATCTAATCGATGAAATTCGATGATGCAAGATAAAAGCGGTTATTGCACCTGTGTTTACAAATATAAGAAGCGACGGGCCATTCCCAAGGCTGATTCAATCCTTTTACAAATGACGGGTGGAGTTATTTGGGGATGGCCTTCGCCATAATCGGTACGCGATACTTTCCTCAAACAATCCTTATCTCTAATAGAGAGATTTTAGGACTGTATATAAACCCCGCTCATCAGTATTGTCACCAGTTCCGAGCTCTCGTTAGCCAGTACTGAAGAACAATGATCCCAAAGGTAATCAGTCAACATTAGTTCAGTGAATATTTATTATTCGAAATGTTTTACTAATAAGTTCGATCCTCTTCATTTGATTTTGCAAACTTCTCTATGTCGTTCCCTTACAAACACTTTCAGGTCTGGTGTAGTATTATTAATAGTACATGTTTTTTAATGGCGTAGTCTTTTGTTTTAAGAAATATTTTTGCTACTATTTACATGTAGTAACATTAATAGATGTCTATGCATTTATTATATGATTTCATTTATGTTAAGGCATTTAGTAAAAATAATAATTATTGTTATTTGCTTAATTCTGTTCGCGGCGTTTGCAATTCTTTTATTTCAAACGTATTCTCCGCTCTTTAAATTTAAAATAAAAGCTATTTTCCTGAAAGAATTAGGTCTAATAAAGCGCAAACAGTATTAGAAAGTTGTAATATAAGTTAAATCTCATTGTAATACAATATTTTCTAAAAATGTCCAACAATTCTCCCTTAGCCTATTGTCATATGAATATTAGTTGAATAGTGTAGAAAACAAAAATTTTAAAATTCGAAAACTTTATGAATTAAAATCTTAGATTGTCAACTACATTCAGCCGTTGGTAGCTAATGTTAAAAAACAAAGATCATTTTTTTTTTCTTTAATGTCAATTTATACTGTGTATATATGTACGTGCAAGTTTTGGTTAGTGATCTTCTTTAATGCAAATCTAATTAGAATTTATGAATTTCTTGCTTTTGTCTTATGAATTCTCTTGTTTCTCTTCTCTTTATTTTCCTAGTTCAGAAATAAAAATTTTGTTTTATATTAATTGTTATTTCAGAATTTTACTGTCTAGACATATTTGTAAATTGGATACATAAACAAATGAAGCAGGAATGTCTTGGGTATCTTCTTATAAAAATGTATGACGCTTCTCCTTTAATAGCAAGTTTAATTAATTTCGAAAATATTCGGTATAAAAAAACGCAGCCAATAAAGAGACAGACCGCAATACCTCCACCCAACTCCTCTTAGTTATCACGTGATCGAGATAGTCTGCTTTCTACTAAGTGTCACAATACCATGTGATTAAAGTAGGCTGAAAAGCAGCCGATTTCGTTAGAATGCCACAGCTTCAGTCTTTTTCGTAATCTGTAAAAACGGTAAGGAAAAAATGTAATTTATTTTTTTTTTCTTTTATTACTCTCTCTGAATGCAATGATTGTAGAAAAATTTATTTTAAAGTTTACTGTTAGGTAAAATTTTAAACAAACAAAGTTTGGTTGATAGGTTGATTTGAAGCACTACAGTTATCTGCAGTTGCACACGAGAACCAAACAAAGGGATAGCTGAAGAGACTATTCATCTATTTTTGCTTCGTGCTGGAAAGAATGGAAATAAAAGGGTTTAATTCTGGGAATAAACTCCGGATTTTTCGGGAAGGAAATTTGAAACCCGGGACATTTCGGAAAGTTATAGGCATTAAAATTTTTACTATTTTTAATAACTTTAACTTTTTTTTTCAATGTAAACAACGTGTTTTTTACAAATGTAAACAACATGAATATAGAAAAGTAGCTTCAGTTTACATGGAATTACAAATGAAATGCGTTGCAGAAATATTAAGGATAATAAATAAAAATATTATAGCTATTTTGATCGTCGATAAGTGAAAAGTGACAGAGCATATGACAGATTAATCTTGCCTGGCATGAATGTAAACATTACCCCTATTCTACAAATCAATCAATCTAAGCTAAAATAAAATGAACAAAAGTAAAAGAAATTAATAGAAAAATACAATGCAACACCTTCGATATATAATATAGAGAATACCTGCATAATAGATATGCCACAAACTTCAAACTCAAAATCATAACTTTTGTAAATTCATAATAAACAATCTATCTTAAACAGTATCGGAAATTATGAAAAATAAAAATTTTAAATAGAAAAATGATTGGTTCTGTTTACCTTCAAAAAGCTTCAAAGATTTCTAATATTCCCCAAATTTCCAGGTTTAATCTCCAATATTCCCTAGTTTATTCCTGTCCCTCAAAATCAGTAGGGTTTTGGCAACTCTAATTTTGCTGAGATACATGTGCTGCGATTCGCTAAACTCACTTCGGTTCTCAATCATTTCTTTATCGCCATGGAGCTAAGAGTAGAAGGAGTCGGCATAAACGACGCCATTTGAAGTCAATCATACCATTTCGCTCTTGCATCCACCATACTTAGCCACGTCTTGTAGTGGAGATTGCTGATTAGACTACTCGTCACCATAGAATAATAAGGTTCTATCTGTGTTTTTGACAAGAAAAATGACTTATCGATATAGAAATGTTCTATTTGTAAATGTGAAGGCACTTCTGGATTAAATTAATCTCATAATATAGTTGTAATGTCATATGTAAATTATATATAACGTCATTTTGATGCAAAAATGCCTTCGTAGATACAAATAGAACCTTTCTATGTCGATAAGTCAATTTTTTGTAAAACATAGATAGAACCTTATTATTCTCAGGTGACGTACTGTCGGTCAAAGTGAAATATGGAGGACGCAGGAGGGAAAAAAAATAATGTGATGACCTCAAAACTTTCTACAGAGAGAGACTGGCATGTTTACTCTTCGTATTTTACTCTCCTAGGTCATCGTTCACTGATCGTAGATATAAGCTCGTTTTTGGCATCAAGAGCGGTATTTTTGTGAGCAGAAGTTGCACGAAGAGTTACAAGTTTGCCTCAAATCCTCCGTCATTAAAAAAGGAGTAGTATTGTTATCTTCAGTTGTCCCTGTGGATTAAACAGATATATATTACAGTTTAAAGTGGAATCGATTTTTTGCTAATTGCTAAACTAACAAGCTAATCAATAAGTTAAGACTCAGGCAGGCTTAGAAACAAAATATATAATATATTTTATTTAATTTTATTTTCAGTTCTAATATTTTTAAAAAAGTTGTTGAAACTTCTTTAAAATGTGTAAACAAAATTACAGTGCTGTCAGATTCAGAATTCTTTTTTCTATTGAAAATATTTAGCTTTTTTCCGAACAGTAATCTTTGTTTTATTTAATCACGAAATCCCTGTCATTAAATAAAGCGAAGAATTCTATTCTGAAATGAAAGTAACTATTTTGAATATAGCAACACAGCAAAATTAATCATCTGCTTTTCACTTTTTCATTATTAAGTATTTACATATTTTCTTCTTTTTCCCAAAGTTTACCTTCTTCATTTCCTGTCTTGCTGCTGCCTATGGTACAGCCATTTTGGAATCTGGCGTGGCATTGATTAATTCTCATGGAATCATTGCTCCAGGCCTCGTCAATTCCAGATTCTACACTCCTGGTGCCATCAAGTCTGGGCTTACAGCTCCAGGAATTTTAACATCGCGCTACATCTCTTCTGGATTAGCCTTTAACGATGGTTCTATAATTGCTGCTGTTGCACCCACAGACAGGTACTTACAGACTCGCAGATCAGGACAGTCAGACTATAGACCTGGACAGACAGACTACAGGCCTGGAGAGACAGACTACAGACCAGGACAGACAGACTATAGACCTGGACAGACAGATTATAGGCCTGGACAGACAGACTACAGACCGGGACAGACAGACTACAGACCTGGACAATCTGACTTTAGGCAAGGACAAACAGACTACAGACCTGGACAATCTGACTACAGGCAAGGACAGACAGACTACAGACCTGAACAGACAGACTACAGACCCGGACAGACAGACTACAAACCTGCACAGACAGACTACATCACTGGGCAGACAGACTACAGACCCGGACAGACAGACTACAAACCTGCACAGACAGACTACAGAGCTGGACAAACAGACTACAGATATGCAAATTCCCAGTACTTAGACAATTATTCTGTGATTGCACCTTCGTCTATCGAAAGAAGCTCCGTAGTTAGTACGCCAGGTTCCACTGCGACCGACCAAAGGGTTGTTGGCACCACTGGTGTGGTAGCAGAAGCACACCTTGTGAACAGCGGACTACTCGGTTCTGCTCCTGTAGCCCTCAACAGAGATATTGTATCGTCTATTGGACTCAGAAATACTGGTGTCATCAATCAAAACACTGGAACAATCAAAACACTGCTCAACTAAAACTTCCATGTTATTATATTTGTAAATAGATTTGTAAGTGTCGAATAAAAAGAAATGCATAAATCTGTAATTTTCCTTTTTTTAATTGATATTAAATATAACACATAATAATTGGATTGCATCATGAGACTAATACTTGAAGATCAAAGGCAAGGGAGGATTCAGCGCTCCATTTAGAGGGAAATCATAGCTCCTTTTTTTCAGGGAAGGGGAGGGATCACGCCTCTTAGTAAGCAATTTTTATATTGAAGGTTGTCACCGCATTTAAAATGGCTAAACTTCTGATACTTTTGAAAAATTATTTTCTTTCATACAAAAAAAAATGTTACATTCAAAAAATATAAATCTCAATTTGTTCAGATAACAAGAAATTGAAGATTCTCCCATTTTCTTATAAAGGCAATGATTCCTTCAAGGAATTGAGCATTTCATACAAACTTTTACGTTGACATTGACAAAAATGCCGTCATGAGGGAGTAATTGACTGTTGCAGCGTGAAATTCGGTTTAAAATCAAAGGGTATACTAAGATATCGCGAAAGATTCTTTGCCTTTATCGAAAAATGGAAAACGCTAATAAGACACATTTGCTCAGAATAAATTAATCTTGCATTTGAGATTAAAAAATAGTTCATTGATATGTCAGAAATTACCTACTTTGGATTTAAGTACAGGTTTAAAAGTATCAGAAAGAATACCATTGTAAAACAAGGAAAAAATCTAAAAGAATTTAATATGTATTTCATTTTTCAAATTACCTTTAAAATTTTTCTTCGTTTAGGGGGGGAGGTCATGACCCCCATGAAAACAAAGGAAAGGATCTTTTACAAAATCCAGAAAAAATTAAAGTACGACCAGCTTCCAGAAAACTTAAACTTTCTTCATCAAGTGCAAAAAAGATGCTCTACCTCTTTCTGAGCAAGGGCTAAACTGGCAGAAAATAACAAAAAAAATAGATTTTTTTTTTTTTTTTTTTTTTTACTGAACCATCGCGTGATTTTATTGATTTATTTTCATTTTTTTCTATAGGTTTTACACTTTTTGTTAAAAAAATTTTCAGCCTTCTGTCTGATTTCAAAATGGTAGAATTTCTTTTTGTCCTGATGAAGAAAGACTGTGTTCATTTGCAACGCTTAGTGCTTTTCTTTTCATATGCAATTTTCAAAACCTCTAGTTTTACACCAGCATGTATGGGAATATCCATTAGTAACTCTTATTCGAGCAAATCTTCACAAATACTTCGAATTATTTTATTACAAAATATAATTCAGATAAAAATTGATGTAGTCAGTTAAGTACCACCCATTTGACGTAGGCCTAATTTGTAACCAAGAACATCTTACTTATCTGGATAGACTTGCAGGCGGCGGCACAGACAATCATCTCATCAAGTTAACGGTTGAAATTCTAGGATTAGTGAAATTTTGATTCGTATATTAAAACAACGCAATCCGTCTGTTTAGTCATATCTTGGTAGAAAACACCTAAAAGCCCGATTTTAGCGGTTGACTCTTAAGTTTACCATTATATTTTCCTGCTCCCAATCCTCCATGTTTTCATACATTTGAATGCAGGAAAGCACAATGGTAAACCTACGAGTGAAGTGGTAAAATCGGATTTTTAGGTGTTTCCACCAAGATAGAACTTGGCAGACCGATTGCGTTTAAATATGCGAATCGAGATTACGCTAATCCTAGAATATCATCCGTGAACTCGATGAGTTGATTGTCTGTGCTGCCGCCTTCCAGTCTAATATATTAAATAAAAATTTTGTTACTCTTGTGACTTGGTCACAAGGGTAACAAAATTTTGATTTAATCTACAGACAAGTAAAATGTTTTTTGTTACAAATTAGATACATTTTAGGTAGATTTCGTATGAAATACTACCTATTGCAGTAGCACATATGTTGGACTCTCTTAAAACGAAAGAGTGGATTTGGCTGCTCAAGAAAGAGTTCTAATTTATTGGATCGTGAATGAGTTGATTTTTAACCGATTCAGTCATCTTGGTTTGATTTTTTCTCTTTCTAATCCACTCATACAGCTTTAAAACTAAACAACTCAACTCAATAATGAAACAGCTCTTTTCCCGCGCTGATTTTCGCCGCTGACTCGTCACGTGACCTTGCAAGATAAGATGGAGACTTCTTCAGCCGTTCGCTAAACAATTTGCTGAAAATGCCTTTTTTACGAAGTAAGTAAGTTTTATATAAGTATTTTACTTTAATTATGCTTTCTTTTAATAAATTTCCCTTCTCTTTTTAACAGACTAAAATTCATAACAGTATCATACCTTGAAATTTAAATGTCGTGTCACGCGGTAATATTGAGGATGTGTTTAATGCATTTCTATATTAATAATTGGTGTTACAGTGCTGCTACAAAACTTTCGTGCTTTAATAAAATAAATTAGTATATTTAATCAGAGTAAAAATTGTTAATGCAATGTAAATATCTCGTTATTTAATTGCCTTGTATTAAAGTTTTGTAATTATTATATCTTTATTCATAGAAATTTATCAAAACATTGTATTTACTTCTTGTTTGCAGTGTCTTAGTAAAAACGTGCTCCGGATTACATATATATTTATATAGAGAGGCTATACTCTGTTCCACCTTAACTTGGCAGCACTGTGAAAGGTAGAAAGAGTAAAGTTCCGCCGTGAAAAATAGTTCTCCGATATTTTTTAATCTTATGGTGAAAATTCTTAGAAATTTATATGGTTATGTTAATAAATTAATAAATTCGAGATTTTGTAACATATATTTAAAGTAATTTCTGTGTTAAAAGTATTTAATTAAAAAATAATTTCTATTTTAAGCGTACGTATAAAGTAAAAAACTTGGCGTAAAAAACTCTTCTTTGTCGAGGAACCAATCTTCAAGGTTAAATTACTGGCGCGCTTTTTAAGCGTCCGTGTCAACTGCTTTTATGAAAAGTTCTGAAGCATAAAACTTATTAATATTATATTACTATTTGGAGAATCAATTGTTTAATAATTATTAAGATACTACTTCATTAATGAAAAATCCCGCTCGCTAATATTATTTTTATGGAAGAAAATTTTTAAAATATCTAATTTGCATTTCAGTATTTTTAAATAATTAGCTTTGCATATCAGAGCTGAGATCCACAGTGTTGAATTCAGATACCTTTCTCCGGAAACAATTTCTGCGACTTCGGAGGGGGGGGGGGGAGATTTTTAAGTTCCGGGGAAAAATTGCAATTTTTGGACATTGAAAACCCATAATCTCATAGTTTTCAGAGGAAGGGGATCAGGATCTCATTGTTCCAGGAAGAATGTCCCCCCGGCCATCTTCTGAATTCTACAGAGGTCAGGTTTCACAAAGACCCTTTTTATCTTTTCGATTTTGTTTTAGGATTTTTTTTGTTAGGATGATTTCACTTTCGAAACGAAGTCTGAAAATGGAAAAATCCCCCGCCCCCCCCCCCCCCCGAAAAAAAATTCTTACTGACAAAATCTAAAAAGTAAAAAATAGATATTTGTAAAGATCGAGCTCAGCTGTCCAATGCAAGAGAAACGAGTTGGAAATTGCACGTGGAGCGTAGCAAATGAGATGCGTTCGTACTATAAACGAAGTTTTAAAAATATTCAGATCTTGCTGTTATGGTATACAGTACTTCGGATACAGTATAGTGATAGAAATCTTTTTGTGTGTTCTTGTAAATATGCAGGAAGTAACTAGTATTAAATCTCTGCAACATTTATCAATTTCATAAAATTTGATGTAGCTTAATACAATTAAGAAAGCTTAATACAATTAATTACTTTTGTGTGGCTCTGTAAATTATTATTATTATTATTATTATTTTTTGTTTGTTTGTTTGTTTGTTTCACAGATTGTACAGAATGTTTATTTTAGTTCATGCTTCATAGGTGCACGTCAATTCTATTATATTCCAAAGAGTGTATCATCATTAAAATGCATTTGAAACTTTTTTCCCATTGACCATAATGTAATGGAATACTTTTGATTGTCCATGTACTTAAATTATACATCAGATTTTCATAAAATTGAATTCACTCTACAAAATTATGCACGAATTATATATTTTAAATCTCAAACGATTTGTTTGGATAGTCTTTACTCTGTTACGTGCGGACAGACAGACGTACGGACAGACTGAAGGATGACTATAGGTGCTACGTATTTATATAATTACAAAAGACCTAAAAAAAAGCAGATCTTGGTATAATAGTATAAAGTATTTTCAATACAGTATAGTAGCCGAAATCTTTTTTGTGTCCCTATAAGAATTATCTGATTTTTATTGTACAGGAACTTGTAGTAATCCTCAGCAACTTATATAAATTTCATAAAATGTTAAATAGTTTAAAACAATTAAAACGCGCACCAAAGAATGTCTATATGATTATATGATATTATTGATCTATATAATTATGTAACGGGATACTTTTGTGTGGCCCTGTAAATCAGTAATAAATAATCTTTTCACCACAGATTGTATAGAATGTATATTATAGTATGTACTTCATAGATGCATATCAATTTTATTATGTTCGAAAGAGTGTAAAACCATTAAAATGCACTTGAAACTTTTTTCTCCATTGACCGTAATTTATCGGAATCCCTTTTATTGTACCTGTATTTCAACTATTCATCCGATTTTCATAAATGACTCGAGAAAATTATCTAATAGTTATACATTTTAAATTTCAAACGATTCGGTTGGGTAGTTTTTGAGTTATTATATGCGGACGGACAGACGGACGGACAACTATAGATGCTACATATTTACATAATTACGAACGCACCTAAAAAAAAAATAAACTATTGAAACGTAAACGAGATATTTTTGAAAAATCTTCCATAGGATTAAATTAGAGTGTTTTTGTAGGAGTGAAGTAGCCCCTTAATTTTAAGCAGTGTTAGCAATTAAATACCGTTTTTAATTATTTTAATAAATGTAAATATCTGTTGTATTTAATAAAGTTTTCCATAATTATTGTAAAATTTTTACTTACATATTGTTATTGGATATTAATAACTAATGAAATTACTAATTTTCAGTTTGCATAATTTTTGAAATTTCTAACTAATAATTATAATTTTAGGATTAAAGCATAAAAACATTTTATATTATTATTAGAGAAGTAATTGTTTTGGAAACAATCTGTTTTGGGGATACTGTGTATTTTAAAGCAAAGGCGAGGGCGATGATAAAAAATTTATAAAATAATTTAAATTTTTAAAAATCATGACGTTTTTACACCCAAATATCTATAATTTTACATACATTAAAGTTGAGATGTACTCAGTCTGATGGCGTGGAACCTGGCTTTTTCCAGATATCTGCCAGTGGTTGGGTATAAATAATATTTTTTTTGTTTTAAATAGATTTTCGGAGAATTTGGCTTTAGTCTTTTAACTCAATAAAATTAATGTTTTCCTCTTTTCAATAAAATTCGCTTAGAATTCTGTTTTTACTTTTATTTTCTTGATTTTTTAATGCGATTTATAGAATTTTTTTTTTCTTTTACAGACATTTTTTCACATTTGTAAAAGATATTAGGTTTTAAATTTTGAGCTTAAATACATAAAACTTATCCTCTCTCCTCTGCGGGCCCCACCAGTGGCCGAGAGGTTCTGACCTCTAAACTAATAGACGGCAGGTGCCGAGCTCGAACCCAATCGCGGCCGTCGGCCTAACCGTTCGGAGTTTTCGTGGTTTTCTTCGAACCTTGCGTAAATACGGGTTAGGTTCCCTTAGAAAGACCCCCACGAAGGGCACTCCCCCCGGGGCCTATATCCCTAGAGTAGATAATCGGCCGACACAAAATAAACCAATAAACCGAACCTCTCCTCTGCGATAAAAAAAATCCTACCGAAATGAAAAAAATCGCACAGAAAAGTCTTTACGAAAATATGACATTAATGCATGGAATTAAGTTTCAAATTTTTAGCTTATTTCAGAAAAAATTGTCTTTTCAATAAAGTTTTTCAGAAATTTCTGCAAATTTTTTTAAACTTTTCGAGATATTTAAATATTTTTCGCATTTTGTGGGCCGGGCAATGTTAGACGGATCAACAATATAATATGAAATAGTTTTGAAATAAATTAAAAAATGGTAAAACTAAGAAAAGAATAATAATACTATTCGTTATTTTAATAAATGATTATGTAATAAAATTAATTTCATAAGAACTTCGAAACGTGCCGATTTTTTGCACATTCATTATATATATTTTCCGCCAAAATGGCGATTTCCCTTGTTTATTAGTGATCCTGTGCTATTCGAGCAAACCCTGGTTTCTATAGCAACGGCTGCAATTCGGCTCTTGTAGCGTATTCAGTACTGCCAAGTTAAGGTGAAACGAAGTATACATATATGGCATAATATGTAGTTTTTGAACACATTTTCCAAGATTTTTTTTTTTTCATTCTTAATGTTGAACTTGTGTTACTGTTTTGTTTGGCAAAGTTTCATACTATTATTGGACAAAATTATTGCATACATGGTCTGTATTATAATAATCTGCTTAATATTTATAAGTTGTTACATAATGCATGCAAAAATAATAGTTTTCTTGTGCCTGCTTCCCAGGTAGCTTTAAATCTAAGTGAAAATTTATAAATAAAACGAAAACAGTGGACAAAAGTTTGTCTTTCTATACTGGTAAATGCAAGTATTATTTCCTAAATATTATGCAACGATAACCAAAAAGCAAATCCTCTTTCTCTTTAGAAAATACCTTGTAATATCATTGCTTTCCCTTTCACTTAACATTTTTTATGCATAGCCCAGTGGTAGAATTGATTTTAAAAAAAGTTACTGGTCCCAAAGACCAGTACGCATGAAAGTTTACTGGTCAGAAATAGTGATCAGTAGCCTGCTACATAAAATTCTATAAAATACTTTTAACCATCCCCCCCCCCCCCTCTTCACACACACACTCCTACTAGAATGTAAATTAACCAAACTTCCTTTGCAGTTATACAAAATATTTGGCATAATAAAATGGAAAATTACTATTTTATAAAAAAGTATGTAGTATGTAAACTAAAACTATAAAATTGCGTATTTTATTTCCGATAATTTATTTAACAGATAGTAAGGATTAATGCAATATTTTCTTATAATTATTTTTTCAAGTAATATTTTATGGTTTGTGTTTGGTACGGTTTTCTCAGGCAGGAAAATTTATTTACTTGTCAGAGATGAAGTGGGTGTGCAGTGGTGTAGCTAGGATGGGTGACATCCCGGGACAGATGTAAAAGGTGTCAAGCCCCCCCCCCCCCCCCTCTTCCTCCTCCTTTCCAATCTGTCATATTTTTTCAATCTCAATTCTACATTCTTATAAAAAATAACCTTACCATTCCTTATTTACCTTTTGTCCTTCTGCATAAAAAAACCGCAGAAGTGAATCATCACTCGACCCATAGTCTGCATAAGTCAATGCCGTGTCTATACGTAGAAGAAAATTCTTTCTTTTAAAGTTTACTTTTGTTACCCACTCATTGAATTGGTTGGTTTTTGTTCCCTGGTGCATATCTTATTTAGACCCACCATTCTGTATAAAACTTCACTTTAGCAAAGAAAAAAAAAAAAAAAACTAGCTGTATTGCATCGTGAGCTAAAAATCTCATTTTATTTCCTAATTAGACTCCAAAATCTTATAAAATTGTATTTTTTATTTGCAAATAAAGATTTGGTGTCACCCTTTAGAGGATGATACCCGGGCAGGGCAATCGCTAAGACTTTTAATTGGTGGGGGAGAAGACCTTAAATTGCCAAGTCAAATTTTCATATTTACCAACTCGTTTTATAATTTTGCCAAGTTACCACACTTAGAAAATGTAATACAGTTCTTATTTGTAAAAAGTTTAATAATATTTCCAATTAGAGTTGTAACTTTTGCAAATTCTATCAAAAATAGAAAATGTACTACAATTTTTATTAAAATTTTAATTAAATTTGCCAAGTGTAACAGCATTTACGAATGTTTGGGGGGGAGGCTCCCTCCTCCCCCCCCCCTTAGCGAGGCCCCTGCACCCGGGTAATTTTCATAATCAAGAAGAATTTCTTTTACAGCTTGACTAAAATCTTAAAAATCAATGAGTTATGTGTCTCTATATTCAAAATCACCATTACATATTCATGCATATTTATTGATAAAAATAGACATTGGATTATAAACTGTAACTTCATTTTAAAATGATTTAAATTAAATATTTACAATAAATTTATGTAAAAAATAAAAGAAATTTAAATTTAATTTAAACAGTATTAGCAAACTGTCTTATGTTCTAAGAATAAAGTGCTGTATACAGTGAAGAATTGATACTCTGAAAATCTTTATAACTAATCTTTTAATTACAGATTACAATATGCTCTTTATGCATTTAATGTAAATTGAAAGTAGTCTGATAAATAAAATATTCTTCTCCGTAGCTATCCAAATAATAAATTTCAAATACTTCTTGAGATTTTGTTTCTTGAATGACAATTTGAAGTCAACATTTTTGGTCATAGATTTAGTAGATAACTAACAAGGGGGGAAAAATCACTATTATTAAAATGCTATAAGTAGCATCCAATCTTTGAAAACTCTCTGATTCGTCTTCATATTTTGATTTTAATGCTTAAGGGGACAAGGGACCTTGAAATCCTTAAAAATATTTTTTTTTTTTTTTTTTGTAAATTTCACCTAAATATTATTCAAGGGTACATTATATGCATTATAACATGCATTTATCACAAAAAAAATGCAAAAAAAAAATTATTTTTGACAAAAAAATGGCATTTTACGTCTTCGAAATCTTCGAAATGCGGACTGCGCATTCCATATCAATGAAAATCCCCAATATTTTTTATGAAAGTTTGTTTTATATATATAAACAAAATTGTGCATCCAATTTTGAATATTTGAATTTAAAAATTAAAAAAAGAAAAAAAATTGAAATTTTGAAATTTTTTCGAAATTTTTTTCAAAATTTTCAAATTTTTTCAATTTTTTTTTTATTTTTTGTAAATTTCATCTTAAATATTATTCAAGGGTGCATTATATGCATTATGGCATGCATTTATCACAAAAGTATTTAAAAAAATATATTATTTTTGAGAAAAAAATGGAATTTTACGCAGCGTCTTCGAAATCTTCGAAATGCCCCCTGCGCTTTCCATATCAATGAAAATCCCCAATATTTTTTTGGAAAGTATGTTTTATATATATAAACAAAATAAAGTATCGATTTTTACATATTTGAATTTTAAGAAGTAAAAAAAAAAAATTGAAAATTTTGAAAAAATTTTCGAAAAAATTTCAAAATTTCAATTTTTTTAACTTTTAAATTCAAATATTCAAAATTCGATGCACAATTTTGTTTATATATATAAAACAAACTTTCATAAAAAATATTGGGGATTTTCATTGATATGGAATGCGCAGTCCGCATTTCGAAGATTTCGAAGACGCTGCGTAAAATGCCATTTTTTTGTCAAAAATAATTTTTTTTGCATTTTTTTTGTGATAAATGCATGTTATAATGCATATAATGTACCCTTGAATAATATTTAGGTAAAATTTACAAAAAATAAAAAAAAATATTTTTAAGGATTTCAAGGTCCCTTGTCCCCTTAAGATAACCTCCCCAATTAAGATTGGGTATTTCCTTTACAGTTTGAAATCTTATGGATTGTGTTATGTTATTGCGTTAAATAATCTGCAGTTTTCAAAAAATTAAGATTTTTCTATTAAATATTGAATATTTTTAATCTATTTTATATTAGATCAATTCACATGTTCGAAGCTTTTTCTAAAGAGAAATAAATATATTCACCAATGCAGACTGATTTTAATCCTATACCCAAAAAATGATCTAAACCTGCTACATCCAATGCTTATTGCTGATATAAAGTGTTAAAAATAGAAGTTATTTATATTCAATAATCGACATACATAAATTATTAAGAAAAAGAGAAAATGTCATTAGATTTCTTCTGAAAAAAAAAAAAAAAAACAATTTTCTTTTTTTAGAAAAAAACCAGTTGGTTTAAACTAAACCGTTGTTTAAACCAAAAGGAGTAAACAGTTGTTTAAACCATAGTTAAAACCAATTGGTTTAAACCGTGCCAACCCTGGTCTAATTGTTGTAGGTTCTATCTTGTATTATATAAATATGCAAATATATAGAAAAACAACTAAAAATCTACAAAAACCTGTATTGGTTGGGTATTTGCCAACGCTGATACATTTTGAAAGTAGCAACAAAGGTGAATTTTCAACAATATTTTATAATGTTGCTTTAAGAACTTTCATTTTAAATTTGTTTTTAAAATGGTGTTTTATTTTAAGATTGTATCAGAAGTTACGCCATGATTTAAACAAGCAGATAAGTGTAATCGCACAGGTTTTATTTATTCAATTTCCATTTTATTCATGATTTGCTGAATTTTCCGTAATGTAATATTTATAAAGCTAAAATTTTTAGTGTATGGTTCATTTTTTGTTTAGACTATGGATGGGAAATTTTATAAAACATTTAATCTGAAAACTACAAAATATTTTAATATGTTCATAATCATTCCTTAACATTATATTTATTGCTATTTAACTTAATTTCAATATTTTCTTTTAACACAGGAAGATGATTTCATGGAGCAGTAAAATTCTATTGTGAGGAGTCAAATTCAACAATCTTATTTAATCTCAAGGATCTTGAAGAAAGCGTCTATTTTGCCTAAGATTTTAAAAGTTGGACAAACCAGTGGACAGATTACAATATGCTCTTTATGTATTTAATGTTTAATGCAAATGGACTGTTATATTTATAAAGGTCCTGTTAAAGATATTATTGAAACTTGTTTATCTGATGTTGGAAAGAATTGTTATCAATTAATGTTAGGTTTATTTTGTTCTTGCTAAATAAAATGTTTTTGTTGTTAAATAAAATTAGTTTTTTTTTCTTTCTTGCAACATTCTAAATTGCACATTTGGCTCTAACTTTTGACATAAAATGCTGCAGTCTTATGCTTTTATATTTATTTAAAAGTTAGTTGATTTAAGAAACATTGAATAAAATAAAAAATTAAAAGATTAATTAAGAAGAAATAAGTTATTCTTGAATATAAATTCAAGTTTTAACAAATGTTTTAAATGATATAAAGAACAATTGCACATGATCAATAAATCCATTTCTCAGTTATTTCTGCATTTAACTTTTGTACTACAATATTTAGTTGAAGGTTCTTCATACAATAAAATAATTGTCCATAATCCAAATTTTAGTATACAAGTTTTTTAATGGCATTCCTCCACATTTCCCAATTGCAATGTGCTTATATAAATGCTATGGGTAACAATTATTTTATCTAAGATTTCAAAGCCATTTCAGATTTCAAACTAAAGAATTAAAATATTTTTTTAAAATTTAGTCAGTTTAAGAAATATAAGATTTTGATTGAGATTTAAATCGAGGAATAATTACAACAAGGTATCATGGGTTGATGTTTATCCATTTAAAATATATTCAATTTCATTTATTTAAACCCTGCACTGGCCGTGTGTGTGTGTGGGGGGGGGGGATACTTTTTTAAATTTAGGTTTTATGTTTTTTAATACTTTCTTTTTCAAAACTGGTTCTAAAACTCCTATTAATAATTAAAAAAAAAAACTAACCAAAATTGCAAAAGTAAAAACTAACCCACTTACAGATCATCCTCAAATATTCTATGCCCCCCCCCCCAAAAAAAAAGGTAAAAATTTTAAAATCCAAACAAGATATTTGAAAATAACTTCTGCATAGGATTATCTAAACTCTTAAGGGGAACAATCAGCTTCTAACATTGTGGTGCTGAAGTTGAGTCGTTGGGCTGATATCAAGTTTATTTTTTCAATATTTTTTTAGTAAGATGCCTAAGATTGGTTTATTTGATTGAAATCGTAAATTTTTAATAAAAAAATAATTGTTATTTGCAATTAAATCAGAAGCTAATGAAAAAATTAAAATTGTATATAAGCATATCTGAAGCTATAAGTATCATTAGAAAGTATGTAAACTTGAAATTGCCCAAGAAAAGAAAGGAAAAATCCCATTAGCACCACAGCATCAGAAGCTGATATTCTGTTTAATGTTGTTCGGGTGCTGTTGTACAGTTATGCAAATTTAGGCAGCTTGCATGAATAAGTGTTTTCAAATTTGCAATTTTGAGATCACCAGTATTTTCAATTTAATGAATATATGTACTTTTAAATTTAACAAAAGAAAATACTGATGTTAAAAATTTCTGATTTGACAGAATAATAAAAAATTCATGTAAGCTCTATTTAATTTTGTATAACGATTCAATTGCCTTTTCCCCTAAATTGACATAGGAAACAGTTTCATTGAATTAGAAATTTAAAAAAAATGTTTTTATGATTCATTAGAGAGCTTTCAGTCATATAAATTAGAATGTTTTAAGTCTTGTTAATTAAGGACTTGGAAGAAATATTGGAGAATCCATGTTACAGTTTTCCAATCTCTCTCTCTCTCTCTCTCTCTCTTTATATATATATATATATACCCTTGTAATGCCAATAAACAGAAATTTAAATCCGAAATGAGAATTTAATTGCAACACTTTAAAATGTGGCAATAATTCCATGTTATATTGAATTTCATTGATAAAAATTAATCGAGGATTACTGAATTTAGTTTTAAATGATGTGATTTTATTTAGACGATTTAGAAATCGCTTGAAGATTTTTGTAATTTTAAGCAATTTTGCTTTTCTTAAGAGTGAATTTATTCAATTCTACAAATTCAAGGAGTTTTGGATTAACTCTTAAATGAGTTGATTTCATTCATGTATGAATTGGTTACAAATCGCCTAAGTGCTACTGGATTAAATCAAAAATGACAACATTTCACTCCAACTTGAATTGATAACAAATCGCTCAAGTGCTACTGGATTTGCCTTAAATTATTTCACTTCACTCAAATACGAGTTGGCTGCAGCTAACTCAAGTGCTACTCGATTTAATCCTAAAGACTTCATTTCACTCAAGTATGATTTGGTTACAAATCGCTCAAGTGCTACGAGATTCAGTCTTAAATGACTTCATTTCACTCAAGTATGACTTGATTACAAATCACTCAAGTACTACTGGATTTAACCTTTATTGATTTGATTTCACTCAAGTATGAGTAAAATAGAGATCACTCAATCATGAGTTGATTAAAAACAGCTCATTCACTTGAGTTGTTTCAGCTCTTCTTGAGAAGGTTCCTTTCAACATGGGAAAAGAGTGGATTTCAGCTCAACTTGAGTTAATTCAGCTTTTTCGTTTTAAGAGAGGAATTTCTGAAAATTTTTTGCAGATCTACTACGCCGATTATGACCTCTAGACTAGAGGTCTGCACGGGCCCGGGCTTAGCCCGTACACGGCCCGGCCCGGGAAGAAAATTTAACGGGCCATACGGGCCGGGACGATCAAAAAGTTTTTGGGCCTGTCGGCCCGTTCTGAAGATTTAAACAGAAACAATAAAAAATGACCTATTTTCAACAAAAATGGTTTTAACGAGAATAAATATAAATGTGCGTCACGAACCATACTAGTTTGACAGCATCAATATAAAAATGCAACTTGTTCAGTGTAGAGAACAGCATCGGACAGTTACATTGTGTGTAACCCGTTTTAATATTTTTTTAGCTGACTCGTAACGGGCCAAAATCAAGCTTGCATTATTTTTCTACATATACACATGCTGGACCGGAACAAGACTTAATTGTTCTCACGATCTGCAGGACAGGCAACATGATTTGTAAAATTATTAACAGCGATAAAGAACTTATGTTAGCTTAATCTTTGGATATATACTTCTTGAAGGTTTTTAAATTAATTTCTCGATAACGCGAAAGTTTGACACAAATTCAGATTAATTTTTAATTGTAAAAATATAAAAGTGATAAGCCTGACTATTGAAGGGATTTGGAATCGAATAGCGTTTTTCATTTTTGATAAATAAAATACTTGTATAACCTTGTTGAGATACAATAGTTTCTCAAATGGTTGCAGGTTTTTCTCCCTTCCCATGCTATCGCTTCCGGGAATTATATTCAAAACGCTAATCATGATTATATTTTATTTTCTTGCTGTATTCTTAAATTGCTTGTATCAAAAAATGGATAACGCCATTTGATTATATAGTTTCTGAATAAAGACACCTGCTAATCTTGTGCTTTTCTGAAAAAAAAAAAAAATGAATTTAGAAATGTATCAGAAAGGAGCTTTTTTGAATTAATAAATGAATTTGGATTTAAATTCTTTAATAAAATGATATGAAAATATTTTTATAAATCTTCTTTCATTAAACAGCTTTAAAAGTTACGATGTTTTTAACTTTCTTTCTTTTTTCTTTTATTCTAAGCCATATTATTTTTTTTTAATGAATCCTTATTTGTTTGTTGAAAGTCTAAGAATCTTAGTTATCATTAATTTTGCTAATGTGTATTTCCTGTAAAATATACTGTAAAATCATTCCATAGAAATGTATGGCGTATTCTTTAAAAAAATCTTACTTATATGATAAAAATCTGAATTTTTTAGAAATCGTAGAAATTGTAACGGGCCAAAACGGACCTTTTTTCACTGATTTCTGTACGGGCCGAACTTTTGAGTTTAACAACGGGCCGGGCCGAAAAGATTTTCCTACGAGACGGTCCGGGCCCGGGCCAGGAAATTCCGGCCCGTGCAGACCTCTACTCTAGACCCCAAAACTACCATCAGTAAAAAAGTTTATCTATCTATCTATCTATCTATCTATCTATCGGTGTATACCACTTTTTTATAGACACGATAACTTCTCCAATTATGCTCAAATCTTTTTCAAACTGATACATAAAATCAAGGGGCATAAAATCTTGGTCAAGCTCGTTAATGGGCAAAATCGGACCAAGGGGGTGGAAATAGGGAGGGGTTTTGTGAAAACCGATAAAACGCCATAACGTCTTAAATAAAATAGATATCGAATCAGGTTAAAGTTTGCTCTTCTTCTAAGAAATAGGCCAAAAGTTTATACATGGCAGATATGTTATGAAATTAAAAATGGGCTCAAGAGGCGAAAAAAAACAGGGGTTTTTGGGAGAAAAAAATTCATAACTTCGTCAATGTTTAAGATATCAAATACAAGTAATTTTTTTTTATAAATGTTCTAAAAATTATCTCAAATTTTTGCACTTACAAGTTTTTGATAAGACCAACTTTTACCAATAAAAAAAATTAAAAACGAAAAGAAAAAGGGGATGGGGTGGAAAAAGAAAAAAATACATAACTTCGTTAATTCTTAAGCTATCAAATCCGATTAAATTTATTTTACATCAACTTAATATCTTCAACTTTTATACTGACAAGTTTTTTTATAGGACCAATTCTTATAGCAAAAATAAATTAAAGAAAAGTAGGAGTTGAAAAAAAATCCAAACTGCTTATATCATAACTCATTTTTAAATTCATTTTTGATTTTAAACGCATCCAAATGGGAGGTTCTCTTATTTAGGAACTATATAATGTGAGGTATTGGCCAGTTTCTCGATAAAGGCAGAATATATTTTTTAAAAAGCTGCCGAAAAAGGCACTTTGAATTGAATTTCCCTAAGCGATTGTGATTGAAAAATTGAGGAAGTACTCAAATAACAAATTGCTTATATTATGACCCATTTTTAAAACCTTTTGCTCTCAAACGCATCCAATTGACAGATTCTCTTACTTAGAAACTGTTTAATGTGCCGTATTGGTCAGTTTTTCGATAAAGGCAGAATATATTTCAAAAAATGCTGTCAAAATAGCCATTTTGAAAAAAAAATTCCCGAAGTGGTCGTGATTGTAGATTTCAGGATGTATTCAAATAAAAAAATGTTTTTTTTATGACTAATTTTTGAAAACATTTTTGCTCTCAAACGCATCCAATTGACAGGTTTTCTTATTTAGAAACTATATAATGTGCCGTATTGGTCAGTTTTTTCATAAGGTCAGAATATATTTCAAAAAAGGCTATCAAAGTGGGCATTTGAGCCAAATTTAGCTTAAGATGATTCTGATAAAACCGGCTCTTACAGAAAAATAAAAATAAAATTTCTTCAAAAGCGGCCAAATTAAAATTGTTAAACTGGGTTTCTCTCTAATTAGATTTTATTTTTTGTTGTTGAAATGTGCAATTAATGAAATCTAGTTCCGACTATAGGCCAAGCCGACAGGAATTTTGATAAATAAATTACTTATCGAGTTGCAAGCAATTCTGGTGATGTGACGACTGGTAACCCAAGAAAGTATTTTCAGAATGATTATGAAGAGTTTTTTAAGAAACTATTTTTAAAATGCTTATAAAAGAGTGGTTCTTTTTTATAAAAGACTATTTTTACAATGCTTATAAAAACGTGCTTTTGAAGAAATCACTTTCACAATACATATAAAACAGTCTTAAAAAAAAAAAAAAAGCTATTTACAATGTTTATAAAATCTTGTTTTTTTTTTTTTTTTTTTTAATAAAACTCTATTTTTACAATGCTTATAAAAACGTGCTTTTGAAGAAATCACTTTTTACAATACTTATAAAACTGTTAAAAAAAAACAATTTTTTCATTTTTAAAAAGAGCAGTTTTTTTAGACTATCCTTACAATGCCTATAAAAGCGTATTTCTGAAGAAATTACATTTAAAATTCCTTATAAACATATAGATTATTTTGGAGAAATATAATTTTTTTTTCATTTAATTTTTTAATTGTGCTATCTTTTAAATGTGTTTACTTAAAGTACATTTTAAAGGCGAATTTTTATTCATAAATAACCTTGTAAATTCAACTTTATTCAACTTATACAACTATAAATAATAAATTGGCAGTATTTTTGAATGAATGGAGAAAGTGAATGTTATTTATCTTTCAGTTCGAAAACCTTTTTGTCTTTTTAAACTAAATTATACATCTTAATCTATAAAATTTTGTTTCATTAAAAAAAAAAAAAAAAAAAAAAAAAAAAAAAAAAAAATGGAATTTATTATTTGTATTACTACTAGTCCCCATACGCATTCGTGCAAGAAATAAACGGAATCTCTTCCTCTTTTTTAGATATTCGGAATTAATTCAGAGATCAAATATGTTTTCTGGGAGTACGGAAATCATTTGTGAAAAAACAAGGATAATTTAGTGTATATTGACGAAATTTTCTGACAGTGTACACCAGTGGCGTAGCAGCACTAGTTCAGTATCCCTAGTGAGTTCAGTTCAGTCTCTCCCCGAAAACAGGAGGCAAAACCAGAAAAAAGAGTTTCTGCGTCTTAGAATATGCGAAATGATCGTCTGTCATAGATGTGCTCTTTCAAAAGGCAGTACGAAAAAGAACCGCCTTGTATCACACATACAAAATGTGTGGATTGAATTGAGCTATCGCCTGGACATATGTCGTATGAGCAAGGGTGCACACGTAGAACATTTCTAGAGTGAGCCTAAAACTTGGATATTTTGTGGTTATTTTCATATGTCAATCATATTTGCAAGTATAATACTTTTGAATAAATCATTTTTTAGGAGTGAATGTTTCTTTTATAGCAACCCTGTAATAAAATCCTGTATATTAAGTATTTGTTTCTTCGTTATACTATATTGTTTTTACTTTGTTGTCCTTAAAGTTTTTACAAGGATGAAATGTTTATATATTTGTATACATATATATATATATATATATATATATCATCATCATCATCATCATCATCAACCGTTTTCGATCCACTGCTGGATGTAGGTCTCCCCCAGATTTTTCCAATGTTTTCTGTCTAATGCTTTCGTCATCCAATTTACACCAGCCACTTTTCTAATTTCGTCACTCCATCTTACTTGTGGTTGTCTCCTTGGTCGTTTTACATCTCTAGGATACCACTGTAGTATATTTGTGCTCCATCTATTGTCTTGTCTTCTTGCAATGTGTCCAGCCCATTTCCATTTTAGCTGCTTGATTCTTTCAAGGATGTCAAAAACTTTTGTTTGATTTCTTATCCAAGTTATCCTCTTTCTGTCTCTTCTAGTTATGCCTAGCATACATCTTTCCATGCTTCTCTGTGCTGTTTGTAATCTTTGTATCATCCGTTTTGTTAGTGTCCATGTTTCTGCTCCGTAGGTTAATGCAGGTAAAATACATTGATTAAAAACTTTTCTTTTCAAACAAAGAGGCATATTACTCTTCAGAATAATACTGTTCTTCCCGAAAGCACTCCACCCATTTCTTATTCTTCTATTGATTTCATTCATGATACTATTATCTGATGATATTTCCTGTCCTAGGTACACATAACTTTGCACTTCTTTAATCTCAGTGTTCTTGTAGACAATTTTCTTTTTTGATGTAAATGAATTAAACATCACCTTAGTTTTTTCTAAGTTTATTTTTAATCCCACATTGATGCTAGCTTCTGCAAGATCTTTTAGCATAAATTCCAATTCTTCAGGACTGTTACTGAAAATTACAATGTCGTCAGCGAAGCGGAGATGACTTAAAAATTCTCCATTTATTCTAATCCCTTTGTTTTCCCAATCCAGCTTCTTGAAGATATTTTCTAAGACAGCATTAAAAAGCTTGGGTGAAATGGTGTCTCCTTGTCTTACTCCTCTTCCGAGCTTGATCTTCGCTTTTCCTTTATCTAAACGGATGGTTGCTGTTGCTTTCTTGTAAATCTTCTTTATGATATTGATGTAAGGTTTGTCTATACCAATGTCCTCCAGAGAATCTACTACTGCTGATGTGTAGACGGAATCAAAAGCTTTTTCGTAATCAATAAAGGCAAGGCAGAGAGGTAAATTATATTCTTTATGCTTTTCTATGAGTTCCCTTACTGTTTGGATATGATCCATTGTGCTGAATCCACTTCGGAATCCTGCTTGTTCTCTAGGTTGAGCAGAGTCCAGAGCTGATTCAAGTCTTGTCGTTAAAACTTTGGTGAAAATTTTATAAATCACGGACAATAAGCTGATCGGACGGTAATTTTTAATGTTTTCCTTCTCTCCTTTCTTGTAAAGTAGTATCATCACAGCATTATTCCAATCTTCTGGTACATCTGACTTTTTGAGACATTTGGAAAATAGTAAAGATAGCCTTTTTGCAAATTCTTCTCCTGCTTCTTTGATAAGGTCAATTGTAATTCCATCTTCTCCAGGGCATTTACCTTTTTTCATAAATCTAATAGCTTGTAAAACTTCATCTGTCATCACTGGGATTATCTCTTCAGTTTCTGTTAAGATTTCTCGTTGATCGTGTACGTTGATATCCCTCTGATCTTCACATTTATATAGATCATTATAGAATTTCTCAACAATGTGTACTATTTCGTTGCTGATTTTGGTGATTGTTCCATCTGCTCTCTTCAGTGCAAAAATGCCTTTTCTTCCAACACATAACTTGCGCTTAGCTGATTTTAAACTTTTGTTATCTTCCAGAACTTTTTTAACAAGGTCACAGTTAAATTTTCTGATATCTTCTGTAACGCATTTTCTTACTGTTTTACATAATTCAGCATATTCAACTCTTGATTTAGGATCATTTTTCTTCATTTTAAATTCTCTGCGTTTTTTCATCAATCTTCTTGTTTCTTCTGTTATTTTCTTTGTTTGTTTTACTTGTGCATCACCGGCTATCTTCTTAGCAATTTCTTGTAGAGTATTGGTTAGCTTCTTGTTCTCTATTGTAACATCTTGCTCTTCTTCTAAAGTTGATTGAAGTACTTGGAAACGGTTTTGAAGTTCCAAATGAAATTCTTCTTTATGTTTCTGGAGGTTTATAATATCGATTGATTTCTTTGAGTGTAGCAAAAGCTTCATTCTTTCCACTTTAGTATTTAACAGCAGTTTGCATCTAACCAATCTGTGATCGCTTCCTGTATTGAAGTTATTGAGAACGCTGCAGTCCTGAATAAGATACTTTTTATTGGTCAAGATGTAGTCGATTTCATTTGTTGAGCCATTTGCACAACGCCATGTCCATTTTCTTTGTGGCTTTTTCTTGAAAAATGAATTCATGATATACATCTGTTCACATTCTGCAAACTCAATCAATCTGTTTCCTCTTTCATCTCGCATACCATCCATGATTTCCTACAGATAATTCACCTTTCTTCTTCTCTCCAATTCTAGCATTCCAAACTCCCATTATTAATTTTATGTAGCAATTTCCCTTTTGATGCATTGAAGCTACTTCTTCATAAAAATCTTCAATTTCTTCATCAGAATAACTTATTGTTGGTGCATAAACTTGGGTAATTTGCAGCTTGTATCTTTTGGACACTTGTATTACTAATCTTGCAACTCTATCTGATGCACTATCATATTCTACAATGTGATTCTTCCACCTTTTATGAATCAGAAATCCTACACCACTTGTTCTTCCATCTTCTGTACCTCTGTAGTATAAAACATGTCCGCTGGAAAGATCAATCTTTTCTTCGCCTTTTCTTCTTACTTCACATAATCCTAAAATGTCCCAGTTGATCTTATCTAACTCTTCTTCAAGTTCCTGTAAACGGTTGTCAGAAGATAGGGAACGTCCATTGTACGTAGCCAAGGTCATCAACTTATGGCAGCCAAGCCGAGCCCGGTGATTCTTAGCACCCTCTGTCTTCATGTCTGTCTGATCGCTGCCGTAACCAGGAACATGCAGACTACCGGGAACTGAGGGCCGTGATTTGTTTTGTGAATTCATGGTAAAATAAGGGGGTTTTGTGGCCAAATCCCTCCACGCTGGCCAAGCGGGTTGGAGGAAGCCCATCCGCGTTCGTTCCCCTTGCACTAGACAAGAGTACTAACAGGCTGTACCGATGGAAGGTGCGGATTGGACATTAAGTCTCTGCTCCCAGTCGATTCCTTTAAGTCCTCCTAGAAGGCAATCAAAGGGTCTTCTCCTGGTTGATATATATATATATATATATATATATATATATATATATATATATATATATATATATATATATATATATATATTGCGGAGTCCTCTTTATGATGTGTTATGATGTTCGTTAATGTGATTAGCATTGCAGTGATCAACAGATAAGTCGTTTTTTGTTTTTATTATTTTGTTATCTAACTTTTTATGACATTTATATATGAATACATAGTGTTTCTGTATGCCACGTGCTAGATTAGGGTAACGGATGTGCTTTTGTAACTGATTCCATTTGTAGTTCGTTACTCATTTATTATTTTTTATTTTTTTCCCTTTTCCACTGTTTATTACTTGGTATTTCTTTAATGAATTTTGGTTTTTTGTGTGTTGGTAGCCCCAAATTCGTATTATTTTGCTTTTCATGGCTAATACGGAGATGAAACCACACACTTCATTTGTAGTTCCAAAGTATTTGGGGCTTGATAATTCTGCTTTGGTTCTACAAATTTCTATTACATTCATTTTATTTATTTATTTAAATTTTTCTCATGTTTCGGTTTGGTTTATTGATAAATTCAATTGGTGAATATTGTCTACTTTTAATGGTCTTATAATATATATATATATATACAATTACTTTGCTTCTGAAATAAAATATATACAGATGCATTCAGTTGACTTTTTTTTCTTAGCTTTTCAACTGTGTGATAGGCATTATAGTAAATTTCTTTTCCTTTTTTTTATTTGAAATTTATCAAAGACTAAATATTTTTCGATGTCCTTAAAGATTTTATACGCACTGTACATCCCTCAGATGCACCGCAAGATGTTTAATGCAGAACAGGGTGTTTATATTATTTATTATTCATATACAGGTATACACCAAGGAGTTCCGTTAGACATCTGTCTATAAGCGATAATTGCTGGAAGTGCGTTTTATCTTGTCCTATTCGTTTTTAAAATTAACATTCTTTTTTTAGTACTATTTTCTGCGTAAATTATGTAGATCATATACAGTTCAGTATAAAAAAAATTCGAGTATATTTTTGTTTAATGTCCGAATTTGCTGAAAGAGAATTTTCAACAGTGTTACAAATTTTCTAACGGAGCTAATATTTTGTATATAATGTAGAATATAGAGGGCCTGATTACTAACGGGGCACTCTCCCACCAGGAAAAAGAAATAAAGAATTTTTCCTTATTCATGACAGTAATCTTGTATGAAAAGGGCGTTTAAAGAAGACGAAAATTTCTATAATTTTTTTCTGGTGAGAGAGGGCCCCGTTAGTAATCAGGCTCTGAGAATATAGGTAAATCGATTGAAAATATAAAGATATTCAAAATAGAATTAGAGTTGTTTTTCGACTATAGTTGGTGTTTGTATGCAACAAACATAATGATGATTTCCAAATAGATTAAATTTATTTTGCTTAATCACAAAATTTATTTACATACATAGAAAATAGTGGAAAAGGGACATTCGAAGACATGTTGAATTGACAGTATGTTACATATTTACAAAATATAAATTAATTTTACCTTGAAGATAGATCATCTTGCTCTATTTTATAAAAATATGACCTTAATATAGATGTACTTTTTGCCTACTTTAATTTTCGCCCTACTAATTCAGAAAATTTACGAAAATTCTTCTAAAAAAACTTTTATAGCCACCTGAGTGCAAATAAATATCGATTTAGGTATTCCTAACAGACGGTAATTTCCAAAATTGAATTTTTAAATGTTTTATGTGTTTTCCAAATTATTTACTTAAATATCACATTTTACCTTATTAAATTGTGGAAGTTTTTTTTTTTTTTTTTTTTTTTTTTTTTTTTTTTTTTTTTTTTTTTTAATAAACAATTTTTATTACGTGAAAGAAGTGTTACAAAAAATCAACAACAAATAACATTGGTATGTTTTGGTACCAGTCTGATAAGAACCATAATCATAACAGAAAATACGAGGGCAATTCGGAAAGTAACCTCCGCTTATGAATTAAAAAAAAAACTAATGAAAGGAAACATGTTTTATTACTCACGTATGAAAGACACGTTCTTCAGCTACTTCTCAACATAATTGCCGTATCAATTAAAGCAATTCTCATAACGGTAAATCAGCTTTGAAATTCCATCGTCACAGACTTCTGACGCCGGCCTGTTCAACTGCGATTATTTTTAAATTTAACTCGCACCACTCTTTAAATCCAAAGAATTTTAACATATTTTTCTATGTAATTTGCTGACATATGTACTGCTAAAAATGTTTTAAAAAATAGTGGGTCCAGGAAAATATTACGAGAGCAATTCGGAATTTGTTAATATCAATAAAAGAATTCTTTAGACTGAAAGAGTGGTGCGAGTTGAATTTAAAAATAATCGCAGTTGAATAGGCCGGCGGCAGAAGTCTATGACGATGGAATTTCAAATCTGATTTACCGTTATGAGAATTGTTTTAATTAATACCTCAATTATGTCGAGAAGTAGCTGAAGAACGTGCCTTTCATACGTAAGTAATAAAACATGTTTATATTCTTTAGGTTACTTTCCGAATTGCCATCGTAAAAATACAACTCGCCTCACGGTCAATATAAATGGCACGCCACATTATCAGATTGGTGCCGAACATTTTTAACACCCCTTTCAAGTAACATAAATTGTTTATAAAAATGTTTATATAAAAAGTGAAGTTCTTAAAATCTTGCGATTTAAAAATCTGAGGAGTTTTCTTATGGTGTTCTGAATGTGTTTGAAAGTGTTTCATAGTCTATACTTGAAGCATTAATTTTCTTTCTTGACTTTACTATTACCTGTTCTGCAAATGCCACTGAACTTGTAAATCAAATCTGAATTTAAGTTCACGGGATGGTTCCGCCTCTTTCTATTAGACGACCTTCCTCAGACCTTCAGCAATCTTCTAATTATGGATATGATCTGCAACATGAATGCTAATCAATGCTAGCATAACAGGCGGACCATTGATCTTGAAAAGCGATTCCAGGTACGGCATTTTGGCTAATTTAGGTTATGTGAATTTCAATAACAGAAGAATTATAAGTATTATAATTGTATTTTGACAAGATCTCGTCAATTATGATGATTGGAAAAAATGTTTATAGTGGCGATTCTCAATAAATAAATAAATAAATAAATAAATAAATAAAAATAGAAATATTTTTTTTCATCTTAGCAATGAGGTATTCCCTCACACATTTCTGTTTAATTTTTAAACATAATAGCATGATATTTGTAGGCAGGATTATTGGAGGGATTTTAAACCTCTTCAGATCTAGTGTAGCTTATAAGATACTCAACTTTACAATTTTTTTTCACGTTTATAAATGATGTTTAAAAAAAGAGAGATTGGTGTAAATGGATCCTAACAGATAGCAGAACTCAACAAAATAGCAATTTGTTTCTTATAGCGCTTTTTTAGCGAGCTGTGTGTTATAAAGAATAGCTTCCAGCTGAAATGTGCGAAATGTACGAAAATGAAAACGTAAATAATTTTACTGTACGTTAAGATACCATTTGTAAATTTCATTTATTAAATATATATTTATTTTGAGTTTTTCAATATTTTTGCAATGCAAAAAAAGTAAAATAAAATAAAAATAATCCTAAGATATTCTAAAAAAAAAGTACTTTTTGAATCCCCGTCTGTCATCCAATTTTACGTACAAAAAATAAATTTTAATGTTTTTTGCTTTTCAGTCTTTCTCAGTCATCTGTTCTTTAATATAAAGCTATAACTGAAATTTGTAAAAAATACATAAATAAACCCTCAGTTTTGAAAGAGCTTAATGAAATATTTTAATTCATTAGACGAAACGCAATATTTCACCTTGATTCAAACATAAAATCATAGCAAACGCGGTAGCGTTTGGTATAATATGTTTAAGAAATAGAAAATGAAAAAGTCTTTTTGAAATTTCTGGCAAACCAGTAAACGTACGACAGTGATTTTTTTTTTTTTTTTTTTTTTTTTTTTTTTCAAGATGTAGAACTCGACTAGACGAATAAAATGGTAGCGTTCAAAAAATTATCGTATTATACTGCAGTTTTTTATTTAACTTTTAACGAAAAAATGAAGACCTAAAATTCAACAAAGTCTAGCTAATGATTCCGTGGATGGAACTTCGTTTTTGGTTTATTTTAATCCTTTTGGTAAAATTTAAAATAGCTTTTTTTCATCTTTGTATGTTTGACGGTCGATGAGAAAATCGAATTTTTGCCTGAAATCTCCAGCTGAACATTGTCTTTTTATTATTGCTGTTTTTCCTTGTAATTCTTTGCACGTAAGTTTAAAAGAATATAAAAATTGCTATGTATGTAACATAATTTAATAGAAGCATTAGCCTCCGATGCTATTTCTTTCAGACAAGCTAAAAAATGTCGTGTCACCAGCCCTGAATTTTCTATTCAACCGATTTTGATAATTATTTTTTTTAATGAAAGCTATTTATTTGTAGTTGTGCCCATTTTAGTTATTTTTTAATTTATTTCCATTTTTATATTTTATTTTTAATTTTAAATGCTTTTTACGATATTTGTTCAAAATGGTGGCAACTCAATTTAGCTTTTCTCTCGATAATAAAAATTTATTTTCCAAAATGATTGCGTATAATTATGCACTAATTGAGGTAAAAAATATATTTACTGAGAAATAACATTAATAATGTAAATAAAATAACAGAAAATAATTTATGATAAAAATTAATGTCTAAAGCAAAATAAGAAAAATTTCAAATGAGGAAAATGATGTCATTCAACAACCAGATAAATGGGAATTACAATATTATTACTGATATACCAGCTTTGTAATGTCCTCACTTGGCAGAATGCCAAGCCGATTCCATTCAGACTTAAGGGAATAGCATATGAGGCCAAGATTGTTTCACGTATTCATGTAAATGATATTAAATATTGTTTTCTATTTTTTGTTCCGAATAAAATTTTATTTTAAATTAATTAGATTGTGCACCTTCTATCAGTTCTCGGAATAACTTTTCCAAAATATATATTTTCTCCTACATTTTTTTCAATTTTAATAAAAGCATGTCTTTTTTTTACATTTATATTTATGGCTAAAACACAGTTTTAACGATTGTTTGTCATCTGACTTGGAGGCTATGCGAGAAATTCGCTAATTGTAACAACCTAAATATTCAGGGCACATGTATGTCATACACAGGATTTACTTGGCGTCAAAATGGCGTTATTTTGCCTAATGTGGTAACCCTGATATTGTTGTTTATTTTTTGATAAACTGTTTATTTACCTTAATTTTTCTTTTATTGAAATTATATAAAATGTTTTTTGTTCTACAGTTATTAGTTTTTAAAATTTAATATACTATTTAAAAATTGTTTTGTTTATTGTTATTTTTTTAAATAATAGAAAATAATTTAAAGATGTATATTTAACCAGTATTCGAAAATGAGGTTTTCGCCAAATTGACGTTGGAAAGAAATTGTTCCAAACCTTATAAGTATATGACATCTGCGCCATACTCATATCTAATGCATGCAAATAATATAAATAAATAATGTACGCAATAATGTAAAGAAACATATTTAAAAAATTGCTAATCTGGTATATTTTAAAATCACGCCATGTTGCCGTTACTTCTAAAAAGATTAAGTTGCGCTATATTGCGAGTGAAAAGTTATTAAGCTAAATTTAATAATCATACCTTTAAATCGTCTTTTTTATTATACTTGTCTTTTTATAACTTATTTCTTGTAACAGAATTACAATGTAATTTTAAAAATAGACAATTCAACTACAGAAACAAAAAAGTATCCCCCCCCCCCCAAAAAAAAAAAAAAAAAAAAAAAAAAAAAAACGACACATCTAGGGTTGTTTAATAAACAAACTCATCTCGAGATGGTACTAACTTCCCCATTTTTGACATCGACTCGCTCTTTTCGCCCATGCGCAGTTCTGTCCAGGTTCCTCTCAAACATCAGTACGGATGCCTTTTTCATATTACTAATAACAATAACTTTTAAAAAACATTTGAAGAGAAAATGACGTCACTATTTAAAACATCGCATTTTTACTCATAACGATATTAGGTACTACTCTATTATCCCGTCGACCAATTTCGCCAAATTATACAAATCGCCAAACTAATAGCCAAATTATACATATTGACATAATTTTTATTTTAAATAACGAAAAAACAAATAATTAGTAGAATATTAATAAAAATATTAATAAAAAGTCGAAATAAAAATCACTTAATGACATTTTAAACACATGAATCGTATTTAATGTCATTGAATGTGACATTCACGATCATCCATTATTGGCATTGAATCTAATAGTTTGGCGATAATTTTTTGGTCGACGAGGTAACCAGGTAGTACCCGATATTACATTTCAATATTTCTTTTCATTATGGACACTGAGATTGAGATTTTACTTTCAGATGACTTCAGTTAGTGAAAATAATGTCACAATAAAAATAAAATTAGTTTTTTTTTTTTTTTTTTTTTTTTTTTTTTTTTGTGAGTGCATATAAAATAAAATTTCTGGATTTCGCCGGCACTCGGATTACAATTTTAACTGAAGATGTGCGAATATTTGCATGCAAAATTGTAACTGGCAAACTTGACATTTAGTTTGTAAATATATTTATTATATATTGATTCAATAACGTAATTACTTTTGCTTTTTTTTAAACCAAATCGATCGGGTCTTTTAAACATTTCATTCGTTGAATTCGACGGGATTCCACTCGTTTTATTGTAAGAATGCATTTCCTTTTTCTCAGAGTCTATAAAAAAGCGTTTAAACTAAAGAAAAAATCCGTTTTTGATGAATCTAGTCAATGAAGAAGTAGCACGTCAAATTGTATCTCTTTATTATTCCGCAATTCCAATGTCTCAGAGAGAAATTGCTATTCTATTGGGTATTTCACGCCGTTCTGTTTGCTATTATATTGGTAAACACAAGAAAAATGAAGTTCATTGCAATCTAAACGGGGTCGCTCTTCTAAAAAACCTCTGTCGATTTTTTTTTACTAATCGGAGGCGAAATTGAATTCTGCAATGGCAGAATCTACATTCAACTTTTTTTTTTTTTTTTTTTTTTTTTTTTATAGGGGACTTAAAGAACTCAGTCAAATAAATGGAATATGTGTTAGATAATATTAACTATCGCGAAAATGAAATTGCAACCATCAGGGTTGTTTGGTTTAAACCACGCTGGTTTAAACCGTGGTTTAAACCATGGTTTAAACCAAGTGTTTTTTTTTTAAAAAACCATGCTGGTTTTTTTCCCTTTTCCTTAATGTTTTCATTTATTTTACACATTATTAAAATGTGCAAAATCAAAGTTATGGAGTAGCTACAAGCAAAGTTTAAGACAAATTAAATTTTTTAAGTGACAAACATCTTTAATTAATCTAATTTTTCTTACTAGCTATAAATTGACATGGCAAAATATTTTTCTACAGTGAACTGTGGAGGATAAAAAAAGGTTGTTAATTATTTTTTAAACCTTTTATTTGTTTTTATTTTCAAACATTACATTCATTATCTATTTTGACGCGCGAAGTGAAATATTTTTTTCATTTATTAAATTTCTATTTATTTAAGTTTGTAGCTACCTCTGGCAACCCACTTGGTATCTCTTAAATTTATGCTAAGCATTGTGATATGATACATTTATTCATCATTTTATTTACTTGCGCATCTTACTAAATCTGAAGGTTCTTATAGCGAAATCAACAAATTTAAGCGATCAGGGCAACATATAAGGAAAGAGTTCATTATCTGTTATGGTTAGTGCGTTTGGCTAAGAAATACAAAATGGCGCCGAAAGACCATTTACTAGATTCTTTTAAAATGCGTAAAATTATGGTTTTGAATTTTTATAAACATGTATTTGAGCCTTTGAGATGTAAGGGAAGGATGTACTGGTAATGTATCTGGTTTGTCGCGATACAAAAGCGGTGATATACAATTATTATTATTATAAATATTAATTAATATACATTACATTTATGCGACTTGATTATCAGTTCGCCCAATTTCATCAATTTATAGAAATCACCAAACTATTCGACAAATTACTCAAAAGGAAAATTATTGCCATTCTAAAATTTTAAGTTTAGAAAATCAATGAACTTAGCTTTTAAAAAAGAGTACTACTTGGTTATCCCGTCGACCTTTTTCGCCAAATTATACACATTGGTATAATTTTTATTTTAAATAACAAAAAAATCAAATAATTAGTAGAATATTAATAAAAATACAAATAACATGTCGAAATAAAAATCACTTAATGTCGTTTTGAACATGTGTATCGTATTTAATGTAATTAAATGTGGCCTTCACGATTATCCATTATTGGCATTTAATCTTATAGCTTAGCGTCAGTTTTTTAGTCGATGAAATAATCAAGTAGTACCAAAAAAAGTCACTAACGAAAAGCATTACTTTAATGATGACGTTTACTTATGACGTAGAGATGTACCAAACATAAAATTTGATTTATTTAGATGATTCTGGACAAAATACTAATAAAAGTTTTCATAATTTAATGCAGAATTTATTAAATCAAACCATAAAGAGATATTTATCAGACTGAGAAGATTCTTTTCAGAGACTTTTCAGAGTACTGAGAAGATATCACATATGTGAATAACATTAAAGTATTTTAAATGCATTAATAGAATTTACTAAGGGACATTAAAAATATCAATGTTAGCGGAAGTTTGTAAAGAGTTAAATGCTTTTTATTTAGTCAAAAAATGTAGGCGGATATAACCATAAAATAACATTAATAAAACATATATTTTTCGGTATTACTTGGTTATCTGATCAACCAATTTCGCCAAGTTATACAAAGTGCCAAACTAATAGCCAAATTATACATATTGACATAATTTTTATTTTAAAAAATGAAAAAACAAATAATCAGCAGAATATTAATAAAAATACGAATAAAAAGTCGAAATAAAATTAACTTAATGGCGCTTTAAACACATATATCGTATTTAATGTCATTGAATGTGACATTCACGGTCATCCATTATTGGCATTTATTCTTCTCGTTTGGCGATAGTTGTTTAGTCATTTTTCTCATTTAATAATAAGAGCTATTCATTTATTGGCATAAAATTTATTTTAAATTACAAAAGAACAAATAAATTAGTAAAACATTCATAAAAATACAAATAAATAACAGAATTTAAAATCATTTGATGACTTAAAAAACAAGTGTTGCGTGTTTAATGGCAAGTGAGTGTAACATTTATGTTCATCCATGATTGGCATTTGTCTTACAGTTTTCCTATAGTTCTTAGGTCGAGGGAATAATCACGGGGGTCGACGGGGGTCGACGCTTCACTCAGCACTGATCACCTGGACTTCAATCGCCGTCAGCGCCACCTATTGTTTGATATGCGAACTAAAATAAAAAATTACGGTAAAAAAAACTCCTGACATAATACATAACCCTGCTGCAAAAATTTTTTAAAAAGCTGTCACCGTTTGCAAGTTATTGAATTTTAAAATCCATCAATCATTTTTGGGACACCCGGTATAAACACATATTACTCACTGAATAATATTATTTTGTATATCTTGTGTTTAAGTTCGAAATTTGACAAAGAAATACTTTTTTTTCTTTTTGATGATTGTAAAACTAGATGCTCAAATATATCTAATGTAAAAATAATTTTTCGATTCTGAAGCTTCTCCGTAGGGGTATAAGCTTTTATATTTGTAAAAACTGTACATATTTATACAATTTGTTTTATGTAAAATGTCGTTTTCTCAAAATGGAAAATTTCGCGCATTTTTAACCTTTAAAATATTCCACGCGCATTCCTAATTATATATATTTTTTTAATTTATTTTTATATCCTCTGTACAATAATAAATAAATACTAGCATAATAAGTCGAATTTTAGGAATATTTTAATGTTCAAATTTATGTTAATATGAAAGTATATAGCTACTTTTTTGCAAAAATGAAGCGTATCAAAATATTTTTTCCAACTTATATAGTCAGAAACTTTTACAGTTTATGCAAATTTCCAGTGTAGAATACAATAAAAAGTATATTGCCCAGTTAAACTGATGGCATTGAGTTCACAGACTACGCATACTAATTGTACCTTACAGCCTTATATTTTCAAGGGTTAATTACGTTCGGAAAAAAAATTAAGAAGGGGAAACAGCTCTCCCCTTTATCCTTTTTTATACTTAAACAGTCAAGCTCCTAAACTATCAAGGACATGCTATATCATATAAAAAATCTATATCCAAAATTCAGAGCAAATCGGATAATTCTTAATAAAAACCCATTTACCATTTATATAATTTAAGAGGGAGTTATCCCCTCTTTTATACTTAACCATTAAACTTCCAAAACTATTCAGAGATTTGAACTAAATCTGACAATTCTGCTTGAAAAACCCATTAATATAAATTTAGGGGGGGGGCATTAGAACCTCCGTTCCCCCTGTTTATACTTATTCAATGAACACCTAATAACAGTCACGGAATCGCCTCATCAGAATGATCCTATATCTAAATTTTGAACGAAAACTTAATTCTGCATGAAAAACCCATTTATATCAATTAAGGGGAGGGGCATGAGCCCCCCGTTCCCCTTCTTATACATACCGAATGAACTCCAAAAACTAATCAGGAAAGCGCCTTGTCAGGATATACTTATTTACAAAATTTCAAGTGGATCGGATATTTTTATCATGAGTTATCGCGTTACGCACGCACGCACGTACGAACGAACATACATACATACAGAACGGGTGGGCACATAAGCTCTCAGGCTATGATAGCCTGTGAGCTAAAAAGTATCCCTTGAGTAAATATTGTCCTATTTTATGCAAAAGAAATGCGCAATGGAGCATTTTAAAATATGACATTTATTCGTTATTTTAAAAGTTTAAAATTTGTGTAATTTAAAAACTTTTTATTATTTTAACACCAAATTTTGAATATATCTGTTTGAACTTGTTACTAACACGTCAGTCAATTTTCAAATGAATCCATTGAAAGTAGAGGAATTTGGTTTTTAATATCCACTGTACCCTTAAAAGACCAGGATGAAATCCTTTATTTGTATGCGTAACGTATGTATAAAATAACTTCCTATTTATCATAATTAAAAACTGTGATTCTTATTTCTTTTTGTGCATTACAGAGAATCAGTCGTAAAAATCAGTCAAAAGAAGAGAGATTAGAAATAAGTATGGTGCAGAAAAAAGACACCAAGAGAGAATTAAAGAAGACAGAGTGCCATTTCGCCAAAAAAAATTCAGAGAATATTAAAGTACGTTAAAAAGAACAAGTTCGAAATTGCACGTGAAGCGTAGCAAATGAGGTGCGTTCGTACGATAACGAAGTTTTAAAAATATTCAGATCTTGATGATATAGTAGAGCGTACTTCGGATACAGTATAGTAGTCGAAATCTTTGTGTTTCTGTAAATATGCAGGAAGTAATTTTTATTACACCTCACAGCGTATATCTTATTCATAAAATGTGAAATAGTTGAATATAATTAAAACACGCCCCAAACAATGTTTCCCCGTATAGCATTATGTAGTGGAATACTTTTGTGTGGCCCTGTAGTTTAATAATAAAAATTCTTTGCATCACAGATTGTACAGAATGCATATTTTAGTATACTTCATAGATTCATGCCAATTCTATTATGTTCGAATGAGTGTAACATCATTAAAATGCATTTGAAACTTTTTTCCCATTGACAGTAATGTAATGGAATATTTTTGATTGTCCCTGTAAATGATCGATGCATCCGACTTTCATAACATTTGAAATGACTCGACAAAATTACGTAATAATTATATGTTTTAAATTTCAAACGATTAAAATGCATTTGAAACTTTTTTTTCCCCATTGACCGTGTAACGGTATACTCATGCTGGGTGTCATTTGTCACGTTATATGCAGACATACTCATTAATTTAGGTTAAAACAACACAGTTTATTAAAATGATAAGGGCTAAAGGAAAGTGGAGCAAGTCTATAATTTCACACACTGAGAACACTATGAACAGCTAAAATCATACTCACAAGTTTCGGTCTAGCTCAGTCGGGGCACCGTCTAGCACTTGACACTATTTCCTGGCTGATCTACTAAACAAATCTTAATTTCACAGCCCGTGGCTGTGGATATTTCTTTATTTGCTCAAATAATCAAAACGGAACGATTCTAAACTTTCTTACCAAGGCCGAACCTTTAATCCACTATCTGAACTCCTTTCTGCTTTACTGGAGGCCGTAGCTATTCTCTAATCGTCAGCACCTTACTAAACAATCATCAACTTCGTTGTCCAATGGCGGAACACACACAGAGGCTGCTGGCTGCTGGCTACTGCCAGGAACACACAGACGCTGGCTGCTGGCTAAGGCCAGAAACACACACACCACAAACTCACACCCAAGCTTTTATACGCGACAAACTGAGATACTTCTCATTAACATAATACTAATAACCGCGAGCTAACTGCGGAATTCGAAAGAGCACACACACTCTAGAAAGTTAAAGTAAAAGAGAGGATAGATGTCACTTTTACGCCTACAAAATGTTAAATTATTGACGTCACGATCTCAGAAACACTAGAGTGCCTTTATGACTAAAGGTCACTCCCTCACAACCGTAATGTAACGGAATCCTTTTGATTGCCTCTGTAATTGATCCATACATCCGATTGTCATAACATTTAAAATTACTCGATAAAATTGCGCAATAATTATACGTTTTAAATTTCAAAAGATTAAAATACATTTGAAACTTTTTCCCAATTGACCGTAATGTAACGGAATCCTTTTGATTGCCCCTGTAATTGATCTATCCATCCAACTTTCATAAAATTTGAAATATGTATTTTAAATTTCAAACGATTCGTTTGGGTAGTTTTTGCGTTGTTATATGCGGACAGACAGACGGACAGACAGACGGACAGATGGACGGACTGAGCGACAACAATAGGTGCTACGTATTTACATAATTACGAACGCACCTAAAAAGAAGATGTTATAAAATCAACTACACGGGTTACAGGTATAGAAAAGCAACAATAGCATAAACAGTGGAATAAAAATACTGCTCAAGTCAGAGCATCTTAAAAAAAAAAAAAAAATAGATTTTTCACTCTCTAACATAATTGAAAACCCACTGATACCATTAACCCTTTAAGTGTCCTAAACATGTTTTTCCATTATATAATTCTTTAATTAAACGGCAAATTTAACAAAACTTTCATAGTTTACTTTAAACAGTGCTTAAAATAACTATAAATATGTAAGATAATAAATAATAAAGTATAAATCCTCATATCAATGGTGATCATTGTTATTATTTTGTGAGTTTTTAAACAACAAATGTATATTTCTGCTAGTTGCTTAAGGTATCCGAATATTTTTGAAACATGATTTTCAATCAAAATATTGATTTTTCATTTATGCAGTAATATTAAAATCGATTTTTTTATATGTCGAATTCTGCTTCAATTGTGTCTGTATCTTAATTATAGCCAAAGTTACAGCCGTTTAAAGTTAGTTATTACAGCTTTTCAATTGTGTTTAAAAGTTATTTTTGCTTTTCCTCAGATTGAAGATTTTCAGATTTTTACTGTACGCAACAAAACAGCCTACAACAAAAAAATATGCATGAAATGCCACGAAAGTATCCGTACTTCTTTTACAAATGTCTTTTAAGGTAATATCCTACACTATAATATGTTAAATAGTTTCATATGTATACTGGTATAAATGATAAACTTGAGACAAATTTTTGGAGTTTTTCATTACATTAGTACTTTAACTCCCATATCATCTGAGATAGAGATGTTATTATAATGTGTGCAGTCTAAGTCGTAGAGAAAGTTATTCTGTTTATTATGTAATTTACAAAATTTCAATACGTTGATTTATTTTTGAGCTATCACGTCTTGCAGAAATATCAGTTTTTGACATAATGTTGACTATTTTTCGCTTAAAAAGGCATTTCTGGGCAATTGATAAAGTTTTTATACTTTTTTTTTTCAAGGTTTTAAAGTAAATGACATTATAAAAAAATATATAACAAGAGAAAATTTCAAAAAATCACTTCCGAAGGTGCGCGGATACTTTAAAGAATTAAAAATTTGCCTCATGCTCAGCAGTCGATCAAATGCAGTTTTCATGCAGAAAAAACAAGTTGGAAATTGCACGTAAAGCGTAGCAAATGAGATGCGTTCGCACTATAAGTTTTAAAATATTCAGATCTTGCTGGTACAGTAGAGCGTACTTTGGATACAGTATAGTGGTTGAAATCTTTGTGTTTCTGTAAATATGCAGGGAGTAATTTTTATTATACTTCATTAACGTATATCTTATTCATAAAATGTGAAGTAGTTTAATATAATTAAAACACGCCCCAAACAATGTTTCCCCGTATAACATTATTTAGTGGAATACATTTGTGTGGCCCTGTAATTTAATAATAAATATTCTTTGCATCCCAGATTGTACAGAATGTATATTTTAGTACATACTTCATAGATTCATGTCAATTATATTATGTTCAAATGAGTGTAACACCATTAAAATGCATTTGAAACTTTTTTCTCCATTGATCGTAATGTAACGGAATATTTTTGATTGTCCCTGTAATTGATCTATGCATCCGATTTTCATAACATTTGAAATGACTCGACAAAATTATGTAATAATTATACGTTTTAAATTTCAAACGATTAAAATGCATTTGAAACTTTTTTTCCCATCGATCGTAATGTAACGGAATACTTTTGATTATCCCTGTAACTGATCTATCCATCCGATTTTCATAAAATTTGAAATGACCCGACAAAATTATGTAATAAATATACGTTTTAAATTTCAAACGATAAAAATGCATTTGAAACTTTTTCCCCATTGACCGTAATGTAATGGAATCCTTTTGATTGTCCCTGTAATTGATCTATCCATCCGATTTTCATAAATTTGAAATGACTCCACAAAATTATGTAATAATTATATATTTTAAATTTCAAACGATTCGGTTGGATAGTTTTTGCGTTGTTATATGCGGACAGACAGACAGACGGACAGACAGACAGACGGACGGACTGAGCGACAACAATAGGTGCTACGTATTTACATAATTACGAACGCACCTAAAAAGAAAAGAATCGAGTTGTTTCGAAAAAGATATTTTTGTTAATACTTTTATCACTTTCTTGACAATTGAAAAGTTTACATAATAAATTTGTAAAAACATTTGCTATGTCTCAATAAAAGATAATAAATTATTTGACGAGGATTTGTTAAAATCATAATTTTTTACACTTTAATAAAATTGTCATTGTCTTGGGAGCCATGTTATTATCCTGGCAACAAATATTTGATCCATTTTCTAGAAAATATTTCTATATTTAAATGTTTTCAAACTTCACTGCTATTGTAAAGATACCAACCTTTTCAACTAACGTTTAAAAAAGAATCATAAGTTTTGAAATAATTCAAATTTTCAAACATTTTTGTTTTCAAAATCTGATATTTTGTGTCATTCACCCTAATAGCGAGACCTTAAAAAAAAGTTTGATAATTGTTAATTTACCGTGCTTAAAGTGTTTATTTAAGCACGGTTAAATGGTTAAGTTTATGTTTTTATTTTAATTAAATTTCAGAAGTTATTTTAGTTTTTGAGCAATTTTATTTTGAATTTTCTAAACTGACCTGTGATGATTGATACATTTTCTGTAATATTAAATTTCTTTGCGTGAAGACATCTGTCCCCTAACCTCCCAAATAGTAGCCGAGAAATAATACTTCTACTGGTTTAACATTAAAATATTAAAGTCATTGCGAAACTATTAAGAAACTACAGATTCTTAAGAGGTTACGCCAATTAATAAACTTCGAAAAATCGATTTACAAAAGCAAACGCAATTATTTTAGTACTTTCAGTTTTTTTTTTTTTTTTTTTTTTTTTTTTTTAAGTACAAATAATTTTGAGCAACGACTAGTAAACTATTAATGCCTTTCAAATTCAAATCTGATAAAAGATTTCTATAAAACAATAGTTAAAGCGAAACAAATGATAAATTCTGATCTCTGATTCAACTGTCTTTAAAATGTTATTTCTGTTACATTAAAATCATTCAGTTCCGTGATTTATGGCCTCCGATTTATCTCAGTTCAAGCCATAAATTTGCTTCCTACTGCTCCTGTAACTCTATAATATTTTATTATCTCATAAGACGATTGTGATGATGCAATATCGGTTTTCAATTACTCCATATTGTTTGTCAATGCCACGAAAGCGGTGGAAAGGGTTGGGCGTACCGTGTCACCGGCCTTCATCGGACGCCCGTTATCTTAACTTCCTCATAAACACATGTTTCTATTATTTTAAAGTTTTTGGAACTACCTATATATACCCTTCTTTCTCACAAAAGAAATCATTCAATCGACTAACTCCGGCAAAATAACCCATTCAACATGATCGCTAAGGTAAGAACTTCAACATTTCAATGCTTAAGAGCAGTCGTACCCTTTGAACATATGTATATATTTTAACTTAAACATTTTAAGGTACATTTTGGGAATAATAACTAGTCGTTGGGGGGGGGGGGGGGGGGACACTAAATACTTACCCATCATGGATATGCATGTGTAACATATCAAAATAAAACATGTGAAAACTATTCAGAAAATGCATCGCAATTCCAAAATAAAATTTTAATGCATAATTAACCACTTAATCGTCGCGCCCGAGAGTTTCGCGGGCTGCAAGTTTCACAGTTTTTATTCAGTATTGTTTGATTCCCACCAGTTTTATAAAATAGTGTAATTGGTTTTATTCTGGTATCATTTTACTTGCCCATTAAATAAAACAAATATTTCTTTTTTTTTTTTTTTTTTTTTTTTTTTTTCTTCAAAAAAGTGGTGGGAACAATGAATTTGAATTTTTAAATCGTAATTTAATGCGACTATTAAGTGGTTAAATATTTTTAATGTAATGCTCTATTACTCTGTGGATATTACTTGATTATCCCGTTCAACCCATATCGACAAATTATATAAAATCGTCAACTACTCTTAAATTATACAAATTGGCATAACTTTTATTTTAAAACACGAAAGAACACATAAATTAATAAAAGATTATAAGAATGCGTATTAAAAGTCAAATTAAAAATTGCTTGGTGAAATAACAAACACGTGTAACATATTTAATGTCAAGTGCATATGACATTTACGATAAGGTACTATTGGCATTTAGACTTAGTCTCCGTCTCAATTTGTTCTGGAGATAGAGAATTTACAGGCACACAGACAGACGGACGCGAAAATTTTGTTTCAAAAAATATGTTTTTCGGAACTCCAGAATCTGAAACGTGTAAATCCGTCAAAAAAAATCGATATTTAAAATGATTGCACTATTTACCCTATACTACGTATCATGGGTAAGTAATAAAGAACTCAAAGAAGGAAAAGGATTCTATCAAGAAAAAGTTCCATTTCCCCGGCAAAAATCAAATAATTTATATTTTTTTAGCTAAGCAAATTTTATAATGAACATTTTGAGCTAATTTTTTTAAACTATTCTTAAAATTGTGCTATTTAAATATCGAATTTACAATAAATTAATTAGTTTTGAGAAAAAAAAATAAAATTTGCAAATATGTGTAAAATTACAATCAAACTGAATTTATTTTACATTTTTATGAGTAGAAAAATATAGAATCTTTATTGTAAATTCAATACCTAGTTTTATCAAATAGGTTATAAAAACAACCAAAAAAAATTTGAGTGATTTGGAAAATATACGCAAAAGTTTTATCACTTTAACCCCTTAACGCACAGTGTTGCCGACCCGGCAACACTGTGCGTTGAGGTTAAAGTTCCCCCTGTTTAGAGACACAAAAACTCCGTGAATATTTCAAAAACTACTCTAATGGCTACTTTAAATCTTTCTTATGAGTTCTAGATGGCAGCACCACAGAGATCAATCTCTACTGTTTTTAAATAATAGATAAAATGTTTTACTGTAATACGCGCTTCACAGCAATGCTCTTCTCACTGCGCTTATCAATGCTTTACTTATGGGAGGTTACCACTTCGGCAACAGCTGTATAATTAAAATGGTTAGTGCAATCTTTACAAAACAATACCTCTGTATTCCTCTAGGCCTAAATAGATTGCCTAATTTTTTTTCTTTAAATTCCAACTTTAAAGAGTAGTGCGCCGGAAAGAGTTAGACACATTATTTTGTCGAAAACAAATACAAACTAAAAAAAAAATCACTTTCAAGGATAGCATTTAAAAGGGCAGCGATTAATAAGATCGCTTTTGACTGTATTTATAATATCGGATCTTTATGAATTCATCACAATGTACTAGAGTTAATAAAGTATAATTTAAACAAACATTTAGAAATTCAATATTTTCGACATCTTTCGCTGAATGAAGGGTACCGATCGCAAATCCAAAAGAATTACTTTCTGATTAGTTTTGCCAGAGATTAGAGGTGCAATTTCACGAAAATGCGGAACAGGGAGGAAAGAACTTGGAACAAGGGCTTTTGAATCGAAACACAAAAATATAATAAACCCTTTAAAAATAGAGCCTTTGTATAATGGAATCCTGTCTTAAAGGCAAAATTTTCATTGTCCTTACATTAGAAATTATACCATAGAATTATATTTGTTAAGGGACTATTTCAGTCACACGAAAAGATCAGCTTACTAATGCTAATGCTCTGTAAGAAACTTATAAAGATGTTCTCGTTTGTATTTTAACATTTTAAAATGAATTTTTTTCTTTTGAACTGGAAAACTGAGAATGATTTCTACATCGACCCTTTTTTTTATTTTTCATATTTTGTTTCCTTTTTTTTTTTTTTTTTTTCAAGAGGATTCCTTTGCTTTCGAAACCGGTTCCGAAAATGCAAGTATCTTCATTAAAAATGACTTCTGTAAACAAATTCGAATAAGTAAAAAACGACCTTTGTACAAATCGATCTCAGCAAACGAATACAAAAAGAATTGTTTTAAATGTTGAAATGCAAACGAAATATCTTTAAAAAATTTCAATAGGATAGCGTTAGTCAGCGCGTCTTTTCAAGTGAATGAAATAACTTCTTAATCATAAACGATGTGTTGGATGTGTTCATGACGGCCAATTATCAACACGAGAGACATAGGCCTAAAAGGGGAGGTGCACTCCATGGGAGGGGGTCTTTCTAAGGAACCTAACCCGTGTTCACGCAACCTTAATCATAAAAATTTCATTTCCCGAATTCAATACCATACGACTACACCTGTTAAAAACACGAAAGTATGTGTTTTAAATGGATGCTTTCTAGCAGATCATAGCAATTCCGACTTACTAAGTAAGTTTTTCTATATTAAAACTCGAAAGAATGAACTAAAACAAGAACGAAACGTCATTCAATCAGCATAGATTATGAAATACTTTCCAACACGTTCAGTGCTGAAATGATGTAACAAAATTAATGAATTGTAACAATTCATTAAGTTGAAACATAATGTCAAAATAAACAATTTTAAAAAATGGATAACGCATTTGAAAACTCAATTTTTGCAATTTCCATCAATAGTGGGGGACATTACCTACTTAAGAATTGAATATTTTTCCAACTAAGCGAAAAATTGCTCAGGCCGGGGGGAATCGAACCAAGATTCTTGTTTTACGGGGCCAATGGTTGGACACTGGCCTTCCATTTAAGCTAACTGAGCCGATAGCTAGTGGTGTAGTCCTGAAAAAAAAATGTGTGTGTGTGTGTGGGGGGGGGGGGCGCTTATAGTCTCGAACATCAAGACTTTTTTCAAATTGAGACTGATATCTATGAAGATCTTTTTTATACAACTTGTGTGAGCAGTATTTCTGTTAGGAATAAGAGGGGTATAAAAGTTTTCGATTAGAGAATTCCAAGTAAAATTAATGTATGCATCTGAAGTAACTAATGTTAGCGGTCTACTTATGATAAAACAGCAGGTAAACATCCATTTCTTCCCTTTCAGTTGATTTTTGAAATGCTGTTTCTTAAAGAAAACGAAAATAAATTGAAACATCAATTCCTTAATTCATAAAATAGTTAATTTATGTGTTTTTATTTCAAACATTTAATAAATCAAGAAGATTACTCTACACTGTTAAAAGAATATCATGTCCTAGTCTGAACCAAATTTTGGTGCTCAATAGCTGCCACCATAAGATGGTGAAATCTCGAACCAACATTTGGAGCTTCCTAGTTCAACCTCGTTCTAACTATTGGAACTATATGCTTCAACAGGAGTTCCAAATATTGGTTCAAGATTTCATCATCTGACACTGGCAGCTACTGAGCACCAAAATTTGGATCAGACGATAACAAGATTTTTACTTTCTTCTATCTTCAATAGAAGAAAGTATTGTAATCGAAATTTTTTCGACTTCCGGTTTTTGACGGATTTACACGTTTTAGGGGTCAGAGATTCCAAAAAACATGTTTTTACAAAATGTCTGTCTGTCCGTGTGTCTGTGTGTCCGTGTGTCTGTCTGTCTGTGTGTCTGTATGTCGCCCTTCTACCATCAAAAAGTGTATGAAGTTATGCATAGAATTGAACCAAATTTTTTGTGAATGTTTTTGGCTGTGGCAAGCAGGTCCTCCTTCAGTTTTGAAATATTCCGCCGGAAGGGGGCGCTGCAATCGTGATTTTTGTGCCATTTTCAATGTTGTACCGACCAAAAGTATATGAAGTTATGCATCGAATTTAACCAAATTTTATGTGTAAGTGTATGACTATGGCTAGTTGGTCCCCCCTGAATTTGAAAATAATCGGCCTGAAGGGGGCGCTGCAATCGCGATTTTTGTGCCATTTTCAATATTGTACCGACCAAACGCATATGAAGTTATGCATCGAATTTAACCAAATTTTTTGTGTAAGTGTATGACTATGGCTAGTTGGTCCCCCCTGAATTTGAAAATAATCGGCCGGAAGGGGGCGCTGCAATCGCGATTTTTGTTCCATTTTCAATATTGTACCGACCAAAAGTACATGAAGTTATGCATCGAATTGAACGAAATTTTTTGTGTAAGCGTATGGCTATGGCTAATTGGATCCCCCTGATTCTGAAAAAAATCCGCCGGATGGGGGCGCTGCAATAGCGAATTTTATACCATTTTCAATATTGCACCGCATAAAAGTGTATGAAGTTAGTTCTAGAACTGAACTAAATTTTTTGCATATGAGTATTTTTTGGTAAGGCAAGTAGGTCCTCCCTAAATTTGAAAAAAAAAATCTGCATATTATTCTATTGTACATCGACTCGTGCAGAGACGGAAATTCGTTTTTACTCCGATTAATTGATTGAAGCAGAAATTTAACATGAAAATCAAAGTTGGTATGGTATTGAATTAAAATTAATAAAGCATTAAAATGAGTAACTATTTTTTTTTAAATATTAAAATGTACGTATGAGATAGAAGAAAGTTTTGGGATTGGCACATCCAACTAGTTTTTAACAGTGTACGTTCCCTCACGTCCTTAACGTTCCCTTTGAAAAAAAAATAGGGGGACACTCAAAATCAAATTTTTAAAAATGGGGGGACGCCGTTCCCCTGTATTCTCCCTCGATTACACTACTGCCGAACATATTTTGCTCAGATAATCTTGTTTGTAATAAATAATAATTGGTTTGTCATGTAGACAGCTCAACAGAATAAACAGCAGATAAAATAACTCCATATGAGGAAGTAGATGTACTATTTTTCACTCAATTGAAAATATTCAGTTAGTACATATTTCACTTCTTTTGTGCAATCCTGTGTACGATTTATATGAATATTACATGATATGCTAAAAGTTAGTTCATTTAAATACATCGGGATGAGATTTCCGCGTTTTTTCGCGTCAGTATTTTGTTAGAGAAAATGTTGCACTCTTGAATCGCAAAAATGTTCCGATTAAATGAAATAATATTTTCTCTAACAAAATACTGGTACGCGAAAAAGCGGAAATCTCATCCATAAATACATGACACGTCTTGAAAATTTCCGTTCAGTTAGTTTCGTTAGGAAACGAAAATATACTTGCGAACTTTTGTGTAACCCTGAATAGGATCTATAAAATTAATACACACCAATTTAAAGACTGAGAAACATTGGTAAATATTAAAAGACCTACTATGCAACTAAAAAAGCACTTCCAGCTATTTTCTTCATTGGCAGTTATGTCGCCAAAATACTTCCATACGAAGCGGCTTGAAGTACATCTGAGTCTAGACATCTTTATATGATGGGCTCAAAACCATTCTACACAAAGTCCATTATGAAAACTAGTCAAATGTGGCAATCCCCAAACTTTCTTCTATCTCACAAACGTTCTCACAAAACAAATGAAGTATAGCAGTGTCACCGGTTAAGTGATTTACACAAAATCTAATTCGCAACAACTTATATCAAATTCTTACTGAATCTGAAGTTTGATGAAAATGAGCTAGCGTTAGTTTCTAAGATAGAATCATCGCAGAAATAAAAAAAATCTGGATAAAAGCGCCACCGGTTGAGCGATTAACTCCAAAAACTATAAAGAATACTAATTTATATCAGGAACTAACTGAATCTGAAATTTGATAAAAAGTCGTGCATGTTCTTGAAATAAAGCCATTGGCATAATCATGAATAATGCCGCATAGCAGGGCCACCTGTTAAGCGATTTACACCAAAAATAATAAGCACCATGGTATATCGAGAACTAAGAGAATCTGAAGTTTCATAAAAATCCGTCCATTAGTTCTTGAGATACATATTGAGGAAACTGGGAAAAAGGTAGTACAGCACCGACGGCTGTTGAGCGATATATACCAAAAACTTATCAACTACATTTTATATCAAGGTTTAACTGAATCTAAAATTTTGTGAAATTCCTTCCGTTCATTATTTGTTCTGATAGAAAGCCCACAAAATTTGTGTCATATACAGACTCACAGAGTAACAGGCACACAGACAGACATTTTGTAAAAACATGTTTTTCAGTATCTGTGATCCTTAAAACGTGCAAATCTGTCGAAAACCGGAATGCCAAAAAGTTGCTTTATATGAGAAAGTGCGAGAAAACAGGCTTGATTCCCTGTATAAATATCATTAAAATACGCTACAAATTTTTATTCCATAAACCGTCATGTAATGGAATGCTTTTGAGTGCCCCTGTAAATGAACCGCAAATGCTACTCATTTCGTTTTAATACCAAACATGCAATAGTAAACTCCAATAACATATATCAATTTCATTCTGATTCATTTGAAGGAGAGTTATGCATAATGTCAGGAGGTTTTTTTTTACCGTAGCTTTTTATTTCAGTTCGAATTTCAAACAATAGGTGGCGCTGACGGCGACTGAAGTGCTGAGTGAAACGTCGACCTGGCCTTCAATCGCCGTCAGCGCCACCTATTGTTTGAGATTCGAACTAAAATAAAAAGCTACGGTTAAAAAACTCCCGACATTATGCATAACCCTCCTGCAAAAATTTTTTAAATAGCTGTCACCGTTTGCAAGTTATTGAATTTTAAAATCCATCAGTCATTTTTGGGACACCCGGTATATATGTTGCGGCCAATACCCGGAGCCTGGCCAATTCTAGAACTGGCCAGCCAATACCCGAATTGGCCAGGCTTCCTGGCCAAAACCCGAAATACATGAAATGAATAGCGTATTTCGGGTTTTGGCCGGCCAATTCGCGAACTGGCCGGGAAGCCTTGGCCAACACCCGAACTATGATGCATACGTACCGATTTTTTTGTAATTAAGATAATGTAACATTAAAATGTACAGTAAAAAAGATTCCCATTGATTATATTGAAACGAAATATTTTCGTGTACCCAACTAAATTAACCAAAAATAGTACACAATTCCCTTTCAATATCGAAATTAATTGATAAATGAAATACGATGACAATTACAAGTTAACCGGAAACTTTACTCGAGTTTAGATCACGGACAGGCTGACGTCTAGACTATTTGAATTCATAGACAATTTCAACTATGTTAGAAAGGATTAAGCAGAGTGCTTATATATATTTCGCGAATTGGCCAATCGCATCTGGCCAGTTCGCGAATTGGCTGGTCAATTCTAGAATTAGCCAGTCATTTTTTAACGTTGCTGGCCAATTCTAGAATTGGCCAATTTAGGGTATTGGCTGCAACATATATATAGAACCATTAATTAATTGTATTACAATATATGAACCATTGAATTTAATAGAAAATTACCAAATTGAACATGGGGAAAAAATTTATAAATAAAATGAATACAAATGGAATTTGTAGAACCAAAGCAGAATTGTCGAGTCCCAAATACTTTGGAGCTACAAATGAAGTGTGTGGTTTCATCTTCGTAATGGCCATGAAAAAGCAAAATAATACGAATTCGGGGCTACCAACACACATAAAACCAAAATTAAATGAAGAAAAAACATCAAAAATATGGCACATCAAAATTACTAAATTCGATAGCAAAATAAACTAGTCGTTGGAGGCCACCGTAATACTTACCCATCACGGATGTGCATAACATAATATATGAAAAAATAACATATGTAAACAATTTATAAAATGCATTACAATTCCAAAACAAAATATAAACGCATAATTAAGTATTTTTAACACATAATCATGCTCTATTAATGAATTTCTGATGAACCAATTTCGATAAATTGTATGAAACGCCAAACAATTCAAGTAGCACGGAATTGCATAAAAGAAACATCCTTATAACTCCAAAAATATTAATCATATTCACTAACGGTTTCTTGAATCAAATTAAGTGTTTCATTTCCAATTAAAAGACATCTTTGAATTGAAATTTGAATGAAATACAGGGTCATGAAAAATCAAAGAATGTGGAAAACAGGATTAGAAATATCTCGACAACTAATAATTCGATCAACTTTGTTTTATGCGCAAAATTTGTGTTATTTTATTGCCTTTTATGTCCATTCCTTAAAATAAAAAAATTCGAAAATTTTTATATACCTTTCATCAGAACGAATTTTTCGAGAGTCCGAAAAAAATAGTTCCGGATAATCAAGGTTACTGATATTAAATAGGCTTCGTCCCATTCTTACATACTAAACACATACAAAATTTCAAGTCTCTATCTCAATTTGTTCGGGAGATAGAGCGGTTACAGACAGACAGACAGACAGACAGACAGACACACAGACACACAGACGGACGGACGGCAAATTTTTTTTTCTAAAAATATGTTTTTCGGAATCTCCAGTGTCCGAAACGTGTAAATCCGCCAAAAAATTTTTTTCGATTTTCAAAACGATTGCAAGACTTACCCTATACTACGTATGATGGGTAAGTAAAAGGGAAAAATAATAAAAAATTTAAACAATTAAAATCGCATTTGCAATGTGTTAACAGAAAAAATATACCATACATTAATATGTAAACAAAATCATTATATATATATACAATATGCAATATACATATATATTGTAAAAACTAAAATTTTTTAGAAAAATACTGTCAAATGTGGCGTTTTAAATCGAATATCCGGATGAGGCGGTATCGAAAAAGGGGAAAAAAAAGTCATCATATGACAACAATCGCTTACAAATCGATGATTGATTTTATTGATCAAATAATGAAAAATGTCAGATGATCCCAAATTGTGCCAATAGTCAGGTCTGCCAATTTCATGCCTTCACGTTTAAAAATAGATCGGAAAGTGTCGGAATGTTGAGGAAGGGTATTTGAGATCTCCAGACGCTACATTGTAAAACGAGTCGGAAATTGCTCTTCAAACGTAGCAAATGAGGGACGTTCGTATTATAACAAAGTTTTTTAAATATCCAGATCGTGGGATAATATTATACAGTACTTCCGAGATCGTATAAATATATAAAATCTTTTATTTGTCGCTGTAAATACTATCATACAGTAAGAAAGCTTTATAAAACCTCAGCGACGTGTATCCATTTGATAAAACGTGAAATAGTTTAATGTATTTAAAATGCTCTTAACCCCCCCCCCCCTATACCATTGTGTAACAAAATATATTTGTGCGGCCCGGTAAATCTATAACAATTATTCTTTGCACCACAGATTGCACATAATGTATATTTTAGTGTATACTTCATAGAATGCATATCACTTGTGTTATGTCCGAGAGAATGAAACAACACTTTTAACTATCATTTCCCATTGGCCATCATGTGACGGAATACTTTTGATTATCCATATCTTTAAACTATACATACGATTTTCATAAAATTTGAAATGACACTACAAATTTATGCAACAATTATACATATTTTAAATTTCAAGCGATTCAGTTTAGTAGTTTTTACTCTGTTATATTCGGAGCGATAGACGGACGGACTGAACGACGTCTATAGGTGCTAAGTATTTACATAATTATGAACGCACCAAAAATGACAATTTTTCGTTAATCTGAGAAAATATAGTATAGTCACAAACGAAAATATGCAATAACCTCTTCCGGTTTTCTCCCAATTCTAAAAAACGTTCTTTATTTTTGGAAATATTATAAACTAATATATTATCAAGATTTCAAAAAACGTTTATAAAAACAGAGTTCATTTTGCTACAATTGATTTTCGGAAACATGTCTGAATAGTTTTTACATTGTTTTATATTCAGTTTTCTGAACTTGGTATGTCAGGTTTTTAGCTCACAGGCTATCGTAGCCTGAGAGCTTATGTGCCCGTCCGTTCTGTATGTTCGTGCGTTACGCGATAACTCATGATAAAAATATCCGATCCACTTGAAATTTTGTATGTAGGTATATCCTGACAAGGCGCTTCCCTGATTAGTTTTTGGAGTTCATTCGATATGTATAAGAGGGGGAACGGGGGGCTCATGACCCCCCCCCCCCCGTTAGTTAATATAAATGAGATTTTCATGCAGGATTAAGTTTTCGTTCAAAATTTAGATTAGGATCATTCTGATGAGGCGATTTCGTGACTCTTATTAGGTGTTCATTGAATAAGTATAAATAGGGGGAACAGGGGTTCTAATGCCTCCCCCCCCCGTTAGTTGATATAAATGGGATTTTCATGCAGAATTAAGTTTTCGTTCAAAATTTAGATTAGGATCATTCTGATGAGGCGATTCCGTGACTGTTATTAGGTGTTTATTGAATAAGTATAAATAGGGGGAACAGGGGTTCTAATCCCCCCCCCGTTAGTTGATATAAATGGGATTTTCATGCAGAATTAAGTTTTCGTTCAAAATTTAGATTAGGATCATTCTGATGAGGCGATTCCGTGACTGTTATTAGGTGTTCATTGAATAAGTATAAATAGGGGGAACAGGGGTTCTAATGCCCCCTCCCTTAATTTATATAAATGGGTTTTTCAAGCAGAATTTTCAGATTTCGTTCAAATCTCTGAATAGTTTTGGAAGTTTAATGGTTAAGTATAAAAGAGGGGATAACTCCTTTTAAATTATATAAATGCTAAATAGGTTTTTATTAAGAATTATCTCATTTGCTCTGAATTTTGGATATAGATTTTTTATATGATAAAGCATATCTTTGATAGTATAGGAGGTTCAATGATTAAGTATAAAAAAAGAGGAAAGGGGAGAGCTGTTTCACCTTCTTAATTTTTTTTTCGAACGGAATTAACCCTTCAAAATATAAGGCTTTAATGTACAACTAGTATTTGTAGCCTGTGAGCTCAATGCCATCAGTTTAACTGGGCAGTATTCTTTTTTATTTTTTTATTTTTTACTTTCTTCTATCTTCAATAGAAGAAAGTATTGTAATCGAAATTTTTTCGACTTCCGATTTTCGACGGATTTACACGTTTTAGGGGTCAGAGATTCCAAAAAACATGTTTTTACAAAATGTCTGTCTGTCCGTGTGTCTGTGTGTGTGTCTGTATAAATGTTGCTATTCTACCATCAAAAAGTGTATGAAATTATGCATAGAATTGAACCAAATTTTTTGTGAATGTTTTTGGCTGTGGCAAGCAGGTCCTCCTTCAGTTTTGAAATATTCTGCCGGAAGGGGGCGCTGCAATCGCGATTTTTGTGCCATTTTCAATATTGTACCGACCAAAAGTATAACAAGTTATATATGTATCGAATTGAACCAAATTTTTTGTGTATGTGTATGACTATGGCTAGTTGGTCCTCCCTAAATTTGGAAAAAATCCGTCGGAAGGTAAACGCTGCAATCGCGATTTTTGTGCCATTTTCAATATTGTACCGACCAAAAGTACATGAAGTTATGCATCGAATTGAACGAAATTTTTTGTATATGATTATTTTTTGGTAAGGCCTGAATTTGAAAAAAAAAAATCTGCCTATCCTTCAATTGTTCATCGGCTCGTGCAGAGACTGAAATTCGTTTTTACTCCGATTAATTGATTGAAGCAGAAATTTAAGATGAAATTTAAAGTTGGTATGGTATTGAATTAAAATTATTAAAGCATTAAAATGAGTATCTATTTTTTTAATATTAAAATGTACGTATGAGATAGAAGAAAGTTTTGGGATTGGCACATCCAACTAGTTAAGTTAGCATTTCTCAAACAAAAATTTCCATGCTCAACAAATATATTTTACAGAGAAATAGGACAAATTGAAATTAATGTTATTTTGTTATTCTTACTTGTATAAATTCAATTACGTAACTGAAAATGCATAATTAATGATGGATAGTCGCTAAAAAATCCTTATCCAGTTTTAAGTAAGTCAATTAATACGCTATAAACTAGTTGGACATTGCACGTCAAGCGTAACAAATGCGGTGCATTCGTACTATAAGGAAGTTTTTAAATATTTAGATCTTGTTGTAATAGTATGCAGAACTTCGGATACAGTAAAGTATACGATATTTTTTTTGTATATGCTCCTAAATACTATCTGCTTTTTACTATGGAGGAAGTAACTTGTAGTAAAATTTAGGAACATATATCCATTTTATAATATGGGAAATAGTTTAATAGTACTAAAACGCCCCTCAAACAATGTTGTCCCTTATACCATGATGTAATGAATATTTTTGTGTGGCCTTGTAAATGAATAAAAAATATTCTTTGCACCACAGATTGCACAGAATGTATATTTTAATATGTACTTCATAGATGCATATCAATTTTATTATGTTCGAAATAATGTAACAGCTTTAAACTGTACTTGAAATTATTTTTCCATTGGCAGTCATATAATGGAATACATTTGACTGTTCCGGTAATTAAATTATGCATCCGATTTTCATAAAATTTTAAGTGACTCGACAAAATTATTCAACGTTATATATTTATAATTTCAAGCGATTCGGTTGGGTTATTTTTGCTTTGTTACATGCGGACAGACGGACCGGTGAACGAACAAACTGAATGACGACGATAGGTGTATACACCTAAATTTAGGTGTATATACACCTTAAAATAACTCAGAATCGTTTCCGAAAATGCGTGGATTTGCTTCAAATTTTCTATAAAGATTCATTTTCCAAGGCGATTTCCTGATTAGTTTTGAGAGTTCGATGGATAAGTACATAGAAGAGAGAATGGGGGCTAACCCCCCCCCCCCCTTAATTTAGATAAATGAGTTTTTCATGCACAAATATTAGATTTGATCCAAATTAAGCATACCAGTTAATTTCGATAAGACGCTTTCTTGATTAGATTTGGAAATTGATTGGTTAGGTATAAAGAAGCGAAACAGAGGAGTTTAATCCCTCCTTAATTTATTTTTCGATAGGCTTTGAAAAAACAAGGCTTCGATGTACAATTAATGTAAATAGTCTGTGAGCTCTGTTCAATAATATTTTTTATTCTTCTAACTGGTCACTATATACTTTTCATTGTATTAATGTGGGGCTTCGTATCTAGGGGATGAAAAATCACTCATACACTATAAAAAAAAATCTGTAAGGGTACTAAACATTTTCTAGGAAACTGGGATTCCAAGAACTTTTCATGTAATGGTAACAGCAGAAATTCAAGTTTCAGAATCGATTACATGAATTTTTCTTGTTATCGTTACATGAAAAGTTCTTGGAATCCCAGTTTCCTAGAAAATGTTTAGTACTTTTACAGATTTTTTTTACAGTGTTGTCATCTTCAAAAACGAACACAATATTTAATAAAAGAAAAACACAAAAGGTCGCACATTCAGATATCCGCTGCCTTGTGCTGCTCTTTCAAATCTCAACTCCTCGCTTTATACTTGTTACGTCACATGATATTTTTATCTCTTAAATCGTTGCCAGATACAAAATAAGAATGCAAATTGAAACATTGAGAATAATGAGTATGCGGTTACTATCATAGATGAGTTAATAAAACAGAAAGAAATGAATAATATTAAAGTAACGGACTGATATTTCCTATATTAATATCTAAGTCATTCATGACGATATTATTCGAACTGCTTTATATATATTTTAATTTGGTCTAATAATACCATATATTAATAATTATTTTTCTAAGTAAACTATTTCTCTTTTGATAACTAATCAGTTTTACAGAAATACTCGAAATCAGTGTTAAAAAAACTGATTTTTTATTTTTCTGCCTCTACTGCGAAGTAATCAAAGTGCCCGATTTGCATTAACGCGAGACGTTTGCAAAAGAGACCCAAGCTCCATATTTTTTTACAGGCTAAAAACTTTATTATAATAGTGTTATGATATTAGTGTCATAAAACTTGTTTTTGTACATAAGAAGAAAAAAATCATTTTTATTCATTCTTAATTAATGCAGAAATTACCGTTTATTAAATTTTTCATCGTACACTGTAAAAAAAAAAAATCTGTGAAGGTACTAAACATTTTCTAGGAAACTGGGATTCCAAGAACTTTTCATGCAACGATAACAAGAAAAATTCATGTAATCGATTCTGAAACTTGAATTTTTGCTGTTACCGTTACAGGAAAAGTTCTTGGAATCCCAGTTTCCTAGAAAAGTCTTAGTACCTTTGCAGATTTTTTTTTTACAGTGTAATGAAATCTTAAATGTACCACATACAAAAGCATTTTATTATTATAAATGAGAAAAAACTAAATTCTACTGTGCTGCTACAATCCATGTAGATTCATGACTTTCGATATATAATTCAGCTTTCTTCGCCGTGAGTTGGGGCGTTGTGGCTTAAGCCCCATTCAAATGGTAAGCCTGACACAAAACCCTTACACACTGTAAAAAAATTCTGCAAAGGTACTAAACTTTTTCTAGGAAACTGGGATTCCTAGAACTTTTCCTGTAACGGTAACAGCAAAAATTCAAGTTTCAGAATCGGTTGCATGGATTTTTTTTTTTGTTATCGTTACATGAAAAGTTCTTGGAATCCCAGTTTCCTAGAAAATGCTTAGTACCTTTACAGAATTTTTTTTACAGTGCAGAGGTCCAGAACACAAAAATCTTTTTTTTTAATTAATTAATTAATTATTTATTTTAATTAAAATTTGTTCTGTTATTTTATACTTAAAAACACGCTTAAATCATATTTCTATCTAAATTGAAAAAGGAACTATTGATTTTTTTGTTTGGGTTTGTTTTCAAAATCTATAGCTTTCAAGTAATGGTTGTCGTGAAATGACCTCTTGTGAAAATGCATTTTCATGATGTTTTTCCCCCCATTCCTCGGATTTAAATTGATAACTGGAAAAAACAATTAAAGATAAATGCTTCAAACTTGAAACATGTGCTTTTTTATTATTTTACTTCAATTTTGATTCAGCAAATTAAAAAAAAAATTACTTATGAAAATATGATTTTTTAAATAAAAGTTACATTTTTTTTTTCAAATTTTTGCTTTAAATATTTTTAATTTAAAAGTAAATAATAATAATAATACTTTTAGAAATACTGAATCAAAATTAAAACTTATATATTTCTATTTATTCAACTGAAAAATACATTAAATTCTACCAATAATATTTTGAATTATAACGATTTTAAATCACCCCACTTTTTTAATAAATGTTGAGAAGTTTCATCATGTGTTTTTGTTTACAAATGATATCGTTAACATCACAGGAAATTCAGAATTTTAACTCAATAAATAAAAATTATTTTTAAATGTGTCCCGGACTCTCTTAACAGCACATGCACTGTGAAAAAAAAAAAAAAAACTGTAATGTTATTAAAAGTTTTCTAGGAAACTGAGGTTCTTAGAGTTTTTTATGTAACGGCAACAGCAAAAATTCATGTAACAGATACAGATATACGCTGAAAATCAAAAAATCTGTAAGATTAATATAAATTTTTTAGATAACTGGGGTTCCTAGAATTTTTCATGTAACCGGAACCCAGGTTACGGTTAAAATTTTAGTAAGATAACTGTAATTTTTGTAAACTCGTTTGTAAAGTTACAAATTTCTGTAACTTTACAAAAATTAGTTTTGCAGATTTACATTTTTTCCTGTACAGTGCAGAGATAAATTGTTAGTAACCTTACAGATTTCGGCAACTTTACAACTATAAAATTACAGATTTTTTTTTTCTTTTTTTTTTTTTTTAGTGTGGAACATCTAGACAAGCAATATGAAGCAGATTATGCGAAATAGTTAACCCTCGTGTAGTTTGCTTAAAAAAAAATAGATAAAAAATGAGGCATGATGGCTTAAAATAAATAAAATTAAAAATATTTTACAAAAAAAAAACTTTGAAAATTTAAAAATTTTTAATCACTTGTCATTATTTTATAGAATCTTTTACTCAGACCTAAATTGTTAGATATTTTTAAAGATATAAGTTAGTGACACAATTTTGGAAAGTTTCAACTGTCTACCTAAAATAGAATTTCAGAAAAGCGTGCCAAAACATAAAAAAACACATTTCGAAAAAAATATATACACACCCGCAGTCTTTGAAATACACTATTTTAAAATATTCCAGCACTCTAATCTTTCAGGCTTATAATCAATTAACACCATAATCTTTTACATCTATTTTTTACGCTGATAGTTAAAAAACCAACAATTTAAACCGTTTTATGTATCATGTGCGCTTAAGGGTGTTCTTAAATAAAAAAAGGGAAATTTTATAACATCAGTTTTAATTTATTTTTATTCGGAAATGCATGAAACTACCAGGTGTTGTTAGAGAGAAACAATCTAATTGCACTCAGTTTTCGTCCTTATTTTTTTTTTTTTTTTTTAATGAAAAGACTTGTTTGCTAATACTAATCTCATGGAAGAAATTTATAAAGATATCTCGGTTGCATTTTAATATTTTTAAATTATTTCTTTTTGCATTGGATGACTGAGATTGATCTGAATGCAAGCCGTTTTTTACTTTTTTTTCATTTTGTTTACAGATATTTTTTATGAGGACACTTTCATTTTCGGAACCGATTTGGAAAGCGAAAGCACCCTCATAAAAAAACATCTTCAAACAAAATTGAAAAGGCAAAAAACGGCCTGCATTCAGATCAATCTCAGTCATCCAATGCAAAAAGAAATAATTTAAAAATATTAAAATGCAACCGAGATATCTTTATAAATTTCTTCCATGGAATTAGCATTGGCGAACGGGTCTCTTCATTTGACTGAAGTAGCCCCTTAAGAATTTTTAGTTCTCAGAATATATTTCAAAGTGCTCAAAGAAAAAATGAACTTTCTTTTAAAAGATAAAATAAAACAAACTTAAACAGACTTGAATACATTTGAAAAATGAAATTTATATACAGAAAATAAAAATGCTGAAAAACATTTAAAATACAAAAGGTAAACATATCGCCAAGCTGCTCGCCAATCATCATCAGTACAAATAAATATCCATTGCATATAAAACAGTGTAACAAATCAAGAACAGTTACAGTTAATTGTTTTTTAGAAATAGATAATATTCACTAGGGATAGCACGAGCCTCATTCATGGTTGGCGATCGCAAATATGTGAACCAGCCTTCTAGGAGTTTTTTGTTATTTTTAGTACATAAATTTTAAATTTTTGAAATGCATTCAAGCCTGTCTTACGAGGGAACTGCAAGAAGTGTAAGTCGCCGATTTTGACGAAAGTGATATCGTTGGAAAGATCTCATCGTGAGCAGTAAAAAACCCAATAGGGTAGTTACCCGTCGGAAATGGGCCGTTTTCGAGATAGCCATTTCGTCACGTAGCTAATGCACACTTACTGAGAAACTGCATTAAATGACATAAATTGCCAGATATCTCGAAAACGGCTTCTTTCCGATTGTTAGTTCCATTGAGTTTTTTACTTATCACAATTATATTATCTCATCGACACCATTTTCTTCAAAATCGAGACAACAGTTTTTTACGGTCCCCATTAAGCGTGCACTAGCCGAGTATGTATTAGCTACGTGACATAAATTATCGGATATCTCGAAAACAGCTCATTTCCGACGGGTAGTTTTATTGAATTTTTTATTCCTCACGATGAGATCTTTCCAACAATACCACTTTCATCAAATTCCAAACTATTTTTTTTTCCTTAGTAAGTATGCACCAATTACGTAACATAAATTGTCGGATATCTCGAAAAAGGCCCATTTCCGACGGGTAGTTCCATTTAGTTTTTTACTGCTCACGATGAGATCTTTCCAACGATATCACTTTCGTCAAAATCGGTGACTAACGCTTCTTGCAGTTCCCTAGTTAGTTTATTTTATCCAAATAGCTTTTCAAATTCAGACGTTAAATGTACATGTATTGCAAATGAACTTTCTTGTTTGTTTCGACAGGTTGCTCTTTTCATATCTGTCGTGGCTGCTGCTCAGGCCACGGGTCTTCTGGCAAATGGATTCATCGCCCCTGGACTCCTCAGAACGGGCGTCGTGTCACCGGGAATTCTCAACACCGGGATCCTTTCTCGAGGGGTGGCTTACAAGGGAACCCCTCTACTCTCTGCTCCCATGGCTGTGCCTACTGCCCTCACCACTAGTTCTGTCATTGCCTCACCCCTCATACTGGGCAATGGTATAGTCGGAGCTTCTCCCTTCGCTTTCAGCAGCGGACTCACTGGCCCCATGGGACTGAGTAGTGGCATTGTATCCCCTATTGGACTTAAAGGTGGAAAAATTGGACTTTTAACAACTCCGAGTTATGTCAATACCCTCTTAAAATAAAGAGCTTTAACTGTTTGTTGTGTATTGAATGCTATGTTTGAATGTAAATTAAGTAATGAATAAAATGAAAATGTTTTTGTAACTGTCAGTTTGACTTTGAAATCTTCACGTAAGTCCATTGCAGTCATAGTGATTAAATATTTGTGCCATTTTTCAAAGCGAAATTTAAACAAAGGTACTATTAAGTTATAAAGAGACTTTTCTCATCGAATAAAAAGCATTTCTATCAAATAAGAACAGTTAGAAAACACAAATTACCAGGTTAATTAAAGTCAAATGTGTCTAGATTATTTACGTGAAATTTCAGTCCGTTTTTATACACAGGCACTACTAATTCTGTTCTGATATCACCTTCTTCTCTCTGACAGTGGTACAGTTGGAGCTTTTCCGCTAGATTTCAGCAGCGGGCTCACTGGTTCCGTCGTACTGAGCAGTGATATGGTATCGCCTATTGGACTTAAAGGTGGACTTTTAGAAACTCGAAGTTATATCAAAACCATCTTAAAATAAAGAGCTTTAATCGAGCATCGTGTATTGGGTGGTATGTTTGAATGTAAATTAAGTATTGAATAAAACGAAAATGTTTTTGTAATTGTCAATTTGACTTTACAATCTTTCTCTTACATTACTTATAGCGATAATTTCAATATTTGAATTATTTTTCAATGTAAGTTTTAATGTACAGTACTGTTAAGTTTATAAGGAGATTTTCTTTGACTAATAGAAAGCATTTCAAATAAATAAAAGTAATTTAGAAAACACGAAAAAATTACACGAGATATCAGTTCATTGTAAATCACTACAACTAATTCCGTTATTGCATCACCCTCTTCTTTTGGACAGTGGCGTAGGTCACGGCCAACTTCATTAGAGGCTACAGAAGCTTTTGTTTGTTAAGGCGGGGTTTAGGACGGATTTCATGACGTCAGATCGTGTGATCTCAACCTACACAATCCCGCGAGAAAGCTGTTCTAGCAAGGGACGTTACGAACAAGAGCTGTCTCTACCGATTGAGTCAGCCTTAAATCCCATAATATGATGTCATGAACTCCATTTTAACAACCAAGAGCTTCCTGCGCCTCTAATGAGGTTGACCGTGCATAGGTGGAGCTTCTATACTAGCTTTCAACAGTGGACTCACTGGCGCCATTGGACTGAATAGTGGTATTGTATCATTTAATGGATTTAAAAGTGGACTTTTAACGACTCCAAGTTATGTCAAGACCATTTTAAAATAAAGAGTTTTAACCAAACGTTGTGTATTTGAGTGCTGCGTTTGAATATAAATAAAGTATTGAATAAAATGAACATGTTTTTGCGATTGTCAGTTTGACATTGCCATCTTCTCTTACATTCCTTGTAGTCATAATAATTTACTGAACCATGATTAAAGGTGTTACACTGTGTTAAATATATATATATATATATATATATGTAAAGTTTTTAAGATTTTTCTAAGAAACTTGCATTCCAAAAGCTTTTCGTGTAACTGTAACAGCAAAAATCTTGTAATCTTCCTCGGTTACATAAAATTTTGCTGTTACATGAAAAGTTCTTGGAATACAAGTCTACTAGAAAAATTTTAGTAACTTTACAGATTTTTTTTCTTCTTTTTACAGTGTACTGTACATACTTACATGATTACGAACGTACCTGAAAAGAGAAAATTTTAATTGAATCAATAATGCTGATGTCATCCAAAGACAAATCCAGCCTTCCAGTAAAGATATTTGCGAACTTGCGATATCATATTCTCCCCTACTCTTAAAATTATAACGTTATACACTGTAAAAAAAAATCTGTGAAGGTACTAAACATTTTCTAGGAAACTGGGATTCCAAGAACTTTTCAAGTAACGATAACAGGAAAAATTCATGAAATCGATTCTGAAACTTGAATTTTTGCTGTTACCGTTACAGGAAAAGTTCTTGGAATCCCAGTTTCCTAGAAAAGGTTTAGTACCTTTGCAGATTTTTTTTTACAGTGTATATATATATGTACACTGTAAAAAAAAAGGGTCGATCTACTAAAAAAATTTTAGTGATCATTGTAATTACTAAAAAATTTTTTGTAATCTTACTCGGTTACAAAGAATCTGTAAGAATTACTAGAAAAAAGCTAGCAACGAATAGAGTTAATAGTTTTATATTTTTAATAGCTATTACTAAAACTCACTTGATGTGGCCGTGATAGCCTAGTGGTCATAGCACCAAACTCCAGGCTGAAAATATCCGGGTTCGATGCTGGACGCCACCAAATATGCACCGAATGTATGCAATGTATGCACTTGTTAAATAAAGGGATTATGAAAATCCTGTCGTACACTGTAAAAAAAAATCTGCAAAGGTACTAAACCTTTTCTAGGAAACTGGGATTCCAAGAACTTTTCCTGTAACGGTAACAGCAAAAATTCAAGTTTCAGAATCGATTACATGAATTTTTCCTGTTATCGTTACATGAAAAGTTCTTGGAATCCCAGTTTCCTAGAAAATGTTTAGTACTTTCACAGATTTTTTTTTACAGTGTAGGAGTTACCATGAGTAATTATCTCTGGACTTTCCCTCTCCTTTAGAAACATGTCAAAATAGAGCAGGTAGCAATGTTTGGTGCTGCCATTTATTGCGGCTTTGCCGAAAATCTTCCGCTTCTGAGCATGACTTTTTACCCACTGGATGCAGCTCGAAGGAAGCTACTGCCCTTCGGGCACATGTAATGGTTACTAAAAATAATTTTGGAGCTGTTACTAAAATTTTCTTGGTGGCTCACACTAAAAAGTTTTGAATTAGTTATACAAAAAATTCTTTTGTTCAGTTTACAAAAAAATGTTTGTTTCACTTGCAAAAAAAAAAAAGTTTGTAATGATTACTAAAAAATTCTGTGGAATACAAATTTACTAAAAATTTTTTAGTAACCTCTTGAATTTTTTTTTTTTTTTTTTTTTACAGTGTACAGTTAAAAGAAACGAAAATAATCGATAGTCACTCAAACAGAAAAGTAAAATCAGTAGAATTTTTTTTCCCATGATGGTGGTGCTTTTATCATATATTTAACGTCGTTAACTATTTATTTATCATTAAAAATAACACTTAATAAATAATTGTAAAAGAATATCGAATTATCCATTCATTCCTTTAAAGCGCATCAACATAAATTTTGATTTTTGAGGAACAGGAAATATTTAGCATTTTAATAAAATTTCGAAACACATTCCTGATTTTTATTTGTGTATATCGATACGGTAGACCGTACGCCATATCTGAAGTGTAACCAAAAAATTTGAAAGATTTTTTACTTCAATGTAAAAAATTCGGTGAAATAAAAACGGTGCTTCATGTCATATTAATCACTTAAGCTAGGCGGATGTGGCAATCCCAAAACTTTCTTCTATCTCGCATGTGTTAATACTTCCAGAAAAATGAAGCATAGCAGCGTCACCGGTTATGTATTTACATCAAAATTTAATCAATAGAAACTTATGCCATGTTCTAACTGAATCTGAAATTTGATAAAAATCCGTGAAAATCTCAAAAATCTTTTTGAGATAGAATCATTCAGATATCGTAAAAAAATCTGGATAGAAGCGCTACCTATTGAGCGATTTACTCGAAAAACTAAAGAGTACTAATTTATACCAGGGACTAACTGAATCCGAAGTATGATGAAAATTTGTGCATAGCTGACATAGAGCTATTGCGATATTTAGGAATGATGCTGCATAGCAGCGCTACCTATTGAGCGATTTACACCAAAAGGTAATCAGCAGCTTATTACATCAAGAACTAATAGGATCTGAAGTTTTATGAAAATCATTCCATGAGCTCTTGAGATATAGCTATTATGGGAATAGTTAAAAAGGCAGCATAGCAGCGCCATTTATTGAGCGATATGCACCAAAAACTAATCAGCACCAGTTTTTATCAAGGTCTAACTGAAAATAAAGTTTTCTGAAATTCCGTGCATTATCTCATGATATAGAACGTCCAAAAATTTTTGTCACATCCTGAATGGCAGAGTGACAGACAGACTCACAGACAGAAATTTTGTAAAAACATGTTTTATGGATTCGCTGACACTTAAAACGTGTAAATGAGCTGAAAACCAGAATTCGAAAATTTTCCCGAATCCAATACTTTTTTCTTGTAAAGATCAATGAATGTAATAAAAAGCATATCGGTTATAGACAGGGAGGCGACAGCACAGACAATCCAGCCATCGAATTCACGGTTGAAAATATAGGATTAGTTAAATCTCGATTCACATATTAAGACGCAATCGGTCTGTCAAGTCGTATCTTGGTGGGAAACACCTGAAAACCAGATTTTAGCGGTTGAATCGAAGGTTTGCCATTCTGCTTTCCTGCACCCAAAAGTGTAAAAACATGGAGGATTGGGAGCAGGAAAACAGAATGGTAAACCTAAGAGACAACCATTAGAATCGTGTTTTAAGGTGTTTTCCACCAAGATACGACATGACAGACCGATTGCGTTTTAATATGTGAATCGAGATTTAACTAATCCTATATTTTTATCCATGAACTCGATGAGGAGACCGCCTGTGCTGCCGCCTACCAGTCTATTAGAAAAGAAAAAAAAATTATGCATAGTCCACTTCGCCCTTTGTGATTCATGAATATGAATTTATTTATCTATTTTTCATATTCTTTATAACCATTTATTTTTCATGATTGAAAAAAAAATATTTAAAAACTGGAAATTTTTATTTTATAAAATAAACATACAAAGAAAACGTTCGTTAAATCTATACTAATAAAACAACAAAACGCTCTGTCTGACTGTGTCTGTGTCTGCGATGGCTAACAAAATCTATCGCACGTAGAAGTCTGAAATTTTAGGTGAAGATAGTCAAAGACAGGTCCTGATGCACAAGGCTCAGATTTTTAATATTTTAACCCCTTGAGGGGCGCTGGTTTCACAGATATACCACTTAATTTTAATTCCCAAACGCCACATTCGCACCGGAATTTTGTTAAAGAAAATTACGATTTATTGAATGCCTGAAGTATAGCGTTTTCTTATTTATAAATAAAGTTGTTTTCAAATTCCGGTGTCAGTCATTAATTTTAGTACTTAAGCAATGAATTTGCCCTGCCCCGCAAAGGGTTGAGGGCCTTTACCCTTTACAATTTTTTTGCACCAAATTGTTAATAACTTGACCCATTTTTATTTGATCTTCTTCGTTTTGATGGAGCTTTCTCCATTTAGCTATTTTTGCCTTTTTACTTTTCAGTTATGACCCTGGACCCTTGAGGCCCATTTCAGGGTCCCTTTAATTTTTTGTGGTAATAAAATGTTAATAAATTGCTTCCATTTAACTCCATACTTGTTTTTGGGACACCTGCTCCATTTAGATATTTTCAAGTTTTTTATCCCATATAAGACACTGCCCCCCCCCCCCTAAGTAATCATAGGGTCCGCCCTAGAACCCCTTGATCTTTTGTGTGCGCCAAACATTTTTCACTCCCTAAATTTCTCACCTTCTCAGTGGAAAAATTTAAAGTTGAATCTTGGACTCTTCTTTCAGGACCAACACCCTGAAATTTTTATTCGGGCTCTGGGGCCCTTTTTTAACCATTTACCCAATCAATTGGTACATCTTTCAAAAATATTATTCCTATGAATAATTCATACTCTATGCTTAATTTTGACTAATTAAATGTCTAAAGCGTATGTACTAAAGCATTTTAACATGTTTTCACGCTAGGGGTCGTGGTTTTAACTGTCAGTTGGCACTTACAAAGCCCCCTATCTTAGCTCCTTTAAAAATGGTCCGATTCACTAGCTTTTATTTCTAACAACTTTTTAGGTCCTCCAACTCCTACATGAATGACAAAAAAAAAAAAGTCCCAGACTTCAGCTACCACTAATTTTGAATATTAATCGCTTTCTTGGGGGCCCTTAGTGAATCTTCTTTAAAAGTGATCCAAATTGCTTTCAATTTTATTTAACATAGTTTTAGCGTCCTCCCATTATTTTAATAACTACAAACTATATTTTTATTCCCAACTACATGCAAAATAAATTCCTGGCCCTTTGAAGTTTTTGTAACAATTATTGGTAATAAATTGCTTCCTTTTAATTCGATCTTACTAGCCTCTCCGTTGATCAAGAGCTTGATTCCATTACTAACCCCTCCAGGTTCATCATAGAAAGCAAGAAAACGAAGTTATTTTCATACTTTGTAGATGGCAGCACCAAATTAATTCAGACAACTGTTTTCTGTTTTAATATTATCCAAATATTTTAATATACTTTGGAAAAAAACTCTAAAATAAACAAGTCAATATACATAAAAACAAATATAGTATGAACTTATACATACAGAGATTTAATATTTCGATAGTTGTGTTCTGCAGCACATTACTTTCAAAGCTCAATTCAGACACTTTCTTCAGGAGGGATTTTTGTTGTTGGAGGGGGGGGGGGGGGGTATTTTTTGACCACAGAAAATCTTAAATCCTCAGGGAGAGCATCTCATTGTTCCAAGATGAGTCCCCACAGGGAGCTACCCCTTGAATTTAACGCTGATTACCAGGGACGTGAGAAGAGAAAATTGCGACCGGGGCAAAGTTAGAATTTGGCGTCCCCCTCCGCCATTTTTTTGTTGTAATAGGCCAAATTTGGTGTTCGTAGTACAAATTTGGCGCTTCCAAAATTTTCCAGGCTCCCTTCTCTCCCCCTTTCGCACGGCGCTGCTGATTAAATTCATAACGAATTTGTTGCACTGCAAAATTGATTGCTATTGCTCTATTGTTTATGACCACCGCTAGATGGCAACACCATGCATAATAAGTATAATAAATAAACAAAAATTGAAAAATTCATTCCAGAATTATCGTCTTGTTTTTAAGAAATCTTTCAACGGATTTTAAATTTTTGGCAAATTTTTTAAGCGATTTTTGGTTTTTAATCATGCTTTTCTCGAAAACTTTGCTTTATATTTGTAAAAAAATTCTATGCTTGTTGTAGCCCACTATATTAACTTTTAACTTCTGTGATTTTTGAACTTTTATGGATTTTTTTTTTATGTATTTTTGTATTCTGTTGCGTTGTTTTCATATCCGTAAAGGGAATTCGGTTTCAAACTTTTAAACAAGTATATTAAGTTTTGCCTTCCTCAATTTTTGCGATTTTAATATGTTTTTCAGTACGATAATACTTAGCATTCTTCCATTTCGTGTCGATTTTTGACTTGAAAAGGAATTTAATTTCACCTAATATAGTACATTTTGTCTTCGGCAGTTTTCAATGCAAATTTTAAAGTTTTTTTTTTCTTCTTCTTCTTTTTTTTGCGTATTGCACCGTTATTTTGACATTCGTGAAAGAATTACGGTTACAATATTTTAAAGGATTGTAGTGAATTTTGTCTTCGACAATTTTTGAATTTATAAGGATTTTATATGTGATGTTTAGCGTTTATTCTCTTGTTTTGTTCCACGGTTCTAGCCCAATACAGTAAATTTTGTTCTCTTCTCAATAAAGTTTTTTCGGAATCGATGCATTGATTTTTAAAATCGTTGCGATTTTAAATTATAAATTTTGAGTTTTTTATAGTGTTGAATTCAGTTAGTGTCCCGGACGACGAGAATTTGTTATCATTTGTCAAAAACATCAATTATATACATTAAATAAAGTAATACGGAAATAAATACGACTCCATTTTAAATTGGACTTCATGCCCATAGCAACTTAGAATCTTTTCCTGTCACGACATATCATTGAATTAATCGCGTGTGATAAGATTTAATAGAATAAAGAAAACTTTTATTAATATCCTTTTAAGTTTTTATTCGATTTTCATAAAATTAAAAATGATTCGCCGAAATTCTCCAACGATTCTATATATTAAATTTTAAAACATTCGATTAGATAGTTGTTGCGGTGTTCAGACAGACAAATGACAACGACTACATGTGTTATGTATTTAGTATAATTACAACAGGGTTCGTACACACCAGGGGATTTTACGGATTTCAGTACCAGAAATTTCGAATTTCTGGTACTGAATTCCTGGTACATATTTATTTACAGTCACTATATCTGAAGATAGAATCATTCTTTTTCCCTTAAATGAAGTAAATTTGACTTTATAATAATTTTGATAAAAGGTGCTTGAAAATTCTTGGGGCGTACGAACGCACTTGAAAACAAAAAATGCATTTATAAATGGATGAATATCACAAAATGTCAGATTTTGATCATCTGAGAAATTGATCAGTATACACTGAAAACAACTCAAAATTTCAAGAAGTAAATTTATTTTCGATTGGAGAATAGAAGATTTTTCATGTAAAATTGCTAAATTTTGAAGAGATGAAATAATAACCGATTCGGGTTTTGTGTACTGTTAATAAGTACATGTATGTCTTTTAATGGAGTGTCTTAACAATCACTTAGTTACTTTCTGCATGTAGAAATGATGGTATATGGCTGTGCCTTTCTTATTATGAGTTCATTTATATTTTGACATTTAGTAAGAACAACAATAATAATAAAAGTGTTCTTTGCACCATTGGCGATCCCGTTTTTTTATACATATGCTTCAGACTTTAAGGGTGTATTCGAAAGAAAGAAAAAAAAAAAAAAAAAAAAAAAAAGCTTTTTCACCTTCAACAGCTCGAAATTTTCCAATGCAATTTCAGACATATTTTTAAAAGTACAATCATGAAACTTGCTGAGGGGATTCTTGAAGGGACGTATGAGGTGCCGTGTGATTGATGTCTTTTTACGCTCAATTCATTGGAATTTGATTTATAAGCAATTAACTTCTCTGGAAGACCATTTTTTTTCGTTCACCGATCTCCCGCTTCGGAAAAATCTGTTCAAAATGCCGTTTTTGATCTCTTTTTTTTGCAATATTTTTTACATTTATCAAAGAATTGATAATCACGGCACCTTGTGTACTTTCTAAATAAGAGAATCTGCAAGTTTGATGCGTTTGAGAACAAAAGTGAATTCAAAAATAAATCTGAAAATAAGCAGTTTGAATCGAAATACACCCTTAAATTAAAATATAAGTTGCTTTTCTAAACCAATCATGTGTGATAAAACGCAAAAAAATATTAGAAAGTTGTAATACCATCTCAAATCCTGTTGCAATAAGTTATTTTCCAAATGTCTCCAAAAACTCTTCCTTAGCCTATTGTCGTATTAAAATGCATTGAATAGTGCACAAAATAAGTACATTCAATAGATTTTAGACAATGAGCTAATCTTTAAACTTTAGTAAATCTAATTGATTAGCTATGATTAACGTTATTACAATAAAAGTTATTGAAATAACAGTTATTTTCTTCTCAAAATGGAAAAAAAAATTCAGACCCGAAATTGTTAAGCTAATTTTTATGTAATTATCTGTCATTCCGTGGTATATGTATGCCACATAATGACAACATCATTCGAAAACTTTTTTTTTTTTTTTTTTTTTGCATTTTTTTCTTTCTTTCTTTCTTTCTTTCTTTCTTTTTTTTTTTTTTTTTTTTTTTTTTTAAAGATTTAACATTTTAATTTTGTTTAAAAGAATATGTTTTCAATAGAGTAGCTCAAATTCCTTGTAATGTCCAGTTTTATTTGTTAATTTGTGGAATCCAGAAATATGACATAATAAAAGTTTTCACAATTTTTACAAAGGCTTTAATCACATTATTTTCAAAGAAATGTTTAAAAGATCTTGCTAGTAGCTATGATTTTACTGCTTCTGAATTGAACTATGACAAAAATAAGAAGACTTACTCTGCAACGCCCTATTTATAACTGATAATGAACTAAAATGAGCAGGCCAGGAAAATGACATTTATTTTCAGCGACAATCATATTTTAATTTTGAAAAATTATTTGTAAATGTATTGCCTTTCTCATATATTTGTCTTATAAGGCATAAATACTAGCAAAAGCCATGCTTTGTTTGGATTCGCGAAGTATTATTTTATAAAACAGATATTTGAAAGTAATAATACATTTTTTAAATTACTTTTGCATCTTTATTAAGCAAAAATGCAATTTTATGTTTCGGAGCATTTTAATTTTAAAATGTACTTTAACCAAATAACTAAGAATTTCCTCAAATTGTTTATTTATGATATAAGACTGGTATAAATAAATATATTTTCGAAGTAGAATTATACAAAATATTAATTTTATTTGTTTACAATTCTTTTATTGCCACTTCACAAAAACATAATGTAATTCTTTTAAAATTCATAAACATCATCTGCTTAAATGATTTCACAAAATAAGAATAAATTATGTATTTGAATTCGTAACACAGAAAAATACTTTTATAATTGAATGTTAATAAGAGAATTTTCACAAATTTTAATTCATTAAAAATATGCTATAATTTTTCTAAAAAAAAGTATTTTATAAATTTTATAAAAGAAATCATGAAACTATACATTGTATAAATTAAAAGGAATGAGCATAGTTTGGAAATCTTAAAGCAGTTTTTGAGATATCATGTCAGAATAATGAAAATATATTTTATTCATTTAATGATGATTCTAGCTATAATTACTGACCCCATAATTTAAGTTTTTCTTCTGAAAACGTACGTGTTTTACTTTTTATTTGAAAGAATGCGTTCGTAATGGAAAAACATGTAAAATAAATTAATTAAAATAATATTTTTTGAAAAGTATTTCTGTAAAAAAAAAATAATATTCTGCAAATCTACAGATCATAATTTATATTTGTGTTTAATTTCAAATCAAAATACTGTATAGTTTTTTTGTAAAGTGTACGACAAAATGCCATTTGAGTGGCCTAGTAGAGGATTCGCTTCGCTCATCCTAATTAATTAGAAATTAAAAAAAAAAAAAAAAAAAAAAAAAAACTAGAAAGAGATATTTATGCAGTAAAGCAGAAGGGCCTGAAGGGCCTTTACTTTGCATACACCACAATGTGGCATGCCTTGACTTTTAATTGTTTTAGTTATGTTACTATCTATATTATAAAGGCCAAACGTATCTGTGAACGACGCATACGTCATTCTGCAAATGGCAACATTTTCCCCTGCAATTTTGGCTTCGTAATTTTCTCTACTGCAAATTTTACGCTTCTAAACATCGCACATTTTTAATTTTTACACCGTCGTATATAGAAAAAAATGTACTTTTAAATGCAATTTGTTTTTGAGATATTATTTTTTTATAAATAGTTTTTAGTACCAATTTTGTAATTGTGGCAACAGAATCATCCATTTTCTCAAAAAATTAAAATGCTTCTATTATAAAATCCAGCAAATTTCGCTTCATTAATTTTGTTAATTTTAGCTTAAAATAATATTTGCTTGAGAGTTAGACTGACAATGATAAGATATACTTTTAATATAAACATATTTTAATGATAACACACATTTAATATAAATATACTTTAAGATATACTTTTATACTTTTATAAGATGTACTTTTTACTATAACTAATTTTGTAGATTTATTATAAATAAATGAAACGTTTTTTAAAAAAACATTTTCTTTCGTCGAATTTCGACGGGTTCCATTTCGTAAATGTAATGCCCCTCGAAGGTACTTCTGAAGATATATTTTATAAGAATGTATCAAAAGAAATTGCATTATATAATATTTAATAGGAATTTCATTGTGCGGATTCAATTTCTGCATTTTGTGATATCCACCCACATATTCTGTTGGGTCTGAAGATAATTTTTCTGAAACTCTCTGCATAAAACTTTCAAACAACAAGTCACTTTAGTTTAAATAGGAAGATGCGAAAAATTCTGTTACTCTTTTCTAAAATCAAAAATGCAGTTTAATTGATACAGCTACCTCATTTCCTTATTATTAATACTTTCTTCTATCTTCAATAGAAAAAAAAATATTGTAATCGAATTTTTTTTTTTTTTTTTTTTTTTTTTACTTTTGGTTTTAGACGGATTTACAGGTATTAGCGGTCAGAGATTCCAAAAAACATATTTTTAGAAAATGTCTATCTGTCCGTATGTCCGTATGTCGCCATTCTACCCTCAAAATGTGCGTGAAGTTATGAATGGAATTGAACGAAATTTTTATCCAATTGTTTGACCATAGCTAGTAAGTCCGCACTAAATTTGAAAAAAATCCACTGGAAGGGGACGCTATAGTCATGATGCCTGTGCCATTTTCATATTTTACCATCAAAAATTGTATGAAGTTATGCATAGAACTGAACTAAAATTTTTATGTATGATTATTTTTGGGTATGGCAAGTAGGTTCTTCCTGAATTTGAAAAAAATCTGCCTACCTTTTTATTATCCATCGGCTCGTGCAGAGAGAAAAACTGGTTTTTACACCGATTAATTGACTGAAGCAAACAATTAAAATGAAAATCAAAAGTGGTATAGTATTGAAATAAAATTGTTAAAGCATTAACATGTTTAACTATTTATTTAATATTCAAATGTACGTATGAGATAGAAGGAAGTCTTTGGATTGGCACATCCAACTAGTTTTTTTTTTTTTTTCCTAACAAGATAAAATAAAATCAATGTTAAAAGAAAAAAAAGCAATAATAATTCTAACCGGCTAACATAAAACAACATAAGAAAAGAAAAATGATCGAGGAAACAGATTATCATTACACAAAGACGAAAAGCATTTTTCCGACACCGGTGATGTAAAGAACTCGAATGAAACTGGATCAGAACTGGTTTTAATTAGGTGTGTAATTATTGCCTGGCTGCTAAAACACGCTATTCCCATACACTTCTGGTGGTTAAGCAGTTGTGACAAGCCGATTAAAAGTATTTAACGTATCCTGAACGTTTAGATGATTTCATTGCCATGCCAAAATGATATCAGTATTGTCTTACTTTTTATTCTTTTTACTTTAAAAAAAAAATGTAATTTAACAAATTATAACAACCTTTTGGAAAATAATTTTTTTTGTTACGATTAAAATTTAAGACTTTTAAATAAAATAATAAATAAATAATATTAAACATCATTTTTATGAGCATGAAAATGTGTCTTTACGTTATAACAGAGTCATATGTTACGCACGCCATGGATTATTCTTGGATCCATCATAAACAAATTTTAAATAAATTTCAGTTTCATAATTTTCGGTATTTAAATAAATTTTTAAACTGACAAACATCGTACTTTTCCAATTTTTACGTCGTCGTATAAGGAAGAAAATGTACTTTTAAATGCAATTTGTTTGGAAGCTGTAACTTAATTTATTTTTGAGTAATTAATTTTGTGTAGTTTTTTTTTTGTCATTGTGCAAGCAAAGGTATTTCATTTCTGAACATTAAACATGGACCAATTGGAAAACGAATAAAAATCGGACGTCGCAAGATTTCGGATCGGATATACTTTAGATATCTCGGTTCCTCCGTAAAGCCAGGGCCTGATTACTAACGGGGCACTCTCCCACCAGGAAAAAGAAAAAAAGAATTTTTCCTTATTCATGACAGTAATCTTGTATGAAAAGGGCGTTTAAAGAAGACGAAAATTTCTATAAATTTTTTCTGGTGAGAGAGTGCCCCGTTAGTAATCAGGCTCTGCGTAAAGCATGGTGACGTCATGGCGACTTCGTTGTGAAATCATGCTGTGACTTTGTGATCGTCGATGTCACATCACGTGACATCGATGTTAAGTCACAGTGACTAGAATATGAAGTCGTTATGGCCGTTTTAGTGCTTGTTTGTGGCGTCACATTGTGACCCCTTTGTGAAATCACGGTGTGACGCATTTGTGAAAAATGTATCACTTATGACTATTTTGGCATTAGCATTGTGACCAATGCAACGATGCTTATAAGTTACATTGGAACCAATTTGTGAAACACAAGGTGAGTCTAAAATCATGGCACAAATTTTGAGTGGTGGTAGAATTCGCTATAAAAAACAATTATTGCATAGGAATACATGACCGGAAGTGACGGATTAAATACAGACACCAGGAGACCAATTTGACCTTTTAGTTTATTTCAAAATTTCGGATTTATACCAGAAAATTTCAATACTGTTCTTTTCTTTATTTAAGACAGACATTTGATGATTAAGGAAAGAAAATAATTCTTCTTTGCAAATTTCCGATATAACATCGAAATTTTTAAATTTTAAAATATGTAAATATATGTATTTTTTGTGCTTCACATATTTTCAATTTTTTTTTTTTTTTAGTTAAAAAAATTATTTTATACTCGAAATTTTCAAAGAAGTATTTTATTTTTATTGTGTGTGTGCGTAATTATGAAATGTTTATCATAACTAAACGAAAAAATAGCTTAGAAATTTTCTGGTGTGAATGATAAATTTTAAAATAAACTAAAGGACTAAATTGATCCCCTGATGTTTGTACCTCAATGCGTCACTTCCGGTCATATATTCCTATACAATAATTGTTTGTTATAGCAAGCTCAAAATTTTTCCCATGATTTTAGATTCACTCTGTAGATCATTTGTGACATATTTGTGATAAACACTGTGACGAATTTGTGACGACAGTGACAATGTTGTGAAGTCACATTATGGCAATTTTGTGAATTGCGTGATTTGTAACGATTTTTACTTACCCATCATACGTAGTATAAGGTAAATCTTGCAATCGTTTTGAAAATCGAAAAACAATTTTTGACGGATTTACACGTTTCAGACACTAGAGATTTCGAAAAACATATTTTTAGAAAAAAAAATTGCCGTCCGTCTGTCTGTAAACCCTCTATCTCCCGAACGAATTGAGATAGAGACTTGAAATTTTGTATGTATTTAGTATGTAAGAATGGGACGAAGCCTATTGAATATCAGTAACCTCGATTATGCGGAACTATTTTTTTCGGACTCTCGAAAAATTCGTTCTGATGAAAGGTATATAAAAATTTTCGAAATTTTTATTTTAAGGAGTGATCGTAAAAGGCAATAAAATAACACAAATTTTGCATAATGAACGAAGTTGATCGAATTATTAGTTGCCGAGATATCTGTAATCCTGTTTTCCACATTCTTCGATTTTTCATGACCCTGTATTTCATTCAAATTTCAATTCAAAGATATATTTTAATTGGAAATGAGACGCTTAATCTAACGCAATAAACTGTTAGTTAATAAGATTATTATTTTTGGAGTTATAAGAATGTTTCTTTTTCGCAATTCAGCACTACTTGAGAAGTTAGGCGTGTTGTATAATTTATGGAAAGAGATTCATCAGCAACTCATTAATACAGCATTACTATGCACAATAAAAATATAAATACACGTTTAAATTTTGTTTTGGAATTGCAATCCATTTTATAAATAGTTTTCAAATGTATTATTTTCATAGACTAGGACTTCCCTCAGAGGGATTAGTCTGAGCGATATTGCTGAGAATAAACATTTAATAACTTGCGATAAGTAAAGAAAATGAGATGTTACCTTTAATTGGTCATTCATTGTGATAAAATATGATGAAAATAAGCATATTGAATCATAGAATTACAAAATTTTATATATAAAGTTTCATATACTATTTTTATAAAAGAAAAGCAAACCATGCATGGATATAAAATTGGAAATATGCAAAATATTAAAAGTAATACAGAAAATAAAACACCAAATTTTCCTATGTTGAAAATATAACTCTTTGAAATGATGTCATGAGCATAAACAGAAGCTTCGCACTGATTTGAGAAACTATAAATAACATAAACTATTATGTTTGAAGAGAATGGAGTGTATTTTATACGGTGTGAAATCCGTCCGAATAGTTTATAATGTTGAATATCTGTTTTCCACGGATGCAATGAGGTTGTCGATAAGATTTAAGGAATCCTTTTTTTAAAAATTTGTCCTAAATGAGCACTTACATCTTATAAGTTACTGTGATGCCAAAGTTATAGTTTCTGACCCCAACAGTTCCTAGAAATTGCAATATTCTCAATAAATTGGGTTTAAAACTTTTTCTAGAAAAAAAAAATGTTTAATTTGTGAAATTAAATTGTCGAATGTTTTAGATATCGTTCATAACGAGAATATTATATCCTAAAAGTTGCCACCAAAAAAAAAAAAAAAAAAAAAAAAAAAAAAGTCATATCGACAGAATTTTAGTCATATCGACATCAAAGAATTCTCAATTTTAGAACTTTTTTTGCTCGTGCATTGATGGTGATTATTGTTCCTACGCAAAATATAGTATATTTTGCAGCAAAGATTGCACCAACATTTTTTGCCCACATTATTTTTTAAATCGGCTAGGTACTTCCAATGATAACGAAAAACACACAAATGTTAATGCTTTAAAGCATAGAAATACAGAATCAAAAGCTATTTATCTCCTATTATATACACATAAATTATCTAATTAGTGCTAGCAGATGCATTTTTAAATATACATAGATCAATATAACGCTTCATTTTTCTTTTATTAGTATTTCTTAGTATTCATTTTTCATTTATTTGAATTATTCAGTAAAATACTCACTTTCTTAATACCGAACTACGTCAAACTTTTTATAAAAGCGCCTAAGTCCATATAACAGCGAAGTATTGTGAAGAGTATTAAATACAAGGTAGTAAGAAACTTAGCCAAACGCAGGTAATAAATCGCCAAATATTGTTCTTTTCGCCCTCTCTCGAAATGCATTTTTTCCGTACATTTAAAAAACACGATTTTGAGTCATCTTATTTAAAATTCAAATAAATAAATAAGAGGAAGCAATAATAGCATATATCAAAACATTTTATTTCAGCATCAAGGAATTGTATCGTAGTTACACATGTGGAAACAAGCTGCTTTTGGCCAAAAAACGTTGTCTTCACTAAATTTGAATCCGATTAAAAAAGTACCGTGATTAATTAAAATGTTATAGGCAGAGCTGCCAAGTCTCCGGCATTTTGGATACCGGTATTTTAATACAGAAAATCTTTTATTAAATAGGAACATTCAGCGGATTTAAAAAATAACTTTTTCTATAAGAAAATTCTGTTTTGCAATAAGCGGGGGCTTGGCATCTCTGTATAGGAATATTTCGTAACCTCCTTTTTAACCTTAAAAAAAGCAACGACCATTTTTTGGGTTCAAAAAGTATTGCTAATTGTTCCATTTTGCATATAAAGTACTGATTGTAATATTGATACATCTATGGTGATAAATTTCCAATAATTTTTCAAATCCCATTTATTTCATTAAAAATATAAATCTTTTATTCATTTAGTTTAAAGTAAATGGTCTTTAACTAATTTCATAATACTTTTGAATTATAACTTTTCATTGGCCATTTTTTAAAGCATTTAGAAAATGGTTGTTGTTTTCAGTCAAATATAGACTTTGGTCTGTCCGCATTTTATTTTATTATTATTATTATTTATAAATGGTGGAGAAATATTCATACTTAATCCATAACGTACATAATATATGACTCTGTTATTACATAAGTCACATTTTTATTATCATAAAAATTATGTTTTTACTGATTTTTATTAACTCAATAGGAAAAATTTTGTGCTTTGAGCAGTAGATGTCCGCATTTCATTTATTTATTTATTTTAACAAAATTCTTTGTATTGAGAAGAATTTTTATTTAAATAGGAAATCCAAATGTCGCTGTTAATAAAGAAGAAAGTTACAAAAAAAGTTACAAAACGAGTAGACGCATACTATCAAATATGGAAAAACGATGAATCCAAAAAAGACGTCGGATGAAATATCATCTTTGAAAGCAAAAAAACGAGGTCTGATTATCGAGCCTACTGATTACAAAATGTGCATTACATAAAAAAAAAAAAAAAAAAAAAAAAAAAAAAAAAAAAAACTGCAAATATTGATTTTTTTTTTCTTTTGTGCAGTTTTGGCTTCGGAAGGTGCGCTATGTTGCAAAAAGATATAAGCGACTATGAAAACACACTTGGTAAACGTTCATGCTCAGTTTTACAAATAAATATGGCACATATATGCCCTATACACACCGTGGTACCTAATTGGTGCCAAAATGGCGTTCAGTTGCCTAATATGCTGGTTATCATATAAATGTTATAATAAATTGTTTGTTCTAAAAATATTATCATCTATTGATTGTTATATCTTTTTTTTTTTTCTTTTTTTTTTTATAACAGAAAATGTTTTGTTTATTCCTTTTTTTCATTTTGAAATAAATAAAAACGTGTTATTATAGCATGCTATATGTATCTGGTAATCAAAACGATGTTTTCGCCTAATTGGCATAAAATATCTCGCCAAACCCGGTGCTTATATCTCTAGTATATTATCTCAAGTATTTTATTTATGTATACTATAATTGTTTTTACATACCACTTACTTCTTCTTGTATATAAAAATAGGTAAGTGGCTCCTTTATGCAGTATAAATCTTTAAAAAATAGCCCCCGTTGCCCCTTTTTGGATCGAATTAAAAAAAAATTCAATGTCTAATTCCAGTCTTGCTCCCAGGTATGCATACATATTCCAAATTTCAAAGTTGTATGCCAACAGGAAATGGATGAAAAATGGGAAAAGATGTCACATATGCAACAGGGTACATAATTGGCGTCAAAATGGCATTATTTTACCTCAGATTGTAACCCGGCTTTATTTATTTATTATTTGTTTATTTACTCATAAAATGTTTATTTACTTTCATTTCCTTTTTTTAATTATATAAAATATTTCTTTTTATAGTTATTAATTATTATTATTATTTTATTTACTGTAAGTTCTTTTTGAAAATAGAAAATTATTTAAAAATTTGTATGTAAGCGTTATTTGAAAACGGAGTTTTCGCCAAATGGGCTTTGAAAAAACTTGCGCTAAATCTGATGCGCTTGTGGTATCCGTGCCGAAAAATTAGTGACCAGAATTGACTTCCACACACAAACAAAATATAAGTTAAAAGAAAACATGCAATAAAAATAAATATAAAGGGAAAATGATGTCATAAAAGAAACTTTTTATTTAAAAACGCAATTGTTTCTAATTTTCACACGCGAAATATATAAAACATTCTTTTAGCGATCAAAAAATGCTATTAAGAGATTATCACAAAATCTCAAAATCAAAGTTTTTATGACTTTTTTTAATATAAAAAATATCAGTTTTATTTTCCTGCATGATTAAATTTTAAAATGTTTTATTGCATTCAATATTTTTGAGTGCGCAAATGATTACTATTTACTCCATGTACTGATTCGGTTATCTACGAAAATATCCAGCCTGTGAAAATCACGCACACCAAATTTCTGTGACGTATGCAAATAAATTGTGCTTTTTTATCAGTTTTTTAATATAACTTTTAAACTATTTGGAACAAATTTTTCGTATGTAGTGCATTCACCAGATTACCTTCATAGGTACCTATTGGTACAAACAGAATCAAAATCCGACAAGTACTTTTTGAGATTTGCTTGACGAAAGATTTTTTTGAATTTTAATATCGTTACGTATCTCTGAGTATAAAGACTTCGCTTCGCTCAGACAATTATATATGCATATATATGATGGGTAAGTATTACGGTGGCCTCCAACGACTAGTTTCATTAACTTTTGAGATGAATATGTGACAACATTGAGAAGTCACACTGTGACACACCTGTATAATGCTCTAATGTAATGCATTTCCAATCTTCATCTATAATGAACACCTCCATAATATGAACATTTTTGGTTAGTCCCGTGAGTGTTCAAAACAGAGAGAATAAACTGTATAAACTGGGTGGGTATGGTTTAGGATTCCTGAAATCATATAATGAAAAGTTGTGAAGGATTTTTTCAAAAGCCGCACCATGGTAACGACTGTAATAAGTAGTATTTCTTATGAAATCTACTTAAAAATGAAGAGTGAGATTTTTAAAAAGGTACGGTTTTATCAGTTAATAATTTAAAGTTAATTAATTAATTATTATGCTTTGAGAAATTCACTTTAAATCCTAAACAGATAATTAAAGAAATGCTTCATTTTTTCCAGCACTATTTCCCTAAGGGTGTATTTCGATTCAAACTGCTTATTTTCCGATTTATTTTTGGATTCATTTTTGCACACAAATACACCAAACTTTCAAAATATCTTATTCGGAAAGTACACAAGGTGCCGTGATTGTCGATTCTTTGATAAATGCAAAAAATATTGTAAAAAAAGCAATCAAAAACGGCATTCCGAACAGATTTTTCCCTAGCGAGAGATCTGGAAACGAAAAAAAAAGGTCATACTGATAAGGTAATTGTTTGTAACTCAAATTCTAATGAATTGAGCGTAAAAAGACATCACACGGCATCTCATACGTCCCTTCAAGAATCCCCTCAGTAAGTTTCATGATTCTACTTTTAAAAATGTGTCTGAAATTGTATCGGAAAATTTCGGGCTGTTGAAGGTGGAAAAGCGTTTTTTTTTTTTTTCGAATACACCCTTAAGCTAGTCGGATGTGGAAATCCCAAAACTTTCTTTTATCATGCATGTTAATACTTCAAAAATCGTTACCCAGAACCAAAATTAAATGACAATCTATGCTCATCGTCAGGATTCTAAAGGCCTGAAATTCTGTGCATCAATTCTTGAAATAGGACTATTGCAGATAACGGGGAAAATGGAAATAATACCAAAACATAGACAGCAATATTATTTATCAAACTATACCTGAATCTGAAGTTTGATATAGTTATTGCAGGAATCAAGAAAATTCAGCATAGCAGCGCCACCTATTTAATTATTGGCACCAAAACATAAGCATAATTAATTTATATCAAGGACTTACTAAATCAGAAGTTTGTGAAAGTGTTTTTCACAAATATCATGAAAAATGCGCCATCTTGAGCGATTTACATCAAAATGTAAACAACATCAATTCATGTCAAGGACTAACTAAATCTGAAGTTTGATAGAATTCAGTGTATTAGTTATTGAGATGTAAGCTGTTGCGTAAATCGTAAAAATTGCGACATAGCAGCGCTACCTGTTGAGCGATTTACACCAAAAAATAACCAGCATCAGTTTATATCAGAGACTGCCAAAATATTAATTTTTGTCAGATTCCATTCATTAATTTTGAGATAGAGTGCCCATAAAATTTATGACACAAGCAGACATTTTGTAAAAACGTGTTTCTTTGAATCTCAGACGTGTAAATTCGCTGGAAACCGGAATTCGAAAATTTTCATGAATCCAATACTTTTTCTTGTAAAGATAGAAGCAAGTAAAAAGAATTGGATTCGCGAAAAATTTCGACTTACGGTTTTCCATGGATTTATACGTTTTAGAAAGTTTTAAACACGATTTGATGTCTCTTAGAAAATGTCTGTTTGTGAATCTGTATATGGCAAAAACTTTGTACACGTTCTATCTGAAGAATTAATAAACAGAATTTCACAAAACTACAAATTCAATTAGACCTTGATATAAACTAGACACGATTAGTTTTTGGGATATTTCGCCGAGCAGATGTGTTGCTAGGCTCCATTATCTACAATTTTTACAATAGCTCTATCTCAAGAACTAATGTACGGATTTTTATCAAATTTAAGATTCAATTAGTCTTTGATATAATTTGGTGCTGATACCTTTTTGGTGTAAATCGCTGAAATAGTGGCACTACTATGCTGCATTATTCACAAATATTGAAATAGCTTTGTTACAAGGACTAATGCATTTTTCTGACGATTTTTCATTAAACTTCAGATTCATTTAGTCTTTGATATAATTTGGCGCTGATACCTTTTTGGTGTAAATCACCCTACCAGTGGCGGTGATATGCTGACTTTTTCACGATTTCATAATAACTGTATCTCAAGAACTAATGCATGGATTTTCATCAAACTTCAGATTTAGTTACAAATCGACATGAGTTATTGTTGATTAGATTTTGGTGTAAATTACCTAATTGATGACACAGCTATGTTTCATTTTTCAGGAAGTATTAACTTGTATGAGATAAAAGAAAGCTTTGAGATTGCCACATCCGACCAGTTTAAAAATCAATCCCCAAGGGAAGCAAATTAAATATCTCACTGTCGCATTTAAAAAAAAAAAAAAAAAAAAAAAAAAAAAAAAAAAAAAAAAAAATCCATATATACTTTAGAGATTCATTCACAAATAAGCAGGAACCCTGGAATTAATTCAGGTAAATAATTAGATTCGATTAATCGATCAAGCAAATGATGGTCTTATTGCTTGTTTGTTTTTCTCCGCTTTCCTGAAGCGGCAGAAACAGAAAAATCTGTATTCCCGAAATCCTTGAACCAGTTTCAATATTTTTGTTGAGAGATAAGATCGACAGCGGATGACCTCACGAAACCTTGGTGACACTCTCTGAGGACAAGGTGGCGGTTGAGGAAAAAAGCAGTTTGTATTTCGCTGCTTCGGTTTCTCATCTTAACAAGTTTTGTCAGCAGAAATCTATAGTCATTCAACACGCAACTAACTAATCAATATAGGGTTAGACAGAAAAGAAATTCTTAAAAACATAAATAATCTAAACCTGAACTTGGCTAGAGAGACGTTTGTTGCAACACATCTTGCATTATTTTTTTTAAAAAAATCCTAATTTATTATTTTTTATTAAGGTTTTTAAAAATATTGCATCAAAATTAAAATTTAAATATATCTGCTTATTTAAATGCAGAAAAATAAAAATTCTACAAGTATAATTTTGATTTATAACGATTTTAAATTACCTCCCTTTTTTTATAAATTATTATTATTATTATTATTATTTTTTTAGTTATGAGAAGTTTTATCATGTGATTTTGTTCAAATTATATGGCTAATCATCACAAAAAAATTCAAAATTGTAACTGAAGAAATAAAAATAATTTTGGTTTGTGTCTTGGACCGCCTTAAGTTACTTAACTTTTGATATATTTGGATGCAACCATTAAAAAAAATTAGGATAGTTAAAAAATCTGTCAACATTCCAACAAAAGTTTAAAGTATTATCTTTGCATTTGAAAACTTTGTAATAGCTTCCAGGTAGTACATTCGAAATTCAAAATTGAAACAAATGACAACAATTATTAGCGTGCAAAATGCTAATAGCGTGCAATATAATAGCGTGCAATGTGCTTCCGTTGCGATTTATCATTTAAGTAAGTGCCTTCGTCATGCTCAGACTTCAGACCTTTTCATTACTCGACTGCATATTGTATTTACTGGGGAAGGTCCCCAACTGCCAGAACGGGAGTTCGACTAGAATGGTGTCGTTTGAAAATTTTTACCTTGGGGATCAAGGAAATATGTACAATTACTCGTCCGAATACAACCGATGAAGAGTTATAGGCCTATGTACAGGGTAAATCAATAAATAAGTTGCTCACTTCAGAGGTCTCCTAGAATGCGTTCTATTGGTCCAAATGAGATCCAATTTGAACTACAGATTATTCAGATGATGCGCTTGATATTTAGTTTAAAAAAAGTACAAAAATTAAAAATACAAAATTTCGCCGCTAGGGGGCCTTTAAACACATTTAAACACTAGCGACAAAATTTTTTAATCTTAATTTTTGTAATTTTTTAGTAAATACCAAACGAATAATTTGAACTATCTGTTGTTCAAGTTGGATCTCATTTGGACCAATCAAACGCATTCTAGAGACCTCTGAAGTGGGCAATTATCTCTTGATCACCCTGTATTTCTGTCATTTATTGATTTCCCCCGGTCGCTAGCTATGCAGAAAAAATCCTCTGTGTGATAGAAAAAAAAAAGACAGCTTATTGTACAGTTATGTAGCCTGTTGCTGCCAGTGTAAATTTGGTGAAGGTTTCATGTTCTCTGAACGAGAACGAAAAGTAACAAAAGATTGTGACCACATTTTCACAGTCATATGTAACTAATTGGACTGCACTGACTTGGAGTATGCTTTAACCTCTTCAGACCTGAGCATAAAATAACTCTACAAATCTATATTTATTGTTTTAGCATAATCGAAATGGCACCATAGATGACAGAAAGAGTCATTTTTATGATATCAGTACTTTAGGGGACTGGTAATTTAGGTTTACAAATATCTATATAATAAAGGCCAAACGTATCTGTGCGTAACGCATACGTCATGTTTTGAATGGCAACACTTTCCGATGAAATTTCGGTTTTGCTATTTTCGCTATTGTAAATTTTTAAACTTCTAGACATTGCACGTTTTTAGTCTTTATACCATTGTTTAGAGAAAAAAATGCACTTTTAAATGTCGTTTGTTAGAAAACTGTATCTCAATTTGTTTTTGAGATATTAATTTTTTTGTAGTTTTTGGTTCAATTTCTCTAATGGTGGCAACTTGAGTATCGCATTTACGTGGGAAAAAAGAGAGGAAAAATAGCGATAGAGTAAAAAAAAAAAAAAAAAAAAAAAAAAATAGAGATACAGTTTAGTGGCTGGAGGTGACGCCAAAAATGTAACACTAAAATTCGCTGCATTGCATCAAACACAACGGCGTGCTTTCATAAAAAAGAAAAACTTTTAGCGATGCAATTTTAATTCATAATACAATGAAATGCTATTTTATGAAATGTTAAAATATATTCAGATCTTTTTCATTTAGAGAAAAAATTATGTTAAAAAATTCGGTCTCTGTTCCATGTAATTGTTTTGTTTGGGTCAAATGAGAGACTTAAATTGGAAGAATAACGCCCATCAAACCGTTTTAATCGCATACCGCACCTCCATCTATCTCTTTTCTCCATGGAAAATAACAGATCACTGTATATTTTAATTGTCATTTTTTCATAGCAACTGAAAAAAAAAATTAATTAAAAACCTGTTATGTCAATATATCGTCGGCTATAAAACCCGGTGAATGTTGTTGGTTTTATTTCGTTTTTATCTATGAATTTAGTGACTTTTAGTTCGTTGTAAACTTACTTTACAAAAGATACATCAATTAACCTTTACAAAAATGTATTTTAAAGAATATCTGGATGTCATATTTTCTTAGTTGTTTTTAAAAACTGAGAATGCAATTTTATTCTTTGGCGAAATCTTTGGCTAATAACTGCTATCTTGCGTCTAATACGCAGTGAACAAGAGGGAGGGCTCAAGAGAATGTAGGGGGCTCATTGTTTTTTCTCTCTCTCTCTCTCTCTCTGACGCAGAAAGTTAAATTAGTGCATATTCACATTGTAGGTACTCTGTTTCTTATTAAACTGCTAAAATAACTTCATTTTATGCTTAGAAAAGTATATGACGATGAAAGTTTTGAGTGTATAACTGGTGCAAAATAGCCCATCATGTTAGCTTCATATGTACAAATAGGATGAGGGAGTGTTGAAACACTTATTTTAGATACAATTTAGTAACTCTGCAAAACTGTGAAAAGGTTTCAAAACTAAATTAAATTTTTAAATCATTTTATTTCTTTTATTTCTTCTTTTTATTTCATTTGAATTTTCGGAACAGAAATTCATTGAGTAACCTTGGAATCTTTTCCAGGGGGGGGGGGGGCTCAAAATATTTTTTTGGGGGGGGGGCTCAGCTGCCCATAGCGCCCCCTTAGCTATGGCCCTGCTAATACGGAAGTACCGATAATTTTTAAAATTGTATATAATTACATAAATGTTTCATATAAAATTGCTATTTGGAATTAGTTGGCAGTTTAAAAAGTCTATTACGCAGAAAAAATTTATTAGACTTTCCAATTTTAAATTTTAAAAAAGTTTTTCACCTTTACTTTGTGACCCGGGAACCCCGGGTTCGGTGTACTAGTGGATATAAAAGTACTAATCCCCTTAAAATATCAGTTTAACTATCAGTAATATAAATTTACACAATAACAAAATTAAGGTCTTTAAACAAGTAAACGATGAGCAAATTCTCAATTTTTTTTTACTGTAAAGCATTTAAGTTAAATAATCATGAATATTTGTTACTTTCTTGGCCACAATGTCATGAAGGTAATTTTGGAACTCGGATGAACATAATATTTATTTTATGAGGTAATATTCATAAGTGCTGACATTTATTGATTTTGTTTTAAAGCAAAAAACATTCAGCTGCATATATGTGAAGTAAAAATACAAAAAAATTGAACAATATAGTTTTTATGAGGAAAAGAATGGAGGTACACATTTGTGTACCTCAGGTCTGAAGAGGTTAAAGAATATCAGAAACTAACACCTCTCCCACCTTCGATGGCCTGCGTTGGTATGTCCCCTTTCAAAGGGCTTTAATTAGAAACGCGGACTCTATCTTTCGTTCAGTTAAACAAGCATGAAGGCTCAATTTGGAAAATAATTTCCCCTATAGGAATAGCATTTGCTCGCGAGTATCTTCGCTTACAGGGACAAGAGCCTTAATCTGTGATAATTGCGAAACATCTGTTTTCAATATATGTACCTGGTGTTGGAAATATTCATGCTCCAGCCATTTCTATTAAGAAATGCTCTGCTATCCATGGTGAAGCTAATTTTTCCACCAAGCATAAGCTGACTCCCCTGTAATCTGTATAATACTTCAACTCAATTTTCTGTCACACAAATTTTCTGTCTCTCTTACATAGCAAGCTACTTGGAGAAATCAATAAACGACAGAAATATACCAGTCTATAATTTTTCATCAGTTGCATTCGGTCAGGTTGTTTACGTTTCCCTGACTCCCATGGTAAAGAGTGTCCAAATTCTTGAAGAAAATCCCGATCTGGCTATTGGAACTCTTTCTTAGTGACTATCTATGATCTCATACCAATTATTATTTTCCTTAGAAAGGAACTTGCATTGAAATTTGAGTTTCATAATATTATGATTATTATTATGCGTACAAATAAAAACCTACCTTAAAATAATAATGATAATAATCATAGCAAACGCGGTAGCGTTTGGTATAATATGTTTAAGAAATAGAAAGTGCAAACAACTTTCTAAAATTTCTGGCGAACCAGTTGAGATACGGTAGTGAATTTTTTTTTAAAAGATAGAACTCGACGAGACGAATAAAATGATAGCATTCAAAAAATTATTGCATCTTAGAATAGTTTTTTATTTAATTTTAAAAGAAAAAAATTAAGGCAAAAAATTCAACTAAGTCTAGCCAACGTTTCCGTGGATGGATTAACTTCGTTTTTGGTTTATTTTAATCCTCATGGTTAAACTTAAAACAGATTTTTTTTTTCATCTTTGTATGTTTGACGGTAGCTGAGAAAATCGAATTTTTGTCTGGAATTTCCAGCTGAACATAGTCTTTTTCTTACATTTGTTACTTCTTGTAATTGTTGCACGTAAGTTTAAATGAACATAAAAATTGCTATGTATGTAACATAAATAAATAGATTAGATAAATCACGTGAAAAAAATACTTATTTGTTGTTATTTTCATGTATCATATTCACTATCTATTTTGACGAGCGAAGTGAAATATTTTTTTTATTTATTACATTCTCATTTATTTAACCGTTTGACTGCTACGCGGCGCAAAAGCGCTGCGATAGTTTATCTCGAAAACCGCGGCGCAGCGCTTTTGCGCTGCGAGTTCTTTATAATACAAAAAGAATTATTAAAATTGATTGATATTTGTCTAAATAACAGTGTTTTATATGACAACATTATTTTTTCCTTTAAAGAAATCAAAATATGTACCGCAATTTTCGTGCATTCTTGCAAAAATTGCTTAGCACTAAAACGGTTAAGTTAAAAGCCGCCTCTGGCAAAAAATTTAGTCTCCCTTAAATTTATGCTAGCCATTGTAATATGATACTTTTATTCATAATTTTATTTACTTGCTTATCTGAAGGTCCATATGATGAAATCAACAAATTTAGGCGATCAGGGCAAGATTTTGCGGAAAAGTTCATTATCCTGTTCTGGTTGGTGTGTTTGGCGAATAAATCAAAAATGGCACCGGAAGACCGAATAGCAAATTTTTTTAACCGCTAAAGCGGCGTAACCGTGTTTTTCCAACACGTAATATTTTATTTCAAAGACTAATTTAACACAAGATTGACATTAATATTATTTTTTTAATTGTACAAGACAAAAAGATATGTAAAGTTATTAAGTACAAACGTTCATACCAATACTTTTCACAATTATTATTTTATGAATAATTAGACATGAATGGAAAAATCTACAGGACATTTAAAAGATAAGCGTAAAAATATGGTTTTAAATTTTTATGAACATTTATTTGAGCCTTTGAGACGTAAGGTAAGGGCGTACCAGTAAGAAATCCGGTTTGGCGCAACACAAGAGCGGTGAGTCGGGTTCTGTTTCTATATTAAAATGCGGCACAAATGTCATATACGAATCATATTGGCGTTAATTTTTTTCTAAAGCCAATTTGGCGAAAATCTCGTTTTAGAATACCAGTTATATATTTTTTGAAAGGTAATAACAATAAATAAAAAAAGGTTTGTTTAATAACTATAGAACAAAACAATTTATATATTTAAAAAAAATAAAAATAAATTATTTATTAATAAGTAAAGAACAACATCCGGGTTGCCATATGAAGCAAAATAACGACACTCTGGATTCAGTTAAATACTCCGATGCGCATATGACATTGGCGTCAGAAAAAAAAAAAAAAATTTCGCCAACGTGGTGCGTATTATGAATTTAGATTATGAATTTAGTAATTAATGAATTTAGATTAAAAAAAACTAGTTGGATGTGCCAATCCCAAAACTTTCTTCTATCTCATACATGCATTTTAATATTTAAAAAAAAAGTTACTCATTTTAATGCTTTAATAATTTTAATTCAATACCCTACCAACTTTGATTTTCATCTTAAATTTCTGCTTCAATCAATTAATCGGAGTAAAAACGAATTTCCGTCTCTGCACGAGCCGATGAACAATAGAATGATAGACAGATTTTTTTTCAAATTCAGGGAGGACCTACTTGCCTTAACAAAAAATAATCATATACAAAATGTTTAGTTCAGTACTAGAACTAATTTCATACACAATATTGAAAATGGCATAAAATTCCGTATTGCAGCGCCCCCTTCCGGCGGATTTTTTTCAGATTCAGGGCGATCCAACTAGATTCAAAACTGAAGGAGGACCTGCTTGCCACAGCCAAAAACACTCACAAAAAATCTGGTTCAATTCTATGCATAACTTCATACACTTTTTGATGGCCATACACTTACTCAAAAAATTTCTTTCAATTCGATGCATAACTTCATGTACTTTTGGTCGGTGCAATATTGAAAATGGCACAAAAATCGCGATTGCAGCGCCCCCTTCCGACGGATTTTTTTCAAATTCAGGAAGGACCAACTAGCCATAGTCATACACATACACAAAAAATTTGGTTCAATTTGATGCATAACTTCATATACTTTTGGTCGGTGCAATATTGAAAATGGCACAAAAATCGCGATTGCAGCGTCCCCTTCCGGCGGATATTTTTCAAACTCAGGGAAGACCAACTAGCCATAGTCATACACATACACAAAAAATTTGGGTCAATTTGATGCATAACTCCATATACTTTTGGTCAGTACAATATTGAAAATGGCACAAAAATCGCGATTGCAGCGCCCCCTTCCGGCGGAATATTTCAAAACTGAAGGAGGACCTGCTTGCCACAGCCAAAAACACTCACAAAAAATTTGGTTCAATTCTATGCATAACTTCATACACTTTTTGATGGTAGAATGGCGACAGACACACGGACAGACAGACATTTTGTAAAAACTTGTTTTTTGAAATCTCTGACCCCTAAAACGTGTAAATCCGTCGAAAACCGGAAGTCGAAAAAAATTTCGATTACAATACTTTCTTCTATTGAAGATAGAAGAAAGTAATAAAAGTCATTAACGAAAAGGATTACTTTAATGATGACGTTTAGTTATGACGTCGAGATGTACCAAATATAAAATTTGATTTATTCAGGTGATTTCGGACAAAAGAATACTAATAAAAGTTTTCATATTTTAATGCAGAATTTATCAAATTAAACCATAAAGAGATATTTGTAAGATATCGCATATGTTAATAACATTGAAGTATTTTAAATGTAATATTAGAATTTATTAAGGAGTATAAAAAATATGGTACTTACGTATTAACGCCACCGCAGCATAAGTTGCGCTTATGTGCCAATAAAGAGCAATCTTGTTCGCACGCGCACAAAAATTGGCGTCAAAAATAGGCTTAAAAAGTACTAAAGTACTAAAAATGACGTCAAAATGACCAAAAAAAATTATGGCTAGTTGAATCGCCCTGAATCTGAAAAAAATACGCCGGAAGGGGGCACTGCAATAGCGAATTTTATGCTATTTTCAATATTGCACCACATAAAAGTGCATGAAGTTAGTTCTAGAACTAAACTAAATTTTTTGTATATGATTTTTTTTTTTTTTTTTTTTTTTTTTTTTTGGTAAGGCAAGTAGGTCCTCCCTGAATTTGAAAAAAAAAGAATCTGCCTATCATTCTATTGTTCATCGGTTTGTGCAGAGACGGAAATTCGTTTTTACTCCGATTAATTGATTGAAGCATCGGTTATATCGTCTGTCCCATCACAGCATACACATATGGGGATGTTTCACATTCTAGATATACTTACTCAGTACACAAACTGAAAGTAAAATTATGCATACAGTTACCGGTAAAAAAGAGAGTGCCTTTACGACCGAAATGCAAAAAGGAAAACTGGATCGGAACGATCACTACTGAACAGATTTAGAGGGACAAGATTTTGTCCAGATTTCCAACATTGGCACATCCAACTAGTTCTTAACAAGCCTTCAAATTTGACACTTTCGAGCACATTCCCCGACGAAAGCAGAAAAACCGGTCGAAAAGCAGGAGGAAAACGGGTGATTACGTCATCGAAATAGCTTAGAAATGGAGAGGTAATTTAATTATCATAAAATGGAAAAATAAGTTCCATTCAAAATCGCTTCCATAGTCAGTCATTCCAGTTTTATAACTTTCTGTTAAAAAATGAATTTGTAAATGTGTCAAAATGTTTTGCGCTTGTTGAGCGAAGCAGTTAAGAACACCCTTAATGAAAGTCATGTATATTAAATAAAGCTAGCGACAGCTTTATATTTAAAATGAAATTATGGCGAAGGAAACCTATTTAACGATTGTTTCGGGTAGCTAAAATAAAAGTAGAAAAATAGCCGCCAGGCATATAAAAAATAAAACAATCAGATCGGAGCTGTTGATGACAGCACAAGACTTATACTGGTATTTATATAGGTACTATAGCAAAATTTGCAGCATCTCTGGTGTTAAACTAGGACTCACGAGGTAAGGCATTTGGCTGCTCAGCAGCGGGTAGAGAGTTCAAATCCCGTCGGATGTAAGTTCATTTTGTTTAGAAATGCTTTTGTGTTAAATTATTATTCTTTCGGGAATATTTTTATGTTAATTGGTGTTCAATTTCTAGAATTTTTCTAGTTGTGAATGTTTCATTCGAGAAATTACCTTGAATGTATTTAATTGGTATGGCTTTTAATTCTTTTAATAAAGTTCTGTACTTTTTTTGTTCGAATCCATGGTTTATTTTTCATATCATGCATTTTATATGGCAATGCAATGACTTTTTTAATTATTCTGATACATCAAAATTTTATGCTGTTGTTATCATTTTATAAATTTTGACAGCAGCAATTATTTTTCTTTTTAAGATATTAGAAAATCTTCAGTTTTTTATCAAAAAATTAAATGACTAGTATTAAAAAATGCTCTGACGAGCATCAAAAAAGGTTAATATGTTTTTAAGTATGAAAAAGGGTTTGACAAGTGCTTCTGTTAATTATTGAGCATGAGGAAGGACAAGGGATCCCTTCTTGGCTACAACTCACTTCAATGCCAACTTTTAAAAAATCATATTTGCGCTTTTTCCTTATAAAACAAATTTGCGGTTTTTTAGTAGAACTTTCCACCGTGCTTTAGATGTTAACCAGGGGTGTAGTCGTAAAAATAAGATAGGATATATGCTCTAAGCAGAGGGATACCCTAGAATGTGTATACTATAAGCTTTCTTGAGAAACAGTGTATATGGTGTTCTATTAAAAAGTCCAGAAGGTACACGGCGTATAACCTGCACTACATCCCTGATGTTAACTGCACTTTTCACTTTTCACTATACTATAATTAAATTTTCTGTGCAATTATACACTTAGGGCATGCTTGGTGGCAGTGCATGAATGTGATACCTGCAGGTTACTAGGTTTTTGGCACTATGTCGTCTTCCCTTACATTTATGTCTAATTAAGCTGCATCTTTACTGGTTATGTCTTTACACTATACATTTTTATAGTAACTGCGACTGATTTGTTTTCACGGAAAAAGCGCAAATATGATTTTTTCAAAGTTGGCATTGAAGTGAGTTGTAGCCAAGAAGGGATCCCTTGTCCTTCCTCATGCTCAATAATTAACAGAAGCACTTGTCAAACCCTTTTTCATACTTAAAAACATATTAACCTTTTTTGATGCTCGTCAGAGCATTTTTTAATACTAGTAAATGTATACACTGTTGTCAACTTTTTTTTATGTAATATGCTTCCATATTAAAAGCAAAGTGATTCCTGTAATTTGAACTTATAAATTTGGATTATACTCGAATCTGAATCCGGCGATAAACTTAAATCCGGCAAACTTTCGTCATCGGAATCTGAATCTAACATACCAAGTTGTTTAGAATTTTATTTTCCGTGTGCTTGTGGTAGTTTGTTAAATTACAATTTTTATATCAAATTTGTGTCACTACCAACCAAAAGTAAAAATTCATTTTTCTTTTTTTTAATAATTACCAACAATATATGGCAAATTTAAGGAAGTAGAAACATCGGACTGAAAATACCCCAAATAATTTCAAATGGTTACTAGTTTGGAGAAAACTATCATTTTTAGCTTAAATACATTAATTAACAAAGAATAAATACGCTACAAAATATCGATCTGACATTTATTTATTAAGAAAAGTTCTGAAACGCATATTTAAAAATAAAAATTCAAGAGGATATCGTGAAAAGGAATCACGATTCTTGATCTCTTTCATTCGATGCTAAAAATCCAAAGCAACTCAGCTGGTAGAACTGACTCTGCAAATAACTGTAAACAAAACAAAATTAATTGCTAAGGCATTGTGAATTCAAAAATCTTAATTTACAGTAAAGTCTTCTTAATTTAAACTACGTGGATCATTTGAAGAAATTGGATCACAAGTCTTGTGTAACATTCCATTTCGTCTTATGATTTTATTTTATGATTTTTTATTTACCGGTCATTAAAATTTAAAGGTCCATGCAAACACTGGAAAAAGAAATCTACAGCTACCGTTTTTCTGGAGTGTGCACAATGTTGGATTGAGGCACTTTTCTTCGGAGGGAATTTTTGTGGCTCCGGAGGGAACATTATTGAATTCCGGCGGGGAAGGCAGTGATTTCACTTTTTTCCCATTGAAAATACAAAATCTCAATTTTTTCGCGAGGGACATCTCACTGCTCCGGGGAGGAATGTCTTCCCGGGCCATCCCCTGAATTCAACACTGAGCGTGTGTAGATCTAGTATTCCGGAAGCCGATGACTATAACGTAGCCAGTCTTCCATGAAATTTAATATTTTCCTGTAAACTTAAAACATGATGTTCAGTTTGACATCAAATAAGCCTCATCGATATTATTCCTGTTTCTACACAGCTAGAAAATCTCCAATTCGTACATTTGCCAGACTACATGCATCTTCGAATATTCATAAATATATGTAAAGTACATGTATAAGCCTGAAGGTTGTCTTTGTAAATATTATGCGAGTGTTACGCATGAAGACGTTGAAGAATGTTTCATAAAATAAAGACTTCGTAACATCGTGTAGAAACCTTCGATGGCACAATTTCATCGAGTGCTTTCATTATTCAAATTCGTCTCCCGATTAGTCACAAACATGTCTGGCATTAAAAGTAATATTCAAATCATTTGTTCTTACTGCCAGCTTGCTACGCAGATTTCAAAATCTATCACAGGAGCTCTAGAAATCTGAAGACCTACAATGGTCAAAACATAGAAACGTCGCACTTCCTTGCAAGAACTTTACTTTTCTGCGTTTAATTCTTTTAGCTTTCTTTTAAAGGCATTTAAACAGATTTAAAGCTTCTGAAAAGTAGAGCTAATTTCCTGAGAATTATGCTGAAAGTGGGCTTTAAATATAGCTTTAATATGTAAAGTAGTTTGAAAAAGTAAGCTATATTTTAAAGGTTGAAGACATTTTTTTATTGTTATTGAGAAACCTCAAATCCATTTTCAGATTCTGTCTTTTTTTTTTTTTTTTTTTTTTTTTTTTTTTTTTTTTTTTAATGTTTAAATTAAATTTATTTTTTAAATTTTTGGCTTAAAGTGGATTTAAATATCCGTAGTACATCATAAAATGTCGTAGAAACTATGAAAAATATGCAAAAAAAGGGTTTTTTTTTCCCCTTTTAAAAGACTGGGTTCAGCAGCCAGGATTCTGACTTGGGAAGGATTTTGAACTATTGTTACTAATAAAATGAACGATTTTGTTATAAGGTAACTGATGATAACCAATATAAGGTAATATGGGCATCCCGGAATAATATTATTAATTTCAGTTAGACCTGAAGACGGCTGAACAATCACCTCATCAAACTGGAAACTGAAATTCCAGGATAATACAGAAATCGACTCTCTTATTAAAATGCAACTGGTCCGCAAAGTTATACCTTGATAGAAAACATCTTCAGACCCAATTTTAATGGTTGATTCGTAAGTTTATCATTGTGTTTTCCCGTCTAAAGGTTTGAAAACATGAAGGACTAGATTTAAAAAAAACACACACACAATGATAAATTTTCGGGTGTTTTGACTTGACATACCAATTTCGTTTTAATGTACGAATCGAGTTTTAACTAATTTTGGAATTTCAGCCTCCGACTCGATGAAATGATGGCTTTTGCTAACCGTTTCCGGTATAAGGGAAATCCAAAAGATGGCGCTTGAATTTTGTTGCTGGTAGAGAACCAAAAACTTTGGTTGTATTTTTAAACCAGAGGTTATAGTTTCTCTGGTCGTTGAAAGACAGAAGAACATAGTTTAATACAACCCATGATCATATGTACGAGAGGGCAGTTATGTAAATTATTATTTGCTGAAATGGGGCTCAAAAAGAGCGCATTTGGTTACTAAAGAATTTGTTGAAAGTGTAACAATTGTGGCTTGCGGAAGCGTAATTTCTGGAATGATTTTGTATAAAGGTAAAAGAACGAACCAGAGTGGGTCGATCATTTGTATGCATGTTCTGCATGTGAAATAACATTAAAAAAAAGCATGCAATGCATAACTATTTTTTATTCATCTATTATTCATCTATGCACCAGAACTATCAAAGACCCACAGCATCATTGGAAGGTTAACGAAAACAAAATGACCTTCGGAGCCACTTTAAATCATTCTGAATTGGTTGGCTTAAAAAAAAAAAAAAAAAAAAAAAAAAAGATCGGTCTGAGGAACGTTATCACAAAAACGCGATTTTATTAGAAAATGTTTGCTTTTTGAAGCATTGAAACAGCTACATGTAAAATTGGTTTTACTGGGATATGATTAACTGTGAGAATTTTTCATTTGATTTCTAAAGATCTCAAACATCAATTTTTTATAATCAAGAATTTCTCGAAAAAAATTATTAACTCAGTACTGCTTGACCAGGTTTCAAAGACCTGTCCTGGCATACTGCCAAAATAATGGACCTTTCCGAAGGTAGGGAAGCATTAAGGGAAGATGAAATTTCTCTCTATTCCCCACAAAAGCAATATTAGGGGAAACTCCCTCTTCATTGCTCTCAGTCCTGTTATCAAAAATAGGCTTGCCTTACTTAGACCTGTTACTCACGTGACCGATCTTTAATGCTTGGCTCAGCAGTAAATATATTCGAAGAAATTTCATCGCTATTTTCGTATACAGGGAAACCCAGGGCCGTAGCTAGAAGTGAACAACAGGGGGGGGGGGGGGCTCATTTTTTTTTTCTCTCTCTGACGCAGAAAGATAAATTAGTACATATTCACATTGTAGGTACTCTGTTTCTTATTAAACTGTTGTAATAACTTAATTTTAGGCTAAGAAAAGTACAGGATGATGAACATTTTGAGTGTATAATTGTGCAAAATTAAACATAATGTTAGCTTCATAAGTACAAATAGGATGAGGTAGCGTTGAAACACTTATTTTAGATTCAATTTAGTAACTCTGCAAAACTGTGGAAGGATCTCAAAACTAAATTAGATTATTGAACAGTATTTCATTTGAATTTTCGGAACAGAACTTCATTGAGTGACCTTGGAATCTTTTACAGGGGGGGCTCAAAATATTTTAGGGGGGGGTTGAGCAGCCCATAGCGCCCCCTTAGCTACGGCCCTGGGGAAACCTCCAAATAAGGGACACCTATGGGACCGGAAATTTTGTCCATTACATAGAGGTATCCCTTATTCGGTGTTTTTATTAAAGTGAAACTTCCAAATAAGGGGCAGCTAAGGGGCGGAACTTTTGTCCTTTAAATATAGGGGTCCCTTATTCGGAGTGTCCTTTATTTGGAGGTTTCACTGTATAACCAACCTAACTGGTCTTTTATTATATTTTTTTCGCCTAAAATATATAATTCTTTTGTGTTGTGAAACGACTGACGCATCACTCAAAAAACATGCTTTATTGAATCTTTCTTAAATTTTGAAAACAAATGACGGCCATAATACTTACGACATACTTGACGGCGTCTCAGGAATACTTTATATCCCACACATCCTGCCATAGATTTCATAATACGGCAACTTCAACCTGAGCGACAATTTGATGAGGAATTCTTTGTACTCCCAGGCGTTCATTGTAATCTTGGCCCTGTCGAAGGTCGAATCTGTTATTAATACAGACAATTATTATAAACAACAAACAAAATTCATATAAAATCCCACTGCCTATTCTTCCTTTTTTCACAACTACAGCGAAATCACTTTTATTATTCTTTTTATTTTTTCACAGTTTGGAGGAAATTCTCATTTATTACTTCTAAAGAAATGTTTCTTTCTTTCATTTTTTCAATCTCGTCAGCACTAATTGTTTTTTCTTGGTAACCACAGCTTTTATTTTCTGCATGTGCAAATTAGAAATAATATTTTGAGGATGAAATAAAAGTACTTTTCCAATATACGTAGAGGGTGGTCACAAGATATATGGGAAAAATTTATTTTAATCTTATCTTTCGAGGAAGTTAAGTTCTCTTAAAAGTTGCTGATTTATTAAACAAGTTGGAAATTGCACGTAAAGCGTAGCAAATGAGGTGCGTTCGTACGATAACGAAGTTTTAAAAATATCTCTCTCATATATCAATCTCATAAAAATGTAAATATGCACCAAACAATGCTCTTCCTATACCACCATGCAATGGAATACTTTTGTGTGGCTTTGTAAATCAATAACAAATGCTCTTTGCACCACAGATTATGCAAAATATATATTATAATATGTACTTTATAGATGCATATCAATTTTATTATGTTCGAATGACTGCAACACCATTAAAATGCATTTGAAACATTTTTCCCCATTGACCATAATGTGAAAGAATACTTTTGATTGTCCCTGTAATTGATCAGTGCATCCGATTTTCATAAAATTTGAAATAACTCGACAAATTATGTAAAAATTATGTACTTTAAACTTCAAACTTGTAAAATGCATTTGAAACTTTTTCCCCATTGAGCGTAATGTAATAGAATACTTTTGAGTGCCCCCGTAATTGATCTACGCGTCCGATTTTCAAAAAATTTGAAATAACTCGACAAAATTATGTAATAATTACACATTTTAAATTTCAAACGATTCGGTTGGGTAGTTTTTGCGTTGTTATATGCAGGGACAGACGAACAGACAGACGGACGGACGGACTGAACGGTGTGGACGGACTATAGGTGCTATGTATTTACATAATTACGAACGCACCTAAAAATGCTATTGTAAAAGTTTTAGTTCAATTGAATAACATTAACTCGTGCCTCAACGAAATTCCTCCTCTTGAAAATTTGCGATTTTTGGAAAAAATTGTAGTTCTTCTTTTATTAATTGAAAACTATTTGTCTTAAAAATCAAATTCTTGTTTTTTTGTTTTTTTTTTTTTTTTTTTTTTTTTTGTTTTTTGTTTTTTGTTTTTTTTTTTTCATAAAAGATGTTGTTGCTTTGAGCTTTCATGCTCATCAAAACTGATACTTTATAAGATTTAGTATTTTCTTGGTCATTTTCTGAACCATATTCTGAAACTTTGCATTTTTAAAAATAAGTGAAAACTGACAAATGAATAATTTTTATTGTAAATTGGTGTTTTTTTTTTTTTTTTTTTTTTTTTTTTTTTAAATATATTTGGAAAATAGCTGTTGTTTTTGGTAGATAACTGGAAAATCTGAATCTCTTTATTGATTGAATTCCGCAACTTATTTTATTTTATTCGTCCTCTGATTGGTCCATATTTAATATCCAAAAATGGAATACTTCTGTTGCCACAATGACATAAAAAGTAACAAAAACTTAAAAAATAAGAATTTGAAAACAAATTGTGATAAATTTTTCAAACAAATTTCACTTAAAAGTGCATTTTTTTCTCTACGCAACGGTGTAAAAATTATAAATGTGCGATGTTAAGAAGTTTAAAATTTTGCAGTTCCAAAAATTGTAAAACTGAAATTTCATTTAAAATTTGTTTATGATGGGTCCAGGAATATAAATGTTTAATCCATGTCGTACGGAACAGGAGGACACCAGAAGTCAGTCTAATTAACCCCATCCAATAAAAATGCACATTTTAAAGAGTTAAAAAATTACCTATCTATAAACTACTTTTTGTGTTATTATTGGTCTAGGAATATTAATGTTTGATGCATGGCGTACGTAATATATGACTCGTTATGATCATCCTAAAAATGATATTTATTATTATTATTAATTCAAATATAGAATATTTTTAGAAGTCTTTAAAATGTTAGTCTTTTAAAATATCATTTTCCAAATAGTCGTTGTAATTTCTTAAATTATTATTATTATTATTATTATTATTATTATTATTATTATTATTATTATTTGCATTATTTCTATTAAAATGCAAATTAAATGGAACAACTTTTGTAATTTATTGATGCTGTAAAATTAATCTTATCAAAAACATGAATGTGAAAGAATGCCAAGTTCGTTAAAGGTTTCGCTAATAAAAGAAGTGAGATCTAGCTTCAAACCAAGTTGTTTCGAAGCTCCTTAAATCATAGCTCCTGTCATGCATAATATTCTTCAATTGCTTAAAATGATATGTTACGTTACTTGTTATTCAAAAAAGCGACTTAGCAAGTTTTCTCTTATTCAAATTTCTCTATTTAGTTGATCAGAACTTAAAGTTGATCACTTCTTTAACTTATTACCTTAACTTCAAGATACTTAATCGAACACTCGATTGACTAGATCTTTGTCCGACTAAAACATTAAAGTTGGTGGCTGAAAACTTGCCAAGTCGCTCTATTGAATAACAGATAACGTAACATATCATTTTAAGCAATTGAAGAACATTATGCATGACAGGAGCTATGATTTAAGGAGCTTCGAAAAAAATTGGTTTGAAGCTAGATCTCATTTCTTTTATTAGCGAAACCTTTAACGAACTTGGCATTCTTTCACATTCATGTTTTTGATACGATATCATTATTTTTTGTCAAATAAGTAGGTATTTGTTTCCTTTTTGAAATAAATAGGCTTAATATTAAATTAATTTTATTTAATATTCATCAATCTTACAGTTTTTCCTGCTTTTATTCACTGTTTTTTTTTTCAGTCAAATTAAAAAATTTTAACATTATGAGTACTTGTGTTCCTTTAAATTCCACTAATAAGGATGTTTCTTTTACGTGATTGGATACTATTTGAATACTTCGTCGACCAAAAAAAGTTTGTCGCCAACTTTGCGATATATCATTAAACTGACGACAAAAATTACGCGTCAAAAGAGATGCTAACTTGGCGCTATTTCTGGTATTTCGCCAAATTCCTATAGATTCCCATTGTAATCTGGTAATTTATTCAATACTTTTGTTAGAGCAAGTACTGTCGCCATCATTTTGACATCTTTATTTTGAAACGATTCGCTAATTTCCCAAGATTGCTTAAATATTGCTATTTAGAAAGTTTTTAGAATTCTTTTAGCGCATTTTTACCCTTTTTAAATTTTGTATTTGTTAAATGTTCTTAGTGATCATTTATATCTTATAAGTAATGAACATGCCAAATTTTATGTTTCTAGGCCCTTAACATACAGACATCGCATTTTTAGAAAATTTTTTGCTCTTTTACCCCTTTGGATTAGTGGCATCGGCATAAGATATAGCCTACATTGGAGCAAGGTCTATCATCATCATTTTAATATTATTACTTTTAAGATAGGTTTGTTGTTTGCTTAGATTGCTTTAAAATCTCTGTTTAGAACATTTTTAGAACGCTTTTCGCGCATTCCCCCCCCCCTTTTAAATTTGGTATTTTTTAGCAATGTCATTTATGATCATTTATATCTTATAAATAATTAACATGCCTAATTTTGTGCTTCTATGCCTTTTAGTAAAACAAAAATCTCATTTTTAGAATGTTTTCGGCTTCTGAACCCTTTTTGGTTAGTGACACAGACATAAGATATAGTCTATGTTTGAACCGGGGAGAATACCATTATTTTGGTACCATTACTTTTGAAATCGGCTCGGTGGTTTCAGAGATTAGCCCCGATAGTCGCCAAAAGTGACGCCAACTTGGCACTATTTCTGATATTTTGTGAAATTCTCATAAACTCCCATTGTAATTCAATAATTTATCTTTTAACCACCATTAATGTTTAATTAATGCAGATTTCTGAATTTTTCCTATTTATAGATCCAATAACGTACCTTCACACCAAATTTCAACTTTCTAAGTCACCTGGAAGTAGTCAAACATTTCTATGAGTGCATCAGTGAGTCAGTGGTAAAAATAGCGGTTTTCAGACGCCAATTTCTCGTGAACGGTAAAAGATTTTTTTAAAAAATTATAGGATTCGGAAATTAGAAGATGGTCTTACACTAGAGAAAAAATTGCAAGTGTGTAGATGAAATAGAATTTAAATTATTGGGGGGTCAAAAGTGGCCCGAAATGGTTCGGGTAATATAACCAACGGCCGGTGTGTCGCCTTTTACTTTGTGAACTTGGCTGACACACTGCCGTGTGTCTAGATATCATTTGAAGAAGAAAATGATGATGATGATGATGATGGGAACAACAATAGGTTTCAACGAAGTGTTTTGTTTATTTATAAACATGGTCAATGTTTTTGTTTCGCTTCAAAATGTAATTTTTTAAAAGAAATTTTATATTAATATGCGAATTTTGAATACTGACTGTATGGTTACTGTAGATGCTGGCATCCTTTGGAATTGTCCAAATGTACCCCCGCACTTGTTCTTGTCTCAATGTGCTCCTAAGGATGCATTTTTAAAAAACATTTTATACATAACTAGCAGGCTAACCCGCTGCGCTGGCCTATTTTTCAAAACAAAACATGAATCAAACAAAATATTGCATTTCATTGTTTTTTTATAAAGCAACTTCACCTCGAATGCTCTTTTATATTTCTGAAAATGATACAAACGCCATTGTGTTTAAAGGTAGGAAACCAACGATTATAGATGCACAAATAATGCATGAAAAGGTAGCAAACAGCTGTTTCGAATCTACTATCGAGATTCTTCATCAGTGCGAGCTAGAAAAAGCAAAACTGAGCCCAAAATAAAAGCAACTACAATGGAATCAAGGCCCATTGACGCCAAATATATTAAAATAACATTAAAATATTGTGTTGTTGTAACAGCTTATGTATTTGACAAAATTCGGGCTTTTAAGAAAGAAATCTTTCAGTTGATCATTTATAGTAGAGTTTGATAGATAAATGAGGCAATTATGAAAACACCAAATTAAATATTGCCTATCCACCATACTTCTTAAATAGCGAGTATTATGATTGCAGAGATTGACCATTGAGTTTAAACAATTTTCAAGTGATTCATTTTCATTTGATAGTTTTTGAAATCTCAACCTCTCAACTTGAAGATATGGGTATCTGTGGAAACCTTAATACATCCTCACTTAATATTATATTATATTTCGCTACCTACATTTGCTCTTGACAAATCTATTACAACTTTTCGTCTTTGGAATCCAGCAGAATAAATAAAGTTAAATAAATAAAGTTTTCCTTAGAAAATTAAGGTGAATGTTTTTTGTATGTGCGAAATTAATTTTTTGGTACAGATGTCATATACGCATCTGGCATAATTAAAATAAAATGACCATTTTATGCCTCATATGGCAATCCAGCTTTGTTTTTAATTAATTAATAAATTATTTATTTACTTTCATTTGCATTTTTAAATGATACAAATTGTTATATCTATAGTTATTAAATAAACTTTTTTTTAATTTATATTTATTATTTCCTATTATAGAAAATAATTAAAAAATAGAAATGTAATTGTCATTTGAAAATGAAGTTTCGTTAAAGTGGCGCTAGAAATATATCACGCCAACGTGGTGCATATATGACATTAGCGCCTCTTTTTTACAACATAAGTGTGCATTTGCACCGAAATTTAGTTATTTAACTCTATTTTCTTAATGTTAACTGGCGTTTATCCAATTTACGGTACTACTTAATTATTCTGTCAAGCAAAAAATTAATTCCAGATTATAAGAATAAATGCAAATAATCGATTATCGTAAGCGTCACACGAAATTGATATTACACGCGATACACGTATATTTTACGTCATCAAGTGATTTTTAATTCGACTTTTAATTTGTATTTTTTTTTCTTATATTTTACTGTTATTTCGTTATTTAAAATTATGTAAATTTCTGTAATTTGTCGAATAGTTTGGCGATATGTAAAGTTTGGCGAAACTGGCTGACGTGTACGTCTGACGTGACTGTGACGTGGCTTGACGTGTGGTGACGTCAAGTAGCACTCAATTTACAGTTGAAAACATCATATTTCACAAAAAACTCCGGCACAAACATTATATACCGATTCCCTTCCAACAGAAATGCGACAAAATCCTCGTTTTAGAATAGAGAAGAAATGTACATTCAAAAAATTATTTTCCGTAATTTTAAAACGAAATATCAATAAATAAAAAAACAACTATAGCACAAAACAATTTATAGAATATCTAAAAAGAAATTGAAAGTAAATAAGCAAATTATTAATACAGAAACAACTATACCATATCAGACAAAGTAACACTATTTTGGCGCCAATCACATACCTCGGTGCGTATATAACATCTGTGCCGAAAATTCCATGTTTGTAAAAAACAATAATCGTTATTTGTACGACAAGTTTAAATGCTGTAGTATAGTGAAAAAAGAGTATAAATGTTATAAACGCACCACATTAGCGCGTTTTTTTTTTTTTTTTTTTTATGATATTACTTTGGCGAAATCTTTGTTATCAAATACCAGTTACACATGTAGTTTTCAATTATTTTCTATTATTTTAAAAAGAAAATAACACTAAATAAAAAAAAATAGTTTTAATAATTATATAACAAAACTATTTATACCCTTTAAAAAAATAAAATAAAAGTAAATAAACAACAACAGCTGAGTTACCAAGTGAGGCATAAAATCGCCATTTTATTGCAGTCGCGCAAATGTGGTGCACATATGACAAATGTGCCTTGATCAAGATAGTTTATGTAATTGAAAAAAAAGTAAATAAAAGTAAAAAACAATTTATTAATAAATAAACAACATCCGGGTTGCCATATCAAACAAAATAATGACACTTTGTCGTCAGTTAAATACCCAGATGTATATATGACATTGGCGTCAGAAACAAATCGCGCAAATGTGTTGCGTATATGACATCTATGCCAAAAAACATTTTAAAAGTTGCAGTTAAATTATTTTACAATAGCTATGTATGTGAAAAGATATTTACCCTAAAATTTGAATATTATTCATTTTGTGGTATTAACTGCTATATATTATCTTATACTATAATGCGAGCAAAAATTGTGTGTGTGTGTGTGTCTGTGTGGGTAAATTTTATCTCAAAAACGACTCTAACGATTTTCACAAGAATTTGGATTTTACCATTTTCGGGCACGAGAAGACCATTGGGCTAGGTCACATGTTCGAAAAAATTCGATTATTGGGTCATTTTGGGTCATAATGGGTCAGGATCAAGCTATTTATATCTAGAGAACGGCTGGATTGATTTTAAGGAAATTTTGTATCCAATCGTTTTTTGGCACGAGAAAACTATTGTGCTGGGTCACATGTTCGAAAAATTTCGATTAGTGGGTCATTTTTGGGCCATTATGGGTCAAGCCATTTTTATTTAAAAAACGGCTCTAACGATTTTAACCAAATTTTATATTTTATCGTTTTGGATTACAAAAAGACCATTGGGTTAGGTAACATGTTCGAGAAAATTCGGTTAGTGGGTGATTTTTAGGGTCATTGTGGGTCATGCTATTTTTATCTAGAGATTTTCTCACGCAATTTTGACTGAAAATTGCATTCTATGGTTTTCGGGTACGAGAAAAACATTGGGCTAGATCACATGTTCGAGAAAATTCGATTAATGGGTCATAAATGGTCATAAAGGGTATGGTTCAAGATATTTATATTTAAAGAACGGTGTAATCGATTTTAACGAAATTTTGAATGTAACAAGTTCTTGACATTTAATTTAACAAGAAACATTAATCGGCTAAGTCGCATGTTTGAGAGATTTTGATTTTAAGAATCATTTGTGGGTTATGATGGGTCATAATGGGTCATGTCAAGCTATAGCTAAAGAACAGGTGAATCTATTTTAACGAAATTTTGTAGACAACATTTTTTTGGCACGAAAAAATCATTTGGCTAGGTCACATGTTCGAGAAATTTCGATTAATGGGTCATTTTGGGTCATAAAGAGTCTGGGTCAAGCTATTTAAAGAACGGCAGGATCGATTTTAACGAAAATTTGTATGTAACAATTTTTAGACACGAGAAAACTAATGGGCTAAATCACATGTTTGAGAGATTTCGATTATAAGGGTCATTTGTGAGTCTTAATGGGTCATGGTAAAGCTATATCTAAAGAACAAGTGGATGATTTTAACGAAATTTTGTATTCAGAATATTTTTGGCACGAGAAAATCATTGGGTTAGGTCACATGTTCGAGAAATTTCGATTAGTGGGTCACTTCTGGATCATTCTAATTTTATCTAGACAATGTCTCGCGCAGTTTTGACTAAATTTTGTATTCTATCGTTTTTGGGTACAAGAAAAGCATTGGGTTAGATCAAATGTTTGAGAAAATTATATTAGTGGGTCATTTTGGGTCATAATAGGTAGGGGTCAAATTAATTATATTTAAAAAACGGCTTAATCGATTTTATCTAAATTTTGTAGTTAACCTTTTTCGACAAGCAAAAACTAATGAGCTAGGTCCCATGTTCGAGAGATTTCGATTATAAGGGTCATTTGTGGATCATGATGGGTCGTGTTAATTCTATGTAGATAATGGCTCTCACCATTTTGAATATACTTTGTATTATATTGTTTTCGGGCAAAAGAAAACCATTGGAATAGGACATATGCTCGTGAAAATTCAATTAGTGAGTAATTTTGGGTCATAATGGGTTAGGGTCATTCTAATTATATATAACGACTCAATTAGTTTTACCTAAATTTTGTAATGCAAAGTCTTTTGTCATGAGGAGAGTATTGGGCTGAGTCGCATGCTAAACAAAAATATATTAGTGGATCACTTCGCTTCATTGCTGAATGCTGTCAAGCTCATTTCACCTAAGAAATGGCTTAAATGGTTTTGATTAAATTTTATATTCGACTGCTTTTGATTATCTGAAGACTATTGAGCTAAGTCACATGCTTGATCAAATTTGATTAGTGTGTCATTTTGGGTAATACGAGTCAGAGTCACGAGAATATGGCAACAAACAATAAGTTGGCGATATTTGACAAAATATTGGCGACATTTGGCCGAAAAATCGATTATTAAGCTTACAAAAGCCAAAACACGTATTTGGCGCCAAATGAAAGAATGTCTCCTAGTTTGGCTGTATCTGGCAAAAAATATTGTCTTTCAGAATGTGAAGAAATTTTTTATACATTCTTAATAGGTTTTGAGATGCATGGTGAAAACCAATCAGAGTCGAGATAAAAAAGTGATTTGGATCGATGTCCTTTCGTTGAAGATTTTAAAATAACGTAAAATTTATGAACATGCGCATACAAACATAGTTTCCTTATTAATTGTTTTTGTAAATAATGCTATTATAAATAACATGTTTTACAGTAATAATACAGAGTGAATGATGCAGTAAAAATACTATATCGAGTAGAACACAAAGTTAATTTTGACCGAGTTTAGCTCGGTCACCCCTGCTAGTTTAAATTAAATGTAAAAATATTTCCTAAAAATGCTCTCATACATTAAAAGAGAGAGAGAACATGGTTCTTGCTAACATCGCTACGTCTTGGGCTTTTTTTTTTTTTTTTTTAGTTTAGAATCGCATTGTTTGTCAACAAAAGTAGATTGAAACACTCAATTGAAAAAAATAACATACAAATAACAATTAGAGCCATTTTTTTTAAATTAATTCTGTGAGTTTCGTCTGTAAAACACATAATGGGAAAATTGGATTTAAATTTTTTTTTTTTTTTAAAGAAAGAAAAAGAAATTACTTATAAATATATATAAGATAGTTGCACCATAGAATTTAACTAATAATAACACATTGCTCAGTGGTGCACAAAACATGAATTTTAATATACATTTGTACAATTAAAACAAGATAAAGTAAAAAAACTAAAACCCAACTACGACAAAAAACTACGCTGAAAAAGTATAAAAGTACCCCATGAATACAGGTAAAGTCACAAGCAAATGCTAGTAATATATAGATATATTCAAAATGTACAAGTAAAGCGCTTTTGAATGATACCAAACACGGCATATTTATCTTAACTTTATTTTTTGACGTATGACGCTTCCAGTATTTGGTAGTAGTGACGCACATATCCGTCGATGGCAGCAAATGGGTAATGGACCGATTAGTGGATGAGGTCGTTAGTGTAATGTGTAAATGTGTAATGTAGATTGAAGGTTTCATGTATTAAGATGACCTAGGAAGATTTCTTAATCTATCTAATACTGGTGATATAAAAATACTGGTGAAGCTCTTTCAAGTAATACCAAACACATTACATATATTTTTATTTTATACTTTTTGTCCGCTAGAGGGCATAATAGTAAATTTGGTGACAAACTTTATAGCTCACAACCAACAGAATATCAAGATCAAGACCCTTCTAATGGCACTGCAGTGGTCTTATTCTGATTACTAAGTACCAAAGAAATTAAGAACGAAAAGATGTGAATTATATGCAATTAGCCCATAAATGCAAGTAAAGTCACAAGCAAATGCTAGTAATATATATATATTCGAAATGTACAAGTGAAGCGCTTTAAAATGATACCAAACACGGCATATCTAGCTTAACTTTATTTTTTTACTCTGTATATTTTGTCCGCTAGAGGGCGCCACATTGAATTTGGTGAAAATCTATATAGCCTATAACCAGCGGACAATTAAGACGCTTCTAATGATATGTCATTTGTCGAATTCTGATTAGTGGTTTAGAAGTTACGAGGGAACAGATGAACATACATACATACATACATACATACATACATACATACATACATACATAGCCTGTCAAAATCATAACCCTCCTTTGGCTTTGCCGTAGTCGGGTAATAAAATAAAACTTTCAACGTTTCGCGCCGTCTTCTGCGGGCGTCTTCAGGAAAATATGATAATGGAAGGACTACGTTTGCATCTTGATCGAGAGATAATATTTTTACTAAATTAAAATCTAAATGAATTAAAATTAAAAAAAAATTATGTATATTTTACTAATTATTAATTTAATTTTAATTATTATTTAATTATTAATTTATTTATTTTATTTTATTAAATTTATATATATTTTTAATTCATTTAGATTTTAATTTAGTAAAAATATTATCTCTCGATCAAGATGCAAACGTAGTCCTTCCATTATCATATTTTCCTGAAGACGCCCGCAGAAGACGGCGCGAAACGTTGAAAGTTTTATTTTATTTTAATTGTATAAATGTATATTAAAATTCCTGTTTTGTGCACCACTGAACAATCTGTTATTATTAGAAATTACTTATGTTTTACCTAATGAAGTTTTTGAGATGTTTTCTTTTAACCTGACTCGGAAAAAAATAAATAGCCAAATACTGTGTCACTTCAAAACTTTCTTTCACATTGAATTACTTTTTAAATATTATAAATACACTTTTTTTTTTTTTGTTAAAGATAAATATTTTCCTTTTATAATATTATTTTGCATTAAACTGATTTTTTTTTCTTTTTATCATTACAGTAAAACCTCCAACGGACACCTCGGGAACGCAGAAATTGTCCGCTATTCGGAGGTGTCCGCTATTGAGAAAACCTCAGTTATTTCAAAAATAACTATGAAATGCTCAATGTTTTATTAATTTACTTTTATATGTCCTAAAACCTATATTATATAATTGATCAGAAAGCAAAATTATTTTGTAAGCAATAAAAATGAAATAAAATAGGTAACACAATAACAGGCAATAAAACAGCTCACTTTTATCCACTGCTTATTATATTCTCGTCAAAAAAATCTGTTACAAAAGTTCACTTTTGCTTGAAATTACATGTAATTTGTTTTTCTATGTGACGTTATTGGACATTGTAGAGTTCCGAATGGGGATAGCACTTTTTGATTTCCAAAAGCATAAAATCTCATAATATTCTTGGATGACATTTCAATGCTCAGAGAAATAATCCTCCCGGGAAATCCCCTGAATTTAGCATTGAACGTGTGTGTGTGGGGGGGGGGGGAATTTCCCCCAGCTCTTTATCTACATTTATCTGTGATCGCAAAATTTGTGACACATTGTCCTGATAAATTATGAGGCCTTTTAACTATTTTTCTATTTTTTGACCCTTTTTTTTTTCTTTAAAAAAATACCTTTTCATCCTTTATCGGCGGATAAAGTGTCCGCTATTCGGAATGTCCGTTATTCAGAGGTTAAACATACAAAAATGTAGTTTTTGGGAGTGGGGATTGGAAAACTGTCCGTTAAATAGAGGTGTCCGCTATTCGGGAGTGTCCGTTATGGAGGTTTTACTGTATTTATTTTAAATCAATGCATTAACAGGGTTTTTTTCGAGATGTTTATATTATTTTCCATTAGAGAAAGCCATTTCATTTCTTTTTTGAAAAATAATTATCGCCAAAAAATTAATTGTTGCAACCCTTTCGTCGAAAAAAACCGAAAAATACGAAATTTATTATGAAAAATTAGAGTTATCCCTGTATATTTGAATCCCAAACCTCCGCAAAAATATTTCCTATCGAATGATGCAATCTGAAAAAAAAATCCGTCGGATAGTTTTTGAAAACACTCGAGCCGAAGTTTCAGAACTTCTGCTTTATAATATATATGATTATTGAAACTTGGTAAAACGTTTTTTAAGGTTGAAAAAATAGTCTTATTGTATGTAAATACTTTTATAAATACATCCAAAGTTATTCAGACAATACCATTAAATAAACCAATGAAACCAGTATTTTTACAATCGTATTATTGAAAACATTTGAAATTTGAAGTGAAATTGAAGGCAGATTACAAAATTACTAAAAAATATGTGAATAAATGGACATTATATAACCAGAGTAATTCATATATTACCATACAATAAGCCAATGAAACCAGTATTTTTACAGTCATCTTATTGAAAACAGTTGAAGTTTGAAGTGAAATAGAAGGCAGATTACCAAAATAATGAAAGGTAAATGGATAGATTCATATTCTTAAAAGTACCTTACCCTAACTTTTAATAATTTAAAAATAATCTTATTATAAAATGATTGTGAAAAACTACTTTTGCGCATGAAAAATAGAGATGCTTACCTGAGTACTTCTAGTTTTTCTATGAGACTCAGAAACACATTTGTGGTAATAGTCAATACTAGCGCCAACTTCTGATAATTTTTTTTAGATTTTTTTTCCCACAGATACTGTTAGATAAGAATTCTGTCCCAAAGTTCCCCATGTCCTAATGTCTCCCTTTCATTTCTTCTTAAATATGTAAAATTCACTTCCCCCCCCCTTAAAAGTTTTTATTCAGTGCAACCTTAATATGGAAGCTTAGTAATATACAGGGTGTCACAGAAGTAATGGGACAAATTTTAAGGGGAGGTAGGGGGCATCACAAGGATTCGGAATTGCAGAGAAACCCCTGGTCGAAAACGCTTTCCTGGCGTGCTAGTGACGACACAATACACAAGAAAGAAAGGACACGAACAGGGAAAGAAAACATGTTTATTATTCTTAATGCTGCAAAAATACTGGGACGATGCTAGGAAATGCTGTGGAACTTGTTACACGCATCATGGCAGCTGTTAGGGAAGCTCCGGATATTCTTAGTGTTTTCGAGATCCATGCGTTTCTAGATGAGCTCCGTGCATCACGGAATCGTAATTTTGAACACCTGTTTTGATGATGATCGTTGTCGCTTTAATGTTCTTTTTTCTTAGTTTTTTTGCTGTATTAAGGATAATAAACATGTTTTCTCCCCTTATTCGTGTCCGGTCTTTCTTGTGTTATGTGACCCTACCGCGTCAGAAAAACCATGGTTCCGACCATGGGTTGCTATGTAAAACTGAATCCTCGTGATGTCTTCTACCTCCCCTTAAAGTTTGTCCCATTATTTCTGGGACACCCTATATAACCATAGGAGCCTTAGTAATGCGACATTATTTCGCTGTATGAACCACAGTCTCGAAAAGCAAGAATTGACTTACCCTGCTGCTTTTCTGAAAGCATCCTCCGCTTGCTTCTGGGTCAAAATTGTACTTATTACTCCCGAGTTTTTCATCCATTCCGTACTGATTTTTCTCGGGATAACCTCTCCGGAGTGGCGATGGGTCAAAGCGTAGCTGAAAAACAAAATTAAGTGTCATCCGAATTGGTTTACAAAATGCCATTTTAATTAAAGGTCATTTTTATCCGTTAAGAAACTACTTCATTCAAATGAGAAGACCTGTTCGCTAATACTAATCCTATGGTATAAATTGACAATGATATCTCGGTTGCATTTTAATATTTTTAAATTATTTTCTTTGCATTGGAAAGCTGAGATTGATTTGTATGCAGACCGCATACTTTTGGGTGCAGAAAAGCAGAATGGCAAACCTTCGAATCAACCTCTAAAATCGGGTTTTTACGTATTTTCCACCAAGATGGCAGATTGACTGCGTTTTAATATACGAATCCAGATTTAACTAATCCTAGATTTTTATCCCTAAACTCGATGAAGTGATTGTCTGTGCTGCCGTCTCCCGGTCTATAAAGAATGGATAAAATTAAACATTACTTGTTGCTTTTGCATGTATAAATTCTGTTAAATATGCAGTGGATAATGTGCAATATCAAACTGATAACAACCATGAAATAAAAATTTCTTATTGATACCAGGTTGAGAAAAATGATTTGTTCCGTTTCCGAAAATGACGAGCAACAAAAGAAACATTTATTACAGAAATTCCTTTTTAAATCTCGGGAATATATTGGTTGCTGGTGTTTCTGATGGTAAATGAACACTTTAAGGAATCGTGGGTAACTCAGAATAAGTTACATGTTCTTAAAAAATTCTTGCAAGGTCATGAAATGTTTCTTTTTCATTTTGGAGTGTGTAAAAAATATGCTGCATTTTTTTTTTTTTTTTTTTTTTTTTTTTTTTTGTTAAAGTTACACTATCCGACGATAATTCTAAAAATTATATGATTGAATAAGATACTTACTTTTTAAATATAGCTTCAAACATTTCCCACATGGATTCTTCATTGACTTTGGATTTCGTATACCCATAACCATTACTGTAACAGGATAAGCTGGACTGAGACACGAAAGTGGATTTCGTTCTCGTACTTTTACTGGATCTATAACTTAGTTGTCCACTAGATCTTTCTTTGACTGAATTACCCACGTCATTCGAATGGTTTTCCAAATTTTCTTCTATTTTCCTTTTAGGAACAATCTTGCCATATTCATCTAACTCATAATCTACATCAGAATCGTCGCCAGAAATATCTAGTACAACGTTTTGTTTAGCTGTTTGTCGCGTCTTGCGACAAGAACTCTTGCCTCTGGCACGTTTCTTAACTTTCTGCGATGTCGAAGGACTTGGATGGACTTGGTTCTCGATTTCGTAACTTTTGTCGCAAACGACATTGCTTTTACTGGCATGAAATTTTTTCTTCTTTTGTTCTTCTCTGTTGTACTTGACTTGGCATTCTTTCTGTTGCTTGTTCCCCGAATCTTCCACATGTTGTTTATTATGCTCTCCATCGCTGCTTACCAAACCTGATAAATAAATGGCTATTTGAAAACCACTCGCTTCATTCGTTCGACCATTATTTCTATGTACGTTTTGGTCAAGTTTGTTCGTTGAAGTCGATCTGTAATCGTGTGAGAAATTTTCGAAGACATTTCTTTCGCAAACATCTAGCGCCTTAGCTTCCACTGCAGATTTATATACATTTCCTTCATTCTTAATGAAGATGCAGCCTTTAAGGATTCTTTCCATTGGCAATAAAGACTTTCTATCTTCAATAGAATCGTCTGAAAGACCACCGTTGTTTTCGTGACCTATAATAGTATCAAAAGATGGTTCACTGTGAACACAATGGATCAGTGTTGCAGGATCCTCATCTTGATGCTGAATTGCATTGTTAGGCTTCTTAACATCTACTTTGATTATGCGTTTTGGTATTTTAGAAAGAATATAAGAATGGCGGGTAGGCTTAGTGGCTTCGCGTGAAGTGTCACTCCTGCTCATATTACTGACATTTTCAAGTTTCTTAGCTTCGGATACATTTTCTGTGGTTATAGCAGTTACTTTCATGGCATCTATTGTCTTATTGTTTTCACATTTAGGGGTATCAAGCAGTCCAAAATTATCCCAGAATATCGTTTTATTTACAAGTGGAACAGTACGATCATAATCATTCAGAATTAATTCTTTTGGGCAGATCATTTCTGAAAATGAAATTGAACTTAAGTAAAACAAGTTGGAAATTGCACGTGAAGCGTAGCAAATTAGGTGCGTTCGTACGATAGCGAAGTTTTAAAAATATTACTTTCATATATCAATCTCATAAAATTGTAAATAGTGAATTACAATTAAAACGCTCATCAAACAATGTTCTCCCTATACCATTATGTAATGGAATACTTTTGTGTGGCCTTGTAAATCAATAACAAATGTTCTTTGCACCACAAATTATGTATGATGTATATTATAATATGTACTTTATAATTGCATATAAATTTTATTAAGTCCGCATGAGTGTAACACGATTAAAATGTATTTGAAACATTTTTTCCCATTGACCGTAATGTAACGGAATACTTTTGATTGTCCCTGTAATTGATCTATGCATCCGATTTTCATAAAATTTGAAATAACTCGACAAAATTATGTAATAATTATGTATTTTAAATTTCAAACGTATAGAATTTATTTGAAACTTTTTCCCCATTGACCATAATGTAATTGAATACTTTTGATTGCCCCTGTAATTGATCTATGCACACGATTATCAAAATATTTGAAATGACTCGACAGAATTATGTAATAATTGCGTATTTTAAATTTCAAACGATTAAAATGCATTTGAAACTTTTTTCCCCATTGACCGTAATGTAACGGAATACTTTTGATTGTCCCTGTAATTGATCTATGCATCCGAGTTTCATAAAATTTGAAATAACTCGACAAAATTATGTAATAATTATGTATTTTAAATTTCAAACATATAGAATATATTTGAAACTTTTTCCTAATTGACCATAATGTAATTGAATACTTTTGATTGCCCCTGTAATTGATCTATGCACACGATTATCAAAATATTTGAAATAACTCGACAGAATTATGTAATAATTGCGTATTTCAAATTTCAAACGATTAAAATGCATTTGAAACTTTTTTCCCCATTGACCGTAATGTAACGGAATACTTTTGATTGTCCCTGTAATTGATCTATGCATCCGAGTTTCATAAAATTTGAAATAACTCGACAAAATTATGTAATAATTATGTATTTTAAATTTCAAACATATAGAATATATTTGAAACTTTTTCCTAATTGACCATAATGTAATTGAATAATTTTGGTTGCCCCTGTAATTGATCTACACACACGATTATCAAAATATTTGAAATAACTCGACAGAATTATGTAATAATTGCGTATTTTAAATTTCAAACGATTAAAATGCATTTGAAACTTTTTTCCCCATTGACCGTAATGTAATGGAATACTTTTGATTGCCCCTGTAAATGATCTATGCATCCGAGTTTCATAAAATTTGAAATGACTCGACAAAATTATGTAATAATTATGTATTTTAAATTTCAAAGGATTCGGTTGGGTAGTTTTTGCGTTGTTATATGCGGACGGACAGACGGACGGACAGACGGACGGACTGAACGACCACTATAGGTGCTACGTATTATATAATTACGAACGCACCTAAAAACGCTGAATTATAGTGTTGAATTCAGACACTTTTCTCCGAGAGGGACTTCTGTGGTTCCGGGGGGGGGGGGGCATTATAGAGTTACGGGGGGGAATAGCATTTTTTGTCCATTGAAATACCAAAATCTCAAACTTTCCAGGGGGACATTTCATTACACCAGGAGGGGAATGTCCTCCCCCGGGCCACCCCCTGAATTCAACACTGGGTAGTTAATTATAAATCTAAGAAATTTACATATCTTAATCACAAAATAAAAATTTCGGTACTTCTCTATTATCCTGTTTAAAATTGTGAAAAGAAAAATGTAATTTAACAAATTACAACGACCATTTAGAAAAAGTTAAAGACTAAAATTCTATTCAATATTTAAAATATAATGATAATAAACAGGATCTAAACGTGGCTTATGTCAGATCGTGGCGTATGCAAAGTCTTATATTGCATACGCCAAAAATTAAATATTCATATTCCTGGATCCATCATAAACAAATTGGAAATAAAATTTCTTTTTTAGAATTTTCGATACTCAAAAATTTTAAACTTGTAAGCATCGCACATTTTCAATTCTTAGACCGTCGTATAGAGAAAAAATGTACTTTTAAATGATATTAAATACGATATGCGTGTTTAAAACGTCATTAAGTGATTTTTATTTCGACTTTTTATTTATATTTTTATTAATATACTACTAATTATTTGTTTTTTTTCGTTATTTAAAATAAAAATTATGTCATTTTGTACAATTTGGCTATTAATTTGGCGAAATTGGTCGATGGGAAAACCAAGTAGTACCCTGTTTATTTACTTTATATTTTCTTTTATAAATTGATATAAATTGTTTTGTTTTATAGTTATTAATTAAACTTTTGTAGTTTATTATTATTTCCTTTTTAAAATAATAGAAATATTTTTAAAATATATATGTAACTGATATTTGATAACGAAGTTTGGTACTACTAGGTTATCCCGTCGACCAAAAAATTATTGCCAAGCTATAAGATTAAATGCCAATAATGGATGATCGTGAATGTTACATTCAATGACATTAAATACGATTCATGTGTTTAAATGTCATCAAGTGATTTTTATTTCGACTTTTTATTTGTATTTTTATTAATATTCTACTAATTATTTGTTTTTTCGTTATTTAAAATAAAAATTATGTCACTATGTATAATTTGGCTAATAGTTTGGCGATTTGTATAATTTGGCGGGTACTACTAGGTTATCCGTCGACCAAAACATTATCGCCAAACTATAAGATTAAATGCCAACAATGGATGATCGTGAATGTCGCATTCAAGGAAGCAGGACGTTTCGGTCCCGCCGTTTCGGTCCCGAGACATTTCGGTCCCAAGACATTTCGGTCCCTGGCCATTTCGGTCCCGAGACATTTCGGTACATGGTCATTTCGGTCCCGAGACATTTCGGTCCCTGGCCTTTTCGGTCCCTTCTCCAGCAAGCTGAAATTTTGTGCACGGGAAATATCTGACATAATTTTATAAGGAACATTTCAGAGTGTTGAATTCAGGGGCAGATCATTCCCCTCCCGGAGCTATCAATTACCCCCCCCACACACACACACACACGGAAATTTTGAAATTTTGTGTTTTCATTGGTAAAAAAGTGTAATCCCCCCCGGAGCCACAGAAGTCCTTCCCGGAGAAAAGTGTCTGAATTCAAACACTGTTTTTTTAACTGAAAGTCGCATAAAATTTTAGTGTAATGCGATTAGTTAGAAGTAACAAGTACCCCAAAAGTTGATCGATTATTTAGAAATCGATGGAGATTTCTGAAAAAAATTCACAGACGAATGGCATTTTTTATGTTGAATTCAGGGGCAGGTCATTCCCCCCGGAGCTATCAATAACCCCCCCCCCCGGAAAATTTGAAATTTTGTGTTTTCATTGGTAAAAAAGTGTAATCCCCCTGGAGCCACAGAAGTCCCTCCCGGAGAAAAGTGTCTGAATTCAACACTGGTTTTTTAACTGAAAGTCGCATAAAATTTTAGTGTAATGCGATAATTTAGAAGTAATAAGTACCCCAAAACTTGATCAATTATTTAGAAATCGATGGAGATTTCTGAAAAAAATTCCCAGATGAATGGCATTTTTTAAAATTGCCAGAATGTTTTGAATTCTTGAACGAGGAAACGTAGAAGTTAACTTGGAAACTGATAACTAAATTTATAAAATAACCCAATTAACTTATGATATTAACACACCCCATAATAGTTGTAAAATTTTAACTTCTGAGATGCATGTTTACTCTCCAGGGAGACAAAGGCTTTTAAATTGCTAGGAGAAAAGAAAGAGTTATTGTTATATGGAATTTATATTCTGGCACTTAGCATATTACAGGATTTCATCGCTGAAGCCAATTTTCAGAATTATAAGTGCTTCATTATTTTGCACCCCCGCCACTTCCCGCATAAGAGCAAAAATGTTGAAATAAATAAAAAACATCTGTATCTGGAGGTATTTTACCCCCTGTGCCAAAATTATCATTGAATCCTCTTTTTCTTTATGGCATTTTTTATATGTTGTTTTTGGTTACTAGCATTTATTTTCCTTTTAAACTTTTCCGTTTTTAAATTAAGAAAAGAGTTTCCAGATTCCAACACGTGGAGGTAGTTAGCATTGCAATTATTTTATTAAATAAATATATGACACGAGCAGAAATAATTATTAAAATGATTTGTAACTTAAAGATTTTTTTTTTTTTTTTTTTTTTTACATTTTAAAAAAATGAATTACATCTTGAATTATTAGCAATTATTTTTTCATGACAACAGTTCTTTTTTTATTGTTATTATTACAATCTAGAATGTTTATTATATTGACGCTTCCCTGTTTTTATTAATGTTTTCCAAAACAACGGCAACAGCAAAAAAATTATATTGCCATACTTTTATGCATATATCACATTTATACAACACATCTGTTAAATTTTCTAAAACCAGCTTAAGGAAACTAATTACAAAATTATTAATGTAATGCGTATTGAAATTTGTCATTTCATTTAAAGTTGATATTATTATGTAAAATAATTATTTTTAACATTAAAATATAAAAACCCTCATAAAAAATATGAAAAAAAAAAAGCCTTCTGTCAAAATAAGTTAAATTAAAAAAGGTAACTTAAACTATTATGTCTAGGTGGTAAATATCTTATCTAACAATCTTATTTAGTTATGTTATAAGTTTTGAATATTTCAATTTCAATGTCATTCATAAGCTGTAATAATAAGGATAAAAAATATTCCATTCTACTTTTTATACTGGTTTAATTGATACTAAAAGCGTTTGAAATGAAGACAACAGCAAAAGAAATAAAAAAAGCACCTAGAAATGCTGTTCTTTTCAAAACATTCATATTTCTTCTAAAAAATGCCAGCGATTATGTGGGAGGTCCGTCCGCATTTGAACTCCAGAGTATAAAGGACATTGTAAAGAATAAGGGTTTCATCTGACAAGTGTATAAAGATCAAGATACGTAGAATAAAGCTAGCTACCTAGCTCTTCTAGCTATCTTGTATAAAGATGACTATTTGTTCAGATGGGCGTTGACAATTGATTGACATGCAGAATTTTTGCTTAAAAGAGGTTAATCGTAGTACGTAGTACTTAGCTGATACTTATATGCATACATTTCCAATTTTATAGGAACACCAACATAAAAAAAGTGTTTAAAAATTCTCGGCACACGGTTTTGATTTGTTATTTACTTAATGTTATACATTATTTTATTAAATGATTAACATCATCTTAGAACATTTGAAAGCATTAATAATTATGTTGTTAAATTAAAAAATTTTCAAAAATTAAATTATTTTTATCAAACATATTTATTAATAAGGATTCAAAATTATTTTAACTATTAATTGTTTAAGTGACTTATTTATCAATTACTTGTTTAAAATCTAGTACAAGAACTATATAGAAGTTATAGCAAAAATGAAAAAAACATATTTTTTAAATTTCAGCTACTATAATGTTATTAACTTCATTAGGATGTATAAAAATGAAAAGGATTCTCAAAATAAATATGTTATTTATTCATTTATTGGTTAGTTTATCATATTTTTCTTACTTTTTAAATATAATAATTAATACACGATTGATTTTTGCGAACTGTAAACTATAACTTTGTTTTAAAAAATTTAAATCTGCATCTGGATAATAATGTTACCTAAACCTGTTAAGAAATATTTTTACGCATTGTTACAGTGTTGCATTATTATGTTTAATTAATTATTACGTTACGTTACTAATTGATTTTTCAAAATAATAATAATAATAATAATAATTTCCGTTTTTGAAATAAATAACAATTTTTGAATAATAACTTATGGTGATGAATAATTGCTATAAATTAAATCTCAAAACAGTTAGTGATTTTAAAATGAAAATCAAATTAATATTTTATTAAATTTATGTATTTTTAATTTAATGAATCTTTATATAATTAAATTGATAAAATTATTAATATGCATTTCGAATTTTACTTTACATAAACTCAATAAATAATCTGTCTTATATTCAATTTATCATTATGTTTTGTAGTAGTTATAAACTGAAGCTTATCGTTTACCTGTTTATTTATTTTATATTTAAAGTTACTGAAATTTAAAACTATTTATTCAATTAATAATAAAATTAAAATAAAAATTGTCAATTTTTTTCTGTGAAAGTGGGAGCGAAAAGGTAATGGAAATAAATAAATAAACGATAAAATAAAAACGCTTAGTTTTGTCAGTTAAAAATCGAAAATAAAATTATTTAAAATAATAGCTACATTATTATATAAAATAAAAAAATAATCATTTTATTACAAAGAAATAGGCCCACTTTCAATAAAATTAACTCACAAAAATTGTCTTCATAAGGTAAGAAAACTGTAAAAAAAAAAAAAAAAAAAAAAAAAAAAAAAAATGCAACCAATAATTATTACATAAAAAAAGGTCGTTGGAGCATTTTTATTTTTTTAACAAAATTTTTTTATAGCACGCCTAGTTACGAAATCACTAATTTAAAGATTCTAAGAAAGTGTGCGAAAACAATCAATAAAAATAAAAGTTAATCAATAAAAATAATAGTTTATTGTATAGATAAAATACCTAATACAAAAAATATTTATTCTGTTAAATAATAATAATAAAGACAGTGTAAAATTATATAACATTGCTTAATCAAATTTACAACTCGCTGTGATTTTATTATCACGAGTTACAATAGATTAAACTTATTGGACTATTATATTCAGCTTTGTATAAAATTTGAGGGAAGGGGGGCAGGAGAATAAAAATATTAAAAAAGGCCCGAACAATGTTGAGCTTACAGCGTTTAGTGGGCCTTCATCAATCAGAAACCAAGTTATAAAGTGGCCGGTAAAGAAATAGCAATGGACCGAAATGGCAAGAGACCAAAATGATTAAGGACCGAAATGGCCAGGGACCGAAATGGAAAGGGACCGAAATGTCTCGGGACCGAAATGTCTCGGGACCGAAATGTCTCGGGACCGAAATGTCCAGGGACCGAAATGTCTGGGGACCGAAATGTCCAGGGACCGAAATGTCTGGGGACCGAAATGTCCAGGGACCGAAATGTCTCGGGACCGAAATGTCCAGGGACCGAAATGTCTCGGGACCGAAATGTCCAGGGACCGAAATGTCTCGGGACCGAAACGGCGGGACCGAAACGGCGGGACCGAAATGGCGGGAACCATAACAGAGTAGTACCATTTGGCGAAATTGGTCGACGGGATAACAGAGTAGCACTTGAAGTTTTTGCAAACTGGCGACAGAAAAAAAATCGGGTACTACTCTGTCATCCCGTCGACCGATTTCGGCACAGATGTCATATACGCACCACATTTGCACGTGTTTTTTCCCCTGCCAATTTGGCGAAAATTTTGTTTTTTAATATATGTTGGAAATTGCATGAAATAACAGCATGTGATTTTTTATTGCACTATAAAAATAAAATAAAGTTAAAAGGTAAAAAAGATTCTGGTATTTTAAAAAGAAAATAAAATAAATAAATTATAGTTTCATATAAATAATTATTGGTGTACATTATAACAAAAATAATTTAAAGAATTAAAATAAAAAATAACAGTAAATAAAACATGAAATCAATAAAAAGGGAAACGATAAATAAACAGTTACAAATAATAAACTTAATAAGTAAGAAAACAGTAAACATATTTTTCACAATGAATTGTAAATATTAATACTTATAGCCGTATTGAATGCATGCAGTTGCATCATTTAATCAGTACATTTAATTGAAATCTGTAATTTTCCCATCTTATTTCGCTAACAATTTTATAAACTTATAACTAATGGATCTTATCTTTGGCACAGATGTGCTATGCCAAATTGGCGAGAGAAAAAACACGAGCAAATGTGGTGCGTATATGATTCTGTGCCCCGATTTCGCTAAATTATACAAATCGCCGAACTAATAGACAAATTATACATATTGACGTTATTTTTGGTACTTACATATTAACGCCACCAAAGCTACAGATTTGGCAGTTTTTTAAGTACCGCCAATCTACACTTAAAATTGTTGCGACAAATCATAAAATAAAACATTTTTTTAAAATCAAAACACTTTATTTAAAAACAAAGTAGTCAATCGGAATCCGTTGGAAAATGGGCCTATATAAAATTTAACTCCCGTATCATCGCTACTGAAAAAATAAAATTACATCTTGTTCTGTTTTTGGTAAATCCCAAACACACATTTTCGTAGCACTAAAAAAATGGCGTTAAAAATCAGCAAACAAGAAAGCAACAAGGAATCTAAACGATAACTGCGTGCACGGAGAACAAGATTGCTCTTTATTGGCGCATTAGTGCAACTTTTGCTGCGGTGGCGTTAACACGTAAATACCTTATTTTTATTTTAAATGAAAAAAAACAAATAAATAGTAGAATATTTATAAAAATATAAAGTTGAAATAAAAATCACTTAATGACGTTTTAAACACGCGTATCGTATTTATTGTCATTGAATTGACATTCACGATCATCCATTATTGGCATCTAATCTTATAATTTAGCGATAGTATTTTGGTCGACGAGTTAACAGAGTAGTACCAAAAATCGCGCCAATGTGGTGCACATATGACATCTGTGCTTGAAAATGGTTTTTGGCGCTTTTTTGGATTCCTTCACCAATCGCGCCAACCGTAACAGGATAAAGAACTCTTCCCCATGAGACATATATAACATGTGACATGCATATGTTTGTTTATAAATTATTTAAAACTAATATTTTTTCGCCATCTTGAGAAATCTGATAAGTTGCTAAAATGACTTTTTATCGCCGTTTTCGACTTTTTCGCCAATCACGTCAACCAGAACAAGATATGGAACTCTCACCTTGTATTTATATTTGCATTAATTTTTTAGGTACTTCTAGATTATCCCGTCGACCAAAAATTATCGCCAAACTATAAAATTAAATGCCAATAATGGATGAACGTGAATGTCACATTCAATGACATTAAATGCGATTCACGTGTTTAAAATGTCATTAAGTGATTTTTATTTCGACTTTTTATTAATATTTTTATTAATATTCTACTAATTATTTGTTTTTTCGTTATTTAAAATAAAAATTTTGTCAACATGTATAATTTGGCTATTGTTTGGCGATTTCTATAATTTGGCGATATTGGTCGACGGGATAACCTAGAAGTACCATTTTTTACTAATATATTTGTTCTTTCTTTAATTAAAATAAAAGTATGTCAATTTCTGTCATAGTTAATAAGAATTGTATGAATTAGTTGGCGATTTGTGTATGCCAGATAATGGCGCCAGTTAGGTCCCCGGTTCATGTATGACATCTGTAACATGGTTAGGACACCGATGTCATATACACACCACATTGGCACGATTTTTTTTTCTGACGCCAATTTGGCGAAAACTTCGTTTTCAAATACTAGTTTTATATATATATACATATATATATACATATATTTAATTATTTTATTTTATTTTAAAAGGGAAATAATAATAAATAAAAAAATTTAGTTAATAATCATAGAACAAAACTATTTACAGCCTTAAAAAAAATAAACGTCAAAAAAAAAAAATTGTAATTTAAGAAATTACCCCAACCATTTGAAAAATGTTTCACTCGATACATTCATCTATCATTTTAAGCTAAATACCAGTTGTTTTATTGTGTATTATCCGTGCCACTGCTATAAATGACTTTATACATGCTGCAATTTGAAGGTACGGTTCGTTTAAGTTATATCACTCTATTGTCGCCAAGCATAAAAGTTGGCGACGAAAGAAACATTTCAAACTATTTAACATTGTTGGTGCAAAAGTAATCATTATTAAAATACAGCTTTGGCATATACTGTTATACTTGTAAGACTTTGGCATATATTGTTTGATTTTACAGAGCAGAATTTTGGTGATGGAGGTTTTAAACCAAAATCGATCGCAGCACATGCATCTGTGAATGGGTCCATCAGACATCGAATCAAAAAAGTTTTTTCCCAGTTTTTCCCAAGCCGATTGCTTTTTAGTTTTCTTTTTAGGTGGTGGAAAATCAAGAGTAATAGCTATAACATTTTCCGGCTTGTTAGAATCACTATTGGCACTCAAATTTTCCTGGTTAGAACCGACCGATAGTAAAACGCCATGGCTAGTGGATTGGTCGCCCTGGCGACATGATGTTTTACAATTAATCGGTTCGGCATTAAATTGCTTCCTTTTTCGTGATCGCCTTTCAACACGTAATTGGTTTTCAGCGGCTCAATAATCTTTTGATTTTATCATTTTCTGCATTGAAAGACGTTTTTGCGCCAAACCAAATACAGTATTACTCAGTTATCCCGTCGACCAATTTCGCCAAATGATACGAATCGCCAAACTAATAAGCAACTTATACATGTTGACTAAATTTTTATTTTAAATAGCAAAAGAAGAAATAAAAATCACTTTATGATTGTTTAAGTACGCGTATTGTGTTTAATATCATTGAATGCGATATTCACGTTCATTCATTTCTTTGGCTTCGGCTTTTTCCGTATCTGTTAATTTCCGTCTACCCATTTTTAAATTTGTTAGTTTTCTCCTTTATTACAATGATTTTAACCATTTTAATTTACTATTCAAATAAAAATTCTTCTAAAAGTAAAGAATTTAATTTAAATTCAAATAAAAACTCTTCTAAAAGTAAAGAAATTAATTTAAATTCAAAAGTGACCACATCATTCAAAAGTGGTAACATCATTCAAAAGTGGTAACATCATCGGGTCCATTCTCCCGAAAACAACAACCATTTTTCAAATGGTTAATAAACAATGTATTAATAAATAAACAACAACAGCCGGGTTACCATCAGATACATAAAACCTCCATTTTATTGCAGTTGCGCAAATGTGATGCGTATATGACATCTGTGCCGATTGCACACATTTTTGCACAAGAAAAAACAAGGGTACTTACGTATTAACGCCACCGCAGTTATTTTGGATTCCTTGTCGCCTTATTTTTGACGCCATTTTTTACTGCTTTAGTGATTTTTAGTGCATTTTTATACTCATTTTTGACGCCATTATTTTTGTACACTTGCGAGCAACAAGACTGCTCTTTATTGGCGCGAGTTCTGCTGCGGTGGCGTTAATACGTAAGTACCAAACAAGTTGTAATTGATTTTAAACGATTATTTCCTTATTTTCTATTATAATCAAGATAATATCATTAATCTGAGATTATTTATGAACTCTTAATTTTTTATTATATAATTCTTAAATAATAATAATAAAAAAACAGATTAATGTGTTTTAAGTTTAATAAAAATTTATACGATCATTATATAAATTAAAAATTAAACTATAATCAGTAAAATTTTACTTACAAAATTACATAAACCTTGAATTTAAATGGTTGCATTTAACTAAATTGAAATGAAAGTTCTTGAAATGTGTTTTGAAAATGTTGTTGCCAACAATGTCTTGCACACAAGCTAATTTCTTTACACTGTGTTTTGAGGTGCAATGTTTTTTTTTTCTTTTTTTTTTTTTTTTTTTTTTTTTTATGGAAATCTAAGTAACTAGAACAATTTTCCACAAATTAAAATGACGTCAGTTTTAGTGAGAAACACGACTTTTCATTGAGAAAGGTTTTATAACTGTAACTACATCATCTCCTGCAATAAAATTTCAGTAAACAATGTATGATGAATCACTGGTACAGAACAATTGAGCTAGTAAACACTGTAAAAAATGTCAGATGTTTCTGAATATGTAAAAATGTACTGTAATTAAAAACGAAAATATACAGTGACCTCTTCTAACTCACCTAAGGTTTCGAAAAACGTTCCTTTACCTATAAAAATTCCAGAAAGTTATTTGTTTTCGAAATTTAAATAAGAATTGATAAAAATTAATTTTTATTATCTGCCCGTCCAATTCGGAAACGTTTCTAAATAGCTTTTACAGTACAATAATCACTTTTCTCAAATCAAAATATCATTTTTTCGTATTCTATCAATTGTCAAGTAAACATTTTCAGCTGCATAACTGATTTTGTGCATGCAATTGTAGCAAAATAATGTCAATTTTCATATTAATGTTAATACTGTTAATATTGTATGTTTGTCTATTAAACGCGCTCTTTGAATATCAAAATATTTTCGTATGAATTGGTAGCATCCGAAAACGTGACACTTTGATTTGAGAAAAGTGATTATTGTACTGTGAAAGCTACTTAGAAACGTTTCCGAAATGGACGGGCAGAGAATAAAAATTACTTTTTATAATTTTTTTCTTTAAATTTCGAAAACAAATAGCTTTCTGGGATTTTTAAAGGTAAAAGAACGGTTTTAGGAACCTTAGGTGAGTTAGAAGAGGTTACTGTATATTTTCGTTTTTGATTACAGTGCATTTTTATATATTCAGAAACATCTGACATTTTTTACAGTGTAGCATATTGCTCTGTGCTACAGCGCTTGCTTTCCGTGCAGTAGTTCCCACGCTCAAATCCACTCAATGACAATTTCTTCGAACCAGGGGTGACCCGGAAAAAAATAACATGCAATCTTCACAATAGTTTGCAGCATTACAAGGAATTAATTATCAATAGGCAAAACCTCACTGCATCTTGTTAACCGTTTACACGCCGAATTAATATCGCAATGTAATTAGAATTTTGTTTTTCCTATATTATAGCTTCAAATGTTTTAATTTATGCATACAAATTTAGAAAATAACAAAAAATATATTTCAGCAGGTTTTTTTTTTTTTTTTTTTTTTTTTTTGGCTGTTTTCATTTCAGTGTTCGCATTTTGGAACATGATTATTGATTGACAACCTATGCAAATATAACAAATTATTTTCCGCTAGATGCTATTGCATATTGTTCTTGAGTATTTTCTCGAATTCCAAAAACATTTAAATTCCTAGCGGTCAAATGTAAGTAATATAGAGAAAAAGATAAATGCAAATATTATATTTTTTATGCAAATTAATGAATTTACATTTTTTTATACCTGTGATAAATGCTTAAACATAAATAGATTTTTTTTTTTTCAAAAGTTTAAATCAACCTTATATTTTATAGGAAAAATAAGGACATCGTTATTATGTTGGAAAATATTTGTTTTATATTACAAATAATGCAATGTTCCCATTTGGGAACACTGGCATTTAAACGGTTAAACGAGGTGAACCAAACGAGCTAAATAAGACGTCTTCACTGCGGATGAAGTATGCAAAGTAAATGATGCATGGGTCGAAATTTCCAGGCCCGGGTCTGACCCGATCCATAGTTGTAGTTGTAATCGTCCAACTGCAGTGCCAGATTTAAGGGTGTATTCGAAAAAACGCTTTTCCACCTTCAACAGCTCGAAACTTTCCGATACAATTTCAGACATATTTTTAAAAGTAGAAACATGAAACTTATTGAGGGGATTTTTGAAAAGACGTATAAAGTGCCGTGTGTCATTTTACGCTCAATTCATTAGAATTTGATTTATAAACAATTACCTTCTCAGCATGACCCTTTTTTTCGTCCACAGATCTTCCGCTTCGGAAAAATCGGTTCGAATTGCCGTTTTTGATTGCTTTTTTCGCAATATTTTCTGCATTTATCAAAGAATTGACGATTACGGCACTTTGAGTAGTTTCTAAATAAGAGAATCTGCGAGTTTGATGAGTTTGAGATCAAAAGTGAATTCAAAAATAAATCGGAAAATAAGCAGTTTGAATCGAAATACACCCTTAAGGCAGGGCATTCGGGGCACGGGCTCAGGGCTCCTGCTTTTCAGAGGCCCCTCCCATGCTGCTGAAGGTTTTTCAATTATTGTTCTGAATTTGATCTAGTTTTAATATCCAATTAAATTTTACATTTCATTCTACATTGTGTTCTGTTCATGTTGTATTTTTATAAAGTACATTTTATTTGAAATTCAGATTTTTGTACCATTTTCAATATTGTACCACTTAAAAGTGTGTGAAGTTATGCATAAAATTGAACGAAATTTTTTCTGTAAGTGTTTGGCTATGGCTAGTAGATCCGCCCTGAATTTGAAATAAATCCGCTGGAAGGGGGCTCTATAATCACGATGTCTTTGCCATTTTCATTATTTTACCATCAAAAAGTGTATGAAGTTATGCATAAAACTGAACTAAAATTTTTGTGTATGATTATTTTTGGGTATGACAAGTAAGTCCTCCCTGAATTGGAAAAAACCTTTCTATCGTTCTATTGTTCATCGGCTCATGCAGAGATGAAAACTTGTTTTTACTCTGATTAATTGACTGAAACAGAAATTTAAAATGAAAATCAAAGTTGGTATAGTATTGAATTAAAATTATTAAAGCATTAACATGCTTAACTATTTTTTTAAATATTCGAATGTATGTATGCGATAGAAGAAAGTTTTGGGACTGGCACATCCAACTAGTTTAGGAAATGTTTTTTGAGACCATTTATATTTTATAAGTAATTAACATGCCAAATTTCATGTTTCTTATTTCATGTTGCATTGTTCAATATTTCCCTTCAGAAACACAAAAATGGCATTTTTAGAACGCTTTTTGCTCCTGCACCCACTTTGGGTTAATGGCATCGTCATAAGATATAGCCTATGTTTGATTCGGGGTGAACACCATTATTTTATTGCCATTCCTTTTAAAATAGATTTGTTAATTCCAGGGATTACCCCCTACAAATTAATAATTTTTACGTCTTTATAATATAGGTATAGATTTGTAACTAACAAATGGCTTTCACTTAATCATTTGAAATGAAAATTCATTTTTAAACAAATTGAAGAGGTTGTGGGTTCGATTCCCGCTGGCTCCATTGCACACACACTTTGTGTGGAGCTCCTGGTTGTATTTCTCATGTGTTGTAAATTTCCTTGTGCTATCTCGTCCTTGTATATTGACGATGACTTATAAGCAGGCCTTCATGTCGAGCACACAAGTCGGATGTATGTTATTCAAATTAATTAACAAATTGAAAGTGAAATCACATTGCATTTTGATCACCTAATTAGTGCAATCTAATTGTAATCAGATAAAGGTGATTGTCCATTTTCCCGTGTGATAAATTTCATGCGTATATAATTTCTTGTTTCATCATTATCCGCACATTAACTTTCAATCTACTTCCTTAACCATGTGTGTTGGTTTCGATAAATGAATTTAAATTGCTTACGCAAAACATTTGAAATTTAGATAAGCTAAACTGCAGAACTGGAATTGAGAAATACAGATATAGGGTAACATCCCCAGTAATTGGCACTTTAAGAATTTGTCTTTAAACTTACTTCAATTTTCATTACAAAGTAATGAGATATTTACTTGGAAATATTTTTAAATCAAAGAATGAATATCTGTGCATGTATTTTGCCCACTAAAAGCAAAAAAATTTGAAAAAGTATTTTTATAAAAATATATTTATAAAAAGTTGCTGAAATCACCAGTAATTGGCACCTAGAGCACCAATGTATGACACCTTGTGATCCAGTAATTGGCACAAGTTTATATTTAAAAAAAAACTTTACATTTTGCATTGGGTTTAATTGCTTTAAATGAATTTACCGTAGATAAAGATGCTATATTTCAGGTTTTTGAGAGTAAGAAATCAGCATATTAGTCTGGAATGTGAATACTTTAAAACAACACAATATACTTATATTAATACCCAGTATTTGTCATGCTGTCCCCAGTAATTGTCGTATGAAACTTTAATGGATTCCAGTTACTGATAATATTTCATATTTTCAAATAAAAACAAATGATAAACAAAATTAGTCTATAACTTTAAAAGTACTTCCAAAATAAATGGTTTAATCTTAAATTCCTTTCGAATTCCTTGTAATTGGAATAGGTGCCAATTACTTGGAACTAGCAAAATCGAAGCACCATTAATTGGCATCTATCATTAATTCAGAAATCCAAATATTTGTGTCGAAAATACTTTTACACAATTTACGTAACCCTTTTTAACTAAACAAAACTGTTGTCAATTAAAATTTAAAATATATTATAAACCATATAATAATGAAATGAAAAGCATGCCTTCCTTAAACTAAAGAAGAAGCATTTGCAACAAAAATGGCTAATTTCATACAAGCCATTATTGTTTCTCTTTCCTAGGCACTATTGTCATCTAGTAGCATAAATCAAAGTTATAATCTTTAACGTAAATGAGCATATAATTGGTATATGGTCTTAAGACTGGATATAAATCTCATTTTAGGACATGTTTGTAGGATGTGCCAATCACTGGTGCATGCCAATTACTGGGGATGTTACCCTACCAAAAGATACAAAAAATTTCCCAAATGGAAATCTTTTCAAAAGTGGTAATTACTATGTGAACCGTTCACTAAAGGGTTGATCCGTTTGCTCTTAAAACAATATAAATAGTTTAGTGTTTGTTTCTGATTAATACTCCATAACAAAATTAACACTTCAAATAAATAAATAAAATAAAATAAAATAAATACAAATTAATAGATATACAATCAAACTACATGCTTGTTTTAAAATAGTCATAATCAAAGAGGCTGTTATAAGCAACAAAATCTTTGACACTTTTTTCGACTGATAACCTCTGATGTCATATAATAAATATTATACATTTTGTAACATTATACAAAATTACCAATTTCAATAAGTTTCAAAACTTTCATTTAAAAATACTTTTTTGATGTTGTTAGTGGATTATTTATAACAATATAAATTATATTAAATGGGACAAATATATTAATGTTTAAAAAAAAAAATATTTTCATTTATATTCATACACATATGTGTATACAAAGGACAATATAAAGTTTGGGAAGTTCTGTTTGGATCTCATGATTATGCTAAAAAATACAAGACATATTAAATATCTATATATTTTTTTTCCAACCCTACTTTGGAATAAGCCAAAAATCAATCATTTCCTTCGATTATTAAAATATTTATAAACAACAACTGGCTTTCATTTAATTATTTTAAATGGAAAAAATCAGCTTTTAACAAGCTAAAAGTGAAATCTTCCATTGCATTTTAATCACCTAATTAGTGCTAATTGTAATCAGACAAGGGATAAGGGTGATTGTCCATTTTCCCGTGTAGCAAATTTCACGCGTATATAGTTTCTTGTTTTATGATCCACACTCTATTTCCTTAACTATGTGTGTCTGTTTCTATAAATGAATTTAAGTTGCTTATGCAGAACATTTAAAATTTAGATAAGCTAAACTGCGGAACTGATATTGACAAATTACAGATATATTAAAAGATACAAAATTTCCCAAATGAAAATCATTTCAAAGGTGATAATTACTATATGAAAGTTCCTGGTATTTCTCTTGCTGCAATAATCGTGGGAATCGAATCTGCAACAATATTAGCATAAGAATTAATATTAATAACTGAGTCACGGGATATTACATTTCTTAATATACTTCATTTAGTATATCATTTTAAAATAATGTGTTATTTCGAAAGAGAGATTTTATTATCATTTTTAGCACTTTCCAACAAAGTTGAAAAGTGCTTATGCATTCCGTTTATCTGGCATCTGGTCATCTGTCTATGCTCTAATTCCCATAAATATGCTCGGATTTTCATTCATTTGATAAAGTTTATTTAGAGTCACCAAAGCATGCTTAGTATTGCATGTGAAGTATGTACGATTAATGGTTCATTTACAGGAAAACTCAAAAGAATTCGATTACATTATGATAAAGCGGGGGGGGGGGGATCGTTTGGAGAATATTTTAATCACATTACGCTGTTTCAAATAGGCTGAAGCTGATATAAATCACTGAATTTCACTATGCTCATGTTAAAACAGAGCAATCATAACTTTTTTTTTTATTTATTAATTTATAGGAACACCATAAAAGGAATTGGTTACAGTACTCAGCGTAATAATTGCTGGAGATTACGTTTTAAAATTCGGTATGCGCTATTGAATTTTTTTTTATATTACTTTTTGTATATAAATTCTATACCTCATATACAGTACTTCACAAAAGTATCTGCATACCATTCCCCTTATTAAAGGAAATTGCTGAAAGGGAATTTTCAACTGAAATATACGTATCACTAAAATGGACTAAATTTTGGAAAGCACATTGTTAATAGATATAAATCTGTATATCATATAAAGAGCTGATAATTTTTCTGGTTGTAGATAGAAAAATCCGAAATTCGGTTTTGAAATGCCTGATATATTTTGATAATGTGAACTGAATGTGTTGGAAAGTGCTTCATAATCTATGCTTGACGCATGATTTTTTTCTTTCTTGTTGTTAATTTTAGTATGATTTTTCTGAAATTTACCTATAGAAATAAACTGGAAGGCGGCAGCACAAACAATCACCTCATCGAGTTAACAGCTGGAATTCCAGAATGAGTTAGAACTCGATTTGCATATTAAAGCGCAATCGGTCTGCCATGTTCTCTCTTGGTAGAAAACATCTGAAAATCCAATTTTAGCAGATTGACGTGTAGGTTTACTATTGTGTTTTCCTGCATCCAAAGCTATGAAAAGATGGAGGATTAGGAGCAAGAAAACACAATATAAACCTACGAGTCAACCGCTAAAATATTTTTTTCAGGTATCATCAAGAAATAGCTTGGCAGACTGATTGCGTTTTACTACGGGAATCGATTTTTAACTATTTCTGGAATTTCAACCGTGAGTTCGAGGAAGTAATTGTCTGTGTTGCTATCTCCCGGTCTGTAATATTTGTATAGGAAGTACTGTCGTAAAATAGACGAATTGTAAGTGCGAAGCTGTGCAGAAGCGAATTACTCAATCTATTGTATAAACTAAAATGTAGATGCTTGGCACTATGATATTCTTTCGTCTTCCCCCCCCCCCCGACTAATAGTTAGAAATATTTATAAATGTGTTTATTATAATAAAAACAAAATGCAATCGGCTCTCGTTAATTCGAACTCGTCGGGACCACAAGGAATGTTCAAATTATCCAATGTTCGAATTATGAAAAATATGAAATGAAAACATGCTTAATATGGTACGATTACAAAGGAATTAATGTTATAGTGTTTTTTTAATTTATTTCGTCTGTTATCGTTAGAATATGACTAAACATTAAATTAGAATGTATGAATACATAAACTAATTAAAATATTAAAAACAAGCACAATGGAAGAAAAAATCAAAGCGTCACTGATGGACAGACGAGGCACTAAGAAAGTGGATGTCAAATTCATTGGATTATATATAAACTCGTGTGGAACAATTTTCACAAAAATCAAAGAAATAAAGTTATTCAAATGATCAGAAATCCGTGAGAAAGAAAACTAAAATGAGAAATTGGAATTCTCGTTAATTCGAATTAAACGAAGTCAAGAGAAAATGAGCTCGAATTAATGAAAATTTTTAACGTTATTCTGCCATTGAAAATTTCGGGACTTCATGTTTAGTTCGAATTAAGCGAAGACTCGAATTATCCGATTTCGAATTAACGAGAGTCGACTGTATCTTCTTCAGCCTCAAAATAATCCAGGCATACTTACGTTCTAAAGTGATTGAAAATTGAACAACTTAGCATAAATGCATTTCGAAATAGGAATAGGGTCATTGTGCATAAATCGGGTGCTATTTCCCATAGTTATGTTGCATTTAGGGTGGAACTGGCATTTTATTAAATAAAAATGTATTTTATTAAATTGGAAATTATTAAATACCATGGCTTTAGCCCAAAACTAACTTGTTTTACAGAAATGGAATCTTTATTTACAGTTTATGCTCTTATACAGTCCTCATCAAAAGTTTAGACAGTGGTGTTATTTAACCTTTAACCCTTTCCGACGCACTACTCTTTAAAGTTGGAATTTAAAGAAAAAAAAAATTAGGCAATCTATTTAGGCCTAGAGGAGTACACAGGTATTGTTTTGTAACGATTGCACTAACCATTTTAATTATACAGCTGTTGCCGAAGTGGTAACCTCCCATAAGTAAAGCATTGATAAGCGCAGTGAGAAGAGCATTGCTGTGAAGCGCGTATTACAGTAAAACATTTTACCTATTATTTAAAAACAGTAAAGTTTTATCTCTGTGGTGCTGCAATCTAGAACTCATAAGAAAGATTTAAAATAGCCATTAGAGTAGTTTTTGAAATAGTCACGGAGTTTTTGTGTCTCTAAACAGGGGGAACTTTAGGTATTGCCGACCCGGCAACACTGCGCGTTAAGGGGTTAAATAAAAAATACGAGCTCTTGAGTTATACAAATGGGTATACTTATTTTTAAATATATTTTAAACATTTTCCGATGAAAATAACGGCTTTAATATATTATAATATTTAATTTGAAATTTGTATATTACAAAAGTTTAGACACTTTTCTGATTTTTTGGCAGCTGTTCACGGATGCAAATTTCAAACTTAAGGTGTCACGTCCCTGAAGTATTTAAGTATACCTCACTATAGCATCGGTTAGTGAAGGTATCCCGAGCTAGAAATATGAAGATATGAAGTGATATAAAGTAAATACGACACTTGCAATAAGCTTTTTTTTTTTTTTTTTTGGTCGATAGGATAATCAAGTAGTACCGAATTGCATAAAAGAAACATCCTTATAACAAGAAAATAATAATCATATTAACCAATAGTTTACTGCGTCGTATTAAGCATATCATATCCAATTAAAATATATATTTGAACTGAAATTTGTGGGAGATACTGGGTTATAAAAAATAGAAGAGTGTGGAAAATAGGATTACAGATACCTCAGCAAATCATTATCCTATAGACTTCTTTCTATATGTAAAATTTGTGTTTTTTTGTTATCTTTTACATTCACTCCTTAAAATAAAAAAATAAAAAAATTTTACATACCTCTGAACGATTCGAGAGTACGAAAAAAAAAATAGTTCCGGATAATCGAGGTTACTGATATTCAATAAGCTTCTTCCCATTATTAATTACTAAGTACACAGCAAAGTTCAAGTCTCTATCTGAGTTTGTCCAGGAGATAGATCATTTACAGACGCACAGACAGACTAACGACAATATATATATATATATTCGGAAACTGTTAGGTCTGAAACAGGGCCGTAGCTAAGTGGGGGGGGGGGGGGCTATGGGCGGCTCATCCGCCACTAAAATATTTTGAGCCTCCCCTGAAAAAGATTCCAAGGTCACTAAATTAATTTATATTACGAAAATTCAAAGGAAATCATGTTGAAAAATCTAATTTAATTTCGAGACCCTTTCATAGTTTTGCAGAAATATTCAATTACATCTAAAATAAATGTTTCAGTACTCATTTATCCTATTTGCATACAGAAAGCTAACTTGATGTTTAATTTTGAACCAGTTATATACTAAAATTTTTCATCATCATTAATTTTTCTTAGCATAAAATGAAGTTATTACAACAGTTTAATAATAAGCATAGTACCTACAATGTGAATAAGCACTCATTTATCTTTCTGCGTCATAGAGGGATAGAAAAAAAATTATGAGCCTCCCTTACATTCTCTTGAGGCCCCCCCCCCTACATTATCTTGAGTCCCCACTATTGTTCACTTCTAGCTACGGCCCTGGTCTAAAACATTCACATCCGAAAAATAAATAAATAAATAAATAAATCGATTTTCAAAACGATTGCAAGATTTTGTATGATGGGTAAGTAAAAAGAGCAGATAATAATCATAACTCATATTAGCTTTTCAAAATAGCATAATAAAATTTTACATTGTTTGAAATTGTCAGTCATCACCATTTATTTGATACATTTTGAACTAGTTCTAAATGAGCCGTAAAAGCTATGAAAATGATAGTTGTTTTACAACTGTCATTTTCAACTGTAAATATATAGTGATCTACCTCGTTAACATATAATAACCGTATTACAATTATTCTATATTAAATTTATTTGAATGTACAGCAGATTTAAAAGAGTTTAAAATTCTAAAGATATCTTCGTATCTATTATTTATTTATTTATTTGAGAGTAAAAATATTTATTCTCATCTAAAAACAGCTTAAGTTTTCCTCTTTCTAAGCCGTTAAACAAACAAGCAAGCATAAAAAAGCTTTTTCGATATATTAAACTTTTTTTTTCGGAGCCTTAACTGCATTGTTATGACATCTAAACGGAATACTTGTTAGTAGAGCATGAAATTCACATTCGCTCAGAGATAGAAAGATTAAAAAAAGGGGAAAATATTTCTCTATTAGCCCACTTGGCATGAAATCGTCTCCATCATTTCCATTCTGAATTACTTCTGAGCGTTACTTACATGCATATATCTCAAAACAAATAACAAAATGCAGTGAAACTTCCATTTAATGACGACTCGTCGTTAAACTTAAACACATCATTATAAATAGAAAATTCGTTAAACAGAAATCAACTAAAATTCATGAAATTTGCATAATAAAATGCTTCTGAAATGGAAATATTGGAAAAATGTGTTTTAATTCGGGCAAAACACATGAAAAAAAAATTAATTGGAATAATGTCTACAGAGGGTCCAGCGAATAAGTTCCTGGTTTCAAAATTAAATTTCTCAAAAACAAAGATTGATAGAATTATGCGTTAAACGGTTTGTTTATTAGATAAGCTGTAAAAATGTTATACAAAAGTTTCGAGCGGTAAATTTTTCGAAAAGATAGCATCCTGATTGCAAATAATGCCTAACTTGACATTTTTCTTGATTTAGATTGCTTGCAAGAGAACGCGTTTTTAGGCGTACAGGACCATATTTTAATGATTTTTTTACTATTTTTTTAGAATTTCGAAATTCCAAAAATTTAATTCCAAAAATCGTTAAAATATGGCATTGTATGCCAAAAATCTCGTTCTCTGCGAGCAGTTTAAAACAAAAAAAAACCCACATTTCCAATCAAAACACAATGTTTTCAAAATATTCGCAGTTCGAAACTTCTATATAACATTTTTACAACTTACCTAATAAACAAACCGTTTACCGCACTATTCTATCGATGTTTGTTTTTGAGAAATTTAATTTTGAAATCGGGGTCCTATTCGCTGTGCACCCTGTAAAAGACACATACTAATGAAAGGTAAACAAATACTGAAGATTAGCGCACCTTTCTCGTATTCTAAATCTTTAATTTAAAAAAAGTCTATAATATAACTTTGTCAGGTCTTTTATAAAAAATACATTGTTTATACAAATTTTCGTATACTTTTGTTAGTATCCAAAGAATATATCTGTTACATTTTCGTGAAACTGAAATTTCCTTCTTGTTCTATCGAAAAAGTTTAGCATTTCTTCTTTTGAATGCAAATGATTAAATAACTAAATAATTTTATGTTTATGCAATCTGCTGAATAAGTCCATACATCCGTCGCAACAGTGTTTGAATATTGTACACACACCAATAAACTTCGTTATATAGAATATATTTTTCGTAAATCGTAGATAAATTTAAATGTTAATGGCATTCAAAGTCGAGGTTCAGCTGTAATTTCCATTAAGTAGAAAACTTCGTTAAATGGAAGTTCCACTGTATCTTATAAAAACACACATCAGTTTCGAGACTTTATAAAGTCCTATTTACTTTAGTTAATAAATCGTAAGTCATTTATTCAATTACCTTTGTAAAATGTTTCTTATTCACAAATTGACAATTGAAAAACTGCCACATTCCACTTTAATTTAGTCTTGTCCATTTCGAAATGAAGCTCCTATGAATAAACATTCACGTTTTAATAATTTAACTGAACTTTAAAATATATGTCATGACTTTCCTAGAATACGCCACAAAGATTTCTAAGAAAAATTTTTAATTAAAAAAAGATGAAATACGAGAAAAACGTTATAAATTACCATTTATTTTGAATTGCTGGATTAAAAACTTGAACAGTATATTAAAACTAAATTTCGTCTCCTCAAAAAAAATCAAAAGACCTCATGTAAGTCAAATGTAACATAACGCCAGCCAGCTGATTATTAATAAAGATAACAAAATAGATTTTCTTTATCGGATGCGTTACATTTAATTTGAAAGAAACATATACTAGAAAATTATTTAAAATAATAATAATAATTAATAGCTTCCTGTTTAAAAACATTTATTATTTTTTTATTATTATTTCATCGCAAATAATTGAATTATGGTTTTTAAATTGAGAAAAATGCTTATACCGAATTAAAAAAAAAAAAATTAAACTCTCACAATCATTTTTTTTTTTTAATATTTAAGCTTTTTAGGTCCAATTTTTTTCCAGTTTTGAGAGAAAAATTACTTTTACATTAATAATGTTAATACTAGTATCCAAATAGATTTACTAAAGTTTAACAAATATATCATTGTCCAAAATCTAACGAAAGTAGTTATTTTCCGAACTATTCAATTCATTTTCACATTAAAATAGATTAAGGAAGAGTTTTTGGAGACATTTGGAAAATATTGAATTGCAACAAAATTTAACAGATGTTATAACTATATAACTATTATACTAATATTTTTTGTGCTTTATCATACGTTGTTCTTTGAGAAAAAAAAAACAATATTTTTAATTTAAAGAGTGAAAAATATGTTTAAAATAAAAGAATTGCAAACGACACAAAGATAATTAAGCAAATATTTATTATTATTATTATTACTAAATACCAAAACGTTAATGAAGTTATATAATTGAAATGAAAAAAACTTCTTTAAACACCATAAAATAAGTTAACTGCGCAGTTAACTTATTTTATGGTGTTTAAAGAAGTTTTTTTCATTTCAATTGTGTATAACACCAGTTTCAATTTTATACATTGAAGTTATATAGTAAGTGCATAGACAGACACTAATACTACTACATGTAAATTGTAACAAAAATATACGTTAACACAAAATAATACTCGATTAAAAGACGTGTACCATTAATAGTACACCAGACCCGAAAGGGTTAAGAAAATAAATGTAAGTTATTGATAAAGAATACGTGTAAAGATTAAACAGCCTCTAATAAATAAATGCCGGGGGAGGAGCTTTATATTTAACTTGAAATAATTTGCATAAGAAAATTACTTAACTTGAAGTAATTTACATAAGAAAATTATTTATCAAGAAAAAATTAATTGTAAAAATTAAGGGAAAAAAATTCTTGCATAAAGATATTATTAAAACTATTAAATAAAAACTTTCTAAATAAAATCGTAAAACGAAATACAAATCCAACCTTGATTCAACCACGAAATACTAACAAGTGGGTAAATATGATCGCAAATAGTACAGAGAGTTTTGTTTAATATTTCTTTTAAAACAACTATTCTTTAATTAATAAATCCACATTATTAATTTGTAATTATTAAATTTTTACATAAATAGTAGCACCAATAAATTTAGTTTTAAAATGATTATAGAAGGAAGTTATACATTTTAATCAAATTAAAGAAGTTCAAAAGAAATTATTTAAATGGAAACCAAATTTAAAATTTTTTTGTAAATCTAAAAAAAATAAAAATAAAAATAACGGAAATATAAATTAAATTATAAATTTCTAAAGGCGAAAAAAATTGTTTTAACGAAATTTAAAATGATAAATCATTAATAAAACGCGACAGTTAAAAAATAAATAAATAAATAAAATTAAAAATAAATAAAAATTGAATTGAAAAGAATATTATGACAGATGAAAAAAATATTATGACAGAATGTCAGATGAACGGAACCCTAATAATATAAACTCTTAATTTAGCCCCCCCCCCCCCAAAAAAAAAAAAAAAAAAAATCCTTTTTTATGAAATCTATTTTAATATGAAAATTTCAACTTGCAGCACCGAGGCTCGAACTATAATTTTCCGTTTACTAACAAGGCACTTTACCACCAAGGTATGATAGCTACACGAAAAACGTGTTCAAATTAAGGTTCTCTTTTAAAATCTAAATCGCAAAAATGAATGGATGTCATTCAAAAAATTAATTTAATCAAAATAATAGACTTTTTAAAAATTTTTGTGTTTTCTCGTGTGATACGAGGTATTCAGCGGTAAGTACACAAAATTTGAAGTCTCTGACTTACACAGTTTTTGTGTACGGACTCTGTGATGGACAGCCAGACAGAGGACAGAGACGTGGGTTTCGTCATATGAACGAAATCCTAAAAATTCTCCGTTTTACTTGACCTCTTTTGTTTTGAATCTAAAATAATAGTACAAATATTTATTAGTTTTTTCCAAATAAAATGGCATTGTAAATGACAGGAAAAAAATATTATTTCTGAAACTGATCGTTTAGGCTCTCAGTAATTTACGTTCAAAAATATGGATCTAAAACTACAAACCCGCTTAAAACATCGATTGAATAACCATTAGCCTAAATTAACGCAATCACAAATTTAAACAAATAAATAATCTACCAAATTCTCGAAAAAAAAAAAATATTCAAATAGATTTAAGTTAAATAGTTATGAAAATTTATCACATTCTTGGACACAGTGTCTTTTACGGATTTTTAGACATTTGAAAACTCAGACGAAAATAACATTTTATTATTGTAAAAAAATGTAAAAATAAAATCAGACATTTTAGTTTTTATAAGTAAAACAACAAAAAACCCGAATGGGGAGCGAGGAACAGAAAGGATTAAAAGCCTACATATTACAGATATACTACTAATAATAATAATACAACGGTTACAAGTTTAGGGATGAGATTTCCGCATTTTTTGGCATCAGTATTATCACGGTAAGTAGAAGTGTTTTCTACTTACCGTGAGTATTATGTTAGAGAAAATGTCGTACTGTTAATCGTAAAAATGTTCCAATTTAATGAAATATTTTCTCTAATATAATACTGGTGTGCAAAAACACAAAAATCTCATCCCTATACCAGTTAAATATTTCTCTCAATATTTAAAAAAAAGAACAATTTTAAACACACATGCACATATATTTATACACATGCGCACACACAAAATCCTGAAATGTTACTGTAGGTTTCAACTTATGTCGTTTAAAATTGAATTAAAAAAAAGAAGAAGAAAGAAGAAGAAGAAGAAGAAGAAGAAGAAAAGAAAAGAAATTTATCTAAATTGAATAAACCTTTGTACTTTTAGTACGCGTTTGCTCAATATTTTAATATGAATAAAAATAGATGTGCTTTATTTATAAGTTAACTATATTTATAAATAAATATTTATTATTTTTATATTTAAGTAAAAGTAAAATTTAATTACTATTAAGTAAATATAAAAATTTTTATTTATAAATAAACAGTAAAAAGGATTTAATAAAATTTTAAATGATTTATCTTCAAACAATTTCATTAAAAATTTAACAAAAATTTTGTAATGATGTTCTGTTTCAAGTAAAAAAAAGAAAAGAAAGGAGAGAGGGAGAAATAACTTTGAACTTTATGCTACTTTGCCAAAAAAATTAAATTTCACTTTTTAATAAATAAATAGAACGAAAAATATTGCATTTTGATTCCAAAATTCCCTTAATATTTATTTAAGAGAACACTTGTAATTATGTTCTTTATTAAGTGAAAAGAGAAAACAAAAAGAAAGAAAAGCCTTTGAGGCATTATATTTGTTGCAAATTAAAATATTATTTTCTATAATAAATAAAATAAAATAAAAAAACATTGAAAAATGCCGCATTTTGGATGCGAAATTCTCTTAATTTTTACCTTAGAGAAGTCTTGTAATTATGTTCTATTTCAAGCGAAAAAAGAAATTTTGAATCTTTGTGTTACTTGTAAATTAAAATATAATAATAATAATAATAATAATAATAATCCGAAAAAATGCTGCATTCTGGATATGAAATATTCTTAATATGTATTTAAGATAAAAGACTTGTAAATATATCCAATTTCAAATGAAAAAAGAAAAGAAAAGAACTTTGAAGAACTTTTAATTTTTTTATTTCTGTTTTATATTTAAAAAATTATCCTAACCATTTATTTAACAAAAATTAAATATCTTCAAATGTTAAAATATATATTTCTAAGCTTTAACTTTTTATGTCGTATGTAACTGAATTATTTAGAAAAAGAAAAAATGTTATCTAAATTGAATAAATTTTTGCATAAGTACGTATTTGCTCAGTATTTTAGTATGAATAAAAATAGATGAGTTTTATTTATAAGTAAACGATATTTATAAGTAAATATTTATTATGAGTTTTACATTTAAATAAAATATAAATCTTAATTATTATTAAGGAAATTGAAAAGTTTTATTTATAAGTAAACTACAAATGAAATGGATTTATTAAAATTTTAAATGATTTATCTTCTAACAATTTCGCTGAAAATTTAACAAAAATTTAGTAATTATTTAATAATTTAAGTGAAAAAAACGGAAAAAGATGAAATAACTTTGAAATTTATCTTATTCTGTTGAAAATAGAAATTTTATTTTCTAATAAATAAATAAAAATACCGAAAAATATTGCCTTTCGGTTCCGAAATTCTCTTAATATTTATTTAAGAGAAGCCTTGTAATTATATTCTTTTTTTTCAGCGAAAAGAGATTATAAAAAGAAAAAGCTAAACTTTGAAGCCTTATATTTGCTGCAAATTAAAATATTATTTTCAAAAACAAAAAAAAAAAAAAAAAAAAAAAAAATGAAATAAAATAGAAAATATTGAAAAATGCTGCATTCTGGACACGAAATTTTCTTAATATTTACTCAAGAGAAGACTTGTGCTCTATTTCAAGTGAAATTAAAAAATAAATAAATAAATAAATAAATAAATAAAAGAAAGAAACTTTAAATCTTTATGCTACTTGTAAATTAAAATATTAATAAAAAAAAATAAATAAATACGGAATAATGCTGCATTCTGGATATGAAATACTCTTAATATTTATTTAAGAGAAGAGTTGTAATTGTGTCCGATTTGAAGTGAAAAAAGATAATAAAAAGAAAAAAGATTTTTGAAACTTTATATTTGTTGCAAATTAAAATATTTTTCTAAAATAAATAAATAAATAAAATAAAATAAAAAATATTGAAAAATGCTGCATTCTGAATATGAAAATGTCTAAATATTTACTTGATGTAAATATATGTAAATAAATGTTAAAATGTTATAATTGTAATTATGTTCTATTTCAAGTGAAAAAGAAAACTTTAAATCTTTATGTTACTTGTAAATTAAAATATTATTTTTAAAAAAAAATGTTGCATTTTGGATATGGATTAATCTTAATATTTATTTATAAGAGAAGACTTGTATTTATCTCCGATTTCAAGCGAAAAAAGATAATAAAAAGAAAAAAAAACTTTTAAACTTTATATTTGTAGCAAATTAAAGAATTATTTAAAAAAAAAGAAAACTGAAAAATACAGCATTTTGGATACGAAATTCTTTTAATGTATTATATACTCTTATTATAAATTAGTCTCCTAATATAGGCAGCATTTATTTAAGAGAAGACTTGCAAGTTGAAGTTGTTAATAAAGAAAAACAATTATATACAAAATGCTGACAGTTTGTTTCCACAATGATTTCGATGCGAGAAGGATTAAACGGTCTGGAAAAAGAAAAAAAAAAGAAAGAAAAAAAGAAAATTCCTCGTTCCGTCACTCATCATTTTTATCCACCTAATCTTTTCTCTCCGAGAGGAAGAAAATACTTTTCATTTATACGCGTGGGTAAGTTCTCGTGGATCCCTTATTTACCCAGCAGTCAAAAAACGGTACCGAAAATATTGCAGAATCTTCACGGAAACGCATCCCGTCCACTGCCTCGGAGCAAACTCGAATTAAGAGAGGAGCGAAGAAAGAATCCGGTTTTTAAAGTCAGTCTCTACAACAGGTAAGCAAGTTTAGAAAAAGCGCTGACCTTCAACGCATACTTTTGCCGAAAACTTCTGCAGGTCGCATCTTATTGGCCGGCTACCTGCTCGACCACCCTCAGCCCGCCAATCGCGGCGCGTCTCTCCAATTCAGGGAGAACTAGTAACTTGGCATTACTCAAGCGGACACGTCTGTATTCAGTAACGCCATATTGATTATCTGTATTTGTTATTATTAAGTGTGTAGGGAGTCAATTATTGTGGACTATAGTGTCTGAAGGAATACTATGGATTGTGGTGATTGGATTTTTTGATTATAGTGACACAGAGAGAGACAGCGACTTTACGATGACGACTCCTATATGTCGGTGCCGCGTTTTGTACCTGGGATCAGCGGTGCCGCACATCACGAAGGATGGATTACAAGGGATCCAGGAGCCCCTCCGGGATTTGTATCCGGAGCAGGGATCCTTCTCCGCGAAGGGTATAGATTCCTGGCTCAGTGTCTGGAGTAACGGCATCCTCTTGGAAAATGTCGACGAATCCATGAGACAGGTGACGCGTTTTTTCAACATAGAAACTCTGCATTACTGTGCCGCCATAAGATACGTTATGGTACCGGGAAATAACGGTGAAAGAGTGGAAAAATTTTTGCCTTTGGATAGCCCTTTTGCGCGTTATGCTGATCCCAGTCATCCGCCCTTGTTCGCTTGCATCCTCCGGCGAACAACTGGCATTAAAGTGCTCGAGTGTCACGCTTTTATTTGTAAGAAAGAGGCTGCTGCAAATGCTTTAGTTCGATGTTGTTTTCATTCCTACGCCGATAACATGCAAGCTAAGCAGCTTGACGAAAATCCATACTACATGGAAAATAGACGTTCTCAATCGCTATCTGGTCTAAATACGTTAGAAAAAGTAGAAGTTTGGCGTTCTAAAGGAGAAGGCTCGACATTAAATCCATCGAATCCTCCTCCAAAACAAATAGCCAATGGTGTTAAGCCCGCTCCCCCACTGAGGAATGGCGTTATAAGTGAAAATGATGATAATTATAAAGTGTGGACTGGTATTGCGCCTACTGAGAGAGAATTACTTTATGTCGATGCCACGGGTACAATGCGTAGCTTAAAATCTGCTTCCGGAACTTTAAGGACTGCTCAAGCTAAAATTCGACAGATGGCAGGAGGGGTTCCTCGACCCCCACCTCCTCCATCTCCTAGCCTTTTTAATGGAAAAGACAAAAGTAGCAAAGGAAGTAAGCCATCCAAATCGAAAAGTAAAAAGAAATTGAAAGAACAACAGCAACAGCAGCAGCTACTTATGAATGGATCTGCTAGAGTAATGAATGGCCACGTGCGGCCTGTTTCTGTTATGGGGCATTATGGGTCAATTCCCCCACCCCCACCCCCTCAGGTACCGTATCGCAATGCAGGATTTTACACAGAACGACGTATCCACAAAAATGGACGTCTTCCTATACCAGGGCACGAAGAGCCGATCTATATTTCAGCAACACGTCCGTTGAGTCCAGTGTCTACATATCAGCCCGGTGCCTTTCCTTATGAACAATATTTTATGCAATACGGGACAGCCCCCCGGGGCATGCAGTTCCGAGATGGCCACCACGCCAGGGGCAGACCCTCGCATCAAACCTTGCAGCAACAACACTACTACCAACCTCAGACGTTCCAGGCACCTCCCCATCCTCCGGACAAGATAGCCTATGCGGGTGATCCCGAGAATGATAAAGATGAGGATTACAAAGATGCGGACGGCTCACCGTTCAATACTGGGATCTACAAGAAAAAGGGCCATCTCAACGAGAGAGCTTTTTCTTATTCCATCAGACAGGAACACCGCTCTCGATCCAACAGTTTGGCCAGCCTTCAATTTTTTGCCAACGATTCCCTGACTGATGGGGATCCAGAGAGATCCCGTGATGAAGACAGAAAAGAGAGGGAGCTTGCTCAATTGGTCAGCGGATTGGACCTCAAAGACAATGGCATGCCTGGATCTACTGCCAGTCGTAGAGGAGAATCAAATTTTATTAAGAAGAAAGCATCGTCCTACCAGAGGTGAAGAACAAGTCATAATGTAAGTCAAATTCCTTTTTATTTATTTATTATTATTCTAGTATATCTGTGTTTTGAAATGAAGATGCATGTTTAAGGTGTTATGTCAATTTTTTCTCAAAAATTGTTTTAAATTATGACAGAGAAAATTCTTTAATCTTATACATTTTTACTTATTTAATTTTTTTTTTTTTTTTTTTTTTTTTTTTTTTTTTTTTTACATAATATATAATTCACAAATCTAGATTCACATAAGACTTGCCGAGAATTTATAAAATGGGGTAATTTTGTGGAAAAATTGCTTATATATTTTGAGTTGATAATATATTAAAGCAACAAGTTAATTAAAAATTATTAGCATTTTTATTTGTGTATAATTTTGAGGAACACTGGAAGAAAAAAAAATGCAATCTTAAAGATTGCACAAAGTAAACATGACTGAAATAATAAGATTATTATTTTTATTATTATTTTTTTTTAAAGAAAAAATAATAACGAAGATTCTGTGTAGCAATTTATTACCATAATAAAGTAAAACAACTGAAATTCCAATTGTTCTTCAAGACATGACAAATTATTTTCAATAGTTTATATTTAATAATTTTAATAATAATTAAATGCTAATAATTTTCTCAGTGAGAATTAAGTATCGATTGCATAACATTAAATGTTCTATCAAAAAGAAAATTAATTAAAAAATATTTTTTCATACTTATATTTAATAATTTCAATAATAATAATTGATAATTAAATAATATATTTTTTAGTGAGAATTAAGCATCGATTGCATAACGTTACATTTTCTAACATAAAGAAAATTAGTTTTAAAATATGTGACAAAAATATTTTATTTCAGCTTTTTCCAAAATTTCATTTTTGTTACATAAGAAAATTTTCCACTCTCGTTTTCAATTATGAAATTTATAAGGATGTAGCATTTATTTAATGCTGAAAGTCATGCATTTCTTAAAACTTTAAAGGGAGCGGGGGGAATGTCAAATATTTGCTTATTGTCTTGATACATCGAATATTTAAGCAACAAATTGAAACAAATGATTTTACTAATATTTGTGCATTTTTATGTCTTTAAAAGATTAGGAACTTTTTATCATTTATCCACTTCTTATAAATTTAACAAACCAACATTTCTGTAGACTGGCATAAATTGATGAAATGTAAGAATTAAAATATTTCGAGAGTAATATAACATAATGTGAAATACAAACTAACATGTGAATTAAAAATCGTAATTTTTCATCACATACGTATATGTTATTACTAGAAAAAATTATAAAACTTGTTGGATACTACATGAAAAAAAAAAAAAAAATCGATTAAAGAGTGATAAAATAAAAGTAACTCAAATAGTGTAATTAAAATTCTTAAACTGTATTTTAAAAATATAACTACCTATTTTTCAAAATATATAAAATAAAATTAAAAAGAATTGCAATAAAAAAACTATAATTCTAAAATTATGTTTTAAAAATGTATTTCCAAATTTGGAACTTTTAAAGCCACATTTTACTTTTTCATTATGATAATTAATGAGGATGAATCATTTTTTAATATAATATCATATATTTTCTTTAAAACTCTAAAGTGACTGGGGAAATGTTATAATGTTATATATTTTTACTCATTTTAAAAGTATTATTATATTGTGTATAATAGTTGATAAATTGAGACATATCTAAGATTTTCTTAAAATTTATAAAATGTGATGATTTTGTGGAAAAATTAATTAAGTATTTTGAGTTAGTAATATATTAAAGAAACAAGTTAATTAAAAAATATCAACTTTTTTGTTTGTGTATAATTTTGAGAAACTCTATGAGAAAATCAATCGTGAATACAATTTACCTTAAAATTTGTACAAAGTAAAAATGATTGAAATAATAGAATTAAATTTATCAATAAATAAAATAATAAAATAAAATAAAAGATGCAATAAAATTTTTATTTCTTTTCTGAAACTATGATATTTAGTAAGAATTTAATTTTTAAACAAATATTTTACTTTTTCAACAATCATAAAATCTTAATAATTGAAATAATATCAAAATTATATATTTTTTTACCAATATCGTTATAATATTCACAATAATCTAATAAAAATTAATCACGATATTCTCGTAAAGTATCCTTAATATAATTATTAATTATTTTTTACACTGTCATTTATATCTCGTATAAATGAGTGTTTTTTGTAAAATATTATTTTTTAACAAAATCTAAAGGTTTAATGAATTATTTTTAAATATTTAGAAATTATTTAAATAATTTTAAATATATTTAATGGTGTATTTTTTAAGTCTACTTTTAAATAGAAAATTCAATTTTTAGCTACGCTTTTAAAACTCTATTTAAATAATTTTGGGAATAATTTAAAAAAAAATTCTATATTACCTTTAATTTTAATTTATTTTTTATTTTCATTTATTTATTTGTTTATTTATTTGTATATTCTCATATCTCATAATTTTATTTTTTATTTTTTTCCCAATTAAAAAAACAATTTCAGACAACGTTTTTAAAATGCTATGTAAATAATTTTGGGATTAATGAAAAAATCTATTACTATAAAACTTTTTTTTAATTTATTTTTTGTTTATTTATTTTCATTGCTCAAAAGATTATTTTAATATAATTCTTCACAGATTAATTGTTAATGCATCCTTTGCATTAATATTGAGTTACTTATAATCAGTTTTAAGTAGATTGTTTCGTATCTTCTAAAACGTGAAATTAAAAGTGTTTTTGATATTTACATAACGTTTTGAACGCTAATTAACATTCATTATTAAAACACTAAGATATAGTCATATCTATTTTTATTAATTTACATAGCAAACATGGTTTTTAATAATTGATTGCTATGAAATATACATACATACATATGTAATACATTTTATTGGCAGTTTTATAGCAGAATATTTTTTTTACAATTGTACAGACGCTGATTACGAATGTGCGTGTGTGTACGGGGGGGGGGGGGGATTTCGGCGTTGCTGTCCTTAAAAATATAAAATTAAATAATGGGAACTAGGCTTCTTTTTCTCTCTAGTTGTCCTCAACAATTTCTATGATTTATTGTATTCCCCCTCCCTTAATCTAAAAAAGTCAGCGACTGGCCTTTACTTACTTGGGTCTCACCGCCTTTTAATAAGATACGTATGTGTTTTCACCGATTATTGCTTTGTCGTAATAATTATATTTGTTATTATCTGCATGCAATAATGATTTTTTTAAATATCAGTATAACTTATATAATTTGATAAGTACTTTTATTATTTTTCGTATAAAAATATCTCTCCCCCTCCCACACACACATAAAAAAAAAAAAAAAAAAAGTAATGAAAAATCGGGCACCAATGGATTAACTGTGCGCGATGGCAAGGAGGCGTGTGAGGTTCTTGTCCCTAATAATAATATAATAGTAAAAACTATTTCCAATCGATTTATGCCTATATATTTTTATTATATATTTTTAACTGCACTAGAATTAACAAGTTGTAAATCGCATGTCAAGCGTAAAAAATGAGGTGCGTTCGTAGTATAACAAAGTTTTAAAAATACTCAGATCTTTTTCTAATACATTCTCACAAAAAAAAAAAAAAAAAAAAAAAAAAAAAAAAATCTTCTAAAAACAGAAAATTGCTGGCAGCACAGTTGCCGGTTGACCTCTGTAAATTTGAGAATTATTTTCGTCATGGAAACATCCGCTTTTAAAGCGAATTTTTCCGCGTCTCTTTCCGAATTATTCATAAAGGAAATTTCCATTTTCTTGCAAAATCTCGATTTAAAAAAAAAAAAAAAAAAAAAAATTCTTCTAAAAACAGAAAATTGCTGGCAGCACAGTTGCCGGTTGACCTCTGTAAATTTGAGAATTATTTTCGTCATGGAAACATCCGCTTTTAAAGCGAATTTTTCCGCGTCTCTTTCCGAATTATTCATAATGGAAATTTCCATTTTCTTGCAAAATCTCGATTAAAAAAAAAAAAAAAAAAAAAAATCTTCTAAAAACAGAAAATTGTTGGCAGCACAGTTGCCGGTTGACCTCTGTAAATTTGAGAATTATTTTCGTCATGGAAACATCCGCTTTTAAAGCGAATTTTTCCACGTCTCTTTCCGAATTATTCATAATGGAAATTTCCATTTTCTTGCAAAATTTCGATTTAAAAAAAAAAAAAAGATACAATGTTTTTAATTTTTTTCTTAAAATTGTATGTTTTGTATCCAGTAATTTTTAAAATGGGATCAGGAGTTCTGGAAAGAAAAGCCAAAAATTTCATACAATAACAATATAAATCTCGTTTACTCTATAATTTATTTATTTGTGTAATAATCTTCAGTTTTTATTTAATAACACCATTGAGATCTCTCTATAAAAATATTTGGATTTTAAACTTGTAGTATTACATGAAACATAAAATTTTTTCAAAAAATTTTAAAAACACTATCTTTTTTTTTTTTTTTTTTTTTTTTAACTTTTTTTTTTTTTTTTTTTTTTTTTTTTTTTTTTTTTTCTTTTTTTCACCAAGCATAGTCAACTTGCATATAAAATTAAACCTTACGAAGTTTTCTTTAAAATGAGATGTAAAATAATTCTCTACGCCTGGTATAACTTGAGAAATTCAAAATTTCAAACACTTATGTAAGCTCAAAATTGATGATTGTTTAAAATAAAAAAAATAATAATTTTATAAAAATCCAACGAGATTAAAAAAAAAAAATTAAAATATTTCCTTGTTTAAATAGATTAGTTATTTTTAATATTTCATATTCAGTTAGATTAACTTTTATAAGAAAGGACTTTTATCTTTATTGTATTAAAATGAATTCCTATATACTTAAAAATATTCAAATAAATTATTATTTTTCGTTAAAATATTTTCAGGACTAGAGCCAAAACCCTAAAAACCTGAATTTTAAACATTCAAAGTCAACCGACTTGAAACGAAAAAAAACTAGTCGTTGGGGGCCACCGTAATACTTACCCATCATGGATATGTATATGAAAATAAAACATGTGAAACTATTTATACAATGCATTGCAATTCATAAACAAAATTTAAATATTCTTAATATACATCGTAATGCTATATTAAAGAACTGCTGATGTACCAATTTCGACAAATTATATAAAACGCCAAACTACTCAAGTAGTACCGAACTGCGTAAAAGAAACATCCTTATAACTCCAAAAATAATAATTCTATTAACTAACAATTAACTGCATCGGATGAAGCGTCTCATTTCCAATTAAAATATATTTCTGAATTGAAATTTGAATGAAATACAGGGTCATGAAAAATCGAAGAATGTGGAAAACAAGATTACAAATATCTCGGCAACTAATAATCCGATCGACTTCGTTCTATATGCAAAATGTGTGTTATTTTATTGCCTTTTACGTCCATTCCTTAGAACAAAAAAATTCGAAAATTTTTATGTACCTTTCATCAGAACGAATTTTTCGAGAGTCGGAAAAAAACAGTTCCGGATAATCGAGGTTGCTGATATTAAATAGGGTTCGTCCCATTCTTACATACTAACTACATACAAAATTTCAAGTCTCTATCTCAATTTGTTCGGGAGATAGGGCGTTTACAGACAGACAGACAGACAGACAGACGGACAGACAGACAGACGGACGGCAAAAATTTTTTTCTAAAAATATGTTTTTCGGAATCTCCACTATCTAAAACGTGTAAATCCGTCAAAAAATTTTTTTCGATTTTCAAAACGATTGCAAGACTTACCCTATACTACGTAAGATGGGTAAGTAATTAAGTTGACCTACGGGTAAGGTAGGATTCGGTTACACCTGATGACCAGATACATTAATCCACTATAAGCCTCCCCTTTCTCCCTCCCCCCCCCCCCCTCTCTCTCGAACTGATTAAATCCATTGAAATGAAATAAATAAAAATTGCCATAAACGTTAAAGTGCTAAATTTGTACCGGCGACAGGGTACTAAATGAAAAAAAGTAGCTACCAAAAATTATCTGCCAAAGGCCATTTTATAGCCATCTTTCCTACAAGGAGAAAGTAAAATTTTCTTCTGTCAGTAATTCCAATTTATCTGATTGCAATATGTTAATATTAAATTTTTCTTTTAATCTTTTTTTTTTTTTTTTCAGATTAGTAATAGAAAATTTAACAAACGTTTATTATTTAGAACTGTTAATAAAAAAAAATGGCCTTATAAAACTGCTACTACTGAACACTGGTCACTTATGAAAATTTTCCGGCTTCTCCCTTTGATAAACGGGCGTTAATAAATCATTTGGGCATTTGAAAAATGTAAATATGTGATTATTTAACATTTGGACGATATCCGAAGCATAGTTTATCGAAAACCTTAATTACCACTCATTATTCCCAATCAATTGGAACTAATAATCTTTTTTTTTCATACGACAGATTGGCACATAGCGGATAATTTTTCTTCTAAGGAAAAAGAAAAAACTATTTGTTCTTTTTCTGTGATTTAAAGACGAGCCTGCATCTCAAAATTGTGTGGATCCCTCGTTCACGAACCTAATAGCGATTTTTTTTTAAAGTATTTTTTTCTATCAAATATGATCCTATTAATTAGAGTTAAAATACAACACTTTTACTTTCTCCTAGTTTTAAAAGATTTCTTAATTCCTAGGACAGTATCTTCGTGATATCAGTTTTTTTTTCTTTTTGGTTGAATTTTGTTAAAAGTAAAAGTTATTTTTGCGAAAAATAAAATTCTGTAACGAAAGATTCAAGCTAGTTATTCAAATTCGTCAGTTAGCCAAGCATTTATTAATAATAACGTCTTCAAGTTCTTCTGGTAATGTTTTCTTCAATGGTGAACTTATTCTTTTTGCAAATTACATAATTTAGAATAAAATAGAAATATATATGCAAGAGTCAATGATAACATTAATATGCTTTTATGAAAGGAGATTTTGTGAAGGAACCTATTTTATTAAAAGAATTTTGTAAAGGGACCTGTTTCATTAAGAAGAATTTTGAGAAGGTTCCTTAATTAGTTCCTAAATAGTGCCTGGATCAACTCCTATGTATGTACCTATTGTCTCATCACGGCATTTTCATGAATTCCAGACCGTAAGTATTTCTCCTTCCTGTTTATACAACAAGATTTCCTGTTCCTAAATATGGAATTTTGAACTTCTGTTCTGAAACAATATCCTTAGCAAAACATCTATCCATTTGCATTACTTATCTGATTACTCTATTGCTATCCATCATCATAGACCTTGTGTATAGCTCTAAATTTTTTGTTCTCCTCCTCATAATTATTCCGAAGATAAAATACACCTACCCTCTCGGAGTACGTTTTTTTTACCATGGCTTCAGAAGAGGGAGGTCACGATCCACTGGTTAAGAAATCCTGTAATTTAAGAAGCAAGGGTACTTAGCATGCAAAAGCTGTACCTAAATCCGACCAACTCTTCTTCTCACTCAAAATAGTTTCGCTTTTAAACGATAGCGATGTATCATAAGATGTATTTACCATAAGCATTTTTCTGGATGAATATTTTTTCAGTTCATTTCCATCTCACTGCCTCATGCACCCTCAAGCATTCACGTAATAGGTGTTCATCATGCTATTTCGATATTAAAAGATGTTCTGCATCTACTGGGTCTGTATACGTGAGCATTTTACAAAGAAGAGGAATGGCTGCCAAATAAACCCACGATCATAATGGAGACAATCCAACGCAAAACCTACGTTTGCTCTACAAATTTGGGACGGAAACCTACTGAATATAATTGGTCACCTGACCCGCAAAGGACAAAAGATGAGTGGTTTGGAGAGGGTTTTTTTTAATAGATTTTTTTTCTGTTAAATATTCCTTACAGTTCTGCTCCAAAGGCGGTCTTTGTGCGCGTATGAAATGACGCATACTTTAATTAAAAAAGTGAATTGTTGGTAAGATCTGCTTTAAGTACCTATTAAGGATGTTTGTTATTATGGGAGCAATAATGTCTCCCTCCTCTCTCATCCTCTTTCTATCTGTCTCTCTCTCTCTTTCTTTTTTTTCCCATTCTCTCTCTCACGGTAAGGAAATATTTCGCAAAAAACAAAGTCTGTTTACAATACACATATATTTAATGTCTGAATTAAAAAATTATTTAAAAATGAATGAAATAAACTAAGACAGACTTTAATACATTTAAAAAATTAAAATTTATATACAATAAAATGAAATTTATATATAAAATAAGGAATAAATAAATAAGCTTTAAACCGGCAAGTTATAATTGTACATTAAACCTCTTAAATATAATTAGTCGTTTTTATGTTCGTAAAGGATTTATCCAATACTATTTATATTTGTACCAAGCTTTGCTGTTATATAAGAGTAGGAATTATAAAAAGTATTTCAATATTACAATATGTGTTGTTTAGATCTAATGTTGTAATATAACATAGATTTTGACAATGTTAATTAAAGTATTTGAGTACTGGTAGTAATTGTACAGTTTTTTTTTTTTTTAATAAATAAATAATAATAACTTTTTTAAGTAACATTTATATACAAAAAAATTATTTTTTGTATATAAAATTTAACAAAGTCTGTTGTCATAGTTTTGATTGAAAATAAGTAAACTGTGAACAACGTGTAATTACTTCTTTTTCAATACTGTAAATGGAAAAAAATAATAAAGAAAATATTAAAGTTCACGAAAAATACAATATGTAGAAGACGTTCTTTTTTCTTTTTTTTTTCTCTCTCTCTCTATCTTACGGTAAGGAAAATATTTTACAAAAATACAAAGTCTGTTGTCATTGTTTTGATTGAAAATAGCTAAACTGTGAACAGCGCGTAATTACTTCTTTTTAAAACTATTAATGAAAAAAAAATACTAAAGAAAATATTAAAATTCACGAAACATACAACGTGTAAAAAACGTTAATATGATTATTTTTTTTTCTCTTTCTTTCACGGTAAGGAAATAGTTAGAAAAACACAAAGTATATTGTCGTTGTTTTGATTGAAAGTATTTAAACTATGTGAACGACGTCTAATTACTTATTTTTTAAAACTATAAATGAAAAAAAAGCAATAAAGAAAGTATTAAAGTTCACGAAAAGTACAATATGTAGAAAACGTTCCCATTATTGTTTTTTTTTTTTTTTTTTTTTTCATGCTATAGAATGCGTTTTATAAATCTTCATTTTCAAAAAACATTTCAAGAATCTTTTTTGTTGCTGATATTTCTTCAAAATAAGTAATTAATAATAAATAATAATAATAATAATAAAGACTAAAAAATAAGAATTGCTTTGATTAAACTGAAAAATAATATTTAGATAACTTTTTTTTATTACAGGAAAAATGTAGAAAAACTATATAGGGAAAATTTATGTATCAAAAACATTTAAAAATTAGAATCATATTATATCGGAAACTTTGTACCGCAATATGTTATTAGCCTCTGTTAACGTAATCACACATAGTTAATTGAAAAAAGTGAATACTTTTTAAGACAAATCATCTGCTTTGGTGTCTACTGGCGGAAATTATTATCAGATTAAATTTACGTATTTTTCTTTGTTATTCGGTTTTTATGGTAAGGAAAATTTTTGAAAAACACAAAATATTTAGTCATTATTTTGTTTAAAAATAATCAAACGTTTAATAGCATAATAATTACCAGGGATACGTTTAAGAAAATATTAGGTCCTTTGAGGATCCTTTACAAAATTATGTATCTTAAAGCAGGACCCTTCACAAAATTTTTTATCCACAAATAGGACCCTTCACAAAACATTTTATCCTAAAACAGGACCTTTCACAAAATTATTTGTCTCTTAAATAGACCATTCAAAGAATTTTTTTCATCTTCAAATTGACCTTTTCACAAATTTAATCATTTAAAAATGAAATCAGGCTTGTAAATAAACAGCTGAGAACACATTATGAAGCTTTTTTATATATGAAGGATACCTGACATTGGTAATTTAAAATTCACAAAATTATGATTAGAATTTTCGCAAATGCAAAAAAAAAAAACTTCATAATTTCACAAAAAACATAACTCGTGAGAAAAGTGTGGAAGACATTTTATTACTTTTCGTTTTAAAATTAAATTACAAAACTATACGTATAGATACAAGAAGATAAACCATTCTCTAAAATAAGAACTATATTAAGTGTTTATGGAGTTTTAAAGAATCATTGCACGATCAGACTGTATTGTTTAGTTTGATGGAAAATGTTATATAATTATTGTCCTCAAAATTGTTTAAGATTTTGGAATATTTAAAGACAAAGATATAACAAAATTTTTATATACCTATTTTATCTTGAATGATTCATTTCAAAATGTAGACTCGTGTGTGTATGTATTATTTTCTGTATATACTTTCTTAAAAAGGTATTATGTATTGAAAATATACTAACTTTCACTGACATATGCGTGTAAACGTTATGATGCAAAGGATCAATTAAAAGTTAAATTCGCATGGTAATCACTTATAAAAGAATTTAAAAATCAGGCTGCAATTTTGAAATTTTGCTATATTTTTTATTTTTTTGTTTTAATTTTATGATCTCCTTTATTATTTAAAATCATAACAATTTTTATTATTAACAATCTATTAACAATTTTCATTATATAATCGATTCTAAATTACTATCATTATTATTATTAATTCAATTGACAATACTTTTTTTTTTCAATTGTGAAAAAAACAAAAGAAAAGAAAAAGGAATATAAAAGAAAAGAAGTAACTAATAATAACAGTAATAATAATAAATTTTAATTTATTGAAAATATGGTACTTTAGAAAATTCTAAAAAAAAAAAAAAAAAAAAAAAAAAAAAGTAGCTTAATTAGAGATACAAATCAACAAGTTAGAATTGTACACTTTTAATTCTTATATATGTCGTTCTTATGTTCGTTTTTATGATTATATATTTAATACTATTTATATTTATATCATGCTTTGCTTTGCTTTCATAGTAAGAATAGGAATTATTAGAAGTATTTCAGTGTTGCATTATGTCTTATTTGGATCTAATAGTTATACTATAACATAGATTCTGAAAATGTTCATTAATGCATTCAAAAATAATTGCATCTTGAGTGTGTTTTTTTCCTCCCACATACGGTTATTTATGTTTAGTTTATTTATTTTTGAAAGCAATTCAGTTATTTAAAACTAATTTGTTTTCACTTATATAATTATCCTAAAAGAGATAAATTATCTTTTAATTTATTTATTTTAATGGATTAAAAAAGTTGCAACTTGTAAATTTAAATACAAATGATTAAAAAAGGTTTAAAAGGTACCCTTTTAAATAATTATTGCAATATTTATATGAGATAATTTGCGGAGCGCGGCGCACGCGCTCCATCCGCGGTAAAACTATATTAGACGACACTTGGGAATTTGAACTTAATATACTTTTATATTAACACCAATATAATTTTTTAAAGAATTAACAGAAAATTTTTGTTTAGCATTTATAAATAAAACTGCTACCACTGGCCGCTTATGAATTTTCCCCGTTTTCCGTTTTACTAGTAGAATCTTGATATAGCTGTTCTGAAAAATATCGCGGCAGAACAGTGTTGAATTCAGTGGGTGGCCAGGGGAAGACATTTCCTCCCCCCCCCCCGGAGCAATAGAATGTTCCCCCCGGAAATTTTTGAAATTTTACGTTTTCAATAGTCAGAAAGTACAATTTCCCCCCCCTCCCCGGAAAATTTTAAATTTTGCCTTTTCAATGGTCAAAAAGTACGATTCCCCCCCCCCCCGAAACTCTATAATGCCCCCCCCCACCCCCGGAGCTACTGAAGTCCCTCCCGAGAAAAGTGTCCGAATTCAACACTGTGGCGCAATGATGTGCTCTAGCACACCGGTTGAGAATCACTAAATTAGAGATCAGCTACTAAAAGTTACATACTGTTAATCATTTACGCATCAAGTCTTACGCGGTGAGGTTTTTAATATTAAGAAAAATTTGTCATTCTCAAACAACAATGGTCTCTTAATCGAATGCCATCTTGTTTGCTTCGTTCCAGTTCCCGCTCACATTTTTTTAACCTCGTCTGCAAGTGACTTTCTCATACTTACACGAGCTTCTCTTTTCTTTTCTTTTTTTTGACTCGATTATTGTATATCACTCTTTGTATTTTTTCTATTTTATCCTTTTAAGAGTGCCTTTTATGTGCCCGATTCCGATGCATTATTATTCCACCTTTGTTTATGAAAGACAGTATTTCATCAATAATAAGTCGACTTTCACTTTTAACATATGCTTTTATTTCTTCCTTGTTTTAAACTTCCTGTTCCTTTTAAAAATCTTGTTAGCGCTGCTGTTTCTCTTTGCTATTTATGAGAAATAAATGATTGTCGATTTCTGTTTAATCAGGTTAGCGTTGAATCGGTCGTAATTTGCAGTGGAAAATTACTCATAAGTTCTTAATAATACAGGTATTTGATTCGTTAAGAAAATATACCTCGCCTATTATCTTATTTTGATTTTAATTTTACAACAATGGGGACATTACTATTTATATAGATTTTACCATGACAAAAGTTTTGATATTGAATTGAAAAATAAAATGGAAGCATATTTACTAAGAGGAAAATAATTAAGATATGTGTATATACAATCATTATATAATACTACAAATCAACATCTACATCGACTATAAAATAACCCAATGAAAAAAGTTTAAACTCGATTAGACAATCAAATGGAATAACTACAAATAAAATTGAAGATTGTGGTAAGTGGCTCGTTTTCAAGGGCAATACCACGCAGTCACAGAAAATTACGGTTAATTTCTGAGGTAAAAATCAGGAAAATGTCTTAATACATAATTTTCTATCATTGTCCGATTAATCGTAACGAATATATATATGCATATGTATGTGTGGTGTGTGTAATATTTTTTTTCATTTTGTAGCATTTTATGGCTAATGCAAAGGTGAAACCACACATGTTATTTGTGGTAACCAAGGTAATTAGGGCCTGTATGTTCTGCTTCGATTCAATTAATATTTCCATTTTTTCCCTAGTTTACTATATTTTCAATTCCATGTTGCTCTTGATATAATGATTTGTTTAAAAGAATTTTATAATGGTTTATACATAATTTTTAATTTGTGTAAATTCTTTTGTTATTTATACAAAATAAAGTAAATTTTTATCAGCTGTTCCTATCTACAATGGAAAATTATCCCAATTTTTAACAGTCCTATATATGATAGAAAAATTGTATCTATTAACAAAATGCATTCCAAAATTTAGTTAACTTAATCCATACATATATATAGAGATATAGGGATAATATGTATAGATATAACGATACATTTCCCTTCAGCAATTTCCTCTACTAAGGGGTATGAGAATACTTTTGTGCAACTTTCTATATGAGGTGTAGAATTTATATATAAAGAGTAATATGAAAAAAATTAATTAAATTTAAAAGCGCATACCGAATTTTAAAATGTACTCCACAGGAATTATTACACAAAGATAATACTGTAACGGATCTCTTTTGTGTGCCTCTGTAAATTAATTTTAAAAATGCTATGAATTCTCTGTTTTAACGTGATCGTAGTGAAATTCAGTGATTTATATCAGTTTATTCAATACATTAAAAATAGCGTTAATGTCATTAGAATACTTTCCAAACGACGTTGATTCTCCTACATAGCTCATGTAACACTTAATGTATCTAGTAAAAATAAAAATAGTAACATACTTTGCTAATAGATATAATGAAAACAAACATATTTTGGTTTTAAAAATAAAGTTATTACGAAACAGAACCGCAAAATTTCAACATTTTTTTTTTTTTATGTATTAATTTACGGGAGTAATTAATCATAATTTCCATGCCTCAGTGCATCTTTGTAGCTTTCTATCTTGTAAACCATCAAAAGATTTTAGATCAAAATGCAACAAGAAAATATAATTTATTTAAATTTTTCGCTGCAACACATTTGATCAAAAGAGGATGAAAACAAACAAAACGTTCTCATATTGACACAGGAGAGCCAGAAGTTTTGTATATCCTCATGAGTAAATAAAAAAGAGGATTTTAAAATAGTTTTGCGTTTTTAATTCACTGGTATTTAATGTATTTTCTTATTTAAACTAACTAACTTCCTTAGATACAGTCAAAGCATCATTTCAACTTTCTGTTAGTATCAAAACATCATTTCAATTACTTGTTGCAATTTTATTTTCTTCTTCTTTTTTTTTATGGTTAATTATTTGTTAGGAATCTCATACATAGTTCATGAAACAATTGATGTACTCTTTTAGTAAAAAATAAAAATAGTAACATATTTTGGACAAGTGACAAAAATTCGATGTGGTGTAAATTGAGTTTAAAGATAATTGACGTTAAATTTAAACATCAATAATAATTGACTGAACTGAAATAAAAAACTGCCGCTTGTTTCATTGTGATCTTTGAAGTCTTTTTTCAATAACTGTAAAAAAAAAAAAAAAAAAAAAAAAAAATAGAGTAAAGTTTTTTCTTTAATTTATAGTTAATCACTATTGATTATTATTCGGCAAAAGTGGTTTATCTTTAGTACGCAGCACATAATTAGAAAATCACTTATATTTCTTAACCTGAAAAGAAAAAAAAAGTGTATTTCCAGGTCGCTGTGCACTTAATTCAATTTTGTTACTTATACACTCTTGGCTTCTGGAGGTCCTCATATAATAAAAACAAACATATTTTGGTTTTAAAAATAAAGTTATTAAAAAATAAAATTTCAACATTTAATTTATATATTAATTTCCTTGAGTATTTAATAACAATTTCCATGCCTCAGTGCATCTTTGTAGCTTTCTGTCTAGTAAACCATCAAAAGATTTCAGATCAAAATGCAACAAGAAAATCTAATTTATTTAAATTTTTCGCTGCAACACATTTGATCAGAAGAGCATGAAAACAAACAAAACATTCCGTGGCTGTTTTTTCCAAGGCTTCCGCAAAAATTTTCCCGTCCATTGCAGTCCAGTTATTTTTCACACTTGCGTCGGATTCTGTTACAACAAATATACTTGTCACGCACGAGGCTTGCATGATGCGGGTAACGAGTGACTGACCTGAAAAAATAAATACGATAAAACTCTCCATTAAAATTCATTTTTCTTTTTCACATTTTTGATGCAATGTTAAGAAAACATCGAAGATTTTGACAGATCATTTCTTATGCATTAAAATATTTAATTGCTATAAAGGACGTTAAATACTAATAAAAACATTAAAAGATCTTAATATACATGTTTCGATTGAATTTACTCAATCATCATCAGAAAAAGAAAATACAAATAAACACAAAGATGGAAAATGACAAAAAACAATTACAAAAAAAAAAAAAAGAAAGAAAGAAAGAAAAGAAAAAAAATTGTCATTTTCCATCTTTGTGTTTATTTGTATTTTCTTTTTCTGATGATGATTGAGTAAATTCAATCGAAACATGTATATTAAGATCTTTTAATGTTTTTATTAGTATTTAACGTCCTTTATAGCAATTAAATATTTTAATGCATATTTTTGAAATGTTAATGGACGTATATGAAAACTTCTATTTAAAATTAAGATCATTTCTTAATGATCTGTCGAAATCGATGTTTTCTTAACATAGTCGGCATTTTCTTAATGTTTTCCAAAATTACTGATTTAATCAGGGATTCAAGTATTTTCAAGCATTTTTACCAGAATTTTCGTACAATAACATTTCGCTTATATAACGAAAAAATTAGCTTCAGACATAACGACCAAGTACTGATTTTTTTTTTTTTTTTAACACATAAAATCCCTTGAATTTTCTGATGCTCCGCCCAGAAATCTCAATATTTTCTTTACGCAATCTTCCACTCTGTAAAAAAGAAAAAAAATCTGTAAAGTTACTACACTTTTTCTAGGAAACTGGGGTTCCTAAAACTTTTTATCTAACGGCAACAGCAAAAATTCATGCAACAGATCCTTCTGCTACATGAATTTTTGCTATTACCTTTACATAAAAAGTTCTAATAATCCCAGTTTCCTCCTACACTGTAAAAAAAAATTCTGTAGTCCTACAAATGTAAAATTGCGGAAATCTGTATGGTTTCAAAAATTTTATCTGTGTACTGTACGAGAAAAAATGTAAATCTACAAAACTAATTTTTGTAAACGAGTCTACTAAAATTACAGTTATCCTACTAATGTTTTACCTGTAACTTGGGTTGCAGTTGCATGAAAAATTCTTGGAATCCCAGTTTCCCCCCCCCCCCAAAAAATTAGTAACCTTGCATATTTTTAGATTTTCAGTGCAAATCTGTATCTGTTGCATGGATTTTTGCTGTTGCCGTTGCATAAAAACTCTAGCAATCCCAGTTTCCTTCTAGCCCGCGAGTAGTCGCGACTTTTTTCACAACGTCATTAGTCGCGCTCGATCTTTTCGCCGCTGGTCCCCGTATATCAAATATGTAAAATAAGAAATATTTTTCACCTAATATACGAAAATAACATTACAACGAAGATATAAATTCGCTGTTTTCTTAAATTATGCATTTTATTCATGAGATCTGGAGTAATTGGAAAAAGAAAAAATGAGCTCACATTAGTAATTTTTACGTAGACTTTTTCGCCGATTTCAACTTTGTTTCTAAAAATGTACCTGAAAGAAAAACAGAGGTGTCCTGTTACTTCACTAAGTTGGTCGAGAAAGTTAGCTACATGGTAGATCTCCGTTGTATTTGTAATGTGATGTAAGTTAAGAGAAGATAAGTCATACGGGCGGCGAAAAGACCGACACGTGACTACTGACGGGATAGTACATGAATTTTTTACTATTAACGTTACTTAAAAAATTCTAGAAATCCCAGTTTGCAAGACGCAAACTTTAAATGATATGTCAAAACCTCCGACGTTTTCTTAACACAGTTGATATTTTCTTAACGTTTTCCAAAATTTCTGATTAATTTAACCAGGCTTCGTACGCGTCCAGCGCCAGAATTTGTATTAAATTATATTTGGTTTATTCAATCCTCTCGCTGACTATCCCATGATTTCCGCGGGGATGCATTTTTCATTCTAATTAAGGGTGTATTTCGATTCAAACTTCTTATTTTCCGATTTATTTTTGAATTCACTTTTGCTCTCAAACGCATCAAACTTGCAGATTCTCGTATTTAGAAAGGACACAAGGTGCCGTGATTATCAATTCTTTGATAAATCTAAAAAATATTGCAAAAAAAAAGCGATCAAAAACGGTATTTTGAACACATTTTTCCGAAGCGGGAGATCGGTGAACGAAAAAAAGATGCTGATTAAGGTAATTAGTCATGCTGATTAAGGTAAATGTTTATAAATCAAATTCCAATGAATTGAGCATAAAAAGACATCACACGGCGCCTCATACGTCCCTTCAAGAATCCCTTCAGCAAGTTTCATGTTTCTACTTTTAAAAATGTGTCTGAAATTGTATCGGAAAATTTCGAACTGTTGAAGGTGAAAAAGCGTTTTTTCGAATACACCCTTAATCTTCCATGATTATTCCTACCAATTATTTTTTTTATAATAAACTTTCCCTCGTTTAATCAAATTATTTTCTCGAATAAATTAGACAAAAATTACTATTTTGAAAATCCGGTAATAAAATAATAAAAATTCTGTAAATGTACAATTTTTGATAAAACAATTAATCAGTGAGAGGATTAATGAAAAAAATAGCTTCAGGTATAACAACCAATACTTTACGAAATTTTTGGCTCTAAAACACTTGAAATTCCTCGAAATTATCTGATGTCCTTCCATAAATTCAAATATTTTCTTTACGCAATCGTGTACACTGTTTAAAAAAAATTGTAAAATTATTAAACTTTTTCTAAGAAACTGGAATTTCTAGAAATTTTTATATAACGGTAACAGCAAAATTCATGTAACAGATCCTTCTGCTACATGAATTTTTGCTATTACCTTTACATAAAAAATTCTAAGAATCCCAGTTTCCTTCTGTTACATGATTTATTTATTTATTTATTTTTATTACCGTTACATAAAAAGTTCTAAGAACGCCAGTTTTATATATATATATATATATATATGAAGTTTAGCAACTCTACAGTTTTTTTTAACAGTGTATTTTATTGTATTTTATTTTTTTTATGTTTTCTTAACGCTTTTCAGAAGATCCGTAAAATTTTCTTGTTCATCAGAGCCCAATATTTTCCACACGTGCACTCATTGTTACGCATGTTTGCAGGGTGCGTGTAATCGATTTTGGAAGTTGATCGACCCGAAAATAAAGAAATGCTCACAAAAAAATTAATATAATTCAAGCTGAAGCTTTTTTAGGTGCGTTCGTAGTTATATAAATACGTAGCACATATCGTTCAATCAGTCCGTCCGTCTGTCCGCATATAACAGAGGTTTGTAAAAAAGTTTCTCGTGCATTACACAGTTATTTTTTACACTTGTGCTACATTTTGTAACACATGTACTACATTTAGGCACAAGGTTTGTCCGATAGAGATAGCTCTTTCTGGAATTTGATTGACCCAAAAAATAAATTAAGATGAAATTTAGTCTAAATGCAATCGGATATCCTTTATTTTATCATGCTTCAATCAATACATTCAAAACGTAGAAATCTACATTTTCTATATTGTGACACGATAGCAATATTTTGTTAATGAGATGGCATGACCATGCATGCGTGTGCACGTAAAGATTGCGCGAATTGCGGGTGCTGTGTAAATGAAATGATGCATTTTATAGTTATCTCTACCGATGTCCAAGGTAGATAATGGAGAGTGATTTGTTTTTATAATTACTTCTTTTCTTGTCATGTTCTTGATCTTTTTAGAACGTGTAAGGTTTCGTGACGGCTTGAAGTGTATCACTTGAAATGATTGAATATTCTAGCTCAGCATTTACCTTGAAATGCAGTGCATTTTAAATTGGGATTTCCCTAATTCGTGTATGTATAAGTTAGTTTTAAAATCGTATGTGCTTAAGTGTTCACAAAAACTAGTAATGAGTGACATTATAACACAAATAAAACATTATTAAACATGGCATAAAAACTAAAATTATCAATATGTATATTATATTTATTTATTTAAGATATGTTCCAAATTTCTTGTGGAGTTCATAGAAAAAAATATTGATTATTCTTTCAGAAGCAAAGATAAATAAGTAAATTAATTAAAATTCAAATAAAATAAAACAAAAATAAAGAACTTATAAGTTGTTTATCAATCCTACATAAAATCATGCTAAAGACTTGTCAATTAATGAATTATATTAAGCAGGTTTGTATCCATCGCATGACTTGAAAAATCTGCGTTGAATATTGGTACAGAAACTCTCATTTTTTCCTGATTAAGATGGAATATACACTGTAAAAAAACAAAGTATAAAAGCACACATAAAACGTTCTAATACTGCTTTTAAGTGCATAAAATATAATATAAATTATTTAAAATAAATTTAAATTAAAATCACAAAACGTTTTCTTCAGCCAAATTCACATGACCATTGTCAGTGGTTACTCTGTATGTAGTATATACCTTCTTGTTTATATTCGTCCACAATACTTGTACCAAAATTCGAATCCGGCAGAAAGCAAGTCGGTAATATACTTCAGTGATAATATGCAACACAAGAAACTGTTGTATTTAAATGTGAATCAGTATATATAATTATTATATAGGTTTGTTTTTTAATATTGCGCTATCGGTTCTATTTATTTCTAAAAACAGGTATTTTCTTCTTGAATGACAATAAATGCCCATCTTGAAAAACGGAACAGGACCATTACCAAAGCTTTGTGAAAAAATTACATTTTTCGTATTTTTAAAGTAATTTTTTTGACAGTTTATCGTAGAATTTCTACAAATGATCTATTTATCTGAAACTTTAAGAAACAAGAATAAAATAAATGTTTCCTTATTTGCTAATAAAATATATTCATGTGCTATTTAAATCTTGCTATTTTTCAAATTATGTTGAATACTTCTTATTGGTACATAAATATTTCTGCCGCTGAATTTAATATATCAGCTATATGCTATCAAATAAGCATTCAAAATGAACAAAGGGGGGAAAGAATGGTTAGTGTGGTTATTGTTTTAGGTGTCGTTGATAACGCAGTTAATATGACTTGACCAGAATAATATGTAAGAACCAAAAAAAGCTAATCACGCTCGTGAATGTGCATGAAATGTCGAATAATAATAGCCGAAATGTGCATGTGGCGATTGAATAATAATAATAATAAAATGAAGGTAACATTTTAAAATAATTACATAATGTATATTAGACATTCTAGTACATGATTAACCTCTAGTGAATAAAAAAGTATGTTATAGTTTTAAAAAACAAATTTAAATAACATTTTCATTTACGTCATATGCATTTTTTCTGTTTGGCTGAAATTATGAATACTCTTCCTTTATTCTTTTACAACAATTTAAAACTTTCCAACTGCACAATTCATCCTAGTTTTAATATAATGGACTCGTCTTTACGCTGCTAATATTATGTAGCCATTTATAGTTGCATAATTTAGACTCCCAAATGGCAAATTGAATTTAAAAAAAAAGAAGGGAAAGAAAAAACTGCGAACTCATGCAGTTCAGATTAACCTCATTTTCTACGTTTTGTCGGAAACGAGTTTATTTATTTTTTCATACATCTTTTTTTTTTTTTTCCTACAATTCACAAACACGCACCATTCCAGCTGAAAACCGGTCGTGTTTGGAAACAGTCCCCTGTCACCTGATTTAGTTCAATGAGACTTAGGCGCAATTTATCTATTGGCTAGCCTTGGAAGATTGCTATTATTTTTTAAATATTATTGACTTTTTCCGGATAATTTATTTGATAGGAATTTCAAATCGGTTTAAAGGACACGATAAAACTCACATTTAAAAGCTTTTAGTTTGTTATAGATATATTTTATTTTTTATAAATTAATTCCTGCCTTTTTTTTTTTTTTTTTTTCAATAGACGTTGTATAATGAAGCTTTAAAAGCACAAAAACATTGAAATTCATGCACCCATAAAATATAAATAAAATATATAAAAAAATAAATAAATCTGTGAAGTTACAAAAAATTTCTCTAAGAAACTTTGATTCGTAAGACTTCTTATGTAACGCAACAACAAAAATTCATATGAGAGATACACATTTTACTTTTTTGATTATTAATAATCAAAATAGGAAAAATAAAAAAAAATGGCCTTTATGCAAACCAACTTCAGTTATCCACTGCAAAAAAATAAATAAATAAAATAATACTAAAATGCAACTATCTTTATAAATTTCTTCCATTTTTGCATTAACGAATAGGTCTTTTCGCTTGTGGATGTAACTCTTTTAATCTTAAAAGTTATATTCCTATAAGTATCATTATAAGAAAGAAAAGCAAAAGTTCACTTTTCATGTATTATTTAATGAATGGTCAAAAGGACTTTATCAATCTTTGATAATAATCTATTTGTACATTGAACATCTATCTGTAATTTAAATGTTTAAGTTTGCCTTCATATTGATCCTTATTGTGGTAAAGTTTACTCATCAATCTCAATTTCCGAAATATTTTCTATCGGACACTTCAAAATAAAACTTCGGTCAATGCTTTTTACATGTTCATACATAAACAACTAATTATATCCTATTTGCAAGTTCTCTTAACAGTTAGAAAATAAATGAATAATTTAACCCCTTAATGATTTTGCCGTTTGACCGTACGAACAAGAAGAGTTTGCTTGTTTCGTTACTAAACATTTTTGTCTCCTCTTACTTTAAATTGCAATATTCATCACATTTAAGGGTGTATTCGAAAAAACGCTTTTTCACCTTCAACAGCTCGAAATTTTCCGATACAATTTCGGGCACATTTTTAAATGTAGAAACATGAAACTTGCTGGGGGATTCTTGAAGGGACGTATGAGGTGCTGTGTGATGTCTTTTACGCTCAATTCATTAGAATTTGATTATAAACATTTACCTTATCAGCATGACCCTTTTTTTCGTTCACCGATCTCGCGCTTCGGAAAAATCTGTTCAAAATGCCGTTTTTGATTTCTTTTTTTTGCAATATTTTTTACATTTATCAAAGAATTGATAATCACGGCACCTTGTGTACTTTCTAAATAAGAGAATCTGCAAGTTTGATGCGTTTGAGAGCAAAAGTGAATTCAAAAATAAATCGGAAAATAAGCAGTTTGAATCGAAATACACCCTTAACGGCGGACATATATCGATCATACAAGGCGAATAATTTAGTACATGAAATTGGTGCACGATCCCTACTTTTAGTTTATTGCATTAAATAAATTAATAAATAAAAGAGGTAATTAAATAAATTAATAAATTTAAGAAGTAGAATTGGAAATAAATCCAATTCCTTGGTTTTACTTTTCGTGAGAGACATTATGGTAACGAAGAACAATTTCAACCCTTAAATGCAGCCATGTTGCCTTTCGATTAACTCAACCAATTTAGTTTTATAAAATGCTATTAGAAATATATTAGAGCCCTAATGCCTAATGTTGCCAAAAAATATGTACTTAAAATATCATTAAATCATTTTTAACATGTAGATGACTACACTATTGTTTTTTACGATTAAGATGACTTTTATTTTTTTATTTTATGTATTTATTTATTTATTGAATTGTTGTTACAAGTGCTTTTTGTTCTGTGATCGGAAGCTTGCGAAATACCCTATTTTGTTCTGCTGTAGCAAGTAAAATTTATTTCTTAACATAGTTCTTAAAGTTCATGTGTGGTTAATCTTATAAAATTTTATCAGGGAAAGTTTGCTTTTCAATTAAATCCCAGTGTTGCTGATTAGTAACAAATTCTTTTTAACCCTTTCGGTTCTGGTGTGCTATTAATAGTACATGTCTTTTCATCCAGTATTATATTGTCTTAACAATTATTTGGTTACTTTCTGCATATAGAAATGATAGTATATGTCTGTGCCTTTCTTGTTATAAGTTCATTTATATTTTCACAATTAGTAATACTACTACTACTACTACTACTACTACTACTACTACTACTACTACTACTACTAATAATAATAATAATAATAATAATAATAATAATAATAAACGTTTACTCAATTCCCTTTGCACCATTGACGATTCCTTTATTTTATACACATATTTCACTCTTTAAATTTAAAATACAGGTTCCTTTTCTCAACGAATCATGTATGATAAAACGTAAAAACCATTAAAAAGTTGTAATATCTGTTAAACCATCTTATAGTTCGCTATTTTCCAAATGTCTTCATAAACTCCGCCTTGGCCTGTTATAATACAAATATGAATTGAATAGCACAGAAAATAAGTATATTTGTTGCATTTCAGACAATGACATGATTCATAAACATCAGTAAGTTTATTTGGATATCTACGATTAACATTATTAAAGTAAAAATTATTTTGTTCTCGAACTGGAAAAAAATTTGGACCCCGAAAGGATTATGCCGTAAACCATACTTAAAATAAAATGTAATTTGTAAGTATTTTATGTACAAATCATCAATGAAATTAAAGCTGAAAACATTTTAAGAGCCTACTTCATCCAAATGAAAGACCCGTTCACTAATACTATCCTATGGAAGAAATTTATAAAGATATCTCGGTGCATTTTAATATTTTTAAATGATTTTTTCTAGCATAGCTGAGATCGATCTGTATGCAGGCCATTTTTTATTATTTTGATTTCGTTTACTGAAATTTTTTATGGGCACGCTTTCACTTTTGGAACTGATTTGGAAAGTGAAAACACCCTCATAAAATATCTCTGCAACCAAAATCGAAAAAGTAAAAAACGGCCTGCATTCAGATCAATCTCAGCTATCGAATGCTAGAAAAAAAAAAATCATTTAAAAATATCGAAATACAACCAAGATATATCTTTATAAATTTCTTCCATAGAACTGGCATTAGCGAACAGGTCTTTTCATTTACCTGAAGTAGCCCCTTAATGAATAGGGGGTAGGTTCAATGAATTTTGATTGATTTATTTCATTTTCCATATGCCCATATAATTTACTTATCTACTCATTAGTTTTTCAAGTCATTGAATCTTTAGAACGTTGAACTTAACATCAATTACAAATTTAACAATAAAAAATTTTAACTGCTTATAGTTTTATTACCCATCATCTAAAAATATTGCATTACACTAATACCTTTTATCGTTTTACTTATGTTTCATGGCTTCTTGCACGCATTTCTGAGTTCGGTACCTCCAAATTAATTTATCTCATTACGGCGCGTTTAATAAAGTAATTATTATAACATTACCAGATTATTTGTTTCTTGATCTCACACATAATAAAATTACGTTTATATTGTACATGTATATTTGTAATTAATTTAATCGTTCATAGGATTTTCCTGTCGAATCTTCCGAACATTGAACTTGGTATTAAAAGATTTTGACGCTGATTAAAGTTATATTTAGTTTTGTCTGTAAAAAAAGCATGTCTTTTATCAGTTTATACTTACATGGTTTCTTTATGGCATTTTTTTTTCGAACAATATCTGTGTTTTTATTGTGATGTATTTAATAAAGGGATAATTGTAATATTGTATATTAATTTTTAGCCTTTATTTACTTTTTTCATTTATTCTATTTGACACTCGTAAAACAGCATCGTAGTTTTCCATCTCCCCCTAAACAAACCATCTTCTTATGCGAGCATATCTATATTTAAATCTTTTAATTTTTCTATATAAAATCATTTTTCCAAAGAAATGTACATATTGTACAAACAGATTCCAAGATTTCTCGTCAAATTTTCAATTATTACAATTGCTTCAACTAATCGGTTCCTCTTTTTGTTTGTTTGTTTTTTCTCTCTATTAAAAGTCTGCCTATTGAAGGTGTAAATTTATTTTTATTTATTTAAATTTTTGCGTGCAAAATCCTTTTGTAAAGAAATAAATTCTACCATCTACAAATTCGTTAACTACTTCAACCAATCGGTTACTTTTTTTCCCTTAAAAGTCCGCTTACTGAAGGTACAAATTTGTTTTAATTTATTTAAATCTTTGCATGCAAAATCCTTGTATAAAGTAATAAACACAAATTCACAAATTCGTCCTCATTCAATTATTATATTGAAATCATTTACCTAAAGAAATCAGTCCCTTGCATGCGCGAATTTATCTTTCAACTTTCTAATTCTTGCATCAAAACCACTTTTCTAAAGCTTGTACTCATTAAATTGTCTTCTTATACATCAAAATCTGGTATATATACAATATGAAACACGATGGTGTTTTATGACTGTCGCATTGAATAAATAAATGAAGAAGTAACTACAAAGTAACTTTTAAATGACAGTTTCGAGGTGATAAATCATGTTCCATCAGAATAATTTTTTGCGAAAATTAATTAAAGGAATAAAGTTTTTTTTTTTTTTTTTTTTTTTTTCTGAATTTCGTTTTTCTAAGGAAATCATTCTAATGTATGATGATATTTGTATTTCAATTTTGTAATTCTTATAACGAAATAATTTTTCAAAAGAAATCGATCTCTCGCACGCACAAATGTGTCTTTCAACTTTCTTTTTCTACTTCAAAATATTTTTTCTAGAGCTTTTCGATAAAAAAAATTGCCTTGTTTCACTCTTAAAAGGTACATCGACATCCGTATTCATAAAATGTGGCTCATACTTAGAGGAAGTAATTTTTAAATATCAGCTTCAGGTTGATAAATTCTGTATCATCAAAATGATTTTTAGGAAAAAGTTATTTAGAAAAGATGTTTTTTTAATAAAGAAAAATTATATTTTTAAAGCAACATATTAAAGAAATCAGTTTCTTGCATACGCAAATTTGTGTTCCAATTTTCTATTCTTATACTTAAATAGTTTTCCTTGGAAAATGATTTCTTGCACGCGCAAATTTGTCTTTCAACTTTCTAATTCTTTCTTCAAAATATTTTCGCCAATGCTTGTATAGGTAAAATACATAGCTGCCAACTTGTACGGTTTGGCCGTACAATGTACGGATTTTGCTCTAAGTGTACGGTTGTACGGATGAACAGTACGATTGTACGGTTTGCGCACGGAAAAAACAATCGCGGAGAAATGCAAATTTCGTGACAGGATCGCCGAAAAATCGGAACAGTTCGTCAATATTTCGTGGATAAACGACGATTTTGTCACTGCTTTTGTCAACGAACTTTGTGGAAAAATCGCTGAAAAGCGCGAATTTCTTGTGCGGAGCGCGGAAAAAACTGCGATTTCACCAAAATATCGAAGATGAAATGCTGATTTCGTTTGAAGACCGCGGGAAAACGCCGATTTCGTCTAAAGATTACGGATATAACGCGATTTTGTCAAAATATCGAGGGAAAAAACGCCGTTTTCGATAAAAGATCGCTTAAAAATGTTTTGTCAAAAGATCATTGAAAATAATGCCGATTTCATCAAAAGATTACGGGAAAAACGCCGATTTCATCAAAAGATCACGAAAAAACACCGATTTCGTCAAAAGATCGCGGGGATAAAACGTCCTTTTCGAGGAAAATCGCGTAAAAATGCAAATTTTGTCAAAAGATCGTCGAAAAAACGCAGATTTTGTCAAAAGATCGCGGGGATAAACGACGTTTTCGAAAAAAAAATCATGCGAAAATGCAAATTTTGTGAAAAGATCATCGGGAAAAAAAACCCGCCGATTTCATCAAAAAATCACGGGAAAACGCCGATTTCGTCAAAAGATCGTGGAAAAACCGCCGATTCGGATAAAAAAATCTCAATAAATCGCCGATTTTGCTAAACTATCGCAGATAAATCTCTGATTTCGTCTGAAGATCGCGGATAAAACGCCGATTTCGTCTGAAGATCGACGATAAAACGCCAATTTCGTGAAAAAGTTGCGGAAAACAGTGAATTTTGTCAAAGAATTTCTGGAAAAATTCAGATTTTGTCAAAAGATCGTTAAAAAAAGGCTGATTCAACAAAAATCGTGAATTTTGTGAGAGGATCGCTGAAAAAAATGTGCACTTCATCAAAGACACCCAGTAAAATATGCATAATTAATGCCAGTAAATATACCTTTCCTCCCATCCCCTCAACTGCTGTAACCTTTCAGGAAATTTGTTGTGAATTTAATCTGCCTTATCTATTACAGATCATCATGCAGGGCAGTTTTTTGAAAACACATTCCCAAAGTATGAAATTGGAAAAACATTTTCTTGTGTAGCCTCATGTTTTTATTTTTCAAAATATAAGTAGAAAAATAAATATAAAAGTAGCATAGAAAATATTGTTGAGAAATTATATCCTTTTTTGCATTGCATATGCAATGCATTTTTAAGGATGTAAGAATACATCGAGAAAATTGTAAGGATTTCAGAATTGACATGTTGGCAGGTATGTAAAAAAAATCGTCTTATTTCACTTCCGAAAGGTACATCGACATTCGTCTATATAAAACGTGGCACATACTTACACGAAGTAATTTTTAAATGACATCTTCAGGGTGGTAAATCCTGTTTCATCAAAATTATGTTTGGGAAAAAGTTACTTAAAAAAATGCATTAAAGAAAAGTTATGTTTTTAAAGAAAATTAAAAAATATATGTATCATTTTTCTAAAGAGATCAGTCTCTTGCATGCGGAAATTTCCTTTCAACTTTCTAATTCTTACTTAAAAAAAAAAAAAAAAAAAAAAAAAAAAAAAAAAAAAAAAGCTTGTATGTAAAAAAAAGTCTTGTTTCACACTCAAAAACTACATCGACATACGTATGCATAAAACATGGCAAATACTTACACGAGGTAATTTTTAAATGACAACTTCCGGATGATAAATCTGTTTGTTTCATCAGAAAGATTGTTAGAAAGAAAATTATTTTATTAAAGAAAATTACATCTTTAAAAAAAGTCATTTTATCACAGTATCATTTTTCTTAAGAAAACAGCCTCTTTATACAGTAATTTGTCTTTGATTTCTAAGGAAAACGATCTTCACGCGCTGATTTGTCTTCCAACTTTCTAATTCCTACTTCAAAATCTTTTTTTTTCCAAAGTTTGTATGGGTAAAAAAAAAAAAAAAAAAATAGTCTTGTTTCACTTCCAAAAGGTACATCGACATCCGTCTATGTATAAAACGTGGCACATACTTACACGAGGTAATTTTTAAATGACAGCTTCAGGGTGATAAATCCTGTTTCATCAAGAATGATTTTTAGGGCGACTAACCGGTCTAATCGTTTGCGGTTTCCAGATTTGACCCTTGTTAATGAGTTTTTGCATCCCTTTGCCTTCAGACGGACCGACAAAAGCGAGAGAGAGAGAGAGTTTTTTTTTATTAACTGCATGCAGATTATGTATGTATGTTATACATCACATCCGAACCAAACTTAGGAATTGATTTATTTAATTAGCCCTTTTTTGTGTGAAATCGGATCGTAATAAAATTTGAATAAGTCGCGAATAAGTGTGTCAAACACGTGGCATACGCTAATCGTGGCCAACAGCAATGAATTAACTTCTCCGACATGATGTATCCTATACGGTACACACCTTTACAATTCAATTTTTTTTCTCACGTCAGGGCTCCCAAATGGTCCGTGAACTGAACACCAATATCTTTTAACAGAAAATTTCATAGTAGGTTTCTACAACATTTGTGCTAAAACTAACCTCCGAAGGCGTTTTATGCACAATGTGTAAGAAAAATATAAAACTAAAATCTTTCTAAGAAAATATAGATGTTCAGTTGACGGACCATTTGGGAGCCCTGTCACGTATATAAATAATGCTAAAGAAAGAGAGAGAGAAATTGGTGTAAATAGAGCCTAACAAGTAGCAACACTAAAATAAAATAGCAATTTATTTTTATATTGCTTTTTTCGCCAGCTACGTGTTACATAAAAATGGCTTGCAGCAGAAATGTACGAAATGTACAAAAATGAAAGCGTCAATAATTTTACTGTGTGTTAAGATGTCATTTGTAGAGTGCATTAATATTAAAAAATTTTTAAATATATATTTATTTTATTATTTTAATTTTTTTTTTCAATGTAAAAATGTTAAATAAGATTTTAAAAACTCTAAGAAATTGTCAAAACATATATTTTTTGTGTCTTCATGTATCATCGTTCAATCTTTCTTAGTTATCAAATTCATGATGGAAATTAAAAAAAAGTATCTAAATAAATCCACAAATAGATTATTACATGCATAAATTATTTTTAAATACATATTTTTAAGAATTTTATTTTAAAGAGCAGTCACTTTTTGACTATCTCTATTTGTAAACGAAAAAAAAAATGTCATTTCAAATGTTCTAGAATTATAATATAAAGATTTTATTCTGAAACAGTGGTAGCGACAAGCGTTGTTGGATTTCATCTGGCAAGCGATTGCAAAAGGTTAGTATATTGGTTAAACTAAATAAAAGCGATGAATAAATAATAAATAATTGAAAAACTTATAACGATAAAAGTGAAGCATTTAAAATTCAAAGGGGGCAAATGCCTAACATTGCTCTCGCTAAACGTCACCTCTGCTCTCATATCTTTTGAATATTGATAGTTTGATAAAACTGGCAGCTTACAATAATTCCATTCTAGCCAATACAATTTTTTTTTTTTTTTTTTTTTTTTAAGCTTACTTCCATCCTCACAAGGAAAAAGTATTGCATTCGTGTAGAATTTCGATGGATTTATACGTTTTAGTGCTCAGAGATCCCGAAAAACATGTTTTTGCTGAATGTCTGTCTGTAGTCTGTAAGTCTGTAACTTTGTTTGTCTGTATGTGATATAAATTTTGTTTGCGCTCTATTTCAAGAATTAGAGCACGGAATTTAATAAAATTTTATAGTCAGGTAGTCCCTAATATAAATTTTTGCTCATTGTTTTTTGGTGTAAAAAAACCCCAAAAAGTGGCACTGCTGTGCTATACTTCACCATTCCTGCAATAGCTCTATCTCAAAAACTAATGCACGAATTTTCATCGAACTTCAGATTTAGTTAGACGTTGACACAAATTGTTGCTGATTAAGTTTCGGTGTTAATCATTCAACAGATGCCGCTGCTATGCTGAAATTTTCACGACTTTCACAACAGCTCTATCTCAGAAACTAATGCTTGGATATTCCCCAAACTTCAGATTTAGTCGGCCTTTGACGTAAGTTCTTAATAATTAGATTTCGATCTAAACTATCCAACAAGTGGCGCTACTATGCTGCATTTTGTTGGATTTACACGATTTCAGTGATAGTCAGATCTCAAGAACAATTGCAGGGAATTTCATATCTTTAGAATCCTCATGATAGACATAGATTGCCATTTGATTTTGCAGTGTGGTAGCAAATTTTAAAGTATCAACATGTATGAGATAGAAATTTTTTGTTATGATTGGCACATAGTCTATTTATTTGGTTGATTTTACTCTAAAATATCACACATCTTAATCGTTTAAATTAATGTAGTATATCAATATGTGAAACACCTACACCATATACAAAGTTCTTTTGTAAGGTATTAATAATCAATCGTTTTAAAATATTTTCTCAAAAATTGCAATTTTCTTAAGTTAGGGCATTCTTCTTTTAAGAGGTTTGTTCGACACACAAGCTTTCAAATCATAGCAGCTTTTTCTGTTTCAAACTATCTACTTTCGATTCTTTCATCAGCAAAAAAGCGTGGTACACAAAACCATCACAGGCGTAGCCGAACTTTCTTTTCAAAATCTTTCAAGAAAATAATGTGAACGCCCAAGATTTTCAAGTTTCATTACTTCAATGATGGACAGTGTGATAGGAATATCAGTGAATTGATAAAATTTCGTAACTAAAACTTAAAAAAAAAATTCGCTTATTGTATGTAAATATAACAAGAAATGCAGCAATATTGATATTCCTTAAAAAATTACAACATTATTATAATTACTTTACTAAATGAGTTTACATTTACGATTAAATCCTGGTTAGGTGTTATCAGATGAAAAAAATGCGAAAGATTTTGATGCAGAAACTATTTAATTCTAATTATTATATCAGTGTTTAATCACGTATTTCGTTCAATTACTGTCGTTTAATCGCCATATTCCGTTAAATTTGTGTTAATTTCGTTATGGAACAGATAGGCACTGTTCTGATCTGTTTTTATAACGTAGTAGAAAACAAATGCTCAACTATTTATATTGTTTTAACGCCAAACTGGTACTTTCGTAACACTTTCGTAATTAAGTTATATGCAATAGACATAGATTTAAAAAAAAAAAAAAACCCTGCTTGGCAATTTTTTGAAATTTTATTACTGAATCAATAAATTAAAATGCAGTTGTTTTTAGTATAACTCAAAAACTACTGGGCAGAATGAGCGATATTTTTCAAATTATATGCATGTGAAGTTTATAGAAATCTATTTCTACCTTTTTAATAGGTTCTAATTTATATCTATGTTTTAATTCATTTAAAAATACACATATTTTGTTAGGAGCTACAAAATATATTCCTTGAATGACCGTTTTCAGTATGTTAAACTTTACCGAAAAAAAAAAAAAAAAAAAAAAAAATCAAATATGACTTTAAAATTAGGTGTTCAAACATATTTTGGTATCTGGGTAGAGACGACCCCCTAAGACAGTTTTCGTAATTACCTTTAAAGGAAACATAATTTCACTTTGGTGGCTATTTCCTTTTTTTTTTTTTTTTTTTTGACTGACATTGATTACATAAACCATAGTGCCTGGCATATTCAAATGTAATCAAAGTTTTAAAGCTAACATTTTTTATAGAAAACTGTATGTATAATTATTAATTATTTTGCATGAAGAGTTTAAATAATAAATGTTGTTCAAATCTAATTTAACAAATTATTATGTCTTTATGGCGGATGCATCGAATCCATGTGGAGCTATGTCTGTTTCTTTTTATTGACATTTCTAGTCATGTCTAGTCTTATCATCATTTCTAGTTACTTACTGATTTAATAGAAGCGCATCCGTGTAAAGATGTTATATAGTTGCAAAATTAAAAAAAAAAAAAAAATCTGTATGTATGTCTAAATTAATACTCAAATATTAGGAGCTATTGCAAGTCAAGAAAATAATCATTGTGTCCATTTTTTAATATTTATGTTTTTAACAGTGAATGTATAAATTACAGTGAAAGTCAAAACTGCAATAATGGATAAATTTTGTGTTTGCAATTTTTGCAATTTAACATATTTTGTTTAATATTAAACGATACTGAAAAAAGTAATAATACAAGTTTAAAAAAAAATAATTATTATTATTAGTTATGTATTGGCTTAGTCTTGTGTTTCTAGTTCAATTGCTCTTTCAATTGCTTCAAAAGCTAATATGTAAAAAAAAAAAAAAAAAAAAAAAAAAGAATATTACTAAAAATAATAATAATAAAAATATTAATAATAATTCCTTTAAAATGCATAAAATAAAATGCAATTTTTTTTTATTCGATTTGTGCTTACAGTGCATATGCTCATGTTGAATTTTAATACGGAGTAAAAATTAAATAAAAGACTTTATATGAATTCATAAAGCAGTACAAATTCTGAAAAAATACTGAAAGTTGAATATATACATATTATAACTTTACTTATATGTTTCTTCTGCATATTACATTGTGCATAACATGTACATTAGTTAAATTTCAGTGAAATTATTTTATAAGTTTTCATGTTTAATGGTCAATTTGTTTCACTTGCATAATTCAGCTTTTTCAATGACTTCAATTTTCGGTTTTGTGATAAGTGATTCAAGATATTTAAAAATAATCTCCTTAATCAAATTTCCTAAGATGTTCGATTATTATCTTTTCGATATTGTTTAATAAAAATGCATGCACAATTCTGAAATTATTTTATTCGAATAATTTTAAGATTGAAAGTTGTGTACTTCAAACTCTATGAATTACATTCTTTTGACGGATGTATCGAATTCAAATCCACATGATATTATATGTACCTTGTTTAATTCACATTTCAGTGTTTTGTCATGGACGCATTCGTAAAATCAAAATATGCATTCAGAAAAAAAAAAAAAAAAAAAAAAAGAAAAGAAAGAAAAAAAAAAAAAAGATTACGTGTAAAAGATTGCGTATTTAAGACAGAGTCCTTCCTATTACTTCTGTATTACTGAATTTAATGTACGTAATCGTGGTAAATATTATATTCATACATTTTTGCACAAGAATGCAGCCGATATTCCACCAAAATCTGAATAGTTATAAAACTAGTTATAGTACCAACGCATCTGTTTTGCCTCGTTTGATGGGCTATTTTTGACTTGTTCAATTTTGAAAGCATATTGGTTTTTAAAATTTTTAAAGTTAACGGATTTTGGATTTATTTCAAACTCAGTTGAGATTTTTGTATATTTTCGTTTACACCTATTTTAATATTTTCCTACACTGTTAAAAACCTGCAGCGTTTGCTGCATAGTTACTCTACTGCTTTTATAGGATATCTGGTTGGTTGGTTGATTGGTTGATTTTTGTCGTCCGATTATCTACGCTAATGGGATATAGGACCAGGGGGAGTGCCCTCCGTGGGGGTCTTTCTAAGGGAACCTAACCCGTATTTACGCAAGGTTCGAAGAAAACCACGGAAAACTCCGAACGGTTAGGCCGACAGCCGCGATTGGGTTCGAACCCAGCACTTGCCGTCTACCAGTTGAGAGGTCCGAACCTCTCGGCCACTGGTGGGGCTATATAGGATATCTGCAAGGTCCGACAAATCCCGGGCACCGGGTCAGCTGGGAGACCAAAATTGTCTCTTGGTAACTAACTTTTTTACTTACTTATTAATTTTTCTAATTAATTCCATCTACTAAAAATTTAAATGAATCATCTTTACAGGATTTCAATGCTGAAAAATCTATTGATAAATGGCATTTCAAATCAAAATCTTATAGGAATTGCTAATTTAGGTATATAATTTCTTGTTGGGAATATAATTTCTTGTTGGGGGTCTACTATTTTAACGTTTCATTATATATATATTTTTTTCTATTTATTTTTTACGACGTAAAATTGGTATTATCTTTAAAGTTTTTGCTCAGTCTGATTTTTTTTTTAATTAATAGTAAACTTATAAAAAAAAGGAAATTATTTAAGATTATATAGATTATACAGAATATTATTATATTATATTATTAAGATTATTTAAGATTATACTCAAGATTATACAGCAAAGAACCATTACAAATAGATTTTAAAAATAGCAGAATAATATACCCTTCTAGATCATATTTTCCATCAATCATAAAAGAATCAATAGAAATCTTCATACGTAGAGAAAATGTTTGCAATGAATTTGCCTCCATGGAGCTCCCTAAAATTTGGAAGGAAATGCTTCAAAGGTTTTTAAGACAATAATTTGTTATATTTCACATTCACAATTATTTTTATTCATTTTTATTTCCAGTTTTACTTTACTATGCTCATGTTCGCGTGATTTATGTTTTTCTGTTTATTTTTAATTGGAAGATATTTTAGCGAAAAAAAATTCTTTTTATCATTTATTTGTTTTTGAAAAAGTTGCCGTAAGAGCAATGAAACATGTAAAACTATAAGGTATTTGTATTATTTTTAATAGATCACTTAAAGCATTTAAAAATAAATTGAAATAAATTAATAGTAAACTAGTTCATTGCAAAATGACACATATCACTGGAAAATAGTCTAATATGATTATAAGTAGCCATTGCTCCATTTTGCAGTGAATGCGTTAATGTGAGAGAAGTGATTCTTCAAGCTGGCTCCGAAGAATTTTCAACTCTTGTCAGTCTCTAAATACAGTCGGCTCTCGTTAATTCGAACTCGCCGGGACCACAAGAAATGTTCGAATTATCCGAAGTTCGAATTATGGAAAATATGAAATGAAAGCATGTTTAAAAGGGTATTATTACAAAGAAATTGATGTTATAGTGTTTTTTTAATTTATTTTGTCTGTTATCATTAGAATATGACTTAATATTAAATAAAAATATATAAATACATAAACTAATTAAAAGATTAGAAACAAGCACAATGGAAGAAAAATTTGAAGTGTCACTGATGGATAGACGGGGCACTAAGAAAGTGGATATGGAATGCATGAAGTACATGGGATTACATGTACACTCGTTGTCGTTCGGAACAATTTTCACAAAAATCAAACAAAGATAGTTATTCAAATGGTCTGTAATCCGTGAGAAAGAAAAGAAAAATGAAAAATCGGAATTCTCGTTAGTTCGAATTAAACGAAGTCAAGAGAAAATGAGTTCGAATTAACGAAAATGTTTAACGTTATTCTGCTATTGAAAATTTCGGGACTTCATGTTTAGTTCGAATTAAGTGAAGATTCGAATTATCCGATTTCGAATTAACGAGAGTCGACTGTATCTCTATTCTAACCAACGTGAATGCATTATAATATAGTCAAGTAAACATTTTCTATAAAAGCGGCCGATTGTCTATGTAACAAAAGCTACAGATTTTTAACAGTGTAACATTAAAAAACCTTTGTCTTTTCTTTCATTGTGTGGGTTTAATAAGCCTATTAAAAAGAAGCATTTATATAATCCTTTAATCTCACCAATAATCCATTTTATAAATCTCATTGATTACTCGAAGAATTATGTCACTAAGCATGCAACCATTCTATCATGAAACGAATTTTCCAATGTCAGAGTATATGCTGGAACAAATACTGAAGATATGTCTAAAACCGAAACAGTAACTTTTTACACATTTAAAAAACAATAATAATTACTTCCGTAAATTCCTCCTTTGTCGCATTGCAAATTAATGATAAATCTGAAATTTATTGGCTTTTATTTCCATTACATTTTATTTTTGCCCATTTTCATATTTAAAGAAGACCTTGTGATATTTTCTTTAAAAAAATACTGTAGGTGGAGATTGACAAAATATTAGTAAAGATAATTGCGAATATTAGTTAGTCCTATTTTTTATCAAAATTAAAAACTAAAATATGTTATAAAAGTTGTTTATTAAAAAAATACATCTTTTTACGAGCAACCTACATTCATCTTGAAAAACGCGCGTAATTTTGTTATTGTAATTCATGTTTTTTCCCCTAATTTTTCGGTTACAATAAATTAATTAATCTTGGGCAGCGAATTCGATTACGGAAATTGACTTTTTACACTAAACACAAGCAAGTAAATTTATTAAAAAGTATACAATTTTTGCCATCTGTTCTGTTACATTATGGCAACAAAAAGGAACAATGAACATTATTTAAACATTATGTTTGATTTCTAAATTGGTTTCTCAGCCTAAAATCCTAATTTAATTTATATCAAACTAATAATTTATAAAACAGTATTTATTTATTTACTTAGTTTCACAGTCTTTATTTCTCATTCATATATTGGCGCATAACAAAATCCATTGCTGTTATAACCAATATATGTGTTGCAAAGATTATTTGACGATTTATCACCTGTGACAGAGTAATGGTTTTTTTTTTTTTTTTTTTTTTTTTGCGTTATTGTGTTACTTTATAATTAAGTAGTAAAAATTTTAAAATGTTTTATTGTCATCAAAAAAGACACTTTTGTACATACACTGTTGAAGATTTTTGTAAAAACACGAGGAAAAAAAAAGCGAAATTATCTGCAAATTTACACTAGTTCTCGATTAAATGCATCCGATCGACTTTCTCGGTCAACATTTTACTGATATTTTAAGTGGCGCCAACTTATATGGTCCCGTTTGCCTGAGCACACCCAATGATTTTGAATTCTTGTGTGTCCAATTTTCATTGTTCTATTTCATTGTTATTTTCTTATTCATTTTTCTCCCTAGAACAAAAAATATTTTTCTAATGTTTTAATTTTCCGACTGACACACGTAAATCCAAAATAACGGAAATGTAAATGTTTAATTTTTTGCTGTTTCAATTTGTAGTGATGTATGATGATATGATGATATTATATTAAATATTACTCTCTTTATAAGGAAAAATACCTGATAAAATGATTTTTAAATATTGCAACTATCTTAAGGGTGTATTTCGATTCAAACTGCTTATTTTCCGATTTATTTTTGAATTCACTTTTGCTCTCAAATGCATCAAACTTGCAGATTCTCTTATATAGAAAGTACACAAGGTGCCGTGATTATCAATTCTTTGATAAATGTAAAAAATATTGCAAAAAAAGTGATCAAAAACGGCATTTTGAACAGATTTTTCCGAAGCGGGAGGTCGGTGAACGAAAAAAAGTGTCATGCCGATAAGGTAAATGTTTATAAATCAAATTCTAATGAATTGAGCGTAAGAAGACATCACACTGCACCTCATACGTCCCTTCAAGAATCCCCTCAGCAAGTTTCATGTTTCTACTTTTAAAAATGTGTCTGAAATTGTATCGGAAAATTTCGAGCTGTTGAAGGTGAAAAGGCGTTTTTTTCGAATACACCCTTAAAACATCATATAGCTAGGCTTAAAAGTCTGATCTTTCACCAGATGTCCACTCTTCACATAAAAACAAACTGGTTGTACCCTTTTACCAAAATATCTTTGAACCCACCCAATATTTTAGAGCCAACCAGATATTTTTCAAAAGTTGGCGCCACTGGATATTTCCTTTATATTATATCGAATTCCCTGTAAGGATTTCGTCTTTTTTTAAAGACAATTTTTTCTTTGCTCAAGCATATAATTCAAAAATAACATTTATAAAATTATTTTGCAATTTTATTAGAAATATTATTAAAAAATAAAATTTAGTTATTATTATTATTATTATTGTTATTATTGTTATTGTTATTTTAATGTTATAATAATTCAGAAAGAGAAAAATCATCTACATTATGTTAATGGGGATTTTTATCGATTTTCATTCTCTGAATCATAAAAAACATATTTTGAATACGCTAACAAATCATCCTACAGCTCAGTTAGTTGGGTGCTCAAGAGGCCTTGGGTTCAAATCCCAGAGTGACTGGAACAAACTATACAGCAGTTTAAAATTACTCGAAACATTCAAATTCTTTTAGGCTCGCTGAAGATTGAGTGATTTACTGATTTTGAAAACCAAATTAAATTATTATAATTAAAAATAAATTTAGAGTCCTGTGTATTTTTAACGATGTTGATTTACCGAGTAAGTTGTTGTAAGTTTTCCGTATAACTTCTCTGTTATTTAACAGAATCTCGGTTTTTCTAATCTCTGTAATTTTATATAAGAGTTAAGATAACGGATAAGTCGTACATCCTCTGTAATTTCTCAGAAATTTTTTTTAACAATGTAAAATAACTTAAGAGTGTTCTCAACTGCTCCGCTCAACAAGCGCAAAACGTTTTGACACATTTACAAATTCATTTTTTAACGGAAAGACATGAAATTGTAAGGCCTGACTATGGAAGCAATTTCGAATCGAGCTGAGTTTTCCATTTTATGATAATTAAATTACCTATCCAGTTCTGAACTATTTCGATCACGTGATTACCCACTTTTCGACCGGTTTTTCTGCCTTCATCTTGAAATGTGTACGAAAACGTCAACTTTGAAAGTTTGCTACAAAAAATCTATTGCGTTAAAAGAAGAAAGAAAAAAAAACAGAAAACTGAATGCAATTAGACAGTTTCTGAATAACAGGACCTGCTAGTTTCATGCATTTCCGAACAAAAGTAAATTAAAATTTATGTCACAAACTTACCCTTTTTGATTTAGAACACCCTTAACCTTAAATAAATTAACTAAAAATAACTAATCCGTTATTGCCCAGCGATCGATTTATAGATCCTCTATACAACCGAACAAAACTTATTATCTAATCTAAAATTTTGAGCGATTAAATGACTCAAAATAACTACATAGAAAAACTCGTGTAAAGAAGCGTAAAAAAAAAAAAAAAAAAAAAAAAAAAAAAAAAAGTTGGGCGTTAACGGGTTAAACTAAGTTACATTTTTCTCTTGATCAAATACAATCCTAATTACTATGAAAATAAGATTGTTTAAGTTTATGGATGTTATATAACCAAACCCATAATTGTTTTCAAAGCATCATGTTACTTGATTTCATACTAAGCATTTATTAATATTATTATTTTTCCCTTCTACTAAAATTTTCCTTTCTGCTGAACTTGTTTTGTCTTCAAAATATATATTTAAAATTCTATTGAAATAATAACAGTAGGAAAAAAAAAAGTATGACGAGTTCGCTTTTATGGAATGGAGTTTTGCCAAAGATGTTCATTTATTAAATAAAATTCTGTAATGCAATATAATTTTTGTCTAGAACGACGACTGAAGATACTCTTTTATTATTGAAATTCGTATTAAACATTTTTCTGCAATGATGGATTTGAAAAAGAAAAATGGTGTTTTAAATATGCAGATATTGAGTGGAATATTTATTGTAAATTTTTACAACGTTCTTAGGTCAAAAACAGTACGAGTTAAAAAATAAATAAATAAAAAATGAATATGAATTTGAATAGTATTATTAATAATGTTTGATTTAATAAAGATTTTTTTAATTTTATATTTTATTTTATATTACACTCCTCTTTTTAACTCAACCTGGTTTTTGTATGTAAAGATGAAAATTTGTACTAGATTTTCAACTCGTTTCTGGATAAACAAGAATAAAAAAATTACATAAGCAGTTCTGCACTGTTTAGATTTTTAAATCCTGATGATGTTTTAGTATTAGCTGAAAATATTTGGCTTTTTAACACCTTTTTAATTTTTTAAGAACTGATTAAATTTTAAAATGCTGGTGATGGCTTGGTATTAGCTGAAAGTACTCGATTTTTGATATCGTTTTAGTTTACCATATCTTAAGTATTGAATCATTTATGTAATAATATGTTTCTTATTATGATCAATTTTAGCATTCATAATTAGCTTTTTTCAGGACTGCTTTGACATTTTTTACATTATAATATTTTCTAGGAAAGTATAATGTGTTATTATCTTTGTTATTTTAAAAATTTTCGAAATGCTTCACATTGAGATTAGAATTTTTTTTAAGTTTAAAAAACTAGCGGAATTTTGGAAAGAAATTTCTAAATTTTGCTGTGGGGAGAAATTTTTGAAGTATTAAAATAATACTTACATATAATTTTTAAAAGTTTAAAGGTTTTTTGGATATTTTTATAAAGTTTATCAAATTACATTGCTGTATTAGTTATATTCTTTACATGAGAACTAATATCAAAGCAATTGTTTTTCATATTTAAAATAAGTTAAAATGTACGTATCTATATACTTTATGTTATCAAATTTCCTTTTTTCTCTCTTGCTTTCTATTATAATATCTTTCATAATTTGATTTCGTGTTCTTTTGAAGAGGTTTAAATTAGATAAAGCATTTAATATATTTGCACGAATGCTCAATATTTGTAAACTTTATACAGAAATTAATTGCTTGTATAGCTTACATTTTTATAGTTTTATGGAGAATTGTTTAAAAAGTTGCTGGTTTTGTAAATTATTGCATCCTTACTGAAATTAATAAACTTTTATAGTGATAGTGATTTAAATATTCATGTTTTTTAAAAGACAAAATGATCAAAATACTGGTTATTTTAATATTGATAATTTTCTGGAATTTTCGAGATTCCGAATTTTGCTTTTAATTATTATTAGAAAAAAAAAGAACGGAATGGTTTCTTTAAAACTTTATTTGCGTTACACGTAGTTTTAGCTAATCAATGATGTTATGAAAATACCTTTACTCTAGCTCGTTATAAGTACTTAATCTAACACACATTAAAACTGTTTTTCTTCTCAAAACATTCTTTTTTTTTTTCTTTTTCAGAAAATTTTAATATTACTCCTGCAGTTTTTTATTTCCTTGTTTAAATTCCTTTTCTGGCGTACACTATATATCACATATCACTTTATCTAATTTTTCCAGTACATCATCTAGACATCAGACTTGCCAAGTCTTCCGAATTCTGTTTGTTTTTTCATGTACTTCTGATTTTTGAAATATTTCTGCTGATTTTCTAACAATTTTTGTTCTCTTTTTTATTTAATGTTTAAATATTAGGGATGCACCGAATATTCGGTATCTATTCGATATTCGGCCTATTCGGCCATGTTACCGAATATTCGGTTAGGCCGAATATTAAACTATTCGGTTGAGCCGAATATTCGGCTTGGCCAAATATGAAATTATTCGGCCTGCCGAATATTCGGTATGTCCGAATATCAAAGTATTCGGCCATACCATTCGGCCATTCAATACTAAAACTTAAAATCTTTTCACTATTTCTACTTTTAACTGTCAATTTTTTAATTTATATTTAAAACAATTAGAAACAAAATCATTTTTAAATAAAATAGAATGTTTTTACATTATTTATTTGCTGTTTGTAAAGTATAACTTAAGAAAATTAAACATGAGAAGGATTAAAATGGTGATTTATTAGGATTCTCCTTAGGAATAAATTATGTGCAGATACAAGTTTCTAAATTTTGTTTAGTACATTAATCTGTTTCTTGCTTTCCCCCAAATAAAAGTCCTTTAAAAGAAAAAAAAACAACTTTTGAGATTAGTAATAGCTATCAAGGCAGACAATTTTTGTTCATGAAACCATAATCATAATCAACTTATTGAGTCATAAGTACATTGTATTTCATCTCACTCTAGGTCAAAACTTGTGTGTTCGTTTATTATATTAACAATAAATAAGATAACATATTTTCAACTCACATGCTTTGATTTCTGTAAAATATGATATGATGGGAAGGGTGGAAAATACCACCATTCATAAGAAAAGAACTATGAGCCAAACATGCCTTTATTCAAAATTAAGTTGAAAGTATTTGTACTTTATATTGAAAAAAAATTTGCCTTGAGTTATTTAAAAAGGACAATTATCAGACTGTAAAATTTTTCTTCGGCCATTTTTTTATTATTTGATTTTAAAATGTTTGTTTTGATTCGTAGAAAATTTTATTAATTAAAGTTTCATAATTGTGCTTCTTAAATAACTCAAGGCAGATTTTTTTTTTCAATACTAAATGTTCTTATAAAAAGCTCTTGTTTATCAACATGTAAGTTTCTTTTATTAAATATTATGTAAAACTGTTTTAAAAAGTAACATTTTAATACCTTTAAATTTTAAAATATAAAAAGAATTTGGAAAGCCGAATATTCGGTATTCGGCCGAATAGTTAACTATTCGGCTGGCCGAATATTCGGTATTCGGCCCAACAATTACTATTCGACTAACCGAATATTCGGTATTCGGTTCACCTGTCGGCCGAATATTCGGCATTCGGTATTCGGCCAAAATCACTATTCGGTGCATCCCTATTAAATATTCTAGAAAAATTCTGTATGTTTTATGTTTGATTAGTGCTATTTGATGTGACAGAAGATGAGATCAAATACATATGACTTTTTAAAACTTTTACTCGTACTATGCGAAAATTTTCAACTTTCCTTTTTAAATTGAAAACTCCGGTACCATTAATTTTGTTTAAATAATGATGAAATTTAACCCATTAGTGCCTAGCGTCCCTTTTTAGGGACGCTTCAAAAGGTGCATTCAGCACTGTTTTTGACACCGGTAAAAAAGAAAAGCAATAATTAGTTTATTTAAATGATGCATTTTCGTGATTAATGAACTAAACTTAAATCTTCTAAAAATAGTGATGCCAACCAAATAAAATTTACGCAAAAGATGCTGGGCACGAATGGGTTAAAATTGTTTTAAAACTTTTATCTCAGTTGCTTAGTTAAAAACATTTTTAGACCGTTAATTAAAAGTCTTTTTGATTTATTAAGTGTATATAACTGCAGTATTATCTCAAATAAATATTATTATACATAACTATTATTTTATGTTTATTATACATTATATATTACTATGATTATTAGTTTATTAAATAAATTTATTATTTTATGGTTACATTTAAACATGAAAAACTTCATTGAAAAATCTCTGAATTTTTTCTAAAAAATTTCTTTGATTTTTTGCCCTTGGGAACTTGGCAACTCTGAAATACTTATGTATGACATCACGTATACCTTGGCGCAAATTAACGGAATATTTTAACATTCCACTCGGCAAAGACTTCGATATAATCTTAAAAATGACAAAATCTCGTGCGTAAAGAACATCGCAAATATTTTCGAAACCACAGAGCACTGACAAGTTTCATAACTTGCTCATAAGTGCATTGGTTTTCCGGCGATTATGATAATTCATCATTTGAGATTTTTTTTTCTTTTCGGTTCATTCTTGCATGAAAAAGAAAAAAAAAACCTGTTGTGTTATTTTTCGAAAAAGGGGGAGGGGAGAAGAATTCTGTTTTCGTTCTCAAATCCAGGAAGTGAAGTCTAGCATCTGCTTATAGTGGAAGAGGGGAAATTCGGCTTGTTTCATCGTCTGAAATAGTCAGGTGAGAGAGAGAGAGAGTGACGTATTTACCTGTATTTGAAACACGTTTACCTTCACGTCAGGTTTTAATGTGTATGTTATTTTTTATTTTTTTAATATGATACACTGCAGGATACATGCAGAATATGATATACTGTCAGGGATTGGTTTAAAAAGAAATTGGATCCTTTAAAGGAACCTTCACAAAATTTTTCATTTCAAAACATGGGATTTTTCACAAAATTTTTTATTTCAAAACATTAAGACTCTTCAAAAAATTTTTCATCTTAAAACAGGAACCTTCGCAAAATTTTTCATTTCCAGACATCAGGACTTTTCACAACTTTTTTTTTTTTTATCTAAAACAAAACCCTTCACAAAACTTTTATTTCATTTCAAAGCATCAAGACTATTAATATATATATATATATATATATATATATATATATATATATATATATATATCTTACAACAGAAACCTTCACAAAATTTTTCATTTCAATACATTAGGACTCTTCACAAAAAAAAAATTTCATTTCAAAACATCAGAACTCTTCACAAAATTTTTCATTTCAAAACACCAGAACTCTTCACAAAATTTTTCCTTTCAAAACATCAGAACTCTTCACAAATTTTTTCCTTTCAAAACATCAGAACTCTTCACAAAATTTTTCATTTCAAAACATCAGACCTCTTCACAAATTTTTTCCTTTCAACACATCAGAACTCTTCACAAAATTCTTCATTTCTAAACAGGACCCATTCATTTTTTTTTTCATTAAAAAAGGACCCATTACAAAATTCTTTCTCTTTAAAATAGGTCTTTAACAAAATATTTTCAGCTCTAAACTAAACCGTGAATTAATCACCCGATAATCAATAGCAGTTATTATTAAAGAAAATATTGTTTATAAATGACGTTTTATCCTACAACATACCCAGAATTTGGATCAGTTTGCTTAAAGAATCATAAAACAAGCAATATTCCATTTTCCTCAATGTCTAGCTTTTATTTTCCCAGTATTTTCCGAATCTACAAAATTGACTTTCACTTTTACTACCTTTTTTAACGACGTGACATTTGAAAAAAATAAGACATTAATAACAGTTTTTGTTTTATCTATTCTCTGACCCAAGGCTGTGTTTACAGTTGTAAGTACTAAGAATTAAAGTAATTTAACATAACAAATAATAAATTCAGCTCATCAGTGTATACTAGATGTTAAATTTTTTAATTAAAATTCATGTACTACTTACAACTAAAGTAGAATTGATTTCCTACAGTTTCGAACAATAAAACTTGTTCATCATCCGGGAAACATTAGAAGATAAAAACTAACACGTTACACAGTTCACATGTGAGATGTGAACTGTGTAACTTGTTAGTTTTTATCTTCTAATGTTTCCCGGATGATGAACAAGTTTTATTGTTCGAAACTGTAAAAAATCAATTCTACTTTAGTTGTAAGTATTACATGAATTTTAATTAAAAAATTTAACATCTAGTATACACTGATGAGCTGAATTTATTATTTGTTATATTATCAAACAGTGTAATTGGTCCTCCTATATGCAATGTAATTTAACATCTTTTTAAATAGTTTACATTCAGTGTAATTTTTAAGTTTACCTTTTTAAAAGATGAATTTAGCATTATATTTATTTATTTACTGAGACAACATTTTTACAGCACTAAAATTTCAAAATTTGTTATATTTCATACATCGTATTTATATTCAGAATTATTCAGTTTAAATTAATTCCTAAGATTCAGTTATTTGCGAACTGGTTAATATTTTCTTAAAGATAGTTTTAATATCAATGAATAAAAACGTTGCTAAGTACACTAACAATATTCAGCGTGATATACAAATGTAAACAAAAACTAAATTTTAACACCAAATGTTGAACCAGTTTTACAACCAAATTAGTTTTTGGCTTTAATCAAAGTAAATAAATTATATACAAAAAATTTACAATAAAATATTACTGGTGAGAATAATAAATTATGATTGCAGTATGAATACCCTTACGTGGTACGGGCAAGTCATGATTGGCGAAAGCACTTTGCCCGTACTGCGTACAGGCGAATCAGGGAAGTGATTAAATATGACCTGTACAACTTTCACATAATTTTCGAATCAATGATTTAAAGTAATGTCATTTGAAAAGTTACTTAGAACTATAAAATATAGAAGGTGAAAATGATAATAACTAAAGGTATTTGCTTCTCTAACCAACAACGTACGGGGAGCGGTTAATTGATTAAAACCGTACACTAATATAATCGATATTCAAGCTCAATTAGACAGACGCACAAACAAATTAGCATACATATATTTCAATTATATTAAAAAAAAAGAGCTAACAATGAAAGGAAAACAAATAAAATTGTTTTAGGAATTCAAAAGACCGTTTTAAATATACCGTTACTTCTACTTCTTACTTTACGTGGCGACGCCATCGATGCTAATTTACATTTACAGTAGGAATACTTTTTGCTTGTAATCACCTTGCAAGGTCACATTACACACATATACATTCCATTCTCCATACAATTCAAATGTTACCTTTATATTATTATTATTATTATTAGCTTCAACCTTGATCTTAAATACTTCCTTTCTTACGCTTAATAGCGTTTTAAATATATCGCAAAAGGCGTTGATTTGGGCCAATATTTCAATGCATTTTTCTTCCTTAAAGTTTACTGCACGATTTTGTTTTTAATCGCACTTTTTTTATTGGCTGATCACTTCTATCCTTATTATACTAGTATAATAAGGATATTTAGTTATTTCAAGTTTCGTGTTATTCTTAGAAGGTTTTTTAAGATTCAATTTATAATAAACGAAACTTAAATGTTACTCGTTAAACAATATGAAATGAAATCGTTATTATTGATTGATATAAATTATACTAGTTATTCTTGTTCAAGTTATTCTTATTAAAAATTATACAAGTATAATTAGGGTATCTGGTTATTTCTAGTTTTCCGTTATTCTTAGAAGGTTTTATATGATTCAGTTTATAACAAACAAAACTTTAAGGTAGATTTTTCTCGTTATACAATATGATATAAATCGTTATTATTAAGAGACCATTTTATTCTTATTATAAATTATACAAGTACAAGGGTTATTTCTAGTTTCCCGTTATTCTTAGAGGGTTTTTTATAATTCAGTTTATAAGAAACGAAATTTTAAAGTTAAATTTTACTTGTTAAACAATCTGAAATAAAATCGTTATTATTAATTGATCATTTTATTCTTAATATAAATTATATAAGAGTCGCATGTGGTTATTTCAAGTATACTATTATTCTTAGAAGGTTTTTTTATAATTCAGTTTATGAAAAAGCGAAATTTAAAGATAAATGTTGCTCATTAATCAATATGAAATATTATCCTTATTATTGACTGATTATTTTATTCTTATTATTAATTATACTAATATAAGGGTATCTGGTTATTTCAAGTTTCATGTTAATCTTAGGAGGTTTTTCATAATTCAGTTTATAACAAAAGAAACTTCAAGTTTATTTATATTTGTTAAACAATAGGAAATGAAATCATTATTAATGATTGATCATTTCATTCTTATTGCGAATTATAAAAATATGAGAAGAGTATGTGGTTATTTCAAATTTATTGTTATTCTTAGAATTTTTTTTATAATTCTGTTTGTAACAAACGAAACTTAAAGGTCAATTTTGCTCATTAATCAATTTAAAATAACATCCTCATTATTGACTGATTATTTTATTCTTATTATAAATTATTCGAGTATAAGGGTATCTGGTTATTTCAAATTTCTCGGTATTCTTACAGGGTTTTTTATAATTCAATTTATAATAATCGAAACTCTAAGGTAAATTTCAATTATTAATCAATATGAGATAACATCCTTATTATTGATTGAATATTTACCTTCTATTATAAACAGTACCAGCATAATGATATCTGTTCATTTCTATTTCCCGTCATCCTTATCATAAAGTCTCAAATTAAACTTACGATAATCAAAAATTTTAAGGTACACTCTTCAGTCGATAACACGTAACATCGTTATTATTATTGACCAAGCATTTCATTCTGATTATTAATTGAACTAGTATAAATATTTTTGATTATTTCTTGTTCATGTTATTTTTAGTTTGCATATGCTAATTAAACTTATCACAAAGGAAACTTTAAGGAGTCTTATTTATTTGTCAGTAACAGATAACATCGTTTTTATTACCGATTGTTCATTTCATTTTCATTATAAGCTATGCTCGTAAAAGGCGATATACATGATTATTTATTTCTAGTTAAAATTATTCCTAGTTTAATTTATGAGATATAAAATTTTAAAGTAAAACTTAGTACAGGTAAACGACGATAAATTATTCATGCACTAAACCTCATGCAAATTTATGCTGAACAAATGTAGCGTCTCTTAACCAAATCATGTTGCCTCAAGGATTAATATTCCCACTTAGTTAACTAGCTGACTAACTTTCCTCGTTTTAATTTTCGAAATTAGGTCAAAATAATGAAAATAAAAAATAAAAAATAAACATATTATATTCAATTAAAGTAACCTTTTTAAAATTTAATGTTAAATGATTATACAGTGCCAGCAAAAATAATCTTGACACTTAACCCTTATTTTCAGTGTTCAAATACCAGTCGATTCTAGTTAATTCGAAATCGGATAAATCGAATCTTCGCTTAATTCGAAGTAAACATGAAGTCCCGAAAGTTTTAATGGCAGAATAACGTTTAAAATTTTCGCTTATTCGAATTCATTTTCTCTTGACTTCATTTAATTCGAACTAACAAGAAATCCGTTTTTACATTTTTCCTTTCTTTCCCACGGACTCCAGATCTTTTGAATAATTTTCTTTCTTTGATTTTTGTGAGACTTGTTCCGAATGAGTATACATATAATACCATGCATCTGATATTCACATGTTAGTGCCCCGTCTGTCCATCAGTGACACCTCAAATTTTTCTTTCTTTGTGCATGTTTCTAATATCTTAATCTGTTTACGTACACTGTAAAAAAAAATTCAAGAGGTTACTAAAAATTCTTTAGTAAATTTGTATTCCACAGTATTTTTTAGTAACCATTACAAACTTTTTTTTTGCTAGTGAAACAAGCATTTCTTTTGTAAACTGAACAAAATAATTTTTTGTATAACTAACTTAAAAATTTTTAGTATGAGCCACCAAGAAAATTTTAGTAATAGCTCCAAAATTGTTTTTAATAACCTTTACGTGCGCCCGAAGGACAGGAGCTGCATCCAAACTTCTGAAGCGATAGATTTTCGGCAAAACCGCAATAGATGGCAGCACCAAAAATGCTACCTGCTCTGACAGGATTTTCATAATCCCTTTATTAACGAGTTCTTACACTACATACATTCGGGACGTATTTGACGGTGTCGAACCCGGGACCTCTTAGCCTGGAATCCGTTACTATAACCACTATGCTATCAAGGCCACACCAAGTGAGTTTTAGTAATAGCTATTAAAAATGTAAAACTCTTATCCATTGCTAATTTTTTTCTAGTAATTGTTACAGATTTTCTAGTAACCGACTAAGATTACTAAAAATTTTTTAGTAATTACAAGGATCACTAAAGTTTTTTTAGTAGATCGACCCTTTTTTTTTTACAGTGTATTTATGCATTTTAATTTAATATTAAGTCATATTCTAATGATAACAGACGAAATAAATTAAAAAAGCACTATAACATTAATTTCTTTGTAATAATACCATTTCAAGTATGTTTTCCTCTCATATTTTCCATAATTCGAACATTTCTCGTGGTCCCGACGAGTTCAAATTAACGACAGCCGACTGTATTTTAAGTTTTCCAGTTTTAAATAGAAGAAATGGGTGAGAGTTTCTACCATTTTTTGCATTTTCACTTAACCACTATGCAACTGAATGTTCTTTGTTTTAAGACAAAACCAATAAATGCCAGCACTGATGAATATATACCTCATGTGTACATCGTGTGTCAAAATGTATATTATTTTCATCCGAGTTCCAAAAATACCTTATAGGCATTGTAGCCCCAAAAGTAAGAAATATTCATGATTATTTAACTTAGATGCTTTGCAGTAAATTAAAAAAAAAAAAAAAAAAAAAGAGGATTTGCTGATTATTTAATTGTTTAAAGACCTTAATTTTGTTATTGCATAAATTTATATTATTGATAGTTAAACTGACGTTTTAAGGAGATTAGTACTTTTATATCCATTTTTGTAAACCTAAATTACCAGTCCCCGAAAGTGCTCATTTCATAAAAATGACTCTTTCTGTCATCTATGGTGTCATTTCGATTATGCAAATGCAATAAATATATATTTGTAACGTTGTTTTATGCTCAGGTCTGAAGAGGTTAGACTATTATTGTATGAAAAACATGCAAAATAAGTACATTCGTTAAGTTTCTTTAAAGAACACATTCGCTAAATTTCAGTAAATTGTAACTTCTTCGATTTCGATAATTACTTTTAATTTTGTCAACATAAAAATAATTTTTTTTTTCCAATATTGGAAAAAAACAAATTCAGGGGTAAGAAGGATAAATGATGTGTATATGTGAAGCGTGAGCTAGAGAGTTTTTCTTATCTTATGAGCTATTTCAGTCAAATGAAAAAATCCACTCGCTAATATTAATCCTATAGAAGAAATTTATAAAGATATCTCGGTTGTCTTTCAGTATTTTAAAATGTTTTTTTTTCTTTCATTGGATAACTGAGATCGATTTGAATGCAGGCCGTTTTTCACTTTTTTGATTTTGTTTACAGGTATTTTTTATGGAGATACTTTCATTTTCGGAACAAGTTTGGAAAGGGAAATCACCATCATAAAAAAAAAATATCTGCAACCAAAATTTAAAAAAAAAAAATAAATAAATAAATAAAAAGTAAAAAACGGCTGCATTCAGATCGATCTCAGCTATCCAATGCCAAAAAATAAATAAATAAATAAATAAATAAAAAATTATATAAAAAAAAAAAAATAAAAATATTGAAATGCAGCTGAAATAGCTTTATAAAATTCTTCCACAGGGGGCTACTTCAGTCAAATGAAAAGACCCATTCACTAATGTTAATCCTATGGAAGAAATTTATACAGATATCTCGATTGCATTTCAATATTTTTAAATGATTTTTTGGCTTTGAATATCTGAGATCAATCTGTATGCATGCCGTTAGCTACTTTTTTCATTTTGTTTACAGTTATTTTTTACGAGGACGCTTTCATTTTCGGAACCGGTTTGGAAAGCGAAAGCAACCCCATAAAAATATCTGCAACCAAAATCGAAAAACTTAAAAACGACCTCCATTCAGACCAATCTGAGTCACCCAATGCAAAAAGAATCATCTTAAAATATTAAAATGCAACCGAGATATCTTTATAAATTTCTCCCATAGGATTAGCATTAGCGAACGGGTCTTTTCATTTGAGTGAAGTAGTCTCTTAACATTTTCAGAAGAGTCGTTTCAGTTGACTGACGTAGCTTCTAAACATGTGTGGTAATTTCTAAAGCTGTTTAGTTCACCTAATTAGAATGTTATCAATATATCCTACAAACAGAAACATTAAACATGACCGTGGGCGCAGTAAAATATTTTAGTTCGCAGTGCATTTTCCTGCAAGACTCTCGTACAAAGCGTGCTGAATTATGTTTCATATTCATATTATCAAAAAATGAAATTATTTCCTTTATTATGACCTTTCGTCCTCCGCTACTTTCCACGTTACCTTCCAGTGGGTGCTTTGTGGGTCAACATAATCTTCTTTCCTTCAGATTACTACGCATTCTTCCAGTTTTATGCTTTTTCTAAATAATACATTAACTACATAAAATTAAGGAAGCTGTGTTAAAAAAACAGGATTTATTTAAAACTTGCTAATTTTATTTTATTTATTAGTCTGTTTTAAATAAATGTTTGCACTGCTCTATCAATTTTGCTTCAAAGGTTTAATAAAAGAAAAAAATTAAATCTTATACATGTTATTTAAATTTCGTAAAAACTTGGCTGATAATTCCTTATAGATTGAGTTCCACTTCTTTTTTTATTATATTTTTATACGCTTAAATTCATTTTTAAACGCATAGAATAAGGAAAATCTCTCAAAAATCGGATAAGCAGTCTAATTCAACAGCAAATGATTTCGACAGATGAATAAAATTGCAGTTTTGTAACTTAATACCTGCTTTAAAATCAACTTCTTTTATACACACATGTATATAGATATAATATTTATATACATATTTGTTCTACTAATACTTCTGATGAATCATAAGTGCATGTGTATAAAAAGTTTTAAAGCATTTTAGTACGCAATTTAACATGTTTTCTTACTTTAAAACAGCTAAAACACTTCAACCTTTTCTGGTCTGATTTACTATTAATAATACATGTCTTTTAAGGGAGTATTATTTTGTTTTAAGAAATACTATTTACATGCAGTAATGTTAGTATTTGTCTATGTATTTGCTGTATGACCTCATTTATGTTTAGGCATTTAATAATAATAAAAATTATTATTATTTGCATAGTTCTCATTGCACCGTTTGCGGTTCTTTTAATTTTAAACATTTAGTTCACGCTTTAAATTTAAAATAAAAGTTACTTTCCAGGAAGAATCATGTGTCATAAAGAGCAAAAAGTATCAGAAAGTTGTAATTTTATTGAAACACAATATTTTCTAAACATCTTCCTCAGCCTATTGTCACATGAATATTTATTGAACAGTACTCAAAACAACAACATTCGTTATTTTCCAGACAATGAAATGTTCGTTAAACACTAATTAGTTTATTTGGATATGGCTAGTCTTAATGTTACTAACGTAAAAGTACTTTTTTCTAAAAATTGAAAAACAATTCGGATTCGAAAGGTTTAAAATCATTTGTATATCTGATGTTTTATTTTCATAAATTATTTTTGTGGATAGCTCTTTATTTTTATTGTTCTTAGTAATTAAAATTATTTTACAATTTACATTTTACAATTTATTTATTTAAATGTGCATTTTAATTGAAATTTCTCAAATTGAAACTGTCTCAGTATAGTATGTTATTATCATTTTTAAATTGTTACATTTTAATTATCTTTTAAAAATTCATTTTTAACAAATTAAAACAGTATTATTTTCTGTGCTCTTTTGTTTATTTATATTTTGTAATACGCTATCGAACCTGGATCTTTCCAGGCGAAAACGCTGATAACATCCAAGTAGAAACGCAATTAATAATAGATACTTTAAGCATCAGTAAACAATTAATGCTTTGCTAATTAATGCTTAACTAATTCTATTGTTAGCAAAATTTAAATTGCTTACATCATCAAATACTTCCCCCTTTCGCTAGAAAGAACAAGTGAGAAAAATCATCATTATTAAACACTTTCTAACTGATTCCGAATGTTGTAACAAAACATAACCGTACCTATAATTGGAAAAGTATTTAAATTACCCTCATAGCATGCATGGTCACAGTGACGACACAATGACGTCACTGTGAGTCACTTTGGTCACATCACATCTGTGACGAAAATGCCACCACTCAGTGACGTCACATTGTGACTAAGATGTGACTTTCTAAAAAAATTTTCACAGTTCGTCACAATGTTAATGTCAAAGAAGTCACAAATGACACACTTTTCACAAATTGGTCACATTGTGACGTCACAATTTGGTCACAATGTAACGTCACAAAAAAGCTCTAAAACGGCCATAACGACTTCATGTCGACGTCACGTGACGTCACATCGACATTCGATGGTCACAAAGTCACAATGTGACTTCACAACGACGTTGCAGTGACGTCACCATGTTTTACGGGTACTTTGTGAAGTGATGTATCTCATCTAAAGCTTTCTATATACCTTTCCGGCGCACTACTCTTTAAAGTTGGAATTTAAAGAAAAAAAAATGTAGGCAATCTATTTAGGCCTAGAGGAGTACACAGGTATTGTTTTGTAAAGATTGCACTAACCATTTTAATTATACATCTGTTGCCGAAGTGGTAACCTCCCATTAGTAAAGCATTGATAAGCGCAGTGAGAAGAGCATTGCTGTGAAGCGCGTATTACAGTAAAACATTTTACCTATTATTCAAAAACAGTAGAGTTTGATCTCTGTGATGCTGCCATCTAGAACCCATAAGAAACATTTAAAGTAGCCAGTAGAGTAGTTTTTGAAATATTCACTGAGTTTTTGTGTCTCCAAACAGGGGGAACTTTAGGTGCTGCCGACCTGGCAACACTGCGCGTTAAGGGGTTAAATTACATAGTATGCTAAAATTTAGCTCAAATAAGAAACGTATGCACATGGATAACATAAAATTAATTATTCATTAAAGTTATTTTCACTAAACGGAAATGTAGTAGAATTACCCGTAATTAACGCTTATAGACAATATAGTAACCGATATATATATATATATATATATATATATATATATATATATATATATTGTGTGTGTGTGTTATTGTAAAGGAACAACAAATGCTGTACACACGCTATCACAGAAGAAACATCTTCAGTGATGTATATTCATTTCAGTAATTCATAATAGGGTAACATCTTTAAAATAACTTTTTTCCTTATAAACCATAGACTATCTATAAATGCCTGCGTTTCAATTTCAATACCAAACGTACTACAGTCCTGAATAATAAATTGCATAAAAATCCAAGTATATTTATGCGTGTTAGAGCATAGACAGACAAACCGATTTCATAAACATTTTTCACTGATGTTAAAAAGAGTTTAAATAAAAAGGGGGGACAACAACGATAAATAATTTGTTATTGTAAAGGAGAGAAAACAAAATATTCGTTTATATTTCTAAGAAAAGTTAAAGAAGTAAATGAAAAAATATCATTTAAAAAAATAGCAAACTATTTTCTAGCATGCAAAATAAGAAAACAAAACTTGTAAAACAGGTTTGATGGAAAAATTCTAATTCTTTTGTCGAAAGATGGTATGTGTTAAACTTTGCATTAGTCATGTCATACATACAGTCTGATGTCGATTTTTTTTTCTTTCTGTAAACTGTTTTCTTTAAAAGTCTTTTTTTTTCTTTTTGTAAACTGTTTTCTTTAAAAGTCTTTTTTTTTTTTTTAATGATGATTTTGAGAAAAATGTTCATAAAGTTCTATCATGTACACTATTTTCGAAACAATAGAAAATTCTTGTCTAATTTCGACTATAACTACACGGTTTTTAATAATTATGAATTGGACAATTGCACCATACATTGTACTAAAATAAATACAATTACTAAATGGTACACTTATAAAAATGATATACAGGCGGCTCTCGTTAATTTGAACTCGTCGGGACCACAAGAAATGTTCGAATTATAGAAAGTATGAGAAGAAAACACGCTAAAAATGTTATTATTACAAAGGAATTAATGTTATAGTGTTTTTTAAATTTATTTTATCTGTTATCAATAGAATATGACATAATATTAAATTAAAAGATTAGGAACAAGCACGATGGAAGAAAATCTTGAAACGTCACTGATGGACAGACGTAGCACTAAGAAAGTGGATATCAAATGCATGGGATTATATGTAGACTCGTTCATAACAATTTTCACAAAAATCAAAGAAAGAAAGTAATTCAAATAATCTGAAATCCGTGAGAAAGAAAGGTAGAATAACAAATTGGACTTCTCGTTAGTTCGAATTAAACGAAGTCAAAGGAAAATGAGTTCGAATTAATGAAATTTTTTAATATTATTCTGCCATTGAAAGTTTCGGGACTTCATGTTTAGTTCGAATTAAGCGAAGATTCGAATTATCCGATTTCGAATTAACGAGAGACGACTGTATTTAAAACACAATTAAAAATTCATCAACGTTTCATTCGTTTCTACCAAACGAACGAACGAATGAAGCGTTGATGAATTTTTAATTGTGTTTTAAATATATTCCTTTTATAAGTGTACCATTTAGTAGCTATATTTATTTTAGTACATATTTTTACACGGTTTTTAATTATGTGATAAAGATGTATGCGTGAGATATATGTTTATTACAAACATAAGCATTTATAAAATTTTGGAATAAAAATAATACCTCAATTTGCTCAAACTTGAAGAAAAAAAAATTCGCTTTCAATAGAAATCGAATTTATTATATTATATTACAATTTTATAGATTTTCAAATATTCATATAAAAACTTTTTATGTAGGTATACCACTGAAACATATTATAGTGACCAAATAATATGAAATTGCGATTAAAACCAACAAAAGCAAAATACTAGATAAATTATGTAATTCTTTTTAATGAATTAAAAAAAATCAAATACAAAAATAAAAACAAAAATACTTATTTATATAAATCAATAAATGAATTATATATGTTTAAGGTCAATAAATAAATAAGTTACTGTAACATTGATTTATATTAATTCTATACTACATGTTTAGCATTAAAAAAAATTAATTGCGAATTGTTAATAAATAATTGTTCAGTGAAACTCTTCCGGCCACCTACGATTTTAGACATTTTGTTAAATATCTAGAAAAATAATTGAGGAATTTTCCTGAAACTCAGGTGTGTAAGCATGATTGTACAGATCATATTTTACCGTAAAGACGTTTTTCGCGAAACTCCATAGGAGACCGTTAACAAATTGAAATAAAACGAATATTTTTGGATATCCCTGTCAAAACTAATGTAGCAAAAGTGTTCAAACTGTAGATTATGATTAAATGGCTTATTGAAATAAACTGTGTCAATTTTTGTGTGGATAGCATATGTACTCGTAGAGAAATTAAGGTTTTTATTTTAAAAGTCCCAAATTTTGCCAATTTTTTTTTTTTTTTTTTTTTTTTTTTTCCAGAAAATATGACTAACAAAATTGTACACAATACTCTGTAATCAGAATTTAAAAATAACAAAAATTGCATGAAAAATGAGCAGGTTTACAAAATAATTTTTCACTGTGCATGTGTCAATGCTATCAAAATTTCATTTTCATATTGTGTTAGCTAAATGTATGGAGCAACTTTAGTGAAAGCCTCAAAAACATAGCTTGAAAATTCCGAAGTGATCGTTGATAGAATAAGTTCAAGTTCTTTTGCTCCCAAAATGAAGGGGAAAAATGAGGAGTTTTATCCAAATATAGCAATGCGTGCCATATTGTGCATTCTATATTGACACTAATCAATGACTATATATATGGATACAATCTCTCATCTTTTTGCTTCATTTTGGGAATAACCTTATTCTATCAACAATCACTTTCAGAATTTTCAAGACTTTGAGAACTTTTTTTCCCACTAGCCGTAATGTAACAGAATGCTTTTGATTATCAGTATAGTTAAAATGTACATCCGATTTTCATAATATTTGAAATGACTGGACAAAATTATGCGACAATTACACATTTTAAATAATGCTTTTGATTGTCAGTATAGTTAAAATGTACATCCGATTTTCATAATATTTGAAATGACCGGACAACAGTATGCAACAATTATACATTTTAAATTTCAAACAATTTAGTTGGGCAAATTTTTCTATGTTATGTGCGGATAGATGGACAAAATAACGACTAGGTGATAATACTTACATAATTAACCTAAAAATTAGTAATATGGGAAAACGCTATCCCACATTTAACCGGGAATGGTCCTACAATGCATGCGTTATTACTACAAAGTATTTTCGTATTTTTTTATTATTATTTATTATATTGTATTATTATTAATATTATTAATATTATTATTTTGATACAATTAAGATACATATATAACAGAAGAAAGTTCAGTAGCATAAAATAGAACACAGTACCATGTTTACATCACGTAAATTTGCAAAATTCAGCTAACTCGTCAAACAAAAAAGAAAAAAAAATAGCATACTACTTTCTATGGCCTGCATTTTTTCTGCCTAAAAATTCACTTGCCCTCTCATCGCTAGTGGAGTAAAATGATACACGGACAACTGTGAAAATCCGCACACTTAGTGACTGAAGGTTTGGACGATTATAGATTATCCCTTAGTTTACAGTTCCTTTTTTAAGGTCGGACTACAAATTAGAAACAACTGCACAAAATTTACAATGGAAAAAAAATAATGCAAGACTGGTTGATTATATTTAATAACTAAGATTAAAAGAATTTTAAATTATATACAATAAACATTTTAAACATTTACACAAAAGAGGTATAGTTTCGGTTTTGGTTTCATGTCAATAGTTTTTTCCTGCAGTAAATGAACTTTCTACACACTGATAAAATTTTGTTACTCAAGGAAATTTAAATATGTATATGCAATTTATATTTAAATATTTATTCATTAGAAAATTGATTACTAAAAAAAGATATGTACCGTAAAATGGGGTGAATAGGAACGAAACTTCCCGGTCATACAAATAAATTCATTATAAATATATGTGATGATATTTTTAGTTGCCAATTTTTTCATAAGAAGTTAATAACATTAAGAGTTGGGAAATTCAGTTTTGACATGTTGACACCACTATTAGGACACATAAAAAAACTTCAAAAGGATCCTCAAAAACCTCATTTTTTCAACGTCTTCAAAACTTTGTATGTAACTACAGAATTTTTTGTATTCTAAACCTAAGAGAGGAATTTTAATTAATGATAGACCTGTAAACGATATGCTGTATTAAATTCTACTTATTTCTAAACTAAATGATGAAAAAATGAAAAATGGCTTGTAACATCAGAGGTTAAAGATTTACGGGGTGAATCGGAACTCGTTTTCTCTCATGGTTTATTTTTCTATACAGCAATAGTTTCATGTAATATATGAAATCATATGTATGAATATGTATTGTAACAATATTTTATTTGTTCTAATTGCTTGAAGAGTTTAAAGGGGCCAAGAAATTACTTGGTTAAACAAAAAAGTCAACGCCTAATCAAACAGACATGGAATACACAATAAAAGAATTTAAAAATAGCAAATTAGTTAGAAAAATTGAACAGAATTATTCTCTGACATCTACAACATTACACAAACATCTCAAAATGAAAAACCATTTAAAAAGGAGAAGGATGCAAACAGTACTAAGGGCTGGGGATGAGGACGTATTAGTAGATCGTATTAATACATGCAGCAATTGGGGCTTCTCTATAGATTCACTTACCCATAGACTACTAGTAAAGGATAACACAGAACAGGTCTGAATTTGTATTAAATTCTACTTCTGCAATTCGAATATAATTTCTTAAAATAAATTTTATTTTTTTTTGTTTTAAAGTTTTCTAATTTTTAAAAAGGCATATCTTTACTTGTATGTAAAATAAAGGCTTGCTTTCACAGTAACTACATGTTCCTATTCCTCCCTTATAATTATTACCCGTTTTTATTAACCCTATTAAAGTTTGAATCGGAATAAATAAAGATTATAACATTTGTTCCGATTCACCTCTATCTGCGGGGTGAATCGGAATACCATTAAAAAAATAAATAATACATATCTAAACAACAAAAATGTTTCGTTTTTGCTTAAAAAGTAAAGAACAAAACAAGACCGAAGTTTCTAGTAGAAAAATAAAAAATTTAAAAAAACAGTTGTTGCATTTTTTTAACGTTAAAGTTGAAAAGTGTTCCGATTCACCCCATTTTACGGCACTTAAAAATATATATGTACTTTCATTGTGATCTCTAAGAGAGTTTGATCATTGTGCGGCCAAAAGTCAGAATCTTCCATGATTTCAAATATTGCATATTTAAAAAAAAAAAATAATAATAAAATAATAATCTACTTTTTTTTTTCAAAAATTTTCTTTTTTATCCTCCATATTTTATATTTTTAATTTTAATACTCATTATTACAGATTTTAAAACTTTTTCCAGCAGTTATTTTCATGTAACAATAAGTAATTATCACTGGCCTCCATTTCCCTTCTCTCTTTCTCCTTCCCTTGTTGAAAATAAATTTTAACTAGACAATGATTTTTGAATATGGTTAATGAAATGAATATTTGTGAAATCAGTGTACAAATATTTTGTAGCAATTTTGTACAGTTTGTAGGAAACTTTATTTAAAAACTTGCAATTATAAATTATTAATTAGAGCGATTCCAATTGTAACCCTCAAAGAAAGATTGTTATTGATTTAGGAGGGGAATCGGGATAAAGAGCTTTAACTCAGATTTTATTAGCAATTCCATTCAAGTGTTTTTTGAGTAACATAACATTTTTTAACCCTCAGCATGTCCAGTACGCGCTACACCGCTAGACAGGAACTGACTTATACAGTGGGGGGCCCTGGGGCAAACATTCTTAGCTTTCCCCCTTCTATCTTAAACTTTTTCTAAAATATACTGAAGTGACTAAAACTAAAATTCATACCTATTGTATGTGTGCATAAATTTCGTACCAATTACTATTCACATCGATATACATAATAACAGAAGAAAGATAACTTTAAGAAGCTATAGAATGCAATTTTTTTTCGGTTACAGGAATATAAAGATAAATCAGAGGCCTTAAGGTGGCAGGATGCACGGAAACAGAGAGGCTAGGAGAAGAAAACCCCTTAAAACTAAAAAGAAAAAAAAAAGAATTTTGGTCACTTATGGCCATGTTTTATCATTTGACACTCTTTTAATGAAAAACTTATAAACTTATATGATATCTGTCCTTAAGGGGGGGGGCAATTGCCCCGCATGCCCCTGCATTAGTCAGGTCCTGCCGCTAGACTAGAATTTTCTTGAAGTACACCTGGAAAAGTCAGGAAATTTCATTCTCCCATTAGAGCAGCAACCCTTTAAAAAAATCTTAGTATTTTCAAGTCTTGATCAGGCTGTTCCTCAGAGAGGCTTGAAAGAACTAAGATGTTTTTTAAGTAAAATTTAACTACTAGTATCTCTATTTGATTATTTTAATCGCCTTTTAAGTAAACATCTGAACATTTTAAAGTTCATATTATATAGTTTGTGACAATTTCCATTGTTTACATAACATTCCATCTTGTGCGGATAACAAATGTTTGCGGTATATAAATCAGCGGATTTCGCAGAGTTGACTGTATTTTCCTCACCAAGTAAAATGATATATTTTCCTCACCTCTGAGTTCAACTGTAACTGTACATAAAGGAATCGCGAAATCTCTACAAAAATAGTCTATCATTCAAATCCCTCTCATCCAAAAGGGAACAAAACACGAGGAAGGGAACCTTTCATAATCTCCTTCAAACATCATTGAGCCTCGATTCAGCTGATGCCGTGTAGTACTCCAAGAAAACAGGTTCTGCAAGCCAATTTCTGGAGCTACGCAGGGAAGAAAAAAAAAAAGGTCTTTTACATTCATAGCCTTGTAAAATTTGGTACGGAAGAATGTCTGGCTGCATTCCACTGATAGTTTTTTTTTTTTTTTTTTTTTTTTTTTCGCTTTTTTCTTGTTGTTCTTGATATTAATGTAATGCTTGGTGCTACTGAGATTAATTGCACATAAATGACAAAATGTAGGTCATATTATTATTAAATTTTTTAATGCCAATATCCTTGATCACGTAGTAAATATTTTCAGCTGTTTAATATTTTTTAAGGTATTTAAATATTCCATATCATCAGTGTTAATGAATGGAGATTTAATTTATAAAATAAAAAAGCTCGTCATTTTGTATGAAAAATTCATAATTGTTCTTGTATCCAACCATCATATTTTTAGTTTTACTTGGATTAATGAAATTTTTTTTTACGCTTATTTCATTATTTTTTCTCTATGTGCGTTAATTTTTACTGTATATATTTAAAAAAAAAAAAAAAACTTAAAAAACAGTAAAAGTAAATTTCATCGATCGAAGAAAGCTCGCGCTATAATTAAGTTACAATATGTTACAGAGAAAAAAGTTGTATCAAATTCGCTTTCGAAAGACAATGCGTGTCCTATAAATTGTTATTATATTTTTCTCTATTTTTCAGGTCTTTATTTTATTTTTATACAGTAAGATCTATGAAAACGAAATCTTTCGATAACGGAATATAGTGTTAGACGAAAAATATTGATTATTCCGATGTGAATAATACATAACAACATTACACATACCAAGACGGATATCTATAAAAGCGAAAATCTCATACTTTTATGATCAAAATTTATCGAGTTAAAATATTTTGAATTTTATGAATTTCCAGTGTTTTCTAGCACACTAAAAACCTGTCTACCATCTCTAGTTACGGGATTATTTTTTTATTATCATTATTTTAAGAAGAAATTATTATTAAAATTAGCCCTCGGATTCCTTAATAATACGATTTTTCAAGAACATCTGCTAAAAACATTTTAATTTTCAATTCTTTTTCATTACATTTTCAAAACAGGTCGAATATTTCAAAAGAAAAAAAAAATGCTTATGAATGATTATTATAATATGGATTCTGCCATTCAAATGTAATTAAAACATTCATTGAGAAACGCAAATATGTTACATTAATTAAAGTCGCATTCCTTAATCTGGAGCCTTTTCTAAAGAAATATCAACTCTTAACCTAAAAAGGCTTCGATGTGTTTATTTAATAAGAAGGAAGAAGCCCTAGCCGAGTTAATCCAGAGAGGAAAAACAAATAACACATTGATGTCAAACTCTATCGAAATAAAAGCTAGTCAGATAACGTGCAGAAAAATAGTTTGTGTAATCATTATTACTCTTTTCGATTAAAGCATCGAGGCTAGTAAACCATCTGATTTTTGACGTTGCTCTCCGTCTCAATTCTTCTAAGGTTTCCCCGGGTTTAAATAGTAAACGAGAAAGAAGGTTAACGTCCTAATAGTCGGAACGATAGAAGTATAACTGTCAGCAAAACAATGAAGATCAGGGTTTTATTGTAATTAAGGTTAGGTAGATTTTGCATGATGACTCAGAATATACAGTGTCTCCCTATACTGACGATAGATTCCTTAAGAACAAATGTAAACAGGAATCGAAGGTGTACAAAATACTGAAAGAAATCATCGAGCATAGATTATAAAAACACAACAAACACACTAGCGTTAACTATGTTTTGATTTCTTCTCTTTCTTTTCATATGTATAAGTATACAGGCAAGTTTATTTTGAATGAGATTGAATATTCAGTTTCAGTATAACAAAGAGGATCACGGTTTTATTGTAATTAAGGTTAGGTAGATTTTGCATGATGACTCAGAATATACAGCGTTTATCTACACTGACGAGAGATTCCTTAAAAACAAATGTAAACAGGAATCGAAGGTGTACAAAATACTTCTACTAGGAAAAAAAAGAAATCATCAAGCTTAGATTATAAAATCACAACACTCTTGCTTCTTGTTTTAACTAGGTTATGATTTCTTCTCCTTCCTTCCGTCACATACAAGCAACTTTAAATTTTTTTCACATGAAAATGGACATTCAGTTTCAGCATAATAATGAAGATCATGGTTTTATTGCAACTAAGGTTAGGTAGATTTTGCATGATGACTCAGACTATACAATGTTTCCCTACTGACGAGAAATTCCTTAACAAATATAAACAAAAAGCGAAGGTATACAAAACACTTCTAGAAAAAGAAACCATCGAGCTTAGATTATAAAAACACAGCACACTTGCGTTAGCTAAGTTTTGATTTCTTCTCTTTCTTTCCTTGTATTTGAGCATAGGGGAAGATGGGAATACTTGAGCCACTTTTTAAATTTTAATTTTTTTAATTTTTTTATAATTTCTTAGAACAAAATAAAATATTGAAAATGAAAATTTGATATTTTTTCTTCAACAGAAAACCACTTTCAATTAATTTTGTACTATTTTTCTATGTCTAATTATTTTTACTTTTTTTTTACATCGTGGCTCAAGTATCCCCATGGGGGGGATACTTGATCCATGGTGAAGGGATACTTGAGCCAGTACGGAAAAAAACCTATAAAAGTAATTTTTTTCGCTTTATTTTTGCACAAATATTTTGCAGAATGATAAATTATGGTACATAAAGTCCTCCAAAACCAATTGAGAAAACAAAACTAATAATACGATAATTTTTTGTCGTTATAACTGGTGATCGAAGGATCATTGCAACATCTTTTTACTTTTAGCTACATGCTAACTCAGTAGGGCCCTCTGTTGGTGACAATAGTCATTTCTTCGATTAAAAAAACTTACAGTAACAGATGATGTTACAATTTCACTATAAAATATTAATCTTAATATATTATATTAAAAAATAAATATTTTAATATGTTGGACCTGACTAATTGAAGTATTAGAAATTATGATTTTTAAAATAATTTTTTTTAATGAAATAAAAATTAAATTGAAAACTATGTTTACACTTATTTAAACAGGCAATTTTTTTTTTAGTCAAAATGAAAAATAAAATGGATATTTTCATTAAAAAATATACATTTTTAAACATTTTTTTTTCTGAGTCATTATTTTTTAAAGAAAAAAATATCAATTAGTGAATATAAGGGCGCAATTTTATTTTTTGTTTGTTTCATCCATGTCTAATTTCCTAGTGGGGATGGTTGAGCCATGGCTCAAGTATCCCCATTACCATCATTTTTGTTTATCAGAGTTTTACTAAGTAAAGCATGCAGCTATTTGGACTAGTTTAGATTAAAAATACATTTGAAATTATACTTATTAAATTTATGCATATGATTGCAACTTTAAACAAAACTTTTAATACAAAAAAAAAAAAAAAAAAAAAAAAAAAAAAAAAAACATGCACCTAAATATTTGCTTTAGATAGGGAAAAACAACTATTAATCACCATACTTTCAAAATGGTACCAAGGTATGTGATTTCTTTTTTACATGTTCAGAACTATAAATATGTTACCATATTGCCAGTTTTAGAAAGAAAAATTAACCAACTGTAGAGATAATAGGGGTGGCTCAAGTATCCCCTATGCTCAAGTATCCCTACTCTCCCCTATTAGGCAAGTTTAAGATTTTTTTTACATGAGAATGCATATTCACTTTCAGCATAGCAATGAAAAGCGTAGTTTTATTGCAATTAAAATTCAATAAATTTTACATGATAACCTAAATACGCAATAATGATATAATCTTTGGGCAAAAGACTCTTCGAGAGCAAATGTTGAGCAGAAATCGGAGGTGTGTAAAATGCTTCTCTGACTAGTAAAAGAAAACAATTCTACATTTGATTAACAGATTTTCGGTCAAAAATATGAAGATCATGGTTTTATTGTATATAAGCCTAGGTAGGTTTAATATGATAACTCAGAATATACAGTAATGCTACCCTTTAATAAGGATTTCTTTGAGGACAAATGTAAGCAGAAATCGAAGGTGCGTAAAATGCAGGAATATCAATTAGAAAAAGAAATCAACGTACATAGATTATATTATAAAATTCTTACTTTCTTTAAACATAAACCATGCTTCTTGACCATTTTTAATTTAATTCAACCTACAACAAACAATCTCAAATTATTTTAATTCGATAATACATTCAGGGTTTCAATTAAACAGTAAACATTATGATTTTATTTCAATTAAGGCTGGATAGATAGAATTTATGTAATGTCTGGGTATATGCAACAATATTCCCTTCTAATGAGACATTCTCCTAGAAAAACTGTAATCAGAAAAGGAAGAGGTACACAATATATTGTAGAAAAAACTAATAAACATAGATGTAGCGTTGAATATTGGCTTGTGTTAACGATATACTTCATTGTGACCTTTTTCCATGTAATTAAGCCTACTTCTCGCCAAATTTTTAAGATGTGAATGCATTTACAATTTCGTCCTAACAACGAATACAATGCTTTTATTGTAATTAAGATGAGGTAGTTTTTACATGATGACTCCGAATGTACAATGACGTTCACTACAAAATACTTCATCTACTAAAAAAAAAAAAAAGACGTCATGGATAAAACACTTTGTTGCTTTAACTGTGTTCCACTATTTTCCCTCTTTTCCGTGTAATTCAGCATACGACCACCAAGGTAAAGTTATTTTAAAATGAGAATGTGTTTACAATTAAACAAAACAACGAAGATTATAGGTTATTTGTAATTAAGATAGGTAGATTTTATTTAAGAAATCAGAATATACACTAATGTTTTCTTTTTTACAAGGTTATTTATATGTTGAGAACAATTGGAAAACAGAAATCGAAGATGGTGCAAAATACTTTGTCTTTTATCTGCTATGAAACTAATAATCTCACGTTAATAATTAACAATTTATTCTCGCTTCTTTTTATAATTTAACATATAACAAATTAAAATAATTTTAATAGAAGAAAACATTTGCATCTGAAAGATTGTCACGCTATAAATTGTTATTATATTGAAATAAATACATAATAATGACCCTAAAAATTACTTTGAAAACAATGCTACAAGAAAAATATTATTTTAATTCTTACACACATTTATTTATTAATTTCATGAAATTCAAAAGTTTAGAATGTACATGTTAGCAAAATTTTATAGTGTAGCACATACTACTTATAATAGTAATTAAGGCGATACAACAATAATTATTTTAAGTAAATTAATATTTTTAATCTATACAGTAAAAAAAAAAAAAAAGATTGAAAGCAAAATTTTAAAAGCTATTTAAACAGCTAAAGAATAGACTCCAATGGAAATGTGCATTTTTCCTTTTATTCTTTATACAGCAACTTCATTGCTGTTTTTGATGTTTATAGAAAATGGCCATTTCAATCTTTTAAAAGAAAAATCCGTACCATAAGGAAACTTTGTACATTCATTCACGATGTACCATCCCATCTACCCAGTGGCACAGTCAGAATTCGGTTCTAGGGGGAAGGTTCTAATAAAGGTGATTGCCGGTTATTTGAATCGCCGGCTAATGGAATCAGTACTAATTAAAATATTCACTGTATAATAGTTAAACTCAAAGAGCATCTGTGTGGCAGGAAATCATCATTCTTTTAGCCTAATATGTCTCAGTAAAGTGATTTAGTTCAAATAACCAATTTTTACAAAACTAATCCATGTAATATGTACTTTCACAGTTTTAAGTAGATTTTAATTGAATCACTTTATTAAATGAAATCTGATTTAATAAAGTGGCGGATTCCGAAATACGACAAAACATTTAAATATTAAGTTTGGTTTTGATTCATATAATTGCAATTATAACGATCTTTCTTAGTTCTGGGAGGGGTTTTAACCCCAAAACAACCCACTTGGCTGCGCAACTGCATCTACCCACTAACTTTCTAATCTAGTTAAACAGTGACTGGCCGCGGTCTTTCTTCCACTGCAAACTCAATCACATTCCATTAAATCATCAAAGCGTAAAACTTTAATTAAAGAGCTTTTCTTTGATAGGGTAACATGCAACAATCCCAAAGACATCATTATCACTTTAGAAGATCGCAGTCTTTTTTTACGACCAGGAAGAAAAAGTAATGTCTGGGGAAAAATAGAAGGTGTTTAAAAAAGCTTACATAGAGGATGCACGGAATCTCGTTTTTGTAAGCGTCAAACGACATCGGTGTTTGTTTTATTCCAATTATCTTTATAAATGGTGTCATCTCGTTTTGAAAAAAGACACCTGTTTTTCCCACTTTAATCATTTGCGTGGAATTAATGGGGAGAAAAATGTATGATTTAATTTATTAAATTTCTCGGAGCTGCTATCTAAAATCTAGATCACGCATATCTGATGAAATGAAAAGATAATGACTCCTTTCGATTCCAATGTGGCATATAACAGCAGTAAGTCTTGATTACGTCCATTAATAACTATATCAAAATAATAATAATATATATTGCTTATAAGACGTCACTTTAATAATAAAACATTTAAAATACATTAAAAATTGACCTGTTTCAACTCATTTTCATTGAGTCATTTTCAGAATGTAAATAGAAAAATTACAAACAGAATGAACGTGAAAAGCTTGTGTAAATAATTATTGAATTCAAGTTAAATATAACGCTCTCTGTATTTTTGGCATTGTCCGTATCCCTACTATGTAGTTATCCTGCAAATTGTTATATTAATTAATATAAGTTAAATCTTCTTGCAATATAAATTTATTCTAAACATCTCCAACCAGGATGAAAAAGTAATGTCTGGTGAAAACTAGAAGGTGTTTAAAAAAACTTACAGAAGGATGCACGAAATCTCGTTTTTGTAAGCGTCAAACGATATCGGTGCTTGTTTTCTCCCAATTATCTTTATAAATGGTGCCATCTCGTTGTGAAAAAGACACTTGTTTTTCCCACTTTAATCATTTGCGTGGAATTAATTTTATTTAATGTTTTTTGTTTTATGTAAATACACGCTGAGAGATATTGCAAAGGTATAATTATGCATAGAACATAATTTACATAATTAATATGAATAAAGATCTATATAATTATGTAATTAAAGGCATCTCTGAATAACTTTAATTCTGTAATTAAAGGTTCTCAGAAAGAGAAAGAGATTAAGGAGAATTTGAATAATTTTAGAACCCCTGTGGAAAATTTTGCTGATTATATTTTGTCAGCCTTAATAATTATATGAACCCGAGTCTCACCTTTGACTTTGACGAATGTAAAAAGATGTTTTCGGAAATAATTTGTGCTCTCCAGACAAAGCCAATCCTTTAGTATAAAAAAATTGGTATTCTTAGGAATATTTTTTGTAATAAGTTTTAGACAAGCTTTCAAATAAAGACCAACCAAAGCAAGTTCCCTTAAAACATTATAAAAAAAAAAAAAAAAAAAAAAGAAAATGCTGATTAAATCATGTTGCCATTGTCAAAAAATGTTGATTAAAATGTTGATTAAAATGAATGATCGACCGAAACAGATTTTTAAAACTGAAATTGAATTTCGGTGATCTTTCTATTTTTGGATAAAAACGAAAACGTCCCAAAGTATGCAAAGTCCCCAATTGCATGTATTAATGTCATGTACATGCACATGCATACATAATTTTTAATTAATTTTAGGTATTTATTGCACATGCATAATTATTAATTAATTATAGGTATTTATTGAATATACATAATTATTAATTAATAAAGTGTATCTATTAAATATTAGGGATGCCCCGAATGTGGATTTTTGTCGGATAACGGTTACCAGATATCCAGTACAAAATTTTACCGAATATCCGGTATCCGGCCGAATAATTTCTTATTTTTAATTTTAATAATATTTCAATTTTATGCTTAATTAAAGAAAAAATAATTAAATTATTGTAATTTTATGTTATGCAAGTATTAAAGATTTTAATTCATTTATTCAGTCAAATTTACATAAAAACAAATGCATAATGATAATTATGTATTGAAATTTAATATTATTTTGACTTTTCATTTTTATTTATAAAACTTCAAACTTTACATGCATATTTTTTCTACCTTTTCTTTAGTCTCTATCACCAGATTTAGGTAGTGTCTTGTTTATTTTTAGATGCATTGATTAACTAACAGAAAAAAAATTTATCCTGTTGATACAAAATTAATAAAAATGGGACAGTTATATTAGTTACTCCTCTTAACTCTGAGTGAAAGTCACAGTTTTCTTATTAACCCTTTATCTACCGCATTATGAATTCATGAAATTTTTACATTCTAAAGCATTTTACGTAAATTGTTTAAACTAAAATAAAAGATTTACACAATCATTTAATAAATTTTTGAAGGATTTTAGAAGCATTGGAGGATTTTAAAAGGATTAATTAAATTTGAATTTACAAGGATTTTCTGCAATATTTATAACCCCACTCAAATCTTTTATTTTAAATTGTTTTCTTATTATTTAGTAGAATTATAAACTGTACAAAAATGATGTTCTTACAATATAAATATAGAAATATTTCCGAATTAAAAAATCCCCAATTCCCTCTCTCGGCGCCAAGAAAGCTGCAAAGATACAAAGGCAAAAGATATAATCCTTTTAAAAATATTTTTGTTTTGTATAACCAATAATGTTTTTGGAAAAAAAATAAAGTAATGTATCTGTAACTCATTTTAAACAGTATTACAACTAATTGACGTATTAAAAGAATTTTATAATAAGTAATTTTTATGGTATTTATAAGTACCGTCGCTAGATAAAAGGTTTAGCTCTTTTTGCATTGTAGAGCAAGTCTCAGAATGAACTTTATTTAAGGGTGTGTTTCGATTCAAACTGCTTATTTTCCGATTTATTTTTAGATTCATTTTTGCACTCAAATACACCAAAATTTCAAAATCTCTTATTCGGAAAGTACACAAGGTGCCGTGATTGTCGATTCTTTGATAAATGCAAAAAATATTGTAAAAAAAGCAATCAAAAACGGCATTCCGAACAGATTTTTCCCTAGCGAGAGATCTGGAAACGAAAAAAAGGGTCATACTGATAAGGTAATTGTTTCTAATTCAAATTCTAATGAATTGAGCGTAAAAAGACATCACACGGCACCTCATACGTCCCTTCAAGAATCCCCTCACCAAGTTTCATGATTCTACTTTTTAAAATGTGTCTGAAATTGTATCGGAAAATTTCGGGCTGTTGAAGGTGGAAAAGCGTTTTTTCGAATACACCCTTAAGGGGCCGCTTCACTCAAATGAAAAGACCCGTTCGCTAATGCTAATCCTATGGAAGAAATTTATAAGGATATCTCGGTTGCACTTTAATATTTTTAAATGATTCTTTTTGAATTGGATTGTTGAGATTGATTTGAATGCAGGCCGTTTTTTACTTTTTTAATTTCGTTTACAGATTTTTTTACGAGAACGCTTTCATTTTCAGAACCGGTTTGGAAAGCTAAATCACCCTCATAAAAAAAAAAATCTGTAAACAAAACCGAATAATTAAAAAATGGCCTGTATTCAGATCCATCTCATCTATCCAATGCAAAAATAATCATTTAAAAATATTAAAATGCAACCGAGATATCTTTATAAATTTCTTCCATAGGACTAGCATTAGCGAACGGGTCTTTTCATTTGAGTGAAGTAGCCCCTTAAAAGGCCACTTGCAATTTTAACATGATTGGGTGACCTATATCAAGGCGTAATTCAATTGCTTTGGAAATTTTTACTAAAATATGTTTTTTTTTATGCAATTTGTATATTTAATAATTTTACTGCTTAACTTGTGCAGTTGATGTTCCAGCAAAATTTAAATGGTTTCTTTAATATCAGCGCCATTCCGTACTTGATTTTCTAAGCAAACAAACTTTGAATCTGGAGTATGAATATTCATAAATAAACTCTTTAGTTTGCTGAAGACTATTTTTTTTATGGTTAAATGTTTCAGTATCTGGTAACCGGATATTAAAATATTCGGTCTCGACGAATATCCGATTTGACTGCCGAATAAGCAGGATATCCGGCTAGCTGGATATCCGGTGCATCCCAATTAAATATACATAATAATTAATCAATTATACGAGTGTCTCTAATTAGCTATCTGTGCCTTAGACCCAAAACGTTTTATTTTTATATAAAATAAGTTTATATAAAATATGTAAGTTCTTCAATGACACAGAAAGATTTTCTAATTATACGAATTTTATTTAATTACATCTACACACACACATCTTTTAAAAGGACTCAATGTCTGTCGTTTTGATAAAAAATGACAAAAATGTCGAATTTCAGATTTTATTCAGAAAATGTGCTTTAGTATTCTTAGAACATTCTGTCCAAATTTCGGAACCAATCCATAAATAATAAAAGAAATATACTTAGTTTCCCTAAGCCTTCCCGTTCAACGCTTCTTTAAGTGCCAATGTTTAAACTCATTTTTCTCAGTTCGCAATTTTTTATTTTTTTTTATTTATTTTATAGATTAATCATTATTTTATTCATTTTAATAAAAGTTCTAAGGCTTCTACAATTATTAAATAAATTGTCTGATTAAAAAAAAAAAAAAAAAAAAAAAAAAAAAAAAAAGAGCATGTGTGATAACGAAGTATCGGATTTTTTACATACATGTAACTTAAAAAGGAAAAAAGTATGAACTTAAAAACAAGCTTGTTTCCCACATTTATATATATATATATATATATATATATATACATTTACTAATTGTTTTTTCAACTGATATAAAGGACTTATCAAAAATCCTATACTAATAATAATAAAAAAAAAAGAAAAGAAATTTTGAAAATGATATTATTTTTTTAATTTTATTTATTTATTTTTTCAAGGCTATTGTTTATTGAGACTTCAACACGTCTTAATAATCTCTTATAACTATGCTAGATTCAAACATGAACTTAAAAATATAACATTACAGTAGCAAAAAAAATTTTTTTGGTATGGATATATTCTCCTTAAATATAAATTTATATTTTTATGGCAACTGCTTTATAAAGAAATTTCACCCTCGACCCTCCCCTGTCTAAATCAAGAACTGGAGCCTTGCCCGTTAAGGATTCTAAAGTACTGATTTAGAGAGAGGCCCCAGGAAGGTCACGTGATGGGACGGGTCCCAAATCTGCCTCTGATTACAATTCTTCAAGCACGATATTCACAGGATCACAGGTGACACAATTTAGTCAGAGGACTTCACGGAAATCGGTATCCCATTTCAACCGTCATTCTCCTTTATCGGAAAAAGGGAATACGATATTTATTGTCTTTAGCACCTTTTGTTTTCCCAAGAAGACTTGATTGCTTTGACCTTCCTTCCAAAATGCAGAAATAAAGATCACTCGCGGTGCCCAAGGTTGATGTCTTTGAGGAAGGATAAACTAACTTTATTCACGAAGCTTTATGACTCACGCAGATCATATTGCGTTACTGAAATATGTAAAGTTTAGAGTCAATCGTTTTTAAGGAATAAACGGAATATATTCCATATCAAGTTACTGGAAACGTGAAGTGGTGGTGAATGTTTGTTGCTGACCCAGATATTGAGAAAGGTATTTGACGATACAGCAATTTTAATACATCAAATGGAACAATGTAAAAACTTCTTCGTATCCGTGAATTTAGGGAGCCTGAACCTATTGTTTGGAGGTTTCTAATTGTTTTTTCTGAACGAAGTTTTTAAAGAAAGGCGAAAGATTTTCTGAAACCAGAGTTGCCAAGTCTCCGGCTTTTTGCACACCAGTAAAATTTTAAAGTAAATGTTGTTGTTTTAAATCCCCATAATGTTCCAATTAAATAAAACATCATTTTCTGTATTAAAATATCGGTATCCAAAAAGCCGGAGACTTGGCAACTCTGTGAAACTTAGGTAATTCGGAAGTTGTACAATAGAGGTCGTATCGGGAAATAGGGTAGATATACCAGTAATGAACACCCTTCAATGTTTTTGGCTTATAAAAAAAAAAATAACTAATAAAAAATTAGCTTCTATTATTGACACTCTTCAATAAAAAATAAAAATGTAAAAAATAACTAATGATTCTTTTTTTTTTTCAGAACTACCCCATGCATATTTTATAACCTTGCATTATTGTTGACATTCTTGATTAAGCCAATTAGGAAGCAGAAAATAATATTTCGAAGTATACTAATTTTCATTGAAAATCTTAATGTACATATTAGGAGCCGGCTTCATTTAATAAATTTATATATTCTTTATTTCCTTGCAAAATTTGCAGCTTTTCGTTTCAGTAGTAATAGAAAATTTTGAATTTTATATTCTAACAGCCATTTATGAAATTAAATTTGTTTTTAAGGTTTTTGGAGAGAGTGTCCATTACTGGAATTCTTAGTTAGTCATTTTCCAGTAATATAAACTAGAGGTATGCACGGGCCCGGGCTTGGCCCGTGGCCCGTACCCGACCCGGCGGAATCGTTTCGTATTTTCTAACGGGCCGGGCTGACAAACAACAAAAACAGGCCGGGCCGGCAAAAAAATTAAACGCGTCAGACGGGCCGGGCCGAGCAAATAAAAAAAAAATTTCGGGCCTACCGGCCCGTTTTGAAGATTTCCGCAGAAACGATAAAATATGAGCTATTTTCAACGAAAATGGTTTTAACGAGAATAAGTATAAATGCCCGTCACGAGCCATACTAGTTTGACAGCATCAATATAAAAATGAACAGTGTAGATATCGGCATCGGAGAATTACATTGTGTGTAACCCGTTTTAATATTTTTTTAGCTGATTCATGCCGGGCCAAGATCAAACTTGCATTATTTTTCTACTATATACTGGCCAGACCGGAACTAGACTTAATTGTTCTCAAGATGGTAAGGCAGAAAACATTATTTGTAAAATTATTAGCAGCAATAAAGAACTTATGTTAGCTTAAACTTTGGATATATACTTCTTGATAGTTTTTAAATTAATTTCTCAATAATGCGAAAGTTTGACACATTTTCTGATTCATTTTCTGAAATTGTAAAACTATAAAAGTGATAAGCCGAACTATTGAATAGCATTTTTGATTTTTGGTAAATAAAATACTTGTATAACCTGTTGAGATATAATAGTTTCTCAAATGATTGCAGGTTTTTCTCCCTTCCCATGCTATCACTTCCGGAAATTCTATTCAAAACGCTAATTATGACAGAATTTTATTTGATTGCAGTATTCTTAAATTGCTTGTATAAAAAAAAATGGATAACGCCATTCAATTATATAGTTTCTGAAAAATAAATCGGACGGTATTCTGAATAAATCAATCAACCTGCTAATCTTATGTGTTTCTGAGAAAAAAAAAAAAAAATGAATTTAGAAATGTATCAGAAAGGAGCTTCTTTGAATTTAAGAAGGATTTTTTGATTTGAAATCTTTAATAAAATGATATAGAAATATTTTTACAAATCTTCTTTTATTAAACAGCTTCAAAAGCAACGATGTTTTTAGCTTTCTTTTTTCTTTTATTCAAAGCTATATTAATTTTTTAATGAATCTTTATTCGAATTTTGAAAGCCTAAGAATCTAAGTAATCATTAATGTTGTTAATGTGTATTTCCTGTAAAATATACTGTAAAATCATTCCATAGATATGTATGCAGTATTCTTTAAAGGAATCTTAATTATATGATAAAAATCTGAATTTTTTAGAAATCGTAGAAATTGTAACGGGCCAAAACGGGCCGGGCCGGGCTGGGTCTGTTTTCACTGATTTCTGTACGGGCCGGACCTAAAATATAAAAATTTAAACGGGCCGGAAAAGGGCCTGGAAATTCCGGCCCGTGCAGACCTCTAATATAAACCTCATGTAGACATTACTAAAAATGTAATTTCAGTAATATTTATAGTGCATAAAATATTTTGACATATAAATAATCAAATTTAATTTTTAAATTACGCATTCCGAAATGAAGTAACACCAAAACTTTCATAAACAGCTGTTTTTAAGTTATTTTATGTAGTTAATATATTTTTTTTTTCAGTCTATAACTCTGCTATGCATGTTTTATAATCTGGCCAGGAAGCAGAAAATCTATATTATAAAGGCAAACGTATTTGTGCATAATGCATACGTCATTTTGCGCATGGCAACACTTTCAAATTTTAAATGAATTTTGGTATTGCAATTTTTACTACTAAAAGTTTTTAAACTTCTTAACCCATTAACGCCCAGCGTCCTTTTTTGAGGACGGATACAAAAAAAGCAAGAAAGAGGTTTTCCCACCAGTAAATAGGAAGATAAATATATACCTTATTTCACGAGACAGAATCCTCGATAAATTTAGATAAAAGTTGATTTGCTTTTTAAAGTGGTGGGAAATACAAAATTTAAATTTTAGCGAAGAAAATAATTCGGGCGTTAATGGGTTAATGTCGCACATTTTTAATTTTTAAACCATCTAATTTTAATTCGTGTAGGGAAAAAAATGTACTTTTAAATGAAATTTGTTTGAAAGCTGTATCTTAATTTGTTTTTGAAATATTAAATTTTTTGTAGATTTAAATACCTCTTTTCTAATCGTGGCAACAGGAGTACGCCATTTATATTTTTAAAACAAAGGAAAAAAAGGGAACAACTGAATGCTGTATCTTGATGTTGCCATTTTTTCATCAAAAGGGAAAAAATAGAAATTTAAATAACTTCTGTTATAAAACTCGGTGAATTTCGACTTCATTTACAAAATTCGATTTACACGTAGAATAATATCAATAGTTTAACATCTATTTCAGCTAATAGCCCCATTGAGACTTCAAGTTTTAAATCAAAATTATCAAATTAAAATGCAATTTTTTTTAAATGTGAATACAGATGGGAAATGTACATTTGTAAATTTTTATGTTGTGAAAATGATGCCGGGTTTAGATTTCACGGAAAAAAATTCTATGATATAGTCAAAGTTGAATGATTTTTGCCTTTTATCATTTTGGAATACTGGCATAAGAACCTTAATTGATAACTTTATCATAATAACAGATCTTTATTATTTTTTACTGCTTACATATACGATTAAAGTTTAATTTTAACAATTTCTACAACTGCGTTTTATAGAAATAGTATTTTGTTAATTTGACATCGTTTGTTTAAGAGTTGGGCTTACCAATATAAGGTGCATTTTTTACTGTAACTAATTTAGTAAAATTATTGTAAGTTAATGAGTTCCTTCTTAAACATTTTCTTTCGTCAAAGTTTGACGGGTTCTACCTTGTATAGTTTAAGAGCACAGTCAAAGAGCTGTTCATAGAGCATAGATGTATTCGGAAAAAAGATTTTTCACCTTCAACAGCTCAAAATTTTCCAATACAATTCCAGATTCATTTTTAAAATTAGAAACATGAAACTTGCTGGGATGATTTTTGAAGTGATGTATAAGATGCCGTGTGATGTAATTTTTCGCTGAATTAATTAGAATTTGATTTATAAACAATTGTTTTTTAAGTTTGATCATTTTTTCGTCCCCAGATTTCCAGGTTCGGAAATTTCTGTTCAAATTGACAACTTTGACAGCATTTTTTGCAACATTTTCTACGTTTACCAAAAAATCGATTCTTACGGCACCTTGTGTAATTTTTAAATAAGGGATTTTGAAAGTTTGGTGCATTTGAGAGCAAAGATGGATTTAAAAATAAATCGGAAAATAGGCAGTTTGAATCGAAATACACCCTTAATCCTTCCCCATAAAAAAAAAAAAAAAATAAAAATTAAGTTACAGAAGTTGGTATGCTTTCATTAAATTCCAATCATAAAAACTACAATATTCATTAATTTTTATAGAGTGTCCATTACTGGAACAAAGGGTGTCTATTATTGGCATAAATTTTAATTCATGTTGAGAAATAAGACTATGAGAATGCTTAAATTTTGTTGATAGATTAATATAATGGTGAAAAACTGGAATATTATACAATACAGCAAATACGTAGCACTTATAGTCGTCGTTCGTTCCGTCCGTATAATTTAGAGCAAAGAACTACCCAACCAAATCGTTTGAAATTAAAAATATACAATTGTTGCTTAATTTTGTCGAGTCGTTTCAAATTTTATGAAAATCGGACGTATAGTTTAATAATATGGACAATCGAAAGTAATTCCGTTACATTACGGCCAATGGGGAAGAATGGTTTCAAGTGCATTTTAAGAATGTTTCATTTTTTCAAGCATAATAAAATTGATATGCATTTATCAAGTATATGCTAAAATATACATTCGGTACAATCTGCGGTGCAAAAAATATTTGTCAGGAATTTATAGGACCACACAAAAGTAAACCATTACATAATCGGTATGGGGGGAAACATTGTTTGGAGCGCGTTTTAACTATATTAAATTATTTCATTTTTTTTAAATTGATATATTTTGTTTAGGTTTACTACAAATTACTTCCTGTATAATAGAAAGCAGATTAGTATGTACAAGGACACACGAAAAAATTCGGATGCTGTACTGTATTATACTATTACACCAAAATCGGAATACAGTCGGCTCTCGTTAATTCGAACTCTTCGGGACCATATGAAATGTTCGAATTATCCGAAGTTCGAATTATGGAAAATATGAAATGAAAACATGCTTAATATGGTACTATTACGAAAGAATTAATGTTATAGTGGTTTTTTTTTATTTATTATGTCTGTTATCATCAGAATATGACTTAATATTAAATTTGAATGAATAAATACTTAAACTATTTAAAAGATTAGAAACAAGCATAATGGAAGGAAAATTTGAAACGTCACTGACGGACAGACGGGGCACTTAGAAAGTGGATATTAAATGCATTGCATTATATGTATACTCGTTCGGAAAAAATTTCACAAAAATCAAAGAAAGAAAGTTATTCAAATGATCTGAAATCCGTGAGAAAAAAAGGAAGAATGAAAAATCGGAATTCTCGTTAGTTCGAATTAAACGACGTCAAGAGAAAATGAGTTCGAATTAATGAAAAAGTTTAACGTTATTCTGCCTTTGAAAATTTCGGAACTTCATGTTTAGTTCGAATTAAGCGAAGATTCGAATTATCCGATTTCGAATTAACGAGAGTCGACTGTATTTTTAAAACTTCGTTCTAGTACGAACGCACTTCATTTGCTACAATTGATGTGCAATTTTCGACTTGTTTAACTTAAAACGATTCATATGTTTGAAGCATTAAATATGTTTTTAGATTTAGATTGTGAGTTTACTTGGTTCGTACGCTATCAAATCAAGATTTTAGGTAATCAGTAATTTTTTATAAAATCACCAATTAAATTTTATCTTCGGATTTTTCTCCTTAACATCATTATACTGTCTTATTATTTAATTCACTTGCTTCTTAAAACATTTAAATAAAAATTTATATAATAATTTCTTAAAAACTGATATAATAGGTGTTCCAAATTATTTAATACCCGTAATTTAATTTACAAAGGAGATACCAATGATGCATTGACATAAGAAAAGAGTATTCTCGTAGATAGAACTCCACCCATAAAAAAAAAGAAAAGGTCGTACGCAATGTTATCTCATTCTGTGAAATTCATTTTAAAAGAAATGAGTCGTGGGTGGAAGAAAATTAACAATGTTGCCACCCGTCTGCGCAGAAACCTTTCTGTCTTTTGATATTATTTTTCTAGGAGGAGAAGCAAGATTTTCAGACGCACCAGTGTCAAACTTGCATTTGTCGCTTGGTGACATTTACTCGGAACCTCTGTACCTCTGTACTGAAAATAAGACCCTTTCGAGTCTGGTCTTATTTTGTACCGAAAAGTTTTAGCATTTTTTCTTTTAAATATGAATGATAAAAATAAATAAATAATTTTATTTTTATGCAATCGACTAAATAAGTTCATTCATTCATTGCAACAAGTGGAATAAACTTCGTTATATAGTATATATTTTTCGTAATATGGAGATAAATTTACATGTTAACTTTTTCGGGTCTGGTGTACTATTAATAGTACATGTCTTTTATTGAGTATTACTTTGTTTTAATAAATACTTTTGCTACAATGTAAAAGTAATAATGTTAGTATATGTCTATGCACTTAATACATGCCTTCATTTATGTTTAGTCATTTAGTAATAATAATAATAATAATAACTAGTATTTGCTTATTTCTTTTTGCGCCGTTTGCGAAAACATATTTTTCACTCTTGAAATTTAAAATAAAAGTTTACTAGAAGAATCATGTGTAATAAAGCGCAAAAAGTATTCGAAAGTTGTAATATCAGTTAAATCGTGTTGTAATACAATATTTTCTAAACATCTCCAAAAATTCTTCCTTAGCAATTTTCATATGAATATTAATTGAATAATAAGCAAAAGAATAACATTCTTTCAGACAGTGAAATATTTGTTAAACACTAATTTATATATTTGTATAGCTAGTGTTAATGTTATTAATGTAAAGAGATTTTTTTCTAAAAAAATGAAAAAAAAAAAAATGCGGACCCAAAAGGGTTTATAACGCATGCTCCTCTGCTGAGCGAAACACATTTTTTAAAAATTATTATTTGAAGTTCGAAATTTAAAAGCAAAGCTAAAGTATACTACAATGTTAAAGACTGAAAAATATAAATCATCAATCAAATTAATATCGTTTTCATAAAGGAATTTTTATTACAATTTTCTACTTATTTTAGTAGAAAATACTGCTCCTAATGGAATATTTTAAATTATACTGAAATTATGATTTTGAAATTAAAACTCAGTTGAAAAAGGGAAGGTAATCAAAATAAATAAATACTACAGATTTCAGTTCGTCAGTTTTAAACACATGTAGTATTAAGTTCAGCATAGATTTTAGAAATATTTTTGCGTCAAATGTTCATAGACTTAACATTATGGAGGAAAATTCCGAAGCTGAGTGACCAGCCTCCTTAAGGAGTTGCTTCAGTCAAATGAGAAGATTCGCTCGCTAATTCTAATCCTATGGAAGAAATTTATAAAGATATCTCGGTTGCATTTCAATATTTTTAAATGACCTCTTATGAATTAAATAGATGAGATTGATCTGAATGCAGGCCGCTTTTTACTTTTTCAATTTTGGCTGCAGATATTTTTTAAGAGGGAGTTTTCCAAAACAGTTCCGAAAATGAAAACGTCCTCGTAAAAAATATCTGTAAATAAAATAAAAACAGAAAAAAAAGGACCTGCATACAGATCATACAGCTATCCAATGAAAAAGAAATTATAAAAAAATATTCGAATGGAACCAAGATATCTTTATAAATTTCTTCCACAGGATTAGTATTAGCGAACGGGTCTTTCAAATTGTTCCCTCAAACCCAATGACGCAAATTACCCCCCCCCCCCGAAAAAAAATCTTCATACTTTACCATTGACAGCAACTCCCCTAAACAGAATATCAATTGTAATCAATTGTAAATATTGAAAAAAAATTAAAAATGATATTAAAAAAATAAATAAATAACATTAAAAAGGTAATATTAAGAATTTAAAAATCCCCCCCCCCAAAAAAAATTACTTTTTCTCAAATCCCCCCCCCCCCCTCAAAAAAAATTGTATGACGCAATTTGCGTCACTAAACTCTCTCTGGGCACCCCTGATGCAACTAAAATAAACTGAAAAGAAGTTAAGATCAATGATGTGCCACGGCCTGTCTTATTCGTTGTCTTTAGTGGAACGCATTATGTTAACATTTTTTTTTATTTATTTATTTAAATTAACATTATATTAAGTGAGTTAATAATATGTGTCCAATTATAGAGCAGCTGAGCATGAACATACCGAAATCTTACTGTATTTATACAAATAATATATACATATATATTATCTTTCTGGAAGTCCCCTGTTTCAATTTCTTAATCATCTGATGCTATATCCTATAAAACAATATGGACCAAATCTTCATAATTCAAGGCACTCTTAAATATTATATGCAAAATTATAAGACAATGAAATTGTACTGGTGAGAAGTTTCCGGCTGAGCATGAACTTATCAAAATTACATTGTATTTATAAATTTTTTTTAAAAAAAATAGCTTTTTGGAAGTTTCTTTTACGAATTTCTTAATCATCTTGGTGCTATAATCTACAATAATATAAACCAGTGCAATCTTCACAGTTCAAGACGCTCTTAATTAATGCATGCAAAGTTATAGGGGAATCGAATTATCCCCGTAAGAAGTTTCCGGAATTTCAAATGTATACCAAATTTCAAAAATATTAATTAACTTCATTTTATTTTATTTCTTATTCATCAGATGATACATTGTAAAGACGCTTTTATTTTAAGTTAATTTTATGTCAACAATCGGTGGTGTAACAGATAAAAATAACAGAGATTATACCCTCTAAGCAGAGGTTATACACTCACGCCAGAGTGTATACCTTAGGGCAGTGTTCTCGCTGACATTTGACCAATGTTAGTAATTTGGCTAATTAAAAATAAAAAACATTCGTCAAATGAAAAAAGTGTTAGCCAAATAGATTCGCCGTGTAAAACTAAAAAAAATATCTTTAATCCCTTAATGTACCCCCTTTTATTCAATATTTTCTATAAATTAAAATTCAACTATTCGCTACAAATACGTTAAAAATATGGGTACTACTCTGTTATCCTGTCGACCAATTTCGCCAAATTATACAAATCGCCAAACTAATAGCCAAATTATACATATTGACATAATTTTTATTTTAAATAACAAAAAAAATCAAATAATTAGTAGAATATTAATAAAAAGTTGAAATAAAAATCACTTAATGACATTTTAAACACGTGAATCGTATTAAATATCATTGAATGTGACATTCACGATCATCCATTATTGGCATTTAATCTTATAGTTTGGCGATAATTTTTTGGTCAACGGGATAACCTAGTAGTACCAAAATATGTATATATTAAAAATATGTATAAATGCATATGTATGAAAAAAAAGAAAAAAACAAAAATTGAGCACTAGCAATTTGGCGAATCTAATCGTTTGTTTACTCGCCAAATGAAGAATTTAGTCGCAATTTGGCGAAATGGCGAGCGACAGCGAGAACACTGCTAGGGTATAGCTTTTTTGAGAAACAGAGAGTATATGGTGCTCCTTAAAAAAATCCAAAAGCTGTATGGTGCATACCCGCGTGCCGCGTATACCACCCTTGTCAACAATATAACATACAATTTAGCCAAGTTATCCACATGTGGAATTATTCAAATTGTAGTCTATTATTATTATTATTATTTTCAATACTACCATCATAGTAATTCATGAAAATATACAAATAAATACTTAAAAGGTGTTGCAACACCTTTTAAGTATTTATTTGTATATTTTCATTTAATAACAAGGTGTAAATTTCCATCAAAGACACCAGTATTAATACAGTGGTTTTGACTCATAGTACTCCATTTTTTATAAATTATAATTATCAGATTATATACGTTTATTTCTAATAATAAATATATGAATATGTATGCAGTGTCTACAGTTCAAGAAGCTTTCAAATTAAATTAAATTAACAGTGTCAATAATATATGTTAAGTTAGAGAGTGGTCAAGTTATCCACATACGCAGTTATTGAAATTTCATTCTTCTATTCTCAAAAATATTAATTTTATGGACATCCCCTGTTTTTTAAATTTCTTAACCATTTAAGGGTGTATTTCGATTCAAACTGCTATTTTTCCAATTTATTTTTGAAATCATTTTTGCTCTCAAATACACCAAACTTTCAAAATCTCTTATTTGGAAAGTGTACAAATGCCGTGATTGTCGATTCTTTGATAAATACAGAAAATATTGCAAAAAAAGCAATCAAAAACGGCATTTCGAACCGATTTTTCCCAAGCGGGAGATGTGGGAACGAAAAAAATGGTCATACTGATAAGGTAATTGTTCATAACTCAAATTCTAATGAATTGAGCGTAAAAATACATCACACGGCACCTCACTCGTCCCTTCAAGAATCCCCTCAGCAAGTTTCATGTTTCTATTTTTAAAAATAAGTCTGAAATTGTATAGAAAAATTTCGAGCTGTTGAAGGTGGAAAAGCGTTTTTTCGAATACACCCTTAAATGGTGCACCCTAAAAGAATATATGATCTGTTGCAATCAAAACACACTCATAACTTAACATTAAATCAGTCATGATAAAAAAATATGTCTAATCGTAGGTTAGCCCAGATGCATATTTACAGAGAAGGATGTATATTTAATCCCGCCTTTTGAAATAAGTCGAAAACCGGTGTTTTTCGATTAATGTAGAGCACAATTTAACTAATTTCCATAATTCTACACAACGTTATCCCCGTTAAGTTTCCCCTACCCTTCTCTTTCCGGAATAAAATCCTGGATAGTCCAGTGGATTAACCGTGTTATCTCCGTGTGAAGTTTTTAAAATTCCACCGTATTTACAGAATTTAAAAGAAAAAAAAAAAAAAGATACTCCTTTGTTTTTAATTTGGGTGAATCATCTGATGATGATACATCCCGAAACAATATGGACTGTGTGATGCAGCCTCCACAGTTCAAGGCTTTCTTAATTTCGATTGCTCTGTTAGACTTCCTCATAAAAGGAAATACTGCCGATAGGTCAACTGAGACGGGGATTAAGCAAGTTTGCAGCTAGCGTTTCTGATGGCACCAGCGGCAGGAATTCATCACTTTGCTTCTGCTCTTTGGCAGGCAGCAGCGAACATCTTTTCTGTTTTTCTTTCGTTCTTTTCTGCATAAGGTTTTGGGGGAAGTCAATGAACGGTGATGAACAGCCCCAAAGAATCTGGGCTCGTGGAAAGTGACGGCCGTTCCGCTCAGCAGAAGCTACAGGTGCCATATAAAAGAGTTCCGAGTGAATGTCATCAAGAAAGGAATGCAAAAAATGATTTTGGTGCGGCGGAAGATCTCGCTTCTCCTCCCTGAATGATAATACCGAAAGAGAGAAAGATTTTACGCAGACGGGTGGCAACATTGTTTTGATTTTCCTCCACCCACGATTCATTCCTTTTAAGACGGATTTTATAGAATGCAACATATCCAAGAGCCAACAGCACAAAAAACTATGTTATCGAGCGCAAGAAAAGAAACCTTTATTTTATGGAAGAGTAGTAATAGGGGAATCTAATGATCCATGTCTGCCGGAAGTGAAGTTGGTGCATAAGCCAAAAATGAATACCACTAGTGGTTTACTTGTAGGTTTAGCATTGTGTTTGCCGTACAATCAAAAGTATGAAAACATGGAAAACTGGGAGCAGGAAAACACAATGCTAAACCTATGAGTGAGCCACTAGTGGTATTCATTTTTGACTTATGCACCACTTCACTTCCGGCAGACTTGGATCATTAGATTCCCCTATTACTACTCTTCCATAAAATGAAGATTTTTATCTTGTGCTCGATAACATAGGTTTAAAATGCTGTCGACTGTTGGACTAACAGGAACGTCACGTCAAATTTTCCTTGAAATCTAGTAGCTAATTCTTAAAATCGATAGTTTTAGAGGCATAAATCGCAAAAATATTGCACATCAGGACCCCAGAAGCTAAGGGGTATAAGTGACAAAATTGAAAAAAAAAATAGACTAAGTGCACAGGCGGCCTGAAAACATGCTTTTTTCTTTTCAGTCAATGAAATATAAGTGACTTCCTAATTATATGCTGCATTCTACAGATAAACGACTTTGCCGAATAATAATGACTATTGATTAATTATTAATTTAAAGAAAATTTCCTCTCTTTATTTCATAGTTATTGAAATAATTCAAAGACCAGGATGAAACAAGCAACAGTTTCGTATTTCAATTCAGTCAATTATCATTGATGTTCAAATTTAACGTCAATTATCTTTGTACTCAATTTACTCCAAATCGAATTTTTGTCATTTGTACCCCTTGGCTTTTGAGGTCATCATATACTCTTTCCAGGGGCGTAAACCACCCTAATCGCGTAGGGGGGTGTCGGCTCAAAAATTTCCGACTCCAAGTAGAAAAATTTCCGAGTACTATGGCTAACATGAAGACTAATATACATATATATATTATATATACACTATATTGCCATTGATTATGGGACACTTGCGATTTTAGACATTTTACTAAATATCTAGAAAAATACATGAGGAATCATCTCGAAACTCTTAGTCTATAAATATAATAGTATACGTCATACATCTCCGTGAAGATTTTTTACCGAAACTCCATAGGGGACCGCCAACAAATTAAAAAAGAATGAATATCTTTTGAATAACCCTGTCAAAACTAATGTAGCAAAAGCGCTCAAACTCTAGATTATGATTGAATGCCTTATTGTAATACACTGTGTTCATTTTTATGCAAATAGCATGCATACTCGCAGAGTAATTAAGGTTTTTATAAAAATGGCCCCAAATTTTTCTAAGTTTTTTCCTTATAATTTTCAGAGTTCTTAATATAAAATAATATTTTTTTCAGAAAATATGACAAACAACATTGCATACAGTACCCTGTAATCAGAATTAAAAAATAATGAAAATTGTATACAAAATGAGTTGGTTTACTAAATAATTTTTTACTGCGCATGCGTCAACGATATCAAAATTTCATTTGCATATTATCTTAGCTAAATGTATACAGCAACTTTAGTGAAAGTCACAAAATCATAACTTGAAAATTCTGAAAATAATCGTCAATTGAATAAGTTGAAAATCCGTTATTCTCAAAATGAAGCAAAAACAAGAGGGATTGTAACCATATATTCATTGATTAGTGTCAATATAGAATACACAATACGGGATGTTACGACTACTTTTGGATAAAAGCCCTCATTTTTTTGCTTCATTTTGGAAAGAACGGATTTTGCCCTTTTTCTATAGACGATTACTTTCAGAATTTTCAAGCTATAATTTTGAGACTTTTACAAAAGTTGCTCTATACATTTAGCTAACATAATATGCAAATAAAATTTTGATATCTTTGACGCATGCGCAGTAAAAAATTATTTAGTAAACCTACTCATTTTTCATACAATTTTTATTATTTTTTAATTCTGATTACAGGGTACTGTGTGCAATGCTGTTTGTCATATTTTCTGAAAAAAATATTATTTAATATTAAGAACTCTGAAAATTATAAGGGAAAAACTTAGAAAAATTTGGGGCCATTTTTATAAAAACCTTAATTACTCTGCGAGTATGCATGCTATTTGCATAAAAATGAACACAGTGTATTACAATAAGGCATTCAATCATAATCTAGAGTTTGAGCGCTTTTGCTACATTAGTTTTGACAGGGTTATTCAAAAGATATTCATTCTTTTTAATTTGTTGACGGTCCCCTATGGAGTTTCGGTAAAAAAATCTTCACGGAGATGTATGACGTATACTATTATATTTATACACTAAGAGTTTCGAGATGATTCCACATGTATTTTTCTAGATATTTAGTAAAATGTCTAAAATCGCAAGTGTCCCATAATCAATGGCAATATAGTGTATATATGTATATATATAATATATATATATATATCATAATTCGCAAGATAATTATGACTTAGTGTATCAAGATAGTCAAATAATCTTATGTTATTATTAGTCTTATATAATATATTTTCCCCATTATTAGGCGATCTCCTGATGGAATACAATAACCGTTCCACCCGAAAGGGACACGAGTCGTGCATAATACGAATAAGCAGTCAAAGGGCTTTCCAGCAATATATCACATGAAAGGTATCGGCTAAAATTAGAAAAGTGGTTGCCCGTGAGGGCAAAATAGAAATCCAACGATATATCACAAGAGAGATGTATTCCAAACTTAGGAAATTGTCCTCCCTCCCAGAATAGACCCTTCCCCTAACTATAAAATTTTCATATATTATAAGTAATATTTATCGGAGGCCCCCCCCCCCCAAAAAAAAAAAAAAAATCCGTTCTAAAATGATAAAACGTTACAATTTCAAAAAAGATCGAAAATTGTCCCCAATAGAGAATAAGAGGGGGCAGGGTGAGAGGGAGAAAGATTTATTATATGAAAGAGTGATTTGAGGGCTTTCCTATATGTCCAAAAAGGTATGGAATTTTTCCACCCCCATTTAAACTCGTCGGGGGTGGAAATTTTAAAATATCGCTGAAACACGTATTTAATTAGTTTTTAAAAAATTTATTTTCTGCTGTTTCACGTTCTTATTTGAAAAAGCTGTTGAGATGTGCCAAATGTTCTAAATTTTTTGACTCCCCCCTTTTAACCCCCTTATGGTGAAATTTCTAAAATCACTGGATTATGTGTTTAATAATTTTTTTAGTAGATTTATTTTCTGGAATTTTACGCTCCTACCTTAAATGTTTGCTGAGATATGGCAATTTGTTCCAGAATTTTTGACCTCCCCCCGCTTGTCCCTCTTAAGGGGGGTAATTTCAAAATTTCCCTCTTAGTGCATGCTTACATCATAAGAAGTACTTTCTCTCCAATTTTCATGGTTCTAGATTCAGTAGTTTGTGGTGTGCGTTGATTATAAGTCTGTCAGGACAAACTATTTTATATATTTATAGCTATCTCTACTAGCTGACCCGCCCGTTGTTACCCGACATTAGATAAAATATATAATTAGATACATCATATAAATATATTAGATGCAATATATAAATAAATAACAAATAAACTATTAAAGTAGAGTATGTAAGTTTTTGAGGAGCGAATTCAAAGGGTTTTCAAATTATACTCAAAATTTTTAATAAATAAAGCAATTGTACATAGTTTTTTTGACTCCTTGAGAACACATGCGCAAAATACCAAACAAATAAACGAAATGCATAAGCCAAAAGTAAAATTCTGGTTCCCTTTTCATCTACCCCCCACACACATAGGCACATCAGGCACAAAAAAAGTACCAGTATAGTTGAAAAGTCTTTTTTAAATTTCAAATTGCAAAAGAGGTTTAAAGATCCATTTAATCCTCAATTAACTTTAAACAGTCAAAAGTTGCGCTGTTTTATCCTCCCCCAAGGCTAAAATTATTTTCAAGTTTCAAATGATTAAATTTTTATTCTTATCTATACACGCACACACACAAAAACATCTATCCATAAAATAATAATCAAAATATTGTTATGCAGGGAGACAAAATTATTATACTTGTACTATAACAAAGTTTTAAAAATATAGAATATTTTACATACATTGACATTTGAACTTCAAAAAATAAATTAACTTTCTTAGTTGTTGAACCTTGAGATAATAAAAATGAAAAGTCATGTAGGCAAAAATTTATTAAAATACTACATTACTCTTACATAATGATGAAATAAAATTTATAAAATATAAAAAGATCTATAATACACTTTTAACTTCGTGTATAATACTAAATGTACATTGACTTGCAATTACAAATTGCAAAATGGTTGGCAAAAAAGAAGGCAAATATATTGAAAGAAAAAAAATATAGTTAAAAATGATAATAATTTCATGAAATTTAAAAAACAACTAGCTTGTCATCTCCAGTTTGTAACAAAACTAGCAAATAGTTAGGGAATTGCGATACTAACTGTTAAAAAAATTTATATATATCGAATAACAGTACATTGTTACAAATTATTAAATAATTTATCTGCCCCTTCAATAAATAAATAAATAAATAAAAAATAATAAATAAATAAAATAAAATAAAATAATTCATTTTTAAATATGAAAACAATTCAGTTATTTACACATTTTACATATCTAAAATTTTCTGTAATAAAATAGCTAGCTTACTTCAAAAGGATTTTTTAGAGCTCCAACAATGGAAAACGGTATATGTATATGGGCTGAAATTTTATCAGCATGCTTTTGTTTATTAAGTGTGTTCCTGTAATCACTATCGAAAATATGATTACATAACCCACATTACACTTTTTGTCTCTTACATTAGGTGGGGGCATAACTGATAAAAAAAATATTGAACTAGTAACTATATACCAAAATATTCTCCCATCAACACTTTTTAATTGAATGATTTCGTACTATGAGCCAGAATACTAAGGGAGATTCTAGGACATTTGGTCGAGGAGCCTGGGACACTTGTCCCACATCCCCGAAGCATAACATGAGATGAAATAACTGTTTACAGGTCCCTAATGGTAGCAGCAGTTAAAGACATTTAAGTATAAATGAGAGTAAAATACTAACGGTTTGAATCAGAGCCATTTAAATAAAGAGTTAACGCAGGCGCAGTTTATTTTGTAACTGACACATAGGGCGGGAGGTGCAACGTGCCCCACCAGTCATTTAGGTGCCCAAGCTTTACGTTGAAGAGAAAACAATATTTTATCTTTCTATTTTTTAGCATTCAGTTAAAATCTCTTTAGCTTTAAGTAAAATTGAAATCTGTTTGCTTGAGGAATATTTCAGAGACAAAAAATTGTCAAAAATACGGGATTTCTTAATATAAGTTTTAATTCTTTCTAACGACAAACTTAAAAGCAGCGTAACAATTTGGTGTTACAACTCATTTTTCTGACTAAACAAAATGTAGTAGTAATAATAAAAATATTTAAAAAATTTAATACAATTGACTGAGGAAAAAGCTAACGAAAGTATTACTTCTGAGAGAAGTAAACTCGTATAGGTTGTAAAATATCCAGATTATTTCCAGATGAAAATTCAAAGTATTTGGGTATTTTCAATCTTCATCCTGTATCATATAAATTTCTTAAACAATCTTTTAAATCAATCAAAAATTACGTAAAAAAGTAAGTATAAAACAATTTCGCATTTATTATTATTATTTTTTTAATAAAATAAAAAGAAAACACAAATTTAGATAGTAGGAAAAAATGAGACTATAATTATTTTCAATTAAAGGTAAAATTTGAATAGAATGGAAAATATCCAGATTTTGATATGAAAAAATACCAAACATTTGTATTTCTATAAATGAATTTTCATCGTATACCACCTAAATTCCGTGATACATATTTCTAATTAAATTTAAAGTTTAGATTTAAAAAATAGAAGTTTCTTCACTTTGATCAGTATATCTTAAAATTTCGAGAATAAACTAAAAACTTTCCAACAGTAAAAAAATACAAGTAGATTTCGATATATCCAAGTCAAAAGACACAGGAAAAAAAAATCGGAATATCAAGGTTTTACTCAAATATCACTGTTATAACTAACGGTATAACTTTAACATTACTAGAAAATGTACGAGAATATTATTTTTTTTCGTCATATCGAAGTTTCCGAGAACACAATATTTGACAAATCAAAATTTTTCTGAATAGTTTTATCAGAAAAATAAAATCCTGTATATTAATAAGTTATATTAATTAATTAGTAAATTAAAGTAAATAGTAAATTAGCAATTAGTTAAATTAATTAATAATAGTTCCGGCTAAGAATAAATTTGTTTTCTTCTTCCTAAATTGTTTTTTTTTCTTATTTTTCTTATCAGAAACTGCAAGCGGAAATAAATCCGACTGAGAATAAAATTTTATAGGTTTTCTTAGATCTAACTTGTTTTTCTTATTTAATTAAAAACTACAAAAATATTTCTCCAATTCATAAATATTTATAGATTGACCCTTTTTTTCGGCTAATTTTTTTTCCGATCGAACAAGAATTTTTCCGACTGACTTTTCCGTTTTTCCAATTTATAAATCTTTATAGGTTAATACATAATACTATTTTTTCCGACTAAAGATGCCTTTACTGGTGGAACGGAAAACTTACAATTGATATTTTCGTTTTTCCAATTTATATTTTTTTTTATAGGTAAATGCCATTTTTTCCGATCAAATAAGAATTTTTCCGATTTAAAAATTTACAAGTTTTTATAGGTTAATACGTAATACTATTTTTTCAGACTAAAAATTCCTTTCCGGATTGAAACGGAAAATTTCCCGAATGATATTTTCGTTTTTCTAATTTATAAGTTTTTATAGGCTAATACCATTTTTTCCGATTAAACAAGAATTCCGACTGATTTTTCCTTTTTCCAATTTGTAAGTATTTATAGGATAATACGTATTACTATTTTTTCCGACTAAACACGCTTTTTCGGATGGAACAGGAAAATTTCCGAATGATTTTCCAGTATATAAGTTTTTATAGGTTAAGAACATTTTTTCCGATCAAACAAGAATTTATCCGACTGATTTTTCTGTTTTTCCAATTTATAAGTTTTTATAGGATAATACGTAATGCTATTTTTTCAAACTAAACACGCATTTTCCGATGGAACGGGAAATTTTCCGAATGATTTTCCAGTTTATAAGATTTTATTGGTTAATACCATTTTTTCCGACTAAACATATTTTTTCCGATACATTTGAGAATTTTCCGACTGATTTCTCCTAGGGGGGGTGTTGCACCCCCCCAAACCCCCCCGGGATTTACGGCCCTGACTCTTTCCATTATTCACTCCCATATAAAATGCACATCCATGGTACCCATATCGAAAATCATTTCCATCAAGATAATTCCTTTTTAAAAGTTAAATTATTTATGTAGCATCTGGATCCTGTAAGTTACATTTAGAGAAATTTTTTCCATAGTCCAAAGAGTAAAGTAGTAAAAGTTGCATTCTTCTGAAACTTGCGTTTTCTGGCACTAAAAACAAAAAAAGCTTCATTTGAATTCATAGCGATATCTCTAAAACGAACGATTTAGAATTAGCTATTGGATAACGGTAAAAGAAGACATCTTTGCTCTGATTGAGAAGAAGCCGCCCGGCTATTTGAAATTTAGATTAGATGTGCCTGTAATAGACACCCTTAAGGATATATATATTTTTTAATTGCTTTTATTGTGTAATACGTGGCGTAGCCAAGGACGGGTACAAATGCTTCAGATACCAGTAATATTTTAAAGTTTTTTTTCGGCTTAAGCAGCTGATGAAAAATCTCTGATTAAATAGAGCTAATAAAACTTTAATAAATTAGAGGTATCCAGAATATTTGGATCCTGTTGTAGACTACAGTACTGGTGCAGACGCAACCATCTCACAAACGTTACATTTCCGACTAAGGATTAACAGAAAAAATAAATATAGTTTAAAAAAACTAAAAAACACGCTTTTTAAGTATATCAAACTAAAAAGTGAAAAAAATAATTCGTACTATAAGCTGAAAACGAAAATAGATGAAGAATACTATATTACTATAAAATCATTGTTATTATAGAAATCAATTAATAAACAATAAATAAAATTATCATGGAAAAAAAAGCGTGGGGTGCTCCATCTATCAGTTCTTAAGAAGCACCACACGCTTTTTTTCCACGATAATTTTATTTATTGCTTATTAATTGATTTCTATAATAACAATGATTTTATAGTAATATAGTATTTTTCATCTATTTTCGTTTTCAACTTATAGTACGAATTATTTTTTTCACTTTTTAGTTTGATATACTTAAATAGCGTGTTTTTTAGTTTTTTTAAACTATATTTATTTTTCACTTTTTAGTTTGATTACTTTAAAAGCGTGATTTTTAGTTTTTTTAAACTATATTTATATTTAATACAAAAACCAAATTAATCGGTTGGATAGTTTCAGAGTAATTGGTGAACATACATAGAAAAAAAATACATACGCGTCGAATTGATAACTTCCTCTTCCTTTGCCGGTTAAAAATAAAAATTGTAATACGGATTTTTTTTTTTTTAATTTTACATAGATGTAAAAAATGTCAGGAGTGGGGTTCGAACCCACAATCTCTTTCGAAAAACAGAGCTTCAATCCGGCGCCTTAGACCTCTCGGCCATGCTGTCTACACGCCATTCAGTGAACGTATTCAACACTTTTAATTAGCGAAAAATCACTAATTTTATTAGTTTTTGCCTAATTACTAAAAAAGTACTGAACCAATTTCGATGAAACTGAAGTAATACCAATTTGAGAGCATCGTCTTTCATTTAACACCAAAACCAAGTTAATCGGTTGCATGGTTTCGGAGTAATCGGTGAACATACATAAAATAAGGAGAGTTACAAACTCACAAACCCACAAACATACAGGTGAAGCTAATAAAAGCGTGATAAAAAATAATTTTCATAGATAAAATTGTATAACATTAAACGCATACGCATTTTAAAAACTGTGATAAAGTACTTGCTCACTGTAGAACAAAATAGGGAGTATTTCGTAATCTTCCAAACAAAACAAAATATTAGCACATGCAGCAACAGCTGAAAAAATAAATATATCTTCATTCTTAATTAGCACTATTGCTACCATCTACAATGCAAAAATTGATTTAATAATATTTTCAGTACATATTTTATTGGCAACATTACGCATTAATGCTTCAATATTATTCTAACAGTATTTAGAAGGCTAAATTGAGTTGTTGCCGAAAAGCAAAACACGGCAAATAACCCTTTGAAGGGCGGTGGGATGTGGAATAAAATATATCCCACTAAATTTTAATTGAAAAATGCCACATTGACACCAGAATTTTTAAAAAGGAAATTTTAATTTTATCAAGTACTCAAAGAAAAGCATTCATCTATTTTGGTATAAATTTGTTTTTATTAAATTCTGGGGTCACTCAATCATTTCAGCCTTTTATAAAAAGAAGTGTTTTGCCCCTCAAAGGTTAATATCCTGTAGGGCATCAAGTCTGTGCTCGGGGATCCCAAAAATCATGATAGGAACCTCATCTGAATTTTTGAATAACTGCCTATTAATACCTTGATGAGATCAGATTCACCTAAATAGCATCCAAAACAAAACAAAAATGGATTTTACAAAGAAAAAAAAAAAAAAAAGAAACTCCTTTTAGAAAATGTACCCGTTACATAATGTGCCCGAATTTCTTATTTCCTACTACTACAGACAAAGTTGGAAGCTTGTTGTACGTCCTATTAATTCAGTTGAACAGAAACAACCCACATTGTGGAGAGAAGCCATTGAAGCCCACATCCGGCCTGGATCCGGCTGAAAACAGATGCTTGCTTACATAAATAAGATGAATCACAGAATGAGAAAACTGTAGAACGCTTCAGAATGGAATTTTATTACAGACCTTATTGCTGTGACAATTACATATTTATTCAAACGCATGTGCATAAGAAATTTACAATGATTAATTTTTACTAGATTTTTAAAAAAGATATTACAATTGCTTCGTTTTCACACTTATTACTGACAGGACCGTAGCTAGAAGAGAACAATAGGGGGGGGGGCTTATAATAATTTTCTATCTCTCTCTCTGATGCAGAAAGATAAATTAGTGCATATTCACATTGTAGGTACTATGTTTTTTATTAAACTGTTGTAATAACTTCATTTTGTGCTAAAAAAATACATGGTGGTGAAAATTTTGAGTGTATAACTAATGCAAAAATAAACATCATGTTAGCTTCGTAAGTACAAGTAGAATAAGGGAGTGTTGAAACAGTTATTTTGGATACAATTTAGTAATTCTGAAAAACAGTGAAAGAGTCTCAAAATTAAATTAAATTTTTAAACTGAAGTTCAATCGGATTTTCGGAATAGAAATTCATTTAGTGACCTTGGAATCTTTTCCGGGAAAGGCTCAAAATATTTTAGGGAGGGGGGGGGGGACTGAGCCGCCCATAGCGCCCGCTTAGCTACGGCCCTGATTACTGAATGCGATTACTTACTTTTCTAGTTAAAAGTAATGTTTGTTTATTTGCCAGACTTGAAATGTCTCCTGTTTTTTAAACTTTTTTTTTCTCTTGTACTTGATTTTTGACCTATTTCTCTTGATTTCTTACATATTGCTTAATATTCTGTTATTTTACTCCTATATGTACTTGGGGTTGCCAGATTATACGTTTTTCATTTAATCATCATTGTTCATTGTTCATAAATAATATATTTGGTAAAGACTACAGAAGGATACCAGAATTGAATAGCGATTATTGTTATTGACCTTATTGTGTTTTTTTAATATGTTACATGGATTTTTTATTTTTTTATCTACTTGAAATACAATGTGTTGTGTGTTTAACAAGTTAAAACTTTATGTATTTCCTAAGGTTTTTTTACAGATGACTTAAAATTTGAAAATTAAAATTTATTGAAAAATCGAAATGTATCCAATTTTTATATCAGCATTGAAACTTTTTTCCCTATTTATATATTGGTAATTATCCATAAACTTAAAAAATAATAATAATTAATGAATAAATACATAGAAACAATTTCTGGTCGAGGGACTTTTTCATTTTTCTGCATCTGCTTTAATCATGACAGTTGATCAAGTTTTTTTTTGTTTTTTTTTTTTTTTTTTAATAATTTTTTATGGATTTTTATTTTTCCCTTCTCTTTTTTTCTGTGTCATATCTGGTGACTAAATATAATTTGCCGTCTGGATAACTTGAGGAACTTATAGCTTCAACCAGATGAAATTTGGTATTTAACCTTGACCTTGATTTTCCAGATTTGCAGCACTTGCTTTACAAATTATTGTTCACGGGCTTCTATTCCATAGATTACCAAAATGCTATTGAAGATGCAAAGAGCAATTGATCTGTTGATAACGTATTCATCATCTTTTGGTGTCACCCGATCTCTCAAGGCTAAAAAGTGGAAAGCCTTGAAAATCTTCCCTCTTAAGGTGTCATAAAGGTCATTTTACGAATGAAATAACACATTATTCTCAGAAAAATAACATTTTTTTGCACTCAATTCCATAAATATTTTGAACAAAAACAATTTATAGAAATACTCCCTACACTGCAAAAATAAATTGTTGATTTTACCGTATAATTTGTGCAGCTGAAGTGCCAGTTTATGAGGCTACTTCATTCAAAAGAAAAGAACCATTCGCTAATATGAATCCTATGGAAGTAATTTATAAAGATATCTCGGTTGCATTTTAATAATTTTAAATGATTTTTTTTTTCATTGGATAGCTGAGATTGATCTGAATGTAGGCCATTTTTTACGTTTTTTAATTTTGTTTACAGATATTTTTTATGGGGCACTTTCCTTACCGAAACCGGTTCGGAAAGTCAACCAAAATCGAAATAGTAAAAAATGGCCTGCATTCAAATTGATCTCAGCTATCCAATGCAAAAAAATAAATAAATAAATAAAATAAAATGCAACTGAGATGTTTTTATACATTTCTTGCATAGGATTAGCAGAGTTTCCCCCAGGTTTAAAAAGGGGCAGGGCGCTACTGTTCTGAAAAGGGCACTTTTTACATTCTTCAGGGCACTTTTTTTTATTTTAAAGAGCACTTTTATAGAGTTCAAACTAGAAACTAGCGGTTAAAAAAATCGCGAAAAAACAGAAATTTCGTCAAAGAATCGTGAAAAAAAATTGAAAAATTGAAAAAAAAGAACAGAAAAAGGAAAATTTGGTTAAAAGATCGCGAAAAAACGGCCGATTTTGTTAAAAGATTGCAAAAATAAACAGATTTTGTTAAAAGATCGCGAAAAAACGGCAAATTTTGCTAAAACAAATCACGAAAAAACGACAAATTTCGTGAAAAGATCGCGAAAAAATGGCAAATTTTGTTAAAAGATCACAAAAATGGCAAAGTTCGTCAAAAGATAGCGAAAAATCGCTAATTTTGTCACGTTTAAACACGAAAAAACGCAAATTCCGATAAAAAAATTCACTTCCGGTATTAACTTTTTTGGAGCCCCTTTGACGAAATTTCAATTTTTTCGCGATCTTTTGACGAAATTTGCCGCCTTTTCGGGGTATTTTGACGATTTTTTTTTGGCAGAATTTGTTGTCTTTTGTGAATCTTTTCACAGAATTTTCCGTTTTACTGCGGTTTTTGGAAGAAATATGCCTTTTTTGCAAATCTTTTTACGAAATCTGCCATTTTATCGCGATTTTTTGACGAAAGTTGCCGTTTTTCGTGAACTGTTTGTTAAATTTGCCGTTTTTTGCAAATCGTTTGACAAATATTTCCATTTTATCGTGATTTTTGGACAAAATTTGACGTTGTTTCACAATCTTTTTAAAGAAATCTGTCGTTTTTTCGGGATTTTGTGATAAAATTAGACATTTTTTGCGAATCTTGCCGGAAATTAGTCGTTATTTCGCGATTTTTTAATGAAATTTCGAGATTCTTGGATAAATTACGCGTTCCGTGCGACGCGTAAGAGCTATTTTTTTTTTTTTTTTTTTTTTTGCTGCTTTCCGTCGCCGATTTTTTGCTTAATTTACGCGTCGTATAGCGCGTCCGCATCATCGCTGAAGATCTGTGTTTTTTCTAATGTGGGGCAAAAAGGGCGCTATTTTTTTTAATGAGCGACAAGAGGGGCGCTAGTTTTTGGATGAGGGGCGCTAGTTTTCAAACTAAAGGGCAGGAGGGGCGGCGCGCCCCCCTGAAACCCTCTGGGATTAGCATTAGCGTGCTGGTCTTTTCATTTGACTGAAGTAATCCCTTAATAGTGTAGAAAATACAGCAACATATCGTCGTTTAAATTAATTAAACTGTATTGTACTGTTTAACTGAATGCAACTTACTAATTTTACGGTTTATTACTGTCAATTTTAAGGTTCGAAACTGGCACTTTAGCTGCCATTAGTATACTGTAAAATCAATATTTCTTTTCTAAGATGCGTTCGTAACTATGTAAATATGTAGCACATATAAGGCGCCGTTCAGTCGGTCCGTCTGTCCTCATATAAGAGACCAAAAGCTACCCATCCGAATCGTCTGAAATGGCCAATGGGAAAAGAAAGTTTCAAGTGCATTTTAATCATGTTACACTCTTTCGAACATAATGAAATTGATATGCATCTATGAAAAATATACTAAAATATGCATTCTGTACAATCTCTGGTGCAAAGAATATTTGTTATTCATTTACAAGGCCACACAAAAGTATTCTATTTCGTAATGGTATAGAGGAAACAGTGTTTGGGGAGCATTTTAATTATACTAAAACTATTTCACATTTTATGATATTGATGTATGTTGCTGGTAATTACTACTAATTACCTCATTTGCCACGCTTAACGTGCAATTTCCGACCTTTCTTTTATTGCAGTGTACTTTTAACTGCTAACTAAATTTAATGAATTATAAATTCAATAACCAATAATAATTTGGCATAGCTACTTGTCACTGGTGTGAAAATTTTCTCATGAAGTGAATGAATTTGTAGACAGTATTTAAAAAACTACAAGCAAATTAAAACACGCCAAAAACTTTTACAAATTATTTAAAATGTGTAGAAATGTGTAAAGTTGACAAAGAACATGATCCCGAGTTTTGACGATTTTACATTTTAAGAAGCTAAAATTTTAAACTTTTATTTACCAATTTGTTTTTATTGATATAAAGTATATCTTATATAATGCGATTGTGATAAATTAAAATTTTTGATAATTTCACTGTATTTTATTATTATTATTATTATTATTAAATATCCACTGTTTTTAATTAAAATGCAATATTTTCCAACCAAATATCAAGTTTAGGTTTAAAGGGTAATTTTTCCTCTGCTGTATATCTTTCTTAATTTTATACTAAAATTTTATAAAAATGTTATTGCAAAAAATAATTATAAAGAATATAATAAGACTAATGCATTACATTACAAATAGTCATAGCATCAAACGTAGCAGTTATTTTCTAGTAAAGATTAAAATAGGAATTTTGCTTTATAGCCACTGCTCTGTAGGTTGATTTTTTTTTTTTTTTTTTTTTTTTTTTTTTAAGCTATTTATTAGCTAGTGAGAATAATTTTAAGTTATATGCAACATGCTTATGCAGTTAACTACGGAAGTCCAACTATGCCTATGTACTTGTGTAGCTATCGACATAAGTAAACTCTTCCCCTTTATTTTTAAAATTATTTGTTTAGAATTAAGATCTGACAAAAGAAATATGTATGTATATCCACTGACTAGTAGGTGTAATTAAAAAAAATCTGAAACTCACAGCAAATTTTCTGAAAGATAAAGGTGAGGGGGGGGGGGGGTCTTCCTGGTGCTAATTATACGCTTTTTTTTTTACTATCCTTTGACATAATATGATTTTTTTTTTCTTTTCGAAATCTTTTGAAAAAAATCGCTTTAAAAAAAAAAAAAAAAAAAAAAAAAAAAAAAAAAAAATCAGAGGTCAGTTTATGGCATGAGTATTTAAAAATCATGTAAATAATGTTGTCTTGCAAATTATTATTTTTTTCTTTTTAACTTTAAAAGGATAGGAGAAAGTGTATAAGGTTCTTTTTGGATTAAAACTTTTTTCCCATTTATACAACACTTTGCATGGAATCTATTGGATTCATTTGGATTCATTGACGTATTTGTGGAGCAAAGATCCACTTTGGTGTGCATACATTTAGCATGCAGATTTTTAACTCTTTAAAAAGAAATGAGGAAATTCTTAATCAAACAAAATAATACTTGTTTTCAATTAATCATTGTAATCTTTGTAATATTATAAAATTAATTATTGCACTTTTTATATTCATCACACTGTAAAAAAAAAAAAAAAAAAAAAAAAAAAAAAAAAAAAGTGTCGATCTACTAAAAAGACTTTAGTGATCCTTGTAATTACTAAAAATTTTTTAGTAATCTTAGTCAGTTACAAGAAAATCTGTAAGAATTACTAGAAAAAAGTTAGCAACGAATAAGAGTTAATAATTTTATATTTTTAATAGCTATTACTAAAACTCACTTGGTGTGGCCTTGATAGCATAGTGGTTATCGTAACGGACTCCAGGCTAAAGGGTCCCGGGTTCGATACTGGCCACTGCCAAATACGCCCCGAATGTATGCAGTGTAAGTACTCGTTAATAAAGGGATTATGAATATCCTGACGGAGCAGTAGGAATGTTTGGTGCTGCAATCTATTGCGATTTTGCCGAAATTCTTCCGCTCCAGAAGTCTGGATGTAGCTCGAAGGAAGCTCCTGCCCTTCGAGCCCACGTAATGGTTATTAAAAATAATTTTGGAGTTATTACTAAAATTTGCTTGGTGGCTCATACTAAAAATTTTTAAGTTAGTTATACAAAAGATTCTTTTGTTCAGTTTACAAAAAAATGCTTGTTTCACTTGCAAAAAAAAGTTCGTAATGGTTACTAAAAAATTCTGTGGAATACAAATTTGCTAAAAAATTTTTAGTAACCTCTTGATTTTTTTTTTTTTTTTTTTTTTTTTTACAGTGCAGATAATATTAGAATTTACATCATCAGTAACTATTTTCCGTTCTCGTTTTTGATTCAATAAACCTATTACATTTATTGTTAATTTAAATTTGTACTTAAGTATTTTCTAAGTTATGAAAATAAAATAAAAATCACACGTACCATTACATTTCATTATAATGTATAAATAAAATCTGTCAAAATATATCTATTATAATTTTTTGTTGCTATTGTATTGAGGGAAATTTTTGTTCTCCTTTTTTGTATTATTCCCCTTTTCAGGCCTGCTTAAAATACTTGTCCCGATAAATATAACATCGTATTATTACATTTTGCATATTGCAAATTTCGATCGAATTTATTTTCTAAATGTATATACGCATGTGCAATTCTAAGCATTTTGTTCAAATAATTTAAAGAAAAAAAATTTCCCACTGATTTATCACGAATGCATTTAAAACAGAGGTATATAATTACAAAATTTCCCCAAATTTATGTACCCTACACCTTTTTATAGCACGTGCATCCTAATTTTTAGTACTTTATTTGTGGAGAAATTTGATGAAAGTTAAGAATAAAAGTAGTTCAATTCAAGTAGAATTTATTCTCTATTAAAATTTAACAATCATGCTCAAAATATGCTAAAAGGCTATAGCAACACAATATCTACAAGATGATGTTTTTGTAAATTTAAGTACAAATTTATTGACCAATCATTTTATCTGTTTAAAAACAAAATATTCAAGTTACTTAAAGAAGTTTTTAATTACAGTATGACAATTTAAAACCTATTACTTTCAGGCATATCATGCTCGGTTAAAAGTTAAAATCAACAAAAAGAGCAAAAGTCAAAGCGTGAGTTATTTAATATCCGATGGGTTGATCCAAACGTCAACGTGAAAAAGAAAGGGAGGCATGGTGTCAGATTTTCCAAATTTTCTATAGAAGTCAGGATGCTCCAGTTATTTTCAGCAAACTGTACCAAACTCTTTGGGGATGATGTACAATAACGCATCCTTTCAAGCGTAGTTAGCTCGACATAAGATTTCTATTGATTCCATTGGTAATTTGATAATTTCTTTAGTGTTTTACATTGTTTAAAATCAATTATAACCTCTTGTCCCTGATATAGTTTAGAAATAGCAGTTCGACATCGGTTAAGCTTGAAATCTGTAATATGTTCTGTTAAACGCTTCTTAAATTTTCTTCTTGTCATACCAATATAATCCTCCTTCTTTTTGTTCACCATTATGGTATGTAAACACTTACCGAATCTTCCAAACGAATAGGATCGATGAGGAAGGCAATTTTACAAGTGACATCAAATATACAGAGCCGACTGAAACCTTAAAATTATAAATATATCCTATGCATATCAATTTTCAAAGAAAATTTCGACTTTTTCGCGATTTCCTAAAATTTCTGGATAAGGCAAGTTTTGAAATTGACGTCTTCATGTACTCAAAATAAATAAATAAAAAGTGAAATATTCGGAGCAATTATAAACCGGGTAAATACTAAAAAAATATTATAATTTTGTTTAATTTTAATTAATCATTTAACTTATTTGCCCGTACGCCGTACACGCAAGAAGAGTTTGCTTCATTCACCACTTAAAACTTATTGATACCATTATTTTTTTAAATTACAATTTCTACTATTTAATATAAGATATTTTTACACTAAATATTACGCATATTTTTTAAAAAATGTTATTTATGCCATATTTTTAATTAATTGTAAAAAAAAAAAAAAAAAAAAAAAAAAAAAATGCATCATTTAAATGATATTATTAAGTGTTAAAGTTAAATGAGAATATTAAATTTATAGAATTTTAAGGCTACTGGTCATCAAACACCTATAGACTTAACATTACGGAAGGAGATTCGGAAAGTGAGTCACCAGCAGTCTTAACCCTCATTATTTATTTATATTTTTTTATGCTTTAATATTACTAAATAAACTGTGCTTATTGGTTTAGGATAAATATTCAGTCATATTAGCTTTTAATGAATTAATAAAAAATAAATAATGAGAGTAACATAATATTCATTTCATCTAGGAGAAATTTGGATGATAACAGCGCATTTTTCCTATTTGCCATTACCTGTACTGTTGAGAGTCTTATTTCTCTCCTCAGAAAAATTAAGCATGTCTGCGACTCCTACGTGCTCGACCTTCAGGTGAACCTTCGACGAGTACCAGTTTGGGTCTCTGTGTCACTGAGCTGTGTGTTGTGAGCGGCTCATTGTGGTATAAAGGCAAAAAAAATGCTTGACCTTAAAAATATGAATGCAACCATTTGAGCAGGATTCTCACATAGTTTTGGGGAAGAGATATATATATACATGGGTCAGACGAACTCTCTGAACTACTGAGTTCAAGGTTTGTCGTAGGTTATGATAAATCGTAATTTGAAAAAAAAAAAAAAAAAAAAAAATGTAAGAAAGAAAGATTGATTGATTGCTACCAAAACATCATATACTATTTACTGCAAAAAAGTTATTTTTACATAAATGTTGCAAAGCAAGAGGAAAAATTATATAAATACTTTTATAAATACAGTCGGCTCTCGTTAATTCGAACTCTTCGGGACCACAAGAAATGTTCGAATTATCCGAAATTCGAATTATGGGGAATATAAAATAAAAAGATGCTTAATATGGTACCATTACAAAGGAATTAATGTTATAGTGTTTTTTAATTTTTTTTTCGCTTTTATCATTAGACTATGACTTAATATTAAATTAGAATGCTAAATACATAAACTAATTAAAAGATTAGATACAAGCACAGTGGAAGAAGAATTTAAAGCGTCACATTGATGGACAGACGGGGCACTAAAAAAGTGGATATCAAATGCATTGGATTACATGCATACTCGTTCGGAAAAATGTTCACAAAAATCAAAGAAAGATAGTTATTCAAGGGATCTGAAATTCGTGAGAACGAAAAGAAAAATGAAAGATTGGAATTCTCGTTAGTTCGAATTAAACGAAGTCAAGATAAAATTAGTTCGAATTAATGAAAAAATTTAACATTATTCTGCCACTGAAAATTTCGGGACTTCATGACTAGTTCGAATTAAGCGAAGATTCGAATTATCCGATTTCGAATTAACGAGAGTCGACTGTACATCCAAAGTTATTCAGACAATACCATTAAATAAACCAATGAAACCAGTATTTTTTACAATCATATTATCAAAAACAGTTGAAGTTTGAAGAGAAATAGAAGGCAGATTACCAAATTACTAAGAAATATATGGATAAATGGACATTATATAACCAGAGTAATTCATATATTACCATACAATAAACCAATGAAACCAGTATTTTTACAATCATCTTATTGAAAACAGTTGAAGTTTGAAGTGAAATAGAAGGCAGATTACCAAAATAATGAAAGATAAATGGATAAAAAGACAGTAGAAGGCTTTTCTATTAAACTACTTCTTCAGGGGTGTATAGTTTAACAAAAAAGCAAAAAAATTATACTTATTTAACAAAAACGCTTATACAAAACATATACAAAACAATTTTAATAACAGGAATGTTTAAGGAGAAAAATCCCTGACTTAGCAGCAGATTTTATTTGAAAGTCAGACAAGATAAATACATTTATTTTTTTTTCCATTAAATAAAATAAAATAAAATAAAATAAAATAAAAATAACCAGCTTCAGAGCATCACTGCATAAAGTCGTGTTTAATGTTGCAGTTCTTAAAAACTATATGTATTAAATCTTCAAAAAATCTGAAATGCTTGAAAAAAAAAAAAAAAAAAAAGAAAGAAAGAAAGAAAGAAAGAAAAGAAAAGAAAAAGAAATATATAACGGTGGATTGTAGAAAATTAGGTAATATGTAAATTAAGATAAAAAATAAAATTACTTGTATAGCTGAACTTGAGTCTATGATCTGCAGATTTATTGGTAGATATTTTGATATTAGGAATTAATTATTATGTATTGTACACCTGTTTGCCACCCTGATTATTAGAATCTTTAATTCGATCTGTCAACGAAGTTTTGGATTCAATTATGTTTACCCCGAAGAATATACTTATTTTTTATGGAAAGTACAAATATTTTTGATAAATATTTTTTCCCCGCGCGTTACTTATTAGGTGCGTTCGTAATTATGTAAATACGTAGCATCTATTGTTGTCGCTCCGTCCGTCCGTCTGTCCGTCTGTCCGCATATAACAACGCAAAAACTACCCAACCGAATCGTTTGAAATTTAAAATACATAATTATTACATAATTTTGTCGAGTCATTTCAAATTTCATGAAAATCGGATGGATAGATCAATTACAGGGACAATCAAAAGGATTCCGTTACATTACGGTCAATGGGAAAAAAAGTTTCAAATGCATTTTAATCGTTTGAAATTTAAAACGTATATTTATTACATAATTTTGTCGAGTCATTTCAAATGTTATGAAAATCGAATGCATAGATCAATTACAGGGACAATCAAAAGTATTCCGTTACATTACGATCAATGGGGAAAAAGTTTCAAATGCATTTTAATCGTTTGAAATTTAAAACGTATAAATATTACATAATTTTGTCGAGTCATTTCAAATGTTATGAAAATCGGATGCATAGACCAATTACAGGGACAATCAAAAGTATTCCGTTACATTACGATCAATGCGAAAAAAAGTTTCAAATGCATTTTAATGGTGTTACACTCATTTGAACATAATAGAATTGACATGAATCTATGAAATATGTAATAAAAAATACATTCTGTACAATCTGTGAAGCAAAGAATATTTATTATTAAATTACAGGGCGACACAAATGTATTCCACTAAATAATGCTATACGGGAAAACATTGTTTGGGGAGTGTTTTAATTATATTAAACTACTTCACATTTTTTGAATAAGATATACGTTAATGAAGTATAATAAAAATTACGCCCTGCATATTTACAGGAACACAAAGATTTCGACCACTATACTGTATCCGAAATACGCTCTACTATATCAGCAAGATCTGAATATTTTAAAACTTCGTTATCGTACGAGCGCACCTCATTTGCTACGCTTCACGTGCAATTTCCAACCTGTTTGGAATTTCCGTGACTACTACGGCTTTATATGTATTCCATGAAAACTTGTCATGTCTGTCGCGCAACTAAAAATCGCTATGCTTGTTCACCACCATTATTTTCGAAAAGTTTTCTTCGCCCTGTTCAACTGATGATAAAATGAGTCGCATTTTTCTGTTTTAAAATACTGGTAGCCTAAAATCGTTGTATGTGACAGACAGGACAAGTTTTCATGGAATTCACCTTTTTATAAATGGGCACATTTTATAAATGTCGTAAAAATAAATACCGTAATTTCCTGCGTATAATCCGCGGATCGAACAATTCTTTTTCGACCCAGATATTTTATTTGGTGATTGTAGCCAAATATTTACCGTGATTCAAAATGTTCCATTTTATTTTTAAAATTTTCTGGGTCGAAAAATGATTGTTTGATCCGCGGATTATACGCAGGAAATTACGGCAAATAAATAAAATTTAAATTAAAGATGTAATTCTCATATTACACCGATACAGGTCGGCATGTTTAAGTTGCGGTAACTTTTTCTTGGTAATTATTTGGTGATTTTTAGCTGTTCATTTTCATTTATTCACTTTAATTCTCTTATACAAGACTTTTAATTGCATTTGCGCAATATGAATTATTTCATCTTCAGTTTGTTCTTATCTTATCGTTCTTATCCATATATCTCCTCCCCCCAACAAAACCTTTTCCTTAATTTTTGCATTCATAAATTCTTGTTTTCATCTTTTGAAATGCCTTTCCAATTGCGATTTCTTTTTAATTATATTTAGCAGGACTGTCCTGCGGACACCATAACGCAATTTAAAAGTATTTTTGGCGTCCTTTTGAGGGTTTTTTGTTACTAGCAATTTTTTTAAATTAAAATTCCATATTAATGGATTCTTTATTAAAAAACCTTGATACCTGCTTGAACGTTGTTTTTAAAACTTCTGGAAGTGTATTTTGCGGTTCAAAATTGGAAATGTTTGACAAATTTAATCATGTGTTATTGTGTTTCTTCACTAATTTATTGTTTTTCTTTATATAAAAAAAAGTGTGGAAATTGATAAAAGTTAGCAATAACTTTTTAATATGATAAGAAATAAAATGCAAAAAAATAGGTTCCACCGCATTCGTGAATAAAAGTTCAGCTTTTTCGTTGTTAATGTTATTGCACTGACCCATTGACTATTTTATAAAACAGGGAAAGGAGTGCCATTTTCACCTCCAGACTTTTGAAATATAAGATAATTTTCTTATTTTACTGAAAAAAGCGTATAAAATGATGCGAAATGATTTTCATCAATAGAAGCTCTTCCAGACTCTCTCTATGGAACCACCCATGGATTGATTGGTCACTATATTAATATCATGCCTGTCTTTCTTCGGTCCTTTTTATAACGACAAATTTACACTTCCAAATAAATCAAGGTGTTCTTTACGTACCAAAACAAACCAGAACAATATCTATGGTTACCATTTTCTTTTAATTATAAGTGATATTTAGGTTTTTGGCTATTACTACAAAAATCTTTGGCATAGCACCTCGCAGAAAAATATGTAATTCAAATTTTACTACGATTTTCAGTTTACAATTCATTTATTTATTTTTTACATAGAGCTTTAGATCTGTAGGAGTCTTATGTATTCTACTGCGAGGTGCATTTGCATGTGTGACTACTATGGTAGCCACACATACTCTACTAATACGTCACATATGTGATACAATACTGTGAGATAATTTTGTTGCATGTTTTGAGTCATTTTAATAACAGCGCCCTTCATTATTTTTCAAGATCTGAGGTGTGCCCGTGCTTAGTGAAAGGTTGGACAAGTCTGATATATATATTCAGGGCTTGCACTGTTCCTAAAATTTTCGTACTTTCCTGCCACAATTTTAAAACGGAAATATTTACTGTATAGTTCTATAGTAAATATTATAGGAACCTTCATCAAAGATGTTTATTTTAAAATACTGGTAGCAATGTGTGAAAATTTTAGGAACAGTGCGAGCCCTGTATAGTATATATATCTTATATATAGTAGTATTTTTAACATTCCGAGACTAAAAACTAAACGCGACCTTTTTTTTTTTTTTTTTTTTTTAAGTTATTAATGATATGATTCATTGTAGTGGTATAGTTAATTCTATTTATTTCAATGTTTCGAACATATCCCTCAGGCGTACTCAATTTTTTTACATTTCTATTTCTTAAATATAATGATATTAGTAATTTCTCTTTATGTAAATTTTATAAATCATTTAATGAATTGTCTGCACATCTTATAATTTTAATATGTTCTTTTCTGTCTTCAAACATAAATTCTGAATTTTTAATCTCTTAATTTGTATCTGTGTTCATTCGAGTTGTATGTGATTTATACCTTTGTGTTTATTTATATTATCTATGTATTTGCTACTTTTTTTTCTGCTAAATTGTAAATGGATGGATTCGTCTGTAGTGTGCATTTCAATAATTAATTAATTAATCAATCAATATGCTAACACAATGCTTCAACCATAGTTTTGAAGATGAATATAAGAAAATCTCTGACACACTTCTCTTTCTCGCATTTTCTGTTGCTAGGGGATTTAGCCTGATTAAAAAAAGAAAACATTTTTTTACCCTATAAAAGATTTTAAAAATAGCTACACATATCATATCAACTCCTAAATTCCAACTATTTAAAAACTCAACTAAACTCAGTCCTCAAAAATAACTCTTTAACCTGCATATTTAATGTAAGTTGAATAGGCACAAAGATATTTAAATAATACTAGCGAAACATACTGCACTCAAAATGAATGCTTGAAAATTATGCTCTATAGTTGAATTCTCGCAATTATGTCCGATTCAGATTGTTGTAAACAGCTTGTTCTTTTAAGAGAGACCTATTTAAAGTAATGCGGTTATGTTTTATGAAGTGTTTTGGAAACCATCATTGTACGCCGAGAAAAAGGGTATTTTCAAAATAGAAACGGCGGGCATTATATAATTATTCTTTTAATGTTGTAATGTAATTTTCATAAAAATTCTTTTAAAGTAGATCCCCAAGATCATTGAGGAAAAGTCGAAAATTTCTTCACTCGTATATAATCAACGGCATAATTACAATGATCAGATAGGGAAGTTGATATCAGGGTTGTCACAAGCTACTATTTTTAAATACTGCTCGTACCACTATTTTTTTTAAATGCATTTTGTAGTATATTTCTCTTGTAAATGTTATCAAAACATGTAAAGATGATTTTTATTTTCAAAAAGCGGTGCGAAATAGAATTAAAATGTAGTTACAGACCTGTGATGTAAATATATGGAGCCAAATCTGAGTGTAAAATACTAGCAAACCCCGCGGCTTTGCTCACGTAATTAGTTGAAGTATGCCAAGTGATATTTGTATGTCTAAATTACATTAAAAAAATTATATTTTTAGGAATAGTTAAAAAATAAACATTTAAGCCACTATTTTACGAAACTACATCATTGCACTGCATTAGACAAAAAAGCGAAGAAATAAATGAGAAGAACGAAAACTAATTCTAAATAAATAATAATTCTTTTACCAATTCTTTTCTAAACAGATACTTGTTAATGCATAAAAACTCAGCTGCCATTCCCATTTTAAAATGTTAATTTAATTGTGTGTTCATGCTTTTAGTATTTACGTCTAATACGAAAGATCGTACATATTTAAAATTTGAAATTACGTCTCGTATAATCGTTTTTCTAAAACAATAGGCATAAGGATAACAATGCACATGGAAACAATAATTAAAGCATCTAGGTCTGTTTTCAGAAATTTTGTATTTATACTGTACAATTAACAAGAAACCGGCTTCATGGAACAAATAATTATGATCAGATAACACATGAGTAAAGAAAATCACTGGTTTAAAATATGTTTAAAGCTTCATTTATTTATAAATAATAGCAATTCACAAATTAACATATCTTTAACTCAACTATGTAAGAACTATTTGAATTGAAAAAACTTTCTAAACTTCTAGAATTTAGGCTTTATGCATAAAATGAAAATATTTTTTCATGATTTATTATTATAATTATTATTATATTATTATTATTGTTTATTATTATATTATTTATTATTTATTATGATATTTGTCATTTATAATACAATTTGAAAAGTTAATTCCAAAATTAAATTGTAGTTAGTGATGTTCTGAACTTCAATAATACTTTTGTTTACGCAGTTTGTAAAGTATTCTAAGTGCTTCATAAAGAAAGTGCAGATAAGAAATATTAGATATTTTTTATAACCTAAATTTCTGCCATTAGTATTAAAATATAGCTAAATTATATTAGCCATTTTCATTTTAGCAATTAAACGCATAAATATCATTTAAACATATGAAAATGTTGACTCGGCAAAGTGTCTGGATGAGAATCCATTAATAATGTTAAAAGAAGATGAGAAAAAAAGAAAAAATATATATTGTATTTTATATAGGGCCATATCAGGACAAACTGGAGTGATATTCTGGATCGAGAATTTCTAAAAAATATTGTCCGATTCATATTTTCGTGTAATTATTTAAACATACTACTGCAAATTTATATACATACACGGTTCGTACGCATCAAAAGATTTAGGGCATTTTAGTCATTTTAGTACAGAAAATTTCGTAAAGTGGCGATTCCTATTGCTGAAGTTAAAAATGCTTTTCCTTGTTACTTAAAGATGATTAAAAGTCCTTGAAGAGTACGACCCTGTATCTAGCTTATTGCACTATTTGTAACTTTTATTGTTATTATTATTATTATTATTATTTAGAATCTTGAATGATTTTTTAAGTTACTTTTGTATGGTTAGATATAAATTTTTTAGTATCTTCATTTTTCTTTTCTTTTCTTTTTTTTCCATAGTTAACAATAATTAATTTTTTGAAATAGCATTCCGGGTCGTTATTTTTTTACCATTTGGAGCCCTTGGACATATACGTAACAGCGCAATTATGTGGCCTTAGATACAATGCTAGGTGATTTTACACAAAAAGGACTCTGTTAAACATCCAGCGAGGATTGTGATACATTTGATATCGCATTATTTAAGGTAGCCGCACCGCTTCGGAAGTGATTTTTTGAAATTTTCTCTTGTTATAATGTCATTTACTTTAAAACCTTGGAAAAAAATATAAAAAATTTAGCAATTACCCATAAATATTTTTTTAAGAGAAAAATAGTGAAAATTATCTCAGAAGTTGACATTTCTCCAAAACGTGACAACTCAAAAATAAAACAACGCATTGATATTTTGTGAATTGCATACAAAACAGAATAACTTTTTCTAGGACTTAGACTACACACATTCTAATGGCATCTCTATATCAGATGACTTATGTTTAAAAAAAAAAATCGCAAAATTTGTCTCAAGTTTGTCATTTATACCAGTGTAAATATAAAAATATATAATATAGTATCATGAGTGTAATCTATTCTCACAAAAGACATTTGTAAAAGAAGTACAGAAAATTTTGCTGCATTTCATGTATAATTTTTTGTTTTAGAATGTTTTGCATATAGTAAAAACCTGAAAATTTTCATTTTAAGAAAAAACTAAAAATAACTTTTTAACACAATTCAAAAACATTAATAGCTTTAAATTTAAGCGTCTGTAACTTTCGTTATAATTAATTCTATAATTAATTATAATATAATTAATTAATATTAATTATGTAATTAATTATATATTATTTTCGTTATTTAAACCGACAGAATTTATTCAGAAATTCCACAGATAAAAGAATCGATTTTAATATTATTGCATAGATGAAAAATCGATATTTTGTTCGAAAATTACGTTTTAAAAGTGTTCGGATATCTTAATACCGCAGAAAAATAAAAAAGAATATTGCCCAGTTAAACTGATGGCATTGAGCTCACAGGCTACGCATACTAATTGTACATTACAGCCTTGTATTTTCGTTAATTCCGTTCGAAAAAAAAAAGTTAAGAAGGGGAAACAGCTCTCCCCTTTCTCCTTTTTTATACTTAATCATTGAACCTCCTAAACTATCAAGTACATGCTTTATCATATTAAAAACCTATATCCAAAATTCAGAGCAAATCGGATAATTCTTAATAAAAACCCATTTAGCATTTATATAATTTAAGAGGAGTTATTCTCCTCTTTTATACTTAACCATTAAACTTCCAAAACTATTCAGAGATTTGAACGAAATCTGAAAATTCTGATTGAAAAATCCATTTATACAAGTTAAGGGGAGGGGCATTAGAACCCCCGTTCCCCCTGTTTATACTTATTCAATGAACACCTAACAACAGCCACGGAATCGCCTCATCAGAACGATCCTATATCTAAATTTTGAACAAAAACTGTTAATTCTGCATGAAAATCCCGTTTATATCAATTAAGGGGAGGGGCATGAGCCCCCCGTTCCCCCTGTTTATACTTATTCTATGAACACCTAATAACAGCCACGGTATCGCCTCATCAGAATGATCCTATATCTAAATTTTGAACGAAAACTGTTAATTCTGCATGAAAATCCCGTTCATATCAATTAAGGGGAGGGGCATGAGCCCCCCGTTCCCCCTGTTTATACTTATTCAATGAACACGTAATGACAGTCACGGAATCGCCTCATCAGAATGATCCTATATCTAAATTTTGAACGAAAACTGTTAATTCTGCATGAAAATCCCGTTTATATCAATTAAGGGGGGCATGAGCCCCCCGTTCCCCCTGTTTATACTTATTCAATGAACACGTAATGACAGTCACGGAATCGCCTCATCAGAATGATCCTATATCTAAATTTTGAACGAAAACTGTTAATTCTGCATGAAAATCCCGTTTATATCAATTAAGAGGGGGGGGCATGAGCCCCCCGTTCCCCCTGTTTATACTTATTCAATGAACACCTAATGACAGTCACGGAATCGCCTCATCAGAATGATCCTATATCTAAATTTTGAACGAAAACTCTTAATTCTGCATGAAAATCTCGTTTATATCAATTAAGGGGAGGGGCATGAGCCCCCCGTTCCCCCTCTTATACATATCGAATGAACTCCAAAAACTAATCAGGGAAGCGCCTTATCAGGATATACCTATATACAAAATTTCAAGTGGATCCGATATTTTTATCATGAGTTATCGTGTTACGCACGAACATACGAACGTACATACAGAACGGACGGGCACATAAGCTCTCAGGCTATGATAGCCTGTGAGCTAACAATTAGAACTAAGCATTGTAGAAGGAAAAAAAGAATGCATTTTATTTTACTTTATTTTATAAAATTAAGTAAAATAAATTGTATGTTTTATAAAATATTATAAATATTACATAGGATTTAAAATATAAAATATTAAAATATGAAAAATTACACGTATAATTAAAAGAAACATTAGCTACATAATTTTATTTTTGTGTTTGCAAATCAGTTTTCATCTTTATTTTCTTACAACTATACAACTTTCTTCTTGAATTCAAAATGTCTGCAACAACAACAGTTGGGTGTTGTCACCCATCTTAAAACTGAATTATAAGACTTCACTGAAAAATATTTAAATAGAGGGTGGTGGCTCTGCACACAAACCTTTCCTACGTAAAATTTAAAAAATGAAGATAAACTAATTGAACCAAATTCCGAAAGATATCGCATTGTACTAATGTTTAAAATATAACAGTCAACTAGTCAAATGAACCAGTTCAAAAACATTCTTCTATCTTATCCATGTTAATACTTCCTGAAAAATGTAGTATAACACCGCCACTGGTTATGTGGTTTGAGCCAAAATATAGTCAGCAACAACTTATGTCAACGTCAACTTATAAATGAGTCTGAAGCTCGATGAAAATCCATGGATTAGTTTCTAAGATAGAAAAAAAAACTGTATAACAGACTTACATGTTGGGTGATATACCGCAAAAACTAATCAGGATCAATATTTATCGGGTACTAACTGAATCTGAAGTTTGGTAAAAATACATGCATAAGTTCTTGAGATACATTTATTGCAAAGCGTGAAAAATGCAGCATAGCAGCGTCATCTATAGAGCGATTTGCACCAAAATGCAATCAACAACATATTATATCAAGTACTAATTAAATCTAAAGTTTTATGAACATCCATGCAATAATTCTTGAGATTTGGCTATTGTGGAAATTGTGAAAAATGCAGCATAGCAGAGCCACCTTTTTGAGCGATATACATATAAAACTAATAAAATCTAGTTTATATACGGACTAACAGAATCTAAAGTTTTGTGAAATTCAGTGCATTAGTTCTTGAGATACAGCGTCCACAAAATTTTTGCCACATACAGACAGACATTTTGTAAAAACATGTTTTTCGGGTTCTTTGACCCCTAAAACATGTAAATCCGTCTAAAACAGGATTTCGAAAAATTACATTAATCCAATTACCTTCTTTTTGTAAAGATTGATAAAAGTAAAAAAGAAAAAGGAGAGAAACAAGTATTTATTGGAAAAACAATTGTTCCTGATATTTACTTCGTTAGAATAACGTAAAAAGTAAGAAAGAACATATTTCATACACATTTTTTGATAAGAATTTTTGAGTGCAGACAAACTGTCACAAGTGATTTCTCGTCTAAATGACAGACAGGAGGAAGCAATAAAAAATCACTGCTTGCGCTTTCTTCACAGCTGGCTTCTTTTCTAAGCAACCGTTCAGTTTTGTGGAGGAAAAATCAGATTGGGAAAGAAAAAACAAAGCCCTAATATTTGAGAAAGTATGGATTATTCCGGTTTCTTGCATACACATCGTTGACTTTTATTTATTAAATAAGATTATAAGATTTTCTATTTTCGTTTGTTCTTTGTCAGAAAGCATTAACTGTGAGAACAATACATATGAAGAGCACATTGTCATTACTTGATTTCGTTAAGGTTTTATTTTTAAATATAAAAACATAAGCAATGAAATGTTTACTTACAGTATAACACGTATTAGATAAAGCAAACATGTTATATGCACTTATTTCGCATTATAATAAACTTCTTTAAAATTTCAAAAAAGAAAACATTTTGTTAGCAAATTTCATTTACGCACAGGAATCAATTACGATTAATAAAGACTTTTTAATTTTTAAATTACAATGATGTTGAATGCTATATATTTAATGCGTTATTTCCAGGGGTACACTAGTAAACTCGCCAATCACTAAATGTTTGATATTATAGTAAATCGCGAAAATAGGGTCCTCAGCCGCAAGCTGTTAGAGATAGCGACATGCTGTGAGAAATGCACATTAAACCTTTCGAATCCGATTTTTTTTTTCTTTTCAGTTTTTAGAAAAAATTACTTTTACGTTAATAACATTAACACTACCTATCCAAATGGATTAATTAGTGTTTAACGAATGTTTTATTGTCTGAATCTTAATGAAGGTTGTTCTTTTACAAACTATTCAATTATTGTTCATATGAAAATAAACTTAGGAAGAATTTTTGGATATGCTTAGAAAATATTGCATTGCAACATGATTTAAATTTTATTACAACTTTCTAATGCTTTGTGAACTTCATTACAAATGATTCTTTCAGGATAGTAACTTTTATTTTAAATTTAAACAGGAAAATATATATTTAAAATAAAAGAATCGCAACCAGCGCAAAGAGAATTAAGCAAATAATAATAATTATTATTATTACTAAATGCCTAAACATACATGAAGTCATATATTAAATGCATTGGTACATATACCAACATTACTACATGTAATTAGTAGAAAAGTATTTCTTAAAACGAAATAATGCTCCATTAAAAGACGTGTACTATTAATAGTACATTAGAACCGAAAGGGTTAATTTCAATGTTTACATTGATAAGAAGCAAATGTTATTTTTTTTTTCCAATTCAAATACTTGACTATATTTCATGGATTAGATTTCAACTATTTGCTTGCGGAAGACATCTAAAAGCAAGCACCGTTTACGAACGATTCGATTTTTGTCATTTAAGTTATAACTCGCTAAGCAATATAATTGTTACGGTCAATTTGATTAATCGGTTATTACTAATAATAACCAAATGATAATCCCATAAATCGGTTAATATGATAAATTTATGAGAATTTATCAACTTAACAGGTTTTTATCAATAATTACTAATCAAGGTTGGTGAATATAATAAGTTTCAACTCGTTTAATTTGAGATTTTTATTTCGTATACGTTTTTTCTAAAATATCATTGCTAAAAGTATGCATTTCAAAGATGTATAACATTATAGTTTATTCTTTGAATATTTCAATATAAAATTTTTATCTAATTCATTCAATAATTATACAAATAATTATTTTAAACTGTTCAGTCTTTTGCGTCTTATTAACAGAACACTTCCTTTGATTGAGTATTATTGTCTCATAACAATTATTTTTATTATTAGATTCTAACAGTTATGACAGTACATATTTTTGTAAAATATCTATTCGTTATTAAGCTTAATTAATTATACTGACCGAACTTCATCGGAAATCATTAATAATAACTGGTAAATTTGATTAATATGCAATATTTATCAAATTTACCAAAAGATGTGGTTATTATATATTAATAATTACCGAAGTTATCCAATTAACCGAAACATAATGACTAACATAAATGTTTAAAAGAACATTTTTTTTTTTTTTTTATGTGTGCGAAGTGGCAACGTCTTATTTTTACCAAAAAGGAGAGGACCGAAAATTCTTTGACGAGGCAGCATTGCAGCAGCCTTGACTATCTCCATTTTTGTATACATAAAATTATCTTACTAAAAAGTTGCAATTTCCGTTTCTAGGATCAGAAAAAGGCTAGAATTTCAAAAAAAATCCAAAGTAGCACAACTCTGCAAATTTTATCCTCCCCCCCCCCTTTTTTTTAATTCTACGTATAGGAGCATGGAGGGTAGAGATCTAAATATGACTAAAACAATCAAGAGAACGTATAGAAATTTAAATTTCGTAGCTTTTACAAAAAATAACTACTTTGGCATAATAAGCTTTATGATAGTGAACAAAAAATATTTACAATGTTTTTGCTATTGGGATTATATTTCTAAACGTAATAGTTTATTAATCACCTATAATTATTTGACAACGGTAAAAAGGGGCGACTATAGTGGAAACTGAAACCTTCAATTCAGGTTTCCAAGTTTTCCTGTAATCAGGTGTCCAAAATTGATTCAGCATGAATTCTAGACAAAAACAAACCCTTGTCGCAAACAAAAACTTGCCGCCCCTCTCCCCCAACTTTTGTTCCCAACTTTTCCTCGTAACAGTCCAAAAATGACGTTGGTAGTATAAATTTAGCACCCCCTAATTTTCTGCGCCCGGGGCGACCACCCCCTTCGCCCCCCTTTTCGCACGGCGCCGTTTTAAGATAGACTCACTCTGAATTTCTTATAGATTCTCTCTTAAACTTGCATTTTATCATACATATTTTTTTTCTTTTTTAAAAAGTACTCAGGCGATTTCGATATTTTTCTTATTATTAATATTTTTACGATAGGCAATTTAAAAGTTGATTATACAAAAAAATAAATAAATAAAAAGGAAAAGGGAAATATTTGAATATTTGCATAATTTTACAAACAAAAATAGCTACTTCTTTTTTTATTTATTTAAAATATCCCTAATTAATAACTAATATTCCAAAATAAATAAATAAATAAGCAGATAAAACAATCAAAATTTATCTAATTGCAATTATAAAGAAATAAAAATTAGTATTAAAATATATTCAGTGTTTGCCGAGAAAAATGAAAATTAATATAATTTTTGCTATCATTGTTATTTTTATTATTGATTTTGCAAGTATATCTCCCCCCTCCCCCCCCCCCCCCCCACACACACACACTTAAATCAGATATAATCAAAGATCAGTTTATCCAATAACAAGTTGATAGAGCTTACCTAACTTAGCTATTCCTGATAGTTTTATTTTATTTTTGGCATTTTATTTTCTTTATCTTCTCACTTGAACAGGACTTCCTACGCTTAAAGGCAACGGAATGTAATGATCATAACGGAACCAGTTTCGAAACCTGCCTCGAGTTACACAGTTGAAGTTCAAAATTTAATTCTGTGTTGCAAGTGGTTTCTTTTTCTTTTACCGTGCTCATACCTACTTTTGCTAAGCTTGGAAAAATATATTTTCCAATGTCATGCAGGATTTTTTTTCACTTCACAAACACATTTATTTGCAAAAAATATTTAGATTTTTTTATTATTATTATTTTTTCTTTAACCATTGTAAATAAATGTAGAAGCAAACGTAATTCCTCTTTCTGTCCAACCAATCATAGTCGTGAGTTTTTTTTTAGTTTAAAAGGGTTTTATAGCATTAAAAGTTTCTCTGTTCTTTTCTACTTAAAATGACATTCAAATCATGTTTCTATTTTACTATGAACAGGAAATATTATTTTTTTCGTCAGATCCAAGATTTTTTTTTTCTTTTGAGAAGTCTAATTTTTCAGATTTTTATAGAATACGAGAACCATAAATACTTAATCGCACCTATAATGATAAAAAACAATATGCAAATATAATTGATTTTAAAGAAAACAATCTTAATCACTTTCCTTTAATGATTTTGTTAATTATTTTTTAAGTTATTATATATTACATATGAATCACAATTCACTTTTTTATGTATTATTATTAATTAATTATTTTTTTTTTATTTCTTGATATGTTATAAGCAGCTAATTATTGTCATTGTTAAGCCTAATGCCGAAGACATTCGACGAAATAACATACTTTTACTATAAATGATGTTTATGTAGCTCCTCTGAAGAATCCATAAGCTATTGATAGTTTCTTATTACTGCATTTCTAGATTCTTATATTCATCTTTTAAATTAGCTTTCCTTTTTTTTTTTTTTTTTACAAATGTAATTTTATTTTAATGGTTTAATTTTAACATTATGTTTCTCCATTGACTATCATAAATGTGATATCATTTTAATTAGATACGGATATAAATATAACTAGTTAGTCTTTTGTACAATGTATATTTGATTTACCTAGTGTATAAAATATTAACTATATTTAAACATTTTTACATCTGTATACTAAATTTCACTATTTCTTCTTTTCAGATAAATTCTAGTAAAGTGTCAACAGAAGACAAGCCCTGTCGGTGATCTCCCACACACGGGACATTGTCAAGATATTTTTCCCCCAGTCATCGTTAGTGTTACTGCTTTTTGTTCGGAAGGATATCTTCCTTCCACAGACTCTAACAAAAGTTGGTTCACCCGCAATTTCCACTTTGCTTAAAAAAAATGGTTTAGAACACAGACTCCAAGCAAAAGAAAGAATTTCGCTGATGATCGAAATGCTTTACTCTGATTTATGTTACTAACCGCCAAATAATATATATATATTTTGTTGTGTAGTGTGATAATATTAAAGCCAATATTGAAATAGAAGAATGAAGAGCATCTCAACAATTTACTTTTGATCAATTTGTTATAGGAGTTTAACAAATGGATTAAATGCTTATGTAATAAAGATGTAAATACATTGGCACTGGCAGGGGAAGAGCCCATTCAATCCTCCCTAATTTTTGGATTTAGTTGATTAATGATTTTCTTTGTGTTTAATGATTTCGATTTAAAAAAAATATATATATATATTCTTCACTAGTTACTTAAAGTAATTAAAAGCTTACAAAATAGAAAAAATCTTTTCCAATCTGCTGAACCGCCGTGAAAGTCAATTTTTAGTTATTTTTTTTCTGTTTATATGTTTATTTGTTTAAAATGCTTCTTAAATGGGACGTTCAGTAGGGCTATGCTTCCTGGTCAGAATAAAGAAGCTATTGTTTTAATTCTCCTTTAGAAAAATGGTGGTAAAAAAAAATATATTTTTTAATTAATGTTCTTTATTCTCTTTCTACCTACGGCTGTTTAGTAAGTGCCTCTATCTACTTACAGAAAGAAGAATTAAGAATTGTACCACCCCTCCCCCTTCCTTTGAACCCCTGTGGAAGACAGTTTTTATTTATGTTTTTCTTTATATATTTAATGATATTCTTAAATAGGAAGTTCGTGAAGCCTTAACACTCCTGACAAAGAAAAAGTGATACAAATTTATTTAATATTCTTTAATTGTTAAATTTTTGTATTGTTTTTTTCAATGTTGATATGCTTTAAAACTTTTCTTACACAAGGGTTTTTAAATAGCTTAGTGCATGTTTATATTTTCCATTTATAAAAATCATTTGGCCAAAGCTGCGGTCCACAGGCATCTGTTATAAGCCCCCCCCCCTCCCACACACACCTGTTGTATATCATTCTGCCGGTGTCCATGTGTACATAAACGATCATCAAATTAGAAATGATATCTTATTTGATGACTGACACATTCCACTGTAAGAAAGAACTACCTTTTGAAGAATCTAAAGTTTTAAATTACAAATGAAGAAAAAAAATGTATTTTTCTTTCTATGTTTGTTTTCAGTTGTGAATATAAATACTTTATGATATGACAACGGGTAATAATGCTCAAGAATGTATCAAAACTGTTAATAACATGCATGTTAAAGAAAACTAAGTGTTAAAAATGGAAATGTATTAAAATAATATGACTAAATTGAAATGTAAAATTAATATATCTGTTTCTGTATAGACTATAGGTTAGATTATATATTTGTACATAATAACAAAGCTTTACAGATGAACGGAATTTGTATAAAATTTCAATAAGCCTTTAAAAATCACTGGACAATTTCTATTTTATTCTGTATGAAATGTTTAAAGAGATTTATTACTGTAGTTTTGAAAAATTTTATAGGCTGGCTTATTTTTTGCCAAAATCATTTAAATTATACTAAATATATCTTTTTATCTTGTTGAAATGTCTTGTTACTTGTCAAGAATAAAATATTTTTAAACATGATGCTTGTTTGAATCTTTTACAAACATCAAAAGTTGAATACCATTACTCTCTTTGTATGAGCAGAGTGAATGATTTTTACTATTCGAATGAAGCATTCGGACATGTACAAATGCTTAGCTGTCAAGCATTTTTCTTACTATTCAACTTCTAACCGACATGTTGTAAATACCGGGTGTCCCAAAAATGACTGATGGATTTTAAAATTCAATAACTTGCAAACGGTGACAGCTATTTAAAAAATTTTTGCAGGAGGGTTATGTATAATGTCAGGAGTTTTTTTACCATAATTTTTTATTTTAGTTCGAATTTCGAACAATAGGTGGCGCTGACAGCGATTGAAGGCCAGGTCGACGCTTCACTCAGCGCTGATCACTTGGCCTTCAATCGCCGTCAGCGCCACCTATTGTTTGAGATACGAACTAAAATAAAAAATTACGGTAAAAAAAAACTCCTGACATTATACATAACCCTCCTGCAAAAATTTTTTAAATAGCTGTCACCGTTTGCAAGTTATTGAATTTTAAAATCCATCAGTCATTTTTGGGACACCCGGTATATCTATTTTTATTTCAGTTAGAATTAATTTAAGAAACCTATAAAAAAAAAGAATCTTTTTTTTTTTTTTTTTTTTATATCTTTAACCCCTTCGCGACGTGAGCTTTTTACGAAATTTTTAATGTTTTGTCACCGGTTTTTAAAAACAGAAATTTGTGCCTTATTAAATTGAGAAAATGTTCCGATTAAAAAAGGCAAAATTTACAGTGTAGTTTTACTGGTAGTGATGAACAAGAATTCTTAAGCCTTTTTGCGGCACGTATACGTATCGCTCGTCCGCAAGGGGTTAAAACTTCTGAAGATAATTATATTTTTTTTTAAATTACAAAAGTTGGCAACTATCATTTTCTTTTTTCTTTATACTAAATCTCTTGTGGTAATTTTTTAAAATATATATATATAAGGGCTGGAAGTCATGTTTCTGTGTATGCCCGAATAATTCATTCTTTATTAAAATCATTCATTTATCCCATCGCAACTTTATATGTTTTATTATTGAACAGGAGGCGGCAGCACAGAATATCATCTCATCGAGTTCACGGCTGAAATTCTAGAATATCTTAAAACTCGATTCGCATATTAATATTAAGCCGCAATCGGTTTGCCAAGTCGTATCTTGGTGGAAAACATCTGAAAATCCGATTTCAGCGGTTGACTTGTAGATTTACCATTGTGTTTTCCTGCATCCAAAGGCATGAAAACATGGAGGATTGAGAGCAGGAAAACACAGTGGTAAACCTACGAGCTAAAATTGAATTTTCATGTTTTCCACCAAAATAAGACATGGCAGACCAATGGACCGTAAGCATTTCTGACGTCAAAGAACATCATGATGGATTATAGCCAATCAGCTTCTCGATTTATCCCACAAGCGTTCACCAAAAGCCAATCAAATAATACAATGCTTGTGGGAATCTTTGCCAACTCCGCCCAGTGCGGGTGGTCAATTGTGGTTTTATATGCGAATCGAGTTTTAACTTATTCTAGAATTTCAGCCATGAACTCGATGAGGTGATTGTCTGTGCTCCCGCCTCCCGGTCTATAAATTTTACTGACATTTTCTTTTTAGGGAGCATGCGATTAATATTTAATAATATATATAATATAGCATATATAATATTTATAGCTGGCATTTCACTCTGTCAGAAAACTTATCACCATGTAAATTTTATATATTACAAATTAGTATTTTTTTACAAATAAAATCATTAAATATGAAAATGTAATGTCTCGCATCTTCAAGACTTATTAGAATCTCAGCATTTTACCTTTACCATATGATAGATTAACACATAATACATTCTTTCACAAAACAATAATAATAATTTTTGAAAAAACTGTAAAAAAATATTTCTTCCACTCAACCCTTTCCGGCACGGGCAAAATCTGTAGTGAATTTAGAAATTATCGACTGACACCGGAATTTTTTAGATATTTGAATTCCTTAATTTAAGCTTTTATTGTAAAAGCAAAATTTTACTAAAATATTATTGGTGCCGTTTGCAAGTTTGGAATTAAAATTAGGTAACCCAGACCGAGCACAGGTGTAGGAAAGAGTTAAATCTTCAAATACATAAGATTCGACAACAATTACAAAAGAGTTTAAAAGAAAAAATGCAATACATATTAGTACAGCAGAAAAATACAGGGTGATTCAAAAAAAGATGGGGAAAATTTTAAGGGGTAATAGTATACATCAAGACAATCAATATTAAATAGAAACCAAGCTTCCCAAGCGTTTTCCAAAGGAGATAGCCTGCATTAAAGTTTAGGGTCCAAAATTTCAAATAAACATAAAAACCGGAAAAATTGGTCGATTGATTTGCGGTTTTCACTAAAACTATTCTTTATGTTGGTATTTTCTTGAAAATAAATTATAAAGATACATTTCGAAAAGTGTCGATAGAGGGCGCTTTAGACTTTGGAGTAACGAACAACTGTTTTTTGCCGTTATTTTTTGCATCTCATTAAATGGTTTCGCAGGCTTAAACCTAAACTTAAATTTTGAACTCAAAATCTGAATAGTTGGAAGTGGTTAAGTAGCACAAACTAAACTGTGTTCAGAGGTTCAAATTTCAAATGATTATAAAAAACGGAAAAATTGGTCGATTGATTTCCGGTTTTCACTAAATCTATTCTTTAAGTCAGTATCTTCTTGAAAATGAATTTTAAAGATAAATTTCAAAAAATTCCGTTAGAGGACGCCTTAAACTTCAGAGTAACCATAGAGGTCGCTTTAGACTTTGGAGTAAGGAAAAACTATTTTTTACCGTTATTATTTGCATCTCGTTAATTTTTTTAGAAACTTAGACATAAACTTAAATTTTGCGCAAAAAATGTGAATCGTTGGGAGTGGTTAAGTAGAGCAAACTGAACTGTGTTCAATGGGGGTGGGGAGGTTCAAATTTCAAGTTATCATAAAAAACGGAAAAAATGGTAGATTCGTTTACGGTTTTCGCCAAAATTATTCTTTATGCCAGTATTTCATTGAAAAGAAATTTTAAAGATAAATTTCCAAAAATTCCGTTAGAGGGCGCCTAAAACTTTAGAGTAAACAACAACTATTTTTAACTGGTATTTTTTATATCTAATAAATGCTTGTAAAAGCTTATAGTTAACTTTTGAGCTCAAAATCTGAATCGTCGTGAGTAATTATGTAGCGCAAAATTGAGCTGTGTTCGAGGGGTGGTGAGGGTAACATTTCAACTCCTGAACACAGCTCAGTTTGCGCTTCTTAACTCCTCCCAACGATTCGAATTCGAGCTCAAAATTTAAGTCTAAGCTTTTGCAAGCATTTAATCATATGCAAAAAATAACTTTTAAAAATAGTTGTTGGTTACTCTAAAGTTATGGGCACCCTCAAACAAAATTTTTTAAAAATTATCTTTAAAATTTATTTTCAAGGAAACCGTGACATAAAGAATAGTTTTAGTGAAAACCGGAAACAAATCGACCAATTTTTCCATTTTTTATAATCATTTGAAATTTGAAACTCCCCACCCCCATTGAACACAGTTCAGCTTGAGCTACTTAACCACTCCCAATGATTCAGATTTTCTGCGCAAAATTTAAGTTTATGTCTAAATTTCTAAAAAAATTTAACGAGATGCAAATAATAACGGTAAAAAATAGTTTTGCATAACTCCAAAGTCTAAAGCGCCCTCTATCGCCATTTTTTTATTTTAGCTTTATAAATTATTTTCAATAAAATACCGACATAAAGAATAGTTTTAGTGAAAACCGCAAATCAATAGACCAATTTTTCCGTTTTTTATAATCATTTGAAATTTAAACCCTCTGAACACAGTTCAGTTTGAGCTACTTAACCGCTCCCAACTATTCAGATTTTGAGCTCAAAATTTAAGTTTAAGTCTAAGCTTGCGAAACCATTTAATGCAATGCAAAAAATAACGGCAAAAAACAGTTGTTCGTTACTCCAAAGTCTAAAGCGCCCTCTATCGACATTTTTCGGAATTTATCTTTATAATTTATTTTCAAGAAAATACCAACATAAAGAATAATTTTAGTGAAAGCCGCAAATCAATCGACCGATTTTTCCGTTTTTTATGTTTATTTGAAATTTTGGTCCCTAAACTTTAATGGCGGCTGTCTCCTTTGGAAAACGCTTGGGAACCTTGGTTTCTATTTAATATTGTTTGCCTTGATGTATACTATTACCCCTTAAAATTTTTCCCATCTTTTTTAAATCACCCTGTAGTTTGTGCTTTTATCTCACAATATGCATCCAAATGCCCATGCAATTTAAATACACAGAATTCGAAGATATTTAAAAATTACTTACAAGTGATCTCTGAAATGTTCCTATAAAATAACTTTTTATTGTTTAATTTTACATCTAAAATTTTAAACATTTATAATCGATAAAAGTTATGTTAATTCCATTTCCCAGAATGTTTAGCTTTCAGATAAGAGAAAATTCAGGCTATTTTTAAGGTAAAGCATATCGTCTTTACTGGAAAGGAGATAATTTTGATCGAATTAATTTTATTTTATTCATTTTAAGCCTCCCGGTCTCTTTCTTTTCCCTTCTAGCAACATAATTATGTAAATTTTGTGTATTGTATATAAATACGGTCTTAACTACACAACAACCTTTCAAGAAATGCATCGATTTCCAAAGTTTCTCACTGCTATAAAAATTCTTTTACAAAACTATAAATTAAATGGTAAACAATGAAATACTATATTAATGTGCCATAACGCTTTTTTTTTTCAACATGAATGTTCCATTGATCTAAAGTTTGTTACAAACTATATAACAAAAAACACAGTGGATAAAATTCAAATTATTATTCTGAACTTTAAAAAATATTGTAGTATTTTTTATTTAATTTTTCTTTTCATGCAAATCATTTGTATTTAAACTAAAAGCGATAGTGTTTTTCTGCACTTTAAACATAACTTTAAATATTTTTTTTTAAGTGCATTTGCAAAAAATATTAATCTATGAAAATAAACAATAAAAGTTAGAAGAAACAAGATTGAGTTCAAAGATTATGATGACAACAATAACAACTGAAAGCTGACCCTTTGCTTAGAATTCATTTAATACATTTATCTTTCCTGACAAACACTTTTAAATTATTTTCAAAACATGTCAAACTTTTAGCTAGCGTCAAATTATTCTCTTCAGCTAGCCGTGTAATATCATTCACATGCTTCATTTTATGTTCCTTAGTAGAGTTTACCACGTTGTTAACTGTTTCAAATACAACTACACCTTTCTCGTCTAAAATTCTTTCTATTGCACCATTATTAGCATGATTTGTCATGTCACACGTTACGTAAACAGCATCAAAGAACTTTTCAAATTTCTTAGTTTTACGGAAAGTTGGATACAAAAGAAAATGAACATTTGGTTGCTTTTCTGTGTTTTTTCGTTTGGATACACTAAATTCTGTCATAAAATCTATGATGTTGAATTTCGAAATGTCTTCACTTGTATGGACAAATTGACTATTCTCTTTTCTAAACATGTCGTCATTTTTGCACTCCACCCCAAAGGCGATGTATGGACTAGTAGCTATATCACCACAAAATTCAGTTGATATTTTCTTTGTTATACAGTTGATGCATAAAGTTTTATTGGGAATATCATACCTTCCTTTCCGCAATTTGAAAGCTACTCCTGTTTCGCACCATTCCACGTATTTTCTTAAGTTAATAATTGGATAACGAGATAATTTCATATTGTAATTATAGTCGAATAAATTTCTCCGACTGTCATATCTTACACCGTAGTATGATCTTAGAGCATTCTCCCAGGCCTTTGAAGCATCGTACGCGCATTCTTTGTTCTTCAAAAATAAAAGCACGTCGCAAATCTCATCGATTTCCCTTTGCTTTAAGAATGCAGTAGAAACAATGGGAACTGACTTTATTGGTTGCTTTGACGATGCAATATCATCTAACATGTCTGCCGCTTGTGTTTCAACATATAAAGATGTCGATGCTCTCAAAAAAGTATTGCCAAATATTTCAAGAAATATCTCAGCCTTTTCTAGAATACCTGTGAAAGAATGAAAGTCATTGAGTAATGACAAAAGCAACAAGCCACGAACCAGAGTTTCTGCAAAAGTACTGACAACGTAAATGTTCAAATTGAGTGTTTCGTGGCGATGCATGCGTGATACTGTTTTAATTAAGCATCCTAAACCATCTCCAATGATTAAAATATTAATGCTTTCCTTTTTTCTTAACTCGGACTCCGAACTTATGACAGAATCCTGTTTACTCAGAAAATCCTCGAAAGGTAGGTCGAATTTTTTAACAACTTGATCATCGACATCGCTTGTGACAGCATCATAAATAGCTTGTAAATCCACGGCAGGAACAAGAGGCCAAAAATTTAATATATGTCTATAAACCATTTCACTTAAAAATAGATAGATACCTAAAAAAAAGAAAAATGAATTTAAGGCAGTGAACAAAAATTTCATAATTTTTTGAGAGTTTGTCATAAACAATATGAAACAATAAATTTATTATTAAGCTATATAGGATGCTTCAAAATATAACATTTAAACTTCGAAAAAAAGGATATAGCATCGATACTAATCATATTCATATTTTAAAAAAAGAAAAAAGAGAAGAAACTGGAAGCGATTAGGCGAATTATTGTATGACAACGATCGGATATGATATAAAAAATTCGGCACGTGCTACATTTAGCATGGATTTCTTTCTACGGAGATTCTATTTTTTTTTTTTTTTTTTTTTTTTTGGCTAGCTGTCTACCCATGATCAGGGGCCGATTCACAAATTTGGGAATCCTGGGCATAGATGTTTATGGGGATCTCCTTGCACCGATACTTACAGGGAGATTGGCTAAAAAGAATGAAAAAATACAGTTACTAAAGTAACTATTATTAAAGATAACTAATAACAGCTAATTATAAATTTTTGGGAAAACCAAGCTACAATCAATTAAAATATTAGAGGGCTGTACAGTGCAGCCTGCAAGCAGCGCTCATCAACACTCAAATAACCTGACGATAACATGAAAGGGATTAAACAAGAATTAAAAATACAATATATTTTTAAAGTGAAAAAGATAAAAGAAAATATTCAAGATAGAAGATATTCGCCAATAGAATGTAGAATGAAATGTAAAATGTTATTAGAAAATAAAACTACATCAGATTTTGGACTATAATTGAAAAACCTTCAGCAGCATTTTGGGGACCTCTGAAAATCAGGGGCTCTGGGCCCGTGCCCAAAATGCCCTACCGTAAATCTGCCACTGCAAATTTCGCAACATAGGCCATGCTGCAAAACCCCAGACCGCGTGTGATCACAGATCAACAGAGAATATCGAATGGCATGACTACGATGCACATGAGTTTACGATCCGTGGTATGTATGTATGTATGAAAAGTTTCCGGTTGGGAAGTTGGTAGGACAGACAGAAAGTGGTACAAAGCCGGGAGCTCGCTCCTAGGGTGGAGCTTTCTTTCTTTCTAACCGATGACCAGGCCCCTACCTGCCGAGTTACCTCAGCTTAACGGGTTAGATACCTGATATCGGGGCGAGTGACTGCCGAATCGCCGCGTAGTGGCTATAAAACCGATAACTTTGCTTCTCACATTATCATATCTGCAGTACTTGCTTCTCATTTGAGCATTCTTTGTTTTGACAGTTGCTTAGCATTACGGTTGCCTGTAGTTTGTACTGCAAATGTCTACTCAAGTTGGTCTCCTAATTTAGAACCTTGATCAGATGGCGAGACCTCCACCTGGCAAGGCACCTTCAAAGGTATAATTTACAGGTAACTTGGAGGACTTTGCACCCACGACTGATTTTACATGCACCAGGCGCCATTAGCGTACATGACGGAATTTTAGCCGACTGATAGCCTGAGTCCTGCAACCAAAAGCTATTAGTATAATGTTCTGCCAACTTGGATACCGTTGCCAAACCTACTTGAGATAGTCTAGAGTTTTTGATGACTAATTGTTGATGCGTACTTGTCAAATGAAAATGGTAATTTAGTGGGTAAGGGGGAGAAAAAACAAAAGAAAGGATTCCGCAAATAGACAAGTTGCACCGTAATTAATTTTGAGCCGAACTGAAAGGCAAACTTAACGTTGCAAGGAGGGATGAGACTCCGCCCTTCTACTATACCCCGCCAAAATTAAAAAAAAAAAAAAAAAAAAAAAAAAAAAAAAAAAAAAAAAACTGGCTTTGTGGGGTTTTTTAATGGAGCGGGTCCGGTAGCTCGTACAGAAAGCACATATATAAAGAGAGGCGGTTGTCAAAGAAAAGATATAAAATAATTGAACCCTAAAAATATTTTTTAAAAGAGAAATAATTAATAAAAATAAAAAGACATAAAATTAATTAACAATGCTTTATAAACTGGTAAAAAAACAAAAACAGTTTTTTTTAATTGGCGTTAGGGGGTTCCTAGGACTTTAATTGTTTTTTAAAAAAAAATATTTTTATTTTTATTTGTTTATTTATTTATTTTCAACGATGAAAATATGATCTTACCACCTTCTAATTTTGCTCCTTTTTATGAAAAAAAAATGCTTAATCAAAATATTTGCACAAATAAACAATATTTAAAAATACCTCACTGATGGAAAATATCCTAATATACTTGATAAATACACGCAATGTCATGAAAAGTTAATTAAATGCCACTACCGTTATGTATGTTTTTAATTTTTTTAGATTTACATTTCGATTCATAGGCGCTAATAGAAATCGTCTCGGCTCGATAATCGAGAGTCGTTAGCACCGTGCTTTGGGATCTGATGACCAGTTTTATTTCATTAGATTCAGGCTAAGCCAGGATTTCATTGGGCTTAACCCCAAGACCGTTTGTCACGAATTTAGAAAGGGGTGTTGTCTCGAGCCCAAGTTGGGTTGTATTATTATTATTTTTAATAACATTTATACAATACATTTGCAATTTTATTGGATAGTATTCATTGATACTATCGATTATCATTGAAAGAATTGTAGTTTGTACAGCTGACAGATTTGACTTCAATTCTATTCTATAAAGCCAGTTTACGTGGGCATAAAACTTTTCACAGTTGAGAATTGAAAATTTACTCTTTAATATTATTATTATTATTATTTTCAAAATTTCATCCCAAAATAAGAAGGAGAATGATATGTCTACATGATTCCACCGATGTTTTGATTTTGCCTTTTTATTACTTTCTTCTATCTTCAATAGAAGAAAGTATTGTAATCGAAATTTTTTTCGACTTCCGGTTTTTGACGGATTTACACGTTTTAGGGGTCAGAGATTCCAAAAAAAATGTTTTTACAAAATGTCTGTCTGTCCGTGTGTCTGTGTGTCTGTATGTCGCCATTCTACCATCAAAAAGTGTATGAAGTTATGCATAGAATTGAACCAAATTTTTTCTGAATGTTTTTGGCTGTGGCAAGCAGGTCCTCCTTCAGTTTTGAAATATTCAGCCGGAAGGGGGCGCTGCAATCGCGATTTTTGTGCCATTTTCAATATTGTACCGACCAAAAGTATATGAAGTTATGCATCGAATTGAACCAAATTTTTTTGTATGTGTATGACTATGGCTAGTTGGTCCTCCCAGAATTTGAAAAAAATCTGCCGGAAGAGGGCGCTGCAATCGCCATTTTTGTGCCATTTCCAATATTGTACCGACCAAAAGTATATGAAGTTATGCATCGAATTGAACCAAATTTTTTTTGTATGTGTATGACTATGGCTAGTTGGTCCTCCCTGAATTTGAAAAAAAGCCGCCGGAAGGGGGCGCCGCAATCGCCATTTTTGTGCCATTTTCAATATTATACCGACCAAAAGTATATGAAGTTATGCATCGAATTGAACCAAATTTTTTTTTGTATGTGTATGACTATGGCTAGTTAGTCCTCCCTGAATTTGAAAAAAATCCGCCAGAAGGGGGCGCTGCAATCGCGATTTTTGTGCCATTTTCAATATTGTACCGGCCAAAAGTATATGAAGTTATGCATCGAATTGAACCAAATTTTTTTTGTATGTGTATGACTATGGCTAGTTGGTCCTCCCTGAATTTGAAAAAAATCCGCCGGAAGGGGGCGCCGCAATCGCGATTTTTGTGCCATTTTCAATATTGTACCGGCCAAAAGTGTATGAAGTTATGCATCGAATTGAACCAAATTTTTTGTGTATGTGTATGACTATGGCTAGTTGGTCCTCCCTGAATTTGAAAAAAAGCCGCCGGAAGGGGGCACCGCAATCGCCATTTTTGTGCCTTTTTCAATATTGTACCGACCAAAAGTATATGAAGTTATGCATCGAATTGAATCAAATTTTTTTTGTATGTGTATGACTATGGCTAGTTAGTCCTCCCTGAATTTGAAAAAAATCCGCCAGAAGGGGGCGCTGCAATCGCGATTCTTGTGCCATTTTCAATATTGTACCGGCCAAAAGTATATGAAGTTATGCATCGAATTGAACCAAATTTTTTATGTATGTGTATGACTATGGCTAGTTAGTCCTCCCTGAATTTGAAAAAAATCCGCCAGAAGGGGGCGCTGCAATCGCGATTTTTGTGCCATTTTCAATATTGTACCGACCAAAAGTATATGAAGTTATGCATCGAATTGAACCAAATTTTTTTGTATGTGTATGACTATGGCTAGTTGGTCCTCCCAGAATTTGAAAAAAATCTGCCGGAAGAGGGCGCTGCAATCGCCATTTTTGTGCCATTTCCAATATTGTACCGACCAAAAGTATATGAAGTTATGCATCGAATTGAACCAAATTTTTTTTGTATGTGTATGACTATGGCTAGTTGGTCCTCCCTGAATTTGAAAAAAAGCCGCCGGAAGGGGGCGCCGCAATCGCCATTTTTGTGCCATTTTCAATATTATACCGACCAAAAGTATATGAAGTTATGCATCGAATTGAACCAAATTTTTTTTTGTATGTGTATGACTATGGCTAGTTAGTCCTCCCTGAATTTGAAAAAAATCCGCCAGAAGGGGGCGCTGCAATCGCGATTTTTGTGCCATTTTCAATATTGTACCGGCCAAAAGTATATGAAGTTATGCATCGAATTGAACCAAATTTTTTTTGTATGTGTATGACTATGGCTAGTTGGTCCTCCCTGAATTTGAAAAAAATCCGCCGGAAGGGGGCGCCGCAATCGCGATTTTTGTGCCATTTTCAATATTGTACCGGCCAAAAGTGTATGAAGTTATGCATCGAATTGAACCAAATTTTTTGTGTATGTGTATGACTATGGCTAGTTGGTCCTCCCTGAATTTGAAAAAAAGCCGCCGGAAGGGGGCACCGCAATCGCCATTTTTGTGCCTTTTTCAATATTGTACCGACCAAAAGTATATGAAGTTATGCATCGAATTGAACCAAATTTTTTTTGTATGTGTATGACTATGGCTAGTTAGTCCTCCCTGAATTTGAAAAAAATCCGCCAGAAGGGGGCGCTGCAATCGCGATTCTTGTGCCATTTTCAATATTGTACCGGCCAAAAGTATATGAAGTTATGCATCGAATTGAACCAAATTTTTTTTTGTATGTGTATGACTATGGCTAGTTGGTCCTCCCAGAATTTGAAAAAAATCCGCCGGAAGGGGGCGCTGCAATCGCGATTTATGTGCCATTTTCAATATTGTACCAACCAAAAGTGTATGAAGTTATGTATCGAATTGAACCAAATTTTTTTGTATCTGTATGACTATGGCTAATTGGTCCTCCCTGAATTTGAAAAAAAGTCCGTCGGAAGGGGGCGCTGCAATCGCGATTTTTGTGCTATTTTCAATATTGTACCGACCAAAAGTACATGAAGTTATGCATCGAAATGAACGAAATTTTTTGTGTAAGTGTATGGCTATGGCTAGTTGGATCACCCTGAATCTGAAAAATATCCACCGGAAGGGGGCGCTGGAATACCGAATTTTATGCCATTTTCAATATTGCACCACCTAAAAGTGTATGAAGTTAGTTCTAGAACTGAACTAAACATTTTGTATATGATTATTTTTTGGTAAGGCAAGTAGGTCCTCCCTGAATTTGAAAAAAAAAATGTGCTTATCATTCTATTGTCCATCGGCTCGTGCAGAGACGGAAATTCATTTTTACTCCGATTAAGGGGACAAGGGACCTTGAAATCCTTAAAAATATTTTTTTTTATTTTTTGTAAATTTTACCTAAATATTATTCAAGGGTCCATTATATGCATTATAACATGCATTTATCACAAAAAAAATGCAAAAAAAAATTATTTTTGACAAAAAAATGGCATTTTACGCGTCTTCGAAATCTTCGAAATGCCCCCTGCGCATTCCATATCAATGAAAATCCCCAATATTTTTTATGAAAGTTTGTTTTATATATATAAACAAAATTGTGCATCGAATTTTGAATATTTGAATTTAAAGGTTAAAAAAAAAAAAAATGAAATTTTGAAATTTTTTCGAAAATTTTTTCAAAATTTTCAATTTTTTTTTTTTTTACATTTTAAAATTCAAATATGTAAAAATCGATGCTCTATTTTGTTTATATATATAAAACATACTTTCCAAAAAAATATTGGGGATTTTCATAGATATGGAAAGCGCAGGGGGCATTTCGAAGATTTCGAAGACGCTGCGTAAAATTCCATTTTTTTCTCAAAAATAATATTTTTTAAAAAATATTTTTGTGATAAATGCATGCCATAATGCATATAATGCACCCTTGAATAATATTTAAGATAAAATTTACAAAAAATAAAAAAAAAATTGAAAAAATTTGAAAATTTTGAAAACATTTTCAAAAAAATTTCAAAATTTCAATTTTTTTTTAACCTTTAAATTCAAATATTCAAAATTCGATGCACAATTTTGTTTATATATATAAAACAAACTTTCATAAAAAATATTGGGGATTTTCATTGATATGGAATGTGCAGGGGGCATTTCGAAGATTTCGAAGACGCTGCGTAAAATGCCATTTTTTTGTCAAAAATAATTTTTTTTTTGCATTTTTTTTGTGATAAATGCATGTTTTAATGCATATAATGTACCCTTGAATAATATTTAGGTGAAATTTACAAAAAATAAAAAAAATTATTTTTAAGGATTTCAAGGTCCCTTGTCCCCTTAATTGATTGAAGCAGAAATTTAAGATGAAAATCAAAGTTGGTAAGGTATTGAATTAAAATTATTAAAGCATTAAAATGAGTAACTATTTTTTTTAATATTAAAATATATGTATGTGGGATCCATTCACAAGGCCCTTAGTAACAGCTGCGGCAATGAACTTTCTATTGCTGAGTAAGCATCTAGAGGCTCGTGATGAGAACCCTATCATCGCGACTAACGGTAAATTTTGATGGTGTAAGCAGTTTTTTTTTTTAGAGAAGAGGACAGATGCTCGCGGAATTCAGCGGAGAACAGACGGTTCTGTAGCTGTCCGCATATTTTACAGCGAAACCCAGGTCAGACGGGCCTGTGGGAAATGGAATAACGGCAAGCTTGGATAGGCAGACGGCCTGTTCCAGTTCGTTTTCTTATTTTTGCAAATCCATAAAAATGTACATAATTGTGTTCCAGTCTATATATGTGTATTTACATAACCCAGAACATTAAACTAAGTTTTTCACCAAAAAAAACGCCTGGGCCATCTTTTTACCCTAGACACCACTTCAGAGCAATTCAAACTTTTACTACATGTATGAGATAGAAGAAAGTTTTGGGATTGGCACATCCAACTAGTTTGAAAAATATTTTTTTTTATCGTCCATAATTTGGAGAATTGAATTTAAGAATATAAAAGAAGCAATAAATTTTTTAAATGCCTGAATCCGTTTCTTATTATTATATTATCCAAATTTTTTGGTCTTGGAACTTTGTTTGAATTAAATTAATAAATTGCTTCCTTTATTCATTAATTAAAAAGAGGTTATGAATTACGCCTGATATTCTGTATGGGAGGGAGGTGGGAAATAATTTGAAACTTTGGTTCTCAGCAACTAAATGACTAAAATGTCAAACTAATGGCCTGGGGATTTCAATCCGACATTCAGAAGCTGAAACACTGTCATAAATGTGCACAAAAAATGTGGTATTTAAAGTCCTTTAATCGTGGGGTTGATTTGTGGAGGAAGTGTAAAAAGACAGGAGATACTATAACAATTAAAATTAATTTAAGGAAGGAGTGAATTTAAGGCTCTTATAAGTTATTTACGGGTCTTATAAGTTAAATTTAGTAAAATTTTCTTGTTACACTGACAAGTAAAGTAAAAAAAGTCCCATTATTCTAAGATTAAAATTAACCAAGTAATATCTGTTTAAAGGTGGAGCTTTCTTGTTGCTAATTAGGGATCATTCACAAATTTAGAAGAAATATAATTTCGTCAGATATATTTTAAAAAAATGATTAAGTGTAACATTAACATTACAATGCAAATTTGAAATGTTTAATACTTCTGACATATGAATGCAAAATATATTATTTGTAATAAACTAACAACAACAACAAAAAAAAAAAAAAAAAAACAGATATTTTTTTTTAAATAAAATGATGAAAATTAACTGTCTACAAAATTATAAATATTTTAAAATGTTATTAGATAACACTAGCCCTGAGAAAGTTGGGTTACGTTATGTTTTATAGCTTTTGATAATTGAATCTTATAATATTCTGTGCCGCTGAATCTAAAATTGACCTATATATTTTATCACTACGAAAAGATTTTTTTTAAATCATAAATTTTTAAGTTAAAAAAAGAAAAAAAATAACGAAAATTTGATGTTATAAAACAAATGTGTATTTAACTTTTGCTAATTGTTTATTGTGTCTTTTTTACCGTTAAAACCGAAAATGACATTCATTTCTATCGTCTCAGGATTTTTCGCAAATTGTAAATTTCAAAATTAAACAGTTCTAAGTTAAAATTAAACCTCCTCCCACACCTCATCGCACCTCTCATCTATTTAGCTGTAAAAATTCCAGTATAATCAAGAATTTGATTAAATTATTGAATTAAATAAAATTAATTAAAAAAAGTTTTACACTTTTTTATAGTATTAAATTTTTGCTATATTTTAACTTTGACATTTATACTTTACAAAATAATCCTGGCATAATTCTGACATGGGCTAAAAATGAAGATCATTTCGAAATTCAGTGCTAAAAAGGACATAGAAATCAAACATAAAAAATTAAAAAACACAGCCATCTGCTCTATTTTATAGCATCCGATTTTTGTTATTTTTTACCTACGAGAATTTATGGTTTACGAAAAATCCTGACTTGATTGTTAAAATTTAAAATAATTGTCGGTTTCAGACATAAAAAAAATACATAAAAGTAAAAAAAAAAAAAAAAAAAAAAAAAAAAAAAGTCGTTTTCTGTTATTTAATCTAAAACTTTTTCTTAAACTTCTTGACGGTTATTTATCCGAAATTCTTTATATTGGCCTGTCAAATAAATATTATAAGTGATAACCATCGAAAATCATAGTAATATTAGATTGTCATCGGATTTAGGTCAGTATGTAAAATTTAATCTCGACTGGATATTTGAAATAACAGTAAAAGTTCGAGTACAATTTTGAACTGAAAAAACATACATACGATCGTTGAAGTTAAATGAAAACTTCTAAAAATAACATAATATTTATTAAAACTAATCATGAAAAGAAACAATCTCAGATCCTTACAAAATAAAACATGAGTCAAAATACAATTTTGGACAATCTGAAACTTAATAAAAGTTATTTTATTTGTACTTGCGCTTTGAAAAAAATCGTATAAATATTACGATTGAATTAAGTTGTCCGAAAACTGTAAGCACTTGACATATGATCTCTCAAATCACGGTCGAACTCATTGGTTTTCGGAGCAAGAAAGTGGTATAAACCATGCATTTTTAAAATTTCATACTGATATACTAGCTTTGTAAGGTCTTCACTTGGCAGAATGCCAAGCCGATTCCATTCAGACTTTGGGGGTAATAGCCTATGAGGCCGAGAAATGATATTAAATATTGTTTTCTATTTTTTGTTCCGAGTGAAATTTTATTTTAAAATAAATAGATTGTGGACCTATTATTAGTTCTCGAAATAACCTTTCCAAAATATATATTTTCTCCTACATTTTTGTGAATTTTAATAAAAACATGTCTTTTTTTTTTACATTTATATTTATGGCTAAAATGCAGTTTTAATGACTCCTTGGCATCTGACTTGGCGGCTATGCAAGAAATTCGCCAATTCTAACAACCTAAATACTGATAAACCATCTTAGCAAGATCCTCATATGGCAGAATGCCAAGCCGATTCCATTCAGACTTTAGGGGAAATAGCCTAGGAGGCCAAGATTACTTCTACGTATTCATGGAAATAATATTAAATATTGTTTCTATTTTTTTTTTTTTTTTTCTGAGTAAAATTTTATTTTAAATTAAATAGATTGTGCAGCTTCTATCAATTCTCGGAATAAGCCTTTCCTTTAAGCATTTCCCCCCCTACATTTTTGTGAATTTTAATAAAAACATGTCTCTCTCTCTCTCTCTCTCTCTCTCTCGTTTTTTTTTTTTTTTTTTTTTTTTTTTTGTTACTTTTATATTTATGGGTAAAACGCAGATTTAACGATTGCTTGACATCTGACTTGGCGGCTGTGTGAGAAATTCGCCAATTCTAAGAACTTAAATATTTAGAGCACATGTATGTCATAAACTCACTGGGATTTACTTGGCGTCAAAATGGCGTTATTTTGCCTAATATGGCAACCCTGCTATTGTTGTTTATTTTTTTGATAAATTGTTTACTTACCTTAATTTTTCTTTTTTCAAATTATATAAAATGGTTTTACTTCTGTAGTTATTAGTTTTTAAATTTTAATATATTTAAAAAATGTTTTATTTATTGTTTTTTTTAATAATAGAAAATTATTTAAAAATGTATATGTAACTAGTATTCGAAAATGAGATTTTCGCCAAATTGACGTTGGAAAAAAATCATACCAAACCCAGTGCGTACATGATATTTGCGCCATATTCATATCCAATTCATGCAAATAATATAAATAAATAATGTACACAATAATGTAAAAAAATAATTCTTAAAAATCTCTACTTTGGCAATTTTTAAAATTACGCCACGCAGTCGTTAGTTCTAAAATGTTTACATACGCTATATTGCGAGGGGCAAAAGTTATTACGCTAAGTTTAATAATCATACCTCTAAATCATCTTTTTTTATTATATTTGATTTTTTATACCTTATTTTAAAATAAGAGAATTACAAAGTAATATTTAAAAACATTTAATTCAATCACAGAGACAAAAAGGTATTTGCCAAAAATATTGGACATATCTAGGATGTTTAATAAACAAACTCATCTCAGGCTGATACTGACTTTCCCATTTTCGACATGGACTAGTCCTTTTTGCCCATGCGCATATCTGTCCAGGTTTCTATGAAACGTGGTACATCAGTAACTCGGTCAATTTTAGTGTTACACAAACGAGACTTTTTTTCTTGTATTACTTATTAGTGTAATAGGAAACTAGTCATTGGGTGCCACCGTAATACTCACCCATCATGGATATGTATATGAAAATAAAACATGTGAAAACTATTTATACAACGCACTGCAATTCATTAACAAAATTTAAATATTGTTAATATACATAGTAATTCTATATTAAAGAACTGCTGATTACCAATTTCGACAAATTATATAAAACGCCAAACTACTCAAGTAGTACCGAACTGCGTAAAAGAAACATCCTTATAACTCCAAAAATAATAATTCTATTGACTAACAATTAACTGCTTCGGATTAAGCTTCTCATTTCCAATTAAAATATACCTCTGAATTGAAATTTGAATGAAATACAGGGTCATGAAAAATCGAAGAATGTGGAAAACAGGATTACAAATATCTCGGCAACTAATAATCCGATCAACTTCGTTCTATATGCAAAATGTGTGTTATTTTAATGCCTTTTACATCCATTCCTTAGAACAAAAATAATCGAAAATTTTTATGTACCTTTCATCAGAACGAATTTTTCGAGAGTCCGAAAAAAATAGTTCCGGATAATCGAGGTTGCTGATATTAAATAGGCTTCGTCCCATTCTTACATACTAACCACATACAAAATTTCAAGTCTCTATCTCAATTTGTTCGGGAGATAGAGAGTTTACAGACAGACGGACGGCAAAAAAAAAAAATTTCTAAAAATATGTTTTTCGGAATCTCCACTATCTAAAACGTGTAAATCCGTCAAAAAAATTTACGGTTTTCAAAACGATTGCAAGACTTACCCTATACTACGTATGATGGGTAAGTAAAAATTATACTAAATATAACCTACAGGACTGGAAGATCCTAAAAAAATTAAATTTCGTAATATTTCAAGAAATGATTTTACTGATCCAAATCGCTTTTAAAATAGTTCTTTATGTCATTTAAAACATTTTTGAATTAGAACTATATATTTATAACAAACGGTTTAGGGACTAGCCATTGGCTACCGTTAAGAGTGGACATCCTGTTGTATAGGATAGATATTTAAATAATATGCACCTTTCAATGTTTTTGGTTTATAAAATAATAATAATAATTATAATTATAATAATAATAAAAATAATTTAGCCTCTATTACTATTTTTTTTCATAACTAATTCGTGCATATTTTATAATCTTGCATTATTGTTGAAACTCTTAATCAAAGCAGCCAGGAAGTAGAAAATAATGTTTCGAAGGTCCACTGTTTTTCAGTGAAAATATTCAGTGAAAAAATGAATATGCTAAGTGATCGCTTTATTTAACAAATTTATATATTCTTTTTTTTCCAGAAAAATCTGATAGTAATAGAAAATTTTGAGTTTTTATAAAAGTTCATTTATCTTTAAGGTTTTAAAACTGTACACTAATATTCTAAAACATTTTTTTAATTACAGTCGAACATCGTTACCATGAATTTCAAGGAAAATCAAAATTTTGTTCATATTATCAGTATCAAATCTTTGTAATTCGTCTTTATAGGGGACTGTGAAAACAGTTCATGTTAAAAGTAATTCACGTTAAGCGTGTTCATGTTAACGAGTTTTGAAAAAAAAGCACATTATAAATCTACCAATGTTTCATTAATTTGATAGCTATGTAAGCCCAACATTTAATATTTTAAACTATCATTCAAAAATAATTAAAATATCGATCTTCTGATACAATTGATACAAACAGTGAATGATTATCACAAATATTTAATTAATTATCAATATACTAATTGCCAAATTTATTTGAAATCAATTATTTTGCATCATTAGTGTGTTTTCACTAAATCGTGGTTCTAAATACAGTCATAAAAACAATTATATTTATTACTTTTTATGGGGTGTCCATTACTGGGCTTTTGGGCGTTTTGCTATAGTTCTATTATTTAAAACTAAATTTCAATTCATATTGGGAAATGAGACAATAAGAATGGTTAAATATTATTGGTAGATTAATATAATATTTAAAAAATCGAATTATAATAATTATTACTATTAAAACAAAAATTAATTTTAAAAGAAATTCCTTTAGAGCGTCCATTACTGACATATCTATCGATCTACCCTAAATTATACGCATTATACAACTTACAATAATATTACACTATATTTCCAACAGTGACTAAGGAAAAATCTCGCATAATTCTAATCCAATCCCACAACGCATTCGCTAAACAACAGTTCTTTTCCATGATCGGAGTGCCATATCGTAAGTGCCACGACGTTTTGCTTATGATTAAAAACAATAGGCAATATTGTTGCTTTATCAGTGTACTGTTTAAAAATTACTACTCATAATTAATTAAAAAAGGGGGTACCACTTGATAATGTGGTTATCTCGTCGACCAAATTACTGTAGCCAAATTCTAAGATTACAATAATGGTTGATCGCAAACGTCACATGACATCAAATATGACATACGTGTTTGTTACGCCATCAAGTGATTTTTAATTTGACTTTTAATTTGTATTTCTAATAATGTACTACTAATAACTTAGTCTTTTGTTATTTAAAAGAAAAATTGCATCAATTTGTATAATTTAGCTAATAGTTTGGTGAAATTGGTCGACGGGATAGCCAAATACTGCCTTTAATATCAAGTTCAATTTCTCTAAACGCTTTATTTCACAAGTAAAAAAAAAAAAAAAAAAAAAAAAAAAAAAAAGCATTTTAAGTACATTTGAAACACTTTCCTTTTTAATTCGAACATACGAATCTCGTGTTAGCTGTTGCATGTAATTGAGCCCAATGATTTTGAATCTGCTAAGAAATCCGATCTCCAATTCCGCTAATTACAAGATAGATTTTCTCAACAGCACAAATTATACTATTGTAGTGTCATATGTGAATGAGATCGAAGTGTTGTAAAAAGATTATTTACCAAAAAAAAAAAAAAAAAAAAAAAAAAGCTCATGTTTCAGCTGGTTGATTGCTGAATCGGTGTATCAGGATTAGGGAATATTTTTAATAACGTTAATTTTCATTTTCTTAGATTCCTTTTACATTCTTACTGCTTAGAAATTGGAGAATCGATTTCGCATATTAAATCGGGAGAAGAAAAAAAAGATGAGAGGAACTGGGTGTTTGTATAATTGGAAGTTAAGTTAAAACATTTTTCTGTAGAAATAGATTGTTTAGATAATTAAAAATTCGGTTAATTTTTTTTTTTTTTTTTTTTTTTTTTTTGAGAAATAGGCTTGGTTAATTAGAGTTCCAATAATCATTGCTCTATTTTACTCCCAGTTACATTTATTTGTTCAAACAAAGCTTTTATATGTAACGCATGCATGAAATTCCAATCATGGAAAAGAGATGTAAAATGTAACGGATTTTAAAGCTAATCTCATTGTTGATTTTGAAGTTTTATTATAAATCAATGCAATAATCCTTTTTTAAACGTTTTCTTTCGTCAAAATTCAATTTGATTAAATAAATAAAATTTAATCCCAGAAAAAAAATTGAATCTTTAAAGCAAAAGTTTTAAACTCAAATATTTGATTTAAATTTCTCAGTAATGCTACTTATTAATTTGAACTTTCATGCACTCACTAATTGCTAGTGTCATTATTTAAACTGTCAAAATTTAATAATAAAACTTACCTCTTTTAAAACAACTTCTGAAATCTTATAAATTTATGATCTCGAGAAAGAACGTCTGGGTTCTGGAAACAACATAAGTTTATAACGTTACTATGGTAACGAATGCCTCACTAAATCGTTGCCATTTCGAAATTCGGAATCGTTAATTTGTATCATTTGAATTCCCAATAGGAAGATCTGCAAAAAAATAAGATAAAAGGGAAAAAATAAGCATTCTAATTTGAAGTTACATTTTCCCTCAAACTGGAAACTTTAAAGAAACAGATGGGTGATTCTGAACACTCTTAAGTTCAGCTTCTATATTAGAAATTAGCATTAATATTGGAGATAATAGAAAAGAGTACGATTGTCATGGAAACCTCTATCTTTGTCCGGTATCGTAGTTCGTAGTGCAGATGCAAAATTCCGCGAAAGGTAATTGTTTCGATAGGAATATTCAACCTGTTTTTAACTTTTAAAAATATTGAGTATTTCCAGATAAATTTTTCGCTATTTTCGGAACGACATTTGATATTAACTACTCAGAAGCCTATATTTTTTAAGAAATTTTTGCTGTTATATGTTAGAAATAATACATTATGAATTACTAACTCTGTGAGAATCGTTACTTTCTGTCTACATCAAATTAAAAAGTACATCTTTTTTTTGCGGGAGGGGGGGGGGGGTGTTGTGATGTTACATGCACATTATCTATTATTAAGAGGGAAAACTGCGCATGGAGCTTTTTAATGACATTTAACACACTTATATTACACATCAAGGAGCTTGAACAAAGACTCATTCTTGCTCAGCATACCCCGCCTCCTAATCCTCTCATGCATGCATTCCATTTTAACAATGAAATCAACATGGTTTCTCAGCTATGGCTTAAACAACCACATTGTAACTTATCCCAAACCCAGATTTGCGTAAAACAGCGGTAATAACATAGCCAGATTTTTAAGATTGGGTCTGAAACCTGATTAATTAAAGGTAAAAATTCTATTTCAATCTCAATGTTCAACAATCTTCTGTAATCGGGCTAGTCCCTGTTGCGATATACATAAACGTTGGCCGGCTCTTCCACTCTATACCCTAAGCTCCTGACCACCATTTTACATTACAATCACTTTAAAAACTGTCTGCAGTCTGCGTACATTTAGAAAAATCTTCCCCAATCGTGCAAGGTATTGCTGCAGCGTATGCTTCAGTCATTATTCAAATTGAAAAAATTTAACAATAAAATTTAATTGTTATACTTATGTTCTAGATTCTCTTACAGCTACTTTCAGCTACGGTACGATAAGAATCACATAGACACAAGTTAATCTGCTGCGCTTCAGCTACAAATACTTTATTCAGCTTAGTGAAAGCTTTTGAGCTTTATGATTTTCCAGTAGTAGCTTTAAAAGAGATTATTATCATGAGATAAATAATTTAAATCATAAAAACACGTTACATGATAATTAATTTTTGACAGAATTTATTTTCTAAAAATGTTTTAGAGGTTTTCAGAAAATAGATTAAATAAAAAAATTAATTTGATGAAGATTGGTGATTTTTTGAATTAATGGATATATGTAATTGCATATATCCACTACACTACACGTTACGCCTAATTTCCTGTATTAGCATTTTGACTTATTACTTACCCATCATACGTAGTATAGGGTAAGTCTTGCAATCGTTTTGAAAATCGAAAAAAAATTTTTGACGGATTTACACGTTTCAGATACTGGAGATTCCAAAAAACATATTTTTAGAAAAAAAAATTTTGCCGTCCGTCCGTCTGTGTGTCTGTCTGTAACCGCTTTATCTTCCGAACAAATTGAGATAGAGACTTGAAATTTTGTATGTACTTAATATGTAAGAATGGGACGAAGCCTATTTAATATCAGTAACCTCGATTATCCGGAACTATTTTTTCCGGACTCTCGAAAAATTCGTTCTGATGAAAGATATATAAAAATTTTCGAATTTTTTTATTTTAAGGACTGAACGTAAAAGGCAATAAAATAACACAAATTTTGCATAAAAAACGAGGTCGATCGGATTATTAGTTGTCGAGATATGTGTAATCCTGTTTTCCAAATTCTTCGATTTTTCATGACCCTGTATATCATTCAAATTTCAATTCATAGATATATTTTTATTGGAAATGAGACGCTTAATCCAACACAGTAAATTTTTAGTTAATATGATTATTATTTTTTGAGTTATAAGGATGTTTCTTTTACGCAATCCGGTACTACTCGAGTATTTTGGCGTTTTATATAATTAGTCAAAATTGGCTCATCAGCAATTCATTAATGGAGCATTATTGTATGTTAAAATTATTTATTTATGCGTTTAAATTTTATTTTGGAGTTGCCATAGACACGCGTTTTATTTTCATATTTTATATTATGATGGGTAAGTATTACGGTGGCCCCCCCAACGACTAGTTTTGTAAATGTGATAAATATATTATTCATTCAATAAATTATTTTCCTCCACTAAAAATTCCTTCATTAATATATATATATATATATATATATATATATATATATATATATATATATATAGATATAGATATAGATATAGATATATAGATATAATGCAAAAAAAATCTTTAAATTAACTGTTAGAAGCCTTTCTTGTAATATTCATTACAAGAAAATTCTGTCTAGTAATTTCTAAAATATAGTAGTATACGTCCTCTAATAATATGACGGAGTGCTGAAAAGTTCCTGGTTTAGATAACTCATAGATGAAACAGAAAAACAAAATTGAACTCATTTGAAACTTTAAAATCTTATTATGCAACTCTAATAATATCAGGTGTTTCTGATAATTAGAATTTTCTTCTGTTGCGAATGAAAGCTGCGATGGCATAGGCACAAAAAAAATTTCATATCTTTAGAGTTATGAAGCGTCATGAATGTTTTGTATCTGCAGGGAAAGTCAGCAAAGCAGGACTTTTTTGGCTAAGTTACTGACTGGGGAAGAAACTTGGTTTTACATTTATTATCCGGAAAACAAGGAACAATCAAAAGAATGACAATACAGTTGGTCTCTTCGGCAGAAGAATTTTTGCCAAAGAAATTGCCGAAAAGATCAAGGTAACAGTTTTCTGAGACAAAGATGGCATTCTGTAGGTGAACTACCTACCTACCTTAGGGATGTAGTTTAACAAGGCAATATTATGCTAACGTATTGGTCCATTTGAAGGAGTTCATCAAGGATAAACGCCGAGGGAAATTAACCAAAATAATCTTTCTGTTGCATGACAATGCACTTCCACACATGTCCAATTTTGAGGATGCCAAATTGAAGACCACGTGTTCTCATTTGGTCAATAAACTCTCCCACTCACCAGACCTAGTCCTCTCAGCCTATTTTTTATTTCCAAACTTGCAAAACACTTTAAGGGTGTATTCGAAAAAACACTTTTCCACGTTCAACAACTCGAAATTTTCCGATACAATTTCAGACACATTTTTAAAAGTAGAAACATGAAACTTGCTGAGGGGATTCTTGAAGGGACGTATGAGGTGCCGTGTGATGTCTTTTTACGCTCAATTCATTAGAATTTGAGTTATAAACAATTACCTTATCAGTATGACCCTTTTTTTCGTTCTCAAATGTCCCGCTTGGGAAAAATCGGTTCGAAATGCCGTTTTTGATTGCTTTTTTATGCAATATTTTCTACATTTATCAAAGAATCGGCAATCACGGCCCCTTGTGTACTTTCCAAATAAGAGATTTTGAAAGTTTGGTGCATTTGAGATCAAAAATGAATTCGAAAATAAATCGGAAAAATAGCAGTTTGAATCGAAATACACCCTTAAAGATAATGATTTTGAAGACATTGAAGATGTCAAAGAGGCTGCTGAGAGCTGGTCTCGAGACCAAGTAAAGAAATTTATTTGACAGGTCTAAAAGAGCTACAACAATGATGTAACAATAAGAGCATCAGTCTCATGGGATAATAGGTCTAAAAGAGCTACAACAATGATGTAACAATAAGAGCATCAGTCTCATGGGATAATATGTTGAAAAAAATAATTTAAGGGTGTATTCGAAAAAATGATTTTCCACCTTCAACAGCTCGAAATTTTCATATACAATTTTGGACACATTTTTAAAAGTAGAAACATGAAACTTGCTGGGGTGATTTTTGAAGTGATGTAGAAGATGCCGTGTGAAGTAATTTTTCGCTGAGTTAATTAGAATTTGATTTATAAGCAATTATTTTCTCAGGATGCTCTTTTTTTTTCGTTCGCAGACCTCCCGCTCCGGAAAATTTTGTCCAAAACGCCGTTTTTGACAGCATTTTTTTGCAATATTTTCTACATTTATCAAAAAATCGACATTTATGGCACCTTGTGTAGTTTCTAAATAAGAGAATTTGAAAGTTTGGTGCATTTGAGAGAAAAAGTGAATCTAAAAATAAATCAGAAAATAAGTAGTTTGGATCGGAATACACCCTTAATTTCTTAACTCTAGCTATTTTCTTCAAAGTCAGAGCCAGGAACTTTCCATCACCCATTCGTATTTTCAGATGCAGGAGCCATACTTTTTTAATTTCAGTTATTTGCCGAGAATATGCTCATTGTTTTTTGTCATTAATTCTGAAACATTCTCACTGAATTTGAAATAGTCATGAATTTTATGTATCGCCCAGTCTTATTTTAAATATAAGCATTATTTATTTAATAAAAATGAGTTTTGAATTTGTCTAACATAAAGCTTTTATTGGGATATTTATAACAAGATCCATATCCTGCTAAAAATAAGCATGGCATCTTAAACAAAGCATAATATATCTGCATCATCTGTAGATGTACTCTCTATTGAATTAAAATATTACTAAGGAAATTACCTCCTAAATCATTATAAAACAAATTCAGCACCAAGTAATGAGAAAAATAACTGACCACTAAGATAAATCTTCAAATATATGACAGATGAAGAATTTTAATATTAAACTTTTTGGTTTAAATTTTTTAATTGTGATTTACGCTCACAAAATAACATTTTTCCCTGCAAAAATTGCAACATGGTACTGCCACAACTTGATGGTTATAAAAGTCATCAAAGCAATCGAAAGGATTAAAAAGTAGATACAATATAATTTGGTCAATACAACCTTACACAGTGTAAATTTTTTTACAGCATGAATTGCAGTGCCGAAACTAGCCTTTTTCGCACCCAGGGAAAACATGGATTTTGGTGCCCCCCCCCCCCTTCCAACTCTCCACATATATGTATTCTTTGTATTAAAGACACCAAATAAAATCTTAATTTGGCACCTCCTTCACCTTCTTTTCTGGTGGTGCCCGGGGCACTTGCCCCCTCTGCCCCCCTCTAGTTTCGGCATTGATGAATTGAGCAAAGCCATGTAACAGTTTTATGCCACTTAAATTTTTTTCATGACCATAAAAGTAGAATTGTGTAATCATTTTTCACTAATTTCTGGTGCATTAGTTTTAGAAATGTTGTACTGTAGCATGTTCCTGAACACAATATAATAATGTTACAACTTAATCAAACAATAATAATTTAATTTTAATTAAATTTTGATTTTACTCTGAGAAAACAATTTATATATTCCAAACAGTTTACATAGTTTTCAAGCAGGAAATTTTTTTTTAATTTATAACCACATGTTAAGTATGTATTTGTCACAAATACAATCTCTTGTCTCTCCTAGTAGTATTTGCAGTAGTATCTCTAGGAGTGTTTGCAATAACTTAAAAATGATTTTTTCCCTTTCCTGTTGCCATATCTTTCTTTCTTTCTAACCAGGCTCTAACCAGATGACCAGGCCCCTACATGCCGAGTTAACTCAGTTTAACGGATTAGATACCTGGTTTCGGAGTGGGTGATTGCCTAATTGCCGCTCCTGATTTCCTTCGCTTCGCACGTCATCATATCTGCAGTACTTTCTTCTTGTTTGAGCATACTTTGTTTTGTCGATTACTTAATGTTTCATCCTGTTGTTCGTACTGCAAATGGCTACTCAAGTTAGTCTCATAATATAGAACCTTGATCAGATGACGAGACCTTCACCTGACAAGGCACCTCCAGAGGTATAATTCACAGGTAATTTGGAGGACTTTGCACCCACGACGGATTTTACATGCACCAGGCGCCATTAGCGTACATGTTGGGAATTTTGTGACAATCCACTAAGACAGGTACCGAGGTCGGCTATTTCTATTAAGTGCTTTGTTGGTAATCTTTGTAGTTTTACTGCACATTAGGTTAACTGTGTGATTTGTGGCCGCACACCTAGTACTCATCTTACCAGCCTGTTGCCATATCTTAATAAGAAACTGAGAAAAAATTGGTATTTTTTAAAAATATCAATCCATAAGTTTTGGACTAATAAATATTTTTTACCTGAAAATGCGATACAATATAAAGAATGTGAATTTTCATTTATCATAAAACATAATTTTAAATTTGGATTAATTATGAGGAGGGGCAAATGCTGCATCCCAACAAGTTCAATGTGAAAGTGGCTATAATTGACCACAGTTGTAATTTTTTATCATCCTTTTAATGCAAATACGTCATTTTGATGGGCTATTTTCTAGTAATTAAATAACTTAATAATTTAATTAAACAATTAATTGACAAAAACATACATGGAAAAAATATATTAAAGTCTTTATTTTTTTATTTATATTTTCTACTTTCTAATGTTTAAAATGTTTCATATTTGCATTTTCACAGAGTTGTCATAATTTAGTGAACATGGTTTAGTGTGCTCCATTGCTGTAATCCTTTAAAAATATTTGCTGATTTATCACTAGTTTCCGACTAATGGAAAAATACCTTAAAATTAATCTACATTCAAGCTCTAAAAATTCTAAAATGTTGTATTGTCATTGTAAATACACTTATATGCATAATTTTTATATTTCTAGCATATCAGAAAGTGATGTTAAATAAAAGGGTGTATAAACAGAACAATGAGAAGAGTTTTTTTGTAACCATTAAATTTAGTGCAACTATGAGGGCATGAGCAGTGGTGTAGTCATAAAAACAGAGGACATACACTCAAGGTGAAGGGTATACCCAAGAGTGTACATACTATAAGCTTTCTTGAGATATAGAGGGTATACGGTGCTGCTTTAAAAAATCCAGAAGGTATACAGTGTATACTACCCACTACATCTTTAGGCATTAGTTTCAAAATTTGCCTTAATCAAAATTTAAAAAAAAAATTAAATTTTCTTGATCAATCTATTCTATAGGGAGAACCTGCACAAAAATACCACAGTCTGCAAAATAAAAATTTAGTTTTATCGTGTATTGCTGGCAGTGTAAAATCTAAATTTACAATGAAAACCAATAGATGTAATCAGTTCTTTTGCAATTTCCCAAAATTTGATTTTCTGGATAAAGTGAGTTTTGGAACTCACATCCTCACATATAAAACAATTATTCTTTTAGATTTATTTAGACTTATTCTTTTTTAGGTTTTGGACCATTTTATAATCAGGATCATTTAACAATGCTATGAAGTATTTTTGAAATAGTTAAGACATTCCTTTGCATAGAATCTAACATTGTGAGTTACTATTTAGCATTATGTTCTAGCACTATTCTAATCATGTTCCATTTTGCAACATAAATACAATGTTTGGTTTTTTTTTTCGTTTACTCCATAAAGTAGATGAAGAATTGATCAAGAAATCTTACAATTTGTATTGCATTTTTACATTTTAATAATATAGTCTGTCTCAAAAGTTTAAGCACTCTGCAAATCTGGTGTAAAATAATTGAAGAAGAAATTATTTTGTTCTAATTTACAATAAATACTCAACATTTAATCAAAATAAAATAAAATAAGCTATTTTGGGTAGTTAAAGTAAAAAATATATTTATTTTTATTTCTTTTTTTCTTGAAGAAACGCTGTCTCCAAAGTTTAAGCACTTTATGCATTTTTTTTTTAGAAACACGGGACTGGCATTGTGTAATGACGTTGTATGAAACCATATTGCACTTTTATTCAAGTATAAAAGGTGGAGAAATTATTTCCTAATGTTTCAAATATGACAAAGGGTAAAGAATTCACAAAATGTGAGATTTTGAAAGATTTTAAATTGAAATCTCAAAATAAAACTGTTTCTGAAATAGCAAAACCTTTAAATTGATCAAAACTATGTATATATCAAGTACTTTCTAGAAATGATAATTTTAAGCGGAAACCAAGATGCAGACGACCATGTATGACGACTGTTCAGATTGATCGGAAAATATGGAGATTGGTATTTAGACAAAATATGTCCCCATATGGCAAATTAAAATTTATTTCAGAGTACAGATGTCCAAAGACACTGTAAATAGACATATTAAAGTGTGTGATTACATCATGTAAAACAAATTGCCTCGCAAACTGTCTGTTAAATTACATCACAAACAGATAAGAATGAACTGGGTTAAAAAACACATACCCTACAGGGACAAATGGCTTACTGTTTTAATCAGCGATGAGAAAAAGTGGAACTTAGATGACCCTGACGGTTGGAACGCGTATTGGCATGAGTTACGCAAGAACCGAAGGACATTTTTCAGCAGGCAGCAAGGCGGTAAATCCGTTATGGTTTGGGGGGGCATTTGGGACATTTGACAGCCCTCTCTGGCTTTTCTAAAAGGAAGAGGAGATTCAAAAAAAGTGTCAAGAGACCCTAAACCATCATTTGCTTCCATTCGGTGACATTTTGGGGGGTTTTGAATGAACTTTTCTGCAAGACAATGCCTCAATCCACGTATTCCATTCTGCAAAACATTGGATTTTTCAGAAAAATCATAAAGTACTTGACTAGCCAGCTTTAAGTCCAGACTTTAACCCGATTGAGAATGTCTGGAATATCTTAACCCGCCAAGTTTAGGAAATGGAAAGCAGTATGACTCTATTGCAGAAATCCAAGAGACTATTGAGAAAGCATGGTATTCTTTGCCACCAGAAACCCCACAAAAACTAATAATTTCGACGAAAGCACATTTATTTGAACTAATCCGAAAACATGATAAAAAAATTTGTTAGTAAAAGTTCTGCAAAAATTATAAATGTGGTTATTTTTGACATTGTGCATAAACTTTTGAGACAGTTTTTTATAACTTTTTTTAAATTGTATTTTTTAAAATTATGTAATTTATTTTTTGATATCGTTTATTTAAATAATATTGCGAAATATGTAAATAAAAAAATGTTATTAATTCTAACTTTTTATAATTTAATAAAAATCATTATTTTATGCTTGTGCTTAAACTTTTGAGACAGACTATAGTTAGCAATTGCACATTCAAGTGTATAATGTAGATTTTTCAAGCAAAAAAATTGGTCAAATTTTAAAGGTGTGTATTACATGATGGTTGTACAAATGAAAACTTAAAAATTTAGCATAAGAATTCAAGTTTCTGTATTAATGAACAAGAAATGAAAATTGATTTTTCAAATGAAAGACAATATGATTGCAAATACTTTGTGGGGATTAAAGATTGACTTGGCAGTAGTGTACTTTCTTACATTACATTTTCTTTATGATACAGTAAACTTTCTCAAATCCACAAACCTAAAATCCACACATATTTTACGGATGTAAACAATGACACTTTCAGTAAGATATAGGGAAAAAATTTAACTTTTTTAGTTTTATATCAATTCCATGCATATTTTAATTTGTAATTTTTGTTAATATTACTAAATTCATGAAGATAGAATAAAATTATTTCTGTAAAAATTCAAATATTGCCAATGTCATTGGTAATCACAACCTTTTTACAAAATATATTTATGTAATCAATCTTTTTTGGTTATTAAGTCTAGCTAAACCTGAAGTATAACTTCCTTTTTTTATGATTTTAATGTGAATTAGTAATGTACCTTTATGAAACAAGTTCCATTGAATAACTTAAAAGAAATACATTTCACCTTTATAATGCCTATTTAATCATACATTATTAATTATTAACTTGATCTTTGTTTTTAATATTTTAATCAATTTAAAAATATTCTAAATTTTTATTATTTTGGTTTATTACGCAGTTTAATATTTTATTATATTGTAAGCATTCATTATAGTTTTGATTGCATTATTAATTACATCCAAATTATTTTTTAAAAATGTAAACAAAACAATGACCAGAAATCTGCAAAATTCTAAAATCCGCACAACCTCCAGTCCCAAGCAGTGCAGATTTGAGGGAGTCTACTGTGATACAGTACAGTTGTCTCTCATTAATTCGAACTTGCTGGGACCACAAGAAATCTTCGAATTATGAAATGTATTAGAGAAAAACATATTTAAAGGGGTACTATTATAAAGATATTAATGTATTTTTTAAATTCATTTCGGCTGTTGTTGTTAGAATATGACTTAATATCAAATTAAAATATACATAAACTAATCAAAGGAATCAAAAGCAAGCATAATGGAAGAAGGGGGTGGAGGTGTCACTGATGGACATATGGGTCATTAAGAAAGCGAATATCAAATGGATGAGATTATATGCATACTAATTCAGAAATTTTTTTACAAAAAAGAAATTAAAAAAGTTAAAAGAAATAAAGAAAAGTTGAAAGAAATAAAGTTATTTCAAAGATCTGAAGTCCGTGAAAAAGTCAAGAAAAAGGAAAAATCGGAATTCTCATTAGTTAAAATTAAACAAAGTCAAGAGAAAATGAGTTTGAATTAATGAAAATCTTTAACATAATTCAGCAATTAAAAATTTAAGGACTTCTTGTTTAGCTCAAATTAAGCAAAGATTCGATTTATCCGATTTGATTTATTTTATTTTATTATTGTATATCTATAATGTTATTTCTTGTATTTTTATGCTACAAATCTCTCACGAAGGTTTCTTTGTAAAATGAAAGATGTGAAAAATAAGGTGAACATGCCTGAAGATTAAAAAATACAGTCTCAAAACTTAGATGCATATTACATGCCAGAACACCAGATAAACTGTTTTTTTAGATGTCATGTTTTTTAAATCATGAAATATGATAACTTTGATTGTAAACTATGGTATATACTTTAGCTTTAATCATAGTATAAATTGTAGCAAACATTAATAATATATCAGATTAATTTACAACACAATTATTCAATCCGTAAATGATTTATAACAGACACAAATTTTTCAAGTGGGTGAAAAAAGCCTCGGCCAGGTCAACAGAATAAATCAAAGGTCAATATATGGAACTGCAGAAAACCCTGCATACGAAATTATATCAGATTATTTTACAACACAATTATTCAATCGGTTAATGATTTACAACAGATGCAAATTTTCCAAGTCAAACTTGGCCCACTTTATCCAAAGTATCAGATCAAACTGTGTGATCGTTGAGGTTATTTGGGTGAAATAGACCTCCAGTATTCGTCCAGGATGGCTCAGTTAGAAGACCATTGGCAGCTTCAGCCAATACATCTCTGGTTCGAATCCAGGTCAGGACTATTTTACCCACTTGGAAAATGTGCATTTGTTATTAATAGTATAATTCATTTTTTTAAACTTTACAAATTTCATAATATATAAATATTTTTGGCTTAGATGCAGTATCTTCCCTCAAGCCGCCATTTTGTTTCCCTGTTATTTCTCATACATTATTATTTTACCTAAAACTACAAAATGCAACAAATTATTATTTAGTGATTGAATCCTACATTTCAAAAAATGATATGAAATTAAACAAATCAACTTACTTTGGAAATTCAAAGATTGAAAGATCAAATTTTTAATAGTAAAAATCATTCGATTTACTTATTTATTTATTATGTAAAACATTCAAATAAAGTGAAAATAAATTTTTTAGTATGCATAAGCCTTAAAAATATTTATTTTATGTTTCCCCCCAAAATAATTGCAAAATAATGATAATAATAGCAATTTGTGAGAAATAATAGGGAAACAAAATGGCGGCTTGCAGGAAAATACTGCATCTGTTCCATATTTTTTAATGAATAGTTGCATGATAACATTTGAAATGCCTGGAAATCAGAATGTATGCAGTAGACTCATGGTAAGTTGAGCTAATCCTAAAGTAATGAAAATTTTGCATTAGAACTAATATTAAAATTAATTCATTAAATAACTTTGAATCACATTATGAAACTCTCAGCATCTCATCCAAGTAAGAAATCAATAACCTGAGTAATTGATGTTTTAAAAAGTTTTATTTAGATGGAGATTTAGACAAAGAATTCGAAATATTTATTTGAAATTGAAACATTAACTGTATATTCTTCAGAAATCCCAAAGTAGTAATAAATTGTTTTATCTATGAGTGAAAAATTACAATTTTAATTTTAGACATTGAAATAAAATACTATATTTCTAGGAAAATCTCATTTTTTAAACTTTGAAAAGTTTTTATGTTATCTGTCTATATTTCCCTCATCAAAATATTAGTGTTTTAACAACATATAGCCTCAAATATAAAATTTGATGCATTTTGATACAATAAAAACTGAGATGCACCAATACTGTTCATTTGAAAAAAAAAAAAAGGCTTAAAAATGTATTTGGAAATTAACAGAGTATCTTTTTCTAAAGAATCATGTAATACAAAATTGTGTGAAAAACCAAAAGTTATTTTTAGCTTTCATAAAATATCAATTCTAGATAATTTCAAATTAAAATTTATTCTTACTGGCTCAACAAGAGTCCCTATTAAAGCCATCATATAATAATATTAACTAGCAGACTCACCCAAAATTCCACAGACCTGGATAATCTTAAAACATTATGATACTAAACACTATTCCAAAGCAAACTGCAATAATATAAAATATTGCATATTCAAGTATTGATATTTTTATTAATTGTTAATTTCACAATTCAACTTGAAATTTTCCTGACACACCTCAGGTACTCTCATTGTACAAACCTGGTATTTTGCTTCATTATAAAAAGATTATCCGATTATAAAAGATTGAATAATATTAATCAGGTTGCGGTTAATTTCTTTTTGACTGAAAGATTTTTGATTATTTAGAAAATTGCTGTTGAGACAGATGATGGTTGTTTTCAGGTTGAAGATTAATTAAAAGTTTGAAAATCAGCTTGATAAAATGATCAAGAACAAAAACGTTACTGCCTCTAAGTCTTTTATAATGTCTAAATGAAATGTTTTGTTTTAGATGCTATAATAAAACTGTTTTAAATATAAATTCAGCATACAACAATACATAAAAGTGGCTACATCAAACAATAAACTGAATCTTCAATGAGCTAATGAAATTTTAAATTAATCTATAATAATAATAGAACAAAACGCTCTGCCTGCGTGTGTGTGTGTGTGTCTGTGATGGCTAGCAAAATCTACAGCACGTACGAAGCTCAAAATTTTTTTGAGAGTAGCCCAATACCTCTCCTGATGCACCTGAGGCTCAGAATTTTAATTTTTTGATTAGTTTCATAGATATTAATTATGAAGCGGAACTCACTCTCATCAAAAAGTCATTTTTTAAATGTTCTGGGAAAGAAAACATTTGCACATGTGCAGAAACTCAATTACGCATCTAATCGGAGGAAGAACCTTTTTCCCCCATTTATTTCTGTTTTTGGATCATTTTGTTTAAATCCAAATCAACCAAACTGCTCAACGTAGTTAAACTTAAGAGACATATTTCGAAAGATCATATTTTTAGGTCTCAACTGCAATAATCAATTCGAAAAAATGTTGCAGTTAACACTTTGAAAACAGATATTCAAAAATGGTTGTTTTTTCCAAAACTATTTTTCTCCCCTTTGTCAATGCCCCTCCAGGGCAATTTTTAAGATATAAACAAACCAAAAAGAACATCTTAAAGTTGAAACTTTCTTCTGACTGATGGTGTAATTGGTTTTAAAATATTTGAATTTTAACCCTTTCAAATACACTTGCAAAAGAAGGTGATTTTGCGACTCGCAGAGAGGGTATTTTTTCCTTTTAAAATCTTCTCAATAGACCAAATTTATACTCCCTACAAAAAATTCGTCACGTTCGGACGGATAGAAATATTTTTTACAAAATAAAATGTGTGAAAATTTTGATGAAATCAATAAAAAACAGATCGTTTTCATTGTGGTTTTGACTTAGCAAAACGCAATCCTATAGGTAACGGTAAACAAAAAACATATTCTTTAAGCTTAAAAACATTTTTATAATCTATGATGCAATCGGTTTTTAAAATATAAGATTTAACCCTTTCAAATACACCGGCAAAAGGAGGCACTTTGCGACTCACAAATAGAATATTTTTTCTACGTTAAAAGTATCTAAGCGTACATATTTCAGCCCAAACTTTTAAAAGCATCTAAATAGATCAAATTTACACCTTCTTAAAAAATTTTAAAATGTTCGGACGAGTAGAAATAATTTTTACAAAATAAAAAGTGTGAAAAATTTGAGGAAATCAATAAAAACCAGATTGTTTCATTGCGGTTTCGCCTTTGCAGGGCATAATTCTATATATGTCCTGACAAACCGAAAATATTTTCTTAAAGCTAAAACAGTCTCATAATTTATGTTGCAATTTGTTAAAAAAAAAATATGAGATTTAACCCGTTCAAATACACCAACAAACATGAATTACATCCCGGCTAAAAGTAATTAGATGCCCATATTTTAGCACAATCTTTTTAGAGCCTTTCAATAAACCAGATTTACATTACTTTCAAAAATTTTGGAACTTTTGTATGGATAGAATTCTTTTTTCACAAAATAAAATGTGTGAAAATTTTTACGAATTCAGTAAAAACCTGAATGTTATGTCGCGGTTTCATTTGCTCTCGGTTCGCATAGTTTCCAAAAAATCAAATTACACAGAAAACAAAAAACCAAACAGCATGTGCTTTCAATTCAATATCTTTTTGCGATTTTTCTGTTTTAAAAATATAAATTTTGACAAAATGGACTTAAAGATATAAAATCATAGAAATTTGAGTTTAATTTAAGGGTCATTTAGAAAGCAAATAACACATCTGAAAACTGAATAACATCACAGGCACGGGCAACGCTGGGCAGGACAGCTAGTAAATAAATAAAAATGATTGGGCACTACACACTAATCAAGTATATGGTCGCAAAAGATGGTTAAATATGCATAGATTTTATACTATAAAACATATATATAACTGATAAATTTCAACATCAAGTAGAACACAAAAAATTCTTGATTTAAAAACTGTCTGCTTCAATGTGTTTACTATGCATTTTTACATATAACTACTATTTTTCATCTTTCATAGCAATAGCTTTTGTGTATTTTTTTAGAAAAAAAAAAAAAAATTGTAAATGTGATTATTGTGACGGGAAAAAAAAATCAAAGTAAAACTTTTTATCGACAATTCTAGTATAATTCTGCACAAGAATAGAATAATTTTTAGCATTCTTTTGAATGATATAAAGTCAAGTATAACTGCCAATTGTCAGCAACTGAGTATCATTTAACAATTTATTACTCCAAAGGAAATTGAAAGTTTTTCAAAACAACATTTTAAAGAACACTTCAGAAGTATATCTTTTTACATATTTTTCAAAATACAATACCTAACAAATTTTTATTCTGTCTGATGAGATAAAAACAATTTTGAGTAGTTATTCTCAAGATATATTTATAATTATTTTTTTAAAAATTAGCAAATAATACACTTTTAAAACATCACATAAATAAAGTGTATTACTTGTAAAAATGTGTTTATCCAATTATAAACAATTAATAAAACAAACACACATACACACAGACAGTATTAATAACATCTCAACAGTCATAGATAACAAATATTTTTATTAAGTTTTTAAATAAAAATTAAAATAAAAAAAGGAATACAAGATTTACAAACAATATATACAAAATGTACAGATGTATGCTAAGAAAAATCCATGTTATCGGATTTCCTTAAAACAGTAAATCCCGGCCCCGTTCGTAACTGATCTGTATTTTGGGTGGATGCGACAGCTCTTAGAAAAGCAATATCAGCATTTTCTTCGTTCTGTCTATTTGATAGTGGACATTTACTAAAGCCTATTCCTACATATAAACCCCTTCTTACTTCATCAATTCTTTCTTCAACGTCACTAGATATAAGAAAATGTCCAAGGGGTTTTACACACAGGTCAATAGTCTTTGACATAGGGTTGTAACAAAATACCTGCAAAGAATAAATAGACATTTAATTGTTTTCCAACACATTAAGATTACTGTGCAAGTTAGTAAATATTTAAAATTGCAGAAAAATATCCATGTACTTTGAAGAAAAATTAAAAATAGACACAGAAGAAAAAGTTGAATTTTTAAATTATATACCATTACTGAAGAAGTTTTATTAGATAAAACATCTCACCTTCAAAATCTAAAAATAAATTGGCAAAATAGCAAAATGAAATACAGATATCTTCTGTTAAAACCCCATTGAATTATACAACTCATTTTTGTACTACACAAACTATCACACCAGGTGACAAGTTTAAGTTATTTTTAATATTAAGAACCTACTTCGGTCACAAGTCTTCTAATGTTAATTTTATAGAAGAAATTTTAAAAGATATCTCACTTGCATTTCAGTATTTTTAAATAATTCTTCTAGCATTAGCTAAGATTGATCTGTAAAAAAAACGTTTTTTACTTTTTAGATTTTATTTACAAATATTTTTAACTATGACAATTTCATTTTCTGAACCTGTTTCAAAGTGAAAGCATTTTCTTGAAAAAAGACTGCAGAAGACATAAAAAAATAGAAAAGGGCAGGTGTAGAAATCAATCTCAACTATCCAATACAAAAACAATCACTTAAAAATATTTATGGGTATTCTTAAATCAAAAGGGGCAACTTTGTGACACATGTTTTAATTTATTTTTATTCGGAAATGCATGAAACTAGCAGATGTTGTTGTTCAGAAACTATGAAATTCCACTCATTTTCCCATTTTTTTGCAAATGCCCTTTGATTTTTCAGAAGAAGCCATCAAAGATGGCGTTTTGAATTGCATTTCCTGACGAAAGCAGAAAAACCAGTCGACAAAAGGGAGGAAAAGGCATAATCACACAATCAAAAATGCTTATAACTCAATAGATAATTTATTGATCAAAAAATGGAAAACTAAGTTAGATTCAAAATCACTTCCATTGTAAGGTTTTGCAATTTTATATCTAAAATGAATTTGTAAATGTGTCAAAATGTTTTGCCCTTGTTGAACAAAGCAGTTGAGAGCACCCTTAAATGCAAACGAGATATCCTTGAAAAAGTCTTACATAGGATTAGCACTACCAAAAGAATCTTTCAAAGTGAAGTAGCCCCTGAAATAAACTGTGCTGTAAATTACAACAAAACTCCCCTCCTGATAACTAAAAAAATTTCACAGTAGAATTAAGAAAAAACATTTTGCGATAACAATGTTTACTATATTGTGGTTACTACATATCATGTAAAAAGGCATCTGCCTTTTTACATATATTTGAACATAAGAAACATAACAGATTAACACCTTGTAATAATATATTATTTTTAATAGCTAAAAAAGTGTAAGATTAAAACTTTAAAAACAGTAAAATTTTTTTAATTGAATGTTGATGTATTTTGACCCTACTCGAGTCATTTTCAAAACAAATAAATAATGATATATCCTAAAATTGACGATTTATTATGCATTAACCTTGTTCTGTGGCCAAATGTTGCCAGCTTGCCAATATATAGTCAAATCTGATGATCAAAATTACTTACCAAAAGTAATGGCAACTTGGCACTAATCCAGAATTCTACCAAAAACTAATTTGTCTACTTATAACATTAGACTAATACTAATATTAGTTTAGATTTGTTAATTGAAGTTGGTTGATCATGTTCCTGAAATGATCTGAAAAAGTTGTGAAATCATATGAAAAACTGTTGGAACCAGAGAGAAAAGTAGAGTTCGATCTAAAAAAATATTACAGTAAAAATTGACAAATATTTTCAATCTAAAAAAAAGTGCATAGAAAAGTAATCGAGTCAGATTATCTGTAAAGCTCAAGAAATTATCTAAATTATTGTTGATGATGAAAATGTGGACTGAGCTTTACTGGTGCTTTATATTCAGCAGAACCATACTATTATCCATGCAAAATGATTATTGGGCAAAATAGTTAATAGATTGTATAGTTATGTTGTTGTCTCAAATGACTAGGCTCGACAATGCTAAACGAATATAAACCATGAAGTAATAAATAAAGTATAACATTAATATAGTCAGGTTGTTGAGGAATTGATGTAGATAAATATGTCTGAACACAAATATTTAGTAAATGGTTGAATCATATATGTTTAAAGGTTTGGGTTTACTTGGAGGTTTGATCTTCCACTTATCAAAAATCCCTGGAATGGAATTTTGTACACACTTTGTACTAAACAGATTGTTTTTGTTTTTCATTACATCAGCCTGTAACCTATAGTCATGAACCAAAATTTTCAAACTGGTTATGGATCACTAAAATATGGAGTGTGTTAAAAATGTATCTTTTTCCCTGATTGTTTTTAAGGCGCCAGTAAAGCTCAGTCTGCATTTCCAGCTATCAACAAAAATTTGGGTAATTTCATGAGCTTTACAGATAATCTGATTTCAATATTTTCTATGCACTTTTTTAGATTGAAAATGTTTTGTCAATTTTTACTGTAATACTTGCCCATTTTTACTGTTTTTAGATCAAGCTCTATTTTTCTCTTTGGTTCCACCAGTTTTTCATATGATACATCATGAGAAAACAGAGTATAAAAAAAAAAAAAAACATAAAATAATACAGGGATGATAAAAGGTAATATGTAAAAAAGATCCAAATGTTTGCTTAGATCCTTTGCAAATTTCTTTGAAAAAGAGAGGTAGGATAATTGAATATAATATAGAAAGCAAAAAAAAAAAAAAAAAAAAAAAAGTATGACAATGTAGCTATTACAAAATTTTCAATATATTATTTTACAAAAAAAGATTCAGATGTACTTTAGATTTCCCAATTCTCTAACGAGAACAACAACTATTTTTTACAAATAGTTAAAAATTGTAATTTAACAAATTACAACAACTATTTGGAAAATGATATTTTCAAAGACTCAAATTTTAAAGACTTATAAATAAATTCTATATTTAAATTAATATTAATAATAATAAACATCATTTTTAGGATGATCATAACGAGTCATATATTACGTACGCCACGCATTAAACATTAATATTCCTAGACCAATGATAAAAAAACAGTAGATTAAAGATAGACAACTTTGTTTAAAATGTGCATTTTTTATTTGATGGAGTTAATCAGACTGATTTCTGAACGCCTCATATTATGTACAACATGGATTAAACATTAATATTCCTACACCCATCACAAACAAATTTTAAATGAAATTTCAGTTTTACAATTTTTGGAACTGCAAAATTTTAAACTTCTTAATATCACACTTTTTTAATTTTTACACTGTTGCGTAGAGAAAAAAATGCACTTTTTAATGAAATTTGTTTGAAATCTCTATCACAATTTGTTTTTAAATTATTAATTTTTTAAAAGTTTTTATTACTCATTTTGTCATTGTGGCAACAGAAGTATTCCATTTTTGGACATTAAACTTGAACCAATCAGAAAACGAATAAAATTAAATAAGTTGCAGAATTCAACGAATTAAAAGATTCAGATATACTTTAGATTTCCCAAATTCTCTATCGAGAACAACTATTTTTTCCAAATAGTTAAAAAAAGTGATAAATTATAAAAAAAAATATTGCTTGATTATCCTGTTGACCAATTTTGACAAATTGTACAAAATGGAAGAATGCTGCCATTAAAAGATTTAAGATAGAAGATATAATAATTTTAACAAAAATCAACAAAGAATAAGTGTTACTTCAATAATGGTATTTACTTATGGCATAGCAACATACCGAATATAAAATTTGATTTTTTTAGATAATTCCAGACAAAAGAATACTAATAGTTTGCTATTTAAAAGCAGAATTATTAAATTAAACCATAAACAAACAGCATTTTCAAAATATTGTATTTGTGAATAAAATGTAATCATTTTACATGTAATAATTGACTTTATTAAAAGCCAATTTAAATATCATTGATAACAGAAAATTATAAGAAATTTAATGCCCTTTTTTTAAAATCAAGAAACATAGACAAATATAATTATAAAATCAATGTAAACATTAGATACACAAGATTAAAGAAAGAAAAAAAATTGCATTAATTTTGAATAATGAAAGAACAAATGAAGTAATAAAACATTAATAAAAATGCGAATTAAAAGACTTGATAGCATATCAAACATGTGTAAGATGTTTAATGTCAAGTGAATGTGACATTATTGATCACATATTATTGACATTCAATCTTACAGTTTGGTGACAGTTTTTCGGTCGACAGTATAATTCAGTAGTACCATAAAAAACAAAAACTATCAAAACATAGCAGATTCTCAAGGCTGAAAAATTATTCATAAAACATAATGCAATGAATATAAAAAATATTACCTTGTCAGGATATTCATCAAGGGAGGTATGCAGTAAGGCATTCAGATTATGTTTCTCTGCAATCAACCTATATACGAAACCATCAACTCTGAAGTGTTCCGGAGATGACTTAATAGAATCCCATGATGTATCACTAGGATATTTGATAACAGTCTTTGGTATATTGGAATCTTTCAGTATATTTCTTGGTGGTGCGCATGCTATAAATAATAATAATAATAGTTAAATATTGTTAATCATATCAATCAGGATAGTAATATATATATATATAATTAAAGAAATGTATCTGTACTAATAAAAGAAAGAATTTGATCTATGTGAGCATGTGTGCCTATCTGATAGTAATTGCTAGCGAAATCTACCGCATATACAAATTTGAATATGGATACTCCAAGTGAAAGTTCTGATACAATTGAGTTTCATATTTTTAATTTCCTAACAATTTGCTGAGATATTAATTAAAAAGCTTATAAAAAAAATATTTTTTCTGAAAAAGAGCATGCATACCTACACATGCTTAGTCCTTGCTTTTTGAAGCACATAGAAAGGAAGAACCAAATGCATTTTCTCCCCTAATAATTTACCAATGCCATTATTGCTAATAGTGGCATATATCTAGGCACTTTTCCTTAATAAAGAGACAATAAGGGATTATGCATTAAAATTGAATTGTTTTTATAATAAGAATAATCGTTGCCGCTATAATATACTTGACTTTTGCCTATCAAGGAATTGCTACATTTCTAATATTTTTTCTATTATGAATATGAATGAGTGTTACCAATTTTATCAAAATCTTAGAATTTACTCAATCCTGATATCTACTTAAATAATCATTTATTACAAGCAGTAATAATAATAACTGTTCTGTCAAGGTCAAGAATTGTTAAAATGTTTTGAATATTTATTTTGAGACTTATGAAAGTTCTACTCAGAATAATCTCAATTTGATTTAATGTATTTAAATAATTCTGATAAAAATATTATATGATTATATGTGCCTATAATTTACATATTCTGACTTTAAAAAGACTGCAGAGGTACATTTTGTTTCAACATTTATTGATTGTTAAAATATTATTTATTTGAAAGAAAAATATGCATATGTTACAATACTTATACATCTCAATCAAATCTTAAAAATAAGTCAGGCACTTCTACATATAGTGAACGTTTAGAATGTTTTCAGTGGGAAGACATATTTTTACTTGTTCAGGTAAGATATGTTTTATTAAAAATTTTATTATGAAGAAACTCAAATGTTTTATTCACATTTTAATGATATAATAATTTAATATTAACACTTTACAATGTACTTTCCCCCTAACCACTACAATTTGATCTTTAGCTTTAGATTTATATTACAAACTCTAAAATTCAGAAACTCAAAGTTTGGACTTTCCAGTGACAATATTCAAGAAAATAGAGAAAGAATCATAACTGACATTTAACATACAACAAAAGTGTAGAGCAAAGAAGTTTTATTACTGAATCAGAAATCATATTCTTAATTTGTATGTCCCTTTAAATAATTGTTTTTGTTACGATTTATTTTGTTATGATTTATTTAATGAAAATGATTGTTAAATCCTTTCTAACACAAAAAACTCTGGTGCTAAAATTTTCAAATGATAGAATGACATGAGGCATTATGTCTTACGAACAAATTCGTTTCATAATAAGTAAATTACTACAAATGCTAGATTTAAAAAAAAAAATTCTTGGGCCATTGTGACATTTGATAAAGCGGGACATATACTTCCCATTACATTATAAAGTGTTAATTTAGTTTTAATATCTTTTATATGCAATTTTTAATATATGAACACATTTTTAAATAGTATTTTTTTTTTTTTGGAAAAGAAATTTTTTTTATGATTCAAAATTTTGAAAAAACTGAATTAATTCCAAAATTCTGAAGATCTGACTTGGTAAAGTCTTGAGAATTCCATACTTTAGACATTGTACTGTATCTGTCTTCTACATTTAAATCAACTTTAACTATTACAACTATTTCAGAATAATAACCACGTTTTCTATTTTTCCCTTGCATTTTAATGGTATTTCAAACTTTTTTCCCCTCTTCCTTTCTTTAGATTTCTTTCTGGATTAGATTATATAATTTAATTTGAGCATATATTAATGAAAACACTTTATTTTAGCCAGTGTATGACTTCAGATTTTCAAATATAATGAATTATGTATACATTTTTTGCATACATTTGTTGAACATACATTACTTAAATAATTAAGATATCATGACAGTAAAAAGTAAATAAGTAGTCAAAACATTTTTCAATTCTTGATAAAACAATAAATTAAGTAGATATCATGATTAAATGTTTTGTAACAAATCAATAAAAAATAGTAACAGCCATTCATATTCATAATAGACAAATACTAGAAATGCGAAGATCAAGTATTTTAAAGCCGTAATAAATGTTCTTATTGTAAACAGTTTAGTTTTAATGCATAATCTCTTATAGTCCCTTCATAAAGGAAAAGTCTTCTATAAGATAGTCTGTTAGTAGCAATAATTTCATTGGTTTCTAGTCTATCTTGCATCTTCACTCAAATGGAATAATTGAGAAAATTTTAGATTACCATGTAAATATTTTAAAAGTACTTTGTGATTATTGTTAAAAAGGCCAATCAAATTCAAAATCAAAACAATTACCTCATCAAGTTCTTTCATGGATGAAAATCTAGAATTAGTTAAATCTCGATTTGCCTATTAAAGTGTCATCAGTCTGCCAAGTCATATCTTGATGGGAGATACCCCAAAACCTGATTTTAGCAGTTGACTCATAAGTTTACCGTTGTGCTTTCCTGCAGGAATCAGAGCAGGAAAACATAATGGTAAACTTACCAGTCAACCACTAAAATCTTGTTTTTAGGTGATTTCCATTAAGATATAACTTGGCAAACTGATATCACTTTAATATGCAAATCGACATTTAACTAATCTTAGATTTTCATCCATGAAAGAACTTGATGAGGTAATTGTCTGTGCTGCCCCCTCTTACTCTAACATACTAAATTAAAAATTTATAATATAGATACTTATAGTCTATAATGTTCTCATGTTCAGATGATCTATTTTTACAGTGAATACACAATTAATATTATACAATTCTACCAATACTTTATATTTTTGATCGGAAACAAATTGTTTTTACATTTGATGTGCTTGAGCATAGCTTTTTTTTAGCAACAGGTGAAATTTTGAACCAAACTGAAAAAGAACTTCTCTTTAACCTATCAAATGTAAGGTGTAGTAGAAAAACAGAAGAAATTGTCATACAGAATGCATTTAAACATACACCATATGATATGCCTTAAAAGCACTAAAAAACATACAATTTATGAGAAAAATGTACAAGTTGGAAATGCTACTGTGAATGCACCATTGAAGTTGACTATTTCAGTAAGAAACTCCTTAGCCAATCGGAACTCACTGAAGTGATACTTCTGAATTTAAAGTCTAAATGTTACAGAAAAATACTTAAAAAAGTCTACTTGCAATATGCAGAAGCAAAATATTGGCTTGCAATGTAAACTAAGAAATAAATTAATTTGGGAAAATGAAAGCTTATGGAACTGGCAACCAGAAGTAATTTGAAAATAATATTAAAGAAACACAGTTACAGAAAAGGACAAAAATATTTTAAAGTAAAGTTAATGAAAATGTATAAAATTAAAATTATTTAATAAAATGTTAATATGATTTATAATATTTTCAAAGATATTAGTTAGAAAAAATATTAATTTTAATTAGTTGCTTATAATTGAAAAAAAAAAGTTAAATCTTGAAATGAAAGTTCATTTGTTTAATTAATTTGATTATTATTATATTTTTTTTAATGAAGAAAGTGTTGCAATTTACCAATTATCATCACTGAGTGCAGATAACAACAATTTTACACTCTGTTTACTTCAACCAATCTAATGCTCAGGATTTGCATGCAAATTCCATCATTTGCTTAACATCTGCATATCATGAAGTATTCAACTGATCTCTTTTGATTTTAAATAAATGAGAGCATTGCAGCTCTCATTTGTCATAATAGCCATTTCAGAGATATCTGTATATGTTCAATAGTAATTGTAAAAACAAAATAACAGTCAATCCAAAATTCTGTTGAACAGTTATTATTTTTATTATTACTAAATATTTTATTGTTATCAATGATGTTTAAACTGTCAAATAATGATAATATAAATGAAAAATACATGAAAGCACAGTGGGTTTTGTATGGGTTTTTTAAAAAGCAGTCATGAGATTCTGACTATGGTTTAAGTATCACTGAAGGTTTCACAATTTTTAATAGAAAATGAATACTTGCTGAGTCTGATTTTTATAAATTGAAGTGAAATTGACAAAAACAAAACCTAACTTTTGGTAAATCTCACAGCACATTTGAATAAATTATTAAAGTGCTGTAACATATGTAATTATTAAATATGAGGAAAAAAAAAATACTTTTTTTTAAAATCTATCTCTTAAAAGAAAAACTTCTATGACATACATATATTTTGATTGAAAGAAAAAGATAGGAAAGGAGTACCTTTTTTCATTTATCTCTAAAAGCTATAGATTTCTTTACTGCCAAAAACAAGCAACACAATTTATTATAATAGATAATAAAAAGATATCAATTAAAATCCTGAAAAAATATTTATTTATTTGTTTTATTATGCATTAGGCTTAATGAGATATTTGAGTCAGATATCTTTTTAGAATGTTTTCTTTGCAAGAATGAATTTTCTGATTAACTGTAAAGAAAAAAAATAAAAGCTCATTTCTTATGAACATTGAGAATTGGAGGACTTCTTTTTTCAGCATTGTACAGGAGACAATTGTAAAAACTTTTAAAATCATTAAAGAAAAGGAAACTTACTATTGAGGGAGTGTGCATAGGGAGTATCATCTCGCCGTTGAATTTCCACAATAAGCCTGTCCCCATGCTTTAGATCTGTCAACATCTGCTTATTTGTGTCGCCATAGGGTTTGATGGGTCTAGGTGGAACTCCTTTCTTGATTACTTGGTTTTTAACAGGGATGTTAAATTCATTTTTTATCCATTCCTGCAGTTGACCATACGAGATACCTTCATCAGTCAATGCAAGGTTTGCCTGAATGAAGAGACATCAATAGCTCATTACAACATGATACATTAAATTATACAGTCAGTAACAATAACTTATTAAGGTATTCGAACAACTTTAGAAGCATTTTTTTTAAATTTTCTTTTGTTATCCATTTTTTTAATGACATTTACTTTGAAACTTTGCAATAAAATATAAAAATTTTAGCAATTAACCAGAGATAATTTTTTAAAAGACATAAACAGTGAAAATTGACATTTCTGCAAAATGTGATAACTCCAAAGTAAAACAGTGTATTGACATTTTGTAAATTGCATTATAAACAGAATAACTTTCTTTAGGAGTTAAACTACACGCATTATAGTTGTAGCTCTATCTCAGATAATATGGCAGTTAAAATACTAATGTAATGAAAAATTTGCAAAATGTGTCTCAAATTTGTCATTTATACCAGTGTAAATATAAAACTATTTAATATATTATCATGAGTGTAGTCTATGTTCTCAAAAGGCATTTGTAAAAGATGTACAGAAAATTTCGCGACATTTCATGCATAATTTTTTGTTTTAGGATGTTTTGCGTACAATAAAAATCTGAAAAACTTCATTTAAAGAAAAAGCTAAAAACAGTTTTAAACACAATTCAAAAGCTGTAATTTTAAACGGCTGTAGAAACGGTTGCTAAAGAAATTTTTCCCTTAATTTTTTTGTATTTACTTAAATCCAAGATAAAGAGCCTGCATAGACTTTTGTCTTAGGATTCTATTTTTATGAAACTGAACAACTTTTTATTTTTGTGAAAAATGTAATCATGATTTTGTGAATTTGAAATAATCTTTCTATTTAGATTTTTTTAAATAGGTTTTAAACACATCCTTTAAATTGGAAAGGCTAGATAACAGGTTTTTTGCTGACTTCAGCTGTTTGTAATTTAGGCTAGGTTTTACTTTTAAATAATTAAACTTGTGAATAGTTCGTTTGGGAGATGAAAAAGTTTTGGAACTGCCTACTTTCAAGACAAATAATTTTTTGAAGGGTCCAGTATAAATGCAAAAAGTTTTGTGAAGGCTTTAGACTATGTCACAATATATCGATATATAATCAAATGTTTTTATATATGATATCATATTAATCAATTTCAATTTTCATTAATATTAATATATTGGCTCTGGCTCTAATTTCATCCATTTATTAATCCACTCAATTTCTTATTACTCAATCAATGCTACAGCAAGAACAGCAGCACACATACTCACAAAAAGAGATTTTTTTTTCCACTTTGCTTTCCATGCCACAGCATAGAAAACAAAATGACAAATAGAGCATAATAATAAGAGAATTAAACTTTGTGAGCTGCCAATCAAAAGGAATAGGAAATTTTTTAGGGCAGGGGGGGGGGGAGGGGGTACATTTTTATTTTCTTTTTTAGCAGAAATAGATCAAAATGTAGGACAACTTCATCTAACTCTCCTGGTAGCACATGCATAAGAAATAGTCTTTTTGGAAAACTCTTTTTAAATTCCGTATTTTTTTAAATTAAATTTCTGAGCTAAGGTGGTTCTCAAAATAGTATTTTTCCACTTGAAACTTTATGATACAATCACAGGCTTCTTTTTTTAAGCATAAAAGCATGAAATTAGTATGCACGAGTATTGAAGTGATATAGAAACTAAACGCATTTTCATTCTTTGATAAATATCAAACCAGTCACTGGCCAGGTCTCACTCACTATATCTCAATTTCTTCCTTCCAAAATCTTAAATATACTCACATACTCATGAATACATGCAAGTATTCTCTGAACAGATGCCGAACCACCAAACAGGCACTGAAGCAACTTCAACAACAGATGGTTGAATATGCTCACAATTATGCAAATACAATCAAGCACTTAAGAACGTAAAGAAATGTTCTTGAAATCATTTATATTCACAGTACTCATTCATTCACAAATCCATTCATGATTTTGATATATCAGTAAAATTCGCCCAATTGCTGAGCAAAATTCAACAAATAGATAATTGAATATGAAGACAAATTAAAGTAAGAATAATGCAAAGAAAAACATAGACTAAATAGTGGTTTTTTTTTGTGTTCTGCAATTAAAATATTGTTTAGCATCCAGTCAGGCAACCTAATTTTATGGCTATACTTTTTGTTGCGAGTGAAATTTACTTTATTTCGAGTTGGGTCAGGTTAACTTGATATTTCAAAGCTCAGAGTAAAGTTTCATGAAGAAACATATTCGAATACAAATGAATGTATATATATCATATATATATATACATATAAATTTATCTTTCAACATAAGAAATAACATGGATATTAGATGGTTAATATATTGGCTCTGGCTCTAATTTCATCCATTTATTAATCCACTCAATTTCTTATTACTCAATCAATGCTACAGCAAGAACAGCAGCACACATACTCACAAAAAGAGATTTTTTTTTCCACTTTGCTTTCCATGCCACAGCATAGAAAACAAAATGACAAATAGAGCATAATAATAAGAGAATTAAACTTTGTGAGCTGCCAATCAAAAGGAATAGGAAATTTTTTAGGGCAGGGGGGGGGGGGGAGGGGGTACATTTTTATTTTCTTTTTTAGCAGAAATAGATCAAAATGTAGGACAACTTCATCTAACTCTCCTGGTAGCACATGCATAAGAAATAGTCTTTTTGGAAAACTCTTTTTAAATTCTGTATTTTTTTAAATTAAATTTCTGAGCTAAGGTGGTTCTCAAAATAGTATTTTTCCACTTGAAACTTTATGATACAATCACAGGCTTCTTTTTTTAAGCATAAAAGCATGAAATTAGTATGCACGAGTATTGAAGTGATATAGAAACTAAACGCATTTTCATTCTTTGATAAATATCAAACCAGTCACTGGCCAGGTCTCACTCACTATATCTCAATTTCTTCCTTCCAAAATCTTAAATATACTCACATACTCATGAATACATGCAAGTATTCTCTGAACAGATGCTGAACCACCAAACAGGCACTGAAGCAACTTCAACAACAGATGGTTGAATATGCTCACAATTATGCAAATACAATCAAGCACTTAAGAACGTAAAGAAATGTTCTTGAAATCATTTATATTCACAGTACTCATTCATTCACAAATCCATTCATGATTTTGATATATCAGTAAAATTCGCCCAATTGCTGAGCAAAATTCAACAAATAGATAATTGAATATGAAGACAAATTAAAGTAAGAATAATGCAAAGAAAAACATAGACTAAATAGTGGTTTTTTTTTGTGTTCTGCAATTAAAATATTGTTTAGCATCCAGTCAGGCAACCTAATTTTATGGCTATACTTTTTGTTGCGAGTGAAATTTACTTTATTTCGAGTTGGGTCAGGTTAACTTGATATTTCAAAGCTCAGAGTAAAGTTTCATGAAGAAACATATTCGAATACAAATGAATGTATATATATCATATATATATATACATATAAATTTATCTTTCAACATAAGAAATAACATGGATATTAGAAATATAAATGTACTAGACTACATCTCAATATTTACATTAACGTGTCAAGTGTACAGTCAACTTCAAACATAATTTTTGGCCTTGTGTCAGGTATACTCGACTTGTGCAAATCTATAGACTTCCAAATAATTAATAATGCTCTTAAAATATGTAATTTTGAATTGTTATTTGTTTAGTTAAATTTTATATAATCATTAACATAAGAAAAAAGTATTTGATTTTTGGTGTTTGTAAATGAATGAATCTTGGGAAAATTAATAGACAGAAAATGTAGAGAATTATTGAAATGAAAATATCAAACCAATCCATAACTGTAATTGAATTATTTTTAAAAATACATTTAAAATGCATACATTTTCAATACATGTGTGTTTAATAAAGAAAAACAACTAAATGATCCAAAAATGTACTTCAAAATGAAAATTCACTATCAAATTTCAATATTCAGGTATTCATCAACTTTTTTTTTTGAGTTGCTATTGGGTTCTTTTCAGTTTTGAGGGTTCAAAGATGAATTGAAGGGATGGATTATAGAATAGAATTGAGAGGAAAGGAGAGGAAGAGAGAGATTTTCCCCCAGATCATAGAAATGATCTCCCCTTACAAGAACTGATATTTTATGTTCATTAATATTATAGAAGTCCAAATTCCTGTCTGTAACTCAATCTTGTCCCCCTCCCACACACCAGATTTTTTTAAATTATTATTTGCTCCAAGAGCATCAGAAATTCATTCCAAAGAAAAGTGTCTGAATTCAGCATCATGCAGATTTGGTTCAGGTTGACCAGGTTTTCCAAAAGAAAGACCAGAATATACTTTCAGATGAAAAAGACTGATTCAATATGAATACAGTCAAAGATTGATAATCTGTGCACCCATTATCGGCAATTTTCTATATTCCGTGTTGCTTAGCAAAGGTAAAATCATGAATTTCGCCAATCTGTTGCTGAAAAAAATTACAAACTTTGAAAAATGTTCTGTTATGTCATGTTATATTTAATTCAGAAGTTTATTTAAATTTATTTGACATGACATACCTGTGTTTTTACCACCCCCAAGTCAAACTTACTGTTTTGAAAAGAGCCATTGCTTCAATCATCATTCTGAAGTAAATAAAGTGATCTTATCAAGCTAGATCTACTGTGATTCTGGATCACTGTGATTCGCCGTTCACGGTCTTGCCGCAGTCGATGTTTGACATCACAGTTTGTGAGCCAATGGCACTTCACGTACGTAGTTTTTTTTTTTTTTTTTTTTGTAATTTCAGAAGTTTTTCACTTTGGATAATGGCAACTTAGATATAGCAGAAATGTAAATTTTCATAACAAGATCGGTATATAATGAAGAAGCACAGAATTGTTCTTCGCTAATTGCTATGCATGTTTGATGCATTTTCGTCTGTTTTGAAAGCAGCTTGTCTGTTTAGCCCTGTCATGACGGCTGTAACTGTTTAAATATGATGCTGCTTAAATTTTAAATTTAAATTATTTATGTTTTTAAACTTTTTATTATTCGGCATAGTTTGCTGAAATTTTGTTATACATCATGATTCTTCATTAAAGTTGTTGTTGTTAAATTTACGTCTTCTTACTAAGTCTTCCACAAATACATTGCCTATGCATCAAGATTCTACTGCAATTAGAATGAATCTATATCATATTCACTATAAAAAATCGCAAATTTTATGTATTGATTACAAGGAAAGAATCACTAACTTCATGAAACGATTTTGGAAAAATATCTTGAATGTCCTCAGAAAGAACATGAAAACATACAGCGAATTTTGTCAGAAAAATATCTCAAACTTTGAGAAATGATGGCAGAAAAAAAAAAAACACAAATTTCGATAAACAACATAGCAATTTTACAATATAGCAAATTTTTTTAAATGTTTGTAGGAAAACCCCTCGAATTTTGTGAAAATTCAGAGAAAAAAAAGTGAAATGATAGCAGGAAAAAAAGTGAATTTCAGCACTCATGAGGGAAAAAAAAGTAAATCTCATCAATTGATCTTGGAAAAAATAATGAATTGCGTGAAATGCTCCGTGGAAAAATGGCAATTTCAATAAACAATTGAAGAAAAATATTGCAAATTTCAGCAAAAGATTGCAGAAATGCATAACTAATTTAGTCAAAAGATCACAGAATCATGAAGTGAATTTTGCCAATCTGTTGCTGAAAAATATCATAAACTTTGACAAATAGTTAAAAAAAAAAAAAAAAAAAAAAAAGGGGGACTTTAATTGATCCTGAAAAAACACTAATTTTGGCAATTGATCACGAAAAAGCAAAATTTTCATATCAAATTATAAATGTATTTATTTCTTTTTATGCATATAATTTCTTTAATAAAAGAACTTGAAAAACTGCATTTTCTGAGATAGCATATCAAGTTATCAAATTTCATATTTATTTTATAGTATACTGAATGTGGTATTAAAATACTCTTCAGGAAAAAAAAAAAAAAATGACTCATAATTCACAAAATACTCTTTAATCCAATATATTCTATAACCTGCGTAACATTCAGCCCCAACTTTAGTAATTAAAGATCTTTGCATGTAATTATATTTAATGATTTATTTAAGGATATGATTACTTATACAAGTTTTTCAAAAGAAAGATAAGAATATGCTTTCACATGAAGACTTAACAAGAATAATTATTTTTAATGATTTTCCTTCTTAAAAGATAAAGTAAAAATAAGAAGGATCATTGTAGATCCAACCATAATTGCTTAAAATGTGATATTAATGTTATGAAGATTAAATATTTTGCCATCAGATCAGCAAAAATTATTTTGTTGGGTTTAGAAAGCCTATACATCAAATTCATGCCTAGAAATGACTTTCCTCAAAATATATTATAGGAAATATAAGAATTTTTTCAAGAAAATATAGGAATTTTAAAGGAATTTTTATTTATATGTAAATACACCTGTACATATATACACATACATTATAACGTGTATCTGTTAATTCGCTTACATATATAATATCATAGACATCTGCACTGTAAAGATAATTTCAGGAGTAAACTATTTAAAGCTAATTCCTGACTATTTCAGGAATAAACTGTTTAAAACTCACTCCTGACTATTTCAGGAATTTTGAACACGCTTCAGAAATAAAATACAGGCAAGATATTACAAAAAAGTTAGAAAAAGTACTTGAAACAGGAAAATGAGAAATTATTTTAAATAAAGCACGAATGAAACAATTAAGAAGGCTATTTTATTCACAATAAAATACAAAATATTTTTATTTAAATGTTACTTTATTTGGAGGTGGGGAGAGAAGAAAGTATCAAATCAGGATTCTCGCTATCATCATTCAAAATCTATACATGATTCTGAAATGAAATCTTTTATTTTTATGCTTAAAATTCTGATGCAATGTTATAAACAGCAATCTTTGTCAGTTGTACAATTCAAATTTTAACAGGCTTTACTTAAATTTAAAATATCAGTGAAGAAACATGATTAGTTAATGCTTAATCTACCATTCAGTCACAAAACAATCTGGTGAAAACATTAATGCTGCAGTGAATTTTTCCACGATTCTTTGATGAAATTAGCATTGTTTTGCTATCTTTTGATGAAATTCATATTTTTATCCACGATCCTTTGACAGAATTAGAATATTTCTGCGATCTTTAGAAGAAAGTTGTATTTTTCTTGCTATCTTTTGACAAAATTTGTATTTTTTTTTTGCAATTTTTTAACAAAATTCACTTATTTTCGAAATCCTTTGATGAAATTTGCATTTTTTCATGATCTTTTGGTAAAATTAATTTTTTTCGGCAATCTTTAAACAGAATTCACATTTTTCTGTGATCCTTTGACATAATTTATATTTTCTATAATCTTTTGACAGAATTTAGACTTTTTAAGTGATTTTTCAACAAAATTCGCATTTTATAAGGGATCATTTGACAAAATTCTAGTTTATCCACAATTCCTATTTTCTACGCAGCCCTATTGATGGAATTTGCAATTTTGCTATGATATTTTGAATGAAATTTGAGATTTTTTTCGCAATGCTCTAATAAAATTTGAAGCTTTTCTGTAGCACTTCGACAAAATTCATGGGTTTTTTTTTTTAGATACATAGAAGTTTTTTTTTCTTCTTCCAATCCTATGACAAAATTTGTGTTTTTTTCCATGGTCCTTTACAAAACTGGCTATTTTTTCTGCAAATCATTGACAAAATAGTTTTTTTTTTTTTTCCAGCAATCATTAACTGAAATTCTTGATATTTTTTATGCCTGATTTTTCAGACTGATGACCAATTTTTTGAAGTTTTTGAAACAAATCATTCTACAAAAAAAAAAAAAAAAAAAAAAAAAAAAAAAAAAAAAAATCAGAAACTTGTTTTAAAATCATGGATCTGCAGAAGAATCTCATGCCTGAAAATATTAGCATTTCAGAAGTTGTGCACATTTTTTTTTAGTTACATTTTCCAATATTTTTTACAATTATATTCTGAATTGCCATCCCTTACAGCATTTGCATTTATCAATACAAATATAACTGAAATGAAGGTTACTTAATTTATTTTTAAAGTATAAAACATATTTTGTAAAAAAAATATATAAAATGACTTACATTTGTTTCATCCCTAAAAAGAAAAAAATTCATTATTGATATAATTGCAACTCCCAATATCATTTTTTTAAAAGTAACAAACTGATAAATTCACAGATTTTTTTACGACTGATTGACAAAATCTGTGTTTTTTTGTTTAGCTAATAGTGGCTGCCAAAAATAAAAATTTTTATCAAAGGATGACCGACAGTTTTCACAATATATTTTAATGGCCGATGGACAAATTGAGTGATTTCCTACCTTAACTGATTCACAAAATTTATGACTTTTTTCCCATGAGTGAATGAAGAAATTTACAATTTTTATCAATGACTGATTGGCAAATTTAATGATATATTACAATCAAAATCAGAGAATTTTTGATGCAACTTATAGAAGAAATTTCTTTTCTTTTCTCTCCCCCCCCCCATACTTATCAGACTAAGTTTATGATCTTTAAAAGCAATCCATTAACAAAATTTGAATTTTCAATTGATGACCGATTGGCAAAATTCAGTTTGTTTCTTCTGAGATGCATTGACAAAATCATATATACAGGGTGACCAGAAAAAACGTAACGAAAACTAGAAGTAAGGCCACGGTTGATGATTATGTTTTTACTCGATTCTCAGAGTTTTTTTCACTTATTAATCTTTATTCTAACTATAATTTTTTTAATAGGATGGCAAACAAACAGAACGCTATTTTGGAACTTCATCGCCAGGGAAAGCGTGTATATGAAAATCTCGATTGCTTCAAGTTCCTCATGCAACAGTTTCCAAAGCAATCAAAAGATTCAAGAAGCTTCGCCATGAAGGAGACCGACCTGGAAGAGTAAAAAAAAGAACTGTGAACATCTCCAGAAACCGACAACTGATAAAGAAACTAGTATCCCGAAAACCTTGGGTATCAATGAGGAACATGGGGAGGCTGACTGGGATTGGCTGATAATTGGTTCGATTTATGGCCAAAGAGAAGCTGAACCTTACAAGCTGAAACAAGCGCTTATTATAACAGAAGAAAACAAACGAGTACGGCTTGTAAGATGCAGGAAGCTGCGGAAGCAAGCTGCAACTCCACGCTGGGAGCAAATTCTTTTTTCTGATGAAAAGCCATTCTCGATAGAGCAAGCGTTCAATCATCAAAATGATCTCGTTTGGTCAACAACTTCCCCAGGCAAATCTTGCATGGTTTAACATCGTCAAAATCCTAAATCTGTCATGGTGTGGACTGGAATTAGTGCAACAGGCAAAACGCATCTCATTTTCATTGATTCTGGAGTCAAACTGAGTAAAGATATGTACCAAAAACAGATTCTTGAAGATGTGGTACTTCCCTGGGCTCAAAAATACTTCGGAAACGGTACTTGGACTTTTAGAAAAGATTCTGCATTTTCTCATAGAGTGAAATCCAGACAGAACTGGTGTTGGGCTAATTTTCCAGACTTCTTCTCGGCTCAAGAATGGCCTCCATACTCATTTGACCTTAATCCCTAGGATTAGAGTTTGTGGTCGATTTTAGAGGCAAGAGCTTGCCGAAAACCTCACACCAGTTTGGAATCTCTAAAGCATTCGATAATTTGGGAATAGAAGCTAATAACTGCAGCAGAGCTGTGGCCAATTGCTGTAAATTTTACCAAACGTTTTCGTCTCTGTATCAAAGACAAAGGAGGACACTTAAAGGAATAATGATTCTTTATTTTTCATATACATCATTGTTAATAAATAAAACATTTGTTTGTGCAAAAGTTTGAGTGTTTTCTTTAACTGAGTCGAATTAAACTGTTATGTTATTTCTGGTCACTTTGTATATATATTTTTAACTGATTCATGAAATTTGAGATTATTTTTCGCAAATGAATGACAAAGTTTCCAATACTGCTATAAACTGAAAAAAATCATGATTTTGATTGGAAAAAAAAATTCATTTTGCATATGATTGACGAAATTCACAACTTTTAGGGGAAGGGGGGGGAGAGGACAGAATAATTTGGGAAACACAGCAAAAATGAAAAAATATTTTTTGAAGAAAAATCCCATTGGGATTGCAAAAATTTGTGGCTCGCAGCCCATTATGAGAGTGGACGGCTAAAATATTGGAATAGGAAGGATAAAAACATTTTCAAATTTATAGGAAATATAGGTGTGCTGCAAAGCCTGAATTTTATAAATCTATTTGACAATAATGTAATTTTTTTTAAAATCTCTTATTCTTTAATAAGGTTTTTTTTATTTTATTTATTTATAAATATATCTTACATTTGAGTAAATACAGTTATAAAGAGGTTTACAGGAAATTAAGACCTTCAAATAAGATAAAATTGGAATTTCAGATAAACATAATGGAATTTCATCCTCTAATAAGACATTAAGAATAAGAAATAAGTGAAATACATAATGTAGACTGAAATTAGAAAAGTAGAAGAAAATAATATATATTCTTACTTGAAGGCCATTAGAAGTGCAAACTTTTATATACTGGAACTCGGCTGGTTTTGGATGATAACTAAGAGTACTTTCTAATTTCTGCTAAAAAAGTAAAAAAATATATTAAATTCATCATTTTAACTTTATTTCTTTAATTTGTAACATGCAACATAACAAAAACATGCTAAGCAGTCTAAATAACAATAGCACAATCATAAATTAAAAATTAAGATATTTAATTAAAATAAAACCAAATGAATTATGAATCAATATAACTTATTTTGCAAGGATGAAACTGTCTTTAACACTATGACATAGCCTGCATGAAAATTAGAAGAATTAGTCACACCATTTTATTAAGGCTTACTCACGTGAAAACACTTGCTCGCTAATGTTAATCCTATGGGAGAAATTTTTTTTAATATCTCATTTGCATTTCAAAATTTTTTTTCTTGACATCTAATAATTCCATTTGTGGCTAATAACATAAGTCAAAATAATGTAAGATTTGTAATTTTTTTATACTTATATATAACGTTAAAATACAGGCATAATTAAGTTCAAAGAAATTATGTGCATTAACTAGTAGGATGGCACACCAGTCAATATTTAGTGGAATCTAATTACAATGAAAGACGATATAACTACATTGAATAGATATAATAAAAAAATACATAACTGTCTGACCGAAGCTAAGGCTAATACACAATGCAATATTATTTTCTGGTGATGTATAACTATGATGAATGTTAAAATTTTTCATTAAGCATAACTCAAGAAAATATTTCTCAAATTTCATTCTAATTTTCACAGAAGACATCCACGAAGCAAAGAGTACCTTTACCAAAGGTAAATTTCAAACAATTTGGAAATTATATTAAGAAAAATAGACAGAAAAAGCATAATTAAAGTACATATAACACAAACATTTAGAGTGTGCATTATTTTCATGGACGGTTGACTTTTGTAGACAACTGAATTAGAGCACATGGGGCAAAAAAATCTATGTATGCCAATATCAGAGTATAATATAACATATTTGAATTTAATTAAAATAAAAAATTATTTTTTTTATTTTCTATTAACAAAATTACAATAATTTAATAATTGAGATTTGTTGTAAATCTTGCAAACAGCTTTTTTAAACTCACTAACAGCAGCTTTTTTATTTAGCATAATAATTGGTAAATTAGAAACAATTCTTTAAATAAAATGTTTAGAAAAATTTTAAGTTTGGTATAGATGTTGCAACTTTTTACTGGGTGTAGTAGTAACATTATTTTTATTTTGTATGGCAACCTACTGTTTTGTAATAAAATATGTGCATTTTATAATAAAGCTAAATGCGTACATAAATGAACAAAATTAAATGGGTGTGATGAAATTAAATGTGCATTTTATAATAAAGCTAAATGTGTAAAAATAAAAATAACGTGACTGTTAAACAAATTTAATTGTGTGTGTTTCGCAATATATTATTTCATAATAAAATAAAATTAACATGCTATTTTTGCACTTTAGGTCTAACAGATTGTCTCAACTCATATATTTCCTGCCAAATTAAAGGAGTGAAAAAAATGATGTCAACTCCAGTGTGTCAGTGACATCTGTTCAAACAGTTTAAATAAAATGTTTTGATGTATGGAGTCATTCTTTCTTATTTATCATTCCTTTCAGTATTTTAAATTAAATTAGAGAAATTCATGAATTCTAAATGTATTTATTTTAAATAAATTAGTGAAAGTCATGTAATTTAAATGAAATGAGTGAATCGTTTGAAATTTATCCAAGTATAAATGTCTCACTTGTGTTCAATTTATCAATCCACCTGATACTTTTGTAAATTAGTATATAATAAAACAAAGTACAGTGTAACCTCTGAATAACGATTACCAGACCGGTGAAAAGTGACCACTCTTCAGTAGTGATTGTTGTTCTAAGGTTCTATTTAAAAAAAAAAACCCATAATTACATAAGTTTATTAAAATACACAGTCATTTTAATTAATCTTCACCCTTTTAATGAACTGAAAAATCAGTGATTTGAAGTTCCTTTTCTTGCTATAAATATATTTCTCAAAAGAAATAATAGTATGAGTTGTTTTATTGTAAAATTCATCTTTATCACTATGATTTAATGCAAAATTTTGGATTTCAATAAGATTCATCAAAAATTCGGCATATGTATTAATACTGGAAATTTTGGCTGATTCTATAATCTCTTCCAATTTCCCTTCCGCATAACTTTTCTCTTCCTTTCTGCTATCTTACAGCACTTGCTGTATGAATCAAACAGTAATTGTCTTTGTCCAGACAAACAAATTACTGACCTTCATGTTAGTTATGCCTGCCACTCTAAGAATATTATCTAAATTTCCTCCATCATTGTTAATGTCTTTATTTTCTATGCCTAGTTTTGGGAGTGTTTAAGAGACTAAATGACTTATTGTTAGCATATTATGTAAATTTTGTTTGATCTATTTCAGATTTTGGTTTACAAATAAAAGTGAAATCATACCAGGAACTATTATTTTATTTTATTTATTTTTTCATGTCCTTTGAGTGGCCGTTATCCAGAATTCTTTATTTAGAGGTTCGTACTAATGTTTATGCTATGGAATATGTCTGGTTTCATCAATATGTGGCCAGTATTTGAAGGTTCTCATAGTTTACAGGTGACTGTTCAAGAAAATTTTACAGTAAAAATAAGATTTTTTTTTTTTTTAATAAATCACTAAATAGATCATAAAAAATTATTTTTACTTTCCTGTAATTAAAAGATTCTAATTTCTTAAACTTCAAAATGAGTAAAATGAAAATATTAACCATAGTTTTAGCAGAATCTTGTCTTTTAAACTCAGGCTTAGGGGGTAAATCTGAACCACTTCTGATGTTGCATTTTTCTATTAACTTCATTATTTCTGCAGCAATATAAGCTTGAAGTTCAGTATCAGTCGTTTTATCTAAAGAAAAAAAAAAAAAAAAAAAAAGGTTAGTTCATTCCCACAATGTTTATAAATGTACAACTTGACATAAAATTCTATAAGTCCTTAAATAATAACATAACCATGCATTATTTAAAAAATTTTTGAATCTAAAAAATAAGATATGCATTATATACCGAAAATACCTAACAGCTATAAGAAACCACACATTCTCTCATTATATTATTCCATACAGAACACAGATTTTGCAATAAAATTGTAATATTGGCAATTTTACGTGCTATAGTTTGCATATACAGTATACAGTAATTTTTTCATGGTCTAATTGCTAGAAATTAGATTTAAACAATTTTGACACAGAATTTGACAATTTTGTTTCACAAAAATTATGCTTAAAAAAAAAAAAAAAAAAAAAAAAAAAAATTGTAAGTTTATAAATTTTTTTGTTGCACCTTATTGGTTTATGATAAAATAACATGGAACATGCATAGTGGTAGCAGGGGTCTATGCAGGGATTTTCATTTTATTATTATTAGTAGTAACAAAATATGAGATCAAGTTATTATAATTCAAACCAAGCATTTATTAATAATAACTATTTAAATGATTCTGCTAAAGTTTAACTTTCTGATAAACTTGTTTTCTTTGCAATTTACACATTTAAAAAACAATATAAAAATAATTAATGAAGAGTATGTTTTTATGAAATAGAATTTTATGAAGGGACCTGTTTTATTAAATAGGTTTTTGTGAAGAGGCCCTAATTAGACTGTAAATTTAGCCTGGATCAATGTCTGAGTTTAAATAAGATTGATGCAAATATATTAAGTAAAATTTGAAGTGAAAAGAATTTCTCCAAGCAAATATTTTTTTTTAGGAATAATATGCAAGAGTAAATAGGATGATTAAAGTCAATTTTCCTTCTCCTTAAGTAAGGATTCTTATAAACTTTCTATTCTCAAATTTTCCTGTTTTCTGCATCAAATTTATATTAAAATTATATATATATATATATATATATATATATTCATTTTCCTCTAGCAAAAGCAGAATCCATATTATAAAAATATGCACATTATATATGCATAAATATTGTATAGACAAACTGAGAAATCAACATATAATAATAAACCAACATATAATAATAAACATCATATAATAATATATCAAACTCTTAATTTGTATTTTCTGGAAACACAGTTTTCATTGAGCTTTGAAAACTGCTATGTATGTTTATGAGAAGAGAGCCAGAAGGGCATTGTTAGTTATTTTTAAAAAAGCTAATAATAAGATTTATTTTCGATAAATGACTTAAAACAATTAAGGTATATGTGCCTACCCTCAAATCGCTGTTTTCGAAAAAACAAAAAATTCTGATATTGTGATTTTTTAAAAATTAAAATTCAAACATTTAAGATTTCAAAATGCTTTTCTTTTGGTACAATGATAATCAGAAGCAAAGTTATAGCCCAAAATATAAACCGGAAATGAACTTTCTGAAACAGGAAATGGCTGTTTAAACAGCCACAAAAAGGTAAACAATATATTTTAATGCACAAATACATAATGTATACAAAAATATACAGGGTGTCCCCTCTCAACGGTGGCCAATGGCTAATTTCTAAACCGTTAGTTATAGACATATAGTTCCAGTTGTAAAAATGCTTTAAAAAAGGTAAAGAATTGTTTTTCAAGCGATTTAGCTCAAAATAAAATTTTATTAAAAAATTACAAAAATTAACTTTTTATACGGTCCCCTGGTCCTATAAGTGATATTTAGTAAATTTTCCCCACTACCACGACAAAAAAAGTCCCATTCCTCTGCGATTAAAACTGGCCGAGTAATAGCTGTTCAAAATTGAAGCATCTTTTTTTTCTGCAAATTAGGGGTCAGTCACAAATTTACTGGAAATAAAAATAAACGCAAGATATAAAATTTCACATTAAACATTGAGAGTAAAATAATATTTACGATATTATTTTTAAATTTATGTTGATAATTACATATTAAAGCAAAATTTGTACTAAAATTATAAGTAAAAAAATAACAAAGTTTGTAAATTTAATTTATGAAAAGCAACAGTCACAAATCGTTACAAAATGACATATATTTACTAATCTATTAGATTACTTAACCTAACAGAATTTGATGTAATCCTATAAAATAAATAAATGGTACGCACTTAAAATTGTATTAATATTATACTGTCATTGGATATGAATAAGTGTGCAAATTGAACCTCGATCGGATATTTGGAAGTGAGTTAAAATTTGAATAGAAATTTTGAGCAAGGGAAAAATAAGTACAAACGTTTTAAGCAAAATAAAGGCTTATCAAAATACCACACCTTTTAAAATAAAATTGCGATTTTCCAAAATTTTATTTTCACGATAAAGAGAATTTGAAAACTCACGTCTTCAACTATTTTAACCAATCTAGAAGTTAAATAATAAAAATTAACATTACCGTAAAACTATATAGTGGTAGCACCTTCAGTTAAATTGCTTTTAAAATATTTCTTTATTTCATTTAAAACCTTTTAGAAATTGGAACTATATGTCTGTGGCAAATGGTTTAGGAATTAGCTATTAGACAGCATTGAAAATAGACGCCTTTTATAATACTTTAAGCACTTAGTGAACGTTCCCTTAAAGTCCAATTCATCTGTATTTAGCTACAGAAAAGTGGTTTAAGTCATGAAATTTAAAGCTTTATAACTCTGTCAATTTTAATGTTATGTGAATGCTTTTTTCTCTTACTTGTTAGAGTAGTGGGAAAAATTTACTAAATATCACTTATAGGACCGGGGGACCGTATAAAAAGTTAATTTTTGTAATTTTTTAATAAAATTTTATTTTGAGCTAAATCGCTTGAAAAACAATTCTTTACCTTTTTTAAAGCATTTTTGCAATTGGAACTATAAGTCTATGACTGACGGTTTAGAAATTAGCCATTGGCCACCGTTGAGAGGGGAGACCAAGTATAACAACAACTATGGTATATTTTTAAGTTATGAACTTAATGCATTATTTTTTGTGCTATATCAAAGTCTTAGTTTGCGTTTTCTGGAAAACTGTGTTTTTCATTGTGTATGTTTACAAGAAACACCATTTCTTAAATATTTTTCAAGATATTGAAATAAATTTTTGTCAGAAGGTTTTGCTTATATATTGGTGTGTTATGAAGCAGGGATTTGTCCAGACTTTTTTTACAGGGTTCTGTTTTTGTAAAATTGTGAAGTTTTTCTTATATTTGTGAAAATTCTACTCATATAATTTTGTGAATTTTAAATTATCGAAGTCTTCAGGTTTTATCCTTCATATATGAAAAAGCTAAGTAATAAATATGATCTTTGGCGAGTTCAACTGTTTATTTACAGGCCAGATTTTATTTTTAAATGATTAAATTTATGAAAAGTTCAGTTTGAAGGTGAAAAAATTCTGTAAAAGCTCTATTTAAGAGAGAAATAATTTTGTGAAAGGTCCTGTTTTGGGACAAAGTATTTTGTGAAGGGTCCTGTTTGGTGATAAAAAAATTGTGAAGGGTCCTGTTTGGGGATAAACTATTTTGTGAAGGGTCCTTTAAAGGACTTAAAATTATCCTAAACATATCTCTGTGAAGTAAAATACAGCTTGTAAGTTTGTATATGTTACTTTAAGAGCTATTTTTATTGAAAAATATTAATTAAAAAAAAAAAAAAAGTTTTGATCACAAAATTTGGTATATGCTTGTAAATTTAAGAGATATTGCAAATCTTTTGTTTCATAACACAGGTAAGTGGTTTGCTAACATATTGCTGAAGGAAAAAGTGAAATATTTTGAATAGAATTTGTTATATACTAAGATTTTATTAAATATTGTCTAAATTTGAAAAGTTGGTTAAAATTCTATTAAAAATTTATATAATTCAATGTTTTATTCCCTGTTTTAACTAAAAACACATGTGTTTAATAAAAATGTCATATATATATTTTTTAAAGTGCCTTGAAGTTTAGGCACATACTTTAAACACTAGGATAAAAAATTTTTGCTAGACAGTTTTTGGAACCCCATAAACAACACATTTCATGATCATTTTAATTATTTTCTTTTTTATTTTTTTTAATATTCATGTGTTAATTTATTTTAAATGGGAGATTCAGAAGACAGAATCTCATTGATCACTAAAAGATTTAAAATGAAATTATATTTTTTAATTTTTAAATATTGTATTGTTCTTCATTTTAGGTTTTTAAACTGTCTATTATGCAGAAATATGACCAAGAATTCTTAATTTACCATATTTTATATTTATATCCATCTTTTTAAAAAAAATGCAGATTTAAGAAAATTGTAAGAAAGTAAATTTTGACAAAGTAGGATATCAGCTTGAAGATAAATTTCAGAAACAAGAATTTAATAAAGTTTAATACAATCAAGAGGCTCAGACTATCTACTATAGGCACATATATCAGTACCCATGAATCAAAGTAGCACTAAGATAACTTCAATAATTTATGAACAAACTTAATACAGGGAACAGGATAAAAAGTTAAAAAGTTCAAAGTAGAAACAGCTCTTATGCAAAATGTTCAGAAAGTGGGGGAAAAAAAAGCAAATGAACTGTTTCAATAGAACAACAAAAAATCTCTCGCCTCATGATAAAGAGATATAAATAAATATACATTTATTTCAATTATTTGATTTATCTACCATCTATTCTACCATCCTATTTATAGATCTGCCAATCTTTGAAAATAAGAGATGGTAGCACACAAAATTAAATTAATTTGGAGGTTGATTGGTTATTTTTTGTATCTCACAACCATTTTTTAACATTCATAAAAGGAATATGGTTTCAAATAGTAAATTTTTCGATCTGAAAAGTTTTACACCATTTTTAGAGTTTCTTCTCATTTTATGAAAAAAAAATCATCTAGCAATTATTTTTTAACCCAATGCAGTTATTAACGAAATTTGCAATTTTTTTTACGTGATTATTTCATGATATTTACAATTATTTTTTTTCGCAGTTGGAATTTACATCTATCTATCATGTTTCTTTGTTGAAACCTGTACTTTTACTGCAAACTTTTGATGAAATCAGCATTTTTTATTATGATTTTTTGACAAATTTACCATTTCCTTCAGTGATCTTTCAATGAAATTTGCATTTGCTTTCTGATATGTTTTAACGGAATCCATGGTTTTACTGAAATCTTTTAACAAAATTTATTTTCTTCTGTGACCAATTGATGAAATTTAGTTATTTTATCCAATCTGATCAAGCATGACCGATCAGCAAAATTCACAACAGTTTTGTGCAACCAATAGGCAAAGTTTTTAAAAATAAAGTTAATAGTCATTTCTGCTACTATGGCAATATTTTCCCCATAATAATTTACCAAAATTTGTGATTTTTTGTGCAATCTTTTGATGAAATTCGCAATTTCTATCTCAACTTTTAATAAACTGAGCAGTTTTATTCAAGGATCAATTGAAGATAATCACTATTTGTTTCTGAGATATGTGACAAAATGTCCAATATTTTTCAACGATAGTTAGAAAAAATTCTATATAAAGGAAAAAAAATTGCAGATTTCCAAGAAATTTTAAAATCAGTTCACAGAAGAATCATAGGTTTGTGAAAGAATTTGCAGGTAAAAATACTGCACAGCATGTTTGATTATGCAGAATTTTTCTTTTCTGAATACAAATTCTGCGATTCTGCATGCTATTTCAAACACTACTCTACAAAGAAGCAACCTTCTCAAATCTTTAATTCCTTTTGGATGAACATGGGAGCAGAATATCCAGAAATATCTAAATCAGCTTTGAGGTCCTTGATGAGGTTCAATATGATGCACTAGTGTAAACATGCTTTTTCTATTATTTTTTTTTTTTTTTAAACAAGTACAGAAACAAACTGCATGCAGAAAGTGATTTAAGGTTTAAATTAATCAATTTTAATTCTGATACAGATGTGCTAATTGGTAAACACTAGTGCTAGCAGCCTCAGTGATTATAGAGTTATGTTTTGATAATAATTAAATTAATTTTGAATTATCTTTGTAGTTTGTGTGTTGTTTTAATTATTATTTCACTTACACACATTGGTATAACCAATTCTTGTTTTTGTTGATAGTGTATTCTTCAAATGAAAATTTGCCTTTTTCATACAATAGGATAGCCAATAAATTAAAGAGGTAACACAAGAATTTCCATGCTGATATACACTCATATTAGATGGGTCGAGAATTTTTTTCTACTTAAAACTTTAACACCTGGAAGGAATCGACTGGACTCTGACCATGTGATTAAATTTCTATTTGAGCAAGAAATTTTTTCTTGAAATAAGTTAAATTAAAACCACACAAATTTACTATAAATAAATCAATTAAATAATTTTGAATAAAAATCCAAGTGTGAAATATTATTATGAAACTTGAGTAAAATTCCTGGGTGTTCTAGTCTTAAAAGTAAATTGCATATTAATAAAGGTTGGGAATGACTGATCTCAGCACATCTGACAGATGAAGCAAATGCATTTTAACTAATTTTTCACAGAAAGAACCGTGTCATTAAAAGACAACAAAATGAAATACTAGATATTAATGGGCAAATATAAACAATAAAATTCTTGAACTTGAAGTTCCCTAGATTCCTCTCTAAAGTTTTTATTTCATGTACAACAAAGCATGAAAATTTTACATTTCGCAAACATAAATGAACATTTATATCCAATAGAATTTCTTAGTGAACAAATTATTATTATTCTTGTTTTATAATAATAATTCACGTAATACAATCAGAATACACACAACAGTATTCTCATGATAAATTTTGTGATTTGCATCAATTTAATAATCAATCACAAATCCACCATGTAATCTGCAAGAAATATTGGACATCCACAGTAAAATGCAAAAGCCTCCCCACCCCCTTCCAGGATCATTTCATAAAAAGGTTATAGACTATGTAAAGATCAATGCTACTGGCAGTTGTTTTGAATGACAAATTAAAAAATGTCTTAAAGAAAAGTAGTAATGCTTTTGTAAGTGTAGGTTGTAGGTAGAAATAAATGTAAGATAAAATAAGAAAAACACTAAGAGAAAGCAAAATTAAAGGAATAAAAGAAATAAAATTTTGAATAAAAGAAAGACGCATTTTTCAGTCTTTCCACAAATCAATTAAAAAAATATACACATTGTACTCATTTAAAATGTATAATTAAACAACACAGATTTTTTTTCTTAAAATTCAAATATTAATCTTTCTAGTCTTCATTAAGAACCATAAGCTATGGTTCATGCTATAAGTAATGCTTAACATAAATAAAATGCTAAAATGTTGCAAGAGATTACATTATATATAATAAATATTATGAGCTTTGAGATAAAGCATCAGTATTAAGATATATAGAAATGATAAGAAAATAACCTGGAAAATGTTTTTCAGTAAGTTTCTTTGACAAATCTTTAACAAACTGGTTTAGATTTGTTTTACTGTTGTTATGAATTTCAAAATAAGATATTTCATCTTCAATCTTTATTCCATTCCATGCTAATTTCAGAGGTATTCTAGAAGTAAATATACAAACATTTGTGTAATGTGAATCAAGTGAGTTAAAAACATATATTAGATAAAAAAGTTACAAAATAATTTTTAGCTATAAAATGTTTTTTATATAAATAATTATTAATTTTATCATGCATGCTCACTATATTTTCTTTTTGTATAAAACGCTAATACTTAACAGCAGAATTTCACTTTAAGTTCTTAGTATAGCATCAATCAGAATATGTACTTCACATATAATTTTTTCCCTTTCTATTTTGAGGGAGGGGCATATATATTTTTTATTAAAGTAGCATGGTCATGATTATGATCATTTTGAAAATAAAAAACCATGGAAATGTTCATTATGCAAATATATACAGAATCTCCCCCTCCCCCTTTGCAAACACAAAGAAAGACTATTTATCAATCATTTACAGGGTCATACAAAAGAATTCTGTAAGATAATCGTATTAAGAGAAACATTGTTTACCTACGTATTTTAATTATGTTCAATTATTTGACATATAATGAAATTGATATACATTGCTGAGGTTTGCCTTAAGTTACTTCCTTTATAATAGAAAGTGAATAATATTTAAAGGGACACACAAAAGATTTCGGATGTTATTCTGCACCCGAAATACTGTATTTTAAAGATGATTGCTGAAAGTGCATTTTTAGTTCTTGTTAGGTAACATTTATTGATTTTTAAAAAATTTAAATAATTAACTTTGATTTTCAAATTTTAATGTTTAATTCTAAAATAATTTTACTTTAATATTTATAATTTAATATTTAATCCTTAATTTAATTATCTAAACTTTATGTTAGAAATAATTTTATTAAATTTTTCTTAAAAGATCGTCTATATAAATTTAAATAAATTAAATATCTTAACTCTAATATTTACCTAATTAATTAATATTTTTAAACGTAATTTATAATAATAATTTTCAAATATATTTTCTAACGATCTTTTTATTCAATAGTTAATTATCCGTAACCGCTGATCTGGGCCAATGTTCGTCTTTGGCGCACATTCGATTTTGGCCAATCAGCGTAGCGGATTTTACCGCTCTCCGGAACAACGCTTGAAGGAAAAAAATGTTTTTCTCTCTCTCTGGCGGCTGACTTCAACGAGAACGGACGTGCGGGCTTCGCTGGGATGCTGTAAATTTTTACCAGCATTCCGGTGAAGTCCCCACTGTTTTTTTATAAGTTGATAATAGTAAAAATCTTGAATGATTGTCAGTAGAAGCCTTGTGGAATAATTCCTCTCAATTTACTCTTTTTTTCTGGACGCCGGTCCATCAACAAGGATGAGACGACGCTCCTCCAAATACACTTTATATTCCACGTGTGCCATTAGTACTAGATAGTGGGTATTTTTAAGTAATATGCATAAGTGTCAGTGTGGACCCTACAAGACAGCCGAATTTTGAAACATCGATGATGAGGCCATTGATGAGGTTTGCTACTTCTACAACTCACCAAAATGTAATAGCTGAGAGGTCTGTGGACTTATAAAGGATCCTAGTGAAAGAGAGAACAATCTCCTAAAGAAAGTGTACACATTCTGTGCAGACTAATTGCAAGTGGTCAGATTGAACCATATTTTTTTTGTAATTTGTTTTTAAACCTCACTTACCATCGGTTTAGGATCTTAATACATCTCACGAACTGTGACGGACTAAAAATTCAAATCCCACATATGAAAGGATATGTTTGTTCTTATTTGTATTCTAAGTGACTCTCCTGAAAATCCGTTGGAGTTGTGTATCTAGATTGATTATGCCTTACCTTTGTAATTAATTTTTTAATTGGTGCATTAATTAGGTTTGTTCTTTCTCCCCTTTCCCCCCTTTAAATTTTACATTTATACAAGAGCAAATAAAATGTGTGTTTTTCAATTAAAGTTGTTATCATTGTGATTTATGAAATGCTTTCCTATTTTCTTATTCATAATTTTATGATACATCCATTGGTTGTTAATAAAAAAAAAAAAAAAAAAAAAAAAATTACATTTAGCAATATTAATGACAATAATCTTTGTATCATTGGAATAAATTATATCGTATAATTTATCTGGTGAATTTCACTAGAGAAGATGGGGTGGTTTACTGGTTCAGGTGAGTGAATTGTGTGTTCATTAATTTTTCACCATGTTGTTTCTTTCCCTCCTCTACGCGCACACGATGTACTGCCACTACTTAAATATAACTTTAAAATAATAACTTAATATTCTTTTTCTTATAACCTTTTTTTTAACCCCCTTAAATTAATCAATCTTTTCTTATTTTCTTTTTAATTTTTTTTTTTTTTTTCATTACATAGCAGTTCTGATATGAGTTTTTAAATATAGATTTTTACATATTTTGTTGTGTTTATAAATGTAAATCATATATAGAGTAAGGTGACGAAAAATTAACATTAAAATTCTGAATGGGGTGTCCTCATATTTTGTTCTATGTCTAAACTAATAACTTCTACAAAAATTTCTACCTCTACAAAAATTATTGTTTCAGGTAAAGGTATTGACGAATTACAAGCTGTTTCAAAACTTCAACCAGGAACAGGTGAGGCATGAGCTTCTACTGCTAATGGAGCATTGGTGCCATGGAGACTATAGAGTAAGTGAAGTGTATAAGTTTTGATATAATATTTGTTAATACTGGATTATCAGTTTAAGCTAGTGCTATTCTGGAAAAAAATATAAAGAAAGAAATGCTTTGGCTTGCCATCATCACATCCTTGAAATTATGCTTGAACAAGTTGTTAAGCCACTCAGAGTTTCAAGCAGACCAGACATACTATTATTCAAATGATTTAAAATTCCATGGTTGTCCATCGATCATAGCATATTTCAGATTTCCATAACAGACAATTAAATAAATGAAAAAATAATGTATCATGCATCATGCAAATCAGAGAATTTACTCAAAATCATCTAATGATTTTCAACAAAGGCACAATCACAAGGAATTGAAAGAAGCCATCATTTTCCTTGTATCCAAAAGAGGGTTGACTTTAGAGCCCTAGGTGAGTTGCATCGAGCTCCATAGATGGTGAAAATGAAACATTCACTCAAGATTTATTTATTTAGAGATCAGTTTAAACTCTCTAAGTAGAGATAATCTGGAGTTCACCAAGTTTGCTTATTTGAAGTGAAAATCTACATTCACAACTGGTATCAGGCCCAATGATTTATTGCTCCTGATGAACTTGAAAAAGTATGAAAATGTAAATAAAATCATCCCTTTATATGCTTTGAAGAAATTCCTATGACATTTCTATACTTGTCAGAAGAACTAGATGCTTTTGCATTTTTCAATGATTATGTCTTTTTTGAAAGTATAAGAAAAATGGGGCATGCTTTCAAAATTGAAGAAAACTATGAAACCTCGAAACATACATGGGCTGTTTGTGAATTCATTCTACAAAATGAATCATTTTGTAGAATGAATTTAGAAGAATGATTTTGTAGAATGATTAGCAAGATATTATAAAAAGCATCAGTTTAATTTTTGCCATTGTAGTTTGCACATCTTTTCTGTATTATTTAAATGTCTGTTGGCTATTTAAAACAATGCTTTTTCTAAAATGCCGATTAAGAGTTTTTTCATAACTTTAACCCTCACAACTTCAGGCTTTTTAGTTTTTATCATCTTAAAGAGACAGTTAAAAAAAGTCTGTATTATGAGGCCGTGCCAGATCAACCTGGACCTTACATTTTTTTCTAAAGACTCAGCCATGCTTAACATGTTTTTTCATTCCGAACAGGGATTGGCTTTCTTCTTCATAGGTCTGCATGGGGTTAAATTTTTAGTTCTGGTCTCGACACAATCTGTATTAAAATCATTGTCTCTGACTGGTCTAATCCATGCAAAAATAAATAAAATTTGCTCAGCTTAAAAATTTTTACAATAAGTGCATGTATTTTTAAATCAACATTACTTTACAAATAAAAACTTAAAAACTTTAAAAAAAAAAAAGAATTTTAAAGGACAGTAGATTTAAAAGAAAAAGAAATTAAAATGCAGTAAAACCAGTGATAACGAATCTGATAAACAATCTTATTTTAAATGGAAAAGATCCATGCAAAGGGAATATAATAAAATCTGAGAAAAAATTAGATTCCATTTATACTTCCTAAGAAAGGAACTTGTCTATAACACTTTTTCTTTCCTATGAGACTAAATCTAAAAAGATTTTACTGTGTAGCAAACGATATTAAAGAAAAAGTGAAACATTTACATACAAAGATTCATTAATAAAACAATATATCAGAGCTTTTTGCACTTGCATACCTGCCAACATATCAATTTTGCAATCCTTACAATTTTCTCAATGTATTCTTACATGCTTAAAAATGCATAACATATGCATATGCAATGCAAAAAGTAATATTTCTTAAAAATATTTTCTATGTTATTTTTACATTTATTTTTATATTAAAAAATAAAAACATGAGGTTGCACAAGAAAACTATTTTCCTATTTCATACATTTGGAACGTGTTTCCAAAAAATTGTCCTGCACGATGATCTGTAATAGAAAAGGGCAGACTAAATTCACAGCAAATTTCCTGAAAGGTTACAGCAGTTGAGGGGGTGGAAGAAAGAGTATATCTCAAGGCATTAATTATGCATTTTTACTGGATAGCTTTGATGAAATGCACATTTTTTAGCAATCCTTTCACAAAATTCATGTATTTTACGCGATTTTTTGTTGAAATCAGCGTTTTTTCAACTATCTTTTTACAAAATCTGCATTTTTCCCGGAATTCTTTGACATAATTCACTGTTTTCTGCTACCCTTTCATGAAATTTGCGTGATCTTGTCACGAAATTGGCGTTTTATCCGCAATCTTCAGACGAAATCGGCGTTTTCCCGCGATCTTTGGACGAAATCGGCGATTTATCTGCTATATTTTGTTGAAATCGGCGTTTTCCCGTGATTTTTTTTTGATGAAATTGGCGTTTTTTCTACGATCTTTTGACAAAATTTGCATTTATAAGCGATCTTTTCTCGAAAACGGCGTTTTATCCCCGAGATCTTTTGACGATATCGGCGTTTTTTCCATGATCTTTTGATGAAATTGTCATTTTTTTCAATGATTTTTTGAAAAAATATTTTTACGCGATCTTTTATCGAAAACGGTGTTTTTTCCCGCGATCTATTGACGAAATCGGCAATATATCCGCAATCTTTAGACGAAATCGACGTTTTCCCGCGGTCTTCAGACGAAATCAGCGTTTTATCCGAGGTATTTTTGTGAAATTGCCGTTTTTTCCGCAATCCGCACAGGAAATTCGCGTTTTTCAGCGATCTTTTGACAAACTTTGTTGATAAAAACATCGACGAAATCGTCATATTTTCACGAAATATCGACGAAATATGCGCATTTTCGGCGATCCTTTGACGAAATTTGCTCCGCGCGCAAAACCGTACAATCGTAAAGTTCATCCATACAACCGTACACTTAGAACAAAATCCGTACATTGTACGGCCAAACCGTACAAGTTGGCAAGTATGCACTTGTTAAAAGTAAAACTTACTAGCAAAAGCCATGCTTTGTTTGGATTCGCGAAGCATTATTTTATAAAACAGATATTTGAAAGTAACAATATTTTTTTTTTATTATTATTTTTGCATCTTTATTAAACAAAAACGTTATTTTATGTTTTGACGCATTTTAATTTTTTATTTATGATGTAAAACTGGCATAATAAGATATTTTCGAAGCAAACTTTTACAATTTTTTTTTTTTTAATTTTCAACTAAAAGCTCTTTTAAAGATGTTTTTACAATTTCAAGTAGCCACTGGTGTTTTTTAATTGTTTGAAATATGCATGTTTCCAATCTTTGTAATCAACATCCGATAATCTTTGATAGCTATTTTAGAATAATATATTTGAAGAAAGTTACTTCTTCAAAATCCTATTTTCTGGAAAAAACATTTGAAATCTGCTTTCGTTGATACTATGAATTTTTAACTGTAAAACATTTTATTTTAATTTCTTCGTTTTTATACATGTTAGCGTATGAGAATTGCTGTAATTCTCTCCGCGTGGGAGAACTTTTTACTTTCTGCGAATGGCAACTCAATTAATGGAATTACCTTTTAACGAAGCGCTCTCTCATTCTCGCAGTGACGTTTCCACGAATAATTATTGTTGTGTTTGCGAACTTATTAAAGTCTTATTTTTCTATAAAATCCTTCTGATTAATGAGTCGATATTATTTAGCCACAATACGACCTTCGCAAAAATATTTATAAAGAGCTTGAACCAACAAATTTACACAGATCTTTTAATTTTTCATTTATATAACAAATTTAAGAATTAATTTTATTTGTTTACAATTATTTTGTTGCCAGTTTACAAAAAAAAAAAAAAAAATCCATAATACAATTATTTTAAAATGTTTAAGTGTCATCTGTGCAAACGATTTTGCGGGATAATGAAAACATGTTTTATTTAATAAATTAATCATGATTCTATCTATAATTATTTACTCCATGATTTAAACTTTTTTTTTCTGAAAATATACGCGTTTCATTTTTTATTTATTTGCTAAAATGCGTCCGTATTGGAAATGCATGTAAAATAAATTAATTAAAATAATAATTTTTTTAACGTTTTATTGTAAAAAAAATTATATTCTGCAAATCTACAGATCATAATTTATTTTTGTGTTTAATTTGAAGTTAAAATATTGAATAGTTTTTTTGTAAAGCATACGACAAATTGTAATTTGAGTGGACTAGTAGAGGATTCGCTTCACTCATCCTAATAAACATGAAAAAAGTAAAAACTATAATAAGTATTTTTGGTCAGAATTCACCCATATGAAACATTTTTTACCTATATTGATATAAGAAACTATGTAGAAATTCAGTGGCCTGGCTATGATTTTAACTTTTTCAGGGTGGGCCAAACTTTTTTCTATGGGTCGGTTTGGGACCGGACCAAGACATTTAGACATGTGCAGACCACTAGTGCAAACTACCAGTATATTTGAAAAGCAGGTTTAACATATGTATCAAATTGAAGCTGGTGTTATACACAATTGAAATGAAAAAAACTTCTTTAAACACCATAAAATAAGATAACTGCGCAAGGCCTTTCGAAAGAACTTAGTCTTTCTTCGTCAGGCGCAAAAACAGGTTTAACATAGTTAATCTGTTCACTACTTTTACACTGCTTTCAAAATGAGTTAAAAACTCTTTGCTTACAGGCATGGTTAAGGGTGTAACACAAATAAGAGTGTAGTCACAAATTTTGGATTTTAATATCTCTGTGAGATTTTTAGATATGGAGATGATTTTTTTTTTTGTTGTTGTTTAATTTGGGATTGAATAAGGAATAATTTCCTAATTGGGAATTTTGCCCTACAGGAGACCAAACAAAAATTTTATTTTCATATTTTTTCAAATAGACCCCCTAAGGAGTTGCAATTTATATCATCGTATTTTGCACCTTTCTTATGAAATTTTGTAGTTGGAAGCATGTACCTAGCGATAATATTTAAGGGGGCTCAGGGGTTGAAAACTTTTCAAAAAATCGATTTTTTTTTATGATCTAGTTTGATTATTTAATTAATTCTTAACTCAATGCAAAAAACCGCATAAAAATATTAGCATTTTTAACGTAGTTATAAGCATTTATGTATCAATACTTACATAGCCGCATCCATATAATTTCAACTTTAAGTCGTGTTTTCTCAAAACTTGATTTTTGACGACTAACACCAAAAAAAAAAAAAAAAAACTATTTGATGGAATGGCTTAATTATTTTTTTTGCATGCATATAACATCATAATTTAGATTATGAATTAAGGATATAACTATCACTTAATAAAAACAGTATTAAAAAATCTCTCAAAGTTGAAAATTTAAAAAAACCCTAAACAATACAACTTTTTTTCCATTAAAAATACTCAAAATATTAAACTATCTAAAATATATTAATTCATAATCTAGATAATAATGTTAATTGCATGCAAAAAAAAATAAAAAATAAGCCATTCCATCAAATAGTTTTTTTTTAAATCTTGGTGTTAGTCATCAAAAATCAAGTTTTGAGAAAACGCGACTTAAAGTTGAAATTACATGGATGCGGCTATGAAAGTGTTGATACATAAATGCTTATAACTCCGTTAAAAATGCAAATATTTTTATGCGATTTTTTGCATTAAATTAAGAATTAAATGAATAATCAAATTAGATCACAAAAAAATCATTTTTTTGAAAAGTTTTCAACCCCTGAGCCTCCTTAAGGAGATAGCCTATTGTTTTGCTAATTATGACTCACCCTGTATATAATCGCAAATTTATTATTCATGCATTTTTGCATAAGAGTTCAAAGCTATTTCATCAAAATCTGAATATTTATGAAATTAGTTATACAACAAATGCACATAATTTGCCAAGTGTGACATGATATTTCTAATCTGTCAGATTTGTAAGGACAGTTTTTGATGATTAAGAGCCCACACTACTGATTGAAAAATACCTGGATGATAATATGAAGTCTATAGGGGCGTTCTTTTCAAATATCTCACTCAAATTTTAATATTTTGACATGATTTTTTTTGCATAGGATAGCTGGGGTTGATCCACAATCGGCCTAGTTTTTACTTTTTTGATTTTGGTCTCAGATGTATTTTTTTTTAAATACTTTAACTGTCAGAATTGGTTTGAACCAGTTATGAAACTGAAACTGTCCTAATATAAAACTAATATAACCAAAATCAAAAAAGTAAAAACTAGGCCGGTTGTGGATTGTCTTCAGCTATCCAATGCAAAAAAAAAGAGAAAGATACAAACTTAAAGATACTTTTAATACTTAAATGTAAGGGAAACCTTTTCAAAAAATGGCCATGACATGAGTCAATTTTCACTAAGGAAGCAATTTCATTTAATGCAAAAGGAAGTGAGATAACAACTATTTAATTTTTTTAAAAACTGTAGTTCAAGAAAAACACCAATTTTTGGATGATGGTCGATATGGGAGCTATTTTTTAAGCCAAAAGATGAACATGCAGGGTGCAGCACATTCCTGAAATTGTCAGCAGGAACTCTGATATATGTATGAATGCTAATAATATCATAAATGAAATTGAACAGCGCATCAGAATTCCTAATTAACATTGTAAAAGATAAAAGACACCTAGGACTTATATTATATAACAACATTAGAAAATTTAATTTTTATCTACAGTTGAAATAAAACATAGACAAAAAAGAAGATTTTAAAATGAATTTAACTATCAGCATTTTTTTAAGTTTTACTAAATTTTTAAACAGAGTTTTAAATTATTTTGCATCTTAGATGCAAAATAATTTTAAAATCGAGAGAAATTTTGGCACAGATGTCATATACGCACCACATTTGCTTTTCACCCCTGCCAATTTGGCATTGCATATGTGTGCCAAGGAGAAGATCCACTTAATAAGACTTTAAGATAGTAGATATAGACTAACTATAACAATTGTTAAGGAAATAAAATGGGAAAAGTTAAAGATTTCAGTGAAATGTGCTTATTAAATATAAAACTGCATATATTCAAAATGGCTATAAGTATTAATATTTATCAATTACTGTGAAAATTATATTTAGGGTTTTGTTGCCTATTAAGTTTATTATTTATCACCTTTTTATTTATTGTTTCCCTTTTTATTAAATCCATGTTTGTTTACAGTTATTTTTTATTTTAATTCCTTTAAATCCTTATTTTTATTATACGATATATCAATAATTATTTACATCAAACTATCATTTATTTATTTTTATTTCCTTTTTTAAAATACTAGAATGCCTTTCATTTTTTCACGTAATTTTATTTTAATATTGCAATAAAACATTACGTCCTGTTATTGCATGAAATTTGTAACTTATATTCAAAAGCAAAATTTTCGCCAAATTGGCGGGGAAGTAAAGCATGTGCAAATGTAGTGTGTATATGACATCTGTGCCGAAATTTCTTTCAATAATTTAAAATAAGCAATTTACATTATTTAACATAAATTAAAACTGATTTTAAACTACCTAGTTGGTTTAGCTTCTTTCTTGGGCTTATGACTAATATCTTCATCAGGGAAGTACCTTCTTGCTTGTTCATACATGCAAATACTTCTGTCAAGGGTATCTTTGTCTTCAGCTTTATATATCACAGTTCCATCATTAGTCACTTTTCGCAGATGTGTGCTGAAGCAAAAGCAGATATAATTAGACAAAAAATTTGTTGGCAGGGAGAAAATCCATTTATATAATTTTATGTTAAATATTTAAGAAAAGCATAAAAATAAGATATTAAAAAATCCCCTGGTTCTATCATGCATACCAGAAGACAACAAACTATAGGCTTTGTCACCATTACTTGTATAGAGGAATATTACTCATTTACAATCACTTTCACACACTGAGAAAACATATTAGAGTAAAATATAAATATTTTTGTAAATTTTCAATACATTTCACTACATTAAAGTTAGTATCCTATAAGATTCAAAATTAAGGTACTGCTAATAAACGGCAATGATAGCATTTTGCAAAATTATATCTGAGATAAAATACATTGAAAATAATCATTCAAGTTTCCAGAAAGTAATCAATTTGCTGCCTATGATATGATATATGAGTTAACTTTGAAAAAAATCTAATACACTACATAAAAGGGCTTTTCAATTTAAATCAATGTTTTTAAAAGGGGGAGAATGGAGAGCACATTTTCCAGTAAGAGCATTCTTTAAATATTAAAGTAAATTTTGATATGGATTTTAGCTCTTAAAAATATGAAAAAAGCAAAAATAATGATAAACATAATGAAATTTTGTACTTAAGTTTTGACTTTCAAATAATTAACATTTAAAAAACGTTATAAAAGGTTTTTCTTTTCTTTAAAAAAAAAAAGGTAAAAAGAAAATAGTTTAAAAAATTTACTCCTGAAATTTGCAACATAGCCAAATTTTCTTTTAAAAGGGAACAAAAACACTCTTTGAAATAACTTTATAGCTAATCTTGCTTATAGATAAATGTTAGAAATTTGTTTCTAGAAAATTGGTTTCTATGCATGACAGATGCTGGTTGCACATTTTTTAGATGATTTTGTTTTGTTCTAAAAAAAATTTGACTGCCTTCATTTTTTTTCCCCCACAACAGTTATGTCTTTAAAGTATGAATTATCATCTGCTACCTGAAATTTTTTGAATAAAACAGGGTTCACACTCATTTTTCATGCAAAAAATCCCTTAATAGATTTTCCTAGATGTACAATTTTTCCATGTCAACAATTACAACATTTTTTTTTTTTTAAACCAGTAGCGTGATATCGCCCTGATCTTTTTATACTAAAAATAAAATACAAATGAGGTAATCTAAAAATTTAAGTTTATACATCACATATATGAGCAATATGAACAGAGCTTTAAAGAAAAAAACTTTAATCTGTGTACAACAGAGAAGAAGTCTGCATGCATTGTGGGTCTGCCCTTAACAACTCGTAAGATTACTGTAAGAACTTGATTTTCACTATGTACAGTAAAGCATCGTTTATACGACGTTTACATTTATACGATGTTTTAATGTGGTCCCGATTCATTCCTATTCATTTTAATGTAAAAATATATCTTTTATATGACGCCCAAAATCATTTATATATTGATTTTTTGATTTTGTATTGGTTTATTTTTGTTCATTTTTCTTGTGCATTTTACGAACGAGAAGAAGTTGGCAGCTATGAATGACACCAAAGAGCGTGTTTAAATGCACTCCACATTATAAAAATGGGGGCTTGTGTTCGATTAATCTGAAAAATCAGCTTACGTGTAACAGATTACACTGGGAGGGGTCATTCTTTTTTCAGGTATGGTCGGCTTTCCCGAACTATTTTAAGTTGCAAATAGACTATCCTTCTAACTTTACCAATATTGGCAACTTTTAGTTGGCCATGCGGGGTTTTTGATCTTTCACTTTAAATGGAAAGGAAATGATGTACTGTAAATGAGGAACCTTTCGGTGAAACATAAATAAAGGTACGCATATTAAAATTGCTTACTAATCCCCCCACCCTCGTTTTTTGGTTTGTTTAATTTACAAATTCATGCAAATCATCACGTTAAACATTAAAATTAAGTGAAATCAAAATTAATTCTAGTTTTGGAAGTGAAAATCAGTTATATGTCGTTATCGTTTATACGACGTTTTTCGGTAGTCTCTTCGGCGTCGTATAAATGATGCTCCACTGTAATTTGATTATCTTTTTGAAAAGCATTATGAATAATAGGACAGCTACAAGTGCCAATATCAATTTAACGACATGCTTTATTTTTCTAAAGTTCCTCTTGAACAGTTTATAAATCTCATGATGTTAGAAGCTGTATATAGAGATCAAATGAATGTCACCAGATGTTGAAAAGAGCACAGATTAAATATAACAAATGTTATACTCAATCGGTAAGGAAAAGTGACTAGTTTCCAATTCTATGTATTAAGATGTTAGAAGAAGGGTCTTAGTTGAAATTCACTATGATTTCACAAAGCACGCAAATAGCAGCGATTTACCTCGATTTTCCAGAGTAGCAAATCAATTTCCCAGGTTTGGCGAAGTTTTTTGCATCATCCCCTGAGATTCCCCTAATTTTTTACAACCAAAATTTATCCCCTGATTTTCCCAGAAATCCCAAAGTCCATTGATGAGTATGAACCCTGTAAAAGCAAAAAGCAACAGATGAAAGTCTGTGATTTTACTATTTCCAAAGAGAATTATTCTAATTAAGCTACTATAAAACCACATCAGAGTGATTACTGGCAGAACTTTCATCCCTATAATAATAAGGCTCTAGTGGAAAGCAATAGAATATATTATGTCAGTGATGCTCATCATATCTATACTATCACATCAAATGTGATTGAAATTAAGGAAAAAATTCTAATTTTGACCAATGAATGTCAGCTTGCTTAATTCTTTATTTGAGAATCAAAGTATTTGTAATTTTGTAGTGATGATTAGTAATACTACAACGTTGTGTATTACATACACAAATACAATATATCAACAACTAATTGATTAAAATAACATTTAGATTCACCATGTAAAATAAAATGCACAAAATGATCTATTTCTGCAGTACTTGACTATGTGAATTTTGCATAACACTTGTGCTTATTTTTGTATGAATGGCACATATGTTTATGATATATAATTCTTCTTTTTTTATTATTATTAAAAGAATACCGTTTACAGGGCCATTCAAATTAATATGTTAACACAGCATAAGTAACTAATTTCATCTTTTAAGCAGAAAGCTCCTATAGCAGGTGTTACTATAGCCTGTTTCATTATATAATAAAATTTTTCTTGTTTACATTATAAATGAACGTACATAACAATGGTATTTTCTCTAACTGAAATATTTATATGCATTTTGTCCCCATCTTTATTTTAATTCTCATGTTCTTCAATACAGGGGTATTTTTCTATCATTCTTTTTTTTTATTTTTGACATTTGGAATAAAACTGGCAGTATCGGCAGAAATTACTACATCATCGGGTTATAAAACAAAATTATGACATAGGGAGAAATAATAAACAATAGATAAATAAATGATTGGTCTGTTTTAGCAACAATTTATATGAACAGCATAAGGGCCAATTCCTTATTTAGGTGGTAATGACATTAAATTTCGACATTCATTTCAGCCAGATTTCAACACATTGAATTACACTGATTAATACAATACAAATATATCAGTCTGCCTCATAATATCTTTAATATGGTTTGATAGGATTGGTATGGGTTGCCAATTGACGATACTATCACATTATCGAATTTTAGCATGAATTTCTAATATGTCGTGAATATCGATTTGTACAATATATATATTTCAGTGTGTCTCACAATATCTTAGTAGAATATAAGCATAACAGGGTTCCAATCTTCATACTGGAAATACTATAGTACAATTGAGTTTCAATATGAAACTTTAACCAACTGAAGATATTGATTGGCAAAATACAAATATTTAGTCTACTTTGTGATATCTCAGAGCAATAAGGCAGAACCAGACGCCAATTCGCCAATACTATCATGTTTTCAAATTTCAGCATGAAATTTTAACATATTTTGCAGATCTTGACTAGTATAATAAAAATATCATAATTTGAATTATGATATTTTGATACAATATGAGAATACAAGGACAAAAGTGTGAGTAATAAGTTAGCTTGAAGCCTATTAAAAGCCACACCTTTTTTTTTTAAATCCTAGTATACCCAACTTAATGAAAACAACATTTAAATTTTCCGAGGTGTGAAGGGAAATAGTCTATGCTAGGAGTTAACTTTCCCCTGACAGTTGTCAAGAAAAAGGGTGTAATTGATTTTTTCAAGTTTTTGGCTCATTTTAACTTTATAAGATTTGAATCTTTTTAGAAAATATTCTAAAATAGAATTGGTATCTTTAAAGTAACCACCATGCCATATTTCAAGTTTCAAATTCATCATTTTTTTATTTATTTATTTTATTTTTATTTTTATTTTATTTTTTATTTTATTTTTTTTTTTTTTGAGGGGAAGGGGGTGGGGCACATGTATTTACATTTCCCATTTCAAATTTTAAGTTTATGTCCTTAACAATTTAATAATAATTTAGAATTCTTTAAAACGGTTAACACTCATTTCAATTTTAACTGTTGTCTGCAACTATTTATGTCTTAACAGCAGTAACTGTCAGTAACAGCCATGTCAAATTACAAGCTTCCATCTCTAGCAATTCTGTTAGAAATCATAATTTAAAGCGTTTTAAAAAGTTTCTCGCTTGTTTTGTCTTATTCAATTTAGTATTTATTTGTAAGCCACCCTGAATGAGCATTTATATCTTAAACATAATCGACTATGCCGAATTTCAAATTTCTAATAATTTCAGTATCACAAAAACTTTCAGCAATTTAGAACTTTCACTTTGATTACCTTTTAAATTTCGATTTAAAAAAAAAAACTGTTCTGTGCAATCATTTAGGTCTTAAAAGTAGTATCCAAATCAAATTTCATGTTTATATCCTTAAATATTCTGAAGAAATAGCAGTTTAGAAAGTTTTTTGGAATACATTTTTCTCATTTGATTCTATTAAATTTCAGAGATTTGGAAACTTTAGAGTTTTTATTTCTTATAAATTATTACAATATCAAATTTCAAGTTTGACTCTCTTCAATATCAGAAAAATCACAATTTCATGTTTTTTGCTCCTATATCTCCATGAAGTTACTGGCACCAGAATAAAGTATAACCTATGTTGGAGCAGGAACTGTCATATACTAGCCACCATTACTTTCAAAATTGGTTCGATAGTTCCAGAGAATACCCCTGCAAATAAACAAATGTTGCTTCTATATAATTTTGATTGATAATGTTGTTCCCATTTACCTGAATAATTATAAAAATCATGTCAATTTTATTTTAAAAAAAACATATTAATTTTCCCTATTTCCCTTAAATAATTTACACATTTTGATAACAGTATACCTGAATAATTTTGTGGTATAATGTGTAATATCAATAAAGAAAATCACATAGTAACTCTTAATAACAATCTTGTAGAAATTAAATCTAATTCAATAAAGTTAAATAATGACCTTATTTAATTTTCATTTAAGTAATTATCAATTAAATTAATCGACATTGAATTAATCCAGATTAAATCAATCATTAAAAAAAATGCTTAAAAGAGCAATTATATTTTCAATTTTAATCATTAAATCAGGTTTAAATTTTGGATGATTGAACAGTTAACTGACTAGCCAATCAATTAAAAAACAAAAAAGTACTTGATTAATGCCAACCCTGGTTTATACATTTCACAGTGTGAAGCCAGTTGTGACAAGTTTGAGTCTATTGAATTCCTACTTTACACATGTTTTTTGCCTTTGTTGTGTATGTCACTCTTTCAAAATGTTGAAAAGAAAGTGTTTATGCCTTTTTTGATAAATTAAATCTTTTAGATGATGTTGATAAAGGAATGCAAAAGAAAGATTTGGCTATTAAGCACAGTTTAGCAGCAAGCAGTGTTTTAACCATTTTAAAAAATCACTCTGCTATTGTCGAATAGGCAATTAATAAGAATGTAGATAGGAAAAGATTTAAGCAACGTATGTTTGAAGATGTCACAACATGATTTTAAAATAGGTACAGTCGACTCTCGTTAATTCGAACTCATCGGGACCACAAGAAATGTTCGAATTATGGAAAACATGCTTAATATGGTACTATTACAAAGGAATTAATGTTATAGTGTTTTTTTTAATTTATTTCGTCTGTTATCATTAGAATATGACTTAATATTAAATTAGAATGTACAAATACATAAACTATTTAAAAGATTAGAAACAAGCACCATGGAAGAAAAATTTAAAATGTCACTGATGAACAGACGGGGCACTAAGAAAGTGGATATCAAATGCATTGCATTATATGAATACTCTTCCAGAACAATTTTCACAAAAATCAAAGAAAGAAAGTTATTCAAAATATCTGAAATCTGTGAGAAAGTAAGAAAAATGAAAAATCGGAATTCTCGTTAGTTCGAATTAAGCGAAGTCGAGAGAAAGTGAGTTCGAATTAATGAAAATTTTTAATGTTATTCAGCCATTGAAAATTTCGGGACTTCATGTTTAGTTCGAATTAAGTGAAGATTCGAATTATCCAATTTTGAATTAATGAGAGTCGACTGTAGCTATGATCAGAGTTGTACAGCATAGATGCACGTGGGCATGCCATGCACAGAAAATTCTATGAACTTTGCAGAGATTTTAGGAATGAAACAATTTTTATTTTTGTAACTTTTTTAGTATAAAAATTTTTTTAATAATCTTCAATTTTATGTATGAATTATTTACTGTAAGGGCATAATTAAAGCCATGCAAAAAATGTGAATTTTGTCTGTGAATCGCATAATAAATGTTAATTTCATCGACAGATAACTCTAAAAAATGTGAGTTACGTCCATAAATCGCATAAAATATGCAAATTTTATCCATGTCAAAATAATATAACACATAATTTTATTAAACATTAAATTAATTTGTAGAAAGTTTTTGACCCAATATTTACATGCGCAGAAAGTTTTTGGTTTTAAATAAATCTGGCTATGATATGGGAAAAAAATCTGCCAGTCTGCAGCTCAATGATCCATGATAAAGCCTCAGATTTCGCTAAAGAATAAGGACAATCAAATTTTAAAGCTAGTGTCAAATGACTGGATAAATTTGAAAAGAGATATATTATGCATAAAAACATGCCAGGAGAAAATACAGATGTTTCAGAAGAAATATGTGGAAAACAGAAAAAAGAAGCTAAATGTTTACCCAATAAAACCTTAACTTTTAAAGATGACAAATGCTTCAGGGCAAAGCATAGCTGGGAAAGAATAACTGTTTTGTTATGTGTGAACATGACTGATGATGAAAAAATAAAACCACACGTAATTGGAAAAGTAAAAACCCCAGATACTTCAAAAGTTCAAAATTTTTAGTGATAGATTATGATTTTAATAAGAAGTCATGAATGACTTGGGAGATTTTTGTTAAATGATTTTTAAAATGGAATAATCCACTTAAAAAATATCATAAAATTGTGTTGCTGATAGATAAATGCCCTACACATCCATAGAACTATGCATCAAAATGCAAATTGAAGAGCGTGAAATATATATTTTATTTCTGCCTATACAACTTCTAAACACCAGCGATTAGAACAAGGAATAATAAAGAAAAGCTTAAAATGCATTATCAAAAAAGAATCTTCCAAAAAATTATTTTGCCCCTAGGAAAAAAAAAACAAAAAAAAAAAAAAAACAATGCGATGCAAAATTAATTTGAGAACTTGTATATTAAAGCAAGTGAAAGCTTGGGAATGTGATGTAATTTCATCGACTGTACAAATATGTTTTGTGAAAGCCGGTTTCAAAACTGATACTGAATTAGATGTTTCTGACTCTGATATCTGTTTGTCAGATGAGATAGAAAAATTGCAGCAACTGAAAGACATGGGACATCTTGAAAAAGTACAGAACCGTCTAACTTTTTGAACGCTGATGAATAGTGATATAGTGAAAACTGAATAGCCTACTAACGATAAGATATTTCAAAGAGTAATAAAATGTAGTGAGTAAACTACAACAAATAATGATGAGGATAATGAAGAAGAAATTAGAAGAACTTAAAAAAAGAAATATCAAAAGCATTCTTTTTAAGCAAAAGGGGATTCATAAAAATGCTACAGAGGAACTGTTCAAATATCTACAAAAATGAGAAATTACTTATAAACAGTGCATTTTTTATAAGAAACTTGTAAAAAGTAATATTACAAACATTTTAAAATTAAAAATTTGGAATACTAAGAAAAAAGAAAAGGTATGCTATGCCTTGGTTTTTGTTTACCTCTTCTTTATTATGTGTTTTTTAGACATTATTCTAATTAAATTTTTCTCATGTACCTACATTGCATAAAAATAAATTTATTGCCCAAATTAAAAAATATTTTTCCAACATTTCTATTTTATGTGTTTCATTTTATACATGTATGTAATATGATATGAATTTCATGAATTTAAGTTGATTTCTATTTAACAAATTTTCTTTATAACGAAGTACTTAAGTGTAATGATGAGGCTTTGTTAAATGGAAGTTTTACTATATATATAAACTTGGGTAAGATACAATGTTAAATGATAAACTTTTAGTGCAGTGAGTCTAAAGACTCAATATGAAATTAAGAGTATAATACAAAGTAACAAAAATGAAATGCATCCACATCAAAGCTTATGCATAGTTAATTTTATTCTAAAAAGCTAAATATCCTTTCAATTTTTTTTTTTTTTTTTTTTTTTTTTAATGGATATTTACATGTGTCCCAAACCTTATATTTTTAAATAAAGATATAGTTTAAATTTTAATCAGCATGAAAAGCTGTTTTATGCCATGTTTATAATGCATGAATTTTGTATCAGAAGAATATTTTAAGAAAGAAGATTACCAATGTGGTCAATGTCGTACATGCAATTTACCAAGAACTGGGGCCTACCAAAGAAGCATCAATTTTCAAACAGTAAAAATTAATACCTAGAACTTTATAACAAACACAATGCCAAAAGAATATTTACCTGTTACAGAAATTGCAATTTCGTAATTCTGGACGAATATTAATAAGATCATTTTTCAGTGTATAATCATATTTCATACCATAATCTGAAATAGAGCAACAATCAAATCTTAATACATTAGATAAAATAAACAGGAACATTCCCATACATAACTAGTAAGAAAATCCAAAATATAATGTACTAAAAAAATTAAAGTTCATATCAAAATTTTTAAGAGAATAGCTAAGCGACATATATATTTATATATTTAATATTTCAGTTTAGACATGTTGGTAGCAGAGAGTATAAAGAAAGAGTAGAAGTACTTTATTCAAATAAAGCTTTGGAGATAAAAAACAACCATAATTTACTTATTTATTTTGAAATAGGTAAAGCTGAGCTCTACTCAATTCATCTGCTTGATTATTCAGATTCAGAGAATGAATAATGTCTACTAGATGGAGCTTGCTGTCTAAACTTTTATGCAGGGCCGTAGCTAAGGAGGCGCTATGGGCGGCTCAGCCCCCCTAAAATATTTTGAGCCCCCCCCCACCCCCCGGAAAAAATTCCACGGTCACTAAAGGAATTTCTGTTCTGAAAATTCAAATGAAATGTCGTTCAAAAATCTAATTTAGTTTTGAGATCTTTTCACAATTTTGCAGAGTTACTAAATTGTATCTAAAATAAGTGTTCAACTCTCCCTCATCTTATTTGTACATATGAAGCTAACATGATGCTTAATTTTACACAAGTTATACACTCAAAAGTTTCATCATCATGTATTTTTCTTAGCATAAAATGAAGTTATTACAACAGTTTAATAATAAACATATTACCTACAATGTGAATATGCACAAATTTATCTTTCTGTCACAGAGAGAGAGAGAAAAAAATATGAGCCCCCCCCCCCCCCCTTAATGTTCACTTCTAGCTACAGCCCTGCTTTTATGCCAGTGCCATTTTTGTTCAAATCATCATCCATTTGTACGTTATTGAGATAAAGGTCTTTTTTTCGGCACATTTAACCAAAAGGATTAATGTACAATTGCTGTTTTTACTAAACAGTGTTAATGGACTAAAAAAACTATTGTATTAGACTAAAAAAAAAAAAAAAGATATTATTTATACAACAGCCAAATCCAAATTGACACAACATAATATTATTTCTGTCAAAGATGTCAGTGTTTAAGTAAGTATGCAGAATGCTTGCATAAAAAATATATGACAATTTAATTAGTGTTATCTTTAATATACAAGGTGATGCTATATGATTTTCCTGGTAACAAATGACAAAAACTTTGCTCTAAATTATGAAAGAAAGAAGCAAACCGAACAAAAAACAAAGGAAACAAAGTTTTGATTACATATTTCACAAGCACTCTATGTGACTCACTTTAGTCATAAGAAGACATCTTAATCCTTCATGAAAAACATAAAACTCAAATCGAATTCAGAGTGGAATAACACTTTTCATCTTGTGTTTAAAATGACTAAAAAAAAATACTATTTACTAAAAAGGTGCAATAGGATTTTATTAAAATTTTCACATTACAAGATTGATTGGTCTTTAAAACTAAAAAATTGAAAACGATCGTAAAACTTTGAAATGATCCTGGTAGCAATAGAAAGGTCTCAGGAGCCTTTTCAGGGTTCATACTCTATTTGAATAACAAAATTCCCTGATTTTTCCAGGCTATGTCTCTTACAATTCCTTGACAAACAATTCATAACATTTTTAGAAATTTGAATTTCAATTCTATATCTTAATGAATGAACTGATAGAACAAAAGAAAATACATTGATATATTAATAACAATAAAATGTAAATTCACCTCTGAAAATGAAAATAACTTACACATTTGAAACTAAATCTATATCATTTTATATTTAAAATGTAACAAATATAATAAATTAAAAACAATTAAATAAAAAAACCCCACTAAAATACAATTCAGATGAATTCAAAGTAGCTTTTTAGTCAAATAACTAAATTTATACATATTAAACATTCAAATTTTTTGAGACAGTTCAACTCATCATATTATTTTATTTGTATTATTTCAGAAATAATTTATTGTGTAAATTTAAATTTTTTGCCTTTTAACATTTTAAATTCAGTTACAACTTTCCTTTTTCGTAATTTTCTTATTTAAATATTTGACAATTTGTATAGCTCAAAGATCTTTATGTTAAAAATGTGAATTTATAAAAAATTCTATTTGTAGGTGAAAAATCTAAATTTTTTTGCAGACAGACCTTGAAACTCAAGAGAATTCTATCACATGACAGGGTGCCACTCTAATCTTGAAAAAAAATTCCCTGTACTGCAATGCATTTATTCTATGTTGAATGCGCAAAAATATATGTGTGTATGTATGCTAATTAGACATCTTATAATTTACCATTACCCAATTAATTGAGCAAATATAATGCATTATATGATATGAGCAAATGAAAAAACCCTATAAAGTTGTTACACTTATTATTAAATCCTAAATTTTACATTAATAATAATAAAAACAGTAAAGCAATACTCAAACATTCTGCTAAAAAATACTTTGAAATACTTGTAAATGAGTGTCAAAATATCTAAAAACTTTGTATCTAATAATTTAAAGAATATAAAATTTTAAAAAATCTTACCTAAAAATCAACTATCTTGAACATAATATCACAAAAATTTCAGAAATAAAAAAGAAAAGAAAAGAAGAAAAGCTACTTGCTTTATGCATTCAAATTGATATTTATATTAAAATACAGGGCACATAAAATATAGGATAACTTTGATATACAACATTGGTTTATTTTTTATCTTAAAAAATATCATAAGATAATATTCGGCTTTCAAAATGATAGCTGAAGAAAAATAATTTATGTTTGGATATAGTAGGAAAAAAAATTCCCTGTTTTCCAGAATTTTAAGGATTTTTTCAAAATTCCCTGGATTTTCCCTGTTTTGGGAGGGGATTTTAAAATTCCCTATTTTTTCCCGGTTTTCCAGGTTCTCCAGGTGGCGTGGCAACCCTGCAAGATAGCACACACACACAAAAGAAATTCCCTGACTTTTCCAGATTTTAGAAAAAAATTGTCATTTTCCCTGACTTTTTGAGCACTTGTCATTTTCTCTGACATTTCCTCGTTTTCCAGCAATGTAGAAACCCTGCTTTCCTATTTTTACAAATGATTTTTAGCATCATTTATTTTTTAGTTTTACAGATCAGTTAATCGTGTAACAGGAAAAATTTCATAAAATTCTATTGCACCTTTTTAGTAAATAGTTTTATTTTTAGTAACTTAACCCTTCACTGCAGATTTTTTCTTTGTTTGAAATCTAAATTTTAGTCTAATAATGGGAAAATAGTAAAAAATAAAAATAAATCTAAAAATTTCAGCTAAAATTTGATATTTTATGAATCCTATATACACAATTAGTATTTTTAAATATTATGTTGCTATATTTTGCATAATGGTCTTAAATGAATTATTTTTATCTGCTTCACACTCTGCAACTTTCTTTAGATTAATATTTTTAAGTATTCAGTAAAAATAATAAAAGTCAATTTAGCCTTAATAGCTTGATCAAAAATATTTTTTGTTTTTGAAGAACAAATTCTAATTTTTTGTCAAATGCAGTTATCTGAGATGGATAAAATAAGTGTTATTTCATTCTCTGGCCAGTTCTTGATCAGTTACAACAATCCTATTAGCCAAATTCATGGCACATAAAATGAATTATAGTGTTTTTAGGTGTGTGCTAGATGTGACACATGATGCAATGAAGAGTTAAGCTAATATTCACTATGTGATTTTTAAAGATAAGTTATAGGGTTTTTTTCCCGACTTTAAACCATTTATTACATGCATTGGTTATTCAGATGTACTATGAACATTACTTATGCTCCAACTTAATACAGATGATGATTACCATATTTTTGGGTGTATAGTCCGCAGCTTATACAAGAAAAAAACCCTCGAAAAAGCCGTTGTGGCTTATACACGGTGCGGGTTATACAAAGATTTTTTTAAAAAATTAGAAATCGTGATATTTTTTCTACAATTTTTAAACCTCAAAAATTTTGAATGAAACATCGAAATTTGTAATTTTTTACGCTATGCCGCGAAATATAGAGTTCTCTCATGTTTGTAAAGGCCTTTTTTTTATTGCTTAAATACAGTTATTTCTGGGTTTGGAAGAACTGTCGCAACTATCTCCAAGCATTGCACTAACCGGCAGCGAGAAATAATGACGCTCAAATGCAGTTTGCTCTTGATTTGGAGAGGATAAAAACAACAGCATAACATGTTACTTCTTTTAAACTTACTTTTTGCTGAATAAGTCATTTTAACGTTAACTATAATCAGTTTTTTAGTAGAGATGTGTCATTTGTTGAGGAACAATTCAAAAGGGGCGATTCCGACAGTGGAACTAAAGGAACGATTCCAGTCTGTAAAAAAGAATCCGTCCTTTTCGGAACAATGTCACGGAATCGCTCCTTTTTTGAAATGGTTCCCCAAAGGATTGAATCTCGGAATCGGTCCGAAACTCCGAAAAGGGCAAAATCCTCGGACGCATTCCGAAATGAAACAACTCCGAAAAGGTTCGATTGCTCGGACTCGTTCTGAAAAGGAGCAATTCCTCTGCCTCGTTCCGTAATGAAACGACTCTGAAAAAGGAAGGATTTCTCGGAATCTGAAAAAGAGCGACTCCTCTGAACCGTTCCGAAATGACATAAATCACACACTTTTTTTTGTTCTTTACAACAGGGCAGGGTAGATTTTTTTTTTGAGAAATAAACTAAAAATGATCTTAAACTCAGAATTGTCAAGATAGAAAAGGTTCCAGATTTTGGATTTTGTACTCTACAAACACAAAGGGGTGTTGCAGTACCGATTCGCTAGCAAACTATTTCCTGATATTTTATCCATAGATTTTTTTTTAGGTCTCGCGTATAAGTCGACTCCCCCCCCACTTTGAAATTCTTTTTTCGTCTGAAATTTCTCGACTTATACGCGTATATATATTTTAATGGCTTCTAACTTCAAACCCTGATCGAAATATGCATTCATAAATGGTGTACAGCCCGCAGACTATACACCGATGCATCTCTGCGGCTTATACACGAACTTTTTTTATTGCACTGCTCGATTTAGGAGTGCGAGCTATACACGGGGTGCAGGTTATACACCTGAAAATACGGTATGTCAACTTGATACATCAGTCATGAGCAGTCTTCACATTGTCTGGCTTGCAATGTCCTATCATTTAAATTATATCTGCGAAACCAAGCCAAGTTTCACTTATAAAATTAAATAAGATTTCAAATTTCTGTTTGTGTTGTGTTACAATATCTTCTAATCATTATTTACAATTAAGTTATTGTCATTTGTAATAAGGATAAGCAATTTGACTCGCCCTATATTAGAAAATTATTATAATTTCTGCGACACTTATCAATCTGGAATACTAGATGAACAATGATTTCTATATATACAGTAAGCTATTTCATCATTAAACATAAACATTGAGGAATAAAAAGGAAATACAAAAATTAATAACAAAGCAGAATACGAAGAACACAATTATAGAATTAAAAACCAATATCTGTTCATGATTACCTTGGTGCGACAAGTTAGAGTCTTGAATTTTCTTGAAATTCTGAAAGTATGGGCTACACATAGCACTGTTATTGGAAGGCCATTTTTCTTCGGCACGATTCAGTTCACAAAGTGCCCTACACACTAGGCAACGATATAATCGGCCTTCTTGAACAGCAGTTTTCGTTCTTTCTAATACCATTGCAGGTTTAGCACAAAATAATACTGAAATAAAAAGAAGTTTTCTGTACACACAGAGTTAAAGACACATCAATAATTAATTTTTGTGCTTCAAAACAAAATTAAACAGACTTAAAAACAAGATTTCGGGATAGTGAAAAAGCAAATTATTCTTCCTAATTAATTACTAATTAATAAAAATGAGATGTATTTTATATATTACACAAGCAGTTCCCAAACTATGGGTTGCGACAGCCATTTTAGTGGGTCATGGAAACAGTCGAGATTTGTCACAAAAACATTTTGTATTTCATCTGTTAAAAAAAATGTAACAATTTCAACAGCAATTAATATTTTAAAGGAAATCCTTAATTTCCATATGAAGAAATATACGAGCAGAATATTTAGAAACATCTAAATAAACACTGAATTCCTTGATGGAATTCAACACAACATACTCGTGTAAACATGTTTTCTGTACTTGGCTGTTTTTGAAAAACAAGTGTAGAAAAAACTGTGTTGAAAGTGAATTAAGGCTTAAATTAACAAGTTTTAACCTTGATATAGATGCTTTCATCGGTAACCACCAGTTTCAGAAAACGCACTGATTATAAAGTTAAGTTTTGGCAGTAACTAATTGTATTTTTAAATATCTTTGGAGTTTGTGTGTGTTGTTAATTATTATTCCACTTACACACATTGGAATTATAAATTGTTGTTTTCGTTGATAGCATATCTTTTGTATGAAAATTTACCTTTATCGTACAATTGGATTTTTGATGAAAATTAGATTTTGTTAACTTTAATAACATTGTGAATAAATTTAATGAATGCTTTACAATAATTAACATTTTACGTAAAAAATAATAGAAGCAAATTTTTTTAAATAAGAATTTTTTGATTAGTTCATTGTTTAGAGGAAGTTAACTAGATAATCGTTTACATTTTAAATTACAATTATTTTATAGTTAACAGATAAGTAAATTTAGAATATTTTTTAAGATGAAATGCTAGAATTCACAGTATTTTATCTCTCTTCTGTGAAAAGAAAAAAAAAATGGCAATTTTTTTTTTTTTTTTTTAATAAGAGGAATAAAAGGAATTCTCTAAATTAAACATTAAAGACTAAATGCTCTAATGACTGCACTACGTTAAAGTTCCATCAATGTGTTGGTACAATTGATGACATGAAATATAACAAAGAAATAAAGTCGATGTGTAAAAACTTGAATGGTTTGCAACACAAGTGACAAGTTCAAGGTGGCCTAGTTATAAAGTTCCTTGATATTTCCAGATTAGCGTTAAAATAATAAATTTTTTATAGATAATTTCCTTAACAATTATATTTTATACAGTCTTTATATATAGAGATATATTTTTTTTAACTTTTACTAAGTTTGTATAAAAAAAAAAAAAAATCACACCACAATTTCTTATACATATACAGTAGACTCCCTCAAATCCGCAGAGCTTGGGACCAGAGGTTGTGCGGATTTTAGAATTTTGCGGATTTCTGGTCATTGCTTTGTTTACATTTTTTAAACAGTAATTTGAGTGCAATTAATGGTGCAATCGGAACTATAATGAGTGCTTACAATATAATAAAATAAGTAATAAACTAAAATAATAAAAAATTAGATAAGTTTTAAAATGATTAAAGTACTAATAGCAAAGGTCAAGTTAATAATCAATAGTGTATGATTAAATATACATTATAAAGATTAAATGTATTTTTCCAAAATTATTCAACAAAACTTGCTTCATAAAAGTTCATTACTAATTCACATCAAAATCATGAAATAAGGATTTTTTTTTTCAAGTTTAGCCAAGCTTAACCAAAAAATCTTGATTAATGCATAAATATATTTGGTAAAAAGATCGTGATTACCAGTGATATCTGAAATATCTTGAATTTTTTCCAAAAAAATTTATTCTTCCTTCATGAAAGAAACATGAATTAGAGTACTAAGAAAATTACAAATAAAAAAAATATGGAATTGATACAAAACTAAAAAAAATCAAATTTTGTCCCAATATCCAAACTGAAAGTTTCATTGTTTACATTCATAAAATATGTGTGGATTTTAGAGAGTTGCGGATTTCTGGTTTGCGGATTTGAGGGAGTCTACTGTAATAAAAAATAAACATTACTGCTTGTTATATTCTACTGTACTGTACAATGTAAGAATATTGTGTTATCAAAACGACATCTAGTAAGGAGCTGAATAAAAAATTATTGTGCATCACGGTAATGCCAATAGGGACAAACCTCAAATAAGAATAATTGTTACTTGTCTATTACCCTCTCGACCACTTTTCATATCATAGGGGGGGGGGGGGAAACAGATAATTATGGTGTTACATTCAGCTGATGTCAGATGAATTTACATGCATTTTTCATCTCATCAAGAGATTTTTAATTTGAAAATTTCATCATATTTTTATCAATTTTTTCAGTTTAATATGTCCTTTAACAATAATGAAATAATAAAAACACTATAAAAATATTATGATGAATAGAATCTATCAATTTTAACTGATGTCAATCATTTATCCACAAGTTGAAACAATAATTAATAAAAGTTAATTGAGAACTGGTGGATTTAATTCCAAAATAACAAAGGTATAAAATAATGTTTGTTTTTAAATTCAATGCTAGCATGTGATTTGCATTTTGTTTATTCTGCATATAAGTCAAGTTAATATTATTTTTATGCTTTCTTTTGCATTTAAAAAATATATATATATATATATATGCAGATTTGTGTTCTGTCATCTAAAGAAAGTGAGGCAATAACTATTTTCAAAAATATGAAATTTTGCCAAAAAAAAAAAAAAAAAAAAAAAAAAAAAAAAAAAAAACATACTATGAGATTATCTACAAACTGATAAATAATAGTGGTGTGATGTGAAAAACTATGATAAAAGAATAGCCATTTGAAAAAGGAAGATATTGGATGGCTCCAAAAATATTTGTAATGGACACACTGGATAATTATTAGAAATGTTTTTACTTTTGCTTAAAGTATCAAATGTGTAAAAAATAGAGATGGAAAATATTCTCACATAATCATTACATTTGATTTAAAATTTTCCAAATCTTAAAAATAAGGGTTTCAATTAATAAATTTTTAATTTGGTGACTTTTATTTAAGTTTGACTTCACTCGATTCTACCAATTATTTGCCAATCTTGACCTTCGCTTGAATGATGCCTTTCAGCATAACTAAAGAATACTGATCACTCTAACTCAAACACCACATTCACTTTAAACAAATTTACAGACCAGTATTCCAACATACCTCCATTGCGCACCACATTGTCAATGATTTGCATATTTCCGATGTTAATGCATGCACTATTATTTAATTAACATAAATAATTGCAGCATTGAGCATTGGTTGCAACATTAACAAAGTGAGCATATTTCTTCTCATTATCTTTTAATTTTGATGACCAGTGTACAAACAATTTTCAATTATTTTTAAAAAATTTGTTCACCAATTATGGCAACTCCCAAAACATGTGCTTAGATATTTTTATATGTTTTTTTAATCTAAAATTTTAAATATGAATGGTTCTCACATATCATGTGGGAATTTTTAATAGAAATATACAAAGAGAGCAGAAAAGACTCGGCCTTTAAATATTGGTACAATAATGAAGGGTTTACGGAAAGAAGATAAATAAGATGCAAACATTAATCACATAATTATTTATGAATTCTCAGTGTTTTTCCACTGAGTGGCACACACAATACACAATTCATGTTTTTAAAAGTTAATTATGAAAGAAAAAAAATTACAAAAGAAAACATTAAATGATAATAAATGTCTATGCTACCATTATCAGGATATAGATACAGTTTAGCATCTGCAATCAGTAGAGGATGAATACCATTCTTTTCATAGTACAAAACTTCCATAGCATGTACTAAGCGTTGTATATATGCATCACTCAAGCTTCTGTTGCCACCCACAACACAACCACCATTATTATCAAATTCCATATATGAGGAAATTTGACTCTGTGGCATGCCCCAGACTTTAGGTATTAATGCTGATGGTATACTTGGAAGTGGTTCTGGGAAAAGAAGAAAGGGAAAAAATAATTAATATTGCAATTATTCATGAGAATTACATAAATATGAAAACTGGGAAACTGAGTTAGTAGCCAGTGGCCGGCAGATTCATTTTCATTAGCGGCCAAAATGTTTCAAGCTTTCTTAACACTTAAATAAAATATTATCATCGTATCTACGCATATTTTTTCTTGTATGTATACATATTTCTATCAATAAATTCATTTCTTTTCTTTTTTGTTTTAAAATATTGTCTGCAGTCTGCGATATTCAAATTCTGAATTCAAGTATAAATTAGTTAAATAATAATTTTTTAAAATAAAAATTATCGTCTGAATGCAATGTTTAATCTTGATGCTGGGCATGAATTCTGTTTACATGTGAAAATGATGGTTAGAGAATATAGAATTTTTCTGGAAGTTTTTTGGTTTTAGATTTAAGAAGGAAGCTGAGCGGTGATGAGAGATATTCTTTCCTTTTTCTCTGATGATTCTGTTAATACGAATTGCAGAACAATGTTTTTACGATGGAATATTCTTATTCGAAGAGAGCATTTCTGCCTTATATGCCTGCCTTTTAATAAACTTTTTTGGAGCAGCCAATGTGTAGTTCAATGAAGCGTCTACATTTATTTAATTTATTTTTTCTCGCTCGCTTGCCATGACTCTGTGCTTAAAAAAAGGGGAACCCCGTGATGAGGCTTCTAGTTCTTAACTTAAAAATGTCATGCATTTATGAAGTGTACAAAAATATGCAGCTCAAAGAATAGTTACTATTCATTTACAAGGGCACATAAACGAATTCCATTACATAATGTTACAGGGGTAAATTATTTGCAGCTTATTTTAATTCTGTTATATTATTTCATAAATAATGAAATTGCTATATGTCAGCAAGGCTTACTATAAGTTATTTCATGTATAATACAAAACACATAGCATTTACAAAACCATATAGAGCAAGAGCCCGTGAATGGCAGACCTTCGTTATTTTATAAAAGCTGAAACTTTCTCAGCGCAGTCTTCCAACACAGATAGGAACGATGGGTAATTATGAAATTTGGATCATGGTGGCTTTAGCAGTGACCAGGGAGCAAAGGTGTAAAAAATACCAACTTACTTTCGTCATTTTATAAAGCGTAATTTTTTGATATTACCTTTGGAATGATATTAGAAATCACGTCCTCCATTGGCAGACACTTCCTATGGTTCCAACCCCCGGCCAACAGACATATACGGCGGCTTCTCAATACACTAGAGTCTCTGTATAGCCCGGCCCGAAACATACATTTTCCCCCTTTTCCCCTTGGCTCTGAAATTGGCAACAGTTATTTTAGGTTGCTGCATTGAAGAGAAAGCGAAGAAGGAAAATCCCATACATTTCACTATTTTAAAAAATATATGTGCAGATATTTTTAGTTAAAACTATGTACATCTGCATTTTGCTTTTTATAGTATTTCCCATGTTAATTTTGGCACTGTAAAACATGATTTGCATCCTAGTCTGAATAAAAACTGACTTCTAAAATTCTCAAAAAAAAAAAAAAAAAAAAAAAAAAAAAAAAGGAAATTGTTTACACGCAAACAGATATTTTCTCACAGTACTTATTTTTTCATTTGCTTAGCATATAAAGGAGGAGGAAGTAGCTTTCATATTCGTTGTTTTTGTTAAATATAGCTTCTTTCACAACTCAATTAGATGAGTTCATAAAAATTCTTTAATGCTTGATTTTTATCTTATTAATATTTTACTGAAATTTTAAGATAAAAAGCTACGAACCCTATAAAAGGAAATTTCGCAAATGCTGAATAAGAATGAGAATTGCGCCAAATTAGTAAACTATAGCCAAATCGGCAATATTTATGATTTCTTAATTTTTGTCGTCAAATTTAGCAATATTTTTCCATATTTGGCGATAAATGTTTCCAAGCTTGGAGGGAATTTGAAGCTAACGTTCATTAATACTCGTAAATAAATGATTTTTAGTTATTTGGAAAATAGTTGTTATCCTCAGTAGAGAATTGGGAAATCCGAAGTATATCTAAATGTTTTTATTGATTGAATTCTGCATTTTATTTGTTTTCTGGTTGGTCCATGTTTAATGTCCAAAAATAGAATACAGTAGAACCCCACTAATTCGGACCCCGATAATCCGGATCTCCAGATAATTCGGATCGGTTTGGTCATTTTTTTTTTCCAAGTTTGAGAAGCGATTGGCTAATTTCCATAACATTAACTTGTTTCATCATCGTATTTTAAATAAAAAAACTTTTTCTGACATGTTTTTGGAATAATTAAGCAAAATAAACATTATTACTGTCTGCAAATATTCAACAAGTTTAACATAAAGGTGATTTTCTGTTAGTATGTTATATTTTATTTAATTTTTTTTCTAATTCTTCGGATAATCCGGATTGGGTCCGATCTCAATTAATCCAAATTATCGGGGTTTTACTGTACTTCTGTTGCCACAATGACAAAAAAGTAATAAAAACTTTAAATTATAATAATAATTTGAAAACAAGTTGTCATAAAAATTTCAAATGAATTTCATTTAAAAGTGCATTTTTTTTCTCTATGCAACAATGTAGAAATTTGAAATGAGTAATGTTTAGAAGCTTAAAAATTTGCAGTTCAAAAAATTGTAAAACTGAAATTTCCTTTAAATATTTTATATGATGGGTCCAGGAATATTAATGTTTAATCCATATCATATGTAATAGGAGGCAGTCAGCCTGATTAATTCCATAAACTACTGGTTTTTTTTATCTGTGGTCTAAAAATATTAATGTTTAATGCATGGCATACATAATATATGACTCGTCATGATCATCCTAAAAATGCTGCTTATTATTATTATTAGTTTATATATAGAATTCCTTTTTAAGTCTTTCAAACTTTAGTCTTTGAAAATATCATTTTCCAAATAGTCGTTCTAATTTGTTAAATTACATTTTTTTTTTTTTTTTTTTTTTCATTGTGGTCTTTTTTCAAAATGTCAACAACCGTAGCTACATGCTACAACCTCAAATAACTGTGTGTCAATTTCAGAGCCAAGGGGAAAAGGGAAAAAATGTATGTTTCAGGCCGGGCTATACAGAGACTCTAGTGTATTGAGAAGCCACCGTATATGTCTGTCGGCTGGGGGTTGGAACCATAGGAAGTGTCTGCCAATGGAGGACGTGATTTCTAATATCATTCCAAAGGAAATATTAAAAAATTACGCTTTATAAAATGACGAAAGTAAGTTGGTATTTTTTACACCTTTGCTCCCTGGTCACTGCCAAAGCCACCATGATCCAAATTTCATAATTACCCATCGTTCCTATCTGTGTTGGAAGACTGCGCTGAGAAAGTTTCAGCTTTTATAAAATAACGAAATTCACGGGCTCTTAGACTAATACAAAAAATTTCAGATAGTATACTCTAGCCAAAGTACTATACAATAGTGATGATGACACAAAATGAATTTTTAATTATATGTGCTTTTAAGTTTCACTATATTTATGCATACTAGTATATGGAGTGCATCAATTCTATAGGTTATATACAGGACTATTGAAAAGAATTTGTAAATATTACTGAGTATAAGTGCAAATTGCTTAAAGGTTGATTTTAAATGTGTTATGCATTTTTATGCTGAATGGCATTTAGTTTGCTAAGAAATGTTTGTAGAATATAGATAAAATGATATACAGAGCTACACAAAGACTTGGATACATGGCCATCTATGGATGATAATATCTGGAAATGTGATCTCACTAGTTTTAATGGTGCTTTAGTTTGAATTAAATTTTAGCTAAACAGTAGCATGTAATAAAAATACAAGGCAAACTACAGGGCTTAACAAACATATTTAAATATGTTTCCATCTATTGATATATTATGTCAAAAGAGAAATTTTAGTATGTTATGTGTTTTTTTGCTAAACTAAGTTTTCCCTTTATGTAGTATGTGTATCAACATAGATCGAATACAGGGCCGTTCAAAAAGAATTAGAATATATATTTGGCTATCGAAAGTAACAGCTGAAATCAAATTTTCAAATGTTTTATCTGTTTTCTAAAATGCTTACTTAGTTAACTTATTTCTTAAATATTGAAGTTTTGTTAAAGCTTTCGCAAAGTGATTCAAAATCTATGCTTAATGCACAATTTTTCCTTTTGCTTACTTTTAAATCTATTCTTTTGATTTTTAAAGCCTTTTAAGAGAACACTGAGTCAATTTTTATTATCCAAGAAAATCTTTTAATGCAAAATGAAAAACAAAAGAACCTTTTTTTCAAATCGAAAGGAAAGAAAGGTGCAATTTTTTTGGATGAGAATAAGAAAGGAGCTAATGTTTTGAATGAGAGGCAAGAGAGGTGTATTTTGTAAACCAAAATGCAAGTGGGGTGCAGAAACCTTCTGGGGAAAACACTGAAAATACATTCTTTTAAATTAGATTCACAAAAATTAACTTTCAGATACTGAAAACCACATGCATAAAAATATCCAAAAATATAACTTACTTTTTTGTATGCCAACTAAGGGAATATAATGATTATGACTGTAGCTACTCCAAGCAATGCATATAGGCTTATTAAGAACATTATTATCTTTTCCTTTACACATATCAGGACTCACAAAACCAGGCAAAAAGAGTGCTGTAACAAAAATTAGATTATGAAAAAAGACTGGCTAGAAAATATGAATGAAAATGTCAACCAGTGAGAATGTTCAATGATCACAGAAAATTTTAGTATTGAAAAATAAACTACTACACAAAATTGAGAATATTTTTTTGAAACAGTATGCAATGTTCTTTCATTTATCTATTTACATAAACTTTTGGCTATTCAAACTGATGCCAGTCCCAAAAGTTTGGAAAATTAGCACTGTACAGTACAGTACAATTTTAAATGCAAACAGTTATAACAATTAAAATAGCAAATATAAAGCCTTTGTGCACAAATGTTTAAAGATAGAAAACCAACGATTATAAATGCACAAATAAAGTATGAGAAGGTAGCAAATAGCTATTTCGAATCTACTAACGAGATTCTTCATCAGTGCAAAACTCAGCGAGCTAAAAAATAGCAAAACTGAGCAAAGAGACAGAGAGACGCAGGCTTATATACCCGCTATGGGAACAATCCTGCCTAAAGAAAAGCAACCAATGAGAAGAAAGCTCCGATAGATGTCGCTATTTGTCCACCCAGTTGTTTTGGCTGCTTTCTTCTCATTCTTTGCTTTTCTTTAGGCAGGATTGTTCCCATAGCGGGTATATAAGCCTGCATCTCTCTGTCTCTTTGCTCAGTTTTGCTATTTTTAGCTTGCTGAGTTTTGCACTGATGAAGAATCTCGTTAGTAGATTCGAAATAGCTATTTGCTTCCTTCTCATACTCTATTTGTGCATTTATAATCGTTGGTTTTCTATCTTTAAACAGTTATAGCAATAACTGACAATGATAACAATAAAATACTTAAAAAAAATATTAGTGAAACAGTAAGATTAAAATAAATCTCCTTTTATAAAATATATAGACTTATTTTATACCTGAATAATCACCACACTTCTGCATGCACTCTAAGGAATCAAGAAGTATTATTGGACGTCTCAAAACATTGGCAAGGCCAAATATATGAATGTTTCTCAATCCATGTAATTCACCCTCAGGTGGCTGAAAGTCAGGATCACATTCTTCAATAATTGATGGCCATTCATCTGTATCAATAAAATCTTTAAATAATTCCTAGAAATAGAAGAGGAAAGAAAGTTACTTGAGGTTCATCATAAATGCTATAGATCAGGCAGTGGTGCAGCCAAGGGGTTGGTTTTAGGGTTAAAACCCCTCCCAGAACTGAGAAAGATCGCTATAATTGCTGCTTATATGAATGGAATCCAAACTTAATATTTAAATGTTTTGTCGTATTTCGGAATCCGCCACTTTATTGAATCAGATTTCATTTAATAAATTGATTCAATTAAATGGCGAAAATTCTACTTAAAATTGTGAAAGTGCATATTACGTGAATCAGTTAAGTAAAAATTGGTTATTTGAACTAAATTACTTTTTATAGATGCTTCATGCTAAAAAAAAATGATGATTTCCGGCCACACAGACGCTTTTTGAGTATAAGTATTATACAGTAAATATTCTAATTAGTGCTGATTCTATTAACCGGTGATTCAAATAAACGGCAATCACCTTTATTAGAAACTCAAAACCCCCCCTTAGAACCGAATTCTGGCTGCGCCACTGAGATCAGGTAGTACTACATGTCAATGTATGTCATGAAAATATTCAAAAAGTTAAGTGTCTTTAAATCTTCAACAGTGCATTAGATTATTGGTATTAGAAATGAGATGTGCTTAGTCTGAACCTGGGTCCGGCATGGGCTTGGACTGTATTTTTATTCTAGTCTTTGGATTTGAGCAGGCTTGGGCTCATTTTTTCTGAAACTGGAAAATTTTATTTATACATGTGTAAGAGAAAGATTGAAGGAACTTTTTTCCACTTAAAATTGCATACTTATTCCTTTTCAAGTCATTTTAATGCTATTTTGATCAAAATGACAGGGGGACTAAAATCTTGTTTATTTATTTTAGTATTTCATTGATGTTTCAAATGAAAATTTGTGATAATTACAGATTTATGTCTATGAAATTTCCAGCGATGGTCTATTCATATGATGTCAATCAAAACAAACACAACAAGGAATTTTCTATTAGTTGACTTTTCGTAACCAGAAGATATTTTTTTAATCAGATTGTTCATTTACTTATTATTTAGTTACATAATGCAAAGAAAATATTTTATTTTCATTTTAGTAGACGAGAATTAGCTAGAGGTTTGTAAATTACTTAATCTTCTATTGTGCACGAGTCATAGTCATTTTTCATATGAAAATCAGAGTTTCCCCCAGAGGAGTTCAGGGGGGCGCTCCGCCCCTCCTGCCCTTTAGTTTAAAAAATAGCGCCCCTCTTGCCCCTCATCCAAAAAATAGCGCCCCTCTTGTCACTCATTCAAAAAATAGCGCCCTTCTTGCCCCGTATTTGAAAAAAACACAGCCTTTCAACAATAGTTGAACAATATCTTTTGAAGAAATTTGCCATTTTTTGTGGTCTTTTCACAAAAATAGCAATTTTTTGCGATCTTTTCACGAAATTTGTCGTTTTTTCGAGATTTTTTAGCAAAATCGGCCGTTTGTTTTTTCATTTTTTGACGAAATTTTTTATTTTTTCTCGATTTTTTGATCAAGTTCCTGTTTTTGCACGATTTTTTAACCTCTAGATTCTAGATTCAACTCTTAAAAGTACCCTTAAAAATCAAAAAAGTGCCCTGAAAATGTAAAAAGTGCCCTTTTCAGAACAGTAGCGCCCTGCCCCTTTTTAAACCTGGGGGAAACTCTGTGAAAATAGTTAGTGATTATTACATCTGTTTGTCATAATGAACTCTGCTCATGTTAAGGATGCAGTACATTTTCGAAGTCATGTTCCTCCGTAAGTAAATATAACTATAATGTTATTCAGATAGAAAGCAATCGATCAGTGTTTCCTCTTTTCTTGTAAAAGCATCGTACTTTTAAGATAACAATGTCTATTTAATTTAGGTTGATTTTGATATATGTTGAAAATAAGCTATCACTTTTGAAACGATTTTTAAATATACAATTTTGCTTTGTATATTTTTGGTATTGGGCTCAGCTCTAGTGACAAAAAATCTTTCGGGCTCGGGAAGGCTCAGACTTAAAATCGTCAGGCCTGGTCGAGTCTAAACTCATCTCTAGTGGGTACTATTTGATTATATCGTCGACCAATTTCGACAAATTATAGAAATCACCAAACTATTCACGAAATCGTACAAATGGATAAATGTTGCCATTCTAAAATTTTAGGGTGGAAAAATTAATAAATTAAATTTGAAAAAATCATTAAAAAATAGGATTACTTTAATGGTGACATTAACTTAAGGCGTAGTAACATAACAAATATAAAATTTGATTTTAAAGATGAAAATAAGGAATTTTGCTTAGCGGCCACTGGCCGGTAGGTTGATTTTTTTTAGTAGCCAGTTATTAGCTAGTGAGAATATTTTTTTTAGTAGCCAGTAAGTACATTTATGTGGCTGAATATTTAATTAGAAGATATATATGAGCTTGGAATAAATAAGTACTATCTGATCTAGACAAAAATATTTTAATTTTTATTGTTTAGAATAAATTTGAGATACTAATTTCCAATCTTTTTTTAATTAAGTTAACAGCAAAGTTGTATAACATGCGCATGTAGTTAGCTACAACTATGCTTAAGCACTTTTGTAGCTAACAACATAAAACCCTATCCTCTTTTTTTTATAATTATTTGTGTAGAATTAAGATGTGACAAAAAAAAAAATGTTTATTCAAGGACTAGCACATTTGATTCAAAATATAAAAACTGAAATTCACAACCGATTTTCTAAAAAATAAAAGGGGGGGAGGAGTCTCTCCTGAAACTAATATTATACTCTTGTATTATAATATTTTCTCTGCAATCCTTTGATATAATGGGCATTTTTCCCTTTTTTGCGATCTTTTGACAAAATTTGTGTTCGTTTTCGCAACTTTTTAATGAAAATCGAGTTTGTTATTACGACCTTTTGATAGTATTCGCGTTTGTTATAGAGATTTTTTTCATGGTATTTGCCTTTGTTATCGCAATTTTTTTTATGATATTCGCTTTTTTCAAGTGCTTCTTTGATAAAATTCGTGTTTTTTGCATTCGTTTTTACGTTTTTTGACGAAAATTGCATTTGTTATCACGATTTTTTGACGATAATCGCAACATTCTTATGATTTTCGCGTTTGTTATCGCGAATTTGGTGGTATTTGCATTCGTTTTTGCGAATGTTATCGTGATTTTTTTTATGGTATTCATTTTTTTTTCACGTGTTTCTTTGATACAATTCGCATTTTTTTCGTTTGTTTTTACATTTTTTGACGGTATTTGCATTTTTATGCAATTTAGTGACGATAAGTGCATTTTTTGCGATTCTCTGATGAAACTTGGGGTTTTTTAACGAAATTTGCAGGCAGGAGATTCTTAGACAAAATACCTTTTGGAAAATCTTGCATTTGGCCGGTACTTCCCACATTTTTAGTCGCCAGTTTTTCGCATTTAGTCGGCGACTGGCGAGTGCTTATTTTCATCTTTATTTGATTTATCTAGATAATTTTGGGCAAAGGATACTAATAATTTATGTATTTAAATGCAAAATTAAATTATATCACAAAAGAAAACTGATATTTTATACAATCCATCCTCTTTCAGCTCAATTTTGACATTTTTCCCTTACAAACATGTGTCTGCTTCAACTAATGATGAGTTGTTATTGTTCTAGTTCAAAACACATCTTGCATACATTTTATTTTATGATTTTTTTTTTAGAAAGTGTATTATTACTTACCCTTCATACGTAATATAGGGTAAGTCTTGCAATCGCTTAAAAAAAAAAAATAATAATCGACAGATTTACACGTTTTAGACACTGGAGATTCTGAAAAACATTTTTATTAGAAAAAAAGATTTGCCGTCAGTCTGTAGTAAACACTCTATCTCCTAAATCCTAAACAAATTAAGATAGAGACTTGAAATTTAATTTGCACTTAGTATGTGAAAATGCAAAGAAACCTATTTAATATCAGTAACCTCAATAATCCAGAACTATTTTTTTTGGACTCTTGAAATATTCATTCTGATGAAAGGCATATATATATTTTTTTCTTATTTTAAAAAGTATATGTAAAAGACAACAAAAAAAATATAAATCTTGCATAAAAATTTAAGTCGATTGGATAATTAGTTGCTAAGATATTTGAAATTATATTTTCCTCATTCTTCGATTTTTCATTAACACGTATTCCATTCAAATTTCAATTCAAAGATATATTTTAATTGAAAATGAGATGCTTAGTCCAATGCAGTAAATTGCTAGTTAACATAATTAATATTTGTAGAGTTATAAGGATGCCTTTTTTACATAATTCGGTATTACTTGATATTCCCTCGATCAAAAAACTTTCGCCAAACTGTAAGATTAAAAGCCAATAATGGCTTATCTTAAGTATCACATTCACTTGACATTAAACACATCACATGAGTTTGTTAACTCAAGTGATTTTTAATTCAATGTTTTATTTGTAGTATATCCATGATGGATAAGTATTATGGTGGCTCCCAATGACTAGTTTTCATTATCACTTATAACTAGTTTTTTGGTGTTTTTTCGCTATAAAATAAATTTTGTCCAAGATGGAATACTGGTATTGGCTCAAAGCTAATTTGGCAGAGTGCAGCACCATACAACCCATTTTGACTACCATATTTGCCTGCCCACACTTTTCAATCTTGTGAATACAAACATACTTAACACGAATTATTTTTAGCAAAAACTGTTTCCAATTGCCCAATCCAGTAATATGTAATAATGTATTTAAGTTCAGATAACATTAAATACTTTTAACATGAAGAAAAAAAAAGTTTCCCCTAGAGTGTTCCTATTAATGAGATTCAACTGTACTCATTATGATTAGAGTGGGCTGTACAGTGCTCTTTTTAATGTGCCCTTTCAATTAATTTCATGGCAAAATATATCAATTGGTTGCAAGAAAAAAAATTGCTAATTTTGTCAATCTGTTATAGAAAAAAAATAGGGAAAATCGTAGAATGGCTGAGAAGGTGGGGAAAGTGTCAATTTAATTGCAGAAGAAAAAAAAAATTTTTTTTTGATTGACTACAAGGGGAAAAAAGGCCTTATTGACTGCTGTAAAAAAAATACCTCCTAATTCATCTACCATGAAATTTTTAGAAGTTAAGAAAAAAAAAGTGAGTTTAGTCAATAAATAGTGGAGTGGGGTAGTCAAAATATGCTTTTTAAACAAGACACAAAAGTGGGGTTTTTTAAATTATTATTATTAACACCCTTCTACACTACCAATGGCCTTTTTATTCTAGAGTCAATTAATGATGCTGTTAGACTTGAAAAATCCTGGGTCCTCAGGACCCTGGACTTCAAAAATTCTGAGCCTGTTTTTTACAGAAGTGGGATTAATAATAAGTCATATTTTTAAACACAAAAATTGAACTTGTTCATTTGGACAAGAAAAAAGAAATGCAAAAATTATTGTTTTAATAATAATAAATAAATAAATAAAACCAATATATTATTTTTTTAAAAAACTATTAAGAGAAATTTTTTTTTAATAAATGTGCAAGATATAAATTTAATTATAAAATAATGCTTATATGAGTGTAAAAGATAACAAGCATCACTACTATTCACATTTCTTTTATAAAGTGGCAAGACTGATTTATTGAAAAAGACATTTTTACTGAAAAAAGAATACTTTTGTTGAGTAACTTTTTGTCTAATGAATGGGAGCATTCAGGTGTCACATTCACTCAGGAAGATTTGTAGAAGTTAAGAACAGATTGTGAAGCAGAAAAATCCATTATTGGAACAGCAAAAAACAATTTTGAAAAATTAAAAAAAAAATTCACTCCTAGCATTATCTGTTTTTTTTTTTTTTTTTTTTTTTTTCATGCCCCTTTAACAAAATTTGCATTTTTTTTTTTTTTTTTTGCTATCTTTTGACAAAATCTACCATTTTTTAGTCAGCTTTGATGAAACTTGCTGTTTTTTTAAGCTCTTCTTATGAAATCTACTGTTTTTCACATTTAGCAAAAGTTGCCGTTTTATGTGATCTTTTGGTGAAATTCGCTGTTTTTCGCAAAGCGTTTGATAAAATTTGACTTCTTATCAGGATTTCTGGATGAAATTTTTTGTATTTTTGCAAATCTTTTGAGGAAATTTGCCATGTTTTCCTAATTTTGTGACGAAATTAGCCATTCTTTCTCGAATCTTTTGATGAAATTTGCCAGAAATTAATGGTTATTTTGCGATTTTTTTTTTTTTTCTGATTCTTTTGCATTATATCCATCAAAATCTGTCATAACAGAACATGTATAAATTTGAATCCAGTCTCAAACAGAAAAATTTCTCGGTACCAGCTGAAAAATTACAATAGTTCATACAGAGTTTCCCCCAGGTTTAAAAAGGGTCAGGGCGCTACTGTCCTGAAAAGGGCACTTTTTACATTTTTCAGGGCACTTTTTTGATTTTTAAGGGCACTTTTATAGAGTTGAATCTAGAATCTCTAGGTTAAAAGATCGTGCAAAAACAGAAATTTGATCAAAGAATCGAGAAGAAATAAAAAATTTCGTCAAAAAAATGAAAAAACGAAAAAAACCGGCCGGTTTTGCTAAAAAATCACGAAAAAGCGACAAATTTCGTGAAAAGATCGCAAAAAATTGCTATTTTTGTTAAAAGACCACAAAAAATGGCAAATTTCTTCAAAAGATATCGTTTAACTATTGTTGAAAGGCTGTGTTTTTTTTCAAATGCAGGGCAAGAAGGATGCTATTTTTTGAATGAGTGACAAGAGGGGCGCTAGTTTCTGGATGAAGGGCAAGAGGGGTGGTATTTTTTCAACTAAAGGGCAGGAGGGGCGGAGCGCCCCCCTGAAACCCTCTGGGGGAAACTCTGGTTCATACATTTGCAGTAACAGTTTACTTGAAAATATTTTCTCTGGTACCTTGTGATTCCATCTTATCAAGTTTTATTGGCTAATACTGACTTTAAAATTAAGAATCATAAGTATTTTTATAAATATAGTTTGAATAAAATTTGGCTTTTTCCATAGGAAAAATTGTACAAAAAACTTTTCATTATATTTACATAATAGAAGGCTCACACAATAATAAAATCTGGGAGTTGGTGAATTAAATAATTGAACAAAACAATTAAAAAAAAAAAAAAAACAAAGATAGTATTGACTATTAATATTAGGAATAATAACGATTCACAAAAACATGATTTGCACAAAATATGACTTTTTTCACAGGTAAAATTATACAAAAACTTTGTATTATACCTATACCTGCAGATTAGTTGGGTCACACAGCAACAAAATTTGGGAACTGCTGTATTAAATAACAGAACAAAAGAATAAATCACAGTAAGTAAATAATAAATACATTAAGTACCTTATATTTATCGAGGTTACTTTCAAAATGTCTCTTTAAGCAACACCTCAGTGGATGCCAAAATAACTCTCTTCCAACCAGTGCTCGAGAAATGGCATGAACAAGACAATGTCCGTCTCCATCAGCATGAATAGGTATCAGTCTTTCTTCACCTCCATTGTAAGCTACTATCAGTTTTAAAGTTTCCGAGAGGTAATCTACACTTCCTGTTACATCTTTACCAAAACCGTTAATGGAAATATGTTCTGGCTCGATTAAAAATGCTCTGTCCCCAAACAAACTGCAGTCAAATATTTCACCTTGATTCATTTCTGTGAGCAGTTTCGCTCTACCACTATTTTTGTCCATTCCATACCTAGTCAGAAGAGGTGACAGTAATTTACAGTGATAATTGGACAGGCCAAGAACTTTGACCATTTCAGTCCCACGTTTAGGTGTACAAGTAGGTATACATAATCTATAGAGGCAATTTTTTACAGCGCTACTTAATTCATCTTCTCGTACCTCTCGAAGATCTTGCAAAGAACTTTTAGAGTGCGTCTGACCACACTGATTACATTCCACGAATTTTTCATTTGAAGTAATGTATAAAACATTTTGACATTTTTTATCCAGGCAAAATGTTTTAAGAACTCCAATATTTTCCGCAGGATACATTTTGTTTGAAAATTTTTAATAAAAAATATTCACAAAAATGTTTTTGATATATGGTGTTATGAAACCAATATGAATTTATTTTTAAAAAGATATTGATTATTACTTAGAAGTTATCATCGAAACAGAACAGCTGTTTTAAATTTAAGTTAGCATAATTAAGGATAAGGCATTTTAAGAGAACATTAGAAATATAGTCGCGATCTTACATACTTATTTTTTGAATTTGAGTAAAAACATTAGTCAAAGCTTTTAATTATGCAAAATGTCTCACAGCAATCAGGATGAAAACAAATTTGTCATGTATCACAACAATCTTTTCATTTCATTTCATTTCTATTGTTCATGCAGTTAGTTGGTTGATTAGTTTGCAGAAAGGGAGATAGGCACTGAATTTTTAACTACGCGAAGTCCGAGGCGAAATCTGTGCTTTAAACGCAAGGAGAATCCAACAGATGGAGTAGTCTTTTATGACGTCATTGATATCGTTCCACATAGAAAAATTAAAAAGACGACATAAATGACATCACTCGAAGCTGTTCCTACCCTCTTGGTTTCATTCATGAACCCAAGTGATTTTTTATCAAAAGATCGCTAAAACACGAATTTATTAAAATGCCGAGGGAAACGCAAATTTCGATAAAGGATTGCAAAGAAACACGAGTTTCCTACGAAAGCGTGATAAAAAATCCGAATTTTGACAAACGATAGCGAAATAAACACGTATTCCGCAAAAGGCCCGCGGAGAAAAAGCGAAATTTCGTCAAATTGCTAAAAAGAAACCCGCATTTGTCTATAGGCCATGAAAAGTGCGAATATTGCCAAAGCTAAGCAAAAAACGCGAATTTCGTCAAAGGACCACAAAAAAACATGAATTTTGTCAAAGGCAAGCGTTAAAAAGTGCACATTTTGATAAAGAGCAGTGAAAAAAAATATATTCCGCCAAAGGCTCGCGGAAAATTAAAAAAAAAAAAAAAAAAAAAAAAAAAAAAAAAAAAAAAAACGAATTTAGTCAAATCATTGCTAAAAAAATCGCCCACTTCGTCGAAGAGCCGCGAAAAATTGTGAATTTCATCAAAGGATCTCAAAAAACGCAAATTTCGTCAAAGGATTGCAAAACGCGAATATTTTTTCAAAGAATAGCTAAAAACGCACATTTAGTCGTCAAAAGGCCGCTAAAAAAAAGTCAATTTTCTGGAAGGGTTTGGTAAAAAAATCCGAATTTCGACCAAAGATAGCGAAAAACACATATTCCACCAAAGGGACGTGGAGAAAAAGAGAACGTGCCAAAATTTCACTAAAAATGCGAATTTAGTCAAAAGACCATGGAAAAATGCGAATTTTGTCAAAAGACCATGGAAAAATGCGAATTTTGTCAAAGGGCCGTGGGGAAAAAACACGAATTTCATCAAAGGGCCATGAAAAAAAGAAGCGAATTTCGTCAAAGAGACGCGGGGGAAAAACGAATTTCGTTAAAGTGCTGCGGGAAAATGCGAATTTCGTCAAACGATCGTGATAAAAAGTTTAATTTCATGAAAAGGTCGTGGAAAAAACACGGCGAATTGTTTAGAAAACAGCTTTTTTTAATTAGAGGTATAATTTTTAAACTGAAATAATATTTTGAAATAATTTTATAAAAGTCTGATTAACCCAAACACAACTCAGAGGAATTTACATTTAGCCTGAAATGAACCTGAAATAAAAACAGAGTTGACCCAAACTTTAATAAAAATAATAAAAATAACTTTAATATAAATAATAATCTCCCTTCCTCCCTCTGCTGTTACCTTTTGGAAAATTTGCTGCGAATGTCAGAAAATTTTTAATTTCAGAATCACCCCTGGGCAAAGGGTGAGGACGCATGTGTCCAATCCTAAGGCCGCCTCATGTCAAAATATGTTGAAAAATTAAATTTTTTTTTATTTTTTCACATGTCGAAAATTAAGGTCATAAATATAAAATCTGTGAAAATTGATGAAAATTGTTTCCACGAAATTTGGCACAGCGGTATTTACAATGGAAAAAACAACACAAGAACATGGAAAAGATTTTAATTGGCGATTTCAGAAGCCAAGGTATACAAGTGGCAAAAATTCGATTTGGAGTAAATTGAGTTCAAATATAAATCACATTAAATTTAAATATCAACAATAAGTAAGAAAAATCAGGCGTTAAGCATAGATTATGAAGCACTTTCCAACACTTCATGAAATCTTTAACAAAACTTCGTCATTTAGAAAAATAAGGTTACTGTATATAGTCAAGTATGTATTCCGATACCTTTGAACAGTCCTCTATTTGATCTGTCTGTTGATGTACTATATACTATATAATGAGAAAATTTCGTTTAGTAAGAAAATGGTTAACATGTTGAAATTTCTATTTCAGCATTTTGTACTAATAGATGGAAACATACTTGAATACTTTTGTTCATCCCTGTAATTTATCTTGTACCTTTATTACACATCAGTATTCAGCTAAAATTTATTTTAAACTGAAACATTCTTAAACCTACTAAAATCACATTCTCAGAAATTATCATTCATAGACTCTATGTATTCAATTCTTTGCGTGGCCCTGTATATCATTTTATCTATATTCTGCAAACATTTCCTAGTAAACTGAATTCAATTCAGCGTAAAAATGCATAACATATTTAAAAACCACCTTTAAGTAATTTAAGCTCATATTCAGTAACGTTTGCGACCTTTTTTTAGTTAGCCCTGTATATCAACTATAGTATTTATACACACCATATAATATGCATAGGTTTAGTGAAACTTAAATGCACATATCATAATTAAAATACATTTCATTCATCCATCAGCCATCATCGAATACATGTATAATACTTCGGAAAGAATATACTATTTGAAATCCTTTGTGTGTCCCTGTAAATGCTATGTGCTTCATATTATGCATGACTCTATCGTATAATTTATACTAATCCTCAGCTATATGTATATCAGTTTTATAATATATGAAATAGTTTAATGTAATTAAAATATGTCGCACACAATTCCCCCTTTGACTATCATGTAATGGAATTCTTTTGTGTGGCCCTGTAAATGTATAATAACTATTTTTTCACTGCATTTTGTACAGAATGTATATTTTAGTAAATCTCGTAAATGCATATTTAATATGTTTGACATGTTTGACAGGGTGTAACGTCTTTAAAATTCACTTGAAACGATTTTTTCCCATAGTCCGTAATGTAACAGTAAAATTTGACTATACCCCTGTAAATAAAATTATCATGGTAAAAACTTCATTTTCAATAGAGTTCATGCTAGGCTAAATGTCAATTGTATCTAAAAATTCATGGCGATCCGAGTACACTTACGAGAGTTAGGGACCGTTCAAGTATTACGTAAGCACTAAAGAGGGGAGGGGGGAGTCCATAGTTTGCTTATTTTTTCTTACAAGGGGAAGGGAAGGGTCACGACAATTCTTACGTAAGCATTAAACATCGAAGCAACTGCAGTTCAAATTCAACAAGAAAACAAAGTATTATGGGAAAAGAGCGTTCTACAGTCCATTCGAAATTCGCCGTTTATTTTCGATTTTATCCTTTGCTTATCCATCGGCAGTCGCGTGACCCGCATCACCCACTCGCTCTTTGTCTTCATTGTTGTCTGTTAAGTTGTGAGCTAAATCAAATACATTGCGAGACTAGAAAAATACAGGAACCGGTGTGGCTGGGTTCTGTTGCCAGGGTAACTGGTTAGTTGACTTTATTTTAGGTAAATCCGGTATTTTCTTTTCCATGACTGGGTGGTGGAAGAGCGCCATAAACTCATACCCTCAGTTTACGCTGGCATTGAAATAAAACCGATGACACCTGGAAATGGTGATGAAGACATTGAGTGGCTGGAGAAAGAAGAAGTGGAAGAACAAGTACCGGAAAACTGCAATACCCCAGTCCACTGTTCCAGTGAAAACTTTATAATAGACAATGTTGAAACATGGGTTCAAGGATCCTGGACATCAGATTAAAATATGAACACCAACATTTATATGATTCATGTCAAAAATTTTAGTTATGATGCTTAAGTAAGTTAAGACTTCTTATATCTTGTTTTATTGTTCAGTGTGATAAATAACAATATGTTTAAACCATTTTGTACTCTGTGGTTTGTTTAATGCAATAAGCAACAATATATTAAAACCATTTTATATATTTTGATATCACAATCTCTATATGCCTATATAAATTTGTAGGATTAATAATGTAATTGATTGGTAACTTTTTATAAGTCAAGAAGTATTGATGTATAAACTGTCATAAAATCTTACGTAAGCAAAGGGGGGGGGGGGGTCTAGCATTTGCTTAGATTTTCTTACAAGGGGGGGGAGGGGATACAAAATGACTAAAAATATGCTTACGTAATACTTGAACGGTCCCTTAGAGAGCGGACAGATGGACAGACAAACCGAATGCATAAGAACTTTTCAACTTTGTTGTAAAGTGCTAATAAATGACTTAATTGAAATAGGAAATTGCGGCTTGCTTCATTGTGATCTTTGAATTCTTGTTTCAATAACTGTAAAAAAAGGAGTACAATTTTCTTTAAATTTATAAGTAATCAATATTGATTATTATTCGGCAAAAGCGGTATAATGCATGTATTTAAAATGAAAGTTGTGTATTTAAAATGAAATGATTGACTTATACTTAAAGCGAAATTAATGATATGCGAATGACAACGATGATAACAACGTTTGGTGATTTATGAATTGTGCACGGTTAACGTAAAAGTACGGTTTTATTTTTCTGTATCATCAATTCCTTTTTAGAAATCTGAACTAAAGAAAACTTACTACAAATATAAATGCGAATTCCTCTAATATTGCAAAAATATTAATACATGCCGGTATAACAGTACAGGCAATGCACAAATAAAATGTCTAAATTTCGACAAAAAAGTAGAATTCCGACTCAATTATTCAAACGAAAATTTTTTTTTTTTTTAAATGACACCTTCCGTGTTGTTCCAAAATGTTTTTTAACACTTTCCAACAAAGTTGAAAAGTGTTTATGCATTCGGTTTGTCTGTCCGTCTGGTCGTCTGACCGCGCTCTAACTCCCGTAAATATTCTCGGATTGATCAAATGTATTTAATTTTATAAACATTTCGCAATTTCGATAAGTTTTTCTTATAGAAACTTTAACTCGTTAATTTTTATGAACCACAATACTTTTATTACATCACTCATGGATTTTTGGATATTTCTACTGATTTTTTTATTCAAGAGAATAAAAAAATAATATATGCATGTCTAGTAAATTTCTTCTTAATAATATAAAACTTTCTTACCTCGTTAGTGAGTAAAGAATGCAATTCCTTATGTTTGATTTTAAAATATATTATTCAAAAATGTAACAGATAATTCACCATATTACAAACTCTTGGTACGAAACCAAAATGTTACATTATTTACAAAAAAAAAAAAAAAAAAAAAAAAAACAAGTTGAATGTAGATTCTGCCATTGCAGAAATCAGTTTCGCCTCCGATAAAAAAAAAATAAAAAAAAAAATAAAAAATAAATAAAAAAAAATAAAAAATCGATACAGGTTTTTTAGAAGGGCGACCTCGTTTAGAATGCAATGAACTAATTTCATTTTTCTTGTGTTTATCAATATAATAGCAAACAGAACGATGTGAAACACCCAATTGATAAGCAATTTCTCTCTGAGACATTGGAATTGCGGAGATACAATTTGACGTGTTACTTCTTCATTCACAAGATTCATCAAAAACGAATTTTTTCTTTAGTTTAAACGCTTTTTTATAGACTCTGAGAAAAAGGAAATGCATTTTAACAATAAAATTGTATGAATGTCTCATTTTAACGGCCAGATTACGAAACTAGTCGTTGGGAGCCACCGTAATATTTACCCATCATGGATATGCATTGTATAATATGTGAAAATAAAATATGTGAAAACTATTTATAAAATACATTGCAATTCCAAGACAAAATTTAAACGTATATTTAAATATTCTTAATATACATAGTAATGCTCCATTAATGAATTGCCCCATTTCGACAAATTATGTAAAATACCAAACTACACAAGTAGTGCCGGATACCGTAAAAGAAACATCCTTATAACTCCAAAAACAATAATCATATTAACTAACAGTTTACTGCGTCAGATTAAGCGTCTCATTTCCAATTAAAACATATCTTTGAATTGAAATCTGAAGAAAATACAGGGTCATGAAAAATCGAAGAATGTGGAAAACAGGATTAGAAATATCTCGGCAACTATTAATCCGACCGACTTCGTTCTTGATGCAAAATTTGTGTTATTTTATTGCCTTTTACGTCCTTTTGTTAAAATAAAAAGAATCGAAAATTTTTATATACATTTCATCAGAACGAATTTTTCGAGAGTCCGAAAAAGATAGTTCCGGATAATCAAGGTTACTGATATTAAATAGGCTTCCTCCTATTCTTTCTTACTAAGTACATAGAAAATTTTAAGTCTCTATCTCTATTTGTTCGTGAGATAGAGCGTTTACAGACCGATAGACAGACAGACGGACGGCAATTTTTTTTCTAAAAATATGTTTTTCGGAATTTCCAGTATCTGAAACGTGTAAATCCGTCAATTTTTTTTTTTTCGATTTTCAAAACGATTGCAAGACACCCTATACTGCATATGATAGGTAAGTAAAAGTGGGCCACAATTTTTGACACGACACTTTTTAGCTTGTATGAAAGAAATAGCATCGGAGGCTAAAGAAAAACTAATTTCATTTTTACTATGATATTATTTTCACTAACTGAAGTCATCCGACAGTAAAATCTCAATCTCAGTGTCCATAATGAAAAGAAATATTGAAATGTAATATCGTTATGAGTAAAAATATTTTAAATAGTGACGTCATTTTCTCTTCAAATGTTTTTTAAAAGTTACTGTTATTAGTAATATGAAAAAGGCATCCGTAATAATATCGTAAATCCCATTTATCTGGTTGCTGAATGACATCATTTTCCTCATTTGAGATTTTTCTTATTTTGCTTTAGACATTAATTTTTATCATAAATTATTTTCTGTTATTTTATTTACATTATTAGTATTATTTCTTAGTAAATATACTTTTTTACCTCAATTAGTGCATAATTATACGCAATCCTTTTATTGTGGTTAATTTTAAGAAAACAATTAACTTTTTCTTTTAAATGCGAGGACATGTTCAGTGATAAGATCAAGCTTCTGATAATGGAAAATAAATTTTTATTATCGAGAGAAAAGCTAAACTGAGTTGCCACCATTTGAAGAAATATCGCAAAAAAGCATTTAAAATTAAAAATAAAATATAAAAATGGAAATAAATTAAAAAATAGCTAAAATGGGCACAACTACAAATAAATAGTTTTCATTTAAAAAAAATAATTATCAAAATCGTTTCAGTAGAAAATTCAGGGATGATGACACGACATTTTTAGCTTGTCTGAAAGAAATAGCATCGGAGGCTAAAAAAAAAAAAAAAAAAAAAAAAAAAAAAAAAAAAAAAAATTACTCCGCGTTATGGATGTACAATCAAAAAACGTTTTACTTAAAGAAAAAAAAAAAGAAATATCCAACTACTTAAAAAAGGATTTTTTCCCCTTCAATTTGCAGATTTGTCATCTGCACACCAAAGAGTATTTAGTAGGGGGACGGTCGTTGCAGCAACTGAGATCCAGATCGATTATTATTTACTTAATCGATGCCATTTTCTCAAACAAATTCAAAGTTTTTACCCGCGTGAAAAACGAGATAAAAAATAAGCAACGCGCTATGGAATTTTTTATTGTAATTTCTTTCGGGATAATTATGAAATATTTTAGTATCATGTTGTTTTTGTATATATTCTAGATATTTATGTAGTTTTTTTTTTTTTTTTTTTCATATGATTTTTTAAGATCCAGAACTTTTCCTTTTAAAAAGAAAATCTATTACTCACAATTTACTTCAAAAATTCCTGCATTGTTTATTTTTAACTGAACAATATTACCCAATTTTCTATATTTAGATGCCAAGTTTATTAAAAGCAAAGCTTATTTTTGTAATTTTATTATTTCTTGATTTTTTTTAAACCACTTAACCTGTAACAGGTATGGGGAAACAATGCTTTTATCCCCGACTTATCTCGGGACAAACGGTAAAGTGGTTAAATGCTCATAAAATCACTTTAGTTTTAAAAGTAACACTATACTGGTTCGTTTATTTCTTAATTCAAGATTGCCAATCATTTACAAAAATGGCATTTTGGCGCACTTTAAAAAAATGCCAATTCATATTAAACAAATTAGTAAATGTTATTATTAAAAATTTGTTATTATATTAATAACAAAACTATCACCAAACTATAAGATTAAATACCAAAAATGGATGATCGTAAATGTCGCATGAGTTATACCAAATAATAATAATGTCGTTAATATAATGTCGTTATACCAAATGAGTACTACTTGATTATCCCGTCGACCAATTTCGCCAAATTATAGAAAACTCTAAACTATTTAACGTCAAATGCGACATTTACAATCATCCATTTTTGGCATTTAATCTTATAGTTTGGTGATAGTTTTGTTATTAATATAATAACAAATTTTTAATAATAACATTCACTAATTTGTTTGATATTATTTATCTGTTGGTACAACCTGGTTTCCCGTCGACCAAAAAGCTATCGCCAAACTGTAGGATTAAATGCTAATAATGGATGATCGTGAATGTCACATTCAATGACATTAAATACGATACGCGTGTTTAAAACGTAATTAGGTGGTTTTTATTTAGACTTTTTGTTTGTATTTTTAATAATATTCTACTAATTATTTGTTGTTTCGTTATTTAAACCAAAAATTATGTCAGTAGGTATAATTTGGCTATTAGTTTGGTGATTTGTATATTTGCGAAATTGGTCGACGGGATAACCAAGTAGTACTAAAAACAATTTATATAATTTTAAAAAAGAAAATAATAATAAAAAAAATATTAAAACATAAACAATTATAGCTGGGTTACCATATCAGGAAAAATAACGTCATTTTGTCGCCAGTGAGATACCTCGGTGCAGGAGTATGCGAAGAGAAAACTGCACCCGGGGCAAAGTTTCGATTTGGCTCCTCTTCCCCCCAACATTTTCTTGTAACTGGCTAAAAATGACGTTGGTAATATAAATTTGGTGCCCCCTAAATTTCAGCGCTCGGGACAACGACCCCTTTCGTCTTCTCCCCCGCCCTTCTTTCGCACGGCTTTGTCTCGTTGCATGCATGACATCTGCGCCAAAGCAAAAATGTGGAAAAAACAATAATTGTTATTTATACGGCTTTTTACCTACTAAAGTAAATTGAAAAAAAAAAACTTTAAAATGTTGCAATTAAATTATTTTACAATATGTGCGTATGTGGAAAATATTTACACTAAAATTTAAATATAAAAAGATAGAGAGAGGGAAATCATACGTATTGCGAACATCGCTCCGGCGATGCCTTTTATAAGCCTTTTTGGCTTAAAATCGTATTGTTTGGCGACAAAAGTAAATTCAAACACTTAATTAAACAAAGGATATATAATTAACAGTTAGAGCCTTTTTTAAAATTGGTTCTGTGATTTTCTTATTTAAGATACATAATGGAAGAATTAAAAAATTTAAAAGAGTTATTTACGTTTTATCTAATGAAATTTTTTAGATGTTTTTTCCTGTTAACCAGGCACGAAAGAGATAAATAGCCAAATATTATATCAATCAAAATTTTCTTTTACATTGAATTTATTTTTAACCATTTTATTTTTATTTATTTATTTATTTATTTTTGTTTGAATTAAATATTTGGCTTGCATATGTATATATGCTATTACATAAATATATACATGTGCATATGTAAAATCGTGCCCCAATTTGGCGACTTTCGAAAATCTGGCTTTGGCGAAGGGAGTTTTGCAATCGCACCGGTATATACATGTGCATATGTAAAATCGTGCCCCAATTTGGCGACTTTCGAAAATCTGGCTTTGGCGAAGGAAGTTTTGCAATCGCACCGGTTATATGTGTCAAATGTTAAAAAAAATGCGATATATATATAAATATTTTATGTATGTACATTTTAGATATATTTCTATATATATGTGTAATTATATATAGCGATATACATATATAAATATATAATATATACTCCTGTAAATAAATACTATATACTTACATATGTCTTTTATATTTTTATATATTTTTATGTGTTAAATTTAAACAAAAGCTACAAATTTTTCCGAAAAAAAAAATATGCTAAATTAAAAAAAATACAAAAAAAATAAATACCTAAAATTAATTCCAGTAGTAAAAAAGCAACGCCAAAGGCAATCGCATCGATTCATTTAATGAAAAAAAAACAAAAAAAAAACAAAAAAAAAAAAAAAAAACAGGGTATGGAATTTTTTTTTCCAAAAAATCCACCGGGTAGTTTTTAAAATCATTCTGGCCAAAGTTTTGAGACTTACTGCTTTATAATATGTGTATATAAATATGATAAGACAATGTATCAAACCATAGTGTGTAACTATTTTCCGTTTTTTAATATAATTCTGCATTTACAAAATACTTTGAATGCACTGCCCACATATACAATTTAGAAAATGTTTCATTTTCATACTCTTTAATCTTTAGAAATCCACGAAGAAAACATTAATTATTCTATAGTATACAATGTATACTGTACTCACAAAAAATAAAATCGCAAAAATTCCATAGCGCGTTGCTTATTTTTTATCTCGTTTTTCACGCGGGTAAAAACTTTGAATTTGTTTGAGAAAATGGCATCGATTAAGTAAATAATAATCGATCTGGATCTCAGTTGCTGCAACGACCATCCCCCTATTTAGTAGGAATAAAAAACTACAGTATTTGTTAAATGTAAACAGTTAATAAATTTTAAAAGTTTAATAAGGCAGAAAAACTGCTTTTCAGAAACGTTTTTTTGAAATTTTGTTTTATTTATTAAAAAAATGGGGGGGGGGGCGAATCGGGCCAATTTTATTTCTATCTTTTAATTAGAAGGTCTATACATTATGAAAACACAGGCGTTCTTGCTGAACTCAGTTTAACTGCCTATTAAAATTATAATTTTATCTAAAATATTTAACACAAAAAAAATCTATGGTTTCAAACTTGAAAATCATATTAAACATGTAGTGTATTTACAAAAATATTTATGTGCAAAGAGAGTGTATACCTTCGTTTTTAAGAACTGCAAAATGTTTCTGAAGTTCGACTTAAAATAGTTTTTTAGACGTTCGATAAAATGATGCATAGATCAGAAGCATAAAATGAGAAATGCAAAACCCATGACTTCCAAGTTAAATACCAGACAGTTGGGGAGTCTACAGAAAGAAATGAACCCGTTGTCATATGCACAGGATAGTCCTCTTATACCAACCAGAAAACGATCAACTAAATGCGAAATTTAAAATTTTGACTTTTGGCCAGTTTTTTGAGCGAAATACCACACTGTGCGCTGGTCAGTTTTTTTAAAAAGAAACTTTGAATCAAAAGAAATTTTTATATCATAGTAATTTTTAGTTTTATATCATATTTTACTCTGTTTGTCATCGGTGAAAAGTCAGTCATCTAAATGGAAAGTTCAATGTTAGTCATCAATGAATGACGTAGCGGTCAACATGTTAACAGTTTTAATTAAATAAAAATTCATTCAGCGGAACCTTTCAAATAAAACAATCCTTTTGTAATTGGGTTCATCTGATTTAAAACATCTCCATAAGTAGTCAATTAAACAACGTATAATGCTATATTTTATTTATTACAAAATTTCTGAAAAATTATACAACACAATGTAAGTTCCATTAAAATCTATCTAAGTAGAACTTAAGTTATAAGCGGCCTGAAAGAAAGTTCACTTTGCGTTTTATATATGTTGAGATAATTAAATATAACGAATATAATCATGTTAACCTGATTATAGATCTCTTTTTCAAAATTATAGGTTCAATAGATTTATTTGTACGATTATTAATACGACATCCAGACTTTTTTTTATATATATAGATTGAAATTTTCAGGTTTTAGCGACGAAGACATCGCCAAATTTGGAAATGTGAAGTATCTCACGAACTAATGGTTTTAAAAGAACTTGCTTAGTACCGTTCGATTCAGCATGAAAAAATACACAAAAATATGATATCAGTTGAAGAACAACTACAAAAGCCGATTTTTAAGGAATTTTTTAAAAGTTTGTTCTTTTTTTTTACCCCCCTTAGGGGTGGAATTTTCGAAAGTCCCTTCTTAGCGGCACTCGATGCTATAAGTAGTATTTTTACCTCAATTTTAAAGATTTTTGGTTCGGTAGATTTTTGTTCGCGCCGTGATTAATACGAAATCCAGACTTTCTTTTATATATATAGATAAGGATTGAAAATTTCAGGTTTTTGCGCCGAAGAAATCGCTAAATTTGGAAAATGTAAAGTATCTCACGAACTAATGGGTTTAAAAGAATTTGCTTAGTACCATTTGATTCAGCATGAAAAAATACACAAAAATATGATATCAGTTGAAGAACAACTACAAAAGCCGATTTTTAAGGAATTTTTTAAAAGTTCGTTCTTTTTTTTTCCCTTAGGGGTGGAATTTTCGAAAATCCCTTCTTAGCAGCACTCGATGTTATAAGTAGTATTTTTACTCCAATTTTAAAGATTTTTGGTTCGGTAGATTTTTTTGTGTCGTGATTAATATGAAAGCCAGACTTTCTTTCATATATATAGATAAGTGTAGATCAAGGCTTAATGAAGGATGATGCGTTGTCTTTCCTGAGATAAAAAATAAAAGTGTTTTTCTAGATGGGGTAACTTTGGACCCATTATTCGGTAATATTGGTCTGACCAATTATTAGTTTTGTGCATACTTCCTGTCAATGCATAAAACATGTTATATTTGAAGGGGAGCTTTTTGTTAAATTTAAACCAGGGTTGGAAAAAAATCATGATTTTTTTTTTAAAAAATCGGATTTATTTGATTTAAATCAGATTTTTTTTAATTTAAATCGGATTTATTTGATTTTTTTAGAATCCTATTTTTAATTATTGTGCTTTTATGTTTTTGCAATACATGGAGCAGTTTTTTTATAATAAATAATTAAAAAAGAATAAATAATATTTATAATTTATAAAAATAATATAAGAAATAATTATATAGTTAAGGAAATACTATATACTAGTTACTGATTGGTACTAAAAATTAAACATCAAGGCCTTCATCTAAAGCCATTCTATTATTTTGTAACTGAATTGTGCCCACTAAATAAGAAATAAATTTAAATATGTTGTAAATGAATAGAAAATGATGATATTTAAAAAACAAATGTAAATATTCATTTATTGCAAGCTATTTATTAAGGGTGTTCTCAACTGCTCCGCTCAACAAGCGCAAAACGATTTGGCACATTTATAAATTCATTTTTTAACGGAAACCTATAAAATTGGAAGGCCTGACTATGGAAGCGATTTTGAATCGAACTTAATTTTTCATTTTATGATAGTTAAAATACCTAAGCTATTTCGATCACGTGATCATCCGTTTTTCTCTTGCTTTTCGACCAGTTTTTCTACTTTCGTCGGGAAATGTGTTCAAAAACATCAACTTTGAAGGCTTGTATTTTTTTAAAAACAGAAAATTGAGTGCAATTATACAGTTTCTGAATAACAGCACCTGCTATTTTCATGCATTTTCAAACAAAAATAAATTAATGCATGTGTCACAAAGTGGCCCTTTTTGATTTAAGAACACCCTTAAGGGATAAAAATAGCAATTAATTCAATATTTTTTAAGTAAATAGGAATAAATCAGGGATTAATTGTTTGAACAGAAACACTAATTTAAAAGCTATGTCTACTCATAATTTATTACGAAGGCTTGAATGAACTAGACCAAAAGAAGAAAGTTGTCTTTCTACTCCAGCAGAAGAAGCCACGGCTATTGTTAATTGGTAAATAAATTCAATTTCAGTATCGCTGATTCTCTCTTTACTTAAATTTCAGATATAGCTATTCAGAGGTATGAACTCGAGATTCTGTGAACGGCAACAAAATGGCGCTCACGGTTACGGTTATAGTTACAGAAACTCGAAAATTTTCAATGGCAACACCCATTTTTTTATCGCAAAATGCTCAGCGCATGCGAAAACCCTAAAGAGCGTTGGAACCGTACGTGTATCGTAAGAAACGGACATGTTATGCATGCACAAAAAACTGTTCTGCGAATCCTTATCCCCCCCCCCCCCCATAGAAAAAACTCGATTGGGGCGCAAGGAGGAAATTACTGACTCTGTGTCATATGCAAATTTCCTCCTTGCGCCCCAATCGAGTTTTTTTTATAGGGGGGAGGATTCGCAGAACAGTTTTTTGTGCGTGCATAACATGTCCGTTTCTTGCGATACACGTACGGTTCCAACGCTCTTTAGGGTTTTCGCATGCCCTGAGCATTTTGCGATGGAAAAAATGGGTGTTGCCATTGGAAATTTTCGAGTTTCTGCAACTATAACCGTAACCGTGAGCGCTATTTTGTTGCCGTTCACAGAATCTCGAGTTCATACCTCTGAATAGCTATATCTGAAATTTCACCTCGATCGGTTGAGCGGTCTGGCCGCTAGTGATCCATATATCGGCAAAGTTTTTTTATGACCACCCTGTATATATATATGTAGTTCAATGTTTCGCATTATAGTAAAAGTTGATCTAATTAGCGTGTTTTTAGAGTGTGGTGTCTCAACAGAGGTTTACGAGCCTAGTTCGTGGGAGTCAGAGCGCGAAGTTTTATTTAAAGAAATGATTTCAAGGTCATTCAGCAGTTGTGGCAATCTTAGTAAAAAGCCCATCCACCGCGACAAGGTGTTGCCACGTCGGATGGGGTCGGTTTTTAATTGTCCTGAGGCCAAAAACCGTAGAAAAAGCAAAAACAAATCGGTTTTTAATTGTTCTGAGGCCAAAAACCGGATAAAAAGCAATGGATTCAGGGTTGTAAAAATCTGGGCCCCAGCGAACAGATTTTCACCACTAAATTTTATAGCTTTTCTTCGTTTAAATTTTATTAGCATTCTTGCAAAAAATTAAGACGAAAAATACCTATAAAAATTTAGTGGTGAAAGACTTCCCGCTGGTGCCTTGATTTTTACATCCCTGAAAGAAGAAATTGGTTTTTAATTGCCTGAGGCCAAAAACCACATAAAAAGCCCAAACAAATCGGTTTTTAATTGTCCTGAGGCCAAAAACCGGATAAAAAGCAGTGGATACAGGGTTGTCAAAATCTAGGCCCCAGCGAACAGATTGTCACCACTAAATTTTATAGCTTTTCTTCGCTTAAATTTTAAAACATTCTTGCAAAAAATTTAGACGAAAAATAACTATAAAAATTTAGTGGTGAAAGACTGCCCACTGGTGCCTTGATTTTTACATCCCGGAATGAAAAAATTGGTTTTTAATTGCCTGAGGCCAAAAACCACATAAAAAGCCCAAACAAATCGGTTTTTAATTGTCCTGAGGCCAAAAACCGGTTAAAAAGCAATGGATACAGAGTTGTCAAAATCGAGGCCCCAGCGAACAGATTGTCACCACTAAATTTTATAGCTTTTCTTCGCTTAAATTTTAAAACATTCTTGCAAAAAATTTAGACGAAAAATAACTATAAAAATTTAGTGGTGAAAGACTGCCCACTGGTGCCTTGATTTTTACATCCCTGAATGAAAAAATTGGTTTTTAATTGCCTGAGGCCAAAAACCACATAAAAAGCCCAAACAAATCGGTTTTTAATTGTCCTGAGGCCAAAAACCGGTTAAAAAGCAATGGATTCAGGGTTGTAAAAATCTGGGCCCCAGCGAACAGATTTGCACCACTAGATTTTATAGCTTTTATTCGTTTAAATTTTATTAGCATTCTTGCAAAAAATTAAGACGAAAAATACCTATAAAAATTTAGTAGTGAAAGACTTCCCGCTGGTGCCTTGATTTTTACATCCCTGAACGAAGAAATTGGTTTTTAATTGCCTGAGGCCAAAAACCACATAAAAAGCCCAAACAAATCGGTTTTTAATTGTCCTGAGGCCAAAAACCGGATAAAAAGCAGTGGATACAGGGTTGTCAAAATCTAGGCCCCAGCGAACAGATTGTCACCACTAAATTTTATAGCTTTTCTTCGCTTAAATTTTAAAACATTCTTGCAAAAAATTTAGACGAAAAATAACTATAAAAATTTAGTGGTGAAAGACTGCCCACTGGTGCCTTGATTTTTACATCCCGGAATGAAAAAATTGGTTTTTAATTGCCTGAGGCCAAAAACCACATAAAAAGCCCAAACAAATCGGTTTTTAATTGTCCTGAGGCCAAAAACCGGATAAAAAGCAATGGATACAGAGTTGTAAAAATCGAGGCCCCAACGAACAGATTGTCACCACTAAACTTTATAGCTTTTCTTCGCTTAAATTTTATTAGCATTCTTGCAAAAAATTTAGACGAAAAATAACTATAAAAATTTAGTGGTGAAAGACTGCCCACGGTGCCTTGATTTTTACATCCCTGAATGAAAAAATTGGTTTTTAATTGCCTGAGGCCAAAAACCACATAAAAAGCCCAAACAAATCGGTTTTTAATTGTCCTGAGGCCAAAAACCGGATAAAAAGCAATGGATACAGGGTCATAAAAAACGAGGCCCCAGCGAACAGATTGTCACCACTAAACTTTATAGCTTTTCTTCGCTTAAATTTTAAAACATTCTTGCAAAAAATTTAGACGAAAAATAACTATAAAAATTTAGTGGTGAAACACTGCCCACTGATGCCTTGATTTTTACATCCCTGAATGAAAAAATTGGTTTTTAATTGCCTGAGGCCAAAAACCACATAAAAAGCCCAAACAAATCGGGTTTTAATTGTCCTGAGGCCAAAAACCGGATAAAAAGCAATGGATACAGGGTTGTAAAATCGAGGCTCCAGCGAACAGATTGTCACCACTAAACTTTATAGCTTTTCTTCGCTTAAATTTTAAAACATTCTTGCAAAAAATTTAGACGAAAAATAACTATAAAAATTTAGTGGTGAAAGACTTCCCGCTGGTGCCTTGATTTTTTACATCCCTGAACTAAAAAATTGGTTTTTAATTGTCTTAAGGCCAAAAACCACATAAAAAGCACAAATAAATCGGTTTTTAATTGTCCTGAGGCCAAAAACCGCGGAAAAGCCTTTTCGTCATACTGCTGCCTTACAGTTTTTTTTTTCTGAGTACCTATATTGTTAAATCACTAAAAATCCACATTTAAACACACAATAAATAAGGCAATTGGAACTTAATAATACGTATACGTTTCGTGAATATTAGGACTCACATTACCAGTGCATAAAAATCAATATATAAAATCAGTATCTCTCCCAATTACATACAAAAACCTTAGGGTTTTCACCTTTCTTGTAGTTGGAGGAATACCGATTTTATACAATGATATTATACACTGATAATGTGAGTCCTACTACTCACAAAACGTATATGTCTTATTGTGTTATTATTGTTGGCTTTATTTATTGTATATTTAAACATTGATTTTTAGTGATTTAGTTTTTCATACGAGTTTTTATTTGCTGCACTGTTGATTTGCTTGCTGCCAGATTATTGTTTAAAAATAGAATGAGCCCTCTGACGATGATTTATATATTTTTAGTCTTCGAATTGATTCTGTGGGGAAAGAAGGATTATACGAGGAGAAAACTTTTACGGAAATGTATGAATACTTTAAAATGTATGCACGTGAAAAGACAATTAATATTATCGCGGTTTTATTATTTATGCGTCTGATAATGACGGAATTGTGAATGCTGCAAAAAAAAAAATTCACATTAAAATAACAGTTTCTGTAAAGATCTATAAATTATTATGGAGATAATATTGTTATCTTTTGATCTGCAAGGAAAATTCAAAACAATAAGCCAAAATAAAAATGTTTTTAATGCATAAAACATCATAATTTTGAAGCATAGTAAGCCAAATAAGATGATTATATGATTAATTCATATAAACAGAACACAATTAATAATAATTTAGATATTTACAGAATAATGGCCGAATGAGATATCTTAAAAACTAACTTAAAACTAAATACAAGATAAATAAAACTTATACTTACTTTATGCTGCAATAAAAAAAATTAGAAGGAAAACAAGTAAACAGGAAGTAGAATTTCATATCTGATTCGAAAATAATTTTTAAAAGATGCAATTATGTACACGCAAAAAAATTATAACTAGCCGTTACCGACAAAAAATATCGAAAAACCTTCTCGAGTGGCTAGTGACCATAGTTCCGATTATTCTAAGTGTTATTTATAGTATTCAGAATACTGTAAACATCATTCCAATTCACTCCCCCCCTTTTTTCTTGGAGCTCCGTTCTTAAAAAGTATAAACAGAAACATTAAAAGAGAATTCCTGTGTCTGTCCGTCTGTCACAGATATTTTACGCGGAAAGTTCAAATTGAGCTACATAGTTATAGATTATTAACCTAACACAAATATATTTTGGAAAACCTATGAGGATCTAATTATGTTGAAAAAAGAAATCTTTTATTTGTATGTCGTGTGAGCTATAGCGTGAAAGCTTTTGCACCGCCGAACTCAACAATGCATTTCTTGAAATTGTAGGTATTAGATTTTCAGAGTATCGTCGAAAATGTAATGCATAAATATGCTCCCCCCCCCCCCTACTCTATCTCTCAATCTATTGATATTTGATATCTCAATTTATCTAAAATGGCTTTATCCAAATTTCCAGGAAACTTTGAAATTTTGCAAAAACGAACACGAAATATCTTAAAGTTTTCATTATTAATTCGTGCAAAATTATTCTTTTTTTGGGGTCTTAAAAATGTTTCTGAATATCCAAATTCCTCAATTTTAATAAAATACTTACATCAGTGAAAAATACACGCAGATTATTTTAGGTTCTATAGTTTTTTATATTAAAAAAAAAGCTCACACGATTCAATTATTTTAATGCTATTTTCCGCCCGTTGTATCAAATTTTTTACACATAAAAAAATGCATTTGATTTCTTAAAAAGATAAAAATCTAACGATTAAAGTTCTTTAAATATTCCGAATAAGTTACTTCTACAAGTGTGTCCAACAGTTTTAAAGAATTCATGCTTCAAAATTTGACCCCCAATATTGAACTATATTTATTTTAATTGATTTATGCTCATGCTGTCATATACACATATAGAATACATTTTAAACAAAAATATCATCCTGCTGTGAGAATACTTAAATTATATCGTTTCTATCTCTATTACTGAAAAAAAAAAAAAAAAAAAAAAAAAAAAAAACATCAGTTTTGTTGTTGGTCAATTACTTCGCATCTAATTGATCGAATGCTACCGTTATGAAACCTATATTTTATCAATTTGGTATTTTTCAGTTATCGAAATGGCTATTGTCGCCAAATATGGGCTCTAAATATTACTGGATAAAGGAACGGTAAACCTGATAATGCACCAAACATTCATTTTTTTTTTATTACACATCAACTGCTCATAAATGTTGGTTGATTAGAGTTTAATGGCGCAAGGTCCCTTTTGGGACATGCTGCGCCAATTACTGCTCATAAATAGTTATAGTATAAGATAAATATAGCACGACACTTCATATTTAAATACGTTATTGTAGTAAAAGTTCTACTCTCGCAACTCATCCTGCAGATAGAAATGAAATGATAATGCGAATTTTTACCTTTATTTTTGGACGATACCTTAGACAAAGTTTCTCACAACACAGTAGTCGGGAGGTAGCGTCGCATAATTGCAATCAATTTTATTGACCTGATATTACTTTTACTTAAACGAGAACTTGTAAATATTTTTCTAATTATTGAAAAATGTAATCTCATAAAACTGGATAATAGAAGTCCAGTATTTTATGCTTTGATATTGTTTACAGTAACGTAAAATCAATGTAAAAGCAGCAATCTAGATACATAAATTCATAAAAAATTGTCTCAAAAAATAATAAATTTTAAAAGCATACAAAGTATAAACCTGTTTTTTGTGGGGGAAGGGGGTCGAAGGCTTGGCGTTTTTAAAAAAGTTTGCGGACTTAAAAGGGTGCAATATGTTGTAGAATGATAAAACGCTGCAGAAATAAAATTGATGAAATATTGCGATTGTTAATGTGGATATTATGGAAATTTCTTCTAACTTTATGCTTTACTTTAATGGTTTGTTTTGTCTTTAATAAATAAATTGTTTCTGATTCCATACATTAAATAAATTAAGTAAATATTGAAAAAAAAAATTCCTTGTGCGTATGGAACAATAATTGAGTTGTTAAAATTTCTACCGGTATATTTTTGTTAGCCGGTCTCAAATATCGCCCATAGTATTTTCCTTCTTACAGGAAGCAGCGACCATTTTTTTTACATGTGTAAATTTAAAATAATGTTTTGATGTTGAAAATGTTCTGATATATAGTATTATTTCTCATTCATCTTTTTTTTTTTATTGAAATAAGGAAAACTCGTGTATTTTAAATGTTTTAAATGTACTAAGTTTATAAATTTTTCGATACTACTTGGTTATCCCGTGACCAATTTCGCCAAATTAATAGCCAAATTACACATATTGACGTAATATTTATTTTAAATTGCGAAAAAACAAATAATTAGAAGAATATTAATAAAAATACAAATAAAAAGGTGAAAAAAAATCATATAATGACGTTTTAAAGACGTTTATCGTATTTAATGGTATTAGATATGACATTAACGATCATCCATTATTGGCATTTAATCTTATAGTTTGGCGATAGATTTTTGGTTCACGGGATAACCAAGTTGTAACAATTTTTCTTTACGTCTCATAAATGAAATGAACGGATGAAATAAATAAATATGAGCAAATGAAATAAATACAAAGCTAGAGATGGCGATGGAAATAATGTTAGGTGATTTAAAACCCGCGACTGGCTTACATAAAAATCCGTTTCTCTCTAAGCCTAGATCATTTCATTAATCTCGCCAAGGCCTCTTAAGTATTATTATTTTTAATCGATAGCTATAATTAAATTATAGAAACAAAAGCATAATCAAAGATACAACAGAATATTTCGATTAATTAGTGGAACAGATTGCTAAAACATTACGCATAGATTGAAAATGAGAGCAATTATTGCTATATAAAAGCGATGTCGAAACATGCAATCGTCTGCGCAAGTACAGAAAAATATTTACTGTTAGAAAAACTCTGTATGTTAAACCTTTTTCTTTATTGTATTTTCATCTTTAAAATTAAATATGTAGCTCAATTTGAAATGTTTCGATCGAATGAACTTAACTTTATTAGCACTAAGAATACAATGTTAATATTATAAGCTGAATCTACTTCCTGTTTACTGAAAAAAAAATCTAACCGTACTTCTTTTACTCTTTCACTTTACGAGGAAAACAGCAAAACAGTGTAGTCATCCGCTTGCGAAAAGTGCCCTTCTTCTTTGGCTTGTTTCCTTCTTCCACAGGAGCGCTGGATGGAGCATCAATCTGCAAAGGCAAAGGTGTTAGTATACGTACTTTCTTTTCTGGTTCTCCTCTATCACTGCTAGCCTCCTGCAATGGCCAAGGAAACGCACTCGCTTCAGGAAGGGACGGCTCCACTGTTTCCAGTTCGACTACCTCCAATGCCGATGCCGGGACGACACGCTGGAAAAGTTCCTGGTCGATCCAGAATCCCTCGTCTTCCTGCGCTTCTTCTTCCCAGCAGTCCTGGAATCTCGGATTAACCGGAACAAGCTGAAAGAAGCAATCAGAAATATCATTAGTGGGCATACTTACGACTGAATCTTCATCGCTTTCACTTCCACCATCTTCATCACTTTCAGTATTTTCGCATTCTTCATCGCCAATGCGTTGATCTGCCAACAAAAAAGAAACTAAAAAAGAAAAACGGTTAGCAAACCAGAATAGCATAAAGTAATACAAAAAGTAAATGAAATCAAATACTTCCATGATGATTGAAATAAAATGAATCAAAACCACTGTAAACTTGCAGCAAAATATCTTAAATTTATGTCAGAGTTTGACAATTGAATTCAGAAATATATATTTGATAAATGATTGTTGCCAGATAAATTTTAAATTTTTGACGAATGAGTGTTGCCAGATAGAAAATGCTTTTAATTATAATAATTGTGTGCAACAATGACAAAATGTTAGCATAAGCGGAAACAATCGAAATTAATCTTTCTCTTGAAACTGTAAACAAATATAAAACAAGCAATTTCCATTACAAAAGATTAAATTTTAGTTTGAATTTTACGTCTGATTGCGATAATAAAATAATTGTTTTAAACATAAATTTGAAGGATAAAGAATTTTAGAGAGTAAAGAATTTGAATTTATTTTTAGATCTATAAATTAAAATTCAATTTACTTTATAATAATCCAGCCATGCACAATGCATAATTATTTTGTCATTGAAAATGACGCCATTAGAAACAATTTATTTGCTTCTATATGACTCAAATGTTTTAAAACAATTATGTTAAACGATGACCGAATCTCCTAATGATAAAATGATTCCGATATTTAAAATTTTTTTTTCTTAAATGTAAAGAACATTTCTGTCCCTGAAAATAAAATATTTCACTATGACTGTGCCATTATGATGTCATATTCACTAACGTTTAGTTCTGTACATAACCAAGCAGCTTACTATTAATTTCAAAGAGATAATGCTGCTTATTTCTTTTAAAATGTTCGGTATAGAAGGATTAATATGATTCTGAAAATTATTTCTTTTCCACATAATCGTAATGAAAACAATAAAACATTTTTAAAGGATTGGTTTAAATCATTCAATAATTTCGATGTTGAAAATGATGCCATTCAAAGAAGAAATAGATTTCAGCCCACACAGTTAAATATTTTATCGTGTTTGTGCCAATAATAGGACATCATTTTTGCCGGGGTTTATTTCTGTATGTAAAGAGATTAGAGCTGTTAAAGTGCTATTTTACGTAAAAATTTCAAGCAACAAAAATCGCCTGCATTTCCTCATTTTCTGTGCATTTTGTTGGATGTTCGATAAAAGGCTTTTCTGTCATCTAGATTTCCAAGCATTTTATTGGCGATTACTGGCGACACCCTTGGTTTCAGGTATCAAAGACGCTCCGACACAAAATCGTTGTTTAATATCCGAGCGATTCCCCAGGAGTTATTATTTTACGTGGAGAGAACATGGAATTTGAAGTGACTTTGACCCCTTGTATAATAGCACTTTGATTTCTGCTCTTTTACCTCTTTAAATATGTTTTATAAATAAATAAATAAATATACATATTTGATCATATTTATTAACTTTTTCCGAAACAGTGGTCCACGTCGGGCTCACCTTATTTTAATTCCAAATTTACAAACGGCTACAAGAATATTTTAATAAATTTTTACTTTCTTCTATCTTCAATAGAAGAAAGTAATGTAATTGAAAATTTTTTTTTCGACTTCGGGTTTCCGACGGATTTACACGTTTTACGGTTCAGAGATTCCAAAAAACATATTTTTACAAAATGTCTGCCTTTCCGTGTGTCTGTGTGTCCTTGTCTTTTTGTGTCTGTGTGTCCATTGTCCTATGTTACCATTCTACCATCAAAAAGCGTATGAAGATATGCATAGAACTGAACCAAATTTTTTGAGAATATTTTTGGCTATGGCGAGCAGGTTCTCCTTCAGTTTTAAAATATTCCGCCTTAAGGGGGCGTTGAAATAACATATTTTGTGATTATTTCAATATTGTACCGACTTAAAGTGTATGAGGATATGCAACGAATTGGACCAATTTATTTGTGCAAGTATATGTTTTACACTTACACAAATTATGTTGTGTATGTTTTTTTCTTCGGGGGGGGGGGGGGATTTTTATTCGCGCCCTAGGGCCACTTTTTAAACATTCTCCTAATCAATTGGTGTATTTAAAAATATATATATTATTCCAACGAATAATTCATAGTCTAAACTTAATTTTGATTAATTAAAGGTCTAAAGCTTTATGTGCTAAAATATTTTAACATGTTTTCATGTTAGAGCCCTGGTTTTAACTGTTAGTTGGTCCGTCCGGACCCCCTATTATAGCTCCCTTAAAACAGGTCCGATTAACTAGCTTTTTTTTTTCAAACAATTTCTTAGGTCTTCCAGCTTCTACATGAACGGCAAAAATTCTTAGGCTTCAGCTACCACTAATTTTGAATACTAATAATTTTCTTGGAGCTCTAGATTAGAGATTGCTCGGGACGGGTTCGAGCCGATTTTCATTAATGGTTTCGGGCTTAACTTTTTTTGAAGACTCGGGCCGGGTGAAGGCTAATCAGTAATCTTTCCGGGCCAGCCGGGATCGAGCTCACTTTCTTTCTGAAGGATCGAGCCGGCCCGGATCGGGCCTAACTTATTTTTCTGGACGAAGCCGAGACTGATTTCAGTTTTCCTAGTCTTCACGGATGAAAATATTCAATCTCGGTTGAATCATCCCGTATGAAAATCATTTTCTAGCTGTGGCCAAGTCTGTTCAAAAATCAGTAAAATTTGGGTTTGTCCAAAAATTTTTGCAGAAAAGGCATATATTTTTAAATCGTCATTATTCTACAATTAAACATTAAAATTTATTCTTTTTAAAGAATCGTAGATTTTTAGGTTTATTATAATAGAGTGAAATGCATTAAAAAAGAGACTGCCTGTGACGGAATTTTCTTTTAAACTGAAAATGGAAAAATCTTTTAAACTGTTTATTCGTGCAAAATGGCTACAATAATACGCAGGGAAAATAAAAATGTATCATACATTTACACCTGCTGAGAAGGGAGCTTCTCTATAACTTTTTTTTTCGTTCCAATGCGATGCCGTCTTAGGAAGATTTTACTTTCACATATATCGTTTTTTAGATTTTTATGTCTTCATTACATGGAATGTGGTTTAATAATATTAATGATAACTGAAACATTTACATGCAACAAACAGAGGTTCATTAAAAACATATATATCGCAGTCTACAATACTTCTACATAAATATTATAAATATGAAAATAAAGGACAAGTTTTTTTGGACAAAACTCTTCTGTAAAAGTACAGTCACAGCAAAAAAAAGAAAAAAAAATCTTGACATTTGCGATTTTAGACGTTTTGTTAAACATCTAGAAATATACATCAGGAATGACTCTGAATCTCCAGATGTATAAACAAAATAGTACATGTTATATATTTTCGAGAAGATTTTCTTCCAAAATCCACTTAGGGACCATCAACAAATTGAAAAGGAACGAATATCTTTTGATAACCCTATCAAAACTAATGTAGCAAAAGCTGCAGATTATGATTAAGTGGCTTATGGTGATAAACTGTGTTCATTTTTATGCACATAGCATGTATACTCGTAAATAAATTAAGGTTTTTATAAAAACAAATTTTGCCAAGTTTTTTGCTATAATTTGCAGAGTTCTTAATATAAAACAACGTTCTTTTCAGAAAATATGAGAAACAACATTGCACATAATACTTTGTAATTAAAATTAAAAAATATTGATAATTGAATGAAAAATGAGCAGGTTTACTAAATAAATTTTCACTGCGCATGCGTCAATTCTATAAAAATTTCATTTGCATATTGTGTAGATATTGTGTTAGATTGTGTTGCATATTGTGTGTGTGTGTTATATATAGAGCAATTTTTGTTAAAGTTTCAAAATCATACCTATAAAATTCTGAAAATTATCGTCGAGCCAAATCCGTTATTCGCAAAATGAAGCAAAAATATGAGGAGCTGTATCCAAATATTGTTTTACGTGCAGTATTGTGTAGACACTGACCAATGGAATATGGATACAGTTCCTCATTTTTTTTGTTTCATTTTGGAAATATCGGATTTTGATCTTATTCTTTCGAGATAATTTTTAGAATGTTCAAGCTATAATTTTGAAACTTTAGCAAAAGTTGCACTATACATAACATTGCTAACACAAAATGCAAATAATTGTTTTTTTTATAGAATTGACGCATGCGCAGTGAAAATTTATTTAGTAAACCTGCTCATTTTTCATACAATTATCAATACTTTTAAATTTTGATTACAGGGTATTACGTACAATGTCGTTTCTAATATTTTGTGAAAAGAACATTGTTTTTTTATTAAGAACTCTGCAAATTATAAGCAAAAAAAAAAAAAAAAAAAGACAAAATTTGGGACCGTTTATATATATATATATATATATATATATATATATATATATATATATATATATATATATATATATATATATATATATATATATATATATATATATATAAACTTTATTATTCTACGAGTATATATGCTATCTGCATAAAAATGAACACAGTTTATTACTATAAGCCACTTAATCATAATTTGCAGTTTAAACGCTTTTGCTACATTAGTTTTGACAGGGTTCACTGTAAAACATTTGGTGTAACGTTACTCTATAAGACTGGTGGCAGCATTGCTGCCTCCAATCTTATGGTGGTTTGTAACCTATATAAATGGTGTAACATTACACACGTCTTGTGTACGTGTACACCATATTATGTGTAATGTTACACTATTTCTGTATAAGATTACACCACAATTGTTGGTAAGCTTGCACAGACACTGTGTGTAAGGTTACACATGTGTAGGAGTAAGCTTTCACCATATTTGTCGGTAATCTTACACAGTATTTGCGTGTAAGGTTACATCACAATTGACTGTAAGCTTATACAGAAACTGTGTGTAAGGCTATAAATGTGTAGGATTAATCTTTCACCATATTTGTCGGTAATCTTACATAGTAATTGCGTGTAGGGTTGCACTACAATTTACGGTAAGCTTTCATAGTAATTGTGTGTATGGTTACACATCTATAGGAGTAAACTTTCACCACATTTGTCTGTCATATTAAACAGTAATTGCTTGTAAGGTTACACCATAATATTTAGAAACATAACATAAATTCCAGAGTAAGATTACACCAAATATGTCTGTAATCTTACACATTAATTTTGCGTTAGACTTCACCATAATATTGTGAAACATAACACAATTCTTGTGTAGGTTACACAAAAATTACCTGTAAGCTTTCACAGTAATTGTTTTTAAGGTTACAAATCTGTAGGAGTAAGCTGTCAGCACATATTTCTGTAATGTTACACAGTAATTGCGTGCAAGTTTATACATTAGTAGGAGTAAGCTTTCCCTACACTTTCCTAGAAAATTACCCATTTTTATGCGTAAGTTTTCACTCTAAATTAACTGTGCAGTTTCACATCACGTAGGCAAGGTTACACAGCACATTTTAGTAAAGTAATACTAATTACCTGTAACTTTTCACAGCATTCAACATAATGTTTCACTATATATTTTTTGTACAGTTAACCTGTCTGTACAGCTATACAGTTTTTGTGTGTTTGATTAAACCAGATTTATTTGTTTAGTTATAGAAAAATATTGCCCTCAAAATTATCAGTTTTTTCATTATTTCTGAAAAATGTGGAACAATTTATAATTTTCCTTAGACTCAAAATTACTTCTCAAAAATGTCCATATCTCACCAAATATTCTTGTTTTAATTAAAATATACCGTTTTACTGTTCTATTTAAAGTCTTTTGAAATTCGGTATAAATTTGGTTGTTTGTATTTTGCACAGAAATGATAACATGTTTGTGAATTTGCATGCCATACTTACAGGAATACTAATCAGGACAGACATTGTCATTTGTTCAATGATAGATCAATTTGAGCATTTTTTCGTTACATAGGTGGGCAGATGTACTTTATATTTCTATTTTAATATACCCCATTTGCCGTCGCGATTAAATATTTCACTGGAAAAAATTAACTATCATCTTTTACACTCCACAACTTCAAAGATGTTCCTTTTAAATCCTCAAGAGAGTTTCAATAAAGATAGATATTTGATAAATTGTGTAATATCGAAAGCCACTAAATGTTAGAACATGATTGTACATTTTAAACAAAAATAACTGAAGATCAAAGCACAATAAAAATATTAATTTTGTAGCCTATCATATTGTATTCCAATGTTTCTTTATAATAGAAACTGCTTAGGATGATGGTTATTTTTTTAGTCTTGGAATCTTGCAATCTCTATAGAATGGAGACATAAGGAATAGCTTTTCCTACTTGCTATGTATGTGTTAAAAATCTATCCAATTGGTCCTGTACTAAAATAATTTTACTTAGTGTTTTTAATTGGTAAATAGCTATATTAATTGTAATCTTCTAATTTTGTTTTCGAATTTGAAAAATGTTTTAGACAGAATTCAATCTTTGAATTTCTTACCTGAAGCTGCCAATTACTACTGGATGAATCTGGAAAATCTAATTCACCCAGATAACTTTATTGATTATAGCATTTGGTCAGCTCAACAGAATAAATTGAAGGCAATATAAATCCAGTAAATGGTGGATAAGCAATTACACAAAAATAATTTTAATACAATTATTTTAATGGTGAATGAATGAATTTAATTGTAATTTTCCCCCTTGGCTGAAAATATCTGGGCCCAGTAAGAAAATTACATTTGATACTTGTTCAAACTTTTGCTATCTATGGTTCAGTAAACAGTAAATTTCTAAAATTTAATACAGTAAAACCTCCATAACGGACACTCCCGAATAGCGGACACCTCAATTTAACGGACAGTTTTCCAATCCCCACTCCCAAAACTTGAATTTTTGTATGTTTAACCTCTGAATAACGGACACTCCGAATAGCGGACACTATTTTCGGCGATAAAGAATGAAAAAAAAAAAATTTAACGAGAAAAAAAAAAGTAAAAAGACCTCTAAATTTATCAGGTTATTGCATCATAAATTTTGTGACCATAGATTAATGTAGATCGTGAGCTGGGGAAAATCCCCTGCTCCTTCCTGTTCAGCTTTGAATTCAGGAAGTTGCCTGGGAGAGACATCTCCCAGAGCATTGAAATGTCCCTCCAAAAAAATTTGAGATTTTATTCTTTTAAGCCCTTGGGGACGAGTGACACGTATACGTACCACAAAAAGACTTAAGAATTCTTGTTTATCCCCGCCAATAAAATTTTCCTTATTTAATCGGAACATTTTCTCGATTTAATAAGGCACAAATTTTTGTATTTAAAAACCGATGACAAAACATTTATAATTTCGTAAAAGGCTCCCGTCGCGAAGGGGTTTGAGGTCCAAATGTGCTATCCCCCCCCCCCCTCTGCGCTCGGAACTCTATAATGTCCAAATAACGTCGCATTTAAAAACAAATTACATGTAATCACGAGCAAAAGTAAACTTTTGTAACAGATTTTTTTCATAAGAATGTAATAAACAGTGGATAAAGGTGTGCACAATTTTATTTCAATTTTACTGGTTAAATTTTTTTTAAATTTTCTAATTAATCATATAATAGAGGTTTTAGGCCATATAAAAGTCAATTAATGAAATATTAAGAATTTCTTAGTGATTTTTGAATCTTTGAAGTGTTCCCAATAGCGGACACCTCCGAATAGCGGACAATTTTTACGTTCCCGAGGTGTCCGTTATTTAGAGGTTTTACTGTAGTTGGTTCAAGTACTTTCATGTGTGCTTAAATAGTAGGTATTTAATACCTGTTGTTTGATGTTGAAAATAAGAGAGTTTTCATTTGTTTTGTATTTACTTTGGTATACCTCTTTTATCTCATTCAATAAATTCTTTCTTATCTCTTCAGTTTGTCTACAACAGAAAAAAGTAAAGGATTGCGTTGAAAATAAAAGAACATCTTTATAACATATTAAGATCATACACTTTTTTTTTTTGTTTTATATAAACCTGGAAGCAAAAAGTTCAAGATAAGTGACGGATGTCGCATTTTTTTTCTTTTGCAGATTTTCGTTTCCATAGAACTTTTTTTAGGTTTTATAATATTTGCTTAGATCTTTAATACTTAATTTTATTTTACGTTAAAGTTAAAAGCATAAAGACATTGCAAGTAATTGTTTGATTAATTAACTGTTCAACTGTAATATTCTACCAGCATATTACTTTCGACCAATAAAAAGTCTGTCTCAGACACTTTGATAATTTTCAGCTAATGGATATATCCAAAACATGTAATCTAATCTTTTTAAGATTACCTTGATTAAGAGTATAGTTAAGCATTACTAGTGCAAAATAAGTAAATGCTTGATTTTAATCTTTTTTTTTTATTATGAAATGATTAAAATTAAAATCAGTGTAATCTATGTTGGAGAATAAAATTAATACAGTTAATTGTTAATTAATAAAAAATGATTCAGTTTACAAGAAATTGCAATTGCTTGTGCAAACAAATATTCCTTTAAAAAAAGTTATGTAATTTATTTTATTTCTTAAACAAATAAAAAGGAATTTGAAAAAAAATTGTTTATTTGTAAGACATACTTTTGCAGTTTTGTTTAAAATAGAGAAATTGCTGTTATTATTTAAATTATATCAGTTTTATGGAATGACTAAGAAATTTCAGTTTCATTTAAAGAGGTTTTTGTAAAGAGGAAACATAGAATTTTGTCACATATTTTAGATTTTCTTTCCTTGTCACCCACACAATTTCTATTTATATTGGAGTGAAACCTACTCCCACACATATTATATTTTTATAAAAACTGTGTGAATTTCAGTGTGAATACTTTATGTCGTTAAATGTGTCGCAGCCATTTATAAGTTTTATTTCGAAATCTTCGCCAGTTCTTGAACTCATATTCGGATCATTGAAGAATAACGTTCAATTCAGGGGGAGGATCAAGGTTACAAACCTTACCCGGAGGCATATTTCAGATGTGTATATTGCTGGGACGATTACTGTTTCTAAACCAATAGGAGACCGTCATTATCACGGTCAAGTACACGCCCACACAGTTTGATTGACAGGAACTCGTGGACAATTGATCGTGTGTGTTTATTATTTATTTGTACTCGGATTGTTTGAATTTGTACTCGGTAGTTAAAAATTAAAGGTACGAAAGAATTTTTTTTTTTTCAAAATGACTGAATTTTATTTACTTCAATTAGAAATTATACTTCCTCTGATCCTGAAATAAATAAATAAATAAATAAATAAAAATTAAAGTAAGAATTTTGCTTATACGGATATTTTCGCAGAATACTTTTTTTCCCATTTGTTTAATATATATATAAATCATTTTGGGACGATATTTAGAATATTAAAAGGGTTTGAAATATTTTTTTTTAAATGTCTTATTTATTAATAAAAGACAGCCTCCAATAATTAAAAAAAAAAAAAATCACCAACGGACTCTCGGCCCGCGATGGACTCGAACCCATATCCTCCGGTTTCAAGCTCGACGCTCTAACCATTCAGCCAGTTAGCTCACTTTCATCCGCAACAGATTATCGTTATAATTAGCACCGTCAATTGTCCACGAGTTCCTGTCAATCAAACTGTGTGGGCGTGTACTTGACCGTGATAATGACGCTCTCCTATTGGTTTAGAAACAGTAATCGTCCCAGCAATATACACATCTGAAATATGCTACCCGGAGAAACATAAAGTGTAGCGAATCTCCGGAATCTTAAGAATGGGTTATAACGAACTTTTTTCCAGTCGACCATGATTTTTTTTTCTCTTTTTACTTTTCCTCTAATGTGGGTTTTCGACTCTAATTTATTTAACTATTGTATTTAAGAATAATTCGAGATATGGCAGCATTGAAAAGAACGTCTTCTTTGTAGCAAGCAATAATCAAAAGTTTTTTCTTTAAATTACACTCTCTGGAGTTCACAAGATGATGAAAAAAAAAAAGAAAATATAAATGATAAAAAAGCTAACAAACAAAATAAAAGAAAAATGATTTTTAACGCGCCAATAATTAGTGTTAGTCATCCTAAGCCTAGATAAAAAGTAAAGGTTTTAGTATAGTCAGGATCATTCCTTAAATTGTTTGCTCATTTATCCTAACATTTATCGAATTAGGGTTGGTTTCGAATAAAATGTTTACACATATTTATTCCTAAACTTGGGATTCTAATTCGTATCCTTGTAATGTTTTACTCACTGATAAAAATGTCTCTGGCACAGAAATGAAATTTCAAAGTTACGAAAAAAATCGTTGAAATCTAATCGCATGTTCAAAATTTAATAGTGAAGATTAATGGATTTTGTGGAAACGAATACTGAAATTTAACGTAGCCGTTCACGCAATCCGTAAATTTTAAATTCGAGAAGACAAAAAATCACCTACTTAACTTAAGTGCCGGAATACAACATATATATATTTTTTTGAAAATGACATTTAAATGACTTTATAATTTGTTTATATAAATAAAATCCAAAAATTCTGTGCGCACACAAAAAACCAAAAGACGACCTTTAAAATTTACTCAGTTATTTTTAAGCTGTGGTACGCTATAATTCAAACGTGTTTACAAATAAAAGTTATGTAGTCATATTATTTTAATAGCACATCAGAAAATAAGGTTCTAATTTGTTAATGGCTTTGTACGACATCGATTTTAAACACATTTAACTACAAAAACTAGACTATAATTCTAGATATAGTATATAGATATATAGTTATAGATAGCACGAACGCAAACAGAACTCTTGAACAACAAAAACTGGCATTAAATTTTCTGAATATGATATACATACTATACGAGAAATTTGTGAGCTTTCGACGTTATTTAAGCTTGAGATTTTCTGAAACTTATCATAAGTATAAAAACAACGTTTCAAAATATTAAAATCATGCTTGCGTAAAATCTTATAATATGAACACAGGTGATTCATTATTGGTATAAACTTTTTACTACGGCTATATGACGCGACAGAAATTTGTGATATGTGGTACATGTGCGATAAATTTTGCACATATCAACAGGAATTACAAAACTAAATTGAATATTCATAAGATACTCAAGAACCTGAATAAATATTTTATTGGTTACAATTTGATTGAAATAATATTTAAAAAACAAAACTTCTCTACAAATACAGTTGTGTTGCAATGTTATTATCAATTGAATCCAGTGTCACAGTTTTTCTACATAAAATGAAAATTTTTTTAATGTGCGTGAAGATATCTAAATCGAAATCGTATTGTACATCGCTATCAAAGAATTAACCCTTTCGTACTAAATATATATGAGTGTCCTAGTGTGCATAAAAATCATATTGTGTTCAAAGACAACTGGATATTTATATTCTCCTTTTCTATATATGTATATAGAAAGAATTTTATAAATTTGTTAAATATAGATTTATTTTAAAATCAACTAATTTGATTTATATTATTATTAACTGAAACTATAGATATTGAGAAATAATTTTATATCTATCTTCAAATTTATATTTGACAAAAATTTTCAATTGTCTTATGTCTAATTATTGTTTCTGGATTATTGAATTCTTGATTATTGAGATTATACCTATATAGTATATATATAGCGATAAGATTATATCCGAGATTTCTTTCCCAGTACCAAAATTATTTGGTTTATAAAAGAAACTTTGATTGCTTCAATTTTTTAAAGAATATCAATAATGGGACAGTTCATGTTATTAAACATTACAGACTGTTTTTAAAACAGAAAGTAATAATCAGGAAAGTACACATATTTTTTTCTTTCGTTAACGTTCCTGTATTAAAAAAGAACATATGAACATACTTAAATATACAATAAAATTCGAACGTTGTTTACTCTAAATCCTATTTTTTAATATTAAAAGATTAAACTATTGTTTTACCCAAAGTATTTTGTATGTGACATTTTCTTGGAAATTAATAAAAAAATGAGAATGAATCTGAAAACCCCCAAAATTATCATTCTTGCTTATAATGCTTTCCTTTTTAAAAGCCTTTCAAATGCAACTGATGAGGAGAGAGGTGAATTTCTATCATCAGTACTGAACCCGCACAGTCGATTACTTCTTGCACTCGTGCAGTACCTTCAACAACATACAAAAAATTTTGGAAGAATTAACATTGTTATGACTTATGAAAGCGATTCTATTTCGCCTAACGGTACTTTGGGAGGACTCATAAAAAAAATCAATTCTTCTGAAATTGACGTTGGAGTTATTCCAGTATACATGAATAAAAATAAGGCTGAGAGAGTGGATTTTTCGTACCCATACAAGTTAGAAGATTATACATTTGTTACTGGAAAACCATTTTATAAACCACACATTTTTAGCATTTTTCAGACTATTTCATTGCCTGTATGGCTAACAATTATATCGGTTTTAATTGTGATGCCTGTAGTATGTTATGCAATACTGAAAAAGAAGTATACTCTCAGCACTATTTGCTTTCACGTTTTTGCAATATTGATGAGGCAAAATTCCATGATAACACCTTCGTCGGTTGTGGAGAAACTCCTCGTCTATGCGTGGGTTGTAGGAGCAATGATTCTTTGCTTGTCTTACGATTGCGTATTTTTATCTTTCCTCTCAATTCCTCCTCTCACCAAAATTAAGCACCTTTCGGACTTGGCTTTAGCTGTAGAAAATGGTGATTATCATTGTATATCGTATACACACACGAATATCCCAGATTACTGGAAAAACTCAGAACAGGAACATTTACGCGTCATCGGAATGGACATTGTCAAGAATAAGTTAAGTTACGGGGATCCTTTCCTAAATTTTCTCCGTGAGAGTCGAAAGCAAAATCTTGCTTTTATCATACAGACAACATTTCTTGACATGTTCGCTGGAAAATACTTTGTCTCAGACGATCGTTTTCATGAGAGAATGTACGCAATGATTATCCGAAAAGGTTTCTGTTGCAAAGAACTGATAGATTCATTCGTACACAAAATAATGGCCTCAGGTTTGTATTTTAAATATGCTAGCGATGGCAATTTTTTGTCGTCAATGTGGTTTAAATCAGAATTCCCGGATCAGGAAACTACTAATCGAAAACTGACACTTACAGATGTTGCTCCCGCGTTTATTAGGTGCGTTCGTAATTATGTAAATACGTAGCACCTATTGTTGTCGCTCAGTCCGTCCGTCTGTCTGTCTGTCCGTCCGCATATAACAACGCAAAAACTACTCAACCGAATCGTTTGAAATTTAAAATACATAATTATAACATAATTTTATCGAGTCATTTCAAATTTTATGAAAATCGGATGGATAGATCAATTACAGAGAGAATCAAAAGGATTCCGTTACATTACGGTCAATGGGGAAAAAAGTTGCAAATGCATTTTAATCGTTTGAAATTTAAAACATATAATTATTGCGTAATTTTGTCGAGTCATTTCAAATGTTATGAAAGTCGGATGCATAGATCATTTACAGGGACAATCAAAGGTATTCCATTACATTACGATCAATGGGAAAAAAGTTTCAAATGCATTTTAATGATGTTACACTCATTCGAACATAATAGAATTGGCATGAATCTATGAAGTATATACTAAAATATGCATTCTGTACAATCTGTGATGCAAATAATTTTTGTTATTAAATTACAGGGCCACACAAAAGTATTCCACTACATACTGCTATACGGGGAAACATTGTTTGGGGCGTGTTTTAATTATACTCAACTATTTCACATTTTATGAATAAGATATACGTTTCTGAGGTGTAATAAAAATTACTTTCTGTATATTTACAGGAACACAAAAAAAGATTTCGACTACTATACTGTATCCGAAGTACGCTCTACTATATCAGCAAGATTTTAATATTTTTAAAACTTCGTTATCGTACGAACGCACCTCATTTGCTACGTTCACGTGCAATTTCCAACTTGTTTTCCTTTTAATTGGCTATTTTGTATCATCTTTGGTTTTGATTGTTGAAATGTGGTTAAGTCGAAAGAATAAGAAGTCGATCAAGTTCAACCAAAGAAGAAAAAGAAAGATATTTTACGATGAAAATCCCGTATAATTAGTTTGGTATTGATCCTTTAAGATTGAAATTTTGTTATGACTTTGCAGCTTTCTAGTCTTATAATACCTTTTAGTGCATTGTCATTTTATGAAAATTATTGAATTCAAAGAAAATATTTTTTTACAGTATCGGTGTTTTTATAAACGTTTCATTTTCCAATGTTTTTATGTAGAAAATGCAAATTGCGCAGAATGTTTTCTGTTATTGCCAAACATGTATAAGTTTTCGTGTAAAATGTAATGATTATTAGTTTTGAGTATTATCACAATGCCAATTTTTGTTCTACACTTACAAAAACTCTTCACGTCTAATGTTTTTTTCCACTATATTTTTCTTTCATCAAAAGAAATTTTTCTTCTTTTTTAATAGTTGTAAAAAGAAGAATAGAATTGATAATAAATAGTCATTTCATCATAGATGATTTATAAAATAACACTATCTTTGTAAAAACATAAAAAAAATATTTGACATTTTTTCAATTAAAAATGAATAATAAACGATCATTTTAAAGAAGATTAAAAAAAATCCTCACTATGATTCAACAACTAGCAAATATTGTTTTCGAATTTTTCAAAAGTGACTTGATTTGTAACGCATCATGTGTATTATTTGAAGTAGAAATGATTTTAAAAAGAAAAATTCAAGTTCGAAGACGAAATTTCATCGAAATTTTTTGTTATCTCTGATGCACTTTGATTTCTTAAAAGATTTTTAAATAACTCTTTTTCTTGAGAGTATGAGTCCTTTATTAAAAGTCTCTATTTTCTTCTCTCTTTAAAAAAATAATGAAGTTCTGATGGAGAATCTGATGAAGATCGGAATTTAGACAATCACTCTAAAAATTTTCTCAATTTCAGAACCTCTTTAATGTTATAATTCTGCCAGAAAAATAGAACTTTATTAATGTAACACAAAAACTTCGAACTGAAAGAACACTCTCAGACATACTTTAAAGTAGTACTCTAAGTGGTAGACGTGGTGATAACATACGACTAAAATTTTTGTTGCAATCACTAGAAGCTTCCATTTTGCTTCTTGCCAATAATTTGACACTTCTTAGTATTGTGAAAAATTTCTTCTCGCCATTTTGAAAGTTCACTAATTAATATTGTAAGAACTTATTTGTTAGCATTGCGAAAATTCACTACACTGTGAAATCATGTTTTACCGCTGAAAATTTAATTCTTAAGCATTGTGAAAGTTTATTTCTCTGTAAAATCACGTCTTATCACTGAAAATTTTATTCTTAGTATTGTTAAACTTTACTTCAATATAAAATCATGTTTTACTACTGAAAATTTAATTCTTAGCACAGTGAAAATTAATTTCACAGAACTGTGAAAATTTACTTTTTGGCACTGTGAACCTTAAATTCTTAACGCATTGAAAAATTACCTCTTATCACGGTGAATACATTTTAACAGTTTTAAAATTTATTTTTTAATTCTGCGAAAATTTATTTCTTAGAACTTTGAAATTTTTTTCTTATCGATGTGAATGTTGATTTTTTAACACTGTGAAAGTTTACTTCTTTCCATTGTGAAAAATTAATTCTTAACATTGGGGATGTGCCTGTAAATTTTATTATGTCGTTTATGACACGTTGTACATGATTTTGTTATATTGTAGAATAAGTTTTATACACCTGAAAATAGAGTTGCATTTATGAAAAACGGTTTCTGCAATTCTTCAACTGTAATAATATTATCAGTAACAAAAATGTATAATGTGTTGACGTTCTCAAGGACCTGAAAAAAAAGTACTTTAATTGCTATTACTTTAAAATAGTCACCTGTAAAATACAAAAGAAAATAAAATATTAATACATAATACTGAATTAATTCGTGATAAGTTTGCAGATCAGGACCCTTAGTGTCAGATGTGAGTGTGGCGTTTTTCATTTGGCCTTGTTTCGCATAATATCTGATATCTTGAAATCTATAACTTATGCAGTTTTAGTTATATTTATGTAAAATTTCTCGAAAAAAAAAATAGCATTTAGAAATTTTGAAAGCGTTAAAGTGTGTAAAATACTTAACACTAGCTAACCTGCCGGTGTTGCACGGGTTTGTCCAAAAACAGCAAGAATTACGAAAAAACTTTGAAAATCACAATAAAAAGCTCTATAGATTAAAAAATTGCTGCACGAATTTCATCTAAACTTCATTGAAAAGATTAAGGCTAGAAAATGAGTTATTTTTACTAATGTGGAAAATTCTTACAAAATCGCGAGAACATATTAAAAAATCACATAAAAATATAAACAAAATTCGAAAACTTTGTTTCGAAATCCGACTAAACTTTGATGAATAGAGAGCAGATTTCAGTACATTAGATTTAAAATTGAACACCTAAACTGTTGTGGTGGATCGCGAAGAAACATAAATATCGCATTAAAAATGAAAAAATTAAAAAAAAAACAACGTAACTCAAAATTTATTCCATTCGGATAAATGTTTTGAATCTAATTAGTTTGATTAAATGTCATGCCGTGAAATGCCAAAAAAAAAAAAAAAAAAAAAAAAAAATGAAACCACGGAAATATTTTGATAAAAGCTTTTAATACAGCAAAAATCGGACAAGTGAAAATTTACCGAATTAGCAAAAATGTTTAAAACTGAATTCATTTTCCATATCTCAAAAAATCGCCATAAATTCAAACCAAATAATAATAATAGAAAACTAAAAAATTGTATTAAAAATCGCTGCAGAACAAAATAGAAGAGCAAAATATATACCGTAAAAGGCTTATAAATTTAAAACAAGATTCTTAATAGGCTAGAAGTTTTAAATCGAATTTGTTTGAAAACTGGCAAAAAATAACTGTGAAATCCAAAAAATTTAATTGAAAATCGCATTAAATATCGCAAAAAATATCGGTAGTTTTAAAACTTTTTGTTAAAAGATAAAATGCTGCAATTGAAAAATTAACTATATTACACAAAAATTTTTGAATCGAAATCAATTTCCGAATTTCAAAAAATCGCCAAAGAACTTACCAGAGTGGCTAAAAATCACATTGAAAAATATATTAAAATTGGCAGAAATTTGTAAGTCATTGCTGAAAAAAAATTAATGTGCAGTCGGAAAACATTATCCTACCAAAAACATGGATGTAAAAGAATGCCAAGTTCGTTAAAGGTTTCGCTAATAAAAGAAGTGAGATCTAACTGCAAACCAAGTTCTTTCAAAGCTCCTTAAATCATAGTTCCAGTCATGCATAACATTAATCAATTGCTTAAAATGATTTGTTATGTTACTTGTTATTCAATAGAGCGACTTAGCTAGTTTTCTCTTATTCAAATTTCTCTATTTAGTTTATCAGAGCTTAAAGTTGATCATTTCCTTAACTTATCAATACCTTAACTTCGATATACTTATTCGAACACTCGATTGAATAGATCTTTGCCAATCAGATTCTAGATTAAATTGTACTCCGAATCAAAGATTAAAGTTGGTGGTTGAAAACTTGCCAAGTCGCTCTATTGAATAACAAGTAACATAACAAATCATTTTAAGCAAGTGATTAATTTTATGCATGACTGGAGCTATGATTTAAGGAGCTTCGAAAGATCTCGGTTTGCAGTTAGATCTCACTTCTTTTATTAGCGAAACCTTCAAGGAACTTGGCATTCTTTCACATTCATGTTTTTGATAGGATATCATTATTTTTTGTCAAATAAGTAGGTATTTGTTTCGTTTTTGAAATAAATATGCTTAATATTAAATTAACTTTATTTAATATTAATTAATCTTACAGCTTTTTCTTGTGTTTATTCACTGTTTTTTCAGTCAAATTTAAAAATTTTAACATTAGGACTGCTTATGTTCCTTTAAATTCTACTAATAAGGATGTTTCTTTTACGTAATTGATTGCTATTTGATTATCCCGTCGACAAGAAAGTTTATCGCCAAATTGGCAACAAAAAATGCGCGCAAAAAGTGATGCTAACTTGGCACTATTTCTGGTATTTCGCCAAATTCCCATAGACTATCCCATTGTAATCTGGTAATTTATCCAATACTTTTGTTAGAGCAAGGACTGTCACCATCATTTTGACATTAAAAAAAAAATCAGTTAACTAACTTCTCAAGATTGCTTAAATATCGCTATTTAGAAAGTTTTTAGAGCGCTTTTCGCGTGTTTTTACCTCTTTTAAATTTTTAGAACTTTTTTACTCCTTTACCCCCTTTGTGTTAGTGGCATCGACATGAGATGTAGCCTATGTTGGAGCTAGGACTGTCACTACCATTTTGATATCATTACTTTTAAGATCGGTTAGTTGTTTGCTGAGATTACTTAAAAATCCCAATTTAGAACATTTTTTAAAAGGGTTTTCACGCATCGTCACTCCTTTTGAATTCCATATTTTTTAGCAAATGCCCTTAGAGATCATATATATTTTATAAATAATTAACATGCCAAATTTTATATTTCTAGGTCCTTCAGTAACACAAAAATTTGCATTTTTAGAATGTTTTTGCTTCTTCACCCTCTTTTGGTTAATGGTATACGCATAAAATATACCCTGTGTTTGAACCGGGGCGATACCATCATTTTGGTACCATTAATTTTGAGATCGGTTCGGTAGTTTCAGAGATTAGTCCCGATACTCGCAAAAGTGACGCCAACTTGGCACTATTCCTGATATCTCGCGAAATTCTCATAAACTCTCATATGCCAAATTTTATGTTTTCAGTCCCTTAGCATACAGACAACGCATTTTTAGAATGTTTTTTGCTGTTTTACCTCCTGGGTTAGTGGCATCGACATACGGTATAGCTTATGCTTGAGTAAGGACTTTCATCATCATTATTTTGATATCATTACTTTTAAGATCGGTTTGTTACTTGCTGAGATTATTTTAAAATCATTATTTAGAATGTTTTTAGAACGCTCTTCCGAGATTTTTACCCCTTTTAAATTTGGTATTTTTTAGCAAATGTCATTAGTGATCATTTATATCTTATAAATAATTAACTTGCCTAATTTTGTGCTTCTAGGCCCTTAAGTAAAACAAAAATCATATTTTTAGAATGTTCTTTGCTTTTGAACCCTTTTTTGGTTTGTGGCACAAACATAAGATATAGTCTATGTTTGTACCGGGGCGAATACCATTATTTTGGTACGATTACTTTTGAAATCGGTTCGGTACTTTCATATATTAGCCCCGATACTCGCCAACTTTGCACTATTTCTGGTATTTTGTGAAATTCTCATAAACTTCCATTGTAGTCCAATAATTTATCTTCTAACCAACCATTAATATTTAATTAATGGTGATTTCTGATTTTTTTTCCGATTTATAAATCCAATAACCTACCTCCACACCAAATTTCAACTTCCTAAGTCACCTGGAAGTAGTCAAACATTTTGATGATTGAGTCAGTGAGTCAGTGGTAAAAATAGTGGTTTTCAGACGTCAATTTCTCGTGAACGATAAAAGATTTTTTTTAAAAATTTATAGGATTCGGAAATTAGAAGATGATCTTACATGATACAAAAAATTGCAAGTGTGTAGGTTAAATGGAATTTAAGTTATTGAGGGGTCAAAAGTGGTCCGAAATGGTTCGGGTAATATAACCCACGGCCGGTGTGTCGCTTTTTACTTTGTGAACTTGGCTGACACACTGCCGTGTGTCTAGATAATAGGAAATCATTCATGAATAAGAAAAAGTCGACAAAAAACGCTAAAAATCCCCAAAACTCGCTCAAAATTACATTAAAAATCGGTTAAGAAATTGGTAAAATTAAAATCGTGCAGAAAAATTGCACTATTAATGATAAAAATTAAAAACCGAAATATTTTTACCAATGTCAATAAAGTATAGTTAAAGAAAAAAAATACTAACTTCCTTCAATAAAAGAATCAAACTTTGAGACAACTTGGCGCTAACATATATGAATGCATAGTTTTAATATGCTTATGATTTGAAAACGGTTGCAACAATGAAAAATAATTTACGATACACAGTACTTTAAAATGTTCAGATTTACTCAAAAGGCGATTAAAATAATCAATTATAGATGTTAATAGTTAATTTTATTTAAAAACATCTCACTAGGAAACTGCAAGGAAACCACCCATTTTGAGGAAAGTCACGTGGCTGGTGCACACTTACGGGGGAACCGTAAAAGATTTTGCACTCGATTTTAACGAAAGTGGTTATTAGTGAAAAGATCTCATCATGATCAGTAAAAAACTCAATAGAACTAAACGTCGGAAATGTGCCGTTTTCGAGATATCCGACAATTTAAATGCAGTTTACCGCAATAAGTATGAATTAGCTACGTGACACAAATTGTTGGATATCTCAAAATGGTCTCATTTCCGACGGGTGTTTCCATTGAGTTTTTTAGCTCACAGGCTATCATAGCCTGAGAGCTTATGTGCCCGTCCGTTCTGTATGTATGTACGTAACGCGATAACTCATGATAAAAATATCCGATCCACTTGAAATTTTGTATGTAGGTATATCCTGACAAGGCGCTTCCCTGATTAGTTTTTGGAGTTCATTCGATATGTATAAGAGGGGGAACGGGGGGCTCATGCCCCCCGTTAGTTGATATAGATGGGATTTTCATGCAGAATTAAGTTTTCAAAATTTAGATTAGGATCATTCTGATGAGGCGATTCCGTGACTGTTATTAGGTGTTCATTGATTAAGTATAAATAGGGGGAACAGGGGTTCTAATGCCCCCCCCCCGTTAGTTGATATAAATGGGATTTTCATGCAGAATTAAGTTTTCAAAATTTAGATTAGGATCATTCTGATGAGGCGATTCCGTGACTGTTATTAGGTGTTCATTGAATAAGTATAAATAGGGGGAACAGGGGTTCTAATGCCCCCCCCCCGTTAGTTGATATAAATGGGATTTTCATGCAGAATTAAGTTTTCGTTCAAAATTTAGATTAGGATCATTCTGATGAGGCGATTCAGTGACTGTTATTAGTTGTTCATTGAATAAGTATAAATAGGGGGAACAGGGGTTCTAATGCCCCCCCCCCCGTTAGTTGATATAAATGGGATTTTAATGCAGAATTAAGTTTTCAAAATTTAGATTAGGATCATTCTGATGAGGCGATTCCGTGACTGTTATTAGGTGTTCATTGAATAAGTATAAATAAGGGGAACAGGGGTTCTAATGTCCCCCCCCCCTTAATTTATATAAATGGGTTTTTCAAGCAGAATTTTCAGATTTCGTTCAAATCTCTGAATAGTTTTGGAAGTTTAATGGTTAAGTATAAAAGAGGGGGATAACTCTTTTTAAATTATATAAATGCTAAATGGGTTTTTATTAAGAATTATCTAATTTGCTCTGAATTTTGGATATAGATTTTTTATATGATAAAGCATGTCTTTGATAGTATAGGAGGTTCAATGATTAAGTATAAAAAAAGAGAAAAGGGGAGAGCTGTTTCCCCTTCTTAATTTTTTTTTTCGAACGGAATTAACCCTTGAAAATATAAAGCTTTAATGTGCAATTAGTATTTGTAGCCTGTGAGCTCAATGCCTTCAGTTTAACTGGGCAGTATTCTTTATTAATCCTTAAGATGATATCTTTTCAATGATACCGCTTTCGTTAAAATCGAGTACAAAATCTTTTACGGTTCTCCTGTAAGTGTGCATTAGCCACGTGACATAAATTGTCGGATATCTAGAAAATTACTCATTTAATACGGGTAGTTGCATTGAGTTTTTTATTGCTCACAATGTGATTTTTCCAACGATACCACTTTTTTCAAAATCAGTGATTTACACTTCTTGGAGCTCCCTAGTCAGAGGAATTTACATTTAGCCTGAAATGAACTTGAAATAAAAACAGAGTTGATCCAGACTTTAATAAAAATAATTGGTTCCAGTAAGGGAATCTCCCTTCCTCCCTCTGCTGTTACCTTTCGGAAAATTTGCTGCGAATTTCAGAAATTTTAAAAACTCAGAATCATCCCAGGGCAGAGGGTGAGGACGCACGTGTCCGATCCTAAGGCTGCCTCATGCCAAAATATGTTGAAAATTAAATGTTTTTTTTTATATATTCCCAAAATTAAGGTCATAAATATAAAATCTGAAAAAAATTAAAATTATTTCCACGAAATTTGGCACAGCGGTATTTACGGGGGAAACATTATAGCAGTATGAAAAATATTTTAATGGACGATTTCAGAAGCCAAGAGATACAAGTGACAAAAATTCCATTTGCAGTAAATTGAGTGCAAAGATAATTGAAGTTAAATTTAAATATCAATAATAAATGACTGAATTGAAATAGCAAACTGCCGCTTGTTTTACCGTACTCTTTGAACTCTTATCTTAATAAATGTAAAAAAATTAGAGTACAATTTTCTTTAAATTTATAATTAATAAATATTGATTATTATTCGGCAAAAGCAGTTGACCTTTAGAACGCAGTACATAATTAGAAAATCACCTATATTTCATTACCTGAAATGAATAAAGCATATTTCCAGGTTGTCAGTGGACTTACCGTAATTTCGCGTGTAAAAGCCGCACCTTAGATAACTCGATTTCCCATCAAAATTAATTAAAAAAAAAATGTTAGTTGCTAATGCTTAGCACGCATATGACTTCTTTTTTTCAATAAATTCTCTGGTTTGAAAAGACTTTAAGAAACCTGCGGCGTATACGAAAATTACAGTAGTTCAATTTTTTTTCAATTTTGTCACTTATACTCCTTGGCTTCTGGGATCCTTAATTGTGAATTAATAAACAGAATATATCAAAAAGTGTTTAATCATAAATTAGAGATAAAGCTTTTATCTCGGGAAAAGCCTCTCTAATACTGAAAATGATCACTGTGTACTGCTATACAAGCCTCACAATGGACTGCCATACTGTTTAACCCGTTTGGGACGAGCGACACGTATACGTGCCGCAAAAAGGCTTAAGAATCCGTGTTTATTCCTACCAGTAAAATTTGCCTTATTTAATCGGAGAATTTTCTCGATTTAATAAGGCACCATTTTCTGTTTTTAAAAACCGGTGTCAAAACATTAAAAATTTCGTAAAGGCTCCCGTCGCGAAAGGGTTGAGAGGGTGTCAATAAATGTCTGTGGCAACAAAACCCATTCTTCCAAAAGCGCGGCTTTAAAACTGCACGCCCACGCTTGTTCTGCCATCCTTCTACAATTTTCCATTTTTTTTGTATGTGTGTGTGCAGGACTCTTCCATGGATTATTCCCAAAAGAGTGAGGAGAAATCTACAATGGGTCAGGAGATAAGGGATTCAACCCTACTTGATGGAAAGATTCCTGCTGTCCTACATTCCCTTTCTTTTTAAAGTCATTAAAGATAAAAAACACCCCGTCGCCACAAGAAAAGAAGCCGATACTGATAATAGTTAGATGGTTAGTCTACGCGAAGCCCTAACTTCTGGTGGGTCTTGGGACGGGAGTTACGTTGTGCAATGACTCTTGCAGTGGCTCTTCCTGGAGAATCCCAAACATATTCAGTAGGAGTGAGATCCGGAGACATCGAGGGCCAATCCAATAAAATTAAGAAAATTATCACCAATGCTAGTTTATTCTATTTTGGCTTCTCATTATCGTCCGGGTAAACATGAAATTCGGGTTTACAGCACCCCTCAGTAATCTCACATAGACTTCAGGGACCTCGTCCCTATCGTCTATGGTACAGGTGCCATTGTGTGTTAATATGGAACTAAAGGATCGTTCAAGTATTACGTAAGCATATTTTTGGTCATTTTGTACCCCCTCCCCCCCCTTGTAAGAAAATATAAGCAAATGCTAGACCCCCCCCCCCCTTTGCTTACGTAAGATTTTATGACAGTTTATACATCAATACTTCTTGACTTATAAAAAGTTACCAATCAATTACATTATTAATCCTACAAATTTATATAGGCATATAGGGATTGAGATATCAAAATATATAAAATGGTTTTAATATATTGTTGCTTATTGCATTAAACAAACCACAGAATACAAAATGATTTAAATATATTGTTATTTATCACACTGAACAATAAAACAAAATATACAATAAGTCTTAACTTAGGCATCATAACTAAAATTATAAACCAATAAAAAATTCACTATGTAAATTCACTATGCAACTGAACTAAAACAATAAATATCTGTGCTGTGTATCCGAGACAAGAGAAACCCCAAGTAGGTTTTCTGCTAAGTTCCAAAACCTGTAAAGAAGGAAATTCGACAATAGGAGCGGAAAGACAAAAATTTCCAGAATTTCTGCAAAAATTCCCGGAATTCCATGACCGATAGAACGGGAGAAAAGAAAATACCTGACTTAACAAAATAAAGTCAACTGACCAGTTACCCTGGCAACAGAACCCAGCCACACCGGTTCCTTTGTTTTTCTAGTCTTGCAATGTACTTCACTTGGCACACAACTTAACAGACAACAATGAAGACAAAGGGCAAGTGGGTGATGCGGGTCACGCGACTGCCGATGGATAAACAAAGGATAAAATCGAAAATAAACGGCGAATTTCGAACGGACTGTAGAACGCTTTTCCCCATCATACTTTGTTTGCTTGTTGAATTTGAACTGCAGTTGCTTCGTTGTTTAATGCTTACATAAGAATTGTCGTGACCCCCCCCTCCCCTTGTCAGAAAAAATAAGCAGGCCCTCCCCCCTTTAGTGCTTACGTAATGCTTGAACGGTCCCTAAAGAGAAAAGAGCGGCTAGTCTGTTGAATGAGAAGAGGAAAATTACAAATTTATCTCAAACAAAAATAAAATAAAATAGCATTTTTTTCATTTCATTAGTGTCATTCCATGGTAACTTACGTTACATTTTTAATTATTTTCAATAATTTTAGTAATATAACACACACACAAAAAATACTCAAAAAGTAAATTTGACATGATTTGCTAATTAAATTTATTCAAAATCCAAATTAGATTAAAATTACATAGTTTAAATGCTATTTCTTAAATTTTGGTAATTTTATTGACTATGGTAACTGCCATTACTGAAAAAGTAACGTAAGTTATGATATAAAGTGTACTTTTCATTATCATTTTTTAGGTGATTTTCATCCATATTGACCCTTAGATGGGTTTTATTGACAAACCCTGTTAATTTTACATTTGAATATTTTTTAGTGTTATATTACTGAAATTACTGCAGTAAATTGTTCTAAATGTAACGTAAGTTACCATGGAATGACCCATTAGCTACTTCGGTCCACTCGGGCATGATGTAGTGTCACGGTGTACAAATGCTGGAAATGATGGAAAAATGCTAGTTTATCTCAAACAAAAAGAAAAAAAGGACTTTTTTAATTTCAGTTAAATTTTTATCTCGGCTTCAATCCCCCACATAAGTGGGTAATAACGCCAAATAGCATTGGTGAAGTAATGTCGCCATTACATTTTATGAATACGCATTTGCTAAAATATTCTTTCTTGTATACATATTCAGTAAGTCGTTGTATCAAATCTTATACTTGTTTTTAAAAAAAAATCTAAAACTAAGCCGTGAATAGTTGTAGAATCTTAATGTGGCGTTATTAACCTAGGACACACTTGATAAATTAAAAAATATATATATGTATGTTATATTGTAGCACATAGGGTGTGTAAATATTCAATTGTAACTATTTTCAGTCGTGCGTGAACTCATTTGAATTCGATGAACAACCGACACTTGCCGACGTTTGTGCAGATCACGAAATAGAACATACAGGCAGTGAAATAAATCTAACTAGGAGTTTCTATATAAAAAGAATAAGACGTTATTTTTAGCTTTTCTACCTTTATTAGCAACATGTCACTCAGAACAGTTCTCATCATTCATTATAAAACTTATGTCTTGATGTTACGAATCATAGTAGTTATTGGAAGAAATTAGAATGAAAAAGCTATCGGCATAAAAAACTACCAGGCAGCATAGAATGTTAGTAGGTGGAAAATCGAACAAATTCTGAATTTTCATCGAGTGCAGCTACTTTTGATCAACCTCGCAGTAACACAAATCATGACGTCGCACGTGTCTAATCAAAGAGGTACAATAACGGCATGCGTGAAAGTCCAATAAGGGTAATCCAGCAAACAGTTTTGTTAAAAAAAAAAAATTAAGAACATTAGGAGTAAAATATATATATACCAACTCGCGAAAGATCTCGGAATAAAATGAGAGAAAAAAAAAAAAAAGAGAAATGGCTTTTTTAAAAATACTCGAATTCACACTAAATAATAGAAATTGGTCAAAAATGATGCCGCAATTTAGGAATAAATTAAAAGCTTTATATTTAAGTAAAGTGAATATGATAATGAACAATTTAATGAGAATTTAATAGGATTAATGATATATATTATTAAAGAATGTGAAATTAGTGATTATGCCGTAATTTAACATAATAAAAAGGAAATAAAAGGAAATATCGTGAAGAAAAAGTTAACAATGTAACATGTATATTAAGGGATCTTTCGTGTTTCATCTTAATTTAATTGCAATCAATCTAACTAACTGACTATATATCATAATAAAGATATATAGTTTTTGTATTATGAAGATTTAATAAAACGCCAAGTATTCAAAACAAAATACGACTCTGAAAAAATTCACAGCAACAAAATAAATCAAACATTTCACACTGTGCGCAAAAATGTTTTACCTCTTAACTAATTTGCCCGTACGCCGTTCGGGCAAGACGAATTTGTTTAATTCATCGATTAAAGCTTTTTGACACCACTATTTTTTTCAAAATAATTTCATACTATTTTTAGGCGGAAATGTTTAGACTAATTGTTACGAATACGTTATTTCATTTTATTTCAATAATAGTGGTGTGAATCCGTTATTTTCAATTTATTGAACGGAAAAGAAATAACCAGTTACGCGTGTAACCAGTGTAACTTAAACTGGTTACGAGCGTGACCAGTCTAATTGTAATTTTTTTTCCTCTTGGAAAAACGGTTAATTTTTTTTTTTTTTTTTTGAGAATTAGTAAGGCGATTACAATGATTTTCCCGTTTTTTTTTTTTAAATTATAATAATGAAGCTAAATTTTGATCGTTTTATTGGTATTTTTATGTTAGCTGAGCATAAATATCACCAGCAACATTTTTTTAATTACAAATAGCAGCTATTATTTTTCGTGTGTGCAAATTAGAGACGATATTTCGATAATAAAATAAAATGCGATACTATTTTTATCATATAAAAAAACTGGTAGAACCAGAAAGAAAAATAGAGCTCGATCTAAAAAAATATTACTGTAAAATTTGGGAAATATTTTCAATCTAAAAATGTGCGTAGAAAAGAAATGGAATCAGATGGTCTGTAAAGCTCATGATATAACCCAAATTATTATTAGCTAAAAATGTGGACTGAGCTTTACTGGTGCTTTAAAATCAATCAGGGAAAAGAGGCAGTTTTAACTCACTCCGCATTTCAATCATCCGTAACCAGTTTAAATATTTGGATTCATAACCATATGTTACAGGCTGATGTAATGAAGTATGCGAACGGTTCTTTCAGTACAAACTGTAGACACAATTCCCCTCGAGGTGTTTTGATAAGTAAAAAAACAAAGCTCCAAGTAAACTGAAAACCTTGAACAGATACGATTCAACCATATACTAAATATTTGTGTTCAAACATATATCTACATCAATTCCTCAACAACCTAATTATATTAATGTTACACTTTAATTATTACTTCATGGTTTATATTCAATTAGCGTTGTGGAGCTTAACTGATTTGAGACAGCATAACAATATATTCTATTGACTAATTTCCTCAGTAATCATTTTGAGTAGATAATAATAAGGCACCAGTAAAGCTCAGTCCTCATTTTCAGCTAACAAAAATTTGGGTTATATCATGAGCTTTACAGACCATCTGATTCCATTTCTTTTCTGCGTACATTTTTAGATTGAAAATATTTCCCAAAATTTTTTTTAATATTTTTTTTAGACCGAGCTCTACTTTTCTCTCTGGTTCTATCAGTTTTTTTGTATGATTTCATAGCTTTTTCAGATTCTTTCAGGAACTTTATCAATCAATTTCAACAAACAAATCTAAACTATTATTAGTATTAGTTTAAAGTTATTAGTAGACATATTAATTTGGCTTAATAACGGAAATAACGCCAAGTTGGTTTCAAATTTGTCGAGTAATTTTGGGCGCCAGTTTGGCGATATATCACCAAGTTGGCAACATTTGACAACAGAACCGCCCCTTCCCTCATGGTAGTCACACTGTAGTTTCTCGGTATCTGCGCAGATTTTCAAAGCTTCATTTTCAAATCGTTATTTTTATAAATATAGAAGAATTTTTTTTTCTAAATTATCTCTTTTTAATTGAAATATCTGTATTGTAGCAACTGTTTTGACATCGAAAACACTCAAATAAAGGTGCGATGTTGTTTTAACATTCATTTAGTTACAGTTTATATATATGTTTATGAAAAATATGTATTTTCTGTTTCGAATGACGTCAATTTAAAAAATTTAAAAATCTATTAGGAGAATCAGAATTTTTATTGATCTATAAAAAAAAGAACACGTGTTATCATTTCATTTTTAAATTATTGAACTATTTTTTATTTGGTGGCAACTCGAAAGAAATAATTGAATTAGCAATTAAAAAGGAGAGATTTCTATAAAGTTAAATTATAGAAGGTATAGTGTTATGTAAATTTTAAATGGGTGCATTTCCTTAATTTTTGATATTTTTTTACCAGACCTTCGAAAGGCACATTCCTAAATTAAAAGCTTTCGAACAAGCTATTACACGTTGCTGAATGTTTCATGGTTCGGGTTATAATTGAGTTGTTTGTCTTTTTTTCTTGTTTCAAGAACAAAAAGGGACGAAACAGCGGTTCTAGATCTCCGAAACTAATCGGTGGATAAGGATGAATTTTTGTAAACTTTGAGATCTACACTGGTGTCCAAAAGTTAAGCATAATTCCTAATAAGCTAAAAACGTGGAGTAAATATTCGTAAAATTATTCAAAATTACTTGTGGAGGTTAATTGGTTGAAGAAGAAACACTGGGTTTATGCAAAACTTTTCAGTCAACTACGTCATGCGCGAAATAGCTGCGCATGTTGGAACACTTATAAACCGATTCACGCGGTATAGTCAGTTCATATGAATTTCGTACAACTGATGTGCCAAGAAGCATTGTTATAAATAAAGAGGATTAATGATGACACAAAGACGCCAACTGGATATGCTTGCGAAAGGAAGAATCGTTGGAAATCTGGAATCCGAACGATCACAAACCGAAGTGTCTCGAATTCTGAACATGGACCAGTCTGTGATCTCAAGACTGTAGCAGAGGTTTCAAAGCATGGGAGATGTTATCCGACGACCGATACCAGGTTGATCAAGAGTCACAACACTTCGCCAAGACCGATATCTTGCAATAGAAGTGTGACGTCAGAGAGGCAGTACTGTCAGAGAACTGTGTTCGGCGCTCACAATCGCCACAGGAACACGAATTTTGAGACAAACTGTTTGCAGGAGACTCAATCATGCTGGTCTGCATGCCAGAAGACCAGCAGTTTGCATTCCCCTCACGTCTGCGCATAAACGTGCTCGTTTAAACTGGAAGCAGGACATTTCGGTCCCGTCATTTCGGTCCCGCCGTTTCGGTCCCAAGACATTTCGGTCCCGAGACACTTCGGTCCCGAGCCATTTCGGTCCCAAGACATTTTGGTCCCGAGCCATTTCGGTCCCAAGACATTTCGGTCCCAAGACATTTCGGTCCCTTCTCCTACAAACTGAAATTGTGTGAAATAAGACATAATTTTATAGGGAACGTTGCAGAGTTTTTAAATTGAGGGATATAAAATTTTAGTATAAGCGATTATAAGTGCCCGAAAACCGCAAACACGTATAACTCTTATAAAAAATATTATAATTCACACAAATTTTGTATGGTAATCCTAATAATAATTGGTAATCCTAATGATAATTGGTAATCCTAATTCTCAAAACAGTAATTTTAATATAAAAATCAAATTAATATTTTATTAAATAAATTTATTAATTAATAAATTATTAACTTACATAATGAATTTTACTTTAAAATAAACTCAATACATAATTAATTTTATAGTCAATACATCATTATATTTCCTAGTAGTTCTAAACTGAAATTTATCTTTTACTTGTTTATTTATTGTACATTTAAAATTACAGAAATTTAAAATAATTAGTATAGTTAAAAATAAAACTAAAATAAGAATTATTATTAGTAGTAGGAGCGAAAAGGTAATACAAATAAATAAATATATAAAAACTTAGTTTTGACACTTAAAAATTGAAAATAAAATTATTTAAAATAACATTATATTACATTTTAATATACTTTATTAAATTATACATTATATTTTATATATAACATTTATATTATTATATTTTAAAATATTATTATATTAGTTTTATGTAAAAAAAAATAATCATCTTATTAGAATGAAATAGGCCCAATTTCAATAAAATTAACTCACAAAAATTGTCTTCATGGCGTGAGAAGACTGTTAAACAGTGCAGTCAATTAAAAAAAAAAAGTGGCGGAGGCAAATTTTTAAAAACTTTGTATTATAAAAATAATAAAAAAAAATAAAAAAAAATTGTTCTTTAATAAATATATCTCATTTCTAAATTATCAAAGGAAAAGGTGTACATGAGTGATTTGAGGAAATATGCATATATTATAACTTATGACTGTCTAGTTGATTTATTAAAGACATTTATTATTAAACTAATTGGAAGAAAAAAAAACACTTTTTTATTATTTAATTAATGCTAATTTAAAGGTTCTAAAAAATGTAAACAGCCAAAAAATATTTGTGGCAGTTTATATAAAATACTTTTTTAGTTTATAGTAGTTTATAGAAGTTTATATAAAATACTGATACTAATAATTAATAATAAAATTTAAAATAATTATTCTGATTAATAATAATACTACCAAAAGCAAAAGACAATATCCCCTAAACTTATATCACATTGTTTAATCAAACAAAATGTTCAGCTCGTTGTGATTTCCTTATCACGAGTTGTAAAAGTTTAAATTTATCGGACTCTTATATTCAACTTTTTACAAAACTTGGGAGGAGGGAGGGAGAGAATTAAAATATTTAAAAAAGGTCCGAATAATGTCGAACTTATACTATTTTGCAAGCCCACAACAATTAGAATCTGACTTATAAGGTAGGGAGCAAAGAAATAACAAGGGACCAAAGTTGATGGGGACTGAAATGTCTTGGGACCGAATTGTCTCGGGACCGAAATGTCTCGGGACCGAAATGGCCAGGGACCGAAACGGCGGGACCGAAATGGCGGGACCGAAATGTCGTGTACCCGTTTAAACTGGAGTTTGAAACATCAACATTGGAGTGAGGAAGCGTGCGCCAGTTTCACGTTCAGAGACACGTCCCGATTTAGTCTAAGAAGTGATTCTCGTCGAGTAACGATTTGGAGAGAACGTGGAACACGTTTTGAACCAAGAAATATAATGGAAAGACATCTTTATCCGTCAGGGGGAGTAATGGTATGGGCAGGCATCATGTTAAACGGCCGCACAGACCCCCATATCTTTGACACGGAGTCTGTGACTGGTAAAATATGCAGAAGCGAATATCTTGAGCCTTATATTCACTTCTTTCGAGGTGCAGCCGGTCCTGACTTCATATTCATGGATAATAATGCTCCTTGTCACCGTCTGTTACTGGTTGACGACTTCCTGGAAACGGAAAACATACAGCGCATGTCATGACCTGCGGACTCCTTCGATTTAAATCCTATCGAGCATGTATGGGATATGCTCGGAAGACAACTTGCAGCCCTTTCGTACCCACCAAGCTCCGTTCCAGAATTGAAAAGAGCTCTCAAAGGAGCTTGGAACTGTTTGAGCTCACAACTCGTTCATAACCTCATAGCAGGTATGGGAAATCGCTGTGCAGCGCGCTTGGCTGTCAGATGTGAGAACATGTCTTATTAAACTGCAGAATCACTATTTTATTTAACGTTCTCTTTCATTTTTCCTTTAAGGTGTGAACCCTTACTATGCTGTTTTCTTTCAAACTTCTACTTTGGATAATAAAAGTAAATATTATCGTTCTTTTGAATTGTTTCCTTAATTTACAACCGTTTTACACTCACATCAAGTTTCTTCACATTCCGATTTATATTTCTCTCATTACTTACTTAATTACCAAATATGCTTAACTTTTGGACACCAGTTAGAGTAGGACACGTCCCTTTTTCAATTTCGTCGAGATCCGATGATTAGTTCCAAAGTTATTAAGAGGCAAACTTTGGACTTTAACATTAGAGATGCACCTGAGCTCTACTATACAGGACTATCGTGCTGTATGATATCTGCATTTTAATTGAGGCGAGTGAAAGGCATGTAATTTAAATGTGTATAATGTATGTATTTAAAATGAAAGTTGTGTATTTAAAGTGAAATGATTGACATATACTTAAAATGAAATTAATGATGCGCGAATGACGACGATGCGAACAACATTTGGCGATTTATAAGTTGCGCACGGTTAAAATAAAAGTAGAGTTTTTTTTTCTGAATCATCAATTCATTTTTAGAAATTTGAACTAAAAAAACCTTCTACAAATGTAAATGCAAATTCCTTTAATATTGCAAAAATATTAACACACGCTGGTGTAACAGTACAGGCTATGCAGAAATAAAATGTCTAAATTTCGACAAAAATGTAGAAATCCAACGCAATTATTCAAACAAATTTTTTTTTAAAAAAAAGACACCTTCTGTGTTGTTTCAAAATGTTTTTTAAAATGAGACAAGGATAGGCATTATACTCGCAAAGAGTAAGTTGACACTCTCTTAAAAAGGTTTTTGTATAGCCATTTTTTATACGACACAAAATGCATTATTTAAGCCATTTTTTATGCTTAAAATCTTGAAATTCAAAGTACAGACATCACTTGTTTATTTGGTACTACTTTGTTATCCCGTCGACCAAAAAACTTTCGCCAAATTATAAGATTAAATGCCAATAATGGATGATTGTGAATGTCATATTCAATTGCATTAAACACGATACACACGTTTAAAACGTTATCAAATGGTTTTTAATTCCACTTTTTATATGTATTTCTATTCATATTTTACCAATTTATTTGTTCTTTCGTTAGTTAAAATAAAAATTACGTCAACATGCATAACTTGGCTATTAGTTTGGCAATTTTTATAATTTGGCCAAAATGGTCGACGGTAGTAGTACCGTTTATTTTTGAAGCGGTTGTCATTTTTTTAGCTAAAAAGATCAATCGATTATGAACTACAAGAAGTATTCCTAGTTTGAATTCTTAGAATCGAAGCCTGATACAGATAAAATAAGACAGTGCTGTTGCAATATGCATTTCATTTCATTGTGAGTAGACTATAGTACATTATCAAAAATAAGAGTAATATCTTTTACTTAATTACGAAACGGTCATTTATATCCCATTGTGAATACAGATATATGAATATTATGCTTATTTCCTTTAAAATCATAAGAGACTTGAAAATTGTTAAACGGCTAAGTATTCTAATTTTCATCTTTAAAACGCTGTTATAACAAAAAATATGAAGTAATTGATAAATGACATTCACAACTAGTTATTGAGCGTTACATAGAATGCGAGCAAAATTCAAACTCGAAATGCTTTAAAATTTACAAAATATTCAGAAACACCAGCTTAAATTGTAAAAACCAATAACATGTAACTGTTTTTATCAAATATCATGTTTGATATTTGTAAATAAACATCAAAAGATTGCCTAATTCAAAATCATTTTAATTTTTCTCGAGCGCACATATTTGAATTCCATTAAAACGTGAAATTGAAAGAGAAAAAATTATTTTGTTTCTTTTATCACTAAATATTTTCTAATATATTTAACTAAGTTTGAATTAAAGATTGTGGCATTAATAAAAAATAATATTAAAAGTAAATAAACATTTTTAATCCTGTTCTTCGTGTTAAACTTTACTATGTATTTGAATTTATCTCTATTTCTGTCTTATCAATCTTATTTCGTACTAGTTTTGCTGGAAAAAAATACGGTAAAACGATGTCTAACAACTTAAAAATGATACGGTACCTGATCGGTAAAATATCAATGGTTAAATTAATAGAACAGTTCATCGAAAGGCGGATGTTAACGGAAATAGTCTCTACTGATACGAAAACTTTTTCGATGAAAATCTATTTCATATTTCTTTTGTCAAAGAAAAAAAACATGCATGCACGGGAACGACAATTATGGATAAAATACATCAGTCTGAGCAAACATAAATATTAAAATTATAGGTTGAGAAATCAATTTAGAAATATCAAAATGACAGAGTATGTGTTTTATACTTAAAAAAAATGGTTTCGAGGCAGTCAGTTGTGGCAGTCTTAGTGGAAAGCCCATCCACCCCGACAAGGTGCTGCACACATCGGATGGGATCGGTTTTTAATTGTCCTGAGGCCAAAAACCGGATAAAAAGCAATTGAGAATCGGTTTTTAATTGTCCTAAGGCCAAAAACCGCATAAAAAGCACAGGATGGATCGGTTTTTAATTGTCCTGAGGCCAAAAACCGGATAAAAAGCAATTGAGAATCGGTTTTTAATTGTCCTAAGGCCAAAAACCGCATAAAAAGCACAGGATGGATCGGTTTTTAATTGTCCTGAGGCCAAAAACCGGATAAAAAGCGACGAAGAAATCGGTTTTTAATTATCATGAGGCCAAAAACCGCAGAAAAAGCCGCAATTGTCCGAAAACTGAAGTTACTTTACTTAGTCCTTTACTCCTGAAAAACAACAAAACAAACTCTTGAAGCGATTCTTCTTCTTTGGTGCTTCTGCTTCATCTGTTTCCCACTGTGCGTCTTCTGAGCATGAATCCAAAAACTTCTGCATGAGGTCTTCGGGATATGGCATTCTCTGAAGTGAAATGGCATCTTCGTGTCTATCAGCACCAGAACTTGCTTCCGAGTCAGCATCGTAGAATTCTTCAGCGAAACTTGCTTCAGAAACCGCATCATAGAAAATGTCTTCTTCAAAAGTCTTCTTCTGTAACAGCTGCCTTCTTTCTTCTTGGAGATGTTCTTCTTTTTCTTTTTTCAACTTCTTTAAGTCCTTGATGATGAAGCACATGGCAGCTACTCTGATCCCTAAGAGGAAGGTGAACCATGCAAAGAAAGCGATGAAAAACTGGCAAAACATGATGATCTTCGCCCTTGAGCAGTCAAATACTTGGTAAAAGTAGAAAATAACTCTTATAACTTTAATTGTTTTTCAAATAGAAAGTAGCTTCAGATCTCTTGATTAGAATTCCAACCTACATTTTCAAAATTTTTTTATAAGAGTGAGAAATTTGTTGATTCATTTTCAATCTATTGTTTCAACAATGGGTAATGTCTAATTTTTTTTCCAACAATGAAGCTCGTGCAAGCAATTTGATAAATGTTGTTTGCAACAATAAAACTATTCTGCTGCCATATGAAATCAACAAAATTTTTTCTTCAACAATGAAAGCACGTGCAAGTAATTTGAGAACACATTTGTTTTGTAGAATTTGTTAATGAGTGACGTAACAAATGCATCGTTGATAAAGCTAGACAATCAGCAAAGATTTATTCCCGATTTCTTACATTAATGTTACAGGGGGGAAACGACTGTCAACTCTTACATATCAATTTATAGAAAGGGAATATTTATTTGGAAACTACTGAATTGTTTTCCATGTTTTTTTTTTTAATATTTTTATTTTTTGCGTTGTAATTACTAGCTTTATTTCATTCGTTTCATTTTCTGAAGCATTATTATTTTTTCAGTAATGTTAGTTCAAAAACAATAAAAAATAAAACATAGGGTACTACTTGGTTCACCCATCGACCAAAAAACTATCGCCTAACTATGAGATTAAGTGCCAATAATGGATGATTGTGAATGTCCCATTCAACGATATTAAATATGATACACGCTTTTAAAACGTCATCAAGTGATTTTTATTTCCATTTTTTATTAGTATTTTTATTAATATTCTACTAATTTGTTTTTTCGTTATTTAAATTAAAAATTATGTCAACATGTATAATTTGGCGATTTGTACACTTTGGCGAACGGGAAATTGGTCGACGGGATAACCAAATATTACCAAACATATTAATACAGGTGCCTAATTACTAGATATTTTATTTTTATTTCTTCTCGGATGATTAATTTATAGTTTAGTTACTGCTAAAACTATTTAAACCTATATAGAAATAGCTTCAGCAGTTTCCAAAAAAATATTTTTCAATGTCGGCATTTTTCGATAGGATTTTTGACATGTGTGCTCTTTTAACCTTCCCACTGCCGCGACCCGATGTATCTGTTAACTAGGCCGCAGGTTTCACTGCAATTGAAGCTTTATTTAAATTAATATAATTCTACAAATATAATCCAGTTTTAACCCTTTCCGGCACGGGCAAAATTTATCAGTAAAATGAGAAATTATCGACTGACACCGGAATTCACAAACGATTTTTTTAGATATTTTAAAATCCTTAATTTAAACTTTTATTGTAAAAGCAAAATTTTACTAAAATATTACTGGTGCCGTTTCCAAGTTGGGAATTAAAATTAGGTATCCCAGACCGGGCACAGTGTGCCGGAAAGGGTTAAGAAATTAGTTATGATTGATACTTTCAGGGCTTATAAGTATCATATAAAAAACTGGTGGAACCAGAGAGAAAAGTAGAGCTCTGTCTAAAAAAATGTTACAGCAAAAACTGGGAAACATTTTCAATCTAAAAATGTGCGTAGAAAAGAAATAGAATCAGATGATGTGTAAAGCTCATGAAATAACCCAAAATTTTGTTAGCTGAAACTGAGGACTGAGCTTTACTAGTGCCTTAAAATCAATCAGGGAAAAAGAAGCATTTTTAACTCACTCCGTATTTCAGTCATCCATAACCAGCTTAAAAATTCGGGTTCATAATTGTATGTTATAGGCTGATTTAATGAAGTATGAGAACAGTTCGTTCAATATAAAGTGTGGACACAATTCCATTCCAGCGGTTTTGATAAATGGAAGATCAATACTCCAAGTAAACTCAAAACCTTGAACAGATAGGATTCAGCCATATACTAAATATTTGTGTTCATACATATTTATCTACATCAATTCCTCAACACCATGATTATATTATACTTTAATTATTACTTCATGGTTTATATTCGTTTAGCGTTGTGGAGTTTAACTTATTTGAGACAACATAACAATACATTCTATTGACTACTTTCCTCAATAATAATTTTGAATGCATAATAGTATAATTCTGAATATCAGTAAAGATCAGTCCACATTTTCAAAACTAACAAAAATTTGGGTTATTTCATGAGCTTTACAGATCATCTGATACTATTTCTTTTCTACGCACATTTTTAGATTGAAAATATTTCTCAGTTTTTGCTGTAACATTTTTTTAGACCGAGCTGTACTTTTCTCTCTGGTTCCACCAGTTTTTATATGATTTCCTAGCTTTTTCAGATCCTTTCAGGAACTTTATCAACCACTTTCAACTAACAAATCTAAACTACTATTAGTATTAGTTTAAAGTTATTAGTAGGCACATTAGTTTGGCGAAATACCGGAAAAACGCCAAGTTGGCTTCAATTTTGGCGAAAAATTTGGCGACAGAACCGCCCCTTTTCAGATAGTAGTCCCACTGCAGTTTCTCGGTATCTACGCAGATTTTCTTATGACCATAGGTATCTACACAGATTTTCATAGCTTCATTTTCAAATCGTTATAAATATAAAAGATTTTTTTTTCTAAATTATCCATTTTTAATTGAAATATCTGCATTATAGTAACTGTTTTGACGTCGAAAACACTCAAATAAAGGTGCGATGGTTTTTTAACACATATTTAGTTACAGTTTATATATATGTTTATGAAAAATATGTATTTTCTGTTTCGAATGATGTCAATTTCAGAAATTCAAAAATCTATCAGGAGAATTAAACGTTTTATTGATCTATAAAAAAAAGGAACACGTGTTATCATTTTTTTTTAATTATTGAATTGTTTTTTAGTTGGTGCAACTCGAAAGAAATGATTGAATTAGCAATTAAAAAGAAGAGATTTCTATAATGTTAAATTATGGAAGGCATAGGGTTATGTACATTTTAAATGGGTGTCATTTCTTTAATTTTTGATATTTTTTTACCGGACTTTCAAAAGACACATCCTTAAATTAAAAGCTTTCGAACAAGCTACTACATGTCGCTGAATGTTTCCTGGTTCGGGCTATAATTGAGTTGTTTGTCTTTTTTTCTTGTTTCACGAGCAAAAAGTGACAAAACAGGGGTTCTGGATCTCCGAAACTAATCGGTAGATCTGGATAAATTTTTGTAAACTTCGAGATCTAGAGTAGGACATTTCCCCTTTTCAATTTCGTCGCGATCCGATGATTAGTTCCAAAGTTATTAATAGGCAAACTTTGGACTTTAACATTAGAGATGCATCTGAGCTCTACTATACAGCACTATCGTGCTGTATGATATCCTTCTATAGTAAAAAAAACTAGCCTTAAAAGGAATGACTCCTGGAATGATGCTGATGTGGAAGATTTCCGGAACTAACGAATCCGGGTTGTCCACTCATTCCATGAGTCGAATAGACCAATCAGGAAAGGGCTCCGCCTATGCATCGCCGTATGGGTTACCATAAAGAAAGGAAAGGTTACCATCGCCAACAATCGCCAAGTTTGTCGCCAACTTGGCGATATTTCGCCAAATTTGGCGACTAAAATAAGTTGTTAAAAGTGACGCCAACTTGGCGATAACTGTAATATTTCGCCAAATTTTTAATTTCTTTATAACACCAGTCGTTTGATACATCATTTGAGAGGTTTGCAACTGCTTATTCATATAATGGATGTCCTGTGTGTTGTCCCCCATTCTGCTCCCCAGGGGGGACACATTTTTAATTTCTTTACAACACCAGTCGTGTTACACAAGATTTGAAATGTCTGCAACTGCTTATTCATATTATGGATGTCTTGTGTGTCACCCCCACACTGTGCTCTGCCCAGGGGGGGGGGGTCACATTTTTAATTTCTTTACAACACCAGTTGTGTGACACATCATTTGAAAGGTCTGCAACTGCTTATTCATATTATGGATGTGTTGTGTGTCATCCCCCACTCTGCCCCCCAGGGGGCACATTTTTAATTTCTTTACAACACCAATTGTGTGACACATCATTTGAGGGGTCTGCAACTGCTTATTCATGTTATGGATATCTTGTGTGTAACCCTCCCCCCTCTGCCCTCAGAGGGGCGCATTTTGTAATTTCTTTGCAACACCAATTGTGTGACACATCATTTGAAAAGTCTGCAACTGTTTATTCATTTTATAGATGTCTTGTGTGTCACCCCCACTCTGCCCCCCAGGAGGTACATTTTTAATTTCTTTACAACAACAGTCGTGTGACGTATCATTTGAGAGGTCTGCTGCTGATTATTCATATTATGGATGTCTTTTGTGTCGCCTTCCACTCTGCCCCCCCAGGGGGGCACATTTTTAATTTCTTTACAACACCAGTCGTGTGACACATCATTTGAAAGGTCTGCAACTGCTTATTCATACCATGGGGTATTGGCGAGCGCAGCAAGCAGGGGGTAGCCAATAATTTGGAATCGCGAAGCGATTACGCGGGGGGTTGGCGAGCATAGCGAGCAGGGGGGCGGGGCCCCCCTAGTACGTTACAAAAAAATTATACCATGTTAAAAAATCTCTCTTTTATTAACATGTAAAATAAATTAAGGAGAAAACAACATTACATTTTTGCCCTTTTGCTCGGCGGTCAGGGGGGTTAAAGGCATGGAATCCGTTAATATTCCCTAATCGGATCTGCCGCCAAGCATGCAGCCAAAGATGAGCAAATTAATGATCCTCCATGCTTAGTCAAAAAACGTTTTTATTTTTCCGATAACGCAAATTACTTTTAGTGTCAAGTAATTGCCATTATGTGTTTTCCCTTAGGCAGCCACATGTGAAAATTCGGTTGAAAATGTCAATTTTGACAGTATTGTCTGAAAGATCGCTTGTCTTTATTTGGAGAAAGGTACAACGCTGTTGGATTTTTCGTACATCCCAGATTAAAAGCGACTTTGTGAATCAGTTTGAAAATTGCCGCATTGTTATTAAATTCTGTCTTCAGGGATAATCATCCATCATAAAGGAGAATTCGAGTCAGAAATATAATTGTTTATAACTTTACATCTACTTTTTAAACTGTCTCCTTCACTGTTCGAATAGTGACGCACGATGCCAGCTTTATTTCATTCTCCTTCATTGTTAAATGCTTTCTTTTAACCATTTAGCGGATGGTATCCACGTAAAAAGAACACCTGATCTTAAGACTACTTGCACCAAGATTATTTAATTGACATTTTCTTTTTCATAAAGTACGGGATAATAAGTCAATTTTCATTTGCTAATAAATTCGTTTGTCAATTCTGGTGTCCGTTCATCATTTTACAACCAATATTTTTTCACACCGGAAAGTGTTAATTTACAATTGTGTCTGTGTATGATAGTCAAATACTGTGACTCATTTTTCAGCCATTTCCTGTTGACACAGAGCTAAGGGGGGGTTGGGGGGGGCAAAGAGGCAAATTTACATTTGATTTGATTTTTTATTGAGAAAACAGAACCAGTTTAAATAATGAGTATTTGATGAGAAGCACTAATTAGACCGGGAGGCGGTAGCACAGACAATCACCTCATCGAAATCACGGGTGAAAATTTTGTTAAATCTCGATTCGCATATTCAAACGCAATCGGTCAGCCAAGTTCCTATCTTGGTGGAAAATACCTAAAATCCCAATTTTAATGGTTGACTCGGAGGTTTACCAGTGTTTTTTCCTGCACCCAAAAGTATGAAAAAATGGAGGATCGGAAGCTGAAAAACATAATGGTAAAACTATGAGTCAACCTCTAAAATCGGGTTTTTATGTGTTTTCCACCAGGATATGACTTGGAAGACCTATTGCGTTTTAATATGCGAATCGAGATTTAACTAATCCTAGATTTTTATTCGCGAACTCGACGATGTGACCGTCTATGATGCTGCCTCCCGGTCTAAATGACTTGGTCACCATGATAACGCCAAATTTTGACTAAATTTTGTATATATGGAAAATTTTTGCCATACCTTGGGGAATTATCTCATAATTTGGCGACAAAAATAAGTTGCGATATATTAAGCTAAATTGGCGATATTTTGCTAATTTGGCAAAATTAGCATTTTAATTAATTAATTTCCCAGAATCAAGTTCACCGCAATTTAATTTGGTACTTACGTATTAACGCCACCGCAGCAGAACTTGCGTTAATGTGCCAATAACGAGCAATCTTGTTGTTATTGCACGTGCACAGTAATAGTAGCGTCAAAAAATGAGCAAAACAAGTTCAACATGAAACATTTTTTTCGTTAAAGAGTATTTGGCATTAAAAAGTATTTTTTGAAATTGCATTCCTTCGCCAACTCATGAAAAAGCGCCAAACAATGGAATTTTCATTATTTTTTTACGGACGCTGTATGGAGGTTCCGCTGATTTATATATATATAAATGTTTTGTCCTTGTGACAAGAACATTCTTTAATTTTTTCAGATTTTTAGGAGTATGCCCGTGACTTTCCTTGCAAACTTGTATAAAACCAAAAACTTTCTGCGCACATAAATCTTGGGTCAAAAACTTTCTGCAAATTAATTTAGTGTTTAATAAAATTACCTGTTATATTATTTTGACACGGACAAAAATCGACTTTGATTCATGGAAGAAATTTGCGTTTTTTACGCAATTCATGGATGTAATTCGCGTTTTTTGTGCGGTCTTTGGACGAAATTCGTGTTCTTTTGTACTAAAAGAAGTAACAAAAATAAACTGTTTCTTTCCTAAAAATTTTCTGCTAAGCTTATAAAATTTTCTGTGCACGGCGTGCACGCGTGCGTCTGTATTATACAACTCTGCCCAATAAGACGCATTGTTGTAAACCTTGCATAAACGGAATTACTCATATCTAAGAAAAAATTGTTCTAATTAGTTTTCTATTTTAATACCATAGTATGACATTCCTTATGTTGGAAACATGACACTTCTTGCCTAAGAAAAATTCCATCCTAAACAAAATTCATTTTCCCTTTAATTTTGAAACAGTGTATTAAGCCTATTTATGGATTAAAGATTGTGTTTAAAATGGGCAAAACAAAAAATAATTTTTGTGTTTAAACAAAATATAACACAAGATGAATGTAGATTCTGCCATTGCAGAATTCAGTTTCGCCTCCGATTAGAAAAAAAAAATCGATAGAAGTTTTTTAGAAGGGCGACCCCGTTTAGATTGCAATGAACTAACTTCATTTGTCTTGTGTTTATCAATATAATAGCAAACAGAACGGCGTGAAATACCCAATTGAATAACAATTTCTCTCTGAGACATTGGAATTGCGGAATAATAAAGAAATACAATTTGACGTGCTACTTCTTCATTGACTAGATTCATCAAAAACGGATTTTTTCTTTAGTTTAAAACGCTTTTTTATAGACTCTGAGTAAAAGGAAATGCAATTTAACAATAAAACGAATGGAATCCTGTCGAATTCGACGAATGAAATGTTTAAAAGACCCGATCGATTTGGTTTTTAAAAAAGCAAAAGTAATTACATTATTGAATCAATATTATAATAAATATATTTACAAAGTAAATGTCAAATTTGCCAGTTACAATTTTGCATGCAAATATTCGCCATCTGCAGTTAAAATTGTAATCTGAGTGCCGGTGAAATCCAGAAATTTTATTTTATATGCACTCACAAAAAAATAGTTTTATATATATATAAAAAAAAAAACTTATTTTATTTTTACTGTGACATTATTTTCAGTAACTGAAGTCATCTGAAAGTAAAATTTCAATCTCAGTGTCCATAATGAAAAGAAATATTAAAATGTAATATCGGGTACTACCAGGTTATCCCGTCGACCAAAAAATTATCGCCAAACTATAAGATTAAATGCCAATAATGGATGATCGTGAATGTCACATTCAATGACATTAAATACGATTCATGTGTTTAAAATGTCATTAAGGGATTTTTATTTCGACTTTTTATTAATATTTTTATTAATATTCTACTAATTATTTGTTTTTTCGTTATTTAAAATAAAAATTATGTCAATATGTATAATTTGGCTATTAATTTGGCGATTTGTATAATTTGGCGAAATTGGTCGACGGGATAACAGAGTAGTACCTAATATCGTTATGAGTAAAAATGCGATGTTTTAAATAGTGACGTCATTTTCTCTTCAAATGTTCTTTAAAAGTTACTGTTTATGAAAAAGGCATCCATAATAATATTGTAATTCCCATTTATCTGGTTGCTGAATAACTTCATTTTCCTCATTTGAAATTTCTCTTATTTTGATTTAGATATTAATTTTTATCATAAATTATTTTTTGTTATTTTATTTACATTATTAATATTATTTCTCAGTAAATATATTTTTTACTTCAATTAGTGCATAATTATACGCAATCATTTTAGAAAATAAATTTTTATTATCGAGAGAAAAGCTAAACTGTGTTGCCACCATTTTGAAGAAATGTCATGAAAAAGCTTTTAAAATTAAAAATAAAATATAAAAATGGAAATAAATTAAAAAATAACTAAAATGGGCACAACTACAAATAAATAGCTTTCATTTAAAAAAATAATTATCAAAATCGATTGACTAGAAAATTCAGGGCTGATGACACGACATTTTTAGCTTGTCTGAAAGAAATAGCATCGGATGCTAAAAAGCACTAAAAAGTACTACAAAGGCACTAAAGTTCTAAAAAATGGCGTCAGAAATCAGCAAAAAACAAGGCAACAAAGAATCCAAAAGATAACTGCCGTGACATTAACACGTAAGTACCTTTAATTTAAACTCCGTGCATTTAAGGTTTTTGTAAAAACTTTTCTGCTTTTTAATGCATTTAAAAAACAAACATTTTCTATATTTTTGTGATTTTATTACTTTCTTCTATCTTTACAAGAAGAAAGTATTGGATTCATGAAAATTTTCGACTTCCGGTTTTCGACGGATTTATACGTTTTAGAAGGTCCTGAACACGTTTTGACTATTTTTAGAAAATGTCTGTCTGTGAGTCTGTCTGTCTGTCTGTGAGTCTGTGTGTCTGTATGTGACAAAAAATTTGTGGGCGCTCTATCTCGAGAACTAATGCTCGAAATTTAATAAAATTTTATATTCAGTTAGACCTTCATATGAATTAGTGCCTATTGGTTTTTGGTGAAAATTGGCCTGCAGATGGCGCTGCTATACTACGTTTTTCATGATTTTCAAGATTGCTATATCTCAAGAACTAATGCACAGAGTTTCACCAAACTTCAGATTCTGTGACCCCTTGATATACATAGACGCTGATTAAGTTTTGGTGTAAATTGTCTAGCAGGTGGCGCTGCTATGCCACGTTTTTCATGATTTTCATGATAGCAATATCTCAAGAACTAATGCACAGAATTTAACCAAACTTCAGATTCCGCGATACCTTGAGATACATAGCCGCTGATAAGGTTATGGTGTGAACTGCCCTATAGGTGGCGCTGCTATGCTACATTTTGCACGATTTTTGCGATAGCTATATCTCAAGAACTAATGCATAGAACTTCATCAAATTTTAGATTCTGTTACACTAGAATATATAACATAATTAGACGCTGATTACATTTTGGTATTAACCTTGCAACAGGTGGTGCAGCTATGCTGCATTTTGCACGATTTTTTCGATAGCTATATCTCAACAACCAACGCACAGAATTTCATCAAACTTCAGATTTTGTTACAAAATGACATATAACATAATTACACCATGATTACGTTTTGTTATAAATCCTACAACTGATGGTGCTGCTGTGCTATATTTTACACGTTTTTTTTTTAAACTAGCTATATCTCAAGAACTAATGCACAGAATTTCATCAAACTTAAGATTATTTTACACCGTAACATAATTAGACGCTTTTTACGTTTTGGCATAAATTATCCAAGATATGGTGTTGCTGTGCTACGTTTTGCAAATTTTTTGTTATAACTATATCTCAAAAACTAATGGACGAAATTCCATCAAATTTCAGATTCTGTTAGGTCTTGACATAAATAGATGCTTATTAGGTTTTAGTATAAATTACCCAATATGAGGCACTACTAAGCTCATTTTCTCAGAATAATAATTAAATTTTGCGTTTTAGGCTTTTCGGATACCAGAATCTCATTAGGCTAGGTCCAATGTTCGAGGAAATTCGATGGTGGGTAACTTTGGGGTCACCACGTTTTTTTTTTTTTTTTTTTTTTTTTTTTTTTTTTTTTTAATATTAAAATGTACTTATGAGATAGAAGAAAGTTTTGGGATTGACACATCCAACTAGTTTTTTTTAATTTAATTTACATATACATTTATTTTAAGTATTTTTGTACTCGTTTTTTTAAAAACTCATCCCTGCTTTCGTATGCAAAGATGCAATTTAGTTATAGATTTTAAATCTAATTGATTTTAAAAATCTAATGCATTTAATAAAATTTTTATCATAGATTTTAAATCACTTCTTGATATGGCGGAATTATAAAAATTACGTTCACAAGGGGGGTTTCATGGCTATTTCCATGAAAACTTGTCATGTCTGTCATAGAACTGAAAATCTGTGAATCTTCTTGGTGGCCACTGTTAGTTTCGAAAAATTTACTTCAGCTTATTCAATTGATGAGATAGCTCCGATAAAATAAATCACATTTTTCCCGTTCTAAAATACTGGTAGCCAAAAATCGTAGCATGTGACAGACATGACAAGTGCCAATGGAAATAGTCAATTGTTTTTCAGATGCCAATATAAAAATATTGAAAAGGAATATATTTTTTAAAATCTAATTATAAATTAATGAATTTTAAGAAATATTCCTCTTAATCCACAGGCAATCTATCGTCCATTATTCTCTCTACAGCGTACAATTCTATGAGAGATGAAATAGCAAAGGATTTAATAATGCGCCAAAAAATGATCGCCAAAGTATACCAAATGGCTTTCATAAACTGCAACCATGAAGCTTTTTAAAGTCTGGAATATAGAAATAAATTATAAATAAAAAACAAAGACTAGTATATGTATGTAAAGAAATATGGATGTTTCCGCAGAAGTACGACGATCTGATGAAGTGAAAATGATGGTGCGAATAATATAGATGGTCGATATGTCATTATTATTCATATCTGAAAAGATATTACTTCCCAGATACTCGTGGCCGAAGAAAGCTGGCAGACGGAATTTGATGAAAGGTGTTGTCATTTAAATAATCAAGAACTGATGACATAAATCTTTTATTTGTTGCAATACTATACGAAGTCATCCTACATGATATTAAACTCCGGTAATTCTAGATTCAAGAAAAATGGAACAATCAAATTACCTTCTGGTGGTAAAATACGAAAATGCTCTTTATCCTACTATTTAAGTCATTAAATCCATTATCACAGTTAGACCTCTTGACTCTCTAAGTCAGTATTACCGTAAATAATAAAAGAATAAAAAGGGGTCTGTGCAAAGCCGTCTCTGGAAACACATCGCAAATCCGCAAAACGTTCTAAAAATAATCGGAGAAGCACCGTAAATTCTTCAACAGTGGTTAGATCAGTCGATTCTGAATCTTTTACCGCCAAAACTGACTGCTCCGAACTTACTCAGAGATTCTTGCCCCCTTCCCGGCTGCATATTTCAGATGTGTATATTGCTGGGACGATTACTGTTTCTAAACCAATAGGAGACCGTCATTATCACGGTCAAGTACACGCCCACACAGTTTGATTGACAGGAACTCGTGGACAATTGATCGTGTGTGTTTATTATTTATTTGTACTCGGATTGTTTGAATTTGTACTCGGTAATTAAAAATTAAAGGTACGAAAGAATTTTTTTTTTCAAAATGACTGAATTTTATTTACTTCAATTAGAAATTATACTTCCTCTGATCCTGAAATAAATAAATAAATAAATAAATAAAAATTAAAGTAGGAATTTTGCTTATACGGATATTTTCGCAGAATACTTTTTTCCCATTTGTTTAATATATATATAAATCATTTTGGAACGATATTTAGAATATTAAAAGGGTTTGAAATATTTTTTTTAAAATGTCTTATTTATTAATCGGCCCGCGATGGACTCGAACCCATATCCTCCGGTTTCAAGCTCGACGCTCTAACCATTCAGCCAGTCAGCTCACTTTCATCCGCAACAGATTATCGTTATAATTAGCACCGTCAATTGTCCACGAGTTCCTGTCAATCAAACTGTGTGGGCGTGTACTTGACCGTGATAATGACGCTCTCCTATTGGTTTAGAAACAGTAATCGTCCCAGCAATATACACATCTGAAATATGCTTCCCGGCTGACGCAGGCATGTAAGGCCTATTCTAGGAAACCAGAAAGTATGTGTAGAAACTTTCTAACACTTCCATTGGTCTAGAGGAGGAGCTTTGGACGCGTACACATTCCCCACTTGCGGTAGAATACAAAGTTACACAGGAGTGAATAGTCCAGGCGCAGACATTTTTGGAATTGTCAACAGACGATATTTTTAATAAAAAATAATAAAACAAAATTAAAGCTTTTGACCTATGTTCTTTATTCTAAAAAAGGGGAAATGGATTAATGGAAGGATTTTAATATTTCGAAATAACATATTGACATTTAAGTAATACAGTTGAGTTCTTTTTAGCAAAATAAATAATACATTATGCTGAATTAAAGAAAAAAGGAACTTGAGCCGATAATTAAATATTAGTAGACTACGGAAAATAATAATGAAAGTGTATTCTTATAAGAATTTAGAACGAAATCGAAACTAGAAAATGGCGAATTTTTTTTAATTATTACATGTGTATACAGTGGGATTCATAAATATCGAAGCAATTAACTATTTCCTTAAATATTGCCTCTAGACACAATGCTTCCAATTCTTATAGACCGGGAAACGACAACACAGACAATGACTTCATTGAGTTCAGGAATGAAATTCCAGGATTAATTAAATATCGATTAGCATATTAAAAAAAATCGGACTGCCAAATCATATTTTGGTGGAAAACCCCTAGGAACCCGATTTTATAGGTTGACTCGTAGGTTTACCATTGTGTTTTCCTGAACCCAAAAATATGAAAGCATGGAGGATTGGGAGCAGGAAAACATATTGGGAAACCTATGAGTCGTCTACCAAAATCGGGTTTTTAGGTGTATTCCATCAAGATACGTCTTGGCTGATCAATTGTGTTTTAATATGCGAATCGAAATTTAACTGATCCTAAATTTTCATTCGTGAACTCGATGAGGTGATCTGCTGCCTTCTGGTCTATTAAGTTTCATAAAAGAAGGCGGAAAATTTAATGATATTAGATGTATACAGAAGTCTGCACGGGCCCAAGGTCATTACTCGGCTGGCTCACGGGCCGGCGTAATGGTTCTGAGTTTTCTAACAGACCGGCCGGCAGAATTAGAGTAATTTTTTTCAACGAGCTGGCAAAAAAATTAAACGGTCCATACGGGCCGGACCGATAAAAAAAATTAACGGACCTACCGGCCCGGTATAAAGATTTCAGTAAAGACGATAAAATATTAGTTATTTTCGATGAATATGGTTTTAAAGAGAATAAATATAAATATGCGTCACGAGGCGATACTAATTTGACAACATCAATACAGAAATGTAACTTGTACAGATCGGCATCAGTCAGTTACATTGTGTCTAACCCGGCACGACTCTTTTTTTGCGGACTCGTCCTGGGCCGAGATCATTGCATTGTTTTTCGACATATAGTCGTGCTGGGAACGGAACTAGACTTAATTGTTCTCAAGATGTGTAGGGCAGACAATATGATTTGTAAAAGTATTAATACGATAAAAAAACTCATGTTAATATACTCATTGGAAATATACTTCTCGGTGGCTTTAACTCACTTCTCAAGAACACGGAAGTTTAAAACATTTTCTGACTAATTTTGAACTGTATAGGTATAAAATTGACAAGCTTGATTATTGAAGGGATTTGGAATCGAATAGCGTTTTCCATTTTTGGTAAATAATATACTTATAAATACTTGTTGAGATATAAGAGATTCCTGTCACGTGGTTGCAGATTTTGTTCTTTTACATGCTGTCGTTTACGAAAATTCGATCCAAATTGCTAACTTTGGTACTACTTTCTTAAATTGCTTGTATCATAAAATGGATAACGCCATTCGATTACATACTTTCTGAATGAAAACACCTGCTAATCTTATGCGTTTCCGAAAAGAAATGAATTCAGAAATGTATCAGAAAGCAGCCCCTTTTGATTTGAGAAAATCTTTAATAAATTGATATAAAAATATTTTCATAAATCTACTTTTAATTATACTACTTCAAAAGTTATGCTGTTTTTAACTTACTTATTTTAGGGTTCCGTACTTATAAAGTGAAAACTGAAACATTATAAGATCACTTTTGTGTCTGCCTATCCGTTTGTCGCAGCCATTTTACTCATAAACTATGAAACGTGGAAATGCTCAAACTGGGAAAAGTAATAAAAACTACTGATCCACATATTTACCGATTATTAAAAATTTACAAGTATATTTAGGGGGGGGGGAGTAGGGGGTTAACCCTTTCCGGCACACTGTGACCGGTCTGGGATACCTAATTTTAATTCCAAACTTGCAAACGGCACCAGTAACATTTTAGTAAAATTTTGCTTGTACAATAAAAGCTTAAATTAGGGATGTCAAAATATCTAAAATATTCGTTTGTGAATTTCGGCGCCACCCGATTATTAATCATTTTGCTAATAGATTTTGCCAGTGCCGGAAAGGGTTAATTATGTTACATGAAGACGAAAAAAAATTCTCGAATGGAGTATCTTGTGAAAGTTTTTCTTACGCCGAACTTAAAAATATATTTCAATTAATTTTAGCTATTATATATTTTCAGATATATTCTCGATAATATAATGCAAAAATTTAAAGGTTGTTGCCCAGATAGCTTAAACGGTAAAGCGTTAGCCTTGTAAGCCAAGTATCCGGGTTCGATTCCCGGCCTGAGTAATTTTTCGCTCAGTTTGGAAATATCAGGTTGAGTCTAAAGTTTTGACCCTTTTTTTATTTTAATGTTGACAACAAATATTTACAAAAATACAAAACATTAGTGAGAATAGTAATCACCATTAAGTTCGACAATCTTCTGCCAACGTTTTGGCAGTTTTTCAATGCCTTCCTTGAAAAACTCTGGGCTACGTGAGTCGAGAAAGAGGTCAACCTCTTTTTTTACCTCTTCTGAAGAATTGAAAATTTCACCACTAAGGTGCAGTTGCAGATGCGAAAACAGATAGTAGTCGGAAGGTGCCATGTCCGGACTATATGGAGAATGTGGCATTAAGTCCCATTCCAGCTTGTATAAGTTCAAATTCGTCCCCGCACGGACGTGTGACCTGGCATTATCCTGGTGAAACATAACCATCTTGCGTCGGAACTCCTTACTTCGCTTTTCCCTAATTGCTGTGTCTAGTTTATGCAGCATGCTGCTGTACGACTCACTGTCGATTGTCTGGCCACTTTTTAAGTACTCCTTGTAGATAATACCGCGACTATCCCAGAAAACACAGAGGAGGATTTTTTTATAGGTCAATGTGCGCCTGATTACGGTCCTGACCGGTACACCTGGTTCAGACCATCCTCCTTTTCGACTGGTGTTGTCGTAATAAACCCATTTTTCATCACACGTAACAATCCGGTTCAAAAAATCACCCTTTCGGTGATATTCGAGCAAGTTTACACAGGTCCGTTTTCGTTTTTCTTTGTCATTTTGTGTCAGATCGTGCGGCACCCATCGATTGAATTTGTATGTCAAACCAATGTTTTTTAATGCTCAAATTATGGTTGTTTGAGAAACATTGAAGTGAGATGCAAGTTCCCGTGATGTAGCATTTTGATCTTCATCGGTGGATTTCCGCAATTCGGTCTCATCAATCACAGTAGGTCGACCAGCACGTGATTCATCTTCGATGTCGAAATTCTTAATCTTAAAATTTTGATACCATCGTTTGACTGTACTAAGTGATACAATATCCTCACCTGAACGTGCACACATGTTACGGTGACATTCTGTCACTTCGGTGTTGCTACAGAACTCGTAGTAGATGACGGTTCGAAGCTGGATACGTGATGGTTCCATTTTTGAGGTTTCGTGGAGGCTACAGATGATAATTTTTCGAAACAATAAATACACAGTGTTGTAGCACACGTCTTCTTCTTTCGAAACCAGAAAACCGTATGTAAAAAAGTCACTTAACTTGAGAATGCCAGCTGTTTTAGTAGCACTATTCTGCGAAAGGGTCAAAACTTTAGACTCAAGGTAATATTTAACTCGTATGATAAATTTACCAATCAGTTTGATTGTGTTAAAATAATTGTATATATTTTATAAATAAGTTTAAAATTTTTGAGACAACGTGCGAAGGATAACATTCACATAATTTAATCGTGTTTTTTTCTTTTCCTTTAAAAGATATCTAGAATAATAAAACCTGAAATAATCTGCAATTGTATCTAAGCTTATATTTTACAGTAATGTAAGTATTTTATTAAAATTGGGGAATTTGGCAAGTTGGAAATATTTTTAAAACGCAAAAAAAAGAATAATTTTGTAAGAATTAACTGAATAATAAAAAATTTCGGATATTTCGTGTACATTTATTAGTTATGCAAAATGTCAAAACCTCCTGAAAATCTCGATGGCCTTTTTTTGATCAAATCAGTAGATTCAGATATAGAAGAAAGGTGGGGGGAATATTTTTGCATATTTCGAAGATATCTCTGAAAATCTATCACCTTAAATTAAAAGAAATGCGGTGCCCTTCAAGAGTTTTTCTAAATGTATTTGTGTATCTATATTATAAAGGCCAAGCGTATCTGTGCGTAACACATACGTCATTTTGCGAATGGCAACACTTTCCCCTGCAATTTCGGTTTTGCAATTTTCGCTACTGCAAATTTTACACTTCTAAATGTGGCATATTTTAAAATTTTATACCGTCGTATAGAGAAAAAAATATACTTATAAATGCAATTTGTTTGAAAACTATATCTCAATTTATTTTTGAGATATTAATTTTTTAATAGTTTTTAGTACCAATTTTGCAATTGTGGCAACAGAATCACTGCATTTTCTCTTAAAATTGAAAAAAAAAAAAAAAAAAAAATAGAAATTAAAATGCACAACCTATACAATTTCGGTTTTGCAATTTTTGGTACTGCAAATTTTAAACTTTTAAACATCGAACATTTAAAATTTTTACGCTGCGATATAAATAAAATAAATGTACTTTTAAATGCAATTTGTTTCAAAGCTGTATCTCAATTTATTTTTGATATATTAACTTTTTTATAATTTTTAGTATCAATTTTGTAATTGTGGCAACAGAATCGCTCCATTTTCTCTCAAAATTGGAAAAAAAGAAAAAAAGAAAGAAAAAAAGAAAGAGAAAAAAGAAATAAAAGTGTGTTTGTTATAATTCCGGTGAATTTCGGTTTTATTTCGTTTAATAATTTAAATAATTAAGTTTTATAGTATTTTGTTAATTTATCTATATTTACTTGAGAGTTAAACTGACCAATATAAAATGTATTTTTTACTATAACTAATTTTGCAGATTTATTATGAATAAATAAAACAGTTTTTAAAGATTTTCTTTCGTCGAATTTCGACGGGTTCCACCTCGTGATTAATAATCTATAAATATGTGGCACAATCTGAATTTTCCACATCGAGTACTTTACGCGTAAACTGGTTGTGACAGACGGGCAGAAGATGAACAGAAACGGAAGTGATCTTATAATGTTTCTGGTTTTACTTTTTAAGTACAGAACACCAAAAAAAAAAGGGGGGGGGAATTGAAATGGTGTTAGCAATGTATTCTGAATGTTGTAGATACTGCTTAGAAAAATCGCAACTATGGTCAATAGCCATTCGAAAAGATTTTTCGTCTCTAAACGGCTGTTTTTAGATTCTTTTCGTTTGTTTTTATTGAACGTTTTAAAAATTATTTTCGAATCTGATATGAAACTGTACTTCCTGTTTACTTTTTTTACTTATCCATCATACGTAGTATAGGGTAAGTCTTGCAATCGTATTTAAAATCGAAATTTTTTTTGATGGATTTACAAGTTTCAGACACTGGAGATTTCGTAAAACATATTTTTAGAAAAAAAAAATTGCCGTTCGTCTGTCTCTTTGTCTGTAAACGCTCTATCTCCCGAGCAAATTGAGATAGAGACTTGAAATTTTGTATTTACTTAGTATGTAAGAATGGGACGAAGACTATTTAATATCAGCAACTTCGATTATCCGGAGATATTTTTTTCGGACTCTCGAAAAATTCTTTCTGATGAAAGGTATATAAAAATTTTCGAAATTTTTTATTTTAAGGAATGATCGTTAAAGGCAATAAAATAACAAAAATTTTTCATCAAGAACGAAGTCGGTCGAATTATTAGTTACCGAGATATCTGTAATCCTGTTTTCCACATTCTTCGATTTTTTATGACCTTGTATTTCATCCAAATTTCAACTGAAAGATATATTTTAATTGGAAATAAGATGCTTAATCCAACGCAGTAAACTGTTAGTTAATAAGATTATTATTTTTGGAGTTATAAGGATGTTTCTTTTTCGCAATTCAGTACTACTTGAGTCGTTTGGCGTGTTGTATAATTTGTCGAAATAGATTCATCAGCAACTCATTAATAGAGTATTGTTATGCATAATAAAAATACTTAAATATATGTTTAAATTTTGTTTTTGAATTGCAATGCATTTTATAAATAATTTACACATGTTATATTTTCATATATTATATATGCATATATATGATGGGTAAATATTACGGTGGCCCCCATCGACTAGTTTCTTCTACCAACGACCCTTTTCTTATTGTAGCATAAAAGAAAGTATAAGTTTAACTTATTTATTTAATATTATATGCTTAGTTTTAAGTTAAGATATCTCATTCAGTCATTATTCTGTAAATATCTAAATTATTATCATTAGTAGTGTTCTTTTTTTTATGTGAATAAACCACATAATCGTTGTATTTGGCCTATTACACTTCAAAATTATGTTGCTTTATCCAATAAAAAGTTTATTTATTAAAAAGCTTATTATTATGAATTTCTCTCGCAACTCAATATATTACAATGGTTTCTCAATAATAATTCCTAGATCTTTACTGAAAAACATCAACTATTATTTTAATGTGAATATTTTTTTGCAGCATTCATTATTTCATCAATAGTTTATAGATAAATCTATATATATAAAAGAAAGTCTGGATTTCGTATTAATCACAGTACAAAAAAATCTGCCGAACTTAAAATCTTGAAAATTGGGGTAAAAATACTCAACATCGAGTCCCGCTAAGAAGGGATTTTAGAAAATTCCACCCCTAAGGGGGTTAAAAAAAAGGAACGAACTTTTAAGAAATTCCCAAAAATTGGCTTTTATAGTTATTTTTCAACTGATAACATATTTTAATGTATTTTTTCATGCTCAATCGGATGGTACCAAGCAAATTCTTTCAAGCTCAGTAGTTCGCGAGATACTTCACATTTTCCTGATTTGGCGGTGTCTTCGGCGCAAAAACCTGAAATTTTCAATCCTTATCTATATATATAAAAGAAAGTCTGCATTTCGTATTAATCACAGCACAAAAAAATCTATTGAACCTACAATTTGAAAGAGAGTTGTACAATCAGGTTAACATGATTATGTAAGCTATATTTAATTATCTCAATACATACAAAACGCAAAGTGAAATTTCATTGCGGTCGCTTATAACTTAAGTTGTACAAGATAGATTTTAATGGATTTTACATTGTTAGTTGGATAATTTTTCAGAAATTTTGTAACAAATGAAAAATAGCATTCTACGTTGTTTAATTTAATACTTAGGAAATGTTTTTTATCAGATGAACCTAATTACAAAAGTTTGGCTTTATTTTAAAAGTTTCGCTGAATGAATTTTTATGTGATTAAAATTGTTAACATGTTGAGCGCTACGCCATTCATTGGTGACTAACATTGAACTTTCCGTTTAGATGACTGATTTTTCACCGATGACAGACAGTCTAAAGTACGATATAAAACTAAAAATTACAATGATATAAAAATTTCGTTTGATTCAAAATTTCTTAAAAAAAAAAAAACCTGACCAGCGTAGCGGGCGAAGGCTGCTAGTAAATCTATAAAAACGCGAAAGTATTAATTGTTTTTAACGAGCATATTTTTTTTACAATATTCATAAATTTTCATTAAAAAATTTCTCCACGTATAATCCTCCCCCCATACAATCGATTCGGATTCTAAAAAAATGTCTATCATCGTCGGAAGGCTCATTCCGTTTTTAAGCAATATACTGGCAGCAGACAAATCAGCAGTATGGGAAATAAAAATGTGGAAAACTGAATCACTAAAAATCAACATTTTAATACACAATAAATACAGATTTTGAACAAAACCAGACGTATACATTTCATGAGCACTAGGACTCACATCATCAGAGTATAAAAATCAATGTATAAAATCTGAAATTCATTTTATACATACTGATTTTAATATAGTAAGTTGAAACTAGTGTTAATCAATAAAAATGAAAAAGCTTCTTTAAACCACCATAAAATAAATTAAATTGCGCAAGGCCTTTCGAAAGAACTTAGTCTTTCTTCGTCAGACGCAAAAAGACGTGTATCTACTATGAGTCGTGCCGCTACATTCATAGTAGACGCACGTCTTTTTTGCGCCTGACGAAGAAAGACTAAGTTCTTTCGAAAGGCCTTTCGCAATTTAATTTATTTTATGGTGTTTTAATGAAGTTTTTTCGCTTAACATTGATTTTAGTACACTGATGATGTGATTCTTGGTATTCAAGAGACGTATACGTCCGATTATATTCAAATTGCGTTATTTATTATGTGTTAAAACGTTGATTTTTACTGATTTAAGAGCTTAGGGGTCTCAGAAAAAAAGGCAGCGGCGTAACTAAGAGGCTTTTTCTGCGGTTTTTGGCCTCAGGACAGTTAAAAACTAATTTCTATATTCAGGAGTGTAAAAATCTAGGCATCAGACAGTCTCTCAACACTAAAATTTTTAGTTATTTTTCATCTAATTATTTTGCAAAAAGGCTAATAAAATTTAAGCGAAGGAAAGTAATAAAATTTAGTGACGAGAATCTGCTCGCTGCCGCCTATATTTGTACACCCATTGGATCTTTGAGTCGGCAGATTTTCTTTTAGGAGCAGACACTTCATTTTCTTGATATTTATTGGGAAAAGTTTTAGGATGAAGCTTCGCGTTATTTTTTTCAATTTTACTTTCACTCTTATAGCTTATTTTCTTTTCAAATTTAATGTATTATAAATACATTTTTTTAAATGCAATAACCGTAATGTATATACCGCTTTATAATTTGTTGAAACGAATGTTTCTTTTCTGCAAGCTCAGTTACGTAGCCTTCAAGTCATCTACCAATCTTAAAAGCAGTGGTGTAGAAGTAAAAAAACAGAGGGTGTACGCCCAAGGCACAAGGTATACCCTATAGTGTATATACTATAGCTATCTTGAAAAAGAGAGGGTATATACGGTGTTCCTTAAAAAAATCCAAAAGGTATACGGCGTATGCAACCGTATACCCTCCACTACATACCTATTTAGGAATTATTTTCAAAATAAATCTTTTATTTTATATTTCAATCAAAAGATATTAGTAGCAAGCGATTATTCTGAAATTACCAAATTTTTATTTCAAAATAGAAATGAGGAAAATAAATTACAAAATCGTTTAGATAAAATGTGAACAATCTTCTGTTATAAGTGATATTAAAAATGTCATTACGATTTCTATTCTGAGTTCATTCACTTCAATCCATTTACAATCAATCAATTAACTTCAATAATTTTGAACAACACTACAAATTTGAAAAGAACAGTAAAGTTTCAAGTATATCACTAGAAAACGTATCTGCGCTATGGCTTAACAAACACATAGACTGGAAGTTTTGACCTCAAATCATCATCACTTTCAAATCTTTTTTCAGCTAATGCAGTTGATTCGTACTCATCATCTTCTTCGTCTCCCCAACGATACACCATATTAAAATCGGACCATCTCTCTTCTATGTATACTAGCGTATCGTTAACTATTATCACAGCATCTTTTTTCACATGTTCATTCAAGCTCTGAAAAAATAAAACAGGATGAATCATAGATTTGATAATTCTACAAAAAATAAAGTGACATACAAATTATTTTATTTCAAAACGTTCTAATGTAGTTGCTAATTAATGTGTCCCACTATCTTTAAATAATCAATTTCGGGCAATTTTTATTTGCGTGGTTGTAAAATTAGCTAACAGCTTTTGCTTTCTCTTGACGATTATTTGAAGCGTACTTATAGCAATGAGATATATAAAAACAGTAAATCTTGATTTCGTCCATTAATAACTATATTGAAATAATAATAACAACAGAAAGGTGAGAGCTTATATCATTAATAATTATTCAACTTATAAGACGTTACTTTATTAATAAAACATCTAAAATATATTAAAATTGACATGTTTCAACTCATTTTCAACGAATCATCTTCAGAATGTAAATAGAAAATTCAATTTAAATATATAACGCCTTCTATATTTTCGACATTGTCCTTGTCTCTGCTGTCTGTAGTTACCCTGCAAACCGCCCAACCATTCAATCCATATGCTCTGGATGCTAAAAGATAGCGAATCGTTACAAACATGTGAACTTTTAAAATATATTTCAATGGACTCTCTTATGAATAACTTTAAATAAAAATTGGATCTGTAAATTAATATCTACTCTCGTTAAAAAATATGTTAGTGTTCTTTGTTTTATTCAGTCTGGATAAAGCATTTTTCCTTTTGTTATATTTTATATCTGTTATACACTATCTACCAATAAGTGTTTGAAAAATTTCGATTTTTGACATTTTCTCAAATATTTAAAAATATACTTGTCGGATTCTTCTGAAACTGCAGGATTATGAAGATTATGTATGACCTCATATTTATCAACATCCATTTGATAAGCAGGGCAATTAGGGGGCCGACAAAAAATTAAAGAATAACAGAAATATTTGGGATCACCCTGTACATGAAAATGCATGAAACGATTTATCGCTGCAGAATACAAATACGTAGATACTGCACAACATGTACACTGATTTTAGTAAAATTAGTATTTAATGTATACAATATCTAATACAATATTTCTGTTAATAAGTACAGTGGAGTAGTCGATAAGTACGACCGAAAACGTCGTATAAACGATAACGACGTATAATCGATTTTCACTTCCAAAACTAGAATTAATTTTGTTTTCACTTAATTTTAATGTTTAACGTGATGATTTGCATGAATTTTTAAATTAAACAAACCAAAATAAACATACAATCTTAAAAACAGGGGGGGGGGGGATTAGTAAGCAATTTAAATATGCGTATCTTTATTTATGTTTCACCGAATGGTTCCTCATTTGCAGTACATCATTTCCTTTCCATTTAAAATTAAAGATCAAAAATCCCGCGTGGCCAACTAAAAGTCGCCAATACTGATAACAGTTAGAAGGAAACTTAATTACTATTTGCAACTTAAAACTGCAACTTACGCAACTTAATTACTATTTGCAACTTAAAACAGGTCGGGAAAACTGTCCATCCCCGAAAAAAGAATGACCCCTCTCAGTATAATCTATTACACGTAAGCTGATTTTTCAGATTAATCGAACGCCAGCAGACATTTTTATAATGTGGAATGCATTTAAACACGTTCTTTAGTGTCATTTATAGCTGCTTTCCGCTCATTCGTAAAATACACAAGAAAAATAAACAAAAATAAACCTATACAAAATCGAAAAATCGACGTATAAACGATTTTGGGCGTCGTATAAAAGATATACAGGGTGTATCTAAACTACTGGGCAAAACTTTAAGAGGTGATAGTACACATCAAGCCAAATAATATTAAATGGGAAACTAGGGGTCCCAAACGTCTTCCGAAGGAGATAGGCGCCATGAAAGTTTAGGGCCTAAAATTTGAAATGATTATAAAAAACGGAAAAATTGGTCGATTCGTTTGCGGTTTTCACGAAAATTATTCTCTATGTCAGTATTGTCTTGAAAATAAATTGTAAAGATAAATTTCAAAAAATGCCGACAGAGGGCGCTTTAGACTTTGGAGTAACGAACAACTATTTTTTACCGTTATTTTTTGCATCTCATTAAATATTTTTAGAAGTTTAGACATAAATTAAATTTTGAGCTCAAAACCTTTGGTTAAGTAACGCAAAATGAACTGTGTTCAATGGGAGTGGGTAGGTTCAAATTTAAAATTATTATAAAAAACAGAAAAATTGGTCAATTGATTTACGGTTTTCACTAAAATTATTCTTTATGTCAGTATTGTCTTGAAAATAAATTATACTGATAAATTTCAAAAAATGTCCATAGAGGGTGCTTTAGACTCTGGAGTAACGTACAACTATTTTTTACCGTTATTTTTTGCAGCTCATTAATTTTTTTTTAGAAGCTTAGACATAAACTTAAATTTTTATCTGAATATCTGAATCATTGAGAGTGGTTAAGTAGCGGAAACTGAACTGTGTTCAATGGGGGTGAGGAGGTTCAAATTTCAAATGATTATAAAAAACGGAAAAATTGCGGTTTTCTCTAAAACTATTCTTTATGTCAGTATTTCCTTGAAAATAAATTTTAAAGATAAATTAAAAAAAAAAATCCTTTAGAGGGCGCCTTAAACTTTAGAGTAACCAACAACTATTTTTAACCGTTATTTTTTTTAAATCTAAATAAATGTTTTAAAAGCTTAGACTTAAATTTTGAGCTCAAAATCCGAATCGTTGTGAGTAAGCAATTAAGGAGCGAAAAATTGAACTGTGTTCCTAGATTGGGCAGGGTAACATTTCAATTCCTGATGACAGTTCAGTTTGTGCATCTTAACCCCTCCCAACGATTCAGAATTTGAGCTCAAAATTTAAGTCTAAGCTTTTGCAAGCATTTAATTAAATACAAAAAATAACAGCAAAAAATTGTTGTAGGTTACTTTAAAGTTTAAGACGCCCTCTAACGGAATTTTTTGAAATTTATCTTTAAAATTTATTTTCATGGAAATACTGACATAAAAAATGGTTTTAGAAAAAACCTCAAACGAATCGGACCAATTTTTCCGTTTTGTATAATCATTTGAAATTTGAACCTTTCCACCCCCATTGAACAACCACTCTCAACGATTGAGATTTTCAGCACAAAATTTAAGTTTATGTCTAAGCTTAAAAAAAATTTAATGAGATGCAAAAAATAACGGTAAAAAATAATTGTACATTACTCCAAAGTCTAAAGCGCCCTCTATCAACATTTTTTGAAATATATTTTTATAATTTATTTTCAAGACAATACTGACATAAAGAATATTTTTAGTGAAAACCGCAAATCAAATGACCAATTATTCTGTTTTTTATAATCATTTGAAATTTGAACCTACCTACTCCCGTCGAACACAGTTTAGTTTGTGCTACTTAAACACAGATTTTGAGCTTAAAATTTAAGTTTATGTCTAAACTTCTGAAAAATTTCATGAGATGCAAAAAATAACGGCAAAAAGTAGTTATTCGTTACTCCAAAGTCTACAGCGCCCTCTATCGGCATTTTTGGAAATTTATCGTTATAATAATTTTTTAAGACAATACTGACATAAAGAATAGTTTTTGTGAAAACCGTTAACGAATCGACCAATTTTTCCGTTTTTTATAATCATTTCAAATTTTGGACCTTAAACTTTGATGGCGCCTATCTTCTTCGGAAGACGTTTGGGACCCTTAGTTTCCCAATTAATATTATTTGTCTTGATGTGTACTATCACCCCTTAAAGTTTTGCCCAGTAGTTTAGATACACCCTGTATATTTACATTAAAATGAATAGGAATGAATCGGGACCACATTAAAACGTCGTATAAATGTAAACGTCGTAGAAGTGATCGTCGTATAAACGATGCTCTACTGTATCTTTACATCTGTGATAGAAAAGAATAAAAGCTCTTTTCCTTTTCTATCACAGGTGTCAAGATACTTATTGGCAGCAATATTGTATTAGATATTTGTCTGAGCGAAGCGAAGTCTTATACTCAGAGTACGTAACAATATTAAAAGTCAAAAAAAATTCTTTCGTCAAGCAAATCTCAAAAAGTACTTGTCGGATTTTGATTCTGTTTGTACCATTACATACCTATGGAGGTAATCTGGTGAATGCACCACCTACGAAAAATTAGTTCCAAATAGTTTAAAAGTTATATTAAAAAAACTAATAAAAAACACAATTTATTTGCATACGTCACAGAAATTTGGTGTGAGTCATTTTTCACGAGCTGGATATTTTTCTAGAGAACCGAATCAGAGTGTATGGAGTAAATAGTAATTGTTTGAACGAAGCGAAGGCTAATACACATAGTATGTAATGATATTAGAAGTTAAGCATAATTCTTTCGGCAAGCAAATCTGAAAAAATACATGACGGATTTTGATTTTGATTGTACCAGAAGGTAGCTATGAGGGTAACCTACTGAATTCACTTACTCTCAAAAAAAATTTCCAAATGGATTTAAAATTATATTAAAAAAACTGATAAAAAAGTACGATTTATTTGCATACGTCTCAGATATTTGATGTACGGCACTTTTCACTGGCTGAATGTTTTTGTTACATTTCAGAATTTGAGCACATGGAGCAAAGAAAATACGCAAGCAATTTTTATTTAAATACAATAAAACATATTTAAATTTAAGAAACAAATTGGAAAAGAAATCTGTTTTATTATTTTTATTATATTATTTATTTAAAAGAAAAAAGCCATAATACGTAGTGACTTAGTATTCGGGGTTTTGCGATAATTTTTATAATAACATTTTGTAATCGCATCTTTTGCTTGGCATCTTATATATTTCACGAGTGCAAATTAGGAAAAAATTCTTTCGTGTTTAAATAAAATACGAGTTTCAGATGAGTGCTTTAGATATTACTTTTAATCATAGATTACAGTGGCTCACAAAAGTGTTCGTACACTTTAAAAATTTGTACTAAAAAGAAATTTCTCTGAAATTAAATTCGTATATGAAGTCGAGAAATTTTTTACATTATCCCCAAGTTATTCTAAATAACACACAACCTTTTTGTTTAACATTAAGGGGTTTTTCTTTAAATCTAAAAATGAAAACGGAAGATGCCACAGAAAGAAGACGCCACAAAAGTCTTCGTACACAGAAACATTTTCGGATAATTTCATTATTAAAAATATTGTTTGTCGTTTTATTTTTATTTTTGCATTATATTGACATTTAAAAAATCGCTGGACTTTATATTTTGCAGAATTGGTCCGTAATATTCTATTTATTAATTAAAAGTGGTTTGTAATCGTAATGTCACCACTAATAGCGTTTGAAATTAGATATTTTTCTTCATAAAAGTAGTAAATCAATTCGAAATATTTCAAAATTAGTTAATTTATTCCATTCTGTGGTGAAGTATGCGATAAAAGGCTTTGTAGAAAAAAAATGGATTGAAAACTAGGTATGAAAAGGTCGCCAATCTAAGTTAACGCAATGGGATCAAATACTTACAATTAGAAAAGTCTTTAAAAATCCCCGTTTAAGTTCTATAAAAGTTGCTACAGAATTTTATGAAACAGTTTCTAGTTCATTTTCACCTGAAACTATTCGACGAGTGGTAAGCCAAGCTGCATTATATAGGTATTCTGCCTATTCTGCCCCCGTAGAAAAATTTTTGTTAGGGCGAAAAACTGAAAGCTTAGGCTTTCTTTAGCAAAATCAATGATAAATAAACCCGAATCGTATTAAAATAATGTTTTATTTACAGATGAAATCTAGTATGCCATTAATGGTCCAATGAGTGCATAATAGTATGGAGAAAAAATAAATTAAGAATTTAATTCAAAGAACTTTGTTGGAACAGTTAAGCATGTCAGTGGAGTTGTCCTTGTGTAACGGTACATATCAGCATCAGAATTAGGTAATTTGGTATATATTGATAGCATAATAAATCACGATCTTTGTTCCAATATTTTAAAAGGCAATTTAAAATTATCAGGCCAATATATGGATAACAGATGCAACTTTGTTTTTTATCAGGTTAATGATACAAGGCACATGGCTCTCAACGTTCGCCTCTAGCGTCTTTATAATTGTTCACAAGTTCTGAAAACATCACTTCAGTTGCTGAATTTAAACCCAGTAAAACATATTTGGAGATAACTGGAAGTTAGAACACAAAACACAGCATTTAAACAAAAAGCGAAGTAAAAACAGCAATGTTCGATGAAGGCATCAACATTCATGCAGAAATTACAAAAACAGTAATTAAATTTATTCCCAGGTGTTTAAAAAACTTTTGTGGTGCTAAATAATATCATCCTATTAAGTACAACTTTAGCGAAGTATTACAATATTTACAAATATACAGCGATTTTTTTAAAGTGTACGAAGACTTTTGTGAGGTAAATTCTTTGTTATTTTTTGATTAGTGATTTTTTCAAAATAAAGTTTTGCTATGTTTTTAAAATATTGTATGTAGTTTTGTTAATAATGAGCCATAGATCTTACTCTTAAATACCCATTCTAAAATATTAATTTTAATTAATAGATAGAGCCCTTTTTTATTGAAATTCCTAAGTCCTTTTGTGAGCCACTGTATATTCTGTTATTTTGTTTACATAGATTACATAATATTATTTCTCATTAATCAACCTGTGTTCCCTGGCGATAATTGCTCTATTGAACGCATTTTATTATGGCTACATTTTATGAAAACATATACAATGACGCAGATGTCACACATGCACCAAGTTGATGTGATTGCAACAAAATGGCGATTTCATGTCTCACATGGTAACCCGTTTATTTTGTTCCATCACTTTATTTAAAAAATAAACAATGGTGGAAGCAATAAATATACAGTTATAAATAATAAACATAATAATAAATAAAATAAAAAGTATAAATATGACAAAAAATCGTATTAGAGAAATATTCAAAAACTTTCACCGAAACAAAGTTTCTACCAATTTACGGTAGAAGAAATCGCGCCACGTAGTGCATATATGACATCCGTGTTATATTTATACGTAAAAATAAGTATAAACGTTCATCAGGTTTATTTATGTAACTGTTCATATATATTTGCAACAAATATCACTTTCTGAAGTCTCCACAGGACGAAGGTTTATAAAAACGCCAAGGTAAAGGTAATATCGGAAAAGTACCATGAAATTAGAGTAGGTATATCATATACGGATCGGGTTTAGGGCAAATTTGGCGAAAATCATTTTTGAATATGAGTTATAAATATATTTTTCTATTATTTTGTATTATTTTAAAAATAAAATAATAATAATTAAAAACACAATTAATTAATAAAGAAAGAATAATTATTTATATAAAATGATAAAAAATAAACAATTTATTAATAAATAAACAATAATAGCCGGGTTACCAGCCCATGTAAAATAATGATATTTTGGCGCCAATCATGCGAAAGCAGCGCCGTGCAAAAGGGGGGGGGAGCGAAGGGGGCAATCGATCTGGTCGCGGAAATTTATGGGGAGCCAAATTCGTACTACCAACGTCATTTATGGCCTGTTACAAGAAAAATTATGGGGGAAAGTGCCAAATTGAAACAGTTTCTTTGCGCAGTTTTTTCTTCGCACGCCCATGTGCGGAAAAGTCCTATATTCTTTTCTAGCATTTTGGCGAGCATTTTAAATTATTTATTTGGCATTAAATGAATCGATGTGATTTCAATATTCAGCTTTGGGTTTGAATTTTTAATACTTTCCAACAAAGTTAAAAATTGTTTATGCATTTGGTTTGTCTGTCCGTCTGTCCTCGCTCTAATGCCCGTAAATATACGCTAGTTTTAATGCAATTGGTAAACCTTATTAACGTACCCTAAGCATGTTTTATATTGTATATGATACATGTTAGATTAAAATTCCTTTAGAGGAGCACCCTAAAGAATTTGATTACATTATGGTCTATGGGAAGAAATGTTTACAGAGTATTTTAATGACATTACCCTATTGAGATGGATTGAATCTGATATAAATCACCGAGTTTCACAACGATTACGTTAGAACAGTATATTCATAGCATTTTTAATCTATTTATCGGGACACACAAAAGAAATCAGTTACAATGCTGTCTTTTAGTAACAATTGCTGAGATGAGTTTTCAATTTTGGCATGTGCTTTTAAATTTAACTATTTTTAGGTACATTCGTAATTATATAAATACGTAGAATCTACAGTCGTCGACTGATCCGTCCGTCTGTCTACTTATCCGTCAGTATGTCCATATACAACAGCACAAAAACTACCCAACCGAAACGTTTGAAATTTTAAATGTATATTTGGCGCCGAATTTTGTTGAGTCATTTAAAAGTGTTCCGTTACATTATGGCCGATGGGTTGAAATAATTCCAAGTGCTTTTTAATTATAACACCCGTAGAAACATAAAGAAATCGATATGCATTTATGAAGGGCACTAGAATATAAATTTTGTAGAATATGCCACAGAAAAATACTTATTATTCATTTAGAGGGTACCATAAAAGAATTCCGAAGTATAATGTTATGTGGAGGGGGGGGCATTATTTTTTTCCAATCAAAAGATTTTTATTATAGAATCATTTTCTCATTTGACATTACAAAGTCTTTTAAATAGTAATTTATTCAGGTAAAACTGCATAACAGAGTTCACTTTGGCGTATTGAGCCTCCATGTTTTGCTGAAAAAATGTGTTCAAATTTCTAAATCCCTTGTGATGATACTTTGACAGCTCAAAGATTATGCAGACGAGATATTCAAATCTCATGTCGTATCTTATACTACAAATATTGCCAATTCCTTTTATTTAGCGCATGCTAAAGCGAAATATTGCTCAACTCCTTGAGAATGGCTTTGAAAAGAAAACAAAACAGCGTATGTAGTGGCCAGCATGCATTATCTATTTAAATCCAATTGATCATATCTGAAACACATTCAAACGACGCATCGCATTCCTTTGTTGGCGTTTTAGCGATTTTTATGTGCCACTTTTAAAGAGAGCCTAAATTCTTATCGAGAACCTCGTCGCATCAGTAGAAATCAGATGTAGATATTATACTGTTATACATATTAACTATTCTGTATTAACTATTTAAGGTGTTCACACACCATATAAAAAATTTTCTCTTTCTTTTCAACAATCATGATTTGTGCCATTTTTACATACTAAAATTGGTGTGGAGTGTCTGTTTATCTTCTTGGCGTAATTTCAGAGTTCAAATCCCGATACAAGATATTTTAGTGTTTTATTATGTGCATTAATTTTAATATATTGCGTACGTTCAATTTTATAACCACACACTGTCAGAAAAATTCGTCAATATACACTAAGTTATCGTTATTTTTTCACAAATAACTTCTGTTTTCCCAAAAGACGTATTTGTTCTGTGAGTTCATTCCGAAAGTCGAAAAATGAGGAAACGTTTCCGTTTATATCTAGCACGCATGCGCATTGGGTCTGTTAGTAATAAATTCGAATTTATTTTTAAAATGAAAAACAAAAATATTCTATCGATTAAAATGTCTAATTTAGTTTTAAAAGACAAAAATGTTTTCGAATTTAAAAATAAATAACAATTACTTTCTTTATTCGTTCAAAAATTCTCACAATCTGTTATTCAAAGTTGGATAAGTTGAATAAAGTTCAATATACTAAGTTATTTCTATGATAAATATTCGCATATAAAATATACTTTAAGTGAAGACATTTAAAAAATATTTTAATTAAAAAATAAAATGCAAAAAAAATTGATATTATTAAAAAAAAAATCTTATCGAATAAAAATAAAACATTCATGTTTTTTCTCTGACAATCCTCGTAATATATTTAAAATTCACATTTTTATACTATATTAATACTAAACGTAAAAAAAAACCCAGCCACAGTTTCATTAAAGATGAAGTCTTTCCGAGATTAACTGCAAAATTAAAAGCTATTTAACGAAATACACCAAACCACACCCATATGAAATGAACACTTCTATTTAAAGCAAGATCTTCACAAGCATTCGTGGCGCCGTGGATGCGCGTTGGCCCTGTAATCCTGGGGTCCTTGGTTCGATCCCCACCTCTTCCGCATTGATTTTTCCAAACTTTTTTCAAGTGACGGATATTTTTCCTCTTTTGACGGAGAAAAAAATAAACGGAAAGTCGTCAATATACAGACAATTTCTGGCAGCAGTGCTGCCAGTACATTTTCTGTAAAAGGACGGAAATTTTTTTGAGAGTGCACATGGCTGTTTTGCATTGTTTGCTTCCCTCTTTTATAACCGTGTATACGAATTTATATAGAATATTTTCTAATTGTATAGTTCAATTTTTTCATTTTCGTCATTTGAACTTGTGGCAGTATATGGTCAATTAATGGTAGCATCATATTTTTTTTTCTTTTACTTTTTACAAGTTATTATTAAATCTATGTTCTCAGCAATATCGCTCAGACTAATCCCTCTGAAGGAAGTCCTAGTGTATTCATTAAATAGTACCAATATTTTCCTAAAAGTCAGTTAATAAAAAATGTCAATTTGTGGAGAATCCCTTATAATTCAGCCGTATTTAGAGAGCAATGTAAAAACAGCTTACTTATAATAATGATATCTATTTGAATTTTCATGATATTTGATCGGATTTCTTTTATAAGTTACTTTATAGAATTGACTATTAAATGATGTAAAAGAATCGTTTTTATTGTTCGTGCATGCGCAGAAAAAAATTATTTCATAAAACTACTCATATTTCATAAAATATTTAATATATTTATATTCCAATTGCGCTGTATTTTTTCTAATCTATTTTTTCAATAAATCTGAAATTTGCGTTAAATTTGGTCAAAAACCCTGCATGATATAAACAAAAAACATACCAGAATTTTTGATTTTTTTAAAAAAAATCACTCATTTTCCATGAATATACATGCTATTCTTACAAAAAACAGTGTACATGTTGTGCAGTATCTACATATTTGTATTCTACAGCGATAAATCGTTTCGTGCATTTTCATGTACAGGGTGATCCCAAATATTTCTGTTATTCTTTAACTTTTTGTCGGCCCCCTAATTGTCCTCCTTATCAAATGGATGTTGAGAAATATGAGGTCAGACATAATCTTCATAATCCTGAAGTTTCAGAAGAATCCGACAAGTATATTTTTAAATATTTGAGAAAATGTCAAAAATCGGAATTTTTCAAACACTTATTGGTAGATAGTGTATGTTCTTTATGTCTTATATTTATTTTCCGCTAGGTCATACCTATATAATAATTTTTGAATCCCCCTTCTTTAATAAATGGAATCTTATAAACTCCCGAAAAGTCGTCTGTACTAATGGGGTCGATTTTGGTATTTAAGAGCATCTTTAACTTTGGGAAGACTTCGTGATCAAACAGAATTCAAAACTTTACGAAAGATTTTTTGCATATTCAAAGAAGCTCGGGTAGTTAAGCGCGCCAATGATAATATGCACATGAATGCCTCTAAAAAGAAAATTAAAACTTTTTGTGAAATCAATATTAAAAGGGTGGTGATAAATCCAAGCTAAAACTTCTACATTGAACAGCACACTCCTTACAATAGCTAGCTTTACGTTTTTTTCAATATACAGGGTAGATGTATTCGGTCCAGAAAAATGAAAACAAACATTCAAACGAGTTGGGCCGAGCCGACAGAATAAAGAGAATTAATTTAACGGCGGGGTTGATATAAAAATTTAAACGTAGCCGATAAAATATGAATTTTTTTAATGGATTTGATTATGAATAAGTATAATAGTGCTGCACGAGCCGATGTTGGTTTGGCAACATCAACACAAAAATATAACATATCCAGAGTAGGGGATAGCTACACCGTACCTGAACCCGGGCTGATTTTTTTCAGCACCCTCTGGTCAGGTCGGGATGACGTTTACATTTTTTATCTACGTAGCCGAGATGGGCCGGAATTAGACTTACTTGTTTCCAGGACGGGTCGGGCAAACAACATGTTTTCTAAAATTAGTAATAGCGATCATGAGCTTCTGTATATGGAATCATTGTAAATTTACCTTAATTTTTTTAAGGAAAAATTATTTTTCAAAAATATATTTTCTACTTTTTATTACACAGCTTCAAAAGTTATAACACTTTTATAAACCTCGGTTTTTTGTTTAATTCTAAAATACATTATTTTTTTTAATGAATCATTATTTGTTTCTTGAAAAGTCTAAGAAATCATTAATGTAGCTATTGTGTACTTTCTGTCTTAGGAACACGAAGTAATCTAACATTCCTTCATTGTGATAATAAGACTGTACTATCAGGGTTCGCACACTTTTACCACTAAATTTTAAGAGTATTTTTGAAGTGTTTCACTGCAGAAAAATATCGGAAAATCTGTGAATGAAGGCGGGATTACGAATGTCGTGGTTTAAGAATTAAATGTAAATTTTCTTATTTTTAATAGTGGTGCCAGAGTCCTTGGAAATTCCAATGAGTGTGCGAACCTTGACTATGCTTTATCACTATTATAGTGAGATAAGAATACATAAGATGCGTCTCTGTTTATTGAAAGTCTAGATTTGTCTATATCTAAAATAACTTATTAGGAAACACCGAAATAGAATAAAACAAAGTAAATAAATCAGGGTTGCCGGCTTTTAGCCAGGCCAAAAAAAAAAAAAAAAAAAAAAGCCGGCTGATTTTTTTTTTTTTTTTTTTTTTTTTTTTTTTTTTTTTTTAGTTTTAACCATATACAAGATGCCGGCTTTAATTTTAAAAAAACTGCCTTTTATTTTTAAAAAGTTTACAAGTAATTCATATTAAATTTGGATTAATTTATTTTTAATACACTTATAAATATTTTCTACTAAAAAGTTGTAAATTTTATTAAATTTTTCTAATAAATAAGTCTATATAACTGCTAGAAGTCAACTGTGACGCCATTGTCTGAAAAAAAAGTTATACATAAATATTTAAAATAATATAATTTATACTCCAAAAATGTGTTTTGAAATTCTATATTACATAGCTACACTTATACTATACATTCTAAAGAATTATATTTAGTTGAACAATGGCAAAATATAACAAATCAAATATATTCATAGAATCATTCTTACATGTCAGTATGGAAAGTTTTTTATAAAATGTGCAATGTTGAAAGAGGAATTAGGAAAGATTCAGTATTTGAGGAAAGTTTAGTACTTAGGTATATAAAATAAAGAAAGCAATTAAAATTTAAAGTAAGCAACATAAAGAAAATAAAGATTAAAAGAATAAAGAGTAAAATAAAGAAAGTAATCAATAAAATTTGTTGATTTCAAATTTTACAAAGCTCCTTGCTATTTAAAAGAGTGCGTATATACACTCTTGCATGAATATATTGTGAAATATAATTTGTTACTAATTAAAAACATAAAACTAATTAAAAACATTTAAAAATGTGTAGTTTATAATTAAAATGCTTCAATGTATAAGAAGCAATTATGGCCAAAAAAGGCCAAATTTAACCAAAAAAAAAAAAAAAAGCCGGTTAAAATTAATAAAAGTCACCGGCCTGGTTTTTTTGCATCCCTGAAATAAATAATGAAAAAACAATAAATATCTATAAAAAGTTCGTCGGAGGTAAATCTACAAAATACAATTCAGATGTTAAGAAAAGGTAGTATATTTTAGTTAAATTACAGTAAGGATTTTTTTAAAGGTTTATCTCCTCTACTGAAATCTTTGGCGCCTTTACCCTTTACTATTTCGACGCCTGTATGCGCACTTAGCACACTGGGACGGCGCGCCCCTGTTTCCAAATGTCGTACTTTTAAGTTTTAAAAACAAATCATAAATGTGTTCGAAGGTTTTGCATAGTTAAGAGTGAAATATTTTTTTCCTTAACGATTTCTGATAATTTGTTAAACATTTTTACATTAACTTTAGACGGACGTAGCGATCATATTGATGAGTACTAAAGAAATATATTCTTTTATTTGGATCAAAAACCTTTAAAAAAATAACAAGTAAAATATATACCATACAGAAAAAAGTCAAATCATATAAATTACTTTTAAATAAAAAATTTTGGTGCAAGATGTATATTTATAAAACTTGAATAACATTTCCCGTTTTTCTAGTGTTAATATCTCATTTGGTTTTTGTTCACATTAGAAACCACCTTAAACTTTAAATCACTTGTTACACTTATTAAGTTTTTATTAAGTGTTTGAATTTATACTACAGCTTGACCGTCTGCCCCGAGATAAGTCGGGGGTAAAAGCACTGTTTCCCCATACCTATCGCCAGTTAAGAGGTTAAGAAAAATTACACGCTTAGCGTTAATTTTAAATCTTTTGTAAATTAAATAACAATTTTAAATTACAAGATTTCCATCTGAATGTTTAAAAGCATAAATTAATTACAAGCACATTTCTATCTTAACTGAGCTTATTTTTCTTTTATTCACTGAATATTTATTCTATTGACTTAGCCATTTACATTACGGGAAAAATATCGTATTATCCCTCTCACTGATTAATTGTTTATCAAAATTTACGCATTTACACAATTTTTAACCTTTTACCACCGAATTTTCAAGACAGTAATTTTTTTCTAGTTTATTCGGGAAAATGATTGTAAATTCGAAATTTACAATAAAAAATGACTGGTGGAAATAATCATGAAGAATTAATTAGAATGAAAAATGCATCCCCGAGGAAATCGCAATACACTATCTACCAATAAGTATTTGAAAACTTTCAATTTTTGACATTTTGTCAAATATTTAAAAATATATTTGTTGGATTCTTCTGAAACTTCAGGATTATGAAGATTATGTCTGACCTCATATTTATCAACATCTATTTGATAAGCAGGGCAATTACGGGGCCGACAAAAAAATAAAGAATAACAGATATATTTGGGATCACCCTGTACATAAAAATGCACGAAACGATTTATCGCTGCACAATGCAAATATGTGGATACTGCACAACATGTACACTAATTTTCGTAAGAATAGCATGTATATTTATGGAGAAAGAGTGATTTTTTTTAATTCAAAAATTCTGGTATTTTTTTGTTTATATCATGCAAGGTTTTTGACCAAATTTAACGCAAATTTCAGAAATATTGACAAAATCTATTAGAAAAAATATAGCGTAATTGGAATATTAAATAATTTATGAAATATGAGTAGTTTTATGAAATAATTTTTATCTGTGCATGCGCGAAAGATAAAAACGATACTTTTACATCATTTAATAGTCAATTCTATGAAGTAACTTATAAAAAAAATCCAATCAAATATTGTGAAAATTCAAAAAGATATCATTATTATAAGTAAGCTGTTTTTACATTACTTTCTAAAAACGGCTGAATTATAAGGGATTCTAGAAAAGGAAAAGAGCTTTTATTCTTTTCTATCACAGATGTCAAGATACTTATTAACAGAAATATTGTATTAGATATTGTATACATTAAATACTAATTTTTTTCCTAAAAGTCAGTTAATAAAAAATGTCAATTTGTGGAGAATCCCTTATCATTCAGCCGTTTTGAGAGAGCAATGTAAAAACAGCTTACTCTTAATAATGATACCTTTTTGAATTTTCATGATATTTGATTGGATTTTTTTTATAAGTTACTCCATAGAATTGACTATTAAATGATGTAAAAGAATCGTTTTTATTGTTCGCGCATGGGCAGATAAAAATTATTTCATAAAACTACTCATATTTCATAAAATATTTAATATATTTATATTCCAATTGCGCTATATTTCTCTAATAGATTTTGCCAATTGCATTTTCATGTACAGGGTGATCCCAAATATTTCTGTTATTCTTTAATTTTTTGTCGGCCCCCTAATTGCCCAGCTTATCAAATGGATGTTGATAAATATGAGTTCATCTTCATAACCCTGAAGTTACAGAAGAATCCAACAAGTATATTTTTAAATATTTGACAAAATGTTAAAAATTGAATGTTTTCAAATACTTATTAGTAGATAGTGTATAATCAGCGAGAGGGTTAATGCATGCAAGATATATAAAGTGCATATTTACCTCTATGATGTTTCTTTCATGTTCACCTCGATTCGACCTGTCTAAGCTCGAAAGAAATTTAGACATAACAATGACATCAGCTTCACCTAGTATCTCGAAATATTCTTCATCTGATTCGGGGTCTCCTGGTAAATCTATTTGAATGAAGGATAAATCGACAGTTGCCCTGTGAAAGAGCTCGCTGATTCTCCCATAATTTTTTGTTCTTATGAAAGTTTTAGCGTGATCAATGCACACTCTCCATTCCTCAAATTTGTCGACCAATGTCAACTTTAAGCTTTTGGGAAACTGTAATTCTGACAAAGCACTGCATAGTCCCACGGCGTCGTTGCCAGGACCCGATCCTAAACAAATAATTCTCAAATCAGGTTTTTTGAAAACATTTTCCAGATAGTTGCAATTCTGTATGGCATTTAATATTCTATTGCGAGCAAAACCAGCTCCGTGTGAGCCATAGCGATAAAGAAAAGCACAGATGTTTTCCCACTGAGTAAAGTCAAATTCATGAAAGTTTTGGGTAGGCAAAAAGGTATATTTAATTTCACTTATACTTCTTGCTATATCTTCATCGTCTACACGTTTTTCTTCTATTATAGCATTCAAAACATTTGTAAACAGCCGTAGAAAATGAGCTTCTTCTTTTCTGACTCCCATGTCCTTTCGCTGTTGTATTTCACTCCTATCTTCTTTAGATTCACTCTCTTTTTTATATATATGGTTCAGATTTCTTCTTTTTCACTCGGAATACGCTAGTGATACGTAGATGATTTCATCATCTTCTCTAATCTTAAAACCAATAACAGACTCTGCCTTGCAAGATAATGAAAAACCACAGCATTCTTCATTTTAAGTTACCATTTCACCTTGAAATAGCCCATGTCGATTATCAGTTCAGAAAACCATGTCAGCCACCGGGTATAGGTGAAACTAACTGATAAAAATTTACCGTTTTTCTTACCGTTCTTCTATTTTAAGCAAAACTAAACTAATCGTGAGCCATAATGCTAACGGTCGCCTTTTAGAGTTAGTTTCATGGGAATATTTTATACTAGACAGCTGGCAACTGTTGTTTCTTGAGGGTCCTGTCCCTGCCTGAAAAGACACTTACGAGCTAATCCTATTCCTATGGGGAGGCATTTTTCAAATAACTCTTTCGCATTTTGAAAAAAATTTAATAATTTTTTTTTTTTTTTGCATTGAATAGTTGGTCTATCTCAAGATCGCTCCTTGATTACTTTTTCGATATTTTTTATAAAGTTACTTTCATTTTCAAACCGGTTCAGAAAGTGAAAGTAACTTTATAAAAAATACTTGCGACTAAAATCGAAAAAGTAATCTTGAGAGGGACCTCAACTATCCAATGTTAATAATAATAATAAATAAATAAATAAATAAATAAATAAAAATGTCAAAATGCGAAAAAGTTATTACAAAAGTGTTTCCCCATAGGAATAGCATTAGCTCGTGAGTGTCTTCGTGGCAGTGGCTTAGCTACATATTCAGCATCCTGGAGCAAGTATAGTTTTTGCGCCCTCATGTCAGCCGAAAAAGATGTGAGCAATTTTGTTTTGAAGTTTAAAATTTATACAATATTTTTAATTCAAATTAAAACCTTATTTTATTTGAAAGACAAAGTACAACATACCCCAGTTATCCGAATCCCGGTCATCCGAAAATCGGCTTAACGGAAAGACCTTAAAATTCCTTAAAGTCCTTTTAAAATGTGAAATTTTTTAATGTCAGCATTATTTTTACCAATGTCAAGTGATACCTTTCAACATATTTTGACTTATTATTTTATTTGTAAGTTTTAGATCAAAACAATTCCGAATAATTTTTAATACATTGAAGAGTTGTTTTTATACTTATTAGCTTTCAAAATTAGAAGCACTAAGTAAAAATCAAAGCTTTAAAATGCGTTGTTAGACACTGAAAGAAATAATGTTAGAAAAGCACGTTCTTTATTAAATAGATAGAGTCAACTTATTTACTATTTTGTCCATTGCGTGATTTCGGTCACTTTATTAGATAGACACTTATGACGCGACGCTTCATTTTTTACGAAATATGTTGTAATATTCTTTTTTTTTTTTTTTTCAACTTTCAATGATGCTTTATCATGCTACCTTTAAAATAACAACACATTTGATGCTGTTGCATCTTCTTGTACTTCGATATATCGAAGAACGCATCTAAGATCTTAGTAGCTTCACTTGATGGTTTGTCATTCAGGATATACGGTATCACGACATTTTTATTACAACTATGTTCCAAATTACGATCACAGCTTTTCACGAAAGAAGTTTTCGCCATAAGTCTCCCGGTTATTCGAAAATTCCTACGGAACCCTGGTTTTCCGAAAATTCCTATGAAACCCCGGTTAACCGAAAATGCTTTGGTCCCATGCTTTTCGGATAAGCGGGATTTTATTGTATTTTAGCAGCGTATTAGATATATAAATATTACCGCACTATGAGGTGGATTTACCAGTTTTGGCTTTCTTTTCGATTCAGAAATCCCAAATTCATACTAGAAATTTATTTTGCAACCAAAAGTAAAAAAATATGGGAACTTGGGAGAAGGAAAAACAATGATAAACCCACCAGTCAACCACTAAAATCGGATTTGTGGGTGTTTTCCATTATATGATGTGGAAGACCAGTTGCATTTCAATATGTGAATCGAGTATCAACTAATACTGGGTAATTCAGCCTAACCCTTAACGTGAAGGTTTGTAAAGCCACCTCTTGGTTTATTAAAGAAAATACAAATTATTTTTCATAATTTCTAATATGGTTCTGGATATTCTTAATAAAAAAGAAAGCTATAGAGGCAGTTCTGGTAAAGTTTAACGATGTCGCATGATACGCACAAATGCTAAACAATGCCAACCATAAGGCCCTTTACAATCCAGAACTCGACGTGAAAAATAATTGCAGAAAAAAAAAGAATAAATCGTGGTATTCTTGAGAGAGAGGGCTATCAAAACTTTTTGTAGAGTAATGAGCCGAAAATTTAAGACCGCATACAATAAAAAATTATGTGAAAAACTAATGTTTTTAAACAAGTATCTTTTAAAATTGATTTTTATTTAAAAACTCCAGGGCACCACGGCGCCTGTGTGGCACCGCATTTGTCTGTTCTAACGTATATGAAAAATTATCACATTTATATTTCATTTATATTATATATATTTTTATATTAAAATTATCATATTTTCATAGTAAAATGTACGTTTTAACAAAACAGAATGTTTCACTTACTTCTTTGCCAAAAATATTTTTATAAATATTTTTGTACATTAAGAGCAAAAATCTGTATAATAAACATTTGTATATGGAAAATTACAATAACAGCATTACACGAATAAACAAAACCTTATATATTTCAAATCAATACTTAATAAATGATTTTACAAAAAACTAAATAAAAACTTGTCTGATTTGTCAATCCTAAAATTTTCTTCTATCTTATGCATGTTAATACTTCAAAATTTATTAGCACAACGACAAAATTAAATGACAATCAATGCCCATCATGAAGATTTTAAAGATATGAAATTCAGTGCTTTATTCATTGAGATAGGATTATTGCTAAAATTCGTGTAAATCATGCAAAATGCAGCATAGCAACGGCACCTGTTGAGTGATTTACACCAAAGCCTAATTAGCAGCAACTTTTTTCAACGTCTAAAAGAATCTGAAGTTTGATAAAAATCCGTGCATTAGTTTTTGAGATGGATCTATTGTGGAAATCATGAAAAATAGGAGAGAGTGGCGTGGTGTAGGACACTTCTTACGAAAGTTTAAAAAAAATATATATATATATATACATATTTGATACAATAACAAAAATTTCAATTTATAGAGTGCGAAGTGAAAACTTTTTAATATCCTAGAAGAATATAGAAACATAACATGCAAAAACTATTTTATAATTAAAGAAGTTTTAAGTTTTCAAATGTGTCCTATACCTCTTTACAAACGTAGAGATATAAAACAGCAATAAAACAAAGCTGTAAGGCACAAATAGTATTGTGTTGATGTGATATACAATCGAACAAAGATTCTAGGCTGATAATGTATGTGCCACAACATAAAATTCCGGTACCTTCATGACTGGAATGGAAATTTAGGATTGTTAGTCACAGATGACATAAAAAAAACATCAACTAAGTTTATTTGCATTTTGAAGTAAACGAATGTATTTTCAATAATATAATTAATGTATTGTCCTGTAAAAATGTTTGCATGTTAGCAATTTAAATTCATGTTATTAAAAAAAATAATAATAATAACTAGACATGTCTCTTTTTTTTCTACTTCCTTGTTTATTGTTAAACTTCTTGTATAAACAAAAATGCTACTTTAAGACATAGTTTAAACGATGGATATTTTACAGCATAATGTTCCGTAAATAGGGAAATTATTACATCTATGCATAAACAAGTCATTAATATGTACAAAAAGCAAAAAAGTATATGAAGGAAATTTACTTTTCATTCTTGAAACAATCTTCTCCTTTATGCAATTGCAAGTTTATGCATATCATTTTTTTCCAACTGAATATTGGACGTCCATTGCTTCATCTTGTGTGTGATTGATGAAATGTTTAAAGTTATACATAAAGGGAAAAACGTATGCATAAGTTCTCGAGATTGAGCGCCCACAAAATGTTTGTCACATTCAGACTCGCAGAAAAACATTTTCTAAAAACCATCAAATTGTGATCAGCATCTTTATACATTTATACGTTTTACGTATAAATTCATCAGAAATTGGATTTTTTCACGAATGCAATGTTTTTTCTTGTAAATATCGAAGAAATTTTTAAAAAATCTATTCAAAATTTTCGTAATTATCGCATATATAAATAAATAAATAAATAAATAAATAAATACCTAAAACATTGCTATTACTTCGTAAATATATGTTTCTCAACAGTGACTTCCTTTTTTTACCATTATTCCCGTACAGTGATCATTATAAATTTCTGAAACATTTTCAGTAGAAATGTATCAGGAAGTTTATGGTTTGAAAATAGTGCCGATAAAGTGACCGATAAGAACCTCTTAAAAATAAATTTTAGTTGCTTTAAACCAAAAAAAAAAATCAGGCATGCTGAAAGTGTGTTAAGTTAATTGAGGCTGCAATATTGTATAAACTGAAATTGAACTTCGCAAATAGAAGTAATTTCTCTTAACTGTGAATAAAAAAATGCTTTAAACAGAAACAGTTGAGGTTAAGCTCAAGGTAAAATATCATAGGAACATGCTAATTGTAACATGATTCATCTATAACTTATAATTATTAATAAAAAAAATACATGCAAATCTTTTTTCAAATCTTTACTTCTCTGTCTCTAAATTTTGCTCCTTTATGATTCGTGCGCCTGGAACAGTTTGCTCCAACTGCTCCACGGTAGCTAAACCCCTGCTTCGCGGGGAGAAACAGGAACCTTAATAAAACTTCATTGTAAAGTAGAAAGGAAAAACAAGGTCAAAACGAGAATATTTGAGACGTTCAAAGAGTTAATTTCTTTCTTAAAATACTACAGGATATAGCTAGAATTAAAATCTTTATTACGGAAATTAAAAAAGAAAACAGGAATAATAAATGAATACGACGTTAACAATTACGTTTATATTTGTCACAGTGGCATTATTGTATGAAACTGACTTTCTTCAAACAGGGCATAGTTGAATTTTGCTGCATCCGTATTCATTCCTTCATTCCTTTTCAAAATTAATTTATAAGGAGAATTTTTCAGATCTTTCCCTTAATTTTATTTAAATTTGAAATATTTTTTAGTACATTATATTAATATTTTAGGGTGATTACTTTAGAAATCGACCTATAGCAATTGCTTCGTTTTTATAGTTATCGATCGAGATAGAATACAAATCTTGTCACCACGATTACGCCCGAAATATGAATCAATCCAAACCCAAATATGACAATGTATTGAACTTGAAAGTATTTTGGATGAGTTCATTAATCAAGTATCCCACACCCCCAGAGAGTTACCTAATGGAAAGATCATCCTTCTTCAAAGCAAAGAGTATAAAATTAACGAATAGATCTTTACTTATGATTGCTAAATGCATGCCATTTTTTGCCTAGATTTAGGTTTTTTCTTTTTGTATTAAACAAAGAAACACATGTTATTTCGTTTCTCCCCCTTCCTTTTTTAACCCTTTCCAAGGAAGTTAAAGAGTGTTTATGATTTCAATCTGTCTGTCCGTGCTCTAACTCTCTTCAATATACTCTGATTGCCCTGAAATTTTTGGACGTTATTGACGTTTACTCTAGCACGAACTCTATTTCAAAAGAAGTTTCTAGCATGATAAGTTTATTTACAGGGACAGTCAAAAATGTCCCATTACATTACGGCCTATGGGAAAAATTCGTTTCAAATGAATTTTAAAGCTGTTACACTCTATCAAGTATATTAAAATTTATATGCATTTATGAATTGCACAAAATATGCTTTTTATAAAATATGCGATGGAAAAAATAGCTAATATTCATTTACAGGGCCACACAAAATAATTCCATTATATAATGGTAAAGGGGGAAAATGTGTGAGACATATTTTAATTATATTAAACTATTTTATGAATCATAATATTGATAAGCGTCGCTGAGGCTTAATATAAGTTATACGATATAGTCGTGCATAATTCGAAGTGCATGGCATTTACAGGGACACACAAAAGATTTCAAATAGTACATTCTTTCCGAAGTACAGTAAATGTATCCGATGATTGCTGATGGTTGGATGGAATACATTTTAACTATTACATGTGCTTTTAAGTTTAATTAAATCTATGCATATTATATGGTGTTTATAAATGCTATATTTGATATACTAGGCTACACAAAAGAGGTCGCAAACATTAGTGAATATAAGCGTAAATTACTTAAAGGTTCTTTTTCAATGATTTATGCATTTTTACGCGGAAGTGCATTCAGTTTATACTGCATACAGTTGTTTGTAGAATATAGATAAAATGATATACAGTATCACACAAAGAATTGGATACTTGGACACCTATGAATGATAATTTCTGACAATATTATTTCAGAAGTTTTAAGGGTGTTTTGGTTTGAAATAAATTTTAGCTAAATACTGGCGTATAATAAAGGCATCAGGTAAACTACAGGGCTGAACAAAAATAGTCAAGTATGTTTCCGTCTATCAGTATAAATTGCTGAAAGAGAAATTTCAACCTGCTAGGCGTTATCTTGCTAAACTAAATTTCCCATTATATAGTATACATATAAACCGATAGATCAAATACAAGGCTGTTCAAAATTATTAGAATATATATTTGGCCATGTACAGTAATTTGATTTCTCAAAATAATGAAGTTTTGTCAAATATTTCAAAAAGTGTTGGAAAGTATTTCATAATCTATGCTTAACGCATGTTTTTTCTTACTTGTTTTCTACTTTGGCGCGCAGGGCATACGCTCTGCTCATTGCCTTTAGATTAGGCCCTGATATATACAGATAAAATAATATAATTAACATCAGAACTTTATAATTAAGGCAGTTGTTAAAAAAACAATTTTTCAACATTTTTTTCCTGCCCAACAATGGGAAACTTTGAGACTCATTTTCAAATACTAGTATTAAAAAATGCTCTGACGAGCACCAAAAAAGGTTAATATGTTTTTAAGTATGAAAAAGGGTTTGACAAGTGCTTCTGTTAATTATTGAGCATGAGGAAGGACAAGGGATTACTTCTTGGCTACAACTCACTTCAATGCCAACTTTGAAAAAATCATATTTGCGCCTTTTCCATATAAAAGAATTTTGCGGTTCTTTAGTAGAACTTCCCACCGAGCTTTAGATGTTAACCAGGAGTGTAGCCGTAAAAATAACATAGGATATATGCTCTAAGCAGAGGGATACCCTAGAATGTGTATACTATAAGCTTTCTTTAGAAACAGAGGGTATATGGTGTTCTATTAAAAAGTCCAGAAGGTATACGGCGTATAACCTGCACTACATCCCTCTTATTAACTGCACTGTTCACTCTGCACTATACTACAAATCAATTTTCTGTGCAATTATACACTTAGGGCATGCTTGGTGCAGTGCATGAATGTGATACCTGCAGGAACTAGGTTTTTGGCACTATGTCGTCTTCCCTTACATTTATGTCTAATTAAGCTGTATCTTTACTGATTATGTCTTTATACTATACATTTTTATAATAACTGCGACTGATTTGTTTTCATGGAAAAAGCGCAAATATGATTTTTTCAAAGTTGGCATTGAAGTGAGTTGTAGCCAAGAAGGAATCCCTTGTCCTTCCTCATGCTCAATAATTAACAGAAGCACTTGTCAAACCCTTTTTCATACTTAAAAACATATTAACCTTTTTTGGTGCTCGTCAGAGTATTTTTTAATACTAGTCATTTAATTTTTTGATAAAAACAGAAGATTTTCTAATATCTTAAAAAGAATAATATATTTTCTGAGAAATAATATTAATAATGTAAATAAAATAACAGAAAATAAAATAATGATAAAAATTAATGTCTAAATCAAAATAAGAGAAATTTCAAATGAGGAAAATGATGTCATTCAGCAACCAGATAAATGGGAATTACAATGTTATTACGGATGCCTTTTTCATATTACTAATAACAGTAACTTTTAAAAAACATTTGAAGAGAAAATGACGTCACTATTTAAAACATCGCATTTTTACTCATAACGATATTAGGTACTACTCTGTTATCCCATCGACCAGTTTCACCAAATTATACAAATCGACAAACTAATAGCCAAATTATACATATTGACATAATTTTTATTTTAAATAACGAAAAAACAAATAATTAGTAGAATATTAATAAAAAGTCGAAATAAAAATAACTTAATGACATTTTAAACACATGAATCGTATTTAATGTCAATGAATGTGAGATTCACGATCATCCATTATTGGCATTTAATCTTATAGTTTCGCGATAATTTTCTGGTCGACGGGATAACCTAGTAGTATCCGGTATTACATTTCAATATTTCTTTTCATTATGGACACTGAGATTGAGATTTTACTTTCAGATGACTTCAGTTAGTGAAAATAATGTCATAGTAAAAATGAAATTAGTTTTTTTTATAAAACTATTTTTCTGTGAGTGCAAATAAAATAAAATTTCTGAATTTCGCGGGCATTCATATTACAATTTTAACTGAAGATGTGCGAATATTTGCTTGCAAAATTGTAACTTGCAAACTTGACATTAACTTTGGAAATATATTTATTATATATTGATTCAATAATGTAATTACTTTTGCTTTTTTTAAACCAAATCGATTGGGTCTTTTAAACATTTCATTCGTCGAATTCGACGGGATTCCACTCATTTTATTGTTAAAATGCATTTCCTTTTTCTCAGAGTCTATAAAAAAGCGTTTAAACTAAAGAAAAAATCTGTTTTTGATGAATCTATAGTCAATGAAGAAGTAGCACGTCAAATTGTATCTCTTTATTATTCCGCAATTCCAATGTCTCAGAGAGAAATTGCTATTCAATTGGGTATTTCAAGCCGTTCTGTTTGCCATTATATTGATAAACACAAGAAAAATGAAGTTAGTTCATTGCAATCTAAACGAGGTCGCCCTTCTAAAAAACCTCTATCGATTTTTTTTCCCTAATCGGAGGCGAAACTGAATTCTGCAATGGCAGTATCTACATTCAACTTGTTTTTTTTTATGCTTTCTTGGCACAGATGCCATATATGCACGACATTGGTGCGATATTTTACTGACGCCAATTTGGCAAAAGCTTCATTTTTAAATTTCAATTACATATATGTATATTAAGGTACTACTTAGTTAGCCCGTTGACAAATTTCGCCAAGCTATGCAAATTACCAAACTCATAGCCAAATTATAAATATTGACATAATTTTCATTTTAAATAAAGCACACAAAACAAGTTGGAAATTGCAAGTGAAGCGTAGCAAATGAGGTGCGTTCGTACGATAACGAAGTTTTAAAAATATTCAGATCTTGCTGTTATAGTAGATAGTACTTCGGAAACAGTATAGTGGACGAAATCTTTTTTGTATTCCTGTAAATATACAGGAAGTAACTTTTATTACACCTTAGCAACACATATCATATTCATTAAATGTGAAATAGTTTAATATGATTAAAACACGCCCCAAACAATGCTTCCCCGTATAGCATTATGTAGTGGAATACTTTTGTGTGGCCCTGTAATTTAATAATAAATATTCTTTGCATCACAGATTGTACAGAATGTATATTTTAGTATATATATATATATACGTCATAGGTTCATGTCAATTCTATTATATTCGAAAGAGTTTAACAGCATTAAAATGTACTTGAAACTATTTTTTCCTATTAACCGTCATGTAATGGAATACTTTTGATTGTCCCTGTAATTGATTTGTGTATCCGATTTTCATAAAATTTGAAATGACACGACAAAATTACCTAAAAATTATATATTTGAAATTTCAAACGATTAAAATTTATTTGAAACTTTTTTCCCCATTGACCGTAATGTAACAGAATACTTTTGATTGTCCCTGTAATTGATCTATGCATCCGATTTTCATAAACTTTGAAATGAGTCGACAAAATTATGCAATAAATATATTTTTTAAATTTCAAAAGATTCGGTTTGGTAGTTTTTGTGTTGTTATATGCGGACAGACGGACAGACAGACGGGCAGACGGACGGCTTGAATGACAACTGTAGGTGCTACGTATTTACATAATTACGAACGCAAATAAAAACGAATAATTAGTAGAATATTAATAAAACATACAAATAAAAAGTCGAAATAAAAATCCCTTAATGGCGTTTTAAACACGTGCATCGTATTTAATGTCATTGGATGCGATATTCACAATCATCCATTATCGGCATTTAATCTTATAGTTTGGCGATGGTTTTTTGGTGGACGGGATAACCAAGAAGTACATATATCAACTATTTTCTATTATTTTAAAAAGTAAATAATAATGAATAAAAGTGGGTACTAATTGATTATTCTGTCGACCAAAAAATTATCGCCAGATTATAAAATTAAATGCCAATAACGGATTATCATAAATGTTGCATTCAGTTTACATTAAATAGGTTACCCATGTGTGTTATGTCATAATGTGATTTTGAATTCGACTTTTTACTTGTTGTTGTAAAATGAAATGAAGTGAAACTAATTGAACGCGTAAATTAAGAAAATGAAAATATCGTCTGATTTTATTTATTATCTTTCGAAGAACTTTGACAAGTGTGTGAGAACGATTGAGTTCTCTGAATGTAATGAAGGAATGTGCCTTTTAGATGGAATTAAACTACATTTTTTATAATATATGGACTTTTAGATGAATTTGAACTTAGAATAAGTTTATCTCAACAGATGATTTTCGATTTTAATTCAAAGCTCCGCGCATCGCATAGATGCAACCCGCAAATGAAGACTTGCATGGTTAGTAAGTAATTTTTAAACTAACCCTATTTTCGAATTCTAACATACTGGTACCCTCGGCGGGACAGGAGTTTTGAATTTCAATTAATTTTAAATGAAAAAATGGATCTGAGTAGATTGAAAACTCAGAGAAAAGGACTGAGAGCTGCTTTTACTCTCACGTTTAAGAAAATTGAAACTGAATTAACTAAAGAAATATGTGAAATTAAAGAACTTTCTATTCTGAAAACTCAACTGTTTGATAAATTTCAACGGATGGACACTTGTCAAAGTAAAATTTCGGAAATATTGTTACAAGATAAGGACGAAAAATTGTTTACCGAAGATTTTGAAAGTGCAGAAGAATATCGAGAAAAATATATAGAAATATGTGCACGTATTGATGAAAAGATACAGGTTTCTTCATCTCCTGGCGAAGAAGTAAAACGCAAATTTAAATTACCGGAGATCGAGCTGAAAAAGTTTAACGGCGAACCAAAGGAATTTTTATCGTTTTGGAGCCAGTTCAAGAAAATACACGAAGACGATTCTATTGCCGCTGAAGACAAGATGCAGTACCTATTCCAATGTATGGAACCGAAATCAAAAGCGGAGCGTTTAATATCAAGTTATCCAGCTACCGCGGAAAATTATCCGAAGGCTATCGATCAATTAAAACAGAGGTTTGGACGAGATGATCTTCTTGTGCAAATTTACGTTAGGGAATTATTAACCCTCGTAATGAAAAATGCCACTGCGCCTAAAATGAAAGTTGACTTAGCCTCTTTATACGATGAATTAGAAAGCAAACTTCGTGCCTTAGAAAGTTTGGGAAGAACTCAAGAGAAGTATGGAGACTTTCTCATGCCCTTGGTTGAGAGCTGCCTGCCTGAAGAAGTTCTTTTGACCTGGGAAAGAAGTCGAAATCACGATACATATTCCAGTGAAAATTCCAGGACTTTAAAAAATCTGATGGACTTTCTACGCCAAGAAGTTCAAGGAGATGAAATGGTGTTTTTAGCAAGAAAAGGTTTTGATTCTATTGTTAGAAAAAAGAACATTTTATCTGAAATTATTAGCAAACCTGATCCAGCCACCGCCTCTGCATTGGTGAGTATAGAAAATAAAGGTAAGAAAAACAATTGCATATTCTGTGATAGGTTTCACCCCTCTAATAAATGTTTTGGGGCTAAAAAAATGTCTTTAATTGAAAAACAAAAAATTTTGTTAAAAAAGGGGATTTGTTTCACTTGTTTGCAAAAAGCTGGTCATCTGAGTAAGAATTGTAATATTAAAAATAAATTAAAGTGTAATTATTGCCATAAACATCATTTTGAAATAATGTGTCCAGAACAAAATATAAATAATAATCAAAATGATACTTTGAAATCTGAAAATTCTCTTTCTAATTGTAGTAGAAATAAAGTTGTGTATATGCAAACGCTTGGCGTGCGCATTCGATCGCAAGGTCGCCAAAAAGTCGTACGCGCACTGCTGGATTCAGCGAGCCAAAGTAGTTACGTAAGCGAGAGAATAACGAAATCACTGAAAATGCATCCTATAAGAAAAGAAATAATTATTCACGCGCTGTTCGGGGGGGATGAAACGGAACCTAAAAAACATGATGTGTTTTCGGTAGAAATCAGTGAATTAGATGGAAATAATGCGTTTTGTTTTGAAGCATTTTCCGAAAAAAGGATTTGCGGATTTGTACCTAAAATTAAAGATTATAGAATATTAAATGAATTAAAAAGAAATAAAATAAATCTATCTGATGATTTTTGTAAGGAATCTGAAATTGATATTTTGGTGGGGGCTGATATGATAGGAAAATTATTGACAGGAAATTTAATTCAATTAAATTGCGATTTGACTGCCATAGAAACCAAGCTCGGTTGGACAGTGATGGGGAAACAAACGTGTGGCAAGAAACATAACGTTTTGACAGCATTGTCTATGCACGTTAGAAATATTCCTTTGAATGAATTATGGGAACTTGAAACCATAGGAATTTCTGACCCCATTCAGAGTTTTGAAAAGCGGGAAAACTTTGATTTAAACGATTTTAAAGAAAAAATGAAAATTCTTCCCGATGGCAGATATGAAGTAGGGCTTCCATGGAAGTGTAATTTTAAGAATTTGCCCGACAATAAAGTTTTAGCTCGGAAGAGATATGAAAAAATGATCAATAAATTGAAATGTGGGGGATTTTTCGATGAATATCAGGAAGTATTTAAGAATTGGGAAAAAATGAATATTATTGAACGTGTTCCAGAAAATGAATTAAGTAATAAATGTCATTATTTACCGCATAGGCCCGTTATCAGGTTAGATAAGGAAACCACAAAAATACGCCCTGTATTTGATGCATCTGCTTCTGAGAAAGGGAAACCCTCGTTAAATGAATGTTTGTATAAAGGCATCAATCTTATAGAATTAATACCTGATATTCTTGATCGTTTTAGAATGTATCCTATCGGTATAACTGCAGATATAGAAAAGGCTTATTTAATGTTATCTGTTATGCCTAAAGATAGAGATTTTCTTAGATTCTATTTCCCATGTAATGAAGGACAATTGATTTATAGACATTGTAGAGTTGTATTTGGTGTCTCTTCTAGCTCTTATTTACTAAGTGCATCTATAATGCATCTTTTAGAAAATAGTCCTCCTGAATATAAGGAAACTGCTGAAAAATTAAAGTGTTCATTTTATGTAGATAATTGTGTATCAGGTGTTTCTAACATTAATGAAGCTGAAATGTTTATTGAAAATGCAAAGTTATTAATGTCTAAAGGGTGTTTCAATTTGCGTTGTTTTGAAAGCAATGTAGCTTGCAAGAATGTTGATAAATATTCTGGGGATACTTCAGTTTTGGGGATTATTTGGAATTTAGATAATGATTCTTTGAAATGTTGTTTAGATTTAGAAACATTAACGTGTGAAAGGAAAATTACTAAGAGATTAATTTTGAGCATTGTGCAAAAGATTTTTGATCCTATCGGTTTATTCTCTCCTGCTACATTGCTTCCAAAATTATTGCTACAAGACTCATGGAAACAGAAAATTCCATGGGATCGAGAATTACCTTGTAACATTGTGAGTGCTTTTTTGAAATGGTTGAAGAATATTGATGTTTTAAAAGAAGTAGCTATACCTCGATACTTAGAAATTAATGCTTCATCTGAACTTCATGTTTTTGTTGATGCGAGTAAAGGGGCATATACAGCATGTGTCTTCGCTAGATCAATAATTGATTCCGATGTCAAGGTTACGCTTGTTAGAGCGAAGTCTAGGGTTGCTCCTCTCAAAACTTTGAGCATGCCGCGTTTAGAGTTAATGGCTTGTTGTATAGGTACTCGACTTGCGAGTTCTATCATCAAGGCAATAAATATGCCAGGTCTGAAAATCACATTCTGGTCAGATTCTACTACCGCAATTTGGTGGATAAAGGAACATGGGAATTGGTCGGTTTTCGTGAGCAACAGAGTCAAAGAAATTCGACAGATGTCCAATATAGAGTCATGGAAGCACGTTCCAGGAAATTTGAATATAGCTGATATACTTTCACGTGGATGTTCTCCGCAGAAAATGCTTGATTCGCGATGGTGGGAAGGTCCTAAGTGGTTAAAAGAAAATCCTGAATGTTGGCCAATTGGCGCGATTGACTGTCAGCCAAAAGATGTTGATTTAGAAAGAAAAAAGATCGAAATTACGAATATTGATCTAGCTAAAGACACACCCCTTTGGCTCTTAGATAATATATCTAATTATGATAAGATGATAAGAATATTTGCTTGGATTCTGAGATTTGTAAATAATTGCCGAAATGTTTCTAATAAGTGTAAATATTCTAATCTTACTCAAAATGAAATTGAAAATTCTGAAAAATATCTAATCCGTTTAGTTCAGAGCTGTTATTTCTATAATAAAAGGTCATTAAATGATATTGTAACATTCACAGATGATAATGGAATTTTAAGAGTTAAAACTAAAATAACTGAAAGAAATGACCGAGAATCATTTTTGTATCCAATATTGTTACCAGGCAAATGTGAATTTACTAAATTATTGATTAGATCAGTACACCAAAAGAATTGTCATGCAGGTATAAGAACAATGCAATCTTTAATAAGAGAAAGATTTTGGATAATTAGAGCTAGAAGAACTATTAAAAATGTATTGTACGACTGTATTGCATGTAAACGTTTTAAGGTAAAGTCTTTGTCAAGCGAACCAACACCTTTGCCACCAGATCGCGTTACAGATTGTGCTGTCTTTGAAATTATTGGAGTAGACTTAGCCGGGCCGTTATTTCTAAAAAATGGCGAGAAAGTTTGGATAGCATTGTTTACTTGTGCCGTTTATCGCGCGATTCACCTTGAACTAGTCAATTCGCTATCTTCTGATGCTTTCCTGCTAGCACTTAGACGTTTTATAGCTAGACGCGGTAGGCCCAGCACTATTTATTGTGATAATGGAACAAACTTTAGGGGGGCTTCCAATGAACTTTCAAAATTAAATTGGGATAAAATTTTAAAAGAAACCATGACGCATAAAATTGTTTGGAAATTTATACCTCCCACCGCTGCTTGGTGGGGAGGCTGGTGGGAAAGGTTAGTTCGCATTGTAAAAGAATTGTTAGTACGTACTTTAGGTAGATCTGTATTGACTTATGAAGAATTGAATACACTTATATGTGATTGTGAATCTGTGATTAACTGCAGACCTCTAACCTATATCTCAGAGGACCCACTGGAGCTAGTACCTCTCACACCCGCTATGTTTCTTACTGAAAACCGAAGTTTCAGCAATTCGGATATTATCGAATTAGATTCTCAAAGTTTAAGGAGAAGGTTGAATTACAGAGCTAAACTTCTTACCGATTTTAGGCAACGTTTTAGAAAAGAATACCTCAGCGAATTAGTTCAAAAACATACTGAAAAATATACACGTGAACCGCGAGTGGGAGAAATAGTCTTAGTTGGGGATGATAACAAAAAACGTTTATTTTGGCCTTTAGCAAAGGTGATTCATTTAATTCCAGGACGGGATGGTAAAGTTCGTGGTGTTAAGTTGAAAACTCAGCACGGCACGGTTTTACGTCCGGTGCAGCGCATCTTTCCTTTGGAAATATATTCGAATGAAATAATTGAAATTGCATCCAAACCGTCGGGTGAAGAGAAAACTAGTTCCAGTGAGCATGATGATCATGAAAATGTGTCTTCTCCTGATGTCTCCTGATAGTGTCATACTTAAGAAATATACCTCTTCTGGAAGATGTGTAAAAGCTCCAAAGAGGTTGGATCTTTTTAATAATAATTGTTATGTATTTGAAACTCTCCCCAAGTTTCAAAGGGGGGAGGATGTTGTAAAATGAAATGAAGTGAAACTAATTGAACGCGTAAATTAAGAAAATGAAAATATCGTCTGATTTTATTTATTATCTTTCGAAGAACTTTGACAAGTGTGTGAGAACGATTGAGTTCTCTGAATGTAATGAAGGAATGTGCCTTTTAGATGGAATTAAACTACATTTTTTATAATATATGGACTTTTAGATGAATTTGAACTTAGAATAAGTTTATCTCAACAGATGATTTTCGATTTTAATTCAAAGCTCCGCGCATCGCATAGATGCAACCCGCAAATGAAGACTTGCATGGTTAGTAAGTAATTTTTAAACTAACCCTATTTTCGAATTCTAACACTTGTACTTTTTTACTTGTTTTACTAATTTATTTCTTCTTTCGTTAATTAAAATAAAAATTATGCCAATATGCATAACTTGGTGATTAAATGGATGATTTGTACAATACAATTTGGTGAAATTGGTCGACGGGATAATCAAGTGGTTCTAAAAAGTTTAAGTAATAACTATAGAATGAAATAATTTATAAAATTTAACAATATTAAATAAAGGTAAATAAAAAGTTATTTTTAATAAACAACACTAGCCCGGCTATCATATCAGTTAGGTAACCTGATGCGTATTTGACATCACATCGTTATTTAAAATCAATTGAATGGTATTTAAGATATGGACAGAATGTGAAGTTTTTGATTTACTAATTTAAAAAGCTTACATTTAGTTCCTGAATAGAAATTTTGGTTCTCCTAGGTAGTTTTTACCGATGTGTTTGTGTTTTTCCCATTTTTCCCCTGCTAATAAAATTCAAAATGTTAGGGTACTCGAGAAAATCATTCCATTGTCATGTAAAATGCATGCTATTTGAAAAAATAATCATGGAGTCGAAAAAAAAAATATATGACAGTGCGTTTACAACTTCTCTCTCTCTCTCTCTCTCATCTCATGTCTTCTCATGAGATAGTATTGTGGCGTTTACAACTTTATTATTTAAAGAACTGAAATTGAAAGCTTCGCAATAAAAACAAATAACCATGTTTTTCACGTGATTTGTTTAATTTCAATGAATTATGATACATACATTACAATTTTTATATTAAATTTAGTGGCAATGAATAAAAAAAAAACTACAATCGCAACAGCAAAAAGTAATATTCAACTGGAGGTTTAAGACAAAAATTCGATTTTCTCAGGTACCGTCACAAATACAAAGATGAAAAAAAAAACTGTTCTAAGTTTTATCAAGACGATAAAAATAAGCCAAAAACGAAGTTAATCCATCCATAAGATCGCTAGCTATCGCTTGTTGAACTTTTCGTCTTAATTTTTTCGTTAAAAGTTAAATAAAAAACTACAGTAAACTACAATAATTTTTTTAATGCTATCATTTTATTCGTCTTGTCGAGTTCTATTGTTTAAAAAAAAATCACTGTCGTACGTCAACTGGTTCGCCAGAAATTTCAAAAAGACGTTCGCACTTTCTATTTCTTAAACATATTATACCAAACGCTACCGCGTTTGCTATGATAAAAAGTTGAAATTTTGAAACATGGTAATTGAATTCATTTGCAATCGAGTAGTTTAATTTCTTTTCCCATAAATGAATTATAATTTGAGTTGTTGTCTTAGGACGGCAAATTTTTTTTTTCCATTTCGGCTCTGTTGTGCCTTTATATATTGTTTAAAACGTTAACTTTGAAAACGTTTTCTGACAGATTACCTTTCTTTACGCATTCTCCACTAAACATTTTCTGCTATATAGTCAAATCTGTTACCGTGACACTTTGGTTTTTGTCGATAATCCGTTTGAAAACAATCGGCGAAATCCGAAATCGGCGAAAACCAAAGCAATTATTTCCATACAAATCCATGTAAATCAGATTAATTCCTTCTAAACACTCCAAAATACGTATCAAAGACATTTTATAAAAGATAACTGTGCTGTTCAATATTAAAAACAAGAAAATAATATTGTGTTCTAGTAGTCGTATGGTATCAAGGCAGTGTAAAAAACAAAAAAAAACAAAAAATTGTGGGAAATTTACACACAAAAACAGGTACATCGATGATACAAAAACGATTTGTCTATGTGTGTAAAGTGGCGTGTAAATTGCCAAAGTACACGCCTAATGTGTAAATTTAAAAATACACATTTCAGTGTGTAATTTGATGATAACACTAAGTGTGTAAAAGTTATCATGATCACTCATGAAATACCCACATTAATGTGTAAATTGCGCAAGAATACACATATATCTGTGTAATGTTCTTACTCATTCATCTGTGTAATCTTCTGTGATTACACGGATAAATGTGCATTATGCAAAAAACACATATTATTGTGTTAATGTAATTTACACAGTTTTTTGCATAATATGTAAAATACGCTTGTTCGAGAGAGGTTCAATAATTATTGTGTTTAGTGTATATGAAATATCTGTACTGAAATGGTTGATGTATAATATCGAAGTCTAATGTCTTAGTTGACTTTATGCTTAGTTTCAGAACCGTAGCTGTTATATTCACATATTTTTGGATGGAGGGTTGAAATTGGGGGGGGGGGGGTGTAGATGAAAGCCTGATTTTTACTTTCTTCTATCTTTACAAGAAGAAAGTATTGGATTCATGAAAATTTTCGACTTCCGGTTTTAGACGGATTTATACGTTTTAGAAGGTCCTGAACACGTTTTGACTATTTTTAGAAAATGTCTGTCTGTGAGTCTGTCCGTCTGTCTGTGAGCCTGTCTGTCTGTATGTGACAAAAAATTTGTGGGCGCTCTATCTCAAGAACTAATGCTCGAAATTTAATAAAATTTTATATTCAGTTAGACCTTTATATGAGTTAGTGTCTATTGTTTTTTGATGAAAATTGGCCGGCAGGTGGCGCTGCTATACTACGTTTTTCATGATTTTCAAGATTGCTATATCTCAAGAACTAATGCACAGAATTTCACCAAACTTCAGATTATGTGACCCTTTAATATACATAGACGCTGATTAAGTTTTGGTGTAAATTGGCCAGCAGGTGGCGCTGCTATTCTACGTTTTTAATGATTTTCATGATAGCTATATCTCAAGAACTAATGCACAGAATTTCAACAAACTTCAGATTCCGCGATACCTTGAGATACATAGCCACTGATAAGGTTTTGGTGTGAACTGTCCTATAGATGGCGCTGCTATGCTACATTTTGCACGATTTTTGCGATAGCTATATCTCAAGAACTAATGCAGAGAACTTCGTCAAATTTTAGATTATGTTACGCTAGAATATATAACATAATTAGACGCTGATTACATTTTGGTATTAACCGTGCAACAGGTGGTGCAGCTATGCTGCATTTTGCACGATTTTTCCGATAGCTATATCTCAACAACCAACGCACAGGATTTCATCAAACTTCAGATTTTGTTACAAAATGACGTATAACATAATTACACGATGATTACGTTTTGTTATAAATCCTTCAACTGGTGGTGCTGCTATGCTATATTTTACACGGTTTTTTTATTAAACTAGCTATATCTCAAGAACTAATGCACAGAATTTCGTCAAACTTCAGATTCTTTTACATTATAACATAATTAGACGCTTTTTTACGTTTTGGCATAAATTGTCCAAGATATGGTGTTGCTGTGCTACGTTTTGCAAATTTTTTGTTATAACTATATCTCAAGAACTAATGGACGAAATTCCATCAAATTTCAGATTCTGTTAGGTCTAGGCATCAATAGATGCTTATTAGGTTTTAGTATAAATTACCCAACATGAGGCACTACTAAGCTCACTTTCTCAGAATATTAATTAAATTTTGCGTTTTAGGCTTTTCGGATACCAGAATCACATTAGGCTAGGTCAAATGTTCGAGGAAATTCGATAGTGAGTAACTTTGGGGTCACCAGGATTTTTTTTTTTTTTTTTTTTTTTTTTTTTTTTTTTTTTTTTTTTTAATATATATATATTAAAATGTACTTATGAGATAGAAGAAAGTTTTGGGATTGACACATCCAACTAGTTAGCTTATGGGGGCTAGATTTGTGACAGTGGATGAGACGTGACTATTGTTGTATGGACTCGGGACCATAGTGATGTAGGCACTTCTCATCCACTTTCACAAGTGTAGCCTCATGAGCTCCAAACCAGCCTATTACCCTCCCCCCCCCCTTAGAAACTCCCTCTAAAAGGGTATATAAAACTCCTCTCCCCCCCTTTCTCTAAAACTATGTTAATATAGCAGCGACGGTTTTAAAATTCAGCATATAGGCATTTAAGACATTAGATTTCGATATTCCTCATCAACCATCGCAGTACAATTATTACTTCTTTGTTAATGGGGAAATATGGGACACATTTTGAAATTTACAATTACTAAATGTAAAAATCAACAATTAACAATAAGCAAAATACAATAAAAAATTGTTTCTTAAAATTATGTTTCTATATTGTTCAAGGACATTAGAAAGTGTTTCATTTTGTATTCTATAAATCAAAATTTTTGTATTTGTGTCAAATAAAGTTGATTTTATTATTTTTGTAAAATGTGCTCCATTCCTCACCACTCTCTTCTAAATATATACATAAAATCTGCTGCTTTATTTTCTATACTCTTCTTTGCTTCTTAATTTTATATTTTTTCATCATTTAAATATCATTTCCTAGATACAAGTAAAAAAAAATAAGATAAAGAAAAAAAAAGAGATTTTTTTAAAATTAATTAATTATAGATTTTAGACAAGTTAGATTGAATAATGATAATTGGTAAACTTGCAATCATCACTTCATTGATAGAAATTTACATAATTTTATATTATTTAATTATAAAGAAAGAAACTTTTTTGCCTGTGAATTAATGGAGAAGAACAATTGCCGCATATGCCCCACTCTATCCATGTCTCTCTAACTCCACACCTTATTATTTTCAGAGTTACACAAAAATGAAGGTAAACTGAAACGTTACTAAAGATGCTCTGTTAAATACAGTAATAAAAGTACAATTTAAAGTACCATAAAAAATAGAAGAACGTATGTTATCTTCATCTCACATACACACACACATATTACCTGCAAAAATTTTTAGTTGATTTGTTTAATTATACATAAATCACCTATATTATATGCTGAAGTGTTTTCTTTTCATAAATATTCATCATTACAAAGAATTTGCCTTAAAAATGATCAAGATTATCAAAAGGGCTGATGTATCACTAATAAAATAACATCTTTTGCATTTAAGATTATTTTTAGAAATTTTTGTCTTACAAAAAATATAAATATAATTTAACATTAATGAAATGACTCGTATTTTCATAAATGAAAATTTCAAATATTCTAATTAAAAACTAAATTATAAGACTAATTAGCATTTTTATTCATGAGTTAAAGTAAAAAATAAAATAGGAAATACTATTATTATACCCTGATATTAATTGACTCTTTTACATTTTCGAAATTAATGCTTGTAGAATTTATTTGAAAATTACATTTGTATCTTAAGTGTATAAAATTCACCCGATGGGGGATATTTATATAAAGTCTAAGTTAAATCCATATGAGGGTGGGGAGGGAGGGTTAAGTTCGATTTTGATTATGCATAATGACACAGCTGTTATAATTTTTTTTACATACATACAATCATATGTTTTAGGTCATATAGATTCTATAATAATGGGCGAAGTTGGAATGGAAAAATGTTTATTTGAAGAAAAAGCCATTAATTTAATGTAAATTTGCTTCGGGGTTTTTTATATGGGGTTATTTTAAAAATGAGCATTTTTTTTTTATCAACGTATTTGCGCCCTTTTGCAATTTACTTCTGTGTTTTTTATTAAATCTATAATTAAAAAGCGAAAATTATGTATTCTTTGCTATGATTATTTTAGTGGAACATAGTTCTTCTGATGTAATATTTTCAAATTAAAAAACAGCTGAAAATTAAATGTAATTAAAATAAATAAGCATTTCAAATTTCTCAAAATTTCAAAAATGTAACGTAGAAACTCAAAAACAACAATGCTGTAGTTTTGATTGATGATAGACATAATTAACATAATAAGTTTCATAATTTAATAAAAAATTACTAAGAAACTTCAACAAATAAATAAAACTCAGATGAATTGTTTAACTTATAAATTAGAATACATAATTTATAGATAAATAAATTTGTATAATAGTTTATAAATGAACAATAATATTTTTCAGACAACGGACCCAAAATTTAACCCCCCCCCCCAAAAAAACCCCTTATTTTGATGCTGACGTTTATTTCGTTACTGTTAAAATACATTCATAAATTCTTTTTAAGATGAAATTTTTAAAATAAATAAATAGCCTTAGATATAACAGTTGCTGTTTTAATGGACATTTATCAAGAGTTAGGTAATGTTGACATTTTTTAAGGCAGATAAATTCTTCGTGTAAAAAATTCTGATATGCAAACAAACAATCCAACATATAGCATATACATTTATACATAAATATAAACAAATGAGATAAAAATAATTGGAGATAATACGTATGTATGATATTACATACCTTTGCATATTTTTCTGATATTTTATAGGCGAGTAACTTCGATAATTTTCACAACGCCAACGCCTGAATTCAGTATGCGTCTTTGGCTGCCATATTGTACCTGATTTGCTCTCTACGCATGCTCGGTTTAAAAGTTTCAACTTCGATCCCGGCTGGACCTGTCAAGTTACTGGACCCACCATTAGTTTTCAACTTAAACCTGATGAAGGCAGACCGACGATGATTACGATTTTAGTTTTCGATGCGGGTTTCGCGCCTAATTCGGAGTCGAAGTAGTTCGTGAATACGACCATAAATTGCACTGCGAACTGATTTTAAACTAAAGTTACAAGTTAAACTGTGAAATGGGTAAAAAGTAGCAGTGTATGAGACAGTTAAAATAATTTAGGACAAAATCAAGCATACTTATATTCGACGCGAAAATTGTAAAAATAACTCAGGATACGAATTTAAAATTATCTATTTACAAGAATTATATTTTATGTTACATAATGAATGAATTCGAAATAATTTTTAGATTCTACTGAAGTTAAACTACTGTCATTTAAATTAAGAAAGGGGAGAGGGCAGAAAAATGGCCAACAGTACAAAAAATATAATTTAAATTACTGAATAAGCATAAAGACGGATTATATCTCTATGATAATGCCTCTTTATGAAGTCTTCCAAATATCGTTTTAAGAATGAAATCTAAAACTAGTACTGAAGATTACAAATAAAATTGTAAATAAACAGCGGTCTGCGAGACGATCGAAAGAAATTACGATTTAATCAAAACCTAGAAGTATAAAATCAAGCATTCTTATATTTGATGTACAAATTTCAAAAAGTAATTCGGACAACGAATTGAAAATTATCGAATTAAATGAATTAAATTTTGCGTTACATAATGAATAAATTCGAAATAGTTTTTATATTTATAACTCCGTTTTCATGAGACCACGAACTGCAGTTGAGGATTAAATTTTTTGTTTATTATTTTTCTTTTAAATGTTCATGTGCTGCTGAAACGGGGAAGGGAGAGAGGTGGTCAGAATATCTTATAAATATAAATAAATATATTAGTTTATTATTTAATAATTCTGTTACAGCAATGCAATGGCATCATGTTATTTATGGAATGGGGTTGCTGAAATAAAAAGTGCAGCTCTGAATAATATGTAAGCCTCCCATCCCTTTCTTAACATCTACTTTAAAATTCACACACTTACAATTTTTGTAACACAGTAATTAATGTAATTTCAGGTGTTATCTACATTTACACTTTTTTCGGAGATTATGAACTGATAACAACTTACAAACTTAATGCCATAAACTCAACACACATTAAAATAGGTATTTTTTGTACGAAATGTGTATTTTTTATGACAAGTGGGGGATTTTAGAAATTTACACACTTACTACGCATATATCATTATAGGGTAGATGTGCCAGTAATGGGCCACCTTCCAGTAATGGGCCACCTCGCACTTTTTGGTTTATAAAAAAATAATAAATAATAGTTAAGCTTTTATTATTTTTTTCTGAACTCTACCTTGCATGCTTTATAAGCTGGATTAATTTTTTATACTTTTTGTCAAAACAATTAGGAAGCAGAAAATAAAGTTTCACAGTTTCTCTGTTTTTCACTGAAAATCTTAATGAACATGCTAAGAGCAGACTTTACTTACTTAGGTTTATATCTTTTTTATTTTTCCGTAAAAATTGAATGTTTTTGTTTGGTTAGCAATACAAAACATTGAATTTAGTATACCAATGGCCATTTACAAAATTTTATTTATTTTTAAGATTTTAGGAGGGGTGGTCCATTACTGGATTGCTTATTTCGTGATTTGCCAGTAATGGGCCACCCAAGTGACCAATACTAAAAGTGTAATTTCAGTAGTGATAAAATATTTTGATTTAACTGAAAACTAAATAAACAAATTTAATACTTAAATTTTACTTACTAGAATTTAATAAAGACAATTTCTTTATAAATACAGTCAAGTCTCTCTATAACGAAACTCCATACATCGAATTTCTCTATATAACGAATTTTTAGTAGGAATGTTGCCCTTTTCCCATGATTACATTAAAAACAGACTCTATATAGCGAAATATCTATCTCCATATAACGAATATTTTCATAAAATGTTCTTTATTCAGTTGTAAAAAAATACTTCGAAATCACATGAAATCAAATTTCCATCTCTTATTCCTAATTTATCGTTCAGTGCTGAGATTTTTTTATATTACTCCTCTGCTTGAATTTTCTTGTTCCTTAAGTCCAACAAATTCATCAACCCCCTCCTTTCACACACCTTTCAACATCCTTCTCAAAACAGTGTTAATTGAATAGTTATACATATAAGAACGGGATCAATGGGGGTAATTGAAGAAAAAACAATTTACAATTGCTTCAAAAAGGCCGAATTTTGTATACAAGAGGATAATGTGGATTCTGAGGAAGAAGAAGATGCGACTTACGCAGACATAAAACGGACAAGTTGGAAATTGCACGTGAACGTAGCAAATGAGGTGCGTTCGTACGATAACGAAGTTTTAAAAATATTCAGATCTTGCTTTTATAGTAAATAGTACTTCGGATACAGTATATTGGTTGAAATTCTGTAAATATACAGGAATAGTAATTCTTATTACACCTCAGCAACGTATATATTATTCATAAAATGTGAAATAGTTGAATATAATTAAAACACGTACCAAACCATGTTTCCCCGTATAGCATTATATAGTGGAATACTTTTGTGTAGCCCTGTAATTTAATAATAAAAATTCTTTGCGTCACAGATTGTACAGAATGCATATTTTAGTATATATTTCATAGATTCATGCCAATTCTATTATGTTCGAATGAGTGTAACATCATTAAAATGCATTTGAAACTTCTTCCCCATTGGCCGTAATGTAACGGAATCCTTTTGATTGTCCCTGTAATTGATCTATGCATCCGATTTTCATAACATTTGAAATGACTCGACAAAATTACGCAATAATTGTATGTTTTAAATTTCAAACGATTAAAATGCATTTAAAACTTTTTTCCCTATTGACCGTAATGTAACGGAATCCTTTTGAATGTCCCTGTAATTGATCTATCCATCCGATTTTCATAAAATTTGAAATGACTTGACAAAATTATGTAATAATTATGTATTTTAAATTTCAAACGATTCGGTTGGATAGTTTTCCGTTGTTATATGCGGACAGACAGACGGACAGACAAACGGACAGATAGACAGACTGTCAGACAAACGGACAGATAGATGGACAGACAGACGGACTGAACGACAATTATAGGTGCTACCTATTTACATAATTACGAACGCACCTAAAAATAACTATCTGTTATTTTTTGTAGGGTGGCCCATTACTGGAACATAGGCGGTCCATTACTGGAACATAGGTGGCCCATTACTGGGCATTTGGGTGTTTAGACATATTTCTATTATTTAAAATGAAATTTTTATTTCTATTGGGAAATATAACTGTGGGATTAGTTAAATATTGTTGAAAGATTAATCTAATATGAAAAAAATTGGGATACAATAATTATAACTATTAATAAAAAATTATTTTTTAGAGAAATTCCTTAAGGTGGCCCATTACTGGCACATCTACCCTATATAAACTATAATAACATACCAATTCGTGTAAGTTGAGGCATTTTTCATCATTTATACATTTATTTGTGTTTTTCAAGTGATAACAAAATACACACTTAGTTTTATAATCTAAAATACACATAAAACAGGTAAAGCTTTGCAAAAAGTGAGCAATTTTCATGTTAAGTGTGTAATTTTAGGAATTTACACACATATATATGTAAATTTGTCTATTTTACACATTTAGTTTTTAGAGTGTAGCGTTTCAAACGTCTCTCAGCGAAAACTCATGTATTATGGCATTAATACATAATATGTTACGATTAACTTAAATGAAATGTACAATTATTTATTTCATGTGTTTATTTTGAAAGTAGTAGTTTTAACACTCTTTCCTTCTTTTTCTTTCTTTTGAAAACCTTAAAAATTTCTTTTAAAGAACAGATTTAAAAAAGTACTCTTCACATATTTTTTATTTTCTTTTTTTTCCTTCTCCTTTTTTTTTTCTTCTTTTTTTAAAGGTTCTGTTGTCATTTTTTTCACCAGTTACAAAAGCATTTTTAACGCAAAAAATCGTCACAAAATACACTTTGCAGATTGAGGCACTTCGAAAATGAAAATGTTGTTCTCACATGAGAGCCGTTCTATACCACATAACCAAATGTTCTCCATCTTTTAAAATCAGTTTATCAGGACCTGAAAGTGAAACAAATATACATCATTAATCCTTTTACTTTAAAACTATTTTTTTTTACTTTTATAAAAACATCATAAAAATGTCCAGCTCTTTATTCACTATTTCATTATATACCCTTGCTCCTATTGCCAGTGGCGTAGCTAAGAGGGGTGACAACCGGGGCGGATGTAAATGGTGCCACCCCCCAGCATCATGGTGTTACATGATGTAACCCCTCCCCTTCCGATACGTCATATTTTTTCAATCACAATTCTACATTTTTACAACAAATGACCATACCTTTTCTTATTTATATATTTTGTATTCCTGCATTAAAAAACCACAGCAGCGACTCATCACTCAACCCATAGTCCACATAAGTCAAAGTGGTGTTTATAATGTTGAAGAAAATTCTTTCTTTTAAAATTTGCTACTTTTACTCACTCGTTGGATAGGTAGGATTTTGTTCCCGGGTGCATGTCTTATTTAGATACACTATTATGTATAAAATTTCATATTTTCAAAGTAAAGTAAACTAATTCTGTTGCGCCGTGCACTAAAAACTTCATTTTATTTCAGAATTCCTTTCCAAAATCTTTTAAGATTACATTTTTTATTTGGAAATAAACATTGGATGCCACCCCTTAGAGGATGACACCCAATCTTTGTCTAATCTATCTATAAAAAAAATTCAGTGTTTAAAACTGCAGAACAATGCTTCATTTTCAGGTCCTTAACTGCTTGTTGAGCGAATCAGTTAAGGACACCCAGAGGATTGGAAAATTTTACCTTCCTACACAATGCACCCCTCTTGTGTGGTCATGAATGGACACATAGCGTAAAAAAGTGGTTTTTCGTTTAAGTACACTTATGAAACTGTTTGTGTAACAAGACACACCTATGATAGAACTATTTGGGGGAATAAAACGCAAAATGATTTTTTTTTCAAGCTGTGTCACTTTTCTTGCGGATGGGCAATGTGATGCATACATATTGAAAAGATTAGTTTTGATCCAAGCGTACATAATTCAATATGAGCACATCGATTTACTCATTTTTGAGAACTTCAAACCGTTACAAAGTACGAAACGATCGTTTGATTTGGGTTTGAGAACATGTGATGCATAAAAATTGAAAAAGTATAGACTCATTTTTGATTTAGACCTACTCAATTCGATATGAGTACATCGATTTACTCATTTTTGAGTACTTCATTTTTTTTTCAGTGGACGCACCAGAATCACAAACACTTTTCGACTATATTGAAAAAGTGTTAGAAAACATGCTACATTAATAATTTAAAGGTTGGTTGCATTTGTGATGACCAATTATCAGGGATATCTTCCCTGGGGGCCTTTCTAAGGGAATCTAACCCGTATTTACGAAAGGAAATCCAAGGTTAGAAGAAAACCACGGAAAACTCCGAACAATTAGACCGATGGCTGCAATTGAATTTGAACCCAGCACCTGGCGTGTACGAGTTTCGAGAGCAGAAATTCTCAGCCACTGGTGGGGTGCACTAATTTTAAGGAAAAATACAGTTTTAATCTTTAACTAATGTTCTTTTTTCTCACAGACCACTGCTATTTTTCAGTTTTTATAGCTTAAGATGAAATTTCCAGTTTAACTACAAACACTACCGAAATTTTATTTCATTTGGAACTTTAGTACTATCACTAGAGACTTTTAAATAGATGAATATTAATTACTTGCATAAAAAGTTTGGAGCAAAAACACCATCCTATCAGTTAATCACGCCTTTTATTAATCTTTCGATCTTGCGGTCTCACAGACCGCTTTACACAAGTTAAGTGACGATTTCTGTCACACCAGTTAATGATTAAAACGTATTATTGCTATTTTTTTAAAATAAAGAGGAACTTTTTAAATAGTGGGAAAAAATTTCCATAGGACCTGGTCTTGGTCAGCCTTTGTTTTGAAACTAACATTATAAGCGCGTTCCATTTCATGCGCTATGTATGCCACATTAATTAGAATTGTACTTACTTGTTGTGAAGCTTTTAACTGTTTTGTCTGTGACATCTTTGATATCTTTAGTGTAAAGCAGCCAAAATTTCCCAGCTTCAGGATCATTCGTTATGTCTGCAATCTGATACACATACATTTGACCAGATGAATATCTGTGCAGAAACCTGTAATGAAAGATTTCGAATTTTCATCACAGCAATGGAAGAAAAGTTTTAAAATTAAGTTTGATTTGCAACTTAAGGAATTAAAATATATCTAAGCGTCTTTTCTCCTTTGTTTAACACTAAGGCGGCTCTAAAAAAACTTAAAAGAAAATCTCGCTCAACAACTCGAAATTTTTTCACACATTCGTGAATTCAGTTTTAAACGTGAAAGCATTAACTGAAAAAAAAAAACGTTATTTACGTGATTAAATTACGGAATGTGCCAATGTCGTAAATGTCGGATGTGCCAGTTCTAAAACTTTCTTCTACCTGATACATGTTGATACTTCCAAAATTCGCTAGAATAGTGTCAAAAATTAAAAAGCAATCTATGCCCATCATGAGGCTCACCATCAAAACATGAAATTCCGTGGATTAGTTTCTGAGATATGACTATCACTAAAATAATGTAAATCATTCAAAATCCAACATAGTAGCGCCACTTATTGGGCGATTGTCATCTTAGAGTACCTTATAGGTTACTTATAAGGCCTAATAAGTAACAGTCTTAATTAGTAAAGGCTACTATTAATTAGGTCTTTATACAGACCTAATTAGTAACAGCCTGTGTCACTGTCTAACTTAAACTGAAATTAGATGAAAATTCGTGCATGTATAAAATAATACTTTAAAATAATGATATTATATCTATAAATGTTTTTATAACTATATTTCTTATATAATACATTCTAAATACACGTTGTGTAATTTCACTGTATTTGATTTAGAATCTCAATTAATATCATGTCTAAAATATTCCGCTTAAGTATGATTTTAAAAAATTAATTTTTATATTTTCGATTGACTTCTTTCGCCTGATTAATCACTGAGAATATGATGATTGAAAAAAAATATTTATTTATAAATTCGTCGCTATTTAATTTCTGCGGATTTCATGTTCGCCCATTCTAGCACATTCATTAAGGATTCTATAAGGTGAAAATTATTGGAGTATGCGAAATTAAACAGTCGTAATTTCTGCACGCTTTAAGTGAAAAAGTTGAAATTTCGTCGTTGGCCGCAAGCATGATGGAAATTAATATGCACATGCAAACGCGACTTGTGTTTTTCAGTCCACTTTCATTTGGATGGGTTCGCCAATAAGCAAAATTGGCGCATTCGGGAGACTGAGAGTCCTTATTTCTTGATCGAAAAGTCTCTGCACGCTCAATGCGTGACTCTGTGTTGCACAATGTCACACAGTCACGGATTATTCGATCCGATATTCGTTGACGGCACGGTGACTACTGATCAATATATGAAGGTTTTGAAAAATGGTTTCATCCCCATTATCGAAAGTGATCCTGAATTCGAGAAAATACGGTTCATGCAAGACGGAGCAAGACTCCATTGGATCAAAAAAATTGTTTGATGCCCGGGAGGGACACTTTGAGGACCGCAGTCTGGCTCTGAGGTATCCAGATGCCACTGGAATAGGACTCGCTTGACCGCCATATTCTCCAGATCTGAACACATGTGGCTCATTTTTGTAGAGTTACATTAAATACAATGTTTACAGAAATAACCACAAAAGCTCATTTTTGTAGAGTTACATTAAATACAATGCTTACAGAAATAACCACAAAACCCTCTCTAAGATAAAATCTGCCATTCAGAAGGTCATCGACAGCATCAACGTTCCGACACTTCCGTAGGTCATGCAGAATTTTGCTAATCGTCTGCTCCACATTATAGCCAATGATGGAAGCCGTATCGAATTTGTCATAGCCTAAATCCGAATGTCTGCAGTGACGTTTACATGCTGATTAAAGTTTGTGCACTCAGAGTTTTTAAAAATAATTCACATTTTATTTCATATAGTTCAATAATTGTCATCTTATAGAAATCATGTTAGTTTGCTTCTAATATTTAAAAGGAAGGAAATATAATAAAAATCCCGAGGTCACTGATTCTATATGATCAACTAGTGACGGAGTGACCCACATAAGGTTAAATTAAATTCTGAGCAAATTCAAAATTTAAATAAAAAAGAAATATTATACTTGTATTTGGCATCGGTAGATTGTGCTACTCGCATCACATCATAAGCTGAGCTGTTCTTCGGCATTTTGAGGTAGATGGTGTGAACAATTTCTCCCTCGTCGCCTATGAATAAACTGTACTGGATGAACATTTTCTCATCCAGCCTTTCAGTCACATCAGCAATCTCATTATCTAGGGGATTAAGAAAGAAGAAACATATTTTTAAAAAAAACTAGTTGGATGTGCCAATCCCAAAACTTTCTTCTATCTCATACATACATTTTAATATTAAACAAAAAATAGTTACTCATTTTAATGCTTTAATAATTTTAATTTAATACCTTACCAACTTTGATTTTCATCTTAAATTTCTGCTTCAATCAATTAATCGGAGTAAAAACGAATTTCCATCTCTGCGCGAGCCGATGGACAATAGAATGATAAGAAGATTTTTTTTTTCAAATTCAGGGAGGACCTACTTGCCTTACCAAAAAATAATCATATACAAAATGTTTAGTTCAGTTCTAGAACTAACTTCATACACTTTTATGTGGTGCAATATTAAAAATAGCATAAAATTCGGTATTGCAGCGTCCCCTTCCGGCGTATTTTTTTCAGATTCAGGGCGATCCAACTAGCCATAGCCATACACTTACACAAAAAATTTCGTTCAATTCGATGCATAACTTCATGTACTTTTGGTCGGTACAATATTGAAAATGGCACAAAAATTGCGATTGCAGCGCCCCCTTCCGACGGATTTTTTTTAAATTCAGGGAGGACCAACTAGTCATAGTCATACAGATACAAAAAAAATTTGGTTCAATTCGATACATAACTTCATGTATTTTTGGTCGGTACAATATTGAATATGGCACAAAAATCGCGATTGCAGCGCCCCCTTCAGGCGGAATATTTCAAAACTGAAGGAGGACCTACTTGCCACAGCCAAAAACATTCACAAAAAATTTGGTTCAATTCTATGCATAACTTCATACACTTTTTGATGGTAGAATGGCGACATACAGACAGACACGCACACAGACACACGGACAGACAGACATTTTGTAAAAACATGTTTTTTGGAATCTCTGACCCCTAAAACGTGTAAATCCGTCGAAAACTGGAAGTCAAAAAAATTTAGATTACAATACTTTCTTCTATTGAAGATAGAAGAAGGTAAAAAGTAACATGTTCTTAATCCCAAATTAGAACGATTTAAAAATAAAAATAAATAAATAAATAAAAGATAAAGTAGATTTTTATGTAAAAATTGACTAAAATCGTTTGTTGTACAGTCAGGTGCACTGTTAAAAATTTGAAACTTTTGCTGCATCATCACTGCACCGTATTTATAGACTATCGCTGTTTTGACCAATGAGAATGCTCCATAATATGATAAAGTAATCGTTTTCTATACAAGCGGTGAATTGACGATAAAGCAAAAGTTTCAAATATTTAAAAGTGTATAACTAACTGCGCTGGATATTTGAGCACTCGTTACGTTTGAAATATCACCCTGTATATCATTCTTATAAATATTTTTCTCTTACATATAAACGAATCAGAACGTAGACTAACTGGAAAAATAAAGAGGCATGCTGTCATTAGCTCTTTGACTGAAGAATCTAGAGATTGCCACATTCTTGAAGCTCATCTGGTCATTCGACTTTAATGCAAGGGGGGGGATACAAAGGCTGTCAGGTTTCATGTGAAAAACGTTTCATGCAGAAAACGTTATTGTCAGAAATATGAAATCACTAAGACAACGGAATCGGTCAGTCAAATCAATGGAAATTCTACAAACTCAATAAGGGCACTCCGCTTGGGAGGTGCAGGTTGATGGGGTCATAATCTGATGTATGATTCATGAGAACCTCCGTTAAAGTCGTACGTGAGGAAGAAAGTGCAGCTCTTACTGTAGAAAACAAGATAAAACTGCCTGGCCAGAGAAAAGTCCCTCCTTATGAAGTCATCGCCCCGAGCCCTCAATTCTTGCCTTTCGGTGTCTTCAATTTCTGTAATTTTCGTTTTAAATTTGTCCAGTATCATTTTTTTTCTCTTTTTTTTTAAGTCTCAGGAATACGGGTCGCACGTAGGGTCGACGGGCGGAAAGTGGCTTCTCACCGTACGTGAGGAAGAAATTGTATTTCTTGCTGTAGAAAACAAGGGACCACAGAAAAGCGCCTCCTTAAGAATCTGAAACATCAAGAGGAACCAGGAATGCATTTGTTTCTATTCTAAGAGGAAAACTTTGTTCAGGTCAAGAAAAATCGGTGATGGCGTGAAATCCAGATCTGTGCAAAAAATTTGCAGCCTCACTGCTGATGGCTCCACATTTCTTTCTTCAAAATGCTATAGATAAACGCGATTGCTTGTTCCGCGGTTTTAAAGCACTAACTACATTGTATGGGAGGCCGTATTTTCCTTTGACAAGACTCTTCACTATCCCTTACAGCACATACAAACCATAAAGTGATTGGCCAAAGCATTCCTGATGATGTCATTCTCAACATGTTGCCCCCCAGGTATCCAAATATTACGTACGAGGCTTAGTTGAGAGGAACTCCAATAGTCATCCGTACAGCAATGTTGCGAGTCTCAAAGCAGCCATTGTGTGTGTTGTAACAACTGTTCCTAACACACATCTGATTATTCCTGCAATCAGTTTGACAACCTGCAGAGAAGATTATTGTCTTTGGCGGAAGTTTCAATGAATAATGTCATCTAGTATGTATGTGATCACCAGTAAAGAATTTTAAAATAAAAATAAATGTCCTATCTTTAGTGTACATTTTTGTTTGAAAACGATCGGTGATTTTGATTTATTCTCAAATGCCTAAGTCACCTTATGTGATTTCAGTTTAAAATGTAAACGGGAATTTCCCTCCTAGATCCTAGCCCTTAACCCTTTCCGGCATACTGTGCCCGGTCACTTTTGATACCTAATTTTAATTCCAAAGTTGAAAACGGCACCAATAATATTTTAGTAAAATTTTGCTTTCACAATAAAAGCGTAAATTAAGGAATTCAAAATATTTTAAAAATTCGTTTGTGAATTCCGGTGTCAGTCGATAATTTCTCATTTTACTAACATATTTTGCCCGTGCCGGAAAGGGTTAAGAAATATGGCACAAAAAAGACTAGAATTTGCAGTGTCATCATCAATGTGTTACAAAATTTGAACAAAATCAGTTCATTAGACATGATGTGACATCAGTAATAGCAATAATAATAAATGTAAAATAATGTATTTTTCCGGACCCTGACCCTACAACTATATGGAAATAGGTATTGCATTGTCGTCGACAATGAACTGGTGTGTAAAGTTGAAAAAAATAGTCTTGTCCGAAGTAAGTCAAAAATTGACTGGAAGAATCGACCCAGACAATCAGATGGAGGACAAAATTTTAAAAGCGTGTAAAAACAAACAGTCAAACTAAATAGTAAAAAGGAATGTTCATTCCAATGCTTTGCTTAATTTTATAAATGAACAAGCATTTTATGAAATAACGAAAAGTTTAAAAACTAGTCATAATTATTCTAGAACTACTCAGTAAAATATTTATATCGATCAAAATTATGCACCGCCCTCTGAATACTAGGCCTGAGCAATGACACAAAAATGGCGGCTGCTAAAGACGGATTTTTTTTTTAGCATGTGTTCCTTTGAATTTTGACACCAATATTTTTTAAAGGTTTCTTCCGCTTCTTCATGTTTTTAGATTAAAAAAGTAAAAAAAAATGTTGTCGAATCTTGTGAACATATATACTTTAAGCCTTCGACAGCCGACATTTCTGTATCAATGCTCAGGTCTAGTATTCAGGGGGAGGCGGATTATCGATGAACTAGCAAACTTCGTCCGTTACGTGGATTGGTTTCTCTAAAGGAATCTTTAATCAAACGAAATACGTCTAGTAAAGATTTTTTTTTTTTTTTTTAACTTAATATGTAATCAAACACCCACAATTGTTATCTTATTCACATAATCTTACATTATCCGGTTCAAAATTGATGTTGACGGCGTAATAAACAAAATAGCTCTAAAATGACTAAAGTAACTATGTTTAACCATTTTTTTCGTTGGCGCGTTATATTGAATTTCTCGCTTCTACCTAAACTTGTGCAGAGATCTGACGAAATGTCCTAAAAGTACGATCACCCCAAACTGTTTAAATGAGAATTTCTATAATAGATAAGATACATGTCTAAGTTTCTTTTAGTTGGTTAGGTAACCTAATATTCATACTTCTATCAAATTGCACCTAAGGTACGGCGGAATGGCCTAAATTTTCACACCTCCTCTGAATCCTTTTAGACAAGGGGGAGAGGAATTTCTAAAATCATTGAAATAAATGTTTAATAATTTTTTAATAGGTTCATTATCTTGAATTTCGCGCTTCTATCTAAAACTGCTGCTAGGATATGGCTAGTGATGGGCGATTCTCAAAAATTTATCAATAGAAAAATGTCGTCATCCTTAAAAACACAATCGATAAAGTTATCGATTGCTTCCGAGAACCTACAATCAAGATATCCTACAATTGGTCATCGAAAAAATTGTTTTTACATGCTTGTAAAAGATTTTAGTAAATACATGATATCTGAAAATGTATGGAATAAAGGAGTTTAATTATAAAAAAATAGAATTTTTTGGCAATTAGCAGTAAAATGGCCAAAGAAATAAGAATTAAATGCACTTCTAATGGCAAAAACAAGAACTAAATAGACGATAAATGGAATTACTATGTTTCATTAATTTTTCTACGTAGTTGTGATCAATTCTATAACTTTCCCATTATTTGAAGATTTCCTGATGGAATACGATAACCGTACCCCTCAAGAGGGGCAAAATGAGGAGTATGACACGGGAAATGCATAATATGAATAAATAGTCACATAACTTTCCAATGATATATAACGGCTGTCAGCTAAATTTTGAAAGGTGTTCCCCCGCGATGTAAAAGGGAGGGGGAGACACGTCGGAAGTATATAATATGAAATAGTGGTCAGAGAGCTTTCCAATAATACATCACATGAGGAGTGTAGACCAAATTTAGAAATCCCCACACCCAGAGTCCAACTATCACGCCGCCCGAAATAAACCTTTCGACTCTTTAAAATTTTCATACAGCATTCATATAATAAATTCACATAATATATGAAACTTACTTTGTATACTGTAAGAATTCACATTTCTTATATCGGCTAGGCTTCCAAGGTTTACTCATTAAAACATGAGTTATTTCACAAAATGGGTGTTAATTACAATTAATAACCTCCATGACTATATACAAATAGCTGTTATATTACTTTTCCATGAAAGCCATTTTAGTGTGTGTTATATCTCATAAAAAATGAACGTACCGAAGTGAAATGTTTGTACACGCGCTGGATTATTTTATCCCAAGAGCCATATTTTCCCCCTCCGAGTGAAAAAAAGATATCATTTCACCAAAACCCTTCCCCACCCTGACTTTGAAAGATACAAAGCAAACCAGAAGCGTCCTCAAAAATTTTATTCTTTTTTTTTTTTTTCAAAGAAAAAATGTGATTGGGGTGAGATTTATCCCAGATTGTGTGCTTACGGCTTAACCGTAATTTTAAACCCACTTACCTTGTACTCTGTAAGAATTCATGCAATTCACATTCCTTATGTCGGCAAGGCTTTTGCTGTTTAAAAGAGGGAGGACCAAGTAAACAGAAAGGAAGTCCATGGACTCTGAATCAAAGTAATTCTTAAAATATTTCACTGTTGATGTGACATCCCATTCCATATTTTTTTCTTGTCCGCTTGAGATCAATGCCTGAAACAGAACGAACGCCTATGTGTAATAGGACAGTTTAAAAAATACCTCAATAAAATTTTGATGGGATAATCTAAAAGCGTTGTGAGAGATAAAGATCGATTTTTGGTTCTTCCCACTTTGAGCCTAAACGTTTTTATTTTATAGGGTTTCATTCATCTGACAAAACCCTATTCATCTTTGTCCTCCTTGTGCCCGTCCTACACAGAGTCTGTACGCAAAAACTGTATAAGTCAGAGACTTCAAATTTCGTGAACTTACAGCTGAATACCTCGTATCACGCGTCAAATCACAAATATTTAAAAAAGTATATTATTTTATTTAAATTAATTTTATTAATGTTATCTGTCTATTTTTGTGATTTACATTTTAAAAGAGAACCTTAATTACAACTTTTTGCGTGCAGACATCACAGCTTGGCGGTAAAGCATTTAGCTAGTAAACTGGAGGTTCTTAGTTCGAGTCCAGTTGTTGGAAAGTGAAATTTTCCTATTAAAACACGTTATATTAAAATAAATTTTGTATATTTCGCCAATTTAAGGGTTTATATTATTAAGATTTCGTTCATCTGACATGTATTAATTTTTTGGAATTCAATTTTATTCCTATTTTAAAAAATATTGTGATTTATCAATGGTTCAGCATTATAAATTTCGTTTAATTATTTTTTTTTCGTTTTCAGAAATTTAGAATTTTATTTATATATTCGCTAATTATTTTTAATTTGGGAATTTCGAAAATTTTTGAATTTTGAATTTTATTTAAATAATTTTATTTAAACATTTTTAAATTAATTAAAATAAATAACTTCTTTGTATAACATTTTTCAGTTAAATTTATTGCTACCACCTATGTAAGAATTTAATAATTATAATTTAACAATTTGAATTTACTAATTAAAGGGTAATTTGTTTTTAAAGAAATGTTAAACCAAACCCTTTGTGCGATCTGAAATTACACTTACCCATCTGTTTTCTAAGAGATTTTGATTAATTTAGTGTTTAATAACAATAAGCTGAAAAAAAATAATACAGTATTAAAGATAAAAACATGTAATAATAATAATAAACGAACGTGTAATAAAACATAGCATACGTTGTAAAAATATATTTGATATTAAACAAGCAAAAAAGATTTGCTAAAATAAAAAATTCAATAAATTATTACGCTTCTGCTTTAAAATTGTCAAAATCAAAAAGATTGTTGCATGACAGCTTGCAAATTATTATTATCAGGCTGTTACCAGCGATTTTTTCTCTATTCTATTATCAGCACTATTAAGGGGACAGTGGACCTTTATTCGAGCAAAATCGTCTATAGCAAAATTGTCGCAAAAAGGTCTATTTTAGCAGTTTGATAGTACCAAAACAGTTTTTTATTATTAAAATATCATTTATGAAGAAGTTTAAGAAGTAAACAATAAAGGTAAGTGTATTTATATACTTTAAATGTGTTTTTCTCAAAACTAATTTTTCAGCGTTTTTAGATTTTTGAAATGCTTCTTGCGACGTAATTTTTTATCAACATTTATTAAATTGATAAGGAAGTATCCTGATATTGTTTATAAAGAAATTGTGTAAGCTTTATAAAATTCGTCTTCATTAAGATAGTCAAATTTTATTTTTTACTTATTAAAAGGCAAAATTTTGATGAAAATCGATATGGAGTTTAGAAAAAAATCTGTAAAATATTGACTATTGAAGAGATTAAAAAAATCTTACACAAATTTCTTTATAATAGAGTTTTAAGTGATAAAAATGCAAAAGCAAGAAAATATCTCAAAAATCAAAACGCAAGAAGCATTTTAAAATTTCGTTTAAAAATTTTAAAAAAATTAAAAAAAATAATATTTTAATAATAATTGAAATTTTTTTGAAGGTGTTCTGTATTCTTTTGGTGAAATGTGTATATGCAGAAAATTTTATATTGCTATGATGAAAATTAAAAAAAAATAATAATAACGTCCACCGTCCCCTTAAAACGGCAACAATAAATAGATTTTGTAGGATGTTTCTCTATTCTATTATATTATTCTATATGTGGTGTATTTGAAAATGTCCTCGAACTTAATAACTTTTTTTTTAAAAAGTGGTGTGATGTAGAATTAAAAAAAGAGTTGTCTGTGGCATCCCTATGGACAAAGAGGCTGTTGCGCAACCAAGCACCTCATTGAATCGACGTCTGAAATTACAGGATTAGAAAGAATTTGATTAGCATATTAAAATACAACTGTTCTGCTATGTCATATCTATGTGAAAACCACCTGTAGACCGATTTTAGTGATTAATTGGTAAATTTATCATTGTGTTTTCTAGCGCCCGAAAATGTTAAAACACAATGGTAAACCTGCTGATCAACAGCTGAAATCGGGTCTGCAAGTGTTTTTTTTTTTTTTTTTCTTTTTATTAAAATAGGGTAGCATCCCCAGTAATTGGCATGCACCAGTGATTGGCACATCCTACAAACATGTCCTAAAAAATGATTAAAATCCAGTCTTTTAAAAATGTAAGACCATATACCATTTATATGCTCATTTACTTTCAATATTATAACTTTGATTTATGCTACTAGATGACAATAGTGCCTAGGAAAGAAAAACAATTATGTTTGTATCAAATTAGCCATTTTTGTTGAAGATGCTTTTTTTCTGGCTTAAGAAAGACATGCTTTTCAATTCATTATTATCTGATTTATAATACATTTTAAATCTTAATTGACAACAGTTTTGTTTAGTTGAAAAGGGTTACTTTAATTGTGTAAAAGTATTTTTGACACAAATATTTGGATTTCTGAGTTAATGATAGATGCATATTAATGCTGCTTCAATTTTTCTAGTTCCAAGTAATTGCCACCTACTCCAATTACAAGGGAATCACAAGATTTGAGATGAAACCCCTTATTTTAGTAGTACTTTTAAAGTTATAGACTAATTTTGTTTATCAGTTGTTTTTAATCGAAAATATGAAATATTTCAGTAATTGGAATCCATTAAAGCTTCATATGACAATTACTGGGGACAGCATGACAATTACTGGGTATTAATATAAATATATTGTATTGTTTTATAGCGTTCGCATTTCAGACTAATAGGCTGATTTCTTACTGTCAAAAACTTGAAATATGGCATCTTCATGTACAGTAAATTCATTAAACCCAATGCAAAATATAAAGTTTTTTTATATAAACATGTGCCAATTACTGGATCCCAAAGTGTCATACATTGATGCTCTAGGTGCCAATTACTGGTGACTACAGCAACTTTTTATAAATATATTTTTATAAAAATACTTTTTCTAAAATTTTTGCTTTTAGTGGGCAAAATAGATGCACAAATATGCATTCTTTAATTTAAAAATATTTGCAAGTAAATATTTTATTTCTTAGTAACGAAAATTGAAGTAAGTTTAAAAACAAATTCTTAATGTGCCAAATACTGGGGATGTTACCCTATGACTTGGCAGTTGCATTTTAATATGCGAATTGAATTTCAATTAAACCGGAAAATTCTGCAGTCAGATGAAGCCATGGTTTGTGCAACCACCTTCCGGTCTATTATCTATATCAGAAAGATTAACTGGATTGTATAATTAAATAAGTTACTGAAAGCGGTATGAGCGAAATGGAGACAAATATTCAAATCAACCTATTCTTAGTTAAAACTCAACCCTGTCTCCGGCAAATATCTGCCAAAAAAAATTTTTTTTTCAAAAAATTCTTATGTTTAGCAAAATTATGTCATAAGAACACACACACTATATATAAAGAAAAAACACTGTTTTTAAAAATTCCTGTTTTCATAGTTTTAAAATGTTAATACATGATAAGCCGTTTTATTAGTCTTAAAAATTTATAGATAAAAAAATATATATATTTCTTAAAACTCTCTTAAATTAATTTGAAATGTAGATATGTGGAATTGCATAGTGTATTTTCTGTGATTCTGTGTTTTATTAGTGCACCCTCAGTTTTACTTTAGCTAACCATCATTAGATAAACTAGTGTTTAACAAATTTTTACCTTTTTTGCAATTTCCAGCCCAAATTTCAATTTCCTTTAGTCTATTTTATTACAGCCACGAAATGATATATAAGTTCACTAATCTGCAGGTTTTACTGCAATGGAAGCTTTATTTAAATTAGTATAATTCTACAGACACAATCCAGTTTAAAAAATTAAGTTATTAATAATCTAAAGGGCTATGAGGATATATCATACAGCACGATAGTGCTGTGTAGTACAGCCCAGCCGTATCCCTAATGTTAAAGTCCAAAGTTTGCCTCTTAATAACTTTGGACCCAATCATCGGATCGCGACGAAATTGAAAAGGCGAAGTGACCTACTCTAGACCTCTAAGTTTACAAAAAATCATCCAGATCCACCGATTAGTTATGGAGATCCAGAACCCCTGTTTTGTAACTTTTTTCTCGTGAAACAAGAAAAAAGACAAACAACTCAATTATAACCCGAACCAGGAAACATTCAGCGACGTGTAATAGCTTGTTCGAAAGCTTTTAATTTAGGTATGTGCCTTTCGAAAGTCCTGTCAAAAAATATCCAATATTAAGGAAATAGTACTTATTTAAAATTTATATAACTCTATACCTTCCATAATTAAACATTATTGAAATCTCTCCTTTTTAATTGCTAATTCGGTTATTTCTTTCGAGTTGCTACCAACTAAAAAATAGTTCAATAATTTAAAAGGGAAATGATAACACGTGCTCTTTTTTTAACACGCTTTTATTAACTTCACCTGTATGTGAGTTTGTGAGTTTGTAACTCTCCTTATTATCGAAAGATTTTCTCAAGCAATTTTGACTAAAAATTGCATTCTATGGTTTTCGGGCACGAGAAAATCATTGGGCTAGGTTACATGTTCGAGAAAAAATTTTAATGTGTCATATTGGGTCATTAAGGGTCTGAGTCAAGCTATTTATATTTAAAGAACGGCGTGATCGATTATAACGAAATTTTGTATGTAACAGTTTTTTGGCACGAGAAAACTATCGAAGCTGGGTCACATGTTCGAAAAATTTCGATTAGTGGGTCATTTTTGGGTCATTATGGGTCAAGCCATTTTTATCTAAAAAACGGCTGTAACGATTTTGACCAAATTTTATATTTTATCGTTTTGGATTACAAGAAGACCATTGGGTTAGGCAACATGTTCAAGAAAATTCGGTTAGTGGGTCATTTTTGGGGTCATTGTGGGTCATGCTATTTTTATCTAAAGATTTTCTCACGCAGTTTTGACTAAAAATTGCATTCTATGGTTTTCGGGCACGAGAAAAATATTGGGCTAGGTTGCATGTTCGAGAAAAAATTTTAATGGGTCATATTGGGTCATTAAGGGTCTGGGTCAAGCTATTTATATTTAAAGAACGGCGTGATCGATTATAACGAAATTTTGTATGAACAGTTTTTTGACACGAGGAAACTAATGGGCTAAATCACATGTTTGAGAGATTTCGACTATAATGATCATTTGTGGGCCATGATGGGCCATAATGGATCATGTCAAGCTACATCTAAAGAACAGGTGGATCGATTTTAACGAAATTTTGTATATAACATTTTTTTGGCACAAGAAAATCATTGGGCTAGGTCACACTTTCGAGAAATTTCGATTAATGGGTCATAAAGGGTCTGGGTCAAGCTATTTATATTTAAAGAACGGCTGGATCGTTTTTAACGAAATTTTGTATGTAACAATTTTTAGACACGAGGAAACTAATGGGCTAAGTCACATGTTCGAGAGATTTCGATTATAAGGGTCATTTGTGGGTCATTGATGGGTCATGCTAATTTTATGTAGAAAATGTCTCTCACCATTTTGACTATATTTTGTATTATGATATTCTCGGGCAAGAGAAAACCATTGGACCAGGACACATGCTCGCTGGGTCATAATGGATTAGGGTTATTCTAATTATATATAACAACGATTCAACCAATTTTACCTAAATTTTGTAACGAAACGTCTTTTGTCACGAGAAGACTATTGGGCAGAGTCGCAAGTTAAACAAAATTATATTAGTGGGCCATTTCGCTTTATTGATGAATGCTGTCAAGCTAATTTTATCTAAGAAACGGCTTAAACGATTTTGATTCAATTTTATATTCTACTGTCTTTGATTACCTGGAGACCTTTGAGTTAAGTCACATGTTTGATCAAATTTGATTAGTGGGTCATTTTGGGTAATACGGGTCAGGGTCATGAGAAAATGGCAGCAACCAATAAGTTGGCGATATTTCACAAAATATTGGCGACATTTGGCCGAAAAATTGACTATTAAGATTACGAAAGCCACAACACGTATTTTGGTGCCAAATGAAAGAATGTCTCCAAATTTGGCTATATCTGGCAAAAAATGTTGTCTTTCATAAAGTGAAGAATTTTTTTATACACTCTTAATAGGATTCGAGACGCATGGTTAAATTAACCAGAGTCGACCAAAAAAGGTGATTTGGATCGATGTCCTTTCGTTGTAAATTTTAAAATAAATATAGTTTAAAAAAACTAAAAACCACGCTTTTAAAGTAATCAAACTAAAAATTGAAAAATAAATATAGTTTGAAAAAAATAAAAAACACGCTTTTTAAGTATATCAAACTAAAAGTGAAAAATAATTCGTACTATAAGCTGAAAACGAAAATAGATGAAAAATACTATATTACTATAAAATCATTGTTATTATAGAAATCAATTAATAAGCAATAAATAAAATTATCGTGGAAAAAAAGCGTGGGGTGCTTCTTAAGAACTGATAGATGGAGCATGGTAGATGGAGCACCCCACGCTTTTTTTCCACGATAATTTTATTTATTGCTTATTAATTGATTTCTATAATAACAATGATTTTATAGTAATATAGTATTTTTCATCTATTTTCGTTTTCAGATTATAGTACGAATTATTTTTCACTTTTTAGTTTGATATACTTAAAAAGCGTGTTTTTTAGTTTTTTCAAACTATATTTATTTAGAGATCAATAAGAATTCTGATTCTCTTGATAGATTTTTGAATTTCTGAAATTGACATCATTCGAAACAGAAAATACATATTTTTCATTCATATAAACTGAAACTAAATGTGTGTTAACCCTTTAACGTTCATTGGTTTCTCCACGAAAATACAAAATTTTAATTCCGATACGCAACACTGACACCGGTATTTTTATCTAAAAATATGCCCTTTATTATATATGTGAAAAATCACGTTTTCTTATTTAGAAATATATTTGTTCTTAATTACCGGTGTCATTCATTTATTTCGACATCTTAGCAATGAAAATGCTTTGATCGTTAAAGGGTTAAAACAATATCACACATTTATTTTAGTGTTTTTGACGTCAAAATAGTTGCTACAATACAGATATTTCAATTAAAAAGGGATAATTTGGAAAAAAATTCTTCTATATTTATAAAAATAACGATTTGAAAATGAAGCTATGAAAATCTATGTAGATACATATGGTCAAAAGAAAATCTGCGTAGATACCGAGAAATAACTGTGAGCCTACCATCTGGGGTGGGGGGAGAAAGGTTCTGTCGCAAAATAGCACCAAGTTTTTTGCCAATTTGGCTTTATCACCAAATATGGTGCCCAAAACTATTCACCAAAATTGAAGCCAACTTGGTGTTATTTCCGGTATTTTGCCAAACTAGTATGTCTACTAATAACTTTAAACTAATACTAATAATAGTTTAGATTTATTAGTTTAAGGTGATTGATAAAGTTCCTGAAAGTTCCTAAAGTTCCTGAAATCATACAAACAATTGGTGGAGCCAGAGAGAAAAGTAGAGCTCGAACTAAAAAAATGTTATAGTAAACATTGGTATATATTTTCAATCTAAGAATGTGCTTTAAAAAGAAATGGAATCAGATGATCTGTAAAACTCATGAAAAAACCCAAATTTTTGTTAGCCGAAAACGTGGATTGAGCTTTACTGATGCCTTATATTCAGAATTATACTATTATCCACTCAAAATGATTACTGAGGAAAGTAGTCAATTGAATGTATTTTCATGTTGTCTCAAATCAGTTAAGCTCCATAACGCTAAACGAATATAAACAATGAAGTAATAATTATAGTATAACATTAATATAATCAGGTTGTTGAGGAATTGATGTAGATAAATATGTATGAACACAAATATTTAGTATATGGTTGAATCGCATCTGTCCAAGGTTTTGAGTTTACTCGGTATATTGATCTTCCACTTATCAAAACCACTGGAATGGAATTGTGTCCACACTTTGTCCTGAACGAACCGTTCTCATACTTCATTACATCAGCCTGTAACATATAGTTTTGAACCCGAATTTTTAAACTGGTTATGGATTATTAAAATACGGAATGAGTTAAAAATACCTCTTTTTTCCTGATTGATTGTAAGGCACCAGTAAAGCTCAGTCCTCATTTTCAGCTAACAAAAATTTGGGTTGTTTCATGAGCTTTACACATCATCTGATTCCATTTCTTTTCTACGCACATTTTTAGATCGAAAATATTTGCCAATTTCTACTTTAACATTTTTTTAAATCGAGCTCTACTGTTCTCTCTGGTTACACCAGTTTTTTATATGATGTAATAAACATTTTAATATCATGTTGGTAAATACATGTTATTTTAGCAGTTTAAAAACATTACGGAATAAGAAGCAACATTACAATTTTGCCCTTTTGCTCGGTTCGTTAGTCAGGGAGTTTTGATTATCTTAAAATTTCTTTTCTTATTCTGCAGTCTCTTCTATATAAGTGGCAGTAGCCTATTGGCTGTTGCTATTTATTTAAATTAGTACAATTCTACATACAATCCAGTTTTAACCCCTTCAGCTGCACATTAAATTATATTTTAGAAATTCAAATCGATTATTGCCACCACTTTCTTAAAATTTCTTTTCTTATTCTGCAATTTCATCTAAATGGCCGAAGCATGTTGATTTTAACCGACTGGAAATTACCTGCTCTTCTTCCACAGACCTTTTTCTCTTTTTAGTAGTTTTATATTTCTATATTTTTTTTTTTTTTTTTTTTTTTTTAATCTATTTAGGGGTATATACATAGGAAAAACTCTGTATGTTTAAAACTGCGCCTGAAGATGTCTTCAACACTGTAAGCAGCATTAATGATATTCATACTGTTAATTACTGTTTTTTGTTTGAAAAATGAAAAAAAAATTAAACGAAGTGAAGAAAAAGCTGTCTCTAAATTACTGAATTACATTCATTAAAAAAAAGGTTTTTGTAATGCCCTGCTAGTATATGCATTCTCTTTGTAATTATATTTGATCGTATCACTTTAGAATAAATTATTATGTTCAAGAAACTATTACTCTTTATAAAGGACCGGCAGAAATTTTATTCCCGTAGTATTGTACTTTAACTTTACAGCTTATAAGTGTATAATAAATTTAACAAGCTTAATAATTCCAAAACTAATATTAATTTAATAACCTTAGACAAATAAAAATTTAATAATTTCAACACTAATAACAATTAAATATTTCTAAACTAAGAATAATTTAATAATTTTACGAATAACAAAATCAAGTATTAAAAACAATAATGATTAATAACCGCAAAAGGTAAAAAGTTAAGTAATAATAAAGTCATAATTTACAATATTTATAATATTGAATATTTCAAGTGTTCTTTTTTTACGCATTAGCAAGAAAAAAAAAAGATTTAGAACAGAAAGCAAGCTCCTCTTAACAGACAGGAAATTCTAATATTTTTAAGGGGTGCTTATAATTGGAACTTATGTGAAATAGATAGGCAAAATTAGGAAGGTGGGGAGGTATAATTTTCCTACGATTCATACAAGCTTGCAAAATATATGAGGAAGGGGGCTTATATTTGGAAGAGCTTACTTTCGGTACCTTATGATACAGATGACCTAATAAGCAAAGTATTTAAGAAAGTGAAATGCAACCTACTTGAGTAACCAAAGCTGTTGTATATATGTTTCCAAAGCTGCCATCAGGAAGTTGACTTTCAATAAATTTTTCAATCGTTTCATTATAGATACTAGAGCCGTTGAACAAGTTATCATACTCTTCGTACTTGTCTTTTATGCAAGACAGAGCCATAATCGTCATTGCTCGAATATCTGAAAGCAAATACAAAAAACTTTTAAATTTTGCGATCGACTGTAGCAAATAGCAAGGATGTAGTGGATGGTATATTGTGGTATACACCTTATACCCTCCGGATTTTTTTAAGGAACATCGTGTACCAACTGCTTCGCTAAAAAATTATACCATGAATTCGCTATCTCTCTGCCTTGAACGTATACCCTTTGCCTTAAGCGTATACCATCCAGTTTTTTTATGACTACACTACTGGCAAGTAGTAACAAACTATGTTTATGTAACAATAAATTATGGAGATATAGCTATAAATTATGTAATCTAAGTTACAAAATGTGAAGGATATGCAAAGTCTTCTCTCGTACAATTTTTTTTAATAGAACATTTCTATATTAAGGATTAAAAAGCTTAATGGAACATGTTATGATACATATTTTCAAAAACAGTTTTATGTTATGGATGAAAGCGTTACGAGGTATTATATCACATTGGTAAAACTAAAATACAAAAATTCTACTTAGTATTGCAAATATGAGACAGTAGCTTTTAATATTAAATATTGTTATGTTTAATAAATTACATAGTGAAAATATTTTATAATATTTATGAACAGTATGTTAATAATTTTTGTTTTAAGAAAGTAGTGTGAAGTAAATAAAAAAAATAGTCACTCGTGGCAGCTCTGTATATGCTACTAAGAAAGAATTAAATAAATAACGAAATTACAAAAAAAAAAAAAAAATAAATAAATAAATAATAACTTTAACTTCAATTTTCCCGAATTCTAATTTTTGATACATAACATGTTCTTCCACTCAGTCGTGCAATTATATTCTTTTTAAGATGGCAATGTTATTAAATTAAGATATGTGGACGGGGTAGTTTAAGGGATTGGGGTTAAGTTAACAATGTTCACAATAAAGATATGGTGATCTAGTACATTTCGCTGGATTATTGATTTATTATGTTGACTAGCTGATCTTAGTTTACAGGGCTGCCACAGGCGACTATTTTTTAATTCTGTTTTGCACCACTTTTTTCAAAACAAATATCTTTTAACATAAGTTTTGACAACATTTACGGACAGAGCTATATTACGAAATGTATTTTTTAAAAATAGATAAATAATATTCTGTAACATTGAAAAGTGTTTCATATCCGTTGCAAAATTCAGTTCTTGTTTCTATAAGAGTTCGCTTACGAACTTCGACATGTTTATTTTAGATGGCCTTATTTTTTGAGATTCACACATTATTCTGACAACATAACAAGTTACGGACATAACGAGGTGACATGGACATCGTCACGTCTGGCTAAAACTAACAGTCGGCGACTATGAAAAGGATAATAAGTTTTTTCTCAAAAATTTAAATTCGTGTATGGGGCTGTGCATATATAACATTATCATTTTAGGGGAGAAGGAGGAGCCTGGTACATGATATCGTAAGATATCTCAAGGAAGAGAGGGGTTTGTCTTATGATACCGATATAATTTTTGATCCAATGAAAGTTTTCTCGTTTCATTTGTAACATAGTCTTTGGTTCAATATATCATGTTATCTTTTTTAGTCGGTTACATATTTTTATGAAAATACAAAGTTTTTATTAAAACCACTAAATTATTATAAAGTTACTTAATTCTAAATTGTGAAATAAACCAACGTTTGACCTTCTTATTCTTCTTCATATGTGTATGCATATATAATGCCAATTTGAGAAATCATATGTGAAATAAATTTGAAGTGAAGCTTGTGTTCACTAACAAATAAAAGAGAAATGATGTTGTCCACTTGTTTTGTTGATAAGAATTCTTATCTACTTTAAACTCCTCCTCCGTTCAGAGCGAGTGCAAAAAGACATTATTACTGTTGAATGCAATATGCAACAAAAAGCTATTATAAAATACTTTTAAAAATTAATTATTTCTTTTAAGTGTTATTTGGTATAAAACGGTATTTTATTGACTTCTCTTGGTTTGAATTCATAAAAATTTGCGAAAAATAAATGGAACCAATTTTGTACGCCACTCCAAAAGAAAAAAAGAAATTCCTAAAAATAAAAATAAAAAATTATATTTTGATAACGATATCATTATCGGTAGGGCGGGAGTTCGAGGAATGATAACGTATGATATAGAAATTGGGGGAGGGGATCTAAAATTATAAAAAGTTAATAAAGTTATGTTTACATAGCCCCTATTCAAAAATGTATCTAGATAACGTTAAAATTAATAAAGGATAGTTTACCCATAAGAAATGGAAAATCCGGATTCTTCTGGAGGAGTTCAAGCAAATACGTCACATCCGATGGTGATAACACCCAGTCTGAATTGCAAAGGGTCAAGTAAGCTCCCGGGCATGGAGCTTTCGCTATGGACACACGTTCATGAAGAATCTTGATGAGGTCGTATCCATGGAACTGGCGAGGATTGTGGCAGGTCACCATTAAAGCATTCACGAACATACTGAGTTCGCTAATTGATATTGGCTCGGTGGAGTTCCTGCGAAAAAAAAAATGTGACGAATAATATATTTCGCAATCAAACTATTAGTATGTAGATCTGAAAGTTTACATATAATTTGTTAAAACCTCAAAGACACATACAAATATTATACAGACATATTATATATATAAAATCCCTCCGTGTATAACGATTCCGGGGACAACCCATCCACGAAAAAAAGAAAATATTGCAACCAATGACAAATTCCATTGTGAAAGTTACCTCCGATTTTAAAGGCTATCTATTTTCTGTCCAATGAAAACGTTCCATAGTCGTAGTGGAGCGCTCTCATTGGTCAGATTTACAGTGGGAGCTGTAAATGACGTCACTACATTTTACTTTGCTTTGAAATCTTTTTCCCAATTTCAAACACAAAATTCACACTGTTAAAAATTTGACTCACTTGCTGCAGCATCACTCCATCGCTTTTATAGAAAACGGTTACTTTACTGTGTTATGGAGCATTCTCATTGCTTATAAAAGAGACATTCTATAAAAGCTGTGGAGTGAGGCTGCAGCAAATGGGTCAAATTTTTAACAGTGTTCTGTTAAAAATTTGACTTTGTTGCTGCATCGTCACTCCCCAGCTTTTATAGAATACACTGTTAAAAATTTGACCCATTTGCTGCAGCGTCACTCCACAGCTTTTATAGATTATCTCTTTTATGACCAATAAGAATGCTCCATAACACAGTAAAGTAGGTAGGGATTGTTAATCGTATTAGGATAAATAACAGTGTTACTATGCTAGAACCTAATATTGCATTAATATGTTACTGAAAAGTCCCTGTTAAATAAATAACACATGGTTCTTAATGACAGCATCTTCCTTCACTTGTTTTAATCAAGATTTCATTTTTTGTACCTCTAAAAAAGAATAATATTCATTAAAAACGTCCTTAATCGTTTCTTTTGAGAAGTTTGCCGAACAATGTTGAATGTCCGGGCTGGGTGCCCGGACAGCCCCCCCCCTGCTTGAGCAGACCCATTCACAATTATTTAAAAAATTTGCGCCCCCCCCCTCTTATTAAAACATCCTTAAAAACCCTTATTAAAAAAATCTCACAATTATACACTCTAAAATAAAAAAAACTGTCTAAAACGGAATTTAAAACTGTTTTATAGGCTTCGGTTTTAGAAGGTTTTACTATATAAAATGAGATATTGTTTGTATTTAGCAAGTACAGCCCGGACAGCCCCCCCCCCCCTGCTTGCGCAGACCCATTCACAATTATTTAAAAAAATTGTATCCCCCCCCTTATTAAACCACCCTTAAAAACCCTTATTAAAAAAATCTCACAATTATACACTCTAAGATAAAAACCTGTCTAAAACGGTATTTAAAACTGTTTTATGGCTTCCGTTTTAGAAGGTTTTACTATATAAAATAAAATATTGTTTGTATCCAGCAAGTACAGCCCGGACAGCCCCCCCCCCTTCTTGCGCAGACCCATTCACAATTATTTAAAAAATTTGCGTCCCCCCCTTATTAAAACACCCTTAAAAACCCTTATTAAAAAAATCTCACAATTATACACTCTAAGATAAAAACTGTCTAAAACGGAATTTAAAACTGTTTTATAGCCTTCCGTTTTAGAAGGTTTTACTATATAAAATAAGATATTGTTTGTATCCAGCAAGTACAGTCCGGACAGCCCCCCCCCGCTTGCGCAGACCCATTCACAATTATTTAAAAAATTTGCGTCCCCCCCCCTTATTAAAACACCTTTAAAAACCCTTATTAAAAAAAATCTCACAATTATACACACTAAGATAAAAACCTGTCTAAAACGGAATTTAAAACTGTTTTATAGGCTTCCGTTTTAGAAGGTTTTACTCTATAAAATAAGATATTGTTTGTATCCAGCAAGTTCAGGTTAAAAATTCTGTGCAGCCACCCGTTCAAAAGGCTGGTTACGCCTATGCAACCACAGAAGAAATAATTCCTTAATATTCGCTAATTCAATAACTGTTAGATTTTTCACCAGTTTTTCAATTCAGTTCAGTTATGTAGTTCTTTTCTGTTAGATTTTCCACCCGTTTTTCAATTAATGCTGTTTTTTTCATTACAAAAGAACATTTTATCGCTTCGTAACTGTTGTTTATTTTCAAACGTTTTGTTACAAATTATTTGACAACCTTGAAAAGTGCTGAGTAATACACATTATCTGAGGATAATTTTGTTATCGTTAACGACTTTTGATTTAAAGTTTCGTTTTCTGTTTGCGGTTGTTGTGTGTTTGTTATTCGCGGTTGTTGAAGAAAGAGGATAAATAAAAAATGATTTCGTCTCTTTTTTATTAAATATCAGAAAGACTGAATTTGATATTTGTGGATTTGATTCCTAAAGGGCTCTTCTGGGGGGGGGGGGGGGGTTCACCCCTTAAACATACACCTTCAAATTTCGCTTATTTAGTTCTCTACCATTTTTAACATGACACCCCTACCCCTTTCGGTGACTCACCTAATTTTGCTCATTTCTTCACTTCATTTCAATCTTTAAAAGGCTATAACTTTGCTTCTATGGGAGCTAAAGCGGGGAAAAAAATTCTAGCATAGCTAACTTTTACTCGCCATTCTTTTTGCTATTTCAATTTTCCGGTTTTTCCCTGTAGGACCATTTTTTGGGAGGGGGGGCAGGGGGGGGCGTTTCTCATTTTTTGATGTAATATGTCTATCGAAAGCTTATGCTTCATACATTACAAATCTAGCATAAAATTTTTTTTCCCGTTATTCTGGGTCACGTTAAGGACCCATAATGGGTTGAAATTTAAATTTCTCAAACTTCTTCGAGGTTTTTTGCCAAATCGGTATCAGAAAAAAATTGTGCCAACGTGATGTGTGTATGACATCTGCGCCACATAAATATTATTCAGTCTTTTTTTATTGCAATTTTTTTATGTAAAACAATATGCATTATTTTTCACGCACAATTGCGCATTAAATGAAAATTGTAATGTAATTTTTGTAGTAGTACTTTATAATAATGAATTAAAAAAACACATTATTTAAAAGTATTTCCTGCACAATAAAATGTTTCCTGATGATTACAAAAAAATTTGTCCTGACAATTCAAAAAATAAAAACGTAATTGTCCAAGTTTTCACTTCTGCCGGCACTCCAAAAATGTCACTTTTTTTTAGGGGGGGGGGGTGAAAATTTTGTGGAAATAAGTCTTATTTTTTATTTATGTATGGATCCATATAAAAAAGTATGAGCTAGTGAACTTTGGAACCATTTTAATACAACTGATATTCCAAATATTAAAATAATTGAGAAAAATTATTAAAAAATTATTTTCAATTTAATCATTTTTATACTAAGTAAATGCAATTAAATTTCTTATAAATTGAATCTGGAATGTTTAGATAAGATTTTAATATTTACAAAATATAAAATACAGTACAATATATTAGGTTTACAGCTTTCTGAAAGACATAAAAATAGTAGGATAAAATTTAGATGAGTTCAAAGTATTAGAATATTTTATTTTGCGCAACAATATTACCTTATTAATATGAAGTAAATGGTAGTTAATTTTTTGTAGCACCCTCTTTTGCGTTCATAATAGCGTACAATCGATCTTGCATACTATACATATCTGCTATTAAAAAACTAGTAAAAAAAACTGAGTCTGGAAAAAATTTCATTCTCTACCATCTGTCCTATCTCATAAGTTTCTTTGTCCTATCAGTTAATATTTGTTTTATGTTTTGCAGCCGCTCTAGTAGTGGCAGCACGCGTTGACTTGCTGTACGAAAATTCAGTAATGCATTTCATCTCAGATTTTAAAACATCAACAGTGCTGATTGAGAAAACGCGGTATACGGAAAATGGATTTTTGAAAAATTCGTTTTCCTCTGTATGTTAAAGAAAGTTTTCTTAATATGTTTTCTTGTACTTTCTAATTTTCCTGTTTTTCGTATTTCCTATCGGATACATTATTTTATATTCAAAAATATATGTGCCTATAGATATTTTCTTAAATGTTGTTACCCCACCAGTGGCTGAGAGATTCTGCCCTCAAAACTGGTAGACGGCAGGCGCTGGATTAGAACAAAACCCAATCGCGGTCGTCAGTCCAATCATTCGGAGTTTTCCGTGGTTTTCTTCGAACTTTGGATTTCCTTGAGTAAATACGGGTTGGGTTCCCTTAGAAAGACCCCCCCCCCTCCACCACGGAGGGCACCCCCTTAGGGCCCATATCCCATGTGTTGTCCGTTTGGGAGCATATTTAGCAATTGTTTATAAATTGTTTATTGTATCCTGTTACAAAAATAACAGGATGTTGGAACCTGTTACCAGAGTTACTGTGGAATGATGTAACCTGTTAACCAAAAATAACCATATTTCCCATCTCTAGTATAAGCAAAACACTTATTTATACTTTCAATAGAAAAATTATAAACATTCTAATCATACTTTATTCATTACAAAACTAGAAGGCAAACTCCAAATATTTCACCTCTTTAAAATATATGTATGCAGATATTCTTAATAAAAAAAAAAATGTATATCTTTTACATTTTGCTTTTATAATATTTTCCATTTTGATTTTAATACCGTAAAATATCCACGCATGCATTATATTTGCATCCTAATCTCAATAAAAACTTACTTCTAAAATTTTCAAAAATAAAAATGTCTTATTTATTAATAAAAAGCAACAAAAAAAAACACAATTCAACTTTTGGACCGCGAAGGTCTCGAACCCGTATCGTCTGGGTACAAGCTCAGCGCTCTGACCATTCGGCCAGCGAGCTCACATTCATTTGTAGCAGATTATCTTTATAATTGGCACCACAAGTAATTACATCCGTGATCTGTTCTCCACCTGTTATTGAGCGCACAGTTGCAGTACCGGTAGCACAGTAGCGAGTACTGAACGCACATCCCGTCCACTATAGGAACCCACTCCATGTACGTGGCTCCTGAGCGCGCGCGTCCAGCGCACGTAACAACTGAACACGGCCAATGACTCCATTGTCACATAACGAATCACGATTGTTTACTCTTTATTGTTGAATTTGTTTTCGATCTTATAATGTTCTTCTTTCCCAGGGTGGTCGACGTGGCCTGGTGAGCTTGTAGGTTGAAATAAGCTCCAGTTTCTGAATAGTTTGTTAGTATTAGATTTATAGAGTAGTGGTTGTTTTTAGAAGTTTTGCGAAAGGATATTCGATCAAGTTACAGGTGAAATTTATTGTTGTTATTCGTCAGTTGTATTTTTCTTTTTCATAGTGGAGTTTGTTACAGTTTGATCTCTGGCTAGCCTCGGCCATTATGTCGGGGACAGAGATTAAAATTACAGAAAGTTTTGGTATTGACAGTGCTGAATTTAAAAAATATAATTGGAATGATTCTAGAGACGCGGAAGAACAAATTAAATATATTCCAGATTTATCAGAATATGTTATCATTTCAGAATGCAAAGATGGAAATTTTCATAGAGTTAATCCAATTCAAGTCAAGAAGGACATTAAAAAGGTATTTACTAGAACCAATGAGATAGAAGTATGTCGTTTCACTAGAAACAATAAAATACTTTTTACTACGAAAAGTTACGAATGTGCTCAAGATATTGTCAGTAAAAGAAAAATTTTTGATAGGGATGTTAGATACAGGTTTATGAGAGAAAATGTTACGTCTAGATTTTTAATCTTTCAGATTGATCCGGAAATAACGATTGGAGAAATCAAAAAGAAATCGAAGAGGAAAATAGCATTACCGTTCAAAACATTAAAAGATTTCTCAGAAGGGACGGAGGCAAAATGGTGCCAACAGGGACTGTTTTAATTACTATATATGGTCATTGTCTTCCAGAATACGTGAAATTGTTTTATGTAAGACATAAAATAAGACTATTTATTGATAGGCCAAGAAGATGCAATGTTTGCCAAAGCTTCACTCACGCCTCTAATAAATGTCCTAGTGAAAAAAAAAATGTAAAATGTGCAGTAAAGACCATCCAGAATTACTCTGTCAAGAAACTGAGGTGAGGTGTGCTAACTGTGGTAAAGGGCACGAGGCTGATGATGCTAATTGCGAAATAAGGAAAAAAGAACAAGATATTTTAACATTAACAAGTTGGAAATTGCACGTGAACGTAGCAAATGAGGTGCGTTCGTACGATAACGAAGTTTTAAAAATATTCAGATCTTGCTGATATAGTAGAGCGTACTTCGGATAGAGTATAGTAGTCGAAATCTTTGTGTTTCTGTAAATATGCAGAAAGTAATTTTTATTACACCTCAGCGACGTATATCTTATTCATAAAATGTGAAATAGTTGAATATAATTAAAACACGCCCCAAACAATGTTTCCCCGTGTAGCATTATGTAGTGGAATACTTTTGTGTGGCCCTGTAATTTAATAATAAAAATTCTTTGCATCACATACTATACAGAATGTATATTTTAGTATATATTTCATAGATTCATGCCAATTCTATTATGTTCGAATGAGTGTAACATCCTAAAAATGCATTTGAAACTTTTTTCCCATTGACCGTAATGGGATACCTTTGATTGTCCCTGTAAATGATCTATGCATCCGACTGTCATAACATTTGAAATGACTCGATAAAATTACGTAATAATTATATGTTTTAAATTTCAAACGATTAAAATGCATTTGAAATTTTTTTCCCCATTGACCGTAATGTAACGGAATCCTTTTGATTGTCCCTGTGGTATTTTATACTTTTACTTTTCAGGTTAAACGGTAGATGGCGCCCCTTGTCCATTCCATGGAATTATGTAAGGAACATAATGTATCTGAGTTCCAGATTAATTGTTCTGTGTTTACAATGTGTATATGTCGTCTGTAGTGCCGTCAGTTTTATTAAATATGTTTGTGTGTAAAAATTCGCCCACCTCGATTATTTTAATACTGTTTATTGCCTTAAATTAATTAGTTTAAAGCAGGCCCGTAGCTAGACCATATTGTCAGGTAGGGCAAAATTTTTTCTAGGGGTGGCAGATTATTTCTTTATTTTTTTAGCGTTCTGTACTTAAAGTGAAAACGAAATCATTATAAGATCATTCTCGTGTCTGTCTGCCCCAATCCTTTTACTCATAAACTGTAAAACGCAGAAAGTTCAAATTGAGGGAAGTAATAAAATCTATTGACCCACATATTTACAGGTTATAAAACATTTACAAATATATTTAAGAGTGGGGGGGGGGGCGGAAGGTAGGGTGTTAATTAAGTTACTTGAAAAAAAAATCTTTTCTTGTATATCGTGTGGGGTATCTTATGAAAGCTTTCGTTACGCTGAACTCAAAAATATGTTTCTTGTAATTTTAGGCATTGTATTTTCAGAGATATAATCGAAAATATAGTGGAAAAATATGTAATACCAAATACAAGGAAATGCCAAATACCCCCCCCCCCCCCATCTAATTCCGAATCTACTAAAATTATGAAAAAATTAATGGTTATAGATGTTAATTTAAACCTTGCAGGAAAACTATAGCGATTACTCTAGGTAGCAGTTTTTGAGAAAAGCACATTTTTCTGTTACACACAAATTTAGATTTGAATGCATTGAGCAAAGGTATTGAGGAACGTTGGCGGTACTTATCGTAGCAGAAATATAAAAGCATTGTTGATAATGATTTTTGAAAAAATTCGTCGATAATTAGCCGAGATATTAACCCTTAAAGACATGGGTGGTTCGGACTAAACAATGAGCGACGGTATACTCTGCGTACCATCGGCTTTTAAAGCCCAGATAATAACTTTTAACAATATATTTGTGTAATGCAGGCGCGGATCCACGGGGGGGGGGGGCGATCGGAGCGATCGCCCCCCCCCCCAAACCAATGTTGAATTCAGACTTTTTTCCAGAAGGGATTTCTGCAACTCCGTCGGAGACATTCTATTGTTCCGGAAAAAACGCGAATTTCATTAAAATGTCGCTAAAAAACGCTAATTTTGTCAAAGTGTCGTGGAAAAAGAGCGAATTTTGACAAAAGATCGCGGGAAAAGCACAAATTTTGTCAAAGGTTGCGCAAAAAAATGAATTTTGACAAAGGATCGCTAAAAAACGCAAATTTTGACACAAGATCGCTGAAAGCTCGAGTTTTGTCAAAGTGTCGCGGTAAAAGTTCGAATTTCGTCAAAAGGTCGAGGAAAAGCACGAATTTTTTCAAATGTTTGCAAAAAAACGTTAATTCAAAGTATCGCGGAAAAAGAGCAAATTTTGTTAAAAGGTCGTGGAAAAAGCGCTAATTTTGTCAAAGGGTTGGAAAAAAGGAAGGCAAAGTATTGCGGAAAAAGTACCAATTTCGACATAGAATCGCTGAAAAAGCGCGAACTTCGACATAGGATTGCTGAAAAAGCGCTAATTTTGTCAAAGTATCGCGAAAAAGCGCGAATTTCGTGAAATTATCACGGAAAAAGCACGAATTTCATCATAGGGTCGCAGAAAAAATGCGAATTTTGACAGTGGATCGCGTAAAAAACGCTAACTTCGACACAGGATCGCTGAAAAGGCGCGATGTTTGTCAAAGTGTTGCGCAAAAAGTTTGAATTTCGTCAAAAGTTCGAGGAAAGAGCGCTACTTTTTTCAAAGGCTTGCAAAAAACTGCTAATTTTGTCAAAGTACCGCGGAAAAGTGCGAATTTCATCAAAAGGTCGCGGAAAAAATGCGAATTTTGAGAGAGGATCGCGTAAAAAACGCAAACTTCGACATAGGATTGCTGAAAAGGCGCGATTTTTGTCAAAGTGTCGTGTAAAAAGCTCAAATTTCGTCAAAAGTTCGCGGAAAGAGCGCTACATTTTTCAAAAGATTGCGAAAAGGGAAGGAAAAGGAACTCGGGAAAAGTGCGAATTTCAAACCGTGAACTTCACCACAGGATTGCTGAAAAAGCGCTAATTTTGTTAAAGTATCGCGAAAAAGCGCGAATTTCGTCAAATGATCACGGAAAAAAAATCACGAATTTCCACAAAGGGTGAGAAAAAAAACGCGAACTTTGACGTAGGATCGCTGAAAAAGCGCGATTTTTGTCAAAGGGCTGCAAAAGAAGCGCTAATTTTGTCAAAGTAGCCCGAAAAAGAGCGAATTTCGTCAAACGATAGCGAAAAAAGCATGGATTTCGTCAAACGAAAATCTCGGAATCGCCCCTCTCAAAACGATTCTCTGGATCCGCTCCTGGTGTAATGCAATACCTAATTACAGTATAAAAGCAATAAAGTTCATAGTTTTGAAAAATATAATTATTTAACTCAAATTAATCACATAAATCACGATTCATACGCATAAGAAAAAAATATATACATCCATTTTAGTACCAGGATTTTTTAAAAGTATTATTTGCCTTGTTTCATGCAAAGCGTTTTCTAAATGGATATAGCGACCCCTACGTAAGGAAGTTTTTGGTAATAAGATGTCTATTTAAAAAAAAAATTCCTTGTGCATGCGAACTTTTCGTAAATATTATGGAGTTCGCGACTAGTTTATTTTGAGTGGGTTGCTTATTACGACTCTTGTACATTTAAAAGTTAATTATAAACCCATCTGGAAAAACGCGTCACGGACCAAAGCGCTTTGCAAATTTGCGAGCATTAAACAAGGGTTTTGTGTAAGCTGCACTAGAAGAAAAAAGAGGTTATTACTATGCTGAATTTAATTTTATGAAATGCCAAATGAAGTTTAAATATACACTACCTTATATTCTCAGCACTGATTTAAGTTTCTTATAAATAGATAATGATAAGATTGAAAAAAAAAGTGTTATACAGAATAGCAATATTTGGTATTATTTAGGCTTCTATCACTTTGAACTTTTATTGTATATTCGTTTACACTTTTATAGAATGCTGTAACTAACCCTACGTTGAATACTCTTTTACAAATTCTTATTATCACGCATGCCAACCTCCGGCTTTTTTTTAAACAAAGAAACATATTTCGAACTAGAAATTTGTTCAGCTGATGAAATTAAAAGGATTTCAAATGACAACTACATTTAATAGTAGACACATTTAATTTAAAAAATTTTCCAGTTGAAAGTATGTTTTCTTTATTTAGAAAAAGCCGGATGTTGGCAAGTATGTATTATTCTTTCAGCAACGATTTTCTTTTTAAAATACAGTTAACGCTTTTGCAACGAGACCCATTTGCTTAATTTTTAATCTTTAATCACCGATTTTTCAAAACAGAAAAAAATTCTGTATTTGAATCTCGAAAATGCTCCAATTAAAAGAGGTATAAACTTTACAATCTATACTAATAAAATCCGTGCGCCTCTGTCTGCTTGAAGCCGATTACAGTTCGCAACGCGGGCGAGTTGGAAGTCGCGAGAGGTGTCTTTCGATTGGAAAAATTCCGGGGAAGTCATTTCGGGCATTTTCGAGACCGTGGGACCAAAATTAAAAAAGTTATGAATTAAAAACCCCTTGGGAATCGGAACGAAAAATGTCTCAAATCCCAAACGGCACTCAAACGGAGCTCCGAGGCAGAACACTGCGCAACCTTGCGGTGAAGAACCTGAACTTTTCCCCTTTGGCTAAAAGAAGAAACAGCCGAAAACCGCTTTTTCTACCGGCGCTAATTGCGTTTTCTTTTGCGCGTTTTTTCTTAAACCATCATGCAGACCGTTTTTAAAGTAGAAAAAACTGATTACATATTCAGAATCTGCGTAAAAATCTGCTTCTGATGAACTAAAAAATACGGAAAAATGTCTTAAGGGTGCGTAGTGCCCACCATGCAAAACCAAATATTTTTAACGGGACTATGGGCGCGAAGCGACCATAGTTCCGATCCACAATCTTTTTTTTTCAAGTGCACGTGACCCACAGTGCGAAATAGCATATTTTTAACGGGACCATGGCTCTTTAATTTACTTTTTTTTTGTGCTTGAGGATTCCGAACACCAAGACTTGCTTATTTAATGAATTTTTTTGCTTATTATATACTGCTTAATACCGAGGTTCGTTTGGAAAAAGTGGCCCAGCTAGCGGGCGTAGCTCGCTAGTAAAAAATAACTGGTGAAGAAAAATGAAGGATTCTGAGAATTTTAAGTTGAACGTATACCAGTCGCACGCCCCGAAGGGATTTATAACTACATATGTTTACTTACGGAACCTTTTGAGCGCGAGTAAAACTCTCACTTGACCGTTTATTTAGTCTTTAATTTGCAGTGCACCTATTACATACATTGCGATTTTAGGTATTTCTTTTCACTTAAAATATGAGAAATTTCTAAAGCAAGAGTTAAATTTTTAAAGTTTCTTCAGAGGCACAGAAAGAAATATATATTAAAGTTTAAAAAATATACATATTTGGTTTAAAGTAAATAAATTGTTTTTATTTTAATTAAATAATTTAAATTAATACATACTTTTAGGTACAATTTATTAAATGAAGGTTCACTATATTTACATTCCACAATAAATTCATAATAAAATAAAAAAAATGAAAATAAAATTGATAGAATAAATAACCAGTGTGTCTTACTCATGATTTAGAAGCAGGCTGTGTTTTCTGTTTTAGTCTATGCTTGTATAGATATGAATAGGTGGCCTTATTTTCAAATAGAACTTATAGTTACAGCTGAAGTAATCTGTTCACGTGCACTCATGTTCTCCAAATACATAACGTTAAAAAAAAAAAAATAAATAAAATTCAAAATGGTTTAACTATGCCTGTAGTGTACAATGAGTTGCTATTTACTCCTCAAAATCGCTGTCCAGTACTCAAAAAATGATCGGGGGCGGCTCGGTTCTGTCAAACAAAGGGTCCCACTCCGCACAATCACAGGGAGGACAAATTAGATCCAGATCGTCCCATTGTAAAATTTTTAAAGACTAACCTTTAAAAAACATTTCATAGTATCTTTTATTTAGAAAAATAAACCCTTAAACACTTTAAAGAATATTTCATAGGAAAGAACGCAATTTTGAGACCAAAGAGGGTAAAAGTGCGGACAGACATAACCACTACTTGCGGTCACTTGTCGGTGTATTTTATATTCGCAGGCGGTGTGTTTTATGTATGACTTTTCCATGTCAAGGAAGGAAAACTCACTTTAACTGCAGGATAGGGAGCCTTTCAATCAAGTGGCATTTAGATCGTTATCTTCTGAACTATTGTAATCTTCCCCTTTTCTATTGTCAATAAACCGCAGAAAGAAAGAAAAGATATTTTTGAATTCAGTTGAAGTTGGGTAAAACACACGTGTTCCCGGCCTCTTTTTAAAAGAACCCTCTTCCCAAAGTAAACATAACAAAAAACAGAGAAAAATCCTAATGCGTGACATTTGTTGTTTATTGTAATCAGTCAGAGTTTACATGTAACAGCAACTAACTGTCAAGTATAACGAAAACAATATTGTAAACTTGTTCACAGTAATTTCAGAATCTTTTGGTTTCAGCCGGCTTTCTAACGATAAATTTCGTATGATGACAATTGTACAAAGAAAGCAATCTTTAGGAATATAAGCTAATCCAGATTTGTTTAATTTGGAGCGGTGTGGGGCAATTTCTACAAAGCGAAAATGTGAGGAATGCAGAACGCCTTAATTTCTGGCAGAGGTCTGTTAAAAAGAGAGAGAAAAAAACTTTACAGATAATTGTTTTGCCATTTCCAGTCTAAAAACTTAATTTAGGAGAAGAAGGGGAAATCTGGCATGAAGAACGAAAAACGGGAATTTCAATGTTGTAATAATAACAATTTTTTAAAAGGAAATTCTTAGCAATGAAATGATCGGAATGTCGAATTTCATTCTAGGTTGGTTAAAAAGGTGGAAAAATATAAATTTAATGTTTTGCCCCCTTTTTTTTCTTCTTATTTTTTAGAAATTTAATGTAGAGTTTTGCGCTAGGTCGGGCAAAACTTTTTCCAGGTCGGGCTTCGCCCGACCTGGCCCCCCCCTGGCTACGGCCCTGGTTTAAAGATAGTATAATGGCGACGATGTTTAAAAACTTTCTACCGTAAAAATATTGAGAGAATAACGGCGCGCCAAATAGAAATGGCTCCTTCTTCCGTTTTTGAGTTCAACAACTATACAAGGTAACAGCAGCTTTCCAGAATATATCAGCAGCTATAAAACAAGGGGGTGGTAAGTACATTGAATTTTAAAGTACTTTTTTTTCCTGTCTTATTGCATAAAAAATACGATGTTCTCATTTAAAGAATATGATGATAAAGTAGAAACATTTCAGGATTATATTAAACGCCTGGAGCAGAATTTTATTCTGAATGAATTAAAAGAGGAAAAAAAAGTTGCGGCCCTTTTATCTTGCATGGGCCCTAAGCTTTATAATTTACTGAGTAATTTATGTTTCCCGAAACAATGTGAAACATTAAAATATTCTGAGATTGTTGACATATTGATAAAGCATCTAAGCCCCGCCCCCAACAAATTTATTGAAAGAATAAAATTTCGTAAGTGTTACCAAAATGAGTCGGAATCAGTTCAAGATTTTGCTGCTAGATTAAAGAAAAATACAACTTTTTGTTGTTTTACGGGTGATACATTAAATGAAAATTTATTGGAACAATTTTTACGCGGTTTGAAAAGCGAAAGCATTCAAAATAAATTGATTACGCAAGTAGACGATTTAACTTTTGAGAAAGCAGTTGAAAAAGCTTTATCATTACACAATGTAGATATTGAAATTTCTGAAATTAAAAATAAAAATTTCAGTATTAATAAAATTTCAAGTTCAAAGAATGTACACCCAAAGAAATTTTCTAACGACTGTCAGAAGTCAAATGTCAACAATCAGGTAAATAATACAATTCCTGAAGCAAATAAAAGTAAATTAAAATGTTATAGATGCGGAAATACTTCTCATCTAGCCAATTCATGTAGATTTATTAATGCTACTTGTAAAATATGTAAGAAAAAAGGCCATATTAGAAAAGTATGTAGAAGTAAAACTTTCCAAAAACACGTAAATTCGGTAGATACAGTAAATGTATTAACTATAAAAAATACAGGTGCAAATCCTATTAAATTATCTGTGTTAATTGAAAATAAAGCACGAGCTGACATGGAGTTGGACACAGGTTCGGGAATTTCTGCTGTTCCTTTAAAAAGATTTCGCAGAATTTTTCCTGATTATAAAATATTTCCCCCAGATGTTCAGTTAAAAACTGCAACTGGTGAAATTTTTAAACCTGTGGGTTATGTTGAAGTAAATGTTACTTATGAAAATAAAACAGAAAAGTTAAAATTATATTTGATAAAAGAAGATACTTTTCCATTATTATTTGGCCGAGATTGGGCCTCTGAATTCGATATTTTTCCACATAATTTAAGATCTGTTTATGTTAATGAGACTGTAAATTATTCTGATAAATTACAAGAATTGTTAAATGATTTTTCTGATTTATTTTCTGATAAAGTAGGGGAAATTAAAGGGTTAAAAGCAGAGCTTTACCTTGAAAAGGATGCTACACCCATATTTTGTAAAGCTAGGACTGTTACTTATGCACTACGTGCTGCAGTCAATGAGGAATTACAAAGATTAGAAGATGCTGGTATAATTAAACCAGTTACGAATAGCAAGTGGGCAACCCCGATTGTTCCAGTGGTAAAATCTAATGGTAAAATACGTTTATGCGGAGACTTTAAAGTTACATTAAATAAATATCTGAAAGTAGAAAAATATCCCTTGCCTAAAACAGAAGATATGTTAGCTACTTTAAGTGGTGGTGTTCATTTTACAAAAATTGATTTGAATCAAGCATACCTCCAATTGCCCGTTGATGAGGAATCCCAGGAATTATTAACCATTAATACACCTAAAGGATTATTTCAGTTTCTTAAATTACCAATGGGTCTTAGTAGTTCTCCTGCTATATGGCAAAGAAAAATCGAACAAATTTTAAGTGGAATTGAGGGAATTACAATTTTTATTGATGATATAGGAATTACTGGGGAAACAGATGAAATTCATTTACAAAGGTTAAAGCAAGTATTAGAAAGGTTGAGAAATTATAATATTCGGATAAATAAGGAAAAATCGTTCTTCATGGCAGATGAAATTACTTATTGTAGGTATAAAGTGGATAAACATGGTATTCATAAAACACCAGATAAAATAGAAGCAATTGTAAATGCCCCTAAGCCAGAAAATGTTTCCCAGGTAAAAGCATTTCTTGGTCTTGTAACTTATTATGCTAAATTTGTACCGAATTTATCGACAATTGCACATCCTTTGAATAATTTGCTTAAAAAGAATGTGAAGTTTAACTGGTCTTACAAATGTGATCAAGCGTTTAAAAAAATAAAAAGAGAAATTACTTCTGACAGAGTGCTGACGCATTTCAATCCGAAATTACCTTTAATCTTAGCTACTGATGCTTCTCCATATGGTATCTCTGCAGTTCTTTCGCATGTTATGCCAGACAAGACTGAAAAGCCTATTGGATTTGTATCCAGAACCTTGAATAATGCCGAAAAACGGTATAGTCAAATAGATAAGGAGGCATTAGCAATAATATTTGGTGTTAAGAAATTTTTTCAATATTTGTACGGTAACAGATTCACTTTGTTTACTGGTAGTAAACCACTAGTTTCAATTTTTTCACCTTCTAAAAGTATTCCTGTTTTATCAGCTGCTAGAATGCAAAGATATGCCATATATTTACAAACGTTCCAGTATGACATTCGCTATAAGAAAACTACTGAACACGGTAATGTCGATGCACTTTCACGTCTTCCATTACGTAGTGAAGATTTACCCCACGAATATAATTCAAATGAGAGACTTGATGAATCGGAAATCATTCAAATAAATCAACTTTCTGTTTTACCTTTAAATGCTAAATATTTTGCTTCAGCTACAAAAACCGATCCTCTTTTGCGACAAATTTTTCCTCACCTCATTTCTGGCTCAGAAATTCCAAAGAATTTACTTTTTGGTGGTAAACAAGAAGAATTTACTCTTCAGCATGGTTGTATTTTAAAAGGTTGTAGGGTAGTTATCCCAGAAATTCATCGACAACAAATATTAAAGGAATTACATTTTGGTCATTTTGGTATAGTGAAAATGAAATCTTTAGCCCGTAGTTTTGTATGGTGGCCAGGAATAGACCATGATATAGAAGATATTGCAAGAAATTGCTCTATTTGTGTAAATTTGAAAAATAATCCTCCTAAAGTTGATACACATCATTGGGAATGGCCTACTGCTCCATGGCAGAGAATTCATATTGATTATTTTGGTCCTGTTAAAGGAAAAATGCTTTTGTTAGTGGTTGATGCTTATAGTAAATGGCCAGAAGTATTTATAGTTCCTAGTACAACTTCAGAAAATACAATTATTTGTCTTTCTTCTCTCTTTGCCCGATACGGTTTTCCTATTTCTTTGGTATCAGATAATGCTAGGCAGTTTACATCTGAAGAATTTGAAATGTTCTTAAAAAGTCATGGTGTAAAACATAAGTTTAGTGCACCGTACCATCCATCTACAAATGGACAGGCTGAGAGATATGTGCAAACGGTCAAACGTGGATTAAAAGCCTTAGCGTCTGAACCAGGTACTTTACAAATGAAGTTGAATAACTTTCTTTTGCAGTACAGGAAGATGCCACATGTTACAACGGGGGAAAGTCCTGCATCTTTATTTCTAAAGCGTCACATAAGAACAAACATAGATTTGATCGTGCCGAATGTTGCAAATTTTGTTCATGAAAAGCAAACTGCAAGGAAATCTAAAGTTAAAGTAAAAGAATTTGAAATCAACCAGAAAGTAGCTGTAAGAAATTATACTCCAGAAGCCAAATGGAAAATTGGTCGAATCGTAGCAAGAGAAGGGAAATTACATTACAGAGTTCAAGTTGGTTCAAATATTTGGAAGAGGCATGTGGATCAAATAGCTAATGTAGGGGAAGATATTTCTTTAACTAATGATCCAAATTCAGAAGAAAATGTCACAGAAAATTTGAGAAGCGAAAATGCAAAGGTGAAGCAAGATGATTTTCCACCTTACAGTCAAGTTTCACAGATCCGCAACCAGTTGACTCTTATGTTCCAGTTGCTCCAGATCCTACGCCAACTGACTTTCATAATCCTGATTCTTCGAGTTCTAATTCAGCTAACTCTGATAATATTCTCCAAAAACCGTCGGTTCCTACTAGTGCTACAGTTGATGCTCCTGAACATGTAAAAATTAATTCTTCTTCTTCTCCACAGGTACTTAGAAGGTCCAGAAGACATCGAAGAGCTCCTGACCGACTTCATTACTAAGTGGGGAAGAGCTGTGGTATTTTATACTTTTACTTTTCAGGTTAAACGGTAGATGGCGCCCCTTGTCCATTCCATGGAATTATGTAAGGAACATAATGTATCTGAGTTCCAGATTAATTGTTCTGTGTTTACAATGTGTATATGTCGTCTGTAGTGCCGTCAGTTTTATTAAATATGTTTGTGTGTAAAAATTCGCCCACCTCGATTATTTTAGTACTGTTTATTGCCTTAAATTAATTAGTTTAAAGATAGTATAGTCCCTGTAATTGATCTATGCATCCAATTTTCATAACATTTGAAATGACTCGACAAAATTACGCAATAATTATATGTTTTAAATTTCAAACAGTTAAAATGCGTTTGAAACTTTTTTCCCCATTGACCGTAATGTAACGGAATCCTTTTGATTGTCCCTGTAATTGATCTATCCATCCGATTTTCATAAAATTTGAAATGACTCGACAAAATTATGGTATAATTATGTATTTTAAATTTCAAACGATTCGGTTGGGTAGTTTTTGCGTTGTTATATGCGGACGGACAGACAGACAGATAGACGGACAGACAGACAGACGGACAGACAGACAGACGGACGGACTGAGCGACAACAATAGGTGCTACGTATTTACATAATTACGAACGCATCTAAAAAGCGAAAAACATATAACGCTAGCCGAAGCACGGAGGCAAATTAATGTCAGAGGTGAAAAGAGTTATGCGGAGAAAGTTAAAAAAGAAAATATATATGAAAAATTTCAAAAAATAGTACTGCTAATAGACTTTAAATTCCAGCAAATAATGGATAGTTTCATGGAATTAGCTTCAGCTATAAGTAACATGTTTCATTAGAGAGAAGTTCAAAAAGAAAACATGGAGGAAGATAACGTTAATGTAATGTCCGAAAAAAAAATCCTAGAGAGGCTATTGCTGAATTTTGCAATAGATTGAGAGGTAAGAAAATGAAACTAAGTGATCAAGACCAGAATAACGACTTATCGCAATTATTAGTGACTCCGGAAAGTGAAGAAATGATTACCGACCTTGATGGAGTGCCATAGAACTGTTTGGTGTGGTGTTGGTGTACCGGGTGTTTTTATGTATTGTGGACTGGTTTATTCAAGTATTTTGGTTTTTCCGGTGAACTGCTCGTTAGGAAGAGTTGGGGTAAGTGTTGTGGTTTTTAATGTTTGTTAATTTTTAGGTTGTTCTTTTTTATTGCTTACTCCTAATCGATGGATAGTTTTATAATGCAGTGGAATATCAGAGGAGTTAAATCAAATTTGCCCTGGCTTCGTACTGGTATTTTCCGAAATAGCATGATATGGGCATTTCAAGAAACGTTATTAAATCGTAATTCGTCTCTTTATTTTAAGAACAGGAATGTGTTCCGGGTCGATAGGGAAGGTGGAGGTTTGAGGAATGGTGGGGGTTTATTGTTGGCAGTAAATAATCGTCTTCCAGTAAAAATTGTTAACTTGCCGGTCATTGTCGAGATCACGAGTTTCAGGCCACTAAAGTGTGGTACAAAAAGCGTTGGATCACTATCATCAATATCTATGCGCCTAAAGGTTTTAATGCGGTTAATTGGTTGGAAAATATTAAAGGTTTAATTGGTGTAAATTATATCATCGTGGGGGATTTTAATATTAATTTTCTGAACTGGCATAATAATCCTAAAAAGGTAAAGCTAGACAATCTGGCAAACTGGATCAATCGGAATGATGTTGTGCTAATGAACTTTGACAAGGTCACAAGGTGTCAGTCTGGGGGAGGCGGCTCTCTATTAGATTTAACCTTGGTATCTAATAATTTAGTTCGGTTTTTTGATATTGCAGTTCAGTCAGACCCGATGGGATCCGATCATTACCCGATCTGTATCTAGGAGGTTTGTGACGGCAGAGACCTTAGGAGAGAATTTTGGAGTCAAGTTAATTGGGATGGTGTGTGGTCGAAACTAAATGGAATTAATGATCAGGTTTCTGATGGGGGTGTAGACATTTGGACTCAGGAGGTTATTAGTGCCATTGAGTCGAATTCGACGAAGGTATAATTAGAAGGGTTAGAAGGGATAATCTCCCTCCTTGGTGGGGGGTCATCTCGCGTCGTTTGCTTGCGCTTAAAAGGTACTATCATAGGAAAGCAGTTCGGTTAGCTAGTGTGGATCTCTGGTGTAAATATAAGATGTATAACGCTAAACTTAAAAAGGAAATCAAAAAAGATAATAAAAGGTTCTGGGATGATGTGACGAGGGAGGCTGTAAGGGGATCGAGGATTTATAAAATTTTAAAAAGTATGAACAGGAAGGATACAGGCGAAAATAATACCGATTTTATTTTCCCTAACTGTCCACCTGATGCTGTTTCTCAAGCTAATAATTTATCTGTAATTTTTCAAAATTGTCCCGTTAACCAAAAAATTCCTATCGATTTCTCTGGCGATGACGGGATAGATTTAAAATTTTCTTTGGATCAATTGCAGAAAGTAATTAACAAAAGTAAATCTTCTACGCCTGGTATCGATGGGATTAAGACGAGTTTTTTAAAAAAATGAATACTCGGATGCTTCGTCAATTACTTGACATGTATAACCAAATTTTGATCACTAAAAATATTCCAGAGATTTGGAAAGAAGTCATCATGATTCCCATAAGAAACCGGGAAAAAGCAGAAATGATATCAGTGGTTATAGGCCCATAGCTCTGACTGTTTCGAGCAAGAAACTTTTTGAAAAATTGATTTTAGAGATTTTATTCAACTGGAGCATTGATAGGAAAAATTTTCACTCTCATCATTACGGTTTTATTCCTTTTCGTGATTGTGAAGGGACTTCTTATAAAATTTTCAATGACATTAGAAGGGCTAAACTAACTAAGAAGAAGGGGTTTTTAATTGCTTTAGACATCAAAGGTGCATATGATAACGTGTGGTGGGATGGTCTGCTGTGGAAATTAAAAAAGCTAGGTCTAGGTGCTGATCTTTGTGTCCTCATTCGGAATCTTATACAAGAGCTCAAAATTCGGGTTAAATGGAGAGGTCGTCTTTCGGATTTTTTCTATTATTATAGGGGCTTGTTGCAGGGGAGTCCGTTGTCTCCTTTCCTGTTTGCAATTTACCTAGTGGATATATTTGAAATTTTCGATTCAAGAATTCAATGTGTAGTTTATGCGGATGACATCTTTTTATATGGGTTTCATGATAATATTAATTGGATAAAAAACATGTTACACGAAAACATTAACAGGGTAATTCAGTGGCTTCAGGCTTGGAACCTGGAGGTTAATCCTAATAAATGTCAAATAATGAAGATAGGAAAATGGGAAGAGGGAGAGGTAGAAAATTTTATTATTAAAGGACAAGATGTAGACTACGCTGATAATTTGAGAGTGCTAGTTGTTCAGTTCAATAAACATGGGAACTTAAAAAATCATATAGATATGCTGAGAGAGAAGGCAAGCAAAAGATTAAATATGATAAAAGTGATAGCTGGAATTGGATGGGGTACCGAGACTAAATACCTTATTCAGATAACAAAAAGTAGTATTGGCGCTTTATTAGACGGGAATCCCAGAATTTTAATGCACTGCAATAATAAGGAAAGTCGTCAACTCCAAGTGATTTGCAATGTTAGTCTCAGGTGGGCTAGTAGTCTGTCTAAGTGGTGTCCGATTCCTATTTTATTAAAAGAAAATAACGTTTGGAGGCATGATCTAAGGAGAGAATTTCTCGCTACTAAACGTACTATAACGGAGTGTAAACATGAAGAATATACGGATGTACTTTCTCAGGACCTGATTTATAGGGAAAAGCATAGGTTGGGGAACTTCAATACAAATGTTGCGGAGATGATCACTTACAAATGGGGTACCAAGATTGACAAAGAGGTTCAGATAGTAATTAACAACTTGCCGTTCCAAAATAAAGACTTTCCGGATGACGTGATAAAAAATTCTTTTCAGAGCTTTTTAAGTTGCTATAAGGATAATGCTATCTTTATAGGCACAGATGCTTCTAAAGATCATCAGACTACTGCTATTGGCATAGTGAATCAGAACACTGGCAGTCGATTAGCTCTCCAAATTCCGCACATTAATTCAATTTTTTCGGCGGAGGCTATTGCACTATTATTTGCAATAAAATTTTATGCCAAGGAGAAGGGAAATTATTTTTTTATCACAGATGCTAAAAGCGTTTTTGTGGCCTTAAAAAATGCTCATCGGAAATCAGTTGCTATTATTACTCGTCTGAGGAATGAAGTCAATATGAGGAGGTTGGAGAATTATGGTATCACTTTCATCTGGGTTCCCGGACATAAAGGTATAGAAATCAACGAAGTTGCGGATAATTTAGCTAAACATGGTCCCTATAGTAATGTTTAGATCCCCTGGTTTTGTCCGGAGGATTGGATTACGGATATTAAAAAGAATAAGAATAAGGAATCGCATTGGGAGTGGGAGGAATATTGCAAAAACAATAAGGAGCGCTGTTGGAATTATGATAGCATAGGGTATCCTCATCATACTTTACACAGAAAGAGTGGTGTAGTCTTTACAAGATTTCTAACTAAAACTGTTTTAACTCTTGGTCGGAAAAACAATTTCCGTAAAGGTGGTGATGCGAGGTGCAACTTATGTCGTGAGGAGGATCAGACGGAAGAGCATTTAGTCGTACGATGCAAAAAGTTTACTGGAATTCGTGAGCAGCTATATAAGAAGTTACAATTGTCGAGAAATGTTTCGTATGTGGAGCTTTTTGAGGTAGCAGGGAAAAAAGGTGGTGTTTATCTTAAATGGTTTTCTAGTTTCTTGGAGAAGATTTATATTGATTGTCCTAGCTGGCTTAGCGGGAATTAGCAGTGGTCATTTACGCATGGTGGTTTCGGTGTCTGGTGATGAATTTTTTGGAAGGTAGTATAGTTTTTGGGAAACTTGATGTTAACTCCGTGGTTCGTCTGTGGTTATCGGAGTGAGTTTGGTTAGTTGAATTTTGAGTTTTGTGGTCTGTGCTTAGGGGAGGTTAAGGTGTAGGTTTTTTGGTCGGTGTTTGCGGATTAAGACAGCTATAAAGAAATACAAAGCTGCTCACCGGGTCCACGCGGGCCTAAACAACAACAACAACAACAACTTCGATCTTATAAAGTGGGGATGCACAACCTGTGGCCCGCGGGCCAAACTGATACCACTAATTTTATGCAGAATAATTTTCCATATAATAATGACAGAAACTTTGCTATGAAATAAAGCAAACGTCACTTTTCAAATATTCTGGTGGCAAACGATTTTCTGGCAAAAAGGTTGTGCATCACTATTATAAAGTATTTTCTTTTAAGCATTAGTTAATGGTGTAAAATAGTTAATTCACAAATGTTTTAAAATGGCATTATTAGTGCATGTTTTGCATTATTAGTGCATATTAATTTGCATGTTTTTTGTGAAATAGTTACTGTAATTTTGTGAGTGAAATTCATCAGCTGCATATTCTATGCCATTATTTTACTCATTCATTTAATAATTTGGATACCCTCTCATATTCGTCTGGAAATGGCCAAAATGGGAAAATTTTTTATACATGTTGGAGATTTTTATTATTTTCTCTCAGTATTTTTTTAGTATTTTTTGGCTGTAGTTAATTGTGTTAATTTATAATAGATTTTTTGCCTTACTTTATTCTTTTAAAATTTATGTACCGTAATTTCGGGTGTATAAGCCGCAGATCAAACAATTCTTTTTCGACCCAGAATTTTTTAAGAAACAAATTTAACTACTTAGATCGCCGTAAATATTTGTATTCAATCACTAAATAAGATTTCTGGGTCCAAAAAGAATTATTTGATCCGCGGCTTATACACCCGAAATTACGGTATTTACCATTTTTTATTACAATCCCTCCCCATCCACCATATAGTTTTGCTATAGTTTTGAATGCAGATTTCTATTGAAATTTTCTTTTTTTCTTTTTAGATTTTTCCCTATGTTTAATCTTTGTATTTTCAAAATTGTTTAAACCTAAAGTGGCTATGATTGACCACAGTTGTTGCAATGTTTTATCATCCTTTTAAAAATGCAAACACTTCATTTTGACGGGCTGTCTTCTAGTATACAATAAATACATTAAACCCAAATGAAGTGAAATATTAGCCAGAACCAGGAATCGAACCTGGGATCACAGCTCGATTACTCGCTCTGATTAATTTTTCATTCCAGTTGGGCTTATTGTATTTATTATATGTATGTCTGTGTAATACTTGTATGTACCTTTAAGAGTTGAATTCGGGCTTTATTTCTGTGTACATGTGTGTTTTAATTTGTTAAACCTGTTTATGAAAGTTTTTGTAGTTTATCTCTAAAAGGAATGGTTTGGGTGGCAGCGTCACATTTTTACTACCAATTTTAGCGAAAAAATATATTGATAGTTTAAATGGTATAGGTAACGTAGGTGCTATTCAGCTGGCATATCAGCGAGGCTATTGACACAGAGACTGATGCAAGGTTGAAAGATTATTGTCGAAATTATAGATATTACCACAATTCGATGCAGTTATTTGTAATTGCTACGCTATTCCTTTATTGTTGCTGCGTGTAATGTGATACTAACATTGGTATGCCAACTAACTCATAGTTTCTCTCTCTGTATTGTTTAAACCATCATGTATGAAAAAGCGGTCGATAAAACTGGTTGCTAAAATGTAATATTGCATCTCGTCATAGAAAAGCCAAAGAAAAGCGACTCTATAAGCAAATCCTCTCTAAAAATTAAAAAAAAATTCATGATAATTTTTCATATGTGAATGTAAGGTAATTTTTTAAACAGATCAATGTAAAAACTATAGCTCGTCCATTAAGGGAGACCCGTAAGAAAAAAACCAAAATTTTTATTATTGATTTTAAAGTAATGAATTTTGGTGTACTATTTAAGAATCTTCTTGTAAGGTATAATTAGCAAAAAAATTCACTTTTTATTAAAAAGTATATTTTTTATGGGGATTTTTATGATTTTTTTTGTCGAAAAATACACTTTTTAAAATTACTACTCCTCATTCAATTTTCAATATTTTGGTATTACTAAAATTTCTTAAATAGTGTTATAGTATATAGAAAAGAACTAAGGAGAGATATTTTTAATTTTCTATTTTAATCGGCTAAAACAAAATAAATAAAAATACGCATGGTAAATTTCCTTAAATTCGTTATAATTTTCATGTTTACCAATTTATGTAAAATTTTCAGAAATAGTTACAAAAAATATCTCTCCTTACTTTTGTTGCAAATTTTTTTAAGATTCTAAAAACATAAACACTTTGTTTCTAAATCATTTTACCACTGAGCCTTAGTACTTTGAACTTAGGCAAAATATGAAAAAAGTCATTTTCAGGAAAACACGTTTTAAATGGTCGCTAGTCCTTTAAACTCTATAGTAAGTACAATTTAAAAAGCTCATTTTCTACCTGTTACAAGTGTCCCCGGGTTCTGAAATTTTGCATGGATATTCACAAATATGTATTTTATCGTTTTCTGAGAAAAAAAAAAAAAAAATTGAACTTTTGATGATTTTTGGCCGAAAATGGGGTACGGGTCTCCCTTAAATAATGTAATTTTTTTGTATAGTTTGACAGTTTATTTATTTATTTTGAGACATAATAAACTCTAAAACTACTTTTTCAGTTACCATTGAACCATAATCTAATATCTGAACGCACAGTTTTCTATAAAGTGTCTAGAAAATTAAATGAAATCACGCTAGATTTTGTTAAACTCTTCTGAATCATGCACTTTCCCATGTTCTGAAATACATATCACGCAAATTTCGTATTCTTATTATTACTGATTTTTGCCTATGTTACTCTGAACAGAGATTCTAACCCCTCTTATATTATATTTGACAGTTTACTTAAAATGTAGATAAATGCACCATTATTACCTTAAAAGAGCCACTAAAGTTTTTAATTCCAGTTGTCTGATTTCGAGTTCTTTCGTCAGATGTTTTTCATATTTGTCTTCTTCAGGCACGTCATCGATCTGAGCCAAGTACAGAGCGGTAATGGCTCGATGTGTGTTTTTCGCCCAGCCATGTGCGACTGATTGTTCCATCAACCATTTCCTGACCTTAATTTGGGTGGTGTTTGCTTCTGCAACCGAAGCGACTCCTCTCTCTGAAAAGTAAAATCAATTATAAGGAAATGATGAGTTAGTAAACACGTTTTTCATATGCTGACAAAAAGAATATCATTTACTATTTTTTTTTTTAAGAAATAAATTAAAATGAATTTTTTAGTTGAGAAATCTAAAAGAGAAAATAATTTTGTTAAAATTTATCTTATGCAAATTTTATTAAATGTATAGCAATGGGAACACATAGCAGCATGCTCATTCTTAAGGTAAGATTAAAAGAAAAATAGGCATTACAAGAGAGGTTCAATAATTAATGTCCCTAGTGATTATAAAAATATTTGCACTGCGATGGATTTTATGGAATATAGAAGTATAATGTCTTAGATGCCTATATGTTCAATTTCAGAACCGTAGTTGCTATATTCACATAGTTTTATAGGAAGGAGTGGGGGAGAAAGGTCTAATTTTAGTTTATGGGGCTAGATTTGTTACAGTGGATAAGACGTAACTGCTGTCATTTGGACCCGAGATCACAGTAGTATAACCACATCTCATTCATTGGGCTCATAAGCTCCAAATCAGCATTTCACTCTGAAACCCCCCCCCCCCTCCTTAAAAGCTTCCTCAAAAATTGGTTTTAAAATCTAAAACTATGTTAACCCTTTAAATGTCTAACCGGGGTTTTCTGTCACGCAACTTTTGGAATCAATGGCTTATTTGGCACAAAATCGCTATTAAAACTATTTTTTTTAATTGAATAAGATAAATAAATATGCAAGGTTATCAAATAAGAATTTCTCCGGCCAATCATTTTCATATTTACTATTTTATGAATCGCTAACCCCTTGAGCTCTGATGGTAGAATTTTCTACCACATAATTTTAATTCCGATATGTCACAATGACACCAGAAAATTCGACCAAATTTATTTAAAATGTTTAATGCCTTTTTTCGTGTTTAAGGTTAACCGGTTTTTTTCTTTGAAAAATTCTGGTGCCAATGTGACATTTGGAATTTTGAAGAAATTTACACCCCAGAGCTCAAAGGGTTAAACATGAATAGAAAAATCTGCCGGACGCTTAAAGGGTTAATACAGAAGCTACATTTCTGAAATTGAGCATGTAAGCATTTAAAACATTAGGCTTCGATATTCCACATCAGCCATCACAGTACAAGTATTGTATATACACTAGGGAAAACAATTATTGAAAAACCACATAATATGCATAATTCAAAAGTAAATCTTAACTTTTATTAACAGCAAGTTTGAAGACCATTAAATATGTTAGAATTTGAGTTTTTTTTATCATTTTATGCATATTACTACTGTCCATATTAATGGACTTTGTACAACCAAACTATCCATATCTTCAGATAATCGGATGTAACGTGGTTCATATTGAAGTAAATAAGTTACTTTACATTCTAGTTGCGAAATATTGAAAGGTTTCATGATCAATTATTTTATTTTTTTTCGTGTTTTAATTTTCGGAAGATTTTTTGTCTCTTCTGAAAGACATTTCTTTTTTTAGTTGTGTCGCTTTAACACTCAACATCGAGTTTTACAAAGAATACGTGACAACAGAATTGAACCATTTAATGTTATTATTGCACTGAAGCTGTACTATTTTAATTTCTTTTCGCATCATGTGATCTACCATTATTCATCGTAGACCAGGAAGTTGTAGCACAGACAATCGCCTCATTGAGTTCACGACTGAAATTCCAAACTAAGTTAAAACTCGATTCGCATATTAAAACACAATCGGTCTGCCATTTCATATCTTGGTGGAAAACACCCGAAAACCCGATTTTGGTGGTTGACTAGTAGATTTAGCATTGTATTTTCCTGCACTCGAAGGAATGAAGACATGGAGGACACGAGGCCGAAAAACACAATGGTAAACTTAAAGTGCTATTACACATAAAAATTGCAAGCGACAAAAATCGCCTGCGTTTTTTCGTGTTCTTAGCATTTCGTTGGCTGTTCGAAAAGAGGCTTTACCATCATTTGGATTTCCAAGCATTTGATTGGCTCTTACTGGCGACTCGCTTCGTTCCAGGCGTCAAAGACGCTCCGACAAAAGAGAATCGCTCGCTACCAAGCGACTCCCCTGGTCCCATAGGATAACATGGAGACGCCTGCAATTTGACGTCTGCAGCACGACGCGTGTAATAGCACTTTTAAAGTGCTATTACACGTAAAAATTGCAAGCGACAAAAATCGTCTGCTTTTTTTCGTTTTCTTAGCATTTCATTGACTGTTCGAGAAGAGTCTTTGCCATCATTTGGATTTCCAAGCATTTGATTGGCTCTTACTGGCGACTCGCTTCGTTCCAGGCGTCAAAGACGCTCCAACACAAGAGAATCGCGTGCTAACCAAGCAACTCCCCTGGTCCCATAGGATAACATGGAGACGCCTGCAATTTGACGCCTGCAGCACGACACGTGTAATAGCACTTTTACGAGTCAACCACTAAAATCGGCTTTTCAGGTATTTTCCAACAGTATATGACTTGGCAGACCTATTCCGTTTTTGTATGCAATCCAGTTTTAACTCATTTTAGAATTTCAGCCGATAACTCGTTGAGGTGATTGTCTGTTTTGCCGCCTCACTATCTGTGGATAAGGCATAGAGTTGTTTCATCACTGGGATACCTCTGGATCATTAACCTAGTGATGGATTGAAATTTCAAAATTGATTAAAATCGTCATCGTATAAAATAGAATCGGTCACAGTAAGAACCGATTCCCAAATTCCAAAATCTATACTTGAATCGGTATTTCGATATTTACAGATTCACACAGATAAGTTCAAAAATATTAATTCAGAATTTGCCGAATCAACAAAAATGTAACGACCGCGAAAAAAGAAAAGAATAAGAATAAGAATAAGTAAAAAAAAGAAAAGAAAATAGCGAACTGACAAGTCTGCCTCCCATTAACAAATTTCTTAAAATACTATGTAGCATTTATTGGTGTATATCAGTTATGCCAATTGTTCAGTAAAAGGTTATGGTTTGGATAGGACTCTCTACGTACCACAAAAATCCTCATCGGATGCATCTTCGCAATCGTATCTTCTGTCACATACTTGGCTTTTGTGGATGCACTGATGGGCAGAACATCTGAAATGATCTGCGCGAGCACACATAATGGTTTCTGAAATGAAAAAAAGAATTATTTTAACACTTTAAAATGTGATTTTTTTTATTTTGTTCGGAAAACATTATATTTGGGTCTATTTTTGTTACTTATCCATTAATAAAAATTATTACTTACACACCATACGTAGTATAGGGTAAGTCTTGCAATCGTTTTGAAAATCGAAAAATTTTTTTGACGGGTTTACACGTTTCAGACACTGGAGATTCCGAAAAAATATATTTTTAGAAAAAAAATTTGCCGTCCGCCCGTCTGTCTGTCTGTAACCGCTTTATCTCCCGAACAAATTAAGATAGAGACTTGAAATTTTGTATGTGCTTAGTATGTAAGAATGGGACGAAGCTTATTTAATATCAGAAACCAGGATAATCCGGAACTATTTTTTTTCGGACTCTCGAAAAATTCGTTCTGATGAAAGGTATATAAAATTTTCGAATTTTTTTTATTTTAAGATATGAACATAAAAGACAATAAAATAACACAAATTTTGCATAAAAATCGAAGTCGATCGGATTATTATTTATCGAGATATTTCTAATCGTGTTTTACACATTCTTTGATTTTTCATAACCCTGTATTTCATTCAAATTTCAATTAAAAGATATATTTTAATTGAAAATGAGACACTTAATTCGATGCAACAAACCGTTAGTGAATATGATAATTATTTTTGGAGTTGTAAGGATGTTTCTTTTATGCAATTCAGTGCTACTTGAGTAGTTTGGCGTTTTATACAATTTGTCGAAATTGGCTCAGCAGCAATTCATTAGTAGCAGGGCCGGCGCTAGGCATTTCGCCGCCTGAGGCGAGCTTTATTTTGCCGCTTCTATGAAGTCATCCTTTTTTTTTTTACCGCAACTCAAACTTAAAAAAATATATATATAATATAATATAATATAATATAATATAACTATAATTTATTTGCATAAATTAATATAAAATGTATTTACATTTAAGGAATTTAAAATAATCAAATTTTGTTATTTATTTATTTTATTTTATCTTTGTACCTTTTTAAAAATAACAACAGCTTACTTGGAATTAAATTAATAAATCATATTCTACTAGTATTTTTATAAAAAGGCAGAAAGTTTCATGTAAATAATAACATTAACTCTTCAAAACCTCCTTTGCCTTGTTTTTCCTTTCAAAAAATCACGCACGTTATAAATATTAGGGAAAAAATCCTATCGCAAAAGGTAAAGAAGGCTTTTAAAATAAATATTACTCAGACAAAATATGTCTAACATTTAAAATAGATCACATTGCTTATAACATTTTAATATGAATTTCAAACATAAAAATAATGATATAGTATAACAAGTTATTTATCGTTTTAAATTCGTACATACAAAACAGTACTAAAAATAAGACAAAAGTTTAACCCTTTAAGCTCTGGGGCGTAAATTTCTTCAAAATTCCAAAGGTCACAATGGCACCAGTATTTTGCAAAGAAAAAACCGGTTAACGATAAACACGAAAAAATGCATTAAACCATTTTCAAATAAATTTGGTCTAATTTTCTGGTGACACTGTGACATTTCGGAATTAAAATTATGTGGTAGAAAATTCTACCATCAGAGCTCAAGGGATTAAGAAGTGAGTAATTTCTTTTGATTTAGCATTTGCGAAGTCATACATTGTAATATCGAAATCAATATTATAAAGCGAAAATAAATAAATAAATAAATAAACTTGTTAGAGCAAACTTCGCAATATATTTTTGACATTGAATAGAAAAATTATGACATGCAGAGAAAATTTAATTAAATTATCATTTTAAATTTAATTTGACACATTTAACATGAAGATTTAATTTTACAGTAACATTTTCAAAAACACAACCATCAACAATGAAATATTTAATTCAATAATAAATTCACCTTTTTTGAGGAAAATAGTTTTTATAATATCCTAATCATTATAGAAAACAACTACATTTCCATTTTCTAAAATAATTTAATTTACTAGCGCAACTGACCTGATAGGCACTGCGTTTCTGGGGCCCCATGAACCCCACAAATCGAAAAATCGCAATAGAAGTAGTGAAATATAAAAAAAAAAAAATCGTTCCAAAAATTCTTCTTAAACATTACAGTAAAGAGAACAAAATGCACTATATGGGTGATTCTACGATAAGAGGATTCAAAAACATAGAGGATTCGGCCAAAAAGAAAAGTGAGTTTGATCAAAAACCTTTAAATTATGATTTTTGTCCCGTTTATTTATTTTTTCATATTAGGGCAAGTCACTTTATATATATTTTATAACTTTTTTCTGGTCAGAGACTCGCTCCCCTGGCAGTTATCTTGCCAGGGGAAATACGGCAGGGGAGAGACATTTTCATGTAAATTCAAATTTTTTAACTGACTGAATTAGTTTTTGGGTTAATTGTGTATTTCACTTTAATTATTACCGTATTGTTTAATTAGGGCAGTAAATGCAATTGAATTAAATGAATATTATAAGTTTTATGACTTACCAGGGGAGATACACGATCACCGTGCGAAACTACTACACCGCACGGTCGCGTCGCAACAATTAATATTGGCGACGCTTAAATGGTTTGCGCGTTTAGTATTGCTAACTTCAAACCGATAGATGTCCTTAAGCGCTATTTCCGATATAGCCATCCTTGAATTTATATTTGTTTCAGCGGTAAGAAATTTGACAGGGTAGATACACAAAAAAAGCGGGACAAAAGTTAATTTTAAAAATTATTTGAAATTAACACAATTATTTTATTTTTTATTTTATAATACGTAAGTATAATTACTTAAATTCCAATTAAACATACTTTAGTTAAGCATCTGACGGAAAAAATATATGTATTGTATGAAAGTTAAATTGAAACAGGCAAGGGGACATGCCAGGGGAGAGGCTTTTTTGGACTTTGTAAGAAATTTCAGAAAAATGTGTTTTAATTAGGCATTCAATCGTGATGTTATTTAATAAAGTATATTGAAATGATGCGATACATTGCAAAAAAATAGCAACATATAGAATAAAAAAATCTGTTTTAAACGGATTGCCGTACAAATCACCTCTTATCGTAGAATCACCCATATATTGAACTGAAAGAAAGAAAAGGGATTTCTTTTATTAATTCGGAAAAATCGCAACGAATCACGAAAGAAAAGAAAAGGAGCATTAAAACTTAAAAGTGATATATAAAGAAAATTTCAAAAAATGCAGACAGTAAAATTTATTTAAGATTAGAACAGGATTTATTTTGCAAAGTAAAAAAAACGCCACAAAGCAAGGAAAAAAAACTAAAAATCATAAAAAAAATTACAAAAATTCGAAAATTAACAAGCGAATTTAGAATAAATTTATTGAAAGGAAGATAGATTTTAATACTTTAGATTAAAACCGGATTCCTTTTTAATAATGTTGAAAAACTGCTTCGAAACTATTAAAAAACAGTAAAGATCGCCAAAGATTAAAAAATTGCAAAAAGACAAAATTTACTACAACGATTTAAACTATTTTAAAAGGAATCTTTTCACAAATGAAGTCACAGGTGAAGTTAGTAACGAAATTTCTTTTACGAATGTCAAAAACACATATTGAAAATTGCATTAAAAGTCGCGAAAAATTCAAAAATCGCAGTGAAATAAATTTTATGTATTACGTTGAAAATTGCAACAAAGGTTGACAAAATTTATAACAGTGGGCTAGCCTTACTAACAATAGTTTACACAACAGAAACTAGTTTCTAAATGTTAAAATCGCGAAAGCAAAAAAGAACGTTAAAAACCGCATTGGAAATAGTGGATTTAGGATAAATATTTGGAGTCGGTTTCGTTTTATTAATATCGAAAAATTGTCGCGGAACGCAAAACTGCAAAACATTGAAAATTACGTAGAATAAAATATACTTCGATAATATACTTCGAAATATACTTCGGAAGTGTCATTCAATTCCGAATTAAAAAACACGTAGCAAACGATTCTACACTTCAGCTAAAGAAAAAAAATAATGATAATTCTCCACCAGAGTAAAAATGCGCCCTCTCCCTCTCCACCCCAAAACATGGCAAAACAGCTTTTTTCGGGGAGAGGGGGATATCATCGGATCTTCATTTTTAGTGTTAAAAAAAAATCAAATTTTCGTGAAAACCGTTGGTGTGTTTACTCATATTTTGGTTTATTTTACCTGTATAAAAATGCGAGACAAATGCCGTCCTTATACCTCGCGCCCTGAGGCGGCCGCCTCACTTGCCTCACCCCTGGCGCCGGCCCTGATTAGTAGAGCATTACTATGTATATTAACATTATTGAAATCTTGTTTTGGAATTGCGATGCACTTTATAAATAGTGTTCACATGTTTTATTTTCATTTGCTTATCCGTGATGGGTAAGTATTACGGTGGCCCCCAACGACTAGTTTATGTTTGTGTTAGACACCGCTTGATAATGTCACTCCTGACTGACATAACAACTATAGCTCAATGATAATTTTAAATTATATATTTACTTTAATGTGTTTGCACTGCTCATTAACAACGTCAATGATATAATAACTTTTATACTTATTTTAATAATTAACAGAACTACAGGATGTGGAGAATGTTTTGGATTTGGAATTTGCCTTGCTCGTGACGCGCATCTCGTGGTTCATTGGTTTGATGTGGCACCATTCTCGAATAAGTAGGAATTCATTAAAATGCTACTTGATTCACTCAAAAAAGACCCAAATGATAATATTAAGTCTATGGGGGCTTTATTTTTAAATATCTCGCTCAAATTTTAATGTTTTTACTTTTTTTTTTTTTTTTTTTTGGCATAGGATGGCGGAGGAAGATCTACAACCGGGTTAGTTTTTACCTTTTCGATTTTGTTTATAATTTTCTTTTTTATATGAAGAGAGTTTCAATTTAAGAACCTACTTCAACCGGTTCCGAAATTCAAAGTGATTTTTAAGGGAAATCTGGAACCAAAGTCGAAAAAGTAAAAACTAGCCCGGTAGTAGGTCTTCCTCCGCCATCCTATGCAAAAAATATCACGCAAAAATATTGACATTTGAGTGAGATAGTTGAAAATAACGCCCTCATAGACTTAACATTATCACCCGGGTCTTTTTGCGTGACTAGTGCGGGCTCTCGAGCAAAATGACCGAATTTTGTCACAGAATGTTGTCATTGCAAATTTCACAGAGAAAAATTGTTCAAAACTCTGCTAATCCAAAGGTGTGGGAAAAGATCACAAAAGAGGCAAAATCTCCTTAGTTTTTGAAACCTGGAGTAAAAATTAATCAACAATACTATCAAAACGAGATTTTGCAAAAAGCGCGCACCTCATTAATTTTTTAAGAGATTAATCTTTACTGATTTCCAACTAAACAATTTATTCTCATTTAAGAAAAAAAAATTTTTTTTGGATGTATTTTTGTTTTGCGTTCTCTTCGACGGTTTGCTTAAACGTGGTCAGTGCATGAAAAATGAAAATATCATTTTAAGGTTTTCTGAGATAAGAAGATCATGAAGCGTGTTGGTGGATTTGCATCACTTGACATAGTTAGCTACAGGTGGAAGGATGAGGTTATAATGGAGACAAATAATATGCTCAACACTAAAAAGAATCAATTTTTTGTCATTTTGGGGTACCGGCTGATCTCATACTTAGAATATATGTACCGATTAATTCTACTAACATTAATCTGATTTCTTGCCGAAGTTTGTTTTTGGCATCTGCTTAGAAAAATCGCTAATTGTTGTTGAGACAATATCGTGTCAATCCCAGATAGCCAATGGATCCAGGGAGGATTTCAGTACTGATGAGAAATCTGTTGCTTGTTCCTCCTGGCTTAGGAAGGAATTCTAGACGAACAATCACATGATGTCCAACTAACTAAATCGGTTAAAAAGGCCTTGTTTGTTCTTCCTCTCCTTTGTAAAACTTTTTCGGTCAATTTGTTTGGCAGAGATCTCAAGATCTGACACCATGAACTCCTTCCTAAACCACCACACTAACAAAAGAGAGTTTTATTGGCCAATAAAGAAATCCAGCTGACGTCACAGTAGATTGATTTACGGTGAGTCGGCAAGAAAAATTTGTCCGTTCATTACAAGTTCGACTGTTCCCATGAGATAGAGCAATTTCATTGGTCTACGTTTAACATGTCTGGGATATGATTGGCCTTCGTCGCTATGACGAATCTTATAATGATCGTAACGACAAAAAATGTAGAAAAAAATTGATTGACGTAAGTGTTTGTTTGTAAACATGCCCTTTCTTTATACTGGGGTCGGTCATGATGTCTATTACTTTTGGGGTTCAATGTAACCGTAAAATTGTTTTTTACAGAAATAAGTTTCTAGATGCCCCTAGAAATAGTTTTTAAGTAATGGGTGAAAAACTAACCGCAATGCAATGTGTTTTCAACGATTTTAAATAAATTCAACATTGGAAATACAAAGCGTCACATCGATATAATTCCTAAATTACTAGATCAAATGATTCTCTATTTGGTATCCGAAGGTAAAATTTACCAAATAATCAAAAAAATATGTCAAAATTAGGTGTTAGTATTAAAATGTTGTTGCAATTTCATCATACAGACGGTCCACAAAGCATAATGAAAGTATAGCTTTAATTACGAGAAGTTATTACTAATCGATTGGCATAAATGTCATTTTGATAAGATTTCTAGCCTAGAATGGTATCAATTTTCTTCAACAAATGCAGTTAAACGCAAAATCATATATATATATTTTACAAAATGTTAAAAATAAAAATAATAAGAGGAAAATCCTTACCTTTGGTATACTTCAGATTAAATGAAGATTTTCTGTACCAGTCATCAGCTCCAGAATGAACATAATGAATTGTTATGTTGTTTAATGCTCTGAAACTTGTCACTTGGGGGTTATGGCTACAAAACGTTTTCGTTTCGTTCGTAACGGCTTCAATAATTTTCAGGCTTGATTGATAACACATCTATTTTAGGAAACAAACGTGCATTTTATTAAACTTTTACATAAAAATTAAAATTTTTTAAATGACAATGTGTACGACTGGTGCATAAAAAGTTTGTCACATCTTTACAAATCCATTTAAAAAACTAGAAGTGTGTACCCGAAACTTTCTTCTATCCCATGCATGTTAATATTTTGAAATTTGCTATCACAATGCTAAAATTAATTGACAATCTATGACCATCATAAGGATTCTAAAGATAAAAAATTCAGTAGATTATTTTTTGAGGTATGACTTTCACTAAAATCATGTAAGTCCTACAAAATACAGCATTGTAGCGCCATCTGTTGGGTGATTTACACCAAAATCTAATCAGGAACAGCTTATGTAACATCTAACTGAATCTGAAGTTTGACGAAAATCCGTACATTAATTTTTGAGGTATCTGTATTATAAAGGCCAAACATATCTGCTTGTAACGCATACGTCATTTTGCGAAAGGCAACACTTTCCCGTGTAATTTCCGTTTTGCAATTTTTGCTACTACAATTTTTACACTTCTAAACATCGCACATTTTAAATTTTTACACTGTCGTGCAGAAAAAAATATATACTTTTAAATGAAATTTGTTTCAAAGCTGTATCTCAATTTATTTTTAAGATATTGTTTTTTGTTTTTTTTTGTTTTTTTTTTAGTTTTTAGTACCAATTTTGTAACTGTGGCAACCGAATCACTCCATTTTCTCTTAAAATTGAAAAAAAAAAATAGAAATTAAATGCGTATACTATGTAAAATATATCGTCTGTGATCGTGTCAATTTGGAAGTTATTTTTCTTTTCATTCACATTTATACTAACCTAAGACCCTCAATTGATAACTTCATCGTAACAACTGATCTATATTATATTTTATTGATTACATATGCGATTAAAGTTTAATTTTATTAATTTGAACGACTGAGTTTTATAGAAATAGTATTTTGTTAATTTTAGCTTAGAATAATATTTGTTTGAGTGTTAGACTGACCAAAATAAGATCCATTTTTTTACTGTAACGAATTTTGTAGATTTACTACAAACCAATGAAACAGTTTCTTATTAAACATTTTCTTTCGTCGAATTTCGACGGGTTCCACCTCGTTTATTGTTAAAAACCGAAAATTAATACCACCTTCTACCTCCACCTCCTTGCGATCATCCCCCCCCCCCATTTATCAGGAGTTTTTGTATGTTCATTAGTAAACCCTCCCAAACTATATTACTAAATTTGAATATTTATATGTCCAGAATTATGTTCAGAAAAAAAACCCTCATTTGACTGGACTAAACATATTCAATTTACAATATGAAACTGACATTCTATATAAATTTAAAAAATAGTTTTACTTACCCCTTTGAACTGTAAATTATCGATCTGTATAAAGACGTATGTATCTTTTGGTACTGGTATAATCCAACAATACGAATAGACCTGATAGGTGTCCTTATCAAAACGAGAAAGCAGTCCGGAATCTGCGCTTAGGATACTGCACGGAAGACCTTTAAAGAAAAATTAATTTAGTTTTCATTTCAATTATTTTTTAATTTTTGTAAATGTGGACCGTGAAAATTATTGTACATTATTTATGTTAATCGACAAGAAATGCTTCAAAGAAGTTTTAAATCAAAGAATTTCTGTATCATGAATTAAATAGTTTGAAAAAAAATCAGTTCACTAAATTGAAATTTTTTTAAGATATTAATTAGGGTTTTTTAAATTTTTAAATGCTTTAAATAAATAATAAAGCATTTTTTGTTCAAATTTATCAAGAATGTAAATTATCAAGGAAGCGTTTGATCATGGTTTTTCAGCAAAATATAGTGAAAACATAATTCAACACTATACAAGTCTCAGACCTTCGGGCCAACATAAAGACAGGAATAAACTTATTATGTGCAGAAGATTTCAATACATTCCCACCGTGTTTGAGAAAATAAAAGTGATCCTACAGAAGTGGTGTAGTACACTATATGGCCAAAGAGGACCAGCCACTTGCGATTTTAGGCATTTTGTTAAATATTTAGAAAAATACAAGAGGTATTGTCCTGAAAATCCAGGTGTAAAAGCATAATAGTTCAGGTCATATATTACCGTGAATATTTTTTCCTGGAATTCCATAGGGGACCGTCAACAAATTAAAAAAGAACGAATATCTTTTGGATAACTCTGTCAAAACTAATGTAGCAAAAGCGTTCAAACTCTAGACTATGATTAAGTGGTTTATTGGAATAAACTGTGTGCATTTTTGTGTGAATAGCATGTATGCTCGTAGGGAAATTAAAGTTTTTACAAAAAAACTTTTTTAAAGTTAAAAAAAAAAAAAAAAAAAAAATTTGCCAAGTTTTTTTTGCTTATAATTTGCAGAGTTTTTAATATAAAAAAAATATTCTTCCCAGAAAATATGTATGACAAACAACATTATATATAATACACAGTAATAGAATTAAAAAATAGTAAAAATTGTATGAAAGATGAGCAGGTTTACTAAATATTTTTTCATTGCGCATGCGTGAAGGCTATCAAATTTTATTTGCATACTGTGTTAGCTAAACGTGTAGAGCAACTTTTGTGAAAATTTTAGAAAACATAGCTTGAAAATTCTGAAAGTGATCGTTGATAGAATAAGCTCAAAATCCGTTGTTCCAAAATAAAGCCCCCCCAAAAAACAAGGGGTTGTATCTAAAAAAAGTAGTACGTGCCATATTGTATATGCTATATTGACACTAATCAATGGATACATGGATTCATTCAGCTCCTCACCTTTTTTATTCATTTTGGAAATAACAGATTTTGAGCTTATCCTATCGAAGATCAATTTCAAAATTTTCAAGCTATATTTTTGAGACTTTTATACAAGTTGCTACTTACATTAAATTAACACAATATGCAAATGAAATTTTGATAGCGTTTTCGCAAGCACAAAGAGAAATTATTTAGTAAACCTGCTCCTCTTACAACATTTTTTATTAATTTTTAATTCCAATTACAGGGTCTCGTGTACAAAGTTTTTTGTCATATTTTTGTTAAAGATCATTATTTTATATTAAGAACTCTTCATACTATAAGCAAAAAAACTTGAAAAATCCAGGACTGTTTTTATAATAGCCTTAATTTCTCTACGGATATACATGCTATCCACATAAAAATGAACACTGTTTATTACAATAAGTCACTTAATCATAATGTACAGTTTGAAGGATTTTGCGACATTAGTCTGAACAGAGTTATCCAAAAGATATTCATTCTTTTTCAATTTGTTGACGATCCCCTATGGAGCTTCGGGAAAAAAATCTTCACTTAAATGTATGATCTGCACTATTATGTTTATATACTTAGAGTTTCAGGATAATTCAGCATGTATTTTTCTAGATATTTAACACAACGTCTAAAATCTCAAGTGGCCGCTCACCTTTAGCCATATAGTGTATCTGTATATAGCTACTGGCCATTCCACTACCTTATGTTATTAGTATTCTTTGTGATAAGTTTGACAAAACCTATTTTCGCAAAAAATGTTGAATTTATGGAATACCTGTTACGGTATTAAGTAATGATAAAATAGTCTATACTGGCATGAAAAAAAAAAAAAAAAAAAAAAAAAAAAAAACGCAAATTACCTGAAATAATTAAGGAGCATCGTAGGGAAATTAAACAATTTAAACAGAATATGGCTTTTTCTCGTTTCTATATGGATAATGAAGGTTACTATATTAATTTGTTAAATATTTAGAAAAATACAAGAGGTATTGTCCTGAAAATCCAGGTGTAAAAGCATAATAGTTCAGGTCATATATTACCGTGAATATTTTTTCCCTGGAATTCCATAGGGGACCGTCAACAAATTAAAAAAGAAAGAATATCTTTTGGATAACTCTGTCAAAACTAATGTAGCAAAAGCGTTCAAACTCTAGACTATGATTAAGTGGATTATTGGAATAAACTGTGTGCATTTTTGTGTGAATAGCATGTATGCTCGTAGGGAAATTAAAGTTTTTACAAAAAAACTTTTTTAAAGTTAAAAAATAACAAATTTTGCCAAGTTTTTTTTTTTTTTTTTTTGCTTATAATTTGCAGAGTTATTAATATAAAAAAATATTCTTTCCAGAAAATATATATGACAAACAACATTGTATATAATACACAGTAATAGAATTAAAAAATAATAAAAATTATATGAAAGATGAGCAGGTTTACTAAATATTTTTTCACTGCGCATGCGTGAAGGCTATCAAATTTTATTTGCATATTGTGTTAGCTAAACGTATAGAGCAACTTTTGTGAAAATTTTAGAAAACATAGCTTGAAAATTCTGAAAGTGATCGTTGATAGAATAAGCTCAAAATCCGTTGTTCCAAAATAAAGACCCCCCAAAAACAAGGGGTTGTATCTAAAAAAAGTAGTACGTGCCATATTGTATATTCTGTATTGACACTAATCAATGGATACATGGATTCATTCAGCTCCTCACCTTTTTTATTCATTTTGGAAATAACAGATTTTGAGCTTATTCTATCGAAGATCAATTTCAAAATTTTCAAGCTATATTTTTGAGACTTTTATACAAGTTTCTACTTACATTAAATTAACACAATATGCAAATGAAATTTTGATAGCGTTTTCGCAAGCACAAAGAGAAATTATTTAGTAAACCTGCTCCTCTTCCAACATTTTTTATTAATTTTTAATTCCAATTACAGGGTCTCGTGTACAAAGTTTTTTATCATATTTTTGTTAAAGATCAATATTTTATATTAAGAACTCTTCATATTATAAGCAAAAAACTTGAAAAATCCGGGACTGTTTTTATAATAGCCTTAATTTTTCTACGGATATACAATGCTATCCACATAAAAATGAACACTGTTTATTACAATAAGTCACTTAATCATAATGTACAGTTTGAAGGATTTTGCTACATTAGTCTGAACAGAGTTATCCAAAAGACATTCATTCTTTTTCAATTTGTTGACGATCCCCTATGGAGTTTCGGGAAAAAAAAATCTTCTCTTAAATGTATGATCTGCACTATTATGTATATACACTTAGAGTTTCAGGATAATTTCGCATGTATTTTTCTAAATATTTAGCAAAATGTCTAAAATATCAAGTGGCCGCTCACCTTTAGCCATATAGTGTATCTGTATATAGTTACGGGCCATTCCATTACCTTACCTATTGATATTCTTTATGATAAGTTTGACAAAACCCATTTTCGCAAAAAATCTTGAATTTATAGAATACCTGTTACGGTATTAAGTAATGATAAAATAGTCAATACTGGCATGAAAAAACGCAAGTTACCTGAAATTATATTAAGAAGCATCGTAGACATTAAACAATCATCGTAGGCAAAACATCGTAGGCATTAAATAATTTAAACAGATTATAGATTTTTCTCGTTTCTATACATATAATGAAGGTTGCTATAAATATTTTGAGGAGGCAAAACTCGTAGTTCCAAGTATTAATACATTTAAAATTATAATCAGAAAATCAGTTGAAATCATCGAATGTGAGCCTGTAACGTTAATTTATCTTGTAATGTACCAAAAATGTGACTTAGTATTGTTATAAAAAAAGTCTCAACGGAGGACAGACATTTATGACGTCATACAAAGTGATAATGAATTACAGCTTCTCGATTTTTAGGTCAGACGGAAATAATAGATTTCCATCTTAAATAGAACGCCATCACCAAGGGAACCTAGAATCCTTATCTAGCATGTGTTATCAATGAATTAATTACGTATGATAGGATTTAATAGAATAAACATCATGGCAACCTAGAATCCTTATCTAGCATGTGTTATCAATGAATTCATCAATATGATATAACTTAATAAAATAAAGAAAACTTGTTAATATTTTTTTAAGTTTCATTCGATTTTCATAAAATTTGAAAATAATCGACAAAATTCTGCAACAATTATCTATATTAAATTTGTTTTTGCTCTGTTGTAAGTGGACAGACGCACGGACTGAACGATGTCTATAAGTGCTACGTATTTATATAATTACGAACACGTTTAAGAATAGTGGAAATATTCAATTAACATTGATAAATAATCAGAATATACTTACATACAGGGTATAAATAAAATATTACCGCAATCCAAAGAGGTATTACAGTTTGTGCTTTACTAGCATAAAAAGCCATTTAATTACTTTAATATTTTTCTGCGTACTTTCAGTGAAGCTTATGCACAGAATGGTATCTCCAGACGCTGTGCGAAAGACGTTCTTGTCAGATCCACAATACAGCCTATATATAAACATTAGGAATTTAATTATAAACAAATACCATCTCGTATCGTAAAATCTCATTCTATCAATCACGTTGATGATTTTGTTTATCTTATTAAGGTTTTCGCCTTTCAACACGCTAGTTTCGCTTTGCTCGCTCTAACATACAGTGGTTCACTTTCAATATTTAAAGAAATATTATATTAAAGAAATTTCATTCATAATGTATGCACTTTGAAACAAGTCGGAAATTGCATGTCAAATGTAGCAAATAAGGTGCGTTCGTACTATAACGACGTTTAAAAATATTGTGACTTGGTGTAATTACAGTACTTCGGATACAGTATAGTATCCAAAATCTTTTAAGTGTCCTATTAATAATACTACAGTCGAACCTCGTTAGCATGAACACACTTGATGTGAATTATTTTTAACATGAATTGTTTCACAATCCCCTATAAAAACGAATACAAAGATATGATACTGATGACATGAATTACTGTTAACATGTACAAAATTTTGATTCCCCTTGAGATTCATGTTAACGAGGTTCGACTATATATTCTTTCTATTATACAGAAAGTGGTTCTTTAGTAAACCTCGGCAACGTATACCAATTTTATAAAATGTAAAATAGTTTATAATTATGTATAATTCATAATTATATATAGTTTATAATTATATATAATAATTATATATAATTAAAACGCACCCCAAACAATGTTTCCCCCTATATACATTATGTAATGGAATACTTTTGGCGGCCTTGTAAATTAATAAGAAGTATTCTTTGCGCCACAGATTGTACAGAATATATATTTTAATATATGCTTTATAGATGCATATGAAGTCTATTATGTTCGAAAAAATGTAATATCATTAAAATGCACTTGAAACTATTTTTTCCTATTTACCGTAATGTAACGGAATACTTTTGATTGTCCCTGTCATTACACTATGCATCCGATTTTCATAAAATTTCAAATGACGCGACAAAATTATGCAACAATTACATATTATAAATCTCAAATGATTTAGTTCAGTAGTTTTTGCTCTGTTATATGCAGACAGACAGACGAACGGACAGACTAAACGATGACTATAGGTGCTACGTATATAATTATGAACGCACCTAAAAATATTCAGAACTTTGTGTTATAGCATATATTATTTTAGATACAGTATAGTATCTACTTTCTATTAAACAGAAAAAATCTTGTAGTAATCCTCAATAATGTATGTCAATTTCATAAAATGTTGTTTAATACAATTAAAATGCGCACCAAAAAATATTCTTTCTATATACTTATGTAATGGAATACTTTTGAGTGGCCCTGTAAATGAATAACAAATATTCTTTGCATCTCAGATTGTACAGAATGTATATTATAGTCTATACTCCACAGATTCATATCAATTTTATTATGTTCGAAAGAGTTAAACACTATTAAAATGCACTTGAAACTTTTTTCCCATCGACCGTAATGTATCGGAATCTTTTTTATTTTCTCTCTCATTAAACAATACATCCGATTTTTCTAAAAACTGAATGACTCGACAAAATTATGCACCCATTATATATTTTAAATTTCACACGATTCGGTTGGATAGTTTTTGCGTTATTAGATGCAGAAAGACGAACAGACACGGACGGAATGAATGACAACTATAGGTGCTACGTACCGGGTGTCCCAAAAATGACTGATGGATTTTAAAATTCAGTAACTTGCAAACGGTGACAGCTATTTAAAAAATTTTTGCAGGAGGGTTATGTATAATGCCAGGAGTTTTTTTTTCGTAATATTTTATTTTAGTTCGAATTCAAACAATAGGCGGCGCTGACGGCGATTGAAGGCCAGATGATCAGTGCTGAGTGAAGCGTCGACCTAACCTTCAATAGCCGTCAGCGCCACCTATTGTTTGAAATTCGAACTAAAATAAAAAGTTATGGTAAAAAACTCCTGACATTATACATAACCCTGCTTCAAAAAATTTTTAAATAGCTGTCACCGTTTGCAAGTTATTGAATTTTAAAATCCATCAGTCATTTTTGGGACACCCGGTATTTACATAAGTACGAACGCACTTTAACCCTTTAACGTTTATTGGTTTCTCCACGAAACCACAAAATTTTAATTCCGATATGCAACACTGACACCGGTATTTTTATCTAAAAATATCCCTTTTATTATGTATGTGAAAAATCTCGTTTTCTTATTTAGAAATATATTTGTTCTATTACCGGCGTCATTCATTTATTTCGACATCTTAGCAATGAAAATGCTTTGATCGTTAAAGGGTTAAAAGGACACCTGAATTTTAACCCGTTGGGGACGAGCGACACGCACACTTTCGCAAAAAGGCTTAAGAATCCTTGTTTATCCCCACCAGTAAAATTTTGCTGTAAAATTTGCTTAATTTAATCGTTGCATTTTCTCGATCTAATAGGCCACAAATTTCTGTTTTTAAAAACCGGTGACAAAACATTAAAAATTTCGTAAGACTCCCGTCGCGAAGGGGTTAATAGAAGTTCCTAATATCCCTCCCACACCCCCCAAAAAAATTTTAAAAAATCGAGTAATTGGGAAGACCATGTTTCTATTTTTAACACGTTCCAACAAAGTGTTGAAAATTGTTTATGCATTCAGTTTGTCTAGCCGTCTGGCCGCGCTCTAACTCCCGTAAATATGCTCGGATTGCTAATGAAATTTTTATATGTTATTGATGTTTACCCTTGCACGAACCCTATTGAAAATGAAGTTTCTACTATGATTAATTTATTTACAGGGATAGTCAAAAGTTTTCCGATACATTACGGCCAATGGGGAAATATCGTTTCAAATGAATTTTAAAGGTGTTACACCTTGCCAGACATATTCAAATTTGCATGGATTCGCAAAGTACATTAAAATATTCATTCTGTAAAATATACAGTGAAAATAATAGTTACTATTCATTTACAGGGCCACTCAAAAGAATTCCGTTACACAATAATAAAGGGGCGGGGGGGGGAATTTTTTGCGACATATTTTAATTATGTTAAACGATTTCAAGTAGCATAAAATTGATATATGCATCTGAGACTTAATATTTAACGCTTGATGTGGAGTGCATAGCATTTACAGGGAGACACAAAATATTTCAAATCTTATACTGTTATCCGAAGTACTGTATATTATCGATGATATTTGATGGATGGACGAAATACATTTTCAGTTATGATATACGTTTTTAAGTTTTACTAAATGTCTGCAAATTATATGGTATGTGTAAATGTTATAGTTGATATACAAGGTTACACAGAAAAGCTCATAAAGGTTGCTGAATGTAAGGGTAATTAATTTAAAGGTAGTTTTTAAATAAGTTATGCATTTTTACGTTGAACTGCTTTCAGTTTACTAAGAAATGTTTGTAGAATATAGATAAAATGATATACATGGTCACGCAAAGAATTAGCTACATGGTCACACATAAATAATAATTTCTCGAAATGTGATTTAAGTAGTTTTAAGAGCGTTTTTCTTTGAACTAAATTTTAACAAAATACTGGCGTGTAATAAAGGTACTAAGTATATTACAGGGCTGAACAAAAATATTCAAATATTTTCCATCTATTAGAAAAAAGTGCTGAGACAGAAATTTCAACCTGTTGGACATTTTCTTGCTAAATTAAATTTTCCTGTTATATAGTATATATATATATCAATCGACGGATCAAATACAGAGCTGTTCAAAAGTATTGGAATACATATTTGGCTATGGACAGCAGGATTTTATTTCCCTAAATAAAGATTTCTCAAAAAATTTCAGGAAGTATTGCAAAAATTTCATAATCTGTGCTTAACGCATGATTTTTCTTACTTGTTTAATATATTAGATAAGCCGACCAAAGTTCATCAAGACGAACCTAAACATGGAGTGGGGGGGAAGGGAGGGGAGGTACTACCTTAGTGTACTACCTTAGTACACTAGGCGTGTTTTGGTTTCCTGATTTTATATCTTTAAACCGATTTTGCATGCATTTATTTTTTAAACGATAATCTTTCCAAACAAAGTAATAGATCGAGAGGCGACAGCATAGACAACCATCTCATCGAGTTCACGGATGAAAATCTTAAGATTAGTTAAATCTCTATTAGCATATTAAAACGCAATCGGTCTTGGTGGAAAACACATAAAAAATTAACTTTAGCCATTGACTCATAGATTTTCCATACTCATAGATTCATAGATTTTTAGATTTGGGCCATTTTCAAATTTCGCTTACATATGCTGTCCCAGAGTAAAAAGAAGAAAATTCAAACATAAATTAATATTTAAAGTTTGATTTGAGCTAAGTATTAGCTAAAGAAGATTATACTGAACATTTCTAAGATGAAAAATTTAAAAAATCAATAAAAAATTTTGAGATATAAATTTTTAAAATTCTGATTCTAAGCAAAAATGCCTGTCCCTTTACAAGTTTTATGTTTTTAATTGTGCTTTTTTTTAAATTTGAGCTAACTTTTTTTGAATAAAAAGGTTTAAATATTTTAAATATGAACTGTTGGTGTTCTATATTAATGAAAAAAAATATTACAAAAGATATTTTCTTTAAGAAATTAACCGAAATCTTTTGTCCCTCACTCTTTGTCAAGTCCGTTACCTTGTGATTATTTTAGTCAAAATAAGTTTCGAATTCTGCTTAAAGTTAGCAGCAAGTATTTGGCGATATAGTTAAACTATTCGCGCAACTACTACTTGCCATTTTTTACTCTTCAATTGTGAAGCAATGTAATAGTGGCAAGAATAACCTTTTTACCTATCTTAACAAGGTTGGTATATTTTTTTTTTCACTGTCAAGTGTGTTACCGTAAATTTTAATATTAAAATAAGGATTTTTACACTTTTATTATTAAATATTATTTACTAATTAGTTTCAGAAGGTATGTATATTATTATCTAAGTTAGAATTTATACAAGATAGTTTATTTCTAACAGTTTTATTTTTAATATGAAGTCCGTTACTAGTCAAGTCTGTTACCATGAAATGTAAGCTGCTAACTAAGTTTACTAAATAGTTTTAGAAGGTATGTAAATAATTATCTAAGTTAGAAAATATACAAGCTAGATCATTTTAATAGTTTTTTTAGTTTTATTTGAAATGTCAAATCCGTTACTTGTCAAGTCCGTTACCATCAAAATGTAAGCGAATGGTGAAAATTGCCCATTTATCACTGCTATGCTTTCCTGCTCACAATACTCCACCTTTTCATACTTTTGGGTTCAGGAAAACACTTATAGTAAACCTCGAGTCAACCGCTAAAATCGGATTTTTGGGGGATGTCCACGAAGAATTTTGGACTCTTGACAGACCAATTGCGTTGCCATATGCGAATCGAGATTTAACTAATCCTTGATTTTGTCTGTGTTGCCGTCTCCAGGTATATAAGGGGACTTAGGAGATTTAAAAACATTAAGAAAGGATTAAAAAGGTTTAAAAGGAGGTTTAAAAAAGGACATTTTTAGCGTTTTTTAATTAATTTTTTATACCACAATTTTCCGAATTTTCAAAACTTTGATGCACATTTTTGTGATACATAATGCATAACATTTAGAAAAAAAGTAAAAGCACAATAACAGAATTATTCAATAACTTATTTAAAAATGAAAGAAAGGAAAGGGAAAAAATTAATTTATGCGGGTAATTTTGTTTTCTATATGCTTTTCATTATTTTTAGTTACTGTATTTTCTATGTGTACGGAAACTTAAACAAAATTAATTATCATGATAAGGATTTAATGTTTATTTTACTTTTACTACAAGTTTCTAGATTAAAAAGTATATACAGTAACCAGAGGCGTCGCCATGGAGGGGGCAGTCCCACTTCTTCGATATTTGTTAACGTAGGAGATTTGTGCTTTGAGTTGGAAAATTCTATATTTTTGAAAAACCTATTTTCTTTTTTAAAAATATTAATAAAATGAACATGACTTTTGTATATTTTTTTGGGGTAATTTCTTTTCTCGGTAACTGTAAACAATCTAGATAACCAAATAAAGTACAAAAAGAAAGCAGTCAAATTGAATCTGCCATTGTGTTTCTCTGTTCTATGAAAATATCATACATCTATTAGACTTTAATTCAATACCTTAATTTCTGTACCTCTGTCCATCATTAGCTGATTCTAATTCATGCTGTTTATTTCCTCCAAAACTTCGTACTTTTTTCAACAATTTCAAAATAACATTAGTTATTCTTATTAAGAATCACTGGCATTATTTTCAAATGAAGAACGATTGTGATTTGCACACAATAGAAGACAAAGAATTCACAAACCTTAAACTAATAGTAATTGACTTTAAAAAAAAGATCATTTTACATTAGAGCTCTAATAAATAAATAAATAATAAACCTTCCAATCAAATTATATCCTACTGTTATTGATGAAAATCTTCGTCGCTATAGCAGTAGGTCATCAACAGGGTGATTATATAAGATTCTTAGTCGTTGCCATCAATGCCAGACATAAATCTTCAGATATTCCAAATTTTCTTTTGCAATAGTATTACATTCTATCACTAGACAAGAAAAAACACGACGCTTCTTTCCCTTTTATTTTGATTTCAAATAGAATTAAAATAGGTTAAAATTAAATAATTAATTTTTTAAAAAAAAGGAATTTTTTTTTCCTTTTTTCTATACATGAATAAACAAAATTTTCAATTTCTGAAAGAATGGTTCCAAGCTTCGTTAACTATTCATTTTGCAATTGTTAACCTTTATTTTAATGCTGAAAAATTTCAAGATAAGAAAACAGAAAATAATCTAATTTTTATTTAAATTATCAAAGTGATAGAGGAGTATTTAAAAAACCAATATAAACAAACAAATACCAGTTTAAAAAAATTTTATATAAAATTTTATAAAAAAAAAATCATCTATAAATTTTATATATAAAAACAGTACCAGTATAAACAAACCAATGAGTAGAATTTTTATGTTTTTAGTTTCAATATTTTTTTTTGAGAGAGAAATATTTCTTAGTCATAAATATCATTATCATAGCACATATAATTTAAATTGAAAATTGAAGCTGACGCCCCTGACAGCAACATACATATATTTTCTGTATTACCGAATATTTATATAAATTTTGGGACAATTTATTTAACGTTATACTATTTATGAAAACATAGTGACTAAAAAAGTTATATCTAGAAAGTAATATCTCAAGAATTCAAATTTATTTTTTCTTGATAAAATTTCCACCTTTTTCAATAAGTTAAAGCTTTATTTTTTTAATTAAGAAAAAATCATTTAATTACTTTAAAATGTTTCTTCATATCTTCGTTAAACTATTAAAGGACAAATTTTTTAATACTTTGGAAGTGTTTGGAAATGTTTTTTCTTTAATCGATTGACGAGATTTTTTTTCCGATCGAATAATAAAGTCAGTTATTTTTTTCACGACAATTTCTTGAATTTCGCGATATTTCTTCACGGCCTATTGACAAAATTTGCTTTTTTCCGCGACTTTCTTTTTAGGCATTAGCAATTTTTTTGCTCAATATTTAACAAATTTCTTGATTATTCGACTTATTTTTAAAAATTCAATTTTTAAAAATCAATTTTCAAAAATCCGGTTTACTCTTGCTCCCAACAACGCCGGATTTTTGAAGTTATATTGTATTTTGAATTATCGATATCAAGCAGTAAAGTGTAATAAATGCTCACAAAATCTTATTTTCAATAATTTATAAGTACCCAGTATCCTAAATCTCTTTATGTTTTAAAAAGCGATAAAAAATGAGATTGACTACACGGTATGAAATCTTCGGTTCTACCTTATAAACAATTGATATTTCAATCACCTTTATCGTGAGAATTCTTTGATATATTTTATCTTATGTCAATATAATAAAAACTCTTTCGAAAGATATGGTATCACTGTTTTTTTTTATCAGAAGAAATTGTTTTATAAAAGACATCTTAAAACAGCTAAACATTTCTACTACGATCTGCTTTTAATAACAGACGAAAAAAATGAAGCTACTTTGTTTTATTGTTTTGTGTTGCACTGCTTTGATAGTAGAAGTCTGTAAGTATAGTTTCTGAATTCGTTTTACTAACTGTACAGAATCATATCCAATATATTTCATTTTAATCTACAAATATGTACTAAAATAAATACACATTACTAAATGGTACGGTTATAAAAAGAATATATTTAAAACACACTTAAAAATTATCAACGTTTCATTCGTTTCTACGAACGTCATCAGGATACAATATAAAGATGTTAAATGTAATTTAAAGTTTCAAAATGTAAACACGAGCATAGTTGAGTTGAGATAAGAGTGCGTAAACTGCTTAATTAATTATAGCATATTGTGCCAGATTTTATGAACGGAGTGAGATAAATGATCGTTACAAGATCGCAGCCCGACCGTTATATCAGGTGATCTAGGTGGCCAAGGAATTGGACCTCCTCGCCCAATCCATCTTCCTGGAAAATGGTCATTCAAAGAAGTACGAACGATGGTACTCCAATGAGGTGGTCACCATCTTATTGGAAAACTTCGTATTTCCACAACTAGAAGAGCTTCAGCCACATGTCTTTTTGCAACAAGATGGTGCACCACCTCATTGGGGTACCATTGTTCGTACTTCTTTGAATGACCATTTTCCAGGAAGATGGATTGGGCGAGGAGGTCCAATTCCTTGGCCACTCAGATCACCTGATGTAACGCCGCTGTACTTTTCCCTTTGGAGATTCGTAAAGGACAATGTTTACAGGAGGAGAGTGTCGAACATTGATGATTTAAAAGAAAGAATTACAACCGCAATAGCCTCTGCGGATGCCGACATGCTTGCCGCTACCTGCGTGAAATTGACTATCGACTTGATATTCTCCGTGCGACGAAGGGGGCACAAGTGGAAGTTCATTGACAAGGATCCTGAAACTTTTTGAGTCTATCTAACCATTTATGTTATTAATTTTAATCTATCTTTATTATTTTATGAGTTATTAAACATCAAAATGGGCCCGGGACTTTATAAAGACCCTGTATATCTTTATATTTATGGACTGATAATTTTAAAATTCATTATGTAATATAAGCGGGAAGAAGTGCTGAACTATTTAATTATATTAAGTGCAAACATTTTTGGCATTTGTAATCGTCTATTTGCAAGTGACAGAAATAGATTTAATAAAATCATGCTCGAAAATTATTTTTAAAACAATAAAAATTGAATAAATTTCTGTATAATTTTCAAACAAATTGAGAAACAGTTTTCAAACAAATTGCATTAGAAAACACATTTTTTCGCTATTTGACGGTATAAAATTTAAAAGTGTACAATATTTAAAAAATAAAAAAAATCACAAAGAAAGTAAATAAAATTTTAATTTGATCAACTATTTTTGCCATTCGTAAATTACGTCAACGTAACACACAGACACATTTGTCCTTTATAATATGGATAGATATACTGGGTGATTCAAAAGTATCGAAACAATAGGCTAATTCCTTAAATATTATCCCTACAGTGTAAAAAAAAAAAAAAAAAAACTTTAGAGTTACTAAACTTTTTCTAGGAAATTGGGATTCTAAGATCTTTTCATTTAACGGTAACAGCAAAAATCGACGTAACGGATTCTGTTACATAAATTTTTCCTATTACCATTACATTAAAAGTTCTAGGAATCCCAGTTTCCTAGAAAAAGTTTAGTAACTTTACAGATTTATTTTACTGTGTAGACTGTACTTCCAGTTAGAAAGTTTCATAAAAAATGGCGTAAAAAGTGACGACATAAGTTGCAATTCCATGGAAGGTCTATGTTAAAAAATACGAAAGTTAAATATTTATACACACCCATAGCGGAGGGGAGGATCTCAACTTTTTTTACTTAGTGCACTTCGGGTGCACTGTAAAAAAGTTTCCTAGAATTTTTTATGTAACGGCAGCATCAAAACTTCGTGTAATAGATACAGATAACAGATGCAGATTTACTCTGAAAATCAAAAAATCTGTAAGGTTATTAAGAATTTTTTAGGAAATTGAGATTTCTAGAGTTTTTTATGTAACTGCAACTCAGGTTACAGATAAAATTTTTGAAAAATAACTATAATTTTAATAGATTCTTTTGTATACTTACGGATTTTTGAAGTTTTACAAAAATTATTTTTATAGATTTACATCTTTTCTTGCAAAGTGCTTTTATCTTTTCTTGCAGATAAAATGTTAGTTAGCATATAGAATTTGGCAACTTTACATCTGTAGGATTACACATTTTTTTATTTTTATTTTTATTTATTTATTTATTTATTATTTTTTTTTACAGTGTGGAGTATTAAATTATTATTTATTTTTACTTTTATTTATTTATTTATTTATTTATTTATTTTTTACAGTGTGGAGTATTAAATTATTATTTATTTTTACTTTCCTCTATCTTCTATAGAAGAAAGCATTGTAATCGAATTTCTTTCGACTTCAGGTTTTCAACGGATTTACACGTTTTAGAGGTCAGAGATTCCAAAAAACATGTTTTCACAAAATTTCTGTCTGTGTGTGTCCGTACGTCGCCATTCTACCATCAAAAAGTGTATGAAAATATGCATGGAATTGAGCGAAATGTTTTGTGAATGTTTTTAGCAGTGGCAAGCAGGTCGTCCTCCAACTTTGGAAGGGGGCGCTGCAATAACAATTTTTGTGCCCTTTTCAATATTGTACCGATAAAAGTGTATGAAGTTATGCATCAAACGGAACCAATTTTTTTGTGTAAGTGTATGGCTATAGTTAGTTGGTCCTCCCTGAATTAAAAAAAAAATATCGGAAGGGGGCGCTGCAATAGCAATATTTGTGTCATTTTCAATATTTTACTATAGAAAAGTGTATGAAGTTATGCATAGAATTGAATGAAATTTTTGTACAAGTGTTTGGCTATGGTCAGCAGACCCTTCCTGAATTGGGAAAAAAATCCGCTGAAAGCAGGCTCAATAATCGCGATGACTGTGCCATTTTTATTATTTTACCAATAAAAAGTGTTTGACGTTGTGCATAAAACTGAACTAAATTTTTTCTGTAAGATTTTGGGGGGGGGGGGGTATGGCGAATAGATTCTTCTTGAATTTGAAAAAAAAAATTGCCTATTGTTCTACTGTTCATCGGCCCTTGCAGATACAGAAACTCGTTTTTTCTCCGATTCATTGATTGAAGCAAAAATTTAAGATGAAAATCGCAGTTAGTATAGTATTGAATTAATAATATTAACATATTTACATGTGTAACTAAATTTTGAAATATTAAATTGTACAGATGAGATAGAAGAAAGTTTTAGGATTTGCACATCCAACTTCTTCTGGTATATGTATTTTTGTGTAAGGGGAACATAAAAAAAATGTTATTTAATGAAATATATACGTAAATTCCACTCAGTCATTATTTGGGATTATCTGTCAACAGATCTCATCTCTACAAGAGAATGATCAAAAATTTCCAGACTTATAATGCAATAATTATCTGTTCTCACATAAGGCCCGTATGCACCAGAGGGATAACCTATTCAAGTCTGAGTATTATTAACGGAATATATATTTCACGGCGTATTTTGTCTTAGAAAATTTCTTTGTTATTATTTCCATGTAGTGGTGGTAATTATTAGTGGTGGTAATGATAAATTATGCATTTATCATTTTAACTTCTTTCATGTTTTAGCATTTAGTAATAGAAGTAATAATAAAAGTTTTTTTAATTTTTTTAAAACCATTGGCAATGTTTCTATTTCAAACACATCTCAATTCCTTTCAAAAGTACCGAATTGTGTTTCCTGTAAATGTTAAATTAACATTAAAATTTACAAAAAAGTTCTATTTCAAACTAACGAAAAACAATTTTTCAACTTTTTCCTGCAAAGTTATAAAGTAAAATGTTATTAAAAGTTTCTCTTCCTAATTTTGATCAAAGTAGGTGTGATATAATATAACTCATCACCTTCAAGTAGTTAATGTTTTAAATTTAAAACAAAGATTACTTTTGTGAACTAATATAATTTACGATAAAACGTAAAAAATAGTAGAAAAATCACATCAAAAGTAAGTGTGATATAATTAAATATCATCGCCCTCAAAGGGTTAATGTTTTAAATTTAAAACCAAGTTTACTTTTCAACGTAAAATTTGTGATAAAATGTAAAAAAATAGGTACTACTCTGTTATTCCGTCGACCAATTTCGCCAAATAATACAAATCACCAAACTCATAGCCAAATTATACATATTGACATAATTTTTATTTAAAATAACGAAAAAAAAATAATTAGCAGAATATTAATAAAAATTCAAATAAAAAAAAGAAATAAAAAACACTTAATGACATTTTAAATACGTGAATCGTATTTAATGTCATTGAATGTGACATTCACGATCGTCCATTATTGGCATTTAATCTTATAGTTTGGCGATAATTTTTTGGTCGACGGGATAACCTAGTACAGTCAAACCTCGTTAACATGAACCTCAAGGGGAATTGAATTTTTTTTCATGTTATCCGTAGTTCATATTATCAGTAGTAAAAGAAATATTTTTTAGTGTTCATTTATATTCAATAAATATTTGTTTTGATTAACAATTAAATCACTTTTAAATAAAAATAAAATTTATTATTAAACTTATATACTATGCTTATTTTTAATTTTTATTTCGTACCAAACAGTTAATTTACAATAAGCTTAAATGCAATGATATGGAATACAGAGACAAATGTGCATTTCAGATAGGGTCTAACGGGAGAAAACTTTGTCTCAAACTTATTTCTATTTGAATTCTACTTTCAACTGAGACTTATTTATATTTTAATAATCAGACTAATAGTTATATATTTTTTATCCATTAATAGAAAACTGTTAAAAGTAATTATGCAAATAAAACATGAATGCTATAAATTGTATTTTTTACAGCATAAAAGGTAAAGTAAGTCGCATCAAATTCAATTGATTTATATCAAATAATGAATCATATATTTGTAACTAAATTACAAGAAGTTAATTCTATTTACCCTATTACTCATTCTATTACTCAAAAGACTATATAATAACACAAATAATAATTAGATTCTTACCTTATTTATTTATAACCTATAGATACCAGAAAAAAAAAATCAAAATTACTTCTTAAAAAAATCAGTTATCTGCGATTGTTTTCGGCTTCTATCAATAATTCTTTTGCAGAAATCTTCTAGCTTATCTACAACATCCAGGTATTTGCTAGAATTTTCTGTTTGCATCACAAATCTTTGTACAATTTTTAATACATTAAATACTTCAATACTGGATACATTGTTGTATTCTGAACAGTAATTGCTATCATCTTCCTCTTCTGTTTCAAAAGAATAGTGTAAATTATCGGCAATGTTTTTAGTACACTTAATTTCTTTAACCATTTCTTCATCTGTAACTGTTTCGGATGTCATTATTTCATCGTCCATTGTTACATATTCCTCAAATATGACATTTTTCGGAAGTACGCCGCATGCTTTTGCTTCTGAAGAATCAAATTTTATTGTTTCTTCTGTTTGTGAAGGAGTTTCTTTGGCAGAAAATCTAGCTTTTTGGAAACAATTTTGGATAGTAGTGACAAAAACTTCTTTTCAGGCAGATCGGCAGACATTTAATGCATCCAACAAGTTTATAGAAAAGGATGTTTCTTGATCGAAACAAGAAATTGTTTGTAGGGAAATTTCTCTTCTATAGTATGCTTTTATGCATTTAATTATTCCTTGATTACATGTTTTTTTTAGTAGTGTTTGCAGATAAAAACTCAATATGGATTGCTCTGAGTCCGGAAACGGCGTAATGAACGCTGCAATTGTCTAAAATTAAACAAATAGTTCTGCCATCTCTTTCAAATTTTCCTTCGAGTTTTTTGACCCACTTGTGGTATAACTCTATGGTAATTCACGCCTTTTTGCTTGACTCGTACGTCACTGGTAATGTTTTTATAGCTTTAAAATAGAGTTATTTTGCAGCTTTTTCAATGATCATTAATTGTAATTTTTCCGTTCCAGTCATGTTGCAAGCAATTAACAAGGCTAAACTTTTTTTGCTGCATTTTCCACCAGAACATTTCATATTCTTTATTGTTAAAGTTCGCGAAGGAAGTGCTTTCCAGAATAATGATGTCTCATCCGCATTAAAAATATCTTCTTCAGCATTATTTGCTTAAAATTGATTGAAGTTTATTCATTACGAAATCATTCGCTATTTCATAATTTACTGCAGCTGCTTCCCCACAAATTTTCTTGCAAACTATTCTGAGTGTATCATTAAATCGTTGAAGCCATCCTGAAAAGCCTAAAAAATCTCTCACACCTAAAGCATCGGCGAAAAAATGAACATTTTCTAGCAAAATCGCACCTGTAATAGGAAGATTCAGGTTACTTGCTTCATTCCATTCATTTGATTAATGCTGTTTCAACTTCTTCATTATTGGCGACATTCATTTTTTTCGACTTGGTTCAAACTTGTTTAGTACATAAGCTGTTTCAATTTTGTCTCTACCTTTTAAAATCATTGATATCGTACTTTTAGCTACTCAATATTTCTTAGCAATATCAGATTTTTTTTAATTTCTCGAATCTACGTCATGTAATGTATCGAGCTTATTTTGCAAACTTAAGGATTGCTGAACTTTGCGACTCATTTTGAGCAACTATACTGTACATGTGAATGTCTTTATAAATTCATATGGGTAAACGGGGAAAAAAAAAAGCCTGAATACATGATTTTTCATATGAAAGTTGCAACACCAAACTGTATTTTTTTTCTGTTTGAATGCAGAAACAATGCATAAAAATATTCCTTTTAAATAGCAACTTTCTAGTCCTGGTCACATGTAGTGAACGACAGGTATTCTACTTTCCATGTGGAATATTTCACAAATTTCTTTCTTTCTCGAGCAGATGGGAGATACCATGTCACGTCACCTACTAGATAATTGATATTAAAAACATTTTTTCTTGTTCTTTTAGTTATATTATGTAATGTAAAACTTGAAGTCATTAATAGACTGCGTGATTTCTTGATCTTCCAAAAGTGGAAGGAATTAAAACATTGTTTTAATTTTTGAAAAGGAAAGAGTTACTGGAATATTAACTGTATTTAGAATCATAAATTCTAGCCTGAAAAAGCAATTAAATATGTTCATCTATAATTATGTTCAAGTAAATATGTTCATCTATTTTTTTTTTTTTTTATGTGAGAATATTAAATATAGAATCGTGACTTCTTGAAACTTGCTCTCCCACTAATTTTTATCAATTGTGACTTAACTTGAAAATTCGTGGAATACCTGAATATTTCCATTAGTTCAAAAGTGGAAACATTCCAATGGCAATAACACCTTAAAAAAGAGGCTTTCATACTTTTCTCAGAATTTTGTTCATGTTAACCGTCAAAATCTCTCATGGGACATCGAGAATTGTTCATATTAAGCGAATTTTCATTTTAAACGTGTTCATGTTAAAAGGAGAAAAAACACTAGAATCCCTATTCGTTTTAACGGGAACAGTGGGAACTGTTCATGTTAAAAGTAATTCACATTAAGCGTGTTCACGTTAACGAGGTTCGACTGAAGTACCAAAAAATACTAGATAAATGTTATGTTTGCTCAATCCTATTGTTATATGACAATTTCTGAAACGTTGTCTTAACACTTACGGTCTTGGTGTACTATTACCAGTACATTTCTTTTAATTGAATATTATTTTGTTTTAACGATACTTTTGTTACTGTTTACATGTGATAATGTCAATATGTGTCTATGCATTTACTATATGACTTTCTTAACGTTTATACACTTAATTATAATAATAGTAATAAACATTTGCTTAATTCTCTTTGCACCGTTTTATTTTCATTTTTTTAATTTTAAACATAAAATTTAAAATAAAGATTACTTTCTTGAAAGAATCATGTATAATAAAGAACAAGAAGAATTAGAAAATTGCAATAGCGGTTAAATCTTATTGTAATATAATATTTTCTAAACATCTCCAAAAACTCTTCCTTAGCCTATTTTCATATGAATATGAATTGAATAGTACGAAAAAAAGAAACAACATTCGTTGTATTTCACTGTGGAACATTCAATAAACACTAATTAATTTATTTTGATAGCTATATTAATCTTAAAAAAGTAAAAGTATTTTCTTCTAAAAACTGACAAAAAATTGAGCCCCAACGGGTTAAGATAGGAAGGAAACTTTAAATTTTCACTTATCCATCACACGTAGTATAGGGTAAATCTTGCAATCGTTTTGAAAATCGAAAAAACATGTGTCAGACATTGGAGATTCCGAAAAACATATTTTTAGGGGGGGGGGGGGGGAATTGCCGTCCGTCAGCCTGTGGGTCTGTCTGACTCTAAACTCTCTATTTCCCGAACAAATATAGATAAAGACTTAAAACTTGGTATGTGCTTACTAGATAATAATGAAAAGAAGCCTATTTAATATAAGTAACCTCGATTATACGGAACTATGTTTTTCGGATAATCTAAATATTCGTTCTGATGAGAGGTATATAAAATTTTTCGAAAATTTTTATTTTAAGGAGTGGATATAAAATGCAATAAAATACAAATTTTTCATGAAGACCAAAATCGATTGGGTAATTAGTGTCGCAATATTTGTAATCCTGTTTTTCACATTCTTAGATTTTTCATGACCCTGTATTTCATTCAAATTTCACTTCAAAGATGTGTTTTAATTGGAAGAGAGACGTTTAATCCAATGCAATAAACTATTAATTAATGTGATTATTCTTTTTGGAACTATAAAGTTGTTTCTTTTACGCAATTCAGTACTACTTGAGTAATTGCCGTTTTATATAATTTGCCGAAATTGGTCCATCATCAGTATCGTAATAGAGCATTACTATGTGTTAAAAACATTGAAATAGCCGTTTAAATTTTATTTTGGAATTGCGATTCCTTTTTATAAATAATTTATATCTGTTTTATTTTCATATTTTGTAGTATACATAGCCATGATGGGTGAGTATTACAGTGGCCCCCAACGACTAATTTAAGCTTTTTTTTTTTTTTTTTTTGGTATTTTACAGGTACTGATACATGGTATAGCCAGTACACAACAGTTTCATGGAGAACAACAGATTGCGAACAGCTAGATTTGTATGCCGGAGAGATCACTTACAATTCTCCAGAACGAAGAATTCAAAATGTTAAGAAATGCTGGTACATAGAGCCACCCGAAGAAAGCATAGTCCATTTCAAAGTGATAAACCTTGATCTGAACGACCCTGTAAGTGCACTGTAATTTTCTCATTTGGATTTTTTGTATTTACTGTTCTAGTTTATGCTATAGTGACGAAATCATTTTTAACATTTTACAACAAAGTTGAAAAGTGTTTATGCATTCGGTTTGTCTGTCCATCTGTCCACGCTCTAACTCAGGTAAATATGTTCGGATTTTCATGCAATTGGTAAACCTTATTTAGAGTCCTATAGACATGCTTGGTATTGTATATGAAGTATGTGGGATTACTAATTCATTTACAGGTCACTCAAAATAATTCCATTACAATATGGTCTATGGGGAGAAATCGTTTGAAGAGTATTTTAATGGCATTGTGCAATGGCAAATGTATTGAAACTGATATAAATCATTGAATTTGACTACGATTATGTTAGAACAGGACATTCATAGCATTTTTAATCCATTTACAAGAACACGCAAATGAAATCACATCCATTGCTGTCTTTGGGTAATAATTGTTGGAAATACGATTTCAATTTCTGCATGTGCTTTTAAATTTAACTGGTTTTATATGCGTTCGTAATTATATAAAAACTTAACATCTAAAGTCACCGTCTGATCTGTCCGTCTGTCTGCCCGCATATAACAGTACAAAAACTACCCAAACGAATCGTTTGAAATTTTAAATATATACTTGTTGCAGAATTTTGTTAAGTTATTTTAAATTTTAATAAAATCGAATACAAGGATAGTCAAAAGAATTCTGTTACACTACGGCCGATGGGGATAAAATATTTACAAGTGCTTTTTAATGATATTATACCTGCCGAAACATAATGAAATTGATATGCATTTCTGAAGGGTACTAAAATATACATTTTATAGAATATACCGCACAAGGAATATTTATTATTCATTTACAGGGCCACACAAAAGAACTCCTTTACATAATGGTATATATAGGGGTGGAAGGACATTATTTATGGTAGATTTTAATTACATTAAATTATTTCATCTATAATAAAATTAATATACATTGGCTAGATTTACTACACGTTACTTACTGCGTGTGATAAAATATTTATTTATTTTTTTCAAATTTCTTTCACTTATTTTGTTTTATTGCAACAATATTTAACCAATTATCTAAACCTCCCACCCTATCTACTTATTTTCATTTTATAATATTTTGATTTTTGATTAAACACATCGCCCAGGAACTAAAGAAATATATATTTTTTTCTTTGCTGTGAATTTAACAGATAATAACTATTGATTATGATGACAAATGAAAAACAGAATAAAAAGCATGTCAAAGAATAATTTTTCCTTACGTTCTGATGTGTCCCACCTGTATTTACAGCTACCCCGCAGGTAGGGCATACGTGAACAATTTTTTGAATTTATAAAAATATTTTTAAAAAATAATAATTATAAAAGTGATTTTAAAAATATCATGTGCAAAAAAAAGCTGTGTTTACTATATACAATAGTTATGTATACCGGGTGTCCAGTAAATGACTGACCCATTTTGAATGTAAATAATAAAAAAACTGTTTGAGATAAAAATGCGCGGCTTGCTGTATTGTTATTAGAATATAAATAAATTTTAAAATATACACTTTGTTAATGTAATATAATGATATTTAAAATAATATCTCAGTCTCAAGACTGAGGAGGGGAAATATAATATTAATGGTTCAATCACAAATATTATTTTAAATCACTTTCCAACCAACGTACCCTATTTCTGAAGCTGATTCGAGAGTCGATTCAACATATAGATTCAGATTCGACAACATATAGATTCAGATTCAGCCGAAAATCTCATATTTATGAAAATTAGAGTCATGTCTGTATTCAAACAGCCTGTTACCGCCAGCGCGATATTTTTTTCCGAAATTTGAACTATATTAACAAAGTACATGTTTAAAAATTTATTGATTTTCTTATAACAATACCGCAAACCGCGCATTATTATATCAAACCGTTTATTTGTTATTTAAGTTCAAAATGGGTCAGTTATTTACTGGACACCCGGTATATATATATATATATATTAACTCAGTTATGAGAAGAAGCTGTATTTATGTGAATTGTTTACATGCGCCTCCATCGTCCCTAAATGTGTGGATCGGATGAAAGAAAGTATTGATGGAGATATTGACAAGGAATATTCGTCGTTGTTTTTCGGGACTCGAAATCGGAGTGAACTCAAAATAATAACATCATTATTGTGATACATTGGCAGAGTCAGAAGTTGGATATCGTTATTGCGATCTTTTAAAAATATCAATATTTGACCGATATTTTCATAAATGATCTTGCGTTATCCGCCATCATTCTCTTTTAAAAAGACTTTTAATCTGTAACTGGAGATGGGAGTCAAATTGACTCTGCATTGTACTATAAATCTGATTATCACGTGGTTTTTTATTCTTGAATAAAATCATTTCCTCAGTACCATCAAGTAGTTCTTCTATCATTCCATGATTTCCAGAATATATTGCGTTTCCAAAATAAATCCCAATGCTGTTCACACACACACAAAAAAAAATATATATAAATAAATAAATAAATAAATAAAAATGTACATATAATATAAATAAGATATATATATATATATATATATATATATATGTAAAAAGATATACGGTCAAGTCTTCTTATAACAAAACTCCATACATCGAATTTCTCTATATAACGAATTTTTAGTCGGAACGGTCCCCTTTTCCCATGATAACATTGAAAGCAGTCTCTATATAGCGAAATATCTGTTTCCATATAACGAATATTTTTATAAAATGTTCTTTTTTTATTCAATTTTTAAAAAGCTTCAAAATCACATGGAATCAATTTTCCCTCACGTATTTCTGATTTATCGTTCAGTGCTGAGTTTATTATATTACTTCTATCCTTGAATCTCCTTATTCTTTAAGTTCAACGAGTTCATCCCTCCCCCCCCCCCTTCCACACCATTCAACATCTTTCTCAAAACAGTGCCAATTGGAATGTTACGCATGTAAGTGCGGGATCTATGGGGGTAATTGAGGAAAACAGTTCGCATTTACTTCAAAAGGTCGGATTTTCTATACTAGAGGATAATATGGGGCTTGAGCAGACTTGAAAGAGAATAGAAATTAATTAAGGAACATGGAGAATTCGAAGACAACATTGCTCTCTCTAATTTTTTGGAAGTGGGTGACAATCTCACTATTGCACAGTATCTTACTGATAGTGATATTTTAAGCAGAGTTGTGAACAATGATGGTGAATGTAACAATGACCACGAGAACGAAAATCTGCAACAAGCAATAAAATCATCAATAAGTTCTTTTGATCTTATTAGGAGAGGACTTTAATGGGGAGAAATGTGTTCTTTATACAATTTTTCATTCCATGCTAAAATTTAAACATTTTTTCGAAAGTGTAACAATTTTGAAATCGAAACAACAAAAAATTACAAATTTCTTCGTCTAAAATTAATGCAAGCAGAGTATCCTTATTTGATTTTCATTAAGCTTTCATATAAATGTCTTTTTTGAAACTGTTCAAATAATTTAGAAATAGAATAAAAGGTTAATATTTATAGTTAAACATTTCAAATTCTTAATTAAACACATCAAAAATATTATTTGTTCAAAATTTATACATTAAATAAGAATTTTAATGTCATTCTCCACTCAACGAATTTCTCTATATAACGAATTTTTTACTGTAACAGTGGATTTCATTATATAGATACTCGACTGTATATATATATATATATATATATGTATATATATATGATATATACATAATAAATATATATATATATAAAATCCATGTCTCCAGTTGCGGGTTAAATTTCAGCAGTTTATTGCAAACGGAAACATTATTGATCAAATTCGGCCTCAGTCAATTCATGCAATACCCAAAAGATTGAGACAAGAAATGTATTCCAGTTGCTACAAATGGTTTTTAGACTTGAATGGGAAATATGTAACATTGTATTAATCTCCCTCTGAGTTGGGTATCGACTCGCATCAGCATTTGCCTTGATATAGATGGAATTACCCTCAGTCGACCGACAAGAGCGTGGCGCGTCATTAATGTTTAAAACTCCAGGACAGCATTTGGTGAACCATTTTTGACACATGTCTTCAGTTACGGCATCATTTCCAGTAGGTATATAATGTATATCTTTATTTGATCTCCGCCGCTCGTTTGCATTAATTGAAAAAGGACAACATACTATTATCATAATTGAGGAACTCAGAAGCCAAGGAGTACAAGTGATAAAATTTTGATTTCAAGTAAATTGAGTTCAAAAATGACATTTGACGCTAAATTTAAACCTCAATAATAATTGGCTGGATTGAAATAGGAAACTGCCGCTTGTTTCATAGTGGTCTTTCAACTCTTATTTCAAGAACTGTAAAAAAAAAAAGTACAGTACAATTTTCTTTAAATTTATAATGAATCGATATTGATAATTATTCGGCAAAAGTGGTTGAAATCTAGAACGCAGCGCATAGTTAGAAAATTCCTTATATTTCAATATCTGAAAAGAAAAAGTATATTTCCAGGTCGTCTGTGCGCTTAGTTGGCCCCACCAATGGCCGAGAGGTACGGACCTCTCTGCTGGGTTCGAACCCAATCGCGACTGTCGGCCTAACCGTTCAGAGTTTTCGTGGTTTTCTTCGAACCTTGCGTAAATACGGGTTAGGTTTCCTTAGAAAGACCCCCACGGCACTCCCCCTGGTCCTATATCCCTAGCGTAGATAATCGGACGACAAAAATAAACCAAACTAAACCAAACGTGTGCGCTTAGTTGATTTTTTTTTTCCATTTTGTCACTTATACCCTTTGGCTTCTGAGGCTCTCAATTCACGTTTATTATGTCCATTTTCATAGCGCTGCGCACTTAATACAGATGTTTAAGAAAGAAAACATTTATTAACAAATTCCATAAGCATAACCTTTCAGTCACAAAAAGGCGTTGTGCGAAAGTAGCACCAAGAAAGGGAAGGCGAGAACACAATGAACTATCACTCGATGAAAAAGTGTACGAACGTATTTGCCAATCCAATATGCAGTGAGTTCGTAAAGTCACGGTGCAATTTTGACCTGTCACAAAAAATCTACGGAACAAGATGAAAATGTAAAATCTTCACCAAATAAAAGAAAAGCTCTCCAAGTTCCAAACCTATTCAGTGCAGTTCGGTGTGGTTCGATGCGGTTCTCCATCCGAAACAGAGAATCCCGGATGTTATTTACTCTGTTCTGATGTCCTTAAAAATGTATAGGAAGACTTTGAGTATCGTTCAGATGTGTAGAGGGTAACAAATGGAGATCACATGTTACCATTAGGCAGGTTGTAAGACCACATATGTGGTTTATGTGGCCTTACATCACATACCTGTTTCATACCATGAACAGGTATGGAAATTGGAAAAGTTTTCATTTATTTGGTGAGGATTTTATAGTTTTATCTTGTTTCGTTGATTTCCTGTGATTAGTGAAAAACGCATCATGACTACGGACACGCTGCTTTTTAATCGCATGTTGTCTTTAGTGATTAGTTTTTCTGTTATAATTTTTCTTTCCTTTGTACTTTAAAAAAATAAATATTATATACACTATCTGTACATATAACTTATGTTAAAAACTTTTATTTTTGTAGTACTGTGACTATGTTGTTATCGAATTCTACGATGCTATTGGAAAGCGAGATAAGATTTGTCAGCATTATAATTACCGTGACTTTAATAACAGAACTATATCCTTGCTGGGTACTGTGAACATGACTCTCATCATGCGACATACTTGGGACTATGTCTCTTTTAAGATGGAATACAAGACTGGTAAGTTTCTGTGGTTCCTGTCATCATTGGAAAAAAAAATGGGTTCTCAAAATTAAGTAAAAAGCACTCCATTTTAAATACATCACGCACTCAAAATAGCTCCGATTCAAATGTACCCAAAATTGAAAAATATATGTACTCATTTTTGATACTATGATTGTGTTCAAATATGAATCGTTATGTCTCCCTGAACCCGCAAATTAAAGTAAAAATGTTGTCGGACGCTCCTCTCAGTCCACCAAACTTAGAAGAATGTCCTAGGTAGTTTAAAGCTGCCACCACCGATATTACTGGGTGATATCGGTCACCTGCTGTGAGGATTGGGTAAAATAACACTGACGCTGTTAATGAACTGAACTAACAGTTTATTTAAGGTATAGATATGTACACAAGAAACAATATTTACAACTATTTACAATTACAACTCGGATATAGATGATCCGGTTCAACATTAAATTAACTACACTAAACGTTGGTTGTGTACCGTTCAGCTTACCCTTTCTTCCTCACACTCAACGCACGTTCGATACGCTTTATCAGAGATTACTGCAGAATCTCAATACACAAGGGTACTAGGCCTCACTTCTCGGCCTATAACACTATCCACCGGGACGCCTTGTCCCACGCTCAAATTATACACTATCCAACAGGACCACAAATCCTGAGCGACCTACCGGTCTCAACGCCAAGCGAGAACTGTCCAACCTCTCCGTCCAGAGTTGACCTTGTCAGAGATCTTCCTTCCCCCAGCAGGGCCTCTTAGAGTTCCTCCATTGGTTCAATTCCGCATACCAACCTTGAGTCATGACCTCTACTGTTTACACATCACTCCAATAGCTAGATGACAGCTGAGGCACGCCCCGCGGCCATCACTTTCATTCATCCACGAGTGCGTCATCTGCATACCTGTGTCAACATCTGTCATTCGTTATTATAGAAAAGAAAGAAAGGTATTTCGAGCCTCACGGATGCACAACCCACAATACATAAAATATTCAGATAAGGAAATGTTATTCCTTTCTAATTCAGGGCAGATGTCTTCTAGGAACCTGACACCCCCCACCTTAGCGGAAAATATGCCTCTTAGGGGCTAATTTTCCCCAAACATATAATAATATTACGGAAGAGTTCAATAGTCTCTTTGCAGATTTCTTCATTCTAAATATTACATAGGCATTTTCAGGAGTCTGAACATTCTCTACTGACATCTCTACTGAACCTTATACTAATACTACTATTGCATAAACAATACACATGCTAATTTACTATTATAAACACAAAACTTAAAAAAAAAATATTTACACACACACAAAAAGAAAAATTAGACATGTGATGACATCCTTTAAGGTTGTCTACTATTTTGACATTGATACTGATGGGCTAGTAACTGGTTGTTCTTCCCAGCTCTTTCTCTGTAGCCTCGAAATTGCATCAGCATTCAAATGTTGAACTCCGGGACGATGAGAAATGCTCAGGTTCCAGCGTTGCAAGGCTAGAGCCCACCTAGTGAGTTTGGGCGACCTTGGGGTTGTTTCCGTGAGAAATTTTAATGGATTATGATCGGTAATGACCTCAATTTGAGATCCATAAGTCCACTTTTCAAACTTCCGCAACCCGAAGAGAACACTCCAAGCCTCTTTCTCTATACTCGGCCAAGCACGCTGAGCCCCTGACAATTTCTGACTGGCAAAAGCTATAGGTTTAAACTGACCTTTTTCATATTTTTGAGTGAGACAACATCCTACTGCAAGGTCGGAAGCATCGGCGTGAAGCTGATATTCCCGGCCTACGATAGGTGTAGCCAAACTCGTCACTTTACACAACTCATCTTTAAGAGTATTAAATGCTTTTTCTGCATTTTCATCCCATGGTACAGTATTTTTGACATTTCCTTTGGTTAATTCGGTTAAAGGTATAGCTATCTCAGCATAATTTGGAATATAAGATCGGTAGAATCCCATTAATCCCAAAACTGATCTAACTTCCTTTTTAGTCTTTGGTCTCTTTAGGTCCCTTATCGCTCCGATTTTCTCCTCATCAGGTGCATGAGTTCCACCCCCAATAACATGACCTAAAAACTTAGTCAATTTCTCTCCAAATTTACATTTGTCTAGTCTAATCGTAAAATTTCTATTTTTCAACTCTTCAATGACAGCCCTGACATGCTCACAATGCTCTTCCCAGGTATCGGAGAAAATGATGACATCATCAATATATGCTTCTGCATACCTCCGATGACCTTGGAGAACCTCATTCATGTCTTTTTGAAACGTAGCAGCAGCCCCTGATAATCCAAAAGGCATTGTACGCCACTGATAAGTTCCGTTATGCGTCGTAAAAGCTGTCAAAGGTTTACAATCCTCAGCCATTTTGATTTGCCAATAACCCCTCAATAAATCTATTGAAGATAAATATTTAGCCGCCCCTGCGGTATACCTAATTTCTTGGGAATCTTTCATCGGGAAGGTGGGAACCTGCGTTACAGAATTTAAAGCTCTGTAATCAATACACATTCTGACAGTTGCATCTTTTTTCGCAACGCAAACAATTGGATGGCTAATTTCAGCATTTGACGGTTCGATTAGATTTAATTCTAATAACTCCTGAATCTGCCTATCCACTTCCTCTTTATAAGCTACCGGCACGCTATATAACTTTGGTTTTTTCCTTTCTACACCCGGTTTCAGATCAATACGATGTTCCCCTACTTCCGCTGGTCGTACAGGACCCATAAACACTTCTTTATTTTCCCTCAAAATGGACTTTAAATCTTTGACTTGACTATTAGATAGCCCTTTTATTTCCAACCTCTCAATATCCCGTTCTATCTCTTGATCCCGGTTCAAAATAGGAATTTCCCCAACTTCTCCAAATTCCTCATCCCCTTCGAAAACAATATTAACTATATTACATTTAGCGATAAATTCTCTTATCTTATTTTGGTGCACATGCTTCCTACTCCCGTCGGCTAACTCAACAATAAACGAATGCTGGTTTCGTTTTTCTACAATAGTTGCCGGCCCTTGCCACCTAGAATATAACTTATTAGTCGAATCGGGGATTAACAGTATAACTTTATCGCCTACCTCAAACGTTTTTTCTTTTGACCTTAAATTATAATGATACGCCATTCTATTTTGTTGAACCTCAGACGACAATTTTGCCTCATTTGCGGCTCTTTCTAAGCGGTTCTTAAGTTTATCCAAGTACTCATGAATCGGCGTAGTATCTAACTGCGCTCCCTTATTTTCTCCTGCCCATGACGACTTAAGAATCGATAACGGACCCTCCGGCGCTCTACCACATAATAACTGGAAATGTGCGATTCCCGTCGTAGAATTTGGGACTTCCCTATACGCCCATAATATAAATGGTATTTGTTCATGCCATTTTTTTCCTTCTTCCCTAATCGTATGATGTAGCATACGTTTAAGAGTCTGATTAAACCGTTCCACAAGTCCGTTGGACTGTGGATACTGTGGGGTCGAAAATCTTGGACTGACGCCTAACCTTTTCTCAAATTCTTTCGTTAAGTCGGCAGTAAAATTGGTTCCATTGTCGCAGGCAATTACATTAGGAATTCCTGTTCTCATAAATATTTGAAGTAACGCCTCACACGCGGTTTTAGCAGTTAAACTTTTTAGAGGGATCGCATCCGCCCATCTGGTATGCTGATCAATTAAAGTCAGTATATACCGATGCCCTTGTGAACTTTTAGGATCAATAAGCCCAATTAAATCAACATTAACAACCTGAAATGGAAGTTCCGGCCGCGACACTGGGGAAATAGGAGCTCTATCATTTACTTTAACCCCTCTAGTCAATTGGCACTCTAAACATGATTCACAAAACTGTTTAGCTTCTTTTGCCATTCCCTCCCAATAAAAAGAATACCTTATTCTCTGCAACGTTTTCTTGGCTGCATGATGCCCTCCAAATACCGATGAATGCGCTAATTTTAAGATTTCTTCCCTTCTTACCCTAGGTACTACTAATTGCGCTATAGTTTCGCCTAACAATTTCTCTTTATGATACAATAATCCGTTTACAATATAATAATCCCCTTTTTCCTTTTTAGCTAATTCCCAAGCTTTCTCTAATTCTTTACATTCCAACTGGGATTTCTTAAACATATCTGAGTTACTAACAATAGGTTCATTATTTTCCTCCGTTTCAGTTTTTCCTGGATCCTGACTTTGTACATTTTGCGATCTCGCATCTATTACGTAAACATTACAGCTATCGTTACTTACATCTTTCTTTTCATTCGAGTTATCAATAATAATTTCGGAACTTTTTAATTCTTCGGACTCTATCAATGGCTCCTCAAGATTGACACCTGACAACTCATTAATCACCTCGGGATGTAAAATTACTTGCTCATTAATATTATCAGTTACTGCGCAAAGTACTTCCTGATGAATAATATTAGTTTGCCCGAATTGCGGAATAGCTAGCGGTAGTTTAACTAACGGTGATTTAACAGCTTCACCAAATAACCCTTGTAAATAAATACTACCCGCTCCCTTTAATTTCTCTTCCGGGACTAAATCTTTATGAACAACACTAATCTCACATCCAGAATCAACCAATCCCTTTGCTTTTTGCCCATTAACACTAACTTCAATTTTCTCAAGTTTATTTAATTTCTCACCAATAACATTCGTTTTCTGCTCGGCCTTTGCCGATATTCTAGCCACAATAGCCCCATTAGGTAACTCTTGATTTTCTTTCACCATAATCTTATGAACACCTGCTTTCTGGTCTCGCCCTTTATTGCCATTATTAGTTCCCTCATTACCCACTTTATTACAAAAACGTTGGTAATGACCTCTCAAACCACACTTAAAACATTTAGGCCCTGAAGCATCATTCGTCTTCTTAAACTCTGTTTTCCTATCCGGAAAAGAATTACACTCATTACTACCATTTTGCCTCCAACTACCCCTAAATTTATTATCCTCCCTCGGTCTCATTTTTTCATTGTTTACGTACTTATCTTTACCTTTAAAGCTTTTATGCGTAACCGTATAAGACTTATGTTTAGCATCAAAATAATTATCACACTCTTTAGCAATTTTAGGAGCTTCTAACCATTTACCCTGGTGAGTTAAACTAATATATGCTGCAGTATCCTCATCTAGCGTACTCATTAGTTTATCAGTAACTATTAACTGGCTGACTTTTTCATAAGTATCCGCACCTCTAATTTTACAATAATTTTCCCACGTAGCTATTAAACGCGAAACAAATAATACATGGGTTTCGCTCGGATTTCTCCTAGCTTTCCGGAAATTTTCTAAACATGCCTTCGGGGTTGGCTCATGTTCCCTTAGGACTAACTCCTTTAATTCCTCATAATTCTCCATTTGTTCCTTAGTGGTATAAATTAACAAATTATCCGCCTTATCTCCTAACATATTTAGTAGAATTTCGGCCTGCTGGTTTCCCGGTACATCTTTAGTTTGGAATGCCCTTTCTAAACTGTTGAAAAATAAATTCCATCCCTCAGTCCCTTCTGGTACTTTGATAGATAGAGTTTTAACACTTTTGATCAATTTTTCAATGTTACTTTCATTACTAGATTCCCTAGATCCATTAGAGTTATTTGCTGAACCTTGAACTCTGAGCCTTTCCATTTCTAATTCATGTCCCATCCTCAATTTCTCCATTTCTAACTTTTCCTGTTTTTCTAATTTTTCGAGTTCTAACCTTTCGCGTTCTAATTTTTCCTGTTTTTCTAACTTTTCGCGTTCTAATTTTTCCTGTTTTTCTAACTTTTCGCGTTCTAATTTTTCGCGTTCTAATCGTTCTGCAACAATAGTGTCTGATAATTCCTTAATAACCCCCTCGTCATACTCATCACTGTCCATTATCTTTTTCTTAAGCTGAATTCTGGTATCATCTTCCGTGAATTCAACACCCAATTCTTCGGCTATCCCCTGAAGATCAACCTTTTTTAGTTTTAATAAGAAAGCCATACCTTCACCGATTGTTATTACCACCCCACAAGAATAGTTAAACCTACCAAATTAATATTTCCGAAATTTCTAACTTAGTACAGATATTTCTCCACTTATTAAACTAATTAATACCACTTCAGATAATCCATGCATTTCATTTCTAATTAACCTACTGAATACTCTAATTTTTCTCAACCATTGATATCACACAATTTACTTCCAATAAAACAAAAAAGTAAAACAATAATTCGATTTGACTGCTATGCAATATAGATTCCAATATATACACTTAGATCACAACATACCACTTATATAATAATACTGATACGTTGAAATTGAATAGAAGTATTGATGTCAATCAAAAAATCCACATAAAGAAAAATTGTACAACATGCATATATAAATTTCTACAATTATCCTCATAAAATATTTCCGAACTCAATACTGATTCTTACACTTAAAACAAATATACTGAAAATCTTTACTTTTATTTTTACTCACTATGGCTCTCTTTTGAGCCTTTTTTTTTTTTTCACTATGGCTCTCTTTTGAGCCTTTTTTTTTCCACTATGGCTCTCTTTTGAGCCTTTTTTTTTTTTCCTCACTAGTATTGGCCAATTAAAATTTTCATTTGCTTAGAATTTTGATAATGCAACTCTTAAAATTTAAACAGCATTGCTTCATTTAACAATTACTTTAACAATAATCTAGATTTAATGCATTAATTTAGTTCACTAATATCATTATAAATAGCATATCATTATCATCTCAAATTATTATGACCTTTCTTTAAAACAATAGCAATATGGTTACTAATTCTTTACACCTATCTGAACACAATTATTTCATTGCACATAAATTACATAGACAATTTACTTAAATTACTATTAATTATACAACAATACAATTTGGTTCGAGATGTCAGAAGAAATGAATGATCAAAACACCTTACCTTATACTTTCTTTGCTGGAGTACTCTTCTATTCCCAGATAGCTCCACGATGTAGCGATAATCAGGCACAACACAGTTCAGTTTAGTTCTTTCTAATAAAGATGCACACAACACTTTAGTCCGCACTAGACGATATGGCACGATACTTTATCACACACTCGACGATCCGGCACAATACTTTAGCACATACTCGACGATGCGGCACAACACTTTACACACATTCGACGCTACGGCACGACACTTTACACACGTTCGACGATACGGCCCGACACTTTAGCATACAATCGACGATCCGGCACGATGCTTTAGCACATACTCGACGATATGGCACGACCACACAAGAATTCCACTGGATACTCTGGCATTAGCAGACTGCAACACGGCTCGCTGGTCACTGGTTTCAGGCGATTCTATCCCGACGCTGCCACCAATTTGTCGGACGCTCCTCTCAGTCCACCAAACTTAGAAGAATGTCCTAGGTAGTTTAAAGCTGCCACCACCGATATTACTGGGTGATATCGGTCACCTGCTGTGAGGATTGGGTAAAATAACACTGACGCTGTTAATGAACTGAACTAACAGTTTATTTAAGGTATAGATATGTACACAAGAAACAATATTTACAACTATTTACAATTACAACTCGGATATAGATGATCCGGTTCAACATTAAATTAACTACACTAAACGTTGGTTGTGTACCGTTCAGCTTACCCTTTCTTCCTCACACTCAACGCACGTTCGATACGCTTTATCAGAGATTACTGCAGAATCTCAATACACAAGGGTACTAGGCCTCACTTCTCGGCCTATAACACTATCCACCGGGACGCCTTGTCCCACGCTCAAATTATACACTATCCAACAGGACCACAAATCCTGAGCGACCTACCGGTCTCAACGCCAAGCGAGAATTGTCCAACCTCTCCGTCCAGAGTTGACCTTGTCAGAGATCTTCCTTCCCCCAGCAGGGCCTCTTAGAGTTCCTCCATTGGTTCAATTCCGCATACCAACCTTGAGTCATGACCTCTACTGTTTACACATCACTCCAATAGCTAGATGACAGCTGAGGCACGCCCCGCGTCCATCACTTTCATTCATCCACGAGTGCGTCATCTGCATACCTGTGTCAACATCTGTCATTCGTTATTATAGAAAAGAAAGAAAGGTATTTCGAGCCTCACGGATGCACAACCCACAATACATAAAATATTCAGATAAGGAAATGTTATTCCTTTCTAATTCAGGGCAGATGTCTTCTAGGAACCTGACAAATGTATTGACGCTTATTTTTCGTTCAAAATTATTAACAAGAAACGTTTAAGGGTGTATTTCGATTCAAACTGCCTATTTTCCGATTTATTTTTAAATCCATTTTTGCTCTCAAATGCACAAAACTTTCAAAATCCCTTATTTAGAAACTACACAAGGTGGCGTAAGAATCGATTTTTTTGGTAAACGTAGAAAATGTTGCAAAAAATGCTGTCAAAGTTGCCAATTTGAACAGAAATTTCCGAACCTGGAGATCTGGGGACGAAAAAATGATCGAACTGAAAAAAAACAATTGTTTATAAATCAAATTCTAATTAATTCAGCGAAAAATTACATCACACGGCATCTTATACATCACTTCAAAAATCATCCCAGCAAGTTTCATGTTTCTACTTTTAAAAATGAATCTGGAATTGTATTGGAAAATTTTGAGCTGTTGAAGGTGAAAAATCTTTTTTCCGAATACACCCTTAAAGGGCTACTTCAGTCAAATGAAAAGATCCATTCGCTAATGCTAATCCTATGGAAGGAATTTATAAAGATATCTCGATTACATTTCAATATATTTAAATGATTTTTTTTCTTGCATTGGATAGCTGAGATTGATCTGAATGCAGTCTAGTTTTTACTTTTTCGATTTTGGTGGCAATTTTTTTTTTATGAGGGTGTTTTCGCTTTCCAAACAGGTTCCGAAAATGAAAGAATCCCCATAAAAATACCTGAAAACAAAATCAAAAAAGTAAAAAACGACCTGCATAAAGACAATAACATATACATTTAAAATAAGAAAAAATTCTAGGTGTTTATATTAACATAGTTGTTTTAAATGGAGGATATAGTAACATTGTTAAAACAGCAGAGATATTATATGAAGAAAAGCTTTCTTATATATGACTAGAGTTGTAAAGAAAATGGTTCATAATTTGGTTTACTTCCAATCGACCTGATTTAGTCCTAGATTTATATCCAAAAAACATGGTTTATTTTCAAAGAACTCGGTTTATTCCCTCAAACTTGATTTTTTCCTAGCTTTAAATCAGGATTTTTTCTAAATCTTTGCAACTCTGCTCGTGACATAGAATGACTCTCAAACATGAAACCGACTACAAACGACTATTTTATAGGCAATGACTTGCTTACGGCGTGAATTGTTAGCCCGGGAGAACTCGCTAGTGAGAATTTTTCTCACGGTGCCCAATTGCTTTTGTTTTAATTTACATTCACTTATTATCAACTTTTTTGTTTGGATTAGTACTTTTATTCACAAAAGAGGTAGAGTAATCGAAATCACATTTTGAAATTTTATTAAAATGAAAAATGTTTTAAATAAATGTCTTAAAAAAATCAGATGGAGAAAGAAAATCTTACGCAGCGAGTTCTCCCGGGTTAAAGGGTCACAGGGCTTGAAAAATTTTCAAAAAATCGATATTGTTAATGATCTACACTGGTGTCCAAAATTTAAGCATAATTGGTAATTAAGTAATTATTTTTAAGTAATGAAAGAAATATGAATCGGAATGTGCTGAAACTCCAGGTGTGTAAACAAAATAGTACGCATCACATATTTTCGCGAAGAGTTTTCCCCGAAATCGAACAGGGGACCGTCAACAAATTGAAAAAGAACGAAGATCTTTTGGACAACCCTGTCAAAACTAATGCAGCAAAAGCGTTCAAACTGCACATTATGATTAATTGGCTTATTGTAATGTAGTGTGTTAATTTTTACAAGGATAGCATGTATACTCGTAGAGAAATTAAGGTTTTTATAAAAACAGTCTTAAGTTTTTTGCTTATAATTTGCAGAGTTCTTAATATAAAATAGTGTTCTTTTTTGAAAAAATGACAAACATCATTGTACACAATACCCTGTCATCAGAATTAAAAAATAATAAAAATTGTATGACAAATGAGCAGGTTTACTAAATAATTTTTTACTGCGCATGCGTGAACGCTATTAAAATTTCATTTGCATATTATGTTAGTTAAATGTATAGAGCAACTTTTGTGAAAGTCTCAAAAACATAGCTTAAAAATTCTGAAAATTATCGTTGATAGAATGAGATCAAAATCCTTTATTCCCTAAATGAAGCAAAAAGATGAGGGGCTGTATCCATATTCCATTGTTTAGTGCCTACACAATATTGCACGTACAACTATATTTAGGTAAAACCCCTGATTTTTTTGCTTCCTTTAGGAATAACGGATTTTGAGTTGATTCTATAGGCTCCCATTTTCAGAATTTTCAAGCTATGTTTTTGAAACTTTTACAGAAGTTGCTCTATACATTTAGCTAACACAATATGTAAATGACATTTTGATATCGTTGACGCATGCGCAATGAAAAATTATTTACTAAACATACTCATTTTTCATACAATTTTTATTATTTTTAAATTCTGATGACAGGATATTGTGTACAATGATGTTTGTCATATTTTCAGAAAAGAACATTATTTTATAATAAGAACTTCTCAAATTATAAGCAAAAAACTTGGAAAAACTTAGGACTGTTTTTATAAAAACCTTAATTTCTCTACGAGTATACATGCTATCCTTGTAAAAATTAACACAGTGCATTACAATAAGCCAATTAATCATAATGTTCAGTTTATACGCTTTTGCTACATTAGTTTTGACAGGGCTATCCAAAAGATCTTCGTTCTTTTTCAATTTGTTGACGATCCCCTGTTCGATTTCGGGGAAAACTCTTCGCGAAAATATGTGACGCGTACTATTTTGTTTACACACCTGGAGTTTCAGCACATTCCGATTCATATTTCTCTCATTACTTAAAAATAATTACTTAATTACCAATTATGCTTAAATTTTGGACACCAGTGTAGTTTGATTATTCAATTAATTTTGAACTCAATGCAAAAAACCGCATAAAAATATTTGCATTTTTTAACGGAGTTATTAGTATGTATCAATATACTAATATTTATGTATAATGTATTTATGTATCAACACTTTCAAAGCCGCACTCATATAATTTCAACTTTAAGTCGCGTTTTCTCAAAACTTGATTTTTGACGACTAACACCAAGATTTAAAAAAAAAAAATATTTGATGGAATGGCTTATTTTTTTTTCCATGCATATAACATAATTATCTATAGAATGAATTAATATATTTTAGATAGTTTAATATTTTGAGTATTTTTAATGAAAAAAAAAGTTGTACTTTTTAGGGGTTTTTTGAATTTTCAAATTTAAAACTTTTTTTAATATTTTTTTTCTTTTTTTGAGTGGTAGTTATATCCTTAATTCATTCTATAGAGTTAAGTTTCCGGATCATTTTAAAGCAAAAATTAGGTTCTTATGTCAATTCAACGTGATAATTCAATTTGGTGATATAAGACATAATTTTTTTTTTAGAAAATTGGGTTACATAAATTTGGCTATATTTATTATTATATTACATTGAAGTACTTCATTTTATAATTTTATAAGACTACAAACATACCTTTAAAATATCAGAAAGTTTAAATTAATTACACTGAATATTTTCTGTTTTTATATGGACTCGAAGTGAGAGCTCTGTTTACATGTTTTTCCGTATCGATCAAGCCCCGAGCCCCTTAAGGTCGAGAGGGGTCATTCTGACCACTTTGTGCATTTTCAACATTTTTTTTTTTTTTTTTTTTTTTTTTTTTGGCTTTATTTATTTCGAAAAGGGATATTTTTAGTAAATAGGAAGTAGTTACTTTCTATGTACTAGAAAAATTGACCATTTAAGACTACCTCCTTAAAGTTTAAATTCTCATAATTGTTTTTTTTTTTTTTTTTTTTTTTTTTTTTTTTTAAGATAAAAGAGTGTTTATAATTACCCCTATAAAAATCTTACAATCACAAAAGTTTGGGGTAATTAAGACTACTACACTGAAAAAAAATCTGCCTCTGGCATTTAGAAAATAAATTGTGGTTCTAGAAAAAATAGTTCCATGTCATCCTTATAAATTCTAGTTCCCTTTTCTAGCGTGTTTTAGTTAATATTCTGATTGAGTAGAGCAGAATTTTCTTGTTCCCATACCTAGAAAAATTCGGGCTTCGAGCTAGATTTTCAAAATGGCTAAATTTCATAACAATAACTTCTGGTTTCATAAATCAGAATTTTTAGTTCCCTGAACTTTCTAAGATAGGTATTAGAACTAGAATTTAAAGACACATTAACTACAAAATATAATATCCTGAAGCAGAAAGCATGGTCATAACTGGAAATGTTAAAAATTAAAACTGTCAAAAATTCGATTTGACACATTTTTTTTTTTTATTATCTATTTGTTATTTATTGCCTTTAAAAAATCGCATATTTTATAAGTTACTGTTACTAAAGAAACATTTCTGTTTAATCCTTGAAGCATTATCGAAATAAATTTAATCGAACAAATAATGTCCTGTTCTATAAAATATTTTTTTGTGTTCTTTAAACTATAGAGAGACTAAATGAAATTAATTTATCTCATTTAAAGTTCAATGTCATTACGAGTTCAATGTCACTGGTGATTCTTTCAGTAACACAAAAATCCCTTTCGGCATGGCCTATAGGCGGAGGTAGATTTCAAAAAGTTTTCACCTCAAAAAAAAAAAAAAAAAAATGATTAGAGATAAACCCAGTTTAACTACTTTATTCAGCCGCTTTTAAAAATTTTTTAATTTCATTTTTCTGTAAGAACTGGTTTTATCAAAATCATCTTAAACGAAATTCTACTCAAATGCCCATTTTGGCAACATATTTTAAATTATATTCTTACTTTATTTAAAAAATTGACCAATATGTTCATTATATAGTTCCTAAATAACAAAAAACTGTTAATTAAATTCGTTTGACAGCAAAATTGAATTTAAAAATGAGTCATAAGTCATAAAATAACCAATTTATTATTTTAATACATCCACAATTCTTTAATCAAGATCGCTTTGAGAAATTTTGTGCGAAGTGCCCACTTTGACAGATTTTTTAAAATATATATTTAGCCTTTATCAAAAATCTGACCAATACGGCACATTACACAGTTCCTAAATAACAAATAACTGTCAATTGAATGCGTTTGAGAGCAAAATTGAATTTAAAAATGAGTCATAAAATAACCAATTTGTTATTTGAATACATACTCAATTCTTAAATTATGATCGCTTTGGGAAATTTTTTTGCGAAGTGCTTACTTTGACAGCTTTTAAAAAATATATATTCACCCTTTATCAAAAAATCGACGAATACGCGCATTATATAGTTCCTAAGTAACAAAAAACTGTCAATTGAATGCGTTTCAGAGCAAAATTGGATTTAAAAATGAGTCATAAAATAACCAATTTGTTATTTGAATACCCACAGTTCATTAATCATGATCGCTTTGGAAAATTTTGTGCAAAGTGCCCATTTTGGCATCCTTTTTTGAAATATATTCTGCCTTTATCAAAAAACTGGCCACTCCGTCACATTATATAGTTCTTGGATAAGAGAACCTGTAAATTGGATGCGTTTGAGAACAAAAAAATATTTAAAAATGACTCGGTAAAAACGCAATTTCTTAAATTTCCTCAAATTTCAATCACGATAACTTCGTGAAATTCTGTTCAAAATACCCTTTTTGGTAGCCTTTTTAAAAATATATTCTGCCTTTATAAAAAAAAACTGGCCAATACGACAAGTTATATAGTTCCTAAATAATAGGATCTGTAAATTGGGTGGGTTTGAGAACAAAAATGAATTTAAAAATGACTCAGAAAAAACGCAATTTGTTATACTTAATCAATTTTTTTATGACGATAACTTCGGGAAATCTGTTCAAAATATCTTTTTTGGCAGCCTTTTTAAAAATATAATCTGCCTTTATCAAAAAATTGGCCAATACGTCGCATTATATAGTTCCTAAATAAGAGCATCTGTCATTTGGATGCGTTTAAAATCAAAAATGAATTTTAAAATGAGTCAGACTATAAGCAGTTTAGATTTGAGGTTTTTTCTCAAACTCCTTTTTTTGTTTAATTTATTTTGACTATAAGAATTGGTTCTATGAAAAACTTGTCAACATAAAAGTTGTAGATATTATTGTGAAGATGTAAAATAAATTTAATTAGATTTGATTGCTTAAGAATTGAGTAAGTTATGGGTTTTTTCTTTTTCCTCCCCCCTTTTTCTTTTCGTTTTTAATTTTTTTCATCGGTAAAAATTGGTCCTATCAAAAACTTGTAAACACAAAAGTTTTAGATAATATTGAGTACATTTATATAAAATTTAGTTGGATTTGATATCTTGAGAATTGACTAAGTTATGAATTTTTTTCTCCCAAAAACCATGTTTTTTTCGCCCCTTGAGCCCATTTTTAACTTTATAAAAAATCTGTCATGCATAAACTTTTGGCCCATTTTTTAGAAGTAATATAAACTTTAAACTGATTCGATATCTATTTTAATTAAGAAGTTATCGCGTTTTTTCGGTTTTCACAAAAACCCTCCCTATTTCCACCCCCTTGGTCCGATTTTGCCCATTAACGAACTCGACCAAGATTTTAAGCTCCTTGATTTTATGTAAAAGTTTGAAGAAGATCTGAGCATAATTATGGAAGTTATCGTGTCTAGAAGAAAGTAATATACACCGATAGATAGATAGATAGATAGATAGATATAAACTTTTTTACTGATGGTAGTTTTGGGGTCTAGGAGTCATGATTAGTGTAGATCCGCAAAATTTTTTCAGAAATTCCAACATGGGAGAGAATGCAATAGGTAGTATTTCATACGAAATCTACCTAATAATTAGAAAAAGAGTGATAGATAAATAGAGAATTCGATATTAACTAATTATATTTTGTATAATAGCACGATAAAGTTTACTATAAAATATATATAAATTTCTTTGTAATACTATAAACGCACGTTAATTCAAACAACTTGGGACACAGACAATATGGTACTTTTTTGCTATAACAGTCCCTCTAAATTTCATTATGACAAAATTAAAGTTATGATCTCGCCAAGATCATTCCGAAATTTGCATGTATACATATCAATACAAAAAACCCTGAACGGATTAAAAGTTTGTGACGCAGCACTTTATCTTACATCTCTAAGAATTTTAAATTTGGGACTTAAAACTAATGATATCAAAATTTATGTGACGCTATGCTATTAATATATATATATATATTAAAATTTATTCATTAATGCTTTATCATTTACATCTTTCATAATTTCGAAATATGAATCTTGAAAGTTATGATATCAAAATTTAAGTGACGCCTTGATGAGACTTTAAACGATGTTTTAAAATTCCATTTATTTATTTATTTATTATCTAAATACATTTACATATCTAAACAATACTTTTCATTTTCCAATACACTGTTAAATACATCACTTTCACTGAGTATATATAATGCACTGAAATGTTTTATTTGAATAAATTGGCTTATCTTTTGTGCTACGCTATCCAAAATCAAAAGTAACATTTAAATAAATATTTTTGCACCATTGTATCTAAACTAAGTTAAATATATGCAAATAGATACAATGACGCAAAAATATTCATTTAAATGTTACTTTTGATTTTGGATAGCGTAGCACAAAAGATAAGCCAATTTATTCAAATAAAACATTTCAGTGCATTATATATATTCAGTGAAAGTGATGTATTTAACAGTGTATTGGAAAATGAAAAGTATTGTTTAGATATGTAAATGTATTTAGATAATAAATAAATAAATAAATGGAATTTTAAAACATCGTTTAAAGTCTCATCAAGGCGTCACTTAAATTTTGATATCATGATTCATATTTCGAAATTATGAAAGATGTAAATGATAAAGCATTAATGAATAAATTTTAATATATATATATATATATATATATATATATATATATATATATATATATATTAATAGCATAGCGTCACATAAATTTTGATATCATTAGTTTTAAGTCCCAAATTTAAAATTCTTAGAGATGTAAGATAAAGTGCTGCGTCACAAACTTTTAACCCGTTCAGGGTTTTTTTGTATTGATATCATTGCTTTTTTTAGGTTAATGATAAAAACAAAAAATTAAAGACTAATGCAAAAAATTCATATTCATGATTAATTCACCTTTAATTACCCCCCCCCCCATCCACTTAAAAAAAAGATATTTCACATTTTATTAATGTGTGCTGTACTACTTGATTTTGTTAAAAACAACTCTGTAGTAAAATACGTTAGTAAAAGATAAGAAGGTAATGTACATTCAGCACCATACATCTCAGAAAGGTTTTTATAATCTATGCTGTATGTAATGTATCATTTCTCATTCTTGTTAACTATGTTTATTCTTTACACATGTTGATACATATACTGCAGATGGATTAAAATGATCAGGGATACAATATTCAGAATGTGCTGGAAAGTATTTCATAATCTATGCTGCATGCATGATTCTTGTTAATTATGTTTCAACCTATGTATAGGTTGATAATATTGCAGATTGATTAAGACTATATGCGTTACAATATTCAGAATATGCTGGAAATGTTTCATAATCTATGTTGCACACATGTTTTTCTTTCTTGTTAGTTATGATATGTTCTTTATATAGACTGGTAAAATTACTGCAAATAGATTAAAATGATAGGTTTACAATATTGAACATGTATTGGAAAGTGTTTCATAATCTATACTTATGCGTAATTTTTCATTCTTGTTAGTTTATTTATGTTTTGCTGTTTGCATAGGGTGGGAAGATTACTGTACAAAGATGAAAATTATAGGTTTAAAGTATTCAGAATGAATTGGAAAGTATCGAAACATGCTGTATGCAAAAATTTTTATTGTCGTTAATTATGCTTTGTTTTTTGCACAGAATGGTAAAATTCTTGTACATGAATGACAATAAGTTTACAGTATTCAGAATGAGTAGGAAAATGCATCATAATCGATGCAGTATGCATGATTCTTTGTTTTTGTTAGTTATGTTTTGTTCTTTGCACTGGGTGGGAAAATTACTGTATATGGATAAAAATAGTATTCAGAATATGTTGGAAGTTGCATCATATTCTATGTTGCACACATAACTTTTCGTTCTTGTTTTTTCTTTTTTTTTTTCTTTACACATTGATAAAATTATTGCAGATGGATGAAGGCATTTAATTAAATCAGGCTTATATTAAAATAGACAATATATATTCTAAATTAATCAATGTACCTGTCATTTGTACAAAAGAATGTCCTGATTGGTAATTGCCCCGGTGTAATTGATAATTACAATGTTCCCAGGGTAGTTACCGAGAATCAAAAATTTTTAATTAAGCAAACTTTAAATAATATTTTAATCAAAGCCTATATTTTATTGAATAGAAACATGGTGAATCATTAACCATGCTAAATTTGGTCACATCTATTGTAAACATTAAAAAGATATTTAGATGTTAGTGTTTTTTGATCAGGAATTACCCCGGTCCACCCTATAAGTTTCGTACTTCAATTAGGAAAATGTTTAACTGACAAAGAAAGAAAATCAGGACTCTGTTATTTATTAAATATTTTCATTTCATATGAAACTTTCCATTCTTGGGCGACTTAACTTACAAAATAAAACTAATATATTTTTATTGAACATTTCAGTCACTAAGCATAAAACATGCAAAGTACATAAATTTAAACATTTCATGTTTTTTAGATTTTAATTTTTTTTTTAACATAATTTTGTGAAAAAAGCAGACAGCTATTAAAAAATATTCCGTGTTTGCTTAGGGTTTCTTGCAGTGCAATACATCAAAAGTCTTTTCTAGATTTTCAACATTGTATGTAATATTTTAACGACTTGAAATTTTTTTATTTTTTTCTCATAAATCATGTAAAATAACATTTATCCATTAAGAACCACATTTGATTTACTAAACAGCTATAAATACAAATTCCAATTGAAATCTACCCTAAACCCGAAAAATTTAAACCAGATTCAATTGGAATTTTCAGGTGGCATTTCAAAATATATTATTTTGTCACAGGTAAAAAGGTTCTAATTAGAAGTTTTTTTTTTTTTTTTTTTTTTTTTTCTTGTGGTTTTTTCAATTGGGTTAAGGATAGATTTCAATAGGAATTTTCAGGTTCTGGGTAGTGCATGTTGACAGAAATTAATTCGTTTTTCTTAAACAGATTAATGTTTACACTGATTTTTATTTCAGTTCAAATTGGGTTCTTCTCAATGTGTATCAGCAGAAATTATTTTTCCTTTTTCCGATCAAGTTAAGATTCCGTAGAATTTTTTTTTTTTTTTTTGGGGGGGGGGGGGGTGTTGGAGTGAGTTCAATTCAAATATAATTTTCAAGTTCTGGTCAGACTGCATTTCCGCAGAAAATATTTTGTTCTGTGCAGGGATTGGATTTAAAATAGACTTCAATTGGAATTTACAGCTTCTAGTCTGTCCGTATCAATGAAAATTACATTTTCTTTCTCGTTTCAGGATATGGTTGAATAGATTTTTTTTTTAAGGTTCAAATTTGGTAATGGGTCGACTTGAAATGAAATTTTTAAGTTCTTGTTGAGTTACATTTCAATCTATAATATTTTGTCGCAAATAGATTGACTACTGGAGGGATTTTTTTTTTTTTTTTAGTGTTTGGATTGTGTTTAGGATAGACTTCAATTGGAAATTTCCGGTTCTGGTCAATGTATGTCAAAGGAAATTATTTTGTCTTTCTTGGACAAATTTATGTTTCCATTAAATTTTTTTTTTTGGTTTAGATTGAGTTTCAGGTAAGCTTATAGGTTTTTGTCGGTGCTTATTGGCAGAAATTATTTTTTCAATTTTGGATCAGGTTACAGTGTGATGGGATTTTTATTTATTTATTTTTTTGTTTCGATTTGGGTTCAATTCAAATAGAATTTTTAGGTTCTGGCCAGGTTGCGTTTCCATGAAAAAAATATTCTGTCCTGTACAGATACTGGATTACAATTCCTATGTTTTTTTTTTGGTGGGAGGGGGAGGGGGGGAGTTTGTATCGGGTTTAAGATTTTATTAAAATTTCCATGCTCTAGTCTGTACGTATTTACATAATTTTTTTTTCTAAAAATCTTGATATGGTTGGATAATTGGTTTTTTTTTTCGGGTTTCAATCTCGATTCAGTTAGACTTGAATTGGAATTTTCAGGTTCTTGTCGAGTTGCATTTCAAGTACTAGTTTTCAATTCTGGTCAGTGGGCGGGCACGGAAATTATTTTGTCTTTCTTGAACAAATTTATATTTCCTAATTTTTTTATTTTACTTTTTTTTTGGGGGGGGGGGGAGATTGGATTGGGTTTCAGGTTAAGAGTTCGGATCGGGTTTGAGATAGACTTCTATTGGAATTTCCATGATCTGGTCAGTACATATCGACATAAATTGTTCTTTTTTTTTTTCTAAAATCTTGATTTGATTGGATATTTTTTTTTGGGGAGGGGGGGATTGAATCTGGTTTCGGATTGACTTCAAATGGAATTTTCAGGTTCTTGGGGATTTCAATAGGAATTTTTCGATTCTGGTCAATGTATGTCAATGGAAATTATTTTGTCTTTCTTGGACAAATTTATCATTCCATTAAATTTTTGTTGGTTTAGAATGGGTTTCAGGATAACTTGTAGGTTCTTGTTGGCAAACTTGTATAAAACCAAAAACTTTCTGCAAATTAATTTAATGTTGGGTGTAATTTGCATTTTTTGTGCAATTCATGGTCATCATTCATGTTTTTTATGCGATTTATGAATGTAATTTGCATTTTTGACCAATTTATGGACATAATTTGCAATTTTTATGCGATTAATGAATGTAATTTACATTTTACATGATTTATGGACATAATTTGCTATTTTTATGCAATTCATAGACATAATTTGCGTTTTTTCAGCTTTCTGTCGACGAAATTTGTGTTTTTTGATCGATTTATTGACGTTATTTGTGTTTTTATAGGATTTATGAATGTAATTCGCTTTTTTTACACAACTCTTGGACGTAATTCGCATTTTTTGCAATTTATGAATGTTATTCGTGTTTTTTTGCACGATTCATGGAAGTGATTCGCATTTTTTGAGTGATTTATGAACATAATTCACATTTTTAAGCAATTCATGGACGTAATTTGCATTTTTTTGAGAGATTCATGAATGTAATTCGCGTTTTTTATGCAAATCATGAATGCAAAACGCTATTCCCTATTTTTATGCGATTTATGGACGTAATTTGCATTTTAGCTTTCTGCTGCCAAAATTCGTATTTTTTGAGAGATTCATGAACATAATTCCCGTTTTACTACACAATTCATAGACGTAATTTGCATTTTTCATACAATTTATGAACATATTTCTCACTTTTTTACACAATTCATGGACGTAATTCACGTTTTGAGCGATTTGTGGACGTAATTCGCATTTTTTATGCAATTCGCTTTTTTGAGCGATTCATGGACATAATTCGCGATTTTTATGCGATTAATGAATGTAATTTACATTTTACATGATTTATGGACAGAATTTGCTATATTTATGCGATTCGTAGACATAATTTGCATTTTTTGAACTTTTTGTTGACGAAATTAGCGTTTTTTGATCGATTTATTGACATTATTTGTGTTTTTATAGAATTTATGAATGTAATTTGCTTTTTTAACCAATTCTTGGACGTAATTCGCATTTTTTTGTAATTTATGAACGTTATTAGTGTTTTTTTTTTTTGAATGATTCATGGAAGTGATTCGCATTTTTTGATTGATTTATGAATGTAATTCACGTTTTTATGCGATTCATGGACGTAATTTGTGTTTTTTGAGCGATTCATTAATGTAATTTGCAGTTTTTATGCAATTCATGAATGCAAAACACTATTCGCTATTTTTATGCGATTTATAGACGCAATTTGCGTTTCAGCTTTCTGCTGTCAAAATTCGTGTTTTTTGAGCGATTTATGATCATAATTCCTGTTTTACTACACGATTCATAGACAAAATTTGTGTTTTTCATACAATTTCTGAACGTAATTCTCACTTTTTTAAACAATTCATGGACGTAATTCACGTTTTGAGCGATTTGTGGACCCAATTCGAGTTTTTTATGTGATTCATGGACATAATTCGCGATTTTTATGCGATTAATGAATGTAATTTACATTTTACATGGTTTATGGATGTAATTTGCTATATTTATGCGATTTGCAGACATAATTTGCATTTTTTGAGCTTTCTGTCGACGAAATTTGCGTTTTTTGATCGATTTATTGACGCTCTTTGTGTTTTTATATGGTTTATGAATGTAATTCGCTGTTTTTACCAATTGTTGGACATAATTTGAATTTTTTGTAATTTATGAATGTTATTAGTGTTTTTTTGCACGATTCATGGAAGTGATTCGCATTTTTTGAGTGATTTATGAACGTAATTTGCGTTTCAGCTTTCTGCTGCCAAAATTCGTGTTTTTTGAGCGATTTATGAACATAATTCCCGTTTTACTACACGATTCATAGACATAACTAGCGGCCTTCGCCCGCTACGCTGGTCGGTTTATCAAAAGAAATCTTGAAGAAGTAGTTAGATAAGGTTCAGACATACATTAAAAAAAAAAAAAAGCAAGTCGATCATTCAAAAAACGTTGGGAAATATCAAATATTTACTGTAATTTTTTAAGAAAAACAAAGTTTCGAAAAAAAAAATTAAATCGAAAAAAAAATTACACTGACATATTAATGCAAGGAAATTTTCCCAGAGAGAAAATTCGCCTTGAATACAATATTTCAAATTCTTTTAATTGCTTATAGGCGTTAATGCCAACATAGTGAAAAAAAATTCCATGCTGGGAATCGAACCCGTGCCATCAGTATGGCGCACTGACGTTCTACCGACTAAACCACATGGAACGACAGCCAGCTTGAAACTTTCTCATACTTAAGTAGACTGGCGAAAACATAACGATAGCGCGTTTTAAAATCGCACAGTGACATCTATTGGATTTTATATGTACTAAAAAACGTTATGTACTAAAAAACGTGAGCAGCGCACGTAATAGTTTCTTTTGTTTCTTTTTGTTACTTTTTTGTCTGTTGTCCGATTTTGATGAAACAAAGCCTATACACTGCCCGGGAGTGTGCATTCTTCATTAGTGAAAACCGCATAAAAATCCATTCAGTAGTTACGAAGATAACCTCGAACAAACAGACAGACAGACAGACAAAAAATTCAAAAAAAAATTTTTTTGTGTTTCATTGGTTTTCTTTTATCGCCCTGACTCCATTTTTGTCAATTATCTTCAATGTACAGACACACCGGGTCCTACTGTTTTATTATATGTATAGATTTGTGTTTTTCATACAATTTCTGAACTTAATTCTCACTTTTTTAAACAATTCATGGACGTAATTCACGTTTTGAGCGATTTTTTTAACCCAATTCACATTTTTTTATGAAATTTGCTTTTTTTGAGCGATTCATGGAGATAATTTGCGATTTTCATGCGATTAATGAATGTAATTTACATTTTACATGATTTATGGACGTAATTTGCTATATTTATGCGATTTGTAGACATAATTTGCATTTTTTGAGCTTTCTATCGATGAAATTTGCATTTTTTGATCGATTTATTGACGTTATTTGTGTTTTTATAGGATTTATGAATGTAATTCGCTTTTTTTACCAATTCTTGGACGTAATTCGCATTTTTTGCAATTTATGAATGTTATTCGTGTTTTTTTGCACGATTCATGGAAGTGATTCGCATTTTTTAAGTGATTTATGAACATAATTCACATTTTTATGCAATTCATGGACGTAATTTGCATTTTTTGAGCGATTCATGAATGTAATTCGTGTTTTTTATGCAAATCATGAATGCAAAACGCTATTCCCTATTTTTATGTGATTTATAGACGTAATTTGCATTTTAGCTTTCTGCTGCCAAAATTCGTATTTTTTGAGCGATTTATGAACATAATTCCCGTTTTACTACACAATTCATAGACGTAATTTGCATTTTTCATACAATTTATGAACGTAATTCTCACTTTTTTACACAATTCATGGACGTAATTCACATTTTGAGCGATTTGTGGACGTAATTCGCATTTTTTATGCAATTCGCTTTTTTTGAGCGATTCATGGACATAATTTGCGATTTTTATGCGATTAATGAATGTAATTTACATTTTACGTGATTTATGGACATAATTTGCTATATTTATTCGATTCGTAGACATAATTTGCATTTTTTAAGCTTTTTATCAACGAAATTAGTGTTTTTTGATCGATTTATTGACGTTATTTGTGTTTTTATAGGATTTATGAATGTAATTTGCTTTTTTAACCAATTCTTGGACGTAATTCACATTTTTTGTAATCTATGAACGTTATTAGTGTTTTTTTTGCACAATTCATGGGAGTGATTCGCATTTTTCGAGCGATTTATGAATGTAATTCACGTTTTTATGCGATTCTTGGACGTAATTTGTGTTTTTTGAGCGATTCATGAATGTAATTCGCGTTTTTTATGCAATTCATGAATGCAAAACACTATTCGCTATTTTTATGCGATTTATAGACGTAATTTGCGTTTCAGCTTTGTGCTGCCAAAATTCGTGTTTTTTGAGCGATTTATGAACATAATTCCCGTTTTACTACACGATTCATAGACATAATTTGTGTTTTTCATACAATTTCTGAACGTAATTCTCACATTTTTAAACAATTGTGGTAATTTAGATTTATCACAGGCTTTTAAAGACATTTTTTCTGAAAAGAGATTTCACTATGGAACTGAAAACACAAAATGGCTTTCATTCTCAAGATGAAAAGATCGGCGATATAAAGGATCGCTAAATCATCATCGATCAGCGGAAAAGACAGGCGTGCGACACAAACGTGAATAGGAGACCACACGGGTCGCACCTTTGTTAGCACGCCGACGCAAAAATGAAAGCACGAAGATGATCAGAGACCAGACACATTGGCGCCATAGGCGTGTATTTTCAGTTACGAATGATAAGACGATGTTACGAATCTCTTAATGAGAAAAGATCATTAAGGTTGATGATTGGTTCGTGACCTTTAGGGGAGGTCTTGGCTGAGAAGAAAAAGAGGAAGCCAAGGTTTTGCAGAGAGGATTTTTTTTAGTCTCGGAGCGAGAAGAGAGAACAGAGCTCGGGGCTCGGTTTGTTCTCTGAGAAAAGTGGATCAGCTCGGATCGGGAGCTGTAGAGGGTGACGTCACTCAAGTGAGCCGAAAGAAGAGGACTCTCGCTAGGAGAGTGCCGGTGATAAGTCTCGTCTTCGGTGTTTAGATAACGCCGTGTTGCTGCTTTGGAGAGACTTTCCGTCGTTTATGAACGGAACATTCTGTTTGGTGATAAGTCTCGTCTTCGGTGTTTAGATAACGCCGTGTTGCTGATTTGGAGAAACTTTACGTTGTTTATAAACTGAACATTCTATGAACTGAAACAGAACTTTGGACTTGGAGCTGGCGGATTAAGATCCTACGAGTTCTTAAATAATTTATGCTGTATATAAATTTAATCCAGAGAATTTTTTATTGTTGCAAATAAATAATTGATTCTCCATTAAATACCATTGCCTGGATTATTTGCCGAGCGGCACTTGCGATACCAACCACTTAGCTTTTAATCTATAAGAGGCCAAGTTATTACACCATTCATGGACGTAATTCACGTTTTGAGCGATTTGTGGATCCAATTCGCGTTTTTTATGCAATTCATGGACATAATTCGCGATTTTTATGCGATTAATGAAAGTAATTTACATTTTACATGATTTATGGACATAACTTGCTATATTTATTCGATTCGTAGACATAATTTGCATTTTTTGAGCTTTTTATCAACGAAATTAGTGTTTTTTGATCGATTTATTGACGTTATTTGTGTTTTTATAGGATTTATGAATGTAATTCACTTTTTTTACCAATTGTTGGACGTAATTTGCATTTTTTGTAATTTATGAATGTTATTAGTGTTTTTTTGCACGATTCATGGAAGTGATTCGCATTTTTTGAGTGATTTATGAACGTAATTTGCGTTTCAGCTTTCTGCTGCCAAAATTAGTGTTTTTTGAGCGATTTATGAACATAATTCCTGTTTTGCTACACGATTCATAGACATAATTTGTGTTTTTCATACAATTTCTGAACGTAATTCTCACTTTTTTAAACAATTCATGAACGTAATTCACGTTTTGAGCGTTTTGTGGACCCAATTCGCGTTTTTTATGCAATTCATGGACATAATTCGCGATTTTTATGCGATTAATGAATGTAATCTACATTTTACATGATTTATGGATGTAATTTGCTATATTTATGCGACTTGTAGACATAATTTGCATTTTTTGAGCTTTCTGTCGACGAAATTTGCGTTTTTTGAGCGATATATTTACGTTATTTGTGTTTTTATAGGATTTAGGAATGTAATTCACATTTTTTACCAATTGTTGGACGTAATTTGCATTTTTGTAATTTATGAATGTTATTAGTGTTTTTTTGCACGATTCATGGAAGTGATTCGCATTTTTTGAGTGATTTATGAACGTAATTTGCGTTTCAGCTTTCTGCTGCCAAAATTCGTGTTTTTTGAGCGATTTATGAACATAATTCCCGTTTTACTACACGATTGATAGACATAATTTGTGTTTTTCATACAATTTCTGAACGTAATTCTCACTTTTTTAAACAATTCATGGACGTAATTCACGTTTTGAGCGATTTGTGGACCCAATTCACGTTTTTTATGCAATTCGCTTTTTTGGGCGATTCATGGACATAATTCGCCATTTTTATGCGATTAATGAATGTAATTTACATTTTACATGATTTATGGACGTAATTTGCTATATTTATGCGATTCATAGATATAATTTGCATTTTTTTTTAGCTTTCTATCGACGAAATTTGCATTTTTTGATCGATTTATTGACGCTATTTGTGTTTTTATAGGATTTATGAATGTAATTCGCTTTTTTTACCAATTCTTGGACGTAATTCGCGTTTTTTGCAATTTATGAACGTTATTCGTGTTTTTTTGCACAGTTCATGGAAGTGATTCGCATTTTTTGAGTGATTTATGAATGTAATTCACGTTTTTATGCAATTTATGGATGTAATTTGCGTTTTTTGAGTGATTCATGATCGTAATTCACATTTTTTATGCAATTCATGAATGCAATTCCCTATTTTTATGCGTTTTATAGAGGTAATTTCCGTTTCAGCTTTCTGCCGCCAAAATTCGTGTTTTTTGAGCGATTTTTGGACATAATTCATGTTTTACTACACGATTCATAGACGTAATTTGCGTTTTTCATACAATTTATGAATACAATTCTCGCTTTTTTACATGATTCATGGACATAATTCACATTTTAAGCAATTTGTGGGCATAATTCCCATTTTTTATGCAATTTGCTTTTTTTTTCAGCGATTCATGGATGTAGTTCACATTTTTTATGCGATTCATGCATGTAATTCACATTTTTTATGCGATTCATGCATGGAATTCGTATTTTTTATGCGATTCATGGATTGAATTAACGTTTTTATTGTGGTCTTTGGACGAAATTCACGTTTTTCGCGTGGTATTTTGTTGAAATGTTGGTTTTTTTTACATGATTCTTTGTTGAAATACACTTTTTTTTTATGCAATTCTTTGTCGAAATAAATAAATAAAAATTGTTTCTTTATAAAATTTTCTGCACATGGCGTACGTCTATATTATACAACTCTGCTTGTCAGTGTGTATTGTCAGAATTTTTTTTTTTTTTTTTTTTTTTTTTTTTTTTTTTTCAGATCGAATTAAGGTTTGATAGAATATTTCTTAGGGTTTGGATGAGATTCAACTCAAATAGAATTTAAACAATTACATTTTAGAAATGACAAAACTAAAAAATGTAATTATTTATCGCCCATTATTAGCTGTTAGTATTTTAAAATATTTATTTGTTAGTGTGTTAGTAACTTTATATAATTTGAATTAAAAATTTTTAATTAAAAATTTTTAATTTCTTGTATTAAATTGAATCTTATAAACATGTTTTCTTCTTAGGTATGTTATGCAATTTATTTAAATAATGGATTCAAAGTTATTTGAGGATTTTGTGTTCATCAGTAGAAACAAGGCCTGTTTTTTTTTTTTTTTTTTTTTTTTTTTTTTTTGATAAAAAAAGCCTTAATTATCAAACATTTTTGAAAAGAATGTTTGAAAGAAATACTTCAATTTTGAGACAATGAATATGAAATTAAAACATCTATAGAAAAAAAAGGGGGGTAAATTTATATTTTATGAAACTCATTATTAAAGCATAGAAGTATAAGTTATTTCTTTTTAAACCAATGTTATCGTTAATATTTGGTTAAGAATTATTTGCTTAACCAGATTTAAGTGCTTGTAAATTCTAACATTATAAAAATATATTAAGATTTTCCACTTTAGATGTCCAATTTATAAATGCAGTTTATTAATAATGCTATGTTCTAAGCTGCAAAGCTAATGCTTTTATATTTTGATTATTGATTTCAATAACGTATTATTAACTATTACAATACTTTTGTATTCGGTTTGTGATCCGAGACAAAATTTTTCACGCTTGGATTTAAATCATCAGACTCTTAGGAAGAAAAAAAAATTCTATTTTGAACAGCATCTAATGCAGACTACAATGATGCACTGTAGTACCTCCGTGGCAACTGCTAAATAACATTTTAAAATATAAACATGGAATTTCGAAATTATTAATGAAATAATAGAATGCATGAAACATGTTAAAGCAACAGTAACTAATGGATAATGAGAGCTGGCTGCATGTCAAATTACTGGATGCAGCAAACTTATGCAATGGTCTCTAAAACACATGAAATTTCTCAAAGCCGCAGTCAATAACAAATGTATGAGCACTATGCCCATATGAAAACAAACAACAAAAATTAATAGATGCAGCAAACTATGCGGTAACATGCAGATTCCCAATATCTGGAAGAAATGAGTGATACCTGAACTAAAGAAATCCAGTGACAATATTGTGAAACAAATACATTAAAACAATAACGTTTATATTAGAAAAAAAAGGGCCTAAAACTCTCACTCGCTAAAATAAAACTCCTTAAAGCAGCCCAACTACTGCATGTACAGCACTTAGAGCACATGAAAACAAAACACTCAGGCTGCAGCAAAATTGCTGTGCAACAATCCGTAAAATATACAAAATTAATTAAAAATGCAATCACTAATGCATGTTGTACAAGCACTGTGTGTACATGAAGAAAAAAAAAATGAGTGCAACTAATTTGTTTTTAAATCTCTGAAATCTTTATAGCCACAGTCACTAATGCATGTAAGAACAAATTAACTTCATTACTTTCTTTTGAATTATCAAAATACTGCTGTAATTTGTTGATAAATACTAGTTTGTTCACAATTTCCAATAATAAGTGCACTTACTTATTTTAAAAATTGTTTAAAACCTGGATTTACTGGTCATTAAGCTAAGCTAAAAAGGCACAGTTTCAAAATGAAAATTAATAGCGATAAAAATGCATAAGAAAAAGTAATAAATGCGTTTTGAATAACATATTCAAGCAGTTTTAATCTAAAAATTAACATCCTGGGTTATTAAAAACAGAAATTAATAAATGAAATAAAAAAGCACAATTTTTACAACACTTAAAACTTAGTATTGTTAATTAATTCATATAATTACTATAAATTAATTCATATAATAAGGACATCTATAAACTTAAAAACAATCTATTTTGAGAATTTTAGAATTCACAAGCACTTGGTTAAACTGTTGGTCAATTATAAATATAGTTTGTTTACCAAAATTTAGCAATAGTTTACATATTCTGTGATAGTTTATGTTAGTTTGAAATCAAATCAACATGCTAACTAATGTATACATCACTTATACTTTTTAAATAATACTTTAATAATGAGTGTCAAAAAATATCTATTTACCTTTCTTTTTCATTATAGATGGTTTAGCTTCACGTTCGTCTCTTGGAATTGAATATTTCATGCCAACATACAGAACGAATCAATTTGTTTTGATTCGTGTACTTTGATTCACCATATTATTTTATCCAAAAAAGGGGCCTTGTTTCTCCAAATAACACAATACCTATATTCACAGTGAACTTTAAAACCATTATTTCGCAAATTACACAACATACATGCTAAAAACAACAACAAGTGCCAAGTACAAAACTTACCGCCAGCGAATTCGATTACGATTCAAAACAAAACTATCTAAACGCGTATGAATACATGGAATTCTAAAGCAAATTATTAAAAGTAATTTTTGTCTGTAAACTTTTAAAAAAAATCATAAGTCAAAAGTATATTGAATATGTATAATTAAAAAATATTTTCCTATTTTAAAAAATGATTCAAAATATTTTTTCCACAAAATGCAAAAATATCCAATGTAAGAAACGTAATATTTTCTGCTTTATGAAAAATAAAGGCAATATAAATAGAAATTTGATTTAGTATACATTTAATGAATGTTTTAAAGCACATGATAAGATGTTTTTGTAGTTTAAAAAACATTTATTGCTTCGATTCGGGTGTTTTAACTGTGACCCTAACTGTATAAGGTTTTTCACTCAGGCCTTGTCTGCTAACCCATAGAATAACATGTAATCCGCGAGCTAATATAGTCCAATTTTCCAAGACCAGTATATAACAAACAAGAGTTTTCCTAGAAACTAGGCAAGTCTTATTCACCCTATCTTAAAGAGATTCATATTATATATAAGTTTCAATAAAATCTCCCAGGCCGTTTTCTAGATCTCATTATCAGGAACAAACACCATTGATTTCGGTTTAAAAATGGTTATCGAGATCTAAAAATATACGGCACGTAGAAATGTAAAAATTTTAGGATAGGATTAGACTGGGAATATAAGACTATAGTAAAAAAATTGGACCATTCTGACCAATATTTGCTGAGTTATTAGATGGCGGCTTTTCTGATTTCCTTTGATGTTGAGTTAGCTGTATATTGAAGTTCCGCATCTCCTTACGTGGATACCTTATGACGATGGTAGGCTTAAAGCTGCGTCACTTGAAGGCTGCCTCCTTCTATGATATACATGATAAGAATACACTCCAAACACTGTATGTGCCACGTCATTATATATGTAACATTTACTTCTTTTCTGCCATATATGTTTCACACAAATACATTCATACATGTCCTATATATATATATGAACACACACATACACATGAAGTGTTCAGAAGTCAATCCTATTAACTCCATCAACTAAAAACGCTTATTTTGACCATTTAAAGTTTCAAAATATCTTTTTTATCTATTAAAAAGACTACTATTTTTTCACCATATTTTGATTATACTTTGATTAATTGTCTTATAATCAAGGGTAATTCATAAGCAATTATAGATACATAGAAAAGTTTAAACATGTCTTAATATGAAATTTTATGAAAAATTGGAGTTAGTCGAATTCACTTCAGAACACCTCATTTATATATATTCTTATACTATATATAAGTATATGTTCTATGCATATCATATGCATATACGTCTTGTATGATTACAAATGGACCATATATCTCATGAAATATTATTTACATCGAATATTTTTATATATTGATACATGTTTTATAATTTGACAATTCATCCTCGAGCTCTGCTATAACACAAAACTACCTAAAAAAAGGTTAAAAAATTTTGATTCTAAAATATACATTGATTTGTCATCTATCGGTCTATTCTGAAAATAAAGTAAAAAAAAACACCGCTGCTTCTATAATTGAATTTATTGTAAATTTTCGATTTTCACTGCCTATATTTAGAAAACTATCTCATGTAAATATGTGGAAACGCATAGTTTTATAGCAAAATATATAATAAATATGCTAAAAGAGACAGGTTTAAATCAAGTAATTATTTTAAATGCTTTTTAACATTAAAATTGCATACATTTAGTCGAATGTTACAATAAGTAATTTTAAACATGTAAAAAATGATTTCAAACATGAAAAAAAATCCCTGTCGGCTGGGCCTATAGGCGGAGGTAGATTTCGAAGAGTGCTCAATTCAACAAAAAAAATATATGATTAGAGATAAACCCAGTTTAATAACTTCATTTGGCCGTTTATGAAAAATTTTTAATTTCATTTTTCTTCAAAAACTGGTTTTATCAGAATCATCTTAAGAAAAATTCAGCTCAAATGCCCGTTTTGACAACATATTTTGAAATAGATTCTGAATTTATTAAAAAAATCGACCAAAACAGTACATTATACAGCTCCGAAATAACAAAAAACTGTCAGTTGAATGCATTTGAGAAAAAAATTGAATTTAAAAATGAGTCATAAAATAACCTATTTGTTGTTTGAATACATACTTAATTCTTTATTCATGATTGCTCGGAAAATTTTGTGCGAAATACTCACTTTGACAGCATTTTAAAAAATATATTCTATCTTTATCAAAAAACTGGCCAATGCGTCACAGTATATAGTTCCTAAATAAGAGGATCTGTAAATTGGATGCGTTTAAGAGCGAAAATGGATTTTAAAACGAGTCATAAAAAACGCAATTTGCTATGTGAAAACTTCCTTAAATTTTCAAGTCACAAAGACTTCGGGAAATTCTGTTCAAAATACCCTTTTTGGTAGCCTTTTTTAAAATATATTCTGTCTTTATCAAAAAACCGATCAATGCATCACATTATATAGTTCCTAAATAAGAGGATCTGTAAATTGGATGCATTTGAGAGCAAAAATGGATTTAAAAACGAATCAGAAAAAAACGCAATTTCTTATTTGAACACTTCCTTAAATTTTCAGTCACAATGATTTCGGAAAATTCTGTTCAAAATACCCTTTTTGGTAGCCTTTTTTTGAAATATATTCCGTCTTTATCAAAAAACTGACCAATGCATCACATTATATAGTTCCTAAATAAGAGGATCTGTAAATTGGATGCGTTTGAGAACAAAAATGGATTTAAAAACGAGTCAGAAAAAAAACGCAATTTCTTATTTGAATACTTCCTTCAATTTTCAGTCCCGACTACTTTCGGAAATTCTGTTCAAAATACCCTTTTTGGTAGCCTTTTTTTAAATATATTCTGTCTTTATCAGAAAATTGACCAATGCGTCACTTTATACAGATTCTAAATAAGAGGATCTACCATTTGGATGCGTTTAGAATCAAAAATGAATTTAAAAATGAGTCAGAATATAAGCAGTTTGGATTTGAGGTTTTTTCTCCAACTCCTATTTTTGTTTAATTTCTTTTTGCTATACGAATTGATCCTATGAAAAACTTGTCAATATAAAAGTTGTAGATATTTTTGAGAAGATGTAAAATAAATTTAATCAGATTTGATATCTTAAAAATTGACGGAGTTATGGATTTTTCTTTTTTTTTTTCAGCGCCCTTTTTCTTTTCGTTTTTAATTTTTTTCGTCGGTAAAAGTTGGTCCTATCAAAAACTTGTAAATACAAAAGTTTTAGATAATTTTAAGAACATTTACAAAAAATTTATTTGGACTTGATATCTTGAAAATTGACGAAGTTATGAATTTTTTTCTCTCAAAATCCCTGTTTTTTTCGCCCCTTGAGCCCACTTCTAAATTTATCAAAAATCTGTCATGCATATACAGGGACTGATTACTAACGGGGCACTCTCCCACCAGGAAAAAGAAATAAAGAATTTTTCCTTATTCATGACAGTAATCTTCTATGAAAAGGGCGTTTAAAGAAGACGAAAATTTCTATAAATTTTTTCTGGTGAGAGAGTGCCCCGTTAGTAATCAGGCTCTGTGCATATACTTTTGGCCCATTTTTAAGAAGTAATATAAACTTTAAACCGATTCGATATCTACTTTAATTAAGAAGTTATGGCTTTTTTCGGTTTTCACAAAAACGCCCCCTATTCCGACCCCCTTGGTCCGATTTTGCCCATTAACGAACTTAGCCAAGATTTTATCCCCTTTGATTTTATGTACAAGTTTGGTGGAGATTGGTGAAAAATTATAGAAGTTATCGTGTCCATAAAAAAGTGAGATATATATATATATATAGATAGATAGATAGATAGATAGATAGATAGATATATAAACTGGTGCGATTGCAATAGGTAGTATTTCTTACGAAATCTACCTAATAAATGTTTATTTTCAAATTTGCAATAAGCAAAAAATTACATACTTTACATCAATATTGTCAATTTTTAAGTATTAAATAATTACTTTAATTATTTTTTAATGTAAATAAAGTATAAAAATTCAGACCATAAACAGAAAATAGAAACACAATAATATACACATTGGTATATTATTATTATTATATTTGCAGGATTAGAAGATAATTATAAATACCAAGCTTCATTTTAACCCTACGCTTACCAGATGAGTCGGAAAGTAGAATTAGAATCCAGAATTAAAAAAATACGTGTGGCACTCGGGAACTGCCGCGTTAAAGCTATTGCATAGCATTTTTTATCAACTTATGCAGTTATAATATATTTTTTTTTTATTATTATTATTATTTATGCAGTTTTTTTTTGTCTTTGATATTAATTCAAGTTAAACATTTTGAGTGTGATGGTCGATAACAATTTTTTTTCTTGTATTGAACAAATGAGAAGTTAATATCGTTTAAAATATTTTTATTATCTTACAATACATGTAGGTTAATAAGGAATTTTATCATTGAAACTATACGTTTATGGTAGCTGAAATAAAAAACATAAGTTTAAGACTTGATATTCTCAAAATATCTGAAAAATACCGCGTCAATGTTTGCCGAAGTCTACCGAAGGATACCGTGCCGAAGTCTGCCAAACTGAAGCGACGTTAGCCGGAGTGTTAGGTTTTTTTTTCTCGTTACGAGTCTTTTCTAGAGTTATTTCTAGATTCTTTCGCCGCGCTCAAAGCCCGCGATAAAAGCTATGCAATACCTTAATAAATTACAAACAAAATTTGGCCGCGCTACGAAAATTAGATCGCGAGTTATAATCATTTTAAATTTTTCGACCCTCACCGTGGGAGGTCTCCTGTCACCAAAAGTAACACTGTCTCATAGTAAATTACCAAACAAAATTTGGCCGCACTACGAAAATTAGATCGCGAGTTATAAGCATTTTAAATTTTTCGACTCTCACCATGGGGATCTCCTGTCACCAAAAGTAGCACTGTCTCATAATAAATTACCAAACAAAATTTTGCCGCGCTACGAAAATTGATCGCGAGTTATAAACATTTTAAATTTTTCGACCCTCACCGTGGGGGGGGGGGTCTCCTGTCACGAAAAATGAACACTCTCTCATAATAAATTACCAAGCAAAATTTGGCCGCGCTACGAAAATTAGATCGCCAGTTATAAGCATTTTAAATTTTTCGACCCTCACCGTGGGGGGGGGGGTCTCCTGTCACCAAAAGTAACACTGTCTCATAATAAATTACCAAACAAAATTTGGCCGCGCTACGAAAATTGATCGCGAGTTATGAACATTTTAAATTTTTCGATCCTCACCATGGGGGATCTCCTGTCACCAAAAGTAGCACTGTCTCATAATAAATTACCAAACAAAATTTGGCCTCGCTACGAAAATTAGATCGCGAGTTATAAGCATTTTAAATTTTTCGACCCTCACCGTGGGGGGTTTCCTGTCACCTAAAGTAACACTGTCTCATAGTAAATTACCAAATAAAATTTGGCCGCACTACGAAAATTAGATCGCGAGTTATAAGCATTTTAAAATTTTCGACCCTCTCCATGGGGGATCTCCTGTCACCAAAAGTAACACTGTCTCATAATAAATTACCAAACAAAATTTGGCCGCACTACGAAAATTAGATCGCGAGTTATAAGCATTTTAAATTTTTCGACCCTCACCGTGGGGGGTCTCCTGTCACCTAAAATAACACTGTCTCATAGTAAATTACCAAACAAAATTTGGCCGCACTACGAAAATTAGATCGCGAGTTATAAACATTTTAACTTTTTCGACCCTCACCGTGGGGGGTTCTCCTGTCACCAAAAATTAACACTGTTTCGTAATAAATCACCAAACAAAATTTGACCGCGCTACGAAAATTAGATCGCGAGTTATAAGCATTTTAAATTTTTCGACCCTCACCGTGGGGGGTCTCCTGTCACCTAAAATAACACTGTCTCATAGTAAATTACCAAACAAAATTTGGCCGCACTACGAAAATTAGATCGCGAGTTATAAGCATTTTAACTTTTTCGACCCTCACCGTGGGGGGTTCTCCTGTCACCAAAAATTAACACTGTTTCGTAATAAATCACCAAACAAAATTTGACCGCGCTACGAAAATTAGATCGCGAGTTATAAGCATTTAAAAATTTTCGACCCTCACCATGGGGGGGGGGGGTCTCCTTTCACCAAAAATTAACACTGTCTCATAATAAATTACCAAACAAAATTTGGCCGCGCTACGAAAATTAGATCGCGAGTTATAAGCATTTAAAATTTTTCGATCCTCACTATTGGGCGGGTCTCCACTCACCAAAAGCTACATTATCCTACCTTGTTTTATCTTAAGACGATTCTTTTCTATACACATTCTATCAGGAATTTTTATTATTGAAACTATAGATTTATAGTAACTGAAATAAGGCATATAAGTTTGAGACTTGATATCCTCCAAATATCTGAAAAATACCGCGTCAATGTCTGCCGAAGTCTACCGAAGGATACCATGCCGAAGTCTGCCGAAGTGAAACGACGTTAGCCGAGTGTTAGGTTTTTTCGTTACGGATGTGTTAGGATTTTCCGCGTTACGGAATTTTTGGATTCGGTCGCCGCGCTCAAAGCCCGCGATAAAAGCTATGCAATAGCTTAAAAAAAAATGATAAAATAGCATCATTCAGTCATTAATTCATTTTAGTTTCATTCTTTTAAATATATATATGTTACAGGCCAAACCCGATTTTAGGCCAAACTAGATTGGCCTAGGCCAAACTAGTCTATCCTAACGCCCATCGGATAAACTAGTTTTTCCTAGGCCAAACCGGTCTATCCTAACGCCCATCGGATAAACTAGTTTTTCCTAGGCCAAACCGGTTTATCCTAACACCCATCGGATAAACTAGTTTTTCCTAGGCCAAACTAGTCTAACCTAAGGCTCATAGGACAAACTAGTTCTTCCTAGGCCAAACTAGTTTGGCCTAACTCTTATAGGATAAACTAGTTTAGCCTGCTGTTTATTGGTCTGAACTAGTTTATCCTAGGCCGATCTAATTTATCCTAGGTCAATTCAATTTGGCGTGATTGTATTTGATTCAATGACCGCCTCAGCGCCAAAATTCTAGTTTGTCCTAGGCTGATCTAGTTTATACTAGGCCAATGTAATTTTACGTGTTTTTAGCTCATGGGCGTCAAAGCCAAAGAAAAAATGAGCTCACAGGTTCGATATGTATGTATGTACGCATGTATGTACGTAAGTACGTACGTATGTACGTAACGCGATAACTCTTGATAGAAATAATGTAATTTGACATGCTTTTATCTCATCAGCTACCAAAGACTGAGAACTAATGTGCCCGTGGGTTCTGTATCTATGTATGTACGTAACGCAATAATTTTTGATAGAAATACTCGATTTGCATCAAACTTTCAATATAGGTTTATTCTTATGAGGAGCTTTTCTGATTAATTTCGGGAGGTCATTGGAGAAGAATAAGGGCAGAGGGACGAGAGGCTGATTCGCCCCTTCCCTTAATTCAAATAAATGGATTTCTATGGATTATTAGCATAATTTATTCAAATTTTAGATATAGGAGTATTCTGTTGAGGCGTCTTCATTAGTTGTGGGCGTCAATTGTTTAAGTATAAAGGGAGGGGAGAATAGAGGTAACGCCCCATAATTCATGTAAATGCTTTTTTCACGCAAAATTTACTGATTTACTTCAAATTTTAGAAATAGATTCAATCTGGTAAGGTGTTTCCCTAATTGGTTTTGGAGATTAATTGAATAAGAACAAAGGGAAGAACGGGGGAATCCCGCCTAATTTTGTTAAATGGGTTTTTCATGAAGAATTAACTGATTTCCAGCAAATCTTATATTTGTTCATTCTGATAAAGCGTTTCACTGATTAATTTTGGTGGTTCTTTGGTTTTTGGTCTGAACCAGCAATTTATTTCCTTCCTTAAAATATATAAATTTGTTACAATACAGAATTATCCAATTTGCTTAAAATTTTGGACATGAATTCATTTGATCAGGTGCTTCTTTAATTAATTTGGGTCTTTTCTTATGGTTATGTATAATGGGTTAGTGGACGATTTATCGCCTTCCTTAAATTAGATAAATAGGTTTTTATGCCTTATTATCCGATTTGCCGTAAATTTTGAATATAGCTTATAGTTTTTTCTTTAAAAGGCGAATCCCTGAATTGTTTTGAGGGTTTAATGATTAAGTATAAAGGAAGGAATGTGGGATTACCCTCTCTAAATCAGATGAATTCTTTTTTGAGCAGAATTATCTGATTTGGTTCAAATTTTAGATAATTGTTTAATTTTATAAAGCGTATCTGTGATTAGTTTTGGGGGTTCGATGGTTAAATATAAGTGGGGGAAATGGGAAAAAGTAATCCAACTTACTTTTTTTTTCGAGGGTGTTATTCTATAAAAAAATAAGGCTGAAATACACAATGACTGTAAACAGCCTGTGAATGCAAAGCCATCAGTTTAATTGGGCAATATTATTTTTAATATCGATCCCGAATACTGCTCCATTGCTTACCTTGTGCAAAGTGGTTTTGTCATCACTATTATAATGTATTTTATTCGATGCGTTGTAGAATACTGTTAGAGGTTTACACGGGCCAGAATTTCGAGTTCCGGGCCCCGCCTTTCCCGAAGGAAAGTTATTTTGCCGTGACCCTGTGTAAAAATTAAAAGTTCAGCCCGAGCCCTGCCTCTACAAAAATATGTGAAAAAAGACTCAGTCCCGCTCATTCTGGCCCTACTCAATTTCTGCAAAAAATTCAGATTTTACTTAACATACAATTAGGATTCCTTTAAAAAATACTGCATACATACATATTGGATAAATTTACAATGTATTTTTAAATTACGAGGTGTTCACAGTATGAAAAATACACAATGTATTATTGATTATTTAGTTTCTTAGACCTTTCAATATTGAAATGGGGATTCATTAAATAATTAATGTAGTTTAGAACAAAAGAAAAAAAAGGAGAGTTATAAACATCATAACTAAACTGTTCAGTAAAAAGTAAATTTGTGAATATGTTTCTCTGTCATTCCTTAAGACTTTTCTCAAATCCAAAAGAGCTACATCCTAACACATTTAAGAATTAATTCATTTTCGGAAAGGCATAAGATTAACAGACATTCTCACTCAGAAAATATGTAATCGAATGGCGTTAACCATTTTTCCATAAAAGCGATGTAACTTTGAGAAAATACTATTAAAGCTACGTTTTGAATCGAATTTTCGGTTACGACTTCACGGAAAAGAAAAACTTGACGCCGTGACAAGAATAGCTTATATGTCGACAAGAAATTAATTTCTAAAAAATGGAAAACGCTGTTCAATTCCAAATTATGTTCACCTCCAATCTGGCTCGAATATGCAATAATAATAATAATAATAATAATAATAATAAATGCAAGCCTGATCTCAGTTGGCACGAGTCTGCAGGAAAAAAAAAACATGTAAAATGCATTATGTCTTTAGGGTGGAGATGTGAAATTCCTGTATTGATGTTATAAGCAATTACTCTTGACACACATTTATACTTATTCTAATGAAAGACATGTTTTTTACCGGCCAAACCCGATTTCGAGCCAAATTAGATTAGCCTGGGCCAAACTATTTTATCCTAACGCCAATTATATAAACTAGATTTCCTACACCAAACTTGTTTATCTATATGCCCGTAAAAAAAAACTAGTTTTTACTAGGTAAGAGGGAAATCCGTCATTTTCCCTTCATACTTTACCATTAAACCCTCAAAACTATTCAGGGAATTGCCTTATCAGAAAGAACCTATAACCAAAATTTGAAGCAAATCCGTAATTTCTGCGTTAAAAACCATTTATCTAAATTATGGGGGGTACCTACATTGCCCTTTCTTTAACACTTAAACAATAAACACCCACAAATAATCCCAAAGGCGCCTTGCCAGAATAATCCACATTTTAAATGAAAACTGATAATTCTGCATAATAAATGCATTTCTCTAAATTAACGGTGGAGGATTAGGCTCCCGTTCGCCCCCTTTATTCTTATTCAGTGAATTTCCAAAACTAATCAGAATAGTATCTTATCAGAAGGAACCTACATCCAAAATTTGAAGCTAATCGGAGATTTATATCAAGAGTTATGGCGTTACGTACATTCGTACGTACATACGTACATACATGCGTACGTACATGCATACAGAACCTGTGAGTCCTTTATTTCGCTGGCTTTGACGCCCGTGAGCTAAAAACACGGATAATTACATTGGCCTAGGTCAAACTAGATCAGCCTAGGAGAAACTAGAATGTTGGCGCTGAGGCAGTCATTGAATTCAATAAAATCACGCCAAATTGAATTGGCCTAGGATAAACTAGTTCAGACCAATAAACAGCAGGTTGAACTAGTTTATCCTATAAGAGTTAGGCCAAACTAGTTTGACCTAGGAAAAACTAGTCTGTCCTATAGGGCTTAGGATAGACTAGTTTGGCCTAGGAAAAACTAGTCTATCCGATGGGCGTTAGGATAAACCGGTTTGGCCTAGGAAAAACTAGTTTATCCGATGGACGATAGGATAGACCGGTTTCGCCTAGGAAAAACTAGTTTATCCGATGGGCGTTAGGATAGACTAGTTTGGCCTAGGCCAATCTAGTTTGGCCTAAAATCGGGTTTGGCCTGTAACATATACATTACTTTTTTTTTTAATTAAAATCTTTTAGCAAAATAATATTTAAATTATCACTGGTTGCATAACTTCTGTATTTTCATTTGTTAATGATTTCAGACGTAAAGATTACTTTCAAAACTTCTCTTTGTAAATATAAAATTTAAAAATTAAATTTTCAAACAGTTTTATTTTATTGGACAGTTTTTTTTTTTAATTTAGCAATTTAAAATCTTAAAATATTTGCTAATAATGCAAAAATTATATTATTAAATTTTTCCACATCATTTTAAAATTTGAGAAAACATGTGATTTTTACGAATGATATCTTTCAAATAAACAAATCTTATGAAAATATAACTTATATAATTGATTTTTATCATTTATCATTTGATTGCAGTTACTGAGAGACAGTCATTTATTTCAATAAAATTTTAAAATTTAAAGAAAAGCAACAGGGAAAATAATATTTTTTCATACCTTTTTTTCACCGAGGTAGTTTTTCCTTTTTTTTTTTTTTTTGATGAAATCAGCATTTATTGAAGAACAAATTTATACGTTCCGATAATAACTGAAATAATAATGACATAAATTCTTTTACACATACCAAAATTATTTTAATTTTCTCGGACGCATATTTATTTCATCGAAAGCATACTTTTAAGAGCTCCTGCGAAATTGCTCAACTAAATTTTTAAATCCAGACTGACAATGCAAACACAAACGGCCATTTTATACTGCAAACTGTCTGTACTGATTCGAAAGCGTTGCGTTTACGATTTCCGGTGGTTTGAGCACAGGTGATATTTTTACATTACATTTTTATGCAAGACGGAACACCATTATGCGGTGATTGAGGTCCCTCTCCGTTGTATTTCCTAGTCATCTCGAAGAGGTGTCTGTCTGTGCTACCACCTCCCGGATTAGCTACTCCGGGTTATATTCCCCTGAAGCCTTGGCAGTAGTAGGAAAATAAGAGTACGGGGACAGCCGCAGGCGGGGCGGCGGGGCCACCCCGCCTGCGGTCCCGCCACCATCCCTCCTGGCCCCTCCTGCGCCCACCATGCATCCCCCTCCACAAACGCCCCCTAGTAGAAAAAAGGAACATTCTATTATAACAGGATAGGTGAACAACCTTCCCTAATTAAAAATATTATCAATCACATCTCAACTCGGAATCCTACTATATGATGAAGATTAAATTTATATTTGAATTTTGAACAACCATAATTTTAATGAGTATTATTAATTAAGCGAAACACTGGAAAAATCTCAGTTTTTAACCATTTTATTTAGATTTCTTCAAATACAAGATAAGATTATCAATTTAACTCAAGAAAGTTAAACATATATTTGAATTTTGCTTCATAGACATCTTAATGAGTAGTATTAATTAAGTAAAAACAATAGAAAATATCCAGTTTTATAGAAAAAGACTGATTTCTTACAATTTTTATCAACTATATGATCATTGTAACGACTTAAAAGTTGAAAGTTAAACATGTATCCTAGTTTTTCAACAACTATAGCCTTAATGAGTATCGTTAATTAAGTAAAAAAACAATGGAAAATATCAAGTTTTATGGAAAAAGACTGATCTCTTACGATTTTATCAACTTAAGAGAGAAAACTTAAACATACATTTCAGTTTTTCAACAGCTATAACCTTAATGAGCATTCATAATTAAGTAAAAAACAATGGAAAATATCGATTTTTATAGAAAAAGACTGATTTCTTACGATTTTTATCAACTGCAACATCAGTGTATCGACTTACAGTTGAAAGTTAAACATACATTCTAGTTTTTCAACAGCTATAATCTTAATGAGTATCGTTAATTAAGTAAAAAACAATGGAAAATATCAAGTTTTATAGAAAAAGACTGATTTCTTACGATTTTTTCAACTCAAACTTCAGAATATCAATTTGATAGAAAGAAATTTAAGCATGCATTCGAGTTTTGGACAACCATTTCCTTCACGAACATTAATAATTAAGCAAAACAACGGAAAATATTAAAATTTTAACTGATTTCTTCATATTTATTTATTTATTTATTTATTTATTTTTATATATATATATAAAATCAGAATACACAACTTAAAATAGAAATTTAAACATATTTTTTAATTTTTGAACAGTCGTTACCTCAAAGAATTTCGATAATTGAACAATTAACAAAGGAAACTAATGATTTTTTAACGAAAAAAGACGAATTAAACGAATTTGGTTAACTTTTACTCTAATTGGAAATTTCATCATACTTTATATATACCAACTAAGTAGAATTTTAATACATAAACGAATAATTTAAAGAAATCCTCAACACACAAATGTGAACCTGCAGAGCATTTCTTATTACGTCATATCTAAACTAAAACTTTTTTCTACAACCCCTCCACCCATGTACTCCAAGTAGGGGAAACACACAATAGAGTTCTGACGTCACAACTTACAAAGGTATGCAATAAAATGTTTACGTTCAAGTATCACATAGAGAGAAAAAAAAGAAGAGATTTAAGCTATTTATCCATTCTAGTTTTATAAAAGTTACCACAACATCTCGAAATTAAAATTTGGAAGTCATAATGAGTGTAATTAATTAAGCAAAATAATAGAAATATTAGTTTTTCAGAGGGGAAAAGAGGAATTTAGACAAATTTTATTAGTTTTACACTAGTTTAATAATAATTTTAAGAGGAAAAAGACGAATTTAAACTTTTTTTTTTTAGTTTTACACTATTTTTTCTCATCTCCAACACGGATATATCAATTTTAACAGAAGAATTAAACGTATATTTTAGTTTTTAACAACAAAATCTTAACAAGTATGATTAATTAAACAAAAATAAATATCAGTTTTAAAGAAAAGACGAATTTGAATAATTTTACACTAGTATTTTCAAAAGCAACATGGAAATATTAATACTTATTCACATATTTCACTTATTCACTGTATTCAATACTATATTTAATAAATTTGGATACACTTTAAGAATTTCCTAATCTATAATTATATATTAGTTGTATATTTAATGTTACCTATGTTTTCAACATTAGTTCATAATCGTGAATTTTGTATTTTAAATACCATGTATTCAGGTTCAGATTATTTTCACTTGAAATCATACAGAATTTTTTGAGTGTTTTTGAAATCATTGAAGCAACTGTATTTAATATTTTTAACACCAATTTTCTAAGATTTTTTAACATTTTCCGGTTATACATTCCTCAAAAGTATATATTCTAAACAATAGAAAATATTAATTTTAAGAATAAAAAGACGAATTTAAACAAATTTTATTAGTTTTACAATATTTTTTCTCATCTCCAACGCGGATATATCAATTTTAACAGAATTAAACGCATATTTTAGTTTTTAAGAACAAAAATGTAATAAGTATCATTAATTAAACAAAAAATAAATATCAATTTTCAAGAAAAGACAATTTTTTACACAAATTTTCAACTTTGAAATACATTTGTTTACATATATTGTTACAATATATTACTAAACTTAAACTTTTTTTAAAGTTTGAATGTCTTTACAAAGGGTTCATATTTATATTTTTCACGTCTTGACTGCATTCGAAATCTTACAACAAAAGTATACTTTTATTATTTTTATTATTATTATTATTCTAGAAAACCTAAAAAGTCATTTCTTGCTGCTTTAAACACTTGGCATATTAAAACTACTCTGAGATATTCTACCCATATAATTAATCAAATTAGGACATGATTCATCTTACACTTCAAAATTTCTGAATTTTTAAGCTATTCTACTGATTAATAGCTGATTTTACAATACTTATTTCCATCAAACTTTATTCTTGATCCTATATATTTTAGGAGTACAGAATTTTAACATCTGTTTATATCTACTTATCAGAAAATTATCAAAACACCCAACAACATTTTCCAAATATGAATATTATCTTTACAGTTTAATAATACAAAACATACACGAATACAAAGTTTAATTTTTACAAACATTTCATATTTCAAACCAAACTTTTTGGAATTTTCACATCATAAGAGCAAACATTAGACGAACTTTTTAACTTTTTAACTTTTTTTATTGCTTAGATCTTTTCATCATAACTTTTAATTATGATAATTATCCATTTTTAGGTTGATTGTCGAAAAACTGTAACTGAAATTACATAAACTTAATGTAAAAAACCATGTTCTCGCACAATTTCTTGAAATTCAACAAAGAATTGACTATTACTTATCTATTATTATTCTTATTAAATACTTATCTACATCAATATCAACTCTCGATAGTATATAGATATTTCATCATTACACACTTACAACTCTTTTCAAACGTTTATCAGAAAAATAAGTCAATCAAAGTCTAGTAGTTATCACACCTGTTCCTCAGAAATATTACTATCATATGAAACAGTAAAGAAAATTAATATATATTTAATATTTAATAGCCTCATACGTGAAATTACTGTCGAATGAGAATACTAATAATCTATAAAATCAACTGTTGAACAAAAAAATAGTACAGATTACCGAAAATTCAAATGCTTTTTCTGCAAAAGTTACAAAAATTAACAAATGAATGGCAAGTTAGAGAAATAACTAAAAAAGTTAATGAACATATTTACAAATTTATTAAAATCACACCTTTTTCTGGATTACAAACCACAATTTCTTGAAATATTTATCGCCGAATTTGTAAGATTTTAGTCCTAGTATTACATACACTCAATAAATATTCAAAATTAACAAAAATATAATTTTTTAGTCTCATCAATAAACAGAAATTCTATATTAAAAGAATATTTTCATAGTAGTACTTATAAAAATGAGAGTTTACAAACTGATTTTCATAATTTTATCACATTTAAACTTAATATTTTACATAAAACATTATTTAATCAAATTTTATGCTTTCTAATTCAGTAAAATTCAATACTTTTTTAGTTTTTAAACCAATACCACAATATTTATTTACATCAAACTTGATTCTTCACCTTTTATATTTCCACATTACACACGTGAGATAAATACTAACTTGGATCAGGAGTTGAAGTCAATTGATTCCATTCGATTTTCATCATGTACGCACTGCTCCTACACGAAATTTCTTACTGCTATAATCATCTAATGTATTAAAACTAATCTACTCATATTTTTAATCAATTCATCAGATGTTTCATCTCGCACTTCTGAATTATGGTGCATCAAGTTGCTTAAAATATAAATACTATCTTTATAGTTTTAATGATATATAGTATACATGGTTTATCTTGAGTTAGCACTTCCATAGTATTAATCAAATTATATGTTTCATCTTGCACTTGATCTTAATGTTTTCATCTTGCATCTGAATTATCGTCCATCGAGTTTTTTAAATAATAATATATTTATAGTTTTTGATTATACATAGCATGTACAAATACAATCTTTAATTTTATCATTTCATAGTTCAAATAACCTATTTCCGAAACCAAGCTATGTGAATTTTACCACAATGCTTATTATCATAGAATAATTTGTGTTTCACACTTTTCTAAAAATTATCAGATATGTACCCCTCAGAGAAATTACTATCATATGAATAAATGAAGAAAATTTAATTTATATTAAATGTACACGAAATTGATTGCAATATACATGTATTTAATAAAAATAAATAAATAAGCGATTATTTATACATTAAACCTTTACTAAATATATATTTCTTTCATTATACAGATGTTTCAACAAGATGAACCAAAACAGCAACAAACTTCAGAAATTAATGACCCGAATGATTCATCCCTAGCACATGTAGCGTTAACGAATAAACATATGTGAGTACTTATATGAGAAATACTAGAATTCGTATATGAAACGTAATTAGAGTAAATACAAAATGATTTGTCTTACTACCTACACTTTAACAAGTGCTTTTTACCTATATTATTGAAGAGAATCCTAACTGTATCCATTTATTTCTACTACAGATGTGCTCTATTTGCTACAAACACTTCTTAAGTAAATGGAATTTAACAGAACATACAAAAATCTATACATGTGAAAAACCTTACACTTGGAAAGATTACCATAAATGCTGTTTTCAAGGAGACGTGAATCAAAAATGCACACATCATCATATAAAGCATCATCAGATATATGTAAACTTAGCGAAGATATTCAAAAATTAGTCAGACTTTTGAAGAATTTAGAAATAAAGGAAGATATTTAGGCTATTTATCCATCATATTTTCACAACACTTACCACAATATCTCAAACTTAAAATTTGGAAGACATACACACTGTTGAAAAGTAATTTTGTGATTCTTCTAACCAGTATGAATGTATAAATGTTATTTTGCAGTGTATTCTTTAAATGCTCACATTAAATATTCTTTTATATGCATATATTGTTGTGTTTATTTTTCTAATACCTATTACATTAATGAAATACATAACATTTTAAGTGAAATAACACTCTCACAACTTAAAAAATGCATAAGAACATACAAAAAATAAACAGATGTATGAAAAAATATGCAAGTTTACAAAATATTTTCATTGTTTTCTAGAAATATTAACAAAAAATATTTACAATATGAAAAAATTGTAAAAGTGAAAAGAAAAAACATAAATGTAAAAACAAAAACCACAAAGTGAAAAACTCATAACAAAGTTTTTGAAAAAAAATATTTACAACAAAATTTTTTTTACAAAAACCAAAACTTCCAAAAATATTTTTTTCAAAAAATTTTTTTTTCAAAAACATTTTTTACAAAAATTTTTTTTTTCAAAATAAGTTTTTACAAAAGTAAAAAAAAGAAAATCACAACGTTAAAAAAATGAAAAATTTTTGTTAAAAAAAGTGTAAAAAAATTGCAAAAAAATGTTGCAAAAATTTCAAAAAAGTTATGAAAAAAGCTTCAAAAATTTCGTTGGTTTTAATGCAGTATGCAATGGCGAAACCATTGCATTTGCTATTAAAAACAACAAAATTTTTGAGACTTTTAACTTTTTTTGAAATTTTTGCGACATTTTTTTGCAATTTTTTTTACACTTTTTTTAACAAAAATTTTTCATTTTTTTAACGTTGTGATTTTCTTTTTTTTACTTTTGTAAAAACTTATTTTGAAAAAAAATTTTTTTGTAAAAAATGTTTTTGAAAAAAAAATTTTTTGAAAAAAATATTTTTGGAAGTTTTGGTTTTTGTAAAAAAAATTTTGTTGTAAATATTTTTTTTCAAAAACTTTGTTATGAGTTTTTCACTTTGTGGTTTTTGTTTTTACATTTATGTTTTTTCTTTTCACTTTTACAATTTTTTCATATTGTAAATATTTTTTGTTAATATTTCTAGAAAACAATGAAAATATTTTGTAAACTTGCATATTTTTTCATACATCTGTTTATTTTTTGTATGTTCTTATGCATTTTTTAAGTTGTGAGAGTGTTATTTCACTTAAAATGTTATGTATTTCATTAATGTAATAGGTATTAGAAAAATAAACACAACAATATATGCATATAAAAGAATATTTAATGTGAGCATTTAAAGAATACACTGCAAAATAACATTTAGGGGGAACTGGGGTACATTGATACATGGGGCACATTGATACACCCCCTCTACCGCTCACAGGGTCATTACAGGAAGTTTCACAACAGCTCCAAAAGGTGATGCTAGTGTATTCAACTACATACAGAAAATCTTGGAATGATTCAGCAGTTTGATGAAATGGGACGGGTGATTTATTGTTTTTGTTGTTCAAATGTAAATTTGAGTTGTACAATTGAAATGCTATTATACAACTGTTCCAGTATTTTCAACCAAAATGAATAATCTCCCTGGTAAGTGCAGCTACTCTTTATCAGTTCCTCATTTTTTATTGTTAGATATATTGTGAAGTGTTGGATTTGAGAGTCATTTTATTCAAAATCGCTGTATGGGGCACATTGATACAGTTTATGACGGGGCACATTGATACAGCCTAAATCCTTTAATAGTTCATATTTTCATTATCTTTTGTTATTTTTTTTACCATACACTCCTTAATCCAATCTTTTTTTCACGAAAAATTTCTAATATTAGTTTTTATTGAAGTGAAATAGCTCTAATTTCTTTATATTAGAACATTTTATAGTATTTTTGAAAACAGAAGACGTAGGAACTTACCCAGCATCTAGTGCTAGTAGAACTAATAAAAGAAAAGGACGGTATTCTGGCAAATCTCGAATTTATATCGATTCTCCAGAGAAAAAAGTATTTTCGACATGAGAAATGTTAAGTAAGAGAAACAAACTGCAGAACAGAAAATGATACTTATATTATAAACAGAATTTTTAATATAATTATCCTTTATTTTCTGTTTATGAACCTATTTATAAACAGAAAAACTGGTAATTTTTTCATCTTTCATAAGAAAGAAGATAATGCTGGGGTTGAAGTGCTAGATATGACAAAGTTACCACAGCCAAAAATCAGACAAGAAACAGCCAGAACATCAGGTCATAATATATTTAATTTTGATTGCTTTAATATTACTTAAAAATAAATTGTGGGTGATTTGAATTTTTATAAATAAATATAAAATGGTTTTCTAACTCATTTTTTATGAAAAATATACATTGGTATTATTTTGTCGTCATTTTTCTTAAACGTATCAATCTGCCCCGGGGATGGGGCACATTGATACAAATAACTTTTTTTAATTTTTTTTAAATTACATGCAAAAATACTATATAAAACAATGATTGTACATTTTTATAACATACTACACAAGTTTTGCTGTCACCTCATGGAAAAAAAAACTTGAATTTTCTCCTTTCTTGACACCAAAAAAAATCTTAGAAAAAAACTGTATCAATGTACCCCAGTTCCCCCTATACATTCATACTGGTTAGAAGAATCACAAAATTACTTTTCAACAGTGTGTATGTCTTCCAAATTTTAAGTTTGAGATATTGTGGTAAGTGTTGTGAAAATATGATGGATAAATAGCCTAAATATCTTCCTTTATTTCTAAATTCTTCAAAAGTCTGACTAATTTTTGAATATCTTCGCTAAGTTTACATATATCTGATGATGCTTTATATGATGATGTGTGCATTTTTGATTCACGTCTCCTTGAAAACAGCATTTATGGTAATCTTTCCAAGTGTAAGGTTTTTCACATGTATAGATTTTTGTATGTTCTGTTAAATTCCATTTACTTAAGAAGTGTTTGTAGCAAATAGAGCACATCTGTAGTAGAAATAAATGGATACAGTTAGGATTCTCTTCAATAATATAGGTAAAAAGCACTTGTTAAAGTGTAGGTAGTAAGACAAATCATTTTGTATTTACTCTAATTACGTTTCATATACGAATTCTAGTATTTCTCATATAAGTACTCACATATGTTTATTCGTTAACGCTACATGTGCTAGGGATGAATCATTCGGGTCATTAATTTCTGAAGTTTGTTGCTGTTTTGGTTCATCTTGTTGAAACATCTGTATAATGAAAGAAATATATATTTAGTAAAGGTTTAATGTATAAATAATCGCTTATTTATTTATTTTTATTAAATACATGTATATTGCAATCAATTTCGTGTACATTTAATATAAATTAAATTTTCTTCATTTATTCATATGATAGTAATTTCTCTGAGGGGTACATATCTGATAATTTTTAGAAAAGTGTGAAACACAAATTATTCTATGATAATAAGCATTGTGGTAAAATTCACATAGCTTGGTTTCGGAAATAGGTTATTTGAACTATGAAATGATAAAATTAAAGATTGTATTTGTACATGCTATGTATAATCAAAAACTATAAATATATTATTATTTAAAAAACTCGATGGACGATAATTCAGATGCAAGATGAAAACATTAAGATCAAGTGCAAGATGAAACATATAATTTGATTAATACTATGGAAGTGCTAACTCAAGATAAACCATGTATACTATATATCATTAAAACTATAAAGATAGTATTTATATTTTAAGCAACTTGATGCACCATAATTCAGAAGTGCGAGATGAAACATCTGATGAATTGATTAAAAATATGAGTAGATTAGTTTTAATACATTAGATGATTATAGCAGTAAGAAATTTCGTGTAGGAGCAGTGCGTACATGATGAAAATCGAATGGAATCAATTGACTTCAACTCCTGATCCAAGTTAGTATTTATCTCACGTGTGTAATGTGGAAATATAAAAGGTGAAGAATCAAGTTTGATGTAAATAAATATTGTGGTATTGGTTTAAAAACTAAAAAAGTATTGAATTTTACTGAATTAGAAAGCATAAAATTTGATTAAATAATGTTTTATGTAAAATATTAAGTTTAAATGTGATAAAATTATGAAAATCAGTTTGTAAACTCTCATTTTTATAAGTACTACTATGAAAATATTCTTTTAATATAGAATTTCTGTTTATTGATGAGACTAAAAAATTATATTTTTGTTAATTTTGAATATTTATTGAGTGTATGTTATACTAGGACTAAAATCTTACAAATTCGGCGATAAATATTTCAAGAAATTGTGGTTTGTAATCCAGAAAAAGGTGTGATTTTAATAAATTTGTAAATATGTTCATTAACTTTTTTAGTTATTTCTCTAACTTGCCATTCATTTGTTAATTTTTGTAACTTTTGCAGAAAAAGCATTTGAATTTTCGGTAATCTGTACTATTTTTTTGTTCAACAGTTGATTTTATAGATTATTAGTATTCTCATTCGACAGTAATTTCACGTATGAGGCTATTAAATATTAAATATCTATTAATTTTCTTTACTGTTTCATATGATAGTAATATTTCTGAGGAACAGGTGTGATAACTACTAGACTTTGATTGACTTATTTTTCTGATAAACGTTTGAAAAGAGTTGTAAGTGTGTAATGATGAAATATCTATATACTATCGAGAGTTGATATTGATGTAGATAAGTATTTAATAAGAATAATAATAGATAAGTAATAGTCAATTCTTTGTTGAATTTCAAGAAATTGTGCGAGAACATGGTTTTTTACATTAAGTTTATGTAATTTCAGTTACAGTTTTTCGACAATCAACCTAAAAATGGATAATTATCATAATTAAAAGTTATGATGAAAAGATCTAAGCAATAAAAAAAGTTAAAAAGTTAAAAAGTTCGTCTAATGTTTGCTCTTATGATGTGAAAATTCCAAAAAGTTTGGTTTGAAATATGAAATGTTTGTAAAAATTAAACTTTGTATTCGTGTATGTTTTGTATTATTAAACTGTAAAGATAATATTCATATTTGGAAAATGTTGTTGGGTGTTTTGATAATTTTCTGATAAGTAGATATAAACAGATGTTAAAATTCTGTACTCCTAAAATATATAGGATCAAGAATAAAGTTTGATGGAAATAAGTATTGTAAAATCAGCTATTAATCAGTAGAATAGCTTAAAAATTCAGAAATTTTGAAGTGTAAGATGAATCATGTCCTAATTTGATTAATTATATGGGTAGAATATCTCAGAGTAGTTTTAATATGCCAAGTGTTTAAAGCAGCAAGAAATGACTTTTTAGGTTTTCTAGAATAATAATAATAATAAAAATAATAAAAGTATACTTTTGTTGTAAGATTTCGAATGCAGTCAAGACGTGAAAAATATAAATATGAACCCTTTGTAAAGACATTCAAACTTTAAAAAAAGTTTAAGTTTAGTAATATATTGTAACAATATATGTAAACAAATGTATTTCAAAGTTGAAAATTTGTGTAAAAAATTGTCTTTTCTTGAAAATTGATATTTATTTTTTGTTTAATTAATGATACTTATTACATTTTTGTTCTTAAAAACTAAAATATGCGTTTAATTCTGTTAAAATTGATATATCCGCGTTGGAGATGAGAAAAAATATTGTAAAACTAATAAAATTTGTTTAAATTCGTCTTTTTATTCTTAAAATTAATATTTTCTATTGTTTAGAATATATACTTTTGAGGAATGTATAACCGGAAAATGTTAAAAAATCTTAGAAAATTGGTGTTAAAAATATTAAATACAGTTGCTTCAATGATTTCAAAAACACTCAAAAAATTCTGTATGATTTCAAGTGAAAATAATCTGAACCTGAATACATGGTATTTAAAATACAAAATTCACGATTATGAACTAATGTTGAAAACATAGGTAACATTAAATATACAACTAATATATAATTATAGATTAGGAAATTCTTAAAGTGTATCCAAATTTATTAAATATAGTATTGAATACAGTGAATAAGTGAAATATGTGAATAAGTTTTAATATTTCCATGTTGCTTTTGAAAATACTAGTGTAAAATTATTCAAATTCGTCTTTTCTTTAAAACTGATATTTATTTTTGTTTAATTAATCATACTTGTTAAGATTTTGTTGTTAAAAACTAAAATATACGTTTAATTCTTCTGTTAAAATTGATATATCCGTGTTGGAGATGAGAAAAAATAGTGTAAAACTAAAAAAAAAAGTTTAAATTCGTCTTTTTCCTCTTAAAATTATTATTAAACTAGTGTAAAACTAATAAAATTTGTTTAAATTCCTCTTTTCCCCTCTGAAAAACTAATATTTCTATTATTTTGCTTAATTAATTACACTCATTATGACTTCCAAATTTTAATTTCGAGATGTTGTGGTAACTTTTATAAAACTAGAATGGATAAATAGCTTAAATCTCTTCTTTTTTTTCTCTCTATGTGATACTTGAACGTAAACATTTTATTGCATACCTTTGTAAGTTGTGACGTCAGAACTCTATTGTGTGTTTCCCCTACTTGGAGTACATGGGTGGAGGGGTTGTAGAAAAAAGTTTTAGTTTAGATATGACGTAATAAGAAATGCTCTGCAGGTTCACATTTGTGTGTTGAGGATTTCTTTAAATTATTCGTTTATGTATTAAAATTCTACTTAGTTGGTATATATAAAGTATGATGAAATTTCCAATTAGAGTAAAAGTTAACCAAATTCGTTTAATTCGTCTTTTTTCGTTAAAAAATCATTAGTTTCCTTTGTTAATTGTTCAATTATCGAAATTCTTTGAGGTAACGACTGTTCAAAAATTAAAAAATATGTTTAAATTTCTATTTTAAGTTGTGTATTCTGATTTTATATATATATAAAAAAAATAAATAAATAAATAAATAAATATGAAGAAATCAGTTAAAATTTTAATATTTTCCGTTGTTTTGCTTAATTATTAATGTTCGTGAAGGAAATGGTTGTCCAAAACTCGAATGCATGCTTAAATTTCTTTCTATCAAATTGATATTCTGAAGTTTGAGTTGAAAAAATCGTAAGAAATCAGTCTTTTTCTATAAAACTTGATATTTTCCATTGTTTTTTACTTAATTAACGATACTCATTAAGATTATAGCTGTTGAAAAACTAGAATGTATGTTTAACTTTCAACTTGTAAGTCGATACACTGATGTTGCAGTTGATAAAAATCGTAAGAAATCAGTCTTTTTCTATAAAAATCGATATTTTCCATTGTTTTTTACTTAATTATGAATGCTCATTCAGGTTATAGCTGTTGAAAAACTGAAATGTATGTTTAAGTTTTCTCTCTTAAGTTGATAAAAATCGTAAGAGATCAGTCTTTTTCCATAAAACTTGATATTTTCCATTGTTTTTTTACTTAATTAACGATACTCATTAAGGCTATAGTTGTTGAAAAACTAGGATACATGTTTAACTTTCAACTTTTAAGTCGTTACAATGATCATATAGTTGATAAAAATTGTAAGAAATCAGTCTTTTTCTATAAAACTGGATATTTTCTATTGTTTTTACTTAATTAATACTACTCATTAAGATGTCTATGAAGCAAAATTCAAATATATGTTTAACTTTCTTGAGTTAAATTGATAATCTTATCTTGTATTTGAAGAAATCTAAATAAAATGGTTAAAAACTGAGATTTTTCCAGTGTTTCGCTTAATTAATAATACTCATTAAAATTATGGTTGTTCAAAATTCAAATATAAATTTAATCTTCATCATATAGTAGGATTCCGAGTTGAGATGTGATTGATAATATTTTTAATTAGGGAAGGTTGTTCACCTATCCTGTTATAATAGAATGTTCCTTTTTTCCACTAGGGGGCGTTTGTGGAGGGGGATGCATGGTGGGCGCAGGAGGGGCCAGGAGGGATGGTGGCGGGACCGCAGGCGGGGCAGCCGGAGGAGGCACCGCAGGCGGGGTGGCCCCGCCGCCCCGCCTGCGGCTGTCCCCGTACTCTTATTTTCCTACTACTCTTGGCATTCCAGGACACCAGATTCCGCGTCATATGATTTTTCCCTGTGTGGTTATGTAAAATATAAATTTCATGTACCCTCAATGCCAACAACTCTGTAAGCATTGCAGAAATGCAGCTGTGACGGGCATTGATAAACCCGTACATAAAAAGATGGCCATATGTGCAGAACTCGATTAACTTTAAGATGTATGCCGGATGAGTAAGGGCGCACACATTGAACATTTGTAGCATCTAACAGAAACTTGGTGAGAGTATATATCTTTTTATGTATCACCTCTCTTTTTACGTTTTATGCATGTAAATAAACAGTCTTGTAGAACCCGATGAATCACTTAGGTACATTTAAACTGAATCCTTCGTTAACTTACTTTCGATGTTAAGTTACAGATGATAGGGAGAATTTATAAAGAAATGTGTCAGGGTCATCCAGTAAAATAAAATGTTGCTTGTTTTATTTCAGAAAGTACAATTTGTGGCAATAAGAATCACTTTCGATGTTCTCCTTACCGATGTATTCGTCCCGAGCAAGTCTGCAATGGTATAGACGACTGTGAAGATGGACGTGACGAAAGTGAATGCGGTAAGTGTGCTAAGTATGTAAGTATGCCAAAAATCATCAAAAGTTCAAAAAAATTTTTTTTCTCAGAAAACGATAAAATACAGATTTGCGAATATCCTTGCAAAATTTCAGAACTCGGGAACACTTGGAACAGGTAGAAAATGAGCTTTTTAAATTGTACTCGCTATAGAGTTTAAAGGACTAACGGCCATTTAAAACGTGTTTTCCTGAAAAAATGACTTTTTTCATATTTTGCCTAAGTTCAAAGTACTAAGGCTCAGTGGTAAAATGAATTAGAAACAAAATGTTTATGTTTTTAGAATCTTAAAAAAATTTGCTACAAAAGGAGAGTTTTTTTTTAACTATTTCTGAAAATTTTAAATAAATTGGTAAACATGAAAATTATAACAAATTTAAGAAAATTTATCGTGCGTAATTTTTTTTTTTTTTTTTTTTTTTTTTTTTTTTTTTTTTTAGCCGATTAAAATAAAAGATTAAAAATATCTCTCCTTAGTTCTTTTCTATATACTATAACACTATTTAAGAAATTTTAGTAATACCAAAATATTGAAAGTTGAATGAGGAGTAGTAATTTTAAAAAGTGTATTTTTCGACAAAAAAAAATCATAAAAATCCCCATAAAACATATACTTTTTAATAAAAAGTTATTTGTTTTGCTAATTATTCCTTACAAGAAGATTCTTAAACAGTACACCAAAATTCATTACTTTAAAATCAATAATAAAGATTTTGGGTTTTTTCTTACGGGTCTCCCTTAAAAAACCTACATATTTGCTTACACTTGTTCTTTTTTGATAATTGTGGTAATTTCATTCCATTTTTGTGTTTATCTATTGGAATGAAGATGGTTTGGCTGAATCTCAATGCACTATCTTTCGCAGTACACAGCCGCTGTTTCCGGGTCAGCGCTCAGACACAGTACTCCACACAGTATTTCAGTCAAATCATCCTCATTTAATACATAAACGCCAAAATTCCAAGCTATTATCTTGAAATGAACAAAGTAGGTTAATGTGCATGTTTAAAAGAAAATTCCAGGACTGTACATTTTGACTATTGAAACACAAAGTAAAATAATTTTAAACAAAACATTATATTTATTGTTCGGAAATGAACTATTTTCTTCAAATACAGATAGAACGACAGCAGTTTTTAAATTTTAATAAACGTTTTTAAAAATACAATATTGGTGTCATTTTAACTTTTTGCTGCTATCCAGAATCAAAATTACAAGTTTGATTTTTTTCACTCCACCCTAGCGTATATCCATCCAGTAGGTATCTATATATATTATTATATAGATACCTATAGATATCTATGTATGTATATATAGATATCTTTATATACATTCATTCATAAATATAACTTATATGCGTGTGTTTCTGAAGGAGAGGGGGCTTGAGATACAACCATGTTGATTGATAAAAAATTGAAATACCTTTAAATGTCAATTGGCCATGATATTAAAATAATTATTTTTATATAAATAATATTTTTTATCTAGTTTTTGTATTGTTTATCTTTTACTCTTATTTTAATGGCACAACATTACAATTAGTATAGCATTTGTTTTTCCTTTCTTTTTGTTTCCTTATTTATATTAGATGTGTGTGGGCCATTTTCAAATTTCGCTTACATATGCGCTGCCCAAGAGTAAAAGAAGAAAATTCAAACATAAATTAATATTTAAAGTTTGATTTGAGCTGTGCATTAGCTAAAGAAGATTATATTGAACATTTCTAACATGAAAAATTATAAAAATCAATAAAAATTTTTGAGATATAAATCTTTAAAATTTTGATTCTAAGCAAAAATGCCTGTCCCATTCCAAGTTTTATGCTTTTAACTGAGTTTTTAAAAAATTTGAGCGAACTTTTTTAAATAAAAAGGTTTAATTATTTTACACATGAACTGTTAGTGTTCTATATTAATGAAAAAATTATTTAAAAAAATATTTTCTTTCAAAAATTAACAGAAATCTTTTGTCCCTCACTTTTTGTCAAGTCTATTACCGTGTGATTATTTTAGTCAAAATAGGTTTCGAATTCTGCCTAAAGTTAGCAGCAAACATTTGGCGATATAGTTAAACTATTCACGCAACTATTATTTGCCATTTTTTCGTCTTCAATTGTGAAGCAATGTAATAGTGGCAAGAATAAGCTTTTATCAAGGTTGGTATTTTTTTTCACTGTCAAGTCTGTTACGGTAAATTTTAATATAAAAATAATGATTTTTGCACTTTTGTAATTAAATGTCGTTTACTAAATAGTTTCAGAAGGTATGCGTATTATTATCTAAGTTAGAAATTATACAAGCTTATTCATTTCTAATAGTTTCATTTGAAATGTCAACTCCGTTACCATGAAAACTAAGGGATGAAATGTAAGCAACTAAGTAGGTTATAGTTTTAGAAGGCATGTAAATTATTATCTAAGTTAGAAAATATACAAGCTAGTTCATTTTAATAGTTTTTTTTTTTTTTAAGTTTTATTTGAAATTTCAAATCTGTTACCATGAAATGTAAGCAAATGGTGAAAATGGCCCGTGTACTTTGGTGAGTAAATTGAATCTGTTTTCTGGACAGGTATTTTACAGATTAACGGAGTTAAAGAGAGTCGCAACAGATCCATAGACTGGTTGGTAAGTCGTCAAAGTAACTATGGTTGGGGAAGGAACACCCACAGAGCCGTGACATCCCTGTACCTGACCGATGCTGTCAGGTTCACAAGAAAGAACCTTAACGAAGAACTTATTGTGAAGCAATTGCAACTCAAGATGGCCGCAGCATTACTGAGGTATAACTTAACAATAAATAAAGAGTTCAAAAATAAAATATATTGTAGACTCTAGATTAACTGGGATGATCAAATAAACGAATATGTGCAGAATTTGAGGAAAATTTTTGAAAAAAATGATAGAAAATGCCAAAATATTGTGCAATAGGACATTAGTAATTTAATTATTACAAAAGAAAGATAATTAACGCATATTTTACTGTTTTTCTCAGTTTACATTTGGCATAATCAGAGAAAATAGAAATGAGTTTGCCTCACTGTGTTGTGAAGTATTAGATCTGGAAGCGGCAGCACAGACAATCACCTCATCGAGTTAATGGGTGAAAATCTAGGATTAGTTAAATCTCGATACCTATGTTAAAATGCCATCGGTCTGCCAAGTCATATCTTGGTGATATACAATTAAAACCTCGATGTTTGCGGCGGACTCATAGGCAGGGTTCTCGCTGCGCTCGCCATTGCACCAAATTGAGATTAAATTCTTCATTTGACGAATAAAAAAGAAATTAGATTCCCCAGATTGCTAGTGCTCAAATTTTGCTTTATATTTCTTTTGTTTTCTGTTTTTCATACACATGCATTTATTCATATTTTTAATATATACAAATTTTTAATATATTTCTAGCAGATGGTTGAAATTAGATTAATAAAAATCATTGTCGCATTTATAAAAACTTAGGTTATTTTGGAACATATTAAAAAAAAGGAAAAAGTACATTAAAAAATTAAAGTTTTTTTTTTTTTTTTTTTTTTTTTTTTTTTTTTTTTTTTTTTACCCTCACGGCGAATCTATTTTGCTAATACTTTTTCATTTGGCGAATGTTTTTTATTTTTAATTAGCCAAATTACTAACGTTAATCAAATGTCAGCGAGAACACTACTCTTAGGTGTACTATTATGCTTTCCTGCTCCTAATCCTCCATGTTTTCATACTTTTGGGCGTAGGAAAGCACAATAGTAAACCTATGAGTTAATCGCTAAAATCGGGTTTTTAAGGGTTTTCCTCCACTATATGACTTGGAAGACCGATTGCGTTTTCATATGCTAATCGAGGTTTAACGAATCTTAGATTCTTCATCAATGAACTCGATGAGGCAATTATCTGTGCTGCCGCTCCCCCGATTTATATGAAATGATAGAAGTTTGTATTCGTTTTTCATTTACTCTTCGACGAATTTTACTACGCAACTTTCTCAATATCAATTTTTTTCAGCAGGTGTGCTTTCATCCTCTACCTCCAAGTATTTATCTAACATTTCAGTGTGTAATAATGCAATACAGTATCTTAATTTTTTGATGGATTACAAAAAAATTTTCATCAGTTTCAGGACATTTTTCGAAATACAGTCGACTCTCGTTAATTCGAAATCGGATAATTCGAATCTTCGCTTAATTCGAACTAAATATGAAGTCCCGAAATTTTCAATGGCAGAATAATGTTAAACATTTTCATTAATTCGAACTCATTTTCTCTTGAATTCGTTTAATTCGAACTAACGAGAATTCCGATTTTTCATTTTTCTCTTCTTTCTCACAGATTTTAGATCAATTGAATAACTTTCTTTCTTTGGTTTTTGTGAAAATTGTTCCGAACAAGTATACATATAATCCAATGCATTTGATATCCACTTACTTAGTGCCCCTTCTGTCTATCAGTGACGCTTTAAAATTTTCTTCCGTTGTGCTTGTTTCTAACCTTTTAATTAGTTTATGTATTTATGCATTCTAATTTAATATTAAGTCATATTCTAATGATTACAGACGGAACAAATTTAAGAAAACTCTATAACATTAATTCATTTGTAATAGTACCATATTAAGCATGTTTTCATTTCATATTTTCCATAATTCGAACTTCGGATAATTCGAACATTTCTTGTGGTCCCGACGAGTTCGAATTAACGAGAGCTGACTGTATATTATTTCCTATGAACCACAAGTGGCACTCAATGCAATATCATCGCACTTAAAACTTCGCGGCATGCCACACTGTTAAAAATTTCCGTAAAAACACAGATAAAAAGGAAAACGTTCTGTAAATTTATACTAGTTGGGGGTTAAATACATTCAATCGAGTTTCTCGGTCATCATTTTGCGCACATTTCCCATATCTTATATGTAATTCCCTGTAGGGATTTCCGTGTTTTTATTTGAAGATATCTTTTATTTTTGTTAAATTTTGCAATTCAAAATTAACATTTTCAATTTTATTCTCAATTTTATTAAAAGTAGTTTTAAAAAATTTAATATATATGTATATATATATATATATATATATATATATATATATATATATATATATATATATATACTATAAAGAGAGCCTTCTACTGTCTATTTATCCATTTGCATTTCATGATTTTGGTAATCTGCCTTCTCTATCACTTCACGCTTCAATGATTTTAATAGGATGGCTGTAAAAATACTGGTTTCATTGGCTTGTTGTTATGGTAATATCTGAGTTACTTTGGTTATATTTGTAAAAGTATATATATATGTATATATACATGTACTATATATTAATTTAGAATAATTTAGAAAGGAAAAAGTTATCTCATCAAATTTCGGGGAGATTTTCCTCCGCTGAATCGTAAAAGACCTACTTTGTACTCAATAGCAATATTTTCTACAGATAAATCAGTAAGGAATTCTTCCACTGTCAAGAGGTCTCGGGTTCAAACCCCAGGGCGGCTAAAATAAAATAAAAAAATGTATTAAAGTTTAATGATACAACATTTAAAATTTACTCTGAAAATTCACGTTCTTTGAAGCTGACTTAGATTGAGTGATTCACTAATTTTAAAAACCAAATTAAATTCTTATCATTATAAGTAAATTTACAGAGTCTTCTGTATTTTTAACGATGTTAATTCACAGAGTCTATTCTAAATTTACCAAATAACTTCTCTATTATTGAACGGAATCTCTGTTTTTCTGATCTCTGTAATTTGACACAAGACTTGAGATAATGGATTACCCGTAGATTCTCTGGAATTTCACAGTAGTTTTTTTAACAGTGCAACGTCTAATCTTCGATAACCTATTATTGCATTGCCTCTCCGACGACATGATCAAAGCAGTTTAACTTTCTCAAACTTTCTAAAAGTTGTCTCTGTAAATCAGTAACTATCGTCGTCTTCAGTAGGAATATCATTTTCCTCATCCTGGGAATCATTCAATCCATCATTCTGGGTTCCTTTTTTACAAATGTGGGTCCCCTCTAGAAAGTCATATTTTAAAGAAATAAATAGAACTTGTTCATTTTGAAAGGGAAAATGAAATGAATGAATTATTGTTCTAATAATTATTAAATAATGAATAATTAACACCAGGGTTGGGCGGTATTTACCGTCTGATGGTTTTTGCCGGTGTTTACCATGGTTTTTACTGTATTTGGAAAAACATGATTTTATCATGGTTTTTACCACCTATGAAAAAACTTATTAGTTGGACTGTTTTTGTCATTTTTGCGAAAATTTGTCAACTAAGTTTTGACTTATCAATGGTAAAACTTTTCAGGGTATTAAATACTAATTGTTTTTTACTATTTCTAAACTGAAATGCTATTTACTAATCGCCCCGGCTAACCGGATAATCCTATACCGATTAATCGAGAGTCTGTTATATATCCTATTTATCATTTTAAAAAATAAAAATATTACTTTTCTTTCCAGAAATAAAACTGAACCAATGTCTGTAAATGATTTAAGCATGTACGTAAATTCTTTGCTGGTCACGTGTCATAATGTCCGGAATATCTTCTCGAATGACCTGCTACAAATTCTCGCTAGTCGTGCATTTTCAAGTTCACCAGCAAGTCCGGGAGCTTACCTCACACTGTGCAATGCCAACTGGCCCTTCACCGACCGGAATGTATACGAACTGTTCAATCTTCTTACCAAAGACATAGAATATCCATTTGAATTAGGTAAGTTCATTTGCATTTTTCAATATAATACGTTTTAATTAAATGCGTTCGTAATTATATAAATACACAGCACCTATAATCATCATTCAGTCCGTTCGTCTGTCCTTCCTCATAAAACAACGCTAAAACTACCGAAATGAATCGATTGAAATCTAAAGTATATACAGTCAATCAGGGTAACTTTGCGCCAAATCAGAGTAATTTTGTTCCACTTTTACGAAACTTTGATCCCTTCTGCCATGGTGGAACCTTGACGAATTATTTCCAACAAGATGCCAAACTCACACTAATGTTGCTATTTCTAGACCAAAGTTTTGCCGTTACTCAAGTGATGTGGCAGATTTAATCTTTCTTCTCTCTTGGCCCAAAGTTACCCTGATTGACTGAAATTGTTACAAAATTTTGTCGAGTCATTTGAATTTTTATGAAAATCACACAAAAGGTTTCGCATACTATTCTGTATCTGAAATATTGTATACCAAGATATGAAATTTTTAAAACTTCTTTGTAATACGAAACATCTCATTTGCTACGTTTGACGTTCAATGTACGACTTGTATTTACCTGCTAGAACTTAAAACAAAAAAAAAAAAAAAAAAAAAAAAAAAACCTGCGTAAATTTTAAAAATGTTGAAATAATAATAGGAAAACATTATGTTAATTAAATAGTCCCAACATTAATTCAAGAAAATGTCAACACATGAATATCTAAATAAGGTATTACAAGAAAGAGATCATGCAAACTAACAAAAGTAGCTAAAAATTCCAGAAGCATAATTAAAATAAACTTATGTATCTCAAAACTTCTGTCTGATGCAAGTTAATACTTCAATATTTACGATCACAGTGCCAAGACTAAATGACAATCTATATCCGTCATAAGATTCTAAACGATCTATTTATGAGAAAATGTACACTATATGATGTTCGATTAAACCCCGTACATTACTTATTGGGATAGAGCTATCGGGAAAATTGGAAAAAATGCAGCCTAGCAACACCACGTGTTGGGCGATTTACATCATAATCAGCACCAAACTGGACAATCTCCAAACAGGCATTTTATCCTCACTCCCCTCCTTAAAAACTCTCTCAAAAATAGGTCTCTAAAACTTCAATTCCCTTCCCCCCCCCCCCAAGAAAAACTATGTTAATATAGCAGCTATATGGTTCTAAAATTGAGCATATATAGACATTTAAGACATTAGACTTCGATATTCCACATCAGCCATCGAAATACAAATATTCTACATGCACTAGGGACAATAATTATTAAACCACCCACGTATAAAGGTGAAAAACCGTTCTGAAAATGCTGTCAAAGTTGAAGTTTCAAACTTATTTTTAGGACGTGACAGACAAAAATGGTGATCAAAAAAGAATTATAAACCAAACTGTATTTGATTACAAATCAAATATATTTAATCGAATCAGAAATTGATTTCTATGAAAGAGATACCCACCTTTTGATTTACATTTAAGGGAATACACAATCCTTTTGATTATAAATCAAACCATTTAACACTTAAACAGCGATATCTACAAATTTCATGTATTTGCTAACAAGAATAAATTTGTAAATATATCAAAATTTTTCACGTTCTTGAGCTGAGTAAAATAAAATTTTTAAATACTTAAATTACTAAAAGTATAAAAAAAAAGAAAATGTAGTTAAGGGGTCGTCCACAAATGGTGTCACGCTTCGAGGGGGGAGGGGTGTTCATTAAATTGTGACCGTTTATAACAAGGAAGGTGGGAGGGAATAAGAAGAAATGCGACATTACACATTTTGGTTAAAATAAAAGCACTGAAATTCATACGATCAAATTTTCAAATCAAAGTATTTTGTGTTCATAAAGTAAAAATAAGTTTTAAAGCCAAATATATTAAAGTCCATTTCAAATTCCAAAATACGACTGTTTTCAGTTGCTCTTTCATAGTAATATTTTATTACTATTATATATTATATTTTTTGTATATTTGTTTTATTGTATATTAATTATGCTTGAGCTTATTTCACATACAATAAGTACACAAATCGTTTTTACTTTTGGGGTCACAAACGTTATTATAACACATAGTTAAATTTTAAAAAGAAAGTTTGAAATATGATCTATAACGTAGTGCTGTGTTTCTGAATTATAAGTATATGTTTATGTAATATAGCGAGACATGTGACAAAAGGGAGGAAAGGGGGTAAAAAATATCGAAAAAAATGTGAAATGAAATGAAAGCGGATGAAATCATTTAAGTACAGTCCCTAACTTTTCTTTTATTTTTTCCTCTAGAAATTCAAGCAATGACCGTGATGGCATTTTCTTGCCTCAACCAAAAAACTCATTTGACCCACACTATGTTTCATGATAACAATGCTTCGTTGATTTATAATGAAACTATCGAAAACTTCATGAGACGCCAGAAACAAGATGGTAGCTTTGGAAATGTTCATACATCTGCTATGGTGACGCAGGTAATACTATTTCCAATAGTACAGTTTTTAAATCAGAAAAAATGTATATCTCTATTAATTCTGCCGCAAATCATCATTTAAATTTTATTTCAAATTGTACACTTTTTATATGAGAAAAAATATTTCTCTCTATTAACAATGACGCAAATCACCGTTTAAATATTTTTTTCAATCGTACAGCTTTCATATGAAAAAAAAAAAAAAAAAAAAAAAAAAAAAAAAAACAATAAATCTTTACATTAAATCTGCCGCAAATCATCGTTTAAGTACTATTTTTAGTCGCCTGGCCAAGAGTACGTTGCCGTAATTTTAGCAGTTGACTCGTAAATTCAGCATTGTGTTTTCTTGTTTCTAGTCGTCCATGATTTTATATATTTAGATGCAAGAAAACACACTGCTAAACCTGTAAATCATGCCCTAAAATCGGATTTTCATTTTTTCTGATGTTTTCCATAAGAAAGATATGACTTATTAGACTGATTGCATTTTAATGTGCGAACCTACTTTTAATTATTTCAGGAATTTTAACAGTGAACACGATGAGGTGATTGTGTGTGTTACAGCTTCCCGGCCTACAAGTATGTCGCGTTGAACTCCATCAATGAATTCAAATGTGATTCAGATATTCTTGAATATTCTGCTCTTATGCTCATGCAGAAAGAAATTATTTTTTTCCATGGTTACTATAACAATTACGGGACTACAAACAAACCTCAAAACGAGTCATAACATTTTATTAACAATCTGTTTAAGAAATTACAGTCTTCTCACGAAATTTAAGCTAATAGCAGTGGTGGAAAATTGGCTCAGAGATAGAACCTATTAACACCATTAAATTTTAATAATATTTTTCGACTTATTTAGTGACATAATTTCTAAATTTTCATTTAGGTGCAGAATGAAATAAAACATTAGTGGGTGTTAACAGGCTCCACTTCTGCGCAAATTTTCAACCCTGTTATAGCTTTTGATTATTGCAGTCGTAAAGTATTGCATTTGTTATATTTTTTCAAACAGGTGAAATAAATAAACGATATACTTTTGTGGTAAATATCGATTGTTCCACGACCCACTAGTGGGTCGCGAAAAGGATCGCGACACATAGTTTGAGAACTGCTGATTTTAAAAACATATTGTATCAGGACATGCTGGTAATTATATGTAATTTTTCAAGATGATCGTGCAAAATAATATTCCTGTAGTAATTATTATTATTTCAAACCTATGTTTTACAAAACCATTTAAAAAAGTTTTATATGCATTTTAGGCTTTGATTTCAAGCGGACAAGCAGAAAACAGTGCGTGGAATATGACAAATGCCATGAAGTTTTTGATGAAGAGCCTGAACTCCACATCGGTGGACTTTCTGTCCGTTTACTTAACTCTTCCGTTATTCAGGGCTAAAACTCTGGTGGATATCGGTAATGCTCATTGTCCGGAACAGAAGAGAAGACTTGAAGACGGTAAACAACTAAACAGCCTAAGGGATTCTTTTTACGCAAAATTCATGTTTGACTGTAGAAATATATGGGTGATTCTACGGTAAGAGGTTTCAAATACGTAGAGGATACGGCCAAAAAGAAAAGTTTGAGTTTGATCAAAAACCTTTAAATTATGATTTTTGTCCCGTTTTTTACCTTTTCATATAAGGGCAAGTCACTTTATACATATTTTATAACTTTTTCTGGTCCGCGACTCTCTCCCCTGGCAGTTATCTTGACAGGGGAAATACGGCACTAAAAATGGCGACGCTTAAATTGCTTGCGCGTTTAGTATCGCTAACTTCAAACTTCAAGCCGATAGATGTCCTTAAGCGCTACTTCCAATATAATCATTCTTTAATTTATATTTGTTTCAGCGGAACGAAATTTGACAGGGTAATACACAAAAAAAGCGGTACAAAAGTTAGTTTTAAAAATTATTTGAAATTAACAAAATTATTTTATTTTTTATTTTATAATACATAAGTATAATTACTTAAATTCCAATTAAACATACTTTAGCTGAGCATCTGATGGAAAAAATACATGTATTGTTTGAAAGTTAAATTGAAACCAGCAAGGGGACATGCCAGGGTAGAGACTTTTTTAGACTTTGTAAGAAATTTCAGAAAAATTTGTTTTAATTAGGCATTCAATCGTGATGTTATTTAATAAAGTATATTAAGATGATGCGATTCATTGCAAAAAATAGCAACATATAGAATAAAAAATCTGTTTTAAACGGATTGCCGTACAAATTACCTCTTATCGTAGAATCACCCATATAGAAATGTTTCCAAAAATGTTGTAATTTTCGGCAAATCTAGAGATAATCAGGACCGTTGCTAAGGGGGTTGTTAGGGGAGATCAGTCTCCTAAAACATTTTGAGCTTTTCCTGGAAAAGATTCTAAAGGTGCTATTATACGTGCGCTGCTGCAGGCGTCAAATCGCAGGCGTCTCCATGTAATCCTATGGGGCCAAGGGAGTCGCTTGGTAGCGCGCGATTCTCTTTTGTCGGAGCGTCTTTGACGCGTGGAACGAAGCGAGTCGCCGGCAACAGCCAATCAAATGCTTGGAAATCCAAATGATGGTAAAGACTCTTCTCGAACAGCCAATGAAATGCTAAGAACACGAAAAAACGCAGGCGATTTTTGTCGCTTGGAATTTTTACGTGTAATAGCACTTTTAGGTCACTAAATGAATTTCTGTTCCGAAAATCCAAATGAAATTCTGTGCTAAAATCTATTTTAGTTTTGAGGCCCTTTCACAGTTTAGTAAGAAAAGTAATACCTACAGTGTGAATATATACTAATTTATCGTTCTGCGTCAGAGAAAGAGAGAAAATATGAGACCCCCCCCCCACACTATTATTCACTTCTAGCTACGGCTTTGGAGATATTTCTTTATTTTATGAAACCAATAGATTTGCAAATTAAGTAAAAATGTCTAAATTGTATGGACAGTTTAATCAAAAGACGTTTTCCCTTTTCGTTTTGTAATCGCAATAAATCTGTCATAAAATATTGTCAAAGTTGGCATTTTAGACAGAATTTTCGAACGAAATAAGAAAAACCAGTCCGAGAAGAAGTGAGAAATTTCTTGACACGTGATCAAAACTGCTTATAGCTCGATAAGTAATTTACTTATAAAAAAAAAATGGATATCCCTTCCATAGTAAGGACTGCCAATTTTATACGTTTACATTTAAAAATGAATCCGTCACCGTTAGTCCAAGAGCCGACCGCACAAAACCCTAAGTCATCGAGCACAAGAAAAAATCCTTTATATCATACAGCACGATAGTGCTGTATAGTAAAGCTCAGCCGCATGTCTAATGTTTAAGTCCAAAGTTTGCCTCTTAATAACTTTGGACCCAATCATCGGATCGCGACGAAATTAAAAAGGCGAAGTAAAAACACTCTAGACCTCAAAGTTTACAAAAAATCATCCAGATCCACCGATTATTTATGGAGATCCAGAACCCCTGTTTTGTCACTTTTTTCTCATGAAACAAGAAGAAAAACAAACAACTCAATTATAACCCGAACCAGGAAATATTCAGCGACGTGTAATAGCTTGTTCGAAAGTTTTTAATTTAGGTATGTGCCTTTCGAAAGTCATATCAAAAAATATCCAATATTAAGGAAATAGCACTCATTTAAAATTTATATAACGCTATACCCTTCCATAATAATTTAACATTATAGAAATCTCTCCTTTTTAATTGTTGATTCAATTATTTCTTTCGAGTTGCCACCAACTAAAAAACAGTTCAATAATTTAAAAAAAAAAACGATAACACGTGCTCTTTTTTTTTTATTTTTTTTTTTTATAGATCAATAAAAATTCGGATTCTCCTGATAGGTTTTTGAAATTGACGTCATTCGAAACAGAAAATACATATTTTTCATAAACATATATAGTATATAAACTGTAATTAAATATTTGTTAAAATAACGTCACACCTTTATTTGAGTGTTTTCGACGTCAAAACAGTTATTACAATATAGATATTTCAATAAAAAAGCAATAATTTAGAAAAAAAATCTTCTATATTTATAAAAATAACGATTTGAAAATGAAGCTATAAAAATCTGTGTAGATACCTATGGTCATAAGAAAATCTGCGTAGATACCGAGAAACTGCAGTGGAAAGGGAGGGGGCGGTTCAGTCGCCAAATTGTTCGCCAACTTGGCGATATATCGCCAAATCTGACGCACAAAATTACTTTCCAAAGTTGAAGCCAACATGGCGTTATTTCTTATATTTTGCCAAACTAATATGTCTAAAAATAACTTTTTAGTTGAAGGTGATTGATAAAGTTTCTGAAAAGATCTGAAAAAGCTATGAAATCATATAAAAAACTGGTGGAATCAGAGAGAAAAGTAGAGCTCGATCTAAAAAAATGGTACAGTAAAAATTGAGAAATATTTTCAATCTAAAATTGTGCGTAGAAATGAAAATGAATCAGCAGTCCCCTTTTCGCAAGATTACATTAAAAACAGTCTCTATATAGCGAAATATTTATCTCCATATAACGAATTTTTTCATAAATTGGTCATAAAAAACAGTTTTAAAAAGCTTCGAAATCATATGGAATCAATTTTCCATCACTTATTTTTGATTTATCGTCAGTTCTGAGTTTTTTTTTTTTATTATTTATATTACTTCTCTCCTTGTTCTTTAAATCCAACGTATTCATCCCACCTCCCACACACCTTTCCACATCTTTCTCAAAACAGTGTCAATTGGATTAATACACATGTAAGAGCGGAATCAATGAGAGGCACATAAGAGAAGCCTTCAAATGGAGGAAAATGTTAACTACAATTTTTCATCCCTTGGTAAAATTTGAAAATTTTTTTGAGAGCGTAACAATTAAAAAAAAAAATACAGATTTCTTCGTCTGAAATTAATGCGTCTTCCTTATTTGATTTTCATTAAGCTTTCAAATAAATGTCTGTTCTCTTTTTTGAAACAGCTTAAATAATTAAGAAATGAAATGTTAGGTTAATATTTACTTTTAAACGCTTCAAATTCTTAATTCAAAAGATCAAAAATAATATTTGTTCAAATTTCACAGATTAAATATGACTTTTAACATCATTCTCTATACATCGAATTTCTCTATATAACGAATTTTTTACTGGAAAGGTGGATTTCGCTATATAGAGACTCGATTGTATTTAAACTGATTATGGATAATTAAAATGCGGAGTGAGTTGAAAAAGCCTATTTTTCCCTGATTTATTTTAAGGCACCAATAAAGTTCAGTCCACATTTTCAGCTAACAGAAATTTGGGTTATTTCATGAGCTTTACAGATCATCTGATTCGTTTTCTTTTCTACGCACAATTTTAGATTGAAAATATTTCCCAATTTTTACTGTAACTTTTTTCAGATCGAGCTCGACTTTTCTCTCTGGTTTCACCAGTGGCGTAGGAACTTTGAAAAAACAGGGGGAGCTGAAGCATCAGCGTCGTGCGAAAGTATGGGGGCGAGTGGTGCGGTTGCCCCGGGCGTGGAATTTTAAAAAGGCCCCAAATTTATACTACCAACGCCATTTTTTGGCCTGTCAGAAGAAAAAGATGGGGGAAAGCAGCTCACAAATTGGAACTTTGCCCTAAACGCAGTTTTCTCTTCGCACGCCCCTGCGGAGCTTATTGTTAAAAGCTAGTGGCGAGGATCATTTCATTCATTTCGGAGGGTTTCTTGTGTTGCACTTTTCACAAACAAGAGTATAAAATAGAAGCATATCAAAAGATCACCGGCTTTTTAATCCAGTTTAAATAACTTATATTCGATACACTTGATGACACTTAATTTATGGACGATACCGAATAAAATATTCAAATTTCAGACTTCTTCCACTCTCATTTACCAAAAGTTAAAGTTCTTTGCTAAAGTACAATCTCTTCCAAATCAATTTTAAAGGCTTCTTCTTTATAAATATGCAATAGCATCATGTGATTGAGTCTATATTGATACATTGTTGTTCGGTGGTGTGTCTGTTTGAAGAAAAGCATTGAAAGCTCTCAGCTGTCATTAATGATAGCGGAATAACAAAATAAATTCTGCCAAAAGATAAACTTAAGAAAATAATCTATACTATTAACCGCAGTAAACGTCTGTCTGTCTGTCTGTCTGTACCGCTAAAAACTTTTCTCAACGGCCGAGCGGAGTGGCGCTCTGGGTGTCTATCGACTCGGGACGATTCGGCCTTTTGTGATAATGAATTTCGAGAAAATCGCCCGGTAATTACCCGAGATATTAATTAAAAACTACCCGGGAAACGTGACAAAAAATCCAAGTTCCGAGACGGTTCTCTCCGGTCGAAACTAGCTTTCCGCGGATGAAGAACCACGAAGGTGTCGAAAATACGAAAATTAAGGAGTTTTATATAACGTCGCATCCGCGCTACAGATTCACGGATTTTAAAACAAATTACATATTCTTGAAGGAAATTTAAAGACCTTTCTGACGGTCTATTTGGTTTCAAGAAATATGAACATTAACCTTTTGAAACAAACGTTTTCCCGAAAGCTTTCATTTTCCATTTTTCTCCGCAGAATTTTCGACCGAAAACTATCGAATTTTAAAACGATTCCATCCTTTTTAATTTTGGAGGCACGACAAAGAAAAAAAATACCCCCTCAAAGACGCTTCTGTCTAATTTCCAACGGTGTGTTTATTTTTGAAATATTCTAATATTAACCCTTTGAAAAAAAATCGAGAAAAAGAGTCTCCGATCGTACAATTTTGTTTGCTTTTTCGACACTTTTCCCGCTCATATTTATATGAATACAATCCCTAATTTTCAATATTTCTTTTCCATCTTTATACACCTCTTAGTGAATACATTGTTTTGAGTTGTGTCAAAATTTCAAAAAGATACAACGGTTAGAAGTATTTTTAAATCTGTAAAAACCGCGAAATTACGGCGTAAAACGGGCGATTTTTTTTTCTGCCATATTTTTAGGTAAAAGTAGCCCTTAAATCCTGTATTCTTCAATGATCTTTATATATGTGTTTGGGGTACTGGTTTTACACCTTGTATAAAGTTTTTGAAAAAATCGGGAGGCCGTAACTGTATTTTAAATAATATAATAGGCGGATTTTTTAATTTAAATTATTAAATGTGAAAAGGAAAAAACTAAAAATTAAGATTTTTGTACAAAATATGCATATTTTTACACGGAAATTATACTCGAGGTTTTTTTCAAAGTGTATAATAGTAATACATTGCGACCTCACTAATCCGACACTCGGTAATCCGTATATTTTTAAAATATCGTTAGAGAACATTATTGCAAATAAATACATTTTAAAATTTGACATTTCTTTAAAATCTTCATAAAAGCAGTTAGAGAATACCATGGTACAAGTTGCATCACTATTTAATATTTTTTCCAGAAAGGGGCCGCTAGCGGGCGAAGCTCGCTAGTTTGTTTACTAATTCCTGTGATGACATAATTTTAATTGTGATCGACAACGTATTTCTGTCAGTTCCGTTCGGGACTAGTGTTGGTAAAAGTGTCAACTTTGCAGAAAAATTTGTCAAATCAAAATTCTCAGCATGTATTCTAATCTTTTGTTTGAGATCTTCTGGCATGGCTGAAGCTGTATTCGTGAATATGGATTCGATCTGTATGTGAGAATCAAAAGTTTTTTGATTCAATCGTTTTTTTATGCATTAGTAAGTTCAAGTGCTTCGCTAAAAACTAAATTTTTTTTTTATTGTGCTGGAGCGGAAGGATAGCTTGTCTGCTCTTATCTCATTAAAACTATCTTTTGTTTGGAGACACTCGTCCTTTCACCGTGAATTTTCTAGAAAAAGTAAACTTTATTTTTCAATTTCTCTCGAGGGAGCTGAGCCCGTCTGAAAAATCACAGGGGGAGCCAGAGCTCCCCCAGCTCCCCCGGTTGCTACGCCTATGGGTTTCACCAGTTTTTTATATGATTATGGAAGAGTATTCATATGTGAATCTAATTATCCATGTCTGCCGTAAGTGAAGTGGTGCATAACCCAAAAATGAATATCACTAGTGGTTGATTCGTAGACTTAACATTCCGTTTTAATGCACACAGTTTTCCGTGTTTTAGTACTTTTGACTGTATGGCAAACACAATGATCGACCTACGAGTGAGCCACTAATGGTATTCATTTTTAGGTGCGTTCGTAATTATGTAAATACGTAGCACCTATTGTTGTCGCTCAGTCCGTCCGTATGTCCGTCTGTCTGTCTGTCTGTCTGTCTGTCCGTCTGCCTGTCCGTCCGCATATAACAACGCAAAAACTACCCAACCGAATCGTTTGAAATTTAAAATCCATAATTATTACATAATTTTGTCGAGTCATTTCAAATTTTATGAAAATCGGATGGATAGATCAATTACAGGGACAATCAAAAGGATTCCGTTACATTACGGTTAATGTGGAAAAAGTTTCAAATGCATTTTAATCGTTTGAAATTTAAAACGTATAATTATTACATAATTTTGTCGAGTCATTTCAAATTTTATGAAAATCGGATGGATAGATCAATTACAGGGACAATCAAAAGGATTCCGTTACATTACGGTCAATGGGGAAAAAAGTTTCAAATGCATTTCAGTGGTGTTACACTCATTTGAACATAATATAATTGGCATGAATCTATGAAATGTGTAGTAAAAAATACATTTTGCACAATCTGTGAAGCAAAGAATATTTATTATTCAATTACAGGGCCACACAAATGTATTCCACTAAATAATATTATACGGGGAAGCATTGTTTGGGGCGTGTTTTAATTATATTCAACTACTTCACATTTTATGAATAAGATATACGTTAATGAAGTACAATAAAAATTACTTCCTGCATATTTACAGGAACACAAAGATTTCGACTACTATACTGTATCCAAAGTACGCTCTACTATATCAGCAAGATCTGAATATTTTAAAACTTCGTTATCGTACGAACGCACCTCATTTGGTACGCTTCACGTGCAATTTCCAACTTGTTAGATTATGCACCGCTTCACTTTCGGCAGACATGAATAATTAGATTCCCCGATTACTACTTTTCCATAATGTAATCGATTTTTTCTTGTGTTCGATGACTTAGGGTTTTGTGCGGTCAGTTCTTGGACTATGTGTTAGAAAGTTTCGTGCTTTATGAATACTGAACTTAAGAACAGACTTAAGACATTATTCCACTGACAAAGTAATGCCATAAACAACAACAACAACAAAAATCATTCTGCTGTAAATCTGAAAACTTTCATTTTGAATGCATTAAAATGGGACAGCTTTTGTAGACGTTTTACTGTGACTTACACTTAGCCTAAAAATGGATATATATATTTTTTTTTTTTTTTTTTTGAAAATCATGCATCTCAATTAAACAATTTAAGAATTACGTGTTTTCTTTTTTATCCGCCACTGAAACTGCGTCTACAGGTGATTTCCACCAAGATATAACTTTGCTGACAGTTGCATTTTAATATGCGAATCGAATTCTGTCTAATCGGAAAATTTCAGCGGTCAACCTCAAAGAGGTGATGGTCCATGAAGCCACTTCCTCGTCTATCAGCTATTATATTTACGATGGCATGTATGTAAAGACAACAAGACAGACTTTTATTGAATGTGATGTTAAATATATTATAGTTATCTCTTTTTTTTCCTGCAGATGAAGACATACTAGATATAACAGACAGAATAGGCGCAAAGATTCATGTTCAGTATTCGCTGTTTATTGGAGACACTAAAAATGTGGTTCATAACCTATACCTGAAAGTTCCAGAAAACAGCACGGTTTACGATGTCATGAAAATAGCACAAATAGCTGATCCGAAATACAAGTAAGTTCCGCACTTCAAACTTTATTTTTCATTCTTGCATTATCTACACTATTAAAAACCGACTACTGTATGTATATATGTATGTGACGCAATCTCCTCCGATCCCGGAAACGGAGAAACGTCGCGTTTGTTTTGAATTGAAGAGAAAAAATCCCGGGATCCCGAGTTGCCCATTTGTCTGTCTGTCCGTCTTCCCACATATAACAACTCAAAAACTACCCAACCGAATCGTTTGAAACTTAAAATATATAATTATTAGATAATTTTGTTGAGTCATTTCAAATTTTATAAAAATCGGATGCATAGTTGAATTACAGGGACAATCAAAAGAATTCTGAAACATTATAGTCAAACATTACAGGGATTACAGGAGCCATACATTGCAGGGGAGAAAAGTTTCAAGTGCATTTTAATGGTCTTACACTCTTTCGAACATAATAAAGTTGATATGCATCTATGAAGTATATACTATAATATACATTCTGTACAATCTGTGGTGCAAATAATATTTCTTATTGATTTACAGGACCACACAAAAGTATTCCATTGCATAATTATATATTGAGACATTGTTTGGAACGCATTTTAATAGTATTAAACTATTTAATATTTTATGAAATTGATATACGTTGCACAGGATTATACCAAGTTATAGTCATCGTTCAGTCTCTCCGTCTGTCTGTCCACATATAATAGAGCAAAAACTACCCAATTAAATCGTTTGAGATTGAAAATATATGATTTTTGTATAATTTTGTAAGTCAATTAAAAATTTATGAAAATCGGATGTATAGTTTAATAGCACGGACAATCAAAAGTATTCCATCACGTTACGGTCAATAGGAAAAAATAGTTTCAATTACATTTTAATGATGGTACACTCTTTCGAATATAATAGAATTGATATTTCGTGTTCTTCAAGTTTTCTTTAGATAAACCGACCAGCGTAGCTTGCGAAGGCCGCTAGTTTTATCATATTGTATGATTACAGAATTGTTAATTTTTACTTTCTTCTATCTTTACAAGAAAAAAGTACTGGATTCGAAAAAATTTTCGAAATCCGGTTTTCGATGGATTTATGCGTTTTAGGGATCAAAGAACCCGACAAACAAGTTTTTACGAAATGTCTTTTTGTGAGTTGTGTCAATTTGTCTGGATGTGACAAAAAATTTGTGCGCACTCTATATCAAGAATTAATGCACGAAATTTCACAAAACTTTAGATTTTGTTAAATCTTGATATAAACTAGATCTGATTAGTTTTTGGTGTATATAGCTCGACAGGTGGCACTGATATGCTGCATTATTTACTATTTCCACACTAGTCATATCTCAAGAACTAGTACATGGATTTTCATAAAACTTTAGATTTAGTTTGTACTTGATATAACATGGTGCTGATAGCATTTTGATGCAAATCACTCAACAGCTGGCGCTGCACAACTTTAGATTCTGTGATACCTTGATATAAACTAGATCTGATTAGTTTTTGATTTATTTCGCTCAACAGGAGGTGCTGCTATACTGCATAGCTTACAATTCCCACAATAGCCATATTTCAAGAACTAGTGTATAGATTTTCATAAAATTTCATATTTAGTTAGTACTTGAAATAATGTGGTGCTTCCATGGTTCATTATTCGTGATTATCGCAATAGCCAGCTCAAGAACTAATGCACGAAATTTTCTAAAATTTCAGATTCAGTTATTCCTTGACATAGATTAGAGTTTTCAGTTTTTGGTGTAAATTGCCCTACAGATGATGCTGCCATGCAGCATCATCTTACATTAAGATCTCTACCAATCATAAGCAAAACACTTAGTGAAACTTGGGATTTTTTTGTATAAAAAACTCAATTTCTAAAGGAGTATACGTCCTATTCTCATAAAAATTAACACAATTTATAACAAGAATCCTCCTAATAATATGCTAAAATTTCAACGCTTTTGTGACATTAATTTTTACAGGATTATCTAAGATATTCAGTTTTTTTCAATTTGTTTGTGGTCCCCTGTGGAATTTCGGAGGAAAAATCTTCTCGGAAATATGACATGTACTATGCTGTTTACAATCCTAAAGTTTCAAGGTAATACATCATGTATTTATCTAGATATTTAACAAAACATCTAAACCCGGTAATCATTGGCCATAGAATATATTTTGTCTTTTGTGAAGCATTTACAATGAACATTTTACCCGAAACACTTATTTGGGCTTTTTAAAGATATGATGCAGTGAAACATGCATAATCTATATAGTTCAATACATAAACTTGTGTCTTTTAAGGGGACGGTGGCCGTTAAAAATTTATTTTATTCATTTTTATCATAGCAATATGGAATTTTGTGCACATATACATTTCACCAACAGCTTATAGAATACCTTCAAAAAATTTCCAACCTTATTAAAATTTGTAATTTTTTTTGCAAAAATTTAAAATTTTAAACGAAATTTTAAAATGCTCCTCGTGTCTTAATTTTTAAAATTTTTTTCTTGCTTTTGCATTTTTATCACTTAAAACTATATTGTAAACAAATTTGTGTAAGATTTTTTAAAACTCTTGAATAGTTAATATTTTACAGATTTTTTCTAAATTCCTTATCGATTTTCATCAAAATTTTGCCTTTTAATAAGTAAAAAATAAAATTTGACTATCTTAATGAAGACGAATTTTAAAAAGCTTACACAATTTCTTTTTAAATAATATCAGGATACTTCCTTATCAATTTTATAAATATTGATCAAAAATTAAGACGCAAAGAGCAATTCAAAAATCTAAAAACACTGAAAAATTAGTTTTGAGAAAAACAGATTTAAAGTATATAAATACATTTATATTTTTTTATTTACTCCTTAAAACCTTCATAAATGATATTTTAATAAGAAAAAACTGTTTAGGTACTATTCTACCCCAGAAATATACCTTTTTTCTGATGATTTTGCTATAGATGATTTTGCTCAAATAAAGGTACACTGTGCCCTTAAACACTTTCCAAGAAAGTTGCAAAGTGTTAAACGCATCGCTTACTGTAGAATAGGATCTGTACAGAATTTATCGTTCATTTCATGTATTGTTCATTTCACGTTTTATGTATTCTTTTGATTTTCTGCCATACAGGTTTTCTTACCACGAGACAGACGGTCACGTGTATATTTACGGAATTGCAGATTTGACAAACGACATGGAGGCCGGAAAAGTCTGGTTGTCGTACCTTCACTCAAAGAATAAAACAGAACCTGATCATTTTACACAAAGTAAGTATTGTTAATCTCCATATTTCATTTAGGATAATTGAGTTCTTCGTTCTTCTGAGTTCGCTTAATATGAGCGAAACATTTGTTCACTTCAAAGCGATTTCGGCGAAATGCACGCCACTAAAAATAAATGCATAAATTTATATATTAAAACAAGTATACAGTCGATACGAAGACGGTTTGTCTGTATGTGTCAAGTGGTTTGTAAATTTCCAAATACACGCCTAATGTGTGAATTTCAAAATATAGAGTTTCCATAAAAGAATATCCTAGTTTTGATGGTATATTATGACAGTTTAACCATTAAATATCATGTGTCTAAAATATTATTAGAATACTATTAAAATTTTAATGCCTAATGTCGCCAGTAAAATACGTACAGAAAATATTATTAGATCAGTTTTCAACATGTAAATGGTAGCAATAGTGCTGATCTATATTAATAAAATAACAAATCGCTCTGTGTGTGTGTGTTTGCGATGGCTATAAAAATCTACGGCACGTATGAGGTCCGAATTTTTGGGAAGTTAGTCCGAGGTCTCTCCTGATGTATCTGAAGCTGAGAATTTTAATTTTTTGATTAGTTTCGGAGATATTAAATCCGAAGCACAACTCACGCTCATCAAAATATAAATTATTTGATGCTCGGGGAATGAAAAAGCTTGTACATGTGCACAAACGCGTTTACCAATCAAAACGAGAGAAGTACACAGGGAAGGAAGTACGAGGGAAGTTACATAGTAGACGCAACCTTGCCACCATTAAGTTCACTATCAGACTTCGTTGCAGTAGCATAATCATGTTTCTACCAGATTTTTTAATGGTTGGAAATGTTCAACAAGGCTTAAAATATCTTCATCTGTCCAGCTGGATGGAAATATTAGAAGACGGGTCCAACTGCAGCATTTATCTCTGGTTTTCCTTCAGAAACCTCTTTTTTCAGGAATACCACCTACGAACACCAAGAATAATCTGAACTTGCTTCAACTTTCCTATAAAAAATGAGGACCCTATAATACTTAAGCAAAAGGGTTTTAAAACCATAAAAGATCTCCCCCAGGAGAAGCTGGCAATTGCTTTCACCGATGATTATTCAGATAAATCCCTCAACAGAGGTGGACCAGGCATGCTTTTAATTCTTCCAGATCGAGAAAAAGTCAGTCTTAAAATTAACACAGGTTTGATTCCTTCCAACTTAACCACCGAACTTTACGCAATCAAAGAAGCCCTAACTTTTTACCTGACTAATCCTCAAACTAAGGATCTTACTGAGAGGCTGGTTGTTTTCTCAGACTTTAAGGTTCCGAGAACACATGCATTTTGTCCAACTTCAACTGAATTCGAGGAAATCCTTTCTTCTCCTCCCTACTGCGGTTTATTGACAACTGAAAAGGAGGAGATTACAATAGTTTAGGAGATAATTATCTCAATCCTACTTAAGGGAAAGATCCCTGTCCTACAGTTAAATTGAAAATTTTCTTCCTTGACATGGAAAAGTCATTATACATAAAACATGCCGCTTGCAAACATAAAACACGCCGACTTGTAACCGCAAAAATAGTTGTGTGCGTTCGCACCTAAAATTGGTTTTAGGGGGCATCAGAAACAGAGACATACAAACATCACCTTCGCTATAAATGACTTAATTCGGTCGGTTGCATTACAAGAGGAACTCTTGTGTGCTGCAGTTGATACCCGAACATGTAAACATCGAGGGTAATGAGTGTGCGGATGCTTTGGCTGAAGAGGCACGAAATCTTGCCCGACCTTGTTTCACCATTTAACAGGTGCGAACGCTGTGGCCAAATACAGACTTATAAATCAGCCTTCTAGGAAACTTTTAATCACTGATTTTGATTTCTTTAGAGATATAACGACTACACTGGCTAGATTAAAACTAAATCATTTTAAAGAAATGAAGATCCTTCCTGATGGATCCAGAACCTATATTTTTTGCAAGAACTGTCCGTAAACCTAGCTCACACCGAGGCACTTCTTCGAGTGTCCATATATCACCGCAGATATTTTAAAGCTAGGCTGGTTACCGCCGATGGATCTACTTCGGAATACTCTTAACAGTCCTGAAGCGCCAAAACTCTCGGCTGCGGATATATACACTACTGGCCATTAAAATTGCTACACCAAGAATAATGGCAGATAACAAAATGATATTTATTGGACAAATACATTATGATAAAAATAACAAGTGATTAAATTTTCAAGAAATTTGGGTGCATAGATCCTGAGAAATCAGCACCTAGAACATCCACCTCGGGCAATAATAACAGCATTTACACGCCTGGGCATTGAGTCAAACAGAGATTGGGTGGCATGTACAGATACAGATGCCCATGCAGATTCAGTACGATGCCACAGTTCATCAACCGTAGTGACTGGCGTGTGGTTACGAGACTGTCGCTCGGCAACCATTGACCATACATTTTCTTTTGGTGATAGATCTGAGGAACGTGTTGGCCAGGGCAACAGCCGAACATTTTCCGTATCAAGGAAGGTCCGTGCAATTCCGGAAACATGCAGTCGTGCATTATCCTGCTGAAACGTAGGATTTCGCAGGTCTAGAATAAAGGGTAGAGTCACGGGTCGTAAAATATCAGAAATGTAACATGCACTGTTCAAAATGTCGTCAAAGCGAACAAGAGATGACCGAGACGTGTATTCAATGGCACCCCATACCATACCTTCACGCCAATTGTGCGGCCAGTATGACAATGACGAATGCACGCTGCCAATGTGCGTTCAATAAGATGCCGCGAAACATGGATGCGACCATCATGATGTTGTAAACAGAACCTGGATTCATCTGAAAAAATGACGCCTCGCCATTCGTACACCCAGGTTCGTCGTTGATCACTCCTGTCTAATTAATGCGCAGCGTCAAGCGAAGTCCCAGCTATGGCATGGCCTCCGAGCTGAGAGTCCATGCTGCTGCAAACATCGTCGAACTGTTCGCGCAGACACTTTTTGTCTTGCAAATTTTTCTTGACTCAGGGGTCGTGACATGGTTGCACGATCCATTACGGCCATACAGATAACATGCCTGTTTGCTCGGCTACTAATGATAAGGGGACGTTGAGATCCCGTATGCCGTTCTGCACTGTAAAAAATAACGGACGATTTAACGGAAGTATTACTGGTAATCTAGACGCCAGTACTATTTACTGTTTTTTAACGGAAAAATTTCCGTAAATATTCCGTTTTTACCGACTTTTTTCCGGAATTTACGGAAATTTTTCCGTTAAAATACAGTAAATAGTACTGGCGTCTAGATTACCAGTAATACTTCCGTTAAATCGTCCGTTATTTTTTACAGTGTGCAATACCCTCCTGAATACATCGATTCTATATTCTGCGAACAGTCATTGGATCTCGACCAACGCGAGAGCAATACTGCGATTCGATAAACCGCAATTACTGTAGGCTACATTTCGACCTTTATCAATATGAGAAACATGCTGGTACGCTATTTTCCTTGTTACACGAGGCATCACAACAATTTTTCAGCCGGAAACAACGCTCAAATGCAATTTCTGTGTGAGAAACCGGCTAAACAATTTCCTCATTTAAACGCATTGTAGGTGTTGCTACCGTCACCTGCTTTGTCAGAATGCCCTGAAAAGCTAATCATTTGCATATCACAGCATCTTCTTCCTGTCGTTTAAATTTCACGTCTGTAACGTTTTCATGGTGTAGCAATTTTAATGGCCAGTAGTATATATATATATATATTTTTTTAAACCGATATAAGTAGTGTAAAACGATAAAATCTAACACATCTTCATATACTTTTATTTTTTAAATAACAAACAAAAAACCTGAAGGCTAATTTCATGAGAAAATTTACTTCATATATAATTAAAAACGCATACAAAAATGTTTAAATCTCTATCTCAAATACAAAAATGCCTCAGCATTTTTAAAACATGAAAGTGAAGAAATATGAACATGGAGAAAAACGCCATATTTAATGTTTTCATGTTTGTGGGTAGTTGTGCTGGATGTATTAATATAATGGATAATACCTCGTGACACACTTACCGTATGGGTAAAAATAAGGTATCAAAATACCCACAGTTAATGTGTTGAGTGCAATAGTGACTGACACCGAACTTTCCGTTCAGGCCGCGTCAGTCAGCGGTAATGGATCGAGTAAAATATGATATAAAACTAAAAAAAATTACATTGTTTTAAGAAATTATTGAAAAAGCATAACTGTAATAAATTATGTAAATTTAAAATAAATTTTCAGTAATTATTTAAAACAATATAATTTTTTTAGTTTTATGTCATATTCTACACTGTCAGTCATCGGTGACTGACACTGCTCAAATGGCAAGTTTAATGCCAGTCTCCGGTGACTGACGTGTTACTCAACTTGTTAAACAGGTTTCTATTTAATACTAAAAGACCAAAATAGTTTTTTTTTTACGAATTTTAAGATAAACTGCCCCCTTAATTATGTGCGTGTGTTTTAAGGTTTTTATCATCTTTACAGATATTACGAGTAACCGTTAGTACGAGTACTTTTATAATTCCCCTACTTTTCGTAATAACAGAATTAGACTGTATAAACACGAGTGTATCTACATATAACATCTGATTTGGTTTTGTCGACAAATTGTTTTGAAGTGTCTATAACTGTAATTAAACAACAACAACAAATTGAAAGATTAAAAAATATAATCAAAGTCGTCAAACATAAACTTCATTTTTCTGTTTTAGGTCCAGACCAGATTATCATAGGAGACAAAGAGCACCTCATAATGTGGTACAAATCTGTAAACATCTGAACAGAGATTCAACTAATGAAAAGATAAAGGTACAATAGGAAAATATGTTTTCATGAAAATAATGTTTAACGATGGAATTGAATATTGAAAACTGAAATGGCATCAAATGACGTTTTTTTTGTTTGTAATTCCATTTAAAATAAATACATACATTAAAAATTTTTCGAAGTGGCTCTTAATTTCTCCTGTTCATCATGTATGTTTATGACAGTATATTTTCATATCCATGTTACAAAACAAAAACACATATGTTGTTAATACACCGGGAAGCAGCAGAAATTCTAATATTCTTTAAAAAATCGGTTTGCATATTAAAACACAATCGGTCAGCCCAGTCATATCTTAGTGGAAAACACCTAAAAACCCGATTGTAGCGGTTGACTCGTAGATTTACCAATATGTTTTCCAGTTCCCAGTTCTCCATGTGTTCATATCTTTGGGTGCAGAAAAGCACAATGATAAACCTCAGGTGATCAACCGCGGGTTTTCACTTGTTTTCCACTAAAATAAGACTTGGCAGATCGACTGCGTTTTAATATGAGAATCAAGTTTTATCTAATATTGAAATTTCACACTTGAACTTGATGGGGTGGAGGGGGGGGGGGGGCAGAGACTGCGCAAGTCACCAGGCCCGACTCCTGTTCAGTTGGAAAGTTGTATACAGTCTCAGGTTGAAGTTTTGAATTTCGATTTGTTTCATACTTTAAAATATTTTATTTAAAATTAAATGATGAATTCAAATCAACTTTAACTGTGATTTCAATATTTAAAATTTTTATTCCTCATCTGTAGATGAAAAAGTAATTACAAATATATCATAAACTGTAATATTGAAAAAGAAATAAAATTATAATCAAATACTACTATATAGATTTTTTTTTAAAGCACTATCCAGCAAATTTATTTTCCAATAGAATAAAGCCTGTTTATAACAGAATCATATAATGAACAGAAAAAAAAAAAAAAAAAAAAAAAAAAAGGTTTCAGTTCCCCCTCGCTCCTATCTCTTCAAAAAATGCAATTAAGCTTTGTGCAATTTAGAGATCCTGCATAAAAAGGAATTTATCACTGGTTGTGTGTTTTCTACTAACAAAAAAAGGTCTCCATAAGGGGGTACTCAGGAAATTCTCAAAAAAATACAGAATGTTCTTCTAATGTGAATACATATGTTTATAAAAAAAATTCGGCGGAATGCTGATAGAACATTTGTGGGAAAAAAAAAAAAAAAAAAAAAAAAAAGATTTTATTTACTTGGCGATTTATCTCGGTGGGCAACGAAATAAAACTTAAAAAAATGCTTTTTTATGTCAAGTACTTTTTAAGGTAAATATAATTTCCTGTTGAATTTGTTTTAAAAGTTTTTATTTAAATAACTTTAGTTTTGTCAGTTTTAGTTTTTTTTATATCTATAGTTTGTGATATGTATATTTCTAATGAAAGTTAACTATGAAATTTTATGAATTAAAACAAAATTTAAATTCATTAAAATTGTCTCAGTCCTAAAATTAAGTCTAAATGAACACTGTCGTCGATTCAATTTTGTTGCTATGGAAACAAAAACTTCTCAGATATTGAAATGACTGCAGCATTCTTCATCTGACTTTTATTTTGGAATACGCTTATTAAAATATATCTTTCAATATGAAATTATTTTCTTTATATGAATTATTTTTAAAGTGATAAAAAAGTACTAATTGTAGCAACAAGCAACATAAATATTAATAAAGTTTAATAGTTTAAACTCTGTTATTGTTTAAGTTTAAATTTATTAATTTCATTTATGCGCATTCTAAATACCTATTAAGGAACAATTTTCAATTGCATTAAAATACAGTCGAATCTCTATACAACGAAACTTCATACATCAAATTTCTCTATATAATGAATTTTTTGTAGGAACGGTCCCCTTTTCGCATGATTACATTAAAAACAGTCTATATAGCGAAATATCTATCTCCATATAACGAATTTTTTCATAAATTGGTCTTAATTTATTCAGTTTTAAAAAAGCTTCGAAATCATATGGAGTCTATTTTCCATCACTTATTTTTGATTTATCGTTCAGTGCTGAGTTTTTTTTTATATTACTACTCTCCTTGTTCTTTAAATCCAACGAATTCATCCCATCTCCCATACACCTTTCAACATCCTTCTCAAAACAGAGTCAATTAGATTGTTACACATATAAGAGAGGAATCAATGAGATGTGCGTAAGAGAGGCCTTCAAATGGAGGAAAATATTAACTACAACTTTTCATTCCTTGCTAAAATTTGAGGTCTTTTTTTTTTGGAGAGCGTAACAATTTTGAAATCGAAACAACGAAAAATTACAGATTTCTTCGTCTGAAATTAATGCAAGTGTTCCTTATTTGATTTTCATTAAGCTTTCAAATAAATGTCTGTTCTTTTTTTTTTAAACTGCTTAAATAATTAAGAAGTAAAATGTTAGGTTAATATTTACCTTTAAACATTTCAAATCCTTAATTAAAAATATCAAAAATAATATTTGCTCAAAATTTACACATTAAATACAATTTTTAACATCATTTTCAATACATCGAATTTCTCTATATAACGATTTTTTTACTGGAACAATGGATTTCGTTAAATAGAGACTCGACTGTAGTTTGCTTTTGACAAGGAAAATGCTGCTCGCCAAATCGCATGACGCTTTTGTCTTTTCATGCCAAATGAAATTTTTATTTAAAATTTTATATATTTGAAATTTTTCATTTTTTTACAAACTTTCTTCTGTCATTCTGGCACTAAATTTGACTAATCCTTTATTACATACACAAGTAGTTTAAATATTTTTTTTCAAAATATTCCAAGTATGCCAGTATGGAGACCTTCCTTGTAAGCTGGTTTTATTGTATTTTACTACTGATGGAGAATCTGCATTGGAATTATTGTAACATGCAGACTCTTTGTACGGCCAAGTTAGTATCATTTTATATCTTTAGACTTTATTTATTTATTTTTGCGCTCCTAATGAGAATTTTTAAAAATGAAAGAATTGTTTTTATAGGCAAACATTAAATAAAACCCTTAAAATTGAAGTATATATATGTATATATATATATGTATATATATTTAAATCAATTGGCCATTGTAAAATGTAGTATTTAAAAATTATTATTCAATTCAATTATATACAATTTTTTCTCATATAATTCAGTTGTTTTAAAGTTAAGAATAATTAAAAACCCGTAAAATTGTAAATAAAAAATTTCTTTTAATAAAATTAAATACCTTTAACCATATTTACTAAGATTTATTACATAAAGCATTTTTTAATTATAACTTAGTGTTACTGAGTTTCGAACCAGAGACCTTTTGTATAGAAAATAGACACATTAGACCACTACGCTGCAAACAATTTTACCAGAGTCTGTAAATTATGTTTCCCTATCGAAGCATAAATGATCATTTTCCTTTTTTGGCATGGATTTTATTAGCTTATCAAAATTGATTGTTATTATTGTCCAAATTCTCTGAAATTTTAATAGATCGTAAATATAACTAAAACCGTATCTTTTTTTTTTTCAAATTTCATTAAAATATATGTATATTTTAAAAGGAAAATGTTTAGTTGAAATCGAGAGAAACCACAGTGATATCCCTCAATTTCAATTTTTTTGTGGAAGTTTTCACATTTTATTTTGCAAAAAATGTTTCAACATTTTGAAATTTTTGAAGGTAAATCTGGTCTATTGAGATTTTTAAAAAATATTGTATTAAAATACAGACATTTAGTTACTTTTAACGAGTAAAAAATATATCTCCATAAGCCGTAAAGTGATCTGCATTTGATAGTAAATTTAAAAAGGGTTAAAATTCATATTTTTAAAAAAACTGGTTGCATCATCCTTTTGAAGAAAGTTTTAGCTTTATAAGCATATTATTGGTTTGTCAGTACTTTAAATTTGCATTGTATATGGGCATTACAAAAAAAAAAGGGGGGGGGGACTTTTTTGGAAAAAATGACCTTTTTTGAAAATTTTCTTTCATAGTGTTATGGTTAATTCTGACATTTCTTTTTTCTGTTTGAAAACCACTGAAATAAATGAGAATTGAATCTGCAAGGATTACATAGGAGTATATTCCATATGTGCTGCATGTTACATGGTACATCACAAATGTCAGCACTTTGCTAAGAAAGAATTAACAAGTTGGAAATTGCACGGGAAGCATAGCAAATGAGGTGCGTTCATACGATAAAGAAGTTTTAAAAATATTCAGATCTTGATGATATAGTAGAATGTACTTCGGATACAGTAGTCGAAATCTTTGTGTTTCTATAAATATGCAGGAAGTAATTTTTATTACATCTCAGCAACGTATATCTTATTCATAAAATGTAAAATAGTTGAATATAATTAAAACACGCCCCAAACAATGTTTCCCCGCATAGCATTATGCATGGAATACTTTTGTGTGGCCCTGTAATTTAATAATAAAAATTCTTTGCATCACAGATTGTACAGAATGCATCTTTTAGTATATACTTCATAGATTCATGCCAATTCTATTATGTTTGAATGAGTGTAACATCATTAAAATGCATTTGAAACTTTTTTCCCATTGACCGTAATGTAATGGAATACCTTTGATTGTCCCTGTAAATGATCTATGCATCCGACTTTCATAACATTTGAAATGACTCGACAGAATTAAGTAATAATTATATGTGTTAAATTTCAAACGATTAAAATGCATTTGAAACTTTTTCCCCCATTGACCATAATGTAACAGAATCCTTTTGATTGTCCCTGTAATTGATCTATACATCCAATTTTCATAAAATTTGAAATGACAAGAAAAAATTATGTTATAATTATGTATTTTTAATTTCAAACGATTCGGTTGGGTAGTTTTTGTGTTGTTATATGAGGACAGACAGACGGACGGACTGAGTGACAACAATGGGTGCTACATATTTACATAATTACGAACGCACCTAAAAATTGGTGAAAATAAAAAAAATTAGGTTTCGATTATTTGGAAGCACTGCTTTGCTGGGCTTTAAAGTGCTGTATTTATGAAATTTGGTGAATTTCAAGCAATATTCAGACCTCAACAAAGAACAAAGAAATAACAGAGATCAGCTGTGCTACAAATTGAGTACAGATGGTCACTTTTGCATTTAGTAGCTAAATACAGATCATTTATGTCCAGTTTTACATGTTTCTAATAAATTTACTTATCACAAAACAAACAAATAAACACAAAATTATTTAAATAATTTTTTATTTCAAAAGCTTTACAGTTTTGAAAAAACAAATTCAGAAGTTTCACTTCTATTTTTTGCAACAACATTTTTTTTTTTCAACAGTTTACTCCCAATGGTCACCACAGAACTGAAGCAATGAATTAAAAACAATAACAATTCTGTACAATATACTATACATTCAGGAATATATATATTCTTTCTTGTTGTCAAAAACCCAATACACCAAAAAAACATTTTCAACAATAACAAATTAGGAATTAATACATATATTTTTTTTCTACATTCCCATGCAATTTATCTACAGTCTACAGCCATACACATAATGAACACAATGAAACAGAAAGAAGGGTTAATAAGCCAGCACTTCCCAAACTGTAAGCAACAGAAATAATTTAGATAAGACTTGGTGCAACACACCATAAGGAGATATTCAGCAATTACAGTAGAACCTTGCTAATTCGGACCCTGTTAATCCGGATAATCCAGACTGGTTTGGATTTTTTTCCCCAAGGTTTGAGAGGCGATTGGCTAATTTCCATAATATTAACTTGTTTCATCGTCGTATTCTGAATAAAAAAAACTTTTCAGAAGAATCAAGCAAAGTAAACATTTTTACTGTCTGTAAATATTCAATAAGTTTAACAAAGGCGATTTTCTCTAACTATGTCTTATTTTATTTCATTTTTTTCTCCTAATTCTCCGGGTAATCCAGATTTTTGATAAGCTGGATTGGGTCCGGTCCCAATTAATCCGAATTATCAGAGTTTTACTGTATATCACACTTTAAAAGGAAGGAGGGGGTCAACAGAATGAGTTACTAAGTGGCAGGGGGAAGAGGTTTGGTTAAGGCTCCTTATCAGTCAGGCTGGAGATTCACCACTGTAATGCTAAACCGATGAGTTTGGAATGAAATTTTTTTGAAATTTCTTTTTGAAACTTTTTTCTCCTGCTTTCTGTTTACTCTTCAAGAATGTTTTTTATTTTTATTCAAAAAAATATTTTTTAAAAATACTGTTAGTTGAAGTGTTAAAATCCTGCTGACAACTGGCTTGCTTCACTTGGATCTTAACACTTAAAGTAAATATATATTTATTTGAAACATTTTTAAAATTAAAAAAGAAAGATTCTTGAAGAAGACAATGCAGCAAACTGAAGAAAAAAATGAATTCTTTTTTAGCAGAAATTTAAAAAACACGGATGAATTTCAAGCCCAAGATTTAGCATTACAAAGAGGAATTTTGCATCCTGATTGATAGCAAGTCTTAACCTAGTTGTGACATCCCAAATGAAATATGGAAATATTGTAGGAAGAAATTTTTTGGCCAACAGCATAATGAAGTTTATTAAAAAATGTTTCTTAATTAGATAGTTATGTATATATTCTCTTTTTTTGGATTTGTAACAGATTGAAATAAACATACACAAAATCTTAATGGGTTTATAACATCAATATTAACAGTAAGTGATATATCTTGCATAACTTGCTATTTTGAATAAGATTTTCCCTAAATTAATAGTTGCAAAAAATGTAATGTCATAGCAGGAAGAGAACAAGTGTGACAAATTATTTTGATAGCCAGGGGAAGGGAAAAAAAAGAGAAAGACATAATTAATGAATAAAGTAAATAAATAGAACACTATTTTTGACATCAAAAGATTTAATGAGTAAAAATGTTTAGATTATTGTCTGTTTAAATGATAAATGGACTATAACATCCTCCTATTATCAAACTGTTGGAAAATACACAAAATCCTCTTTTTCTTATTTTTCACTTTCTTTCTCTAGACAATCATATTTGCTTGTCTCCGAACTTCTCTTGGAATTATATTGATTGATAAACCTATTATTCTAATCTATTTCTCCAACATGTTTGTAGAATTTAATTTATTATTTATTTCATTCATTATTTATTCCACTTATGATGTACATGATCAAATCACCAAACTTTCTAATATTTATTATTATCTATGTTTTGAACACATGCAACAAAAAAGCAGAATTTATAGAGCACAAAGACTTCACACTTTGAAAAATAGAAAAGAAACTGTCACTTATTTTACAATCACTCATGAAGGCATTGATATGAGAAATTAGTAAAGCAATTGCCTATATTAGGCGAATTCAATGTTCTACACATTACATGTATTAAATGTTAAGAAGCTATTTATAAAACATTATAAAATTTTCTTTAAGGAATTAAATCAAAGTTTGAATGAGTTCAGTTCTATTACTATTTGAACCTTTCAGTAAATTAATGTTTTGAATATCACTTTTCTACAATTATATGAGCAAAATTCCAGAATTTTTATTGCTTTGATAACAACATGCTGAATTACACGTAAACTAGTACGCAATACTTGATAAATCTTTTTAACATTATTCTATTTACTTAAACTGCATCCAACAGAGTGAAATTAGAAAAGATATTTTTATTAAACACAGCAATGAGAAATAGAAAATTTATTTCAAATCAGAAATAATTTAACATGGGACATGTTCTTATCATTATTATTTCACAATTTTTACATTTTATTGAACGAAAATATTCATCACACCAACTTTTAACACACTACAATGCAATATGTACACCTATTATATACAGTAACTTCTACACATCACAATAAAAAAATAATTTGAAAATGTTTGTCAGCATTAAAAATTTTCTTTCTTTTTCTTTTCTGCACAGTCTAAAATACATTCTAACCAGAGCAAAGGAAACTTATTAAGTTTCCAGTAATTCTGATGTGGCTTCACATGCAAAAATATTCTTTGTATAAAATAAAAAAGTTTCATAACTATATGAATTTATATTGAAAATCATTCAAAATAATTCTACCCCTTGATGCCTCAAGAGTGAAATATAGGTGGGTTTGGGAAGCACTGGATTAAAATAAAACAACCATTCACAGAACAAATGTCATAAGTAGCATCTCTTGCATATGTAAATTTACACTGAAACATAACAAACAAAGCTCTAATTCATGATAAAAACTCTTCATACTTAAGCAAACAAAAAAAAACTTTAATGTTTATGGAACGTTTAACAAGAAGACTAAACTCTCTGATGAAGTACAACTTTTGGCCAGCATTAATTTTAAAACAATGATCTTTAAAAATTATATCCATTATATATTAAGAATTTACACTACATATATTTTTCTTCCTTAATAAAACAGAAGTACTTCAAAGAAATTTAACAAAATAGAATCAATAAAATCCCACAGAAAGATTAGATTCCCTTTACATTAAAAAAAAAAAAAAGAAAATCTATACATTAGGTAAATAAAAATTCCATTAAGAATCAAATATTGTAATTTAATAAATCTAAACTGCATACTTTTGTTGTGTGCAATGTACTTTCAATCACTCTTGCTAAAAACAAATGTCTATCCTCTTCAGACCTGAGGTACATAAATGTATAACTCCATTCTTTTCCTCAGGAAAACTAAACTGTTTGAATTTTTTGCATTTTTACTTTACTTCTACACAGCTAAATGTTTTTTTGCTTTAAAACAAAATCAATAAATGTCAGCACTGATGAATAATACCTCATAAAATATACATTATTTTCATCCGAGTTTTGAAAATACCTACAAGACATTGTGGCCAAGAAAATAAGAAATATTCAGGATTACTTAACTTAAATGCTTTACAATAAAAAATTGAGGATTTGTTGATCATTTACTTGTTTAAAAGACTAATTTTATTATTGTGTAAATTTATATTACTGATAAAACTGATGTTTTAAGGGGATTAGTACTTTTATATCCATATTTGTAAACCTAAATTACCAGTCACTTAAAGTATTGATTACATAAAAATGATTCTTTCTGTCATCTATAGTGTCATTTCGATAATGAAAAAGTAATATATATATATTTGGAGAGTTATTTTATGCTCAGGTCTGAAGAAGTTAAAATACCAATAGATATGCACAGTAAAATTTCAGAACATTATATAATTTTAAACTATATAGTGTTCTAAATATTCTATTTAATAGACATTTTTTTCTAAATTTGTCATTTCTTACATCTATCGCTCACAAAAACTCTTAACTTATTAAATCTCAAAATTTGATAAAACAACCACCCATCCATTTTTTTTAGGCCATAAAATTTTATTGTGGATGATTAATTTCACAAAAAATCCACAGGGTGTAAGGCAAGTGCAGAACATACAAAAAGACAGGTATTTTGAAATTAGAAGAAAGAACTTATGGAAATTCCTTACCTCAAAAATCTACAAATTTTTCTTTCTGAAAAAATACTTTAAACAATTTCATTGTACAATTTTTAGACGCTCAAAGATGATTTTTGATTCAGCAGCAATTCAATAGTAAATGAAATGAATTAAACTCCAAGAGCTTGAGTAGACAAGTCTGAGGATTAAATTTCTCAGAAATACCCCCTTCTCCTTGCATATACCAACTATTTACTTTGCATTTTTACATCAATTCAGATAACATACGATATTGCCAAAACATTTAACCTTTTAGTTAAATTCTTGCATGCCTGATCTTAAGAAAGGGAAATATGAATAATAGAAAATTATGAAGAGCTAAAAAATTAGTTTCTTCTAGTGAAGAATGGATGGGTTAACTACTCATGAAGCTGTTCTTAATTGTACTTTTAACTGAAAAAATTTCTCAAGTAGTTTAAACAGTGTTCATTGCCTTAATATTAAAAAATAGCTTGAAGCTTATATCTTAATAAGAAAAAAAAATATATAGGTATCAATCAAAATATATTAAATTTAGAAGTGGTTTAAAAGATTATGTTACAACCAAATAAGAAAACGTTCTATAAAAATTCAAAAATAATTTAAAAAATAGTTTTTTTTTTTTTTTTTTAATATAAAATTATAAATTAAAACCTTCAAGAGAGAGTTGCTGTTATCACAATACCTTCAATTTTTTAAATATTATTACTACCAAATTTAAAAGCACATAGAATATATAGAAGTTATTGTATTTTTAAAATGTATTTAACAAATTCTTAAAACAGTTTAACTAAACATTCAAATAATGTTAGATATGCATTAAGACAGATCAAATTTTCACCCAACTTTTGAGATAATTTTGATCATAATTTAAAATCTGGCACAAGATACATTTTTGTACACTTTAAAATGAGATGGTCATGACAGTATTTTTTGTGAAATAAATATACTAAAATATAAATTTCTTCACATCACGATTCAATATACACATAGGATACAATTTTGTCTTTATAAATTCACTTATAAAAAAGAAAAAAATATTTTAAAATGGTGACAATATGCTACAAACTTAAATCCATAAAATATGCTTATTCGATTCATAAAGTAACATAATTAAAATTCAATATTACTAACTCTATATTGAAACTTTAGAGCAAAAAACTTCATTTTTTTTTTAATATCTTAAAACCTAAGGTAACAAGTAATAAAATGTCCTTTGTTGCATGCATACATGCATATTCCTAAAAAAAGTTATCCAGTAATGTAAATAAGTTTTATTTAATAAATAATAGTGCAGAAATAAATAATATTTAGCTGAAACTCAATGCTATCACACCCTCCCTTTCCCCTGCAAAAAATATGCTCAAATACACACTTACATATTTTAAAACAGGAAGAGGCAGGAGGATTAAGATGCATAAAATATTGTGCCTTTTTCCCCCCCTAAATTTAGATTATAAATTTTTCTTTTGTTTAAAGTGAAATACACATATATTAAGGGAAAAAATATATTTACAGGGGTTGATACAGAGTCATTGTGTCCCTGTTCTTCACCCTTGGATCGCCATTTTATGACATTTATTATGCATGTGAAAAATAAAATTTTATAACAAGAAATCAAGCCCATGTTACTCAAATTCAAACTAGGCATTCACTGATACTAAATTTTTGTTTTCAGGCGAACTTTTTTGTTTGCAAATTCCACGTTTTAAATCTTAATATATAAGTGTTTGATTTATGGATTTTGTAAAAACAGCCATTAAGTGAAACAGAATTTTGTAAAGGTGGCCTCATTTTTGCCTGGATCAGTCCTAATTTAACAGTATTAATACCTGTGGTCTACAAAAGATTAGCCAATTTTATAGTTTTATAGGGAAATTTACTAGGGGGAAAAAATGAATTAGATAAGTAAAGACATAAATACATGCATATATTTTTTCCAATAAATTTCAGAATAAAAATTAAAATAAGAGAAGGTACTTTACTTAACCTTTTGCTATTTTTTAATTTTCGAGATTCCTGCTAAGGGGAAAAAAAAAAAAAAAAAAAAAAAGTATAATCCAAGCACTATGCAGTGATCTTATTAGTAATGTTTACCTATATTTAAAATTCTGAGCAGAATATAAAAATAAAAAAATAAATAAGATAAAATCATCCCATTCAATATCCTCTGAACTTTAAACATCAGTTTAAAGTTCATTAAACCATTAATATCCTTAACTTTTTTACTTAAAATTCAATAATAGATTATGATACTGCAAAGCTTATATGTAAATATTTTTAAAATAATTTCTAAAAAATATATATGACATAACAGCAGAGAAACAGTAAAATATATGGAATACCAAGGAGGTGAAAAAAAACACTTCTACAAATGTATGCCTTTAAATTATTACATCTTGGTAGATTTTTGTACCACTGGCACCTATGATAAATTATCCAGTAAATTTAGAAAAAAATTAAATCATTTCAAATTTTTAATAAACTACAATGAAAAAATCCCGAATAGTTGAGATATAATCTAATAAATTAGTGAACAATATTTCAGTCTTCAACAATATATACTATTTACAAATCAAACTACTTGTTTCTGTGTTTAGAAAACTGTTAAAAATCGATTACATCAAAGATATACATTAAGTACAATGCTAGCATGTAATCTAGCAAATAATTCTCCAATCATTCTCATATTTTAAGATGACTTTAATTAAATGTGAGATAGTTTATATTTTATAGACTTTTTTTTTATATATATAATGAAGCATTAAGTTAGAAAATAAAAGCAGTTAAAGATATGATCAACGCTTTGTTTAGTGTCACTCCCAATGAAGAAAATAAGCATTTATAAAATATAGCTATTGATGATTTAATAAAAGTAGCATAAAATTAGAAACATTGTTGAATGGTATGAACTTAAGGAGGCTACTTCAGTCAAATGAAAAGACAAGTTAGCTAATGCTAATCCTACAGATGGAAGAAATTTATAAAGATATCTTGGTTGCATTTCAGTATTTTTAAATGATTTTATTGCATTGAATAGCTGAGACTGATCTGAATGCAGACCGTTTTTTACTTTTCAATTTCGGTTGCTTTTTTTTTTATGAGGATGTTTTTGCTTTCCAAACCAGTTTCCGAAAATGAAAGCATATTCACAAAAAATATCTACAAACAAAAAAGTAAAAACAGCCTGCATACAGATCAATCTTAGCTACCCAATCGAAAAAAAAAAAAAAAAAAAAAAAAAAAATCATTTAAAGATATTAAAATACAACCAAGATATCTTTATAAGTTTTTTCCATGGGATTAATTAGTATTAGCGAATGGGTGTTTTCATTTGAATGAAGTAGCCTCTTAATAAAACAAAGTTACTCGGAGTACGGGCTCCAAATAATGTGACCAAATATAGTAGTCGTACTAAGGGCCAACGGCATGTTAAGAAGATATCCCAATCACCTTAGAGTCACCCTATAAAAGCAGTCTTGGTTCCACAGATGAGCAGGAACTTTTGTGAGAAAGTTCGTAGCCACCCAGAATGAAACTGGATGCAGATTTATCTTTACATAAGATCTGTGGATATAAGATTTTAAATAAATTCATAACAAGTATCACTAAGCTTTATATGCCCAGATTTCCTGGACTGTTGAACATTGGCCTTTGTAGAGGTACAGCGGCAGGGGGCATCACCCCACCCATCATAACGTTGGATGTCACAGGACTCACGAGAGGCACAGTAGCACCAGTACCTAGAAAGTTAATAAATGCAATTTTAAAAATACTCTGACGCAACATACCTTTTAATCAATTCAAACTGCAGTAAATCTGCCTAAATCTAAACTTACACACATGTTAATTCTCCCAATATATGAAAATGTGTTAACCTATTCATACATACATGCAGGGTAAATATAAGGAATAGCCAGTGATATCTGAAATCCTCAAAACAATAAACAGCATTATTAACACTCAGTGGAGATTCTCACTATTCAGTGTTTCAAACAATTTTGCCACCGTTTTAATCCTTAACAATTTTTATTTAGTGTATTATGAGTTTAAAAACATTTATTCAACATTACTGAAGAAGCTCTTGCTATGTTTACCATTTTATAAAAAAATATACATTTTTTTTCTCTTATAGATTCTTTTACAATAGTGGTTCAGCCAATGTCAATTTTTCATTCTTCTTTAGTTGCAGTATTTGGTATAAATTTGCTATTGTAAAAGTAGAATGAGAAAATAAGATGCGGATATACTCTTTTACTTGCAAAAATTTATTATACTTGCTTATGCCTCTTTTTATATATATATATATATAAAAAAATAATAATTTGCTTAATAAAAAGAAATTATGGCATTGTATGTTATATTAGATTTGAATATCACTTTTAAATGAAATGCTTTTTATGTTTGTTAGATAAAAATTATGCTTTTTTCAGACCTACTATTTTTTACAATACAAGTTTATATTCGAATTACCTCAGAAACAAAGCTTTTTTGTGTAATCATAAGTCAAAATACCTGTAGAAACTTTCCAAATTATGTTCATCTTAGATTTTAGTACGTTTTTATGTCATTTTAATAATTTAAAAAAAAATTCCGATTTTAATCAATGATTTTTTTTTTTAAATCGGTTGATTTAAATCAATTGATTGAAATCGTTGACATCCTGATACACATACAAGAGCATACGATAAATGGGGAAAATTCTTAATTCGCAAATAATACAACAATAAACTACATTATTTTTTAAAAAGATAAATACAAAAAGCCATTAAAAATTATTTTACCTATTATGGGTTGATTTAAAGACATGGTTTGCATGCCAAGTGCTAAATTATTCATATTCATGGTATTCATATTCACTCCTGTAAGCAGAGAACCATACATAAATTTTAAAAAGGGAGAGAGGAAGGGAGGGGGAAGGAGGTATTTCTTAAAGACAGTATTAGCATTTTAATATACATTCAAAAGAGTAAATTTCTGCTTATAGGAATCATGCTTGTTATTACTGTTTTGATTTTTATAAATGATTGCTTCTTGTAACTAATATTGATAACCATAATTTTTGCTGACAAGAAGTATGTTTGTCATTTCAACTTTGACTAAGAATGATTCATATAACTCGTGATGACTGAAATAAATGGTTACTGTATCTTAAAATACAAGTTTTTAAATACTAATTTATTTAGTTAAATTTCTCTCATCAACATAATTTAACATTCTCTATGTAGGTTTGTTATTGAAAGAGAGACGACCAAATAAAAAAGCTCAGGTTTTGAAAATTCACACACACACCTCAAATCACTTCAAGAAAAAACTGAAGGAACCAGAGAGGAAAGAGCTCAATCTAAAAAATATTACAGTAAAAAATGATAAATATTTTCAATCCAAAAAAGGATGCAGAAAAGAAATAATTAGATTATCTGTAAAGCTCACGAAATTAACCAAATTTTTGTTAGCTGAAAATGAGGACTGAGCTTTACTAGTGCTTTAAAATTAGTCAGGGAAAAAGAGACATTTTTAACATAGTCCACATCCCAATCATCCATAACCAGTTTAAAAATTTAGGTTCATATCTATAAGTTGTTACACGTTGATGTAATAAAGAACAAGAAATTGAACAGCCTGTTCAGTAAAAAGCATGACAAAATTCCATTCCAAGAGTTTTTGATTGGAAGAACAAAGCTCCAAATAAACACAAAACTTTAAACATATGCGATTCAACCATATACTAAATATTTGTGTTCAGAAATATTTATCTACATGGATTTCTCAACAACCTGACTATGTTAATGTTATACTTTAATAATTACTTCATGGTTTATATTCGTTTAATGTTGTGGAACTTAGCTGATTTGAGGCAACATAACTATACATTCTATTAACAAATTTGCCCAATAATAATTTTCAGTGAAAAATAGTATGATTCCGAATATTATATAAGGCACCAGTAAAGATCAGTTCACATTTTCAGCTAACAAAAAATTGGGTAATTTCATGAGCTTTACAGATCTTCTGATTCGATTATTTTCTATGTGCTTTTTTGGATTGAAAATATTTGCCAATTTTTACTGTAACATTTTTTAGATCGAGCTCTACTTTTTCCTCTGGCTCCACCAATTTTTCATATCATTTCATAACTTTTTCAGATCCTTTCAGGAACTTGATCAACCAACTTCAACTAAAAAATCTAAATTAATATTAGTTTAAAGATATTAGTAGACATATTAGTTTGGCAAAATACTGGAAATAGCACCAAGTTGGCTTCCCTTTTGGCAATACATTGCCAGGCTGGCAACATGACCACCCATAATAAAATAGAAAACAATAAATTTGTATAATAAAATAGAAATTGTAGGTATTTGTTGAAAAATTAATGGAAAAAATTACACTTGCAGTCTTGAGTGAATTTTTTCTTATTTGGTTCATATGGTGAACAACTAATGTGAAAAGTGCATTCAACGTTTGTGTCTGTTAAACAATATTTGTTCTTCGAAAAATTCATTTTTTAGAAAATTGTTTCACATGCATATGAGGAGCCAAACTTAGTAGCTAGGTTAGTAGCAAGTTTTTGCAATTTTCATAAATTCAGGTTGGTCAGTTCACTCCCTACCACCACCGCACTCGTGCTCTAATGCAGTATTTTGCATTTCACATCATACCAACTTATGCATCATTATTAAAAAGTGAAATTAATCATGCTATTTTTTCTAAATATAAAAAACATTGATAAGGCCATCACTCAAACCTATCTTATTAAATGTTAATAAATTATTCATTCAAATAGCAAGTTTTATTGGTCTAGGCTTTATTCTTCCGCCTTCCATTTGTTACTGACCATGGATTTAAATTTAAGCTGGAACTTTAATTATTTTATGATAATGGAGTTTCATAAAATAATGGACATCATACAGTGCATTAATCAATTTCTAAACCTATAGCAAAATGAAATATAATTTATTTTGCTTAAGAATCTAACTTATAAATAAATTTAGTTTCTATATTTTTTTTTATAATATTTACACAAATGGTTCTCACATAATAATGGAAAATTTAAATCAATGGCTGAACTGAATACTCTCAGTTTATGAACATTCTTCATCAACCATCTTTTAAGTTTTTTTTTTTTTTTTTTTTTTTTTTTAATTTCTTTACATTTACAATACGGATATATAAACAAAAAAATTTCATTCTTAATTTGTAAGAATCATTTTCTTTACACATACACAAAAAGGAAATTTGCCAATAATTTTCAACGAAAAGATAAACTCCAACTACCTACCTACCTATACACAGACTTGTATAAAACCAAAAACTTTCTGTGCACATAATATTTCATCAAAAACTTTTGTCAAATTGATTTAACGTTTAATAAAATTATGTGTTATATTATTTTCACATGGACAAAATTCGCATTTTCTACACGATTCATGGACGAAATTAGTGTTTTTGTGCAATTCATGAGCGAAATTCGCATCTTTATGCAGATTTTTCATCGAAAATAGTGTTTTTCGGATGGTCTTTTATTGAAATTCACGTTTTTCACATGGTCCTTTATTGAAATAAGTTTCTTATGCAGTCTTTTGTTGAAATGTTGGTTTTTTAATGAGATTCTTTGTTGAAATGCATGTTTTTTACGTGATTATTTGTTGAAATATTTGATTTTTTTCGAGGTCTTTTGATGAAATTTGCACTTTTACCACAGAATTTTGACAAAATTTGTGTTTTTTCTGTGATTGTTGATGAAATGGGAGACTTACTTTTTATGCGAATGATTAACAAAATTGATTTTGTACAACATCTGTTTATAAAAATTCATGATTTTGGTGTCCGAAACTTTGGACAAATGAATTTTTAAAGTTTTCATCATCAAATGCTTTAAATTTTCAGAAAAATTGAAAATCGGAACTGCTTTTAATTGTATGCTAACAGTAAATAATTCATACATAAAATTGGGAGAATATTTTTAATTAATTGTTACAAAAAAATAAATAAATAAATAAAATAAAATTGAAAAATAAATTTCTTTATTAAAATTTTCTGTGCACCGCATGCATATGTGCATCTATATTATACAACTCTGCCTATACACATACATATATATAATGAAGCTTGTTATAATATATTGCAAAATTAAATGTCTTCTAGAAATTAAATTCAAGCTCATGTGACTTCAACATTCTGCTATTATATCAAGAAATTATGATTTTGCTCATCATTTTCTTGCATATGTTATCATTAAAACATATAATCCGTTATTTCATAAAATAACTAATGGCGTCTGTTAAAGTGAGTAAAATCATTAAATTTTGTGATTTAACTAGTTATTTTACAGAATAACGATTGTCTATCCATTAAAGGGTTAAATACAGCAGGGGAAAATCGTTTGAACCGACTATAACTGATTCTAAGTTTTGAATCATTTATGGCTCGTTTCTACATTATTGTCATTGCGAGTGCATGTTTTGTTGACATGTGTATTGACCTCGCATACATTTGTAGGTGGTATATTTATGTTAGCATCATTTGAGATTATTCACAAATATTTTTGCAATTTTTTTAAACAATGATTTCTGCAGGAATGAGAGATCAATCGAAAAGTAAGAAATATTTTAATGGAATAGCGGTTGGAATCATTGTTAAATAAGCATGAACTAAAAAAAATAGTACTATACTTGTGAAAAATTATTAAATTTGGTAAAATAAGTAAATTATGCCAAAGTAGCACAGAAAAAAATCCATGTGACTATTGGTTAATTCAGACTTATGATACTCTAAAAGTTCAGGAGTTCAAAAAATTTATTTGTGCCATTAACTGTTGCCATCATCTATTAACAGTGGTGCCAAAACCTGCTGTCATATTTTATTTTTCAAGGGACATTCTGTTCGATATTTTTATAGCACCTGGATATAGTGATAGAAATTAAACGAATGTCATATTACGGCAATCATATGTCATATTACAGAATGTCATATTATGGAAAAAAGTTTATAAAATGTTATTAAATAACAATTATTCCTGTCAGCATGTGATTTTTAAATAATATTTTAAATTATTATTATTTCTTTTGTAATCAGTATTTATATATTGTGTTTGGGATATAATTTTTGTAATACTTTTTAAAATAGCTTAAAATTTTTGGATAACAGGACAAAGTAATCTAATAATTATCGAAATCTGAATTAAACAAGTTTACAGAACTATTTCCACACTACATTCTGTTATTTTGTATTACTCATAACTAATATAAAAATAATATTACATCATATATTCAGTTTTTATATATTATTTACTAGATCACTTAATAATTTAAAATTATTTTTCAAATAACTATTTATAATCGTTCAATTTGTAAAACAGATTTTTCTTTAAGTGTTAAATTATTTTATACTTTAACGGTTACACAACTGTTATTCTATAAAATAAATAGTTAAATCCAATAATTTTATGCACTTTAACGGACTAGGCTGGTTATTTTGTGAAATAACTGAATTATGTACTTTAACGGTAACACAGATATGTATAATCAATTTGTTGATACATCTGTGATTTCATCTTAATTATGTATTATATAGAGAGATGAATCCGTATGCTACTCATAAAAGTAAGGCTTCCCACATTGTTTTTCTATCTATGTTTATATTTGTGATTTCAATTTTATTATGTAGATATTAAATAGTAATATATATAATGCTTATATATATGTACTTGCATTAAGTAGCAAACTACAAAATTTATTGTATCCACTAAATAAAATTTCATAGCTTTAACATACACAGATAGATACATGAAATATAATTTTGTACTACAATCTCCTAACCATATAGTATATTAGTTTAAAATTCCAAGCTTGTACAAAAAAACAAATGAAGACATTAAATTTTATAATAGCTAAAAAGAAAAAAAAAATACAAAAAAGGTTTTGAAAAACTACAAGACGAATAATAATAAAAAAATATATAGCCGAAGTAAGTTACCAGCAAGTTGGTTCATGCTTGGCGCAGGCTGTTTATCATATTTGCTGGCTGGCGCTAGGTTATCAACATTAATATTTACTGTACCTAAAGAATCACTCCAAGTGTTTCGAGGTTTCTAGAGAAAAATGGCAAAAAACGTATTACAGGTGCAGAAATAAGAATTTTACAAAAACATATAAAACATAAAAACATCTTATAATATATTTTTTTTTTTCTAAATGTTGCAAGTTAACAATTCAGTGAATGTCTTTAAATAAATTTTATGACAAATATATTATTTATATATTAGTATAACACATGATTTACAAATAAAAATTTAATTTCTACTACTGATATGTATAATTGTTCATAATTCGTGTTTCTTATTACATTTGAGTTTGAAATTGCATAATTATGTGCATTAACAATGTAATACATACATATATATATGTATTAACTATATAATACATAAAATTGTGTATGATAATCACTTATAATCAACCAAATTAAACTAAAACTGCTAAAAAACTGATGAAAAATATACTTAAAAGGCATAATACATTTATATTTGACATAAGTTTCATCTAACAAATGGCAACATTTTCAAAATCTTTGTAAATATAAATATTTTAACAAAAAATTTAAAAACAAGAGATCGAATAATACCATGAGATCTCATGTATAATAAAAAACCATGACATCACGATGCTTAAGGAGTGCCAATGCAGTGTGAAACTGCCACATGTAGCCTCCAACTAAAGATGAGAGTGGAACATAAACATGAATTTCAAAACAATGCAGAGTCAAAAAGATATCATTTGGGAACGCTGGTGTAGACTCCAGATCATTGCAGAGTTGGAAGCACGAGCTTAATTATAACCTCTAAAAATAAAGCGCATAGGACATCCAATAAAATTGGTTGCCCCACACTTCTATGTCATTTTACCGATTAGCATAGGTAAATAACCGAGAATGTAAAGGTAGTATGGTACCATTGCATACAGGAAAGGGACATATAGCTCACTAATTTTGATTGTTAGTCACCTAGTACACAATTAGGGTGATATACAGCAAAACAAATATTTCAGCTTTTTGGTTTCTGCCTGGATCTAAAGAATGGGTAAATTTAAATTTAAAGCAACAAAACTAAAAACTGAAGCAGTAATTTTGCGACTAATACACTAGCAGTGAGCCACCTGCTGTAGGTTCCATGAAAAACAAATGCAAATATAAAAAGAAAAATGGCTGTTTTTGAGTATGAATTAACTTGTACTATTGTTTCTATACCTGCAAAGCATCTCATTCCAAATTTTTAATAAGAAAAGGAAGGCTGAATTATTGCAAATATTCTCACTGCATAAAAATATCTCTATTGATTCTCAGATAATGGATGGTAAATAAAAAACTTGATTGATAAATTCTATTTTTTAAATCCTGTAAAGGTCCTTGTCTACATAATCTGTCCAAAACTGTAGTTCTCTTGCTGTATTTAATGTCTTCTATATATTCTTTGATTCTAGTTTTAAGTTTTCTGCTTGTTATACCTATTATATAAAATCGATTGTTTCATCTTCTTTGGCAAAAGGTATTTCATATACTCCAGATAATATGTTTCAATTCGATCTATTTTCTTGCATATTGTATTTTTTTAAATTTTATGGAAGGTTTTGCAATCAGGGTGATATTGAATTTATTGAGTTATATTTTAATCTTTTGAAGAACTCAGGAAAATATTGTAAAGTGGATAAGCTGGAATTTTGTGGATTGAAGTTTCTTTTCCTCTTATTCTTAAAGTTCATAACTAATTATTCTATTATTCTATGTTGCTTTTTTTGTATCCATTGTTTCTTGTATCAAATATTTTATTTATTTCATTATTTAATTGCTAGGGAGTACATACTGCCAAAGCTCATTGAATTGATACATGGCAATTTTTAAGATACTACTAGGGGACTTTAAATTTAAAAACGACATTAAAAACACCAGAATATGTAAAATTTGAACAGACTAGTTTCAGCAGCATTCATAGTCCAAGACCTGACAGCACAAAAGCCAAAGGTATCAGAGCACAAGGAAAAAAAAAATCCTTTATTTTATGGAAGAATAGAAATACAGGAATCCAATGATTCATGTCTGCCAGAAGTGCAGTGGTGCATAAGCCAAAAATTAGCACTACTAATGGTTGTTTTGTAGGTTTATCGTGCTCCCAATTTTCTATGTTTTCATAACTTTGATTGTAGGACAAATACAATGAAAAGACTACTAGACAATTACAAAAAGGTATTAATTTTTGACTTATGTACCACTTCATTTCCAAGCAAACATAGATAATTAGATTCTCTTATTTTTACTCTTCAATAAAATAAAGTTTTTTTTTTTTTTTCTTATGCTGGATACCTTAGGTTTTTGTGCTATGGAAACTTGGACTATTGGTGTACCATTCTCATTGCAAAGAAAAACGGAAACTTGCTCAATTATATAGGAAAGAAGTGGATTCAAGCGAGATCAATCAGACTGGGAATGATCCAATTAGATCAAATAAGATTGTTCAATAGGAAAATATGGGCAACAGCCAATAGGAGAACAGTATAAGTAATGCAACTAAAAGTAGAAAAAAAATGCTGGCAGTAATTAAGAAAAAGAGGATTTTATGTAATATTTCCAAGAATCTAATAAAGGATGAATAGCAAATTAACAATATTCTCAAAATTTTTATGGATATAAAATGCTTCAGGAAAGTGAAGTTCATGAATAGAAGTGGGTTTAGAGATGATTTTAGCTGGATATTCAAGTGAGAAGTTTATTGACCAATATGAAGGCAGGAAAACACGAATAACAATCAATATGAGCAGCCAATATCAGTTAAAATCATCTCAATTCTTGTTTTTGTGAAAATATTTATACCAACAAGGAGCTTAAAAATGTCATTCCTGTGATGAAACATATGACAATCTAAAAATATTATGCATTTTAAATATATTTTTTCATAACTTTTAACAATTTTAAGTTAGTTTGATTAATGTAATACATGACCACACATGATTAATAAAGAAGACTGTATGTTGTGCTGAAAAGGTTGAAGAAACTCAGTTTAGCCATTTAAAAGTATTTTTAATTGAAAAATAATTTGTTCATCATAGATTTTAATGCAACAATACATTATGTGTCAAGAATATTGAACTTAAGTTAAATCAATATTGCAATTGCAATTATTTTTAAAGAGTCAATATTAATTAAGAAAAAATGACACAGAAATTGCATATGCAATCGATTTTTCATTCAGGCACTCAAGACTATTTCTTTTAAATGCACATTCTTTTACAAAATAGTGTTTACAAAATATCTATGCTTTCTTAAATAAATTCAGACAGAACATACAGGTGTTTTTTTTTCCCTTGTAATTTCATAAATTTGTGTTATTGCAGTTTCATTTAAAGATTAATAATGATAACAATTTCATTAAAGATTTTCCTTCTTAAATTTTAAAATAAACATATCAATCATTAGCTCCCTAGTTCTACAGTAAAATTTTGTAATGTTTGAGTGCATTATATGCAACAGCAATTCTATATTTATTATCAGTAATTTAAAACTAATTTTACAAGTAGCAGAAAGCAAAAGAGCTCACAGATTTTTACAGTTTTTTTTTAATGTTATTTTGTAATTCAGAAAAATAGATTTGTGCCAAGTATTAAAAAAAAATGTGAAAAAACTTCTAGATGCAGGTAAACCTAAAATAAAAATTTGAATTACAGCAGTTGATTATGTGGAGCATTGCTTATTTAAACTTTTTTTTTTTCTTTTACAATTTCTTTTGCAGAAGATGCAGTAAAAGAAAAAGAAAACATACCAAATACAGAACTACAAAATTTTCCCCAGCATTTGGAATTTTTAACAAACAAGTTATTTGGTTTCACATATAGGGTAAACATAAATTAGATACACAAAAGAATGTTTTTTATGTGCGGTTATACAACTAAATACACAAGTTCACATAAGATAATATGCTACAAATAAAATTTGCCTTTTTTGCTCGTATGGCCGTTTTTCATTATTTTGTAAACATTTTGAAATCATGTTTCTGAGCATGGTCAAGTCTATCAAACCAAGTGCAGTGCTAGTTCATGATTACAATTCAGGAATGGATTTCTGAAGCAGCAGATTATAAACTTGATTTTTTAATAAAACTATACACTGCAATGAGAAAAAAGGATTGATGATCATGGTAGCCATGATAAAACACTTCCTTAATCAATCCAAACTGAAACTTCAGAACAGAGTCAAAAAGTATATCTGCAAACTTATAATACTAGTAATCTGCTATTTAACAAATATTTTACAATTAATATTGCACAAATTAGTCAATTATGAAAATGACCAAATAATGTGATTATACTCTATTATACAATAGAAGTAATAGATACAATCATAATAGATGTAGCAGAATGTTATGATTATTTAAAATCATATCATTACAAACATAATTGTATTGATTTGAATATAGATGCATAAACATAACTCAACAAGACCAGGGGTGTAAATATCTAGGCACCAGTGGGTAGCCTCCAATGGCACATCTAGATTTGTTATTTCGGAGGGGGCTGAAATGCAATAAAAATTTCTGAGAGGCAGGGTTGGCAAGTTTCTTCCGCAGTGGAAAAAACCATGGAAAAAACCAGCCGGAAGAAACAGGTTTCTTCCAAGTGGAAGAAATGGAAGAAACTGTTTTTCTTTAAGAATTTACCATATATTTTCAATTTTGTAAGATATAAAAAAATATCTTCTTCCTATAATCTAAGATAAATTAATTTCACTAGACCAAAACAAATTTAATTAAGTATATGTGTTAAATTAATAATTACATCAGTTTTTTTAGCCAAGATCACACAACACTTATCTAGAGATCTTCAACCATTGACTAAATGAAAAGAAATTTTATCCAAAATATACAAAATCAGTTAAATGTTATCCATTTCAATTTAACCAACATATTTTTTTATTATTTAAATTTCTGAAACAAGTAGTAAATAGTAGTGATTCTTTACGAATGGTAGAATGAAACCCATTTAAATAAAAGCTTTTAATTTGCATCAATTTTATTAATGTAAATAATGTATAATAATTAATATATTAAATAGAGATCAATCAAAAATACGATTTCATTTTTGGCCGAAAATCTCAGTTTTGCCAAAAACTAGGGTGAAAATTTGGCCAGATCGAAACACTTGATCAAAAATCTTATATCCATCGGAAACTTTTAATATTAGTTATTGATTTGAACTGTATCGGCTCAAATGGATGTATTGCAATGAACTTCAATGTTTATAATTATCAGTCATGATTTATCAATCATCTCATAGAAAATTTTTAGTTTAAACTGCATTAGATTTCAAATATTCTTTGAGAAAATTCTAGAATAACAAAAGATCATTTACAAAAATCATTATAGAAGAAAAATCAAAATCTAAAACTAAAATATTTTTTAATAAAATGAAATTCGTACATTAGAAAATCTTTCTGTGTCATGGATGAATTAATTATGTATTATTCTATATGAAAATAAAGTTTTTGGATTATTACCCTCTCACTGACAAGCTCGTCTATAGACGTTCCCTAAGCTCCAGGTTTCACTGCAGTGCAAGCAATAATTAAGCAGTTGATTTAATGGATTTTTAATACATTGTGCAATGATTAACACACTCAAGGATAACATTAATATTCGTAAATAAGATTTTTCTATAACTTTGAAAGAATCATATTTTTTAGCAATTAAAACAAAATGCTGAGAAAACAACATTACAGTTTTGCCCTTTTGCAAGACTGTCAGAAGGTTAACAGTTTTACATAATTAATAAATCCTATACATATAATTAATTTCAATTATGTATATTTATGTATGTATTAATTACTTTAAAACATACAATTTAATTACTTTAAAAAAAAATTTATGTTATCATTTTCGGCGAAAAAGTAGGAAGGTCACCTAAATTCGGTTTTGGCCTTAAAAACCTATGTTGATCTATCAATTGGTCGGTGTTAAAAAAAGTCATTAAAATCTTTATTTTTCTTAGTATAATGTATAATGCAACATAGTATAGCAAAAAAGTTTTTTAGCAGTAGGATGCTGCAATTAATTTCTCAACTTAAATTGGATAAAAGCAAAAAATGAAGATTTTTTTTTTCAAGTACTACACTTCAGGAGAGTTTTAAAGTTTTTTGACATACCCATAGATGTTTTTAGAACACTAATCCTTTAAAATCAGCATTGAAATATTCATGCTAGATGAAAAATATGAAAAATTACAAATTTATTTATTTACTGTGTTGCACAGTTTAAAATAATACACATTTATATGAAAGTAATATATTTTTATATGAAAAATAAACAATTTGTAGGTAGTTTCTTTTTTTTTATAAATGGAACAATTAATAAAAAAACCCCATTCCATAATATAAAATCCCAACCTCTACAGTAGTAAAAATCCATCACCTGAAAATGGCTGCTGAACCTGAAGTTTGTAATTAAAAAAATAACTGATCTTTGCATAAATATTTTTAATAATTAAATTTTCCAATTTAGATTTGATGTAATTATACTTTAATTCTATTACAATAGTTAATATACTTTAACTTTCAGCATTTGTTTTGGTTTCGGTGGTTTCTTCCATTTCTTCCAGTTTCTTCCGGTTTTTTCCAGTTTCTTCCACTGTCCTGGAAGAAATAGGTTTCTTCCGGAAGAAACCCAACCCTGCTGAGAGGAAATCGCAATCCTTTCCCTTTAAAAAGATTCTTTATCATAGCAGGTAGCGTATGCATTATACAATCGAACCTGCTAAGATGGAATTGCATGGGACTGGATTTGTGTTTTAAGCAGACTTTCGTCTTAACTAGTATAATTTTTACAGCGTGCAAAGAAAGCCTACATATATTGGAAATTTCGCTGAAATTGTTATTTTGTGGTCTTTGAGAAAAAACTTTTTAAAATAAAAAAAAGCCTAAAATAAAATACTTTTCTAGTTTCTTTTAAATTCCATCTTAGAAGATTTCACTACATTCTGAAAAACTTTCGTAATTAAATTTTGCTTTATAAAAATTTCAGAAGGAGCTGTAGCCCCATCAGCCCACCCCCTAAATATGCCACTAGTACCCTCTCACCACTAATTTTTAATAGTTATTAGTCTAATATTTTGTCTAAATTTTCTGTAAAAATGCTAATAAAAATTAAGCAAAGCAGTCTCTTAACATTAAATTTTAAATAGTTATTTTTGTCTAAATTTTTTGTAAGGATGCTAATAATATTTAAGCAAAGAAAACTAATAAAATTTATTGGTGAGAGCCTGCATGCTGGCACCTAGATTTTTACATCCCTGATCAAGATTATGGAATTTGACAAAATGGTCAAGTAAAAAATTAATTTATAACTGTACTATAACATTTGGATTCATATTTGATTGAATTAATGCAATGTGGCATGAACTTTACTTACAACAGAAAACAGTAGAAAATTTCAACGATCTATGAGGCCAATACTAAAAAATTATTTTCCCTATTCAACTGTGTTACATTAAATTACTAAAAAGAAGGAATTACTTGTAAATTTTGCAGAGATGCATGAGCAGGCACTGTCGATGTTGTTGACATAACAGGCAAAGAAGTAGGCTAACAATAAAATAAAGATCACATAAATTTGCTGCGATTAAATCATTATAAATGTAAATTTAAACAATGAAGAGGAAATGTTTATAAATATTCATATATAAAGATATTTAAAAATATATATGTATGTATATATAAATATTCAAACTTTTAAAATATTTACATATCCTAGATCTCTCAGCTGTATGTGTTTGTAAATTAGCAACAGTTTGTCTCACCACAACGCACAGAAAAAAAAGACATACTTAGAGTCAGTATGGTTATTTGTGGCCAAATCATGGTAGCCACTACATACATCATAATTAATATATATATATATTCAGAATAACAGCTGTTTTGTTACCAGCATTTTTAAACTATCATAAAAACCAAGAGAAATGCTGCAGTGCTTATGCATAAAAAAGTAATTTTTTGGGAGGTAGGGGGGTGGGGGATCATCTGATTACCTACTTATAATAAGGATTTTATATATAATAAGGACTTATAATAGAGATTGCACCGCATAATTTCCCATCAATTTTCAATTATCTTTTTTGTAAAAATTTTATTATTTTTTAATTTTTTTTTTTTTTTATTGCATGCCAATCATTGTGGAACGGCATAGTTTTTGGAGTTTAGGCAAAATTTTAAGTCATGAATAGTAAGCCAGCGAAACTCCGGTGTTCCCACATCGACATTGAAAATTCGGATATAAGCTCGAACAATTGCTTCCCAGATGAAATTGGACAATTATAAAGGAAACCAATCTTGATACAAAGGAGTAAACTTTCTGTTAGAATATAAATTTAATTAAATAGGTCAGTCAGGAACTACCTGACGAGTTGGAAATGAAAAAAGTGGCATTTATAAAGTTTCTAAAGGATTAAATAATAATAATAATAATAATAATAGACAGTTCACAAATAATCAATATGAACAGAGTGCCCTAAACTTTTGATTGCCCACTTAATAGTGTGCACCTTAAAGGGAATAAAACTGTAAGCATAGTGACAATGGGATATGAAAATAAACTGTTTCACATGCGTAATTGCATGCACTGCCAATGGACAAAAACTGAAAGTTTTTTATTGATATTTTAGTGTAAAACTCATCCTAAAGATAATTTCACAAATGATGATGTAGTTAACGTGAATGAGGGAGGGTGGATGTGTGAAACCCTAATGATCGAATGGTTGGAGAAGGTGTGGCGTACAAGATCAGGTTCCTTTTTTAAAGCATGTAGTTTATTAACTTATGATTTGATGAAAGCACATTTATTAGGCAGTATAAAAAATGCTTGTGGAAAATTATCTACTACAATAGCAGTTATTCCAGATGGCTTAAATAAAAAATTGTAGCCACTGGATATAGCTGTAAACAAATCCTTTAAAAGTGAAATTAATGAGGAAAAATTAGGAAACCGGATGGCTAATGGACTCCACACTTATACAAGAGGCAAGGCTGATAGGTTTTAGCTAGGCTGATTTAAACTGCCCGGCTTTTTCTGGTTTAAATTAGAAAAAGGCCTCCTTTATAAAAACTTTTTTTTTTTTTTTACAAAAACCGTTTTTAACATGAAATGTATTATTATTTAGCGACTCTTTAATTACTGTTGCCATAAAAATGTACATCAAGAACTGTCTAATTAAATTGTTAATTAAAATATAAGTGAATTGATAGTAGAAATATTCTTGTGATCAACAGATAGTAAGAATGTTTATTAGAAAATTTATGTAATAAAAGCTTTAAGTAATTCAAATGAGTTTTACCAAAATCATTTTTGCCAAAATTTTTAAACTAACAATTTTTGTTTTAATTGAGGACAGACATTTGGTGATTAACAAAAATTACTTATGAGTTTATGGTGTACTGTGAAAAAAAAATTAGAAGAATGAATAGCTTAAATCAACATATATTATTAAAAGATTATAAACTAAAGATTCCACATGTGTAAATAACACATAATTAAAATTATGTTCCGAGTTATGATATATGTGCAGAATTGAAACATAATAAACAGGTATGAAAATATGAAGTTCAATATACACTGGGCAAACTGTTCTGTTCTGAAAATTAATGTTATAAAGCATTTTAAATCATAATAGTTGTTTTTCAATATTAACGAAAATTTTGTCAAAATACTTTAGTTGAAATGTTATTCAGTTATAATCAATTAACTGAATAGTTAATAATGTTATTCATGTAATCAGCTCATTTTGAAAAAAAGTCTTAAATTCACAACACTAGTTTAAGAGAATATTATTTTACATAACAACTGAGATGATACTCATACAATATATGCAGTTAAAACAATGCTTTAAACACCAGAACTTTTAATTAAATGCAAACTAGTTTCAGTAACATTTACAATGGTATTTTTAAAGTTATTAGGATGAGCGAAGCAAATCCTCTACTAGTCCACTCAAATTACAATTTGTCGTACGCTTTACAAAAAAACTATTCAATATTTTAACTTCAAATTAAACTCAAAAATAAATTATGATCTGTAGATTTGCAGAATATAATTTTTTTTACAGTAAAACGTTAAAAAAATTATTATTTTAATTAATTTATTTTACATGCATTTCCAATATGGACGCATTTTAGCAAATAAATAAAAAATGAAACGCGTATATTTTCAGAAAAAAAAAGTTTAAATCATGGAGTATAATTATAGATAGAATCATGATTAATTTATTAAATAAAACATGTTTTCATTATCCCACAAAATCGTTTGCACAGATGACACTTAAACATTTTAAAAGAATTGTATTATGGATTTTTTTTTTTTTTTTTTTTTTTTTTTTTTTTTTTGTAAACTGGCAACAAAATAATTGTAAACAAATAAAATTAATTCTTAAATTTGTTATATAAATGAAAAATTAAAAGATCTGCGTGAAGTTGTTGGTTCAAGCTCTTTATAAATATTTTTGCGAAGGTCGTATTGTGGCTAAATAATATCGACTCATTAATCAGAAGGATTTTATAGAAAAATAAGACTTTAATAAGTTCGCAAACACAACAATAATTATTCGTGAAAACGTCACTGCGAGAATGAGAGAGCGCTTCGTTAAAAGGTAATTCCATTAATTGAGTTGCCATTTGCAGAAAGTAAAAAGTCTCCCTCGCAGAGAGAATTACAGCAATTCTCATACACTAACATGTATAAAAACGAAGAAATTAAAATAAAATGTTTTATAGTTAAAAATTCATAGTATCAACGAGAGCAGATTTCAAATGTTTTTTCCAGAAAATAGGATTTTGAAGAAGTAACTTTCTTCAAGCTTTCTTCAAATATATTATTCTAAAATAGCTATCAAAGATTATCGGATGTTGATTACAAAGATTGGAAACATGCATATTTCAAACATTAAAAAAACACCAGTGGCTACTTGAAATTGTAAAAACATCTTTAAAAGAGCTTTTAGTTGAAAATTTAAAAAAAAATATGTAAAAGTTTGCTTCGAAAATATCTTATTATGCCAGTTTTACATCATAAATAAAAAATTAAAATGCGCCAAAACATAAAATAACGTTTTTGTTTAATAAAGATGCCAAAAAAAAAAAAAAAAAAAATTGTTACTTTCAAATATCTGTTTTATAAAATAATGCTTCGCGAATCCAAACAAAGCATGGCTTTTGCTAGTCACTAAAACTAGTCTATAATGAGAAGAAAAAAATAAATTTTTATCTGTCTACAATGAATTTACCTATTTATACTGAAAGATGAAAAAAAAAAAATAAATAAATAAAAATAACTGAATTTGACAATTCAAAAATCTGAGCAGATGAGAAAGATTAAAGATGAACAAAATGTGCACATCTAGACAACTGCTTTTAGGGGCACCATTAAACATTTCTGTAATAAAGGGGGGGGGGAAATGCAAGAGATGTAAAAGTGAAAGAAATGTTACATTTCACAATTTTTAATTCGACATGAAGTTTAAAGATCCATTAAATGCCAAGTAAAAGATCAGATCAAAAATTCTAGATGAATTCCAGTATTTATGTTTACATAGGGTATCCCAAAAAGATTAGTACAACTTCAAAATTTTATTTTTAAAAAATGTACAGGCTTACAGCAAAACTTGTTACAAAATTACTCAAAAAGTTTTTTACTGCTGCCTTAGTATACTTCAACATGAGAAATTTCCGTAACATGAAGAATGTCAAGACAATGTTAAATTCACAAACCTTTTATTGTGCTCACAGCAAGCATTCAATTTCAATCAATATCAGTCGTTTGATAATCTTTTTAAGTTTAGGTATCAGGTTTTGTTTCTATAAACCAATCAAAACATGGAACTCTTCAGGAGATCTGAAGTTTTTGAGTAACTAAAATCTTTAATAATTATTTATGTGTTGCGTAGCACCATTTATGACCAAAAACATACAACAGAAAAAAAATGGTGTTATTCTCAATCAATATCAGTCGTTTGATAATCTTTTTAAGTTTAGGTATCAGGTTTTGTTTCTATAAACCAATTAAAACATTGAGCTCTTGAGGGGATCTGAAGTTTTTGAGTAACTAAAATCTTTAATAATTATTTATGTGTTGCGTAGCACCATTTATGACCAAAAACATACAACAGAAAAAAAATGGTGTTATTCTCAATCAATATCAGTCGTTTGATAATCTTTTTAAGTTTAGGTATCAGGTTTTGTTTCTATAAACCAATTAAAACATTGAGCTCTTGAGGGGATCTGAAGTTTTTGAGTAACTAAAATCTTTAATAATTATTTATGTGTTGCGTAGCACCATTTATGACCAAAAACATACAACAGAAAAAAAATGGTGTTATTCTCAATCAATATCAGTCGTTTGATAATCTTTTTAAGTTTAGGTATCAGGTTTTGTTTCTATAAACCAATTAAAACATTGAGCTCTTGAGGGGATCTGAAGTTTTCGAGTAACTAAAATCTTTAATAATTATTTATGTGTTGCATAGCACCATTTATGACCAAAAACATACAACAGAAAAAAAATGGTGTTATTCTCAATCAATATCAGTCGTTTGATAATCTTTTTAAGTTTAGGTATCAGGTTTTGTTTCTATAAACCAATCAAAACATGGAGCTCTTCAGGAGATCTGAAGTTTTTGAGTAACTAAAATCTTTAATAATTATTTATGTGTTGCGTAGCACCATTTATGACCAAAAACATACTACAGAAAAAAAATGGTGTTATTCTATTTATGTCTACAGCAAGTAATTTTGCTGTAGACTTACTCTTTAAAAAAAATTAAGTTGTACGGATCTATTTGGGACATTCTGTATTATTGATGTGGTTGAATTGTCATGATCTACTAAGCATATCATTTGTTTGAGTGAATAATAAATGTCGTATAAAAATGAAAAACTGATAGATGCATTCATTTGTAATAATAAGCCAAGAGAATTCTTTAGTAGTTAGCAGACAAAATGCATTGAAATGAACCTTTTTTAAGACCAATGTGTAGCTTTAATCTTCTCTAAAAATTAACACTTTGATAATGAATTATACACATGTTGTTCATGATGAAAACTAACATATAAAATACTCTAGAAATCACAAAAACTAATGTGGAAGCTAATCAATTTTTTATTTAGAATGGCATATTCACTTTTTATGCGATATCCTAAACAGAATCAACTCACATCACCACCTTGCCATTTTTAAACAACTGATGTCATTTATACACCCGAGAGCTCGACAGGGTCACATTTTTTTTAATTGCACATTCAATCTGTGCCAAATTTTAAGAAGTTTAACACTTTCATTTGTGAAAGTTTTCCAATTATGCTTTGTGCAACTGTATCAGTTGTGTTTATTCATAAGGTTATCATAGACTGAACAAATGAATACATGAAGAATAAAACAATACAAAACAAATTTTTAGACTACAGTTGAGTCTCTCTATAATGAAATTCCATACATCGAATTTCTCTATATAACGAATTTTTAGTAGGGATGGTGCCCTTTTCCCATGATAACATTAAAAACAGTCTCTATATAGCGAAATATCCATCTCCATATAACGAATTTTTTCATAAAATGATCTTTATTTATTCAGTTTTAAAAAAGCTTTGAAAACACATGGAACCAATTTTCCATCACTTATTCCTGATTTATCGTTCGCATCCTTTTTGAAACAGTGCCAGTTAGAATCTTACACACATAAGAGCAGGATCAATGGGGGTAATTGAAGAAAAAACAATTTGCAATTGCTCCAAAAAGGCCGTATTTTCTGTATGAGAGGACAATGTGGATTGTGGGGACGAAGATGTGACTTGAGGAGACTGAAATGGAAATTAAGGAATGCAAGATGTCGAAGAAAATGTTGCTCTCTGATTTTTTGGAAATAAATGACAATCTCATTATTGCACAGTATCTTACTGATAGTAGTATTTTAAGCAGAGTTATGAACATAGTGAGATTGAGATGTTATGGTGAGACTGACAATGGGCATGAGAACAAAAATCTAACAGCAAGAGAAAAAACCATCATGCAGTGAAATGAGTTCTTTTGATCTTATTTGGAGAGGACTTCAAATTAGACGAAAATGCTCTCTATACAATTTTTTATTCCTCGCTAAAATTTGAACATTTTTACGAAAGTTTAACAATTTAATAATAATAATAATAATTAAAACAGATTTCTTTGTAAAAATTATTGCAAGTTTTCTTTATTTGATTTTCATTAAGCTTTCAAATAAATGTCGGTTCTCATTCTTGAAACTGTTTAAATAAGAAATAGAATATTAGGTTAATATTTAGAGTTAAACATTTCAAATTCTTAATTAAACACATTAAAAATTATATTTATTCAAAATTTACACATTAAATAGGAATGTAAGCGTCATTCTCTATACAACGAATTTCTCTATATAACGAATTTTTTGCAGGAACAATGGATTTCGTTATATAGAGACTCGACTGTATAAATAACTTATGATTGCCATAACAAATATATAAGAGATAGCTTTTGTGTTTTGGTATGCGATTTATCTATTCTACACATTGTATTATGATTTTATTTTAATGTTTTTATTCACTTTATTTTGGTATTATGCGTGCTGGTAATTCCAAATTCATATTATTTTTCTTGGCTGATGCAAATATGAAACCACACACTTTATTTGTAGCTCCATAGTATTTGGAGTCTGAAGAGTCTACTACAATTCTGCAAATTTCAAATATTCCTTTTAATTCAGTTTTTCATGTTTTGTATGAGAAAGAAATAGATTAAATACTGAGCTCAATACTGTTATTGGCATGCTGAATTTATTTCCATGATCAGTAAGTATACAAGGAGGGACAGGTAATTTAAGTATCCTACTATAAATATTACACTATACCATTAAAACATTTAGAAAAAATTACTGAAATAAAAAACCTTACTTGTGGAATTATTCCATTACTCATAAATGTAACAGGGTACACCATACTACTGGGTGGCAAGCTTGACATCTGAGCAGGCATCATCACAGGTTGCGGAATTTGAGGAGAAAGGCCAACAGTCGGCACCATACCGACTGGTGTACCCATCACAGGTGGATAAAAATTGTTGACGGGAGATACCATTGGAGACTGGGAGGCACTATAAGGAGGAGATAACGGTGAGGACCCAGCTGTCGGGTTGAGTGGTTGGAGTGGTGGAAGACTCGATGGCATGGACTGCAAGGCGGGAGTTGCAGATAAGGTACCTGAATCAAGAATGCTGAAATCCGATGACAATTTTGGCTGAGAGGGTGATGTGAATGAAGAGAAATCAGCAAAATTATCTTGCCTGTAAAAGAAAATTCAAATGAGGAAATACAAATGAAAAGAAGTGCATAAATCATAATGGATAGATAATTTACATACAATAAACTAATATTATTTTACACATACGATTATTTGGGACAAAATGCCAATATTAAAATTAAAAAACCTCCTTTACTTTATTTCAGCCAATCGTAGGTAGCCTCTTTATCAAAATAAAATCATGCTAGAACAAATGTGACCCAATCAAACAGAATCTACTACATGAATTAGATTAGTGAATAAAATTAAGATTAAAATCACTAAATTAAAAAGTTGTTGAAATACAGATCAACCCAATTAAGATGCTCATGGCTATTATGCGCTCTTGCTTAATATGCAGATTTTTTTTCTGATCCATTGAACATCACTAATAAGCTAATGCAGAAATATGTTTAATATGAGAATGATTATTAAGTTTTAGATATTTGATCCTCTGAAATAAAAAATCATGTTTAAGATATGAATTCCTTCTTTCTTGTCCATAGTTGGCAATTTAACAGATTTTTTTTTTTTTTTTTTTTTAACTGTTTTTGAAGAGTAATACTTACTTTATTTAATAAATTAAAGTGAACATTACTAATCGTAAATAATGTTAGGTATTTGATTTTTTAAAAAAGCAAAAATAGCATCACTGAAATTCTTTTTTGATCCTGCATTCTTACAATCTTTGTATCTCACTTCATGTATGTTTTAACTGTAGTAGAAAGAGATGACAAATTCAAGATATTCAGATGTATCACAAAAATTATTTTGATTAGAGAAGATTATATCTTGTTAGTGAGGTTTGAAGTATTCTTTATGTAGGTTTTATAACGCATATTATAAAGAAAAGGGAGGATCTCGTAAAGAATGAAGATATAAGATTGCACTTGTAAAATTCTTTTATGTGTTCTATGCTTATGTTGGTATGCTGTGCTATTAAAAAATTTACACAAATTTTGATGAGGATAGTTATAAAAAAAGACAAATGATAATGGTATTCATTATCAGAAATAGAAAATATAATTGTAACAAGTGAATAGTGCTTCAAAGATTAAATATATTAAAAAAAAAAAAAAAAAAAAAAAAAAAAAAAAAAAAATCGGTTTAGCAGAAAAATTGTTTTTGTTGTTTTATTTTTGGATTATAATGTATTAATCAACAATGAAGCAATGTTGGAATCCACATTTAATTTCAATTATTTCAGTCAGTCCTATAAAAAGAAAAAAATGAGCAAGTGGACTACAATTAAATTTCAATCTAACTATATGTATAAATAAAACAATTTCAACCATAAATATTTAAATGAAAGCTCTGAAGTCAATTTAGATGATTAGTTGTGTGAATAAGTCCAGTTCCTGCAACATTATACAAATCACATTTAATATGCGACCCCACTTAATATGCAACTTGTGTCCCCTTCCTTGAAATATGTCTTAACCGAGTTTGACTGCATTATAGATTTAAAAATTGAGCAATTACTCAAAAGTTATGCTTACACATACATTTTATACATGTATGCAAGAAGGTATAGAAAACATTAATTTATTGAAATATTCAAATAACTAAATGTTGAAATCATTCAAATTTTGATTTAATTCTTTAAAAATGATTTTAATATGCCTTATAACTAGTTTCTTCAAACATACTAGGATTAACACTTAAAACATAAATTGTAGAATATTCTAAATAAGACTAATACATTTTATTGATGTTTTCATATCAATGCTTCATGAATGATGGAAAAATAAGACTGACACTTTCCTTATTTTCAAAGTTTAAAGTCATTGTGCTGATGAGCAGTGAATTTTGTTTTTATATCCCATGCATGCAAATCATAGACAATAATAAATACCAGAGAGTTATTAATTTGTTGATAACACACATCATAGGTGAAATGTATGATGCTGTCAAAAAATAGATATATTTTTAGGTAACAAAATAACAGTAGCAATTAAAAATTTGTTTAATTTACAAAAGGTCTTTGGCAGCATGAACTAGTAAAATATAAGTATGGTTTTATACAGCTGAAAATCAAATTAAATCAATGAAACAAATATTATTAATATAAGATTAAGAAATACATACGAAGAATCTTCAGCACTTTTGAACTGTGTAAAATCTGCAAAATCTCCATTCGCTGATTCTAGAACAAAACAATTATAATTAAAAATTGTAATAAAAATTAAATATATAACATTCAGTACAGTTTTATTTATTACATAAATCATAGCCTATCTTCCAAATTTTAAGGTAAGAAATATATAAATCTGTTTAATCCACATACAAAATTATGAAAAAATATATACTAGAACTTCCCTCAGAGGGATTAGTCTGAGCGATATTGCTGAGAATACACATTTAATAACTTGCGATAAGTAAAGAAAATGAGATGTTACCTTTAATTGGTCATTCATTGTGATAAAATATAATGATGAAAAGAAGCATATCGAATCGTAGAACTACAAAATCTTGTTGCATATACTATTTTTATAAAAGATAAGCAAACCATGCATGGATATAAAATTGGAAATATGCAAAATGTTAAAAGTAATACAGAAAAATAAACACCAAATTTTCCTATATTGGAAATATAGCTCTTTGAAATGATGTCATGAGCATAAACAGAAGCTTCGCACCGATTTGAGAAACTATAAATAACATAAACTATTATGTTTGAAGAGAAATGGAGTGTATTTTATATGGTGTGAAATCCGTCCGAATAGTTTATAATGTTGAATATCTGTTTTCCACGGATGCAATGAGGTTGTCGATAAGAGTTAAGGAATCCTTTTTTAAAAATTTGTCCTAAAGGAGCACTTACATCTTATAAGTTACTGTGATGCCAAAGTTATAGTTTCTGACCCCAACAGTATCCTAGAAATTGCAATATTCTCAAAAAATTGGGTTTAAAACTTTTTCTAGAAAAAAAAATGTTTAATATGTGAAATTAAATTGTCGAATGTTTTAGAAATCGTTCATAACGAGAATATTATATCTTAAAAGTTGCCACCAAAAAAAAAAAAAAAAAAAAGATTTTAAATTTTTAGTCATATCAACATCAAAGAATTCTCAATTTTAGAACTTTTTTTGCTCGTGCATTGATGGTGATTATTGTTCCTACTCAAAATATAGTATATTTTGCAGCAAAGATGGTTACCAACATTTTTTGCCCACATTATTTTTCAAATCGGCTAGGTACTTCCAATGCTAACGAAAAACACACAAACGTTAATGCTTTATAGCATAGAAATACAGAATCAAAAGCTTTTTATCTCCTATTATATACACATAAACAGGGGTGGGGAAATACATCATTTTGCTCGCCAGTGGCGAGTGGATTTTCTCATAAGGCGAGTGCATTTTTAGTTTTTGAAAAACTGTAGGCAATAGGCACATTATCAGAAACACTTTTTTAATCTAGATATTTTAACTTTCCAAATTATTACAGTGTAAGTATGGTACTAAGTTCTATCTAATATTAATCTTACCTTTGTTACATATATTTCTTAATATTATACAAAAAAGAATTATGAAAATGCATTGTAGTAATAGTAATTTTGTCTGTAATTTTAGTAATAATTTCTAGTAATAATTTCTAGTAATAATTCTAGTAATAATTTCTGTAAATTTTTTCTGGTATCCCGCGGGCGCCAGGTTGGACAGCCCTGCTTTATAGCATAGAAATACAGAATCAAAAGCTATTTATCTCCTATTATATACACATAAATTATCTAATTAGTGCTAGCAGATGCATTTTTAAATATACACAGATCAATATAATGCTTCATTTTTCTTTTATTAGTATTTCTTAGTATTCATTTTTCATTAATTTGTATTATTCAGTAAAAAACTCACTTTCTTAAGCTCGAATTACGTTAAACTTTTTATAAAAGCGCCTAAGTCCATATAACGGCGAAGTATTGTGAAGAGCAGGCCTGTCCAACCTTTTAGTATGCGGGGGCGCATCTCAGCTTTTGTCAAACAATGAAGGGCGCCATTATTAACATGGCTCAAAACATGCAAAAAAATTAGCTAAGGGTACTTAGCACCGATACATACATGCAATTTTATTTCGCTATAGAAGACATAAGCCCCCTATGGATCTGAAAGACTACCATATAGAAAATCTCTTCAAAATAACTATAAAATCGTTGTAAATTTCGAGTTATACGTTTTTCTGTGAGTAGTATATATATATATATAAAATTATTGGAAGAAAACTAAATCTTGCATATTCGTTAAGATAAAAATTTTACTTTAAAATAAAACGGTAACCAACGATATTGTTAGATTTTTTCGGGAAGCAAAAACGTAGATTTATTTTTAATTTGTAAATTAGCCGGCATAAAAAGTACAGAAACAAAGACAGGCATGATATAGTGATCAATCTACGGAAGGTTCTAAAGAGAGCCTGGAAGAGAATGGAAATAATTTCGCATGAATTTAAAGAAAAAAAGATAATCACCTAAAATTTTAAAGTTCTGAGAGAAGAAATGATAAGCCCTTTTCCGTCTTTAAAACAGATAATGGGCCAGCGAAAAAACATTAATATTTGATGCGTGAAATACATTTGAAAATGTATTAAAAATAATCTCAAGCAAATATGAAGGATTTTTAAAAAACCTTGCTTTAAAAAGGAATTTTATTCTTAAAAAAATTCTAGTAATGTGCAATCTTCAAAAGGGCGCCAATAAAGCCTGCAAAGGGCGCCATGGCGCCCGCGGGCGCCGCGTTGGACAGCCCTGGTGAAGAGTATTAAATACAAGGTAGTAAGACACTTAGCCAAACGCAGGTAATAAATCGCCAAATATTGTCCTTTTCGCCCTCTCTCGAAATGCATTTTTTTTTCGTATATTTAAAAAACACGATTTTGAGTCATCTTATTTAAAATTCAAATGAATAAATGAGAGGGAGCAATAATAGCATAAGTCAAAACATTCAAAAGTCAACATCAAGGAATTGTATCGTAGTTACACATGTAGAAAAAAGCTGCTTTCAGCCAAAAAACGTTGTCTTCACTAAATATGAATCCGATTAAAAAAAGTACGGTGATTAATTAAAATGTTATAGGTAGAGCTGCCAAGTCTCCGGCATTTTGGGTACCGGTATTTTAATACAGAAAATGTTTTATTAAATTGGAACATTCTGCGGATTTAAAAAATAACTTTTCCTATAAGAAAATTCTGCTATGCAATAAGCGAGGGTTTGGCATCTTTATATAGGAATATTTCGTAATCTACTTTTTAACCTTAAAAAAAGCATCGACCATTTTTCGGGTACAAAAAGTATTGCTAATTGTTCCATTTTGCATACAAGGTACTGATTGTAATATTGATACATCTATGGTGATAAATTTCCAATAATTTTTCAAATCCCATTTATTTCATTAAAAATATAAATCTTTTATTCATTTAGTTTAAAATAAATGGTTTTTAACTAATTTCATAATACTTTTGAAATATCACTTTTAATTGAAATATTCATACTTAATCCATAACGTACATAATATGACTCTGTTATTACATAAGTCACCTTTTTATTATCATAAAAATTATGTTTTTACTGATTTTTATTAACTCAATAGGAAAAATTTTGTGTTTTGAACAATAGATGTCCGCATTTCCCATTATTTATTTATTTTAACAAAATTCTTTGTATTTAGAACAATTTTTATTTAAATAGGAAATCCAGATGTCGCTGTTAATAAAGAAGAAAGTTACAAAAAAGGGTACAAAACGAGTGGACACATACTATCAAATAGGGAAAAACGACAAATCCCAAAAAGACGTCGTATGAAATATCTTTTAAAACAAAAAAACGAGGTCTGATTATCGAGCCTACTGATTACAAAATGTGCATTACATTTAAAAAAAATGCTGCAAATATTGATTATTTTTTCTTTTGTGCAGTTTTGACTTCGAAAGGTGCGCTACGTTGCAAAAAGATATAAGCGCCTATGAAAACAAACCTGGTAAACTTTCATGCTCAGTTTTACAAATAATTATGGCACATATATGCCCTATATACACCGAGGTACCTAATTGGTGCCAAAATGGCGTTTAGTTGCCTAACATGCTGGTTATCATATAAATGTTATAATAAGTTGTTTGTTCTAAAAATATTATCATTTATTGATTATTATATCTTTTTTAATAACAGGAAATGTTTCATTTATTCCTTTTTTTTTTCATTTTGAAATAAATAAATAACGTGTCGTTATAGCATGCTATATGCATCTGGTAATCAAAACGATGTTTTCGCCTAATTGGCATAAAAAATCTCGCCAAACCCGGTGCTTATATCTAGTATATTATCTCAAGTATTTTATTTATGTATACTATAATTGTTTTTACATACCACTTACTTCTGGTATATAGAAATAGGTAAGTGGCTCCTTTATGCAGTATAAATTGTATAAAACTTTAAAAAATAGCCCCGTTGCCCCTTTTTGGATCGAATTAAAAAAAAAATCAATGTCTAATTCCAGTATTGCTCCCAGTATGCATACATACTACATATTTCAAAGTTGTATGCCAACAGGAAACGGATGAAAAATGGGAAAAAATGTCACATGTGCACCAGGGTACATAATTGGCGTCAAAATGGCATTATTTTACCTGAGATGGTAACCCGGCTTCATTTATTGATTATTTGTTTATTTACTCATAAAATGTTTATTTACTTTCACTTCCTTCTTTTAATTATATAAAATATTTCTTTTTATAGTTATTAATTATTTTTATTATTTTATTTACTGTAAGTTCTTTTTGAAAATAGAAAATAATTTAAAAATGTGTATGTAAGCGTTATTTGAAAAAGGAGTTTTCGCCAAATGGGCTTTGAAAAAAATTGCGCCAAATCTGATGCGCTTGTGGTATCCGTGCCGAAAAATTAGTGACCAGAATTGACTTCAATACACAAACAAAATATAAGTTAAAAGAAAACATGCAATGAAAATAAATATAAAGGGAAAATGATGTCATAAAAGAAACTTTTTATTTAAAAACATTTCTAATTTTCACACGCGAAATATGTAAAACATTCTTTTAGCGATCAAAAAGTGCTGTTAAGAGATTATCACAAATTCTCAAAATCAAAGTTTTTATGACATTTTTTAATATAAAAAAATAACAGTTTTATTTTCCTGCATGATTAAATTTTAAAATGTTTTATTGCATTCAATATTTCTGAGTGCGAAAATGATTACTATTTACTCCATGTACCGATTCTGTTATCTACGAAAATGTCCAGCCGGTAAAAATCACGCTCACCAAATTTCTGTGACGTATGCACATAAATTGTGCCTTTTTATCAGTTTTTTTTATATATAACTTTTAAACTATTTGGAACTAATTTTTAAAAGTAGGTGCATTCACCAGATTACCTTCATAGGTACCTATTGGTACAAACAGAATCAAAATCCGACAAGTACTTTTTGAGATTTGCTTGACGAAAGAATTTTTTTGAATTTTAATATCGTTACGTATCTCTGAGTATAAAGACTTCGCTTCGCTCAGACAATAAAACTTTTCTTATCCATTTTCTTAAAAAAAATATAGTAGAAACTGACCGCTTGAAATTAGGCTAATTTCAAATAAGTCATTTAAAATAAGGTTCATTTAAAAGTGCAGTCCACACCTTAAGATTTTTTTAAAAAACATGAAGAACATTTATTAAAAAAAGTACTACAAATATATTTTCTTTTACTAATCTTTAACTAAATCTATTTACGGAAATAGATGTGCCAGTCCCAAAACTTTCTCCTATCTCATCCATCTTAATATTTCAAAAAGTAGTTACAGATGTTAATACTGCAACATTATTAGTTCTATACTATACTAACTTTGATTTTCATCGTAAATTTCTGCTTCAGTCTTGGAACAAAAACAAGTTAATCTAGACATGATATTTATTAAAATCAATAGTTTTTTTATTATTCTATTGTATATCATTTGTTTGGGAATAGCCTGCTTAGCAGGATGAGAGTTCCAATCGCGCATGAGAAAACAATGGACAGAAGAATGAAAAACAGAGAAAATTATAAAAAATTGCTATACAGTACCCGCTTGAGGCAGAATATTAACAAATTGAAGGAGGATCTACTGACCATAATGAAAAACATTCACAAAAAATATGGTTCAATTTTACTTTTTTTAATGTAATTTAAAAAATGTAATAACTTTTCAAGATTTTATTTATTCTTGTTATCTTAATTGTTCACATGGAAATCTAATAAACTTTATAATGTTATTTAATGTAATCAAAAAATATTTACACAAAAACTAAGAAGCCTACCATTTGCATTAGTTGGAGATGAAATTGTTAAACTAGCTAGTAGATCAGCTTCATCTTTTGATTTATTACTTGGAGTGTGTTTAGGAGTAGTTGTGTCAATTAAGGAAATTGACTTTTCTGGAGTAGAATTCTGAAAAAAAAAAAAATCATTTTAAATCATATAGCTTATTAATGATGCGTAAAAACTCTTTTTAATAAACTCTGAAATGATTTCAATTTCAACACTAAACTTAAAAAATATTAATGAAAAATGTTTTGAAACAATCTTTCACACACATAAAAATAAATAAAATGAATGGAACTCAATATACAAAATCCTTAAGCAAGCTATGATGATTCAATTTTAAATCACTCAATAGAAGATGATTGTATACTATATAATGAACATTATAGCTATATCTCAATTTGTACTGGCTAGACACGTACTCAATAACAATCAAATATGGTTAAAAGAAAATCTGATTTAATATGATATTTTACATAATATTTTACTCAATAGTGTGTGATGATGATGTGTGGTGGTTTTTATATTCTAGAAGTGATCATTCTAATTCTATGTTAACCCTTTGAGGGGCAAGCAATTGCGTTCGAGTAATTCTGAATTCCCACCGGAAATTTGTAAAAACGTTATATCAAAAATAGGAAAAGCAATTTTACGCCTGTTTTCCACTAAAGTTAGAAAAGGGAAATTTAATAACATTTTTCTAGTGTAAATCTTCATCAATCGTAGGTGGTATATAATATATACCACCGCCCCTCAAGGGGTTAAAGGGTATAGCCGGGTTTCTTAGTAAAATATGCCTTTGAGTCAACCATGTCAAGCCCTACATGAATCGATAACCCTTAAAAAGAAATGCATTTTTCTCCAGTTTCAAGCTTATATATGAAGTCCATTGGGGGTTATGACCTTAATGCCCGTATTGAAAAAGGGTGCATTGTACCGAAACTACTAGTCGGATTTCAACGAAAAAAAACCAGGGATGTATGATATTATACATATACTGGATAATTTTTTTAGAATTTTCTCAACTAAAGTACAAGATCTATACAACTTTCCTTTTTAATTGAACATTTTAATTAAGAATCGATTAAAATATTTGAGTAACCACTTTAATTTTTTTGTCTAAAATACTACGAGATATGATCCATATATTGTATCAGTTTCAACTTCCTACATGTGATGCAAGATCTAAAAAAAATAAAAATGTATTCCAGGGGGGGTGTTGTCTCGCACCAATCTCACATTTATTTATATATCAAGTGTATTTGATACTAGTTTCAAGTCATCACAGGGTGCATAGAATTTTGCAGATTATATTAATCATCGAATTCATAGCTGATTGTTAATATTAACTACAAAAAAATATTTTTTTACGTAAAAAAATCAATAAAATTTATTTGTTTTCATTGTTTTTAGAAAAGATAGGCTGGCTGATAGCGTGTAATGATTTTGTTTTACAATTTATTTTAGAGGTTTCTATCCTTCAAATGATTTGTGTAAACACCATAGCTTCATTCATAAACTGAATATGATATTGAATACTCACATGCAGTAAACTGAAGTATGCTCACAACTCATAACACCCCGTTTCCCCTCCTCCTTGGACTAAGTTTATAACTTCTTTTGTATGGTGTATCAAGTGTAGAAAATTGAAACTTTTATTAAATGTACATCTTCTTTGAGAGTAAAAAAAATAAATTGCTAACTTTTTTTTTTTTTTTTGTAGTTAAAGATAACAATCAGCTATGAATTCAATGATTAATATATTCTGCAATATTCTGTGTATCCTGTGATAGCTTGAAACTAGTATCAAATGCACTTGATTTATAAATAAATATGAGATTGGTGCAAGAACAGCTCCCTTCCCCCCCCCCCCCAGAATAAGTTAAATTTTTTTTATATGTTGCACCACACGTGGGAAGTTGAAACTGACACAAAATATGGATCATATCTTGTAGAATTTTAGGCAAAAAAATTAAGGTGGTCACTCAAATATTTTAATCGATTCTTAATTAAAATATTCAATTAAAAAGAAGAAAAATTTCATAGAACTCATACTTTTGTTGAAAAAATTCTCCAGTATTCGTATAGTAATATTATACATCTTTTTTTTTTTTTTTTTTTTTTTTTCATTGAAATCCAACAAGTAGTTTCAGCACAATGTGCCCTGTTTCAAAATGGGCATTAAGGATCATAGTTCCCCTTGGACTTGAGATATAAGCTTGAAAGAAAGGAGAATTACATTTCCTTTTGAAGAGCGATTCATGCAGGACTATATGGTTGACTCAAGGACATATTTTACTAAGAAACCCGGCTGTACCCTTTAATGTTTATAAGAAAAATTTGTGGGGGCTTCATGTTACTATTAATACAAGTGCAACAATAAACTAGTCGTTGGGGGAGGCCACCGTAATACTTACCCATCATGGATATCCATAATATAAAATATGAAAATAAAACACATGTTAACTATTTATAAAATGTATCGTAATTCCAAAATAAAATTTAAACGCATATTTAAATGGTTTTAATGTACATAGTAATAATGCACTATTAATGAATTGCTCAGAGTGTCCCCCAGGTTTAAAAAAGGGCAGGGTGCTACTGTTCTGAAAAGGGCACTTTTAACATTTTTCAGGGCACTTTTCATTTTTAAGGGCATTTTTATAGAATTGAATTTAAAATCTAGCGGTTCAAAAAGTTGTGAAAAAACAGAAATTTCATCAAAAAAATTGCAAAAGTAAATTTTGTTAAAAGATTGCGAAAAAAAGGGCAAATATTGCTAAAAGATTACAAAAAATAGAAGATTTTGTTAAAAGATCCCAAAAAATAGCAGATTATTAAAAGATCACAAATTACGGCATATTTTGCTAAAAAAATCGCGAAAAAACGTCAGATTTTATTGAAAGATCGCAAAAACAGCAGTTTTTGTTAAAAGATCATAGAAAACTACATATTCTGCTATAAAATTGTGAAAAAATGAAAATCAAAAACAAATCTCATGAAAATATCACAAAAACTGAATTTTTCACAGAATTTTCCATTTTATCGCGATTTTTGGATGAAATTTGCCATTTTTTGAGACTCATTTTACAAAATTTTCTGTTTTATCGCGACTTTTGGAAGAAATTTGTCGTTTTCGCACAATCTTTTGAGGAAATCTGCCGTTTTGTGAAATTTTCAGATGAAATTAACCATTTTATGCGAAATTTGCTGGAAATTAGTCATTTCGCGATTTTTAACAAAACTTGCTGTTTTTTTTAGCAATTTTTGTGACAAAATTTCTCGTCCCACAGGATGCATATGAGGCTGTTTTTTGCGTTCCGTCGCCAATTTTTTGCATAATTTACCTGCTATAGCGCGTTCAGATCAACACTGGAGGGCTGCGTTTTTTAAAATGTGGGGCAAGAAGAATGCCTTTTTTTTTTTTTTTTTGGAATGAACGACAAGAGGGGCACTAGTTTTTGGATGACGAGGCAAGAGGGGCGCTAGTTTTTAAACTAAAGGGCAGGAGGGGCAGAGCGCCCCCCTGAAACCCTCTGGGGAAAACTGTTGCTGATGAGCCAATTTTGACAAATTATGTAAAAACGCCAAAATACTCAAGCAGTACCGGATTGTGTAAAAGAAACATCCTTATAACTCCAAAAATAATAATCATATTAACTAATAGTTTACTTCATCAGATTAAGAGTGTCATTTCCAAATAAAATACATCTTTGAATTGAAATTTGAATGAAATACAGGGTCATGAAAAATCAAAGAATGTGGAAAAGAGGGTTACACATATCTCGGCAACTAATAATCAGACCAACTTCGTTTTTTATGCAAAATTTGTGTTATTTTATTGCCTTTTACGTACACTTCTTAAAATAAAACATTTCGAAAATTTTTATATACCTTTTGATCGGTTCTATAACAAGAACCGTCTAAAACAAAATAAAATTTAGCAGCTTATAACAGTGTAACTACGGTGACCTAAGAGAGTAAGTATTGGTGACATTGTGACAGTGTAGTGTAAGACATTAAAGAAACTGTTTTTCAGTAAAATAAGGCTAACGTTTATTAACGAAAAATAAGTGCAGGTTTAAATAAAAACATGTATAAATCCAGGTGAAAATTATAACAGGCATAACGTGAACAGAAACAAGTTCAGTTAAAAATTATTCTATGTCATGAAATAATATTCAGATTTAAATAAAAATATGTATAAACTTAGATGAAAATATAACTGGTAAAATGTAAACAGAAAATAAGTTCAAATCTGTATTTAAATTAAAAACATTCTATGTAATGAAATAATATTACTTATTGAATGGCATGGCATGGCATATAACAATACTAGGATAGCAATGAAAACAAAACGGACTCACGTATGGATGACTGCTCTCGACGTACTGAAAGAATTCCCATGATATGGCACACCAACTATTTCGATGAAAAATCTTAAGAAAACTGAAGATAATAATGTCCACAAATAAATGAGTATGAAGACGTAATTAACAACACAAATGGACTATGACCGCTGGTAAAATGAAACACGGGCGAAGTTGATAAACCTTTTTCCACAATCAAATGTCCAGCAATGGATTTAGCGTAATTAAACAACTAGATGTTAACTTTAAAACTTTAAAACTGGATGAATTAAAATACATTTCTGAAACTATATCATATTGACGTTAACATCAATTATCTTGAGACATAACATCACTTCAAAATCCCCCGCACAATCTATCTCCGCCGGTTTAAATAGCAGCGGCAATCCGAGACTGGATACGCCCCTCCGAGTTGAGCAAGCGAGTTCCTGACTTGCGATGGAGGAAATGCAAGACAGCCATTTGCGAGTTGCGAACCGCGATGCTTGCGAATTGCGACCGAACGAAACGATAGAACCTGGATGAATGTACCCATCAGCGACGATCGGAAAAGATAAGCGATTGATTTGAACATGTAAACAAAAGATCGGAAGATTGAAAATTGCCGGCAAAGAAGAAAAATGGAAGTTGGAACAAAATATAAGATAGTAAGCCATGCCATTTTACAATATTACGATATATATAATTATGTATTTTAGAGTGTTAAGGAAGAAAAATGGCTGACAATCGCCCCCCCCCTTAACACTCGTACTTAAAAATAAAATGGATAATCAACAGATATTGTAAATTATATATATATATATATGGAATAATGTAAAACATTAGAATATCAACTATCACACTTCGATAGTTACCAGTAAAACAGAAACTTGACATTAACAAGTATAAATGCAACAAATTCAATAACTTCAACAGGGTTAATCAAAAACATCAATTTTCAATAATGTTAATAACAATATTCAACAATAACAACAATTTTAACAATTATATAACAACTAGATTAACAATTCTTTCATTTCATGAAAGTTCAGTTACAATTGTAACTTTAACGAAAAGTTTTTTTTTTTCACGTCGAATACAGTTCAATAGCAACAGTCTATAAAGATAACATTTTCCTGAAAAAAAACCGTGAAAGATAATCACAATTACCTCGTCACGTGCAAGTGACTACGAGTTACCTTTACATAAACAATTTAATATGATGATTTTTCCTTTGGTCTTGACTTGTAACAATATTCGAATGAATTTTAAACAATTATACATTTGCATATTTATTCTGAAAGAGAATGATTATCACATAAACACAAATTCAGGATAATATGAAGAATAAAAATACATGAATTACAATATGAAAATACTTTGATAATATATGAAAGATACATGTTATGCAAATGAGAAAATTTCAATAATGAGAACAACCATGATCATGATAACGATTATGTTAGTGACATAGTTAAATGACTGTGAGCGCTCACGTGAAAGACAACACAAAAAAAAATATGCTTAAGCTTTTGAAACGATATACATTTGCAAATGATTTGGCCAATTTAAATATGAAAAAAAACTTGTTATATATATATATTCTTAAAACGAGAAGAAAAATTTTCATATTTACATATGCAATAAAAATACAACTCGATTTTCAACACCTATGAAATAATATTATGAAACGCATGCATACGAAACAAGTATGAAATAACAAGAGTATAATTACATATTCAAACATTTTTCTTCAAAAGAAAAGTACTGAAATATACAAAAATTTCAGTTTAAAAAAACTAAACTTCAAGGTTTAACATAAAAAGTTAAACAAGCATCTTAATGCTTGACACAAGTTCAAAGGAGGAGGAGTTTCTTTTTTTTCATAGCATTTAAATATTATGTATATATATAAATTACTTATAACCAAAAATTACATCAATAAACTTTTTAAGATCAAACTTTGTTAAAGGTTTAGTGAAAATGTCTGAGAGATTAGATTTACTGGCTACGTGTTTAACATTAAAAATCTCTTGGTTTAAAAGGTCTCTAACAAAGAATAATTTTACGTCAATGTGTTTCGTTCTGTAATTTTCAATGGGAGACTTAAGAAAATCAATGGAGGCCATGTTGTCTACTAAAAGTGTTGGTTTAACTTGTGGACCAGTAAAAATATGTTTGTCATAACATTCAGTTATGATCCTACTAAACCATAGAAGCTCTTTGGTTGCTTCTGTTAAAGCCACAAATTCTGATTCCATAGTAGACAAACAGACAGATTTTTGTTTAAAGGCTCTCCACATGATAGGAGCTTTGTCTAACATTAGTAGTTGTCCCCCCATTGATGTCCTGTCATCCCTATTAGCGGCGAAATCCGCGTCGGTGTAAGTTATAAGGTTTATGTGGTGACAAGGTAACCTCAGTTTATAGTGTTTTGTGCTTTGGACATACCCTAAAAGCTTCAGGAGACCATTCCAGTGAACAATCCCAGGATTGCTCTGGAATTGGCTGAAGATATTTACAGCGTACGAAATATCAGGACGTGTCCTGCTTGTTAAAAATGAAAGGCAGCCCAAAACACTTCTGTATGGATATTGTAACATTTCCTGGGTTTCTGCTTCGGTTTGAGGACATTGTGACTTGGAATATACAGTACCTTTAGTTATAGGGAGTGATGTAATGGGAAAATTGAATTCTTTAAATCTTGTACAAATATCATCAATATATTGCCTTTGATGAATTGAAACAGTGCCATTCTCATCCTCCTCAAATTCAACACCAAGTAGTTTGCGTGTTCTCCCCAGGATTTTTATGTCAAAATGTTTTGTTAAAAGGGTTAAAATTTCATTAATATGTTTCTGATGGTTACTTAATATTACAAAGTCATCCACATATAGTAATAAAACAACATAATTAGAAAACGAATAGACGCAATTACACCACTCTAACTTTTTAAAACCAAGAGAAATTAAAATCTTATGTAATTCATAAAACCATACTCGTCCACTCTGGTGGAGGCCATAAAGGGCCCTCTGGAGTTTGCAGACTAAATGTTCTTTACCTTTTACCTCGAACCCTGATGGTTGTTTCATGTAGATGTTATCAGAAAGAGGGGCATACAGATAGGCACCTTTTACATCACACTGAGTGTGGATCCATCCGAGACATGAGACAAGGGCTGCAAAGAAAAAGCGAATTAGACTGAAATTGACTACGGGCGAAAACGTCTCATCGTACGTTTCACCCCTGACTTGTTTGTAGCCTTGTGCTACAAGTCTCGCTTTATATCTTGCAACCCGTCCCTTGTCGTCTCGTTTGATGGTGAATACCCATCTGCAGCCTAGTGGTTCGGTGTTGGGTGGCAGAGATGTTAATACCCATACTTGTCTTTTATTTATAACATCCATCTCTTCCTTCATTGCCTGTCTCCAGAGTTCCCACTGAGGTGATTTTAATGCCTGCTTATATGTGGTAGGTATGGAGTCTTCTAGTCAGGAACTGGTTTTATGAGTTTCAGAGAAAGAAGTGTGTGGAGGTGTGTAACTAGGACTTGAGCTAGGACTAGGAGTGGACTTTACAATGCCTTCGTACTTATTGCTTCCTTTAAAACTGAACAGTGACGGATTAAATTTGATACCATTAGATTGACAGTAATCTCTTACTTCCTTCAGTGATCTTAGACGTTGTGTCTCACCCAACTCGTAATAGTAGACGTCGGTTCTCGATTTGTCAGGCCTAGTTACAGGCTTACGGAACCAGACAGCTTCCCTGAGAGTTCTAGTAAACTCCTCGCCATCCTCGTCACTGTCACCCTCAAATGGGTGTGAGGAGGCAGAGTCGGAAGATTTAGAGGTACTTGGTCTAATACTTTGAGTGGGTGGTGTTTCTGAAGTAAATCTGTCAGGTTGAAGATCAGTCAAAGGGTCTATTTCAGGTGGTTCGGAACTTAGGATGTAAGAGGGTCCCAGATCGCTTCCGTTGCGCTGCTCCGAAGTTGTAAATGGGTTTGTGCCTATTGAATAGCTTGGACCTTGTTCACTGTGTTTATGGATACTTCCGGATACAGATTCGTCACCAAACCTAACATTTATTGTCTCTATTATTTTATTGGTTTCGGGAATCCATACCCTGTAGCCTTTTGTAGACATTGCGTAACCCACTAAAACACCCTTTTTAGCCTTTGGATCGAATTTGGAATTTCTTAGTTGTTTAGGTACCCCCACATATGCCACCGTACCAAAAGGTCGTAAATGTCTTATGGATGGTTTATTACCACAATAATATTCGAAAGGAGTTTTTTTCTGAGTTTTGTGACATATTCGGTTAAGAGTGTATGCGATGTATAAGACAGCTTCTGGCCAGAATTTGAGACTGAGTTTACTTTCATTGAGTATTGAGCGAGCCCCGTCCATTATTGTTTGATTTAAACGTTCTGAAACTCCATTTTGCTCCGGAGAATATACATTGGTAAATTCGTGTTTTATGCCATTGTCCTCAAAGAATTTGGTGAATGCTTCATTATCGAATTCCCGCCCATTGTCGCTACGAACTTCTTTTACTTTGGTGCCCAAAAACCTTTCTGCTCTTTTTACGTGGTTAGAAAATACCTTAAACACCTGTGTTTTACTGCATAAGGGGTATACTGACACTTTGCGAGAGAAGTCGTCTGTTATAGTTAGGAAATACTTCTCCCCGTTTCGCCCTGTTATTTGTGTCGGACCCCACAGATCAGTGTGTAGCAGTTCTAGAGGTCGTTTAGATCTTATTTGGTTTATTGGGCGGAATGATGTTCGTCTGTGTTTATTAATTTTACATGTTTCACATTCAAAGTCTTTACATTTAATGGGTGGTAAGCCCCTAACGCCATTACATTTTAGAGTATGTTCAATTAATGTGGAACTGATGTGCCCAAGGCGTCTATGCCAGAGTTTAAAATCATCTTTTTGAACGGTTGAGGCTTGGAAACGTACCTTTTTAGGATTTTGATTACGGTTAGTTTTAGGGTCTTTATTTCTATTTTTATGGTTAGGATCTGGATAGAGGCAGTAAATGCCATCTTTAAGAAAAGCACGAAAAAGTGTGCCAGAATCCCGATATGCCTTGACCCTTCCCTCACCTCCTTTGAACTTGGCACCCATCTTATCAAGTCTGGGACCTGAGATTAAATTATGTCTTAGACTAGGACAATACATGACGTCGCCGAAGCGAACCATTTCCCCATTTATTTTTAAATCCACTAAACCGGTGCCCTCGATAGGGAAAGTAGCACCGTCAACTGCAACAGCCAATTCCTCATTTTTTAAAGGTTTGAACTTAACATATAAACTTTTATCTTTACAGAAATGGTGGGAGGCACCTGTGTCAAAGACCCAGGCGTCTCCACCACATTTTATGTTACTCAGATTAGATTGTATGAGGTAATTTACCTGGCCTGTTGTCTTACGTTGACGTCGGTTGCGAGGCACATCTTTTCTGGATCTATGACCATCAGACTGAGCATGGACAGGACTGGATACGGAAGAGTCTTTCGATGAATTTCTGGAAAAGGAGGAACCTCTGGACAAAGAAGAATTTCTGGAACTGGAAGAGTCTCTGTACACCACGGAACCGGAATTGGAGGAGTCTCTAGGCATCATGGAACTTCTGGAACTAGAGCTAAAACAGGATTCCTGGCGGGTGACATCAGGCACTCTACACTGGCTCTGTAAATGTCCTCTGCGTCCACATTTGTGACACCGACCTCTGAACTTAGGCTTAAAGGAACACTTCTTTGAGGAACGGGCTCTGGAGAAATGAGACTGCACGGCATCCACTCTGTCGTCCTCTCGTAGTTTGATACGGGACTCCTCTGCGACTAGTTCTGTAAGAACACTTTTGAATGTGAACTGTTCGTCTGGCCATCGCAGAATCCCTTGCACCATGTTGTCGAACTTTTTCGGGAGCCATCTAAGCAATTGAAATGTGAGGTAAGTTTCTTTGATTGGCTCATTTATTGCAGCAAGTTGGTCAGCAAGCCTTTGGAGGCGAGCTGCAAACATATCAACGGGCTCTTCAGGTTGTATCTTACAGGAAAGAATTTCGCCAAATAATTGCATATGGCGTGCCCGGTTATCAGGCTGAAAATGCAATTTAAGTTTAGTCCAGGCTTCATGAGGGTCGTCGATATTTTCTATGATTCTCCGGAATTCATTTTCCACATTTAAATACACTATTGATAGGGCAGACCTGACTCTGGATTGGTATTCTTTTGTCGCTACAGAGTCACTTTCATCAGGAGCCTTTTCAGTGCCATTAACTATGCTCCACGCATTTTTATCTAATAGTAGATACTTTACGTCAGCTGCCCAAGTTCCATAATTGTGAGAATTCAGTTTTGTTATGCACACCTGTATGTTAGCCATGGCCATGATTTAAACAGAAGGTATTATATAAAAAAGGAGGAAAAAATTTTTTTTTTTTTTTTTTTTTTTTTTAAATAACGTACTTAGTAATCAGATAGTACATAAACAAAAATTTTAACAATTTATAAGTGATCCAGAAAAAAAACCTTTTTGTATTTCATCTCAATAGGAAAGAAAAAAACATATAGCCTTCAAAAAAATTTTATATTGCGGCCCCCCCCTCTAAAGTGACTCGGAGGTCCAATGGCCGCATACTACAAACAACTGTCAAAAAATTTTTTTTTTTGAAATGTCACCAATTAGGTTATGGCCGCCGTAAAGGGTTTAAAAGCGTATTCGCTTCTGGCCCATAACCCGTGATCGGTTCTATAACAAGAACCGTCTAAAACAAAATAAAATTTAGCAGCTTATAACAGTGTAACTACGGTGACCTAAGAGAGTAAGTATTGGTGACATTGTGACAGTGTAGTGTAAGACATTAAAGAAACTGTTTTTCAGTAAAATAAGGCTAACGTTTATTAACGAAAAATAAGTGCAGGTTTAAATAAAAACATGTATAAATCCAGGTGAAAATTATAACAGGCATAACGTGAACAGAAACAAGTTCAGTTAAAAATTATTCTATGTCATGAAATAATATTCAGATTTAAATAAAAATATGTATAAACTTAGATGAAAATATAACTGGTAAAATGTAAACAGAAAATAAGTTCAAATCTGTATTTAAATTAAAAACATTCTATGTAATGAAATAATATTACTTATTGAATGGCATGGCATGGCATATAACAATACTAGGATAGCAATGAAAACAAAACGGACTCACGTATGGATGACTGCTCTCGACGTACTGAAAGAATTCCCATGATATGGCACACCAACTATTTCGATGAAAAATCTTAAGAAAACTGAAGATAATAATGTCCACAAATAAATGAGTATGAAGACGTAATTAACAACACAAATGGACTATGACCGCTGGTAAAATGAAACACGGGCGAAGTTGATAAACCTTTTTCCACAATCAAATGTCCAGCAATGGATTTAGCGTAATTAAACAACTAGATGTTAACTTTAAAACTTTAAAACTGGATGAATTAAAATACATTTCTGAAACTATATCATATTGACGTTAACATCAATTATCTTGAGACATAACATCACTTCAAAATCCCCCGCACAATCTATCTCCGCCGGTTTAAATAGCAGCGGCAATCCGAGACTGGATACGCCCCTCCGAGTTGAGCAAGCGAGTTCCTGACTTGCGATGGAGGAAATGCAAGACAGCCATTTGCGAGTTGCGAACCGCGATGCTTGCGAATTGCGACCGAACGAAACGATAGAACCTGGATGAACGTACCCATCAGCGACGATCGGAAAAGATAAGCGATTGATTTGAACATGTAAACAAAAGATCGGAAGATTGAAAATTGCCGGCAAAGAAGAAAAATGGAAGTTGGAACAAAATATAAGATAGTAAGCCATGCCATTTTACAATATTACGATATATATAATTATGTATTTTAGAGTGTTAAGGAAGAAAAATGGCTGACACCTTTCATCAGAACAAATTTTTTGAGAGTCCGAAAAAAATAGTTCTGGATAATCGAGGTTATTGATATTAAATAGGCTTCCTATCATTCTTACATACTAAGTACATACAAAGTTTCAAGTCTCTATCTCAATTTGTTCGGGAGATAGAGCGATTAGAGACAGACACAAAGACAGACGGCGACAATTAAAAAAAATAAAATAAAAATTGCATTTTTTAAATTAAAATTAGTTTTTTTTAACCTTAAATCTGACTTTTACAGTTTTTTTTCACCCTGTGTGTACAGAATACCTACCATGAATTTTTTTTTTTCCAAAACAGTTAAAACTTCTAATTGCTAATATAATCTGTTTTAATTAATAAAATTATAATTATCAGTTATAACTTAAATTATAAAAACTGCAAATTATTAATTTCATTAATTAACATACTATAACTTTATGTACATATGTGGGGGGGGGAGTATACACCCCCTTTCTAATTCTTCAACAAATTATCGTGGAAAAAGTTACTGGGACCAAACGATTGGAAATAATGTGTACTTTTAAATGATGTTTAGGGCTCCATCTACGAACCCAAACTTAGTTTTTTTCAATGGCAATACTCAATTTTGACAAGATATTTCAAATCTTCGGTTCAAACTATGCTTAGACACCAAATTTGGAAAGCAGAAAATTAGTTCTGACCATGGAGAAATTGAAACATATACTAGAAATCCAACAATAAGGGGCCGTGCATATATAACATTATCATTTTAGGGGGAAGGAGGAGTCTGGCACATGATATCTTAAGATATCTCTGGAGGGAGGGGGGCTTTGCCTTTTGATATCAATATCATTTTTGATCAAATCAAAATTTTCTATTTATTTGAAACATAGTCTTTGATTCAGACTAGTATATCACCTTTTTTTAGCCTATTATCTATTTTTATGAAAATACAAAGTTATTATTAAAATCACTAAATTATTATAAAATTATCTAATTCTAAAATATGGGATACTCCATCGTTTGACATTCCTATTCATTTTCATATGTGTATGTATATAAAATCATAATATACATCACATATTTGAAATGAAGCCTGCGTTTACTAATAAATAAAAGACAAAGAATGCTGTACACTTATTTTGTTGGTAACAATTTCTATCCGTCCCTTATCCTTCATCTGTTCGTGGCAAGTACAACAAGACTTTATGCAATATGTAACAAAAAATTATAAAATATGTTTAAATTGTAACTATTTCTTTTAAATGTTATTTGAAAAAAGCCATGTTTTATTGACTTCCCTCCATTTGTATCAGTAAAATATGTGAAAAATAAGTTTAACCAGTTTTGTATATTACCCTAAACAAAAGAACTAAATTCTAAAAATATAAAAAAAAAAAATTACAATAACGATATCATTACCAGGGAGGAGGAGGGGGGATTCGAGGGATGATAACATATATCGAAAGGGAGGGAGGGGGATCCAAAATCACCAAAATGTTGATAACATATCTGCACAGCCCCTAAAAGGAGGCCTGTCACAGATGGATAAATATTTGGGACATTTGAAATTAATAGAGATGCACCGGATGTGGATTTTTGCCAGATACCGGATAATAGATATCCGGTGCAAAATTTTACCGAATATCCGGTATCTGGCCCAATAATTTCTCATTTTTAATTTTAATAATATTTCAATTTTATGCTTGTTTAAAGAAAAAAAAAATTATTGCAATTTTATACTATGCAAGTATTAATAGATTTTAATTCACTTATTAAGTCAAAGTTACTTAAAAACAAAAGAATAGTAATAATTAAATATTGAAATTTAATATTTTTCCTTTTCAATTTTACTTATAAAACTTCTACCTTTACATGCATATTTTTTTCTACCTTATCTTTAGTCTATCACCAGATGTAGGTGGTGTCTTGATTTTTTTTTTTAGATGCATTGTATTGATTAACTAACAGGGAAATTTTTTTTTTTACCCTGTTGACACATAATTAACAAAAAATGGGATAGTTATGTTTGTTACTCCTCTTGACTCTGAGTGAGAATTATAGTTTTCCTATTAAGCTCTTTTTGCATTGTAGAGCAAGTCTCAGAATGGTCACTTGCAATTTTAACATGATTGGATGGTGTAATTCAATTGCTTTGAAATTTTTTACTAAAATATGTTTAAAAAAAAAATGCAGTTTGTATATTTTATGATTTTTTTTCTTTTGTTTTTACCACAATTTTTTCTACTGTTGACAGCTTAACTTGTGAATTGATGTTCCAGCAAAATTTGAATGGTTTCTTTAATATCAGCACCATTTTGTTCTTGATTTTTTTAAACAAACACATTTTCAATCTGGTGTATGAGCATTAATAAATAAACTCCTTAGTTTGCTGGAAACTTTATATTTCTACATTGTTTTTAATCCTCAATACTTTAGCACTTACAAGATGGCCCCGTTGTACACATTTCTGACTCAGAATTTTTGATGTATTAACAGCAACTTCATAGAACTTTCAGATTAGATATTTATACCTTCCTCTTTTGTTGATACTCATAACTCAAATTAATAATAAAGTTATTAACAAAACACTTGAGAAGAACTATAAAAGTCAACTACTTCATTGCTGCAATTAAAAAAAACTGAAAGCAAAGCAAAGTTGAAATTGCAATTGATTTTCTAGTTTTGATTTTACAATTACAGTTATGACTGAACACTGCAGTTAAATTGTTACTGGTGAAAATTACAATAAAACTTTTGAGAGATGTAAAATTACTTCATTACTGAAATTTAAGAACAAATAAGAAAAATAAAAAATTTGGAGTTGTAGTACACATTTTACTTTTAGTTTTACAATTGCTGCTATAGGTTATATGACAAAATATTGTCATATTTTAAATATATCTTCATTTACATATAACCATTATATTTTCATAATTGTGAAAATATATGAGTATTTATTTTTGTTAACATTACTTTTTAGTAAGATAAGGTTCGCAAGGAGCAAATTAATTTTACATATTTTTAAAAATGTAAAATGCAGAATTAAAAAAATATTTCACTATCCGGCAACCGGATATTAAAATATTCGGCCGGAACGGATATCCGGTTTGAATGCCGAATAAGCAGGATATCTGGCAGGAGCCGGATATCCGGTGCATCCCTAGAAATTAATCTATTATATATTTTTTTCTCTTTTAATATCATTAAGTAATTGTTTATTAGCCTGTTTTATTTTAAACAAGAAAAGAACAAATAAATTAGCAAAACATTAATACAAATAAAAAATCACTTGATCACTTAAACACATGAAACATATTTAATGTCAAGTGAATGCAATATTTCTGATCACTCATTATTGGTATTATTGTTATAGTTTGACAATTCTTTGGCTAACGGGATAAATCAAGTAGTATAAAGTATTTTTAAAGCAACAAAATGTTTTAAACTTTTGTAAAAAAAAAAATCTTTCTGCAGATCAATTCAACAGCTTATTAAGATTTTGCTGCATTTGACGAAAATTTATATCTACTGTTAAACCTTGGAATACCTTTTAAGTTTCCCGCCAACCTCCCCTTTAAAAAATTACAAACGTTCAATCCCAATACAAAATATTACTCAGAAAAAAATTTCTGCATAATTTTTATCACTGAATGCTTAAAACTTAATAAAAACCTATTGAACATTGTTAAGAATGTTAAATCAAGAGTCTAAAAAAAAAAAAAAAATTGTTCATATTAACATTTTACTTTAAAAAATAACAAAACTTAGTATAAATTAACAAAACTTCATAAATAACATACTTATACTGGTAACAAAAATCTAAATATGCTTTCAAGGATATAAAACAAACTGATTTTTAAAGATAAGTATATGCAAGAGAAAGCTGCCCTCTTATAAATCTTTGAAAAGATAACAAATTTTCAAAAAGTACCGACACTATATAAATAATAATGAAAAGCTGTTTCTGATTGTAATTAAACTTGTTGCATTACTAATTTCATGACATGACAAAATTAAAACTGATTGTTGTATTTTGGGATGTGAAGAGAAATTTGGTTTCTCATGTCCTAGAAAATACCAGTTGGATGTGCCAATCCCAAATTTTCTTATATCTCATCCATCTTAACATTTCAAAAAATAGTTACAGATGATGACGCTGCAGTATTATTAGTTCAATACTATATTGACTTTAATTTTCATTTTAAATTTTTGTTTCAGTCAGAGTAAAAACAAGTTAATCTTGACCTTGATATTTATTTATTAAAATCAATAGTTTTTATTTATTCTGTTTTGCATCAGCTGTTTCCAAATAGTCGGCTTTAGCTGGATGAGAGTTTCCATTGATACACAGCTGCCACTGGACAACAAAATTATGAAAAACAGAAAAAAATATACAAAAATCACAATCACAGAGCCCCTTTCCAACAGAATATTTCCAAACTCAAGCAGGATCTGCTACCCATAACCAAAAACATACTACAAAAAATCCTGTTCACTTCTACTCATAACTGCATACACTTTTTCATGATAAAATAAAGAAAATGATACAAAAATCGCTATTACAGCAACCTCTTCTTGCAGAATATTTTCAAAATCAAGGACAAACTGCTGGCTGCAGCCTAATACATACACAAAACATTTGGTTCAATTCTATGCATAACTTCATACACATATTGATGGCATAACAATGAAAATGGCACACTAAAAAAAAAAACAAAAATCACTATCTCAGAGCTCCTTTCAAGCAGAATATTTACAAATCTACAGAGGACCTGCTAGCCAAAAAACATACACAAAAAATCTGGTTCAATTCTATGCATAAGTTTACACTTTTCAATGGTACAATAATAAAAATGGCACAAAAATCCCTATTTCAGCACCATCTTCCCACAGAATATTTCTTAATTGAAAGAGGACCTGCTTGCCATAAATACATACACAAAAAATTTGATTCAAATCTAAGAATAATTTCATATACTTTTCGATAGTACGGTAACAACACACAGACAGATGGACACACAAACAGGCAGAACATTTTGTATAAACATGCTTTTTGGTATATTTGACCCCTAAATTGTGTAAATTCATTGAAAACTGAAAGTCGAAAAAAAAAAAAATTCGATTACTAAACTTTTTTATGTAGAAGATAGAAGAAAGTAAAAATAATAAAGAAATATCAGGTACAAATTACTTACAACAGAATTCTGATCTTTTCCAAAATTAGCTGCAGCACCTAAATCGATTTTGCGATTGCTTTTAGAAGAGCTTTTGTTTTCTATATTATTGCTATGAATTTTAATATTCTTGACTTCAGTAACATTCGTATCTTCATCCTTATATTCTACCCTGTCATCATTTTCTGTTCTATCTTCATCATTACTATAAAGAAAATTACACAAACTATGAAATTTTGCTGAAACAAATTATATATGCACATTTGTATAACAACCTCTAAAAGTTTATCTTAACAATTACTAAATAATGCATCTCAAAACATTCCAAAATTATTTTTATTTATTAATAAAACAAATCTGAATTTTTAAGCATTGTTAAAAAAGTGTGCGCCCAGAGCTAAAGTTCCAAAAGAAAATTTTAAAATACCTTACATGTATACATTTCCAAATCAAATTAAATTCTAATAAAACAAAACAAAATTCTAAAAAAATCTTTTTGAAGATACATGACAAAATTTTATACAAAAGACACAATGCTAATCATAATGCTAAACCATAGATACCATTATCTCTTAATTATTCCAGAGTTTGATCCAAGATAAACATGTTTAAAATCAGAAAGTACACATAATTAAATGCATCTTCTTTCAAATTCATTTCTAAATTATTGGTCAAATAAAATTTCCAGTTGAAAACATGCTTGTCTGGATCAGATTCCGGAATAATTAAGAGATGTTGGCATCTATGCTAAACTAATTTTTTTTTGTTTCATTTTAAAACTATTAAACAGGAATGGAATTTTTATTATTTTCAATAAAAACAAACTATTTTTCACACAATTTACAAAGTGTGATGGGGATTTTCAAAGTAGGACAATGGGGGAAGGGATTTACACTATGACATCATGCCTAAACTATGAAATTAACCATTGTTTGCAAACAGCATACTTATAAAGCTCATAAAAATGTATTTTTATTCAAAAGATAACATAGATTTTTGTGAGAAAATGTGAAAGATAGTAAGTAAATTAAACAATCTCGAAAATATGGTATAAGTTGTACTTTTGAAAATTCCCTGCACCATAAATCATATTTTTGAAAATTCCTGCACCATAAGACATTTTTGAAAATTCCAAATTTCTGAAAGAATATCAAAAGTACTTGGAATGCTTTTAAGGTACAACTCTGTTATCCCGTCGACCGATTTCGCCAAATTATAAAAATCGCCAGACTAATAGCCAAATTATACATATTGACATAATTTTTATTTTAAATCAGGGTTGGTATAAAAACCGTTTTTTTTTTAAACCAAAAAACTGGGTTTTTTTTGGTTTAAAGAAGGTTTTTTTTGGTTTAAACCGGGTTTTTTCCCCATCATTACTTAAAAAGCATTTGCAAGAAAAAAAACTGAGTTTTAGAAAGTCATGATTTTTCTTTTGTAATTAATGTTAAACATTCACATTGGTACTTAATTTTTTTATATAATTAAATAATTAAAGCATATAAAAATTATAATTCAGGGTTGCCACTCTAATCTTGAAAAAAAATTCCCTGTATTTTCCCTGTACTGCAACGCGTTTATTCTATGTTGAGTGTGCAAAAATATATGCGTGTATGTATGTCACTTAACTACCTTGTAATTTACCATTACCCAACTAATTGAGAAAATATAATACATTATATAATATGAGCAAATAAAAAAACTCTTTAAAGTTATTACACTTATTAAATCCCACATTTTACATTAATAATAATAAAAACAGTACAGTAATACTCAAGCATTCAGCTAAAAAATACTTTGAAATATTTACCACTCAACTGCAAAAAAGACAAAAATCGCTGTTTAAAAGAAAAAAAAAACCAGCAATTTTTGACATAATTTTTTGTTACGGCAATTTTTGACAAAAATCTGCGTTTTTTCATGCTTTTTTTTAACAAAAATCGCCGGATTTTTTGACGAATATTGCCTTTTTTTCGACGAAAATAGCTGTTTTCTTTAAGAAAACCATGTTTTTTTTTTTTGCGATTCGATGAAGAAAATTGCAGTTTTTTTTCGCGGCTTTTTGATAAAAATCGCCGTTTTTTAACTATCTTTTGACAAGAAGTTTTTTTTTTGACGAAAACAGCATTTTTTTGCATTATTTTGTCGATAATCGCGGTTTTTTTTTCGCGATTTTGGGATCTTTTCACAAAAATTACATTTATCGCAATTTTTGAGAAAAATCGGCGTTTTTTCATGCTTTTTTTTGTTGTGAAAAAGTTAGTTTTTCATCTGTATTTTACTTAGGTCTCGCGTCCCTGAGATGTATTCTTTGTTTTCCTGCTTAGCACATCGATCGCGATCGTAATATCGTCGATGCGCGATGTCTAGAGTAAACAATCTCTCATGTTTCTAGTTCTTTCTATCTTCTGACGTAACTTCCGTTTGCAGGAAGTGTTTATTCATTACGTATGTATTACATCATCGCCACGTGCCGCTCCTGATTGGATGCTGAGACTGCACATGCTTTGCGCATGCTTTGAGCTGCTTGAAAGCAACTATAAATACTTCTGAAGAGCTGAGTCTTCTCTTCTGTTTGCTTTACAATGTGTTGATGTGTGCTGTACTAGTCACGCTAGTTTGTGCCTTTGCAAGTAGCAAGGCTTAGTTCATTTATTATGTTTTTAATTTAATAAATAGTTTTGTTTTAACTTAGCCATTTTTATTCAGAAGTCACCATGTCTGTCTTTCTTTACACTTTAAGGCCTGGTGGTTTTTTTCAAACTACCCTATATTTATCAAGATCCGGTTATGGGCCGAATGTGTTTTAAATTTAAGGAATATAAATATTTAATTAAGTAAAGTGAGATAAGATAAAATTTGACTCTGGTGAATGGCCAAGAATACTTGAGAAGGGGGGCCTGTGATGCCTTCAATGTTGACTCAAGACAGCTGTTGTTTTGATAATGCGGTCGGCAGATGTTTTGATTATGCACTTCATGAAAAAGCTCCATTTTGTTTCTCTTTCCTGGTGAAGATTAAATGAAAGTGTTTATCAGATAGATGCAAGGCAATTTATCTCTTTTTAAGTGGTGTGCTTGCAGCTGATAACGATGTGCCGTGAAGTTGTTTACATTTGAACTGCTGATAACAAGCTTGCTGCTGGTGATGTTTGTGCTTACTTGTGGTTCTTGTGGTTTACATTACAGCTGTTAAAGAAAGTGGATGGTGTTTTCCTCCATTTTGGATAGTTGTTTTAGTGTGAATTATTGAGTGCTTACGGTGTGCCATAGAACTTTCTCATCATGATGGAAGTTTTTTTTTCAGATAGACACTGAATAATTTGGACTCAAGTTTATTTTTATTTGAACTTTAATGGCTTACTGCAATATATTACTTTATTGAATTAGTTTATAGGACTTTTTTGGGACTTTAAAAATTTAAATATTTTACTTGTTTTTGAAAAAAAAATTTTTTTTTTTGGTAAAAGTTAAATGTTAGAATTTGTTGAAAAAATTTAATTACAGGTATTTAATTGAAATAATTGGAATTTAAAGGTTTATATTTTTGATATATTGTGTATAATTGAAAGGTTAATTACTAAATATTAATTTGAATTAGTTAATGAAATTTACTGGTAGTTTATGAATGTTGTATTTTAAAGTATATACTATTGTTGAATGGTTCCTTTTAATATTCTATTGAAAGTTTAAGAGTTTCTAACATTCTTTTATAACATATACAATATTGTTAAATATTTTTAAAGTGTTTTGAAATATAATTGAATTTTTTTTTTTTTACCTAAATGCAAAATGGAATTTTCAATTCAAAAGCTGAATAGCAATAACTATTCCACTTGGGCAGAGGAAATGCAGGTCTATATGATGGATCGTGGTGTTTGGGAATTTGTAGAGAAACCAGATCTTAAACCACCTGCTGATTTGGCTGGGAAGGAACTTAGAAATTTTGAGTTGCGTAGAGATAGAGCATATACCTCAATTTATTTGAACATTGAGAAGCCGTATCGTTCTATTATAAGCGATACTAAAGATGCTTATGTAGCATGGAAAAAGTTAAAAGAGCGATACCAGCCAACATCGCGTAGTAGGATTGTCAGCTTATTGGATAAATATTTTTCATTGAGGTTTAGTAATGGAGATGACATTAGTATTTATGCAGCTAACCTTAAAAAGGTAGTTAATGAATTAGCAGATGCTAACCATAAAATGGATGAAATGTATCAGTCTTTTCAACTTATTAGATTTCTACCCCCTAAGTTTTCAGGAATTGTTCAGTCAATTTACAGGTGGGATGATACAAAGTTTACTTTTGATAACGTTTTAAAAGAATTGTTAGTTGAAGAGGATAGACTGAGACAGTGTCATAGTGACCTTGAGCGCGTGGATGCATTTGCATATAAAGTTAAAGTTAATAAACAAGATCATAAAAATAATAGTGTCAAACCCAATAAACAGAAAGAAATTAGATGTTTTAATTGTTCTGGTTTAAACCATTTTTCCTCTAATTGTCCAGAAAAGAAACCAAATTCTACTAAATTTCAGGGTAAAAAGTCGAAGCCAAAGGGGAATTTCAACAGGGACAGTTCGAGTTATATTGTAGAGGCTAACTACAGTCAAGGTAATAAGAGTCCTGATGATTTGTCTTGGGTTGTAGATTCCGCCGCTTCTTCTCATTTTTGCCGTAATAAAGACTTATTTGTTGAACTTAGACCAGCAGGTGATACAACAGTATCTGTTGCTATTGGTGAGGAATCTTGTCCAGTTGAGGGCATAGGTAAAGTAGAATTTTTGGTAAAAGTAAAAGGTGCCCAAAAGAAAATAACTTTAAATAATGTTCTTTATTCTCCTAAGTTAAGAAGGAATTTGTTTGCTGGATGTGCTGTGGATAAAAAGGGGGGCAAATTTGTTGGCAAAAATGGTAAAATTTTTGTGTATAATTGTAAGGGGGAATTAGATTTCTTCGCAAAAAGAGAAAATGGCTTGTATTTTCTCAGACCAAAATACCCTAATAATGTCAGAGAGCATGTAAATTTAACTCAGTCTACGGTATCTGACCTTGAGGCTTGGCATAAGAAATATGGTCATATCAACACAAATTATATAGTTGAGACCAGTAAAAATGATAGAGTTCGTGGGTTACCTAGATTGAAAAATCAGGAACTTAATTGTGAACCTTGCCGTTTAGCAAAGAATCGACGGATAAGTTTTAAACCATTACCCGGGAATAGAACACGTAAGCCTCTTGAGCTTATTTTCACCGACGTTTGTGGACCAATGCCAGTCCCTTCAATCGGTGGTTCTCGTTTTTTTGTCTCTTTTATAGATGACTTTTCAAAGAAGGCCGTTGTCTTTCCAATTAAGAGTAAAGATGAGGTTTATGAAACTTTTGTTAGATTTAAAAATAGAGCAGAAAGGTTCACAGGAAACAAAATTAAAAGTATAAGGTCAGATAATGGGGGTGAATATTGTAATGACAGATTTAAACAGCTTTTTGACAAGGAGGGAATACATCATGAGAAAACGAATCGGTATACACCGGAACAAAACGGAACTGCGGAGAGATTCAATAGCACTGTAAATAATGGGATTCGAGCAATGTTGAAGGATAGTAATTTAGACCAAAAATTTTGGGCTGAGGCAGCAGTCTGTTTCACTTATGTTTGGAATAGAGTTGTCCACCAGGGGCAATCTAAGACGCCATTTGAATTATATGGTGGAAAACGTCCTTCAGTAAGTCACTTAAAGCCGTTCGGATGCACTGCATTTATAGGGATCCCCAAACAACTCCGTAAGAAATTTGACATGCGTGCTACCAAAGGTATCATGGTTGGTTATGCGGGACAGACCAAGGGATATCGAATTTACAATCCTGAAAAGGGTGTTGTTGAGGAAACTCTAAATGTTAGTTTCAATGAAAATGAGATGTTTAGTGGTCGCGTCCTGGGCACCATGGGTCGTAATTCTGAGAACGGGAAAGTTTTGCCTAAGAGTAGAGTCCAGTATTTTGATACAGATGAATCTGATTCTGATCAAAATAAACTGTCAGAATCTATAAAATCTCTAGGCTCTCCCGAAAAGGTATTGACACACTCCGAAACAGAAGAGTCGGATAATAAATCTCCAGTGCAGGATAATTTAGATTTTGAAAAAACTCCTTGTGAGGCTATCAAATGGGTCAGAAAAGCTGTTATGCGAAAAGATAACTCTCAGAATGATATATATTACGGTATTGAAGGAACAAATACTAGGCTTAGATCTCATAAAGATGTGGAAAACTATTGCAGAGCAAGAAACATTGAGTACAGGAAGGAATTTTTTAGTTTTAAAAAGAAAGATAATTATTCTGGTGTAGAACCCCGTCCCAAAGTTGAGCACCATGAGGCTAACATGACTGAGGTAAAAGTACCGTCATCTTATTTTGAGGCTGTACATTCTCCTTTTAAAAAGGAATGGTCTAAGGCAATGGATGATGAAATTTCAACCATGAGAGAAAGGCATGTGTGGGAGCTTGTCCCCAAACCTAAAGATCAGAAAATTTTAGGCAATCGCTGGGTATACTCCATTAAACGTAATGAGAAAGGCGAAATTGCTCGTTATAGAGCAAGACTTGTCGCACAAGGTTTTAGGCAAGAAAAAGGTATCTCTTACGAGGAGGTTTATAGCCCAGTGGTTGATTTTTCCCTTATAAGACTATTTTTCAGTATATTATTCTGTTTCTTTGGTTGGGTTCATCGTCAAATCGACATTAACTGTACATATTTATATGCAAATTTATCAGAAAAGGTTTTTATGAGTCAGCCTCAAGGGTATGTGGATAGAGAAAAATCTAACTATGTTTGTCACCTCAAGAAGGCAATCTATGGTCTCAAACAAAGTGGACGTGAGTGGTACTTTGAGCTTCAGCATGTACTTGAGGAATTAAATTTTAAGAAATTGAAATGGGCAAATTGTGTTTTCATATTTAAAAGAAAAGTTCTATTGTTGTATGTGGATGATATAATACTTTTTGGACAAACAGAAACCTTAGTTTCTGAAGTTATAGATCTTTTAAAATCTAAGTTTGACCTTAAATTATTGGGACGTACAAAGAAACTCCTAGGTGTAGAATTTGATGAGAGGGATGGTAAACTTTTCATCCACCAAAAAGGTTATATTGAAAAGGTTTACAATATGTTTAAGGAATATAACCCCCCAATTACTTCTCTCCCAATTTCTAAAGGAGTTGTGTATTCGAAGTCAGATTGTCCAAAAGATGACATAGAACTTGATGATATGCAGAATATTCCATATCGCAGTCTTGTAGGATGTCTTGCCTTTATAGCTAACAGGACTAGACCTGACATTTGTTTTGCTATAAATCTTTTCTCCCAGTTTCAGGAAAATCCTGGACCAATTCATTGGAACGGGTTAATTAAGCTACTTGGTTATTTGTATGCTACTCGAGAGAGGAAGCTTGATTTATCTAAGATTGATAACCTTAAAGTAAGCTGTTTTAGTGATGCAGATTATGCCACTAATCGTGACGATAGGAAAAGTATGGGAGGTTTTTTATTGCTTTTTGGTCAGGCACCTGTTTCTTGGAAGACTTTCAAGCAAAAGTCTGTTGCCCTTTCTACTATGGAGGCAGAATTTATTGCTCTTACTGAAGCTGCAAAGGAAATCACTTGGGTTAGACACATACTCAGTGAATGTTTTGAGATGGGTTTGTTTAAAGATGAAATAATTAGTTATGAGCTTTATTGTGATAATAAATCTGCCATAGATTTTTGCAAATCTCTTATTGAAAATGCTAGGTCAAAACATATTGATGTTAGATTGCATTTTCTAAGAGATTTGGTATTTGAGAAGTTATTTAATTTGTGTTATGTTAAAAGTAATGATAATTTGGCAGATGTTTTTACTAAAGCTTTGGTTAAAGTTTATCTTCAAAATTTTGTCTCAAAACTCTTTGTATGAATACTTTAAATTTTTTGAATTTTTAAACTGTGTACTTTAAAAAGTCATAGTAATTTTTCAGGTCTTTGATATATCTTCTAGTATTTCATGTGATATTTTAAGTGTTATGAATTTAACTTTTATGCAAGTTCTAAGAATAGTTTTAACTTTCTAAGAAATTTTGAAATGCCTTATTGCAATAGTGCTCTAGATGTCTAATCATTGGACTACTGGTATGATTGAAACTTACTTTAATGTAGTTTGTCATCATTGGGATTGTTGTTTTGTTGTCTGGTATATATATGCATTTAAAATGTTGTCATTGTTTTTCAATTATTGCATTTATTATTTATATATGTGTATTTTTCTTCCATTGGTATGAGTCTTGCAGGCAGTCTTGGTTTCTAATTGGAAGTGGCTTTTAAGATGTTTGAGTATTTGCTATATAGTACGGGATATAGTCTCTTGAAGTTTACTTTTTATAGAACATGTTTTAATGGGATCTCAGTGATTGCGAGAGGGGGGCCTAATGTTGTGAAAAAGTTAGTTTTTCATCTGTATTTTACTTAGGTCTCGCGTCCCTGAGATGTATTCTTTGTTTTCCTGCTTAGCACATCGATCGCGATCGTAATATCGTCGATGCGCGATGTCTAGAGTAAACAATCTCTCATGTTTCTAGTTCTTTCTATCTTCTGACGTAACTTCCGTTTGCAGGAAGTGTTTATTCATTACGTATGTATTACATCATCGCCACGTGCCGCTCCTGATTGGATGCTGAGACTGCACATGCTTTGCGCATGCTTTGAGCTGCTTGAAAGCAACTATAAATACTTCTGAAGAGCTGAGTCTTCTCTTCTGTTTGCTTTACAATGCGTTGATGTGTGCTGTACTAGTCACGCTAGTTTGTGCCTTTGCAAGTAGCAAGGCTTAGTTCATTTATTATGTTTTTAATTTAATAAATAGTTTTGTTTTAACTTAGCCATTTTTATTCAGAAGTCACCATGTCTGTCTTTCTTTACACTTTAAGGCCTGGTGGTTTTTTTCAAACTACCCTATATTTATCAAGATTTTTAACGAAAATAGCCGGATTTTTTGACGAAAATTGCCGGTTTTTTCGACGAAAATCGCTGTTTTCTTTATGAAAACCATGTTTTTTTCGCGATTCCATGAAGAAAGATGCCGATTTCTCTCGACTTTATGACGGAAATTGTCATTTTTTTCTCGACTTTATGACGAAAATTTTTTCACGGCCTTTTGATAAAAATCGGCGTTTTTTTTAACAATCTTTTGACAAGAACAGTAATTTTTTTTTTTTAAATATTTTGACGAAAACAGCATTTTTTTGTGATAATCACATTTTTTTCGCGATTTTGGGATATTTTGACGAAAATTACATTTTTCTAGCGATCTTTTCGGGAAAATCGCGTATTTCACTTGATCTTTTGACAAAATCGCATTTTAGTCACGAAAATCGTATTTTTTTCACGCGATCTTTTGATGATATAAAAAATCAAAAAAGCGGTAGTATCAATATGCGGTAGAATCTCATGCCTGTTTTGAATTGACGCGACTTGAGAAACGGAAGAGAAAGAACATTACGCGCAGTCGCAGATGGATGACATGAGAGAGAGGTGCTGTGTGGATTCAACTATTCGCATGGCAAAAAAGGGGTGTAGGCAGAAACATGGAAGAGCCGCTTTAAGTGAATTTTAGAGCCGTTTTTCAAGGGGTTTTCTTTCTTCCGCAAAGAGGATTTTATTTTGAAAGCAGAAAAAAAAAAATGTTTGGATATAACAGGAAAAAAAATTCCCTGTGTTTTCCAGGTTTTTTAGGATTTTTTCAAAATTCCCTGGATTTTCCCTGTTTTGAGAGGGTATTTTGAAATTCCCTGTGTTTTCCCGGTTTTCCCGGTGGCGTGGCAACCCTGTAATTAAATTACCTATAAGTTTAGCTTTCTTTAGGGAAATATTTATTGTTTAAAAAATGTTGAACTACTAATTTATTAGTATACTCATATAAGCCTTTAGATAATAATTAAAGAAATAATTATTATGTAGAACATAATGAGGGATAAACAAATATATTTCACTAAATCAACAAAAAATAAGCTAAAATAGAAAACATTTTCCTGTGCTTAATTTAGAAATCATTTACTGTATCAATAATATCAACATCAACAAATGATTATTAACCTTTTACTATATATATATTTATTTAAATAAAATACATCAATATGCATTTTTTTAATGCTAAAATAAATCACATGTGTATCAACATACTTGATTTATCAATGAGTGTAATATTTATACATATTGAGACATATGCTTTGAAAAATTACTATTTTTTTCCTTTTTTTTTAATACAAACTTTATTTTGCCTAGTTAAATATATTTAGGTAAACAATTTCTTTATAAAAACAATTCTATTTATTTAATTTTAATTAAAAGCTTAAAATAAAAAGACAAGTTTTGAGGCTTTTTCTAATCCCAATTTATTTCGTATATTTGTCTATACCAGTCCAAATGTTGAAAATATTCTTTCAACACTCACTGAATAGGCTTTTGCTGTTATAAGTTGTACAACTTCAGTAAAGACGGAGCTATTAAATTTCTTGATTTGAATTTGCTGACTCTTCCTTATTTTATATGGGGTAACTTCCTTTACTGCATTCTGCTCAAAAAAATGTTTTTCAAAAGGTGAAGATTGGCATAAAATTTACTATCAGTGCAAGCTAAAGTTATATGGATATTCTAGTTTTGCAAAATTTAATGCATCCTTTTTTTTCTTGGTCAGATCACTTTGACTGTACCACGATATCAAGCATGCATGGGTATTAGAGCCATTTTATACCTGGACTCAAAACACTCGGGATTTCTTTACTTAGTTTTTTCTCTTAATACTTTTTGAGGATTTTTCCAAACAAACTACATCAACAATGGAACAATTATTACTTTAGATATTATCCAGGGCAACTGCAATAGGCTTTAACAATTCAAACATATCTTCAACATTTCTTTTTAGATTAAAGTTAGTCATAGATAGAAACTTTTGAATATTTTTATCATTAACATTCCTATTTTCATCACAAATTATTGTGGGGTAATTTTTAAGGCAAACATCTAAGGCATCTTGAAAAACAATTCCATCAAATATAATAAGGGAGAACTAATTTGACAGCATTTGCATTGCATGCAATTTAAACATTTGGCTCTCGAGCCTGTTCTTGGTGTATTTCTATTTTCTTACCAGATTATATCTTTCTTTTTTCTAGTTTTAGACATCCTTTTACTTCAATATATATAAGTAGATTTCTTAAAGTAAAATATAGTACAAACAGAATAAAATCATAAAGTAAAACTCCAATGCAAGAAAAGCAAAAGGTTATAAAATCAATAGGTACAGAACAGAGAAAATTTACAATCATTCGTTCATTAGCATAGAGAACAAAGAGTAACCAATGGGGAGAATGACTTATGTTATGTCATCATTAATGCTTTGATATATGATGCAATTTAAATAGTAAAATTGTATCTTAGGCTATTTTAAAAAAATAAAAGGCTTAAAGAAGAAGCAAAACAAACAGCTTTTTTTTTTTTTTTTCCTCCATAGCTCACATTAAAAAAATTAGTTTGCCGTGTAGATTTATAGCTAGTAAGAAAAGTTGGGCGGATTAAAAGTGTTTGTCATTTTAAAAATTTATTAATGTCTTTTTAAAAAAAGCAAAAAAAAAAAAAAAGGCGGTGCTTGTAGCTTCCGCATAACTTGGATTTTGGATATTTTAATAATTGCATAAAATGCATGAAAACATTAGAAAAAAACCAGCATGGTTTTTTTTAAAAAACCACTTGGTTTAAACCATGGTTTTAACCACGGTTTAAACCAGCGTGGTTTTAACCACGGTTTAAACCAGCGTGGTTTTAACCAAACAACCCTGCTTTAAATAATAAAAAAACAAATAGTTAGTAGAATATTAATGGAAATACAAATAAAAAGTTGAAATAAAAATAAAAATCACTTAATGATGTTTTAAACATGTGCATTGTATTTAATGTCATTGAATGTGACATTCACGATCATCCATTATTGGCATTTAATCTTATAGTTTGGCGATAGTATTTTGATCGACGGGATAACAGAGTAGTACCGTTTTTAATAGTGTTTCCAGTCAAAACTTAATTCATAACCAAGAGATACTTATGTGTTTAAAAAAACTCATTATAGTTGATATTTTCTGTAACAAAAAATCTAATAAACTGAAAATATTTTCTCTTCATATGCTTTTTTTCCTTGAACCCTTTTTGTATAAAAATTGCAGCATATTTTGTTTCTGCTTTCTAATGTCATAAATTGTCGACAATCCAATTCTATACTCAACCCACAATGTTTTCACAAAGCCTTTCTAACTTGTTTATCAAGTCCATTTTTTCTAAGATAGATAAAAGGCTATATTTTAGATGCGTCATTCCCTGATTTTTAAAAAGACACTGTACTGAATCTAATAAATAAATAAACAAAAATTTCAGAAGAAAAATACACGTGTCCATCCTGCTATTTTTCTTTGTTTATAAGTTAGAAGTATGGAGGGAAAAGATGACTGATGCCAGATTTTTGAAATCACACTGTATATAAATTTAATGGAGTACAAAAGATTCTTAAGCTATGATAAATTCCCAATCCACAATGACGGAGGAGGTCATTCTTAAAATTTTAAATACTAGAACTTTATATTTTAAGTAGCGCTTAAGCAGCTGACTACAAAACTGCATATATATTAAGCGTTCAAAGATAATGCTGGTATCTGTCATAAATTAACATGCTGCGCCAGCTGGTGGCAGGGGTGCAAATGAATGTGCGGGTTTGACGTCATATATGTACAGATGTTTATCTCCGTATCTCTTGCGCATATTTTCTGAATTTTCTCTCAATCATGACAGATTAATCAAATCTACGAAATTTATTGCAAAATATTTTTGTTACAATAAAATCATGTACATTTAAAAAAATAGTCACAATATCATTTTAATTTCGGGAGAAAAAGTACTAACTAGTACTCATAAGTACCATATAATGCTACGAAAAATAGCGACTTTTACCCTAAAATTAAAATGACAATGCAACTTTTTTTAAATACACAGATTTTTTTTTATTAAAAATATGTGTATTTAAAAAAAGTCGCATTGTTATTTTAAGGTAAAAGTCAATATTTTTCATAGCATTATATGGTACTTATGAGTACTAATTAGTAATTTTTCTACCGAAATTAAAATGATATTGTGACTATTTTTTTAATGTATATGATTTTATCGAAACAAACTGTAACAAAAATATTTTGCAATAAATCTTGTAGACTTGATTAATCTGTCATAATTGAGAAAATAGCTTGAAAATTATTGTATTTTTAATATGAATTCTCGAAATAGCTTTGTCTGTCAAAAAAAAAAAAAAAAAGAGAGAGAGAGAGTCTAATCTATGATTTTAAGAAAATTATTGTCTAGAGCGTTAAATATTTAAACAAATAAATTAACAATATTTCTTTGTTTAACAAAACAACATTTAATACATATATTTAAAATTAAAGTTATTCCGAATATACATATAATGAAATAGGTTTTTAAATTAAAAGAATGGAATGTTTGCAAGTTAAATAATAAAAGTCCATAGAACCAAGAAAACATTGGATTTTTATCGTCTGCAATTGATAAATGAAAAATGGAGCTAAAGTTAAATATTTTATCTCATATTAAATTCTATACATTTCTAAATGTTGATAAACATTATATTATCATATGAAATACTACGGTGTATACCATTTTGTATAATTTAGCTCATTAGCAATTTAGTAAAATATGACACTATTTCAAAATTCTGCATTTATATAACTACTATTTACTAAATTTAATGAGTCATCTTTCATTACATTAAAAACGTAAATATTTTAATCAGCGATATTTGTATTGCATAGTTAAATGATATTTCATCTTAGTATATTTTATGTTAATATTTAGTCGTACTACACTTATCTATTCTATATTTATTTACAACATTTCAAACCAAAAACTTATTCTACGCAATATTTTAAAGTAACACTTTATAGAAACAAAAAAGTTTTGTTGCCATTCACACAAAAGAAAGTGCAATCTACTTAATAATCCTCTAGTTATGCACCCCTGCCACTAGATGGCATATGCCTTGAACCCCGCCTTTAATCTTGCAGACACCTCTTCTATAGGAGTTGGAATGCTTGAAATATATGCAGTATTAGCTGACTATGCTTAATGTGAGAAAGTAATTACATTTCTTCATTGTATTTACATTGTATAAAAAAGGCAAACAGACATTCATTTATTTATATTAATCAACTATGTAAGCATCTTATAGTAAACTTTATGTATTTCCTGTCTCACTAAATCTCTGCTAATGTTTTCACACACAAATGTAATCTATTACCTAAATCCCATAATGGAGGCTCAGTCACTGAATAAAAAAGATATTTTGAACAAGGATAAAAAAAAAAATAAATAAATAAATAAAATAATAATAATAATAATAATAATTTGAACTGAGTTATTCCAACTCTGAAACGTGAAAAGTAACTGGATAAGAAAATATCTTTAAAATTGAATGTACAATCCTTGCAAACACCCACTGGAGGCAAATTCAATAGAGTATGTCAGAAGAAATGTAGACTTTAACTAAAATTAAACTCTTTTGATTGGTAAATCACAAAACCCTCATAAAAATGAAAAGTATTTTCACAGGGTATGCAGACTTGCACATTTGGGTAAACTTTTTGCCTCACACAGTGCAACTTTAATCTATAGATGCAGGAAAATTGTAAGAAAGTAACGTTATTTGTGGAGAACTGTCCAGCCTACCCCAAGAGCATCTCAAGTTTTAAAAACATCCATGCAGAGTTTTTGTCACCAGATTCTAATGTGACTTTTTTTTTTTTTTTTTTTTTTTTATGTTATGCTTACTTTCTGCCATGTTAACAATATTTGTAAAAAGAAAGGATGGATTATGGGTAGTTATTTCTCAGAAGATTAATAGTTTTTTTTAATTACAAAAAAAAAAAAAAAAAAAAAAGATAAGGATAGAGTATAAAGTTACTCAGTATCACATGTTCTGCTAAAATTAACTACAGTTTAACCTCTAACTACAGAAACCTCAAAATAAGGGGCAAAACCTCCGGTCCCAGTCCCTTGGTATAGGACATGTAATGTATTTACCACTGAATAAGGGACACTCGATTTAAGGAACACTTGAAAATGAGATCAAAGGGACTCATTTTTTCATTTCAGATAATAAAGTAGTCTGTGATGAAAATGAAAATACAGATTTTTGTTAACTTATCCAACAGACAGACAGTCATGTTGATACAGGGGCATCTGACTCAATTAACAACTATTTATTTACCCACCATTCTGATTCGATATCAGTGCATTTATCCATATTGAAAGCAATGCTGAAAATTGTGAGGATGATTCTGAAAGTGAAGAGTAAAATAAAATTGTAACATAAAAAACTTTACAGATGCTTTTACGCTGCTCTCAAATTAAAAAAAGGCAACTTCTAAGTCATAAGTTTTAATTTATTTTTATTCGGAAATGCCTGAAACTAGCATAAGTTATTGTTCTGAAAATATGCAGTCGATCAATTTTTCTATTTTTTTGCAAATACAATTGATCTTTCAAAAAATATTGTCAAAGTAGACGATTTGAACTGAATTTCGACGTGAAAGAAATGTAACTACTCAAAAGAAAGGGTAGAAAGATGCCTTTGTCACGTGATCAAAATCGCTTATGTCTCAATGGGTAATTTATTTACAAAAAAAAATTAAAAACACAGTTCAAATCCAAATCACTTCCATAGTCAAATGTTCCAATTTTATACTTTTCCTTTAAAAAAGGAATTTGTAAACGTGTCCTAACGTTTTCTCATTGCTGAGCAGAACAATTTAGATATTCGTTCCCTTAAAATACGCAAATCAGTTACTTTTTTTTAAATTTATTTTTTATTTTTATTTATTTATTTTTTATTTTTATTTATTTATTTATTATTTTTATTTATTTATTTTATTTATTTTTTTAAATACTGCTGATAATGAAGAACTAAAATTTATAAGTATGGTAAATAAACATTTGAAAGATTTGTATTGAAAAATTGCAAATTCCGAAACAATTTCTTTTGATTGATTACTTGAAGTAATATTCTTTCAAATGGTTTTATATATTTTGCATGTATACAGTTTGCATAAAAATATAAATCAATAATTTTATAAATCATTTAATTTAATAATTTAGTAATGAATTGAAATTTTTAATTAATTCTCTTGTCTTTCTTTTATCTCATTAACACAATTTATGCACTTCAGGTACATTTAAATTTCCCCTTTAATGCTTTGTTATTTTTATGTCCTACTGAACTATTAATTAAAAATAATGCAAAAAACTCTGAATAAGGGACACCTCTATTTAAGGGACAAAAGTTCCTGTCCCATAGGTGTCCCTTATTTGGAGGTTTCACTGTATTGATGTTTTGATTTGTGTTAAAATATAAGTGTATGGATTTAGAAGTTAGTTTTTTTCAGAATTTTTTTTTAACTTTAATGAATTTTTTAAGCTTTAAAAACTTCATTTTTTTAAACCATAGGAAATATTGTAAAAAATTACATCTCTACATATTGTTAATTATATTTTACGGTGTCAAGATTGCTTATGGGCAGAGATGAGAGAGAAATATTTAAGGGAGAAAAGAAATTGGCAAAAATAGCCACATCAAAAGATGTAAGACACTATTCTTCAAGAAAAAAAGCATTTAACGATTTACTTAAAACGTCAATGTAATAGCTTTAAAGTACATATTTAAAATAAACAGCTAAAATAGCTTAAATAAATTTATAAACAAAAATTTGTACTAGAATAAATTATCACAAATTGCACATCATTTAAGAAATCAATTTAAGAATTTTAAGAATATTTTCAAACATCCCATTTAAGTGCAACTTAATTAGTTTTCAAATTAATTTTCAGCTATGAAATTATGCTTGAAATTGTTGAATATTTAATATGTGATTTATCACTTGCTAACTAAGCGTAGAAACCAACAGGGTGGAAAATTTCCGAGCTCAGGATTAAACACGGAACATAGATTAAATGGTAGAGCATTTGGAGCACTATTCCAAGGGTTCTGGTTCTGGGTTCAATTCTCGGCTTGGACATTTTTCACTCTGTTGATTTCTATGCTTAGTTAGCAGGTAATACATACCACGTATTAAAAATCCCATTTAAATTTTTGGTTAGAATTTTAAAAGTCAACTTCCTCCCTTCCTTTTTGTTACTAATATGAATTTTGTAAACACAATTTTTCGTATTAAAATTCTAAGAGCAATAAAAAAAGTAAAACATATACGTATATATATCTAAATTATAAGAAAAAAATTACAAAAAAGATAAATACTAATAAAATATTTTATGAAAGAAAAAACATAAAACCTTTGTTCTGGAGAATCTTCAAAACTTCGACTCCTTCCTAGATCAAACTTAGGTAATTTAGAACTGACAGAATCTACAAAATCATTTTTTGGCCAACTGTCAAATTTACTACTGCCACTATATTTACCACTGTAAAAAGAAAAAAAAATTACCATACAGTTCATAAATATGCAAACAGTTCATTTTTAAATAAAAAGAAAAAGCTTAGTTATAGAATACATTTTTAATTGGATTTTGTGCAAGTTTTTAGCAAAACTATCACATTTTCTACTCCAGATATCTTAAACCTGTAGTTCATCATGAGTTGCATGAATAACTTGATGCCAAAATCTAGGGTTTCAAATGAAAATATTTAGTTCGTTACTGGGCATTTCGATTTTTATGCAGAAGAAACAGGGGATTTTTGTTTCCAAGGTATTCCCCATAATTTGCTTTCTGTTGAACTCTGATTGGTCTTATTTTTAACAAATCTGAGTATTCAAATAATTCATTTAAAATCAAAAACAATACTGCAATCACATATATTCTACAAATATGATCAAATACATATTGTTATACTCAGGGGTGGGGAATTTTTCCAAATTCTTACCAGCCAAGGATTTATTTCACCAGCCCACAAGATGCAACACACACACAGTTGAAAATAGTTATGACAAAATCGCACGCGATTACAGAGAAAATTCCTATTACTACAATGCATTTTCATAATTCTTTTTTCTATAATATTAAGAAATATATATAACAGAGGTAAGATTAATGCTAGATAGAACTTAGTACCATATTTACACTGTAATAATTTGGAAAGTTAAAATATCTAGATTAAAAAAATGTTTCTGATAATCTGCTTATTGCCTTACAGTTTTTCAAAAACTAAAAATGCACTCGCCTTGTGAGAAAATCCACTCGCCATTGGCGAGCAAAATGATGTATTTCCCCACCCCTGGTTATACTGATTTTTCAGAAAAACCCATAATTCAAAATTACATCCGACTACAATCACTCTGGATGAAAAAAAATTCTGTATTGTATTAGATACATTTAAAATTACCACCAACACACTATGTACCCAATTTGCAATTGCAAATGATTTTTAGATCTTTAAACTCACTAGCTAACAATTTTTTATGAAAAATCAAAGAAAAAAAATAATTATTTGAATAGGTACAGTTAAAATAATGTAAAAAAGTGTATCAATTCTAAAAAAAAAAAAAAAAAACTAACATTGCTGCTGTAAAAGAATTTTTCGTAACTGTAGGTCTTTCTCTGTTTATATTTTAAAAAAAAAAAAAAAATTACTGCACATAAAAAATTGGTAGTTTTATACAGAAATGTTCAATAAACATGCTCAAGCAAAAATTCACATTTAAGAAATATATTAAGAGTTATATAATTTTAAAACCAAACAAAACAGTTTTGTTAAAAAAAAATCATAAGAATGAAAACTATGGGTAGTAATAAAATCCTCTTTTTGCAAGGATATGCTTGACAAACTTACAGTATGTAATTAATGTCTGGCTCAGATAAGAAAAATTATGGAACAGGTCTTGCTGACGGGACAAGTGATCATTCGAGTTAATTTTAAGGAAGTCTGGTATTTCCTTTTTCTTTCAATCGGTCATTCTAAGAATTATCATAGCCTTTTTCTGCCCTCCGTCTCTTATGGACAAAGTTCCTTCCCTGCAAGTTTTAGAACCTCCAAAAGCAGGAAACCTAATCAAGGTTTATCATGTCTCAGCCAGACAATATACATATATATATTTTTTAATTTATTTATTTTGTGCACAAATTCAGAAAACTCAGAAAGATATTGGCAATTGTTGATTTATTATAACACATTTTCCACAATTTGTCAATCAGCTTACTAAAGCTTTTTGAGTCTCCAGAATATTTAACAGGAGATTTTATACAAATTGCCTTAAAATGCTGACACCAAATTAAGAAATATAGTACAGTCTTGCTATTCTGAAATAATAGGGAACGAACATTGTTCAGTTTGGCAGGAATTCAGAATAGGTAGACTTCATTAATAATAATGTATTGATTTATTAAGTCAAAAATTAAGTGCAGAGACATCAGCAGTGACTTTCAAATGACTCATTACCCCTCTTCCTCCCATCTTTCAGGAATTACTACCAGGGTTACAGCATTGCTGCTGCCACAGAGTATTGACGTTATACAAAATTGTATAAATGGAGCCGACATGTGTTGTAAATAACCAGCTTTCAATCCAATTTCTTTTCAAGCATTTTCATCAAGCTTAGGTTACATGTATGCCTCTATTTCTTTTTATAAAAATAAATGTATGTTTTCTCAGAAACTCTTTTTAATTTTACCTGTTTTTAAATTAAGACAATAAATATTTTTCTGAACTTTATTCAGAATAGACAGATCTTCTGAATAACAGGCGTTCAGAGTTCAGATAGTTGGACTCTATTGTAAAATGGAATATTTCATGCACACATATTAAAAATTATCTCATGAAATTTCCATAATTCATTAAACATATTCATGTTTTTATTGCAGTTTACTGTTTGTACTATTCTTTTTCATATTTTCAGAAGGTGATGTTAAATTTGGATGAAAATCCTGCACATTATAAACAAAAAAAAAAAATAATTTTCTTACAGAAATTTTAACGACTTCATGAATATCCATGCTAGACTTGCTCAAAATGGCTTGTTACTGTCAAAATTGACTATGAGGGTTCTGTTTAATATTTCTGTGTATTTGTGTAAGCCTAGCATGGATATTCATGAAGTCATTAAAATTTCTGGAAAAAAAAAATTAAATAGATATGGATGGCTGAAAACATTTTTAAATTAAATTTACAGTTAGCTCCTAATTTGTTCTTGTGACTAATCTTCATAGAAAAATTAAAACCAAACAGCTCTTTACATCTTTGAAGTTCATGAACAATTTTGCCAAATATTTCAGTATATATTAAAAAAACATATACAGTTGTGGGGAGGAAAAAAGTACACACCTTCTACTAACTCCACAAAAAATTATCTTCGATTGAGCGATTGGAAGTAAAGTCTACTTTTATTTATGTCTATAAAATTTGCTTAGGGGGCCATCTACATATTAAAATTAACCCAAACAATTTTTTTCAATGGCAATACCCAATTTTAACAAAATATTCAAAATCGTCAGTTTAAACTATTCCTAGACTTAAAATTTCAAGTATTTGGATGATAAGTTTTTGAATTACAAATATTCAAAGATTAGTGCTTTTAATGTTAAATTGCCTTTTCATATTTTTATTAAACTTTTACAGGTTAATGTTCCCAATTAGGAACATAAGTTTAAAAATTTATTAAAAATTAAATTTAATCAAATTTAACTTGCAAAAATTGGCAGAAAATTAAAAGATGACTTGATTTGTTTTAAAATAGAATTTACATTCCTATCATTAATGAGGAATTGTACAGAAAATCCTAAAAATGATTAATAACCACTGGAAAATGATAAATCATAAAAATGATTTTTTGAAATAGATTTTTCCGAATTAGGTAACTTGATTTTCTGAAATAAAAGTTACATCCCTATCATTTATGGGAAAAGTACAGAAAATCATAAAAATGACCAATGACCACTGGAAAATGACTGGCGGAAATGACCAATGTTCCCAATTGGAAACATTCTGAAAATTATATATAAAAAATTTATTCCACAATATTAATGACTATTGACTAATATCCCTTAACTAAAGCATTAAAAAGGCATAATGTGCAAAAAAATAATTTAAAATATGCCTGGATCTGATTTTAGACTGTAAAAGTTTAAAATCTTCTGAAATTATACACCTAATGTGCCAATTTTTTGAGTAGCAATAATGCTAAAATATCCAAACATAAATACATTGGTTTTGTTATTTTTATACTTTATGATATGAATTATAAAATGAATATTTAAAAAAAAAAAAAAAAAAAAAAAAAAAAAATTGCAACCTACATTTTTTTTTTTTTTTTTTTTTTTTTTTTGATGGATTAAGTCAGTTCTGCTTTATAAAAATCCATAATTTCAAATTTTTCTTCTAAGAAGGTTTCAAATTATGCTTAAAAAATGGTAAAATGATGGTTTAAGGGACCATCTACAATAGAAATGAATAGATATTTTGAAACTTCAAATACTATCTCTGCAATCTAGCAGTCTTTAATGACTTTTTGAATGGCCCCTATGATGACTTTATCAAGAAGAGGGCTTTGCTGTTCAACAATCAAGTATCGAATTTGAATTTTGATACAGCCTGTACAATATTCACATTTGAATAAAATTAATTTCTCTGAAACTTATTGCACCCAGGGGCATGCAAAGAGAAAGCTGCGCCGGAGGCAAAGTTTAAATTTGCACCCCTTCCTAACAACTTTTTTTTTGTGACAGGCCAAAAATGACTATGGTAATACAAATTTGATGCCCCCTAAATTTCTGCACCCAGGGCAGCGGCCCCCTTTCCCATGGCGCTGATTGTACCACTTGCATGAAAATTTGTTTTTAGGCCAATTGAAGTTTGTTGGGTTCATTTTTGTTATCAAAATTGGGTACAGCTATTGAAAAAATACAAAGTTAGGGTTTTTTTTAAATCTGTAGATGGTCTTCTAAGCAAATTTTTTATACATCATTTAAAGGTAGACTTTATTTACGATCGTTCAGTACCAGTAACTTTCTTCTATGATTATTTTTTGTAGAGTTAGTACAGGAGGTGTTTACTTCCCCCCCCCCCCCATGACATTACAATTGGAAGTATCCAATCATTGCCTTTTAATTTTTAGACATCAGTGTGGATTACAAAAATCCATATTACATACATAAAGTAAATTAAATAAGAGCATAATAAAAATACAGATCTTATTTCATTACAGACTTTTAAATAAAAAGGCTACCTGTACCCTAAAGAGTCACAAGACATTCCAACAAATTTGTCCTTGGCCTTTTTTGCCTTCTTCCGTTCCTCTCTCAATTTTTCATCATCTTGAATAAACTCAATCAGGTCCCGTGTTCTCTGGCGAACTAAAAAAAAAAAATTTTAAGTTTCGCATTACAAAAGAATATCTATACTGTATATACTTGCATATAATAATAGACGTAAGAATATAAGATAAGAATTTTAGGCAAAATTCGGGAGTTGAAAATTAGAGGGAGGGAGTGACTTATACACAAGTTATTAAAAAATCAGGGTTGGGTTTCTGATGTCAGAAATTGGTTTTTCACATGACAAGCATCAAAAACTTAAACCGTCAAAAGCATGTAATGTGCTTTAAAACATTTTAAGAACAAGAGGGAAACATTGAATAAGTCTTAATGATTTAAGTAATTTTTTATTTAACATTAATTACTGTAATTTATTAATCACAAAAAGAAAAAAATATTAAATTATTTTAATTGCAATAAAACATTTTTGTTTTTTAGAATGTTCAAACAGAAGGAAATGATTTTGTACAGTTAATAATTTGGATCAATTTTACCCTGCAGCATTCTATAGCACATATATTCACACCCGAACGATTTCTGAGTTTAGAGTATATGAAGCCAAAGTTAAAAAATACTCTCTCAATTGATGTTGAACTAGCAGGGTTTGATAGCAGAAGCATTGCTAGTTGAGCAAGTACGAAGGCAGGCCGAATTTTCAGATTTATGATGGATTTTTTTTTTCCAAAAATGATAATATACAATACAGTAATAGTGAAATTTTAATATTACATGTAATGTTGTATATGTGTGACAAATATTTAATGTGAAATTTTACAGGATCAGTGTAGTTTTTGACAAGAGGTTTTAGATGCGACGGCTTAAAAAAGATAAAACTGTACACTGTCAAAAACTTGCCAACCCTGTAAAAAAAAAAAATTTTTTTTGCAGATAATCGGTGAACGGACATGTCTTAAGTAATCCATATGGGTACAGGTTGAAGAGAGAGATAAAAAGAGACAATGGTTATTGCGTGTGATTGACAAAAAGTTTTGCATTTGTTTTCTCTTGAGATAGAATTCTTTTCAATACAGGAGCATTCCTTTCAATATTTTAATCATTTCTAGATATATCTTCTAGAAGTCCTACAATACAAAGATATTTTAGCAGTCTAAGAATTTATTTACTCTTGTATAAATTTTTGAAAGTTTTTCTTTTTTAGTATCATTAAATTGATGTGAAAAGTTTTAAATATACAGTATAGAACCATTTATCTGGAAACCAGTTAACCGAAAAAAACAGTTATTCGGAATATTTCTAATAGACTGATGTTAGACTCTTTGCAGAAAAAATTGTCATACACTGCCAGTTTGACATATAAATTGCTTAAAACAACTGTATAGTTTGATTACAGCACTTAGTATTTGAAATAGAAGAATATATAGTTATATTATAGATGCTTCCATTTTAATGCAGAGAAAACAGAAGAATTTTTGTTCCCAAGGAATTTCCATAAAACCTTCTTTCAAACTAACATTTTATCTTACTTGCATTTGATTCTTAGTTCAAGTAATAATTAACTTAAAATTAGATGTAATACCACAACCAAATATATTCCATAAAACTTATCAAATGGATGCTGCATTAATGCTCAACCAATTAACCAGAAAAATAAGTCATCCGGAATACATCTAACCCCAACCATTCCAGATAAATGGCTCTGTACTGTATTTTAACTTTCTTCAGTTTTACATACTAATACAGTTTTAAAATGTTGAATTTAAAAATAAATACAGTCAAGGATCTATAATCCACAATTTTCCATAATCCGTGTTACTTTACGAACATAAACAATGAAATAAATAGTTAAGAAAATTTACAAATCCGTGATCCAAAAATGATTTTTTTTAAACAAATAATAAAAAAATTAATAAAAAACATAATAAAACATTTATTTTTTTAAAATTTACTCTTTTATTTTATTAACAGTAAAAAACTAAACTGTTTTATGGAACGCACCTAAGCTTACTGAACGTTCGAAATGCCGACATTTCATTCATAGCTATTTCAGTTTGTGTAAGTTCAGATGAGTAAATAACCAATGAAAACGCTCTATTTCGTGTGCGTCGCACGTCCTAGCAGTAACACAGCACCAACTGAGAACTAGATATTATGGGTTGAAACGGTCGAATCAATGTAATCAATCATAGTGATAGATTGCCGAGGTTTCGCGAACGTCATGAAATGCAAACGGGAACCTTCAACTACAGGCGAACTCTGATTGATTTCTCAAGATCCGATCTTTGTGGAAACTAAACTTTAGCCGGGGAGCTCTTTTTTTCATTCTATTTACGTTCTTAATTTGGCAACAAACACAGTTAATGAGTTGATGTTTATGAATTACGACTCACGTGTCGTCTAGTATTGATTTTACTTTTTACTCTAATACATATGCAAGGTGCAAAATGAATAACGGAGAGCGTAGTAATGATGCTTCAAGTTCTTCAGCAGCTAAAAGATCTTACGTATCACTTATCTACTTTTTTAATATAGTTCTTTTATTTATTAATAGAAACAACAAACTGTATTACGGAACATATGTAATTATTTTTATTTAAGTGCACATGTATATTATTTTAGTAAAATAACTTTAAAATGCATTTTTTGAGATTACTTATTAAATTAATTACTAAATTTCATATTTATCTTTCCATATTATACTGATTATAAAATTAAAATGCTGTCTAAGAATAATAAAATGACGCATAATCCTATTTACTCTATAATCCGCACAACCTTTGGCCCCAGCTTGTGCGGATTATAGATCTTTGACTATACTTGATTAGAAACAGAAAAAACTGTTTACTAATTTAATGAAAATTTATTTTTTATTATTAATTGCTTTTTTTTTTTTTTTTTTTACATATCAAATGTGGTTTGACTTGTACATGAAAATAAAAATTTTTTTTTCAAAATTTTGCTTAAGAATTCAGGGGGAGGGGTGTCAAGTTACACACGAGTATATATGGTATATAATTAAGAGGATACAGAATTCATTTACAAGCATGAATAAAAAATCCTTGAATATATATATTTTTAAATAACTGCTTTTAATATCTATTTGTTTAATATCCATCAATGTTTATTATTTGACTTATTATTTAAATTAATCAAAAAAAAATATGAAGAAAATTATTACCTAAGAAAATATTACATCCATTCTTTTTAAAAAATAAGCAACCACTTTAATTATTTCAGTAAAAATTTATAAACATAGCATGGATAGATTTGAACACAGTCTTATAATACAAATTCATGCAATAAAACTGTTTTGGACAATTCTGTCTTGGCCATTTTAATGACCCAACTAAAAAAAAAAAAAAAAAAAAAAAATTGAAGTGATTGCTTTAATTTTTTAGAATGCCATAATACGAGCAGTAAACTTTAAATTTCATAAGAATAATTTTATTTTGAAGCTTGAAAAAAAAAAAAAAAATATGTGACAAACATAACAAATACATTAGTTATGTTTGTCGCACTTGACATATTACATTAGTCAAACCTCTGAATACAAGAAAAATTGCCATAAATTCAAAATTTTGATTTATTTATACCATTCAGATAAAAAGTAAACAAAATTAAAAAAATAAAAATCAGAAAGTTTTTTCCATAATTTAAGGAAGAAAATCTATCTTGTGACTAATGTAACAAAGCCACACCTTCACAAAAATTTGTCAAACTATTTAATAATACAATATCTCCAATTATATCATTTTAATACACATTAAACTGCACAATCTTCCATAAAATGTATTCAGTTAACAAGAAAAATGAAAATAACTTTACAAAGAATTTGCGAAGTTAATGAGAAAAAATCTTTATCAAAATTTTCATACACACGCATGAACAAAAATCAGCCCAGGTATTAAAAAACTGTTTCCAGATCCCAAAACTTCAAATTCTACAGAACAAAATGATATATCACACTTATTGTTACAAAGAAATTTTTTTTCGAGGTACTAGGCACCATTTTCCATGGAATAGCCGTTAATTCTCTTCATTATAAATTAGAATTAAAACACTAAGAATGTTTACTTTCATACAACTGGGATTAATTTTAATACTTTGTATGTTTCAGCTTCTTTATATCTTGAAATGCTTTAAACCTTTTACCTTGAATATATTTTAGCAATGTTTCTTTCTACTTACAAAATATTCAGCAGTAAAATAATCATTCATCAAAATTAAAATTTATCACACATTTTCTGATTTTTTTTTCCATTTAGTAAGGTGTTGAAAATAAAAACCCTGATAAAATGCATTTTTAGTTTATTAAGTCAATGTTTTAAATGTTTAAAAGAAACTTACCATTTATACCTTGATCTCTCCCATTCTCATCAATATGAGTGTAGTTTTCAAGGCTGCGCAGGTCATATATATGTTCCCTAGCACTTGTTACAACTCGTTCTGATCCATTTCTAACTAAATAACCTAGTAATAAAAGAGACTGAAAAAAAAAAAAGTTTAAATAATTATATTGAATATAATAACATAAATATAGTTTAATAATCATTAAAACTAAATTTCATTAGAATTAAAAGAAAATTTTCTTTGAAAAACAATGATTAATACAATTTCTGAATATTATTTCACATCTGATTTTACAAACAGCACACTGAGATACGGAGTTCTTTATTATTCTACAAAAATTTAATTAAAGAATATACATTAAACCTATGTTATTTTATTTTTCCATTTCAGGAGAATTTCAAATTGTAAAAGTGATGATTGAGGAAAATCTCTTCAAATGTTAGGAGTCAGAAAAAACAGTGTAGTGTTGTTTAAAAAATATTAAACAATCCTATACCTAATGTATAAAAATGAAATTTACATGTTTGATTTTTTATACATTATATTTATAATTATTCAACACATTTAGTTTTAAAATGTCAATATCTAACATCGAATTGTAACAACTCTGAATTAAAGTGTTTCTGCTACATTAAAATTAACCAATTAATCTTTGCAAGTTTTTAACTTCTGTTCAATTTCTCAAATTACTTCATAGTAAATTTATGTGAAAAAACCATAACATGAAGCTTCAGAAGTCATAATATATTAATAAAATATAGTTTTTAAAATTGTAAAAAAAAAAAAAAAAAAAAAAAAAAAAAAAAAAAATATTTAGGTGCTGCTAAAATATTTTGATTACATATGATATCAAAAAATTTCTATATATTTTTTTGTTTTTAATTAATCCTCAGTAAATTAAGTGTTCAAATAATCTAGTATGTCTTGAGTTTTTCCCAAAAGCACTATAACCAGTTTCGCATTGCACCAAATTGCAACGAGATGCTTCATTTGGCAAACAAACGGACGAATAAATTTGCAAAATTGTGAGTGCTCAATTTGTACAATTTTTTGTACGTATGTATGTGTCATTACAGGTGACACTTGCACTACTTGAGTTCTCCATTCAGAATCAAGAATTTGGGCAATGACATAGATTTCAATCTAAGAAATATCCTGCAGCAGCTTTATCTGATAAAACATACGACATGTTACAGTCTTACCACAACATTTAGTAAGTTTTGAGAGAATATTTAGCAAAATGAACATTGAACACAATAAAAATTATACTGAGAAACCAAACGTATACAAGAAATGTCAATGTCTTTCAGTATGCATTAATGGATCCAATAAGCAACAATATAATTTTGAAGCGTGGGTGATAAAAAAACAAATTCTAGGAACAACAATCTTACAAACATTCATAAATAAGGAAACAGTAGGGAACATGACATTTCTGACTATCTTTTTGATGCCACTTGAGGTGCTGCTAGAGAACCAGCAAGCTGAGGGTCCGACTTAGGCAGTGGGGGGCCCTGGGGCAAAAATCTTTAGGGGGGGGGGGCCCTTCTATCTTAAATTTTTTTGTAAATTATACTGAAATGAAATTCATACCTATTGCATGTGTACATAAATTTCATACCAAGTGCTATTCACATCTATATACATAATAGTAGAAGAAAGGTAACTTTAAAAAACTATGTAATTCAATTTTTTCCAGTTACAGGAATATAAGGATAAATGTGAGGCTTTAAGGGGGCATGGGGTACGGACACAGAGGGGGCAGGAGAAGAAAGGTCTTTAAAACTTAAAAAAGAATTTTCGTCACTTTTGGTTCTTTTTTTTATCATTTGACACTGATTTAAGAGAAAACTTATATCTGTCCTTGGGGGCCCCCCTCAAGCCGGGGGGTCCGGGGCAATTGCCCTGTATGCCCTTGCTTTAGTCAGGCCCTGAGCAAGATGATAGAAGTATGTGATCGGTTCTGAGGCCAGAACCGTTCTAAAATTAAATGAAATTTAAGCAGAGGTTGAAAAAAATAAAAAATGGTGACCTGAAATAAATATTGGCAATCTGTGGTAGTGTAATAAAGTCAGTAAAGAAGCATTTATTTAAAAGTTAAGCTAACGTTTATTTTTCAAAAAAACATATTCAAATAAAAATATATGTATATATGAAATAATAAACAAAGAGAAATTATATCTGGTAAAATCAATCAAAAACAATAATTTCTGAAATTATATTATCCATAGAATTAAAGTAATATTTTAACATGATAAAAGCACTTAATTAATGTAAACGGCATGACGTAAGGTAAAGTTTAAAAGACCAGTACAGGTTTGAAAAACAAACAACTCACCATGGCATCACTGGAAAAAGCAACTCTCAAAACGGACGATGACGAATAAGCAAAGTCCAGGAATAGTTCAAAGAAAGTAAAAAGACCCTTGGATGTTAAACACAGTTCATGACAGCAACATATTTATCATCACACTTCCGTTATTAACTAATAGAAATTATTTCATAAAACTACACCATCTTTCACCACTTAAGATAAACTACAATTGAACTTCCATAATTAATATTTATGACAACAAACGGCCTTTTACTAGGCCAAAACATCGTCAGACCATTCACCGTCAAAACAAACTGACTGATTTAAATACCCCTCGCAATTCCAGATATCTCCAGACGACAACGCCCCTTTGCGTCTGCAGAAGTTGAGCGAAAGCGTTCCTGCTTTGCGAAAGGGAGATACGGCTACTCGTAAGTTGCGATTTGCGAAGATCGCAAATCGCGATCAAACGGAAGAAAACGACCATGAACGCACACGTAAGATGATCAAATCGAAAGTAAACAAATAAGTAACCAATTTAAACGGTGGAATATGCTATGGAACCAGGAAAACAGAATAAAAGAATTGGAGATAAGACAAAGATCGAATAGTATTGAAATAAAATAAAAACCAGTAAGTCATGCCATATTATTCCCTTACAATATGTATATATGCTTATGGATATGAGTGTTAAGGATATGAGTAAGGCTGACAATCGCCCCCCCCCTTAACACTCATACTAAAAAAACTAAGTAATTACCAAGTATTATCAAATAATATAAATAACATCAAAGTTCATATTGAACAACATAATATATCAGTATATCTACTATCATACTTTGACAGTTACTAGTGAAAAACAACTCAACATTAACGTGCATAAATGCAACAAATTCACAATATCATATAACAAGGTTAATTTCCAAAAATGAACAACTCAACAACATTAACAATTAATAACAATATAACAATGAGATTAACAACTTTCTTTCATAACACAAGAGTCTTTAGTTACCATAGTAACTTAAAAATTTCAAAGTCTTTCAGGTACACAAACATTTCAAAAGAGTTCATGAAAATTTGTTACCGTTTTACCTCGTCACGTACAAGTGACTACGATTACCGTTACATACTATAACATTCTTTAGTATGTCGATTCTTGATCCTTGCCTTGACAATACACGATTACATTTACAAACATTTGCATAATTACTAGGGATGCAACGGATATTGATTTTGCCGGATATCGGATACCGGATATCCGATTTGCCTGCCGGATTCGGATATCCGGCCGGATATCCGATCGGATATCCGGTACTAAATATGTTTTTAGTTATGGTGAATGTTTGTTTATTTCTTTATGCAATGCCATCTCAAATAATAAATTGCAAACGTGTTTCACACACCATTACAACTTTTAAATGTATTGGAATATAATTTACAGAAACTATATATCTTTGACTATCAGGGCTTGAAATTCAGGTTTTCCCAGGCAGAGAGAATTTTCCTCATAACATTTGTAAATGCAGGGGAGTTAAACTATATGAGAAGGAAGAAATTTTAAAAAAACTAATTTTTTACATGCCATTTAAATATTTAATTTATACCAGCATGACAAAATTCCATTGAAATAATGTAAATCAACAACTCAAGATAATTATCCAAAATGTCTATTTTAATTAAAACAAACGAAAAGAATCAAGCCTGATATATATCATATCTATTTTTCAATTTTCACTCAGTGTTATGGACAATTAATAATTGAGTTGCTAAATCAGTATTTTAATTTAGGTTTTATTTGATTTTGTGTGGGTTAGAATCTTTTGTAAGTTACATTTTTTTTATTTTTATATATATATATATTTTTTTTTTTGTAAAATCTGATGGGCATTCATTTTTAATTTACTTGCAAGAATAATGCATTTAGATGATTGTATTGTCAATATCCTGCGGTGATTGTATACTACTTAGTGGAATTATTGTCAATACTGTAATTTCTGACATTTTAGCTAATTGAATTATGTTCTTCTATGCAATGGAATTTTAAATCCATATGAAATTCTGAAAAGGACATAATCAGTAGGTTTCCTCTATTCCATGAGAAATGGTTTATTAAAAAAGGTCATGTCCTAATTTCTGTGAACTATGCACATAAACTATTTATTGTTTCTAAATGTGTTTCCTTAAAGTTTGCCATTTTTTTTTTTTCAATCATTTGGAAAGCAGTTGATGTTATCGATTGAGAATGGACCTTGTGGTGTCTGCATTTTATTTTGTTTATTATTGGTCCAGGAAATCCATGACGTATGTAGTATGTGACTCTTATTACATGAGTCATGTTTTGATCATCATAAAAATATAATGTTTATGCTGATTTTCATTAACTCAATGGGAAACATTTAAACATCTTGCTTTGGACAATGGATGTCCTCATTTTATTCATTTATTTATTATTATTTTTTTACAAAATTCTTTAAATTTAGAAGAATTTTTATTTGAATAGGAAATCAAAATGTTATTTTTAATAAAGAAGAAAATAAAAAGGTACAAAATGGGCAGATGCAAATTATGAGATATGGGGAAAAAAAAAAATAAATCCAAACATAAACATCGTATGAAAGATCATCTTTTAAATGAAAAAAGAAGTATGATTATCAAGCCGATTGATTACAAAATGTGCGATGATTTCAAAAAATGAAAAAAAAATCTAATACTAAAACATTAATTGTAAAAAAAAAAAAAAATCATGTTTTTTTTTTTTCCCAATGTGCAACACAAGATCTAATCTCATTTTGTTTAGTGCTGATTCCAGGCTAATTAGATAGAGCTCAGACTCGAGTGATCATTACTGCCCTTTTAGAAATTTCTTGTTTCGGCAAAAGAGACAAAAGAAATTAGAAAAAGAAATTCACAAAATACGGAAATCGGCCATAGAAAAAATATCGCTGATTTTGTCCACCATAGCCAAAATAATTTTTTTTAAATAGTCAATCGGTCTGAAAAAATTTTAAGTTTGAGGGAACTTGGACAGTGGGAAAATATAACGAAATTCATCAGTCATTTACAGTAAAATATTGTGAAATTTGTTAGCCTGTCACAAGCAAATATCATGAAAATCATCAGCAGGTAACAGAGAAAAAACACAAATTTTTCAGCTGGACACAGGAAAATAATTATTAATTTCAGCAGAATGTCACTAAAACAAAAAGGGAAATTTTCCAATTAGTCGCAGAATAAAATAGCAGAAAAAAAGAAAGAAAAAAAAGATTCAAAAAGGGATTTTTTTTTTTTTTTTTTTTTTTTTTTTTGAAACAGGAATGTCTTGGCCATAAGATATTTTAAGGCATGAATCCAGCCATCCCATGCCAAAGTTCAAGCCCTGTATGTGTATATTAATAATATTGAATAAAAAATGTACTTCAAACATTTAAATATTCTGCTTATTTGTCAATGAAACGCTGATAATGGCTAGTAATTACAATGAAATGCTGATAATTGCTAATAATTTGTACAATGAAATGCAGATAATTTATGGAACAAATTTTACACATTTATCAATATGTTTATTTTATAATTGTAAAGTAATTTCACAAAGAAATACATAGCTTCCATTAATAATGTAAACATAAATAAGCTTACGAATATACCAATGGTTGAAGAGTTATTTCCAAACATAGGTTTATTTAATGATTTTTTTCATGTTTTAATTATTTAATACTGTTTTACCTTAAGCTACATTTAATTTTACTTTAAGTTAAATCACTTTCAAATTTATTAGCAAAAAAAGAAAAAAAACTTTTAATTTTAAATATTTATAATGAAATCATGAAAATAACTAGTTGGATGCACCAATCCCAAAACTCTTCTATTCCATATATCTGAATGTTTCAAAAAATATTTACAAATACAATCGAGTCTCTATAAACGAAATCCATCGTTCAGTCAAGAAATTCATTGAATAGAAAACGGCAAAAAATTTTGTACTTTATAAGAAAGTGTTATGCTTATCCCAAAGGCATTTTTATGCGGATGCAGTAGAAGATAACACCAGCATAGATGACGTTTAGTAACAATTCTTCATTCAAATGATCTCTCACAACAAAAACTGTTCCAAGTCGCCACAAACAACAAACATAAACTCTAAAATTAATGAGAGTTAGTTTAGGTAAATGAAAACTTGCTTTTCTGCAATTGCCCCTTCCCCCTTCCTTATTGCTGACTTATTATCCAAACCAAGAAATAAACACCATTTTGAAGACGACAATGGAATAGTTTTATCTTTTAGGATGCTTTGTGATTATTGCAAATCGTTCCAATAGCAAGCAAATGTTTAACTCTTTTCCAAGAATGCAAGCTCACTTTGGCTAAAACAAAATCAAGTATAACATGCAAAAATGTTTTTTTTTTTTTTTTTTGGGGGGGGGGGGGGGGGTTGAATGCCTTTTTTTGGACATAAGGAATAAAATAGAGGATGCTATGTAGCTATGACTTATAAACGAGAAATCAATGAAAAAAATTTACTCTACAAATAATTTGAAGTGTTTACAGAACATATAAAAGAACATTTTTGAAAAAGTTCGTTAAATGGAGATATATATTTCCCTATATGTAGATTATTTTTAATGTAATCATGAAAAAAATTGACCGTTCCTACAAAAAATTCGTTAAATAGAGAAATTCGCTGGATAGAGTTTCGTTGTAGAGAGAGTCAACTGTATTAATACTACTTCAATATTGTTAGTTCAGTACTATACCAACTTTTATTTTCATCTAGAATTTTTGCTGCAGTCAGTTAATTAGATTAAGAATGAGTTAATCTCGATCATGATATTTATTAAAATCAATATTCTTTCCTGTTCTGCTATACATCAGTTGTTTGCGAATAGCCAGTTTTAGAAAGATACGAAGTTCGCATTGCTGCATTGAACCACCAATTCTCTGTAAGGATTATGAAAAATCAAAATAATTTTACAATACTATCTTTAGGCAAACTATTTTCAAATTGAAGGAAGACCAGACAGTCATTCCCGGAAATGTATCCAAAGAAATTTGGTTCAATTCTATGCATAACTTCATACAGTATTTGATGGTAGAACAATGAAAATGGCACAAAAATTGCGATTACAGCACCGCCTTACAGCGAAATGTTTCCATATTGAAGAAGAACCTGCTGGTTACAGTCAAAAATATGCATAAAATATTTGGATCATTCTATGCATAACTTCATACACTTTTTGATAGTATGATGGCGACACTGGGACAGACAGATGTTTTGAATAAACATGTTTTTGGGGACATTTGATCCCTAAAACACGCAAATTCGTCAAAACAAATTTGATTACAATAATTTCTTCTTTGAAAGATAGAAGAAATTAAAAATATGTTTGTTTAGTTGTGTAACTTAAAAACCAATTAACCCATTGTTTAAATTAAAAGAAAGAAAATTAGTAAAATCACAGTTTAATAAACAACTTCAAATTTTATGAAATAGAAAACCAACATTTAGAAATGCATGTAAGGTAGCAAACAGCTGTTTCGAATCTATTACCATTCGCTCCCGTAATAGGTATATAAGACTGTGCTTCCCTGTCGCTTTGCTCAGCTTAGATTTTTCTAGCACGCTGAGTCTTATACTGATGAAGAATCTCGATAGTAGATTCGAAACGGCTGTTTTCTATTCTTTTCATGCATTATTTGTGGATTTCTCAATGTTGGTTTTTTATCTTTATACATTTTTGCACAAAAGCTTTATTTGCTATTTTGACTTCAAATTTTGTTTTACAATCTGAAAGTAGATACAATTTTCTAAAAGTTGTAAAGGTAAATTTTTAAATTTGTTACAGAGTTTAAATATAAATAGTTGGAAAGCTGGCAATTCTTTAAACTTTTGAGAATTACCTTTTATTCATCGATAGGGAACTTATAATAATATGTCATCTTTTGCATTATAAACAAAAGTTTTTCGCATTGTTTGGGATCAAAGATTACTGTTATTAATATATATTTGGTTTGTTGCATTCTGCCGGATATCCGATAGAGAAGTCGGATATCCGGTGACTGTGATTCGGATATCCGATGATATTTCGGATATTGAAAAATCAGTCGGATATGCCGGATATCGGATATTGGCCGGATATCCGTTGCATCCCTAATAATTACACTAGAGTAAATGATTATCATACGACAGATTCATAAACATTACAAATATAAAGAATAGCAAAACATGAATTACTATGCAAAAACACTTTGATAATGTATGGGAAATTCATGATATGCAAAAATAGACACATTTAATGATAATAACACTAATGATCATGATCATGATAATGACTGAAAAATATGATAATGATAAGGACGGTGAGCGCTCACATAAAAACAAAAATAACAACAACAACATGCATGCTTAAACTTTTGAAATAATACACATTTGCAAATGTTTTAAGAAAAATTTAAAATGTGAAGGACACTTGTTATGCAATTTCTTAAAAGTAAAACAACCCTTTTCATATTTATATATGCAAAAAAAAATACAGCTCAATTTTCAACACCACGAACGGGACCTATGTGACATTTCCATTTATCAAAAATAGGGACTTACAAATTAAAAAAAACGATGCCCGCGACAGGCCTTCCTGTGATCAGAACACTCAAGACGGCCACTACCCCCTGCAGACCACTCTGGCTATTTACAATGGCACCCCTGCGAGACGCTTCCTGGGGCTGCTCGGGTCCCGGAGGATGAACCATCCTAAGGTCTGATCACATTCCAGCGGGAGTTAAATTGTCCGCGATGTTGGAAATGAGGGTATTGAAAAGCTTATGTATGAAAAATAGAACATATGCATATGAGACAACTATGAGATAACAAGAAAAACAAGTGTATAATCACATATTCAAACATTATAAAGAGAAAATACTGAAATATACAAAAATTTCAGATTGAAAAAAATGAAATGTGTTAAACTTCAAGGTTTAACTTAAAAAAAACTAAACAAGCATCTTAATGCTTGACCCAAGCCCAGAGGAGGGGGAGTTTTTTTTCACCTTATACCTCTAACATCTTTATACATTTTACTTTTTTTACATTTAAATAAAACATATTTAAAACAATATAAATTACTTATAACTAAAGATCACTTCAATGAATCTTTTAAGATCAAACTTCGTTAGGGGTTTTGTAAAGATGTCTGAGAGATTAGCTTTACTAGTTACGTGTTTTACATTAAATATCTCTTGGTTTAAAAGGTCTCTGACAAAAAATAATTTAACGTCAATGTGTTTTGTTCTGTAGTTTTCTATGGGAGACTTAAGGAAATCAATGGAGGCCATATTGTCTACTAACAAGGTTGGCTTAGTTTGTGAACCTGTAAAAATGTGTTTCTCATAACATTCAGTTATGATTCTACTGAACCAAAGAAGCTCTTTAGTTGCTTCTGTTAAAGCCACAAACTCTGATTCCATGGTAGACAAGCAGACAGATTTTTGTTTAAAAGCTCTCCACATGATAGGAGATTTGTCTAACATTAAAAGTTGTCCCCCCATTGACGTCCTGTCATCACGATTGGCGGCGAAATCGGCATCAGTATATGTAATTAGATTTATGTTATGACAATGTAGCTTCAATTTGTAGTGTTTGGTGCTTTGTACATATCCCAGTAATTTTAAAAGACCATTCCAGTGGATTATGCCCGGATTACTCTGGAATTGACTGAAGATATTTACTGCATAGGATATGTCGGGGCGAGTCCTGCTTGTAAGAAAAGATAAGCAACCCAAAACACTTCGGTGCGGATATTTTGACATCTCCTGGGTTTCAGTATCTGTTTGAGGGCACTGTGCCTTGGAGTACACTACTCCTTTACTTATGGGAAGTGATGTGATGGGAAAGTTATATTCCTTAAAACGTGTGCAGATATCATCAATATATTGCATTTGATGGATTGACACTACACCTTCCCCATCCTCCTCAAACTCAACCCCAAGGAGTTTACGTGTTTTCCCCAGGATTTTGATGTCAAAATGTTCAGCTAGTAATTTTAAAATCTCATTTATGTGTTTCTGACGCTTACTTAAAACAACAAAGTCATCAACATATAACAATAAAACAGCATAATTAGAAAATGTGTAGATGCAATTACACCAATCCAGTTTGTTAAAACCAAGAGAAATTAAAACTTTATGTAATTCATAAAACCACACCCGGCCACTCTGATGGAGGCCATAAAGTGCCCTCTGGAGTTTACAGACCAAATTTTCTTTCCCTTTTATTTCGAATCCAGGAGGCTGTTTCATGTAGATGTTCTCTGAGAGAGGGGCGTACAGATAGGCTCCTTTCACATCACATTGCGTGTGAATCCATCTGAGACATGAGACAAGGGCGGCAAAGAAAAAGCGGATTAAACTAAAATTTACGACTGGTGAAAACGTCTCGTCATAGGTTTCACCCCTGACCTGTTTGTAGCCTTGGGCTACTAGTCTTGCTTTGTATCTTGCCACCTGCCCTTTATCGTCTCGTTTGATGGTGAAGACCCATCTGCAGCCTAGAGGTTCAGTGTTGGGTGGTAGTGATGTTAATTCCCATACATGTCTTTTATTTATTACGTCTATTTCCTCCTGCATTGCCTGTCTCCAGAGTTCCCACTGAGGGGATTTTAAGGCTTGCTTATATGTGTTTGGTATGGAGTCTTCTAGTCATATATTATTTTTACGTGTTTCTGATAAGGATGTGTGTGGAGGTGTGTAACTAGGACTTGAACTAGCACTGGAATTAGATTTTACAATACCCTGGTGTTTATTTTCCCCTTTGAAACTGAACATGGTTGGATCAAATTTTATACCATTAGACTGACAGTATTCCCGCACTTCTCTGAGTGATCTTAAACGTTGTGTTTCACCCATCTCATAATAATAGATGTCGGTTCTCGACTTATCAGGCCTAGTTACGGCCTTACGGAACCATACAGCATCCCTCAATGTTCTCTGGAATTCCTCGCCCTCCTCGTCACTTTCATCGTCAGATGAGTGAACGGAGGCGGGTTCAACAGCTTTTGAGGTGCCTGGCTTAGGTGTTGGAGATGGTGATCTTTCTAAAGGAAATCTGTCAGGTTGAAGGTCAGTCAAAGGGTCAATTTCTGGTTGTTCTGAACTTAAAATATATGTAGGTCCCAGGTCGCTTCCGTTGTGCTGCTCTGAAGTTGTAAAAGGGTTTGTGCCTATTGAATAACTTGGGCCTTGCTCGCTATGCCTGTGAACATTTCTTGGTACGGATTCATCCCCAAATCTAACATTTATAGTTTCTATTATTTTGTTTGTGTCGGGAATCCATACTCTGTAGCCTTTAGTTGACATTGCGTAACCCACTAAAACCCCCTTTTTGGCCTTAGGATCAAATTTTGAATTTCTTAACTGCCTAGGTACTCCTACGTATGCCACGGTACCAAAAGGGCGTAAATGTCTTATTGAGGGTTTGTTGCCACAGTAATACTCAAAGGGTGTCTTTTTCTGCGTTTTGTGACATACCCTGTTTAGTGTGTACGCGATGTATAGAACTGCTTCTGGCCAGAATTTTAAACTGAGTTTGCTTTCGTTAAGTATTGAGCGTGCCCCGTCCATTATAGTTTGATTTAAACGTTCCGAGACCCCATTTTGTTCCGGAGAATACACGTTGGTAAACTCATGGTGTATCCCGTTTTCCTCAAAATACCTTGTAAAGGCTTCATTGTCAAACTCCCGCCCATTGTCACTACGGACCTCTTTTACCTTAGTACCTAAAAATCTTTCAGCTCTTTTTACATGATTAGTGAATACCTTGAATACTTGTGATTTATTACATAAGGGGTAGACTGATACTTTATGTGAGAAGTCGTCAGTTATGGTTAAGAAGTACTTCTCGCCGTTTCTACCTGTTATTTGTGTCGGTCCCCACAAGTCAGTATGAAGTAATTCAAGGGGTCGTTTTGATCTTATTTGATTTATAGGACGGAAGGAAGTTCGCCTGTGTTTGTTAATTTTACATGTCTCACATTCAAAGTCTTTACTTTTAATAGGTGGTAAGCCCCTTACACCATTACATTTAACAGTATGTTCGATTAAAGTGGAGCTAATGTGTCCGAAACGTCTATGCCATACCTTAAAGTCGTCCTTCTGGACAGTAGAGGCTTGAAAACGCACCTTTTTAGGACTTTGACTATTTTGAGTTTTAGTTTTATTTTTAGGGCTAGGATCTGGGTACAGGCAGTAAATGCCATCTTTAAGAAAAGCACGAAATAGGGTACCACTGTCACGATATGCTCTAACCCTGCCCTCACCTCCTCTGAACTTGGCACCAGTTTTATCAAGCCTAGGGCCAGATATCAAATTGTGCCTTAAACTTGGGCAATACATAACATCGCCGAAGCGAACCATTTCCCCATTTATTTTTAAGTCCACTAGACCAGTTCCTTCAATAGGAAAAGTTGCTCCGTCAACAGCAACAGCCAGCTCCTCATTTTGCAAAGGTTTGAATTTTACATAGAGATTTTTATCTTTGCAAAAGTGGTGGGAGGCACCTGTGTCAAAGACCCAGGCATCTCCACCACATTTAATATTACTAAGATTAGACTGAATGAGGTAATTTACCTGGCCTGTTGGCTTACGTTGACGTTGGTTTCTAATTCTCTTTCGATGCACATCTCTGCTAGGTCTGGAATTACTCGAACTGGACTGGACACTGATGAACCTCTGGACACCGAGGAGTTCTGGAACGAGGAGTTTGAGGAGTCTCTGGAAGTGGTATGGAGGCAGGATTCGGAATTGGAAGATTGTTGAGGCAATTTACACTGTCGAAGCACATGGCCGGCTTGGCCACACCTGTGGCACCTTCCCTTGAACTTAGGCTTATCTACGGACCTCTTGGGTGTGCGAGCTCGAGAAAAATGGGATTGGACCAGGTCGCCTCTGTCTTCTTCACGTAATTTGATGTGGGATTCCTCGGCCACCATCTCGGTCAGGACATCTTTAAATTTGAACTGCTGTTCGGGCCATCGCAAGATTCCCTGGACGAGATTGTCAAACTTTTTAGGGAGCCATCTCAACAACTGGAATGTCAGATAAATTTCCTTTATCGGCTCATTCATGGCAGCCAGCTGATCAGCAAGTCTCTGTAGGCGTGCAGCAAACATATCGACTGGCTCGTCAGGCTGTATTCTGCAGGAAAGGATCTCGCCAAACAACTGCATGTGACGTGCACGGTTGTCAGGTTGAAAGTGGGTCTTCAGCTTTGTCCACGCTTCATGAGGGTCATCGATGTTTTCAATTATCCTCCGGAACTCATTTTCGACGTTTAGGTATACTATGGATAGTGCTGACCTGAGCCGTGCCTGATAGTCTTTTGTTGCTACTGCATCACTGGTATTCGGAGCTTCTTCAGTACCATTTACGATGCCCCAAGCATTTTTGTCGAGTAGCAGGTATTTAACGTCCGCTGCCCAAGTTGCATAGTTGTGAGAGTTAAGTTTGTTTATGCTAACCTGTACGTTGGTCATTGCCATGCTCTTAATTAAATTTAAACAGAAAGGAAAAGAAATTTTTTTTTTTTCAAAAAAAACGTACTCTAAAACAGTCAAATAGTACGACAAAAAAAATTTTACCAAAAAAAACCTTTCTATTTTATACTAGAATAATTAGTTATGATTATAAATTAAAATACAAATGCTATTGCGGCCCCCCCCCCCCCACTAGAAATCGCTTGGAGGTCTAATGGCCGCATGCTACCACTAATTTAAGATATTGCCAACGAAGGTTATGGCCACCATAACAGGTTAAAAAGCGTAGTCGCTTTGGCCCATAACCCGTGATCGGTTCTGAGGCCAGAACCGTTCTAAAATTAAATAAAATTTAAGCAGAGGTTGAAAAAAATAAAAAATGGTGACCTGAAATAAATATTGGCAATCTGTGGTAGTGTAATAAAGTCAGTAAAGAAGCATTTATTTAAAAGTTAAGCTAACGTTTATTTTTCAAAAAAACATATTCAAATAAAAATATATGTATATATGAAATAATAAACAAAGAGAAATTATATCTGGTAAAATCAATCAAAAACAATAATTTCTGAAATTATATTATCCATAGAATTAAAGTAATATTTTAACATGATAAAAGCACTTAATTAATGTAAACGGCATGACGTAAGGTAAAGTTTAAAAGACCAGTACAGGTTTGAAAAACAAACAACTCACCATGGCATCACTGGAAAAAGCAACTCTCAAAACGGACGATGACGAATAAGCAAAGTCCAGGAATAGTTCAAAGAAAGTAAAAAGACCCTTGGATGTTAAACACAGTTCATGACAGCAACATATTTATCATCACACTTCCGTTATTAACTAATAGAAATTATTTCATAAAACTACACCATCTTTCACCACTTAAGATAAACTACAATTGAACTTCCATAATTAATATTTATGACAACAAACGGCCTTTTACTAGGCCAAAACATCGTCAGACCATTCACCGTCAAAACAAACTGACTGATTTAAATACCCCTCGCAATTCCAGATATCTCCAGACGACAACGCCCCTTTGCGTCTGCAGAAGTTGAGCGAAAGCGTTCCTGCTTTGCGAAAGGGAGATACGGCTACTCGTAAGTTGCGATTTGCGAAGATCGCAAATCGCGATCAAACGGAAGAAAACGACCATGAACGCACACGTAAGATGATCAAATCGAAAGTAAACAAATAAGTAACCAATTTAAACGGTGGAATATGCTATGGAACCAGGAAAACAGAATAAAAGAATTGGAGATAAGACAAAGATCGAATAGTATTGAAATAAAATAAAAACCAGTAAGTCATGCCATATTATTCCCTTACAATATGTATATATGCTTATGGATATGAGTGTTAAGGATATGAGTAAGGCTGACAGTATGCCATATGTCTAAGTACTCCATGGTCATGCCTATCCCTTGCAACACATACTTAGATAAGGATATACTCCACATGATAACATCTAATAGAGAAACTGCCCAAGGTGATTGGTTGATTTAACAAATTTGAACTCATTTTCAAAGCAATTTTTTGATAAAGTCAAACAGAGAGACTTCAATGGTAGTAGATGATGCTGTAACTACTCATATGAATGAAACATTTCTAGATTAAGTAATAGGTATGACAGGCCAAATTCTTAATGTGTGATTATTTTCCCAAATACAAAACAAATACAGTATGATTATTTTCTAAATCGATTCCTTAGGAAAACATTATTTCTTTATATTAGTTATTTAAGTATAAAAACCCTAAATGAGAGGGGGGGGGGGAATGCAAAGCTGGAACTCTTTGGCATAAAAATGCAGCCCTTAAATTTATCTATTTAACCCTATGTTACAGGGTTCGATTTAAGCGGTATCGCATCGCAATTTGCGATTCAAACTTAACTAAAATGCGATCCAAGAAATGCATCAAATCGCAATCATTGCAATGCTTATTTCCCACACCTATTTTTGTGTCATGTACACTTAAAGTTAAAATTTAAAGTTTTTTTATACGACATACATTGTGTTTCTCTCTCCCCCCCAAGTGTTTATTTACAATGGAAGTACAGCGAAACGCCATTGCTGGGGCAGTTTCCCAATAAACACATGATTTGTTCCTGCCCTGACACTATGATTGATTACTGAATCACTGTTACTCGCTAATCACGGCGTTTGCCCATAGAAGTTTGATGTGAGTGTTGCAGTGGTTCTAAAATGAACACTCACTGTTACAATCCTTTTACTTTATTTATGCATCGAAATGGACAGCGCTTTCATTTATGCTTTTAGTTAAATATTGCTTTTTTTTTTTTTTTTTTGTTTTTTTTGTAAATTTTTAGATTTAAAAGTTATGTTAACTATTTTTTACTTGCTATACAAAAGTGTCCAACTACTATTCAAAACTGACTTTGTATAGCAGTTACTGCTATGCAACTTTCTTTTTGTAAATCGACCCCTGCTATGTTATGCATATTTTTTTTTTCCTTTTCAAAAACCTTTCGAACAATATATAATCAACCAGAACATCCTTTGTTATTACACATTTTAATGCATCTTGTATTTAAAATATGTAGTATATTTATGATTTGAATTTTTATGCTTTAAATATGGAATTTTAAAAGCAAAATTTCTTCAAAAAATTTATATTATCTAAACTTTTCAACAAATGTCTTACTCGTGGAAATGGTGGAATACACAGTCAAAAGGCTAAAAAATCATCTTCAATTTAGCTAAATCAGGGTTATGTTTAGGAAAATTTTAGGTCCTTTAAAGGACTCTTCACAAAATAAGTCTTAAAACAGGAATAAATATATCTTAAAACAGGATCCTTCACAAAATTTTTTATCCCCAAACAGGACCCTTCACAAAACATTTTATCCCGAGACAGGACCTTTCACAAAATTATTTGTCTCTTAAATAGACCTTTCACAATTTTTTCACCTTCAAATTAAACTTTTCACAAATTTAATCATTTAACAATAAAATCTGACTTGTAAATAAGCAGTTGAACTCACCTAAGAGCATATTACTTAGCTTTTTATATTTGAAAAATAGAATCTGAAGACATTGATAATTTAAAATTCACAAAATTTTGATTAGAATTTTCACAAATATAAGAAAAAAAACCCTCACAATTTCACAAAAACAGGACCTTATGAGAAAAGTCTGGACAGACTTCTGTATACATTAACAGGGGTGATTCTAGATAAAAAAAAAATTTCGGAAATTTGCATCGCATTTTTGGAAATCGGCAGGGGGTCGTGAGTCCCCCCCCCCCCCTCTACAACAATCTTCGGAGAAAATCGGCGTTTTCCCGCTATCTTCAGACGAAATCAGCAATATTTTAGCAAAATCGGCGATTTATTGCGATCTTTTGCCAAAATCGGCAGTTTTTCCGTGATTTTTTGACGAAATCGATGTTTTCCCATGTTTTTTTTTAAGTGAAATTGGCATTTTTTCGACAATCTTTAGACAAAATTTGCTTTTTTACGTGATTTTTTTCCTTGAAAACGGCATTTTATTCCCGCGAGCTTCTGACAAAATCGGCATTTTTTCCGTGATCTTTTGATGAAATCTGAGTATTTTTTTAAATACTCTTTTGACAAAATGTTTTTAAGTGATCTTTTATCAAAAACGGCATTTTTTTCCCGCGATCTTTTAACGAAATCGGCATTATATCTGCAATCTTTAGACAAAATCAGTGTTTTTCCACCGTCTTCAGAAGAAATCAGCATTTTATCTGCGATATTTGGTGAAATTGCCATTTTTTCTGCGATTCGCACAGGAAATTTGCATTTTTTATTGATCTTTTGACAAAGTTCGTTTATAGAAACATTGACGAAATTGTTGTTTTTTAAACGAAATATTGACGAAATGTATGCTATTTCGACAATCCCATCTCAAAATTTGCATTTCTACGCAATTGTTTTTTCCGCGCACAAAACCGTACAAGTTGGCAACTATGCGGAACTGATAACCCAATTTCAAATTTTCGGAAGAGGATGCCTTAAATTTTCGGATGAGAATCGCCCCTGTACATTAATCACTTAATAAACAAGAAAAACAATTCAGATAACAAAAAATACTAAATGATGTAACATGCAGAAATTCAACAAAATATTACCTTATAGATTCGCCTCCAGTTTCTTTTGTCTTGAAGTAATCTTTTCCATAGCATACCCATAACTTCAGGAAAGTGTTCGTAAGTGAAAGTAGCCTGTGCTATTTCTTGCATTAACTGACCAGTTGGACCCCAAGCATCATCGTTAGTAGCTTCGCGCACTTTAGCTTCAACTTCGGTATAGTTCATAACCACATTGGTCCTAAAAAAAATATTTTAATTCAATTACAATAAATGAAATAATACATTTTTTTTTTTTTTAAATAAATTTAAAGTACAACTGCAAACAGTGTTGGAAAATAGGAATTAAGTAAGACAGCAAATGACACCTACATTCTTTTTTTTTTACCTATATGCCAAACTGAATTTTATGGTTATAACTTTATGTTACATAATTTCTCATTTTCTTCACAACCATGTTAACAATAATGTTGTTTCATAGTTTCATTTGTTTGTGTTAAGGGTAGGGGGGGGGGGGATAATGTATAAATACTAAAAAAGATTTTTTTTTTTTTTTTTTTTTTTTTTTAACATAAAACTTGATTGAACTACAATATTTGGATTCTAGAATTTTTTTTTTTACCTTTTTTCTTTTTATAAAGCAAATATGAACACAAAACAGATTATCAAGCAGTGAACAGAAAGAAAATTTGTACTTTTAGCTAGAATTAGGGATAAGTCCAATTTAAAAAGGAGAGAAAAAAAAAATCCTGCAACTGAAAGTATATCAGAAAATAACTGAATCTCGGAATACCAATTATGGTGTAGTACTTAAAATATTCACAAATAAAGATGAAAATAAGCACTCGCCAGTCGCCACTCGGCAACTAAAAATATGGAAAATACTGGCCTAATGCAGGATTTTCCAAAAAATATTTCGTCAAAAAACTCTGAATAAAATCCTACAAATTTCATCAAAAAATCTCAAAAAACACTAATTTTGTGAAAAGATCATGGGAAAATACAAATATCGTTAATAGGTCGCAGAAAAACATGAATTTTGTCAATGGATTGCAAAAAAGGTGTGAATTTTGTGTAAGGATTGCGAAAGAATGTGAATATTGTCAAAGAATTGCAAAAAGAACACAAACATTGACAATCAATCACAAAAAGAACTCAAATATCATGAAAGAATCACAAAAAGAATGCAAATATCGTCAAAGAATCACGAAAAAATACAAACATCCTCGAAGAATCGCAAAAAAATGTAAACATTGCTGAAGCTTGAAGGATCGCAAAAAACACAAATATCATTAAAGAATTGCAAATATCAGTAAAGAATCATGATGAAACATAAATATCGTCAAAAAATCACAAAAAAATACCAACATCATCAAAGAATCACGAAAAAACAAATATCGGCACAAACACAAATGTACTTACTGGCGACTGAAGAAATTATTCTCACTGACCAATAACTGACTACTTAAAAAAAAAAAAAAAAAAAAATCAATCTACCGGCCAGTGGCCAGACTTGTATAAAACCAAAAACTTTCTGCGCACAGAATATTGGGTCAAAAACTGTCAGATATATTAGGACCTTTTTCTTATCACCCTTGCACTAATTTATAATACTTTTCAAATTAAATATTTTTATTAATTCATTTCTTAAGTACCTATATTAATTATTTCCATATGTTAATTACTTCTATTTAATTTACCATAGCTGTCATAATCTTTAAAGATACAAGTCATTTCAATAGTTTATTTAAAATAACTTTATTAAAGTAACTAAATAAATTTAACTTACCTTTTTCCAAACATAGTCATTTTTTTCATAAAGTATAATTAATAAATTTAAAAGAAACTTATTTCTAAAATCACCTGTCTGTTCTTTATAAACACCGGCAACATATTAAACTTCCGTACGTAATTCCTGACCTAATCCCAGTTGTTTAACTGAGTAATTCATGAAAGCAATAACAGGTGGCGTCACGATCGTAGATCGCATCGCAATCCACGTCATCTTTAGTTTTGCATACGACGTTCTGGAAACTGGTAGAAGGATGGACTGGCATGCGTAGAGGTTCGTTTTAGACTGCCGGTAAGATATAAATAGAATAGCGGGCAAGTTCTTATCAGTTCATTCACGCTTTCTATCCGCCGTTGTTAGTTCGTTTGTTCTAATGTTTCGAGTAGAGTTCTGTCGGCTGTCTGGTCAGTATGGAAAACATTTAAAGATGATATAGTTTAGTTGAGTCCATGCTTTTAAGTTCGTCTTCCTTATTAAAGGACTTTTAATGCGAGTCATCTTGATGTTATAAAGAACTCGGGCTGTCTCCAGATGTGAATCGACGAGCCATGTTTTTGATTTTTAAATGCTCTGAAGCCTTGAAGGCGATTTAAAGAGTTTATCGGGAAGAGTGAAAGTCGTAGTTTGTGTAAACCTCTTTCCCTGTTTTTGAACTGGTAATCGTCAGATGTTCAAGTAGACTTACTGCTGTTTAAGTATGCCGACGATGGAAACATGCGTATTTTTATTGTGTTAGATCATTTCCTGTAGTGAAGCATTTCTTTTAATGAAATAGCAGGTTCTTCATGGGAATGGATCAATGCCTCTGCATCAGTGTCCTGGATTGTTGGCAGTTAATATATATATATAAAAAAAAAGCAATCATGTCGTGAGTCTAAATCTTTTTCTAATATTCTCCTCTATATAAATAAATTAATCCTATGAGTAAATATTATGTGATTTAAAGATTTTAATGAATTTAATTGTTGTTTTATTGTGATATGGATTAAGTATGTTTCTGTTGAATGTTGAGAGTTTAAATAAATAGATATTTATTTTTAAATATGTTATCTTTATTTGTTTGAAGTATTTCCATTTAATTTAAACATTAATTTAAATTGACAATATCTGTATTTAACATAGTTAACATAATCTAAATTTTGGGGGGTTGATAAAAACAGCAATAACGTTTTTCCACTGTACTTTAGCACTCTGCTATATAATATAAACCCCTTTACATTACGTTTTCGTAATGTAAACTAACAGGTTATGGGCTTTTAATATAAATTTAATTAAAACTAAAAATATAAAGTTTCTTTAAGCCTTAAATGGCGTAGTTAGCGATTACAGTGGTTTAACTTGAAATAAATTAATGAATCTATTGAATTGTAAATTAAAACTTATGTTATATTTTAATTTTGATATAAGAAATTGATTAGAGTTATAATAAATTTAATATGATTGTTTAATACCAGGTTTTAGTTAGTTAATAAGAAGGAACTTATTCCGGCCCTTCACGGGTGTTAAAGATAATTTTAGTTGGGGGGGCCGCGATCTATTGATGGTTAATCTAAATATAAGTTAATCTGTTTGAATTGTATTAATTAGATATTTAAGTAAATTTTAAAAGTAAATGGTTTAAATTATATCGTGTTAGAAATATTTAAAATTAGATGGAATTTTTTTTAGGATAAGATAGTTAAAGAAATTAATAGTTTAATATTTGATAATTTTTTTTCAATGTATAAATCCTTTAAATGAAATATAGTGTAAGTTAAGAGGATAATATAACATTTGGCTCACGCCATGATTGCAATTATTTCGTTTTTTTTAAAAAGATGACTCAACTACTGGTTAATCATCGTTTTGAGGATGGCCTTGAAAGTGTTGGACTGTGAATCCTGAACTGTTTTTTTTCGATGGCTATGGAGATAGAGGTTTTCAACTAAAAGTCATCTGGAACTGTTTTTTTTAAAGGTTTCTGGTGAACGTGGAGTTCTGTACTTAGTTTGATCGTCTTTCATCTAGTAAATTGAAGAATTCATCGCTGCAACGATACAAGATTTTGTGCTGCTATGTGATTAAAGTTTACGTCATCGTTAACGTCAGTACGTTCCCTAAAGTGGAGCGTGCTGGCGCCAATTCATCGATGTGCTGCTGTTGATTTACTTAGAATAGCGGAGTGTTTTATGATGGATTCGACTTTTTGGAAATTGAACTTCGACTTTTTGGATGTATGGAGTTCCGGATGTGTTTTGGAGGACTAATCTTGCCACTTTTTGACCTCGACTTAAATGAATTGATGCCGACTGTTTTGTGTGACCGGGAGCAGACTGGACTTTAATTTTTTTTTAGCGGTGAATGAACTTTTTGCAAGCTGGAGCGAAGCGGTGGATCGTGATTTGTGATCAAGATTTTTTTATGTGATGTAATTTTTTTTAATGGTATTCATCTGTTTCTTCTAGAAAAATTTTGAAATATAGTGAGAAAAATGATGTATTTATACCCCATCACTTAATGAAGACTGTTATTATTTTTGCATGTATTTATGTTAAGTTTTAAAAGTTTAAGTTTTTTTTGCTTGAACTAGTGGAGCCTCCGACCTTTATGCCTTGATATTTAAATGAAGGAAGCCAATTGAGGTAAAGATGAGGAGTTTTTGTTTTCAGGACAGAGTAATGATTAATTAAAATTGATTAATTTAAAGGTTAAATTTTTTTTTAGAGTTTAAAAGTTAATATTGAAATTAAATATATAAATGGCTTAATTTTTAATTAAAATTTTTTTTCAGTAAATAAATTAATTTATTTTCCAGTTAATAAATTGAATGAAAAACGAAGTTTAATACTTAAAGACATTATTTTTTTACTCTCCCTCTTTTAAAGTTTTATATATAATAGTAAAGTACTTTAATTAATAAATTAAAATAAGGATAAATTGTTTATAATTTGAGATTAAAATATAAGTTTAAAGTATCTATTAAGTAATTACAGATTAAAATATAGACTTAAAATTTTTTTTAATTTACAAGTAAAGTAATTTTCAAGTAATCTTCAATTAAAACAACTTTCAAGTAAAGTAATTTACAAGTAAAAATAATCTTTATGTAATTTTCAATTAAAAGTAATTTCTAAAGTAATTTCAGTTTAAAGCATTTATTAAGTAATTGCAGTTTTTAACATTTCTGTTCGGCAGTGGGGATGGCAGTTCAGATGTTCTCTTTCGCTCACTGTCGGACAGAATGTTTTTAAGTAAATATTTTTCTAAGGAAATAGTGTTTGTGTCGCCTTAATCGATAGTATTGGAACTGGAAGGTGGTCTCTTTGATGGTGGTTATACCATCGCATTTTTCCTCTTTATTTTCCTTATCCTTTTTAGTTAAATCTCATTTTGACAGTGCATGCTTTCTGCCTAAAAATGTTTGAGGTTTGGGTAGTTAGTGAAATCTGGTTTTGAGTTTTATTTATTTTTAAATCTGAATTTATAAAGGGTTGTTTATAGGAGAATATAATGGGGTGAAGAGTGCGAGGAGTTAAAATTTTTTTTTTTGGAGATCAGATTCCAAATGTGGTCATCCATGAAATATGGGTCTACAGGTACTTATTAATTGAGGCGACGGGATAGATATTACAAATACAGTAGTTCTTGTATTTTTTTTATTTTTGATATAATGGATTCATGAGTAAAGAAATTGAATTTTTTTTGATAATTTGAAATTGTTCTAAATTGAATATAGATGTTTCTTAGGGATTGCATATGGCTTTAGTGTGGCATTTAAATCTGTCTTGCTGAGGAAGGTTTGGAAGTAGTTGGTATGGAGGGCTCTGCAGTTCATAAATTAAGTTGATTAGTAGGAATTGAATATGTAATATGGAGGAACTCTTGTGAAGCTGAAAGAGGGGACGGCTAGAGGTGATTTACAATTGGATTTGGTTAGCTGCTGGACTAGCTTAATTTTAATTGATCTAGAATTGATTAGTTTTTAAAGATTTTAGTGAGCTGGTCTCTTCTTGTTTGTTTAAGGATAGAGGATTTTATTGGTAAAATTTGAATAATCAAAATTGAGAAATGGAATTCCGGTTGGTTTGTAGTGATTAGAAAAATTGAATTTTTCAGTTTGTAGTAATTATTTTAAGAAAATAGTTTAAAGTTAAATTTGGGTTTATGAAGGACAATGCTGATGGATAGCTGGTAAAGTGTTTTCAATATGAAAGAACAAAAGGATTTTTGTCTCATATTGCTTTTGAATTTGTGGATTGCCAGGCCTTGAGGATGTGCTTGAAGCTAGAATCCTTGGCGGTTTCTTAGTCTAGAAAAGTAACAGCAACTTCCCTGGAAAAACATTTTTTTTTTTTGTTAGAGGTTGAGTTGCGTTGTGTGTTAAATAGCCGGATAAGTACGTGAGTTGTCTGTTAGAAAAATTTTTTCTGGATTGTTTTCGGGTATGACTTGAAGTAGTCATTGAGTACTTAATTAAGGGAATTCTTTGGAATTGCAGTTTTGGTCTCCTGTACAGCCTATGTCTACGTCCGTTTTTGTGAGTGCTTGGTGTGGAATCTTTGGGCCCAAAGTAATGAAGATGAATATGTGCGTGCATTTGCATTAGTGCTGTTAGGGAATACTGGAACCTTTGGGCCAATTCTGGGTCAAATTTACCTAGGGTCTCGGGATTGACCCTTTGGATTCAGTATGGTGAGTGATGAATGAGTGTTATGTACCACTCCATTTGTAATATTTTTTGGTTGTCCTAGATGAGGGACATTAGGTTTAGTTTTGTGCTGTCCAGTGTGTAAGGACTCTTAGACATATGAGATGTTAGGATGACAGTATGGAAATTTTTTTTGAGATTAAAAACTTTTTGTAAGGGGGGCTTACGGTCTAGGTCGACATGGATTCGTGAGTCTCTTTGTTTTATTAACAATAGTTTTTCATGTGTGGAACAGACAACGTGTTAGATACTTAGGTTAAATAAAAGGTGAAATTTAGGTGTTATCAGTAATTCAGCATTTGTCCTGGAGAAATATTTTAATGTGTAATAAATAAGTAAATATGAGAAATTTTTGAAGGTTTTCATTTTTGATAGTCTTCTATTCATTTTTTTAGGTGGGTGTATGGATATAAAGATTTATTAGATGTCACATGTAAAGATTTTTTATGTATACTGTTAAATTAACTTGATTGACAAGAATTTTATATGTTAATTGTAGATGTAAAATGGACATTATGAGAACTTCTGTTAAACAGACTTTAATTTTATGTGACATAATACTCTAGCATTAAGCTGCATTGTTTTGTATTTGATTTGAACTGTGATGAATGCCTTATCTGTGATATTTTTAGTTTTAATTGTTTTTAAATGTATATGTTTGTTTTAATGTGATAAATGGAGGAGAATCGTGAAAAGGTAATTTTTTCTTGTTTTTCAGCATTCTAGGACTTGATGCATGGGTCTTTCTTTGGATTTAAAGAATATAGATTTTTTTCTTTTGACTTTTGGGAGGCTAAAATTTTTATTTGGAAGCTTTTGTAGGTTGTTTTTTTTTATGCAGGTGTTTGAAGGATTACTGGCAATTGGATGAATCATGAAGTCTTAATTTTTTAGGCTGATGCCTGGTTTTCTGTAATTTTTTTTATTATAGTGCTCGGGCTGATAAGAGGGGGGGGGGGCATTTGTCAGATATATTAGGACCTTTTTCTTATCACCCTTGCACTAATTTATAATACTTTTCAAATTAAATATTTTTATTAATTCATTTCTTAAGTACCTATATTAATTATTTCCATATGTTAATTACTTCTATTTAATTTACCATAGCTGTCATAATCTTTAAAGATACAAGTCATTTCAATAGTTTATTTAAAATAACTTTATTAAAGTAACTAAATAAATTTAACTTACCTTTTTCCAAACATAGTCATTTTTTTCATAAAGTATAATTAATAAATTTAAAAGAAACTTATTTCTAAAATCACCTGTCTGTTCTTTATAAACACCGGCAACATATTAAACTTCCGTACGTAATTCCTGACCTAATCCCAGTTGTTTAACTGAGTAATTCATGAAAGCAATAACAGGTGGCGTCGCGATCGTATCGCAATCCACGTCATCTTTAGTTTTGCATATGACGTTCTGGAAACTGGTAGAAGGATGGACTGTCATGCGTAGAGGTTCGTTTTAGACTGCCGGTAAGATATAAATAGAATAGCGGGCAAGTTCTTATCAGTTCATTCACGCTTTCTATCCGCCGTTGTTAGTTCGTTTGTTCTAATGTTTCGAGTAGAGTTCTGTCGGCTGTCTGGTCAGTATGGAAAACATTTAAAGATGATATAGTTTAGTTGAGTCCATGCTTTTAAGTTCGTCTTCCTTATTAAAGGACTTTTAATGCGAGTCATCTTGATGTTATAAAGAACTCGGGCTGTCTCCAGATGTGAATCGACGAGCCATGTTTTTGATTTTTAAATGCTCTGAAGCCTTGAAGGCGATTTAAAGAGTTTATCGGGAAGAGTGAAAGTCGTAGTTTGTGTAAACCTCTTTCCCTGTTTTTGAACTGGTAATCGTCAGATGTTCAAGTAGACTTACTGCTGTTTAAGTATGCCGACGATGGAAACATGCGTATTTTTATTGTGTTAGATCATTTCCTGTAGTGAAGCATTTCTTTTAATGAAATAGCAGGTTCTTCATGGGAATGGATCAATGCCTCTGCATCAGTGTCCTGGATTGTTGGCAGTTAATATATATATATAAAAAAAAGCAATCATGTCGTGAGTCTAAATCTTTTTCTAATATTCTCCTCTATATAAATAAATTAATCCTATGAGTAAATATTATGTGATTTAAAGATTTTAATGAATTTAATTGTTGTTTTATTGTGATATGGATTAAGTATGTTTCTGTTGAATGTTGAGAGTTTAAATAAATAGATATTTATTTTTAAATATGTTATCTTTATTTGTTTGAAGTATTTCCATTTAATTTAAACATTAATTTAAATTGACAATATCTGTATTTAACATAGTTAACATAATCTAAATTTTGGGGGGTTGATAAAAACAGCAATAACGTTTTTCCACTGTACTTTAGCACTCTGCTATATAATATAAACCCCTTTACATTACGTTTTCGTAATGTAAACTAACAAAAACTTTCTGCAAATTAATGTTGGGTGTAATTTGCGTTTTTTGCATGATTCATGGATGTAATTCATGTTTTTTCGCGATTTATGAATGTAATTTGCGCTTTTTGAGTGATTTATGGCTGTAATTCGCGTTTTTTGGGCAATTTAAGGACATAATTCGCATTTTTATGCAATTTATGGACGTAATTCACGTGTTTTACGCGATTCATGGACATAATTTGCGTTTTTTAGCAATTTATGGATGTAATTCACGTTTTTTACGCAATTTATGAATGTAATTCTTGTTTTTTGAGCGATTTATGGATGTAATTTGCATTTTTTATGTGATTCATGAACGTAATTTGCATTTGTTACGCGATTTATGGGCATAATTTGCTATTTCTATGTAATTCATGGATGTAATTTGCGATTTTTGGACGTAATTCGCGTTTTTTTAATGCGATTCATGGATGAAATTCGCGTTTCCTGGACAATTTATCGGTGTAATTCACATTTTTTACGCAATTCACTCACATATTTCGCGTTTTTGATTGATTTATGGATTTAATTTGCGTTTTTATGCGATTCACGCACGAAATTAGCATTTTTTACGAAACTCATGCACGAAATTCGCGTTTATTACGCTATTCAAGGATGGAAATTACGTCTTAAGCGCAGTCTTTACACAAAATTCATGTTTTTCGCGTGGTATTTTGTCGAAATGTTTTTTGCACTATTCTTTGTTGAAATATGCATTTTTTAATACGATTCTTTGTCGAAATGCATGTTTTTAAGCAATTCTTTACTGAAATTTGCAATTTTTTCGAAATTTTTTGACGACATTAGCATTTACAGTAAATAATTAGTTCATAAAATTGACGGAATAATTTTATTTTTTGGTACTAAAAAAAAAGTTACAAAAAAAAATTTCTTAGAAATTTTCTGCACACTTCATAAAATTTTCTGCGCACGGCGTTCACACGTGCGTCTATATTATGCAACTCTGCCAGTGGCTACTGAGCAAAATTTGTTACTTTTATCTTTATTCACAAATCCTACATATATATATTTTTTTTCTTCAGAGGGAGGATGTGCAAGAATTTTAAAAACATTCTTGATATAGTATCTTATTTTAGTTACATATAAGGAAGAAGAATTTCATAATTTTTAAAAAACCTTGCATATTTAAAAAATGAAAATTGAATTTCTTCATCCGATAGTATTTTAGACAATCTTGCAGCCATTTCTTTGAAAAACTGAAATCAAGATATTTAGTTTTAGTTTTTTAAATCAAGTCTTCTAACTCAACCCTGTGAGGAAAATAAAATATAAAAATCGAAATAAATTAAAAAATAGTTAGAATTGGCACATCTACATATATATGAGCAGCTTCCATTTAAAAAAAAAATAGTTATCAAAATCGGTCCAGTAGAAATCTCAGAGTTGAAGACAAATAACAGCTGGTCTTTTAAATATGTAGATGATTTTTATTCTTTCGTGATTTCATGATTCCGGCTAGAGATGGGAATGCTCGGAAAAAAACCGGAAAAATTGGGGAAAAAACCGGTTTTTTTTCAAAGGCTTATTTTTCAATTTTTCTGAACTGGAAAAATTGAAATTTCATTTATGAAATAATACAGTGAAAATTTTGTAATAGCTACATTCTCATACTTTTATTTTATTTATTTTTATGTTGAGTGCAGGGGTGATTCTGGATGAAATTTTTTTTTCGGAAATTCGCATCGCATTTTCGGAAATCGGCGGGGGGGGGGGGGGGGGGGGGGGGTCGTGAGTCCCCCCCCCTTCCAGCGATCTTCGGAAAAAATCGGCGTTTTCCTGCTATCTTCAGACGAAATCAGCAATATTTTAACAAAATCGGCGATTTATTGCGATCTTTTGCCAAAATCGACGGTTTTTCCGCGATCTTTTGACGAAATCGGCGTTTTCCCATTTTTTTTTTTTAGAGAAATTGGCATTTTTCCGACGATCTTTAGATAAAATTTGCTTTTTTACGCGATTTTTTCTCGAAAACGGCGTTTTATTTCCGTAATCTTTTGACAAAATCGGCATTTTTTCCGTGATCTTTTGATGAAATCGGCGTATTTTTTCAAATATTCTTTTGACAAAATATTTTTAAGCTATCTTTTATCGAAAACGGCGTTTTTTACCGCGATCTTTTAACGAAATCAGCGTTATATCCGTAATCTTTAGACGAAATTGGCTTTTTCCCGCCGTCTTCAGAAGAAATCAGCGTTTTATCTGCAATATTTGGTGAAATTGCCGTTTTTTCCGCGATCGGCACAGGAAATTCGCGTTTTTCATCGATCTTTTGACAAAGTTCATTTACAAAAACATTGATGAAATCGTCGTTTTTCCACGAAATATTGACGAAATGTATGCTATTTCGGCGATCCTATCACGAAATTTGCATTTCTACGCAATTGTTTTTTCCGCGCGCAAAACCGTACAAGTTGGCAACTATGCGGAACTGATAACCCAATTTCAAATTTTCGGAAGAAGATGCCTTAAATTTTCGGAAATTTCGGAATTTTCGGACGAGAATCACCCCTGGTTGAGTGTCTCACATGAAAATTTTAATGTGGGTAATCTGCAGGGCTGGATTTTTGCCGGCAGAAAGTGGTTTCTCCCGTGGCAAAAAGTGGTTATAAGCGGTTTTTACCGGCAACAACTAGCATAAACTCATTTTATGACATGATCTGAGACTTTTTAAGTAATATTAAATTGCTTATATACATTTTATGATTCAGGGAAAATAGCAAATAAAATATTGTGAATATTATTGTGAAAGAATATTTTCAAACTTTTCTTTCATTCAGAACAAATTAAAAAGCAGTCTAAGTTAAGAAAGGTTAAGTAAAATTAATCTTATATTATGGAATGTTCTCAGTATCTTATTACTTTTCCACAAAAATATTTTTTTTCTTTTTAATATTATAAGATAATTGTACAATATAATTCATTATTTTTTCTTTTATTTTTGAGCTACAATTATTTACTTTTATATTTTCAAAAGAACCATTTCTCTTTGTATGTAGCAGTAGATTTTTTATTTAAAAATACTCTGAAAAGTGTTGTTAAAACATCATAGTTTTTTGCAAATTTCTTTTTTTTAACTTTTAAAATAGAAATTCAACCGTAAACAATAATATCAGTAGTGAAACTTTTACATCATCAGATTACCATTATAAAAATTTCTGTTTTTCAAGTGACAGAAAATTATTAAATAAACAAAGTATATTTATATGATCATTTGGAAGCTTTCTGTTACTTTGAATAACATTCATAATCTTTATTTTAATTTTTTTAACTAAATTCTTTATATATAAAATATATGTGGAAAGTATGAATCATTGCAGGTGAAAGTTTTTATTAGCAATATTTCTTGGTTTCTGCCAGTTTTTGCAGAAACTAGTTTCTGCCATGCCGGTTTCAACCAGTTATAACCGCTGGTTTTACCCACCCTGGCAGAAACTTGCCAGCCCTGGTAATCTGATCTCTGAGCAGGGTCATTCCACATGAATTCAACCAATGGGTGTTGCATCATAGTCAGATTTTTTTTTTAATTTTATCATAGATAGACATAGTAGTGAAACCCTCAAATCTGAAATTTAAAAGTAATTTTCACAATATTGGCCGAGATATGGCCATTTGAAAACTGGCCATTTTTACAAAATGGTGGCCATCTTGGAATTGTATCACTGTCTAAATATGGCCATAACTTGACAACTAATGGCTCAAAGTTTATATATCTGGTACCAATTTGAAGCTATTTGTACAAAGAATGAATATTTCACATCAAAACAATAATAAATTTTCATTTTTTTACTTTTTATTATGTGCAAAGTGAAAATTTCACCCCAAAAAAGGGCAGATTGTAATGGCTCATAAAAAAAATGAATCATCATGAATTTTTCTGAAACTTGGTAAAAACGTTGCTCCATCTGTGTGCTTTAAATAAAAAAAAAATTGGAAAGGTAAAATTTGTTGTTTTAAAATAAATGGTTTTTTACAGATAAGGTGTCATTAACCAAATAATGATATTTTTAGAATCTGTGAGCATTCCTGATTCAAAAAATAATGGTTAAAATAAAATTTTCTAACATCTAAATTAATGTAAAAGTATAATCAAAACCTCATTTGTACTAATTTTGTAGAAATCTGCCTCCCCCCCCCCCCCCACCCAAAAAAAAAAAAAAAAAAAAAAAAAAAAAAAAAAAAAAAAATTAGACAATTCAAAAAATTTTACACTGAAAAAGATAAGAATAATTAAGGAATATAATGTATAATTATAAAATACCTATAAATGCAATGCATACATATGGTGATTTACTTCACATATAGGGGCAAGTGGGGTAGAATGGGACAGTAGGTTTTTCTCTTTATGTATCATTCTAAATATTTCATCAATCACATATTAGATGAAGTAATGGTACCCCAATCTTCAGTTGAAAAAAGTAGCTAATTTACACAAGCGTGCAATTATATAAAGAAAAAGATTATTTCAAGAATCAAAACATGAATTCAAAATTTTAAATTTTGAATTCAAAACATGATGTAAAAATTTCATTATGTTTCTATAAGCTGATGTAATATTGCATCATGTTCTATATAAGCTGATGCAATTTAAAGAAAAGATTGCTACTGTACCTTCATCTGCTTCTTAATTGGCTATAATCAAAGTATGATGCTATCTTGCATCATGTTCTATATGAGCTGATGCAATTTAAAGAAAAGATTGCTGCTTTACTTCAAAATTTCAGAGGAAACTCGAACAATTCAAGCATTATTTTTAAACTTTAAAACTAATTAAATCCATTTTAGCTTAAATCTGAAGAAAAAACTGCTATATTATAAAGTTATATGCATGTAAGTAAATATTTTCTTCTTATTTTGTCTAGATTTGTTCCATGTGTAATTTTAAACTTTGGCTTATTTCTCATCATATTCAATGTTTTGCCCTGGATTTGTATTATATTATTGTTATTTATTTTTTTGTCTCATCATATCTAGATTTTTGTTCATATAAATTTTAATTCAGTGTGAACAAAAAATAACAAATGTCAACTCAATTAACTCATTTATATATATTTATTATATTTAAATTACACAATTGAATAATTTAACTCTGTAATTTACAGCTAGTATTTCTCCAACATTTCTGGAGAAAATATTATGTGCCTTTTTTTTTCATGCATTCCATAGTAAGGTATTTAAAATATTTATGTAAATATGTTTTGAGAATTATATTATCATATTTTGAATGAAATGAAATAAAAAGTACTGTAAAAATAAATATTTAGAGTAAATAACTGCAAATTGATATTTCTTTATTGAATTATATAATATAAACACAATACTTTAATTTAGATGCTAGAAAATTTCATTTTAACCAATATTTCTTAAATTAAGAATACTTACAGATTTTAAAATAATCATTATTTGGGTCAATGACATCTTATATGTAGAAAACCATTTTTAAAACAACAAATTTTACCTCTCTAATTTTACAGTATAATGTTCCATATATAGAGAAACTGTTACATCTATGCATAATCAAATCATTATACAGAAAGCATAAAAAGTATATGAACTAAATTTACTTTTCATTTTTGAAATAAATCTTTTTCTTTATATAATTGCAAGCTTATGTAAATCAGCTACTTTTTTCAACTGAAGATTGGGGTACCATTACTTCACCTAATGTGTGATTGATGAAATATTTAGAATGATACTTAAAGAGAAAAACCTACTGTCCCATTCTACCCCACTTGCCCCTATATGTGAAGTAAATCACCATATGTATGCATTGCATTTATGGGTATTTTATAATTATACATTATATTCCTTAATTATTATCTTATCTTTTTCAGTGTAAAATTTTTTGAATTGTCTAATTTTTTTTTTTTTTTGGGGGGGGGTGGGGGGGGGAGGGGGGCTGGAGGCAGATTTCTACAAAATTAGTACAAATGAGGTTTTGATTATACTTTTACATTAATTTAGATGTTAGAAAATTTTATTTTAACCATTATTTTTTGAATCAGGAATGCTCACAGATTCTAAAAATATCATTATTTGGTTAATGACACCTTATCTGTAAAAAACCATTTATTTTAAAACAACAAATTTTACCTTTCCAATTTTTTTTTTATTTAAAGCACACAGATGGAGCAACGTTTTTACCAAGTTTCAGAAAAATTCATGATGATTCATTTTTTTTATGAGCCATTACAATCTGCCCTTTTTTGGGGTGAAATTTTCACTTTGCACATAATAAAAAGTAAAAAAATGAAAATTTATTATTGTTTTGATGTGAAATATTCATTCTTTGTACAAATAGCTTCGAATTGGTACCAGATATATAAACTTTGAGCCATTAGTTGTCAAGTTATGGCCATATTTAGACAGTGATACAATTCCAAGATGGCCGCCATTTTGTAAAAATGGCCAGTTTTCAAATGGCCATATCGTGTGAAAATTAATCAATATTGTGAAAATTACTTTTAAATTTCAGATTTGAGGGTTTCAGTACTATGTCTGTCTATGATAAAAATTAAAAAGAAATCTGTGACTATGATGCAACAAGTTTTCCTTAAATTGGTTGATTTCACGTGGAATGACCCAGCAGAAATCTGTTTGAGAAAACTTGAAAGGATCCTTCACATTTTTTTTCTTGTTTGAAACAGAAGACCCTTTGCAAAATTTTTCTTGAAAATAGACATTTCAGAAAAAGTTTAATCAACAAATTGAATCTTTCGCAAGTGCAGTGATTGAAGAAAAAAAAAATCTCATGCCATATAGCAGCTGAATCTTACTAAGTTGCATATATGTATGTAAATAACCTTATTAAAAATGTCTAAATAGGAACCTAAATATAGTAATAATATCTTATTCAAAAATTCTGAATATATTTTGTACAAGTATATACAAAAAGTTCACAATTTCACAAAAACTTGATTACATGAAAAAAATCTAGATATGTAATTAAATGCAACTTCTCTTTTTAAAAATTAATTCATTTGTAAAATTATTGCAATAATATGCCAATTAATAGAATTGATATAATTAAAAATTCAACATAAAATTTTGAAGTATGCATTTATAACTTTAATCCATCTTTTCAAGAAGTAAGTTTTGAATTCGTGAAAAATTTGACTTCCAGTTTTTGGTGTATTTAAACGGTTTAGAAGGTCCTGAACATGTTTTGATGGTTTTTGGAAACTATCTGTCACTCTGAGTCTGTATGTGACAAATTTTATGGGCACTCTATCTCAAGAGCTGGTAATTAACAATGAAATAAATTATGCATTCCATTTACATAAGTATAGTTTTTAACTAAATGATACTAGTTTAAAGAAATTATTGCAGTTTTGTCATTATTATGAATATCAGTATTCAAAAATTCACAAAACTTTAGATTCAGTTACACCTTGATATAAATTCAAGATGTTTAGTTATTAGTGTATATTGCCAAACCGATGGCGCTGCTATGCTGCATTATTCATAATTTTCACAATAGTTCTATCTCAAACTAATGTATGTATTTTTATAAAATTTCAGATTAAGTTAATCTTTGACATAACTTCGTGCTCATTACTTTTTGGTGTAAATTGCTCAACAGATGACGCTGCTATGCTGCATTATTCATGATTATCACAATAGCTTTACCTCAAGGACGATTTTTTTTTCTTAAATCAAACTACAGCTTCAGATAGTTTCTGATATATATAAATATTGTTTAGTTTTTGGTGTGAATTGCCCTATAGGTGGCACTACTATGCTGCATTTTTCTAGATTTCGTCATAGCTGATTAATTGAATGTTTTTTCAAGGTGTTGAATCTAAAATTGACCTCCATTTTACCTCCATAATGTACAATAATGTTGCAGAAACATGGGCAATTTGCATTAGAAAACAACTGCGATGAAAAAAAACCTCATATTTTATTACAAGTAACTACGTTCCAAATTATACTTCCCCTCTTGATTAAACTTTGAATTTTTGTAGTTTTCTAAAGCACAGTAGAAGTTTATCTCTATATGTAATTGCTTTTGTTAATTCCTCAAATAGTGAGCATTTTCTATTTGTAGTGTTCTGTTTTCATAACTTGTGAGTTCCACTCTTAGAAATGTAAAATTACCATGTGGAAACATTATTGAATATGGTTTCTTACTCAAGAATAGAATAACAGATTTCAGGGTAAAAAGAAAAAATTACATTTAATTAAACTTAAAAAAAAAAAAAATAAATAAATAAATAAAAAATTAATCTGGTTTTAGTGAGTAAAAATCTAACAGTCAATAAATCCTACGCTATTTTTTTAGTTGCAGACCTGAGTAAGCCAAGGTAAAATTTAGTTTTGTTTGAGTCTCGATACTAATTAGATTATAAAACTAAATCAAAACTTTGAGTTGATATTGGAAAGCTATACCAAAACTAAACATATTTTATAAAGGAAATAAAATTATAATTCTAAGAAAAAAAAAGTAATGTAAAAATACACATTTTTTAAACAAACAATGGAATTTTTGAATACTGATATTCATAATAATGACAAAACTGCAATAATTTCTTTAAACTAGTATCATTTACTTAAAAACTATACTTATGTTAATGGAATGCATAATTTATTTCATTCCAAATTGCAGACATATTGGCTCAGGTTTTTACATTAGGTCAATTGGTAGTTAAACATGTAACTGAAAAATCATTTCAACGAGATATGATATAACAAACAATAGCGTTTAATAAAAATTTTTTAGGCTGTGGAAAAAAAAAAATTTAACTTCTGAAAGCAGGCTTTGCTACTTTCTTTTTATTTTGTAATATAAAGTGAAAATAATTTTCATTTAATACATATAAATGGGGGAAAATGTTTATTATTTAATATTCTCTAAGAAAATATAATTTATTTGGGAGAAACAGTCATAAAAAATCAATTTTTCCCGAAAAAAAACCGGTAAAAAACCAGTTTTTTTCCACCATTTATATTTTTCCGGAAAATTTACATCTCTAATTCCGGCTAATATTTTCAATTCCAATGTTTGTAATAATATTTTTTTTTAAATAAAGGGGAAAGAAAATACATTAGTATGATAATGATTCAAACAGAATATAGATGATTAAAAAAAGATCGACTCTGTTTCATCTACTAATTTTTTGGAACAATAATATAAAATAAACCCTAGAACAGTACATGAGAAACAAAAGCAAAATGAAAAACTTTAAATTTCTGTATAAACAGTGACAGTAATGCTAGCTGACATTGTAGATTGAAAAACTATTTTTTATTTTTTCAAAAATTTTATGTACCTAATAATAATATATTTTAATATTATACTTAAGTATTTATTACAATTTGCAATCTTAAATAACTCCAAGATAATGTTTATAAAATGAAAACAAAACAATTACCAGAAATCTGCAAAATTCTCAAAAATGCACTACTTCTGATTTTAAGCTATTTGGATTTAATAGAGTCTACTATATATAATTATTTGTAAAAACTATCAGGATAATTTTGTTTTCAAGAAAAAACATATTACATTTTCTTCAGGTGATATGGTTATATTTGGTATATAAAATTATAAAATTTGAATATTTTACTCAAAAAGTTTTTTTAGAAAGTTTGTTACACTTCTTAACATGTAATAGTTTTCAAAATCTACTTGAAGAAAAGAACTAGTGTATTGCATCGCTAAATTAACTAAAAGAAAAACCTTTTATTCTATCTAAAATACAAGGATTTAAATTTAAACTAAAAATACTTTTATCAGTGTAATACTAAGTATAACTTGATAAAATATATATATATTTCACTAAGGATTATATTGTTTATTTATAGATAAAACAAGCACATGGGATAAATTCAATTGTTGATAAGCTAGTTCAGTTACCATTAGATAATAATTTGAATCATGTGGAGATAAGTTTTGAAACCATATGTAAACATTAAAATTGACAACTAAACAACATTTTAGAGAAACAAAAGCATAGAAGTTATTACAAATTTTAGAAAAACTTCCGAGAAACAAACCTTCTCTCTCAATTACATTTAAATTTTAAAAAGTAAAAAATATGTCACTTAATGGAAATAGCAACAACATAGATTCAAATGCCATCGACATCATAACACAGATGCCGCGCATTAAACAAACTAAAATTTAAAGGATTTGGAAATGGAAATATATGATTATTCAATCTCTTTAGTAAACTGTGGTAGTAACATAAGATTTATAAAGAATTGTTTACTATTACTTAAAAACTCAATAGATAAGGTATAAATAATTATCCATTAGTAATCGAATATGATAATGAACGCTGATGATGACAGTGCCAAAATAGAAAGGACACGAAACATGCATAATAGGGATGAGAGACATTTATAAACTCAGATAGAGGACAGGTAGAAAATGTTTACGGTCTAGATCACGCACTTGATTGTTTACAAAGCTAAGTAAATAAACTGTGTCGCATATAAAAGTGATGCAAAAAACCTTCACTGTGAACGACAGAGTAATATTATGTTATGCATTAGGTGAAACAGAATGCTGTTAATCTACAAGGAATTTTGAATGTATACATAACATTTCTCATAGTAAAATTAAACTACTAACACATTGCAGTGAATTTCACGGGTATAAAAGAGCTACAAACACAATCGAGTGATCGTTTAAAACTACTGATTTATTACAAAAGAGAATTAAAGGATAATGCGATGCAATCCAAATATTAAAAGTTTGAGGAAAAAAAGTACATACACTTTATCTGTAATTTCTCTAAGTTTCCACATGTTTGATGGACGGATAAATAGTCACAAAAGAATATTTAAAGAAAACTGAACTATTTAAAAAGCCCACAATTTTTTTTCACTTGAAACCCTTTAACTTATTTCATGTTTAGGTCATCAATTCTAAATTGACACATATTTGTAGAGAAACCTGCCCACTTAACTGGAAAATATCAATAGGTGCAAACCGGAATGAGCTCTTTAAATGATGTTGTCACAGCTGAGTTGTCTGCTCAGAAATTTTTACAGTGTTGCCACCTCATAGAAGTTGGATTAAAGTGCCTTTATAAATGTATATGCTGAAAAAGTAGAAAATTTGGAATGACGCTGCAGCAAACAGTACATATTTTAAACAGTGTAGGTTGTCGATATATGTATGCTTCTATAATATGTTCTGTAATCTATCATATTTTGATATTGTCCTTTTAACTATTATTGTGAATTCTAACGGCAAAGAATTCACAACGGCGGTAAATTCGACGGCAGAAATATTTCCTTTCAGGGTCAGATTGGCCCGAGGGCCAGTGCGCCCTCGGCCAGAAGAAACTTTGCCCCCTGAAATGCTTAAGCTGTTTAAGTATTTTTTTTTTTTTTTTTTTTTCTCACGGTACCATGCATTTTTGACTAGTGCACTAATTTTCGAAAATTTGTTTAGAGAATAATCCTCAGTCAATAGAAAGGCATCACAAGAAGTATTTTTTAAATAACAGATAGATCGAAACAATTTTAGGATCGGAAACAGGGGCGTACGAACAGAAAACTGCACCCGGCGCAAAGTTTCAAATTGGCGCCCCCTACCATTATTTTTCTTATAACGGACCAAAAATAGTGATCGTAGTATAAATTTGTCGCCCCCTGAATTTTCACTTCCATGGCGACCGCTCCCCACCCCCTTTCGCACAGCGCTGGTCGGAAAGCAAAATAGGCATCTTTGCATACGATCGAGAGAGAACACGTGCACTTAGAAAGAGCAGTAGCCACGGCGCCCTGGGCTGGAATTTTTAATAATAGCTTCTTTGAATGACATCTTTTAGATTTTCCCCTAATATTTTGCATATTTTCAGTCTTTTACCTATTACTATATTGTCCCTCCCCCTTTAAAGCCGGACATGAATGCACTATAATTAAAAACGTGTTTTATAAAAATAATTTGAGAAAATATATATATAAATATCAGAAAGCAAAAAACTTTTTGGGGGGATTTTGTTGTTGATTGGAAAACACGATGTTTCTTTTTTACGAGGAATGCAGATTTGATGACTTGATGACACTCTTGGATTAGGTACAATCCTTCAAGCTGAGAAATTCAATTGCCAGTATTTTTTAATCACAAATCTACAACATAATTTTCGGTTAGTAATCTTCACTTTATTTAATGATACTTCCCATGGTTAAATAATTAAAACGAAATTCTAGTATTTTACATTAAAAAATGTTTAATTTAATCACGCAAAAATCTATTATTAAATAAAATGATCATATTGAGGAATTCTGATATTTTTTTTTCTGGTTTTTACATAAAAAAACGCTGCCCACAAAATCCTGCAGCTTCCATGAATAAAATCCCTGATGCACTCCTCTCAGCTGTCGAAATTTAAAAATTTCCCTTAATCTCTACGAATTTTGCAATTTTTCAAAATTTTGCAAATTATGGGAAGAGAATGCTAAAAAAAGTAAATTTAGTAAATTTTTTAGGCTAATAAAGTGAATTTTGTGGAGCATTCTTATAGAAATCTTTTAACTGTCAACTATAAATTTAGCATTTTATGGATAAATAAAATCATTGTTTAACCCTTTAACGTTCATTGGTTTCGCCACGAAACCACAAAACTTTAATTCCGATATGCAACACTGACACGGGTATTTTTTATCTAAAAATATCCCTTTTATTATGTATGTGAAAAATCACGTTTTCTTATTTAGAAATATATTTGTTCTTAATTACCGGTATCATTCATTTATTTCGACATCTTAGCAATGAAAATGCTTTGATCGTTAAAGGGTTAAGGATACAAAATGCCGCTTTCTACAAGATATCACTCTCAAAATTAATTGCTGTCAAATTGTAACAAAAGTTAAATTTATTTCATTTTTAACTAACTGATAACTAATTCTTATTACTTCAAAGAAATATTCTTAAAACAAATTGAAGCTCTTCGCAGCACTGCAGAAACTCTATTTGGCAACAAGAAAAAAAAAATCTTGTTTTTTCTACCAACTTCTAGTGCATCAACTGTGATAAATGGAATGAAAGTTGTTACCCGAAACTAATTCCGCTAAAAATAATCATAAAAAATCTTTATGAAACAACAGAAGGGGTATTGTTGTGTATAAATTATGTTTTAAAAATCATCTATATTTAAAAAAATTTCTACCAACTTTGAATTTTCAAACAGTAACACACATTTTTGACATCTTAATTGAGTTTCTTGGATCCAAACGACCAGGAAATGGCATTGTTTATTCATATTTATCTTAAATCTTGATGGAGTTGGAAAAGTATGGATTTGAGGACGATAAAGTTAAACCCAACTGAAAAACATATATTTATATCTTCATAAAAGTCACCTGACTCTTACGCCAGGACCATATCATCGCATGGGCAGATCGGGACTTTGCACATGGGTCCCGGACCTTAAGGGGCCCTCCAAATCCATACTATTATAAAATATTTACTTTATTTTTTCAATTCCAATTATTCCATACGTTGAAGTTATTAAATTCATCTTAAAGTAATATAACAAATTTCAAAAGTTTTATAAAAGAGTTTTGTTCTGTACTAAGGCGGGAAAGTGTGCTTTTATTAATTAAGGTACAATTTAGAATTGACGTAGCCAACAGTTTTCTTCTACTTATATCAGACGTGAAAAATATATTTATGCATTCTTTTGTAATTGGGTTCACCTGATTTAAAACATCTCCATATAAATTAAACAACGTAGAATGCTATATTTTATTTATTACAAAAATTCTGAAAAATTATACAACACAATGTAAGTTCCATTAAAATCTATCTAGTAGAACTTAAGTTATAAGCGGCCGGAAAGAAATTTCACTTTGCGTTTTATATATATTGAGATAATTAAATATAGCGTATATAATCATGTTAACCTGATTATAGATCTCTTTTTCAAAATTGTAGGTTCAATAGATTTTTTTGTACAATGATTAATACGAAATCCAGACTTTTTTTTTTTTTTTTTTTTTTTTTTTTTTTTTTTTATAGATTGAAATTTTCAGGTTTTAGCGACGAACTAATCGCCAAATTTAGAAAATGTGAAGTATCTCACGAACTAATGGTTTTAAAAGAATTTGCTTAGTACCATTCGATTCAGCATGAAAAAATACACTTAAATACGATATCCGTTGAAAAACAGCTACAAAAGCCGAATTTTAAGGAATTTTTTAAAAGTCCGTCCTTTTTTTACCCCTCTTTGAGGTGGAATTTTCGAAAATCCCTTCTTAGCGGCACTCGATGTTATAAGTAGTATTTTTACCCAATTTTAAAGATTTTTGGTTCGGTAGATTTTTTTGTGTCGTGATTAATACGAAATCCAGACTTTCTTTTATATATATAGATATTTTAAAGATATATATCATCATGCTGAGAGGGTACTTTACCGTTGCTACCGCTATTACTTGGAAAAAAAATCATGAATTCTGTTAAATAATTATCACGTGTATTATCACATTGCTAACTAAGCGCAGACCATCAGAGTGAAAAATGTCCAAGCCGGGAATCGAACCCAGAACCCTTGGAATAGCGCTCCAGTATTCATTAGTTTCAAGCGTAATTTCACTGTTGAAAATTAATTGAAAAATTAATTAAAATACACTTGTAATTACCGATGCTGAGTTTGTTTGTGTCTCATGTTAAGCCGCAGGATTGTGTGCTCATGCGGACTGTTCCATCTTGTGCTGTAGTTACAGCCTTACCAACATATGTGAGTGAGAGATCCTAAGCTGGGTATTCTCGTCGTAAATGGTAGAGCACTTGGAGCGCTATTTCAACGGTTCCGGGTTCGATTCCGGCTTGGAGATTTTTCACTCTGTTGATTCTACGCTTTGTTAGCAATGTGATAAATATTCAGTAATTTCAAGCGTAATTTTACTGTTGAAAATTAATTGAAAAATTAACTAAAAAGATACATGAATTCTATTGTTGGCTAATTACTTCGCAGGTAATTGATCGAATGCTACCATTTTGAGACATGAATATTATCAATTTGGTATTTTTTAGTTATCCGAATGCCTCTTGTCGCCAAATATGGACTCTAAATATTACTAGATACAGAAACAGCAAGCCTTATAATTCACGAAACATTTACTTTTTATTGCACATAAACTTCTCATAAATAGTCATAGTATACGGTAAATATGGCACGAACCCTTCTTATTTAAATACGCTGTTTATAGTAAAATCTCTACTCAAGCAACTCATCCTGCAGATAGAAATGAAATGAAAGTGCGAATTTTCACTTTCATTTTTGGATAATACCTGAGACAAAGTTTCTCACAATACAATAGTCTAGGAGGTAGCGTCGAAAAATTGCAATCAATTTTAGTGTCGGCAATTTCGATATACAGTCGGCTCTCGTTAATTCGAATTCCTCGGGACCACACGAAATGTTCGAATTATGAAAAATATGAAATAAAAACATGCTTAACATGGTACTATTACAAAGGAATTAATGTTATAGTGTTTTTTAAATTTATTTCGTCTGTTATCATTAGAATATGACTTAATATTAAATTAGAATATATAAATACATAAACTAATTAAAAGATTAGAAACAAGCACGATGGAAGAAAAATTTAAAGCGTCACTGATGGACACACGGGGCTCTAAGATAGTGGATATCAAATGCATTTTTAACCGACTTCCAAAAAGGAGAGGAGGTTATCAATTCAACGCGTATTTTTTTTTTTTTTTTTTTTTTTTTAATGCATGTTTACCCATTACTCCGAAACTATTAAACCAATTTCTGTTATTTTTGTTTTAAATGAAAGAGGATGCTCTCGAATTGGTACCACTTCCGTTTCATCGAAATTGGTTCAGTACTTTTTTAGTAATTACGCAAAAACTAATAAAATTAGTGATTTTTCGCTAATTAAAAGTGTTGAATACGTTCGCTGAGCGTAGTGTCGACAGCATGGCCGAGCGGACTAACAAGGAAGGTCTCCATACGGGCATACTCAGAAAAATCTGAAAAAATTACAGAATGCTCTTCTCATATAGTTATATATGTTTATAAAAAAATTTCGGCGGAACCTCCTTATAACGTCCGTAAAAAAATAATAAAAATTTCGTTTATTTGGCGGTTTATCTCCGGTTGGCGAAAAAACGAAATTTTGAAAAATACGCTTTTACGCTTCGAATACTTTTTAAAGAAAAAACTTTCTATGTTCAATTTATTTAAATAAGTTTAGTTTAAGTAATTTTAGCTTTGCATTTTTACTTTACTTTAAGTGTAATTTTGTCATATACGTTTATATGTACTTATAACAAAATGAAATTAATATATTTTATCATTTAAAACACAATTTAAATTGATTAAAATTGTTCCAAATTGAAAAATACACTGTTAAAATCTGCTGCATTTTGTTGCAACGCACTCCTTTGCTTGTATAGAAAACGGTTACTTGGCCATGAAATGGAGCTTTCTCATTGGTTGAAATAGAGATATTATATACAAGCGGTGGAGTGCGTTGCAACAAAATGCAGCAGATTTTTAACAGTGTATGACACGGTCAATTCGCCGTGCTATGGAGCATTCTCATTGGTCAGAAGAGAGATATTCTATAAAAATAGTGGAGTGACGTTGCAGTAAATGCTGCAGATTTTTAACAGTGAAGTCAGTTAAAATCAATTTTCAGATTCGTTAAAATCGTCTGCTTTTGGCGAGGAAATGCACTGCTTGCCAAATCCCTCGTCGCTTTCAGCTTTTCACGCCAATTATTCCAAACTATTTTATTTTTTTACATATCTAATAATGTAATTCCGCCGCTAATTTTCACTGATCCTTTATTACCTACATGAGTAGTTTAATTCGTATTTTTTTCAAAAAATTCTGAGTATGCCCCCAATGGAGACCTTCCTTGTAAGGCGCAAGATTGAAGTTCTGTGTCTCGAAAGAGAGCGTGGGTTTGAATCCCGCTCCTGACATAATTTACATCCATGTAAAATTTACATTTTTTTTTTTTTTTTTTTTTTTTATATATATATTACAATTATTATTATTAACCGGTTTCAGAAAAGGAAGTTATTAATTCGACGCGTATGTATTTTTTTAACCGACTTCCAAAAAGGAGAGAAAATTATCAATTCAACGCGTATGTATATTTTTTTTATGTATGTTCACCGATTATTCCGAAACTATTCAACCGATTTCTGTTATTTTTGTTTTAAATAAAAGACGATGCTCTCGAATTGGTACCACTTCCGTTTCATCGTAATTGGTTCAGTACTTTCTTAGAATTAGGCAAAAACTAATAAAATTAGTGATTTTTCGCTAATTAAAAGTGTTGAATACGTTCGCTAAGCGCAGTGTAGAAAGCATGGCCGAGCGGTCTAAGGCGCCAGATTGAAATTCTGTGTCTCGAAAGAGAGCGTGGGTTCGAATCTTACTCCTGACATAATTTACATCCATGTAAAATTTACAATACTTTTTTTCGTATTACAATTTTTATTATTAACCGGCTTCAGAAAAGGAAGAGGAAGTTATCAATTCGACGCGTATGTATTTCTTTTCTATGTATGTTCACCGATTACTCTGAAACTATCCAATCGATTAATTTGGTTTTTGAATCAAATAAAAGAGGCTACTCTCGAATTGGTACCACTTCCATTTCATTGAAATTCGTTCAGTACTTTTTTAGTAATTAGGCAAATTTTAATAAAATTGGTGATTTTTCGCAAATTTAAAATAACATGGACTTTGAATAAGCTCGCAGACTGGAGAGCAGTCAGGATGACCCAGCAGTTTAAAGAGCCAGATTTAAGCTCTGGTGCTGGAAAGAGAGCGTGCGTTCGAACCCCACTCCTGACAAAATTTACATCCATGGATAATTTACAATATTTTTCCGTATTATAATTTTTATTAACTGACTTCAAAAAATCGTTAACTTTTAACTAAAAAGAGAAAAATAAACTTTTCTTCCAAAAATTGAACCAATTTCAAAAACTACTACAAAGTGAAAAATATTTTTTTTACATAATAGTAAGCAATAAAATGATTCCGATTTACATAGATAATACAAGTCCAGTATTTTATACTTTAACAACGTTTATGACAATAACATAGATGAGATACATAAATTTGATTTCATAAAATTGCCTTGAGAAATAATAATTTTTAAAAGCACATAAAATCCAATCATATCTATACTATATTGGTTCATTGTCATATTTGCTGGGATTTATTTCTCTGTGTAAAGTGATTAGAATTTTTAAAGTGCTATTACACGTAAAAATTTCCCACTTTTTTTACGTGGGGCCAGGACAGTCCCGGCTCGGTAAAAAGTTAAAATTCAGCCCGAACCCGGCTGGCCCGAGTAAATCTCTACAGAACATTGATTTTTACAGTCAGAGCAAAAAAATCTCGACACTTGCGATTTCAGACGCTTTATTAAATATCTAGAAATATACACAAGGAATGGCTCTAAAACTCCAGATGTATAAACAAAATAGTACTTACTGGTCATATATTTTTGAAAATATTTTTTTTTACAAAATCCAATAAGTGACTGTAAACAAATTGAAAAAGAACGACTATCTTTCGAATAACCCTGTCAAAACTAATGCAGCAAAAGCATTTAAATTGCAAATTATGATTAAGCGGCATATAGTAATAAAGTATGTTCATTTTTATGCGGACAGCATATATACTCGTAGAAAAATCAAGGTTTTTATAAAATCTATCCCAAATTTTGCCACTTTTTTTTTTTTTTTTTTTGCTTAGAATTGGCAGAGTTCTTAATAAAAAACAATGTTCTTTTCAGAAAATATAAAAAACGACAATGTACATAATACCCTGTAATCAAAATTTAAAAATATTGATAATTGTATGAAAAATGAGTAAGTTTACTAAAAAAAGTTTCACTGCGCATGCGTCAACGATATCAAAATTTCGTTTGCATATTATGTTCGCTAAGCGTATAGAGCAACTTTTGTTAAAGTTTCAAAATGATAGCTTAAAAATTCTGAAAATTATCGTCGAAAGAATAAGATCAAAATCCGATGTTCCCAAAATGAAACAAAAAAATGAGGGGCTGTATTCATATTCCATTGGTTAGTGTCTACACAATACTGCACGTACAACTATATTTGGATACAGCTCCTCATCTTTTTGCTTCATTTTGGGAATAACGGATTTGGATCGTATTCTATCGACGATAATTTTCAGAATTTTCAAGGTATGATTTTGAAACTTTAACAAAAGTTGCTCTATACATTTAACATTTAACTAATACAATATGCAAATGAATTTTTTTATAGAATTAACGCATGCGCAGTGAAAATTTATTTAGTAAACCTGCTCATTTTTCATTCAATTATCAATATTTTAAAATTTTTGTTATAGAGTATTATGCATAATGTCGTTTCTCATATTTTCTGAAAAGAACATTGTTTTTTATTAAGAGCTCTGGAAATTATAAGCACAAAACGTGGAAAAATTTGTTTTTATAAAAACCTTAATTTCTCTACGAGTATGCATGCTATCCGCATACAAATGAACACAGTTTATTACCATAAGCCACTTAATCATAATCTGCAGTTTGAACGCTTTTGCCGCATTAGTTTCGACAGGGTTATTCAAAAGATATTCGTACTTTTTCAATTTGTTGATGGTCCCCAATTGGATTTTGGAAGAAAGTCTTCTCGAAAATATATGACCTGTACTACTTTGTTTATACATCTGGAGATTCAGAGTCATTCTTCATGTATATTTCTAGATGTTTAACAAAAAGTCTGAAATCGCAAATGTAAAGATTTTTTTTGCTCTGACTGTACTCTTACAAAAGAGTTCTGTCCAAAAAAAACTTGTCTTTTTTTCATATTTATAATCTTTATGTAGAAGTATTGTAGGCTGCGATATATATGTCTTTAATGAACCTCTGTTTGTTGTATGTAAATGTTTCAGTTATCATTAATGTTATTAAAACATATTCCATGTAATGGAAACATAAAAATCTAAAAAATGATATATGTGAAAGAAAAATCTGCCTAAGACGGCATTGCATTGGAAAGAAAAAAAAATGTTATGAAGGAGCTTCCTTCTGAGCAGGTGTAAATGTATGATACATTTTTATTTTCCTTGCATATTATTGTAGCCATTTTGCCCGGATAAACAGTTTAAAAGAAATTTCCATTTTCAGTTTAAAAGAAAATTCCGTCACAGGCAGGATCTTTTTTAATGCATTTAACTCTATTATAATAAAAATAAAAATCTACGATTCTTTAAAAAGAATAAATTTTAATGTTTAATTGTAGAATAATGGCGATTTTTGAACAGACTTGGCCACATCTAGAAAATGATTTTCATACGGGATGATTCAACCGAGATTGAATATTTTGGTCCGTGCAGACTAGAAAAATGAAATCAATCTCGGCTTCGTCCGGAAAAAATAAGTTAGACCCGATCCGGGCCAGCTCGATCCTTCAGAAAAAAATGAGCCCGATTCCGGAATGATGAGGCCCGGAAAGATTAATGATTAAACCTGACCCGGCCCGAGTCTTAAAAAAAGTTAAGCCCAGACCCTGCCCGAATACCGTTAATGAAAATTGGCTCGAACCCGGCCCGTGCAATCTCTAATCTAGGGCTCTAAGAAAACGATTAATATTCAAAATTAGTGGTAGCTGAAGCCTAAGAATTTTTTTGTCGTTCATGTAGAAGCTGGAAGACCTAAGAAATTGTTTGAAAAAAAAAAAAAAAAGCTAGTGAATCGGACCTGTTTTAAGGGAGCTATAATAGGGTGTCCGGACGGGCCAATTCACAGTTAAAACCAGGGTTCTAACATGAAAACATGTTAAAATGTTTTAGCACATAGAGCTTTAGACCTTTAATTAATCAAAATTAAGTTTAGACTATGAATTATTCGTTGGAATAATATATATGTTTTTAAATACACCAATTGATTAGGAGAATGTTTAAAAATTGGCCCTAGGGCCCGAATAAAAATACCCCCCCCCCCACCCCCACACCCCGAAGAAAAAACGTACGCAACATAATTTGTGTAAGTGTAAAACATATACTTGCACAAATAAATTGGTTCAATTCGATGAATAACCTCATATACTTTAAGTCGGTACAATACTGAAATAATCACAAAATATGTTATTTCAACTCCCCCTTAAAGAGGAATATTTTAAAACTGAAGGAGAACCTGCTTGCCATAGCCAAAAACATTCTCAAAAAATTTGGTTCAGTTCTATGCATATCTTCATACGCTTTTTGATGGTAGAATGGTAAAATAGGAAAATGGACACTCAGACACACGGACGGTCAGACATTTTGTAAAAATATGTTTTTTGGAATCTCTGAAGTATAAAACGCGTAAATCCGTCGGAAACCCGAAGTCGAATTTTTTTTTTCAATTACATTACTTTCTTCTATTGAAGATAGAAGAAAGTAAAAATTTATTAAAATATTCTTGTAATCGTTTGTAAATTTGGAATTAAAATAAGTTGTGCCCGACGTGGACCACTGTACGGAAAAAGTTAATAAATATTATCAAATATGTATTCTTATTTATTTATTTATAAAACATATTTAAAGAGGTAAAAGAGCAGAAATCAAAGTGCTATTATACGAACGGTCAAAGTCGCTTCGAATTCCATGTTCTCTCCACATAAAATAATAACTCCAGGGGAATCGCTCGGATATTAAGCAACGATTTTATGTCGGAGCGTCTTTGATACCTGTAACCAAAGGGAGTCGCCAGTAATAGCCAATAAAATGCTTGGAAGTCTGGATGACAGAAAAGCCTTTTATCGGACATCCAACAAAATGCACAGAATATTAAGGAAACGCAGGCGATTTTTGTTGCTTGAAATTTTTACGTAAATTAGCACTTTAACAGCTCCAATCTCTTTACACACCGAAATAAAACCCAGCAAAAATGACGTCCCATCATTGGCACAAACACGATAACATATTTTAGCTGTGTGGGCGGAAATCTATTTCTTCTTTGAAAATGGCATCATTTTCAACATCGAAATTATTGAATGATTTAAACCAATCCTTTAAAAATGTTTTATTGTTTTCATTACGATTATGTGGAAAAGAAATAATTTTCAGAAACATATTAATCCATCTATACCGAACATTTTAAAAGAAATAAGCAGCATTATCTCTTTGAAATTAATAGTAAGCTGCTTGGTTATGTACAGAACTAAACGTTAGTGAATATGACATCATATTGGCACAGTCATGGTGAAATATTTTATTTTCAGGGACAGAAATGTTCTTTACATTTAAGAAAAAAAAAATTTAAATATCGGAATCATTTTACCATTAGGAGATTTGGTCATCGTTTAACATAATTGTTTTAAAACATTTGAGTGATATAGAAGCAAATAAATTGTTTCTAATGACGTCATTTTCAATGACAAAATAATTATGCGTTGTGCATGGCTGGATTATTATAAAGTAAATCGAATTTTAATTTATAGATCGAAAATTAAATTCAAATTCTTTACTCTCTAAAATTCTCTATCCTTCGAATTTATGTTTAAAACAATTATTTTATCATCGTAATCAGACGTAAAATTCAAACTAAAATTTAATCTTTTGTATAAAACATATGAAAAATGCTTGTTTTATATTTGTTTACAGTTTCAAGAGAAAGATTAATTTCGATTGTTTCCGCTTATACTAACATTTTGTCATTGTTGCACACAATTATTATTATTAAAAGCATTTGCTATCTGGCAACACTCATTCGTCAAAAATTTTAAATTTATCTGGCAACAATCATTTATCAAATATATATTTCTGAATTCAATTGTCAAACTCTGACATAAATTTAAGATATTTTGCTGCAAGTTTACAGTGGTTTTGATTCATTTTATTACAATCATCATGGAAGTATTTGATTTCATTTACTTTTTGTATTACTTTATGCTATTCTGGTTTGCTAACCGTTTTTCTTTTTTAGTTTCTTTTTTGTTGGCAGATCAACGTATTGGCGATGACAGAAGCGAAAATGCTGAAAGTGATGAAGATGGTGGAAGTGAAAGCGATAAAGATTCAGTCGTAAGTATGCCCACTAATGATGTTTCTGATTGCTTCTTTCAGCTTGTTCCAGTTAATCCGAGATTCCAGGACTGCTGGGAAGAAGAAGCGCAGGAAGACGAGGGATTCTGGATCGAGCAGGAACTTTTTCAGCGTGTCGTACCGGCATCGGCATTGGAGGTAGTCGAACTGGAAGCAGTGGAGCCGTCTCTTCCTGAAGCGAGTGCGTTTCCTTGGCCATTGCAGGAGGCTAGCAGTGATAGAGGAGAACCAGAAAAGGCGGTACGTATACTAACACCTTTGCCTTTGCAGATTGATGCTCCATCCAGCGCTCCTGTGGAAGAAGGAAACATGCCAAAGAAGAGGAGCACTTTCCGCAAGCGGATGACTGCACTGTTTTGCTGTTTTCCTCGTATAGTGAAAGAGTAAAAGAAGTACGGTTGGATTTTTTTTTTTCAGTAAACAGGAAGTAGATTCAAATTATAATATTAACATTGTATTCTTAGTGCTAATAAAGTTAAATTCATTCGAAACATTTCAAATTGAGCTACATATTTAATTTTAAAGATGAAAATAAAATAAAGAAAAAGGTTTAACATACAGAGTTTTTCTAACAGTAAATATTTTTCTGTACTTGTGCAGACGATTTCATGTTTCGACATTCCCTTTTATATGGCAATAATTGCTCTCATTTTCAACCTATGCGTAATATTTTAGCAATCTGTTCCACTAATTAATCGAAATATTATGGGTAATGATTATAAACTCTTGTATGTTTAATTATGCTTTTGTTTCTATAATTTAATTATAGCTATCGATTAAAAATAATAATACTTAAGAGGCCTTGGCGAGATTAATGAAATGACCTAGGCTTAGAGAGAAACGGATTTTTATGTAAGACTGTCACTGGTTTTAAATCACCTAACATTATTTCCATCGCCATCTCTAGGTTTGTATTTATTTCATTTGCTCATATTTATTTGTTTCATCCGTTCATTTCATTTATGAGACGTAAAGAAAAATTGTTTCAACTTGGTTACCCCGCGAACCAAAAATCTATCGCCAAACTATAAGATTAAATGCCAATAATGGATGATCGTTAATGTCATATCTAATACCATTAAATACGATAAACGTCTTTAAAACGTCATTAAATGATTTTTTCACCTTTTTATTTGTATTTTTATTAATATTCTAGTAATTATTTTTTTTTTATAATTTAAAATAAAAATTACGTCAATATGTGTAATTTGGCTATTAATTTGCCGATTTGTACAATCTTGCGAAATTGGTCACGGGATAACCAAGTAGTACCGAAAAATTAATAAACTTAGTACCAGGGATGAGATTTCCGCTTTTTTCCACACCAGTAAAATCTTAGAGAAAATGCTATATTATTAAATCGGAACATTTTTGTGATTTCAAATAACAACATTTTCTTTAAGATTTTACTGGTGTCCAAAAAAGCGGAAATCTCATCCCTACTTAGTACATTTAAAACATTTAAAATACACGAGTTTTCCTTATTTCAATAAAAAAAAGAAGAATGGGAAATAATACCATATATCAAACCATTTTATTTCAACATCAAAGCATTATCTTAAATTTACACATGTAAAAAAAAAATGGTCGCTGCTTCCTGCAAGAAGGAAAATACTATGGGCGATATTTGAGACCGGCTAACAAAAATTTACCGGTAGAAATTCCAGGGGTCACAGACCTGCGCCAATTGCGCCAAGCTGCGCCAAACGAAAATATCTGCTCCAATCTGCTCCAAATCAGTTATTTTGGCCGTTTCTGCTCCAAAACGGCCATTTTGTATTTTCCTTCTGCTCCAAAATTTTATTTCTTAGCGCCATTTTGTTTCCTTCGATGAATTTTCTTTTTCAATGTACGTGTTGCAACATTGTTCGTCTCTAAGCCTCCCCTCCCGCGATTACGACATTGGAGTAGCCCCACCTACCCTCTACAACTTATATTATTGGATCATTGGACGCTGACGTTTTCGACGATGCATATCGAATCAACAGACATGCCAATTTTCCTTCATAATCCGCGGATTTCCGCTTTTTTTTTTATCTATTTTCAAAACCCGCGGATTTCTGCGATCTTTCTTATTTTTTTCGGCCGCGCCGTCATTTTTTTACCACGACGAAATTGGTCAAAAATGGCGATCAAACGGGTAAATGAACTTTCGTTACGGCATCTTCTTGGTTGCCTTCAATGATAGGGTAAGTAAAATGATGTATTTCGAAACTCTGATTCTCGTCCGAAATTTCCGAAAATTTGAAATTGGGTTATCAGTTCCGCATAGTTGCCAACTTGTACGGTTTTGCGCGCGGAAAAAACAATTACGTAGAAATGAAAATTTCGTGAAAGGATCGCCGAAATAGCATACATTTCGTCAATATTTCGTGGGAAAACGACGATTTCGTCAAAGTTTTTGTAAACGAACTTTGTCAAAAGATCGATAAAAAACGCGAATTTCCTGTGCGGATCGCGGGAAAAACGGCAATTTCACCAAATATCGCAAGATAAAACGCGGATTTCTTCTGAAGACCGCGGGAAAACGCCGATTTTGTCTAAAGATTGCGGATATAACGCCGATATCGTTAAAAGATCGCGGGAAAAAACGCCGTTTTCGAAAAAAGATCGCTTAAAAATATTTTGTCAAAAAAAATATTTGAAAAAATACGCCGATTTCATCAAAAGATCACGGAAAAAACGCCGATTTCGTCAAAAGATCGCGGGAATAAAACGCCGTTTTCGAGAAAAAATCGCGTAAAAATGCAAATTTTGTTTAAAGATCGTCGAAAAAACGATAATTTCAATAAAAAAAACATGGGGTCGTTTTGCTTATTGTATATTTCTATAGTATTTGATTTTCTGCTACCAAAAATAGCCGTTGTTCCAGTTGTGTTCGAGTAAGTGCAGGTAAACAGCTTTTATTATTTGTTAAAAAATGAATTTTTTTGCTGCTTTTTTTCTATTTTAAAAATTTTGCTGTTACAAAATTATTTTTATTGTTTTCTCTACAGTTTGCTTTTCTTATTCTTTTACCTTTTTTTTGGTGGGGGGGGGGTGCTCCAAAAACTGATTTTCCTGCTCCAAAATCCATTTTCGACTGCTCCAAAAACTGCTCCAAATCCTTCTGAGTGGCTGTGACACCTGAAATTTTAACAACTCAATTATTGTTTCATACGCACAAGGATTTTTCTTTTCAATATTTATTTAATTTATTTAATGTATGGAATCAGAAACAATTTATTTATTATAGACAAAACAAACCATTAAAGTAAAGCATAAAGTTAGAAGAAATATTCATAATATCCACTTTAACAATCGCAATATTTCATCAATTTTATTTCTGCAGCGTTTTATCATTCTACAACATATTACAGCCTTTTAAGTCCGCAAACTATTTTAAAAACGCCAAGCCTTCGACCCCCTTCCCTCACAAAAAACAGGATTATATTTTGTATGCTTTTAAAATTTATTATTTTTTTTAGACAATTTTTTATGAATTTATGTATCTAGATTGCTACTTTTACATTGATTTTACGTTATTGTAAACAATATCAAAGCATAAAATACTGGACTTCTATTATCCATATAAATTGGAATCATTTTAATGCTAACAGTTTTATGAGATTACATTTTTGAATAATTAGAAAAATATTTACAAGTTCTCGTTTAAGTAAAAGTAATACCAGGCCAATAAAATTGATTGCAATTATACGACGCTACCTCCCGACTACTGTGTTGTGAGAAACTTTGTCTAAGCTATCGTCCAAAAATAAAGGTAAAAATTCGCATTATCATTTCATTTCTATCTGCAGGATGAGTTGCGAGAGTAGAACTTTTACTACAATAGCGTATTTAAATATGAAGTGTAGTGCTATATTTATCTTATACTATAACTACTTATGAGCAGTAATTGGCGCAGCATGTCCCAAAAGGGACCTTGCGCCATTAAACTCTAATCAACCAACATTTATGAGCAGTTGATGTGTAATTAAAAAAAAATGAATGTTTGGTGCATTATCAGGTTTACCGTTCCTTTATCCAGTAATATTTAGATCCCATATTTCCCGACAATAGCCATTTCGATAACTGAAAAATACCAAATTGATAAAATATCGGTTTCATAACGGTAGCATTCGATCAATTAGATGTGAAATAATTGACCAACAGAACTGATGTTTTTTTTTTTTTTTTTTTTTTTCAGTAATAGAGATAGGAACGATATAACTTAAGTATTCTCACAGCAGGATGATATTTTTGTTTAAAATGTATTCTATATGTGTATATGACAGCATGACCATAAATCATTTAAAATAAATATAGTTCAATATTGGGGGTCAAATTTTGAAGCATGAATTCTTTAAAACTGTTGGACACACTTGTAGAAATAACTTATTGGGAATATTTAAAGAACTTTAATCTTTAGATTTTTATCTTTTTAAGAAATCAAATGCATTTTTTAATGCGTAAAAAATTTGATACAACGGGCGGAAAATAGCATCCAAATAATTGAATCGTGTGAGCTTTTTTTAATAAAAAGAATTATAGAACTTAAAATAATCTGCGTGTATTTTTCACTAATGTAAGTATTTTATTAAAATTGAGGAATATGGATATTCAGGAACATTTTTAAGGCCCCCCCAAAAAAAGAATAATTTCGAACGAATTAATAATGAAAACTTTAAGATATTTCGTGTTCGTTTTTGCAAAATTCCAAAGTTTCCTGGAAATTTGGATAAAGCCATTTTAGATAAAATGAGATATCAAATATCAGTAGATTGAGAAATAGAGTAGGGGGGAGGGAGCATATTTATGCATTACATTTTCGACGATACTCTGAAAATCTAATACCTACAATTTCAAGAAATGCATTGTTGAGTTCGGCGGTGCGAAAGCTGTCTATAACTCACACGACATACAAATAAAAGATTTCTTTTTTCAACATAATTAGATCCTCATAGATTTTCCATAATATGTTTGTGTTAGGTTAATAATCTATAACTATGTAGCTCAATTTGAACTTTCCGCGTAAAATATCTGTGACAGACGGACAGACACAGGAATTCTCTTTTAATGTTTCTGTTTCTTCTTTTTAAAAATGGAGCTCCAAGAAAATAAAGGGGGGGGGGGTGAATTGAAATGATGTCAATAGAATGATGTTACAGTATTCTGAATACTATAAATTACACTTAGAATAATCGAAACTATGGTCACTAGCCACTCGAGAAGGTTTTTCGATATTTTTTGTCGGTAACGGCTAGTTATAATTTTTTTGCGTGTACATAATTGCATCTTTTAAAAATTATTTTCGAATCAGGCATGAAATTCTACTTCCTGTTTACTTGTTTTCCTTCTAATTTTTTTTTTATTTCAGCATAAAGTAAGTATAAGTTTAATTTATCTTGTATTTAGTTTTTAAGGTATCTCATTTGGCATTATTCTGTAAATATCTAAATTATTATTAATTGTGTTCTGTTTATTATGAATTAATCATATAATCATCCTATTTGGCTTACTATGCTTTAAAATTATGATGTTTTATGCATTAAAGACATTTTTATTTTGGCTTATTGTTCTGAATTTTCCTTGAAGCTCAAAAGATAACAATATTATCTCCATAATAATTTATAGATCTTTACAGAAACTGTTATTATAATTTGAATTTTTTTGCAGCATTCACAATTCCATCATTATCAGACTTTTCATGTGCATACCTATTAAAGTATTCATACATTTTCGTAAAAGTTTTCTCCTCGTATAATCCATATTTCCCCACAGAATCAATTCGAAGACTAAAAATATATAAATCATCGTCAGAGGGCTCATTCTATTTTTAAACAAAAATCTGGCAGCAAGCAAATCAACAGTGCAGCAAGTAAAAACTCGTATGAAAAACTAAATCACTAAAAAACAATGTTTAAATATAGAATAATAAAGCCATACTAACACAATAAGACATATAGGGGGAACTGGGGTACATTGATACATGGGGCACATTGATACACCCCCTCTACCGCTCACAGGGTCATTACAGGAAGTTTCGCAACAGCTCCAAAAGGTGATGCTAGTGTATTCAACTGCATACAGAAAATCTTGGAATGATTCAGCAGTTTGATGAAATGGGCCGGGTGATTTATTGTTTTTGTTGTTCAAAAGTAAATTTGAGTTGTACAACTGAAATGCTATTATACAACTGTTCCAGTATTTTCAACCAAAATGAATACTCTCCCTGGTAAGTACAGCTACTCTTTATCAGTTCCTCATTATTTATTGTTAGATATATTGTGAAGTGTTGGATTTGAGACTCATTTTATTCAAAATCGCTGTATGGGGCACATTGATACAGTTTATGACGGGGCACATTGATACAGTCTAAATCCTTTAATAGTTCATATTTTCATTATCTTTTATTTTTTTTTTTTACCATACACTCCTTAATCCAACCTTTTTTCACGAAAAATTTCTAATATTAGTTTTTATTGAAGTGAAATAGCTCTAATTTCTTTATATTAGAACATTTTATAGTATTTTTGAAAACAGAAGACGTAGGAACTTACCCAGCATCTAGTGCTAGTAGAACTAATAAAAGAAAAGGACGGCATTCTGGCAAATCTCGAATTTATATCGATTCTCCAGAGAAAAAAGTATTTTCGACATGAGAAATGTTAAGTAAGAGAAACAAACTGCAGAACAGAAAATGATACTTATATTATAAACAGAATTTTTAATATAATTATCCTTTATTTTCTGTTTATGAACCTATTTATAAACAGAAAAACTGGTAATTTTTTCATCTTTCATAAGAAAAAAGATAATGCTGAGGTTGAAGTGCTAGATATGACAAAGTTACCACAGCCAACAATCAGACAAGAAACAGCCAGAACATCAGGTCATAATATATTTAATTTTGATTGCTTTAATATTGCTTAAAAATAAATTGTGGGTGATTTGAATTTTTATAAATAAATATAAAAGGGTTTTCTAACTCATTTTTTATGAAAAATATGCATTGGTATTATTTTGTCGTCATTTTTCTTAAACGTATCAATCTGCCCCGGGGATGGGGCACATTGATACAAATGACTTTTTTTTATTTTTTTAAAATTACATGCAAAAATACTATATAAAACAATGATTGTACATTTTTATAACATACTACACAAGTTTTGCTGTCACCTCATGAAAAAAAAATTAAATTTTCTCCTTTCTTGACACCAAAAAAAATCTTAGAAAAAAACTGTATCAATGTACCCCAGTTCCCCCTACGTTTTGTGAATACTAGGACTCACATTATCAGTCTATAATATCATTGTATAAAATCGGTATTCCTCCAACTACAAGAAAGGTGAAAACCCTAACGTTTTTGTATGCAATTGGGAGAGATACTGATTTTATATATTGAATTTTATGCACTGGTAATGTGAGTCCTAATATTCGCGAAACGTATACGTATTATTAAATTCCAATTGCCTTATTCATTGTGTGTTTAAATGTGGATTTTTAGTGATTTAACAATATAGGTACTCAGAAAAAAACTGTAAGACAGCAGTATGACGAAAAGGCTTTTTCCGCGGTTTTTGGCCTAAGGACAATTAAAAACCGATTTATTTGCGCTTTTTATGTGGTTTTTGGCCTTAAGACAATTAAAAACCAATTTCTTCGTTCAGGGATGTAAAAATCAAGGCACCAGCGGGAAGTCTTTCACCACTAAATTTTTATAGTTATTTTTCGTCTAAATTTTTTGAAAGAATGCTAATAAAATTTAAGCGAAGAAAAGCTATAAAGTTTAGTGGTGACAATCTGTTCGTTGGGGACTAGATTTTTACAACCCTGTATCCACTGCTTTTTATCCGGTTTTTGGCCTCAGGACAATTAAAAACCGATTTGTTTTGGCTTTTTATGTGGTTTTTGGCCTCAAGCAATTAAAAACCAATTTTTTCGTTCAGGGATGTAAAAATCAAGGCACCAGTGGGCAATCTTTCACCACTAAATTTTTATAGCTATTTTTCGTCTAATTTTTTTGCAAGAATGCTATAAAATTTAAGCGAAGAAAAGCTATAAAATTTAGTGGTGACAATCTGTTCGCTGAGGCCTAGATTTTTACAACCCTGTATCCACTGCTTTTTATCCGGTTTTTGGCCTCAGGACAATTAAAAACCGATTTGTTTGGGCTTTTTATGTGGTTTTTGGCCTCAGGACAGTTAAAAACCAATTTCTCCGTTCAGGGATGTGAAAATCAAGGCACCAGCGGGAAGTCTTTCACCACTAAATTTTTATAGGTATTTTTCGTCTTAATTTTTTGCAAGAATGCTAATAAAATTTAAGCGAAGAAAAGCTATAAAATTTAGTGGTGACAATCTGTTCGCTGGGGCCTAGATTTTTACAACCCTGTATCCACTGCTTTTTATCCGGTTTTTGGCCTCAGGACAATTAAAAACCGATTTGTTTGGGCTTTTTATGTGGTTTTTGGCCTCAGGACAGTTAAAAACCAATTTCTTCGTTCAGGGATGTGAAAATCAAGGCACCAGCGGGAAGTCTTTCACCACTAAATTTTTATAGGTATTTTTCGTCTTAAATTTTTGCAAGAATGCTAATAAAATTTAAGCGAAGAAAAGCTATAAAATTTAGTGGTGACAATCTGTTCGCTGAGGCCTAGATTTTTACAACCCTGTATCCACTGCTTTTTATCCGGTTTTTGGCCTCAGGACAATTAAAAACCGATTTGTTTGGGCTTTTTATGTGGTTTTTGGCCTCAGGACAGTTAAAAACCAATTTCTTCGTTCAGGGATGTAAAAATCAAGGCACCAGCGGGAAGTCTTTCACCACTAAATTTTTGTAGTTATTTTTCGTCTAAATTTTTTGCATGAATACTAATAAAATTTAAGCGAAGAAAAGCTATAAAATTTAGTGGTGACAATCTGTTCGCTGGCGCCCAGATTTTTACAACCCTGAATCCATTGCTTTTTATCCGGTTTTTGGCCTCAGGACAATTAAAAACCGATTTGTTTTTGCTTTTTCTACGGTTTTTGGCCTCTGGACAATTAAAAACCGACCCCATCCGATGTGGCAACACCTTGTCGCGGTGGATGGGCTTTTTACTAAGATTGCCACAACTGTTGAATGACCTTGAAATCATTTTTTTAAAATAAAACTTGGCGCTCTGACCCCCACGAACTAGGCTCGTAAATCTCTGTTGAGACACCACACTCTAAAAACACGCTAATTAGATCAACTTTTACTATATTGCGAAACATTGAACTATCTATATATACAGGGTGGTCATAAAAAAACTTTGCCGATATATGGAGCTCTAGCGGCCAATCCGCTCAACCGATCGAAGTGAAATTTCAGATATAGCTATTCAGAGGTATGAACTCAAGATTCTGTGAACGGCAACAAAAAGGCGCTCACGGTTACGGTTATAGTTACAGAAACTCGATTAATTGCCTGTTATGACACCCATGTGGAAAATGTGTAATCAAAATAAAAGTTTTAGTTCCTCCGATCAGTATTGTAATCAGAGATTAGTGTACTGACTCTGTGTCATATGCAAATTTCCTCCTTGCACCCCAATCGAGTTTTTTTATGAGAAGGGGGGAGGATTCGCAGAACGGTTTTTTGTGCGTGCATAACATGTCCGTTTCTTGCGATACACGTACGGTTCCAACGCTCTTTATGGTTTTCGCATGCGCTGAGCATTTTGCGATGAAAAAAAATGGGTGTTGCCATTGGAAATTTTCGAGTTTCTGTAACAATAACCGTAACCGTGAGCGCCATTTTGTTGTCTTTCACAGAATCTCGAGCTCATACCTCTGAATAGCTATATCTGAAATTTCATTTCGATCGGTTGAGCGGACTGACCGCTAGAGCTCCATATATCGGCAAAGTTTTTTTATGACGACCCTGTATATATATATATTAATGAGCAATTTTTTTGTAAACGTGTTTCCATTCATTTCCCTTTGATTAAGGGATTTTAAGGTCGAATCAGCAACTGTTAAACGTCTACTGACTATTTACATGTTTGATTTAATAAGATCAGTTAAACAGTGAAATAACAGAGTTTTTGTTTCTTGGTATTTTTCAAACCGATATATAAGAAAAAAAATTAATTAAAACATTTAAATGTATCGTTTAAATCAGATGTAATTTTCACTAAAATTTCCTTTCTCTTTTTAAATTTACGTGATATTACTTTTGTTTTTTAAAAGGAAATACTATTTCTGCCATCTTAGAATTCACAACAACAGTTAAAAGGACAGTATCAAAATATGATATATTACAGAACCTATTATAGAAGCATCTATCGACAGCCAACACTGTTTAAAATATGTACTGTTTTCTGCAGCGTCATTTCAACGCTTCTATAGTAAGAGGTTACTTCCTTGTATTATGGAGCTTTCTTATTGGTCAGAATAGAGATATTATATAAAAGCGGTGAAGTGGAGCGGCGATGCAGCAAATGGTACAGATTTTTAACACTGTTCCATCTATGGATTACCACCTATCGGTAAAAACTGCATGCCCAAATTTTAACATTATTTCCCCCTCCTCTCTCTTACGCCTTATTTATTAATTAAACGAGACGCTAATTATGAAAAATGTTATTATAAAAGTATGTGTCACTTGAATTTTTCGCTTTCTTTTTGAAAATTTTAGCTCTATGAAACGAAAGGTGTATTCATTTGTGTTGAAGTCAATGCTTTTAGTATTACTGAATATTTTTGCTGGCGCTATCTAGTGAATCCAAACAGAAATAAGGACCCAAATCGGTAATATGATTTATCGATCCTCTTTTTTTAAGAATAATAAAAAGAAATTGTATTCGATTTCAATTCTCTCACCACACCGTTTATATTTGTTTCATTCATGATTTTTTTTTAAGTAATGCACATATGTGGTCAATTGTTTATAGTAAAATAATAATAATTTTTTAAATTATATACTTTGTATACTTGAAATAATTTTTTTGTTTTAAAAAGATTCTTTTCAGATGATTTTATTTATAATTTCGCTAATACATTAAGAATGTTTTGGGTCCTCTTTTAAAATATATAGTATATATATATTAATCTATACTATTAACCGCAGTAAACGTCTGTCTGTCTGTCTGTACCGTTAAAAACTTTTCTCAGCGGCCGAGTGGAGTGGCGCTCTGGGTGTCTATCGACTCGGGACGATTCGGCCTTTTGTGATAATGAATTTCGAGAAAATCGACCGGTAATTACCCGAGATATTAATTAAAAACTATCCGGGAAACGTGACAAAAAATCCAAGTTCCGAGACGGTTCTCTGACGGAGCTCTCCGGTCGAAACTAGCTTTCCGCGGATGAAGAACCACGAAGGTGTCGAAAATACGAAAATTAAGGAGTTTTATATAACCTCGCATTCGCGCTGCAGATTCACGGATTTTAAAACAAATTACATATTCTTGAAGGAAATTTAAAGACCTTTCTGGCGGTCTATTCGGTTTCAAGAAATACGAACATTAACCTTTTGAAAAAAACGTTTTCCCGAAAGCTTTTATTTTCCATTTTTCTCCGCAGAATTTTCGACCGAAAACAATCGAATTTTAAAATGATTCCATCCTTTTTAATTTTGGAGGCACGACAAAGAAAAAAAAAATACCCGCTCAAAGACGCTTCTGTCTAATTTCCAACGGTGTGTTTATTTTTGAAATATTCTAATATTAACCCTTTGAAAAAAAATCGAGAAAAAGAGTCTCCGATCGTACAATTTTGTTTGCTTTTTCGAGCCAAGCTACGCCGCTATGAAAGAATCAATGGTTTTTTTTTATATCCACATAAAAGAACAATTTTAAGTAAAGAAAAAACAATTATGAAAATTAATAAGAAAGTATTTTTCTTAATGCACTTTGACGTACGGGAGGAATATTTACGAGCACGAACAAAACTAAGATTTGTATTCGACATTAGACAGCCACAGGATGATTGATGGTTTGTGGTCAGCGGTTAATAAACGCAAGTGTGCACCGGGCCTTAGAGAGATTATTTTTTTCAGAAAGGGGCCGCTAGCGGGCGAAGCTCGCTAGTTTATATTAAGTACTGTCAGTTGGAGCAACTTTGGCCCAAATTTCTCTGTTTCAAGTCTGTTCAGCTTCTCCATTCTCTTATTTTATGTAAAAATTTAGTATCGTATTATTATTTTTTTATTATTTATTATTATTATTTATTTATTTATTTATTTATTAATTTTTGTTTGTGTTTGTTAAGAATGTATGGAACCACACCCTTATTATAAATTTGTCAAGAATGTTTTATTATTATTATTATTATTATTATTATTATTATTATTATTATTATTATTATTATTATTATTATTATTATTATAAAGTGTTTGAAAGTTTTGTGCCAGTGTAAATGAAGTGTTGAAACGAATGTTATTGATCCTACAATATGACGTGGACCAATTTTACCCTATTGAATAAGACGGAGGAGAGAGTGTGAGAAGTGAAACATGCTAAAAAAAGTAAATTACCATATATTTTAATAAAAAAAAATTATTACAAAACTTACGAAAACTGCTCAATTTGGACTGTCTAAAACAGCACAAGCACACATTTTGCAACTCTGCGGTCATCTTTGCCAACAATTTTCTTGTTTTGTTTAGTTGAATTAATACGCTGGCTGAATTTTCACCAAAATTACTGTTTGTATTAGCGCAAATGTCTGTTTTCATAAACATATATATTTTTTTAAATCAACTGATTTAAATCAAAATTTAAATCTAGATTTAAATCAACTGATTTTTTTAAAAATCCTTTGATTTAAATCAACGTTTTGCAATATCCCATGAATACATATATCAAAGGAGAATTTGGATAAAAAGTTAGGAAATGTATTAGATAATCATAAAATTACAAAATTTAAAGCGAGATATGAACAATCTATTAATGTCTGTCATTTTTCTGGAGTTTTATTACGTCCTTCTGTTTTAAATCGAAATGAAATTTCACTTATTGTAGAGAAAATAATGAAGGTTTGCCATTCATTAAAAAAATTGTCCAAATCTTCTCATCACTGTAGCACATTTTCAAGCAAAAAATGGCCCATTTCAAACATTACCATTGCTTGAGAAAAAAGTTTCTGATATTATGACAGATTATGACTGGTGGAAGTCCTTTTATGTAATATGAGGTAAAGAGAGAATCAGCGATACTGAAATTGAATTTATTTACCAATTAACAATAGCCGTGGTTTCATCTGCTGGAGTAGAAAGACACCTTTCTTCTTTTGGAGTAGTTCATTCAAGCCTTCATAACAAAATATGAGTAGACATAGCTTTTAAATTAGTGTTTCTGTTCAAACAATTAATCCCTGATTTATTCCTATTTGCTTAAAAAATATTGAATTAATTGCTATTTTTATCCCTTAAGGGTGTTCTTAAATCAAAAAGGGCCACTTTGCGACACATGCATTAATTTATTTTTGTTTGGAAATGCATGAAAATAGCAGGTTTTGTTATTCAGAAACTGTATAATTGCACTCAATGTTCTGTTTTTAAAAAAATACAAGCCTTCAGAGTTGATGTTTTCGAACACATTTCCCGACGAAAGTAGAAAAACTGGACGAAAAGCAGGAGAAAAACGGATGATTACGTGATCGAAATAGCTTAGGTAATTTAACTATCATAAAATGGAAAATTAAGTTCGATTAAAAATCGCTTTCATAGTCAGGCTTTCTAATTTTATAGCTCTCCGTTAAAAAATGAATTTATAAATGTGCCAAATCGTTTTGCGCTTGTTGAGCGGAGCAGTTGAGAACACCCTTAATAAATAGCTTGCACTAAATGAATATTTGAATTTGTTTTTTAAATATTACCATTTTCTATTCATTTACAACATATTTAAATTTATTTCTTATTTAGTGTGCACAATTCAACTACAAAATAATAGAATGGCTTTAGATGAAGGCCTTGATGTTTAATTTTTAGTACCAATCAGTAACTAGTATATAGTATTTCCTTAACTATATAATTTTTTCTTATATTATTTTTATAAATTATAAATATAATTTATTCTTTTTTAGTTATTTATTATAAAAAAAACTGCTCCATGTATTGCAAAAACATAAAAGCACAATAATTAAAAATAGGATTCTAAAAAAATAAATCCTATTTAAATAAAAAAAATCCGATTTAAATCAAATAAATCCGATTTTTAAAAAAAATCATGATTTTTTTCCAACCCTGGTTTAAATTTAACAAAAAGCTCCCCTTCAAATATAACATTTTTTATGCATTGACAGGAAGTATGCACAAAACTAATAATTGGTCAGACCAATATTACCGAATAATGGGTCCAAAGTTACCCCATCTAGAAAAACACTTTTACTTTTTATCTCAGGAAAGACAACGCATTATCCTTCATTAAGCCTTGACCTAGACTAATGAGATTATAATAACACGTATTTACTATTACCAAGGTCCAAATGAATTAATTTACAGCTTGGCACACAAAAATTATAAAAGCTATAAATTCTCACTGCCTTCACATGTTTTTATTTGACTGGATCTGCCCCAGTGGAAACATGGCAAATTATTTGCTAGACTAAAGCTAATGCTATCATCTGTATTTTGAGACCAAATTTTTTATTGATAACCCAAGCGATGTACAAAATATAGCAAATTAGGTAGATTTCGTAAGAAATACTACCTATTGCAATCGCACCAGTTTATCTATCTATCTATATATATATATATCTCACTTTTTTATGGACACGATAACTTCTATAATTCTTCACCAATCTCCACCAAACTGGTACAGAAAATCAAAGGGGATAAAATCTTGGCTAAGTTCGTTAATGGGCAAAATCGGGCCAAGGGGGTCGGAATAGGGGGCGTTTTTGTGAAAACCGAAAAAACGCCATAACTTCTTAATTAAAGTTGATATCGAATCGGTTTAAAGTTTATATTACTTTTTAAAAATTGGCCAAAAGTATATGCATGACAGATTTCTAATAAATTTAGAAGTGGGCTCAAGGGGCGAAAAAAAACAGGGATTTTGAGAGAAAAAAATTCATAACTTCGTCAATTTTTAAGATATCAAGTCCAACTAAATTTTTTGTAAATGTTCTTAAAATTATCTAAAACTTTAGTATTTACAAGCTTTTGATAGGACCAACTTTTACCGACGAAAAAAATTAAAAACGAAAAGAAGAAGGGCGCTGAAAAAAGAGAAAAATCCATAACTCCGTCAATTTTTAAGATATCAAACCTGATTAAATTTATTTTACATCTTCTCAAAAATATCTACAACTTTTATATTGACAAGTTTTTCATAGGACCAATTCGTATAGCAAAAAGAAATGAAACAAAAATAGGAGTTGGAGAAAAAACCTCAAATCCAAACTGCTTATATTCTGACTCATTTTTAAATTCATTTTTGATTTTAAACGCATCCAAATGGTAGATCCTCTTATTTAGAAACTGTATAAAGTGACGCATTGGTCAATTTTCTTATAAAGACAGAATATATTTCAAAAAAGGCTACCAAAAAGGGTTTTTGAACAGAATTTTCTGAAATCATCGTGACTGAAAATTTAAGGAAGTGTTCAAATAAGAAATTGCGTTTTTTTCTGACTCGTTTTTAAATCAATTTTTGCTCTCAAATGCATCCAATTTACAGATCCTCTTATTTAGGAACTATATAATGTGATGCATTGATCGGTTTTTTGATAAAGACAGAATATGTTTTGAAAAAGGCTACCAAAAAGGGTATTTTGAACAGAATTTCCCGAAGTCTTCGTGATTTGAAAATTTAAGGAAGTTTTCACATAGCAAATTACTTTTTTTATGACTCGTTTTAAAATCCATTTTCGCTCCCAAACGCATCCAATTTACAGATCCTCTTATTTAGGAACTATATACTGTGACGCATTGGCCAGTTTTTTGATAAAGATAGAATATATTTTTAAAAATGCTGTCAAAGTGAGTATTTCGCACAAAATTTTCCGAAGCAATTATGATTAAAGAATTAAGGATGTATTCAAACAACAAACCGGTTATTTTATGACTCATTTTTAAATTCAATTTTTTTCTCAAATGCATTCAACTGACAGTTTTTTGTTATTTAGGAACTGTATTATGTACTGTTTTGGTCGATTTTTTAATAAATTCAGAATCTATTTCAAAATATGTTGTCAAAATGGCCATTTGAGCTGAATTTTTCTTAAGATGATTCTGATAAAACCAGTTTTTGCAGTAAAATGAAATTAAAAAATTTTCATAAACGGCCAAATGAAGTTATTAAACTGGGTTTATCTCTAATCATATATTTTTTGTTGTTGAAATGAACACTCTTTGAAATCTACCTCCGCCTATATACATATATAAACGCCGTAGAATAAAACAGAAAACAAATAGTCAACACACTGATATTCTATTTCAAAGAAATCTTATAAGATCTCTTAATTTTTATAAAACGAGTTTTGAAGACATCATATTATTAGAGAATTTTGAAATAATAATAATGTGTTTTAATTTAGTAATTTAACAATGGAAAGATATCATACAACTGTACGCCTACGATACGGGCACAATTTTTTAACTTTACATGAAGCGGTTTATAAGGCTAAGTCCGGCTTTTTCTCTAGCGATTCCTGTCTTAGTTAAGAATATTGCTGTAAATAAGTACTGAACACCTAATAAAGTAAAGTACAATAATTTTTTCAATCTGAACCGGATATATAATTTAAGAAAAATAGCATGCAATTGACTCAAGGATTCATAACAAGTAAAAATTTCTGCACATAATAATACATTACTAAAGATAAGCTGCTGCAGTTGAGTATGCTATTTTCCATTCCACTCTGGAAGGAATTTTTTTTTATGAACTATATCATTGTCAAGATGACCGTTTGTTTTACTTTACTTATATTATTCCATGTCAACTTCAATGTAAAGCGAAATTGCTACAGCACTAAAAATGCTCCATTTCAATCAGGTGCCAGTTGTAATATGTATGTGTTCTTTTTGTTACGACCGTGAAATGTTCCTGTTTAAGACAATAAAACGATTCAGCCTGGAATTTTTTTATTCTCCACAGATTTCACTGCAGTTCGATTTTTCCCAGAAAAACCCATACAAAAAGTCGTATCGTAACAGAATATTTTGATTGTTCCTGTAATTGAACTATACGTCCGATTTTCATAAAATTTAAAATGATTCAAGAAAACCATACAACAATTACATATTTTAAATTTCAAACAATTCGGTTGAGTACACACTTGCAATTTTTTGTATCATGTAAGACCATCTTCTAATTTCCGAATCCTATAAATTTAAGAAAAAAAATCTTTTATCGTTCACGAGAAATTGACGTCTGAAAACCACTATTTTTACTACTGACTCACTTATCAAAATGTTTGACTACTTCCAGATGACTTAGTAAGTTGAAATTTGATGTGGAGATAGGTTATTGGATCTATCACCATTAATTAAACATTAATGGTTGGTTAGAAGATAAATTATTGGACTACAATGGGAGTTTATGAGAATTTCACAAAATACCAGAAATAGTGCCAAGTTGGCGAGTATCGGGGCTAATATCTGAAAGTACCGAACCGGTTTCAAAAGTAATCGAACCAAAATAATGGTATTCGCCCCGGTACAAACATAGGCTATGTCTTATGTCTGTGCCACAAACCAAAAGAGGGTTTAGAAGCAAAAAAGCATTCTAAAAATGTGATTTTTGTTTAACTGAAGGGCTTGGAAGCACAAAATTCGGCAAGTTAATTATTTATAAGATATAAATGATCACTAATGACATTTGCTAAAAAATACCAAATTTAAAAGGGGTAAAAATCTCGGAAGAGAATTCTAAAAACGTTCTAAATAGCGATTTTAAAATAATCTCAACAAGTAACAAACTGATCTTAAAAGTAATGATATCAAAATAATGATGATAAAAGTCCTTGCTCAAACATAAGCTATACCGTATGTCGATGCCACTAACCCAGGAGGTAAAACAGCAAAAAACATTCTAAAAATGCGTTGTCTATATGCTAAGGGACTGAAAACATAAAATTTGGCATATTAGAGTTTATGGGAATTTCGCGAAATATCAGGTATAGTGCCAAGTTGGCGTCAGTTTTGGCGGGTATCGGGGCTAATCTTTGGAACTACCGAACCGATTTCAAAATTAATGGTACCAAAATGATGGTATTCGCCCCGGTTCAAAATAGACTATATTTTGTGTGTATACCATTAACCAAAAGAAGGTGAAGAAGCAAAAAATATTCTAAAAATGCAAATTTTTGTGCTACTGAAGGACCCAGAAATATAAAATTTGGCATGTTAATTATTTATAAGATATATATGATCTCTAAGAGCATTTGCTAAAAAATATGGAATTGAAAAGGGGTGACGATGCGTGAAAAACCTTTTAAAAAATGTTCTAAATTGGGATTTTTAAGCAATCTCAGCAAACAACTAACCGATCTTAAAAGTAATGATATCAAAATGGTAGTGACAGTCCTATATCCAACATAGGCTACATCTTATGTCGATGCCACTAACAAAAAGGGGGTAAAGGAGCAAAAAAGTTCTAAAAATTTAAATAGGGTAAAAATACGTGAAAAGCGCTCTAAAAACTTTCTAAATAGCGATATTTAAGCAATCTTGAGAAGTTAGTGAACTGATTTTTTTAATGTCAAAATGATGGTGACAGTCCTTGCTCTAACAAAAGTATTGGGCAAATTACCAGATTACAATGGGATAGTCTATGGGAATTTGGCGAAATACCAGAAATAGTGCCAAGTTAGCATCACTTTTTGCGTGCAATTTTTGTTGTTAATTTGACGATATATAGCGAAGTTGGCGACAAACTTTTTTGTCGACGGGATAATCAAGCAGTAAGCAATTACGTAAAAGAAACATCCTTATTAGTGGAATTTAAAGGAACACAAGCAGTCCTAATGTTAAAATTTTTTAATCTGACTGAAAAAACAGTGACTAAACACAGGAGAAAGCTGTAAGATTAGTTAATATTAAATAAAGTTAATTTAATATTAAGCCTACTTATTTCAAAAAGGAAACAAATACCTACTTATTTGACAAAAAATAATGATATCCTATCAAAAACATGAATGTGAAAGAATGCCAAGTTCGTTAAAGGTTTCGTTAATAAAAGAAGTGAGATCTAACTGCAAACCAAGTTCTTTCGAAGCTCCTTAAATCATATCTCCAGTCATGCATAATATTAATTAATTGCTTAAAATGATTTGTTATGTTACTTATTATTCAATAGAGCGACTTGGCAAGTTTTCAGCCACCAACTTTAATCTTTGATTCTGAGTACAATTTAATCTAGAATCTGATTGGCAAAGATCTATTCAATCAAGTATTCCAATAATTATATCGAAGTTAAGGTATTGATAAGTTAAGGAAGTGATCAACTTTAAGCTTTGATCGACTAAATAGAGAAATTTGAATAAGAGAAATCTAGCTAAGTCGCTCTATTGAATAACAAGTAACACAACAAATCATTTTAAGCAATTGATTAATACTGTGCATGACTGGAACTATGATTTAAGGAGCTTTGAAAGAACTTGGTTTGCAGTAAGATCTCACTTCTTTTATTAGCGAAACCTTTAACGAACTTGGCATCCTTTCACATCCATGCTTTTGATAGGATAATGTTTTCCGACTGCACATTATTTTTTTTCCGCAATGACTTATAAATCTCTGCCATTTTTAATATATTTTTTAATGTGATTTTTAGCCATCCTTTAAGTTTTTTGGAGATTTTTTGAAATTCGGAAACTGATTTCGATTCAAAATTTTTTGTGTAATATAGTTAATTTTTCGATTGCAGCATTTTATCTTTTAACAAAAAGTTTTAAAACTAGCGATATTTTTTGCGATATTTAGTGTGATTTTCAATGCAATTTTTTGGATTTCACAGTTATTTTTTGCCATTTTTTAAACAAATTCGATTTAAAACTTCTAGCCTATTAAGGATTTTGTTTTAAATTTATAGCCTTTTACGGTATATCTTTTGCTCTCCTATTTTGTTCTGCAACGATTTTTAATTCAATTTTTTAGTTTTCTATTATTATGATTTTGTTTGAATTTGTGGCGATTTTTTGAGATATGGAAAATGAATTCAGTTTTAAACATTTTTACTAATTCGGTAAATTTTCACTTGTCCGATTTTTGCTGTATTAAGCTTTTATCAAAATATTTCAGTGGTTTCTTTTTTTCGTATTTCACGGCTTGACATTTAATCAAACTAATTAGATTCAAAACGTTTATCCGAATGGAATAAATTTTGAGTTACGTGGTTTTTGAAATTTTTTCATTTTTAATGCGATATCTAGACACACGGCAGTGTGTCAGCCAAGTTCACAAAGTAAAAGGCGACACACCGGCCGTGGGTTATATTACCCGAACCATTTCGAACCACTTTTGACCCCTCAATAACTTAAATTCTATTTGACCTACACACTTGCAATTTTTTGTGTCGTGTAAGACCATCTTCTAATTTCCGAATCTAAAATTAAAAAAAAAAAATCTTTTACCGATGACGAGAAATTGACGCCTGAAAACCACTGTTTTTACCACTGACTCACTCACTCACTCATAGAAATGTTTGACTACTTCCACGTGACTTAGGAAGTTGAAATTTGGTGTGAAGGTAGGTTATTGGATCTATAAATAGGAAAAAATCAGAAATCACCATTAATTAAACATTAATGGTTGGTTAGAGGATAAATTATTGGATTACAATGGAAGCTTATGAGAATTTCACAAAATACCAGTAATAGTGCCAAGTTGGCGTCACTTTTGGCGAGTATCAGGGTTAATCTCTGAAACTACCGAACCGATTTCAAAAGTAATGGTACCAAAATGATGGTATTCGCCCCGGTTCAAACATAGACTATATCTTATGTCTGTGCCACTAACCAAAAGAGGGTTCAGAAGCGAAAAACATTCTAAAAATGTGATTTTTGTTTTACTGAAGGGCCTAGAAGCACAAAATTTGGCATGTTAATTATTTATAAGATGTAAATGATCACTAATGACATTTGCTAAAAAAATATCAAATTTAAATGGGTGAAAATCCGCGAAGAGCGTTCTAAAAAAGTTCGAAATACCAATTTTAAAACAATCTCAGCAAACAACAAACCGATCTTAAAAGTAATGATATCAAAATGATGATGACAGTCTTTGCACCAACATAAGATATATCTTATGTCGATTACACTAACCCAAAGGAGGTAAAAGAGCATAAAAACATTCTAAAAATGCGATGTGTGTATATTAAGGGACTAGACTGGAAACATAAAGTTTGGCATTTTAGAGTTATTTCGCGAAATATCAGAAATAGTGCCAAGTTGGCGACACTTTTGGCAAGTATCGGGGCTAATCTCTGAAACCACCGAACCGATTTCAAAATTAATGATACCAAAATGATGGTATTCTCCCCGGTTCAAACATAGGCTATATTTTATGCGTATACAATTAACCAAAAGAGGGTGAAGAAGCAAAAAAATTCTAAAAATGCAACTTTTGTGTTACTGAAGGATCTAGAACTATAAGATTTGGCATGTTAATTATTTATAAGATATAAATGATCTCTAAGGGCATTTGATAAAAAATACGGAATTAAAAAGGGGTGAAAATGTGCGAAAAGCGTTCTAAAAATGTTCTAAATTGGGATTTTTAAGCAATTTCAGCAAACAACAAACGATCTTAAAAGTAATGATATCAAAATGATGGTGATAGTCCTTGCTCCAACATAGGCTATATCTTATGTCGATTCCACTAACCCAAAGGGGGTAAAATAGAAAACTAGTCGTTGGGGGCCACCGTAATACTTACCCATCATGGATATGTATATGAAAATAAAACATGTGAAAACTATTTATACAATGCATTGCAATTCATAAACAAAATTTAAATATTGTTAATATACATGGTAATGCTGTATTAAAGAACTGATGATTACCGATTTCGACAAATTATATAAAACGCCAAACTACTCAAGTAGTACCGAACTGCGTAAAAGAAACATCCTTATAACTCTAAAAATAATAACTCTATTAACTAAAAATTAACTGCGTCTTATGTCCAATTAAAATATACCTCTGAATTAAAATTTGAATCAAATACAGGGCCATGAAAAATCGAAGAATGTGGAAAACAGGATTAAAAATATCTCAGCAACTAATAATCCGATCGACTTCGTTCTATATGCAAAATGTGTGATATTTTATTGCCTTTTACGTCCATTCCTTAGAACAAAAAAATTCGAAAATTTTTATGTACCTTTCATCAGAACGAAATTTTCGAGAATCCGAAAAAAATAGTTCCGGATAATCGAGGTTGCTGATATTAAATAGGTTTCGTCCCATTCTTACATACTAACTACATACAAAATTTCAAGTCTCTATCTCAATTCGTTCGGGAGATAGAGCGTTTACAGACAGACATACAGACGGACGGCAAAATTTTGTTTCTAAAAATGTGTTTTTCGGAATCTCTACAATCTAAAACGTGTAAATCCGTCAAAAAATTTTTTTCGATTTTCAAAACGATTGCAAGACCTACCCTATACTAGGTATGATGGGTAAGTAAAAGCGTTCTAAAAATGCGATGTCTGTATGTTAAGGGCCTAAAAACATAAAATTTGGCATGTTCATTAATTATAAGATATAAATGATCACTAAGAACATTTGTTAACAAATATAAAATTTAAAAGGGGTAAAAATGCGCGAAAAGCGTTCTAAAAACTTTCTAAATAGCAATATTTAAGCAATCTTGGGTAGTTAGCGAACCGATTTAAAGAAAAAAAAAAAAAAAAAAAAGATGCCAAAATGATGGCGACAGTCCTTGCTCTAACAAAATTATTGGATAAATTACCAGATTACAATGGGAATCTATGGGAATTTGGCAAAATACCAGAAATAGAGCCATGTTAGTATGACTTTTGGTGCGTAATTTTTGTCGTCAATATAGCGATATTTCGCCAAGTTGGCTACAAACATTTTTGGTCGACGAAATAATCAAGTAGTACCCAATCACGTAAAAGAAACATCCTTATTAGTGGAATTTAAAGGAACATAAGCAGTCCTAATGTTAAATTTTTTAATTTGACTGAAAAAAACAGTGAATAAATGCAGGAAAAAGCTGAAATTAATATTAAATAAAACTAATTTAACCTACTTATTTGAAAAAGGAAACAAATACCTACTTATTTGACAAAAAATAATGATATCCTATCAAAAACATGAATGTGAAAAAATGCCAAGTTCGTTAAAGGTTTCGCTCATAAAAGAAGTGATTTGACAAAAAATAATGATATCCTGTCAAAAACATGAATGTGAAAGAATGCCAAGTTCGTTAAAGGTTTCGCTAATAAAAGAAGTGAGATGTAACTGCAAACCAAGTTCTTTCGGAGCTCCTTAAATCATAACCCCTGTCATGCATAATATTATTCAATTGCTTAAAATGATTTGTTAAGTTACTTGTTATTCAATAGAGCGACTTGGCAAGTTTTCAGTTACCAACTTTAATCTTTAAGTCGGAGTACAATTTAATCTAGAATCTGATTAACAAAGATCTAGTCAATCGAGTGTTCGAATAAGTATATTGAAGTTAAGGTACTGATAAATTAAGGAAGGGATCAACTTTAATTTCTGATCAACTAAATAGAAAAAATTGAATAAGAGAAAACTTGCTAAGTCGCTCTATTGAATAACAAGTAACTTAACAAATCATTTTAAGCAATTGAATAATATTATGCATGACAGGGGTTATGATTTAAGGAGCTTCGAAAGAACTTGGTTTGCAGTTACATCTCACTTCTTTTATTAGCGAAACCTTTAACGAACTTGGCATTCTTTCACATTCATGTTTTTGACAGGATTTATGTTTCTTCGCGATGCACCGCGAAAGTTTAGGCGTTCAATTTTAAATCTAATGTACTAAAATCTGCCCTCTAGTCATCAAAGTTTGTTCGGATTTCGAAACAATTTTCGATTTTTGTTTTATATTTTATGTGATTTTTTAAGAATGTTTTCGCGATTTTGTAAGAATTTTCCACATTAATAAAAATAACTCATATTTCTAGCCTTAATCTTTTCGATGAAGTTTAGATGAAATTCGTGCAGCAATTTTTTAATTTATCGAGTTTTTTATTCTGATTTTCAAAGTTTTTTCGTAATTCTTGTTTTTGTTTTTGGACGAACCCGTGCAACGCCGGCAGCTTAGCTAGTGTTAAGTATTTTACACACTTTAATACTTTAACACCTTCACAATTTCTAAAAGGTATTTTTTTTTCGAGAAATTTTACATAAATATAGCTAAAACTGCATAAGTTATAGATTTCATGATATCTGATATTATGCGAAACGAGGCCAAATGAAAAAATGTCACTCTGACATCTGGACACTAAGGGGCCTGATCAGCAAGCTTATTATGTAGTAATTCAGAACCTGCAATTTATTTTCTTGTGTATTTTACAGGTGACCATTTTAAAGTAATAGCAATTAAAGGACTTTTTTTTCAGGTTCTTCAGAAGTCAACACAGTATACATTTTTGTTACTGATAATATTATTACAGTTGAAGTATTGCAGAAACTGTTTTTGATAAATGCAACTCTTTTTTCAGATGTGTAACAAGTTAGTTGATTCTACAATATAACAAAACCATATACAACGTGTCATAAACGATATGATAAAATTTACAGGTACATCCCCAAAGTTAAGAATTAATTTTTCACAATGGAAAGAGGTAAACTTTCACAGTGTTAAAAAACACCATTCACATCGGTAAGAATTTTTTTTTCAAAGTTCTAAGAAATAAATTTTCGCTGAATTAAAAAATAAATTTTAAAACTGTTAAAATGTAAACATTCACCATGCTAAGAAGTAATTTTTCAATGTGTTAAGGCTTATAGTGCTAGAAAATAAATTTTGACAGCTCAGTGAAATTAATTTTCACTCTGCTAAGAATTAAATTTTCAGTGATAAAACAGGATTTCACATTGAAGTAAACTTTCAAAATCCTAAGAATTAAACTTTCAGTGATAAGACATGATTTTACAGAGAAATAAACTTTCACAATCCTTAAGAATTAAATTTTCAGCGGTAAAACATGATTCCACAGTGTAGTAAATTTTCGCAATGCTAACAAATAAGTTTTTACAAGATTAATTAGTGAATTTTTAAAATGGCGAGAAGAATTTTTTCACAATACTAAGAAGTGTCAAATTATTGGCAGGAAGCAAAATGGGAGCTTCTAGTGATTGCTACAAAAATTTCAGTCGTGTGTGTTATCATCACATCTACTACTTAGAGATAAAAGTACTATTTAAAAATATGTTCGATAGTCTTCTTTCAGTTCGAAGTTTCTGTGTTAAATTAATAAAATTCTATTTTTCTGGCAGAATTATAACATTAAAGAGCTTGTGAAATAGAGAAAATCTGTAGAGTGATTGTTTAAATTCCGATCTTCATCAGATTCTCCATCAAAACTTCATTATTTTTTTAAAATACAGAAGAAAATAGAGACTTTTAATAAAGGACTCATACACTCAAGAAGAAGAGTTATTTAAAAATCTTTTAAGAAATGAAAGTGCATCAGAGATCACAAAAAATTTCGATGAAATGAAATTTCGTCTTTGAACTTAAATTTTTCTCTTTAAAATCATTCCTACTTCAAATAATGCACATGATGCGTTACTAATTAAGTCACTTTTGAAAAATTCGAAAACAATATTTGCTAGTTGTTGAATCAGAGTGAGGATTTTTTTTTATCTTCTTAAAAATGATGGTTTTTTATTCATTTTTAATTGAAAAAAATATCAAATATTTTTTTTAAGTTTTTACAAAGACGGTGTGGTATTATTTTATAAATCATCTATTTATTGTTAATTCTATTCTACTTTTTACAACTATTAAAAAAAGAAGAAAAATTTCTTTTGATGAAAGAAAAATATAGTGGAAAAAAACATTAGACGGGAAGAGTTTTTGTAAGTGTAGAACAAAAATTGGCATTGTGATAATACTCAAAACTAATAATCATCACATTTTACACGAAAACATATACATGTTTGGCAATATCAGAAAACATTCTGTGCAATTTGCATTTTCTGCATAAAAGCTTTACAAAGTGAAACATTTATAAAAACACCGATAATGTAAAAAAAATATCTTTTTTAAATTCAATAATTTTAATAAAATGACAATGCATTAAAATGTATTATAAGAATAGAAAGCTGCAAAGTAATAACAAAATTTCAATCTTAAAGAATCAGTACCAAATTAATTATATGGGATTTTCATCGTAAAATATCTTTCTTTTTCTTCTTTGGTTGAACTTGATCGACTTCTTATTCTTTCGACTTGACCACATTTCATCTATCAAAACCAAAGATGATACAAAATAGCCAATTAAAAGGAAAATAAACGCGGGAGCAACATCTGTAAGTGTCAGTTTTCGATTAGTAGTTTCCTGATCCAGAAATTCTGATTTAAACCACATTGACGACAAAAAATTGCCATCGCTAACATATTTAATGTACAAACCTGAAGCCATTATTTTGTGTACGAATGAATCTATCAGTTCTTTGCAACAGAAACCTTTTCGGATAACCATTGCGTACATTCTTTCATGAAAACGATCGTCTGAGACAAAGAATTTTCCAACGAGCATGTCAACAAATGTTGTCTGCATGATAAAAGCAAGATTTTGCTTTTGACTCTCACGAAGAAAATTTTGGAAAGGTTTTCCGTAACTTAACTTATTCTTGACAATGTCCATTCCGATTACTCGTAAATGTTCCTGTTCTGAGTTTTTCCAGTAATCTGGGATATTCGTGTGTGTGTACGAAATACAGTGATAATCACCATTTTCTACAGCTAAAGCCAAGTCCGAAAGATGCTTAATTTTGGTGAGAGGAGGAATTGAGAGGAAAGATAAAAATACGCAATCGTAAGACAAGCAAAGAATCATGGCTCCTACAACCCACGCATAGACAAGGAGTTTCTCCACAACCGACGAAAGTGTTATCATGGAATTTTGCCTCATCAATATTGCAAAAACGTGAAAGCAAGTAGTGCTGAGAGTATACTTCTTTTTCAGTATTGCATAACATACTACAGGCATCACAATTAAAACCGATATAATTGTTAGCCATACAGGCAATGAAATAGTTTGAAAAATGCTAAAAATGTGTGGTTTATAAGATGGCTTTCTAGTAATAAATGTAAAATCTTGTAACTTGTATGGGTACGAAAAATCCACTCTCTCAGCCCTATTTTCATTCATGTATACTGGAACAACTCCAACATCAATTTCAGAAGAATTGACTTTTTTTATGAGTCCTCCCAAAGTACCGTTAGGCGAAATAAAATCGTTTTCATAAGTCATTACAATATTAATTCTTCCAAAATTTTTTGTATGTTGTTGAAGGTACTGCACGAGTGCAAGAAGTAATCGACCGTGTGGGTTCAGTACTGATGATAGAAATCCACCTCTCTCCTCATTAGTTGAATTTGAAAGGCTTTTAAAAAGGAAAGAATTATAAGCAAGAATGATAATTTTGGGGGTTTCCAGATTCATTCTCATTTTTTTATTAATTTCCAAGAAAATGTCACATACAAAATACTTTTGGTAAAACAACAGTTTAATCTTTTTAATATTAAAAAATAGGATATAGAGTAAACAATGCTCGAATTTTATTGTTTATTTACTATGTCCATATGTTCTTTTTTTTAATACAGGAACGTTAACAAAGAAAAACATATGTACTTCCCTGGTTATTTCTTTCTGTTTTAAAAACAGTCTATAATGTTTAATAACATGGACTATCCTATTATTGATACTCTTAAAACAATTGAAACAATCAAAGTTTCTTTTATAAATCAAATAATTTTGATACTGGGAAAGAAATCTTGGATATAATCTTATCGTTATATTATATATACTATATTATATAGGTATAATCTCAATAATCCAGGAATTCAATAATCCAGAAACAATAATTATACATAAGACAATTAAAATTTTTTGTCAAATATAAATTTGAGGATAGATATAAAATTATTTCTCAATATCTATAGTTTCAGTTAATAATAATATAAATCAAATTAGTTGATTTTAAAATAAATCTATATTTAACAAATTTATAAAATTCTTTCTATATACATATATCGAAAAGGAGAATATAAATATCCAGTTGCCTACGAACACAATGTGATTTTTATGCACACTAGGACACTCATGTGCATTTAGTACGAAAGGGTTAATTCTTTGATAGCGATGTTGTGACACAGGATTCAATTGATAATAACATCGCAACACAACTGCATTGTAGAAAAGTTTTGTTTTTTAAATATTATTTAAATCAAATTGTAACCAATAAAATATTTATTCCGGTTCGTCAGTATCTTATAAATATTCGATTTAGTTTAGTAATTCCTGTTGATGTATGCAAAATTTATCACACATGTACCACATATCACAAATTTCTGTCCCGTCATATAGCCGTAGTAAAAAGTTTATACCAATTAATGAATCACCCGTGTTCATATTATAAGATTTTACGCAAACATGATTTTAATAATATCAAACGTTGTTTTTATACTTATGATAAATTTCAGAAAATCCCAAACTTAAATAACGTCGAAAGCTCACAAATTTCTCGTATATTATGTATATCATATTCAGAAAATTTAATGCCAGTTTTTGTTGTTCAAGAGTTCTGTTTGCGTTCGTGCTATCTATAACTATATATCTATGTACTACATCTAGAATTATAGTCTAGTTTTTGCAGCTAAATGTGTTTAAAATCGATGTCGTACAAAGCCATTAACAAATTAGAACCTCATTTTCTGATGTGCTATTAGAATAATATGACTACATAACTTTTATTTGTAAACACGTTTGAATTATAGCGTACCACAGCGTAAAAAGCACTGGGTAAATTTCAAAGGTCGTCTTTTGGGTTTTTTTGTGTGCGCGCAGAATTTTTGGATTTTATTTATATAAACAAATTATAAAGTCATTTAAATGTCATTTCCAAAAAAATATATATGTTGTATTCCGGCACTTAAGTTAAGAAGGTGATTTTGTTTTGTCTTCTGCTTTTTAAAATTTACGGATTGCGTGTACTGCTACGTGAAATTTCAGTATTCGTTTCCATAAAATCCATTAATTTTCAATATTAAATTTTGAACATGTGATTAGATTTCGACGATTTTTTCGTACCTTTGAAATTTTATTTCGGTGCCCGAGACATTTTTATCAGTGAGGAAAACATTTCAAGAATACGAATTGGAAACCCGAGTTTGGGAATAAATATATGTAAACATTTTATGAATGCTTTTTATGCTTCTCCGGTTAAGGTTTGTAAGTTTGATCCTCCCCCTGAATTTATCGGTATTCTTCAATGATCCGAATATGAGTTCAAGAACTGGCGAAGATTTCGAAATAAAACTTATAAATGACTGCGACACATTTAACGATATAAAGTATTCACACAGTTTTTTATAAAGATATAATAAGCGAAGATGTGTTGTTTATTCAGTTATATTCCACTAATGGATCACTAGAGTTCGTGTATAAGATTTTGCGAAAACATGACTTTTACATTTTCAAACGTTATTTTTGCATTTGCGAAATATTCTGAAAAATCTCCGGTTTATACATAACGTCTATAGCATACACGTTCTTGTGTATTATGTAAATACATTTTCAGAAAATTCAGTGTCAATTTTGATTATTCTACAATCCTGTTTGTACCTTTTACAACTACACTGTAAAAAAAAATCCTTTAAATTTACGGCAAAACCTGCTGGAATCAATATTTCCAGCAGTTTTTGCCGTAAATTTAATGTATTTTTTTACAGTGTATTTACACAGTTATTCGGAGGTTTTTATAGTTAAACACGTCTAAAATCGAAGTTTCTCCCATGCCATTTACAAATCAGAACCGCATTTTTTAATGAGATTTTTGAATATTAAAACTATATGGCCGTTATTTTAAATGCTGTAAAAATTGGGCGTACTATAATGTAAATAGCACTAAGCAAACTTTAAAATATTGTATTATAGTTTTTTTTGTAAGTTAATAATTTTTTTTTCATGCGTGTAAAAAACTGATAACGTCAAATAAAAAAGTCAACCTATGTTGTATTTATAAGCTTTATTTAAAGGAGGTGAATTTTTATATGCCCACAATTTAAAATTTATGGATTTTGTGTACTGTCACATTAAAACAACTCAATATACTTTTCTGTAAAATCAAGTATTGAATTAAATTTTATGTAGCAAATTGAATGTATGATTCGATAAGTAGCAATTGTTGCTGCCTGTACATTTTTTTAGTAGTGGTGTTCAGTCATAAAATATTTCTCACTTGGTGTAACATTTTGAGGTTTTAACGGAGAATGCGTGATTTTATTATGAATATGATGAGAAATCTTCCCGTAGAAATTAGAATTCATGTCCAGAAAAGGGGTATCCTTGAAAGATTTTCTGAATTCATCAACATTTATAGAAATCCGTGCATGAATTTAATCAATTGACGCTTTCAAACTCTAAATGAATCTGAAATTTGATTAAAATCCGTGCATTAGATCCTGTGATAGAACCATTGCGATAATCGGGAAAATGTCATATACCAGCGCCACCTGTTGAGTGATTTAAACTAAATAACATTAATTTTTTTTATCAGGGTGTAACAGAATCTGATACTTGATGAAAATCCGTGCGTTAGTTTTCGAGTTACTGTAATAATCAGGAATTATGCTGCTTAGCAATGCCACCTGATGGGCAATTTACACCAAAACATATTCATAACCCTATTATATCAAGTACTAACAAAATGAGAAGTTTTATGAAAAATCCGTTCTTTAGTTCTTGAGAAATAGCTATTTTAGAAATCGTAAAAAATGCAGCATTGTCCGTGCATTAGTTCCTGAGATATAGCGACAGCAAAATTTATGTCACATACAGATAGACTGACAAACGAACAGACAGACATTATGTAAAAACATGTTTTTTTTTCGAATCTCTGACCCCTAAAGCATGTAGATTTTTACAAAATCGGAATATGAAAATTTTTACGCATACACTACTTTCTTCTTGTAAAGATAGAAGAAAGTAAAAATGGTATATCAAAAGAGATCGCACTATTTATTAGTGAAATAGATGATGTTAAGATTTTCTTACATTTTTCAATTCAGCCAAATTCGTTTAAATTTGATGCTTCGATTAAAACTATTTATTTTTATCCTTCTGGGATTTTCAAAGGTACAACACTGCTAAAAGAAATTTTCGAAAAATGTATGATAAACAACAATTGTAGTGAATACTTAGAAAGACGCTATAATACGCTTTATTCCAAGTATGTTATTGTTATTAACATTTTAATAAAAATATTATTTTACTTAAGAAAGGTGTTATAATAATTGTCTGAGCGAAGCGAAGTCTTTATACTCAGAGATACGTAATGATATTAAAATCCAAAAAAATTCTTTCGTCAAGCAAATCTCAAAAAGTACTTGTCGGATTTTGATTCTGTTTGTACCAATAGGTACCTATGAAGGTAATCTGGTGAATGCACCTACTTTTAAAAATTAATTCCAAATAGTTTAAAAGTTATATTAAAAAAACTGATAAAAAAGCACAATTTATGTGCATACGTCACAGAAATTTGGTGAGCGTGATTTTCACCGGCTGGACATTTTCGTAGATAACCGAATCAGTACATGGAGTAAATAGTAATCATTTTCGCACTCAGAAATATTGAATGCAATAAAACATTTTAAAATTTAATCATGCAGGAAAATAAAACTGTTATTTTTTTATATTAAAAAATGTCATAAAAACTTTGATTTTGAGATTTTGTGATAATCTCTTAACAGCACTTTTTGATCGCTAAAAGAATGTTTTACATATTTCGCGTCTGAAAATTAGAAACAATTACGTTTTTAAATAAAAAATTTCTTTTATGACATCATTTTCCCTTTATATTTATTTTCATTGAATGTTTTCTTTTAACTTATATTTTGTTTGTGTATGAAAGTCAATTCTGGTCACTAATTTTTCGACACGGATACCACAAGCGCATCAGATTTGGCGCAATTTTTTTCAAAGCCCATTTGGCGAAAACTCCCTTTTCAAATAACGCTTACATACACATTTTTAAATTATTTTCTATTTTCAAAAAGAACTTACAGTAAATAAAATAATAATAATAATTAATAACTATAAAAAGAAATATTTTATATAATTAAAAGAAGGAAGTGAAAGTAAATAAACATTTTATGAGTAAATAAACAAATAATAAATAAATAGAGCCGGGTTACCATCTCAGGTAAAATAATGCCATTTTGACGCCAATTATGTACCCTGGTGCATATGTGACATTTTTTCCCATTTTTCATCCGTTTCCTGTTGGCATACAACTTTGAAATATGGAGTATGTATGTATACCTGGGAGCAATACTGGAATTAGACATTGATTTTTTTTTTTAATTCGATCCAAAAAGGGGCAACGGGGCTATTTTTTAAAATTTTATACAATTTATACTGCATAAAGGAGCCACTTACCTATTTCTATATACCAGAAGAAGTAAGTGGTATGTAAAAACAATTATAGTATACATAAATAAAATACTTGAGATAATATACTAGAGATATAAGCACCGGATTTGGCGAGATTTTTTATGCCAATTAGGCGAAAAAATCGTTTTGATTACCAGATGCATATAACATGCTATAACAACACGTTATTTATTTATTTCAAAATGAAAAAAAAAAGGAATAAATGAAACATTTCCTGTTATTAAAAACGATATAACAATCAATAAATGATAATATTTTTAGAACAAACAATTTATTATAACATTTATATGATAACCAGCATGTTAGGCAACTAAACGTCATTTTGGCACCAATTAGGTACCTCGGTGTATATAGGGCATATATGTGCCATATTTATTTGTAAAACTGAGCATGAAAGTTTACCAGGTGTGTTTTCATAGTCGCTTCTATCTTTTTGCAACATAGCGCACCTTTCGAAGCCAAAACTGCACAAAAGAAAAAATAATCAATATTTGCAGCATATTTTTTTTAATGTAATGCACATTTTGTAATCAGTAGGCTCGATAATCAGACCTCGTTTTTTTGCTTAAAAAGTTGATATTTCATACGACGTCTTTTTGGGATTCGTCGTTTTTCCATATTTGATAGTATGTGTCTACTTGTTTTGTACCCATTTTTGTAACTTTCATCTTTATTAACAGCGACATCTGGATTTCCTATTTAAATAAAAATTCTTCTAAATACAAATAATTTTGTTAAAATAAATAAATAATAGGAAATGCGGACATCTATTGCTCAAAACACAAACTTTTTCCTATTGAGTTAATAAAAATCAGTAAAAACATAATTTTTATGATAATAAAAAGGTGACTTATGTAATAACAGAGTCATATATTATGTACGTTATGGATTAAGTATGAATATTTCATTGAAAAGTGATTTTTCAAAAGTATTATGAAATTAGTTAAAAACCATTTATTTTAAACTAAATAAATAAAAGATTTATATTTTTAATGAAATAAATGGGATTTGAAAAATTATTGGAAATTTATCACCATAGATGTATCAATATTACAATCAGTACCTTGTATGCAAAATGGAACAATTAGCAATACTTTTTGTACCCGAAAAATGGTCGTTGCTTTTTTTAAGGTTAAAAAGTAGATTACGAAATATTCCTATATAGAGATGCCAAACCCTCGCTTATTGCATAGCAGAATTTTCTTATAGGAAAAGTTATTTTTTAAATCCGCAGAATGTTCCAATTTAATAAAACATTTTCTGTATTAAAATACCGGTACCCAAAATGCCGGAGACTTGGCAGCTCTGCCTATAACATTTTAATTAATCACGGTACTTTTTTAATCGGATTCAAATTTAGTGAAGACAACGTTTTTTGGCCGAAAGTAGCTTTTATCAATGTGTAACTACCATACAATTCCTTGATGTTGACTTATGAATGTTTTGACTTATGCTATTATTACTTCCTCTCATTTATTTATTTGAATTTTAAATAAGATGACTCAAAATCGTGTTTTTTAAATATACGAAAAAAAATGCATTTCGAGAGAGGGCGAAAAGGACAATATTTTGCGATTTATTACCTGCGTTTGGCTAAGTGTCTTACTACCTTGTATTAAATACTCTTCACAATACTTCGCTGTTATATGGACTTAGGCGCTTTTCTAAAAAGTTTGACGTAATTCGGGCTTAAGAAAGTGAGTTTTTTACTGAATAATACAAATAAATGAAAAATGAATAGTAAGAAATACTAATAAAAGAAAAATGAAGCATTATATTGATCTGTGTATATTTGAAAATTCATCTGCTAGCACTAATTAGATAATTTATGTGCAGGGGTGGGGAAATTTTCCAAATTCTTACCAGCCAAGGATTTATTTCGCCAGCCCGCAAGATGCAACACACGCAGTTGAAAATAGCTATGACAAAATCGCACGCGATTACAGACAAAATTACTATTACTACAATGCATTTTCATAATTCTTTTTTTGTATAATATTAAGAAATATATGTAACAAAGGTAAGATTAATATTAGATAGAACTTAATACCATACTTACACTGTAATAATTTGGAAAGTTAAAATATCTAGATTAAAAAAGTGTTTCTGATAATGTGCCTATTGTCTACAGTTTTTCAAAAACTAAAAATGCACTCGCCTTATGAGAAAATCCACTCGCCACTGGCGAGCAAAATGATGTATTTCCCCACCCCTGTTTATGTGTATATAATAGGAGATAAATAGATTTTGATTCTGTATTTCTATGCTATAAAGCATTAACGTTTGTGTGTTTTTCGTTAGCATTGGGAGTACCTAGCCGATTTAAAAAATAATGTGGGCAAAAAATGTTGGTAACCATCTTTGCTGCAAAATATACTATATTTTGCGTAGGAACAATAATCACCATCAATGCACGAGCAAAAAAAGTTCTAAAATTGAGAATTCTTTGATGTTGATATGACTAAAAATTTAAAATCTTTTTTTTTTTTTGGTGGCAACTTTTAAGATATAATATTCTCGTTATGAACGATTTCTAAAACATTCGACAATTTAATTTCACATATTAAACATTTTTTTTCTAGAAAAAGTTTTAAACCCAATTTATTGAGAATATTTCAATTTCTAGGATACTGTTGGGGTCAGAAACTATAACTTTGGCATCACAGTAACTTATAAGATGTAAGTGCTCGTTTAGGACAATTAAAAAAAAAAAGGATTCCTTAACTCTTATCGACAACCTCATTGCATCCGTGGAAAACAGATATTCAACATTATAAACTATTCGGACGGATTTCACACCATATAAAATACACTCCATTTCACTTCAAACATAATAGTTTCTCAAATCGGTGCGAAGCTTCTGTTTATGCTCATGACATCATTTCAAAGAGCTATATTTCCAATATAGGAAAATTTGGTGTTTTATTTTCTGTATTACTTTTAACATTTTGCATATTTCCAATTTTATATCCAGGCATGATTTGCTTTTCTTTTATAAAAATAGTATATGCAACAAGATTTTGTAGCTCTACGATTCGATATGCTTATTTTCATCATTATATTTTATCACAATGAATGACCAATTAAAGGTAACATCTCATTTTCTTTACTTATCGCAAGTTATTAAATGTGTATTCTCAGCAATATCGCTCAGACTAATCCCTCTGAGGGAAGTCCTAGTTAAAAGTAAATGGCATTGACATGTTTCAGAACCGTCTAATAAGATCCATAATCATAGTAAAAATCTTATTAAAAAAGGTCTTATAAAAGGTAAATTGGATTTAATAAACTTTTTCATATAGTTATTGTTATTAGTTTTAGGTTTTTTAGAGGAGATATCCTATAAATTAGGAGACTTCTATTCGATTCCCAAAAAATTCTTTGGATTAATTTGAATTTGATTTTAGTAATTTATATCCTGTTTACTACTTCTAGAATGCTTATTATTAATTATTCATTGTTTTTTACTGTTATATTATGTTTATCGTTTCTAAAAAAACTTCAGAAACTTTTAAAAATTCACAAACTTGATTTAATGAATAAATCAGTCTAATTTCAAAACTTGTTATCGGTAACAAATTTTTATCGGCTAAATCTTACAAGGAATAATGTTATTTAATATAACTTACCATAACCTTATTTACATAGCCTTGTTAAATCACAAATCGAAGTCATTAAAAATGAATATGAGCTTTATAATCCGACTAAATGACATACTTGACAATTTGTAAGAATAATTTTGGTTTCATGTCAAAGAATAATGAATGAGAACTTGTTTTTCGGGAACTACGACTTAACTTCCCAAAATTCCCGCTCTTTTTGCTTTTAGAACACACAAAAAAATGCTTTTCTTCTGTTAACAGTAACATTATAAGTGTAGTTATAATGTTAGCCGTGATTTTATGTATAAACATTGAATAAGATGAAAGAATGCTTTAAAAAATTTACTTTTATACGTATTAATCATATATCGAATTATGAATGAATACATTCCAGTTGGTTTGAAATATTTTATAATTTTCTCTCTTTTGTTCCAAATATTCAAATATTTAAATTAAGATTGCTACTCTGTAAAAATGTGATATCCTCTATTTCCGACTAAATACTTAAATACATCTCCGGAAATTAATACTGAAAGAGTAAGTAGGCGGTATATGATAGATTTAACAAAATGAAGTAAATAATGATTTCCAAATGATCGTTAACAATCCAGTGTTTTAAATTAAGCTAATTTTTATCCATTAATTTGTCATTAATAAACAATTATCAATGCTAATTAATTTTAGCAATAGGCATAAATATGTACTAATACTCTATACCTTGTCTACTAATCGTTTAATCTTGCACAAGTTGCCTACCGTAATTATAAGAGGAAAGTAACACCCATGTTATAAATGATAAATTTAATTTAAAGAATACAATTATAATAATCTTCAATCGTTTTTAAATTATGAATATGGATTGTGGCTATTTTGCATTCCAGTAAATCATTAGAAGATAATAATAAAAGAAATTATGCAAAATAAATGTAAAGTCACGATAATATCTTTTATTATTCTTATTAACCCTTTATCTACCGAATTATTTATCAAGAAATGGCTTCGCATCAATAATTGTCTTCTTTAATATCTGAAGATATACTGGAATTTTTAAATAATAATAATGTGAAATTTAGAAATATTTTTTCATTAAAACTTATTAAATATATCGGTATTTATATCAGGTTGAGTCTAAAGTTTTGACCCTTTTTTTATTTTAATGTTGACAACAAATATTTACAAAAATACAAAACATTAGTGAGGATAGTAATCACCATTAAGTTCGACAATCTTCTGCCAACGTTTTGGCAGTTTTTCAATGCCTTCCTTGAAAAACTCTGAACTACGTGAGTCGAGAAAGAGGTCAACCTCTTTTTTGACATCTTCTGAAGAATTGAAAATTTCCCCACTAAGGTGCAGTTGCAGATGCGAAAACAGATAGTAGTCGGAAGGTGCCATGTCCGGACTACATGCAGAATGTGGCATTAAGTCCCATTCCAGCTTGTATAAGCTCCAATTCGTCCACGCAGTGACGTGTGGCCTGCATTATCCTGGTGGAACATAACCACCTTGCATCGGAACTCCTTACTTCGCTTTTCCCTAATTGCTGCGTCCACTTTATACAGCATGCTGCTGTACAACTCACTGTCGATGGTCTGGCCACTTTTTAAGTACTCCTTGTAGATAATACCGCGACTATCCCAGAAAACACAGAGAAGGATTTTTTTATAGGTCAATGTGCGCCTGGTTACGGTCCTGACCGGTACACCTGGTTCAGACCATCCTCCTTTTCGACTGGTGTGGTCGTAATAAACCCATTTTTCATCACATGTAACAATCCGGTTCAAAAAATCACCCTTTCAGTGATATTCGAGCAAGTTTACACAGGTCCGTTTTCGTTTTTCTTTGTCATTTTGTGTCAGATCGTGCAGCACCCATCGATTGAATTTGTATGTCAAACCAATGTTTTTTAATGCTCAAATTATGGTTGTTTTAGAAACATTGAAGTGAGATGCAAGTTCCCGTGATGTAGCATTTTGATCTTCATCGATGGATTTCCGCAATTCGGTCTCATCAATCACAGTAGGTCGACCAGCACGTGATTCATCTTCGATGTCAAAATTCTTAATCTTAAAATTTTGATACCATCGTTTGACTGTACTAAGTGATACAATATCCTCATCTAAACGTGCACACATGTTACGGTGACATTCTGTCACTCCGGTGTTGCTACAGAACTCATAGTAGATGATGGTTCAAAGCTGGATACGTGATAGTTCCAATTTCGAGGCTTCATGGAGGCTACAGATGATAATTTTTCAAAACAATAAATACACAGTGTTGTAGCACACGTCTCTTCTTTCGAAACCAGAAAACCGTATGTAAAAATGTAACTTAACTTGTGAACGCCAGCTGTTTTAGTAGCACTATTCTGCAGAAGGGTCAAAACTTTAGACTCAAGGTAATATATATATATATGTATATATATATTTGTAAAATCTTTACAAAAATATTCTAATTAATTAACCACAAATACTGTTGTGGAAATATTACAATTCTTATAAAAGCAATCTATTTAAATATATTATGATCCTCACTGTAAATGGAAAGGCTTTTACCTTTTTTTTTTCAAATAAAAAAAAAAAGATATATCTATGAAAATGATAAAGAAAATTACCTATTTTTAAAAATATTTAACTTCAACTATTTTTCTATTCTATCTAAATTAGATGGAATAAACCATATTGTGTGGTGAAAAAAAAACTTTTATTAGTAGACTGACTAAATACGTTTTTTACAATGGTGCTTATAAGTACCGTCGGTAGATAAAGGGTTAATAATGCTAGCCTAAACTATTGATAACTATTTAAAACGGAGATTTGATACGCAAGCATATGTTTTAAGATGCTGAAATGGAAAATGTATTACAAATTGCTATATCATGTAGTTAACCATAGTTCAATAAAATGGGATGCTATCTGAGTTGTGGATGTTTTTTGTCAGGGGCATGTACAATGTTAAAACAGCAATCGATTTCTCATAATTACGGTCAAAAACTATCCAATTTCAAACCTTCTTCCTCATATATGTACATACTAGCTGATCCGCCCGGCGTTGCCTGGGACCATAGATGTTTTCAAGCAAATTTGCGAATATTTAAGATCTCCATTCATACTAAAATAAAAAATAAAAATAAATTTTATCTGAAGTACATTTTAAATTTAAGAATATTTAAAATTTTATCTGAATGAACATAGATATGCATTTCTGTTACGAAGACCATGTTTTGGAAGGATAAAGAAATATAGTCATTGATTTTAGCTGTTTTGAATCGCAAAAATAACGCAATAATTGAAATATTATTAAATTCTTTTCTTCAATGAGACCTACTCCATGCAAAATCTTCTGTGAAATGCAGTCGTTATATCCCATATTTACCGCCTGGTTTCATTGGTTGGTTGCTTCATATACGCGGAAGGGTGGCGAGCTGCAAATAGCTTATCACCTGGTTTCTTTGGTATCGTGGATTGGTGGAAAGGTGGCTCTTACCCAATAAGTTTTAATTTTTTTATTACTAGCTCTCCCTCCCGGCGTTGCCCGGGTCCGTATTAACAATATTAAACGAACTTGAAATTTCTATGATTTTATCATTAACTGGAGGCATGCAGAAATGCATTGTCTGAAATACGTCGCAGCTGACTTTATGAAAAATCGGTTTTAAAAACAACAACTAATATTAAGCTCTAAAAATACTTAAAATGAGCAATGAGAAACACGGGAGGGAACATGTATCCGACGATTGCGTTAGTTTCGTGTTAAAGTGTTGATATATACCCGTAAAAATCACTGTTAAATCATGTAATTAATTATTTTTTTCGCATAGAAATCCCAAGTGAGATATTTTGAATTTCAAACTAATTATATCACTCTTAAATCCGACTATACCGTGATTGAAATGGGTACGCGATGATAAAAGATTGATATATAGTATTATAATTTCAGAGCCATTTAACAAATGTGTATATTTTTAATCAAAGCATGCGTAATGTTGACTCTGTGGACCAATTCCTAACCTTAAACTTTTGTACCGTAACCATAATCTGTCTGTAACCTAACTGCGACTTAACAGTACCCTACCGTAACTTAAATATAACATAGATGTAACCTAGCCGTCACTTTATTGTAACCTATTCTTATTCTAACCATCACATAAACGCAATTTAACTTTAACTTAACTTTAAATTAACAGTGATCTAACTGTAACCTAACGTAAAATTAAATAAAATCAAAGACTTACCGTAATGTAATTGCAACCTAATCGCAACCCAAATGTTACCTAATTATTCATGGAGTTCATGCCCATGGAAATTATTTTGTCTTGTTCGGATTTGGTTATGATTCATTAGAATATTTTCGTCGGTTCAGATTTGGTTCGATTCAGGTTTCAGGTATTTTTTGAAATTCGATTTAAATGTTCGGATCGAATTCATGTCCGTGGAAATTACTTTGCCTTGCTCAGATCCAGTTATGTTTCTGTGAAATAATTTTGTCGGGAACAGATTTTCTTCAAATGGAATTTTTGGGTTCAGGTCTTCCTGCGGTCCACGGAAGTTATTCTGTCTAATTCGAATAAAGACATGCTTCACTGGAATATTTTTGTCAAGTTCAGACTTGGTTTAATTTAGATTTCGGCTTTTTCTTCAAATGTAATTTTTGGATTCGGGTTTTCTTGCGGACATTATTTTGCCTTGTTCGAATAAATACATGCTTTATCAAGTTCATTTCAGATTTCGAGATTTTTTCAAAGAAATTTTTTAGGTTCAGATTCGGTTCATGTGCATGGAAATTTTGTCTTATTCGGATCCTGTTAAGGTTCTTTGGAATATTTTTGTCATGTTCAGATTTGGTTCGATTCAAATTTCAAGTATTTTTTCAAATAGAATTTTTAGATTCGAATCTCGTTTATGTGCACGGAAATTATTTTATCATACTCGAGTCCGGTTGTGATTCTTTCTAATATTTTGGTCGGATTCAGATGTGGTTTGAGTCAAATTTCCGGTTTTTTCAAATCGGATTTTTTAGGTTCGAGTCGGGTTTATGTCCATGGAAATTATTTCGTCTTGCTCGGATCGGGTTATAGTTCTTTGGAATACTTTTATTGGGTTCAGATTTGGTTCAATTCAGATTTCGGTTTTTTCAAATGGAACTTTTGGGTTCGGGTCTTCTTGCGTGTTCACGAAAATTATTCTGTCTTGTTCGAATAAGGAGATGTTTCACTGGAATATTTTTGCCAAGTTCAGATTTGGTTTAGTTCAGATTTCGCGATTTTTTCAAAGAAATTTTTCGGGTTCGGATTGGGTTCATGTCCATGGAAATATTTTGTCTTGTTCGGATCCGGTTGCGGTTCTTTGAAATAGTTTTGTCAGATTCAGATCTGGTTCGATTCAAATTTCAGGTATTTTTTCGAATGGAAATTTTAGGTTCGTATCGGGATCATGTCCACGGAAATTATTTAGTCTTACTCTAATCCGGTTATGGTTCTTTCAAATATTTTGGTCGGATTTAGATGTGGTTTGGGTCAAATTTCAGGCCTTTTTTTCAAATGGAATTTTTTAGGTTTGAGTCGGGTTTATGACCACGGAAAGTATTTTGTCTTGCTGGGATCGAGTTATAGTTCTCTGGAATATTTTATCGGTTTCAGATTTTGTTCGGGTCATATTTCGAGTTTTTCTTTAAGACAATATTTAGGTTCGGGTCAGGTTTCATGCCCACTAAAATTATTTTGCCTTGTTTAGATCGGGTTATGCTTCATTTGAACATTTTTATGGGATTGAGATTTGGTTCGGGTCAGTTATCAAATCCATAGTTTTTTTTTTTTTTTGGTTCGGGTCGGGTTTATACTCACGGAAATTTTGTCTATCACGGATCGGATTGTGGTCTGTTTTTTTCTGGTTGGGATCGGATTATGTGTTAATTAGTCTAAACATTAAGGTTATTATCAGTTTTGCTACTATTCTTTTTATGGTTATTTCTGATATATAATTTACTTTTCTATTTGATAATTTAATATGGTGTATGAATCGTTTGCGGATTCGAACAATTGTACGCCAAACAGCTATATTTTATTTTTGTTTTAAAACCAAATTAAAGCCATAATTTAATTTTAAATTGAATGGAATACATTTAAATTTTATCAATGATAAAAAAATAAACTCCTAGAAAAGTGTTGTGCGATTTTTTTACTGCAACACAACTACTGACTCATATATTCTAATGTTCGAAATGCCAACGATCTGCGTACAACCACACAGTAAAAAGAAATTGAGTGGAAGTATAATGTCTTGGGCTGACGCCAAAAATGTAACCCTAAAATCCGCTACATTAAGTCCAAATAAGCATCAACAAAACCATGTGCTTTGACACGCCGATCAATTCAAACTGGTTTAAACCCGTATTTCTTTGTTTTTTACCTTTTAAACTGTTATTGAATAGATAACTAAAATTTTGTTTAAAAAATAACGTTTTGTACCATTATTGACTGTAATACACGATAGGAATGCATAAAAGATACAAATATATCAATCATAGGGAAGAATTATGTGATTATTTTGTCATATGACTTTGAAATATCAATATAGAAGCATCCATTAAGATTTTGCTTGAAAAGTTAACATTCTTTGGTTAATGTCTTAAAATCGTCTGCACTCTGAAATCTAGATTTTAGACTAATATTTGTTATTTAAGTTTTCGCGCATGATTTTAAAAGAATGTTTTCATAGATATATTTTATATATTGACATAGAGTTATTAATATGTTCTTAAATCATAAACATTTTTCATCTACGTTATAAAATATTAAAAAGTTCTGAAAAAAAAAAGAAAGAAAGAAAGAAAACTTTTAGTAATACAATTTTTAATTCAAATCAAATGTTTTCAGTATTTTATTTTATTTTATTTTGACATTTAATTATTTCGAATTTATCAATTTCAATTATTTTAAAAGCAAACATTTTTTTTAAATAAATAATATAATAGAAAAAAGACCATTTTAAAAAATTACTATTTCTTCGTAAAATATGCTTCAGCTTTAATTCATTTCTTTTAATTCTTGTTACTAATACAAAATCCCTTCCACATGCTTTTGTTTGGGAAATTAAAATTTGAGCGATAAATGATTTAATATTGCAATCCTTTTTTCGGTTTACTTCAGCACCACCTATCTTTTTCCTCCATGGTTTACAACCGCTGTGATAAAAAATCATCATTTAAACTGACAGTTTGCCAGTCTATGAATTTTAAAGGTCTGTTCCAGCTTTTTTAATTATTTATGCGAAAATTTTATGCAACGAACCAACCATAACTAAATGAAGGGAAAAAAAGATGAAAAAAAGGCGATTTTTTATGAGAGTGATCTTTGGAATTTAATTAATTACTCAGTTAATAAATGGAATTTCGAAATTCTGAAGCTCAGGTGCATCAGGAGAGATTTGGGGCTACTCTCAAAAAAATTTTGAGCTTCGTACATCCTGTAGATTTTGCTAGCCATCGCAGACACACACACACACAGACAGAGCGTTTTGTTCTTTTATTAATACTAGCTGACCCGCCCGGCGTTGCCCGGGTTCGTTATAATAATGTTAAACGAACTTGAAATTTTTATGATTTTATCTTTAACTCAAAATATGTGTTAATACACTGTTAAGAATTTGACCCTTTTGCTGCATCGTCACTCCACTGCTTTTTTAGAAAATGATTACTTCAGCCTATTTTGGAGCATTGTCATAGGTCAAAAGAGATATATTCTATAAAAGCGGGGGAGTGATGATACAGCAAAAGGGTCAAATTTTTTACAGTGTACATTATATTAAATACGTGCCCCCTGACTGTCAAAAATTGGTTTTTAAAAAAAACTAATATTTAGCTGCAAAAATACCTAAAATGACTGCAATGGGAAACGCAGGAAGGAATATGTGTCCAACGATTTCGTGTTGATATTTATCCTTAAAATTACTGTTAAATGACTTAACTAAATACTTTTTTCACATAGATATCCCAAGTGAAATATTTTGAATTTCAAACTAATTATATATCACTCTTAAATCTGACTATACCGTGAATGAAATCGATTCTCGATGATTCGCCAAAAGGTTAGTATATAATATTATAAATTCAGAGCCATTTTACAAAAATAGGTGTATATTTTTTATCTAACATGCGTAATGTTCATTCTATGAACAAAATCCTAACCGTAACCTAATTGTATCGGAATCATAACTTGTTTGTAACTTAGCTGTATCTTAACAGTAACCTAACTGCAAGTTAAATATACCATAAATGTAACTTGGCCGTCACCTAATCATAACCTACCCATAATCTAACCACAACCTAACCGCAACTTAACCTTAACCTAACTGTAACTTAACCATGACCTAACTGTAACCTAACCGGAAAATAAAATAACAAAAGGGTCACCGGAACAAAATTTGCAACCTAACTGTTATCTAACCGTAACCAAGTTCTAATTTAACATTAACTATAAACGAAATATTTTAACCATCTCGCGCTAAGTACTTAGTTTCACTTTCCACCGCTACGGCGCTCATTATGTTTTGTAGAACATCCGAATTTTAGGTTCGGATTGGATTCATGTTCATGGAAATTATTTTGTCTTCTTCGGATACGGTTATGATTGTTTGGAATATTTGTGTTCAGTTTAGATTCGGTTCAATTCAGATTTCGTGGGGTTTTTTTCCCCCTTCAAATGGGATTTTTAAGTTCGGGTCGGGTTGTACTTATATGGAAATTATTTTACCTAGTTCCAATGAGGTTATACTTCACTGAAATATTTTTGTTAGGTTCAGATTAAGTTTGGTTCAAATTTCGGGATTTTTTTTTTCTTTTTTTTACAAATTTTTTGGTTTGGAATGGGGATTATGTCCATGGAAATTATATTGTCTTGTTCGTATCTGGTTATAGTTATTTGGACTATTTTCGTCGGATTCAGATTTGGTTCGATTCAGATTTCAGGTATTTTTTTTTAAATTGATTTTTAAGGTTCTGGTTGGATTCATGTCGAGGGAAATTATTTTGTCTTGCTCGGATCCGGTTTTGGGTCTTTGGAATATTTTTTTCGGGTTCAGATGTCGTTCAATTCAGATTTCGGCTTTTTAATGGAATTTTTAGGTTCAGGTTGGGTTGCGCATCAACGGAAATTATTCTGCATTGTTCGAATAAGGATATGCTTCTCTGGAATATTTTTGTCAGATTCAGATTTAGTTCATTTTTTAGTTTCGGATTGGGTACATGTTCATGGAAATTTTTTTGTCTTGTTCAGGTCCGGGTATGGTTCTGTGGAATATTTTTGTCGATTCAAATTTCAGGTATTTTTTTCAAATGGAATTTTAGGTTCCGGTCGGTTTCATGTCCACGAAAATTATTTTCTCTTATTCGAATCCGGTTATGGTTCTTTCGAATATTTTGATCGGATTCAGATGTAGTTTGCATAAAACTTCAGGCCTTTTTTTCAAATGGATTTTTTTAGGTTCGAGTCAGGTTTATGTTCATGGAAGTTTTTTTTGTCTTGCTCTTATCGGGTTATAGTTCTTTGGAATATTTTTATCGATTTCAGGTTTCGTTCTGGTCATTTTTGGGTTTTTTCAGAGAAAAATTTTAGGTTCGGGTCGGGTTGCATATACAAGAACATTATTTTTCTTTGATCGGATTGGGGTATACTTCATTTGAATATTTTTGTGGGATTCAGATTTGATTCGGGTCAAATATCAAATCCATAGTTTTTTTTTTCAAATGGAATTTTTAGGTTCGGGTCGCGTTTATGCTCATGAAATTTTTGTCTTGCTTGGATTGGAGTATAGTCTGTTTTTTTCTGGTTGGGATCGGGTTATGTGTTAATACGCCTAAACATTATGTTTTGCTACTATTCTTTTAGTGACTATTTTTTTATATATAATTTATTTTGCTATTTGATAATTTATTACTGTATATGAATCGTCTGCCTATTCGAACAATTGTACGTCAAAGAGCCATTTCATTTTTGTTTTAAAAACAAATTAAAGTCTTAATAAAATTTTAACTTAAATAAATGCATTCAAATTTAATCAATGATTTAAAAAAACTGCTAAAAAAGCCTCATATATACATATACATATATTAACTGCAACATAGCCAACCACAAATACATTCTAATGTACGAAGTACCAACGATCTGACGTAATAGCTATGTTCAAAAATCCTAAGTTAAACTGACATTTTGCCAGTCTATGAATTTTAAAGGTCTTTGGGAAAAAAAACAGTCACTTTTGAAATGTCAAAATCTCAAATTGGTTTCTTTTATAGAGTAAAAAGAAATTAATAGAGTGGAGATATTATCTCTGGAGATGATGCTTAAGATGTAACCCTACATTAAGTCCAATTAAGTACCAACAAAAGCACGTGCTTTGACACGCCTATCAATTGGCGAAATTTTAAAATGAAGGGCCAAAATCACAGTCAAGTGAAATCCAGCCACCCCATTGGTCGTGTGGTAAGGGTGAAAATCACGCAGAGCCTGATTACTAACGGGGCACTCTCTCCCCAGTAAAATTATATAGAAATTTTCGCCTTGTTTAAACGCCTTTTTCAGTCAAAATTACTATCATGAGTCAGGAAAAATTTTCTATTTACTTTTTCTGGTGGGAGAGTGCCCCGTTGATAATCAGGCCCTGAAATCACGAACTTGTTTCTCCATTTGAAAAAGGTGAGGGGGAAAGTATTTTTTAAACGATTGTTACCGTCTGTTCTTATTTAAGATAAACCATCGAAATTAACTCAATTAAGATATTTTGATGCCATTTTATAAAATGAGAGTGAAAAATTTAGATTATAAATGAAAAGAGATAAGATTTACTTCAAAACTGCCGCTACGATTTTTTCTCGGAAAAAGGAGTATGACAACATTTACCCAACTGCTAAGAGATTGTTCCCTGAAAAGGACGCGGCTAAATGACCAATGAGGTGTTTGGATTTCACCGGACTGTGATTTTGGCTCTCCATTTTAAAATTTCGCTATCAATTGAAACAGGTTTAAACCTGTATTTTTTTTCTCTCGTTTTTAAAAAAAGAACTAATTTATCGCTTCACCGGTAAAAATTTATTAATTATTTTATCATATGTGTTTTAAATATCAATATAGAAAATTATTTTAACGTTTTGCTTGAAAATATAACATTATTTTGTTAGTACATTAAAATCGTCTGCAGTCAGAAATTTATATTTTAGATCAGCGGTTCCCAAACTTTTTGGCTCGCGGAGCCCTTTTTGGGAAGAATTTCTAAGGCGGAGCCCCTAAACCCAACCATACTCTATGGTTTATAAATAATTTTTTTATGCCTATGGAGCACAGAAAAATCAGATGGATAAAAATCAGAGCCAGAAATGATTTTCAGTTTGGCCTTTTCCTGATACAGAAATTCTAAATTCATACTAGAAATTTTAAAAATATTAAATATTAAAACAAAATCTTTTTTCCAGAGCGGTGTTCAAGCAATACTGTTGACACGTTGACTGCCCAGCGAAAACTTTTAATGTTCACCAGGGTGCCAGTTGTGTGTGTGTGTGTGTGTGTGTGTGTGTGTAATTTGAATATTTGGAACATAAAATCAATATTTTTTAATCACTCATTTTGCAACACTACACATAGGGAGATTTTCATCCTTGCTATCAAAAATAATAGCCAAAGCACCACACGAAAGTTAGTGTAAATTCTTCCATGGGTGGTTAAGGCTTATTTGATAGCCAACTAAATTTGTCATTTATCAGTAAAATCATTTATTAAGATTTATGTTTCTACCGTATAATCTCTTAAATTGGAAATTTTTTAAATATATGTAAGAATTAGCTTGTGAGATTATTGGTTTAGATTTTCTGTCTATTATTTTTTCTATTATTTTATTTTCTATATTTTTATTTATTTTCTATTATATTCGGTTAGAATTTTTTGTATTTTAATTACAAAAAGAAAGAGAAAAATGTGGAAAGTATTTCATTTTCTACAACACTTAGCTCATACAATCGGCACATATATCAATTTTCACAAACCACGTATGTCTGACACATCATATATAAGGAGTCCAATAATCAAACTCCAAAACCATTTTCATGTAACTCGTACCGTTTTTGATAGCCAAGGCCTGAAGGGTTGAAACACCATGGCTATCATATCTGATAGTCATTGGCCCAACGGAAATATCACCGGCTTTCACAAATGACAGCCATGGCAGTCCAAGAGTTAATGGGTTCATGAAATCCATTTTTAAAATATAAAATATTCTTTTGGGATTTCCAATATGAATGCTGAATTAAAGATGAAAATGGTAACCATGTCTGGATTGTGTATTGCATGGGGGCTTACGTAAAATGATTATTTATGGCGAAAACCACACACACACAGAAAAAAAGGTAAGCTATACAGTTGTTGCACTGTGATACTTCTGTATAATTTCAATAGGCTACTCCCTAAAAAAAGAAAATGGGTAGTTCCAGTCATCCATGAGAAAATATGTAATATGTTTTCGCTGGTGCCACCTACCCGTATTAGAATTATGCGATTATGGAATATTTTTTCGTGCTTCTTTAAGTCTCTAGTACTACTTCTAAACATGCAACGAAAATGAATCCCCTCTCAGCTACTTTTGTTGAATCATTTTCGAAAAATACATTTAGAAACAAGTCATCGTTTTAACATTTAAGTGGGCGTGGAAAATCTATAAGCTGAATTGTTAGGTGAAAATTTGTTCACTTTTTTGGGTACTTTATTTAAAGTATTTGGCTATTAATTATAATTTTGAAAGAAACTTTTTTTGTCATTGTTTTTGCCTCAAAACAAATAAGCAGGAAAAAACTACACATGTTAAACGAACTGCAACTAGTAGAAAAACTTTACTAACAAAATAGAGTGTATGGGTGGGATTAAATTTATATCAGGGCAGGCACTCATTGACCAAACGTCTAAGCAAGAGGTGGAGCTGAGCAAAATTTCAAATTCTTAGTGTGATAACAAATGTAAAGAACCAATATATATTTTTATATTGCTATTGACTTATTTCTGATTGGAAAATGTGGCAGAGACCAATTAAAAGAAAATTTTACAGGGGTTGTAATGCTGAAAAAAATGCGTTTTCAGCAATATACATTGCTTCTGAAATTATATGCAATCATGCAAAATAGCAGAGAAAATTTAAAGAACTAAGAAATTATAAAAATAAAACAAGCAGATTAAAAGAATTAAAGTTACGAAAAGGAAAAAACTATATAAACAACGTATATAAATATTAAATGAATGTAATGAGGGGTTTTTTAAATGATACAAGCTATTACAGAAAAGGGGTATTTTAAATAACATTTTTTCTAGGGGCATTTTTTCTTGTTGTATAATGAAAAACAGTATAGAAAGTTTAAACATACAAATAACATAAAACATTGAACTGTTGTTCAAAACTTTACCACAAATCACACAGAGAAGCCGATCATCATATGTTTCAATAAATCTTATTTTATAAGTAATTTTCATCATATTTTAGTTTTTTATCGAGATTGCCTCCCCCCCCCCCTTCCAATGTCTCAGTTCTGTCTTGCTTTGATGACAATACTTGATTTGGGGTGTACGGTACAGAATAATTTCACTGTCCAAAAGCTCTTTTGTTGCTTCATTTGATTATGAAGTGTAAGAAATAAAGAATTAAATACAAACATATGAATAGGCGGAGCTTCAAAGAACAAAACTGTTCTCAAGCACAGTTATTCAGCAAGCAGAGTTAACAGCACTGGCGGGCCTTTTTTGTTTTGATTGACGTTGTGCATTCGATTTAGAATACTATTTCTTGTAGCCTAATTTAAATTGAATTTTTTAAACACATTAAATTCAGAATCATATAATAAAGCAATTCAAACCAAAAATATTATACAGAAAATAAATACATATATAATGCAAACACGTAAATAGCTTTGGGGTGTATTATTGTATTTTCCATCCCAATTAAAGATATATTTATTTTTGACACGCACACACACAAATTCCTACATACTTTTGAAAATCTTTCACTTGCAACATGCTAATTTCTTTCATAATTTGATTATTTTCCTGGAATACCGCGGAGCCCCTAGAAAGTTCAGGGGGCTCCGCGGAGCACACTTTGGGAACCTCTGTTTTAGATTAATATTTATTACTTAAGTTTTCATACATGATTTTAAAAGAATGTTTTCATCATTATATTTTAAATATTTATTTACATGCAATTATTAAGTCATAAACATTTTTCATCTACGTTATAAAGTATTGAAAATTACATTAATGAAGGAAACTTTTAGTTATACAATTTTTAATTCGTATCAAATGTTTTCAATTCGCGTTTGTAATGACCGAAAGATGGCGTTGTAATAGACCTGATAATCGTTTGTTTACGTTTGTTTGTTTACGTTCCATGCTGTAGCACTGTAGCATAGAACAAGTTTAAAGAGCTATTTAAAGTGCAGTTTTTTATCTTTTTTATTTAATTATGGGAGATAAATTACAAATATCGACAATTTTAGAATTTGTAGATGCTGGAAAATCTAGTAATTGCTTTAGAGAAGCTGAAGCATGAAAGCATTGTGTTGCTGTCATGCTATTTTGCCATGAGTAAGTCAAATGTATTTTTTTATATTATAGATCTAAACTTTGTGTATAAAATTTTGATTTTAGATAATTTTAATACAAAGAACCCAACGTTGCACGCGTTATAGAACTGTTTATTTATTTATCGGCCTTTTAAACACTGATTTCATGCGCACGGTATCAGTTCTATTTCGTTTTTCAGACTTTGTCCGCGAGAGGGCGTCTATTTCATTTCAAACGCGAATATCTTATTTAATTTTAATTTGATATTTAATTATTGCTATTTTTCCAATTTCCTTCATTTTAAAAGCGAATATTTATTCTAATAAATAATAATAGAACGAAGACCATTTTAAAAATTTGCTATTTCCTCTTGAAATATGCTTCAACTGTAATTCATTTCTTTCAATTCGTCTTATAATAGAAAATCTCTTCCACGTCCTTTTGTTTGCCACATTAAATTTGAGCGATAAATGATTTCATATCGCAAACCTTTTTTGAGCTTACTTCACCTCCACTTATCTTATTCCTCCATGGGTTTCTTTAATTCTGTCTCAGCTTTCTTATTACTTCTGCGAAAATTTTTACACAACCAACAAACCGTAAACAAATGAAAGAGAAAAAAATTGGGAAAAGATAATTTTTTATGAGAGTGACCTCTTGATTTTAATTAATTACTCAGTTAATAATTGGAATTTTGGAATTCTGAAGCTCAGGTGCATCAGGAGAGATATTGGGCTACTCTCAAAAAAAATTTGAGCTTTGTACGTGCTGTAGATTTTGCTAGCCATCGCAGACACACACACAGACACACACACAGACAGAGCGTTTTGTTCTTTTATTAGTATAGATAGATTATTTAAATTGAAAGTTAAAATGCCAGGTGTAAAAAGGTACACTTTCCGGTGTTAGCCACCACACATGACAAAAATATCAGAGATCTAGGTGTTATAATTTCGACATTATCCGCGGTCAGGCAGGCAGGAAAACAGACGTGTCTTATTTTATGTAGGGTCGATGTGCCAGTAATGGACCACCTTCCAGTAATGGGCCACCTCGCACTTTTTTGTTTATAAAAAAATAATAAATAATAGTTTAGCTTTTATTATTTTTTTCTGAACTCCACCTTGCGTGCTTTATAAGCTGGATTAATTTTTTACACTTTTCGTCAAAACAATTAGGAAGCAGAAAATAAAGTTTCACAGTTTTTCTGTTTTTCACTGAAAATCTTAATGAACATGCTAAGAGCAGATTTTACTTACTTAGTTTATAACTTTTTTATTTTTCCGTAAAAATTTAATGTTTTTGTTTGGTTAGCAATATAAAACATTGAATTTAATGTACCAATGGCCATTAACAAAATTTTATTTATTTTTAACATTTTAGGAGGGGTGGTCCATTACTGGATTGCTTATTTCGCGATTGCCCAGTAATGGACCACTCAAGTGACCAGTATAAAAAGTGTTATTTCAGTAGAGATAAAATATTTTGATTTAACTGAAAAGCTAAATAATCAAATTTAATACTTAAATTTTACTTATTAGAATTTAATAAAGGCAATTTTTTTTTATAAATAGTTGTTTTTAAAAAGTCATCCAAAATTGGTATAAAACACAAGCAGAACATTTGACAAAATCTAGATGCGCCGTTACAAAATAAGTTGGTTCAGAAATGTAAAATCATATTTGGAAGAAGATATTATTAATATTTTCTTCCGAATTCCAAAGCATACAGAGAGAATTTTCAATAAGGTTAAAACAAGGTTTCTCTTGTGCTCTTAAAACAAGGAAAATTTTGGGACCAAAATCAGTTAAAGATGTGTATTATGTAGTACCAAATAACGAAAAAGAACAAATCACTGTTATGGGATGTTTTTTAGCAAATAATGAGATTGTTCCATTGGTGATAATATATCCATGTAAGCATCTCTGAAGGCAAATTGTGGAATCAATCTGTAACAAATTGGTGGGTTATATGATTATCTGAAAATGGTTGGATAGTGCAAGAACATTTATCATTTTAAATGCATTCTAAAATTCCATATTGAGCAGTTTGGACTATCGGAAAGGGAAGATAAAATTGAAGATCTGTTATTTATATTTCACCGTTGCAAAGCACATCACTAAGATAATGGTATGAATGAACATTGGCGACTTTTTTTAATGCCTTATTTTATCTAAACTTGATTTCAGTAAAACATTGTCTTTATCTTGTAAATCCTTTAAATTTAAATATTTTGTTGTATATCTTTACAGTATAAATCCTTTAATGTTAGTTAATAATAAACAGTTAATAATATCATTAATATTTTGTTTTATATCTACATTATAAATCCTTGATTATAATAAATTCATAACTTAAATTTAAATATTTTGTTTTATGTTTTTCATTGTAATACAATTGCAACCAATTGCAAATCGCACGTGAAGCGTAGCAAATGAGGTTCGTTCGTACGACAACGAAGTTTTAAAAATATACATATCTTCCTGATACAGTAGACAATACTTCGAATACAGTACAGTGGTTGAACTCTTTGTGTTCCTATAAACACACAGGAAGTAATTTTCATTACACCTCAGCAACGTATATCATATTCATAAAATGTGGCACAGTTTAATATAATTAACACTAGAACCGCCATTAGGGGTCAAAATGACCCCTGTCATATTGATAATAGTCGATTCGAACCAGAATTTTCTTTGTAATATATGTAAAATGCATGCTGAACAAAAATAGACTTATTAAATAAGTTAAACAGATTTAAATTAAAATTCTGGTGAGAAAGACTTTTTGTAAAACTTGAGTAAAATACCCGGCGGTTCTAGTGTTAAAACATGTCCCAAACAATTTTTCCCCGTATAGCATTATGTAGTGGAATACTTTTGTGTGGCCCTGTAATTTAATAATAAATATTCTTTGCATCTCAGATTGTACAGAATTTATATTTTAGTATATATATACGTCATAGGTTCATGTCAATTTTAATATGTTCAAATGAGTGCAACACCATTAAAATGCATTTGCAACTTTTTTCTCCTTTGACTGTAATGTAACGGAATACTTTTGATAGTCCCTGTAATTGATTTATGCATCTGATTATCATAAGATCTGAAATGACTCGACAAAATTATGTAATATTTATATGTTTTAAATTTCAAACGATTAAAATGCATTTCAAATTTTTTCCCCATTGACCGTAATGTTACGGAATCCTTTTGATTTTCCCTGTAATTGATCTATTCATCCGATTTTCATGAAATTTGAAATGACTTGACAAAATTATATAATAATTATCTATTTTAAATTTCAACCGATTCGGTTGGATAGTTTTTGCGTTGTTATATGCGGGCAGACAGATAGACGGACAGACAAACGGACAGACAGACGGACGGACTGAACGACAACTATATGTGCTACGTATTTACATAATTACGAACGCACCTAAATGCAATTATCTGTTATTTTTTGGGGTGGCCCATTACTGGAACATAGGCGGTCCATTACTGGAACATAGATGGTCCATTACTGGGCTTTTGGGTGTTTAGACATATTTCTATTATTTAAAATTAAATTTTTATTTCTATTGGGAAATGTAACTATGGGATTAGTTAAATATTGTTGAAAGATTTATATAATATGAAAAAAATTTATATACAATAATTATAACTATTAATAAAAAATTATTTTTTAGAGAAATTCCTTAAGGGATCCATTACTGGCACATCTACCCTATATAGATGTGTGTCTAGTGAGAGAGGTGTGGGGAGGGAGAGAAAGGAGGGTGTATCCCCTTTTTACAAAATGACTTCTTATTTTTTTTTTTTTTAAATACTGAATGCAGAATAAAGATTTATTAATCATTTTGTTCATTATGCAATCAGTTATCAAAATAAAATTGCTGCATAAGTGTAATAAATAAGAAATTTGAAAAAATTGGATTTTAATCAGGAGGAAATAATGGGTCATTGCTTCCAACTTATGGTATGGTTGACCCACTATATTGCTGACTTGATCCACTTTGTTTTATATTGAAATTTTTTGTTAAAAGTGATAAAACCAGTTAACTTTTACAAGGGGGCTCAGACAGCATCTGTCTGTGAATACATGCTAAACCAGACAGATGCTGTCCCAGCCCCAGCGAAATAACTAAAAAAAAAAAAACCAAAATAAATTTATGCTACATACTTTTATTATTATAAAAAGTACTTTTGAATATATTATGCTTAAATAAACGTTTAAGCGGAATTACAAGTCACAGGGGATAAATTCCGCTTTAAGGGAGACCCGTAAGAAAACCCCCAAAATTTTTATGATTGATTTTAAAGTAATGGATTTTGGTGTACTATTTAAGAATCTTCTTGTAAGGAATAATTAGCAAAATAATTCACATTTTATTAACCTCTTCAGTCCCTGAGTACCCAAATGGGTACATGAGTTTTGTCCCATTTTTTTAATGATACTCAAATGTAAATGAAATTTCGATATAAGAATAATACGTTTCGAATTCTAAGATACGAGCTAATGAAAATAAAACAAAAATCTCGTTCTGAAATCAAACGAGAAAAGAAATAATTCAGTAATAATTAAAAATACTGTAATAATCGCCAGTAGCGAAGAGGTTAAAAAGTATATTTTTATGGGGATTTTTATCATTTTCTTTTGTCGAAAAATACACTCTTTAAAATTACTACTCCTCATTCAATTTTCAATATTTTGGTATTACTAAAATTTCTTAAATAGTGTTATAGTATATAGAAAAGAACTAAGGAGAGATATTTTTAATTTTCTATTTTAATCGGCTAAAAAAATAAAAATAAAAATACGCATGGTAAATTTCCTTAAATTCGTTATAATTCTCATGTTTACCAATTTATGTAAAATTTTCAGAAATAGTTAAAAATAATATCTCTCCTTACTTTTGTTGCAATTTTTTTTAAAGATTCTAAAAACATAAACACTTTGTTTCTAAATCATTTTACCACTGAGCCTTAGTACTTTGAACTTAGGCAAAATATGAAAAAAAGTCATTTTCAGGAAAACACGTTTTAAATGGCCGCTAGTCCTTTAAACTCTATAGTGAGTACAATTTAAAAAGCTCATTTACTACCTGTTCCAAGTGTCCCCGAGTTCTGAAATTTTGCATGGATATTCGCAAATACGTATTTTATCGTTTTCCGAGAAAAAAAAAAAAAAAAAAAAAAAAAAAAAAAAAAAAATTGAACTTTTGATGATTTTTGGCCGAAAATGGGGTTCAGGTCTCCTTTAAACAGGATTTAGTTTGAACAGGTATAAATGTACTGCAGGGAAAATGGCATTTTAATATTGAAGATACCAGAGACTGTTGGAAACAAGTTGCGTTTTTGTAGGGTATCAAATATAAATATGTCCTAAATTAAAAACCGTCCCCTACTTTTCTTGTCTCCTTGTCCTGATTTTTGTGACATTGGACCTTGCAACACTAAGTATCGCAAAGTTTGAATTCACTACACTGTATTCCTCTTGGTGAAATTTGTCTATATAATTTTTACTTTCTTCTATCTTTACAAGAAGAAAGTATTGGATTCATGAAAATTTTCGACTTCCGGTTTTCGACGGATTTATACGTTTTAGAAGGTCCTGAACACGTTTTGACTATTTTTAGAAAATGTCTGTCTGTGAGTCTGTCCGTCTGTCTGTCTGTCTGTCTGTCTGTGTGTCTGTCTGTCTGTATGTGACAAAAAATTTGTGGGCGCTCTATCTCAAGAACTAATGCTCGAAATTTAATAAAATTTTATATTCAGTTAGACCTTGATATGAATTAGGGCCTATTGGTTTTTGGTGAAAATTGGCCTGCAGGTGGCGCTGCTATACTACGTTTTTCATGATTTTCAAGATTGCTATATCTCAAGAACTAATGCACAGAATTTCACCAAACTTCAGATTCTGTGACCACTTGATATACATAGACTCTGATTAAGTTTTGGTGTAAATTGGCCGGCAGGTGGCGCTGCTATGCCACGTTTTTCATGATTTTCATGATAGCTATATCTCAAGAACTAATGCACAGAATTTCACCAAACTTTAGATTCCACGATACCTTGAGATACATAGTCGCTGATAAGGTTTTGGTGAGAACTGCCCTATAGGTGGCGCTGCTATGCTACATTTTGAATGATTTTTGCGATAGCCTATATCTCAAGAACTAATTCAGAGAACTTCATCAAATTTTAGATTATGTTACACTAGAATATATAACATAATTAGACACTGATTACATTTTGGTATTAACCTTGCAACAGGTGGTGCAGCGATGCTGCATTTCGCACGATTTTTCCGATAGCTATATCTCAACAACCAACGCACAGAATTTCATCAAACGTCAGATTTTGTTACAAAATGACATTTAACATAATTACACGATGATTACGTTTTGTTATAAATCCTTCAACTGATGGTGCTGCTGTGCTATATTTTACACGGTTTTTTTAACTAGCTATATCTCAAGACCTAATACACAGAATTTCATCAAACTTCAGATTCTTTTACACCATAATATAATTAGACGCTTTTTTACGTTTTGGCATAAATTGGCCAAGATATGGTGTTGCTGTGCTACGTTTTGGAATTTTTTTGTTATAGCTATACCTCAAGAACTAATGGACGAAATTCCATCAAATTTCAGATTCTGTTAGGTCTTGACATAAATAGATGCTTATTAGGTTTTAGTATAAAATACCCAACATGAGGCACTACTAAGCTCATTTTCTCAGAATATTAATAAATTTTGCATTTTAGGCTTTTCGGATACCAGAATATCATTAGGCTAGGTCAAATGTTCGAGGAAATTCGATAGTGGGTAACTTTGGGGTCACCACGTTTTTTTTTATTTTTATTTATTTTTTCTTTTTTTTATTAAAATGTACTTATGAGATAGAAGAAAGTTTTGGGATTGACACATCCAACTAGTTTAAAGTGTTTCAATGAATGCCATGTTCTTTTGATCACTTAACCCTTTCCGGCGCGAACAAATTCTGTTAGTAGAATAAGAAATTATCGACTGACACCGCAATTTAGAAACATATTTTTGAGAAATTAAAAATCCTTTATTTTAAGCTCTTCACTGTAAAATCAAAATTTTATTAAAATATTATTGGGGCCATACGCAAATTTGGAATTAAAATTGGGTATCCCGGACTCGGTACAGTGTGCCGGAAAGGGTTAAGGGAATACAAGTTTGAGTGCCATCCTATGGGAAATAATCGATATTTAAGACCCGTTTCCGCGGAAATTACCCGACCAATTTTAATGAAATTCGGAATCCATTTTCACTGGATTATGCCTAAAATTTATAGAAAACAGCAACATAAACTTTTTATTTTAAAGCAATATCATTTTTTCAGAACACTTCCCTTTTTCATTTTTTTAAAAAATATTTGCTACATGTGAAAATGTATTTATACTGTAACACGAATTTTTTTTTATAATCTCTCGATTGCTTTAAGCTTTAACCCCCTGACCGCCGTGCAAAAGGGCAAAAATGTTATGTTGTTTTCTCCTTGATTTACTTTAAATGTTAAGAAAAGAGGGATTTTCTGACATGGTATAATTTTTTTGTAAAGTATATGCTTATAAGCCTTGAAAGTATCAATCATAACTTAATTTCTTAAAACTTGATTATATTTGTAGAATTATATTAATTTAAATAAAGCTTCAATTGCAGTGAAACCTGCAGTCTAGTGAACGGATATATCCGGTCGCGGCAGTGGGAAGGTTAATGGGATTTTTAGCTGAAAATTTTATCTTTTTTTAGAGAGCTGAAAATGTTAGACACTTCTACCTTAGGTGAAGTTCCTACACAGTTTCATCAAATACGTGAATTAAATTATACAGCCAAACTATTATGACCATCTAACTATTAACATATCAGACCATCTTTGAACCAAAAAACAACTAGAAACCGCCTTCGTATGGATATCACAAGAAAATGGTGAATGACCGCAGATAAATTGTATTAGTTTTTCAAGCAGCGGTTTTGCATATCTGGAATATTACAAATCGGTTTTATTTAGCTTTCGCTTCGTTGAATGATGCACGAAATGTGCTTTGTCGGATAAAGATTCGTCGAGTTATGCGACAGGAACTTTAACTGGATTTCAGTATTATGTTTTTGGAACCAATCGAGCAGAATTGGAGTTAAGTGACATGCAGAATTGTCTTGTATGAAGACGCCATATCCATTTCGAAAGACACATACTGTTGAGCCAAGCATTAAAGAACGGTCACGTGAGTAACAGATCTGAGTTAGACGAGTCTATAGTTGATAATAGGACTGGGAGCAATGAAAAGGGATTTTTTTCCTACTATTGCTTTTATCGTGAATGGAGAGGAATTTCGTCCCTTCCTAATGCTTCCCAATCTTCGGAAAGGTCCATTATTTTGGCAGTATGCCAAGACAGGTGTTTGAAAACTGGTCAAGCAGTACCATGTAATGGTGCAAATTGTTCGGAATGTTCAGATATTCATTCCATGGCATTTTGGTCTGTTCTACAACAACCACATGTTCCAAGGAAATTCACCGTATGAATATTCTCCAAAGCTTACTATTGCCAGATCTGGCCTTGAATGACCTGTTGTATAAGAGACAATAACAATTCGCATAGAAGATGGCGTACCTAAACACAGCCATCGGCGTGTTGAAAGATGAATTATGTTTCAATCGACGAGACAAATTTATCCCTATATTCTCTAGTCTAGTAATGACGTTCCCAAGCCTGGTGTAGGAGTATTTGGCTATGATATTTGGTCAACAGGGATGACGGGGCACATGAGTGGGACATTATCCTCGTAATCTCACATTCACGGCCTATGGGAAAAAATAGTTACCAAATGAAATTTAAAGGTGTTGATCCCTGTCAAACATATTCAAATTTAGTTTCATTTGCAAAGTGCACTAAAATATGCATTCTGTAAAATGTGCAGTGGAAATAATTGTTTTTATTCATTTATAGGGCCACACAAAAGAGTTTCATTACACAATACTAAAGATGGGAAACTGTTTGCGACATATTTTAATTATGTTAAATAATTTTATGTACAATAAAATTGATATACGCCGCTGAGATATGCACTGAGCAATGCTATGCACTTAATATTTCACGCATTACATTAAGAGCATATCATTTTCTGGGACACACAAAATATTTCAAGTTGTACATTTTATCCGAAGTATATTATCGATGATGGCTGATGGATGGATGAAATGTATTTTTAATTATTAACACTTTTCCACAAAGTTGAAAAGTATTTATGCATTTGGTTTGTCTGGACATCTGTCCGAGCTCTTTTTGAATACTCATAAATCATGTTTAAATAATAGAACTAAAAAAAATTTTGAGTGAAAATACTAAAAAACCGACGAAAAAATTCGACCAAAAAATGTTTATTGTTAATCGCTCATCTATCATTTTCCAACTAACCACTTAACCGATTTTTTCTTTTTTTTTTTTTTTTTTTTTTTACAAATAGTTAGCCAATATTTAGACACACATTAAAAAAAAAAAGAAAAAAAGTAAGTCGATAGTGCAATAACTTTAGGAGATATAAAATATTTACTTGTGGAAACTGTATAATAATAACCTTTAGAAAAAAAATTAAAAAAGTTGAAAAAATCGAAAAAAAATATTACACTGTCAGTCTCAGAAAGGAATGAGAATTTAGAATCCGGCATCGTTTTTTGTCAGATTTTCTTGGAACTCTAGAACTCTCAGGATTGGAATTCAAAAATGCATTCCTCGAAAATATTGAATAAAAGGACTGAAAATCGATGTTTCGTAAAAAATTCGAAAAAATTGTAAATTAAAAAAAATTGACCGTAGTCCAAGAAAAGAACAATCTATTTAAAAACCTCACTGTTTTTTGCTTGACTGTGTTAGAACGCCTGCGATGGCAATTTAAAAAAGTGATAAAATATTCTCCTTTATTCATTCATTGTCGGTTGACTACGGGGGAGATCTTTTTCGACCTGTGCAAATACTGTGCAAACATGCAGGGCAAAGGAATTAAAATTTTAATGTTTTTTAATAATAACTGACCAACTAATTGGAATTTCGGGATGTGAATGGGCAACTCAGAATCCCGGGATTTTCTCCCCTTCAATTCAAAACAAACGTGATGTTTCTCCGTTTCCGGGACCGAAAGACGTACGTCACATACATACAACATACAACATACGTACAGTCGGATTTTAACAGTATAGATAAAGGATTTCATCTTTATATATAAAAATCTTCTGTGCGTGTGTATGTAACTGAACTCCTCCTAAACGACTGGACCGATTTTAATGAAATTTTGTGTGTGCGTTCCAGTGGATTCGAGAATGGTTTAGACTCACATTTCATGGAAATTGATTCAGTACTGTTTTAGTAATTAGGCAAAAACTAATAGTTAGTGATTTTTCGCTAATTAAAAGTGCTATAAATATAAAAGAAAGTCTGGATTTCGTATTAATCACAGCACAAAAAAAATCTACCGAACCAAAAATCTTGAAAATTGGGGTAAAAATATTTCTTATAACATCGAGTGCCGCTAACAAGGGATTTTCGAAAATTCCACCCCTAAGGAGGGTAAAAAAAAGAAAGAACGAACTTAAAAAAAATTTCTTTAAAATCGGCTTTTGTAGATATTTTTCAACTGATAACATATTTTAGTGCATTTTTTTCATTCTGAATCGAATGGTACTAAGCGAATTCGTTTAAATCCAGTAGTTCGTGAGGTAATTCACATTTTCCTAATTTGGCGATGTCTTCGGCGCAAAAACCTGAAATTTTTAATCCTTATCTTTATATATATAAATCTTCTGTGCGTGTGTATGTCACTGAACTCCTCCTAAACGACTGGACCAATTTTAATGGAATTTTGCGTGTGTGTTCCAGTGGATTCGAGAATGGTTTAGATTCACATTTCATCGAAATTGATTCAGTAATTTTTTAGTAACTAGGCAAAAACTAATGGTTAGTGATTTTTCGCTAATTAAAAGTGTTGAATACGTTCGATGAATAGAGTGCGGCCGGAATGCCCGAGCGGTCTAAGGCGCCAGATATAAGCTCTGCTTCTCGAAGAAATAGATCGCGTGTTCGAACCCCGCTCCTGTCAAACGTGTATGCTTTACAGTAATATAGCCTGTATTATAATTTTGATTAACTGACTTCAGAAAAATCGTTAACTTATAACGTAAAAGAGAAAAATAAACTTTTCTATCAAAAACTGAACCGACTTCAAAAAATACTGAAGAGTGAAAAATAATTTCCTTACATAATTGTAATAAGAAATTAAATTAAGAGCGTAGTGTTTATCGTGCGTATTACTATATTTAAGTACATTTATTTGATTTTCTGGTGTCGGTGCCAGGAAGGACAACGTCTGTCGGGTCCGCTAGTATACAATAAAAATCGATATATGCCACTGAGGCTTAATAATTCATGCGTACAATTAAGTGCATAGATTTATAGGGACACACAAACTATTTCAAATAGTATATTTTATTCAAAGTATATTATCGATGATGGCTGTTGTATGGACGAGATGTATTTTAAATTATGATATGAGTTTTTAAGTTTTACTAAACGTATGTATATTATATGTGACCTAGTATAAATGCCCTAGTTCATATACAGGGTTACACAAAAGAACTCGTAAAGGTTACTGAATGTGAGCATAATTTACTTAAATTGGTTTCAACGCTTTCCAGTAAAGTTGAAAAATGTTTATGTTTTCAGTTTGTCTGTCCGCCTGTCCGTCTGGTCATATGTCCGTTTGGCTATCTTTCCGTGTGCTAACTCTGGTATATATACTTAAATTTCCATGAAATTTTTGTACTTTAATGACGTTTATTTTAGCACGAACCCTATCGAAAATGACGTTTCTACCATGATTAGTTTATTTACAGGGATAGTCGAAATTTTTCCGTTATATTACGGTCTATAGGGAAAAATCGTTTCAAATGAATTTTAAAAAAGTTAAACCCAGTCACACATATTCAAATTTATATGTATCTACTTTGTTCACTAAAATATGCATTCTGTAAAATATGCAACAAAAAGAATAGTTATTATTCATTTACAGAGCCACACAAAAGAATTCCTTTATGTAATAATAAAGGGGGGAAATTGTTTACGACTTATTTTACTTGTGGTAAAGATTTCGTGTATAATCAAATCGATATACGTCACTGAGGCTTAGTATGAATTGTTTCAGGCATAATACGGAGTGCACCGCATTTAAAGGGACACACAAAAGATTTCAAATAATATATTCTATCCGAAGTACTCTATATTGTGTATGATGGCAGTTGGATAGAAGAAATGCTTTTTTTTAATTATGAGATGCGCTTTTAAGTTTCACTAAATGTATGCACGTTATATGGTGTGTATAAATGCTAATAGTTACACATTTTAGATATACAGGGGTATATAAAGAGCTCAAAAATGTTACTGAATATGAACGTAATTTACTTAAAGATGGTTTTTGAGTAGATTATGCCTTTTTACATTCCACTGTATTCAGTTTACTAAGAAATGCTTATAGAATATGGATAGAATAATATACATGGTCTCGCAAAGAACTGGATACAGGGTCGCCTACACTGTAAAAAAAAATCTGTAAAGGTACTAAACTTTTTCTAGGAAACTGGGATTCGAAGAACTTTTCCTGTAACGGTAACAGTAAAAATTCAAATTTCAGAATCGGTTACATGAATTTTTCCTGTTGTCGTTACATGAAGAGTTCTTGGAATCCCAGTTTCCTAGAAAATGTTTAGTACCTTTACAGATTTTTTTTACAGTGTATGGATGATAATTTCTGGAAATGTGATTTAAGTATTTTAAAGAGCATTTTTATTTGAACTAATTTTTAGCAAAATACTTTCGAGTAATAAAAGTATTACATAATCTATAGGGACAAACAAATATATTCAAGTATGTTTCCATCTATTAGTATAAATTGCTGAAAGAAATATTTCATCAAGCTATACGCTTGACTAAATTTCAAGATTATATAGTACATATATATCAACTGACAGATCAAATACAAATTTAGTCAAAAGTACTGGAATACAAATTTGGCTATACATAGTAACACACCTAATTTCCCTATATATATCGGTGTGCTGTGATAGACTTCAGGGAGTGTCAGAAAGTGTTTCATAATCTATGCTTAACACGTGTTTTCTTTTTTTTTTTTTTTGTATAGTAAAGAAACCGCTTTCTATAAAAGCGGTGAATTGATGATGCAGCAAATCCTGCGGATTTTTAACAGTGTGGGATGTTTTTACGCATTTTCACCCGTTTCAAATTTGGAATTTTTAAGGAAATGTTATTAGAGATAATTTATATTTTATAAGTAACTATTATGCTAAATTACATGTTTCTAGACTCTTCAGTAACACAAAAAACGCATTTTTAGAGCGATAATTTATAAGTAACTACCATGCTAAATTACATGTTTCTAGATTCTTCAGTAACACAAAAAACGCATTTTTAGAGTGATTTTTGCTCTTGCATCTCCTTTGGGGTAATGGTATTGACATAAGTTATAGCGTATGTTGGAGCAAGTACTGTTACCATGATTTTGACATCATTATTTTTTAACGGGTTCGTTACTTCCCGAGATTGTTTTAAAAACGTCATTTAGAACGTCTTTAGAAAAGTTATCGTGCATTTCATCCTTTTTATATTTCGTAATTTTTAGAAAATGTTCTTAGAGATCACTTATGTCTTATAAGTAATTAACATGACAAATTTATATTTCTTTGCCCTTCAGTAACCCAAAAATCTCTTTTTTAGAACGTTTTTTGCTCCTGCACCCCTAAGGATCGGTGGCATCAACATAAGATATAGCCTATGTTTGTTTCTGGACGAACATCACCATTTTAGTGCCATCATTTTTTAAATCGGTTCTGTAGTTCTATAGTCCCTACAAATAAACATATTTTACCTCTGTATAATATGGGTATACATAAAAGGAACGATTTGGAAATGGGCCGAACGATTTAGAAATAAAGAAATGGAAATCTGCGGAGATACCACAAAACCGTAGGGAAGGAGGGAGGGGTATTATCGGAGGCACCCAGTTCTGTCGTCAAATGTCTTCAAGTTTATCGCGAATTTGGCGATAGATCACCAAATCTAGCGACCAAATTAATCGCACTAAAATTACCTCAACTTGGCAAGATTGCTTACAAATCACCATTTAGAACGTTTTTAGCACGCTTTTCGCGCTTTTTTACATTTTTTTAAATTTTTTATCTTTTAACAAATGTTCTTAGAAATAATTTATTTCTTATAAGTAATCAAAATACAAATTTCATGTTTCTATACCCTCCAGAAACACAAAAATCAAATTTTTAGAACGCTTTTTGCTCCTGCACCTCCTATGGATCAGTTGCATTAAGATAAGAAACAGCATATGTTTGATTCCGGGCGAACACCGTCATTTAAGAACCATTACTTTTGAAATCAGATCGGTAGTTCTAGAGATTAGTCGATACAAATAAACAAACTTTACCTCTTTATAATATGGATATAGATTACTGTTATTGGACACAATAAATTAAAAAATATGTACTTAAAACCACTTTTTAGGTGCGTTCGTAATTGTGTAAATACGTAGCACGTATAATTGTCGTTCAATCCGTCCGTCTGTCCGTCCGCATAAAACAACTTAAAAACAATCCAATCGAATCGTTTAAAATTTAAAATAGATAATTATAGATAATTTTGTCGAGTCATTTCAAATTGTATGAAAATCGGATGCATGTTTCAATAACAGGGACAATCAAAAGGATTCCAATACATTACGGTCAATGGGGAAAAAAGTTTCAAGTGCATTTTAATGGTCTTACACACTTTCGAACATAATAAAACTGATATGCATGTATGGAGTTTACACTGTAATATACATTCTGTACAATCTGTGTTGCAAAGAATATTTATTATTATTATACAGGGCCACACAAAAGTATTCCACTACATAATTATATACTGAGGCATTGTTTGGTTCGCGTTTTAATTGTATTAAACTATTTAACATTGTGTGAAATTTATATACATAGCTGAGGATTACTACAAGTTATTTCTTCTATAATCGAAAGCAGATAGTATTTACAGGGGCATACAAAAGATTTCGGCTACTATACTGTATCTGAAATACTGTATACTATTACACCAAGATTTGAATATTTTTAGGTGCGTTCGTAATTATATAAATACGTAGCACCTATAGCCATCGTTCAATTTGTCCATCTGTCTGTCTGCCCGCATATAACAGAGCAAAAACTATCGAACCAAATCTTTTGAGATTTAAAAGATATAATTGTTGCATAATTTTGTCGAGTCATTTGAAATTTTATGAAAATCGGATGTATAATTTAATTACAGGGACAATCAGAAATGTTCCATTGCGTTACGGTCAATAGCAAAAAATATAGCTTGAAGAACATTTTAATTATGTTATACTCTTTTGAATATAATAGATTTGACATGAATCTGTGAACTAGATACAAAAATATACATTTTATACAATCTATGATACAAAGAATATTTATAATTAATTTACAGAGCTACTCAAAAGTATTCCACTCCATTATGGTATACGGGCAAACAATGCGTAGAGCATATTACTTACCCATCATACGTAGTATAGGGTAAGTATTGCAATCGTTTTGAAAATCGAAAAATTTTTTTGACGGATTTACACGTTTTCGATAGTGGAGATTCCGAAAAACATATTTTTAGAAAAAAAAATTTTGCCGTCCGTCTGTCTGTCTGTCTGTCTGTCTGTAAACGCTCTATCTCCCGATCAAATTGAGATAGAGACTTGAAATTTTGTATGTAGTTAGTATGTAAGAATGGGACGAACCCTATTTAATATCAGCAACCTCGATTATCCGGAACTATTTTTTTCGGACTCTCGAAAAATTCGTTCTGATGAATGGTATATAAGAATTTTCAAATTTTTTTATTCGAAGGAATGGACGTAAAAGGCAATAAAATAACACACATTTTGCATATAGAACGAAGTCGATCGGACTATTAGTTGCCGAGATATTTGTAATCTTGTTTTCCATATTCTTCGATTTTTCATGACCCTGTATTTCATTCTAATTTCAATTCAGAAGTATATTTTAATTGGAAATGAGACGCTTAATCCGACGCAGTTAATTGTTAGTTAATAGAATTATTATTTTTGGAGTTATAAGGATGTTTCTTTTACGCAGTTCGGTACTACTTGAGTAGTTTGGCGTTTTATATAATTTGTCGAAATTGGTACATCAGCAGTTCTTTAATATAGCATTACTATGTATATTAACAATATTTAAATTTTGTTTATGAATTTCAATGCATATAAATAGTTTCACATGTTTTATTTTCGTATACATATCCATGATGGGTAAGTATTACGGTGGCCTCCAACGACTAGTTTTTATTATATTAAACTATTTTATATTTTATGAATTTCATATACATTGTTGCAGTTTAATACAAGTTACATCACAGAAACACACAAAAGATTTCGACTACTATACTATATCCGAAGTACTGTACACTATAATAGCAAGATATGAATATTTTTAAATTTCATTGAATTACGAACGCACCTCATTTGCGACGCTTCACGAGCAATTTTCAAATTGTTTTGAATTACAATATATGCCTTGTACAATCGATATGTATCCGCCAAATACAGCAAATGTTACAATTAAAAATTTGTATTTCCTGGAAGTTTTTACTAACGATGAAAACAAACCCTTCTTGCCCGAGCGACATTCGAGCAATATTGTTAAGGGGTTAATGGCATACATTTTTAACTCTTTCCAATAAAGTTGAAAAGTATTTATGATTTCGGTTTGTCGGTCCGTCTGTCTGTCTATCCTCTCCCTAACTCCCGTAAATATATTCCGATTGCCCTGAAATTTTTGGACGTTATTGACGTTTACCCCAGTATGAACCATACTTCAAATGAAATTTCTAGCATGATAAGTTTATTTGCAGGGACAGTGAAAAAATTTTCCATTATATTACAGCCTATAGGAAAAATTCGTTTCAAATGAATTTTAAAGATGTTGCACCCTGTCAAACATATTAATATTTATGTGAACGAATTATGTATACAAATTGCAGTAAAATATGCTTTTTAAAATGTATGCGATGAAAAAAATAGTTATTATTCAATTACAGGTGATACAAAAGAATTCCTTTACATAATAGTAAACCGAAAAAATATGTGCGACATATTTTAATTATATTAAACTATTTTATGAATAATAAAATTGATATATGTCGCTGAGATTTAATGTAATACGATATAGTTGTGCATAATACGTAGTGAATACCATTTAGAGGAACACACAAACGTTTTGAAATAGCATATTCTTTTCAAAGTACTATATACGTATTCGATGATTGCTGACGGATGGATGAAATGCACTTTAAATAGGCTATGTGATTTCTAAGTTTCACTAAATATATGCATATTATATGTTGTTCAAATGCTAATAGTTACACATTTTAGGTAGACAAGGTTACACAAAAAAGATCGGAAGGTTACTGAATATGAGCGTAAATTACTTAAAAGTCGTTTTTAAATGATTTATGCATTTTTACCCTGAACTGCATTCGGTTGATACTGCATTCAATTATTTGTAGAATACAGGTAAAATGATATACAGGATCACGCAAAGAATGGGATACATGGACATCTATGAATGATAATTTCTGAGAATGTTATTACAGTAGTTGTAAGAGTGTTTTAATTTAAAATGCATTTTAGTTAAACACCGGCGTGTAATAAAGGTACCAGATAAACTACAGGGCAGAACAAAGGCGTTAAAGCATATTTCTATCTATTAGTACAAATTGCTGAAAGAGAAATTTCAACCTGCAAGGCATTTCCTTGCTAAACTAAATCATGCATCATATAGTATGCATATACAACCGACAGCTCAAGTACAGGGCTGTTCAAAAGTATTTGAATACATGTTTGGCTATAGACAGTAACCATATTTCCCTAAATAACGAAGTTTTGTTAAAGATTTTAATCAGCGTTGGAAAGTGTTTCATAATCTATGCTTAACGCATGATTTTTCTTTCTTGTTTTAAATATAGGAATCACTTATAAGTCTAAAATTTTTGTCTTTGAAAATATTATTATCCAAATAGTCGTTGTAATTTGTTAAATTACATTTTTTTATATTATTTACTTTTATTTACAGTAAAACCCCGATAATTCGGATTAATTGGGACCGGACCCAATCCGGATTATCCGGAGAATTAGAAAAAAAATGAAATAAAATGAAACATACTTACAGAAAATCACCTTTATGTTAAACTTACTGAATATTTACAGACAGTAAAAATGTTTACTTTGCTTGATTCTTACGAAAAGGTTTCAGAAAAAGTTTATTTTTTTCAGAATACGATGATGAAACAAGTTAATGTTATGGAAATTAGCCAATCGCTTCTCATATTTCAAAAAAAAAAAAAAAAATGACCAAACTGATCCGGATTAACGGGGTCCGGATTTGCGGGGTTCTTCTGTATTTAGTTATCTTATGAAACTTTGCAATTGGGTCCAGGAGCAATATTTAAGGAAATAGCCTTTTGTTTCGATATTTATGAATCATACTGTATGTCAGTCGGCACACTATTGTTCATAGTACTGGGAAATTTTCCTTCGCGGCGTCGGAAATTTATAAGCCTAACCCCCTGCGAGACTAGGGTAGTTTATGCCACTGATATTAACCCCTTAACCGTCTGGCCCGGTTTTTTTCAATTTCTAGAAATCATGTTTAAATGGCTGCAGACAAAAACATTTTAAACGGAATGTTATTTTGAATCATACATAGAAAGAAGTGATATTAAAGATATTATAGCATCAAACTGTGATTAATGAATATAAATATCTTATATAACGTAGTTCAGTTAAACCCATAGCACAACTGAAAATTTCCGTTCAGCAATTTCAGTCAACAGACGGAAGTTGTTGAGAACATTTGTTCGACTTTGCATATGATCTAAAACTTGTACAAACCAAGTAACATTTAAAAAACAGTTAAACATTAAAACACATACCAAAAGTGAAAACATACTTCCAGCAATTATTGTTCGTAGGTTTCAATAGTTCAATTAATTCTCATTTTATTCCATATTCAAATGCATTCTTATAAATAAAGGATAAGTTCTATGTACACCATATTCTTTAATAAGAGCCTTGTAGTACATCTCAATGATGTACATCGATTTCAATATGTTTTAAATAATGTAATATCATTAAAATAGATAGCGAGTGATTTTTCAAAGTAGACCGTAATGCATTGGAATTCTTCTGAATGGTTCTGCAAATAAACAATAAATAAATAAATAAATAAAATAAAAAACTACACGCTTCCCTCTCAAATCATACATTCCATGCTAAATCCCAATAACATATGACGACCTCAGAAGCCAAGGGGTACAAGTGACAAAATGTCGATTTGGAGTAAATTGAGTTTAAAGATAATTAGTGTTAAATTGGAACATCAATAACAATTGACTAAATTAAAATAGCAAACATCTGCTTGTTGCATTCTAATCTTGGAACTCTCATTTCAATAACTGTTAAAAAAATAGAGTACAATTTTCTTTAAATGTATAATTAATCAATATTGTTTGTTTTTCGAAAAAAGTGGTTTATCTCTATAACACAGCAAATAATAAGAAAATGATCTATATTTCTTTACCTGAAATGAAAAAAGTCCTTCCGGCAATGCCGGGAGGAAGAGGTAGCTTTCATATACTTATATATTTGTTTATTTATTTTAAAGTAAGTTACATTGTTCAAAATACTATGCTCAAAGTGAAAATAATCTTATAAAATTAGTGATTTTATAAGATTGAATACTAGTTTTTGTCAAGACTGAATATTAATAGGAATTTTTAGAAATTAGTCGTCTATTATTCAACCTGGTTTTATTTTAAGCGATTTAGAGAGTCACCAAATTCTACGATATCATAAAGTGTATGCCATTTTAAAGCAACATGATGGATCGTTCAGATCAGAAAAATTTCAAAATGTCAGCCATAAGCAAAATTCAAAATGCTATAACTCAACCATTTTTTAAGATATAGACAAAATAAAAAGTATTCTGGAATCGTTGTTTTAAGTTTTAACACGTAAAAGAAAAGAAAATTTCAACTTTTAATTTTTTCACATTTAATTTTAAATTTTAAAATTTTTTAAAAATTTAAAATGGCCACCATTTTGAAACAAAATGGCGGATGATGCTGGCCAACGAACTCGGTCGAGACATTTGTATGTACTATGTACATACCAAGTTTCATTGATACCGGTTCATAAATACGCGTGTTATTACGTGACAAAAATCAGATCGTTTCAAAATGTCAGCCATAAGAAAAATTCAAAGTGCTATAACTCAATCATTTTTTAAGATATAGACAAAATAAAAAGTGTTCTGGAATCTTTGTTTTAAGTTCTAACACGTAAAAGAAAAATATTTTTCAACTTTTAATTTTTTCGCATTAAATTTTAAATTTTAAATTTTTTAAAAAAATTAAAAATGGCCGCCATTTTGAAACAAAATGGCCGCCATTTTGAAACAAAATGGCGGATGATGCTGACCAACGAACTCGGTCGAGACATTTGTATGTACTATGTACATACCAAGTTTCATTCAAATCGGTTGATAAATACGTTAGTTATCGCATGAGAAAAATCAGATATATATATATCTAATATATAAAATTCTCGTGTCACAGTGTTAGTTGCCATACTCCTCCGAAACGGCTTAACCGAATTTGATCAAATTTTATGTGTATATTCAGTAGGTCTGAGAATAGGTTGTTATCTATTTTTAATACCCCTAAGTGTTAAGGGTGGCCCACCCCATAAAAATTTCTCCGAAACGGCTTAGCCGATTTTGATGAAATTTTCATACTATGACGTCATAAGCATTAGTGTCCATTCATTGTTGAAATGCTTTGCGAATTATTATCTTTGTGGTTTAATATTTTTCACCGTTCATGCTAATGAAACTTCTGCATTTGTTTTCTTTATGAAGTCGGATAGTAAGTTGTCAACTTAATTTCAATTGAAGTTATCGTAGAAAATATGTTTATTAGAATGTAAATTAGAAATAACAACGTTTGATGTTTAAAAAAATATTTGGCACAAATGTCATATCGGCTTTGGCGCGATGTTGTTTGCAACTATTTGGTGATAACTTAATTTTTGAATATCAGTTACACACATATTTTAAAATTATTTTCTATTATTTGAAAGAGGAAATAATAAATAAATAATATTTTATACAATAACTATGTAGAACAAAACCATTTATGTCATTTTAAAAAAGAAAAAAGAAAATTTCTCATTAAATAAACAACAATAGCCAGGTCACCATGTCAGGCAAAATAATGGAAATTAAGTATCTGGGTGCTTATATTATGCTTGGGACACGTAATTATACACGTAAAATAAATTGCCGCAAAATTCTATAATTTTTTTTCTTTCCAAGGATCTATACTGTAAAAATATTTTTATTTATTTATCGTATTTTAAATGAGCTGAATTAAAGATGTATGTATATTTTAAATTTATGTGTTTTAAATTAAAGTGACGCATTTTAAATTAAATGAGTGAAAAGTTTATATTTTAAATGATATGGTGGCGATGAAAGAATGTTTGGCAATTTATCAGCTGCACTCAAGTAGCATAAAAGAACCGAAATAACCGTTTGTCCCATAAAAAGTGAAGCGGGTAGACCGGAACTGTTGATGACAGTCACATGATTTAGGCTTTTATTTTATAGATTTTTGATGATTATTTCATGATTAATTGTTAATTACATAGGTGTAGTTCTCACATTTACTTAAATAAGTGCTTTCATATAACCTCCAAATTACTCAACGCGTGTGACGAGCTCCCGCCAACAACGACTATTGTGTTACACGGATAAATTATTCTTATAAATTTATTAGTTTTTATTTTTTATTAACTGTTTGGAAAACAGTCACTATCCACGGCAGAGAAATGGGAAATCTAAAGTACACCTGAATTTTTTTATTCGTTGAATTCCGCAACTTATTTTATTTCATTCATTTATTTTATTCATCCATGTTTAATGTCCAAAAATGGAATATTTCTGTTGCCATGATGAGAAAAAAGTATTAAAAAGCTACAAAAATTTTAACAACTTAAAAAAAATAAGATATAGCTTTCAAACAAATTACATTTAAAAGTACATTTTTTCCTCTATACGACGATGTAAAAATTGAAAATGTTTAAAGTTTAGAAGTTTAAAAATTTGCAGAACCGAAAATTGTAAAACCAAAATTTCACTTAAAATTTGTATATTATTGGTACAGAAATAAAAATTTTTAATACATGGCGTACGTAATATAGGACTCTGTTATTACGAAATCCAAGTTTTGATCATCAGAAAAATGATGTTTCTTCTTATTACTTTTTTAAAATATAATAGATTTTTTTAGGTACTACTCTGTTATTCCGTCGACCGATTTCGCCAAATTATACAAATTGCCAAACTATTAGCCAAATTATAAATATTGACGTAATTTTTATTTTAAATAATAAAAATAATAATAATCTTATACTATAATGCGAGCAAAAATTGTGTGTGTGTATGTGTGTGTGTGTGTGGGTAAATTTTATCTCAAAAACGGCTCTAACGATTTTCGCAAAAATTTGGATTTTACCATTTTCGGGCACGAGAAGACCATTGGGCTAGGTCACATGTTCGAGAAAATTCGATTATTGGGTCATTTTGGGTCATAATGGGTCAGGATAAAGCTATTTATATCTATAGAACGGCTGGATCGATTTTAAGGAAATTTTGTATCCAACCGTTTTTTGGCACGAGAAAACTATTGGGCTGGGTCACATGTTCGAAAAATTTCGATTAGAGGGTCATTTTTGGGTCATTATGGGTCAAGCCATTTATATCTAAAAAACGGCTCTAACGATTTTGGCCAAATTTTATATTGTATCGTTTTGGATTACAAGAAGACCATTGGGTTAGGTAACATGTTCGAGAAAATTCGGTTAGTGGGTCATTTTTGGGGTCATTGTGGGTCATGCTATTTTTATCTAGAGATTTTCTCACGCAATTTTGACTAAAAATTGCATTCTAGGGTTTTCGAGCACGAGAAAAAGATTGGGCTAGGTTACATGTTCGAGAAAATTCGAATATTGGGTCATTTTGGGTCATAATGGGTCAGGATAAAGCTATTTATATCTATAGAACGGCTGGATCGATTTTAAGGAAATTTTGTATCCAACCGTTTTTGGGCACGAGAAAACTATTGGGCTGGGTCACATGTTCGAAAAATTTCGATTAGTGGGTCATTTTTGGGTCATTATGGGCCAAGCCATTTATATCTAAAAAACGGCTCTAACGATTTTGGCCAAATTTTATATTGTATCGTTTTGGATTACAAGAAGACCATTGGGTTAGGTAACATGTTCGAGAAAATTCGGTTAGTGGGTCATTTTTGGGGTCATTGTGGGTCATGCTATTTTTATCTAGAGATTTTCTCACGCAATTTTGACTAAAAATTGCATTCTAGGGTTTTCGAGCACGAGAAAAACATTGGGCTAGGTTACATGTTCGAGAAAAAATTTTAATGTGTCATATTGGGTCATTAAGAGTCTGGGTCAAGCTATTTATATTTAAAGAACGGCGTGATGGATTATAACGAAATTTTGTATGTAACAGTTTTTTGACATGAGAAAACTAATGGGCTAAATCACATGTTTGAGAGATTTCGACTATGAGGGTCATTTGTGGGTCATGATGGGTCATAATGGGTCATGGTCAAGTTATATCTAAAGAACAGGTGGATCGATTTTAACGAAATTTTGTATGCAACATTTTTTTGGCACGATAAAATCATTGGACTAGGTTACGTGTTCGAAAAATTTCGATTAATGGGCCATTTTAGTTCATTAAGAGTCTGGGTCAAGCTATTTATATTTAAAGAACGGCGTGATGGATTATAACGAAATTTTGTATGTAACAGTTTTTTGACATGAGAAAACTAATGGGCTAAATCACGTGTTTGAGAGATTTCGACTATGAGGATCATTTGTGGGTCATAATGGGTCATGGTCAAGCTATATCTAAAGAACAGTTGGATCGATTTTAATGAAATTTTGTATGCAACATTTTTTTGGCACGATAAAATCATTGGACTAGGTTACATGTTCGAAAAATTTCGATTAATGAGTCATTTTGGATCATAAAAGGTCTGGGTCAAGTTACATATAATTAAAGAACGGCAGGATCAATTTTAACAAAATTCTGTATGTAGCAATTTTTAGAAACGAGAAAACTAATGGACTAAGTCACATATTCGAGAGCTTTCGATTATAAGGGTCATTTGTGGGTCTTAATGGGACAAGATAAAGCTATATCTAAAGAATGGGTGGGTCGATTTTAACGAAATTTTGCATACAACATATTTTTGGCATGAGAAAATCATTGGGGTAGGTCACATGTTCGAGAAATTTCGATTAGTGGGCCACTTTTGGGTCATTCTAATTTTATCTAGACAACGTTTCGTGCAATTTTGACTAAATTTTGTATTTTATCGTTTTCGGGCACAAGAAAATCATTGGGTTATGGCAGATTTTTGAGAAAATTCGATCAATGGGTCATTTTGGATCATAAGGGGTCAGGGTCAAACTAACTATATCTAAAAAACGGCTCAATCGATTTTATCTAAATTTTGTATCTAATGTTTTTCGGCATGCTCAAACTAATGAGCTAGGCCACACGTTCGAGAGATTTCGATTATAAGGGTCATTTGTTGGTCATGATGGGTCATGCTAATTTTATATAGAAAATGGTACTCACCATTTTGACTATACTTTGTATTATATTTGAATAAATTTTGAATAAATTTTTTGGTAAATTTTGAAACAAAACGTTTTTTGCCACGAGAAGACTATTGGGCTGAGTCGCGTGTTAAACAAAATTATATTAGTGGGTCATTTCGCTTCATTGCTGAATGCTGCCAAGCTAATTTTACCTAAAAAATGGTTTAAACGATTTTGATTCAATTTTATATTCTACTGTTTTTGATTACCTGAAGACGATTGAGCTATGTCACATGGTTGATCAAATTTATTTAGTGGCTCATTTTGGGTAATACGGGTCAGGGTCACGAGAATATGGCAAAAGCCAATAACTTGGTGATATTTGACAAAATATTGGCGACATATGGCCAAAAATTCGACTATAAAAATTACGAAAACCAAAACATGTATTTGGTGCCAAATGAAAGAATGCCTCCAAATTTGGCTATATCTAGCAAAAAATATTGTCTTTCAGAATGTAAAGAATTTTTTTATACATTCTTAAGAGGATTCGAGATGCATGGTTAAACCAATCAGAGTCGAGCTAAAAAAGTGATTTAGATCGATGTCCTTTCGTTGTAAATTTTAAAATAAAGTAAAATTTATAAACATGCGCATAAAAACATAGTTTTCTTATTGATTGTTTTTCTAAATAATACTATTATAAACATGTTTTACAGTAATAATACAGAGTTAATGATACAGTGAAAATACTACATCGAGTTGAACACAAAGTTAATTTTGACCGAGCTAAGCTCGGTCTCCCCTGCTAGTAACAAATAATTAGTAGAATATTAATAAAAATACAAATAAAAAGTCGCAATAAAAATCCCTTAATGACTATTTAAACACGTTTATCGTATTTAATATCATTGAATTGACATTCACGATCATCCATTATTGGCATTTAATCTTATAATTTGGCGATAGTATTTTGGTCGACGGGATAACAGAGTAGTACCCTTTTTTATAAGTCTAAAATTTTAGTCTTTGAAAATATAATTTTCCAAATAATCGTTGTAATTTGATAAATCACATTTTTTTTGTTTATTAATTTGTTTATTATTAAACGATACTCTAATAAAAATATTAAAGTCAGTGGGTGTAGTAAGAATCATTCTAGATGTAGATTCAAAATGTAGTGAGAATCATTCTAGAGAAATATTGTGAAAGGTAAATAAATTAAGAAAATAAAATATACTAAATAATATTAATTATTGTATGCATGTATATGTATGTGTATATATGTACAATCAAAGAATATATACATTATTATTATACTGTTTTTCATCATTAAGTAATCCAATTTTTTCTGGCTTTGAGGCAACTTTATTGAATGAAAGTAGAACAGCTCATCAGAATTTAAACTGCCACTAAATATTGCGGCGGCACTCTATTACTTATCCTTTCAGGTGATTTTAGACAAACATTTCCAGTCATTCTACGTTCAACGTATGTTGATGAAATCAACGTCTGATTAAAATCATCGCCATTGTAGCGTAATATTTAAAAATTGCAATTAAAAGTAAATATGCGCTTTCAAATGCTTCAAGATCCATCCGTTGAAACATTTTCAAAACAACTGTTAGATAACGGCGATGGAAAAATTACTGTACATGAAACTGAATGCATAAAATTACCGACCGCTTTTTGAACAAATATTCATTCGCAAGATGCTCTCATTGACCAGATATTTCTCGATGTACACACACAATACATTAATCATGAGTGGATGGCCGAAAGAGCAATTTTAACAGTAGTAAAATGTGGACATCAACGAATTGAATCTGAAGATACATCAGTTGTTGCCAGGGAACTTGGTGACATACAAATAAATTGATTGAGTTTGCGATGCTACCGAAGCTTTCCAGCAGAGTTTTTAAATTCATTAGATTTACCAGGCATGCCACCACATAGTTGACGATTGAAGGTTGGATCACCGATTATTTTGCTTCGTAATTTAAACCCACCACGTCTGTGCAACTGCACACGAGTTATTAAAAAATTAATAAATAATATTGTGGAAGCCATCATTTTCAATGGCAAATTCCGAGGTAAAAATATATTGCTACCACGAATGTCTATTATACCCGTAGATGTGCCAATTCAATTCGATTTCCAATTAGATTGGCATTTGCAATGACTATCATTAAATCTCAAGCCAGACGATGTCTGTTTGTGGATTAGATTTGAGCATACCATGTTTTTCAAACGGGCAATTATACGTGGCATGCTCTCGATTGGGCAAACCATCCAGTTTGTTTGTGTTAGTTAGTGATGGAATGGCAAAAAATATTGTACACTCTACGTGAAGGGATTGATACAGTTTTTGAGTAATATTATCATAATTAGCGATGTACATAATTATGTACTTAGAATAAATTTTAATGAATTAAAAATATAAATGTTTGGTGTTTTGTTGTTTTTATATTCCGTCATTGTTCACAGCGCTCCATGCCTCTTCCACTCATTTACCACATCCTCACACACTTACAATAAATTAAACATATTTTTTTCTAATATAATAATCCCTAGAAATAATTTATATGGCAAAACAACGTTTGCCGGGTCTTCTAGTATATATATATATATTAGGGTGGAGCGAAAAAAATTTTTTTTTGAAAATCTAAAACGGGTAGGTGCCAAAAGTTGCCTTTATACTAGTATATCAACTGTGTGAAATTTTACCGCTGAAAAAAAAATGGCTTGAGTCTGCGCTTTTGCTCCAAAAATCGAAATTTTGGGTAAAATTTGTCATTTTTTGACATTTTTTCAAAAAAATTAAAAAAATCCTACAGAGCTGGTTAGTATTTAAAAGTGTTTCTTAGACCTTTATATTTATCTGCTTAACATATTTAAACTATAAAATAATATCTGTAGTCTGTATAATTGAAGCAAATCTGACAACTTTTTGTGAAAAACCCGCGTTAACCTCTCTATTGGAGCATACAACGAAATGTTGTTTTGAATGCATTTCTTACCTTCAAAACTACTGTGTATATAACTCATAAATGTGGTTGCATTATCTTACCCGTCTCACCCACCCAATCATCTAGGCCCAGTGTTTTATTTATGTATTGAATTGTTATTTTTTTCCCGAAGACGAGTATAAGTTTTCTATATATCAAAGTAATTTATCTCTTCTTTGTATTCACTGACTTTGGATGATTTGGATCATGCTGGTGTGACCTGCTGCACGTATATTTTTATACCATGTATAACAGAAGAGAAGCTGAGTAATGTATTGGGTATGTTCTTAACTGAACCTATTCAGCAGTCTATTATCTTCATTAAAATTTCATGCAATTAGTACATTATGATTGGAAATTTTGTTATCACAGCATTCTTTCAATCAATTACATTTTATATGCAATGATTTGCCTAAAAATTGATTGTATGAATTCAATTTCCAGTATGTCATCATTTATTGAACCTATTACATTGAATATATGCTGAGAAGCTAGCTGTTTAATATTATGACGATCATCACAGAGGATTGCAAACAAAATTTGCGTGTAAAACAACAATATTTCTAAAGAAGTTTTAGTGTGCTTTATGTCGTTTCTTATGATGTTCCTTAGTCTAGTAATTTCTAATAAGAGTTTAGATCTATTATTTAGGTGTGTAGTACATTTGGTATAAAACATCTCGCGGTATAAACTTGGATTATACATTTTGTGAGTGAACATATAGACACTGATTGACAATCTGTACTTATATAAAGCGGAAAATTTTATTAACTTTATGAGCTGTCTTTTATGTGAGATGTTTTCTAAATTCCTATTCCCCATTCTTTCTGAGAAATAGCTTTCCTTATGAATTAGCTTTGCAGTCTCCGACAGAAATTTCTAGTCTGTTCTGAGTATCTTTTTCTAAATTTGAGAAAATAATTTTTCAAAATTATTCTCCATTTTATAAAAAAAAAAAAAAATTGCAATAGGAAGTGAATAGTACGCAGACAAAGATTTTCCTTATTGATCCAGGGAATCCATGTAGCTTAGAACGTTTTATATCGACTTCTCAAATAATTGACGCAGAGGAAATTCACTGGAGTTGAAGTAGCGAATGATTCAATATTATACATAATTCTAAGCTTACCCCATGCAAAATGGTTCACAGTGACAAATAAAATTCTCCTAATTTTAAATGAGCACTTATAGTCGATTAGAATCCGTACATTCCCTCACAAAGTACTATGCATTATAAGTTTATGCCCAGGACATTTCACCATCAAATGTTGTCCACTCATAAAAAGGGGGATCTAAAAGTTAATAGGAAATTACCTAGATACGAAAACACTTAGAAAACGGCATAAAACTAATGCAAAAAAAAAAGTTATTTACAACAGCGGTTGCTTTACACATGGAGAACAAATTTTCATTACAATTCTCTCTGACGATCACCATCACATGAAACAGCTCGCTTCTCAACATATACAAAATGCAAAAGTAGAATAAATGATGGCATACTTATAGTTGAAATATCTGAAATCATCTTTGAAGCAAATCATTACGTAAAAAAAATACAATTGACTGAAAAAATGCTGTGGTAACAGAACTTCCAATCACTATTCATCAACTGAATGTAAGTTTGATAAATATAATAGATGGCCGAAAAGATCCCTTTAATAATATTCCCGTTGCATTACTCTGCTTGTCATTTTTTTTTTTGTATAAACTGTAAAAATATACATGAAGATAGTTACAGCAGCATGTGGATGCAAAGAACAGATAAACAAGGTGGAAGCATCGAAAACATGCCAAATTTTTATAAAGAAAATCACAAATCAATGTATAAATAAAACACTGTACTAAGATGATGGAATAATTTGGCCGGGTGGTATAGGAAATATAGCCACCTCCACGACGCATGTCCAAGGTAGTTTTGAAAACAAGAGCTGTATTAAAAACAACAATTCTTTGTATGAGCCAATAGAGTGGTAATGTTGTTTTCTTACTAAAAGTTGTCTGTTTTGCTCCAGCTATACTGAATAAACATATTGTTTTATAGCTTAAATATGTTAAGCAGATAAATATAAAGGTCTAAGCAACTATTTTAAATACTAACCAGCTCTGTAGAAGTTTTTTAATTTTTTTGAAAAAATGTCAAAAAATGACAAATTTTACCCAAAATTTCGATTTTTGGAGCAAAAGCGCAGACTCAAGCCATTTTTTTTCAGCGGTAAAATTTCACACAGTTGATGTACTAGTATAAAGGCAACTTTTGGCACCTACCCGTTTTTGATTTTCAAAAAAATTTTTTTTTCGCTCCACCCTAATATATATATAATACCATTAAAAGTAGACAAGATTCACCAATGGATTTTATCAATAAAACAATAAACCAAAACGAAGAATTAGAATTGAATTGAATTATAATAAAACTAGCAGGCTAAGCCCGCTGCGCTGGTCTATTTTTCAAAACAAAACATGAATCAAACAAAATATCGAATATGATTGTGTTTTTTAAAGCAACTTCACCTCGAATGCTCTTTCACATTTCTGAAAATCATACAAAACGCCATTGTATTTAAAGTTAGAAAACCAACGATTATAAATGCATTAAAAGTTAACAAACAGCTGTTTCGAATCTACTGTCGAGATTCCTCATCAGTGCAAAACTCAGAGATCTAGAAAAAACAAAACTGAGCCAAAAATAATTACAACAACAATGGAATCAAGGTCCGTTGACGCCAAAATATATTAAAATAATAATAAAATATTATGTTGTTGTATCAGCTTGCATTCGATAAAATTCCTGCTTTAAAGAAAAAAATATTTCAGTTGACCATTTATTGTAGAGTTTGATAGATAAATGAGGCTATTATGAAAAGAGCAATTTAGATATTATCTATTCACCATACTTCTAAAATAGCGAGCATTATGATCACAGAGATTGACCATTGAATTTAAACAATTTTCAAGTGATTCATTTTCATTTGATAGTTTTTGAACTCTAAATCTCTCAAGTTGAGGATATGGGTATCTGTGGAAACCTTAATACATCCTCTATCAATATTATATTATATTTCGCAACGTACATCTGCTCTTGACAAATCTATTACAGTGTTCCGTTTTTGGAATGCAGCAGAATAAATAAAGTTAAATAAAGCTTTCCTTAGAAAAATAAAGTGAATGTTTTTTGAATGTGTGAAATTCATTTTTTGATACAGATGTCATATACGCATCACGTTGGCGTGATTGAAACAAAATGAACATTTTGTGCCTCTTATGGTAATCCAGCTTTGTTTTTAATTTATTAATGAACTATTTATTTACTTTCATTTGCATTTAAAATGATACAAAATGTTATGCTCTATATATAGAAAAGTAAAATAGAAAATAGAAATGTATCTGTCATTTGAAAACGAAGTTTCCGTTAAAGTGGCGCCAGAAATGTATCACCCCAACGTGGTGCATATATGACATTTGTGCCTCTTTCTTACAACATGGGTGTGTGCATTTGCATCTAAATTTAGTTATTTAGCTCAATTTTTATAATATTAATTTGAGTTTGTACAATGTACAGTACTACTTGATTATTCTGTCGAGGAAAAAATTAATAGCAGATTATAGGAATAAATCTCAATAATCGATGATTGTAAGTATGATAGCAATTGATATTACACGTGATACACGTATTTTTTTATGTCATAAGTGCTTTTTAATTCGACTTTTTATTTGTATTTTTTATTTATGTTTATTCTTTCGTTATTTAAAATAAATTTATGTAAATTTGAATAGTTTGGCGAAACTGGCCGACGTGTTAATCAAGTAGCACTCAATTTACATTTGAAAATATCATATTTCACAAAAAACTCCGGCACAAATCCGGATTTGCAAGATTTCCTTCCAATACCAATGCGGCAAAATCCTCGTTTTAGAATAGCGAAGAAATGTGCATTTTTAAAAATTATTTTCGTTATTTTAAAACGAAAATATCAATAAATAAAAAAAGTTACTATAGCGCAAAACAATTTATAGAATTTCTAAAAAGAAATTGAAAATAAATAAACAATTTATTACTACAGAAACAACTATTGTTGGGTTACCATATCAGGCAAAATAACACCGTTTTGGCGATAGTCAGATACCTCAGTGTGTATATAATATCTGTGCCAAACATGTTTGGAAAAAACAATAATCGTTATTTATACAGCATGTTTAAATATTGTAGTATAGTGAAAAAAATGTATACATGACATATACGCACCACATTAACGTGTTTTTTTTTTTTTTTTTTTTTTTTTTTTTTTTTTTTTTTTCTGATGCCGATTCGGAGAAAATTTTGTTTTCAAATATCAATTACATATATAGTTTACAATTATTTTCTGTTATTTTAAATAGAAAATAACAATAAATTTTAAAAAGTTTAGTTAATAATTATAAAACAAAACTATTTATATCCTTTAAAAAATAAAATAAAATAAAATAAAAATTTATTAATAAATAAACAACATCCAGGTTACCAAGTGATGCATAAAATCGTCATTTTATTGCAGTCGCGCAAATGTGGCGCATGTATGACAAATGTGCCTAGATTAAAATAGTTTATATAATTGGAAAAAAAAGGGAAAAAATGTAAATTGACAGTTTATTAATAAATAGACAATAACATCCGGGTTGCCATATCAAGCAAAATAATGACACTTTGGCGTCAGTTAATTACCCAGATGTATATATGGTTTTGGCGTAAGAGACAAATCGCACCAATGTAGTGCATATGAGATATCTGTGCTAAAAAAATTTTTTTTTTTAAGTTTCAGTTAAATTATTTTACAATATCTATGTATGTGGAAAGACATTTACCCTAAAATTTAAATATTATTCATTTTTGTGGTATTAACTGCTATTTATGTATTTAAGTTAAATGTAAATTTTTTTCCTAAAAATGCTCTCACTCATTAAAAGAGAGAGAGAAAAAAAATAGTTCTTGCAAACATCACTCCGTCTTGTGCTTTTTTTGGTTTAGAATCGCATTGATTGGCGACAAAAGTAGATTGAAATATCCAGGACCTGATTACTAACGGGGCACTCTCCCACCAGGAAAAAGAAAAAAAGAATTTTTCCTTATTCATGACAGTAATCTTGTATGAAAAGGGCGTTTAAAAAAGACGAAAATTTCTATAATTTTTTTCTGGTGAGAGAGTGCCCCGTTAGTAATCAGGCTCTGGAAATATCCAATTGAACAAACAACATACAAATACTAACAATTAGAGCCTTTTTTAAAAAAATAATTCTGCGAGTTTCTTCTGTAAAACACATAACGGGAAAATTAGATTAAAAAATATTTTTAAAAAAAGAAAGAAAAAAAATACATATGTTTTACCTAATGAAATTTTTGAGATGTTGTTTCCTTTTAATCTGGCTCGAAAGAAATAAATAGCCAAATATTGTGTCACTTCAAAACTTTCTTTCACATTGAGTTACTTTTTAAATATCATAAATATTCTTTTTTTTTTTTTTTTTTTTTTCGTTAAAGATAAATATTTTCCTTTCATAATATTATTTAGCTTTAAACGGATTTTTTTCTTTTTATCATTATTCATTTTAAATCAATGAATTAACAGGTTTTTTTTCGAAATGTTTATATTGTTTTCCATTAGCAAAAGCATTTCATTTCTTTTTTGAAATATAATTATCGCCAAAAAATTAGTTGTTGCAACCCTTCCGTCAAAAATTACCAAAAAATACGAAATTTAGTACGAAAAATCAGAGTTATCCCTGTATATTTGTATCATAAACCTCCGCAAAAATATTTCCTATCGAATGATATAATCTGCAAAAAGATCCATCGGGTAGTTTTTGAAAACACTCGTTTGGAAGTTGCAGAACTTCTGCTTTATAATATATATGATAAAAAAATAGTGTAACGAGTAAATGTGAAAAAATAAATAAATAAAATGAATGCAAATAGAATTTGTAGCTCATATATATATATATATATATATATATGGTTATATATATATGTTACAGGTCAAACCCGATTTTAGGCCAAACCGGTGTATCCTAATGCCCATCGGATAAACTAGTTTTTCCTAGGCCAAACCGGTCTATCCTAACGCCCATCGGATAAACTAGTTTTTCCTAGGCCAAACCGGTTTATCCTAACGCCCATCGGATAAACTAGTTTTTCCTAGGCCAAACTAGTCTATCCTAAAGCCCATAGGACAAACTAGATTTTCCTAGGCCAAACTAGTTTGGCCTAACTCTTATAGGATAAACTAGTTTAGACTGCTGTTTATTGGTCTGAACTAATTTATCCTATGCTAATTCAATTTGGCGTGATTTTTTTGAATTCAATGACCGCCTCAACGCCAACATTCTTGTTTGTCCTAGGCTGATCTAGTTTATCCCAGGCCAATGTAGTTTTACGTGTTTTTAGATCACGGTCGTCAAAGCATGAGAAATAATGGGCTCACAGGTTCTGTATGCATATATGTACGCATGTATCTACGCATGTATGTACGTATGTGCGTACGTATGTAAGTAACGCGATAACTATTCATAGAGATATCCGATTTGGTTCAAATTTTGGATGTGGGTTCATTTTGATAAGGTACGTTTCTGATTAATTTTTGGAATTCATTGGATAGGAATAAAGGGTAATAGGAATAAATATGTATGTACGTAACGCGATAGCTGTTGATAGAAATAATGTAATTTGACATGTTTTTAACTCATAAAGCTACCAAAGCCTGAGAACTAATGTGCCCGTAGGTTCTGTATCTATATGTATGTACGTAAGTACGTAACGCAATTATTCTTGATAGAAATAATCGATTTGGATTAAACTTTCAATATGGTTTATTCTTATAAGGAACTTTTTTGATTACTTTTGGAGGTTATTGGAGAAGAATAAGTGGAGAGGGGGACGAGAGGCTGATTCGCCCCTTCCCTTAATTCAAATAAATGGGTTTCCATGCATTATTAGCATATTTTATTCAAATTTTAGATATAGGAGCATTCTCTTGAGGGGCCTCCATGATTAGTTGTGAATGTTCATTGTTTAAGTATAAAGGGGGAATAGGAGTAAGGCCCCATAATTTATGTAAATGCTTTTTTCACGCAGAATTTACTGATTTGCTTCAAATTTTAGAAATAAATTCATTCTGGTAAAGCGCTTCCCTAATTAGTTTTGGGGGTTAATTGAATAAAAACAACGAGAATTACGGGGGGATCCCGCCTAATTTTGGCAAATGTGTTTTTCATGCAGAATTAACCGATTTGCTGCAAATCTTGGATTTGTTCATTCTAATGAAGCGCTTCATTGATTAATTTTCATGGTTCTTCGGTTAAATATAAGGGAGAAACTTTCAATTTATTTCTTTCCTTAAATTAGATAAATTGGGTATAATTCAGAATTATCCAATTTGCTTAAAATTTTGGACATGAATTCATTTGATCATACGCTTCTTTAATTAATTTGAGTTTTTCTTTTGTTTAAGTATAATGGGGCAGTGGACGTTTTATCGCCTTCCTTAAATTAGATAAATAGTTTTTTTATCCAAATTTATCCGATTTGCCTTAAATTTTGAATATAGTTTTCTAAGGCGAATCCCTGAATTGTTTTGAGGGCTTAATTATTAAGTATAAAGGGAGGAATGAGGAATTACCCTCTTTAACTCAGATGAATTGTTTTTTGAGCAGAATTATCTGATTTGCTTCAAATTTTGGATAATTGTTTAACTTTATAAAGCGTATCTGTGATTAGTTTTGGGGGTTTAATGGCTAAGTATAATAAAGGGAAATAGGAAAAAGTAATCCAACTTACTTTATTTTTTGAGGGTGTTATTCTTAAAAAAAAAAGGCTGTAATACACAATTAGAGTAAATAGCCTGTGAATGCAAAGCTATCACTTTAATTGAGCAATATTCTTTTTAATATTGATCCCGACTACTGCTCCATAGGTAACCTTCTGCAAAGTGGTTTTGTTATTACCCTTATATAATGTTTTTTATTCGAAGGGTTGTAGAATACTGTCAGAGGTTTGCACAGGCTGGAATTTCCAGGCCAGGGCTCTAAATTATGATGAGTTACCTACATTGCCCTTTCTTTTAGAGTTGTGGATTTTTATTCTTTAAGTCTAAAATTTAGATTTAAACAATAAACATCCACAACTAATCACGGAGGCGCCTTGTCACAATGATCCTATATCTAAAATTTAAAATGAAAACTGATAATTCTGTATGATAAATCAATTTCTCTAAATTAAAGGTGGGGGATTAGCCTCCCATTCGCCCCTTTTTTTCCTATCCAATAAATTCGCAAAATTAATGGGAAAAGTACCTTATCAGAATGAACCCACATCCAAAATTTGAACCAATCAAGTGTTATCGCGTTACGTACATACGTACGCACATACGTACATACATGCGTACATACATACATACAGAAGCGGTGAGCCCATTATTTCTCTGGCTTTGACGCCCGTGAGATAAAAACAAGTAAAGCTACATTGGCCTAAGATAAACTAGATCAGCTTAAGACAAAAAAGAATGTTGGCGTTGAGGCGGTCATTGAATTCAATAAAATCAAGCCAACTTGAATTGGCCTAGGATAAAATAGTTCAGACCAATAAACAGCAGTCTAAACTAGTGTAACCTATAAGAGTTAGGCCAAACTAGTTTGGCCTAGGAAAATCTAGTTTGTCCTATGGGCTTTAGGATAGACTAGTTTGGCCTAGGAAAAACTAGTTTATCCGATGGGCGTTAGGATAAACCGGTTTGGCCTAGGAAAAACTAGTTTATCCGATGGGCGTTAGGATAGTCCGGTTTGGCCTAGGAAAAACTAGTTTATCCGATGGGCATTAGGATAGACCGGTTTGGCCTAGGCCAATCTAGTTTGGCCTAAAATCGGGTTTGGCCTGTAACATCTATATTAAAAATTTTATGCATTTATGTTTTATAGGGACTGAGGAAAAAAATCAAATATGACATGTTGCAAGTTGCACTAACAGGTAAAAAGTAAGACTCCTGAGACCCCTTAATTTATAAGTATACCCATATGAAGAGGAATCTCAAAGCGATACTTATACATTTTATTGAAATATTAGTTAGGAACTTACTTATAGAAGAACACGTAAACATCGATAAATTTAATTGACAAAATTAAGTATAAAAGAAAACGCATGTTCTCAGAAGTTTCCGGCCATTTATCATTCTTTAGATTTTTTCTATCCATAAAGTGTTTTTTGGTTGTGTTTATGAATGGATCAACGTGTATAGCATAGTTTCCATTCAAATTTGAAAAGTTCAACAATTATTGTTCATAAATGAGTGATTAGTTTGTCGCTAAAAGGCCAATCTTCTCGAGATATTGCGGCTAAGTTATCGATAGGTAAAATCGACTGTAAACGATATTTAAAAATCATATAAAGATGGTCATGTCTTTCAGAACTTTCAGAGGTCCGGGGGACCCCGAAAAATTACTATTCCTGTGAACAGAATTATCAGGAGAAAAACCATAGATAATCCACATGAAAATTCCATTGCAATATACTGCGATTTACGGAATGAAAATATTGCTGAAATAAGTTAATCTACCGTGTTATGATGCTGACGTGATACAGAACTTTATGGAAGAGTCGGTGCTAAAAATTTTTCAGAGGTAAAAACAATACCGACGTACCCTACTTGCATTTTCCAAGGAACACAAAATCTGGTCAAGTGAAAATTGGACAAAAGTTCTATTTTTTCCATTAATCGAATTTGAAATTTTTTTGATAGTGATGACAGACACTAGATACGATGACTTAACAACAAAAGGTATGATTCGACCATAGATATAGGAATAACTAGATTACGCACACGGGGAGAAAAGTTGATTCTCCGCGCACGAACGATTCTTCTCCACTCGAGTGGCAAATGGCCGGCGATCCAGTGGTCAATGTATGAAAATGTGCATTTTAAAATGCATTTATTTCTATATACATATACATATTTTAAGCCTTCGTGAAAATTTCAAAGTTTATATCTGTTTTTTAATCACCAATTCGTTTTTTTTAAGTTGATTTTAATGAATAAAATAAATAAGAATAATGGAATGTTTTAACAACTATCTTTAAGTACCTTTTGACCTAGAAGTTAAAAAAAAACAGTATACGCATCAAAATCAGTAATTGGTACAGGGGCAATCAAAAGTATTACGTTACATAACGATCAATGGAAAAAAGTTTCAAATGCATTTTAATCGTTTGAAATTTAAAATATATAATTGTTACATAATTTTGTCGAATCATTTCAAACTTTATGAAAATCGGATGTATAGTTTAATAAGAGGGACAATCAAAAGTATATCATTGCATTACGATCAAAAGGAAAAAAATAGTTTCAAGTACATTTTAATGATGTTCAACTCTTTCGAATACAGTTGAATTGACATGAACCTATGAAGTATATATATACTATAATATACATTCTGTATAATCTGTGATGCAAAGAATATTTATTCTTAAATTACAGGATCACAGAAAAGTATTCCACTATATAATGCTATACGGGGAAACATTGTTTGGGGCGTGTTTTAATTATATTAAACTATTTCACATTTTATGAATATGATATACGTTGCTGAGGTGTAATAAAAGTTACTTTCTGTATATTTACAGGAACACAAAAAAGATTTCGACCACTATACTGTATCCGAAGTACTGTTTACTATAACAGCAAGATCTGAATATTTTTAAAACTTCGTTATTGTACGATCGAACCTCATTTGCTATGCTTTACGTGCAATTCCCAACATGCTTTTTTTTTTTTTTTTTATTATTTTTTTTTTTTATCTAAGCAAAATAAAATTTTTAAAAATGGATGTACAATTTTAAATGATTTTCTTTTCTTTTTCCAGAAAGTTTTAATAATGTTTAAAGTAAAATTATTCCACAGTTTGCAACTTTTAACCTTCCGCTTTTTATTCAATGGCTTCTGTTTTGTTCTTCACACTGTATTTCAAAATTTCCAGACGTTTAAAATATTTTTTCTCCTTACTTTCTGCCCATGTTTCTTTGCAATGACAATAAATTATTGTGTCAAATTTTCTTTACTCACTAAACTTAAAACATTTCTTTCATAGCCATAGATTGTTAATCGTTCATCTCCACCTCTCAAAAAAAGTGTAATAGGGTAAATAATTAAAAATTACTTATTTCAGCTGTGCTATCCTTTTATTTGTGTGCTTGTCAAAAAAAAAAAAAAAAAAAAAAAAAAAAAAAAAAAAAAAAAAAAGTTGAATGTAGATTCTGCCATTGCAGAATTCAATTTCTCGCCTCCGATTAAAAAAAAAAAGAAGTCTTTTAGAAAGGCGACCCCGTTTAGAATGCAATGAACTAACTTCATTTTTTTGTTTTTGTGTTTATCAATATAATAGCAAACAGAACGGCGTGAAATACCCAATTGATTAGCAATTTCTCCCTGAGACACTGGAATTGAGGAATAATAAAGAGATACAATTTGACGTGCCACTTCTTCATTGACTATATTCACCAAAAATGGATTTTTTCTTTAGTTTAAACGCTTTTTTATAGACTCTGAGAAAAAGGAAATGCATTTTAACAATAAAATTATATGAATGTCTCGTTTTAACGGCCAGATTACGAAACTAGTCGTTGGGGGCCACCGAAATACTTACCCATCATGGATATGCATATGAAAATAAAATATGTGAAAACTATTTATAAAATGCATTGCAATTCCAAAACAAAATTTAAACGTATATTTAAATATTCTTAATATACATAGTAATGCTCCATTAATGAATTGCTGATGAACCCATTTTGACAAATTATGTAAAATACCAAACTACACAAGTAGTTCCGGATTGCGTAAAAGAAACATCCTTATAACTCCGAAAACAATATACAATCATATTAATTAACAGTTTACTGCGTCAGATTAAGCGTCTCACTTCCAATTAAAACATATCTTTGAATTGAAAATTGAAGAAAATACGGGGTCATGAAAAATCGAAGAATGTGGAAAACAGGATTACAAATATCTCGGCAACTATTAATCCGACCGACTTCGTTCTTAATGCAAAATTTGTGTTATTTTATTGCCTTTTACGTCCTTTCCTTAAAATTAAAAAAAAATCGAAATTTTTTATATACATTTCATCAGAACGAATTTTTCGAGAGTCCGAAAAAAATAGTTCCTCATAATCGAGGTTAATGACATTAAATAGGCTTCGTCCTATTCTTACTTAGTAAGTACATACAAAATTTTAAGTCTCTATGTCCATTTGTTCGTGAGATAGCGCTTTTACAGACAGACTGACGGACGGCAATTTTTTTTTTCTAAAAATATGTTTTTCGAAATCTCCAGTATCTGAAACGTGTAAATCCGTCAAAATTTTTTTTCCGATTTTCAAAACGATTGCAAGACTTGCCCTATAACTACGGATGATAGGTAAGTAAAAGTGGGCCACAATTTTTGACACGACACTTTTTAGCTTGTCTGAAAGAAATAGCATCGGAGGTTAAAAAAGCATTAATAATGCACATTTTTTAGATTATTTTGTTAGCCAAACATTGCACAACAAAGCATGAAATATTTTACCATGGTCAATATTCTTAATAAATCTTTAGTATTTTTAGATTACAATATGAATGAAGGGATAAATAAATTCGTTCATTTACAATTTATAAAAAGCGTAAATGAATGAATTAGCTAAAAAATATATAATTTTTGTCCATTTCAATTTTAAGATGTAACAAGAACGAAAAACAGAATCCAATTCTTTGAATTACTTAATAACGCATGGTGCTATGCATTACTATGGTAGAATAGCAAGTTCCACTTGCTTTTTGCCACTCTAATGGATGTTGCCACCGAGTCGCAGCAGAATCAAAAAGTATTAGGAGAATAACATTGAATGCTTAATCTAGTTATTCCTATATCTATGGATTCGACCTATGTTATTCCTACAATGAAGCATGGTGGAGGACACGCTATTCCGTGGGGAGTATTTTCTTAAAAAGTGTCGGTCCGTTATTTGAAATCCACAGCCAGATGAATGATACAATGTATAAGGATATCTTGCAAGCCCATTTTTTGCCTTATTAGAGAAAAAAAATTTGGTCACAACTATTTTACGTAACATGATAACGACATAAATAATGTTTGCAAGCCTCGATAAGCAATAGTTTTCGCACAAAAAATTTCGTTTTTGAAATGATCAGCTCAAACGCCCAACATGAATCTAATAGAAAATCTTTGGAAAGAAGTTAGCAAAAGTCTGCGGAACTATAAATATTCCAACTCAGCCGAAATTTCACAAAAATTGCAAGAAATGTGGAAAAAATGTACCATAGACGATCTTTAACCGTTAATTGTATGAATGTCACGTTGCTGCGCCGCAGTACGTATTACTAAAACTAATAAAATAGTAATACGATAAAATAGTACTTGTAAATGTTGTTGATCACTGTAATTTTCTATTACAATACCACTTTTTTACGAACTTGTGAAAGCGACCGGGAACTTTTGAGAACATGCGTTTTCTTTTATACTTTATTTTGTCAATTAAATTTATTGATATTTACAAGTTCTTCTATACGTAAGTTCCTAACTAATATGTTAATAAAATGTATAAGTATCGCTTTGAGATTCCTCTTCATATGGGTATATTTACAAATTAACTGAAAAATGTTTGCTGGCCGGAAACTTTTGACCGCCACTGTATATACTATATAATGGGGGAATTTAGTTTAGCAAGAAAATGCCTAACTAGTTGAAATATTTATTTCAGTAATTTATACTAGCAGATAGAAACATACTTGAATACTTTTCTTTAGCCCTGTAGTTTACCTAGTACCTTTATTACAAGGGTTTTTTTTTGGCTAAAATTTAGTTCAAACAAAAATAATAATCTTTAAACAACTTAAATCACATTTCCAGAAATTATCATCCATAGGCGACCCAGCAAGATTTGTGCTCGATACGGAGACCCTCATGACTCATTTAATTGTCATAGAACTCCTAGATGCATAAACTGCATTATTAACAATCAAGCGAATAAAAATTTTGCGACAGACCATTTCGCATTTTCATTGGAATGCGAGTCACTAAAATATTACATCAAAGAGCAACGTCGTTTTCTAAATATGGTAAATTAAATTTATAGTGGAATATTCGCTCTAGATACACACACTTCTACAAAAAATATATGTAGATATAGAGATACAATAATGCAGGACCAGTGACACATCATTCATTTCAACGTCATTTAATTCATTTTTAATTTATCCAATTTTATTTTTAATTTTATACACTTTCTGGTACATTTTATGTATGCATTTTTATTTGCAATCACTTTTTATGTTTTTTTAATACCTTTGACATATACATGCAAAATTGTTAACTTTTATTAAAAGTTACAATTGTAGATTCCTAGAGAGCTATAAACCCCTATCGTTTTACTGTTTCAAAAGGCGCCTGGAATGGTCATGCGAAGAGGCATATTTATTTGAAGTGGTGCGTTTGAGGCGCTGGTCGCCAAAACAATTCTTCCTTGTTCCGATAAAATTTATTTAGCTCTCTCCTTAATTAGAAATTTTTTTACTATTAATATCTGTAAGAAACATTATACACTTTTTACTCTAGGTAACATACATTGTTCACTCTTGTTGACGTTAGGTGACATTTACATTTTTTTTACATCACAGTTGACACTTTTACAAGTTATTTGTTGGTAATGTAGTTTTACAGTTCTTAATTTTTAAGGGTAATGTAAAAAAAAAAAAAATGTTTAGATTTTATACTGCTTTACCATAGCTTATAGCCTTGCTGGCATTATGTTACAGTGTCCTCATTTACATTTCATATTTTGCCTTTTATCACGTGATCCGTTTCAGATTCTATCGGACATATAACTTGAGTCATATATATTTTTTCATTTTTGATATGCTAACAACATTTCATACACTTTTTTTAGCATTTCTTTTTGACATAGTGTTTGTGAATTCTTATTTGGTGTAGACCAATTTTAGTTAATTTCTGTCGAAATTATAAGTGAGTTACTAGATCAAACACTATATACATTTTGGTTCAGTGTTACATACATTATAATTCAAACAATGTTTTAAATCAATGTGCTAATCAATGTTTTCAATCAATGTGTTATTCAAGGTTTTCAATCAATGTGTTATTCAAGGTTTTACATCAATATGTTAATTAATCTTTTTATTCATTGTGCGAATCAATGTTCAATCAAGATGTGAGTTAATTTTTTTTAATCAATGCTGTTAATCAAGGTTATCATTCAAGGGTATTAACACGACCACTTCAGTTTTTTTTTTCTTTCATCACACATGATGTTTAACATGGAAACTTCACTCCTACATTACCACCATTTAATAATCGCATAATTTCTTGTAAGTACTAGTTAAACCATACTTATGGGTTTATAACATTGTTATTAACATTAATGGTAAACATTTGTACTTACTTATTGCATGCAATGGTATGGATATTATTTTCTAGTTGGTTAATGTTCATTTTTTTTCTGTGTCAAACATGAAACATTATTATATTCTTTCATATTAACCTTTTTTTTTTCAATTTAATTTACATAGACATTTTTTTCTAAATACAGTAATTCATACATGAACACATTTCTGTTTCCTTACATTATTTTTGTTTACATTGAAAGATAAATTTGTGCATTACTGAAAACATCGAAAAGATCAGTATGATTTTTATTATTTTAGCGCATGATAATGCTAATTGATAATGCACATGGCTATCATAAAATATGTGAGTACAGCGTCTAATATTTCAGTAAATTATTTTACACTTCTTTATTCATGTACATTTATATTTAAAATTTGTTCATTAAATTACGTCACTGGTACTACTTTTACATTTAGAAACTCAATCCGTGGTAATTATATTTTTTCAATAAAACACAAACATCTCATTTTGACAAATTTTATTTTTAGGCAAATTATTGGCGTTCAATAACATCTAAAAAAAAAATTAGATCGATAAATAAAGAAAATAAAACGTATCTATGACTTACATCTTACTGATTATGACAAATGGTTTTTCATTGTGCTAAGATTGATATTCCCACTTGTGAAATATACACAATATGTATATCGCATTTTTCATGTTTTTTTGTTTTGTTTTTAACTCTGCCCCTTCAAAGTGGAAGCAATCTGAAATTGGACGGTAATGTGGGCTCTCACACAGCATTTTCCAAACATTTCCTTCTTGATTAAAGGCTAGGTTTAAGTCGCTGCATTCACCCTGTCAGTAAACAAGATTTGGGGCAGTAATCTTTTTATGAAATATGACGTCTTCTTTTATGTTGCCTGTCCTGTGTGGTTACAACATTTTTTTTACAGTTGTGTACAATACTTATTAAATAAACATGTTTCTTTTATTTACCAATTTACATAGATTTTGTTATGTGTTAATTTCTTTTATACTGAAATATTTAGTGCACTTTTTATTATTCAAGTATATTTTGTCTTTCCATAGAAAATATGTGTAATTATGGTATACCAACAGATAAAAATATATTCCACAATTTTAAATATTCTGGATTATGAAGCAATATAGCTATTATGTGCCTTTATTATATGTGATTCCGGAATTCACCAAAAAGGCCAAGTAAAATAAGTCGACTTATATATATGTATACAAATATGCTAAATTTATAAAAATGTATACTGTATTGCTAAATGGAAGCATTTACATTAGAGAGTCATATAATTTAGTAACTCTCATAAGTGACATTTTACTTCCTTTGCATATGTTGGTGCATGTGGGTTAATTTATTATTATCGCCATTTAATGTAATCTCTGAAAAGTCTGTGTACAGTTTGTCCAACACATTTTTTTTAAATTCTGAACTTCCGGGGGAAATATATGATATCAATATCACATATTAAGTTATTTTCCCTTATCATACCTTTATTCACCTTTTCCATCAGGTATTAACTTGAATAAAACCCTCTATTACAATTCAAATAATACATTATCTATCCAATATAAATGTAATTGTATTCAAAGATAACGAAAATTTATCTTTTTCAGTGAAAATACATTCCCTATCTTTTTTTGTTGCAATTTATATGAGATCCCTTCTAAGTTAGCCGTTAGAAGCCATCTGCCATAATTTTCAGTTTCATTACATGTCAATATCATTCCATGACCATATATAGTATTGCAGATAGCCTCCCTTTCTCTTTTTAGCATTTGCTAACTGTGCAAAAATATAAACGTTTCCTTATTTGGCTCGCTATATCGCAATCAAGAAATTCCAGTATAACCCATATGCCCTTTGTATTGTCCTCAATTAAAAATCCTTTTCCATATACCTCATATTCAAAATTGCGCGTTAATTATTTATGCACATGTATCGTGTAAGCATCTCAGACTCTCGCTAGCTTCCTGCAAGTCTAATACGACTTCTCTGCATGGGGGCCTCCCATTATCGAAAAGGGATTCAATAAAACATTTACTTAAATCAAAAGAACCTGGTGTCAATCTTCACGGCTGTATGTGTGTCTTCTGCCTGATTCCCCCTTCAGAATTTTATCATCTTTAAAATTATCTCTACAAATCGTCAGTGTTATATTATAAGAAGATGGAATCTACAGTACAAGACCCTTTTAGTATATTAATTGAACATTAAGTAATCCTTCATGTATTTTTTTAAAGTTAATAAGAAGGTTTGAACTCTATTTAAAAAACCTTTATATTGTAAATGCTTACATAAAATATATATGAAGCTGCAAAATTTGTTTCTTGTGGGGACGGAGGACAACTGTAATTTAAATATTCTCATTAAAATGATTAAATAAAAAGAATTTGATTACATTTATAATATATATATATATATATGTTGCGGCCAATACCCGGAGCCTGGCCAATTCTAGAACTGGCCAAGCTTCATGGCCAAAATCCGAAATACAAGAAATGAATAGCGTATTTCGGGTTTTGGCCGGCCAATTCGCGAACTGGCCGGGAAGCCTTGGCCAACACCCGAACTATGATACATAGGTACCAATTTTTTTGTAATTAGGATAATGTAACATTAAATTGCACAGTAAAAAAGATTCCCATTGACTATACTGAAACAAAATATTTTTGTGTACCCAACTAAATTAACCAAAAATAGTACACAATTCCCTTTCAATATCGAAATTATCTGATAAACCAAATAAGATGACAATTACAAGTTAACCGGAACCTTTACTCGAGTTAGAGCACGGACAGGCTGACGGCTAGACTATTTGAATTCATAGACACTTTCAACTATGTTAGAAAGGATTAAGCCGAGTGCCTATATGTATTTCGCGAATTGGCCAATCGCATCTGGCCAGTTCGCGAAACGGCCAATTGCATCTGGCCAATTCGGGAATCGGCCGGCCAGTTCTAGAATTGGCCAATTTCGGGTTTTGGCCGCAACATATATATATTTGAGTGGAATAAATGCAAATGTACAACAAAAAGTCAAGTAAAATTTTAATATTTTTCGTAATTTATTTAAATTATAAAATTTATGTATATATTCTATTTTTAATTAAATGTGGAAAAAATACTCATCCTGGTAAAACGTTTAAAGAAAGCTATAAGAAATACTAATTCTAAATACAACTTTCGCGGAGGAAGAATTATCTCTTCCTCCGTAGCAGCTTGGAAGGCGAAAATCGAACTACGCGATCGACACCATTACAACTCGGTGCGGAGGCTTTGACTATAGGGGGTGTTGCTAAAGTCCATGAATCTGATAACAGTTTTACAAATAAAAGCTGTTTCTGCCGATTGGATCGGCGTTAAATTACGTGATATTGTGTCATGCACTCCATCTTAACGACCAGGAGCTTTTTTGGCCTCTAATAAAGTTGGCCGCGGCTGATTGCAGCCTTGGTTACAGGAAAATCGTCTCTTTAATATCTCCTCAAATCATGCTAAAGTGCCATTGAAATAATTTTTTATTATAAATGCGTTTGAAAGCACTGGATATTCAAATCAGGGTAAATTTCAATTGGAAATTTAACACAAAATGCAATTATCATACAAAATCTCAAATTCTTCAAAAAAAAAAAAAAAAAAAAAAAAAAAAAAAATCATTTTTAACAAATTGAAAATTACATGTAATGCGATGTGCACAAATGAGATTTTCCTCAAGGAAGAAGATCTTTCCTCCACTAGATGGCGTATTCGAACGCTTGAATCGCCATTTCTCCGGGAAAGATTTCTGTGGCTCCTTGGACGACAATGCTTTTTTTTTTTTTTTTTTTTTTTACCATTGATAACACAAAATCTCAAATCTTCTGGGATGCCCGGGCCATCCCTTAAATTTAATATTGGTTAACTAGTTGATTCACGGTTCAAATCCCAGTCGAGAAACCTTAGGCTGGGAAATCTAATTGGCCATTTAATTGGCCGAATTATTGGAATTCACCAATAAATTCAGAGCCGCGACTGATCTATCTTGGGCAGTGGCGCAGCCAGAATTCTGTTCTAGGGGGGAGGGGGGTTGAATTTCTGATAAAGGTGATTGCCGGTTATTTGAATCGACGGTTAATAGAATCAGTCCCACATAGAATCAAATAGCTTCTGTGTGGCAAGAAATCATTATTTTTTAGTATAATACGCCTCAGAACAGTGATTTAGCTCAAATAACCAATTTTTACTTAACTAATCCATGTAATATACAGTTTCACAATTTTAAGTACGATTTTCGCCATTTATTGAATCCCTTTATTATGTGAAATATGATTCATAAGCGGCGGATTCTGAAATGCGCCGAAACATTTAAATATTAAGTTTGGTTTTGATTCTTATAAACGGAAATTATAGCGATCTTTCTTAGCCCAGGGAGGGGTTTTAACCCAAAAACCATCACCTTGGCTGCGCCACTGACCATGGGTTATTTAACCAGAAGTTGAAAATATTTAGCTGTTTGACTAAAGCAATCGCATGACCTAGTAATCACCTATCCAAGTTCTATCCTGGCTTGACGTCATCTTTATATCTTTCTTTTCAATAACGAAACTAAAGGGATATTGGACATGCATACTTAAGCTTAATTTTTAAATAAAAAATCCCTACAAATAAATTTGGAATTACCACTTTGATTCGAGGATTTTGTTCTTTCACAAAACTATATTTTGCGTTATAATAAAGTACATAAAAAACAGTTACCGTCAATGGGGTAAGTGTGACCCAAGGACGAAAAAAGTTAAATTTGGTATATTTTCTACAGCGCTTGGGTTATCAATAAAAATTTGGCCTCAAAATACAGGTGGTAGCATTAGCTTTAGACTAGCAAATAATATGCCATGTTTCCACTGGGGCAGATCCAGTCAAATAAAAACATGTGAAGGCAGTGAGAATTTATAGCTCTTACAATTTTTGTGTTCCAAGCTGTAAATTAATTCATTTGGACCTTGGTAATAGTAAATACGTGTTATTATAATCTCATTAGTGTAGATCAAGGCTTAATGAAGGATAATGTGTTGTCTTTCCTGAGATAAAAAGTAAAACCGTTTTTCTAGATGGGGTAACTTTGACCCATTATTCGGTAATATTGGTCTGACCAATTATTAGTTTTGTGCATACTTCGATACTTCCTGTCAATGCATAAAAAATGTTATATTTGAAGGAGAGCTTTTTCTTAATTTTAAACCAGGGTTGGAAAAAAAATCAAGATTTTTTTAAATCGGATTTATTTGATTTAAATCAGATTTTTTTTTTTATTTAAATCGGATTTATTTGATTTTTTATAATCCTATTTTTAATTATTGTGCTTTTATGTTTTTGCAATACATGGAGCAGTTTTTTTATAATAAATAACTAAAAAAGGATAAATAATATTTATAGTTTATAAAAATAATATAAGAAATAATTATATAGTTAAGAAAATATTATATACTAATTACTGATTGGTACTAAAAATTAAACATCAAGGCCTTCATCTAAAGCCATTCTATTATTTTGTAATTGAATTGTGCCCACTAAATAAGAAATAAATTTAAATATGTTGTAAATGAATAGAAAATGGGAATATTTAAAAAACAAATTTAAATATTCATTTAGTGCAAGCTATTTATTAAGGGTGTTCTCAACTGCTCCGCTCAACTAGCGCAAAACGATTTGGCACATTTATAAATTCATTTTTTAACGGAGAGCTATAAAATTGGAAGGCCTGACTATGGAAGCGATTTTGAATCGAACTTAATTTTCCATTTTATGATAGTTAAATTACCTAAGCCATTTCGATCACGTGATCATCCGTTTTTCTCCTGCTTTTCGACCAGTTTTTCTACTTTCGTCGGGAAATGTGTTCAAAAACATCAACTTTGAAGGCTTGTATTTTTTTAAAAACAGAAAATTGAGTGCAATTATAAAGTTTTTGAATAACAACACCTGCTATTTTCATGCATTTCCAAACAAAAATAAATTAATGCATATGTCACAAAGTGGCCCTTTTTGATTTAAGAACACCCTTAAGGGATAAAAATAGCAATTAATTCAATATTTTTTAAGCAAATAGGAATAAATCAGGGATTAATTGTTTGAACAGAAACACTAATTTAAAAGCTATGTCTACTCATAATTTATTACGAAGGCTTGAATGAACTAGTCCAAAAGAAGAAAGTTGTCTTTCCACTCCAGCAGATGAAGCCACGGCTATTGTTAAATGGTAAATAAATTCAATTTCAGTATCGTTGATTCTCTCTTTACCTCCCATTACATAAAAGGACTTCCACCAGTCATAATTTGTCATAATATCAGTAACTTTTTTCTCAAGCAATGGTAATTTTTGAAATGGGCCATTTTTTGCTTGAAAATGTGCTACAGTGATGAGAAGATTTGGATAATTTTCTTTAATAAATGACAAACCTTCATTATTTTCTCTACAATAAGTGAAATTTCATTTCGATTTAAAACAGAGGGACGTAATACAACTCCAGAAAAATGACAGGCATTAATAGATTGTTCATATCTAGCTTTAAATTTTATAATTCTATCATTATCTAATACATTTTCTAACTTTTTATCCAAATTTTCCTTTGATATATGTATTCATGTGATATTGCAAAAAGATAATTTAAATCAAAGGATTTTTTAAAAAAATCAGTTGATTTAAATCTAGATTTAAATTTTGATTTAAACCAGTTGATTTAAAACATATATATGTTTATGAAAACAGATATTTGTGCTAATACAAACAATAAATTTCGTGAAAATTCAGCCAGCGTATTAATTCAACTGAAACAAACAAGAATATCACTGGTAATTAATGGTGATGGCACCCATGGGGAAAATGTGTAATCAAAATAAAAGTTTTAATTTCTCCGATCTGTATTGTATTCAGAGATTAGTGTACTGACTCTGTGTCGTATGCAAATTTCCTCCTTGCGCCCCAATCGAGTTTTTTCTATGGGGGAGAAGATTCGCAGAACAGTTTTTTGTGCGTACATAACATGCCCGTTTCTTGCGATACACGTACGGTTCCAGCGCTCTTTAGTGTTTTCGCATGCGCTGAGCATTTTGCGATGAAAAAAAAGGGTGTTGCCATTGGAAATTTTCGAGTTTCTGTAACTATAACCGTAACCGTGAGCGCCATTTTGTTGCCGTTCACAGAATCTCGAGTTCATACCTCTGAATAGCTATATCTGAAATTTCACTTCGATCGGTTGAGCGGACTGGCCGCTAGAGCTCCATATATCGGCAAAGTTTTTTTATGACCACCCTGTATATATATATAGTTCAATGTCTCGCAGTATAGTAAAAGTTGATCTAATTAGCGTGTTTTTAGAGTGTGGTGTCTCATCAGAGGTTTACGAGCCTAGTTCGTGGGGGGTCAGAGCGGCAAGTTTTATTTTTAAAAACTGATTTCAAGGTCATTGAGCAGTTGTGGCAATCTTAGTAAAAAGCCCATCCACCGCGACAAGGTGTTGCCACATCGGATGGGGTCGGTTTTTAATTGTCCTGAGGCCAAAAACCGTAGAAAAAGCAAAAACAAATCGGTTTTTAATTGTCCTAAGGCCAAAAACCGGATAAAAAGCAATGGATTCAGGGTTGTAAAAATCTGGTCCCCAGCGAACAAATTGTCACCACTAAATTTTATAGCTTTTCTTCGCTTAAATTTTATTAGCATTCTTGCAAAAAATTTAGACGAAAAATAACTACAAAAATTTAGTGGTGAAAGACTTCCCGCTGGTGCCTTGATTTTTACATCCCTGAACGAAGAAATTGGTTTTTAACTGTCCTGAGGCCAAAAACCACATAAAAAGCCCAAACAAATCGGTTTTTAATTGTCCTGAGGCCAAAAACCGGATAAAAAGCAATGGATTCAGGGTTGTAAAAATCTAGGCCCCAGCGAACAGATTGTCACCACTAAATTTTATAGCTTTTCTTCGCTTAAATTTTATTAGCATTCTTGCAAAAAATTTAGACGAAAAATAACTACAAAAATTTAGTGTTGAAAGACTTCCCGCTGGTGCCTTGATTTTTTACATCCCTGAACGAAGAAATTGGTTTTTAACTGTCCTGAGGCCAAAAACCACATAAAAAGCCCAAACAAATCGGTTTTTAATTGTCCTGAGGCCAAAAACCGGATAAAAAGCAGTGGATACAGGGTTGTAAAAATCTAGGCCCCAGCGAACAGATTGTCACCACTAAATTTTATAGCTTTTCTTCGCTTAAATTTTATAGCAATCTTGCAAAAAATTTAGACGAAAAATAACTATAAAAATTTAGTGGTGAAAGACTGCCCACTGTTGCCTTGATTTTTACATCCCTGAACGAAAAAATTGGTTTTTAATTGCCTGAGGCCAAAAACCACATAAAAAGCCCAAACAAATCGGTTTTTAATTGTCCTGAGGCCAAAAACCGGATAAAAAGCAGTGGATACAGGGTTGTAAAAATCTAGGCCCCAGCGAACAGATTGTCACCATTAAATTTTACAGCTTTTCTTCGCTTAAATTTTGTTAGCATTCTTCCAAAAAATTTAGACGAAAAATAACTACAAAAATTTAGTGGTGAAAGACTTCCCGCTGGTGCCTTGATTTTTACATCCCTGAACGAAGAAATTGGTTTTTAACTGTCCTGAGGCCAAAAACCACATAAAAAGCCAAACAAATCGGTTTTTAATTGTCCTGAGGCCAAAAACCGGATAAAAAGCAGTGGATACAGGGTTGTAAAAATCTAGGCCCCAGCGAACAGATTGTCACCACTAAATTTTATAGCTTTTTTTCGCTTAAATTTTATAGCATTCATGCAAAAAATTTAGCGAAAAATAACTATAAAAATTTAGTGGTGAAAGACTGCCCACAGTTGCCTTGATTTTTACATCCCTGAACGAAAAAATTGGTTTTTAATTGCCTGAGGCCAAAAACCACATAAAAAGCCCAAACAAATCGGTTTTTAATTGTCCGGAGGCCAAAAACCGCGGAAAAAGCCTTTTCGTCATACAGCTGCCTTACAGTTTTTTTCTGAGTACCTATATTGTTAAATCACTAAAAATCCACATTGAAACACACTATGAAAAGGGCAATTGGAACTTAATAATACGTATACGTTTCGTGAATATTACGACTCACATTATCAGTGCATAAAAATCAATATATAAAATCAGTATCTCCCCCAACTACATACAAAAACCTTAGGGTTTTCACCTTTCTTGTAGTTGGAGGAATACCGATTTTATACAATGATATTATACAGTGATAATGTGAGTCCTAGTACTCACAAAACGTATATGTCTTATTGTGTTGGTATGGCTTTATTTATTGTATATTTAAACATTGATTTTTAGCGATTTAGTTTTTCATACGGGTTTTTATTTGCTGCACTGTTGATTTGCTTGCTGCCAGATTATTGTTTAAAAATAGAATGAGCCCTCTGACAATGATTTATATATTTTTAGTCTTCGAATTGATTCCGTGGGGAAAGAAGGATTATACGAGGAGAAAACTTTTACGAAAATGTATGAATACTTTAAAAGGTATGCGCGTGAAAAGACAATTAATATTATCGCGGTTTTATTATATATTTATGCGTCTGATAATGATGGAATTGGGAATGCTGAAAAAAAATTCACATTAAAATAACAGTTTCTGTAAAGATCTATAAATTATTATGGAGATAATATTGTTAACTTTTGAGCTGCAAGGAAAATTCAGAACAATAAGCCAAAATAAAAATGTGTTTAATGCATAAAACACCATAATTTTGAAGCATAGTACGCCAAATAAGTTGATTATATGATTAATTTATATAAAACAGAACACAATTAATAATAATTTAGATATTTACAGAATAATAGCCGAATGAGATATCTTAAAAACTAACTTAAAACTAAATACAAGATAAATTAAACTTATACTTACTTTATGCTGCAATAAAAAAAATTAGAAGGAAAACAAGTAAACAGGAAGTAGAATTTCATATCTGATTCAAAAATAATTTTTAAAAGATGCAATTATGTACACGCAAAAAAATTATAACTAGCCGTTACCGACAAAAAATATCGAAAAACCTTCTCGAGTGGCTAGTGACCATAGTTTCGATTATTCTAAGTGTTATTTATAGTATTCAGAATACTGTAACATCATTCTGTTGACATCATTTCAATTCACTCCCCCCCCCCTTTTTCTTGGAGCTCCGTTCTTAAAAAGTATAAACAGAAACATTAAAAGAGAATTCCTGTGTCTGTCCGTCTGTCACAGATATTTTACGCGGAAAGTTCAAATTGAGCTACATAGTTATAGATTATTAACCTGACACAAATATAATTTGGGAAACCTATGAGGATCTAATTATGTTGAAAAAAGAAATCTTTTATTTGTATGTCGTGTGAGCTATACCGTGAAAGCTTTCGCACCGCCGAACTCAACAATGCATTTCTTGAAATTATAGCTATTAGATTTTCAGAGTATCGTCGAAAATGTAATGCATAAATATGCTCCCCCCCCCCCCTACTCTATTTCTCAATCTACTGATATTTGATATCTCAATTTATCTAAAATGACTTTATCCAAATTTCCAGGAAACTTTGAAATTTTGCAAAAACGAACACGAAATATCTTAAAGTTTTCATTATTAATTCGTGCAAAATTATTCTTTTTTTGGGGGGGCCTTAAAAATGTTTCTGAATATTCAAATTCCTCAATTTTAATAAAATAATTACATTAGTGAAAAATACAAGCAGATTATTTTAGGTTCTATAATTCTTTATATTAAAAAAAAAAAAAGCTCACACGATTCAATTATTTGAATGCTATTCTCCGCCCTTTGTATCAAATTTTTTAAACATTAAAAAATGTATTTGATTTCTTAAAAAGATAAAAATCTAAAGATTAAAGTTCTTTAAATATTCCCAATAAGTTATTTCTACAAGTGTGTCCAACAGTTTTAAAGAATTCATGCTTCAAAATTTGACCCCCAATATTGAACTATATTTATTTTAATTGATTTATGGTCATGCTGTCATATACACATATAGAATACATTTTAAACAAAAATATAATCCTGCTGTAAGAATACTTAAGTTATATCGTTCCTATCTCTATTACTAAAAGAAAAAAAAAAAAAAAAAAAAAAAAAAAAAAAAAAAAAAAAACACCAGTTCTGTTGTTGGTTAATTACTTCGCATCTAATTGATCGAATGCTACCGTTATGAAACCTATATTTTATCAATTTGGTATTTTTCAGTTATCGAAATGGCTATTGTCGCGAAATATGGGCTCTAAATATTACTGGATAAAGGAACGGTAAACCTGATAATGCACCAAACATTCATTTTTTTCTATTACACATCAACTGCTCATAAATGTTGGTTGATTAGAGTTTAATGGCACAAGGTCCCTTTTGGGACATGCTGCGCCAATTACTGCTCATAAGTAGTTATAGTATAAGATAAATATAGCGCGACACTTCATATTTAAATACGCTATTGTAGTAAAAGTTCTGCTCTCGCAACTCATCCTGCAGATAGAAATGAAATGATAATGCGAATTTTTACCTTTATTTTTGGACGATAGCTTAGACAAAGTTTCTCACAACACAGTAGAAGGCGCGGATCCACGGGGGGGGGCGATCGCCCCCCGAAACCAGTGTTGAATTCAGACTTTTTTTCGGAAGGGATTTCTGCGACTCCGTCGGAGACATTTTATTGTTCCGGAAAAAACGCGAATTTCTTTAAAATGTCGCTAAAAAACGCTAATTTTGTCAAAGTGTCGCGGAAAAAGAGCGAATGTCGACGAAAGATCGCTGAAAAAGCACAAATTTTGTCAAATCTTTGCAAAAAAACTTTAATTTTGTTGAAATATAGCGAAAGAAAGAGCAAATTTCGTCAAAAGGTCGTGGAAAAAGCGTTTATTTTGTCAAAGGATAGGAAAAAGGAAAGGCAAAGTATCGCGGAAAAAGTACTAATTTCGACATAGGATCGCTGAAAAAGGGCGAACTTCGACATAGGATTGCTGAAAAAGCGCTAATTTTGTCAAAGTATTGCGAAAAAGCGCGAATTTCGTCAAATTATTACGGAAAAAGCGCGAATTTCATCATAGAGTCGCGGAAAAAATGCGAATTTCGACAGAGGTTCGCGTAAAAAACGCAAACTTCGACATAGGATCGCTGAAAAAGCACCAATTTTGTCAAAGTATCGCGGAAAAGCGCGAATTTCGTCAAATGATCACTGAAGAAGTGTGCATTTCATCACAGGGTCGCGTAAAAAACACGAATTTGGACAGTGGATCGCGTAAAAAACGCGAACTTCGGCATACTATCACTGAGGCGCGTTTTTGTCAAAGTGTTGCGCAAAAAGTTTGAATTTCGTCAAAATTTCGAGGAAAGAGCGCTACTTTTTAAATTTGTTAGAAAAAACTGCCAATTTTGCCAAAGTACCGCGAAAAAGTTCAAATTTCGTCAAAGGGTCGCGAAAAAAGCGCAAATTTTGACAGATGATCGCGTAAAAAACGCAAAATTCGACATAGGATAGCTGAAAAGGCGCGATTTTTGTCAAAGTGTCGTGTAAAAAGCTTGAATTTCGTCAAATGTTCGCGGAAAGAGGGCTACTTTTTTCAAAAGGTTGCGAAAAGGGAAGGCAAAGGAACTCGGATAAAGTGCGAATTTCGACATAGGATCGCTGGAAAAGCGCAAGATTTGTCAGAGCGGAAAAAACTTCAATTTCGTGAAAAGGTCGCGGAAAATGAGCTACTTTTCTCAAAAGGTTGCAAAAAATTGCTAACTTTGTCAAAGTATCGCAGAAAAGAGCCAATTTCGTCAAAGGATCGCGGAAAAAACCCGAATTTTGACAGAGTATCGCAGGAAAAACGCGAAATTCGTCAAAAATGCCAAAAAATGCAAATTCCGTCAAAGAATCGCGGAAAAACATTTCATTTGATCATTCATGTAATAATAACTGTACAAGGAATGATTTCATGAACAGAAATTATGACTATGTTGATTCTATGTTTCTTAGTATTGCCCCCCCCCCCTCCAAAACGATCCTCTGGATCCGCCCCTGCACAGTAGTCGGGAGGTAGCATCGCATAATTGCAATCAATTTTATTGACCTGATATTACTTTGACTTAAAGGAGAACTTGTAAATATTTTTCTAATTATTCAAAAATGTAATCTCATAAAACTGTTAGCATTAAAATGATTCCAATTTATATGGATAATAGAAGTCCAGTATTTTATGCTTTGATATTATTGTTTACAATAACATAAAATCAATGTAACAGTAGCATATCTAAATACATAAATTCATAAAAAATTGTCTAAAAATATAATAAATTTTAAAAGCATACAAAATATTATCCTGTTTTTTTTTTGGGGGGGGGGGAAGGGGGTCGAAAGCTTGGCGTTTTAAAAATAGTTTGCAGACTAAAAAAGGGTGCAATATGTTGTAGAATGATAAAACGCTGCAGAAATAAAATTGATGAAATATTGCGATTGTTAATGTGGATATTATGGAAATTTCTTCTAACTTTATGATTTACTTTAATGGTTTGTTTTATGTATAATAAATAAATTGTTTCTTATTCCATACATTAAATAAATTAAGTAAAAATTGAAAAAAAAAATCCTTGTGCGTATGAAACAATAAATGAGTTGTTAAAATTTCTACTGGTACATTCTTGTTTGCCGGTCTCAAATATCGCCCATAGTAATTTCCTTCTTGCAGGAAGCAGCGACCATTTTTTTACATGTGCTAAATTAAAAATAATGCTTTGATGTTGAAATAAAATGGTTTGATATATGATATTATTTATCATTCATCTTTTTTTATTGAAATAAGGAAAGTTGATATATTTTAAATATTTTAAATGTACTATGTTTATTAATTTTTCGGTACTACTTGGTTATCCCGTGACCAATTTCGCCAAATTGTACAAATTTCCAAATTAATAGCCAAATTACACATATTGACGTAATTTTTCTTTTAAATTGCGGAAAAACAAATCATTAGTACAATATTAATAAAAATACAAATAAAAAGGTGGATAAAAATATTGACATAATTTTTATTTTAAATAAGAAAAAACCAATAATTAGTAGAATATTAATAAAAAATACAAATAAAAAGTCGAAATACAGATCATCTAATGACGGTTTAAACACGTTTATCGTATTTAATGGTATTGGATATGACATTCCGATCATCCATTATTGGCATTTAATCTTATAGTTTGGAGATAGATTTTTGGTTCACGGGATAACCAAGTAGTACCAATTTTTCTTTACGTCTCATAAATGAAATGAACGGATGAAATAAATAAATATGAGCTAATGAAATAAATACAAAGCTAGATATGGCGATGGAAATAATGTTAGGTGATTTAAAACCCGGTACTGGCTAACATAAAAATAACTTTCTTTCCAAAGCGAGGTCATTTCATTAATCCCGCCAAGGTCTCTTAAGTATTACCGCTTTTAATCGATAGTTATAATTAAATTACAAAAACAGAAACAGAGACGTAATAAAATATCTTAGAGTTTATTATTATTATCTATACTATTTCGCTTAATGAGTTAAACGGATTGCTAAAATATTGCGAATTGGTTGAAAACGAGAGAAATTATTCCCATGTAAAAGCGATGTAGAATCATGCAATCGTCTGCACAAGTACAAAAAATATTTACTGTTAAAAAAACTCTGTATGTTAAACCCTTTTCTTTGTTTTATTTTCGTTTTTAAAATTAAATATGTAGCTCAATTTGAAATATTTCGAAAAAATAGTATAAGCTGTATCTACTTCCTGTTTACTGAAAAAAAATAATAATCTGACTGTACATTTTTTACTCTTTCACTTTACGAGGAAAACAGCAGAAGAGTGCAGTCATCCGCTTGCGAAAAGTGCCCTTCTTCTTTCGCTTGTTTCCTTCTTCCACAGGAGCGCTGGATGGAGAATCAATCTGCAAAGGCAAAGGTGTTAGTATACGTGCCTCCTCTTCTAGTTCTTCTTCAGCACTGCTAGCCTCCTGCAATGGCGAAGGAAACGCACCCGCTTCAGGAAGAGACGGCTCCACTGTTTCCAGTTCGACTACCTCCAATGCCGATGCCGGAACGACACGCTGGAAAAGTTCCTGCTCGATCCAGAATCCCTCGTCTTCCTGCGCTTCTTCTTCCCAGCAGTCCTGGAATCTCGGATTAACCGGAACAAGCTGAAAGAAGCAATCAGAAATATCATTAGTGGGCATACTTACGACTGAATCTTCATCGCTTTCACTTCCATCATCTTCTTCACTTTCAGCATTTTCGCATTCTTCATCGCCAATGCGTTGATCTGCCAACATAAAAGAAACTAGAAAAGAAAAACGGTTAGCAAAATAGAATAGCATAAAGTAATACCAAAAGTAAATAAAATCGAATACTTCCATGATTATTGTAGAAATATGAAGCAAAACCACCTCAAATTTGCAGCAAAATTTCAAAAAGTTATAAGAGTGATTGACAATTGATTTCACAAATATATATTTGATAAATGATTGTTGCCAGATAAATTTGAAATTTTTGACGAATGAGTGTTGCCAGATAGAAAATGCTTTTAATAATAATAATTGCGTGCAACAATGACAAAATGTTACTTGAATCGAAATAACCGAAATTAATCTTTGACGTAAAACTGTAAGCAAGTATAAAGTATACAGTTTTCCTTACAAAATGTAACATTTTAGTTTGATTTTACATCTGAATGCTATAATAAAATAACAATTTAAACGTAGATTCGAAGGATAAAAGATTTTATAAAGTGAAGAATTTGAATTTAATTTTTGCTCTATAAATTAAAATTCAATTTGCTTCAGGACAATCCACCCATGTTCAATGCACAATGCTTTTGTCAGTGAAAATGACGTCATTAGAAACATTTTATTTGCATCTATATAACTGAAATATTATTAAACAACTGCGTTAAACGATAATCAAATTTCCTAATGTTAGAATGATTTCGATTATATATATATATATGTTACAGGCCAAACCCGATTTTAGGCCAAACTAGTCTATCCTAACACCCATCGGATAAACTAATTTTTCCTAGGCCAAACCGGTTTATCCTAATGCTCATCGGATAGACTAGTTTTTCCTAGGCCAAACTAGTCTATCCTAAAGCCCATAGGCCAAACTAGTTTTTCCTAGGCCAAACTAGTTTGGCCTAACTCTTATAGGATAAAGTAGTTCAGCCTGCTGTTTATTGGTCTGAACTAGTTTATCCTAGGCCGATGTAGTTTATCCTAGGCCAATTCAATTTGGCGTGATTTTATTGAATTCAATGACTGCCTCAGCGCCAACATTCTAGTTTCTCCTAGGCTGATCTAGTTTGTCCTAGGCCAATGTAATTATCCGTGTTTTTAGCTCACGGGCGTCAAAGCCAGCGAAATAAAGGGCTCACAGGTTCTGTATGTATGTACGTACGCATGTATGTACGTATGTACGTACGAATGTACGTAACGCTATAACTCTTGATATAAATATCCGATTAGCTTCAAATTTTGGATGTAGGTTCCTTCTGATAAGATACTTTTCTGGTTAGTTTTGGAAAATCAGTGAATAAGAATAAAGGGAGCGAACGGAAGTCTAATCCCCCACCGTTAATTTAGAGAAATGCATTTATCATGCAGAATTATCAGTTTTCATTTAAAATGTTAGATATAGAATTATTCTGACAAGGCGCCTCCGGGATTAGTTTTGGATGTTTATTGTTTAAGTGTTAAAGAAAGGGCAATGTAGGTACCCCCCTCATAATTTAGATAAATGATTTTTAACGCAGAAATTACGGATTTGCTTCAAATTTTGCTTATAGGTTCTTTCTGATAAGGCAATTCCCTGAATAGTTTAGAAGGTTTAATGGTAAAGTATGAAGGGAAAATGACGGATCTCCCTCTTACCTAGTAAAAACTAGTTTTTCCTACGGGCATATAGATAAACAAGTTTGGCGTAGGAAATCTAGTTTATATAATTGGCGTTAGGATAAAGTAGTTTGGCCTAGGCTAATCTAATTCGGCTCGAAATCGGGTTTGGCCGGTAAAAAAACATGTGTTTCACTAGAATAAGTATAAATGTGTGTCAAGAGTAATTGTTTATAACATCAATATAGGAATTTCACATGTCTACCCTAAAGACATAATGCATTTTACATGGGTTTTTTTTCCTGCAGACTCGCGCCAACTGAGATCAGGCTTGCATTTATTATTATTGTTATTATTATTGCATATTCGAGCCAGACTGGAGGTGAACATAATTTGGAATCGAACAGCGTTTTCCATTTTTTAGAAATTAATTTCTTGTCGACATATAAGCTATTCTTGTCACGGCGTCAAGTTTTTCTTTTCCTTGAAGTCGTAACCGAAAATTCGATACAAAACGTAGCTTTAATAGCATTTTCTCAAAGGTACATCGCTTTTATGGAAAAAATGGTTAACGCCATTCGATTACATATTTTCTGAGTGAGAATGCCTGTTAATCTTATGCTTTTCTGAAAATGAATTAATTCTTAAATGTGTTAGGATGTAGCTCTTTTGGATTTGAGAAAAGTCTTAAGGAATGACAGAGAAACATATTCACAAATTTACTTTTTACTGAACAGTTTAATTATGATGTTTATAACTCTCCTTTTTTTCTTTTGTTCTAAACTACATTAATTATTTAATGAATCCCCATTTCAATATTGAAAGGTCTATGAAATTAAATAATAATAATATATTGTGTATTTTTCATTCTGTGAACACCTCGTAATTTAAAAATACATTGTAAATTTATCCAATATGTATGTATGCAGTATTTTTTAAAGGAATCCTAATTGTATGTTAAGTAAATTCTGAATTTTTGGCAGAAATTGAGTAGGGCCAGATTCAGTGGGACTGAGTCATTTTTCACATATTTTTCTAGAGGCAGGGCTCGGGCTGAACTTTTAATTTTTATACAGGGTCACGGCAAAATAACTTTCCTTCGGGAAAGACGGGGCCCGGAATTCGAAATTCTGGCCCATGCAAACCTCTAACAGTATTCTACAACGCATCGAATAAAATACATAATAATGGTGATGACAAAACCACTTTGCACAAGGTTAGCAATGGAGCAGTAGTCGGGATCAATATTAAACTTAATAATATTAATATTATACTTAATATTATACTTAACCATTGAACCCACCCACCCCCCCCCCCAAAAAAAAAACTAATCACAGATAAGCTTTATAAAATTAAACAATTATCCAAAATTTGAAGCAAATCAGATAATTTTGCTCAAAAAAACAATTCGTCTGATTTAAGGAGGGTAATCCCCCATTCCTCCCTTTATACTTAATCATTAAATCCTCAAAAGAATTCAGGGATTTGCCTTAAAAAGCTATATTCAAAATTTACGGCAAATCGGATAACTTTGCATAAAAACCTATTTATCTAATTTAAGGAAGGAGATAAAACGTCCTTTACCCCATTATACTTAAACAAAAGAAAAACTTAAATTAATTAAAGAAGGCCCTGATCAAATGAATTAATGTCCAAAATTTTAAGCAAATTGGATAATTCTGTATTATAACCAATTTATCTAATTTAAGGAAAGAAATAAATTGTAAGTTTCCCCCTTATATTTAACCGAAGAACCATCAAAATTAGTCAGTGAAGCGCTTTATCAGAATGAACAAATCTAAGATTTGCAGGAAATCGGTTAATTCTGTATGAAAAACCCATTTAACAAAATTAGGCGGGATTCCCCCGTTCTTCCCTTTGTTCTTATTCAATTAATCCCCAAAACCAATTAGAGAAACGCCTTACCAGAATGAATCTATTTCTAAAATTTGAAGTAAATCAGTAAATTCTGCGTGAAAAAAGCATTTACATAAATTAGGGGCGTTACCCCTATTCTCCCCTCCCTTTATACTTAAACAATTGACACCCACAACTAATGAAAGCGCTTCAACAGAATACTCCTATATCTAAAATTTGAATAAAATATGCTAATAATCCATAGAAATCCATTTATTTGAATTAAGGGAAGGGGCGAATCAGCCTCTCGTCCCCTCCTCCCTTATTCTTCTCCAATGACCTCCCAAAATTAATCATGAAAGCTCCTCATAAGAATAAACCTATATTGAAAGTTTGATGCAAATCGAGTATTTCTATAAAAAATTATTGCGTTACGTACTTACGTACATACATAGATACAGAACCCACGGGCACTTTAGTTCTCAGTCTTGGGTAGCTGACGAGATAAATACATGTCAAATTACATTATTTCTATCAAGAGTTATCGCGTTACGTACATACATGCGTACATACATACATACAGAACCTGTGAGCCCATTTTTGCTTTGGCTTTGACGCCCATGAGCTAAAAACACGTAAAATTACACTGGCCTAGGATAACTAGATCAGCCTAGGACAAATTAGAATTTTGGCGCTGAGGCGGTCATTGAATCAAATAAAATCATGCCAAATTGAATTGGCCTAGGATAAATTAGATTGGCCTAGGATAAATTAGTTCAGACCAATAAACAGCAGGCTAAACTAGTTTATCCTATAAGAGTTAGGCCAAAATAGTTTGGTCTAGGAAGAACTAGTTTGTCCTATGGGCCTTAGGATAGACTAGTTTGGCCTAGGAAAAACTAGTTTATCCGATGGGCATTAGGATAAACCGGTTTGGCCTTGGAAAAACTAGTTTATCCGATGGGCGTTAGGATAGACCGGTTTGGCCTAGGAAAAACTAGTTTATCCGATGGGCGTTAGGATAGACTAGTTTGGCCTAGGCCAATCTAGTTTGGCCTAAAATCGGGTTTGGCCTGTAACATAAACAACTTAATATCTCTTCTATTAAAAATAATTTTTTTAATATTCTACATTGAAATTCTATTTTATTTTTTAAATGTTTCATTTTGATAAAAAATATTAGACTTGTATCCATTGCGCGCAGGGTTCTAGCAAAACTATTAGTTCAAGAACCGCGAAAAAGTTGATAATGGTGTAAAATTAATGTATCTTGGAATTATACCTCATTTTAAAGCAATTTGTGCATTTATTTATTTAAAATTTCAATTAAATTTGAAAAAAATGAAAAAAAAAATCATTTTTTATTAAAAAAAATTACCAATTATCAATAATCAATGTAATTAAAATTCTAAATTTGAGGTATAAGTTGTTCTTAAAATTAAAATGAAGATATTTATCAAGTTTCATACAAATTGCTTTATTATTTTTTGAGAAATGTTGCGCGCAGTCAAAGAACAATTTAAATTTTAAATCAAAATTAAATATAAAAAATATATAATAAAAATTCAATATAGAATGTTAAAAAAAATATTTTAAATAGAAGAGATATTAAGTTGTCTATATAAAAAGTTTTATGCATTTAAGTTTAAAAGGGACTGAGAAAAAAAATCAAATGTATATGTTGCTAAATCGCACTACCTGGTAAAAAGTAAGACTCTTGAGACCCCTTAACTGAAAAAGTTTTGCTGGCAGGAAACTTTTGACCGCTTTTGTATATCAATCGACAGATGAAATACAGGGCTGTTCAAAAGTATTGGAAAACATATAATTGGCTATGGCACCTTATTTACCTGAATACGAAGTTTCGTTAAAGATTTCAGGATGTGTTGGAAAGTGCTTCATAATCTATGCTTAACGCGTGATTTTTCTTTATACGACGGCGTAAAAAATTGAAAATGTGCGATTTTCAGAAGTTTAAAAATTTACAGTACCGAAAATTGTATAAACTGAAATTTTATTTAATATTTGTTTATGATTGCTCCAGGAAAATTAACGTGACTCTAAATGTCCAAGCATTAAAATTGACTCTAAAATTACGTAATTAACGTTTTCATCATAATAAAAATGATGTTTTTAGTGTTTTAATACTCTCCAACAAAGTTAAAAAGTGTTTATGTATTTGGCTTGTCTGATTGTCTGGGCGTCTGATCGTCTGGCCGCGTTCTAACCCTCGTAAATATACTCGGACTGCCATGAAAATTTTAGATGTTATTGACGTTTGTATTAGCACGAACCCTATTGAAAATGAGGTTTCTACCATGATTAGTTTATTTACAGGGATGGTCAAAAATTTTCAGTTATATTACGGCCTATGGGAAAAAATAGTTTCAAATGAAATTTAAAGGTGTTACACCCTGTCAAACATATTCAAATTTAATTTCATTTGTAAAGTGAACTAAAATATGCATTCTGCAAAATGTGCAGAGGAAATAATTGTTTTTATTCATTTATAGGGCCACACAAAAGAGTTTCATTGCACAATACTAAAGATGGGAAACTGTTTGCGACATATTTTACTTATGTTAAATGATTTTATGTACAATAAAATTGATATACGCCGCTGAGATATGCACTGAGCAATGCTATGCACTTAATATTTCACGCATAATATTAAGTGCATATCATTTACTGGGACACACAAAATATTTCAAGTTGTATATTTGAAATGTATTTTTAATTATTAACACTTTTCCACAAAGTTGAAAAGCGTTTATGCATATGGTTTGTCTGGACATCTGTTCGCGCTCTTTTTTAATACTCATAAATCATGTTTAAATAAAGAACTAAAAAAATTTTTTGAGTGAAAATACCAAAAAATCGACCCAAAAATGTTTATTGTTAATCGCTCATCTATCATTTTCCAACTAACCACACAACCAATTATTTCTTTTCTTTTCTTTTTTTTTTTTTTTTTTTTTTTTTTTTTTTACAAATAGTTAGCCAATATTTAGACACACATTAACTGTAAACTGTATAATAATAACCTTTAGAAAAAAAAATTAAAAAGTTGAAAAAATCGAAAAAAAAATTACTTTGTCAGTCTCAGAAAGGAATTAGAATTTAGAATCCGGCATCGTTTTTTGTCAGATTTTCTTGGAACTCTAGAACTCTCAGGATTGGAATTCAAAAATGCATTCCCCGAAAATATTGAATAAAAGGACTAAAAATCGATGTTTCGTAAAAAATTCGAAAAAATTGTAAATAAAAAAAAATTGACCGTAGTCCAAGAAAAGAACAATCTATTTCAAAATCTCACTGTGTTTTGCTTGATTGTGTTAGAACGCCCGCGATGGCAATTTAAAAAAGGGGATGTATGAAATCTTCCCCCATGAAATCTGCCCCCGTCCGCCATTTTGACATCTACATTAGAAGGGGGTAGATATCCAGCGGTGCAGCATTTCACTTTCTACGAGGGCCTGATATCTGCCCCCAGTATATCTTCCCCCGTCCGCCATTTTGAGCTCTGCATTAGAAGGGGGAAGATATCCAGTGCTGCAGAATTTCACTTTCTACGAGAGCCTGATATCTACCCCCAGTATATCTTCCCCCGTCCGCCATTTTGACCTCTGCATTAGATGGGGGTAGATATCCAGTGCTGCAGCATTTCACTTTCTACGAGGGCCTGATATCTGCCCCCAGTATATCTGCCCCCGTCCGCCATTTTGAGCTCTGCATTAGAAGGGGGAAGATATCCAGTGCTGCAGAATTTCACTTTCTACGAGAGCCTGATATCTACCCCCAGTATATCTGCCCCCGTACGTCATTTTGATATCACAGTAGAGGGGACATACATGGAGTGCTAGAATATTTTTTAGGTTCATCGAGAACCTAAGAATCCTGGCTATATATCCTTTCTGCGTATAGTTTTTATTGTTTCCGCTAATAATGATACGGTTTATTTATCTAGAAATTTGTAGACGACACTTAAAATGTAACTCTAAAATTATATAATATATATGAGGACGTAAACTTCAAAACGCACTTTATCGACATTTTTAAAAATGAATTTTCTGTATGAACCTATTCTATTAATAAATCTGCGTAAAAGAAAAAAAAAACTATAATTTTAGGAAAAAAATGAAAAAAAGAAAGAAAGAAAGTTTTAACGTGTGTTTTGGCATTGTAAAATCTTGGTGTTTACAATGAAAACTAATAGTTTTTATGACATTTATTTAAATCGCAAAAATTTTACTTTCTGGAAAAGGCAAAGTTTGAACCTCACGCCCTCTTATATACATGCAAGATTTTGAGTACTTTTGTAGATTTTTAGCATTTTCCAACAAAGTATAAGAGTGCTTTTGCGTTTTGTTTGTTTGTTCGTCTATCCATGCACTGATTCCCGTAAATACACTCGGATTTTTATACAATTGATAAAACTTATTTAGGTTTATTAAAACATGTTTGTTATTACATATTAAGTATGTACTCTTAATGTTTCAATTTTAGGGACACTTAAAAGAATTGAAGAGTATTTTAATGACATTACGCTATTCCAAATCTTTTGAAACTGGCATAAATTCTTGAATTTCTTTACGATCACGTTAAAATAGAACATTCTTAACATTTTTTATTAATTTACAGGGACATATAAAAGAAATCGGTTACGGTACTGTCTTTTCATAATAATTGCTGGAGTGTACGTTTTAAAATTCGGTATACGCTTTTAAGTTTGATTAGTTTTTTTTTGCGTATTACTCTTTATATTAAATTCTATACCTAATACACAGTACCAAAGAACAGAATTCTAATTAATGTTTATTAAATCAAATAAAAAAATTACTTCTAAGTTTTAAATACTCGAAATGATAATAATAAAAAAAAACGCTTTTTTCCAACTTATATAATAATTAAAAATGTGGTTTCAATATCTATATTATAAAGACCAAAAGTATCTGTGCGTAACGCATACGTCATTTTAAGAATGGCAACACTTTAAAGTTTGAAATGCATTTCCGGTTTTGCAATTTTTCTACTGCAAATTTTTGTATTTCTTAACTGCCCACTTTTTTAATTTTTACACCATCGTATAGGGGAAAAAATGTACTTTTAAATGCGATTTATTTGAATACTGTATCTTAATTTATTTTTGAAACATTAATTTTTTTGTAGTTTGTAATACCGTTTTTCTAAACGTGGCAACAGAAGTACTCCATGCTTATTAAAAGCAAAGGAAAAAGAACCGGAAAAAAAAAAAACAGACTACTGGATTTTTATGTTGCCATTTTTTTATTAAAAGTAAAAAAAAATAATTAAACTACGTTGTGTCAAGAATATTGTCTGTTATAAAACCCAGTGAATGTTTGTTTCTTTTATAAAATTTCATTTATGCTTTAAAAAAGTATATGGGTAGTTTAGTATCTGTTTCAATTAATAGCTATAGAGACTTCAAGTTTTGAATCAAAATGATCAAATTAAATTATCGATTTTCTTTAAAAAGTGAATACAGATATGAAAGGTTTATATTTAAATTTTGATATGGTGAAAATGACGTCAGATTTAGGTTTGGGGAAAGTATTCTATGTTTGAGTAAAAGTGCAATCAATTCTGCTTTTTTTCATATTGGAATACAAGCATTAAAACCTTAATAACTTTATTACAATAAAAGATCTTTATTTTTATTATTTTTTTATTTTTTAGATGTAGAATAAAATTTAATTTTAATAATATCTGTAACTGAGTTTTATAGAAATAGTATTTTGTTAACTTTAGATTGAATATAATTTCACATAAAGAAGTACTTTACAATTAAATTAATTAAAAAATATAAAATACAAAAACAAGTTAAAAAAGGACGTGTATACAGTGAAAAACTTCATAAGCTAAAAATTTCATGTTTTGAGTGAAAAGAATAGCATACAGTCATGGGAATAGCTCCCCCCCCCCCCAAAAAAAAGCCCACCATACTAACGCCTCAACAAATTATTGTAGAAGAAAGTTGTTGGTACCAAAGGATTGGAAATAAAGTGCACTATTAAATGATGCATATAAAATGTGCTAAGTGGGGGGAGGTGACATGTACATATTAAAACGAACTGAAACTTTTTTTTTCAACGGCAATACCCAATTTTAACAAGATATTTCAAATGTTTTGTTTAAATTATGCCTAATATATATATATATATATATATGTATATACATATATACATGTATTACCCATTTTAACGAAACATATGTCGTGACTATAGCTGAAAGATATTAAGCGACTAAAATGGTCTTATTGGTAAAAAATAATATACATTAATACAAGAGACATAATCATTCTGTAGCATTCCAATAATTGAGTACATAACTTCAATTTAGATGCAGCCTCTAAAATATGCTTGTTTTAAAATAATTAAATTCTTGGAAATTAATTGTACAATAAGAAATTTATGAAAATTTGAATTTAGGCTATTTTAAGGGTGCAAAATCTATTTATGGTGGCAAAATTATTTGTTGGTATTGAATTAAAGGACACAATTTGGATTTATTTTTATATGAAAATGGCCCCCTAAGCGATTTTATATGCATCATTTAAAAGTAGACATTATTTATAATCTTTTGCTAACAGCAACTTTCTACTAAAATAATTTATTGCACAGTTGATAGGGAGTGGTTACCTTTTTCTTCTACGATTGTACGTAAAAGGTTCAAAATATCTCAAAGAAAGGTAATTTTAGCAATTTTTGGAGCGAATTATTATTAGTAGTATTGTTATTTGCATTTGCATATGTTTGTTAAGATTTCTATATTATACTGTTAATTATTAAATGCACACACAACACAATTCTTCATAGGCACTGGTTATATTAAAAAACTCTTTATTAAAGGAATAACACTCACTCGCAGCTCACTGCTGCGTTATCGTCTGCATTTATCTCAAAAACAACTTTAGAATAAAAACAGAAAAAACATTTCACTTCTCTTCAGTTTCTCAACACTGACATTTTAATTTAGGTAGCACGGTATCGTCTGCCTACATGGAACATACCGGCCCCCATTGACATGTTTCACATTCAATAATAACTCTTTTTTTACTAAGTACACTAATTACACAAATAAATACAAAAGTTCACTATATATGTTACTTAAATATAAAATTGAAAGAAAAAAACAATATAACTCTCTCACACACACACATATATATATACACTTTTTTTTTTAAGTACTATGGGTTTCAGGTATAGGTAAAATACATATTTTACTAATCGATCTTTTAAAAATTCCATTCTGAGTTTTTACCTGAACTACGCGAATTTTCTTATCATTACCATAATATACTTCAATAATTCTGCCTAAAGGCCACTTATTGCTGGATATATTTTCCTCTACTAACAACACTAGATCTCCTATTTTTACATTATCCTTTTCAAATCTCCACTTACCCCTCTGTTGTAATTCACTTAAATAATTATGGTGCCATTTGCGCCAAAAAAGTTGTACAATTTTAGTTATTCTTTGCCATTTTTTGAGGCGATTTTCTTTTATATTGGTTAAATCAGGCTCAATAATGACATTTAATGGTCTGTTTATAAGAAAATGAGCTGGAGTTAGGACTCCAAAATCATCTGCGTCATCTGATAACGGACTCAAAGGCCTCGAATTTAATATTCCCTCTATTTGTATCACTACTGTAAGAAATTCCTCATAAGTGAGATTAGCACCTCCCACAATTCTCTTAAAATGAAATTTAAAGGATTTTATTGCGGCCTCCCAAAGACCCCCGAAATTGGGTGATCTGGGGGGAATAAATTTCCACTCAATGCCTTCACTAGACAAATATGCTGCTAATTTCTCATCAGGTTTTCTTACTAATTCATAAAAGACCCTAAGTGTTTTATCTGCCCCAGTAAAATTTTTTGCATTATCAGAATACAATTTGGCACATTTACCTCTGCGTGCTATGAATCTTTTCAGTGCCGCAATAAATGATTCGGAAGTTAAATCTGAAACAATTTCTATGTGTATAGCCTTAAATACAAAACAAACAAAAATACAGACATAAATTTTTTGTAAGATGGTCCTACGTGCATAACCAATTTTGATCATAAATGGCCCACACAGATCAACACCCGAAATATTAAAGCAATAGTCTAATTGGACTCTATCCCTGGGCAAATCGCCCATCAATTGATTTGCAATAACTGGTTTAGCTTTAAAACATGGAATGCACTGATGAACCACCTTTCGACACATTGCACGACCATTTATTGGCCAAAATTTATTTCTTACTAAGGATAGTAAAGTTGACGCACCAACATGCAAATATTTCTTATGATAATAATTTATAACAATTACAGTAAATTTATTACTCTTTGGTAAAATAGCTGGGTGCTTTTTTGAAAAATTTAAATTACTATTATTTAACCTGCCACCAACCCTTAAAATTCCAAATTCATCTAAGTAAGGGTTGAGGCCTTTTAACTTGCTACTCTGACTTACCGATCCTTTAGTCTGAAGACTATGTATGTCGGTACTGAAGGCTTCATTTTGCACTAATTTAATTAAATATTTCTCTGCGAATTCAAATTCTGAAGTACTCAAGGGTCCATTACACTTATAAAGAGGCATACCTGCATTCATCACAAATCTGAAAATACAACTAAGAATACACACAATCGTTAAATAATTATTACTAAGATTAATCAAGTTATTTACAAAACAATTATCGGTAATATTATAATTTACAACATTAAATTCATTAACGGTTTTAACATTAATTTTGAGCTCTTTATTGAACTCATCATTTGTTCCTGGTATGGTTATTGTACGTTGAGGATAATCACTATTCTGAAGAAATGAAGATTCTTTAAACAGTTTTTTAACAGTCATCTGTGCTTCAGGTTTTTCTGAATCATCACGAGGAACAGCTCTCTTAAGCTCCACTTCACGGCCATCAACTTTATGAGGTCTAACAACTTGAGCATCATCAACCATATGAGCACGTCTAAATGTCACAAAGTCAAATCCATGTGATCTGCGTTTATTGCGTTCCCTCCTCACAACACAATCAACAATTTCATCCCATTGTTCAAAATGAGATTTGAGTGACACTTCTGCAGTTTTATAATTGAGTCCACCAATAAATAATTTACGGAAATGTTCTGCTTCAACTTCATTATTAAAATTATACCCTTCTTTATATGTCAGTGAAGGATTTTTATCACTTGTACACCACTTATGGAGTCTCATACCTGCTTTATGCATAATTGCTATGAGCTGCCGCTGCAACTCTTTGGCTTCTTCAAGCGTAGGTGCACCGCACAAAATATCATCCAAGTAAATATTTTCTCGAAGAACCGATGCTGCCATCGGATAATTATCTCCTTCATCAATCGATAGCTGGTTGAGAGTTTTCATTGCTAAATAAGGCGCACTAACCGTACCGTATGTAACGGTCTGTAGTTCAAAAATTTTAGGCTCTTCTTCGAAATTATCGTTCCACAAAATTCTCTGCAATGCGTGCTGACTAGGATCAATATTGATCATTCGATACATCATTTGAATATCCGCAGTCAGTGCATAAATATGCTCTCGAAAACTAACCATAATTGTGAATAAATCATTCTGAATAACACCGCCATTATATTGCAATGAATTAAGTGATGTGCCATTTGTTGTTGTGGCAGAACAGTTAAATACAACTCTCAGTTTTGTGGTGGACTTTTCTGGTCTAAAAATGCCATGATGTGGAGCATAATACACGACGTCAGGTTCTTTCACTTCTTTAACCTGTTTCATATGCCCCAACATTTCATATTCATTTAAAAAATCTTTATACAATTTGAAGTATTTCTTATCTTTTGATAAGCGAGTCCACAGCGATTTGAGTTTTTTAAGAGCAAGCTCCCTTGATTGGCCTAAACACGAAGGATTTTCCTTTAAAGGCATTTTCACCACGTATCTCCCTTCCTCATTTCTCCAATGCGTACGCGCAAAATGCTGCTCACATATCTCAAATTCCTTACTTTTTGATAACTCTACTTCGACGTTTTCAACTTCCCAAAACTTTTTTAATGTTTGGTTTAAATCTTCCTCCCGAATCAGCCCACAATGAACTTTTACATCACTTTCCTGCTCTATGCATCCACTAGCCACATACCCAAATACGGTATTTTGCAAAAGTAAATTTGAACTCTGAGAATATATTTGTCCCGGTCTTAATAACTCATAAAATATTTCTGCACCCAACAACATATCAATTTTATCAGGGAAATTAAATCTATAATCTGCTAATATAGTTAATTCTGGTACTTCAACATTTATGTTAACCACTTGTTGCGGAATTAAATCTGTAATTTTCCTTACTACTAGCATAGTCAATTCTCTTTCAAAACTTTTATCTCTATTCGCGATTTTTGTATTTACGCAGCCTTTTATTGTCATAGAAGTGTCATCCAAACATGAAATTAAAGTATTCGTTTTATTAATTCTAAGCTGCAATCGATTAGCACACTGCGAAGTAATCAAACATGCTTGTGAACCGACATCTAGTAAGCATCTAACTTCCTGCCATTCCGAGAACTTATCTTTAATGAGGATACGCGCCGTACTTAATAAAACGGATTTTGTTTTATTTTTCACAAAACTAGAGGCGACAGTCTGACTCGGAGGGTAGGAAAGGATTTCCTCGGGTTGTGAATTTTTTATTCCTGCAGCCGATTGAAACACATGACCAACATTTTTATTTTTATTATTTAATTCCTTTTCTTCTCTAGAAAAATGTATTAGCTCAGAATGCGGTAGGTTACATCTAGCACAATTTTTAGACTTACATTTCTGTACGCAGCAATTATAATTTAAACATTTGAAACATGCTTTATTTAATTTCACAACTTCTACTCTATCTTTAATGGACAGTTTTTTGAATTGCGGACAAGAATGTAAACCGTGATACTCATTAGATTTACACAAGACACATTTTACATTTTTTGTTTCCGAAAAAAATATATTTGAAGTGCTCTTTTGAGGCCGATTTTGAAATTTATTTGTCGCTATACGTTTATTTTCATTTATCGTGTTTCTCGAATACACATTTGATTCACCTTTAGATTTATTTTTAATCGACAAAAAAATATCGCATTCTCTTCCTAGTTGCTGTGGTTTAAAATATGACTCTGATTGTTTAATTGCGATATGATTCATTAATTCGCGATCTAAAGAACTGAAAATTTTATCTGAAACAATCAGATCGCATAATGATTTAAAATCATTTACCTCACGCAAATTACAGTAATACTGAAAAATTGAACTCAGCCTAGCTGCAAATTGAACGTAACTTTCCGACGGTAATTTTTGCGCACTCTTGAAATTGTTTAAACATTCTTGTGCCGTAGGTTGAAATTCCCTTAACACTATATTTTTCAATTTATCATAACTAATCAACTCTTCCTCTGATAAATAGATCATTAAATTGCTCGCTTTTTCGCCGAGAATATTTAACAGAATTTCGGCCTTAAACTCTTCAGGTACATTTTTAGTTCGAAACGCTTTCTCAAGAGATTGAAAAAAAAGATTAAATGACTCAGCTCTCGTTGGTAAAGGAATAGTTAAAGTTTTAATACTTTTAATAAAACTTTCCAAGTTATTGTTCCCTATTTCCGTTCCCGATTTTTCTGTTACGGACGGCAAATTTTCCCGAGATTCTTTACGCAATTTGGCTATTTCTAATTCTTTCTCTAACTGAGCTAGTTTAATTTTTTCAAATTCCGAATTTTGGGATGGTTCTTTACGAATATTTGCTAATTCTATTTCTTTTTCTAACTGCGCTAATTTAATTTTTTCTAATTCTAATTTTGTTTTCTCAGTTTCTGTCCGTGATTTATACTCCTCAACAACCGAATTAACGATGCTTTTTAATAACTGCTCATTTGAGTAATATTCACTATTCTCTATAATATTTCTTAAATCAATAATTTTACTACTTTCAGGAGCAGTTAAACCCAATTCCTCAACTACAAGCTTAAGCTCGTGTTTATTTAGATTATCAATAACAGACATAATTAAATCGAAATAAACTAAAAAATTGCTCTTACCTCACTCAAATCGCTGCGAAATTCCGAGGACGACTCATTATAATTCTTAAATTTATCATTTTCAACACAATATTTCACTTGTTGAGCTCGATATTATTCGAAGATTCTCATGTTAAACGTTGACAGATCTATAATAGAACTCTTAATATCACATCAGCACATCGTTCAAATTCCATGATTTTTCACTCTCATAAATAATTATTTTCACCTTACGGCTCGGCGGTCCATGTTAATTATTAAATGCACACACAACACAATTCTTCATAGGCACTGGTTATATTAAAAAACTCTTTATTAAAGGAATAACACTCACTCGCAGCTCACTGCTGCGTTATCGTCTGCATTTATCTCAAAAACAACTTTAGAATAAAAACAGAAAAAACATTTCACTTCTCTTCAGTTTCTCAACACTGACATTTTAATTTAGGTAGCACGGTATCGTCTGCCTACATGGAACATATACTATTTACTTTTGGATTTTCCTTGTTTTGTAAATTTGCATATACAACAATAACGCTTTCAACCATTAACAAAATGAAGTGATAACTGAATGTTCTATATAATAATTCTGAACTATTCTATATATTAGTTCTATATATTCTATATAATTGTTCTGAACTATAGTAGAACTTTCCTATTATGATAAAATATATTAATAGGGTATGTATCTTCACTATTGAATTTTTTTAAATTATTAAAATTTTTAATGATTTATGTGAAGTGAAAATTCATGTGAAAGGTTATAGCTGTTTCTGCTCCTCTTGAGTTATAAAAAGATACATATATATAGTATGTAATTCATTTTATAATCTGAAATCCCTCTCCTTTTTTATATAGTTGTAAATGAAACTATATTCAGTAATTTAAAGCAACATTTATACAATTTTTTTTTATGTTATTGATGTTTTAAATCAGCAGCTCTCACTGTTTTATTGATGTTAAAAAATTAAATTTAATCGACGCATTATATAAAATAAATTCTCATTTATTTGAAAAAAGGAAAATTCTAAAAAAAAAATATTCTAAAAAAACAAAATAAAGAGCGAATAAAACAAAACATTTAACATTTAACAATATTCGTTACATTTTGTAAACTTAAAATTTTCGAAATTTAGCTTTTGGTTTTCGCTTTAAATTAACATTGTTAAAAAAAAAAAAAAAAAAAAAAAAAAACCATTCTTAACAAATTATTTTGCGCTTAACAAAAGAAAAAATTTTTATATATAGAAATAGAGCAACATTTAACAGACGATAGAGAATATGCAATCCATTTTAAACGTTTATTGAAAGTCTTAGTTCCTTATGTGATTGACAATTTATCTTTAAATGTTACTCACAGATTGTCAGTTTTTAACACATAAAATATTAAATTAAGAATATATTTTGGAAAATATTTTGGCAACAAAAAGAACATATAATATTCATTTCCTGGGGTGATTTTTAAACCCTAAAACCTATTCCGGGATTCATTTTATGAGAAAGAACTTATATCCAAAATATGAAATACATCTGATAAGTGTGCATAAAAACAATTTAACTAATTTAAGGGAAGGTTATAATCACTCGTCCCTTTTTAATTAGCAAAATAATCCCATATCTAATCAGGGATACACCTTATCATAATGAATCTATAATCCAAAATTTGAAGCAAACCCGATAATTCTGCGTAAAAAGCCATTTTTTTAGTTTAAGGGGGTGGGGGTTGTATTCGATTCACCTTCTATACTTAGCCATTAAAGTCTTAGAACTATTCAGGTATTCACCTGAAAGTACCTACATTTAAAAGAAATACATCGGGTAATTCTGCATAAAAACGATTTATCTAATTTGAGGCGAGATAATTGCCCCCCCCCCTCTATTAATAAGCAAAAAAAATCACATAACTAATCAGAGATACTTCTTATCATAATTAACTTATGTCAAAAATTCCAAACAAATCGGATAATTCTGCGTAAAAACCTATTAATTTAATTTAAGAGAGATTATTTCCCCGTTCTCCCTCTATGCTAAACCATTAAATTCCCAAATCTCTTCAGGCATTATATACTATATATAAGCCTTATCAGAAAGAACCTATATCCAAAATTTGACACACTTTGGATAATTCTGCATAAAAACCGATTTATCTAATTTAGAGCGGTTAAGTGAATTAAGTGATGAAAAATGAGCCACTGCTCTTCAAGGGGTTAATAAACATCAAATTTGTTACCGAAACATGTTACCGAATTTTGTCAGAATTTATACTTTTAAACGAAAACCTAATCTCTTATCAGGATCTATGCAATATTCATATTTTTTCTTTATTCTACTTCTACCTGGAAAAAAGGATGGATTCATAAAAATTTTTGAATTTCGGTCTTCGTCGGATTTACACGTTTTAGGGGGTCAAAGATTCCAAAAAACACGTGTTTACGAAATGTCTCTCTGTGACATAAATTTTGTGGACACTCTATCTCAAGAATTTATAAACAGAATTTCACAAAACTTTATATTCAGTTAGTCCCTGAAATACACTGGTGGTAATTAGTTTTTGGTGTAAAATCGATCAATAAGTTGCGCTGCTATGTTGCATTTTTTACGATTTACTCAACAGCTATATCTTGATAACTAATACGCATATTTCCATCAAACTTCCGATTCAGTTAGTCCTTAATATGAACTGATGTTTGTTTACATTTTAGTGTAAATGTTTCAAGAAGTGACGCTGCTATGCTGTATCTTTCACAATTTTTGCTATCGTTCTGTCTCAAGAATTAAGGGTGTATTCCAAACCAAATTTCTTATATTCCGATTTATTTTTAAATTCCCTTTTGCTCTCAAGTGCATCAAACTGGCAAATTCTATTATTAAGAAAGTACACAATGTGCCGTGCTTATTGAGTTTTTGATAAATGGAGAAAATATTGCAAAAAAAAAAAAAAAAAAAAAAAGGCAGGCTGTCAAAGATGACGTTTTGAACCGAAGTTTTTGAAGCGGAAGATCTAAAAAAAAAAAATAAAAAAAAAAAAAAAATAAAAATAAAAGATCAGAGTGAGAAAATAATTGTTTATAAATCCAATTCTAATGAATTAGGGGGAAAATTAAATCACACGGCATCTTCAAAAATCATCTTAGCAAATTTCATGTTTCTACTTTTAAAAATGAGTCTGAAAATGTATCAGAAAATTTCGAGCTGTTGCGAGTGGGAACATATTTTTTGGAATCCACCCTTAATGCACGGAATTTAATAAAAGTTTACTTCAGGTAGTCATTCATATATATTGACGCTGATTAGTTTTGGTGTAAATCGCTCAATAGGTGGAGCTGCTATGCTGCATTTTTCACGATTTTTGCAACAACTCCATCTCAGGAACAAATACACGGAATTTAATGAAAATGTATTATCCTGGTAGTCCCTGATATAGATTGATGTTGATTAGTTTTTGGTTCAAATCGCTCAACAGGTGGCGTTGCTCTGCTGCATTTTTACGATTTATACGACAGTTTTATCTCATTAACTAATGCACTAATTTCTGTCGTCGATTCCGTTTGTGATTTTTTTTTCTGCGATGTTTAAAAATTGACATCATAAATATTGAAATCAAAAACATAAAAAAAATAAAGGTACCAAAGCAGCATATCTACGTTCAATTTTCTCTCTGAAAATGACAATCTATTAAAAAAATAATAATTTTTTGAAACTCACACTTTTGTATTATTTATTTATTTATTTATTTATTTTTGAAATACTTAAAATTTTTCACCCAGAATTTAAAATCTAAATACGAAAAGACAAATCACACATGCATAAACATACATTCATCTTTAAGAAGATTTTTTTCAATTTTAAACGATATTGACATTTAACCTTTCAGGCAAATTCGTTTCCAGACATCTCTTCAGGATTTTTTATAGGTAGATTTCGTAAAGAATACTATACCTATTATATTTTCCCCTATGTTGAAATTTCTGAAAACTTTTTGCAGATCCATGCCCATCATGAGTAATAGAATCCAAAGCCCCCCCCCCCCAGTTTAAAACTTTATATAAATATTTATCTGTTCATATTTATTTATTTATTTATACCGTATATACTAGTGTAAATGTCGAAGAATTTTACACAAAATTTGGGAGTTAAAAATAGGAGTCGCTCGACTTATACACGAGTTAGTAAGATTTTTTTCCTTTTCACAGGGCTAGTCCTTTTATGGATCTATGTTGGAGAGACAGGTAAAAACGAACAATGATCAGTCCCTGAGATTGACAAAAAAAGCTCAACAAAAATGTCCCTCTAATTCTTCTGCACCCATTCCCTCATGCAATGCTCCTCAACGCAGGATATTAAATTTCAGCATTTGAATACCCCTTTTAAAAAGAGTTCAACGTGAGAATGCTTGTAGACGCCTCTTCTAAAAGTCCTACAATACAAAGAAGTTTTGTACATTAGCAGTCTAAGGAACTTTTTACTCTGGTAAATAAGGCTTAAGTAGATTTTTCAAAGATTTTTTTCTTTTTAAATATCGAATTGATGGGAATGGGTTTCAAAATAATTTAAACTTCTGCGTTTTTACATAATTATGCTTTTTGAAAATATTACACTTAAAAAACTCTGATTAGAAACGCAGATAAAAGTTATTATTGTTATTACTATTTTATTATTATTATTATTATTATTATTATTATTATATCTTCGATTGCATATCATTTTTCAACATAAGTGCTATTGAAGTTTCAATGAGGAAAGCTTTTTTCTTTTAGCGATGAGAGCCGCTGGCGCCTAGATTTTTGCACTCCTGTATATATCCACGTAATTTCTACAATTTTGCATAAATCTCTTGCAACCTCATACATAAAATCAAGGAGAAGAAAATCTCGGTCATGTTCGTTAATGGCCAAAATCAGACCAAGGAGGTTGGAAATGGGGAAGGGATTTGTGAAAACAGAAAAAACCCATAATTTCACAATTGTGATGTACATAAAATCAATTACCGTTATTATTACTTCTAAGAAAAGTTCTAAAAATTTATCTATGACAGATTTTTGACATCGTTAAAAATGGGCTCAAATTGCGCAAAAAATAATGTTTTAACCCTTTCATGGGCAAGGCTTTTCTGTTCCCAAACTGGTCAAGTAATTAATTCAAACTGCGATTTTTGAACAAACTGATTTAAAAATAATCGAAAACTTTTCGTCATGCATATTATGTGCTATCAAAATTGCAGTAAAAATTTACTGCTACGGTTTGTCAGTTTGAACCTTCAGATTAACCGTTTCCAGACTGCAAAAGACGCCCTTAAAAGGATTAAAATAAAACAAAAAAATCATATCTTCGTCGGTTTACAAGATATTAAATGCAATTAAATTTATTATAAATCTTCTTAATATTATCTACAACTTTTATATTGACAAGTTGTTCATGGGACCAAGTCTAACAAAAAAAGAATCATAAAGGGAGAGGAGGTTAGAGAAGAAAAGAAGTCACAGTAACATAATTCTGATTAAAAAGGCGCTTACTGAAAATTGAATTAAAAACTCATCAAAAGCGGCTAGATGAAAATGCGTTTATTTCTAATCTTGATTTCCTTTTTTTAAAAATTAGTAATTAACTTTCAAATATACCTTACGGCTATATTTTGAGGCGGTAGGGGCTTTTTCTAATTATTTGCTTAAATCGTAAATTACGCATGTCAGTATTGCTCTTAAGAGCAATCAATTGATGTGCAGCACTTTTAACACTAAATATCAGCCTTTTTGTATGAAAATTAAACACGGAGTTTGAAATCACCACATTTGTATTTCATAAAATTTTTAAATCGTTTAGACAATAATAAATATCTTTTAAAATAATTTAAATGTATTTATTGGTAGTCGATAAAAAAGAAAAACAGAAGAATTCTTCTGCAAGCTTTTTATACTAGATTTCCGTTTAAAAATATAAAGTTGTTCCAATTAATGAACGGTTTTATTTCAGGTGTTTTTAAAGCTAATATTTTGATCCCGACTAAAGCTAGGCGAGACACCTACTATTTATATGTTGTTAAGCACCAGTGTATTTATATGTTGTTATTTATTGTTGTTAAGTTTATAAGTTGTTAAGTTGTATGTCTTTGCAAATTAGTTATAGGGAAAAAAAAGAATCTTCCACGCATTCATTTTTATCGAGGAAAATAAAAATAGTAATGTAATTGGAAAATGTTTCCTTAAAATTTTATTAGTTTGAGGGAAATATTTCTAGATTTCGAGAAAGAATCGTAAATATTCCAAGCTAAAACATGGTTTTACTTTAAATTTTGAGTCTTGAGCAAATTTTAGCTTTGGATATGAAATTGGAATCCACTCGCTCAAGAATTATTAAAATTATAAATGTATAACTTTATTTTGCACCCTGAATATTTTTTAACATTAGTACAAATCATCCTTAAAATATTACAATTTTTATACATTTTAGCAACATTTTCATTTTAAATATGAGCTTTGACATTAATAACCGAAAAAATTGTTTAACTATGATTGCAGCCAAAATTTGTGCTTAAAAACAATTTTAAGGACATAAGAGAGATTGCTCGCCAACTAGCAATTGATTATAATCAAAATCTAAGATGCATTATGTTTATAGGGACATATTTCTTAATTCCTTAAATTTGACTAAAATTAGCCGAAATTTTCGTTTACAAATGTATAAAAAGTATTAGGATTGTCAAGCTTGTAAAAAGTTTACCTTTTATATTAACACTGTTTGTAAAGCAGAATTTGATTCGATTAAAGAAGACGGTGCTGATTAAACAAATGACAAACGTTGTTTTCTTAATAAAAAAAAGGACTTATTCAATAGTACAGTGATTCAAATAAGCGGCAAATTTCCATATGTTTAATTGTAGGAGGGGGGCCGTATGTTTAGTCTGCCCAGGAGCCCGTGAAACCTGTTACCGGCCGTGCACACTAGAAATTCAAATTGCCACACCTCAGCCATTTTTTAAGATATGAAGGAAAGAAAAAAATGCTCCGACCCTTTTTTTATAAAGTTCAAACACATAAAAAACGCTTAATTTTTTCATTTTTTGTACTTCATTTTTATTTTTTAGTTTTTTAGTTTTAAATGGCCACAGGGCCGGTTAGAGGGGGGGGGGCACAGTGGGAAACTGCCCAAGGGCAAGGGCACTGGGAACAAGATGGGGCCCGCACCGTATCAAACAACTATAGAGATTACATAATATTACAAATCTGAACTTGCACACATTTTTTTAATTATTATTCACAAGTTAACTGGAAAAATGTTTCCCAGAATTGTTGTGATAATATTTTCCCCCAAGACATAGAACCATTGGTAAAAGAATCCCTGCATAAGAACCATTACTAAAAGAATCCCTGCATAGAACATGGAACAAGACAAATATTATCTCTTCTTGTTTTGTACTGAGGTGAGTACTAATCTAAATCTGTCACTTCATTCATCATTCTTTTTACAAACAACCAGGCACTTCCTGTTTTCCTAAGAAATTCAGAAAGAACCCTTCTTTGACCACGGATTGCCATACCCATGCCTTCAGGCCAAAGAGCCTGTGGACTACAACGGGTCTATCTGATACTGGCAGCTAGACCGACTCAATTATCGGACAAACGATGCGACAGTTAGGGCACGGCCCGCGCTAATTGGGGTCTCCTAGGGAGTTCCGATTTACTGATTACCGAATAGCTACGAGAAGTACATGCTTCCCTTAGAAAGTTTTGAAGGGGCCCAAAATTGAGAACACAGGGGGCCCTGAATTTTGCATGGAATTAACTTAATTCTAAAATTTTACCTAATTTCTTTTCAAATTATTAATTATGCATATATGCATATATATATAATTTGTATTATTTAAGTGCTTCGTAAATGCAAATAACAAATTAATTTTTCATGTAAAAGATCAGTTTTTGTACATTATTTTAGATAAATTTTTATTTTACATATTGAATTTTAGAATTGTTAAATTTAGCTTATATGTACAAAAAAAAATAGCTATTGCCGTTATTGAAAGAAGTATATCAAAATATTGACACTTTATGTTGTGCATACATTTTTAATTCAATGTTTCCATCCAATTATATTTTTTATATTAGCCCCATGCTAATCTCTTTTAGCATATTTTGCTTGATTGTATTCAATTTTAATGTAAAAAGAAAAAAAAAGGGGGGGGGGGGAATATTGATTAATGAAATACATATGAAATCAAGTGAGCCATTCTTTTGAATAATATTTATAGCAGTGGTGAATTTCCAGGTATCTCGAATGTAAATTCTTTACAAATGAAAGAGGGCCCCCGAAATGACACTGTGCTTCCCATAGCATCAGAGCTTAAACGGGCCCTGCCTTTTTACAGGGAAATATTGTTTTGAAATACCATTTCCTCTGTACAAAATAACATTTTCCCCATGATTTGTTTTTAACACTGGAACCGCGGAGACGGGTCATTTTGACCCGTATTCTGTGAAAAGATGTCGATTCGAACCAGATAAATCTTCTTAAAATAATTTACATGCAAGCTGCCTAAAAATTATTTAAACTAAGTAAGTTAAATAGACTTAAATACAAATTCTGATGTGAATTATTTTTATAAAACTTGGGTAAAATTTCCCGCGGTTCTAGTGTTAAATATTTCTTTTGAGAATTTCTGAAAGTTGAAGTTGGTATACTTTTCAGAGAGTGTGTAATTTTGACAATCTCGAAAATAACCATTCACACAAAAAATCACAAACTATCTTATAAAATTGGTTCACTAATTTATTAATGGTTTTTATAATCTTCGATTAACCCTTTATCTACGGACGGTACTTATAAGTCCATTAAAATTATTCATTATAAAATTCTTTTAATACGTCAATTAGTTGTAATACTGTTTAGAATGAGTTACAGATACATTACTTTATTTTGTTCCAAAAGCATTATTAGTTACACAAAACAAATATATTTTTAAAAGTATAATTTCTTTTCCCTTTGTATTTTTTCAGCTTTATTGGCGCTGAGGGAGGGGGATGGGGATTTTTCAATTCGGAAATACAGTCGGCTCTCGTTAATTCAAAATCGGATAAATCGAATCTTCACTTAATTCGAACTAAACGTTAAGTTCCGAAATTTTCAATGGCAGAATAATGTTAAAATTTTCAGCTAATTTGAACTCATTTTCTCTTGATATCGTTTAATTCAAACTAACGGGAACTCCAATTTTTCATTTTTCCTTTTTTTTTTTAACTCCAGATCCTTGAAATAACTTGATTTCTTTCATTTTAGTAAAAATTGTTCTGAATTAGTATACACATAATCCCATCCATTTGATATCCGCTTTCTAATTATCCGTATGCAGACCCTGACTATCGCACGGGCACTCGAGTTCTATGCCCTGGGAACGAAATTTCTGTGGAACACAAAACATTTCCTATTTCATCTAAATTTATATTATAAAAATCATAATTGCGGAACGAAAAGTGATATTAATTCTGTAAAATGACAAAAGTATACATCAATTTATGTTTAAAAGCACGTTTCAATAAATAGTAGAATTTCTTTCTTAATTTTTATTTATGGAACTGTTTTTCAATTTTCGAGGAAACTTTTTTTCAGATAAGTGTATAATGTGTGAAAAAACTACTATCAGTAAATTAACTAATCTACGGGGGCACGAAAATTTGAAAGTGCCCAGGGCATAGAAACTTGTTAGTCGGACCTGTCCGTATGTCTGTAAATGACACATCCACCTCTTCTTCCATTGCGATTGTTCCTAATTCCTTAATTGGTTTATGTATTTATGTATTTTAATTTAATGTTAAGTCACATTCTAACTTGAACAGCTGAAATGAATTTAGAAAATACTATAATTCCTTTGTAAAAGAACTCTTTTAATTATGTTTTTCTGTCATACTTACCATAATTCGAACATTTCTTATGGTCCCAGTAAGTTCGAATTAACGAGAGCCGACTGTATTTCTACATTTATATTGTAAGAACACCATATTTGTACATTTTATAATTCTACAAAATACGAAGAAAACAATTTAAAATAAAAGATTTGAGTGGGTTATAAATATTGCACAAAATCCCTGTAAATTTAAATTTAATTAATCCTTCTAAATAATTCAATCCTTCTAAAATCCTTCAAAAATTTATTAAATGATTAATAAAGAAAGCGTCTTTTCAATATGGGCGTATATCCAAAAATTGGACCAAAACCGTTAATTCAGTATGAAAAACCCATTTACCTAAATTAAGAGCCTCCGTCTGATCAATGAATCCCCAAAATCAATTCCTTGTCACTTTTTTTCCTGTAACTTTTTTTCCGTAAACTTTTTTCCGTGTCACTTTTCTCCGATTTTATAGTTTATGTCACTTTTTTCTGCTTACCTACCAGATGGGGGAAATGGTATCCAGATGCACTAAGTAGCTGCCACTTGTTTCGTCGGTCACTTCGTGATAATTTAAAAGCAATGATCTTATACAGGATGAATGGATATATGTTTATAATAATTGATTTATACTTGAAATGATATAATCACATGAAGAATTTTAAATTTAACTATAGCGAATTGTTAAATGACTAATTTTATAATTCATATTATTAATGAAATAAGGTCAGGCAAAGTTAGTTTTAACGAGAAACAACATCATCACTGAATTGAATCGTGTTTAAAACAGCCATCACTTTAAAATAATCTAAAAATTCGTCGGAAAACAATTGATAACAATAAATTATAAATACAATCAGTTACAAAAAATCAAACCTGTGGAATTAATATATTAAAGTGTTTTTTAAATATAATAATAAGTTTTTGCATTATGAAATTAATAATTTTAGGAATATATAATTATATTCGATTTATATTTATATCTATTCTAAGGAAACTTTAAATGTTGTTTAGAAAGCTAATATTTGCTCTTCACTGAAATACAGTGTAATCAAAGTTGCGTTCTCTTTAAATTATTTCTGAATGGAAAAATACAATTTAAATCAATGTCCAATGCATAATTTTATTTTGTTTGCTTCTGTGGAGTTATCGGCTGTTTGAAAATTGTTTTAGCTCTAATTAATACATTTTACTCATCATATGGATTTTAAACGGAATCAAGAATAATTTTACTTATGGCATTTTCCAAAATATGTTCAATAATGTCAAAACAGCAATGAGAATCCAAGAAAATAATGCGCATGTGCTATCCATCAGTTTTCTTTATTAATAAATAAATCAAGTTATTATTATTTTTTAATGAATTGAAGAATGCTATCTATATTTTACATTAATCATAACAACAACCTAAGACTAAATCTTATGGAATGGAGAAAAGTTCAGTTTTAAGTAGGCTTTTTTATCCCTTTATGTCCCGACGTCACTTTAAAGCACCTTTAAAATAATTTGTTTTAAAATGCATGTAATACTCGATTAGTAGTAATACATTTTAGAATGCGTTCTAAATACTACTTTACTTCATCTTATCTCAAGAGCATAATTGGTTGAACAAACAAAAATATTTTTAAAAGGACGATTTCTTTTTCATTTGCATTTCTCAGCTTTCTTAGCGTTGAAAGATTGTGGGGGGAAATTTTCAATTAAGTATCATTTTATAATTCTAGAGTAAGACCATTATGTTTGTACATTTTGTAATTCAATAAAAATCTAAAAAAGTATTTAAAATAAAAATTTGAGTGCAGTTATAAATATTGCATAAAATTTCTACAAACACAAATTTAATTAATTAATTTTAACTGTCAAAACTCTTTTAAATTTTATTAAGAGGAACTTCAGTCATGAGAAAAGACCCGCTAGCTTATGCTAATCCAATGGAAAAGATTTATAAAGATATCTCGATTGAATTTCAATATTTTTAATATTTTTTCTTAGATGATCTGTATGCAGGCCGTTTCTTACTTTTTCGATTTTGATTATATGTTTTTTTCTCATGAATATGCTTTCACTTTCGAAACCGGTTCCGAAAATAAAAGTGTTTTCACTAAAATTATCTGTAAATAAAATCGAAAAAATCTCTAATATTCAATGAAAAAAATCATTTAAAAACTTGTAAATTCAAACGAGATATATATTTTTTAATTTCTTCCACAGGATTAGCATTATCGAACGGGCCTTTTCTCTTGACTGAAGTAGCCTCTTAATTAATTGTGTACATCTTCTTATGTAGATTCAAAAATTCACAAAAAATGCTTCAGAAGATGAAATTATCATGAATTCATAATTTGGGAAATACAGGGTTCGGAGGTACACCGCTCTTAATTATTTTCCGGTGATCACGAATATTTTCCATTTAGGAAAACTCCATTTTAAAGAGGTTTCGCTTTAATCGGGTTCCTTTATAGACAGATCCATTTTATCAGTTTTTAAAGTATTTAGTTTGCTTAATTACTGCATTAATAATTGCTAAAAGATGTTAGCCCCCCAAAAAAAAATTTCGGAGTCCACCCCTGACATGATTCGCTGGTTGGCACATGATTCGCGCCCTGCTCTGAAATTACAGATTTTTTTTCTTTTACGCAGATTTATTAATAGAATAGGTTCATACAGAAAATTCATTTTTAAAAATGTCGATAAAGTGCGTTTTGAAGTTTACGTCCTCATATATATTATATAATTTTAGAGTTACATTTTAAGTGTCGTCTACAAATTTCTAGATAAATAAACCGTATGATTATTAGCGGAAACAATAAAAACTATACGCAGAAAGGATATATAGCCAGGATTCTTAGGTTCTCGATGAACCTAAAAAATATTCTAGCACTCCATGTATGTCCCCTCTACTGTGATATCAAAATGACGTACGGGGGCAGATATACTGGGGGTAGATATCAGGCTCTCGTAGAAAGTGAAATTCTGCAGCACTGGATATCTTCCCCCTTCTAATGCAGAGCTCAAAATGGCGGACGGGGGCAGATATACTGGGGGCAGATATCAGGCCCTCGTAGAAGTGAAATGCTGCAGCACTGGATATCTACCCCCATCTAATGCAGAGGTCAAAATGGCGGACGGGGGCAGATATACTGGGGGTAGATATCAGGCTCTCGTAGAAAGTGAAATTCTGCAGCACTGGATATCTTCCCCCTTCTAATGCAAAGCTCAAAATGGCGGACGGGGGAAGATATACTGGGGGCAGATATCAGGCCCTCGTAGAAAGTGAAATGCTGCAGCGCTGGATATCTACCCCCTTCTAATGTAAAGGTCAAAATGGCGGACGGGGGCAGATATACTGGGGGCAGATTTCAGCATTCCCTAAAAAAGTGATAAAATATTCTCCTTTAGTCATTCATTGTCGGTTGACTACGGGGGAGATCTTTTTCGACCTGTGTAAACACTGGGCAAACATGTAGGGCAAAGGAATTAAAATTTTAATGTTTTTTAATAATATCTGACCAACTAATTGGAATTTCGGGATGTGAATGGGCGACTCGGAATCCCGGAATTTTTTCCCTTCAATTCAAAACAAACGTGATGTTTCTCCGTTTCCGGGATCGAAAGACGTACGTTACATACATACAACATACAACGTACGTACACGTGGGCGTAATCTGGCGGGGGCCAGGGGGGGCACATGCTCCCCTAGTTTTCCAGGAGCAGGGGCAAGACTTACTTTTTGCCCCTCCAGTTTTTTGTATTATTTTGTGGTTAAGGGCCGATTTATATTTCAATTTTCTCTTTTTTTTAACCATTTATGTGTTATATTTTGGGTAAAAACTAGATTAAATGCTGGATAATGCCAAAAATCCAACAGCAACTTCTTTACGTTTATATCAGTAGTTTCCGAACTGTATCTTAGAAAAAAAAAATTAAAGCCATAGTCTATATTCAATAAAAAATATTTCATCTGCTCCTTTTCTCCGCTCCAGAAATGTTGAACCTATCAGCTCTTTTTCATTTTAGAGTTGTTTGTATGTATGTGTGGGATAGATCTCCTGACTACTTCTCGAGGATTTCATTATTTACATTTTCTAACCTCATGATTATACAGGGTGTTTCAGCGAAGTGCGGACAAATTGTAAGGGGTGATAGAAGGCATGATGACAAACATTAGGGCATAGGAAACCATGGGGCGCAAACGTCTTCAGTAGGAGCCAGGAGGCATCAAAGTTTAGCGTCCAAAAGATCAAGCGATGATAAAACACGGAAAAAAGGTCGATTCATTTCCAGTTTTCGCTGTAAACTTTGTTTATAACGAAAGTTTGTCCAAAAAATTTTTTAAAGGGAATTGTCAAAAAATGACGGTAGAAGGCGCTGTAGACTTTGGAGTACGAACATCTACGTTTTACTGATTTCTTTTTTATTCTGTTAACATTTTTTTAAAGATTGGAACTTAACTTAAATTTTGAGTATAAAATTGGAATCATCCCAAACGGTTAAGATGTGTAAATTGAGCTGTGAATAAGGGGGGGGGGGGTTAAAATGCTCATAATCAATGAGCAAAGTAATCGATTTTGTTGTGGTTTGAGTGCAGGTCATTCCCTTAGTAATTGATTTATTCAAAATGACGTACAGTTTTGGTGCCCACATTTTTAGATACAGGGCGCCGCCGATACTTTTCCGACATTTCATTGACATTATCCCTGAGTATTTTACTAACAGGCCAGCATACTTGCAGGAAGTGTTAGGGATGTAAAAACTACTTGTAATCGCATGAGAATGTAATGTTGGAAATGCTTTGTTTGCGAGTTGCATTCAAGTGCATACGTACGTCATTGCTGTAATGGGCGGGGGCCCTATCGTGTTGAAACCGCATGGTCGAACGCTTGGCAGCGGGAACGTGGGCATCGACCAACAACTGCGGCAATACTCGCTGCAAGAAGATCAGATATTCAGGACCACGCAGACGATTCGGCAACAGGTATGGTCCCACCAGATGGTCTCCTACGACGCCAGCCCACACATTTACTGCAAACCGTACCTGGGCTGCACGAGTTCTGATTGAATGTGGATTCTCCCTCGACCACGTATGGCTGTTGTGCAAATTGCACACTCCCTCCCGCGTGAAGCTCGCCTCATCAGTGAACAGAATGCTGCGTGGAAAACAACGATTTACAGTGCGCATCTGTACGTACTACCGTGCAAAAGCCAATCTTGCATCAAAATCTTCTCTTTGCAGTAACTGCACTTGCTGGATATGATAAGGGTGCATGTCATTGCTATTCAGAGTCCGCCAGACGCTCGTATGTGAAATACCGACATGAGTAGCAATTCCGCGCGTACTCATACTGGGATTGTTCTCTACCACTTCCAGTACAGCCTTCTCGTTGTTTGTTGTTCTGACTGTTCGCGAGGGTTCCTGTGTATCCCCGATCAAAGATCCCTTGTCGGACAATAGCTGGTGCAAGCGCGCAAAGTAGGCGTGACCGGGAGTTTGCCTCCTAGGATAACGGTGGGCGTATAAGCGCTGTGCGGCTCTCCCATTTAATTAGCAGCCTCGTATGCCAAATGCATATCAGCTAACTCGGCGTTCGTGAACCATTCCATTCTACTACCTCTCATTCGGAAGGCGAAATGAAGCTTCCCATCAAGGGAGGCAGCAACAACTGAGTGTGCGCAGGCAACATCGTTTGATGTCTCCGTTTACGTACAGACATCTGGTATCGCGTACACTAACTAAAAACTTCCGAGCATGTTTTGCTGTACTTAGAATAATACTACATGTATTTTTATCCTGTTCGCGTCATTTCTTTGGGTTTTGTGCTGCCCGTATCACCTAAGTGTAAAAAAACGCAATTCAATACATACGTGAAATTTTGCTACTTATTCATTCTGGACGATTCCGATTTTGAGATAAACATTTAAATGAATGTTCAAACTTTGCTAAACATTCAACATAACTACAAATATCCCGTCAAAAAATACTGGTTGTTCATTACTCCTAAGTTTGAAGAACGTTTTGCAATCGCCTTTTGCAGTAAAACCTTACAATAAAATGTTTTGTATCACATTCACCTTTTGCTGATTTTCTGCTTCTTTCTGTTGCGATTTTTTCCGTTTCTTTTAACCACAACTCGCAAACAAAGCATTTTCAACGCTACATTCCTATGCGATTACAAGTAGTTTTTATATTCCTAACACTTCCTGCAAGTATGCTGGTCTATTAGTGAAACACCCAGGGATAATGTCGATGAAATGTCGGAAAAGTATCGGCGGCACCCTGTATCAAAAAATGAGGGCACCAAAACTGTACGTCATTTTGAATAAATCAATTACTAAGAGAATGACTTGCACTCAAACTGCAACAAAATCGATTACTTTGCTGAGTGATTATGAGCGTTTTAACCCCGCCCCCTTGTTCACAGCTCAATTTGCACATCTTAACCGTTTGGGATTATTCCAATTTTGTACTCAAAATTTAAGTTAAGGTCCAGTCTTTAGAAAACTGTTAACAGAATAAAAAAGAAATTAGTAAAACGTAGATATTCGTACTCCAAAGTCTACAGCGCCTTCTACCGTCATTTTTTGACAATTCCCTTTAAAAAAATTTTTGGACAAACTTTCGATATAAACAAAGTTTACAGCGAAAACTGGAAATGAATCGACCTTTTTTCCGTGTTTTATCATCGCTTGATCTTTTGGACGCTAAACTTTGATGCCTCCTGGCTCCTACTGAAGACGTTTGCGCCCCATGGTTTCCTATGCCCTAATGTTTGTCATCATGCCTTCTATCACCCCTTACAATTTGTCCGCACTTCGCTGAAACACCCTGTATGAATACACCTGGCTTTATCATCGCGTAATTCAAGGTATCAGTCACACATTAGTAATTCACGTTGATTCATGCCACTTTCGCCGAATTTTCACACTCTTACCTCCTGCTGTTTCTTGATGGTTCCTACTAATGAATGGCGCGTGACTTCCTTTAAAAGCCGAAAAGTTTTAAGCCGAAAAAAGGGGACTGATAAAAATTAAATGCATTTACGACCGTCGTTATTTTCCAATGGTTATTTTATTTATTGCACACATATATTATTTGCTTTCTGATATTTAGATAATTTGAAAACATTAATACTTATTTTGGATTTGATTTATAAAAGATGATTATATAATAATTTATTAATAATAAAAACCAGAGTATATATATAATTAGCTAGGATAATTGCTGTGTTGCACATCTCCTTGTGTATTATCATTGAGATTTATACTATGTGGTTTCTGATACCTCTTTATAGGAAATTCCATTATAAGTTTGCAATATTATTATCTAATAATTTCATATAATGATACAATGTCATAAAATATAAAGATATAATATAATGATTTATGACTAATATTAAATGTATATTGGTTTTGATTATATTCCTTTTAATTCATTTTTTCATGCGTTTAAATGATGCATATTGTATTATATAGATATATATATATTTGTGTGTGTGTGTCGGTGGGGGGGGGGGCAATCTCGAAAATACTCTTTCGCTGAACATCTATTTTAGCCTAGTTTAAAAAACAATTTCGATTAATACTTTTTAAATAAAGATTTCCTTTCAACGAAATTAATATAAAAAAGTAATTCTGCATAAAAACCCATTCATCTAATTGAGGGCGGATGGAAGGGGGGGGGGGTAATCGTCCTTTCCTAAAACTAATCAGGCAAGCGTCTTTTCAGTATGAACGTATATCCAAAAATTGAACCAAAACTGTTAATTCAGCATAAAAAACTCATTTACCTAAATTATGAGCCCCCCCCCCCCGATCCCCCTATCATACTTAACCAATAATCCCCAAAATCAATTCGTTGTCACTTTTTTCCGGTAACTTTTTTTCCTTGTCACTATTTTCCTGTCACTTTTTTCCATGTCACTTTTTTCCGCTTTTGTAGTTTATGTCACTTTTTTTCCAATAACTTTTTTCCGGTCACTTTTTTTCCTAGATTCAAGGAAATCACACGGCACCTCATACATTTATTCAAAAATCCCTTTTGGCAAGTTTCATATTTCTACTTTTAAAAATATGTCTGAAATTGTATCAGAAAATTTCGAGCTCTTGAAGGTGGAAAAGCGTTTTTTCGAATACACCCTTAAGAGCGAGTATTACTCGCGCTCAGAGTGTTCCGTACAATAAATATACGTATTATTATTTTAAAAAATAGTTTCTGAAAGAATAATAACTGAAATAAAAAGAATATTGCCCAGTTAAACTGATGGCATTGAGCTCACAGGCTACGCATACTAATAGTATACTAATAGTATATATATATATATATATATTAAAATAATGAAAATTCGAAAATAATAATAATAAATAATAAATAAATAATAAAAAATAATAAAAAAATCAAATCAAATAAAAATAAAAAATCAATCAGAAAATTAGTAAAATTAAAAGAATAATAAGCGCACTTTACACACCGTTTGCTTGAGATGCGTAAATATATATATATATGATTCATATGCATAGTTTTGTTCTTAAAAACTTTAATGGACCTTTTCTGACCGACTTTAACATAAAATTTTTTTTTATATATAGTTCTCCGATTTAAAAATTGTAAGTATGCGTGATAAAGACATTAATTTAGCAAAGACGATTGTTAATAATTTTGTTTTAATTATCTGAAAACTATACTAATTTCTAACTTATATTTTAGACGAAGCCTATAAAATACAAGCATTAAAATTAAAAATATTAGTACTTATATAAAATAACACATATTTAAACAATATTATTGTTATTTAGTAAAATCTAAATCCCAAAAAAAACTTTTTTTTTTTTTTTTTTTGAAACAACACAAAGAAGATTGGTTTTACCCAAATAAGTAAACAGTACAGAAAATTTAAACATTTTATAATTGTTAAACTTGATGAAAATAATATAAAAATATAAGAAACAGAAAAAGTAGCACATGCACTTTGTTACTCTTGAAGGTGTAATCTCTTCTTCGTATTTAATTATTATTGTTATTACCATTTAATTTTGAATAAGTAAATTAATTATGCCTGAAAACTAAGAATTTTGAAAATAATTTGTACAAATAAGTAGTTAGACATAGATTTCATTCAAAACAACATTTTTTATAGTTGAACTAATCATTGATTATAAGGTTAATGTATTTCTTTCTAGGAAAAGCACTGAAAGTGAATTAAGAAATAACTGCAGTAAAATTTTTCACAAACTCAGGAACAATTAAGCTTTAAATTCCTCATATGATAAAGAAGTAAAATGCATTTTTTCTTTACATATAAACAGAGGTAACTTAATAATTAATATTTAATTTTACAAGGATTACATGTATTGGATTCAAGTGCTATGTGTCAAAATATTTTCGAAAGTGAGTCAGAAATCAACATTTCACAAAAAGTGAAGTATATATCGTGGAAATACTTTGACAACAAGAAGAGTACACACAAAAGATAAGTGGAAAATACTAATTGGTGCGACTAGAGAATTAACGACTTCTTGGCTTGATTTTAAAAATCACCAAATTGACAATTTTTAGGGTTTCGTTCATCTGACGACACCCTATTCGCCTCTGTCCGCTGTCTGTCTCTCTGTCTGTCAGTCACAGAGTCCGTACACAAAAACTATATATGTCAGGGCGTTAAAATTTCGTGTATTTATAGCTGAATACCTATTGTCACACAACAAATCATAAAATTTTGGTAAAGACTATTATTTTAAATAAAATATTTTTTAAAAAATCATTAGTCCATTTTTTTAAGTTTTTTTCTTCTAATTGTTGCAACCAAGTTTAAATAGATATAAAATTCTTTATTTTTTATGCTTTAAAAAGAAATGGAATACTTCTGTTGCCACAATTACAAAATTGGTATTAAAAATTACAAATTAATTAAGATCTCAAAAATAAATCGAGATACAGCTTTTGAACACATTGCATTTAAAAGTGCATTTTTCCCCCTATACGATGGTTGAAAAATTGAAAATGTGCGATATTTATAAGTTTAAAAATTTGCAGTAGTGTTAATTTCAAAATTTAAATTTCATTTTTTCTAATTGTTGCATGCAAGTTTAAATAAAATTGTTAGGTATGTAACATACACTGTTAAAACTAAAGGTTGCATATGGCATTCCAAGAGGTGAAATACTTGTCCCGTCAGTGACACACTTAAGGGAGCCAGAATTACACCCCTAGGGCACCTCTAGGGGTGCAATTCTGGCTCCTTTAGGGGTGTCGCTGACGGGACAAGCCTTTCAGCCCTACGAGTGACATATGCAACCTTTAGTTTTAACAGTGTAATTGATTAAATAAATCACGTGGAAAACGTTTTTATTTCATCACATTACATCATTTTTATCCTCTATTTTGACATTCGAAATGAAACATTTTTTTTTAAATTAAATTTTTATTCATTAAATTACTAGCGGCCTCTGGCCATTGGTTTGATCTCCCTTACATTTATGCTAAGCTTTGTAACATTTTGCTTTTATATATAATTTTATTTAGTTGTATACCTTCACTAAATCTGTAAATACTGATGGAGAAATGATCAAATCTATGCGATCAAAGCATCATTTAGGGGAAGAATTCAATATTCTGTTCTATTTGGTACGATTGGTGAATAAATCCGAAATGGCGTCGAAAACTACTTTTCGTTTGTTAATTTAATGATAAAATGTTTTGAAGGAGATATTAAACGAAACCCTATGTGCGATCTGCAATCACACTTATACACATCATTGTTTATATTATTTATTTACATCATTTACGTCATTATTTACATTATTTAACAATGTTTATATGATTCGTTTACATTATTTGTTAATATTCATTTACATTCGACCTGATAGATTGGATGGATAGAATTGACGAATTCATCGCGTCGCCAACATGTTATGCGTCAAAGAGTCGTTAATTCTGCAGTTTAGCCTATATGTTTCTGAACAAGATATTTTAAAAATACAAATATATAGCCAATAGGTTTAACATTAGAGTGAGGAGTTTAAAGTCTCACTGACGGTTTGACTTGAGGCTCCTGTCCCTAGCTGACGAAGCGCTCGCGAGCTAATGCTATTCCTACGGGGAGGTTATTTTCTAATATCTGGTTTGCATTTTGACTTTTTTATTTTATTATTTTTTTATTATTTATTTACTTATTTATTTATTTATTTGCATTGCATTGCTGAGGTACATGCCGACATCTCTCTTTTTTACTTTTTCGATTTTGTGTGCAGACATTTTTTTAAAAAGCATTTTCCCTTTCGAAATCAGTTTTGAAAGTGAAACAAACTTTATGAATTCAAAATCGAAAAAATAAAAAAATGAGCGATTTAGAGATATACTTCAGCTGTGCAGTGCAAAAAAAATTATTTTAAAAAGTCAAAATGCAAGCTAGATATTATAAACAAATCTCCCCATAGGAATAACATTAGCTCGTGAGTGCTTCGTAGGGTAGGGACAGGAGCCTTAACAATGGACAATGGAGAGTGTTTGAGCCATGCGACAGTGTTTTTTCTGACCATTTGTTGGCTATACTGTGTCGTACAGCCTCAACTTTTTTTCAATCTCTCCTTTTATTGTCCAACACTACGCGATTGTTGGGCAATTTTACGAACGATAATATTGTTAAAACTGCAAAATAGCATGTCACTGCAACAATGTTTGCATATGTCAACAATACAAATAAACAAGTCTAAAACTGAACAAAACACAACAATTGAGTCTTCATAATCAAAAAACGGATAGCAAATAACTTGTAATTTTATGATTATTTAAAAAAGTGAATTTTTGAGATATATTTTTATGAAAAAGTTATTAATCATGGAGTATTTCAAAAAAAAGCGTAGAACTGGTGTAATAAACACGAAAACATGCGACAGAATGATAGAAATTGTCAACCATATGGAGAAACAAGGATTTGGATTCATAGAAGAAATTGGTAGAGGATCGTTCGGTTCCATATTGAAGGTTAAAAATAAAGCAACGAATGAAGAATTGGCCGTGAAAGCAGTGCAAAAAACTTATGCTACAGAGGGTGAAACCACTTTGTGGGAAAATCTGGTTCACCCACATATCCTGGAATTGAAAAATTTCCAATTCGTCCATCACGCAGACTCATGCATATTCATTACAGATGTTTATCCGAAAAATTTGGAAGAAGCTATTTTGGAATCCAATATCACAAAAAACAAAAACGCGTCGACACAAGTTATAAGTTGGTTAGCACAGATCTTGGAGGCCGTCAACTATCTCCATGGCAGGAATCTTTCGCATAATGACATAAAAATGAACAACGTGCTGATTTCAAGTCAAAACTGTGCGGTGCTCTCGGATTTTGGGTTTCTTTGCAGCGCTGAAAAACCCATTCGAAAGTGAGTAGATATCTTTGTGACAAGCATCTGTTTTACAACACAAAACAAATTTTCCAGCTGTTACCATCCTTCATTGGAAATTTTCTATTCGTGCTATTTATGAATTCTTATGATTAACCCTTTCCGGCATGGGCAAAATCTGAGAGTAAAATGAGAAATTATCGACTGACACCGGGATTCACAAACGAATTTTTTCGATATTTTTAATCCCTTAATTTAAGCTTTTATTGTAAAAGCAAAATTTTACTAAAATATTATTGGTGCCGTTTGCAAGATTGGAATGAAAATTAGGTATCCCAGACCGGGCACAGTGTGCCGTAAAGGGTTAAAATAACAATAATAATAATATGTGAGAACATGTCCAATTGGTTATGTTTTCCTGATTGCGCAACCCCTTCAGTTGAAAAAATTTCATTTGTATTATTTCTTTGTCAATTAATGTAAAAGAAATGTGTATAATAAAATCTTTATTTTGTATTAACTTACATATTAAAAGAATCAGCACTTGCAAAGTAAGAATGACGTAGAATCTAACCCCGAAAGCAAGCTAATATCAGTTGAATTGGAATGCAATGATGCATTTAGTTTCAGTTTCAGCTATGTGGGGAGGCCTACCAAATAGCTTAAGCTCAACAAGCCCCACCTAGCTGGGTGAAACAACTATGCTAAAAGCCCAACATGGACTAAGACAGAAATGCCAAAAGGAAAGGAGAATCTCCGTAGTATACGGAGTAAGGAGAGACCAGGGCACTATTGAATGGCCCCAGACCGCCGTCAAAAATATATTAGATAACAAATGAAAGAATATAATTTTAACACAATGACAACGCGTAGCCCTAGCTATTCAGTGCGTGCTCAAAAAGTAAACATAATTGAAGAATTCTTCACAGTGATAAATACAAAATTATATGTACAATATAAATAATTAAGATAAACCTATGAGCATATTCATAACCAGAAGTTGTAATAATCATATTTCTAACTTAAATAATACTTAATGATGATAAATTTTCTTAGCTCTTAAAAAAAAAGTAATAGGTTAAGACAATTTAGAGATAGTTGAATGGAATAAATAAAATAAGCAGAATAATATAAGTAAGAGTAATAAAATAAGAACAAAAAGATGATAATATAAAACTTGTTAATTTTGCTAATGATAATTTAGTAGGTTAGAGTTCTATTTAAAAATGTTCTTATGATATTCTAAATGTCCTCATCATCTATTAAATCCAATGGTGGCATTTGAAAAAGCCCTTGATTTCTTTCCAATAATGTTATGCAGTCTATAATTTTTTGAACTAGTGCAGGTTGTTTTAATATCAGTTGAGACCAAGGGGAAAAGGATATATTTTGAGATCGTCTATTATGATAAGTTGAAGTTAAAGAGCATTCAGTTATATAATGCAAAGAGGAACCTATTTTTCCACAGGTACATCTTGGGGACTATGTCTTTCCGATTTTAAAAAGGTAAATCGGGAAAGGTCCATGGTTTGACGCTAATAAATATAAATTTCTATGTGATAACAAAAGATTTTCAGAAATTGTTGGTATTAATTGAAAAGTGAATCTGCCTCTATCATCTGTGTTCCATATATCTTACCAGTCACGTATAAGTTTTAATTTTAATTGGCGCTTTAAATATGATGGTGGAAAGGGAATAAATTCTTGTTTTGTGTCTAAATCTGATATTGCTGCTTTCGCAAGTTCATCTGCTTTTTCGTTTCCATAATTGCCAGAATGACCTTTTAACCAGGAAAAATAAACTATTTTTGTTGTGTTTTGAAGTAGCTTAATGATTTCTTGAGCTGTTGCTAATTTTTATGTTAAATCTTCTAAGGCATAAAGACTAGAGAGGCTAACAGTATGTATTTTTGCAGTATTATAATCAGTTTGAAGGAACCAGTTTAGTGCTTTAAATAGTGCCGTTGATTCCGCTTGAAATATACAATTCTCTTGTGTTAACTTGAGTTGGAAAGTGTGTATTAGAGATTTATTTTGGTAACAACAAAAAGCAAGTCCTGTTCCCTCACCATTTTTAGACCCGTCTGTAAATATGTTTATCTCAGTTTCTTTTGCGTTTTCTTTGTCCCACTTAAGATAAGGTTTCTACGGACAAATAGAGGCCGAATTAGATTTCGTTTGATACATTTCTGGTTTGAATTCATCTATTGGTGTTCCCAATCTGAGGACTTTTCCTGATGTAGAAATCTGTGATAGTTTTAATGACAACGGTGGAATTCCTGTCAATGTACCTAATGCCAAAGTTGCAGTTTTTTTGTAAGCACCAGAGATTAACAAAAGGCATTGAGCTTGTATTGAGGAAATTAATCTTAGTCCATAAGATTTTTGAAGTAGATTAAATCAAACTGCTGCTCCATAGGTAATTTTCTTTTCTAGTATGGCATTATACCAGATCTTTAAAATACTTTTTGAGAGTCCTCTTTTTTAGATGTAAATTTGAGTAAGTTTTGAATGAGGAAATTTAATTCTAATTTTTTGTTCTTTGAATGAGGAAGAAAAGACATTGTTTGGTCTAATATAATTCCAAGGTAGGGCAGGGTTTTTCCAGATTTTATTGGGTTATCTATTTTAAAGGTTGGTGGTCTTTTTAAAAATTTTGGTTTCTTAAGATGCAATGATTGACATTTTTCGTATGAAATGATCATTTGATTTGTGATTGTCCAATTGCTAATAATCTGTAAAGCTTCTCGTCTGTTTCTTCTAAGAGCTTTCTTGTTCTACGATACAGAATTAATAAATAATATGTCGTCTGCAAATGCTACTATCGTAATTTCGGGTGTATAAGCCGCAGATCAAACAATTCTTTATCGACCCTGAATTTTTTAAAAAACAAATATAACTAGTTAGATCGCCGTAAATATTTGTCTTCAATCACTAAATAAGATTTCTGGATCCAAAAAGAATTGTTTGATCCGCGGCTTATACACCCGAAATTACAGTACTTTAAATCCTCTTTTTCTCAAATCATTTAAAAGTTTTTGTATGAATACACGCCATAAAAAAGGTCCAAGGCAAGAACCCTGTGGGCAGCCTCTGCTTTGCCAATGAATGTTATTTAGAAACCAATTCGGATAAATTCCTCTTTTTGAGAGATAGGATTTAATTGTATTTAAGTATGCTGTTTCTATATTTAAGTCTTCTAGTAAATTCAGGGTTATTTTACAGGGTAATCTATCAAAAGCTTGTTTTATATCAACTGATACTAGTGAAATATAGACATCTTCTTGCTTTAATAATTCTATTTGGGAAAGCAGATTTTGAATTGCTGTTTCTGTTGACATGTTTTCTTGGAAACCATATTGAGATGTAAATGTTTTATTTTGTTCATTCAAATGAAAGTTTATTCTTTTAAGCAGTATTTTTTCGAACACTTTTCCAAATACTGAGAGAAGAGAAATTGGACGGTATGAAGAGGAGACTTACCTGGTTTTAAAAAATATACCGCTTCTCCAACTTTCCAGTCCTCGCGGAAATAGTTTAATTTTAATAATGAGTTGTATATATTATGGAGAATAGATGGATTAGATTTATAAATATTGCGAAGTATAATATGATCGATTTCATCTGGTCCTGGAGCTTTATTTTGATTAAATGAATAAATAGCTTGTTTTAGCTCTTGATAGGTTATTGACGGTGCTGATGTATCAAGAATATAATAAAAAGGTTCTATTATCTCAGATGAACCAAAAATTTATTCTGTGATTTCTTTATAGAATGTGTTCTTGGTTTGAATTGATTGTGTTGACGATGACAGAGCATAAGTTTCCTGTCTATGATAATCTTGGAATGCCACTGTTTTAATTTTGCCATAAGGGTCTTTTGTATTTTTACTAAAGTTTTTCCAGGGTTCTGATTTAGCTTTATTTATATCTTGTCTATATCGTGCTTTTTCATTTTTATATTTTATATATACTTCTGGCGCAGTATAATTATTTTGCAAAAGATATGCGATGAGAGAAGATGTCGCTGGGCGAATTTTTTGTAGATTTATTTGAGCGATTTTTATTTCGTTTTTATCTAGAAGTGAGTTGCCTTTTTCAGAGCTCGAAGAGGATATTTTGACATTGTCGCCTCTATCGAAAGCGGGGAGGCAGAGCCTCCCAATCTCTTCTTGAAGGTGATTTTCTTTCAAGATTTTTTTTTTAGAAGAATTTTTAATAATTCTGATAGTGCGGATTTCACTATTTTCTTTTGAATTGGAGGATAGTTATAATCATACGAGTCTTCCATACTTAAGAATTTACTTGTATTTGTTGCTGAGCGGCTAGTGTATGGTTTATTTTCACTATCTGTGCCTTTATATGAGTAGTTAAAATTAGTATAATAATCTTTCAATTTGCTTTCTTTGTAGCTTAAGTATGCCGGGCAGTGTCAAAAGATGATGCTTTATGTTCATGTGATTCGAGTCCTTCTCGGATGCAATTAATGCATATTATATTTGATTCTGTACAGTCTAAAGTATGATGATTATTCTCGCAGTTGGCACATTCTGAGCACCATTTACAATTAGTTGCTGTGTGATCATTTAATGCTTCACAGTTTGTGCAACGCATTACTCTAAGATGCTGAACTCTTGTTGTTTCTGTAAAAATGTTTATTTTGCCCTTGCTTGTTAACTGGCGACAGACGTTTATGTTAGCCTGGATTATCCAGCTTTTGTAGTGTCCTTGTTTAGTAGAAAAATGTTTGAGAATTTCAAATTGTGTCCCTTTAACCCTTTAACGATCATAGCATTTTCATTGCTAAGATGTCGAAATAAATGAATGAACCGGTAATTAAGAACAAATATATTTCTAAATAAGAAAACGTGATTTTTCACATACATAATAAAAGGGATATTTTTAGATAAAAATACTAGTGTCAGTGTTGCGTATCGGAATTAAAATTTTGTGGCCTCGTGGCGAAACCAATGAACGTTAAAGGGTTAAAGCAATTTTTCTGATTGTAAACTTTTGTAAAAGGATTAATTCAGCATGGAGATCTTCTTGAGTAATGTCGTATGGGAGTCTAAGTAGAAGAATTCTTGATTTTTTCTGTTCCGGTTTCAGTATAGTAGAGTTCGACTGAATGTCTTCAGATGAGTATAAAGCGTTCTACAAGACGTCTATTTCAGTCTCTGAAGTTTTAATTTCTATATTACTGTTTAGGGTTTTTCTTATAGATCTAATTTTTGACCGAATTTCTGGTTTTTTTTATTTCCGTTCTAACAAATTTCTGAACTTCAGAAGATTGATTGGCATCATTAGGGATAATAATTAGCTTTTTTAAAGGCTTTTTAATTTGGAGCATTTCATAGTCTTGATTTTTCATTGAAGGCTGCTCTTCCGTAAATTTTGCTTGATTTAGATACTTTGATAGCATATCTTTTATATTTTCTGTTAGCTGATGTGTTAGCTGTTCTGGATTGAAATATAAGTGAGATTTCAGGTCTTCATAGAAATTTTTTGATATAATTTCTATTTCTTCTAACTTCTGTTGTATAATGTCATGGTGTTCATTTATTATTGTTTGGAGAGGCATATAACGCATTTTGCAGCTTTTAAGGTTTTCTACCTCTGTTGTTAAATTAGTGTATAATTTTCCAAATGTGTTTTTCAGTCCTTCAATATCTTGTTGCATATGTTGAAATGAAGATAATAATTTTATTTTATCATCTAAATTATTCGCTTTATCTGTTGGCATTGTTGTATTTGTTAGTTCACATTTCTTCTGATTCAATAATCTAATAAAAGCTTCCACCGTTTTATTATTCCATGATTTTCTGCCGAAATTCATGAAATCTCTTTTTAGCAATTTATTTCCAGTGATGTATTGTTGTTTATCTTCTGATTTATAATGCGTTTGCTTAGTTAGATTTTTTAAGGTACTGAAGATATTTTTCCGCTCATTAGGCTGTAATGGCGCTGCTAAATCACCTGAGTCTGATTCTTCTGTGCTTTTGTTTATTGAGTCTGAATCATGAGAATTTTGTGTAATTTCGTATACGCTCGTATTATTCTCTGTCTTCTCCGTAATCGCATTTCTCAATTGAGCTAATTCCGTATTTACATCTTTAAAAGTTTTTTGGGGGTCCTCAATTTCTTTTTTGAGCAAAACATTATCGTCATCTGATTTTTTGGAGTGAACTTTGTAGATTGATACATTTTTGTCTCAAGTTTTCTAATTTGTCCTCTTGAATATCAATCTTTACTTGTTTTCTGTTGGAATGAAATTGTGTTTTTCCTTTAAATTCAGTTTTACCAGTTCCTTGTAAGCGCGGAGTTGTACGACGGAGACTAGATATATTTTCTGTTGGACCTAGGAGCAAGGTTGGTAAAAAACCGGGTTTTTTTTTTGAAAAAAAAACAAAAACCATGGTTTTTTGGTTTAAACCAGGTTTTTTTGGTTTAAACCGGGTTTTTTTAATATGTTTTCCTGTTACATATGCATGCAAATTTATAAAAAAAAGTAAACATTTTTGAATATATAAGTAATAATTTGATATAAAGGTAATTCTAATCAATATGATTATTTAATATACAATCAATTATGTAGAAAATTGAAATTCTTTAAAATCTAAACATTTTTAGAAAAAGGCTGTGTCTTATATTTCATAAATAAAATGTGCTACATAATGAAACATTGATACCCTGAAAATCTTAATGAACAATCTTTTGATTACTAGCGCTATAAATAAATATATGATATAGATTCATATATAAAACTTCATATATATTATTTTCAAATGGTTATTCAAAATAATTAATTTGAAATACTTGTTATATGTGATGTCTGATTTTTTTGTTAGAAGACTGCATGAGTTAATTATCTTTATTGAAAAATAAAGCTTTTTATAAAGAATTTTTGGAAGGATTTGAATTTATCAGTAGAGTCTTTACACACTTCAAGCATTGTGTTTTCTAAAACTACCAGTTAAAAGATGACTGTTAAATAAACAAAAATATCTATTTAAAAGCTTTTGTTGAAAAACATTGATGTTAAAATATACAGTAGCTTTGTAAATTCTGTCATCTACCAAAGAATTTAAACAGCCATCGGACTGCATGCTCTGTTATAACACTTAGTATTTTTAAACATCTAAACTAAAAATTGCATTTTTTAGGCATTTTTATGAGACTTTTTTTCTATTACGTCTCAAGCAAACCTTGTCTTCCCCCCTCCCCCCTTTCTGCCAATTTTCTTAACTGATCTGAGTAATGGGTTTGGTTATGCAATAGAAGATTTAAATATATCTTTTGCATATTTTAGTTAAATGTAAACAGGTGCTTTACTAGTGCCTAATTTTTCAATGTCTTCTTATTCAACTTCATATCTTGAGTTTTTTTTTTTTTTTTCTTAAAAAATAATCCCTCCAATCAAGAAAAAATTCTTTTAGAGCTTGACTCAAATTTTAAAGATCATTTATGTCATTATCTGTACATCTGCGTTTCTCAAAGAAAAATATTTTTTAAATTTAAATATTGCATATTTTTCATCTATTTTATTTTTACTAAATTTACATGATTTAAGTGTTTTCTGTAGAGTTTCAGATATGTTCATCAGTGCATGAAATATGCATTCTACATGTATACTAGCATGACCTTGACTAGACTCACTATGTCTTATGGTGACTATTGAAATAAGACTTAAAAATAGAAATTATTTTCATCCAATAATTTGAAACACTTAAATTACAAAAATGAGAAAATATTATATTATATTTGTTCTAAAAAACCAATTGGTTTGAACTGTGCCAACCTAGCTGGCAAAAGAATAAAATTATAATGCAAAAAAACCCAATCCCAATGTAAGAATGCAAGAAAAACAAAGGCTTGTTAAAATCACTAAACACAGAGCAAATAAAAAGCTCATTGCCAATTATTCAATAGCATACATAACAAAAAGAATTTCTAAAATGATGTAATCCTTAATAAATCTTAACTAATCAAGCAATTTAAATAATAAAAGTGCTTTTTTAACTCGAGTCTGCCCTTCTGGCTATATATATATGTTTTACAATTAATGGCTATATGTATATATACATATTGGCCTTAAAAAAAGAAAAAGAAAGAAAGAAAACTGATTAGTTTTTTCTAACCAGCTAATTTTAGAAAAAATAGTTATTCTGCCATATAGATTTACAGCTTACAAGAAAAGTTGAGTTGATTAAAATTTTTTGTCCTTTTAGAAACTTATTAATTCATCATTTTTCTACAGCTTTGCTTGTAGCTTCTTCATAATTTGGATTTTGCATTTTTTAATAACCTGTAAAATAAAACATTTGGGTAAAAGAATAAAAAAAACCAGGTAAAAAAAAACCAGCATGGTTTTTTTAAAAAAACCAATTGGTTTAAACCATGGTTTTAACCATGGTTTAAACCAACTTGGTTTAAACCAAACAACCCTGACTAGGAGTTATATGATCCTGGTCAGTAAAAGGGGGATCTCCTTTATTTCTAATTTCTTCATCATATCCAAGTTTACTAAGAATCATATAGTATTCCAGATTCAATTGCAATGTTTTTAAATAATCCTGGATTTTATTTTTAAGTTTCTCGGTATCTTCAGACACCGTTTTGCTACGTTTCTTTAAGCTTGTTTGCACCCTATATAATTGTGAACATAGTCTAGTTTCATCGTTTTCTAAATCCAACATCTTGCTTGATGAGTTCTCTTGATCAGATGGGACACTTTTAATCACTTTTTGTTTGAGATTTTAGAGTTCAATCACTAATAATTTGACTTTGTGTATAAGTGGATCTCGATAATTTGAGTTCGGGAATATCCTCAAGTAGATGTCATTATGAGTTAAATATTGGCTTTAAGTTTGTAATATACCCCACCCCACCCACTCCCAAAAAGAAGAAAAAGAATGAATAGCTTGGAAATAATGACTTCTTCAAAAGAAACATTTCGAAACGACATGAAAAGATATTTCATGAAATTATTGGCGCAATATTGGCAAAATGAAAACACCTGAAATATTGCCAATATTGACATAGTTACAGCTGAAACAATATCGGACCAAAATTATTTTTAATGCTTCTAGAAGTATATTTCATGTTCACACTTTATTTTAAATGCGATAAAAAGATTATTATTTCAGCATTATATATATATATATATATAAATTGATTACGAATATGAATGCAATCTTTGAGAACATTAATGATTTTCCTGGTCTCGGGCTCTGTTAACGAAAATAATAATTATCTACAATAATCACTAAAACTTTTCTTTTGCAATATTTTTAAAAACTGAGCGACTTAAAAGAGGAGTTTTTTTAATTCGAAAATTTTCCTAGGAAATTATACTGAATGAGTTTAAACTGTCATCTTGCTCAAACTCGCTGATTTTTTTTTCCAAACTAGACTTGTTTTTAAGAAAGTACATGAATTTCAAATCAAAACTTGCAGATTGCGAGTCAAACTCGTTAGTTTCAACTCGTTCTGTTACAATACTGGTAATATATCACTTCGAAACATTAAAGATTTTATTTAATTTTCTTTCTTTTCTTTAGGGTAATGGGTAAAATCATACGAAGATTTTCCGTACATACCACAGTTTACGGCTAAATAGCTACCAATTTTGAAACTACTCGCGGCAACTGTCACATCAGTCTTAGAATTAGAAATCTTTATAATGGTTAATTATAACAAAATCAAAATAAATTCGCGGCGTAAATTTGATGCCTCTAAATTTATATATGACTTTGTATTATTTTGCTACAAAGGTTATTCTTTCTTAACAAATCTAAAAGTTAATTCACTATGCAGTCATTTTTTGTTGTTGTTGCTGCTCTTTCGTATTTGAAATTTTCATCAAAATATTGATTTTTTATGTTTCTTGTTAGATATGGAGCACCTTTCATCTACCGCTGTCCTGAAGGTCGCATGACCGAGTCCGGCCTCACAGAATTGGATGGTAAGAAACTGGACGTCTGGTGTATCGGTACTCTGGCAATCGAAATCTTCACCGGTATGTCACTTCTTAAAAGATTCTCTACCTGGGACAAGAGACGTCTGACTAGCTGGTACACACAAGTCTATCCCATCATACAAAACAGCATACAGGTATGGAAAAATGTTTTTACCTTTATAATTCAATTTCTTATGTCACTTACAGTTAAGGAATGATACTTTTTAAATTTGTTAAATTAATTTTGAAAATGATGCCTGGTAATAAGAATTCAATATTTCCATTTTTGTTATTGTAAATCAGTGTTATTATTTCCTTATATTTTGACTGATGTCCTTTTTTCTGTATATTTATATACACTTATATACAAATATATAAATGTACTTTTAGGATGAAAATTCAACAAGTTCAGATAACAAAAAGGATCAAAACGTTTTTTTAATGATGATATAAATAATATTTTATATTGTTTTTACACTAGAGAAATATACCCGAAACACATTCTAATAAAACAACCTACTAGGATGTCTAAAAAAATAAAGAAGCATTTTTCAGGATAGATGAGGTCAAACAAGGATTGAAAAAAAAACGATTAATTCTTAAACAAATGTACACAGCTAAATTTTAAGTAATAAATTTGGACAAAATAGGAATTAATTTAAAATTTTAAGATGATTTGAAAATGAAAGGCATATGAACCCGTGAATGTTTCTTTTTCAGTCGGCAACACCATTCAAGTGTCATAATATAATATTTCTAAAAACATCAGACATCAAAATTCTGACGTAATGTTAAAACGTAGAAAAACTATTGCTGCCATCTATGAGAATGACATAGAGGGTCTGTTGCACTTATACAACATCTTATATTCTATTACTCTTCAAAGATTAGTAGACCAAAGACATCTTTTTATTTAATGTGAATTGCTTCTATTAAACTATATAGAATTTCTTGTCAACATATTTACTGTGATATTGAATACTTTAAATACAATTCAGCACCGTTAATTTCACATATAGGTGCACAGTTAACGAGTGGTAGAGCTTATGGAATTTCAGCATAGGTGATTAAATATTAGAATTCCAAGATTCCACATTACATGAAGTTTTTTTTTTTTTTTTTTTTTTCTAAAACTTCCTTGCAATAGTTTTCCAGTTCTTTATTTCTATAAGTAAATGTACCAGTATAGTTAAATAATCATTTTCATTGAACATTGATTCGAATCTTATACATTAAAACTTGACTATTTGTTTGAATTTCCCATGTAAACTTCCTGGAACAAGACAAATTGTAAGTCTAGTGATGACAGGCCTTCCATCAGTTACAAAAACGCGATGCATATAACAACAAATTCTATGAAAAAGAAAACTCTCTGTAACGGAATCTTGTGTTAAACTTAGAATTTTAATCTTCTATTTTGAAGGAATACGATAAATTATATCTGCTAAAACGAAATCTTATCTAATGTAGAATTTGTATGGGTTGTTTGAGACGCTATTTAAATAAGTTTCATTGTATGAAATAAATACAGTAATTTTACACGGCAAAGTATTAAAAAGTGGAATCTCTAAGAAATGAAACAAAACCCTTTTAATGAGTTTTCCGACTGGACAAGTATAATAAGTATGAAATGCTTCACACAGGAAAAACGAGATGCTTAAAATTAACCTCTTCCGTTCCGACGATAAAACGACACCACTGAAAATACACATTTATTGTGTTTTAGCAAACGAAAAACAAAAATAGATGACATGTGAAGCTCTTTTATTTTTAAACTGGTACTTTAAAAATGTGGTCATTTACGTTAACAAATACAAATCTAAAATTACGAACATTCTTAAAACATAAATTCAGTTATCAATAACACAGGTCTACAAAATTTAACTTTTTGTCTGGGGATTTTATGAATTTATGTAAATTGTATTAAATCTGCTATGCTTATTTCAAATATAATATTCATTTTTATGCATCATGTCAGATTTTTTACAATTAAGAAACTAAGAATTTTGAATTTGATAATAAACAATTCACAACATTCATTAAAAATTCACAAAAAAGTCAGATAAATACAGAAAATTACATATACATATAAAAATGTATGTACATGTTTCATAAGGAATTATATTCTGATATATACAGTAAAATGTGTAACCTGTGTCCTTTAAATTTTGATATTAGTTTAGTGTCTCTTTTTTTCCCTTTTTTTTCTGCTAATATATTTACAGCATTTTCCCTTGCATTTTATGTAGTACTGAAATCTTCCATCTTGTTCTTCACTCATTTCATCAAGATTTCCAGGAAAATATTCACGATGAGAATACAGAAAATTTATTTTCAAACTTGTTTCAACCTAGTTTTTAAATTTTTTGAAGTCTTTTCAGTGATTATTGCGTAGTTAGGATCTTTGTTTTTTCCTAAAAATTTCTAAATAATGTATGTCTTTGAAGCAAACACGTGCATCTTTCTGGTTTGATTTCATGTTTTTCTCGTCCCTCATTATTCATCTTATACCTGGGCCGATGAACACGGCTTCTTTGATTTTACCATCCGGTAAATGAGGAAATTTTTCTTTAAATATCGAAAAAAATCCCCTGATTTATCTAAGGATTTTACAAATTATTTATCAAAGCTAAAACTTATTATCTATTATTGTTATTATAGTTTCACTTGTTGTAGACTAGCAAATACCATTCACTAAAAGAAATTTAAATCAACTTGAGCGACATGAAATATGGGACTTTTCAGAAAGACATCTTGCAATCCCTGGAAATCGGGATGCCTACCAATACTAGCAATATCATTTAACACTAACTTTCTTTTTTTTTTCCTTACAGAAGGAAAGTTTTGTAAAGATAATGGCAGATGCATTTCCAGCTTGCAAACGTATTCAAAAGGTAGCTGACCTCGCCATGGATTTCATTATTTCTTGTCTGAATATAGTCCCAGATAAAAGACCGTCAGTCCAACAGTTAAAAGATCACAAGATCTTCGGAGGAACATTCAAATACACAGATGATTCAGTGAACATCTGGAAAAATAAAGGTGAGGTTATTTATTTATTTATTTATTTTTCTTGAGCTGCGGAACAATTTTCGTGAAAAGACATAATCTTAGAGGATTCCGTTATGTGATGAAAAAAAAATAATGTAGGAGGAGTGGAGATAATGTTCGGATTCGATTTTTTGAGGAAAAGTACTACAGTAAGATCTTTAAATAATGGGTACCTGTTCACTGCTCAATTTGTCGGCTATGTAGATATTCAAGCATCTAAAAATAGAGGTGTTGTGCACTGAAACAGTATTCGCTACATAAAGATGCTCGCTACACGGGGAAGTTCTTTATGAACGTTCAGTTGCTATGTATTAATCAATAGTAATGGATTCTGAAAACAATGTCCTTACGGAGTGAGTCTAAAAGGAGAATTTTGACTTTTTTCCTGTTATAAGTGTGATTGGTGAGAGGTGATTGTGGACACAGACACAGAAAAGTTATATTTTTAAAGAACATTGAACTTTAACCCCTTGGGGACGACCGCAAAAAGGCTTAAGAATCCTTGTTTATTCCCATCAGTAAAATTTTACACAAAAATTTGCCTTATTTAATCGAAACATTTTATCGAATCAATAAGGCACAAATTTCTGTTTTTGAAAACCGGTGACAAAACATTAAAAATTTCGTAAAAGGCTCTCGTCGCGAAGGGGTAAGGAATGTAATTAAGGGAGCGAATTGATCTTTTTAGTGTTATTTTTATTGTTATTCTAAGATCATTAACATTCAGAAATCGAAAATAGTGAATTTGAACACCGATTGTTTTCCTACCAAGGCACAGAAACAAAAACGAAAAGCGCGGTCATCGACTTATGAATCCTTTTTAACTTTTTGATAATTGACTCGTATAAATTTATACATCTGATTGGAACTGCTTTCGGATGCAATAAAATTATAAATCAGATAAAACACGAACTGAAAATAATTAAAATCTGCAATGCTAGCAATTCATGTGTTGACTGTTGACAAATTGTCAGTTATTATTTTCTGTATTTAAATCATCATAAATAAAAACTAGTTGGACGTGCTCAAAACTTTCTTCAATCTCATACATACATTTTAATATTTAAAAAAATAGTTACTAATTTTAATGCTTTAATAATTTTAATTCAAGATCATACCAACTTTGATTTTCATCTTAAATTTCTGCTTGAGTCAATTAATCAGAGTAAAAACGAATTTCCGTCTCTGCACGAGCCGATAGACAATAGAATTATGGGCAGATTTTTTTTTTCAAATTCAGGGAGGACCTACTTGCCATACCAAACTACTTGGATGTGTCAAAATATTTAAAAAAAAAACGTGGTGACCCCAAAATTACCCACTACCGAATTTCCTCGAACATTTGACCTAGCCTAATAAGATTCTGGTATCCGAAAAGCCTAAAACGCAAAATTTAATTAATATTCTGAGAAAATGAGCTTAGTAGTGCCTCATGTTGGGTAATTTATACTAAAACCTAATAAACATCTATTTATGTCAAGACCTAACAGAATCTGAAATTTGATGGAATTTCGTCTATTAGTTCTTGAGATATAGTTATAACAAAAAATTTGCAAAACGTAGCACAGCAACACCATATCTTGGACAATTTATGCCAAAACGTAAAAAAGCGTCTAATTATGTTATGGTGTAAAAGAATCTGAAGTTTGATGAAATTCTGTGCATTAGTTCTTGAGATATAGCTAGTTTAAAAAAAACCGTGTAAAATATAGCACAGCAGCACCATCAGTTGAAGGATTTATAACAAAACGTAATCATCGTGTAATTATGTTAAATTTCATTTTGTAACAAAATATGAAGTTTGATGAAATTCTGTACCTTGGTTGTTGAGATATAGCTATCAGAAAAATCGTGCAAAATGCAGCATAGCTGCACCACCTATTGCAAGGTTAATACCAAAATGTAATCAGCGTCTAATTATGTTATATATTCTAGTGTAACAAAATCTAAAATTTGATGAAGTTCTCTGCTTTAGTTCTTGAGATATAGCTACCGTAAAAATCGTGCAAAATGTAGCATAGCAGCGCCACCTATAGGGCAGTTCACACCAAAACCTTATCAGCGGCTATGTATCTCAAGGTATCGCTAAATCTGAAGTTTGGTGAAATTCTGTGCATTAGTTCTTGAGATGTAGTTATCATGAAAATCATGAAAAACGTGGCATAGCAGCGCCACCTGCTGGCCAATTTACACCAAAACTTAATCAGCGTCTATGTATATCAAGGGGTCACATAATCTGAAGTTTGGTGAAATTATATGCATTAGTTCTTGAGATATAACAATCTTGAAAATCATGAAAAATGTAGTATAGCAGCGCCACCTGCAGGCCAATTTTCACCAAAAACCAATAGGCACTAATTCATATCAAGGTCTAACTGAATATAAAATTTTATTAAATTTTGAGCATTAGTTCTTGAGATAGAGCGCCCACAAATTTTTTGTCATATACAGACTCACAGACAGACAGACGGACAGACACACAGACAGACATTTTCTAAAAATAGTCAAAACGTGTTCAGGACCTTCTAAAATGTATAAATCCGTCGAAAACTGGAAGTCGAAAATTTTCATGTATCCAATACTTTCTTCTTGTAAAGATAGAAGAAAGTAAAAATAATCACACCCAAAAATTTTAGTTCAGTTCTTGGCCTAACTTCATACACTTTTAGGTGGTGAAAATGGCATAAAAATCACTATTGCAGCGAATCCTTCCGGCGGATTTTTTTTCAAATTCAGGGAGGATCAACGAGCCATAGCCATACACTTACACAAAAAATTTGGCTTAATTCGATGCATAACTTCATACACTTTTGATCGGTACAATATTGAAAATGGCACAAAAATCACTATTGCAGCGCCCCCTTCTGGCGGAATATTTCAAAATCGAAGGAGGATTTGCTTGCCACAGCCAAAAACATTCACAAAAAATTTAAATCAATTTTATCTATAACTTCATACACTTTTTGATGGTAGAATGGCGACATACGGACAGACAGACATTTTGTAAAAACATGTTTTTTGTAATATCTGACCCCTAAAACGTGTAAGTCCGTCGAAAACCGGAAATCAAAAAAAAAAATTCTATTACAATATTCTCTTCTATTGAAGATAGAAAAAAGTAATAATGCTGTCATTCAATCTTCAGCAACACATCAGAGTCAACATGTTGCTTCTCTTTGTCTAAGCTAATTTGACGTCATTATCATATCATATTTAAACAATTCAATATAAAATACCTCCCAATCTGGGAATAACACGTTGTTTATAGATTTTCAATAGAAATCTTTAGTGTTTTTAACCTCAGAATTACAAGAAATTTAAAAAAGTTACTGGCAGTCAGTCTGTGGATATCACGTTAGGCAGTCCAGTATCACATTAGAGAAGCCAGATATTTTCTGTGTAAAGTCGCAGATTTTAAAATGTTTAAAGCACTGTTTCGTGGGAACGGGGCGACAAACAGAACAATGAAAAATGATCCACGGAGATAGGGTGTTTCCATAAATATCAAAAGTAACGTGAGTGTGTCACACCTGCGTCAGTCACAAAGAATTTTCTTTATGTATTGAATTCACGAAGTATCTATAATGCGCTGTGGTGTTAATAACTGATTAACCCTTTACGGCGCAGGCAAATTCTGCATATAAAATAAGAAATTATTGATTGACACCGGAATTCAAAAAATACTTTTGTAGAAATTACGAATTCGTAAATTCACGCTTTCATATTAAAAGCGGAATTTCTTTGAAATACTCTTGTTGCCGATTGCAAGTTTGGAATTAAAATTAGATGTGTCCAGACTGGACACACTGTACCCGAAAGGGTTAAGAAAAGCATGTTAAGCTATAATCCGAATGTAATGTCCATTGTAATGTCAGTGGCTTTAGATTTTGAAAAAATATTTTTGAAGAGTTTAAGTAGTTGGTCTCTAGAACGCAGCACAAAATTAGAAAAATCACTTTTATTTCTTTCCCCTTTAAACAAATAGCTTATTTCCAGATGGCCTGTGCATTTAGCTCAGTTTTTTCAATTTTGTGAATTACACCTGTTGCCTTCTGCGGTATCGATTCGGGCAACCCCGTTTCAAACGAACTCAAACTAACCAAAGCATCTGGTAAATTCTAAATCTTTAAAGGCTGCTCACGCCTGGGTCTAATGGACTGTATGTTTTTGTGTAAGTTTTAAAGTATTACGTACATTATTTATAAGACTAATTTATACATAAATAATTATGAAGAAACACGTATATATTGATAGCAAATAAAACTGGTATTCAACGTATGTATCATACTAATTTTCAATTTTCAGTATTTCATTTGAACTTTATTTTTACTTTTCTTTCATTTCCATATGTATGGAATTTTTTGTATTTGAAGTTCATTAGCATTACGAGAGACTTGAAGTGAAATTTTCATTTACCAACACAGGTGAGACTCTTATCAACATAAAACATAGTCATAAATATAAAATATACGCGCTCAGTTGCAGCGTAAAACATATAAAAAACTAATGAATTTTAATATTTATAACTTTTTAAACATATTTCTTATATTCAGCAAAAATGTCTGCAACAACTACTTAATGTTTACGGAATTTCATTCTATTTCTTTATAGTGAGCATCCGGGAATTTAACATCATCCTGCAGCAGAATAAAATTGATTTAATACCGGAAACTGAAGTAGTAAAGCTTGCGAAGAGTGATTGTGGAGATAACATCTTTAAAGCAAATGGAGAAACTTACGATGTTGATTCTGACGTTCTTCCAGAGCTGGACATCAGTTATCCACATTCCACTTCTAAAGTTCCACATTTGAAGAGACTTTACTCATCCTATGATCTTAAAACGAATTGTGACATCGCACTCATTCCGGTAAAAAGTAGAGAATCCACAGCTGCAGCTTCAGATCAAAACAGTTCCTTCAATATTTCCGAAGAAGATTTAGCTTCAGTTTTTCGCCTCCTGTTTGATTCACCCGTTTGTAGTCCAGCATCTGTTATACCTCCTTCTGACAATGCATCAGAGTTGGATAAAGTTCCTGTCATCTCTCAATGTTCTCCAACAAGTCGTCGAAAAAGACTCATACAATGGTGGAAACAAAAGAAAACTTCGTTCCTTGGATTCATAACAGGCTGTTGCTCATGCGCAAGGAAAGTTCCTCACACAGATGATTAAACAAATGGTAAGTAACTGTTTGCATCACTTACCTTAATTTTAATAGGTTTTTAACATTCATATATTTCACATAATATTCATCTGATTGTCACTTCAATTTGAGAACTTATGTTTTAGTATAGAAATATTTTAATAGCTAAAGGATATTTTTTGGTTTCAGATTTTTTCTTTGAAAACTTTTTTTTAAAATAATTTTGGATAGCGCATAATCAATAAAGTTTTTTCATGAAATTTGTTTAATACAAAACAAGTCAGTCTTATCATCGACAGAATTGATGAGTGAAAATGTCAATACCAATAATTTCTTTTTTACAAGACTAAACAGCTACATGAGCCAGCATACCAGGTGAAATATCAATATTTTTAATTTAAAAAATAAATCTAGATCAAACGCGCGACATTTCACATTATTTCAAGAGAGATTTTCTTTAAAAAAATACTGCTACATAAGAATTTGCTACTCTTAGAAATATCCGAACTCGTAGGAACCATGCACCAAAACTAATTTTTACAAGTTTCTCATTTTAGTATTTATAATAGGGATATATTTTGTTGATTAGATCCAAATATCGAAGTTTTTTTTTAGATTAAAGTTACCAAATACGAATTAAAAAAAAAGTGTGAAATATTAAATGTTTTTCATAAATCCAAAATATTTTCCTTTGCGAAAAAAAAATAAATAAATATAAACATAAAATTAGACACGCTAGCCCTTATTTAGCATCACATTGTGAATGTCTTCGCATGGTGCGAAATTTTAATAGATAAAACGCTAGGTCATTAAGTTTTAACAATATAAAAAAGTATTTTAACCTTTTAACGATCAAAGCATTTTCATTGCTAAGATGTCGAAATAAATGACTGGCACCGGTAATTAAGAACAAATATATTTCTAAATAAGAAAACGTGATTTTTCACGCACATAATAAAAGGGATATTTTTAGATAAAAATACCGGTGTCAGTGTTGCATATCGGAATTAAAATTTTGTGGTTTCGTGGCGAAACCAATGAACGTTAAAGGGTTAAATATTTGATGGCACTGAAAGTTTTTATCAAATATATCTTTAAAACTGATGCTTAGACAAGTAATTATTTCCTATTAGTGAATCCCAGTATGAAGCTATTGAAGAATTCACATTTTTAAAAAATGCCATCTGGATGAGACTTTATTATGAATTTAAAGTATTGCTAGGAGGCTCAGCCCCCTGCTCGCTGACGCTTACCGACCTCCGTCAATTGCTACGCAATTCGCATTGTAGTCGAAGAGCCGATCGCACAAAACCCTAATTTATCGAGCACAAGAAAAAATCCTTTATCTTATGGAAGAGTAATAATAGAGGAATCTAATGATCCATGTCTGCCGGAAGCGATGTGGTGCATAACCCCAAAATTGATACCACTAGTGGTTGATTCGTAGGCTTAGTATTCTGTTTGCCGTACAATTAAAAGTATGAAAAACATGGAAAAATGGGTGCAGGGAAAACACAATGCTAATCCTACGAGTCAACCACTAGTGGTATCAATTTTTGGCTTATGCATCACTTTGCTTCCGGCAGACATGGATCATTTGATTCCTCTATTATTACTCTTCCATAATATATAAGATATTTTCTTGTGCTCAATGACTTAGGGTTTTGTGCGATCGGCTCTTGGGCTATATTGGGATTGCTATGCGATCACAGCTGGCTTCGCTGGCTCGCAGCTGTTTCTTTCGACTCTAGCCAGAATGAGCGCCATCATAAATCATTATACCCAGGGGTGCAAAAATCTAGGCGCCAGAGGGTAATCTCTCACCCCTAAAATTTTAAAGTTGTTTTCGCTCAAAATTTAATAGCATTCTAGCAGGAATTTTACACGAAATATTAGACGAAAAAAAACGAAATAAATTTTGTGGTGAGAAACTGCCTGCTGGCGCCTAGATTTTTGCACCCCTGATTATAACATGTGAAATTTACAAAAAAAATTTTATTTGTGCAAAAATAATCGAAAACTTTGTTGAAACTGCAAAGAAATATGCAATTAAGTATCGCCGTAAATGGGCATAAATCATTTTAACTTCATGAAATTTACAATTTTATAAAATGCGAGATCTTGAAATAAAAATGCCTTGGAAATAGAATGTTTAAAACCTTGTGAAAACACACAAAAAAATAATTGGACTGCTACGCGATCTGAGCGAGCATGATATGAAATTTACAAATATTTTTCATGTATAAAAAAAAAGGCAAAACTTCGTTGAAAATGCAAATAAAAATGCATCAGGCTAGTCCTGCCGATGGACATAAATCATTTTACCACAATTAAAATCGACAAGTATTTGTAAAGTATAAAAAATAATGCAAATCTTTGTTGAAAATATAAATAAAAATACATATAGAGGGCGTTGCTAATCGGCATAAATCATTTTAATAATATGAAATTTTTTAAATTTATAAAAAGCGAAATAATAATACCTTGGAAAATAAATTATTTTAAAAACTTAGTGAGAACACAAAAATATTTTTAATTGGATCACTATGTGATCTGAGCAAGCGACATTTTAAACACGTCGAAGCCGGTCAAGGTGTGTTCATTTTTATCATTGGGCATGCGATTCTTCCAATGTCTCATTGGCGCTTTCAACTTTTTTCTTTTCATTTCGCCAACATTTAACAGCACGACTTAAATTCATATAAAACTATAATAAAACGCTATAAGAAAAAAATAAACACTGTTTATTTTTTTCTCGGTTTTTTCTCGGTTTTTTCATCACGCTAACGAACTGTAAACAAATCGTTTTCGGCAGTTGTTTAAATACAGACTTGGTCAAAGAGCTGATTCACAGCTGATTCAACACGTCATACTGCAAATCGAACCAATAGCAATTGTAATTCATACATAGCTCAAACAGTTTGTTTGCTGAATGGGTCGAATCATGTGATCGAAAATTAACCACTGAGAACTGTTGCCAAATAGCAAGCAGAAATCCAGCCTCTTTTTGGCGCTACGTAAGAGAAATATAAATAGTTACTATAAATCACGTAATAAATATTTCAATATGTGAAAGTATGAATTACTTATATTTTATAAAAATTAACTTGGCATTATTATTTTTAATAATTTGAATTTTTTTCTTAAACATTTTTTGCAATACATACAAAATCGTCTTTAATCACTATCCTTGTTATAAAATGTTAAATTCTAATGTTATACTAATTTACAATATCTTTATTCCATAGAACACCGACTTGCTTCTCAAAATATGACTTTTCATGACTTTGACTACCCGAATTTGTCCATTGATGTACACCCAAAACTGTGACTTTGCTTACATGGAACTTGCTTTTTGACTGTCGTGATGTCTGTCGCTATAGCCGTGTGGTGTCCGGATCAGAATAGAGCTCCACTGTATGCCCATGCATGTCGTAAGAGGCGACTAAAATCGGCCCCCGATCTAAGGTGTCTATGACCGTGCCGATGGATTTCCAGGTACCTGGGGTTACGAGGTGCCGCTAACGGTCATGCTGTTTCAAAACTCACTTATCCCGTTTTCTGCTAAAGATTGAAGAATGTTTCGAATAAGAAGAGCTGAAATTAACATCGTGATCAGCAATTGTCATCGTAAAAGGGCTATTGTGAATAATGTTAGAAATGCGGCATGTGTAGCCGATTGTGTAATGTCATTGAAAGGAGATTGTAATAAAAGTTTTCATGACAAAATGTGTTTCTTTTATTTGCACTCTACAACATAATCGTGAATAATATTTTAGTAAATTAAAAAAGAAAAAAAAAAAACAAGAAAGAAAAAATTATGCGTCAAGCATAGATTATGAAGCACTTTCCAACACATTAACAATAATGTAATAAAATTAAGCCGTTTAAAAGATTAAAGTATTACGTCTCATTTCATTATATGGAATTGTATAAAGCATTTCAGATCAAAATTTCAGCTGCTTTAATCTACAATTGAAAGATTACACGAATTTTTCTTAAGCTCTGTATATGATATAGAGATTTGCATCTATTATCAACATGCATTCCAAAATTTAGTTCATTTTAGAGATACATATATTTCACGCTATTGCGTTAATTTTCTTTTCTTCCATCTCTTGGCTTCCTGAGTTTGACAGTTCAAAAATTTAACTTTCTAAATTATTATATTTCTGTTGTCTGAACTTGTAGTTTTATTTAACTATCAATTTCATACAAGGTTTTGGGGAGGGGGGATGATATTACAAATTTTAAATTTTTTTCGCCAAATCTAACCTTTATACTATCTTAATTTTCTTATAATAATATTCCGTACAATTCTCCTTTAGTAATTTCTTCTAATATGGCTAAAGGTATATGGATACTTATGTGAAGCTCTGTATATGAGGTACAAAATATGCTTTGGTGACCCTGAATAAGCTTTATCAATTGCATGAGAATACGAGTCTACGGGATTTACAGCCTGGACAGACAAACCGAATGGATAAACACTTTTCAGTTTTCTTGGAAAGTGCCGAAAAGGAAAACAAATGAACACTCAAAGAGGAGGACAATGAAGACGCGGCAATTAATATTTAATATTGAAAATAACTATAGGTTAAAAAAGAAAAAAAATTATCAGTATATAGCAAGAAAAAATAAACCATAATTGTATTCTCATAACTGTATTCCTAAAAGCCACAATGCCAACTCTATGGAAATATTGACAAATTTCTACGCAAAAAAATACCTTCGATATCTTGTTGAAATTCTTCTTCGAGGTGAAAAAAATAGGAAGTAATGCAAATAAAAGCTTTTTTTCAAATAAAACACATTTGAAGGTAGGTAAGCACACAAACACACGTGCATATGTATATATTATATATTGTTGCTATCCTTCCAGATTTAACTCCCATATAAAACCAATGCCGATTCAAAATGACACAAGTGATATCTTAAAATTTATTGCTTCAAATTACTCATTTTTGTGAAGTGAATTTTGGAATAATTTTATCAAGATAAACTTAGCAATGCCTCTCATCCTAAGCACATATAGCAAATTATAGATCATTTAGCTCCTTGGGGACGAGCGACACGTATACGTGCCGCAAAAGGCTTAAGAATCCTTGTTTATTTCCACTAGTAAAATTTTACTGTGAAATTCGCCTTAGTTTATCGGAGCATTTTCTCGATTCAATAAGGCACAAATTTCTGTAGTTAAAAACCGGTGACAAAACTTTAAAAATTTCGTAAAAGAATCCCGTCGCGAAGAGGTTAACAATGTGGACTGATTAAGTGTAAGACAGAGAATATCTTATAAAAACAGGAAAATCAACAGCTAAATAATCAATAATGTGTTTTCATTTAATACAGGGTTATTACAAATGAATCATCGGGTTCTGATACGTTACTACGTGCGAAATAGGAAACGCATATGTTATGACAATTCAAACAAGAAGGCTTTAAAACTAGAGTTTCGCGCTGCGTATGTGTCATGTGCGGGTGGTTGACATGGTTGCTGCGCGAACGTCATATTCAAAAAGGCGACTGAGCGCGAAATTTTAAAATGGAGGACCAAATTCACAGTCAAGTAAAATCCAGACACCTTATTGGTCGTATGGAAAGGGTAAAAATCACGAATTTGTTTCTCCATTTGACAAAGAAGGAGGGGTAAAGTAATTTTCAAGCAATTGTTACCGTCTGTTCTTATTTACGATAAACAATCAAAATTAACTCAGTTAAGATATTTTAATTTTGATGACCTTTTATAGAACGAGAGTGAAATTTTTTGATTATAAATGAAAACAGATCAGATTTACTTCAAAACTGCCGTTACGATTTTTTCTCGGAAAAAGGAGTAAGTCGATATTTCCCCTACCGCTAAGAGATTATTCTCTGAAAAGGACGCGGTTCAATGGCCAATAATGCGCTTAGATTTCACCGGACTGTGATTTTGGCCCTCCATTTTAGAATTTCGCCGACTGGGCCGCAGAAAGCGTTTTGTGTACTAGAATTTTCATAGTGTGGATCGCTTATAACCGTTCAGAGAGCATACAAATGCAAATCACCAACCCAACAAAGCATTCTGTGCTGGTATCGACAATTAAAGAAAAAAAAACCCGATTTTTTAAGTAAAGGCAAAAGTTACGTCCGACTATGCTGAGCAATGTGTGGAGCGAATTGAATTATCACCTTGACATCTGCCGTATCACTCAAAAAGTACATATTGGACATATGTAGTCTGGATGTCAATCTTGTATATTTCCGGTTTATTTTCATGTATAAATCTTTGTTGTAAGCCTATTATGCTCCGAAATAAACACTTCGGAAATCCGATGATTCTTTTGTAATAACCCTGTATTTCTTGCTTTCTTCTATCATAAAAAGAAGAAAGTAATGGATATGTGAAATTTTTCGAACTAAGGTTTTTAACCCTTTCCGGCATGGGCAAAATCTGTAGTAAATTGAGAAATTATCGACTGACACCGGAATTCACAAAGGAATTTTTTAGATATTGTGAATTCCTTAATTTGATCTTTTATTGTAAAAGTAAAATTTTACTAAAATATTACAGGTTCCGTTGGCAAGTTTGGAATTAAAATTAGGTATCCCACAGTGTGCCGGAAAGGGTTAACGGTTTTACATGCGTCAGAGAACCTGAAAAACATGTATTTACAAAATATGTGTCTCTGAGAGTCTGTCAGTGTGTCAGCGATTTTGTGTGTCTGTTTGCATATGACAAAAATTTTCTGGGCGCTCTATTTCAAAAACTTACGCACGGAATTCCACAAAACTTCAGATTCTGTTAGACCTTGTTAAAAAATAGATCTGATTAGATTTTAGTGTATATCACTTAACAGGTGGAGCTGCTATGTTGCTTTATTTACAATTTCCACTATAGCCATACCTCAAGAACTAGAGCATGGATTTTCATAAAACTTAATATTTAGTTACTACACGATATAGCAAGGTGCTGATTACGTTTTGGTGTAAATTAGTGAATAGGTGGCGCTGTCATAGTGCATTATTCAAGATTAGCAAAATAGCTCTGGATTATAACAAGTGATTAGCAATTTTCATCATAAACTGATAAGCAACTTTTTATATCAAGGATTAACTAAATTTAAATTTTTATTAAATTCCGTGCATTAGTCCTTGAGATAGAGTGTCCACAAAATTTAAGTCACAGACAGACGGACAGACTCACAGACTCACAAACAGACATTTAGTAAAAAGTAGTAGTTTAATATAAATAGTAGTTTTTTTAACCTATTAGTTTTTAAACATGTAAATTTATCGAGAACCGGAAGTCGAAAAATTTCACGAATCCAATACTTTCTTCTGATAATTAACTCTTCAGACCTGGGATACACAAATGTGTACATCCTCTAAAAACCAAACTGTTCGAATTTTTTGCATTTTTGCTTTAGTTCTATACAGCTGAATGTTTTTTGCTTTAAAAAACCAATAAATGCCAGCATGATGAATATTACCTCATAAAATAAATACTATTTTCATCAGTGTTTCGAAAATACCTTCAAGACATTGTGGCCAAGAAATTAAGAAATATTCATGAATATTTAACTTAAATACTTTACAATAAAAAAATTTGAGGATTTGTTAATCATTTACTTGTTTAAAAAATACCTTAATTTTGTTATTGATTAAATTTATATTACTGATAGTTAAACTGATGTTTTATGGGGGTTTGTACTGTTATATCCATACTTATAAACCTAAATTACCAGTCCTCTAAAGTACTGGCTTCCTGAAAATGACTCTTTCTGTCATCTATGGTGTCATTTCGATTATGCAAAAGTTATAAATATATATTTGTGGAGTTATTTTATGCTCAGGTCTGAAGCGGTTAAAGAAGTAAGTGAAAAGGAAAGCAAGTCAAAAAACTGCACGAAAGCATTTACTACATACTGCATATATATATACGTGTGAGTGTGTTTTCGTTTGACCATGTTGCTTTTGCTTAAAAATGAATAGAATATAAATAATTTGCTATCGTGAACTGCGAAAAAAGGAAAAAAAAAAGATTACTTATACGAAAACTTTGTAATTTGGTAAAATATAAAACATTCTAAGAAAAAAAAAAAAACAAAAAAAAAAAAAAAAAAACGATTATACAACAGTATATAAAAATTTTATTTACAAGAAAAGACATTAAATACCAATATAAGAAACAACAACAACAACAACAACAACAAAAAAACATATGCTAATTTTAATTACTGAAAGGTGTATGATTAAATCTTTAAAAATATTAAAAATGGGTTTATTTAATTGATAAAATGAACTGATTATGCCCGAATTCATCCCCCCCCCCCCAACAAACACTCATTTTTTTTAAAATACACCCTAATTTTTAAAAAACTTTACAAAAATCTTCACAAAATTCTAGAAAACAATTTTGAACTGAATTCACATACAACAACACTGGAATAGAAAAAAAAAATCTGCTGTCCTAAGACAACAATCCCATTAAAAGTCATGTCGCAAGTCACTTATCCAAGAATAAAAAATCTGCGATCGTAAATTACTTTAATAATGACGTTTTTACATTTAAATATTAAATACAATCTCTGATCTTTCTTATCGGAATAGGTCACACTCCTATTCAAAATATCTACCTGATTTTTTAAATAATAATAGATCATATTAGCTCGTTATCGTCCTTGACACGTCCCCCCTCCCCCCCCCTGCCGACGTTCAGTATAAAAGAGTACGTTATAATTTAACACCATGTTATACAATTTGTGACATTAATTTTTAGAAAAGTTAAAATCTGTATAGTAAGAAAAATAAAAATTAGCTGACAAAGCTATTTCTTTTAAATGTTTGGCAGGAAAAGACTTAAATATCTGTCCAGAATGAGAAAGTGTTATTTCACTTTCTCACAACTAGATAGCAGCACCAACTAAATCCATAGCTTACATTTTTGTTTCTTTATGTAGGGATGCACATTGCACAAGGCCAGCGGGCCACAAAGACACCAGTACTTAAATACAGAAGATTTTTTTTTTTATAATAAAGAGCTAATTGCTATTAAATAAAACAAACGTCACTTTTCAAATATTCTGGTGGCAAACAATTTTCTGGCAAAAGGGTTGTGCATCACTACTTTATAGGAACGGGCCCGCACTTTTATTTTATTTATTATTTATTTATTTATTTGTTTTTATTTATTTATTTATTTATTTTGTAAAAACATTAGCGATAATGAACTTACTTTTATTAATCGTCTGACGATAATAGATCGTTACAAAATTCTTAACTTTTTATCATTGGTTTTTCAAAATAGAAATGTTTGCTTTAAATAATGCAGAATTTTCGATTAAAATTTACAGTACGAAGGATTCTGACAGCGTTATGAGTTACATATATACCTGGCTGTCGTCACGTAAAGATGAAAATAATCTCTGGGAATTTATTTGAAACCTTTGCATTCGAGGTGTAACTGTCATGTGCCATTTGTGTTGTCAGGTGTCTCTCATAAATAAGTACGCGAAATGCTTGGTCACCACACATATCTTACGGTTTATTTCACCATCTTTTATCACAGATTATACGGCCATAAGATAAAGGGAAGAAAATTAATTTAAAATACTGGTGTTCAGAGCATTTGGAGTCAGGGCCGTAGCTAGAAGAAAAAAAAAAAGGGGGGGGGGGCGAAGCTCATATTTTTTCTCTCTTTTTCTCTCTGACGCAAAAAAAAAAAAAAAAGGAACAGGTGTAGTATTCGCTCGGAATCCGCTATCTTGATTCTTTGTTGGTCACTTATAACCACTTTATATTTAATTTTTGAACCATTCAGAAATTAAACAACAAAAAAATTTTAAATTCAAAATCAGCACTCCGAACATTAATTGTAAAAAAGAAAAAAAAGGGGGGGGGGGAATGAATATGCATTCATTCCCACCCCCTTTTTTTAGCATTAAAAACATAAATTTAAAAAAAAGTTAAATAAAGCAAATATTCATTTTAAAAAATATGTTTTCTGAAATTACAGTAAAAAATGTTTCAAAGATTATACATTTTAAAAAACAACAACAAAATAAATGAATAAATCCAAATGCAAAAATTTAAAATCGGCAAAAAAATAGCCGCCATCTCCGGGCGAATACTACATGATAGCCCCAAAAAAATAAATGAATGCATATTCACATTGTTGATACTATGTTTCTTATAAAATGTCCTAATATCTTCATTTCTTGCTTAGAAAAAAAATATGAGGATTAAAAATCTGAGAGCGAGTGTTGAAACTCTTATTTTAGTTATATACGATGCGATTTAGTATTTCTGCAAAACTGTGAAAGGACCTCAAAACTAAATTAGATTTTGGAACAGAATTTCATTTGGATTTTCGGATCAGAAATTCATTTAGTGACCTTGGAATCTTTTACAGGGGGAGGGGGGGGGGGGCTCAAAATACCTTGTGAGGTGGGGGGGGGCTGATCTCCCTCTATAACTCCTTTAGGAGCAAACATTTACGCGGACACTAGTGTCAGTGAGAATCTCCTTTCGAGTTCAATAAGTTAATAAATTACAAAGAATTTTTTTTTCTTTCCCTTTTCTGTTACATAACTTCGAAACTATGAAAATTTCAAGCATCTATTCTAACCAGCATTAATTTTTAATCAGTCTTTATTCGTATGTAATGGCTTTATGTTATCATTAATGTTTCTGTTCTGAATTTCATCATTTGCGACAAACAGGTAATATGTTGTGAAATTTTCACATTGATATAGAGCTAATATTTATTTACTTTTTTTAACCCGGCAGGACGCGCGCTTATTTTACTAACAGGAGGACGCGCGCAGGGTCGAAAAGGCCCGAGAATATTTTTTCGTGAGTTAAAGCACTGATATTTCTGTAAAAACAAGAAATTCATTTTCTAAAATGTATTTAAGATTTAATGTATTCAATCAAAACAAAATATAAGGATACTTACATTTTAATAACATAAAGTACATATTGGAATATTATGTTCCCTAGTAAGTAAATATAGTAAACCTATAAGTGCTTTTACTTCAATTACTGTAGTTTTCTTAGCATCGCAATCTTTCTGAAACTTTTTAGCTATTTTTTCGATATAAACATTTGTATATTTTACTATATTTGACAACATATTTTCATCGATTAGCATTAGTAACGAATCAACTGGTTGTTGACACTTTTAGCTTCCCCTATATTTCCCGGTAATTTCGATATAATATTACTAGCGGGAGTTCCAACATTCAGACGATATTTCTTTTAATACCACTTTGTACATTTATCTTTCCCTAAAAAGTACTCTTCGTCCGAATTATCGGATAAATCTTCTGATTCTATATCTTCTGATTCTAAATCTTCTTCAGAAGAAGTTTCATGGGGACTGAAATCTTCATAATCGCTTAACTCTTCACTTTCCTCACTTAATGACGATTCCCCAGTAGATACTCCCGCTAATAAAGTTTCTAAACGTTTCATTTCATCGGCATAATTCAATTGACGAAGCATTTTGACGCTGATATTTTTAAAATTTGCACTCCATAAAAATTACACCACGACGGGCGCAGGGTCTTAAAGGCCCGTCGACTGAATTTCTCCTACAGTAGAATCCACTAGACTGAAGGAATGTTTTTCCTTCGAAAGAGGGTGACCTTCAATACAGCTACACCGGACCGCACCTACTTCAGTCAAAAAGGGGTGATAGGATTGGTAATGTTTCGAACCAGCGGGCCTTTTAGGCCCTGCGCGCGCGCTGCCGGGTTAAACTTAATTTTAGGTCAAGAATTGGCGAAGAAGGTATCTGATTTCACAGATTATTGCACGGGCCGTGAACTGGGAGGAATACAATAGGGCCGAACTTGGTCATACTTTAAGGGTGTATTCGAAAAAACGCTTTTCCACCTTCAACAGCTCGAAATTTTCCGATACAATTTCAGACATATTTTTAAAAGTAGAAACATGAAATTTGCTGAGGTGCTTCTTGAAGGGACGTATGAAGTGCCGTGTAATGTCTTTTTACGTTCAATTCATTAGAAATTGAGTTATAAACAATTACCGTATAAGTATGAACCTTTTTTTTCGTCCCCATATCTCCCGCTTCGGAAAAATCGGCTCGAAATGCCGTTTTTGATTGCTTTTTTTTTTTACAATATTTTCTGCATTTATGAAAGAATCGACCATCACGGCACCTTGTGTACTTTCCAAATAAGAGATTTTGAAAGTTTGGTGTATTTGAGTGCAAAAATGAATTAAAAAATAAATCGGAAAATAGGCAGTTTGAATCGAAATACACCCCCGAGTCCGGAATAGACATATGATGGCTTTCGTTCTGTCCCATGCATCAAATCTTCGGCCCGTGCAAACCTCCAGCCTCTAGCCCTAGCCCAACACTATTCTTTACACCTTTCTGTAAAAGTTGTATTTGTGAATTTGGTTCCAGTTCTCAAACGGTACAAAAAATAATTATTTAAATAAACAAAAACAAAAATTAAATAAAATCGCTTAAAAGCTTTATGAATATTAATTTTTAATTTTAAAATATTTTCTGTTCTTTTCTTTCTTTCTTTCTTTTATTTCTTTTTTTAAACTTTTGACATTAAGGAGATTTTAACTTGGAAATTTAATTCGTTTTTCTCGAAAAAAAAAATAAAAAAAAATAAAAAATAAAATAACAAGCATGCCAACCTTCGGTTTTTTGAAAATCAAACAATTATGCTTCTAAACAGAAATTTATTGAGTCAACAAAATTAAGTAGATTTCAAATCACCCTCTGACTCAATTCTAGCCATTTCTAATTAAATAAATTTTCTGGTTCAAATACGTTTTCATGAGGGTCAATCCATTTCAAGTGGTACAGCACTGGTCGCTCGACTACTTTTAAAAAATCTGAAATTTTTTGTACAACAACCCTAACATGATAGAAGTTCAAAATGACCATTATTTTAATTTTGCTATTTTTTGTTTCTGCATGGCGGCCATCTTTGTTTCATCGTGTGCAGCGATTTTCTCACATACTAGGATACACAAAATTGTAAATATCTCGTCTTTTATTTTCCCAATTGAAGTGGGGTTTGCAGCATTTTGTTCAGAATAAAATAGACTAAATATACAGTGATAGAAAAATTTTTGATAAATAAATTTTTACAGGTGAAATTTTAGCACAAAATTTAAGATTTTTTCCAAAATCTATCCGTTTGCAAGAGGAAATTTTTCGTGCAAGGGAAACTGTCAACCTTACACAATTTTTTCTACAAATAAGTCAAAAGTGCGTGTACTCATACACCAAATCCCAGATCTGGGAGTTAATTTTTCTTTGCGAAAAAATTCCGAAATTCGTCAAAAATTTCAAAAATCGCACTTTTTAGGCTTTGATATCTCTGGTGGGGCACGAGATAAAAATCTGAAATTCTGGCCTTTAATAGAATTCTGTAGTAGTGTTATGTACAAAAAATTTCAAGATGGAGATTTGACTATACGCTGAGATATGACATAGACAATATGCGAAAACAATACCGCCAAACTATTGTAACCAACTATGTAATTGTTCAACAAGACTGTCAACCTTACACAATTTTTTCTAGAAATAGGTCAAAAGTGCGTGTACTCATATACCAAGTCCCAGATCTGGGAGCTGATTTCTCTTTGCGAAAAAAATTCCGAAATTCGTCGAAAATTTCAAAAATCGCACTTTCTAGGCTTGGATATCTCTGATGGAGCACGAGATAAAAATCTGAAATTCTGGCCTTTGATAGTATTGTGTAGTAGTGTTATGTACGAAAAATTTTAAGGAGATTTGACTACAAGCTGAGATATGACATGGATAATATGTGAAAACAATACTGCCAAACTATTGTATCCTACCATGTAATTGTTCAACAAGAAGGTCAACCTCACACAATTTTTTCTACAAATAAGTCAAAAGTGCGTGTACTCATACACCAAATCCCAGATCTGGGAACTGATTTCTCATTGCGAAAAAAAATCCGAAATTCGTCGAAAATTTCAAAAATAGCACTTTTTAGGCTTTGATATCTCTGGTAGAGCACGAGATAAAAATCTGAAATTCTGGCCTTTGATAGTATTGTGTAGTAGTGTTACGTACAAAAAATTTCAAGAAGGAGATTTGACTACAAGCTGAGATATGACATGGACAATATGTGAAAACAATACTGCCAATCTATTGTAAATACTATGTAATTGTTCATACCTCCAAAATTTTAAATTAATTATTTATGGTACAAAGTTAAATGTTAATTACAAATATCTTCTTCAAATGCTTCTGTGTGATTTAAACAATTCAGAATGTATGCTAACCCAATACACTATTTGTCCAGATGAACAAACCTACTAGAAATGCTATTGCAACAATTTTACTCGGAACACATTTCAGGAAAAGTAAATTACAAACAATGGGTTGCAACTCATCGAGTTGACATGGTTTCAGTTATTAAACCTAGATAATTTCATTCAAGTTAACAAGGGATGACAAGACTTGGGTGGCTTCAAATAAAATTTTGAGAAAGAACAGCCTAATGTACTGACAACAGTAACTGGTCGAACTCATAACATCTCTCGTAAATAGCGTTAAGCTCTTTGCATTTATAAAATTATTAAGCATTTATAGTATCTTTGTAAATTACATATTTATTATTTAACTGTTTTCAACAAACGATATTTTCAGTGTAAATATTGTAATATAGGAGACTAATCTCATTTCTCCTAATGTACTTGTAATAGCATTTCTTAACATTTTTTAAATCACCGTATCTCAGCTTATAGTCAAATCTCCTCCTTGAAATTTTTTGTGCATAACACTACCATAAAATACTATCAAAAGCCGGAATTCCAGATTTTTATCTCGCGTCACACAAGAGATATCAAACTTCAATGTGAAGAAATAGCTGCACACGATGAAACAAAGATGGCCACCATGCTCAAACGAAAAATTTTAAAATTAAAATAATAGTCTTTTTGAACTTCCCTCCTATTAGGGTTGTTATACAAAAAAATTTCAGATTTTTTAAAAACGGTCAATCAACCAAAATATTTTCGGGGCCATTGAAATGGACGAATAGCATTTCCAGTATGTTTTGTTCATCTGGACAAATAGTGAATCGGCTTAGCATACAATCTGAATTATTTAAATCACGATTTAAACAAAAATTGAAGATGATCTTTGTAACTTTGCATCATCAACCATTAGTTTAATATTTTAGTCCGTTTTCTAATTACATCCCGTGTGCAATTTTATGATTAAGTATAGTGAGTGGTCTCATTTTGTTCCTTATGTCTTGTAGACTAAGAAAAGCGATGGTGGACATCCGGGACCCGCGACTGAGGAGGGGGAGGGGGAGGGGAAGGGTAAAAAAATGGAAGGGGGAAAAATTCCATTTCATAAATAATAAAGAAATTTATCAATAAATATTAATGTTTAAAACATTTATAGATTAGGAAAAACATTTGTGGACATCCAGGACCTGCGATTGGGGAGGGAGAGGGGGAGGGGAAGGGTTGAAAAGTGCAAGGGAAAAAATTCCATTTCTTAAAATATAAAGACAATTATGTATAAATATTAATGTTTAAAACATTTAAAGATTAGGAAAGACATTTGTGGACATCCAGGAGCCGCGACTGGGGAGGGGGTGGGGATGGGGAGGGGTGGAGGAGGGGTAGGGGAGGGGAAGAGTTGCAAAGTACAAGGAAAAAATTCCATTTCATAAAAAATAAAGAAAATTATGTATAAATATTAATGTTTGAAACATTTATAGATTAGGAAAAACATTTGTGGACATGCGGGACTCGCAACTGGGGAGGGGGAAGGAGAGGGGAAGGGTTGAAAAGTGCAAGGAAAAAAAATCCATTTCATAAAAAATAAAGAAAATTATGCATAAATATTAATGCTTAAAACATTTATAGATTAGGGAAAACATTTGTGGACATCCAGGACACGCGACTGGGGAGGGGAAGGGGAAGGGTTGAAAATTGCAAGAGAGAAAAATTCCATTTCATAAAAAATAAAGAAAATTATGAATAAATATTAATGTTTAAAACATTTATAGATTAGGAAAAACATTTGTGGACATCCAGGAGCCGCGACTGGGGAGGAGGAGAGGGAGGGGAGGGGAAGAGTTGCAAAGTGCATGGGAAAAAATTACATTTCATAAAAAATAAAAAAAATTATGTATAAATATTAATGTTTAAAACATGTATAGATTAGGAAAAACATTTGTGGACATCCGGGACCCGCGACTGGAGAAGGGGAGAGGGAGGGGGAGGGTTGCAAAGTGCAGGGGAAAAATAAGTAATAAAGATAATTGAAAAGGAACTGAGTGATGATAAATACTAAATAATACAAATTTTGTAGCGCTACATATTATTTGTTATCTTTGTATTGTTATTCTATATTATACATCATATACCTAAATAGTAAAAACTTTCAAATTTTAAACTGCAAGTAAAAGTTTAACTTCAGAACAAAGTAGGATCATCGGTACCACTGTCATCATAATTTACATCATCAAGGCCTCCAACATTATCACATTTATCAGTCTCACCCGAGCATGAACACATTTCAGTTACAAGGTAATCCATTTTGTGAACATTTACAAGATGCTACACATCTTCACTTGACACACGAACAACGCACCGATTAAACCAGTTCTTGAGTAGCACATGGCATGTTACACATGACAGGTAGGTATTATTTTTCCTTTATTATCCAACCAAAATCAGTTGGGGTGGAATATTATTTTTTAAAATGTGTATTCTTTGCCATATTATTGCTTGGTAATGAACTCTTATGGCTGGGTAAAGGGCGGCTTGAGTTGGAGGCATATTTGTTCCTTCAACTTGCTCTTTTGTAAATAACCACCATCTTAGCTCACTGAATGTTTTAATATTTAATTTTGGCATGTACACTGAACATATGTATTCTTCAAGTGCAATATATGTTTCACTCTCAAGGATATCTGTTTGACCTTATGCGTCAAGTGCTTTCAGAATTCTGTCGTCAGCATTTATGAAGCTCTTCCAAAAACTGGTTTTTTATTTACCACTGAATGAACCAGTGGTGTCAGATCCAGAAAGAGAATGCAGTCCCACTAAAGCTTCAGATCTTTTTTCTTACCCTTTTCAACCTTTCCCCTTCCCTCCCCCTCCCCCTAGCCTAGTTGCGGATCCCGGATGCCCACTATTGCTTTTCTTATTCTATAAAAGATTTAAATACTAATATATATATATATATATATATAATTAAGTGGCTTTTTTTCTTGCCTCTTTCAACACTTTTCACTTCCCTCCCCTCCCCTCCCCTCCTCTTCCCTTACCTCCGTCTTCCTAATCACAAGTCCCGAGTATCCTTCAATGCCACTCTCATTCTATAAACGTTTTAAGCTTTAATATTTATGCATAATTTTTTTTGAAACAGAATTTTTTTATTGCCCCTTTCAAATTCCTCTCCTCTCCCTTTCCTCCTCCCCAGTCGCGAGTCCCGGATGTCCACAAATGTTTTTTTCTAATTTATAAACGTTTTAAACATTCATATTTATACATAATTTCCTTTATTTTTTATGAAATGGAATTTTTGTCCCTTGCAATTTTCAACCCTTCCCCTCCCCCTCCCCCGTCGCGGGTCCTGGATAACCACAAATGTTTTTCCTAATCTATAAATGTTTTAAATATTAATATTTATGCATAATTTTCTTTATTTTTTATGAAATGGAATTTTGTTTCCCTGCACTTTTCAACCCTTCCACTCCCCCTCCTCCTCTCCAGTCGCTTGTCCCGGATGTCCACAAATGTTTTTCCTAATCTATTATTGTTTCAAACATTAATGTTTATACATAATTTTTTTTTTTTATGAAATAGAATTTTTTCATTTGCACTTTGCAACTCTTCCACTCCCCACCCCTCTCCCTCCCATCCCCCTCCCTAGTCGCGGCTCCTGGATGTCCACAAATGTTTTTCCTAATCTATAAATGTTTTAAACATTAATATGTTTGCATAATTTTCTTAATTTTTATGAAATGGAATTTTTTTTGCCTTGCACTTTTCAACCCCCCTTCCCCTCCCCCTCCCCAGTCGCGGATTCTGGATGTCCACAAATGTTTTTCCTAATCTACAAATGTTTTAAGCATTAATATTTATCGATAATTTTCTTTATTTTTTATGAAATGGAATTTTTTTCCCTTGCACTTTTCAACCCTTCCCCTCCCCCTCCTTTTCTTAGTCTACAATACATAAGGAACAAAATGAGACCACTCACGATACTTAATCATAAAATTGCACACGGACCTATGAAAAGCTGTAATTAGAAAACGGACAATTTTGTAGGAATGAACAAACACATAACAGGTTGCAATAGTTTAGAAGTATTGTTTTTACATATTGACCATGCCATATCTCGGCTTGTAGCCAAATCTCCTTCTTGAAATTTTTTGTACATAACACTACTACAAAATACTATCAAAGGCCAGAATTTCAGATTTTTATCTCGTGCCCCACCAGAGATATCAAAGCCTAAAAAGTGCTATTTTTGAAAATTTTTGACGAATTTCGGAATTTTTTTCGCAAAGAGAAATCAACTCCCAGATGTGGGACTTGGTGTGTGAGTACATGCACTTTCGACCTATTAGTAGAAAAAATTTTGTAAGGTTGACAGTTTTCCTTACATGAAAAATTTCCGCTTGCAAACGGATAAATTTTGGAAAAAATCTTAAATTTTGTGCTAAAATTTCACCTATAAAATTTTTTTTTCAAAATTATTTTACAACCATACATTTAGCTTTTTTTATTCTGAACAAAATGCTGCAAATTTCCCTGATTGGGAAAATAAAAAATGAGATATTTACAATTTTGTGTATCCTAGTATCTGAGAAAATCGCTGAACACGATGAAACAAAGATGGCCGCCATGCACAAACAAAAAATAGTAAAATTAAAATAACGGTCATTTTGAACTTCCGTCATGTTAGGGTTGTTGTACAAAAAATTTCTGTTTTTTTAAAAATGGTCGAGCGACCAAAAAAATATTTTCTGGACCACTTGAAATGGATTGACTCATGATTAAAAAAAAATCTGAAGTAACGAACGCTGTCTCCACCGCTGATAATGCATTTTTGTGATCGGAGGTTTTTTTCGTTAATATAAAGATAACTGTTGAATTTAAAAATATGGAAATTGAAGGTATTATAGAGAAATGTTTGATAAACACGTTGGTGTAAGCAGTTTTTAAATCGAATAATTATTTTAGGAGATCTTTAACGTTAAAATTCGTCAAAATCGACTCATTAAAAAAGTTTTATGGTGAAAAAAAAACACACATAGAAATTTAAACATTTCTAGATCATTTTAAGCATTAGAAGTTCCCGATGTGACTGCAATTATTATTATTATTTTTTAAATTCGACTCATTTTTTAAGGATTTATTTCCATTTTAAATTCCATTTTTTCATTATTTTGAGAAACATCTCTAGATATTTTAGAAAAGGTTATTATTTTAAATTGTTGACAAATGATCAAAGAATAATATTTCTTTCAAATAACAAAAGAAAAAAAAAATTACACGCAAATATTATGAAAAGAAAAAAAAATAAATGAGAATTAAATAATTATGAGTTGATAGCAGGAAAATATTGAAAACTGCGTCATAAAACTATATTTACATGTAAATAAAAAAAAAAAAAAAAAAAAAAAAAAATTGCAAAATAATGAATTCATTAGAATGCGTTTAATGTAGAAAAAATACGTCAGATTTAAAAAACAAAATAAAGCGGTGCAAATAATAATATTTCCTTTGTAACGATAAAAATATTTTACAAAATATTACAAAATAATATTGCAAAAATAAAAAAGGTTTGGTAAAAATTACGTCAGGTTTAAAACATTACATTTAAGGATCACTTTTTAAAAACCATTACCTTATAGCAGGGCTGTCCAACGCGGTGCCAGCGGGCGCCATAGCCCCCTTGCACGTTTTCTTGGCGCCCTTTTGAAGGTTTTCCGTTACAGGTCTTTTCTGTTAATAAATTTTAGATATAGTTCCCTTGTAAAGGATACTTTATTTAAAATTCTTGATTTTTTCATGAGAGATGTTTTATTCGACTATGTTATATATGTTTTAAAAATTTCCACAAGTGTATTTCATGTATCGATAATTATAATGTACGCAGCGTATTAAAAAAAAAGGCAACAGTACAATATACTTTTTCCATATAAAAGAAATTTGCGTAAAACTTCCAGTGTTTCTTTTTAGTAAAATTTTCAATCCTGCTTTACATGTGTCTGCACTGTTGACTCTGCATTGCAACTGCACTAAAAATCAGTTTTCTGTGCAGTTCTACTCTGCTGGCTGCTTGGTGGCACTGCAATGAGTATGATACTGTGCAGGAACTAAGGTTTCTGGAACTATTTTGAACTACATTCATGTTTAATTACGCTGCGTTTCTTCTGGCTACGTCTTTGCACTACACATTTTTATCGTAATTGTGACTAAATTTTTTTGTATGGGAAAAGTGCAAATATGATTTTTTCAAATTTGGAAGTGAGCTGCAGCCAAGAAGTGACCCCTTGTCCTTTCTCATGCTCAATTAGAAGCACTTTTCAAACACTTTTTCGTACTTAAAAACATATTAACCTTTTTTGTTGCTCACCAGAGCATTTTTTAATACTTGTTACAATTTACTGCTATTTTGATTTTTTTTTTACATGGCAATTTAGATTTATAGGGGCATTATGACTCATTTGCTTATATATGTATATTGCTACTAATATTAAAAGATGATTTTCTTGCATGTTTTGAGCCATGATAATAATGGCGCCCTTCATTGCTTGCCAAAAGCTGAGTTGCGCCCCTACTTAGTAAAAGTTTGGACAGGCCTGCCTTATAGCATTGTTAAAAAATACCGGGAAGCTAAAACTCTGCTGACTAAGTTTTTTATATTAGCTGATTCTGAAGTGTTTTAAAAATATTATTTAACTAAACCGTAAACAGGCTCCGTAAAAAGGAAAAGAATGAATATATATTTATAAGGCGATTGCCACTGCTTATTATTATTATTATTATTATTATTCAATATTTTGTAATTTTTTTTTCAAGCTGATCAAATTAACTGATTTTTAGAGGTTGACTAGTGTAGCTCACTGAGGGAGAGCCTAGAGGTCTGCACGGTCCGAAATTCTCGGACCCGGCCCGGTCCATAGAAAAGAAAATTCGGTCCGGCCCGAACGAAACAAAAATATTGAACCAACCTGGAACGTTATAAAAGTTAAAATTTCGGCCCTGAACCCTTCCCAGCCCGATATAATAACTAAAATCACAGCTCGAGTCCGGTCCGCCCAGGAAAAAAAGTTAAAATTTCGATTTTAACATTTTGACCAATTGAATTTCTACAGAACATTGATTTTTACTCAAGGGGTGTCAGGAGTTTTAAAATGGTCAAAAAATCGATTTTTTTTAATTATCTATTTCAAAAGTTTGAACAATCCTTAACGAAATACAAAAAACCGCTTTTCAATATTCGCATTACTTTTTGAGTTATATGTGTTTAAACATGACCCACTCTCAAAATCTTCCGCTCCACCCATTTAGAGGGACCTTGGCATTTGTTTACATTTTCTCCTGAAGCTTGAAACTGTGTTTCTGTCTCACAAGTGAATCTAGTCATTCGCATTTTTCGTTTTTCTTTACCCCATGATTTACTGAAAACATTTTTGAACAGAAGAAGGATGTGCACAACTAAACTTTCGCTGATTTTGAAGCTCATGTTATGATAAAAAAAAGCAAACGTGAGTTCGCTGCTTTCGATTTTGATGATTATATTTTGCATTATTTTGCAAGTTATCTTTATTTTTTCGAGTTTATTAGATTAATTTCTAACTGAGTATTTAATATACTTTGAACATGAGTAAAGCTTACAACAGATCTGTGGGATATAGAAGTAAGAAACGTCGTTTTCATGGAAGGAAATCTGAGAACAGCTCTGATATTTTTACTGGAAAATCGGCTTCCTCTAAGAAACTGAAGCTTGACATTTCAAGTGCAACTGAAAATTCTAATAGTTGTGAATTGACAGGCTATCGTCTAATAGATATAGCTGTTTTTTTCAAAGAAATTTCTAAGTATGTTTCCTGCAATATTTGTCATACTAGTGTAAATTTTACAGAGGAATCAATTCGTGGCAATGCATCAGTTTCAGTGTGAACTGTGAAAACTGTAATCTGAATAATAAAATAAATAGTTGCCTCATGATTGGACCCAAACATAATGTTCCAGAGGTAAATATTAGGCTAGTTTATAGCTTACGTTCAATAGGTCAGGGCTTAGCTGGCCTCAGAACACTGTGTTCTCTTATGAATATGCCACCACCTATCTCCCAGAAAAGTTATGATACCATAACCAACAAACTGAAGGTCGCCTCAAAAAAAGCTGCAGTGAAATCAATGAAAGAAGCTGCTGAAGAAGAAATTACACTGAGTGGAGATTCCAACATTTGCATCAGTGGAGATGACACGTGGAAAACACGAGGGCACACATCTAAAATTGGTGTGTGCAGTGTTATTGGCATTGAAAGTGGAAAAGTAATTGATGTAGAAGTACTTTCCTCATACTGCAAAGCCTGCGAGACATCATCATCTTCAAGCCATGATTGTAAAACCAATCATTGGGGAAGTTCCGGCAGTATGGAGGTGATAGGTATGAAGAGAATTTTTCTACGTTCCGAAGTTACTCGAAGTGTGAAATATCAGAAGTACCTCGGAGATGGAGACACAAAAACATTCCTCGAACTAACCAAAGCTGAACCATATAAGGAACTCAAAATAGAAAAACTCGAGTGCACAGGGCACATGCAGAAGAGAATGGGCTCTCGTTTACGTAAACTGAAACAGACGCTGCGCGGTGTGAAACTTTCCGATGGCAAAGCCCTAGGAGGAAAAGGCCGTCTAACTGATGGTTTGATCAGTAAATTGACAGTGTACTATGGCAATGCAATGAGGTCAAACACGCATTGTTTAGAAAGTATGAGAGCAGCGGTTTGGGCAACGTACTGCCATATGTGTTCCACGGACGAAGAACCAATGCATATATTTTGCCCAAAGGGTATCGATTCTTGGTGCAAGTACCAAAGACATGTCTCTTCACCTAATACTACAGCACCTTTTCGCCATAAACCCTCAGTGCCTTTAGAGGTGATGAAGAAGATAAAATGTATATATGCGGACCTAGCTGCACCTAATTTTTTAAAACGCTGCCTTAGTGGTAAAACACAGAATCAAAACGAAAGTTTTAATTCAGTCATTTGGAAGTTTTGTCCAAAGGTATCTGGTGCTGGTTTCACAGTTGCAGAACTTGCCACTTATGAAGCAGCTTTTAATGATGGCAGTAGTGGTCGTCTAACTACTCTGGAAGAATTGGGTATTAATCCAGGTACCTACACAGTCGAAGCTGGTAAGTCGTCTGATCTGAAACGAGTGCGCGTTGCTGAAAAGCGAGCCGATTTCAGTAGTTTAGAAGCTAGAAGAGCTAGAAGCTTAAAAGAAAAAAGAAAATTTGATAAACTAGAGCTAAAGGAAGGAACAACATATGACCCAGGAGCACTTTAAATAGTCCAGGTTAGTTTTTAAACTTTTTTTTCATAATTTTAACTTTAAGTGTCGTTTTCTCAGAACTGTATTTTTCAAAACAATCCGTAAGATTAAAAAAAATCTATTTGAAGTATCATCTGGAAATTTCTCACATATGTTTATATTAACATTCCCTATAAAATGAATTAATTTTGTAAAGATAATTTAAAATTTAATTAATTTTTTAATGATTAATTAATTGTAATTTTAACGATTTTTCAAATTTTCAAATTCAGATGCCATTTTAAAGTAGTTAATTTCAAGCAATGTCTATATCCTTAATTCATTCTATAAAATAGAGTTTAGAGATCATTTTAGTCTATGAATGAAGTTTATAGGTCTACTCAAAGTTTAGTTATCTTACGGATAGTGATAGCCTTTTTGAAAAAATACATGAAAATTTCATTACTTAAATGTTCTTGCTATATTTTTTTAGTCTGTTGTGAGTCTTTATTTTATGATATTATTAGACCTAAACCCTATCCCAAATATACCACAAAAAATTAAGTAAATACTTTGAATATTTATGAAGTTATGCGAACTCGAAGCGGAAGCACATTTTCATGAGGTGCGTTAAATTTAAAACTCTTGACACCCCTTGGAAGAGTTCCGACCAAAAAAAAACTTTTTTTTTTTTTCATGTTTATAATCTTCATTTATGTAGAAGTACCGTAGGATGCGATATTTATGTTCTTAATGAACCTCTGTTTGTTGTATGTAAATGTTTCAGTTATCATTAGTATTATTAATCCATATTCCATGTAATTTAGACATAAAAATCTAAAAAATGGTATATGGTAAAAAAATCTTCTAAGACGGGATCGCATTGAAAAGAAAAAAACTACGTTATAGACAAGCTTCCTTCTTAGCAGCTGTAAATATATAATATATTTCCCCCCTCGCGTATTATTGTATTCATTTTGCATGGATGAACAGTTTAAAAAAAGTTTAAAAGAAATTTTTAGTTTTCAGTTTTAAAGTAGACTCCGTCTTAGGTAGATTCATTTTTTATGCGTTTAATTCTATTTTAGTATTCCCAGAAATCTACAATTCTTTAGAAAGAATAAACTTTAATCTTTAATTGTAGAATAATGGTGACTTTAAACTATAAGCCTTTTTTGCAAAAATTTTTGGACCAAGCCAAATGTTACTGATTTTTTAACAGATTTGGCCACATCCAGAAAATTATTTTCATGCGGGATGATTTAACCGGAACAGAATATTTTGATCAGTGAAGACTAGGGACAAGGAAATGAGTTCCGGCTTTGTACGGAAAAAATAAGCTAGTCCTTGCCTGGCCTAATCCTTCAGGGAAAGAATAAAGCCCGAGTTCAGCCCGGCCAGGAAAGAAATTAGTAAAGTTATGATAAAGTCGGCGGTACAAAAAAAGAAATTTTTCTTGTTTAAACGTTAAGAAATGGACAAAGTTTTTCTAAATGTAGCACATAGAACCAGTATATTTTTACGGCCTGAAACTCCTAAAACATACTCTCTTAAAAAGTCAGCCACAAAATAGCTCAAGTTGAGCTGAAATCCACTCATCTCAATGTTGAAAGGCAGCTTCTCAAAAAAGAGTTGAAATAACTCGAGTTTTAACCATTTTAAACGAATTTGAGCTATTTAAATAATAAATTTAGATCAAGAAGATTTAATCGTTTGAAAAACAACTCTTTTATGATCGAAAAAAAATACAGCTCTTTCATGAGAAGCTCTTTCGTTTTAAGAGTGTATCAGCTCTTTCGTTTTAAGAGTGTACATAGAATAATATATTAAATAAATATTTCGTCGTAGATAGCTTTTCACAAGACGAAATGCATTTAACTCTTTGAGCGACCGAGTGCTTTCTGGATTTTTACAAAAGTGTAATAAGAAAAATATTCATTCAAATTTTCTTTCCTTGTTTTTTTTTCTGAAATACATTTCATATCTCTTTATTTTACGTAAATTTCAAAAAACAATATGCTGAAATTATTTTTATCTCAAATTGATTTTAACTTGTTTTGGGGAAACGTAAAACTACAAACATATTTTTTTTGCAATTGGAACTACACCTGAAAAGTTAATGATGTATAAAATTATTAGTTAATGGACATTTATAAAGAACGTGGTCGAATGAGAATGCAATTTGTTTATACAGTCGGACCTTGCTATTCGGACACCCGGTTTTCACGTCACTCCGCTTATCACGTCAGTTTTTCAAAATCCCGATTTTCTGTATACGGTTTTAGTGTAAATAAACTCCGGATTTTACATCGTTGATTAATATTAAACTCCGGATATCCCGACGGATTAAGAAAATTGTCCATTTTACAAGCACGGAAATTAAGGGATAAGAAATGTCTTAGCCAAACTTTTCACAAAAGTGTCTAAAATAATTATTGACATAAAGGAGAGTCTTTTTTTTTTAAATCGTTTATCTGTATAAAAAAAACCCACATACTATGAATGAAAGAATAAGTGAGATTCCTTCCTGTGCGTTCTCTATCTTCTAATCCATGATTACTCACTTACTTTGTTTCACACACTGAGAGTGCAATATGTAGGAAATGTTCAATATTTTATTTCCACACGTTATAATGTTTTAAACTGTTCACAGCGAAGTGGCGAGAAAATCTAAAACAGTTCATAACTGTTTCAAACATGTTGGTTTCATCAAAGTTCATCAAATCTCAAATGTAAGGTAATGAACAAGATATATCTCTTCTAATATTGTTTAAAGAGTTCTTAGAACGTGTGAAATACATATAACGGGGGATGTCCAGATGTACATCATTTTGATAAGGATCTCACCACATCACCATATGCAATGATTTTTCAAATTGTAAAAGAGAAAAAGAGACTCGGGGATCGAAAGTGATATGGAACTAGAACAAATCAAGATTCCAACCACAACCGAAACATTTCACTGTACTGAAACGTTTAGAAATTATCTAACATCCATTTCTAAATCAACGGATATTGCTCAAAATTCATTGTATGATATAGAAAAAATTTAATAAGCACATCTCGGTTATCCAAACATTAATTAATCAGTATTTCATGTAACAATAAAAAAGAAAGTCAGAAAAAGTATAATTTTTATTTTTTTTCAATTTCGTTGTTGGATTTTTTTGTTTAATAATAATGTTTTATTGTTAAAAAATGATGCAAGAACAGTTGTGAATTTAAAAGTTTCTTAAATTAATTACAAATGCAGCATTTTAGAAACATATTATTCTCCAACTCCAGTTACCGCGACACTCCGCTTATGATGACGCTTTTTTCTGGTCCTGAGAGTGTCGAGATAACGAGGTTTGACTGTATGTACCCAGACCGAGATATAGTCTCGGTCTGGGATTGAATTTAATTCTTCTTAAGCAGTGACAATATTCATAGAGCGTTTCATACTCGGACTGATCCCCATCAGTGGCTGAGAGATTTGCTCTCAAAACTTGTAAACGGCAGGTGCTAGGCTAGAACCTAATCGCTAGCCGTCGGCCTAATCATTCGGAGTTTTCTGTGGTTTTCTTCGAACTTTGGATTTCCTTGCATAAATTGAGTTAGGTTCACTTAGAAAGACCCCCCACGGATGGCACCTTCCCTTAGGACCTATATCCCTTTGTGAAGATAATTGACGTCACAAATACAACCAAACAAACATACTCGGGCTGAAACTCCATTTAATTCTTCTTAATCACTTCTCTGATTATTCCAAATTATCTCGTGTTCGTATATATTACAAGATATTAATCCGAGAATACTCGGGCGTGGCATAATTTCTCACCCGATATTTTTATCACGTTTTTAATAGGCCCGAAACTTAAAAAAAAGAAAGTATTTTTATACAGTAAATTATACATAATTGAATTTTATATAAAACTTGATTGGAAGTTTTCCAAGTTTTGTGATATGAAATGTAAATATGATAAATTGCAACGATAGAATCGCAAAAAAATGAATGTTTCATTTATTTTTTTGGTAAGTGAAGCTGTTGAGCCGTGACAGTCTTTATAGAGCGTTTCATTTATGCATATACCGGGTGTCCCAAAAATGACTGATGGATTTTAAAAATCAATAACTTGCAAACGGTGACAGCTATTTAAAAAACTTTTTCAGGAGGGTTATGTATAATGTCAGGAGTTTTTTTACCGTAATTTTTTATTTTAATTCGAATTTCAAACAACAGGTGGCGCTGACGGCGATTGAAGGCCAGGTCGACGCTTCACTCAGCCCTGATCATTTGGCCTTCAATCGCCGTTAGTGCCGCCTATTGTTTGAAATTCGAATTAAAATAAAAAATTACGGTAAAAAAAAAACTCCTGACATTATACACAACCCTCCTGCAAAAATTTTTTAAATAGTTGTCACCGTTTGCAAGTTATTGAATTTTAAAATCCATCAATCATTTTTGGGATACCCAGTATATATAAACAACGCAGATTTCTCTCCTAATAAAAAAGGAACAACGATGAAGATCATAAATACAATTTAAATCCTTTCTGGCTGCTTACTTTTCCGGTAACTTGATTTGTCGCTCCTCTGCAATTCTATTGGCTGATGAAGCTGATGGACAAATTCTTACCTGATTTTTCTGAAATTCGGATTTTCTGTTTGTAATTTTCCTTTTTTAAGAGGTTTTTTTTTACAATTCTATTTTATTTTTTCTAAATCATTATTGTTGAAAATTTGATATGTATATACATATTTATAACATATGGTTCTGGGATTTGGTTTCTATTCCTTTCTGACCGTATTTTTGGTTCAATGAACACGATGCTATGGAGTCTGCATGCAGACTTCACCTAATACTTAACCCCTTGCGATAAAAAGAAGATAAAAGGTAAGATTAAGATAAAAAATATTGCAAGAGCCTGTGCATTATTTTTTAGCTTTTACCACATGTTTTTTTAACAGAAAATGTTTTGTAATTGAATAGCGAAAATCAATTAAATCTGATTAAATAAGGTAAACTTTAGAATTAAAAATAATTGGCAAGAATAATGAAGCACTAGAATCCTTTCATAAATCCCCAGAATTAAAGCACGGATTTTGAGAAAACTTCAGATTTAGTTGGTCCTTAATATAATATGGTGCTGATCTTTTTTTGGCAAAAATGATTTATACGATTTTAGTAATAGTCATATCTGAAGAAGTAATGCACGAAATTTTGTCTTTAGAACCCTCGTAATAGGCATGGATTTCCATTTAATTTTGACACTGTGCTAGTAAATTTTGAAGTATCAACATGTAAACGATAAAAGAAAGTTTTGGTGTTGGCATATTCGATTAGTTTTTCCGCCCTGTCCTACTTGATTTTTTTTTCTAGCACGTTTCATTACTATTAAATTAACTAATTGTATTCAATTTTTGGTGATAAAGTAAAATGTTACAAGCAAATGTTCAGTCATTCCTTAACGTCTGTACACGCAGTTTTTTTTTTTTTTTTTTTTTTTTGCAACACTATAGGATTAAAAATTTACGGATATTGACAACCACTTTATTTGAATAGTAATCTTTGCTCTTTTGATCCCATGAATACCCTGTTAAATGAGGCGAAAAATACTGGTAATAAATATGTAATAGGGTCATGTGAGGAGAAAAGTGTACACAACCTGGCCGTTTATAATTAATCAAGGTATGCACGTGTCTATCTATATATATTTATCAAACAATTTATCATTAAAAATATTTCTTTTTTTTTATTTATTCGAATTTTTTTAGTAGCATAAATGACCATAAACCATTTTGCTGTTATCCGACGTATTGCATTCGATGTTTAGAATTTAAGGATTAAACTAATTAGTTTTAGTATTCGACCGAATGCACAGTTTTCCGAGTTTTACATCCTATTTTCTGAAATGTCTTTTTTTTAATTTTTTTTAAATGAATACCAATTGTAAAAGTTTTCGATCATTATTTGAAGTCATAACCAGAATAAATCCTCAACTATGCTATCTATAAAATTCTGGACTATAAATCCCTTAAATGTAGAATTCCTTTCCAACAAAGCATAATTCTCCTGCCCTCTCCCTCACATACTATATTCAGGAATTCGTTGTTGACACTCAAAGAAAAAAAAAGAGAGAGAGAGAGAACTTCGTGAAATGCAGCGTATTTTTTATTTAACCTCTTCAAATACCTGACGTCATCCCTTATAAACTTCGATCCAAGGTCTATACAGGTGAGAGGTCAGCTTGAAACATCCTAAGACGTTCTTGGTTTTTTATTTGAAAAAAGTGACCTTAGTCGTTCAACAGGAACAATAACTTTTACTCCTCCAAATAGAGAAACTTATTTATAAGACGTGTATCATACAAATCACTTTCACTGATGAAAGGAGTAATTATTATTCTTGTCTGAAAATCATATCTTTCGCAAGTGATGCTTGAAATTTTGTTACGGGGTCAATTCATGAAAAACAAGACATTTTTTGGCAGAAAAAAAAATATCTAAAATTGTTGTATAAGTAACTTATTGAATTAATAATTTAATTACATAAGTAAGTTGTTATAAAAATAGTTTAATTATATAAGTATGTTATTTTTCAAAGTCCAAAGAATAATATATAGGAATAATTTTTCGGTATTTCACTTTTAGGAGTGGCAACAGTGTTTCAAAGATAACTAACATCAGCTGAATATCGTGTGCTGAAACACATTGATTTCAAAATAATCTAATTTTGTTTTCTTTTTGATTTTGAGGTTTTTATTATTATATTAAAGTATCTTTTCAATTTATGAGTTGTTTTAGTAATTTTGCTGCAATATAAGTTACATTATTAGCAATTAACGTTGCTGTAACCTTATGTCTCGAACAAGGCAGAATAAACAGCAGTTTTTGATATTGGTACTGAACAAACAAATTATATTATAAAATGATTGTGGTTTATACAGAACCTTATTATGTATAAATACTTCCTAAATACATTTTTAAATAATATTATTTTCTTAATTAATGAAACAATATTTTATGCACGTGACCTTACATGGCAATATTAGAAATAAAAATATTTCCAAATAATGAATATGAATGTTATTAATGTGTATTTATTTAAAATTTTCTTTTCTTTTTAAGTCAACAGGTGTATGTATTGTGTGATAAATGCTGTGATTAAAAGCTGTTAATTCTTCAAATAGAGAAACTGATTTATAAGGCATGTATCATCCAAATTCATTTTTACTGATGAAAAGAGTAATTATTTAATCTTGTCTGAAAATAGTATTTTTCACGGGTGATATTTATTGAATTCCGAATGCCTCAAAAATGTGTATACAAGCTTAAAAATTAATAATAGTAAGGCAAATGATAATTTAAAAAATTGCCCTGCTGGCTGTCTTATCTAAGTTTTCATTTATTAATCTTCTGAACATGCCAAATAAAATATTGAATAAATGCATAAAGAAAAATCCCCTCAAAATATTAGTCTTTGTTTAAAGGATAGTTTAATTGACCCATATGTATATTAATTGCTTGCATTGCCTAAATGTATAGCTAGATAAAACACACACATATATACAGAGGTGGGTAATTTTCAGAAACTCTTATCATCCAATCATTTATTTTATCAGCCAGCTAGATGCAATATACAGTTGAAAATAATTATGACAAAATCGCACGCGACTTCAGAAATAATTAATTATTATTATGTAATTTCATAATTACAATATATTTTCCTAATTATTTTCTCTACAAAAATTAAGAAATACATACGACTGTGGAAAGATTAATATAAGATAGAAATTTGTATCTTGTTTAAATTGTAGTATTTGGAAAGTTAAAATATCGAGGTAAAAAAAATATTTTTGGTAAATCTCCATAGATAACAGTTTTTCAAAAACTACCGAAAAATTCATTCGTCCTGTCAGAAACTTCCCTCGCCACTGATCAGTATAATGATGTATTAGCCCTTCCCATATGTATAATTTCGCAGTGCATAAACCAGTTCGTTCAAAATAAAAGAAAAAATTAGACTGGATCCGGTCCAACTTAATTCATTAAATAAATGCTAGTATTTTTCAAACAACTTATTCTTCCATTTCAAACTCTTTTACAAGGATATTGCACGTATATTGAAATGAAAATTTTAAAGTACAATAGTAAGGTATCCTGGGGTAATAACGCCACGTTAAGGTTCTACCAATTTCAAGGCTCAGTTTTAGTTTGTATTATTCAAAAAATATATGATTTGATACAACAACTCATTGACTATCTATATAAAAAAAATAATTTAACAGATATGTATTCATAAAATGTAATGGCGTGATTTCTTGACCAATCCTATTTGGCGTTATTACCCACCTATATGGGTAATAACGCCATGCAAACAAAACTATGAAATAAGATAGAATAATTGCATGTAGATTGCCCAATTCTAAAAATACAAACTCTATAAACTTAGAAATTGACAAATTGCTTTCTAAGCTATTGAAAATGCTCAATTTTTTGAGAAAGTGTAAGAAAAATAGAGGTGTGGTGTGGGGAGGGGAATGAGGCAAAAGAATATCAGACCGTGAGCTTCTTTTTGCTTAAAAAGGACCGCTTAAATAGAATTATTAGAAAAATTGCAAAGTTTTAACTGTGTTTATTTGAATCAGTATTTAGGATGTAGATCGGCCACTGTAGGGAATCAACCAGGGTATTAATGCCAAGGATTGGCGTTATTACCCCGGTACACTTATTGCGCAGTACATTTTAAATTACAAATTATCTCGAGAAGATATCCAAAATCTTCAACAACATTTTGAAAGTACATGAAATGCACTACAAATTTATGTAATTAACAAAGTATTTCCGGATAAAAAAAATAGCCTTCACATCACAAAACGTATCTCGTAAATTTTAGATCAAACGTTAATTTTAGTTGCTTGTAAAAACAATAAGACCTACAAATGGAACAAATTAACTTGAAGCTGTTTTTTGCAATTTATATGACTCAAAACCCTTCTGCGCAGAGCACATGGGTGTCATTTACCATATTATTTCATAATTATGCATAATATTAGCACTTGACGTTATTACCCCGCCTGGCGTTATTACACCAGACCACCTTATTTAGATTAAAGAACAGAAAGCCATGGAATATGGAACTACAATAATACTGAACAATTACACTAAAGCTAATTAAAAAGTGTATACAACTTATTAGGAAAGAAAAAGCGTGGTTACGGCAAATGCTTTACACCCTATATTCCATACAATACACTTTTTAAAGTAACTTCATAAATGCATATTAATTTCATTATCTTATGAAATGGTCTAATATCATTAAGATAAACTAGAAACAACTAGAACTAGAACAGTAGAAAGGCAAAAATTTTCTTAGTTTTATATTTAAAAAAAAATCACTCCAGGATTTCCTTTAAAAAATCAGTTTAACTTCTGTAACTTTTATCTTAATTTCTTTTATTTTATCTTTTAAATTTATTTCATAATGAAATTTCTGGCTTGAACCGAAATATATTCATATGGTAGCGGTTAAAATGACCACTTACAGCCGCTCTAGTGTTAAAATATTTTTCCCACGTAGTGACCGCAATGTAACAGAATACTTTTGACCGTCCCTGTAAACGAATTATAATTGCTATGTGCTTCATTTTTAAAAGCGAATGCGTAATAGTAAACGTTAATAAAAAAAAATTACAGGAAAATCCGAGAGTCTGTTTACGAGAGCTGGAGCTCAGACAGACGGACAGATAAACCGAAGTCTTAAGCACCTTTCAATTATATAAAATAATTAATTTAACAAAGAAATATGAAGAAAAATTATGAAATTTAAACTCAATATAAATATCTATTAATACTTAAGGCATAAAAATCAAGGAAAACAATGATAATATCCTTCGAAAGGAATATTACTTTCAAAGGCCTGTTAGCGTCTATAGCAAAGTATTCAGTTCTCATATAATAATGTGTAAAGAAATTAAATAAAAATAAATCCCATAATATATATATTGATTTAAGGCATATACAAATAAAAAACTTAAGGAATTTTTTGGAAAAAAAAACAGAATATTCAGAGTTTAAGAAAATAAAACTTGAAAATTAGGGCGTATAAATTGCCTTTTTTTCTAAAAAAGAAAATTTCTTATATAGGAAAAAAAAGCTTATGTTCGGAATGGGGGTGAGGTAGGGGTGCGTTTACTTCGATACTTTACGGTAACTCATTTCAAATACATATAAAATAGAGAAAAGATCGATGTTTTATTTATTTATTAATATAATAATTTTTGCTATATACAAGCGTTCCAGCAAAATTGAATAAAATGTCACAAGTAAAGATCTCAGAATTCGTTTTTCAAACGATATTTATTGGCTTGCTTTGGAACGTTTTCCAAACGATTAAATTACTCTTGAAAAGGTTTGAATCTCGAGTAATCTAGTTTCTTTTTTGTACTTTGATTTTCCCATACTCTTTTAAGTGCTTTTTATGCAGCATAAATTTATTTAAAATTTTGTGCACATTTTAAATTAACTTGTCAATGTAAAGTTTCATGCATTATTGTAAAAATTGTTTTTTCGAATTTGATTTACTTACAGAAAATGTTTGTTTTCTTTGTTTGGTGCTTTAAATTTCTTTTATTTTTAAAACACACTCTTTTGCTAATTAACATTTCAAAATTTTCGAAATTCATTTTACAGTTCGAAGTATGCGAAATCTTGATGATTTGAGTATTTTAATTTAGAAAAACATTACTTTAGAAAAGGATGTACGAGAAAATGTAAAGTATAATCGCAAGTGAATGAATAAATTTTTTTTTTAGAATATCATATTAAACAGTAGAAATACTGTATTGTCTTAAACTGCTTTTAAACGGTTACAATTAACTACTAAGTATTAGTAATTAAAACAAATACATTATGAATTTCCCATACATTCTCATTAACACTTTTAATGTAATTTTTGAAAAAAAAAAAAAAAAAAAAAAAAAAAAAAGGCTTCATTTGAATTAGTTCGAAATTTAGTAGATCTGATAACATAGCACCAGTGCATACACTATTAAAAATTTCTGTAAAACATCGAAAAAAAAAACGATATTTAGTGTAAATTTCAACTAAATCTCAATTAAATGCATTCGATTGAGTTTCTCGGTCATCATTTTACACACATTTCCCTCATGTTATGTAGTGATGAAAATTCCACCACATTACAAGGTACGCGAAAGATAGTGGTTAGTACTAAAGAAATAATATTAAGAAGATAATATCCCAATCCGCGTTGTGAAAGATTGTATTGGATATTATCAAAAAAAAAAATGTTTACTGTAAATCTATCAATAATTTAAATAAATGAAAAATCGCAAAAGCTCAGACTCGAACTTTTTAAACGTTTAAATTTGCAAAATAGGAATTTTAAGAGATACGGAGAGTATCAAAATGATTATCATAAAATAAAATTTAATTTAATATTTGAGATTTTGAAACAATCAATTTACCTAAAAGAATTTAGGAAGAGAAAACATGAAAGAAAACATGAATACATATATACATACACAAATATTTATTTCAAACAACAATTATATGTATCGTAACACAATAAAATAATTATTACTTAAGCATATAATTTTCATAGGGAAACATCTGGACATCGTATCATCCTAAATTATCGATTTGTAAGTACAAGCACTATAAATAATATTATTCTAATTTATCAATTATTTCGATCATGTTTACTTTCTTTCATTTTTTTTTATATATTATTATAAACTTATACAAAAACACAAAAGACTCACAGCACAACTAACGAAAGGCATAGCCTAGGATCTCCTTATAATTCTCTCTTTTTTTTTTTTTTTTTTTTTTTTTTTTTTTTTTTTTTTTTTTTTAATTTTAAATTAAAAAAATTGATTTTAATATTAAAGAATTTTTTTCTTTATTTATATTTATATAATGAGCAAAAAGGTAATTTTGAAATGTAATAACACCAAAGAGTAGGATTAAATTGCTCACCATTTTATATGAAGCCTTGTCATCCATTCAATGTAGTAATCCATAGCAACTGATCCATTGGCTCTCATTCACGCCGCATCTTTTGGGACATCATATAATTTCTCAGGTGGCACACAACTGTTCATATAAAAATATAGTTTGCACTATTTTCTCGCACCTTTGGAGACACGTGGAAATTTACTAACTGAGCAAATGTTCATAGAAAATTAGTTGCACATTGTTCGCTATGTTGAGCGTAACTGTTCGTATAAAAATATAGTCTGCACTGTCATCTCGCACCTTTGGAGACACGTGAAATTTACTAAGTTGAGCAAATATTCATAAAAAGAATAGTCTATGAGAATGATGCACATTATTCACTATGTTGAGCGTAACTGTTCATAAAACAATAATAGTCTGCCATATCGTCACGCACTGCCATCTGGAATTGCCTGAAATTCATTACTTTGATGTTGGAAGTTCCAGTAATTTTCAGACATTCATTTTTCTTTTCGCAAATTCAATCATATGTCAAAGAAACTTGGATGCTTGTCAAATCATGGGCTTCCCCGTTCCGTAGATGATTTTCACTTACAAAACTTTTCTATTTTACTACCTACATAGCTGGGACCGAGAACTGTATTAATTTTTAGATTCTTTTCTCGGAGAGAACTCCATATCTTTTTTTGTTTGTTTGTTTCCTCCCCAAAACCTTTTTTTTCTTTCATTGGTCTTCTGCTATCACTTTGATCATTGCATCGCACTTCTTATTGGCCGGATGACCAGTAGGGGTTTATCCCTTTCGGCCACTAAAAAAAACCCTTTTTTTTCTTCTCACGTGTTGCAGAAAATCATCGGACTCCTATCCAATTCTCCCTCCTGTGGGCGTTTCTCGGCTGTAAATTCTCTTATTGTTGGCTTCTGCACGTAATGTCAAGATTGGCGACAGTCTGGGTTTTTTTACAACCTTGCTATTACTCTGTTGTCATTATCTGACATTTTTATGGCGAGCAATTGAATTTCTACTTGGGTGTTCATTGTTAACCGTTCGTTCTTACCGAACTTTATAGAGTCATAAAGTTTATAGCTTTAATTACAAAAAATAGCCTTCATCTATTCCTGAAACTTAAAGTTATTATTACAACTCGAAAGAATGAAACGAACTTAAAATGAATATTAGTGAATAAAATAAATTTAAAACTTTACTTTAATCAATGATTCATTTTTCTTTTTTTTTTATATATACGAATATTTATGTATTTTGGCTTTAGTTGTGCTTAATCATTCTTTATATGTACATATTTATTTTAGCAATGTTGTGACGATTCGTCACTACATGCTATCTCCCCTCTGATTAAAAAAAAAAACATCCTATACAAGACAAACTAAAATATATATACACAAATATATCAAAGGAATACAAAATTCTAAAACAATATACATGATTCTATGGTTGAGAAATATAATCTTTCCAATGTGGTGTTATTGAAAAAATATATCCAAATATATACATAAACGTATTCGTTATAGCAATAGCTATATTTTTGCAACAATTTTTTTTTTTTTTTTTTTTTTTTTTTGTAATGTATATATATATACATCTGTATTATAATATTCCAGAAATGGGTGTGTATTTTCCTTGACCTGTTCTATCTTCCGCACACACTTATGCCTGTGGACAAAAACAAACTTCCCCAACTAGCAAAATTTTGAAAGTTTACTAATCTCTGAAATGAGAGAAATTTTGCTCTCATATTTTCTCTCCGAAACGTCTCTCTCTCTCTCTATTTTTTTTTTTTTTTTTTTTTTTTTTTTTTGAATCATAAAAAGTGTTTTTGTTATTTTCATCAACAATATTTGAGAGAAGAAAAAAAAATCTTCGTTCTAAATCACTTCTTATTTCCCCCCCCTTTTTTTTTTTTTTTTTTTTTTTTTTTTTTTTACATACATTTATCTATGTTGTATATTAAATTTTTGTCACTGAAACGTTCTCTCATTTGAATTCTTTTTAATTGACTGTCTATTTATTTATTCCTCACTGGCTTTATTAATATTTTTATTAGATTGTTGTGTCTGGTTGTTATGTCCGCTTTTATACATATTGTTACTTTCTCCATCGTATGAGAGTTATGAAAAAATAATTAAATTTATTTTATTTAGTTATTTTATTTATTTATTTTTATTTAAGTATTTTATTCATTTCTTTTTTTATAACATATGAGTATGTTAGAGATTGTAATCAATAGTTTCTTTCTGTATTTCAAATTTTATTCTAATCTAATTTTATTGCTATCTTAATTAATGAGATATGATTATTTATATAAAATCTTTATGACTAATATATTTTCTGTGGACAATCTCATTTACATATAATCTCAAGAAAAAAATATCTTTTGTACAATGCAAACTATCGACCAGCAATAAAAATTTGCATCCCGGGCAGTACGAAATATATATTTCCGATGAGATTATAATATAACCCCCCTTTTTTTTTTTTTAATATCTATATGTTGTAATAAATATTTTATTTTATTCTGTTTTATTTATTTATTTAACTGTTATTATTGTTCATAGTATTTTAAAATCCATTTTGACGCTGAATATTAATAAAAAAATTAATCAGCCATGAATTATCCAGTTTTATTTTTACCTTTTTTTTTTTTTTTTTTTTTTTTGAATTCTATATTTATTAATCATGTGAGACCATGAGGAAAAAAAAACTTAACGTTTAGTTTTGTATTAGAGATATTTCTTTTTGTACATGAAAGTCGAACATTTTTAGAAGTCATTAGTATTTAATTGTAAAAGTTTATAATTTAAGCTAATATGTTCAATGAATTATGATCATTATTTATTTATTTATTTATTTATTTATTTTTATTCATTTTAGAAAACTTTGACAGTTTCAGTAGACAAGTGAATCAGTTTTAATGAATCATTTGAATTATACATTTTTATTTATTTATTTGTTTTATTTATTTATTTTTATTTATTTATTTATTTATTTCTTATTTAATTATTTATTTACGTACTTGTGTTCTCTAACGAATGATTATTTGTTTTAGTTTTGCTTGCCATATTGGGCGCAAATAATTTAGAAATATGAATTCTAATAGGCTTTAAATCTGGTCTATTCTTGTTTTTAATGAGATAGTTGTCATTCCTGAAAATTCTCTCAACATAATATGGGCCTGAAAATTTCTGATGTAACGCTTTGGGTTTTATGAGCAGTTTTAAGTATACTTCATCGCCTAATTGTAATTCCTTGTGTTTTGCTTGTGAATTTTTATTTAATTCCCTATCTGCTATTTCCTGATTTTTGATAACCTCTTTTCTTATTTCGTGCATATGTTTTAATTTATTTTGAACGTATTTGCTATAAGAAGACATGTCATGTACTTCGAAGTTTGTGAAAGGCGTTTTTATTTCTCTTCCAAAAAATAACATGCTTGGAGAGAATTTTGTTATTCTATGTACAGTTGAGTTATGCATCAAAATAAAATATTGAAGTTTCGTATCCCATTCATAAGTTTTATTACACATAGCTGCTATTGAAGCTTTTAAATCCCTATTAATCCTTTCCGAAATCGATTGGCTTTGAGGGTGATAAATTGATGAGGGGATTAGTTCGATATTTAAATTTTTCATGTAATCTTTAAAATCCTTCGATTTGAAATAAGATCCATTATCAGTGGAAAAATATCTTGCTAATCCGAATGCGCTAAAGTAACCATTGAAAGCATTGATTATGACCCTAGTGTCCGTCGATTTTAGTGGAAAAGCTTGCAAATAGCGTGTTGCAGTGTCTATGACTGTCAGTACAAATTTATTCCTATTTAAAGATGGAATTAAAGGTCCAATTAAATCGCATACCAGACGTTGACCTGGGAGGTAATTTTTATCCATCGTTTTAAAAGGAATTTTTATCGTTCTATGTTGTTTAAATGTGTTGCATGTTACGCATTTCGTACAGAATTGTTTTATCTCTTGATACATTCTGTACCAGAAAAATCTTTCTTTTATAATACCATAAGTTTTTAAGAAAGCAAAATGTGGGACATGTGCACTGTTTAGAATATCTTCTTTTAAGCTCTGCGGTGCGATATATAATTCCGCATTATTTGAATTATGTGAATTTTTCAGAATTAATATCCCGTCTTTATTTAAAGTATACTTTTCATATTTCTTTATTTTTTTTGTTGTTGTAAGGCCTCAATAATTTCTTTTAATTTCGGGTCATTTAATTGTTCTTTTTTTATATTATCTGCATTTAGCTTTTTATTTACCGTGAAAAGATGTTTGTCCAAATTATCTGCTATTGATAGAGCATTTACCGATCTACTACAGAAATCAGCGGGATTATGGATACCTGCAATATGCGATACTTCAAAATCATAATCCTGTAATTTTAGTAACCATCTTGCTACAATTTCAGGCTGCTTTTCTAACTGTAAATGGTACGTTAATGCCTTTGAATCTGTTAGCAGAAAAAATTTTCGTCCTAATAGAATGTTTCTAAAATATGTTATGGTTTCATAGATTGCCAAAAGTTCAATCTGCATGCTTGGATATTTCTTTTCTGAGTCTTTTAATTTTCTTCCCGTAAATTCAATTGGGATCATTTTATCTCCTTGTTTTTGTGCTAATATACCCGATGTTGCGATTATCGATCCATCTGTAATTATATAAAATTCTTTACTAAAATCTGGGGGGTGAATAGTAGGTTGTTCCATTATAATTTTTTGTATTTTTTCAAATGATTCTTGTGCTTTGTCATTCCATTTGAATTTTGTATTAGCTTTAGTGAGGTCCGTCAGTGGTGCTATTATCTCCGCATAATTGTGTATAGTTGCTTTAAAATATGTGCATAATCCAATAAATGCTCTAACTGTTTTTTGAGATGTGGGTACTGCGAAGTTTGTTATTTTTTGGATATTTTTTTGTGAGGGCGCATATCCTTTTTCACTAATTTTGTATCCCAAAAAATCTATTTCCGGCATGTATAATTTTAATTTAGTCGGTTCAATTGTAAGATTAAATTTTTTTAATTGTTCTAATACTGCTTCTAGTATTATGTGCATTTGTTGTACATCATTTGAACCAATTATTATGTCATCAATAAAGTATTGAATATTGTATTTTTTTTTTAAGTCTCCTAAAACTATATTAATTAAACGAGCAAATTGATTCGTTGAAATTTTTGTCCCAAAAGGCATCCTTGTTATTTGAAAATGGTTATCTTCTGTGATAAATGCTAACTTATGCTTGTCCTGCTCATTTAATTTTATTTGAAAGAATGCAGAATGCAAATCTAAGACAGTGTATAATTTTTTTCCTGCCATATTTTGTAAAATTTCCTTTGTATTAGGTACTGGGTATGGGTCACTTTCTAATATATCGTTAAGAGCTCTAAAGTCTATAGCCATCCTAAATTTAATTAAATTCTTATCATTTGTTTTTGACGTAGAATTTTTCTTTACGAAAATTACTGGGAAAGCATAACTTGAATTTGTGGGCTCTATAATACCTGCATCCAATAAATCCTGAATTTCTTTCTCCGTGAATTTCTTTACGTCATGTGCTAACTTAAAGGGTTTCGTTTGTATTGGAAAGTCGTGCATTAGTTTAAAGTTCGGTTTTATTACATCTGTTTCTCCTAGCGTTTTATATGATTTGCTGTATAGTCCGTTTTCTAATTACATCCCGTGTGCAATTTTATGATTAAGTATAGTGAGTGGTCTCATTTTGTTCCTTATGTCTTGTAGACTAAGAAAAGCGATGGTGGACATCCGGGACCCGCGACTGGGGAGGGGGAGGGGGAGGGGAAGGGTAAAAAAATGGAAGGGGAAAAATTCCATTTCATAAATAATAAAGAAATTTATCAATAAATATTAATGTTTAAAACATTTATAGATTAGGAAAAATATTTGTGGACATCCGGGACCCGCGATTGGGGAGGGAGAGGGGGAGGGGAATAGTTGCAAAGTGCAAGGAAAAAAATCCATTTCATAAAAAATAAAGAAAATTATGTATAAATATTAATGTTTAAAACATTTATAGATTAGGAAAAACATTTGTGGACATGCGGGACCCGCAACTGGGGAGGGGGAAGGAGAGGGGAAGGGTTGAAAATTGCAAGAGAGAAAAATTCCATTTCATAAAAAATAAAGAAAATCATGAATAAATATTAATGTTTAAAACATTTATAGATTAGGAAAAACATTTGTGGACATCCAGGAGCCGCGACTGGGGAGAAGGAGATGGAGGGGAGGGGAAGAGTTGCAAAGTGCATGGGAAAAAATCCCATTTCATAAAAATAAAGAAAATTATGTATAAATATTAATGTTTAAAACATGTATAGGAAAAACATTTGTGGACATCCGGGACCCGCGACTGGAGAAGGGGAGAGGGAGGAGAAGGGTTGCAAAGTGCAAGGGAAAAAATAAGTAATAAAGGTAATTCAAAAGGAACTGAGTGATGATAAATACTAAATGATACAAATTTTGTAGTGCTAAATATTATTTATTATCTTTGTATTGTTATTCTATATTATACATCATATACCTAAATAGTAAAAACTTTCAAATTTTAAACTGCAAGTAAAAGTTTAACTTCAGAACAAAGTAGGATCATCGGTGCCACTGTCATCATAATTTACATCATCAAGGCCTCCAACATTATCACATTTATCAGTCTCACCCGAGCATGAACACATTTCAGTTACAAGGTAATCCATTTTGTGAACATTTACAGGATGCTACACATCTTCATTTGACACACGAACAACGCACCGATTAAACCAGTTCTTGAGGAGCACATGGCATGTTACATATGACAGGTAGGTATTATTTTTCCTTTATTATCCAACCAAAATCAGTTGGGGGTGGAATATTATTTTTTTAAATGTGTATTCTTTGCCATATTATTGCTTGGTAATGAACTCTTATGGCTGGGTAAAGGGCGGCTTGAGTTGGAGGCATATTTGTTCCTTCAACTTGCTCTTTTGTAAATAACCACCATCTTAGCTCACTGAATGTTTTAATGTTTCATTTTGGCATGTACACTGAATATATGTATTCTTCAAGTGCAATATATGTTTCACTCTCAAGGATATCTGTTTGACCTTATGCGTCAAGTGCTTTCAGAATTCTGTCGTCAGCATTTATGAAGCTCTTCCAAAAACTGGTTTTTTATTTACCACTGAATGAACCAGTGGTGTCAGATCCAGAAAGAGAATGCAGTCCCACTAAAGCTTCAGATTTTTTTCTTACCCTTTTCAACCTTTCCCCTTCCCTCCCCCTCCCCCTAGCCTAGTTGCGGATCCCGGATGCCCACTATTGCTTTTCTTATTCTATAAAAGATTTAAATACTAATATATATATATATATATATATATATATGTATATAATTAAGTGGCTTTTTTTTCTTGCCTCTTTCAACAGTTTTCACTTCCCTCCCCTCCCCTCCTCTTCCCTTACCTCCGTCTTCCTAATCACAAGTCCCGAGTATCCTTCAATGCCACTCTCATTCTATAAACGTTTTAAACTTTAATATTTATGCATAATTTTTTTTGAAACAGAATTTTTTTATTGCCCCTTTCAAATTCCTCTCCTCTCCCTTTCCTCCTCCCCAGTCGCGAGTCCCGGATGCCCACAAATGTTTTTTTTATTTTATAAATGTTTTAAACATTCATATTTATACATAATTTCCTTTATTTTTTATGAAATGGAATTTTTGTAACTTGCAATTTTCAACCCTTCCCCTCCCACTCCCCCGTCGCGGGTTCTGGATATCCACAAATGTTTTTCCTAATCTATAAATGTTTTAAATATTAATATTTATGCATAATTTTCTTTATTTTTAATGAAATGGAATTTTGTTCCCCTGCACTTTTCAACCCTTCCCCTCCCCCTCCCCCTCTCCAGTCGCTTGTCCCGGATGTCCACAAATGTTTTTCCTAATCTATAATTGTTTCAAACATTAATATTTATACATAATTTTCCTTATTTTTTATGAAACAGAATTTTTTCATTTGCACTTTGCAACTCTTCCACTCCCCCACCCCTCTCCCTCCCATCCCCCTCCCTAGTCGCGGCTCCTGGATGTCCACAAATGTTTTTCGTAATCTATAAATGCTTTAAACATTAATATGTTTGCATAATTTTCTTAATTTTTATGAAATGGAATTTTTTTGCCTTGCACTTTTCAACCCCTCCCCTTCCCCTCCCCCTCCCCAGTCGCGGATCCCGGATGTCCACAAATGTTTTTCCTAATCTATAAATGTTTTAAACATTAATATTTATCGATAATTTTCTTTATTTTTTATGAAATGGAATTGTTTTCCCTTGCACTTTTCAACCTTTCCCCTCCCCCTCCCCCTCCCCAGTCGCGGGTCCCAGATGTCCACCATCGCTTTTCTTAGTCTACAATACATAAGGAACAAAATGAGACCTCTCACGATACTTAATCATAAAACTGCACACGGACCTATGAAAAGCTGTAATTAGAAAACGGACTAGTAGGCAGTAGCGTGTCTCATTAAAATTGTCAGTACTTCCTTTTGTACCTTTGGTGTTAAGTGATCAACTTTAAAATCATTCTCTGAAAGTTCTTTCTTTCTTAATTCTCTAATTTGTGTGATATTTAAGTTATTTACTTCGTAAATATTATCAGTATTTGATTTATTTTGTTTTTTTATAAAAAAATCAGTGGTAATTTTTCCCATTTCCTGATTTTTGTGAAGTCTCAAGTATTGTTTAGATTTATTTTGTACTAATATTGTGAATAAATTATTTTCGTTTTCCTTATTTTCATGAACTGAATTTTGGATTACTAATTTCCTGTTGTTATATTTAGGTTGGAAAAAAAATTGTTGTCCGTTTTTTAGTTTGCCGTCAAAAATTAAGTTCACTAACTTCGATTCTCTGGGTCTCAAAGTAATGCTTTTTTCTACAAATACTCGTGTATTAATTTTCGGAATCTTATTATACTGATAAGAGTGAATTTGTTTTGGTATTGTTTGAAACTCGTCATTTTGTTGTATCGACTTAATTTCATTTACCTCAGTAATTTGATCTTCGTTAGAATTTAATTGTATAATTGAGTTATTGAGTTTAAAAGTATTATTTTCAAAATCCATAATTATTTTATTACTTTTTAAAAAATCGTATCCTAAAATAATTTTGTAATTACGATCAAATTCTTCTTTAGTTACATAAAATGTGCCATTTAAGAAAGTGTTGTTAAGAGCCCACAATAGTCACAGGAAAAGTACACAAAAAGACCCGGATGACCATGTAAAGTCTATGGGAGCGTTCTTTTCTAATATCTCGTTCAAATTTTAATATTCTGACATGATTTTTTTTTGCATAAAATAGTTCAGGACGATCCACAACCGGGCTAGTTTTTACTTTTTCGATTTTGGTTATATATTTTTTATATTATGATAGTTTCAGTTTCAGAACCGGTTTAAACCGGTTTTGAAAATTAAAGTAATTTTTTAAAAAAAATCTAAAACCAAAATCGAAAAAGTAAAAACTAGCCCGGTTGTGGATCGTCCTGAACTATTTTATGCAAAAAAAATCATGTCAAAATATTGAAATTTGAACGAGATATTAGAAAAGAACGCTCCCATAGACTTTACATGGTCATCCGGGTCTTTTTGTGTACTTTTCCTGTGACTATTGTGGGCTCTTAAATCTAAACTTAAATTTTACACAGTGTTTAAAAGGAATCGATTTATTTGATAAAGTAGTAATTTTTATAGCGTTGGCTAAATATTTAATTTTTATATCTGTCTGTTTTATTTTTTCGAAGACCCCTGGGGATATTAAACTTATACTCGCCCCACTATCAATAAGGCTGCCCGTAAGACATGGTGACGTCACTGCAACGTCGTTGTGAAGTCACATTGTGACTTTGTGACCATCGATTGTCGATGTGACGTCACGTGACGTCGATGTGAAGTCACAGTGACTAAAACGTGAAGTCGTTATGGCCGTTATAGAGCTTTTTTGTGACGTCATATTGTGACCACTTTGCGACGTCACAATGTGACCAATTTGTGAAAAGTGTGTCATTTGTGACTACTTTGACATTGACATTGTGACGAACTGTGAAATTTTTTTTAGAAAGTCACATCTTAGTCACATTGTGACGTCACTGAGTGGTGGCATTTTCGTCACAGATGTGATGTGACCAGAGTGACTCACAGTGACGTCATTGTGACGTCACTGTGAACATGCATGCTATGAGGGTGGGTATAATTATATCTTTCTTTATTTTTAAATTCCATATTGGTAATTCATTGTTTTTACCCGAATTACAACTTGCAATTAATTTTTCTTTAATCATCTTTTTTTCGTTCTCATTTCTTCTTATCTCTGTGTTTTTTGTTTGTTTTTGTTTAATTATTTTTAGTTCCTTGTTTGCTTTATGTTTTATGTTATAACACTGTTTTTTTTCTATGATGCGGGACCTACGGGCTTGTATTTCTCTCAATTTTGTAAGTCCCTTTACCGGTTTAAATTACTTTGTCCTCTGTTCCTGTTATGATTTTGCCTATCCCTTCTGTTTCTGTTTTCATTTGGAAAGGTAATTGTGGGCTGATGTTCCCTATTTCTCTCATTATTTTGCGGCAAAAGATTTTGGCTATTCTGCATATCTGCGAAATTGTGATGCTGCCCTGTATATGCGATTTGTGTATTGTTTCCCTGTGTTGGGTCAAAATTTTGCATTGGAACCATATTTTGCATATTATAATTTCCATGATACATTTGATTAGGTCCTATCGGTGATTGGTGCAAATTTTGCCAATTTGGCATCTGATTGTGCATATCATTAAATCTAATTTGATTGTTATGAGGTCTAGCAAAATCGAATGTTTGTGGTGCTTGAAAATGTTGTGCATAGTTTTGTGGAAATCTTGTAAAGCTTCTATAATTGTTGTTTTGATAGTAATTCTTGTGAAATCTTGGCCTAACATTGTTTTGTGCTCCCCTCGGTTGAAAAAAATTCGCACTTTTTTGATTAAAATAACAATTTTGAGTCTGGTGATTGGACTTGTTGCATATATGACAAAAATTTTGTGTTATATGATTTATTTCCGCTTTATTTTGTTCACTTTCGTTTTTGTCAATTTGTAAACTTTTTATTTGTTCTTTCAGCTGTTGTATCTCTGATTTTTGGTCTTGTGACATGCTAATAAGTGCCTCAAATAATTTATTTTCGCTTGTTTCCGTCAAATTATTTATTTCACCTGCACATTTACTGTTTAATGCACTTTCGATATTTTTAGCTTTTTTTACCGCATCTTCGAAATTTGTAGGTGGATATTTTTTTAATTCGAAAGAAATGTCCGGTCTTAGCGCCTCAAGATATTTTGTTAGTTTAATAGTTTCTAATAATTCTTTGGCTCCATTCTTTTGTTCATGTCCTGATAAAGCAAGATATTTCTGTGCTTCTATATTGAATTTTTTTGTGAATTCCTCAATAGTTTGATTAGCTGTTTGTTTGGCATTTATAAATTGCAACTGGGCATCAGCAAAAGATCTTTCTTTTTGGAATTGTTTTATCGCATTTTGTTTAAAGGTTTTATAGTCTTGCGCTTTATGCAATTCATTTGTATTTCTCATAACTTCTCTCGCTTGCCCTTTGAATTTTGATTTCGCCAATACCAATTTTATGTCGTCGGGAAATTGTGCCGCCACAGCTAACTCCTCAAATTCTTCAAAAAAATGTGTTATGTTTTGATCCGGTTTATCCTCAAAATTTTGTAATGAATTTATCAGCGTATCCACTCCAATAGTGAATGATTCCCTTTCGGGAGAAGCCTGTCATCCCTTTCTTCCTGTCATATTTATTTATCTGTTTTGAAAATCTCTAACAGATTGATGTTTAATTGTTTTTCTTTAATTTTTTTTTAAACTTTTTTTCACACTGTAAATTATTATGTACTGTACTCTCAAAATATAATTTTTTTTTTTTTTTTTTTTTTTTTTTTTTTTTTTTTTTTTTTTTTTAATCTAGGTATCGAAATTACACTCACATAAAGGGAAAAGAGCAAAAAAAAATATTTCATAGCAATTTCAAAATCCCCCTAACTATTTTCTATACACACAAAAAAAAATCACAAAATAAATTTTCAAAGTACAGATATATATATATAAACAAATCTTTAGTAACGAAGGCTTTTTAAATAATGTGCTGTGAGCTAAACCCTTTCTCCTCTGTATGTATTCATTTCATACATATATTTATTAATTTTGTTCATTATTATCAATTTTCTAGATATGCATAAACTATCAATTTTGTTTTACACAATATAGGTAAGTGATGTTTTGTTAGTAAAAGAAGAGAAACAGAAAATAGGTAATTAAGGAGAAAATTTTATAATACTGAAAATATATTTTTATGTATAATTGAATGCAGAAAAAAATAAATTTTTAATCCTAAATGCAAATTAAACACCTGGTGTTAGCACCATTAAATTTTAGTAATGTAGTGATGAAAATTCCACCACATTACAAGGTACGCGAAAGATAGTGGTTAGTACTAAAGAAATAATATTAAGAAGATAATATCCCAATCCGCGTTGTGAAAGATTGTATTGGATATTATCAAAAAAAAATGTTTACTGTAAATCTATCAATAATTTAAATAAATGAAAAATCGCAAAAGCTCAGACTCGAACTTTTTAAACGTTTAAATTTGCAAAATAGGAATTTTAAGAGATACGGAGAGTATCAAAATGATTATCATAAAATAAAATTAAATTTAATATTTGAGATTTTGAAACAAGCAATTTACCTAAAAGAATTTAGGAAGAGAAAACATGAAAGAAAACATGAATACATATATACATACACAAATATTTATTTCAAACAACAATTATATGTATCGTAACACAATAAAAGAATTATTACTTAAGCATATAATTTTCATAGGGAAACATCTGGACATCGTATCATCCTAAATTATCGATTTGTAAGTACAAGCACTATAAATAATATTATTCTAATTTATCAATTATTTCGATCATGTTTACTTTCTTTCATTTTTTTTAATATATTATTATAAACTTATACAAAAACACAAAAGACTCACAGCACAACTAACGAAAGGCATAGCCTAGGATCTCCTTATAATTCTCTCTCTCTTTTTTTTTTTTTTTTAATTTTAAATTAAAAAAATTGATTTTAATATTAAAGAATTTTTTTCTTTATTTATATTTATATAATGAGCAAAAAGGTAATTTTGAAATATATTAACACCACAGAGTAGGATTAAATTGCTCACCATTTTATATGAAGCCTTGTCATCCATTCAATGTAGTAATCCATAGCAACTGATCCATTGGCTCTCATTCACGCCGCATCTTTTGGGACATCATATAATTTCTCAGGAGGCACACAACTGTTCATATAAAAATATAGTTTGCACTATTTTCTCGCACCTTTGGAGACACGTGGAAATTTACTAACTGAGCAAATGTTCATAGAAAATTAGTTGCACATTGTTCGCTATGTTGAGCGTAACTGTTCGTATAAAAATATAGTCTGCACTGTCATCTCGCACCTTTGGAGACACGTGAAATTTACTAAGTTGAGCAAATATTCATAAAAAGAATAGTCTATGAGAATGATGCACATTATTCACTATGTTGAGCGTAACTGTTCATAAAACAATAATAGTCTGCCATATCGTCACGCACTGCCATCTGGAATTGCCTGAAATTCATTACGTTGATGTTGGAAGTTCCAGTAATTTTCAGACATTCATTTTTCTTTTCGCAAATTCGATCATATGTCAAAGAAACTTGGATGCTTGTCAAATCATGGGCTTCCCCGTTCCGTAGATGATTTTCACTTACAAAACTTTTCTATTTTACTACCTACATAGCTGGGACCAAGAACTGTATTAATTTTTAGATTCTTTTCTCGGAGAGAACTCCATATCTTTTTTTTGTTGTTTGTTTGTTTCCTCCCCAAAATCTTTTTTTTTTCTTTCATTGGTCTTCTGCTATCGCTTTGATCATTGCATCGCACTTCTTATTGGCCGGATGACCAGTAGGGGTTTATCCCTTTCGGCCACTAAAAAAAAACCCTTTTTTTCTTCTCACGTGTTGCAGAAAATCATCGGACTCCTATCCAATTCTCCCTCCTGTGGGCGTTTCTCGGCTGTAAATTCTCTTATTGTTGGCTTCTGCACGTAATAACAAGATTGGCGACAGTCTGGGTTTTTTTTACAACCTTGCTATTACTCTGTTGTCATTATCTGACATTTTTATGGCGAGCAATTGAATTTCTACTTGGGTGTTCATTGTTAACCGTTCGTTCTTACCGAACTTTATAGAGTCATAAAGTTTATAGCTTTAATTACAAAAAATAGCCTTCATCTATTCCTGAAACTTAAAGTTATTATTACAACTCGAAAGAATGAAACGAACTTAAAATGAATATTAGTGAATAAAATAAATTCAAAACTTTACTTTAATCAATGATTCATTTTTCTTTTTTTTTATATATACGAATATTTATGTATTTTCGCTTTAGTTGTGCTTAATCATTCTTTATATGTACATATTTATTTTAGCAATGTTGTGACGATTCGTCACTACATGTTATATCCAATTCCCGGTAGGGATTTCCATGTCTTTATTTAAAGCCATTTACGTCTTCTTTTAATTTTATAAGTCAAAATACGAACTTTTAAAATTCTTTTGCAATCTTATTAGGAATATTAAATAAGATAATTCAATTTAAAGATCGTTAAATAAATAAATAAAAATAAAAAACTGAGACTAATTCAGAAAAAAAAAATCATCTCATCAAATTTCATGTGGATTATTTCCCGCTGAATCATAAAGTCATATTTTATACTTAACAACAATTACTCCTATAGTTCAATGTGTAAGGTGTTCTTCCACTGTCAAAAGATTTCGGGTTCGAAACCCAGGACGGCTAGAAACAAACTGTATTAAAATTTAATGAAACAGCAGTTCAAATTTACACGGGAAATTCGAATTCTTTGAAATTCACCGAAGTTTGAGTGATTCTCTAATTTTAAAAACTAAATTAAATTATTATCATTAAATTAAATTTGCAGAATCTTGTGTATTTTTAAGGATGTTAATTTACGGAGACTATTCTAAATTTGCAGAAGGAGCTCTCTGCTATTTAACTGAATCTCAGTCTTTTTAATCTCTGTAATTTTACACAAAATTAAGATTATGGATTACCCGTAGATTTTTTGTACTTTAACAGAAATTTTTTTAACAGTGTACTGTACTATAGGAAATAAGCTTTTCTGATGCAAACGGGACATGTGTTGTGGAGAAAACTCTTTTAAGATAAGAGATGATTAATTTTCGTCAAAAGGCCTATAAAAATCTACCTGTTTTAATTATTTGGTAGGCCCATTCTTCAGTTAGAATATGTGGCCAACATTCTAAGTGCACTGTAAAAAAAAAATAAATAAATAAAAAAAATAAATAAAATAATTTTACCAATGTAAAATTACAGAAATTTGCATGCTTACTAAAATTTTGTCAACTACTCAGAAACATATGTAGGTCTACAAAACTAGTTTTTCTACAGGAGCAGAAATCTGTTACTTTACAAAATGATATAGTATTAAAATTACAGTGATATTACAATACATTTATCTGTAATACGGTTTACAGTTATATAAAAAGTTCTAGGCATCCATTTTCCTTAATTATTCTTAATAAACTTATAGATATTTTGATGTACAGTAGAAATGTGTATCTGTTACATGAATATTTCTCGTTGTCGTTCCATAAAAACTTCTAAGATGCCCAGTTTTCTAGAAAATCTTCAGTAAATTTGTAGATTTTTTTCTTTTTAACAGTGTAACCGTGTATATTAATCGAACATTTATATTGAAGAATAAAGATACTTGATAACGAATATTTTCTTATATAATTGGAGTTAAGAACAAAAACAGTGCAGAATTCACCTTGTTTACTGATTTGAAACGTAAAAATGCATTTAACTGTACATAAATTACTTAAAAGGTGCATAAGAAAACATATAAAAACTTAAAAATACATTTAAAGTACTTTTAAAAAGTTCATAAATGCATTCTAAAGTTTTTATATGTTTTATTATGCTCCTTTAAGTAATTTATGTACAGTTAAATGAATATTTTCTTATCTCCTATCTACTACGATCCGCTCCCTCTCCCCCCCGTTCTCCTTTAAAAAAATCTCCCCTTATTCTTGTAAAAAAATAGTTTACTGGTTCCGAAAATCTTTTTTGTGGAGTGTGGCAATAAATTTCTACAATATCCTGCCTTCTAAGGATCCTATTAAAAAAAACTCTCACTTATAACCGCAATATGCAGTCACCCCCAAAAACCAATGATTACAGGGGTTAGAAAAAAAAATAAAAATTAATATTTTTTTTTTTCTAGAGACTAGGAATAAAGTGAGTTTATTGAGGTATACGTTGTTAAAGTGGGTTTAAAAATTTTTTTACCCTTTACTGATGTTAAAACTTCACACACATTCACTGATAGACTTTTAAACAAACAAGCCGGAAATTGCACGTCAAACACAGCAAATAAGGTGCATTCGTACTATAACGAGGTTTTAAAAATATTCAAATCTTAATGTGATAGTATACAGTACTTCTAATATTGTATAACTATCCGAAATCTTTTGTGTGTCCCTATAAATACAATATGTTTCCTATAGTGCAAAAAATAACCTTCAGTAAACCTCAGAAACGTATAACAGTTTCCTAAAATGTGAAATAATTTAATGCTATTAAAATGCGCTCCAAAATATGTTTCCGCCTATACCATTATGTAAGGGAATACTTTTGTGTGGTGCTGCAAATTGATGACAAATACTATTTGCATCCTCATTGCACAAAATGTGTATTTTAACATACGCTTCATAGATGCATATCAATTTTATTATGTTCGAAAGAATGTAATATCATTAAAGTGCACTTGAAACTATTTTTTTGGTTTGGCCGTCATGTAACAGAATACTTTTGACTGTCTCTGTAATTGAACTATGCATCTTGTTATCAAAAAAATCGAAATGACTCAATAAAATTATGCAACAATTATGTATTTTTAATTTCAAATGATTCGGTTGGATAGTTTTTGGGTTGTTATATGCGGACGGACAGGTGGACAGTCAGACGGATGGGCTGAATTACGACTACATGTGCAATGTATTTATATATTTACGAACGTACTTAAAAAAGGACGAAATCAACTGGTATGAATACTGAAATAAATTGGAATAATACACTATTTTTCATTTTTCGATATATATATAACATTTTAAGTTATAAGCGACTGATGTCACAGGATGATCTTTCATGGACTGTCGTATCAAGATATTTGACTGAAAACTGAAAAATTCTTTGACTTTATCAAAAAAGGCCATTTAATTAATTAATTTAATTATTTTGCTACTGAATAAGACAAGTACAATTTAAAAATAAAAATAAATGCACAAGTGTGTCTGAACGAAACCAGTTTGACAATAGATTAAAGATAATTTTATATAACTCTTTATGACAATTGAGTCATCTATGAAAAAATATTGTTTTATTTTATATAACATTCTCTTGCACTTTCCAGGAAAACTTCCTTCATGGAACTTGCGTCGAAAAATTCCTATAAAAAAGCTGTCCGTCATAACCACATTATTCAGTCATCGTGAAAAACCAATGATTAGAGGCACTTAGAAATCAGAAAGAATAAAACAAACCATTTTCTCTTTTTCTTCTAGATATGTGCAGGAATAAAGTTTGGCAGGGGGTATACGTGTTGTTAAAAATGTTTGGCCAAAAGTGTCCGTGACGTCAGGTTTTAGAACGCAGAGTTGGACATCCGTTTTGATTCGTGATCAACGGGAGTCAGTAAGCAGGAGGCAAAAACAGCCGAAAAGATGTGGAGGATGATCTCCATATGGATTTTCCCCTTGATGATAATCTGTGTTCAAAGATTGGAATCAACAGCTCAGGAAGTGAGGCTATCTGGGATACCGACTTATAGGATTAGGAATCCCAATAAACCAGGTATTTATATATCATATTAAAATTTCTCACATTTTTTTGTTTCATATCTGCGATGATTAATATACGTGTATATATATATTTACATATATATCGTCTTCATATTAGCGGAATTGTCGAGCTACTGTCGGAATTGTCGTAAATTGTTGAAATACACTGCGTTTGTGTTAACGAATGCACCGAATATAACGGTATTGTCAAGCTATTGTCAGAAATGTCAAACATTGTCGTGCTAACGAAGGAATAGGTTTTCATTGGGGATGTGCTGTTAAAAATGTACGTTATTGTTAAAAATGTTTGGCCAAAAGTGTCCGTGACGTCAAGTATTAGAACACAGCGTTTGACTTTCGTTTTCATTTGTGATCAACGGGAGTCACTAAGTAGGAGGCAAAACAACCGAAAAGATGTGGAGGATGATTTCCATATGGATTTTCTCCTTGATGATGATCTGTGTTCAAAGATTGGGATCAACAGCTCAGGAAATGAGGCTATCTGGGATACCGACTTATAGGATTAGGAATCCCAATAAACCAGGTATTTATTTATTATATTTAGTACATTTCTCACATTATCTGTTTAAAAATTCTGCACTGAGGAAGACAATATATAAGTTATATGTGCCAGTAATGGACCGATTTCCAGTATTGAGCTACCTCACAGTTTTTGATTTATAAAAAAATAATAATTAATAGCTAAGCTTTTATTTTTTTTTATTAACTCCCCCTTGCATGCTTTATAATCTGGACTATTTTTTTACGCTTTTCATCAAAGCAATTAGGAAGCAGAAAATAAAGTTTCACTGTTTTTCATTGAAAATCTTAATGAACATGCTATTAGTTGACTTTATTTATTTAATAATTCTTTACTTTTTTGTAAAAATTGAATGATTTTGCTTGGATAATAATTTAAAACTTTGAAGTTTTTATACCAATGGTTATTTACAAAATTTTATTTATTTATAAGATTTTAGGAAGGGTGTACATTACTGGAACGGGGTGTCGTTTACTGGTCTTTTCGGTGTTTTCACATGTTTGTGTTATTTAAAATTAAATTTTTATTTCTATTGGGAAATGTGAGTATGGGATTAGTTAACTATTGTTGAAATATTAATATAATATGGAAAAAAATGGAGCATAATAATTATAACTAATAATAAAAATATTTATTAAATTAATTAGTTAAGGGGCTCCATTACTGGCACATCTACTCTGTGATGTCATGTTACTTTCGACATCACATATCTCGAGATATGTGTTGTCGAAAGTAACATGACATCACATATTATTATTAGCTCATTTTTTAAAAATTAAATGCTCAAGTTAAAAATTTAAATTATCTTTCGCAATTTAAAATTAATTAAACTTCCCTTTTACTTTCTAAAAAGAATATGTTTATCTCTTTTCTCTTTGCGTTAAATTCCAGTTACGTGGGTTCGCTCATGCTCAGCCGAGGCCGTTAATAAAATTAATCAAAAACAAATCTTTTCTCATCCTAAAAGCATTACTTTCGTTTGATCCCAAGGAGTACATAGAGAGATATTCTTAACCCATATCCTAATTTGTGGCAGTAAGTTAGCCACTTACAGCATTCATTATCAAATTAATAGTCAATACAAGTCCCTTTTCGGCTGAAAATATTAAGCTCTGTTTATATTAAAATTGGCGCCTGACATCTGTGTTTTGCTTTTCGAGATATTTTTCACAGCAATCGGTGTTGGCATGCACATTTGTACGTTGATATATTAGACACCAAATTAACGGTCGTTTTTAATTTAAACTTTCATTATGTGCTTGTCTGTGAGGTTACAATAACTTAAGAGCAACCAGATTTAGCTCGAAGCATCTTTGGCTAACATAGCTGATGGTCACGATTCATTCTATCTCTGACCGCTCTCTAGTAAATATGTAGAGCTCCTGCATTGTCTTTCTACGAGAGTCCCCGCGAGAGTGTGATATTTCCCTCTCTTTAATAAATGCCACATACATACTTGATCTCTTTCTATTGAGTCTCTCTTACCTGAGTTGTTGCAATCGCTCAAAGATATTTTAGTTATCACGGCTGATCTAAGACTTAAACAACTGTTGATCACCAATTCACTTTTTAAAGTATGAACTAAAAAATCAACGTCATATACTCTATATACCGGCTGCACATAGAATGAATAATTTATCACGTTCTAAATATCAAAATTAGAAATATAGATGACTAAAGATTGCGAATAAGGAAAACAACTAGGCTGAATAGACGAAATCATCTAGAATTTCTCGTCTCTTGTTTTTTAGGAGACGAAACGATATAGAATCGTTTCAATAGAGAGAAGTTATCGGTTGGTTTCGAAAATGGTTTCATAAACTAGAATTATAGCTGCTAAATCAAACCCCTTGTGTTCGGATCTATTTGCAGAAGTTTTTAAATAAATTTGACAGCGAGAATATAGGACAACGCTCTTGAATTCTAGCAGGAGACTCTAGAACTCTCAAGGGAAGGGAACTAGAATTTATAAGGATAACACAGAATTACTTTTTCTAAAGCACCGATTTAGATTCTAGACACCAGAACTACATTTTTAGGTGCATTCTTAATTGTGCAAATACGTAGCACTTATACTTGTCGTTCAGTCGGACCGCCCGTCCGTCTCTCCGCATATAACAACGCAAAAACTACCCAACCGAATCTTTTGAAATTTAAAATATATAATTATTACATAATTTTGTCGAGTCATTTCAAATTTTATGAAAATCGGATGCATAGATTAATTACAGGAACAATCAAAATTATTCCGTTACATTATGATTAACGGGAAAAAACTTTCAAAATGCATTTTAATGGTGTTACACTCATTCGAACATAATAAAACTGATATGCATCTATAAAGTACATATTATAATATACATTTTGCATAATCTGTGGTGCAAAGAACATTTGCTATTGATTTACAAGGCCATACAAATGTATTCCATTGTGTAATGGTATAGCGAGAACATTGTTTGGTGCTCATTTTAATTGTAATTAAGTATTTACAATTTTATGAGATCGATATATGAGAGTGATATTTTTATAATTTTGTTATCGTACGAAGACACCTCATTTGCTACGCCTCACGTGCAATTTCCAACTTGTTTTTTTCTCAATGTATCATCAAAATCCCTCTTTTTATGCATATACTTTGAGGAATGACGTATCATTTGAAAGGGTTTTGAAACAACTTTTGGAATAATACTCACTTTCGTTAAAATATGTTGTTTGATGAATCAATGCAGTTCACTGAAAATCTATAATTTGAATCATAGTAAAGCCCGCATGCGACTGTACTTCTTTTACAATAATGTGTTTTAATATTTTTATGAACAAGTATTAGAAGACTCGTGTACCATAGTTTGGAAACTTTACATTATTGCATTAAAATATAGTATTAATTTAGATGTAATCGTCATCAATAATACTCAGTTTGGTCGCCTGAAATAGCTAGAAAATAACTTATCCCCTTCTTCTGACTTGATAACAAAAGTCGCCAAATGTTTTCGGGGGCCCTCTTAACCCAGTGGTTAATATGCTGGGCACAAAATGAATAACTTTGGCCGTAGTCTGCGAATTCGATGCTAACGTGGTCTAAGTTGGATGAATTTGCAAAATTTTCCGTGTTTTCATAGTACTACTGCAATTCTTTACATAAACGATCTTTTCAAAAGTCCTTGCTCAAGGCATAATTCTCACAGCAGCCCTGTCAGTGACCGAGAAGTTTTATTGTCAAAGTAGAAGGGAGGTGCTGAGTTCGCACCCGTCTAACTAATCGTTCGGAGTTTTCCATTTTTTAAAAATCCTGGAATTCCTTATGTTAATATGGGCTAAGTTCCCTTAGAAAGATCCCACAGAGGGCAACCCCCTTTTGGACCTATATCCCTTGTGTAGATAATCGGCCATCATAACTGGCACCAACACACACCTTCTCACAGCAATATGGTAAACATTAATCGATGTTCAACAAAATCTCTCTGCCAAATAAATAAATAAATAAATAAAAAAATAAAAAATAAATGAAACAAATAAATTAATTAATAAAATATTTCATGAAAGCTGATCGCCAAACTCAAAAATAACTTTTTTTCTGAGAATATTACTAAAAACTCCCCGCCGTTACCGAAACATTCAGTCACCGCAAAAAACCAATAATTAGAGGGTTAAAAGGCGAGCTGAAAAAAATCGCTCGCCCTCATATATATATATTTTTTTTACTTCATTTAATGAAAGTGTGGTGGGGTGTGTGTGTAATATGCCGTAAAAGTGCTCGTCCGAAAGTGTTCGTGACGTCAAGTTATTACAACGCATCGCTGGGCATTCCTTCCCTTTTCTCATTCATGGTCAACGAGTCAGTAAGTAGCAGGCAAAACAGCGGAAAAGATGTCGGGGATGATGCTGATAGGGACTCTCACCTTGGTGATATGTGCTCACCGGTTGGGATCGGAGGCTCAGGAAGTGAGGATACCCGCTTATAGGATTAGGAGTTCCAACAAACCAGGTGACTACTTGATTATTTAGTATCTATATAGAATACAAAACAGAATTAAATATTGCCACAGAATTCTTAAAATTAGAAAAAAATGACTAATTTCAACATTTAAAGTAACACAATACCTTGAAATTGGTCAAAATTTAGATTTACCTTTTTTTAATATTAATTGAAAGCTTCTTTAATTGTGAATATTTCGATGCATCAATTTTACATATTCGACAATTATATCGCGAGATTTGTAAATTTTGTTAATAGATCCTGTGCAATGACCCATAGAAATGAAAATTTTAAATTGTTTTTCCTGCTTGTTTATATTTTTGTAACTTGCTTGTTCGATAAACGCTAAGGCTTTTTTTTTTTTTTGCTAATTTAGATAGGAATTTAATTTTTTTCCTTGTTATTTATAGAGTATTTAATACTTTTGCGCATGGATTTAACATTCAAGTTTATAGTTATTATTATTTTTTAATATATAAATTGAGAATTTGTTGAATTTCTTAATTTTTAATATACACGAGAGAAAAAAAAATCATACTAAATGTAAAATCTTATCCATCAAAAAATCTATGCACAGTTTTACATAGTATATTCTAATGAATGTGGAAAAAAAGAAGCAAAAACATTCATGTTTATAAAAGTATAATGAATTTTTAAAAAGTTAATTTTTTAATTAAATTTTAGTAAAAAAGACAGTAAAGACCACAAGTTTTTTTATTTTAATTTCATTTATTTTTTACTATTAAGTATTGTATCATACGCATGTTATTAGACTATTATTAAAAATTAAAAAAGATGATTTCAAAGGTAGTGTGTTTGTTCCCTTAACTTCTTCAGACCCCAGGATTTATTTATGCACATTTTAATTTTAGTTATGGATTTACATTAACAAACTAATAACTAAGAAAGACTGAAAAGCGAAAAAAAATTTTTTTTATATTTTTGTACATAAAATTGGATGATACTTTTCAAAAAGTACATTTTTAGAGAATTTCAAATGATTTATTTTATTTTATTTTTCATTTACTCATTTTAAAAACATTAAAAAACATAAAATAAATATATATTTAATAATTTTTATTAATTACGAATGGACTTTACAAATGTTATTGGAAAGCACAGTAAAATTATTTACGTTTTCATTTTTGTACATTTCCTACATTTTAATATAACACGAAGATCGCTAAAAAAATTGGTGTAAGAAACAGATTGCTATTTTGTTGAGTTCTGTTGCCTGTTAGGCCCCTCACACCAATTTCTCTCCTTTTTAGGTTTTATCCGTATTTATAAGATACAAAAAGAACCATTATAAGATTACTCTGGTGTCTGTCTGTCCGTCTGTTACAGCCATTTTACTCATAAACATTGAAACATGGAAAGCTCAAATTGGGGGAAATAATAAAGACTATTGACCTCCACATTTACAGATTATTAAACATTTACAAATATATTTAGGGAGGAGGTAGGGGGCTATTTAAGTTACTTGATGGAAAAAAAAATTCTCTGAATATCTTGTGAAAGCTTACGTTACGCTGAACTCAAAAATATATTTCTTTTAATTTTATGTATTATATTTTCAGCGATATCTTTGAAATTATAGTGCAAAAATATGCCCCCCCCCCATCTAATTCCGAATCTATTGAAACTAAAATTATGAAAAAACTAGAGGTTATAGATATTACTTTAAACCTTGCAAGAAAACTATACAGATTAATCTAGATCGCAGAGTTTTTCAGAAAAGCACATTTTTCTGTTACACACAAATTTGGATTTGCGGGTATTGAGCAAAAGTTTTGAGGGGCATTGAAGAATCTATCGTAGCAAAAGCATTGTTGATAAAAGCATTGATAATAATGATTTTTGAAAAAATTCGTCGGTAATTAGCCGAGACATTAACTCTAAAGACACAGATAGTAATCAGAATTAAAAAATAAGAAAAACTATGTGCAAATGAGAAATTTTACTAAATAATGTTTTATTGCGCATGCATGAACGCAATCACAATGTAATAAGCACAATGTGTTAACTAAATGTTCAGAACAACTTTTGTGAAAGTCTCAAAAACATAGTTTGAAAATTCTGAAAATTATCGCCTATAGAACAGCTCAAAATCCGTTATTCTCAAAATGAAGAGAAAAAATGAGGGGTTGTATCGAAATGTAGTAGTACGTGTAGTATTGTGTATGCTATCTTGATACTAATCAATGGATATATGAATACAGCCCCTCATCGTTAAAAATTTCATAAAAAATGTGCAAAATATGATGACATAAGTTGAAACTCTACTGCGGCGGGGGGGGGGGGGGTCTATTTGAAAAAGAACGAAAATTAAATTTTTATACGGCCTTCGTAGGGTAAAAATTCCAATTAGTAACTATTACCTTATCCAGTCCTGAATTAAGCACAAAAATTGTATCTTCAAATCTGCAAAACTCATTGAGTTAAGGCCGTTTAAATAATCTGTGAGGTTTTTTAGGATTTAGACACAAATTGAAATGCGCGCAATTCAAGAAACATATTTCACTTTACCAGGTCTAGGTAACGTGTAAAAAATATATCTATTGAGTTAGAATTTTCTTTTTTTATTTATGTGTGATGGTTAGCCATATAATTTGCAAACAGAATCACATCCTAAAATTTCTCATAAAGTTTATAAAAATTTCAAAATGTTAGTGTTGTTTTAAGTAAGATGATTTTTAAAATCGCTATAAATTTAAACATTATTCGTAGGATCGCAATTTTTTTCCTCATTTAATTAAAAAGAATGTATAATTTTAGTTTTGTTTCAGGTTTTTTTTTTCAATTAAAAAAAAATTCAAATATTCATTTAAAAATAGTGTAACTTATTTTTTTTAAAAAAATCATATTTTCAAAAGTATTTTTTTAAATTTGCCGATAGAAAATTAATGTAAAATAATCAAAAAAGACATGTCTCAAATTTGCACTATTTTTCTTTAACTATTCTTGACTTTTAATGCTTTAAAGACAAGAAATGTTTGGGAAAAGAACCAATCATGCAGAAAAACACGTTTAAAGTTTTAAACAAAGTTTGGCTCCTAAAAAAAAAAAAAAAAAAAAAAAAAAAAAAAAAAAAAAAACGTTGGATTTTAGTATCCCTGTGAAAATTGTAGATGTCGGGATAGAAATTTTTCGTTTAATTCAAGAATGGATAAGAAAAAAATTCCTGATTGAAAATTTTATCCTACGAAGTCCGTATAGAGATTTTTTTTTTTTTTTTTTTTTGTATTTTCTCAAATAGAATCCCCCCCTCCCCTCCCAATGCAATTGCAATTTATCAAATAAAATTTTATTCTTTTTTTTTATGAAATTTTGCAATTGGAAACATGTGCCAAGGGGTAATATTTAAGAAGATAACTTATTGTTTCGATAATTATGAATCACGCTGTATAATCGAATCTCCATGTATCAAAGCAGCAAATTTCTGAAAAAGAAAAAAAAACAATACTTACAAATTTCGATGTATATAGGGTTCGTATGCTTCAAAGATTTTAAAGCCCTTTCTACCAAAACTTAAAAAAAAAAAAAAAAAAAAAAAAAAAAAAAAAAAAAGCCTTTTTTAATGAAACAATTTCTAATTTCAGAACATTTCTAATTTCTAATTTGAAACATTTCTAATTTCAGATATTCAGATATAGGGACTTGTACTTTACGAAAATTCTGGTACGAAAATACCTAAAAGCCCCCGTAATTTTTGATACTTACGAGCCCAGTATATAGAAGCAATTTTAGTATATCATAATTACTCTCAAAACATTAAAATTAAAGCTAATTTTCGTATACGGAACTCCATTTCTAATTTATATTTCAATCGCATTAAATGAAAGTTAATAATTAAAAAAAAGAATAAGTATGAAAGATTTGTTGAGTACTACACACTTTTTATAAAAACAATAATCCAGGCAGCGGTTACATTCTGTTATACAAATAATACACACATTAGTTATAACACAGTTACATTCTATTAAAAAAAATATTATTACACAGTTACATATTGAAAAAAGAACTTTGTTGAAAAGCCAGTCTTGCGGAAAGTTCGTCAAAAAAATTATCGCATTTATTCAGTACACTAAGAATTTTTTCAGGAACATTTTCCGTGAATTGAAATCCACAACATATTGTTCTAAACGCCTCTCGCATTTTTTTTCTACGTATCTTGAAAATAATTACATATTCATTTATTTGCTCTTCGATTCTTCAATTTCTTTCTCAGATTCATGAAAGAAATTCAGCATGCTTTTGTCTGTATAAATAAACAGCATCAATTAACTTATCATCGACTGTCAATATTTCATTAAGAAGAATACCGTCTGTAAAGTGACCTTGCGAGAGCAAATTTTCCCAAAACTGTTGGATTTGTGGAACACGTCACGTTTTGTTCTTCGATTTCCGGTAACACTCTAAACCAGGATTTGCAAAACAGTTTTTTTTTTCTTTTTTTGTAGATTCAGAAATATTAATTTCCTAAACTTTGATTAATTTTGCCACACGTATCCTCAGATCAATCACTTTATGTTAGGCGTGCAGAACCTGCGGCTTGCGGGCCACAATGATTTTATTTCAGTAATTATGATTTTATTTCAGTATTATTTCAGTATTTTTATGCAGAATAATTTTTCTAATACAGTGCAGATCAGTAGATCTTTGAGGGGCTTCCTAGTTGCAAACAACTTAACACCCATTCTTTTGAAATGGAGTATCTTCAGATTTTTAAGAGTCATTGGAAAAAAGAAAAAAATTTGATGTAATACATAAATTACATTAAGATATGTAAACGGAAAATTAAGTTTAAGTATTAAATTAAATTAAATTAATGAATTTTAATAAGGAGATTTAAGATGAACTTAAGTCATAAAAAATAAAAATAATGGTATAATTGTAATTAAAAAACTTCTATAATAATAACGACAGAAACTTTGCTATTAGATAAAACAACCGTCACTTTTCAAATATTCTGATGGCAAACAATTTTCTGGCGAAAAGGTTGCTACTTTATGTAAATGATTTATTTCTATTTCAAATGTTCAGATAAGTCGCCGGAGAATGCTTTTTCTGTAATGAAGTTTTAGGTTTTTTATTACATCCTAGTCGTTGATTACAATTTTCAAATGATGTTCGGGGTAAGAAAAAGAAAATTAACATTTGATAATTTTGAGAACACACAAGGATAGGCTGAGCAATCATCTATAGCTAAATGAATTTTTCTATTTAGATCACACATATTTTTTATCTAATTTCAAAATCCATTTTTCTAAAATTTCACTTGTAATCTACGAGTTTCTATTAGAATAGGAGTCAACCTCTCAGTACGTTACATATTTGAATACTCTACATTTATCTTCTACCAATGATTAAAGTTTTTCTTTGCCATACATGTTAGTACTGTTATTACTGTCGTAACAGTTCTGTTACTACTGTCATAACTGCACATACCGATACTGTTATTCTATCCTAATTATTTTTGCTTCCAGGGCTGTGCAAAGCGGGGTCGAAAGGGAATGGAAGTTGATTAGGTGCCAAATTTATATTACCATCTTTCTTTCTTTCTTTCTTTTATTTTTCTTTCTTTCTTTTCTTTCTTTCTTTTTTTTGAAATATATATATGTATATATATAAACATAGTGGGACATTGTTTTTGTGAAAAAAAGCATACATTTTCAAAATAACACGTTGCTTTTTTCTTGGAATTCTAAAGGGCTTATACTGTACTGTTAGATACAATTTTTTCACATGTGTTTTCCATACACCCTTTGCCAAAATATAAATGCAATTCATATTTTTATACTTTTTAGCTCACAGGCTGTCATAGCCTGAGAGCTTATGTGCCCGTCCGTTCTGTATGTATGTACGTAACGCGATAACTCATGATAAAAATATCCGATCCACTTGAAATTTTGTATGTAGGTATATCCTGACAAGGCGCTTCCCTGATTAGTTTTTGGAGTTCATTCGATATGTATAAGAGGGGGAACGGGGGGCTCATGCCCCCCGTTAGTTGATATAGATGGGATTTTCATGCAGAATTAAGTTTTCAAAATTTAGATTAGGATCATTCTGATGAGGCGATTCCGTGACTGTTATTAGGTGTTCATTGATTAAGTATAAATAGAGGGAACAGGGGTTCTAATGCCCCCCCCCCGTTAGTTGATATAAATGGGATTTTCATGCAGAATTAAGTTTTCAAAATTTAGATTAGGATCATTCTGATGAGGCGATTCCGTGACTGTTATTAGGTGTTCATTGAATAAGTATAAATAGGGGGAACAGGGGTTCTAATGCCCCCCCCCCGTTAGTTGATATAAATGGGATTTTCATGCAGAATTAAGTTTTCGTTCAAAATTTAGATTAGGATCATTCTGATGAGGCGATTCAGTGACTGTTATTAGTTGTTCATTGAATAAGTATAAATAGGGGGAACAGGGGTTCTAATGCCCCCCCCCCCCCGTTAGTTGATATAAATGGGATTTTAATGCAGAATTAAGTTTTCGTTCAAAATTTAGATTAGGATCATTCTGATGAGGCGATTCCGTGACTGTTATTAGGTGTTCATTGAATAAGTATAAATAGGGGGAACAGGGGTTCTAATGCCCCCCCCCCCCCGTTAGTTGATATAAATGGTATTTTCATGCAGAATTAAGTTTTCGTTCAAAATTTAGATTAGGATCATTCTGATGAGGCGATTCCGTGACTGTTATTAGGTGTTCATTGAATAAGTATGAATAGGGGGAACAGGGGCTCCAATGCCCCCCCCCCGTTAGTTGATATAAATGGGATTTTCATGCAGAATTAATTTTCGTTCAAAATTTAGATTAGGATCATTCTGATGAGGCGATTCCGTGACTGTTATTAGGTGTTCATTGAATAAGTATAAATAAGGGGAACAGGGGTTCTAATGTCCCCCCCCCTTAATTTATATAAATGGGTTTTTCAAGCAGAATTTTCAGATTTCGTTCAAATCTCTGAATAGTTTTGGAAGTTTAATGGTTAAGTATAAAAGAGGGGGATAACTCTTTTTAAATTATATAAATGCTAAATGGGTTTTTATTAAGAATTATCTAATTTGCTCTGAATTTTGGATATAGATTTTTTATATGATAAAGCATGTCTTTGATAGTATAGGAGGTTCAATGATTAAGTATAAAAAAAGAGAAAAGGGGAGAGCTGTTTCCCCTTCTTAATTTTTTTTTTTCGAACGGAATTAACCCTTGAAAATATAAAGCTTTAATGTGCAATTAGTATTTGTAGCCTGTGAGCTCAATGCCTTCAGTTTAACTGGGCAGTATTCTTTATTAGTTTTGTAACACCTGCCACAAAGAGAAAGGTGGTGTGTGTGTGCAGGGGAGAGGGGGAGGTGGCAAATTGAAACTTCTGCCAGTATTTTCTCTTCACATGGCACAGCATGACCATGACAAACATCGTCTTTGAAAATTAGAGTTTATTGGGTAAACACTGCTAAAAGAATCATATTTCACCAGCATTAAAAAATATCATCAGGCTGATAATCTTTCAGAATTTTTCTCGCATCATTACTTTTCCAGACATCACAGACTGCTCCAGAAATTCTTTCACTTTCTCCATAATTATTCCTTTCTTTGATTCCGTGCCTTTACTGAAATTTGTTCAGCAGCCCAAAACTTGATTGAAATTTATTGAATCTAAAATATTTAGCATATAATGTTAATTTTTAACTATCAAAACAAAAAACACCAAGAAACTATCTAGTTACAGCGTTTTTCAACTATTATGTTAAGCAGGGATTCCTTAATGGCGACCTTAGTGCAACGGTAGCGAAGGTTTTTCCTGGTTGGCCGGTCAAGGGTTAAGGTTAAATGTGCGGCGGTTATGCTGAAGTATGATGTTTTGCCTTCTAATGAAACGCTTCTAAACGGTTTCTTGTTTTCTCTTTCATTAAGGCGATTCTGAGAAAAAAATATTTTTTTTTGAGAAAATTTCAGACATCTTTATAAATTTATTTTTGAACGAAAAAGCAATTGACAAGTTTAGGTATAATTTTTGAAGCCATTTGTTATCGAACAGTCTTGTATTTTTCGTTAAGTGAATAACATGCTGAGATATAAGCAATTGTCTCAAAACAATCTTTTCTATTTTATTTTATTCATTTATTTAAATTTTGCGGCGTTGTTGCATGCGGACATTGTGTTTCAGTTCCTAAATTTTAATAGAATTTTCTGAAAATTCTTCTACCTTTACCAAAAAAGGGGAAACACCACTCGGTTACGTAGTTTCTGAATAAAAGCACCTGCTAACTTTATAAGTTTACAAAGAAAAATACATTAAATGTAACAACTTTCGATGTCTGTGTTTTGTATGGTAAAATCAACGAAATGTCAACTGCGAGGTAAAAAATATTATTTTTCATTATTATTTACATTTTGTTTTTTATGTAATACATCTTTCGGTCATTTAAAATCAGTTTTATTATTATTTTTTATCACTTGCTCAAATATTAATATATATATATATATATTTTAATGGAATCTTACATAAGGATCATACATAATCTTACATGTAGTAAATAACATCAGAAAAAAATAGACTCATTTCCTTAGGCTTAAATTTAATTTTCTGTGAATAGATCCAAAAATATTTAATAATTAAATTGATTTTTTTTTTTTTTTTTTTTAGGACAGTTTGAAAAGTGCTGTGAGATTCAGACTTAAAACGATTATTTTAAATTCCGTTACGTATCAAAATACCCAATGATAGATAATTTTAATTCTAAAGTATAGTTTAAGAGTATAATTACTTAAACACAGCAACTTAGACTTGGCTACTAATTGGTGACTTGGCTTAAAATGGCTGCTTAAACAGAGAGCTTATCACGAATTTTCGCTCCTCTGTTCCTCTCCTACACTCCCCAATGATGGCTGTTTGTATTACCATTGAAAGCGCTTGAGATTGTGACCATTGTTTGAATGTCTTTTAGTTATAAAGATCTAATTATCTATTTTTAGAAGCTTTTAAATAGTTTTATATATCAGATTTTTAAGATAATGCATATATTTTATAAATCATGTGAGAATGAACCATAGAACAAGGATAATCAATTAAGGCTATTTCCAATTTCTACCGATTTCCACCAGTGGTTGAAACATTCTGCTCTCAAAGCTGGTAGACGAGAGGTGCCGAATCCGAACTCCAGTCGTACCTGTCGGCCTAATTGATTGGAGTATTCCGTGGTTTTCTTCGAACCTTCGATATCCCTAATGCAAATATGATGTGTAAATACGTATTAGGTTCCCTTTGAAAGGCCCCCACGGACGGCACGATCTCACTGTCAGGCCCATATATCCCCTGTGTCGGTAAATGGTCTTCATAAACAAAGCATTAAAAAACACAAAATTTTTATGATAACATTCAATCTAAGTATATAAATAAAAATAAGCTAACGCGGCGACATTTTTATTTCAGCAAAACGTTTTTCATTTTAAACTTTTTTTTTTAAAACATAATGTTAAGACTGGGCAAAACGATTAATTTTTTATAGAACATCCCCCTATTTTTTGAATAGATACAAAAAAGAAATTCCTCACTGAAAGTACCTTCTATTTCATAGGAATTCAGGGAATGCCGAGTAGGTTTCTGATAATGCACCGAGTCTTTCTCGTGACTCATGACTTACCTTGAATTTCAGACTCTAAGCCTTGAATCAGTTTATCGACTTCAGACCGAACTGTCGAAAACGTGGATATAAACTTATAATTAAATAATTCCATGATGATTTATGACTGTCTTCGATGATTTTATTAAAATGATTTATGAGCTGATTTTTTTTAAATGTGAAATTATGCCTAATGCTTTTCTACAACTGAACTTTTGACTTAGTCAATAATCACTGCAGTATTTCATTTACAAGCGATACTTATTTAAAAAAAAAAATAGTGAACCGACTTTTCCTGATTTGCCCGTACGTCATACAGGCAACATGTTTTTGCCAATCATGATTTATTATTCGTACCCGTAAATTTTTATTGTAAATTTTATATTACTTAATTCGAACATTTTTCGAATTGAATTAGGTAAAATTTTCTGTTTGGAAACACCGGTGATAAAACATAAAAAATCTTTAAAAGACATAAAAAATTAGGCATTATTTACATTTTTTTTTAAAAGTGGTTAATAGTTTATTTTATTTTTATTTTTCGTCAAAACAATAATTTTAAACCAAAATATCGAATTTTGATTACAATGTCATTATCACGGTGTTGTCATGTTCTTCATAACGAACAATATTCTCTATATATAAGGGGTGCCCCTTGCGGCTATTTTTATGTTTTATTTGTACTACTATTTCAAATCAATAAAATCCCTGTCGGCTGGGCCTATAGGCGGAGGTAGATTTCGAAGAGTTTTTTTTTTCAAAAAAAAAAAATAAATAAATAAAAAAAAAAATAAATATATATATATATATATATATATATGTGTGTGTGTGTGTGTATGATTAGAGATAAACCCAGTTTAATAACTTCATTTGGCCGTTTATAAAAAAGGTTTAATTTCATTTTTCTGCAAAATCTGGTTTTATCAGAATCATCTTAAGAAAAATTCAGCTCAAATGCCCATTTTGACAACATATTTTGAAATAGATTCTAAATTTATTAAAAAATCGACCAAAACAGTACATTATACAGTTCCTAAATAACAAAAAACTGTCAGTTGAAAGCATTTGAGAAAAAAATTGAATTTAAAAATGAATCATAAAATAACCGATTTGTTGTTTGAATACATCCTTAATTCTTTAATCATGATTGCTTCGGAAAATTTTGTGCGAAATACTCACTTTGACAGCATTTTTAAAAATATATTCTATCTTTATCAAAAAACTGGCCAATGCGTCACAGTATATAGTTCCTAAATAAGAGGATCTGTAAATTGGATGCATTTGAGAGCGAAAATGGATTTTAAAACGAGTCATAAAAAACGCAATTTGCTATGTGAAAACTTCCTTAAATTTTCAGTCAAGATGATTTCTGAAAATTCTGTTCAAAATACCCTTTTTGGTAGCCTTTTTTGAAATATATTCCGTCTTTATCAAAAAACTGACCAGTGCATCACATTATATAGTTCCTAAATAAGAGGATCTGTAAATTGGATGCGTTTGAGAACAAAAATGGATTTAAAAACGAGTCAGAAAAAAAAACGCAATTTCTTATTTGAATACTTCCTTTAATTTTCAGTCCCGATGACTTTCGGAAATTCTGTTCAAAATACCCTTTTTGGTAGCCTTTTTTGAAATATATTCTGTCTTTATTAGAAAATTGACCAATGCGTCACTTTATACAGTTTCTAAATAAGAGGATCTACCATTTGGATGCGTTTAAAATCAAAAATGAATTTAAAAATGAGTCAGAATATAAGCCGTTTGGATTTGAGGTTTTTTTTCTCCAACTCCTATTTTTGTTTAATTTTTTTTGCTATACGAATTGGTCCTATGAAAAACTTGTCAATATAAAAGTTGTAGATATTTTTGAGAAGATGTAAAATAAATTTAATCAGATTTGATATCTTAAAAATTGACGGAGTTATGGATTTTTCTCTTTTTTCAGCGCCCTTTTTCTTTTCGTTTTTAATTTTTTTCATCGGTAAAAGTTGGTCCTATCAAAAACGTGTAAATACAAAAGTTTTAGATAATTTTAAGAACATTTATAAAAAATTTAGTTGGACTTCATATCTTGAAAATTGACGAAGTTATGAATTTTTTTCTCTCAAAATCCCTGTTTTTTTCGCCCCTTGAGCCCACTTCTAAATTTATCAAAAATCTGTCATGTATATACTTTTGGCCCATTTTTAAGAAGTAATATAAACTTTAAACTGATTCAATATCTACTTTAATTAAGAAGTTATGGCATTTTTTCGGTTTTCACAAAAACGCCCCCTATTCCGACCCCCTTGGTCCGATTTTGCCCATTAACGAACTCAGCCAAGATTTTATCCCCATTGATTTTATGTACAAGTTTGGTGGAGATTGGTGAAGAATTATAGAAATTATCGTGTCCATAAAAAAGTGAGATATATATATAGATAGATAGATAGATAGATAGATATATAAACTGGTGCGATTGCAATAGGTAGTATTTCTTACGAAATCTACCTAATATAGGTAATAGATTTCTTTGAAAAACATTGGTTTATTTCAGAGGCTCTCATATTAATGATTTCACAAAGTCTTCATCAATCTTAAACACTATATATAAATCCATATACGTCATTTTTTACTCAGTTTTATATCATATTATATGCATCATAAAATTTTACATAAATATATGTGATAAGACTACCTTTATATATGTCATATGACTTAGAGATACACCGCAATCGCTTGACAATTCATTCTTCTGAGCTGCTATAACAAGGGCTTACCGAATAGTATTTTGAATATAAAAACAGTCGGTATTGACATCCTTGATATATAAAAGCATATAACGAGGGCGGAATCTCTTTTGGGAACAGATTAATACAAATATTAAAAAATACATATCTGAACTTTTCTGAATGCTCTTATCATGTATCAAAACCGATTGTTTTATCCCGATATTATGGACGAATGCCTCGAGTTCTGGCTACCAAGCGATTCAAAACATTTAAATAATACTAACCAGTGATGGTTTTTTCAGTTAAAACAAATTCTTTATGGATTCTATGCAGTGCTTAATTTTAAACGGTGTTCCACAGAGCTCATGTCCAGTCAGTAATTCTATGTTTTTAGCGATTATTTAGTAATTTTTGTCAGAATTGACCGGAGTTCACAAATACTGCGCTCCCCGCGAATCAGTTGCCTAAATTAGCGTTTCCTATTCCTACCATCTCTAATCCTTTGTGTTCATTGTTCCAAATTATTTACATATGTGACCTAGTAAGTCGCACATGTTAGAATTATTATCTAGCGCTCACAAATATAATTCGTTGGTTTTCAGATGGCAGCGATCGTATCTGTCGTTTTTACTCATGGTCGTGTTGTTTTTTCGTTGTTATTTGTTCTTATTTTTAAAATAATCTTACTCATTAAATTGTTCGCTGCACTCGTTATACGCACTTTATATGCATTGAAGCTCAAGTACAGTAGGTTATGTTTTTAGTGAATTTTTCAATACTATCTGGAATATCACTAGAACTTTACCGTTCACCAACGCCCTGCGTGTTGTGTTTAGCAAGTTGATACAAACAAGTCCTAATTAAATAGGATTTCTGAAAATAAACCCATTCTCCGATTTTATCATTTTGCTCTGCTCATCTAATACATTTCATTATAATTTTAAATGGATATAGATGTTTGCAATATATATATATGTATATATTTTACTTTTGAAAAAATAACTTTAAATTTTATAAATAATATGGAAGTGCTACACTAGTTTTTATATTACTGTAAAAAATTAGAGCTCTGGAGTTTTTTAGAAACTAGTCCTGATTCTATGTAATTTTCTTACTGTGAATAATGTAATAAGCTTCTTTTGATTTTCGATTTACTTTTTATAGTTTTAGGTCTTTTTTAATGTTTTTTTTTTAAATTTTTATTTCACACTTCATCATTTTTTTTTACATCATACTGAAAACATTTTTCATTATCTGTAACAATCGATTTCTATTTCTATAATTTTTAACGGTAAAAATATATCTTAGCAATATACATCCATCTTAATAACTCAATATTAAAAAAATAATAAAATAAATAAATAAATAAATAAACACTTCTTTACTAAATGCCCGTAATCGTGTGAGTTATTTTAACAAATTTTCAGAATTTTTGGCAGTGCACTTGTAGAAGTCGAAGTTTATAATTCATGCGAAATTATACTGATGACGCAACTGTAAGCTAAAACCTAGCGTCAGCAATATTTTTGGCACATTGTATGTACCTCAACATTATTGCACCGGTTCAAACCTTACATGTAACATATTTTATTATTTTAAATAAAATTAAATATGCATTAAAGAAATATTTTGACAACTGAAAAAAAGAGAGACATCTTTAAGAACAGTACGCAAATACAAAAAGCTGATAATTTTTAATTTCCTGAGGAGATATTTTAAAAATACGAATGCATCCCACGGCTTTAGGATTAATGTTAGCGAGGGAAATTCGCGATGCAACTAACTAAAACCGTTAAAAAAAAAACTTTGTGATGTAATTTAATTATTTTTAACACAATCAAATGATTGGTAAATAATCCATCCGAGTGATAATTTTCCATCTGAGTTAAAATGCGCCAAGGCAGACAACCAAGCACAGATCCTTTGGCTCCAATTGATAATGCTCTTTCAATTAAGCTGAATTGTGTTGGCTAAGGTGTCATCCAGATTGCTCAATCGGAAGAGATTTATCGGAAGAGAGACCAGAGATTATAGATTCGAGTCCCGACCTGGAAACATTTTTGCTGGGGTGGAAAAAATCTAATCACTCAGATGTATTTGAACAGAGTGGAAATTTCTTAGAAACTTGTGCGTTATTACCATAGATCCGCAATTTACTTGCGTTACCCCTGCCCCATGCATAATACGGCGATTATACATAGGCAGTGGCAAGGAAAACGGTGTCATATATCTCATTCTCATAAATTTATATAGAACCAAAAAAAAAAAAAATAAAGCCTTGTCTGAAAAAAAAGTAAATAAAAGAAAAATGGATGCGTGTATTCAAAAGTTTCTGAATAAAATAAATTAAATTTTTTCATGGTGTGATTTTTTTTTAAATTATGTGTAATGTTCTAAAATTTTTTTAATCAACTAAGATACTGTAAGCTTGTTTTAGTTGCCTTTCAAAAGCCTACATTCTCATTCGTATTTTAAATATCCATCATAGATGTATTTCAAGAAAAGACGAAATATATTGCCGGTTATCCCATTTTGCTAGAAAGAAATATGCGTAATAGATGGCTGGTTACTTCGAATGCAAAAGACAACATTTTGCGAAATCCAGTCACGTGACGAGGAAACTAGAAATATCGAGTCGTTAAATGTCCATGCCTATAACACCCACACACGGGGTCAAGTGTTAAAATGTCATGAGCAGAAATACTTTCTTACCTAACATAAATATTTGAATTAACGATCAAGTTCAAAGAACTTGGTGGGACCGCATAGGTGTGAGCGGATCATTTCACATTTTTAGAAATATTCTTTGAACTGCTACGCATTGAAGTAGAAATTCAATAATCTTGGCTTATGCATTGTGGATTAATTAACCTTCGAACGTCTATAAGTAAGTATATATGTTTTTTATAAATTCATAGGTCTCCAGATTTGCTCCCCTCTACAGCTAAACAAAGTTACCAAGTTCTCATGCTTTCATTTTTATGAAAATGTATGAAAACGATTTCTGTTATTTTACTTGTTAGAACACAAAGGATGTTTTTTTTCTGAATTGAACTGACATATAAATCAGAAAACGTATAAAAATTTATTATCTTTTAAATTATACATAAATAACTCTTTTCAACTAAATGGCTTTTATATAAGAAACAGCAATATAAAAAATAGTTTTGCAACTGAAAGTATCTAAAGCAAAAACATGTCCGCGAGTAATGCTGACGTCATACAGACAGTGGGAACACCTGATCAATAAAATTCGTTTTTCCGCAGTTTTAAAAATTCTAGACATTGCATATATTGACAATAAGTAATATGAAAACAAACATCATTACAATTCACTTGAAACTATTTTTTTTTCCATTGACAATAATGTAACGGAATACTTTTGATCGTGCCTGTCTTTAAACTCCGAATCCGATTTTCATAAAATTTGAAATGACGTGATAAAATTATGCAAAAAATTATATATTTTAAATTTCAAACGATTCGGTTGGATATTTTTTGTTTTGTTATATGCTGACAGACGGATGTACGGACAGACTGGACGACGACTATAGGTGCTACATATTTATATAATTACAAATGCACCTAATAAGAAAAGTTTCAGAAAAAAAAAATCTGAAGAATGAAAAATTTGTGAAATATTGCCATTGTTTCAAAATAAAAGGTTTTTAGCAGAAAAAACTGTCCGTCATAAGTCTTGAATTGTCATAAGTCTTGAATTAGGACTCCAGTTTTCATCAAAGTTAGCCGGGTAGTTTCCAAGGAAACGGGTCCTAAAATCGGGCCTCGTATATTTCCCATAGGATTGCACCCAGTATTACCTTCTATTATTCTTTACACGATAGCTCGTCCGTCCGGTTTTAGCCTATGACTCTTGAAAGAACCCCGGTCAAAAGTTTAGAAATTAAAAAAAAAAAAAAAATTGTTCTGTTCCACAGGAGAAAAGTTAAGAGAATACAGCTAGTATCGTTGTCATTTATGATTAAAAAGTTAGAAATTGCACTTCAAACGTAGCAAATGAGGTGAGCTTGTACCATAACGAAGTTAAAAAATATATTGAAGTGTTGTGTAATAATGTATAGTATTTCGAATACAGTATAGTAGCAGTAATCATTTGTATGTCCCTGTAAATACTATCTGTTTTCTATTATACTCGGAATAATTTGTAGTAATATTCAGTAACGTATATCGATTTTATTCTATTAAACACGAATTAACTTGTAGTAAACCCCAGCAATATACATCAATTTCATAAAATGTGAAATAATTTAATACGATTAAAACGCTCCTTTAGCAATCCCCTCTTCCCTATATCATTATGTAATGGAATACTTTTGTGTGTCCTGTAAATTAATAACAAGTTTTTTTGCGTTACAGAGTCTATAGAGTGTATATTATAGTATATTACAGCATAGATGCATATCAATTTTTACTTTCTTCTATCTTTACAAGAAGAAAGTATTGGATTCATGAAAATTTTCGACTTCCGGTTTTCGACGGATTTATACGTTTTAGAAGGTCCTGAACATGTTTTCACTATTTTTAGAAAATGTCTGTCTGTGAGTCTGTCCGTCTGTCTGTGAGTCTGTGTGTCTGTCTGTGAGTCTGTCTGTCTGTATGTGACAAAAAATTTGTGGGCGCTCTATCTCAAGAACTAATGCTCAAAATTTAATAAAATTTTATATTCTGTTAGATCTTGATATGAATTAGTGCCTATTGGTTTTTGGTGAAAATTGGCCTGCAGGTGGCGCTGCTATACTACGTTTTTCATGATTTTCAAGATTGCTATATCTCAAGAACTAATGCACAGAATTTTACCAAACTTCAGATTCTGTGATTATAATATTCCCTTGATATAAATAGACGCTGATTAAGTTTTGGTGTAAATTGGCCACCAGATAGCGCTGCTATGCCACGTTCTTCATGATTTTCATGATAGCTATCTCTCAAGAACTAATGCACAGAATTTCACCAAACTTCAGATTCCGCGATACCTTGAGATACATAGCCGCTGATAAGGTTTTGGTGTGAACTGCCCTATAGGTGGCGCTGCTATGCTACATTTTGCACGATTTTTGCGATAGCTATATCTCAAGAACTAATGCAGAGAACTTCATCAAATTTTAGTTTCTTTTACACTAGAATATATAGCATAGTTAGACGCTGATTACATTTTGGTATTAACCTTGCAACATTTGGAGCAGCTATGCTGCATTTTGCACGATTTTTCCGATAGCTATATCTCAACAACCGACGCACAGAATTTCATCAAACTTCAGATTTTCTTACAAAATGACATATAACATAATTAAACGATGATTACGTTTTGTTATAAATTCTTCAACTGATGGTGCTGTTGTGCTATATTTTACACGCTATTTTTTTTGCTATGTGCTATATTTTTTTAACTAGCTATATCTCAAGAACTAATGCACAGAATTTCACCAAACTTCAGATTCTTTTACACCATAACGTAATTAGACGCTTTTATACGTTTTGGCATAAATTGTCCAAGATATAGTGTTGCTGTGCTACATTTTGCAATTTTTTTGTTATAACTATATCTCAAGAACTAATGGACGAAATTCCATCAAATTTCAGATTCTCTTAGGTCTTGACATCAATAGATGCTTATTAGGTTTTAGTATAAATTACCCAACATGAGGCACTACTAAGCTCATTTTTCAGAATATTAATTAAATTTTGCGTTTTAGGCTTTTCGGATACCAGCATCTCATTAGGCTAGGTCTAATGTTCGAGGAAATTCGATAGTGGGTAACTTTGGGGTCACCACGTTCTTTTTTATATAGTAAAATGTACTTATGAGATAGAAGAAAGTTTCGGGATTGACACATCCAACTAGTTTTTTATTTGATAGAGTTTAACACTCTTAAAATATTATTATTATTATTATTATTATTATCATTAATTTTTATTTATTTATTTATTTATTTTTGCAGTTGACCGTAATGTCACGGAATACTTTTGATTGTTCCCATAACTAAACTATGCATCCGATTTTCATAAAATTTGAAATGACTCCATAAAATTATGTAATAATTATATATTTTAAATTTCAAACGATTCGGTTTGGTAGTTTTTGTGTTGCTATATGCGGACAGAAGGACGGACTGAACGATAACTATAGTTGCTACATACTTACATAATTACGAACACATCTAAAGAAGGTCCACGAATTCACTTTAAACTATACAAAACTTTAAGATTAAATATTTCTTAAATTCATGTAATTCAATGCATTTTTATGAGAATTTTTCCATGCAATAAAACAAGCAAAACAAATTGTAAATAATCGATGTCATTATTTGAATAATTGATGTCATTATTTGAATAATCGATGTCATTATTTGAACGATTGATCCTCAATAATAATCCATCTTTATTGCTTTTTAGGTGCGTTCGTAATTATGTAAATACGTAGCACCTATAGTTGTCGTTCAGTCCATCCATCCATCCGTCCGTCCGTCCGTCTGTCTGTCTGTCTGTCCGCATTACATAATTTTGTCGAGCCATTTCAAATTTTATGAGAATCGGATGGATAAATCAATTACAGGGACGATCAAAAGTATTCCGTTACATTACGGTCAAGGGGGAAAAATGTTTCAAATGTATTTTAATCGTTTGAAATTTAAATTACATACTTATTACATAATTTTGTCTAGTCATTTCAATTTTTTTGAAAATAGGATGCATAGATAAAATACAGGGACAATCAAATGTACTCCATTACATTACAGTCATTGGAAAAGAAAAGTTTCAAATGCATTTTAATAATATTACACTCATTCGAACATAATAATATTGATATGCATCATAAAGTACATATTATAATATAGATTTTGCATAATCGGTTGTGCAAAGAACTTTTGTTATTGATTTACAAGGCCACACAAAAGTTTGTAGTTAACTATTTACAATTTTATGAGATTGATATATGAGAGTGATATTTTAAAAACTTCATTGTACGAACGCACCTCATTTGCTACGCTTCATGTGCAATTTCCAACTTGTTCTTGAAGGCAGTCGACCACAGAAGTGAAAAAGTATTAAGCGATATACTCACTTGATTTTTTTTTTTTTTTTTTTTTTTTTTTTTTGTAATGGAATGTTGTGGAAAAAATGATTTTGCTGCGGTTCCCCGATTTTGAAGTTGACTATTTTCGTTTATGATTATCTTGTCATTATTGAAGTTTCATGTCTCTGGAAAACGCTCTTGAAATACTGGAATGCGAAGGAGTGGATCTGGGGGTTAAACTTATCCTAGATCGAATGTATACTGATAAGATGCACCCAAAATTATTTGCGTTATGATGCGTTGATGATGTGTGAACTCAAACGTAAAGAAAAGCATCGAAATAACCATAGAATGAAATTCTGTCGAGATATTATAGTGATGTATCATTAACTTTTTTATCGCAAATATTTGAACGAGAGATAGTGATGAATAGAATTATGTAAGTACACTTATTAGTGGCAATGTCATCTTCCACTCTTTTATTTTGTTTTGTAGATCAGTGGTGCGCAAACTGTGAGTCGCGAGAAATTTTTTTGAGGCCACCAAATTGAAAAAAAAAATACATTTGACATTAAAAAAATATCATATTTTTTTCACCAAGTATCAAGGGCCAATAAAATAGTGAAATGAAACAATATTCAATATCAACATGAAAATAAAAAAACATAAGTTTATTAAATGGTGTGTACAAAATGCTGTAAAGCTAAAAACTAAGCAAATATTGAAAAAAATTATAACAATCGACGTTTCGGTTCATCATCTATGATCATCTTCATGAAAGAGTTTTGATTTTTTTTCACCTCAATATTAAACTTTTTTTTTTATGATATAACTGTTCAGAAATAAATTGAAATAATAAAAGAGAATAAAAATAATATTATTTATAAAAATTGAGAATTAATTTTATTTATAATATTTGAGAATTGAAATAATATTATTTATAAAAATTGAGAATTAATTTTATTTATAAAATTTGAGAATTGAAATAATATTATTTATAAAATCGAACTATATTTGTTTACGAACTGTCTGTTTTAGTATATAATATGTATACTTCGGCAATAGGCATGCGAACAGACGTGTGGAATAAAAGATAAACTAAGATATCTTCTACCTGCTGGTGATTTTTATATCCAAAATTGGAACAATTAGCAATGGCAGGCTTTGTTATAGTTTTTTCAATCAAGCATTTAAAAAAAATTGTTTTATCGATTAGACTTGAATATGCCGATTTGAAGGAAATAGATGATTAATATTTTGACTTGGTTTGTATCGACCTACTTATGCGAGACCGATTTTTCACAATCAGTTGTTATTAAAATAAAATATTAATCTCGATTGGATTCAGAGGAGGATTTGCGATTTGTAATACAAATTAAAATATAGAACTAATCATGTACGTTTCGGAAGCACATATTTCACACTGAATTCGTGTAATGTAACGTTCTTTTAAAGTATTTTTCTACAAAATCATTTATGCCCATATACATCATCAAAACCGCACTTTCATAAAATTATGTGTTTTATTCAGACCTTTTACAAAATACAACCACATACGCAAATCAGAAAAAAGAACTTCATTTTCGCTTACGTTGATCATTTATAAAAGGCTATTTTCTATCTAGGGGTCGCGTCAAAATTTACAAAAAAAAGGGGGAGGAGTCGGAATTAAAAATAGCTTGCGTATCAGTTATGTAAAGAAAAACAAGTTGAACTTCAAGCTTAACAAATGAGATACGTTTGTACTAAAAGAAAGTTTTAAAAATATTCAGATCTTGATGTAATAGTATATAGTCCTTCGGTATAGTGGCTGGAAACTTTTGTGTGTCCCTGTAAATGCTATCTGCTTTGTATTATACAGAAAGTATCTTGTAGCTTCAGCAACATCTATCAATTTCATAAAAAATTTTAATAATATTAAAACGCGTTCCAAACAATACTTTCTTCTATACCATTATGTAATAAGATACTTTTGTGTGACCCGTAAATGAATAACAAATATTCTTTGCACCATAGATTGTGCAGAATGTATTTATTATTTGTACAGACTTCATAGATGCATATCAATTCTACTGCGTTCGAAAGAGTGAAACATGAGAGTGACAAAGAATGACTTTTGTCTCTGTCATTAAACTATATATCCTATTTTCACAAAATTTTAAATAACTCGATAAAATGATGCAACAATTATATATTTTAAATTGCAGCTAGTCGGTGGGGTGGTTTTTGCTCTGTTATATGCGGGCAGACGAACGAATTGAACGACGACTATAGGTGCTTCGTATGTATATATATAATTGTGAACGCACCTAAAAATGTGATCTTTGATTTATGTAACTGCAAAGTTTGTCTCTAAATCAGACAAATTTTTATTCATTAATATAAGTGTAGTTTGATTATCCGAGGGTCAGAGACTAAATACTCAATGATACAAGATTACTATTAACATATGCTTTGTATCGTGAGAATCTGTTGAATATGTTGTCTTCATGTTATTGCAACACATGAGAAGGTTCATAATTTTTTTTTATGTTATACATTATTTTATACATTATTAGGTAATGGAATTTTTATTTTGTATGTGTGTGTGTGCGTGTGCGTGCGTGTGTATATGTGCATAGAATATTTTTAATATACTTATACAATTTAAAATGCTGTTTTCTCTTACAGTTGTACGTATCATACCTGCAAACAATGTGGTGATACGAAGGAGAAAACCAATATCTTCTATGCCAGGATTATCAGATGCAAACATTACAAGAATACAAGTACGTAAACCATTATCAGAAAAACAAAATGTTACACTGTAAAATAAATCACTGTAAAATAGATCAAAAATATACCAATATATTTTTACATAACAACTGATGTTGTAATAGTATGACAATCAAATGACATATTTCTACTATTGTTTGAAATTTACAGCTGCAGAAAAACGTAATTTTATAGATTTACATCAATTTCATTGTTGGTTGAATGACTTCATCAAATGGAGAGTATAATTTGTCTAGCTAAATATACAAAGTTCGAATTCTACAGCCAGTAAATGAATTTATTCCAAGTACACATGAAATAAGTACAAATTATGAGCTAAGAATGGGATTTCTAAGTAGATTTAATGCAAATCATATATGACACCTAGTTATTTGAAAACAGTAAAATAATAGTAATTAAAACTAATTTTATTTCTAGGGGACTAAGTATTAGGAAGAAAAAAAATCCAAATTTTAAGTGTTTTCAGGAATAAATGCTTGGCTAATTGTCTATAATCTGACTCACAATAATTGCCGGATGGCCTTGAAAGATTTAATTATGAAAAAAATTGAGAAAGCTAAAATTATTTCAAGCTAATGTTTGTCTACTTGTCCAATTCATTTAAGCGAATTCTCTCAGTCGAGTATCGTCAGGATCTGTAGTATGGATATAGTATCTCGAAGATATAGAATGGCAACCGATAAATCCTTTGATTCTTTAAAATGTCTAAAAAAATGAATTCATAAATGTGGAATGTCAGATGTGTATCACAGAGACATTGGCTAGTTATTTACTGTCCAAAACGCTTTCTCAATCTAATTCTTATACAATGTTTATCTTTGAACTAAAGGTGCCACTGCGATCGCCATCTAATGTTCAGCATCGGTGAATATTTATTTGATTCAATATTTTTAGTTTTTTTTTTTTTTATGGTTGCTCTTTTGCACACGATATCTTCAAAGGACTATGGAATGGGTAAAACGTCCACACGATATAGTGTGGAAGCCGCTTATTTCAGCAATGCTTTAAAAATTACTAAAAAATCGAATCCTATAAATGTTGGACGATGCTTACCGGTCGCAACGACATGTGCTAGCTTTTTTCTGACTTTATATACTATTCAAATTAAATCCTTATAGAGTGTTTAAATTTAAACTACCAGATATAGCTCCGATCGCCATTTTTCGTTCAATATCATTCGTCGTTTATGCAGTACAATTTTTTAGCACCTTTGGTTAGCCTACCGGTTTCCACCGGTTCCGAAAGTTAAAGTATTTTTTTTATCTGAAACCAAAATCACAAAAAACCAGCCCGGTTGTAGATCGTCCTCAGCTATCCTATCAAAAGAAAAAAAAACGTTAAAATAAAGCCACCATAGATTTAATTTCGGATCTTTTTGAGCGAATCGAGTGGCGTCTTAAAATTTAAGTTGAACATTTATGAAGTAACATATTTCACGCTTGATAATGTGAGTCATGTTCGCTCAGTCACTGATTTCACTGCATTATCTATGCGTAACTTTAGTTCGCTTATCACTGTAGGCAAGAAAACGAAAACACATTGGCATATACCCATGAAAAAGCAGTCACAAGCGCAAGGAATTATACCTAAAGATTTACGATGTCAGGCGAGAAAGGAACTACAATTTGCCTACTCTGCATGTGGCTATGGCAAGTTGTGCAGAACTGTTATGATAGTCCAAAAGCCGACAGCACAAAAATATATGCCATCGAGCACAAGAAAAAAAAAAACCTTTATTTTTTGGAAGAGTAGTCATAGGGGAACTAATGATCCATGTCTGCCGGAAGCGAAAGGGTGCATAAGCCAAAAATTAACAACACTAGTGGCTAACTTGTACGTTTATCATTGGTTTTTCCTGCTCCCAGTTTTCCATGTTTTCATATCTTTGATTTTACGGCAAACACAATGTTAAACCTATGAGTCAACCACAGGTGCCACTTCACTTCCGGCAGAAAGGGATCATTCGATACTACTCTTCCATAAAATAAAGGTTTTATTTTTCTTGTTCTCGATACCTTAGGTTTTTGTGCTCTCGGCTCTTGGACTATGAAGTATGCACTAAAAACATCGAACTTTTGACAAGCGCTGTATTCATGAATAATAAAAATGGACCGTTGAAATTCTTTTTATAGACTTCTTGCATTGACGTCACAGTCGCGACTGATAATCTAATCTGGTACACAATTGGAGCCCAGACAGAACGTCATAACTCCCTGTTTGACGTTTAAAGCTAGCGTGATCTTTTTTTAAAATTTTGATTTTTCTTCCTCTTGCATTATTTTTCTAAGCTATTTAAAAAATTAAGAGCAAATCACTATGCTTACAAATGTGAAAACATCACATTTGCCTTAAGTTTGGAGGGCAAATGAAGCATGTGACGTCATATGCAATTGGTCTGTACATTTCTTTTCTAATGAATGTTCATATAAAGGATTTTTTTACTAAATGTGTGATAAATTATGATTAAGAAACATGAAATGAACCTTTATCTTTCAGCCTGTTCTCCTCTCCCCTGTAATACCTCGTCGGTTAAGTTTGAGGGATGTCCTCTTACAAATGCGCCTTCACAACATGGCTTCGCTTATTGATGAAGCCGAGTTGCAACCTTTCTTACAAGAAGCAGGTAAAGCAGCAAATCTCTTCGAAATATTATGAAATTATTATGCTAAAGTCATAAAAAAACATTTCTTTTTCACTCTAATACTGTCAAACCTTGTTAACATGAACACGCTTAAGGTGAATTACTTTTAACATGAATTGATTTCACAGTCCTCTATAAAGACGAATGCAAAGATTTGATACTGATAACATGAATTACTGTTAACATGAACAGAATTTTGATTCCCCTTGAGGTTCATGTTAACGAGGTTCGACTGTATACAATTTTATTTTTCTATATCATTCTAACCCCATTTTCTATAACATTCTATTAATGATTTATTATTTTCCTATAATATACGAGTATTGTTCTAAATCCTTCTATTAATGTTTCTATTATTTTCCTACAATATAACGTTATAATTCTAAATCATTCTATTATTCTATTTACCTATTAATTGTTATACTTCTCTTTTTTTCGTATATAAATTATTATTCTACTTCATCATTTTTTATACCATTCTACTATTATTCCACCTCGTTATTTTCAATATCAATCTATAGTTCTATATCATTATTTTTTATTTCATAGTAGTCTATTAGATTATTTTCTATATCATATTATTTAATTTCATTATTTTCCATAGCATAATATTCTATCAATATTATTTTCTATAAGATTTAATAATTTAATATTTTTCATATAATATTTCATTTATTTTTCAATATTCTATTTTTATTTCATTTTTCATGTAATATATAAGTTTATATAAGCTCGGTCCATGTCATCTCTCACAATCTAATTCGAATAGAACAATTACACACTGACATTTATGAAATACAGTATTTTCAATGGTGACCTATGGCTGACTCCTCAACCATTAGTCATAGACAAATAGTTCCAATTACAAAAATGTCTTAAAGGAGCTAATGAAATAGTTTAAAAGGGATCTGAACAATAAAAACAATTTTTAAAAAAATTACGAAATTTAAATTTTTATGCGGTCCTCTGGACTTAATAATATTTAGTAATAATTATATTTAGTAAAATTTTCCTGTTACATTGATAAGTAAGACAAGAAAAAGTTGAAATTGACCGATTAATAGCTGTTTAAAGTTTTTTTTCTGTAAATTAGAGGTCATTCACAAATTTAGTAGTAATATAATTTCGTCAGAAATATTTAAAAGAAAAATGGTTGAAAGTCCAATTAAAATGGCAATATGAAGCTGAAATCTTTAATCATTCCAAAATGTTAATGCAAAATATGTAATAAACATATAAGGGAAAAAAACAGAATTTTTGTTAAATAAAATAATGGAAATTAACAGCCTAAATTCTTTACAAAATGATGCATATTTTAAAATGTTATTAGATTACACTATCCTGCAAAAGATATGATAGGTCATGTTTTTTTTTTTTTACTTTTGATTATTGATTCTTATGTATTTTGTACCACTGAATCCAAAATTGGTCTTTATTTTTTACCATCACGTAAAGATTTTTGCAAATTTTAAATTTCAAAATTAAAAGTTAAAAGTTAAAAATGAACCTCTGCACCCACTTCATCGGATTCCTCCGTTATTTAGCTGTAATAATCCTAGAATAAGGTAATATAATATATATATATATATATATTGAATTAAATAAAATTAAATTGTATTTAAAAATAATACACGTGTTTTATAGTATCATATTTTCGCTACATTTTAACTTTGACATGTACAAATATATATATATATATATATATATATATAACATGATGGTTAAAAATGAAGGTCGTTTTGAGATTTAGTGTTAAAAACACATACAAATCAATTATTAAAAGTAAAAAAAAACCAATCATCTCCTTTATTTTATAATATCCGATTTTTGTTACTTTTTAACTTTATAATTTATTATTTGCAAAAAATCCTAACATGATGGTTAAAAATTATATTAACTTTCGAATTCAGTGATAAAAAATACATGATAGTTAAAAAAAAAACATCGCACTCTTGCGTTATCTATTTTAAGACTTTTATTAAACTTCTTGGCTGAAATTCATAACAATATTAGACTTTCATCAGATGTATGTCACTAAGTAAAATTTAATCTCCATCGGGTATTTGAAAGGGCGTTGAAGTTCAAGTACAAGTTTTGAACTGCAAAAACATACATACGATTGTTGAAGTTAAAAACTACAACTTATAAAAATAACACATTTTTTGCCAAAATAGATCATGAAAAAAAAAAAAAAAAAAAAAAAAAAAAAAAAAAAAAAAAACAGTACCAAACTGTTACTGAGTAAAATATACGTTAAAATACAATCATTTTAGCCAGTTTAAAACTTAATAAAAGTTAACTCAATCGTAAATCGTGTTAAGATTTTTTTTTTCGAAACGCAGATACACATAAAATAAGTTCTTCGAATACTTTAAGCACCTGGCTAATGACCCCTCAAAGCAGGTCGAACTCATTTGTGTTCACGTGGAGAAAAATGGTTATAAGTCATGCTTTTTTAAAGTTTTTTAACTCGGTCAATGTTAGTGCTATATGAACAGGACTTTCTTTGTCTTATACTTGTCAGCGTAATAGAAAAAATTACTAACTATAACTCATAGGACAGGAGGATCGTATAAAAATTTAAATATCGTAATTTTTTAAGAAATATTTTTATTGACCCAAATCGCTTTTCAAATATTTCTTTATCTCATTTAAAACATTTTTATAACTGGAACTATATGTCTATGACTAACGATTCAGGAATTAACAAACTGGCCACCGTTGAGAGTAAACACCCAGTATAGTACATTACTGTGAATGTAAAATTGAGTTAAACTGATTATTTTCAGAGAGAAGAAAAAAAATACTTTTAAAGGTCAACAAAGGGAAGTTTAAATTGAAAATCGAAACAGTTTATATTCATAATAACAACATCAACTATAAATACTGAGGAATTTCAAGCCTATCTAACTAAAATATAGTTATGATATGCTTTGCAAAAAACATAGTATAAAAAAAGCAACGCCCCTGTTTAGGGATCGTGATAAAATTAAAGCACCATGCTTTCATTTTCCTAACATTAGCTCTTCCAAGCTTCAGATCTTTTGAGCAACACTATTTCCGAATAGGGAAATTCATGCATGTTTAACGAGAAATTTGCAATTAAGTAAGATAAAAAATACTATTTGGGAATAATGCTCGGAAATTGGAAAGGTTGGTATCATTGTTTTCCAAAAATTTTAGCGTAATTCTATTCCACGTATTCTAAAATGCTACGTTGCACATAGTAGCAGTATTTTTTGTGCAATATGTACTAAAACTTGCTCATTATTAATTTACATCAAAATCCATCAAAATATGAAGTTCCATATAAGTCAGTAGTGCATTTGGTTCATTTATCATTCAGGCAGGAGTTTATGAGTTAAAGTGCGCAAAATTAGTGTAACGCACAAATGAACATTGGTCCAAAACTGGACAAACTTAATTAATGATATTTCATGTGAATTTGTCTGAAAGTTGATAAAATAAAATATCATTATTTATGCAAGACTATCATATACATTTTATAAATGCATTTTAGGTACTACTTGGTTATCCCGTCAACCAAAAAATTATCACCAAACTATAAGATTAAATGCCAATAATGGATGATCATGAATGCCACATTCAATGACATTAAATATGATACACATTTTTTTAAGACATCATTATGTGATTTTTCTTTTGACCTTTTTATTTGTATTTTTATTAACATTCTACTTATTATTTATTTTTCGGTTATTTAAAGTAAAAAATATGTCAATATGTATAAATTGGTGAAATTAATTGACGAGATAATCAAGTAGTACCGTATATTGTTGCTGTGTGTGCATCTACACTAAATTATCGCTTTTAAACAATATTGTAACCGAATTCTTTTATGCGTACTTGTAAATGAATGATGGATACTATGCAGACTGTATTCTACAGTAAACTTCTTTTAGTGATGTAACTTGTTTGAAATACATAAAAAAAAAAAAATTAAAATTAGATGCAAACGATTTTAACTCCATACATCATAATGTAGCGGAATTTGTTTTCGATGTCACTATAAATGATCTAGTAATGCTACATACTTCATTTTTAATACAAAACATACACAAACAACATTATATCAAAAACACTACATTCAAGAACATTTACAGAGTTGGAGGTCCAACAGACAGGAAAGGATTCATAAACACTTTTCAACTTTATTTTAAAGTGTTATAATGGGTTAAAATAAACGATTAACATCGTGCAGATAGCAATGAAAGAAGAAGTTACTAAATTGTTCGTGAAGATTCACAAACTAGAATACTGAAAACATGACTTGTTTTGACCTTTTTTGGTCACCTTCTCTTCTACTGTCATGGCTATCGCTTTTCATCACTTTCTAGAAAATTCGTGATGAATCAGATGAAAATGATTCAATGTCTTCTCGATTCAGATGAGGATTTCCCCACCTGTTTCAAGATTTCAGCCATGCTTCTTCGAGGAAATACAGATATCTGAACTTGAAACCATAAATCACTGATTAATTTGGTAAAGATTCCTTCTAACAACTTCTTTTGCGAAATGATAAATATTTGCTTTTAAAGAGAATACTTGCCTTTTTAGGAAATGGTTGTTTTGACCTGCAGGCGATGTCAGTCATGATAATTAAAACCGATTTCGAAATTTGTTTAGTGGGCCGTAATTAGAAAAGTGAATGAAGATGAATAATATCTATAGGAAAAGGTCTGATAAATCAAACGGTGTCTGTTGATATTAACCTTTAAATGCATAGTGTAACTCGGGAGTTACATTTTTTTCCCATTTGGTGCTTTCTACTGGTCTTTTATTGAACTGTTGGTGTGTTATTTACATAACATGAATTTTAGAAGGTACAAGAAACAAAAATCCTCAAGCTTTCTAAAAAGACGTTTATTGCATTATAAATTTCTTTTCTACTTTTTTCTGTTTAAATTGACGTTTTCCATGTTTCTATCTAAATAGCAACCGGAAACATTAATTTTTTCGGTTGGGTTTGTTTTTAAAAAATTAGTTTTCAAGCAATGATTGTAATGGAAATGACTTTTTTTGTGAAAATGTATTTTTCATCCTTGATGAAGTTTACAACCATTTCTTTTATTTAAATTGCTATAAGTCAAAAAAATTTAAAGATAAATAGTTAAAACTTGGAACATGTCTTTTACAACATTTTTACTTGCAAATTTTACCATTATGCTTTCCTATACTCAAAAGTATGAAAACATGGACTACTGAGAGCAGGAAAATATAATGGTAAACCAATGAGTCAACCGTTAAAATTGAGTTTTCAGATGCCAAGATAGGACTTGGCAGACCGATTAGGTTTTAATGTGCGAATCGAGTTTTAACTAATTCTGCAATTTCAGCCGTGAACACGATGATGTGATTGTCTGTGCTGCCGCTCCCGGACTATTATATTCTTTAATGCAATATTAAAAAACCTTTTTTTTTTCTAGATAAAAGATCTTTCAAATTTGTCTGCTATTTTATCGTTATTTCCTTCACTCTCATATATTTTTTAATATTATAAATTATTATTTCTTTAATAATCAATATTTTTTTGCCAGGGCCTATCACTTTATTCGCACCGACCGACGAAGCCTTTTCCATGGTGTCTCCTCCCACCGACCGCAGCAGACTCCGGGATTTCGTTCTTCAGCACGTTGTGCGGGGGCGGATCATGCCCTACGATCTCCGGAACGACGTCACCGTGCCCAGCTTGAGATCCGGAAACAGACAACTCAGGTTCAATGTTTACGATGATGGACAGGTACGAGAGTTCGCATTACTGAAAACATATTTAACCCTTTGAATGACCAGATTGCGTATCTACAACATATCCCGAAATAATTGCTACAGATGGCTTAAAAAGACGATTTTATTTATTTATTTATTTATTTATTTTTAATATCATAACATAGAAATTAATAAAAATTATTCCTAGGATTTTCAACAGACGGCGATATTGAGTTAAGTACGAATGATAGGATTTAATAGAATGAAGAAAACTTTTATTAATGTCTTTTTTTTAGTTTTAATCCGATTTTCATAAAATTTGAAAAGGCTCGACAACATTCTGCAGTTATTTTATCTATTAAATTTCAAAGCATTCGGTTGCGTTGTTTTTGAGCTATTATAGGCGCATAGATGGATGGACCAAACGATAACTACAGGTGCTACGCATTTATATTATATAATATCGCATTTATATTATATTGAACACACCCAAAAACGCAAAGAAATGTCCAAAGGTTTCTGAAAGAGTGAGAGAAGAGAGATATATAAGGATATTTCAAATACTTACTACCCTTTGCAAGTTTTACAGTTGATATATAGAAAGAAATAAAAATAAAAGGAAAACTTTGCTTCTGTACAGCCGGACTCCTGAACCAGAGTAACCAATATTTTCCTGTCTTTTATTGTACTGTGAAAGTATGGAAAAATAATATAGATAAATTGAGTAGAATAATAAAGAAGAACAAAAAATTACGCGTCAATCATAAATTTGGAAGTACTTTCCAATACTTCCAAACTCTAACAAAATCCTACTGTTTGATGCTGTTACAAAGATTCAACTAGGTGGAAGAGGTCTACCTGAGGGCTAAAGCACTACTAGCCCCACCAAGATTTCGGAAAGCGCATAACGTATACCGAAATCCAACTTCCTGAATTATCATCATTAATCGAAAAGATATACGAATTTTTTTGCGTGTCTGTATAAAATCTATAGATTAGTATCTATACAACATATGTCAAAATCAAATTTTGGGTGGGAATGAATGAAAAAAACCGTCTAAGCCTCTTGTAATGCACCTGAATCATATCACAATCTATATCATTTTCATCATGTTTTAAATACAGAAATGTCATTAAAATACACTGCGAAAGTTTTTCCTCATTGATCACAAAGTAATTTTTGGACAGTCAATGTAAACGAACCATTAACGCTATACACTTCATTTTCAATACCACAAATAACATAGTAAAGATATATCAATTGAATTGCAATATGTACATTGACGCGAGTTAAACACAGATAGACCGACAAACCGATATCATAAACACTTTTCAACTTTGTTGGAAAGTTACAAAAATATGTAAAATCAGTTACTTTAATATTGCAGTAACTATTACAATGTTAGCGGAGTGAAGTGCATCGTTCTTTTTTACTACAGCTTTACAGGCTCTAACGTCTAACCCTTTAAGGGAAGACACGATTGGGACGTCACGCCCCACTCACATTAATTCTACTCTAATATTTTATACTCATTTATTATACGTAACTAAATTTTATCCAAGTGTTTATTTATATTTTTTAATTCATGTGTCTCAAAAACCAAACGTACAAAATCTTCACACAAAGTAAAAATGGCTAAGTTTTTTACTCTCCGAAATATTGTACTTTTCAGCTAAAAAACCCATTATGTCCTAAAGTTCTCGAGGGAATTCAATAAAACATTTTTTGACGGTAGAGTATAAATCTAAGATGATATGCGCAGACAGTTTAAAAAATATACATATATATATATTTAGTTTCAGTAAAAAAATCTGAAAAATTGCCATTGCTCTAAAAGAAAAAATTACAGTCGCAGAAGAAAATTGTTTGTCATAAATCTTAAGCATAAGCCAGTGAATACAGATATCAAATCTCATGAAAATCGGTCGGTTAGGTTCAAAAGAAACAGGTCTTAAAGTTCGCATTTTCCGGATGAGATTATACCCAGTCTTTCTTCCCTTAGTGCACCTTTGAAAGTATGATTTTTTATTATGTTTGAAAAACATTAAATTTGAGTCTATTTTTGTTCATTATAATCTAGAAAATATATTTATTTATGTTTCTGTTGGAAATATTTATTTATGTTTCTCTTTGACATAATATTACTCCTGAGATACACAATAAGAATTACTCAAAAATGATCATTTTAAATTATTATATTTACTTTAAAGTATTTCTGTTGCACAAAGAAACTATCCAGCGACATAACAATTTTTATAATATTTTTAATAGTTTGCAGAATTAATAATGGCTACCGTAAAATGGGGTGAATCGGAACAAATTTCAACTTTAACATTAAAAAAAAAAGCAACAACTGATTTTATATATATTTTTTTTTTTTGTTTTTGTTTTTCTACTAGAAACTTCGGTCTTGCTTTGTTCTTTACTTTTTAAGCAAAAACGAAAATTTTTTTTCCTCTTTATATACATATTATTTATTTTTTTAATGGTATTCCGATTCACCCAGCAGATAGGAGTGATCGGAATAAATGTTATAATCTTTATTTATTCCGATTCAAACTTTAATAGGGTTAATAAAAAAGGTAATAATGATAAGGGAGGAATAGGAACACGTAGTTTCTGTGAAACCAAACCTTTATTTTACATACAAGTAAAGATATGCCTTTTTAAAAATTAAAAAACAACTTTGAAATCAAGCAAAATTTAAATTTATTTAAAGAAATTATATTCGAATTGCAGAAGTAGAATTTAATACAAATTCAGCCCTGTTCTGTATTGTCCTTTAGTAATAGTCATTGGGTAAGTGAATCTAATGAGCAGCCCCAATCGCTGCATGTATTAATACGATCTACTAATACGCCCTCATCTCCAGCCCTTCGTACTGTTTGCATCCCTTTCTTTTTTAATTGGTTTTTCATTTTGAGATATTTGTGTAAAGTTGTGGATGTCAGAGAATAATTCTGTGCAGTTTTTCTAACTAATTTGCTGTTTTTAAATTCTTTTATTGTGTGTTCCATGTCTGTTGGATTAGGCGTTGACTTTTTTGTTTAACCAAGTAATTTTTTGGCACTTTTAAGCTGTTCAAGTAATTAGAACAAACAAAATATTGTTACAATACATATTCATACATATATTTTCATATATTACATGAAACTATTAATGTATAGAAAAAAAACATGAGAGAAAACGTGTTCCGATTCCCGTAAATCTTAAACCTCTTATGTTACAAGCCATTTTTCATTTTTTATTATGTAGTTTAGAAATAAGTAGAATTTAACACAGCATATCGTTTACAGGTCTATCATTAATTAAAAATCCCCTCTCTTAGGTTTAGAATACGAAAAATACTGTAGATACATACAAAGTTTTGAAGACGTTGAAAAAATACGTTACCTCTGACAATAAAGTTCGGTGAATAGTCCTGTAGTATTAATGTAGGTGAAAAATTATCGAAAGTTACCATACCATCCTTCAAAATAGTCATCTCCTATAACTATGCACCGCCGAGATCTGCCATACATGTCCTGGGAAATTCGCAAGAAGTCTTCTTTTGGGATGATGTTTAAAAGCTTCGTCACGTCTCGTTGGATGTAAGCAATATGGTTAAATCTATTTCAAAAAGAGTTTGAGTCGTGAAAATAGGAAGAAGTCTGGAGGATTGAGATCTGGCGAGTATGGTAGGTGTTCAATTGTCACCATCCCTCATGAATTTCTTTCGGTGTCTTGCAAAGCTTAAAACTAAACTTTAAACGCATCATTTATTCGTTCATTTTCCTGTTCTCAGTTAAGAACCAATACACTGAACAAGCCCTTAGAAAAGCACGTCTTACACAGAACATAAACGACGCTCAACTGAACAACGGTGGGGGAAGATGGTCAACACTTGACTCTATGCAGGTGCAGTGTTTTGTTTCCCCAGTGTTGACAGATTGCTCGTTCTGAATTCATTCACCGAACTTTATTGTCAGAGGTAGCATATACCCCAGTAGTGGTGCCAATATGTCAAAACTGAATTTCCCAACTCTTAATGTTAACCTTCTTATAAAAAATTAGCAACTAAAAATATCATCACATATATTTATAATTAATTTATTTGTATGACCGGGAAGTTTCGTTCCTATTCACCCCGCTGTTCCTATTCACCCCATTTTACAGTACCTTAAAAGAGAGAGAAAAAACACCAGTCGACTGCATTACAAGCAATATAAAAAAATAGTATAACCTCCCCATGATAACAAAACATAACTTTACGACCTTAAAAGCATGTTATCGTATGTAAGAAATACACAATAATTCACACAGACACACACAAACACACACACACAAAAACATATAAAGCTAACAATGGCAATAAAAACCACGTAATTCTTGATTTACACTATGCATTTAAAGGATAATTACTCTAGTCTGATTTTTCCTAAAGAAAATGGCGATACAGAGTTGTAAATTTCTTTTTCATGTTAACTTTATGATATAAAATTAATTTTAGCATTGAGATAATAAGAGGAATTAACGGAAACAATTAGTATTTATGTATGTTTTAAGTTTTTTATTATCTGTACAGGTAATACGAAAAACGGGTATTATTAGAAATCCTACATCTCCCTTACTTTTCTTAATATAATTCGACTGCGTATGTATATACCGGGTGTCCCAAAAATGACTGGTGGATTTTAAAATTCAATAATTTGCAAACGGTGACAGCTATTTAAAAAAATTTTGCAGGAGGGTTATGTATAATATGAGGAGTTTTTTTACCGTAATTTTTTATTTTAGTTCGAATTTCAAATAATAGGTGGCGCTGACGGCGGTTGAAGGCCAGGTGATCAGTGCTGAGTGAATCGTCGACTTGGTCTTCAATCGCCGTCAGCGCCACCTATTGTTTTATACCCGAACTAAAATAAAAAAATTACGGTAAAAAAACCCCTGACATTGTACATAACCCTCCTGCAAAAATTTTTTAAATAGCTGTCACCGTTTGCAAGTTATTGAATTTTAAAATCCATCAGTCATTTTTGGGACACCCGGTATATATTGCTCGCAAAACTGGACAAATAACAGTTCTTGAATTGGCCTGTGATTTCGCGAAATGTACAGGTTACTTTTAAATTAATTAGCCAATTCAAGAATTGCCCAGACAGTTTACGATTTCGAAGGCTGAATCGAGAAATGACTAAATGCTGTCGACCCAATCACAAAATGGTCAGATGCAGTTTGCGAAATGATATGAGATGACCGGAGAAAGTTGAAATAAAAAGTTACCAACAGATTTTATCGTTACTATTTAATCAATTTCAACATTAAAAAAAATAGTTTGCATATGCACGCATTTTTTTTATTTTTATTAAATGTAATTTCTTTAAAATGGTAGCAACTTACATTTTTTATGTAAAATAGGATTATGTGTTATTTGTATTTTTTATTTCAACAGAATAAAATAAAATAAAATAAAAATAAATAATTAAATATTTTTTTTTAATTTGAAATATGTATATATATCATTTGAAGAAGTTGAGCGAGTATAATTTTTTTCTTTGTATTTTTAATCATTGATGAGTAATTCTATGCTAAATTGAAAGAAAGGCATCACGGATACTTCATATCCATGTTTTTTGTTGTGTTATTAACGCTATTTAAATTAATGTATTGTAATGAAGGTTTTCTGACGGCCGCAACAAATTAGTTTACCTTCGCCCTTTTTTATGCACTACTTTTTTAGCTTTTGCTTAATATCTTTTACTTATACAGCGAAGTAAATAATTAAAAGAGTAAGGAAAACGTTCTGTTTTGGCCTTCCAGATGTTGAGTGTGTCGGGTTCTCAATTCTTGGACGATGCGACAGACGTGGGTTCTATCCGCATCCAGCCCATCGACCGAGTCCTCTATCCCATCTCCAACGAAGACTTGGTGACAGAGACGAGACTCACGTTTCCCCGGATGTACGAGTTCCTGCTCAATTCTTCGCTCACTCCCCAACTCACTAGTAAGTTCTAAGAATGCATAAGGATTATAGGAATTGTCTTCTTAGAATTCTTGTTATGTCTAAGATATTTGAAAAACAGAACTGCATTGTACAACGGACTCTATCAGATTTTCAACAACACGAACTATACAGCCGGTGCCAGTTATAGCCAAAAATTTAAGTTATAAGAAATATTCTACTTTTTTATTTCCAAATTAGTGAATCTGATATGCTTCTGGAATAAAACTACAGCAGTCGCAGCGTCCCTAAAATGTTCACACTTTCCTACCACAATTTTAAAACGACAATATTTATGGTAAAATTTCATTGCGGATGTTAAAGGAGTCCGAAACGAATATTTTTGATTTAAAATACTGGTAGAAAAGTGCGAAAATTTTAGGGACGCTGTGACCCCTGAAGCTATTTTCTTTCATTCGCAAAAAATAATTCGAATAAAACACATATCTTTAGTTGTCTCTGTACTTAAAATTTTATATTACGAAATATGCAATGTAAAAAATTTCAGAGTAACAGGTCTATCAAACCGTTTTTATGGAAAATGGTTATATAACCGTAATTAAACTGTATGCTGACCATATTACCGTTCATATTATGATCAGAATACGGTTAATTTATTGTTATGTACCCGTTTTTTAATAAAATCTGTCGATAGACGTGATATTTTGCTGCAAATTGTTTACAGTGCAGTTATTACTAAATATGTTTTTCGCTAATTTTAATGACTCGAATGGTGCTTACAAAAAACCTGTGCACTGATTCGTATTGTTACAGTAAAAAAGTTTTACGATTTATTCAATGTTTTCTAGGTGGCACCTTCACACTTTTTGCTCCAACGGATGCTGCTTTTGAAGCTTTGACGCCAGATGTGCGGCAAAGACTGTTCCATAATCCAACACTGATGAGAAGTAAGTTTCGAATAGTTTTTTTTTTTCCATACATTTGTATAAAAAATGTTTTTTTTTTAAATTACAACAGTTAAAAATACTAAAAAATAGTTAATATAAATTGTTAAAAACATAATATTGTTACATTAACATTACTCACAATACTTTTTAGCCATCAGTATTCACAATTTTTAAAAAAGTACAATAATTAAATTACAAATTGGTAAAAGAAATCGATCAAATCAAAAATTAATATGTTAACAAAGTTTATATTAATCTGAATTGTATAATCATAATTGCCCATAATTACTTAAAAACTATATAATTTAATTGTTAGCTTAATCCCGCACTTTCTGTTACACAATTTTCCACCAAGTTAATATCTATATGTGGAATCGCAAAGTAAAATCATACTAAATTTTAACATTTTTCTTTTTACTTTTTCAGAAGTGCTTTTGAATCACGTCGTTCCCGGTACTCATTACAGTGCTGTTTTGGCTCACGGCTATTCGCTGAGATCGCTGGGAGGAGAGCCTGTCGTCTTCACAAACAGACGAGGTAAGACATATTTTTATTATCTTTAAATAACTTTAATGGAACGTATTTGTTTATCAAGAATAATAAATTCCCTTTTTCTGATACCAATCTTAATTGAAGTGCATTTATACAAAAAGGAAATACATTATTTAGTCTTGAAGAAAGGATTAAATACAGGATATTTTTATTCACAACCCCATGCAGTAAGTAAGCTTACAGTAAAGTTGTTGCAAGGATATTTAAGATTGAAACAAAGTCATAACATGACTTTGTACTAATTGAAACACGAAGTTGAAATACGAGCCTTTTGATGAAAAAAAGTGCTTGATATCTTGTTTTTTATGTGAAATCTTGAAAAACTACCATTTACGATTCTAAGTTTAGCCTGAATCCAAGTAATCTAGGATTGGAAATGACATTGTCCACATTATTAACCTTTCGCATCATTTAATGGGCAGGGATCGTATGCAATTCTGAAAGAAAGTCACTGAAATGGAAATAAAAAATAACGCAGATGGCAGTAAAGTTAGTTATCCTCAATAACTGAGAAACTTACAATCTGCCCATAATATTTCAATTAAATTTATAAGTCGCTGAAATTATATTAAAACTGACGCAAATTAATTTCAAGTTACTTGTCCAAAATAGCAGATTCGACAACTTCAATCTGCCCATAAGATTTTTTCTAAAATTATAAATAGCTGAAACTGGATTTAAACGGGCTTAACACTAGAACCGCCAAAAGGGGTCAATTTGACCCCTGAAAAAATTGATAGCAGTCGATTCGAACCAGAAATTCTTTTATGAGAAATATTAAATCTATGAAGTACAAAACTGGGTGAATTAACAAAGTTAAATAATTTAAAATGAAAATGCTGGTTTCAAACACTTTTTATAAAACTTGACTAAAAACAGCCGGCTGTTCTAGTGTTAAAGTAACTTGCTCATGACATTTCGGAAACTTTCGATCTATCAGCGAACCTCCTCTTACCAAAGTCCAGACTGTATAATAAAAAAGTGATTACAAAACTTACAATACGTATCCAGTCACAATTAAAAGTCACTTTTTTAAATTATATATATTTTTAAATGTTTCTAGATTTTTTTTCACATTGAGAACTAAAAATATGAGTTTACAAAACTTTTTCTTAGTCTTATGACACTCTGCTGGATTTTAACTAACTCCGTAATATGGAATTAATTCTGTTTTTGCTGTCAGGTCCATTGGCTCGTTCTGGTAGGCGGAGAGGAATTTGATTTTTGTGTTTTAAACAGCTATCTTTAGTTTTATTGGGTGCTCGAACAGCATCTGTCCAACTTTACCATGTATTCTCAGTCAGATGCTGTCCGAGAAGCTAACCAAACACTACTTAAAACGGATAGAAAATTTTCTTCTCTCTTCCAGAAAAAAATATTTTGTGTCATACGCGTTAGTTTCTGTTAAAAGGTGCACAACTAAATATTTTTTGGAAGCGCAACTTATTTGCTAAAGTTCTATTTTAAGTTCGTTATTTTAACCCTTTGCGGCGCAGAGCAAATTCATTGCTTAATTGTTGAAATTATTAACTGACACGGAATTCGAAAGCAACTTTATTTGTTAATAATAAACAGCTACATTTCGCGCATTCAATAAACCGAAATATTTTTTACTAAAATTCCGGTGCCAATGTGGCGTTTGGGAATTAAAATTAAGTGGTTTCATAGCTATACCACCGCGCCGCAAGGGGCTAATGTAAATCATTTACTCAATGTCCGTGTATTTTTTTCCAGGGTTGATCTTAGCAAATGGTGTTCCTGTTGTGAAGTCAGACATCTCTGTCAACAACGGCGTCATTCATGCCGTGAACAGGCTTCTGCTACCCCCAGAGCTTCACTCAAGAAGGAAGCCCGCCACCATGTCTCCTCCTCTCAGAAAAACACCAGGTATTATGGATCGAGTTGATGTCATTAGAAGTAGATGTCATCGAGTCATTTTTTTTAAATTTAAAACTAGTACTTTTTAATTCATTTTAAATCTATTTTTAGTACAAAATATGTTTATCATTCCTTTAAAAATTCACTCGTAAGAGGTTTTAAAAATTGATAAAATTTAACTTTTTTTGAATCATTTTCACTCGGTACTAAATTTAACATGGTAAATTCCAGAGTTAAAACCATTCTGAGGGAAAAACATACACATTTTGTACAATGTCTCAATTTTATTTCACTAATATTTCAAAATTTAGTTTAGGAACTAAGCCAGCAAAGTTTTACCAACATAGACCGAGATTCACATTTTGGATTCATTTTAGCAATTAGACTAAGGTCTATAAATTGCTAAGAGGCAACATAAAACTAACGGAAATTTCACTTTCGCTAACGAAATGATGATCGCTTTAGAATAGTTGTAAAATCAACCTAATGAAGTCACATTTCCACCTACTAATTTGTCACGTCATTTCAACTTTACATCTACGGACTATGCTTGATAAAATATTGCCGTAATATTGGAAATATTTGAGCAATAGTAACTAAAAATTCAAAACCCGAAGCATATTTTATTAGGTAGTTTAAAATCTGACTTAAATTGAAGAATAAGAATTCCCTCATAATAATTTAAAAGGAACCTGCATCTAAAATACCCCGAACATTGAGAATATCAGTGTCGAATAAACGCTAGGTTTCACGGTTCTTAGGATACATTTTTATCAGCCATTTTTTTAAATATATTTTAGTAGTAGAGAAAGGAGAGTTGAGCACCAGCAGGTGGAGGGTGGAGGAGCAACTCCTCCTCCACCTACTCCTCCTCCACCTATAGGAGGGAGCCTCCTCCTCCACCTTTAGGAGGGAGCCTCCTCCTCCACCTATAGGAGGGAGCCTTCTCCTCCACCTGTGGAAAATGTGTGCTATAAGATGAAGGGTCAAAAAGGAATTTTTTTAGCGTACTCTAACAAGAGGTTAATTTGGAGGTTTTTTTTTTTATTGAACTATAACAGGAAGTTAATTTTGAAGATTAAAATTTTTTAGCAAACTCTAACATAAGGTTAATTTTGGAGATTTTTTTTTTATTATTGAACTATAACAGTAAGTTAATTTTGGAGATTTTTTTATTGAACTATAACAGGAGGTTAATTTTCAAGATAAAAATTTTTTAGCGAACTCTGACATAAGGTTAATTTTGAAGAGTGAACTTTTTTTTTCATCGAACTGTAACATGAAATTAATTTTGGAGATAGTCATGTTAAGAAAAGTAAATTTTGGTAGTGACCTCCAGCGGAGAAAAATCGAATTTTAGGTTGAGATGAAATTTTGAAGATTGAATTATTATCGAACTATAAGTTGAAGTTTAAATGCATATTTTTAGGAAAAATTAAGAACATAAATTTTAGAACTTAATGAGAAAGATTCCTTTTTCTACTACTTCTCTTTCGAACGAGTTTAAATTTAGGAAAACTTTAACAAAGAGGAAGTATTTTCCAAAGGATTTAAAATATTTCATTCAATTTCGAATTTATCTTTTAGGGAGATTTTCGTAAAGAGAAACAGATTTTTGAAGAGATTAAAACAAATTAAAAAAAAAGGAAGAAAGAAAGATTTTTTGGGAGAATTGCCCTATTTCGCAGAGTGTGCCCTCATCTTTTATCCGGGCTTGGGTCCGGCATTCTGTGCTTAAGACATTTCCTAATCATAAGCAGTGAATGGCAGATTTACACACTCACATTCACACACACAAACATTTTTTTACATTCTTTTTTTTTTTCTTTTTTTTTTAAAGAATTTAGTATCTTTATTAATTTTTGGAGATACAATTTTATTTTACTTTTTTTTTTTTTTGAACTGTAGCATAATAATTAATAAAAATTAATTTTATGATGATTGATTTTTATTTTATTGAATTACAAATGATATTTCTCTAATTTTTCAGCGAACCTATAAAATTAGGTGTAATTTTCAATTATGCATGACGAATTAAATTTGAAATATCCAATTTTGGAACTTATGAAAATTTTTAAATGATATTTTTTTTTTTAGGAATTGATATATTTTTGTGCGAATTAGGCCTCCTGCTCTTTTTGGAGGGAGTAAAGTGCTCTTTTGCCTCCTCCACCACCTGCCGTAAGTAATGAGCTCCTCCTACTCCTACCATGACTAAAGAGGCCCCTATACCTGCGGACAGCATTTTTTTTTTTTTTAGAAGATATAATAAAAGACATTTTTGGGGTATTGAAATTCTTTCAGTAAAGATAAGTTGAAATAGAATTAAATTCTGAACCTTCATTTCGATTTATTTACATTTTTATTTTTAATTTCATGGTAAGTGAAATACTATCGATAAGCGAGCAAGATTTTTGAAGTCAGTTTAAGAAAGAGACAGAATTTTTCAGGGATGTAAGTATTTTTTTTTTAATATAGCTTTAGTTTGATGTAATAGATTTTATTTTCAAGTAAAGGGAGGTATTGAGAATATTACACCCTACCAAATTTAAAATTTTAATTAAGTAATAACATTCATTGTTTTTTAATTAAATTTGAACACACATGATGATTTAAAAATAAATAGGTTCAAAAGAATTTCAAGTCACGTGATCCGACCCCCTCCCCCTCCTCCTTTTTTTCCCCACTTGCATGTTATACAAATGGGATTTCATTTGCAAATCTAGAACTGCAAATAATAATAATTCTAATAACTTTTTGATAAAGTATGGAATTAAACGGAATTAAATTTGATTGAGAAATTTTCCTAAGGTATACAGAAAATATATTTTCTTTTGACATGTAGCAAAGTTTGACAAATTTCTTATTTAATCTTTTATCCTGTTTAGTTAAACTACTCACCCCCTCCTTTTTTTTGCTTTGTTTATTAGTCAATTAGTAAAGTTCGCTTATTAATAACATTTTTTTCTAGCAATTTTTAATGTTGTTGGTGAAATATATTAACTAAATATGTTTTTACGATGATGCCAAAACATATGAATTTAATTACATAAATATTTTATACATTTTTAATTAAGTTGAATATTTTTTCAGCTTTTAGCGAAATCTGGAAAGCAAATTTTGAATCTGTTGACGAACTAATGTTCACGAAAGATACATTTGTAGCATGTATCTGATATTCTATCCCGCACCCAATGAATTCGGATAAATTAATGAGGGATTTTATGGAAAGCGTAAAAATATTTTCTTGTAACGTGTAAAAATAATTTCGCATACAAGATTTCACTAATTAGAATTTAAATAGCAATAATGGATGAGCGAGTTTCTTTCCTAACCAATATTGAGTACAATTCCAATCGCACCTGTCAGACTAATGGTTTAGAGTTTTTTTCAAACCTTGAATATCCTTGCGTAAATGCGTTCTTTTAGAAAGACCCTCACGGAGGACATCTCTCCTCTTTAGGGTCTATATCCCTAGTCGGTCACATACAAAAAACAAACAATTTAAATAAAATTTTCGAATTTATGTTTTAAAATTTCGTGTTTTCGTATTTTTGATTCATTTTCAGATGGTTACTTCCTAAGCATATGATAAATATTTAGACTCACTGTATATTATTTATTCAGAGAATTTCTAAACTATCTACATTATTTATTTAGAAAATTTCTAAACTATCCATATTATTTGTATCTTTCACCGCCATTTTAGTAAAAGAACTATTTGACGTATTATTTTTTGAGAAAATGTTTGTATGTATGCATATATTATTATTGTATAACGCCTTTAGGACTAATTTATCACAAATTATGGATTATTAATTATATATTGACAAATTATAGAGGCTGGTTTTATTTTTGATGAATTTCATGTTATGAGTTTAATTAATAGAATTTTTCGTTCAACTACTGTATTTTTAAGGTTTCTTCTTAATTAAAAAAAAATTAAACACTGTAAGTAAATGGTGATTTCAGGCAATTGAAAGATTAATGCTTTACAGATTTTTGAATTAAAATTATTTTTAATAAATTAAGATTTTTTTTTTTTTTTGAGTTCGAAAAGAAATTTAGAATATCCTTTATCGTACTGTATAAATTAAGTTTGTAAAAAAAAATTATTACACATGATTCATTTTACCCGTGATGATTTTATGTCGCAAAAATTAAAAAATAATACTTTCTTATCTATATCGGAAAATAAATAATCATAATCGGAATAACATGCTCTCAGTTAATTATACATTTTGAAGATTATATAAATATTCCATAACACAATTTAAAACTGAACTACAAAATGACATATTTGAAATACAAATTAAACGGAAAAGAATACATACATCCTTTATTTTAGTATAAATTTTCAATGCTGAATCATAATAAAAAAGGGAATTATAGTACCTGCTAATAATCCATGACAATTTTCGTCCACCTCGCAACTTCGAAAACGCACTGCCGATTCGGTTGCTTATCCCTCACATGCATAAGGTCTGTTATCTAATATACCGATTTCAATAAAGCGGTAAGATCAAACGCCCAGCGGTCAGCTTCAATAGATAAGATAAGATAACCAGATATTTTTCAAATAGCGGTTCTTTGAAGTCTGTCTTAATTACAATATATATGAATTCCATATTTTTACATTTATTTTAAATTTAGGCAAGATTGGAATTTTATTATCTTAAATATAGTAAAAGTAATTTAATCATGTCTGCCTAAACTTTATACCAAGTGTAAGCGGCTATTATTTTATACGTATACCACTATAATTTTTAATCCATGGGCATGCTTACTGACACTAGTCGAAATTCACAAACAATCAACAAAATCTTCATTTTATCATAAGTATTTTAATAGTATTTTCGTTTGGATAGATAATATTTAACATACCCGAATCGTAATTACAATATGTACAGTTAAAAAATAAGCTTTTCTCGTGAACGATGTAGTAACATAACATGCACAACATAAATCTCAATAAATTATTATTTTCACTTTTTTAGTAGATGCAATTAAAATTGTTGAAGTTTAGTTCTTTGGATATACTCGGTACTAATATCAAATCTATACTTTTAATCATATACTAAATCAAAAATACTTTAAATAACCATAGATCAAACTTACTTTTTAGTGACATACATCTCACATCATTCAGGATTTTTATTTACGAGGTTCAGAGCGACAAATTCATCATTTTGAACGAATATGTGTGATAGATAATAAGTAGGATTTCTTGGGGGTCCTAAAGAAGATTCCAATTTGAGTAAAGGAAGGGATGTCTAAAAGACCTATTCTGTATTTTATTATTATTTTGTTTGTTTAACCAATGAACCACAGAAGAAAATTTTGTTATTTGAAATTTATTATTATTAGCGAAAAGAAACTTTAGCCTTTTAAAAGCAATTATTTTTTTTTATTATTATTAGCGAAATGAATTTTAAACACTTGACTTTTTTTAAGGAGAAGTGACCTGAATTTTTTATGCAAAGTAAACTTTTTCACCCATCTTATTTAATTCGAACAGGTATTAAACATATGGTGAGGAATACTATCATTAACCACTGGGCTAAGCAGACCTTGTAAATTAGTCACACGAGTATGATTTGTTAGATCTATTTTCTCACACAGATTATAATAATTTTAGGAAACTACTGCTATTTTTCAACTTTTTATTATTATTATAAATACACTTTTTATAGTTTAAGGATTTAAGCATTCATTTTAACTAAAATAGCTTAGTTCCACTATTCAGATTTTATAATAAGACTGGTTAACTTTAGATAACTTCCAAACATATTTTCAAACATCACATAAGAGTATTTATCCGAATGTTTTTAGAAATAGTAGATATTTACGTTGATTCCAACAAAATTTTTAATCAAAATTGAGTGAACTCCTTCCTTTGTTAGTGATGAAATTTTTGAATATCAAATATTTATTTCACGAGACTGTACAATTTACCTTACAAAACTTTGGTTTTTAACAGAAAATGAACAGAAAATGAACAGAAAATTTAGAAAATTTATACCTGAGAAAAAAATAAGAAAAAGTTTTAACAGATAAAAAAATTCCTTAAATTCTATTTTTTAATTTGTTAAAATTTTTTTAATTTGTTAAAATTTTATTAATTTGCTAATCTTTTTTTAATTTGCTAAACATTTTTTAAAGAAAAACTAAAAAGTAGCGTTAAAAATTTTTAAATTTGTTAAACCATTATTAATTTGCTAAAACTTTTTTTGAACTTTTTAAAACTTTTTTAATTTGTTAAAACTTTATTAATTTGCTTAATTTTTTAAAATTTGTTAAAACTTTTTAATTTGATAATTTTTTTTCTTAATTTATTAAAATTTTGTAAATTCGTTAAATTTTATTTTTTATTTAAAAATATATATATATATATATATATTGTTAAAATTTACTTAATTTGTTAAAATTTTATTAATTTGCTAAAACTTTTTTTTCTATCTGTTCGAACTTTTTTTTTTATTTGTTAAACCTTTTTCTTATTTTTTTCTCAGGTATAAATTTTCTAAATTTTTAAAGTACTGTAAATTTTTCTAAAACACCGCGAAACAAGAATACATACCCAGAAAAATACATACGTAAACAGAACAGGCACTTTACCCCCATGCCCACAGTCACATACATATACGCGATTTTGGGCAGGTCAATATTGTTGCACGCACACACACTCGCATGCACCTACACTGATAGACACAAATAAAATCGATTTGATGCGATTACAACAGACATTCATTCATCTAGATATTTTACCTTTATAGTATGCATACTATATTATAAAATAAATAAATTAAATAAGTATAGTATTTGTTTGTATATGTTATAAAATGATTGTGGAATTATTATGTTATGTTATATAAGTGTTTTTAAATAATAGGATATTTACACATAATTTCATGTTCTATTAAGCATTTGATGAAACATTCTTTTTTGCTTTCATAAGAAAATTAAGCTATTTCAAAAATCGTTACTCTGAATAATAAATCAATTCTTATTTTAATTTTTATGAAAATCATTTAACGAAAATGATCTGATTGCAATAGACGATTGGTGATTTTAATTATTTAATCAACTTTAGCAGTTAAAAATGTACATATACAACGATTCTTATGAATGAACTCGCATTTTAGACTAGGTAACGAAGTAACTGTAGACAAGTTTAAACAAGTTCAGACGAGTTGCTGCCCAACGAGGAGGTAACAGCAAGCAAGACCACTCATTCGAAGATAGTAATGAAAATGGCTTAAAAGCTGCTTATCTAGGTTGTTTTATCGTCGAGTGACGTCACTAAGAAGGTATCTCTATCATCCAATCCGACGAAATTAAATAGTCACGTGATTAAGTACAGACCACGTGACATCCGGTTTTGCTATAAGAATTTGACATTTCACTGCAAATCAAACTGTTAGAAGAACGTGTTTTGAACAGGTAGTATATTAGGTAAGTGTAATAATATAATATGATTTGTAAAGCCTTATAATTTTTATGCTAGGGTATATAAATATTTTTCTTGAACACTAATCGTTCTAAAGAATTTGAAATGCTAAACTAACAGATAAGAAAAATTTTAAGCTATGAAGCTATTTTTCATGATTTATTAATAGAAAAAGATATGTCAGGGAAGCTAGGCACCTTAATAAATCAAAAATGAGTGCGAATATTACTAACACTAGTTGTAGAGAAGTATTACAAGTTACTTAAATTGCAAAATAATGTGAGATTTTAATTAATTTTAAATTTACTTGTGCTTATCGATTATATACTTATGATGAATGTAAAGATTTTGCCTATTTTCATCCAAACTCTAAGACTTAATCTATCAAATCATAATGTTCAAATTTAGACAAAGTCTGATTTTTCGATTATGTCTTCACTTCAGCTTCTGCGCATGTGCAGATATAAAGTTTTTAGTTGTCAGGACAAACGATCGGTTACTAAGGTAAGCAGTTGGTTGGTTGGTTAGGAGATGAGTAAACAAATGGTTGCGATAGTAAACATTTAATTGGTTAATCTATTCTGGCGTTAGGTGAAACAGAAAATATTAATTGTATAAACATATAAATATAAGTATTCTCATGCATACATAAAGTTAATTTTTAAAGTATTTTGCACATTTTATTTTGTTGATTAAATTTTGTAAATTAGATATACATATTCACACATATGTAGACAAACATGCCTGAATAAGCAGCACATACAATTTTGCTAAGCTGCAAAAAACATTTTGTTAATATGAAATATTGTCAAACTTTTTTAATTTTTCCTTTAATTTTTTTCTTAACTTAATTTTTTTTTATTAAACTATTTTTTTACAATTTTTTTTAACTTTCAAATCCTTTAGGACATATTAAAAACCCATCTATATAATTTTCGCAAACAAATATATTCAACACTCATGTATTACAAAAAAATGCTATGTTTGGGAAGTAACTTTGAAAAATAGGAGGCATAAATCATTTAATGATTGGTCAATACGGAGGGTTAACACTAAAGTTCAGTCGAGGCCATTATGAATTTATTGTTAATATTGCATATGGAAAAGTACATTTTCAAAAGCAAAAATCTAAAATTTTCAACAATCTTTCACCAAAACATTACCAAATTTGATGGTAAAACTTATTTTCATATCATGTATGGGGGATACTAAATGCTTGCATCACAAAAAATTATTTATTTTTGTTAACTTGAGAATATAAAATTTTGCTTATGTTGTAAATATTTCAAGAAAAAAAAATATTTAACTAATACATTTTTAGTTAGTTTATACATTTATTAATTCTTTTTTATCTGAATGCAATTTTTTAAAATTAAGTTGTAATTAAAAAAACATTTTTTTTTTTTTTTTTTTTTTTTTTTTTTTTTTTTTTTTTTTACTATAAACTGTTTAAGAAACATTTTTCTTTTATTTGTGATTTTTAATTTGTGTTAAGTGTCATTTTAAAAATCATTTTTCATACCTTGCGTATTTTCCAAAACTGTTAAATGATATATTAGGTATACATACGCATATGCATAAGTATATAATTATATCCATTAGTATATGCTTATAGGCGAACTAGCATATTTAATCAATATAACTTTATAAAAGTAAAAGGGTAAACTGAATAATTTCCTTTTACTAACTTATACAATTATTATTATTTTAAATATTTGAAATACATTTGTTAAATTTCTTGTTCAATTTTTCTAATTATTGACTTGTTATTTTAAATAGTGCTTAGAATGTTCCACACCAAGTTCATTTTCTGTTAAAAACCAAAGTTTTGTAAGGTAAATTGTACAGTCTCGTGAAATAAATATTTGATATTCAAAAATTTCATCACTAACAAAGGAAGGAGTTCACTCAATTTTGATTAAAAATTTTGTTGGAATCAACGTAAATATCTACTATTTCTAAAAACATTCGGATAAATACTCTTATGTGATGTTTGAAAATATGTTTGGAAGTTATCTAAAGTTAACCAGTCTTATTATAAAATCTGAATAGTGGAACTAAGCTATTTTAGTTAAAATGAATGCTTAAATCCTTAAACTATAAAAAGTGTATTTATAATAATAATAAAAAGTTGAAAAATAGCAGTAGTTTCCTAAAATTATTATAATCTGTGTGAGAAAATAGATCTAACAAATCATACTCGTGTGACTAATTTACAAGGTCTGCTTAGCCCAGTGGTTAATGATAGTATTCCTCACCATATGTTTAATACCTGTTCGAATTAAATAAGATGGGTGAAAAAGTTTACTTTGCATAAAAAATTCAGGTCACTTCTCCTTAAAAAAAGTCAAGTGTTTAAAATTCATTTCGCTAATAATAATAAAAAAAAATAATTGCTTTTAAAAGGCTAAAGTTTCTTTTCGCTAATAATAATAAATTTCAAATAACAAAATTTTCTTCTGTGGTTCATTGGTTAAACAAACAAAATAATAATAAAATACAGAATAGGTCTTTTAGACATCCCTTCCTTTACTCAAATTGGAATCTTCTTTAGGACCCCCAAGAAATCCTACTTATTATCTATCACACATATTCGTTCAAAATGATGAATTTGTCTCTCTGAACCTCGTAAATAAAAATCCTGAATGATGTGAGATGTATGTCACTAAAAAGTAAGTTTGATCTATGGTTATTTAAAGTATTTTTGATTTAGTATATGATTAAAAGTATAGATTTGATATTAGTACCGAGTATATCCAAAGAACTAAACTTCAACAATTTTAATTGCATCTACTAAAAAAGTGAAAATAATAATTTATTGAGATTTATGTTGTGCATGTTATGTTACTACATCGTTCACGAGAAAAGCTTATTTTTTAACTGTACATATTGTAATTACGATTCGGGTATGTTAAATATTATCTATCCAAACGAAAATACTATTAAAATACTTATGATAAAATGAAGATTTTGTTGATTGTTTGTGAATTTCGACTAGTGTCAGTAAGCATGCCCATGGATTAAAAATTATAGTGGTATACGTATAAAATAATAGCCGCTTACACTTGGTATAAAGTTTAGGCAGACATGATTAAATTACTTTTACTATATTTAAGATAATAAAATTCCAATCTTGCCTAAATTTAAAATAAATGTAAAAATATGGAATTCATATATATTGTAATTAAGACAGACTTCAAAGAACCGCTATTTGAAAAATATCTGGTTATCTTATCTTATCTATTGAAGCTGACCGCTGGGCGTTTGATCTTACCGCTTTATTGAAATCGGTATATTAGATAACAGACCTTATGCATGTGAGGGATAAGCAACCGAATCGGCAGTGCGTTTTCGAAGTTGCGAGGTGGACGAAAATTGTCATGGATTATTAGCAGGTACTATAATTCCCTTTTTTATTATGATTCAGCATTGATAATTTATACTAAAATAAAGGATGTATGTATTCTTTTCCGTTTAATTTGTATTTCAAATATGTCATTTTGTAGTTCAGTTTTAAATTGTGTTATGGAATATTTATATAATCTTCAAAATGTATAATTAACTGAGAGCATGTTATTCCGATTATGATTATTTATTTTCCGATATAGATAAGAAAGTATTATTTTTTAATTTTTGCGACATAAAATCATCACGGGTAAAATGAATCATGTGTAATAATTTTTTTTTACAAACTTAATTTATACAGTACGATAAAGGATATTCTAAATTTCTTTTCGAACTCAAAAAAAAAAAAAAAAAAATCTTAATTTATTAAAAATAATTTTAATTCAAAAATCTGTAAAGCATTAATCTTTCAATTGCCTGAAATCACCATTTACTTACAGTGTTTAATTTTTTTTTAATTAAGAAGAAACCTTAAAAATACAGTAGTTGAACGAAAAATTCTATTAATTAAACTCATAACATGAAATTCATCAAAAATAAAACCAGCCTCTATAATTTGTCAATATATAATTAATAATCCATAATTTGTGATAAATTAGTCCTAAAGGCGTTATACAATAATAATATATGCATACATACAAACATTTTCTCAAAAAATAATACGTCAAATAGTTCTTTTACTAAAATGGCGGTGAAAGATACAAATAATATGGATAGTTTAGAAATTTTCTAAATAAATAATGTAGATAGTTTAGAAATTCTCTGAATAAATAATATACAGTGAGTCTAAATATTTATCATATGCTTAGGAAGTAACCATCTGAAAATGAATCAAAAATACGAAAACACGAAATTTTAAAACATAAATTCGAAAATTTTATTTAAATTGTTTGTTTTTTGTATGTGACCGACTAGGGATATAGACCCTAAAGAGGAGAGATGTCCTCCGTGAGGGTCTTTCTAAAAGAACGCATTTACGCAAGGATATTCAAGGTTTGAAAAAAACTCTAAACCATTAGTCTGACAGGTGCGATTGGAATTGTACTCAATATTGGTTAGGAAAGAAACTCGCTCATCCATGATTGCTATTTAAATTCTAATTAGTGAAATCTTGTATGCGAAATTATTTTTACACGTTACAAGAAAATATTTTTACGCTTTCCATAAAATCCCTCATTAATTTATCCGAATTCATTGGGTGCGGGATAGAATATCAGATACATGCTACAAATGTATCTTTCGTGAACATTAGTTCGTCAACAGATTCAAAATTTGCTTTCCAGATTTCGCTAAAAGCTGAAAAAATATTCAACTTAATTAAAAATGTATAAAATATTTATGTAATTAAATTCATATGTTTTGGCATCATCGTAAAAACATATTTAGTTAATATATTTCACCAACAACATTAAAAATTGCTAGAAAAAAATGTTATTAATAAGCGAACTTTACTAATTGACTAATAAACAAAACAAAAAAAAAGGAGGGGGTGAGTAGTTTAACTAAACAGGATAAAAGATTAAATAAGAAATTTGTCAAACTTTGCTACATGTCAAAAGAAAATATATTTTCTGTATACCTTAGGAAAATTTCTCAATCAAATTTAATTCCGTTTAATTCCATACTTTATCAAAAAGTTATTAGAATTATTATTATTTGCAGTTCTAGATTTGCAAATGAAATCCCATTTGTATAACATGCAAGTGGGGAAAAAAAGGAGGAGGGGGAGGGGGTCGGATCACGTGACTTCAAATTCTTTTGAACCTATTTATTTTTAAATCATCATGTGTGTTCAAATTTAATTAAAAAACAATGAATGTTATTACTTAATTAAAATTTTAAATTTGGTAGGGTGTAATATTCTCAATACCTCCCTTTACTTGAAAATAAAATCTATTACATCAAACTAAAGCTATATTAAAAGAAAAATACTTACATCCCTGAAAAATTCTGTCTCTTTCTTAAACTGACTTCAAAAATCTTGCTCGCTTATCGATAGTATTTCACTTACCATGAAATTAAAAATAAAAATGTAAATAAATCGAAATGAAGGTTCAGAATTTAATTCTATTTCAACTTATGTTTACTGAAAGAATTTCAATACCCCAAAAATGTCTTTTATTATATCTTCTAAAAAAAAAAAAAAATGCTGTCCGCAGGTATAGGGGCCTCTTTAGTCATGGTAGGAGTAGGAGGAGCTCATTACTTACGGCAGGTGGTGGAGGAGGCAAAAGAGCACTTTACTCCCTCCAAAAAGAGCAGGAGGCCTAATTCGCACAAAAATATATCAATTCCTAAAAAAAAATATCATTTAAAAATTTTCATAAGTTCCAAAATTGGATATTTCAAATTTAATTCGTCATGCATAATTGAAAATTACACCTAATTTTATAGGTTCGCTGAAAAATTAGAGAAATATCATTTGTAATTCAATAAAATAAAAATCAATCATAATAAAATTAATTTTTATTAATTATTATGCTACAGTTCAAAAAAAAAAAAAAAAAAAAAAAAAAAGTAAAATAAAATTGTATCTCCAAAAATTAATAAAGATACTAAATTCTTTAAAAAAAAAAGAATGTAAAAAAATGTTTGTGTGTGTGAATGTGAGTGTGTAAATCTGCCATTCACTGCTTATGATTAGGAAATGTCTTAAGCACAGAATGCCGGACCCAAGCCCGGATAAAAGATGAGGGCACACTCTGCGAAATAGGGCAATTCTCCCAAAAAATCTTTCTTTCTTTCTTTTTTTTTAATTTGTTTTAATCTCTTCAAAAATCTGTTTCTCTTTACGAAAATCTCCCTAAAAGATAAATTCGAAATTGAATGAAATATTTTAAATCCTTTGGAAAATACTTCCTCTTTGTTAAAGTTTTCCTAAATTTAAACTCGTTCGAAAGAGAAGTAGTAGAAAAAGGAATCTTTCTCATTAAGTTCTAAAATTTATGTTCTTAATTTTTCCTAAAAATATGCATTTAAACCTCAACTTATAGTTCGATAATAATTCAATCTTCAAAATTTCATCTCAACCTAAAATTCGATTTTTCTCCGCTGGAGGTCACTACCAAAATTTACTTTTCTTAACATGACTATCTCCAAAATTAATTTCATGTTACAGTTCGATGAAAAAAAAAGTTCACTCTTCAAAATTAACCTTATGTCAGAGATCGCTAAAAAATTTTTATCTTGAAAATTAACCTCCTGTTATAGTTCAATAAAAAAATCTCCAAAATTAACTTACTGTTATAGTTCAATAATAAAAAAAAAAATCTCCAAAATTAACCTTATGTTAGAGTTTGCTAAAAAATTTTAATCTTCAAAATTAACTTCCTGTTATAGTTCAATAAAAAAAAAAAACTCCAAATTAACCTCTTGTTAGAGTACGCTAAAAAAATTCCTTTTTGACCCTTCATCTTATAGCACACATTTTCCACAGGTGGAGGAGAAGGCTCCCTCCTATAGGTGGAGGAGGAGGCTCCCTCCTAAAGGTGGAGGAGGAGGCTCCCTCCTATAGGTGGAGGAGGAGTAGGTGGAGGAGGAGTTGCTCCTCCACCCTCCACCTGCTGGTGCTCAACTCTCCTTTCTCTACTACTTATTTTTAATGATTTCTAATATAGTTTTAAAAGTGTTTATGAGTTTGATTTTTCTGTCTGTTTGCATTATAATTCGCGTAAATATACTCTGATTGCCACGTAACTTCATTTACAAAATATCACCAATAGATAAGGAGACTAATCATCGAAACATTACATTATTATGTATATTCAAAAAGAAAAGGAAGTGTTTTATTGTCTTTCAAAGTGCTAACTTATCGCCTGATTTTAATGCATTTCTGATAACGTTCGTACAGCTATTTGAAACTTCTTGAATAGGCCTTTTTCGCTAATGTTTCGATTTTCCAGATAATAGCAATTTAGATACCTAAAATATCTACAAATCTGTGTTTTTTCAATGCCGATTGAATACAAAAAATGCGGCATCTTTATTTGCCATATCGATTAAATTACTGCACGACTGCTTTCGCTGTTGCTTTTCTTCGTCACTTACGCGGGGAGTGACAAACTTCCCACAAATTTTGCGTTTACCAGAATCTTCGATAGAAATTATTAGAGCAATTTCACGATTAAATTTATCCAACATTATACGGACTGACAGACAGTAACTTTTTAACAATAACTACCGAATTCTTAGCATTTTTAATTGTTTTGCTTGCCGCAGTTCTTGCACTACGATATTCATTATCCACGTTTTACGAATTTCATGAAAAAGCTTGAAGTATTGTCTTGCGAGTAAAAGCTCCGCCTCCTTACCCATTTCACAGTATTACATGGATTTACGTTGCTTTTAGATTAAAAAAGCAAATACAGGAATACTTATCTCAGCTCTGTTTGATAGTTTAGGAAGGACATTAATAGAACTTATTGCGCTTATATCATTAAGTAGATATATAGTTATGCCATTAAATGACTTTTATTTCCTGTTGTACGGTTTTTTTTTCAGCCAAAACTTTTTGTGACTATCTTTTATTCGCCTGTCAATCAAAGTATAAATTTTGAAATAAAGAGACATTCTTTTTTCTAAATATTTTCTGATCATCAAAGAAATAGGAACTTCTATTTTTTTTGTCTCATAACCTCAAAAAGAAATAAATCTTAAATTTTATCTTCTGTTAGTCATTTTACATAATACTGCTTTTTAAATTTTTTTTACAGCTTAACAAGCAATTTTCTGTTTAACTACAGAAACTCGTGAAGATGTTTCTGTTAGGGCCTAAGTACTATCACAAAAAACTATGCATAGGCAAATTCACAGCTGCCAAATTTTACGTTTTTTTCCTACCACTATTTTTTAATCAGAAAATATTCCCTTATTTAATCCTATACGCACGTCTGACGTTTTTTAAAAGGAGCCTGAGGCTTTTGTCCCACATCCCCGTCACATAGAATAATGGAAAGGAATGTGAATCCTTGGCAGTAGCTAAGCGAAAATGCTTTCGATAATTAAACAACAGAAATTTCTCTGTTAAAAATTAGTGGAAGGAATAAAGCGTGAAACATAACAATTGTGTGAATTTGATTATAAAAGTATTTTACATAAAGTTTATTAAGAAAGATTCTTCTATGAGCAAACCTTTTACTGATGTGACATAAATTGTTGCACAGCTACTGTGCGCGATCTTTGAGACCGGTTGACGGAAAGATAAATAAAAGGCTCAATTGACACATGAGGTACTTTTGCTTACTACAATTTATGTACAAGGCTATCATATTTCATCTTTTCAGAAGCATCTTGCCATAGTCTAAGTATTCAAACAAACCAAATTTCACTAGTATCTGTAGTTAATATGAAAGTTGCAATTAAACAGTGAAAATTTAAAAAAGGGGGAAAAAACAGCTGTGTATGAGCTAACAGTGGTTGATTGAACCTTTTCTTTATATTTCAATAGTAGAGATATCTGAGATCGATATTTCAGAGACCTCTCACAGAAGATATACAACAATTTCTCTCAAATTATTATAAAGATAGATACACAGAAAAAAAGTAACTGCTGACCCAATGCATTTTGAAAGATTTAATTTTTCTTCATTAATCAGGAAAAAACATTCGACCAATAACAGAAAAAAAGAAAATTTTCTTTCCGTTTCCATAAAGATACTACTAAAACTCAATAGCAGCTCTAAAAGCTCTCAATAGTAAGGAGAAATAATTTCAATAATGATTTACTTTAAACTTAAGTACCTGAAAACGGAACTATTCATGTTAAAATAGTAGATAAAGGCAGTTAGACGACTCAGACACCTAAGGAGGAAAATGTACGCATACATCGATACATAAAAGTGCGCAAAGTAATAAAAGAAGTCGCTTTAGCATTTTAGAAAATAATGATGGGAAAATTAAACCTTGGTGGTAAACTATATAATCCCATAGGATTATATAGGTTTAAGTGGGAAACACTCTATCAAATATAGGAAACACTAATAAAAATAACTTTACAATAGATTTTTTTTTCCAGCTCCATCTCGTTACGATGATTATAAACCTGTGCCAACATACATGGAACCTCCACCTGCAGTACCACGAAGCCTGACCAAAACTATGTCCACTCCACTTCAGCTGCCCGATGGTCAGAAAGCGACATTTTCATCGGCCAATTCGCTTTTCAGACGTTCTCTTTTGCTCACTACTCTGAAAAGTAATGGTAAGTGTTCATCTATAGAATTTTTTGTGTTCAAAATAGATAAGAAAAAACCAAAGTTTCATCTTTAACTTTGTAAAAACCTATAATTGTAACTATATATTTATATATCTACCAATCATACCAAGTATTAGAATAGTTTTAAAAATGGGGTTGTTTCTACGTGCTTTTTTTTTAAAAAAAAAAAACCTTAAAAAAGTTTTTATTAATGTAGTCCATAAACATATAGTGTAACTCTGAATGCTTCAATAAATTTATTTATATTCTTCAATTATAAAAGTAGCATTCAGTATAATTTTTATTTAAAACATCAATCTTAATTACTATTTCGTTAAAAACACATACATCGTATGGAATATTTAAAAGTTTAAAGATGACGATGATTCGCCCAATAGTTCAAATTAAAAGTACAGGGTGGTCATAAAAAAACTTTGCCGATATATGGAGCTCTAGTGGCCAGTCCGCTCAACCGATCGAGGTGAAATTTCAGATATAGCTTTTCAGAGGTATGAGTACGAGATTCTGTGAACGGAAACAAAATGACGCTCACGGTTACGGTTATAGTTACAGAAACTCGAAAATATCCAATGGCAACACCCATTTTTTTCATCGCAAAATACTCACGCATGCGAAAACCCTAAAGAGCGTTGGAACCGTGCGTATATCGCAAGAAACAGACATGTTATGCACGCACAAAAAACTGTTCTGCGAATCCTCCCCCCCCCCCCATAGAAAAAACTCGATCGGGGCGCAAGGGGGAAATTTGTATATGACACAGAGTCAGTACACTAATCTCTGATTACAATACAGATAGGAGAAATTAAAACTTTTATTTTGATTACACATTTTCTACATGGGTGCCATCATCATGCAATGTGTAATTGCCTCTGATGACACCAATGTGGAAAATGTATAATCAAAATAAAAGTTTTAGTTTCTCCGATCTGTATAGCTATCTCAGAGATTAGTGTACTGACTCTGTGTCATATGCAAATTTCCTCCTTGCGCCCAAATCGAGTTTTTTCAATGGGGGGGGGGGGGAGGATTCCCAGAACGGCCTTTTGTGCGTGCATAACATGCCCATTTCTTGCGATACACGTACGCTTCCAACGTTCTTGAGGGTTTTCGCATGCGCTGAGCAATTTGCGATGAAAAAAAAATGGGTGTTGTCATTGGAAATTTTTGAGTTTCTGTAACTATAACCGTAACCGTGAGCGCCATTTTGTTGTCGTTCACACAATCTCGAGCTCATACCTCTGAATAGCTATATCTGAAATTTCATTTCGATCGATTGAGCGGACTGGCCGCTAGAGCTCCGTATATCGGCAAAGTTTTTTTATGACCACCCTGTATATTACTTTGTTACTTTTTTTGCGTTACTCCATTAAAAAAATTAAAAAGCGACAGAAACCTTCCATATTGTATAATTGATAAAATAAGGCATCTAATTTTCACATATGAGTTTAAAGTTCAGTATGAGTTAATAAATTATATGAGTTCACATATGATTTTGACGTTAGGCGAGCCGCAACTCACTTATAGAATAATGTAAAAAATGGTTATTAAAATCAAGGCCCCCTTATCACAATATCAAGGCCTCGCATTCAGGAGAAAATCTATTGTTGAAATTGTCCCTATAATTGCCAACTTATTATATGACTTTGTCTCGTATGTAACGCCACCTGGTGCATACTACTGCTAATAATCCCATAGGAAATTATGGAAAACATTTCAGTTTCTAACATTAGATGGCGCTACCAACGTGAAAATCATGTAGTTCAGCCCCCCCTGTACTGCGGTCAAAGGAAACTTGGTGAATTACAAGCCTTTATATTATGATAAGTTAGCCTTGATTAAAATAATCCGATAACAGAAGTATTGTGACAAATCAGCAGAACAAAACATATATAATTATTAGAATTTGAACTTTGACGCAAGCAATTTTAATACCCCAATTTTCAAATAACGTAGCGTGTGATGTATTCTTCTTTCAAATGATGTGAAAACGTGCCGTCATAATTGTTGTTTGAAAATAGTAATGTAAAATTTTTTGCTGGTATTATATTTAGCGACATTCATTTTGCCTATTAAGAATTATTAGCTATATAACAAGTATAAAATATAATAATATATTGTATAACAATGCAGCATTTCCATATTCTAAAGAAAAACAACTGAAGAATTTCTTTAAAAATTCGTTTTTTTTCAATGCATAAACTTTTTTTTATTATAAAAAATTATAAAGCTAATTTTATTTACATTAAATAATGAGTCAATAGTGTTGTAGTTAAGGAATGTATCCAAAACTGTTACACAAATAAAAACACTTAAAAGAGCTTTTGATTAAAGAAATGGCATACATTACTTAACATAATTTTAAATTAGTAATAAAAAATAAGAGGACAGATTTTGTTTCCTATGAAAATATATAAAACAACGTTGAAAGTATTTTATGCACAGCTCGATTAATATTTTAGATAGTAATTGATGTTCATTTGTGTTGGGACGTACACAAAAAGTCACGGGTCACTTGTGGCCCGCGGGGCGCAGATTGAATATAGCTGGCTATGAGAATTTGGTACAGCTTCAAAATTTTCTCTTAAATTCGCGCTTTTGATAGTTTTACGATTATGTGTGCGTGTTTCATACCCTTTTCGGTTACCTAGAATCCGTTTTGATGCTTATTATAGTCGTTGAGCCAGAAGCCAAAATTAGGGCTTTTGGTTTCATCTCTGGGGACTTGACGATATATACATTTTTGGATTCACAATGGTCCAAGGAGTTTATTTTTCGATGATACTATGAAAATCGTGGTAGCTTATAGACGCCATATTGAAAAAACAGCGCCATCTATCGCAGATACATAACAAATGAGTTTTTAATTTTGGTCTTATTACATAATTAAATTTTAATGAAAAAAATGGAAAGAACAAATATTGTTGAGCTTACTACGTTATACGAATTATATATTTGTTCAGATTTTATTTTAATATGGTTATTAATATTTTCAATTGGATAAACAGTTCATAAGACATTTGCACAACAGAAAACTGAAATCTTGTTTTGAATTTTAATGCATGCTATTTTCATGTGGATAAGACACAGCAATTCAAGAACAAAATAGTAATGGAGAATCTATTGTACTTAGTCTGTTAAGAGTTAACCACTTCAGGACGACGGGTGCAGATATGCACCTTCAAAACGTGCTTCCATCGCTTGTTTGTTATAACACCTAAAAAAGAAAATTAAAATTTTCCTTATTCAATTAAAATATTCACTTACTAAACTGTTTTTAATTGTATGACAAAAAGGGGTGTCAGCCAAATAATATTCATGTAAAAGATGCTGGTCTGGAATGAGTTAATAAATAAGAGAAATCTTAGCCTTCTGCATTTCTATCATCATAAGTTGACATTCGTATGTTCATCTAATTTCCATCGTCCCAGTATAGTTCTATATTCTGCATATGTTTGTACATCTACGTTTATTAAAAAGACTTGGACATGATAATGTGACACATGTTCCAAAGCAGTTTCACGAACAAGAGAACTGCCATTCTAAATAGCATTTTCCTTCACTATCTGTTCTAAAAAACCAACCATATTTATCTTCGAATAGAAGATCAGGATCACCCTAGAGGTACTCCTTACAAACAAGACTGTGGAAATTAGTTAGCATTATCGATACGTACAGTGGATTACTACATGACAAAAGGCAATGTAATACTACAGACTTTTTTTTGTAAAAAAAGTATATAGAATGTGGATCAATTCCTTGATGCCTGAGTATTTGTGCTTTGCATAATAGAGATGGCCAACTAACGACTCAGCATGCTTCTTTGTTTCCTGTAATATATCATTTTCAGTATCAAGCGCCTTAAGTGTACTTCGAAATTTATAGTCTGAATCCTCATTTTCCCTTGCCTGTGCAAGCGCTCACTCATACCGCACTCAATAGTGAAAGCATTTCAAGTAATGCATTACATACCTTTTTACTTAGAAGTCCATGCGTATTACTCAAGTTTTAATGTTCAATTTGCTTGTCATTGGATCCAAATTTCACAAATATTAACCCTTCCGAGCATTTCAAATCGATTTCTACAGAAAACAATGTAATAACTACCACATCAGTATCTTTAGAGATAATAAAACTTTTAAATCCAGACACAGTGATTTAGCATGATGGTGTGCGCGAAATAAAAGTTGTGTATCACCTCTTCTTGGAAGCAAGTCAATTTAGGGAATTCTTCAACTATTTATTTCGTGAATTTATATAATTTTCCTCAGTAGATAACCTACATCATTCGCGTATTCAACTATTTCAGATAATGTTCATTTTGCCAATCTTTAGAAATGAAATGCATAAAAATTGCTTCGTTTTTCGTACTGTTTCCCCCGGAGACGATAACTTGCTTTACAATACCAACAGTTCATATTTTTCGATTATTTCTTTTTTATCGACACCTGCCTATATGTATCAGATACAACATTTATTCTTTGTTAGGATGTATAATCTTGTAATATTTCAGAAAATAGATTCTTTGCTAGTTCTCCAAATGAGTGTACCTCCTTTGGTAGCTTTAACAAAGCACATTCCGCCATTTATATTAACAACACTATCAATTGCATTCTTTCAGCAGTCGCAATTTTTTCATAACATTCATCAGTTTGCTTTTTTCAGTTTTCCTCATTGAGCCATCAAGTGCAGCTAAGGATCTTTAATGAAGTCCTAGATGTTAGTAATAGACAGTTCTCATATCGAAATTTTACCGCTGTGCAATGATCGTTATCTGAGTAAACAGATTTTTTTTGCCTTGGTAACAAACTCTGGTTTATTAAACTGTGCACTCTCTTCTTCAAGTCAGAAAATGTATTTAGTGTCTTTATCTTTGGAGGTTTGAAAAACACTTCTGCCTTTGAGTTTTTCTGGCTTTGAGACAGATAGTTTCTCTGGAAAGTTTGGTAAGCTTCTTTACCCGTCTCATAATCTTTGAACATGTCTTAGACAATTTCTAGAATTGTTATTGCTCCAATTGATACTATTACCATATCTAGATTTATCTATTCATTGATAATCGTGTTCTGTAAATATGTGATATCAAGTTCGTCTTTTTGGATCTTGCTCAAAGACAGATCTGAATCTGAAACAGATTTGTCTGAAGTACTGATTTTGGTTCTTTCATAAATCATGTGAAGAAATGCTGCCCTATAATCAAAAATATCTCATAAAAATATCTCTTAACTGCGGCAGGTCTTTGGCTGAACTTCATTCCAGCCTTTGACCCCTGCGTGTCTTTACTTATTGTCTTTTGAATCACCCTATTAATTTAATAGCTTATAAAACCAAGGAAATCTTTAGGATCAGTCTGTTTATCAGCGGATATTTTACAAAATAGTGTCTATTGGCTTCTCTGTTCTTGAAAATATCTTGGATCGTGTGGCAAATGTCATTCTGATGTTATGGTGAATCAAAAAATGTACTGTTTAACAAGCCGCTAACATAAAACCACAAAAGCCACTGAAAACGACGGCAGCCATTTTCCAATATAGTGCCCATAAGCTACTCTGATTTTGAAAATATGGTTAAATGTCATTCTTTTGTCATGGTGAATTCAAAAATTTATGTGTATGATTTAACGAGGCCACTGACATGAAACCGCTAGAACCCCTGGCTCGACGGCGGCGAACATTTTCCAATATGGCGTCCATAAATCACCCTAGTTTTGAAAATATCATCAATAAATGTCATTATGATGTTGTGGTGAATCCAAAAATGTATCATTTAACAAGTTCACCGACATGAAATCACAAGAACCCCTGCCTCAATATGGCCGCCATATTCCAATATGGCGCCCATAAATTACCTTGGTTTTGAATGTATCATGGATAAATGACATGTTGATGATGTGATGAATCCAAAAATGTATTGTTTACCAAGTCCGCTGACATGAAATCATACGACTGCCTAACTCAATGACGGCGGCCATTTTCTAATATAGCGCCCAAAAGCTATCCTCGTTTTAAAAGTATCATGGATAAATGAGGTGCTGTTGTTGTGGTGAATCCAAAAATATATAGTTTACCAAGTCCCCCGACATGAAACCGCACGAGCCCCTGGCTCAACGACTATTATGTATGCACTTGAAGAAAAACGATCATTCAAACTTTATAATCAACTGACCTTAAAAATTTAGAAGGTGTGTTTATATAAGCATTGTCACAGCAGTTGCATAGACGAGTCAATCAAAGAGTTTCCTCTCTAAAACTTTTTGTGACCAGAAATGATAAATAAACTTTCTATAGGAAAAAAATACCAAATAAAAACGACTAAAACTTTTTACTTTTTATTGCCACTAAAATAATTAATTTTAAGAATCAAATATTAAACAAGATACAAATTAAAAAGAGTTATAGCAGACCGGGCTTGTTGGCCCATTTTTCTTTTAATATATTTTTTTAAATTTTATTAATTTTTTTACATATTTTTTTGTTTGTGCATTCACCGCATCTTAAATCATAATCACATATACGAAATTTTAGAAAATATTAATTAATAATTTCTATATGAAGTTCAGAAGACATGAAATCCCTGGTCAACCTTCCCCGTCAAATGGTGTAGTTGTGTGATGTTGAAAGTAGCATGACATCACATATTATTATTTATTCCCTTTTTAAAATTAAATTCTCCATTTTTTAATTTAATTTATACACACTTTCACAACTGTAAATTTAATCAAAACTCCCCTTCCTTTCAAAAAAGAATGTATCTATCTATTCTTTTTTGGGCTTAAATTTCAATTACATAAGCTTTTCCATGTTTGACCGAAGCCTTTAATAAAATAAATCAAAAGCAAACCTTTTTTTCATCCTAAAATCATTATCTGTGCGAGCATACTTTCATTTAGTCAAAGTATATATAAAAAATATATTCTTAGACCATATGCTACTGTTGCAGAAACTTATTATTCATTCTCAATTTAATAGTTAATACAAATGCCTTTTCGGCTGCAAATGTTATACTCGATTAAAAGTGGCACCCGAGGTCTGTTTTTTTGCTTCTAAATATTTTCCCATTACTCAGCGTTTGCATGCGTATTTGCGCATTGATATATTGCACATTGCCAATTAACGGTCCTATTGACTAGCTTTAATTCAAAGTTTCATTAAGTGCTGTGTCTTTGGGGTTATAATAGTGAAGGGTATCAAGATTTTAGCTCGACACATTGGCCGGTCACTTATCATTCTATCTCTGACCGCTCTCATATAAGCATGTAGAACAGCAGTCTTGTCTTTTATACCGGGGGTCACCCCGCGAGAGTGTAATGCTCGCTTCTCGTTAATAAATGTCACATGCATAGTTTGATTTCTTTTTATTGAGTCTCTTCTACCTGAGGTTCTGCATATACGCAAGGTAATTTTAGTTGATACGGTTTATTTTATACGACTAAAATAATTATAAAATTTAATTTAACTTCCTTATTGAAGTATAAACGAAAATATCCTTTTTAAGTTGGCTCTTTAAATCGATTTGACTTTTAGATTGCACACGAAAATGAAAAAAAAAATTCATAAAATATCAAATGTAATATGAATTTTGCAGCTAAAAGATAAAAATAATAAGAAAAGACATTTTATTCAATTTTTGCCCGAGTTTTCAAATAATTTGACGTTGAAATCCTTACGGCTGTTAAAGATGATAGGGCATCAGATATAGAGATATCGGTAGTTTTCTACGGTATTTTGGTTGTAGGTACTTGGGCAATGGCTGAAGTTTTTCGTCGAAATGAAGTTTTTGATTGGACTGAAGTTTCTTTTTCATTTCCTATATCAGAATTAGATAAGTCAGAAAACTGAGAAGAGATAAAAGTATTAAGGCGACATACTCCAGATTATGGCCAATTTGCCACCCTATCGCCATTCTCGTTTTTATTGTCGTATGAAAATAATCTGATAGCACTTTTTAAAAACAGTAAGTACGAAATCAACTCAGAACAACCACCTTTTAGACTGTTATTCACCAAAGTAAGTCTTTAGAAGAAAATCGGAAACGATTATCTATGAGTGCAAAATAAAATTTATTTGACTGAAAATTTGAAGTGTCTTTTGTTTAGTTGCTTCTTCGCTGCTGACTTTGCGGTGGATGAAAGAAGACATGATAAGACACACTTCGCTCAGCTAGAAACCCTATCTACCGGATATTTTGAAAAATATTGCGTATGGGCCAACGTGCCTGTGTATGCAACATAACCTGGTATATCTTATTTTAATTGGTTCAAAAGTAAAACAAATACTTCTAAAAACACATTTTCGAAAATCACGTTAATGTATAAATTGAAGAAATGAAAGAAACCACAATATAGCATAGTAAAAACATTTTCAAATATTTATTTAAACTTACTGTATTTTTTACAAGTTTGTTATTAAGGATGTCACTCATTTGTCAATCCACTGATGCCAACTAAGTGTTCTCTGGGTGTAAATATAGTTTGAGTACGTTACTTGAGTGCGTTACGTACATTGCCTGTAGCTGTTACGTTAGCTGTGTTAAAGCAGCTATTCTAAAACTTTGGTTGGTTAAACTGTCTATTGCTAAATCGAAATGTCACCGGTATTATAAACCGAATGTTAACATATTTAAAATGGTACTATTATATCATTAAAGTATGGTGCAATTATCTTCTTTAATTTATATTTAAAAATACAAAGTAACCCGTGATTATGTTTAAATACAGCATTCACTCCAAATACGATTTTTTTGTTTGTTAAGTACGACAAAACCCGTAAAAACTTTCCAAAACAATTTGAAGATTAATAGTAATTTTGATGAAAAACTCTCAATAATAAATAATTTTAATAATTTATAAAAATACTTTGACATGCTAGCTAGACGTTTGTGATCCCTAAAATATAAAGTAATTCCGTTTTTGGCTCTATAATATATATATTTTTTAAACTTACAATTATCAATACCGAAATTACTTACTACCATTATCTAAGAATTCGGATACCAAAATTGCTACGAGTGACAAAATTTGAAAATCTGGTTTTACAGTTTCCCGAAAGTCGAACAAAATTTAGTCCTGACATATTTTATTTTTAAAATTTTCAGCAACAGACGACGAAGGTTTTACTATCATAATGCCTGTAGACAGTGCCTTTGATGTACTAGAGCCAGGTACGCTAAACCGCTTACGGCGGAACACCAGGCTCTTGAGGAGACTGCTTCTGAACCAGATGATCGAAGGGAAAGTCAATATGACCGACGTGGATGAAAAGAAGGACAGGCCAGTCCGGTCTCTGGGAGGAACCATTGTTATCAGCTCAGTGGACAATGGAAAAGTAAGTGGTCATCTCACATATAATAAAAAAGTTTATTCAAAAATCTTTACGCGAACTATACAGTCAAACCTCGTTAACATGAGCACGCTTCACGTGAAATACTTTTAACATGAACTGTTTTCAGAGTCCGCTATAAAAACGAATACGAAGATTTGATACTGATAACATGGATTACTGTTAACACGAACAAAATTTTGACTCCCCTTGAGGATCATATTAACGAGGTTCGACTGTATTTACATTTAAAACATTAAAAAGCAAAATTAAAAAAGTTTAAAAACACGAAGAGTTTCAACCACTCTGTATCCATCATTAGAGTCATACTAATACTTACCAAATTATTTTATTCATTTATTTTTTATTTATTTATTTATTATTTATTGAAAGGAAACATAAGCAAAGAAATTACAATATCAGAGAGTTACAACCGCGAAAATCACAAGGATTGAGCGGCGGAGCTCACGGAGCCCGGAATTTAAGAACAAATTTATTTGGAAATATGAAAACAGCTATATTTCACATACATAATAAAACGAAAATTTTCATACCTAAAATTCTTGTCACATTCTGACATTTGCGAATTAAAATTCAGTGGTTTTATAATCATATTACCGTTTCTGAAACAGTTTTATTTTGGTAGTGAAAAGATTATGAATATGGAAAACACGCTGGGATTACACATTGAACTGAAAAGAGAATGATTATTAAAGATCTATCGTAAGTTTTCGTGATTTTCGTTTATATTCATGTTTTAATGACTAGTATCCCGAAATTCAATCTTAATGTTCCAAGTATGAACAAATTGTACCAAATGCACCCAGTAACTTCATACTGTTCAGGGTTTGTGCAAATATAGCGTTATAATTTTAGGGGGCAGGGGGCATCTGGCCCATGATATTGTAAAATACCTTTGGGGGAGGGGCGTTGTCTTTTGATATTGATATCATTTTTGATCCAATCAAAATTTTCTCTTTTTATTTGTAGCATGGTCTTTGGTTTAAAATAGTATGATTTAAATAACTTTTTCTTAGTCGGTTACCTATTTTTATGAAAATACAAAGTTATTAATATCACTAAATTATTATAAAATTATTTATTTCTGAAATATGGAATACCTCAATATTTGTCCTTCCTATTCCTCTTCCCATGTTATGCAAATATAAAGGCGGTTCGAGAAACCATATTTGAGGTATTTTTTAAATGACGTTTGTGTTTACTTATGAATAAAATAAAAAGGTTGCCTACTTGTTTTATTGATAAGAATTTCTCCCCACCACTCCTCCGTTTGGTGCAAGTTCAACAAGACTTTATGACTGTTCAATGCATATGTAGCAAAAAACTATAATAAAATAGCTTTAAAAAGTAACTATTTAAGTGTTATTTCATACAAAGCGATATTTTATTGATTTCTCTTGATTTGAATCAATAAACTATACGACAAATTAATGTTACCAGATTTGTATATCACTTCAAACAAAATAAATAAGTTATAAAAAAAATTACGCTTTGATAATGATATCATTACCAGAAAGTGGGGGGAGGTTCAAGAAATGGTAACGTGATATTGGAAGGGGAGCAGGGGCCCCAAAATTGCCAAAAAGTTGATAATGTTATATTTGCACTGCCCCTTATTAACTTTCATACCAAACATCAACTTTCTTGACTATAGATGCACTACATTACTCTGAAAAGAAACACTGTTTTTATGTACAATACATCTAACAGATATAATATTTTCTCTTTCTAGTCCTTCATGGCCGGTGGGGCCCGAATACTTTCCGTTCGGCCCGCTACGAATGGATTAGTCCTCGTCACCGATCGAGTGAATTATCCACCTGCCTCCAGAAATGTGGTCGAAGCCCTGAAGCCTTTGGTCATTTTGAAAAGGGTCGTGGATAAACAGCCGGCAATACGCACCACCCTATCATCTGGTGAGTTTTAAATATTATCTAGAAAATATTAATATTTAAATATTGTCTACTTTGAAATGCAATAAATCTATTCATAAAATTGAAAATTCATTATTTTTTATCCTTTAAGTGTCCTTCTAATTGTTTTTACGTATGTTAAGTGATTTATAAAATAATAGACGTGAAAAATATTTATATGGAGATTAAGTTACTATTACCTTATCTATTTATTTATCTTATAAACTGCAAAAATAGAACATTAGTAGAATTTTGTGTTAAATAAGGTCTTGAATACAAAGATGATATGATGGAAAAACACGGACGCTTAAAAGGATAGAACATTGCTCTTATATTTGCATTATTTTTAAATAAAATATCTATTAAAGAGCTATCATTTCAATATTTATATAATAGTACTTAGTGCATTTAAGTACATTGAAGCATTTTTCCAATTTCTGAAAACCCGAATCTGATACGAAACCCAAAATGTTTTTATAAAAATAATTCCATACCAAATAGAAATTTCGGATAATGGTTTTTAATCATACTTTTTAAATAAAATTAAATATAATAAATAAATTAAATATTTTCAAAATTGAATACATTAAAACATGTCTATTTTCATCTAAAACAAAATTCTTAATTTAGTTGTAAAATACAAAATATACCTTAAGAATATGTTACCTAAGCAAATTTTGTAGGAGAATTTACTTTTTAAGAAACTTTAAGACATTAAATTTTAAAAGCCCATAAAGTGACCATAAATGCAGTTCCACGTGTAAATATATATTTTCATGACAAATTAATAGGCTGCTTTTGTCTATCTTATTGAAGTTAAGGATAGATACCTTCTAATTTTGTGCAACTTATTTCAAACTTTTCTAAATGTTTCAAAATCATATAAATTTGTCTAGATATCGATACATTTTTTCTACCGTTATTGCACAAAAATCATTAATTAACTGGTTTAAACAACGGTTTCTCAAAAGACACTATTTCAAGGATTTAAATCATGTTTTATAAACAGGAACATCTTTCAGATACCTTAAAACTAGATTTGTCTTTGACAAATTATTTATTGTCTTTCTTTCATTATCGAATATAATTATTTGCTCTGTTTAAACATATTGTAGCATTACTATTGATCTTTAAATAAAATGCAAATTTGTTTTTCTTTACAGATGAAGCAGCTTACACGATTTTTGCACCAACAGACCGTGCTTTATCAGCATTGCCACAAGACAAACAACAAGATCCTAAGTTCCTCAATGGTACTCAAATTCTGATTGCTTATTTCTTTATGAAATTCTTTTTATTATGATTGTTTCTAAGAAAATAAATGTAAATAGATTAATTGTTTTTATAATATTAATTTTCTCCTGTATTTATGTCAAGAACCAGCCTCCTTATTACAAACTCAACATTCTCAAGAAATAAATTATTTACTTTTATAAAATACGTAAGCAGCAGTAACATTACATTCAATGACAACTTTCATAAGGTTTATTCCTTTTTGATAGTATTGTACAGGCAGTTCTTAAATATTTAATAAAAAAAAATAACTAGAAAAACAGTAAAACTTTAGGTAAGCCTTATTTCTGGGCAGGAAACCTATTTAGAAAGAGTGTGTTTTTTGGTAGTTGAGTGAACCTGAACATAACAAAACTTTAACAGTTTCAAATCAATATAATCACTTTTCAGTAATTATTAATGAATCTTGATGCAATATAATAGAAATGTAAAAATAGCAACGTTAAAGACGGCAATTGTATTCAATGAAAAACAGACCGATTTCCGTAAAATACAGCTTGCCGTTCTCAGTGTTTAGGATGGCGGAAATTCACTCATATATATAGGAAGATTGGGGGCTCCAACTTGAAGGTTTGGTGACCAAGAGGAAAGCAGATGATTGCAAGTAAGAGTTAATAGGGAAATGAAAATGGTACCGAAGTAATGAGAAATGGGTAGAGAAAAAAATAAGAAAAAGCTGTTTTTATGTAAGATTTCAAGCAGTCTGATAAAGGGAGAATGGCGAATTCCCAATGGGCAATATTGTCAATTTTTTTATAAATATGAAATGCATTTTAATAAAAATTTTATTTTATTTAAGAAAAGTGTTATAATAATTAAAAATAAATGACATTGGCATGTTTCGGATCCGTCTAATAATATCCATAATCATAATAAAAATAAAAATAAAATTTCAAAACATTTCATTGACTAAACATTCATATTGACCGTGAAATGTTTTGAAATTTAATTTTTATTTTTATTAAGATTATGGATTTTATTAGACGGATCCAAAACATGTCAATGTCATTTATTTTTAATTATTATAACACCTTTCTTAAGTAAAATAAAATTTTTATTAAAATGTTTATATAAAAAGTGAATCTTTTGAAATCTGGTGATTTAAAAAAATCTATTGGATTTAATAAACATTTTATCATAAATATGAAATGCTTCAAGGAAGTTAAATTCATAGATGGAAAAATAGGCTTAGAGATTATTTTAAACGAATTTAAGTCAAAAATATGATTCATCTGTCAGCAATGTTTTGCAATAGAGGACTAATGCTCTTTTGCAAAACATTAACAAAACAACAAATTATTAATAATAAATTAACACATAGCACTATAATTAGACTATAATTACCTTAATAAAACAACAAACTATTAATAATCTTCTTTTGTAAAACATACATGAGCAAGTGAAAACCGTCTTCAAGTTGAGTCATATAGGCGTTACTTGCTTTATAATTTCCGCTCACAACTTAGACATGACTGCTAATTATAAACAGAAAGGATTATATCCATAAAGAGTGTCTCATTTTAGCCGATATAGTTCAAATCAATGAGTAGCATATGATGGAGTTACTTTATGACACCTAGACTATTTTTCGTATTTCGAACTTCCCGTTCTGTCCTGTGTGGTGAGAAAGCAAACAGCATAACCAGCTCCTAGTACAGTGAGCCACATCATCTAATGACTGCTTCCCAAAGCTCTAACACGAAATATGCAAATTAGAGCAGGTGTCACAAAGTAAACTTAAATCAAAAGCAAACTAAATACTACTTAAGCAAAATAATCCCATCTTACGATAATGTTGAAAATTCCCGAAGAAAATAAAAAAAAAGACTTTTGGAATACAGCTAATGTCTGTGTGGTCAAATAACTCAGATTTTATCTCAAAAACGAAACGGAATTTTCTTTCTAATTTCAATCTTAAAGAATATTTTTGCATCAAGCAGATCAATGATGCATTCCAAATATTTATTTTCTGTGAAGCATTGAAGTGTCCCTACTAGGGTTTTATGCGTTAAAGGTCATGATGGGAAAATTACCCTCTCCAAGGAATTCATAATATCAATCCCGCCTTTCGTCAAAACTGTAAAATTTTTCTTGGAGAAAACATCTGAATTTAGCAGAGGAGCAGACGTTCTACATGTTATCAAGGAAGTTTTAAACAACTGAACCCAATTTTGCTGTTTGACCTTACTAAAAACTGGTTGTACATAATGATGTAGTCTTAAAAAGCAGACAGTATACTCTATACGCAGAGGGTATATGCTGACATTATAAACGTTTATAGATAGGGTATACGCTAATGCTTTATTTAAGAAACAGAGGGTATGTGGAACTTCTTAAAAAATCCAGACGGTATACGGCGTATACCCTCGTATATCCTCTACTACATCCCTGATTTACATAAATTCATCAGCACCTTCATTTTCTTTCATTCACTTTACGAAACAAATTGGAACCTCATGTAATTTTTTTAAACATGAAGTAGTACAAATTTTTTAAAAAATATTTTAATTGAATAAGCAAATAATATTTTTCTTTCAGAGCTATTTTGGTCCCACGTTGTTGTGGGTGCTTACTATAGAAATCGACTGGCTCCAGGTTTGAAACTAACAACTTTACGAGGGAACACCATCACTGTACAACGCACACCTAACGGTCAGTTTTTTGCGGATCTTCTGTTCTTGTTGCTTAGATTTTTATTTTAATGTTAAATTTTGTTTCTTATTTTAAAATTGAGAAATACATGATGAAAATATGTACGAGAAGTTTTGTTCTTTAAACATGCACATGTTAGCTTAATATTATTCAAAATATGTTTCATAAGCAGAGACAAGGGAGAAATTCCGAGAAAATATGTTTTCTAAAAGGAATTTTCCTGAAAGGCTCCTGTCTCCATACATATCTCTTACTGACTTTTAAATTTTTCGTGATTGGCAGTGTATCTCTGACATTTTTACATGTTGGCGCCTCTGGACATATTCTATCATCATCTTAACCTTTTCGACAGGATATACCAATTCTCCAGCGTAGCATATAAAAGTAATATCTTAATGCTTACACTGACCAACACCCATTTCGATGTTTAAAATATTAGGCTTTTTCTGTGTATAATTGATATTTACGATTTCAAAATTTGAGCAATACTCTTTCTAGCATTTCTTAATTCTTGAGATAGAGAATGTATGTAATGGATTACATCTCTCTGATGCTTTTTCATAAAAAAATCTGGTTATTTTAATATAGTGTTTTAATTAATAAATTTAAGGACAGACAAAAAAAAAAAAAACAGTGTACTAGAAAAATATTCTTTTTAATTAAAGGTATACGTTTAAAATACGTATTGTCTCATTAACTGACCATTTAAATTTCCAATACAAATTGGATCTAAGGAACCAGAATTGTTCACTGATAATCATAATTATACTTTCTGAATCAACGCCCTAACAATGAATGAAGCAGGCTTTAAACAATATTTTCAAACGATTAAATATATATTTGCTAGTTCTGTACCTTCTGAAATTAATTTTAAATAATTCTTTGTTAATATTCAAAATTTTTAATAGCATCTTTTGTATTTTTATCATGATTGCAGGATATAACAAACATTCAATCCATAATGTATGGAAGTGATGTTCCTATTTCAATCCTTACGAATTTGTACTTGATTTCAGGTGAAATTCTAGTCAACAACGTTCCTCTGAGCGGAGAAGAAATACTTGCCGGAAACGGTGTCGTCCATAAAATTGATAGAGTGCTCTTCGGCTACGAAACTCCACAGATACCTCCAAAAGGTACGTTTGTTTTTCATTCTTTAAATATATTAAAATTTTAAAATTATAACAGCTCTTTTAAGTCCTGTTTTAACAATCTCATTAATAACATCACAATTATTCAATAAATTTCACTACAAACAATAATTTTTCTATATATATAGATCGGGAGGCAGTAACAAAGGCCATCACCTCATAGAATTCACTACTGAAATTTCAGAATTACTTAAAACTTGATTCGCATATTAAAACGCAATCGGTCTGCCAAGTCATATCTTGGTGAAAAACATCTGAAGACTCGATTTTAGCGGTTTACTTGTAGATTTATCATTGTGTTTTCCTGCTTCCGAGTTTTCCATGTTTTCATAGTTTTGGGTGCAGGAAGGCACAAGTCCTACGAGTCAACCACTAAAATCGAAACTTCAGGTGTTTTCCACCAAGATAGGACTTGGCAGACTAATTTCATTTTAATATGCGAATAGGATTTTAACTAAATCAAAAATTTCAGCCGTGAATTTCATGAGATCATTGTCCACGCTGCCACCTCCCGGTCTATTACGCACAGCTGATAAATATTCTGATTTTTGACTAAATTCATAATATAAAAATTCGCTTCTTTTTATCACAAATATGTAAGCCGAACACAGTAAAATCTATGAATATAGGACAGCTTTATACTGAAGACTGTGTCCCGATATTCGGAGGTGTCCGTTACTCAGTATGGAGCCTCGATATGAGAGAGGTGTCATAAGTTGCTCAGGATGTGATTAGATAGGCATGTTTGTCCATGCAAAGCAAGGAAAACCTGGGCATTATCTATTCCAGAACTTGGCGATACTTACAAGGAAGGTCTCCATACGGGCATACCCCGAAAAATCTGAAAAAAATACAGAATGTTCTTCAAGTGTGGATATATAAGTTTATAAAAAAATTTCGACGGAACCTCCATTCTGTATCCGTAAAAAAATAATTAAAATTTCGTTATTTGGCGATTTATCGCCGGCTGGCGAAGGAATGTAATTTCAAAAAATACTTTATGTCAAATACACTTCAAGAAAAAAAAAAAATTCATGTTGAACTTGTTTTGATAAATTTAATTTAAATAAATTTAGTTTTATAAGTTTTAATTTGTTTTAAGTATAATTTTGTCATATCGATATTTATATGTATTTATATTCAAATTTAATCATTAAAATTTGAAATTTAAAACGAAATCCATAATTTAAATTAATTAAATTTGTTTCCTGCTCAAAATCCAATTGAGAATTGTCGATTAGATTTTGTTGCTATGGAAACACGTGGCTTTTATTTTTGAATACGCTTAAATTTATGAAGATAATTTTTCTCAATATGATTTTTTATATCTATGAAAACATTTTTTCCAGTGATTAATTAAATAGCTACTTCAACAAATAATATATATATGCAATGTAATATGTATATATACGTATATAATTTATTAAAGTCTCTCATTGTTTATGTTTAAATTCATTAAATACGATTTACACGCATTCTAAATATCCAACAGTTTTGAATTGCATAATAATCGTTTACTTTTGGCGAGGAAAAGAGCTGCTCGCCAAATCGGGTGACTCTTTCGTCTTTTCACGCCAAATATTCGAAACTATTTTATTTTTTTACATAATTTCTAATGTGATTCCGCCGCTAATTTTGACTGATCCTTTATTACATACATAAGTACTTTAATTAGTATTTTTTTCATAAAATTCTGAATATGCCCTGTATGGAGACCTTCCTTGTTAGCCTCGAAAGTTTGATTATAAGGGTGAAACAAATTTAACAAATATTAACTGTGTGACAGTAGTTAGACTTGCCAAGACGCTTTGGTGACATAGTTTCCTCCGAATTTTTCTCTCAGTTAATGTAATTTTATTCCATGTACATAGTCTCTATCATATCTAGGGTCGTTACCCTTCAGAGCTAAAATTATACAGACATATATATACTGTGGGTTGTGTAAAATGTTCACTAAATAGCCGCTTTTTAGTAGTTTCCGTTGTTGAGATTTGCAGAATAAATTGTAGTGGAAAATTGGGAGACTGAAAATTTTCAAATAGATTTGTTTAAATTAAAACAAAACAACAATATTTCAATTTTCTTCATTATTAATAGAATTCAATTACGTAAAGAAAAAAGAAGCATACGAAATAAAAAATAAGATCGTTAATATTTTTGTTTAAATGACAAGAAAAAAACATTCCGTTTTAAAATACATCAGCTTTTTTTCAGTTTTTTTTATAATTTTATTGTTGTAGCGATTAAATGAAATATTTCTAGCATTTTATCCTAAATCATTTATGATGTCTTGTTCTGTATTTTTAAATTATTTTTTTAAAGAAAATACGTATAGTAATAAGCCAGTATACTCTGCTATAATTAATGTCATAGTTACGCCTTAAACACGAGTTTTATTTCTTTACTTATTTTAATGTATTGGATGAAATGTTTACTTTTAAGCTAATTTTTATTAGACTTCAAGTACAAAACATTTGCTCAAATCAACGATTCTTTTCCATGATCAAATACAATTTTTCAATGGATAGACCAGCTTCGGTATTTCCAATGTTTAATTTTTAATATTATTTATCTAGTGTAAATTTGCTATTTAATAAAAGCTTGGGACACATTTTACATCTTAACGTTGTCATATTGATTAGTAAATAGACCACACATGTAGTATATTTTTCAACTAGCCATAATAAAATATATATTGATTTTAAAATTTCGGTTTTGAAAGATGGTTTTTGTTAATTTTTCAGAAAAAGCGTAAACTTAACACATTCTTTTTTTAAGTAATAAATACATTGTTAGCGATTTTCTTTTTCAGTAGATGGCGAAACTTCATTAAGCGTAGCTGAGCCAGAAGATGAACTTTCCGAATTAGCCAGAACATTCAATGCCACCAGTTTCCTCCAATGGATGATAAAAGCTAAAATGAGAGACATCCTCCGAACAGAAGGTTTGGTTTAACTATCACATCTTTCTTATTTAATTTATTTTTGGAAGAGAAAAATTATCGCAAACATATTTTTTTGCCAATTATGGAATTAATTGCTTTAAAATATTTTAGAGTTGAAAAAAAATACGCAATAACTTCTTAAAACTGCAGAAATACTGATAAAAGGAACTAGTCTATTCGACACGCATCCGTCAAATTAATAGCTCAATATAATTACATTTTATATTTCTAATTTCGTTGATTATATCATTAAAGTACTTACAAGTACAGTGAAACCCCGATTTTAAGTGCCCCGAATCTACGTTTTTCCCGCATTATACGTTTTTTTCTTCAGGTCCCAGTTTTTCCGTATAGTTGTAATGTTAATTTAACCCGGATCGTAAGTTTGTTATTTATGGAATTTCCCGCATTTTACGTTTTTTCTGGAAAGTAAAAAAAGGAAAAAATGTTCTAAAATAAGCAATAATTTTTCCTTTTGTGCTTTTTTAAACTTAATCCACGTTGTTAAAAGTTATGCAATCTATGAAAACAGAAACACATTCTAAAGACTCCTGTCTTCTGAAACTGGTCCCCCCCCCCCTAGTTTGTTGAACACCTGCTGTCGCGGACTGCTCCCTTCCCTCCCCAGGGTAGCTGGCGGGGGAGCAAAGTAAAGAAACAACACACTTTATTGGTGTAGGGATGAGATGGGAGGGGGGGGGAAGAGACAATCCAGTTACCAATCAGATGGGGGGGCTCATTTCTTTCGTCAGGGAGGGAAAGGGATCCTTACCTTTCTTAACGTTTTCAAATGTTGTTTAGCACGCGGTGGTCGCATTTATAACATTTTTGTGCCAAAATGACGAGTAAAAAACGCAAAAACTTTTCTGTTGCTGAGAAAGCCGAAATTGTTAAACAATTTGATGAATTCCACGGAACCAAAGTAGCGTTTGCTCAGTTGCAAGGAATTCCCGTAACAACCCTGCAATCCATACTACAGAAAAAAGAATGCATTGAAAAAAACATCGAGAAAGTCGGAGAAAAAAATGCTAAGAAACGGAGAACATTGAAAAAATCGCCGTACGACGAGCTGGGAGGTATCTTATTAAAGTGGTTTAAAGAAGCTTGTGCCGCAAATGTACCTATAAATGGCACGATACTAAGAGAAAAAGCTCTAGAAATCGCCGATAGGCTTGGTGGTTTGAAAGATTTCACAGCTTCAAATGGCTGGATTGACCGAATGAAGAAAAGACATAATCTTGTGTATAGATCGCTTTCGGGAGAATCATCAAGTGTAAATGAAGCTACAATAGAAGATTAGAAGAAAAATCTACCAAATTTGACCAAAAGATACAAGCCAAAGGACATATTCAATGCGGATGAAACCGGACTTTTCTTTAACCTCCTACCGCATAAAAGTTATGTTGCAAAAGGAGACTCCTGCCATGGAGGGAAGATGTCTAAATTGCGTCTTACGGTTTTACTTTGCTGCAATTCTGATGGAAGTGAGAAGCTGACGCCTCTTGTTTTCGGAAAGTCGCGCAACCCACGATGCTTCAAAAACGTGAGAAGTTATCCGACAAAGTACGAAGCAAACAAACTGCGTGGATGACCAAACCGATTTTCGAAGACTTTTTGCGCAAACTAAACAAAAAAATGGAGTTGCAGAATCGTAAAATAATTTTATTTATTGATCAATGCAGTGCACATCCGGTTTTGCAGCTGTCTAATGTGCATGTCGAATTTTTTCCGTCAAATTGCACAAGCAAATTGCAGCCTTGTGATCTCGGCATTATTCGATCTTTCAAGGTTTTTTATAAAAAGCAACTTGTCCGAAAAGCTGTAGCTGAAATAGAAAATGGAAACCTAAATGACGCCTGCAAGTTAAAGTTAAGTGTTCTAGAGGCTATGCATTTTATTTCTGCGTCGTGGAGAAACGTTACACAACACTGCATTTCCCATGGTTTTGAAGAAAGCGGATTCGTAGCATCTAATGAACCGAGAACAGATGAGGAATCAGTTGCGGTAGACTCGGACAATGACAACGAAACCGTTATCTATGATTTCAATGATTACATTCCGGAAAATTTAGCAACATGTGAAGCTGAAAGAGCTACTGCTCCATCCGTAGCCGACGTTATGGACTTTTCGTCCACCGATGAAGATGAAGAACAAGAAACAGAAGCACAGCCCATCCCTTCTTTTAATATTGCATTGAAGAGCTTACAAACAGTGAAAAACTATTTTCTTTCTCATAAAGACCAGGAAAAAAACTTGCAAAGTATTTCAATCCTGGAAGATGCTGCATTCACTTTGAACTCAATGACTAAAAAACAATCTACTATTACGGACTATTTTCAACCTAAATGCCAGGATTCGCAATTAAATGTGTTAGTAAAATCATCTTAAAAATGGTATGTATAATAATGTTCTTTTCGTAAAATATAGATTGTAATACATTTTGAAAGAGTCATCTTTACTACCTTTAGTTTTTTTCTACGATTTTTTGCTTTCTATGTATTTTCCGTATTTTACGTTTTTTTACTCAGTCCCTTGAGAAACGTAAAATCGGGGTTTCACTGTATATTGGTATTCAGTATGGTTTCAAATAAAAATAAATGCACTACATAATTCTTATAATCTCCAAAGCATTATCAGAATTTTCAAAGTCAAGGTAAGGTACGATTTTTTTTTTTTTTTTTTCTTGGGAATTACGCCAAAAGACACAAGGGTAAATGCCTTTGCTTTATTGGTACATCTTCAATTTTAAGGGTTTTATGTTTTTATGCACGTTTTTATCCTTGCATGCAAAGCTAGACCCTAGAATTTCATCTCGTAGTAAGTTATGCAAATTTTTATTTTGCTTCTGCTGTAAAATTTACTTTTGTCGAGACGTATCACTTTTCCTGCAGAGGAGCGATATGCATGCAGTGTTCATTCTATAAAGTATTCTTTCCAAAATGTGTACTTAATTACGATGTTAATAACAATTCAAGCAATAAGAATAGCAGTAAGTAAAAATAAGCAATCCACTTGAAAGAGCGATGGATCCAAACCAGACGAGAGTTTGAATTGATTCTCCAGGTGACATAATTTGAATGTTAAATCATAAATTTTGTAGTATATAATTTATTTTTAAAATGCTTGTGTGCCAGTTAGAAAAGCCCTTTTTTCCATGTGTTTTGAACATGAGCTTATATTCTCAGCATTTAGAAAAATAAATGCGATTTTTCGTTTACATATCTTTGTTATAATTGTAGGCACACTTATTGAGAGTTTATTGTTACCTTTTTTAATAATTTATGATAAGGCGTATTCTGCTTTAAAACGTATATGAAACTACTAATTCTTTACTATTATTTTCAACACAATCTGATTGGTAAAGTAATCATACGAACTGAATATTTCCAACTGAGCGAAAAATTGCCCAGGCTGGTAATCGAACCCAGATACTTGGCTTACAAGGCCAATGCTTTACCTGTTAAGCTACCTGGGCGATAGCCAGCTGGGATTTCCCGCTCAGGTAACCTTATTGGTCTTAACATCTGGTCTGTCATTTAGACAGCTCAACAGAATAGACCGCAGGAATAGACCGCAGGTCTGTTGAGCTGCCTAAATGACAGACCAGATGTTAAGATTAATAAAGTTACCTGAGCGGGAAATCCCAGCTGGCTATCGCCCAGGTAGCTTAACAGGTAAAGCATTGGCCTTGTAAGCCAAGTATCTGGGTTCGATTCCCAGCTTGGGCAATTTTTCGCTCAGTTGGAAATATTCAGTTCGTACTAATTCTTTATTCGAATGTGACAAGCCAGCGCTTCAACAAACTTCCGTAAAAAATAGTTTCGTTTAATAACAAACAAAGTGTATCATTTGAGTTCTCTAGTTAAAGTTTTATCTCATTCCCAGCAATAGAAAATGTCTGAGACATAGATAACATACGAGATAATGATAATATCAGAAAAATCAGTAATGGCAAGAAAGCTAGCATCACCAATGACGAGGGGAAGAACTCACGGAGGAAAAAAGTGAATAGAGATGAAGGATTTTGGATGGACGCGAATGCCGAAAATGCACAAACCTAAAATCTGTTACGTTCAGCCCAAATATAACTACGTGCGTTGATGAACCTGCCATTTCAAATCTGTATTTCTTTGCTTTTATTTTTACTATTGCAAATTGTTATTCCTTTGTTGACTATTTATATAACTTCTATTAAAAAGGAAAATGTGTGCAGTTATAGGATGCAGTACCCGTTTCTTGTTCCAAGTGCTTGTTTGGTTTGGGCCGAATGAAAGGTGCAAATTATCATATCGCAAACCGCTTTACGGCACATCTCCATCTCTTTCCTACGAGTAAACTAATAACCTTCCAAAATTATTATATGTATATGAAATCTGATTATACTCTAAGTTTTAACATATTTTCTTTTTCTTTTTCGATGCAGATGATTCACGTCAAATTGACTGATTACGTTGTTAAAGATTGTTTTTAAAAGACTTCTTTTTTTTATTTTATTATTATTATTAACAACAGTTTTTTCAAAAACTTTTTAGTACATCTAAACATGTCAGGCATAGTCATCTCTGAATAAAAATTGGAATTTAATATTTATTTTTCGTTTTTCCTGCAAGGGTAAAAAATAATGCAACATTAAAATAATAATAATAATTATTATTATTATTATTAGATAGACATTCAAAACAGGAAATAATATGCGCATAAAATTTTTCTCCTTTCTTGTTGCTGTAAACGCTGCAATCTTCATCTCAGTGAAATTCTTCCGCATATTGTTTTATCAATGACTATAGTCATAAAGCAAATTGAACTTTAAATCCTTTAGACTATGTATGCACAGTTTCGGTAATTACCCCCAATGAAACATTTTATACGCTTTTCAACACAACATAATTTAGGGATGACAAGACTGGTTACAATCCCATGAGAAATATGCGAGCTTTAAGATCCGTATCATCGAAACTTAACTGACCGATTTTGATGAAATTTGGATTCCATATTCAACTAACTATGTTCAATACTTATTGAAAACAGATTTTTTTTTTTTAAATCTGAAACTTAGACATTTTATTTTAGAACAATGACAATTTTACAGCAATTTTCCCGTTATCAGATTTTTTTCTGATATAATTATTTAAAACGGTTTGCTACGCATGATCTTACCTATGCTTTGCCACCAAACCTTTTTTTTTCGAAATCGTTCGTGTACTTTAGGAGTTAATGGAGTTTTTAGCTGAAAAATATTACTATTCAAAGAGCTAAAAAAAGTTTACACTTCTCTCCGCTGCTGAGACATCATCTTTCCTTCCAAAAGATTTTTTTTTTGGCACCAGTAATAAAGGAAAATAAAAATTTCCTTATTTAATCAGAGAATTTTTGAAATTGTCTACTTCAAGGACAGTTCTTTTAAAAAAGTGATGCCAATTGAATAAAATTTGTGTGATAGGCACCTGAGTCCGAAGGGTTAAATAAAAATATTTGAATAAGATTTAAGTTACCTATAGTAAATGAGTGTAAAATGTTGGATTCAAATAAATGTGAGTAAGCGCGGTATCCCAGTCGTGCCTTCCCTTAAAATTCAGTAACCACATCACATTAACGCATTTCACACCTTTAAAATGCATGACATTCGACACGACTTCTCCCCCTATACAACACCATTCGCGCTTCTAGACATATTTTAATCGTTCTACCGTTGCAGCTGGCAGCCAATCTAAAACTCGGCAGCAGACGAAAGATTTCATTCCAGGCGATGCAGGTTTTGTCTAGAAATAGAGGCTGACGCAAATCCATTTTGTTTCGGATTATTGGTACCCAGTTCAGCATGAATCTACCGCGCCGGAGCGTAACCCTCGAAAGTCCCGAAGGTTACGGCCGGAGCTGGAGATGCCAAATGGCGGAAATTAGCTTGGTTTTTTTACTGGGTACCAATTCGGATGCCAAATCCGACAGAATGAGTCAGCTCCTATTATAGAAGCTTTGGGTTTGTCCACTGAATCCGTGACTCTTACAATGATATTATCATTTAATTATATGATAGCGCCCTTTCTTGTATGTATTGGAAAATACACGGAGTTATACGATGTATATCTTCTGTATGACTCATATGCTCTTTGTAATTATAATCTCTGGTGTATATCTTCTGCCTATTGCGTACAACCTCTGGTATTTTTAGAGCTACACCGCTGCCTATATTCTACGTTATCCGCTTCCCTGATTTACCCGTACGTCATACGGGCAACATGTTTTTGCCAATCATGGTTTCCCCTTACCACTTACGGGATCCACAAAGGATTTTAAATCGCGTTTTATTATTCTCACCAGTAAATGTTTAGTGCAAATTTTGGGTTATTTAATCCGAGCATTTCCGGTTGAATTAGGCAAAAATTGTCGTTTTAAAAAGCTGATGGTAAAAGATTAAAAATTCTGAAAAAAACCCCATAAAAAATAGCCATTTTTTAAAGTTTTTTCCACAATATTAATCAGTTAAATGGTTAAATCTATGATTTCAGGTCGGTCATTTATTTTTTGCCAAGTTTTTGCATTGAACGACATTTCTTAACTATAATTACAGCCTTGAGAAGAGGTTGCACGCTCTTCCTGCCAACCAACTCTGCCCTCAACTCCATGTCGCCGACCTTGAGATCTGTCACTCTGGGGGACGTTCGAAGGCTTCAGAAGTTCATCCGATTTCACCTGAGCCCGCGCCCTCTTCAGTGGAACTCCGTCCGAAACAACGCCCTCTTGCCAACACTGTTGCCCGGAAAGACGATTCGTTGCAATATTTACGCCAAGGACAAACAGGTAAGGCTGCATTATAACCAAAGCGAGAAATTTAAAATATCAAGACAAAATGTGTCTGTAGATACATTGTAATGCAAATTAAGAATGATTATGTTATTGACTATAAATATAATCGTGATCTTTTTCATTTGTCGCTAATTTATTGCAGTTTGTCAGTAGCACTATTAGATATGCATAAAAAATAAAAATAAACTATATCCATAATCGACATACTCACGTATTGTACTTTTAAAAAATCACATGTTCAGAGTTACAATAAATAAATAACGAATTTTTTTTTAAATAATAATTTCTATACATATTATAATAATAATTGGTATGAGAAAATTAAAAAAAAGAATATTTCAACTTTTTCTTCAGTTACAAAAGTTCGATGTGCGAACTTTTCGTGACACGGAAAACAGTTAATCTTTAATCAACTTCGTTCAACATATTTGGCATTTTTACACAGACAAGGATACTCAATGCAGCACTGCTACATTGAAGCACTATATAATGCAGTACTGATGTACACAAATAACGTACGTGGTGTACCAGTGCTGCATTATTAGTACTAGACTGGTTAGTATTAGACTATACCCCTATATCCAGACTTGATTTTCAAACCTGCAGAAGTTGTAGCAAGTTCGTAATGACAAGACTAAAAGTTTACAACAAGACTCCGACAAAATAACGTAAACGGCGAAATTATTACACTTTAAACGTGAGCTAACTTGTCATGGATTTAATCTTTTGCTGTATCAAATTCATTGCAATTTAACGGTAACAAGGTTTGCACACTCCTTGGAATTTCCAAGGACTCTGGCACCACTATCACAAATAAGAAAATTTGCATTTAATTTTTAAACCACAACATTCGTAATTCCCACCTTCATTCACAGATTTTACGATATTTTTCTGCAGTGAAACGCTTCGAAAATTTTCTTAAAATTTAGTGGTAGAACTGTGCGAACCCTAGGTAAGCAAGTAGAAAATTTAGTTCTGTCATGACTAAAGTACTGCATATTCTTTGCAAACTAGTGGAAAATGTAGCTTTGTATTATCAAAAGTACTTCAAACTTATTGCAAAGTAGTAATCTTGTCATGCCACAATTCCTGTTTACAACTGTCACAATGTAAGTTCTTCAGGTCTACTGATGCATACGCACCACTTTTATCACAACACCATTGATAATAAAAGTGAGATATATATTCTTAAGTTAGTCTTTTATGGTATTTGAAAAGTAAAGCACAGTAGAATCCCCCTAATTCGGACTCCATTAATCCGAATCTCCGTATAATCCGGATCGGTTTGGTCATTTTTTTTTTTTTCAAGTTTGAGTAGCGATTGCCTAATTTCCTTAACATTAACTTGTTCCATCGTAGTATTCTGAGTAAAAAAAAAACTTTTTCTGATATCTTTTCGGAAGAATTAAACAAAGTAAACATTTTTATTGTCTATAAATATTCAATGAGTTTAACATAAAAATGATTTTCTGTACGAATGTTGTATTTTATTTCCTTTTTTTCTAATCCTCCGTATAATCCGGATTGGGTCTGGTCCCAATTAATCCGAATTATCGGGGTTTTACTGCATTTAAAATAAAGAATGCCAACCGAATAAAATTAGTGTAATGGATGCAGTTTCTAAAGTTTTCTATTCTCTCAACAGAATAATTTTTTGCATTCGTAAATTAAAGAGAGTCTTGCATCAATTTCAGAACAAAATATTCATATAATTCGCTGATGGTTTATCTTGCGAGACAACTTGTCTCTGTGGATTTTTCTAATTCAAATTGGGATAAAATCAGAAAAAAAAAAACTTGCTGCAAATGTACATGCTATCCGGATAGGTTTTTCATAGAGCAGGCGGCGGCGACACAAATGACTACGTCATCGAGTTACGGGATGAAATCATGATGTAAGACATGATTATTAGGTGTAGATTAAGGAATGACTGGTCTGCCTCGTCATTTCTTGGTACGATATGAGAAACAGCGGGCGCCAACTCGCCATTTTGGCGTCACTTTCACGTCATCGAGTTACGGGATGAAATTGGTGCCAAATTAAAGGTAAAATAAAGTATTTTAAGAATATTTCGGTCTGCCTGCGCATATCCTGGTACAAACCCTCGGCAGACTGAAATTTATAACAAAAAATGACGTTATAATGTAAAATTCAATATGACTACGTCATCGAGTTACGACGAGGGTTTGACCAGGATATGCGCAGTCGGACCGAAATATTCTTAAAATACTTTATTTTACCTTTAATTTGGCACCAATTTCATCCCGTAACTCGATGACGTGAAAGTGACGCCAAAATGGCGAGTTGGCGCCGGCTGTTTCTCATATCGTATCAAGAAATGTCTAAGCAGACCAGTTATTCCTTAATCTACACCTAATAATCTTGTCCTACATCATGATTTCATCCCGTAAATGGATGACGTAGTCATTCGTGTCGCCGCCGCCCGGTCGATCATTTTTTCGCCAAAATTTTTAACCAAATTTGCCGCATTGTGAGAATTTCAAGCATTCCGTACTAATAAGTTACCTTTTTTCAGTTAGGTGTACTGAGTGTTTCTGGCTGCAAAGTGATTGCCATGCGGCCTCTACGCGGAAACGACAACGTTACAGTTGCCGTCATCGAAGGCACCATGTCACCCCCAACAGGCAATTTATTACTTACAGCTTCTAAATCTCATCTTTTGTCTAATTTTTCAAAGATTCTGAAAGTAGCGGGAGCCGAAGAACTTTTTGCAGGTAAAACTGGTGATTTGTTTTTTTTTTATTGTATGCATTAAAAAAATTCATTTTTATAACTTTTTCTCGAAATTTTAGTAATTTACAATTATACATGAATGTATTAAATATATACAATGCAATATTTATCCCTAACATCCATTATAACCGAATACTGATATAGATAATATCAAAATTTAGCATTACCCAAAAACTTCGTTTTCCTTCACAATTAACTACTGTAGCAGATAGATTTAAAATTTATAATTTTTCTATCTCTTGCCGCCAATAATATTTTCCACCATGATTTATTCTTTTTCATACGAAACTGAAATATAATGGAGAGACAGCCGATAAACATATTGCGTTTACTACTACTCTCTATATATACTACTTATTAGCAATGTATATACTACTATATATATATAACTAATTGCTATTGTATGAGAAGAGATAGACAGGAGGAACTAAAATTCATTCACAATTACTAATTTTTTTAAAGTATTTTTTGAAAAATATACTATATGTATTCAAGATATATGTATAATTTTTTACTAAAAAATGTAAAATATATCTAAATGCCATCTAAGAATTAGATATTCTGTTAATTTTGTTATACAAATCTTGTAAGTTAAATTTTGAATTAAAAGATATTTTTTTTCATACATAATATTTTTGAAGATGTTAAATTTTACTTTTATTTATTTTTCTATCATTATTCAGAGGGTGGTCCTTACACTGTCTTTGCTCCAAACCACTGTGTCTTTTCGAAAATGGATCCTCAATATTACCAGATGCTCATTACCAACAAAAAGACAGCAAGAGGTAAGTAAATTTACTACGTAACACACCTGGTTTAACCTTGAAGTAATCCATGCAATAAAAAACATTTTCAATTTGGACTCTTTACGCTGCGTGCACTAATTATTAGAATGGGAATTAGCGACATACAGAGCTTGACTAAAATTGTGAAGGCAGTGAAGCAGCCAAGGTGAGGGGTTTCAAGTTCAATATAGCACTATTTTTAAACGCTCAACATTGAAAATTTTATTTGCAGAATTCTTTTCATTTAATAAAGCGAAACAAAAAAATGGTATCCAGTGCCTCGAAACCCCTACCCTGGCTGCGCCACTGGTTACCGGACAATGGCCAATTTCATTAGAAACCTAGGAAGTTCTTGGTTAGTAGGACGGAATTAGTGACATCATATAACGTGGTTTAACTCATTAATACCCAAATTATTTTCTTTATTAAAAATGAAATTTTGGATTTCCCACCACTTTAAAAAGACAAATAAATTTTATCTTAATTTATTGAGGAATTTGTCTCGTGAAGAATAGCGCTTATTTATCTTTCTATTTACTGGTGTGAAAACTGCTTTATTGCCTATTTATAATCGTCCTTAAAAAGGGACGTTAGGCACTAATGGGTTAGCGCCGACCCACTCGGCAGAGACAGCTCTCGTTTGTTACGTCCATTGCTAGGACAACTTTCGAGCGAGATTGCGTCGACGGAGATTACATAATATGACGTCATGAACTCTGTCCTAAACCCCGCCTTAACAAGCGAAAGCTTCTGTGAACTTTTAAAGTTGGCCGTATACAGACTCCCAAGGCTCAGCACCTTTACGGGGGCTCCCACTAACGAAAATAGTAGCTAAAAGGGAAACATTTGGAAATTTTCCTGGATTTCATAATAAATCGGACTACTATAATTGGTGTTACCTTAACTTTTTCTTGAAAATTTATTTTGATAAAAATTATTTTGTCTACAGCATCCGTAATTGAGCTGTTCTCACATGGCACTTTATCAAAACTTATGGTAAAAGTAATGAGTTCGATCATAAAAATAGTGTTTGGTAGGTAACGGGATTTTACAATCCTTCATCTTAACCACATTGTTGAAAATATGCAGCTTTTGCTACGCAATCTCTCACCGCTTTTATAGAATATATCTATGCTGACCAATGAAAATGTGCCATAAAGTAGTCAACAAAACTAGTAACCTGCTGATTGCCCAAAAGCAACAATACAAGTAATAGTTTTCTATAAAAGCATTGGAGTGACAATGCAGTAAAGGCGACAGATATTTAACAGTGTATGGTTTTAGCATTGGAGATTCTGATATCGATTCCCGTAAATAAAAATATGTTTCGATTTGTTAATAAATAGCTGTAGAAAACTGCATTTTAAAGAATATATATCGAAATCGTTTTACTCATTTTCAAGTCCTTGTCAGTAATAAGCCTAGTTGATTAATGTGGTAATCAGGACCTAGGTGACCTATTTAAGATCTCACTCGAAATCCCAGTTGTGATATAAAAAGCCTACATAATGGTGCATACACAAACAGTATCTCGAAAGTAACGATTGTTCGAATAAGAGACACAAAAGTCACGAAAATACATTTTTGGATTAAAATACCCCATAGAAATAAAATAACACAACTTCTAGATAAAACAATAATGCTAATAGCTAAAACCTTGTGTGAAGATTACAATAATTAAAATCAACGTTTAACACACAATAAATTTTTAAACACACACCACATACGTATACGTCTCACGAGCACCAGGGCCCGCTTCCTTAGTGTTTAAAAGTTAAAAAGTTTAAAAACAGAAAAACCCCCCAATTGACAGCAAGTCAGAGACCCAAATGATCGCAAACATAATACCAAAATACCCACAAGCTTCAGCAACCAATAAGATTAAACCGGAAATGAGGTGTTATGACATAATAAATCTAACCAGAAAGTTGAGACGTTGAATTTGAATTTTTTGTATCAGCAGAAACCTTTTCCGCGTGGAATTATCTAAATTAAACGCTGCCATTAATTTAAAAATCAATCGCATTTCCAAAAATTTGGATGTTGAAAAACAGCTTGTGTTTCAACAACTTATGCTTAATAAATCAGCTTTTAAAACATTAAAATACCACAATAAAATTATGTGTTTTGTACCTTTTATGAATAATTCTGTTTTAATTTCGTTCTAGAATTCGTGAAAAGGTATATAGTGAGGGGCTGTTATTACAGCAATGGATTCTACGATGGCCAAATTCTCATGACGGAAGCCGGCACTCCACTTACTGTCCAAGTCACTCCAGGTATGTCTAACAAAAATGACGATGATTTAAATTTAAAACTTCATTAAACAAAATGCCTTACCCTCTTCCGGACATGATGACGTTTTTAATACGCTTTTCCCTCATTTTAACCCCCTGTAAATTTTGATTTTTTTTTTTTTTTTTTTTTTTTGGTAATGTTCTTATAGATTATTTTCATGTTATAAGTACTACCATGACAAACATCCTGATTCTGACAAACGTCCTTCAAAAACACGAAAATTGCAATTTATAACGTTTTTAGGTGCGTTCGTAATTATATAAATACGTAGCACCTATAGTTGTCGTTCAGTCCGTCCGTCTGTCTGTCCGTCCAACAACACAAAAACAACCCAAAACACAACAACACAAAAATTACCCAACCGAATCGTTTGAAATTTAAAATATATAATTATTATATAATTTTGTCGAGTCATTTCAAATTTTATAAAAATCGGGTGCATCTATCAATTACAGGGACAATCAAAAGTATTCCGTTATATTACTTTCAATGGGGGAAATGTTCCAAATGCATTTTAATCGTTTGAAATTTAAAATATATAATTATTACATAATTTTGTCGAGTCATTTCAAATTTTATGAAAATCGGATGCATAGATCAATTACAGGGACAATCAAAAATATTCCGTTACATGACGGTCAATGGGGGAAAAAGTTTCAAATGCATATTAATGGTGTTACACTCTTTCGAATACAGTAGAATTGACATGAACCTATGAAGTATATATATATTACAATATACATTCTGTACAATCTGTGATGCAAAGAATATTTATTATTTAATTACAGGGCCACAGAACAGTATTCCACTACATAACGCTTTATGGGGAAATATTGTTTGGGAGGTGTTTTAATTATATTAAACTATTTCACATTTTATGAATATAGTATACGTTACTGAGGTGTAATAAAAGTTACTTCCTGTATATTTACAGGAACACAAAAAATATTTCAACCACTATATTGTATCCGAAGAATTATCCACTATAGTAGCAAGATCAGAATATTTTTAAAACTTCGTTATCGTACGAACGCACCTCATTTGCTATGCTTCACGTGCAATTTCCTACTTGTTTTTTTTTTTTTTCCTGCAACCGCAAGAAGATAGCGACACTGACAAGAAATAGAACCTATGCTAGAACACGTAATGTCACAATCAATTTCCAACCATTACTTTTGAAATCGATTAGATACTTTCTGAGATTATGTAGAAAAGTCCATTAAGAATGTTTTTAGAACACTTTTAGCACATTTTCTCTCTGTTAAATTTCGAATTTTTTTTTTAAGAAACGTTTTTTGAGATTATTTATATCTAATAAGTAACTGCCATGCTAAATTTTATGAATCTAGGATCTTTAGCAACACGAAAATTGCATTTTTGAATGTTTTTTGCTCCTGCACCCCTTTTACGGTCGTAGCACTGACAAATGCCTATATTAGAGCAAGATGAGTCACCATCATTTTCACATCTTTATTTTTAAAATCCTTTGATTGCCTTCCTGGGATTGCGTAGAAATAGCAATTTAGAACGTTTCTCACGCATTTCACTCTCTTTAAAATTTCGATTATTTTAGACAATGTTCTTAAAGATCATTTATATGTCATATATAACTACCATGCCAAATGTCATGTTTCTAGGCCTTTCAGTAACATAAAAATCACATTTTTTAAAGCGCTTTTTGACCTTGCACACTATCCTTTCTGGAGTAGTTGCACCGACATAAAATGTAGCCTATGATGAAAAGGAAATAACTCCATCATTTTGATAACAGAGTAGACGCCCTCAAATCCGCGCAGCTTGAGACCAAAAATTGTGCGGATTTTAGAATTTCGCGGATTTCTGGTCATTTCTTTGTTTACATTTTTAAAATAAATTTGAATGCAATTAATATTGCAATCCAAACTATAATAAATGCTTACAATATAATAAAATATTAACAATACTTAATTAAGGTAAAAAAACTACAATAATAAAAATTTAGATATTTTTTTTAAATGATTCAAATATTAAAAACATAGGTCACGTTAATAATAAAAATGTATAATTAAATATTCATTATAAAGATGAAATGTATATTTCCTAAATTATTCAATGAAACTTGCCTCATAAAGGTACATTACTAATTCACATCAAAATCATAAAATAAGGAAGATTTATTTCAGGTTTAGCCAGATTCAACAACCAAAAAAGCTTGATTAATACATAAATAAATACATTTGGTAAAAAGATTGTGATTACCAGTGATGTCAGCAACATCTTGAATTTTTTCAGAAATAAAGTTATAATTCTTTCGTGAATAAACATGAATCCAATAACATTAACGAAAATTACAAATAGAAATATATACGGAATTCATATAAAAAATAAATAAGTCAAAATTTGTTCTTGCATCAGAATTGAATGTTTCATTGTTTACATCTGTAAATTATGTGTGGATTTTAGAGATATTCAGATTTTAGGGTTGCGGATTTGAGAGTCTACTGTATTACTTTTGAAATCTGTTCGGTAGTTCCCGAGATTATCAACTACAAACATATAAACAAATTTCACTATAATAATAGTAAAGATATAGAGATTACTATAATAATAGTATAGATTTAAATGTCAATAAAATACAACAGAATTTTGAAGCTAGATCTTGCTTCCGGTGAAATACAGCTTTGAAAATTCTCGAATATGCATTCAACTTGTGAACCAAAATGCGATGAAATTCGGTTCATTAGAGATGCTTTTTGAATCAAAATCGTAAAGAAAGGTTGTTGTCCATGAATCCTAAAACCTGACGAGTTACAAAGCTGAAAACATGCGGCATTGTCATCTTAAATTAACTTAAATGCGTTAATTGAGGAATATATTTTCGATAAAAGAGGGTCAAAAATCGATTGCAGGGTTTGCAATCGATTTTTGACCAATTTTGCAAGCAATTGAGCAATTGCAATTTTTGCAAGCAATTGAGTTAAATAGAAACGCATAGGAAATTAAGCAATATAACTACAGAAAAATAAAAACCCTTTAAAAATATCTTCTTTTGGATGATTTATGGGATGTTGTTGCACTCCAAACGTACTAACATTTCACTTTTCATAAAAAATGGCATCCGCAACTTTGAACGTTGATATCTTCTACAGGGAAGGAAAAATTTTTCAGGGCTTCAAAAATGTGCATTATTTATTAACTATCACCAACTTCAACATAAAACACTCTCAAATCAATTAAAAAGTACAATTATCGAACTATCACTTTTTGTCTGAATTTCAAAATAATGGTTCTTAAGAAATGCAAAGAATTTTAAGTTAACTGTATGTCCTAATTAAAAGAAATTGTACTTTTTCCCAGAGAAGTTATAACTTTATGAAACCGATATATTTGTAGTTATAAGTTAAAAACTAATGTTGATTGTCTTTTTTGTTTTATTTATTGTTCGTTGACAAGATTGTTTTTTTCTTTGTGTAGATTGTATCCTGGTATCTGGAGTGAGGATATTGTATGGTGACATGAGCACAACTGATGGTGTTTTGCACGTTGTTGGAGAACCCTTACCAGCATGAAGATTTCAATTGTGATCGTTTTATTTATGAACAATAAATGTTTAATTTTGTACAAAAAGAAATTGGCCTCTCTATTGGTTATGAAACGTTCTCCATTTTCAGATACGTTTACATGAATTCTTCCTATTAGACCGGAAGGCGGCAGCACAGACAACCACCTCATCGTGTTCACGGATAAAAATCTAGGATTAGTTAAATCTTTATTCGCATATTAAAATGCAATTGGTCTGCAGAGCCGTACGTTGGTGAAAAAACACTTAAATACCCGATTTTAACAGTTAACTCATAAGTTTATCATTATGATTTTCTGCTTTCAATCCTTCATGCTTTCATACTTTTGAATGCAGGAAAGCACAATGCTAAATCTACGTGTCAACCGCTAAAATCGAGTTTTTAAGTGTTTTCCACTAAGATAATACTTGGTATACAGAATTGCGTTTTAATAAGCGAGGCGAGATTTAACTAACCCTAGATTTTCACCCGTGAACTCGTTGAGGTGATTGTCGGTGTTGCCATCTCCCAGTTGGACTCCATCAGCCAAATAACAACTGATAATTTTTAACTGGTTGGAATAAATAGAAAGATTTACTCATAACTATGGCAAGTGATATTTTGGCCAACGTTCTGAGAAGGAAACTTCCTTGGACTAATTTTAAATTTTGAAAATAACTTTTTTGTCTTATCATTTGTAATATCACGTACTTGAAATTTACATATCAGTTATGGGAGATATATTCCATATCATAAAGAGAAAGAATTGAGAGGAAGTATGGTGGCTGTAGGGTGATACAAAAAATGTAATCCTCAAATCTGCTACGTTCAGCTTAAATACAACTACATTTAGTCCAAGAGCCGATAGCACAAAACCCCATGTCATTGAGCACAAGAAAAAATCCTTTATTTTATGGAAGAATAGTAACAGGGGATTCTTATCATCCATGTCTGCTGGAAGCAAAGTGGTGCATAAGCCAAAAATGAATACCACTAGCGGTTGAGTCGTAGGCTTAGCATTGTGTTTTCCTGCACCCAGTTTTCCATATTTCCATACTTTTAATTGTAGGACAAATACAATGCTAATCCTACGAGTCAACCACTAGTGGTGTCAATTTTTTGCTTATGCACCACTTCACTTCCGGCAGACATGAATCATTAGGTTCCTCTATTATTACTCTCCCATAAAAGAAAGAATTTTTTCTTGCTCTCGATACAAAGAGTTTTTTGCGGTCGGCTCTTGGACTAATACTTTCGCAAAAAAAGAAGAAAACTTTTAATAATACAGTTTTAAATTCGTAATATAGTGAAATCCTACCTTAAATTGCTTAAATACAAGCAAATCATCTTCATTTAGAGAAAAAATGTACGGGTGATGTCAAAGAATTCGGTCTCTGTTTCAGGTGCTTGTTTTGTTTTGGCCGAATGAGGGCATTTAAAACTGAGCGATAACCAGCATCATGTTGCAAATCGTTTTTATGGAGTACTGCATCTCCATCTATCCCCCCCCCCCCCATCATTCCATATAGTATCTGAAGCAGTTGGATTATAGTGTCTAGAAGAAACAGTGTGGAAATCAACCAACCAAAAAGAGCAAAAAAATTTTCGAATAAATGTTGAACGATAATTGACGATTGCAGCGACACGTAGTTGTTCAACTAAAAATTTTATAAGGATTGAATTAAGAAAGCGTCACATGCATAAAAGTTCCTTTTTTTCATTTGTCAATCCGTGAATAAATAATTTTTTTCATAAACATATTCTTAACAATTGCACCATAAAATATAACGACTAAGAATGTATTTCTTAAAATTACACAGTAGAAATATATTCGCGCTCGGACAGAACCTGCCCCATCTTCATCTCCGTACTATCTACAGAGATATAACTATTGCCACTCGTGCGTAATGATCATTGCTTCAACATTTTAGACATTATTGTTACATACAAAAAAATGTTTAACGTGATTTATTTATAAATCAACTGGCCTCGTGATTAAATTTCGCATGTGCAAGAACATATTTTAAAAATTTATGGAATTCACCAGTCGCCATTTTTCATGAAGATCCGAAAACTTAACAGTAAGCTTCTTTTTTTATTTTATTTTTTAAATAAATTATACATGTGTAATTAATAAATATTATTATTTTGAAAAATATAGGTGAAGTATTTGTTTTTAATTTTACCATCACTCAAACTGAAACGTTTAACTATACGATACCATTGAAGATATTTTGTAACGCAAAAACTACAAATTCTTAAGTTTTGTAGAAAAATATTGGGAAATTTTACACCTGTTCTGATATAAAAAACTAATCTATTTTCTCTAAGCTATGCTTTGCAATTTTAGTAATTTTATAACGGTTTTTGGTACTTTGCCTATAATGGAACACCAGTAGTAAATGGGGAAACATTGCTAATTTCTCCTTCGTTAGCTGTAGTAATATGATTTTATATCGTTAAACATATTTTTTTCTTTGACACACGAATGCTTTTTGAAAAGTGATATCATATTCACAAGTCGCCATTTTTTGAAGAAGTTCCGAAGCTTAATGGTAAGCTTCTTATTTTAATTTATTTTAAATGAGTCACAAAATCGTAATTGACAAATCTTATTCATTTAAAAAATTTAGGTGAACTATTTGTTTTAATTTTTTTATCGTTCAAACTGAAATGTTTAGCTATACCATATCATTGACAGATAGTATTAGGTAACAGAAAATTACAAATTCTTAAATTTTATGGAAAAATTTTCGGATAATTCCATATTTGTTCTAATTTTAAAAAATGGCACAGATGTCATATACGCACCACATAGGTGCGATTTTTTTCAGATGCCGATTCGGAGAGAGCTTCGTTTTGCATACAGTTATATACATATTTTTAAATTACTTTCTATTATTTTTAAAAAGGAAATAAAAATAAATAAAAAAGTTCAGTTAATAATTATAGAACGAAACATTTTGTACCGTTAAAAATAAAATAAAAGTAAATAAAAAGTTTATTAATAAATAAAAACAACAGCCGGGTTACTATGTGAGATATAAAATCGCCATTTTGTTGCAGTATATCAGTGTAGACGTGCACCATTTTGGTGGGTATATAACATCTGTGCCAAATGCGAGTTTTATGGTGCATTATATCATTTTAATAACTTGGTTTATAATGGACTCATTCTGAGGTTTATCGCAATCTCTCAAAATTGGCGAATTTTCTAAATAAGACAAGTTTTGAACCTTATGTTCTCATATATTTTAATATCGTATACATAATTCGACAAATGTTTTGATTTGTGTCGGTACAAATGTCATATATGCATCGGTATACGTAATTAGCCCTAAAATGGCTTTATTTTGCCTGACATGGTATCCTAGCTATTTTTGCATGTTTTTGCCAAGGCTAACTTATCATAATATAAAGAATGTGATATTATGATAAGGGGGCCTTGGTTTTTGCTTTATATAGTAACCTAATAATTCAGATCGTTTTAAATATGTATTGGTAGTTATTGTGATATTTGAAACTGTTTATTTATTAATAGACTGCCTATTTACTTTTTTTAATTGTACAAATAGTGTTGGTCTAAAGTTATACAAAAAAGCTTTCGTTTGTTTAAGATTATAACTTATTTTAGAATAATAGGAAATGTTTCATTTATTATTTGCTTTTACTTTCATCTTCAAATGAAAAATAACGGTACTACTTGGTTATCCGTCGACCCATTTCGCCAAATTATATAAATCGCCAAACTCATAGCTAAATTAAACATATTGACATAATTTTCATTTTAACCCCTTAACTGATTATTTTTTCCGTTCAATAAATTGAAAATAACGCATTCACACCACTATTATTTAAATAAAATATTCTTTATATTTAGTCTTAACATTTCCGCCTTTGAATAGTATAAAATTATTTTTTAAAAAAATAGTGGTGTATTAAAGTTTTAAATGATGAATTAAGCAAATTCTTCTTGCTCGAATGGCGTACGGGCAAATCAGTTAAGGCAGAGTTCGTACGGGCCCTGGAATTTCATGATCCGGAAATCTTTCGGTATCAGTATTTTCTTATAGAAAATCTCATAAAATAGGGCGAAATTTCGTGTATTTGCACAAAATAAATTTTTCTATAGACAAAATACTGGTATTTCATCTGGAAAATAACGGTACTCGTACGAGTTCTGTAAGGGTTAAATAACGAAAAACAAATAATTAGTGGAATATTAATAAAAATACAAATAAAAGTTAGAAATAAAAATCGTTTAATGGCGTTTTAAAAACATGTATCCAATTTAATGTCATTGAATGCGATATTCACGATCATCCATAATTGGCATTTAATCTTACAGTTTGGCGATGAATTTTTTAGTCGACGGGATGATGAACCACGTTTGATGGAAATCTGGACAGAACTACGCATAAAGGAAAGACAGAGACCATGTCAAAAATGGGGAAGTCCTTACCATCTCGAGAGGAGTTTGTTTATTAAACATCCTAGATATGTCAAATTTATTTGCCAAATATCTTTTTGTTTCTGTCACTGAATTTTATATTTTTAAATATTTTGTTTTAAGTCTGTTATATCAAAATAAGTTATAAAAAGTCAATTATAAAAAAGATAATTTAAAGGTATAATTAGTAAACTTATCATTTTACCTTTTTCCCTCACAATATAGCGTAATTTAATCTTTTTAGAATTAACGACTGCGTTAAAACTGCCAGATTGGTGATTTTTAAAATTATTTCTTTACATTACAGTTTACATTATTTGCATACAGTGGATATGAATATGACACGGATATCATATACGCACAGGGTTTGGTACGATTTTTTTCTAACATCAATTTGGCGAAAACCTTTTTTTCGAATACCATTTACAGATACATTTTTAAATTATTTTCCATTATTTTAAAAATGAAATAACAATAAATAAAAAAATATTAAAATGTATTAAATGTTAAAATCTAATAACTATAGAACAAACACCATTTTATATAATTTGAAAAAATAAAATTAAAGTAAATAAACAATTTATGAATAAATAAACAACAATAGCCGGGTCACGATATCCATAACGCCTTTTTCGCGCCAAATAAATATCCCAGTGAGACATATATGTACCCTGAATATTTTGGTTGCCAGAATTAGTGAATTTATGGCATATCCGCCAAGACAGAAGCCAAGCTGTCGTTAAATCTGAGATTTAACGATCTCAGATTTAATAAAAAAAGAATATTGCCCAGTTAAACTGATGGCTTTGAGCTCACAGGCTACGCATACTAATTGTACATTACAGCCTTGTATTTTCGTTAATTCCGTTCGAAAAAAAAATTAAGAAGGGGAAACAGCTCTCCCCTTTCTCCTTTTTTATACTTAATCATTGAACCTCCTAAACTATCAAGTACATGCTTTATCATATTAAAAAACCTATATCCAAAATTCAGAGCAAATCGGATAATTCTTAATAAAAACTCATTTAGCATTTATATAATTTAAGAGGAATTAGTCTCCTCTTTTATACTTAACCATTAAACTTCCAAAACTATTCAGAGATTTGAACGAAATCTGACAATTCTGATTGAAAAATCCATTTGTACAAGTTAAGGGGAGGGGCATTAGAACCCCCGTTCCCCTTGTTTATACTTAGTCTATGAACACCTAATAACAGCCACGGTATCGCCTCATCAGAATGATCCTATATCTAAATTTTGAACGAAAACTGTTAATTCTGCATGAAAATCCCGTTTATATCAATTAAGGAGAGGGGCATGAGTCCCCCGTTACCCCTGTTTATACTTATTCAATGAACACCTAATGACAGTCCCGGAATCGCCTCATCAGAATGATCCTATATCTAAATTTTGAACGAAAACTGTTAATTCTGCATGAAAATCTCATTTATATCAATTAAGGGGAGGGGCATGAGCCCCCCGTTCCCCCTCTTATACATATCGAATGAACTCCAAAAACTAATCAGGGAAGCGCCTTATCAGGATATACCTATATACAAAATTTCAAGTGGATCCGATATTTTTATCATGAGTTATCGCGTTACGCACGAACGAACATACGAACGTACGAACGTACATACAGAACGGACGGGCACATAAGCTCTCAGGCTATGATAGCCTGTGAGCTAATAAAAAAAGCAAATATGTTTCAAATATGCATACATATATTTACTTCGGAAAGGCCTAATCCGTGAACTAATGGAAGATGCACGACTATTTAATTTAAATTAAAATTTCACTCAGAACAACAACAACAAAAAAAATTGAACAGTGGTCCTTCAACCACCTTAACTAATATCCCTGCAATATGAATGTAATTGGCTCTGCATTCTGCCAGCCATAGTTCTATCAATTGTGGTCTTACAGTAAGTAGTACCAAAATAGCATGATTTTATTGCACACTATACGTAACTGTTATTCTAAAGCGAAGTTATCGCCAAATTGGTGTCATAAAAGGATCACGCCAAACCCAATGCGTGTACGACATCTGTGCCGTTGTGTTATTAAATTTTTCCAAGGCAGCCATATAACTAATATGCTTTTAATTAAATCAGAAGGAATTACATTGTGACGATAGCAGCCATTATTTTCCGTATGCAAAGAAATATAAATTACAAACAGTGCTTTTAGATGAAACAAAATGTCGCACATTTATGCTAGCCAGACGCCAGTAACAGCAAAATAGCATCGTAACTAATTGTATCTGCACCAAAATAGAAAACTAAATAGTTCAAGTGCCTAAAACATTTTAATACTGTTTAGAAAATTTTTTAAAAATGGATCGTTCTCTTTCTTTGCATGGATTCGACGAAGAGTGTTCGTAGGCTTTTCTAAAGAGTGTTTGTTTACGTTATAACTTCTTATAAGTTTTTTAAATGAAATGAGTGAGATTTGTTTATTTAATATGTACATTAACCTCTTCAGACCGGAGCATAAAAATTTTCTACAAATGTATATTTAATGTTTTTGTATTGAAATGACACCAATGATGACAGAAAGAATCATTTTTATGAAATCGGCACCTTAGGGGACTGGTAATTTAGCTTTACATATATGGATATAAAAGTTCTAATCCCCTTAAAGCACCAGTTTAACTATCAGTAATATAAATTTTCGCAATAACAAAATGAAGGTCTTTAACACGTTCGCTGCCGCTTACATGAAGATGTGATGATAGTTAATGCCGTACAGTAGAAGTGGAGTTTTCCCAGAAGCCGATTTACTTTTTATAACAAAGAATCAGTGAAAGATTTTCCCGCGCCAGCGAGTAACTAGCTATTGGATATCACCCCATATCACGCGCTGGCGCGTGAGTAGCCCCTTAACGTTGGCGCCATATCATGCGTTTTCGCGTGAGCGGCAGCGAACGTTCGCTGCCGCTCGCCACGTTCGCTGCCGCTCACGCGTTAAACAAGTAAATGATCAGCAAATTTTCAAAAAAATTTATTGTAAAGCATTTAAATTAAATATTCATGAATATTTCTTACTTTATTGGCGATATTGTCTTGAAGGTATTTTCGTAACTCTATAAATGAAAATAATGTTTATTTTATCAGGTAATATTCATTAGTGCTCACATTTATTGTTTAAAGCAAAAAACATTCAGCTGTATAGAAGTAAAGTAAAAATGCAAAAAATTCGAACAGTTTAGTGTTTATGAGAAAAAGAATGGAGGTACACATTTATGTACCTCTAATCTGAAGAGGTTAATGCATATTACTTATGTTAATGGACACGGATAAGGAACAGTTCCATACCCTGTCCCGTCTTTTTGGTAATCTTTTTGGGTACTAATTGGTTATCCTATCGACCAATTTCGTCAAATTATACAAATCGCCAAAGTTATCACATCAATAGCTAATGCGTGGATTTCTATAAAATTTCAAATTCAGTTAGTAATTCACATGAATTATTGATGTTTAGATTTTGGTGTAAATCGTTCAAAAGATGGCGTTGCTATGCTGCATTTTTTACGATTCAACCAATAGCTCTATCTCAATAACTAATGCACCGATTTCCATCAAACTTCAGTTCCAGCTAGTTCTTGACATGAATTGATGTTGTTTATATTTTGGTGTAAATTGCTCAGCAGGTGACTCTGCTTTTCTGCATTTTTCACCATTTCCGTAATAGCTCTATCTCAAGAACTAATGCTCGGAATTTAATAAAAATTCATATACGGATAGTATCTGATGTAGATTGATGGTGCAAATCGTTTAACAAGAGGCGTTGCTTTGCTGCATTTTTCACAATTTTCACAATAGCTCTATCTTAAGAAATAATACACAGAATTTAATAAATATTTATATTGAGGTAGTAAAAGATATAGAATGATGATGATTATTTTTTTATGTAAATCGCTCAACAGGTGGTGCTGTTATGCTGAATTTTTTACGATAGTCTCAAAAGTTCTATATCAAAAACTGATGCATGGATTTCCATCAAACTTCAGATTCAGTAAATTTTTTCGTTTAATTGGTATTTTTTACATTTTGGTGTAAATTGCCCAATAGGTGATGCAGCTATGCTGCATTTTTCACGATGACCGTAATAGCTTTACCCGAGGAATTTATGCACCGATTTTCATCAGTATTCTGAATTTGGTATTGCTTGATAAGCATACATATGCAGATACATAATATGTGTATGTATAACACTGGCTTTTATGTGTACATAATGCTATACATATATGTATATATTTGTGCATATATAAAATCATGCCAATTTGGCAATTTTTCAAAATCGCACCTCCGTGATAGGGGTTGTTCTACAATCGGATCCTAGAACTAATGCGCGAAATTTCATGGCTTTAGAATCCTCACGATGATCATAGATTATCATTTAATTTCGGCACGGTGGTAGCAATATTTGAAATACTAAAATGCATAGGATAGAAGAAAGTTTTAGGATTGCCACATTCTACTAGCGTATATATATATATAACTGGCATTTGAAAATGTTTCCGCCGAATTGGCATCAGAAAAAAATCACAGCAACGCGGTGCGTATATGACATCTGTGTCAAATAAAAAAAACGTTTGTAAATATTTAAAAATATATATTTCTTTTGTAATAAAACAAGTTGGAAATTGCACGTTAAGGCCCCTGTCCTCGCTTGAGGAAACGCTCGCGAGCTAATGCTATTCCTATGGGGAAGCATTTTTCTAATATCTCTTTCGTATTTTGACATTTTTCAATAATTTTTTTTGCATTGGATAGCTGAGGTGCATGCCGACAGCGCTCCTTTTTTACTTTTTCGTTTTTGGTTGCAGATATTTTTTTAAAAAGCACTTTCAGTTTCGAAACCAGTTTTGAAAGTGAAACAAACCTTTTAATAATTATCTGCAACCAAAATCGAAAAAGTAAAAACGGAGCGCTGTCGGCATGCACCTCAGCTATCCAATGCAAAAAAAATTATTCAAAAATGTCAAAATGCGAAAGAGTTATTAGAAAAATGCTTCCCCATAGGAATAGCATTAGCTCGCGAGCGTTTCCTCAAGCGAGGACAGGGGCCTTAACCGTAGCAAATGAGGTGCGTTCGTAACATAACAAAGTTTTAAATATATTAAGGTCTAGCTGTTATAGTAGACAGTACTTCGGATACAGTCTAGTAGTCGAAATCTTTTTTTGTGTTCCTGTAAATATACTGGAAGTAACTTTGATTACACCTTAGCAACGTTTATCATGTTCATAGAATGTGAAATAGTTTAATAAAATTAAAACACGCCCCAAGCAATGTTTCCCCGTATATCATTATGTAGTGGAATACTTTTGTGTGGTCCTGTAATTTAATAATAAATATTCTTTGCATCACACATTATGCTGAATGTATGTTTTAATAGATATATACTTCATAGGTTCATGTCAATTCTATTATATTCGAAAGAGTTTAAGGGTGTATTCGAAAAAATGCTTTTCCACCTTCAACAGCTTGAAATTTTCCGATTCAATTTCAGACACATTTTTAAAAGTAGAAACATGAAACTTGCTGAGGGGATTCTTGAAAGGACGTATGAGGTGCCGTGTGATATCTCTTTACGCTCAATTCATTAGAATTTGATTTATAAACAATTACCTTCTCAGTAGGACCCTTTTTTTCGTGCCCAGATCGCGCGCTTCGGAAAAATCGGTTCGAAATGCCGTTTTTGATGGCTTTTTTTGCAATATTTTCTGCATTTATCAAAGAATCGACAATCACGGCACCTTGTGTACTTTCTAAATAAGCGATTTTGAAAGTTTGATGCATTTGAGAGAAAAATTAATTAAAAAATAAATCGGAAAATAAGCAGTTTGAATCGAAATACACCCTTAACATCATTAAAATATACTTGAAACTATTTTTTTTTTTATTGATCGTAATGTAATGGAATACTTTTGACAGTCTCTCTAATTAAACTATGTGTCTGATTTTCATAAAATTTAAAGTGACTCGACAAAATTACGCTAAAATTATGTATTTTAATTACCGTGCGATTTGATTGGGCAGTGTTTGCTTTGTTATATGCGAGCAGACAGGCGGACAGACGGACTGACAGACTGAACTACGAATATAGGTGCTAGTTATTTATATAATTACGGACGCACCTAAAATTATTCAGATCTTGATGTAATAGTACAGAGTATTTCGGATAGAGTATAGTTGCTAAAATCTTTTGTGTGTTCCTGTAAATACAATCTGCTTTCTTTTATACAGGAAATAACTTGTAGTATTTCTCAGCAACGTATATCAATCTCGTAAAATGTTAAATATTTAATTACAATTAAAACGCACACCAAACAATGTTCTCCCTATACCGTTATGTAATGAATACTTTTTTGTGGTCTTGTAAATGAATAACAAATGTTCTCTGCACCACAGAATTGTACAAAATGTATATTATAATATGTAATTCAGAGATGCATATCAATTTTATTATGTTCGAATGAGTGTAACACCATTAAAATGCATTTGAAACTTTTTTCTCCATTGACCGTAATGTAACAAAATACTTTTGATTGCCCTGTAATTGATCTATGCATCCGATTTTCATAAAATTTAAAATGCCTCGATAAAATTATGTAGTAATTATACTTTTAAAATTTGAAACTTTTTTCCCCATTGACCGTAATGTAACGGAATACTTTTGATTGTCCCTGTAATTGATCCATACATCCGATTTTCATAAAATTTGAAAAGACTCGACAAAATTATGTAATAATAATAGATTTTAAATTTCAAACGATTCGGTTGAGTAGTTTTTGAGTTGTTACGTGCGGATGGACAGACAGACGGACGGACTGAACGACAACTATAGGTGCTACGTATTTACATAATTACGAAAGGACCTAAAAATTTATGAGACATTTGTCTTATAAGCACCACGTTGGTGCGATTTTTTCCCCACGCCAATCTGGCGAAAACATTGTTTTTGAATACTTCTAAAATTGGTAATGTTTGAAATTTATTGTGATATTCATATTTATTATTATTATATTTATGGCACAGACGTCATATATAAACCACATTGACGCGATTTTTTTCTTGCGCCAATTTGGCAAAGACTTCGTTCTCAAATACCAGTTACATAAGTATTTTTTAATTGTTTTCCTTTATTTTAAAAAGGAAATACAACAATAAATAAAAAAAGTTTAGTTAATAATTATAGAACAAAACAATTTATATCATTTAAAAAAAAGAAAATATAAATAAATAAACAATAGTCGGGTTACCATGTGAGACATAAAATCGTCATTTTGTTGAGATTCCGGTAATGTAGTGCGTATATGACATCTGTGTCGGGAAGAATTCCATATCCTGTTTTTTTTATGCCTTTTAATTGATTTATGCGGTTGCAGTCTTTAGGGTTGTCTTATTTACCACTGCAACGGACTTTATCCATGTGTTTTTTGTAAATTTTTTTGCATTTAACATATTTTTTCGGAAAAATTTATAACTTTTTTAAAATTTTACATATATAATTAATATATGTTTAGTGTCAAGTGAATGTGACATTTGTGATCATCTATTTCTGAAATTTAATCTTTCAATTTGACGACAGATTTTTGCGCTACGGGATAATCAAGTACTACCAACTTCTGTTTGGCGTAATTTATTAAAATATCGCAGAATTGGTGATTTATTTATTTGTTTACATTTTTCATATCCCGATAAAGATACCCTGAGTATTGAAAATTACTAAAATTCATCGGACACTATAAACAATAACGAATATTTAAAAAATTACCGTGAGACTTGAAAAAACATTAAGTATCGCATTAAAAATCGCTACAATTAAAAAATACTTATTGAGAAAATTTACTAAAATAGGCTAAAAGTTTGATACAAAATTCATATTAGCCTAAAAAGCAGAAACCAACCAAATTCCTTTAACAAGTGTCAAAATACAGTCACCGCAAAAAAAAAATCTTGACATTTACGATTTTAGACGTTTTATTAAATATCTAGAAATATACATAAGGAATTATTCTGAAACTCCAGGTGTGTAAACAAAATAGTACACCACATATATTTTCGCGAAGAGTTTTCCCGGAAATACAACAGGGGACCGGCAACAAATTGAAAAAAAAGAAGATCTTTTGGAACACCCTGTCAAAACTAATGAAGCAAAAATGTTCAAACCACAGATTATTATTAAGTGGCTTATTGTAATAAACGTTTTCATTTTTATGAATACAGCATGTAAACTCGTAGAGAAATTAAGGTTTTTATAAAAACGGTCCCAAATTTTTTTAAGTTTTTTGCTTGTAACTTGCAGAGTTCTTCATAAAACACAATGTTCTTTTCAGAAAATATGACAATCAACATTGTACATAACATCCTGTAATCAGAATTAAAAAAATAATAAAAATTGTATGACAAATGAGCAGGTTTACTAAATAATGTTTTACTGCGCATGCGTCAACGATATTAAAATTTCATTTGCATATTATGTTAGTTAAATGACTTTTTTGAGACTTTTGTTAAAGTCTCAAAAACATAGCTTAAAAATTCTGAAAATTATCGTCGATAAAATGAGATCAAAAACCGTTATTCCCTAGATGAAGCAAAAAGATGAGGGGCTGTATCCATATTCCATTGATTAGTGCCGACCCAATATTGCACGTATAGCTAGCTATATTTGGATAAAACCCCTGCTTTTTTTGCTTCCTTTTGAGAGTAACGGATTTTGTGTTGATTCTATAGACGATCATTTTCAGAAATTTCAAGCTAAGTTTTTGAAACTTTTACAGAAGTTGCTATATACATTTAGCTAATACAATATGTAAATGAAATTTTGATATCGTTGACGCATGCGCAATGAAAAATTATTTACTAAACCTACTCATTTTTCATACAATTTTTATTATTTTTAGATTCCGATGACAGGGTATTGTGTAAAATGTTGTTTGTCATATTTTCAGAAAAGAGCATTATTTTATATTAAGAACTCTCCAAATTATAAGCAAAAATCTTGGAAGAATTCAGGACTGTTTTTATAAAAACCTTAATTTTGCTACGAGTATACATGCTATCCTTGTAAAAATAAACACGGTATATTACAATAAGCCACTTAATTATAATGTGCAGTTTGAACATTTTTGCTGCATTAGTTTTGACAGGGCTATCCAAAAGATTTTCGTTCTTTTTCAATTTATTGACGGTCCCCTGCTGGATTTCGGGGAAAACTCTTCGCGGAAATACATGAAGCGTACTATTTTGTTTAGACACCTGGAGTTTCAGAATAATTCCTTATGTATATTTCTAGATATTTAACAAAACGTCTAAATTTTTAAGTGTCAAGTTTTTTTTGCGGTGACTGTATCATCCTGAAACTCTAAAAATCAGTAAAAATGGCGCAGCTGAAAAAAATTTATTACATTAGGTAGAAATTTTAAACCGAGTGAAAATTTCCAAAAGTCAGAAAATCACTAAAAAATCAATTTAAAAATCTCTGAAGATGCCTAAAAATTAAATATCGCAACTGACAAGTGACTGTGCAGTTTAAAGTTACTGACCGATCAGAGACAAATAATAAGCACGAAGTAGTTGCTATTATGAGATAGCTTCCGAGTGCCAGGCCAACCCCTCTTGTTTCTCGATGTATTTAGTAAATTTTCCTTTTAAATTTGTATTGCTTTTTTATTTCAATCTGACTTCCGCTAGAGTATCGGCTAACTGGAGCGTGGATCGGTATCTTTGAACTTGGCTTCAACTAAAGTGTTGGAATAAGAAAAGCTAAAGGACCTCGGACCGAATGCGTTAGCCAATTCGCCATGCTTCGCGAATTCTGGGGTCCATGGTTCGGTTAAAACCCTTTACGGCACGGACAAATTTTGTTAGTAATATGAGAAATTATCGACTAATACCGGAATTTACACTGTTTAAAATCTTGTGTCCTTGTTTGAACCAAAGTTTTGTGTTCAGTAGCTGCCACTGTAAGGTGGTGAAATCATGAACTAATATTTCGAACTCATGTAGTTCCAATAGTTGGAATGAGGTTGAAATAGGAAGCTCCAGATGTTGGTACGAGATTTCACCATCTTATGGTGGTAGTTATTGAGCACCAAACTTTGGTTCAAACAAGGAGAAGTGATCAACAGTGTTGAAACAACTTTTTGAGGTAATAACAAGTCCGTAATTTAAGTTTTCATTGTAAAAGCAAAATTTGATTAAAATATTGTTGGTGCAGTTTGCAAGTTTGGAATTAAAATTAGGTATCCTGGGCTGAGCACACTGTGCCGGGAAGAGTTAAAAGTTTGAAACTGAATTCCTTTTTAACAATGAAGAGTTAAAAAATTTAAAAGTTGCATAAAAATGTACAATAATTCAAAAACCATAGTAAACTTTAATGAAATAAGTCAAAATTTACTATAATGGACTAAAACCGAGTTCCTTTTAACAATGGGGACTTAAAAACACTATTAGTTGCATAAAAATATAAAAATTTTCAAAAACCGCTGTAAAGTTTAAATAAAATAGTGGGCTAAAGTCAGATTATTTTTATTGATGTAAAAAAATCACATCGAAACGTGAAAAACGAAAAATTGCGTAACAAATCAATTCTTGGATTCGAAGTATCAAAATAATGCTTTAGCACACCTGAGTTACTCAATTATTACAGTCATTAAAAATCGTATTTTTTGTAAAAATTAAATCCTTTAAATTATCGAAAAACTAATCTATAAGATCTAATCTAGGAGAGTTGCCAGATCTATACTCGATTTATATTCCTGCCAAATTTATTCTTCTGCGTTCAAACAGAAATATACTCGGAATATTACGTTATCGGCTCAGTTATTACGACATTAAAATCATAATTTTGTTAAATCATTGTAATTATGTAATTATTTCACAATAGTCGAGACGCAGCTAAGGTTGTTCCGTAGTTTCATCGCCTCGGATCCAATCCTTCCCGCTTTCAGTGTCTTTTATTAGCATCCGATGCTATTTCTTTCAGACAAGCTAAAATGACGTGTCATCAGCCCTGAATTTTCTAGTCAACCGATTTTGATAATTATTTTTTTAAATGAAATCTATTTATTTGTAGTTGTGCCCATTTTAATTATTTTTTAATTTATTTCCATTTTTATATTTTATTTTTAATTTTAAAAGCTTTTTCATGACATTTCTTCAAAATGGTGGCAACACAGTTTAGCTTTTCTCTCGATAATAAAAATTTATTTTCTAAAATAATTGCGTATAATTATGCACTAATTGAGTTAAAAAAATATATATTTACTGAGAAATAATATTAATAATGTAAATAAAATGACAGAAAATAATTTATGATAAAAATTAATGTCTAAATCAAAATAAGAGAAATTTCAAATGAGGAAAATTATGTCATTCAGCAACCAGATAAAAGGGAATTACAATATTATTATGGATGCCTTTTTCATAAACAGTAACTTTTAAAGAACATTTGAAGACGTCACTATTTAAAACATCGTATTTTTACTCATAACGATATTAGGTAACTACTCTGTTATCCCGTCGACCAATTTCGCCAAATTATACAAATCGCCACTTTAATAGCCAAATTATACATATTGACATAATTTTTAATTTAAATAACAAAAAAATAAATAATTAGTAGAATATTAATAAAAATATTAATAAAAAGTTGAAATAAAAATCACTTAATGACATTTTAAACACATGAATCGTATTTAATGTCATTGAATGTGACATTCACGATCATCCATTATTGGCAGTTAATCTTATAGTTTGGCGATAATTTTTTGGTCGATGGGATAACCTAGTATTACCCAATATTACTTTTTTTTTTTTTTTTTTTTAAATAAAGCTATTTTTCTGTAAGTGCATATAAAATAAAATTTCTGGATTTCGCCGGCACTCATATTACAATTTTAACTGTAGAAGTGCGAATATTTGAATGCAAAATTGTAACTGGCAAATTTGACATTTACTTTGTAAATATATTTATTACATATTGATTCAATAATGTAATTACTTTTGCTTTTTTAAAAACCAAATCGATCGGGTCTTCTAAACATTTCATTCGTCGAATTCGACGGGATTCCATTCGTTTTATTGTTAAATTGCATTTCCTTTTACTCAGAGTCTATAAAAAAGCGTTTAAACTAAAGAAAAAACTCGTTTTTGATGAATCTGGTCAATGAAGAAGTAGCACGTCAAATTGTATCTCTTTATTATTCCGCAATTCCAATGTCTCAGAGAGAAATTGCTATTCAGTTGGGTATTTCACGCCGTTCTGTTTGCTATTATATTGATAAGCACAAGAAAAATGAAGTTAGTTCATTGCAATCTAAACGGGGTAGCCCTTCTATAAAAAACTTCTATCGATTTTTTTCTAATCGGAGGCGAAACTGAATTCTGCAATGGTAGAATCTACATACATCTTGTTTCTGTAATTTTGCTTAAAAATGTGTCGATATGAAATTTTCATTATTTTTCTATTATTCTAGAGAGTCGGATTTTTCGGGAATTCACAGAAACCGCCAATTGCTGTGGGAGCGGCCAACGACCCCGAGTTCTCTAGACTGGAATAAAGAGAAAATGAAAAAATTGATACCGGGCACATCTAAAAACAGAATTATACAGACAATTTAAAGACACTGAAAATCAGGAAGGATGGGTCTGAAGTGGTGAAGATAGTGGACAGAAATATGTCTCGCTTATTAGTCGTATAAAGCGAATCCTTTTTAGGCAAAGAGTGGAACGCATAAAAGTTGATAAATTTCGCTCTATTAGTTTCCCACTAGTATAAGTATTTCTTACCTGTTGTTCTTTTTCACCTAAAGAAAGCGACAAGAACTCACTAACAAGGAAGGTCTCCATACGGGCATACCCCGAAAAATCTGAAAAAATTACAGAATGTTCTCCTCGTATACGTTTATAAAAAAAAATTTGGCGGAAACTCCATTGAGTAACCGTAAAAAAATAATGAAAATTTCGTTATTTGGCGATTTATCGCCGGTTGGCGAAGGAATGTAATTTTAAGAAATACTTTATGTCAAATACACTTTAAGAAAAAAAAAGGTTTTATGTTGAACTTGTTTTGAGAAATTTAATGTTAATAACTTTAGTTTTGTAAGCTGTAGTTTATATTAAGTATAATTTTGTTATATCGATATTTGTATGTATTTATATTTAAATTTAATCATCAAAATTTAAGATTTATAACGAAATTCATAATTTAAATAAATTCATAATTTTAATTCATAATTAAATTTGCTTCAAGTTCAAAGTCCTATTGAGAATAGTAGATTAGATTTTGTTGCTATGGAAACATCTATCTTTTATTTTTGTATACGCTTAAATTTATGAAGATAATTTTTCTCAATATTATTATTTTTTTTTATCTATAAAAATATTTTTTCCAGTGATTAATTAAATAGTTACTTCAACAAGTAATATATATATGTAATACAATATGTATATAATATATTAAAATCTCTTATTGTTTATGTTTAAATTCATTAAATACCATTTACACGTATTCTAATTATCCAAGAGTTTTGAGTTGCATTATAATCGTTTGCTTTTGGCGAAGAAAAAGGCTGCTCGCCAAATCGAGTGACTCTTTCGTCTTTTCACGCAAAATATTCAAAAATATTTTATTTTTTTACATTTTTTCTAATGTAATTCCGCCGCTAATTTTGACTGATCCTTTATTACCTACATAAGTACTTTAATTAGCATTTTTTTCATAAAATTTGGAGTATGCCCAGTATGGAGACCTTCGTTGTAAGCAAGAATCACTCTCTCTGTAAATTTTGAAAATAAAGATTGATAAAATTTGTTTCATTTTTGTTTGTTATTGAGTAATTCATGAAACACATTCGGTGGTTGAGTAATCTCACAGATTGGGTAATCACAGTGATTGAGTGATCTCTGAGATTGGGTAATCACAATGATTGGGTAATCACAGTGATTGAGTGATCACAGTGATTGGGTAATCTCAGAGATTGGGTAATCACAGTGATTGAGTGATCTCTGAGATTTGGTAATCACAGTGATTGAGTGATCTCTGAAATTGGGTAATCTCTGAGATTGGGTAATCACAGTGATTGGGTAATCTCTGAAATTGGGTAATCACAGTGATTGAGTGATCTCTGAAATTGGGTAATCACAGTGATTGAGTGATCTCTGAAATTGGGTAATCACAGTGATTGGGTAATCTCAGAGATTGGGTGATCTCAGAGATTGAGTGATCTCTGAGATTGGGTAATCACAGTGATTGAGTGATCTCAGAGATTGGGTAATCACAGTGATTGAGTGATCTCAGAGATTGGGTAATCACAGTGATTGAGTGATCTCAGAGATTGGGTAATCACAGTGATTGAGTGATCTCAGAGATTGGGTGATCACAGTGATTGAGTGATCTCAGAGATTGGGTGATCACAGTGATTGGGTAATCACAGAGATTGAGTGATCTCAGAGATTGGGTGATCTCTGAGATTGGGTAATCACAGTGATTGGGTAATCACAGTATTGGGTAATCTCTGAGATTGGGTAATCACAGTGATTGGGTAATCACAGTGATTGGGTAATCTCTGAGATTGGGTAATCACAGTGATTGGGTAATCTTAGAGATTGGGTAATCACAGTGATTGAGTGATCTCAGAGATTGAGTGATCTCTGAGATTGGGTAATCACAGTGATTGAGTGATCTCAGAGATTGGGTAATCACAGTGATTGAGTGATCTCAGAGATTGGGTAATCACAGTGATTGAGTGATCTCAGAGATTGGGTAATCACAGTGATTGAGAGATTGGGTAATCACAGTGATTGAGTGATCTCAGAGATTGGGTAATCACAGTGATTGAGTGATCTCAGAGATTGGGTAATCACAGTGATTGAGTGATCTCAGAGATTGGGTAATCACAGTGATTGAGTGATCACAGTGATTGAGTGATCTCAGAGATTGAGTGATCTCAGTGATTGGGTAATCACAGTGATTGAGTGATCTCAGTGATTGAGTGATCTCAGTGATTGGGTAATCACAGTGATTGAGTGATCTCAGTGATTGGGTAATCACAGTGATTGAGTGATCTCAGAGATTGGGTAATCACAGTGATTGAGTGATCTCAGAGATTGGGTAATCACAGTGATTGAGTGATCTCAGAGATTGGGTAATCAAGTGATTGAGTGATCTCAGAGATTGGGTAATCACAGTGATTGAGTGATCTCAGAGATTGGGTAATCACAGTGATTGAGTGATCTCAGAGATTGGGTAATCACAGTGATTGAGTGATCTCAGAGATTGGGTAATGACAGTGATTGAGTGATCTCAGAGATTGGGTAATCACAGAGATTGGGTAATCACAGTGATTGAGTGATCTCAGAGATTGGGTAATCACAGTGATTGAGTAATCTCGAGATTCAGAGAAGAAAAGAAGAGAACACTAGAATAAAAGATGAACAAAAACAAATTTTATAAAAATTTATTTTTAAAATTTACAAACCAAATCAATTTATCTAGCTTGTTTTTTTCTAGCTTGTTCTTGGGGTTCTTGGCTGAAAAGCAACAGGTTTATCACATGGATTTAAGTATGATCGACATTATTTAGAGCAAAATTTACTAACTTTTATGCATTTCCCTTGTATTGTAGCTTTTATTGAACACTTTCCTTGTAATAAACACTATATTCCTTGTAACTTCCTAGTATTCCTTCTATAACCTGTATTCCTTGTTTTCCTTGTATTCCTGAAAAAAAGAGTTACGACAGTTACCTCATGACACAGAAATGAGTTAAACAATATTAAATAAATAGTATAGAGAGCACAATTGTTATTGTGATAGAAAGCATAATTGTTATTGTCATATATCGCTAGATCATCGAATTTCTATATTGTGTTCCGGTGTACCAAAGACACTTTTTTTTTCTTCGTAACCGAAAATGTAGCACTAAACACTGAACAAATGTGTCGTTCGTATTGGATATATTTAATTAATTTATATTACTTTTAAATTTATTGCATTTAAATTACAAAGATACACAAATAGAACACTTACAATGTTTGTGTCATATATAGGATGATGGTCACAACAACAGGTGGCGTTGTTATGCTGAAATTTTCCGATTCCTTTCCCTATTTTTCCGGCTTTACCTTAAGAACTAATGCGCGAATTTTCATCAAACTTCAGATTCAGGTATTGCTTGGTAAATATTATTGATGATTGTGTTTTGGTGTAAATCACGCAACATTTGATGCATTTATGCTCAATTTTTCGTGATATCCGATTTTCATACCTTTAGAATCATTCACAATGGAATTAAATATTGAATATGATTGTTTGGCAATATATAGCGTTTGTCTGGTAGTGTGAATTTCGAAGTATTAACATGCATAAGATAAAAGGAAATTTTGGGATTGCCACATGTTTTCTAGTAATATCATGTCTGCGAAAATTATCAATTAAATCAATTAAAAAATATATATGCAACTGATGTTGGAAAATGAAGTTTTCGCCTAATTGGCATCTGAAAAAAAATCGCGCTAATATGATGTGTATACGACATCTGTGCCGGGTCACCATGCGAGACATAAAAATGTCTCGCATGGTAACCCGGCTATTGTTGTTTGTTTTTTAATAAACTTTTTATTTTCTTTTTAAAATGATATAAATTGTTTTATCCTTTGATTCTTAATTAGACTTTTTTTATTTATTATTATTTCTTTTTAAAATAATAGAAAACAATTAAAATATATATACGTAACTGGTATTTGAAAATGAAGTTTTCGCCTAACTAGCGTCAGAAATAAATTGCGCCAATGTGATGCGTATATGACATATGTGCCAAATCGCCATCTTCTTGAACTCGTGCTCATATTGTGTGTACATGACATCTGTGCTATATTTATTTAATATAGATATACATACATTAATACATAATATATACACCTATAAATAAATATTATGTACCTGTATATATTTCCAAAATTTTACATATTTAATATATTTTTAATGTATGTCAAATTAAAACAAAAGTTGTAAAGATTTCAGAAGAAATATGCTAAATGCAAAAAATTACATAAAAGAACTTAATAAAGTCCATTCCAGTAATTAAAAAGCATCCCCAAAAGCTGGGGATCGCAATGACATCGATTTATTTAATGCCAAAAAAAAGTTTGCTAAAAAAACCAGAACAGGATATGGAACTCTTCCCCTCTTGCGCCAACCAGAACAGGATACGGACCTCGGGAAGAGTTCTATATCCTGTTCTGGCTGACGCGATTACCGTAAAAATCGAAAACGCCGACAAAAATCCGTTTTAGTAACATATCAGATTTCTCAAGATTGTAGAAAAACATGATTTTTAAGTAATTAAACATATTTTTTCTTAATAAATTTATGTATGTCACATCTTTAAAAAATATACAATGTTTATGAAAATATTTTTATGTACATACATTTGTAATCTATATATATAAAAGAAAGTCTGGATTTCGTATTAATCACAGCACAAAAAAAACCTGCCGAATTTAAAATCTTGAAAATTGGAGTAAAAATACTTCTGATAACATCGAGTGCCGCTAAGAAGGGATTTTCGAAAATTCCACCCCTAAGGTGGTTAAAAAAAGGTCCCTCCTTTTAAAAAATTTCTTAAAAATCGTCTTTTGTAGTTATTTTTCAACTGATAACATATTTTAGTGTATTTGATCATGCTGAATCGAGTGATACCAAGCAAATACTTTAAAGTTTAGTAGTTCGCGAGATACTTCACATTTTCCTGATTTGGCGATTTCTTCGGCGCAAAAACCTAAAACTTTCAATCCTTATCTATATATATAAAAGAAAGTCTGGATTTCGTATTAATCATGACACAAAAAAAAATCTACCGAGCCAAAAATTTTTAAAATTGTGGTAAAAATACTACTTATAACATCGAGTGCCGCTAAGAAGGGATTTTCGAAAATTTCACCCCTAAAGGGGGGGGGGGGGTAAAAAAAAGAACGATCATTTAAAAAATCCTTTAAAATCGGCTTTTGTAGTTGTTGTTTAACATATCATATTTAAGTGTAGTTTTTCATGCTGAATCGAATGGCACTAAGCAAATTCTTTTAAAACCATTAGTTCGTGAAATACTTCACATTTTCCAAATTTGGCGATGTCTTTGTCGCTAAAACCTGAAAATTTCAATCTTTATATATATATATATATAAAAGTCTGGATTTCGTATTAATCATCGTAAAAAAAATCTATTGAACCTACAATTTTGAAAAAGAGATCTATAATCAGGTTAACATGATTATATACGCTAAATTTAGTTATCTTAATATAAGATAAAACGCAAAGTGAAATTTCTTTCCGGCCGCTTATAACTTATGTTCAACTAGATATATTTTAATGGAACTTACATTGTGTTGTATAATTTCTGATAAATTTTGTAACATATAAAATATAGCATTTTACGTTGTTTAATTGACTACTTATGGAGATGTTTTAAATCAGATGAACCCAATTACAAAAGGTTGGCTTTATTTAAAAGGTTCCGCTGAATGAATTTTTATTTGATTAAAACTGTCAACATGCTGTCCGCTGCATCATTCATTGGTGACTAACATTGAACTTTCCGTTTAGATGACTGATTTTTCACCGATGACAAACAGACTAATATATGATATAAAACTAAAAATTACTATGATATAAAAATATCTTTTAAAAAACTGACCAGCGTAGCGGGCGAAGGCTACTAGTATATCTGTAAAATTACATTTAAAGATATACATATATACACCTATAAATAAATATTATATACATATCCATGTTTTATAATTTTACATATTTTATTATAGCTTAATGTATTATAGTTGTTATATGTAGTAAAATAAAAGCTGTAAATTTTTCCGTAATAAAATACACAAAAAAAATTGATAAAGTCCATTCTCGTAGTAAAAAAGCAACCCCGAATGGTAGAGATCACAAGCATTTTTGTAGATCCCACTGAAGCTAGCACAGGGAAGTAAATACAGACTTCTGATTGGTTGAATAATTTAAAGAGCAATTGTTGTTTGTAAATAAATCATTCTGAATGTGTATCTACATATTAGCGGAGTATATATGTATATCATATTAAAATAACAACAAGAAGAAAAAACAATTTTTAAAAATAATAAAGTACAATTGGGTTTGTAAATATCGCGTAATTCACGCCGTAAAGAGAAAATGTGATTATTGTTTGTAAATAAACTGTTCTGAATTCGGAAGTACGTATTAAGGCATATATGTGAATATCATGTTAAAATAATGAAGAAGGAATTTCTATTTTATTTTTATGATTTTTTTAAAGTGATACAAAACATTTGAGGAACATCATTTTTAACTTCTTTAATTTTAAATTCCAGAAAATCTTTCCTTTATCTATCAATGCATATATAAAACCAGAAGGAAATTAATCAAAATTCATGTTTTAAAATATTTTGAAACATAAACTGATGATTAAATAAACGTAAACTCAAAAATGAACCAAAACAAAATGTTCTTTTAATTGTTCAAATAATCAGAAGCCCGTATTTTCTTCCCTATGCTAGCTTCGGTGGGATCAGCAAAAATGCAGATCGCAACCACAACGATTCATTTAATGCCCAAAAAATCAGATCAGAGTATGGAATTCTTCCCCGAACTCATCCCTACGGATGTCATATAGGTATTATATTGGCGCGATTGCAGGAAAATGGCGATTTTATTCCTCATTTGGTAACCTAATTATTTTGTTTTCAACAATTTATTAAAAAAGAAACGGCAGTTGAAGCAATAAATAAATAGTTATAAACAATAAACATAATAATAAATGTAGTAATAAATATAAATGTCACAATAAATTGTATATATGAACACTTTTCGCAATATTCAAAAACAAAGTTTCTACAGAAATTGGCGGGGGTAAAATTGCGCCAATGTGGATCAGATATAACATCTGTATCACATATTTTTTTATTATGACGGAAAAACATAGTTTATAAATACTTATAAGCGTATATTTATTTGGTGCAGATGTTATATACACATCAAATTGACGCATTTTTTTTCTGATGCCAATTTGACAGGAATTTTTTTTCGAAACAACATTTACATACAGTGGCGGTCAAAAGTTTCCGGCCAGTTAGTTTCTTCGATTTATTTACCGAAAGGTTTCAGCGTAGAAGAAGCACAATTGCTTCAAAAGTTAGGAATATGTGAATGACCTCTGACCACGTGATCATTTTGACTGGACACTGAAGATGCTTCATGCAAAAGGATTCGAAGTTCGCGTGTGCAAAAGTTTCCGGCCACTCATCATTCCTTGGTTTTTATCTATCGGTAAACTGTTTTTGGTTATGTTTATCAATGAATCAACGTGTATAGCATAATCTGAATTCAAAATTGGAAAGTTCAACAATTATTGTTCATAAATGTGCGATTAGTTTGTCGCTAAAAGGCCAATCTTCTCTAGGTATTGAGGCAAAATTAATGATCGGTAAAATCGAACGTAAACGATATTTAAATATTATATAAAGATGGATGTGGACTTCAGGACTTTCAGAGGTCCGGGAGATCCCGGAAAATTACTATTCCTGTGGACAAAATTATCAGGAGAAAAACAATTGATAATCTGCATAAAAATTCCGCTACAATATACTGCGATTTACGGAATGAAAATATTGCTGAAATATGTTAATCTACCGTATCAGTATGCTGACGTGATGCATAGCTTTATGGAAGAGTCAATGTTAAAATTTTTTCAGAATTAAAAAAAAAAAATACAAACGTACCCGATTGGCGTTTTCCAAAAAACGCAAAGTCTGGTCAAGTGAAAACTGGAATAAAGTTCTATTTTTCCATCAATCAATTTCGAAACAGTTTTGGAAGTGATGGCAGACACAACACCCGATGACCTAACAACAAAAGATGTGATTCAACGTATGTTATTCCTACAATGAAGCGCGGCGGTGGACACGTTATGCCGTGGGGAGTATTTTCTTGAAAAAGTGTCGGTCTGTTATTTGAAATCCACTGCTAGGTGAATGATACAACGTATAAGGATATCTTGCAAGACTATTTTCTGCCTTATTAGAGAAGAACATTTGGTCGTGACTATTTTTCTTAACATAACAACATAAATAATGTATGTACCTCGATAAGCAATGGTTTTCGCACAAAAAATTTCGTTTTTGAAATGATCAGCCCAAGCGCCCAACATGAATCCAATAGAAAATCTTTGAAAAGAAGTTACAAAAGTCTGCGGAACTGTGAATATTCCAACTCAGCCGAAATTTCGCCAAAATTGCAAGAAATGTAAAAAAAACGTACCTACCATAGACAATCTTTAACCGTTGATTGTATGAATGTCACGTTGTTGCGCCGCAGTACTTATTACTAATGCTAATAAAATAGTAATACGATAAAATACTAATTGTAAATGTTGTTCACTATAATTTTCTATTACAATACCACTTTTTTACAAACTTGTGAGGGTGGCCGGAAACTTTTGAGAACATGCGTTTTCCTTTATACTTAATTTTGTCAGTTAAATTTATTGATATTTACATGTTCTTCTATAAGTAAGTTCCTAACTATTACGTCAATAAAATGTATAAATATCACTTTGAGATTCCTCTTCATATGGGTATATTTACAAATTAACTGAAAAATTTTTGCTGGCCGGAAACTTTTGACCGCCACTGTATATATAAATTAGACTGAAATAACTTTCTTCTATCTTATGCATGTTAATGCTTCAAAGTTTGGGCACAGATGTCATATACGCACCACATTTGCACGTGTTTTTTCTCCCGCCAAATTGGCATAGCACATCCGTTAGTTTTAAGTTTATAAATTTGTTAGTGAAATAAGATGGGAAAAATTACAGATTTCAATGAAATGTGCTGATTAAATGATGCAATGCATGCATTCAACATAGCTATAAGTATTAATAATTACAATTCATTGTGAAAATTATGCTTACTATTTTCTTACTTATTAAGTTTATTATTTGTAACTATACAGGGTGTCCCCTCTCAACGGTGGCCAATGGCTAATTTCTAAGCCGTTGGTCATAGACATATAGTTCCAATTGCAAAAATGCTTTAAAAAAGGCAAAGAATTGTTTTTTGAGCGATTTTGGTCAAAAAAATATTTTACTAAAAAAATTACGAAAATTAAATTTTTATACGGTCCCCCGGTCCTATAAGTGATATTTAGTAAATTTTTTCAACACTCTAGCAAGTAATACAGAAAAGGTCCCATTCATGTAACATTAAAATTGACCGAGTTATGAAACTTTAAATTTCATTACTTAAACCACTTTTCTATAGCTGAAAACGGATGAGTTCGACTGAGCTTTAAGGGAGCGTACACTAAGTGCTTAAAGTATTATAAAGGGAGTCGATTTCCAACGCTGTTCAAAGGCTACTTCCTAAACTATTTGTCACAGACATATAGTTCCAATTACAAAATGTTTTAAATGAGCACTGTCACCGTAATAAGTTTTACGGTAGTGGTAATTATAATTAATTAACTTCTAGATTGGTTATTAAAATAACTGAAGACATGAATTTCAAAATTCTCTTTATCGAAAAAATTAAATTTTGGGAAATAGCGAAAAAACGTTAAATGCATCTATTGGTTTTCATTATAAATTTTGAGATTGCATTGTTACAATAGTGGAGGTTTGTATAGACTGATAGAGAAATCAAAAAGCGATAAGTCGAGTTTTGAAATTCATATCCTCAATTGTATTTTTACGTATGTTTTATTTTGTAAGCAAATAAAGCTGATTCTTTTCGTGATTTTATTTTAAAAAGGTATGTTATTTTGATAAGCTTTTATTTTATTCATAGTTTTCGTATGTCAATTTTCCTAGTTCTAAACTTATATTCAAATTTTAACTCACTTCCAAATATTTGATTGAGGTTCAATTTCCATACTTATTTAAACCCGATGACAATATAATATTAATACGATTTTAGGTGCGTTCCATTTATTTATTTTATAGGACTACATCAAATTCTATTAGGTTAAGTAATCTAATAGAGCTTTGAATATGTATCATTTTGTAGCGATTTGTGACTGTTGCTTTTCATAGTTTAATTTAACAAAATTTCTGTTATTTTTTTACTTATATTTTTAGAAGAAGTTGCATATTTTACTTTAGCATGTAAATGTCAACAAAAATTCAGAAACAACATTGTAAAAAAAATTTTTTACTCTCAATGTTTAAAGTTAAGTTTTCTATCTGATGTTTATTTTTATTTCCAGTAAATTTGTGACTGACCCCTATTTTGCAGCAAAAAATATGCTTCAACTTTGAACAGCTATAACTCGGTCAATTTTGATCGCAGAGGAATGGGACTTTTTTTGTCTTACTTGTTAGAGTAGTGGTAAAAATTTTCTAAATATCACTTATAGGACCGGAGGACCGTATAAAAATTTAATTTTCGTAATTTTTTAGTAAAACTTTTTTTGACCTAAATCGCTTAAAAAATAATTCTTTGCCTTTTTTAAAACATTTTTGCAATTGGAACTATATGTCTATGACCAACGGTTTAGAAATTAGCCATTGGCCACCGTTGAGAGGGGACACCCTGTATATTTATCGTTTCCCTTTTTATGGAATTGATGTTTATTAGGATGAGCGAAGCGAATCCTCTACTAGTCCACTCAAATTACAATTTGTAGTACGCTTTACAAAAAAACTATTGAATATTTTAACTTCAAATTAAACACAAAAATAAATTATGATCTGTAGATTTGCAGAATATAATTTTTTTACAGTAAAACGTTAAAAAAATTATTATTTTAATTAATTTATTTTACATGCATTTCCAATACGGACGCATTTTAGCAAATAAATAAAAAATGAAACGCGTATATTTTCAGAAAAAAAAAAGTTTAAATCATGGAGTAAATAATTATAGATAGAATCATGATTAATTTATTAAATAAAACATGTTTTCATTATCCCGCAAAACCGTTTGCACAGATGACACTTAAACATTTCAAAAAAATTGTATTATGGATTTTTTTTTTTTTTTTTTTTTTTTTTTTTTTGTAAACTGGCAACAAAATAATTGTAAACAAATAAAATTAATTCTTAAATTTGTTATATAAATGAAAAATTAAAAGATCTGCGTGAAGTTGTTGGTTCAAGCTCTTTATAAATATTTTTGCGAAGGTCGTATTGTGGCTAAATAATATCGACTCATTAATCAGAAGGATTTTATAGAAAAATAAGACTTTAATAAGTTCGCAAACACAACAATAATTATTCGTGAAAACGTCACTGCGAGAATGAGAAAGCGCTTCGTTAAAAGGTAATTCCATTAATTGAGTTGCCATTCGCAGAAAGTAAAAAGTTCTCCCACGCGGAGAGAATTACAGCAATTCTCATACGCTAACATGTATAAAAACGAAGAAATTAAAATAAAATGTTTTACAGTTAAAAATTCATAGTATCAACGAAAGCAGATTTCAAATGTTTTTTCCAGAAAATAGGATTTTGAAGAAGTAACTTTCTTCAAGCTTTCTTCAAATATATTATTCTAAAAAACCTATCAAAGATTATCGGATGTTGATTACAAAGATTGCAAACATGCATATTTCAAACAATTAAAAAACACCAGTGGCTACTTGAAATTGTAAAAACATCTTTAAAAGAGCTTTTAGTTGAAAATTTAAAAAAAAAATTGTAAGAGTTTGCTTCGAAAATATCTTATTATGTCAGTTTTACATCATAAATAAAAAATTAAAATGTGCCAAAACATAAAATAACTTTTTTGTTTAATAAAGATGCAAAAATAATAATAAAAAAAATATTGTTACTTTCAAATATCTGTTTTATAAAATAATGCTTCGCGAATCCAAACAAAGCATGGCTTTTGCTAGTTTACTGTTATTTTTTATTTTAATTCTTTAAATTATTTTTATTATAATGTACATCAATAATTATTTATAATGAAACTAATTTATTTATTTTTATTTCCTTTTTAAAATACTAGAATCTCTTTTATTTTTTTAACCTAATTTTATTTTTATAGTGCAATAAAAAAAATCACATGCTGTTATTTCATGCAATTTCCAACATATATTAAAAAACAAAATTTTTCGCCAAATTGGCAGGGGAAAAACACGTACAAATATGATGCGCATATGACATCTGTGCCAAAGTTGACTACCACAGTGCCAAAATTTAATGACAATTTGGTAGTACTTAGTTATCTCGTCGACCAATTTCACCAAATAATACAAATCACCAAACTAACAGCCAAATTATACATATTGACATAATTTTTATGTTAAATAACGACGGAAACAAATAATTAGTACATTAATAAAAATACAAATAAAAAGTCGAAATAAAAGTTACTTAATGGCGTTTAAAATACGTGTATCGTATTTAATGTCATTGAATGCGACGTTCACGATCATCTATTATTGGCATTTAATCTTATAATTTGCCGATGGTTTTTTGGTCGACGGGATAACAAAGTAGTACCGATGGCATGACATTTCATGCATTAGTTTTTAAAATAGAACTAAGGCATGGAATTTCATGATGCATGGATTATCTAAATGCATTAACTATTGCAGATATCTGGAAAGTGCACCATAAAAACACCACATGTTGGGCGATGAATACCAAAATATAAGCAACAATAATATTTATCAAGCTATACTTAAATCTGAAGCTTCATCAAAATTCCTGTATATTACTTGAATATAAATTTTTATGAAATTCCGTTTATTAGTTTTTGAGATAGAGTGCTCATAAAATTTATTTTACGTACAGATAGACAGAATCATAGACTCATACAATCATAAACAAATTTTTTCGGAATCTCTAACCCCTAAAACGTGTAAATCCGTCAAAAAAAACGGAATGTGAAAATCTTTACGAATTCAATAATTTCTTATTGTAAAGATAGAAGGGAATAATAAATATAAATAAATAAGAATAAGGATAATTTCATACAGTTTCGTGTACGTATATATTACATATAGTGAAATACATATGGAATAGTTATTACCTGAGCGTATTCTTCTTAATTATATGTATATAAACATTTTGAACAATATAAGCGTTCTAGGATTCCCTTTGTCATCTTCTTCTACCTTTACAAGAAGAAAGTTTTGAATTAGTAAAAATTTTCGACTTCGAGTTACAAGTTTTAGGGGTCGATGATACCAAAAAACATGTTTTTACAAAATGACTGTATGTCGGAACTCTTCCTCTACTGCATTCATTAATATACATAACATACATTAATGTATATATAAAATACATAAATCTCACTCATTTAATTAAAAATACTGATAAGATGTAATACGTAAACCAACACTCTTTAGAAACGTTTTACACTCTTGGCCGAATTCAGGTGCAGACGGAGTAAACCGTTTTTAAATTTTTCTTAATGGTATTAAAATGGGTACTACTTGGTTATCCCGCCGACCAAAGCACTATCGCCAAACTATAAGATTAAATGTCAAAAATGGCTAATGGGAATGTCACATTCAATGGCATTAAATACGATACACGTATTTGAAACGTGTTTGTCATTAAACGATTTTTATTTCGACTTTTTATTTGTATTGTTATTCTATTGTTTTCTTTTTCATTATTTAAACTAAAAATTATGTCAATATGTATAATTCGACTATTAGTTTAGCGATTTGTATAATTTGGCGAAATTGGTCGACGAAGTAACCAATTAGTACCTTAAAATGCTTTAGGACCTTAAAGAATTTAGGCTTTTATTTCTGTGTGCCTACAATTAGAATCTATGAGATGCTTTTTAGCTCACAGGCTATTATAGCCTGAGAGCTTATGTGCCCGTCCGTTCTGTATGTATGTGCGTAACGCGATAACTCATGATAAAAATATCGGATCCACTTGAAATTTTGTATATAGGTATATCCTGATAAGGCGCTTCCCTGATTAGTTTTTGGAGTTCATTCGATGTGTATAAGAGGGGGAACGGGGGGCTCATGCCCCTCCCCTTAATGGATATAAATGGGTTTGTCATGCAGAATTAAGTTTTTGTCCAAAATTTAGATATAGGATCATTCTGATGAGGCGATTCCGTGACTGTTATTATGTGTTCATTGAATAAGTATAAACAAGGGGAACGGGGGGCTCATGCCCCCCCTTAATTGATATAAACGGGATTTTCATGCAGAATTAAGTTTTCGTTCAAAATTTAGATATAGGATCATTCGGATGAGGCGATACCGTGGCTGTTATTATGTGTTCATTGAATAAGTATAAACAGGGGGAACGGGGGGCTCATGCCCCTCCCCTTAATTGATATAAACGGGTTTTTCATGCAGAATTAACAGTTTTTGTCCAAAATTTAGATATAGGATCATTCTGATGAGGCGATTCTGTGTCTGTTATTATGTGTTCATTGAATAAGTATAAACAGGGGGAACGGGGGTCTCATGCCCCCCCCTTAATTAATATAAACGGGTTTTTCATGCAGAATTAAGTTTTCGTTCAAAATTTAGATATAGGATCATTCTGATGAGGCGAGTCCGTGGCTGTTATTAGGTGTTCATTGAATAAGTATAAACAGGGGTAACGGGGGTTCTAATGCCCCTCCCCTTAATTGATATAAACGGGATTTTCATGCAGAATTAAGTTTTCGTTCAAAATTTAGATATAGGATCATTCGGATGAGGCGATACCGTGGCTGTTATTATGTGTTCATTGAATAAGTATAAACAGGGGGAACGGGGGGCTCATGCCCCTCCCCTTAATTGATATAAACGGGTTTTTCATGCAGAATTAACAGTTTTTGTCCAAAATTTAGATATAGGATCATTCTGATGAGGCGATTCTGTGTCTGTTATTATGTGTTCATTGAATAAGTATAAACAGGGGGAACGGGGGGCTCATGCCCCCCCCCCTTAATTAATATAAACGGGTTTTTCATGCAGAATTAAGTTTTCGTTCAAAATTTAGATATAGGATCATTCTGATGAGGCGAGTCCGTGGCTGTTATTAGGTGTTCATTGAATAAGTATAACCAGGGGTAACGGGGGTTCTAATGCCCCTCCCCTTAACTTGCATAAATGGATTTTTCAATCAGAATTGTCAGATTTCGTTCAAATCTCTGAATAGTTTTGGAAGTTTAATGGTTAAGTATAAAAGAAGGGAATAACTCCTCTTAAATTATATAAATGCTAAATGGGTTTTTATTAAGAATTATCCGATTTGCTCTGAATTTTGGATATAGATTTTTTAATATGATAAAGCATGTACTTGATAGTTTAGGAAGTTCAAGGATTAAGTATAAAAAAGGAGAAAGGGGAGAGCTGTTACCCCTTCTTAATTTTTTTTTTTTTTCGAACGGAATTAACGAAAATACAAGGCTGTAATGTACAATTAGTATGCGTAGCCTGTGAGCTCAATGCCATCAGTTTAACTGGGCAATATTCTTTTTATTTTTTAAACCATCGGCGTCATAAAAACACTTTTTTTTACCTCAAAGTACTGTTTGTAATATACATTTATTTGCATACAAAAAAGGCACAGAAGTCATATATGCAGAACAAAGACGCGCTTGGAACAAAATGGCGATTTTGTTGCAAGCTAATAAAAACAAGTTGGAAATTGCACGTGAAGCGTAGAAAATGAGGTGCGTTCGTACGATAACGAAGTTTTAATAATAATACTCGCATATATCAATCTCATAAAATTGTAAATAGTAAATTACAATTAAAACGCTCACCAAACAATGTTCTCCCTATACCATTAGGTAATGGAATACTTTTGTGTGGCGTTGTAAATCAATAACAAATGTTCTTTGCACCACAAATTATGTAAAATGTATATTATCATATGTACTTTATAGTTGCATATAAATTTTATTAAATTCGAATGAGTATAACACAATTAAACTGCATTTGAAACATTTTTCCCAATTGACCGTAATGTAACGGAATACTTTTGATTGTCCCTGTAATTAATCTATGCATCCGATATTCATAAAATTTGAAATAAATCGACAAAATTATGTAATAATTATGTATTTTAAATTTCAAACGATTAACATGTATTTGAAACTTTTTTCCTCATTGACTGTAATGTAATGGAATACTTTTGATTGCCCCTGTAATGGATCTATGCATCCGATTTTCATAAAATTTGAAATGACTCGAGAAAATTATGTAATAATTATGTATTTTAAATTTCAAGAGATTCGGTTGGGTAGTTTTTGCGTTGTTATATGCGGACAGACAGACGGACGGACTGAACGACCACTATAGGTGCTACGTATTTACTTACGAACGCACCTAAAAAAGCTAATAATAATAATACTTAAAAAAAAAAACAAGATACGAAATTTTTTCCTAATTACATACTCCGGTGATAATTCCTAGAAAAAACTCAGGTACTTACGAGTTAACGCCACCTCATCAAAAGTTGCGCACAAAAAATGGCGTCAAAAATGAGCAAATAAAAAAATAAAAAAGAATATTGCCCAGTTAAACTGATGGCATTGAGCTCACAGGCTACGCATACTAATTGTACATTACAGCCTTGTATTTTCGTTAATTCCGTTTGAAAAAAAAAAAAACTTAAGAAGGGGAAACAGCTCTCCCCTTTCTCCTTTTTTATACTTAATCATTGAACCTCCTAAACTATCAAGTACATGCTTTATCATATTAAAAAACCTATATCCAAAATTCAGAACAAATCGGATAATTCTTAATAAAACCCATTTAGCATTTATATAATTTAAGAGGGGTTATTCTCCTCTTTTATACTTAACCATTAAACTTCCAAAACTATTCAGAGATTTGAACGAAATCTGACAATTCTGATTGAAAAATCCATTTATACAAGTTAAGGGGAGGGGCATTAGAACCCCCGTTCACCCTGTTTATACTTATTCAATGAACACCTAATAACAGCCACGGACTCGCCTCATCAGAATGATCCTATATCTAAATTTTGAACGAAAACTGTTAATTCTGCATGAAAATCCCGTTTATATCAATTAAAGGGAGGGGCATGAGCCCCCCGTTCCCCCTGTTTATACTTATTCTATGAACACCTAATAACAGCCACGGTATCGCCTCATCAGAATGATCCTATATCTAAATTTTGAACGAAAACTGTTAATTCTGCATGAAAATCCCGTTTATATCAATTAAGGGAAGGGGCATGAGCCCCCCGTTCCCCCTGTTTATACTTATTCTATGAACACCTAATAACAGCCACGGTATCGCCTCATCAGAATGATCCTATATCTAAATTTTGAACGAAAACTGTTAATTCTGCATGAAAATCCCGTTTATATCAATTAAGGGGGGGGGGCATGAGCCCCCCGTTCCTCCTGTTTATACTTATTCAATGAACACCTAATGACAGTCACGGAATCGCCTCATCAGAATGATCCTATATCTAAATTTTGAACGAAAACTCTTAATTCTGCATGAAAATCTCGTTTATATCAATTAAGGGGAGGGGAATGAGCCCCCCGTTCCCCCTCTTATACATATCGAATGAACTCCAAAAACAAATCAGGGAAGCGCCTTATCAGGATATACCTATATACAAAATTTCAAGTGGATCCGATATTTTTATCATGAGTTATCGCGTTACGCACGAACGAACATACGAACGTACATACAGAACGGACGGGCACATAAGCTCTCAGGCTATGATAGCCTGTGAGCTAAAAAGCACTAAAAATGGCATCAAAAATCAGCAAACAACAAGGCAACAAGTCCAAAAGATAACTGCTTGCGCGTGTGAACAACAAGATTGCTCTTTATTGGCACATTAGCGCAATTTCTGCTGCGGTGGCGTTAATACGTAAGTACCGAAACGGATTTTTATATTTTGGATGAGGCGAGTTTTGAAACTCACGTCATAATATATATATATATATATTAAAAAACAGGATTCATGAATCAAAAAAAATGTATGCATATATCACGATTTAAAATCAGAACATTATAGCTATCGAAGAAGAAATTGGCAACATTTCCCACTTTACAGCTGCTGTACTATTATAGGTAAAGTACCAAAAAGTGTTATAAAATTACTAACAAGGAAGGTCTCCATACTTGGCATATTCAGAATTTTTTGAAAAAAATACTAATTAAACTACTCATGTCGGTAATAAAGGATCAATCAAATTTAGCGTCGGAATTACAGTAGGAAATATGTAAAAAAATAAAATACTTTCGAATATTTGGCGTGAAAAGACCAAGTGGTGGGCGATTTGGCGAGCAGCAATCTCCCCCACCAGAAGCAAACAATTTTAATGTAACTGAAAATTGCTTCTTAATAGATTTTTTAAAATGCATTTAAATGGTATTTAATGAATTTAACCATAAACAATGAGAGAATTTAATATATTCTATACATGTACATATATTGTATTCCATATTTTTATTGTTTATTGCTGTAGTTATTTAATTTACGGCGCATATGTCATATACGCACCACATTTGCACCTGCTTTTTCTCCCGCCAATTTGGCGAAAATTTTGTTTTTAAATATAAGTTTCAAATTACATGCAATGTGTAAAATTGAAAGAGATTCTAGTATTTTAAGAAAGGAAATAATAAAAGTAAATAATGATATTTTGATATAAATAATTTTTGATATAGTATATAATAAAAATAATTTAAAGAATTAAAATAAAAAATAACAGAAAATAAACATGAATTTAATTTAAAAAAATGAACCAATAAATAAACAATTATAAATAATAAACTTAATAAGTAACAAAACAGTAAATATATATATATATTTCACAGTAAATCGTAAATACTAATACTGATAGCTATGTTGAATGAATGCAGTTGGGTGCTACTTTGATATACCCCCCCAAAAATTACGCGCTAAATCTGGCACTCCCTACGCACTTTTCCTATGGACCTTTTAGGTTTGCTGTTACTCAACTTCATTCCTTCATTTGTATTGTTTATGTATTCATTGTATTTTTTAGGTATTCCTTTTTTGTATTTAACGATTAAGTAATTTTTGTTTATTAATTATTTGTATTCAGCGAGAATTCATCTTGGCGAGAAAAAGCGTTAGAAACGGGTATTTTGCTTGGCGAGAAAAAAAGTCGCCAAATTTACGATTTGGGGGGGTATATCAAAGTAGTTCCTGCAGTTGTATCATTTAATCATTTCATTTTATTAAAATCTTTAATTTTTCCCATTTTATTTTCCTAACAAATGTTATAAACTTGTATTTTTACAAATGCATTCTTAGTTGTTATAAACTTATTAAACGGATCTTCTCCTTGGCACAGATGTTCAATGCCAAATTGGCGGGAGAAAAAAGCACGTACAAATGTGGTGCGTATATGACATCTATGCCTAATTTACCTCCGGAAAAAAAATATTTTCATAAATGAAAAATTCATATTGAGAAAAAATAATTTCATAGATTCAAGCGTATTCAAAAATAAAAGTCAGGTGTTTCCATAGCAACAAAAATGAATTGATAATGGTCAATTGGACTTTGAACTTCAAACAATTTTAATTAATTTAAATTTGAATGTCGTTTTAAATCGCAAATGTTGATAGTTAAATTTGAATATAAATATATATAAATATCGATATAACAAAATTATACTTAAAATAAACTAAAACTGACAAAACTAAAATTATTTAAATTTAATTTATCTAAACAAGTGGAACTAGAATCTTTTCTTCCATTAAAGTGCATTTGACATTAAAAAAAAGTAATTTTTTAATTGCGTTTCATCACCAACCGATGATAAATCGCCAAATAACGAATTTTAATTATTTTTTTACGGACAATGTACGGAGGATCCGCCGAAATTTTTTTTATAAACGTATATATCCTAATGAGAAGAATATTGTGTAATTTTTTCAAATTTTTTGGAGTATGCTCGTAGGGAGACCTTCCTTGTAAGTTCAAAAACACTGTTTTAAAAAAGTAGTTTTTTTTTTTTAAATATTAGAAGAGATATGGAATTGGTCGAGTATTTTTCTACAAAACTTGAGAATATGTAATTTTTCATTACATAATATCTGTCAATGGTATCGTATAGCTGTAAATTTTAGTTTCAGAGATAATAGAATTAAAAACAAATATAATTCATCTTTATTTTCTAAATTAAAAATATTTGTTAATTACTCATGTATAATTTATTTTTAAAAAACTTAAATAAACAGCTTACCGTTAAGTTTTCAGATCTTTTTTAAAAAAATTGGCGACTGGTATATTCCATCAATTTTTAAAATACGTTCTTGGACATGCGAAATTTAAACAGGAGGTTTTTTTTAAAAAATAATTTACGTTAATCCAAAGATAACATAGATTCTGCTCGATCGCGAGCACATTTCTACTGTAGCTCGGATTGAATGAAAAAAAATATTTACAAATTTAAAATGAAAAAAAAAGGGACATTTATGTCAGTCAGGCGCATGTGATAAATCGTAAACATTGCCTATCTGTTCCATTTATTCATGCATCGCCATAAAAATAATTTAAAAAAAAAAACAATACTACAGAAACAAAACGAAACAATACTATAAAAAACGTTCAAAGATTCCGTTACATACATGCAGGTGAAGTTAATAAAAGTGTGTTAAAAACAGGATTTTTTTTTTATATATATTTCACAGGTGCAAATATCGCTAACATGTTTTTTTCTTGCCAATAACAATTTTTATTTTTCGCGTTTGAAGTAAAGTTTGTTGACGAAGTAAAATGTTTTGAGTACTACATAATACTAGTGTGGCATAGATGTCATATGCCCACCACATTCTCACGATTGCCAGAAAATGGCGATTTTATGCCCTACATGGTAACCCGGCTATTCTTGTTTATTTATTAACTGTTTATTTTTATTTTCGTTTTTAAATGGTATAAATTGTATTGTTTCATAATTATTACCTAAACTTTATTTATTTATTAATATTAAATATAGAAAATAAAAAATGGTACTACTTTATTAGCCCGTTGACCAAAATACTATCGCTAAATTATAAGATTAAATGCCAATAATTGATGATCGTGAATGTCACATTCAATGACATTAAATGCAACATACGAATTTAAAACGTCATCAAGTTATTCTTATTTCGACTTTTTATTTGCATTTTTATTAATGCTATACTAATATTTTTTTTTCGTTATTTAAAGTACAGTCACCGCGCCAAAAAAATCTTGACACTTTCGATTTTTGATGTTTTGTTAAATATCTAGAAATATACACAAGGAATCATTCTGAAACTACTGGTGTGTAAACAAAATAGTACACGTCATATATTTTGACAAAGATTTTTCCCCGAAATCTAACAGGGGACCGTCAATAAATTGAAAAAGAATGAAGATCTTTTGGATCACCCTGTCAAAACTAATGAAGCAAAACAGTTTAAACTGCAGATAATGATTAAGTGGCTTATTGTGATAAGTTGTGTCAATTTTTATGAATATAGCTTGAAAACTCGTAGAGAAATTAAAGTTTTTATAAAAACAGTCCAAAATTTTTCAAAGTTTTTCTTGTAATTTTCAGAGCTCTTCATAAAACACAATAATCTTTTCAGAAAATATGACAAACAACATTGCACATAACACCCTGTAATCAGAATTAAAAAATAATAAAAAATGTATGAAAAATGAACGGTTTACTAAATAATTTTTTACTGCGCATGCGTCAACGCTATTAAAATTTCATTTGCATATTATGTTAGTTAAATGTATAGAGCAACTTTTGTGAAAGTCTCAAAAACATAGCTTAAAAACTCTAAAAATTATCGTCAATAGAATATGGTCAAAATCCGTTATTTCCAAAATAAACCAAAAAGATAAGGAGTTGTATCCAAATATAGTAGTACGTGCAATACTGTGTAGGTACTAATCAATGGAATATGGATACAGCCCCTCATCTTTTTGCTTCATTTTGGGAATAATGGATTTTGACAATATTCTATTAACGATAATTTTCAGAGTTTTCAAGCTATGTTCTTGAGACTTTCGCAAAAGTTGCTCTATACATTTAACTAACATAATATGCAAATGAAATTTTAATAGCGTTGACGCATGCGCAGTAAAAAATTATTTTGTAAATCCGTTCATTTTTCATACATTTTTTATTATTTTTTAATTCTGATTACAGAGTGTTATGTGCAATGTTGTTTGTCATATTTTCTGAAAACATTATTGTGTTTTATGAAGAGCTCTGAAAATTATAAGCAAAAAACTTGGAAAAATTTTGGACTGTTTTTATAAAAACTTTAATTTTTCTACGAATTTTCAAGCTATATTCATAAAAATCGACACAACTTATCACAATAAGCCACTTAATCATTATCTGCAGTTTAAACTGTTTTGCTTTATTAGTTTTGACAGGGTGATCCAAAAGATCTTCGTTCTTTTTCAATTTATTGACGGTCCCCTGTTAGATTTCGGAGAAAAATCTTTGTCAAAATATATGACGTGTACTATTTTATTTACACACCAGGAGTTTCAGAATAATTCCTTGTGTATATTTCTAGATATTTAACAAAACATAAAAAATCGAAAGTGTCAAGATTTTTTTGGCGGTGACTGTAGAAATTATGTTAAGTGATTTGTATAATATGGCGAAATCGGTTGACAGCATAACCAAGTAGTACCTAAAAATTTTATACATGTGTAATTCGTATTTAAAAATAAAGTTTTATCCAAATTCGCAATAGAAAAAAATCGTACCAATATGATGTGTAAATGTCATCTGTGCCGAAGAAATAACTGCAAGTACCAAGACTTTTTATTTCAACATCAAAGCCTTCTTGGCTAAACTTGCATTTCCACCAGCAATCCGCCATCTTGGATTGTGTATTCGTCCACAGTCATTTGGCGATATCGACATTATAAAAGATAAATTGTTATATTATTGAAAATAAGAGTTCTTAATCAGAAAATTATTTTTTTTTATATGTTTAACATCTACTTTCAGTGATTTTCATAACTCAGCCCAAAATGGCTACAAATGAATACTTGCCAATATAAAGCACAAAAAATCCAAGATGGCGGAGCATAGGCGAATACCCAAGTTGTACCAGCGGAATTTGAGGCAGGCTAAATTATTTAAAAGTGTAGTTATGTATTTCACCTGACAGATTTGAATCTTACAACGATCAACACTTATCAAATTGTGTAATATTAAAATATATGAGGACGTAAATTTTAAAACTCGTATTGTCTAGAAAATCAAATTTAGAGAAATCACGAAAAACGTCTGTTTCTATTGATTTTAATTGAAAACCAAAAGTTTATAATGCCAGAAATACATGATAAATCTACTTTTTTTCAGATTGTAATGTTTTTTCGATGCAGGATCACCAATAGAATAAATTTTAAAAAAACCTCTATTTTTTAAATTTTTTATAAAGCGAGTTTTGGAACCATGTCCTCATATATGCACAGAAACATTCATGTGTCAAAAAAGTAAACTGAAATGCTACTGATGGAAAAAGTACTAAAGATTTCATAGAAAAAGTGCCAAAAAGCGTTAGGAAATTAACGGCAAAAAATAGTTCTTAAAAAGTAATTTCTTTTTAAATATTAGAACAGTTACGGCATTAGTAGAATATTTTTCTCCAAAACATAGACATTTTTTGAAATTTCCATTTCATACTAATTATAATAGCATCAGTAGTATCAATAACACTTCGGTTTAAGCAATAGGAAATTTAAAAACAAATATTTCAACTAGATGTTTTTAAATTAATAATATTTGTTAATTAAATGTAAGTATTTCCTTATAAAAATATTTGAAATAAAGAGCTTACATTTTGATTTTCGGATCTTCTTGAAAAATAACGGTGGAGAATTCCATCATTTTTTTTTAAATATGTTCTTGCACATGCGAAATTTAAAAACGAGTCTAATTTATTTATAAATCACGTTAATGTTAATTTAATTTCTGCATGTAGCATAAAACACTGAAATATTGAAGCAATGAACATATTATCCACGAGTGGCAATAGCTATGCCTCTGTATGTATGGAAATATTGAGACAGGTTTTGCCCAAACTCAAGCACGAGTCCACGATTTGCTTTAAAGTATTATTTTTATTTCTTACTAGCTGACCCGCCCGGCGTTGCCCGGGTCCGTATTAGCAATATTAAACGAACTTGAAATTTGTATGATTTTATCAATAACTGGAAGCATGCAGAAATGCATTGTCTGAAATACGTCATTTTCATCGTTATAAAGTATTAAAAGGTTCTGAAAAAAAAAGAAAACTTTTAGTAATACAATTTTTAGTTTAAATCAAATGTTTTCAATATTTTATTTAATTTTATTCAAAATGAAAAAAGATTTTCTTAGCAGACGATTTTTTGTGATAAATACATTATCTGTTTTATATTTCTTCTGCTTTATTCCTTTTATTTATAGAGTTCAAAATGAAAAAAGATTTTCTTAGCAGACGATTTTCCTGTGCCTCAATTAATTATCCTCGGAATTCCTTTTATTTATAGAGATTTTTTACCTTTTTTTCTGTATTTTAATTGAATCAGCAAAAAATATGTATTTTAACTGTATCGTGAAAACATGTTCAATGATGTTTATATAATTTTGTCGAGATTTATATAATGCATCAATTTTTAGAATCGTTCGTAATTATATAAAAACGTATCACCTATAGTCGTTGTTCAGTCAGTCCGCATATAACAACGCAACAACTGCTCAAACGAATCTTAAAATTTAAAATATATAATTGTTGCATAATTTTGTCGAGTCATTTCAAATTTTATAAAAATCGGATGCACAGTTCAGAACAGTCAAGAAAATGTCTAAAATCGCAAGTGGCCGGTCACCCTTGGCCGTATAATGTACTATAATGTCAGTTATATACAGTGTCTCACAGAAGTCATGGGACACTTGTGCTTTACAAAAGGAAACTAATCAAATAAATTAAAAAAACATGTACACATTTTTTTGTGGGTGTGTTTCATACTTAAATTTAGTAAAGATTATTACATAACATACATTTTGTCAAAATATCAAAATATTAATTTAATAAAAATACAAATGTTTAGAACGGAGCAAAAAATAGCTCACATAAGTGATGGGACACCATTATATATGCAACAAAAATCGTCTGAAATAAGCAATAAAAATATTTTTGGGGGTTTTATTTTTACTTAAAAGCAATTGGCAATAATTTATAAAATCGTCTGCAGTATTTCTTTCCAGTTTGTTTTGGAATTTTTGTGTTTTTTAGCTCTGTGTAGCCATGAATGCTAAACGAAAAGAAACTTCGCCTGAAATTCGAAAATTAGTTATTAATTTGCATATTGAACGTGGAAAATCTATTAGAAAAACTGCTGAAACAGTTAACTTGAGTCGTTCAACAGTTTTCAATATCATTAAACGATATAAAAAGAATCATATGATTCAGGATAAAAGAAGACCTGGACGACCATCAAAGCTATCCAATGGAATAAAGCGAATTATCGTTCGAAATATTAAAAAAAAAATCCAAGAAAGTTACTGTTCAGTTACAGGAACAATCAAAATTATTCCGTTACATGACGGCCAATGGGAAAAAATAATTTCAAGAGCATTTTAATGATGTTTGTTATGTTGTTTTCGAACATAATACAATTCATATGAATCTGTGAAATATATACTGAAATATACATTCTGAACAATGTGTGGTGCAAAGAATATTTGTTCTTCATTTACGAGGCCACATAAAAGAATTCCATTATCATATGTTATATAAGGAAACGCTCTTTGGGGCGCATTATAATTATACTAAACAATTTCGAATTTTATGAAATTGACATACGCTACTAAGGTTTACTAAAGGTTACTTCCTATTTAAAAGAAAGTAGAGAGTATCTACAGAGCCACACAAAAGATTTCAGGTACTTATGTAGTATCCTAAGTACTGTATACTATTACACCAAAATCAAAATATTTTAAAAACTTCATTAAAGTACGAACGCACCTCATTTGCTATGTTTGGCGTTTGCACTTTCAGATTTGTTCATATAAAGTTAGTTACATTTTTTAACGGGCGCAGTAATTCTCGAGCAGTGTTAATAGCATAATTGGAAATCAGAAACATGTAACCATAATAGGCGATTGGAACCCCCATTTGGCGATTTATCTAACTGACATTATAGCACATTATACGGCCAAGGGTGACCGGCTACTTGCGATTTTAGACATTTTGTTAAATATCTAGAAAAATACGTGAGGAATTCTTCTGAAACTCTCTGTGTATAAATAAAATAGTACAGGTTATATATTTCGGTGAAGATCATTTTACCGAAACTCCACAGGGGACCGTCAACAAACTGAAAAAGAACGAATATCTTTTGGATAACCTTGTCAAAACTAATGTAGCTGAAGCGCTCAAACTATAGATTATAAATAAGCGGCTTATTGTAATAAAATAGGTTCATTTTTGTGTGGATAACATGTATACTCTTAGAGAAATTAAGGCTTATATAAAAACAGTCCCTAATTTTTCCAAGTTTTTTGCTTATAATTTGCAGAGTTTTTAATGTAAAATAATGTTCTTTTCTGAAAATATGGCAAACAATGTTGTACACAATATTCTGTGGTCAGAATTAAAAAATAATAATAATTTCATAAAAACTGAGCAGGTTTAATAAATAATTTTTCACTGCGCATGCGTCATGCTATCAAAATTTCATTTGCATATTGTGTTGGCTAAATGTGTAGAGCAACTTTTCTAAAAGTCTCAAAATCATAGCTTGAAAATTCTGAAAATTATCGCCCTTAGAATAAGCGCAAAATCCATTGTTCCGAAAATGAAGGAAAAACATGAGGGGTTTTATCCAAATTTAGTAATACCTGCCATATTGTGTATTCTATATTGATACTAATCAATGGATATATGGATACAACCCCTACCCTAAAATGAGGATGGTTAACAAAAATGAAGTCACACAAAACTATGTATTTTACACAATAAAATCTACATTAAAACCAAGTGCTCATTTTAAACATGTTCAATACCGATACTAATTGCTAAAATATATATCTTCATGGAGACCTGAAACATGTTGGATATCTTAGAAAAAGGTAAGAAATTTTAACTTACCTATATTGTTAATGTTATAAATATAATTAGGAATAACTTGCTCGCACCTATAATGTTAATTAGGAAATAAAAGAATTGATAACAGTTATGTCTTACAAAAGAACTGTCGCTTTTTACTTACCCATCATACGTAGTATAGGGTAAGTCTTGCAATCGTTTTGAAAATCGAAAAAATTTTTTTGACGGATTTTCACGTTTTAGATAGTGGAGGTTCAGAAAAACATATTTTTAGAAAAAATTTTTTGCCGTCCGTTTGTCTGTCTGTCTGTCTGTTTGTCCGTCTGTAAACGCTCTATCTCCCGAACAAATTGAGATAGAGACTTGAAATTTTGTATGTAGTTAGTATGTAAGAATGGGACGAACCTTATTTAATATCAGTAACCTCGATTATCCGGAACTGTTTTTTTCGGACTCTCGAAAAATTCGTTCTGATGAAAGGTATATAAAAATTTTCGAATTTTTTTATTCTAAGAAATGGACGTAAAAGGCAATAAAATAACACACATTTTGCATATAGAACGAAGTCGATCGGATTATTAGTTGCCGAGATATTTGTAATCTTGTTTACCACATTCTTCGATTTTTCATGACCCTGTATTTCATTCAAATTTCAATTCAAAAGTATATTTTAATTGGACATGAGACGCTTAATCCGACACAGTTAATTGTTAGTTAATAGAATTATTATTTTTGGAGTTATAATGATGTTTCTTTTACGCAGTTCGGTACTACTTGAGAAGTTTGGCGTTTTATACAATTTTTCGAAATTGGTACATCAGCAGTTCTTTAATATAGCATTACTATATATATATTAACAGCATTTAAATTTTGTTTATGAATTGCAATGCATTGTATAAATAGTTTTCACATGTTTTATTTTCATATACATATCCATGATGGGTAAGTATTACGGTGGCCCCCAACGACTAGTTTTTTCTTTCATTCTTTCAAGAACTAGGGAAATTTCTTTGCGGGAAGTTCCAGGTTTCTTTAGTGGAGGAAGAGAAGGTTTTATTTTAAGGTTAAATACTCCTTGATAAAACTGACAAAATATTAAATTTTGACAATCAATCTTAATACAGAAATTGTTTCGCTGAGAGAGTAGGAATAGTGTAATTTCCAACTTCTATCCTACATTTCATCGAAAATCACGTTGAAATGTTTTGCTCAAATTTGCAATAGTTCTACTTTTGCAGATCATGAAAGGCAAGGAAATATTAATACAGTTTAAATAATGAACCGCTTTTACAAAACGACCGTGCCCTCGTTCTAACTGTGCTTGTATTAAAAGAATTCAACTGTATATTTAAATAACAAAATATTCATCATTGATAATTTGAAATGGGATCATTGTATAGAGTCTCTGAAGCTACTGGGCTCCTTAACTCTAATAAGTAAACTTCATATACATCACCGTATATCTAGTAAATATTTTATTCTTTTTCACAATAATATCAAAGTGGACCTTAGTATTAGTTTAGACGGAAAAATTCTTCCTCTTGTTCCAATTTGATTCTTTTCCTTTTCTTTTCCAACCGCTTGCGGTTAATAACCAAAGGATGTGGAGATTTAACAATAAAAATATGGGGAGGTTGATTAAAAAAAATCATCCATTTAAATGATACTATAGTATACTAATACTTGAAGTGCAATTAAAAATGAAAGACAATACCTCCCTCAACAAACACGCCAGAGGTTGAACTCAACTTTTGTTCGATTTTTAACATCGAACTAAAAGAGAAATTCAACAGCCTTGTTTTTTCGTCGGGCCTTTTTTGTGGTTACGCGTGTTTTAGGTAGCTTTCATTACAAAAAGTAAAAAGCTACCTATTGCAGCCGTCCGGAGGAAAGCACTTCCAGAAAATTTTGGTATATTTTCACCGATCATGACCCCCAGACCCCAAAACCACCCTCCGTTCAAATGTTGACACATATATATATATATATATATATATATATATATATATATATATATATATATATATAACCATATATATATATATATAAATATATATATACTAGCGGACCCGACAGACGTTGTCCTGTCACCGACAGACGTTGTCCTTCTTGGCACCAACTCCAGAAAATCAAATAAATGTACGTAAATATGGTAATATGCACGATAAACACTACGCTCTTAATTTAATTTCTTATTACAATTATGTAAGGAAATTATTTTTCACTCTTCAGTATATTTTGAAGTCGGCTCAATTTTTCATAGAAAAGTTAATATTTCTCTTTTTAGTTAAAAGTTAACGATTTTCTGAAGTCGGTTAATCAAAATTATAATACAGGAAATATGATTGTAAAGCATACACGTTTGTCAGGAGTGGGGTTCGAACACGCGATCTCTTTCTTAAAGAAGCTGAGCTTAAATTTGGCGCCTTAGACCGCTCGGACATTCCGTCCGCACTCTAATCATCGAACTTATTCAACACTTTTAATTAGCGAAAAATCACTAACTATTAGTTTTTGCCTAATTACTAAAAAAGTACTGAATCAATTTCGATGAAATGTAAATCTAAACCATTCTCGAATCCACTGGAACGCACACACAAAATTTCATTAAAATCGGTCCAATCGTTTAGGAGGAGTTCAGTGACATACGCACAAAAGATTTATATATATAAAGATGATTTTTTTTGTACTTTTTATTTGGATTTTTTATTAACATTCTACTAATAATTTGTTGTTTTTTCTGATTTCAAATAAAAATTATGTCAATATGTAAAATTTGGCTATTAGTATAGCGATTTGTACAATTTGGCGAAATTGGTCGACGGAACCTAAATACCTAAGTATTTATAAATGTATGGTTGCATATTATAATTAACTTGATTATCCCATCTATCAATTTTGCCAAATTGTACAAATCACCAATCTCATAGCCAAATTATTCAGATTCACATAAATTTCATTTTAAATAATGAAAAAACAAACAAATAGAAAAAATATTGATAAAAATATAAATAAAAAGCCGAAATAAAAATCACTTAATGACGTTTTAAACAGGTGTATAATATTTAATGTCATTGGATGCGACATTTACGATCATCCATTATTGGCATTTAATCTTATAATTTGGCGATGTTTTTTTGCGCTTTACAAATGAGGAAGAATTCAATAACCTGTTTTTTCCCGTCAACCATAAAATGATCGCCAAACTATAAGATTAAATGACAATAATGGATGTTCGTGAATGTCATATTCAATTAGTATGGCGATTTGTACAATTTGGCGGAATTGGTCGACGGAACCTAAATACCTAAGTATTTATAAATGTATTTTTGCATATTATAATTAACTTGATTATCCCATCTATCAATTTTGCCAAATTGTAATTTGGCGATGGTTTTTTTTTTGCGCTTTACAAATGGGGAAGAATTCCATAACCTTTTTTTTTTTTTTTTGCATTAAATGAAAGATATTTTGATTTAATATAAGGGTAGACATTATTAAAAGCCTTTTACAAAAAGTCAATGACCAAATCCTAAGACCTGGAGACCAGACTGGTCGCCAGGGCGGAGTTCTGAACCAATTTCGATGAAATGTGAATCTAAACCATTCTCGAATCCACCGCAACACACACGAAAAATTTCATTAAAATCGGTCCAGTCGTTTAGGAGGAGTTCAGTTACATACACACGCACAGAAGATTTTTATATATAAAGATATATATATATATATATATATATATATCTGATTTTTGTCATGCGATAACTATGGTATTTATGAACCGATTTGAATGAAACTTGGTATGTACATAGTACATTCAAATGTCTCGACCGAGTTTGTTAGCCAGCATCATCCGCCATATTGTTTCAAAATGGCGGCCATTTAAAAAATTTTAAAAAAATTAAATTTAAAATTAAATGCGAAGAAATTAAAAGTTGAAAAACATTTTCCTTTTACGTGTTAGAACTTAAAACAACGATTCCAGAACACTTTTTATTTTGTTTATATCTTAAAAAATGATTGAGTTATCCTTTTCCGGCACACTGTGCCCGGTCTGGGATACCTAATTTCAATTCCAAACTTGCAAACGGCACCAGTAATATTATACTAAAATTTTGCTTTTTCAATAAAAGCTTAAATTAAGGAATTCAAAATATTAAAAAAAAATCATTTGTGAATTCCGGTGTCAGTCGATAATTTCTCATTTTATTACAGATTTTGCCCGTGCCGGAAAGGGTTATAGCACTTTGAATTTTTCTTATGGCTGACATTTTGAAACAATCTGATTTTTGTCATTCTGTAACTAACATATTTATGAACCGATTTGAATGAAACTTGGTACGTACATAGTACATACAAATGTCTCGACCGAGTTCGTTAGCCAGCATCATCCACCATCTTGTTTAAAAATGGCAGCCATTTAAAATTTTTAAAAAAATTTAAAATTTAAAATTAAATGCGAAGAAATTAAAAGTTGAAAAATATTTTCCTTTTACGTGTTAGAACTTAAAACAAAGATTCCAGAACACTTTTAATTTTGTTTATATCTTAAAAAATGATTGAGTTATAGCACTTTGAATTTTTCTTATGGCTGACATTTTGAAACAATCTGATTTTTGTCAAGCTGTAACTAACGTATTTATGAACCGATTTGAATGAAACTTGGTATGTACATATAGTACATACAATTCGAGTTCGTTAGCCAGCATCATCCGCCATCTTGCTTCGAAATGGCGGCCATTTAAAATTAAAAAAAAATTAATTTAAAATTAGGTACAAAAAGGTGAGAAATTGAAAAAGATTTTTCTTTTGTGTATTTGACCTTGATACAAAGATTCCAGGGCATTTTTTGTTTCATCTATATCTTGAAAAATATCTGAGTTTTAGCACTTTCAATTTCCAGTGTGATTGACATTTTTAAACGGTCTGAAATTTGTCACGCGATAATACGCATATTAAAAAACTCATTTGGATATAACTCCGTGTGTACATAGTACACATCAATGTCTTGATCGAGTTCATTAGCCAACTTCATCTGCCATCTTGTTTCAAAATGGCGGCTATTTAAGTTTGTCAAAAACCTTTTAAATGTATAATGATGTACAAATAAAAAATTAGAAATTGAAAAAAGATTCTTTCGAATGTATTTATCTTAATAATGAATTCCGGAGTATTTTTTGCTTTGTCTTTATCTTAAAAAACGCCTGAGATATAGCAGTTTGAATTTCTAATGTGGGTAATATTTTTAAAAAAATCAATTTGCCCGCGACAGAACCCGTATATATTAATCGATTTCGATATGAGAGTGCATGTCCACATGAATTAAGATTTCGACCAAGCTCATTGGTTTGTTTTATCCATCATTTTGCTTTAAAATGGCGTACACTTCATGATATCGTGGAATTTGGCGACTCTCTAAATCTCTGAAAATAAAACTAGGTTGAATAAAATATGACTAATTTCTAAAAATTGCTATTAATAATCAGTATTGACAAAAATTAGCATTCAATCTTATAAAATCGGGTTTCACTAATTTGAGCTTCGTATGTTTGAATAATATAACTTAATTTTAAATAAATAATATATAAATAAGTATATGAAAGCTACCTCTTCCTCCCGGCATTGCCGGAAGGACTTTTTATTTTAAACTGTTTTTGTAGTATTTTAAGTATTATTCTACAGAGTGGAAATCTTTTCTTTAAATCTATCTCTGCCTTTATACATTGTTGAATCTCCCCATCCCTTTTTTAACAGCCGCAAACGATTGGAGATAAAAAGGTGAAAATTGCTCTTGAAAGACAAATATTTGAAGTTAGGTTGTAAATTTTTAACCGTACCCGAAGTTCAGAATAACAATTACATTGGAAGAAGTAAAATGGGCGTTAAAAGTCCGATATCATTCAACTATTTTCGATTATTGGCTTCTTTTATGATCACGTGGTCATTTTCATTTTTGATAGCTTTAGAAGAAAAAGTACGGACAATCTGAAGAACAAAAAATCTTTCCTTTACTGAAAAAAATGTTGATTTTAGAGTATTATACTCGCAGCTGGGTTGAAAAGGTTTTAAACTTTCACGTAATATTTTAAAGTCCAACGATTATCGTAAATACTATGTATAGGAAGATTTCTTTTAAAAATAAATTTATTTCGAGGACAAATACATGGTATATGAATAAGATTTTTATCATATTTTCTATTGAAACTTTCTTCCTTATTTTCTATTACTGTATCTAAAATCTCCTTCTTGAACAATAAGAAGATTAATAAAATTTTGTAGCTACTACATAACTTTTCTGTGACCGTGACCTGAATTTATTACTCTTATTAGTCTTTGCCTTTTATTTTTAAGTTAGAAGTTCACGGACATTAATTTCATTCATTTTTTTATTTTGGGGAAATATTGGACTGGAGATCTTAACACTAGAACTACCGTAAATTCGTGTCAAGTTTTCTAAAAATATTTCATGCCAGAAGTAAAAGATTTTCTTCTTTTTATCTTTTACACTAATTTCATGATCAAATTTTTAGTTTAACCGAAACGTTTTCATGTGTTAGCCGTCAAAAATGACGGCTAACGCAAGTTCTTGTGTTAATATTTTTTGCGACATTGGACTCAGATTTAATGCATTCGCGACAAGCGTCGCTTATACGGGATACATAAAGTATTCAGAATTCTTGATTATTTCTAAAGATCGATCGAAAATTTGGTTTCGTTTTCATTTTCGGTCTAAAACATAAGTATCATCGAAAATTCTGCCAAAAAATTCGGCTGAACCGAAATTTGATCGAAAACTATGGGTATTTCAAAAATTTCGTTCTTTTCTTTGCAAATTTTCAACATGACTCATTGATTTGATTTGTATCGGCTCCAATAAGATTTTCTTTATTGATCCCTATGAACTCCTCTGTTTATAAATATTAGTAATGACAGACGTAAAATGTGAATGCCAGAGCTGCCAACTTGTACGCCTATTTAAATCATATAAACATGTTTGGAACCACAAAAATATTTAAGTAAAATGTATACCAAATATATTCAATGTTATCAATTACAGCAAATATTGTTAATCATTTACTAAAATTTCTGTTTCTAACATATTTATTTGACTTTAAATAAGCGTAGTAGTTGGCAGCCATGGAATGCAAATTATAAAGCAAGCAAAATCTGGAGACGCTTTTCAAGAGCTCATTTAAAGCTGGACACTTAACACTAATAAACATCATTCAATAATTTCTATTAAACAGTAGAAGCGATAAGATTGCATGTCTAAATAATGTTTCACTTGTCTTTCTCAAGTCTTAATAAAAGACTTTCAGAACAACAACAAACAAAAACTATTTAAGACATTCATAAAAGAAGTACAGTTTGAAAACAGGGAGTAGAAAAGCAATTTAAGTAAATTTATTGTATCTGATCTTAAAGTCATTAGCTAAAAAACTTTCGAAAGTTTATGAGCCTCTGTATTTGAATATCTGCATGTCCTTGAATAAATCAACAGTGATTATATCTAAGGGAGATAATAAAAAAAGTCTAACATCCTGATTTGTGTCAAATACATTTTTTATATTAGTTGTGACACATAAAAGAACGCTATTACAATTGTTGTGATTTATTTTCACTTGAATATTAATGTTTGGCATATTGTAACAATAATTGAGTCATGGAAAGAAATGAGTTTAGTGACCCTTATTTAAGTCTTTTTTTAATTCGGATTCTGTGCCATATTAACCAGCCTTTACATGTTTGTTATTGCACTATTAAAATGAAAGTGATCTGTAAAATCGAAAATTGCTGTAACTATTGCATTTTTAGTTGACTTTCCCCTTGAAAAGGGAAGTGATCTGTTGCCGTATTGTGTGTTTTCTGCCCTTTAGCTTACAATAATATAAAAATAACAAAATGTTTTTCAGGGTTTTTCTTTTCACTTTTTCATTAACAACGTTTTTAAAATGGCAGAGATGTAGCTTGATGAAAATTTTCTTCGGTCAGATGGATTCAGTGTACAAAAGATAGCCAAATAATGAAATGGGCCACGGAAAGGTTAACGTTAGTGTTGCCTGATGTCCCGAATAAATCGAGGCTCCAAATGCTCAGGACACCACTAATTTTTTACAGTTTATTTCATCATCTTTAACTACAGATGGTTTTGCTATTAGGTAAAGTGTTATAAATTATTCTGAAATACCGGTGCCCCAAACATCTGGAGCCCTTATTTATGTATGGCACTTGGAAACACTAGTTAACTTCATAAAAATGTATTAAATTTTGATGATCTACTCGAACGCAATTAAAACTCCTTAAACTTTACATGATATTTTTTTAACCAACAATTTAAAAAAGCAATCAAGAGGGCAAGACGATAAAAAAAGAAAAAACTGAGACTATGTTACAAAATGAAGTTTATTCTACAAAAAAACTCACAATGTAAAATATAAATACGACAAAAATACCAAAATAGTTTAAAATGTAATAAATGGAGGGAAAATCATTGATACTGCACTTGTCTTTCTCATCGGATATATATTTGTGACTCGATTCTTAAATAGATCAAAATTCTAACGTATAAAAAAAAAAAAAAAAAGTAGACTATTAATCTTAAATTAAAATTCAAAAACTTTCTATTTGGAAGTGTTGCTTAGAAATAATTTGTAGAAAGATATGTAGAAACATTTATGAACTAATATTAAGCCTATGGGATCGTTCTTTTCAAATTTTTCGTTTGCATTTCAATTTTAAATTTCTTTTAATTATTATGATCATTTTGCGTAGGATAGCTGAAAATCATATCTGTAAATGAACCGTTTTCAGTTTTTCCATTTTTGGCTGATTTTTATATTTTTTATGCAAATATTTCCACCTTCGGAACTTGTTCGTTCCAGAATATATAGCTACCTCATAAAAAAAAATCTTCAGGCAAAATTAAACATATGCTTTAGATCAAATAATATTCCTTTAAAAATATATATTAAAATGCAAACATTAAATTTAAAAATAACGCTGTTTAACTTTAGCTTGCGAGTGTTTTTGTACACGTACGATCTTAAAAAGTTGAACTTTCATCAAGTTACAATCAAGTCACACATATGCACATTCAGTCACAATTAATGACTTTGTATTGAAAATTACCAATTGGCACATCATACTGTGCATTTTAAAAAATAGAAGAAATTGTCATTTTCAAACTCAATTATGTTAATAATGATTCATAAAAAAAATAAAAATAAAAATCACATGATGATGAAATTTGTAAAAAGATTTTCAAAAATGACTTTTGAATTATAATACATTTTTAAAAATACAATGCAATTAAAAATACAATCTCCGTTAGATAAAATCTGCATAGATTTACTTTTTTATTAGTTGTAGTTAAGATTACATGTTCTCAAATACACAAAAATAAGTATTATTTTCGCGCACGTGTTATAAACAAAAGTTCTTTATATTTATTTAGTACATAATGTATTAATAAATTTATTCTCACAAAATGCACTTTTAAATTAACCATATGTTTTTAGAGTCAATGAGAAAATGACTGGTTTACATGAATGGTAAAAAACATTTCAGTACTTCAAATGTTTTGGTTGTTCAATGTCATAATACTTGTATTTATACAAGTACTTGCATTTTGTAATCTACAAGCATTTACAATTTGTATTATAGAAATACAAATATAAATCTATCACGAACACATGAAAACAAAATATTTTGCGCCGTGTTTTCATTATTTCATTATTTTCCTTACTGATTTTCAACAAGTCCACACAATCTTTTTTATTTAGGTAAAGAATTAGATAATATTTTTGGTAAAACATACCATCAGAGTTAAACCATCAGAGTTAAAATTATTAAATATAATATATTACTGAAAATAAAATGTATGCATATTATGTGTACTGTAAATATCGTACATAAGCAAAATCACATTCGCATGCGTACAAAACCGTAACGCATGGAATAGTTGTGGGTAAAAATTTATGAAATAACATATAAAATATATTTCTTCAGGTACTGTTTTGTAAATAAAAAGCTAAATTTATATGAAATCTTCATCTTTTCCAGGTTTTTTTTCTTTATATATTTGTAAAATTTATAAAATAAAAAAAATACGGTTGTATATTTACTTACTAAAATAAAGCACCCCATTAATACTGATTATTTTTGCCCCTCATTTGAGCACATTCAATTTTATAATCATATAGCTACTACATATAAAAACCAATAGGGAAATATCACTATCAAAAACTAAACAAGAAATGTCTTTCAAAATAATCTATACTATAGTGTCAAGAAGATACAGTGTGGAAATCAGCCAAACAAAAAACGTTAAAATGTTGTATCCCATAAGTGTTAAACGATGGAAAATGGTAAATGGCGATCGCATCGATTCTGGTAGCTCAAACGTAAATATTGTATAAGGATTCAAATAAGAAAGCGTTTCGGCCAGTAAAGGACTAGCAGATGTCGCTGCGATGGATATTTGTTTTTCAGCATCGCTCAACATTTATGGCATACAATTATTTGGTAATTTTGTAAAGCATTAGTGAAACAGCCAGTTTCTACAATATATCTCCTTGACACTGTTACTATGCGATTAAATTATAAATATAAACATATTCATTACAATATAAATGGCAAGAATTTGAAAAAAAAAATCTTTAGTCTACTTACAACCTTGGCAATTTTTATTAGAATCTACACACGAAATATTTTTTTCTACTTTTGATTTACTAATAATAAATACGTTGCCTTTGAGAAATCAAGTAAAGCATATCACTCTGTGCATAGTATAGTGCATCGAAAATGATTGACAAAGATTACCGAACATTTTCACTGAATATTTCTTAAATTTATTCACATGTTTTTAGAGTGAAATGATTATTCCCTCTCCTCAAAAACTGGAATTGATAGTAATTGTTAATAGCGTAACAAAGAAATTTAGTAGCTCATACAAACCTAGCAACATCTCGCAGTACGCTAAGTTTTAATCATGCAAACTGAAATATAAGCTACTATCTGTTGTTTCATTTTACAGTAAGCCTCTTTGGCGCAGCATGTCCCTGAAGGGATTTTGCGCCATTAAACCCTATACAACCAACCAACTGTAAACCTCTTCGTGCTGAAAGTAGGGTTATTTTGAAGGCTAAATATAATCCATTAATGTGAGCTACATGCGAAATAATTGGCGAGTATTCTGTTCTACATGTTTTAAAAAGTTGTTTAAAATCACAGGACTGAGGACAGCTATTTATTGTATGAGACATAATAATAAGTTCGTCATTAATGAGTTTACACACTGTAAAAAAAAGAAAAAAAAAGAACGATTTTACGGAAATATTACTGGTAATCTGGACGCTAGTACGATTTACTGTTTTTTAACGAAAAAAATTCCGTAAATTCCGGAAAATATTCCGGGTTTTTTTTTTTTTTTTTTTTTTTTTTTTTTTTTTTTTTTTGAATTTACAGAAATTTTTTCGTTAAAAAACAGTAAATTGCACTGGCGGCATCCAGATTACCAGTAATATTTCCGTAAAATCTACTGTTTTATTTATTTATTTATTGATTTATTTATTTTTACAGTGCGAGAATTCCAAGTTACACGTCTTGTTTTCAACCGTTTTCCTTATTACACCTGTTTATAAGGCAATATCTGGTAATGTTAATGTTATGATAGGACATGCAATCGTAACATTGGAATAGATCTGTTAGATAATAGTGCCATATGTACAATAAAATATGTATTGTGAGGAGAAAAATTTTGAACAAAATCTGACATTTTGTTTATGCTTATCCTACTGTAAACACAAAAAAAAAATCAAGCAGGATTGAAATAAATGATTGTTTATTTAGAAGACAGTTTATTATTTTATCGATTAATTAATAGTGTATATAACAGAAACGTACTGCGAGACACGTGATCATTTGTACATTACTTATTATTTCGAAAAAGTCATGTGAACACGGGTTATTTTTATTCTATGACTCTGTTTTGTCAATCTTTTTCGATGAACCTATACAGATATGTTTCAAATTTCACACTAAAAATTTGATAAATTGAAAAACTCCTAGTAAAAATACATATATAAAAATGGAAAAAAAGTTCATTGAAGGCAAAAGTTATTGGACGACTGCTGAATCAGAATTCACTCTCTTGTGACGAATAGGAGAGCGTTCTTCGGACGGTGATCTGTTTGGGACAATCCTCTGTGTCGTGCAAGTCGAAGACGTCACAAATGTCGCAGAACAGTCGAGTAGTTGGACGATTGTGACTTAAACCCCTAGAAAAACAAATTACGTTATTCAGCATGTATGAATTTAATTTTTTTAAAGGCTTTTTAGAGTGTTTAAAACATACAATACGCATTGAGAAGAAAAACTCTTTCAAACAGACAAAATCAACAAACTTTTTTAGTTTCATAATTTTAATTGAAGGACGCATGTAGTAACGTTTGTTTAAAATTATTTTGTTAAGCATGACTCAACAAACTACTTTTCGAAATTATCTGTAGATGCACACCAGCATATTTAAATCTTCCACAATTGATTTATGTTAAAAAGTTTATAGGTTACAATTCACGTTTCTTTCAAAAATTTATGTAAAAAATACATTTTTAGAAAAAAAGGTTTTTGGAAAAATAATGAACAGTAACTCGTGATTGATTAACAGAAATACATTTCTAAAAATTTTAAATACACGAATCCAAAATTGCAGTTATTTCCTCTAAGTAGTTCTTGCGTAATGTTTAACCCTTCACTGCACCGTGTGTCACATCTGGCACATACGTAAAAACACTGTAATTTTGATTATGTTTCATGAGTTTGATCAATATGATTGCTGCATTTGATCAAGAACAGTCCAAACAATGGAACAACACTTATTTTGACCATCTCAGATGACTGTGTCTGACAAAACATTAGAATTTGTTCTTCGGGGGAAAAACAGCAATCTAGCTATTAAGGCAAAATTTACTTTTATTATTTTTACTAAATACGTAAAAATATTAACATAATACAAGTTGCAGAGTGTTAAGCAGACTAAATGAATTAATTTAAACCCATTTAATCAAACAAAAATACAATAAAATATATTTAAAATAAATTTCATAAAAATAAAAAAAAATCGTACAATGAAGTGTTAAAAGACTCGTTTTAAATGAGTAAAAATTAATTAACATTATATGTTACAAACTTTAAACTTGCAAAATTCCTCAACTATTAGGCCAAATGACATTAAATCATTTAAATTGACATTAAATTTCAAAATGAAACGTTCGTATTGAAAATTTCAGCTTTTGTACACCTGCAGTATGAAGGACAAGCAACGTAAGCTTCTTTTTTTAATATATTGAAAGAAGACATATTTTCCAATTGAATGGCTATTTCCACATTTTACTGTGACAATTTGGACATTATAACGCATTTTTTCTTTCCTTCTAACACTTTCCAATATATTTGAAAAGCATATATGCATGCGATTTGTCTATCTATCTATCCGTCCACACTCCTAGCGTAAATCTATTCATATATTCATAATATTGATAAATGTTAATGATGGCTAACATGCAATTTACTGTGCTGTGCTAGTAGAAAATAATTTGCAGTGTATTTTCATGGCATAACGCTATTTCAAATATATTTAAATTGATATAAGTTACCTTATTTCACTTACAATTTGGCTACCACCAATTTAGAATAGAAATGAGCTTTTTATTTAATTGTTAAAATATACGAGTGAGTGACGCAACTATTTTTATACAGAAATAGTGGTAGATTAAAATCCGGAAACTTGGTATACCACAAATATGCAGATAATAATAATTGTAATTATAAAGTCAAAACAACACTACAAATTACGGAAACGCAATAATAGTAATTATAAATAAAAAAATAATAGGAACTGTAAAAATACAATAATTGTAGCTGTAAAGACCAAGTAATAATAATTGTAAAGACAAACTAACAGTAATTGTAAAGATAAAATAATAGTAATTGTAAATATAAAATAGCAGTAATTGTAAAGATATAAAAATAGTAATTGTAAACACAAAATAATAATTGCAATTGTAAAGATAAAACAATAGTATCTGTAAAGACAAAATAATAGTAATTTAAAACTAATAGTTATTGTAAATATTCATAATACAAACAAAATAATAATAGCAGTTGCAAAGACAAAATAATACTCATTGTAAAAATAAAATAATAATTGTAATTGCAAAGAAAAAGTAATAGTAACTGTAAAGATACAAAATAATTGTAGTTTTAAAGTAATATAATAGTAATTTGAACGACAAATTAATTAAAATTGTAAAGATAAAATAATAGTCATTATAGACAAATAATAATATAAATATAGACAAAATAATAATAGTCGTTTTAAAGACAAAATATTATTAATTGTGAAAACAAAATAATAAAAATTGTTAAAATAAAGTAGAAAGTTTTGGAAATAAGAATGGATAAGCTCTCTTATTTACCAAAGTGCTTTTCAAAATTATTAATGAACACCCATCAATCACACTTTCAAATGTTTCTGCCAAACTAAGTTTTTCACAACACTTTCGTCAAGCACCTGAGGCATTTTCAAGAGAGTTTCATAACAATTTTATTAAGTACCTACAAGATTTTAACGAAACTTTGAAACCAGCGACACTTGAAAGATTTCAAGAAAGCATTAATCACTGGTGTATAATTTTATTTCCTGAAATATGATAATTATTTAATATTCTCTTACTCATAAATACATTTTAAAAGTGCAAAAAATTAACACCATCGAAAGTTTAAAAATACTTATGAAAGTTTTAGATCGTAAGTTGACTAATGATTGACACGAATCCTTGGTTATAAAGCATTTTAAAGTGTCTTTAAGTGAAGCCACACGACATTTCTTTTTTCTTAACACTTTTATATTAAATAAATTGAAAGTTGCATACAAAGAGGTTATTTTGCTAAACAAAGGACTTATATTTTGTGTTCGTAATTTCTTTGTTCGTTTACGAAGAGGTAATTACTTTAATAGTCGTTATTTCAAATAAGAAAATTGCACTCAAGCTGTTTGTAAAAGCTTCAGCCTGGAATATATGTCTCTTTTGTTTATTTATTTCCTTTTTAAGGGTATGTTTTCTCGTTTGTTGAATTAATCTGTATTTTTATAATTTAATGAGTTATTTATGTTATTGTTTCTTTTGTAATTTTTTTTTATTTATTGCAGGCACTTTTTTAAAGAATTTCTTCGTGTTTAGGACATCATAAACACATAAATATGTATATAAAAAAAGCGAAAATAGAAAATTAATAAAAATTAACAGGATTAAATTATTTTTGGAAATTATATCGGTATATACCTGAAATAAATTTTGTGCGCGTTGTCCATAGAACTAATTCTCAGAATTTCATCAAACTTCATATACAGTTAAAGATTTTTACAGAAATAGGTGCTGATTAAGTTTAGCTGTATATGACTAAATTGATGGCACGTCTGGCGGGATTTGACGACATCGCATCCATTCCCAGCACTCTGCGCTCTCTATTACAGCATGGGCAGTCATTTTTCTCTTCAAATGGCAGAGTTATTACAGCAGTGCCACTTTCATTTCGGCTACCCATATATTACATGATAATGCTGACCCTAATCTCGCATTCAATACCAACTATACAAGGACATGCTAAGTAAGCAGGCTTTGAAATAGCTATTAGTAGCGCCTGGCAGTAGTAGGTATCTACTACTTACGTATCTATGTAGTACCTAAGTTATAATGGAGGAGGTACTAATAGTAGTTAATACAAGTATGGCTAAAAGTGACCGGCCATTTTCGATTTTAGACATTTTGTTAAATATCTAGACAAATACATGAGGAGTAATCCTGAAAATCCAGGTGTTTAAACAGAATACTACAGGCCATATATTCCCATGAAGATTTTTTTCCCGAAATTCCACAATAGGCCGTTAAGAAATTAAAGAAAAATGGATAATTTTTGGATAACTCTTTCAAAACTAATATATCAAAAGTTTTTAAACTGCAGATTATGATTAAGTGACTTACTGTAATAAAATGCTAGCATTTTTATGAGGATAGCATGTATACGTAAGGTTTTTATAAAAATAATCCCAAATTTTGACAAGTTTTTTAATTATAATTTGCAGAGTTCTTAATATAAGAAATTATTCTTTTCAGAAAATATATTAAACAACATTGTACACTATATTCTGTAATCAGAATTAAAAAATAATAAAAATTTTATGAAAAATGAGCAAGTTTACTAAATAATATTTCATTGCGCATGCGTAAATGCAATCAAAATATAATTTGCATAATGTATTAGATAAATATATAGAGAAATTTTTGTGAAAGCTTCAAAAATATAGCTTGAAAATTCTGAAAATTATCATCGATAGAATAAGCTCAAAACTCATTATTCCCAAAATGAAGCAAAAACATGAGTTGTTGTATCCATATAGCCATTGATTAGTATCAATATAGCATACACAATATTGCACGTTCAACTATTTTTGTATACATCACCTCATCTTTTTGCTTTATCTTAGGAATAACGGATTTTCAGCTTATTCTATCGACGATTATTTTCAGAATGTTTTAGCTATGATTTTGGGACTTTTACAAAAATTACTCTATATATTTAGCTAACACATTATGTAAATAACATTTTGATTGCGCTCATGTAAGCTCAGTGAAACAATATTTAACAAACCTGTTTATTTTCTTTCAATTTTTAATATTTTTTTTATTTTAATTACAGGATATTATGTATAATATTATTTGTCATATTTTTTGAATTTTTTATATTAAGCAAATTATAAGCAAAAAACTTGGCAAAATTTGGTACTGTTTTTGTAAAAACCTTAATTTTTCTAAGAGTATATGATAAAAATGAACACTGTCTATTATAATAAGCCACGTAATTATAATCTATAGTTGTAACGCTTTTGCTACATTACTTTCGACAGGGTTATCGAAAACATCTTCCTTCGTTTTCAATTTGTCGACGGTCCCTATGAGATTTTGAGAAAAAATCTTCATGGAAATATACGACCCGTACTATTCTGTTTACGCCCTCATAGTTTCAGAAGAATTCCTCGTGCACTTTTCTAGCTATTTTTAAAAACGTATAAAATGATTAGTGACCGGTCACCTTTGGCCATGTAGTGTAGATCCAACTAGTAGCAGGTAACCACTACGTAAATAGCTAGGTGATACCTAAGTAGATACCTACTTCACTGATTACCTATCAACCTACTTCATTTAATAGAATTAACGCAAAAAACATTTTCACAGTTAATCCCTTAGTTTTTTTCCTCTCAAAAATGCACTATTATGCATGCTTATACTAATGTAGCAATAAGAAAAATATATTGATGGTTAGAAATACTTACAATTGCAACTGCCCGTCAAAAAGGACTTCAGTTTCCATGATGTCGAGTCTCGAACGCAGGTCGTCGTTTTTGTGCTGCATATCCACTATGACACTATTCAAGAAGTGAACCTTTAAAACGAAAAAAACAAACATTTTCGTAAGAAACACTTTTTAAATTAACTTTCAAATTAAAAACATCAATAAAATATATATTCCCTGCGAATGAATCGAGATCTTTATCGCCTCACACAAAAAATAGAATTTTTAAACTTCTATACAGCAAAAAAAAAAAAAAAAAAAGTAAAACGTTTGCAAAAATTCAATGCAAACTTCTAGTTAAACTCAATTCTGATATTCGTTCAGGAAACTACCTCATCGAGTACATGGATGAAATTTTAGTATTAATTGGAACTCGATTTGCATATTAAAACAGAATCGGTCTGTCAAGCCATATCTTGGTAGAAAACACCTAAAAACCCGATTTTAACTGCTGACTCCTAGTGTTACCATTGTGCATTTCTGAACCCATTATATGAAAACATGGAAGATTGGCAGCAGAAAAACATTGTCATGTCCCCATGAGTCAGTAAACCCATGAGTCAGTAGCAAAAATCAGGTTTTTAGGTGTTTTCGAGCAAATTGGCAAGATAGGCAAGATAGATTGCTTTGTTATATGCGAATCGAGATTTAACTAACCGTAGATTTTCATTCGTGAACTCGATGAGGTGATTGCCTGAGCTGCCGTCTCCCGATCTAACAGTCATGTTCAAGGTGATAAAATTTTTATGTATAATTTTGATTTTCAATCGAGACGAACATTGTGTTTTATGATTTATTTGATAAAACAAAGCATCTAATTTACAATAAAAGAAAAAGTTTTTTTTTCTTTACACACAAAATTGTAAAATAAATTCAGTTATTACTGTAATTTTACGCGTATTTATACATTTTACTTCTTTTTTCTGACAAACTAATTATGATAAATTCGATAATTAAAATTATCCAGCAGATTTCTAGTTTTCAAAAATTAGCTCAGAAAATTTGCAATTGTATGAGACGGCACATTTTCAAATTTACTAAAATGTTGAAAAAGAAATTTTTTTTTTCGAATTTTGCCTGGGGAATCGAACGGTTTCTTGATAAAATAATTTTTCTTCATCGAGTCTTTTAATATTATACCAAAAATGTTCCTTAGATGCCTTAACTTAAAAAGAAGATGAAGGAATCTTGAATCCCTTTAAAAGGATAGTTTAAATAATGCTTTTTTTTCGCTTTCCTGCTGCCTTAAATTAAAGATTAAATTCAGAAAAAGTTATAATTTCACTAGCTCGAGCTTTTTACAACGTGTAAAAAATCACTGCAAACTTTCCATAATCGGGTTCGGTGCTTATGCCAAACTAACGTTTTTTAACGGAATTGCATTCCTTAAATTAGACATGATTTTCATGAGCAAAAATACATACTTATAAAAGGGTAGTTTAAAAAAATCTTTGTATATATTACATTTATTTTCCGTCATAGCAACTTTCGTTATGCCGAAAAAAATGGAATGGAAATTTAAGTTCTGAAAATATTCCCTATATTGGTCGGCCATTATATTTATCCTTATTCTAATCTATAAAACACTAAAAATAATATTAAAAAAATGATTTGTCAAAAGAAAAAAAATCTTGTATAATACAAATTAGTTTGTTTTCATAAACAGAAAATTTTTCGAAAGTCTATTGCATGCTGAAACAAATCTTCTAACACGTCCTCAAAAATGCAGGAAAAATGCTTTCGGAAAGTGAAAATTTCTTTAATTTATAATGAGAGGCATAAAGTGCTAAATAAGTGGTGCATAGCTGTCGATTCTTCCTATCTTTTGGCCCTGAAAATTTTAACAGAAAAATTCGCCTTATTTAATCGGCAGATTACGGCGATTTGAAATGGTAAAATTTCTTTAACCTTTAACTAAATTTACTATAATTTTTTTTCACCCCAAAAAAGCGGAAGATGTTGTATCTTTAACACGTTGAGTGTCATGTCAATCACCGATGACTCTCACTGAACTTAATATATATATATATATATATATATATATACACAATTTTATTAAAACCATTCAATTAATTTTTAAAAAATGAAGAAACAAATAAACAGTTTTTTACAGACCTATGCGCAAAATGCTGCAAAAAGAAATGTAAAAAATGTATATAACAAAACCAAAAGAAATTCCATATCCCCAAAATACATGGAAGTCTTCATCAGGGAGGCCCCTCCATGTAGGGGTAAATAAAGAGAAGTTTCTGAAAGGATGTAGGCTCATAAGCTAAATTACATCCTTAGCCCCCAACTTCTCAGATTTCAGAAATCAAACTCAAACCTTCAAAAATATTATAAATATATACAAATTTTTTAAAAATACCAAAGGACAAGACCAAAAATTACACAAATAAAAAAGGAAAATTACCTACAAAACTAAATATAAAAAATAAAATTGTAAAATACAAACCCCCAGAAACACAAAACCCTCTTCAGCTAGTGGGGCCATTCACTAGCGCTTCAATCTCGCCCTAAATTGAAATCAAGCATCCATAAGTAAAGAAACACTGAGACTCAGAAACTTTCAGTTAACATATAAGATGGATAACAGTTAACCATTAAAATCTTTTTTAAACCACTCATAGCCAATTCTAGATCTGTTTTGTTATTGCAAATCCTACGGATTCTATTAACTTGTGAATACATAATATTTTTTAAAACTTTATTGCTAATATATGAAAACCAGTAAGTGAGGCTATTAACTTCAAAATTAAAATCTTTCCTTTTATCATAAAGTCCAATCAACCATTTTTCCTTGTTTTTCTTAATTTTAAGATCTAAGAAAGTAATTTGTTCACCATCATCGGTTCGGTTCAAGACAAGCTCATTAGGGTAAATGTTAAGGCTTATTTCCTCAAAATTATTGCAGTTAAATACTATAAGATCGTCTACATATCTAAAGAAGGAAATATTATTGAAATTTTTTTCGTAAAAATATAAAAATAGATTTGAGAACGCACTTGAAAAACTAGTTCCCATTGGGACCCCCTTATTTTGTTTAAAATAATTAATTCCATTAAATAAAACGTTTTCAAAAAGGCAAAACTTAATTAAATCAAGCCAAAACTTCTTATCTACTTTTAAAACATATTCAAATTCAACATAAATATTTTCAAATACCCCCACAATCAAATTGTGAGGAATGCTGCCAAACAGATTCTCAAAGTCAAAAGTGTTTACAGAAGTAATTTTCCATGAGTTACCATTCAAAAAATCTAAAACTTTAAGGTTATTGCCAATGATTGTATTACAATCAAAAGTTTCTATTTCCTTTAAAATTAAATTCAGCAAACCAAACAAAATTTTACCCGCTTTGTAATTATATAATTACAAAGCGGGTAAAATTTTGTTTGGTTTGCTGAATTTAATTTTAAAGGAAATAGAAACTTTTGATTGTAATACAATCATTGGCAATAACCTTAAAGTTTTAGATTTTTTGAATGGTAACTCATGGAAAATTACTTCTGTAAACACTTTTGACTTTGAGAATCTGTTTGGCAGCATTCCTCACAATTTGATTGTGGGGGTATTTGAAAATATTTATGTTGAATTTGAATATGTTTTAAAAGTAGATAAGAAGTTTTGGCTTGATTTAATTAAGTTTTGCCTTTTTGAAAACGTTTTATTTAATGGAATTAATTATTTTAAACAAAATAAGGGGGTCCCAATGGGAACTAGTTTTTCAAGTGCGTTCTCAAATCTATTTTTATATTTTTACGAAAAAAATTTCAATAATATTTCCTTCTTTAGATATGTAGACGATCTTATAGTATTTAACTGCAATAATTTTGAGGAAATAAGCCTTAACATTTACCCTAATGAGCTTGTCTTGAACCGAACCGATGATGGTGAACAAATTACTTTCTTAGATCTTAAAATTAAGAAAAACAAGGAAAAATGGTTGATTGGACTTTATGATAAAAGGAAAGATTTTAATTTTGAAGTTAATAGCCTCACTTACTGGTTTTCATGTATTAGCAATAAAGTTTTAAAAAATATTATGTATTCACAAGTTAATAGAATCCGTAGGATTTGCAATAACAAAACAGATCTAGAATTGGCTATGAGTGGTTTAAAAAAGATTTTAATGGTTAACTGTTATCCATCTTATATGTTAACTGAAAGTTTCTGAGTCTCAGTGTTTCTTTACTTATGGATGCTTGATTTCAATTTAGGGCGAGATTGAAGCGCTAGTGAATGGCCCCACTAGCTGAAGAGGGTTTTGTGTTTCTGGGGGTTTGTATTTTACAATTTTATTTTTTATATTTAGTTTTGTAGGTAATTTTCCTTTTTTATTTGTGTAATTTTTGGTCTTGTCCTTTGGTATTTTTAAAAAATTTGTATATATTTATAATATTTTTGAAGGTTTGAGTTTGATTTCTGAAATCTGAGAAGTTGGGGGCTAAGGATGTAATTTAGCTTATGAGCCTACATCCTTTCAGAAACTTCTCTTTATTTACCCCTACATGGAGGGGCCTCCCTGATGAAGACTTCCATGTATTTTGGGGATATGGAATTTCTTTTGGTTTTGTTATATATATATATATATATATATATATATATATATATATATATATATATATATATATATAGTCTTAAGTAATTAATTAAAATTTGTTTAAAATTTACACAATTTTTATTTATTACAGGATTATACTTTCTTAATAATTACTTAAAACAATATACAGGGTGTCCACTAAAATTTCTAAACCGATTTCTAAACCGTCAGTCATAGATACATAGTTCCAATTGCAAAAATGCTTTTAAAAAAGGTAAAGAATTGTTTTTCAAAAGCGATTTAGGTCAAAAAAAATTGTTTATTAAAAATTACGAAAATTAATTTTTTATACGGTCCTCCGGTCCTATAAGTGATATTTAGTAAATTTTTACCACTACTCTTACAAGTAATACAAAAAAAGTCCCATTCCTCTGCGATTAAAACAAACCAAGTAATAGCTGTTTAAAGTTGAAGCATATTTTTTGCTACAAATTAGGGGTCAGTCACAAATTTAGCGGAAATAAAAAGAAACGCAAGATATAAAATTTAACATTAAACATTGAGAGTAAAATAATTTACAATATTATTTTTAAATTTATGTTGATGATTACATATTAAAGCAAAATTTGAACTAAAAATATAAGTAAAAAAACAACAGAAGGTTTGTTCAAATAAATTATGAAAAGCAACAGTTACAATTGTTACAAAATGATATATACTTAAAATTCTATTAGATTACTTAACCTAACAGAATTTGGTGTAGTTCTATAAAATAAATAAACGGTACACATCGAAAATTGTATTAATATTACAATGTCATTGGATATAAATAAGTGTGCAAATTGAACCTCGATCGGATATTTGAAAGTGAGTTAAAATTTGAATAGAAATTTTGAACTAGGGAATCTTACATATAAACATTTTAAGCAAAAAATAAGCTTATAAAAATAACACACCTTTTTAAAGTAAAATCGCGATTTCCCAAAATTTTATTTTCTCGATAAATTGAATTTTAAAACACACGTCTTCAACTATTTTAAGCAATCTAGAAGTTAATTAATAAAAATTAACACTACCGTAAAAATTATACGGTGATAATATCTTCAGTTAAATTGCTTTAAAAATATTTCTTTATCTTGTTTAAAACGTTTTTGTAATTAGAACTAAACGTCTGTGACAAATGGTTTAGGAATTATCTATTGGACAGCATTGGAAATGGACGCCCTTCATAATACTTTAAGCACTTAGTGTAAGTTCCCTTAAAGCTCAGTCCAACTCATTCGTTTTCAGCTACAGAAAAGTGGAGTCATGAAATTTAAAGTTTCATAACTCGGTCAATTTTAATGTTAGATAAATGGGACCTTTTTTGTATTGCTTGATAGGGTGATGGAAAATTTTTACTAAATATCACTAATAGGACCAGGGGACAGTATAAAAAGTTAATTTTCGTAATTTTTCAATAAAATTTTTCTTTGACCTAAATCGCTTGAAAAACAATTCTTTACCTTTTTTAAAGCATTTTTGCAATTGGAACTATATGTCTATGACTAACGGTTTAGAAATTAGCCATTGGCCACCGTTGAGAGTGGACACCCTGTATATATATTTTTAAGTTTTATATCATCTTTTACACTGTCAGTCACCGTTGACTGACGCGACCTAATCGGAAAGTTTAATGTCAGTCACCGTGTTAAATGAGTTTTTAAACGAGAATATAAAATACGAAAACATATTTTTTAAAAGAAACCCTATGCATGCATTTTACGTTTTATCATTTCTATATCCATGATATGATATTTGTTTTATTGTGATACATATATGTATTAAGATACATGTATATTATGATACTTTTTCGTAAGCTTTTATGAAATAAGATTTTTTTAAGAGAATGTAATAAATTCCAAATTTATATTGGATTACAAATCGTGTGAAACACATACCTGCTGTTCCAATGCATCTTTTTCAAGTTTTATTTTTTCAAAGTCTGAATCTGAAAAAAAAAAATACACGTTTATATTTATCATTTTGGCAAACTTTATGTAATAATACAAAAACAATATTTCTTGTTAATGGGTGTAAATTCGACGTCATCATTTGTAGGAATTTCAAAATCATTGCTATCGATATCAAACGCAATATCAATATCATAAACAAATACGCTTCATATCAACAGCAAATAAAAAAGAGAAAAAGCAAAATTCCATATATCAATTCGTGAAAGAAACGTTTTTCGCGATTTTGACCAAATTCATATGTTTTTCGAGGATACTTGGATGAAACGCAATTGTTTTTCGCAATGTTTACGGAATCTGTTTGTTTTCAGCGATCTTTTGACGAAATCTGTGTGTGTGTTTTTCGCGGATTTTTGAGGAAATTTGCGTGTTTTTCACACACGATTTTTTTCATTTTTTGGTAAAGTTAACGATCTTGAAAAAGTTAAAAATAAAATTTTTCTTTCTTTTTCGGCCGACAAAATCATACCAAGTTTCATTTTGGTATTAGGTACGGTTTGGCGCAAATTTAGGAAAAAACGATATTTCAGCGCAGCTATGAGAAGTAATTGCATTTCTGAGCAGATATACGCAAAAGACGCAGTACTTAAAACCCTGCGAGATTATGGCCAGTGCAGGATTTAATTAATTTAACGAAATTTCTGCGTTAATGACTCTTGAAATATACATAATAAAATAGTATGATGTGGCACACAATTGAGAAACACTTTCCAATGTTAAAAGTATATTGTTACATAATGTTTATTCTTGGTTACAGCAAAAATAATTTATCAGCAATTATGTTGTTTCCGGCTGAAATCCTTCAATAGTTATATATTATACAGTACCAGCAAAAACATTTAAGCCATGATCTCAGTGTTCAAATATTTTATTTTACTTTCTTCTACCTTTAATAGAAGAAAGTATTGTAATCGACATTTTTTTAAACTCTCGGTTTTTGAGTGATTTACACGTTTTAGGGAGCAGAGATTCAAAAAATATGTTTTTTACAAAATGTCTGTCTGTCAGTGTGCGTGTCTGTGTGTCAGCATGTCGCCATTGTACTACCGAAAAATACAGGGTTATTACAAATGAATCATCGGATTTTGATACGTTACTACGTGCGAACTGGGAAACGTATATGTTTCCATGATAACTCAAACGAGAGGATGTTGACTAGAATTTCGCGATGCGTATGTGTCATATGTGTCTGGTTTCCATGGTTGCTGCGCGAACATCATATTCAAATTGGTGACCGGATAGCAGAAAGCGATTCGTGTACTATTACTTTCAAAGTGGAAATTACTTATAACCGTTCTGAGAGCATTCCGGAAGACATGCTAATGCAACTAAACAGAGCATTCTGCGTTGGTATCGACAGTTCAAATAAACCGGTTGTTTAAATGTAAAGATAAAAGTTCCGGCAGACCAAGCGATACTGAAGAAACAATGAACCGAGTTAACCCTTTAACGACCAAAGCATTTTCAATGCTAAGATGTCGAAATAAATGAATGACACCGGTAATTAAGAACAAATATATTTCTAAATAAGAAAACGTGATGTTCCACATACATAATAGAAGGGATATTTTTAGATAAAAATACCGGTGTCAGTGTTGCATATCGGAATTAAAATTTTTGGTTTCGTGGCGAAACCAATGAACGTTAAAGGGTTAAGGAGAGTTTCATCCGTAGTCCCAAGAAATTCGACTGACGACGAATTGAAATTGAAAGACTGCATTCGCGACCATGGACGTTAATCTTGTATACTTCCGATTTATTTTCATGTATAACTCATTGTTGTACCCCAATTATGTTCCGAAATAAACGTTTCGGAAACCCGATGATTCTTTTGTAATAACCCTTTATATGAAGATATGCATCAAATTGAACCAAATCTTTTGCATATCTTTTTGATAGTGGCAAACAGGTCCTCCCTCAGTTTTGAAATATTCCGCTAAAAGGAGGGGCTGTAATAGCGATTTTTGTGCCATTTTCAATATTGTATCATCGAAAAGTGTATGAATTTATGCATAGAAATGAATCATTTTTTTTTTTTTTTTTGTATAACTGTTTGGCTATGACTAGTAAGACCTCTCTAAATTTAAAGAAAAAGCCGCCGGAAAGGGGCACTGCAATAGCAATTTTTGTGCCATTTTCAATATTGTATTACCGATAAGTGTATGAATTTATGCATAGAATTGAACCAAATTTTTTGCATGAGTGTTTGGCTATAATCAGCAAGCCCTCCCTGAATTTAAGAAAAATCCGCCAGGAGGCGTGTGCTATGATCAGGATGTCTGTGCCACTTTTATTATTGTACCATCAAAAAGTGTACGAAAGTTATGCATAGAACTAAACTATTTTTTTGTGAATGATAATTTTTGGGTATGGCAAGCAGATCCTCCCTGAAAACCTGAGAAGTACTTCAGCCAGATCTGGAAATTTTTTTGAAAAGTGACGAATTGTTAATATCAACTGTAACAACTATAGGAATAAACAAGTCAGAAATTGCACGTCACACTTAGCAAATGACGTGCGTTCATTCTAAAAGGAAGTTTTTGAAATATACAGTTCTTCGGATACAATACAGCAAGAGAAATCTTTAGTGTGTCCCTCTAAATACTATCTGCTTTCTTTTATACAGGAAGTAACTTGTAGTAAACCTCAGCAATGTACATAAATTTCATAAAATGTGAAACAGTTTAATGTAATAAATACGCACCCCAAACAATGTTTCTCCCTATATCATTATATAATAGAATATTTTTGTGTGGCCCTGTAAATTAATAGCAGATATACTTTGCACCCCAGATTGTATAGAATGTATTTTTTAGTATATACTTCATAGATGCATATGAATTGTATTATGTTCGAAAGAGTATAATATCATTAAAATGCACTTGAAACTTTTTTTCCATTGACCGTAATGTAACGGAGTACTTTTGAATGTCTTTGTAACTGAACTATACATCCGATTTTTATTAAATTTGAAAGGACTCGACAAATTATGTAATAATTATATATTTTAAATTTCAAACGTTTCGGTTGGGTAGTTTTTGCGTAGTTATCTGCAGTCAGTCGGACAGAAGGACAACTATAGGTGCTATGTATTCACATAATTGCGAACAACCTAAAAATAAACATCACTAATGAATGTATCATTAAGGATCAGCTATCAGAAACTTCATATTTTTTAATAAGTATCAAGATCTTTTTTTTTTGGGGGGGGGGGGGGGGGGAGGAGGCACTGTTTGTTTAATAGGTATCTTTGATTTATCTTCTGCCATCCAAACCAACACGGAGTTACACTTTTAGTGAAATAGTTTCAAAATATTTTAGTGAAAAGTGTTATACTATTCATTTTAGTTTCCCCCATATCAAAAATTTTATTTATTTATTGAGGTACTACTTTGTTATCCCGTCGACCAAAATACTATTGCCAAATTATAAGATTAAATGCCAATAATAGATGATCGTGAATGTCAATTCAATGGCATTAAATACGATACACGTGTTTGAAACGTCATTAAGTGAGTTTTATTTTGACCTTTTTATTTGTTTTTTTATTAATATTCTACTAATTATTTGTTTTTTTCATTATTTAAAATAAAAATTACGTCACTATGTATATTTTGGCTATTAGTTTGGCGATTTGTATAATTTGGCGAAATCGGTCGACGGGATAACAGAGTAGTACCTTTACTTATTTATTTATTTACTATTTACTTTTTATATAAAAAAAGAGTTGGAGACTTGGTTCAAAAGAAAGTGGAGAAAAAAAAAGGCGTGTCCTACCTGGGTCCGAGGGCTGTCCGTTCCTCATCACGGCCAGTTCCGCTTGAAGTTCGGACACCTTCTTTTCGAGGATCAGTTTCTCTACTTCCGTCCTCTCTTCTATCTCAATCTAGAAGAAAATGCAGGTCGTAAAAGACAGTACAAATCTAAAATTGAACATATTTTCTATGCAGTAAAATAGCGAGTATAAATGAGAAAGAAAAATGTTATAAAATGAAACAGATGCATTCGACGCAACTACATAAAATAATTAAGATTGCCTGTCAGGAAATTTGTTTAACACGTTCGCTGCCAACTATGAAAATATTTGGCCCCCCAAGGACAGATATAAATTTTTCGTTAAAGGAGTGTCAAATGATAAAATATGGTCACAAGTGACCAAAATTCTTTTTTTTTTCAATTTTAAGGGGTTTTCTTCTCCTACCCCCCCCCCCCCTGTTTCAGTACCCAATGTCTCCTTAAAGCCTCCCATTTATCCTCATATTCCTGTAATCGAAAAAAAAACCTGTATTCTATAATTTCTTAAAGTTGTCTTTATTCTGCTGTTAAGTATATAGATGTGAATAGTACTTGATACGAAATTTATGTACACGTATAATAGTACTGAATTTCAGTTTTAGTCACTTCAGTATAATTTATGAAAAATTTTAAGATAGAAGGGGGCCCCCCCTAATAATTTTTGCCCCAGGGCCCTCTACTCTCTAAGTCGGGCCGTGATTGTGCAGGTGTTTGACAAAAGAAAAAAGACTAAATGAACTTGAAGAACTTAAATGGATCATTTATTTCAATTTAACCATTTAGAACAATTTAAAAGCATAATATCGGAAGTATGACTTTGGCATCTGTTAACACATGCACTATCTCAGCTTTGGCAGTGAACGTGTTAACGGGACACCATAATTTGAAATTGGTCAAAATATCAATTTATTTATTTATTTAATTTAATAATAACTGAAAGCTTTTTTAATTGTGAATCTTTTGACACATCTTTTTTTACCTGCACGACAATTGTATTGCGAGATAGGGTAGATGTGCCAGTAATGGGCCACCTTAAGGAATTTCTCTAAAAAATAATTTTTTATTAATAGTTATAATTATTGTATTCCAATTTTTTTCATATTAGATTAATCTTTCAACAATATTTAACTAATCCCACAGTTACATTTCCCAATTGAAATAAAAATTTCATTTTAAATAATATAAATATGTCTAAACACCCAAATGCCCAGTAATGGGCCACCTATGTTCCAGTAATGGACCGCCTATGTTCCAGTAATGGGCCACCCTACAAAAAATAACAGATAATTATTTTTAGGTGCGTTCTTAATTATGTAAATAGGTAGCACCTATAATTGTCGTTCAGTCCGTCTGTCTGTCCATCTATCTGTCCGTTTGTCCGACAGTCTGTCTATCTGTCCGTTTGTCTGTCCGTCTGTCTATCCGCATATAACAACGGAAAACTATCCAACCGAATCGTTTGAAATTTAAAATACATAATTATTACATAATTTTGTCGAGTCATTTCAAATTTTATGAAAATCGGATGGATAGATCAATTACAGGGACATTCAAAAGGATTCTGTTACATTACGGTCAATAGGGAAAAAAGTTTTTAATGCATTTTAATCGTTTGAAATTTAAAACATAATAATTGTGTAATTTTGTCGAGTCATTTCAAATGTTATGAAAATCGGATGCATAGATCAATTACAGGGACAATCAAAAGGATTCCGTTACATTACGGTCAATGGGGAAGAAGTTTCAAATGCATTTTAATGATGTTACACTCATTCGAACATAATAGAATTGGCATGAATCTATGAAATATATACTAAAATATGCATTCTGTACAATCTGTGACGCAAAGAATTATTATTATTAAATTACAGGGCTACACAAAAGTATTCCACTATATAATGCTATACGGGGGAACATGGTTTGGTATGTGTTTTAATTATATTCAACTATTTCACATTTCATGAATAAGATATACGTTGCTGAGGTGTAATAAGAATTACTATTCCTGTATATTTACAGAATTTCAACCAATATACTGTATCCGAAGTACTATTTACTATAAAAGCAAGATCTGAATATTTTTAAAACTTCGTTATCGTACGAACGCACCTCATTTGCTACGTTCACGTGCAATTTCCAACTTGTTCTTTTTATGTCTGCGTAAGTCGCATCTTCTTCTTCCTCAGAATCCACATTATCCTCTTGTATACAAAATTCGGCCTTTTTGAAGCAATTGTAAATTGTTTTTTCTTCAATTACCCCCATTGATCCCGTTCTTATAACTATTCAATTAACACTGTTTTGAGAAGGATGTTGAAAGGTGTGTGAAAGGAGGGGGTTGATGAATTTGTTGGACTTAAGGAACAAGAAAATTCAAGCAGAGGAGTAATATAAAAAAAAAACTCAGCACTGAACGATAAATTAGGAATAAGAGATGGAAATTTGATTTCATGTGATTTCGAAGTATTTTTTTACAACTGAATAAAGAACATTTTATGAAAATATTCGTTATATGGAGATAGATATTTCGCTATATAGAGACTGTTTTTAATGTAATCATGGGAAAAGGGGAAAATTCCTACTAAAAATTCGTTATATAGAGAAATTCGATGTATGGAGCTTCGTTATAGAGAGACTTGACTGTATTTATAAAGAAATTGTCTTTATTAAATTCTAGTAAGTAAAATTTAAGTATTAAATTTGTTTATTTAGTTTCCAGTTAAATCAAAATATTTTATCACTACTGAAATTACACTTTTAGTATTGGTCACTTGGGTGACCCATTACTGGCAAATCACGAAATAAGCAATCCAGTAATGGACCACCCCTCCTAAAATCTTAAAAATAAATAAAATTTTGTAAATGGCCATTGGTATATTAAATTCAATGTTTTATATTGCTAACCAAACAAAAACATTCAATTTTTACGGAAAAATAAAAAAGATATAAAACTAAGTAAGTAAAGTCTGCTCTTAGCATGTTCATTAAGATTTTCAGTGAAAAACAGAAAAACTGTGAAACTTTATTTTCTGCTTCCTAATTGTTTTGACGAAAAGTGTAAAAAATTAATCCAGCTTATAAAGCACGCAAGGTAGAGTTCAGAAAAAAATAATAAAAGCTTAACTATTATTTATTATTTTTTTATAAACCAAAAAGTGCGAGGTGGCCTGTAGCGGAGATTATCGCTACATATCTTTTCCTCTTCATAAATGCAATAATTATTTCCCTTTAATAAATTCGTTGGTTTATTTTAATTTCCCTTTTCACTAATAAACCCAGTAGTTTAAACTAATTCTACATTTAATAGTTATGTTCTAACTTTCATACTCCCACTAATAGAAGTGAAACTTTTCATCTTTTGGAGCTCTCTGTATAAAATAATAATAGAGCTTCCTTTCTCACAAATTTTCTGTTGTGTCGGTGAAAAAACATCTGCCCATAGTAACCGCACTTATTAACAAAATAAAGAAAGCTCTGGGCTTAGTTCATCATAATCTCTTATCCGTTACATTTTTATTAACATCTGCCTTACACACCCTGTTTTCATTCTCACAATTAATGCTTAAACCTAGAAATACTTTTATCTCTGTTTATCCTGACTGTGCTTTCTTTCTATTCAGTTGCGCATCTGGATAACTTAAAGTTTTGTCTGCAAAAGGCAAATGTATGTAATGATTTGCTTATCTCAGATACTTCCCAAGCTTAAAATATTTCTTTAACCCTATAAAATATTCGCAGATGTAAAAATAATCCTTGGGTTCCCAGAACGCAAATGTAGTCACTGATACTGAACGTGTAGTTTATCAAATATCGCCAAAATTCTTTGTATAAAAGACTTCTGATGCCTTTTGGCGATAAGGGCTATGACATTGTATCGTCACTTTGATGATTGCTTTGATACTGACAACATGTAGACTAGAGCTCTCTCAGAATCACCTCCCCTTATGGGGAGTTGCTTTTGTCGTACCGCAAGTTAAATAAAGGTGTCCTAAAATGTAACTCGCTTTTCGGAGTTTTTTTTTTGTGTGTGCTTCTCTTGGTAAATCACCTGGGCCTATGAACTAACACCTCTACATATAATATACTAGAGTTATGTAGCGGAGATTATCGCTACATATCTTTTCCTCTTCATAAATGCAATAATTATTTCCCTTTAATAAATTCGTTGGTTTATTTTAATTTCCCTTTTCACTAATAAACCCAGTAGTTTAAACTAATTCTACATTTAATAGTTATGTTCTAACTTTCATACTCCCACTAATAGAAGTGAAACTTTTCATCTTTTGGAGCTCTCTGTATAAAATAATAATAGAGCTTCCTTTCTCACAAATTTTCTGTTGTGTCGGTGAAAAAACATCTGCCCATAGTAACCGCACTTATTAACAAAATAAAGAAAGCTCTGGGCTTAGTTCATCATAATCTCTTATCCGTTACATTTTTATTAACATCTGCCTTACACACCCTGTTTTCATTCTCACAATTAATGCTTAAACCTAGAAATACTTTTATCTCTGTTTATCCTGACTGTGCTTTCTTTCTATTCAATTGCGCATCTGGATAACTTAAAGTTTTGTCTGCAAAAGGCAAATGTATGTAATGATTTGCTTATCTCAGATACTTCCCAAGCTTAAAATATTTCTTTAACCCTATAAAATATTCGCAGATGTAAAAATAATCCTTGGGTTCCCAGAACGCAAATGTAGTCACTGATACTGAACGTGTAGTTTATCAAATATCGCCAAAATTCTTTGTATGAAAGACTTCTGATGCCTTTTGGCGATAAGGGCTATGACATTGTATCGTCACTTTGATGATTGCTTTGATACTGACAACATGTAGACTAGAGCTCTCTCAGAATCCCCTCCCCTTATGGGGAGTTGCACTGTCGTACCTCAAGTTAAATAAATGCATCGTCGTAAAATGTAACTCTCGCCTTTTCGGAGTTTTTTTGTGTGTGCTTCCTTTGGTAAATCACCTGGGCCTATGAATTAACACCTTTACATATTATAATCTGGTGCATCTGGCCTTTTTTTCTCCGGTCAAAAAAAAAAAAAAAAACGCACACACACACAGAGAGTTTAAAAAAATCATACTTAAAATCTTCGACAGAAAAGACTCTATCAAACATCAATGCACTGTTAAAGCAACATTCCCCGAAGTTCCAAGGCTGTCTGTACTTCATAGTGTGACGTTTTCCCCTACATCCGAACCGAAACTTGCGACAGTCTATATTATTCATTCATGACTTCTCCCGCACTCAAGAAATGTTTTATCTTCTTTCTTTTTCTCCCTGTGGGTCTGCAATATCTATGAAGGTCACAATTTATCAGCTGGTTGTTTCGCCGGAATATGGGTCAAGTGTTTTCGGCTCAGGACTGCAGCATTCTGTGTTTCATTTTACCCTCCGTTGTGATATGGCTAAGTTTTTTTTGCAGTGTTGTGATGGTGAATCACAAAAGAGTAATTAGTGGTGGTGTCTTTCGTCATCTACGTTCCAGTGAGGTGTGCAACATATTAGTGAGAGCCCACATGCAACACCATATGCAACATTCGCCCATATGCAACATACTGTAACCCTGAATCATCATGCTGTGTGTCAACATTCGAGAATGCTAAAATGAAAAAAAAAAGTTTGTGAATGTGCTCATCGATGTGCAGGCCTGTTTAATTGCGTATAGATGTAAATCTACTTTTTGTGTGAAATATGCAACGTGTGTAACAAGCGCATCTCTTGAAGCTGAAGGTTATGTGAAATTAGTGTGACTGGTGTTACCAGTCGGTGCCATAGTGTCGTATTATCTTATAGTAAACAGTGTGCATTAGTGGATTCATCCTGTTAAAAAAAAGAAAAAAATAACAAAATTTATGCGTTACGGGTCGTCGCACCCATACGCACCTTTATTAAATATTAAATCTTTTCGCAACAAAAAATTACAGTGATAAAGTACTTTCGGTACATTTAGTGCAGGAAATGGTGTGATGTCCATAATTATTAAGTTAAGTACAATAGCATTTAATGGTGCAATAAGGGGTCGTCGCACCCATTGTTGTACCTACAGTTTTATTCTCTTTCTAAACAAGCTTTGCTTAAAAATATGTGCTGTGCAAAAGAAAAAAATAATAATAATAATAACATTTAAAAGGTGATAAAAAAAAACATTAAATTAACAAAATTTCACGTTGTGGAACATCTGCATGAGTGCACGGCAACAGTTCATTTCTTTTATTGCTTAAAAAAAAATGATTTGTAGTTAGTTTACTTTATTCTTTTTAGCAGCTTGAACAGAGAAGATTCTTTTTAATTTAAATAGTGTGCATTTTTGAAATTTTAGTAGTTATTAACTTAAACAAAATACATTTTAAAGTGTTGTATTTAATTTGCACTTTTGAAAGCATTCTTCTCTTTTCATGCTCAATTTTCAAAAGTATTATTATTTTCAAGGCATGTTGTTTTAGTATTTATGTGTTGCATACTTAAATATTACAGATTTTTTTTTATTATTTTATGTGTTCGCGCATTAATTTTTCGCTGACATTACTTGTCCTTAATTAATTGCAGTTTGAGATTCCCATTCTCGTTTTTACTAAATTTTTTGCCATTAACTATGCCAGTACCTTGTTAAACAAGCCTTCTTTGATTTTTTTACTTTCGGTTGTCAAGAAACAAGGGAATTTTGGCATTGGTGTTTTTGAATGGTTAATTACTTTATTTTGAAGCCAGTACAAGTTTAAAAAAAAAAAAAAAAAGAAATTTTGTGTTTGCATTTTTTTAAAAGGGTATTATTTTGTGCATGCATTTTTGCTTGTTTTGTTGTATAGGCTCACATGTTGTTTACCCCCCCCCCCCCTTCAGTAAATGTGTCTTGATTCACTCGTAACTTACCAGGGTTTACTCTCTGACTAATGCAAAATTTAATTTTTGGTTTGGACTTGCATTTTTTTGTTATTTCCCCAAATTATTAATTTTAATACTGTGGTTAACAGTCAGATTTGTTATGGTGCACCTAGTTTAATTATAATGCTTTCAATTGATTTAGATTAGTGCATTTGCTTTTGGGTAAACAGCTATGGCTAATATTGAGTTAAAACAAGCTTCAGCTACATCCCAAACACTGTCAGAGAGAGATAATAAATTTGGGTCTACTTTTGGACAATCACAAGTTTCAATATCCCCTTTACTTGAATTTTATGAGGAAAATTTAACAAAGTTTTCAGACACAATTATCGCTGAAGCCACAGCATTTCAAAATCAAATACAAAATCAAAACAACACTGATACACTTGTCTCCAATTTTAAGGAACTTAAATTCACAATTGAATGGGATCTCAATATTTTGAAAGAGACCTTTCAGGGACTCAAAGATGAATATACTAAAGTAAAACATGATAAGGAAAATTTATTTTTGGTAAATAAGAAACTGTTCGAACGAGTACGTGACTTGTCTCAGGAACTAAAAAGTAAACCTAAACCTCACATATCAAATGCTCAAAAAGAACACACTCCTTCGGTTAATACGACTTGTCTAAAATCTGTTCAGAATATGTCCACACAGACAGATAACAACCTCATTATCAAATCTCCACACACTACAATACATGAAAGTTGCAATACAAACCCCTCTTTCTCTAGTAATCAACAGGTTAATGATTTAGGTGACAGTAACAATTTTCATCCCAGTATTTTCAGTACCCCTAAGAAAAATAGTACCAATTTTATCCCTGTTGTAATCATGCGTTTGCCTGAAAATTTTGGCATACCTGACATTATTTTGGCTATTTCAAAGCTAACTCATAATTCTTCGCCTCCCATTCAATTTCAAAGCAAAATAAAAATAAAGCATTGTAATTTATTTAACTGGATTTTTCTAGTGCCATCCCACTTTGCTGAAATTTTGCTTGTACATAAACATATTATTATTCAGGCCACAAAGTTTACTCTTAAAAGGTACATAGATATAAAAAGATGTTTTACATGTCAGAGTCTTTTTCATTTAAGTAAATTCTGCCCTAATGACATAATATGCCCTGTCTGTGCTATGTCACATAAAGATCCTAATTGTGTAAACACACCAAAATGCATTAATTGCATGAGGTGCAATGAATCAAGTAATACCCATTTTGACATTCAACATACAGCTTTTTCTCATAACTGCCCAGCTGTCAAGAGATATATAAACATACAAAGACAATCGCTTCATACAACTGAGTCTATTTCAAATGAGAAATGATGTTTTTCTTTAATTTAATTTTCCTGGTCACACATTACATATTAAAGGATGAATTCACTACGTTTTTATGCATTCTTTATACATTTTGACAGATTTGCTTTTATTTTTATAAAACATTTAGTATTTTGTTTCCCTCACATTTCCTGTTACACTTTAAATTTTAACAATGTTTCTTCACATTAATGTTGTGTACAAATGCAGTTTATTTCTTTTTCTTATTCGGCTATCAGGCGCCAGATGGTTGAGTAATAGAAAGAAGGCATGTAAGAGTGAAAATTTTGATGCGGGTCGTCAATTTTGTTTTTTCACTTGGTTTTGGTTGTTTCGCGTTGGTGTACACAATCAGCTTATACATATTTACACATTCAAGCACATATATGCACACTTTTCTTTCCCCTTTTAATTTTTTTGTGGATGCAGTAACAGGAATGCAGTTAACAGTAACAATATTTCAACTCTATTGTTATACAGGCTACATTTTCCACATTTAATACATTTTTCATGGTATATATATATTTTTTGCGTTCTCAATTAAATTTTAACTTTAAAAGGATTTTTGACAGTACAATTACATTTTTTACTTTCCTCAACTTTGAGTTATATATTTTTTTTCTTTTACACATTTTTCTTTCATGTGTTTTTACACAAGGTCATGTGCATTTCTCTCTCGGTCAAGGTATATTAGATACCAGGTCATGCGATTTCTTTTACACACATTTTTCCTTCATGTGTTTTTACACAAGGTCATGTGCATTTCTCTCTCGGTCAAGGTATATTAGATACCAGGTCATGTGATTTCTTTTACACTCATTTTTTCCTTCATGTGTTTTTACACAAGGTCATGTGCATTTCTCTCTCGGTCAAGGTATATTAGATACCAGGTCATGTGATTTCTTTTACACTCAATTTTTCCTTCATGTGTTTTTTACACAAGGTCATGTGCATTTCTCTAGGTCAAGGTATATTAGATACCAGGTCATGTGATTTCTTTTACACTTTTTTTCTTTCATGTGTTTTTACACAAGGTCATGTGTTTTTCTCTAGGTCAAGGTATATTAGATACCCGGTCATGTGATTTCTTTTACACACTATTTTTTTTTCATGTGTTTTTGCACAAGATCATGCGATTTCTTACACTATCACATTGTGTTTTTTTTCTATATACACTCAGTCATGTGCAATACACAAGGTCATGCGAATACACTTTAGGTCATGTGAAACATATCAGGTCATGTGGTTCTTACATTTTTTCTCCTATTTCTCGGGTTGAGGATTGTACACCAATTTCACTTGTTTTCTCAAAACTCGTTCATGATAACACACAACACAGTCTTGTCATGTGTTTACATTTTTTTTACACTTTTATCATGTGATATAAATCCTTCCCTCATTAAATATAAAATTACTTTGTAATTAGGTAGTTGAAAACCTCATTCACACAAATATCTTGAATATTTTTTTCTTTTAACACACTTACCGTTAAATTCTCTTCGGTTCATTTTTTTATTTTGTTTTTGTTAAATGGCTCATTCTAAAAAAAAAAAAACAGTTCACATTTTTTTTTACAGTTTGTCATGCTCACACTTAACCATTTCATCTTAATTGTTCAAGGTTAGATTTATCCCCTTTACATATTACAGTGCTTCAAACGACACTTAGTTTTTTTTGTTTGTCACATCTACATTATAGGGTTATTTATTTTTTTCACACTACATGTAAATTCCCTTGTTACACTTACCTCTTTTTATGTAGTGGCAGTACATGAAAAGAAGGTCACTTACTTCACTAATAATTAATTTTCATTACATGCATTTTATCACAACATTGTAGTTCCACAATAATTACAAATTATTTTGGACAGTGGAATGGTACCAGGCAAAAAAAAAAAAAAAAAAAAAAAAAAAAAAAAAAAAAAAAACACAAAAAAAACCTTGTAACATTCTCATTTTTGAAATATTCCAGTTGTTGTAGCACCTAATCCTGACTATTTGTTTACTTTACCCGGACTGACTGTTTCAATTTAATTTATGAGATGAATTACATTTCATCTTATGGTTTTATTTTTGCATTTTTTAATTTTAGCCCCCAAAAAGTCGTGAACCGTTCAAAATTATGCCCCAAGGTTTCACGCCACACCTGTCTTGCGAAACATTTTTACCGTGAATTGGCCTACCAATTCTTTTATGTTAAATTTTATGTGACTTCCAAGCGCGCTCCTTTCGTAGATCAGGGCGATTTTACTGAGGAGCGGGGCGGACTTATATTGTACGCAATGTGGGTTCGTCCACTACTCCCTCCCCCCCTAGGGCCGACGTCTTAAACCGAAGCCATAATACTTGTACTGTTTGTACAAGAATAAGGGCTACAACCTTTTTATGGGCATGCCACTGGCATCTCTTTTTTTAGTAGTCCTGTGCCTTATGCACAAATTTTCATTTTCAATTTTTAACAACATACATTATTTTTTAGAACATATTATTGTAGTTAGTTTTCTTTTATTTTTATTTTAAGTATATACTATTTCTGTTTTGTGTTTTTAAATATATATTTTTGCTTGCAATTATGCCATTTTGATCTCAAAAAAGATCAATTTAAAGAGAAGTTATCAAATATTAAGCTAACAGGTGATCACAAATAAATAAATAATATACTTCTCTCATTTTTGCTCATGACAAAAATAAAATAAATAAACAGCTGGTACCAGCGCCACAATAAAAAAATTAAATAAAGGATCCGATATAAGTAAATATTTTGTGGCAATTTTTGAACTTTTAAGGAGCTCCCTGTCATGATAATTATAAAGATATATATGGCCATTGTTTTTATTTACATACGCTGCAAGCAAATAGATATTTAATCATTTTTGTAGTACTTATATATATACTTGTATGTTTTTGATATGTGTTTTTATATATATTTTGGTAGACGACACATTCAGTATCCTCAAAATTATGACAACAATAGTAAAATAAAATAAAAAAAAAAAAAAAAAAAAAAAAAACTTTAATACAAGTATAAAGTTTTTTTTTGTAGTGGCTGGGGTGAGTTATGTAGCGGAGATTATCGCTACATATCTTTTCCTCTTCATAAATGCAATAATTATTTCCCTTTAATAAATTCGTTGGTTTATTTTAATTTCCCTTTTCACTAATAAACCCAGTAGTTTAAACTAATTCTACATTTAATAGTTATGTTCTAACTTTCATACTCCCACTAATAGAAGTGAAACTTTTCATCTTTTGGAGCTCTCTGTATAAAATAATAATAGAGCTTCCTTTCTCACAAATTTTCTGTTGTGTCGGTGAAAAAACATCTGCCCATAGTAACCGCACTTATTAACAAAATAAAGAAAGCTCTGGGCTTAGTTCATCATAATCTCTTATCCGTTACATTTTTATTAACATCTGCCTTACACACCCTGTTTTCATTCTCACAATTAATGCTTAAACCTAGAAATACTTTTATCTCTGTTTATCCTGACTGTGCTTTCTTTCTATTCAATTGCGCATCTGGATAACTTAAAGTTTTGTCTGCAAAAGGCAAATGTATGTAATGATTTGCTTATCTCAGATACTTCCCAAGCTTAAAATATTTCTTTAACCCTATAAAATATTCGCAGATGTAAAAATAATCCTTGGGTTCCCAGAACGCAAATGTAGTCACTGATACTGAACGTGTAGTTTATCAAATATCGCCAAAATTCTTTGTATGAAAGACTTCTGATGCCTTTTGGCGATAAGGGCTATGACATTGTATCGTCACTTTGATGATTGCTTTGATACTGACAACATGTAGACTAGAGCTCTCTCAGAATCCCCTCCCCTTATGGGGAGTTGCACTGTCGTACCTCAAGTTAAATAAATGCATCGTCGTAAAATGTAACTCTCGCCTTTTCGGAGTTTTTTTGTGTGTGCTTCCTTTGGTAAATCACCTGGGCCTATGAATTAACACCTTTACATGGCCCATTACTGGAAGGTGGCCCATTACTGGCACATCTACCCTATTGTAAATTATCTTAATAGATCCAGCGCAATTGCCTATGCAAATGAAAATTTTAAACTGATTTTTCTGATCGTTCATATTTTACTTGCCTGATCGATAAACACTAAGGCCTTTTTTAGAATTTGTTGAATTTCGTTCATTTTTTAACATAGACGAGAGAAAAAGTAATCCCATCAAGTGTAAAATCCCATACATCCAAAAATCCATGCACAGCTTTATGTAATATATTTTAATAAATCTGAAAAAAGCAAAAATATTTATAGTTATAAAAAAAAGAAACTTTTTAAAAGTTAATTTTTTTTAATTTATCACAGTATTATTCCAAATTGAAGAAATGGCTCCCTTTAATAACTAGTTGAGCAGCAACACGACGTATTGCATTAGTATTTCATAAGATCCTTCTAATTTTCAAAATAAATACTTAGCAACTTAGTTTTTAAATCAAACTGCATAACCCTAATAGCATGTATGGTCGCAGTGACGTCACTGTGTGTCACTTTGTTCACATCACATCTGTGACCAAAATGCCACCACTCAGCGACGTCACATTGTGACTGAAACGTGACTTTCTTAATAATCTTTAGAAATTTATAAATATCCTTTAAAACATGTTATTTACTTTAAAAAACATGTTTCTGGCAATTTATATATCGTTGCTTTTGTCATAGTTTCGCCACAATGTTAATGTCAAATTGGTCACAAATGACATATTTTTCACAAATTTGTCACATTGTGACCACTTTGTGAAAGTCACAAAAGAGCTCTAAAACGGCCATAACGGCTTCACATTTTAGTCACTGTGACTTCACATCGACGTCACGGGACGTCACATCGACAATCGATGGTCACAAAGTCACAATGTGATTTCACAACGACGTTGCAGTGACGTCACTATGCTTTACGGGAAGTCATCAGATAATGTAATCGTTAGAATGTAATCGTTATCATTTATAAAAATTAGATTCTTTAAAAATAAAACATTAGTTTTCGAATTGAAGAATGGGGTTGATGGATAAAATCTCACTGTTTTTCATTATTTAAAAAAAAATTTCAGATATCGAAAAGCAATAAACTGCATTTTGTAGCCAGAAACATTCTGTATTTACTCCCCCCCTCCCCCCCCGATAAGTTTAATTTTTATTATGTAACATTTTCTGAGCTAATTCCGGACAAGTAGACAGACAATATCTTTCTAATGCTCGTATTCACCATCTACCTGAACCTAGAAAACCTCAGTCGAACGCTCAAATGAAATTCAGGATAACATTTGATTGGACCTTATCAAGGAGACATCCAATCACGATTAACCCTTTGCGGCGCAGGACAAATTCATTGCTTAAGTTTTGAAATTGATGACTTACACCGGAATTTGAAAACAACTTTATCTGTAAATAAGAAAACGCTATATTTCACGCAATCAATAAACCGTAATTTTTTTTAAACAAAATTCCTGTGTCAATGTGGTATTTGGGAATTAAAATTAAGTGGTATATCTATGAAACCACTGCGCCGCAAGGGGTTAAAGGTGAATGCTGTTTGAGTGTTCCATCAAGGTTTTAAGTATAATTTGGGGTCGAAGTAGCTGATAAATACGAGTGTTAGTGTTTAGCATGTAATATTCCGTTCACTAAGCTCTCGGTTTCACTGCAATATTTAAGGTAATATAATTCTATAGATTTAATGAATTTTAAATACATTGAAGAATGATTAAGACTCTCAAGGATTACATTCATTATTTGTAATTAACCCGGGAGATCCCGCGCTTACCCAGGGTATAAATGGTTTTTAACTTTGTCACCAATTAAATCATATTATAACCGTCATTTTATTGAGGCGGAGACAATTCTTACAAATTTTGCGATAAAATAAGTTGAAGATTACTTTTAAAAGATAAGTGGTTACAATTGCAAAAATCATGCGAATCTGGGTCAAAAGGACCCGGCACGTGTACTCCCGGGTTAAGTTTTTAAAAATTTATAATGTCAAAAGTGTCATGTTTTCTGAGCATTTAGGCAGAGAAAATAACATTACAATTTTACCCATTTGCAATACGCTCAGAAGGATATTTATATATATATATAATCGACACCGGTTATAACGTACTTTCACTTACAATATACTCAGATGCTTTGTTGTCCCAACTGAAATCCTGTATAATGTAAAGCTATACAATTCGGCTGTAAAGGATTATGCGGAAGCCTTAATCTAGCTATAATGTACTTTTTAAAATTTGAACGAAAAGCCAAAATCTGTACGCCAATCTTGCATTTCCGATTTAGAAATAGGTAAACAATTTTCGACGTTTATTCCACTGACCTCTAAATCCTTTCTAGGTATTCTAATCATAGACTTTTAATATAATCATAATTCTTCCTCCAATTCTCTTTCTTCAAAGATTTTAAGGGGTTGTGCATATATAATGTTATCATTCTAGGTAGAGGAGAATCTGCTTCATGATAACGTAAGATATCTCCAGGGGGAGGGGGGAGTTTGCCTTTTGATATTGATATCCTTTTTGATCCAATCAAAATTGTTTCTTTTTATTTGTAACGCGGTCTTTGGTTCAAAATAGTATGATATCTTTTTTAGTCTCTTATATATTTTATGAGAATACAAAGTTATTATTAAAATCATTCAATTATTATAAAATTATCCTATTCTAAAATATGGAATCCCCCAACGTTTGATATTCCTATTCATCTACATGTGTGTAAGCATATATAATCACGGCTCGAGAAGCCATATGTGAAGTACATTTGAAATGAAGCTTGTGTTTACTAATAAATAAAAGGGAAAGAATGTTATCCACTTGTTTTATAAATAAAAATTTTCAATCTGTCCCCCCCCCCACCCCTACTTCGTTTCAGGCAAGAACAACAAGACATTATTACTGTTGAATGCATACTTGTTATATAACAAAAAGCTATTATAGAATAATTTAAATTAATAACTATTTCTTTTAAGTTTTATTTGATACAAAGCGATATTTTATTGAATTTTCTTCATTTGAATCAATAAAGTATCCAAAAATAAATTTAACCAATTTTGTACATTACTCAAAACAAAAGAACTAAATTATCAATGTGTGCTATTATGTACCACTTTATTTCATGCTATATATTGCATTTTATTGTTTATTGCTTATAACGTACTTCGATTATTACGTACCATATTTTCTGGTCCCCTGAAAGTACGCTGTAACCGGTGAAGACTGTATACATTCAATAACATCCGCTAGTGAGTCAAATAAACTTGGCTATTTTATATAAAATCATAGATTCTTTTTCCAGTTCTATATATTAGCATAAAAATAGATAAGCTAAGGAATAAAAGCATATTTGAAAAATGTTAGCACTCATCGTTATTCCCCACCTCCATTTTTCTTCTGTCTCTAGTTCAATGCTTTAAAATAATTTTACATCTAAGTTTTAAAAATAAGGAAATCATAAATATGTGCTTCATTTAGGGGGCCATCCATAAATGGTGATAATCTGGGAAGGTGGATGGAGGTTCGAAAAATTATGGCACTTTGTGACAAAGGGGGGGGGGGGTTGTGGAAGGAAGTAAGAAGAAATGCAACATCACACATTTTGGTTAAAACGAAAAACTTTAAAAATCAGCAAACAAATATTGAAATTAATGTATTTTGTGTTCATAAAGTAAAGATAAAATTTAAAGCCGAAAATACCATTAAATTCCATTTCAAATTCGAAAAATACTGCTGCTTTCAATTGCTTTTTTATTATAATATTGTATTACTATTGTATACTAATTATGTTTTTTACTGTAAATCTTAATCTTATTTCATACAAAATAAGTACACAAACAATTTTTACTGTTATTCCTATAAAAATCTTAAAAACACACAGTTTAGGTTTAAAAATGAATTTTCAAGTATGATCTATAACATAGTGCTTTGTTCAAAACAGCAAGTATATATATATATAATAAAGCGTGATATGGGACACAAGGGATGGAGAGGGGGGGGGAGGTTACGGTGAAGAGTGAGAAGAGAAGGGGAGAGGTAAAAATATTGAAAAAAGTGTGACATTATTTATGGACAGCTCCTTACCTGCTGTTGGTGGTGGGACGCTGATTTTTCTTCCACTATCAACTGGGTGGCTTCCAAGCTCCTTTTCATAGACTTTCGCTCAGACTCTGCTTCGGCCAGCCTAAAAGTATTCATACATGCAAAAGTTATTATTAACACACAGTACATTGTAAAACAAGTCAGAAATTACACATCAAACATAGTAAATGAGGTACTACAACAATTTTTTTAAAATATTCAGATCTTGGCTTAATAGTACTTCGGATACAGTCTAGTATTCGATATCTTTTGTGTGTCTCTGTAAATACTAGTTGCTTTCTATTTTACAGGAAATAATTTGTTGTAAACCTCACCAACGTATATTCATTTCAAAAAATATGAAATAGATTAATAAAACTGAAATGATCCCTAAACAATATTTTCCCCATACCATTATGTAGTGAAATACTTTTGTATGTTCTTTAAATAATTAATAAATATTCTTTGGACCGCATAGTGTACATAATGTATATTTTAGCATATTTCATAGATGCATATCAATTTCCTTGTGTTCGAAAGAGTGTAACCTCATTAAAATTCACTTAAAACTGCTTTTTCCTATTGGGTGTAATGTGGCGAAATACTTTTGATTGTTCCTGTGATTATTATACTATACATCCGGTTTTCATGAAAGCTGAAATAACCCGAAAAAATTAGGCAATAATTAAATATTTTAAATTTCAAACCATTGGTTTGAGTAGTTTTTGCGGGCAAACAGACGAACCAGACGGCTATAGGTGCTATTTATTTAAATAATTAGGAACGCACCCAAAAAGACAGATCTTTCTTAATCTAGAAAATCCCTGTCGGCTGGGCCTATAGGCGGAGGTAGATTTCGAAAAGTGCTCATAAAAAAATATATATATATTATTAGAGATAAACCCAGTTTAATAACTTCATTTGGCCGTTTATGAAAAATTTTTAATTTCATTTTTCTGCAAAAGCTGGTTTTATCAGAATCATCTTAAGAAAAATTCAGCTCAAATGCCCATTTTGACAACATATTTTGAAATAGATTCCGAATTTATTAAAAAATCGACTAAAACAGTACATTATACAGTTCCTAAATAACAAAAAACTGTCAGTTGAATGCATTTGAGAAAAAAATTGAATTTAAAAATGAGTAATAAAATAACCGATTTGTTGTTTGAATGCATCCTTAATTCTTTAATCATGATTGCTTCGGAAAATTTTGTGCGAAATACTCATTTTGACAGCATTTTAAAAAATATATTCTATCTTTATCAAAAAACTGACCAATGCGTCACAGTATATAGTTCCTAAATAACAGGATCTGTAAATTGGATGCGTTTGAGAGCGAAAATGGATTTTAAAACGAGTCATAAAAAACGCAATTTGCTATGTGAAAACTTCCTTAAATTTTCAAATCACGAAGACTTCGGGAAATTCTGTTCAAAATACCTTTTTTGGTAGCCTTTTTCTAAATATATTCTGTCTTTATCAAAAAAACGATCAATGCATCACATTATATAGTTCCTAAATAAGAGTATCTGTAAATTGGATGCGTTTGAGAGCAAAAATGGATATTAAAACGAGTCAGAAAAAAACGCAAATTCTTATTTGAACACTTCCTTAAATTTAGAATCACGATGATTTCGGAAAATTCTGTTCAAAATACCCTTTTTGGTAGCCTTTTTTGAAATATATTCCGTCTTTATCAGAAAATTGACCAATGTGTCACTTTATACAGTTTCTAAATAAGAGGATCTACCATTTGGATGCGTTTAAAATCAAAAATGAATTTAAAAATGAGTCAGAATATAAGCAGTTTGGATTTGAGATTTTTTCTCCAACTCCTATTTTTGTTTAATTTCATTTTGCTATACGAATTGGTCCTATGAAAAACTTGTCAATATAAAAGTTGTAGATATTTTTGAGAAGATGTAAAATAAATTTAATCAGATTTGATATCATAAAAATTGACGAAGTTATGGATTTTTTTCTTTTTTCAGCGCCCTTTTTCTTTTCGTTTTTAATTTTTTTCATGGGTAAAAGTTGATCCTATCAAAAACTTGTAAATACAAAAGTTTTAGATAATTTTAAGAACATTTACAAAAAATTTAGTTGGACTTGATATCTTGAAAATTGACAGAGTTATGAATTTTTTTCTCTCAAAAACCGTGTTTTTTTCGCCCCTTGAGCCCAATTCTAAATTTATCAAAAATTTGTCATACATAAACTTTTGGCCTATTTTTAAGAAGTAATATAAACTTTAAACCGATTCGATATCTACTTTAATAAAGAAGTTATGGCGTTTTTTCGGTTTTCACAAAAACGCCCCCTATTCCGACCCCCTTGGTCCGATTTTACCCATTAACGAACTTAGCCGAGATTTTATCCCCTTTGATTTTATGTACCAGTTTGGTGGAGATTGGTGAAGAATTATAGAAGTTATCGTGTCCATAAAAAGTGAGATATATAGATAGATAGATAGATATATAAACTGGTGCGATTGCAATAGGTAGTATTTCATACGAAATCTACCTAAAAATATAACAACGAACGGAAATATACAATAATTTCTTCCGCGTTACCTTGATTTCGAAAAGCGTTCTTTATCTTTTTAGAAACCACAGAAACCAATATTATTGAGATTGAAGCACAATTATTTTCCATAATTGAATTAGCGCAATAATAATAATTAAACAAACATAATATTACGTTTTGAGTTTTAAAACATGTTGCAGACCGAAGAAAATTTATCTGTCAGCTTTGGGTCGGGTAATGGATCAATTAAAAATTTATTTTATTGGATACCGGTCTCGCTGAAGATTAGTTTTAAACATTACTTTCAGAATCAGATGGGCATAACCCAAACCGCACGAAATCTTAATGTACATACACGAAACTGACGAACTGAATCATATAGTTGAAACAGAAGTCAGTTATAATGTGTCGCAGAATTATGTGTATCTAAATTGTTATTATGATGTTTCAATAGAAAAGATAGATGACATACTCCAACGGGTTAAAGTCTTGATTTTCTTTATAAGGATTATACAACTTTTAGTGATTAATCAACTGTAATCAGGGCTCGACTTATGCAGGAGCATACGGGGCAATTACCCCGGGTCCCCTCTTTAATTCCCCCCCCCCCCCCATGAGAGTGTTAGTAGGATTTTCACAAAAAAATACCAAATGATTAAAATTAGCCAAAAGGTATCAAAATGTATGCATTGTCAATATTTAGGAAGGTGAGAGTGGTCCTCCTAACTCTGTTTGCTTCCAGTACCCCATTCATCTATGCAAAAAACAAACTACCGTAATTTCGGGTGTATAAGCCGCAGGGCAGACAATTCTTTTTCGACCCAGAATTTTTTAAGATATAAGTGTAACTACTTAGATCACCGTAAATATTTATATTCAAACACTAAATAAGATTTCTGGGTCCAAAAAGAATTGTTTGATCCGCAGCTTATACAACCGAAATTTCGGTACATTAGAAAACTAATACTTAAAATTTTATTATAACAACTTAATATTCTATTTGTTTTCAAAAGAAATTCTTTACTAACTTTTCCCCCGTAACGTGGCAAGTTAAAACCATTAGTTTTGACTAATTTTCGACTTTTCTTTTAGCCATCTTATAAGGTAGCGTAGATAAGCAAAGAAAAAGTTTACAAAGGTTACAAAGGTTACTTTGCTATGAACTTTTTAAAAATACTTTAGATGTATTTTTAAGTTTTTATATGTTTTATTATGCACCTTTTAAGTAATATATATACAGTTACATGTATTTTTACTTTTTAATTTAGTAAACAAGGTGAATTCTGCACTGATTTTGTTCTTAACTATAATTGTAAGAGATACTTCTGTCAACTAATCTATCATTTTTTTTTTCTACAATTAACCTGCTAATACTTTTTTTTAAAGCTGTGATATTTTTTGTGATACCCTGTATACAGGTGTGAACTGCACCAAGTACAAAATTTATACATACATACAATACGTATGAAGCTTAGTACTAGCCACTTCTAGTACTATCTATCGATAGACAAAAGGGGGACCCCCTAGAATGGTGCTTGCCTTAGGGCCCCCCTATAGCCTTAGTCGGGTCCTGGATGTAATGAAAAAAAATCATCCTGTTTTATTAAACTCATAAAGGTATTAAGAGTGAGTATTTAGTATAAAAGAAATTATTAAAAATTGAATCTACTAAAATAAATCCGTGTGACGTGTAAATTATCTCTGCTAATAAGGCAGTTTTTGATTTGATTTGATTTTTTAATTTTTTTAGAAAGTTTTTTTTTTTTTTTTTTTTTTTTTTTTTTTTTAAACCTTTGACATTTTTAAGACCTGTTACAGTTTGAGAAAATGAATTCTTATTGATCTTATTACCTGTTTCATAAAATATTTCATAGTGCTGCCATCTATTGGGTCACAGCAAAGCAATTTAAAAGTTTCTGTTTAACTATTGTGAAATTGGATTTCATTAGACAGACATTGGAATATTATTTTCATTTTATTACGTCAGTTTGTAACGCAACACTTTTAAGAGATAATTTACTGACAAATTAAAAAAAAAAAATTCTAAGCATATTAAAAATAAATAAAAATAAAAATAAAAAAGAACAAATGAAAATAAATATTCTAATTCTCAAAATTTGTTTACTCGTTAGAATGGTTGAGTATTTTTTTTTTTTTTAAATTCAGTTAGTAAATACGGTACTACTTGCTTATCCCGTCGACCGATTTCGCCAAATTATACATATTGACATAATTTTTATTTTAAATAACGGAAAAACAAATAATTAGTAGAATATTAATAAAAATACAAATAAAAAGTCGAAATAAAAATCAATGGCGTTTTAAACAGGTGTATCGTATTTAATGTCATTGAATTGACATTCACGATTATCCATTAATGGCATTTAATCTTATAATTTGGCGATAGTATTTTGGTCGACGGGGTAGGAGAGTAGTACCGTAAATACTTTCATCTATAATATTGCATATTAAATTATTCCTGCACATCCATTAATTATTTTGTTTACGTTGTCATACAGGCCTTTTACCTATTTGCACCCCTACTACCCCATACATGCAACAACTTTCAATAAAAATAAATAATTTCTTCTAGAAAAATAAAATAAAATAAAATAAAGACGAAAAGCAATATTCGAGCAATATTCAATTGCAAAATATACAATTATAACTTTAGAAAGCTTACTGTTTCACTTAAAAAGCGACAATGATAATAAAAATGCATGTAAGTGATACAAGTTAAAACATTTTATTTAAATTTATTTGTATTTTTGGCCTACACATCCGCGGTCATCATCAGAGAATATTTTTAAAGTTTTATTTAGTAATTAAACAAAAACAATAGTTATATATTATAAATAAAGTAAAATATTTTATTATAATTTCTAACACACATATATATACATGTATTTTTTCAATACAAATAGGTTTGGTTTGGTTTGTGTCGGCCGATTATCTACTCGAAGGATATAGGCCCAGGGGGGAATTTGTCCTTCGTTGGGTCTTTCTAATGGCATCTAACCCGTATTGACGCAAAATTCAAAGAAAACCGCGAAAACTCCGAACGATTAGGTCGACGGCCGCTAATGAGTTTGAACCCAACACCTGCAGTCGGCCAGTTGAGAGGTCAGAACCTCTCGGCCACTGGTGGGGTCTATATAAATGGGATTTTCGGATAAGCATACTAGCGAATCTACTTGCAAGGATTTAGCCAAAATTTATTTTTGGTTTGAACATTTTTCGACCTAATTCATTTCCAGTAAATGTAATAGTGAGATATTTTTTCTTAATAGTTGTAAATTTAATATTCAGAGAAAATCAACATATTATAACTTTTTATTATTGTTGTTCAATTTTCTAAAGCATCTTATAAAAATATTGAAATCCTGAAACAAATTTAGAAGGAACTGCGAGTTTAAGCCATAGTAAACTGTAGAACTTTGAATAGAAACACCGCATTTTAAAGTAAAATTTGTTAATTTATATAGTAATACTCTATATATATCTCTTCTGAAAATGTTCTAGGTAAACCTAAGGTCCTCCCATATGTCGAAGGTAACCAACGATGGTTGGTTGGATTTATAACGGCCAGATATTAACATTGAGATGTAGGCCCTGAAGAGGAAACAGTGCCCCCAGCGGGGTGGGCGGGAGGTCCTTCTAAATGAACATAACCCGTATTTACGCAAGAAAATCCAAGGTTAGAAGAAAACTCAGAACGCCTAGGCCGACAGGCGCGATGGGTTCGACTCAATACCTTCCGTCTACTAGCTTCAAGAGTAGAACCTCTCGGCCACTAGTGGACCCATTCTACGAATTGCTTAGGTATTCAAATTTTGCGTCAATACTGATTCACAACTTAATTAAATAATTTTATATTTCAAGAAAATATTAAAATGTATTTTTTTTTTTTTTTTTTTTTTTTTTTTTTTACTGCTACTTAGAACACGGCTTAACAACTTTTGTAAATCATTATCATTTAATCAGATTCTTATCAGTCTAACCTTTCGCACACTAACTGCCTTAAAAAACTCAATCTACGTCAAAAAAAAAAAAAAAAATTATCGCGGCTTAATTGTGCGGTTTGCTATACACATTCTCGGGCTAAATGTAATTTAGGCAACTTTATAATATTTTTTTTATGGAATTGAACAATTTCGATGCATATTTATCATCTATGTTTTAAAAGCCATTTTAATAAATACTTTCATTTTTATTTTATTATTTTATTTTTCTATTTGAAAAAGTAATCTTTTACTATTTCAAATCTATTCTAATTTTATTCCTATGATTACTAGAGAAAGAGCTATACGCAATTACGGAAGTTCAGGAGAAATGTAAACAATGTTTTTATCCATGATTTCTTCTTGCGTTTTTTATATAAAAGACTAATATACCTTCATTGAAACTTTGTTGATTTTATAGATAAGAAATAGTTTATAATTATTAATAATTAACGATTTCTGTGAAATCAATATTTTTGTTATTTCTATGCTCGATGAGCTTCATTACATAAAATGTTTTAAACATATTTCAGTTAAATTTGGTCAGAAATGCTTTCCATATTATTCACTCTGTTCTGAACGAAAATTCAAACTCTAAGTGATAATGTAAATACTTTAGAGATACTCGAATATAAAAAAAATATTAATTTTTAATTTAAGAAAAAACCGATAATTTTTTATTTGAAAGATATTTTTTGTCAGATTTCAAAATATTTCAGTTAATTTTTAAGATATTGTAAAACTGAAGATTAGTGCAAAAGTAGTAAATAATTCAAAGGAAATTGAAATGTGTTTATTTGAATTGATTTATTCTACATTACAAATGAGTTAAAAGTGTGTGTAGTATTGTACTCCTTAACTGCCGCGGGCGTATAGACAATGCCTGCACACACTGAAAAAATGGCAAACTGTCAGAACAGTAGTCCAATTTTCACCAGCACAAGCGCACTTATAACGTGTGCATTTTTTTTTTTTTTTTTTTTTTTTGTTTTTTTTTTTTTTTTTTTGTTATTTTTAAAAACCAATTGCCAATTTATTTAACACGTTCACTGCCAACTACGAGAATACTCTTAGTTGGTAAACTGTTTTCTCTTGCTAGCTACGAGATAACTCGTCCTTGATATCCTTATCTGAATCGCCGATTACGAGTATTGCCGTAGAAAACACATGCATTGTTAAGGTGTTTGGCATACAGAAAGAGACTAAGTAATGTACTTGGCGTACTGAAATTGATCATTTATTTCAATTTAACAATTTAGAACAATTTAAAAGCATAATATCGGAGATATAAATTTGGCATCTGTGAACAGATGCACTAAGCTTTGGCAGCGAACGAATTGATTTCAGAAATGTGTTATTAAATAAGGCAATGGAGATTGTGTCAGATTTCGGTGGCAGTTAAGAGGTTAAAAAAGCATTCCGACCGCAAGCGTAACAAGTTCAGTATTGCTTGTAAATTTTCGTTTATCTTACAGTATATGATTTGCAAGCCGCAATTAGCCATACAAGCCAATTAGTTAAGAGCATTTGACCACATACTGACTACATGTTAGGAAAATTAAATCAAATTCCGCTTGTGTTGCACCCAAAGTTCGCACACTCCATGGAATTTCCAAGGACTCTGGCACCACTATTAAAAATAAGAAAATTTACATTTAATTTTTAAACCGCAACATTCGTAATCCCCACCTTCATTCACAGATTTTACGATATTACGATATTTTCTGCAGTGAAACACTTTGAAAATATTCTTAAAATTTAGTGGTAGAACTGTGCGAACCCTGGTTGCACCCAGTGTTCTCGCTGACATTTGATCAACGTTAGTAATTTGTCGAATTAAAAATAAAAAACATTCGCCAAATGAAAAATGTATTAGCAAAATAGATTCGCCATGTAGCACAAAAAAATCTTTAATCCTTTAATGTAACCTCTTTTCTTTTTCAATATGTTCTAAAATAACCTAAGTTTCTACAACTGTGACAGCGATTGTTATTAATCTAATTTAAACTATCCGCTACAAATATAAAAAATATGTATACATTAAATATATATATGCATATGTATGAAAAACGAAAAAGAGAAAAAGGAAAAAGAAAAAATTGAGTACTAACAATTTGGCGAATTTAATCGCTTGTTTACTCGCCAAATGAAGAATTTAGTCGCAATTTGGCGCATTGGCGAGCGACAGCGAGAACACTGGTTGCACTCCAATGTAACATTCCAATTAATAATTATAGATTCTCTTTCAACAGATCTTTTAAATCGAGAGGGGAAGTACTTTCTATAGCACTGTTGGTAGACAAAATGTCTCTCCGAAGGATTTAGAATTTCCAATATTCGATTGTCTTATGTCTTAGCTTGCGACAAGAATATCATTTCTATGGACTTTCATTTCCAAAGACTCCGTGGTCAGTTATGATTTGTTTTTTATAATTGTTCTTTAACAAAGCAATCAAGTTCAAAGAAATCAAAGCAATCAGTTTCAATGCAATGTTTTAAAGCAATCAGTTTCAATCTGTTCAAAGCAATCACATAAAATTATGAAAAATAAATTTGCCACAGCACAGATGACAAACAGGCCAGGGACCCTCCCACACCGTCATCGCATCCTTGTGTCATTCGACAAAAAAAAATCAACACAGTAAACAAGCCGCAATAGCTTTCGCACTTCATGGCGTTAGTGTAATCCAATCTTTAAATTCAGTCCACTTCTACGCGACAGAAAGCAGTGCTTCGTCACATTGACGAGCAATAATAAAGAGTCACAGATGACCACAGAGTATTTGGAAGAGAAATAACAGAGCTGTAATTTAAGACACAGAATTTGATTTGTCGAGTGCCTTAACCCTTGTATCACCGCGCTGTGTACCTGCAACATACCCAAAAATCAATGTTATTTAACACTACAGGATTAGTTCAAATGATTTATCGGGTTTCAAACCAAGGTGTATTGAGTGGTATACGACATAAAGAAAGACGGGTGATACATGATAAGATACATACACTTACCCAGTTTAAGATCCCATCTCGTAGCTCGCGGGAGAATTGACAGAAACATGCAATTGAACGTATAGACGGAACTGAATTAGCGTTGAGAAGTATGTCGGCAACTAAGAGCGCAATTATTGGGCATTTGTAGTATGTACCAGAAACTTCGTGAATGTATGTATCTTTTCACGCACAACCTACTTATAAACCAAGTCTTTTGAAACACGATGAATCATTTAGACTAATATGCTGTATTTCTACCGGTGTCAAATGATAGCATTTAAAAGATTTCGATTTATGGTTTTTCAAATGTAATCTTTAGAGGGATACAATTACAAATCATTTGTAATACATTGGAGACTTTTTATGGTTATATTATTTTGGGAACTGGCTTTTGACTAACATTAGCAATTTGGCGAATAAGAAATAAAAAAGTAGTAACCAAATGAAAAAAAAAATGTTAGCAAAATAGATGAGGCGTAAAATACTGAAAGATCTTTCTTTAGCCCTTTATCGTATTCTTTTTACTTACCCATCATACGTAGTATAGGATAAGTCTTGCAATCGTTTTGAAAATCGAAAAATAAATTTTGACGGATTTACACGTTTTCGATACTGAAGATTTCGAAAAACATATTTTTAGAAAAAAATTTTGCCGTCCGTCTGTCTGTCTGTAAACGCTCTACCTCCCGAACGAATTGACATAGAGACTTGAAATTTCGTATGTATTTAGTATGTAAGAATGGGACGAAGCCTATTTAATATCAATAACCTCGATTATCCGGAACTATTTTTTTCGGACTCTCGAAAAATTCGTTCTGGTGAAAGGTATATAAAAATTTTCGAAATTTTTTATTTTAAGGAGTGATCGTAAAAGGCAATAAAATAACACAAATTTTGTATAAAGAACGAAGTTGATCGAATAATTAGTTGCCGAGATATCTGTAATCGTGTTTTCCACATTCTTCGATTTTTCATGACCCTGTATTTCATTCAAATTTCAATTTACAGATATATATTAATTGGAAATGAGACGTTTAATCAGACGCAATAAACTGTTAGTTAATAAGGTTATTATTTTTGGAGTTATAAGGATGTTTCTTTTTCGCAATTCAGTATTACTTGAGTAGTTAGGCGTGTTGTATAATTTATCGAAAGAGATTCATCAGCAACTCATTAATACAGCATTGCTATGCACAAAAAAATATAAATACACGTTTAAATTTTGTTTTGGAATTGCAATCCATTTTATAAATAGTTTTCAAATGTATTATTTTCATATATTATATATGCATATATATGATGGGTAAGTATTACGGTGGCCCCCAACGACTAGTTTTTCAATGTGTTTTAAAATAACATAATTTTTTGTCATTGCTTAGAAATTCTACTATACGCCACAGAAACTATTTAATAAGTACATTTTAAATGTCTCCTGAATATGTAAATGTTTCAAACAATCTTTTAAATTGCTGTGAAATTTCGACTGAGTCCGATTAAAACTAGTCGTTGGGGGCCACCGTAATACTTACCCATCATGGATATGCATATGAAAATAAAACATGTGAAACTATTTATACAATGCATTACAATTCATAAACAAAATTTAAATATTGTTAATATACATAGTAATGCTATTAAAGAACTGCTGATGTACCAATTTCGACAAATTATATAAAACGCCAAACTACTCAAGTAGTACCGAACTGCGTAAAAGAAACATCCTTATAACTCCAAAAATAATAATTCTATTAACTAACAATTAATTGCGTCGGATTAAGCGTCTCATTTCCAATTAAAATATATCTCTGAATTGAAATTTGAATGAAATACAGGGTCATGAAAAATCGAAGAATGTGGAAAACAGGATTACAAATATCTCGGCAACTAATAATCCGATCGACTTCGTTATATATGCAAAATATGTGCTATTTTATTGCCTTTTACATCCATTCCTTAGAACAAAAAAATTCGAAAATTTTTATATACCCTTCACCAGAACGAATTTTTCGAGAGTCCGAAAAAAATAGTTCCGGATAATCGAGGTTGCTGATATTAAATAGGGTTCGTCCCATTCTTACATACTAACTACATACAAAATTTCAAGTCTCTATCTCAATTTGTTCGGGAGATAGAGCGTTTACAGACAGACAGACAGACGGACGGCAAAATTTTTTTTCTAAAAATATGTTTTTCGGAATCTCCACTATCTAAAACGTGTAAATCCGTCAAAAAAAAATTTTTCGATGTGTTCAAAACGATTGCAAGACTTACCCTATACTACGTATGATGGGTAAGTAAAAATTGATGATTGGTCGCAACTAATAAACACCACGATAAATGGCAAATTCACTGCTGCAATTCACTTTTCTCGAATTGGCGATTGATGGGAGTAGTTTTGTTTGTGATTTTACCGGAGCATCGATGGTGGTAAACTGACAACAGAGAAATACTTATCGTATAATCCTTTTCCTGTCTTTGGCTGTTACTAAACTGAATTGGTGTTGCTATACAGTATCTCTATAAATAATAATATAAATTGACAGGGTGCGATTAAAGATAAACAAGTTGGAAATTGCACGTGAAGCGTAGCAAATGAGGTGCGTTCGTACGATAATGAAGTTTTTAAAATATCACTCTCATAAAATTGTAAATAGTTAATTGCAATTAAAATGCGCACCAAACAATGTTCTCTCTATACTCATTGTGTAATGGAATACTTTTGTGTGGCCTTGTAAATCAATAGCGAAAGTTCTTTGCACAAACGATTATGCAAAATCTATATTATAATATGTACTTTATGATGCATATCAATATTATTATGTTCGAATGAGTGTAATATTATTAAAATGCATTTGAAACATTTTTCCATTGACTGTAATGTAATGGAGTACTTTTGATTGTCCCTGTATTTGATCTATGCATCCTATTTTCAAAAAAATTGAAATGACTAGACAAAATTTTGTAATAAGTATGTAATTTAAATTTCAAACGATTAAAATGCAATTTCAACATTTTCCCCATTGACCGTAATGTAACGGAATACTTTTGATCGTCCCTGAAATTGATCTATCTATCCGATTCTCATAAAATTTGAAATGGTTCGACAAAATTATGTAATAATTATGTATTTTAAATTTCAAAAGATTCGGTAGGGTAGTTTTTGCTTTGTTATATGCGGACAGACAGACGGACGGACTGAACGACAACTATAGGTGCTACGCATTTTCATAATTACGAACGCACCTAAAAAGCGGCATCAATGGTAAAGTAACGTGGATAAGAATCTTTACTGTAACCCCATGCATAAAATAAAGAAAGCAGATGTTGGGCCCTCGCAATTTGGCAGTGTCTGATTATACATTTATTCGCCAAACGGAGCATTTTGTGGCAATTTGACGCAATGGGCAAGCGACAGCGAGAACTCTGATTAGATTAAAAAATTACGAGTAAAGTAAAAATTAATCAAAACTTTAAAAAGATATCATTTTACATCGTCAGAAACAGTATTAAACAACTGGCTTTAAAGGACAGTTATTTATTGTTTTCTAACAACGCAGCAATTAATATAAATTGTTCACAACAAATGACGATACTGTGTTCATTTTTCATGCCTAAGTTTTATTGATCATTGGAGAGGACGTTTCGTATTGTTATTGTAAAATTGAACTTCGTAAATTTTATAAAATAAAAAGCCGGACATGTACAAAAGATTTTTTGCAAAAGCCATTTTGCATTAGAAAATTGACACTAGTTGTAAGAAGTATGTAGTTTTCTGATTATTGCAGCTGTGAACAAAATACCAAAACCTGATTTTTTTTTTTTTTTTTTTTTTTTTTTTTTTTTTTATGGTCCTATTTTTATAATTTACTTTTTGCATACTTAAAAAGCTTTTAACATCAAAGTAAATATTTTTCAAATCAAGATTTAAAATTCGAATAAAAAGAAATTAAGATACGTCCAGATAACATTCGCGAAAGGATGACCCATCTGCGGCCTGTTTAATATCTGTATGTGTGGGCGGAGAAGGTCTGGGGCGTTGGAACTGAGGAGTGTTCTTCGGATGCGAATCACTGACATGTTTTATCACCTCATCTGGGGGATAATTTCTTTTGACGACGGCCTCAGAGTTTTTGTAAAAGAAATACCATAGAAATAATTTATGATTTCTGGTCGCAGGATTTGAAAATATGATTTGCAAGGGGGTTTTAGAACGAAAAATGGTACTTACGTATTAACGCCACCGCAACGAAAGTTGCGCTAATGCGTCGATAAAGAACAATCTTGTTGTTCGCATGCGCACAAAAAAAAATCATCAAAAAAGCAAAATAAGTCCTAAAAATGGCGTCAAAAAATAAGCAAAAACAAAAACAAAACAAAAAAAGAGCAAAAAAAAGCCCTAAAAAATGGCGTCAAAAATAAGCAAGAACAAAAACAAAACAAAAAAAAAAGCATTAAAAAAGCACGAACAACAAGATTGCTCTTTATTGGCGCATTAGCGCAACTTCAGCTGCGGTGACATTAATACGTAAGTACCCGAAAAATTCATCCGTAAAATAATTTTCCAGTGCACCTCCCCCACTTGATAAAGAAAATTGGCTTGAACCGGTCATGAATTAAATTTTTTTCACTCATGCGTTTTAAAAAATATGCAATATTGTATCTGATATTATGGGATAATGCCTTCTGTATTCAATTCAAAGTTAAAAATATTCAGAACTATGTGAGGGGAGAGAAGTTATTAGATTGAACTTTGATATTATGTAGCTACATTTTAACACTAGAATACCGGAAGGTGTCAATTCAACACTTGATCACTGGACTAATTGTCGATTCGAACCAGAAAAATTTTCAAGAGGTAAGTTATATATCAGTTGCAATGGATGAAGTAATGCACAAATATACTGAATAATTTTAAATTATTTTTCTGGTTGTAAATAGATTTTATAAAACTTGCGTAAAATCTCCTGACATTCTAGTGTTAAAACGTATCTCAAAAATAAAATTTTTATTCTTATCTGTTGTTAGAGGATCGGACCACAAATAGATCAGGAGACGGCAGCACCGACAATCACCTCAACAAATTCATGGATGAAATTAACGAATTAGTTAAAACTCCAATCGCATATCAAAACGCAATCGGTCTGCCAAGTCATATCTTGATGGAAAACACCTGAAAACTCGATTTTAGCGGTTGACTTGAAGATTTACCATTATGTTTTCCTGATCCCAGTCTTCCATGTTTTCATATCTTTGGGTTTACCTTATGAGTTAATTGCTTGCCCTTATTAGAGGTCTGCACGGGCCGGGCCTCGGCCCGAAGCCCGAGACCGGCCCAGCCCGCGGTCCGGGCTCGGGGCGATTTTCAATATTGACATTCGGGTCAGGCCGGGCTCGAGCCTTACTTCTGAAGATTCGGGCCGGGACTAGTCACTAACCTTTTCGGGCCGGGCCGGGCCGGGCCGGGCTCGGGCCTTAATTTTTTCCTGGAGTATCGGGCCGGGCCTAGCTATTTTTTCCGCACGAAGCCGAGACTGATTTCATTCTTCTTAGTCTTCACAGTCCAAAATAATCAGTTCCTGTTGAATCTTCCTACATCAAAATCTTTTTCTCGACTGTTCATAAATCAGTAACATTTGGCTTGGTCCAAAAATTTTTGTAAAAAAAGGCATGCATTTTAAAGTCATCATTATTCTACAATTATTCAAGATATATTGTACAAGTACATTGTATTATATACTATATTGTATTATACATTCTACTATACTATACTACTATTGGATATTGTATTGTATTATGTATTTTATATTATAGAAGAATTTATTCCTTTTAAAGAATCGTAAATTACAAGGCTTTTAAAATAGAATTAAACAAATAAAAAAATGATTATGATGGAATTTTCTTTTAAACTGAAAACTGCAAATTTCTTTTAAACTGTTTAACCATGCGAAATGAATACAACAATGCAAGAGAAAAAAAAATATATTAAACATTTACATCTGATAAGAAACGGACGTATTTTTTTCTTTCGAATGTGATTCCGTCTTAGGAAATTTTTCTTTAGCCATATACCATGTTTTAGATTTTTTTTTAACTACATTACATGGAATATGGATTAATAATATTTATGATAACTGAAACATTTACATACAAGAAACAAAGGTTCATCAAAAGCGTAAATTTCGCAGCCTACGGCAATTCTGCATAAATGGCGATTGTAAACATGGAAAAAAAAGACTAAGATAAGTTTTTTTGGTCGGAACTCTTCCGTAAGAGTAATGATCAATGTTCTGTAGAAATTCACTCGAGCCGGGCCGGAATTTTAACTTTTTTCCGGACCGGGCCGAACTCGGGCCGAAATTTTAAGTTTCGGGCCGGGCCAATATTTTTTTCGCTCGGGCCGAAATTTTAAGTTTCGGGCCGGGCTCGGGCCTGAAAATTTCGGCCCGTGCAGACCTCTAGCCCTTATGAGCATTTCGAAGCTATCACGTATTTATAGGGCTACCAACGAAAGCAAACACAAGATATAAAATTGGAATAAAATATTTTTGCTTATTTCTGTCAGTAAACTAATTTATTTCATATTATAACTTTAAACACGTTTTTCCTTAAGAATTTAATTATTCCTACAAATTATGAATTATATAAATATTGTCAATAAATTATATTATCCCAATCTTTACCACGTCATGCCATTTCCATCTCATGCTCTAAAGGATGTGTTTCTTTTAAAATGTCCATAAACTAATATAAAAAAAGACTCATTGAATAAAAAATGAACATTCACATCTACCAGGAGTGTAAAACGAACTCTCTTAGCAACAGTGTATAGTCACACCTCCAAAGAGTGATTATTCACACCTATATAGAGTGAATATTCACTCTTTCAAAGAGTCAACAATTCCACTTTTGCTCAAAGTCACTTTAAAGAGGTTGGGCATATTGTGACTCAGCGATAGAGTGACTATTCATTCCTTTTTATTAAAAGTGTATGTTACATAAATACAAAATATTTTTAAAGAAGATTAAAGTCTTCCATTCCGTCCCACACTAACATACTGTTATTAATGCTATAGAGCAGGGCTGTCCAACGCGGCGCCCGCGGGCGCCATGGCGCTCTTCGAGGGATTTTTCGGCGCCCGTTTGAAGGTTTTTTGTACCTAACATTTAAAAAATAATCATAAAATTTAATTTTTAAAAGTTGTTTTACGTAACTTCCTTGATATTTGCCTGAGAAGTATTTTTAAAACCTCTGTAAGTGTGCTTCAGGTATCAAAAATGCAAATGTATTTTAATAATTTTATCACGTGTTATTAATTTTCTTCACTCATATATAGTTTTTCTTATGAAAAATGTTATGGAAATTGGTAAAAGCTGTCTGTAACTGTTTTAATATATTAAGACTTGAAATGTAGAAAAATCGTCCTTCTTCATGCATAAAAGTTTAGTTGTTTTTTTTTTTTTTTTTTTTTTTTTTTTTTTTTTTTAATTCATGTTGTTACACTGGCCCATTGCTATTTTATAACAAGGGTTGTATAGGCACGTTAGATTTCATTTTCTCTCCCAGACCTTTCCATTGTTAGTTTTTTTTCCTTTTGTTAAAAAAAAAAAAAAAAAAAAAAAAAAAAAAAAAAAAAATTATAAATTTGTGCGAAATGAGTTCCACCAATAAAGGCTGTTCCAGGCTACTCTTTGGAACCAATCATAGATTGGTCACTAATATGCCTCTCTTTGATTTTGTATTTTTTATATCGGCTTATTTTTGAAATAAAATAAATCAAGGAACATTTATTTATCCTAATAAATAATAATAGCTCTGGTTACGATTTTATTTGAATTAAATGCAAGATTAAAATTTCTGGCTTCTTCCACATAAAATTTTTTTGAGATAGCACCTCACAGAAAAAAAATGTAATTCGAAATTTACAACCTGCCAAGAGCTGAAATGCGCCCCTGCTTAGAGAAAGGTTGGACAGGCCTGCTATAGAGTATCAATTTTTGGCGGAAACTTTACAAACGTATCCATTTATGTACTTTTTTCTAAAATTTCTGTTGTAAGCTTTCTCAAAAAATAACTTCTCGTGCCATTTTTATTCTGAATTGTTTATAATACAAAATAATTCATCTAAGAACAGTGTATTGAAACAAATTCATTACCCTTTTCCCTAAAAATAATTTCTCATGCCCTTTTTATTCCGAATTATTTGTAATACAAATTAATTAATCTAACAACAGTGTATTTAAACAAATTAATTACCCTTTTATTGAAACATATGCGTTAAGTAATGATAATACAATTTGACGGGTTATCCTGCATCCGGTTAAAAAATAAATAAATAATTTATAGATGCCATTCAATGATCTTTCAATAATAAATACTGTAACGGAAATAGTATTGGTATTCAAAAATTGCATACTCATTTCTTGAATATTTATTGTTCCTTTATACAAGCAGAATGCAAGTATGAATCATCTATTCAAACTATAACAACGTAGAAATCCTCCATAATCAATGTGTAAATGCTTGATATTTCTTTGTTGTCATTTCAATCTCAAGGTCTTCAGCTTGTTAGTTACACTGTCTTTCTTGAAAATTAAGTTTTCAATCGTTATTGCTATATGTCAATAAAATATCAAACTTTCAGAGGATAAATAATTTCTAAAAAATAAAATAATGGGCTGGTATGACATAATGTATGCGGAATTCGGCAGCCATAATGTTTGACTAAAGCAGGGGTCAGCTGTGCATTGTCAAATTGTTTGGATTCGAATCTTCCCAAACAATGCTTTTTACAATAAGTTTGGTATCCGATTGCGCTAATTCTTAATCTTCATTGTTTAATTCAAGCGGCCTTCCGCCTTCCACCTTTATCAAGCGGAGATAAAAGGCGTTGGCTTCAAATTTGCAAAAAATGACGTTATTGACGTTTCATTAATCGACCTTCATCGGGGCATTTTCAAAGACACAAAATGTCAGAGAGATTCCTGAACTTTAACATTCAATGCGTTACATAATAGATCGGAGTTGCATGAATCACAGTTCAGCTGGATCTTGCCCACATGCAAAGCTGAGATGTTTCATTTTGAAATAAAGTTAAAATGAAAAGTGTAGTTTCACTTGAAATTCTATTTGTTAACTCAAAAACTTTCCAGAAGATGACTGATCAGCCTGACCACAGATCCCCATCTCCGTCTTTAAAACCATGATTGGTAAAATGTCTTTTTTTATGTGTGTTCGTAATTACATAAATAGGTAAATACCTATATTCGTTGCCTGGCCTGTCTGTCTGTCAACTATAGATGCAGATTCACGGTCACGGTCGCCAGTCGATATATGAAGACTAAATTTTTTTGACTTGGCAACCAATTTTTGGCGTATAAGTCGCAATTTCTTTGGCGAATTTTGCTTTTTTCTCGCGATCATTCTTTGAAAATTGCGTTGTTTCGAATTTTTTTGAAGAGAATCACATGTTTTTCAGCAATCCTTTGACGAAAATCACGTTTTCCAGCGATTCTTTAACGAAAGTTGCACTTTGTCAGCAATTCTTTGACGCAAGTCACGTTTTTTAACGATCCTTTGACGAAAATCACGTTTTCCAGCGATTCTTTAACGAAAGTTGAACTTTGTCAACGATCCTTTGACGAAAATCACGTTTTCCAGGGATTCTTTAACGAAAGTTGAACTTTGTCAACGATCCTTTGACGAAAATCACGTTTCCCAGCGATTCTTTAACGAAAGTTGAACTTTGTCAACGATCCTTTGACGAAAATCATGTTTTCCAGCGATTCTTTAACGAAAGTTGAACTTTGTGAGCGATTCTTTGACGTAAGTCGTGTTTTTCAACGATTCTTTGGCGAAAATCAAGGGATTTTTGTCTTAATTCTAAATTGTTTCACTTTGTTTCGTAATTTATGTTAAAAAAATAGACCCTGGTGGCGACTGGATTACTTTGGCTTCGGAGCCACTGGCTCTTTAAAAATTTTGGGAGCCTGCCGCTATACTGTCCACATGTAAAAACGAATGATTTTAAATTTAATCTATAGAATCGTTGCAGAAGTTAACCTAATCCTTTTAAATTTTATAAAAAACAAAGAAAAAAAAACTTAAGAAAGATATTACAAAAAATGTATTTCAACCTAGTAAATCCCATCATACTTCATGAATGCAATGTTATTCCGTTGAGTATTTGTCATGGTGATTACGTACTATATAAAAGGGGTCCTATTATTTCTATATTATTGAATTTGATTTATAGAATCGCAATAAATTTTGTATTCATTCATTTTATCATAAGAGTGCAACAGTTATTACACCGAGATCTGAATATTTATAAAACTAGTTATTGTACGAACACACCTCAATTGCCACATTTGACATACGATTTTTGAATAGTTATTATTATTATTATTATTATTATTATTATTATTATTTCAAATTCATTATTAGAAAATAAAATTTTTTACTTCGAATATCAGTTTAGAAACTAATTCATTCACATGAAAAGACTTACTCGCTAATGTTAATCCTATTATAGATTCCTTTTAAAATAACCCGTTGCGTTGATTAGTTAAGATTAATCTCTAAAATACCTGGCTGTTTTGTTCGGGTTTTTTTTCCTTTCTTTTTCTTTTTTCTTCTTTATTTTTTCAGAATTGATTTCAGAATTTTTTTTATAAAGTTATCTGGAATTTTGGAATCAATTCCAAAGTAAAAATATCACGTTAAAAAAAAAAATGGCCAATCAAATTGAAAAAAACGATTGAAAAAATAATTTTAAACATTGAAATGCAAACCAGTAGTTTACAAGAACTGTCCCATATAATTAACATTAGTGAATGGGGGCTGTATCACATTAAAGGTTAAACACGTCGGAAATTTCACGCCAAGCTTAGCAAATGAGGTGCGTTCGTATTATACCGGAATTTTAAAAATATTTATCTTTGGTGTAATAGTATGCAACACTTCGGATACAGTATAGTAGCCGAAGTCTTATGTACGTCCCTATAAATACTATATGCTTTCGCATACTTATACAGGAAGTAATTTGTAATAAACCCAAGTAATGCATATCCATTTTGTAAAATATCAAATAGTTTAATATAATTAAAACACGTCCCAAAGAATGTTTTCACCTAGACCATTGTGCAGGGAACTATTTTTTGGTGTGAGCCTGTAAATTAATAACAAATATTCTTTCTATCCGACATTGTACAGAATGCTTATTTTAGTATATACTTCACAGATACATGTCACTTGTTTTATGTTCGAAAGAGTGTAACATCCTTAAAATACACTTGAAACTATTTTTTCCCATCGGCCGTCATGTAGCGGAATTCTTTTGATTGTCCCTGTAATTAAACTACATATCTGATTTTCATATAATTTGAAATGACTCGACAAAATTATACATCAATTATATATTTTAAATTTCAAACGATTCGGTTGGGTAGTTCTTGCTATGTTATATGCGGAGAGACGACAGACAGACTGAATGTCGACTATAGGTGCTATGTATTTCTATAATTACGAATGCACTTAAAAAAGACTTCCAACGAAATCATATTTAAAATCGTAGTGATCACTGAGAATCTGTAAAATTTGGTTACATCCGAATTGCAATTACGTAGATTAATTTTTCTCAAAGTAGATAAAATTAAAGCACGTTTAAACTGTTTTAGACATTCACTATATCATTTTTACATACTTCAGCTTATGTGGCATTAAGTTTCTTTTATTTAATTTTTTATTATTTTCTATTAAATCATTTTACCAATTCTGATAAATTTTTAAATGAATTTTGTGATCAGTTTGCTTCATAGCTAACACTTTCAGTATTCTATTTGTTTTTTAATATGATATCATTATCCATAAATATTTTACGCGGACCTCTGAAATATCAAATATATATTATGGACTACAGTGGTTGTTCTTTGGATTTTTTTATTTGAAATTTTAACTCATCTAGTCAATTAACGTGCATAATATTAAACAAACCTTTAGACTAACCAAAAGTTCAGAATAATCACGTATCATGATTTCAGAATTGCTAAGTCTCCGGACTTTTTAGCACACCACTATTATCTTAGAGAAAATGTTGTTCTTTTAAATCTCGCAATTGTTCTAATTAAAAAAAAAAAAAGAAAAGAAAAGAAAAAAAAAGAAAAAAAGATTATTCCAAAAAGCTGGAGACTTGGCAGCTCTGTAAATTGGATGAGGGGAGTAAGATAATTATAATCCTCGGTGTTTGAAGGCAGTTGTACGATTTTAAAAGAATCACTTTAGGATGGTAGAAATCACCTTTACTTTAATAAAAAATTGGTGTATTATGTGTTTACGTGTGTATGTAATTTATCATTTTTTTTAAATAAATATTATTATGCATAATGAGCAATGTCTAATAATCCCAAACTGTTTGAATGACGTCTTTTTCATACATCAACATACAATATTTGTATAAATATAACATTTTAAATTAGCGTTGTAAGTAGGAATTATTAACTAAGTAGCGATTTTTTTCAGCGAAATAAATATATCATAACATTCAAAATTAATAATCGTTTCACTTTTCAAATTATTAGATAAAATTAGTTTGTGTTTTTCTTAACATTTGGCCACTATAATCAAAATAATGATGAATGTTGATGGAAAAATTGTTCAATAAAATTACTGCAATTTCTCATAAGGGAAAGGAGTCTTTCATACAATTCAAGTCATTATGATTCAAACACCACCAGTCAGTGTTAAATTCAGGGGGTGGCCCGGGGAGGACATCCCCCCCCCCGGAAATTTTGAGATTTTGTTTTCAATGGTCAAAATGGACAATTCCCCCGGGAACTATATAATCCCCCCCGGAGCCAGAAATATCCATCCCGGAGAAAAGTGTCTGAATTCAACACTACCACTAGTGGCCGAGAGGTTCTGCTCTCAAAGCAGGTAAATAGGAATTGCTGGATTAGAAACCAATCGCATTCGTCGCCTATCCGTTCGGAGTTTTCCGTGGATTTCTTCGAACCTTGGATATCCTTGAGAAAATACGGATTAGGTTAATTTAGAAAGACCCCCCCCCCCATGTAGGATACTCCCTTGGGTATATATCACTCCTGTAGCTATTACTCGTGATCGTCATAAAACAACAACATACCTGATACAAAATAAAGAAATTTTTTAAAACTATTAAAACCCGTATTAACTATTTAAAACACTATTTTCTACTTTTATCTATTCAATTATTAATTATTAATTTTTTTAACAAATTCAAAATCGATTTCATATTATTGATTGATTGTACAGGATTTTATGGCACAAAATCATTTACGGAATATGCTGCACCATATAATAAACAAAACAAAACAAAAAAATCTTATAAATGGTGCGAATAAAACATTTTCATTAAAATATAAAAAATAAAAAATAGAAAGAACAATCATAAAAGCAATCTCGGTACTTACATATTAACGCCACCGCAGCAGAAGTGACTCTATATCTGCCCATTTTTCACCGAAATCCGATATGTTACTTTGTTTTTAAATATAGTGTTTTGAATTTTGAAAGTGTTTTAATTTTAAATAAAGTGTTTTATTTTATGATTTGTCGCAAAAAAATTAGGTGTAGATCTAAGGTTTAGATGTAGATCGCCAAATCTGTAACTGCGGTGGTGTTAATACGTAAGTACCGCAATCTCGATGGGGTATTCAGTCCAGATCAATTTTATATTAATGACTCTAATAATTAATTTGAACAATTAGTTATTCTCGTAAAAATTTTATATAATTCAAAAATCCTCAATGTCCAAATATTTTTATTGCTCGGAAGAGATTAGTTTGCACCCTATCCTTAACTTAATTGCTATTAATTTGCAATCCCTAGTTTTCTTAAAAAGTTTTCTTAAAAAACTGCAAAAGTTGAATAAAATGAAACTAATTAACCAAACAATAGATGTCGCCACCACAAAAGATTGTAAGAATACTAATTTAAGTATAGAAGATTCTCTCCAAGAAAAAGAATTTTTCCCCCGCTTCCGAATTACGTCAGCCCGTTTTATGTCTTCCGTTGATTAACATGTTAAAAGAGTTTTCGAGCCCTCAACAGGCTTCCTACTATAATTAAGGCTTGCCATAAGCACCTTTACACAAAGGGAAAAAAAAGCAGGCTTTTAATGAGGTCTGTCAGAATTTTCTCACAATCGCTTAAATCTGAATTAGAATTCTTGAAAATATCTTTCTCACACCAGAAAAAAAGAGAGAAAAAGTCATTTGTATTTTTTTCTTTCCACAATAAGAAATGCTTTTCTTGCTGTTCCATTAGCTGTAAGGAGATTATTTCGTAAATACATATTTCACGTAATGTCAAGTTTATTGTTGTTCATTTTGAATTAAATGAGCAGAGTGTTTCCACAACAGCAATGCTTCACACAAACAAACGTTTTGAAGAGTACTTTCCCAGCTTATTTATTTTTAGGATAAATATAAGCAAATTAAAAGTAGCGATGGGAAATTTTGATAAAACTTGTAGTCAATGTTTTGCAAAAATAGATTTTATTTTGAAGTGTTAAAAAAAAAATTTCTTTTTTTAAAATTCTTATAATAAATTATTATTATAAATTACAGCCCATTTTCTCACCTTTTGAACATAGTACATTAAATGATAATGTATTTCAAATATATATGTATATTTCATTTTAGAATATAATGTATGATTTGATTTTAAAAGGACATAAATATATTAGGTAATTAAAAGAGATTTTAAATCAGGGCTATAGCTAGAAATAGATAATTTGGGAGGGCGGGGGGGGGGGGGGGTCAAGAAAATGTAGACGGAGGCGCTCATATTCTCTCTCTCTCCTTCTCTGTCTAATGGAGAAAGATAAATTAGTGCATATTCACATTGTAGGTACTATGTTTCCTATTAAAATGTTGTAATAACTTCATTTTATGGTAAGAAAAAATTGCATGATGAAAAATTCGAGTGTATAATGAGTGCAAAATCATGTTAGTTTCATGCCTACAAATGCGATATGCGAATGTTGAAACACTTATTTTAGTTACAATTTAGTGTTTCTGCAAAACTGTGAAAGGGCCTCAGAACTAGATTACATTTTTGAAAATAATTTCATTTGGATTTTCGGAACAGAAATTCATTTAATGACCTTGGAATCTTTTCTAGGGGAGGCTCAAAATGTTTTATGAGGGGAGCTTATCCCCCCCCCCCCCATCTACGGTCCTATTTCATATTGTTTATCAAGAAGAAGTGCTGTTGTATTTCGGGAAAAGTCTTAGATTTATTATAAAATTACAAACTGAACCGCACTTAACACCAATACAAACACAATCATACTGCAGACATCCGACATAGACCAGAAGGCGATTTTACAGATCATCACCTCATCGAGTTCACGGTTGAAATTCTAGGATTATTTCAATCTCGATTGGAATATTAAAATAAAATTGGCCAGCCAAGTCATATCTTGGGGTAAAATCAGGGTTGCGGAGTTGGAGTCGGAGTCGAGACCATTTTTGTGTAAAAGAGTCGGAGTTGGAGTCGCTAAGAAATATGCCGACTCCGACTCTGGTTTTTCTTGTTAGATAGTTTGAAATGAAATTTAACCAATTATATGTAATTTTAAATAAATAAAAGGAATTATTATTGTTATTTTTGGCTTATATCGGGCTACCCAAGTTAAAGATACCCAATATACTACCTGGCGTACATTGTAGATGAAAACTTTTTTTAATTAAAAACTCTAGTAGATCCGAACTGGATTATTTCCGAACTAGTAAAATTTTCACCTTTATTTATTTATTCATTTATTTTATTTTATTTTTTACTTTGCATCGAATTTTTCTGCTCTAAATACGAATTAGCATCAAAATTGTAACGATTTCCACTTTTCAAGTCCACACATGCGAAATAGTAAAATTTCAGTTTTGTTTTCTTCTTTAGATTTCGATAGTTGGATTTTTCGATTTTATGGGACATGTAATTGAAAAATTAGTAAATAGGAAATATTTTTTCCTTCTTTCTTCCAAAGCTATAAAAACTGAGTTAATACCGAAATAGCGAAAATTTCGCCTTATTTTTCTTCCTTTTCCTAATCCAGCAACATTAGCATTTTAGCCAGTCAGAAATCGGAGTCGAAGTTATTATAGTAATTTCTGGAGTCGGAATCGGACATTTTCCCTACGGACTCCGCAGCCCTGTGTAAAATACATAAAAAACTGATTTTAATAATTGAAAGATAGGTTTACTATTGTGTTTTTCTACTCTCAGTCTTTTTTAGCTTACAGGCTAACATAGCCTGAAAGTTATCTGCCTGTCCGTTCTGTATGCATGTATGTACGTTCGTTCGTGCGTGCGTACGTGCGTAACGCGATAACTCATGTTAAAAATATTCGATATACTTGAAATTTCGTATATAAGTATATCCTGATAAGGCGCTTCCTTGATTAGTTTTTGGAGTTCATTCGATATGTATAAGAGGGGGAACGGGGGCTCATGCCCTACCCCTTAATTGATATAAATGGGTTTTTCATGCAAAATTATCAGTTTTCGTTCAAAATTTAGTTATAGGATCATTCTGTTGAGGCTCCTCCATGATTGGTATTAGGTGTTCATTGGATAAGTATAAACAGGGAGAAAGGGCGTTCTAATGCATCTCCCCTTTATTTATATAAATGGGTTTTTCATGCAGAATTATCAGATTTCGTTCAATTTCTGAATAGTTTTGGAAGTTTAATGGTTAAATATAAAAGTGGGGATAAATCCGCTTAAATTATATAAACGGGTTTTTATTAAGAATTTTCCAATTTGCTCTGAATTTTGGATATAGATTTTTTACATGATAAAGCATGTCCCTGATTAGTTTAGGGGGTACAATGATTAAGTATAAAAAGAGGAAAGGGGGGAGATGTTTCCCCTCCTTAAATTTCTTTTCGAACGGAATTAATCCTTAAAAATATATGGCTGTAATGTACAATTAGTTTGCGTAGCCTGTGAGCTCAATGCCATCAGTTTAACTGGGCAATATTCTTTTTATAGTACCTTTGGGGGCAGGAAAATATAATGATAAACTTACCATCATGAATATGGTATTATCATAATTCATAAATACGATATCATCTGGATAGTTTTAGGATGTCAGTTTGATATTCTGACGCTATGGATATCGAATTATCGAACTGCATTCCGCTCAGAAAATTCTGTAGATTCTATTATCTCTTGCATATGCGCATTAAACCTTTTCCTTAATTAATTTTCAATTTCCTTAATCCATTGAAATCCCACCCTACTCACTCTAAAAGACCCGGATGATAATGTTAAGTCTATGGGTGCGTTATTTTCAAATATCACGCTCAAACTACACTGTAAAACATTTGTGTAACGTTACTCCATAAAACTGGTGGCAGCCTTGCTGCCTCCAATTTGGTGGAGTATTTTAACCGATATAATCGGTGTAACATTGCAATGTTACACCAGTAATGCATGTCTTTATTACACCATTATGTAAGTGAAAAATTACTCAATGAAGTGTAAATCGTAGCTGCCACCAATTTTATGGAGTAACGTTACCAAAAATGTTTTACATTGTATAATATATTTACAAGACTTTTTTAACATAGGATAACTGAGGGCGATCTACAACCAGGATATTTTTTACGTTTTCGATTTTGGTTTCAGATTTCTCATAAAAAAATACTTTAAATTTTGGGAACCAGTTGGAACCGGTTCTGAAATTAAAACTATAATAATATTAAAAATAATGTAACCGAATTCGAAAAAATAAAAACTAGCCCGGTTAAAACTGCTCAGCTACTCTATGGAAAAAAGCATCTATAAATATTAAAATTTGAGGTAGACATTTGAAAATTACGCCCCCATAGAATTAACACTTTTTAATGACTCGAGAAGCATCTTAATTCTCCAGAAAAGACACAGAAAGTGATTTTAAAGATTTCTATAAATGTAACAGCCATTTTGACAACCAGGGAGTTCTGTTCGGTGATTGTCAACAATTTCAATTATCCAGAAGATGTTCATTTTTCTGAATATCATATCATTTGGATAGTTTTAAGATGTCAGTTTGTTTACTGAGTTACAAAGAACTAAAAAATTATTGTTATAACTTATTACGCAGATTTTGTGATATTGTAAACTAAGAATACCTTATTGCAAAGAAAAAAGTAAAAAAAAAAAATGGATCATGTTTTTGTCTAAATAATCAGCATAAATTCCTTGGGAAAATCATTCTCGTGTAGAACAGAAATGTGTTTTGTCTAACTGAATATTCGGAAAAGAAATAACTCTGCAACCTTTCACAAGCATCAATGAAGTTTATCTGAATTTTATAAAAATGAGAATTAGCAAACGGAGATTTTAAAAATTTCAGTTGAATCAGTTCAATTCAAAGAAAGTTTATCTTATTTTTATTATTATTATTTATTTATTTTTATGTTATTAATAATTTCCTACTGCATACTTTCGGTGCCGGGCTCAGGCTCGGATCATACAAAAGTTTTTGGGCTCGGATACTGAAATATAACAGAGGGTTAAAAAGAAGGATTAAAAGTTCATCGCAACAGATATCTATTTACTGAGTCATATTTACATGTCCCCCCACCCTCCAATTTTAGTAACCCTCCAATTTCCCCCAATGCCAGTGCGACTTTCTCTATTGTACAAATTACAGTCTTTCGCGGGTTGTACCGACCCGAATCTCCACACATATATTAACTTAAAATTAATCTGGACTCTAAATATTTAAACTCGAAATGAAAGAAATTAGTCAAATAAAGGAAAGTAGTCTAAATTTTTTTATATGAAAATGAACACATGTACTCTCATCAATAATCAAAAAAATATTTTTATTTTCATTCGAAAAATATCCAGAACTTTCTTTTTTAAATCGGGTCAGTCTAAAACCCCAACCCCGAAACATTTAAAGTCCATCCAATACGAAAGAAAGAAAAAATCTTCAACTCTTCAACTCTTCATTCTTTTTGTAATTTACATTGCCTACATACCTCCGGAAGGTAAAATATTAAAAGCATTTCAATTTTTTTTTATCCCGGTATTTTATGCTATTAAGAATACTTTTTGCTCTTGTTATTTAATTCAAAATCTAAAATATTACCCAAATTTCTCCATAATTACAAAAAAAAAAAAAAAAAAAAAAAAATACATAAAATGGCTTGGAAAGAAAATCGAAAAATGGGATAGAGATTCGTATACAGATAAAAATGCAGATACAATCTGTGTTAGGACTTCTGGAAAATTTCTGGAAATGGAACCCATTCTCTGAAACACTTTTACAATCATGTGTTCACTTACCTTTATAAAACGGAACTATGAATAAAGTTAAAGATCTTCCTGATAAAGTTCTTTTTGACTATTAAAGGGAAAATCTTCCAAACTCTTCCATGCTTTTAAGTGCGATCGATTTTTCATGATTTTACAACATTACAAACCAGAAAAGGAGTAGCGTCGATAAGATTTTCGAGGGATAATATAAAAGTTTCTATTATTTACTTTTATACTATACTTCTTTTTATTATTTGCAATATTTATAAATATTATTATAATCACAGGGCCAGACCTGGCACTCAACTTGGTGAACAGAGCATACCTGATAAGAATAATACCTTTTTGGAGGCTTTAATAGTTTATTTATATTGAGCCACTGATTTTAATAACTTATGCTTGCTGTATAACAATTTTCAATGAAATGGATTTAAAAATATTCGCAAGCAATCATAGATTTATTTTATATTTTTTTTTTTTGGTTTTGTTTCGTGAAAATTTTTGGAAATAACGGTTAATCGTGTCAGCCGAAAAAAGTCCCGTTATTTGGTATGTGTTTATGGACTTACCTCACTTTCAAACTCAACGGTTCATTGAAAATATTGGTTTTATTTCTATGTAATTATAATAAAGAAAAGTTAACTATTATATTCTATTTTATTGTATTCCATTTTACAAATTTATCTTAAAATACCTTAAAATAAAATAAAACAATCTTTTTTTATATATTATTACATTTTATTTATTTGCTTACTTATTTTAATTCAATATTTCATTCGAATTTGGAAAAGTTACAATAAAACAAAAATCAAATTGAATTTTATAGGTAAAATTGAAATAAAAAATCAGTAACAAATTATATGCCAACAAATATATAAAATATTAATACCTTGTAATAATATAATTACAGACAGGGTTCCCGTTGTCGCTCGCCATTGCGCCAAATTGCGACGTAATGCTCCATTTGACGAATAAAAGAACACTCAGACTCTCCAAATTAAGAGTGCTCAATTATTCCTCTTTGTGTTAGTGTATGTATGCCAATACAGTCGAGATTTTTATCTGCATTGCTGAATGATTAATGTCACCTTTCATATTCAATCGCACATGATTGTGCCATTTCTTTATCGTTTGTTAATTACAATCTATGGTCCGATGCCCACACTATCTCAGTAAAAAGACAAAGAAAATCACTCATATAAAACGCCAATAAGTTAGAGATGAGTTTTGTTGGCACTTAGTGTTGAAATTAGCCATTTAACATACATAAGTTGTATGTAAAGTAACATTGACCGGTTAAATTTTTCCTATTAAGAGTCGAATAGCCGTTATAAATCTCATAGCCGTTTAAAAGTATATACAGGGTGGTCATAAAAAAACTTTGCCGATATATGGAGCTCTAGCGGCCAGTCAGTCGATCGATTGAACGGACTGGCCGCTAGAGCTCCATATATCGGCAAAGTTTTTTTATGACCACCCTGTATTTCCACCACAATAAATCGAAGATAGCTGCTTTTAATTTTTATTTAGACTGCTAAAAGAATGCCTGAAGTATTTACACAATTAGGAGACATTTAGAATTTACATATTTTAATCGTTTCTGTAGCTTTTAGTCAAATTTCATGTTATAAGTAATTACAAAAATGTAGATTGTTGTAGAATATTTTGAGGAAAAAATATATAATGAGGGGTTAAAGATTTTCATTCTTTCACGTCGAATCTATTTTTTTAACATTTCACTTCATTTGGCTAATGTTTTTTATCTTTTATTCGCCTAATTGCTAATTTTGGTCAAAATCCTGCGAGAATACTCCTTATAGGGTAATTACGAAGGTGATGGACCTGTCAAATATTTCGTTAATGCTAATTTTCAACTAGTTGGAAATATTCAATTCGTATGATTAATTTACCAATCAGTTTGTGCTAAAATAATAGTATATATATGTACTCATCGTTATAGGGAATTCTTTTGCCTGCGGTTTATTCTGTCGAGTTGTCTAAATGACCATCCAGATGTTATGACCAATAACGTTATTTGAGCGAGAGATACCGGCCGGTTATCGCCCAGTTAGCTTAAACGGTAAAGCGGTTAGCTTAAACGGGCTTGTGAGCCAAAGATCTGGGTTCGATTCCCGGCCTGGGCAATTTTTCGCTCAGTTGGAAATATTCAATTCGTAAGGAAATAATATTAATTTTATTGTTGATGTCCATGCTGTTAATTTAACATGTTTTTTATGCATGTATACAATATGGTAATTGACTATCAAGATGCTTAATTAAAAATGGATAACGTCAAAACATTCTGGGTTCAAAAAACAAATTAATACAGGATACAGCAAATGCGAAACTGTATCTATTCACAATTTGAAGTGAACATCCCGGAGCACAGCTAGGGAAATATGACTGAGGTATACAATATTTAGGAACTGGTGTATGCAATTAGAATTGAGGTATGATATTATCAATTATAGTATTATGAATTCTTATCATCGCAGACAACTTCTTCATATATTACAGAAAGGATAAGTTAACCGCTTCTTGGGCAATGAGAAATACATTGGTGTGCAAAAATTAAGGACGAAGCAAATAAATTGAAATTCGAGCAAGGTAACAGAACGTGTTGTTTAAATAATTTGATCACTTGCAACATATTTTCACATCTTGGAGATCTCATTATATAACGGTATGATTTCATTCGATTGTGGGAAAATTCTGAACGACAATACATCCAAAAAATCATTTCGTTCTTAATTTCCACACACCAGTGTAAACGTCCCGTTTAATTTAATTTATCAAATGCAACAAAGACACCAGAAATTTTAAACATAATTATACATCTATAATGTATTTTAAGAAAAAACTTTTACTTCATATGAAACAAATTTGTTCGAAAAACCTGATGTCATTTAATAATTTCAATGTTTTACCAAAACAAAGCCCCTGAAAGGATCAAAAAATTCCCTTCAATCAAATTCATAAAATTTGTTAATGGTTACACGTTATTTAATACAGAGGAAAAATTACAAAGAATGAATAACTTCAGAAACATTTTAGTATTAGTATTTGTGATATGTCATGGTGAAAAATAAAGAGAGAATTTTTAGTACAAAAGAAGAAGCAGAGATGTTTGAAAGATAGAAAAACTTTATTAACATGTTTTTTTTTTTTTTTTTTTTTGTAAAATACAAAAGAAAGAAAAATAGGCGCATTTGTACAAGAATTCTTTCTCACTTCTATAAATAAAGTTGATCAGTATCATAATGCATTTATTATTAAAAAAAAGTTTCCATTCGATGAAATTTGGATATTGTGATTACTACTAGCTAAAACTATCACTAAGATATAGAAAATATTATCGAGTTTCGTTAAAGCGAAATTCGATAGAGCAAAAAATACATTACAACGACATTCTTAGCATTTCCCAACGAAACTTTTAATTAAGAATTATTACAGATGCATCTGCGCAATAGTGTTCTAAACTTAATTATAGGAAAATCAGTATTAACTATGACATAATAATACTAAAATACTAAGGTCCTTAATTATTATTGCAATGCAAAATTTTTACTCCTGAAGATGGTTTTTAAGCGGAAACCGAAATATTAAATTTTTCTTTATTCATTTTTTTAAATAATCTTTAAATTTATGAATAAAGTATAAGTTGAATAGGAGCCCCTATTTTGTTTAATACTTAATTATGAAGTATTTATATTTATTTTTTACATTTAAGGTTAGGGGTATTTTGCGCTTAGTATTTCCTGCAAAACTAAGAAAATAAAGATTTCAAATTTCATTCAGGAGAAAAGATAATTATGGTTTCATGAATTTCATTCTAACGGAGTTCGATTTTATACGACTTATTTTAAGACTTTTCACATTAGAAATTATGTACGATATGTACGATATGCTTGACGATATCTAATAAATCACGTTCTAACATGTATATTTTCCTTAAATCACTACTACAGAGTATTTCAAAAATATCACAAATATATATTAGGACTTATTAATTTTGCTTTTATAGCAAAATTGGAAATTTTTATGGTTAAAATGCATCTATGAAGGATGCATTCGCTCTATATTAGTTTAAGGCTGATTTACTACCACAGGGAAAGGTTCCTATTTCCAAGAAGAAAGCATGCATTATGAAAAGTTTAGCATGAATAGTATTGTTTATTTTGTAAAAAAAATTATGAAATGAATCGACGTTCGTAATTTATTTGAATATAATGATTCACTAGGGCACGAAAGAATAAAAGTGCTCCTCTTAGTAAATCTTCATGGAAAGGGACATTTTATTTTTTTATATTTTTCTAAAATATTAATAATTATAATAATAATTTTTCACCTAAATTGGGTATTTCTATAAGAATTACATTTTATGTAAAAGATTTTTGAAAACTTTGATTTTTTTTTCTTAATTTGAAATTTAATTTTTAAAACTTATTTAATTTTTCATATAATTCATGAATCATTTTCCCGACTTCCTTACTTTTTCCCCTACTGTATGCAGAAATGGTTTATTGCTAATTTTTTCTTCATAGTAATTTATAAAAAAACATTATTTACAAAATTTATGTATTAAATTTTTTTTAAAGAAAAACACAGTATTTTCTAGTAAAGAGAATTTTTGAAAGTGATTATTACTTCGAAATAAACATTGTTAATTTTTTCCTCGAGATTAAAAATACTAAAGAAAATTAATAAAAAACATGGAATAAAAAAGTTTTACTGTGTTTCATACACATATCTTGCAAGGAAGAGTATATATCTTGAATATATATCTGTTTAAACATGACAAGTTATGAAAAAAGTTCATCCCGAGATAAATGGGCTTAAAGTTTTTATGACAGACAGGACTGATAATGCAACGCTAAAATTTTAATTCCAAATAATTTAATTATTGTAGAAGTACGCGGTTTGTTTTATGTAATACATTTAGTTATGTAGTTTTTTAGCAATAATAATAATAACAATAAAAATAACAATTAAAAAAAAAGAAAAAATGCTTTTTTGAAAAATTAAATTTTTAATTATCAAATATGGAATTCTTATGAATTATGCTAGTTTTATTGTGGCTAATCCTGATAGATTATAGTAATATATGTTTAGCAAATGTTGATATTTAATTTTTTTTGCTGCATTGTTAATTTGCACATAAATATAAAAATAATCAGGTGAGTCTGAAAAGTGAAAAATGTGTTTTGGAGTAACAGTGAAAAAACCTTTACCTGACAAAAAAAAAAAATATGTATTCCTTGATTAAATATTTTTCACGAAAACATTTGATAGTTGAAAAAAATGAATTAAATGAATTAAAAAATCGTTTTTCCCATAAAGCAAACACTTTTTTTCTTCTCGTTTATTATTTTCCTGGTAATAGGTATTATTTTATATTACATTCGTCTCCTTTTTTTTTTCGAAATATCACATTGCACCCCATTGAAGAGCCGCTAGATATTAATTAGGGGCTGTGCATATATAACGTTATCTTTTTACGGGGGAAGGGGGGGGGGTTGGCACTTGATATCTCTATGGGGAGGGGATCTTTTGATACCGATATCATTTTTGATCCAATTATTTTTTTCCTTTTTATTTATAACGTGGTCTTTGATTCAAAATAGTATGTTACCTTTTTATAATCAGTTATTTTTACGAAAATACAAAATTATTATTAAAATGAGTGAATTATTCTAAAATATAGAATACCCTAACGTATGACACAATTCTTCTTCTTCATATGTGTATGCATATTTAATAACGGTTAAAAAAAACCATGGGTGAAATATATTTGAAATAAAGCTTGTGTTTACTAATAAATAAAAGAGAAAGAGTGTTGTCCACTTATTTTCTTGTTAACAATATCTATCTACTCCCCCCCCCCCCTCCTCCTCCATTCGGGGAAAATGCAAGAAGACTTTGTTACTGTTGAATGCAGTATGTAACAAAAAGATATTATAAAATATTTTTAACTAGTTACTATTCCTTATATATGTTATTTGATATAAAGTGATATTTTATCGATTTTTCTTTATTCAAATTAATAAAGCATGTGAAAAAAAAAAAAAGAGCCAGTTTTGTATTGTATATCTCTCGAAACAAAAGACATAAACTGGAAAAAGAAAATAAATTTTGATAACGATATCATTATTGTGTGTGTGAGGGGGGGGGGGGGGTCGAGAGGTGATAACATGTGGATGGGGAGGGGGAGGGAGTCCAAAATTACCAAAAAGTTGATAATAACATTATATTTCCACAGCCCTTTTATGACAATTAATTTAAATTCCAAATTGCCGCATGGTACCCAGACGTTTTTAAAATAAAATGTTCCTTTTATATCGTACGCGGAGAAATGAATTTATTTCTAAATCAATTTGTTGGTAAAATATGGAATTCAATCATTTTGGCATTTTAGCAACAAAATTTCTTTGCCTCTGAAAATGTTGTCGGGGTTAGATATGTAAACGTTGATAGAGAAGGCACTATAATGTTGTCATGCAATCATAGCACTTGGTATAAACTCATTTCCACATTGAATTGTCGTTCAAGTTTGCATACAAGTTCTAATAATATGAAGTTTGATTGGCTATAGAAAATATCTTTTTGTATAAGATTTGATTAAGTTTTGAGTGTCTCAGTTTCTTATAATTATATCCGGAAGCCCGTATGGCTTTCCTATTTTTACACGCGAATTTGTACTGAATAATAAAACATATAAGTACGTTTTTTACATTTTTAATAGAATTAATAATAAAAAACAACATTTCAGTTTGAAAATCAAGGTTGAACTGATTTATTTTTTACTTAAACTTAAAAATTAGTAAAAATATTTAAAAAGGTTTTTTTTGTGTGTTTATAAATGTACTGGCAAGCGATAATTTTTTTTTTTTTTTTAATAATCACTTAAATTAAGTACTATAATTTATATTACAAGTCTGAGCTAAGTACATATACACTAAAAAAAGCACAGTAAAAAAAGTACTAAGATGCATTTTCATGTAATATAGATACGACTTATTTAAGTAAATTAATTTCTAAACTTATCATAAGCTTATTTCATATGGTAAACTTTAATTAAAGGAACAATTTACTATCAACTCTTTTTTTTTTTTTTTTTTTTTTTTTTTTTTTTTTTTTTTAATGCTATCCAAACGCACATTATATGAATTATACCATATAGTTATCCACACAAAAAATTAAAATAATAATAATAATTTACCAAATTTTGACACGGTAACTAACACTGATGCTAAACAATTATTATGTTTTAAGTAAGTATTAAGAAAGTATAATCGTGTACTAAATAACAATTACGTAAATTTTAAATAATTTTTTTTAAATTCAGTAATTACTTTAAAAAATGCATGTTTTTTAGTTTTATATCATATTTTAGACTGTCAGTTATCTGAACGGAAAGTTCAGTGACAGTCACCGGTGGCTTAACGTGATAACAGTCATTTGGAAGATAAAATTCTAATCACTTTGACATGCTAGAATCAGATTCAGATTACGAAAATTTACCTGATTGAAGTTTTCTGGATTCAGATTCGAGCTTATGCAAATTAAAATGGTCAGCTAATGGTTTAATAGTAACAAGCTCGACGCAGCTGCGGTCGTTCAATAACTTTAGTTTTCCTTTTAAATTTGGCCGGTTTCAATATTTGACTGATATGATTTCTTTGCTGATAGAGTAGCATTTTACTTATGTAATGAGGCGTATACATCCGTATAGCTAATAAGAATATAGCAGAGATGGTGATGTGACATCGCAATATTGACGAATGATAGCATTTGTGACGAATATGCTAATACGCTACGATATGACATCTGTAATTGAAATATGTGAATGGTGTAAAGAAAATATCAATTGATTTGTTTAAATCACATCAAATTTTATAAACATCTTGTTCCCATTATACGTATTGATTTTTTTTTTTTTTTTTTTTTTTTTTTTTTTAATCCACGTGGAAATTTATTCTATTTTATTTATTTAAAACGTTCATATCTTATTTTGCTTCTAATCGGTAGATTTTTTTTATTTATTCCTTTAAAACCCGCTGAGATTTTAAACAAAGATAATCATCCTGGATGAAGTAAAATATAAACTACAATCACTATCTTTTGATAAAAAAATTATACCTTTACTCTTTCTGCAAATCAGAATGATCATTCGATTTGGGTTTTTATTACATACAATTCACAAGGGAACTACTTTTGGCTCACAACTAGCATCGAGACCTACTGCATTTTGTTGCCCTATACATAAAAGTTATACCACGGATAAAAATTCTCTGTTAAAATCATATTTTATGTATTTTTTAAAACTTTTTATTTTTTTATTTCATTTTTTGACGCCAAAAATGAGTTAATTCGCCAAATACGGCGTTACAAATATTTCGCTTAGCTTTTTTGGGAGGTATGGTATTCGGATAGGGTTGCCAGAAAACTCTACTTTTGAAAATGCGCTAATTTTTTCCCCCAACAAAAATGAGAGTGCAATGTCGTAATTTTTTAAAACCAAATTCGTAGGTTTTTGAAAGAATTTTTAATTTTTTTTCAATATTTTATATTTATTATTAGCTAATGAATATTTTTTAATATTTTTCTTAAAAAAAAAAAACTGTGTTGAATTTTTGATAAGTGGCCTCGAAAACAGCATTTTTAGACAGTTATGCCGCTGCAAAATCAAAAAATATGACTAACAGAAATTATTTTTCGATTCTCAAACTTCCAGTAGGACTTTAAAATGTACCAAGTCTCAATTCTAGGAGCAAGTAACAGCAAAAGAAGTTCCTTTGTCAGATGGAACAATTTAAAAGAATGTCTAACCCGCATGATCGTGTGGGTTGGGTCTTAAAGGATTATAATAAGGTACTTTTTTTTCCAATTAAAGAAACAGAAGAACATAGCACGCATCAATTATTTCTAACCATAATTCCTCATTAGACCCATAAGAAAAGTATTTTTGAACTATGTTATACATCAGATGACGGACAATTCGATATAATAGTCACTTCATTGTAGCGCCGTAATTCATGTCAAACGACATCATTGCAAGTCGCAAAGTTACATTGTGACGCCGCCGTGGCATCATCGCAACATCACAATGCACTGCAGGTAGTACTTATTCTATCACAAGACATTAATTTATTAAGAGTTTTTGCTAGTAGTAATCACTGTACAATCGCTATTTGTCTATATTAAAAAAAATGTCAGCATAGTTGTGACCTAGTGAAACGGTATTAAAAAAGAACAGGAGAAATGGAAGAATGAGTCAGTCCTAGGAAGTTATTGTGAAAAAAAGGCACCACTGCACCAGAGGTGTTATACAAGAATTGGTATTGGAAGTGGCCTGGAGAGAATTGTTTTGTTTTGTTTGTTTTAGAAACAGCACTCAGAGTTGTTAGTTTTTAGAATGTGGATTTAGATTCTACCTCTTCTTCAATGTCTCCACTTCTTGCCGCAGTGAGTTCTCAACCTGGAGAAAAAAAAGAAATGAACAAACGTAAATAGAAAGTTTAAAACACAGAATCCAAAAATTACATTTCAATTAATAATATAGTCCTTTCAATCATTTCATTTATAATACATAACTTTAATTTGAAACCGAAAAGTTTAAAATTCATGACTTTTATTTATTTATTTTTTGAGTAAAAAGAACAGAAAAAAATAATAATATTTTGAAGCGCCATAATTACAGCGAAGGAACGAAAGATAACTAAGCCCAATTCACCACAGCCTAAATCTTACCAAAGGACTTTTGCTATGTAACCAATAAGATGCGTTTCATTTAGACGTTTCCATTAAACAATTAACAAATAATCGTGATTTCTGTGCCACATACGATAGTTTAACACATATATAGATATGAAGTTTCATGAAATCTCGACCTAAAGAAAGCTAAGCTACGGAAGCCAAAATTTAGATAAATTTGTAGGCATTATCTTTGGGTAAGCTTTCATCCCTTAGACACCAGTATAAAGCTACCATGAAAATCACAGCATAGCAACACTGTCTGTTGGGCGTTATGCGCCACATTCTAATCAGCGCCATTTTATGTCGAAATCTAAATAGTACATACACTGTAAAAAAAATTATCACAGGTTCCATTTTGGAAAAGACAATGAGTTCTCTTTTCTGAAACGAACAGATTCATTTAGAGAATGAAAAGTTTTAATTTAATACTGATAATAACAGAAAATACGGATAGCAGCAGAAATATTTACAGTCATTTTTTAGATGAAATATAAAATTCGGCATTTTACAATCAAATGATGCCAGTTCATTATTTGAAAGCTTTCTCAAACCACAGCTTTAAATCGTACTTTCTGTTAGTCCATTAAAAAATGTTTATAAAATTTTGACATTTTGCTGCTGTTGTTAGCTGTTTATAAAAATTATTCCTGATTTCCAAATTATTTAAAAGTAATAAATTTAGTTTTGAAGTAATTTAATATAATTATAGGACAATTTCAACAATGTCTTGAAATAACAATTTGTTATAGTTTTTTCCGTGACTCACAAAACAAGTTATTTAAGTTTAATATGCAGTTTCTATAGCAATTATCACAGAATTCGTGAAATACTATGACATTTCGTGCATTACTATGAGTGGTAGAACGCTCATAAAGTAAGAACACGCAATAAAAATTAGCTGCAATGCAGTTATAAAAAAAGAGAGAAAGAAATTCAATTTTTCTATTTATAATTTGGAAGTTATTGATAACAATCTCCCTATGCTTGCTATTAATTTTTAAAACACGTATAACAAGATTATTTATTACCCGCACTCAAAAAAATCATAACAAAAAAGAATTAAGCTGTAATTCATTTGAATATATTTTAATCAATATATTTGTGCGTCTAGTATTAAGAAAAATAAACAGTTCTGAAAGGAAAATACAAACATTGTTAATTTGTTGCATCTGTAAGTTTATTCCTCTTAATATCAATGTATTGGTTATATAAATGTAGTACGCAATTGAAAATGTATTGGAAATCCCCACCCAGAACTGCCGAATTCCATTTAAAGAAAAATGTATAAATGCAACACTTCAGTAATATTTTATCATTCTGACATCAGATTCCAGAAGAAAAGGGCAGATATAAAAATATAAATAAAAAATATAAACACTGGTGTACAAAAGTTCATCAACAAAGTGTAAAAAAAGCTGATAACACGAAAACTATTTATTTCGAATTGTGTAGCAACTGTGCAGATCATGGGGTGCATACATTTCGCATATATCACATACATAAAAGACACCAGTCTAATAATGTTCAAAGAAAATGCTCAATAAATTAAATAACATAAATAACATAAGGATCACAAAAATAAGATTTTTTACTTTAAAAAGTTGAATGGTGGAAGTTTGTTAATATGGAATATGACTACTTATGCTAATAATAGAAGCTAAACAACATCTAAGCATCTCACAAAGAAAATCATCAATGAATATTGATAACACATGCATCCATTCACAAAGGAAAACCTCGTTCATATACTTCTTTCAGATCAGACATTTAAATCATCTAAGGCAGCCGAATTCTCTGATAGATTTCCGCAAACTCTCTCAGTGAGTTTAAACTTTATTTCGCTAGACAGAACCACTATCACTCACTCAGATTGGTTATAAAGCTTAGTTTTGAATGATTGGATGTTGTAGTTTATTTTATTTCCTGCGCATGCGCACACTTTACATTTGTTGAAATCTTAGACGCAGTAACATTCACTGAGTTGTCTTAGATGCGTTTTGCGATATGAACACGAACAGGCATTCAATTCCGAGAGGACATCGAAATCAAAATGATTATCTAAGATATCTTAAGCATCCGATCTGAACGGATATAAGCTGCGGAAGGTTTCCAGGAAGGATCAGAGCAGTAATATATACTGGTGTGCAAAATTTAAGGACGATTCCCAAAATGCCAATTTTCAAGGGATTTTCAAGCGATAATTTTCACGCGAATATTCAAAAGCAAGTAATATAATTCGAATAATTACTTTCCCTGCTTAACAGCTAATCCATATAACATCTCATTTAGATCACACATGGTCACAAGAGTCACAATCACTACGGCGAAACAAAAAAATAAGAAATCCCATGTGTCTCATTTATGAGTTTCAAATGACTACCATGTGTGATGCCACTGACAGGTCACTGCGACTGCTGCTTTGTGTCGAGTCACCAGATAATTTTACAATGTTGTTTTATCGAGACTCTCATATGACTGTCATTTGGAGACTCAATTTCAACGTCATTGTGAATGTTGCATTATGATAAATCACCAAATAATGTCACATGGTGATTTTTGTCACAAGACTTTGTCAAATGGTGACAGAGATACTACTGTGAAGTAACCACTGTGAAAAGTGGTGAAAAGTAGAGTCATATATAGTCTTCATTTGAGGCATAAAAGAGACGTATGGAATTTCCTTTTTTGTTTCGCCGTAGTGACTGTGACTCTTGTTACCATGTGTGACCTGAATGAGATGTTATTATGGATTAGCTGTTATGCAGGAATAGTAATTATTTGAATTATATTACTTCCTTTTGAATATTTGCGTGAAAATTATCGCTTGAAAATCCCTTGAAAATTGGCATTTTGGGACTCATCCTTAAATTTTGCACACCAGTGTACGTGCTTTCAAAGAATTTCAGATACATTTTGAGTGAAATTCAAGTCGGATGATCGTAATGATCATTCCATACTAAAGTTTTTCTTTGTCTCGAAGCAAGACGCTAAAGATCAATGATTAGAGATCAGATTACTCCAATACTGAAGTGTCAGCAGTAATGGCTATATCATGGCAAGCTGTTTTCATATGGCTACATGCAGGTCAGCTGTATTCTGATAACTGCACATTGACGGCCTTGAAAAGAGGAAATTATTTTTAACTGGGCTCAAAACCACCTAAATTGGGCACAACAACAATAGTGTCGTACTCTTCAAAAGTGAGTCTCTTTGTTTAACCTTTTCCGACACGGGCAAATTCTATTAGGGAAAGGAAAAATTATCGACTGTCACCGAAATTTACAAACGATTTTTTTTTTTTTTTTTTTTTTGAAATTACGATTACCCCCTAATCTATGCTTAAATAGTAAAAGCAAAATTTTATTAAAATATTATTGGTGCCGTTTGCAAGTTTGGAATTAAAGTTAGGTATCCCGGGAAATCTGTCGGAAAGGGTTAATTAAGGGTTAAGTCGGAAAGGGTCGCAAAGAAATTTTCTATCGTTACTAATCTGGACCTCCCATAAAATTAGGTACCAGGACCGGCAGTAATCCCGAAATGCACGCATATAAAGGTGGTAGTTTGACTGTTTGGATCTAGATTTCTGTCGGTGGCCTCATTGATATACAAATCTTTCCTGATGGTAATTATAATGCAGTATACAAATGACATCATTTCCCAGTATGTCCTTCGACTGCTTGCAGCCATGAGTATAGAACTCTAATTTAATGAGTGATAATACTCGAGTTTGCACAACTCGTATCATCAGCCAATGTGTTTAAAATCTAAAACATTGTTTCACATGAAATAGCTACCTTTATCACTCAATTTGAATTTCATTGAATGTCTGTAGAAATGGGGTATGTTAAGAAAGATTTTACATTGATCCCGCTGAAAGTCCTCTGAACCATTTTTATTGAAAAATGTGACATCGTCGTGAGGGGGGACATATTCTTCAAATTGTCATAAACGACCTTATTGTTGTCATAAATAAACGATCTGGAGACTGTTTTACGGAAGAGGTAATAATCGCATTCCATATTAACAACCCTTCGCCATTGCAATTTTTCATCCAACTTTATACAATTTGTGTAGGATATAACCCATATTGTTATTTTGAAAAATATCCTAAATATCTTAAATTCTTATATCGGTTACTTACTTTTAGGGACATTTTATTTGTACATTTCTAGATCTGCGTCTTTTATTGTGTCGCCTAATCTGGGGAAATATTATTAATTTCAAATAAATATTTTTTACTCATCTATTTATTTCATTTTGTTATTTGACTTTTTGAAACTAGCGATAGTTGGAAAGCGCATCAAAACAGAAACAGCTAAGTTTTGCAGGGTGAACTAAAATTAGTTGGGTAACTTCATTGTTGAATAATTTGCACATAGCTAACTGTAAAGCACCAATTCAGTTGTATCACAAGTTCTTCCTATCTCAAAGCTAAAATCTTAATTAGGATGAGTTAAGGAGGTTGCAACTACAATCAACCTTATATTTCAGTGTATGGTTTTATGAAAGATCAGTTTTGTAATCCTCCGCTTTCGAATCCTGATTTGCTATCGTGATATATATCTGCCTATAATTTCGCTATCCTCAATTGATGCCAGCAATCAGCACTACATTTGGTTCGACTGACGCGAATATGCTCACAAGCACATAGGAACAATTGATTTACCGATTGGACTTCAGCAGAGTAGGCAGCTAGCCTCATCGATAAAATTTATCAGAAAAGGAACTTTCATTATATCACATAATCCTGCGCATTCTTATTTTTGTTTGTATCACTATGCTAAATAAGTCATTTTTTAAATCCAACTAATGAATGTCCATCTTATATTTACGTAAATTGGTAATATTTTCTGAAATACAAGTATTAAAATCTACTGACGAATAAGCCTCGTTATTTTGCATATAAATGCAAGTGAAGCACTCTAATTTACTCAAATGTGCCAAATAATTAAAGGGAAACAAATGTTCACCTGTATTTGGTCTTCTTGTTTAGATGTCAGTGCAGTCTGCAATTGGTCTTTTTCAGCTTCCGTCCACTTGAGTTTTTCCTGCATCGTTTCCACCCGGCGTCGTTGTTCTTCTCTGAAATACAAGAAAAGCACTCACTATTTCTATTAAATATACAAAATCCTCTTAATGTAGTTTTATAAAATGACTCTGACAAAAGACTGACAACATGCTCAAAATAATAAAAAAAAGGCAGAAGAAAAGTTTAATAAAAAAATTTTATTTCAGAAATGTACATAAAAATGTGTGTGGCACTTGGGGACTGCCGCGGTAAAGCTATTGCAGAGCATTTTTTATCAACTTATGAAAAAAATACCGCGACAATGTCTGCCGAAGTCTACCGAAGGATACCGTGCCGAAGTCTGCCGAACTGTAACGACGTTAGCCGGAGAGTTAGGATTTTTTCTCGTTACGGAATTTCTAGATTCGGTCGCCACGCTCAAAGCCCGCGATAAAAGCTATGCAATAGCTTAATAAATTACCAAACAAAGTTTGGTCGCGCTACGAAAATTAGATCGCGAGTTATAAGCATTTTAAATTTTTCGACCCTCACGGTGGGGGGGGGGGTCTCCTGTCACCAAAAATTAACACTGTCTCATAATAAATTACCAAACAAAATTTGGCCGCGCTACGAAAATTAGATCGCGAGTTATAAGCATTTTAAATTTTTCGACCCTCACGGTGGGGGGGGGAGGTCTCCTGTCACCAAAAATTAACACTGTCTCATAATAAATTACCAAACAAAATTTGGCCGCGCTACGAAAATTAGATCGCGAGTTATAAGCATTTTAAATTTTTCGACCTTTACCATGGGGGTCTCCTGTCACCAAAAATTAACGCTGTCTCATAATAAATTACCAAACAAAATTTGGCCGCGCTACGAAAATTAGATCGCGAGTTATAAGCATTTTAAATTTTTCGACCCTCACCGTGGGGGGTCTCTCGTCCCCAAAAATTAACACTGCCTCATAATAAATTAACAAACAATATTTGGCCGCGCTACGAAAAGTAGATCGCGAATTATAAGCATTTTAAATTTTTCGACCCTCACCATGGTGGTCTCCTGTCATAAAAAATTAACAATATCTCATAATAAATTACCAAACAATATTTGGCCGCGCTACGAAAAGTAGATCGCGAATTATAAGCATTTTAAATTTTTCGACCCTCACGGTGGGGGGGGGGTCTCCCATCACCAAATATTAACACTGTGTCATAATAAATTACCAAACAAAATTTGGCTGGGCTGCGAAAATTAGATCGTGAGTTATAAGCATTTTAAATTTTTCGACCCTCACCGTGGGGGGTCTCTTGTCCCCAAAAATTAACACTGCCTCATAATAAATTAACAAACCATATTTGGCCGCGCTACGAAAAGTAGATCGCGAATTATAAGCATTTTAAATTTTTCGACCCTCACCATGGTGGTCTCCTGTCATAAAAAATTAACAATATCTCATAATAAATTACCAAACAATATTTGGCCGCGCTACGAAAAGTAGATCGCGAGTTATAAGCATTTTAAATTTTTCGACCCTCACGGTGGGGGGGGTCTCCTGTCACCAAAAATTAACACTGTCTAATAATAAATTATCAAACAAAATTTGGCCGCGCTACGAAAATTAGATCGCGAGTTATAAGCATTTTAAATTTTTCGACCCTCACCGTGGGGGTCTCATGTCACCAAAAATTGACAATGATTCATAATAAATTACCAAACAAAATTTGGCCGGGTTACGAAAATTATATCGCGAGTTATAAGCATTTTTAATTTTTCTACCCTCGCCGTGGGGGAGGAGGGGGCTCACGTCACCAAAAACTAACACTGTTTCATTAGAAATTACCAAACAAAATTTGGCCACGATACGAAAGTTAGATCGTGAGTTATAAGCATTTTAAATTTTTCGACCCTCACCGTGGGGGGTCTCTTGTCCCTAAAAATTAACACTGCCTCATAATAAATTAACAAACCATATTTGGCCGCGCTACGAAAAGTAAATCGCGAATTATAAGAATTTTAAAATTTTCGACCCTCACCATGGTGGTCTCCTGTCATAAAAAATTAACAATATCTCATAATAAATTACCAAACAGTATTTGGCCGCGCTACGAAAAGTAGATCGCGAATTATAAGCATTTTAAATTTTTCGACCCTCACGGTGGGGGCGGGGGGGTCTCCCGTCACCAAAAATTAACACTGTGTCATAATAAATTACCAAACAAAATTTGGCTGGGCTGCGAAAATTAGATCGTGAGTTATAAGCATTTTTAATTTTTCTACCCTCACCATGGGGGGGGGGGGGGGCTCCCGTCACCAAAAAGTAACACTGCCTCATTATAAGTCACCAAACAAAATTTGGCCGCGCTACGAAAATTAGATCGCGAGTTATAAGCATTTTAAATTTTTCGACCCTTACCATGAAGGTCTCCTGTCACCAAAAATTAACAATGTCTCATAATAAATTACCAAACAATATTTCGCCGAGCTACGAAATTCAGATCGCGAGTTATAAGCATTTTAAATTTTTCGACCCTCACGGTGGGGGGGGGGTCTCCTGTCACCAAAAATTAACACAGTCTCATAATAAATTACCAAACAAAATTTGGCCGCGCTACGAAAAGTAGATCGCGAGTTATAAGCATTTTAAATTTTTCGACCCTCACGGTGGGGGGGGGGGGGTCTCCTGTCACCAAAAATTAACACTGTCTCATGATAATATACCAAACAAAATTTGGCCGCGTTACGAAAATTAGATCGCGAGTTATAAGCATTTTAAATTTTTCGACCCTCACCGTGGGGGTCTCATGTCACCAAAAATTAACAATGTCTCATAATAAATTACCAAACAATATTTGGCCGAGCTACGAAATTTTAGATCGCGAGTTATAAGCATTTTAAATTTTTCGACCCTCACGGTGAGGGGGGGGGGGGCTCCTATCACCAAAAATTAACACTGTCTCATAATAAATTACCAAACAATATTTCGCCGAGCTACGAAATTCAGATCGCGAGTTATAAGCATTTTAAATTTTTCGACCCTCACGGTGGGGGGGGGGGTCTCCTGTCACCAAAAATTAACACTGTCTCATAATAAATTACCAAACAAAATTTGGCCGCGCTACGAAAAGTAGATCGCGAGTTATAAGCATTTTAAATTTTTCGACCCTCACGGTGGGGGGGGGGGTCTCCTGTCACCAAAAATTAACACTGTCTCATGATAATATACCAAACAAAATTTGGCCGCGTTACGAAAATTAGATCGCGAGTTATAAGCATTTTAAATTTTTCGACCCTCACCGTGGGGGTCTCATGTCACCAAAAATTAACAATGTCTCATAATAAATTACCAAACAATATTTGGCCGAGCTACGAAATTTAGATCGCGAGTTATAAGCATTTTAAATTTTTCGACCCTCACGGTGGGGGGGGGGGGGGCTCCTATCACCAAAAATTAACACTGTCTCATAATAAATTACCAAACAAAATTTGGCCGCGTTACGAAAAGTAGATTGCGAGTTATAAGCATTTTAAATTTTTCGACCCTCACGGTAGGGCGTCTCCTGTCACTAAAAATTAACAATGTCTCATAATAAATTACCAAACAAAATTTGGCCGCGCTACGAAAATTAGATCGCGAGTTATGAGCATTTTAATTTTTTCGATCCTCACCGTGTGGGGTCTCCTGTCACCAAAAATTAACAGTGTCTCATAATAAATTACCAAACAAAATTTGGCCGCGCTATGAAAATTAGATCATAAGAAACATAAGTTTGAGACTTGATATCCTAATATCTAAAAAATACCGCGTCAATGTCTGCCGAAGTTTACCGAAGGATACCGTGCCGAAGTTTTCCGAATTAAAACGACGTTAGCCGAATTGTTAGGTTTTTTCATTACGGAAGTGTTAGTTTTTCTCGTTACGGAATTTTTAGATTCGGTCGCTGCGCTCAAAGCCCTCGATAAAAGCTATGCAATAGCTTAATAAAAATAAAATGTTTATCTGTATGTTGCTTGGCGGTAACTAGAGGAATCTATCACACTTACAGGTCTGTAAATTGGGATAAGGATAAACGAAGACAGGTCCATATCCACCTAAGCCTCATATTTTCCATTTTTGATAATTATACGAGGTATTGATTAAAATTCATAATGAAACAGTTTCAACTTTCACAGCTTCCACTCATGTCAGGGAAACCTGCAGTTATTCAAGAAAAGTGAAAAGGGTTCTGTTTTCTTCTTTATTTTGACACTATCAATCCTGTTTTCCAGAAAGTCGAAGAAAAAAAAAAAAAAAAAGAACATTTAATGGTGGTGTATTCTATAATTTTTACCTTGTCTTCTGCATTTTGAAATTGCCATCCCCGTTTCTCGGATAGATAAAAAGAAAACATGTATTTAAGGTGTTTCTCGATTGGAACGATATATTTTTTTAAAAATAATATTAATTGTTACTATTTTAAAGAAATATGTTATGAAGCTCAAATCATTAAAAATGAATAATGAATATAATAAACATGCTTGCTTTTATGCCGGAGATCACTTCAGTGCATATTTGGGGAATAATTTCAGTTTTTAACATTAGGATATATCATTTTGCGTTTTAAATGTGGAGCTTTTTTTTTTTTTTTTTTTTTGTAATATCGATTACTTTTGGCTATGTCCGACGAATTCACGGAAATATCATTTTGCCTTTTACAAATGAATATTTTTACTATTGAAGTTTTCCTAGAGAAGAATTAAAAGTGTAATATATATATATAAATGTCAAAATTGAAATCAACGACTATAATGTATAATGTGCTCACTAAATTCGTTTCGAAAGATTTTTGCTTAGAAATATAAGTTCATGCAAATCAGGCCCCCAACTCTAGATATGTTTTTATGGATATTCGATTACAAACATAAAATCACATAAATTTGAGGGGTATGCTAAGTAAAAGCTGTGAGGTCTCCAAAACCGAATCCTTCGTTGAGGAAATGTCTCAATTCAAAAAGGATTTCATGATCATTAAAAGTTATCTCTAACCCAAGCCACGCCAGACAAGTCAGCAAGTCATTAATTTCTAAACACATATTTGTTCTTCGTATGTTTTCAAGGCATATTTGAACTGTTATTTTTTTTTTTTTTTTCGTAAAATATTACTACATTGTTGCTTGGTAACTTCGTGTATAAAATGCCACAAAATAAAAGCACTATGGAGGAAGACTGTACAAGATTTGATCATAAAAATTTCATAAATTAGATTGTGTAAAGTAGCGACAATATAGCTGAATTAGTTAAACTAATTAAGTTATTTAAAAATGTTGTGGAGATTTGATATTTGCAATTTTGAATAGTTTCATGTGTAAGAACATTAAAAATGATTTGAATATTAAATTATTTGCAACTCCTCCCCGCTTTACACGCACAATAAATAAATACACAGTGTATCAAATTTGCAGCACTTTTTATCTAACTTTTAATAAGTAAGTCAAGTTCCTTGCAATCACAATATTTAGAAAGAAATTTTAATTCACGCCGTATACATATGCTTATTAAATAAAATTAAAAATCTGTCTTAAATTTCTGGTGTGTACTCTTAAATATAAGTATGAAAATATACAATTTTAAACAACAAAAAAATGTATTTAAGGGTTAAATACTTGCTTAAATTACGTGATTGAACTTTAGAAAATAGGGCGAATGAATGTATGGTGAAGAAAAGTGGGCGAAATCAAATAACTCTATTTTGGTGATGAAAGTTGTGAAAACACTTAACATATTTGTTGACTTACTTTGCAATTACCGTAACTCATTTAAGAAATGAATCTTGAAAAGCGGAAATTTGAATGTTTTTTTCCGCTCTTCACTTTGGTAGACAAAAAAAAAACAAAATCTTTAACCTCCAACGAACAACAGATGGTTCTAACCCTTTCGCCACATTAGCCTCAAAACGGAATAATTTTGAAGATTTTTCTGTTTTCTCTCAACATTTACTTCTCAAAAAAAAAAAAAAAAAAAAAAAAAAAAAGTTGGATCGGAAAGAAATATGTGCGCCATACATAAATATACAAGATTTTTGAAAAATGCAGTGAAACTCTAATTAGCCACTTCCTGCGGTTTACGTTCAGAATGCAATCCAGATATGCATAGATACGGATAGTTGGGGAAAATTATCAAAGATAAAGAAGCTAAATAAAGATTTTTCTAAACTGCACTAAATTACAAAGGTACACCCAATCTATATCTTAAACAAGAAATATTCTTTTTTAGCACTTTCCAACAAAGTTGAAAAGTGCTTATGCATTCGGTTTGTCTGGCCGTCTGTCTGCGCTCTAACTCTCGTAAATATACTCGGAACGCTATGAAATTTTTATATGTTGTTAACATTTACCTAGCACGAACCCTATTGAAAATGAAGTTTCTACCATGATTAGTTTATTTACAGGGGTAATCAAAAGTTCACCGTTAATTTACGGCCTATGGGAAAAAATCGTTGCAAATTAATTTTAAAGATGTTACACCCTGTCAACCATATTAAAATTTATATACATTTACAAAATGCATTAAAATATGCGTTCTGTAAAAAATGTGGCAAAAAAATAGCTATTATTTATTTACAGGGCCATGCAAAAGAATTCCTTTACTTAATGGTAAAAGGGGGAATTGTGTGCGACATATTTTAACTATATTAAACTATTTAATATTTATAACTATATTAAATAATTACAAATTAATTAAATAAAAATTAATAATAAAAATTAAATTAATAATAATTAAATAACTAATTATAATAATATAACTATTTTAACTATATTAAACTATTAAACATATATAATAAAATTGACATATCTAGCTGAGGCTTAACATAAATTATACAATACAATCATGCATAATACGAAGTACATAGCATTTACAGGGACACACAAAAGATTGCAAATGGTATATTCTTTCGGAAGTACTGTACATGTATCCGATGATGGCTGATGGATAAATGAAATGCATTTTAATTATGATCATCATCATCATCATCATTATCAACCGTTTTCGATCCACTGCTGGATGTAGGTCTCCCCTAGATTTTTTCAATGCTTTCTGTCTAGTGCTTTCGTCATCCAATTTACACCAGCCACTTTTCTAATTTCGTCACTCCATCTTACTTGTGGTTGTCTTCTTGGTCGTTTTACATCTCTGGGATACCACTGTAGTATATTGTGCTCCATATATTGTCTTGTCTTCTTTCAATGTGCCCAGCCCATTTCCATTTTAGCCGTTTGATTCTTTCAAGGATGTCAAAAACTTTTGTCTGATTTCTTATCCAGGTTATCCTTTTTCTGTCTCTTCTAGTTATGCCTAGCATACATCTGTCCATACTTCTCTGTGTAGTTTGTAGTCTTTGTATCATCCGTTTTGTTAGTGGCCATGTTTCTGCTCCGTAAGTTAATGCAGGTAAAATATATTGATTAAACACTTTTCTTTTCAAACAAAGAGGCATATTACTCTTCAGAATAATATTATTCTTCCCAAAAGCACTCCACCCATGTGTGTTTAAGTTTCACTAAATCTATGCATATTATATGGTGTATATAAGTACTGTAGTTGAGGACATACATCGTCCTCCATACTGTAGTTGATATACAGGGCTACCCAAAAGAGGTCGCAAACGTTAGTGAATATGAGATTAAATTATTTAAAGGGTTTTTTTAATAAGTTATGCATTTTTACGCTGAACTGCATTCACTTTACGAAGAAATGTTTGAAGAATATACATAAAACGATACACAGGGCCACACAAAGAATTGAATACATGGACGCCTATGAATAATAATTTCTGAGAATGTGATTTTAGTAGTTTCAAGAATGTTTTAACTTAAAAGAAATTTTAGCTTAATAATGACGTATAATAAAGGTACAAGGTAAACTACAGGGTTGAACAAAAGGCTTCAAGTATGCTTCCATCGATTAGTATAAATTTCTGAAAGAAAAATTTCAACTTGCTAGACATTTTCTTACTAAACTAAATTTTCTCATTATATAGTATGTAGTATATCAACCGACAGATCAAATACAGGGTTGTTCAACAATATTGGAATACATATTTGGCTATATACCGTAATCTTATTGCCCTAAATGACGAAGTTTTCTTAAGGATTTCATGAAGTGTTGGAAAGTGCTTCATAATCTATGCTTAACGCATGATTTTTCTTACTTGTTTTTTGCTGCCAACATATTAACCATTTCCCTGATTAGCCCGTAAGTCACACAGGTAAAGTTTCTTTGAAACTCATGATTTGTCCGTACCATGTACGGGCATCCATATTCCAATCATGATTTATTATCCTCACCAGTAAATTTTTTTTGTAAATTTTTCATTATTTGATCCGAGAATTTTTCTATCCAATTAGACAAAAGTTTCTGCTCTGAAAAACAGGTGGTAAAAGATTAAAAATTCTGTAAAAGACACGAAAAAATTGACATTATTTGATAGTTTTTTTTTTTTTTTTCAAAAATATTCATCAATTAAATTGTTTTAAAAATGCTTTGAAAATTTGAAATTTACAATGGTATTGATAATATTAAAAAGGATTTAAATGTTAAAGAGTTTTCTATAACTCTTCCCACATTTCACACGCACAATCAAAACTTATTCTAACCTATTCATGGATGACTTAAGACTTTTAAAAGCTTGATTAAATTTACTTGATAGAACTTTAGAAAATTAGATGATGAGCATTCAGTGAACAGAAGTGGGCGCAATACAATTGCTCTATTTAGATGATGAAAGCTGCATTTAACATATTTGTTGACTTTCTTTCCAATGACCGTAACTCATTAAAGAAATGAATCTTGAAAAACGGAAATGTGAATGTTTTTTCCGGTGTTCACTTTGAAAACTAAAAACAAAATCTTTGACCTCCAACGAACAACAGATGGTTCTAACCCTTTCGCCACCTCAGTCTCAAAAACGAAAAAATTTGGAAGATTTTCTGTTTCCTGTCGACATTTACTTCTCTAAAAATAAGCTTGGATTGAAAAGAAATATGTGCGGCACGCAGAAATATACAAGGTTTTTCAAAAATACAGTGAAATTCTAAATAACCATTTTCTGCAGCTTACGTTTTGAATTCAAACCAGATATGCATAAATCCGGATAATTGGGGAAAACTACCAAAGATTAAGATACGAAATAAAGATTTGTCTAAATTACAAAGGTACGCCTAATGTATATCCCAAACAAGAAACATTGTTTTTGCTGCAAACAGATTAACCGCTTACATGATTTGCCCGTTCGTCATACGAGCAAAGTGTCTTTGCCAATCATGATTTATTATCCTCACCAGTAAATTTATATTATAAATTTTTGATTATTTAATCCCAGCATTTTTATATTCAATTAGGCAAAAATTTCTGCTTTGAAAAATCGGCGATAAAAGATTGAAAATCTTGTAAAAAACGCAAAAAATAGGCATTTTTTGAAAGTTTTTATTTTCAAAATATTGATTAGTTAAGTGGCTCCAAAATGCTTTGTGAACTGGAAATTTACAATACTATTAGTAATATTAAGAAGGGTTTAAATATTAAAGAGATTCAAGTAACCTTTCTCCAACTTCACACGCACAATCAAAACTTATTCTAACCCATTCATGGTTGACTTAAGACTTTTAACCCTTTAACGGACAAAGCATTTTTATTGCTAAGATGTTAAGATAAATGAATGACATCGGTAACTGCGAACAAATGTATTTGTAAATAAGGAAAAGTGATTTTTTTCGCATACCTGATAAAATGGATTTAATCCATTAAAGCCTTAACGTTGCCTCTGGTTAAGAGCATATCTGCCAATACATTTGTTGTTTGCACTTCAGTAATTGTGAAGATATATATTAGCTTTCTTTGATGACAGAAATTCCGCAAACATAATAAAAAAAGACATGAATTTCTAATTTGAAAAATTTGTGTAAAATGAAATATCGATTTTTTATATAGAAAAATAATATGGGATTTTATGGCTTAAATTATTTTTAGTAACACGCTATTCGTTAGTCTAATTAGCGTGAATCTTTTGAAGTAAACATTAAAAAAAAACTTGTATTAATTGAAAAATTATGTTCTCGCCGAAAAGAATCTATCTATGTTGCCAAAAATAAGTCTAAAAATTTTTTTCTTGTTTTTTGGCGAATTCGTTTTTACTGGTTTTGCTTCTGCAAAAACGGAGCTTGCCTATAACAAATAACCATTTTATATGCAAAGTAAACATGACCCCAGCGGAAAGAATATCATGCAATAACAATGCTTAATCGAAAACCACTCCAATATGGAATTTTGTTTTGCTCAAAAGCGAATCGGTTTTCGAAGATATCACTCTTAAAGATTTTTTTTTTTATTTATTTAACGCAATAAAATGAACTAAGACATTCCTTTAAGTGAACAATATGAATACGATATTCCGTTTTAAACAGATTTCAGTTTAGAAGATTGATTTGCATGATGCTTATTTCTATTGTGTTCATTGATTTGTTACGTTTAAGTCAGGATTCCGTTTTCATAGGGTGTTCCGAAATTGGAAAATTATTCCACTATTTCTAACTCCTTTTGGATCGCTTTTTTGTGACAGTGGACCTGTTAGTCACAGTAGAGTAAGAGACAGAACTAACTTACTAGAGTCCACATATGAGAAAGGATGAACAACCGCATTTCCAAGAATTAAAGTATAAAGAAATCTTTAGACTTTATCTTTTTTATTATAAGCTAGGTGGTGGTACGTAAGGGTAAAGTCATAAAATCGGCAAGTCTGAAAACATGCACTTTTCATAAATTTTGGTTTTTAATATCATATTTGTTTAAATTTGCTTGAATGTAAAATAAAATGTTATATTAGAACCTCACTCAGTATCAACATCAGATTTTGTCAAATTATAATCTCGCAAGAAATTTTAATTTCTTAAGACATTGCTCTGCATATCTATGCCCATTGATTGTGGTATAAACCTTCAATGAAATATCGAAGTCCCTTTATGTTTAATCAGATAACTGAAAGCTTACAATAATGCCATCGAGGTAAACAACACGGCAATTAGAAGTAAAAGAGTGTTCGTTTTTGGCTGAATATTTGGTATATGGAAATATTTGCCGTATTATTTTCTCAATAATCCCATCAATTTTTTAAAAATATTACATCAAAAATGAAAACCTCACCTAATTTTCCCTCCACGGAATGCAAATTTTTTCGCATGTTATCAACACGAAACTGATACAGTTGAAGCCTAAATATCGACTATTGTTCAACTGTAAAAAAGCATTGCACTCTTATTAAATCAGCCAATGCGCTTTTTTACCACATTCGTGTCTTTGCCCTCCCTTACCTAGCAATATTGAACATTTTCTGAACGTCATTTAAGAAGGCAAGTACTTTATAACTAGACAAATTATATGTAAATGTGACTGCAATATGAATTGTAATAATTCCACATCTAAATTACCTTTAGACACGAAATTTTAAACACACATTGAAATAGATTTATTAGATTAGAGAAATATAACAGGTTTGTACAGACATTTCCCTTATTGTTCTGAAAAAAGTGTAGTTGCATATAAAGATTTTTAATTTACTTTGAAATCGAATTCTTTTTATAATAAATGAATTCACCTACCGTGGCTTGCGCGCAGAATTTCTCGAACAGTGACAATGACATGAAGCTTTTAACCCTTTCCGGCGTACTACTCTTTAAAGTTGGAATTTAAAGAAAAAAAAATAGGCAATCTATTTAGACCTAGAGGAGTACACAGGTATTGTTTTGTAAAGACTGCACTAACTATTTTAATTATATAGCTGTTGCCGATTTAGTAGTAACCTCTCATAAGTAAAGCATTGATATGCGCAGTGAGAAGAGCATTGCTGTGAAGCGCGTATTGCAGTTAAACATTTTACCTATTATTTAAAAACAGTAGAGTTTGATCTCTGTGGTGTTGCCATCTAGAACTCATAAGAAAGATTTAAAGTAGCCATTAGAGTAGTTTTTGAAATATTCACGGAATTTTTGTGTCTCTAAATAGGGGGAACTTTAGGTGTTGCCGGCTGCCCGTTAAGAGGTTAGTTGAGTAAAAATATATAATATATATTTAAAATTACTAACAATGGAAAAAATTAAAATATTAGTTCTTAAAAAAAAGAAAAGCAAATTGAGAAAAAAGTGAAAATATTAATTTGTTTTATTAAATTAACTGTAGAAAAGCCGGAAATTTTAATCGACTTTTAAAAAAAATATTTCACACTAAAATTTTGATTTAAACCAATTTGACTATTTCATTATGCATTTCATTTTTAGGTGCGTTCGTAATTATACAAATACGTAGCACCTATAGTGGTCGTTCAGTCCGTCCGTCTGTCCGCGTATAACAACGCAAAAACTACCCAACCGAATCGTTTGAAATTTAAAATACATAATTATTACATAATTATGTCGAGTCATTTCAAATTTTATGAAAATCGGATGCATAGATCAATTACAGGGGCAATCAAAAGTATTCCTTTACATTACGGTCAATGGGGAAAAAAGTTTCAAATGCATTTTAATCGTTTGAAATTTAAAATACATAATTATTATATAATTTTGTGGAGTTATTTCAATTTTTTTGATAATCGGGTGCATAGATCAGTTACAGGGGTCTATCAAAAGTATTCAATTACATTATGGTCAATGGGAAAAAGCTTCAAATATATTTTATACGTTTGAAATTTAAAATACATAATTATTACGTAATTTTGTCGAGTTATTTCAAATTTTATGAAAATCAGATACATAGATCAATTACAGGGACAATCAAAAGTATTCCGTTACATTACGGTCAACGGGGGAAAAATGTTTCAAATGCATTTTAATGGTGTTACACTCATTCAAACTTAATAAAATTTATATGCAACTATAAAGTACATATTATAATATACATTTTACATAATTTGGTGCAAAGAACATTTGTTATTGATTTACAAGGCCACACAAAAGTATTCCATTACATAATGGTATATGGAGAACATTGTTTGATAAGCGCTTTAATTGTAATTCACTATTTACAATTTTATGAGATTGATATAAGAGAATAATATTTTTAAAACTTCGTTATCGTACGAACGCACCTCATTTACTACGCTTCACGTGCAATTTCCAACTTGTTATTTTAAACTTACTTCAAAGTAAAATTTCTGGTTTGAATCGAAATATCTTTATAGAATAGCGGTCAAAATAACAGTTCACTGCATTTCTAATGTTGAAAAGTAGTTATAATTTCTAAATTTCATAGTTTATGAACGTAATAATAGGTTAATTTTTGGCATTTATAGGATTTATACCTTCAATGAAAATTTCGTGAAATTCTGTTCAGCCATTTCTTACACATCTATCGACCCAAAACTACCTTCTTGAAAAATTGAATTTTAAAAATACATTTACCGTTGATCATACACAAAATCTCAGGTTGGTTTGGCTTTAACTTTCTATTTTAAAAAAAATTATTACATGTTTTTTTCTTTCGTTTAATGTTTTTTATAAATAAAAATTTTATGTAAGCCATTAAAGATAAATTGTGTTTTTTGGCACTTAAAAACATACCTGGCACTTTAAGTCAAGTTCGATTTTCTAAAATTCAAAAGAATTCTCGAATTCGCAAAATCCATGGAGGCGTGTTTGACAGTTTTAAACATAAAATAGATTTATAAAAACTTTTAAACCCAAATTTTTAAATTAAGTATTTTTTTAATTCAACCAAAAACTATCGCAGAGCTGCCAACTTCTACGCCTATTTAAATCATATAAACATGTTTGGAACCACAAAAATGTTTTAGTAAAATGTATGCCAAATATATTCATTGTTATGCATTACAGCACATATTGTTAATCATCTACAAAAATTTCTGTTTTTAAGATGTTTATTTGACTTTAAGTAGGCGTAGTAGTTGGCAGCCATGCTATCGATAGTAATGCAACAGCATTCATTATTTGAAACGTCATTTTTTTATATTAAACAGGAAAGAAAAATTATACGCTAAATATAGATTTTGAAATGCTTTCAAACATTCTCAGAGTTTTAATAAAGCTTTTCCGTTTATAAAGATGAAAGTTTATATATAACACATATATTATTAGTAGAAAGCGAAAGAGAGTGTTTTGCATTTATTCTCTCGCTTAAAACTTGTGAAAATTACGTTCTACGCCTAAAAAATATCGCGGTTGATAATTTTTTAAGGAATGCTGCGACACACAGGGACAGACATAATGCAGTTGCAGAGTGCTGTTGCTATAAAGGCTATTTCCGTGAAAACTTGTCATATTTGCACACAACTGGAAATCGCTATGCTAGTTGGACACCATTATTTTTGAAAAGTTTGCATTGCCTTATTCAATTGATGAGATATCTCCGATAAAATAAGTCATGTTTTTTGCGTTCTAAAATACTGGTAGCCAAAAATCGTAATATATGACAGACGTAGCAAGTTCGCGAGGAATTAGCCTAAAGACATCTTTATTTTGAAAGATACGCCTGAAAAAAAGCCGAAATTTTAGTTAATAATTTCAGCAGAGATATTGAAGTCTGACTTACATTTCCATGTGAAGGTCTTGTACCATTTGTGCATCGAACTTAGTTTCGGCTAGTTTCTTCACCAAGTCTTCTCGGTGGTTGGCAAACTCCGTCCTAAGGTTGAGGACTTGGCTTTTTAGGAGATTCACCTCTTCCTTGTACCGGTTGGCTTCGGTCTCCCATTTGGTTCTGTTTTCTTCGGAAGTCTGGAGACGCTTCCAAGCCTAGTAAAAGAAACAATGTTGAAATATAAAAATTGAGGTAACTATTTAAAAAAAATTATCCAAAATAAAACCATGCATAGATGACGGACTCGGTTGCAAAACAGGGTAACTAAGATTTTTTTCGTATTTTCAAGTAAAATTGTTGTTCTGTCAATCTTGTTAAGGTAAAATGCTTATTTTAAGGTACTTTACACTTACCAGTAGTGATTGACTAGGAATTTTCAGAATCAGAAATTGACTAGGCCCACTACTGCATCATAGAGAAAGGTAACATTTTTCTGTTTCTTTTATTCTATTTTTAATATAATATTTTAAAGCTTATACATGTATCTTTTAAAATTCACTGATACTTTAATAATAATTATATAAATGTCCTTGAGTTGTTCACTACTGATGCATGTAACTCAATAATCAAAGATAAAATTTAAAAATGAATTTTAATAAAAGAAACTAGTTTGCATATAACTACAACAGAGTAACATCTATAAAAAAAAAATAATTTTTTTTCACATATTTTAACCCCATTATGCAGTGGGGTACAATATAACATAAAATTTATTTCCTCTGTCTGTTAACAGGGTTCGCACAGTTCTACCACTAAATTTTAAGAATATTTTCGAAGTGTTTCACTGCAGAAAAATATCGTAAAATCTGTGAATAAAGGTGGGGGTTACAAATGCTGTGGTTTAAAAATTATACGTAAATTTTCTTATTACTTGCCCATCATACGTAGTATGGGATAAGTCTTGCAACCGTTTTGAAAATCGAAAACAATTTTTTGACGGATTTACACGTTTTAGACAGTGGAGATTTCGAAAAACATATTTTTAGAAAAAAAAAATTTGCCGTCCGTCTGTCTGTCTGTAAACGCTCTATCTCACGAACAAATTGAGATAGAGACTTGAAATTTTGTATGTACTTAGTATGTAAGAATGGGACGAAGCCTATTTAATATCAGCAACCTCGATTATCCGGAACTATTTTTTCCGGATTCTCGAAAAATTCGTTCTGATGAAAGGTATATAAAAATTTTCGAATTTTTTTATTTTAAGGAATGCATATAAAACGCAATAAAAAAAACACAAATTTTGCATAAAAAACGAAGTCGATCGGATTATTAGTTGTCGAGATATTTGTAATCCTGTTTTCCACATTCTTCGATTTTTCGTGATCCTGTATTTCATTCAAATTTCAATTCAGAGATATATTTTAATTGAAAACGAGACGCTTAATCCAACGCAGCAAACTATTAGTTAATATGATTATAATTTTTGAGTTATAAGGATGTTTCTTTTACGTAGTTTGGTACTTCTTGAGTAGTTTGGCGTTTTGTATAATTTGTTGAAATTGGTGCATCAGCAATTCATTAATAGAGTATTACTATGTGTATTAACAACATTTAAATTTAGTTTTGGAATTGAAATACATTGTATAAATAGTTTTCACATATTTTATTTTCATATGCATATAAATGATGGGTAAGTATTACGGTGGCCTCCAACGACTAGTTTTTATAGTGATGTCAGAGTCTTTGGAAATTCCAAGGAGTGTGCGAACCTTGATTAATGAAAGTTTATTTATCTTTCCACACAATAAATTTTGCTCGATCAATTTTTGATAGCATAGAGAAATAGTTAAAATTAAATTTTTTCAAAGAGTGGTAATATTCTTAATCATTTTCATATAGGCATACATTTTCTTTTTAAGAATAAAGTTATATCGAACATCTCCAACTACAAAAGCCTTTCAATTTACAGAAAGATTTCTAAGGCATTCAAATACATTGCTTTTATAAGATTTGTGATTAGTTCAACAAGAGTAATTTTGGTTTATTAATGTGATTATTTTTGTAAATATTTTACAAAAAAATTATAACTACCTATATATTTACTTATTTTTAATGAAAAACCACATCAAAATTTTAGATTATTATAATTTAAAACTTTCAGTATATCTTCAGGTATTAAAGAAGATAATTATTGCGGTGAAATAATTTCCTGATAAATAATTCCATACATAAAAGGTTAAATAAAGATCCCGTTTTAACAAATCGGTAATTTTAGAGGATACAATTACAATAGTTTTGTTTGTAAATTTTCTGAAGAATACTTAATCTTCCTACCCTGTTCAAATTTTACTCAATCTAGATAAAACCATTTCACACCAGAATTGTTATTTAAAATATTTTAATAAATTCAATTGACTTATGGATTTGAATCTTTCATTTAACTTTCTTTATGAAAAAAGTTCTGGTTCGAATCGTGTAAAACAAATTATAGTTATGGGTCGATTAGATCCATTCAGGGTAGGAAGGTTAATATTGTATAGTTTGGAAACTTGGATTTTCTAACTTGCACTGTTTTACACCCAAGCACTTCAAAATATTTATTAGTAATCCACTATTACGCTTGTCTAGGTGGTCGGTTTGGAAGCTAGAGGGATATTGAATATTTATGTATACATGTTATATTATTAATTTTTCCTTCCTTCCTTTTTATTGTGTTACATTCCGGCAAATTCACTAATTTAATGATATCTATCATTAATCCTATTAAATCCTTCTTAAATTAATTATTATTTTATGCAATTTACTTATATATAATGTATTTACTTTATTCCTAAATTTTATTAGCATTTTTGATCATTTCTGTTATTTAGTTTAAGTACGAATGTTTTTTAAAAATACTTTTTTTTTCACTTATTTTAATCCGGGGATTAACTCACGCTACAGGATATATTTTACTTCACTCTCCTCCCCCTTCCAAAATGACAAAAATCTTTAAATAACTACTCTCATTGGACGTGGCGTAGTCTTCGCGCACCCCTTTAATTCCTTTAATGGTCAGAGCGTGCGCGATGCCATGATGTATGTTAATCCGAGCTAGCGACAAAAAGCGGATGCAACAGAGCTACTAGACAGATTTTGTTCGATATTTCACCCGCCACTATCACTGCTGTCGGATATTTTTCTTAAGACTTTTATTCAAATTTAGGTCCAAAATTTAGGTCATAATGATGGTATCTTAACACTGTAAGACCTAAGCTTCTCACTGGAATTGTGGGATATCTTTCGATGATATGCTGCTAATAAAATTATAAAAGCTTATGATGGCTTATTATTTCGTCATAGAGAAGTCCCTTATTTTTTCATTCCACTATCTATTTAAGTTCAGTTCACGATCAGTGTCAACGTCAACAATGTATCGACTGTTTATCGAATTATACTTTTTGACGTACAACTAATGTATTGCACTAAATCTGTAGCAGTTATAATAATATATAGGAATGCATTATGCATTTGATTGAATGCTTCAAAATAAGCACACAAGAATTTCTACAATTTTACACACACACACATATATATGGGTTACTCTATATTCATTGTAGATGTTAGTATTAAATCTACCGGGTGTCCTAAAAATGACTGATGGATTTTAAAATTCAATAACTTGCAAACGGTGACAGCTATTTAAAATTTTTTTGCAGGAGGGTTATGTATAATGTCAAGAGTTTTTTTACCGTAGTTTTTTATTTTTGTTCGCATTTCAAACAATAAGTGGCGCTGACGGCGATTGAAGGCCAGGTGATCAATGCTGTGCGAAGCGTCGACCTGGCCTTCAATCGCCGTCAGCGCCACCTATTGTTTGAGATGCGAACTAAAATAAAAAAAATTACTGTAAAAAAACTCCTGACATTATACATAATCTTCCTGCAAAAGTTTTTTAAATAGCTGTCACCGTTTGCAAGTTATTGAATTTTAAAATCCATCAGTCATTTTTGGGACACCCGGTATATATGGGTTACTCTATATTCATTATAGATGTTAGTATTATATATATATATATATATGGGGGGAAGGATTGTATCCAAAACAGAAATTATAAAAAAAAAATTCTGTTCGTTAAATACTGTAAAAGAACTTATTTTCGCGAAAATGAAGGTATGGGTATGGGTGATTTCGCGTGCTGAAAATTTCGTGGAAATTGATTTGTGTGCGCATTTAGCGGTGTGGAAACCAAATATGAGATAATTTAAAATGGCTTCACAGAAGCTTGCATGAGAATTTTAAGTGACTGAGCGTCATTTTTTTTAGTTGTATTATTGTTTTTATTCAAGAAATAGTTGTATAGCATTCAAGAACTTTTTGTACCTATTTCTTATTTAAGTAATTGCAGTCAGTAAATTTTGGAGCAGTGAAAGTTTTTGATTTCTTATTATTATTTGAGGTGAAAAAAAAATATTTCGCGAGACTTAAAATTTTGCGATTACGACGGGCTCGCGAAAATAAGTACTTTTACAATGCACATTAAGATATGCCTGGCCTGGTCGATAGAAAAAGTAAAATGCCATGGTTATTTACATCTTCAATAATCGAGTTTTATGACATTTTTATGAAAATAAGTAAAAAAAAAGATTTATTTAATAAGATTAACGAACCAATTGTAGAACATTTCACTAAACCAAGTTGAAAATTAATTTCTGAATCAATGTGCTGCGTTCAACTAATGATGCACGCACATGAAAATTTCTCTAAACATTGTCCAGAAAGAAAAAAAAATACTTTGTAGAATGCAAAATCTATAAATGCATAGCCTTATTAGTTCTTTTTTTACACACACACACACACACACATATATATATATATATATATGTATATATATATATATATACACTTTTTTTTTTTTTTTTTTTTTTTTTTGAAGCATGAAGCTGCTTTACCCTGTGTCACTTTTCGGCAGTATTAAAAGTTTTAATCAAAATACTTACATTGCAAAACTTAAGAACTAATGTGGAACAAATTTATTTTCTTTAAATAAATTTTTTTAAATACTATTCATTATATAATCACATACTAAACTGCTACTAATATAATTTAATCGGCTGATTGGATGTATTTGGGACGGACAATTATCAACACGTGGGATACAGGCCCGAAACGGGGGGGGGGGGAGTATTCGCCACAGGGGCCTTTCTAAGGGAGCCTACCCGTATTTACGCAAAGAAATATAAAGTTAGAAAAAAACACGGTAAACTCCGAACGATTTGGACGACGAGGACGATTGTGATCGAACACAGCACCTTCAGTCTACCAGTTTCTAGGGATGAACCCTCGGAAACTGGTTTGGTTAAAATTCATTGGAAAAATTCAATTGTTTTTCAAGATTCACACTATTTCTTTCAAAATATTACCATTAATATTCTAAAAGCTTAAGATCAATATATTATGATACAAAAATCATTTTTGTATTTTCTTTTACATGTTTAATTACAACAACAAATCACTCTGCTTGTCTTCATTTTATCTTTAAGAGAAAAAGAAAAAAAAATAAGTAAAAAAAAAAAAAAAAATGACTATCTTTTTCAATATGATCTTTATCAAACTAACAATTATTATGAACACCCACTGCCTCCTTGAAATCTAGAATGAGAAAAATCGATTATTTGTAAGAAACACGCCCTCTGATATATGTCACCTGTCAGTCTCAGCTTGTATGTGACAAGAAATCTCTATAGCTCTATTTTTAATGTCACAAAATGTGAAAATGTCATAGTGTAATGAATAACGCAAATTCATAGTGCTTATTTTTAAAATAAGCGAATGATTTTTATAGGTACATAATTTTTACTGTATTAAATTATGAATTTTAACACGCAAAATAAAAGAAAAATAATAATAAAAAAAAAAAAAAACAAGCGTTATTTAAGAATTAAACGGGGAGAAACTTAATGGAATTTTTACGAAAACTTGATGAAATTAAAATGGAAAACTTAAATAAATATTAATAAAAAATAATTAATAGAATATTATTTAATTACGGGTTCTATGCAAATATAGTAGATCGTGCAATATCGTGCATGTTATGTTGACATTAATATTTGATATATGGATTCAACTCCTCATTTTTTTTTCCTTTATTTAGGGAATAAGGGATTTTGAGCTTATTCTAGCGACGTTAACTTTCAGAATTTCCAAGCTATGTTTTTAAGAGTTTCATAAACGTTGTAGAAGGATAGAAAACGAACGTTTCGATATACACAAATAATTCATAAAAAGCTCGTAAACAGCCGGTTTAAATCTACTATCGAGATTCGTCTTCAGTGCAAGGCTCAGCGTACTAGATAAAGCAAAGCTGAGCCGACTGTTTTACTAATCTTTAGCTAAAATAAAATGTAATTAAAAATATGTAAAAAAGTTTTACATATTTTTATAATATTAAACTTTTTCTATATTTTAGCTTTGATGTTTACGATTTACAAAAAAAATTCTGTCGTAATGATTTGAAAATGAAAGTCATTTTCACATTCAGTGATAAAAATTATGCAAAAGTCAAATATCAAAAGTGAAAAAAATACAGAATTCTTCTCTAATTAAAAATATTCGATTTTTCTTATTTTTTAACTATGACAATTTATGATTTACGAAAAATCCTGACACAATGGTTAAAATTTAAGGTAATTTTCGGTTCTAACGATAAATAATACATGGCTAGTTCCATGGGTTTTGTAGTATAAGTCACATTACCTTATAATTGCTATGCTTGTTTGCCACCGTTATTTTCGAAAAGTCTGCTTGGTCTTATTCAATTAATGAGAATGTGCCGATAAAATAAATCACATTTTTTCGTACTAAAATACTGGTAGCCAAAAATCGTAGCCTGTGACTTACACTACAAGTACTCATGGAAATAGCTACATTAAAGTTAAATAAAAAACAAGCATCGTCATCTTTGTTATCTAATCTAAAACTTTTTCTTAAACTTGTAGGAGGTAATATGTCCGAAATTTTTTGTGTTATCCAATAAAGTAAGTATAAATGGTAATCACATAAAATCATAATAATATTAGATTTTCATCTGATTTACGTCAATGTGTAAAATTTAATCTTTGAAAATGAGTTAAAGTTCGAGGACAAATTTTGAACTGAAAAAACATGCTTACGATCGTTGAGGTTAAATAAAAACTTATAAAAATAGGGTAACATCCCCAGTAATTGGCACATTAAGAATTTGTCTTTAAACTTACTTCAATTTGCATTACCAAGAAATAAAATATTTAGTTGCAAATATTTTTAAATCAAAGAATTCATATATGTGCATCTATTTTACCCACTAAAAGCAAGAATTTTTCAAAAAGTATTTTTATAAAAATATATTTATAAAAAGTTGCTGTAGTCACCAGTAATTGGCACCAATGTATGACACCTTGTGATCCAGTAATTAGCACATGTTTATATATTTAAAAAACTTTATATTTTGCATTGGGTTTAATTGCCTTAAATGAATTTACTGTTGATGAAGATACCATATTTCAGGTTTTTGAGATTAAGAAATCAGCAATATTAGTATGAAATGTGAACACTTTAAAACAATACAATATACTTATATTAATACCCAGTAATTATCATGCTGTCCCCAGTAATTGTCATATGAAGCTTTAATAGATTCCAATTACTGATAATATTTCAAATAAAAACAACTGATAAACAAAATTAGTTTATAACTTTAAAAGAACTGCCAAAATAAGTAGTTTTTTCTCAAATCTTGCGATTCCCTTGTAATTAGAATAGATGTCAATTACTTGGAACAAGCAAAATTGAAGCACCATTAATTGGCATCTATCATTAATTCAGAAATCCAAATATTTGTGTCAAAAATACTTTTACACAATTAAAGTAACCCTTTTCAACTAAACAAAACTGTTGTCAATTAAAATTTAAAATATATTATAAATCAGATAATAATGAATTCAAAAGCATGCATTTTTTAAGTCAAAGAAGAAGCATTTGCAACAAAAATGGCCAATTTGAAACAAACCATAATTGTTTCTCTTTCCTAGGCACTATTGTCATGTAGTAGCATAAATCAAAGTTAAGACCTTTAAGGTAAATGAGCATATAACTGGTATTTGGTCTTGCATTTTTAAAAGACTGGATATAAATCTTATTTTAGGACATATTTGTTGGATATGCCAATCATTGGTGCATGCCAATTACTGGGGATGTTACCCTATCATATTTTCTGTTAAAAAAAAATCACGAAAAGAAACAGTCTCAAATCCTTACAAATAAAACTTATATTAAAATACAATTATTTTGAAAAATCTTAAACTTAATAGAAATTAATTTAATCGTAATATTAATCTTTTTTTTTTTTTCCAAAGTGCAGATACACATAAAACAAGTTCTTCGAATACGTCATCTCTTGATATATAATCCTTCAAATCACGGTCGAATTCATTCGTTTTCAATGCAGGAAAGTGGTATAAGTCATGTATTTTTAAAATTTTAAAACTCGGTCAATTTTAGTGTTATATGAACGGGACTTTTTTTTTTTTTTGCCTTACTTGTTAATGTAAAGGGAAAAATTATTGAATGTAACTTATAGGACCGAGGAACATATAAAAATTTTAATTTCGTAATTTTTTAAGAAATGATTGTATTAACCAAAATCGCTTTTAAAACATTTCTTTACCCCCTTTAAAACATCTTTGTAACTGGAAATATATATCTATGACTATTGGTTTAGGAATCAGCCATTGAACACCATTGAGAATGGATACCCTGTATATTGAAATATGAATTAAATTCCTTCGGGCAATTTCGTTTTTGTTTTCCGCCGAAAATGGAAAGATTAGAGAAATTAGGTTTTGGTTAGGGTTTTGGTCTTATAAACTTGTTTCGGTCAATCCTCAACAAAAATATTTACTATTTTATATTTTCTAAGAAAAACTTTTTATACCTATTATTCCTAATCCTTCCTAATTCCTAAGAATGTATCCATTCTTATTCCTAAACTTCTTAAAAAACAATTTTTCCAAATTTTCCCGAAAAAAGGAACAAATATTCCGGCGATGTAAGCAAGTATTGACGCCGAGGAGGGAAGTTTAGTATTCATTTTAAGTCATTCTAAAAAAATATGTTTCAATAACCTTTCTGTTCAGATTTTGTAGTACATTTCTGTTAAACAAAAGGCTGTTCTAAATAAATCTTCTTTATAGCTTTGCTTCAACATATATCGCTTTCGTTTATAGCCAGGTGCGAAAAAACTTAGATATTGTTATGTCTATGTTTCAGTCATTTCAGACGTTATTCTTTTTTTCTCGGAGAAGAAGGGTTATGTGTAAGTATAGAACCAAAAGTTTTATTCTGTTTTTAGAAAATAATGTTCTCTTCCGAAGCCAAGTAAAAGGGCTTTGAAGAATCCAATGAAAATACAATATTTGCAGAATAAAAATCTAAAAAATGGAACATGTCATCTGAAACTCGATATTTAAATTTTAATTTTCTTAGTTAGATTTCAGGACTACAGAATGGCAATGATATTAAAACTGTTGAAACGATTTTTTCCATAGAGTAAAAAGAAAGAATAAAGATGAAGTATGATGGCTGTGGGTGACGCCAAAAATGTAACTCTAAAAAATCCACGATATTAGGCCCAAACACAACCTCGTGTTTTCGTAATAAAAGAAGAAAACGTTTAGTAATACAGTTTTTAATTCATAATACAGTGAAATGCTGCTTTATAATGCTTAAATATAAGCAGATCATTCTCATTTCAGAAAAAATGCACGACTGAAGTGAATAATTCGGTCCTTGTTCCACATGATTGTTTTGTTTGGGAAGAATGAAGACATTTAAATTTGAGAAATAACGCGAATTTTATTGCAAGCCGTTTTTACAACATACTGCACCTCCATCTATCTCTTTTACCCATGTTTTTTTTCATGCGTAAAAATAACGATTTTCTAATATGAAAAATTTTATTTTTAATGATGTCGAAGGGAAACCAAGTTCCATTAAATTGTTTATTAACCTCGATGTTTGTGCTGAAGGTCGTGTTACTTTTTTTTATAGTAGCGTGGGATTTCAGTTAATTGCAGAGCTTCTGAATAATAGATCATCCAAATTTTCCCATTAAGCTTCTTTCGTCTTGACAACAAGGGTTACAAAGATGTTTAGATATTTTTAATGCAATTCGAGATAACTATTTTTATTGCAGTGCACAAGAATACTCTTCCCATTGCATTTTCGCGTTTAGAGTCGATATAGTTAATAAATGAAACTACGAAGTTTTAAAAGAGGAACGAGCGGACATTTCAAAAATACAGACCAGTTTACTTTCATTGTATTTAGATTCATGAAAATTTAGCAATCACATTTCAAAAGACATAGCGATTTGGAATTTAAACATAAAGAACCATTACAACAATTAATAATACAAGGTAGAACCAAGGCTCCCAAATGGTCCGCGAAACTGAACACCAATATTTTTTAACAAAAAAAGTCATAGAAGGTTTTTATAGCATTTGTGTTAAAACTAACTTCCGAAGGCGGTTTCTGTGCAATTTCCAACAAAAATATAAAAAGAAAATCTTTCTAGGAAAATACTGATGTTCATTTGGCGGACCCTGTAGAACCCATCGAATTTCGACGAAAGAAAATATTTAAGGAGAAACCGTTTCGTTGATTTATAATAAGTCTACAAAATTAGTTACAATAAAAAGCGCCATATATTGGGAAGTCTAAATCTCAAACAAATGATATTCAAACTAAAGCTAATAAAATACTATTTCCATAAAACTCAATTTTAGAAATTTTTAAAATTAAACATTAATCGTAATGTAAAAAGATTTTTATTCCACTTTAACTCAATCATGGAATTTTCCCCAGAAAAATCTAAATCCTACATTTTCACCATCTCAAAATTTACATATGCACCTTTCATATCCGTATTCACCTTTTTTTATTTAAAAAATAATTGTAATCTAATTTGATTATTTTGAAATCATTTAAATTCAAATGTTGAAATCTCGATTGCTATTAGCTGGAAACAGCTAATAGCAATATTCCTTTAAGTGTAAATGAAAATTTCCGAAATAATATGTATGCAATGAATGCGATAGACAATATTCCTGTGACATCGGATAAGGGAAAATGACGATTTTTATACTCTCGAACCCGAATTATTGCAAAGAACTTCACGCATTTTATTTTCAGATTTCTAAAACTTTTTATAAGAAAATGGCAACAAAAAGATACAGTAATATGCTTTTTTCCTTATTTTTAATAACAATGAAGTGCTTTTGTTGCCACGATTACAAAAGCAGTAATAAAAATTACAAAAAAAAATAATTATTATTATCTCAAAAATAAATTAAGATGCAATTTTCAAACAAATTGCAGCATATTTTTTTCCGTATACGATGGTGTAAAAATTAAAAATATGGAATGTTTAGAAATTTAAAAATTTGCAGTAGCAAAAATTGCAAAGCCGAAATTCCATTTCAAATTTGAAATAGTTGCCATTCTCAAAATGGCGTGTGCCTTACGCACAGATACGTTTGGCCTTTATAATATAGATTGATATCAACAATGCAACTACTACGAGAACTAAATTATATCGTGTTTTTTTTATTAACCTTTTACCAGATTTGTCTGCACCTCACATGGATGCAAGCAGATATTTTCACATGATTTTCCAATGATCGTATTTTCTAGGCTTAAATTTTTGTTTATCCAATAAATTTCAATCTAGTTGATAAATTTGCTCATAAATTTTATAAAGTTTCTCATAAACTTACATATATCAATCTGTAGTTTTGATCTGTAATTTTTTATATATATTACGTTTAAAAATAGCATGAAAATGTGATTTTTGCAATAGGTAAAATAGGCAGTTATTTATTTATGTATTTATTTATTTAATAAATATTAAAGTGGTAAGGGGTTAAGTTTATTTTTTTTATGTGACAACGAGCAACAATTACACATATTTAAAAAATGCTAAATCAAACGAAAATATGTCACCCAACTAGCGCAATAGAAACACGGTAAAACGAAAGCACTGTTAAAATGAGAAGTTCATGCATTAAGACTAGTTCATCATTTAAAAAACTATATTAAGAGCTTCGTGCACAAAAGTAGGGTTAGTACGAGCAAAACATTTGTTTATTTCAGTGGGGCTTTCTAAAAAGTAGGGTACTATTAGGAAAAAATTCCTTTGCTTTCGAGCACTGTTCTCTTTTACCGATCACATTTATGTATTATAAACTGCCTATTAAAATTAGTAATTTATGGGTTTTACCAGAAAATATTTCAACCTGCAAAAAAAGCACCCCCCCCCGGCCCCAAAAACCAAAAAGAAAAAAATACTAAGCAACGTCCTTAAAAGTCAGTTTGTTTCTAACTTCAAATATTCTCCTTCAATATCAAGTATCGCTTTTCTTTTCCAAATGTTTGTGGTTATTTGCAAAAGGACAAGGCGATTCAACAATGGAAAGAGTCGAATAGGGATTTGAAGGAAAGTCTTCCGTCCTACTTTAAATGGTTCAAAAGCAATAAAAAATACGTAAAAACACAGCGTAACTAAAAAAGGAAGAAGCTGAAAGTTGAAGATTGTTAAAAGACACGTCTATTCGGACCTTAATTCTTGAGGAATTAAAGAAAGAAGGGAAAGGTACATAATCATGTTTTAAATACCGCCCCTTTATGAGATTTACAACTAAGCTACGGAAGGAAATAGGGTATAAAAATAACTTTTATTTGATTTTCTTTAAATCCGGACTCTGGGACCAATTTAACCAGCTATTTGATATCTCGTATTAATTACACTATTAAAGTGAAAAAAGATAAGTGAAATCAATTGCTCAAAAACTACAGCGAATCTTGCAGCGTTATCTTGATGTTCCTGAAAAGAAGAAATGATCAGTTGTATCTTATGGAGTTGTTACTTTTTTAAGGCTTTGAATTCAGTACTGTGACTTTTTCTAGAGAAAATGGCATGCACAAAGGTAAGATATAATATTTTATGTAAACCTTACGATATTAAAAATGTGTGCATTGAGATATTTAGAGCAATTAATAGTAATAAGTAATTTAGTTACATATATATATATATGAATTTTATTATTTTTCTATGAATTACGAGTAATGATTGATACAAACACTTTTATAATTCTCCTAGCCAAATTTATATTACCGACGTCATTTTTGGCCTGTCACAAGAAGAATTTGGGAGGGGGGCGCCAAATTCTAACTTAGCCCCGGGCGCCCATGCTTTCTAGTGTTAAATAATGTAAGAATGTGTCGCATTTAGGAGAGCACTGATGTTTTATTGTATATTTTGATTTATTTGTTTATTTTAAATCGCAGTTCAAAGATTATTTCTTTACTCAATTAATTAAATTTTCAAAATACTGTTTTTCAGCGTAGTCACTCCATTTACCTCTTCTTTATCTGTCCTAAGGAGGTCTTTCTCGGCCTGGAGTCTGTTCATCTGTTCCCGGATCCTGTCCAGGTTCTCCGCCTTCAGCTCGGCCTCCTGGAGTCGGGCCTCCTGCCTCGAGAGCCGGGCGTCTGCCTCCGTCTTCGCCGCTTCCAGATCGGCCCGGACCTCAGAGAGCGTCCTCTCCAGTTCTCGGATTTTCGTGGAACTAGCGTCTTCCGATTCCTGCAATGAAGGAAAACAGTTACTAGTAGGAATATCCAAAGTATTGAAATTCATTTGCTTAAAAAACATAAAAAAAATTTTTAATGATGTCCGAAAGCCCGTTGTATTAACTACACAATGGAGTAATTGCAGTTAATCCATCACATAAAATTATTTAGACATAATAATTATCCTCAAATATAATTAGACATTTAGAAAGAAAAACGAACCGAAGGCTATAAATCGCCAGTATTGATATAATTCAAAAAAGTGCAGAAATATTTTATGTGTTTTTATTTATAAATAATTAAAGTGGACTTTACACTGTGGTTTACTATATGAATATATACGCTCAGAATTTTTATTTATAGACTTGCTAAAATAGTATACAATGGGATAAAATATAATAGTTTAAAATCTACATACCAGTTTGCATGACGTTTAAACATTAAAAACAATGATAAAATTATCCCGACGGCTTCAACCGAAATACCCATCCATTCTCAAGGAAAAATAAAGATGAACTGACATAGTCACGTTCTCTAGCTCGATGAGAGATGAAGGTAAAACACGAGGGTCAAAACAGAGAAAAAACATGGGGAGGGGAAACTCTAGAAGAAGCGCCATGAGCGGTCATGGAGATGTTATAAAACGGAGAAGGGACAACAAAATATGAAAAAGCATTAAAACTGAAAGAAGAAGGGGTGAGATAAATAATCTTCAATAAATTAAACCAAATATTAGGGATGATAAAGGACATAGTATCGTTACATACGAGTGCTCACGAGTAAAAATCTCAATAATGTTGACTACATATCTTTAATTAAAAAAGACTTCGAAGCTGTGGATGGTAAAGCTTCTATCAGATTCACCAATTTATCGAGCAATTTTTGATCCAACACTTTATTACATCCAACTTTCCGCGAAATATTGTCTCAACACCAAGTGTGATAGCAAACATTAATGTATCCAACTTTCCATTCACAGCTCTAAAAAACTCTGCGCTAGCCGCTGTTTTTTCTCCAATTTTACACAATTCAACCAGTCAGAGATAAGCGATTCATACGAGTAGGCGAGAAATATTAACGGCTGGTACTAGCAGCACTGGTTTTATTCCGACTTTAGCCGCGACAATTGTAATCTTTTTCTACTTTTGAAAGGGAAAAAGTTGGGGCTGAAAATCGGCTGAAAAGTTTGTTGCTCGAAAATTTTATGAATCTGATAACAACTTAAGAAACAACCAAAACATTCTGCTGATGTTTCAGGCTGTATCCAATGAGGCTGATGTTACGACAAACACTTCATGCTTTAAATGGATAGTGAGGCGCAATGCAAATAGCTACTTAATATCAGTACAGATCACCATTCTACGGCGAAAAATCATAAATTATTCCTCTGAGCTTTCTTTTTCAAAAGCTCTGCAGTTAGTTGTAATATTTTTTTATTGCTTTTCAAAGGTTTCGAAACAAAATAAAAAAATAAACAAAAGAAATTCTGATAAACATATAAAGGACACAAGGGCCATGGACGGCAGCTGAAGTAGACCCACATCAAAGACGTCGAATAAAGAGCCCTCCACAGAATGTGACATGCACAAAAGCGTACCGTAACTGAAGAAACCTTTTCAGATCTTGATTGACACTGGAATATTACCCAAGTGTTATAAAAATATTACACACCAGAATTTTAATTTACAATTTTTTAGCTTTTTTATTTAACTTATTTCGAAGCAGCACATACTGAACTTATTTAAGAAACACATTACTGTTCGAATCAAAATATTTTATTTCATAGCTTTCAAAACATCCGCTACGGTAATTCTAGTATTAGAGAGAGTCTCTGGTGTACAAATATTTATGGTGTAGCAAGATTAAATTACTTTCCAAATCCTATGGAAAAGTGCAGAACTTGCCTCTTAATTTTTACTATTGCATTGTCCCTAATGTCTGGCCCTCTAATTTTCCTGATTGAAGTCCTACAAATTAATAAATGTGGGTTATGCTGGGATCAAGGTACCCTCCGCCCTCCCATTATCATAAAAATTCATCTGTTTGGCAGAATCAGGAATATTTTGACAAATCTCTGTGAGGAAAGATGAAGATCGTTGGTGCTGGATCGCGTGGTCCACTCAATGATGTTCTGGTCGAAGATATATCTTGGCATGCATTTGTTCTTTTTGTATTAGTTATTAATGTTAAACTTAAAAAATATTTTTGTCTGAGATATTCCGTCTGTTTTCTTTCATCATTAACAGTCAAATTAGCTAAACACCTCTCTCTGTATATCTCTTCATGCTAATGCATGCTTATTTCAATAAGAAAAATACCTATTTTTCAGTTAAAGTAACGAGAAGCGTTCTTATTTTAGAAAAAATAAGAAATATAACCGAAATTATTAAATGAAAATGGTTAGATTTCACTAGCAATTACTACAGATTGCATTAAAAACAAAGACTTTGTGGAAACTTTTCATCTTCAATGATTAACAAGAAACTCACTAATTAATCTCTTCGCGACGAGAGTCTTTTGCATAATTTTTAATCATTTACCACCGATTTTTCATAACAGAAAAGTTTCTTTAAGGCCCCTGTCCTCGCTCGAGGAAAGGCTCGCGAGCTAATGTTATTCCTATGGGGAAGCATTTTTCTAATAACTCTTTCGCATTTTGACATTTTTGAATATATTTTTTTTTTTTTGCATTGGATAGCGAGGTGGATGCCGACAGCGCACCTTTTTTACTTTTTCGATTTTGGTCGCAGATATTTTTTACAAAGTTAGTTTCACTTTCAAAACCGGTTTCGAAACTGAAAGTGCTTTTTAAAAAATATATATGCAACTAAAATCGAAAAAGTAAAAAAGGTGCGCTGTCGGCATCCACCTCAGCTATCCAATGCAAAAAAAATATTCAAAAATGTCAAAATGCGAAAGAGTTATTAGAAAAATGCTTCCCCATAGGAATAGCATTAGCTCGCGAGCCTTTCCACGAGCGAGGACAAGGGCCTTAATTGAATTGCGAAAATTCGCTAATTATATAGGATAAACTTTAGAGTAAAAAATAACTTGTGAGAATAATGAAGGATTCTGAGCACATTAAGTGGCACGTATACCGGTTACTCGTCCCGAAGGAGTCAAATTTAATCATTTTTATTTTATTTATTTATTTTTATTTTATTTTATTTATTTATTTTTATTTTATCTTATTTTTATTTGTGTATTTATTTATTCATTTATTAATTAATTTATTTATTTATTTATTTCCAGTATTTAAAACAGGGTGGCGTGTGGTCAAGGTACAATACCTGTAAGTATTGTACCTGTAAATATTATTATTCACAGTAAATAATTGCTAAACAGTTTTAAAAACTAAAACACACGCTTTTATATCAGGTCGGACTAAACAGTTTAAAAGTTTTTTTTTTTTTTTTTTTTTTTTTTTTTTTTATTGCATAGTTACGGTTTTCATGTGTGTTTAAGTGATTGTCATGTGTCTAGGGTGTCAGGTGATTGTTAATTTCTCAAATTGTTTTTGATCCGTTTATCAGACGTTTTTTATTCTGATCCTTTTAAGCGGTAATTTTTCAAATTATTGAATTGTGTCATCGGTTCTCAATAAGTGTGCAAATTTTCAGTTTAATCTGATGTTTTTAAGTGGGTGAAAATAACGTTCAAAGATTCCGTTAAAAAAATAGGGTACTACCAGTACTTTCTTACAGAAAATACTTGAAATAGTATAAAGCGATTAAACAAGCAGAATTTCTCTTTAACAAAATACTGGCATTTAACAACTTTTTTACTGTGTTTTTTCCTGACAATTCGCTACCCTGTTAAGAAAAATTCGTATGAAACAGCAAAATATTTCATTTCATGTTCTTCAAAAAAATAATATCTTTAAGTACCGTTGCTCTCTTCTTCTCTTTCCTCCACTCTTCCTGGTGAGTTTCGTTGAGGTTTCGGATCTTTTCTTCCAGTTCTTTCTTGATGCGGTCTTTTTCCTCGCGCACGCTGTCTGCTTCGGCCATGGCAGACTCCGCTTCTCTACGCCAATCAGCCACTTCCCTTTAAAGAAAAAAAAAATATCCATTTACATTTCAAATAGTTCATTGAAAATTATTATTCCTTCTAAAAAGATTAATAAAGAGTTTTGTTTGTGAATACTTAATACATTAAAAAACTTAATAAACTAAGTAATAAAATTGCACGTCAAGCCTAACCAATGAGGTGCGTTCGTACTATAAACTTCTGTGTATACCTGTAAATATTATCTACTTTCTATTATACAGGAAATAATCCTTAGTAAATCTCAGCAATGTACAGGGTGATTATAATTAAAGTCCGAGTTTCAAAACGCTCTAAAAAGTGAACCACTCGTTAGAATGGCTTCAAAATTTAACAGCGTATTATTGAAGAAGGGGGAAAGAACATGAACCAAAAAAAAGTTCCAAATTTGAGTGACAGATGGCGCTGTAAGCGTCAGTATATGTAAATTAAAATACCTGGCATGCGCACGACAATTTCAGGTGTTGTAAAAGCGTTGGGTAAACGGCGTTTTTATTTTGGCGGTTTGGCCTCAGGACAATTAAAAACCGATTTTTCCCATCCGATGTGGTACGACCTTGCCGTGGTGGACGGGCTTACGTAATAACAGTATCACACGCGTACAGTCATGCACACTGAACAATACAGTTGGTTTATATCGTGTAACTTACGCCTTAGCCGTTGTTTTACGATTTGTCCTTAGTAGTCGAAATTCTGACGCTTACAGCGCCATCTGTCGCTAAAATTTGGAACTTTTTTTGGTTCATGTTCTTTCCCCCTTCTTCAATAATACGCTGTTAAATTTTGACACCATTCTAACGAGTGGTTCGCATTTTAGAGCGTTTTGAAACTCGGACTTTAATTATAATCACCCTGTATATTACTTTTATAAAATGAGAAACAGTTTAATATAATTAACACGTACCCCAAACAATGTTTCTTCCTGTACCATTATGTAATGGAATACTTTTGTGCGGTTCTGCAAATTAATAAAAAATATTCTTTGCACCACACATTGTACAGAATGCATATTTTAGTATATACTTCAGAGATGCATATCAGTTTTATTATGTTCTAAAGAGTGTAACGTAATAACCCAATAATATTTGTATAATTTTCCTTACTTTTCTTTATCTTGTATCCTGGCTAGAAGAGCCGCCTGCTCGTCGGTTGTCGACTCCGGTTTCAGCAGCTGCTGTTCCAGGCGTTGCTTTTCCTTCTCCAGATTTGTGACGCGTTCTGTAGAAGACTTGAGCCTACGTCCCATTTCTACAAAATTTATTTAAATGAACTATTTATGTCATAAATATAATCTCACGCAATGTAAAAAGATAGTTATGAAAAATAAATAGCAAAGGAAAACATCTGAACACTCCTCATAGTTTAACCTATTCTGTAGCAAATTAAGAATTCGCGAAAATTTCCTCTTCTAAAGCATTTTTCGCAAATTTTTGAAACTATATTAGATTTTCACAAATGATAAAAGATTGAAACTATAGATTTACGCAAACATTTAATACATTTTAGAAGGATTTTGGCAAGTAAAATTAATTTAATTAAAACATGAAAGGATTTTGTGCGATACAATGAAACTCCCATTAAACGAAATGTCATTGTTCCACTCAAACTCTTCGTTATGAAAAACGTCCGTTGAATAGAAACCAACTCCAATTCACGAAATTTGTATAATAAAATGCACATGCATAAAATGAAAAATACGTCTAAAATGTAAATTTTGGAAAAATATAATTTAATTCAGGCGGTAAGTTTTGTTTTATGTACTGTGCATATGAGCAAAATGTAATTGGAATAATGTCTAGAAAAATGCATAAAAAACAGAGGCAAACAAAATCTAGAGCGTAACGTATTTGTTAGCCTTTTTTTTTTTTTTTTTTTTTTTTTTTTTTTTTTGTAATATTCCAATTAGCTTTTAAAAAGTTTCTAATACTACTTTGTACAGATTTCTAATAAAAAATACACTATTCATAAAAATTTTCGCGCTGTTATCTGCACCAAAACAATTAATCTGTAACATTATCGTGAAACTGGAATCCCTTTCTTATTGTACCGGTATTATGTATGGGAATTTCATTTTTATACAATCAACCAGAATAAATTGATACATTTATCGCAACAGCAACCTTTCCGTTAAAATGTTGTATATATGCACGACAATGAATAAACTTCGTTATGTAGAATATATTTATCGTAATATGGAGATTAATTTGCATGCTAATAATGCTCAAGGAAAAGGTTCAGCAGGAAATTTCGTTAAGTAAAATACTTTGCTAAATAGGGATTCCGTCAAAAGGAAGTTTGGCTGTATATATATAATCACCCCCCGCCCCCCCCCCCCCCCGCCCAACTCTTTTATTTAAAATATTTTGTATTTTATAGAATTAAGAAATGTACAAATATAATGTACATACAATAGAATTATAGAAATAATTCAAACTGAAACTTCCCCCACCCCCACCTTCAATCTTATCCAAAGCCAAGAAAGGCAGAAAGATGCAAATTCAAAAGAAATCATCCTTTTTAAAATATTTTTGTTTTGTATAATCCATAATACTTTTGGAAAGAGATAAGATAAAGTATCGATAACTCATTCTAAACAGTATTACTAGTAACAATCGATGCATTAAGTGAAATTTGTTGCAAGTTATTTTAATGGTCTTTTAAAGTACAGTCGGAGCAAAAAGGGTTAATCGATTTTCCGCAGAGAATGGAAAATATAAAAACATGCCGTTTGGTTTGGATAGTGGTCTTTTATAACTCTCTATTTGAAAAAAATATAAGTTTAATGCACATCTGGGATCATCACATTAAAAAAAGAACTTAATTTTGAAACTCCCGAAAGCGATATACTTATTTTATTCCATGTTTCTATTTTCGGCTAAATTTTATCCTTAGATAGGAAATTTCAAATCATTTTAAGGAGAAGTTAAGAAATTATATAGCTGTAAAAAATTTCTTCGTGTTATATATATATATACAGGGTGTTTCGCTACCAGACCGACAAACTTTGAGGGATGATAGTACACATGAAGACAAACATTATTAAATAGGAAACCACGGGGCGCAAACGTTTTCTGTAGGAGCTAGGAGCCATTAAAGTTTAGGGTCCAAAACTTCAAACGATGGTAGAAAACAGAAAAAAGGATCGATTCGTTTGCGGTTTTCACTAAAAACATTCTTTATATTACGATTTCTTTAGAAAAAATTTTTAAAGTTACTTTCAAAAATTATCGATAGAGGGCGCTTTAGACTTTAAAGTAACGAACAACTACTTTTTACCGTTATTTTCTGCATGTGGTTGAAATTTTTCCAAAGTTTAGACTTTAACTTAAATTTTAAGTCCAAAATCGAAGACATTGGGGTCGGGTAACTAGCGAAAATTGAACTGTGAACAGAGGGGGAGATTTTACGCGCTCATAAACATTGGACAAACTGATCGATTTTGTTGCGGTTTGCGCGAAAGTCATTTTCTTGGTAACTATTTTATTCAAAATGACGAACAGCTTTGGTGTCCTCATTTTTTTATAGAGGGCGCTTTCGACACATCTCCGACATTTCAATAGCATTACTCCTGGGTATTTTACCACCAGAACAACTTACTTCCAGGAAGTATTAGGGACACAAAAAAAGACTCGAAATCACATAGGAATGTAACGTTGGAAATGCCTTTTTTTTTCGAGTTATAGTTAAAGGAAGCAGAGAGGATAGCAACAGAAGCAGCTGAGAATGAGCAACACGTTAATGTGACAGAAATCAATTTATTTAAAGGTTTTACTACAAAAGGTGTTCGAAATTACGGCCAAAAGTAGTCCGGCAAGTTTGACAGCGACGGTAGATGGCGCTGCGGTTCCTTGCAGTAGATGGCGCTAAACGGTAATGCGTGTGAGCAGCGATCAATTTGAAGTGATCATTCGCGAACCGGCTCCAAAGGTAGCAGAATGAAGTATTTGAAAAATGAACAGCCCGATGGGGCTCCTCCACATTTTACCAATGCCATTTGCTGACACTTCAAAGTAACATCTGGGAAACGGTGGATAAGTCGTGGTGGCCTTCCAGATCGCCGGACCTATGATGTATCGACTTCTTCTGCTGGGGTCAAATGAAAAGTTGGGTGTATGAGACTCCCGCACCATCAGTTAAAGACCTCGCATCTGGTATTTCTGTAGCTTGCCAGAAAGCTATCAGAGATGCCAGGAATCTTTCAAAGCTTGAGGAATTTCATGCGACGCCGCTGTCAAGCATGCCGAACTACTTCTGGTCGTAATTTCGAACACCTACTGTTGTAAAACATTTGAATAAATTGCTTTCTGTCACATTAACGTGTTGCTCTTTCTCTGCTGTTTCTATTGCCTTTTTTCTCTGCTTCCTTTAACCCTAACTTGCCAAAAATCATTTTCAACGTTACATTCCTATGTAATTCCGAATCGTCTTTGCATCCCTAACACCTCCTGGAAGTATGTTGGTCTGGTAGTAAAACACCCAGGAGTAATGCTATTGAAATGTCGGAGATGTGTCGGAAGCGCCCTCTATCAAAAAATCAGGACACCAAAGTTGTACGTCGTTTTGAATAAAATGATTACCAAGGGAATGATCTACACGCAAACCGCAATAAAAACGCTTTGTTTGTCCAATATTTATGAGCGTTTAAAATCGCCCCCTCTTTTCACAGTTAAATTTTCGCTAGTTACCCGATCCGAATGTTTCCGATTTTAAACTTAAAATTTAAGTTAAATTCTAAACTTTAGAATAATTTCAACCCCATGCCGAAAATAACGGTAAAAAGTAGTTGTTCGTTACTCTAAAGTCTAAAGCGCCCTCTATCGATAATTTTTGAAAGCAACTTTTAAATTTTTTTTTCTAAAAAAATTGTAATATAAAGAATGATTTTAGTGAAAACCGCAAACGAATCGACCCTTTTTTCCGTTTTCTATCATCGTTTGACGTTTTGGACCCTAAACTTTAATGGCCCCTAGCTCCTACAGAAGACGTTTGCGCCCCATGGTTTCCTATTTAATAATGTTTGTCTTCATGTGTACTATCATCCCTTAAAGTTTGTCGGTCTGGTAGCGAAACACCCTGTATATATACACACACACATACATATACATATATATATATATTCATTCATTCATTTTACGTGTAAGTTATTTTTTCAGTATTCATTTTTTCTATTATTTCCTGTATTAGTATCCCAGTATTTTTTTCACATAAAATATGATATTCATCTTTGAAATAAATTTTAGATTATGTGAGTAGATATCATAACAAGAATCTATATGTAAAGAATTTATAATGTACGTACTTCCAACTCTTAGAAAATTATCACCACTACATTGTCAGGGGATGTTTGAAAAAATGATTGAAATACTGATTCAAAAATGATTAATATTATAAATCTACAATCTGAACGGCAATAAAACATTTTGCTTTTGAATTGCATGGAATCTTTTGACTTTTGTGTGGAGGAGGAGACATCTAATTTTGCTATAAATTTACAAAAGATTTATAATTTTAATTTTATTAAATACTGAGTATCCAGTATAAATCCTATTAACAATGCATGTTAAAATTTGTTTCTTTAAAAGCAATAGGCTTTCAATGACTTCAATTGTCAAATCATAACAATAATAATAATAATAGTAATAATAATAAAAAAAAACAATAATCTATTTTTCTTTTTTTCAAAATTTATCTTGTAATTTTGAGACGTCATTTTGACGATCTTTAACAAAAAATGGCACACACTGATGAACTTATACAAAATATTTTATATTTATATTTAATAAATTTAATAAATCCTTACAAAATGTCCTCTTTCTCAATTTTTAGGGCCTTTGGGACAGACTTTAAATGACATCTTTGAAAAATAATCTTTTTTTAAATTTGTGTTTCGTCTTTAAATTCATTTCTTATAAATAAGGGCAATATATACATTTATTTCTTATATCCACAGTTAAATGAAAGAAGATTAAATATTTTTATGTTTATCTTCGTTGGTTGAATGCAATATGAAATTTTAAATTATAAAATTGCTTTTAAAATAAAATTTAACGGTAAATAATGACTTATATGTTGCATATATAGTGAAGGACTCCGCATATTTACTTCATTTGCAGTAAGTATAGTGATTAACATTATAGGTTTACAGAAATATTCTTTGTTTTCACTCACATTTGATGCTTCTGGAAAAATTCCAGTATTTTATAAGAAATCAAAAGCTTTTTTATTATTTAATACAGAAACACTTTGAAATGTTATAAATGAACATTCCGATATAGAAGTTCGTACGTGTATTTTGGTTGTGACGTTACCAAGGCAACATCCGACTCGAGACTATTTCAAGCGTTTTGACAAATTACTCGGATAAAAAATGTATATATTATAGAGAGAAATTCAGCTTGGAATTTTATATAGAAATGTACATAAAAATGTGTTTAAAGGCTTTCAAAATGTTTTTTTCAACGTAAATTTCTATTTCGTCTACGATGAAATAAAAGCATTGAAAATATCAAAGCAATAAAATATCATTGAGTTTTCCTTAGCATGTTTCAAATTTCATTCATTTAGAGTTTAATGCTTTTATACTATGATAAATTTAAATCTCTTTATAAGTATGTTTTGGCAATTAAAAGCTTTTAAAAGTTAAGCTTAAAGTTTTTTTTTTTCATAATTCTAATTTGTAAAGTAAGAATTATTTCTGACGCTATTTATAAATTATACTTTTAGCGTAAACCTAATAGTGTCGAATTTAACTTTTCCAACGGTCTGCATAAATAGCTTAATTTTAAATGTTACAACATTACATTATTTAAATATTTATTCGTAATTATTCTCAGAAACTGCGTAATAACTAAAATTTCGTCAACTATGGGTTTAAAATTTTCTACTTATTTTCGGGTATTTTTCAGTTATTTATTTATTCTTATGACATCTTTTATTTAAGTGCAGTATATCAGAAAAGAAAAATATTTTAACCCTTGATACTCCATTATCTCCGCTGCGGAGACATCGTCTTTCCTTGCAAAATTCGTTTTTGCCATCAGTAATAAAGGAAAATAAAATGTGCCTTATTTAATCAGAGCATTTTTGAAATTGTCTAGTTCAAGGAAAGTTCTTTAGAAAAAAGTGGTGCTGGTCAAATAAAATTTGTGTAAGAGACGCCGGAGTCCGAAGGGTTAATTTTAAAGTTTTTCTTTTTAAATAGGCCCCACCAGTGGCAGAGAGGTACGGACCTCTCAACTGGTAGACGGCAGGTGCTGGGTTCGAACCCAATCGCGGCTGTCGTCCTAACCGTTCGGAGTTTTCGTGGTTTTCTTCGAACCTTGCGTAAATACGGGTTAGGTTCCCTTAGAAAGACCCCCACGAAGGGCACTCCCCCCGGTCCTATATCCCTAGCTTAGATAATCAGACGACAAAAATACACCAAACCAAACCAAACCATCTTTTTAAATAGAATATTTCTGAAAAAATTCAAAAACTAGTCAGATTCTAATAGTGCCCGCCCTAAAACTTTCTTCTGTCTCACAGATATGTCAATATTTCAAAAAGTTGTTATACGAGTTAAGGCTCCGGGCATATACTAGTTTTGCCAGCCTTTCAAAAAAAATTCTAGGAATTATTTTGTTTAGAACCCTTCTGAGGTTTATTCACAATAGAATGAGGGGAAATCTACAATGGTTCAGGAGATAAGGAGCTCCAACCCTACTTGATGGAAAGGTTTCAGTTTTGAGGGGCATCAGTCCCCTACCCCTAAAAGTCATTAAAGATAAAATCACCGCGTCACCACAATAAAGCATGCCGGTATTGTTAAATATTTGTAGGTCCGTCTGTTTGCAGCTTAATATTTCAATGTTATTTATTTAATGTTACATAAACTTCGATTTTCAAGAGAAGTTTCTACTTTTAACAAATCGAGGAGGGGGGATTAATCTCAATCATAATATTTAATAAAATTAATATATTTCTTTATTCTGTTCTAGTTCAGGTGCTTGAAAATTATCAGGTTAGCTTTGTGCAAATTGGCCTTCGGTTCATTTAAAGCCAATAGACAATAGAAATATGATCAAACGAGAAAAACCAATAAAGAGAAGATACAAATTCGCTATTACAGAGCTCCCTTCTGGTGGATTGCTGCCAAACTCACGTGGCACCTTCTGGCAATAGCCAAAAACATGAACCAAATCGGATAATTCTGCATGGCAAACCCATTTTGTTAAATTAAGGGGGGTGCGTATTAGCTCCTCATGATCCCCCTTTATACTTAACCAATGAAACTTCAAATCTAATCAGGGAAGTTCCTTATCAAAACGAACCTAGGAAAAAATTGAAGCAAACTGGATAATTCTGCATGAAAAAGTTATTTTTCTAAATTATGGGAGAAGTTGTCCTCCTTTTCCCTTCTCATGACTAAAGATTCTCATGACTACCCCTTCTCATGACTACAGATTCTCTTACCAATGAATCTGTAGATATAATCAAGTAAGCACCATATTGGAATAAAGCGTATATCAAATTTGAACCAAATCGAATAATTCTGCATGAATTTTTTTTTTGTAAAATTAAAAGGTTAATAACTCTCTCCTTCCCGCCTTTATACTAAAGCAATCAATTTCAAGAACTATTCAAGCGAGCTTCTTAATATAATAAACCGATAAACCAAATATGAAACAAATTAAATACTACTGCTTGAAAAACCCATTTATCTAAATTAAGGGAGGGGGAAAATTACCCCCCATTACCCACTTTATACTTAACTAATAAACCCTTAAAACTAATTAGGGTGTGACGAATTCCATTCCCACGCTTCTAAAATTACCCCCCACGACGGCCAAGCTCGTGCGATCCTCAAAAGAAGAAATACGTCTCTCTCCATCATCAAAATGGACATCCGAAAGTCAGCCGAATTCTATAGACCACTTAAAGGGAACTTTCCGACTATTGTATATGGTCGTTACGCCGATTAAGACCCCACAAGAATTGGATCTTTAAAGTATCGCGACGACCAGGATTTCAACAGGTAGGAGAAAGATATTTCTCCAGTAAACGCGACCGCCGTTGAAAGAGCGACGGAGGCGGATCTTCCCGAGGAATGATGGATCAGGGAAGACGCGATAAATGGGGCGAGGAGATGCTCTAGAGGAGGACTTATTTTCCAGATGCCAGGACATTGAGACGGGGAGTCTGCTCCCGGGATACAGAGAGAGAAGAGACCGGTGTCTTACTCTTGTAAACGGTTTAGTAGGCTGCTAGCGCCTATGGTAAAGGACTTGTGGAGAACAACTCCGGATAAACATTCATTATATTGACGAGTAGCGGTAAAGCCATTTCAAAAGGAATACGAACAAACTTTTCAATCTGTTGTAACGAACCCATCATTTATTTTTGTTATAACCGGAAACTGATTTCCTTGTAAGAACTTAATAAATTCTAGTGAAATCTGATCCAGCCTCTTGCCGCTATTATTCGACCCGCTACCACACAACACCGACTGGAGGTGTTATAAGGGAAACAACTTATCAGAATGAACCTAGAAAACAAATTTGAAGCAAATCTGATATTTCTATCAAGAGTTATCGCATTTCGTACACATACGTAAATACATACGTACATATAGAACTGGTAGATACATCAGCTCTCAGGCTTTGATAGCCCGTGAACTATAAATTGCACGAAAATTGCTATTACAGTGCTTCCTTCCGGCGGAATATTTTCAATTTTAAGGAGGACTAAGTGGCTATAGCCAAAAACTTACTAATGAAATTTGATTGAAGTCTATACATAACTTCATACACTTTTCAAGGGTACTATAATGAAACTGGCACAAATATCACTATTAAAGTACCTCCTTTCCGAATATTTCCAAATTCTAGGAAGACCTGTTCACCGCAGTCAAAAACATACATACAAAATTTATTGCAATTCCTTGCATGACTTTATACATTTTTCTATGATACAATGAGAACGCATGTACGAACTGACAGACATTTTGCGTAAACATATATTTTGGGATCTATAACATTCCTAAATAATGTAAATCCGTCGAAAACCGGAAGTCGAAAAAATTTCTATAAAACTTTTTTCTTTAGAAAGATGAAAGAAAAAAGGAAATAATTTGAGCAAAGATTAAGAACAATTAATAGTATTTTATACGTTTACCTTCAATTTTCTCTTTTAGCGTGTGCATTTCTTCCTCCAGACTTTGTCGTTTGGATTCTGACTTCTGAAGTTTCATATTAAGCTCTGAAATATAGAAAAACATAAGACTATTGTAATAAAATAAAAATATATACTTTTATCTTAGTTGGATGCAAATCTCACCAATATCATTCTCGCTTGTATTTTTTGCGTGTGCAAAATAGAAACGATGTTTTGATGTTGAATTAGAATGGTAATATAAAAGTACAGGATGACAATTATTGAAATAAAATATATGAAAAAAATTATATGAAATAATATATATATATTTTAAACTACTGAGTGCACAAGTTTTATTCAATATGTAAACGTTAATACAGATATTCGAATTTAGGTTATGATATATTCAATATGGCTGCCATCATTGGCTATAATGTGGCGCAGACGAATAACAAAATTCTACATGAACTTCTGAAGTGTTGGAACATTGATGCTATCAATGACCTCCTGAATGACAATTTTCAATTCAGAAATGGTTTTTGAGTATTTTTGTAAACATTATATTTGATGTAATCCTCACAACATGAGTTAAGTGTGTTCAGATCCGGAGAATATGGCGGCCAAGCGAGTCCCATTCCAGTGGCTTCTGGGTACCTCAGAGCCAGAATGCAGTCCCCAAAGTTATCCTTCAGGACAAACGCTTTCTTGTTCCGATAGGGTTTAGTTCCGTCTTGTATGAACCACATCTTGTCCAGGGATGTAGCGGAGGGTATAACGGAGGAATAAGCCATATACCTTCTGGATTTTTTAAAGGAACACCGTATACCCTCTGTTTCTCAAAAACCTATTAGTATGCACGCTTTAGGGTATATCCTTTACCTTGAGCGTATACTCTCTTTTTTGAATGTGTATCCTCTGCCTTTTTTTCGACTACATCACTGATCTTGTCAAATCAGGATAACTTTTGATAATGGGGATGAAGCCATCTTCCAAAACCTTTATACATCGTTTAATAGTCACTGTGCCGACGACGAATATCGGGCCGATTATTCCGTGACTAGACATTGCATAACACAAAGCCACCTGTTGAGGGTGAAGAAACTTCTCGATCGCGATTTGCGGACTTTCAGGCCAACTCAAATGCGCCAATTTTACTTTTTGGCGAACTCATCCAAATGAAAATGGGCTAACAACAAATTGCATGAGCATGTGCATACTAATTCCCATATCATGCCCTGCAGCCAACCACAAAGTTTCAACTTCATCAGGCAAACTGTTCAGAAATTATGACAGTTTAATTTGATATAGTTCAATAATTGTCACCCTGTACCTAGAAGTGTAAATGGATAATTAAAAAAAAGGTCTGGTTATGAATAAAAGAAAAATTAATAAAACCGAACGCCAGAGAGTTCGCAGACGCTTGCTGTAATAAGAAAAAACAGTATTACGCTAGATAGATAGCATCTGTCCCATCATTGAGCATCTCAACTTATTCAAACGAAAAAAAAATTGTAGAGCAACTTACTCTTAGCCGGACTCGAATTTTTAATAGAGATATGAATAAAACAAGTTGGAAATTGCACGTAAAGCGTAGCAAATGAGGTGCGTTCGTTGATAACGAAGTTTTAAAATATTCAGATCTTGCTGATATAGTAGAGCGTACTTTGGATACAGTATAGTGGTTGAAATCTTTGTGTTCCTGTAAATATGCAGGGAGTAATTTTTATTATACTTCATTAACGTATATCTTATATATAAAATGTGAAGTAGTTTAATATAATTAAAACACCCCCCAAACAATGTTTCCCCGTATAACATTATTTAGTGGAATACATTTGTGTGGCCCTGTAATTTAATAATAAATATTCTTTGCATCACAGATTGTACAAAATGTATTTTTAGTACATATTTCATAGATTCATGTCAATTCTGTTACATTCAAATGAGTGTAACACCATTAAAATGCATTTGAAACTTTTTTCCCCATTGACCGTAATGTAACGGAATCCTTTTGCTTGTCCCTGTAATTGATCTATCCATACGATTTTCATAAAATTTGAAATGACTCGACAAAATTATGTAATAAATATACGTTTTAAATTTCAAACGATTAAAATGCATTTGAAACTTTTTTACCCATTGACCGTAATGTAACGGAATCCTTTTGATTGTCCCTGTAATTGATCTATCCATCCGATTTTCATAAAATTTGAAATGACTCGACAAAATTATGTAATAAGTATGTATTTTAAATTTCAAATGATTCGGTTGGGTAGTTTTTGCGTTGTTATATGCGGACGGACAGACAGACAGACAGACGGACGGACTGAGCGACAACAATAGGTGCTACGTATTTACATAATTACGAACGCACCTAAAAAGAAAAAATATACACCGTAGAATGTATACTAATTTCGAGTTAAGTAACTGAGAAGGTTGTCACAAGACAGCCGCTGATTTTTTTTTTCCCACGTCGATCGACAGTTTCTGATTTTCTTCTCCAAAACAAACTTCCACCAGTAAATTTTAAATACTAAATTTCACCTTATTTTATAAATTTATTTTAATTTTTATCAAAATTATTCATTACAAATATAATAAAATGCTCTATTCATTTTACTAACTGAGTGTTGGGCCGGGTATTATAATATCTTTCAATTGCACTGACAAGAGCTGTCACAATATCGCAGAAACCCAAGGACTGATTACAACCAAGTAAACTTCCACCAGTAAAAGTAAATAAATGTTTTTGATCTTAATAATGACTGAAATTCTGCTTTTACAAGACATTTAAAAACAAGAAAATATCTATTGAAATTTACTGGTGGAAGTTTGTCCCGGCGGTAATAAATTCCTGCAATTTTGGTTACATTTGAAGCTTCACCATTTTGAAGATATTTCACTTCCTTTTTATTCATAGTTCCATATGGTCTTTTCATTCTTAAATTTAATATTAGTGAAAATATTTTAACACATTTTTTACAGCTTTAATATAATTTAATACAACTTTAATATAATTTAATATTCACCTTTAATATAATGTAAGGAAACTTCTGTATTTTATTCCATGCAATTTGAAAGTTTTATCTTGAAATGAGTTTCTGGTAATATAAAAAAAAAAAAAAATAACATATTCAAATTCAAAACCTAACAATAAGCGTATTCTTTCAGATCAGAAACGTGGCAGTTACCCATAACAACCAATTTATGAACGACACTTGTTTGCCAAAGATACGCTACAAAAAACTGCACTATTTTTAACACTTTTAGCTTCATTGAAAATTATATGATTTTCATCCTACCAATCTATTTGTTTTCTAATTAGTCTTAACATGCACTCAAACCCAGGAAGTGTGTATGCGTAAATGTTACTTACGTACACTTTGAGTTCTTCTTCATTACTAATTAATTTTAAGTTTATTTAGAATTACAACTCATCTGACTCAATATAATCGCACTAATTAGAAGTTAGTTTTAAAAAATTTCTCAGCTCCCGTTTCATTTTCAAAATGGTAACATTATTTTTTAAAAATATTTTTCTGAAGTGTGCTAAAAAAGTGTTTGACGTTTTTTGAAGAAGAAAGGAAGACAATTTTCACATGTTATGGGGGACATTCCAAGCGAATATGTTACTTTTCAATCCATTGTGTTAGTTTTCGGTATATTTTAACTCATTAAAATTTTCTAAATTCCAGACCGTTAAAACTTTTAAGAATTAATGTCATTCTTGATTTTTAATGAAATACAATTTTTAAAAAAATCGTTTCTTTTGATTAGTTAATCTGTAATTTTGTACATCACATAATATAGTATAAAAAAGTATAAAATAAAATAAAATAAAATAGTATAAAATATAGTAATGATATAGTAAATAAAATGAAAAAAACTGATGAAAAGGAAAAATTAAGATTGTTTTGTTATTGAAAAAATAGTTATTAGAAATAAAATTTTAAACCTTACTTTAATATTTTTTCCCGTTTCCGAATTAAGCTTAACGATCTATTAAAATCTCCTAAATTTAAGTTCGTCAAAATTTTTAAGAAGTAATATTACTCGTGATTTTTAATGAAATACTAATTTTCTTTAATGATTTCTTTTGTTTCATTAATCTTTAATTTTTCCCGTCATTTAATATAGTATATATATATTTTTTTTTTAAATGACAAAAAAGAAAAGATTCAGATTGATGTGTTATTGAAAAAAAAATATATTGTTAAAAATAAATATATATATATATAGAATGCTTATTTCTTTATTGTTTCAAATTAAGCTTCTACAATTTTTTTTATATTCTTGAATAAAAGTAACAGAGTCTCTTGGACTCAAGACGCTAGAAAGAAATACTTTTGTTTTTAATTTGAATTCTCTGCATTCTTAAAAATTTGAAATTTTTGTTGTATCGTCACTCCACCGCTTATAGAGAAAACTATTACTTCACTGTATTATGGAGCATTCTCATTGGTCAAAATAGAGATAATCTATAAAAGCGGTGAAGTGACGATGCAGCAAAAGTTTCAAATTTCTAACAGTGTTTCACTAGATAAATTAGATCACAGTTATTTTATTTCATAAATAGTCACATAAGTTGTAATTTTCCAACTAGGCGAAAATTAAATTTCTGAATTAGTTAAAACTCGATTTGCATATTAAAACGCAATCGATCTACAGAGTCATAACTTGGTGGAAAATACTTGAAAACACGATTTTATCATTGTGTTTTATCACACACACTTGTGTTTTATCACTCTCACTTTTATCATTGTGTTTTCCTGCTGCCTGTCCTCCATGTTTTCATAACTTATATATAATGATAAAAATACGAATCAACCCCTAAAATCGGGTTTTCAAGTGTTTTCCACTAAGATATGACTTTAGCAAAGCAGTTGCGTTTTAACCCTTAAATGCATAGGATAGAACGCGTTCCAAAAAATGCGCAATTCAAAGAATCAGAATTCATACCAGAAAAAATCTAAATAGTAAATTTTTCTTTATTCAATTACGAATGGTCTGTCATTAAGTAAAGTGAAAATTGCTCTTTTAAATTTCTGGTGAGAATACGGAATATGTGAATAAAACTCCCGATAAATCGGAAACACTTATGGTATCGAAAATGATACAATATGCATTTAAGGGTTAATCAGGGATGAGATTTCCGCTTTTTTAGACACCAGTATAATCTTAGAGAAGATATGGTTCTCTTAAATCACAAAAATGCTCCGATTTAATAATATAGCATTTTCTCTAAGATTTTACTGGTGTCCAAAAAAGCGGAAATCTCATGCCTAGTTAATATGCAAGCAAGTTTTCACCAATTCAAAAATTTCAGCTTTCAACTGGATGAGGTGCTACCGCCTTCCAGTCTAAAAGTCTCCGTTATAAAGTAACTTTATGGCATGTACAAGGTGTCCAGGGAATAAGAGTCTGATTTCAAAAATAAATTTCTCAAAAACAAAGATCGATAGAATTATGCGGTAAACGGTTTGTGTATTAAGTAAGCTGTAAAAATGTTAATTAGAATTTTTTAAAAGATTGCATTCTGATTGCAAAGAATATTCGACTTCACATTTGTCTTGTTTTAGATTGCTTGCAGAGAACGAGTTTTTCGGTGTACAGTGCCATATTTTAACGATTTTTTTAACTAAATTTTTAGAATTTCGAAATTTCAAAAGTTTAATTCCAAAAATCTTTAAAATATGGCAAAAATGTGTACAAAATATGTGTGCAAAATTATGTACATAAAAAAACTCGTTCTCTGCAAGCAATCTAAAACAAGAAAAATGTCAAATTAATCATTCTTTGCAATCAGAACACAATCTTTAAAATTATTCACCGTTCGAAACTTCTGCATAACATTTTTACAGCTTACCTAATAGCTTCATTTTTACAGCTTACCTAGTAAACAAACCGTTTACCACATAATTCTATTGATGTTTGTTTTTGAGAAATTTAATTTTGAAATCCGGGTATTATTTTCTGGACACTTTGTATTTACATCGTTTTAAAATTCCTCTTAGAACAGATAATATAACTGTTTCTATTTATTATTATTCCTAAAATTTTAAGCGTTTTCCGTTGTACCAGCATACGTATAAAATTATTCTAGAAGAGGGTAGTTAAAAAAATGCATCTAGCATAAAATGCTTCGCTATTTTTACTTACCCATCATACGTAGTGTAGGGTAAGTCTTGCAATCGTTTTGAAAATCGAAAAATTTTTTTTGACGGATTTACACGTTTCAGATACTGAAGATTACGAAAAATATATTTTTGGAAAAAAATTTTGCCGTCCGTCCGTCTGTGTGTCTGTCTCTCTGTCTGTAACCGCTCTATCTCCCGAACAAATTGAGATAGAGACTTGAAATTTTGTATGTACTTAGTATGTAAGAATGGGACGAAGCCTATTTAATATCAGTAACCTCGATTATCCGGAACAATTTTTTCCGGACTCTCGAAAAATTCGTTCTGATGAAAGGTACATAAAAATTTTCGAAATTTTTTATTTTAAGGGCTGGACGTAAAAGGAAATAAAATAACACACATTTTGCGTAAAAAATGAGGTCGATCGGATTATCAGTTGTCGAGATATGTGTAATCCTGTTTTTCAAATTCTTCGATTTTTCATGACCCTGTATTTCATTCAAATTTCAATTCACAGATATATTGTTATTGGAAATGAGACGCTTAATCCAACACAGTAAGTTTTTAGTTAATATGATTATTATTTTTTGCGTTATAAGGATGTTTCTTTTACGCAATCCGGTACTACTCGAGTATTTTGGCGTTTTACATAATTAGTCAAAATTGGCTCATCAGCAATTCATTAACGGAGCCTTATTGTATGTTATTAAGCTTATTTATTTATGCGTTTAAATTTTATTTTGGAGTTGCCATAGACACGCGTTTTATTTTCATATTTTATATTATGATGGGTAAGTATTACGGTGGCCCCCCCAACGACTAGTTTATGAAAGATATAATTACAGAGTTTAAAACTAAACTTACCATCTATTGCATCCAGCTGCCTTGACTGGCGTGCTTTACTGTTTTCGAGTTCCTTTTCCTGTAGGAAGAATGATAAAATCAATCAATGTATTGGATACATGATTTGTAATTTTTTTATAACATAATAAAAAATAAAGATAACTTACTATTTTGAGTATATTATAGATTATGTAACAAATGAATATTTTTTTTTTCGATTTGTTTTTAGGGATTCAACTCCTGAGGATGATTTTAAAGATAAACCGAAATATTAAGTATAATTTTAATTTTTATGATTTTAATTTTTACACCTTTGTTTAAAATCTCGAAATAAAGTGTATGTTGAATAACAAATTATTGTTCTTGTTTGTAACATGTTCGACATAATTTATTTGCAATATTTTTGAATAAATTGAATAGTAGGTAATAATAAAAAAAAATACCCAATACAAATTTTGGCTCAATCCATCGTATATAAAGTGTTACTGATAGCATTACAATAATAATAATCCTACTCATTAATTCTATACTTAGATTAGATTTTGTTTAGGATTGCCTACATATAGAAGTTGCATTAAATTCGTAAAATATTCAAAAGTAACACCAAATTTTAACATTATATCAATGTTCTCCAACATTTTTACTTTCTTCTATCTTCAATAGAAGAAAGTATTGTAATCGAAATTTTTTTTCGACTTCCGGTTTTCGACGGATTTACACGTTTTAGGGACCAGACATTCCAAAAAACATGTTTTTACAAAATGTCTGTCTGTCTGTGTATGTGTGTCCGTATGTTGCCATTCTACCATCAAAAAGTGTATGAAGTTATGCATAGAATTGAACCAAATTTTTTGTGAATGTTTTTGGCTGTGGCAAGCAGATCCTCCTTCAGTTTTCAAATTTTCCGTCGGAAGGGGCGCTGCAATCGCGATGTTTGTGCCATTTTCAAAATTGTACCGACCAAAAGTATATGAAGTTATGCATCGAATTGAACCAAATTTTTTGTGTAAGTGTATGACTATATCTAGTTGGTCCGCCCTGAATTTGAAAAAAATCCGCCGGAAGGGGGCGCCGCAATAGCGATTTTTGTGCAATTTTCAGTATTGTACCGACCAAAAGTATATGAAGTTATGCATCGAATTGAACCAATTTTTTGTGTAAGTGTATGGCTATGGCTAGTTGGTCTTCCCTGAATTTGAAAAAAATCCGCCCGAAGGGAGCTCTGCAATCGCAATTTTTGTTCCATTTTCAATATTGTACCGACCAAAAGTTTATGAAGCTATGTCTAAAACGCTAAATTCGTTAATTGCTAAATAGCAAAGAGCTTGATAAAATTTCTATTTTAGATAGATTTTAGTCTTAGGAGATAAAAATGTAATACGATCTTTTCGTCAAGCCTTCATTTTTTTTTCCATTTGAAACAAACTTGCGAAAATGGCTTTTAGAATTCTAAAGAAAAAGTTTTAGAGAATCCTATAGAATTATGGCTCGTTTTTCTATAAGTAAGTTTAAAATCTATAGAAGTTAAATTAGAAATGTCTGTAGAGCGGAAATTTCTTTTAAACTTCTATTAAACACTTTCTCTCAACAGCCATTTCTGTTAAACTTTTACAAGTATTTCTATAGATTTTAAACTATTTTATAGAAAAACGGACCATAATTCTGTAGTTCTTTATAAAACTTTTTCTATAGAATTCTAAAAGACATTTTCGTACGGGGAAGATTTCCCAACAGGCATGTTCTATTTTGCAGGTTTAACTATAATATATGAATGCTATCCAACGATACACTGTAAACAATTGCTGCAATAATTTTACAACAGCTGCGATTCCAGGCAAAAGCCATAAAAAACGGACTTTTTTCTTAGGTTAACCCTTTGGTTACGGGGTTGGGACATACGTCGTCCCAGAGACAATCAATATTTTTAATTCTCACCACTTTTTGTAAACTACTCTCATCCAATATACTTAGAACAGAAAAAATTCAACAGAAATCTTCCACAAAGAAATTTATTTGTAAATTGTGGTACGAATCAATAAAAAAAATAGTGGCTGTTCTGGCCCGTAATCAAAAGGTTAACGGATTTTGCCATCAGATAGACGCGGTTTTCCCATAAAAACATTAAAGTTACAGTTTTTCAACCTTTATCTGGGAAAAATGACATTTCCTGTAAATTTAATCAAGTAATTTATGGTAAAATACAATAAATTCACATTTTATTTATTTATTTATTCATTTATTTGTTACAGTGTAACAGAGAATGATTAAATTTTAGAGGTTACGGTATGAAAACAGAACTTGACTATAACGGAACAAGCATATTATTCCTGCAAAAGAAATTCTATAAAATTATACTTGGGATGAAAAAATTCTAAAAAATAAAATTTCATTGGTCTTTTGTAATTTTGTTTTAGCAGATTTTAGTTTTTTTTTTCTTTCTATATTTCAATAAACCAGTCCCCACCCTTTCCGATATTTGGTTATACTACTACTTATTTGTTATTAATTGATTAGTAGAAGTCACATTTTTATAAGATAATTTGAGGAAGAAGTAGCATAGATACTCTCTCTTTCTTTTTCAATTTTTTTACTACAGCACCTATAAATTTATAGTTTTTTCACAGAAAATCAACTAAAACATGCTTTTTAAATTGCTAATAAGTAATTAAGCTTCATTTTTAAAAAGTGAATATGATACCATCTCTGTGAAGATGAAATTTTTCTTACCAGTTCCGATATCCGGTCGAGCAGATTCTGGCATTCCCTCTTTTTGTTATCTAGGGTTAACTGAACTTGTAGGAGAGCTTCTTCTTTCCGCGTAAGTTCTTCAGCCCTAGTGTAGAAACTCGAAGAGGGTAGTGTCTGCTGTAAAGTAAAAAAAGTAACAACAAATAGTGGTTGGGCTAAGGTTAGTTTAACCCCTTGAGGGGCACCGGTATATATTATATACCACCTACGATCGATGAAGTTTTACACCAGAAAAATGTCATTAAATTTCCCTTTTCTAACTTTGGTGGAAAACAGTCGTGAAAATGCTTATCCTCTTTTTGATATAACTTTTTTACAAATTTCCGGTGGGAGTTCAGAATTACACGAACGTAATTGCTTGCCCCTCAAGGGGTTAAATGTTTCGTCAGGATTAATTACTCTAAAAAAAGCGATACATTAGATTATCCAGAATCACACTGCCCCACTTCTTTTGAAAAATCATTGTAATCATTTGCATTCTTATAAAATACTTTAAATACCCCAATTCGTGTGTTACTTTTAAGGGGACACATTACCTTCAAATTGGTCAAAATATCGATCTTCATTTTTTAATATTAACTGCAAACTTCTTTAATTGTGAATATTTTGACACCTTATTTTTACCTATAAGACAATTATATCGCGAAATATTGTACATTTTGTTAATAGTTCCACCGCTATTATCTATACAAATGAAAACTTTAAACTGATTTTTCTTTGTGTTTGTATTTTTTAAACTTGCTTGTTCGATAAATACTAAGGATTTTTTGATAGTTTAAAGATAGAGATTTGAATTTTTTTCACTTGTTCTTCATGGAGTATTTAATATTTTTTGTGCCTTTATTTAACATTCAAGTTTATAGTTATTAAAAAAAATATTTAAATTAAGAATTTGATGAATTCCCTTCATTTTTTTAATATACACGAGAGAAAAAAAAATCATATTTATTGTAAAATCCCATGCATAATTTTACGTAGTACATTTTAATAAAAGTGTAAAAAAATCGAAGCAAAAATATTAATATTTATAAGTTTAGTAAGAATTTTTACAAATTTTTTTTTAATTAAATTTTAGAAATTTTTAGCTGCTTTACAAGATTTAGTTAAATTTTATTTAAATTACAGTACTAAGTTCCATGCACCACACATATTACAGTATTATTAAAAATTGAGGAGATGGTACTGTGTCCTCTTAAAGTATTCGAAAGAATAAATTGCATTAGCATAACAACTGTACAATGCAGCAAAATACAATTTACACTTATTACAATTTACTATTTTAAGAAAAGCAGCATGAGCAAATTTAAGCTCTTGGTCAGACGACGTTGTCAATCATTGCAAAGTCATGACGCGTTTACAAATGATTATTTGGATTACAGCGCCATTCACAACGTGACAAATATGTGACACCGGTCTTTTCTTCTTCTGTCTTTGACAAATTGCACAGTGAATCTCAAATACTGGTTGATCAAAACAGCTATGCCTCCCTACGAAGATTATCACCGCGCATGAGCAATCCCAATTTCGTTTAGAACTTCGGATGGCTAACTTTTGGCGAGGGAGCCAAAAAATTCTTCATAAATTGAAAAATCGGGAGCTAAAAAGTTCTGCATAAATCGAAAAATCCGGAAATGACAATTTTAAATAAATCGAAAAATCTGGAGCTAAAAATTTTGAATAAATTGAAAAGTCCGGAGCTAACAATGTTGTACAAAATCGAAAAGTCCGGAGGTAAAAAGTTGTATAAATCGACACTAAATGAGCATTCGCAGTAAATCTCCATAGGGAGGCTTTGGAGTTTCGATCCGCCTGTAGCACAAATGGGCTTCATTCGATGACTCGAATGTGAAATTAGTGTGATGTCTGGCACTTCAGGTAAAAATCACATGCAGTTTATTGATTTAGTATTTTATGTTAAGAAACCATTAAAAATACTAGTTAAAAGGCCACTTGATTAATTAAAAGAAAATAGTCGTCAGTAACAGACTTTAAGAGGCCACTCGACTCGCTGAAAAAGACCAGTATGATAATGTTAAGTCTATAGGGGCGTTATTTTCAAATTTTTCGTTCAAATTTTAATATTTTTACTTTTTTTTTTTTTTTTTTTTTTTTTTTTTTTTTTTTTGATAGAATAGTTGAGAACGATCTACAACCGGACTATTATTACCGGGTTTTTACTTTTTTAATTTTGGTTGCATATTACTTTTTTTTTTAATTATGATAGTTTCAATTCCAGAACCAGTTCCAACCAATTCCTAAAATTAAAGTATTTTTTTTTAATCTGAAAGTAAAATAAAAAAAATAAAGACAAGCCCGGTTGTAAATAGTCCTCAGCTATCCTATGAAGAAAAAAATCATGTAAAAATATTAGAATTTGACCGAAATGTTTGAAAAGAACGCCCCCATAGACTTAACATTATCATCCGAATCTATTTCAGTGACCAGTGTAGACTCTTAATCCTGTAATAAACTAAAAAAAAAATTCACCGAGAATCTGTGTTCAGATTATTTAATTTTAAGAAATTTTCGAACAATAAAAAAAACACAATAGATCTACTCTTCATCAGACGAAATGTCACATGTGTTATGGAATTAGTACCCACATGTAGCTTTTCGCTTTCTGACGTCACTGAGCTCGATATTAACGCGGAGAGCTAACTCCCTATTCTGATACATTGAATCGAGCGGTCCGCCCATGAATACAATGCCAAAGATTTTCCGACGAAAATCTTTGGCAAAACATAGATTTCCTTCCATAGGATAGTATGGGATAGATATTTTCAAATTGAATTTCCTTTTAAAATTAAGACAAAATTGCTACAATTTTCACTGATATATATTCTTTTATTGGCTATTTCCACGAGTACTTGGAGTGTAAGTCACATCCCTCATAGCATGCATGTTCACAGTGACGTCACAATGACGTCACAGTGAGTCACTTTGGTCACATCACATCTGTGACGAAAATGCCACCACTCAGTGACGTCACAATGTGGCTAAGATGTGACTTTCTAAAAAAATTTTCACAGTTCGTCACAATGTTAATGTCAAAGTAGTCACAAATGACACACTTTTCACAAATTGGTCACATTGTGGCGTCACAAAGTGGTCACAATGTAACGTCACAAAAAAGCTCTAAAACGGCCATAACGACTTCATATTTTAGTCACTGTGACTTCACATCGACGTCACGTGACGTCACATCGACAATCGATGGTCACAAAGTCACAATGTGACTTCACAACGACGTTGCAGTGACGTCACCATGTCTTACGGGATGCTACGATTTTTGGCTACCAGTATAATAGAACAAAAAAAATGTGATTAATTTTATTGGCACATACTCATTAATTGAATAAGGCCAAGCAGACTTTTCGAAAATAACGGTGGCTAACACGCATAGCAATTAATAAGTTATGTGACTTACACTACAGAACCCATGGAATTAGCCTAATTAGAAATCTATTGATTTTACTCAAATTCATAGCAAATTTTCAATTTGATATAAGTTAAAAAGGAAATGTTAGTTAAGCTCAACAAAAAATAATGAAACATTTGTTAAATGTTGCTCATAAAAATATCAAAAAGGTATAGAAATAACCAAAAATAATAAAAAGTTTGCGAAAAAGCTTCAAAAAATGCTTTGTAATATCAAGAAAAATAGAGAACTCATTACTTGCGCGCATTGAAAAGTGTGATGCGGTCCCGGCAGAAAGTGGTTTGGCCGGATCGCTGAGTAGGCTCTCCGTATTATATATGGAGTTCAGTGCCTGAAGTATTAGCTTTAAATGATAAGACCTGTTTTTTTTTTTTTTTTTTATTTTTTTTTTTTACTCATTTTTATGATGTTCTGATACAAAGAACTTTAACACCGTAATAAACTTGGTGTCTTTTTAATAGAGACCGATCGAAAATTCCGGTTTCGTTTTTATTTTTGGCTCAAAATCTCAGTTTCACCGAAAATTCGGTCAGACCGAAACTCGAAAGAAACTTTCTGTATTAGAAAACGTTATTCCGTCCTTCGGGAATTCTCAACATGATTTACTAATTTTAGTTGTTGCTCAAATTAGTCTTCTTTATTGATTGCTATGAATGTCACTGCTTATAATCATCTGACTGATTCAAGATGTAAGTTGCAAATTATAAAGCAAGGAATGCATTTAGAGACTTAGCTCACGTACATTTTCACATACATATTAAAATCTTCCGACTTAACAATAAAAGAAAACCGCAAAAATATTCATTAAGGAAATTTTAGTGCAACAGAAGATCATTTACAAAAATCATTATAAAAGATAAATGGATGTATGCATACCTAAACCGTTTTTTAATTAGATGAAATCGAGTTCTTAGAAAAATTATTCTGTGCCCTTGATGAGTTAACTACATTTTATTTTATGTGAAAATAAAAAAATTAGTATGAGGCACAGAGAGACCGCGCGTATAATTAATCAATAACTATGTAGGTTTATGCATGAATTAATTATTCAAAAATTTTGATTTGAACATTCTCATTTTCGATTGTGGCCGAAAATAAGAAGACTACCGAAATTCAGTTTCGGCTCTTAGAAACTTTCTTCAATCTATTCTTACTTTTTAAGGTCATTTGTGACTCGTAAAAAATGAAAATAATTGACATTCCCGTGATTTGAACTAATTCTCTAGATCACGTGACAGAAATAGGTAAAATAGTTTGGTCACTGTACTATAATATAACGAGTTATAGTTATTTGAATGCGATCAAAATAAGGAATGTTACTTTTGGAGATACCTGTTTGGATTTCTCGAGATCTTTTATTTTTTGTTCTGATTGCCTGAGTTTCTCCCTCAATTTTTCTACTTCTTCATTGAGCCTTTTTGTTTCTTCTTTTAATACACTGTCCTGGATATAAAGAAATAAGAAAAACTTAAATTATGTAGATGTAATCCAATAAAAAAATCCTTTTAAGTACATTAATCCATAGTTTAAATTTCGAGTTAATTTGGACGTTTCATCAGTTTCAGAAAATTAGTCAAATGTCTGTGACATTACATCTTGATGTGAATCAAAAAGCCGAAAAACGAATTAAAAATCAATTATAAAACTAAAAAACTGAGATGTTAATTGTAACTCACATAAAAATTTTAACACCCTAAAAGTTGCGAAAGCAATAAAAATACAATTTATATTTAAGAGAAAATACAATTTTCTTATTAAAAATTGCGCAGAACAGACTAAATATTTATATATCTCTATCAATTGTTATCAATATATTCTATCAACTGTGCCTATATAGCCAATGTTGATAGAGCAATTTGAGAATTAGCTTTCAAATGTAAGCTTGCTATTCTCAATAAGAAATCAACTGTTTTACTTATATTAAAAAATATTGCTCCTAAAGAGGGTTGCACAATATAAGTGTTAATTTTTATTAATATTTTTTACATTCCTTTAGTAATTTTTTCTATTACATTTTTAATTATTCCACTTTAATATTTAGCATTTTTGATAATCAATTTTATGTTATCATAAAAAAATTCATTTTTCTAACCAATTTTTAATTTGTTAGATCGGTTTATAATTATAAAAAGTTCAACTGTCTCAACAAATATTTATTCCAATATCGTATATATATACTGCAGGTTTTAGCGTCAAAAGTAGTACTTATGAATAACAGGTAAAGTTTTTAAAAATTAACAGGTTAAAAAAGAACATGTTTGAGTGTTGATGAAAATTAAAGAATTTTGTCAGATGAAAGTAATATTTTATATATTGGGTTGGGGAAAAAGTAATTTTGTTTTTTTCCCATTAGATAGCTTTAAAGTCGCATATCTCGAGTAATACTTACTCAAATAAGCCATACTATACGGCATTTGAAAGGTAACAGTCTCTAAAATATTTTGGATATAAAGGTAGCGTAATCTGTTTAATCAGTCAAAAGTTATTTTGTTTTAAAAATAGAGATTTCAGAAGATCATTTTCATCACGCTTTAGTTTTTTACTTCCGAACCGGGCAAAATGCGGCGCAGGATCATCGAAAATTGTATGTCGTTTATGGTGATCAGTGCTTAAGTAAACGCCAAAGGTTTGCTCGCCAATCGGTTTGCTCGTTTTCGTTCCGAAAACTTCGATGTTGAAGATGAACCTTTCTCTGTCCGGCCAATACTTGAAAAAGTCGATGAAATTTTAAAAAATCGAGATAGACTGACATATTTCTACCCACAACAATGCTACGGAACTAAACATCGACCATAAACCACTTTTGAACCATTTACATAAAACTGGATACCAAAAGAAACTCGATACTTGGATTCCCCATGAACTTACAGTGATAAATTTAATGGACAGAGTTTTCATTTGTGAATTGCTACTGAAACTGAATAAAATTGAGCCATTTTTGAAACAAATGATTATGGGTGATGAAAAGTGAATCACGTACGACAACAATGTGCTAAAAAAATCGTGGTCGAAGCTTCACAAACGGTGGCAAAGTCCGGATTGATGCCAAGGAACATGATGCTGAGTGTTTGGTTGGATTGGAAAGGAATTGTCTATCATGAGCTGCTCGAACCTGGCCAAACCATTAATTTAACTGTCTACTGTGAACAACTAATGCGATTGAATCAGGCAATTAAAAAAACCCGGCCAAAATTGATCAATAGGAAAGGCGTTGTCTTCTATCACGGCAACGCTAAACTACACACATATTTAGTCACTCGGCAAAAACTAAGAGAGTTTGACTGGGAGGTTTTGATGCACCCACCGTATAGTCCGGACCAAGATCCGACCGATTACTATTTGATCCGTCCTCTGCGAAACTTTCTTAATGGTATTAAGCTGGCTTAAAAAGAGGCTTGTGAAACTCACCTTGCTCAGTTTTTTGTCCATAACTCTCAGAAATGCTACAGTGACGGAATTGTGGTTTTACCAGAAAATGGCAAAAGGTCATCGAACGAAACAGCACATATATTATTGATTAATTGTTTAATTTATAAAAATAAATTCAGTTTAAAAAATACGAAAAAAAAAGCGAAATTACTTTTTCCCCAATCCAATATTTAATTTAAGAAATAAAAAGGTTTTTTGTATGAATAATTTAATTTTAGTTTAGTTTATAGAATGCACTCATTTTATAAAGCTGTCCACACAAATTAAAATATTTAAAAAAATCGTTCTTGAAAAATGTTATGTTCGTAAGTGTAAAAAGTAGCTCGCCCAGTAAACTCATTAAATAATTCGATTAACTCATTATATAAGTTTATTAATTCATTAAATAATTTGATTCACTTATTAAATAAAATTTGAAGAAACACTTACCGGCGACAACCCGCCTGCAACAAGCTCATTTTTTCTTATTTCTTGATCTAGCCGCCTTTCAAGTTCCTCTATGCGAAGACGTTCTTTCTCTCGCTCCATCTGCAAAATAAGTACATCTTTTTTATCTGATCTTTATTAACCTTAAATTTTCAATTTTTTACAAAAAGTAATATCTGAAAGCAATTGACTACTTGTTTTTAAACTTCCTTTACATCAAAATGCAACTATTTAAGCAAAATTTATGTGCAGTTATTTTTAATTTTTCCGATGTCTATTAATGAAGCAAATATTTGAGGTATTTGATGAAGTTTTATTCTTATTATATCAAAACTAAAACAATATAATAATAACACTTTCAAAGTTCAAAATTTTAATTTATTTACTTTAAAGTTTAAGTAAGCCTACTGAATTAACTGCAGAATCAAACAGGTGACAAATTTTAATATTCTTTAACTTCTCACCCATCACATTCCCACCACTCTGCACGTACGCTTACTTTTATGTTTAATCTTCAACCGTCCAAGCTTTAGAAACAGAAAAAGAATTTAAAATAGAATTTATTAGAGGTAAATAATCCCAATATAAAATAAATAATAATAAAAAAAATTATTATTAAAATTCGTGCAAATAAAATATACTAAAAATGCTCTTAAGTACACATGCACAACGTCAAATTATTTTTAACACATTAAAGTATCTTAAAAATGCATTAAAAATCTCAAAACGTCTTCGACCAATTCATACAGCCATCGTCAGTGGTTATTTTGAAGACCATTAATGGCCATTACAGTGAATATAACCACTAACGAAGGCCGTGTGAATTTGGTCGTAGACGTTTTGGGTTTTTAATATGTTTTTCAATGCATTCTTAAGGTACTTTAATGTACTTTAAACTATTTGACATTATATATGTGCACATAAAAGCAATTTTAGTTCATTTTGCCTATGCTTTGAACGTATTTTATTTTTTTTCTTTGCTGCAATTGGTTTAATTGCTCAAGATGAATTTCGCACTAGAATTTTAACTTTTTTAAATAACAATTACAATAATCCAAAAATAAAAATAAATCACGCTTGAATTAAATCAACATTACTTTAAATTCTTTTTTTATCAAACGTACCTTGTAGAATTATTCAAAGTGCTACTCTGTATTTACATCTGCAAAAACATTTAAAATGATAAACGAAATATTGCATTGGAAAAGTATAATCTTCAAACATTAACATTTATATATATATAAAAGATAATATTATAGTGTTTTTCAAAAGCGACAAGCATTAAATTCACTGATACTTTCATAATGAATTTTTAAGCGAAAAATGAATTTTTCATTTCAGTAAAGAGCTTGGCACACAGAACATTCTTATTATTATTATTTTTTTTTTTACTTTAAAATATTTTACAATAATCATCTTTGTTGAAAAGTTTCAAGAAAATAATTAAAAAAAAACGGACAATAGCTATAAATTCTGCCCTATTTAGTGAAAAATAAAAGTGACTTTATAATCTTTCTCAAGTTTGCTTCGAACAAATTGTTTAATATCTTTTTTACTTTCTTCTATCATTTCAAGAAGAAAGTATTGGATTCGGGAAATTTTTTATTTTCGATTTTCGACAGGTTTATACGTTTTAGAAAGTCCTGAACACGATTCGACTGTTTTTTGGAAATGTTTCTCTGTATGTATATAACAAAAAATTTGTAGGCACTCTAAAGAACTAATGCAGAGAATTTCACAAAATTTTGGATTCAGTTACACCTTAATATATTCTGAAGATGATTATTTTTTGGTGTAATATATCGCCCAAATGGTGATGCTTCTGTGCTGTATTATTTACTATTTCTACAATAGATATATCTCAAAAACGAATGGACTGATTTTCATTAAACCTTAGACTCAATTAGACCTTAATATAATTTGGGCTGATTAATTTTTGATTTAAATTGCCTAAAAAGAGGCGGTACTATGCTGTCTTATTCATGATTATCGCAATAGTTCTATCTCCAGAACTAATGCATAGATCTTCATCAAACTTCAGATTCATTTAGAAGTTGTTGTTAATAAGATCTTGGTATAAATCACCTTACCGGTGGCTTTACTGAGCAGAATTTTTCAGGAATTATTAAACAGTATGAGATAAAAGAAAGTTTTGGAATTGCCACATGCTCTAGTTTTTGATATCATTTAGAGATCACTGCAATTCTGTGCTAAATTCAAATAAAGGCATTATGTTTCATATTTATAAATGCTATTGCATAAATATGCTATTTAAATTAGTTTGATAAAAGCACCAGCTAAAACAGTGTGATTTTCTTAGGCGGAAAATATCCTGCTTTCTGGTGAAAATTCAGAGTGTCTAAATAAAAACAAGTGGGTAAGTGTGATCGCAGATTGCACAGAGGATTTCGTTTAATATCTCCTTCAAAACCAGTACCTCCAGCAACTTTATCGTTAAATTAACAAACAAAAAACGGTTTTTCGGTGCTATTTTGGGATTTCTTAGTCAATTGCACCAACCAGAACAGAATTAATTTTGCAATTAAGGCAACAGATATACTTACCTTTTTTTTAAAGCAAAGGGTAAAAAAAGAAATATTTTTATAGATATTTAAACTTGCTTGCAACAATTAGAAGAGAAAAAAAAACAATAAAATGAACTTATGGATTCTAAAAATATCTAATTTAAATTAAAATATTAGACTTTTCCGAAATTTTATAATTTGTTGTGTAACAAGAGGTATTCAGCTGTAAGTACACGAAATTTGAACTCTGTGACTGTCCTCTGTCTGTTTGTGACAGACAGCGGACAGAGACGAATAGGGTTTCATCAGATGAACGAAACCCTAAAAAGATCTCTTTCAAATTGAACATGTGATATATTATGACCTAATCCTTTAAATGCATTTCGCACCATACTTTTCCAGACGCTGTAACTAACACTTAGTGTTTACATTTTCAAGCAATAAGTTCCATAATAGTACCATTTAACACTAGAACCGCCGGGTATTTTACTCAAATATTACAAAAATGATTTCTCACCAGAATTTTAATTCTAAACTATTTAACTTATTTAATTAGTCTATTTTTTGTGCTGCAAACGTTTAATATATCTTATAAAAAAAATTCTGGTTCGAATCGACTATTATCAATTTAGCAGGGGTCATTTTGACCCCTAATGGCGGTTTTAGTGTTAAGAAAATTAATTTTTTTGCATACATTCTAAACCATTGGGAATTAGAATCGATCGTGATGATACTCGGTTCATACGCTCCAAGGGATGCAGGGGATTTCAGGTATTTCAATGCCAGAAACTTCGTAAAGTACAGCTCGCTATATCTGAAGATAAATTTATTTATCTATTTTATTTTTTTATTTATTTATTTTTCATTATGTAAGGCAAATTTTGTACAAAAATTTCGTTATGTACAAAAATTCCGATAAAAGGTGCATGAAATTCCTTGAACCGTTACAAACGCTGGTATACTATACCAGCACACTATATATATCTAGACATTGCAACAAAAGGGTTAGTAGATATTAGAAATTATACATTACACTTTATATTATGCCGAAATAATTACTGCTCATTATGAAAAACAAATATTAAAAGTGATGTTGAATAACTCTAATTATTCAATGTTGTTGCTGTGTTAAAAAAAATCTTAATTTGGTGCTCTTTCTTTATAATTATAACATTATACAAAAATGGAATGTTACCACACCCGCGATTGTACTTGAAGAATTCTTCCCAGACATTGTGACTCCACCCTAGAAATAACAATTAGGATGACCTTCTTTCTATATTTATAAAAAATGTGAAAACGGTCTATGAATATTTGAAATATATTATATGTATGCACGAATTATAATTTGTTTTTCTTTCAGGGGACAATAAAAATTGATCTCTAGCAGAAAGTTTTATAATTAGCCCTCTTCGAATAAATCCATATTTATGTAAAATGCTTTAAAATAATAATAATACATCTATGAATAAACCACAAAATATGTATTTAAATGAAGCAGAAATCTATTTTTGTTACTGTTACACATTAAATTATAATAAAAAAAATAGCAATGTTCAAAATGTAAGGTGATCGAAACAGGAATAGACAATTTGAATAGTTCCATCTTAATCAGGGGTGTAGTCGTAAAATTAACAGAGGATATACGCTCTAAGCAGAGGATATACGCTCAGGGCAGAGAGTTTTTCCTTAGAGTGTGTATACTATAGCTTTCTTGAGAAACAGAGGGTATATACTGTGTTCCTTTAAAAATCCAGAAGGTATACGGCGTATACCCTCTTATGCACTCCACTACATCTCTGGTCTTAATTATATTTGTATTTAGATATTTTGATATTTTATCAAGCAGAGGTACGCAGTTGAACAAAAAGCAGCAACGATAAAACTTTATTTACATAATAGTATACCGTCTTATAAATATATTAGCAGGAATATACCGTATATTACTTCTTAACTTGTTGAACTTTATTATTGATTTTACGGTAAATACGGACTTCCGGAATATCAATATTATACCATAAAACCAACATTTTTTTTTTTCTGTAGTATATTCATAATACTTTCCTAACACTATATGTTACTAAAGTAAAAAGCATTGAAATCTTCAGAACTATATTTGCAATCTCAGCTCTTTTAAATTATATGTCGCAAATTTAACTTGAAAATGTCAAAACCCAGCAACTTAAAAAAATATATAATAATCCAAGTAAGAATGGAATTACCTCAAGGTCGTCTTTTCCAATGCATTCTTCCTCTATTCGAAATTCTAATTCTTCGACTTTCCTAAAAAAGGAAATTACAAAAATCTTTATCTAAATAACTATTCACTTCAAACGTTACTATAATCGTTATATAAACGTTACTATAAAAACAATGACTATAGTCATAGTTTTTTTGCACAAATCTCATCAATAAACTTATTTTATTTATTATTTCAAAATTATATATTGAAAGAAAACAAAATCGCAAAAATGTGCCTAATGCCGGCGTGAGATTATTCGAATACGGTAAAACTACAGTGGCTCGGACTAATCTCTTCCGGATGTAATCCGGTTATTCAAGTATCTGGATAATTGGGAAATTTATCAAAAAATATAGAAAGATAAAAAATAAGACAAATATATATAATAAATTAAATTAGGCCAACCTTTTAATAAAATTACTTTTACCAAATAAAATAAAACAAATAAAAACACTTTTTGTTTAATTTAACTTAATTTTGTATGAAAAGATGGAATTTTGTAATAGATTTTTTTATTCACTTTCTACTAGGTTAAAGTTCCAATGTATATATATATATATATATATATATATATAAGTTTAAGCACAACAGAGAATTTCAAAATAAAATTTTATTAATGGGTGAAAGTTAATTTCTTTTTCACATAATCTACAAATTGCAGTTTTAAAAAGATAGTTAACAGATTTATGTTATAAAATTTATCTTAAATAATAAAATTTATCAAAACAACAAAATTGAGTGTGTCAAAAGTTTAAGCACAGTAGTTTTTAGTCTTTAGTAGAACAAGAATAAAAAATAATTAATACTTGATTATTGCTCCTTTCTGCTGAGTTATTTTAAATACGGTCTTCCATCAATAAAAAGAGATTCTGTACTGTTTCTGGTTCAATTTTAAACCAAGCGTTCTCAATGGCATCTTTCAAATCTTTAACTGAAGAATACTGCTTTCCATTTGGATAAATTGCATGAGTGAGAATATCCCACATATTTTCTACAGGCTTTAAATCAGGACTAATTGCCGGCTATTTCAAAACAGACACTTTTTTCGACTTAAGCCACGATGAAGTTGAGTTTGAGGTATGGATCGAAGCATTATCATGTTGAAATAACCATTTTTCTCCTCCCAAAACCAACAAGAAGCAAATGATTGGCAAGTGTCTCTTGATAGTTTTCAGAGTTTTCACAACCACTGATGAATGCTAGAGATGTCTGACCATTGAAAGAAATAGCCCCCCATACCATTACAGAACCACCATTATGTTGTCGGCTAAATACACTCCTAGGTTCTTTGAGGAGATCATGCCAATAGTACTTAAACCCATCAGGACCATCGAGGTTCCAATTTTTTCATCACTGAATATGACTTTCAGCCACTTTTCACCAAATGACATATGCTCTTGGCCCACTGTAATCTAGCTTCTTTATGGTGCCGTTTGAGCCATTTTACGGTATTTGATGTATTTGAATTCCAAAACTCTTCTATGAACAATTTTTTTTTATGTTTGTCCTCCAACTGTATGTTGTATTTGCGAAAGCGAGTAATTACCAGTTGAAGCCAAATTTCTGATACTGCTATCTTCGCGCGAATCAGTCACTCGTGGTCTTCATGAACGAAATTTTCGTTTGAAATTATTACCACGAGCCAAAATTTGATGAATACCTCATTTTGATCTTTTTAATGTACTTGCAATTCCAGAAACAGACTTAGATTTTGCTCTCATACTCCATTTTTTTATCTCCTCCTTAGAGGTCTGCACGGGCCGGGCCGGCGGAATCGTTTCGAATTTTCTAACGGGCCGGGCCGGCAAAAAAATTGAACGGGCCTGACGGGCCGGGCCGATAAAAAAAAATTTTGGGCCTGCCGGCCCGTTCTGAAGATTTCAGTTGAAACGATAAAATATGAGCTATTTTCAACGAAAATGGTTTTAACGAGAATAAGTATAAATGTGGCCATACTAATTTGACAGCATCAATATAAAAATGCACAGTGTATCGGCATCGGAGAATTACATTATGTGTAACCCATTTTAATATTTTTTTAGCTGACTCATGCCGGTCAGAGATCACGCTTGCATTATTTTTCTACACACAGACTGGCCGGTCCGGTACTAGACTTAATTATTGGCAAAACATGATTTGTAAAATTATTAACAGCGATAAAGAACTTTTGTTAGCTTAGTCTTCGGATATATCTCGATGAATTTAAATTAATTTCTCAATAATGCGAAAGTTTGGCACATTTTCTGTTTAATTTTTAATTGTAAAAGTATAAAAGTGATAAGCCTAACTATTGAAGGGATTTGGAATCGAATAGCATTTTTCATTGTTGGTAAATAAAATACTTGTTGAGATATAATAGTTTCTCAAATGATTGCAGGTTTTTCTCCCTTCCCTTGCTATTGCTTCCGGAAATTCTATTCAAAACGCTAATTATGACAGTATTTTATTGTTTGCAGTATTCTTAAATTGCTTGTATCAAAAAATGGATAACGCCATTCGATTATATAGTTTCTGAAAATAGATATCTGCTAATCTTATGCGTTTCTGAGGAAAAAAAATGAATTTAGAAATGTAACAGAAAGGACTTCTTTGAATTTAAGAATAAATTTGAATTTGAAACTTATAATAAAATAATATAGAAATATATTTATAAATCCTTTTTTATGAAACAGCTTCAAAATTAACGATGTTTTTAACTTTCTTTCTTTTTTCTTTTATTCTAAGCCATATTAATTTTTTAACACTAGAACGCCCGGAAATTCTACTCAAGTTTGAAAATAATATTTCTCACCAGAATTTTTATTCAAAATTATTTAATTGATTTATTTAACGTAAATTTGCGTGGATTAGATTTAAATTATTTCAAGAAAATTTTTTTGGTTCGAATTGAAATTTAGTTACATGATTGGAGTCGAATCGACTCCATCCGGGCGTTCTAGTGTTAATGAATCTTTATTCGAATGTTGAAAGCCTAAGAATCTAAGTAATCATTAATGTTGTTAATGTGTATTTCCTGTAAAATATACTGTAAAATCATTCCATAGATATGTATGCAGCATTCTTTAAAGAAATCTTATTTATATGATAAAAATCTGAATTTTTAAGAAATCGTAGAAATTGTAACGGGCCAAAACGGGCCGGGCCTGTTTTCGCTGATTTTTGTGCGGGCCGGGCCGGGCCTAAAATATAAAAATTTAAACGGGCCGGGCCGGGCCCGGGCCGAACTTTTGAGTTTTACAACGGGCCGGGCCGGGCCGAAATAACTTTCCTATGGGCCGGGCCGGGCCTGGAAATTCCGGCCCGTGCAGACCTCTACTCCTCCTCCTCTGAAAATTCTTTCAACCGAGGCATTTTGTACTAACTGATAAACAACAACTAACTGCTTCTTATCCCCTTGAGGGGCGCCGGTATATATTATATACCACCTACGATCGATGAAGTTTTACACCAGAAAAATGTCATTAAATTTCCCTTTTCTAACTTTAGTGGAATACAGTCGTGAAAATGCTTATCCTCTTTTTGATATAACTTTTTTACAAATTTCCGGTGGGAGTTCAGAATTACACGAACGTAATTGCTTGCCCCTCAAGGGGTTAAACAGCCAGAAATCGTTTGCGTGCGCAACCGCTTACGTCAGATTGTAAAATTTGCATAAAAACGATTTTGTGCTTAAACTTTTGACACGGGTATTTTTGTACTATTTTTGAACTCCATGGTTTGAAATAAAATTTAAAAGTTAATTTCAATTAATATGGTGTTAAAATCGATATTATTAACATATACAAGACAGATATTGAAATAAAGTGAATATTTAAAGTTTTATTTGAAAATTGCTATTGTCCTTAAACTTTTGACACGCACTGCATATATGTATAGGCACACAGGTGTGATTCTAATGATAATACCACATTTTAATATTTTTAAAGTTTAATTATGAATTAGTATATTAATATTATCCCTTTTCGGCACAATGGTCTCAAAAGGCGCACCAAATATTAGTTCCAAACTTGCAAACGGTGACTGTAATATTTTAATGTTATTTTGCTTTTACAATGAACACTAATATTAGGGCGTTCTTAATGTCTAATAAAGTCGTTTGTAAATTCCGGTGTCAGTCAATTATTTCTCATTTTACGAACATAATTTGCCAGCGCCGGAATGGATTATGGCACTTTCTCGTTGCCGACCGCAAATAATTCATCGAGAAACATTCTTTTTGGTTACTAATGTGGACCAGTTACAAAGACAGTCGAGTTAACGATGAGTCAAATTACTTTCATCATAATAGGCCAGCTGGCTCTAAATTACAACGACTAAGTAATTAAACATTGAAAAGTAGAAAATGCAAATAAAAAAATAATGAGTGTAATTTTTATTTATTTATTCATTTATTTTCTACTTTCACCGTTTAAAGTATTTTATTGTTGTAGTTTCGAAGCCAGTTGACCTAATTTCTATAACGTACAGTCGACTCTCGTTAATTCGAAATCGGATAATTCGAATCTTCGCTTAATTCGAACTAAACATGAAGTCCCAAAATTTTCAATGGCATAATAACGTTAAAAATTTTCATTAATGCGAACTCATTTTCTCTTGACTTCATTTAATTCGAACTAACAGAATTCCGATTTTCTAATTTTTTTTCTTTCTCACGGATTTCAGATCATTTGAATAATTTTCTGTCTTTGATTTTTGTGAAAATTGTTCCGAATGAGTATACATATAATCCAATGCATTTTATATCTACTTTCTTAGTGCCCAGTCTGTCCATCAGTGACGCTTTACATTTTTCTTCCATCGTGCTTGTTTCTAATCCCTTAATTACTTTATGTATGTATATCTTTTAATTTAATATCAAGTCATATTCTAATGATAACAAACGAAATAAATTTAAAATACACTATAACATTAATTCTTTTGTAATAGTACTATATTAAACATGTTTTTATTTCATATTTTCCATAATTCGAACTTCGGATAATTAGAACATTTCTTGTGGTCCCGACGAGTTCGAATTAACGAGAGCCGACTGTAGTTTGGAATATCATTAAATCCATTGTTGGTGAAACTTGTATACAAATGTATACAGAGTTAAACATCTGGTGTTACGATTCACTACAAAAGGTAAACATTGTGATTTGAAATTCAGAAAATTCGGAGTAAACTATATTTACTTTCGTTCTTCTTCTAATTTTGCTGCTAGGTCTCTCCTCTCGGCTTCAGCGGCTTCCAGTAGCTGCCTGAGACGCTGCGCCCTTTTTTCGCTCTCTTCCGAGTAACGCCGGAGTTCTTCCTACAATAGAAAGCAATACTTACAAGGAAGGTCTCCATATTGGGCATACTCATATTTTTTTAAAAAAAAAAATACAGATTAAACTACTCATGTATGTAATAAAGGATCAGTCAAATTTAGCGGCGGAATTACAGAAGAAACTCAGTAAAAAAATAAAATACTTTCGAGTATTTGGCTCGAAAAGACAAAAGCGTCATTGGATTTGGCGAGCAGCATTTTCCCTCGTCAAAAGCAAACGATTTTAATGCACCTGAAAATTTCTTCTTAATTAAATTTTAGAATACGTGTAAATAGTATTTAATGAATTTAAATTTGAACAATGAGAGATTTCGACACATAGATATATTTTACATTACATATTTATGTTGCTTTTGCTACAGTTATTTAATTTTATCACTTTAAAACTAATTTCTTATATAAAAATACTTTCATATTGAAAAGTCTTTTTTTCATATATTTAAGCGTATGACAAAATAAAGGCCAGATGAAGAATGTTGCAATAATACATTTCAGTATAGGAGAAGTTTTTGTTTCCATAGCAACAAAATTGAATCGACAGAGCTCAATTCGATTGGAGTTAATTTTGAGATTGAAACAATTTTAATTAATTTAAATTTTGTTTTAATTCATAAAATTTACAGTTAATTTTCGTTCTAAATACATTATGACAAAAATATAGTTAAAGCAAATTAAAGCTGACAAAATTAACGTTATATAAATAAAAAAAAAATTAAACAAGTCCAAGATGAAACATTTTTACCTTAAAAAGAATTTGACATAAAAAAATTATATTTTGAAATTTTATTTTGGCGCCAACCGATGATAAATCGCCAAATAAAGGCAATGTTCATTATTTTTTTACGAACATTCTATCAGGGTTCCGCCAAAAAAAATTTTTATAAACGTATATATCCACATGAGAAGAACATTCTGTAATTTTTTCAGAATTTTCTGAGTATGCCCGTATAGAGACTTTCCTTGTTAGAAAAAGTGAAATCTTCTGCAAACTCATTAATTATACTTCTCATAGAAATTTAAGTAGCACACACACGAATGCACAGAGATGAGAGGTGCTGAGCCGCTGCCATCGAAATACTCAAGGCCAGAAGTCAAGAGTGACATCATCACTAATCGACCGACTTCTCACTAGTGTTGGAATTCACACCGAAAAATTTTGAACAGCAATTTTCTTTTATTTTATTTGTGGAATGTCTGTCATCTTATAAAAGAATAATAAATATTTAAACACACTGTGAGAAAACGGAATACCCAAATAAAAATTTAAATAGTTATCATAGTTTTATAAGATGATAGATATATCATAAAAAAATTGCTGTTCAATCTTTTCCTGTGTGAATTCCAACACTAGCGAGAAGTCGTTCTATTCGTGTTGACGTCACACTCGTGTCCTCTGGCTTTGAGTATTTCGATGACAGCGGCTTAGTTTGATCCCGAAAGCGAAAATTTTTTTCCCAAGCACCTTCGTCGTTCCAAGCCCAAGCTCGCACTCTGATTGGTTGTTGCTCTCGGCACTGTTTTCACGTAACTTAGCGATAACCATATTTGGCGAAAAATACTTCGCTCGCAAGTGAACGAGTAAACCTAAAACCTAACCAACTCATTCTTATTCTTCCTTCATTCTTATCCTCGTGGTCTTGTGCTCTTTTGTGTAAAAACTTTTAGAGTACAGCTTTCAGTAAGACACGTTCCATCCAATCCAATGCTGCAAGAGAAAAGTTACTTTGTACTTGGTTCGGAAGGAAATCAAACTCGACAGAAGCATCTATCGCTACGCCAAGTATGATTATCGCCAAGTTACATGAAAACAGTGCCGAGAGCAACAACCAATCAGAGTGCGAGCTTGGGCTTGGAACGACGAAGGTGCTTGGAAAAAAAAATTACGCATCCCGAAAGCCCGGTCTTATTATCAATAGCATCTGTTCAGCAATGTAGACAGCTCAACAGAATATACCACGGATAATAGAACTTCACTAAACGATGGGTACGTAGATAAATTGTCTTCCTTTTAATTCAATCATACGGATTTGTAAAGATTTTATGCAAAACAGGTTTTTTCCAAAAAACATCAAATGTGAAATAAATGTAATTAAAATTTCTAATGGCAGAGAGGAGCAACGTCTCCCCACTCCACTTTTCTATCTTCTCGGAACCTATGTAACAATCACAAAGGTTTGCGCACCTATTTTAAACAAAACGATTACGGTCACATTTAGTTAATCAGCAGACTTGTTTTAAATTTAACCCTACCTCTATCAGACCATTCTATTGGACCCAACAGGTACATTCAAAATGAAATTTTTCATGAAAAAAAAAAAAAAAGACCGAAAATTCTGTAAACATGTGACTTTTTCCAATATGTACTACTATTTTTATATAATAAAGACTTTTATGTAATAGAATATAGTATGAATTTTCTATTTTTGACAATTTGTGCAAAATATTGGAAGAAATGTGAATTATAAAAAAAAAAGAGCAAGGAAGATAAATATGGAACTACATAAAGACTTGGAACTAAAATACAGGTTTTAAGCATTGGAAAGTGGGCAAGAATCTGTTCGTGATAAATGATTTTTACTTCTTCTTTCGGTTCATATTTTTTATTACTTTTATTTTATGCATTATTACTTATTTATATTTTATTTGTTTATTTTTAATCTTTAGTCTTTTTGTACATTTTTTTTTCATTTTGTCTTTGATTTTCTTATTTTTTACAGCATTGGATTGAACAGTTGAATATTTAGTAATTTCCTGGATTTTCTAGTGCACTGTAACTTTATGCCCAGTGTAGGGGTAGCTGTATTTCTAAAACTTCACCTCTTGGAGACAAGCGTCTGATTACGTGCCACTTAGGTTTCTCAAATTTCTTCATAATTATTTTTAATTGAAAAGTTTAGTTGAGAGTTTCAACAGCTTCACCAATATCTGCGATGTTATTAATTACAGATAAGGTTAAGTCCTGGTTATTACGATAATTGGTGAATTTTTTTTAAATCCATAGCCACGGAAGGGAGAGGAGGAACAGAGTCAATAATGTCAATTTAAAACATACCGGAAGGTGATCAGAAGAAAGGTCATTAATTACAGTAGAAACAATAAGGCAGGGTAGATTTGGGGGAAGAGCAAGGTTATTAATAGAGTTATGAGTATTAGGCTCTGTGCTGATGTGTGTTAGGAATGGCGCATGTGAGCTTAGATTTAGGTATTGAACTAAATTATGCAGTGAAGCACCACACTAAGAGTTGTTGTGGCAATTCCAGCAGATGGTCTTTTCATTTTGACATTGTAGTCGCCAACAAAAAAGTAGTATTGGTGTTGAGAAAAAAAGATGAGTAAGACGAGCAAGATAGTGATTAATATGTGAAGCATAAATAGAGACTAAGTTAATGTTAATATACTGAAGCTGTATAATTAAACTTGTGTATTCAATATTGTTCTAATAGTCCAAGAGCCGACAGCACAAAAACCTAAGGTATCGAGCACGAGAAAAAAAAAAGCCTTTTATTTTACGGAAGAGTTGTAATATTGGAATCTAATTATCCGTGTCTGTCGGAAGTGAAGGGGTGCAGAAGCCAAAAATTAATATCACTACTGGTTGACTCCTAGGTTATCATTGTGTTTGCCATACAATCATTTCATACCTTTTACTGTATGGCAAGCACAATAATAAACATACGAGTGAACCACCAGTGGTATTAATTTTTGCCTTCTGCACCTCTTTCTTTCTTTCTAACCGATCACCAGGCCCCTACCTGCCGAGTTATCTCAGCTTAACAGGTTAGACACCTGGTATCGGGGAGGACGACCGCCTAATTGTCACGTAACGGCAATAAACTTTGCTTCGCATGCCATCATTTCTGCAGTACTTGCTTGTCGTTGAGCATACTTTGTTTCGCCTGTTAATTAATGGTACATCCTGTTGTTTGAACTGCAAATGGCTTCTCCAGTTGGTCTCGTAATTTAGAGCCTTGATCAGATGACGAGACTTTCACCTGGCAAGGCACCTCCAGAGGTATAATTCACAGGTAACTTGGAGGACTTTGCACCCACAACGGATTTTACATGCACCAGGCGCCATCACTTCCGACAGACACGGATAATTAGGTTCCAATATTACCACCTCCCGTAAAATAAAAGTTTTTTTTTTTTCTCGTGCTCGATATCTTAGATTTTTGTGCTGTCGGCTCTTGGATTATAAGTGTTGCTCTGTGTTTGATAGTGAAGTATGTGATGTTTGGTGTAAATTGAAGTGCTACCTCTGTGCCATGCTATCGGCACGGGGAGTTATATGATCATTTTCTCGATTCAATTATAGAAAATTTTCTGTTTTAAAGATCAGCGATAAAAGATTAAAAATTGAGCAAAGAGCTGACGTCTGGAAGAGGGGTTAAAGAGCCATGCGAGAGACGAAGTCTAACTGTAGTCTAAACTAAATAAGAGTGAGAATAATGAAAATTAAATATAGAAAAGGGTTTAGGATAGGATTAAAAATAGAAATACAACTAATTTTTTTATTATATATAATAATTTTCTTAAAAAAGAGGAAAATAAGTAAAATAATATAATGGTCAATTGTTTAAAACAATCGAGATGAAAGGCGAAATTTTTAAGACAAGGCATTCACTAAATAGCTATACATTTTGTTCTGATGCTGTTTTTTTTTTTTTTTTTTTTTTTTTTTTTTTTTTTTTTTTTTTTTACTGTATTTTGTATTTATTTTTATGGTATCGAAAATCTTATCGAGATTTTTCCATCTAATAATGAATTGATTTGAAAGAATTTCTAAAATATTATTATAATATGTAAATGTACTGCTAAACTTTTTTTAGTATATTTTTCTTATTTTTTAACTTGCGACCAAGTTAGGTAAGACATCTTAAAGTTCAATTGTGTTTACTCCGAAAAGTGCAAAATACAAAATGGAAATTATTGAACTTGTAGTTCGTTTGAAGTAGGCGTCGTTTTTGGCTTGACAGTCCAATAACGGAGGTGGCAAGCAAGCCTTACGTCACATGTTTAAAGGCTCTTGCTCCGTAAGTGAAAAGATAATAACGATCAAAATTTAAACTTGCCACAAGTACCTCTTACTCTTTTTTCCCTTCTAAATTCGATACTGTGAAAAGAAATTTCTTTTTTTACGATTGCGGTTCAGTTCTGTACTTTTGTACCATTGGCTGTCGTTTATTAAAATATTAACATTAATGTCAAATAATTTTACTTTTTTTTTCTTTTTTGATTAACAGGATGATTTTGGAATTACGAAATTCAGTTTGTAAATATCTACACCTTGATGCAATGGACAAGCCTATTGTACTTACAATCCATAAAAAATTTCTGATATTGTGAAACGAAGATAAAAATGATTTGAAATTTGATGGAACATTATAAAAAAATACACATTATAAAAAAATAATAATAATAAAATAAAATAAACCAATTGTTGATTTAGCAGTATTATACCAGTAGCCATTCAGAATAATTACATAATGAGTGCTGTTTGTATTCTAAACAATAATTTATATATTTTTTAATTCAATTCTGGTTTCAGTATTTTTATTTTTCGAATGCATTCTCTACACCGTTTTGTTAGTGTCCATGTTTCTGCTCCGTAAGTTAATGCAGGTAAAATACATTATTCAAATGAAAAAAACTTCTTTAAACACCATAAAATAAGTTAACTGCGCAAGGCCTTTCGAAAGAACTTAGTCTTTCTTCGTCAGGCGGCGGCACGACTGAAGGGGAATGCGGGAGGGAGAGGGAGCAAGCAGAAGGAACAGCCAATAGGAAAGAAGAAGGCAACAGCCAATCACGGAAGAGCATAAACAAAACTAGATAGACAATGAAGGAGAGGAAAGGAAGAAGGGGGGAAGGGAAATGGGAAAAAAGCGGGGTAAATTAAAAAATTAACTAAAAGGAGAGATTAAAATGAAAAAAAAAATTTACCCTTTTTAGACACATTTTTAAAAATAGAAACATGAAATTTGCTGAGGGGATTTTTGAAGGGATGTATAAGGTGCCGTGTGATGTCTTTTTACGCTCAATTCATTAGAATTTGATTCATAAGCAATTAACTTCTCAGGAAGACCCTTTTTTTCGTTCCCAGATCTCCGACTTCGGAAAAATCGGTTCAAATTGCCGTTTTTGATTGTTTTTTACCATATTTTGTGCACTTATCAAATAATTGACCTTCACGGCACCTTGTGCACTTTTTAAATAAGAGAATCTGCGAGTGTCATGTGTTTGAGAGCAAAAGTGAATTTTAAAAAAATCGGAAAACAAGCAGTTTGAATCGAAATACACCCTTAAAAACAATCAACAAAGACATATTTTTTCCCACATGGTTGAGGCTTATGAATTGCATTATGTTTGAAATAGTGTAACATCATTAAAATAGCCTATAACAGATTTTTTGGGGTATATCATAATTCTATATCGGAATTCTTTTTGGTATTCCTATAAAGGAATTGTAATGGCTACTTAATAAATACACTACAAAAAATGCATCCCACATATGCATTATATTCGAAATCGGTAACATCATTAAAATGCCCTATAAAAGATTTGTTCGCATATATCATATTTCCTTATCGAAATACTTTTTTGGGTCCCTATAAACAAACTGTAATGGCTATTTAATCAATACTCTACAAAATGCATATTGCTTCCCACATGAGTGAGAATTGTAAATTGCATTATGTTTGAAATAGTGCAACATCATTAAAGTACCCTATAAAAGGTATTTTGGCATATATCATAATTCTTCATCGGAATTCTCTTTGGCGTTCTTATAAACGAACTTTAAAATGGCTACTCAGTCAATACTCTACAAAAAATTTGCATCCAACATGTGCATTGTGTTGAAATAGTGTAACATCATTTAAATACCCTATGAAAGATTCTTTGCATGTATCATAATTCTTTATCGGAAATCTTTTTTCATCCAAACAAATGAATTATATTGACTACATAATCAGTACTTTAAAAAAACGTATTGTTTCCCACATGAGTAAGGCATATAAATTTTATCATGTTTGAAATATATCACAATTCTTTATCAGAATTATTTTTGGTATTTCTATAAACGAACTATAAAGACTACTTAATCAATACTCTACAAAAATTTGCATCCCACATGTTCATTAAGTTTGAAATAGTGTAACATCATTAAAATATGATATTAAAGATTTGTTCGCATATATCATAATTCTTTACAGGAATTCCTTTTGGCGTCCCTATAAAACAGAATAAAATGGCTACTTAATCAATAATCTACAAAAAAGTATTGCCTCCCATGTGAGTAAGACATATAAATTTCATTATGCATAAAATTTATCCTGATTCTTTATCGGAATTATTTTTGGTGTCCCTATTAAACGAACGGTAATGGCTACTTAACCAATATCCTACACAATATAAGTTTCTTCCCACATAAGCGAGGCTTGTATATTGCATTAGGTTTGAAATAGTGTAACATCATTAAAATACCCACAAAATGATTTTTGGCAATATAATAATTCTTTATTGGAATTTTTTTTGGCGTTCCTATAAACGATCTACAATGGCTACTTTATCAATACTCTACAAAAAAATTTGCATCTCACATGTGTAGTATGTTTGAATTAGAGTAACATCGTTAAAATAACCCATGAAATATTTTTTCGCATATGGTGAATTCCATTTTGTGACAGACATGACTGAGAGAACTTTTTTGTTCATCTTTAAGTACTAAATATTAATTGATAGTTAAAAAATTGCAAGGGGTGATGTAAATATAGGCCTTATGCTATATAAAATCACTAAAATTTTAATTCAAGGAAAAACTTAATTTAATTGGGGGTTAAAACCTGCCGTGACAGACATGACAAAATTTAGACATAGATTTTGACTAGACACATATTATTATCATTTGCTCTTAATTGGCATGCATACCAACTCCAGATTTTTTTAGGAAACAAAATAAGACTTGGATATGTGAAGCAGAAAGAAAATTATTGAAAAATTTGTAAATAGAAAAATATTAGAAAATATTTATCAGCGTGACAGACATGACAAAGTTTTGTGACAGACATGACACGTGTACAATTTTCTATGAATTTAAATATTTTTTTCCTTAAATATTACTTTCTTTACTTTTATCACAACTTGGAGATTACAATATGATATAACATTGGTATATTATGTTAAAATAATCACAAAATAAGTTATAAAAAATATTTAAAATTTATAAAATCCCTTGGAAGTGACTAGTGTTGGAGTTGAAACATTTGCTATTGGCAGATTATCTTTTAATTAGTAGAAAACTTTAGATTGTGTACGTTTCACATCAAGAAATACTATAGTCATCAATTCCAAGTTAAATAATAATAACTTTCAAATCACAAGATTAAAGCAAAACTGCTTGAAAAAATAATTGTGACAGATAATATATCTGAAACAAAAAAATTGGTATCAACAAAATTATCTGGTAACTATTACATGCATTCTAAATTTAAGCATTTTGTTGAGTTGAGTTGTAAAGAAATATTATTGGCACCAACACTAAGTTAAACAAGTTGGAAATTGCACGTAAACGTAGCAAATGAGGTGCGTTCGTACGATAATGAAGTTTTAAAAATATTCAGATCTTGCTGATATAGTAGAGCGTACTCCGGATACAGTATAGTAGTCGAAATGTTTACGTTTCTGTAAATATGCAGAAAGGAATTTTCATTACACCTCAGCAACGTATATCTTATTCATAAAATGTGAAATAGTTGAATATAATTAAAACACGTACCAAACCATGTTTCCCTGTATAGCATTTTATAGTGGAATACTTTTGTGTGGCCCTGTAATTTAATAATAAAAATTCTTTGCATCACAGATTGTACAGAATGCATATTTTAATATATATTTCACATATTCATGCCAATTCTATTATGTTCGGATGAGTATAACATCATTAAAATGCATTTGAAACTTTTTCCCCATTGACCGTAATGTAACGGACTCCTTTTGATTGTCCCTGTAATTGATCTATGCATCCGATTTTCATAACATTTGAAATGACTCGACAAAATTACGCAATAATTATATGTTTTAAATTTCAAACGAATAAAATGCATTTAAAACTTTTTTCCCTATTGACCGTAATGTAACGGAATCCTTTTGAATGTCCCTGTAATTGATCTATCCATCCGATTTTCATAAAATTTGAAATGACTCAACAAAATTATGTTATAATTATGTATTTTAAATTTCAAACGATTCGGTTAGGTAGTTTTTGCGTTGTTATATGCGGACAGACGGACAGACAGACAGACAGACAGACAGACGGACGGACGGACCGAGCGGCAACAATAGGTGCTACGTATTTACATAATTACGAACGCATCTAAAAATTATAAAAATAACTTTCTAGGAAAGAGATTAAGGTAAAGTTGCTTGAAAAACTAATTGTGACAGACATAACTAGCGTGACAGACATGACAAATGTGACAGACATGACAAAATGTAATGCTTTGTATTTCACTCAAATTTTAAATTTATCTTTCAATTTTTTTATGAACTGTTCCTTTTGACATATAAAAAGAGAAAATAAAGTGTTAATAATTTATATCAAGTAGATTTTCTTGAAAATAAAAAAATCGACATTTTCTGTGACAGACATGACACGAAGACTAATATAAAGTTTGGGGGCAATAGCAAAATAATTAAAATATTTCAGGTAAAAACTTTGGTGTTTTTAAACATACTGTTAGTCATTTTTTAAAAAGATATATTTGTTTCAAAGATCTATGTGATATTTAAATGCTTCAAGAGACATTAAACAAGAGATAAAAATAGCAGATTTTTGATTTCAAAGTTAGTCTTGCTAATAATTAACTATAAAAATTTATTTTTACAATTATCTTATTATGTCTGGTTATTTTCATGAAATTTTACTTATTTTCTATCAATTGGAACAAAAAAATACTAATTTAGTTCAAATTAAAAAAATGATGTCCATGTCGCATTTTCATGGAATTCACCATATGTCATAAATCTTTATCGGAATTCCTTTTGGCGTCCTAATAAACGAACTATAATGGCTTGTTAGTCAATACACTCTAAAGAAAAAAAGAAAAAAATTGTTTTTTACATGACAGAAGCATGTGAATTTTATTATATTTGATATAGTGTAACATAATTAAAATGCACTAAAAAAACTCTTTCACCATCCTCTTCTTTGCAATGAAATACTTTTCAGTGTCTCTGTAAAAAAATTGGAATTGCTATATTTCATACACTGTAATAGATTACTGTTTGTCGTTCATATTAATGATATATATGTACCAATATTATTGTAACTAAGATAATGTGACAACATTAAAATAAACAGTAAAAACGATTCCCATTGATTATATTGAATCGGAATGTTTTTGTGCATCCCAGTAAATTAACAAAATATAGTATATAATCCCTCTCAATAATAAAATTAATTGATAAACCAAATAAGATAACAATTAAAAGTTAACCCGAGCCTTTACTCGAGTTAGAGCACGGGCAGGCACACGGCAAGACTATTTTAATTCATAGACACTTTCAGCTGTGTTACAAAGGATTAAGCTGAGAGCTTATATCAATTTCGTGAACTGGCCAATCGCATCTGGCCAGTTCGCGAATTGGCCGGCCAATTCTAGAATTAGCCAGTCATTTTTAAACGTTACTGGCCAGTTCGGGAATTGGCCAATTTCGGGTTTTGGCCGCAACATATATATATCTATGTAATACCACTAAAAACCAATGTAAATTATCATCAACTTTTGTGAATATACAAATTATGAGCCGTACTAAAAAAGAAGTAAAAATATAAATTTACATGCAATTAATTAATTTTCATAGGGCAACTTACAGTTTTTATGGTGTGTGTTAGGTAACATTTATTAATTTTTAAAAATTTAAATAACTAACTTTCATTTTCAAATTTTAATGTTTAATTCTAAAATAATTTTACTTTAATATTTATAATTTAATATTTAATCCTTAATTTAATTATCTAAAAAAAATAAAAATAATTTTATTAAATTTTTTTTTAAAGATCGTCTATATAAATTTAAATAAATTAAATATCTTAACTCTAATATTTACCTAATTAATATTTTTAAACGTAATTTACCATAATAACTTTCAAATATATTTTCTAACGATCTTTTATTCAATAGTTAATTATCCACTAGCAGGGGAGACCGAGCTTAGCTCGGTCAAAATTAACTTTGTGTTCAACTCGATATAGTATTTTCACTGTATCATTAACTCTGTATTATTACTGTAAAACATGTTTATAATAGTATTATTTAGAAAAACAATCAATAAGAAAACTATGTTTTTATGCGCATATTTATAAATTTTATTTTATTTTAAATTTTACAACGAAAGGACATCGATCTAAATCACTTTTTTAGCTCGACTCTGATTGGTTTAACCATGCATCTCGAATCCTCTTAAGAATGTATAAAAAAATTCTTTACATTCTGAAAGACAATATATTTTGCTAGATATAGCCAAATTTGGAGGCATTCTTTCATTTGGCTGCAAATACGTGTTTTGGTTTTCGTAATTTTTATAGTCGATTTTTTGGCCATATGTCGCCAATATTTTGTCAAATATCACCAAGTTATTGGCTTTTGCCATATTCTCGTGACCCTGACCCGTATTACCCAAAATGAGCCACTAATCAAATTTGATCAAGCATGTGACATAGCTCAATCGTCTTCAGGTAATCAAAAACAGTAGAATATAAAATTGAATCAAAATCGTTCAAGCCATTTTTTAGGTAAAATTAGCTTGGCAGCATTCAGCAATGAAGCGAAATGACCCACTAATATAATTTTGTTTAACATGCGACTCAGCCCAATAGTCTTCTCGTGACAAAAAACGTTTTGTTTCAAAATTTAGGTAAAATTGATTGAGTCGTTATTGTATATAATTAGAATGACCCTAGCTCATTAAGACCCAAAATGACCCACTAATAGAATTTTCGCGAGCATGTGTCCAAGCCAAATGGTTTTCTCTTGCTCAAAAACGATATAATACAAAGTATAGTCAAAATGGTGAGTACCATTTTCTATATAAAATTAGCATGACCCATCATGACCAACAAATGACCCTTATAATCGAAATCTCTTAAACGTGTGGCCTAGCTCTTTAGTTTTAGCTATGTTACAGGCCAAACCCGATTTTAGGCCAAACTAGATTAGCCTAGGCCAAACTAGTTTATCCTAACGCCCATAGGATAGACTAGTTTTTCCTAGGCCAAACCGGTCTATCCTAACGCCCATCGGATAAACTAGTTTTTCCTAGGCCAAACCGGTCTATCCTAACGCCTATCGGATAAACTAGTTTTTCCTAGGCAAAACTAGTCTATCCTAAGGCCCGTAGGACAATCTAGTTTTTCCTAGGCCAAACTAGTTTGGCCTAACTCTTATAGGATAAACTAGTTTAGCCTGCTGTTTATTGGTCTGAACTAGTTTCTCCTAGGCCGATCTAGTTTATCCTAGGCCAATTCAATTTGGCGTGATTTTATTGAATTCAATGGCGCCACAGCGCCAACATTCTAGTTTGTCCTAGGCTGATCTAGTTTATCCTAGGCCAATTTAATTTTACGCGTTTTTAGCTGGCAAGTGTCAAAGCCTGAGAAATAATGGGCTCGCAGGTTCTGTATGTATGAATGTACGTATATATGTACGAATGTACGTATGGATGTACGTGCGTATGTATGTAACACGATAACTCGTGATAGAAATATCCGATTTGCCTCAAATTTTGGACGTACGCTCATTGATATAAGGTACTTTTCTGATTAATTTTGGGAATTCATTGGATAAGAATAAAGGGAAGTGAAAGGGAAGCTAATCCCCCACCGTTAATTTAGAAAAATGGATTTTTGATGCAGAATTATCAGTTTTCATTTAAAATTTTAGATATAGGATCATTCTGACCAGGGGCCTCCATGATTAGTTGTGGATGTTTATTGTTTAAGTGTAAAAAAAGGGCAATGTCGGTTACCCCCCCCCCGTATAATTTATATAAATGGTTTTTGACGCAGAATTTACGGATATGCTTCACATTTGTATATAGGTTCTTTCTGATAAGGCGATTCCCTGAATAGTTTGGGGGGTTTAATGGTTAAGTATGAAGGGAAAAATGAACGATTACCCTCTTACATAGAAAAAACTAGTTTATCATATGGGCATTTACATAAACAAGTTTGGTGTAGAAAAAACTAATTTATCCGATTGGCATAAGGATAAAATAGATATAATCCAAAATTTGAAGCGAATCGGATATTTCTATCACGAGTTATCGCGTTACGTACATACGCACGTACATACATACGTACATTCGTACATACATACGCACATTCATACATACAGAACCTGCGAACCCATTATTTCTCAGGCATTGACGGCTGCTAGCTAAAAGCACGTAAAATTAAATTGGCCTAGGATAAACTAGATCAGCCTAGGACAAACTAGAATGTTGGCGCTGTGGCGCCATTGAATTCAATAAAATCACGCCAAATTGAATTGGCCTAGGATAAACTTGATCGGCCTAGGAGAAACTAGTTCAGACCAATAAACAGCAGGCTAAACTAGTTTATCCTATAAGAGTTGGGCCAAACTAGTTTGGTCTAGGAAAAACTATATGGTCCTACGGGCCTTAGGATAGACTAGTTTGGCCTAGGAAAAACTAGTTTATCCGATGGGCGTTAGGATAGACCGGTTTGGCCTAGGAAAAACTAGTTTATCCGATGGGCGTTAGGACAGACCGGTTTGGCCTAGAAAAAACTAGTCTATCCGATGGGCGTTAGGATAAACTAGTTTGGCCTAGGGCAATCTAGTTTGGCCTAAAATCGGGTTTGGCCTGTAACAGCATGCCGAAAAACATTAGATACAAAATTTAGATAAAATCGATTGAGCTGTTTTTTAGATATAGTTGGTTTGACCCTGACCCCTTATAATCCAAAATGACCCATTGATCGAATTTTCACAAAAATCTGTCCTAACCCAATGATTTTCTTGTGACCGAAAACGATAAAATACAAAATTTAATCAAAATTGCGCGAAACGTTGTCAAGATAAAATTAGAATGACCCAAAAGTGGCCCACCAATCGAAATTTCTCGAACATGTGACCTACCCCAATGATTTTCTCATGCCAAAAATATGTTGTATGCAAAATTTCTTTAAAATCGCCCCACCCATTCTTTAGATATAGCTTGACCTTGACCCATTAAAACCCACAAATGACCCTTATAATTGAAAGCTCTCGAATATGTGACTTAGTCCATTAGTTTTCTCGTTTCTAAAAATTGTTACATACAGAATTTCGTTAAAAATGATCCTGCCGTTCTTTAATTATACATAGCTTGACCCAGACCCTTTATGATCCAAAATGACCCATTAATCGAAATTTTTCGAACATGTAACCTAGTCCAATGATTTTATCGTGCCAAAAAAAAATGTTGCATACAAAATTTCATTAAAATCGATCCACCTGTTCTTTAGATATAGTTTGACCATGACCCATTATGACCCATCATGACCCACAAATGACCCTCATAGTCGAAATCTCTCAAACATGTGATTTAGCCCATTAGTTTTCTCATGTCAAAAAACTGTCACATACAAAATTTCGTTATAATCCATCACGCCGTTCTTTAAATATAAATAGCTTGACCCAGACTCTTAATGACCCAAAATGACCCATTAATCGAAATTTTTCGAACATGTAACTTAGTCCAATGATTTTATCGTGCCAAAAAAATGTTGCATACAAAATTTCGTTAAAATCGATCCACCTGTTCTTTAGATATAGGTTGACCATGACCCATTATGACCCACAAATGACCCTCATAGTCGAAATCTCTCAAACATGTGATTTAGCCCATTAGTTTTCTCATGTCAAAAAACTGTTACATACGAAATTTCGTTATAATCCATCACGCCGTTCTTTAAATATAAATAGCTTGACCCAGACTCTTAATGACCCAATATGACCCATTGAAATTTTTTCTCGAACATGTAATCTAGCCCAATGTTTTTCTCGTGCCCGAAAACCATAGAATGCAATTTTTAGTCAAAATTGCGTGAGAAAATCGCTAGATAAAAATAGCATGACCCACAATGACCCCAAGAATGACCCACTTACCGAATTTTCTCGAACATTTTACCTAACCCAATGGTCTTCTTGTAATCCATAACGATACAATATAAAATTTGGTCAAAATCGTTAGATCCGTTTTTTAGATAAAAATGGCTTGACCCATAATGACCCCAAAATGACCCACTAATCGAAATTTTTCGAACATGTGACCCATCCCAATAGTTTTCTCGTGCCAAAAAACGATTGGATACAAAATTGCCTTAAAATCCACCCAGCCGTTCTCTAGATATAAATAGCTTGATCCTGACCCATTGTGACCCAAAATGACCCAGTAATCGAATTTTCCCGAACATGGGACCTAGCCCAATGGTCTTCTCGTGCCCGAAAATGGTAAAATCCAAATTTTTGCGAAAATCGTTAGAGCCGTTTTTGAGATAAAATTTACCCACACACACACACACACACACAATTTTTGCTCACATTATAGTATAAGATAACCGCTGATCTTGGCCAACGTTCGTCTTTGGCGCGCGTTTGATTTTGGCTCAGCGTAGCGCATTTTTACCGCTCTTCGGAAGGACGCTTAAGGAAGGGACGCGATTTCTTCTCTTGGCCGTGAATTTTCAGAGAGTGCGGACGTGTGGACTTCCCCTGGTTTGTTGTGTTTCAGATTTCGGCATTCCGGGGAAGGTCTACATTGTCCAAACGAGAAGATATAAGATAACCGCTGATCTTGGCCAACGTTCGTCTTTGGCGCGCGTTTGATTTTGGCTCAGCGTAGCGCATTTTTACCGCTCTTCGGAAGGACGCTTAAGGAAGGGACGCGATTTCTTCTCTTGGCCGTGAATTTTCAGAGAGTGCGGAAGTGTGGACTTCCCCTGGTTTGTTGTGTTTCAGATTTCGGCATTCCGGGGAAGGTCTACATTGTCCAAACGAGAATAAAAACGATTGTTTTGTACTCATAAAATATTAGCCACTCTTAATAATCTTTTATATATTCAAATAAGTTCTAATAATATGACTTGGTGAAGTTTTACTATCATTTGTCTTCTGGTGATGGGCTAAACTGGCCAACAGCTAGAGTTTGATGTTCCCCTCTATCGAAATCCTGCACGCAGATAGTTGACTACCATGGGTAATGGTGTGTGATTCCTGCTGCTCTCATCCATACACAGTGTGAATGCACAAGGTTGTAACTGCCTTACGTGATCAGGTATGGATTTGATTTATTATCTGCTGGGGCTATGCAAAATCCAGATCGACGCGGCCACTAAATCAGCAATATATGGCTGAAGAACTTTCAGATTAATAGTGCTGCATTAATATAAATATTGAGATCAGAGAATTTCCTTGTCCAATACAAAATGTTCTATTGACCGATAGTGAACTATAAACTGCTACATAACAAAGAACTTAGTGGTTAAGGAAGGTTTTTAGATTCACCATCATGAATGGTTTATTTAATTAAGATCTTTTCATATTTGTATTAACAAGAGCATCTGATACCCGCTCCAGCTATAAATGATTACTTTATGTATATTATTTTTTTTTAAGCATCTATGTAAATTGATCTCGTAGCAAAATTAATGTTATGAAATGATTATACGTTATTGGCATGTCACCACAGGAGAACCATTCTTTGGCAGTCATACTTTATGTTGTTTATTTTTGTCTTTTTGGGATCTGCGCAGATTCAGAAATTACTTATGTTTATATATGTGCTTCAATAAAATATTTAGTGTTTATAATGTAGTGTTTCTTTGATGTGTTAAAATGTGTATTATTTTGTACAATACTCTCTAAATGATCGAGAAATCTTTGACGTCGGCCATCTACACTTTGTTTACCGGTTCAGGTGAGTGTTTTGTATTAATCAATTTTCCACCCTGTTGTTTATTTCCCTCTTCTACGCGCGCAATGTACTGCCACTACTTAAATACAACTTTAAATTAATAACTTAATATTCCTTTTCTTATAACTCCTGTTTAACCCCTTTAAAATAAGCAATATTCATATACTTCTTTCTTTTTATTTTCTCATTACATAGCAGTGTGCACTTCCAATGATTTTCGGAAAATGTGAAATTAAGTTGTTCATTTAAAGAAATCCTTGATAATATTTTGTTCAAAAAAAATTCTTTGATACAATATTAAAATATTATATTAGTGTCATCAGAATTGTAGATGTGTCTTCTTTTTGCTTCGGGGTGTAACCAATAGTTTTTGCAATCAAAATAACATAGTTAGGATACAGAACTTTGTCATAAAATATCTTTTGGCAATTCAGATCTTGCAGCGTTGCAACTGCTTCAGTCCCGAAATTGGAAAAAAAAATGCTACAATTTTTTTTTTCTGCAAAATGGTTAAAAGAACAATTTTGGCCTAGCTCGGATAGTCTAGACTCTACTGTATTATTCATTTTGAATAAAAAGAGTTTAATCTAAAGAAAATAGAAATAGATGACTCACCTTTTCATTTGGCGTCGATGTGAGTTTGATTGAATTTTCCCGTTCTAACTCCTGAAATCATTTAAAAAGAAAATCAATTAGTATATGACATCAAACGCTTAGTATGAAATATTATACGCAACATTTCAAAAAAGATAAAAGGGTAATGTCAGGTTCTGAGAAAACATCTGCGGTAGAACTGGAATTTATGTTATTTGTTATCTTAATATCTTATGTATTGTATAGGCTGTGTACTGAAATTTCAAGGTGACATTCTTTCTTTGTCTAAAGCGGGGGTGAACATGTGAACATGCACAGGTGCAGCGAGATGAAAGAAGAAGATGACAGAGGGGAGTGTTTGACCTTCTGGGACTTCTATTGAAGAAGGGAAATAACGGATTTCCACGAATAGGGGGGTTTCCATTGGGGAAGTGCAGGAATGGAGAAGAGCAGTTTTTTGACGGAGATAGTCAGTTGCGAGTGCGTACCTGGAGAGCAGTGGTAGGCAGAGGTCCCTGTAGGCAGTGCTCGGGTCGAAGTGCGAAGCCTGAGAACCCATGTGTCGGGAGATTCGAAATTGATTTCCGATAGAGTTAATCTAACGTATATAGAGTGAGAGGGAGAAGGTGTAATTTGAACAGTACACAGCCAACTTTATACTGTATTTAATTTAATGTTGAACCGGATCACTTATATCCGAGTTGTAACTGTATATAGTGTATTATAGTGTGTACATAGAGTATAAATAAACTGTTAATTTAGTTAATTGACAGCTTTGGTGTTCATTTACACAATCCTCACAGTGGGTGACCGATATCACCTAATAATATCGGTGGTGGCAGCTATAACTACTACGGACTTTCTTCAAACTTGTTTGGGCTAAGAGGAACGTCCGACAGGTAACACGCAATTCATGTTTAAAAGATCATAATTTGAAGTAGTAATTTTAATGTCAGTGTCAAGAGAAATCGACAATGATAACACGAATTACAGTAACTATTTTATATCTTTCTAAATATTGTGGCTGCAATACGGAGTGTCCTGAAAAAGACTAAACGATTTTAAAAATCAATAACTTGCAAACTTAACAGATACAGTCGAGTCTCTATAAAACGAAATCCATTGTTCCTGTAAAAAATTCGTTATATAGAGAAATTCCTTGAATAGAGAATGACGCTTACATTCCTATTTAATATATAAATTTTGAACAAATATTATTTTTAATGTGTTTAATTAAGAATTTGAAATGTTTTACTCTAAATGTTATCCTAATATCCCATTTCTTATTTATTTAAACAGTTTCAAGAAAGAGAACCGACATTTATTTGAAAGCTTAACGAAAATCACAAAAAAAAAAAAAAAAAAAAAAAAAAAAAAAAAAGACGCACTAATTTTAGGCGAAGAAATCTGTAATTTTGTTTTGGTTTCAAAATTGTTAAACTTTCGTAACAATGTTCAAATTTTAGCGAAGAATAAAAAATTGTAGAGGGAGCATTTTCAACTACAGTCGAGTCTCTATATAACGAAACCCATCGTTCTCGTAAAAAATTCGTTATATAGAGAAATTCGATGTATAGAGAATGATGTTAAAAATCGTATTTAATGTGTAAATTTTGAACAAATATTATTTTTATCTTTTTAATTAAGAATTTGAAATATTTAAAAGTATATATTAACCTAACATTTTATTTCTTAGTTATTTAAGCAGTTTCAAAAAAGAGAACATACATTTATTTGAAAGCTTAAGGAAAATCAAATAAGGAAGACTTGCATTAATTTCAGATGAAGAAATCTGTAATTTTTTGTTGTTTTGGTTTTAAAATTGTTATATCCTTAAAAAGAAAAAAGAAGGCTCAAATTTTAGCAAGCAATGAAAAATTGTAGTTAACATTTTCTTCCATTTGAAGGCTTCTCTTATGTGCCTCTCATTGATTCCTCTCTTATATGTGTAACAATATAATTGACTCTGTTTTGAGTAGGATGATGAAAGATGTGTGGGTGGGATGAATTCGTTGAATTTAAAGAGCATGCACTGAACGATAAATCAAAAATAAGTTATGGAAAATTGATTCGAAATGATTTCGAAGCTTTTTTAAAACTGAATAAATTAAGACCAATTTATGAAAAAATTCGTTATATGGAGATAGATATTTCGCTATATAGAGGCTGTTTTTAATGTAATCATGCGAAAAGGGGACCGTTCCTATAAAAAAAAATTCGTTATATAGAGAAATTCGATGTATGGAGTTTCGTTATAGAGAGACTCGACTGTATGTATTTGTTGCAGAATTTTGTCGGGTCATTTCAAATTTTTATGAAAATTGGATTTATAACTCCAACATAGGGACAGTCAAAAGTATCCCTTTACATTAAGGCCTATGGGAAAAAATAGTTTCAAGTGCTTTTTGATGATGTTACACCCGTTCGAACAAAATGGAATCGATATGCATTTATGAAGTAAATTAAAATACAAATGATGTAGAATATGCCGCTCAAAGAATAGTTATTATTAATTTACTAACTCCAGACACAATCTCATTAAAGAAAAAATCTTCTCGAAATTAACTTTAAAATTAAAAGCTTATTAACGAAATAGATCAAACCACACCCATATGAAACGAGCGCATTTACTTCAAAGCGTTTCCCCCCTGTACAACTGTAACTCCATGCTAGCACGTTCGTCTTCAAACTTGGGTCGGTTGTTCGATCCCCGCGACTGTCTATTTTACTTTTTCAAACTTTCTTGAATTGGCGGATATTTTATCTCTTGGAACGGAGAAAAAATGAACGAAAATCCGTCAATTGACAGAAAATTACTGGCAGCACTGCTGCCAGTAAATTTTCCGTTAAGAGAAGAAAGTTTTTTGAGGGTGTATCTCAAGAGGCGACTATTGTTATTTAAGAAACACCGTGTTCCGTAGAGATATTGATACTACATCACTCAAAAGTCAATTATCCAAAACATTTATAAAATCATGTACAACATTCATAATCAAATAGTTGCAGAGTTATATCAGTCTAAGAGGTCTGGGATCCCATCCACTATAAACGGCTTAAGTATGCTTTTCTGGTTGATAATGAAGACTGAGATTCAATCACTCTGCAACTAAATTTAAACCTTTGAGATCTTAATCATACTGTTATTTCTAATACTTTCTATTTTCTCTCATTTTTAACTAATTTAACCATATCTATACGCTTTTCTTTTTATGGCTCTCTAATGGCTCAGCAAGTCCAAATATCTTTTTATCCGCAACTGAGGTAGTTCACAAGGCACTTATATTATTCCACTGTTCCATTTTTCCCTCCGATTCCTCATAATTTGATTTTTTTTAATTTCTTTATATTAAAAGAAAAAGAAAAAGAAAGAAAACAGTCATAAAATTATTGTTATTTTGCTACAAAAAATGACATTTAAAATCTTTCTTTCTTTCTTTTTTAAATCAAGATGAGTAAAACGTTTAAAAAAAAAACTCATCCATGATCCAATAAATTACAGCTCTTTCCTGAGAAGCAAAATACACTCTTTCGTTTTAAGAGTGTCCCATATTGAAGATTTTTGAACTGAGTTCAAAGTGGTATGTTTACTTGAAACAGTGTCAATTATTTAAAATTGTGATGCCTACTTTAGAAAGTAATAACTATACTTTGCCTTTTGCCTGCTCCCTCCCACCCACAGATACATTTAAAAAATTCATTTCGAACGATTCATTAGATGACAGTCAGACATCTTAAAAAATTCACCATTATGCTAGCTTGGAATTGTAAAGTTGGAAGAAAACTATTAATTCTAGTTAAGCTTTCGAAAACGGTCATGCAAGAGATATTTTAAACACTTTCATTAACCAGAAAGTAAATTTACAGCTTTTCAGAAAGTTGGAAATGAAACACGCGAATCTTCGATTCCTTGGGCTAATTTCGTTAAAAGTTTCTTTAAGTTAAAGCTTCCGTTTATAATACATACTTCCGATAATTTAATTGAAAGTGCAAATTTTAATTAAACTACTCCATATTCGACAAAAAAAAAGTGGTGGACGTGGCGGTTTAAAAATAAAAAATGAAATTATATAAGCAAAAATTCTATTAATTTTCCTCTGATAGGTGTAATTAATTTTTAAAAATTGAAACGGCATTTAATTACAAACAGCATTATTGCTGATGTTAAAACAGAATTTTAACAAAAATGATTGCGTTCATGAGATTTAGCGACATTTTTATATTCTAAAATAAAGGACATTTTAAAATCATAATTATACTTTCACACAATTGTAAAATCATTATTCTATGTTATAGATACTTTTTTTCCTGTAAGTTAATAATTTAAATCTCTAGACAAGGACTTTAATAATTTTCCGCTGAATAGAAATTAATTTTAAAAAATCAATATGTTTATTGATTCATTACAAACTGTAGTAACAATAATGTTAAATCAGAACCTTATCAAGAATTGTTACGTTTGTAAATCTATCGATATTTTTAAAATGCATGGTTAAACCTTATAGACCGGGAGGCGACAGCACATAAAATCACTTCATTGAGTTCTTGGATAAAAATCTAGGATTAGTGAAATCTCGATTTGCATAACACAACACAATCGGTCTTCCAATTCCTATCTTAGTAGAAAACACCGAAAAACTCAATTTTAGCTGTTCACTAGGAGGTTTACCATTATGCTTTCCTACACTCAATGGGAAGTACCATACCTACCATATCTACCATATATCAGACTGTCAGCAGTGATTGGTGCGGCCTAAACAGAAAGTTCAGTGTCAGTCACCAATGACTGACGTAGCACTCAGCAATTAAACATGTATTTTTAACGCCGTAATCCTACTTAAAACAATTAATGCCAATCCCGAACTTAAAAAATAAAACATTTTACCGTGTGGATTATCTTCTCAACGACCAAAATTTCAAATGTCTTTCTTTTTAAACATGTTTGCATTAATTTGAATCTGAAAATTTTGGTAGAAACAAATATCCAAGTTCGCTTTCTCATTAAATTCTAGATAAGAATTATGCTTTATGTTTCACTCTGTACACAGACATATGTCTAACAAAGTTAAACGCAGGTAAAATTATAGAATTCCAAATAGCACTAATAAGCGAAGTAAAAACAGTGTTATATAGAATTCAAAACATTTTTCAATTTTAAAATTAAAATTAAAATAATATTTGAGAAATCATTAAAGAAAAATTGCAAAAAACACCACTAGTCGATAAAACACTAAAACCTTTTTTTAATTATTATTTTGATAAAGAATTGATTCACTATAAATGTATATATGTGTTTGTTTCTGTGCATTCTAGATCATTCGAGGTAACAGCCATTGTAGTGCGGGTGCTACGCATCAGAAAACTGCAAATCGTGATAAGAATATACAGCTTGGTGAGTATGTACTTTATGATAATACAATGCATATTGGAGGGGGAGGCACCTCGCAAAGTCGTCGGAATTCAAGATGGCGGATGTTATTCAAAATGGCGTCATTTTCTGAATATGCTTAATATAAATGTGCATTTCATGTCGATTTCGATGTTTTTAAAATCAAGTTTTCGTTTTTAACAATATTCAACGGTATTTAAAAGAGTGTATGAATTCGGTTTATCTGTCTGTTTGTCTGTCTATCCGCCTGTCCTTTCATGCTCTAGCTCGCTTAAATGTACTCAGATTACCATGTATATTTTATATATTTTATGAAGTTTATAATAACATGTTCAGAGTAAAAAGTAAAGTGTATAGCTTTTATAGTCCATTTACAGGCCACCCAAAGTACTTACGAATTGTCTGACCTTGCTCTTTTTAGCTTAAATTTACTCAGATATCCGTGTAATTTATGTATGTGTTATCTCTATGTGTAATTTAAAGACGTGGTATACTGCAAAATGTTCTACATAGAAAATTAAGTGTCTAGCATTTATAGTTCATTTACAGGCACACTCAAAATAATCCCCTTACATTATGGTCCATTTGCAAAAATGCTTTTTAGTGTGTTTTAATGATGTTAAATTATTTGAAACATATTGAAATTAACGTACATCAGTGAAGTGTAGTACAGGATACTTACTGTACAATATGGTGAGCGTAGAATTTATAGTTCATTTACAAGATCTAAAAAAGAATACGTTTACAATTATGTCTATAAACACAATGTTGTCTATGTGCTTTTAAATTATAATATGTTTTTTTTAAACTTTACCAGGTAGGAACGAATTGCAAAGTGTCATATGATTATTTTCTTTGGTTAGAATGCAGCTTATAACATGTGATGATTTAATATATGATGGGCCATTTCTTACTAACATTTTAAAGCCTCAACAGACTTTAAAGACATTTAATGATTGCTATATTAAAACGTTTTATTCTTACTTACGTAAAGACATTGAGAGTTTTAAATGTCAAAGAATAGATTTGATTTGGGATAAATATATTATCTAAGCTTTAAAGGAGAAACTAGACAGAAGAGGGATTCAAGAGGCGAGATGAAAAGTGCAACCACATGTTAGAATACCTATAAATTGGCACGATTTCTTAAGAAATTCAAATAACAAAGAAGAGCTTTTTAATCTCCTTGGAACAAAAGCACCATATAAAAACATAAAAATTATAACCACTCCAGGAGAAAAAGTTAAAGGCAGCCTTACTGCCGTAAGTTCCTTAATTGCAACGACTTGACATGGTCTCGAAGAAGCAAGATTGAAGAATAATACTGCATCTCAAATACATGATTGAAAAAGGACTGAAAAATAATATTATACGCTCTGTAGACACTGATGTATTAGTTTTAGTGATTCCATATTTTTTTTTTATCCTTTCAAACACATGCTTAGAGACTGTTCGGATTGCATTTGGAACAGGGAAGAAATACAGATTTATTCTTGTTTATACCATAGCAGCAGAGATTGGAAGAGAAAAGGCAACGACTTTACTAGCATTTAATGCTTTCATAGGATGCGACAGTAATATGGGTTTCACAGGAAAAACTAAAAAGTCAAATTGGAAAACGCTCATTCTCTTTAAAGAAGCTACTGCTGCCTTTTCATACCTGTCAAAACCTCAAACTTCCATTCTTGAAAGTATTTTGAATTTTTTAGAAAAGTTCGTAGTATTGTTGTGCTGTTCAACACGTAATATCATAAGTGTCAATAGTGCAAGACAAGAATTGTTTCTCAGAATTTTCCACCAACCAAGGGTGCACTTCAAAAATAAATTTTACGCAGTGCTTTCCAAGCTGGAGACATTTGGGGAAAGTAGATCATCGGGAAATACATGCAATCTCTCCAAACAAATGGAATAGTGCTTGGATAATTTATCATAGAAAAATAGATGGTCGTGGTTGCCAGTGATTTTAGACTCTTGTGAAGATTTTGGACTTTCTTGCATTATTGTGCTATTGCAAACACGAATGTGAGAAATATGATGACACCGAGTGAAGTTTCTTTGTTCTACAGCTTTATATATAACATTCATTTTTTAATATACTGTATAAGTAATCTATTAATAAAAGAGTATTTTTTATTATATATTCATTATTTTACATTTTCTACTGTAAATGACAAAAATACTTTAATAAATGTCCTATTTTCATTTTAGGTATATTTCTAGTATATTTCTAGTATTAGAAAGATTATTTTTGAGTTATAAAATGTGGAAATTTACATAATAAATAGCCTTGTAAGATGCAGAGGAATAAAACTGCAAAATGTTTTAAATAATAGTCGCCATTTTGAATTCCTATAAATTTATACGATACCTCTCTCTTTTACATGCATTTTATTAATATAAGATAGATACTGACTATTCGGGATATCCTTATTACAAAGGTTTTATCCCACCTAGCTCTTTCATTAATAACACTTGAATTATATGGTGATCGTTATAAGATTTATATGCAAATTACAAACGTATATTTTCCTATTTGTTGTGTCACAGTAAATAAGCGATAAATACTATGTACACCTTATTATATAATAAGTAATTGACAGCTCATTGTAGTATTAACATTGATGTATATAAATTTTAATGTGTTTTAAAGAGTATAACATCATTAAGAAACATTACAAACAATTTGGCCACATACACAATATTGTAATGTATTTTTTAGCGCCCTGTAAATAAACTATAAAAGCTATACACTTTTATACACTTACTCCGAACATGTTATTATAAACTTCATAAAATATATAAAATATACATGGCAATCTGAGAATATTTAAGCGATGGAAGGACATGCGGACAGACAGACAAACAGACAGATAAACCGAATTCATACTCTCTTTTAAATAATGTTGAATAGTGTTAAAAACAAACACTTGACTTTAAAAACATCGAAATCTCTATGAAATGCACATTTATATTAAGCATATTTAGAAAATGACGTCATTTTGAATAACAGCCGCCATTTTGAATTCAGACGACTTTACGAGATGCCTCCCCCTCTAATATGTATTGTATTATCATAAAGTGCATACTCACCAAGCGGTATATTCTTATCACGATTTGCAGTTTTCACCTTATTTTTGTCGCGTAGCACTTGGACTATTGTAGCTATAGACCTCAAAGAATTGTTTACTCAAAACAAAATGTATACGTATATATTACAAATGTAAATGTCTAGTAATTACAACCCATTGCTTTATTGTGATTATAAAAAAAAAACTATTGGTAGTTTACAGAAACTAAAAATAAGTTTAAACCTGTGTAATTTCTTTTTATTTTCTCATTTGGTTAGGCGTACAGAATACATGCTTTATATTGAACTTTTGCACTAAGCTGTATATGGCTATTTCTGTTTATTTTATCTTTATTTCTATTTCTTGAATCCTCTGGGAAAACATTTTGAATGATTAAGTCGGTACTTGAAACAAATACTAACAATAGCAATCAAATTAGAAATGACTAGTTCTCTATTCTTGATTTAAATTCTAACCCAATGTAAGTGATTTTTCGACTCTGACATCTTAATATTTTCAGAACATTCAATAAATTCACAATTTCGTTAAAGAAAATTTTAAGTGAATAACAATGGTAATTTTTCATTTAATATTTCTTATTAAGTGACCTTCACGCTGTATTGGTCAGTTTTCAATTTCATTGATTCATAGGACCACACCTACAGATTTTCTAAGTACATCGCAGGTTCACTAACAGCATAGGCGTGCCGACATACTTTTGAACTTAAAGCCAAAGATTAGTTAGTCACCGCTTTCTTATGGCAGCCAAAAAAACAAACACTACTAGAGTCCTCGTAGGTCGAATTATGCCGAAAGTACTACTTACCGCCCCATAAGTTCTCCATAATATTAACCCGAAACCAACAAAAAAAAAAAAAATTAAACCCTTCAAAAATGTTTTCGTCAACCCGAAGACTGACACAAAGCCAAACTAATGCAGCTCAAATCAAACCCGAAGCTTAAAAATATCTATAATTTAATTAGAAATATGAAAAATCTGCAATATAGATTTTATCTTTTGTATAAAAAAAACTTATGTGGATCTCATTTATATACGTGTATATATTTATTCGCCTTTTTTTTTTTTTTTTTTTTTTTTTTTTTTAACTTTTTCTTTAAAAATCAGGACTAACAGCCCTCCTCCAAAAAATACAATACAATAAAATAAAATAAATAAAAAGCTTCATCTCGGTCTCTTAGCGGCACTCCGCCGTTCTCAGCTGCTTTTTAATCTATCTAGATCACATGGTCATTCCACAACAGGTGAAAAACAGCCTATCTCGATCATGTGACAGCCAGGAGTCATAGTGACCTGTCTCTTTTGTTGATTCTGTATCCTACTTTAACTTATAGGTACCTCTGTTTTCTAAGGCTACTGTAAGAACACTGAATTATTCCTCATTACTTCAGCATACGAAGTTTATGAAGAAAATATATTGAAATATTTTAGCGGGTGTGAAATACTCAGAACAGGATAAAATAATAAAATGGTTAATAATTGGAAATTTTCGTAATTTTGCTTGATATTTCCGAAATTTTAAAAATGTGCGTAAAAAACTGTCTTTTATTTGAATTTTTAATAGTTTTTATTTTTTATTTTTTCAAGTGTTTAGGTTTATTAGTATTATTCTAATTGATTAACAAACTTAATTAAACATCAGTTAAAATATATTTAAGTTTATTGCGATTTATTTTCAGCACCCTCAACTACTTTCATTTTCGTCAAATCGAATCTTGCAAGGTTCGATTTTGTGTTGAATCCGAACCCAGAATTTCCATTTAACCTCTGAGGTAGTTTATTATTTCTATCCCCCAACCCCCCCTCCCCCCCCCCAAAAAAAAAACTAATCAAAATTTGAAAAAGAACTTTCCAATAAATTGTTGCTTTTATGGCATTGGAAAAATAAAAATAATAAATAAATAATAATAAATGTCAAATTGCTTTTCCATACTTTCAAATTTAATTTTCACCATAACTCTGACGTGAATTCAAAACTACAATGTCCCTGGAAGCATTAAAGTCAATACACAGCTAGACAAAAGTAATTTTTGTAGAATCGAAACCTGTACGTAAATAATATTAGTAATAATAGCAACGAACATTATCTTTAATATATATATTTAATATAAGACATCGAAAGAGTCAAATTTTTTATTGTTTTAATTTGAAATATACAGTATAGTTTTTAAAATAAAATCTCTCAAACAGTAAGCAAAAAGGATCATTATAGGAGAAACTAATAACCTTTTTTCTGTTTAATTGTCTGAGATCATTAGACATTGAGGTGGCATCACGGACAATCACGGCTGAAGTTTAAGAATTTGTTATAACTCGATACGCATATTAAAACTCAATCGGACTGCCAAGTCATATCTCGTGGAAAACACCTGAAAATCTGGTTAGTGATTGACTCTATGATAAAAAGTTTATTAAATCCAATAGATGTTTTAAGATTCACCTTTTATATAAACATTTTAATAAAAATTTTATTTTACTTAAGAAAGGTGTTATAATAATTAAAAAAAACATATATTAAAAGAACATTTAAAAGGACATATTTAAATGAGGGGATAAAAATATTGTTTAGTAAAAGCAAATTATGTTTCATATCAAATTGTTGTCGTAAGTCTATTATAAGAGAATCCATTGAAAATTATACGCGTAAAAATTTTGTTTGCAATGATACCGTTTCTTTTAGTATTCCTAAGTTATGGTTAGAATTAATGGATAAATTCCTCGTGAGAGCTTGAATGGGATGAACCGTGTTGGAAACTCTTTTAGATCATGGTCTATTTTAATTTAACTTTTTACAATCGAGCGCGTGATTTTTGTTTTTTGTTGTTTATATCTCATTGTCGCGTGTCATTTGTATTGACCGTGAAATGTTTTGAAATTTAATTTTTATTTTTATTATGATTATGGATCTTATTAGACGGATTCGAAACATGTCAATGTCATTTATTTTTAATTATTATAACACCTTTCTTAAGTAAAATAATATTTTTATTAAAATGTTTTATTAAAAAAATAGTGATTGACTCGTAGATTTGCCATTGTGTTTTTCTACTTTCAAAGGCATAAAAACATGGAGGTCTGGGAGCAGGAAAACTCAACGGTAAATCTACGAGCCAGTTGTTAAAATCTGGTTTTCATGTGTTTTCCACAAGATATGACTTGGTAGACCGATTGAGTTTTAATATACGTATCGAGTTATAACTAATCCTAGAATGTCAGTCACGAATTCGATGAGGAGATTGTCTGCGCTGACGCCTTCTGGTCTATGTTTTTTTTTTTTTTTTTTTTTTTTTTTTTTTTTCTATAGTCTATGGTTTTTTAGGTAGACATATTCAATTTGTAACTGCAGGGCCACATGCAGCTGACCTTTGATGTACTGCCCAATACACGCAATCATCAATCCACATGTATAAAATTTTGAGATCCGCTGATCCGCATGAAACGTATTTAAGAACTTCACTGTTATTTTATAGATTTTTATGGTATTTCAAATTCTGTCCTATTATGTATTATTCATGTAAAATTCTATTAAAACAGTTTAAATATCGTTTGCTTAGTCAAAATTCTATTTACGTGTAGATCTCCTTTAGTTACAGTAATGTAATATATTTTTAAATCTTCAACTTTAATCAAACATTAGTTAAATTTGAACGGCATACTTTCAAGTTTTAAAAAGATAAATATGTTTTGCATTTGACAAAAATTCAGTTTTATTCAAGATTATTTTGAGACTGTTTTCATAGGTGCGTTCGCGCCGACCGAGGCATATATGTTCGGGATGAAGGCAGGGAAAGTCGATAGCTTTAGAGGCCCGCCCGCTCACTAGCCGTCTTTCAATATCTTTAATTTGTCTACTTTTTCTTTTAAATTTGTCCGGTTTCAATTTGTGTAATTTTTTTTTCCTTTTCTATTAAGAGTGCAGGGCTATTCGGGTCGTAAGTAAAGTGTTTTGGCGCTATCGGTGGTCGCTATCCTTGAAGAATTGTGTCAAATCATACCTTTTTTTTTTTTTTTTTTTTTTTTTTTTTTTTGAGAAAATTGAATTTTATGTTAAAAAGATATTAATAAAAGTTTTCTTCAATCTATTAAATCCTATCTTACATCATGAATTCAGTGATATCTTATGATAGGTATTGATTCTAGATTTCCATGGTGATGGTAACCTATTTAAGATAAAGTCCTATTAAACTGTTAACGCTGGTATACATGTTTGTCATCTCTAAAATTATGGTTCATACAAAGTTTTCTTTCAGCATGGATGTCCTAAAAACTAAATTAAACACATGTCAAATGTCAAAAACCTCGCAGGCCACATGTTTAACATGCCTGATATACAAGGTTGCATAAAAGATCTCAAACATACTTCCGTTCATTGACAAAATTACTGAGAGAGAATTTTAAACTGTGCTATGCGTGTAATTGAACTATCTTTTAGCACGCTATGTAGTATGTATATAAATCTATACATTGTGTTTAAAAACTTTTTTTCAATAATATAAAGACAAGTAAGGAGTACTTAAAAAAACAGATTTCGTATAGGAATGTGAGTGCGGAAATTTAGCGCTGAAGCAGTAGAGGGCGCTGTTGAGTGCAACGTGTGAATGCCCTTCCATGTTTAAATCGCCATTCCCCGCACGGATTTTCAGCAACTTGATATGTTATACGAAGCTTCCTAACATGCATTTTATGTATGGGTCTGCATAAGAAAATTGAACGGCTACTCAAATAATGTACATTTATCAATTCCCGAGTAGGAATCTGCCAGGTCGTCAAACTTTTCCATGTATTCATCGGGAGTTGTGAGACAAGGGAACATTTTATGCTTCTAGGTGCGAAAAGGACACTGGGTCGGGAAGATATGTGGAGTTTTCCGACATGCATTCCATGTATGGGGCTAAGCAAGGAAAGGGTCAAGAGCTCTCTAGTCAGTAGATAGAGTGAATGTGCCTATACTGTGCGCAATACTTCTTTTTTCTATATCTTACCGGAATTCTTCTATATCTTACAGCGCTCGTATCACATCTGAAACCTTAAAACGACATACTTACGCACAATTCACAATGAAGACGCTCAAGTATTCAGGATTTAGTGGAGGGTATACAGGGTATACGCTTTATATCATCTGGATTTTTTAAAGGCACTCCGTACACCCTGTATTTCTCAAGAAAGCTATAGTATACAAACTCTTATCTATATCTTATTTAAATTGATACATGTAAATTTCAATCAAAAGCCATACAGTTATTTTAAATTTCATAGGATTAAATTGTCTTTTGTTTGAAGAGAAAAGTTTAAAAATAGTGTCGCAGTAAAAAAAACTCATAAAAATCACTTTTTTCTTTTAAAAATATAAATTAAATTAAAAAAAGATTATAAAGAGTGAAAGTAGCTTCATATTTGTTCTTTTTTTAAATTAAACATGAAATATGTGAAAAGCGTTATTCTTTCAGAAGATATATCGCTTTTCTTATAACACTAAAATTAATTATCTTTAATATTAAAAAAAAGAAAAAAATTATGTGCTTTTAAACAATTTGCATTTCGGTAGGTTTTAAAAAAATAAAATTAGTGCTTATACTTATTCATAAGTTTAAAAAAAGGAGAGGGGAGGTGCCAACCTTAAATAAAATTTGAAAACTTTATGTTAAGCTTTTTACTTTAAATTAAGCTTTTACTTAACTTTATTTAGTAATAATACATTTAACATTTAAAAAAATGTTCAGATTTATTTAAAAGGCGATTAAAATAATCAACTATAGGTGTTAATTGTTAGTTTTATAAAATTAACTATTAACATCTATAGTTCATTATTTTTAATCGCCTATTAAGTAAGCCTGACCATTTTAAAGTTCATAGTCATTTCAAAGTTGCGAAAATTTCATTCCGTCATATATTTTTTATTTATTTATTTAAAAAAAAACAAGATTTATTTCTTTGTTTAGCCAAAATTGAAATTAAAATTTCACATAATAGAATTAAACTTCACAAGTAAATATCTTTAAGCGATTACTTCATTATCAATGAAAACACCCGTTTGCTAAAACTAACCATATGGAATAAATTTATAAAAATATCTTGGTTGTATTTTTTTCTTATATAGTTGAGATCGATTTATAAACAGGCCGTTTTTTACTTCTTGATTTTGTTTATGGAGATTTTTTATAAAGACTCTTTCATTTTTGGATTGGAAAGCGAACGCATCCTCATAAAAACATTCTGCAGCGAAAATCGAAAAGTCGGCCTGCATAATCGACTTCAGCTATCCATTGCAAAGAAAATCATTTAAAAATATTGAAATTCAACCGAGATATCTTTATAAATTTTTTTCATGGGATTAGCATTAGCGATCGGGTCTTTTCATTTGATTGAAGTAGTCCCTTAACTGTAAATGTTGCATTTTATGGATTTAACTGACAACAATGAAATATTTTCAAAGTTATTGCATCATATTTCAGATTTCTAGTAAGTAAACTAACTGCCCATTGATAGCTTAGAATTTTACTCAAAATTAATTATGATAAATTCCCTCTATACTATTTTATTTCTTAAATTAATAATATTGAATCATTCGACACAACACAAACTACTTTTCAAATAGGATTTATTTCATGAATGGTTTCAATATTGAAATACAGTCGACTCTCGTTAATTCGAAAAAGGATAAATCGAATCTTCGCTTAATTCAAACTAAACATGTAAAAATTCTCATTTATTCGAACTCATTTCCTCTTGACTTCGTTTGATTCGAACTAATGAGAATTCCAATTTTTCATTTTTCCTTACTTTCATACGGACTTCAAGCCCTTAAAATAACTTTCTTTCTTTTAATTTTGTCTTCTTTTAATTGTTCAGAAACTAGTATGCATATAATCCCATTCATTTGATATAAGCTTTTTTAATGCCTCGTCTGTCCATCAATGACACCTCCAATCTTTTTTCCAGTTTCCTTGTTCCTAATCCCTTAATTAGTTTATGTATTTATGTTTTTTTTTTATTTATTTATTTAATATTAAGTCATATTATAATAACAACATTCGAAATAAATTTTAAAAATACTATAATTGTAATTCTTTTGTAATAGTATCCATTTGAACATGTTTTCCTCGAATATTTTCCATAATTCGAAATCTGGAAATTCGAACATTTCTTTTGGTCCCGACGAGCTCAAATTAATGAGCGCCGACTATAGCTTGCGTTAGTTTCTGTATCTTTTTTTCTCCTCTCTTTTTTTCTTGAAAATTTATATTTAAAATAATATTGTATAACATAGTCTTTAAGATAATAATAATAATAATAATAATGAGTGTGTATCCTTGTTTCTTTAATATGATTTTTAAAATGTGTAAAGATATCTTTTGAATACCCTATAAAAAAAATCCAAGATAATTACTTTTGTAAGTCCTAAAAAGTGGCAGTTTAATGTTTGTGAAATCTTTTCAACTCTGTTTTGAATTTTTACTTTTCTAATATTTCAGCTATACATACTTTTCTATCACAAGGGAATTATTATTTAATTCTCAAGTATTAAGTGATTTTGATAAATTTATTTTCCCATTAGAGTTTCAAACATGAAACGAGATATCTCGTCTTTGACAATTTTGGGACAGTAGAAATCAAACGATTATATCTGTTTTTCTCATTGATAATTTTTAACTTGAGACGAGATATCTCGTCACTAGCAATGATGAAGTAGAAGAAGGTAATTCATAACTTAAATAGGAAACGAGATACATTGTGTTTGTACGTTCGGAGAATTACTGAAAACAAACGAGATATTTCGTTTTCTCATTGATAAATTTAAACAGAAAACGAGATATTTCGTGTCAGACAACTTTAGAACGGTTGAAAAAAAGGAGTTATCTCATTCTCTCTTTGATAATTTTAAGGGAACAAGATATCTCGTCTTTGACAATTTAAGGACTACTGTAAAAATCGGGGTATCTCGATTAAATTTTTTTTCGTATTTTGTAATTTGGAAACAGCTGAAAGTAAGCGAGATATCTCGTTTTCTCACTGATGAATTTTAAATGAGATATGATATTTGGCCTCTTTGACAATTTTGGGGGAATTTAAAACAAGCATCTCATTTTCTCATTAATATTTATTAAATAGAAAACGAGATATCTCGTCCTTGTCAACTGAGAAGCAATTGAAAAGAAAACGAGATACTTCGTTCTGCCATGTCATTGATAATTTTTTAAAGCAGGAAATAGTACATCTCGTCCTTGCTAAATTTGAGGAAACTAATGTACTAAACATTTTTCATTTATAATTTATAAAACTGAAACGAGTTATCTCGTCCTTGGCAGTTTTGGAACAACTGAAAGAAAAAGGCGCTATTTCGTTTTCCCATTGATCATTTCTTAAAAAAGAGATGAAAAATTCACCGGTAGTTTTGATACAGTTGAAATTGGGAGAAGTATTTCATTTTTTTTTATATTTTAAACTGAACACGATATATCTCGTTGAAAATATTGGGACAACGAAAAGCACAAAAGATATTTCATTTCCTTATTGAAGATTTCAATAGCAGACGAGATATCGCGTCCTTAGGAATTTTGGGGGAACTAAAAAACAAGCGTATCATTGCATTTTATTATTGAAAATTTCTTCAATTAAAGACGAGATATCTCGTCATTGACGATTTTGGCTCAACTGAAAGGGTTGAATTTCATTTTCTCATCAATAGTATTTAAAAGGTAGCGAGATATCTCGTCTTTGACATTTTCTGTCGGCTGAAAGCAGACGAGATATCTCGTCCCCGAAATTTTCTGTCTGCTGAAAGCAACGAGATATCTCGTTTTACCACTGATCCATTTTAAATCACGAAAAGTGACACATCGTACTTATCAAGTTTTAACAACTGAAAACGAACGAGATATTTCGTCATTGATACTTAAAGGAGTAATGACTCGTGTGTTATCCTTTTATTCATAAAATGAAATAAAAACAAGAATAAAATCTTTATTAATGAAATACTATAAAATAAACTAATATATAAACCAACAAGAAAAAAAACGGGATGGTAGTACAAAAATAGACGATTGCATTAGACGGCGACGGGTTACTTTGCATGCAGGATACATAAATTGGCAGCAGAAGGCAAGGCACAAGCAACTTGGATCGGGTTAACCACAGGCGTGAAAAAGGGAAGCCGCTTCTGTTTTCATGCATGCAGCCCCTGCGAATACACACAAGGCACCAATCAGACAAGCACATAAATAACAAGCATTGGAAAAGCGAGGGAAGGGGGGGAAAAAGCAAAAGCAACCGTAACATGCAAAAATTACAAATAAACTTCGCTGACAGGTCTGTGTACATAAGAACCTAACTACCCGTAAAGCATGGTGACGTCACTGCAACGTCGTTGTGAAGTCACATTGTGACTTTGTGACCATCGATTGTCGATGTGACGTCACGCGACGTCGATGTGAAGTCAAAGTGACTAAAATGTGAAGTCGCCATGGCCCTTTTTGAGCTCTTTTGTGACGTTTTACAAAGTGGTCACAATGTGACAAATTTGTGAAAAATGTGTCATTTGTGACTAATTTGACATAACATTGTGACGAAACTGTGACAAAAGCGACGATCTATAAATTGCCAGAAACATGTTTTTAAAAGTAAATAGCATGTTTTGAAGGATATTTATAAATTTCTAAAGATTTTTAAGAAAGTCACATCTCAGTCACAATGTGAAGTCACTGAGTGGTGGCATTTTGGTCACAGATGTGATGTGACCAAAGTGACTCACAGTGACGTCACTGTGACCATGCATGTTATTAGGGTACTGATAAACTATTCGCTAAACTGATAACTAAGGATTGTTCGAAATTGAAATTTCTCAACTCGGACAGCTATAGTATAGGATTTTGTATGTATCATAAAGACATGAAGGTTGAACAACAAATCATATGCTAAATTTAATACAAAATGTAATTTCTTCATAATGCGGAAAGCTCCAATTGCAGAAGAAAACGATTTCATCATTCTGCTAAAAAATTATTTCTTTTGTTTAACGTTTTTATCTTTCTCAGTAGATCACTGATTCAGTAAAATTCAAATTCCTGCAGCATAGCACGTATCTTTATGTTTTATCGGAATAGTTCTTTTCATTATTTATCAAAAGACTAAGCTTATGAAATTCATGTTTTACAAACTATACAAAGCGGCGAAGCTCGGTAGATTTCCATAAAAATAAATTTAGAGCATATGATCTGAATAATCTGAAATCCACATTCCGTGACATTATGAAGCATACAACGATTTACAAAAACTTCTGAGTTGGAAAATTCCAATGTCTACAATTCAGTTTTCTCTGGATGCAAAAAAAAGACGACTTGTCTATACTTTTGAAATGATAAATTACCATAAAATATAAACACTTACATTTATTCGACTTGATTATTAGCGCTGTCTAACAACTTCTGCCAAATTCTTGGCAGCACACTACTATCTCCTCTTAACATTCTAAACACATCTGCGACTCTAACTATACTGCAACTATAATCTTGTCGCACAAATAATCTTTTTTTTAATGTTTTAATCGATATCTTATCGTGTTTTTTTTTTTTTTTTTTTTTTTTTTCTATCATAATTGCGCATACTCATATCAGATGAATAAGGCACATATTCCTAAGCGATCTACACCCTAAAATCTGAAACACTAAATGAAAGAAAACCAATCGAAATTTAAATAGAATTGTGGTAAAATAATCTACAATTACTATATCCCTAATATGAGTAATAAAATATTACATATTGTATGTACTCTTCTTATTATAATATATAATTTTGAATCTGGAACACTAGTTTGAATATTCTTTTCGAAAATCGGGTAAAATCCGAATCCGATCATAAGAGGTCAAAACCTAACATGAAATCGACTCGAACCCCAAACAGCAAATGTCAACACGACTAAATTAAAAATAAGAGTCAAATCAACTCGAACCGGGTCATCATCGAAAAAATAAAGCGCTAATTCGACGCGAGGCAAACCGTGCATCTGGTAAAATCAATTAACCGGTGCAATGGAGGAAGGACTCTGCATCCCATGACCGCCGTTGAAAATCACTTACGATTTTTGTCAAAAAAATCGACGCAAGTATGAATTTTTATCATAAAAAGACACTTTCTGGAATCATTTACAATGTTAAAAACGTTTCTGATGACTTAGCTAATCGTTGAGAAGCAACAAAAAGGAAAGAATCGTGCTGATGGTATGTGGCAGTTTCCAATAATTGCACAAGTGGGACACGGATTATAACAAAGATCATGTAAATACTTTTTTTTATTGTAATAAAATAATTTTGGAATTCAAAAACTTTATGGAAGAACAAATAATTTTACATTTTCTCTCTCTCTCTCTCTCTCTCTCTCTTTTTTTTTCTTTTTTCTTTAAATATATATAAATGAAAATGTTATGACGTAATCTACCATAGGATACTGCTAAAATATTATGAAATTCTGATGAATTTTGAAAAATCTGAGACATTATTTATAAAAAGCTAATATTTTCTTACTAATTAATTTGAGTAATATTAATAATTTTTTATATTTGAAAATAAATATTAATAAGTTTTCTGAAAGAATTTAGCACCGCGAATTAAAATGTGAAATGTAAGCTAATATAAAAGAAAACAAATCACTAAGATGTAAAGTAAAAAGGTTTAATTTCATTTTTCTTTAAAATTGTGTTATGTTACATAATATAATTTTAATCTGCAAATGTTGTCACTATTTACTATGATTTCAACTCGTATAGGAATTTATAACAAAGCTGAAACTTTCTCAAATTATTTTTCTAAATTATTGCAATACTTTTACCATTTAAAAACAGCAAAAGCCAGCGAGCAAACGAACTAAGCGACAAGACATTTAGTTTGCCTCTGGTCAAGCAGTAATTAAGAAATAATGATACACTTTACTTACAGCCAATCAGCGAAGAATGATGTAAAATAAAACATGCATAATGAAACGTGCAGGAAATCAACCTACGAATAACAAGAGCTTGAGAGTTTCAACAAGCATTCAAGCAACCAAAAAAAGCAGCGTCATTAATTTTGACAATCTAAGTTACATGCGATATATCATTAAAAAGTTTTAAAGTGTATGCAATTAACCTAGATTTATGCGTTAGAAAATTTAAAAATTCAGGAAATGAGAGACTGATTTTTTACAATACTTGTGTAATTAATGATGTAAGGTTTTTGTTTTAAATTATTTTGATTCTAAGATATAAAAAGGGAGAAAAAAAAATAGTTTTATGTTTCAATTTATGAAAGGAGATAAATTTATCAGCCACTGATTTTTTTTACAAAGGGTATAGCCGGGTTTTATAGTAAAATATGCCGTTGAGTCAACCACATCGAGTCCTATATGGATCGATAGCCCATAAAAAGAAATTCATTTCTCCCCAGTTTTAAGTTTGTATCTCAAGACTATGGGGGGTAATGATCCTAAATGCCTGTTTTGGAAAAGTGCGCATTATGACGAAACTACTAAGCAAATTTCAACGAAAAAAATAAGGGATGTAAAAAACCACCATACGAATGTTTGACAATTTTTTCAGATTTTTTTAAACAAAAGAACAAGTTTTATAACATTTTTCCTGTTTTTAAATGTACATTTTAATTAAAAATAAACTGAAATTTCGGAGTGACCACCTTAATTTTTTTGCATGAAATACTATGAGACATGATGCATATTCACTATCAATTTCAACTTTCTACGTATGGTGCATCATATTAAAAAAGGCAAAATAATATTCCGGCGGAAATGTGGAGCGTGTCTAGGACAAATTTCACGCCTTCTTTTCAAATCTCACATATTAATTCACACGGTATTTTTAAAAGAAGGCGTGACATTTGTCCGAGACACGCCCCACATTTCCGCCGGAATATTATTTTGCCTTTTTTAATATGATGCACCATACGTAGAAAGTTGAAATTGATAGTGAATATGCATCATGTCTCATAGTATTTCATGCAAAAAAAATAAGGTGGTCACTCCGAAATTTCAGTTTATTTTTAATTAAAATGTACATTTAAAAACAGGAAAAATGTTATAAAACTTGTTCTTTTGTTTAAAAAAATCTGAAAAAATTGTCAAACATTCGTATGGTGGTTTTTTACATCCCTTATTTTTTTCGTTGAAATTTGCTTAGTAGTTTTGTCACAATGCGCTCTTTTCCAAAACAGGCATTTAGGGCCCTTACCCCCCATGGTCTTGAGATAAAAACTTAAAACTCGGGAAAAATGAATTTCTTTTTATGGGCTATCGATCCATATAGGACTCGATGTGGTTGACTCAAGGGCATATTTTACTAAGAAACCCGGCTATACCCTTTTACGATTTGTAATGTAAGACGTCAGTTTCAAATCTATTTTATTCTTTGTTTAATCATTTTACTCCCATGGAATATGTTTTAGAAATTCGGTAGTTCAGATAATTTGAATTTACACAAGAAATTTTCACTGATAAATTTCGCTTTTTTAAAAAAAATGGAATGTACACTAGTAAATAAAATAAGTATTTCTATTTTAATTTTCTGCTATGAATTTGGAATATCAGAATTAAATACAGAAAAAAAATAAGAAACGCTATGATGCCATTTGGACTCACTGGGAATGAAAGGGTTAAAAGGAAGTAAACGGAGTTTTGTCTTATATAAGCACATAATTTTCATATGATGAATAATAATACGGCGTGTTTCAGCGAATATCGAGATTTTTACGCTTGGTAGCATTGATTACACAAAACTTAAAATTATAATTAATAGATAAAATAAAAAAAACAACTCAAACAGTTTTACCTACAAGCTTACAAATGTTCGACGTGAGTATCTTTTGTCACACGGTACACATCAAGTCGATAGCTTAGTTCTTCCCAAACGTTGGTTAGCAAAGAAATTCTGTTCAGATGCTCACCTGATCTGACGCTATGTGATTTTTACCAGTAGGAATTCACAAAGAATCATATGTATGTGCCTCCACTACCAGCTGACCATTGCAGCTGTTGCAACAATGAGCCCAGAAACACTAATCCACTATATAATTTAATTATTCTAATCAACTGAGCAGATATAACTCTAAAAGTCATAACGTCTGCTCTAACAGAAATTTCGACAACAAAACAATTATGTCAAAATGTTTAGAAACGATAGGAGTGTAACATCCAAAACAATTAAAAAATTGAAATGTTTGAAGCTTTAAGAGTCCTGAGGCTCCTTAACCCCTTCGCGACGGGAACCTTTTACGGAATTTTTAATGTTTTGTCACCGGTTTTTAAAAACAGAAACTTGTGCATTATCAAATCGAAAAAATGCTCCGATGAAATAAGGCAAATTTTACAATAAAATTTTGCTAGTGTGAATAAACAAAGCTTCTTAAGCCTTTTTTGCGGCACCTGTACGTGTCGTTCGTCCCCAAGGGGTTAAAGAAAGTGGTGTGGTAATAAACTCTTGTAAGACTAAAAATATGTACTAAAATAAATTCAGATTACTAAATGGTATACTTATAAAAAGAATATATTTAAAATACACTTAAAAATTTATCAACGTTTCATTCGCTTCTGCGAACGTTGATAAATTTTTAAGTGTATTTTAAATATGTTCTTTTTATAAGTGTAGGGGGAACTGGGGCACATTGATACACCCCCTCTACTGCTCACAGGATCATTACAAGAAGTATCACAACAGCTCCAAAAGGTGATGCTAGTGTACTCAACTACGTACAGAAAGTCTTGGGATGATTCAGTAGTTTGATAAAATAAGGCGGGTGATTTTTTTTTTTTTTTTTTGTCTGTCAAAAGTAAATTTGAGTTGTACAATTGAAATGGTATTATACAACTGCTCCAGTATTTTCAACCGAAAAGAATACTCTCCCTGGCAAGCAAAGCTACTCTTTATCAGTTCCTCATTCTTTATTGTTAGATAAATTTTGAAGTATTGGATTTGAGTCTCATTTTATTCAAAATGGCTGTATGGGGTACATTGATACAGTCTATGTCGGGGCACATTGATACAACCTAAATCCTTTTCTAGTTAATTTTTTTCATTACCTTTTATTATTATTTTTTTACCATACACTCTTTAATCCAACCATTTTTTGCCAAAAATTTCTAATATTAATTTTTATTGAAGTGAAATAGCTCTATTTTTTATATATATTCGAACATTTTAAAGTATTTTTGCAAACAGAAGACCTACGAATTTACCTAACATCTAATACCAGTAGAACTAATAAATGAAAAGGACGGCAGCCTGACAAATCTCGGATTTATATCGATTTTCCAGAGAAAAAAGTATTTTCGAGATAAGAAATGTTAAGTAAGAGAAACAAGCTGCAGAACAGCAAAGGATAGTTTTATTATAAACAGAATTTTTAATATAATTATCCGAATTACTTATAAACCAATATATAAATAGAAAACCTGGCATATTTTTCATCTTTCCTAAGAAAGAAGATAATGCTGGAATTGAAGTGCCAGACATGACAATGTTACCACAGCCAACAATCAGACAAGGAACAGCCAAAACATCAGGTCATTATTCATTTAATTTTAATTGCTTTAATATTACTTACAAATAAATTGTGGGCGATTTGAATTTCTATAAATAAATATAAAATGGTTTGCTAACTAATTTTCTATGAAAAATATGCATTGGTGTTATTTTGTCTCCATTTTTTCCAGACGTATCAAAGTACTCCATGAGGTGTATCAATCTGCCCCGAGGATGGGGCACATTGATACAAATGACTTTTATTGATTTTTTAAAAATTACATATAAAAATAATATATAAAACAACGATCGCATATTTTTATAACACACTACACAAGTTTTACTGACACCGCATGAAAAAATAACTTGAGATTTCTGCTTTCTGTACACCAAAAAAATTGTCAGAAAAAAGCTGTATCAATGTACCTCAGTTCCCCCTACCATTTAGTAATCTGTATTTATTTTAGTATATATTTTTAGTGTATATTTTTGGTAGTTATATTACGATTTAGTGTATATTTATAGGGTTATTGTATGTAGTTATGTGTATTTATAGTGTATGTAGAAATATTTAGTGTATTTTTAGTGTATTTTATGGTGCAATCGTCCGATTCATAATTATTCCAGTAAGACATGCTGGTGCCAGATAGGAGTACTTCGACCGCAAAGGGTTAAAAACCGAACAAATGCCAGACGGAAATCGAAGGCAGAAACGAATATGTGAGAAAGTCCGAAGACAGTAATGAATAAGAGACAAAGTTAATTAGGGGAATGCGAACAGAGAGAGCGTACGAACAATGCCGAAATCTCATTTCCTGGCAGTTCAGTTCTTTCGTGCGTTGTGAAACGCTGGAAAGGTGTAAAGTTTAAAGCGGAAACAAAAAAGCAAACACCTTTTCTGCAAAACGTGATATTTATCAGGTGTGAGTCATTCCAGCTTTATCCGATAAAAAAAGCGTGAGTGTAAAGAGATATGCCCTTTGAAAAACACAGTGTTCTTTCGTTTTCTTATTAAAAAAGACCTTCAAACATCATTGAGTGATAAAGTGCGAAATCGATATAATTCGCATAAGTTTTGAGTGTTTGTTTATTTAAGGCTAGTTCCATGGGTTTTGTAGTGTAAATCTCATTACCTTATAATTGCTATGCTTGTTTGCCACCGTTATTTTCGAAAAGTCTGCTTGGTCTTATTCAATTAATGAGAATGTGCCGATAAAATAAATCACATTTTTTCGTACAAAAATACTGGTAGCCAAAAATCGTAGCCTGTGACTTACACTACAAGTACTCATGGAAATAGCTTTAACTAAAGCAGGTGATTTCTGGAACATGGCGGAATCAAAAATATTGATAGAGATCTCCTGATTAAAGCCTTCAAGAGATTTTAGATAACCAGCATCTTTCAAAATTCTACCCATCAGTAGGTAATGAAGTATATATCATCTGAATTTTTTAACACTAACCCCGGGAAATTTTACCTAAGGTTTATAAAAAAAATATTTAAATCTAGAAAAATTACTCAGAGTTATTTAATTTATGTATTTCACAGATATTGCTGCACTTCGTATTTAACTTACTTTTTAAAGATTTTTCTGGTTTGAATTGACAATTATTCCCATGGTCGGTGTCACCTGCTCGGCGTTCTAGTGTTAAAAATTGTCGTTAAAGAAACACTGCAAACGCATGAAACACTTTATAAACACTAACTGAAAATAAAAATCAACACTTCTAACTAAAAGCATTTTTCGATTGTGTTGTGAATGTGTTTTACGAAATAAAAAGATTGTGCAAAAAGTGTTGTTAAAAATTACAAAAGGAGAAAATGTGTTTTCAAAACATTCATTTTTAAAACTGTGTAATTTTAAAGGCACCATGTAGAAAATATTATGAAAGTATTTCACATGCGGTGTTCTATAGTGTCGTAAATTGTGTGGTATAATTACAATGTGTTGTCAATTTGGAGGCAAAATGTTGGAGACAACATTATTTTAAGAAGCTATTTTCACCAACACCATTTAAAATACTATTTCAACACAATTATTAATACTGTTTTAGAACACATTACTAGGTATCATTACTTTGCAAAACATTAAGAATATATTTCTAGAGAACAATACTTTTGCAACATGTTACGAACATAATCACCACACATAAATCTCTTCACTACACATTTATGTGTTGTGAATTTGGGGACAAAAAGTGTTCCGAAATGTATTTGATTTTGTGTTTGACAATTTGCAGTGAAACTATTGCATATACTTTTCAGCGTATACGCTCTGCTTTTTTTAACGACTACAGTATCTTCTTTTTTTAACAACTACAGCGTTATCAATATTCCATCGGAGACTAAAACCTTTAGAAATATTTAGAAAACAATGCATTTTTAGCAATTTTACCAATCGTCCGCTTGGAAGACTAAAGAATCAACATTGGATCTTTAACAATTAGAACATCTTTCAGTCTATAATAATTTTAAAACATAGACTGCAAACTATGCCAAATGACGCAATCATTAGATTTGAATGAAAAAAATTCCGACAACATCCAATCTTTGACTAAATGATTTCATCCTTTTCAAAACTTTTTATCATTCGATAATTAATTGTTCTGATGGGTGTTTTTGATCCTCTTTGTCAATAAACAGCGTTTCAAGGAATTTGGGGTCTGTTTCGGTTCAGACTTCTATACAATGTTAAGTACAATTATATCTTCGTATGAAGGAGTTCACTTTCACGAAATTGCTGTTACGTTTTCACTACACATCTTTATGAAGCATATTTTAACAGTTTGAAAAAATTAGTTACAGCAAAAACTTAATTAAAAATTTTATTTTTCTAAGAAATTTTCTTTATCTCTCTCTATTGTTGTTATTGTTTTGTTATGATATACAAAATACATACTATATATACTATGGGCGTATATGTATCGTTTATATCAATGGTGGAAAATTGACGCAGAGGAGAAGTGTATTAACGCCACTAATTTTTAATAGTATTTTTCGGCTCACTTAATGACACATTTTTTGAGTTTTTATTAAACTGAAGAATTTAATAAAAAATTAGTGATGTCAATAGGCTCTATCTCTACGTAATTTGCCCCCCTGTGTATATACAGGGGATTCTAAAAAGGACTCCCCAATTTTGAAGTGACATAATTTCGAAAGTGTAAGAGATAGAAATGTCAAACAAGCTGAATGTTAGACAGATAGGTCTGGGATTTTTTATGCATCAATTAAACAAAATAGTACCAATATTGGACACGAGAGGGCGCTGCCATCACAAAGCTGTATCTTTGAAATAGTTTCTGAAAGTGAGTTGTTGAACTGAGATCACATTACGATGGTTTCGACATGGTTACCTTTTTCAGCAACAACATGACGCAACCTAAAGGTAAAGTTCAAAATCACTTGTTGCAATACTTCTTTTGAAATGGATGCTCATGCTTCACTGATGAATTATTCAAGCTGTGCCAAAGTTTGGGGATTTTTAGGATAAACAGCGTCCTTCAAGTAACCCCACAAAAAGACTTTTTTAGACGTGTCAGCAATGAAACAGACGCACGAATGAAATTTCTGTACTTCTGAGCACCATTTAAAGCTCCATGTACTTATGCTTCACCCTATTATCCAATATTGGAACTATTTTTTTCAAATTGGTGTATAACAAATTCCACACCTATCTGTCTATTATTCAACTTGTTTAATTTTTCTATCTCTCACTGTTTCGAAGTTAGGCCATTTTCAAAATTGGGGAGTCCTTTCTGGAACACCCTGTATATAACCATTATATAATGCTACAAATCAACATCTACAATAAAATTAAACACGACAAGACAATCAAATGGAATTAGCAATTTTGGATATATATAATTACACATAAAAGTACAGATATTTATTTATTTTTACTTTAATTTATGAATAAATACACTACTGGCCATTAAAATTGCTACACCATGAAGGCGACATGCTACAGACATGAGATTTAAATGACAGGAAGAAGATAATATGATATGCAAATGATTAGCTTTTCTGCGCATTCTGACAAAGCAGGTGCCAGTAGCGACACCTACAATGTGTTTAAATGAGGATATTGTTCAGCCGGTTTCTCACACAGAAATTGCATTTGAGTGTTGTTGACTGATGAAAAATTGTTGTGATGCCTTGTGTGAAAAGGAGAAATGCGTATCAGCATTTTTTTAACTTTTATAAAGGTCGAATTGTAGTTTACCGAGATTGCGGTTTATCGTATCGCGGTATTGCTGCTTGTGTTGGTCAAGATTCAATGACTGTTTGCAGAATATGGAATCGATAGATTCAGGACGGTAATGCGGAACGCCGTACGGCATCATAACGGCCCTCTACACTAGCATCCGAAAAGACAAGCATGTTATCCGTATGGCCGTAATGGATCGTGCAACCACGTCATGAGCTCCGAGTCAAAGAATGGCGTCATTTGCAAGAAAAAAAAGATTCTGCACGAACAGTTCGACGACGTTTTCAGAAGCATGGACTCTCAGCTCCGAGACCAAGGCTGCGACTTCTTTTGACGCTGTGTCGTAGACAGGAGCGCCTTCAATGATGTGATCAACGACGAACCTGGGTGCACGAATGGTGAGGCATCATTTTTTCAGATCAATCCAGGTTCTGCTTACAACATCATGATGGTCGCATCCGTTTTGGATGCATCGTGGTGAACGCACATTGGCAGCATGCATTCGTCATCGTCATACTGGCCCATCACCATAGGCGTGATGGTATGGGCTGCCATTGTATACACGTCTCGGTAGTCGCTTGTTCGCATTGACAGCACTTTGATCAGTGCACGTTACAATTCTGATATTTTACGACCCGAGGCTCTAGCCTTTACTTGAGACCAGCTAAACCCTACGTTTCAGCAGGATAATCCCCGACCGCATGTTTCCAGCATCGTTCGGACCTTCTTTAAAACGAAAAATGTTTGGCTGTTGCCCTGGCCATCAGGTTTCCCAGATTTCTCATCAATAGAAAACGTCTGGTTAATGCTTCCGAGTGACGGGCTCGTAACCATACGCCAGTCACTACGGTTGATGAACTGTGGCATCGTGTTGAAGCTGCATAGGCATTTTTACTTGCACATGCCATCCAATCTCTATCTGACTCAATGCCCAAGCGTGTAAGTGCTGTTATTACTGCCCGAGGGGGTTGTTCTGGGTACTGATTTCTCAGGATCTATGCACGCAAATTTCTTGAAAATTTAATCACTTGTTATTTCTATCATAATATATTTGTCCAATAAATATCATTTTGTTGCCTACATTTCTTCCTGGTGTAGCAATTTTAATGGCCAGTAGTGTATTTTCTCTCGCATTTGCTCTTTAAAAATGAACAAAATGTAATATTTAGCAAAAATGAGCAAGCAAAAGTAAATTAGCAAATGTTAATTCAGTAAAACAACAAAATGTAACAGTTGACATAACACAAAATGACATATTATGGTTACAGCTTTAAAAGAAAATATTAACAGCTTTGCTCGTTAGCATTTTGAGATATAGGCTATCTTTCAAAATGAAAATCTCTGAATCAACTGGCATGTAGGCCGAATAAAATTTCTTCCTAATACGCTTTATTTCATGTACAAATCCAGCCGAACGATTCAGAAACAATCGTGCGAAAGACCTCTAAAGATTCAATTATCCAATTTGTGATCCCAATAAAACAAGGGAATGGGATAAAACTGACACTGCCAGAACCGAAATATACAGAGGCTTTTGTGTTTCGTTGTGCTATACAAAATTCATATATATATATATATGTGTGTGTGTGTGTGTGTGTGTGTGTGTGCGTGTTTGGATATTTAAATAATATGAGTACAGTACAGTTATTTATTTATTTTTATCTTATTTTATGAAATGAGACGAAATCTTTTTTATGAAATAAATAATTTTCTACGTTTATTTTTTGAAATGTTTAAAATGTAATATTTAGTAAAAGGGAGCAAACAAAAATAAATTAGCAAAGGTTATTTCAGTAAAACAACAAAATGTAGCAGTTTATGTAATATAATATGACACACTGTATAATGTTATGTAAAGCTGCCAATCTTTATAAGCCAAAAGGTTTACAGATTTGCCCGTTGGTATTTTAAGATATTCGCTATCGTTCTAAATGAAAATCTTTGAATCAACTGGCATGTAAGCCGATTAAAATTTCTTCCTGATATGATTTATTTCAAGCACAAAACTCCCCGAGTGAGTCAAAAACAACCGTGCGAAAGATCTCTAAATGTTCTATTATCCAATTTGTGATCCCAATAAAACAGGAGGATGGGATAAAATTGACACTGCCGGAACCGAAATACGGAGGCTTTTGTGTTTTCACTCATGGATGGTAGCGTGATATGATAATGATACTCACATGTAGTAGGATGTATTAAGTCATGATCGAACGAAGTATTAAAAATTCTGGGATGACTCCACTGTCTGTTTTTTATACGTAGGGGTATAAGTTTCAATTACAGTCAGATTTTTTTAATGATACCTCACAACATTTTTTTTTTTTTTTTTTTTTTTTTTTTTTTTTTTTTTTTTTTTTTAATTTAACATATGCTTTAAGAATATTTGCAAAAGAAATATAAATTTATTTTTTTTTAAATAGGGGTTCGAACAAAATAAGAAATAGTCGTCTGTGATTGAAATTTTGCGATCTTCCCACGTAGAAAATTGCACTTTCAAATTAATTTACAATTAGATTGGAACACTAATTCTGTTATGTGCATTTTCTGGCCTCAATCCGCGCAATAAATTTTAATTTTCAAAAGACGTCATAAATATCATAACTTTAATTCGCGTATTATGTACTTCCTTTTTTTCATTTACTTGTTCTTTAACATTGTTAACTTAAAAAAGCATTCCTGTTTTACCTTTATGGCAATCTTTTTTCTCTGTTATTATTATTTTCAAACCCTATTCGTAGTTTCGTATTCTCCGATCTTTCAGAAAAGTTGACACAAATCTCAGTCAAACACTAAGTCGACAGAAAGAAAAAAAAAGTATTTCGACTTTTTAAAAATCGGATTTGACCCTTAACCCTTTGAGCTCTGGGGTGTAAATTTTTTCAAAATTCCAAATGTCACAATGGCACCAGTATTTTGCAAAGAAAAAAACCGGTTAAGGATAAACACGAAAAAATGCATTAAACCTCTTTGAAGTAAATTTGGTCAAATTTTCTGGTGTCATTGTGACATTTTGGAATTAAAATTATGTGGTAGAAAATTCTACCAGCAGAGCTCAAGGGGTTAACTGGTTTGCCCGAACGCCGTTTGGGGAGACGAATTTGCTTATTTCATCATTTAAAGCTTTTTGACACCACTATTATTTTAAAGAAAATTTTGATAGCACTGAAAGGCGGAAATGCTTAGACTAAATTTTATGAACCTTTTATTTAAATAATAGTGGTGTGAGTCCGCTATTTTCAATTTATTGAACGGAAAAGAATTAACCAGTTAAAGAGTTAATAAAACAAAACAGAAAAAAGCTGAGACTATGACATCTGGCACACTAGGTTCGTATTGCCAGGCATTCTTACATAACATGGGATGTCCTAATTTTTAGAGCTTGGAAATTCCGATTTTTTTTTCTTTGCGGTACACACCAGCTTCGAAAATCTGCAACTATGAGGATCAATAAAATGTCTTCCTAATACTTAGTCTTCAAGGGCACAAAACTCGCCGAATGAGTCAAAAAGCCGCCGGTGCGAATGATCTTTAAAGGTTCAATTATCCAGTTCGTGATCCCGATAAAAAAAAATAAAAAAATAAAATAGAGGGGGGATCGAATGGACGCAACCCGGAATCGAAATACAGAGGCTTTTGTGTTTTCACTCGTGGACGGAAGCGTGATAATGATACTCACGTACAGCAAGATGTATTAAGTCATGAACGAAGTGTTAAAAAGAAGAAACTGTTTAGCTCTTTACGCCCATTTTCGAGTCTGGTATTACAATTGAAAATTTTTCAGCAAAATAAAAAATGTATCAAAATTTTGATTTTTTTTCCTGCCAACGCACTTATACTAAGTTTTTTTTTTTTTTTTTTTTTTTTTTTTTTTGGCAAAACTACTTTTTTATTCAAAGCTGAATTTGGAAATTATTTTGCGAAAGATCAAAAAGATTTGCATTAATTTTGGAAAGATATTTCTTTCTAAGGTTTTTTCCCATCAATTATCAAAAGATAAGAAGATGATTTCTTGAATCATGGTTAGCTATACATTTTCACAAGCTGTGTTAAATTTACAAGAAATGTTTCTGCAGTTTTTTTTTACAGGGTAAGTATATAAAGGTAAATATAAGGTGAATGTAATAAGATGTTCTTACCATATTGAAGTTCTTCCGATGTCTTTCCAACGTCCCTGCGACGCGACTGACTTTGTGGGATGGAGAGAACAGGCCGTAGTTGGGAGAACATCGGAAATACCTGAAAAATAATACAAATATGAAAGATTCGGTAATCAAAGAAATACAGGGTACTCCCCAAAAAGAGCAAGTGGTAATTAAAGTGATTCCTATGCTAGTTAATGACTGATTTCCAAAAGACTTTTGAAATCTTCAGGTACAACGCCGGAAATAAAAGTTATAAATCTCCAAAAGGGTGAAAAAACGAGAATGAAAGAGACATTACAGCTGAAGATTTTGTGAGCATGATAAAAGAAATTGATGATTGCTCAGATGTTGAAATCAGCGAGATTACCAATTGGTTGGAAGCAGAAAATAAAAAAGGTTATGCCTCACTTACAGATGACGCAATAATCGCTTTGTGCACAACTGAATAAAATGATGAAGATGATGCAGACGAAAATACCATTATTAATGATGATCAATCAAACGTTATTACATGTAGCAATGTCCCATTTAGAACAATCATTTTGAATGTCATATGGAGGCTACACCCAACGAACTATTTATGCTCAAGCAGATGTGTGACCAAGCGGCCTCCACAACTGGCACAGCAGAAGATTACAAACTTATAATTACAAAGTAAACATTTTTAGTGTCTGTAAATATTGATTATGTTCAATGTAAAGATGATTCTCTGTAAAGATGTTTTATTTTATTTCATCAATTCTCATTCTCCGGATAATCCAAATTTTTGGTAATCCGGATTGGATCTGGTCCCAATTAATCCGAATTATCGGGGTTCTACTGTATATAGTGTTTTAAATAAATGTATAAATTAAAAAAACCTAATGCAACAGGCGCAAAGCAGTTCATATATTCATGAAGATTATACAATTTTGTCTGAAAATATGAAAATTTTGAAAATTATGTAAAGAAAGTGCAAAAACAATAAAAATGATAAACTCAACCTTCTAAACAAGAAAAACAACAAAATTCCCTGTTCCTTGAAAAGTGTGGGGAGAGAAACAGGTATAAAAAAAAATTTTTAATGTAAACCTCGCGGATTTCGCAAGGCGTGGCAAACTTACATACTTATAAGTGTAAAATAAAATTACAAATAAAATCAATATTCTCTAACGTCAAACAATCTTACAACCAAACTAAAAATGAAAGTGAATAGAAACTCAAATTATAATTAAAATTACATAATTTCAAGCAAAAAAATTTTGTTTGAAGTAATGTATTTTTAATAAATACTAGATGGTACCCGCCAAGATTTGACGATAAAGAAATTAAAAGATTAATTATAATAATGTTTGATTTTCTCAATTAGTTACCTGTAAATAAAGTTTTGAAAACTTGATTTATTTCTATGATATCTATGTGATTCCAACAGATTCAAACCGTTTCGTGGTTCTGTCAGTCTAACCTACTCAAGTAATCAACTGAAAGAATTTTAAGCAGAATTTTAAGAATTTTAACGCGCTTGCTTTTTAGCAGAAGGGTACCTAAAATTAATTGAACGGATATTTATTTTGGTGAATTTTCTCAATGTTTTGAAAAAATAACAATGTTTAGTATTTTCTAATTTTTTTAATTACATTGAAAAGCTTTTATTAATTTTATCTTTACCAGTCTCATTTTAAATCCCTAAACTTAAAAAATTCCATGCTACCAAGTAATTATTTATAATATATTTGAATTATTTGAATTTTTCATAACGTTTCCATACATTATTCAATCATGAATATCACAAAGTAGTTCAGTTATAATTCTTACATGACTATTTTTCTTTCTTTATGTTTTCTTTTCTTTATTTTAACTTTTCCCCGGAAAACAATTAATACTTATCCTTATATGCTCAAAAAACATAACTTCATTGTAATGCTCATACAAAATACAACAAAAATTGTAGATTAGTTTAATTTATGTAAAAGATAATTAAATGAAAAATATTTTAGCTTAAATATTTTAAGTTAAAATTGTTAAACTATTTTTAAAATATTTTAGCAGACTTCACAATTTTAAAGATTCAGACATTACTTCAAAACGGCACTCAGGGATTTAGTTAAAAATCATTTAATATATGGTCTAAATGATGTGTTGTATAACATTTATTTATTTATGTAATTCACGTATATTACAGTTTACAAATGGATTACTTTTTCTGAGCTTCCACGCACATGACAGGAAAATGAAAAATTGCTGCTACTACCTACCGACAAAATAATGTTTAAATATTTAAAATTTTTTAGAAAATTAGAATACATTAAAAAGAAAAAAAAAAAAAAAAAAAAAAAAAAAAAAAAAAAAAACATTGCTAGATGTTAAATTAAATTTTACGACAATTTTACAATTTTTATTTGTGTGTGTGTATTGTATTTTTATTTTATTTTTTTTTTATTTATTTATTTAAAGAATGCGATTTATAAAGATTTTCAATAATGTTATTCAAACAAATATATGTCTAAAGCCCTGAACTGGAAATTGGCTGTTTATATATAATAATTACTATGTTTTAATTTCTTGAAATATTTTAAAAATTAAATTGTTACTTTAGAAAAAACATTGTTGAGTGCTAAATTTTATTTAATTATAAAGCATCAAAATAATAATGATAACAAAAGAATAAAAATCATATAATTTTCCCACGTAGTAAAATGTATCATTATTCAAATAAATATTTTGGCGAGTATTGGGATCGAACCTTAGTCCTCTACAAAAGCTCAGAGATTTAATTTCGCGCTTTAAACCACTGAGCTAACCAGCCTTACTTCGACGTCCCTCTAACTGGGAGGGTTAATAAATTAACTTCACGCATGCACATATGCCTGAATTTTTGTATACTTAAAGAATTAGCCTATTGTTTTAATATATATATGATATATACATAAATATGAGGGTATTAACTACTTGAAGTTTTTTTTTTTTTTTTTTTAAGACTGTTACGTTTTCGTTTTCGGCCGAAATTCGGTTTGAGTTCGATTTTGTCTTAAAATGTGTACTGGTCGAACACCAATTTTAACTTATGAAGAATTTTAACTTATGAATGCGTTAAATGTTTGTTGCAAAATTCAATCTTTACATACAAACACCAGTTTGAGTTTACATTTAAAATGTGTTAAAAAATAAAAAATAAGAAATATAAAAGTAATGAAGATTCAGAACAGGTTTAACATCGAAATCACGTTAGTAGCCGTAATGATTTCGAAGGTAAGCTATAAATCTTTATCATAATGTTTTCGCAAATGACTCGTATCATTTCCTTAATAAAAACTCAGTTATATTCCTTCAGTAATGTGGCCCGCTTTGGGGGAAATGATTCATGACAGTTGCATATGTTTAGTAACATGCAGCTGCATCGCTAAAATAAAACATATTTTCAGAGAAATGATTCATAATAGCAACTATATTCTTGTAATAAAATACATATATATTTATTTAAGGTGTGTATTTCTATAACAACGAGGTCATCTTTGTTTATTTGACGCTTAATGATGACTTGTTTGATAGGAAAATAAAATTTTAGTTTAAAATATTATTTTATATTCCATTTATAATAAACATAAATCAAAACAGAATATATATATATATATATCATGCATTAAAATAATTGAATGGTTATTCAAATTTAATGCATTGTAATGTAATAAAATTCAGCATTATTTAACAAAAACGGATTATTGAATTATTTTGAAATAAATTTAAAAAATGCTTATTCGCTGTATCGTGGCAGCTTTTAAATCTAAAAAATAAACAAATATTTTAATTAGTAATACGAATTCCGTATTCATATTTACCAACGTTTCGGTCATCATCAATCATCTTCTTCAGGATGATTGATGATGACTTCAATACTGATGACTGAAGATGATTTTCATCATCTTCAGGGGAAAAAATGCTAAATTTCTTTTGAAGTTTTAAAGGACAAAGTTAAGCCAGCTTGAATTTGAAACAAAACGATAATGGAATTGAGAACTATCGAACTTGTCACATTCAAGACTGCTTGACCTTTTTCTTTAAAACTTCAAAAACAATGTAATAACTCTTTCCTGAAGAAGGTATGATGACCGAAAGGTCGATCATTATAATTTTATTTTAATGTTTGCTTAGATTTTAGCTGTACAATAATTTGCATACACCATTTAGTAAATTTGTGATTTTTTATATTCACATTAATATGGAACTTTTCATGATGTAAATATCGAGACTCCAAATGCGCTGGATGCCAGTATTTTCAAGTAATTTTCTTTGCATTTTCAAACAGAAAAATTATCTGCAATAAAAGGATGAAATAAATTATATAAAAAATAGTAGTGACCAATTTTTTACAGTTTAAAGCATTTGGAACCCCAATTTACGTCGATACTAGTCCTGTAATTTTTGTAAGAATAATAAAAATAAGGACAAAAAACTAATTAGATTGTTTCTTTGACCTTTTGATTACATTCTCAATCGAAACACAATTTACAGAAAAGAAAGAAAAATTCTTTACAATACATTTATTTCTCTTTAAAATATCGTAGTACGTTACCACAGGATGACCAGAAATAAATGCCCTAATTTAAAATGTCGTTAATTCATTAACTATAATAAATATGAAATAAGCGACATTTACATCTGGGTAAGTCTTAAATTTCATGCACTGTAAATCTAAAAATAATTCACATTTCCGTCAATAGATGGCGCTGCACCGTTTCAAACTTCAATAATGCTCAAACAAACATCTAAATCTGTATTAAAAAAATCTTAAGTCGTATTATTTATCAGTTAGAAGACAAAAAGACAATTAAATTTTTGAAATTTATTTGAACTTTATTGCAGTTTGGGATGATGCAGCGCCATCGGATGAAGGAAATGTGAACTATTTTTAAATTTACAATATACCACTCATTTCATATTCATAATAGTGAATGAATTATTGGATTTTCAAATTGGGGCATTTATTTCTGGTCATCACAAATCAAATTTCACATCACTTCTATTAATATTAGAACTAAACTTCACAAATAAATATTAACCCCTTGGGGAAGAGCGACAGGTGTACGTGCCGCAAATAGGCTTAAGAATCCGTGTTTATCCCCACTAATAAAATGTTACCGTAAAATTTGCATTATTTCATCGGAGCATTTCCTCGAATTAACCCTTTAACGTTCATTGATTTCGCCACGAAACCACAAAATTTTAATTCCGATACGCAACACTGACACCGGTATTTTTATCTAGAAATATCCCTTTTATTTTGTATGTGAAAAATCACGTTTTCTTATTTAGAAATATATTTGTTCTTAATTACCGGTGTCATTCATTTATTTCGACATCTTAGCAATGAAAATGCTATGATCGTTAAAGGGTTAATAAGTCACGAATTTCTGTTTTTAAAAACCTGTGACAAAACATCAAAATTTTCGTAAAAGGCTCCCGTCACGAAGGGGTTTATAAAATAAAGGCAAGTAAGCTTTTCGATAACAACGGTGGCCATAAGCATAGCAGCTATCATTGATGTGACTTGCACGGCAAGTGTTCATGAAAATATCCCCTATATTATGTTTCAAAAAAGGGGTGCGATTAGAATAAAAAATAGTCATTGGGATGTCATATGTCCCGCCCAGTAATCAAAAGAAACATCGCATTCACCATAGTTGTAGATTTTTATAAAATAATTAATCCTTTTTATTATTATTTATTTTCCCTGCCTCAAGATATTTTACTTATTTCAGAAGTCAGACAGATTTTCTTAACTTTTTTATCGTCTGCTCTACCATTATTATTAATGACCTCGAATTTTTCCATATTTCTTTTCACATTTATTAATTCTTGAAAAATAGGAAGAGTAAAAATATTTTGATACGCAATCTATAATTAAAAACTTTTCGCATCGTTAACCAAAAGTATCGCGTTTCACAATTTCATTTATATCCGGTAACGTAAGTAGGGAGGCGCTGCATCACAATGGATGCTTTTATGCAAAATATTATTCTAATATTTAAACAATGCTGTCTTTATTTCGTATTTTATAGCATGAGCGATGACGATATTTTAAAAATAAATTAGTTCTTAATTTTTATTAACGTTTATGCAAATTAATGTTGATGTATGAGCTAAGAGGCGGCAGTCTTTGACCTCAGTAGAATTTGAATTCCCGCCCCAAAGAATGTTTTTATTATAATAAAGTTACATTGATGTTTTAAATGATCGTCTATAGCAGCCATACCCAAATGAATTATGTGTCCGTGGCACATAATCATTAATCCATATTTATATAATTAATTGAGATGCACATAAAAAAGTGTTTATGATGTTCAATGTCGTTTTGTATATTTTCGTGGGAAGATAATTATGCATAACAGGACAGATTTTAACGCAAAAATTGTGAGCTATCGAAAATCTTTTTGCATGTAGTCCTATTTCTCCTATAGCATTGTACACATTTTTTAATCTTCAACGTTAAAAAGTCATCATTACAAATTAAGTATGCACTAGATATTTTTACAATTATCTTTCTTCGTTGATGAAAATTTGGATTTATTTGAGAAAATCTTCTTGGAAATGCTGCATTTGTATAATTATATATTTTTATCTATTAAATAACAAATACGTCTTTCTAGCGTTTTGAATTTTTGTCATGGAAAAAATTTGCACCGAAAATATTTTACAGTACTAATTTCAAAGAGTAAAATTTATTCTTTGGAAAGAGAGGTGTTAAATTTTTTTTGGTGAAGTTTTTTCTGCGACAAATGTTCTATGATAGTTAATAATATTAACTTTGTTATGCTGCATTGTTAGACTGTTTATGTTATTTTAATTTTTTAAACCTTTTTATAAGTGAGTTGCGGCCCACGAGAAAACAAGGTTGAATATAACTGATCTATAGCAAAAGTATTCAACATTTTAACTTCCTCGAGCTGCTTTTGGAAGAACTAAATTGCCGTAATATCCCTGTGAGCAGAGCCTGATTACTAACGGGGCACTCTCTCACCAGAAAAAATTTATAGAAATTTTCGTCTTCTTTAAACGCCCTTTTCATACAAGATTACTGTCATGAATAAGGAAAAATTCTTTATTTCATTTTCCTGGTGGGTGAGTGCCCCGTTAGTAATCAGGCCCTGCCTGTGAGCAGAGATCAGAGCATATAGGACACATTTTATTGTTCTTACCAGTATATTTTATCAATGATCTGAAAGAAATTTTTTTTATAAGATATGCGAAAGGAATATATCAGGAAGGATGTTGTTGAATGATTCTGGTAACAACAATAAAATTTGCCCTACGTGCTCCGACCTTTGCTGTGAGTGAAATAAATTTGTTTGTTATTTTTTAAAAAAATCATCTTTTGACTGGATAAAATTTTGAGTTTCAATAGGCGAATTTTTCGAGCTTTGAAGCAAAAGGAACATGCGTAAAACTTTCGTTTCTAATACGAAAAAGTAACAGTTTCCGAAAAACTTGAACAAATACGTGGCCGTAGATAGAATTTTTAGCAATTTTTACTGATTTTTCTGTATTTCAGAGGAAAAGAGTAAATCAAAACGGAAAAGTTTGTGTTTTAACGGGGAAGGGAAAAACTTTCAATACAAAAATCTTTTGGGCAGTGCGCAGTTTAAAAGTTAATGTTATTTTTGCAAATTTTTTACACCAATGATAAAGTTCGGTTGAGAAACCTTTCAATTTCCCCTCTACATAAAAATTAACATGAAACATTACTGTTTCACGCAGTTGCTGTGTAGTTAGTATCTTTTCACGATATTTTACTTTAAAATTGTAACGTATTGCTTTTATTAATGTCATGAGGACTGCCACAAGCGACTATTTTTTAATTCTAACTGGCACCACTTTCTTGAAACATAAATTCTTAATAAACACATTGAAAACACTTGCAAGAAAAATCTACTTTAAAATTTATATTAAAAAAATATTGATACCAACAGAAAATAAGAATAGTCGCCTGTGGCAGCCCTGTGTCACTTATATTATTATATTATTTTACAGCAGATAAAATAAATTATACGTTTTCAAGAACTGACTGGTTATTCTGAGAACTCTGATCTTAAGGGATAAGTTTAATCCTTTCCTCTTGAAGATTAAAATAATAATAGTAATAATTTAATTCTTATTTATTGCTACATTTTTTTATTTCAAAGCGGCATTAAGCATTTTGAAAATTGGATGCTTTTTGAACGTTATTTATAAATGTAAATTAATTTCATGATTTTTATTAATTTGATTTTTTATTTAAGGTTATTTTTAATGCTTCGGAAGAAGAAAAATCGGGGCTTTTCTTTTTGATTGATGAGAAAATTCAGAATGCTGCCATCTAAAGAGTGAATTTGAGTGAGTAGAGGGATTTTATTCTGTTCAGTCAAATGATTCAGTGTATCTATCTATCTCTCTTTTTTTTAACCTTTTTACTTTACTGTTTTTTCCCCATAATTCACGCAACTTTGCTTCTATCTTCCATTCCATCTACTTATAATAAAATGCGTCCGAAGAAATGTGTAGAACGGTTTCAGGTTATGCCACTCCTATCTGGATTCAACCGTTGCTAGACGCCACGTTAGGCTTAATTGAAAACAGATGCTAAAATGATGCTTTTAAAATTTCTTCCACTTGAAATAATGTTTTTTCAGCATATTTTCATATAAAATTTGTATATCAAACCCAATTATAATACATAAAGATAACAGTGGAAATGGAAAAGTTTTTTACTATCTGAGTAGGATCGTATTTTATTTATCACTCTAGCACCGTCTCTCACAACTTTAGTGCTGCCATCTATGAGCTATTTTAGAAGCCTTTTTGGGAATATATTGTAAAAGATAAATTTAGCTTTAGATGAATTAAATTTAGTTTTATTATTATTTTTTAAATACTAGCATTTATCCGGTTAATTTTTTTAAATTTTGTTTTCTATTTAAATAAATAAGCTCTTTTTTTTCTTCAAGTTGTTATGGATATATAAGATATCATCATGACTGCATTAGTATAACTGAAAATTATTTTTTCACATGGTCTTAAATTAAAACTTTATCTGCTTTGGTGCAATGCATGCAAATAAATCAAAATTGCTCTTAAATTAAAATTTGATGATTTTTATTTAGTTTATGATATTATATATTTCTTACATTTAAATGGCATTTGATAAAAAATACAAATTTCGTTTACAATGTAAGCAAATTTCGAATAAATATAATCTAAGCTTTAAAAACTGGTAGATTTAATTTAAAATTTTACAAAAGAAACAATAATAATAATTTTGGTTTTCATAACTTACGGATTCAATTTTTAAAGTTGCAAGCTGAAGTTTATAAAATTGGTTTTGATTTAAATCAATGCCTCCTACTATAGAAAATAGCAGTATTTTCTATAAGAAACTAAGATTTTTTTTTAAAAAAAAGTTGTTTTGTGTATATTAACTGCGTATAGATTGCACCAAATCTAAATTTAAAAAGAAAACTCAAAGCTTCATAATCGATGCCTAAAAGCATCGAACTAAGAATCTATCATATACCCACGACTAAAATCGCTGCCGAATCATAATAAAGAATGTATTTTAAAATTTTAAAAACTTCACTATTTAATTTAAATGTTTTGTGAAATCTTCAGAAATTGAGTTTTATTTTGCCAATTATCATTATTATTGTAATAAATACTGTTCTTTGTTTTGAAATTAAAATTTGTTCAAAAACTAAATATCAAAAAAAAAAAAAAATTATTTGTATTTGTAGAAATTTATTGCTATTTTTAAAATGTGCTTTTTTACAATACAAACTCTTCAAAAATAAAATCTGCATTCTGTTTGTTTGTATGAAGTATTAAAACGATGAAATGCAAGTGAAAATTCCGTCATTTTTGACGGGGTTATATACTAGTTAATTTTAAAGTTCTAGTAGCGGATCATTGAACGTAAGGTGTCTTTCTTGTGGCTCAATTTTAATAGCTTTAGGATGAAACTGATGGACATCCGACAGGAGGAAAACTTTTCCTTCAAGTCAATCTAATCTTAACTTCTTAGTCATAGTCGAATCTCCCCATCCTTTCGTGAAAAAGGCCTAAACCCTAAACTGTTGGAGAAAAGTACTTTTCCTGCAAAATGTTGATGGAAGGGAAAACAAGTATTTAAAGGCAGCGTTATTCCAGGCATTCCACCAAGAATAAAAATTTATGTCAAAAAAGAATTTCAGTGATCCTGCCAAAGTCAAATTTTGTAAGCCTTGAATTCAGTAACTGGATGTTTGCAACGCTAAAAGCAATCAGGTGGTTATATTCCGTACACATTCTGGATTTTTTCCAAGAGACCCCGTATACTATCAAACTCTTTAATAAAACTATACTACATACTCTATAGCATATATCCTCAGCCTCTAGCAAATGCACTGTTTTTGTTTATTTCTTTTCAACTACAGCACTGGTTAACCCTTTAACCCTTTCTTGCACAGTGTTGCCGGACCGGCAACACCTAATTTTAATTCCAAACTTGCAAACGGCACCAGTAATATTTTAATGTAATTTTGCTTTTACAATGAAAGCTTAAATTAAAGAATTCGTAATATCTAGACAAGTCCTTTATAAATTCCGATGTCAATCGACAATAACCACAAAATTTTAATTCCGATACGCAACACTGACACCGGTATTTTTAACTAGAAATATCCCTTTTATTTTGTATGTGAAAAATCACGTTTTCTTATTTAGAAATATATTTGTTCTTAATTACCGGTGTCATTCATTTATTTCGACATCTTAGCAATGAAAATGCTATGATCGTTAAAGGGTTAAAAGGGGTATCCATGTTGAGTCATTGCAACCTTATAGTTAAAACCTTGAATTATACTGCATTTAAAAACGTTTCATATCTGTTGGTGACTTATATAGTTTGTATAAAATAAATTCTTGAAACCTGCTATTTCACTTTGAAATAACATCTATATACTTAGTTTTAAAATTAAAACAAGGACAATTTTTAAAAATCTAGACAATTAATGGCTACACTAATAAAAATTTGAAACTTTTGCTTCATCGTCACTCCACCGCTTTTACAGAATATCTCTGTTTTGAACAATGAGAAGGCTCCATAATACAGTGAAATAATCGCTTTCTATAAAAGCAGTGGAAAGACGATGCAGCAAAAGTTTAAAATTTTTATCAGTGTACGTACAATGCTGATCGGACCTGAAAAATAGTAATGACTTCTTCCCAGTTTGAGTCGATTCCCATTTTTCATTCTATTTACTTTTGACAAAAACGAGAATTCTAACAAAGCATCCTGTCTTCCATGAGTTATGCGCTGACAAAGGATATGTAAATACTGCCAAACTATCGCACGTCCATTCCGATCCCATAAAACACGGATGACATCATGTCGCGTCTGGGCTATAAGCTGACAGGCACGGTTTCCGCCATTTTCAAGGTTTTCGAAGTATCGTGGTCAATAAATTTCTTCTTGGCAGTGAGCGGTCACTTAGGAGAGAAAAAAAAAAGAAAATGATTCAATCGTGAGACATTAGAAAACGAACGTGATCGTAGATTTTTCAACGCTTGTAGGTGTTGGCAGCTGCTTCTACATGATGCGGTGCGTTAAAATTTCCGAGAAAAAACCAGCAGAATGAAACGTTCGTTAAACACTTAACTCGAAGTTGCAGTTAAATTGCTAGGCTCTTTGAAAGAGGTTTGAAGCATTTCTTTTTTTTTTTTTTTTTTTTCATTTCTCTGATTTTTGCATAAAGTATATTGTAAATGATACCGTACACTGTAAAAAAAAAAAAAAAAAAAAAAAAAAAAAAAACGGACGATTTTATCGAGATTGTACTGGCAATCGGAATGCCGGTACAATTGTTACGATGTCACGTAAACTTAATTCCAAAAGTCTAGATAATAAAAGTAATCAGCTAATATTTTCTCATTTATCAAGCGGTTAAATCTAAATTCACATACCAGTTTCGATAAATCATAGAATTCCTTAGGCGTGTGAGGAGTCTAATTTATTAATAAAAGTTTGCATCCAGATATAAAGTGCACCCACATTTTAAGAATAAACGAGTTAACTCCTTTCTCAGTTGATATTCCCACGAATTTAATTAGGATCAGAGAAATCATGAGTGTTTATCAGCAAGAAGCAAAAGTTGGAGGTCGTAAAAATACGACCCTTTTTTAGATAAGCAATTATATATGTATATATATGAATTAGACCGGGTAACGAGTAACACAGCGGACAGACAGAGAGTAACAGATATCAGAATCACGCGATGATGTCAATATATCGTTCTTCTCCTGGTAAGTTAATTTATGAGTCTCCATCTCTCTCCCTCTAATGTCAGGAATATGCTAATTTAATGTTAAATAAAATAAATAAAAGATTACGGCCTTTGATTTATATTAGTACCACACACAACAGCATTTTTACACAATTCACAGTTTGTTAACGAAAAAATTTCCGTAAATTTCAATAATTTTTGCGTTTTTATTAGAAAATGGTCTGGAATTTACATGAATTTTACCGTTATAAAACAATGAATTATACTGGTCTCCCGACAGCAAGTACAATCTCCATATTTTTTCCCACAGTTTATTTCTTTTTGTGCCGTCACATTTTATGCGACTATTCATTTAAGCTTCTTTTTATCCAAAAAAATTATATATGATCAACCATTTTAATAATAGAAACATCATAAACTTATAAAAGATCTTCAAGCTGTTGTAATAATAATAAAAAAAAAAAAAAAAAAAGAAAAAAAAAAAGAAAATGTGTATGTATTATCTTAACAAAGATATACCTATTTAAAAACAATGTTTGTTATCATGCTTGCAATAAATACATAACTAGTTAGTTTCTTTTAAATGTGACATCAGAGCATGTACACCGAAACTAACGAAAAAAGATAAGCTGCCGTACTGCATCAGATGCTCGAGTCTTTTCAAATCACTTGAGTCACGGAACGCTCTTTTCGTAATGCAGGTGCAGGAAAAGTGCAAATGCAGATGCACGAAAAGAACACCACGTGACTCACGCGGTCCGACACTACAGCTAAACGCTATGCAGCAATCAGTTTTTTTGTGTGGTGGGGGGAGGCGGAATTAAACTGGGTATGCATTTCACCTTTCTCCTTCCACACTATCGCACACATTGGCAACCCCTTCCCTTATACTGTGACACTAATTAATATACAGGGTGTCCGGCAAATAACACCCTGATTTCAAACTTAAATTTCTCAAAAACAAACATCGATAGAATTATGCGATAATCGGTTTGATTACACTGATCTGCATATTGAAACTTTTTTTTTGATGATTAAAAATGAATAGGTGATTTTAAATCAATTTTTTAAGCTGATTTCAAAAGTAAAGTCGAAATTTGCGTATCACGTCAGGATTTTTTTACAAATTAACAATTTGTAAATTTATAAAAACATATGATTTTTTAACTTTCACTTATATAAATTTATAAAAAAAAATATATTATTCAAAGGTAAATAATTAATACAGACTAGGATATGTATTAAAAAATTAATGTATGAAAAATTAAAGTATAGACATAATAATTATACTTACAATATATTTAAATATGGACAAATTTGATTAATATTAAAAAAATCAATTAGTTTGAGAAAAATTCCTTTTAGTTGCTTTTCGTCCACTAGCACAAAGATCTCTCTTTAACATCCAGCAGTAATCTGCCATCATATTTTTATTCCACTTGCCTTGGTACCGTTTTTCCATATCTTTGATGTCTTGGTGAAACCTTTCACCGTGTTCCTCACTCACTGCTCCGAGATTTTCGGGAAAGAATTTGATATGTGCATGTAAAAAGTGTAATTTTATACTCATGTTGCAACCAAGTAATCTCAATTTTTCTAACATATCTGCAACTATAATTTTGTAATTTGGGTCTTTCTTATTTCCTAAAAAGTTCTCCACTACACATTTAAAGCTCAGCCATGCTTCCTTTTCACAATCATTCATTGTTTTTTCAAATTCACTATCTGTCAGTAATTTTCGTATCTGAGGCCCAACAAAAATACCTTCTTTAAGCTTAGCATCAGTAATAGAAGGGAATTTGCTGCAAATATATTTAAAACATTCATTTTCTTTATTTAGGGCTTTCACGAATTGTTTCATTATCCCTAATTTGATATGCAGAGGTGGAAGCAAAACATTTTTAGGATTGACTAAGGGATCTTTAATTACATTTTTTGTTCCAGGGGATAATGATATTCTTCATGGCCAATCTTTCTTTTCCCAATGATTTTTTTTATCCCGGCTGTCCCACTCACACAGAAAACATGGGAATTTTGTGTATCCTGATTGTTGTCCAAGTAGCATTCCAATCACTTTTAAATCACCACATAACAACCATTCATGATCTTTATATTTGACCTGGTCTAGCAAAAGCTCAAGATTTTCATATGTTTCCTTTAAATGAACTGAGTAGGCTATAGGTATTGATGCATATTGGTTTCCATTATGCAACAAAACCCCTTTTAAACTTGTCTTGGAGGAATCAATAAAAAATCTCCATTCTGATGCATTATAAAGGATACCGTAAAAATTCATTATTTCCTTTATGTTATTGCAATATACTAAATTATCCTTTTCAGAAAAGTATGGAACAAGTTCTTTTTCACGATGCCTGTACCAAGAGAATTGTGTCTCTGGTAATAATAAGTTCTTAGATTTAAGCCGAGAACCAAGAAGTTCAGCTTTTATTTTTGGCAAATTTAAATCTCGCACCAAATCATTGAGTTCATGCTGATTAAATAAAATTGGAGCTTTATCATTTACTTCTGGTTTATAGACATCTTGTTCTTGATTTTCATCATCTTCTGAATTATTTGGTTCATTTATGCTTTCCAAATTGGTTGGAGGAGAAGGAACAGGAAGACTTTCATTATGCAATATAGGTCTTATTGCAGAAGGCAAGTTAGGATATATAATTCCTTTTTTATTTTTCGAACTATACCCATGAACATTAGCTAAGCAAAAATAACAATCGTCATGATGATTTCTAGGTTCTCTCCATACCATGGGAATAGCAAAAGGCATACATTTCTTTTTGCCTTTCAACCAAAGTCGTAATCCTTCAACACATGTTCTACACACTTTATGAGGGGCCCATGTCTTATCTTGGTCACCCAGTCTCACACCAAAATAAGCATAATAAGCATTTTTAACAAAATCTGTAATATCCTGCCTTTGTTTTACTACAGTATAATTTCCACAAATGTAACAAAATATATCTGTATCATTTACACATTTACGTGAAGCCATTATTCAATTAAAGAAGATGTGAAATATATCACATATTTCAAATCGAAAGAAACAGACGTGAATAAACAAAGAAATTTATTGTTGTTAAAACCTATGCATTAGATCAAACATTGTTTGGTGCTGCCACCTAGCGAGTATTAATTTAGATATTTTTTACAAAATTAAATTTATGGATTTCGCTTTTTCTTTTTAATTTTAGATAAATATTTTTTTTATTATTATTAAATCATATTAATAAATAATTTCAGCTTCCTAAATACAGTTTCTCATTTATTTAAATTAATGTAATGTATATACATATGGAATCAATTCCTAAAAAATTTGGTGGCGCCATCTAGTATTTCTATTATAAAGTAATTTATGATTTAAGAATAAAATTAATTAAAAATAATATTTGTAAAAAAAGTGTACGTGGTGTGCAAAAATGCTTTACATTTTTGAAATCAGCATAAAAAACACTTTCAGAAAAATATATATTTATATGATCATCAAAATGCATGCTGATCAGTGTTATTAGGAAAGCTGTAAAAATGTTATACAGAAGTTTTGAAGGGTGGATATTTTGAAAAGATTAGGTTCTGATTGCAAAGAATGCTTTGACTTAACATTTTTCTTGCTTTAAATTGCTTGGTTTGAATGAGATTTTGGGCGGACAACGTCATATTTTAAAGTTTTTTGGAACAAAATTTTTGGAATTTCAGAAATTTCAAAAATTTAGTTCTAAAAATATGGCTAAGTATCCCGAAAAACTCGTTCTCTACAAGCAATCTAAAGCAAGAAAAACGTCAAGTCGAGCATTCTTTGCAATCAGAACACAATCTTTTCAAAATATTCACCGTTCGAAACTTTAGTATAACATTTTTACAGCTTACCTAATAAAGAAACCGTTTACCGCATAGTTCTATCTACTTTTGTTTTTGAGAAATTTAAATTTGAAATCAGGGTTTTATTTGCTGAGCACCCTGTATATGACACTAATTAACTCCTTCGTGGCGAGAACCTTTTGCTTCATTTTTAATCTTTAACCACCGGTTTTTCCAAACAGAAAAATTTCTCCAATTGAATGGCGCAAGTGCTCTAACTAAAAAAAGGTAATATTTACAATAGAAAGTAACTGGTAAAGATTCTGGGCACCTCGTCTCGAAGGGGCTAATGAGTGACCCCTATGAGAATAGCTACTTCGTAAGGTCAACCTTGAATGCAAAAGACCGTAAGTGCATGTTATGAGTTTCTGAAAGTCAAATTTCAACCTATTATTCGTTTTTAATTCTTTCCAACATACTTTAAAATGTTTATGAATTCGGTTTGTATGTCCGTCTGTTTGTCCGAGATCTAATTAGTGTTAATATTGTCAGATTGTTCTGTAACTGATATTTGTTATTGAGATTTATTGTGCTATACTCGGTATTGAAAATAAAGATATGTAGCGTTCAAAATTTATTCACAGAGACATTCAAAAGTATTCCATTTCCATGTGGTTTTGGGGGAAATAGCGTAATAAATACATATAATCTTCGTCCGGTCCATCCATCTGCCGCTATCTTTTTCCCATATTTTTTACAAAGTGTAAGACATTTTCGTACTACGTTGTACATTAGTTGTTATGAGATAAAACTTTTATTTCTTGACTCTAAATTTATATCTAATTTTCGTTAGATATGGAAATTTTCATACTTTATCGTGCAGCATTCTTTTGCAATCCTACCATTTCACCGCATAAATGTTTATGCAATGAGACTGGCGGCAACATTAAGAGACCGCTCTGATGAAAAATCCCCTTTTATTATGCATAAGATAGAATTCAGCGTATTGAATGTCAGACGGACATGACGAGAGCAGAAACGGTTTGTTATTAGCATCCAAATGTTAAATCCTTGAATTAAGGAAAATGCTTGCATTTTTACTTTCTTCTATGTTTACAAGAAAAAAGCATTGTATTCGTGAACATTTTCAAATTCCGGTTTTCGACGAATTTACACGTTTTAGCGGTCAAAGAACCCGAAAAACAGACAGACATTTTTTACAAAATGTCTGCCTATGAGTCTATAACTCTCTGTCCGTCTGCCTGTGAGTGTATGACTGTCTGTCCGTCTGCCTGCATGCATGTGACATAAATTTTGTGCGAAATCTATCTCAAGAACAAATGCACGGAATTTCTCAAACTTTAGATTAAATTAGACCTTGATATAAGCTGCATCTGATTAGTTTTTAATGTATATCACCCAACAAATGGCGCTACTATGCTGCCGTTTTCACATTTTCCATAATAGCAATATCTCAAGAACTAATGAACGGATTCTCATAAAACTTCAGATTCCGTTAGTACTTGATATAATATGGTTCTTATTACGTTTTGGTGTAAATCTTCTAACAGATGGCGCTGCTATGCAGTATTATTCATGAATAGCTGTATCTCAGGAGCTAATGGACAAATTTTCATCAAACTTCATATTCGGTTAGTACTTAATATAATATGGCTCTGATTACGTTTTGGTGTAAATCTCCAAACAGGTGGCACTGCTATGTGGCATTATTCATGATTAGCGCAATAGTTCTATCTCAGGAACTAATGCACGAATTTTACCAAATTTCTGATTCAGTTAGTCTCTGATCTAAATTAGTATAATTTAGTTATTTGAGTAAATCGCTCAACATAATACACTTCTATCCAGTTTTACGCAAACGAAATTGCTTATCACACAAAAGGTTAAAATGTGTCGGAGAAATATACTTCAAAGTTTGTATTTTAAAAATAGTGGTTCGAACATGATATAAAAATTGTAGCCTGGGTCAGCTTTGCTATATAGTGGAGCATCGTTTATACGGCGCCGAAGGGACTACCGAAAAACGTCGTATAAGCGATAACGACGTATAATCGATTTTCACTTCAAAACTAGAATTAATTTTGTTTTCACATAATTTTAATGTTTAACGGGATGATTTGCATAATTTTTTTAATTAAACAAACCAAAATAAACAAATAATCTTAAAAACGAGGGGGGGGGGGGTGATTAGTAAGCAATTTTAATATGTGTACCTTTATTTATCTTTCACCGAAAGGTTCCTCATTTGCTTACATCATTTCCTTTCCATTTAAAGTTAAAGATAAAAAACCCGCGTGGCCAACTAAAATTCGCCAATACTGATTTAGGAGGATAGTCTATTAGCAACTTAAAATAGGTCGGGAAAGCTGACCATCCCCGAAAAAAGAATGACCCTTCCCATTGTAATCTGTTACACGTAAGCTGATTTTTCAGACTAATCGAACACCAGCCTACATTTTATAATGTGGAGTGCATTTAAACACGCTCTTTGGTGTCATCCATAGCTGCCAACTTCCGCACTTCTACACAAGAAAAATAAACAAAAATAAACCTATACAAATTCGAAAAATCGACGTATAAACGATTTTCAGCGTCGTATAAATGATATATTTTTACACTAAAATGAATAGGAATGAATCGGGACCACCTTAAAACGTCGTATAAGTGATCGTCGTATAAACGATGCTTTACTGTATGTGCAATGCACTTGCTGAACAAGTGTAAGTAAAATCGAGGTTAGTTTTCCTCAGGATTGCGGAGTCGGTGTGTAAAATAGCCGACTCCGACTCCCACTCCTAGCTGGCCAATATGCTAGTGTTGCTCTTGTTAAAATTAATAGAGAACGCCAGAAAATTAATGCAAAAAAATCACTAGTTCAATATTAATTAAATTTTTAGAACTTCAAAAAAGAAAAAAAAAAGGGAAAATAATATTTTCTGTTTTATTAAACTTTCGATTTTGCTTCCAACAAACCCGAAAAATCCAGCTATTGAATTCTAAAGGTAAAACCAAAACATAAATTTTACTATTTGGGATTCGTGGACTTGAACAGAAGTCGTTACAATTTTTATGTTAATTTGTGTCCTCAAGTGCAGAAAAATTTTGATGATAAAAGAAAAAAAAATAAGAAAATTTTACTAGATCGGAAATAATTCGGGATCTACTGCAGTTTTTAATTAAAAACAGTTTTCATCTACGGCAGTATACTGGAAATATTTAACTTGGGCTGGCCGATATAATCCAAAAAGAATAATTCCTTTTATGGATTTAAAATAACATATAGTTTTTTAATTTTACTCCAAACATCCTAACGAAAAAAGGCGAAGTCAAAGTCGCAGTCGGCTTGTTTTTTCGCGACTTCAACTCTTTTGCGCAAAACTGGGCCTGTTCACTGTTCAGATCCGCAGCCCAAGTTATCCTTCTATTGGATGCTTGATTTTATTTTGTGTGTCAATAGTCTAAATTTAACTGCTATAAGACACTATCGAAACTGGAATATTCTGTTATGGATACCCTGTATTTCAGAGAGTATCAATTTCAAGGAACCACATGCATAACATCCATTTATTTATTTATGTATCTATGTTCTATCTGAATTCAGTGCTAAAATGATGTCATCGATAACATTCTCTGGTTCACGGTGTTATCGGAGCACAAGACAACTCTTCCGTGTTTGATTCTCGATGAACTACAAGTGCTTCTCAAGCATTCTTATCTGAATCAGACTTTTTTATGAGCTCGCATTACATAAGCACTCGACAAGAAATCCAAACAAGAACGGAGAGCAGTTTAAAAATAATTTTATTATAAATTGAAAATACAACTATTTATTAATTTCTCGAATTTTCTTTGTAAGCAATGAAAATGACCAAATTTGCTCTCAAATATATAAAATGCATCCTTTGAATAAGTATCATTTAGAGCCAGCGAAATACAGGGTGTCTATAAAAGAACTCCGGGGTTTTAAAAATTCATATCTCACTAACTATAAAAGATAGAAAAATTTAGTCGATTTCTCTGAAAAGAGTAGCTAAAAAAGTTTTACTCATACGAATTGGGAATGTTAGCATAAACTGTTGGCGGCGCTGCAGGACGTTGACCTTGAAATGATGGCGACTCCACAACAAAAGGCTCAATGTGTTATTTGGCTCATAGAAACGATAGAAATTTCTTCTGGGGGCATATCAAGAATCTTGTGTATGCAGAGAAAATTCGTGATGTTCAACATCTCAGGGAATGAATAGTCAATTGTGTGGCAACCGTCCCCCCAGACATGCTCGCAAGGACTTGGGAAGAGGTAGAATACCGTTTAGACGTCTGCCGTACCACTAACGGGGCTCATATAGAACTTTACTAAGTGTTAAAAAAAACTTGAAAATGTAAGCTTTTCAGTCATGTATAAAACATGTATGTATGTTTTTTATTTCATTAAAATATTTTGCTTCAAAGTCCCGGAGTTCTTTTATAGACATCCTGTACTCAAGGCTCGAGGACACGAGGTGTCATGTTATCACTAATCAACCAACTTCTCACCGGTATTGGAATTCACACCGGAAAAAATTGAGTAGCAATTTTATTTGTAAAACAGCTATCTCCTTAAAAATAAATAATAACTATTTAAACTTCCTGGTGAGAATTTGGAAAAATTCCAATAAAAGATCAGCCAGATGCAGCGACATTGAAGCATTTCGCATCTGGCTGAATTTTTATTTAGCGATTTCGAATTCTCACAAGCAGGGGTCGCAGCATCCCTAACATTTTCGCACTTTTCTACCAGTATTTTAAATCAAAAATATTTCTGTCAAATTCCTTTAATATTTACAATGAAATTCTACAACAAATATTATCGTTTTAAAATTGTGGTAGGAAACAGCGAAAATTTTAGGGACGCTGCGACCCCTGCACAAGGAAATTTAATATAACTTGTAGGCAGGGCCTGATTACTAACGGGGCACTCTCCCACCAGGAAAAAGAAATAAAGAATTTTTCCTTATTCATGACAGTAATCTTGTATGAAAAGGGCGTTTAAAGAAGACGAAAATTTCTATAAATTTTTTCTGGTGAGAGAGTGCCCCGTTAGTAATCAGGCTCTGCTTGTAGGTACTTTCCTGGACGAAAAGGTACGAAAATATGGAAGACTGGGCTCAGGAAAACACAATGGTAAGCCTACGAGTCAAGCATTAAAATCGGGTTTTCATGTGTTTTCCACCATAATATAACTTGGCAGACCGACTGCGTTTTAATATGCGAATCGAGTTTTAACACATTCTGGAATTTCATCTCGATGAGGTGGATGTTTGTGCTGTTGCCTCCCGGTCTATCAGATTGAGTGAAATAAAAAAGCTCTAAGCATCTAAACAGCTTTTTAAAAAAAATTAAATGTATTAAACATCAGGATGTGTATGATACATGAAAAAAAATATTGTCATTAACACTTGAAATCGTGTAGTTGATATTTTGATTTAGGGAGAACTACTACACGTTATACAACCAAACTTTTTTTTTTCATTCAATATCTACGAGTTATGTTTTTTCTTTCTTTCTTACAATACGACAAAAATATTTTCTTCTTTGACGGCAATCTTTGAAACATCTGAGAATTTTTTGTTCCATCGGAACAAGGCCAACTCAAACAAAAAGGGAAATGGAGGAAAAGATTGAAGCGGAATAAAATGAAACAAGGCATTGTTAGATACAAGCACAGATATATTGTGTTTCAAGTTTGCAACGTTTTATTAAGGCAGTATATGTGTACTGATATACACATTCGGTACATTTAGTCTTTGAGTATTATTCTTCAGTATTTTTTTTTCCAAAAAAGTATAAAAAATGTCGAAAACTGTCTCTTTGAATAGGAATTACTATTACTGATCGGAATTTGTGAAGAAAACTTAGAAATTGGTGCATCTTGCCAAGAGACGCATTGTTAGACGACATATTAGTTACAAAATTAATTATTTAATTGTGATATACGCAATAAAAATAGATAGTACTGCAACAGGGTGAATTATGCCGGGTGTCCAGTAAGTGACTGACCCATTTTGAATGTAAATAACAAAAAAATTGAGATAAAAATGCGCGGCTTGCTGTATTGTTATTAGAATATAAATAAATTTTAAAATATGCACTTTGTTAATGTAACATAATGATATTTAAAATAATATCTCAGTCTCAAGACTGAGGAGGGGAAATATAATACAGATGGTTCAATCACAAATATTATTTTAAATCACTTTCCAACCAACGTACCCTATTTCTGAAGCTGATTCGAGAGTCGATTCAACATATAGATTCAGATTCGACAACATATAGATTCAGATTCAGCCGAAAATCTCATATTTATGAAAATTAGAGTCATGTCTGTATTCAAACAGCCTGTTACCGCCAGCGCGATATTTTTTTCCGAAATTTGAACTATATTAACAAAGTACATGTTTAAAAATTTATTGATTTTCTAATAACAATACCGCAAACCGCGCATTATTATCTCAAACCGTTTATTTGTTATTTAAGTTCAAAATGGGTCAGTTATTTACTGGACACCCGGTACAAGTATCAAGTATCTGTGGGAGGGAGAACTTAAGACCTACCCCTTTGATGGGCAGTTGTGTGTTACAGGGTGCCTATAATTAAACGATTTGACTTTAAGAGTCCACACTACTGATTAAGTGATTTAATGAACATGCCACCGCTCTTAAAAGGGTTAACTCTATCGCTGATTAAGCCGCGATTTCCTCAGGAATGCATTTTTCATTCTAATTAATTCTCCATGATTATTCCCACCAGTTATTTTTATGGTAAATTTCGCCTTGTTTAATGAAAGCATTTTCCTGTTTTGAAAACCCGGTGATAAAACATTAAAAATTCTATAAACGCGCATTTTTGATAAAGAAATTATTCAATGAGAGGGGTTAAAAGTAAAATAATCACCTGAAGTTTTAAAAAAATCTTCAAAATTGAAAAAATACTCACTATATTTGTAAAATGTCCTATGAATAGCTATAAAGTAGAAATAAAAGTTAACAAATTCCCAAACACAAATGGCAAAAAAAAAAAAAAAAATGTTTGGTTCTAAATAATATTTTAATCAATTCCCTGATTCGCCCGTGCGTCCTATAGTCAGCGTATTTCTGCCATCTCGATATGCACGCACCTCGTACGGGCATCTATATTTCAATCATAATTTATTATTTTCATCAGAAAATTTTTATTGTAAATTTTATATTATTTAACCCTTTAACGTTCATTGCTTTCGCCACGAAACCACAAAATTTTAATTCCGATACGCAACACTGACACCGGTATTTTTATCTAAAAATATCCCTTTTATTTTGTACGTGATAAATCACGTTTTCTTATTTAGAAATATATTTGTTCTTAATTACCGGTGTCATTCATTTATTTCGACATCTTAGCGATGAAAATGCTATGATCGTTAAAGGGTTAATCCGAGCATTTTTCCCAATTCTTTTCGATTTTCTCTTGCAAAAATTTCTTTTTTGAAAAACCGGTGATAAAATACTACTGTGAAAAACATGAAAAAAAAATAGGCATTATTTGAAGATTGTTTTCGAAAAGGTTGATCCGTTAAGTGGTTAAAATGAACTAACTGTGAGAACGCTCTTTGTACTTCTGTATTTTCGTGCCAGTTCTTACTTAAACACACCAGAACTTTACCTTGATCAGTAATTTAAAACTGATCTGTCAAAACGCATCTCGTAATAGCTTTCTTCTGGAAATTTATGAATGGCGTATAATATCCATCATATGCTTCATTATAAAGTCCATCCGTCGAAGCCAAAAAACATCTGCTGCAAAGCGTTCCTATCCTTAGTTTGCATAAACAAAGTCGCATTTGACGAAGCCCTACCGATGATTTAGCTAGATGCATTCTTCCGATAGCATGCATGCAATTTTATTTTTGCCATAAGCGACACTCAAAATTCAGGTTTTACTGCGTTACATCTACAAAGAAGAAGGCAAATGTATTACACGCCGATGATCAGCTGAAATATAAATATTAATCACTGTTAACAAACCAATGATTAGGAATTAAAGATTGTGACAGAAGGTTTTTATTTAATGGGTGGCAACTTCGTATTAGGAAGGCTTGAATTGTAAATGAATTCAAAGACGAAACTTTTTTTTGCGCTCTAATTATAAATTGATTACCATATTTATTACGATTGAGTTAAGAACAGGAAATAAATTGTACATTTATCTGATAATTGTAAATCATTACGATTATCAATCATAATATATTTTAGAATTCATTTTATTTAGTTTCACTATTTCAAATCAAGGTTGACAGTTTGGCCTTCATTTTAAATTTGAAAATCCGATGTGATACCAGAAATTCCCACATTTTGTTTTATTTAATGACTACATTAAGTCAAAACTCTTCCTTGGAAATTTCTTAATCAAGAAGGAAGCCATACTGGTGGCCGTAATTAAATTCCAGAGAGATTTTATGAATTTGAAAAACGACACAATAAAATTAAATAGTTTCATAAACGTACCAGTCATCTTGAATGAGTTAAAGGCAAAATAATCACCTAAAGTTTTACAAAAATCTTTAAAATAGCAAAAATGACTCACTATATTTATGAAACGTCTTAAAAATAGCCAAAAAATAGAAATAAAAGCTTGCAAATTCCCAAAAGCAAAAAGCCAAAAAAAATCTTTGTTTATAAATAATACTTTTGAACTATGGGAACACTCTTTGCGCTTCCATATTTTTTTGCGAAATCTTACTTTAACGAATCCTAAACTTTACCTTGATGAGTAATTTAAAACTCATCTATCAAAACACATCTCGTTGGAAATTTATGAATGGCGTGTATCTATCATATGCTTCATTATATATAGAGTCCATCCGCTGGAGCCAAAAAACACCTGCCGCAAATGTTCGTATCCTTCTTAGATTGCATAGACTAAGTCGCATTCCACGAAGCCCTACCGATGATTTAGCTAGATGTATTTTTCCGATAGCATGCATACAATTTTATTTTTGACATAAGCGACGCTTAAAATTCACACTTTGCAGGGCCTGATGTAATTGTTTACTGACGGAGCAATTACTTAAAATCCAATAATTAGAAAATGCAACATTAAATTTATATATGTACATTTCATTTTTTTTTTTCAACACTTTTAAGAGAAAAACACTTTTATTGCTAAAATGAGTGAGTAACACCTGGAATTTATGTACACATTTATTTGGATATTTAAAAAAACTAGTTGGATGTGTCAATCCCAAAACTTTCTTCTATCTCATAAGTACATTTTAATATTAAAAAAAAAAAAAAAAAAAAAAAAAAAAAAAAAAAAGTGGTGACCCTAAAGTTACCCACTATCGAATTTCCTCGAACATTTGACCTAGCCTAATGAGATTCTGGTATTCTAAAAGCCTAAAACGCAAAATTTAACAAATATTCTGAGAAAATGAGCTTAGTAGTGCCTCATGTTGGGTAATTTATACTAAAACCTAATAAGCATCTATTTATGTCAAGACCTAACAGAATCTGAAATTTGATGGAATTTCGTCCATTAGTTCTTGAGATATAGTTATAACAAAAAATTTGCAAAACGTAGCACAGCAACACCATATCTTGGACAATTTATACCAAAACGTAAAAAAGCGTCTAATTATGTTATGGTGTAAAAGAATCTGAAATTTGATGAAATTCTGTGCATTAGTTCTTGAGATATAGCTAGTTTAAAAAAAAAAGTGTAAAATATAGCACAGCAGCACCATCAGTTGAACGATTTATAACAAAACGTATCATCGTGTAATTATTTTATATGTCATTTTGTAACAAAATCTGAAGTTTGATGAAATTCTGTGCGTTGGTTGTTGAGATATAGCTATCAGAAAAATCGTGCAAAATGCAACATAGCTGCACCACCTGTTGCAAGGTAAATACCAAAATGTAATCAGCGTTTAATTACGTTATATATTCTAGTGTAACAGAATCTAAAATTCGATGAAGTTCTCTGCATTAGTTCTTGAGATATAGCTATCGCAAAAATCGTGCAAAATGTAGCATAGCAGCGCCTCTATACAGCAATTCACACCAAAACCCTATCAGCGGCTATGTATCTCAAGGTATCGCGGAATCTGAAGTTTGGTGAAATTCTGTGCATTTGTTCTTGAGATATAGCTATCATGAAAATCATAAAAAACGTGGCATAGCAGCGCCACCTGCTGGCCAATTTACACCAAAACTTAATCAGCGTCTATGTATATCAAGGGGTCACAGAATCCGAAGTTTGGTGAAATTCTGTGCATTAGTTCTTGAGATATAACAATCTTGAAAATCATGAAAAACGTAGTATAGCAGCGCCACCTGCAGGCCAATTTTCACCAAAAACCAATAGGCACTAATTCATACCAAGATCTAACTGAATATAAAATTTTATTAAATTTGGAGCATTAGTTCTTGAGATAGAGCGCCCACAAATTTTTTGTCACATACAGACAGACAGACTCACAGACAGACTGACAGACTCACAGACAGACGGACAGACTCACAGACAGACATTTTCTAAAAATAGTCAAAACGTGTTCAGGACCTTCTAAAACATTCAAATCCGTCGAAAACCGGAAGTCGAAAATTTTCATGAATCCAATACTTTCTTCTTGTAAAGCTAGAAGAAAGTAAAAAGAAAGAAAATTAGAAGAAAAAAAGAGGAGAGGTTTATTTGCACATACGTAATAGATGAAAGAAATATATATTTATACCAAACATCTGGTGTTAGTCTCGTACCAGCCAAGAATTTGAAAAATATTTTGGATCGGCAACTAACTAAAAAGGATTTAATACAAAATGATTCCGGTAGAAAAGGATTATGTTAAATGGTGGCAATTTAGTTGCCGACCTAATGAAATTAGGTGGTTTTATATAGACATACCACCAGTCTTGAATGAGTTAAAATAAATTTAATCACCTAAAGTTTTACAAAAATCTTTAAAATTGTAAAAAATACTCATTATATTTATAAAGGGTTGTAAAAATAGCTAAAAAGTAGAAATGAAAGTTTATAAAATCCCAAAACCAAACGGGGAAAAATTAATCGGTTTTAAATAATACTTTAAAATGAACTATGAGAACGCTATTTGTACTTCTGTATTTTCGTGCCAAATCTTACTTAAACACACCAGAAGTTTACCTTGATCAGTAATTTAAAACTGATCTGTCAAAACGCATCTCGTAATAGCTTTCTCCTGGAAATTTATGAATGGCGTATAATATCCATCACATGCTTCATTATAAAGTCCATCCGTTGGAGACAAAAAACACCTGCCTCAAACGTACATATCCTTAGTTTGCATAGACTAAGTCGCATTCGACGAAGCCCTACCGATGATTTAGCTAGATGTATTTTTCCGATAGCATGCATGCAATTTTATTTTTGCCATAAGTGACACTTAAAATTCAGGTTTTACTGCGTTACATCTACCAAGAAATGAAATATTATTACACGCCGATGACCAGCTGAAATATAAATATTAATCGCTGTTAACAAACCAATGATTAGGAATTAAAGATTATGACAGAAGGTTTTTATTTAAGGGGTGGCAACTTGGTATTGAGAAGACTTGAATTGTAAATGACGAACATTTTTTCTCTATTTATTAATTGATTACCAAATTTATTACGATTGAGTTAAGAAGGGGAAATAAATTGTGCATAAATTATTATACAAAACTCTGTACATTTATCTGATAACTGTAAATCATTACGATTATCAATCATAATTTATTTTAGAATTCATTTTATTTAGTTTCACTATTTCAAATCATGGTTGACAATTTGGCCTTCATTTTAATTTTGAAAATCCGATGTGATACCAGAAATCCCTAAATTTTGTTTTACTTAATGATTACATAAACTCATAACTCTTCTCTTGGAATTTTTGAATAAAAAGAAGTCGCATTGGCAGCCCTGATTAAAATCTATAGAGGCTTTATGAATTTGAAATTTAACGTAAATTAGAAAACTTGTTTAAAAATAAGAACACATTATACACCAGGAGGCAGCGGTATAGGCAATCACCTCCTCGAGTTAACGGCTGAAATTACAGAAGTAGTAAATAATCGATTCGCATATTAAAACGCAATAGGTCTGCGAAGTCCTATCTTGGTGAAAAACACCTGAAAACTAGATTTTACCAGTTAACTTGGGGCCTCCGTCGCCGAGTGGTTAAAACCTCACGCCGCTAATCGCTTTCGAGCGTAAGAGGTTGTGGGTTCGAATCCCACTGCCTCCATTGCATATATTTTTTGTGTGGAGATCCCGGTTGTACTTCTCTCTTGTGTTGTAATATTTCCTTGTGTGTAATCTCGTCCCTGTACATTGACAATGACTTATGAGCAGGCTTCATGTCGAGCACACAAGTCAGATGTATGTTGTTCAAGTAAGAAAAAATGGTTAACTTGTATGTTTATTATTGTTTTACTTAAAAATTCATAAACACAAAACTCTCACCTTTTGCCAGCAACTGTTCCGTCGTTCTTTCCCAGAGGCTCGTCCAGTTCGATGCCGGCCCACTCGCCGGCTGCGAAGTCTGTCTGCCCCAGGTACCTCAGGGTTCCTATCTTGTTGGGTCCGGACGAGCTGGACACTTGGACGCGGTCCCCTTCCCGGAGATTCCTGCCTCCGGGGGAGGGTGTCCGGGTGGGCGTGAGGCATCTTTGGATGGGCGGAGGGGTTGTGCATAGAGTGGATACCTTCGATGAGCCCGAGTTGGCATGTATCAGAGGATACCTGCAAGATGAACCGTATACAGATTTTACGAATGTAGTTGGTAACTTATTAAGAACTTACACTGGTCACTCAAGAAGTCCCGGATGATAATGTTAAGTCTATGGGGGCATTATTTTCAAATATATGTCTCAAATTTTAATATTTTAACCATTTAACACTAGAACCGCGGAAATTTTCTCTCGAGATTTCTAAAAATATTTCACATAAGAATTTTCATTTTAAACGTAATCACTTATTTATTTAAATTATTTTTCTGGATTATATATATAACTTATTTTGAAAAGAATTTTCTGGTTCGAATCGACGTCTATTCATTTGTTACGGGTCAAAATGACCCGGCTTGGCAGTTCTAGTGTTAATCGTCGCGCCCGAGACATTCACGGGCTGCAAGTTTCACTGCTTTTATTGAGCAGTGAAACTTGCTCAATATTTTGCTCGTTCGATTCCCACCAGTTTTATAAAACAGTGGAATTGGTTTTATTCTGGTATCTTTTTTTTTTTTTTTTTTTTTTTTTTTTTTAATTTGTTATTAAATAAGATGAATATTTTTTTTTCAAAAAAGTGGTAGCAATAACGAATTTGAATTTTTAAACCGTAATTTAATACGACTGGTTCTGAAATTGAAATTATCATAATATAAAAAATATATAATCAAAATCCAAAAGGTAGAAACTAGCCCCGGTTATAGATCATCCACAGCTACCCTTTGCAAAAAAAAGCATGTAAAAAATATTAAAATTTGAGTGAGCTATTTGAAAATAACGACGTCATTGACTTAACATTATCATCCGGGTGTTCTTGAGTAACTCGAGGGGAATCTTAAGGGTGCATGCAAGTTTTCTTTCTTAAAAAATGTCTATTTTATTAATGTTTCCTTACATCTAAAAATGAGGTAGAAATGTGTTAAGTTTTTGCATCAAAATACATATTTTAAACTGTCAAAAGATATTTTTTAAAATGGTAAAATTCGTCTTGTTCACTTGCTTTTCCTCTCTGTTGACGTCGTGTAGCATTCTTATATTCAGAGATTTTCCTGAATAGTTACGCTTACATTCAATTTAACAAAAAGCACAAATTTTAAAATTTTGCATTTTAAATTGACAGACAGATAGACAAGTAAAAAAAACAAAAGAGAAACGGTCAGATAGCAAGAATGTGGCATAGATATATAGACAGACAGACAAACAGGCAAGCAAACAGACACACAGTGAGAAAGACATGAAAATAGGAAAAACAGTCAGAAAAGCAAATAAAGAGAAGGAAACACGTATTCAGATAGGCGGATAGATATATAAATAGATAGACAGACAATCCAACGCATGATCTGTACTATTTAATTGCCTAAAGAACGCTGTTAAATCTAAGAATTTTAAATAGTATTACCAGGGTTCGGACTGTTCCTAAAATTTTCACACTTTCCTAGCACAATTTTAAAAGTGTAATTATTTATTGTATAATTCCATTGTAGCTATTAAAGAAACTGTCCATAAAGATTTTCGATTTAAAATACCGGAAGCATAGTGTGAAAATTTTAGGAACGGTGCGAGAGCTCTGTATTACAGTGTGGGTGAATTGGGAATAAGTTTTCAATACGCGGGTGATTGGCGCTCGAAGGGTGTATCTTTGTTTAAAAAAATTATTGTCGGTCAAAAAATGCAATACTTTTTTGTTTTGTCAAAAGTACAATTCATTTTTTTTTTGTTTTAATAAAAAATTACTGTCCGTCAAAAAATGCAATATATTTTTGTTTTTGTCAAAAGTACAATATACCTTTTTATTTAAATAAAAAATTACTGTCGATCAAAAATACAATACCTATGTTGCACTCAGTCCTAAATATGCTGTACCTTGAACACTGGATAGCATATTCTAATTAAATTATTATTAATCTGTTATTATTAATCCCATTTTTGGGACAGTTTTTTAAAAAATCGTGTAAGCGCTTTTCATACCAGTAAAAAGGAAAATAAATAAATACTTTCTTTCTCGTGACAAATTCCTTGATAAACTAAGATAAAAATTATTCTTGATTTAAGTGGTGGGATATACAAAATTTAAATTTTAACGAAGAAAATAGGCATTAATGGGATAAATTAATTTTTCCAAGCAACATTACATTTATTGAATTAAATATCTATTATAATACAAGATAATTTAGAAGATAAGATATTTTTATAAATATGACAGTGCATATACTTTTACAGTTGTAATGTTACAATTGTCTGTTCAACATTATGATAAATCAATTCGAACAGGTACTTTAAGTTTACGAGTTGAACTTCCATGGAATGGAAACATAAATATTACCACACCACTTTTGTCGATTTCAAAGACAGTTTTGAAAAGAGACAATTGTAAAATGAGTTAAATATCTTAGAAGATTTTTTTTCACTTAAAAATGACATATACATTATGGAAATTTAATGCGTACCTTGTGAGCTTGTGTAACCTGGCAAAAACACCTCTTTTGGGTTCGCACTGGAAATATCGGACACCGGCGACCGACCCGTCATTCTTTCCGGAGTGGTCGTCCAGGACCACCCCGGCCCAGTCGCCCGGCGAAAATTGGGTCTCTCCCAGGTACTGGATGTATCCCGGTTTTGTGCCATTCACCCACACCCTGTCGCCGATTATGAAATCATCTGTGCTGGTTGTTAGAACATCTTCTGAAAAATGAGAATTCAAGGATTAATAATTAATGAATAAATAGAAGAACAAATAAAGATTACATAAATAAATAGATATACAAATAAAGATTACATAAATTTTCAAAATAACTGAATTCAAGCTGACCAGGCAGAAGAAAACGCTAATGTAATGATTGTTACCTCTGTCATTTCTAGATATCGTGGTTTTTTTTAACATCTCATACAAATACAACTATAACAATGTTCTTTTCACCCGAGCAATCAGCGGATGCGATACGATAACGGCTCTTTTTGGGCTAGCATAGTCAAAGTTTTGTAACACTTTGAAAAAACATGGCAAATTAGTGGAAATAGCCTATGTGTTCATGTAACCAGAATCTACCAGTCAAGAAGGCTCCAAAACAAGAGAAAAAACTCATTATTGCACTATACAGTGCATGTATAGACATCACATAGAGATTGAACACCTTGAGGTTCCAGTTATTTGCTAAATCTGCCACTAAAAGCAAATTTCATCTTGTAAGGCTACCACCAAAGCAAGAGGCTACGCAGCATCATTTTCTCCGATTTTATCATCAAGTACAAGCTCTGCTAGGAAACAACATCCCCTTTGACGAAAGTGGTTGAGTTCGCAGGTCTGATGGTCTCTTTCAACCAGTCCAAGTGTGTTAAAATCCAGTACCCGAATCTTTTTTGCACGTTGTTTTATGTAGCTGTAAAAAAAGAGTGCGGCTAGGCATGATCTTGCCAAAAAACAAGACCCTAAGTCTCGACACTTTGTAAAAACTGTAACGAGATCAACTACGAAAATGCTGACAACTTTATTTACACAGAAGAAGATAAAGCTGATGCCTGGGAAATCATCGACCAAAACCCATCGACGATGACGAGGTTGATAATGTCGCAACAAGCTCAAAGAAGATCAATGCTGTTGAAGTACAAGCATATTGCTCATTTGCCTCTCAAGCAGAGGTTTTCGAACCAAACTCACCAGCCCTCAAGCGCTCCAAGCGTTACTATACATAAAAAATGTTACCGTACCGTAAGTCTTTTTAAATCATTCATGTGGATGCCTACTATTAATGTCTCCATTTAAGTTCTAAATTTAAATAAATTAAAATGTTTTTAAATATTTTTACAATGTTACCGCCGTAATTGATCGTTAATGCAATCTTTCAAATTTCTGTAATATAAACTAGTTACTACATTAAAGAGGATAAAATTAATTAAAAAATGGTGTGAAATGTTAGTTTTTCCGATTTTCAGCAAAGTTTTAAAAAAAGTGTCATTTTCATAAAGCTGCAGCAAGTTTAGTAATGGGTTTAGAAAACATTATTATAATAAAATTTTTATAAAATTTAATCTTTTATTTGTAACTGTGTATGGTACACAAAATTTTTTTTATGTTTGAGTTACAGGCAAAAAACTGAAAAAAGTCAGACAATTTCGTGGGTTTTGGATTCACAAAATTTAGCCACGAAATATTTTGTTGGAAAACAATTAATTCCTGTTATTAACATCTTCATATTCACTTTATTTAAAACACAAGCTTCTATCAATACATTTACAAGTAAACATAAAAAAAGTCATTTACAGTACTATATTTGACCAATAAATGCTAGAAAAAAAAAGTTTATAATTTTGGAATTAGTTTATAATTTCAGATTTAACTCATACTTTGCATGTAACTCGATATGTATATGTTCTATGTATCACAATACAGGGCTGCACAAAAGAATTTCAGTCCATTTCTGCTTATTGCCGGAAATTATAGAAAGGAAATTTTCATACTGGATTATTTGCTTCCTAACTGAACTAAATTCTTGCAGTATACTATGTAGTATATGTACAAATCTATAGATCATATACACAATTGCACAAAACATTTCTGATAATTTTTCAGCTGTAAATGAGAATTTTTTAAAATATATTTTCAATTGTATATTAAGTGTTTTCTAATCTGTTTATTTAGAAAATCACCCTTCACAATATTAATGAGTTTTGATAGATTATTTTGAATGTGTTGAATAATGTTTCATAATCTATGCTTGACGCATGATTTTTCTTTGTTGCTTTATACAGTGATGATACTTTGGTCACTACATAAAATATTTAGACGACACTTGTGTGTTTAAATATATCCAACTATTCAGCAGCCCACTGTGAATAATTCTTGCAGTTTTAGCACTTAATGCTTGATTTAAGTAGAATAAAATTGGTTTTAAATATTTCCCTTTCTATTTTTTATCATGCATTTTATAAGTTAGGAAAAAAAAAATTATTTATTTTTCTACTCTTTTTTAGTGCACAAAAATGCAGCGGCAAGATCAATCTTAAAAATAGCCAGTGATTTTCATTGCTCAGATTGATGTCAAACATCATTTAATCAAGAAGTTTTAGCTACCGAATCTATCGCTTCCATGATTTGTCTGTATGCCATACGGGTAACGTGTTTTTGTAAATCATGATTTGCCCGTGGCACGTACGGCCACCCATATTCCAATCATGAATTCCATATTCTCACCAATAAATTTTTATTGTAATTTTTGTATTATTTATTCGGAGCATTTTCTGTTTCAATTAGACAAAAATTTCTGTTCCGAAAAACCGGTAACAAAAGTTAATACTACTCTGTTATCCCGTCGACCGATTTCGTCAAATTATATAAATCGCCAAACTAATAGCCAAATTATACGCATTGACAGAATTTTTATTTTTAATAACGAAAAAAACAAATAATTAGTAGAATATTAAAAAATACAAATAAAAATCACTTAATGACGTTTTAAACACACGAATCGTATTTAATGTCATTGAATGTGACATTCACGATCAGCCATTATTGGCATTTAATCTTATAGTTTGGCGATAATTTTTTGGTCGACGGGATAACCTAGTAGTACCCAAAAGATTAAAAATTCTGTAAAAAACATGTAACCAATAAGCACTATTCGATTTTTTTTACTTACCCATCATACATAGTATAGGGTAAGTCTTGCAATTGTTTTGAAAATCGATTTTTTTTGGCGGATTTACAGGTTTTCGACACTGGAGATTTCGAAAAACATATTTTTAGAAAAAAAAAATTTGCCGTCCGTCTGTCTGTCTGTAAACGCTCTATCTCCCGAACTAATTGAGATAGAGACTTGAAATTTTGTATGTACTTATGTAAGAATGGGACAAAGTCTATTTAATATCAGTAACCTCAATTATCCGGAACCATTTTTTTCGGACTCTCGAAAAATTCGTTCGGATGAAAGGTACATAAAATTTCCGAATTTTTTTTTATTTTAAGGAGTGATCGTAAAAGACAATAAAATAACACAAATTTTGCATAAAGAACGAAGTTGATCGAATAATTAGTTGTCTAGATATCTGTAATCCTGTTTTCTACATTCTTCGATTCTTAATGACCCTGTATTTCATTCAAATTTCAATTCAAAGATATATTTTAATTGGAAATGAGACGCTTAATCCGACGCAATAAACTGTTAGTTAATAAGATTATTATTTTTGGAGTTATAAGGATGTTTCTTTTTCGCAATTCAGTACTTACTTGAGTAGTTAGGCGTGTTGTATAATTTATCGAAAGAGATTCATCAGCAACTCATTAATACAGCATTGCTATGCACAATAAAAATATAAAACACGTTTAAATATTGTTTTGGAATTGCAATCCATTTTATAAATAGTTTTCAAATGTATTATTTTCATATATTATATATGCATATATATGATGGGTAAGTATTACGGTGGCCCCCAACGACTAGTTTTCAAAAATCTTGATCAGTTATGTGGTTATGAAATATTTAAAAAGAAGAAATAGAAAATACAGAGAGGCACTTTAATGATACAAATATCATTAATTTTTATGTAATATTTATAGTGCGTAGTGTCACCATTTTCTTATTTAATGGAGCATTTTATCTTATTCCTAGAATAATTAACCAAATACATAGTTATGTTAAATTTTCATAAACATTTCTCTTTTTTTTACCGTATACAATTAAATTAGCAATTCAGTACATGTAAGGCGGATAATTAGTTATTCAAATAGCATTTTAACGACATCATTTCAGTGATATTTAGCCAATCCATTAATAATGTGAATAAAATATTTCATGTAGACCAACATGTGATCGCAATTATTCTAATTTGGTACATGTACCTTTTTTCCCATGTTGAGAAAAAATGTACTGTAAACAAGTATATGTCACGCAACTTGCATAAATGTTGAATAGTGCATTTTGGTTCATAAATTACATAAGAGGTCTGTCTGCACGGGCCGAAATTTTTGGGCCTGGGGCCAGACTAGAGGGCTGCACGAGCCGGGCCTCGGCCCGAAGCCCGAACCCGGCCCATGGGCATGTTTCGGGCCAATTTCCGTTAATAGCATTCGGGCCGGGCCGGGCCGGGCCTAGTCACTAATCTTTTCGGGCTGGCCGGGCTCGGGCCTTAATTGTTTTTCTGGAGTATCGGGCCGGACCTAACGTATTTTTTCCGAACGAAGCCGAGACTGAATTCATTGTTCCTAGTCTTGACGGACCAAAATAATCAGTTCGGGTTGAATCATCCCGTGTGAAAATATTTTTTTCGACGTGGCCAAATCTGTTCATAAATCAGTAAAATTTGGTTTGGTCCAAAAATTTTTGCGAAAAAGGCATATACTTTTAAGTCGTCATTATTCTACAATTAAATATAAGAATTTATTCTTTTTAAAGAATCGTAGATTACTAGGCTTTTAAAATAGAATTAAACACATAAAAAATCATGATTATGACGGAATTTTCTTTTAAACTGAAAACTGCAAATTTCTTTTAAACTGTTCATCCTTGCAAAATGAATACAACAATACCCGAGAAAAAAATATATTAAACATTTACATCTGCTAAGACGGGAACGTATATTTTTCTTTCCAATCAGATTCGGTCTTAGAAGACTTTACTTTTACCATATACCATTTTATATACATATAAAAAAAAAAAAAAAAATTGTCTCCATTACATGGAACTGGATTAATAATACTAATAATAACTGAAACATTTACATACAACAAACAAAGGTTTATTTAAAGCGTAAATATCGTAGCCTACGGCACTTCTGCATAAATTAAGTTATAAACATGGAAAAAAAAAAGACTAAGATAAGTTTTTTTGGTCTGAACTCTTCCGTAAGAATAAAGATCAATGTTCTGTAGAAATTCATTCGAACCGGGCCGGATTCGGGCCAATTTTTAACTTTTTCCCGGGCCGGGTCGAGCCAATATTTTTTTCGTTCGGGCGGGGCCGGGCTCGGGCCTGGAAATTTCGGCCCGTGCAGACCTAGAGGCCAGACTACATGAAAGCTATTTTGTCCCACTCTGACGTACTGTAAAAACTAAAAGGTTTTTTTTCTGAAACAAGAATGACAATTTTAGTTCCGGCTTTTTATTCATGTTATTTGTTATCATTTGCAGAATATTTCAAAAAAATTTTAAATAAAAATTAATGACATGGCTAGATTTATTCCAGTTCTAATGTCCGTGCAGGATAGAACTTTAAGATCAAAATGATGAAAATGAATAAATTGTCAGCCATTTAAAAGGAAAAAAAGCCTATTTTTCACTTTTTTTTTTTTTTTTTTTTTTTTTTTTTTCGTATTTTGATGTGCTTCTAAAACGTTTATTTCCAATTAACGTAAAATGACTGAGAGGACTTCAAACTCCAATAATTATGCCCTATTTATTTATACATAGTAATGTCGATTTAATAGTATTAACATTCTGATCGCGCCTAATTTGGAAAAAAAAACTATTTTTGCAAAATGCATTTATAATAAATAATCCAAAACGTTTAAGACATCGAAATCGTTTTACAGGAATTTGGAAATAATGTACATCCTATAAAAAATATATAAATGCAAAGGAAAAATTCGATTTTTTTTCAGCCAAAATAAATAAATAAATAAATAAATAAATAAAGTTTAGAAGCCTTGAAATAGATAATGACAACATTAATGATTAGTATTATCAAAATTCAAGTAAAATCTCATTAAATTTATGTGTTATTTAGAATTTTAAAGAAAAATTATAATTTTAAAGCATTCTAATATCAATAAAAAACCAGTTTCAAAAATAGTAATCTGTAATTTATTAAGCTAAACCTCAAAATATTTTAGTTAAATGAGTATACAATATTGCTATAATTTTTACAAAATAAAATTTCCGGTCCTGCATTTCCCAAAACATTTAAATCCAGTACCGCACCGATCACATTTCCTAAAGAAAATGCAAAAATAATAATAATAAATAAATAAATAAATAAATAAAGTTGGTCCGCACCTAGGCACATCTCGAAATTACACGCATTTATTTGTTTCTTTATAAGAAAGTAACATTGTGCAGGTTTTTTTTTTTTTTTTTTTTTCGTTTTTCCTTTCTCGAAGCTTATAAAAGTTGGATAAAAATAAATGAAGGTCTGAAAAAAAAAATATATTTGGAGAAAATAACTGATTTTTTTTTTATTGCAGCCATGAATGGATTGAAATTGTGAGAAGCCATAAAGCACTTTTGTATCAGCACATAATAATAAAATAAGAATAATAAAAAATACAGGAAAGGTTTAATGATGTCTCATGCCTTGGATTTAAGTTAAGATGGCAACATTTAAGAAACATTTTCCTTTGTACATCCGATGAAAAGATAAAATCTGTTATCTTATTAAACTAAGACGAATGTTTCTAGAAATATGAAAGATATTCTTAGCTATACAAAATTTTTCGACTTTTATATTTTGCGACTTACTAAAATCTACCATTAAGCCGTTCGTAACGAGCTTTAGGTATACGCGACATACAAGATTTTCAAAATTCGAGACTATTATTACCAGTAAATTTGAACAGTAAATTTTACCCAATTTAATCACAGCGTTTCTGAGATTCAATCGGACAAAATGTGTGTCACTATTTAACCCATTGATGCCCATATTATTTTCTCCAATAAAAATGAAATTTTGGGTTTCCCACCACTTTTAAAAGAAGAATAACTTTTATCTTAATTTATTGAGGAATTTCTCTCGTGAAAAAAAATTGTTTATTTATCTTTCTATTTATGGGTGTTAAAAGTGCTTTATTGCCTTTTTTATAATCGTCCCTAAAAAGGGACGCTAGGCACTAATGGGTTAAAGTTTAGTATGAATCACTAAACTTGGTAGCCAGATTTGACCTTTTGTTCTGAAATTTTATATTTACATCAGAAAGTGTACATTATATATTTTTCTTTATTTAACAACAGATGACTTGTGATTGCCTAAAGATATATTCTTCTTTCTGAATTTCTGATATGAATTTGAAGTTTTTAAATTGAAAGTAGAGGCCAAATTGGCAACCCAGCTTTAAACCTGATATTAAAACAAAAAAGAAAGGAAAATAGCGTAATTTGTTTTAAAAAAATCATGACGAATGAATTACTTGTAAAAATTGTTTATATTTATTTTTATTATATTTTTAAGCTATTTTAAATATCTTTCAGGCTACCTTTTTTGCTTACCAAAAAATACTTTTTTGAATAAAAATTTTCATTTAATTTTCTTTCAGGGATTAGATTCCAGATGTTATTGATTTTATCTTTTTTTTTTTTTTTTTAATAAGATAAAGAGCTTTATAACGCAAGTATGAAATTTAAAGTAGAAAAAAAGTTACATTTATCTTTTGCATGATTTACAAATATATTCATTCATAAATATATCCAAACAATTAATGGGATTTTCGATACATATTTGTGCTTTTAAAATTAAATAACATATGCGCTTAAAAATTTACAGACCATCAAATTTTATGTGAAAACGGCGTGAACCTCCATTTCATCGACGCGTTTTCACTTTAAAACAAAAAGAATCATAAACGCATTTAATGTGTTGCTATAATTTTACTGCTTTATTTTGAAAAATTATTTTGAAAATAACTAATCAATTGTCATCATAATAATCAATTGTCTTCAAAATAATTTAACCACGTAACTGATCAATAACTTTGATAAAACTTCGAAATAATGCCAATTTTTTAATATTTTTAACAGAATTTTTAATCTTTTATCACCGGTTTTCCAAAACAGAAATTTTTGTCTATAATTGAGACAGAAAAATGCTCGGATTATACAATACAAAATTTACAACAACATTTTACTGGTGAGAATCATGCTTGAAATATGGATGCGCGTACGCGGTACGGGCAAATCATGATTTGCGAAAGCACGTCAAAGTTTTAGACACCGGTGACTAAAACTGAATTTTCCATTTAGGCTGTGTCATTCACCGATGACTGACAGTGTAAAATATGATATAAAGCTAAATATACCGGGTGTCCCAAAAATGACTGATGGTTTTTAAAATTCAATAACTTGCAAACGGTGACAGCTATTTAAAAAATTTTTGCAGGAGGGTTATGTATAATGTCAGGAGTTTTTTTACCGTAATTTTTTATTTTAGTTCGAATTTCAAACAACAGGTGGCGCTGACGGCGATTGAAGGCCAGGTGATCAGCGCTGAGTGAAGCGTCGAAATGGCCTTCAATCGCCGTCAGCGCCACCTATTGTTTGAAATTCGAACTAAAATAAAAAAATTACGGTAAAAAATCTCCTGAAATTATACATAACCCTCCTGCAAAAATTTTTTATACAGCTGTCACCGTTTGCAAGTTATTGAATTTTAAAAACCATCAGTCATTTTTGGGACACCCGGTATATATATATATATATATATTGTCTTAAGTAATTACTGGAAATTTATTTAAAATTTATTTAATTTTTATTTATTACAGGATTATACTGTTTACTTCAAATAATATAAATTGTTTAGTTTTATATCATATTTTACACTGTCAGTCATCGGTGACTGACGCGGTCTAAACTGAAAACTTCAATGTCAGTCACTGTGGCATTCAACGTGCTAACTGATTAAAATTCGTAACGCAATAGACTTCCATTCTCTGAATTTGTAAATATGTTTTTTTTTCCTTAATAAAAAAACGAAAACTATATTGTAGTCATACATAAAAAAAAAAAAAAACATAAGACAAAAATCATTAGCGGTTAAGAGGTTATTTTTTTTCTTTTTGCCTAAGCCAACATTTAAAATATTGTTGCCGAGATATTTATGCACCATTTAATGCTGGATTATCATTTAAAATTTTAAATCCCTTATACGAATTTAAAATCTTTTTATTTTATTTCATTTTATTTATTTATTTTATTTTTATTTACTTATTTATTATTTTTATTTATTTTATCTTCATTTATTTATTTATTTATAAAGTTAGTCAATATATTATATTTCTTACGTAAAAAACATTTTTTTAACAATTTAATTTTATAAAGGAGGTAGAAAAGAAGTCACGAGTAAATAAATAAATATTTAAAGGTTCCCAAAATCCTTAAACAACGCCAAAATCCGTTTTCTTTCAATGGATGAATCGATATAAACGTAAGTGGGCGTGCGCCCAGCACCCACAGAATCAGGTTCGCGCTTGTGACCAACAGAAGCGGGTCGAGGGCATTCGTCGCCCCTGGCCAACATCAGTAAAGGAAAACTGAAATGGAAATGGAAATATGTCCCTAATCCGTTTGCGATTGCATTGACAAAGGTCTTTCTTCAAACACTTTCAACAGAATCATATCGGCGATGGAACTTTTTTTATAACTGACAGAGAAAAATGTTGATAGGGAAAAAGGTGTAATCGTATAGTTATTTCTATGCTTGAAATAATTTGAATTGTAATTGATAAGGGGTTTATAGCCTAGTTTAGTCATTTATACTCCAAATTACAAATTACCGTATTTCCCTATGGGCTAGTTCCATGGGTTTTGCAGTGTAAGTCACATTACCTTATAATTGATATGCTTGTTTGCCACCGTTATTTTCGAAAAGTCTGCTTGGCCTTATTCAATTAATGAGAATGTGCCGATAAAATAAATCACATTTTTTCGTTCTAAAATACTGGTAGCCAAAAATCGTAGCCTGTGACTTACACTACAAGTACTCATGGAAATAGCCTATGTATAAAACGACTCCTCATAAGATATATCCCAAAATTGATACCTTACTTATAGTCCAAGAGCCGACAGCACAAAAACCTAAGGTATCAAGCACAAGGGAAAAAAATTTTATGGAAGAGTAGTAATAAGGGAATCTAGTCATCCATGTCTGCCGGAAGTGAAGGAATGCAGAAGCAAAAAATTAATACCATTAAATGTTTACTCGTAGAGTTAGTATTGTGTTTGCCATACAATCATTTCATACCTTTGATTGATGTTAAAGCAATTTCGATAGAATTCATTTGAGACATGTGAAAACAACTTCCACAGATTATTTCTTTTTGCATTATCAGTTTTGGATTAATTCTACAGATGCTGTAATTAAACAGGATAATTTTAAAATATGCACTCTTTTCATAAAGGGACATGAAAAGTTACGATTCGGACGAAGTATCTCATCGAAACATAAATCTCAAAATACACGAGTATAATTGAAGAAAGAATAGAGATTTACGTATTGTTTAAGTACTATACATTGCTCTTATATAAGAATTTCGATCCTTACCTCAAAAAAATGGGTAAATCTGTTTTCCTTAACTTTAATATGATTTTCCCCTCCATACATCAAACTTCAATTCGAAGAAATATTCACAAAAAAATTGTGCAAATAAAATATCTCTGACACTCCAACCATCAGAAGATTGGTGATAGAAAAAATCCCCAAGCTCTGGGAATATTGCTATTGCATCAAAAAAAGTACACATTCAAATGTAATTCTTGAATGCTTATATATACACATAAACACTTTTTATGTACCAGAGGTCGCATTGCCATAGTCGGAGCTGAAATCGTTGTGCCATTAAGTAAAGGCAGGCTCTGCGATTTCCGGAAGCAAGTAATTCTTCGAAGTGCTTCAACTCAAAAATGTAATCCAAAAATGTAGAAATAAATAAAGAAACTACCTCTATGATTCCATCCATATTCATAGAATTCTTTTATAACTGATGTATCCGTCTTGGGTACGTCCAAAGACGCACTAAATAAACTTGAAGACTTAAAATTTTGTTCTTATCATATACAGAAATATTTTTAAATGCGAGAGTGTAACTGAAGACAGAACATGGGTAAATATTGTTTAAGTATCATACGTCGCAATTTGGGATATCGATACATTAACCATAAAATACACGAGTTTATCCTGAGATGAAATAAATAGCAAAAGAGTTGTTTAGGCACTAGGCATTGGGAATATTTAAAACATAATTAATTATTTGATTATTTTCTCCCTTTTTTATCACTGCTGAGAAATCATGCAAAAAAAGGAACCAAGAGTTCATTCATCGAGGCAAAACTGAACAAAGCCATCAACAGCTTCATACTAAAACCGATTTCATTATCCATTGAAACATTTGTACTATAAAATGAATCTTGGCACATCGATTTACATACACAAGGAATTCCGCAAAAAGCTTCAACTCAAAAACGAAATCAATCACAAAACGAAATTATAAGTAATCTAACTCTCCAATATCCATAAGTAATCCATATCCATAGAATTCTTTCATTATCGATTTCTTCGGTAAATCCAAAGACTCGCAAATTAAGCTGGGAAATTTACAATACGTTCTCCTCATGTATGAATCGAAAAAGTTACGATTTCAACGAGGAGGTTACACCGAAATGTTAATTTTTAAAATAAACGAATGTAATCGAAGCCGGGAAATACAACCAAGAATTCATTCACCAAGAAACAACTGAACAAAGTAATCCACAACTTCATGCTAAGCACGATTTAATTTATCCATTGACTGAAAGATTTGTTTCATAACATAAACCTTGGCACAACGATTTATAAAAACAAGGAATTCTGCGAAAAGCTTTTTAACTCAACAACGTATTCAATCACAAAAGAAAATCATAAATAATCTACCTCTCCAATTCCATCCATATCCATAAAATTCTTTCATTATCGATTTCTTCGGATACTCCAAAGACTCGCTAAATAAACTAGGAGACTATTATTTAAATATTTTAAAATGCAGGATTGTACTTCAAGACAGAACACATGTAAACATTGTCTAAGTATTGTACGTCACAAATTGTGACTTCGAAACGTTAATCATAAAATACACGAGTTTGACTAAAGATGGAATAAATGCATAGGGATTTTTTAGGTACTATACGTTGCCAATATTTAAAACATAATTATTTAAATACTTTCTTCTTTTTTTATTCATGCTTAGAAATCGTGTAAAAAAATGCAACCAGGAATTGATTCTTCAAGGTAAAATTGAAAAAAGTAATCCAGAACATCATACTAAAACCAGGGGTGTAGTCGTAAAAATGGCAGAAGATATACGCTCTAAGTAGAGAGTATACGCTCAAGACGGAGCATACCCTAAAACATGTATACTATAAGCTTTCTTCAGAAACAGAGAGTATACGGTGCTTCTTTAAAATATGCCAGAAGGCATACGGCGTATACTCCCGTATATCCTCCACAACATCCCTGAAAACCGATTTAATTTATCCATTGATTGAAACATTTGTTCTATAACATAAACCTTGGCACAACGATTTACAGAAACAAGGGATTCCGCGAAAAACTTCAACTCATAAACGCATTTAATCACAAAAGAAAATTATAAGTAAACTACCTCTCCAATTCCATCCATATCCATAGAATTCTTTCATTATCGATTTCTTCGGATATTCCAAAGACTCGCTAATCAAGCTGGGGAATTTGCAATACGCTCTCCTCATATACGAATTGAAAAAAGTTGCGATTTCAACGAAGAGGTAGGTCCACACCGAAATGTTAAATTTAAAAATAAACGAATGTAATCGAATGCCGGAATATATATAAGCATTGTTTAAGAGCCATGCGTCGCAGTTAGCGAAGAATTCCGATCCACGCCCCGGAATTGCGGGGTGGTTACGTGGGAAGGCTACTTATTGTCGCACCCAGCTGCGACACCTATCAAATTTGTACCAACTCATGGCGGGAGGTCGATCAGGTGAAAATCAAATAAAGAAAGTTGCTCATCGGCAAGCTTCAAAGGCAAAATTTTTCTTTCGAATGATTGCCATTAGTCTGTTGCCCAGCGACCTATTTTTAATTTGGACAATTTAAATAGAAGATGATTTTTAAGATGTGCGAAGGAGTATGAAATTTATTTCCGTGTTACGTGATGTGTTACGAAACTATTTTTAAGTTGATTTCTTTTTTCCAGCCTTACTTTGAATAAATTTCTGTGAAAAAAAACACAGACGTTATTATTGTATAAATGTAAGCACATTTGCCAGCCTCGCGTAAAATTATCCAGTTTGACTTAAACCCTTTCCAGCACGGCAAAATCTGTTAGTAAAATGAGAAAGTATCAACTGACACCGAAATTCACACTTAATTTTTTAGATATTTTGAATTCCTAAATTTAAACTTTTAATGTAAAAGCAAAATTTTACAAAAATATTATTGGTGCCGTTTGCAAGTTTGGAATTAAAATTAGGTATGCCAGACCGAGCACAGTGTGCCGGAAAGGGTTAAGTAAAATAAACACGTTTTGAATAGGAAAAAAAATATTTAATAAAATGCTTCTTGTATCTACAGGATATAAATTTCACTTCATTTACTAACTCCTAGTACAGGATTTAATTTTTCATGAACATTCTTTGTTTTGCATGATTTGAACCAGAAGTGCAATTCAATTAAATATAGCTTCTGCCTATAAGGTATGAACACCGGACACATTTTGACAATCTAATGTCTTGTCCGCATAGTCTCCTCGTAAGATTGAAGAGTGTATCAAGTTATGCATAGAATTGAATCAAATTTTTAGATATGTTTTTGGCTATGGACAGCAGCTCCCAATTGAATTTTAAAGATATTCCGCTGGAACGGGGGGCGCTCTAATAGCTATTTTTGTATCCTTTTCATTATTATCATTGTATCAGAAAGTTTGCGAAGTTATGCATGTGAACATGTATAGAATTAAACCACACTTCATATATAAGCAGAGCCTGATTACTAACGGGGCACTCTCTCACCAGAAAAAATTTATAGAAATTTTCGTCTTCTTTAAACGCCCTTTTCATACAAGATTACTGTCATGAATAAGGAAAAATTCTTTATTTCTTTTTCCTGGTGGGAGAGTGCCCCGTTAGTAATCAGGCCCTGTATATAAGGACTTTAGGTTTCAGTTCAAAAATGGGGCTTTTACTCGATGATTTTTCTCGATTTTTCATAGTTTTGTTGAACATCAGCGTTTCACGCAACGACGGTCAATTCACATGTAGCTAGCGCTGCGATTCTCAAACAGCTGTTGGACAACAAAATACCGAAAAATATTTGTTTTATTCAATATTGCGGTCGAGATTAACTCGTTTTTCTTCCGATTAGTGAATTACAGTATTGGAATAACTCTAAAATATTAAGATATATAACTTTTTTTTTTTTTTTTTTTTTTTTTTTTAAATATTAACATGTTTGAGAAAGAAGAAAGTTTTGGGATTGGTTCATCCGACTACACTGTTAAAAATTTCCATTTATTAACAGGTTGTCTTCCATGAAATTTGATCAGAAAATTTCCGTTTTGTTAGAAAAATGGAATTTCTCCGTATATCTGTTGCCATTTTAAAATTACAAGTTTCGAATACGGAATTATTACTGCAAAAATGTATCATCCAATGAGATTGCTGTACTTCATATGCTTCAAAATAATTTACAAAAAAACTAAGACTACAAAGACGGAACTTTTCTCAAAAAACGGAAACATCCCGGCAACTCTGCTGCAAACCTTTTCCGCAAACTGACAGATTTTTTTATAGTGTAATTAGCCCTCACTAGTGTAATTAAATTTGGTATCTGCCATATATGGCATATAACTTTAAAAAAAAGTAATTTTTATTATGTGCCATGAATTTGTCAGGAACACGATCCAAAGAATGGAATAACACACATTTTTTTATGATAAAAAGTTAATTAAATCCAATTGATTTTTTAAATCATCAGATTTTAAAATATTCACCTTTTATATAAACATTTTAATAACAATTTTAATTTTTCTTAAGAAAGGTGTTGTAGTAAAAATAAAATACATTGACATGTTTCGGAACCGTCAAATAAGTTCCATAGTCATAATATAAATAAAACAAAATTTCAAAATATTTCTCGGACAATACAAATGATCACGCGACAATGAGATATAAATAACAAAAAAAAAAAAAAAAAAAAACAGATCTAATTGTATCATATTTTCATATCTAATTGTAATCGTAAATCTATTATAAGAGAGTCCATTGAAATTTATCCGCGTAATAATCTGGTTTGCAATGATACCGTTTCTTTTATTATTCCTAAGTTATGGTTAGAATTAAGGAATAAATTCCTCGTGAGGGCTTGAATGGGATGAACCAAGTTGGAATTTCTTTTGATCATGGTCTATTTTTATTTTAATTTAATTTTTTACAATAGCGCGCGTGTTTTTTGGTGTTTTTTATATCTCTTTGTCGCGTGTCATTTGTATTGACCGTGAAATAGTTTGAAATTTTTATTTTTAGTTAAGTTTTAGATCATGGTCTATATTTTAATTTAATTTTTTGCAATAGAGCGCGTGTTTTTTTTTTTTTTTTTTTTTTTTTTTTTTTGTTATTTATATCTCATTGTCGCGTGTTCATTTGTATTGTCCGAGAAATATTTTGAAATTTTGTTTTATTTATATTATGACTATGGAACTTATTTGACGGTTCCGAAACATGTCAATGTATTTTATTTTTACTATAACACCTTTCTTAAGAAAAATTAAAATTGTTATTAAAACACATTTTTTTTTCATGTCAGATGGCTGAACTAAACAAAAAAATTTTCTTCGGAAATAAAAGAATTTACAATCAAGCTATTAAGATAAGATTTAGTTTCACTATTTTTTTTTACTGAATACTAAAAAATATTAATATAAAAATGTTGCAAAGAGTTAAACAGATAAAATGAATTAATTTAAGCTCATTTAGGGGTTGTGCATATATAAAGTTATCAACTTTTTGGTAATTTTTAACCTCCCCCCCCCCCCATCCGATATCATACGTTATCATTCCACGAACCCCCCCCCCCCCTCCGGTAATGATAACGTTATCTAAGTCTAATTTTTTTTTCTTATCATTAGAATTTATCTGTTTTATTTGGAATGATGTACAAAACTGGTTACATACTTTATTGATTCAAATGAAAACAAGTCAGTAAAATATCACTTTATATCATATAACAATTAAAAGAAATTGTTTTTATTTAAAAGTTTTTTTTAAAAGCTTTTTGTTAGATAATGCATTAGACAGTAATAATGTCTTGTTACACAATCCTCGCACGGAGGAGGTAAAGGGAGGGGGGGGGGTGTTAAGAGATAGAAATTTTTATCAGCAAAACAAGTGGGGAACTTTCTCTTTTTTCTATTATTTTTTAGTAAGCTTCAGGGTTTCGCGAACAGTGATTGTATATGCATACATATATGAAGAAGAAAAATATTGTCAAATATTGGGCTATTCCATATTTTATAATTAAATATTTTTTTAATAATTTATAAAAACTTAGTATTTTCATAAAAATAGATGACAGACTAAAAAAAGACAACATACTACTTTGAACCAAGAACCATGTTGAAAATAAAAAAAGAGAATTTTGGTTGGATCAAAAATGATATCGATATCAAAAGACACATCCCCCTAGCGATATCTTACGATATCATTTGCCAGACCCCCCCCCTCCCCCCTAAAGTATTAACGATTAGACCGATATATAGATTTCAATTTTTTTTTTTTTTTTTTTTTTTCATAAAAATAGAAAAATTATTGCAGTAAATGGTTAACAGGTCTCCCTCTGGTCCGTTTTTTGTAAACCAGTAATTTTTTGAAAGAGATTCGTGGTACTAGGTTTCTGCAACAATTCCAAGCAAAACCCTCTGGCTGGCATGTTTCTACAAAATTTATAAATAAAATTTTTCTTAAAATAAAAGTGGTGTTCAAAAAGCGGACCAAGTGGGAACCCTAGGTTAACTACTTAACTAATCAATATTTTTGAAAAAAAAAAAAAAAAAAAAAAAACTTTCTAATACTGTCTTTTTTGCGTCTTTTACAAAATTTCTAATTTTTTTATCAACGGTTTTTCAAAGCTAAAATTTTTGCCTAATTGAGTCAGAAGAATGTTCGATTTAAATAATGCAAAATTTTGAATAAAACTTTGCTGGAGAGAACTTTACATGATTTGAAATCATTTGCAAAGACGCGATACGGGCAAATCAAAATTGGCATAAACACGTTGCACGTATGACGTACAGGCAAATAGGGAAGCGTTTTAACCCTTTATATCCCGAATTATGAATTCATGAAAATTTTACTTTCTAAAGTATTTTACGTAAATTGTTTTAACTAAATTAAAAGATTTAAATAAGCGTTTAATAAATGTTTGAAGGATTTTAGAAGAATTGAAAAATTTAGAAGGATGAATTAAATTTGAATTTACAGGAATTTTGCGCAATATTTATAACCCCACTCAAATTTTTTATTTTAAATTATTTTCTTAGATTTTTGTAGAATTATAAAATTTATAAACATGATGTTCTTACAATATAAATATAGAAATATTTCCCCATTGAAAAATCCCCATCTCCCTCCCTCAGTGCCAAGAAAGCTGAAAAAATACAAAGGCTAAAGAAATTATTCTTTTTAAAAATATTTTTGTTTTGTCTAACCAATGAGGCTTTTGGAACAAAATAAAGTAATGTATCTGTAATTCATTCTAAACAGTATTACAATTAATTGACGTATTAAAAGAATTTTATAATAACTAATTTCTCTCTCTCTCTCTCTCTCATCTCATGTCTTCTCATGAGATAGTATTGTGGTGTATAGGTAATTTTAATGTTACTTATAAGTACTGTCGGTAGATAAAGAGCTGAGGTGTTTTTGTGCCATTCTTTTTCAAAATGCTTAGAAAATAGTACTTCTTTAACATAAATTTCTTCAGAAACTTGAGCGGCCGTTTGTCTCTTTAAAACTACCGTTTTACACACATATATAGTATAGTCCATAATATTTTCAATTTTACATAACTTCGAGATTATCGATTTTTTTTTTCTTTCTTTTACACTTATTTTTTTCTCGAGAGTGGAAAAGATTCAAGGTTAGCTTGAATGGAAATGTTGCCTCGATATCGTTCTTGATGACGAGTGGGAAATGTTTCATTTCCCTTTGCATTATTCAGTTATATTGACCTACATTTGTATTCCATACGTGGTACTCAACCTTCTCCCAAGAGATTAGGAATTCCTGATCCATTCATAAAATAGAAGAATGTGTAAAACATACTATGAATTTTTTTTGTTATTCAATAAATATTACTTTTTAGGGGGAGACGGTTCACTGAAACTTTGCTAGCGCAAATATGAGAATAGGGGAATGTAACTACCTGATTAGACAATTCATAAAAAGAGATCTGCATTACCGATTTTACACGAATCTGACCTCATGGATTCGGATGGGCTCTGTTCCACATTCTTTCTTTTTTTATATGATTAGTGCGTTTATGTGTTATTTATGACGGTCGATTATCTGCACAAGGAATATAGGTCCTAATGGAAATGCCCTCCGTGGGGGGGGGGGGGTGTTTTTAAGGGAATCTAATCCGTATTTACGTAAGGTTATTCAGTGTTCGAAGAAAACTACGGAAAACTTCGAACAGTTAGGTCGACGAGCGCGATTGTGTTCGAACCCAGTACTTCCCGTCTACCAGCTTCGAGGGCACAACCTCTCAGCTACTGATGGGGCATTACTTGATTTGATTTTAAACTATTCGGGTCGGTTTCAGGTTAGGTTTTGATTCTTTCAGGTTCAGGTTGAGCTGATTTTTCAAAAGAAAGTCCAGGTTATTTATCAAATGAAAAAAACACGTATTTCAATATCAATGAGTGTATATAAGTTCACATTTTATACAAAAGAGAGAGAGAGAATGGATATTATTAAATATGTAAGTGCATTTAAATATGGATTAAAAACAATAGGCTACTATGATTTTTTGTTTGTTTGTTTGTTTGTTATTCAATAAATATTACATTTAGGGGGAGACGGCTCACTGAAACTTCCCGAATGTAAAATGGAGATATAGGAAAATATATCTATTTGATTACAAATTTCATAAAAGAGTGCTACATAGAATCGGATAAACCGATTTTACACGAATCAGAACTCATGCAATTTGTCTTAAAGTTTTATATTTCATTGGGTTGTGGATTCTAATTTATTTTTAAAGCTGCAAAAACATTCTATATTATACAGTAGCTCATCATAAAAACTGAAAAAAGTAGCTTTTACACGATGTTTTACTGAACTATTTATTTATAATAGAAGACAAAGTCGAAAATTTACCTTTTTTTTTTTCATTCTTCAAAACAATTCTACGTGACACAGCAGACATTAAATGAACAAAAAACGTGAGCTAATAAAAAATATTCTTTGACATTTAGGAGAAAAAAACACTATGAACAAATTACTGAAGACATTTATTTGAAAAGTTACGTGTGTGTTAGAAAAAGCAAACTTGCCTACAGCTCTTTTTTCCTTTTAAGATCTCTTTTTCTCAAATAGAGTCATAAAATGTTAGATGGTTGCAAAAAAAAAGGATTAAGCACAACGGTAAGTCTGTCATTTATCTTTGTATCTTTAGCTAATTATTCGACGGGATTTATTTTTACCGTATTTGTCCGGTTATTTCGAAAAGTTTTTGAGTGTGTAATTACTTCATCGTGCAGTGATTATTTTTGCAGGTTTTTTTATCAACTCAAAAAATCTTAGTGAATTTTTTGCTTTTATGTACAGCATTTTACTGAACAATTTTTTGTAGCAGACTAGACCAGAGCGCGAAATTTCCACTCGCCAGCTCGCCATTGGCGAGTAAATATTTAAGGTTGGCGAGTAAGTTTCACCTTTTAAAATGCTGATTTTCAAATCAAACTATGCACAATCTTTAAAAATGAAGCTATTGTATTTATTTTCCAAAAGAAGTAAAAACGCGTCGCTTTTTTCTTCGTCTTTTTTTTACGGAGGAATAACATTCCCCTGTCTGCATTCACCCCCCTACATGTATCAGCATTCTAGTTGATGGTTCTACAGATCGATCATCTGTTCAGCATACAAATGTGTATGTTCGATACCTGGATGCAAAAGATAATCATATCAAAGAGGACATATTGTGATCAATAGAGCTGTCAAATTATATTTCACACAGTTATTTCACAGCCATAACTGATTTTCTAGTTAAGATTATAGGTCCAAATGAATATAGAAACAAGTGTTATTTTGTAGACTTGGATACTGATGGTTCTCCAAATATGGCTGGATACAAATCAGGTTTAGCTATGAAAATGAAATCTATTTGTCCTAAATTGATAAACATTCACTGCCTTGCGCACCGTTTTCAGTAAGCTGTTTTCGATGCATGTGGTGAAGTTGAATATCTTAAAACATTTGATTCAATTGTTAGAAGTATTTTTAAATTTTACCATGTTTCTCCTAAAAGACTTCATATGTTAAAAGAAAGAGCAGAAATTTTAGGAGAAGAAATTCTTAAACTGAGTGATTTTCACACTATTAGATGGTTACCTATCAAAGAAAGGTGCAGTAAAAGCTCTCTTACAATCTTGGAACACTGTAGTAAGCCATCTTGAACAAGTGACCCATGGAAACGACAATGACAGTTCTAAAGCTAAGGATTTGCTGAAAAGTTTGAAGGATTATGCATTTCAAGTTCTGTACTTCCTCTTGGATTTCTACCGGAAATTGAAACTTGTGGCATTGCAAAACAAGGAACTTCTCATTTCATCTTTGAAAATAAAAATTGAACATTGCATCTCAAGTTCTAACAGATCTCGAATCTAGTGTTGGACCAAGCGAACAAGAATTTTTAGACCAACTGTCCATTTCAGGGATAATCAACAAGGATATGCAGCTAACAAATATAGAAAATGGGGAGAAAGAGTTTAAGGCTTTAAGAAGGACGTTAATTAAACATACAAAGATATACATTACAGAAAGACTGCAAATGCAATCTATGTCATCAGAATGTGTTAGCATGACTGCATATTTTTGACATTGTGGGTTGGCCTCCCAAAGAAAAAATTCTTGAATTTGGGATAGAGGAAATAAAGAAGCTGTTTATGTATTTGAACCCAAATCTCTTTAATGAAAATATAGATATTTTATTGGCAGAGTGGGCAGAATTTAAATTCCCATCACTGAAATTGAAAGAGATGCTGGAGAACGTTTACACTGAAAAATGTTCAGTAAGATTCCCCAATTTGCTCCAGATTCTAACATTTGTGCTGTTTTACCAGTAAGCACAGCTTCATGTGAGAGAGGGTTCAGCTGTCACAAAAGACTCAAGACAGCATACAGGAACTTTCTGAAGTGTGACACAATGAATGATTTGCTCAGAATTTCTGTTAATGGATCCTGAAAGACTTTGACCCTACAGCTGCAATTAATAAGTGGTATTTCGGTGCAAAAAGACAGCACTACACAAACCTGAAGTGCTAATAATACATAAATGAACTTATCTTTGGTATGTATTTCTGTAGCCACTGAAACCTTATGGCAAGCTTATTTTGAGTTAATGTTTTTCTTTTCTTTTCTTTTTGCAGTAAATAAGTTTCGTTTTATCAATTTCTGCAATCTTTTCGGTCAATAGAAAGTTTTCGTATTACATCTTAGTATTTTAACAATGGTCAATTTAAATTAAATTTATCAAAAATATTTCATTTTCTGCGCAGGTGTGGGGCTGACGTTGTTGTCTGAATGAATGTAAAATAGTGGCGAGTAAAAATTTTAGTCTGGCGAGTACCTTTTAAACTGAAATTTCATGTCCTGGACTAGACAGTCAAAAGTTCACACATTTTTTTTTTTTTTTTTTCAAAAAAAAAAAAAAAAAAAAAAAAAAAAAAAAAAAAAAAAAAAAAAATCCACGACATAGCAGATTTTTAAATAAGTAAAAGATGGGGGTTAATTTTTAAAGTTTGACTCTTGAAGTTCGATATTTAATTAGGTTGCAGACGATAGAATCCTCTTGAAGTTTTATATTTAATTAGGTTGTATATAGAAACATCTCTAAATTTTTATATTTAAATGGGTTGTTGATTTTAATTTCTTCCTAGAGTTATAACAAAAATTCTGTATTATACAGTTGTTCATTATAAAAACTTCTAAAAAAACTAGCTTTTACATGATGTTTTACTGAACTATTTATTTATAATAGAGGACAAAGTCGAAAATTTACCTTTTCTCTGATACTTCAAAAGAATTCTACACGATACAGCAGGCATTAAATAAACAGAAAAACATGAGTTAATTACTAATAGGTAATTCCCTGAACACATGTCGTGTAAGTCATTTACTACGATTTTGGATACCAGTAATTTAGAACGGAAAAATTTGACTTATTTTATCAGATATATTTCATTAATTGAATAAGGCCATGCAAACCTTTAGAAAATAACGGTGGCCAACAATTTAGCAGTTACTAAAAATGTAACTTACATGACAATTGCTCATGGAAATACCCTAATAAAAAAATATTCTTTAGCATTATTATTTTTTGGTATAAAAAACCGCTACGAACAAATTACTGAAGACATTTATTTGAAAAGTTACGTGTGTGTTAGAAACAGCAAACTTGCCTACAGCTCTTTTTTTCTTTTTAAGATCGTTGTCTTTTTCTCAAATTGAGTCATAAAATGGTAGATGGTCGCAATAAAAAAGGGATTAAACACAACGGTAAGTCTGTCATTAATCTTTATGTCTTTAGCTAATTATTCGAAGGGATTTACTTTCTACGATATTTGTCCGGTTATTTCGAAAAGTTTTTGAGTGTGTAATTACTTCATCCTGCAGTGATTATTTTTTGCAGGTAGCAATAAAAGTTTTGACAAGTTAAAAAAACAAAAAGTGAAGTTAAATTTTGGCTTTTATTTACTGTGTTTTGCAGAACAATTTTTGTAGTAGACTAGACAGTCTAAATTTTACATTTTTTTTCAAAAGAAGTCTCCACGACACAGTACATTCTTAAATGAACAAAAGATGCAAGTTAATTTTTAACTTTTGGTAATTGAGTATAAAAATACCCATCACAAGCAAATTATAAAAAACATTTGAAGAGCAAATGTGAGCTAGAAAAGCAAAATTTACCATAGGTCTTTTCTCTTATGAGGTCTTTTGTATCTTCTCAAATTGACTCAAAAAATGTTAGCTTGTTGCCATAAAAAAGGGATTAAACACAACGATAAGTCTATCATTAATCTTTATACCTCAGCTAATTAAGTGAAAGAATTTTATTTATTATAGACCGGGCAGCGGCAGAACGGACATTCACTTTATCAAGTTCACAAAGGAAAATCTAGGATTAATTAGATCTATATTCGCATATGAAAACGCAATCGGTCTGTCAAGCCATATCTTGATGAAAAATATTATGAAACCCGATTTTATTGATAGACTCGTACGTGTACGATTGTTCTTTCCTGCACCCAAAAGTATGAAAACATGGAAGATTGGAACCAGGAAAACATAATGGTAAACCTAAAAGTTAACCGCTAAAATCGGCTTTTTAGGTGTTTTCCACCAATATAATTGTCTGTGCTGCAAATTCCGGGTCTATTAGTCTACTTCGAAACATCTTGAGTGAGTTAATACTAAACATGCATTAACAAATTCATAACGCTGAAATTGAAAAAATAATTTCATGTTAGATTTTCTGATGAGTTTAAAATTAGTTTATGTAGCTTGAGTACAAAATTTTGAAACAAAAAACAGTAGAAACAGATTACATTAAAGCAAAATATATTTTTTTCAATACAGTAAAAAGCGCAAGTCGCATAGACAATCGAAAATCCTTCAATCGTAGCCATCCAAAAACACAGACCTTGATTGCTTTTCCGACTATCTTGATCACATGGCAGTTTGAAAATGGGAAGAAAACACACCTTGATTACAGGAGACCTAAGAGGGGAAGGAAATATACCTGCCTGTGTCTTTTTAATTTAAAAATGCATTTATCTATTTGCTTCTTTATTTTTCTATATAACGCACTGCCATCACCTCCAGCGTCTTAAGCTACCAAATATCGAATATTGCATTACGGTAATGAGTAATACTATTTTTTAGTTTCCCTATGATCAATGTAACATTTCATCAACGGCAAAAACTATTTAATCTTACTTTTTGTCAAATCTTCTGTTATTTTAGATATTCTGTTTGAATTTTAAATTACATTATATATTTACGTATGTATTTATTTTTTAAATCATATCTCTTCATAAAAAGTAAATATTTGGTTCCGTGGATGTTTCTTATTTAAAGTTTTTACTGTATTTATTGTAAATCTTGTGATTTATGATTTAGTTTTGAACTACCTTTTTTTTTTTTTCAAACGTTATTTATAGAAAATCTTAAGCCCAATTTCAATCAATTTGTTTAAGAAATTGGTAAGAATAAACCAACGTATCGGGAATTGTGCATCAAACGTGATAACTGAGGTGCATTCGTAACTAGTTTTCTAAATAGCCAGATCTTGGTGCAATCGCAGTTGCACTCTTGCAGTTGCACATTTATTATGATTCTATACATTAAATTCAGTCCTATGGGTAGAATTAGGACTCAGTCTTAAATAGGAAGTCGTAATCATGGCAATCTAGATTCATCACTTATCATGGGATATCATTCGATTAATTACGTAAGATAGGATTTAACAGAATGAACAAAACATTTACTAATGTCTTTAAATTTTGAATTTATTTTCATAAAATTTTAAACGACAAACTTATGTGACAATCCTACACATTACATTTCAAACCATTATTTTGAGTAATTTTTGCACTGTTACATACGGACAGTTGGACAGACAGACAGGAGGAGGACCAGACGATGATTATATATAATCCAGAGGTGTATTGGAGGGTATACAGAGGTCCATCTTCTGGATTTTTTTTAAGAAATTAGGTATAACCTCTATTTCTCAAATTAAAATATAGCGTATGCCCTAGCCGTGGTCGTTTATGATTATAACGTATGCTCTCTGTTTTTTTTTTTTTTTTTTTTTTTTTTTTTTTTTGTACGGTTACAACACTGGGGGCCACGTATTACGAATACACCTAAAAATGCTTAAAAATGACTCACGAATGGATTAGTAAAACATAAATGCTTTTTAATAACAAACAGCTCTCAAACTGAATCAAAATACGATATGATAATGCATTGATATGAAACAAATAGTTCTTCCGCTATTACAATGCATGAAGGCTTCTTGATAATTTGTAACTTTATCTGTACGCCAATAACGACAAATATTTATGCCATATTTTAAAAAGATGAGCTGAAAGGAGCAAATGCGATGAAAGCCGTATTGGTAGCCTATGCAGATATTCATTATTCAAATCGAGTATTTCAAAAAACATGGAAAGGGGTCATGAATATTCATTGATGTTAAGATAAAATCGACGCGAGGCGTTCATCAAGAAATTTCATCATCAACATGAATAAAACAGTCGGTGGTGATCTCACGAAAATCTTGGAATCGTTTCAATATTCGAAAAAGGAAAACTCTTGCTTATAATTACCTATGACTATACGGTGTGCTGAGTTAAAGAAGTCTAAATTTGTATATTTCACAGTCTGTTTTTTTTATTGTTGATTGAAGATTCTAGTGCAAACTATTGCGTCGTTTTATTTGTCATATGTTTATATATATATATATATATATATATATATATTGAAAGATTAATATTTTGCTTGCGCTTCCATAATTGACTTTTTCGGCAATATTTTGAGTGAAGAAACAAAATTTAAAAAATTGAGTACTAACGTCATTAGAGATTTATTTATTTGTTTATTGACAACATACATCTGACTTGTGTGTTCGACATGAAAGCCTGCTTATAAGTCATCGTCAATAAACAGGGACGAGATATCACAAGGAAATTTTACAACACAAGATCAATAAGTTATGCATTTTTACGTTAAACTGCATCCAGTTTTCTAAGAAATGAATTATGAAAAATGATATACAAGGCCACGCAAAAAATTGGATACATGGACGCCTATGAATGATAATTTCAAAGAACGCGATTTCAGTATTTTTATTTTAAACTAAATTTTAGCTAAATACTGACGTGTAATAAAGATACTAGTTAAACTACAGGGCTGAACAAAAGTATTCAAATGTGTTTTCATCTATTAGCATAAATTGCTGAAAGAGAACTTTCAACCTGCCAGGCATTTTCTTGCTAAACTAAATTTAAAATTATATAGTATATATATTAAATACAGGGCTATTCAAAACTATTGGAATATATATTTGGCTATAGACAGTAATCTTATTTCCCTAAATAACTAAGTTTTGTTAAAGATTTCAAGAATTGTTGGAAAGTGTTTCACAATCTATGCTTAGCGCATGATATTTCTTACTTGTTTAATTATGCAGGAGCAGGTGTTTCCTTCAATAATATATTGTGAGAAACTGACTGCAAATGAAAGCCAAGTACATTTCAAGTTCGTCTTGAAGGTTGCGCGATCATAATTATCTGACTTATTTCACTAGCATTATTTATTCATTTTATTGAAACATTTTTTTTATTCATTTATGCGCCGAAAACAATAGTTCTTTTTCAGTTAATAATCCAGCTGGTAAAAATCCATATCTTACGACGATACTCATACATCGTATTCACTCGTGTAAGATGTGCACAAATTTATTCCTGATTATAATAGTGTAAGAGCCGACAGCACAAAAACTTAAGGTATCGAGTATAAGGTAAAACACCTTTATTTTATGGAAGAATAGAAATAGGGGATTCAAATGTTCCATGTCTGCCGGAAGTGAAGGGGTGCATAAGTCGAAAATTAAAACCACCAGTGGCTGACGGAGGCTTGTTATTGTGTTTATAAACACGTGTGATATTAAAATTCTGATTATTTAATTTATTTAACTTACACCTTTTAAGTAAATTAAATATCAGAATTTTAATATATTATATCTTTATTCACTTATTTAGTAATCAAGGTGAATATGACGTTCAATAATTATAGTTTAAATTATACTTTATAATATTTATTGTGTTTGTCCTACAATAAGAGGAATGACTTAATTTTAGGATAAACACAAGATAAACCTACGAATAAATGACTACTGATATTAATATTTGGCTTATGCACCACTTCACTTCCAGAAGATATGGATCATTAGAATTCCCTATGACTACTGCTCTATCATAAAATAAAGTTTTTTCTTTAGTGCTCGATACCTCAAGTTTTTGTTTTCTTGGCTCTTGGACTATGAAGGTTTCAGGCAGAAACAATAAAATTTTTCCTTATATAATGCAACCCTTGTGCATTTTATACATCTAATAACGTTTAAAAATTAATTTAAAACTGAATTTTATAAATAATATATCATGTAAAGATAATCTTTAAATAAATTTTGAAAAAGATATTTAATATAGCACTGTAGATAGCTTAAAGGAATAGAAATAAATAAAATTTTGGTAATTAACTTTTTTATTTTTTCAAAATTACTTAAGAAAGTAAATATATAAATTTTCTCTCATTTTAGATGTCTCTTTTAAAAAGTATAATTTCTTCAATAACTATTGAAATGAAGTTTATTTCTTCTACTTTTTTCTTTTCTTTCTTTTTCTTAACATTAAAAAGTTCAAATTCTGTATAAAAGAGTTTTGAAGTGACGCATAACTTCTTTGAAAAATGGAATTGAAACTAATTTTCAAAATGTAATAAAGTACTCAAAAAATTTCTTTCAAAGGTATATTTTGCACCTAATTGGATTTGCAACGATTTAGTTACGAAATATTACTTTTTGAAAATGATAAAATAATAAAATATTATTTTTAGGGTTCTGTAAAAAGTAAAAACGAAAACATTATAACATCCGTCGCGTGTCTAATCTGTCTATCACAGCCATTTTACTCGTAAACTATGAACCTTGTGAAGTTGAAATTCACAATAGAGACTATTGAGCCACATATTTTTAGATTTTTAAGTATCTACAAATACATTTAGGGAATATGTACAGGGGATAAATAATTTATTTGAGAAAAACCTTTCATTTGTATATAGTGTGGTATATTGTATGAATTTTTTTTTTTTAACGCTAAACTCAAAAATACACTTCTTTAAATTTTAGTTATATTTCCAGAGATATCGTTGAAAATGTAATGCATAAATATAACCCCCATCTTTCCCCTCCCTTTATTTCTGATCCTACTGGATCTGAAACTATGAAAAAATTAGGAGTAGTAGAATTTAATTTGAACCTTGCAGAAAAAACAAAACTATTATATCATAGGTCACATAATTTTGAGAAAATTGCATTTTCCCGTTACACGCAAATTTCGATTTGCCGGCATTTAACAAAAGCATTGGGGGGCGCTGGAGGTATTTATCGTCGCAGAAGTGAAAAAAGATTGTTGAAAGTGATTTTCGAAAAAACTGCATGTTATTAGCCGAGATATTAATCGTTAGAGACATGAGCCGTTTGGACATACATAAAGCCACCGGCAGCATATGTACAATCGGCTTTTAAAGCCTAAATAATAACTTTTAATGCTATATTTTTGTAATGCAATACCCAGTTGCTAATTATTATATTCAGGGCCTGATTACTAACGGGGCACTCTCCCACCAGGAAAAAGAAATAAAGAATTTTTCCTTATTCATAACAGTAATCTTGTATGAAAAGGGCATTTAAAGAAGACGAAAATTTCTATAAATTTTTTCTGGTGAGAGAGTGCTCCGTTAGTAATCAGGCTCTGATTATATTTATTGTACAGAGCCCTGTGTACTCGCCTTGACCTGTTATGTTTTTAAAATTAATTTTTTAGAAAGTTTGAAGTCTGTTAAAATGTGTTTTGAAGTAACGCGTAAATACGTTGGAAATGGACATTGAATTAATTTTCAATGCGCTTAGGCACTCAAAGAACTTGTTTTAAACTACTTCAAACACCATATTTGTAACACAAAAATTTGTAACGATTTCGCTTATAAATGATACTTTTGCAAAAACGTCAAGTTATATTTTTATAAAGTAGTTCAAAATATATTTTTATAGTTTTGGAACTATTCAAAAATGCTATTTTAATTTATGTTTCTCTTACATGAAGTAAAAGGATTTTTCGTTTAAAGAGAGAGCAGAGATTGTACAGAGATGTACAGAGATCTTTAGAAATGCGTAGTTTTTCTTAGTCATTTGTATATAGTGCGTCTGTATTGACGAAAAGATAACTTGCTAAAGATCAAAGATTATTTTTTGACAGTGATTTGATTATCTGTGATTTGAAACAGTGGTTTGAGATAATCTTTATCTATGACGTTTTCAATGAATCATGAGCCAGTTAAAACCTCGTGTCTTAAGAGGACAGAGAGAAAGGTTTGAAATGATAAAAAGATGGATATTTTATTATTATTATTATTATTAATTTTTAATGGTTAATCCTTTAAAAATGTTTTATTGTTTCGCAACAGGAACATTTCTAAAATTACATTAAATCATCTTGAAACATTGTTTTTCAGTGATTTTGCCACGATTACTTTAGGAACAATTCACGGATTTTTAAATAAATTTCGTAAAAAACATATACTTATTATTCTTCCCCATTTTGTAATGTTTGAAATATTTTGCAGACGTATGCCAATCGCATAGATAAGAACCTAGAACCCAAAACCACACCCACTTGAGAACTTTATAAATATATCATCCTTTTTTATTATTATTATTCATAACACATATACATACGAGGGCTATTTTTAAAGTAAGGGCCTTTAATGAATTCTTTTTTAAAAACGGAAAAGTGGAAAGGAAACATATTTTATTACTTACATTTGAAAAGCATATTGGGCAATTACTTCTCAACCTAATTGCGGTATAAATTAAAACATTTCTCATAACGTTCATGAGCTTGTTAATTCCATTCTGCATAAGATTTTGCCGCCACCCTATTCAGCATTGGTGTTTTTTAATTCTATCTCATACTACTCTCTCAAAACAGAATTTTTTTTAACACTCTTTTTGATAAGTCTTTTGATAGCACCAAGAGAAATGTACTAAAAACTTACTTTTTTAAATAATGGTGCCAGAAAAATATAAAAATAATCACCAGTAGCTGCCGTTAATTACAATTTTTATCTTCTATTAGCACCATTATTAGTTAAAATCGAGGTTCATCGCAGCAAGCAATACAAAGAAGAAACGAGAACTCAAAAGACATAGAATAATCTGGGTTTCAAAATCGTGACAAAACTAGTTTTGCAAAATTAATTTTATCGTACACTTTTAAACTTGTTGCTTTTTAAAAAAATTAACAAGTATTTTTTTTTCTATAGAAAATAATAAATAAATGAAGAAGGGAGGAATGGTCTGATTATTAAGGAGGTCATCATCCACAATCAAATGTCAAACAATTTTCTTCCTTTTAAAACCGTTCTGGAAGGTTGAAGGCGTTTTACTATTTCTTTCTAATTCATTACAGTTATATTTGGAACACAGGTTCAAGAACAAGTAAATGTAATTACAACAGAAATTACTTGTATTGGCTATACTGGAGGAATCTAAACTCTTGGACAAAACTTTAAACTGTGATAGTGCACATCGAGACAAACAATATTAAATAGGAATCCAAGGGTCCAGTGGCGCCAACTTTTGAAAAATATTGGGTGGACTCAAAAATATTTCGGTGAAATGGTACGACTAGTTTGTTCTTCTTTAAAGGGCGGTCAGAAGGTGAAAGATGAGATTTTTACGTCAAGCTATCATATTTTAATATAGTTGCAAACTTACTAATTTATATTCTCATGCGTTTTTCCTAATAAAAACATGAATATTTATTGTAATATCATCATATCATGAACATGACTACAAATTGAAGTTACTGAACGTTAAATATGGACATTTCAGTCATTTGGGATTTATGGATGTCAGTTGGAGAATTAAAACACATGGTCATTGACAAAATAAATTTTAATATCGAGAGAAAAATTATCATAAAAAATAATGAAATAAATAACTAAACAGAACAATAAAAATTGGGTATATCAGGATTTAAAATTATTGGGTGGGCTCAGGCCCCACGGGCCCATATAAGTTGGCGCCCCTGTAAGGGTTTCAAACGTCTTCCGAAGGAGATGGGCACTATTAAAGTTTGGGGTTCAAAATTTGAAATGATCACAAAAACGGAAAAATTGGTCGATTCGGTTGCGGTTTTCACTAAAACTATTCTTTATGTCAGCATTATCTTGGAAATAAATTTTAAAGGTAAAGTTCAAAAAATGCCGATAGAGGGCGCTTTAGACTTTGGAGTTACGAACAACTCTTTCTTTGTATCTCATTAAATGTTTTCAAAAGCTTAGAATTAAACTTAAATTTTGGGCTTAAAATCTGAACCGTTGGAAGTGGTTAAGTAGCGCAAACTGAACTGTGTTCAAGGGGGGGAGGGGGAAGGGGCGCGTTGAAATTTCAACTCCTTAACACAATCGACCAATTTTTCCGTTTTTTATAATCATTTGAAATTTTGGACCCTAAATTTTAATATCACCTATCTCTTTTGGAAGAAGTTTGGGAGGCTTAGTTTCCCATTTAATAATGTTTGTCTTGCAGCGTACTATCACCCCTTAAAGTTTTGCTCAAGTGTTTAAATTCCCTCTGTATACCGTAATTTCCTGCATATAATCCGCGGGACAAACAATTCTTTTTGGACCCAGAAATTTTATTTAGTGTTTAAAAAATTATATTTACGTCGATCTAGCATGTTACCTTTCTTTTTATACAAATTCTTGGTCGAAAAATAATTGTTTGATCCGCGGATTATACGCAAGAAATTACGGTAGTTTTCCACGTAACTTATATTTCACTGTTTAATTAATCATTGGGATTTTAAGCATGTCATTCAATTGTTAAAGCAACATTTCAATTGCATTTTCTATTTCAAATTGCGATTAAAACTATTTTAAATAAAAAATAAAATAAAATAAATAAAAGCCAACACAATTAGATTACATTGTGATTAAATGCATTTTGTAATTAATTCAACTTATATTAATAATGATTTTATGTTCAAAATAAATGAAAATCTCGTTGATTAGATTTCAGTTGATAGATTTCAACTGACAGATTGATGGATTAACTGAAAGTTTAATTGATTTACTGACGGATAGATGGATCGGTAGATAAATAGTTGGATTTATTGGTTATTGTTATTTATTGTTTGATGGTTGTATTTATTATATTTGATATAGTAATGATGTATGATTATATGATACAATATATATATATGCGAATATATACTATATTATACATTAAAAAATTAATTATTATACAATAATTATTATAAATATGATTATAGGATACAATGGTGTATGTGACATTTATTGATTTACTGATATTTACTGATTATGGTGGGTTAATTGATTGATTTCATTTTAGCGACAAAATGCGCTGCATTATGTTTAATCTAATCTTATAATTAATCTTCTGGTTTTCTTTTTTCAATTTTCTTTGAGCAATTACTTGCCAAATGTGGTAATGTTGTCAAAAATGTTCACACTTGAGATTTATTATTATATTTTTAAATTGTTCTTGAAAATTAGATTTCTTATTATTTTGCAAATTGTGCTTGAATATATTATATTATACATTTATATATTATAAGTTGGTTTTATAATCCCAATTTGATGTTTTTTGTTTATGGAAGTTTTTTTTTAACGCCGTTCTTTTTCATGCATGTTTTTGCAATTCTATAAAAAATTAGCGTAAATTCTCGACAAGGATAGAAACTATTTATATCTTTGCTTTTGCAATCTAAAGTCTAGATTAGAGATGAGATGGGCTCAGCCGAGCCCGAAAGTTCGAGCCCGAGTCCGGGTTCGAGCAGGCTCGGGCTCTATTTTCATTTTAGTATTGGGGCCCAGGGCTCGGGTTCATTCTTTCGGAAACCAGAAAATTATTTATTCATGTATCATGTGTAGAAAGGATTGAAAGATCTTTTTACCTTTAAAATTATTTATTGTTTTACAAGTTATTTCAGTGCTATTTTCATCAAAAAGAAAGAGGAATGTATATCGTGTTTTTTGTATTTTAATAGTTGATTGCTGTTTCAAAAGAAAATTTGTGATGTTTGGAGATGTATGTCTACTGCATTTCCGGCGACGATGTATTGAAATGGCGCCAATCAAAACAAGCATAAACAATAGAAGCTTCTAGATGGATTTTCGTTTGTGGCAGAGGATATTTTTTAATTCGGCCGTTTATTTATTTATTTAATCAGTTAGTTTATAACACTTAGAGAATGATTTCTTAGTTTTTTACGTAGACCAGAAGCTTTAAGTTTGCAAATTATTTAAATGTGCACGTGTTATAATCGTTCTTCATATGAAAATATAAATTATCGTAATTACGAATCGTGATTATTATTTTTTGTTTGTCATCATGAACACAATGCTAATAATTTATCTTCGTAAGTAAACATATTTTTTTTTGTTATTCTTATAGAAAACAATTAGTGTTTCTTATTTTTCTATAAAAGCATCGGATCTTTAAGATAACTGCATCAACGTTTTAATTTGCGTTTATTTTCAGATTCTCGTCAATCACGGGGAATTATTATAAAAAACTAATTAATTATACAGTAAAACCTCTAAATAACGGACACTCCGGGAACGCAGAAATTGTCTGCTATTCGGAGGTGTCCGCTATTGGGAAAACCTCAGAAATTCAAAAACCGATAAGAAACCGATAAGAAATGCTTGATGTTTCAATAATTTACTTTTATATGTCCTAAAACCTCTATTATATAATTAATCATAAATTAAAATTACTTTTAAGCAATAAAATTAAAATAAAATTGTGCACACTTTTATCCACTGTTTATCATATTATTGTGAAAAAATCTGTTACAAAAGTTTATTTTTACTTGCGATTACATGTAATTTGTTTTTCTGTGTGATGTTATTGGAAATTGTAGAGTCCCGGGCGAGGAGAGAGGGATTGCACTTTTTGATCTTTAAAAGCATAAAATCTCAAAATGTTCTTGGATGACATTTCAAAAGTCTGGGAAACTATTTCTCCCGGGTAATCCCCTGACTTTAGCATTGATCTTGCGGGGGGGGGGGGGGGCGTTACCCAACTCTCTATCTGCATTTAACTGTGATCATAAAATTTGTGACACGTTGTCCTGATAAATTCAGAAGCTTTTTTTACTTTTTTTTCATTTTCTTCTATTTAAAAAATACTTTTTCATCCTTTATCGCGGAATAAATTGTCCGCTATTCGAAATGTCCGTTATTCAGAGGTTAAACATACAAAAAATTAAGTTTTAGGAGTGGGGATTGGAAAACTGTCCTTTAAATAGAGGTGTCCGCTATTCGAGAGTGTCCGTTATGGAGGTTTTACTGTAGTTAAAGATGTACACATTTTATAGGAAATTGAAAGCGTTGTTCGATTCTTCAGCATACAAGCAGCAATTTCTGAAAAACTTCATCCATTTATTCATTACACTTCTTTAATATGTCCATCAAATTTTCTTCTTGAAGGACAAAAAATATGGGATTTCTTTTAAGTATGAAGATATTTTTATTTATTACCAAATTGTTCTTTTCATAAGATTGGATATAAATTTTCATCTAACGGTAATTTTTTTTTTTTTTTTCCTTAATGAGTTATCACATTTGAAACACTTTTTTAAATATCATGCATTTTTTTTTATTTGTATATGTATATATATATTATCGGGCTCGGGCTCTGATGACAAAATATCTTTCGCGCTCGGATTAAATTCGCCGGGCTCGGGCGGGCCTGGGCTCCGAAAAATGAGCCCAAACTCATCTCTAGTCTAGATAGGAGCAAAAAAAAAAAAAAAGAAAGAAAGGAAATGCAGATGTGAAACGATAAATTCCACCATGTGATTAGCCTAGAGAGAGAAGGGGGGGGGGGGGGGAGATTGTACAAATCTGCTTCCTTTGAAAATGAGAAATAATGCAATGCAAAATTCAAATTAATATATTTTGTCTGGTTGGTTCGTTAAATTCCGTTTTTTGTGGCCTTATTCTGACATTTGTAGTGGCTCATTATTATTATTTTTTTTTAACTGGAAAATTTTATTTATTCATGTGTAAAAAACATTGAAAGAACTCTTATCCACTTCAAATTGCGTACTGCAAGTTATTTTAATGCTACTTTGATCAAAATGACGGGAGAACTAAAGTGGTGTTTATTTATTTTAGTATTTCATTGCTGTTTGAAATGAAAATTTGTGATAATTACAAATTTATGTTTACGGATATTTTTGTTTTATGTCTATCACATTTCATCTATGTTTATACATTTTTTTTTATCCATTAGATTTAGTTTTGAGCAACTTCTCATCCTTCTTCACGCAATGAAAAATTGCGTTTGGGTCCTTTTTAAAAGAATTACCTCACAATTATACCTTCCACAAATAAAAACCTGTCTGAAACGGAAATTCGAAAAGTTTTATAGGGTTCCGTTTTATTAGGTTTTACTACATAAGATATAATTTGTACCCAACATGTTCATGTTAAAAAATTTGGGCACACCCCCGTTCAAAAGGCTGGCTACGCCTATGGTACCGGAATATTCGACCAAATTTATTTGAAAAAATATCGCAAACCAATTTTTTTTTTCTTTGCAAAATACTGGTGCCAATATGACATTTGGAATTTTGGCGATATTTACCCACCAGAGCTCAAAGGATTAATATTTAGGAAACGCTATTTATAATGTAATCTTTAATCTAAAAATACTCAGACACGCAGACCTACATTTCGCGTACAGTTTATTACCTCAATGTAAGAAAAATAAATAAAAAATTGAAGAAGAAGAGATAATAAAAATGAGCGGAATGCGGCGAACTGCAGAGCTATTTCGCTAAAACCTGTTCTCCCGAGCACAAATCTCATTAGGTGCGCGTTCCTTCGGTCCGTCCGTCCAACATAAGGCAATCCCCGAACTGACTGAGTCACTCTTCCCTTCCTAAAATGGAAGAATGCGGCGGGAATGAGACGTGTGACGTAAGCGAGCGGTGGTGTTTCCCCTTTCTGATTTCTGACAGACGGTTTTGTTTTCATTACCAGAGGAACTCGTAAGGGGCGAGAAGATTGTCATTGTTGAAGATGAGAAGAGGGGCTCTGCTCTCATACGGAACATGGGGTACAGGAAGGATGAGATCAGATTTTTTGCTATAAAACTGGATGTCTGTTAGTCTTATAAATAAAGAAACAGAGCTGCCAACTTCTACGCCTTTTTAAATGAGATAAACGGGTTTTTAACCAGAAAATTCATTAAGTAATATGCATCATGAAGTTATTTCATAATATTTAGCACTGCATATTTTCTTAACTTGTTAGAGAGAATTTCTGGTTTGAATGTGTTTGTTTAGCCGTAATAAGGCGTAGTAGTTGGCAGCCATGAAGAAACATTCTCAGTTCGGGTCAAGTTGACTACTAATTTGTCATTGAGTCTGAGGTGATTTTAACTCTTTCGGTTCCGAATTTTTTTTTTCAGTCTTTAGAAAAAAAATTACTTTTATGATAATAACATTAACACTGCTACTCATATCGACTAATTAGCGTTGACGAATACTTCATAGTCTGAATGATATCGAATGTTCTTGTTTTGCGTACACTATTAAAAATAAATCTGTGAATTCACGGCGAAACAACTGGCAGCAAAGTAGCCGAACTTTTACCGTTTCATCAGTAGATTTTCCGTTTTGGGAAATAAACGAAAGAAAAACTCCGTTTGAAGAAGCAGTAACTTTCTGTTACAAGGTTTGATTTTTAATGATAATAATTTAATATGATTTTAAAAAATTAATGAATCGACAAATCTTTAAAGAATTCGAAATTTCCGAGTGATTTTAAACTGCTATACTATTTTACTTTATTTTGTATAATTTACTTCAAGCCGTCCATAGGATCGAACTCGAGACCTTTTGATAGCGGAATAAATGCTTACTGGCTGAGCCAAATGTACAAAGCATGTTTTTATGAGTTAGTGGAAAAATCTGTTGTGTTTTTTAAAGATTTCCTTTCAAATATAATCGTTAGAATACTTGTAAACGTTTTATTTTATTTTAGACTGATACATAATACTTATTATTTTTTTAAATCAATTTTAATTTTTTAAATAGTTTAAATTTAAAAAAACATCACTATTTAAAATCATTTTTTTTTTTTGAATGAATTAAAAAACAATTTTATTCATTTTTTACAAAACTAATGTTATAGACAATTTTCTGAAATTGCCGTACACTATTTATTTGTTCATTTATTTTTGGCTAATTAGTTAAAATATTTTTTAAATAAGAAATAAGAGAAAAATAAACAGAAAAAATGCAATTTAAAGGGGATTTTTTTATGTCTTCATTATTTCATGGCGCTAGTGTGATTCGGACACACAATCTACGCTTGCAGGTGATTAGCGGCGTGATGCCTTGACCACTCTGCCACGGAGACCCGTAAGTAATAGAGTGTCTCCGTTTTTTCTTCCTATTTTAATCCGTTTTGGTATTTTCAGAAAATATGGTGGAGTTTCCTGATTTTTAACCGGAAATGCCCTTTTGTTGTGAAAAGGGACTTTTTCTGTGAAATTTAGAAGAAAAATATTCCTGAATTTCAGAATTTTTTTAACACTGTACTATTTAATTCATACATGACAATAAGCTAGGAAGAATTTTTTGAGATGTTTAGAAAGTATTGTATTACAATAAGATTTAACTTACATTACAACTTTCTTATGCTTCTTGAGTTTTATTATACATGATTCTTTCAGGAAAGTTTGGCGCAGCATGTCCCTTAATGGATTTTGCGCCTTTAAAACCTATACAACCAATCTTTCAGAAAAGTAACTTTTATTTTAAATTTAAAGAATGAAATATATATTTAAAATAAAAGAATGGCAAACCGCGCAAAGAAAATTAAGCAAATAATAATAATCATCATTGTTATTAAATGCCTAGCCATAACTGAATCATGTAGTAAAAGCATATATATATACTAACGTTACTACAGATAAATAGTGGCAAAAGTATTTCTCAAAACAAAATAGTTCCCCATTAAAAGACATTTACTATCAGTAGTACACCCAGGCGTTAAAGAATTAATTATTTTGCGTTCGGGTCAGTTTCTGGTAGGATCTGAATCTGACACTTGCGGGACGGATTTGAATCGACCCATCTTCTCAAAACAGATTTTCTTTAACCATAAATTGTACGAAGGCATAATTTCGTATTTTTTGCGACAATTTTATGATTAATATGTGTCACTTCATTTATCTTTTTATTTATTCATTTATATATAACAATTACATAAAAACGCTATCTATATGACAAACGAATAAGTCTTTTTAAACCGCAAACCGCATGTCTTAAATATAATTAATCAGTATTTTTTTTTTTTTTTTTTTTTTTTTTTTTTTTTTTTTTTCTTTTTTAACAAATCGATTATTGAGTGAGAAAGGTATGTATTTGAATATAAAGGCATACGAATGAAATGAAAATAAATACTTTTTTTCGATTCTGCAACGGTTACTGCCTTCCTATAAAGTTCTTTAATCAAGAGACAGTATACAAGAGCTGCTATCGAAAATCGATAGCCACTTCCAGTTGGGTTGTTTGCAGGACAAATCAATTCCATTCACTTACCTGGTAGCGAAGCACTCTTAAGATAGATTTATTTTGAATACGGTCAAGAGGCCGCTATTCGTAAATAATGTTAAAAATTTGTAAAAGTTCCGCTACGCGTTTGGCCTTACGTTCTCCTCAGTACATTTTATTTATTTTTATTTAAAAATCCATCTGTCTGACTTTTGCGAGAAAAAGAACGAAGTTTGGCAATTTTCTTTTGAATAAGAAAGATATTTGATAGTATGATCTATATTTATGATACATAGGTTTAAGCACGTTTTAGAAGTTAAAAACAAATGAATATTATTTTGCAGTTGGGGTAACGGATAGGGCCGAAGCTAGTCTTTTTCGCACCCATGTCTGTACCCAATAGTACAGACAAAGATTTTGGCGTGCTCCTCCCCTCCGCAAGCTACTTTTGCAAAGAGAACTTAATTAATTTTCTAATAACCGATTTATTTTAAAATTTAAAATATAAAATCATAATTCAGTCAAACCTTGTTAACATGTACACGCTTAACGTGAATTACTTTTAACATGAATTGTTTTCACAGTCCCCTATAAAAAATGTTACCCTTCTCTGGGATTAAATAGTTTTTACTCAATTTCTGATGCATCAAATGCTTAAATTTTCGATTTATGCAAAACATTATTTACAATGTAATAGAGAGTATATCAACAATTGTTTAATTTATAATAAAACACAAATATTAAAGAAATACTGTTTTATATAAAAGCTCATTTTTTAATAATTTTAATCTAATAATTTTCCAAAAAATCCAATTTTGAAGTGAGTGTAGAAAATAAACAAATGTATCAGCAATTCATCCCCCCCCCCCAAAAAAAAAAAGAAAAAGAAAAAAATACTAAACGCAGCTTAGAGATAGTTGCAAGTTAAGGATGTCAGTCAATCAGATTACTAATCAGTCATTCATCAGAAATGCAGTTTGGGCTTGTTTTTAAACTTTACAAATGAGCGGTCCACTACTGGCACATAACAGGTACAATAACCTTAAACATTTTCAAGTTTAACGAACATGTTTTAGACTCAAACATGGTGAATTATCAACAATAACACCAACATTGAAAATAATATTATTTTTATCACTCTTGCACGCATAGAAAATTATTTCAATCATATTAAATTATATTTTAAATTGTACCTTGCACGTGTTGGGACTCAGATGAACGAATAAAGGTCGTTAGGTAAAACTTATTTCTTGTGTCTGAACGTGGAAGTTTGCGGTAATCATCTCTTGCGGAAACCGGTTACAGTTGAATCTGCATCATTCTGCAGATATATCAAATTGTCTTTATTTATAGTTTCATCAATCCAACCGAACACAAAATAAAAAAAAATGTTCAGCTTCGACCTCAAAGAATATAATATTTCGGATTGAAATCTCATATACTATAACAGGAACAAGCTACATATGCGAGATGTTCAGAAGTCAATCCGACTTAACTCCATTTTTTTAGAAATTCAGATAATGGCATGATTGGGTTGAAATTCTTCTATATATCTATACAGTGCTTATGAATTACTCTTGATTATAAGACAGTTAATGAGTATAATCAAAATATTGGAAAAAATAATGGTTCTTTTCATAGATAAATAATTTTAAATGTTTAAAATGAGCATTTTTATTTGATGGAGTTAATCGGATTGACTTCTACACGCCTCGTATATTAATTGCGTAAATTGAGATACACAAGGAAACAGACTATTTCATTGAATATAAACTTCTAAAAATCATCTAAGAAATTTAATTTCTAAACATCTTATTTCCATTTTTAGGAAATTTTCTTCTTAATTATGTAATTTTACATACACTAAAAAAAAATGGGTTCTCAAAATTGAGTTAAAGGTACTCAATTTTAAGTACTTCACATACTCAAAATAGCTCCGATCCCAAAGTTCTCAAAAATGAGAAACACATGACATCATTTTTGATTCCATGGTTGTGTTCAAGCATGAATCGCTATGAAATGCTCCCTGAACTTACAAATTAGAGTGAAAATATGCTGGTATTTATTTCTTGCTCAAAATTATGAGATATAAACATTTTATTGATTATTTATTAAGAGAAATAACAAAATTATAAGTAAAATACCCAAATCGAACATTTTTATGGCAGGAGCATTATTTGCAAGTATACTTTAAAATTATTTTAAAATAATGTGCATAATTTAATATTTACATTAAATTTTATGCCACCATGAATGAGATGAACCAATACTGGGTACAAAACCATCATTTGTTTGCATTTGATAACATATGCTGTTCCAAAATTGAGAGAGCAATGTGTTCATTTTTGATCCAAACATACTCAATTCGATATGAGTACATCGATTTACTCATTTTTGAATACTTCATTTTTTTCAGTGTATGCAGATGGGTATTTCCATGAGTGCTTGTCGTGTAACTCACATACTACGATTTTGGATACCAGTATTTTAGAATGGAAAAATGTGACTTACTTTATCGGAGATATCTCATTAATTGAATAAGTCCGAGCAAATCTTTCGAAAATATTGGTGGCAAACAATTTAGTAATATGACTTACACGACAAGTGCTCATGGAAATACCCGCATGTGAAATTCGACCAATCCATCCGTCCGCATATAACAGCGCGAAAACTACTCAACCGAATCATTTGAAATTTAAAATATATAACTATTGCATAATTTTGTTTAGTCATTTCAAATTTTATTGAAAATCGGATGCGTAGTATAATGACAGGGGCAATCCAAAGTATTCTGTTACATTACGGTCAATGGTGAAAAAGTTTCAAATGCTACACTCTTTCGAACATAATAAAATTGAAATGCATCTATGAAGTACATACTGTAATATACATTTTGTACACTCTGGGGTACAAAAAATATTTTTTATTAATTTAAGGGGCCACACAAAAGTATTCCACTACATAATGGTGTACGAGTGAAATAATGTTTGGGACACGTTTTAATTATATTAATCTACATTACATTTTATGAAATCGATACATGTAGCTGAAGTTTACTATAAGTTACTTCTACTATAATAGGAATCAGATAGTTTTTACAAGTCTCATAACTAACTAAAGTCTCATAAATAGCTCATAAAAAATTTCGCCTATTATATTCACTATTGACTCCAGCTATTACATCAAAATCTGAATATTTTTAAAATTTCATTATAGTAAAAAAGCACCGCGTGTGCTACGCTTGACGTGGAATTTCCAATTTGTTCTTTTAATCGGACGGTAAGTTGTTGATCTACCTGACTGATTACATCAGTAACCTATCTGCATAATAAAATATGGCGAGTAAATACACCAAGTCTTAGTTGGAATGCCGAGCAGAGGCGTTTTCTTTTCATGACCTTGAAATTCCCCAGGTAAGAGTTCTATTCAATAGATATTAATAACAGATAATTATTAGGCAAGCGTGGTTTTCTAATTATTAGTATTAAAAGTTGTCTTGGAAAGTTTTTGCAATAGTTTGAATCTACAGCGTTTACCCACGCGTATAAACTTCTCCTTTGTTAAAGCTTTTGTTATTGTTTTCGTTATAATTTTGTTATTGATCTTACTTCAGGAAAGGGGAAGAATTATAAATACAGATAACACTATTTTTAAAAGGAATCAAACAGGTTATTAATTGGCCATTTACTTTTTGTTCAATCGACATATTATAATACAGATATTTCTATATATGTATTAATATAAAAAAACACAATTTTTTTCTCGAATTTTCTGCAATTATATTGGTCAATAAACCTAGCCTTAGAATCAAGGTTGCCGACTTTGGGCCAAGCAAAAAAAAAAAAAAAAAAAAAAAAACTAGTCGTTGGGGGCCATTGCAATACTTACCCATCATGGATAGGCATATGAAAATAAAACATGTGAAAACTATTTATACAATGCATTGCATTTCCAAAACAACATTTAAATATTCTTAATATGCATAATAATGCTCTATTAATGAATTGCTGATGTACCAATTTCGACAAATTATATAAAACGCCAAACTACTCAAGTAAAACCGAACTGCGTAAAAGAAACATCCTTATAACTCCAAAAATAATTATAATATAAACTAACAGTTTACTGCGTTAGATTAAGCGTCTCATTTTCAATTAAAATATACCTCTGAATTGAAATTTGAATGAAATACATGGTCATGAAAAATCGAAGAATGTGGAAAACAGGATTACAAATATCTCGGCAACTAATAATCCGATCGACTTCGTTCTATATGCAAAATATGTGTTATTTTATTGCCGTTTACGTCCATTCCTTAGAACAAAAACATTCGAAAATTTTTATGTATCTTTCATCAGAACGAAGTTTTCGAGAGTCCGAAAAAAATAGTTCCGGATAATCGAGGTTGCTGATATTAAATAGGCTTCGTCCCATTCTTACATACTAATTACATACAAAATTTCAAGTTTCTATCTCAATTTGTTCGGGAGATAGAGCGTTTACAGACAGACAGACGGACGGCAAAATTTTTTTTCTAAAAATATGTTTTTCGGAATCTCCACTATCTAAAACGTGTAAATCCGTCATAAAAATTTTTTCGATTTTCAAAACGATTTTCAAAACGATTTGCAAGACTTACCCTATACTACTTACGATAGGTAAGTCCTTTTTTTTTTTTTTTTTTTTTTTTTTTTTTTTTTACCCGTTTAAAAAGAGCCTGGTTTTATTTTGTAAAAAGGATGGTTTACAGATATGTCATATTAAATTTGGATTAATTTATTTTTAACCCCTTGAGGGGCGGCGGTATATATTATATACCACCTACGATTGATGAAGATTTACACCAGAAAAATGTCATTAAATTTCCCTTTTCTAACTTTGGTGGAAAACAGTCCTGAAAATGCTTATCCTCTTTTTGAGGATAAGCATTTGAACTTTCTTACAAATTTCCGGTGGGAGTTCAGAATTACTCGACCGCAATTGCTTGCCCCTCAAAGGGTTAATACACTTATTAATATTTTCTGCAAAAAAAAAAAAAAATATATATATATATATATATATATATAAACTTCTACTAAATTTAATAAATAAGTCTTTATAATTGTTAGAATAATAGAATGCATCTGTGAAAACATTATGTCTTAAAAGAAATTATAAATATTCAGAATACATTAAATTGGACTCTGAAGTGGTAGTTTCGAATTCTTTATTATATTGTTATATTTATTATACATATAGCTCTACATATACCACACATTTTAAAAATTAAATGAAACAATAAAAAAAATGTCACACATCAAAATTAAATTTTTCATATATGCTGCTATTTACATTTAAAATTAATTAAATCTAAATAGCTTATGTGCATTTAATAATTGAAAATATCTTACGTAATACTTGAGAACATAAGTAATAAGTAATCTATATTCTGATAACTTATGAAAAATCATAATGTAAAAAGTTTTTACCTTACTAAGCAGTTATGCAACTTATAACACATATGTCCATACAGACACATTGAAATCGTATGAACCATGTTGAAAGAGAAATTAGGAAGGATATAACAACTGAGGAGTTTTAAAAAATGTAAGCGCATTAAATAAAAAAAAATAAAACTTGTTGAATTAAAATTTAGAAAATGTTTTTGTTTTTTAAGAGTGCATAATCATGGATATTTTACTCGTTAACCCTCATTTTGAAAACGAGTCCAAGAGAAATATACTTCAAATTTATTCTTTTAAAATAATGGTGCCAGTAGAACATAAAACAAAGTAGCAAGTGGCTGCCACTAATGACTATTTTTATATTCTACTAGCATCATTATTTTAAAAGAATAACCTTGTTAGTTATTTCTCTTGGACATGTTATTAAAATGAGGGCTTAAAAAATCTGTTTTGAGAGGATGGTGCGAGATAGAATTGAAAAATTCCAATTTCGAGTAGGGCGGCAGCAAGATTTTATGCAGATGAAATTAACAAGCTGCTGTACCTTGTGATAAATGTTTTAATTTACATGGGTATTGAGGCAGGCTCAGAATATTTATTTATAAATTTGCTAAACATTGTACAATGGGATAAAATATAACAGTTTAAGGGAGATCCGTACCCTATTTTCGGCCAAAAATCATCAAAAGCTCAATTTTTTTTTTTTTTTTTTTTTCCTCAGAAAACGATAAAATACATATTTGTGAATATCCATGCAAAATTTCAGAACTCGGGGACACTTGGAACAGTTAGAAAATGAACTTTTAAATTTGTACTCACTATAGAGTTTAAAGGACTAGCGCCCATTTAAAACGTGTTTTCCTGAAAATGACTTTTTTCATATTTTGCCTAAGTTCAAAGTACTAAGGCTCAGTGGTAAAATGATTTAGAAACAAAGTGTTTATGTTTTTAGAATCTTAAAAAAAATTTCCAACAAAAGTAAGGAGAGATATTTTTTTTTAACTATTTCTGAAAATTTTACATAAATTGGTAAACATGAAAATTATAACGAATTTAAGGAAATTTACCATGCGTATTTTTATTTATTTTTTTCTTAGCCGATTAAAATAGAAAAATAAAAATCTCTCTCCTTAGTTCTTTTCTATATACTATAACACTATTTAAGAAATTTTAGTACTACCAAAATATTGAAAATTGAATGAGGAGTAGTAATTTTAAAAAGTGTATTTTTCGACAAAAAAAAAATTCATAAAAATCCCCATAAAAAAGCACTTTTTGATAAAAAGTGAATTGTGTTGCTAATTATTCCTTACAAGAAGATTCTTAAATAGTACACCAAAATTCCTTACTTTAAAATCAATAATAAAAATTTTGGGTTTTTTCTTACGGGTCTCCCTTAAAATCTACATACCATTTTGTATGACGTTTAAACATTATAAACAATGATAAAGTTATCCCGATAGTTTCAAACGAACTACTCGGCCTTTTTCGAGGGAAAATAAAGATTTAAACTGACAAAGGCACGTTATTTAGCTCGAAGAGAGATTAAGATAACTTTATCATTGTTTTTAATGTTTAAACTTCATACAAAATGGTATGTAGATTTTGAATTGTTACATTTTATCCCATTGTACACTGTTTAGAAAATTTATAAATAAATATTCTGAGTTTGTCTCAATAATCATATAGTAAACCACAGTGTAAAGTCTACTCTTAACTATTGTTTTAATTTATACGGCGATGACGTTGAAAAGTAGCTCCATAACATGCCTTTCAAATGTAAGTAATATAAAAAATCTTTCCTTTCTTTCTTTTTTTTTTTTTTTTTTTTTTAATTCGTAAACGACCCTTATTTTACAAATAGTCCTCGTACTTTAAACATACTAAAATTGTTAAAAAATTATTCAAATACTTCAGTACACTGTAACTTTTGCTAAGCAAGCAAAAGCAAGAGTCATGTGCCTCAAAGTATTTTAGAAGTTTGATTACAGGAAATTTTGTAAAGTAATAGTTTACACATTTAAACACAGAGTTGTTTTAATTAAATAATAGGCAAATATTATTTTACGAAAAATCTGGTAGTCTTACTTTGATGTTGCAAAATTTTATCAATTCACGCAAAATGAATTTTTTAAAAAATCAGAAATCCGATAGAGCTTATCCTGAATGTTTTAATTTTTAATACAAAAAAAAAAAAAGAAAAAGAAAGAAAAAGAAAAAAGAAAGAAAAAAAGAAAAGAAAGAAAGAAAGACAAAAGAAAATCAGGGGAAAAAACTCAAAGTGTTTTTATTAAATAGAATTAAATAAAAAGCAAAGATACTTCAGTGATTTATAATTACTATTGCAGTTATATTTTATTTACGTTGGAAAAATCTTAAGATGCTTAATTATTGAATTTTTGCTTTGTAATTTTTATTTGTGATAATAATTATTAATTTTACTTTATAATAATAACAGCTATTTATTTCCTTTTTTGATAATTTTAATTATAATTTGACATTTGTACAGTTAGAAAAAGCGTTAATTTACAAGTAACATTTTAAATTTTTATTGGAAAGTTTTACGCTGTTCATTTGAATTTCAAAAATTTTTATTCCATTTATTTTTGTTTTTAGCATTTATATAATAAAAAAAATCCAGTCCATAGCCTTTAACGCTTTAATATTTCATATTTTTGGTTCATTTTCTTTTATGTTACTCGCTTTACGTTTTAAAATAAATATTAAAATATGTAACATAATTCTTTCAGAAACATAATTTAAATAAAAAGAAAAAAAACCGCTCTTTTTAAAATGCATTGCCTGACGTAGAGCTACTGTGATAAATATATATAATAATAATGGATATGATAAAAAAAAATTGGGGAAAAATATAAAACAGAATATTTATGGTAATTTTGCAACATTTCTTCCTAATGTACAATGCCAAAAAAGAAGGAGTAAAACGGATTTCGAACTTTTCATTAAAAAAGAACTAACTGAAGAATTTTCTCCCCTAAGTTTTGATTTATGTTTACGTAGTTTTAGATTCCATATCGATTACTACCAACATTTCTATCGATTTTCGTAGTTTAAGTGAATCCAGGACACATTTTAAAATAATTTTTATTCATTGAGTTAAAATTTTGAAATTTTTTGTGATGATTAACCATATCATTTGTAAACAAAATCACATGATAAATCTTCTCATTTTTTAAAATTAAAATTTAAAATTTATTGAAAAAATGTGATAATTTAAAAATCTTTATAACTCAAAATATTATTTGTAGAATTTCATTTTTTTTTTCATTTAAATTAACAGAAATATATAAGCTTTAATTCTGATTCAGCATTTTTAAAAATATTAATTTAAATAAAAATTCAAGATACTTAAAGTAAAAATGAAAAAAATGATGTAACTAAAAAAATCAGATTTTTTAATAATAAATATTTTTTTTTTTCAAGTTTGCTAAATCAAAATTAAAGTAAAAAATTTGAAAAAAATATTTTCCAAGTTGGAATCATTTATCTTTAATGGTTCTTGATTTATAACGAGTTAAATCCGAGAAATGGTGTCCATCATGAAGAAAACAGCATTTTCACAAGAAATCGTTTCTATAACAACCATTGCGTAAAAGCTAGATTTTGAAAACAAATCGAAACATAAAAAACAGCATTTCCTGTTCCATTGAAGCTAGAAACATGCTTTAAACGTCATTTTAAGCAAAAAGAAAGAAAGAAAGAAATTTTTAATGCAATAAAATATTTTTGGAAAATTAGAAGGTTTTTGTACCCCGAACACCTTAAACCTTAGCGGCGCAGGGCAAATTCAATGCTTAAGTGTTGAAATTAATGATTGATACCGGAATTTGAAAACAACTTTATTTATAAATAAGAAAAAAAAAGGGGGCTACGTTTCACACATTCCACAGAGTAGTAACAGAGAATCAACTTTCATACACTGTAATGGCATCTTGTTTAACATGGGATTACGCGTAGACAGTAGCGAGACGAGCGGATGACTCTGAAACTACGATCATAACATAAGAGAGGTTGCTAATTCGGCGAAACATCTCTTCCTTGGCGACAAATGATAAAAGAAAAAAGAAAAAAAAATACAGCGACGGCTTGCTGCTTCTTGTTTTGAAATTTATGAAAGAATTATTTTAATATGAAATAACTTTGACGTATTCGTCTTGCAAACAATGCATGTATCTCTTCGTAACATAACGACTTAATAATTTAAACTTGAAAATTCAAGAATAATAACAGTAATAATTACGAATTAATATAAGCGCGGAAATCTAAGATCAAATAGCATAAGCACGTGTGCAAAGATAATCAAATCAGCATTCAGCAAGAAGCGCTAAACCAGAATAGGGCTACAGTTAAACAGAAATCACGAGGATAAAAATCGCCAACGCGATGGTTTAGTTTTTAAGTGATCCACTGAGGGCGTTCTTTTCAAGTCGAGTTAAGGCTCTGTTACGTACTCTGTAACACATTCAATAAAGCAAAAAAAAAAAAAAAAAAAAAAAAAAAAAAAAAAAAACTAAAATTCTGGTTTTAGTATGGCGTTTGGGAATTAAAATCCAGTGGCTTCATAGATATACCGCGGCGCCGAAGGAGTTAAGAAACATCTGTCTTTTTTGGTGTATAATGAAAACACTTTGGGTTACGTCGGCTTTTTCAGTTTTTCAGTCCCGTGTCTGGCATTTCGGAATAAATATCAATTCAAAAATGTGTCAGAAATTATTTGTTTTGGATTTGAGGACAGTCTTAAGGTTTCGTAAAGAAACCAAGACAAGATTATAAATTTAAATCTTTTATCCATTTTTACTTTTCTTTTTTAAGTAAACAGAATTAAAAGTAACAAACACATAATTCATATATTTTTTTTAAATTCACAATAAGCATAACTTTGCAAATAGTAAATCATAATGTAGCATGAAACAGCGATAGGAGCTGCATTTTTGAGATATCTTATCGCGTAACTTGGAATAAACAAGTTTTTGTATTGTGTGCGGCGGTGAAAACAAAAACTTAAAATTCAGCTAAAAGAGAATACGATTCTTAAAAGTTCAGAGCGATGACGTGTTCAACTCTTTTGTTCTATCTAAATTCAATTTTGATGTCTCTTTAGATGTCATAAAATTGAAAAGATTGTTCGCAGAGTATATCCGCCGTGTCAGGGAATAGAATGACACGATATTGCCTAATATTGTTTTTTAATCTTTGCAGAAAAATATATTTTATTATATAAGTGTTTTTAATGCTAGTTAGTTGTATTATATAATGTTTCATGGGATGTTGGTATTTATAAATCCTACATTTGTCAGTGCGATGTGGTGTACCACAGATTCTATACAACTAAAGAAAGGAAAGAAAAATTATGTGCCAAGCACATATTCTGAAACATTTTCCAACACATTCAAAATAATCTGCCAAAACTGTATGTTTTAACAATGATATCTAAATAAACTGATTAAAAATGCATAACACAATTAAAAACATAATTTAAACAATTCCCATCTAATCCTAGAAAATTATAGAAAGTGCAACCCTGTATATGATCTATAAATTTATATATATACCACAAAGTAAGTAAAAATTTCATTCAGTTCTGAAACCCATAACAAATCTGAAAATTCCCCTTCAGCAATTTCCTGTAGTAAGCAGAATACTTTTGTGCAGACCTGTATATGATCTATCGAACTTTGATTTTCTGCGGAAACTTTAACTGTTTGGGAGTCTGAGAAGGCCCCAATCGATAACACCGTGTGATTGCCAGTAATGGCAGAAGACACTCAAGCATAATTTCACATGCTGAAAATGAAGTGTTCTAACACCTGAGTAAATACTAACAATATGTACTAAAATAAATACAGATTGCTAAATGGTACACTTATAAAAAGAATTTATTTAAAATACACTTAAATTTTTTTTACCAACGTTTCATTCGCTTCTGCGAACGTCGCCAGGATGCAAGAGTACTATTCTAAATTGAGGTGAAAGAAACTTCTTTAAAACACCTTACAATAAAATAATTGCGCATGGCCCTTCGAAAGAACTTAGTCTTTCTTCGTCAGGCGCAAAAATGACTTGCGTCTACTATGAATGTAGCGGAGTTCCTGACGACGTTCGCAGAAGCGAATGAAACGTTGATAGATTTTTAAGTGTATTTTAAATATATTCTTTTTATAAGTGTATCATTTAGTAGTCTGTATTTATTTTAGTACATATTTTTAGTATAATTTATGGTTCAATTGTCCAATTCATAATTATCTGAGTAAATATTTTTCATATCGAAGAAGTCAAGTCACAAAGTTTTCTCAGCCTAAAATATGGGGTTTTGGGGCGCTATCTATTCCATGGCAACCATTTTTATGTTCAAGAAATAATTTTTACACGCAGGCACGATAAATTACAGCATTAATAATGAAGTTAACATTAATTTATTATTTTTACATGCATAAATTTAATGACTCAGCTGAAAACATTTAATTAGGAATGAATAACATAATAAAAACTAATATTCCGTGGGAAAATGTGGAAAACTGCTCGTTAAACGTAGCAGATTATGTAAATTCTGTAGCGAAGTTTTAAAAATATTCAGATCTTGGTGTAATAGTATACAATATTTCGGATACAGTATAGCAGCCGAAATCTTTTGTGTGTCCCTGTAAATACTATCTGCTTCCTATTAAACAGGAAGTAGCTAGTGTAAATTTCAGCAACATATATATATTTCATAAAATGTGACATAGATTAACATAATTAAAACGCCTTCCCAACAATGCACCGTTGAATTCAGATACTTTTCTCCGGGAGGGACTTCTGTGGCTCCGGAGGGGGGGGGGACATTATAGAGTTCCGGGAAGGAATTTCCACTTTTTGGCCATTGAAAACCCAAAATCTTAAATTATCCGGGGGAACATTCGTTGCTCCGGGGGGGGGGGGGATGTCTCCTTCGGGCCACCCCCTGGATTCAAAACTGCAACAATGTCCCTTTCCCCTATACTATTATATATTTGAATACTTTAATGTGGCCTGTAAATTAATAACAAATATTCTTTGCACACAGATTGTACAGAATGTATATTTTAGTATATACTTTATAGATGCATAGCAATTTTATTATGTTCGAAAGAGTGTAACATCACTAAAATGCACTTGAAACTATTTTTCCCATTGGCCGCAATGTAACAGACCACTTTTGATTGTTCCAGTCATTAAACTATACATGCAATTTTTATAAAATTTGAAAAGACTTTACAAAATTATGCACCAATTATATATTTTTAATTTCAAACGATTCGGTTCGGTAGTTTTGCTATATGTGACAAATGGATAGAGGGACAGACGGACGGATTAAATGATGATTATAGGTGCTTATAGGTATTTATATAATTACAAACGCACCTAATAAAAACGAATCGTAATCGAAAATCGTAAAATAATCGAAATTTACATTTATCAGTGAGGAATACATCGTTTAACCTTCATTATTTTTAATCGATTAAATTATTATTACTACATTTGCTCATAAATAAGACTAAAAAAAGCTCAAAATCTTTTTTAGTACAAGGCAAGAAATTTGAAAACTCTTGTTCAACAAAGTTTTGAAACTCTATGTAAAATATAAAATAATAAAATAAAATGAACCATCATTCCCTTGTGGGGACTGTATAAGATGCACTTGGGGTAGTGTTCTTGAAATATGTGAACTGACAGAATGCTTGACGATTCAGCTTATAAACCGTATCCTTTCTCCCAGCAGTGGGAACGCTAGAAACCCCGTTGTCATGACAACGCGATCGTATGGGATGCAATTTAAATGAAAGTGAAGTTTTTCATTCAAGTAATCCATAATCCATAATTCAGCTGGTAAACCAATCCATTTCATTTTCATTTTTTCGCTTTCTTTTAAAGTGTTAGAGTTGTTTATTGCTTCAAATAGCCTGAAAAATGTGTCAAAAAGAAAAAAAACTTATTATGGAAAAAAACTTTTTGTTATAGCGGTTTTTTAATATTATAAGCAGGGGTGCAAAAATCTAGGCGCCAGAGGGTAGTCTCTCACCACTAAAATTTTAAAGTTTTTTTCGCTCAAAATTTAATAGCATTCTAGCAGGAATTTCACACGAAATATTAGACGAAGAAAAACGAAATAAATTTTGTGGTGAGAAACTGCGTGCTGGCGCCTAGATTTTTGCACCCCTCGTTATAGGTTAGGATTGAGGGAGATTCTTCATGTATCACTTTATTATTATTTAATATTATAAATCTTTCAATTATTTATTATTATATGAGATCGAAGAAGTCAAATCACAATGTTTTCTCAGCCTGAAATATAGATTTTTGGGGGGACTGTTTATTCTCAAGTAACCCTTTTCATGTTTAAGAAATATTTTTTACACTCAGGCAAGGTAAATTAACAGCATTAACAATGAAGTTATCATAACTTTCTTATTTTTATATGTATAAATCCAATGACTCAGCTGAAAATATTTAATTAATTATGAATAACCTTTATTAACCCTTTAACGATCATAGCATTTTAATTCTAAGATGTCGAAATAAATGAATGACACCGGTAATTAAGAACAAATATATTTCTAAATAAGAAAACGTGATTTTTCATATACATAATAAAAGGGATATTTTTAGAAAAAAATACCGTGTCAGTGTTGCGTATCGGAATTAAAATTTTGTGGTCTCGTGGCGAAACCAATGAACGTTAAAGGGTTAAAAAGTAATATTCCGGTTTGAAATATATATATATATATATATATACATATATATATATATATACAATTAAAAAATCGTAATCGAAAACCGAAAAAAAAAACGAAATGTATATTTGTCAGTGAGGCATACATCGGTTATTTTTTTATTATTTTCAATCAATTAAATTAATATTATTACGATCACTCATAAAATAAGACTAAAGAGGCTCAGCACAAGCTGATGAAATGTAAAACCTCTTCCACAATAAAGTTCTAAAATTCCAAGTAAAATATAAAGTTGAAAAAGTTATGATATAAAATAAAAATGAACCATCTTTCCCTTGTGGGGGCTGTATAAAATGCACTCGGGGTAGTGTTCTTGAAATATGTGAACTGACAGAATGCTTGACGATTCAGCTTATAAACCATATCCATTCTCCCAGCAGTGGGAACGCTAGAAACCCCGTTGTCATGACAACGCGAGGAGCAGATCGTATAGGATGCAATTTAAATGAAAGTGAAGTTTTTCATTCAAGTAATCCATAATTCATCTTTTCAGCTGGTAAACCAACCCATTTCATTTTCATTTTTTCGCTTTCTTCTTAAAGTGTAAGAGTTGTTTATTGCTTCAAATGGCCTGAAAAATGTGTCATTTATGATTTCAAGGAAATAAAAGAACTTACTATGGAAAAAACTTTTTGTTATTGCGGATTTATAATATTATGCTTTATTATTAAGGGAGATTCTTCATGTATCACTCTATTATTATTTAATATTATAAATCTTTTAATCATTTAATATTATATGATATCGAAGAAGTCAAGTCACAAAGAAACAAATTTTACAGTATATTTCTCTTGTATATGTTGACAAAGCGTATGTGAAAGGTTTTTTATTTGAAAAAGTTTTGCGAGCTATAATTAAAAAAAATAGTCGCCTGTGGCAGCCTTGCGTAAATAAATAAATGCCAGTTTAATCAAAGATGATAATCGAACAATAAAAAGTATTAATAAAAAATAATTTAAAAAGGTATTATGAAACGCATAGTTATCAATATTCCTGTGTTGTCCTAGTTTATTGATCCTCGTCTTATTATTATTTATTATGCAAAACTGGTGGTTACAATTTATTTTTTTAAGTGAAAACAACTGATGGTCTGCAGTTATAAAAGCTTGATTTTAACGGCAATCACGGAACACACACTTTTCAGTAAAATTTTAAAAACAGCAACCGGAAAAAATTAAAGAAATTTAAGTAAAAGAGTAAGATTTTAAGTAAAATTAATAGACAAATTAAATCAAACAAAAACAAAACTTTAGAAAAAGAAATGCTTGACAATTTAATTTGTGTAAAATAAAACGTTATATTTTTTACAATTCGCAGTTTGCATTTTTTACGCAACTCTTGCCAGTCTTAGAGGACTGTTTTTTTTTCACTTTACAGTACATAAATAAAATTATAATATTTTCTATTTCAAAAATATGCTTTCTTGTTGTGATTGCTTAAATCAGCAATATTTATCTACATCCACAATTGACAGCTGTCACAATTATTTGAATTTACTTTACAAAAGGAACTACTTAAACCTTAAATAACACCTTTCTTGTAAAGATTAATCAATTAAGTAAACAAATATCGATGGAATTATGTTTCAGAAAAAAATGAAAGAATTATTATGAAGCGTCATTTTGACAGCACTCGTACTCGCTTTTACATCAAAATTTAAAAAACACCTTATCAAAAAATATTAAAAGAAACATTTTTTTAAGTATAAGCCTTCAAAGCAATTCCAAACACTGTTTGACAGTCAAAATTATATAAAACAGTTTTTTTTTAGTTATTTTATATTAAAGTTTGTTCTCTACTGATGTTAGATATAGATGATTTTTTCTTATTTTTACAAGATATAACAAAAATTTTAACCTATGGTAACTCAGAAACATACTTTTATGTTGCTATTACTTAAATTAACAATATTTATCTATATTTACAATGAACAGCCGACACGATTGTTTGAATCCCACTTTACAAAAAAGACTGCATAATAGGTTCCTTATACCATTAACACTTTCCGGCACGGGTAAAATCTGTACTAAAATGAGAAATTATCGACTGACACCGGAATTCACAAACGAATTTTTTAGATATTCTGAATTCCTTAATTTAAGCTTTAATTGTAAAAGTAAATTTTTACTAAAATATTACTGGTGCCGTTTGCAAGTTTGGAATTAAAATTAGGTATCCCAGACCGGGCACAGTGTGCCGGAAAGGGTTAATTAAGTAAATAAATAAATGAAGATGGAATCGTGTCATAAAAAAGCATGAAAGCATTATTATATAGCGTCATTTGACAGTAATCTTACCTGATTTCATCAAAGTTTAAAAAACATCCGCCGCAAAAAAATTCAAAAGAAATATTTGTTAAAAGTAATTATCAATTACTCAACTTATTAACCCTTTAGGGGCCTGAATTTTTCTTCAGTTTTTAGAAAAATTTATTTTTACTTTAATGACATTAACACTAGCTATTCAAATAGATTAATTAGTGTTTATCGAGTATTCTACAATCTGAAATATAACGCATGTTTTTTTTTCTTACTATTCAATTCATATTCATATGAAAATAGGCTAAGGAAGAATTTTCGGAGATATTCAGAAAATATTGCATTACAAAAAAATTTAACTTACAGCTTTCTAATACTTTTTGCGCTTTATTACGCGTGATTCTTTCGGGAAAATAACGTTTATTTCAAATTTAAAAAGTAAAATATGTGTTTAAAATAAAAGAATCGCAAACGGTGCAAAGAGAATTAAGTAAATAATAATAATTATTATTACAAAATGCCTAAACTGTATTGTAAATATATAGAAAATACTAACAAAAGTATTTGTTGAAACAAAATAATACTCCATTAAAAGACATGTATTACTAGAAGTACAATAGAACCGAAAGGATTAACTAAGAATCAACAAGAGGAGAAATCTGTATTTGACAGTTAAAAAATTATACAAGTGGTTTTTTTAACCCATTAGTGCCTAGCTTCCCATTTTTGGGACAGTTTTAAAATATTCAAGTAAGCGCTTTTCAAACCAGTAAAAAAGGAGGATAAATAAATACTTTCTTTCTCGCGACAAAGTCCTCGATAAATTAAGATAAAAGTTATTCTTGCTTTAAAAGTGGTAGGAAAATGCAAAATTTGAATTTTAACTAAGAAAATAATTCAGGCATTAATGGGTTAAACAGCTCGCCAGTTTTTTTTTTTTTTTTTTTTTTTTTTTTTTTTTTTTTTCTCTCTGCTCTTGTAGGTCTTAGAGGACATTTGTTTTGTTTTTTCTTTCTTTCTTTTGAGTAAACAAATAAAATTACAACTTATTGCATCTCAAGAATACATTCCTGTTGCAATTACTTCAATTATCATTTGTATCAACAATGAACAGCTGACTTTATTATTTCAATCTACTTTACAAAATGAGCTACTCTAACCTTAACAATAGCTTCCTAATAAGATTAATTAAGTAAATAAATATATAATCGATAGGATCATGTTTCAGAGGAAAAGAAAAACGTAAAACTTTATTATAAACATGATTTTGACAGCACTCGCCACCGCATTTCACCAAAATTTAAAGAACAATCACCGGAAAATTTTTAAAGAAATAATAATATAAAAAAAACCCACTAATATTTGGAAGGAGAGAAAGGTACACATAATAGTTATAAGTTTGTACAGTAAAAGACTTCTTATTATAAATATGACGTCATTTTCTTTGTTTTTATTTATTACTTAACCCCTTAACTGGTTTTCCCGAACGGCGTTTGGGCAACGTGAATTTGCTTTTTTCATCATTTAAAGCTTTTTGACACCACTATTATTTTAAAGAAAATTTTCATACTATTGAAAAGCGGAAATGTTTAGACTAAATTTTATGAATATTTTATTTAAATGTGGTGTGAATCCGCTATTTTCAATTTATTGAACGGAAAAGAATTAACCAGTTAAGGGGTTAATTACTCAGTTATTTCTATTCAGAATTTTATACTAGTTCTTATTACTCTTAATCCCTTCGCGACGGGAACTTTTAACAAAATTTTTAATGTTTTGTCACCGGTTTTAAAAACAGAAATTTGTGCCTTATTTAAATCGAGTAAATGCTCCAAATAAACAAGGCCGATTTTTCAATAAAATTTTACTGGTGGGGATAAACACAGATCATTAAGCCTTTTTGCGTGTCGCTTGTCCCCCAAAAAGTTTTTTTTTTTTTTTTTTTTTTTTTTTTTTTTTTTTTTTTTTTTACAAAGCATAAATAAAATTATAATCTATTTTAACTGAATAATACACATTTAAGCTGCGATTATTTAAATCACGAATATTTATCTCTATCACGACAACTGATACAATTATTTGAATCTACATTACAAAATGTACTATTCTAGCCTATACAATAGTTTCCTTATAACATTAATAAAATAAAAGAACAAAAGTAGTTGGAGTTATATCTCATTAAAAAAAAAAAAAAAAAAAGCATTATTATGAAATGTGATTTTGACAGCACACGTCCTGCTTTTCATCAAATTAAAAAAAAAAAAAAAAAAACACCGGAAAAATTTTAAATAAATATTTTTTTACTAAAAGACAATGAGGAGAGCGAATGTGGAAAGATATATTTGATAGTTATGAATTTATACAGTTAAAAGCCTTTTTGCTTCCTCCGTTGTTTCAGTTTAGATTTTATTCTCTATTCTTGTTAATCTTAGAAGTACTTTTTTACAAAGTATAAATAAAATTACAATCTATTTTAACTGAATAATACAGATTTAAGCTGCGAATTTTTAAATTACGAATATTTATCTCTATCCACAATCGACAGCTGACACAATTATTTGAATCCACTTCACAAAATCAACTATTCTAATCGAAGTAATAGTTTCCTTATAAGATTAATTAAGTAAATAAATATATAATAGACAAGATCATGTTAAAGAAAAAAAAATAAGAAAGTTATATTATACAGCGTGGTTTTGACAGCGCAAGCCCCCGCTTTTCATCAAAATTCGAAAAACAATCACCGGAAATATTTCAAAGAAATATTCTTTCAGTAAAAGACATCAAAGAAAATAGCAGGCGAAAAATGTATTTTAGAGTTACAAATTTGTACAATAAAAAGCTTTAATCTTTCTAAGTTATTTCAGCTTGGAATGTTATTTGCTGTTCTTAATCTTAGAGGTACCTTTTTTTTACAACATATAAATAAAATTATAATCTATTTTAACTCAATAATACACAATTATGCTGCGGTTATTTAAATTACTAATAAAGACAACAATAAAAGCTAAAGGGGAAAGATGTATTTAACAGTTATAATTGTTTTCAGCAAAAAGCCTTTTTGCTTTCTCTGTTATTTCAGCTTAGAATTTTATTCTCCATTCTTGTTAATTTTAGAAATACATTTTCCTTTTTTACAAAATATAGATAAAATTACAATCTATTTTAAATTTATAATACTCATTTAATCTGCGATTATTTAAATTACCAATATTTATCTATAACCACAATCGACAGCTGACACAATTATTTGAATCTACTTTACAAAATGAACTATTCTAGCCTATATAATAATTCCCTTATCACATTAATAAAGTAAATAAACAAATGTAGTTGGAGTCATATGTCATTAAAAAAAATGAAAGCATTTTTATAAAGTGTGATTTTGACATAATACCCCGCTCTCATCAAAATTAAAAATAAAAAACAGTCACCGGAAAAATTTCAAAGAAATATTTTTAAAGTAAAAGACACCAATATAATAGATGAGTAAAGATGTATTTGACAATTATAAATTTGTATAATAAAAAAGCTCTTTCCGGTATCTCAGTTTTTTCAGCTTAGAATTTTATTCTCTATTCTTATTAGTCTTGGATTTACTTTTTTCTCTTTTTCATAATATATAAATAAAATTACAATCTATTTTAACTCAACAATACAAAATTATGCTGCGATTATTTAAATTACTAATATTTATCTATATCCACAATCGACAGCTGACACAATTATTTAAATCTGTTTTAACAAAATGAACTGTTCTAGCCTATATAATACTTTCCTTCTATCATTAAGAAAGCAAATAAACAAATATAGTTGGAGTCATGGAGATCATTAAAAAAAACTGAAAATATTATTATAAAAACGTGATTTTGACAGCACTTACCCCTGCTTTTCGGCCTCTCTACTACATCCATATCCGACGAAGGCATCGTTGACACTATCGCTATGCGTAAGAGATGCTGGCTCATTCCTCCATTCCACTTCTTGGCAGTTTATCTAGAATGGACACAGCGCCCTCTTTCGGTCGGCGTGGGCTGTCATAGATTTGGATTAGTTTTTACATTTTTTTTTATTGGAGAACTGCTTATTATGTCGAAAGTTCCTTTGTTGCGTGGAGGTGTGTGTTTGTCAACAGAAAGGAGATGACGTCAATTTCGTAAAGGAGTTTTATCAGGCAGGCGTTACGGAGTAACTGTTGGAGTTTCTTATATACTTGTAAAGCGAGAGGGTTGGGGGGGGGGGGGGTTAACGGATCCCTCTACAAGCCTGGCACATTGAAATAAGACTAACTGGCTTTGCCTGCTTGCAGAGCCCTTCTACCATCAGAGCCTTTAATTACACCGAGGCCTCAAGTTTATGCATAATCTTATAATATAAAAATGCGAATCGAACGAACCTCGAATTGACTTTTCTTTTCCAAGCTCTCTGTGGTCATTAACAAAAGGAATAGACGGAGACGGCATGTCAACGACGTTCACTGGTAATCGCTGGCCTTCATGAAAGATATAAGACATTAGATGGTCCGCTTAACCACATACGAAATTCCGCTAAAAATTATTCTATCTGATTGGACCTTTAACCCTTTCCGGCACGGGCAAAATCTGCACTAAAATGAGAAATTATCGACTGACACCGGAATTTACAAAGATTTTTTTTAATATTTTGATTTCCTTAATTTAAGCTTTCATTGTAAAAGTAAATTTTTACTAAAATATTACTGGTGCCGTTTGCAAGTTTGGAATTAAAATTAGGTATCCCAGACCGGGCACAGTGTGCCGGAAAGGGTTAAACATTAGCCAGTCTCACCCTTATTGCTAAAAAAAGGACTTTTAACACGTTGAGCGCCACAGTGACTGACACTGAACTTTCCGTTTAGGCTGCGCCAATCACTGGTTACTGACCGTGTAAACTATAATATTATATTGGGCTAAAAACGGCCAAAAGAATTTCAGTATGTTTCTCCCTATGGTAGAAACTACTAAAGAGGAATTTTTTTTTTACTGAATTACGAGATATGGTTTACGGGAATTTTTTTACACAATTTTTCTCTCTTGTTTAAGTGGCAAGGGAAGACCATGCTATTTTTTTTTTCTTTTTTTTTTTTTTTCCGGCGCAAAATCAATTCGTCAATCGACCACACAAAAAAATTGTCAAATTTGCAAATTGGAAAAAATAGATAAACTGGCATATTAGAAAACTGTTTTGATAATTATTAGTTTATGTGCCTAAATTGTTTGCTTATTAGACATGTTTTTATTTTAATAAAATTTGGCAAGCTAATTTACGTTTCGAGTAAATTATTAAAATTTTTGTGAGTCTGACTTGTGATGAAGGATAGATTTTCTAAAATATCAAATTAATTGGAGGGGGAGGGAGTGCATGCTCTTCAACTCCCCTTAAATGGCGCCTTTGAAGTTAACCCAAATCAGGATATCATCAATAATAGGGTTCCCATTCATTTTACACCAATGGTGTAGTCGTAAAATAAACAGAGGCTATTCGCTCTAAGCAGAGGGTATACGCTCAAAGCAGAAGGTATACCCTGGAGTGTTTATACTATAGCTTTCTTGAGAAATAGAACGCATACGGTGTTCTAGAGGTCTGCACGGCCGGAATTTCCAGGCCCGAGCCCGACCCGTTTAAATTTTTATATTTTAGGCCCGGCCCGGCCCGTTTTGGACCGTTACAATTTCTACGATTTCTAAAAAATTCAGATTTTTATCATATATCGTATTTACCCGTGTATAAGGCGCACTTTTTTTTCCAAAAAAATAGGGCAAAACTCCTAGGTGCGCGATATACACGGAATAATTTTTTACTGTTGGATGCAGTCGAACGATATACATATGAAACAAGAAATTATTCAAAGAAGATATTAAAACTCGGAAAATGTTACTTAATTGAAGTATTACTGCATATTTATTTCATTCCTTGCAGTTTTTTATACAACAGAGCTAATGACATTATCTAAACGCTATTTGGCAATTCTCTTTACCGTCACTCATTTCTATTTCCCGTCATTCTCTTACAACCCGAAGTCTAAAAATACATTTTCGTCTTGTTTTCTGGTTTGATGTAACGTTTGTTTCGATTTTTTATTTATTTATTTATTTTTATTTTATTTATTTTTTTTTTACTGAAATTTTTTAGTCATTCTTCATTAGCGTATCAAATTTATGGTGCGCCTTATATACGAGATTTTAAGAAATCGCCATTTTTACTTGTAAAGTAGGGGTGCGCCTTATACACGTGTGCGCCCTATACTCGAGTAAATACGGTAATTAAGATTCCTTTACAGAATACTGCATACATATCTATGGAATGATTTTACAGTATATTTTACAGGAAATACACATTAATAACATTAATGATTACTTAGATTCTTAAGCTTTCAATATTCGAATAAAGATTCATTAAAAAATTAATATGGCTTAGAATAAAAGAAAAAGAAAGAAAGCTAAAAACATCGTTACTCTTGAAGCTGTTTAATAAAAGAAGATTTATAAAAATATTTCTATATCATTTTATTAAAGATTTTAAATCCAAATTCATTATTAAATTCAAAGAAACTCCTTTCTGATACATTTCTAAATTAATTTTTTTTCTCAGAAATGCATAAGATTAGGAGATAGCTTTACACAAAAACTATATAATCGAATGGTGATATCCATTTTTTATACAAGGCATTTAAGAATACTGCAAGCAAATAAAATACTGTCATAAATAGCGTTTTGAATGGAGTTTCCGGAAGCGATAGCATGGGAAGGGAGAAAAACCTGCAATCATTTGAGAAACTATTATATCTCAACAAGATTATGCAAGTATTTTATTTACCAAAAATGAAAAACGCTATTCGATTCCAAATCCCTTCAATAGTTAAGTTTATCACTTTTATACTTTTATAATTTAAAATTAATCAGAAAAAGTGTCAAACTTTCGCATTATTGAGAAATTAACTTAAAAACCATCAAGAAGTATATATATCCAAAGATTAAGCTAACAAAAGTTCTTTATCGCTGTTAATAATTTTACAAATCATGTTTACTGCCCTAAAGATCATGAGAACAATAAGTCTAGTTCCGGTCCGGCCGGTCTATGTATAGAAATATAATGCAAGCTTGATCTCGGCCCGGCATGAGTCAGCCAAAAAAAAATATTAAAACTGGTTACACACAATGTAACTCTCCGATGCCGATCTTTACACTGTACATTTTTATATTGATGCTGTCAAACTAGTATGGCTCGTGGTGCACATTTATACTTATTCTGGATAAAACCATTTTCGTTGAAAATAGCTCATATTTAATCGTCTCTGCTTAAATCTTCAAAACGGCCGGCAGACCCGAAATTTTTTTTATCGGCGCGGTCCGTCTGGCCCGTTCAATTTTTTTGCCGGCCCGTTAGAAAATTTGAAACGATTCCGCCGGGCCGGATACAGGCCACGGGGCAAGCTCGAGCCCGTGCAGACCTCTACGGTGTTCCATAAAAAATCCAGAAGGTATACGGCGTATACAAACGTATACCCTCCACTACATCCCTGTTTTACAATGCAGTGTAACTATGTACACTGAATGTACAATATAGTGCTCTAAGTGTGCTATGTTATTATAGCAATTCCCCCAATCCAGTTGTTGTTATTCCCCACAGGTAAGCGAGCTAACGGGCAATTTCTTATTTGCATCATGTAATTGATCTTGTATACCAAAATAATCGATTTTAAAATTGTATGCAAAAATGCAACGCAAACTCCAAAATCATCTTTAAGAGGGTTTTTATTTTCATCTTCTTTCTATTTTTAATAGCTAAATGCTAAAGAAACTAACTAAGTGACGATTGTAAGTGTGACGACATATACTACTTTTATTACATGCAGATAGTAATAAAAGTAATTATATAGATAATGCAAAAGCGTGTCGTACCACTAGACCACCGAAAGAGTTACTTCGATTTTAGCAAATATGAATCATTACGAAATTTAAGGAGACTTACTTCGATGTGTCATGAAAGATTTGTAATCCTCCGCGGAAAATTCTTATTTGTTTTGTTACTTTTTTTTTACTACTGATTATCGATAGTAATCAATACTGTTTAATTTGCAGGCAGATGAAAAGCTGATTATAAACAAAGATCGGTAAGAGACGAAGACATAAATTTTCTAAATTCTTTTCTTTCCTTTTTTATCAATCTATCATTCACGAGTGCGAATCTGATTACCTTGCAAAAATAATGATTCCTGAATGGGTTCTTTTATTTATCTTTCTATTTACGGAAAATATTAGAAGAGGGTTGCATTTGACTCACGCAAATCTCGCAAAGTAATCGGAATTATTTATATCCTTTTCCGAATAAGGTTGGAATTTATCATTTTTATTCAACGATAATATGCCAGAGTAGATTTGTTAACCCTTTCCGCGGATACACCTAACTTTGCAATTAATTTGCAAGAGGCATCACTAATTTTTTAATAAAATTTAGTTATTAAAATAAAAGCTTAAATCAGGGCTTTCTTAATTTCTAAAAAAAATCGTATGTAAATCAAATCGATATCAATCGATAATTTCTCATTTTACTAACAGAATTTGTCCGTGCCCAAAAGGGTTAGAAGAACAATCTTTGTAACATAAAAAATCTCCTTTATTCCATTTTTAAAACAGAAAATATTAGTAGATATTTTAATAATATTTTGTCCTTTTTTAAGTTAAAGTTTTCCGAAATTTAGTGAATATATAGTTTATATTAATTTAACAAATATAGTAGTTTTAGAGGACTTTGCTATAGCAACATCACACAGTTTGCCGCAGTGTAAAATTAATGAAATCGGGGTACCATCAATAATAAGATTCCCTTTCATTTTACATTGCAGTTGAATGTACTATGCTGCTAGCGATACTTCCCGCAGTTAAGGCAGCTTACGGACTGTTTCTTATTTGCATCTTCTAATCGATCCTGTATACCAAAATAATCTATACTAAAATTGTTTGCAATAATGCAATGCAGACTCCAAAACCATCTTTAAGCGCTTGGAGACAAGCGACACGTGCAAGTTTCGCAAAAAGGCTTAAGAGGTCTTGTTTATACCCACCAAAAAAAAAAAAAAAAAAAAAAAAAAAAATCTGTAAAGTTTGCCTTATTGAATCGGAGCATTTTCTCAATTTAATAAAGCACAAATTTTTGTTTTTAAAAACCGGTGACAAAATATTAAAAATTTCATAAAAAGTTCACGTCGCCGAAGGGGTTAAGCTTTTTTTTTTTTTTTTAACTAAGTGTTAAAGAAACAAATGAAATAATGATAGTAAATGTAACGATACATACTACTACAGTGCGTGTCAAAAGTTTAAGCACAATAGCAATTTTAAAATAAAACTTTAAATATTACCTTTAATTTCAATATCTGTCTTGTATATGTTAATAATATCTATTTTGACACCATATTCATTTAAATTAACTTTTAAATTTTATTTAAAACCATGGAGTTTAAGAATAGAAGAAAAATAACCGTGTCAAAAGTTTAAATCATTTTTATGCAAATTTTACAGTCTGACGTAAACGGTTGCGCACGCAAACAATTTCTGGGTGTATAAGAAGCAGTCCGCTGTTGTTTTTGAGTTAGTACAAAATGCCCAAGTCGAAAGAATTTTCAGAGGAGGAGATGATAAAAATTTGGAGTATGAGAGCAAAATGTAATTCTGTTTCTGAAATTGCAAGTGCATTAAAAAAGTCAAAACAAGGAATTCATCAAATTTTGGCTCGTGATAATGATTTTAAATGAAAATTTCGTTCAGGAAGGCCGCGAGTGACTAGTTTGAGCGAAGATAGCCGCATCAGAAATTTGGCTTTAACTGGTAATTACAACCTTTCGGGGAAAAAATATGCAGTTGGAGAACAAATATCGAAAAAAACTGTTTATAGAAGAGTTTTGGAATTCAAATACATCAAATAGGGGAAGATGGGGATACTTGAACCATTTTTTAAATTTTAATTTTTTTAAATTTTTTATAATTTTTTAGACAAAATAAAATATTGAAAATGAAAATTTGATATTTTTTCTTCAATTGAAAACCACTTTCAATTAATTTTGAACTATTTTTCTATGTCTAATAAATTTTTACTTTTTCTTTTACATCGTGGCTCAAGTATCCCCATGGAGGGGATACTTGAGCCAGATGTCACATTCGCACCAGTATTTTGCAAAGAAAAAAACCGATATTACAATATACGCGAAAAAAATGCATTAAAGCTTTTTCAAATAGATTTGGTCGAATTTTCTGGTGTCGTTGTGACATTTCAGAATTAAAATTATGTGGTAGAAAATTCTACCAGCAGAGCTCAAAGGGTTAATCACCATACTTTCAAAATGGTACCAAGGTATGTGATTTCTTTTTTGCATGTTCAGAACTATAAATATGTTACCATATTGCCAGTTTTAGAAAGAAAAATTGACCAACTGTAGAGATAATAGGGGTGGCTCAAGTATCCCCACTCTCCCCTACCGTAAAATGGCTCGATTACCGTGTCTCAAACGACACCATAAAGAAGCTAGATTACAATGGGCCAAAGAGCATATGTCATTTGGTGAAAAGTGGCTGAATGTCATATTCAGTGATGAAAAAAAATGGAACCTCGATGGCCCTGATGGGTTTAAGTACTATTGGCATGATCTCACCAAAGAACTTAGGAGTGTATTTAGCCGATAACATAATGGTAGTTCTGTAATGGTATGGAGGGCTATTTCTTTCAATCAGACATTTCTAGCATTCATCAGTGCTCGTGAAAACTTTGAAAACTACCAAGAGACACTTGCCAATCATTTGCTTCCTGTTGCCGAGATTTTTAAAAGGAGAAAAATGGTTATTTCAACATGATAATGCTTCCATCCATACCTCAAACTCAACTTCATCGTGGCTTAAGTCGAAAACAGTGTCTGTTTTGAAATGGCCCGCAATTAGTCCTGATTTAAACTTTATAAAAAAATATGTGGGGTATTCTCACTCATGCAGTTTATCCAAATGGAAAGCAGTATTCTTCAGTTAAAGATTTGAAAGATGCCATTGAGAACGCTTGGTTTAAAAATGAACCAGAAACCTCATTTACAGAAGCTCAATCTTACAGAACTTACAGATCTTAGTTACAGAACCTCATTTCAACGATGGAAGACCGTATATTTAAAGTAATTCAGCAGAAAGGAGCAACAATCAAGTATTAATTTTTTTATTCTTGTTCTGCTAAAGACTAAAAAACTACTGTTCTTAAACTTTTTACACACTCATTTTTGTTGTTTTGATAAATTTTATTGCATGAATCTGTTAACTATCTTTTTAAAACTACAATTTGTAGGCTATGTGAAAAGGGAAGTAACTTTCACCCATTAATAAAATTTTATTTAGAAATTTTCTGTTGTGCTTTAACTTTTGACGCGCACTGTATTAGTACACGCAGAAAATAATAAAAAAAAGTTATAAAAATAAAAGAATAATAATTAATACAAAGGCATGTCCTAGGCCGCCAAATTTGAAAGCTTTACTTTGATTTTACCAAATATAGATCATTTCGAAACTTTTGGCTGTCTACTTGGATGTGTCATGAAAGATTTGTAATCCCTTGCGGAAAATTCTTATTTATTTTATTATTTTTTTACTACTGATTATCGATAATAATCGATACTGTTTAATTTGCAGGCAGATGAAAAGCTGATTACAAACAAAGATCGATAAGAGACGAAGACATAAATTTTCTAAATTCTTTTCTTTCCTTTTTTTCCATCGATTATTCTTAAGTGCGAATCTGATTACCTTGCAAAAATAATGATCCCTGAATAGGTCTTTGTTTATCTTTTTATTTACGGAAAATATTAGAAGAAGGTTATATTTAACTCACGCAAATCATGCAAAGTAATCGGAAATATTTGTTTCTTTTTACGGATAAGATTGGAATTTATAACTTTTATTCAACGATAATATGTGACTTGCTACAATTTAAACTTGAAGAAAATGTTAGCATTTTTATTACACATTTTTTTTAATTAAATGGAAAATATGCTGAAATATTTTCTTATTTGTATAAATAAAAAAATATATATTATATGTACATATATTAGCTATACAAAAAAATATCTTATTTGTATATATAATTCAGTATACATAATCTGAATTATTTATTTCCTTTTACGGATAAGACTGGAATTTATAACTTTTATTCAACGATAATATATGACTTGCTACAATTAAACTTGAAGAAAATGTTAGCATTTTTATTACACAATTTTTTTAATTAAAAGGAAAATATGCTGAAATATTTTCTTATTTGTATAAATAAAAAAATATATATTATATGTACATATATTAGCTATACAAAAAAATATCTTATTTGTATATATAATTCAGTATACATAATCTGAATTATTTATTTCCTTTTACGGATAAGACTGGAATTTATAACTTTTATTCAACGATAATATATAACTTTTGCCACGATTAAACTTGAAGAAAATGTTGGCATTTTTATTACACATTTTTTAAATTAAAAGGAAAATATGTTAAAATAGGACCGTAAACGGGAAAAGTAAGGAGAAGCTTTAAGGGGGAAAAGGGACCTTCAGCAAGCTTTTATTATTTTTTTTTTCAATTATTTCATTTATTATTATTATTCCTATTGTTTCAGTTCACACTCTCTATCTATATATTTATATATCTTGTTCAAATTTTCAATCGTTAATAAAATGCTTTTTTTTTCATCCACTCTTCTTTAAAACTTGTAGTGACGTTGTTAGTGTTACTTGTTAGTGTCATGTTGTTAATGTTGTTTCATCAAGTTGTTGTACAGCCTTTATATTTTTTCAAATATTGATTCAGTAATCAAATTTAATTAATTAATTTTAATTTTATAAGGGAAAAACTAAAACACAACGCAAACGACGATTATTTAATAAAAAGTAGCTAAAATAAAATTTCTCTTTATTGTCTTAAACAGGAATTGACTTAAAAATAAATTATATTACGTGTTTTTATAGTACTTTAAATACTATTCAGAGGCATACTATGTGAAATATGATATATTTTTCACACTAAAAGTTTATACATATATATATATATATGTGTGTGTGTGTAGTTTACATGCTGTAAAATTAGTGTAGAGATGGAACCTATTGACACCAATAAAACTGAGTAGTATTTTTGGGCTTATATAATGACAGAATTTCACAGTTTTTAGCACTTTCCAACAAATTTGAAAAGTGTTTATGGATTTGGTTTGTCTGTCCGTCTGTATACGTTTTAACTCCCGTAAATGTGCTCGGATTTTTATGAAATTGATAAAGCTTCTTTAGGATCAATAAAGCATATTTGGTATTGCATATGAAGTATGTACAATTAATGGTTCATTTAGAGGGGAATTAATCAAAAGTATTCAATCACATTATGTATAAAGGGAAACATCATTTGTAGAATATTTTAATGATTACGCTATTTCAAATATCTTAAAACTTATATAAATCATTGACTTTCACTATAATCACGTTAAAACAAAGCATTCATAGCATTTTTTTTTATTGATTTACCGAGAAACACAGCAGACATTGAGTTACAGTATCGTCTTTACATAATAATTGCTGGAGAGTACATTTTAAGATTCGGTATGTGCTTTTAAAACTAATTAGTGTTTTGCATATTACTTTTCATTTATGAATTCTATACTTCTTATAGAGGGTTACATAAAAGTATTCGCGTACTATTCTTTTCATTAGAGGAAATTACTGAACAGCAATTTCAATTGAAATATATATATCGCTTGAGTTAATTAAATTTTGGAATGCATGTTGCTAATACATACAAATTTGCAAATTATCATATTCAGAGCAGCTTAAAAAATTCGGATAGCTTTCCGATTGTAGATGGGAACCAGTTGAAATTCGGTTTTGAAATGCGCTATACATTTCTATATGGTGAAATGAGGCGTGATAGTTTAATTTTTTAAACGATCAGTTTTGTTACATTATTCTGAATGTGTCGGAAAGTGCTTTATTGTCTATGCTTGACGCATGATTTTTTTTCTTTGTTGTTTACTTTTTCTAATGCACACCCCCCCCCCTTTCCATAAAAAAATCATATTTTAATAAATATAAAATTTATTTTTAAATATAATAGAGTGTTTATTTTAATTAAAAGGCAATTATGTTAAAATAGGACTGAAAACAGGCATGAAAGTCAGGAGAAGCTTTAAGGGAAAAAGAACCTTCAAACTCTTTTATTTTATTTTTTTTTTTTTTAATTGCACTTTAAGTACTATTCGGGGGTACACTATATGAATTATGACATATATTTTTCACGCAAGAATTTTTAAAAAAAAATTGGAGAAAAATAAAAAAATTTCTTGACCTTTTTAAGCATTATGAATTTTTTTTTTTTTTCTCAAAATGCTCCATATGCAATCCATATCAATTAAATCCCGAATATTTTTATGCCGGTTTAGTTTACATATATAAATAAAACTGCGCATCGAATTACATATATTTAAATATAAAGATAAAAAAAAAATATTTTTTCTAAATTTTATGAAATTTTTTAGCATTTTTGCATTTTATTTCTGCACTTAACTCCCTTTAGTTTGTCAATAACATTTCATTTCAAAAAACTGTGTATACTTTTATTTTATATGTAACCCAAACTGGCATAAAAAATGTAAGGGATTTCAACCGGTATGAATGTGCATGAGGCATTTTGAAGAATTTTTCCAGTAAAATTCTTTATCTCTCCCCCCCCCCCCCCAAAAAAAAAGAAGAAAAAATCAGTTTTTTGTGTGATAAATATATACCATTAGCCCTATAGTATGTCCCTGAACAGTATTTAAAGTGCAAGTAAAAATGAAATACAACAAGGAATTTGAAAGTCCTTTGTTCCTTTAATCCTCTCGCTGATTATCCCACGAATTCCGCGGGGATGAATTTTCATTCTGATTAATCCTCCATGATTATTCCCACCAGTTATTTTTAATTGTAAATTTCACATTGTTCAATCAAAGCATTTCCCCGAATATGCAGTCGAACCTCTATATAACGAAACTCCATACATCGAATTTCTTCATATAACGAATTTTTAGTAAGAACGGTCCCCTTTTCGCATGATTACATTAAAAACAGACTCTATATAGCGAAATATCTATCTCCATATAACGAATTTTTTCATAAATTGATTTTAATTTATTCAGTTTTAAAAAAGCTTCGAAATCATATGGAATCAATTTTCCATCACTTATTTTTGATTTATCGTTCAGTGGAGAGGTTTTTTTTTTTTTTTTTTAAATATTACTTCTCTCCTTATTTTTTAAATCTAACAAGTTCATTCCACCTCCCACACACCTTTCAACATCCTTCTCAAAACACAGTCAATTGAATTGTTACACATATAAGAGAGGAATCAATGAGAGCACATAAGAGAGACCTTCAAATGGAGGAAAATATCAACGACAATTTTTCATTCCTTGCTAAAATTTGAGAATTTTTTTTGAGAGCGTAACAATTGTAATTTTAAAATCAAAACAACAAAAAATTACAGATTTCTTCCTCTGAAATTTATGTAAGTCTTCCTCATTTGATTTTCATTAAGCTTTCAAATAAATGTCTTTTCTCTTTTTTGAAACTGCTTAAATAAGTAAGAAATAAAATGTTAGGTTAACATATACTTTTAAACATTTCAAATTCTTAATTAAAAAGATCAAAAATAATATTTGTTCAAAATTTACACATTAAATACTATTTTTAACATCATACTCTATACATCGAATTTCTCTATATAACGAATTTTTTACTGGAACGATGGATTTCGTTATATAGAGGCTCGACTGTATATTAAACAAAATCTGTTTTGAAAACCCGGTGATAAAAGATTAAAAATTCTCTAAATGCGCAACGTTTGATAAAACAATCAGTGAGAGGGTTAAAAAATACAAGACTGGATGTGCAAGTTTAACCCTTAAGAGCCCACAATAGTCACAGGAAAAGTACACAAAAAGACCCGGATGACCATGTAAAGTCTATGGGAGCGTTCTTTTCTATTATCTCGTTCAAATTTTAATATTTTGACATGATTTTTTTTGCATAAAATAGTTCAGGACGATCCACAACCGGACTAGTTTTTACTTTTTCGATTTTGGTTTTAGATTTTTTTTTAAAAATTACTTTAATTTTCAAAACCGGTTTAAACCGGTTTTGAAACTGAAACTATCTTAATATAAAAAATATATAACCAAAATCGAAAAAGTGAAAACTAGCCCGGTTGTGGATCGTCCTGAACTATTTTATGCAAAAAAAATCATGTCAAAATATTAAAATTTGAACGAGATATTAGAAAAGAACGCTCCCATAGACTTTACATGGTCATCCGGGTCTTTTTCTGTAATTTTCCTGTGACTATTGTGGGCTCTTAAGAGCGTACACTAGTCACGCGGTAAAAGCCAAGCGCTAAAGTAAAGTCTATGAAGGCGTTATTTTCGAATATCTCGCTGAAATTTTAATATTTCTGCATGATTTTTTTGCACAAGATAGCTGAGGACGATCCACAACCGGCCTAGTTTTTACTTTTTCGATTTTGCTTTTATATTTTTTATGTTACGATAGTTTCAGTTTCAGAACCGGTTTAAACCGGTTTTGAAAGTTAAAGTAATTTTTTTTAAAAAGTCTGACACCAAAACTGAAAAAGTAAAAACTAAGCCGGTTGTAGATCGTCCTCAGCTATCTTGTGCAAAAAAATCATGCAAAAATATTAAAATTTCAGCGAGATATTCGAAAAGAACACTCCCATAGACTTTACATTATCATCCGGGTCTTTTTGAGTACTTTTTCTGTGACTATTGTGGGCTCTTAAATGCATATTGTATCATTTTCGATACCATAAGTGTTCCCGATTTATTGGGGGGGGGGGGGGGGGGGAGGGTTATTCACATTTTCCATATTCTCACCAGAAATTAAAAAGAGCAATTTTCATTTCACTTAATAACAGACCATTCGTAATTAAATAAAGAAAAATTTACTATTTAGATTTTTCTGGTATAAATTTTGATTCTTTGAACTGCACATTTTTTGGAACGCATTCTATCCTATGCATTTAAAGGTTAAGACCCATTTCTTCGGAAACTATCCGACAGATTTCTATGAAATTTGGAATTCATGTTCACTGGATTAGGCTCAAGAATGATAGCAGACATCCTTTTTCAGCGATTAAAGCTTTTTATTTTAGAGCAATGGTAATTTTTCAATAAAAATTTCTATTTTTAGAAATACTTTTTCGGAAACTAATCAAAAGGTTTTAACCCTTTGCACTTGAAAAATGACTCTCACTCACCACTAATGTTATCAGGTAAGTGTCCCTCGTCAATTGTGACGACAAATTCTTTGGACACCACTCATATCTTACAGTTTATAAGGTCATGTTTTATTACAGATTATTTCACCGTTTGTATTGTATATTCTGTTCTCCTCAGAGTTACCAGACTATGCGGTCGACGTTTTCAATATCTTTATTCTTTTATTCAAATTTTTAATTGCATTGTTACTTTGAACTCTGTTATTTTTATATATCAGCATATTTCTTGCATTTCTCATGCTTACTGTAATATTTTCTCTCATATTTTAATTATTCTTAATTATTTTAATGTTTTTTCATATTATACAATTTTTTGAACACTTTAAATTGATAAACTATAATATATGGTCTCTGTAAAAAGTTAGATAATTTTAAACACGATTATACGATCGGTAAATTAATTATAACAAATGTAAATTTTCCACAAAAAAAAAAAAAAAAAAAAAAAAAAAAAAAGGAAAATTTACATTTTTGTAAAAAGTCTTTTTTATATTGGAGCGTTTCCCTTTGATAGCTTTTTTCGCCTGTTTATGGACTATACAGTCCAAATTTTGGATCTAATGGACATTTTTCCTATGGTAAATATGCGAGCTTAAGACCGTCTCTTCGGAAACTACACAACCGATTTTGATGAAATTTGGAATCCATATTCACTGAATTATGCTCAAGCAGACAGCCTTTTTCTGCTATTAAAACGCTTTATTTTAGAGAAATGACAAATTTTATATTTTTAGAAATGTTTTTCTAAAACGAATCAAAAGGTTTTAACCCTTTGCAGTCGACAGATGATTCTTGTTCATCACTAGTATTGTCAGGCACCTCTTTTGAATCGGGATCCCAATGCTTTGGCCACCACTAATATCTTGTAGTTTATTGCGCTATCTTTAATCACAGATTATTTGACGATACGGCGAAGAAAATTAGTTTATAAAATGCTGATGTCCAGAGCATCGGGGACACCTATTTATGTGGGACACTAGTAATTAGTGAGAATCACCTCTAGAGTGCAAAGGGTTAAAACTATGGAGCTCTCGAGAGAAAAGAGCTGGCATAATTCTTAAAATACTGAAGCTTCAACTATAATAACTTTCACAGTATTTCCTCATCACCGAAAACAACTTCCACTAGCAAATTAAAATTGAAAATTCAGTAATTATTATTATTTTAACACAATCTAACTGATTGGTATCCGGTTATCGCCCGGTTAGCTTAACAGGTAAAGCATTGGCCTTGTAAGCCAAGTATCCGGGTTCGATTCCCGGACTGGGCAATTTTTCGCTCAGTTGGAAATATTCAGTTCGCATGATTACTTTACCAGTCAGTTAGATTGTGTTAAAATAATAGTATATCTACGTATCCATCGTTCTATGGAGTTCCATTACCTGCGGCTCCAAGTATCCGGGTTCGATTCCCGGCCTGGACAATTTTTCGCTCAGTTGGAAATATTCAATTCGTATAATACACTATATTTCTCCTCCTTTCTATTCATAACTCCATTGTTGAAACTGTCTGCTAAGTATGATCTGCTAAGTAATTTTTATCGAAATCTCTGGAAAACTTTAGGCGTTAATAGGATTTTTAGCTGAAAAGTACAATTTTTCGGAGAGCTAAAAGACTTAGACACTTCTAACTTGTGTGAAATTCTCACGTATTTTTATCAATACATGAATTAAAGTATGTACTATAAACTTGGAATAAAATTTAGTTACGTACGCTAAATGAATATAACATGCTACAGTAAATTTAATGTTAATAGGCGTGATGCTCCAGCAGGTCCGTAGCCAAAAAGGATGCTAGGAGTGGCTTACCCCACCCCCTCCCGCTAAAACATTTTGAACCTCCCCTGGAAAAAATTCCAAGGTCACTCAATGAATTTATGTTCCGAAAAATCCAAATGAAATTCTGTTCGAAAGTCTAATTTGGTTCTGAGGTCCTTTCACAGTTTTGCAGAACAACTAAATTGAAGTTAAAATAAGTGTTTCAACACTCAATCTTCCTATTTGCACGTAGGAAGCTAACAGGATGTTTAATATTACACTAGCTATACACTCAACATTAGATTAATTTTTAAACACGATTATTCAATCGGTAAATCAATTATAACAGAGTAATTTATTCCTTTTTTTCAATATTGGGTGAAAAAAAGTCCGGGCCAGGATTCGAACCAGGGATGTATTGGCTGAAGCCGCCAATTCTCTACCAACTGAGCTATTCCGGACACGAACACTGGAGGGCTATAATTGATTTACCGCTTGAATAATCGTGTTTAAAAATTAATCTTATGTAATTTCGTATGCAGCGATTTTCTGCAGTTCCATATACTGACCTTCGAATTATCTGTTGTGCTGATCCAGAATATCAGACCAGATAAAGTAATCGTTGAGGTTAATTGTGTGCAATAGTCCTCCAGTGTTCGTGTCCGGGATAGCTCAGTTGGTAGAGTATTGGCGGCTTCAGCCAATACATCCCTGGTTCAAATCCTGGCCCCGGACTTTTTTCACCCAATATCGAAAAATGGAATAAATTACTCTGTTATACACTCAACTTTTTCTTCATCCTGTATTTTTCTTAGCATAAAATGAAGTTATTACAACAGTTTAATGAAAAACATAGTAAATACAGTGTGAATAGGCAGTAATTTATGTTTCTGCGTCAGATAGAGGCAACATATGAACCCTCCCCTCTTCTTGTTATTTCCTTCAAGCTTCGGCTCTGTGTCCCAGTCGTATCTTCCCTTCATTTTTTTTTTTTTTTTTTTTTTTTTTTTAGCATTAAGTAAATATCATCTCAATAAGATAATAAAAAATCCCCTAAAGTCACGTTTAATTTACTTTATTTTCTAAAAATTGTTAAATGCAATTATTTGGTTTTATTGAAATGCATGCACCGAGCGTAGTATGTTCCGCATAGAGTGGGTTGATAAATGTCGATTCTTTCTTAAAGAGCCATTTAAGACATGCTTAAATACGCCTTCTTCGTTCGACGCCTCGTAATTTCAAGTGCAACTAAGAAGACCACTCTAAAACAGTGGGAAGAACAAATAATAATGTACCTGACCCAAGATTTCCTCTTCTTTTGTTGCAATGCATTGTCAGATGACGTATCATTGATAATTCCTGGTTTCGGCGACATTGTATGAATCATGTATGATTATATATGTATACAAGTAACGTGTGTTTGTTATGTAACAGTACCAATTTTGGCAAGAAAGTGTATAAAATTTCATGACTCAATATGTTTCCAGAAATGGTATTCCAGAAAGAGAAAAAAAATAATAAAACCTTTATTATTTTTTTTCTCTTTTGTATTTTAATAATTTAGCAATGAAATAAAATAAAAGCTGCGTTATTTCAACTTTTTTGGATACGGCAGTATGACTAATATTAATAAATGCATCTTTAGTAGCGTTCCTAATTATATAAAATCGTAGTATCTACAGTCATCGTCTGGTCTAGTACATTTCTGATGCATGAATCTTTAAGTTTTTGGCTTATACAACAAATTAATTACAATGTAATAGAGCCTATCAACAGTATAGTTTAATTTAAAATAAAGCATTATATTAAAGAAACAATGTTTTAAATATAAACTCATCTCTTAACGACTTAACTGATCAGTATTTTAGGAAAAACTTTCAAATAATAAGTATTTGTTCATGTCTTTTATAGACTTTCTTATCTTTTATCACCGGTTTTTCAAAACAGAAATTTTTGCCTAATTGAATCAGAAACTAGTCGTTGGAGGCCACCGTAATACTTACCCATCATGGATATGTATATGAAAATAAAACATGTGAAAACTATTTATACAATGCATTGCAATTCATAAACAAAATTTAAATATTGTTAATATACATAGTAATGCTTTATTAAAGAACTGCTGATGTACCAATTTCGACAAATTATATAAAACGACAAACTACTCAAGTAGTACCGAACTGTGTAAAAGAAACATCCTTATAACTCCCAAAATAATAATTCTATTAACTAACGATTAACTGCGTCGGATTAAACTTCTCATTTCCAATTAAAATAAGCTAAAATAAAATAAGCTAAATTGAAATTTGAATGAAATACAGGGTCATGAAAAATCGAAGAATATGGAAAACAGGACTACAAATATCTCGGCAATTAATAATCCGATCGACTTCGTTCTATATGCAAAATGTGTGTTATTTTATTGCCTTTTACGTCCATTCCTTAGAACAAAAAAATTCGAAAATTTTTATATACCTTTCATCAGAACGAATTTTTCGAGAGTCCGAAAAAAATAGTTCCGGATAATCGAAGTTGCTGATATTAAATAGGCTTCGTCCCATTCTTACATACTAACTACATACAAAATTTCAAGTCTCTATCTCAATTTGTTCGGGAGATAGAGCGTTTACAGACAGACTGACAGACAGACAGACAGACGGACGGACCGCAAAAATTTTTTTCTAAAAATATGTTTTTCGGAATCTCCACTATCTAAAACGAGTAAATCCGTCAAAAAAATTTTTTCGATTTTCAAAACGATTGCAAGACTTACCCTATACTACATATGATGGATGAATGCTCGGATTAAGCAATGTAAAAATTACAATAAATATTTAATGGTGAAAATAATAAATCATAATTGACAAAAAAAAAAAAAAAAAAAAAAAAAAAAAAGGTTGCTTGTATAACGTACGGGCAAATCAAGAAATCAATTAATGAAATCTTTAAGAATTTGCCAAAATAATCTGCTTTTGAAAACAGAAAAAATATATATTCCAAGCTGTTTATGGAAACTTAGAAATGCATTTGGGTCTTGTTTTTAAACTTTAAAATTTAGTGGTCTACTATACGTGTATTTACCTTAATTCATGTTCTAGATTAATTAGGATGAGCGAAGCGAATCCTCTACTAGGCCACTCAAATTACATTTTGTCGTACACTTTACAAAAAAACTAATCAATATTTTAACTTCAAATTAAACACAAAAATAAATTATGATCTGTAGATTTGCACAATATAATTTTTTTTACAGTAAAACGTTAAAAAATTTATTATTTTAATTAATTTATTTTACATGCATTTCCTATACGGACGCATTTTAGCAAATAAATAAAAAATGAAACATGTATATTTTCAGAAAAAAATATAAATCATGGAGTAAGTAATTACAGATAGAATCATGATTAATTTAATAAATAAAATATGTTTTCATTATTCAGCAAAATCGTTTGCTCAGATGACACTTAAACATTTTAAAAAAATTGCATTGTGGATTTTTTTATTTTATTTATTTATTTATTTATTTATTTTGTAAAGTGGCAACAAAAGAATTGTAACCAAATAAAATTAATTGTTAAATTTGTTTTTGTTATATAAATGAAAAATTAAAAGAATTGAAGCGTGAAGTTGTTGCCTCGATTCAAGCTGTTTATAAATGTACTAAAGCAAAGTTCGCCGATTCAGAAACGACAAATTGACTTTAACCATTTCTTACTTTATCATTTGGATCCAAAGTAATGTTACGTTCTTATTTGTGGACCGAAAAAGGTTTAGTGAACGGGACTTTAGACTTTGTTGCACATAATAAAGAAAATCACAAGCCACCAGACCAGATATCACGAATAATCATGGATAAATTTGAATACTACAATAATTTAACTTAAAAGAATTGGTGCGTACCCATTCCCCCAATAATTAAATTCTAGAAAAATGGAAGCATAAATTGCTCAAGGAAAGAATTTCTTCTGCAGTTAGCTTTTGCTGTTATGATTCATAAATCCCAAGGTTTAACATTAGATGAAGCATTTGTAGATATTGAGGATATATAGACACCAGTTGGCTTAAAAACGTACGTAACGTTGTCGAGAGTGAAAATCCTTCAAAATTAAGCATTCAATAGAAATTTTCCTTATGAAAAATTCTACAATATCAGTAATTCTGATACGCTAACGAAGAAATATAACGAATAAAAACGAAGAAATTAGAAAAAAAAAGTTTTACAGCTAAAAATTCATAGTATCAACGAGAGCAGATTTCAAATGTTTTTCCAGAAAATAGGATTTTGACGAAGTAACTTTCTTCAAGCTCTCTTCAAATAATTATTCTAAAATAGCTATCAAAGATTATTTGATGTTAATAACAAAGATTGGAAACATGCATATTTCAAACAATTTTAAAAAACACCAGTGGTTACTGGAAATTGTAAAAACATCTTTAAAAGAGCTTTTAGTTGAAAATTTAAAAATATTTTGTAAAAGTTTACTTTGAAAATATTTTATTATGCCAGTCTTACATCATAAATAAAAAATTAAAATGCGCCAAAACATAACGTTTTTGTTTAATAAAAATGCAAAAATAATATTAAAAAATATATTTACTTTCAAATATCTGTTTTATAAAATAATGCTTCGCGAATCCAAACAAAGCATGTCTTTTGCTAGTCTATATTGATTCTTGAAAATCATTCCTTAAGGCTGCTGGTCGCTCACTTTCCAAATTCCCCACCCGTAATGTAAAAAGTCTATGAGCGTTTGATGCATTTTTATGTTTAAAATATCTTTTCAGGAAATTTATATTTGCAACTTCGTCTTTCGGTAATCTTTTTTTAAAGTATGTCACTTTTTTTTTCTTAGTTTTCAAAATATTCCTAAAACCTACCCTTAATTTTATTTGAGGGGTTAAAATTTTACTTCTAGTTCGTCAGTTTTTAACACATAAAATATTAAATCAATCATACATTTTAGAAATATTTTGAAAATTAAGAAAAAAAAAAGTTAGTACTTTAAGAAAAGATTACCGAAAGACGAAATTACAAATATAAATTTCCTGAAAAGATATTTTAAACATAAGAATGCATCAAACACCTATAGACTTAACTTTACGGGGAAAGGAGGGGGGAATTGCAAAAAATCTTCTATATCAAAATTTCAACAATTTTAAATGCCTCTTTTTTTTTAATCAGAAACCTGATTTATGAAATCAATCAGCAATTGAAATTATTCTAAATCGTAAACTCTTTTTAATATCAAAATTACAGCAAAAACTACCCTAGCTCTGAAATTCAATTACTTGTACTTGTTCTTTCTTCTTTAACAAATACATCTTAATTGCAAAGATAACATTTTTATGGCGCAATCTTGTCACCGCAGTGTGGTTTCAAAGGTGCAAGACAAATGGATCCCAAACTAAAAATAAATTTTCAACCCATTTAAGGAGGCCGAAAAAACAGCTTCTTCGAGGAAGGATTTGAGATTCAAATCTCCGATAGAGTAAAGAGGTCAAGTAGGGAAAAGCTCTTTTTGCATATTATATTTCAAAAATGAGAATTTTCTCGGGGGAAAAAAAAAGGAATTTTTAGACATAATAGTTATATCCGATTTCATTTCTAAAGATATTTAAGGGTCAGAAAGAGAAGGTTTAAGGAACAAGTTTTATGCATTGATACATATTCATCCAGAGCATGAATTAAGGCTGCTTGTCTTGCAAACAAAATTTTTACGCGTATAAATATGCTACCGTTTGTACCAATAGTATCGTTTCTTTTATTATTCCTAAGCTATGGTTAGAATTAATGAATAAATTCGTCGTGAGAGCTTGAATGGGATGAACCAAGTTGGAAATTATTTTTAGATCATGGTCTATTTTAATTTAATATTTTACAATAGCACGCGTGGGTTTTGGTTGTTTATATCTCATTGTGGCGTTTCATTTGTAATTGACCGTGAAGCGAGTGGAATTTTATTTTTATTATGATTATGGATCTTATTAGACGGATCCGAAACAAGTAAAAGTTATTTCTTTTTAATTTTTGTAACACCTTTCTCAAGTAATATAAAATTTTATTAAAATGTGGCTTCCGGTAATAACCAGGTAAGGCACATTTTTAATATTTTGAGTAATTAACGTTTAAAGTTTTCAAAAATGTCTTTTTATCATTACTTTTATTCAATTAGGATATAAAAACCTCTTTTTTGCCAAAATAGTTATATGAAAGTGGTTTTTATTAGTTGAGAACCAAATAAAAATGTAACTTTTATCTGGTTATTACCGTTTTACATTTATCTTCTATTATAATAAAGAGACAAGTTTGTGAGTGTGTCAGCGCTGTTCTGAAGAGTCCGCTGCACCTAGAGTTACAAAATTTGGAGGGAAGGTATCTCTGTATATGAAGTTTTGCACTACGAAGTCTAATTTTCGATTTTTTTTATTAGATTTTTTTATTTAATTTTTTAGTCGATTTTTAGCGTTGTTTTTAGGTTTCATTTTTCCACATAACTCAAATGAGTACGGTTTCATTCTTTTAACCGAACATAAAAAATTTAGTTGTCTTATTAACCTCCTGACTGCCGCCGGCTGATTTTTTTCACACACTATGCTGCAGGTTTCACTGCAACATAAGCAATATTTAAATTAGTATAATTCCACAAATAAAACCCAGTTCTGAAAAATTAAGTTAGGATTGATGCTATCAAAGATTATACACCGATACGAATAACGTATTTTGCATCAGGTTGGAAAAAATATCTTTTTTTTATATTTTTAATAAATTACAGAGAAAACAACATTACAATATTACCCTTTGGCTGGGCAGTCAGGGGGTTAATAAAGGTTATTTGAAATTCGTTCAGCGATTTTTTAATTTTTAATGAATTTTTTAAAGCCATTTTTTTTAATTCTATCGCATTTTGCAGCTATTTTTTAACATTGATAAAAAGTAGTTTGTTTCAAACTTTTAGCCTAGTTTGCAAAATTTTTTCTGCGACAATTTTTGAATTACATCAATTTTTAATGCGATTTTCAGTGCGATTTTCGAAGTAATTTTTAACGATTTTTCGAGTTTTTGTGCTTTTAGAGGGATTTTCTTTTCGATTTTGTCAATATTATAGGGTTTTTTTTTATGCATCATGGACTTATCTATTTTTAAATTGCATGTGGAAAAAGCGAAAAAACATAAAATTAATGAATCAACAATGAAAGAATCATTTAGAATATTCTATAATAATGAGACAAATTTGTGAGTGTGTCAGTGCTGTTCTAAAGAGATCGCTGTACGTAGAGTTACAAAATTTGGAGGGAAGGTACCTCTGTATATGAAAGTTTGCACCTCGATTCCCGATTTTCGATTTTTGGATTAGAGGGTCAATCCATTTCAAGTGGTCCAGCACTGGTCGCTCGACTATTTTTAAAAAAATCTGAAATTTTTTGTACAACAACCCTAACATGATGGAAGTTCAAAATGACCGTTATTTTAATTTTACTATTTTTTGTTTGTGCATGGCGGCCATCTTTGTTTCATCGTGTGCAGCAATTTTCTCAGATACTAAGATACACAAAATTGTAAATATCTCGTCTTTTATTTTCCCAATTGAAATGGGGTTTGCAGCATTTTATTCAGAATAAAATAGGCTAAATATACAGTGGTAGAAAAATTTTGAAAAATAAATTTTTACAAGTGAAATTTTAGCACAAAATTTAAGATTTTTTCCAAAATTTATCCATTTGCAAGAGGAAATTTTTCATGCAAGGGAAACTGTCAACCTTACACAATTTTTTCTACAAAAGTGCGTGTACTCATACACCAAATCCCAGATCTGGGAGCTGATTTCAATTTGCGAAAAAAATTTCGAAATTCGTCGAAAATTTCAAAAATCGCACTTTTTAGGCTTTGATATCTCTAGTGGAGCACGAGATAAAAAATCTGAAATTCTGCCCTTTGATAGTATTGTGTAGTAATGTTATGTACAAAAAATTTCAAGAAGGAGATTTGACTACAAGTTGAGATATGACATGGACAATATGTGAAAACAATACTGCCAAACTATTGTAACCTACTATGTAAATGTTCATACCGCCAAAATTTTAAATTAATTATTTATGGTACAAAGTTAAATGTTAATTACAAATATCTTCTTCAAATGCTTCTGTGTGATTTAAACAATTCAGAATGTATGCTAAGCCAATGCACTATTTGTTCAGATGAACAAACCTACTAGAAATGCTATTGCAACAATTTTACTCAGAAAAGTAAATTACAGACAATGGCTTGCAACTGATCGAGTCGACATGGTTTCAATTATTAAACCTAGAGAATTTCATTCAAGTTAACAAGACTTGGGTAGCTTCAAATAAAATTTTGAGAAAGAACAGCCTAATGGACTGAAAACAGTAACTGGTCGAACTCATAACATCTCTCGTAAATAGTGTTAAGCTCTTTATTGAGCATATATAGTATCTTTGTAAATTAAATGTTTATTATTTAACTGTTTTCAACAAACGATATTTTCTGTGTAAATATTGTAATGAAAGAGACTAATCTCATTTCTTCTAATGTACTCGTAATAGGATTTCTTAACATTTTTTTTAATCACCGTATCTCAGCTTATAGTCAAATCTCCTTCTTGAAATTTTTTGAGCATAACACTACTACACAATAATATCAAAGGCCAGAATTTCAGATTTTTATCTCGTGCTCCACCAGAGATATCAAAGCCTAAAAAGAGCGATTTTTGAAACTTTCGACGACTTTCGGAATTTTTTTCACTAAGAAAAATCAACTCTCAGATCTGGGACTTGGTGTATGAGTACACGTACTTTTGACCTATTTGTAGAAAAAATTGTGTAAGGTTGACAGTTTTGCTAAACAATTACATAGTATGTTACAATAGCTTCGCAGTATTGTTTTCAAATATTGTCCATGTCATATCTCAGTGTGTAGTCAAATCGCCTTCTTGAAATTTTTTGTGCATAACACTACTACACAATACTATCAAAAGCCAGAATTTCAGATTTTTATCTCGTGCCCTACCAGAGATATCAAAGCCTAAAAAGTGCGATTTTTGAAATTTTTGACGAATTTCGGAATTTTTTTCGTAAAGAGAAAACAGCTCCCAGATCTGGGACTTGGTGTAGGAGTACATGCACTTTTGACCTATTTGTAGAAAAAATTTTGTAAGGTTGACAGTTTTCCTTACATGAAAAATTTCTTCTTGCAAACGGATAGATTTTGGAAAAAATCTTAAATTTTGTACTAAAATTTCACCTGTAAAAATTTATTTTTCAAAATTATTCTACAACCTTACATTTAGCCTATTTTATTCTGAACGAAATGCTGCAAACCCCATTTCAATTGGAAAAATAAAAGATGAGATATTTAAAATTTTGTGTATCCTAGTATCTGAGAAAATCGCTGAACACGGGTAAACAAAGATGGCCGCCATGCACAAACAAAAAATAGTAAAATTAAAATAATGGCCATTTTGAACTTCCGTCATGTTAGGGTTGTTGTACAAAAAATTTCAATTTTTTAAAAATGGTCGAGTGACCATTTTTATATTTTCTGGACCACTTGAAATGGATTGACCCAGAATTTTTTTTATTTAATTTTTAGTCGATTTTTAGCGTTCTTTTTATGTTTTGAGGCGATTTTTCCACATAAGTCAAAGGTATACTGTTTCAATCTTTTAATCGAACATAGTAAATTTACTTCTCTTTTCAATAAAGTTTATTGGAAATTCGTGCAGCGATTTTTGAATTTTTAACTAATCTTTTAATGTGATTTTTGGCATTTATTTATTATTTATTTATTTATTTATTTATTTAATTTTTGTATTTCGTGACTATTTTTTTAACATTGATAAAAAAAATCTGTTTTAAAATTTTAGCCGAATTTACTAATTTTTGAATTTCATTTAATTTTAATGCTATTTTGAGTGCGATTTTCAAAGTAAGTTTTAACGATTTTTCGAGTTTTTTTGCTTTTAGAATCATTTTTTTTTTTTTTTTTTTTTTTTGGTCAATATTATAGGGTAGTCTATGCATCATGATTGTCACGGACCCGAGAAACGCCGGGCGGGTCAGCTAGTTTTTAATAAATGTAATGCACTAGCTGGTTGCAATTTCCCGCCACAGATATGTAATTTTTATAGTTCATTGACGTTAATTCAATTAGTTAAAGAAATTTATAAGTTATACAAGCCATTTTTATATTATTTTTATAATTATTGACGATTTAAAGAAATAAATAGAAATCTTATCTGGTTATTAGCGTTACTTTATGCACTTACCCGATTATTACTATTTTTTCAATTTTAAAATGAAAATTTATAGTTGCCCTATGACGGGAAGTATTTTATTTTCATTTTTTAGATTATGGCAGATGAAAGTACTCTTTTAAAGCTACATTTTCCCAAATTACCTCAATTTTTTCAAAAATGTGCCTTGCCTAGTTATTATCAGAAGCCACAGATATAAAAGGGGAAGTTCTTAAAATCTTAGGATTTAAAAAATCTAATGGATTTAAAAAACTTTTTATCGTGGTACTTTAAAGTATCCTCAGTACACCTTGCCTAAAATCTTCTCGTAACACAAAACTAACGTAATATTTCAAATAAAATTTAAACTCTAAAAAATGCTAAATAGGAAGAAGTTAGGGAGCGTTAACTGTTAAAAAATGTTAGTTTGACATAGTTTTATTTTAAACATGAAAAGTAAGTAAAAGTTCATATTTAAAAAGTAAAAACTATTGAATATTAAAATTAAATTTTATTAGCTAAATTTCAATGCATACTTAAAAAACTTTTAAATAAATTATTTTTTTTTAGCTTCCATCCGTGTTGGCAGTTCTTTAGTTATGCGGCATGCTTATATTGCAGAGACATGCTCTCTCGCACCTCCACATATGTAATACATGAATTTACGTATGTAATTTCTACACTGTAAAACATTTGTGGAAACGTTACACCATAAAATTGGTGGCAGCATTACTGCCTTCAATTTTATGGAGTATTTTAACCATTAAAACCAGTGTAACATTGTAATGTTACACCAGTAATATATGTTTAAATTGCACCATTGCATATGTGAAAAAAATTACTCCATGAAATTGGAGGCAGCATTTGCCACCATTTTTATACCAATTTTATGGAGTAACATTACACAAATGTTTTACAGTGTAGTATAGCAGATATAAGCCAGTGGCGCAACATCTCCGATTTCCTATAAAAAATATAAATGAAAGATAAATGAAATACTAGAAAAAACATTACTACACTACAGTTTAGTAATTACATTGTAAAACAGATAAAAACGATGGATAACTATACAGACGAAAAATAAACAAACTAGTCGTTGGGGGCCACGGTAATATTTACCCATCATGGATATGCATAATATAATATATGAAAATAACACATGTTAAAATATATATAAAGTGTATGGCAATTCCAAAAGAAAATTTAAATGTTGACTTAAATATTATTAATATACATAGCAATGCTGTATTAATGAATTGCTGATGAACCAATTTCGACAAATTATATAAAACGCCAAATTACTCAAGTAGTACCCAAATGCATAAAAGAAACATCCTTAGAACTCCAAAAATAACAATCATATAAACTAACAATTTACTGCGTCGCATGAAGCGTCTCATTTGCAATTAACATATATCTTTGAATTGAAATTTGAAGGAAATACAGGGCCATGAAAAATAGAGGAATGTGAAAAACAAGGCTACAAATATCTCAGAAACTAATTACCCGATCGATTTTGTTCTTCATGCAAAATGTGTGCTATTTTATTGTATTTTATATCCACTCCTTAAAATAAAAAATTTCGAAAATTTTTACATAACTTTCATCAGAACGAATTTTTTGAGAGTCCGAAAAAAATATTTCCGGATAATTGAGGTTACTGATATTCAAAAGGCTTCTTTCCATTCTTACATACTAAGCACATACAAAATTTCAAGTCTCTATCTCAATTTGTTCGGGAGATAAAGCTTTCACAGACAAACGGACGGCACATTTTTTTTTTTTTCTAAAAATATGTTTTTTGGAATCTCCAGTATCTAAAACATGTGAATTCGTCAAAAAAATTTTTCGAATTTCAAAACGATTGGAAGATTTGCCTTATATTACGTATGATGGGTAAGTAAAAGTGTTTCGTCACCACCCAGTGTATTGTCTGTACTTATTAGCTAGTCAAATCGAATTCTAAGATCATAATGAACTTGTAAAAAAATCCAGCACTTATCTTAAGTTCTTTATTATGTTTGAAGCAATAAAAATACAAGAGTGACAATACAATCTGTTCAAAATGTCGGCATAAAATACATCTACTGTTTCAAAGATAGCTCTTTGCTTGCTAAAATAACTATCCTAAATTTACAACTGCTATGTATCTCAAAAAAGTGGAGTTATAAAAGTGTATTTTCAAAGTATCATTAGTATACTAATAATATTCACTATCGGATGAAAATTTAAAGTGAGTGGTAAGGTGGTCTGGTGTAATAACGTCAGGCGGGGTAATAACGCCAAGTGCTAAAATTTTGCATAATTATGAACAGGGGTGCAAAAATCTAGGCGCCAGCAGGCAGTTTCTCACCACAAAATTTATTTCGTTTTTCTTCGTCTAATATTTCGTGTAAAATTCCTGCTAGAATGCTATTAAATTTTGAGAGAAAAAAACTTTAAAATTTTTGTGGTGAGAGACTACCTTCTGGCGCCTAGATTTTTGCACCCCTGATTATGAAATAATCTGGTAAATGACACCCATGTGCTCTGCGCAGAAGGGTTTTGAGTCATATAAATTGCAAAAAACAGCTTCAAGTTAATTTGTTTCATTTTTAGGTCTTATTGTTTTTACAAGCAACTAAAATTAACGCTTGATCTAAAATTTGTGAGATACGTTTTGTAATGTGAAGACTATTTTTTTATCCTGAAATACTTTATTAATTAGTACATAAATTTGTAGTACATTTCATGGACTTTCAAAATGTTGTTGAGAATTTTGGATATCTTTTCGAGATAATTTGTAATTTAAAATGTACAGCGCAATAACTATAACGGGGTAATAACGCCAATCCTTGGCATTAATACCCCGGTTGATTCCCCACAGTGACCGAGCTACATCCTAAATACTGATTCAAATAAACACAGTTAAAACTGTGCAATGTTTCTAATAATTCTATTTAAGCGGTCCTTTTTAAGCAAAAAGAAGCTCACGGTCTGATATCCTTTTGCCTCATCCTCCCCCCCCCCCCCTCACACCACACCTTTATTTTTCTTACACTTTCACAAAAAATTGAACATTTTCAATAGCTTAGAATGCAATTTGTCAATTTCTAAGTTTGTAGAATTTGTATTTTTAGAATTGGGCAATCTACATGCCATTATTCCATCTTATTTCATAGTTTTGTTTGCATGGCGTTATTACCCATATAGGTGGGTAATAACACCAAATAGCATTGGTCAAGAAATCACGCCATTACATTTTATGAATACATATCTGTAAAATTAATTTTTTTATATAGATAGTCAATGAGTTGCTGTATCAAATCATATATTTGTTTGAAAAATACAAACTAAAACTGAGCCGTGAAAATTGGTAGAACCTTAACGTGGCGTTATTACCACAGGGTACCTTACTTAAAAGTACCATCAGTAGATAAAGGGTTAAAACCCATTGTATAAGTAACATTCTCTTTGGGTATGTTGCAGATATGCAACATAATGTTACAAAAGATTAAATCAGCCAGAAGAAATTGGAACCTTTTGAATGAAAGAGATTACATTTCTTCCACAGAAATTTTTCAGGTACTATACGGCATAGTAAAAAGCAGAATATCGATAAAGGAATAAAAATAATGTTAAATTTAAATAAGTCAGAAACTGAACGTCAAGTATAGGAAATGGGGTGAGTTCGTTCTATAACGAAGTTTTAAAAATACTCAAATCTTGTTGTTATAGTTTACACAGTACTTCGGATTACAGTTTAATACCCGAAATCTCTTGTGTCTCTCTGTAAATGCTACGTGCTTTTTATTATATAAGCAGTAACTTGTAATAAACCTCAGCAAAGTATATTAATTTTATAAAATGTGAAATAGTTTAATATAATTAAAAAGCGCGCCAAGCAATCTTTCCCTCTGTACCATTATTCAATGGAATACCCTGTAAATGGAATGTAGCCCTGTAAATGAATAACAAATGTTCTTTGCACCACAGATTGTACAGAATGTATATTTTAGTACATACTTCATAGATGCATATCAATTTTATTACGTTCGAAAGAGTGTATCATCATTAAAATGCACTTGAAACTATTTTTCCCATTGGCCGTCATGTAACGGAATATTTTTTCTGTCTCTGTAGTTAAACTATTCATCCGATTTTCATGAAATTTGAAAAGACTCGACACAATTATGCATATGAAGTATATACGATTAATGGTTCATTTACAGGAACACTCAAAATAATTCGATTATACATTCGGTATAAGAGGGAAAATCATTTGAGGAGTATTTTAATGACATTACGCTCGTTCAAATGCATTCAAACTGATATAAATCACATGAATTTCAGTAAGATCACGTTGAAACAGAATATTCATAGCATTTTTTCTTATTACAGGGTTACACAAAAGGGTACTATCTGGTTACACAGTACTGTCTTTGCTTAAAAATTGCTGGAGAGTCCATTTTAAAATTCGGTATGCACTTTTAAATGCAATTATTTTTTTGCATATTACTCTTTACATATATAAATTCTATACCTCATATATATGGATGCGCAAAAGTATGCGCATACCATTCTTCTTATTAGAGAAATTTTCTAAAGAAGAATTTTGAACTAAAATATGTGTATCTCTTAAATGAACTAAATTTTGGAATGCATTCTGTTAATAGATGCTAATCTCTATATCATATACAGGGCTGCTAAAATATTCGGATAATTTTTCGATTGTAGATGGGAACAGCTAATATTCGATTTTGAAATGTGGTCATTTCCATATGGTGAAATGAAAAGGAATATTTTAATTTTTTTTTTAAGCGGTGCAGTTTTTTTTACATTATTCTGAATATGTTGGAAAGTGCTCCATGATTTATGCTCGACGCATGATTTTTTCTTTCTTGTTTAAAGACCTAGTAAATCATTTAGAAGAAACCAAAACCTCTGTGGGAAAAAAAAATTAATTTCTTTGGTAAAAAGCAAAGAAATTAAACTCTTTTCGCAGATTTTTTTCAGATACTGTATGGAATAATAAAAAGCAGACTATCGATTTATATATATATATATATATATATATATATATATATATAAACGACCACTTGTTACTTAACCTCGCATGCACCTGTTGAACCAAACTAAGTGTAAATGTGCCACAAATTACAAACTGATATCCGAAAAAATAAAAATAAAAATCGGCGCTTTATCGTGTAACTTTCAGCAAACGTGTCTAGTTGTACGTAGAAGGAAAGCTGTAAATGCGCAAGGACTCGTGACACTGAATCTCATTGTTCTCTAATTGGACCGTCACGATTCAGCTGAGGTGAATTCCAGTTAAAGAAATAAAAACTTGTGTATTTTAATTCCTAATTTCTATTAGTTACAGACTGTTAGTTTGTAAACCTATTTCCAAGGTTAAGATAATCAGCGGGAGTAAATGTGAGAAATGTAACATATCTTAATGAGGTAAAATTGAGAACACAACAGCCAATAAAGTGGGTTTTTTTAATAATCATAGTGTATGCTACATGTTGTATTTGACAAAGTTTAAATGGGCAAAGGGCTGTATTGGCCAATTTTTGGACATATGCCTCACAGAGGCAATATATCATTAGAATAAGCGATTATGAGTTACAGGTGTTAGTTTTAACGTATTGATGACCGCACCTTTTTATACTTGACACAATTGGAATAAAATTTTGTTCTATTTTATTTTACAAATGACTACTTAAAAGAAAAACAAAAGAGATATTTCTGTTCTTTTATGCAAGGTATGATACACTACAAAATGTACAAACCAATTACATTTTTGCTATATGAAAGTTCTAGGTTGCAAAATGTAAAACCAACTACACTTTTGTTATATGAAAGTTCTAAGTCGAAAAATGAAAAACCAACTACATTTTTGCCATATGAAAGTTCTAGGTTGCAAAATGTAAAAACAACTACACTTTTGTTATATGAAAGTTCTAAGGTTGAAAAATGAAAAACCAACTACATTTTTGCTATATGAAAGTTCTAGGTTGCAAAATGTACAAACAAACTACATTTTTGCTATAAAAAAGTTCTTGAAGTATTTGCTATGTAGAGGTGGTACATTACATTTACTATACATAGTTATAGATGGACTTCTACAATAACTGTATCTTGAATTTCTATATTTTATTATACTTTTTATAATGGTTCCATGCATTTAATCCTAAATTTGTCAAAAAAACCTTTTTAAAAACATTCAGTACTATTTCATTCATATTTATAATTGTTTTTACAACTCGAATAATTTTTTTTTTATTCTTGTCGTTGGCTCGGCCTACACAGAAATGTAGATTGCAAAGTTTCCCCAACAAAAACTGAATCAAGATTAGAAATAAACCAATTAACAATTTTATTTGCCCGCTTTATACCCAAGTAATTAATTTCATTTTCCTGTAAGAACTGGTTTCATCACGTTAATACGATTATTTTTTCTTAAACTCCTATTTGTATGAAATTTGTTTTTGCTGTAAGAGTTGGTCCTATCAAAAACCTGTTAACATTAAAGTGTACATAATAATATGAAGATTTATAATAAATTTGCGATTGTGGAAATGTAAAGTTATTAACTTTTTGGTAACTTTAGACCCCATACCTCCCTTTCGATATCATATGTTATCATCCCTAGAAATTCCCTCCCCCTGGTAATAATATCGTTATCAAAGTGGTAAAAATGTTTTGATTTTTAGAATTAAATTCTTTTGTTTGAAGTGATATACAAAGCTGTTTATATTTATTTTTCGCATACTTTATTGATACAAATGAAGAGAAGTCAATAAAATATCGTTTTTTATCAAATATTATTTAAAAGAAATAATTATTCTTTAAAGGTATTGTATTAGATATTTTTGTTACATAATGCATTCAACAGTAATAAAGTCACCCCACGGAAATGTGGTGGGGAGTTGATAGAACTTCTTATTAACAAAACAAGTGGACAACATTCTTTCTCTTTCTCTTTTATTTATTAGTAAACACAAGTTATTAGTAACATTTTCAAATATACACATATGGTTTCTTGAACCATGATTATATATCGTACACATGTAAAGAATAATAATAATGTTAAAGGTTGGGGTATTCTATAATTTAGAATTAAATAATTTTATAAGAATTTGGTGTTTTTTTAATATTAACTTTGTATTTTTATAAAAATAGATAACAGACTAAAAATAGATAACATACAATTTTAAACTAAAGACTATGTTACAAATAAAAAGAAAAAAAATTGTTTAGATACAAAACAACATCGATATCAAAAGATAATCCGTCCTCTCCCCACAGAGATATCTTATCATATTATGTGCCAAATCTCCCTCCCCCCCCCCCCCTAAAATGATAACGTTATATTTGCACAAGCCCTTTAAGCAGTTTGGATATCTTGTGAATTGATAAATTATGGAATTTTTTTCTTCAATTTCTCCCCACTTTTTTGTCGTTTTTATTTTATTTTATTTTATTTCATTTTATTTTATTTTATATATCTAATATAATTTTGTAGAAAGAGTTGGTTCTATCAGAAACTTGTCAGGATAACTGTTGTATTAAGATTTGTAATAAATTTAGGTGAATTTGATAACATGAGAACTGACGAAGTTATGAAATTTTTACTGTGTAAAACTCTTTTTTTGGGGGGGGGGCGGGGGGGAGGAAGGGCAGTATTTGAGCCCATTTTTAATTTTATCAAAAATCGTGATATACAAAAATTTTTAGCCCCATTCCTAGAAGTAATAATAACTTTAAACTAATTTGATATGTCTTATAAGTAATTTTTTTTTTTTTTTTTTTGCAAAGCTTTTTTTTATTTTTACCCCTTTTGTCCAGTTTTGCCCATTAAGAAACTTGACCGAGGTTTTCTGTCTCTGGATTTTATGTATCAGTTTGGAAGAAATCTGTGCAAAATTATGGAAATTATCGTGTCAATAAAAAAGGGATACTATATAAATATATATGTATAAAGGCTTAAACTGGGGGTGATTTTGAGTTTTAGCGTCATGATTGGCACAGATCAACAAAACATTTTCTGAAATTCTAACATAGAGGACAATGTAATGGCATATAATGTTAATATAATGTATTCCTTACGAAATCTTCCTAATACTTGTTAAGGATATTAAAAGTTATACATTACATTTGAGACATAGTTTAATTCTTGTAAAGTACAAAACTGTGAAATTAAGTATATTCAACTCAAACGGATGTCTATGAATCGATATACAGGGTAACCATAAAGAACTTTTTCCGATATACGAATTCTTACTTGCTGTTACTTTTAGGCAATTGAAATGAATTAAGAGATATATTTGTTTAAAGGTATGTGCTCGAGATGCAATGGAGCAATGGAGCTTCATGGTTACAGTTACAGTAATTTTTTTTTCGAATGGCGACATTCACATTGTTTCATCCCAAACTGATCCGCCATAAATGGCGAAAAACCATAAATAGCATTATAAAGGAACAACTAATACGAAACGGAATAACACTGGATACAAAAAAGAGCATTGTAAGCAACTATAGCATTATAAGCAACTATAGCATAGCGACAAGAGGCACACAAGCACTCATTATACAACACCATGCATAAATCAAGTGGAAAACATTTTCTTTTACTATCATGTGACTATTGGTTGTTTACTATGCTATTCGGCGCATGTGTCCAACGGCGTCGTTTTTCGTGCTCTATGTATGTATCTTTCAAGCCCCATTTATAATTGTTCTTTGCTTTGATCATTTTGGGATGAAAATACTGGCTGATGTCATTCGAAGATTTCAAAATTCTTCACTGTTATCGTCCATTGTTTTTGTTCACTACAATCTCGAGCAAATATATCTCAAATAGCTATACTTCACATGCCATACTTAAATAACTATTAAAATATCTACATCTCACATTTAATTTTGGCTGGTTGAACGGAGCGATTTCTAAAGATTCATATATCAGCAAATTTTCTTTATGATTCCGCTGAATATTTTTCACTGTCACTTGACTATACACTATATTGCCATTGATTATGGGACACTTGCGATTTTAGACATTTTACTAAATATCTAGAAAAATACATGAGGAATCATCTCGAAACTCTTAATGTATAAATATAATAGTATAAGTCATACATCTCCGTGAAGATTTTTTCCCGAAACTCCAAAGGGGACCGTCAAAAAATTAAAAAAGAATGAATATCTTTTGAATAACCCTGTCAAAACTAATGTAGCAAAAGCGCTCAAACTCTAGATTGTGATTGAATGCCTTATTGTAAAAAGCCTTGTTCATTTTTATGCAAATAGCATGCATACTCGCAGAGTAATTAAGGTTTTTATAAAAATGATCCCAAATTTTTCCAAGTTTTTTCCTTATAATTTTCAGAGTTCTTAATATAAAATATTATTTTTTTCAGAAAATATGACAAACAACATTGCACACAGTACCCTGTAATCAGAATTAAAAAATAATGAAAATTGTATAAAAAATGAGTTGGTTTACTAAATAATTTTTTACTGCGCATGTGTCAACGATATCAAAATTTCATTTGCATGTTATGTTAGCTAAATGTATAGAGCAACTTTTGTGAAAGTCACAAAATCATAACTTGAAAATTCTGACAATAATCGTCAATTGAATAAGTCGAAAATCCGTTATTCTCACAATGAAGCAAAAACAAGAGGGGTTGTATCCATATATTCATTGATTAGTGACAATATAGAATATACAATATGGGATGTACTACTACATTTGGATAAAATCCCTCATTTTTTTGCTTCATTTTGGAAACAACGGATTTTGTCCCTTTTCTATAGACGATTACTTTCAGAATTTTCAAGCTATGATTTTGAGACTTTTACAAAAGTTGCTCTATACATTTAGCTAACATAATATGCAAATGAAGTTTTGATATATTTGACGCATGCGCAGTAAAAAATTATATAGTAAACCTACTCATTTTTCATACAATTTTTATTATTTTTTAATTCTGATTACAGGGTACTGTGTGCAATGTTGTTTGTCATATTTTCTGAAAAAAATTTTATTTTATATTAAGAACTCTGAAAATTATAATGAAAAAACTTGGAAAAATTTGGGACCATTTTTATAAAAACCTTAATTACTATGCGAGTGTGCATGCTATTTGCATAAAAATGAACACAGTGTATTACAATAAGGCATTCAATCATAATCTAGAGTTTGAGCGCTTTTGCTACATTAGTTTTGACAGGGTTATTCAAAAGATATTCATTCTTTTTTAATTTGTTGATGGTCCCCTATGGCGTTTCGGTAAAAAATCTTCACGGAGATGTCTGACGTATACTATTATATTTATACACTAAGAGTTTCGAGATGATTCCTCATGTATTTTTCTAGATATTTAGTAAAATGTCTAAAATCGCAAGTGTCCCATAATCAATGGCAATATAGTGTATTGACTTGACCACTTGACTATAATTTAGACTATATGCACATTATAGGTACAGATTCCCGAAACTTTTAAAGAGCCATTGGCTCCTAAACCCAAATAATCCAGTCGCCAAACTGTGAAGGAAACGCATAAAAGCAATAGCATTTTTAAGAGCAAAAAATTCAGGAATTCAAAATGAAAAATAACCTACATATGTACAAAAGAAACACAGACTAATTACATCAAATGTGTTCATTTCATTTAATCACGCATTATTATTTTTAGGTGCGTTCGTAATTATGTAAATACGTAGCACCTATTGTTGTCGTTCAGTCCGTCCGTCTGTCTGTCTGTCTGTCCGTCTCTCTGTCCGTCTGTCTGTCCGTCTGTCTGTCCGCATATAACAACGCAAAAACTACCCAACTGAATCGTTTGAAATTTAAAATATATAATTATTACATGATTTTGTCGAGTCATTTCAAATTTTATGAAAATTGGATGCATAGATCAATTACAGGGACAATCAAAAGGATTCCGTTACATTACGGTCAATGGGGAAAAAGTTTCAAATGCATTTTAATCGTTTGAAATTTTAAATACATAATTATTACATAATTTTGTCGAGTTATTTCAAATTTTATCAAAATCGGATGCATAGTTCAACTACAGAGACAATCAAAAGTGTTCCGTTACATTACGGTCAATGGGGAAAAATGTTTCAAATGCATTTTAAAGGTGTTACACTCATTCGAACATAATAAAATTGATATGCATCTATAAAGTACATATTATAATATACATTTTGCATAATCTGTGGTGCAAAGAATATTTGTTATTGATTTACAAGGCCACACAAAAGTATTCTATTGCATAATAGTATAGGGAGAACATTGTTTGGTGCGCATTTTAATTGTAATTATTTATAATTTTATGAGATTGGTATATGAGAGTGATATTTTTAAAACTTCGTTATAGTACGAAAGTACCTTATTTGCTACGCTTCACGTGCAATTTCCAACTTGTTTTTATTATAATATAAATCAAATGTAACATTAAAAATTAAGCTATATACAATCAGAAGATAAAGTTGGGAAAAATATATTTAAAAAAATATATGCACTGTGAAAGTTTTTGCAGCAAAGTAACCGGTCTATCGACTGTTTTTATAGAAAACAGTTATATAACCGTAATTTGGGGGTATTCTGACCTATTTTTGTTCATATTATGGCCAGAGTGCTGTTAAATTACGGTTTTATAACCGTTTTCTAAAAAAACGGTCCATAGACCAGTTACTTTGATGCCAATTTTTTACAGTGTATATGGACCATTTTCAAATTTTGCTCACATATGCTGTCCAAGAGTAAAAAGAAGAAAAATCAAACATAAATTAATATTTTAAATTTGATTTCAGCTATGCATTAGTTAAAGAAGACTATATTGAAAATTTCTAAAAGGAAAAATTTTTTTAAATCAATAAAAATTGTGGAGATATAAATCTTTAAAATTGTGATTCTAAGCAAAAATGCCTGTTTCATTCAAAATTTTATGTAATTAACTGTTTTTTTTTTTAATCTAATTTAACTTTTTCAAATAAAGAGATTTAATTATTTTAAATATGACCTGTTAGTGTTCTATAAAAATGAAAAAATTTGTTTACAAGAGATATTTTCTTTAAGAAATTAACAGAAATATTTTGTCCCTCAGTTTGCGTCAAAACAGGTTTCTAATTCTGCTAAAGTTAGCAGTAAATATTCGGTGATATAGTTAAACTATTCACGCAACTACTACTTGCCACTTTTTACTCTTCAAATGTGAAGCAATGTAATAGTGGCAAGAATCAGCTTTCATCAAAGTTGGAGTTTTTTTTTCACTGTCATGTCTGTTATCGTAAATTTTAATATTAAAATAATGATTTTTGCACTTTTGTAATTAAATATTGTTTACTAAATAGTTTCAGAAGGTATTATAATCTAAGTTGGAAATTATACACGCTAGCTCATTTGTAATAGTTTTATTTGAAATGTTCAGTCCGTTACTTGTCATGTCTGTTACCATGTGTGTAAACGATGAAATGTAAGCTGCTAAATAAGTTTACTAAATAGTTTTAGAAGGTATGTAAATTATTGTCTAAGTTAGAAGTTATAAATCTAGTTTATTTCTAATAGTTTTATTTGAAATGTCAAGTCCGTTACCATGAAATGTAAGCCAATGGTGAAAATGGCCCAAATCTTAAAATCGCGAAAAAAAAAAAAAAAATAGTTTTGTCAAAGGATCGGAGAAACAACGTAAATTTCATCAGAAGATTGCAAAATAAAACGCGAATTTTATTTTTAACGCGAATTTGTCAAAGAATCGCGATAAAAACACGTTTTCATCGAAACGTCGCAAAAAGAATGTGAATTTCATAAAAGTATCTCTATAAAACCCTAAATTTCGTCAAGTAAAAAAAAAACGCCATATTCGTTGAATTATCGCGAAGAAATGCAATTTTGGTTAGAGAAGCTCAAAAAACACGCAATTTTCGTCACAGGATCGCAAAAAACGTATGTTCCTCGTCAAAAGATTGGGAAAAAAAGCGCGATTTTTATTAAATGATCGCGAGAAAAATACGAAAATAGTCAAAATATTGCGACTCAAACGTTAAAATTTAGTCACTGCGTTGCTATTGGCGATCGTAAATTTGATTCTATACACACATTATATCATGCCTTCCAGATATGTTTTAAATAATGCACAATGTTTAAATTGTACAGGCTGTATCGTTTAATCACGGCAGCTAAATTCTGTTTATTCTAGCAAGAAAGGTTATTTTCTTTCCCAAGAGTTTTGTCTTTCAAGATTTCCACTGCTAGTCAACGAACTTGAAACACCTACTTGCGCAGCTCTTAACCTCTCTCTCTTTTCATCGGGTTCTTCATTTGCATGGGCTGCGCAGAATTCCTGCAATTCACATGTTTTACAGTGCTGTCAATCGAACCCTTTCTAGGTGCGTTCATGTTCATAATTATATGAAAGCGTAGCACTTATAGCCGCATTCTGGACCATCCGTCTGTCTGCATCGAAAACTACCCATTCGAATGGTTTGAAATTTGATCGATTGAATCATTTCAGGATTCTACCGAGAACTTTCAAATTTTACGAAAATCGAATCAAAATTAAAAAAAATATATTCATAAATATATTTTTATTCCATTAAATCCCATCATACGTTATTAATTCAATGATATCCCTGAAAGGTCGAGATTCTAGGTTGCCATGCTGATGACCTGCCATTTAAGAGGGAGTCCTATCATTGACTAATGACTGAATATAATATATATAGAATCGTAATAAATGTTGTATATATACACTTGTGCATAAGAGTGCAACAGCTATTGCAGCAAGATCTAAATATTTATTAAACGGGGTGTAGTACGAACGCGGCTCATTTGCCAGGTTTGAAGTACTATTTAAGACTAATTGTACAGTTTTAACACTCCCTAACGCAACTGAAAAAAGTTTACGACCTCTATTTTTTTGTCTGACAAATCTCTTCGTTGCCTAACCATTCTCTAATTCTTATAAATATATTTGAATTGCCATATAATTAATATAAGTTATTGGATTTTACTACAACATGTTCGCTATTCAGAAGGAAATGTGTAATTCGTTTACAGGAGCACTCAAAGAAATTCCATTACATTATGGTCTTTGGAAGAAAATAGTTTGCATTTCATGAAAATTTCAGTCTGGGAAATTTAGTTGCATCACTAAATTACAGGACACGATATTTTCTATAGATTATGACGTGGCTATTATTTATCGTGCATTTGAAGAAATAAATGAAAGTATTTGAAATTTGCTATGAGCGATAATTTGTGGAAATGTTTTTTAGTTATTCTATGCATTTTTAACTTAATCAAATTTTAGTGTAATTTGGGGTAAGTATAAACTTACTCCATAAGCATAGACTATAATATGATCGATAAGATGATATGCAGTCTACACGAAAGAAATCGTATGCTATATTAGATACGGGCAGAAATGATTTTTAATTGCAGACATTAATTGTTTATTTTGATATTACATTTCCTTGCAAAAAAAGAAAAGAACATTTCTTAAGATAGTGTAAAATGTTTCATAAGCTACATATAATGTATGACTTTTCGTTGGCATTTTAAAAAATTCTTAGGAACATGATCTAAAGTTATTTGTTGTCGCATGTCATTTTGATTCATCCAATATCCTCCGTGACCTTCTGAGTCGGAGAAATTAAATTTCGACATCTAGCATTTTCTAGCGTGTGGATAATTTTCTGGGAATTTATAGAAGAGATGTAACGAAATACTTCCAAGTCAGAGTTGTTTAATATAGCTTTTAAAAAATATAATAATAATATTCTGAGATAACTCTCAGACTATTACTTTTCAATATCTATGTTATTTTAAGAAGCCTTATTTCATTGAAAAACCTTTCGCTAAGTCGTCACTACAGTTATAAGAATAACAAATTATAGCTCACGTCCGTGATCTTTCACTAAGTCAAAAAAAGCAACAGAAGTTGATCATCAGTTTTACAGATATTGTATCTGTTGTTTTATATTTGGCTATACAAATTCATGTATTATATTTATCAATATTTTTTCTATCAAAATAATGAAAAATTTTAGTAGAAGTTAATAAAACAATGAACTTTATAGACTTTTAAAATTACTGTATATTTTAATCTTAATTCTTATTAGATAACTTATTAATTGATTACATACAATTCATATGATGCAAAATAAATCAAAGTTTTAAAGTTTATTGTCCTGTGAAATTGGTAATGATAGCTTTAAAGCAAGTATGAAATCAAATTGAGTCCATCATCTTTTTTGATGGTTTATGCCGAGTTGGATAGATTCCTCCCGCTACAAAACAGACTACACCCTGCAACAGCGTTGGCCAGTTGTTTTCTTTGATGTGGTCAGTTTGTTGCTGCTCGGCAAAAAGTAAAAGATCAATGGAGACGATCCATGTATCACTGTCACCTACCCTTTTTTTTTTTTTTTTTTTTTGCTAACTACAAAGTCTTTGGAAAAGTAAGCCCCGAAAAATAATTTATGTTTTGTAAAAAGTGTTGTTTGTAGTAGACGATTATAAAGATCTATGTCTATTTGTTTGGAAGTGGGAAAGTGCTGTTTGCTGTCTGGCATTTCCCCTCTTAACCCTTTAACGTTCATTGGTTTCGCCACGAAACCACAAAACTTTAATTCCGATATGCAATACTGACACCGGTATTTTTATATCAAAATATCCCTTTTAATATGTATGTGGAAAAATCACGTTTTCTTATTTAGAAATATATCTGTTCTTAATTACCGGTGTCATTCATTTATTTCGACATCTTAGCAATGAAAATGCTTTGATCGTTAAAGGGTTAACCCTTTCCGGCGCACTGTGTCCGGTCTGAGATACCTAATTTTAATTCCGAACTTGCAATCGGCATCAATAATATTTTAGTGAAATTTTGCTTTTACAATAAAAGCTTAATTTAAGGAATTCAAATTATCTAAAAAAGTCGTTTGTGAATTCCGGTGTCAGTCAATATTTTCTTATTTTATTAACAGATTTTGCCAGTGCCGGAAAGGGTTAACCATCTTATAATCACGTCACTGATCCAATATGATATGAAAGAAAGAATTAATCGAGGTATTAGTTAAAATACATAGGACATATTAGGGAGGGATAGCAAACACGGGAGAGATGAGACATTTGCAATAATTTATAAAATAAGTTTTATTTTTAATTTATGACTCTTCCACAAGATGGAATAATCATTGTATTATACTTGTTGCTGTAAATCTATTTAGCTGCAAGCAACTATGAGTTTGTGACTTAAAAAGACTATTTTACAACATCAAAAGAGTAAGTAACTGCTCCGAATTTTAATGTACATTTTCAATCTCATTCTTCGTTGCTAACTTAATTCTTTTTAATATTTTGTGAACATGGGACATGTCCCATTCTTTCCACATAATATCTCTAAAAAAATGTTTAACAACATACGGTTTTTTGGTATTTTATAGTTATGAGACTATCTTGTATTGGAATAGAATAGTGAAACAAATAAAACTTATTTTGCTGGTTAAAAATTTGAAAAATTAAAGCAGTGAATTTTTTTTTTCGTATCCATGCATTATTTAACAATATCAACAATTAATTTTAAATATTTATAATTCTTTCCATAATGTAATTTTTTTTAAGTTTTTTTAAATAAAATATCACTGTTTTGAAATAATTATTGAACTCAAACTATAAACTTTTATTTTTACATAGTAATACACTGTTTATATTAAAAAAAATTAAGAAGGAATGAAAAAAAAAATCGTCTTCCTGCAAGAAACTGACTATTCGATCACTGATAATAAAACTTAATTACAAATCTACATCCACCAAAATTAATTGACAACCCTAATTGGGCACAAGCATATTTTTCATTTGATTTGGATTTTACAAAGTACAATAAAATAAATGTTATGATTTACAACAAATCTTATTAATATAAATGTCACTGTATCTTTGTCATTTTTGAAAATTAAATATAAATTTTCATTTTTGAAACATGTCACCATAAACTAATTAAATTAACGAAAAAATGTCCCATCCTTTCCTCATGTGAAAGAGAAAAAAGACTTTTTTTTTTGTAAATTTAATTAAATATTAATATATGATTATAATTATTATCATCAAATTTACAACTTTTAAATACGTTAAAATGTTTCAATGTGTTATTCTGAAAATTTCTATTCTGTACTAGTGAAATATAATTAATAAAAAATATTTTGTAAAAATAGTCCTATCCCTCCCTATTCTCCCCTACTATAGAAATACATTTTTGCAAGTGCCTTTGATTAAATAAATCGGACGAAAATAAATAAACAAATTTCGCTCTGAAAATAAAATACAGCCTCTAAGGAAATATACGTGACCAAGTCTCCTATCTCGAATTTTCTGCTACTGTGTTCGCATGCAATTTGTGGAATACATGTGAAGGCACAGGTGATAAAAATATAGCATAAGATATTTCCATTAGCATATCACATTTTTTTTTATAAAGAAATTAAGTATTTTTTTGTGGCATCAGTGTGGCGCCTCCCCTTTTATTATTTCCGGATATAAAGTGATAAAGACTCTATGAACGATCTAAATATGCCTCGTTCCGTCCTGTTCACCGTAGGAGGGTTTCTTTCCCTTCGATTCCCAAGTAAACAAAACGTGATCTTGCAATTCCATAAGCTAACCACTTTTCGGAAACCCACCTGTTAAGGCCCCAACACATTTGACCACTTCTTGAAGTTCGGTGCCGGCTCGTTTGTTGTGGTGACGCGGTATTTTTGATCTTAATGAGTTTTGTAGGAAAGGGACGGTTGTCCGGCAAAATCAAAATCTTTCCGTCAAGTAGATTGGATTGCTTAGGGGCTGTGCATATATAATGTTATCAACTTTTTGGGAATTTTCTGGACCACCTCCCCCCCTTTTGATATCATACGTAATCATCTCTCGCCCCCCCCCCCCCGGGTAAATGATAACGTTATCAATGTCGAAAAAAATTTTCGATTTTACAATTTATTTCTTTTGTTTGGAGTGATATACAAAACTGGTTATATTTATATTTAGCACACTTTATTGATTCAGATGAAAAGAAGTCAATAAAATATCACTTTCTATCAAATAACACGCAAAAGAAATAGTTGCTATTTAAAAATATTCTATAACAGCTTATTGTTACATAATGCTTCAACAGTAATAGTGTCTTATTGCACTTGCCCTGCACGAAGGAATGGGGGAGAATATAAATTCTAATCAACAAAATAAGTGGAAAACATTCATTTTCTTTTATTTATTAGCAAACTCAAGCTTCAATACAAATATACTTTAGATATAGTTTCGCGAACCGAACAGTGATTATATATGCATACACATGACAGAAGAATATGGATTGCAAACATTAAGGTATACCATATTTCAAAATTCGATAATATTATTATAATTTAGTGTTATTTTAGTGTATTATAATATTATTATAATTATAATAATTTTGTATTTTCATAATTATAGATAACAAACTAAAAAAAAGATACATACTATTTTGAAGCAAAGATCATATTACAAATTAAAAAAATAACATTTTGGTTGGGTAAAAAATGATATCGATATCAAAAGACAACCCCCCCCCTCCCCCTAGAAATATCTAACGATATCACGTTCCAGACCCCCCCCTCCCCCTTAAAATGATAACGTTATATTTGCACAGCCCCTTATCTCCCGATTCTTTTGTTAATTCCCCTCGTTTCTATTCTGAAGAAACCGCAAATGGATCCTATACAAAAGACTTCCCCACTTTTTCCAAGATTTCAGTTGAAGGGAAGAATACTGCAATTTGAACGCAAGCCTTACAAGCGAAACTGCACTCCAATGTCGCCTCTTGCCCAAGCGATTTGCTCCGAGTCTGTTTTGGAATGCAGGAGGTGTGCAGCAAGGTCGACCGGTTCGCCCCCACGCCTGGCCCACGTTCGGGCTTCGAAACCCACGTGATTTCCGTCGTTTTAACCGAACTTCTCTTAATTTGCTGTATTACGCATGCATTTCCCTATAGTCGACGATGCTAATGTATCCCGAAGAAAAACAAAGAAAGATGCAAAAAGTTCAAGTTCAAACGCGAGTATTTATTGGTCAAGTGCGTGTGCTGATGTCCTGTTCGCAACAAGATGAATTGTTTTAGATTCCTATCTTGTTGTAGATTAGATTCGCATTGTCTATAAGAAGGACGGATGTTTGTTAATCTACGAAAATATAAACCCAAACTAAAATGCATAGTAACATATTTAGAGTAAAGATGATTATGTAAAGCATTCTTAAACTCATGTACATGACTGCCTATTTCTAAGCCTATTTAAGGCTGTTCTCCAGTGGCGCAGCCAAGGGGGGGGGGGGGTTAAAACCCCTACCACAGCTAAGAAAGATCACTAAAATTGCCGCTTATAAGAATCAAAACCAAGCTTAATATTTAAACGTTTTGACGTATTTCGGAATCTGCCGTTTTATTGAATCAGATTTCATTTAATAAAATGATTCAATTAAATGGTGAAAAATCTAGTTAAAACTGTGAAAGTGCATATTACATGGATTAGTTAAGTAAAAATTGGTCATTTGAACTAAATCACTTTTCTGAGACGTATTATACTTAAAAGAATGACGATTTCCTGCCAAACAGATGCTCTTTCAGTTTAAGTATTATACAGTGAAAATTGTAATTAGTACTGATTCTATTAACCGGCGATTCAAATAACCGACAAACACCTTTATCAGAAACTCACCCCCCCCCCCCCCTAGAACCGAATTCTGGCGGCGCCACTGCTGTTCTCAACTGCTCTGCTCAATAAGCGCAAAACGTTTTGACACATTTACAAATTCATTTTTTAACGGACAAGATAAAAAATTGGAAGGCCTGACCGTGGAAGCGATTTCGAATTGAATTTAGTTTTCCATTTTATGACAATTAAACTACCTACCGAGTTATGGGTGAAACCAAAAATGCAGGTGCTTTTCATGTCCAAAACTTTGATATGTATATTTTTTTTCAATAAACATACAAAGAAATTCCAAAATTTTTTATGCCATCTTTCAGAAAAAAAACTATTTTTAATTAGTCTAAAATTTGATTTAGCCAATTTTAATGTAATTAATGCATTATTTATGCAATTTATCCATTCTTATCTATGAAACTTAGCTGCCCAAATAATTGGAGAGACAACTTCAAACAGATTATAATTCTAAACGTTATGAACAAAACAATATTTATCTATTTTTATTTAATTAACATATATAGTAGTTTTATAAATTTGTAATAATGAATTACGATATGTATTTTTTAACTGTATAAGTTAAATTTAACATTTGTCCATGAAAATGTAACCTCTGTTACTTTATTTACATTTAGCAGAATAAATAATAAAAATTTTGTCTATCAGAGATCGCTACTAATCTATATTGCTCAAAGAACCTTCTAGAAGAGAATACAAGTGCCATTTTCACTTTGTCTGCCACATGTTTAGAGTATAGAGCAGTATTATCAAGTTCTAAGTTGAGTGTCTTTTCTCTTTGTAACTTCTGTTACTCCAATTTTAGATTTAAATAATGTTTTAAAAATAAAATTTCTCTTTAAATCACAAAACTCTAAGTAAAATAAGTTTATTTAAGCAATATAACTATTTTTTAGAATACTATTATTTAAGAAAGAAAATTGTTTTTCCTTAAATGTAACCTCTGTTACAAGTAATCTCTGTTACCATATTTTAGTAATAGATGTTATATAAACAGAGGTTACATTTTATAGCTGAATATAGATTTTTTATGGTAATAATATATATATATTTATTCATAGTACCAAATTTACCTATCATTTTTATCATTTGTTTATATTTATTTTTGCATTAGTAAGTATTATTTATTCAGTTTGTTTACATCTTATAAATTTTTGTAACGTCTGTTACATGAATTTTTCTATTTTATTTTAATAATTGTAAACCGATAATAAACCAAATGTACTTAAAACAAAGAGTATTTTATGAACTTTAAATTCAATTAAAAAAATCCTCTCTTTAAAACTAAAAAAAGTGATAATTATAAACTTTAACTTAGTTTTTTTTTTTTTTTTTTTTTTTTTTTTTTTTTTTTTTTTTTCTGAACGAGATAAAATTACGCACGTAATGATGATTAAATTTTATTATTTAATATTCATCTTTCTATTATTATTGTTTTTAACTAAAGGACATTTTCTCTCTCTCTCTCTCTCTATCTCATCCTCTGTGAGATCTATTCGTAGTGTATATGGCGCGGAGCGCCATAAAGGACATTTTTGCTAAAGTAAAATATAAAAATTATATCTTTTGTTAAAGTATTTCTATCATAAATTAAGCAAAAATTGTCTGGTAACAGAGGTTACATTTTTTATGCTAGATATGAATTTTAAAAGTTATATTTTAAGTGTAAAATTGTTTTTTTTTTTCTGTGTGGATGCTAATTTTGTACAGCTTAAACACATAATTAAACAATATTATTGTTATTTGGTAAAATCTAGATCCTAAAAAAAAAAAGACAAAATTTTATTTTGAAAAGCACAAAGAAAATTGGTTTCACCCTTACGAACTATTTCGATCACATGATCACCCATTTTTCTCCTGCTTTTCGACCTATTTTTCTGCTTTCGTCGGGAAATATGTTCAAAAACGTGAACTTTGATGGCTTGTTATGAAAGATCTATTGCGTTTGTCAGAAAAGTGAGTGCAATTAGACAGTTTCTGAACAACAAAGCCTGCTAGTTTCATGCATTTCCGAACAAAAATAAATTAAAACTTATGTCACAAAGTTGACTTTTTTGATTTAAGAACACCCTTAACCCTTTAACGTTCATTGGTTTCGCCACGAAACCACAAAATTTTAATTCCGATACGCAACACTGACACCGGTATTTTCATCTGAAAATATCCCTTTTATTTTGTACGTGAAAAATCACGTTTTCTGATTAAGAAATATGTTTGTTCTTAATTACCGATGTCATTCATTTATTTCGACAACTTAGCAATGAAAATGCTATGATCGTTAAAGGGTTAACCGAACTTATCTTACTTTGCTATATTACGCATGCATTTCCGTATAGTCGACGATGCTAATGTATCCGAAGAAAAACAAAGAAAGATGCAAAAAGTTCAAGTTCAAATGCGAGTATTTATTGGTCAAGTGCGTGTGTTGATGTCCTGTTCGTAACATAAGATAAATTGTTTGAGTTTTGTACCTTGTTGCAGATTAGTTTCGCATTGTCTAAAACAAGAATAAATATCTGTTAATCTACAAAATATATAACATAGTCCTGAACGAAAATGCACAACAACAGCTTCTGAGGGAAGGTGATAATAAAAACTGTTCTTTATCTTCAAAAATTAATAAATTTTTGAGATTTAGAAAGTTTTTTACAAAATCAAAGTTTTTTTTTTTTTTTTTTTTTTTTTTGCTAACAGGAACAGGTATTTTAAAATCAACGCAATAAATGTGTTACAATAATGGGAAATTATCTAATTATTATTAAAATGTGAGTGAATTACAAAATATCTATTTTTTTTTAGTTTAGTTCCCAACCTTCATGCATGGAATAAATAATCAAAATTTTAAAATATATTCTTCGGAAAAAATCACAAATAAAAAAAGTACCTTTCTTTATGCTATATTGTAATGGCCTAATAAGAAAAGATACATGAAAGTCTTATTGAACAAATTATTTATAATGTAATAGAGACCCTGAAGCTTTTATTCTCAACAGTAGTTTAATTTAAAGTAAAACATATAATATTAAAGAAACAATATATTAAATAAAAACTTATCTCTTCATGAAAGCTCTAAGAATTTTCCAAAAAAATATCTGATTTTGTAGATGCTCTAGAAAATAAGCAAATACAGCAGCAGAAAAAAACAATTATTCCGAACAGTTTGAGGAAAGATACCATTTAAGGATGCTAGTTAATCAGATTTCTTTGAGTCGTTTTCAAGAAATACGTTTTGGGGTTTTTTTTTTAACTGCTCAATGCTGATACATAGATATAGGTGCTATATATATACACCAATATAGGTGCATTTACTTTAGTACATTATTCAGTTTTCTCAAACCAGAATCTCGATTTATAAAATGCTATCCATTCTCAATGAAACATTTTCAGTAGCGTAATTGAATTTATGCATGCAAGTGTAATAAAATAATATGCAAGTATATACACACATGCATGCAAATGTAACAAATCTCTTACTTTAACGTTAATAATAAAATTGATAATGCATCACGTTGATAATGTTTTGTCACAAAAATATTTGCGAAACAAGAAATTTTTATTTGGAAATGGATTTCACAAAGAAAAACATATTCCGGATTAAGAAAACTGATTGATGCACAATAAAAGTTATTCAGAAACTTTTCCAAAAATCAGTTACAGGAAAAAAACCTTGTTAAAAAAAAAAAAAAAAATATATATATATATATATATATATATATATATATATATATATATATATATATATATATATATATATATATATATATATCTTTAAATCTGGATGATATGTTGATTTCTGGGGTTTCCTAAAACGGTTTTGCGAACAGGAAATTTTTTATTTGAAAATGGATATGATAAAGAAAAACATACCCCGGATTAAGAAAACTGTTTGATGCGCTATATCCTCTTCAGACCTGAGGTACACAAATGTGCATCTTCATTCTTTTCCTCATAAAAACTAAACTGTTCGATTTTTTTGCATTTTTACTTTACTTCTATAGAGCTGAATGTTTTTTGCTTTAAAACAAAACCAATAAATGTCAGCACTGATGAATAATAACTCATAAAATAAGTATTATTTTCATCCAAATTTCGAAAATACCTTCAAGACATTGTGAGCAAGAAAGTAAGAAATATTCGTGATTATTTAACTTAAATGCTTTACAATAAAAAAAAAATTTGAGGATTTGCTGATCATTTACTTGTTTAAAGACCTTAATTTTGTTATATCGTAAATTTATATTACTGATAGTTAAACTGGTGTTTTTAGGGGATTAGTACTTTTATATCCATATTTATAAACCTAAATTACTAGTCCCCTAAAGTACTAATTTCTTAAAAATGACTCTTTGTGTCATCTAGGGTGTCACTTCGATTATGCAAAAGCAATAAATGTATATTTGTAGAGTTACTTTATGCTCAGGTCTGAAGAGGATATAAATCATTCAGAAACTTTTCCGAAAATCACTTACAACCAAAAAAAATTCCTTGTTTTTATAAATTTTTCTTTAAATCTGGAAGATATGTGGATTTCTGAGGTTTCCAAAGATATGGAAGGCTTTTTGTACGCAAAGGTGTCTCGGGAGAAGTTATTGTATGCAGGAATGAGATTTCCGACTTTTTGTATACCAGTATAATTTTAGATAAAATATTAGTTTATTTAATCGGAACATTTTTTGCGACTTAACTAAACAACATTATCTCGAAGATTATATGAAAAAAATCGGAAATCTCATCGCTATGTATGTTTGCGCACGTGATTATTTTGAATTCCCGTGTGTTAAGATTTTTTTTGTAACTAGGGTAACATCCCCAGTAATTGGCAGGCACCAGTGATTGGTACATCCTACAAAAATGTCCTAAAATAAGATTTATATCGTTTTTTAAAAATGCAAGACCATATACCAGTTATATGCTCATTTACTTTACAAATTATAACTTTGATTTATGCTACTAAATGACAATAGTGCCTAGGAAAGAGAAACAATTATGGCTTGTATCAAATTAGCCATTTTTGTTGCAAATGCTTCTTCTCTGGCTAAAGAAAGGCATGCATTTCAATTTATTATTATCTGATTTATAGTATATTTTAAATTTTAATTGACAACAGTTTTGCTTAGTTGAAAAGGGTTACTTTAATTGTGTAAAAGTCTAAGTGCCAATTATTGGTGATTACAGCAACTTTTTATAAATATAATTTTTATAAAAATACTTTTTCAAATATTTTTGCTTTTAGTGGGCAAAATAGATGCACAGATATGCACACTTTGATTTTAAAATATTTGCAAGTCATTATTTTATTTCTTGGTAATGAAAATAGAAGTAAGTTTAAAGACAAATCCTTAATGTGCCAATTACTGGGGATGTTACCCTACTTCTTTAAATTTCAAAAATTTGCTGGTTTCTATGGTTTTTAAATATAAAGAATATTTTTTGGAATCGTGGAGAGTTAGGAATGGGTTTTCTATATTTTCGTTCGCAATTATATTGTTTAGGTTAAGAAGTCTTTTTGCTACCCTAGAGAAAAAATTTCCAACAGCATTTAAACAAAGAGCGTTTTGTTACCGAAAAGAGCAAAAACGAAAAATATTGCATACGGCATATATTATGGAATACTTTTCAACATATTCAGAATACTATTAAAAACAACTTATCAATTTACTTAAGTGAAACATGATGACAAAATGAACAATTTGAAATTTACAAAACGCTTTTGAAAACCAGACTTCTGTTTTTCAAAGTTTCTTTTGTTAAGAAGAAGAAAAAATATTAAAGAATATTGATGCAACATACTAAAAAAAAGTATTCCCTGAGGTTAACTTTTGAAAAATATTGAGTGAGGTGAAAAAGTTTTGAGTAAAATAACACATATAATTTTTCCGATCTGTGTGTAGGTATGTGGGGGAGCGAATGACTAAAGATAATACCATATATTTTCGTGTATAAGCCGAGTATACTACTTTTCAGGAAAAAATCGTCTAAAACAGGAAACGACAATATTAAACAAATGCGATGAATAATACATTGAACGAGATCTGAGCATTTTTTTCCCATATCTAATGGGAAAAAAAATGGGCTCTTCGAAATTATTACTATCACCCACATATCTTCAATAGATCTCCAGTGGTCTTACTTCTATTCTTCAACAATTGAACGTTTTTCTCTTGCACCACAACCTGCATTCTTTGTACTACATTTTCGACGGCCTAGCATAAGATGTCACGTGGAATAGCCTTTACTGATGACTGGAACTACAGTAGAACCCCGCTAATTCGGACCCCGATAATCCGGATCTCCGGATAATTCGGATCGGTTTGGTCATTTTTTTTTTCAAGTTTGAGAAGCGATTGGCTAATTTCCATAACATTAACTTGTTTCATCGTCGTATTCTAAATAAGAAAACTTTTTCTGACATATTTTTGGAATAATTAAGCAAAGTAAACATTATTACTGTCTGCAAATATTCAATAAGTTTAACATAAAGGTGATTTTCTGTTAGTATGTTATATTTTATTTCATTTTTTTTCTAATTCTCCGAATAATCCGGATTTTCGATAATCAGGATTGGGTCCGGTCCCAATTAATCCGAATTATCGGGGTTTTACTGTATTTGTTTTCATGGAATCTTTTTCCCCTTCGTTTCATCAGTCCCCTTATAAATTTTAAAGCAGTTCCGGTTATTAAAATTAGCTACAGGGAGCTCTAAATAGCGTTATTTAAAAAAAAAAATACCCAAATACCCTGTAGTTCAACTGGTCGTAAAACCTCTCCCCCCCCCCCTTTCCCCGATAATTTTAGATAACCAACGTTAAATGATATGAAATGTGCTAGAAAAATGCCTGAAAAATTACCTAACTAATAATGGAAATTCCAGCGGAATCAATTGTGTAAAATCTTTTTAAAAGGATAATCTTTCGTAATTGGTCAATTTAATTTTAGAACTCTCCCTTTAAATCTATAACTAAGCGACATAGAACGATACATAATATACTAAAATCTTCCTCGATAAATTATCCTTCTAACAGTGCAAATCCCATCAAAATTCAATCAGCAGACCTCAAGTTATAAGAAGTCGGAACGAAATTCCTAAGTGCATTTTGTATATAGATAATAGATAGAAGTAAATGATAGCAATTACATTTTAAAAGTCTAATGAAAAAATAATAATGTGATTAACTGTTGTTATATCTTAGATGAATTATAATTTGTTTACATTTTAATCTTTTACTGTTACTGTTACATTACTTTTAAAGTAAACTGACTAGGGAACGTTACAAGGTTTTAAGTTGTGGATTTGGACGAGTGTGGTATCAAAAGACAGATCTCGTCATGAACGTTAAAAAAAATTCAATGGAACTACCGTCCGAATCCAATCGTTTTCGAGATATCAGCATTTGAAGTGTGAAAGATTAAATAAATTGAGATGCAGGTCTATAAATTGCTTGCAAGTCAAACCAGCTTAAGAAAAACATTCTATTTTACACACTATATATATATATGCAGTTTATCCATTACGTCACGCCACACATTTGCCTAAAAATTTGCATAAAACTAAGTGCTGGAAATAACAAAAAACAGACGGGAAAAATCTCCGAATGCAGCCGTACTCGAAAATTTCGTAGAATGCGAAGTGCCTGTCTAAAAGAGGTGAAATAATTGGCAATGTGTGGGTGTAAAGGATTTTGCTCGTAGCTCCGGAAAAGAAATTGGCAGAAGGATTAAAAACAATGCAAAGAAACTTTTAATTTGCGGTCAATTAAAGGGGCTCAGGGGTTGTAAACTTTTCAAAAAATCGATTTTTTTTTATGATCTAGTTTGATTATTCAATTAATTCTTAACTCAATGCAAAAAAACGCATAAAAATATTAGCAATTTTAACGGAGTTATAAGCATTTATGTATCAAAACTTACATAGCCACATCTATATAATTTCAACTTTAAGTCGCGTTTTCTCAAAACTTGATTTTTGACGACTAATACCAAGATTTAAAAAAAAACTATTTGATGGAATGGCTTAATTTTTTTTCATACATATAACATCATAATCTAGATTATGAATTCAGGATATAACTATCACTTAATAAAAACAATATTAAAAAATCTCTCAAATTTGAAAATTAGAAAAAAACCCCAAAAATACAACTTTTTTTTCCATTAAAAATACTCAAAATATTAAACTATCTAAATTATATTAATTCATAATCTAGATAATGATGTTATATGCATGCAAAAAAAAAAAAAAAAAAATTAAGCCATTCCATCAAATAGTTTTTTTTAATCTTGGTGTTAGTCATCGAAAATCAAGTTTTGAGAAAACGCGACTTAAAGTTGAAATTACATGGATGCGGCTATGAAAGTGTTGATACATAAATGCTTATAACTCCGTTAAAAATGCAAATATTTTTATGCGGTTTTTTGCATTGAGTTAAGAATTCAATGAATAATCGAATTAGATCATAAAAAAAATCGATTTTTTAAAAAGTTTTCAACCCCTGAGCCCCCTTAAATCCACAACTTAGACCTGGGGAGGTTCCCTAGTGAGATGAAATCCTCTGACAAATGGCTTTCAATTTCAGTTATTTATGACAGGCATTTGCGAAAATAAAAACTGCCTGACATAAATAGAAGTGAAAATTGCACAAAAATGGCAAAATCTTAAAGCGCTATTAGAAATAAAAGCACTTTCATCAAAAGTAGGTGTAAGTAATTAAATTTAAATATAAGGTTTTATATATTTATTTATTTATTTTGTTATTTTAATAAAACACAAAAAAGAAACCAGTGTCATTAATAAATACCATATCTGGAAACAAATTAAATTACGACGTCATTCCTTACGAAAATTGGTATTGAAAAAAAAAAATCTCTCGTTATCCAATTAAAAATATAGATAGGCATGATTCCTACAACGTCTTGTAAACTGGCAATTATCAGTAATTCGCCATTATTTCATTTTACCTATTATCTCATTTCAAAAAAGGAAAAGAAAAATCTTGTGTCAGGTGCATTATTATTTGTTCTACCCACATTAATGGTGGTCCGAACTTGAAATTACCGGGACGTATTAGAACGAAGGCGTATTTAACCATGTCTTAAATGGTTCGTACGGAAGGATTCGAAATGTTCACGATGGACTTACCCGCCCACTCTTTGCCGAGCCTATTACGCTCGGTGCATTTAAATTAAAGCAAATAATTGTTTTCAAAAATACGGAATAGATACCCATGACTTCTTTTTCTTTAGTCCATTTTTATTCCGTGTTAGAACTAGAAATTTCGAACTTAGATCATCATATCCTTATTCTTAGCTAAGAATAACCCATATATGTACATTCAATATTGTGTATGGTATATTGACATTAATCAAATGATATACAGATACAGCCCTTCATTTTTTGCTTCATTTTGGGAATAACGGATTTTGAACTTATTCTATCAATGATAAATTTCAGAAATTTCAAGCTATGTTTAAGAGATTGTCACAAAAATTGCTCCATACATTTATCTAACACATTCTGCAAATTATATTTCGATTTCGTTGACATATGCGCAGTGAAACATTATTTAGTAAAACTGATCATTTTTCATACAATTTTATTATTTTTTAAATTCTGATTACAAAGGTACTACACTATATGGCCAAAGATGGCCGTCCACTTGCGGTTTTAGACATTTTGTTAAATATCTAGAAAGATACAAGAGGAATTATCCTGAAACCTTAAGTGTACAAATATAATAGTATAAGTCATACATTTCCATGAAGATTTTTTCCCGAAACTCCATAGGGGACCGTCAACAACTTAAAAAATAATGAATATTTTTTGTATAACCCTGTCAAAACTAATGTAGCAAAAGCGCTCAGACAGTAGGTTATTGTTAAGTGGATTATTGTAATAAACTGTGTTTATTTTTATGTCGATAGCATGTATACTCGTAGAAAAATTAAGGTTTTTATAAAAACAGTCCCAAATTTTTCCAATATTTTTGCTTATAATTTATAGAGTTCTTAATATAAAATAATATTCTTTTCTGAAAATATGACAAACAGCATTGCACACAATATACTGTAATCAGAATTAAAAAATAATAAAAATTGTATGAAAAATGAGTAGGTTTCCTAAATAATTTTTCACCGCTTACCCGTCAATGATATCAAAATTTCATTTGCATATTATGTTAGCTAAATATATAGAGCAACTTTTGTAAAAGTCTCAAAATCATAGCTTGAAAACTCTATAAGTTATCGTCTATAGAATAAGCTCAAATCCCGATGTTCACAAAATGAAGCAAAAAAATGAGGGGTTTTATAAAAATGTAGTAGTACGTCCCATATTGTGTATGCTATATTTACACTAATCAATGAATATATGGATACAACCCCTCTTGTTTTTGCTTCATTTTGGGAATAACGGATTTTGAACTTATTCTATCAATGATAAATTTCAGAAATTTCAAGCTATGTTTAAGAGATTGTCACAAAAATTGCTCCATACATTTATCTAACACATTCTGCAAATTATATTTCGATTTCGTTGACATATGCGCAGTGAAACATTATTTAGTAAAACTGATCATTTTTCATACAATTTTATTATTTTTTAAATTCTGATTACAAAGGTACTACACTATATGGCCAAAGATGGCCGTCCACTTGCGGTTTTAGACATTTTGTTAAATATCTAGAAAGATACAAGAGGAATTATCCTGAAACCTTAAGTGTACAAATATAATAGTATAAGTCATACATTTCCATGAAGATTTTTTCCCGAAACTCCATAGGGGACCGTCAACAACTTAAAAAATAATGAATATTTTTTGTATAACCCTGTCAAAACTAATGTAGCAAAAGCGCTCAGACAGTAGGTTATTGTTAAGTGGATTATTGTAATAAACTGTGTTTATTTTTATGTCGATAGCATGTATACTCGTAGAAAAATTAAGGTTTTTATAAAAACAGTCCCAAATTTTTCCAATATTTTTGCTTATAATTTATAGAGTTCTTAATATAAAATAATATTCTTTTCTGAAAATATGACAAACAGCATTGCACACAATATACTGTAATCAGAATTAAAAAATAATAAAAATTGTATGAAAAATGAGTAGGTTTCCTAAATAATTTTTCACCGCTTACCCGTCAATGATATCAAAATTTCATTTGCATATTATGTTAGCTAAATATATAGAGCAACTTTTGTAAAAGTCTCAAAATCATAGCTTGAAAACTCTATAAGTTATCGTCTATAGAATAAGCTCAAATCCCGATGTTCACAAAATGAAGCAAAAAAATGAGGGGTTTTATAAAAATGTAGTAGTACGTCCCATATTGTGTATGCTATATTTACACTAATCAATGAATATATGGATACAACCCCTCTTGTTTTTGCTTCATTTTGGGAATAACGGATTTTGAACTTATTCTAGTGACGATTATTTTCAGAATTTTCAAGCTATGATTTTGAGACTTTCACAAAAGTTGTTCTGTACATATAGGTCACATAATGTCCAAATGAAAGTTTGATATCGTTGACGCATGCGCAGTAAAAAATTATTTCATAAACCTTCTCACTTTTCATACAATTTTTATTATTTTTTAATTCGGATTACAGGATATGGTGTGCAATGTTGTTTGTCACATTTTCAGATAAGAATATTATTTTATATTAAGAACTCTGCAAATTATAAGCAAACATCTTGGAAAATTTTGGGACAGTTTTTATAAAAACCGTAATTTTTCTACGAATATACATGCTATCGACATAAAAATGAACACAGTTTAGGACAATAAGCCACTTAATCATAATCTACAATTTGAGCTCTTTTGCTACTTTAGTTTTGACAGAGTTATCCAAAAGCTATTCATTCTTTTTTAATATGTTGACGATCCCCTATGGAGTTTCGGAAAAAAAATCTTCACGGAAATTTATGATTTGTACTATTATATTTATACACTTAGAGTATTAGGATAATTCCTCATGTATTTTTACAGATATTTAACAAAATGTCTAAAATCGCAAGTGGACGGTCATATTTGGCCATGTAGTGCATGTACAATGTTGTTTATTTTACTTTATAAAAAGAGCATTTTTTTATGTTAAGAACTCTACAAATTATGAGCAAAATTTGGGACTGTTTTTATAAAAACCTTAATTTTTCTACGATTAAACACACTATCTTAATAAACATGAACACAATTTATTACAATAAGCAACTTAATCATAATCTGAAGATTGATCGCTTTTGCTACATTAATTTTGACAGAATTATCCGAAACACGGTCGTTAAATTTTAACTTGTTGACGGTCTCGTATGCAGTTTCGGAAAAAAATCTTTACGGAAATATATGACCTGTTCTATTTTGTTTACACATCTAGAGTTTCATAATAATTCATCATGTAATTTTCTAGATATTATCAAAACGTCTAAAAACGCAAGTGTCCGGGTATTAATAGCCATATAGTGTATATATATCTTCTCTAACTACGAATCTACTGAAAGTAAATTTAGGGGGGGAAATAGGAATAGTAGAAGTTCATTTAAAACCTGCAAGAAAACATAACAATTATATCCTAGGTCACATAGCTTTGGGAAAATCGCATTTTTCCGTTACATACAAATTTCGGTTTGTGTGCGTTCAGGAAAGAAGTTGAGGAACCCTGGAAGTATTTGTCGTTGCAAAAAATATAAAAATATTATTGATAATGATTTTGGGGGGGGGGGGGATGTGGGTCATCATAAGTATAGGTGCAGATTCTCGGTTGCCAGATAGATGCCATGTAGTGACTAATTTTTACTTTCTTCTATCTTTACAAGAGGAAAGTATTGGATTCATGAAAATTTTCGACTTCCGGTTTTCGACGGATTTATACGTTTTAGAAGGTCCTGAACACGTTTTGACTATTTTTAGAAAATATCTGTCTGTGAGTCTGTCCGTCTGTCTGTGAGTCTGTCAGTCTGTCTGTCAGTCTGTCTGTATGTGACAAAAAATTTGTGGGCGCTCTATCTCAAGAACTAATGCTCGAAATTTAATAAAATTTTATATTCAATTAGACCTTGATATGAATTAGTGCCTATTGGTTTTTGGTGAAAATTGGCCTGCAGGTGGCGCTGCTACACTACGATTTTCATGATTTTCAAGATTGCTATATCTCAAGAACTAATGCACAGAATTTCACCAAACTTCAGATTCTGTGACCCCTTGATATACATAGACGCTGATTAAGTTTTGGTGTAAATTGGCCAGCAGGTGGCGCTGCTAAGCCACGTTTTTCATGATTTTCATGATAGCTATATCTCAAGAACTAATGCACAGAATTTCACCAAACTTCAGATTCCGCGATACCTTGAGATACATAGCCGCTGATAAGGTTTTGGTGTGAACTGCCTATAGGTGGCGCTGCCATGCTACATTTTGCTCGATTTTTGCGATAGCTATATCTCAAGAACTAATGCAGAGAACTTCATCAAATTTTAGATTCTGTTACACTAGAATATATAACATAGTTAGACGCTGATTACATCTTGGTATTAACCTTGCAACAGATGGTGCAGCTGTGCTGCATTTTGCACGATTTTTCCGATAGTTATATCTAAACAACCAACGCACAAAATTTCATCAAACTTCAGATTTTGTTACAAAATGACATATAACATAATTACACGCTGATTACGTTTTGTTATAAATCCTTCAACTGATGGTGCTGCTGTGCTATATTTTACACGTTTTTTTTTAAACTAGCTATATCTCAAGAACTAATGCACAGAATTTCATCAAACTTCAGATTCTTTTACACCATAACATAATTAGACGCTTTTTTACGTTTTGGCATAAATTGTCCAAGATATGGTGTTGCTGTGCTACGTTTTGCAAATTTTTTGTTATAACTATATCTCAAGAACTAATGGACGAAATTCCATCAAATTTCAGATTCTGTTAGGTCGTGACATAAATAGATGCTTATTAGGTTTTAGTATAAATTACCCAACATGAGGCACTACTAAGCTCATTTTCTCAGAATATTAATTAAATTTTGCGTTTTAGGCTTTTCGGATACCAGAGTCTCATTAGGCTAGGTCAAATGTTCGAGGAAATTCGATAGTGGGTAACTTTGGGGTCAGCATGTTTTTTTTTTTTTTTTTTTTTTTTTTTTTTTTTTTAATATTAAAATGTACTTATGAGATAGAAGAAAGTTTTGGGATTGACACATCCAACTAGTTTTGATTTGGCAACTAATTTCCGGCATCTAATTCGCTATTCTTTTTGAGAATTTTATGCCCCCCCCCCCCCCCCCCGCGATCATTTGATGTAAATCGCGGTTTTTTTTTTTTTTTTTTTTTTTTTTGCTATTTTTTATGAAATTTAGAATTTTATCGAGATTTTTTTTTACGAAATTTGTGGTTTTTCTGCAATGCTTTCGAGAAAATCACGCTTTGTTGAGATGTTTTGATAAAATTCGCGTTTCTCCTGAAATCTTTTGGCGAAATTCGAGCTGTTTCTCTGATCCTTAGACAAAATAAGCGTTTTTCTGAGATCCTTTGATAAAAACAGTTTTCTTTTTTTCATGATCCTTTAACGAAATCTGCAGCTCTTTTCAGGCATATTTGAGGAAATCCTTATTTTTTCTTTCAATCTCTTGATGAAGATGACGATTTTTCTACAAAGGCTAGATTTCGCGATTCTTGACAAAATTCGCACTTTTTCCTGATCTTTTAATGAAATTTGCAAGTATTCTGATAAAGTTGGTGAAATTCGTGTTTTTCTTTTACGAAATTTGGAAAGGTTATTTCGATCCCGCGGCGAAATTTCGGCTCTTTTCTGCTAACGATTGCCAAAATTAATTTTTTTGGTGACCATTTGTCGAAATTCTTAATTTCCCTGTAACTTCATTATATCCGAATTTTTGGAAAATTCGAAACAGAATCGCTTCTGTGTATATCTCTGGAATAATCTATGGTAAGATTTTTTTTAAAGATATTTTTTTTTGCATGACCTTAAAAAACAAATGCTTGAAATGTATTTTAATTTTTACAGTGCAAAATAATCTCACATAGTCACAATTTTTTTTTTTTTTTTTTTGGCTATACGTATATACGTATTTTTATATGACAAAATTAAAGTAAGACGTATTGTTTTCTGAATATTCCCCACTGGCACTAATTGCTTAGCTTATTCTTATAGATATTTTTTAGCTCACAGGCTATTAAAGCCTGGGAACTTGTGTTCCCGCCCGTTCTGTATGCATGTATGTACGTGCGTGCGTACATATGTAACGCAGTAACTGATGATGAAAATATCCGATTTACTTGAAATTTTGAATCTATTTGTATTCTGATAAGACGCTTCCCTGAATAGTATTAGGTGTTCATTGGATAAGTATAAAAAGGGGAAAAGGGGGGGGGGGGGCTAATGACCTTCCCCTTTATTTATATAAATGGGTTTTTCATGCAGAATTATCAATTTTCGCTCAAAATTTAGATATAGGATCATTCTAATGAGACGCCTCCGTGATTAGCATTAGGTGTTCATTGGATAAGTATAAAGAGGGGAAACTTGGGGGAGCGCTAATCCACCTCCCCTTAATTTATATAAATGGGTTTTTCATGCAGATTTATCAGTTTTCGTTCAAAATTTAGATATAGCATCATTCAGCTGATGCGCCTCCGTGATTAGTATTAGGTATTCATTGGATAAGTTTAAAGAGGGAGATCAGGGACTAATGCCCCTCCCCCCTTAATTTATATAAATGGGTTTTTCATATAGAATTATCAGTTTTCGTTCAAGTTTTAGATATAGGATCCTTCTGGTTTGGCGCCTCCGTGATTAGTATTAGGTGTTCATTGGATAAGTATAAAGAGGTGTAGGGGGGCTAATGCCTTCCCCTTATTTTATATAAATGGGTTTTTCATGCAGATTTATCAGTTTTCGTTCAAAATTTAGATATAGCATCATTCAGCTGATGCGCCTCCGTGATTAGTATTAGGTATTCATTGGATAAGTTTAAAGAGGGAGATCAGGGACTATTGCCCCTCCCCCCTTAATTTATATAAATGGGTTTTTCATATAGAATTATCAGTTTTCTTCAAGTTTTAGATATAGGATCCTTCTGGTTTGGCGCCTCCGTGATTAGTATTAGGTGTTCATTGGATAAGTATAAAGAGGTGTAGGGGGGCTAATGCCTTCCCCTTATTTTATATAAATGGGTTTTTCATGCAGATTTATCAGTTTTCGTTCAAAATTTAGATATAGCATCATTCAGCTGATGCGCCTCCGTGATTAGTATTAGGTATTCATTGGATAAGTTTAAAGAGGGAGATCAGGGACTATTGCCCCTCCCCCCTTAATTTATATAAATGGGTTTTTCATATAGAATTATCAGTTTTCTTCAAGTTTTAGATATAGGATCCTTCTGGTTTGGCGCCTCCGTGATTAATATTAGGTGTTCATTGGATAAGTATAAAGAGGAGGAACATCCCTCCCCTTGATTTATATAAATGTATTTTTCATGCAGAATTTATGAGATTTCATTCAAATTTTAGACATAGGATCATTCTGATGAGGGCACCGCCATGATTAGTTTTGGGAGTTCATTGGATAAGTCTAAGAGGGAGGAAATGGAAGATACCCCCTTTAAGAGCCCACAATAGTCACAGAAAAATTACTCAAAAAGACCCGGATGACCATGTAAAGTCTATGGGAGCGTTCTTTTCTAATATCTCGCTCAAATTTTAATATTTTTGCATGATTTTTTTGCACAAGATAGCTGAGGGCAATCCACAACCGGGCTAGTTTTTACTTTTTCAATTTTTGTTTTAGATTTTCTTTAAGAAATTACTTTAACTTTCGAAACCGGTTTAAACCTGTTCTGAAACTGAAACTATCGTAATATAAAAAAATGTATAACCAAAATCGAAAAAGTAAAAACTAGCCCGGTTGTGGATTGCCCTCAGCTATCTTGTGCAAAAAAATCATGCAAAAATATTAAAATTTGAGCGAGATATTAGAAAAGAACGCTCCCATAGACTTTACATAGTCATCCGGGTCTTTTTGTGTACTTTTTCTGTGACTATTGTGGGCTCTTAATTTAGTTTAATGAGTTTTTCACGCAGAAATTACTGATTTGCTTCAATTTTTGGATATAGGTCCATTCTGATAAGGCACTTCCCTGATTCTTTTTGTGAATTCATTAGATAAGTATAAAAATGGGATCAGTGGGATTACCCGTCTTAATTTAAGCAAATGTTTCTTCTCGAATAATTAACCGATTTGCTTCAATTTAGTTTTCAAAACCTCTATCTTAACAGGCTCATAGTTATGAGAAATTACAACCCCTAGTTAGATATGGGGCTCTTTTGTTAAGTATAAAGAGGGTCCTTGCGATTGCCCTTCCCCCCCCCCCCACCCCCTCTTAAATTTCATGAATGGGATTTTATGCAGAACTATCCGATTTGCTTTTAATTTTGGATGTAGGTTCTATCTCATAAGGCGAATCTCTGAATAGTTTTGTAAATTTAATGATTAAGTATAAAGGAGGGGGATGACTCTTCTTAAATTATATAAATGGGTTTTTATCAGTAATTTTCCGATTTGCTCTGAATTTTGGATATAGATTTTTTATATGATAAAGCATGTACCTGATTAGTTTGTGTGTTTCAATGGTTAAGTATAAAAAGGGGAAAAGGGGGGAGCTATTTTCCCTCCTTAATTTGTTTTTGAACGGTATTAATCTTTGAAAATGTAAGGCGGTAATGTATAATTAGTATGCGTAGCTTGTGAGCTCAATGCCATCAATTTAACTGGGCAATATACTTTTTATTTTTTCTTACCTCTATCTTGACAAATTTTATTTTCGAATAATATTTATATTACACTTAATTTAATTCCAAATATTAAAAAAATGTATGATTAAATGAAATGTACACATTTGATGTAATAACAATTGCCTAGCAATCGAATTTCATAGCATATTAAGAAGAGAAAATTGTATAAAATCAGGCAAATTCGACATTTTTAAAAATTAGATTTTCTGAATATTTGGCAAATAGCATACACTTAGAAACAGACAAATGATCTAACTCTAACGGTATTAATTTCGGCAAGTGTTGAATTCAGACACTTTTCTCCGGGTGGGACTTCAGTGGCTCCGGGGGGAGGGGGGACATTATACAGTTCCAGGTTGGAATTGTACTTTTTGATCCTTGAAAAAGTAAAATTTCAAATTTTCCAGGGGGGATATTTCATTGCTCCGGGAGGGGGAAGAATGTCCCCCCCAGGCCATCCCCTGAATTCAACCTTGATTTGGCTACAGAAGAAAATGAGCAATAATTGAATTCTTAAAGTTTACAAAATTATCAAGTATAAAAACTCGGGTGAAATCAGATAAAAATTAAAATGTCTTGCAAAATTGGCCTACACTTGAAGCCCCTAATCTAATATGAAGTTTTACTAGTGAGAAAATTATATATATTTGTTGTTGCAAGTTTCCAATTAAATATAATATATCTTCATGCCTGCTTCAGAACTTATGTATAATTAATTATTAATTATTTTAGAAACTTTTAAATCGTTTTATAGTAGAATCATTTTACTCCGCACTGAAAGAAGTAAAAATGAGTATATTCTGCTGGTGCTGACATCTTTTGCCAATATTATTAACTAGAGATAATTTTAATGCTGCTATCTAGTGATAAAATCTGAAAGATAAAATGCTATGACAATGACAACTGAAACCCTTGCTTATCAAAGAAAATAAGTATGGCAAGGGCAAGTGATTTTTTTTTTAAATAAACATTTTCGTGGCCTTTTTTTTTTCTATTAATAGCACGTCTTTATATTTAGTTACTATTATTCTGACTTTACAATTTCTATTACTATTATTTGCATGAAATAATGATAACATAGTTTCATCATTTAATAACAAAAAAAAAAAAAAAAAAAAAAAAAAAAAAAAAACTTGAGGATTTTTACATTGTTGCTGAAATTTTCGATTGAAACATTCATTTCGTTCTTAAGGCCCCTGTCCCTGCCCGCGAGGACACTCACGAACTAATGCTTTTCTATGGAGAAGCATTTTTTTCTAATAACTCTTTCTCATTTTAACATTTTTAAATACAATCGAGTCTCTCTATAACGAAACTCCATACATCGAATTTCTCTATATAACGAATTTTTAGTAGGAATGGTCCCCTTTTCGCAGGATTACATTAAAAATAGTCTCCATATAGCGAAATATCTATCTCCATATAACGAATTTTTCCATAAATTGGTCTTAGTTTATTCAGTTTAAAAAAAGCTTCGAAATCATATGGAATAAATTTTCCACCACTTATTTTTTATTCATTGTTCAGTGCTAAGTTTTATATATATATATACATATATATATATATATACATATATATATATATATGTATATAATGTAACGTCTTCAGGTGTTTGAGTCGTGGTATAATAAATGGGACTCGGGAGCCTCTTGTTGGATCGAACTCGTTTATTTAGCCGCACATTTTACAGATGGAGTTCGCGAGTCCGGTCGGAGATCGCCCGAGCCCTTTACGGTGATTACGAAAGTTTACATGGCCGGAGGTTAGGCAGGCTCCCTCAAATCTGCAAAATCTCTCGTTTTTCGCGCGTGTTCTCGCTAATATGTTAGGGATTGTCATATTTTCCAGCAGAGGGCAGAGTTGTGAATTTGGGAGGACCATTTAATTTAATTGGTTAAGAAATATCTGGGCAATCTGACGCAATTTAGGCGCGGCTGTCCAGGGCTGCATGCTGATCCTACAAATTAAGAATTGCGCTTATCTAAGCATTTTTATTCTTAAAGAACATCCAAAAATGATCTCTGAAAGTAATAAATGTTAGGCTGGGAAAGAAAGTTACCAGGGGCAAAAATAGCTTTAAGCTTCAGAATTAAAGTTAAAAATATTAATTGGAACTTTAAACTTTTGAATTTTAATTTTAAATTAAAGTTTTAGAAAGGGGTTAGCTTTTATCCTTTCATATCCCCCCCTCCAAGTTGAGGTCCACCAGATTTGCCTGCAAATCTGGGGGGACTCCCTAGGAAAATGGAGAAGACAAAATTGGATAAGAATTTACTTATACAACGCTAAATTTATAAGGTTAATATTAAAGTTAAATCTAAAGTAAATTTAATGTTAAAGGAAAGTTTTCTAAGATGTGAGGACTGAATTTTTCTGCTGGAAAAAATATTTTTAAAATTTTAATTTTAAGACCTAAATTTTAAGGAAGTAAAATGATGATTTCAAATTTTTATACTAAAAGTTTGGGATATGGCTCTCGAGACGACCTGACCGAACTTTACATAGGAATTTAAAGCATAATATATGACATAAAATATAAAAATGTAAACATAACGAAAAGCTGAAAAGAAATAATAATTCTGGAAATGTCCTGGGAAAATACAATTATAACATTATACAGTTTAATGTTTCGACCATATTTCTTACTTGGAAGTCTTCTGGTCATTAAGTTTGTGCTTTTTAAATTAAAGTCTTTAAGCACATATTTCACATTTTATGTAAAATTAAACTGTAAAAATATAAATATATGTAGAAATATGATATTGGAAATACACATAAACATAGAAAATGTAAAAAAATCTTTTTCATAAAATTTGAAAATTATGTTATCATAAAAGGACAATAATACAGGTAATATTAGAAAATGATAAATATAAAAGTACACTGACATATGATTACTGGGGAAAATATATGTTTTGTGCACAAAATATTAAAATAATAAAAATATTGGAAAATGTGGAAAATTGGAAAATACTAAAAATATGTTGGCAGTAAATGGATAGTAGGATAAAAGGTGGTGGAGGTACATTTATAAAAATAAAAGAGGATATAAATATGAAATATAATAAAAATATTGAAATACCTATAAAAATAAAGAAAAAATAATATAAAATGCTATTTACATTGTTAATCCTAAACCGTGTACGGTTTTAGCATATCCTAAACCATTAAAGGTTTTAGCAAATCCTAAACCTCAAGGAGGTTTTAGCAAAAAGAAAAAAAAAAAAAAAAGAAAAATGAGCTTTAGTTTAATTGTTGGTATGAAGATGCAGATGCAGTTTATCTATAAGTAAAGGTATTTATTATTTTGCAGACTGAGATATGTTTTTCCCAGTGGATTAATAAACCCAAGTTACAATGTAAACCACATCTACATTTCACTGTTAGCTCATAAAAATTTCCTAAGAAAAAAAATTCTAAGAGCATTTTTCCTTACAAAGGCCAGAACGCTCTTAGTTTTCCTTACGAATTCTTATGCAAATAGCAAAAATCTTTAAGTTTTAAGGTTTTTACTACTGCAAAGGGAAAAAATGAAATAAGAAATAAAAAATAATTAAGTAAAACAAAAAAAAATAAATAAATTAATAAACTCTGATTCAAAACAAACAGGCCAATGATCCAACATTTAAAGCACATGGGCAACTTATTGACATGTTTGTTGTTATTAATGGATACTTATATTTTTATTGAGGGCCCGAGTATCTCTTGTCAATAGTTGCCACATTTGCTGATATGGTAAGTCATTGAATCCTTTTTGTTTGCAGAGGGATGTTTTCTGGTTGAATTTAATAAATAAAAAAAAAAAATGTTTTAAAGACTTAATGGGCTGGAACCATGGTCATCTTTAAAAATTTAATGGGTGGTGTTAGACATTAGTGGACTTACCACGGTTAAAGTGGGGTTACCACGGTCATGTCTAAACCAATGGCTTAATTGTTTGGAAATATTTTTAACATGTTTTTTAAAAATTGACAGGGGTGAAATACCTGTTCTTAAATTTGTTTTAATGAAATGGGGAATGTTAAAAATGGAATAATAAAAAATGGTTGGGTGGCCAACTCACTGGGTGAACTGGGGAAGGAACATAATATATTTTTAAAATAATGCTAGGTAAAAATACTAAATTAAAACTCGAATATTAAAATATATCATAATATAAAATGTAATATTTGGCTATACAAAAATCTAAACTGGGTAATAAGTTGTGTAAAATTCTATAGGTAGAGTGACATATTTGGAAAAAAAAATGGATTGAACTTTTCTCATTATGTACAAATAAAACACTTACCAACACAAAAAGGCTCAAAATATGGAATAAAATAACACATAAACTGACACAAACCTCTATTTACAAGTATGTGGAAATCTGAATGTGCTCATCTAAATTTATAAAATAGGAATTAATAAAATAGGACTCTAAATGTATGCAAAACAGGACACTAAATGTTGGACATAATCAAATTGCACGTGTATTATTGATAATATTTAGTTCAAAAACATAAAAAACAATTGTCTTTATTTTTTGGTGATCGCACGTATGCTTCGCCGGATGAATAAGAAAACAAAAATACTGTCATTTTAATTTATCACAATTTTAACGCGTATGTAAAATATCAATCACAAAATTTTCTAAAATGCAAATTATAAATCTTAAATTCCACAAGAAATAAAAAATAAAGCTAATAAAAATTTAAAAATAAAAAATATGAATTTTGTTAAAATCTTTAAAATCCCTTTAATACAGTAACATCCCTTTAAATAAATTACTTTAGAACTCCATGAACGCTGTCAAAATTTTAAAATTTTCACTCTGATAACAGTATTTTTTTTTTTTTTTTCATTATTAAATACTTTTCATTCACACAAACACTTCCATTCCATGGTACTTTCGGCAATAACACATTCATAGTCAACATAAAATAGAAAATAAAAACATTGTTTAATGTAAAATAAAACTTTTTTTTTTATGAGAATGAGAATATTTCTTAAAATAAAATGATGGAAATGATAAATCTGCATTTTTATCAATGTTAATAAAAAAGGTAAAAAGGTTAAAGGAAAAATAAACACATGTCCTGCACAATAAAACTTTTTTTTTTCTTGTAATTAAAATATTTTATAAAATAAATAATGCAAAAAAGAAATCGGTAGGGTAACACATTCAAATGATAACATAAAGATAAAAGGAAAATACGTAATTTTTCACCAATGAGATGTAATCTTCAACAAAAAATAACGTCAATGTGAAAGAAAAAATAAATAAAAAGCATGCCTGTAAATTAATCCAATTTTTTTTTTTTTTTTTTCTCTTAAGAAAGAAAAATTTAATATTTACAAACTACTAAATTACTATTTTTTTGTTGTTGTTGTTTTTTCCATTTCAAATAACTTTTAAGGATAAATAACTAAATAAAACATTCTAGTCCATCATAGATCATCATTTGTCCGGTAAAAAGTAAAAATAAATTTCCACATCCTAACTCTTGACTGAATCATCTGTACGGTGATAGAAAACGGAGATCTCGACCTTTGCTCTCCTGAAAACCATATGGTCGTAAATCTGACTCACTTCCGCGAAATAAAGTTCGGTCCATTCTGCGACTCTGCTTGGAGAAGAGAAAAAATACATCACTTGAGATTGTTCGTTTTTGCTTTGATTGTTAAAGAATCACATCTTAATATTTGTGGTTTCTCATTCAGTTCAGTTGAGTAGGGGAAAAATTCCAAATGTTATTACCAAACATAATTAACATTAAATGTTAGTACGCATAAGTGATAAATTGTTCACAACACACTTAATGTTTTTTTTTTCTTTCTTTCTTTCTTTCTTTTGACGATTCTTCTACGATTATTTGAAACGCGGATAATTTCTATCTTTTTCAGCAGAATAGTTCACCTGATCTCCCACAAGCATTGAGAGGAAGGAAAAAAAAAATCTTTCTCTGAATAAATTCCTTTTTGCTCCACATTAACTGTGATTTCCTTGGGAGAAAACTTTTCGTTCTGCATATGAATGTTCGCGGCTTGGTGGCAAGGCATAGGGATTTTTTCACGGCAGGTAACTGTCATGCCGACTTTTTATATAATGTAACGTCTTCAGGTGTTTGAGTCGTGGTATAATAAATGGGACTCGGGAGCCTCTTGTTGGATCGAACTCGTTTATTTAGCCGCACATTTTACAGATGGAGTTCGCGAGTCCGGTCGGAGATCGCCCGAGCCCTTTACGGTGATTGCGAAAGTTTACATGGCCGGAGGTTAGGCAGGCTCCCTCAAATCTGCAAAATCTCTCGTTTTTCGCGCGTGTTCTCGCTAATATGTTAGGGATTGTCATATTTTCCAGCAGAGGGCAGAGTTGTGAATTTGGGAGGACCATTTAATTTAATTGGTTAAGAAATATCTGGGCAATCTGACGCAATTTAGGCGCGGCTGTCCAGGGCTGCATGCTGATCCTACAAATTAAGAATTGCGCTTATCTAAGCATTTTTAATCTTAAAGAACATCCAAAAATGATCTCTGAAAGTAATAAATGTTAGGCTGGGAAAGAAAGTTACCAGGGGCAAAAATAGCTTTAAGCTTCAGAATTAAAGTTAAAAATATTAATTGGAACTTTAAACTTTTGAATTTTAATTTTAAATTAAAGTTTTAGAAAGGGGTTAGCTTTTATCCTTTCATGTATATATATATATTACTTCTCTCCTTGTTCTTTAAATCCAACGAGTTCATCCCACTTTTCAACATCCTTCTGAAAACAGAGTCAATTGGATTGTTACACATATAAGAGAGGAATCAATGAGAGGCACATAAGAGAAGCCTTCAAATGGAGGAAAATGTCAACAACAATTTTTCATTCCTTGCTAAAATTTGAACATTTTAGAGCGCAACAATTTAAAAATTAAAACAACAAAAAATTACATATTTCTTCGTCTGAAATTAATGGAAGTCTTCCTTATTTGATTTTCATTAAGCTTTCAAATAAATGTCTGTTCTCTGTTTTGAAACAGCTTAAATAATTAAGAAAGAGAATATTAGGTTAATATTTATAGTTAAACATGTCAAATTCTTAATTAAAAAGATTAAAAATAATATTTGTTCAAAATTTACACATTAAATACGATTCTTAACACCATTCTCTATACATCGAATTTTTTACTGGAACGATGGATTTCGTTATATAGAGACTAGGGATGGGACGAATAGTGATTTGGCCGAATAGCCGAATACCGAATATTCGGCCAAATTTTAGGCCGAATACCGAATATTCGGCCGGCCGAATAGTAAAATTTTTTTTCCAATAAAGAAAATAAATTTTGATTATATATAATTTAAAAAATAAGAGCTCATTAATAATTATTACTCTTAAATGTGCTTTTAAATGTATTTTTAAATTTGAAAAACTTATTTTAACACAAACAAATTATGAAATTGCATTATATCCTTTATTCTAATGTACATCAAATTGATTATCAGTAAGTCAAGATGGGAAAATATTACCATTAAAATATGAAGAATGTACTTCACTTTTACTATCAATTGATACTTCTCGTATCCAAAATCAATAATATTCTTAATCTCTCTCTCTCTCTCTCAGAACTCACAAGGACATATTTTCTGAAATAACCTTTAAAGAAGTAAATTTGATCATTTAGAGTTTGTGTCCCTAGTGATAAGCAAATTTGTAAGAATGAGACTGTTCTGAAATCAGATGCCAAGCGTTAAATTACAAATTACGTTAAAGCAAAAGATTATGCTTAAAGTAGAATGCATATGTTAACAAAATCTTTGACATTTGAATCGGCGCATACAATATTCAACTTCAATATTCCACTTATTCAACAAGCATTAAAAGGATAAACAGAAATTGATAACAACATGAAGGAAGGAAGATTAAATTAAAAATATATACATAATAATGTTACATATTTAAGTCAGTAATTATGCAAATAATTATTTAAAAGTGAAAACTATAGAATGAAAAAATTATTTTGTTGAGTGTTTAAAATTTATGTTAAAATATTTATAAAACCATCTTCATAAAGCAAGTTGTGTCATCTAATGTGTATCAAGTTTGACACCAGTTCTGCTTTCAGATGTGCCGTTGTAGTTGGAATGGTGATATATTATATTTAATTTTGAAAATGAATCTTCATTAACACACCTAGTGAATAAATTTTTTCATTTCTTACTTTATAGAAAATAAGTTATGAATTTCAGAAGAGCCTTTTTTATATGTGCATGGAATTTGCAGACATTAAAAAATATTCGAGTGTTTTAGAATAAGGCAGTATTTTTATATTTTGAATTGTAATATATCATTCTCTAATGATGACATTTCCCGTATAATTAAATCTCCAACTTGGGCAGCATTTTCTAGCCCTCCAAGCGTCTTGCAAATGGGTAAAATTGTAATGTTGTTTTCTCTTCATTTTGTCTTAAATCCTAATAAAATATGATTCTTTCAATATTACATAAAAAATCATATTTAGGAACATAAATGTAATCCTTGAGAGTCTTAATCATTCTTCAATGCTTTGAAAATTCATTAAATTTATTGAATTATAATATCTTAATCACTGCTTATATTGCAGTGAAACCTGGAGCTTAGTGTACGGAATATTACGGGACAAACGCTTAGAGGGCTAGAATATCACTAACTTTTATAGAAAATACAGAAAGACTGTATATTTTTTATTTTTAGTATCTGAATAACTCTATATTTTGTAAGTAAGAGTAAGAATGACTTCATAAATGAAGTAGCCAATTTGGATTAGAGGAAAAAAAAATGCAAGAATGAAATTCTTTAAATCCGAAATTTATTTGGCAAGATATCTTTCACTATTCGGCGAGATTTTAGAAATATTCGGCAAGATATCTCTAAATATTCGGCTACAGGTATTCGGCCGAAGTATTCGGTCAACAAGCCTTCAATATTCGGCCAACCGAATATTCGGCAGAAGGGCCGAATAGGCCGAATACCGAATAGTGGCCGAATATTCGTCCCATCCCTAATAGAGACTCGACTGTATATATATATATATATATTTCTAATTCTTCGTTTTGGTCTATTGCTTTATTGATAAAATCCATTGGTGAATCTTGTCTACTTTTAATGGTATTATATATATATATATATATATATTCATTGGATAGCTGAGGTCCATCTCAAGATCGCTTCTTGATTACTTTTTCGATTTTGGTTGCAAGTCTTTCTTATAAACTTACTTTCACTTTCTGAACCGGTTCTGAAAGTGAAAGTATTTTTATAGAAAATACCTGCGACCAAAATGGAAAAAATAATCAAGGAGCGATCTCGAGAGGGACCTTGGCTATCCAATGCAAAAAAAAAAAAAAAAAAAAAAAAAAAAAATTCAAAGTGAGAAAGAGTTATTAGAAAAATGTTTCTCCATAGAAATAGCATTAGCTCGAGAGTGTCTTCGCAGGCTGGGACAGGACCCTTAAAATTGCATGCGTCGAAATTAACAAAAAAGAAAAATAATTTTCAAGCATACATTATGAAGTACTTTCCAATGTATTAAGAATATTGCCACAAAACTTCATCATTTAATAAACTTCATCATACATATATATATATGCCTTTTAAATCAAATGGATTAAAGGTTTATATTTTAAATGAAATTAATGCAATGCGAATGATGTCAATGTAAACAATATTTGGCGATTTATCCCATTGCTAACCTAAAAGTACTCTATTTTTTTTAGTTTTAATATAATAAGCGTAGTCATTAGTTTTTTGTTCCAGGTTTGTATTTTAAAATTATTTTAGAAAAATTGATTTGATAAATTGTTAATCCTTTTTTTTCTCTATTTTTCAAAATTAAATCTCAACATCGCATAATTTAAAACTTTACGCCGTTCAACATAGAAGACGTATTTTCAAATCTAAAGTGTTTGAAAATTGTATCTCACTTCACTTACTCTTTATGATTTTTTAAACCAAATAGCTTGATTGTGGAATAATAGTATTTGAATATTTTTATCAATTATTTCAATTTTTAAGGGAAAACCACGATTCTAGCCTACCGTTCTAAGATGGGCTAGTATAAAAATAAAAACAACCAGATTTTATATAAACAATAAATTCGGCTCATAAGTGTATAAAATAGCTGTTAAAAATTTAAATTAAAATTACATACTACTTACAATACAAAGTAGAATACTTTTCCAACAGTTTCGAATAATAATACCTGTTCATCATCAGGTAAAAACAATGAGAGATAAAAACTAATTCGCCACAAATTTGTCTCTTTAATTTTTTATCTCTCATTGTTTTACCTGATGATGAACAAGTATTATTTTTCGAAACTGTTGGAAAAGTATTCTACGTTGTATTGTAAGTAATAAGTTAATTTAATTAAAGTTTTTAGCATCTATTATATCCACTGATGAGCCGAATCAATTATTTATGTATTATAAAACAATGTAATAGGTCTTTTTAGTAATAACACCCAGATTTTAATCAATGCAAATTTATTTCTTAAAACTATTGTGATATATTATTGAATTGCAGGTCATCGATTGGTGTATGACTTAGAAAAGCGATTGTTTCTGATATTTAGTGAATCGAGCACGATGTCCATTTGGCTGGAAACTTGCTGAAGTACACCTTATTGTCGAGGTCGTAAACGAAGAATTCGCCGCTAACATTTTTCCGGTTGTAACTCACCCTGGTGACTGGTACCACACGAAGACACTGCCTCTGAAAAAAGTAAATAAATGCATTATATCTTTTGGCGTTCAAGCATTTGTACAAATAATAAAAGGCAATTGAAAGAATTTATTGAAAAGCTATTTCATAAACTGCGAGTCCAATTTTTTTTTTAATGTACTACTATAATAAATAAATAAATACATTATAACATTTGGCGTTCAAGCATTTGTACAAACAATAAAAGGCAATTGAAAGAATTTATTGGAAAGTGCCTCATAAATTGCGAGCCCAATTCTTTTTTTAATGTACTACTATAATAAATAAATAAATACATTATAACTTTTGGCGTTTAAGCATTTATACTAAAATAAAAGACAATTGAATCAGTTATTTCATACAAAGTGCGAACTACTTTTTTCTTGAAAACGTGTCTGGTCCCTATACTACAACTTCAATTTAGTGTTTACTCTGCAGTTAACTATAACTTCACTGCTGCTTCATATTAAGGCCTGAGCTCTGACACAAAAAATGGCAGCTATCTTAGTGGGATTTTTTTTTCAGCGTTTGTATTGTCATATTTGAATGTAAATAATTTTATAAAGTTTTTTTCAGCTTTATTTTGTGAGATTCAGTATTTCAAAGAAAACTTTTGGAAAATACTAATGCATAGCTTCTAATTTTTATGCATTTTTGCTACCACTAAAAATGTACAGATTTCCCATTTGTTTAATCATAAGATTTCGACGATTAAATCACACTATAACACCTCCAGTCGGCGTTGTGTGGTAGCGGGTCGAATAGCGGCAAGAGGCTGGATCAGATTTCATTAGAATTTATTAAGTTCTTACAAGGAAATCAGTTTCCGGTTATAACAAAATAAATGATGGGTTCGTCACAACAGATTGAAAGGATTGTTCATACTCCGTTTGAAATGACTTTACCGCCACTCGTTAATATAATAAATGTTTATCCGGAGTTGTTCTCCACAAGTCCTTTACCATAGGCGTTAGCTGCCTACTAATTTGTTTACAAGAGTAAGACACCGGTCACTACTCTCTCTGTATCCGAGGAGCAGACTCCATCGTCTCAACGCTCAGCATCCGAAAAAACCAGTCCCGCTTAGAGCATCTCCTCGCTCTATCTATCCCGTTTTCCCTCATCCATCATTCCTCGGGATGATCCGCCTCCTTCGCTCTTGCTCGGCGGTCGCCTTTACTGGAGAAACATCTTTCTCCTACTTGTAGAAATCATCGCCATTGCGGTCTCTCTCAACACTTCAAAGGTCCATCTCCCGTGGGGTCTGAAATAGGCGGAACGACCATATGCATTAGTCGGAGAGTTCCCTTTAAGTGCTCTATGGAATTCGGCTGACTTTCTTATGTCTATTTTGAGAATGGAGAGAGATGTATTTCTCCCTTTGAGAATTCCCCGAGCTTTGCTGACGTGGGGGATAATTTTAGGAGCGTGGGAATGAAATTCATCACTAGCTTCTAACTTTTTTTGCTACCACTTAAAATGTACAGATTTCCCATTTGTTTAATCATAAGATTTCGACGATTAAATCACACAATATTTACTATAAATTTCTTGTGATAGAAAAAATGCGTTAAAGTTGACAGCTATGCTAATGTCTAAATTTAGGAGACCATACAAACACTTAAAAAAAAATATGCCAACGATAGCCGCCATTATTTCTGTCAGCGCTCAGGCCAAGTATATAGGGAGAGGTGATAATTTCAACGATTGAAAATATACAAAAAATTTCATTCCTAGAAAGTTTTTGTCTAGAATACATAGAAAGCATTTTTTCTTTTCGCAATCGCATCAGTGTCATACTCATTACTTGCTGCTTTTTCCATTTTAACTGTGTATTAATTAAAACAGAGTTAGGTATTTATAAGTTAATGTGAGATTTTTTTTCTGGCAGTTCTTTAATTTATATTTTGTCAAGTTTAACTTTATCTCTATTTAATTTTCGAGTTTAATTTCGAACAAGAAATATACGTGAGTTTTAATATTCTGCACTATAGTCGCGGCAATAAAAATTGACTTTTCAAGGATAAAATGTCCCCCTTTTGTTGCTCGCTCCTCGTCCCTTATCATAGGTTAGTAACTATGGAAACAACCACGTGACCGGTTGACCGCTCTTCTTTTTTCCACAACGTTTGAGAGATCGAGTTGGTCGAATACCGCAGTAACCATTGACTTCTCATATAACTGGACTCAGAAATAGCAACCTTTTCTGAAGCATGGACCTCCTCCCCACCATCACGTGATGGTGGGAAGAATGCGCGCCAAACCGGTTTCTCCCGCCGATATCACCAGCCATTAAGACATTTTTCGACTGCGTTTTTTATTATGAGAATGAAAGCAGAAAATTGCCAAGAAGGGATCATTGCCAAAAAAGACACTTTTTTGGCGAGGAAAATTTCGCCAAATCTCTGAGATCCCTGCTTCAAGAATGCCCGAAGAGAACAAAGCGATCCGTTATCTATTCATTCCTGATCTAAGGCAGTAACTCATACTCTTACATGGGTAAATTTGTTTTGCGGAAGTGCCGTAGAGAAAACGGGACGAAGGATTATCGTCTTCTAATATCATGACAACGAAGGGAATATTAAAAGAGGGCATTTGTCCTTGAAAGGCCGATTTTTCCTTCCGCGACTACAATAATAATACCGTTCTTTTCTGTACATCCCCACCGACCCATCCTCATAATTTCTAATCACATGACACACAAAGTTTATCCAAAATTGATACAAATACACACAATAAAAAAATAGTCTGATGGGACGTATTTGTCCCTACAGGTAGCCAAAGGGTTAAATAAGGTGATTGCAATCCTTGTTTCCTTCAAAAATGTCCTGACATGCATTGGCAATATTTACAGTACAAATACTCCTTGTATTTAATAGAAAATGTATCAGGTAATTTGTTTCATAAAATTTACAACATGAATACTTTATTGTAACCTGTGTAAACAATACTATACAGATTTACTATATAACCTTAGTATAACCTAGTATACTATATAACCTTAAAAATTGCATTCTCACCTGATTTAGAATATAAGGGAAAGCTCCTTGGTGTTTTCTTAGCAGCTCCTTAGATAGCGATGTCATGAACGGATACGTCAAAGGTCGAAGCTGAAAAAGACAAAATACTTTAAATGCTATGCAACATAAAGTATGAGCATGTGAATTTTTATAAGTGGGTTTATCGCCAATTTTATTGAAAACGGATCGAAACAAATTTAATATCATTGTTATAATTTGCTTTGTTTTCCAGATGATTATATAATAAATTATAAACTAAAATATATATTCTTTCGAGTTTGCAATGCCTTTTAGAAATTATTTCGGAAGCGTATTTACGTTGTGATATCTTGCTTAACAATTTACTGTATGATTCGAAAAAAATGACAAAATTTTTAAAACTGGTGATAAAGAAAAACATCGTTTTCTGTTTGTTTCGGTTATTTTTTATATAATTTATTTCGGTAAAAATAACTTGATTGGATAAATTTAAAAAAAAAATTCTAAACATTCGGTACCTATTTCTGAACTATTCGATATGCAATATAATGTGCAAACATTTCTTGATAGTCGATTTCATATTATTTCTATATTGGAAACAAACACTCCATCTTTGTCAAAATTGTAACCTTTTGATGCCAAGCTCGACGATACATCCACTTATGGAACTTTAGCCAAAAAGCATGACAAACAACATTAATTTTAAAAAATAGACTTGAACACGGCCGACCTTAGTACCGGCCGAGAAAGCTCTTGTTTATTCTCTCGCTTTTGGAGGGATTTCAGGACACCAGATCACGAGATCTCCGGGCGATCCATTCTCTGAGAAAGCTTTTGTTAGTTACTTCTTTCACTACGGCGATTTCTCGGCGAATTGGTTGGGCAGAGATCGTGTAAACTGACGTAATGAACACCGTCCTAAGCCACCATTCTAAAAAATAACTTCTTCTTCGGGCAATACTGAAGTGGATTGTGCTTGAACTTAGGAAAATTGCAAAATGAATTACAATTGGAACTAGAAAAAATATTATTATCTTATCTTGACAAAGATAATTGGATTCAGATTTTTATTTTACGATATACTGGTACCCCAAAATTCAGAAAATTAAAAATTCACTACTTTGAAAAATATACGAGTAATAAGCAGTGTGGAGGTAATTGCGCCGGGTGTATTAACAAAACTTACAATAGACGGTGTAACGTCACAAGAAACTCAATTTCACATAACAACCGCAAATTGGATCCAAACAAACCCATAGAGTTCAGAATATATTAGAGATGCATTATACCATCTAACCGTTTGAAATATGAAATCTCAATATAGTTCAAAATATGATAAGCAAGTGGAACTAGAACTAAATATATTGGACTAGAAAAAGTTTTCAAACTAAACCGCAAGTGTTTGGGCCGAATTGTGACCCTTTTCAACGGTTTCACAGTTGCAATTTTAGCTTCACGCCGAACCAACACATTTCCTGTCTATCATTCTCTGAATTCTGTTGTTTGTTTGGAACCACTTTGTGGTTGATATGTGGAGTTGAGTTGCCTGTGATGTCATCGCTGATAGAGTCCATATCTCAAGATATAATGGCTGTATGGGTAAAAATCAAGTATCAAAAACTTTAACAATTAACTCTTTTCGGCACAGTGTGCCCAGCCCGGGATACCTAATTATTATTCCAAACTTGCAAACGGCACCAATAATATTTTATTAAAATTTTGCTTTTCAGTTAAGGAGTTCTTAATTCCTCAAAAAGTTATTTCTAAATTCCGGTGTCAGACGATAATTTCTCATTTTACTAACAGAATTTGCTCGTGCTAGAAAGGGATAAACAGGCTTTCATTTAACCCTTTAACGATCATAGCATTTTCATTGCTAAGATGTCGAAATAAATGAATGACACCGGTAATTAAGAACAAATATATTTCTAAATAAGAAAACGTGATTTTTCACATACAAAATAAAACGGATATTTTTAGATAAAAATACCGGTGTCAGTGTTGCGTATCGGAATTAAAATTTTGTGGTTGCGTATCGGAATTAAAATTTTGTGGTTTCGTGGCGAAACCAATTAACGTTAAAGCGTTAATATATTATTTTAAAAAATCAATTTTTGATCAGTTTTGTGGTAAATTGTCTCCGTAATGAAATAGATAAACAACGTTGCTACATAATGACAACAAACTTACGTTCTGTCCAGTTTCACTGAAGATAGTTTCTCCGATAGCATCCGTCAACTTCATGCTGGGAAGGACACAGTCCTTGTGGGATCTTTCACTCACTTTATTCAGCCTGGAGATAGAAGAAGAAAAATCTTATAACAAAAGAAATTAAATTAAATGAATAATAGATTTCAAAAAACCCACCCCTTTATAAACATTCAATGTTATCTTAAAAATCACGGTTATATTCGCGAAAGCAATTCATGTAAATTCGAAAAAAAATCATTTCAATACATTAAGTTAGAATAAGGCCCGATTAGTAAAAATTCGCCGATTTAATTCAGGCTTGGTAAAAAAGTGCCGATTATTGATTTTATTAAAAGACACCCATAAGAAAAACCCAAAATTTTTATTATTGATTTTAAAGTAATGAATTTTGGTGTACTATTTAAGAATCTTCTTGTAAGGAATAATTAGCAAAAAAATTCATTTTTTATTATAAAGTACATTTTTTATGGGGACTTTTATGATTTTTTTTTCTTTTTGTCGAAAAATACACTTTTTAAAATTACTACTCCTCATTCAATTTTCAATATTTCGGTATTACTAAAAATTCTTAAATAGTGTTATAATATATAGAAAAGAACTAAGGAGAGATAGTTTTAATTTTCTATTTTAATCGTCCAAAAAAAAAAAAAAAAAAATTATAAAAATACGCATGGTAAATTTCCTTAAATTCGTTATAATTTTCATGTTTACCAATTTATGTAAAATTTTCAGAAATAGTTTTAAAAAAATCTCTCCTTACTTTTGTTGCAAATTTTTTTAAGATTCTAAAAACATAAACACTTTGTTTCTAAATCATTTTACCACTGAGCCTTAGTACTTTGAACTTAGGCAAAATATGAAAAAAGTGATTTTCAGAAAAACACGTTTTAAATGGCCGCTAGTCCATTAAACTCTATAGTGAGTACAATTTAAAAAGCTCGTTTTCTACTCATGTTCCAAGTGTCCCCGAGTTCTGAAATTTTGCATGGATATTCGCAAATATGTATTTTATCGTTTTCTGAGAAAAAAAAGTTTTTGATTTTTCGATGATTTTGGGCCAAAAATGGGGTACGCGTCTCCTTTAAAGACATTTTTCGTCTATTTCTTTTTTAAAATAGGGCAACAAGTCGGAAATTGCACGTCAAGCATTGCAAATAAGGTGCGTTCGTACTATGAGGAAGTTTGAAAGATATCCAGATCTTGGTGTACGCAGTACTTCGAATACAGTATAAGTATCCGAAATCTTTTGTATGTCCCTGTAAATACTATCTGGTTTTTTTTTAGTATACAGGAAGTAATTTGTAGTAAATCTCAGCAACGTGTATCAATTTCATAAAATGTGAAACAGTTTAATATAATTAAAACGTATCCCAAACAATGGTTCCCTCTATTTCATTATGTAATGGAAAACATTTATACGGCCCTGTAAATGAATAACAAGTATTCTTTGCTCTCCAGATTGTACAGAATACACATTTTAGTATATTCATGTATAATTCGTATAACATCAATAGCGGCTCGTCAGGTAGTGCTGCATCAGATCTTTCTTACCACTAAAATTTAACAGAATATTTTATATTATTTGTTTGACAAATTTTGTTGATTAAACAAAACTGAAATAACCATACAATTTTACTGGTGTGAATAAATTGATGCAGCACCTCCTGACGAGCCGCTACTGTATAGCATCATTAATATAATTCATAGATGCATATCACAATTTTATTAAATTCAAAAGAGTGTAACATCATTCAAACGCACTTGAAACTATTCTTCCTATTAGCCGTAATATAACTGAAATTTTTGATTGTCCCTGTAATTAAACTATGTATCCGATTTTTCTAAAATTTAAAATCACTTGACAAAATTATGCAACAATTATATATTTTAAATTTCAAATAATTCGGCTGGGTAGTTTTTGCGTTGTTACATACGAACAGACAGATAGACGGACGAATGAGCTGAACGACGACAATAGGCGCTACGTATTTATACAATTAACAAACCTAAAAAATAATATTTAAATCTTTTCTAAATTGTTTTCTCAACGCACAGTGATAATCTAATTAAAATTAAACTACTAAATAACGAAAAGTAAATGTTGCATTTTTTATCTTTTATTTCCACTTTCAACATTATTACTGTTTATAATATTTTTTGTTTTGATTTTTACGGTGCACTTTTGCAAACATGGTTTGGTGGTGATTCCTTTAGCAACTTAAAAACAGCTGCAACCATAAAGAATGTTTAGAGGTAGATCAGCTAGCCTTGTGCTTATCTTTGATTATTTATAACAAGCTACTCCGCCCGACATTGGCCTGTCCCGGGATGAATTACCCTTAAATTAACCTTAAATTTATATGATTTTATACCTTTTAACTCAATTTTATCTGAATTTATATTTTTAAATGAAACAATATATTGAATTGAAAATATATTTCATATCGTGTTTTATTTTCTAACTAATATGCTTTTTAGAGTCTATGAGATCAGAAAGGGAGAGAAATGGTGACAAAACATTCAATTTTTTCATGATTTCACCAAAATTTTCAAATTCAAAAAAAATTTGTCTACCCTTTTGAATATTTCAAAATTTTTATGTATGATGTAAATCCTGATCCATAGGGCTGAGAAATGTAACGTTAACATTTTAGGGGGGGGGGGGGGGGTCTGGCAAATGATATCGTAAGGTATCACTAGGGGGAGGAGGTGTTTGTTTTTTGATATGGATATCATTTTTGATTCAACCAAAATTTTCTGTTTTTACTTTTAACCTGGTTTTTGGTTCAAAATTATATGTTATAGATTTTTAGTGTTTCATCTATTTTTATGAAAAGATAAAGTTTTATTAAAATTACTCAATTTTTATAAAAATATTTAATTCTAAAATATGAAATAGCCCAATATTTGACATTTTTTTTTCCTTCTTCATTTATGTATGCATAAGCAATCACTGTACGGGAAGCATTTTCAGAAAGAATCACGTTTTGAGCACCAGAGTTGGCGAGTTGGCGAAAGCGAGAACGTTCAGCTAGCTGCATCGCCAATCGTCATTTTGTTTTAATTTTCAAATCCGAAATCATTTTAATCTGAAAAAGTTCCTTGTTTTAAACTATGTTTTAATTGTAAACAGCGGTGAATAACATTTCATCATATTATAGTCTTTGCTTGATAACATTTACGGAAAAACAAATGAACAATAAGCAGGATCTCTTTGCAGAAGGAAGGGTTGCTGTTCGCTAGGCGTTTGACGTCACAAACAAGAAAAGGTGCATAGCATTGACTGCATCTCCGCGCCAATCATTGTTCTGGCGATAAGGTGCTGAAAACGTGATTCTTTCTGAAAATGTGTACGGGAAACCCTACGTAAAGTACATTTGAAATGAAGTTTGTATAGATTAATGAATAATAGAGAAAGAAATAGAATGTTGCCCACCTGTTTTCGTTGATAAAAATTTCTATCTCTTCACTCCTTCCTCCTTTGTGCGGGGCAAGTGCAACTAGACATTATTACTGTTGAATGTATTATCTAACAAAAAGCTATTATAAAATGCTTTTAAATAATAACAATTTCTTTTAAATGTTATAGATACAAAAGGATATTTTATTGACTTCTCTTCATTTGAATCAATAAAGTATGTAACCAGTTTTGTATTTCACACCGAATAAAAGAGAAAAAATTCTAAAGATAAAAAAAATGGGGAGGGGGAGAGGGTCCAAAATTACCAAAAAGTTGATAACGTTATGTATGCACAGCCCCTATTGAGATAGACAAAAAAATATTGTGTTAAAATATGGACATTTAGTTTTTTTTAGCATCGAAAAATATCGTCTCCATGAGAAATAAAATGACAAGCTAGTGTATTTGAAAAGGTTAAAATTCATATGCAAAAAATTCAAAAAATAGATTACACTATCGATTAGAAAAAGCTTACAGCTTTGAGAACATAATTTTGATTTATCGGCAGCTCTAAATTTGCATCCTGGGGAGGGGGTGGGGCGTTGTGATTAGGCCTAAAAGGGTTCCGTTTTTCAGAAAAACGACCCTTTTTGAAAAAAAAAATTCAAAGGGTTAACTGTGAGGATTTTTTAAATTGCGACATTAGGGAATAAGAATATCTGTTCCATTTTTAGCTTTACTAAGCAATTTATCCGATGTAAGTTACGATGTAAATTAACCCATTCGTGCCCACCACCTTTTACGCAAATTTTATTCGGTTGGCACCACTATTTTTAAAAGAATTAAGTTTAGTTCATTAATTACGAAAATGTTTCAATTAAATAAAATAAAGATTGCTGTTCTCTTTTACCGGTGTCAAAAACAGTGCTACATGCACCTTTTGAGGCGTCCCTAAAAAGGGACGCTAGGCACTAATGGGTTAAATAATGCCAAAATACACCCGAAATTCTTTCTTTTCGAGCTTCATTTTCTACCTATACAAAAATATGGCTTGTGCGTGCGCACCAATGCTTTTTTTTTTCTCTCGCAAAGATCAAGATGAGTTTTTAATAGAAGTGAGTAGGTATTTTTAATTAAGTCAACTAATTATTAGAATTTTAAAATTCTGAGTGCCAAGTGATCGGGGGATATTTTGGACTACACGACTAAAGTTTTCAGCTTTGTACGCCCGGTAGATTTCACTAGCCATTTCAGATAGGCAGAAGGACAGTGCAAAGTATTTTTTTTAGCAGTATACATACATAAATCTCTATTCTGTCTACTAGTTTGATCCCGAAGGAGAAAAATAACAAAAAGATTCTTGTACGATTTCTCTAATCGAGTGTTGGCATAACCTTGTGAAAATAAATCACTGTGCGATGAAAAATTACAGAATGAGTATTGTAAAGAAACTTACCACGTAACAATAACAGTTTCATTTTGAACGACGAGTCCATATCCTTCACAGGTTGTACATTTCGTTTCTTTTTTTCCATCACACACTTCGCAGCTGTATCAGAGAGAGAGAATAAAACTATTAAAAATCTCCAAAAAAACTGGCAATCATATAAATCACAAATGATGTGAATTAACATACACAAAATTAATTCCGATTTTATCATTCACAGACCACCATCTCTGCCAAGTGTTACTATCATTTTCAAAACTATTTAACCCTTTCCGGCACACTGTTCCCGGTCAAGGATACTTAATTTTAATTCCAAACTTGTAAACGACACCAATAAAATCTTAGTAGAAATTTGCTTTTACAATAAAAGCTTAAATTAAGGAATTCAAAATATCTAAAAAAATCGTTTGTAAATTCCGGTGTCAGTCGATAATTTCTCATTTTTCATCAGATTTTGCCCGTACCGGAAAGGGTTAAGTGATAGAGCCAATGAAAGTGAAGTGTTTACATAAGTTAGGTATGAAATTGCCAATAAAATAGAAGAATGGATCAAGTGATTTGGTCCACTCGTGACCAATGACATACAAGGTCAGTTTATGATATTTTAAATATCATATGGAGTTGAAAAGTTGATCATGAGTTGTTACACGGCGATTGACACAACATTATGGGCGCCGTGCTTTACCAATCATTGTGTAAAGATGAACGACTCCGTGTGCTGTTTTAAAACTCATGAAGTGCCCTTGTATGTCTTTGGTCGCACTCTACTCTGGCACAGCAGAAAAAAAAAAAAAAAAAAAAAAAAAAAAAACTTGGTAAATTAAGGGATTCAGTGACGTCAACTTCTATGGATCCGTGGAGCCCGAGTCCTTGCTCTTCCAGGCCTTCCAATTCTCATTATTATAATTTGTTAATTATTTTTTTCTATCTCATGAGAAAAAAAAAGGATGTCCTTAAATTATTATTATTTTTATTATTTAAAGGTAAAGATAGTAATAACAAGTACACCAGACCCTTTATACCCTCATATCATACAATTGATTTTCTTCCAAAAGAGAAATTTTCTCATCGTAAATATTTGAGTCCATAAAATGAAGACTTCATATAAAAATATAATTTAATAAAATTGCAACTTTATATTCCGCTTTAAAAAATTTTTAACTTAACTTCAAATGTCATATGTTCTCATACTTCATAGTAAATACATTAACAAAATACCGGGTAATTTTACGCTAAAATAGGTGAGCCCACCCGATATTTTTCAAAAGTTGGCGCCGCTGAAGGGATTTACTGTCAATTTTAGTGAAATTTATTCTATTAGGAAATTCCTTCGCATATAGTACATGCCTTTTCTGCCTACACTTAATTTGTTTGACAATGGTGCAGACAACAAACTAAGATCTAAGAGAAATTAAGATATTTCATGAAAACAGTTATAAAATAAAAGGGATTTAATCTGATGATAAATGTTTAGTTTATTGACTTCACGACACTATCAATAACTTGAAGATGGAATTTCAGAGTGATATTTCAATAACTTTTCGAACAATCATGTTTTGTTTTTGAAATTTTCACTGAAAAGTACATTATCCATAAAACATATTTAAAGTTTACATTCATGTTTCAGTTGAGTTATCACAATTTACTGCTTCTGAATTTGCTACATTTATAAATCATGACCTTTTCTGTAGTTCTGAGGGTTTTTTTATTTCTAAAAGCCTTTTTTTGCCTTTTCTGACAAAGTTGGAAGCACTGATTATTGAACTCGGTCTAAGATGAAATTACTGTGTTTGAATACGGTTCTGCTGAGAATAGATACATAAAGAAAATCAAGATACATAGATACAGAAATAAATAGCTACGTTCTACTTTACATTTCTTCACTGAGATTATATGTTTATGTTAGTGGTGTGAAATTGTTTCCCGCTGGATACCACTAAAATTTTATAGATATCATTGCCTTACCTAATGATGGAATCTTTACGATTCAAGAAGTTGGTTATTTCTTTAAACTAGTTGGATGTGTCAATCCCAAAACTGTCTTCTATCTCATGCATCTTAATATCTCAAAAAGTAGTTAATTCTTCAATTATTATTAGTACAATATTATACCAAATTTGACTTTCATATTAAATTTCTATTTCAATCGGAGTATAAAAGAGTTGATCGCGATCATGACATTTAACAAAATCAATAGTTTTCCATTATTCTGTTATACAAGACATCCGCTGTTACAAATGGCCGGCTTTGCAGGATGCAAAGATACCATCGTTGCACGCAGGGCCTGATTACTAACGGGGCACTCTCCCACCAGGAAAAAGAAATAAAGAATTTTTCCTTATTCATGACAGTAATCTTGTATGAAAAGGGCGTTTAAAGAAGACGAAAATTTCTATAAATTTTTTCTAATGAGAGAGTGCCCCGTTAGTAATCAGGCTCTGGTTGCACGAGCCGCCGATGTACAATACAGCTACAAAAAAATTGAGAAAACTATACAAACATTGTTATTACAGCGCCACCTACCAGCGGAATATTTTGAAATTAGATTCTGCTGATCACAGCCAAAAACATACACAAAAAATTTTGTTCAATTCTATACATAACTTCATACACTTTTCGATAATACAATGGCGACACACGGACAGACAGCCATTTTGTAAAAACATGTTTTTGTGGATCTCTGACCTCTAAAACGTCCAAACCTGTTGAAAATCAGAAGTCGAAAATTTTTTTATTACAATACTTTCTTCTATTGAAGATAGAAGAGAATAAAAATTAGTGATATCCGAAGTGCCACAATTCGACACCTCTGGCTTGTACAATGAGTTCTACATTTAAGGCACTTTTAACCCTTTCCAGCACAGTCAAATTCTGTTAATAAAATGAGAAATTATCGACTCTCTCCAGAATTTACAAACGACTTTTTTGGGAATTTAAAAATCCCTTAACTTAAGCTTTCATTGTAAAAGCAAAATTTTGTTAAAATATTACTGGTGCCGTTTGCAAGTTTGGAATTAAAATTAAGTACCTACAGTTTGCCGAAAAAGGTAAACAAGAGACGAAGAATTACTCTTCAGTGACTACACAACTGAAGTAACGACAGCTTCCCCGTGTTTTATTTTCCCTACTACATTGCCGGAAGAACAACACCAGAAACATTTACTCGCCAAAACATTTGTCTTTATCAGATTGTTTTATTTTCTTTATATATAAGTAATAAAAAATTTAAATTAAAAAAAAAACTTTTGTTATATTATTTTTTCTTTTTATTCTATTTATACTTGTCATTTTTCGCATTTTTGCATTTATTCTTATACCCTCTCTCGAGTTACCAGACCACGCGGTCGACGAGCTCTTTTAAATCTTGTTCCCCCATTATCCTTGCGTTTTCCTTTAGTTATATTGAACTCTCCTCGTTGTAAATATTATAAATATCTTTTATTTTCATCATTATCCTTTTTGTTTAATCTTAATGTTAAACTTCCTTCTTTTTTGCGTTTTTGCAAATATTACTGTTTTTTGAATAAAGTTTTTCTGTTAAACTTAATGTATGGTCTCTGTAAAGGGTCTTTTTTTTACATTGGGGCGGTTTTTTCTCTGCGGTAGCTTTCTTCGCCTTTATGGACTGGCTAACTCAGTTTGTGATCAAATGAACATTTTTTCTTTTTCTTTTTTTATGTACTAAGTTATACTGTAATTTTTATTATGTATCTTTTTCTTATACTCTTTTTTCTGTGGCAAGCAGCCACGTCTAAACATCTTTTTGGCTCCCATTGCATTGAAAAACACTGTATCATGTTATCCTGGATGTAAAGTTGCATGGCAACTAGGAAGTCCAAGAAACCGATCAACTTGTTCACTTGTTCACTTATCTTTATAGCGGTTTGCCGAACCGTTGTACACCATTGTTGGTAAAAAGTTCATTTCAGATACTCAAGTTATTTCAGCTTGATTATCAGTAATTTTAGGAAATCACTTACTGTAAACCTAATCATTCGTTAAAAACCGTACAAATTTTTAGATAATACGCAACATTTTAGAATGTCTATATCATTATCCAGTTGGCTGATGGAGCTGCAGCAACCTCCGAGATTTGAGGAAAATTTATCAATATTTAATTGCGAAAGCTCATCAAAATGTAACGGAAACTTCCAAGATGGAATTAAAAAGAGACCATAAAAATGTTCCGTTTTAAACAGGTTTTCAATCAGAGAGTGTTTTTTTTGCAGAGAGCACAAAATAACCATTTCAACCAAGTTTCCGATATACACATTATCTTTTTACAGGCCATAAAAATTAAACATGTTAAGTCGAAAATCTGCTTAAAACGAAATTTTTTACAGTCCTGTGCGATTCCAAATTAATAAGTTAGATTGTACAATCAATATTTTACCTGCTATGGCAAAATCTGTTTAAAGTGGAAATGTGAACGTTTCTTGCGATTATCTCTGAGAAATTTTTGCTACATCTCAGCCCCCCCCCCCTCCGAAACGGTAAGCCTAGATACGCTACTGTCATTATCCTAAAATGTTTAAATAAAAAAGTTATTTACCATAAAGACAGACCTGCGTTACCCCATCGTCTGCAGTATAGGCATGCCTCTCCAGGCCACATGACGGGTCCATCGTTCTTGCACACTTCACAGTACAGCTGAAATTATGAATGTCAATTTTATTTCACATGAATCGCTAATATAAAACTTGCTTAGGATCAGGGCCGTAGCTAGAAGTGAACAATAGGGGGGGGGGGGGCTCAAGATAATGTAAGGGGGGCTCATAATTTTTTTTCTCTCGCATTGCCACAAAAAGATAAAGTAATGCATATTCATATTGTAGGTACTATGTTTCTTATTAAAAGTGTTCTAATAACTTCATTTTATACTAAGAAAATTATAGGATGATGAAAATTTTGAGTGTATAGCTGATCAAAACTAAACATCATGCTAGCTTCATATGTACAAAGGAGATGAGGGAGTGTTGAAACACTTATTTTAGATACAATTTAGTAATCCTGCAAAATTGTAAAAGATTCTCAAAACTAAGGTAGATTTTTGAACAGAATTTCATTTGAATTTTCGGAACAGAAATTCATTGAGTGACCTTGGAATCTTTTCAAGGGGGGGACTCCAAATATTTTGGGGGGGGCTGAGCCGCCCATAGCGCCCCCTTAGCTACGGCCCTGCTTAGGATATCAAGAAAATGAATACCCGGGTTTAAAATTTAAAACATTTAAAGGTCGTGATAAATTAGTGAAAATATGTTAATTTTAATAGAATATTACTGCGCAGTCGTAGATAGAAAATTTTTCATAAGAATAATAATATTGATTCAAAATGTGACGACAATAACAGGATTCGTAAGCCTCAACGACTTTTAAGCTCGTGTTACCAGAATGTTTGTAAGATAATATCTGGCTTATTTAATGAAAAAGAAATCCGTCTTCAGGTATAGAACAGTACTTTACGCAACATCTGCTACTAAAACACTTAAAATCCCTTAGGGAACGCCCATAAATGATGTCACGCCTTGAAGGGGGGGGGGGTCATGAAATTGTCACAGTTTGTGACAAGGGGGTGGGAGGAGGTAAGAAGAAATGTGACATCATACATTTTCATTAAAATAAAAGCAATAAATTTCAGCAGATTTAACTATGAAGTGTGAAGTTATTAAAATTAAAATATTTTGTGTTCATAAAGATAATATTTAAAGCCAAATATGTTAAACTGTATTTCAAATTCCAAAATACTACAGTTTTCAATTGCTCTTTCATATTAATACACTATTACCATTCTATGTTCATTCTTTTTTTTTTTTTTTTTTTTTTTTTTTTGTAAATCTTATTTCATACAAAATATGAATCACTTTTATTGTCCTGCTCTCCAATATCATTAAAACACATGGTTAAAGTTTAAAAATAAAATATGGTCTAAAACGTGGTGCTTTGTTTCTGAACTACAAGTATATGTTTACGTAATGTAGCGTGACATGTGACAAGAGGAGGGGGGGGGGTAAAGTTATGTGTGACAAAGTGGGAAGGGGAGTCAAAAATATGGAAAAAAACGCGTGGCATCATTTATGGACGTCCCCGTAAATATCTTGATGCGTAAACGAACTACCAAAAAGGCAAATGAAAGAACGAGGTACAAAATGTTATGGGAGGCAGTGAGAGAAAAACCGTTTCATTTTTCATATGCACACGCACATGCAGTATGCAGCACAGAATTATAGGGTATTTGTCTGTGGTATGCAGTTCTAAATCACACGCCGGTGTCAGACACAACACAACAGCATGTTTATTGAAACAAGGAATTGTTAAAACACGAAGATATCTGAAGATTTCTTCGAGAAACATTTTTTAAAATATTTCTTATATTATTTTCTGGTGTGAAACATAAATATTATTATTCACACAAGTAAAACTGTATTTTAAAATTAGTCTTTCTACAAAAATGAATCTCTCTGCTTTGTTTTTCTAAGATGAGAATGGATGGAATTTACTTTTCAATTCTTATTAAACATAAGGACATTTTAAATTCAAAACTACTACCAGCGACTATCTTTTTTGCAACTGTTAATTTGTTTACCACAAAACTGCATACATATCAAGCCAATAGAAGATCGTACAAAGATAATGGTGGAATCTGACGTAAATAGACACAGCTGCACCAACTGATGAATGGAGTGATAACGGGAATGCGCGAGTTTTCAGTATAATGTCATATATGCGCAGATATCTATTATCTACGCATCTCTTTCACATATTTTCTGAATCTTTATTCAATCATGACAGATGATTTTACCAGATTTATCAGATTCATTTCAAAATATTTTTGTTACAGTTTGTTTTTATAAAATTATGTACATTTAAAAAAAATCACAATATCCTTTTAATGTCCGGAGAAAAGCACCAATGCTACAAAAACATGTTGCCTTTTACCTTGAAACTAAAATGACAATGCGACTTTTTTAATACATATATTTTTATATAAAAAAAAAGCTGTAACAAAAATATTTTGCAATAAATCTGGTAAACAGGATTCATCTTTCATGTGAGAATAACTTGAAATTTACGATTGAATTTTTAATAGAAATTCTCTAAATGACTTTGTCTGTTTTAAAAAATAAATAAATAAAAATAAAATAAATCTAATCTGGCGATTTTAGGAACATTATTGTCTAGAATCACGAAATATTTAAACAAATAAATGAATAATACTTGCTCGCTTAATAATAAAATATTTAATGTATGAATTTAAAATTAAAGTGATTTCGAATGCAAAAGGAAACGAGTTTCAAATTAAAAGCGTGAAATATTTTTAATTTAAAAAACATAAATGCAATTCAACCAAGAAAATATTTGATATTTTTCGTCTGCCCGGATAAATGAAAAGGTAAAGGCCCTAAAATGGAATATTTTATTTAGTATTAAATTCGATACATATTTTAAACATTGATAAACATTGCATTCACATTGGGAATACAATCGTGTATATAATTTTGCATCATTTAGCACATCAAGAATTTAATAAAAGTGAGACTACTTTACATATTAATAAACTACTTATTAAATTTTGTGCGTCATATTTCGTTGCATTAAAAAAAAACATCATGAAAATCGAATATATTTAAATCAGCAATATCTGTATTATATAATTAAATAATATTTTGTCTTAGTATAATTGATATTAATATTTGCTCGTACTTTACTTATTTATTCCATACATATTTTACTCTATTATTTCAAACCTAAACCTTTCGTTGCCATTCAAGCAAAAGAAATTACAATCTACTTAATAATTCTCTTGCAGTTCACAAGAGCGGATCCAGCTACCCTTTTAGAGGGGGGTCATGCTTCTTTTTTTGAGGGAGGAGGGGGTCACGTCTCTTAATAAACAATTTTTATATTGAAGATTGTCCTCACATCCAAAATAGCTAAATTTCTTATACTTTCAAGAAGTTATTTTCATTTGTAACAAAAAAGTTGCAGAAATATTCGTAAAAATATAGAATTATAAATTTTATTCAGATGCCAAGAAATTGAAGATTTTTCCGTTTTTATATAAAATCAAACAATTATTCAAGTAATTGAGCATTTTATGCAAATTTTTAGACTTGACTGTTACAAAAAGCCATCATTAGGAAGCAATTGGCAGTCATGGCCGGAAATTCAGTTTAAAATTCTACAGTTTACAAAGATTTCGCGAAAGATTCTTTGCTTTTATTGAAAAATGAAAAACGTTAATCAATCACATTTACTCTGAAAAAATGCATATTCCATCGAAGATTAAAATAATATTCCTTGGATAAGTCATAAATTAGCTACTTTGGGCTTAAATACAGCTTTAAAACAGTAAGAAAGATTCTGATTATTGAGCAATGGATAAATTTGAAAAAAATCCATTTATATTTCATTTTTAAAATTGTCTTTAAAAATTTTCTTCGTTTTGAGGGGGGTCATGACCCCCGTGACCTCCCCCTTGGATCCGCTACTGGCAGTTCACCCCTTCCGCTAGGTGGCATATGACCTTATTATACTGCAAAGCAGTATATAAAGTAAGCGTCCTAAGATAAATGGGAGTGGTGTACGCAAGATTAAAGGCGGTGTCACGTGAATCAAGATCATACGCCCATTAGTGGAAAGGGGGGGGGACTGCAAAAGAATTATTAAGTAGATTGTAATTTCTTTCATGTGAATGGCAATGAAATTGTTTTATTGTTAGAATAAACTTTAAAAAGTTGCGTAGAATAAAGCTTAGGTTTAAAATATTATTATAAAAAAGTATTGAATAAATAAGTAAAGTACGATAATAAATATCATTTAATTATATAATACAAATATTTCTAATTTAAATAACATCAATTTTCGTTTTTTTTCTTTTTTTTCTTTTTTTTTTTTTTCTATGTAATGAAATACGATGCATAAAAATTAGTAAGTATTTAATACGTAAAGAAGTCTCACTTTTTTACTAAATTCTTGATATGCTAAATTATGCAAAATGCTATACACGATTGTATTACCAATGAGAATGCAACGTTAAACAATGTTAAAAATATTTATAGAATTTATTACTAAATAAAATATTCAATTTTAAGTCATTTTTTCGTTTATCGGGCGCGAACGGTAAATATCAAATATTTTCTTGGTTGTATTGCATTTATGTTTTTAAACTTACAAATATTTCATCCTTTTAATTTAAAACTCATTTCATTATATATTTGAAATCACTTTATTTTAAAATTGATGCATTAAATATTCTATTATTAAGCAAGCAAGTAATATTCATTTATTTGTTTGAATATTTTGCGATTCTCGACAATAATTTTCCTAAAATCGCCAGATTATTATTATTATTATTATTATTATTATTATTACTTCTATTTTTTTTTCTTTTGAAACAAACAAAGCTACTTAGAGAATTCCTATTAAAAATTCAATTGTAAATTTCAAATTATTCGCTCGTGAAAGATGAATCTTGCAAAAAATATTTGTTACAGCTTTTTTTTTTTTTTTTTTTTTTTTTTTTTTAATATATATAAAAATATATGTATTCAAAAAGTCGCATTGTCATTTTAGTTTCAAAGTAAAAGACAATAAGTTTTCGTAGCATCAAGGCATTTTCTTCAGACATTAAAATGATATTGTGACTTTTTTCTTATTTTAATGTACATAATTTTATCAAAACAAACTGTAACAAAAATAGTTTGAAGTAAATCTGGCAAACAAGATTCATCTGTCATGATTGAATAAAGATTCAGAAAATATGCGCAAGAGATTATCAAAAACTCTTTTTTTTTTTCCAGCTGTAGACGCGTTATCACCCTGTCTACCAGCTGGCGCAGGTGTGGCAGTTTAACCCAGATTTCAGCATTATCTTTGTACGCTTGATATATATGCAGTTTTGGTATACTGCATTAGTTTCAAACATTTAGTGTTGTGTAACTCATACATGAGGCACCTCATTTGTCCCATACACCATGACAATTTGTCCCAATACCTCAATTTTCAGATTTGAGGTACCTCAAAAAGTTTGTCATGTTGGCGTCTTTTTTGAAGCGGCAATGCGCGAGAGCTGTTTCGTTTCAGAGGATGACTGAAAGAATGGGTGTGTGTGTTTTGTTGCAATGACCAAGTCAATGGTTTTGTTGTCATCGTCTGTCTTTGAAAGAGTCGAAATCCAACAGGGTTGCGGGCGCGGGCTACGTTTGAAGTTTAAAAAAAAAGCTTAAGCTATGGAAAAGGATGACAGGGAAAGAAAAGAATGTAGCAAAATAAAAAGTGAGACGAATTTGGGGAGTATTGGTTCTGGTGGAAAGGAAAGAAAAGAGCTATTCTTTTCATTTCTTTCTTTTAATAATATTGAATACTTCCGAACTTGTACTTGTCATTATGTATATTTCATTTAAAATAGGAAAGGATTTACAAAAACAGATTAGAAAAAGAATAGGTTCCAGCCGACCTGTTAAAAAGTTGTCATTGTCGCGTCTTTTTTTATGTAGACGGGGGAGAAGGGGGGGGGTAATTTAGAAGTCTGCTCTGCCCGGCCTAATGTCACTTAAATGTCTTGTCGGTACAAAAATCAGTCAAAACAGACCCCACACGATTTAATCCGGTTCCGTTCAAAATAATAATAATAATAATAAAATAAAATCTTAACATATATTTAAGATTCCTTTAAAGAATACCGCATAGATACCTGTGGGATAATTTTACATTATATTTTAAAATTACAATGTTTACGCAAGGCTGAAAATATACAGTAGCAAAATTAATGATTACGATTTCTAGAAATCCTAATATTCAAAAAAGATTTCATTAGAAAATTAATTTAGTTAGAAAAGAAGGGTTAAAAACATTACAACTTTTAAAGCTGCGTTATAAAAAGTTAATTATTGAAAATATCTATCTGTATTTATTAGAGCTTTTCTGAAATCCAAGGCGCTACTTTCTAATACATTTCTAAATTCATTTCTTTACGGAAACGCATAAGATTGGCTGGTGTTCTTATTCTTAAACTATGTAATCAAATGGCGTTATCCATTTCTTCATAAAGGTGGTACCTCTTTGAGAAAAATACCAACAATGTTAGCATTTTGAATCGAATTTTCGGGAACGGCAGCACAGAAAAGGATAAAAACTAGCAGCCAAGTGATAAAAATCTCTTGTATCTCAACAAATAATTTATTTATCAAAATGAGAAAATGCTATTCGATTTCTAAATTCCTTCAAAAGCCAAGTTTATCCATTTTATGCCTTTACAGTTATACCAGTCACCAGTGGCGGATCCAAGGGGGACGTCACGGGTTCATGATCCTCCTACCATTCCTGGACGAAGATAAAATTTCTAAAGCATATTTAAAAAATGGAATATACAGTAAATTCTTTCAAATGTATCCCCTGCTCAACAATATGAGTATTTCTAATTGTTTAAAGCTGCGTTTAAATACAAAGCAGGTCTGGGACATTCAGTAAGTCATTTTTAATTTCAGATGCAAGACATTTGTAAATGCACTTATTCAGAACAAATGTGATCAATTAAAGTGTTTTTCATTTCTCGATAAAGACAAAGAATCTTTCGGGAAAATGTGTAAAAATAAACTCTGTAAAATTTGTGAAATTAAGCTGGAACAGGTCAATTGCTCCCTCGTTAACAGCATTTTTTGTAACTGTCAAAGCCTTAATTAGCTTAAAATGCTTAATTTCTGAATGATTCTTTGCTTTTATAAGAAAATAGGAAATCTTCAATTTCTTAGTATCTAATAAACTGCGTAATTTTTTTATTTTTTACGAATATTAATGCATTTTTTTTTTTTTTTTTTTTTTTTGTATTTACGAATGAAAACGAATCCCCAAAAATATCAGAAAAGTAACCATTTTTGATATGAAAACAGCCTTCAATAAAAAAATTTCTTAAATGATGTGACCCCCCACCCCCACCGAAAAAAAGGAGCCATGACCCCCCCCCCCCCCCTCCTCTAAATGAAGTTTCGAAATCGAATATTTTTTACGAGATATTTAATGTTAAAGTTAATCATAATAGCTCAACTAAAAAAGTTTTATAGGACCAAAAGCTATACATAGGAATTTAAACATTTTAAATCATTTTATACATTAGAAGTTTCCGGTGTGCCGGCTGCATTTATTTATTTATTTAATTATTTCATTAATTAGTTGAAGATTTATTTCAGTTTTAAATTCAAATTTTCATCACTTCGAGATATAGTTTTTACATATTTTAGAAAAGCGTTTATTTTAAATATTTGTCATCTAAAAATAACAGCACAAAGAATATTTCTTTCGGATTAAAAATTTATTTATACGTGAGTATTATAAACAGGAAAAAATCTTTCAAATTAAAATAAAATTAATATTACTTATTAAAAACAAGAAAACATGAAAACTACGGCATAAAAACTATATGTACACCGAATTTTAAAAGAGAAAGAAAACTGTAAAATAATAATTTCATTTATATGCGTTAAAAATCGTAAATGGAGTAAATTATGTCAGATTATAATAGCCAAATCACAATGCCAAACAGTTGAAATAAAAAAAAAATATTTACACGAAATACACGAGACATATACATAGACGAGAGATTTATTTGATATTTCGATTTAATCTCTCTTATATTGTTGCCAATTCAAAGACAACGCAAATAATATTTCTTTTCTAAAGATAAAAATAATTTTCACCTGAATATTATAAAAAGAAAGAAAAGTTAGATTTCAAGCGTTACATCTAAAATCACTTATTTAAAATTATTTCCTTATAGCATTTTTAAAAAATACCGGGAAGCAATAGGAAAGACTCTGTGTTATATTGTCATTAAGATGATTTTTACATGTGTAAGTAATCATAATTATTCAAACGCGAAAACAATTATTAACAACGGTTGATTTGGTCTTAAACCCTTTTCGTAAAATCGAAAAGAATTAAAATCCGTTTACAAGGCGATCGTTACTGTTTTTGTTTAATTATAATCCAAACTTCATTAAGTTTTTTAAAACCGATCAAATTAACTATTTTTATAGTGGGAATGGGGGGGGGGGGTTGACAAGTGTAGCTCGTAGAAAACAAAGCTCCTTTTTTTTTTTTTTTTTTTTTAAGCAGAATTAAAAAATAAATAAATAAATAAAACTAACATTTCTATAAATCCTTTACGTCACAATAAGCTGGAAATCTTAAAAATTGCTTTTATATTTGTAAACTGTTCTTTTTATTATTTATTTACTTATTATTAGTATTTTTTTTTTGGGGGGGGGGGGATTAATATGCCCTATTTATAATTTTGTCGGAATAATAAATAAACAATCAAACACATCTTCTTGTTAAAGTGAAGGTTATTGAAAGATATCTTTTTGATTTCAGGGGTGGCCCGGGATTGATACCCCCCCCCCCCCCCCCTGGAAATCACAGAAGTTCCTCGCGGAGAAAAATGTTTGGATTCAACATTGAAAAGAGATCAAAGTTTTTTTTTTTTGCACTAGATATAACAATAATAAACAATTTAATTTTCGTAAATGTGATTTTTCAGTTGAATAATATCAAGCAAAAATATACATTATAATTTGTCACAATTATTTGTAAATTTTCTTTAAAAATACTAAGATTCTTTACTAAGGTTTCCCATTTCCAAAGTTCTGCTTCTTGCTCAGTATATGCTGAACAATTCAAGTTATGCATTTACTTTTACCGTAATTTCGGGTGTATAAGCCGCAGATCAAACAATTCTTTTTCGACCCAGAATTTTTTAAGAAACAAATATAACTAGTTAGATCGCCGTAAATATTTGTCTTCAATCACTAAATAAGATTTCTGGGTACAAAAAGAATTGTTTGATCCGCGGCTTATACACCCGAAATTACGGTACATTTTTTAAAATCTATTTATTTAAAAGAAATAATTTAAATTCTTTACAAATACACTGATTTATTTTTACATAGTACTGTTAACTGTTAGGGGTTGTTCATAAATGATGTCAAACTTTTATTTCAAAAATCTTTTACCCCCTCCCACCCACCCTCTGTCACAAAGTGTCACAGTTCAACATATCCCCTCCCTTTCCCTTCTCAGATGTCAGGCTTAATTACATAAATATTTACTTGCAGTTAAAAAAAAAGAACACTACACACTACTAACATGGTAAAATTACATCATTTCCGTTTACAGAAAAAAATCCTTCTAATCAGATAAAACGCGCGTTATTGCATTAATTCGTCATCCAGCTGCTAATTTTATTTATTTTTTCGGAAAACTGTATACTTCTATTTATCAACCTGACAACCACTTAAAGTACCCACCCCCTGACGTCTTGTCAGATTTAGGCCGCATACAGCCATACAGTTTACTCAGCAAGAAAGCGGATAGTGTTTCGGTTGTACCTCATACAAACGTCATGAATTTTCCGTGTCCTACCCAACACTACAAACATTATACATTTCAAAATAACATGCTGAAGTACACTACAGCACGTTTAGTGAGAGAAAGAAAGAATCGATAGAAATATGGATACACGTTGCTTTCGTAAAGAAAATATTTCATTAATTTATGTATTTTAATTTTCTGGTGTGAAACGTAAATATTATTCAGAATAAGCAATAATCCATTTCAAAATCAATATCTCTACAAAAATGAGTCTCTCGGCTTTCTTGTCCCAATACGCAGTTAAATGGAATTTTCTTTTCAGTTGGTATCAAACATGCGGACATTTCACCTTCAAAAGTGCCACCAGCTACTAGCTTTTTTTTAATCTATTTATTTTATTTTATTTTATTTATTAAATTTATTGAATTTTATTATTATTATTATTATTATTATTATTATTATTATTATTATTATTATTATTATTATTATTATTATTATTATTTTAACTTTCGGAATCGATTGAAACCGGTTCTGAAATTGAAACTATCATAATATTAAAAAAATATAACCAAAATTGAAAAAGTAAAAACTAGCCCGGTTGTAGATCGTCCTTAGCTATCCTATGCAGAAAAAAATCATGTGAAAATATTAAAATTTGAGCGAGATACTTGAAAATAACGCCCACAGACTTAGCATTATCATGCGGGTCTTTTTCAGCTATTTGAGTGGCATTTTAATAGGCTTCAATATAACGTTACTAAATATTTCTTTGTTTTTTTCTTCCAATACATTGACACGTTAAAATATGTAGACACGTAAGCTTTTATTTTGAAATCTAGAAAAATCTAGAATCCAAAAAAATCTAGAAAATTAATGTGTCTCAGTATATATCAAACATGCGGGCATTTTATATTTAAGACTACCACCGACGACTTTCTTTTTTGTAATTATTATTTTGTCTACCACTATTTAAAACATTGCACAAAACATTCAGGTAGATTAAAATAGACAAGACAAAGCGAATAAAACAAAATGAAATTTGTATACCACTATTAAAGTTTTTTCACCGTGGGCTGAAATAGCAGGGAAAAGACATATTGAACCAATATTTGTGTAAAAGTTATTCGAATGTGCATCCTTTCCATCTCCAGGTAAGGGTTTTTAAATATTGTAATCAGTTACCATTTGTACCATTTGTTACCAAATGTAATCAAATTAACAATAATTTTATTAAGAAATTTATGTACGAATTTAAATAATTATCGTTGCATTGTAAAATTTAAAAAAAATGCTTAATTTAATAGCATTTGCACTTTCTTATTGAGATCCGTTAATTATAGAAATATGTCTTTAATATACATCAGTTTGTAACCAAAAGTTGAACGAGTTGAAAACTAAAACTTTTACAATTTTTATCATGTCGACAAAAAATTTCGTGAAATCATCCCTATACAGATATTAAAAAAATTATATAAATTAAAAATGATTTTTTTTTAACGTATTAAATACTAAGATTTAGAATTTACATATAATTGTAAGTTGTACACCATTGCAAAAATTATTTTACGATTAAAAAAAAAAAAAAATCGATCTAACGAAATAGTTTATTTATTAGTTCTAATGAAAAGTTATCGAAAATTTCACGAGTTAAATAGTATTCTCACAAGTATACCTATATAACTATTTGATAACGGAACTAATTAGGCGTATTCAACAAAATGCATCATAAACACGTTGTATCATTTGATGTAGCATAAATACAGACTAGCAGGGGAGACCGAGCTTAGCTCGGTCAAAATTAACTTTGTGTTCAACTCGATATAGTATTTTCACTGTATCATTAACTCTGTATTATTACTGTAAAACATGTTTATAATAGTATTATTTAGAAAAACAATCAATAAGAAAACTATGTTTTTATGCGCATATTTATAAATTTTATTTTATTTTAAATTTTACAACGAAAGGACATCGATCTAAATCACTTTTTTAGCTCGACTCTGATTGGTTAAACCATGGATCTCGAATCCTCTTAAGAATGTATAAAAAAATTCTTTACATTCTGAAAGACAATATTTTTTGCTAGATATAGCCAAATTTGGAGGCATTCTTTTCATTTGGCTCCAAATACGTGTTTTGGTTTTCGTAATTTTTATAGTCGATTTTTTGGCCATATGTCGCCAATATTTTGTCAAATATCACCAAGTTATTGGCTTTTGCCATATTCTCGTGACCCTGACCCGTATTACCCAAAATGAGCCACTAATCAAATTTGATCAAGCATGTGACATAGCTCAATCGTCTTCAGGTAATCAAAAACAGTAGAATATAAAATTGAATCAAAATCGTTTAAGCCATTTTTTAGGTAAAATTAGCTTGGCAGCATTCAGCAATGAAGCGAAATGACCCACTAATATAAATTTGTTTAACATGCGACTCAGCCCAATAGTCTTCTCGTGACAAAAAACATTTTGTTTCAAAATTTAGGGTAAAATTGATATTGATTGAGTCGTTGTTATATATAATTAGAATGACCCTAGCTCATTAAGACCCAAAATGACCCACTAATAGAATTTTCGCGAGCATGTGTCCAAGCCAACTGGTTTTCGCTTGCTCAAAAACGATATAATACAAAGCATAGTCAAAATGGTGAGTACCATTTTCTATATAAAATTAGCATGACCCATTATGACCAACAAATGACCCTTATAATCGAAATCTCTCGAACGTGTGGCCTAGCTCTTTAGTTTTAGCATGCCGAAAAACATTAGATACAAAATTTAGATAAAATCGATTGAGCCGTTTTTTAGATATAGTTAGTTTGACCCTGACCCCTAATAATCCAAAATGACCCATTGATCAAATTTTCTCAAAAATCTGTCCTAACCCAATGATTTTCTTGTGACCGAAAACGATAAAATGCAAAATTTAATCAAAATTGCGCGAAACATTGTCTAGATAAAATTAGAATGACCCAAAAGTGACCCACTAATTGAAATTTCTCGAACATGTGACCTACTCCAATGATTTTCTCATGCCAAAAATATGTTGTATATAAAATTTCGTTAAAATCGACCCACCCATTCTTTAGATATAGCTTGACCTTGACCCATTAAGACCCACAAATGACCCTTATAATCGAAAGCTCTCGAATATGTGACTTAGTCCATTAGTTTTCTCGTTTCTAAAAATTGTTACATACAGAATTTCGTTAAAATTGATCCTGCCGTTCTTTAATTATACATAGCTTGACCCAGACCCTTTATGATCCAAAATGACCCATTAATCGAAATTTTTCGAACATGTAACCTAGTCCAATGATTTTATCGTACCAAAAAAATGTTGCATACAAAATTTCATTAAAATCGATCCACCTGTTCTTTAGATATAGTTTGACCATGACCCATTATGACCCATCATGATCCACAAATGACCCTCATAATCGAAATCTCTCAAACATGTGATTTAGCCCATTAGTTTTCTTATGTCGAAAAATTGTCACATACAAAATTTCGTTATAATTCATCACGCCGTTCTTTAAATATAAATAGCTTGACCCAGACTCTTAATGACCCAAAATGACCCATTAATCGAAATTTTTCGAACATGTAACCTAGTCCAATGATTTTATCGTGCCAAAAAAATGTTGCATACAAAATTTCGTTAAAATCGATCCACCTGTTATTTAGATATAGGTTGACCATGACCCATTATGACCCATCATGACCCACAAATGACCCTCATAGTCGAAATCTCGCAAACATGTGATTTAGCCCATTAGTTTTCTCATGTCAAAAAACTGTTACATACAAAATTTCGTTATAATCCATCACGCCGTTCTTAAATAGCTTGACCCAGACTCTTAATGACCCAATATGACCAAGTGAAATTTTTTCTCGAACATGTAACCTAGCCCAATTTTTTTCTCGTGCCCGAAAACCATAGAATGCAATTTTTAGTCAAAATTGCGTGAGAAAATCGCTAGATAAAAATAGTATGACCCACAATGACCCCAAAAATGACCCACTTACCGAATTTTCTCGAACATGTTACCTAACCCAATGGTCTTCTTGTAATCCAAAACGATAAAATATAAAATTTGGTCAAAATCGTTAGAGCCGTTTTTTAGATAAAAATGGCTTGACCCATAATGACCCAAAATTGACCCACTAATCGAAATTTTTCGAACATGTGACCCAGCCTAATAGTTTTGTTGTGCCAAAAAACGATTGGATAGAAAATTTCCTTAAAATCGATCCAGCCGTTCTCTAGATATAAATAGCTTGATTTTGACCCATTATGACCCAAAACGACCCAATAATCGAATTTTCTCGAACATGTGACCTAGCCCAATGGTCTTCTCGTGCCCGAAAATGGTAAAATCCAAATTTTTGCGAAAATCGTTAGAGCCGTTTTTCAGATAAAATTTACCCACACACACACAATTTTTGCTCGCATTATAGTATAAGATAAATGTTTGCATAAAATACTATTTCAAATTAACATTACTACTCGATAGATACATATTAGAAAATTTATTTATGCTTATTAATTAAAGTTAATATAGATAAATAAAACATAAATGCTAAAGTAGCACCGAAAAGGAGAAAAATATATAGAAGCAAATTACTGAATTAAGTTCTTTAAACATGTTTATATTGAAATAAACTTGATTGACAGTTATTTAATCTACAAATAATAAATTGAAATACATTTAAATGTTATAAAAAATGGATAAAAAAAATTCGTGAACCTGTAACAAAAAAAAAAAAAAAAAAAAAAAAAAAAGAATTTTACATTGAAATTTAAATGAAATCTGTTTATTTATTTTATATAGAACATCCTTTTTATCACTTTTTCTACCAGTGCCCCGTGTCCAATATAATCTTTCAAAGTTTTGATTTTACTTATTTTACTTCCAATTTTTAAATCTAATATGTATTAAAACAACTCTTCACTGTATTAAAAATTATTCAGAATTGTTTTAAGCTATAATTTATATATAAAATAGTAATCATAAATCATAATGTGTTGAAAAGTGTCATTTAACATCGGTAAAAATAATGTTAACAATAAAATTTTTCCCGTTTAAAAAGGACTTTGAGGAATTTAAAAATCTTTCGGTTAAACTGATTTTCGGATAAACAGGGTTTTACAGTATGAACAAAATTAAACTTTGTGGTCCTGAGGGAAGACCTGAAAATGTCTAAAAATTCGGCATAAATGTATCTAAATTAAATTTTCTAAACAAAATGCTATTCAATAGCGCAGCCCTATATGTAAAATCTGAGCAGAAATTTTTTGTAGTAGAAACCAAATGAAGAGTATTGTTCATTAATTTCTTCATATGAAATACAAATAGCATATATTAAGAGCGTTTCCTACACTTTTAATAGCGTAAACGTTTTAATTGAAAGAGGGGGCTGAAATGTAATATGAATATTTTGAGGAATTCTGGAGTTTGCACCTTTATACTATAAGAAATAAAATATTTCTAGTCCCCGCCTATCTGCTGCTATAGATTGGAAAAAGCCGCGAATATCTGAAACAGATACAGTCGACTCTCGTTAATTCGAACTCGTCGGGACCACAAGAAATGTTCGAATTATCCGAAGTTCGAATTATGGAAAACCTGCTTAATATGGTACTATTACAAAGGAATTAATGTTATAGTGTTTTTTAAACTTATTTCGTCTGTTATCATTAGAATATGACTTAATATTAAATTAGAATGTATAAATAAATAAACTAATTAAAAGGTTAGAAACAAGCACGATGGAAGAAAATTTTAAAGCGTCACTGATAAACAGACGGGGCAATAAGAAAGTGGATATCAAATGCATTGGATTATATGTATAATCGTTCAAAACAATTTTCACAAAAATCAAAGAAAGAAAGTTATTCAAAGCATCTGAAATCCGTGAGTAAGAAAAGAAAAATGAAAAATCGGAATTCTCGTTAGTTCGAATTAAACGAAGTCAAGAGAAAATGAGTTCGAATTAATGAAAATTTTTAACGTTATTCTGCCATTGAAAATTTCGGGACTTCATGTTTAGTTCGAATTAAGCGAAGATTCGAATTATCCGATTTCGAATTAACGAGAGTCGACTGTATGACATATCTAAATGCAACAACGTATTTGAATGAAAGCTTTTTGAAAAAAAAATGAAACATTTTAGATGCATTTTATTTTTATTGATTTTTTAATGAATCTTTGAAATGTACTCCACCCACTCCACAAACTACTTTTTCTATCTAGAAAGAGATGGGGCGTGGTATTGGTGCGTACAAGAAAGGCCAAGCCCTAAATATTTGAAAAAGTAAGATTAAAAAAAAATATATATACTTAATATTTAGAAGTACATAAATATTTAAAGCTATTTATGATTATCATTTTAACAAATTATAATTATTGTATAGCCGACAATATTGCTATCTGAGAATCAATAGCGCCAACTTTTCAAAAATATTGGGTGGGGTCAAACATTTTTGTGTAAAGTAATACACACATGTATATACAGTGTGCGTTAGTGTGAGAGAGAGAAGGAAGAATTGAATGGCTAAACACGATAATTTGAAATTCAATTGTTTTTTCTTAGTATTTTTTTTTAATTATTATAATTTAATTATAATTTTATAAATAATTTTACTAAATTATATTCTTATAAGTTATTCCTTGTAAATACAGCAATATTAATTTTAGATAAACTTGGAATTGCTAATTATTGAAAGTGCAAAATTCTAAATATTAAGAAAAGCATACATTTTCATCAGCTAAATTGCTTTATCAATTTGAAACATCAAAACAGATATTAAAATAGGCAGAAAGTCTGTTTTTGAGAGAAATTTAGGTACATATCAGCTGAAGAGGTTTTCAGTACTACTGAAAATCTAATGGATATTCTTACTATTTTTCAGAGAAAACTATTTTGAGAATATTAATAAAATCAAATTTCACTTTAGTGATTAAATAAGTGAAAAAAATGAATTACGAATTAAATCAATTAAAATTGGGTGGGCGGAGCGATCAAACTATTGGGTGGGCTCGTGACCAATGGGTCTATAATGGCACCACTCCTGACAATATATCCTATTAAATATGAGTTTCGTGACACAGAAAAACCCGCTTTTTCTGAAAATCAATTTATTAGAAAAGTTTTCGAGTTTATCAACCAATAAATATTTTTTAAATGTTTGAATTCTATATGAAATTTCGTATAATCTAATTTAAAAAGGTCAACTTTTTAGTATATAGCCATAATCTTTGTTATGAAAACTTGCTGGTGTTTTATTCTAGAAAAATGGCCTAGTCAGAACTAAGGATCCAATTTAATATTGAATTCAGGGGATCGCCCTAGGAGGATATAATCCTCCCCTTACCGGTGAGATATTCTCCCGGAAGGTTTAAGATTTTGTGTTTTTAATGGTAAAGAGTGCTTTTTTCCAATAAGTATTTAAAAAATAAACATTAAACTACAACTTCAAATCATCTTAATAGAGATTCATCATTTTGTCCGTAATTTCATTACTAACTAGATTAATTTATGTTTGTTTCTAAAACATTTACTAACAGCTGGTTTACAATAAAGCAAAAGCTAAAATAAATAAATAAATATCTATTCTATATGTATTAATTATTTACCATATTTAAATTAGAAATTTAGTCAGGTTTTGTTAAAAGAACTTGTTTGTCATTTTTTGATTTCAAAGATATTATATTAATGTATTTATATATAAACATATCATTCTAAAAATATGTTCCTTCTGTAAACCCTAAATTTTCTCCCATGAAATACAAAAATAAATAAAAAAAGATACAACAGCGCTATGCGACACTACAATACTAAAGTACTATTAAAAGATAGTAATAAGTAAAAATAATAAATGTAGTTTAATTGACATATGAAACATGAAAAGAATAAATGCAAATCAAAATTGTTCGAAATTATACGATATTTAACAGGGGTAATCAGGTTTTTGCATATCACCAATTGTTTTAGCAACACTTATTTTAAAAAAATACTTTCCCACCACTATTTGAAAGTTGTAAAATTATGTTAATACTTTTGGGCCGTTTCGAATGTATGCTTTGGTTTCCCTTCATAATACGAGCTAATCTTTCGCCTTTTACTAAAGATTACCGTGGAGGGGAACAACTCAATGAGCCTAAATCTAATTTTTGGAATCCCAACGAAAGGTGGGGCGTGATCAAAAGAAAGAACCAATAATCGATGAAACCATGCATACACTTTTCCGAATAACTTAATTTTACAATTCGACTTTGGATTTAGTATGCAAGTCCATTTTATGTATACAAAAGTTTAGACTAAATATTATTGCAAGTTAACATAAAATTGCTTATTTAATTAGTTTGCGATAAATACAATCGAACCCAGTTAAGACGCTTACGGTTACGCGTACCAGCTTAGTTCTTGAGATAGAGCACCTACAAAATATACGTCACATACAGACAGACAGACATTTTGTAAATATTTTGTTCTTTGAAATCTCTGTCCTCTAAAACTTGTTAATCCGCCAAAAACCGGAATTCGAATATTTTTATATTTTCTTCTTGTAAAGATAGAAAAAAGTAAAAATTAGTGATGCCCAAAACTTTTCGTAATGAAGTAAGCAATTTCTTCTTGCCCGAGCAGCGCGACGTTCAGGCGTAACTATTAAGAATTTAAGGCCCCTGTCCTCGCTCGAGGAAATGCTCGCGAGCTAATGCTATTCCTATGGGGAAGCATTTTTCTAATAACTCTTTCGCATTTTGACATTTTTGAATATTCTTTTTTGCATTGGATAGCTGAGGTGCATGCCAACAGCGCACCTTTTTTACTTTTTCGATTTTGGTGGCAGAAATTTTTTTTTGTAAAAGCCCTTTCATTTTCGAAACCGGTTTTGAAAGTGAAACTAACTTTGTAAAAAATATCTGCAGCCAAAATCGAAAAAATAAAAAAGGTGCGCTGTCGGCATGCACCTCAGCTATCCAATGCAAAAAAAATTATTCCAAAATGTCAAAATGCGAAAGAGCTATTAAAAAAATGCCCCATAATAGCATTAGCTCGAGAGCGTTTCCTCGAGCGAGGACAAGTGCCTTAATTTACAGACACGGTCATTTTTGTTTGATGTATTATTTTCGATTTTAAATACTGAAAGCAATACTCACATAACCAGCACTCTTGCAGTTTGTGCAAGGGTTGTAACCCCGTCCAGTACACGCCGCACACTGTTTGATGTATTCTGTGTGAGGAATGTCCACTGTCCGCCGAGAATCTCGAAAAGGGGCCGTGGGATGAACAGGGACGTCCCAGATTCCTGGAGGGATCCCATTTCTGTCACTGTCGATTGAAGATCCTGGAAGAATACACGAATAGACCCATTTGTTAGGAGACTTTTTAATTATTATAATTCTTTCATTGTAAATAAGGGGCTGTATTAATATAACGTTTTCATTTTAGGGGGAGGAGTCTGGTATATAATATGGCAAGATATCTCTAGGGGGTCTGTCTTTTGATATCGATATCCCTTTTGATCCAATCACAAATTTCTCTTTTTATTTGTAACATAATCTTTTCCGCAAAATAACATGTTGTCTTTTCTTAGCCTGTTATCTATTTTTATGGAAGTACAAAATTATTATTAAAATCACTAAATTATTATAGAATTATATAATTCTAAAATATGATATACCCCATTGTTTGACATTCCTAATCTTTTTCATGTGTGTCTACATACACAATCACGGTTCGACAAACCCTACGTGAAGTATATTTTAAATGAAACTTGTGTTTATTATTATTAATAAATAAAAGAGAAAGAGAAGGAATATAGTCCACTTGTTTTGTTGATAAGAATTTCCATCTGTCCCGCATCCCTCCTCTATTCAAGGCAAATGCAACAGGACTTTATAATTGTTGAAGGCATTATGTAACAAAAACCTATTATCAAACACTTTAAAATGGTATCTATTTCTTTTAAGTGTTATTTCATATAAAGTTTTTTCATGTGCAAAGTGATATTTTATTCACATCTCTTCATTTGAATCATAAAAATATGCGAAAAATAAATGTCACCAGTTTTGTATATCACTCCGAAATCAAAGAAATAAATTCTAAAATTCAAAAAATTTTTACTCTTTGCTAACAAAATCATTACCGGACGCGGGAAAAGGAGGGGATCAAAAAGTTGAAAACGTTACATTTGCACAGACCTTAACCGTTTAGACGTCGAATTAATATCGCAATGTAACAATAATTTTGTTTTTCCTATGTTACAGCTTCAAATGTTTTAATTTACGCATACAAATTTAGAAAATACCAAAAAAATATATTTCTGCAATTATTTTTGGCTTTTTTTATTTCAGTCTTCGCATTCTGGAACGTGTATATTGATTGGCAACCTATACAAATATAACAAATTATTTTCCGCTATATGCTATTGTATATTGTTCTTGAGTATTTTCCCGAATTCTAAAAACATTTCGATTCCTAGCGGTCAAATATAAGTAATATAGAGAAAACAATAAAAGCAAATAACATATTTTTTATGCAAATTAATGAATTTACATATTCCTTAATACCTGTGATAAATGCTTAAACATATATATTTTCTTTTCAAAAGTTCAAATCAACCTTATATTTTATAGGAAAAATAAGGACATCGTTATTATGTTGGAAAATATATGTTTTGTATCTGTATCGCAAATAATGCAATGTTCCCTTTTGGGAGAGTATTTAAAAACCCATTACTACACTTTTTACATTATACTTATATTTTATTTTCTACTTTTCTGTGCTTAAAATATTTCCTTGTTGCCGTTTCACAAACAGTTGATTTGTTTTGGTGAACCTTATTTAGCATATCCCGAACTCAAAAGTTGTTGTAACTCATAAACAGTTGTGACCATAAAGAATATTGAACAATTTATCTCCTAGTCCTAGCCCCTAACGAGAATAATAAAACTCCTTAAAATGTACTTATTAATTTATAATTAAGGTCTAAAGATATGACATTGTTGCTATCATCGGAAACAAACCTCAGGAACTGAGTAAAAAATCAATTGCAAAATTCCACCTTTACATATATGAACGAGGTTAAATAAAAAAAAAAATTAGTCGGATGTGACAACCCCAAAACTTTCTTCTATCTCATACATGTTAATACTTCAAAATTTGCTGCCACAGTGCCAAAATTAAGTGATAATCTATATCTATTGTGAAGACTCCAAAGGCACGAAATTCTGTGAATTAGTTCTTAAAACAGGAGTATTGAGAATGTCGGGGAAAATTTAAAATAAAAGCGGTTACTCCTGGGAGATTTACACCAAAATATAAAACACCGAATCACTGCTAGTCCGTAAGGACTAACAGAATTTGAAGTTTGATGAAAATTCATGCATCAGTTCTAGAGATAGAGCTATTGCGGGAATTTGAAAAATGCAGCCTAATAGCGCCACCTTTTGGGTAATTGACACAAAAACGTTAAGGGTGTTCGTAACTGCTGCGCTCAACAAGCGCAAAACGTTCTGACACATTTACAAATTCATTTTTTAACAGAAATGTATAAAAATGGAATGCCTGACAATGGAAGCGATTTTGAATCGAACCTATTTTTCCATTTTGTGATAATTAAATTACCTATCCAGTTATAAGCTATTTCGATGACGTGATCACCCGTTTTTCTCCCGCTTTTCGACCGGTTTTTCTGTTTTCGTCGGAAAATGTGCTTAAAAGTGTCAATTTTGAAGGCTTGTTATAAAAAATCTATTGTGTTTTAGAAAAAAACAGAAAATTGAGTGCAATTAGACAGTTTCTGAATAATAACGCATGTTATTTTCATGCATTTCCAAACAAAAATAAATTAAAGCATGTGTCACAAAGTTGCCTTTTTTTATTTAAGAGCACTCTTAACAGAACTTGATCATATCAAGGATTAACGGAATCTAAAGTTTGATCAAAATCCGAGAATTATTTCGTAAGATAGAGCTATTGTGGAAATCGTGAAAATGCAGTATCGAATCGCCACTTGTTGAGTGATTTACACCTAAATATAAACATCAATTCATGCCAAGTATTAACTATATCTAAAGTTTGAGGGAAATCCGTGCATTAGCTCTTGAGATACAGCTATTGCGTGAATCGTAAAAAATGCATCATAACAGCGCCACTTGCTGAACGATTTACACCAAAAACTAATCAGCCTCAATCTATATCAGGGACTACCGGAATAAACATTTTTATTAGATTCCGTGCATTAGTTTTTGAGATAGAACGCCCTCAAAATTTATGTCATAAACGAACAGACACACAGACAGCCAGAGTCTCAGACTCACAGAGAACCACGGACAGACATTTTCAAAAAACATATTTTTCATGTTCTCTGAGCCCTAAAAAGGGTAAATCCGTCGAAAACGGGAATTATTTACCGGAATATGTTTTATTTTATATCGAAAATTTTCCTAAATTTGCGATTACTATGATAGGGGATCGAACCCTTAGGGAAATTCTTAGGTTATGGAAACTTGAAATTTGGATGGAGGTTACTTTTACAATAGCTCTCAAATTATTTTTAAAATCGTTTATTATTCTCGCTAAAAACTGCTTCTAAAAAATCGTAATTTAAATGGGTCTAACAAGCAACAAAAGTTCTAAATTGCGATTTTATTTATTTATTTATTTATTTTGGCATTTTTTTAAGGCTAGGAAGTTGAAATTTGACTTGGTTATTACTTTTAATACGTAATTGCTCTAGGAGAACAATTTCAGAGCGCAGCAAGTCTGGTGTTACATGAAATTTACTTTAGATTTCGAAAAATCAAGGCATCCAACCCGGGCGTTCAAGGCATTATTCGGGGCAACGCACAGAACATAAGAAGAAATTTTTTTTAGGTGCATTCGTAATTATGTGAATATTACCACCTATAGTCGTCGTTCAGTCCTTCCGTCCGTCTGTCCGCATACAACAACGCAAAAACAACCCAACCGAATGATTTGAAATTTTTTATATATAATTATTACATAATTTTGTCGAGCCATTTCAAATTTTATGAAAATCGGATGTATAGTTCAAATAAAGTGACAGTCAAAAGTATTTCGTTTCATCACGGCCAATGGAAAAAAATAGTTTCAACTGTATTTTAATGATGTTACACTCTTTCGAACATAATGAAATTCATATGCATTTATGAAATATTTACTAAAATATAGATTGTGTACAATCTGTGGTTGAAAGAATATTTGTTATTAATTTACAGAGTCATACAAAAGTATTCCATTACATAACGGTATAGGGTGAAACATTTTTGGGGGTGCATTTTAATTATGTTAAAATGTTTCGTATTTTATTAAATTAACATATACGTTGCTGAGATTTACTACAAGTTAATTCCTGTATAACAGAAAACAGATACTATTTATAGGGACACACAAAAAATTTCGGATGCTGTACTGTATCCGAAGTATGTATATTTAAAAAATTCGTTATAGTACGAACGCACCTCATTTGCTACGTTTTTTTTTTTTTTTTTTAATTACCTACTAACAACACCAGACACCATTTTTAGAACAATATAGATTTTGTATCCATATAAAGCTATTGTTATTATTATTAATGCTGTTGTTATAATTATTATTACAATTATAAAGGATATTTTTAGAGACCGAAGCAAGATTTAAAAGATCTGTATTTGAATCTTACCTTTGTAAGGTCTGACAGAGGTTCCCTTTTCTCTCATTTCTCCCATTGTCTCGAGCTTGTACTAGAAAAAAAAAAGAAAAAAAAAAGAAAGAAATATACCAGGTCGTTAAAATGAATGTAATGGGCGATACAATAATATAACAATAATATAAGACAGATTTTTAACTATTTCAATTTTGTTTGTGTTCATTTTTCTTTTTTTCTTTATTATTAAACAAGGATATTTTCACTTTCAAAATCGGTTTCCAAAGTAAAAAAAAAAAAAAAATAAATAAAATTTAAGAAATATTAAAATACAAATAAGATATCTTTAAAAAAATTTCCTAAAGAATAACATTAGCGAGAGGTTTTTTTTTTTCTTCAAGAATGAAATATTTTTTTAGGAATAAACACTCCTGAATTTATACTTAACCTTGTGAGGTAGTGACCTTTATAATAAAGGCACTCTAGCATTTTTGAGATCGTGATGTCAATGATTTAACATGTGTAAGCATGAAAGCGACATCTGTCCTCTCTTTTACTTTAACTTTCTAGAGCGTGTGTGTCTTTCTCGGATTCTACAGTTATGTCGCAGTTAGAAGTAATATGTAAATTTGTAGTATCTCAGTTTGCAGCATATAAAAGCTTGGAGTTTGAGTGTGTGTAGAGTGTCTGGGCGGCCTTGGCCGACTAGGTGAGTCGAGCGACATTAGCCAGCTAGGTGTATCGAGCCTTCAGTGAGTGACAAGGAGTTTTGGAAGTAGATTCGAGAAATTGGCCGGTGGTAAGAGCTCATGTTGATTACATTGAATATTTTCAACGTTAATAAAGAATATATGTACAGCCACGGGCTGTCTAATAAAGTTTATCTAGCAGTTTAGCGGAAGTTGAAGTGAGAAGTAATCTGAAGTGCCCCGATTGAGTTAGTGCCGGAGCTGTGAGTATGAGTTTAGCCTTTTAGTATTGTTACCAGTTATTAAAATTAAGAACTGCTCCACTGTCCTTCAGCCCTAACCGTTTTAAATAAACTGTTTTTATCTTAGTTCCTGAGTTATGTCTCCATTCCATTCCCTCGCTGTGTGCACAACCGTTACAACCTCTTCAGACCTGAGGTACACAAATGTGTACCTCCATTCTTTTCCTCATAAAAACTAAACTGTTCGAATTTTTTGCATTTTTACTTTACTTCTATACAGCTGAATGTTTTCTGCCTTAAAACAAAACCAATAAATGTCAGCACTAATGAATATTACCTCAAAAAATATATATTATTTTCATCCGAGATTCGAAAATACCTTCAAGACATTGTGGCCAAAAGGAATATTTATGATTACTTAATTTAAATATTTTACAATAAAAAATTTTGAAGATTTGCTGACAATATACTTGTGTAAAGATCTTAATTTTGTTATAACGTAAATTTATATTTCTGATAGTTAAATTGATGCTTTAAGGGGATTAGTACTTTTATATCCATATTTGTAAACCTAAATTACCGGTCCCCTAAAGGACTGATTTCATAAAAATGACTATTTCTGTCATCTATGGCGTCATTTCGATTATGCAAAAACAATAAATATATATTTGTAGAGTTATTTTATGCTCAGGTCTGAAGAGGTTAAGCACGTTTTGCTTCACCCTGTTTAGATAATCTAGACGAATAAAAATAGAAATGTGAAATAAACTGAACTTACTATATTAATGCCTTCCGTAAATATGTCAGAGATGCGCATCTGCTTCAAAAAATCTTTTTTGTAAAATACATGCTTTGACACGTAGCGACGTAGAACATCTTCAACGACTGTCTGCGATAGGCTAGGAACACTGAAACTGAAACAAACAAAATGTAGGTATAATATTCAATACTTTAAAGCGCGCGGAAAACTTTTTTGCCGTACCTCGTTTATAAACCCGATGGACCAATTCAGAGTCCAGCTATAGTTTTGGACCTATTAGGAGCTGTGTAAATACAACATTATCAGCTTTTTCCTAATTTTGGGGACCCCCGCCCCCTTCTGATATCATATGTTATTACTCCTTGAAACCCCTCCCTCCTCCCGGTAATGATATCGATATCAAAGCAAAAATTTGTTTTTGATTTTTAGAATTTTTTTTGTGTGGAATGACATACAAAAATAGTTATGTTTATTTTTCACATGCTTTATTGATTCAAATGAAGAGAAGTGAAATACTACTTAAAAGAAATAGTTACTATTTACAAGTATTTTATAATAGCTTTTTGTTACATAATGCATTCGAAAGTAATGAAGTACTAAAGCACTTGCCCTGAACAGAGGAAGAAAGGAGGGCCAATTGAAATTCTTATCAATGAAATAATTGGACAATATTCTTTCTCTTTTACTTATAAGTAAACACAAGCTTCATTTTAAATATATTTCACGAATGGTTTCTAGAACCGCGATTGTGTATGTTTACACAAATGAAGAATAATAGAAATGACATACGTTGGAGTATTCTACTGTTTATAATGAAATATTTTTATAATATTTTTATTATTTTAATAACAGCTTTGTATTTTCATAAAAATAGATAATCGACTAAAAAAGATAAGATACTATTTTGAAACAAAAACCATGATATGCATATATAAAAGATGATTGGATCAAAAATGATATCAATAACAAAAGACAACCCCCCTCCCCGAAGAGACATCTCACGATATCATGTGCCAGACCCCCTCTCGCTCCTCTCCTTAAAATGATAACGATATATATGCACAGCCCCTTACACTTTGCCGTGTTATGTATTTCAAAATTATTTTAAATAATTTTAACTTTTAACTGATGTTGGCGCTGATTGAGAGTGAACAGATTATGTCTTTTTTTCAATTTACACCTAGTAGGTTTTAAGTTTCAGTTTAATTATAGACACTAATGACGTTTTGTTTCATTTGGGAAGCCTAGTGATTATCGCTACACACTTCTGAATCAGTGAATTTTGATTATAGATACCCTGTATATATAGAAACAACATGATTTTAATTAATAGACCCCTTGCACATGACGTCATATGCTTCATCTGGCGCCCAAACATAAAGCAAATGTGGTGTTTTCACATTTGTAAACATAGTGATTTGCGCTTCATTTTTTAATAAATATAATGCAAGAATAAGAAAAATGAAAATTGAACATAAAGACCAAACGTGCTTTAAACGGCAAACAGGCAATTAGGATATTTTGTTTGGGCTCCAGATGTGCACCAGATTAGAGCATCAGCCGTTGCTGTGACGTCAATGCAAAGGGTCTATCATGGTCTTTTATTCATCTTTCCATCAAGCTCTCTCAAAGACCGCTCCCAGTAGCTATGTGACATCATCTGTGAGAGTAGTTAGAGTTAGTACTAGTTTCCATTTAAACAGGTTTTAGAGATTTTGCATTACATTTTTGGCGTCACCCTCAGCCATCACACTTCATCTCTATTCTTTCTCTTTACTCTATGGTGCAGATCGTTCTACAGCAAGACCCCCTAAATTGAGAAAGCCGTGACACGCTTTGTTATGATGTCACGAAATGTCGCTTGAAGCAGGCAAAACAAAGAAAAAAAATCTAACAACTTCATGTTTGTATTTTATTGGCTCATGGAATTATTAATAATTATTCTAATAATAATTTATAATTCCTGCTTCATGTGATGATTCGTGAGGTCACAATAAAGCGCGTCAAGGCTTTCTCCCATAACTAGAGCGGGCTGTCGACAGACATTAATATCCTATCATTTTGTTTGTTAATTTATAATTCCATTGCAAATAGCTCTGTTAACAAAATATTTATGTTTTACCACAAATCAGTGTTTTAGTTTTTCGATTCACATTTTTAACAAGTAAACCTAATGAGCATTTGAACACTTAATCATCCTACATATCAGTATATCAGTGTCTGAATAATAATAATAATAATAATAATAATAATAATAATAATAAATCTGATTCAACAAAACTTTTTCAACACCCTGTATATTTAAGTTGAAATAAAATAAAGAATAATTCTTACTTGCAACGGCGCAGTCTTGATGCAGTCTGTTCAGGTAAGTTGGGTGATGTAGGTTTCTGTTCGTCATTATCTAACAAGAAAAATTTACAATATGAGATTTTGCAGCGAAAAGAAAAATTAAATAAAAGTACAATTTTTAATGTGCTAAAACTACACTAGAAACAATTTATTGGGTATATTTTCTAAAAAGAGCTATAGTGACTCTAAATTTAACCAAAATGCAAATACTCTGAAAACATATGTTTGACATACAATGAAAAATTCAAAACAGCATGTTTATGAATTCGATTTGTCTGTTCGTCTGTCCACGTTCTAACTCACGTAAATAGACTCGGGTTTCCATGCAATTGAACAATGTTGATGGTACTTATCATGGCATGTTCTGTACATCGTATACAGCGCTGCTCACGTACCATTAACAAAAATGACTAAAGGAGAATTTACAACTGTGGAATGTATTTCCTAAGTGCACTTAATTTTACATGTATATAGTTAATAGATATAAATCTATACTCCCTCTATCTCAAATAAGTTGCTACATGTTGGTCGAAAAATTTATCCCAATTTAATTGCTACATTAAGTAGGTGGAGTCAAAAATAACTTCTAATGCAGATGATCGACATAACAAAAATTACACTATAATGAATATAACATAGTATACTAGGCTATTAGTAGGGATCGACTCGAATGTAAAGTAATGTGTCTAATAAGTAATGTTACTAGACCTCATAAAAAATGACGATAATTGTAATTATTAACCCTTTAACTTATTTGTCCGTACGCCGTTCGGGTAAGACGAATTTGATTAATTCATCATTTAAAGTTTTTGACACCACTATTTTTTTTAAAAATAATTCAATACAATTTAAAGGCAGAAACGTTTAGACTAAATGTTACGAATATTTTATTTAAAAAATTGTGGCTTGAATCTGTTATTTTCAATTTATTGAACCGAAAAGAAAGAACCATTTAAGGGGTTAATAATATTTAAATAGACATCCTAACGAAGGAAATTAATAATAATAAAAAAGAATACTGCCCAGTTAAACTGATGGCTAAAATTACTACAAATACTAATCGTACATTAAAGCCTTATATTTTCAAGGGTTAATTCCGTTCGAAAAAAAATAAGAAGGGGAAACAGCTCTCCCCTTTCCTCTTTTTTTTATACTTAATCATTGAACCTCCTATACTATCCAAGACATGCTTTATCATATAAAAAATCTACATCCAAAATTCAGAGCAAATGAGATAATTCTTAATAAAAACCCATTTAGCATTTATATAATTTAAAAGGAGTTACCCCCTCTTTTATACTTAACCATTAAACTTCCAAAACTATTCAGAGATTAGAACGAAATCTGAAAATTCTGTTTGAAAAACCCATTTATATAAATTAAGGAGGGGGGATTAGAACCTCTGTTCCCCCTATTTATACTTATTCAATGAACACCTTATAACAGTCACGGAATCGCCTCATCAGAATGATCCTAATCTAAATTTTGAACGAAAACTTAATTCTGCATGAAAATCCCATTTATATCAACTAAGGGGAGGGGCATGAGACCCCCGTTCCCCCTCTTATACATATCGAATGAACTCCAAAAACTAATCAGGGAAGCGCCTTGTCAGGATATACCTACATACAAAATTTCAAGTGGATCCGATATTTTTATCATGAGTTATCGCGTTACGCACGAACGAACATACAGAACGGACGGGCACAAGCTCTCAGGCTATGATAGCCTGTGAGCTAAAAAGTGTAACGCTTTATTTCAATTCTTGTTGCAACATTTAAAAAATAATAAACTGGTGCCAATGTACTCCAGCGATTAAATTTAATATTCATCGTAATGTTTTGTTTGTGGAAGCAGGCAAAGGCGTCAAAAATAAATGCGGGTGAAATTTACAATGTAAGTTCACAAAAAATTAGTAAATGCGGACAGAAAAACAGGGTTTATCTCAGCAATTGAGCAAAATCAAAGATTTTCCAATAAAACGCCCCAATTCATTACCTAGAACAGCGGTTCCCAATCTTTATTGGTACGCGATCCACCTTCAAGCACTTGACTTTGCGAATAAAATACATTAAAAAATGGGTCAGAAAGTTGGTAGTTTAGGATTTGAAGAAAGACTTAAAAATAAACTTGCATTTAGATTCTTAAATGGGAAACTTTTTGTCGTAATTGCTTCAAAGTGACATTCATTAATTACTACATCATGATTTCGGGATTAAAACCTAAAAAACGTACAATATTTCTTATTCAAAATTATGAAAAAACGTTAGTTTTTCGTATTTTATCTTCTTAAATTCTGCCTCAAATCTCATAAGCATGTGTTCCATGTAGGCAGACGATACCGCGCCACCTATAATTAAAATCTCAGTATTCAGAAACTGAAGTGAAGTGAATTTTTTCCTGTTTTTATTCTAAAGTTGTGTTTGAGAAATGTGCAGACGATAATGCGGCAGTGAGCTGCTAGTGAGTTATTCTTTTTATTAAAGTGATTTAAATATAACCAGTGCCTATGGAATAATTGTGCTGTGTGTTCATTTAATTAACATGGTCCGTCGAGCCGGAGTTGAAAATAATTATTTATGTTGAATAATTATCGAATTTGAACTATGTTCTGATGTTATATTAAGAGTTCTATTAAAGATCTGTCCAATGTTCAACATGACAGTCTTCGAATAATATCGTGCTCAAATAAGTAATATGTTGTGTCTCAGAAGATAAATTTAAGAGATAGAATGAGTCTACTTCGGGATTTTCGCTGCGATTTGAGTGAGGTAAGAGCAATTTTCTAGTTTGATTTTTATTAAGTTATGTCTGTTATTGATAATTTAAATAAAGACGAGCTTAAGCTCGTGATTGAGGAATTGGGATTAACTGTTTCTGAAAGTAATAAAATTATTGATTTAAGAAATAGTATGGAGAATAGTGAATATTACTCAAATGAGCAGTTATTAAAAAGCGTCGTTAACTCGGTTGTTGAGGAGCATAAATCGCGAAAGAAAACTGAGAAAACAAAATTAGAATTAGAAAAAATTAAATTAGCGCAATTAGAAAAGGAGTTAGAATTAGCAAATATTCGTAAAGAACCATCCCAAAATTCTGAATTTGAAAAAAATTAAATTAGCTCAGTAAGAGAAAGAATAAGAAATAGCCAAATTCAGTAAAGAGTCTCAGGAAAATTTGCCGTCCGTAACAGAAAAATCGGAAACGGAAATAGGGAACAATAACTTGGAAAGTTTTATTAAAATAACTATTCCTTTACCATCGAGAGCTGAGTCATTTAATCTTTTTTTTTTCAATCTCTTGAGAAAGCGTTTCGAACTAAAAATGTACCTGAAGTGTTTATGGCAGAAATTCTGTTAAATATTCTCGGGGAAAAAGCGAGCAATTTAATGATCTATTTATCAGAGGAAGAGTTAATTAGTTATGATAAATTGATAAATATAGTCTTAAAGGAATTTCAACCTACTGCACAAGAATATTTAAACAATTTCAAGAGTGCGCAAAAATTACCGTAGGAAAGTTACATTCAATTTGCAGTTAGGCTGAGTTCAAATTTTCATTATTACTGTAATTTGCGTGAGGTAAATGATTTTAAATGATTATGCGATTTGATTGTTTCAGATAAAATTTTCAGTTCTTTAGATAGCGAATTAATGAATCATATCGCAATTAAACAAGCAGAGTCACATTTTAAACGACAGCAACTAGAAAGAGAATGCTATTTTTTTTGTCGATTAAAAATAAATTTCAGATTTAATTCCGCAACAAGTGGTAAACATAAATGTTGAAATACCAGATTTAACTATGTTAGCAGATTATAGATTTAATTTCCCTCATAGAATTGATATGTTGTTGGGAGTAGAAATATTTTATGAGCTATTAAGACCGGGACAAATATATTCTCAGAGTTCAAATTTACTTTTGCAAAATACCGTATTTGGGTATGTGGCTAGTGGATGCATAGAGCAGGAAAGTGATGTAAGAGTTCATTGTGGGCTAATTCGGGAGGAAGATTTAAACCAAGCATTAAAAAAGTTTTGGGAAGTTGAAAACGTCGAAGTAGAGTTATCAAAAAGTAAAGAATTTGAGATATGTGAGCAGCATTTTGCGCGTACATATTGGAGAAATGAGGAAAGGAGATACGTGGTGAGAATGCCTTTAAAGGAAAATCCTTCGTGTTTAGGCCAATCTAGGGAGCTTGCTCTTAAAAAACTCAAATCGATGTGGACTCTCTTATCAAAAGATAAGGAATACTTCAAATTGTATAAAGATTTTTTAAATGAATATGAAATGTTGGGGCATTTGAAACAGGTTAAAGAAGTAAAGGAATCTGACGTTGTGTATTATGCTCCACATCATGGTATATTTAGACCAGAAAAGTCCACCACAAAACTGAGAGTTGTATTCAACTGTTTTGCCACAACAACAAATGGCACATCACTTAACTCATTGCAATATAATGGCGGTGTCATTCGGAATGACTTATTTACAATTATGGTTAGTTTTCGAGAGCATGTTTATGCACTGACTGGGAACGTCCAAATGATGTATCGAATGATAAAAATTGATCCTAGTCAGCACCCATTGCAGACAATTTTGTGGAACGATAATTTCGAGAAAGAGCCTAAAATTTTTGAACTACAGACCGTTACATACGGTTTGTGCGCCTTATTTAGCAATGAAAACTCTCAACCAGCTATCGATTGATGAAGGAGATAAATAAATTATGGCAGCATCGGTTCTTCGTGAAAATATTTACATGGATGATATTTTGTGCGGTGCACCTATGCTTGAGGAAGCCAAAGAGTTGCAGCGGCAGCTCATAGCGATTATGCATAAAGCAGGTATGAGACTCCATAAGTGGTGTACAAGTGATAAAAATCTTTCGCTGAAATATGAAGAAGGGTATAATTTTGATAATGAAGTTGAAGAAGAACAGTTTCGTAAATTATTTATTGATGGACTCAATTACAAAACTACAGAAGAGTCACTCAAATCTCATTTTGAGCAATGGGGTGAAATTGTTGATTGTGTTGTGATGAGGGATCGCAATACTCGCAGATCACGTGGATTTATCTTTGTAACGTGCTCATATGGTTGATGATGCTCAAGCTGCTAGACCTCATAAAGTTGATGGATGTGAAGTGGAGCCTAAGAGAGCTGTTCCTCGTGATGATTCAGATAAACCTGAAGCACAGATGACAGTTAACCCTTTCCGGCGCAAGCAAATTCTATTAGTAAAATGAGAAATTGTCGATTAACACCGGAATTTATAGAGGACTTGTCTAGATATTACGAATTCCTTAATTTCAGCTTTCATTGTAAAAGCAAAATTATATTAAAATATTACTGGTGCCGTTTGCAAGTTTGGAATTAAAATTAGGTGTTGCCGACACGGCAAGGGCAAGAAAGAGTTAAAAAACTGTTTATAGGATCTTCATTTCTTCAGAACAGCGATTACCGTAATTTCGTGTAGATAAGCCGCAGCTCAAATAATTCAATTTCGACCCAGAAAATTCATTCAATAATGTAAGTTAAATATATACCGCGATTCAAAATGTTAGATTTTATTTTTGAAAATTTCTGGGTCGAAACAGATTTGTTTGAGCTGTGGCTTATCTACACGAAATTACGGTATCCTCAACGTTCAATAACCATACCAGAAACAAATGATGAGTTCAATAAAGAAGCTCAAATTTAATGTTAAAATCGTTAATGAATTTAATGTTGTAAATTCGAATATTACCGAGAATTGTTTTGCATATAACTTGATTAATCTTAGTAATAATTATTTAACGAATGTGCGTATTACTAGTTATATTTTCAGATTTGTGATGAATGCAAGAAACCCTCTTTATAAATGTAATGTACCCTTGACTACTTCAGGATTTGAATTTGCAGAGAAATATTTAATTAAATCAGTGCAAAATGAAGAGTTCAGTGGAGACATACATAGTCTCCAGACTAAAGGATCGGTAAGTCCGAAAAGCAAGTTAAAAGGCCTCAACCCTTACTTAGATGAATTTGAAATTTTAAGGGTTGGTGGCAGGTTAGATAATAGTAATTTAAATTTTTCGAAAAAGCACCCGGCGATTTTACCAAAGAGTAATAATTTTACTGTAATTGTTATAATTTATTATCATAAGAAATATTTGCATGTTGGTGCGTCAACTTTACTATCCATAGTAAGAGATAAATTTTGGCCAATAAATGGTCGTGAATGTGTCGAAAGGTGGTTCATCAGTGCATTCTATGTTTTAAAGCTAAACCAGTTATTGCAAATCAGTTGATAGACGATTTGCCCAGGGATAGAGTCCAATTGGACAATTGCTTTAATATTTCAGGTGTTGATCTGTATGGGCCATTTATGATCAAAATACGTTATGCACGTAGGACTATCTTACAAAAAATTTATATCTGCATTTTTGTTTGTTTTGTATAAGGAAAGGGCAGCTGACGTCACTGTGGACGAATTACTGTGGATAAGGAAGAAAAACCTGTCCGTTCTTTAATGACTGACACTGTACGGATGAACTGCGGGAATTTGATTGGTCTAAGTTTGCCAATGCATAAGTAAGTATGATATGATTGGGCTATGTCGTCAAGATGATTCCTTCAATGATCGCTATGACAAAAAATTTAGTGGTAGATTGGTTGACCGAAGTGTTTGTTTGTAAACATGCCCTTTCCTTATTTAAGGCTATACATATAGAAATTGTCTCAGATATTTAACCTCCGAATCATTTATTGCGGCACTGAAAAGATTCATCGCACGCAGAGGTAAATGCGCCAAATTGTATTCTGATAATGCGAAAAATTTTATTGGGGCAGATAAGACTCTTAGCGTCTTTTATAAATTAGTGAGAAAACCTGATGAGAAATTAGCAGCATATTTGTCTAGTGAATGCATTGAATGGAAATTTATTCCCCCCCCCCCCTGATCACCCAATTTCAGGGGTCTTTGGGAGGCCGCAATAAAATCCTTTAAATTTCATTTTAAAGGAATTGTGGAAGGTGCTAACCTCACTTATGAGGAATTTCTTACAGTAGTGATACAAATAGAGGAAATATTAAATTCGAGGCCTCTGAGTCCATTATCAGATGATGCAAATGATTTTGGAATCCTAACTCCAGCTCATTTTCTTATAAACAGACCATTAAATGTCATTATTGAGCCTGATTTAACCATATAAAAGAAAATCACCTCAAAAAATGACAAAGAATAACTAAAATTGTACAACTTTTTGGCGAAAATGGCATCATAATTATTTAAGTGAATTACAACAGAGGGGTAAGTGGAGATTTGAAAAGGGTAATGTAAAAATAGGAGATCTAGTGTTGTTAATAGAGGAAAATATACCAACCAATAAGAGGCCATTAGGCAGAATTATTAAAGTATATTACGGTAATGATAAGAAAATTCGCGTAGTTCAGGTAAAAACTCAGAATGGAATTTTTAAAAGATCGATTAGTAAAATATGTATTTTATCTATGCCTGAAACCCATAGTATTTAAAAAAAAAGATAATTGTATATATATGTGTGTGAGTGTTATATTGTTTTTTCTTTCCATTTTTATATTTAAGTAAAGATATATAGTGACCTTTAGTATTTATTTGTGTAATTAGTGTACTTAGTAAAAAAAAAAGTTATTATTGAATGTGAAACATGTCAGTGGGGGCCGGTATGTTTCATGTAGGCAGACGATACCGTGCCACCTATAATTAAAATCTCAGTATGCAGAAACTGAAGTGAAATGAATTGTTTTTTTCTGTTTTTATTCTAAAGTTGTGTTTGAGAAATGTGCAGACGATAATGCGGCACTGAGCTGCTAGTGAGTTATTCTTTTTAATAAAGTGATTTAAATATAACCAGTGCCTTTAGAATAATTGTGTTGTGTGTGCATTTAATTAACAGCATGTATTTTTTTTAATCCTTTGATCACTAATCTAAAAAAACTATGGTATCAATACAAAAACCCTTAACGGCCTAAAAGTTTTGACGCTGATGTATATTTTATGGCTCTAAGAATTTTAAGGATGGGATTTTAAAAATAATGATATTAAATTTTGTCAAAACTTTTAACCCGCTAAGGATTTTTGTATTGATAAATTAGTCTATCAATTGTTCTTAAATATACACAATTTTTTTAACGATTGCGACAGTGTAATTACCGTTTTCTTTACGTCGAATATCCATATCAGACTTTGAGCTGTTTCAGTTCAATTATGACGTATACTTTAGGAGAAACTTAAGTTACCGAATTATGAGAGTGAGGGGAAAGAATAGTGATTTGGAAATTCAGTTATTGTTGCAACTTTTTACTGTCATCCAACGCAACAATGAGGAAAATGCAATAAATATAAAAATATTCTGTTGTGAAATAATGATGGATATATTTTTTTTTACCCTAACAATTAAACATTGTTAACTTTATATTTTTTATTTTCTTTTACACACACGACGAGAAATAGTTGAAATCGTAAAGATTTTTTATTTCCATTTTTGATTGCAGAATAAGTCAGTTAACACTTAACTTACGGGGAACTACATTTTAAAAAGTGCTCTTACTACGGTAAAATTGTGTCGATTTCCACTCCCTTTCTTAGTGATTATTTATTGCAGAAAATGAGAGCATAGCTGCAATTACTTGAAACATCTATTAATCATTTGGAAGTCGTGAAACCGTTTGGGATTTTCGTTTCCTTAAAAAGTTATTTACCTGTCGAAAGTAATGCTTTAAGTTTGTACGTAAGGTTTAAGTGGTATAAGTGATAAAAATACCACTGTTTCTTTTTAACAGTGAACTGTTAAACACTTCTTTAACAGTTTCTTTAAAGAAACTGTTAAAGAAGTTTCTTTAACAGTTTCTTTAACTGTTCTGAAAGAACAGTTCTGAACTGTTTCTTTTTAAAATAATTAGAAAAATTGATGGATGTTCATTGAATGTTTTAACAGCATTTTTTTTTTCGTGGTATTTTACTCTTAATTTACAGCTAAAACTGAAGATGGCAGCACATAACCCATTTTCAAAGAATCTATATTATAAAGGCCAAACGTATCTGTGCGTAACGCATACGTCATTTCGCGCATGGCAACACTTTCAAACTTTAAATGAATTTCGGTATTGCAATTTTTGCTACTAAAAGTTTTCAAACTTCTTAATGTCGCATATTTTCAATTTTTACGCCATCGTGTAGGGAAAAAAATTTTACTTTTAAATGAAATTTGTTTGAAAGCTGTATCTTAATTTCTTCTTGAAATATTAATTTTATTGTAGCTTTTAATACCTCTTTTCTAATCGTGGCAACAGGAGTACTCCATTTTTATTTAAAGCAAAGGAAAAAAGGGAAAAAATTGAGTGATGTATCTTTATGTTGCCATTTTCTCATTAAAAGGGCAAAAATAGAAATTTAAATATATTCTGTTATAAACACTCGGTAAATTTTGACTTCATTTACAAAATTAGATTTACACGTAAAAGAATATCAACAGTTTAATATCTATTTCAGCTAATAGCATTGAGACTTCAAGTTTTGAATAAAAGTTATCAAATTAAAATGCCAAATTTTTTTAAACGTGAATACAGATGTGAAATGTACATTTGTAAATTTTGATATGGTGAAAATAATGGGGGGGGGGGGTTAGATTTCACGGGGGAAAAAAATTCTATGATTGAGTCAAAGTTTAATAAATTTTGCTTTTTTTCATTTTAGAATACTAGCATAAGAACCTTATTTGATGACTTTATCATAATAACACATCTTTATTATTTTTTACTGCTTATATATACGATTAAAGTTTAACAATTTCTACAACTGCGTTTTATAGAAATAGTACTTTGTTAATTTGACGATAAAAATCGTTTGTTTAAGAGTTAGACGCACCAATATGAAATGCATTTTTTACTATAAATAATTTTGTAATTTTATTATAAGTTAATGAAATAGTTCCTTCTGAAACATTTTCTTTCGTCAAAATTTGACAGGTTCTACCTTGTTCTAATAAAAGCCGAATTGCTATGCTATAGAGATATCTGTATATGTTCTGTGATGTAATATTTGTTAGTAAGAGTTCGTCTATCAAAAATTGGTTCTGTATTAATATGCTTCCACCTCTTTCAAGAAGTGGGACAGTTTATAATTTAAGTTATAAATCTAAATACACAAAAACTAGCGACGGTGGAAAATACGAAAATAATTTTACCGAAAAAGTTCCAAAGAAAAGCAAGGAGCTGAATAAAATGTCACATACTACGTTTTTTCGTTACGAATATTATTTCTACTTCGTCATGTTTCTCTGAATAAGCATCAACTACAACAAGGGGGTGGTAGGTGAAAAAATTATGCTTACTTTTCTTCTTTTTTTTTTTCTCTTGTACTTTATTTCTTGAAATAAAATGTTCATTGCTTTTTAAAGACTTCGTCGAAAAAGTCGAATCATTCCAAACGTACATAAAAAGATTGGAACAAAATTTCATTTCACATTATGTATATAAAAGATTTAAAAAAGAAAAATGAAAAAAAGGTGGCTTTTTTATCCTGTATGGGATTTTAATTATATAATTTATTGTGTAATTTACGTCTACCCAAGGATTGTGAAACTTTGACATATTCAGAGATTGTTGATATTTTGCTTTAATACTTAAGCCCCGCCTACAATAAATTTATTGAACGCATTAAATTTAGAAAATGCTTTCAGAATAAAAAAGAATCTGTACAAGATTTTGCTGCAAGATTTAAAAAATGCACGATGTTTTACGGGTGATGTAGTGAATGAAAATCTGCTTGAGCAGTTTTTGCGAAAAATGAAAGTATTAAAAATAAATTGATAACTCAAGTTGATGATTTAAATTTTGATAAAGCTGCGGAAAAAATGTTAGCTTTATACAATGTAGATATTGAAATTTCTAAGATTAAAAATTTAAATTTCAATGTAAATAAAATTCCAAGTACGAAAAATGTACAGCCAATGAAATTGTCAAACAATTTTCAGAAAAAAAAAATATCAACAATCATGTAAACATTGCATTTTCTGAAATGAATAAAAATAAAATTAAGTGTTATTGATGTTGAAACATTTCATATTTAGTCAATCAGGGCCGTAACTACCGCCGGGGCACTGCCCTGGGGCCCCAAACTGATGATTAAAAAACTATTGATTTTAGTTTCTAGTTTAACTTCATATAAAATGCCCAGCACCTAGCTAAAATTTAGCAGTAAAAAAAATCAAAGAGCTAGAGTAAATTTTTTTGCGTGTCCGTCGATATACAGTAAACCCCTGATAATTCGGATTAATTGGGACCGAACCCAATCCGGATTATCCGGAGAATTAGAAAAAAATTAAATAAAATAAAACATGCATACAGAAAATCACCTTTATATTAAACTTATTTACAGACAGTAAAAATGTTTACTTTGTAATAAAAAATTTTGTAATTTTTTGCCGTCCTAGTTTCCTATACCTTTTGCGAGCCGTATGGTCACGCATCCGCTTGAGCATAAGTAGTTCGTTGAGTGTAGTCTTCGCCTGACATTCAAAATAAACCATTACCATAATTTCCCGCGTATAGTCCGCGGATCAAACAATTCTTTTTCGACCCAGAAATATTATCTTATAACCGAAGCTAAATATATACCGCAATGTAAAAAGTCACATTTAATTTTCAAATTTTTCTGGGTCGAAAAACAATTGTTTGATCAGCGGATTAAACGCAGGAAATTACGGTAATTGTTCTAAATGAGATGGTGCTTCATTTATTGTGTAGTGATTTTTTATGACATTTCTAAGTGGTTTAAATAAAAAAATTGGAAAAATTGGAATTGTCAAACTTTGTGATACTTTTTTTTTTTTTTTTTTTTTTAAGATAACATCAAAGAGTTTAAATAAGCAAGCTTAGGATATTCTTCCAAATAGATGTCAGAAGAAGTTTTTTTAATTCAGAATACGAAGATGATGAAACAAGTTAATGTTATAGAAATTAGCCAATCGTTTCTCAAACTTGAAATAATCAAGTTGGAAATTGCACGTGAACGTAGCAAATGAGGTGCGTTCGTACGATAACGAAGTTTTAAAAATATTCAGATCTTGCTGATATAGTAGAGCGTACTCCGGATACAGTACAGTAGTCGAAATCTTTACGTTTCTGTAAATATACAGGAAGTAATTTTTATTACACCTCAGCAACGTATATCTTATTCATAAAATGTGAAATAGTTGAATATAATTAAAACACGTACCAAACTTGTTTCCCCGTATAGCATTATATAGTGGAATACTTTTGTGTGGCCCTGTAATTTAATAATAAAAATTCTTTGCATCACAGATTGCACAGAATGCATATTTTAGTATATATTTAATTGATTCATGCCAATTCTATTATGTTCGAATGAGTTAATTCGAACATTATTAAAATGCACATAAATGCACATAAATTCGAACATCATTAAAATGCATTTGAAACTTTTTCCCCATTGACCGTAATGTAACGGAATCCTTTTGATTGTCCCTGTAATTGATCTATGCATCCGATTTTCATAACATTTGAAATGACTCGACTAAATTACGCAATAATTATATGTTTTAAATTTCAAACGATTAAAATACATTTAAAACTTTTTTTCCTATTGACCGTAATATAACGGAATCCTTTTGAATGTCCCTGTAATTGATCTGTCCATCCGATTTTCATAAAATTTGAAATGACTCGACTAAATTACGCAATAATTATATGTTTTAAATTTCAAACGAATAAAATGCATTTAAAACTTTTTTCCCTATTGACCGTAATGTAACGGAATCCTTTTGAATGTCCCTGTAATTGATCTGTCCATCCGATTTTCATAAAATTTGAAATGACTCGACAAAATTGTGTTATAATTATGTATTTTAAATTTCAAACGATTCGGTTGGGTAGTTTTTGCGTTGTTATATGCGGACAGACGGACGGACAGACAGACAGACAGACAGACAGACAGACGGACTGAGCGACAACAATAGGTGCTACGTATTTACATAATTACAAACGCACCTAAAAATTGACCAAACCGATCCGGATTGCTAATTTCCGTTTACTCAAGGATACAGCGCTTGGCGAAATTCAAGGTGTGCCAAATGCTGTTCCACCCATCATTCTCTCCTCTTCCGAGATTCCTTGATAACATCGTACAGTGTCGCCATCTACTGAAAAAATGTATTATACAAATAATTTATTTGAAAAGAAAAATAATAATAAATTTAATGGAATTTTCTTTTTATATACGACCAAATATTAATTAAATATATACGAGTAACTTGTTGTGTTAACTTAATTTGTAAATTTTAATGTATATTTCTTTACATTTCTTATAGTATTTCAGTTTATAATGAATAATATAATAATGAAAAAAAAAATAAAAAAAGAACGAAAGAGAGCTGTTATTGTATTCGGATAAATTACATGATAATAGCTAAAAATAATTTTTTTTTGTTTAATTTATTTTCTTGTTAAGTATCAATTCAAGAACTTTATAAGAAAATACTGAGATCTGTTATATCAAATTTTTATTTATTTATTTATTTTACTAATGTGATATAAATCACCAAGTATAGCAATGCACTAAGATTGATAAATTATAACTTCTTAATGTTGGAAATATATATGAATATATTCATAAATATCAACATATGTACATAGTATGTATGAACTTATACATTCATACATGTCTGCTTAAATATTATGTATGTGTATATTATATAGTTGTTATATAGTTAGGTCATTTAATTATATAGTTAGAAAATGTACATAATTTCGATATCATCTGTTCCGATCTATTCAGATTTTGATGTTGTACAAATATATCATTAACGTTGATAACATATTAAAAAAAAAAAAAAAAAAAAAAAAAAAAGTATAGTTTCAACGTATAAAAACATTTCATATTTATTTACTTAGAAGGTGTCACAAATAAAAATTAAATTAAAGAGTTGACATGTTTCGGTTCATTAATAAGAACCGTATTCATAACATATAAAATCAGTAGAAAATTAAATGACACTGGATATAAATATAATTTGTTGTTGTTGTTGTTGTTGTATTGACCAAGATATTGGCTAGGTGAGCAGCTTTACATTTCTATATAGCTGTCTTACTCCGCTAGGCTTCTTAAAATACCAGAGTCCCTAAAATCAACTTAATCGCCATACAGATATCTATACAGAAATTCGCAAAATTAACTCCTTCCAACACCACAAGCAGAAAAACACAGAAAATCCCAAATCCAACCTCCTATATTACACCAAACTCCTTGCACCGACAATCACACATAAACGAAAGTCCAGACTAACTCACAATGCAACACTTCTGCCCACCAAAGAAACCCCACCAAACGCTCATCTCCATCCTTGACCGAGCACCAGCCTAAACATTACCGACCCACCTAGGGCAATGCATGTATATTTCATCCAGGAATTTAGAAAGCCACATGAGATATTCTCCCCCTTTTCTACCAGCTATCTCAAAAATATCCGTATATGACGCATTTCCCGAAATATGAAATTTTTTATACAATCTTAAACGAGCATCCGTGAATTTTTTACATCGGATTACTAAATGTTCCTCAGTTTGATCTTCCTCTTTACAAAGATTACAATTCGCATCACCCCCTTTGAGAAATTTTTTTTTTTCCGATCCAGAGTAAACACCGTTTTGGTTAAAAATCTGATAAACACTACGCCATACTTCCTGATTAAGTTGTGGTGAGGATAACCTATATCAACATAATTCCAACAACGCCTACTATTGTTCTTTTGATATTGTTCCCACTCCCAATCCATCTCTTTCAATTTATTATGTTTAACCTCCATTATCCAATCTTCTGGAGATATCCAAGGGATCCAAATATTACTGTAAGGCCCATTCCTAGCAAGGTTATCCGCGATTTCATTAATTTCAATCCCTTTATGTCCCGGAACCCAAATAAAAGTAATATCATAGTTTTCTAACTTTTTGTTATTAATTTCATCCCTCAAGCAGGTAATTATAGCAGCCGATTTACGATGTATATTTTTTAAAGCCACTAGAACACTTTTAGCATCGGTGAAATAAAAATAATTACCCCTGTCCCTGGTATAATATTTTATAGCCACCAGTAAAGCCATGGCTTCGGCAGTAAAAATCGAATTTATAGTAGGAATGCGAAAAGCCAGACGACTCCCAGTGTGATGGTTCACCATACTTATAGACGTGAAATGATTGTCCTTTGAAGCATCAGTCCCAATAAAGATAGCCTTGTTCTTATAAGTTTGAAAAAAGTGATGAAAAGAATTCTTAATGACCTCATCAGGGAAATCTTTATTTTGAAATGCCCATGTATTGATGAATATCTGAACCCCTTTGTCCAGTTTATTTCCCCACTTATATATCACCATTTCATTGACATTAGTATTATAATTATTGAGCCTATTAATTTCTTTGTACAATAAGTCTTTAGCCAGGATATCAGTGTACTCTTTATGTTTGTATTCCGATATCGTCCGTTTAATAGCTAGAAACTCCCTACGTAATTCATTCCTCCATACCCTGCTCTCTTTTAATAAAATTGGAATAGGGCACCATTTGGATAATCCAGTAGCCCACCTGAGTCCCATATTTTGAATAACTTGAACCTGACTACTTTCTTTTTTAGTGCAGTGCATCAATATTCTCGGGTTACCATCTAAAACAGAGCCAATGATACTCTTAGATATTTGTATTAAGTATTTTGTTTCTGTCCCCCAACTAATGCCAGCAATCGCTTTGAACGTGTTCAGTCTTTTACTTGTTTTTTCTTTTAACAGTACTATATGATCTTTTAAATTACCTTGTTTATTTAAATACACTCCTAATATTTTAATTTTTTTCAAAAACCCGACTTCTTGCCCCCGTATCATAAACTTATCATCTTCAATATCATTCCACTTTCCAATTTTCATGATTTGGCATTTGCTAGGGTTGACTTCAAGATTCCACGCCCGAAGCCAAGTAATAACTCTTAAAATATTGTCCTGTAAAATCCTTTTTAACCAATGAATATCATCATGAAAACCGTATAAGAAAATATCATCAGCATATATTACGCACTGAATCACAGAATCGAATATTTCGAAAATATCAGCTAAATAAATAGCAAAAAGAAACGGGGACAACGGGCTACCCTGCAGAAGACCCCTATGATAGTTTAAAAACCTAGAAAAACATCCCCTCCATTTAACCCGAATCCTCAATTCCTGTATCAGATTCCGAATTATTATACAAAGATCAGCCCCCAAACCTAATTTTTTCAATTTAAACAACAATCCATCCCACCACACATTGTCGTAGGCACCTTTGATATCTAAAGCTATGAGGTACCCCTTCATCTTAGATTGCCTGGCCCTCTTAATATCTCTGAAAATTTTATAAGACGCAGCTTCCCAATCTCTAAATGGAATAAAGCCATAATGATTAGGATGGAAGATATTATTCTCAATGCTCCAACTGAGTAATATATTTAGAATTAATTTTTCAAAAAATTTTTTGCTAGTGACAGTAAGAGCTATTGGTCTATATCCATTAATATCATTTTTATTTTTCCCAGGTTTTTTAATCGGAAGCATTATGACCTCTTTCCAAATTTCCGGTATAGTTTTTGTTATCAAAATCTGATTGTACATTTCAAGAATCTGATTCAACACCCGTAAATTTAACTTTTTGTAAAAATTCATTTTTATCCCATCAGCTCCCGGAGTAGTAGATTTGCTTTTCTTTAAAATATCTTGTAATTGATCCAAATTAAACTTTAAATCTATCCCATCCTCCCCAGAAAAATCAATGGGAATGCCCTCCCTCACATACGAGTTCTGAAACACAACAGCAAGCGAGTTAGCTTGAGAAGAAACATCTGGCGGACAGTTTGGGAAATTAAAATCAATGTTTTCTTCAACAAAGTTATCTCTATTAAAACTTTTAATAATTTTGTAAATTTTTGGCCCCCTACCAGCCTCCCTAGCCATAGTATCCCAAAAGGATTTATTATCCTTCTTTATTTGCTTTTTAAGTTTAGCATTATATTTTTTGAATTTGCACCACAAATCAACTTGACAAAACCGAATCGCCTTCCGATGATAATACCTGTTAAGTGCTAACAACCTCCGAGTAACGACACTCCACCACGGAGGAAGAGTCCCCCTATTAACAGGAACCAAATCCGTACGTCCTCCGATAACATTGGTAACCTCTTTAGTCCATAAATCAAAACCATTCTCATAAATCTGACAATTAAAATTATTTACATCTAGTCCCACCCCTTCCCAATTTATATGACTCCAGAAATCACCCCTCCCGATTCCCCCACGATGTAACTCCTTAAAACAAACTGGGTAGTGATCAGAACCCATCGGATCCGAAACCACCTCAAAAGCAAAAGAGCAAGCCAAATTTCCCGAAACTATAGATAAATCTAAAAGAGAACAATCCCCCCCAACATTAAATCTAGTAGCCTGACCAGTGTTCATTAATACAACATCATTACTATTGATCCAGTTTATTAAATTGTCCATTTTCTGTTTTTTCGGATTGTTATGCCAGTTTAAGAAATTAATGTTAAAGTCTCCTATAATAAAATAGTAATCACCAATTAAATGTTTGATGTTTTCTAGCCAATTAACAGCAGTAAAACCTTTAGGAGCATATATATTAACAATGGTAATCCATCGTTTCTTATACCAAATTTGAATCGCCTGAAATTCATGACCATGATCGATTCTGGGAAGCTTTAAAATTTTAACAGGGATTTTATTATGAACCGCCAATAACAGACCTCCTCCATTATTCAAAGAACCACTTCCTCTATCCGTCCGAAAAACATTTCTGTTTTTTAAAAAAAATAGTAGACTTTTGATTGAGAAACGTCTCTTGAAACGCCCAAATCAAACTATTACGAAATATACTCATACGAAGCCAGGGAAGATTGGATTTAAACCCTCGAATATTCCATTGTATCAAAAAATGTTCCATACAAACAGAAAAACAAAAGACAAAAATAAAACAACAAACTGCAATAATAAACAGACTAATACACAATAAAAAACACTTACCCCAACTTCAGCAGCAAAGTGACGAATTCGATACATCACAGTTCAAAAATCAAAAACAATATCACAAACACCAAATAAACAAACCATCCCTTATATCACAGTCCAAAAATTATTAATTACTTTCAGTGTCCGTTATCATATCCGAAACTTCTGGATTCTCTACATTCTGAGATGCTTCGTTATTTCTCTTACTGAGTTTTATTTTTTTTTTCCTCTAATAGTGTTGCACAATTCTGCTATGAGGTCTGTGTTGTTATACTTTTTTTTTCCAGTGATGTTTTTCTCCTTATCATCTGCTACATTATTTTTGTTAGGTTCTTCTTGTTGACTCAAATTAATACCCATGAACAGCTGCACAAGGTACTCTGTTAATTGCTGAAATTTTAAATCAATTAAACTGGCCATTTTTTGTAAGTAACTCTCGACATTTATTTGTTCTGAATGCTGTTTGACTTTAGCAGCATAAGTTTTAACTTCTTTTGCGTTAAATTGTCTCCTGGCTTCAGCCAATGTTATGTGTTTTTCGCTTTTATAGGTTAGTATCTCTTGCTCTTTTATTCTTACTTCACATTTTGCGTCATCCGCTTCATGATCTTTTCCGCAATCTGGGCATTTGACTTCTGTTTCGTTACAAGTGAGTTCCAGGTGGTTTTTTCCGCATCTTTTACATTTTTTCTCGTTAGTTGGACATTTATTTGTACCGTGTGTATAGCTTTGACAAAGATTACATCTTCGGGGTCTGTCGATGAACATTTTGATTTTGTGTCTTACGTAAAACAATTTAATATACTCCGGTAAATTATGTCCATATATAGTGATCATAACTGTCCCTGTAGGAACCATTCTTCCACCTTGGTTTCTTAGAAATTTCTTAACATATTGCACCTTGACATTATTTTCTTCTTCAATTTCTTCACGTATTTCCTCAACAGTTATCTCGTTATCTATTTGAAATAATAAAAACCTAGTGGTGATATTTTCATTCAAGAAGTGATGTTTTACTTCTCTTTCAAAAAGTTTCTGTTTGTTAACTATTTCTTGAGCGCAATCATAGCTTCTTGTTGTAGTAAGCACCTTATTATTTCTAGTAAATCTGAACACATCTATATCTTTATATCTTACAAATTCTTTAATAATTTCTCTTTTTACTTGAACGGGAGTTAACTTATGAAAATTTCCATCTTTGCATTCCGTAATAATTACATATTCCGGTAATTCCGGTATAAATTTTATCTGTTCAGCTGCATTTCTTAAATCATGTACATTATATTTCTTGAAGTCTATATTATTAATGCCTACACTATCTTTGATTTTTATCTCTGTCCCCGACATGAGTCGAAGTTACCCAGAGACTTATTTCTTTTAAAATAAGCCTATAATGAAAACTGGAAAAACAAATACACCTTACCTTACACAAATACCAATACCAGCAATTTAAAAGAAGAGTCAAACGCTCGCAAACAAACTTATAAAAGACAGAACCACTATAGAACACACCACAACTCACACGAAGTATCCAAAACAGCCAGACACAGAAAGCAAGCTAGCTCACCGAGTCCAACCTCCAAATATAGTTTAAAAATCAAAACAAAACATTGCGCCCGCTATGATCGTGAATATAGCCATTGCCAACGCGGCATATAAATATTTATTTTTAGTGATTTTGTTTATGTGATTTTGTTTATGTGATTTTGTTTTAGTCTTTGAAAAAACGAAAGCTAACAACAGTTTTAACAGTATAGTTTCAAGATTCTAAGAATCATCAAAAAAGTATATATTTCAATTAATAATAAATTGTGTTAAAATTAAAATGTTTTTTATACTTGGAAATTTTTCATTTGAAATAAAATATGTTTAGGAATTTACACCATTTTTTGTGACACTGATTTAACGCACCCTTCCTATTCATAAATTGACAAGTCTAAACTAAATATACATGCATATACTGATTGAATTTGTACAAAGTACAAATACAAAACAAAGATCACGTTTTATATAAAAAAAACCACCTTAAAAGTTTTTATCTAATATAGATTGTTTTTTTTTTTTTTTTTTTTTTTTTTTTAATATTTAATATCTTACTAGACACTGAAAATTGAAGAGAACTAATAAAAAATCACTAAACGAAAACATTAAAAACATTAATTATCTGTTTAAATGATAATACTTATTAATATTAGTTATGTATGTAATAATTAATAATGTTAATTAATATAATTTTATAATTATATATATATATGTATATATATTAATATTAATTAATAAATAGTTAATATTAGTTATATATATTTAAATATTGATAATTTTTTAAAAGAAAAACTTAAATTATGTTTGTGGAAGATTAAAGATTTTCCTTTTTTTTCTTAAATTATTATCATTAATTAAGTACATAGAAATATTAAAATTTGAATATTTATAATTAATATTTTTATGTTTCACTACTTTATAATTGTAAATGAAACAGTAATTATTAAAATAAATACTAATATATATATATATTGTGTGTGTGTGTATGAATGATGCCTCATTTTAAAACATAAGAACTTTAATAAATTGGTTTTACTAATTTGATATTCATCTCTTACAACACGGTGGTAGCATAACTAAAATAAAAATATTTATTTTATTTTAATAATTATTGTATTTTAAATTATATTTATTTAATTATTAAAAAGCAGAATTTAAAAACTCATATTAATTATTTACATTTATTTCAAATTAAACTTTATGTAATAAATTTTTAAATTAAATTTTATAACTCAATTGTAATTAAAATTTAATTGTCTAATTGACAATAAAACTAATACAAAGTAACTGAGTTTTATAACATTCTTTATTGATTACTTAAATAAAAATCAAAACAAAAATCTACAAGAGCAAGGACAAAACTCACAATCTTATAATTACAAGCTTTCTGCTTTAACCACCTCGCTATGCCTCTGATACTCTACAACAGCTTCCAAGTGCCTCATATACGACAAAAATTGTAAGTAAAATGTCTGAAGCAGCCATGATGCGCGAGAAAATGCGTAGATGCTAGTCAAAACATTTGGCACACCTTGAATTTCGCCAAGCGCTATATCCTTGAGTAAACGGAAATTAGCATCCGGATTAGGGGTCCGAATTAGCGGAGTTCTACTGTACTCCATACGCTTCTCATGCAAAAGCAGCTGTAGAGCTGACAGCAGAATGTCGAGAAGGATGCGTCATGTTTGCCGATCCCACCGAAGCTAGTATAAGGAAGAAAGTATGGGTTGAATAATATAAAAAACATCTAAAAAATTCTAGAAAATCTTTCTTCTTATCTATTAATAAATACATGAAATCGAAAAAAAAATTATCGAAATTCATCTTTCAAAAGATTTTTAAGTAGATTAAGTTACATAAACTCAAAAATGAACTTAAACAAAACGCCCTTTAAAGTATTCAACCAATCAGAAGTCTGAATTTTCTCCAATATGCTAGGTTCAGTGGGATCGGCAAAAATTGCATCGCCGCCAGGTGCCTGCCGAGCATAGTTGCCGAATTTTATGTTTTTTAGTCATTCTTGAGCTTATCATACTGTGTTCTTTTAAACAGCGGCGTGCGAAAAAAAAAATGCGCCCGGGGCATCCAAGTTTATAGTTACGGCCCTGTAGTCAATTCATGTCAATTTATTAATTTTAGTTGTAAACTTTGTAAAAAGAAAGGACAAAGTACGTAGAAATAAAAAATTTAAAAAACAAGTTAATGCTTTAGATACAATAGATACATTAACTGCATGGAATAAAGGATCAAATCCTATTAAATTCTTTTAACTTGAAATAAAGAAAGAGCTGATATGGAATTAGATACAGGATCGGGAATTTCTGCCGTTCCTGTAAAAAGATTTCGCAGAATTTTTCCTGATTGTAAATAAAATTCTCTCCCCAGATGTTCAGTTCAATATTGCTCCTGGTGAAATTTTTAAACCTGTAGGTTATGTCGAAGTAAATGTTACTTATGAAAATAAAACAAAAAAAGGTAAAGTTGTATCCCCTGATAAAAGAAAATAATTTCCCATTACCATTTACCAGGGACTGGATGACTGGATCTCTGAATTTGATATTTTTCTACATAATTTAAAATCAGTCTATATCAATGAAGTTGTAAATTATTCTGATAAATTAGAAAAATTGTTATAAACAGAGCCCGATCAAACTGAAGCCAGGGCCCAGGGCTTGTTAAAAAGTTGCCTCCCCTCCCCCTTACCTAGCCATTTTCGGCGACACTTTCACAAAAAATGGTTTATTTGATGTGTTTGGTTTAAAAGTGCCTAGGTTAAAAGCTTCTAAAAATTTTATTGAGTCATTCAAAATATTTAAATTTTACGTTTCATATTTTATAAAACAATATTATTTGAAAAGTATTTGATTAAATTTTTAAAAAAATCAGCCACCTAATTTGTGGACCCCTGAAATTGGTGGGCCCAGGGCCGAGGGCTCGGAAGCCCTTGCATTAATCAGGCCCTGGTTATAAACTAGATTTTTCTAATTTGTTTAGGGATAACACTGGATTAATAAAAGGTTTGAAAGTAGAGTTTTATGTTGAAAAAGATGTTACACTCATATTTTGTAAAGCTAGGACTGTCACTTATGCTTTACATGCAGCAGTCAATGAAGAATTATAAAGATTACAAATGCAGGTATTATTAAAGCTGTTGCAAATACTAGCAAATGTGCAACCCCTGTAGTTCAAATGGTGAAGCCAAATGCGAAAATTCGTTTATTTCGTGATTTTAAAGTTACATTAAATAGGTTTCTGAAAGTTGAAAAATATCCTTCACCTAAGATAGAAGATATATTAGCTACATTAGGTGGTAATGTTCATTTTTTTTCAAAAATTGATTTAAATCAAGTTTACCTTCAGTTACATGTAGATGAGAAATCCCAAGAATTATTAACAATTAATACGCCTAAAGGATTATTTCAATTTCTTAAATTACCAGTAAATCTTAATAGTTCTCCTGCTGTATGGCAAAGGAAAATCGAGCAAATTTTCAGTGGAATTGAGGGAGTTGCAATTTTTATTGATGATACTGAAGTACCTAAGGAAACAGATGAAATTCATTTACAGAGATTAAAGCAAGTATTAGAAAGGTTCGGGGAGAGAGGAAAGGAGGGAATATAACATTAGGATAAATAAAGAAAAATCTTTTTTTAGCGCAGATGAAATTACTTATTGTGGATATTAAGTTGATAAACATGGCAGTGATTAAACACAAGATAAAATTGTGGCAATACTAAATGCTCCAAGACCAGTAAATCTATCTCACGTAATTGCTTTTCGAAGTTTCATTACATTTATGCTAAGTTTGTGCCAAATTTATCTACAATTACGCACTCTTTTAATAATTTGTTTAAGCAGAATGTGATGTTGAATTGATCTTTTAAATGTGAACAAGCGTTTAAAAGTATATAAAAAATACTTCTGACAGAGTTCTTACCCACTTTAATTCCTAAATTACTTTTAGTTTTAGCTACTGATGCTTCTCCTTGTTGTATCTCTGCAATTTGTTTTCGCATATGATGCAAGATAACACTGAAAAAATCTATTGAGTTAATGTTCAGAATTTTGACTAATGCAGAAAAACGGCGTAGTCAAGTTCATAAAGAAGCAAACACCAAAAACATTTGGTGTGTAGAAATTTTTTCAATATTTGTATGGTAACAGATTTACAATATTTATTGATAGTAAGTTTTTAGTTTCAATTTTTTCTCTTTCTAAAAGTATCCCTGTTTTGTCAACTGCTAGGATGCAACGATATTCAATTTATTTCCAAACGTTTCAGTATAACATCTGTTTATTAAAAGGAAAAAAAAAATACTAAACACGGAAATGTTGATGCTTTTTCACGTCTTCCATTCTGTAGTGAAGATTTACCAAAAAATATAATTCAAATGAGGTATTTGATGACTCTGAAATTCTGCAAATTATTTAACTTACTATTTTGTCTTTGAATGCTAAATCTATTGCTTCAGCTACAAAAACTGATCTTCTCTTACGTCAAATTTTTCATCGCCTCATTTCTGGTTCTGAAATTCTTTAAAACTTACTTTCTGGCGGTAAACAAGAAGAATTTACTCATCACCATTGTTGTATTTTAGAAGGGTGCAGAGTAGGATGGAGCGAAAAAAATTATTTTTTAAAAATAAAAAACGGGTAGGTGCCAAAAGTTGCCTTGATACTAGTACATCAACTGCGTGAAATTTTACGGTTAAAAAAAAATGGCTTGAGTCTGCACTTTTGCTCCAAAAATCGAAATTTTCGGTAAAATTTGTCATTTTTTGACATTTTTTCAAAAAAATTTTAAAAATCCTACAGAGCTGGTTATTATATAAAAGTGTTACTTCAACCTTTATATTTATCTGCTTAACATATTTAAACTATAAAACAATATCTGTAGTCTGTATAATTGGAGCAAATCTGACAACTTTTGATAAAAACCAACGTTACTTCTCTATTGGAACATACAACGAAATGTTATTTTGAATGCATTTCTTACCTATCTGCTTTCAAAACTATTCTGTATATAACTCGTAGATGTGGCTGCATTTCATATCCAGTTTGTCTCAGCCACCCAACAATCTAGGCCCAGTGTTTTATTTATGTATTGAATTGTTATTTTTTTCTCGAAAAAGGGCATAAGTTTTCTATGTATCAAAGTAGTTTACCTTTTCTTTGTTTTCACTGACATTGGATGCTAATGGTGTGACCTGCTGCACGCATATTTTTATACCTTGTATAACAGAAGAGGAAGCTGAGTAATGTATTAGGTATGTTAACTGAACCTATTTAGCAGTATTATCTTCATTAAATTTTCATACAATTAATACATTATGATCTGTTCTGGGAGTTCTGTTACCACAACATTTTTTCAATTAATTACATTATATATATAAAATTGATATGCCTAAAAATTGATTGTATGAATTCAATTTCTAGTATGTCATCATTTACTGTACCTATTACATTGAATATATTTTGAAAAGCTAGCAGTTTAATATTATGACGATCGTCACAGAGGATTGCAAACAAAATTTGCGTGTAAAGCAACAATATTTCGAAAGAAGTTTTAGTATTTGTTTTATGTCGTTACCTGTGTTGTTTCGTAGTCGAGTAATTTCTAATAAGTTTTTAGACCTATTCTTTAGGTGTGTAATACATTTGGTATAAAATATTCCGCGGTATAAACTTTGATTATATATTTTGTGAGTGAATTTATAGACTCTGATTGTCAATCTGTGCTTATAAAGCGGAAAATTTTATTCGCTTTATAAGCTGTTTTTTTGTGCGAGGTGTTATCTAAATTCCTATTCCCCATTTCTTCTGAGAAATAGCTTTCCTTATGAATTAGCTTTGCAATCTATGACAGAAATTTCTAGTCTGTCCTGAGTACCTTTTACTAAATTTGAGAAAATAATTTTTCAAAATTATTATCTATTTTATAAAAAAATTGCAATAAGAAGTGAATAGTACGTAGACAAAGATTTTCTTATTGATGCAGTGAATCCATGTAGATTATAGCGTTGTACATCGACTTCTCTAATATTTGACGCAGAGGAAATTCACTGGAGTTGAAGCAGCATATGATCCATTATTATACACAATTCTAAGCTTACCCAATGCAAAATGGTTCACAGAGACAAATAGAATTCTCCTAAATTTAAATGAGTACTTATAGTCGATTAGAGTCTGTACATTCTCTCAAAAAGTACTATGCATTATAAGTTTATGCCCATGACAGTTCACCATCAAATATTTTTCACTTAATCTAAAAGTTAATGGGAAATTACTTGGCTACGAAAACTTTTAGAAAACGGCATAAAACTAATGCAAAAAGAAAAGTTATTTACAACAACGGTTGTTCTCCACGTGCAGGACAAATTCCCATTGCAATTCTCTCTGACGATCACCAGAAATCACATTAAACAGCTCGCTTCTCAACATATAAAAAATGCAAAAGCAGAATAAATGATGGCATACAGTTGAAATACCTGAAATCATCTTAAAAGCAGGTCATTGCGTAAAAAAATATAATTGACTGATAAAATGTTGTGGTAACAGAACTTCCAATCATTTTCATCAACTGGATGTAAGTTTGTTAAAGATAATAGATGGCCGAATTAATTTAATTAATATTTAATATTAATTAAAGATAATAGTTGGTACTTTAATAATGTCTCCGTACATTACTCTGCTTGTCCTTTTTTTTGTACAAGCTGTAAAAATATGCATTAAGGTAGTCACAGCAGCATGTGGATACAAAGAACAGATAAACTAGGTGGATGCATCGAAAACATGCCAAATTTTGATATAGAAAATCACAAATCAATATATAAATAAAAAACTGTACTAAGATGATCGAATAGTTGGGACGGGTGGTATATGAAATATAGCCACCTCCACGACGTATGTCCAAGGTAGTTTTGAAAAAAAGAGCTGTATTAAAAACAACAATTCATTGTATGTCCCAATAGAGTAACAATGCCGTTTTCTTACCAAAAGTTGTCCGTTTTGCTCCAGCTATACGCAATAAAGATATTGTTTTATAGTTTAATTATGTTAACCAGATAAATATAAGGGCTTAAGTAACACTTTTAAATAATAACCAGCTCTGTAGGAATTTTTTAATTTTTTTTAAAAAATGTCAAAAAATGACAAATTTTATCCAAAATTTCGATTTTTGGAGGAAAAGCGCAGACTCAAGCCATTTTTTTCAGTGGTATAATTTCACACATTTGATGTACTAGTATAAAGAAAACTTTTGGCATCTACCCGTTTTTGATTTTGAAAAAAAAATTTTTTTTCGCTCCACCCTAGTGCAGAGTCAGAAATTCATCGAAAACAAATAAAAGAATTACATTTTGGTATTGTGAAAAGGAAGTCTTTAGTGTGTAGTTTTGTATGGTGGCCAGAAATAGACCATGATATTGAAGATATTGCACGAAATTACACTATTTGTGTAAATTTAAAAAGTAATCCTCCCAAACTAGATACATATTATTGGCAATGGCCTACAGCTCAATGGCAGAGAATTCATATTGATTATTTTGGTCCTGTTAATGGAAAAATGCTTCTTTTAGCGGTTGATGTCCATAGTAAATGGTCAGAAGTCCTTATGGTTCCTACTACACCTTCGGCAAATGCAATCATTTGTCATTTTTCACTTTTGAAACGATACGGTTTTCCCATGACTTTAGTATTAGATAATGCTAAGCAGTTTACATCTGAAGAATTTGAGAGTTTTTTTTTTTTCTTTTTTTTGAAAAATCATGGTGTAAAACATAAGTTCAGAACTCCATACCATCCAGCTACAAATGAACAGGCTGAAAGATACATGCAAACTCTTAAACGTAGATTAAAAGCATTAGCTTCCCAACCTGATAATTTATAAATGAAGTTGAATAACTTTCTTTTGAAATACAGAAAAATGCCTCATGTTACAACGGGGGAGAATCCTCCATCTTTATTTCTAAAACGTCCTATAAGAATAAAAACAAATTTGATAGTGCCGAATGTTACAAATTTGTTCATGAAAAACAAAATGCAGGGAGGTCCAAAGTTAAAATAAAATAATTTAAAATCAACCAGAAAGTAGCTTCAAAAAATTATACTCCAGAAGTAGCATAATTTCTTACGGAAATTAACATCATTTTTGACTTAATCAACAGTATCTTTGAGGGGTAGAAATTTTCAGGATGAAAGTGATCCCAAACAGTACCTTTCAACATTCTTTTTCTTGGGAATACGGTAATCCCCGAGTAAGCTAAAGATTAAACATTGGAAAGTAATAGTTTTACAGATAAAAATATCACTTAAAAGCAGAATGCCTTTACATGAGCGTAGGAATATTCCGGATGTGAAATTTCATTCGTTCAGCCAATTTTGGACAAAAAAATAATGATGGAAATACAAAATTATCAAATTAAACCATAATCAAACAAATGATTTTTTTCCATGCTGCATTTATGAATTAAATCTATATATATAAAAGAATGTCTGGATTTCGTATTAATCACAGCACAAAAAAATCTACCGAATCAACAATCTTGAAAATTGGGGTAAAAATACTTCTTATAACGTTGAGTGCCGCTAAGAAGGGATTTTTGAGAATTCCACCCCTAAGGGGGTTAAAAAAAAAGAACGAACTATTAGAAAAATCCTTAAAAATCGGATTTTGTAGTTATTTTTCAATTTATAACATATTTTAGTTATGGGGATGTTTGAAATTAGATGTACTAGATTAGATTAAAAGTGTTAACACGTTGACCGTTACTTCATTCATCGGTGACTAATATTGAACTTTCCGTTTAGATGACTGACTTTTCACCGATGACAGACAGTCTAAAATATGATATAAAACTAAAAATTAATATGATATGAAAATTTCGTTTGATTCAATGTTTCTTTAGAAAAACTGACCAGTGTAGCGGGCGAAGTCTGCTAGTATAGATATATATTTTTTTTAATTTAATAAGATAGCAATAGAAAATGTATAAGCTACAAGAAATAGAGTTTCTATACACGTTTCAGCAAAATTACAGAAAAAGTTAACAATTACTGTGAGAATTTAACCCCCTCATGGGCGGTGTCTCATTTTCGGACCACCTAATTTTAATCCCTAAATGTCTGTAGTAAAATAAGAAATTATCGACTGACACCGGAATTCACCAACGAATTTTTTAGATACTTTGAATTTCTTAATTTAAACCTTTATTGTAAAAGCAAAATTTTACTAAAATAATATTGGTGCCGTTTGCAAGTTTGAAATTAAAATTAGGTATCCCAGACCGGGCACAGTGTGCCGGAAAGGGTTAATGCAATGACCATTATATTGCATGTTTGAGTACTTCGCGCACATAAAAACAAACAAAAACCACTGGATGTTGCAATCTCGTTGCATTGGAATAAAAAAAATACCCGAAAATTGTTATGCAGTAATCAATATACCACATGTATGAGCGCTTTGATGATTCATTCAAATATCAAAATCGTTTATTACACTCGTCACTTAATATGTGTATGAATGTACGTTTAAATGTATGTATTAATTCATTTATTTTATTATATGCTTGATGTACTCTAAAGAAGAGACAATATGTTTAACATTTTCTACCCGATATAACAGTAATCTCCAAAATTGGAACATGAACTTTAGGTTGATAGAAAAGTATCAATTATTCTACCAAATGTTCTTAAATATACACAATTGTTTTAAGATTACGATAGTATAATTACCGTTTTCTTTATGTCGAATATCCATATCAGATTTAGAGCTATTGTAATTTAATTATGATGTCTATTTTAGAAAAAACTTATGTTATAAAATTATGAGAGTGAAGGCGAAGGATAGAGATTTGGAAATTGAATTATTGTTGGGACCTTTTAGTGTCATGCAGTGCAACAATGGGTGAAATGCAATAAATACAAAAATATTCTTTTGTGAAATAATGATGGATAACTTTTTTACCCCAACAATTAAGCATTGTTAACTTCATATTTTTTACTTTTTCCTACATACACGAGGAGAAAGTTTTTGAAATCGTAAAGCTTTTTTACTTTCGTTTTTGATTGCAGAACAATTCAGTTAGTGTGATTATCAGTCGAATATGTTGAACTATTTTTTATTTCGAACACTTACAACAAATTTAATAGTAAGAAAAGCATATATTTTTTTTTCTTATCTACAAATTCTTCGTTTCAATTAAACATTTTTGTGCCCTTATTTACCAATTTTATCACTATAACAGTGGAGTTATGTGTGAAGGGGAAGATACATATAGTGCACCATTGTGTAATTCTATCAGTCAACGCTCAACTGGTAGACGGCAGGTGCTGGGTTCAAACCCAGTCGCGGCCGTCGGCCTAACCGTTCGGAATTTTCGTGGTTTTCTTCGAACCTTGCGTAATTACGGGTTAGCTTCCCTTAGAAAAACCAGGGCTAGAGAAAAGAAGGGCTAAGTCATCGAGCCTCAGAGAGTGAAACAGGAAGTTGCCCGTGATGACGTAGTCATTTTCACGCTGGCTGATGGAGCCAGCACAAAGAAATGGGATTTAAACGTATTTGAGTTTATTTTGCATAAAAATATTAAAATGATACTTGAAATATTTATGTTTGTCACTATTTCGGGCGTTGGGTTATTATGATGACTATTGACTTTCATGATCAATGTTACTCTTGAATGATTTAAAGGAAAAAATTATATAATAATGAGAATTATTTTTCATAAATACGTAACAACTCTTTTGGTATTTCACACTTTTTAAAAGTAAAGAAATATTTAAATGCTTGGATTTCAGTATTTAAATTTATACACAGTATTTAAATAGAGTATTATACAGTATTTAAATTTCCATTAAGTTATTAAGATACTATTTATTAACTCTCTTGGTCAATATTACTATTAAATAATTTAACAAAGTTTGTTTAAATAAGGAGAAATATTGTTCTTAAATATGCAATAACACTTTTTGTATTTCATACTTATTAAAATTAGAGGAATATTTAAATGCTTGCATTTCACACATTTTTCCTCTCTATTAAACTATTGCTTTGTTAAATAAAAAGAAATACAGTCGAACCTCTATATAACGAAACTCCATACATCGAATTCCTCCATATAACGAATTTTTAGTAAGAACGGTCCCCTTTTCGCATGATTACATTAAAAACAGACTCTATATAGCGAAATATCTATCTCCATATAACGAATTTTTTCATAAATTGATCTTAATTTATTCAGTTTTAAAAAAGCTTCGAAATCATATGGAATCAATTTTCCATCACTTATTTTTGATTTATCGTTCAGTGGAGAGGTTTTTTTTTATAAATATTACTTCTCTCCTTATTCTTTAAATCTAACAAGTTCATCCCACCTCCCACACACCTTTCAACATCCTTCTCAAAACACAGTCAATTGAATTGTTACACATATAAGAGAGGAATCAATGAGAGCACATAAGAGAGACCTTCAAATGGAGGAAAATATCAACTACAATTTTTCATTCCTTGCTAAAATTTGAGAATTTTTTTTGAGAGCGTAACAATTGTAATTTTAAAATCAAAACAACAAAAAATTACAGATTTCTTCCTCTGAAATTTATGTAATTCTTCCTTATTTGATTTTCATTAAGCTTTCAAATAAATGTCTTTTCTCTTTTTTGAAACTGCTTAAATAAGTAAGAAATAAAATGTTAAGTTAATATATACTTTTAAACATTTCAAATTCTTAATTAAAAAGATCAAAAATAATATTTGTTCAAAATTTACACATTAAATACTATTTTTAACATCATACTCCATACATCGAATTTCTCTATATAACGAATTTTTTACTGGAACGATGGATTTCGTTATATAGAGGCTCGACTGTATTTTAAATTATGTAACAATAGCATAAAATTTCAGATAAGAAAAAAATATATATATATTATCCAAAAAAGATTTAAATTTGCTTAGTTTTTCAGACTTTATGATTGTAAGATTCGCACTATTTATACATATAAATAAAATGGCTGCAATAAGATGATTTTTGAAGAAATGAACTTAAATATATTAAGATTAATTACTTTCTAGCAATTATTTTCTATTTAGATAAATAAAAAATTAAAATATTTTTTTTAATTATAAATATTCAATGTTCATCCGGAAAATCACATCTAGATTTTTTCCCTCAAAATCTTTTTTATATATATATATATATATATATTTCTCCGTAATTTGTATAATTCTAGTTTATCTAGTTGATTAGCAATCGATAACAAAATATTATCTTTACGTACAAAAAACAAGTTGAATAAATAAAAGATTGTAAAAAAATACGTGAATCGAAAACTTCGGTTTATAAATATATTTTGGAAAAATCGAGAAAGAAACTCAGAAGAAAAAACTTTTAATTTTTCTTTTCAGTTAATCTCAATAATCTGTTTCAAACTTTCTTTGTAAATCGCTTAATAAAAATTATCACAGCATAATCTTGCGTTTTTTTTTCTTTGAAAGTGGGGAGGGGTAATTAATTATGTCTTCTTTGTTGCATCTTTGTATAAATTTTTGTATAACTATATATTTTTCTGTGCAAACTGGAGAAAAATTTTCTTTTCTGTTACGATACAATCGTGGTAAGATTACATCTTTTTTTTTTTTTTTTTTTTTTTTTTCGTATTACGATGCATATTTTGGCATGTAACGACTGCATAAGATGCATATGTAAAAAATGATAATGTTTGCTTAGTATAAAAAATTAAAATATATGAGTTACAGACAAAATAAACTCAATATACTGTGTGCTTTCTTGAAAAACGAAGTATAACTCAATGACCAGCGTGAAAACAGTGACGTCACAGAGTTTCCGGTCGGGAGGAAAGCTAGTCACAAGGCGGCATAGATCGCCTCAAAGGGATGACCTAGCCCTTATATTCTCTAGCCCTGAGAAAAACACTCGCAAAGGGCACTCCTCCCCCTGGGCCAATATCCCTCGAGTAAATAATCGGCCGATACAAATTAAACCAAACCAAACCTATCAATCAACGCCCCTTGAATACTAAGTCTGAGCGCTGACACAAAAATGGTAACTACCTAAGGCGGATATTTTTTTTTTTTTTTTTTTTTTTTTTTTTTTTTTTTTTTGTCATCCTGAGTATGGTTTCTTGAACTTTGATCCCGATAATTTCCGCTTAAGGAAATCCGGGACACAAAAATCTTCAGAATATAATATACATATATATACTGCAATAAAGAATTCTTTGTTTTTTTTCCTTAAAATAACTTTTAACTAAAGTTTCTATCTTAAGCAGAACTGGAAACATTAATTTTTATGTTTTGGTTTGTTATCAAAATCTAGTTTCTAAGCAATGGTTGTTGTGAAAACAACCTCTTTTAAATATTCGTTTTTCTTCGTGATGGATTTTTTTCACCATTTCTCCTATTTATATTGCTTTAACTCAAGAAGCGTTTAAAATAAAGAGTTCAAATTTGGAACATGTCTTTTTCAATTGTTTTACTTTAATTTTGATTCAGCAAATTTGAAAAAAAAAATTATTTACATTTTAAAATATGATTTTTTTTAAATGACATCATTTTTTTTTTCAAGCTTTTATTTTAAATATTTGTAATTTTTATTTAAATTAATATTTTTTAAAATGCTGCACCAAAATTAAAGCTCATATATTTTTGTTTATTTGTATGAAAAAAAAATTAAATTTAACTGATACTATTTCAAGTTATAACAATTTCATTTACCCAACTTTTTTAATAAATTTTAAATTTTAACATTTTTTACAGAAAAGTATGAGTAGTATAATCATGTGATTTTGTTTACTAAAAACATGATTAACCTTCACAAAAAATTTCAAAATTTTAACTCAATAAATGAAAATTATTTTAAAATGCATTCCGGATGCCCTTAAAGTTTCCCCCCCTCCCGCTTATTTTTTTAAGGGGCCATCTATAAATGATATCACGCTTGGATGGGGGAGAGGGGACTTCATGAAATTGGACAGTTTGTGAAAAGGGGTGGGAAAGGGTAAGAAGAAACATGACACCGCACATTTTAATTAAAGTAAAAGCATTAAAAATCAGCAAATTAAATTTTGAAGTTATTTTGAAAGTAAAGTATTTTGTGTTCATGAAATAAAGATAAAATTTTATGTCAAATACTATTTAAAACTTCATTTCATATTCTAAAATATTACTATTTGAAAACAGTAGTATTTTAGAATATAAAATGAAATTTTAATTAGCATTTGACTTTTTCATATTAATATTTTATTACTATTGTCTATTAATCTTATTTCAAACAAAATTACAGGAATAATTTTTATTGTTATAGTCACAAATCCCTAATAGCATGGATGGTCACAGTGACGTCGCTGTGAGTCACTTTGGTCACATCACATCTGTGACCAAAATGCCACCACTCAGTGACGTCACATTGTGACTGAGATGTTACTTTCTTAAAAATCTTTAGAAATTTATAAATACCCTTCAAAACATGTTATTTACTTTAAAAAACATGCTTCTGGCAATTTAAATATCGTCGCTTTTGTCACAGTTTCGTCACAATGTTAATGTCAAATTAGTCACAAATGACACATTTTTCACAAATTTGTCACATTGTGACCACTTTGTGAAACGTCACAAAAGAGCTCTAAAACGGCCATAACGACTTCACATTTTAGTCTCTGTGACTTCACATCGACAATCGATGGTCACAAAGTCACAATGTGACTTCACAACGAAGTTGCAGTGACGTCACCATGCTTTACGGGATATCATTAAAACACAATTTAAGTTTTAAAATAATTTAAAATGTGATCTATAACATATTTTATTTCTCAACTACAAGTAATATGTAGTGACCTTTGTCATATTGCGTAACATATGACAAAGGCGGACTAGGGTGTATGGTGAAGGGTGACACTTTGTGACAAAAGGGGAGGGAGGGGTCAAAATATTGAAAAAAAGTGTGTCATCATTTATGGACGGCCCCTAAGTTTAAAAAGTCAAAGAAGCTTTTGTAAAATACTGGTGTCAAAATTTAAGGTATCATACACACGTTAAAAAATATAATAATAATAACGATCCGTCTTCGGCAGCCATCAATTTTGTGTCACCATTCAGGCCTAGTATTCAAGGGGTGGTACTACCAGTAAACGAGTGAAATAATTGAGGTTACAAGATAGCGGTTTATTTTTTACATCGGACCAACAGTTTCTGATTACCACAGGAGCAAACTTCCTCCAGTAAATTTTGAATAGAAAATTTCACCTTAGTTTATTGGGTTATTTATACAAAATTTCTCTCACAAATACGGTAAAAGTTTCTATTAGTTTTTACTGCTATAAGTTGGCCTGGGTATTATGATTTGAAAAGAGGCTGTTTAGGCTGTCACAAGATGGTAGAAAAGCAGGACCTGACTACCTCCGAAGTAAACTTCCCCAGCAAAAATAAATATCCATTTTTTACCATAATTACGACTGAAATTATGAAATAATAAGGCGTTAAGTAAAGAAAAAAATTCTATTCAAATTAACTGGTGAAAGCTTCTACTGGCGATAGTGAACCAGTGTGAAACCGGGTTCAGCTGAAGCTGTGCCATATTGAGGATAAGTCAAATTTCTTTTTATTCATAGAACAGGGCGTTCTTAGTTTCTTTGGAAAGATTTTTGTTTAATAAATATAAAATCCTGTAAATTCGAGGTTTGGTTGCAAAAATAGATCAAAGCGTGCGTAGCACTTCGGATGTACACTATTGATGGCAATGAGGTTTCCAACACTTGATACAATTAAAAGTATTTTGGCTTAAATATATAAAATTATGCAGTTCGGATTCGCTCAACAGACCGAAACATCAGTACCATGTTCGGGTTTGCACTGCCTAAGGTAATGACCACCTTCACCTCCAATACGAAATCTTTCCCATAGTAAATGTCGGAATTCAACACTTATTTTATGTACATTTAAGGTTATTAACCCCAGCCCTAGCAACGTCCGACGGGACATCGATTTACTAAGGCCCCTGTCCTCGCTCAAGGAAACGCTCGCGCGCTAATGCTTTCCTATGGAGAAGCATTTTACTAATAACTCTTTCGCATTTTCACATTTTTGAATATTTTTTTTTCATTGGATAGCTGAGGTGCATGCCGACAGCGCACCTTTTTTACTTTTTCGATTTTGGTTGCAGATATTTTTTACAAAGTTAGTTTCACTTTCAGAACTGGTTTCGAAACTGAAAGTGCTTTTTAAAAAACATATCTGCAACCAAAATCGAAAAAGTAGAAAAAGGTGCGCTGTCGGCATGCACCTCAGCTATCCAATGCAAAAAAAATTATTCAAAAAATGTGAAAATGCGAAAGAGTTATTAGGAAAATGCTTCTCCATAGGAATAGCATTAGCTCGCGAGCGTTTCCTCGAGCGAGGACAGGGGCCTTAATAATCATGCCAGCAAATGTCATGCCTTTGCTTTAAAAACGAATAAAAAAAAAATGTATCAGAAAGTTTCATGTTGTTGAGCGGTGAATTTATTAACTTATTTCTTTATTTTTTTAAACCGCCGTATTTTTCTTTCTCTCTCTCTCTCTCTCTCTCTCTTTCTTTTCTTTTCTTTTTTTTTTTTTTTTTTTTTTGTGTGTGTGTGTGTGTGTGTGTGTGTGTGTTGTTTTTATGGTTAGAGTTAGGCGGCGGTTTTGCGCATGATTATTAAACCAATTTCTACTAAATACAAGATAAATATTTTAAACAGGGTACATTTTTATTTTATCATATCTTTACAAGAAGAAAGTATTATATTCATGAAAAATTTTGACTTAAGATTTTCGATGTGTTTCTACGTTTTATAAATTCCTCATCACGATTTCAAAGTTTTAACAAAATGCCTGCCTGCGAATGAGTACAACTGTCTGTGTATTTATCTATATTAACCTTATTTATATTAACCGGTATTACACTGATACTCTAAAGCGAAAGCTGGGTACCCGGGACGATCTTACTTGTCATCCCCTGTCTATATGTAACATAAATTTTGTGGGTGTTATATGTCAAGACCTAATGAACGGAATTTAAGAAAACTTTACATTTTGTTATCATTGGCATAGATGGGTGCTCATTAGTTTTTGGTATAATTGCTCAACTGGTGACGTTGCATTTTTCACGATTTTCACAATAGCTTTATCTCAAGAACTAATGCACAACTTTTCATGGGACTCCATTTTTAAATAGAAGTTGACATAAATTGTTTATTAGGTTTTAGTATTGAATCACCCAATAAGTAGCGCCCCTACACTGTAAAAAAAAAATTCAAGAGGTTACTAAAAATTTCTTAGTAAATTTGTATTCCACAGAATTTTTTAGTAACCATTACAAACTTTTTTTTGCAAGTGAAACAAGCATTTCTTTTGTAAACTGAACAAAAGAATTTTTTGTATAACTAACTTAAAAATTTTTAGTATGAGCCATCAAGCAAATTTTAGTAATAGCTCCAAAATTATTTTTAATAACCATTACGTGCGCCCGAAGGGCAGGAGCTTCTTTCGAGCTGCATTCAGACTTCAGAAGAGGAAGATTTTCGGCAAAACCGCAATAGATGGCAGCACCAAAAATTCCTACCTGCTCCGACAAGAATTTCATAACCCCTTTATTAACGAGATACTACATACATTCGGGGTGTATTTGGCGGTGGCAAGTTTCGAACCCGGGACCTTTGAGCCTGGAGTCAGTTACTATAACCACCATGCTATCTAGGCCACACCAACTGAGTTTTAGTAAGAGCTATTAAAAATATAAACCTATTAACTCTATTCGTTGCTAACTTTTTCTAGTACTTCTTACAGATTTTCTTGTAACCGACTAAGATTACTAAAATTTTTTTAGTAATTACAAGGATCACTAAAGTTTTTTTAGTAGATCGACCCTTTTTTTTTTACAGTGTATGCTTCATTATTTAGGATTTGCATGATTTTAAAGATAGTTATTTCTCCAGAACACAGAATGCACAAAATTTCTTCAAATTTCATATTCGGTAGACCTTAACATAATTTGTTGCTGATATTTCATAAGCGCTCATAGGCTGCAATTTTCGCGATTTTTGCGATAGCGATATCTCAAAAATGGATGCACGGAATTCATCAAACTTTTCTTTTTTTTCTTGTTAGACTGCACAACAGGCGCTTTTTGAGTTGGGAAGTTTGGTTGCAGGCATCTAATAGGGTTGTCGCTGAAATTCAATGATATATTTGTAAGATTCGATGCTTCAATCTCCTTTTTAAATGCACACAATTCAACGAAGCTATATATTAATAGAAATCTCAAGATGGGCAGAAAACAATTCAAAACGAAACAAGTTGGAAATTGCACATGAAGCGTAGCAAATGAGGTGCGTTCGTACGATAACGAAGTTTTAAAAATATTCAGATCTTGCTGCTATAGTAGACAGTACTTCGGATACAATAAAGTGGTCGAAATCTTTTTTTGTATTCAGTAAGTATACAAGAAGTCACTTTTATTGCACCTCAGCAACGTATATCATATTCATAAAATGTGAAGTAGTTTAATATAATTAAAACACGCCCCAAACAATGTTTCCCCGTATAGCATTATGCACTAGAATACTTTTGTGGGGCCTTGTAATTTAATAAAAAAAATATTCTTTACACCACAGATTGTACAGAATGTATACTTTAGTATAAATATACTTCATAGGTACATGTCAATTTTTTTTTTATATTCGAATGAATGTAACATCATTAAAATGTACTTGAAACTATTTTTTTCTATTGATCTTAATGTAATGGAATACTTTTGATTGTTCTTCTAATTAAACTATACATCCGATTTTCATAAAATTTAAAATGATTACACAAAATTACGTTAAAACTATATATTTTAAATTTCAGACGATTAAAATGCGTTTGGAACATTTTCCCCCATTGACCGTAATGCAACGCAATACTTTTGATTGCCCCTGTAATTGATCTATGCATCCGATTTCCATGAAATTTTAAATAACTCAACAAAATTATGTAATATTTATATATTTTAAATTTTAAACGATTCGTTTGGGTAGTTTTTGCGTTTTAAATGCGGAAAGACGGACGGACGGACAGACTGAACGACAACGATAGGTGCTACGTATTTAAATAATTACGAAGGCACCTAAAAAGAATGGCCGTTTCGCAAAGCAATATATGCGGGATATTTGCTCATGCGTTATTTGCTCATGCGCATTTCCACCTTAAGAATCCAATTCATGAATTTCCACCTTTTGAACGAGTTTGATTTGAACACGCTTTATATATCAGAATGGTAATTCTTTTATTGTTTGCTACTATATAGGGAATCGAGAATGCTGAGAGATGTATAATATTGAGACTATCTGAAAAACTGCCAAAGTTAATTGCTAGAATTAAGTTATCTTTTACACTGTCAAACGGAGATTTTGAAGTGGAATTTACAATGTGCTGTCATGTTGGAAAATCCACCTTCCATTTTTTAGGACATAGATTTTTTTCATGATGCTTGTAAATCTGAGACTTTACGATTTATTGGGACATTTTGTTCCAAATTAAGTCAAAATAAGAGGTTGTTTAGTAACTGTAAGCTTTTTACATCGATTATGAACACTCGATTATGAAGAATTCATTTTAGTAGAGAAGATGATTAAAAAAATCCCTCTTTTCAGAACACTACCAGAACTAAAAAAAAAAGAAAGAACTCTAAATCCTGTTAATCTGCAAGGGCCATCACTCTACCTTGTCAGCGCGTGATGAAAACTTTCATCCGCCTCCGCTATTTAATACTGGAAAAAATGAAATAAAAAATTAGAACATTGAGGTTTAGCTTAAGATTAAGCTAGTGTAGCTAATATGTACGCTAATGGCGCCCGGTGCATGTAAAATCCGTCGTGGGTGCAAAGTCCTACCTGTGAATTATACCTCTGGAGGTGCCTTGCCAGGTGAAGGTCTCGTCATCTGATCAAGGCTCTAAATTACGAGACCAACTAGAGTAGCCATTTGCAGTTCAAACAACAGGATGTAACGTTAAGCAACCGACAAAACAAAGTATCCTCAAACAAGAACAGGGATGAGAGCGCTCCGACCCAAATGACCGATTACTACCACTAAATTTCAATAAAATTTCAGAATTTCTGAGAAGTTATAAAGCAAAGAATGCTTTAAAAATTTATTGGTTATAATCTGTCATTTGGGTCGGAGCACTCTCATGCTATGAGAAAAAAAGTACTGCAGATACGATGACGTGCGAAGCGAAGGGATCAGGTTTATTGCCGCTGATTATTGCCGCAGGTATATTGACGCGGCAATTAGGTTTGTCACTCGCCCCGAAACTAGATATCTAACCCATTAAGCTGAAGTAACTCGTAGGTAGGGGCCTGGTCATCGGTTAGGAAGAAAGAAAGCTAGTATAGCTTTTAGATGTAACTTTTAGCTTTAAGATATAGAGTCACTCGGGGGTAATTCCTGATCAAAAAGCATCAACATTCAATTATTACAAAATCTATCTAAGCTAGAGTTACCAATTTTGGCATGGAGTAAGCACATTGTGATGTCTATCTAATAAAATATCTATTTTGCCAATAATGCACAGGTAATTTGAATAATTATAATTAATTAGTGACCAGGATTTACCTCAGGGATGGGGTAATTCCTGGCCACTTATGGGGTAATTATTGGTCACTCACATATTGAAGCAAATACATACATTTTTATATTATTAATACATTGTGTGCATTATTAATACAATTTATTAAACTAATTAGACTATTAATTTTATTATTTATAGCTAATTAAACACTTTAACCTAGTTATTTCAGGGTTAAATACAAAATTATTCAACATGAGAAAAATATACATGCTACACATCTTTAGCCAAAATATTTTTTGTACAATTTGTATGCAATATTTATAGTTTCTATATCTACTATGAATGGATCTACACCTGTCAAATCAATAGGTCCATAAAAAATATAGCGAATGTCAATTGTCTCTATTCTATCTCGCTTCGTCTAGCGTAAGTTTCCTGCTCCTCTTTCCAAGAACTTTACACACACTTCACTGCCCTCTACTTTTGTAACTTTTCCAACATAAAACAGATCTTTATCATAATATACAGCATAGTATTTATGCTCTTCTATTGAATTCTGTATGTTTTCAATTACATTTTTTGCATTTTGCAATGATGATGTATTTTTATTCAACTGCATAGTCACGGTTGACATATCTGGTGGTTCATCTGTGTCCTGATCTATGTTTTTCCTTTTTCGTATCCCCTTATTATCTTGTCTCTTTTTCATTTGATTGACCTTTTCTTTTATTTCTCTGTCACGTTCTGCAACTAGTTCCAGAAAATCATTATTGGTTATGACAGCAGCTTTTGTATCAATCTTTCGCAGAACGTCTGAGCGTGCTACTGTTTTTGGTGTTTGTCTAAACTGTGTGCTTAGCAAGTCTTCAAACGAGGTGGATGCAGCGGACTGACCGATAACTGTAGATGTTTTGCTTATGCCAACACTTGAAAAACTAGAAACAGATAAAATTGGTGCACAAATAGATGGTGTGATCTCTTCTGTTTGAGATTATGAAGTGTCGTGGTTAAAAAGTAGTATGCTGCAGTTGTTTGAAAGTGTGCTGCAGTTAGTTGATGCTGATGATGAGCAATAGCCAACCTTTTTGAAGGAGAACAGCGTTGTTAAATACCCGGGTTTTTTCAGAAAAAAACCAACCCACTGTGTCTTTTCAGGGTTTTCAGGGGGGCTTTTTTTTTGGGGGGGGGGTTATGGGAAGTGATTCAGAATGCTTGAAAAAAAAAAGTACTTATTACTAAATTTAAAGTAGCTAATTGATTACAAATATATATAAATCAATGACAGTATTCAAAATTATGCTTTGCTTTTAGATAAATTGATTATTAGTAATAATTTATAAAGTATTTTTTATTATTACTAAATAATAGAATAAGCCATGTAATTCTACATGTCTACATAATTAAATTAGGATTCTAAGCATATCGGGTATTTTGTTGAGTTTCTATTGTATAACATAGAAAGGATTATACATCAAAATATTTTTTTAATGGGAAAAAATTTGTCTGTGTTACTTACACATTCTACAGAGATTAACTAACAATTATTTCTTTTAAAAATTGTGATGGTATAATTAGGACATTTCTTTTATTTGGGGTGTGATGGTTATAAACTTTATGAGTCGTTTACTGATATTAGGAAATATATTATATATGCAATATAAATACATTATATATGTTATTTAAAGTTGAAATTTTGAAAAAATCTACTTGGGTTTTTTCAAGTGGGTTTTTTCAGAAAAAACCCACCCGGGTTTTTTGGGCTGGGAAAAATCAAAACAACCCTGGAGGAGAATGTTGAAGTTTATAAGATGCTAATTACAGATAATTAAAATCAATGAAATATGGCAATAGTAGGAAAAATAACAATGCATAAATTTCAGGAAATAGTAGGAAATATATATTGTAGATACATTGTAGGAAAAATAACAATGAAAAAAAATTGATGAAAACAGTATTGGCCAGGAATTACCCCAGTGACCAAGAACTACCCCGGGAATGTGGGGCAGTATTTGGTGCACCCCTGTAAATTATTTAAAATAGTAATAGCAAATCCAAAATATTTTTCAGTAATTGAAGGAGTTCACAATTCAACCAAAAAGAGAAAGAAGAAAAATATTTAAAACTTTAGCTATGACCAAGATCCTTGCAAAAATGTATCATAACTAATGCCAATGTTATTTTACAGAAATTTAACTAGCCATTTCAAAAAGATTTTTTTTTCAAAATAAATAAACAGTAAACTCATAATTAAGTAATAAATTCCAATGAGGATAGTTCAGAGTACCTCTATGATTTTTTTCAATTTGGTAAAGTGTTCTTAAAACATAAAAAGGATTGTGATCAGGAATTACCCCGGAAACCTGCTGACCAGGAATTACCCCGGGTGACTCTAGCTTTAAAATTTAAAGAATGTAAGAATAATTTGTTACAAATTTAAATAAATTTTATTAAATTTCTACGAACATATAAATATTCATTAAAAATTATATTAAAACTTAAACCTCTGTTTGGCAAAGATTTTTTTTCAAACATTTTATTTGAAATTTTTGGTTTAACACATTAATAAAATTTAGTAGTTATTTTATTAAAACTTATAAAACTAGTTTTATTTCGAAAGATTTTTGATTTCATAAAGTGGTAAAAGTTAGATAGAGATTATGAAAGATATAAAACCAAAAATATAAATAAAACAAAAATAAATAGGTGCTGACGTAACAATTCCTAACAATTTCCAATTATTACCTAAATAACTATCTACATTTATAAGAAATACTTATTGTTTAAACAGAACAAATTTTTATTCTAACAATGATTACTGTAGTTAACAATGCAAAAAAGAAAACTGTTACCTAAGGAATTTTACAACAATGAAACCTTTGTAATCAAAAAACGGGTTGCGATTAAGTCATAATTTGTGATTACCGCGATATAAAAGTGATTTTTTACTAATATATTCTCTTTTTAAAAAAATAAGTATGGATTATTATAAAGAAAAATACCGTGCAGGTGTCATTAATGTTAAAACGTACGAGAAAATGATAGAAGTTGTCGCTCATCTTGAGCAAAATGAGTATGGATTCATTGAAAGTATTGGGTGTGGGACTTATGGATCGGTTATAAAAATCAAGCATTTAAAAACAAGTGAAGAATTGGCTGCAAAAATCGTTGAAAAAAAGCATGCATCTGATGGAGAAGTCACTTTGTGGAAAACCCTGAATCATAAAAATATTTTGCCTTTGAAGGACATGCAGTTTATATACTATGCTGACTCTTATATATTCATCACTCCAGTTTATACTAGTACAGTAGAACAAAAAATTGTTGATCCTTCCTTCTTCCTAAAAAAGAATGCCTTAACGCAAGTTATAACATGGTTACGAGAAATCTTAAATGCAATCGACTACCTACATGAGAAAAATTATTCACATAATGATATAAAATGTGACAATGTCTTCATATCGAATACCGGAACAGCGGCATTAGCTGATTTTGGATTTCTAACAGAAGCAGAAAAACCTATCCTTAAATATGGAGCTCCGATGATATATCGTTGCCCTGAAGGACGCCTGACCGAAGCAGGATTGACACCAATTGATGGGAAGAAGTTGGACGTATGGACAGAAGGCATGCTTGCATTCGAAATGTTTAGTAAGATGTCCCTCCTAATAGAAATATCAAAACACAGTAACAGTTTGTCCTATTGGTTTACAGATGTCTATCCTATATTGCAAAACAGTTTACAAAAAGAAAATTTTACCCAGTTGATGCGAAAAGCGTTTCCTAATTCTAAAGAAGTCAATCAGAAAGTAGATGATATCATCAACTTCGTATCTTCCTGTCTGAATGTAGTACCTGAGAAACGGCCCAATATTGGTCAGTTGAAAGAACACAAAATTTTTGGAGGCGCTTGGAAAAATGTCGAGCTGTCAAATGAAGTTGACATATGGGAAAAGAAAGTAAACATAAAGGAATTCAATAGTATTCTACAGCAAAACAAATTAGATACCGTTCCAGAATATTTACTTGAAAAATCTTACCACAGTCAATACAACGAAGGTTCTAAACTTTATACGAGTGAAAAGCAATTTGAGAATGGCACTTATCTCATAGTTTCAAAAGGGCGTATAACTGAAGAAAAGATCTCAGATTGTCCAGCAGAACCTTCCATAAATGCTATTGATAACAACCATTCAGTTGGCGGTTCCATCTCTGCTGAAAATAAACAGTGTTCCATATTAAGGAGTCAAAAGTCAGATGGTGGTGTTATGCCAGGTACAGTTGAAGTAAACCAGTTGTCATCGACAGTATCTGTTAAACAAACTTCCTCGAACAAATTAGATACCGTTCCAGAATATTTACTTGAAAAATCTTCCCACAGTCAATACAATGAAAGTTCCAAGCTTTATACGAGTGAAAAGCAATCTGAAAATGGAAATAATGTCAAAGTTTCTCAAAGGCATGTAATTGAAGAAAAAGTGTCAGAGTGTCCAGCAGAACATTCTATCAATGATACTGATAACTACCATTCAGTTGACGGTTCCATCTCTGCTGAAAATAAACAGTGTTCCATATTAAGGAGTCAAAAATCAGATCATGGTGTTATGCAAGATACAGTCGAAGTAATCCCGTTATCATCTACCGTATCTGTTAAACAAACTTCCTCAAACATCGAAGATGCACAGAAATCTGAAAATTTAGAATATGAATTGAGACACGATTTACCTGAAATCAGCCACGTGGTCACTCCGGCTTCTCCATCGTTTGATTCATCAAATTCTTCAAATCATAAAACTTCAAATGATATCAGAAGATGCAACAGATTTAGGGAATGGTGGAAAAATAAAAAATCAGTTTTCTGCAGAGTATTTTCAGCTTGTTTTTGTTGTAAGAAAAAGAATTCCAAAGTGGAAGAATAATCTATTAACATGACTGAAACTACCGATTTTGACTTACCTACTGTGACATAAATGTGACTTATGAAATTTACGTCTCTAACATTTCTCCTGAATTTCTCATCACAATACGAGTCCAATGACTTTTAATTTTCATACAAACTATTCGATTGATAAGATAAAGTATACAACATTCTACGACCATTTCTTCCAGATTCTTGTTTCAACATTCTTCTAAAACCTTGTAGCAGAATTCTTATTGTCAGTTTAAAATTTCATTATCAGAATAAAAATTTTTTATTAAGAAAGTGTTGTAATTATTTCTTTTTTATTCACCTAATGTGTAATTTAAAAAGTAATTATAATTCCCCACGCATTAACATACGAGGAAGACGACAAAGAACAGGAAGAATTTTACAATTTAGACAGATTTTAATCTTACCAAGGAACAACCCCAACAGTGTAATAATGAAAAAATATGTATATAAATAAGTAGCAATCGTATTATTTTGTGATGAATTATTTAGTGTTTTAACCCTTCGCACTCCAGTGCCTCTTACACAAACTTTATTCGACTAGCACCACTTTTTAAAAAACTAGTCGTTGGGGGCCACCGTAATACTTACCCATCATGGATAGGCATATGAAAATAAAACATGTGAAAACTATTTATACAATGCATTGCAATTCATAAACAACATTTAAATATTGTTAATATACATAGTAATGCTATATTAAAGAACTGCTGATGTACCCATTTCGACAAATTATATAATAAAGGCCAAACGTATCTGTGCGTAACGCATACGTCATGTTTTGAATGGCAACACTTTCGGTTGAAATTTCGGTTTTGCAATTTTCGCTATTGTAAATTTTTAAACTTCTAGACATTGCACGTTTTTAATCTTTATACCATCGTTTAGAGAAAAAAATGCACTTTTAAATGCCGTTTGTTAGAAAACTGTATCTCAATTTGTTTTTGAGATATTAATTTTTTTGTAGTTTTTGGTTCAATATATCTCTAATATGGTGGCAACTTGAGTATCGCATTTATGTGGGAAAGAGAGGAAAAATAGCCATAGAGTAAAAAAGAAAAAAATACAAATGCAGTTTAGTGGTTGGAGGTGACGCCAAAAATGTAACCCTAAAATTCGCTGCATGGCATCAAACACAACCACGTGGTTTCACAAAAAAGGAAAACTTTTAGCGATGCAATTTTAATTCATAATACAATGAAATGCTATTTTATAATGCTAAAATATAATCAGATCTTTTTCATTTAGAGAAAAAATGATGTTAAAATGTTCGGTCTCTGTTCCACGTGATTGTTTTGTTTGGGCCGAATGAGAGGCTTAAATTGGAAGAATAACGCCCATCAAACCGTTTTAATCGCATACTGCACCTCCATCTATCTCTTTTCTCCATGGAAAATAACAGATTACTGTACATTTTAGTTGTCATTTTTTCATAGCAACTGAAAAAAATAGTAATAAAAAACCTGTATGTCAATATATCGTCGGCTATAAAACCCGGTGAATGTTGTTGTTTTATTTTATTTATTTATTTATTTATTTATTTTTTCGTTTTTATCTATGAATTTAATGACTTTTAGTTTGTTGTAAACTTTCTTTACAAAAGATACATCAATTAACCTTTACAAAAATGTATTTTAAAGACTATCTGGGTGTCATATTTTCTTAGTTGTTTTTAAAAACTGAGAATGCAATTTTATTCTTTGGCGAAATCTTTGGCCAATAACGGAAGACATCTTGCATCTAATACGGAAGACCGATAATTTTTAGCTGTATATGATTACAAAAATAATATTGTTGTGTTTACTTTAGTGGGTGACGAAGAAGAGATGGGAGGAGAAACACTTTTTATTTGTTTCTACCCACAACTAGGCCAAAAAATGATCGTGATAGTGACTGGTACATTACGAAGAATGGAGGCCAGCAAACGACCCAAAAGTGACCATCCTTACTTCACTTAAAATAATAAAAATATTCTTTTAACCATGAAGATGATAAACTAAATACAAAATTATAAAATATAAATTTGAAGAAAAGGTAAAGTTACCTGTGAAGTCCTTGGCATATGATGAGTAGTAAATCCAGACACATGCACAGGAATTAATACACAAATTGGTTGAAGATTAATATTTATTTATTTATGAAATACTTGTATTTCTTTCATGAAAAAAAATCGAATATCTTCTTTATAGAAAACATTTTTGTTTCTCATAGAAATTAAACATTTGTTTTATAGTAAAAACTTTACAAAATGAAGATATATTTTTTTAAGTTGATATATTCCAAACAAAACCAACATTCTTCATCATAACACATTTTTTGATATATCTTGACAGTATGAACTTGAAGAATTTCTCATAACACACAAAAGGAAAATAACATCATTTTCTTCAAAAAGAAACATCACTTAAATATATGTATGATTTAAATATGTATATATTATCAGACGAGAATTTTATATAGATATGCACCAATATTTTCCATGGAACGCCCCGTGAATATTCAAATTTATTTATATGAAGATGGGCCAAATAGCAAATTAAAATGACGAAAGAAATTATAAAGTCAATACGTTATGTAAATATGTAAGATCACTTCTTGAAAGAACATTCTTCAACTCACGAAAGAAAATCTTCACCTCACTAAAGAAAATCTTCACCTCTGCATGCTTTTCAGAGGACGGAGATCACATGAAAAGATTATTGAAGAAATTATTAATGATGAGATGATGAAAAATAAAATAAATATTTAGAAGACACATGACGACACTTCTTCTTTAGTTATAAAGCTAACACGAGAGCAACGAATGGAAGATCCATGGTGTGCCCTTATTTAACTTTTGTAATCCGAAAAAGAGAAGGCACAAAACATAAAAAATTTCGGGATGCCTTTGAAGGGGCTTTGCTCCTGGCAGCCTTAAAAAATCAACCTTTCCTGAAACCATGGCGTGATCATAGCAGCCTGAAATGTTGCCCGTATACAACGGTCTCGAGGGGCGCACGCACACATGCCCCGGAAAATTCCACCCAAAACTTCCAATCATCCGACCGCATCCATTACGGCAGGTGTCTAGCAGCGCAACTGACGCAGGTGGCCGAGAGCCCAGGGGAAAAAGAGAAAAGGTTACTGGAATCCCAAAATACGCCAATTTGGCAGCGAGCGAAAGAGGGGGGGGGTGACAAAATAAGCCAAGTTACGGTGCAAAGTATGGAGAAATATGAATTTAATAAAAAGAGAATTGATAAACACCTAAAGAGGGGAGGCCAAAGCAGGTGGCCCTGTGCTGAATGACTTAAAATACGTCACCTGTGGAAACGAATTTGATAGGCTAGGGGTGTGTCCGAATAAACGGAAGTTCCACCCAAAGAACAAGCGAGAATGTTCTCGAACGATCTCCAAAACCGGAAGGAATGATTTCGAACAGGATTTTACCGGCTTGGAACATTCGAAAGCTAAGTAAGAAAGAAAACATTACAGGCGACGAAATAAAAATAAACGAAATCGAAATAAAATTTAAATTGAGAACATTAATAAAAAGAAGGTGATATGAAATAAAATGGCTAATAAAAATGAATTAAACTAAACATATGGGGGGTTATCGAGTAACCACCACATATTACCCAGGGTCCCCCAAAAGAAAATATTGGTGAGATGACAAAAATGACAATTTTTCATCGAGACAATATTTTCTAACACATGTACAAATATACTAAATAATTACACAAAATAAATGTATCAGAAATAGTTATAGGAATATAAATAACTGTTTTACATGATGTTCAAATACTAAAAGAAAAATACTTATTGTTATGATAGTAATCCTTATATGTTAACATGGAAGGTATACAAAATTTTTTCCAGAAGTATCTATCATATATTAAAAAAAATTTAAAGTCTATGTGCAAAACAACAGTCCTTAACTTTGACGAGTCTCTTGTTAGGCTGTGCAAAATGCACTATAACAGTAGAATGCTTTAGCATATGTCAAAATATTTGATTATACAATAATATGTATATCTATTTTCTTAGTTGTCAACAACATGAAACATACTATAACTGTATATGAATCATACTATAACTATATATAAAATATATGGTTTCAAATAACACATGATAACTTGAATGAATTTGTAAGTTGAAAATTGAACAATAAAAAAAAAATTATATAAATGGTGCAGAGAGATTAGTTAGGCTCTCTTAAAAAAAGTTTACTTATATCACCACATAGCTTTTTAAACTTTCAATAAATCTTAAATGAATATCCTTAGCATTATTCAATAACACATTTTCACAGAAAATAAAATAATAAGTTGCAAAAGAATGGCATATGTTAGATTGGTAGCAAAAGTATAATGTTATATTTCAATAAAAATATCTTCAAAATGAATATAATAACTTTCAAAGAGAGAATCTTTACACTCTCATAAAGGAATATTCTTAAACATTTTCAATATAAATTGACAATAATTGCCTAAATACCTTTAATACTATACTTCATTCAAAATAAACATAAAACATAAGATGTTTAATATTCTGAAAAAGGAAGGAACTTATATGAATATGTCAATCTTATATATGACTTGATAATGTCAACTTACAAAGAAAAATCGATTATGTCAAAATTTCTATATAGAAGATATCTAGAACATATTTACTTGTAATTTTCAAACATTTTTAAAAAAATTAAGTAAGTGATCACTTTTGCATTTGTCATAAATCAAGAATTTGCTTTATATAAATATATATAATGACTCATTCACCATCTTTGGATCCAAAGTATAAACACACAAAAGTATACAAAAAAATATTACTTATTGTGAGTCATTCACCTTCTATATTTGACCAAGAAGAGAAGCAATATTAGTATATATAAGTTTATCATGCACTTTCTTTTCTTTTTTATCAAAAGAGGTTAAATGTTAAAACATGCATGCATTGTAAAGAGAAGTCACAATAGAGAAAATAATTTGATGAGTACTCATCTTTATGTTTACCTTATATCAATGACAATTTCACCTTTCTTATTAGAATAAAACATTTGTCAAAAATAACTTTAAGTAATGACATAATATTATAACAAGAATATAAAAAGACAAATTCTTTCTCCATTTTTTGCATCAACTATTGTAATTAAAGACTTTATAAGATTTAACAGTAGTAGAGTATGGCATACATGAGATTATATGTATATATTGTAATAATTATGACTTATAGATAAATACAGTATATAATAAAACTATTGAAAATCATACATACATCCTGAGGATGACTGTTGAGTTGTATCAGGGAGAAGAAGACTTAAATAATGAAGAAAAAAAATAATAACAGCTGCCTGCAGCTTGGAGAAAAGAAAAAAAAAATTACATAGTGATTCTTCTTACTGGAGTATCAGTCTGGCTAGCTTAGACTGATTATACTACAAAGCAATAGTCATCCTGAAAAAGGAAAAAGAAAGGTTAGTTTATTTCTTATACAGTTTATGATTGCGAGGGCGAAGTTCATAATTTTTATATTGAGTGGACTTGTTTTTAACACCAGTATGAGTGCTATCAGGAGGAGCTTGTGACAGTACTGATTTACTTGAACAAGAAGATGTTTGTTGACACTTAGAAGAAGAAAGAATTGTAGGAGATGTGCTACATGCAGCATCATGATTTGAAACTTGAATAGAAGAGTGTTGTCTGACAGGAGTGGAGGATGCATTATCAACAGCTGATTGATCATGTGATGCATTTTCAGAAGAAACTGAAGGATGTTGCAGTGCTTCATTTCTCTTTTGAAGCTTCAAGATTCGATTAGTGTGAATCAACATAGGGGAAGCATGACTATTATTGGAATCTTGAATTTGAATGAGCACAGGAGAAATTATTTTCTTCACCACATATGGGCCTTGTATTTTCTTGTTAAACACATTGGGAAATTTTACGTAAACAATGTCATTAACATTGATGTTGGAAAACTTTAATTTTTCTCTGGATTTTTGGTACACCTTTTGTCTAGATGATTCGTTATTCTTGTAAGCTTGATAGTATATTTTTTCAATAATATCCATCAATTTATGAATTTCATATGCAGTATTGAGAATTTTCCATGAAACTTGAGTTTTATAATTGGAATAAATGTCGTTTATTTCTCTTCCAAAATGAAGAAGATTTGGAGAGAATTTTGTAGCTGGATGAGGTGTAGCATTATATATGGATTGGTGAATTTTTAGAGCAGTGGGTACATCACATCCCTGTGAAGCCATTGTGTTCACAGACGATTTTATTTGAGAATTGACTCGTTCGCTTAAACCGTTAGCTTGGGGATGTGCTACAGAACTATGCTCCAATTTAATGCCAAGCTTTTTGTTAAAATATGAAAACATATCACTCGTAAATTGAGAGCCATGATCAGTGAGAGTTAATTCGGGTTTTCCATGAGTGGAAATATAATGCAATAAGGCTTTTGTAACTGACTCAGCACTGATATTATTCAAGGCATATAATTCTAAATGACGAGAAAAATGGTCTATCATGGTCAACACATATTGACGATTTCTCAATGGGCCGAGTAAATCCATAGAGACCTTTTGATTGGGAGCTGTTGGGAGTGGTGCAGGTAGGTATGGAGCAGTGTTTTTTTTATGATTCTTATTTACTAAACAAATTTCACAAGAGTTGACATAATTAATGGTATCTGAAACAAGGGTTTTCCAGGTAAATCTTTTCTTTAAATTAACAATGGTTTTATGAATTCCAGTATGAGTAATATGAGCAATTCTTAAGGCCTTTGCTCGAAGTGATAGAGGTAAAACAGCTTTGTGTAGCTCGATATCTTCTGAAGAGAAATGCCCATTATAGCAAAGTAACTCATTACTTGGATTAATATAGTAGCCATTTAAACTTTTAGATTTTTTGTTATTTTTAAGATCTTCATAAATTTGTTTGATTTTTGGGTCCTTTTGTTGTTCAGAGAAGATGGTGTGATCAAGAATTTCTAATAATGGATCTTGATTATTATCATTATTAGGAGGTGAAGAATCACTTTGAAGATGACATGTGTGGTGTATTTTGTCAACTAAACCACATGGAAAGTGAGGAATGTCATTAAGTAAATCATTTTGATTATCAACAATAGGTAAAGGTTCTTGTGAAGTAATAAGATCTGGATTATTATTGAGATCTTCAGTAGAAATGTGAGGTGTTCTACTCAGAAAATCTGCTAACACATTCTCTTTGCCTGGTACATGCTGGAATGTGTACGAATATTCTGATAGTTCTAACATCCAACGAGTAGTAATATCAGCAGGTGATGTAGCTTTTTTATAATTATTAAGTGGCTTTGCATCAGACAATAGAATAAAGGGTCGACCAAAAATATAGTATTTAAAAGCAGTTATGCCTTTGTAAATGGCATAAAGTTCCAGTTTGATGGCAGGGTAGTGTCTTTCTGATTGAGATAGAGTTTTGGAATAATAGGAGATGGGTTTCAGTTCACCATCAAATTTTTGCATAAGAACAGCTGAAATTGCTGTCTTTGATGCATCTGTATTAACATAGAACGTTTCATTCCAGTTTGGGAGATTGAGCATAGGTTTATGGAAGAAAATGTCTTGTAATTTTTTAAATGCATTTTCTTGTTCAGATTTCCAAGAAAACTTATTTTTAGGTTTGGTGACTTCAATGAGAGGAGTAATCAATTTAGAAAAATTAGGTATAATTGATCTATAAAATGAACACAAACCGATAAAACTCTTTGTTTGCCTCTTGGTTTTAGGCTTTGGAAAGGAGGTAATTTTTAAAATGTTACTTGTAATAGGAAGAATTTTATGATCTGTGAGTTGGAAACCCAAAAAGTTAATGCTTGTTTGCATAAATGCACATTTTTCAGGAGACAGAGTAATGTTGTTAGCAATGAGAGTGTCTAAAAGCTTTGTGAGTTTCATGGACATTTCTTCAAATGAATTAGCACCCACTACAATATCGTCTTGATATGCATAACAGGAATCAATTTGAGATAATTGAATAACAGAGTCGATTAATTGTTGGAAAGTGCTGGCGGCCGTCTTCAGGCCAAATACTAGACGTAAATAGGTAAAAATTCCCCATGGAGTAGTAAAACTAAGTTTATCTTGCATATCTTTAGGTACAGCAATTTGCCAATATGCAGAGGGTAAGTCAAGAGTGGTATAATATTTAAATTTTGACAACTGCACCAATAGATTTTGAATTCTAGGAAGAGGATATGATGATGGGATTATAATCGAATTTAACAATCTTAAATCAAGAGCCAAACGATACTTTTGAGGCTTAGACATATCAGTTCTCTTCTTTTTAACAAGAAGCATGGGACACGCCCAAGATGAATTTGACCTCTCAATAATACCAGCGTTCAACATTTGATTAATTTGGTCAAGAGCTTCTTGCTCGAGTGCTTGTGGTACAGGAAAAGGTAATGTTTTTACTGGATGAGAATTTAACATGGTAAACTGAGGATTGACCAGGTCAGTATGACCTAAAGTGTCAAGAGATTTCGAAAAGGCAAGCGCTTTACTACATAATAATTTTGTTAAAGCTTCCCTTTCATGAGGAGGTAAATGTTTAAGATCAAAGTCATTTGGAGATAATTCTTGAATACGTTTTCTCTTAATCTCTTCAGATGGCAAAATTAAAGTACAATATTCGTTTTCAAATTCTAAGTCAAAAGAGTATTCCTCAATATCTTTCTCATCTACATTGATACATTCGCCAATAATTGAATTTTTATTTAAATGAATATCGAGCTTTGATATATTCTGACATACAACCAAAAATAAATCATTTTGAATGGAAGATTTTGAGTGCAATGATTCATGTAATATAAGACCTTTATTTTTTAAATTTGGTTTGAAAACAAAATATTCAGATGGAGGATTGAGATACTTAACATGTAAATAAACAAACGAATTAGGAGGTATTAATTCTCTATTAAGTAATTGTACCATGTTGGAATTCACCAAGACTTTATTACCATAATTTAAATGAGTTTGCTTTTCACTAAAATAGTTATCATCATTAGTATTCTCAGATGAGAAATTCTTGCTAGGAATATTATTATCATTAGTAGACACATAATTCACCATATTACCATAATCAGTTGGAAAATAATTAGGAAAATAAGTACAATTACCATCAATATAAGGATTATGAAAATTCATAGCAGAATGAGCCATATTATTTGTAAACAAACCATTATTTTGAAAACTATAATTGTAAGGATAGGTTGTATAATTGTTGACTAATTGTAAATTTGTGTCATCATAATTTGTACAAGTATTATCAATGTAAGTATCACTCGTTAGACTATTTGACATAGATTCTTCATAATAAGACATTTTGTGTGCATCGAGAGAATATGGTACATTTGAATTCACATAATTATATTCAGAATTCATAAAATAGCAAGTAGGAGATTCATTATAACTTTGAAAAGGAATGTGTTTGTCCTTAATTAGGATAGACTTAAAACTTGGAGAAATAGTAATAGAATGCTTGTTAATAAACTCAAATCCAAGTATGGCTTGAAAGTGAACATTTTGAATTTTAGTAAGGTAAAATACATGATGAAAAAAATATTTATCAATTTTAAATGCTATCTCTATGCATCCTTTGAAGAAGACTTTAGAATTTATGGTTGACACGGATACATTCCTGGATAAAAATTTGTAATGAAGCCTGGATTTAATGCTATTAAAGCATTCTTCATCCAAGAGAGATAAACTTGATCCAGTATCTATTAATGTGGAGATTTCATTATGTTGAACATTTATTAGGATGCATGGAAGAACATAAGAGTTGTTAAAAGAACTGCATATGACATGATTTTCTTGTATGTCATCGTTGATTTCAAAATTTTGTTTGGAAGGCAAATAATTATATGAACAAGAAGATTTGTTAAATTTAGATGTCATAGGAGAAGTTTGGACAGCTATGGATGACACTAAAGTGACTGACGAGCGTTTGTCCAATTGTTGATGTTTGTTGTTGTTGTCAAAGTGTACTGACCCTGAATGAGAATTACGGGAGAGAAGGCGGTCAGTAGAACCAGTCTCCCTTATTTGTTTAAATGATAAACATTGTTGTTATTTTCAGAAGAAGAAGAGGTGTGGCCTTTCTTTCTGTAAGGGTGAGACGAAACCTGAGCTGAAGAGTTTTTGTTGGACGAATTAATAATATTTTTAAATTTGTAACAGGTATCCATACTATGATTGAATTTCCCACAGAACGCACACTGTAGAACATCTCGTCTGTGATAAAAGGATGTAGAATTTTTTTTGTGCGAAAATTTGTTAAAGGTGGGTTGATAAGGACGTTTCCGGTAAAAATTACGATGACGAAAATTATTGTTACGTTTATTTGTAGCCTCTTGTCTCGGTGGAGAAGGCGAAAATGTCCTAGAATTTCTTTGAAAATTACGAGAAGCATGAGAACTGTCCTTTTGAGTTTGTAAAGGAGAGTAGTTGGTTTGAGAATTGTGATAAACTTTATCCTTCGTATGCTTTATAGGAGTTTTATGAAGAGCATTACTAGAAGCAATAGAATTATCATGGACTTTTTCAGAATCGATACAATAGGCTTGATTAAAATTTTCATAAGATTTTTTAGGGGGAGAGTCATAAATATTTTGAAGAAAAGTTGCTCGTTCAAGAGCTAATTCGAAGGACGTAATATTTTCTTCTAAGATTTTACGTTTGATTTGTTTAGGCAAAGCCTCAAGAAAATGAGTAAACTTTAATGAATTAAGAGCAGAAAGATCCAATTTTGGATAAGCAAGTCGAAGTTGTTTATCTAGCCGAAAAGCAAAATTTTTAACTGATTCATTTGAATCTAAGGTCAAGTTCTGTAAAGATTTTAGAGAAACAGATTTTTTTGTGGGTAAGAAATAGTCTATAAATGCCTTTCGAATTTCACTAAAATTAGAGTTCTTGAGCTGTGACTGAGTTTCAAGAAAGAAGAGTAAGGCGGTGCCCTCAAGTTTTGATTTAAAGAGAACAAAAAGTTCCTTGTCTGTAAAGTTATTTAGTTCCTGTAAGTCAGATAATTGATCGAAGAAAAATTCTACAGTCTGAGGGTTACCGTCGAAAGGTTGGATTGCAATATTTAGTTTGGCTTTTGGTGGCATGATGAAAAATTTAATATAAGAGCTCAATATATGACATGATAAATTTGGTTATTGACTGGTCTTGTGATGAATAATATATATATAAATTGACCCGTTGTTTAAAATATTGATGACTTTCATATACGTCATAAACCATTTTTATATATTAAGAAAAAAAAGAGAAGAAAAATATATATACTAACATATTAGTATCATATGAAGAATATAAGACCCAAATATTTTATGTAAATATTTATATATAATATGGCTCAAAACATAAATTATTATATGTATGACAAGAAGAATAATTTATCTTAGAATGAACAATAATATTTACCAGTACCTCCGTTAAATAATGCATATATATATTAGTTGCAAAATATAGCAAGACAAGAAAAAGATATATATGGAAAAATTATGGTATATATATATCATGCACTGCTCCAGAAAAATATTATTTCAGTATAGAATCAATATATGTTGCAATTAATTACTGCACCACTCTCAATAAAATATAATTAATAATATTAATGTATGAAGAAAATAACTTGAAAAATAATGAAGAATTAACTGAAGATAATGACGACAATATGTATAAATATAACGAAAATACGATGGTGGCAAAGGAAAAATGGATGGTCATGGAATGTTGGATACGCTTTGGTCACGGCATCAAAGGAAATTATAAGGAAACTGTTGTGTTTACTTTAGTGGGTGATGAAGAAGAGATGGGAGGAGAAACACTTTTTATTTGTTTCTACCCACAACTAGGCCAAAAAATGATCGTGATAGTGACTGGTACATTACGAAGAATGGAGGCCAGCAAACGACCCAAAAGTGACCATCCTTACTTCACTTAAAATAATAAAAATACTCTTTTAACCATGAAGATGATAAACTAAATACAAAATTATAAAATATAAATTTGAAGAAAAGGTAAAGTTACCTGTGAAGTCCTTGGCATATGATGAGTAGTAAATCCAGACACATGCACAGGAATTAATACACAAATTGGTTGAAGATTAATATTTATTTATTTATGAAATACTTGTATTTCTTTCATGAAAAAAAATCGAATATCTTCTTTATAGAAAACATTTTTGTTTCTCATAGAAATTAAACATTTGTTTTATAGTAAAAACTTTACAAAATGAAGATATATTTTTTTAAGTTGATATATTCCAAACAAAACCAACATTCTTCATCATAACACATTTTTTGATATATCTTGACAGTATGAACTTGAAGAATTTCTCATAACACACAAAAGGAAAATAACATCATTTTCTTCAAAAAGAAACATCACTTAAATATATGTATGATTTAAATATGTATATATTATCAGACGAGAATTTTATATAGATATGCACCAATATTTTCCATGGAACGCCCCGTGAATATTCAAATTTATTTATATGAAGATGGGCCAAATAGCAAATTAAAATGACGAAAGAAATTATAAAGTCAATACGTTATGTAAATATGTAAGATCACTTCTTGAAAGAACATTCTTCAACTCACGAAAGAAAATCTTCACCTCACTAAAGAAAATCTTCACCTCTGCATGCTTTTCAGAGGACGGAGATCACATGAAAAGATTATTGAAGAAATTATTAATGATGAGATGATGAAAAATAAAATAAATATTTAGAAGACACATGACGACACTTCTTCTTTAGTTATAAAGCTAACACGAGAGCAACGAATGGAAGATCCATGGTGTGCCCTTATTTAACTTTTGTAATCCGAAAAAGAGAAGGCACAAAACATAAAAAATTTCGGGATGCCTTTGAAGGGGCTTTGCTCCTGGCAGCCTTAAAAAATCAACCTTTCCTGAAACCATGGCGTGATCATAGCAGCCTGAAATGTTGCCCGTATACAACGGTCTCGAGGGGCGCACGCACACATGCCCCGGAAAATTCCACCCAAAACTTCCAATCATCCGACCGCATCCATTACGGCAGGTGTCTAGCAGCGCAACTGACGCAGGTGGCCGAGAGCCCAGGGGAAAAAGAGAAAAGGTTACTGGAATCCCAAAATACGCCAATTTGGCAGCGAGCGAAAGAGGGGGGGGGTGACAAAATAAGCCAAGTTACGGTGCAAAGTATGGAGAAATATGAATTTAATAAAAAGAGAATTGATAAACACCTAAAGAGGGGAGGCCAAAGCAGGTGGCCCTGTGCTGAATGACTTAAAATACGTCACCTGTGGAAACGAATTTGATAGGCTAGGGGTGTGTCCGAATAAACGGAAGTTCCACCCAAAGAACAAGCGAGAATGTTCTCGAACGATCTCCAAAACCGGAAGGAATGATTTCGAACAGGATTTTACCGGCTTGGAACATTCGAAAGCTAAGTAAGAAAGAAAACATTACAGGCGACGAAATAAAAATAAACGAAATCGAAATAAAATTTAAATTGAGAACATCAATAAAAAGAAGGTGATATGAAATAAAATGGCTAATAAAAATGAATTAAACTAAACATATGGGGGTTATCGAGTAACCACCACAAATATGTTTCATATAAAATTGCTGTTGGGAATTAGTTGGCAGTTTAAAAAGCTTATTACGCAGAAAAAAAATTATTAGACTTTCCAATTTTAAATTTTAAAAAGTTTTTCACCTTTATTTTGTGACCCGGGAACCCCGGGTTCGGTGTACTAGTTATATAAAACGCCAAACTACTCAAGTAGTACCGAACTGCGTAAAAGAAACATCCTTATAACTCCAAAAATAATAACTCTATTAACTAAAAATTAACTGCGTCGGATTAAGCGTCTCATTTCCAATTAAAATATACTTCTGAATTGAAATTTGAATGAAATACAGGGTCATGAAAAATCGAAGAATGTGGAAAACAAGATTACAAATATCTCGGTAACTAATAATCCGATCAACTTCGTTCTGTATGCAAAATGTGTGTTATTTTATTGCCTTTTACGTCCATTCCTTAGAACAAAAAAATTCGAAAATTTTTATGTACCTTTCATCAGAACGAATTTTTCGAGAGTCCAAAAAAAATAGTTCCGGATAATCGAGGTTACTGATATTAAATAGGGTTCGTCCCATTCTTACATACTAACTAGATACAAAATTTCAAGTCTCTATCTCAATTTTTTCGGGAGATAGAGCGTTTACAGACAGACAGACAGACGGACGGCAAATTTTTTTTTCTAAAAATATGTTTTTCGGAATCTCCACTATCTAAAACGTGTAAATCCGTCAAAAAAATTTTTTCGATTTTCAAAACGATTGCAAGACTTACCCTATACTACGTATGATAGGTAAGTAAAAACTTTCCTTGAAGTAGACAATTTCAAAAAATTCTCTGATAAAATAAGGAAAAATTTATTTTCCTTTATTACTGGTGCCAAAAACAAATTTTGGAAGGAAAAAGGATGTCTCCGCAGCGGAGACAACGGAGTGCCAAAGGTTAATACTCAAACATTCGTTTGTAAATTCCGTCAGACACCTGGCGGTGACGCAATTTTTGCCGATCCCACTGAAGCTAGCATAGGGGAGAGAATACGAACTTCTGATTGGTTGAATACTTTAAAGAGCGTTTTGCTTAGATTCATTTTTGAGTTTATATAATTTAATCATATGTTTCTGTTTTAAAACCTTTTGAAAGATGGATTTGAATAATTTTTTTCGATTTTATGTATTTATTGACAGATAAGAAGAAAGATCTTCAAGAATTTTTTAGATGCTTTTTATATTATTCAACCAATTAGAAGCATTACATACGGGGAAGTACTTATATTATTAGCCCATATTTTCTTCCTTATACTAGCTTCGGTGGGATCGGCAAACATGTTGGCGCGACATGACACATTCGACTCGACATTCTGCTGTCTTCTCTAAAGCTACTTTGCATGCGAAGCGTGTGGAGTATATCGATGGACACACAAAAACATTTACAGTAAAACCCCGATAATTCGGATTAAATGGGACCAGACCCAATCCGGATTATCCGGAGAAAGAGAAAAAAGTGAAATAAAATGAAACATACTTACAGAAAATCTCCTTTATGTTAAAATTATCCAATATTTATAGACGGTAAAACTGTTTACTTTGTTTAATTCTTCCTAAAAGATTTCAGAAAAAGTTCTTTTTATTCAGAATACGACGATGAAATAAGTTAATGTTATGGAAATTAGCCAGTCGCTTCTCAAATTGAAAAAAAAAAAAATGACCAAACTGATCCGGATTAACGGGGTCCGAATTTGCGGGGTTCTACTGTACTATAGTACTTTGATTTTTTTTATTACTAACTTTTAGCTAGGTGCTGGGCATTTTATAAGAAGTTGGACTAGAAATTAAAATCAATAATTTTTTTTTAAACCATCAGTTTGGGGGCTCTCAGGTTTGGAGGCCCCGGGGTAGTGCCCCGGCGGTAGAAGCTTCTTTGGTTTACTGATATGTAATTGTCAACACATCGTTTAAAGTGCTATTTGTTTGTCTTTAGCTAAAGCTATTTGTCAATTAATGTTTTTAAGTTGCAAAAATTTTATGTTCATATGCAAGGAGCTGCTTAAGATGACTCACAGGTAACTGCCAAAATTATCTGAAAATCAATTAATTGATTTTGAAAGGATTTCTTTCTCTTTTTTTTTTTAACCATTTGGGAAAATGGTTGTTTCTGTAGGTCGAGAATAGAGATATCTGAGGCACATCTGAACGCTTGAAATGTCCGAATTCTACTAGTTTTCTGATTAGTCCATGTCAGGGCGGTAGCTAAGGGGGCGCTATGGGCGGCTCAGCCCCCCTAAAATATTTTGATTCCCCTCCCCCCTGGAAAAGATTCCAAGGTCACTCAATGAATTTCTGTTCCGAAAATTCAAATGAAATTCTGTTCAGAAATCTAATTTAGTTTTGAGACCCTTTCACAGCTTTGTAGAATTACTAAATTGTATCTAAAATAAGTGTTTTAACACTCCCTGAGTACTATTTGTTCATAAAACGCTAACATGATGTTTCATTTTGCACCAGTTATACACTCAAAATTTTCATCAACATGTACTTTTTTTAGCATAAAATGAAGTTATTACAACAGTTTAATCATAAACATAGTGTCTACAATGTGAATAGGCACTCATTTATCTTTCTGTGTGAAGAGAGAGAGAAAGAAAAATTATGAGACCCCCCCCCTTCATTTTCTTGAGCCCCCCCCCCCTATTGTTCACTTCTAGCTACGGCCCTGGTCCATGTTTAATGGACAGAAATGAAATACTTCTGTTGACACGATGAGAAAAAAAAAGTATTAAAAATTACAAATAATAATAAAAACTCAAAAAGAGATTAAGATACAGCTTTCAAAAAATTGCATTTAAACGTACATTTTTTCCCCCTATACGATGGTGTAAAAATTGAAAATGTGCGATGGTTAGAAGTTTAAAAATCTGCAGTATCGAAAATTGTAAAACTCAAATTTCATTAAAAATTTGTCCATGATGGGTCCAGGAATATTAATGTTTAATCCATCTTGTACGTAATATAGGACTATGTATTACGTAAGCCATGTTCTGATCATCCTAAAAAAATATATTTATTATTATTATTATTTGAAATATAGAATTTATTTATAAGTCTAAAAGTTTTGTCTTTGAAAATATCATTTCCCAAATAATCGCTGTAATTTGTTAAATTACATTTTTTTTTTCACTATATATTTTCTAAAAATTGTTTTTAAATTAAGAAAATTTTATGCATTATGGACCTCAGAGATAATTTTAGAACATAGGATGCACATTACACAATAAGGGCGATTTTATTGAAAAGAGCACATTATTTTTAAAAAAGGATATTTTTTAAAACAAGTGCTGTGTCAGAAAACACTTTAATATTATTTTTATCTATCAAACAATGAGCTTTCGTCTCATTAATACTATATTTAGAAAATCTGTATATTTTATAATGATTAATAAATGAAGTTTGATGAAATTCTGTGCATTAGTTCTTGAGATATATCTATCGTAGAAATCTGGAAAAATACGGCATAGTAGTGCCACATGCTGAGAAATTTATGCCAAAACATAATCAGTGTTCATTTATCTTAAGGTCTAACAAAGAATGAAGTTTGATGAAATTCCGTGCATTAGTTCTTGAGATATAGTTATTGCGGGAATCGTGAAAAATGCGGCGTAGTAGCGTTATCTATTGGACAATTTACACCAAAATCTAATCAAAATTTATTTATCCAGAGGTTTAACAGAATATTAAGTTTGAGGTAATTCGCTGCTCTAGTTCTTGAGTTTCTTGAGGAAAGTTCTTGAACATGTTCTTGAAGTCTTCTGTTGCAGAAATTGCGGAAAAATATGGCATAGCAGCGCCACGTGTTCGGTTATTTACACCAAAACAGAATCAGCATCTATATATGTCAAGGTTTAGCAGATTATGAGGGTTGATAAAATCCCGTGCTTTAGTTCTTGAGATATAACTAAGGCGGAAATAGGGAAAAGTGTGGCATAGTATCACTACTTGTTGCACTAAAGCGTAATCAGCATCGATGTAAATCAAGGTTTAACAGAATATGAGGTTTGATGAAATTCGGTGCATTAGTTCGTGAGATATAGCTATCGTGAAAATTGGGGAAAATGCGGCTTAGCAGCGCTATCTGTTGGGCGATTTACAACAAAAATTAATCAGTATCAATTTATGTCAAAATATTGCTGAACCTAAAGTTTTTTTAAATTCCGTATATTAATTAGTTCTTGATATACCGTGCGCAGGAAATTTTTGTGTCACATTCAGACAAACAGACATTTTTATAAAAACAATCAAATGTTGTCCTGAACCTTCTGAAACGTATAAATCCGTCAAAAACAAATTCGAATTTTTTTACAAATTCAATTCTTTTTTCTTCTAAAGATAGGAAAAAGTAAAAAAAGCCGAAGAAAAGTAAAAGTTTTCCCCTTCCCCCCTTCACCCGTGAAGGGGGGAAGGGGATGATTTTTTTTATCGTTAGTTTTGAAAACAATTATTTGACTGATATGGCCCAAGATATTCAAACCCGCACTGTAGGTGCAGAAAAAGGATCAGCACAGCAAATGCCCGGAAATTTATTTTAAAAAACAGCGTCGTGCGAAGAGAAAATTGCGAATGGGGCGAGGTTTCAATTTGGCGCCCCCCCCCCCCCTCTTTCCAAAGACACACAGATCATTTCTTTTGGTGACAGGTGTCACAAAATTGAAAAGTGTTAAAACACCAATAAATTCTATTGAATACATATTTGACGTTTATTTTGGAACTTTTAAATGTTTAACGACTAAATAATATAAAAGAACATTGCACTTATATTTTGGCAAAGGGGATCTGGAAAACACGTGTAGAAAAAAAAAATGTATCTAACAGTACAGTATAACCCCTTTTGAATTCCAAGAAAGAAACAACATACTATTTACGTATTTTTTTCACAAAAAATTCCTATATGTTTATATATACATATAGTGTATGCCTATATGTTTATATATACATATAGTGTATCCCTATATGTTTATATATACATATACCCTATATGTTTGTATAATTTTTTTACAAAAAAAAAGAAAGAAACAAACGGTAGAAATGCAGTAGAAATTTGGCGCCCCCTCGATTTCCACTCTCGGTACAACCGCCCCCTTTCTCCCCTCGCTTCATACGGCCTTGCTAAAAAAGTTATTTTATATATGTTTAAAAACTATATAATTTCCAAATAGTCAATCAAGCTTTTTAGCGTTTTTATCTGTAGCAGTGCGTATGACGTGGGTTACATTTATGCATGAAAAATAATTTTTGGATACCTACCATCACTGTTTGAGAAATGATATCAGTGTTGAATCCAGGGGGTGACATTCCCCCCTCCCCCCCCCGGAGCAATGAAATGTCCCCCCGGAAAATTTAAGGTTTTCGGTTTTCAATGGTCAAAAAGTGCAACCCCCCCCCCAGAACTCTATAATGTCCCCCTGGAGACATAGAAGTCCCTCCTGGAGAAAAGTGTCTGAATTCAACACAGAATGAGGTACCCCCCCCCCCCCCGGCAGATTTAAGATTTTTCATTTTCAATGGTCAAAAAGTGCAATCCCCCCCGGAATTTCTGTCTAATAATAATTTTTAAAAAATGTTGCATGCAACCTAATTAAAGGCCTGTCTTAACAAATCAACTGTTTTAGAAGAAACAATCACAATATTTCTTTTTCATGATTTTCTTTTAAAAACTTGTATCGTAAGCAGGGCTGATGCAACCATCGGGCAAACGGGGCCCTGCGACAGTTAAGATTTGTTAGGGATCCTAATCCCGCTATACAAATTGAAAGAATGTTTTATGTGTATAAAATATTAGTATTTTTATTCTGCATTTGCTTTATGTTTCTTCATGAGATCAAAGTGGATATTAATTTTATTTCTTACAGGCAAAAAGAATTTAATCGTCGGGGAATGCATTGGTTTAAATGATACTGAAAGTAGTAGTAAAAAGAAAAATATATAAAGGATATTATATTTTGCGAAATAAAAAAATAATTATTCAATGTAAAAGCAGTGGTATTTTTTATATATTTTATTATCGACATGATATATTATTCATGTTACATACAATTTAAAAATAAATTTTATTAGACAGGTATTGCTGTATGCATAGGCACCCTCTAATTGCTTTGCCGGGGCCCCGCTCGACGTTGAACTGATCACAGTGTTGAATTCAGACACTTTTCTCCGGAGGGATATTTCTCGCTCCGGGGGGGGGGAGGACATTATAGAGTTCCAGGAGGGAAATTGCCCATTGAAAACACAAAATTTCCGGGGGGGAGGCAATGTCCCCTTCCCGGGCCACCCGCTGAATTCAACACTGGTTGATCATGATCTTGAGTATCCTGAAACTCTCATTTTATTTACCTTGTTTAACATCAGAGTCCTGTATTTCTTACATTTATTGCTGTAATGCTGAAACTACAAGTAAATAATGCTGATGCTTTGGTAAAAAAAAGTTTATATTTTTCTATTTATACAGATAAAATTCTTCCAATTTTCAAAGCAAAACAATCGATTTATTTATTTATTTTGTCCCTCATTTTCGGTTTTAAATTTGATTTCAGCAAATACAAAAAAAAAAAAAAAAAAAAGTTGTTTTTAATTTTTTCTTTTTATTTCATTTTAGATATTTTATTAACAAATAAAAGCATTCGCAAGCTATAAATCCATCAAAATAGCTCAAAACATCTAGTTTTTTAAATAATGGAATGATTTATTTTATCTTTAAGCGTAATTCCCTCAGCGTCAGCCTTAATTACAGCATTATTTACGAAATAAAAATATATATATTTTTTTTCTTTTGATACAATGTGTTTGATTGAGAAATATTTCAACCAATGAGAAAGCAGTACATGAAAAAGAACTGGGGAACAATTTTTATCTATTTTCATTTCATACTCAATGATTTAATTAAAAGGTTATCGTTTTCATAAAAAAAGAAGTGAAAGGAATAGAGAAAACAAAGAATGATAAAGATCACGTGACTTAAAATATTCTAGAAATAGAGTATTAGAATAAGTTTTGTTTTGAAAGTGTACGATGATCAGCTTGTTTTAATTTAAAATATCGTTTTTTGTGTGAATTTTAAATTATCCTTGAAGAAATGTCAGCTGTGGGATTTGACATCGGCAGTGAAAACAGTTATATAGCTGTTGTAAAAAGCGGTGGAATCGAAATTGTGGATAATGAATTCAGTCTTCGATCAACTCCGACATACATAGGATTCACCGAGAAATGCCGAGATATTGGAGTTTCGGCGCGATCAAAATTAATGACCAACCTTCAGAATACAGTTTTGGGATTTAAGAGAATTTTGGGTAAAAAAATTGATGATGCTGAGGTTAAGGATGAACTGACGTATTTACCAATAGAAGAAGTTTGTGAACTGCCAGCTGGTAACATTGGAATTAAGGTAAAATATTTAAAAAATTCTACCATATTTTCTATCCAGCAGTTAATGGCAGTGATACTTACTAAACTCAAAATAATTACAGAATCAAAGCTTGGGAACAAAATTCGCGATTGTGTTATTGCTGTACCTATTTATTATACAGATGCTCAAAGACGCGCTATGTTGGAAGCTGTTAACATTGCTGGATTAAATGCTGTTAAACTAATAAATGAATCTACTGCTATTGCTCTGTCTTATGGATTCTTTAAGCAAAATTTTTCTGATGAAGAATTCCAGAATGTTGTGTTCGTAGATTTGGGGAAATCTTGTCTTACTGTGACAGCATGCGTTTTTACCAGAGATAAATGTAAAATCTTAGGATTTGTCTGGGATTTTGTTGGTGGTAGAGACTTCGATAACAAGTTAGTGCAATACTTCATTGATGATTTCAAAAAAAGATACAATCTTGATGTTTTGTCCAATAAAAAAGCGCTTATGGCATTGATTTTAGAATGTGAGGTTTTAAAAAAAGTTATGAGTGTTAACCCGCAGGAAGTTACCCTTCAAATTGAATGTTACATGAACGATTATGATGTTGCTGGTAAAATAAAGAGGGAAAAGTTCGAAGAATTATCTGAACAAGTGCTTAATAAAATTGAAATGAATTTCCATCGACTTTTGGAGAAAATACAATTAACACCTAGTGACATACATTCAGTAGAAATTGTTGGTGGTTCATCTCGCGTACCTGCTGTTAAAGAACTTATTAAAAAAACTTTTGGTCGTAAACCCAATGAAACTTTGAATCAAGATGAAGCTGTAGCTAGAGGCTGCGCTTTACAATGTGCAATATTGTCGCCGTCCCTCAAAACACGAGATTATATTGTCGACGATATGCCATCGTATATCATAAAAATGACTTTTACTAACAAGGAATCGAATGATGAAACTCTAGAATTGTTTTCTTTTACTGATAAAATACCGTCTTCTAAATTAGTAACTATCTGTATGAGTAAACCATTTCTGATACAAGCTTTTTATGTTGATTCGGAAGGAAAGATTTGTAAAATAGGCAAATTTAGTTTTGGAAATATTCCCGAAGATGTTGAGAAAAGCGGTATCATGAAAGTAAAAATTAAAGTTTGTCTGAACATTCACGGAATTTTTAGCATGGACTCAGCCAAAATTATACAGAAAATAGAAGAAAACGGACAGAGTGATAAAATAGGACCTTATGTCGATAATGCAACTATTGCTATCCCGTTGCCCGATAGAGAAGATAAAATCTCTGCACCCGAACAGCTGGCTGCTCAAAGTGTACAAGCGAATTGCACTGTTAAATATTATGAGCTTTCTATTGAATCTCAAATTCCCGGCTTGACTAAACTTGAATTAAATGAATTCATTGATGCAGAACAACGAATGATCTGTAAAGATGTCGAAGAAAAAGAAAATGCAGACGCGCGCAATATCTTAGAAGAATTTGTTTACGATTTGAGAGGAAAATTACATGATGAATTGGGAGAATTTGTATTGGAAGAAGATAAAACTGCATTGTTAGAAACTTTAAAATCGACTGAAATGTGGATTGATACTAATGAAGAGCTGGAAACTGCCGAATATGTCAAGAAATTAAACAACTTGAAGAGTATGTCCAATCCCGTTTTACAAAGATATACAGAATGGCAGCAGAATCAAAGCGTAATTGAGAATTATCGCCAGGCCTTGCAGCAAGCGTTTAATGCTTTTAATAACTTTATGAGCAAGGACGGTACTACTGACCCTTTTGAAGAAGATGATGTTCAAAAACTTTTAAGAGTTTGGGAAGAATCAAAGCAGTGTTTGGATCGATATATCGAAAAGGTGTCTCAGTTTAAAAAAACGGACAATGTACCCATCAAGGTTAGTGAATTGCAATCTTCTCTGGAAGATTTTAAAAACAAATTTCATGATTTGTTCGTGGAAATGCAAAAACAGCGAAGTGCTGAACAGAAAGTACCTGACCCGTCCTTAGGAGACGGTGGAAATTCCAGTGCAAACGATTTACCAAACGAGTTAAGTAAATAACTATTTCATTTGTGTGAAATTCAAATATATTAAGTTGCCTTGCTAAGCAATATAACCATATCATTTCATGTTGTTTTAATATCATCAAATAAAAAATTCTTAGGAATATATTTTGTTTTCACTTCTATTTTATTAGCATTAAATATTACAGAATATGAGCTCGTAAAATAATTTATCTATAAGTTTATTTTAATTGAATACATAGTTAATAAGTTTATTACTCTTTTATGAAAAGTGTTTATTTAGTTTTATAGTGTTTGTAGACCATCAAAGTTAAATAATAGTTTTTTTTAATGAAGAAGTGTGTGCTAGTTTAATCTTAATTATTAAATTTCTCTGTTGCATTTGATACCAAATAATAAGAGGTATAATTACAAAAGAGTTCTTATTGGAAAATAAATAAATTTTTCTGGAATAAAGTAAGTGAAAATACAAAAAGTTGATCATTATTACTGTGAAGTGGTTGAAGGTAAGAGCAATTTTTATTTATGTATCGATTGCTTGAATAAGTGACTTGTTTCGAAAGCAATAACTTTATAATGCACTTCTTCAAGCAAAGCATACGTGCGATTACCATATAAAATAAAAATTAAAAAAGGTTTTCTTAAAAAGTGCATTGTTTGCTTAATGCCTTGGGGACGAGCGACACGTATACGTGCCGCAAAAAGGCTATAATCTTTGTTTTACATCGGTAAAATTTACCTTATTTAACCGAAGCATTTTTTTTTCGATTTTATAAGGCACAAATTTCTATTTTGAAAACCGGTGGCATAACATTAAAAATTTTGGGTTAAATGTGATTTTATTTAATGATCATATTTTCCTAATGGACTTGACTAGGGGTGCACCGAATATTCGGTATCTATTCGGTATTCGGCCATGTTACCGAATATTCGGTTAGGCCGAATATTAAACTATTCGGTTGGCCGAATATGAAATTATTCGGCCTGCCGAATATTCGGTATGGCCGGATATCAAAATATTCGGCCATACTATTCGGCCATTCAATACTTAATAAAAACTTTTCACTATTTCTACTTTTAACTGTCAATTTTTTAATTTATATTTAAAACAATTAGAAACAAAATCATTTTTAAATAAAATAGAATGTTTTTACATTATTTATTTGCTGTTTGTAAAGTATAACTTAAGAAAATTAAACATGAGAAGGATTAAAATGGTGATTTATTAGGATTCCCCTTAGAAATAAATTATGTGCTGATACAAGTTTCTAAATTTTGTTTAGTAAATAATATGTTTCTTGCTTTCCCCCAAATAAAAGTCCTTTAAAAGAAAAAAAAAACAACTTTTGAGATTAATAATAGCTATCAAGGCAGACAATTTTTGTTCATGAAACCATAATCATAATCAACTTATTGAGTCATAAGTACATTGTATTTCATCTCACTCTAGGTCAAAACTTATGTGTTCGTTTATTATATTAACAATAAATAAGATAACATATTTTCAACTCACATGCTTTAATTTCTGTAAAATATGATATGATGGGAAGGGTGGAAAATACCACCATTCATAAGAAAAGAACTATGAACCAAACATGCATTTATTCAAAATTAAGTTGAAAGTATTTGTACTTTATATTGAAAAAAATTTGCCTTGAGTTATTTAAAAAGGACAATTATCAGACTGTAAAATTTTTCTTCGGCCATTTTTCATTATTTGATTTTAAAATGTTTGTTTTGATTCATAGAAAATTTTATTAATTAAAGTTTCATAATTGTGCTTCTTAAATAACTCAAGGCAGATTTTTTTTCAATACTAAATGTTCTTATAAAAAGCTCTTGTTTATCAAAATGTAAGTTTCTTTTATTAAATAGTATGTAAAACTGTTTTAAAAAGTAACATTTTAATTCCTTTAAATTTTAAAATATAAAAAGAATTTGGAAAGCCGAATATTCGGTATTCGGCCGAATAGTTAACTATTCGGCTGGCCGAATATTCGGTATTCGACCCAACAATTACTATTCGGCTAGCCGAATATTCGGTATTCGGTTCACCTGTCGGCCGAATATTCGGTATTCGGCCAAAATCACTATTCGGTGCATCCCTAGACTTGACATGAATTTAAGTAATACTGCATACTTTATAATTTGGCAAGCAAACCAGCCAGGAATCCAGAAATTTATGGTTTTTAGTATTAATGTATAATTTCGTCTCACTATTTTTAACTTCCAAAGACTATTAACTGCTTGGTGTATTACTTGTAATAATTAATATTACAAATAGGAAATAAATGACATACTGTAAGTTGGACATATTAAATAAAATAATTCAAAAAGCCGTAGAGCGTAGAGCTGATGTTTGAGGTTACTGGTCTTTTCTTCAGATTTACTTGTTTCATGATTACTATAACTTACATAAATATTGTTATTATATATATATATTTATTTGGGTGGGGGACGGTTTAGATATGAATAAGAAAACTTATAAGACAGAAAATATAAGATATAAAAATTAAATTTGATTATTTAGGTGTTCAAATAGATCAAAATATTTTATGCACTTTAAACTTTATCGAAATTGCCTTTTTAACAATGTATACATGGGGTGTCCGTTACTGGAAATGACTATTTAAACCTCCCAGTAATGGACACCTCTCTTAAACGTTAAAAATAAACGAAATTTTTTAAATGGCTATTAGTATGTAAAATTCAAAGCTTTCTACTACTACCAAAACAAAAAAAAAAAGCGATTTTTGCAAGACAATAAGGAATATATATATACATATATACCGGGTGTCCCAAAAATGACTGATGGATTTTAAAATTCAATAACTTGCAAACGGTGACAGCTATTTAAAAATTTTTTGCAGGAGGATTATGTATAATGTCAGGAGTTTTTTTACCGTAATTTTTCTAGTTCGCATCTCAAACAATAGGTTGCGCTGACGGCGATTGAAGGCCAGGTCGACGCTTTACTCAGTATTGATCACCTGGCCTTCCATCGCCGTCAGCGCCACCTATTGTTTGAGATGCGAACTAAAATAAAAAATTACGGTAAAAAAAACTTCTGACATTATACATAACCCTCCTGCAGAAAATTTTTAAATAGCTGTCACCGTTTGCAAGTTATTGAATTTTAAAATCCATCAGTCATTTTTGGGACACCCGGTACATTAATGAAGCCAGCTATTGAAGCATTTTCAAGATTTTCACTGAAAAACAGTCAAATAAACTGATTGGTTTGATTAAGAGTGTCAACAATGATGCAAAATTATAAAATATGTAAGGGGGGGGATGAAAAAAAATAATAACGCTAAATTTTTATTGGTTACTTTTTTATAAACCAAAAACATTGAGGGTGCATATAACTGACGAGCTAGTTGCACAAACTAAATGAATATAATTTATTTTTACCTTTAAAGTTATTGCACATATGTTCTGACATATAAAGGAAGCACAGTAGAACCCCGCTAATTCGAATCCCGTTAATCCGGATCGGTTTGATATTTTTTATTTTTATTTTTTTTTTTAATTCAAGTTAGAAGGAATTGGCTAATTTCCATAACACTAACTTGTTTCATCGTCGTATTCTGAATAAAAAAAAACTCTTCTGAAATCTTTTCGTAAGAATACCTTAAGCTTTCTTATTTAAACTCTTTGTTTTACATTTTTACTATCTGTAAATATTCGATAAGTTTAACATATAGGTGATTTTCTATAATTATGTTTTATTTTATTTCATTTTTTTTTATAATCCGAATTGGGTCTGGTTCCAATTAATCCGAATTATCGGGGTTTTACTGTAATACAATTAAAAAATTGGTCATTTCACAAGGCTGCTCAGGAAACTTATATATTCAGTTCGCACTGTTATTTAAAAAAAAATAAATAAATAAAATAAATAAATAAAATTTTTTATACATTTCCTTTGAAAAGGAGGCTGCTTTATGTTTTAAATTCCGAATGCTATGAAAAATCAGGGCTGCCACGGGCAACTATTTTTTAATTCTGTTTCGCAACACTTTTTCAATTTTTTTTTCTTTTTTTACCATTTTTTTACATCCAGTATACAGGTATAAGTGATTTCCAGTGCAATGAAAGCCATAGAAGAATATTTAGACGCGGCTGGTGGTCATAGACATTTACTTTCCAATTGCACTGAAAATCGCGTTACCTGTATACGGGATGTAAAGTTGCTTCTCAACTAGGAAATCAATAACACGATTCCATTTTCAAAGCTATGTAAAAGATTTTTGTTTCGAAAAAATGGTACGAAATAGATGTAAAAAATAGTCCCTCGTGGCAGTCCCGATTCCATAACATTCGAAATTTAAAATATAAAGAAACCTAACGCCATTCTATTCTTATTATATATCTTATTATTATATTTGTTCTCATTCTTATAGATCGAGAGGCGGCAGCACAGATAATCACCTCATCGAGTTCACGGATGGAAATCTAGTATTAGATTTCGGTTCGCATATTAAAACTTAATCGGTCTGCCAAGTCCTATCTTAGTGGAAAACACTTAAAAATCCAATTTTACTGGTAGATTCGTCGGTTTACCGTTATGCTTTCGTGCACCTAAAGTATGAAAACATGGAGGAGTGGGAACAGGAAAACAAACTCATAAACCTACGAGTCAATCGCTAAAATCGGGTTTTTAGGGGTTTTCCACCATGATATAACATAACAGACCGATTAAGTTTTAATATGCTAATCGAAATCTTAACTAATCTTAAATTTTCCTCCTTGAACTCTTAGACTATTTTTTAAAACCTTTGCTCTCGTTATTTAAACCTCCCAGTAATGGACATCCTTAACTTTCCAGTACTTGCATTTTTTTTTTTTTCCGGGCAATTTAAAATGCAAATTTTGCAATAGAAAAGAAACTAGTGAAACAAGAACGAAAAATCATGCGCGCGGCACAGATTGAGATATATCCTCCCCCTCTTCAGAAAACCAGCAATTAAATTTTTGTTGTTTGTAATTTTATGTTGTGATCCCCTCCCTCAATCGGCACCCAGCCACTTTATTTTTTAGCACTTGTAATAAAACAAAATTTACTGTCCTGAATAAAGTCAAAGAATATTGTTACATCTTGAAAATAAGCCTTGCTATAGCAAGGCAACAGATATATATCTATATATATATATAACAGATATATATATATATCTGTTATACATACAAACACAAAAACTTCCGTTATATCCTTACTAATATGAAATAGATATTTTGAATGAGTAAGCGAACTTTAAAAGGTAACTACTCCTCTCTGAAACCATATTTTTTATCCGATTATAGGCCACAGATCACCTCCTCGAAATCGAATTCTCTCAGTGTTATTGATGTGGCCCTCGACCACCCAGACATATTTGTAAGCGGCCCTTCTCAAAAGTAAAAGGTTGTGCAACATTACTTTAAACGAATAATAAATTCTACGTACATGATGCTCTATAGTAAAACCTTGTAGTTTACTTCAGTGACAAATATCAATTTCAATGTATTTAAAATAGTGTGATAGCATTAAAATACTATGCAAATGACTTTTTCCCATGGGCCTTAATGTAACGAAATTCTTTTTGAGTTTCCCTATAGAGGAAAAGTGAATGCCGCGCACTTCTTTTTCAATACCAAATATGTCACAAGGATATCCAATAATACATATCCATTTCATGGCAGTTTGACTCATGTTAGCGAGTTAGAGCACGTACAGACAAGCCGATTTCATTATTTATGGGAAGTGTTAAAAAGCGCTCCCATGTTTGTTTTTATTACTTTCATTTATCTTTACAAGAAGAAACTATTGGATTCGTGAAATTTTTCGAATTCCGATTTTCGACGGATTTATACATTTTAGGGGTCAGAGATTCCGAAGAAACATGTTTTTACAAAATGCTTGTGAGTATGTGACAATTATTTTCGGGTGCTTTATCTCAAGAATGCATGCACCGAATTTAATAAAAGTTTATATTCAGGTTGTCTCTAATATAAATTGTTGATTAGTCATTGGTGTAAATCGCTCAAAAGGAGGCGCTGTTATGCGGCATTTTTTACGATTACCTTAATAGCTTTATCTCAAGAATCAATGGACGGATTTTCATCAAACTTCAGATTTCAGTTAATACTTGATGTGAGCTAATTTTGTTTACATTTTGGTATCAATCATTCAGCAAATGGCGCTGCTGTGCTGAATTTTTTTCAATTCCCACAGTAGCTTTATCTGTAAAACTAATGCACGAATTTTCATCATACTTTAAATCCATGTATAGCTTGATAAAAATTACTGATTATTTTGGTGTAAATTACCCTACAGGTTGCGCTTTTGTGTTGCATTTTTCCCTATATTCTCAATAGTCCTATTTCTAGAACTAATGTACTGAATTTCATGCCTTTAGAATTCTCACGATGGACATAGATTGTCATTTAGTTTTGGAACTGTGGCAGCAAATTTTGAAGTATTAACTTGTATGAGATACAAGAAAGCTTTGGTATTGCTACATCCGACTAGATTTGACAATGAAAATAACAGGCTGTTAACAGGGTCAGTATGACCCGCTATAAATGCTGAAAAGTTAAGGAATTTCTTTGTTTTACTTTCAGTATTAATCACTTGTGGACCAGCCGCAGGTATATGTGCAACCAAAGGTCCGCAGAATCCTTCATTATTATCCCCAGTATTTTTTATTGTAAAGATTACCTTATTTAATTAGAGCATTTTCGCGACTCAATTACAGAACATTTTTGTTTTTGAAAAACCGGTGCTAAAAGGCAGGGTTGCCACGCCACCTGGAGAACCTAGAAAACTGGGAAAATACAGGGAATTTTAAAATCCCCTCCCAAAACAGGGAAAATCCAGGGAATTTTTAAAAAATCTGGAAAACACAGGGAATTTTTTTTTCCTACTATATCCAAACATATATTTTTTTTTTTCAGCTTTTGAATTTGATTTTGAAATTTTTGATTTTGAAAGCCGAGTGTTATCTTATGATATTTTTTAAGATAAAAATAAATCAGTGTTGTGTATCAAAGTTATCCTATAATTTATGAGTCCTGTATTTTAATATAAATATTAATTTGAATGCTTAAAGTAAGTAGCTTTTCCTCTTTTCTTTTCTTTTTAATTTCTGCAATTTTTGTGATATTCTGTTCAAGATAAATGATTTTTAGATAAGATTCTATAAAATTTTATATTCTTTAACTTAGATACAAAGTTTTAAGATATTTTAACATTCATTTACAAATATCTCAAAGTATTTTTTTAGCAGAATATGAGTATCGCTTTACTCTTTTTATTATTAATAATGTAAAATGTGGATTCAATTACCGGGTGTCCCAAAAATGACTGATGGATTTTAAAATTCAATAACTTGCAAACGGTGACAGCTATTTAAAAAATTTTTGCAGGAGGATTATGTATAATGTCAGGAGTTTTTTTACCATAATTTTTTATTTTAGTTCGCATCTCAAACAATAGGTAGCGCTGACGGCGATTGAATGCCAGATGAGCAGTGCTGAGTGAAGCGTCGACCCCTTAAGCTCTTCAAATAAGGATCAGTTCTTGCTGATTCATAATCAAAGTCAGTGGCGTAGCAAGCGGGGGGCGGAGGGGGCGGTCCACCCCGGATGTCACCCTCTAAGGGGTGACACCCAATTTTTATTTGCAAATATATACACATAAGCTAATAAGATTTTGGAGAAAAGTCCAGGAAAATGAAATTTCTAGCACACGACGCAATAAAGTTAATTTTCTTTTCTTTGAGAATGTGAAATTTATACTGAAAAGGGTGTCTAAGTAAGATATTCAACAAGGATCATAAAACAATCTATCCAACGAGTGGATAGCGAAAAGCAAAGAATAGTAAAGAATGTTTTAAAGAAAAACTTTTCTTTTACAAGTAGACACCGCATTGACTCAGTGGCGTAGCTACATATTCAGCGCCCTGGAGCAAGTAAATTTCATGCGCCCTCTTGTACCTGGAAGAAATTCCACGCAGTTTTATTCTCAAGTTTAAAATTTATATACTATACTTAATTCCATTTAAAAAATTATTTTTATTTGAAAGTCAAAGTATTTAAAAAGAGTATTAAATACAAGCAATTAAAAATAAATAATGAATAATGAATGAATTATAATTCTTTAGTAGATGATCTGTGGCCTAGAATTATAATTCTTTACGCACGGAGTATCCATGAATGTTTTCTGCGAATTGGTCGTGATTTTCGTTTTACATGAGCCAATAGGCTAGGTGCCTCTGCCACCCTTAACAGGTTGAGTGCAATGTCAGTCACTGGTGAGGGTGACTGATACTGAACTTTTTATTTAAGCCGCCTCTTATTTAAAGATATAATCCTCTAATAAATAAAAGTTAAGTAACTTTTAAACGAATTTTCAATAATTACTCAAAAAATATTCATTTTTTAAATTTTATATGACATTTTACATTAGGGGTGCACAACCTTTTCAAGAGAAGGGCCACTTACAAATATATCTGGGTGGTCGAGAGCCACATCAATAACACGGAGAGAATTTGATTTTGAGTAGATGATCTGTGGCCTAGAATCGGATAAAAAATATGGTTTCAGAAGGGAGTGGAGGGTTACTCCTTTAAGTTCGCTTGGATATTCAAAATATCCAATTCAGTTGGTAAGGATATATTTTTACGTTTACATATATAAGTTTTTACATTTATATATATAACAGATATAGCAAAGATTATATTTTAGATGTAATAACATTCCTTGACTTTATTCATGAGAGTAAATTTTGTTTTATTAAAAATGGTAAAAAGCAAACATAAGCAGCTAGTGCTGAAAAAACGTGAACTTTACGAAGGAAAGAGAGAGAAGGAGCCGATCAGCAAGATATTTCCATGCCTGATAAATGAGATTCCCAATTTTTCTTGCCCTGATCAACGAAATTTGCAATTTTTTTACTACTGATCGACCAAAATTGCGCTTTTTACAAAACCGATCAACAAAATTTGTAATTGTTATGAAAAAGATAATTCACTGATCAAGAAAATTCACGATCTTTCTTCGTCTGATCAACAAATTTTGTGATTCTTACGAAATCAACCAAGAAAATTCACGGTGTTTCCGCACCTGATCAACAAAATTCACGATTTTTACGAAAAGGATGACAAAAATTGCAATTTTTACAAAACTTTTCGACGAAAATACCGATTTTTACAAAACCGATCTGCAAAATTCATGATTTGTACGAAGCCCATCGATCAAATTTGCACTGTTTTGTGTCTGATTGACGAAATTTGCGCTTTTTTGCGCCTGATCAACAAAATTCAGGATTTTTTGTCGAAGTTGATCGACAAAATTTGCATTTTTTAAGAGCCTGATCAACGACGCCGAAATTCGCAAAGTTTACGAAGCCGATCGATGAAATTCATGATTTTAAAGAACCTTATCAATGAAATTTGCGATTTTTTTCTCGAATCATCGATAAAATTCACAATTTTTCCACGCCTGATCAATGAAATTTGCAACTTTCCGCATCTATTTGACAAAATTCGCATATTTTTCGATGCCGATCGACGAAATTTGTGACTTTTCCGAAGACGATCGATGAAATTTGCAATTTTTACGAACCTTATTGATGAAATTTGCGACTTTTACGAAGCTGATCGACAAAATTCGCGATTTTTACAATGTTGACCATCGAAATTTGCATTATACTTGAGCTTGATCGACGAAATTTGCAATTTTTCGCGTGTGATCGACACAATTCACGATTTTCCCTTGTCCGACAACCGAAGTTTGCGATTTTTCCGAAATCGATTTATAAAACACGATTTTTTCGTGTTAGATCGTCAAAATTTGGCTTTTTTTGCTCTTCATTGATGAGATACGTATTCTTCTGCACCCATTCAACGGAATTCGCGATTTTTTTCTCTTAATAAACTCACAATTGTTTCGCAGTTGATCAACGAAATCTTCAATTTTTTCGCGCATCATCGCAAAATTCGTGATTTTTTGTGTCTTATCATTAACAAAACTGACTATTTTTTCCGATCAATGATATGTGCGAATTTTCGCGTGTCTGATCGAAAAAACCCACGATTTTTCCGTGCCTCATTGACAAAATTCGCTATTTTTCCGCACCTGATCAATGAAATTAGCGATTTTTCTGTGCCTGATCAACGAAATTTACGATTCTTAAGTGACTGACAATTTTTTTTAGTGGTGACTTCTTTGACTATCATTATTTTCCCACAGTAACTATCATGATAAACTTCCAAAACATTTTCAATAGGAAGATTATTGTTTGGAAAGAGTGGTACCAATAAAGTGATTTATAAGGACCCTGTTACTAAATTTTGATTACTTTAAGGTTTAAAAAGTTTCAATTTTCGTCTATTGAAAACTTACAGGGAAAAAAAATCAGGCATATTGAAATAGTGTTGGAGAAGTTACTTGAAGATGGTAAGAATAAAAACAAGTTCTTAATCGAATTAGTTCAGCTTTAAAACAAGATAAAATATTATAGGAATATGATGAATGTAACAAGATTTATCTGTAATACCTGATTAATAATTAAAAGTACATGAAAATATTTTTAATAATGTTTATTTTGTTCTTTCTAATTTGCGCCCTTAGGATTTGTGCGCCTGGAGCAGACTGCTCCAACTGCTCCACGGTAGCTACGCCTCTGCATTGACTTATGCAAACTATGGACGAATAATAAATCGCTCCTTTTTTTTTTTTTTTTTTTTTGTAATACAGAAGGAGAAAAGTTAAATAAGGAATGGTATTGTCATTTGTTATAATAACATAAAATTCTGATTGAAAAAATGTGACAGGTTTTTTTTTTTTTTTGGGGGGGGGGGGTGACACCATTTACTTCCGCCCCGGGTGTAACTCATCCCAGCTACGCCACTGATCAAAGTTAACATAAGCAGATGAAATAAGGCGAATATTACTTTTCGGGAGTAAATAGAAGATATTTCAATAAACAAAATCTCCCACTTTGTATTTCAGTATTATCACTTTGTGATAATATTGAATTGCGTTGCGTATTACATCTTAAAATAAATGTTATAATTTTGTAGACTTTATCTTTGATCACTTGCAACACTTTGAGTACTTTCACTCTGTCTGCTTCACTGAAAAGTTATGCGATCGGAGTTCTTTTCCGATTAGATATCTCTTACATAACATCAGAATACTTTCGAGACGTGATTTACTTTGAAAAAAGCATTGACCGCCGTCTAGTTACTGTTTGTTACTTACAGGACGATATTTGTTTTAAATTCGTGCAATGGTGGATTCGAAGGAAGCCGAGTTGAAAGAGAATTACGAAAGAAATTTGAAAGCAGCCGAATATAATGAGAAATTCAATAGGATTTTCAATCAGATCCGGGGAAACTTCGAGTTTATATTACAGTTTCTGCACGATGTCATCCATTCTGGTGAGTTTTCATTCGCTAATTGTTTTCATTAAATAATTAGAAAACAAGTAAGAAAAATTAGGACTTAAGCATAAATTATGAACCACCTTCCAACACTTCCTGAAATCTTTGACAAAATTTCGTTATCTAGAAAAATAAGGTGTTACTGTCCATTAACCAAATATGTATTCCAATACTTTTGAACAGCCCTGTATTTGATCTGTCGGTTGATATCTATACCATATGATGAGTAAATTTAGTCTTGCAAGAAAACGCCTATCTGGTTGAAAAATTTCTTTCAGCAATTTATACTAATAGATGGAAACATACTTGAATGTTTTTGTTCAGCCCTGTAGTTTACCTAGTACCTTTATTACATGCAAGTATTTTGCTAAAATTTAGTTCATACAAAGTAAGAATTATGATTCGGAAATTATGCTCACAGGGTTTGCACGGGTATCATTATTTTCAAGGTGAAATACTAGTAATTTAAAATAAAGGAGAGATATTTTGAGGATGATCCAAGGAGATATTTCGAATGTAAGAATACATCAAACATTTGTAGACTTAACATTACCAAGGGAAAATCGGCCGTTGAGTGACTAGCATCCTTAAGTCCTAAATAATACGACAGAGTATACTTGGAGAATTTATATTAATACTTTTTAGTTATTTAAAAAAAGACAAATATCGGCATTTTTAATGTTCTTTTTTTGTGTGTGGGAGGGAGGGGAGGAAAGGTGTACAATAGCGTACTAGAGATTAGGCGAGTTCAACCAGCGTTGAATTGTATACCAGTCTTCGGAGTAGGACTCAAAATGGAAACTGACGACTCGATTTTTAGCATTTTCCAACATAGTTTAAAAGTGTTTGTGAATTCTGTTTGTATGAGTATTTTAATGACGTTACACTATTCCAAACATATTCAAATTAATATGTATCCGCAAGGTACATTTGCAAGAGGCTTACTATAGATTACGGTGTGCACAGAATTTATTATTCACTTACAGACATACAAAATAATTCGGTTACAGTATTGACTATGAACAATAATTGCTGAGAGTGCATTTCAAGTTGTGATACGCATTTTTAAATTAAACTAATCTTTTTCTTATTACGTGATATTTAAAAATTCTATGGATCCCATATAGGACAACAGAAACAGGCCCTCGCAAAGACTTTTTATTGGTGAGTTAGAGAACATTAAATTGCCAAGTCAAAATTCAATATTGTCCAACTCACAAGGAAGGTCTCCATACTGGGCATACCCAGATTTTTTTTTTTTAAATACTAATTAAACTACTCATGTATCTAATAAAGGATCAGTGAAAAATAACGGCGGAATTGCAGTAGAAAACATGTAAAAATATAAAATACTTTCGAATATTTGGTGTGAAAAGACGAAAGTGTCACACGATTTGGCGAGCAGCACATTCCCCCGCCAAAAGGAAATGATTTTAATGCAACTGAAAACTTTTGGATTTTTAGAACCCGTGCAAATGAATTTAAACATAAATAATGAGCGAGTTTAATATATATATATATATATATATATATATATATATATATATATATATATATATATATATATATATGTATATATATCGATTGTTGCTATAGTTATTTAATTTACCTCTGAAAAAATATTTTCATATATAAAAAAATTCTTATTCAGTAAATATATTTTCATACATTGAAGCGTATTCAAAAATAAAAGCCAGATGTTTCCATAGCAACAAAATCGAATTAGCAAAGCTCAACTGGACTTTGAACTTGAAACAATTTTAATTAATTTAAATTTGAATTTCGTTTTAAATCTCAAATTGGTTTGACAACAAAAAATGTTTAAATTTGAATATAAATATCAATATAAGGAAATTAAACTTAAAACAAACTAAAACTGACAAAACCAAAAATATTTAATTTATCTAAACACGTTGAACATGAAACTTTTTACCTTTAACCCTTTAATTCCCATGCTAGAACACATTCGAGAAATTATGTAGTTCATTTCACACCAGAAAAATTCAATGGCTAATTTATTTTTATTTAAATACGGAATGTTCTGTTATTGATTAAACCAAATATTGTTATTTTAATTTTCTGGTGGGAACTGAAATATACGAATTAAAATATCTCGGGCGGTTTGAGATCCAGAGGGTAACAATGCATTTGATATTAAAAAAAAAGGCATTTATAGAAATTGCTTTCATCGCCAACCGATGATAAACCGCCAAATAATGAAATTTTCATTATTTTTTTACGGACAGGGTACTGAGGTTCCGGAAAAAAGAACATTCTGTAATTTTTTCAGATTTTTCGGAGTATGCCCATATGGAGACTTTCCTTGTTAGTGAAAAGCATTCTCGCCGTTTACCAACTAGTTTTATAATTTTACCGAATTATCACAATTAGAAAATGTAATATAGTTTTTATTTGTAAAAAGCTTAATAATATTTCTAATTATATTGGTAACTTTCGTCATATTATAGTTTTTTATTAAAATTTTGAACTAATTTACAAGATTAGTTTGTAAATTTGCCAATTGTAATAGCATGTGCAAACATTTTGGGGGGCTCCCCCCTGTCCCCCCCCCCCCCTTAGCGAGGCCCTTGAACACAAAATATTTTGGGTACATTTATGTTTATTAGCTGAAATGGCTGAAGGGGAAATTACAACAGTGTTATACATTTCCTAATGGACAGTATTCCTGTGACGTCACAATTGGTAAAATGGCGATTGTTGTAGCCTCGAACCGAAAGGAAGAATAGGATCCATTTCTTTATGGATTATTAGTTGGAAATAAATACTAAACTATTTATAATCTTTTAAATGCAACTGAAATTTTCTGTAATCGTCTGCATGCAATAAATGCAATGAACAGCATTCCTGTGACGTCACAGTTGGTAAATTGGTGGTTTTTATAGCCTCGAATCGAAAGGAAGAATGGGGGTTCATTGAACTAAATTTTAGCATACTTGTCTAGTACAATGTATATAAATCTACAGATCTTATGCTGGGTTGCACAAAATAATTCGGATATTTTTCTGGCTGTCAATGACAAGTCATAAATTTGGGTTTTCATATATGTTAACAGTTTTCAAAATTGTTGAATTAGATATCCTATTTCACCTTATTGAACGGTGAGGCTACGTTAAAGTATTCTGGAAGTGTTTCATAATTTATGCTTGGTGCATGATATTTCGTTATTCTTTGTGTTCGCTTATGCACAAAATAATCTAGAAATGTTTGAAAAATAAATAAATAAAAAAGACTTAAAAACAGAGCTTGACTGGAACGAGATAATTCATAAGTGGTTTATTAATCTTCATACATTGTTAGAAATTGGTGAAATCTCTTTAAAATTAGCTGCAATCAAGATATACAGTGTCTTACAAAAGTGATGGGACGCTTGTGCTTTATAAAAAGAAACTGCAATAAAATAAATAAACAAACATGTGCAAAAAATTTTTGGGTGTGTTTCATATTTAAAGTTAGTAACAATTATTACATAACATACATTTTGTCAAAATATTAAAATATTAATTTAGTAAAAATACAATTGTTCAGAACGGAGCAAAAAATGGCTCACATAAGTGATGGGACACTTACTTTTCCATCAAATATTTATCCAAAAATTTTACTTTTTAAAAGGTTTTAATATTTTGTTGCATTTCCTTTTACTTTTAAAACATGATTTAATCTTTTTGGGATGGATTCGACTAATTTTGTGTGATTTCTGGAGTGATTTTACCCCATTCTTCTTGAAGCACCGATTTTAGTTGTTGTTTTGAAGAAATGGTGTGTTTGCGAATTCTTGATTCCAATTCTTGCCAAATATTCTCTATGGAATTTAAGTCTGGAGATTGTGGTGGTGTTTTTATTATTTCAGGACAGTTATATAGCAGCCAAAGTCTAACGTACAGAGCAGTGTGCTTGGGGTCATTGTCCTGGTAGAATTTAAAATCGTTATGAAGGTTCAATTTTCGTGCTGAAGATTTCAAATTTTGCTTTAAAATATCAATATACTCGTACTGATCCATTATACTGCCAATAAAAACAAGATTACCAACTCCAGCGGACGACATACACCCCCATACCATAACTCCTCCTCCACCATGTTTTACTGTTGGTACCAAGTTCTGTTTGCGAAATTCTTCCCTGGGTTTTCTCCACACCAAGATTCTACCGTCAGAACCAAATATATTAAATTTACTCTCATCAGCAAATATAACTTTATTCCAGTAATCAGAATTCTTATTTATGTTGGATTTTGCGAAAGCTAGTCTGGGTTTTCTATTCTTTTCACTTACGAAGAATTTTTTCCTGGCTACTCTACCGTGATATCCAGCAGATCGAATTACCCTTCTAATAGTCTCAGGATTAACAATTATTCCATATAATGCTTGTAAATCAGCAGCAACTTTTGAAGCACTATTTCTTGGATTTTTTTTAATATTTCGAACGATAATTCGCTTTATTCCATTGGATAGCTTTGATGGTCGGCCAGGTCTTCTTTTATCCTGAATCATATGATTCTTTTTATATCGTTTAATGATATTGAAAACTGTTGAATGACTCAAGTTAACTGTTTCAGCAGTTTTTCTAATAGATTTTCCACGTTCAATATGCAAATTAATAACTAATTTTCGAATTTCAGGCGAAGTTTCTTTTCGTTTAGCATTCATGGCTACACAGAGCTAAAAAACACAAAAATTCCAAAATAAACTGGAGAGTAATACTGCAGACGATTTTATAAATTATTGCCAATTGCTTTTAAGTAAAATTAATTTCGTTTAATTAAGGTTTTGAAATGCTTAACGCTAAACATAAATTTGATACTTTATTATTTTATTTATTTAAACAGTTTCGAAACAGAAAACTAACGCTTATTCAGCGTTTGTACGAGTGCCGTTATTTTCTAGGTAAAATATCATTTTTTTTTTTTACAAAAAAAGTAAATCTAGTTCAAACGCGCGAAAATTTGCCTTATTTCAGGGGAGCAACAAAAATTTCCAAAAAAGTATACTCATCTTTGAAACAAAGTCAGGCGAGACCATGAAAGAATCCGATAGACATTTTGTTAAGTGGGTTTTTAGAATAGTGGGATGAATGCCTGTTTTGGACATGGATAAGGCAGCAGATATGCAGCTATGAAGCACATACCAGGAATCATCGCAGGAAAATGAATTTCATAAATAAATTGAAGCATTTTCAGAAAAAAAAAGAAGGAACATTTCTGAAAAAAATCGTTATATGGAGATAGATACTTCGCTATATGGAGATTATTTATAATGTAATCGATGAAAAATTGACTGTTCCTAGTAAAAATTCGTTATATAGAGAAATTCGCTGAATGGGGTTTCGTTATATAGAGAATCGACTGTATATAGATTTTTTTTTAAAACATTTCTTCCAAAGAGAAATCTTTGCCTAATCTTGATGTGATTTAATCGCAGAATTTTGCGATAAATTACGTAAAATTAATTCTACAGTTCGAAAATAGTGGTAGGACAAGAAATGAATGTTTGTCAGCTATAATAAAACCTAATAAATGAACATATAAAAATCTTCATGAGGGGAATTTTCAGAAAATATTATTCGCCAAGTATTCGCAGAGCACAACGCTGGCGTTCCCTTTCGCCTTTCTTCTCTTATACCGACTCTAGTGGAAGCCAGGAAGAAAGGGGGGGGGGGATATAAACCGATGACATCCGAAAATTTTAACAGTAAAATTACACAAATTAAAGACACCGAAAAGCAGGAAGGGTTGGGCTCGGGGCCGTGGAGCTTACGGGCGACCCTTGTTATAATAATACTTTGGACGTCACCAATTTATTCATTTTCACGAATATTCTAGACAATAAAATGTCTCAAATATGAATCTGTACACGCATGAAGGGAAAATACCCTGGTCTGCAACGATTTAATGGAGCAGAAATTTCTCGTATTACAATAAAAAAAAAAATTTATATTGAGATTTGAAAATGTCGACACAAAACACACATGCAAAAATATATTTTTATAAATTCCTTTCAAACCCTTGTTATTACGACGTACGAATTTAATTTTATTATTTTTTTTTCTTCCTTACAGGGCGTTTTTCAGGTTCCAAAGTCTTAGACATGGGTAGCGGCGCGACAGTGCATAACATAGCTTCCACAAGTGCTCGCTTTTCAAACATAGTGCAGAGCGATTACGTTCTGGACAACGTCGAGGAGCTTAGGCGATGGCATGAAGGACGCTCCACCCTCGATTGGTCCCAGTTTCTTAATTTAGTTGCTGACATCGAAAGGAACAATGGGTAGGTTCGATTCCATTAATTATATTTTCACTATGTTTTAACAAATTCTTGATTTTCTAGAAAGAACAGAGAAGCTGCAATTGAATTTATAAAAGCAATGGCAGATCGGAATGTGCTCTTTAACTCTTTCCCGAACAGAAAAATTCTATTCGTAAGATCTATTTATATAATACGTTAATGTGACGATTCCGAGTTCACCCTCATCTTCGAGAAAAGCAACCTATGCCTGCCACGTTAGGCATAAGTAATTAATTAGATTAGATGCCATAAGTAAGCCGACTGTTCAACATATGGAAATACACACATAATCTGCATTGTATCACATCTATTCTCTTTCATTTTCGCCAAAATCTTCAAAAACTATCCAATTATAATGTTTTAAATTCTAAATTAAAAATAACAAGTTATTATAAGAAATTGATAAATAAACCAACGCTATTTTAATGGAGCCATCTATTGACAATCGATATAAATAAAAGAACCTGACGTAATGATATAATTCGATATTTTTTTTTTTAACTTCGGTTAGATAATTTTAGAATTTTGTTCAATATAAATAAAATTAATATTATAATTTTAATTTAGTCTTTTTAATCTTTAAGAGCTTAACTCTTACCCGCTTATTTTTAAAAAAATTTTGTTTGCATTATAAGTAAACAGTTTTTTCTCGCTCCAGAAGTAATTGAATTATGAGATTGCATTTCTATGACTGAAAAATTTTTTTTGCATTCTTTTATTTAATTACAATTTTATTTTCACTCCAAAATTATGTTCGAATGTTAAAATTCGAAATTTTATTAGCATTCATATAATTAATATATACAGTACATGGTGTTATATATTCCATACATTTTAATTACATTTTGTAAGAAGTATAAATTTTATTCACAATGCAATCGAATTTGGGGAACAAAACAAACGGGGGACCACTCCTTGGGAAAGGATTAACCCTTTCCGGCACACTGTGCCGGGTCTGGGATACCTAATTTTTATTCCAAACTTGCAAACGGCACCAATAATAATTAAGTAAAATTTTGCTTTTACAATAAAACCTTAAATTAAGGAATTCAGAATATCTAAAACATTCGTTTGTGAATTCCGGTGTCAGTCGATTATTTCTCATTTTATTACAAATTTTGCCCGTGCCGGAAAGGGTTATGGCACCAGTCAACTTAGACAAAGACACAAGACAGTCGCTGTCTAAGGCTAAACTTATAGTGAGTTTTTTTTTCTTCTCATTTCTAGCTTGCATTTTGACATTTTAAAATATGTATATGTGTATTTTTTCATTGGACAGCTGAGATTGATCCTTAAAATTGCCTTTTTTTACTCTTTTGATTTTTATTGCAGATATTTTTAAAAAGTTATTTCATCAAAATGCTACCATAAAAAAAACTGCAACCATAATGGATAAAGAAATAAAAGTTGGGCGACTGCAGGGCAGCTGTGCAATGAAAACGAAATTATTTTTAAAATGTCGAAATAAAACAAGATACTGTGGGAAAAAAAAAAGAACTTTTTATAGGTTTAGTATTGTAGATAGGACCATAGCTAGAAGTGGTTACGGTGCGTGTATGTGTGTGTGTGTGTGTGGGGGGGGGGGGGGACTCACATTTTTTTCCGTTTCTCTGACACAGGAATATAAATTAGTGCATATTCACGCTGTAGATACTATGTTTATTATTATACTGTTGTAATAACTTCATTTTATGCTAAGAAAAGAACAGGATGATGAAAAATTCGAGAGTATAACGCATGAATTTAAAATCGCTTGGTCTACAATGATTAAATATTAACCATCATATTAGTTTCATGTGCGCAAATAGGATGCGCGAGTGTTGAAACACTTATTTAGTTCCAATTTAATATTCCTGCAAATCTGTGGAAGAGCCTCAAAATTAAATTAGATTTGTGAACAGAATGTTATTTGTATTTTCGGAACATAAAATCATTTAGTGATCTTGTGTAATCTTTTCCACGGGAGGCTCAAAATGTTTTTTTTTTTTTTTTTTTTCGGGAGAGGGACGGGGAGAGGGCGAGCACCCCCCCCCCCCCCTTCTTAGCTACGGCCCTGATTGTAGATTGAGACTGTCGAGAGTGCAAGAGCTGGGAAAATTCTCCCAGAAAACGTTTGCCTTTTTTTTTTTTTTTTAACTTTTTTCTGAATTTTAACAATTAAAATATGCCCTCAAAACCATTTTCTGTTCCATTCAATGTACCAGTTTAATTGACTGGTGTCATAATTAAAAAAAATAATGCACAAAAAGGTGTTTTTCTTAAAAGAAGTTTCTTTTTTTAAATTGATGCATGTTCTCACCATTTTAATTATGGACGATAATTGATGAAACTGTGTTTTCTGCATTTGCATTAAAAATTTCCAAAACTGTTTATTTAAAACCGCCTTTTAACTTATAAAGCAGTGTTGGAAGTGTTGGATCGATGTTTGTTTTTTTTCTTCATTACATACTAAAAAAATGTTTATATATATTTAAAAAAGAAAAAGAATATATGTTACATTTTAGATGCATTACTTTAATACAAAAAAATGATGTTCATTACTGGGGCACTTAAAGAATAAACTACAAACTCTATGCTTTAACATATAAAACAATTCAGAAATTGCACAGCAAATGAGGTACGTTCATAATATAATGAAGTTTTAAAAACATTCAGCTATTGGTGTAATAGTATGTATACTTCATATGGTATACTTCAGATACAGTGTAGTAGCCGAAATTTTTTGCGTATCACTGTAAATACTATCTGTTTTCTATTACACAGGAAGTATCTTGCAATAAACTTCAGCAACAACAACTTCATAAAATGTGAAATACAGTACAGAACCATTTATCCGGAATGGTTGAGGTCAGATGTATTCCAGATAACTGGTTTTTCCGGTTAACTGGTTGGGCATTAAAGCGGCATCCATTTGATAAGTTTTGTGAAACATATGTAGTTTTGGTATTACTTCTAATTTTAAATTTATTATTAGATTACTTGAACCAAAAATCTGTAGCAAATAAGATCAATTCTTAGAGTTTGAAATTCTTCTCGGCATAAAAATGAAAACATCTATAATATTATAATATTATTTATTAATCTATAATATGATTATATGCTTCTATTTCAAAAACTAGATGCTGTTATTAAACTATACAATTGTTTCAAGCAATGTATATGTCAAACTGATTGTGTATGACACTTTTTTCTAAAAAGATTCTAACATCAGTCTATTAGAAATATCATTCCGGATAACTGGTTTCTGGATAAATGGTTCCATACTGTAGTTTAACCAGTGGGGCCTAGCTTAGCTAGCAGATAGCACCCGGCCCGGGTGTCCCCTTTAAGGAGTAACACACAATCTTTATTTGCAAATACATATATAATCTTATAAGATTTTGGAAATGGAATTCTGAAATAAAATGCAGTTTCTAGCACATTACGCAATAGAAATAATTTTCTTTTCTTTGAGAATGTGAAATTTTATACAGAATGGATTATCTAAATAAGATATGCACCAGGGAGAAAAAAAAAAACAACCATTCCAATGAGTGGGTAGCAAAAGCAAATTTTAAAAGAAAAAAATTTCTTTGACATATAGACAACACATTGGCTTATGCAGAACTACCTTGAGTGATGAGCTGATCCTGTGCTTTTTTTAATGCAGGACAAAAGATAAATAAGAAATGGTATGGTCATTTGTTATAACATAGAATTGTGATTGGTGACGGATCGGCAGGGAGGAGGGGACACAATTTACTTACGCACAGGGTGTCACCCATCCTAGCTATGCCACTGAGTTTAACATAATTACAGCGTGCCTGAAACAATGTCCCCCCCCCCCATATACCGTTATGTAATGAAATACTTTTGTGTGGCCCTGTAAATGAATTTGCACAACATGCTGTACAGAATGTATATTGTAGTACATACTTTATGGATGCATATCAATTTTATTATGTTCGAAAGAGTATAACATCACTAAAATGCATTTGAAACTATTTTATTTACCATTGACAGTAATGAAATGTAATAATTTTGATTCTCCCTGTCATTAAATTGTACATCCGATTTTTATAAAATTTGAAATGACTTGACAAAATTATGTAACAATTTCATATTTTAAATTTCAAATGATTCGGCTGGGTTGTTTTTGCTTTGTTACATACAGATGGACGGACTGAACGACAATTATAGTTGCGACATATTTACAAACGTACTTGAAAAGACTATAAAAGTTCCCGAGAAACTCACATCTCTGAAAAGGTAGAGCAAAAACAAAAGCGAAAACATTCAAATTAATTTTTAAATATAAGTATAATGAGATATCTTTAGACATAATTTTCATGATACAGTGTTAATAACTTGCTGCAGTTCGAAACATTTTCTCGAGGAGCCTGGGACCTAGGCCCCACATCCCCGACACATAGTAAGAATACCACTAACGGGAACTCTCACTCCGGGCAAACGAGCGGCACAAATTAATTAGCAATTAATTTTAACAAACAAACAAACAAAAAAATTCCTGAGCTTGTGCGTAAAATAACAAAAAATATAGTAAAAAACTGCATATTTAATTTTAATTTTAAGAAAAAGTGGTTAATAACTTGCTATTATATAACACAAAGCTATGTAAATAATGAAACTAAACTGCAATTTTTAAAACTTTGTTTATAGATTTGAGGTACTCATCCAAATTTAAGAGTCATAAAGTGACTGGGTTGTGTTCCATGGGAAACAAATATATTAACAAAACAACTTTTAAAACACAAACAATGCTTGCATTCAAATCATAAAGGTACATACAAATAACATACAGACATACAAACAATAAATACATAAACCCAACAGGAGTGAAAAATTAGCCAGAGCCAGCAATCGAACCCAGGAACACAGCATTCCAGGCTTTTGCTCTAACCATTGAGAGCATTGTAAGAGGAACAGTCTGGAATGCTGTGGTCCCGGTTTGATTTCTAGCTCTGGCTGATTTTTCACTCCTGTTGGGTTTATTGTATTTATTGTTTGTATATTATTTGTATATACCTTTAAAACAACTTTTGTTCTTTTTCAGGCATTTACCAATAACAACAGAAGCTCTTGAAACTCGGATCAGAAAAAGCGTGAGATGCGTTGTTCAGGGAGACCTCTTATCAGACACAATTCTACCTTTGGATGAGCTGAAGACACACAACGCTTCACCTCCATTCGACCTCATCATTTCTGTATTATGCATTGAAACTGTGGCAACTGATTTCGAGAGCTACTTGAATATTCTGAAAAAACTCAATGACCTGTTGAAACAAGGAGGAGGTCTTCTACTTTGCGGATATGAGAATGGATCTCCTTGGAGAATTGGGGAAAATACTTTTAACCATGTCAAACTGCGACTAGATGAAATAATGAATGCGCTGAAAATGGCTGGATTTACGAACTTGGATGTCAGAGTTAAAAAGAAAATAGAATCAGAGTACAACTATCATTATGATAGTTTGTTTTGTGTGGCAGCAGAAAAGAAATAAAGTCACTTTTTAATTTATCCCTACATTCTTTCAAAAAGTATTTATTCTCACTCAAAAACACAACAATTTTCAACACATGCAATAGATTAATTTTTAAACGCAAAAAAACTGTCATTTGAAGGTTTGACAGGTGATTTGGAATTAAATAGCCTTTTTAATTTTTTTCAATAAATGTACTACATCTTAAGTTATAAGCAGCTGCTCTCTCTCTCTCACGAAGACTTTTATTCTGGCTGTAGCATTTAGAATACAGTAAAACTTCTAAAAACACCTAAGGAACACAGAAATTGTCCGTTATTCGGAGAACTTCAGAGATACAAAAATCGCAAAGAACTATTTAATATTGGCATAATTATTATATTAAAAATGGCATTTATATGTCTTGAAACTTCTATTATATGATTAATGAGAAATTAAAAATATTTATTAAGCAATAAAACTTAAAAATTGTGCACACCTTTAACTGCTGTTTACTGCATACTTATTAAAAAAAAAAAAAAATCTGTTAAAAAAATTTACTTTTGCTTGCGATTACATGTAATTTGGTTTTTAATGTGACGTTAATGGTCATTACAGAGTTCCGGGCGAGGATGGGGATTGCGTTTTTTGATTATTAAAAACATAAAATCTTCCAGGGAGACATAGAAATTTGAATGCTCTAGAACATATCCCTCCCAGACAATTCCCTGAATTCAAAACTGACCATAAAGAAGAAATTTCCTCAACCCACCTTCTACATTTTTCTGTGATCACAAAAATTGCACTGATAAATTAAGAAGCCTTTTTATTGTTTTTTTTCTTTCTTTCTTTCTTTTTTTTTTCTTTTTTTTTTTTTTTTTTTTGTTAAAAAATATTTTTTCTACCTTTATCGCCAAAAATAGTGTCCACTATTTGGAATGTCCGTTATTTAGAGGTTAAACATACAAGAATTTCGGCTTTGGGAGTGGAGATTGGAAAACTGTCTGTTAAATAGAGGTGTCTGCTATTCGGAAGTGTCCGTTGTGGAGGTTTAACTGTAATTGTGCAATCGACAATGCAACACTTCATTTTATTAACATAGATAAATGTTACTTAACATCATATGGGAATTAAATATAAATGAATATAACAAAAAAATATCATTTGAACTTGCTTTTAAAATATTTTTGTACTATATTTTGTAATATAGGTACTTTGTTGAGATACATAAAATGATTTTGGCAAGGGAAAAACATCTTTCAAACAAGATTTCTGTAAGCCTATACAATATTCACTGTTTTCATACTTACTAGCAAATTTTCCAATATTTATACAATTTATTTAATACAGTCAAACTTATTGCAAACACTCACATAGGATTTTTTTTTTTTTTTTTTTTTTTTTGTTATAAGATGTTATAGATTTTTGTTATAACATAGCAAAATGTTAAAAATTCTACACAAAATAAAAGATTTTATTTAATTAACCATTTTTCTTTTTTTGTTTGAAGCAAAAATTTTATTTTTTTAATGCGTCAGTACACACGCTTTTATTTTATAATTAGTTGGAGTAAATTTTATCCCAGTGTGTGTGCTGACCAGTTATTGTAAAAATATAGAGTGAAAATTTAATTAATTTGGAATAATGTTAAATTGGAAAATTAAGAAATGTATGCATCACTGTAGCACAATTAAAGGTATATGTGGAAAAAAAAAACCTTCTGACTAAAAAAATTACAATTAAAATGGTTTTAATAATCTTAAATTACAAATAACAGGACAGATTTTGTCTTACCATGAAAATATATAAAACAATACAAAAATGCAGATCTTAAATACCTTTTATAGACATCAATTGATTTATAAATATGGATTAATGATTATATATCTCAGACCACATTTAAAAAGTCACCAGTGCCACATGCAGCTTGTCTGTATTTTTTTCATTTGCCCAAAACAACTTAAATTGATTGTAGACAAAGACGTTTTCAACAGAATTGTATTTTAAGATGAATGTCAAACAAAGGGATATTCAGTGTATATTAGAAACAAACAGGGAAAGAAAACTTTAATTAATATTAGTCTTATGAGCATTTTGAAGAAAATATACAAAAGCCTTCAAAAACCTCAGAGGATTCAAAATATTATACATTCCATATAACAAAAATAAATAAATATACATATCTTCAAAATCTCTTGTGTTGGTGGTGTTGATTTCATTTCTGAAGGTTGATTCATCAAGAATATAAATCCACATGTGGGATATCTCCAGTGTTCTCGCTGACATTTGACCAACGTTAGTAATTTGGCTAATTAAAAATAAAAAACATTCGCCAGATGAAAAAAGTGTTAGCCAAACAGATTCGTCGTGTAGCACTAAAAAAATTATCTTTAATCCTTTAATGTACTCCTTTTTTCAATATGTTCTAAAATAACCTCAGTTTTTATAATTGCGACAGTGATTGTATTAATCTAAATTCAACTATTCGCTACAAATACGTTAAAAATATGTATATATTAAAAATATGTATAAATGCATATGAATGAAAAGTGAAAAAAAAGAAAGAATGAAAGAAAGAAAAAGCAAAAATTGAGCACTAGCGATTTGGCGAATCTAATCGATTGTTTACTCGCCAAATGAAGAATTTAGTCGCAATTTGGCGCAATGGCGAGCGACAGCGAGAACACTGGATATCTCTCAGTCAAAGTCTTTTTCAAGGAGAACTGGTCAGCATCTACATTACATCCAAAGAAATCCACCAAAACTCTGAGCAACCAACTTGGATTTATTTTTGTGGATTATAATCGAAGTCATCTCCACCATAGTGATCTCAAAGTTTATTAAATGTATATAAACAGCTTACTGAAAAAAACATCAATTAACCTTGTGTATTTTTTTCTACTCCTCAATGCAATTCTTACAATAAAATTTTATCTTTTGTGTGGGTAGAAAAAGCAGTCACTTGACAATTTTATAATCGCTAGTCTGCGGCTATCAAAACTAAAGATATTTCATATTTGAGAATGATATTATTTCAAAAATTTGGATTTTGACAAAAAACAGAACTCAATATAATTGCAGTGAAAAGTTGGGAAAACTTATTTCATTTGTGCTAAGAGTAGGAAATAATTCAATGGTTGATCGTTTTAAATTTGTGATAAAAAATATTTTGTGCTAAAATAACTAAAATCACAGTCAATGACTATGCAACTTGATGAACAACTGGAAACAGTTCATGTTAATAAGATTCAACTGTATAAAGAGCAAATATTGAATATTTTTAAAGAGTAATGTTGAGGTGTAAAAAGATTACAAGAATTTAAAATGAGATCCTTATCTACATTTATTTAAATATATGTTTTTTTTCAAATAATAATAAAAGGTTTAAAATTTTTTACAGGCCATAATTCCATTGAATTAAAGAAACAAACAACAACAACAACAACAAAAAAATTCATTTATATGGATTTGGAAAAATTAGCAGCTATGCTACAACAAGAAGATGGTTTAAGTAAATTCTAAAGAATTTATTTCATATATATTTCATTCATAAAAAAGGAATATGCGGAACATAATAAGAAATAACCTTTTTATCACATTTTACAATGCACAACTTTGCGAAATCAGTTGATATATTTAAAATAATTTGCATTTTAATGGATATAAAATAAAATATTATTATTAGGAAATGTTACCATCTGTTTAACTTTCTTTTTAAAATTGTAATTTGGAAAACAAATCAATAAACATAAATTGTAAATAAGATACATTAAAAATATATTCTGTGTATTTTAATGACTGATATCTGTAATTTCAAACATCATGTATGATAAGGTGAAACATGAATAATAATAAAAAAAAAAAACTTAAACTTTGATCTTAAAATTTTAAATGAAACAAAACTATATACTGTCTACAATAAAAAGTGAACATTTAGTTGAATTTAATCTTTAATAATGATAATAATAATAACAATAACAGAATTTATTTCTTACTACTTGATTATCCTGCCAACCAATTTCACCAAAATATGCAAATCATTAAACTATTAGCCAAATTGCACAAATTGACGCAATTTTTTTTAAAAATATATTAAAGGAACAATTATTTTAGTAGAACATTAATAAAAATACAAATTAAAAATCAGTTGATGATGTAACAAATATTATGTTTAATGTCAAGTGAATTTGACATTTGCAATCAACTATTTTTGTCATTTACTCTTAAATTTTGTTGACAGTAGTTTGGTTGACGGGATAACCAAATAGTACCATTTATTTATTTTTTTAAATTATGCATTCTTATTTATGCCTTTTAGCTGCTTTCTTTCCCTACAGCTCTCCAAACTCTTTTAAGATCATTAGCCAATATATTGTGGTTAGAGTATTGCATCAATCTTGACACACAATGAACAACTTTTTTTTTTAAAGCTATTATCATTTATTACTTTTTCTTTTGTGATGATGAGAATCTTTATAGTAAGGGTCATCACTGTCATCATCTACATATTTAGTCCTTGATTTATGTTCAACATGCTTTATAGCTTTATCATAATGCTTACTTTTGCTAGACATATAAGAATCTTCAGTTCTATGGTAACTCCTGTCCCTACTATCCTCTTGATTAGATCTGTTTTCTTGATATGTTTTGTATTTATCTTTTCTAGAATATCTATCATCATGCTTTTCATCTGCAGAAGATGACTGGGTACTGCTAGCATCATCACTACTAGAAGAACTACTGTTTTCAACTTTTTTAGATTTTTTTTTATGTTTCGTCGAGGGTCTTGTTGAATTATCCCTATCATCTTTATGTCTATGTTTTTTTCTATTATCATCAGTTCGACCATCACTCTCATCTGACGATGATGATGATGGTGAGGATGAGGACATTTTTTTCCTTTTATGCTTCTTTGATGAAGTATGATGAATATCCCTATCACTTCTGTTTCTGGATTCTGTTCTAGACTTTTCTTTCTGCCTCTCTTTGCTTGGTATATTAATTCTCTCTGTCCTATAATATTCTCTATCTGATTCAGGTTCAATTTTTATTTTTGGCTTATATCTATCTAGATCGTCACTTTTTTCAGTTTTCACATATTTTGTACTTAATCTTGATCTGTCACTTTGATTTGAATAAGAACATTCACCATTCGAATAGTCCTTCCTCATTTGGTCATGTCTTTTATTTGAATCACGATTCTCACGAGATAATGTATCGTATTTATCATAACCGGGATCATGTTTCTCTTTTTTAACTTTCACTTCTTCAGCAGCACGAGTTTCTTCATCTGAATCAGCAGAACCAGATTTATGTTTCCTTTTCTTTTTCTTCTTCTCTTTTTTCTCTGTTTAAAGAAAGATAAAATAAATAAAAGGGAAGCAACACATCAAATAAATTAAATATAAATTTATTAACCAGTAAACATATATAATAAAATTCTGAATTTTTTTCTGCCCTAGTGACTTTGTTTTACAGGTTTTATTACATATAATTAAATAAATTGCGTTGTTACATATAATTAAATAAATTGGACTGTTATTATATTTAGATCTTGAAATACTTTCAACTAAACTCATTTTTCAGTGAGTGTTCAGATGCAATTGTCTCCAAATCATCATAAACACTTTATTCCATATTCCATGGATTATGGACACATAATCTGCTGTACTTTTTTTACAGAAATATTTATGCAATATTCTTTTAAAATAATTTAAATAGTAGGATAATGTTGTTTAATAAATTTCGGCATGTTTTATAGATATTGCATTGGGTTGGACCCATAAACTGTGAAAAAAAGCAGTAGCTAGGAAAAACTTTAGTTTTCAAAAAAGCCCCTTAACATGGCCAATAAAGCTTTCATAAAAGTCCGGACTGAATTTTTAGCTTTTATAAAAGTGTTATTACACAATGCATTAAAGCTGCCCGGAAAGCAAGCAACAATTTTGTGTCAAAGCGATTTTGATGTCAGAAGCAAAGCAAGTTGTCAGTAACAGCCAATGAAATGTTAGGAAAATGAAAAAAGTAGTATTTTAGATGTGGGAAAACTTGCACAAGTTGGAGGCAATTTTTGTTGCTTGAAATTTTTACATGTAATAAATAGCATTTATAAAAGACTGGTTGGTAAGGCTTGTGGTTGGAAATTTTGATCTGTGTAGACCTCTTCTCTAGCCAACAAGAAATTTTAATGTTTATTCTGGAGTAAAGGAAAAAAAATTTGAAAGAGTAATTCTGTTGCAGTCATAAAATGGCACAGTGTGTGTGCCATATTAAATGTGCAATCCTAGAATCACAGATACTTTATTTTATTTTTTCCCTAAGAAAATTATACTTGTAAGACAAAGGTTGTTCAAAAAAAAAAAAAAAAAAAAAAAAAAAAAAAAAAAAAAAAAAAAAAAAAAAAAAGAGGGGGGGGGGGGGTAGAACACACTACAACAAACAATTTTTGCATAAGAAGTCAGGTTTGCAACCCATTTATCCGAACAAAAATATAGAGCATCTACTTTAAGCCAAACCATGATATTTATGCAGATATTTAACAATAATGAAGAAAATTTACAATAGATTTATATGTCACAGGAAACGCAAAACCACAAAAAGTGCTGGAAATGTGTACTACTTTTTTCAGCGCTGTTTGGATACAGATTATGACTTGCAAAAATTCTTGTATTATCATTACATTTGATATAAAGAAAAGTAAGCCTTTTGAAAATTTTATTAAAATAACTTCATTATTGTGAAATTTATGAATAAGAATTCATATCTGTTTGAGATGAAACAACCTCATGTTTTTAATAGAAAAATTAGATCACAGCCTTTAACTTTTTAAAGTTTGTTTCATTTTTATTGAAACAATTTGTTTAAACGTAATGTTAGCTTCATGTTATTTCACTGGCACAAGCTGCATTTTGTAACTCTAACATAGTAAACACTGTTAAATATCTAATATAGTTCTTGATTCTAATATATAGAATAAAATAGCAATGATTTAATTTAGTATATTAATATAGCTATATTTAAAGATTTGATAAACCAGTGATTTTAATAAGTAACAACTACAAGAATAGCTATAAGTAATTCTTCTTTGAGAGTGAGAGCATAGAGCATGCATGTTGAAGGCCTTTTCTGCAAATAACTTCCTGATGACACCTCGTTTATCACTGATTAGAATAGCAACATATAGATTACAATTTACTGGTAGGCCTGTCTAAACGTTTGGGATCTCTAAATATAGAAAGCTACTATAAAATCGAAAAATAAGCATCCCTCACCCCCTTTGACAAAAGGAAATATTGCTAGATATAGAGAGGAGGCTTATAAACATATTTTCTTGACATTTTCTGTAATATTCGTTACATTATGTCTGATAACATAAAATTATGCGTAGATAATAAGGCATATTCCATAACCATTTAAAATAAAATGTTCCAAGAATGTTTTTAAAATTTAAAAATAAACAATAATAACAATTGAATATTCTTCTAAATAATATTTCCACTTGATCGAGAAATAAACTATTCAAATTCTACTTTTTTTACATACATAAAGGACTTTGTGAACGTGGGAGCAAGTTCACATGATTTGCATGTGCGAAAAAGAAATTATAAAGCTAAAAAAGCAGAGAAAATAATTTTAAGAAAAATATTGAAAATTTGAGCCTGTTTTTTCCCTTATTAAAAATTGATATCACTGCTGTTAATTGGCTGATTTCATTGAAATTTTCAACAAGTTGTGATAATGGTGTTGTGTAAAAAATTTTATTAAAATATAATAAATTATTAGAAAATTCAAGCATCCCACAAACAATAGCACTATAGAGCCACTACAAAGAAAAAAAGAGAGGATTATCTGTGATTTGGTTTGTATGTACAACTTTGTGAAGTTGGAAGTAAAATCAGACCATGAACTTTCGATGGATATATTTTGTTATGCAGAGAGGAACCATGTATATATATATTTTTTCATTTGAAAATAATGTTATGTGTTTTTCCACAAAAAAAAAAAGAAAGAAAGACAAACAGAAATATCAACAAAAAATAGTCTTATCCCCTTGTCATTACAGTAACTGAGTTATTTGCAGATTCACAATTTTCAAAAGTTTGTAATAGGTTGTTGCACTATTTCTCATTCTGAGGTTTCATTAGCTTATTATACACATCAGAAATGATTTAAACATTATACAAGGAATACACAGAAGTCAATTAAATAAAAACTTTCTTTTAATAATTATACATGATTATATAATAAAATCACTTGTTATTATTATATTATTATTATTATTATTATTATACATTTTAATCTTTAAAATAAAACACAGAACATTTGCATTTTTCTATTTGCAGTGAACATATCTTGCCATTAGAAGATTTTTTTTCCGTTTTGAACAATACTTGATAACATATGCAATTTTTATAATAATAATAATAATAATAATAAAATGAAATCAGCAAGGAAAATATAAACAGATCAAAAATAAATAACTGTCACTCTTTACTTAAAATATAACAAAATTTTAAGAAGAACAGGATTTATTTCAACCTCATGAAAGGATAATTTCTAATTTATACAAGCAGAAGAAAATTAAAAGAAGTTTAATTTTTTTAAATTAAGGAAAGTTTAATTTAAGGAAAGAAATTTATCCAAGTCAAGATTAAAAACATTTCTGAGCATTAGGCATAATTAAAGAAGATGGGCTAGAAGATTTCCATTTGCCTTGGCTAAATATTTATCTTTTACATAAAAAGAAAGTGATTTGTTTGTGAAGCATCTATTATTTCATTATGTAAAGTATAATTTACTACCAATCAAAAATTTCTACAAGAGTAGAATCTGTCCTGAGACTGAAGATCTTGCACCCATGACACATAGAAATAAAAATTACTGTTTATCTTATGTCAGTTGGTTGTCTTAAATCTTTTAAAGATAACAGATATAATCTTATATACAGAATTGGCAAGATTTTTTTCAAAATTGAGAAAAAAAACCTGCCTGAAAAAATAGCTGTTTTTTAAATAATTTACTATAATTGTTATAACATATGTATATTTTTTAGATGTAGTTAAATGCCTTTTGTGATACATAATCTAGTGTAATTTAATTAGACTTTTAAAAATTAAATTTTGTGCATTAAATTTATTATTACACTAGTATTTCACTAAAATCATTGCTTAAACTAACACCTTCATTATGAAATTGAAAAAATTGCAACTAAATTAAAAACTCATAACAAAAGCCCTTTTCCAAAATAGTAGTAAGACAAAACACGATCCAGAATCCTTCGATCAAAGTCAAATATTTAACAATAAAACTTTTTAATGATTACGGATTTTTTAAACATCTTTTTCAATTTGAAATATTCAAGTGGCTACCATTTGAAACAAGATTGTAGATGAAACAGCAAACAAACTCAGTGAAGACCTTGAAGTCTTACACACAAGCTTAATCCAATTTAAATTGGTTCATAAATATGAGTGAGTGCTAATGTATGACTAAAACAAAAATAAATAAATTGACATTTGAACGGAATGTTGTTTTGGGGTCTAAAAGACATAGATCGGTGAAAATTTGCTAAAATTTTTGGAAATAATTTTGTTCAGATGACTGCTACAGGAAACTTTTTACATCTTTTAATGGAAATTACCAAAAATTCATGGTGGAATACATGAACAAAATACACATTACAAATAATATTTGTCTTTCATAATCATATCCAATAATGACTAGATTTAGTCATATGAAATGGCAATTAAAACAACATTCGGCAATTCAATATCTGTTCTTGGCTAAAAGAAAAATACCAAATTATCATTATAGAAAGATTTCACTGTAGTAACCACTTTAATTTTTAGCCCAAAGAATTGATTTTTTATACAAAAATTTTAAAGTATTAGACTACAACAAGAATAAAAAAAAGGAAAGACTCAAATAGCATGGAATTGAAATTTTAATATTAGCATTATGAATCACTATAATAATTATTTAGATGGTTTTATATAAACCTTTTTTAGATTTCTTCTTCTTGCTTTTGTCATCAGATGTCCTTTCATTTTTAACTTCGGGAATTTCTTTAGCAATAAGCTTCTGGACAACTTGAGGAGCGCAGCCTTCAGATTTTAACACTTTCGTTATTTCATCATCTCTTTCGCTTTCTTTAGGAGGTTTGTAGTTGGCAACATGATCAACCCTAATTGTACGATTACATAACTGTAAATAAAGAAAATTTATTAATTAAATTAAATATTTTTAATGATGCATAAATATTGTTTGTAAAACAATTTATAAAATTCATACATCTAAAAAACTTTAAAAAATAAATTTCTACTTTATAATAATGGAAAAAAAAAAATTTAACTCAGCTAATAACTCTTTGAAGAAACACATTTTTCAATGCTCATTTTATTATTTTTTTTAGCACAAACTTAGTTGGAAGATAACATGCGATCAAAACACAGATAAGTACCATATATATCTTGGTGCATAATACATACTTTTAACACTAAAAAATCACTTCATTTTTCAATGTGCATGTTATACATTGAATATAAAATGGTTGATGTAAAATCATAAGTAATAAACATCCTGAATTTTTAGAGCTACATTTAAATATATTTACATATCAATATAAAAAAAAGAAACTTACTATATACATTTTCTAACAAACGTAATCTTCCTTATCACATAACATGAAAAGTTTGTTTTATTCGTCTTCATTTATATTTTCGAGAATGTCACCTTTTGCAACACAGTTGCTTTCATATATGAGCAAATCCATCTCAGCTCAGGCAGGGCATGTCAAATCACCATCACAGATTTTTTTCAAAAAAATTCAGTAGTTAGAACTAAGTGATTTATAAAATTTCCTAAAAGGATTTTTCCCTAAAAAATTTATTTCTCTGATTACAGCACTTTAAAGTTCATGATAAAATTGGCAGTTTTCAGAAAAACTGAAAAACGCTTCATTTTGAAATGAACACAATACCAAACATATTCAACATATTCAGTCAATTTATTTTTTATAAACAGTTATTAAACTGAATTTTACTTTGGCATAGTTTTAAAAAATATAGTGGCATTTTTACTTAATTAAAAAAATTAGATTTTAAGTACAAAATATATAATTATTAGTGAATTTAAGATTTTTTTTCAGAATGAAAAAAAATATTTTAAAGCTAAACATTGATGGCAATCCAAAGACCTTTAATGGGAGTTTTACAGCAAATTTTATTTTAACTCTAAGGTGCTTACAACTTTTGTAATTCAATTTTAAATTATGCAAAATTTTGTAAAATCACTACTTTTGAAATGCAATTTCTCAAAAACACCATTTTTTAAAAATCTGATAATATGCTCAATTCATACCTTATTAGTCTCTAATAAATACCTTACAAGCAAATCGTGTGTTTTTGCTTAGAATATTTTATATGATTTTTTGAAAATAACATGTTGTGTGTATTTTTCAACAGACCACAAAGGCAAGTTCTTCCTTATTTAACCGAACTTGTAATGTAATTAATATTTCAAACTAAAAAATACATCACTAGTAAAAAATTATTACTGTTAAATTATAGCTAATCATTTGCTTAAATTTAAAATTGCGTAAAATACAGCCAATAATAAAATTAGTATTGATCATATGTCATTTCATTCCATACTCATAAATGTGCTAAATTCATCTACAGTGTGTTAAATATTTTGTTATATAGTATGGATATAATATATTAAAATGCAAATACATACATTACAACTGAATTAGATTTTTTTTCAAGTTTAGTTTTTTTCCCAATTAGTTTTTTTTTCTCAGAAAACCAGAAGATCAAGCTTTTTCTTATTTCTCTGTATTTATAATAATATTTTTTAATAAAAAAATAATAATATGCACATTATTATGGCAGATAAATATAAGCTAATCTTCAAAAATTCCTATTCATAAAATTAAATAAGCCAAACCCCTTAAAAAACTAGTTGTTGGGGGCCACCGTAATACTTACCCATCATGGATATGTATATGAAAATAAAACATGTGAAACTATTTATACAATGCATTGCAATTCATAAACAAAATTTAAATATTGTTAATATACATAGTAATGCTATATTAAAGAACTGCTGATGTACCAATTTCGACAAATTATATAAAACGCCAAACTACTCATGTAGTACCGAACTACGTAAAAGAAACATCCTTATAACTCCAAAAATAATACTAATATTAACTAACTGCGTCGGATTAAGCGTCTCATTTCCAATTAAAATATACTTCTGAATTGAAATTTGAATGAAATACAGGGTCATGAAAAATCAAAGAATGTGGAAAACAAGATTACAAATATCTCGGCAACTAATAATCCGATCGACTTCGTTCTATATGCAAAATGTGTGTTATTTTATTGCCTTTTACGTCCGTTCCTTAGAACAAAAAAATTCGAAAATTTTTATATACCTTTCATCAGAACGAATTTTTCGAGAGTCCGAAAAAAATAGTTCCGGATAATCGAGGTTGCTGATATTAAATAGGGTTCGTCCCATTCTTACATACTAACTACATACAAAATTTCAAGTCTCTATCTCAATTTGTTCGGGAGATAGAGCGTTTACAGACAGACAGACAGACAGACAGACGGACGGCAAAATTTTTTTTCTAAAAATATGTTTTTCGGAATCTCCACTATCTAAAACGTGTAAATCCGTCAAAAAAATTTTTCCGATTTTCAAAACGATTGCAAGACTTACCCTATACTACGTATGATGGGTAAGTAAAATCTGCGCTTGTGATGCATTTTGACTTTGCTGAAAATTACTCACTAATACTGCCAAATGAAGTACAAAGCTACCACTGGCAGAATACTCAGATATCGTTAGTTACCTGCACAGCATACTTTAGAGAAGAAATAAAGAGTTTTATCATAGTTTCTGATGATTAACTCATGATACAGCTCATGCTGTTTGTGACATAGAAAAAGTAAAAAAAAGAATTATTTAAGTTGTACCAATTACAAACACTGGAATCACCTGTGTATATATCAGATGGAGCTGGAGCACATTTTAGAAACAAGTATCAGTTTTATGAATTGCACAAAAATAAAATTGTACTAAAGTAGAGGATATTTTCAGGTACTGGCCATGTTAAAAGTGCATGTGATGCTGAGACAAGCACTATGCAACAAAATTTAATCTCCAAAAGGATCCAATAAAAGCTATCCAAAATTCTGTCTCATTTGTTGCTGAACTATCTTCTCTGCTAAAAAATAACATTCTAGTCCATCCAGACAAAAATATTACTCAATCCTATAGAACTAATAATGAGAAAGAATATGCTAATGCAAAATCTATTGTTGGTATTAGATATAAACATTATAGGGTGATTGTAAATAATGAAAATTATATGGAACGAGCAAGTAAAAATGAATTGACAAAAGTTGAAACCTTCAGCCAAATGAAAAGACAATATTCAATACATAGTTTCCAAATCGGTGATGTCATTGGATGCATTTATGAAAATAATTGGTGGATAGGACAAATCAATGGTATATCAATCACAAGAACTAAATGACATTAAAGTATCATTCATGTACCCAACATGGTCCATAGATAAAGCATTCCAGTGGCCAAAAGAATCTGGAAAGAAAAAATATGAATGTGCAACCATTGGAAAATGTGCTTCTAGAAACAGAAAAATCAGTTACAATAGGACAATCTGAGCGACTTCATACCTTCAACGATAAGGAGTTGAAGTTAATTTAAAAAACCTTCACTACCTAATTCTTCTGTTATGTATGTATTTGCACATTAATATATTATATCCATACTATATAAAAAAAATTTTACACACTGTAGATGGATTTAACACATTCATGAGTATGGAATGAAATAACATATCATCAATACTAATTTTATTATTGGCTGTATTTTACGCAATTTTAAATTTAAGCAAATGATTAGCTATAATTTAACAGTAATAATTATGTACTAGTGATGTATTTTTTAGTTTGAAATATTAATTACATTACAAGTTCGGTTAAATAAGGAAGAACTTGCCTTTGTGGTCTGTTGAAAAATACACACAACATGTTATTTTCAAAAAATCATATAAAATTTTCTAAGCAAAAACACACGATTTGCTTGTAAGGTATTTATTAGAGACTAATAAGGTATGAATTGAGCATATTATCAGATTTTTAAAAAATGGTGTTTTTGAGAAATTGCATTTCAAAAGTAGTGATTTTACAAAATTTTGCAAAATTTAAAATTGAATTACAGAAGTTGTAAGCACCTTAGAGTTAAAATAAAATTTGCTGTAAAACTCCCATTAAAGGTCTTTAGATTGCCATCAATGTTTAGCTTTAAAATATTTTTTTTCATTCTGAAAAAAAATCTTAAATTCACTAATAATTATATTTTTTATACTTAAAATCTAATTTTTTTAATTAAGTAAAAATGTCACTATATTCTTTAAAACTATGCCAAAGTAAAATTCAGTTTAATAACTGTTTATAAAAAATAAATTGACTGAATATGTTGAATATGTTTGGTATTGTGTACATTTCAAAATGAAGCGTTTTTCAGTTTTTCTGAAAACTGCCAATTTTATCATAAATTTTAAAGTGCTGTAATCAGAGAAAAAAAATTTTTAGGGAAAAATCCTTTTAGGAAATTTTATAAATCACTTAGTTCTAACTACTGAATTTTTTTGAAAAAAATCTGTGATGGTGACTTGACGCATATCAGTACTGTCTGCCTGAATTGAGATGGAATAGCTCATATTTTATTTTTTAGAGAAAGAAGCTAGTATTTCTGTTTCTTTTCATGGGGGAATTTTGATGTGTGTTATACAGCAATAAATGCTTGAAATAAAAAATATACTCTCAAAATGGTGATGTATGTTATATACTGGGATATATTGTAATGAAATTGGAAGAATAATGTTAAAGTAAATAAATAAATGCTTATTTATTTACTTTGACATTGTTCGTTGAATACTTAACATCTTATCTAGGATATTTCTGTAATAATTTTTATAATTTGTGAAAATAAAAAAATCTGAAAAAAATTTAGTACAATAGTTCAGAAAATTTAATTTAGTTGCTTGATGTAATAGTTTACTTTGTTATGACATGTATATTTACACAAGACAATTATACTTAGACTAGCAAAAGCCATGCTTTGTTTGGATTCGCGAAGTATTATGCTATAAGATAAATCTTTGAAAGTAATAATATATTTTTTAATTTACTTTTGCATCTTTATTAAGCAAAAATGTAATTTTATGTTTCGGCGCATTTTTATTTTAAAATGTACTATAACCAAATAACTAAGAATTCCCTCAGATTGTTTATGATATAAGACTGGTATAAATAAAAATATTTTCGAAGTAGAATTATACAAAATATTAATTTTATTTGTTTACAATTCTTTTATTGCCATTTCACAAAAATATAACGTAATTCTTTTAAAATTTATAAATATCGTCTGCTTAAATGATTTCACAAAATAAGAATAAATTGCGTATTTGAATTCCTAACACAGAAAAATACTTTTATAATTGAATGTTAATAAGAGAATTTTCACAAATTTTAATTCATTAAAAATATGCTATAATTTTTCTAAAAAAAAGTATTTTATAAATTTTATAAAATAAATTATGAAACTATACATAATTAAAAGGAATGAGCATAGTTTGAAAATCTGAAAGCAGTTTTTGAGATATTTTGTCAGAATAATGAAAATATATTTTATTTATTTAATGATGATTCTAGCTATAATTACTGACCCCATGATTTAAGTTTTTCTTCTGAAAACGTACGTGTTTTACTTTTTATTTGAAAAAATGCGTTCGTAATGGAAAAACATGTAAAATAAATTAATTAAAATAATAATTTTTTGAAAAGTATTTCTGTAAAAAAAATAATATTCTGCAAATCTACAGATCATAATTTATATTTGTGTTTAATTTCAAGTCAAAATACTGTATAGTTTTTTTGTAAAGTGTACGACAAAATGTCATTTGAGTGGACTAGTAGAGGATTCGCTTCGCTCATCCTAATAAAAATAAGAATATAGAAATTTTCCAATTTAATGCGTAATTATATTGTATATATTAAACTTTATGTTTTTCTGTCAAAATTTTAGATGCCATCATGTTGCAGACATCTAGATATAATTATACAAAATAAAATAAACTACATGAAAGCTGCAAACAGTGTTGTTGTGGATGCACTATAATGCATCATTTATGCAAAAATTTGGAGACAGGATTGCATATAAAAATTGTGATGAGTCTTTTAGAATCTAAAATGAAAATAAATGAGTGGGCATACATTGATTTTTGGTCCTAGAGAATATAGAAATATTTCCGCTCTTGTCAAAGATATTTTGATTGCTTTCAATACAAGGGTTACACTGAAAGTTTTTAGATATGGTTACAAACTAATGGTTAAACTTACAAACTCCTAGGAGTGCTCAAAGTAATTATCGCCCAGATTAATGCCCAGATTAATAATAGGTGAATTTTTAAAAGACTAAATACCTCAAACCAATTATTTCCCAGGACAAATCAAAAATATGCTTTTATTGTCTCACCAATCTCATATTCAGAATAAAAATGATGTCCACATAAAAAACTAGTTGGAAGTGCCAATCCCAAAACTTTCTTCTACTCATATGTACATTTTAATATTTCAAAAATTATTTACATACGTTAATACTTTAATATTATTAATTCAATACTACACTAACTTTGATTTTATCTTAAATTTCTGCTTCAGTCAACTATTCAGTGTAAAAATGAGTTAATGTGGATCATGACATTTATTATAATCAACAATTTTCCTTTATTCTGTTACCAGCTCAGATATTTACAAATAGGCAGTTTAGCAGGACATGAGTTCCTGTTTCTGCATGAGCCAGTGGACAATAGAATGACAAAGAATCGAGAAAATAACACAAAAAGCATTATCACAATGCTCCTTTCCCACAGAATATTTCCAAATTCAAGGAAGATCTGCTAGTCATAGCCAAAAACATATGCAAAAAATTTGGCTAAATTCTGCACATAATTTTATAAACTTTTTGATGGTACAATAACAAAAATCGCTTTTACAGTGCCTTCTTTCAGCAGATTTTTTTTCGAATTCAAGGAGGATCTGGTGACCATAGCCAAACACTTGCACAAAATATTTGGTTCAGCTCTATGCATAACTTTATACACTTTTCGATGGTACAGTAATGACAAGTTGGAAATTGCATGTGAAGCGTAGCAAATGAGGTGCGTTCGTACTATAAGTTTTAAAATAGTCAGATCTTGCTGGTATAGTAGAGCGTACTTTGGATACAGTATAGTGGTCGAAATCTTTGTGTTCGTGTTTTTATTATACTTCATTAACATATATCTTATTCATAAAATGTGAAGTAGTTTAATATAATTAAAACACTCCCCAAACCATGTTTTCCCATATAACATTATTTAGTAGAATACATTTGTGTGGCCTTGTAATTTAATAATAAATATTCCTTGCATCCCAGATTGTACAGAATGTATATTTTAGTACATACATCATAGATTCATGTCAATTATATTATGTTCAAATGAGTGTAACACCATTAAAATGCATTTGAAACATTTTTTCCCATTGATCGTAACGGAATACATTTGATTGTCCCTGTAATTGATCTATGCATCCGATTTTCATAACATTTGAAATGACTCGACAAAATTATGTAATAATTATACGTTTTAAATTTCAAACGATTAAAATGCATTTGAAACTTTTTTCCCCATTGACCGTAATGTAACGGAATCCTTTTGATTGTCCCTGTAATTGATCTATCCATCCGATTTTCATAAAATTTGAAATGACTCGACAAAATTATGTAATAATTATATATTTTAAATTTCAAATGATTTGGTTGGATAGTTTTTGCGTTGTTATATGCGGACAGACAGACAGGCAGACAGACGGACAGACAGACAGACTGACTGAGCGACAACAATAGGTGCTACATATTTACATAATTACGAACGCACCTAAAAATGGCACAAAAATTGCTATTACAACACTCCCTTTTGGCAGAATATTTCAAAATTGAAGGAGAACCTGCTTGTCACAACCAAAAACATATACAAAAAATTTGGCTCAATTTTATGCATATCTTCATACACTTTTTGATGGTGTAATGGCGACATACGGACAGACAGACATTTTATAAAAAACATGCTTTCTGGAATCTCTGATCTCTAAAACTTGTAGATCCATTTAAAACCAGAAGTCAGAAAAAATTTCGATTACAATACTTTCTTTTATTGAAAACAGAAGGAAGTAAAAATAATTAAAAAATAGTCAAAAGTCGTATAGATAGCAAAATCAACAGAAGTGGGTGGATGTTCTAAAAGTTGGATGTCTTTTTTTAAATTCAAGGATTTCAGCTATAATTCTTGTAAAAGAAAAAAAAAAAAAAAAATGCATTATCATGGTGAAGCATGAGTTCCTTAAATTTATCTCTTGAAGAATTTCTGTAAACCACTTGAATGCAATTGTATGAAATCGATTTTCATTTCTATATGTTAACTGTAGACATTGAAAATATTCTTCTTTATTTAACCCAATTTTAAAATTATAGAAAATTATAGCTTGATATTTGTCTTGCAAGAACTGCATTTTATTATTATTATTATTTATTTATTATATGATAGCTTAATTGCAATTATTGTCAGCAGTTCAATTTAAATATTCTACCAACAACTTTTGAAAAACTTTTGAACATATTATCTGTCCTTGTCTCAAAAATTTCATTGTTCCATGGTATAATTTATGTTTGTGTTTATTGGACTGAATTTTGTTTAAAAGATTGCTTAACCCTCACACTGACAAGCCTATATTAATACATTCACTAGGCTGTAGGTTTTACTGCAAAATAAGCATTATTAGAAGTAATATAATCCTATGGATTTAAAGTATTTTTAATACATTGAACAAGAATGACATTAATATTCATAATTAAGTATTTTAATATAATGTTGTGAGAATTATCTTTTCTTAACATCTAAAACAAACTACAGAGAAAACAACATTACAATTATGCGCATTTGCTAAATTGTCAGAGATTTAAACAAGTATATGTTACACAAGATCAGAAACATAGGTTTATTTAGCAAATTTTAATGTATTTCAATCGCACCAATTTCATGTTTTTTTTTTTTTTTTTTTTTTTTTTTTTGTAAGTAACGCATTTATAACTATATCATAGATTTTACACATACTAACACTAACATGTGAAAAATAAAAGTCAAAGTCAAAACTATGATCATGCTATGTACACTACATCAAAAAATAATACTGTAATTATGATCTTATATAACACATTTAAACCATCTTCAAATAAAAACCAAGCAGGCGCACAAAAAATATGAATAATTAAACATCTTAGAATAAAAGAACAGCATTAATTAGAGTAACAAGGGTCTATAAAGAAAAAATACTGTTTTATTTCTTTATAGACCCTTTATATATAGAAAGAGAAATCTTTCTTTCTATTTCTTTATAGATTTTTTTTTCTTTTTTTGTACATACTATATTTTGTGGGAATAACACCATACTTACTTAAAAAATAACTAAAAAACTAACTTAATGCCAGATATAACACTGCATTATGTATATCTGTCATGTATAATGTCACATTAGTTATTAAGAAATTATATCATCAAGTTTAGAGCAATTAATTGAAATTACTAACTGGTGGACATAAGTATTTTGACCATCTGTGGAATAATTTTTTGAATTTTCAGTGTACCATTTGGTACTTTAGATGATCGGTAGAGGCATAAAAAACAATTAGAATGACAGTCGTAATTCAAAAAATCCAATTTTTGAATGGTGACACTTTTGAAGCAAGGATATGATCTGTAGACTTGCCTTACAGATTTACAAAATATTTGTAAAATATATGTAAAATATTATCATATACCAACTATCAACAGGTGTATATATATAAACAAAATGTGCCATTTTAATACGCAATAAAATAAAACAAACAATATTACAAATAAATAAAATCAATACTATTAATATGCATATTATGAATGTTAAGTATACAGCAAGTATACAGTAAGTATACTTACAAATATACAGCGTATAAAGCAAGGATTTATTCACTGTGACATGAACTTGACAAAAAAAAAAATTATGAGTTTTATGCAGGATGACAGAACCTTCTGTTAAAGTTTTGAATGTTTCATAAAAAATTTATTTTGCCAAAAAATGTATACAAATGATAAACACATATAAATGACAAATAGTAGAATGGCAAAAAAAGCACAGCTGAAATAATTAAAAATGAGGCACGAAAGAGAAAATGATATACAGTCAGTCAGAAAAATACAGCTACCTATGAATTTTCAAAAAGAAATGGATTTCTAGAAGCTTAAGCATGCAAAAAAGATTATAAATGATCATTCCATCATGTAATCCTTGAATTATGCAAATAAAACTAGCTGTATTTGCATTGATTTTGTTTTGCAGCAGTTACAAATTAATTTTACATTAAAAATTCCAAACTTTAAACTTACATAATTACTAAACTATTTATTCAAAATAAATAAATGAAAATAAACAAATGTGATGTTAAAATTAGGCGGCTGCATTGAAAATTTCAGTTTGGCGCATTTACACTATGCATATAATTTATGTTTTTTCTGCAATCTTTTGAGGAAATTGATTTTTTCCCACACTTCTTTTGACAGAACTTACATTTTTTCTGTGCTTGTTTGACAAAATTGATTTTTTTTGGTGACCATTTGGCAAAATTTGTGATATTTTTTATGTCTGAATTTTTGAACTGATGACTGATTTTTTTTTTTTTTTTTTGTTAATTTTTCGGAAGAGAATCACATCTAGTTATTGGTAATGTAAGAACCTCACCAACAGACAATTATTATTAAATTATTATAATTTTTTTTTCATCTTTTAAAACTACTTGCATTACATGATAAAAAAAAAAAAAAAAAAAAAAAAAAAAAAAAAAAAAGGCTTTTTGAAGAATCTTTTTTCATCTTAAAAAAACTTCTACACTCAGAAACTGAGTTACAGTCTGTCCAGGAAGTAATGAAAATGAATTTTTTGTGCCAAACAAAAGACCAAAGGGGCAGAGTTTATGGGCTGTAAATGCAGAAGTGACTGTCAGCTACAGAGTTTGGTGGAAGTCAGTTGGCCTTGAGCCTTTTACAGTGCACATATCACTTGTGAAGCAGACACTTGTTTGAAAGTGGCATAAGGTTTTCAGAATGCAGCAGAGTGTCAAGCAGCGATACATTAAAATAGCAAATAAAGCCTTTGCATAAAAATGTATAAGGATAGAAAACCAACATCTAGAAATGTACAAATAATGTATGAAAAAGTAACAAACAGCCGTTTTGAATCTACTAATGAGATCCTTCATCAGTGCATGACTCAGATTGCTAGAAAAAGCAAAGTGACGGAGAAACATAAACTTATATACCTGTTACGGGAGCAAACACACCAAAAAACAGCCAGTGCACAGCAATACACCTTAAAATTTTGTGCAAAACTAAATAAATTGGCTACTGAGACACTTGTCTTATGATATATGTGAAGGATTATTTGCCCAAGGCGCAAGTATTTAGGTAGCACAAAGGCTTTAAAGAAGAAGAGGGGACATCGATGATGAACGATGCACTGGGTGTCCATCAAGTACTCCTACTTCAGACAAAGTGGCTAAAATTACAACACTTTTGGACTCTGATTGTCAAATGAATATCTGAATGATTGCAAAGACATTGGAACTAAAAATTGATTGTGCATCATATCAGCATACAAATGTGAAAAATCTGTGTCATGCTGGTTCCAACACATCCTTCTAAATGACTCAATTCCTGGAAAAACACAGTGTCACAATGCTGTCCTAACCACTGTACAGCCCCGGTTTGTCATTGCCAGACTTTTTACATTCTCTCAATTAAATTTCAACATAAAAAATCATTTGACAATTTGCTGAACTTTCAGAAAAATGTAACACATATTCTGAGCAGCATTCTAGTAAAACTTTCAGACAAGCATAAAGGGATGGCAGAGCCATTGGCAATGCTGTATTACTGCAAAAGGAGTCTATTTTGAAGATTATTAAGCATCATTATATTCAAATAAATGAATGTTATGAAATCAATCTCATTACTGAGTGGACAGATCCAGTAAGATAAAATATAAAATTTTTCAGGTCTAATGATTGAACAATAATAGGAAAAGCATGGCATAAACCAGCAGTAGAATTGATAAAAAAAAGTTACTGATCCCAAGGTCCGGTAAACATGAAAGTTTACTGATGCAGTCATAATCCCTGGTCCACTACATAAAGTTCTATTGAATACCTTCAACCCACTGAGTGACACCTGTTACAAATCACGTGTGAATGAAGAGAAAGGGCGCCGTGCAGTCGGCGATGGAAACCCAATGACGCAATGTTTTGCTAAAAAACCAGAAGTTGCTCCGAATTCATGATGTGAGCAGTGATAGAAATTGGGAGATAAAAGGCAGGCGTCAGATGATGACTACTGTAAAAATCTTAGGCATCAAATTCAGATTTTTAGTTGCAGTTTCTAAAATTCAAATTAATATTACTGAAGTACTGAATATAATTTAGGAATAATTCTGACTAAAAAAATTTTGAAATTCGTATAAAATTTTCTAAAAGGTTGCAACAGAGACGGGAGAAAATTCCAGTCCCAGTACTGTTTATTTTTTTTTATGCCTATTTTACAAAATTTGTGATTATCGCCATCTTTCAACGAATTTAGCCATTTTTTCACGATCTTTCGACGAAACTTGCCATTTTTTTACGATCTATTGACGAAACTTGTCGTTATTTTCGCGATTTTTTGAAGAAACTTACCAGTTTTTTGCAATTTTTTATGAAACTTACCTGTTTTTTCACGATCTTTTGACAAGCTTTGCCATGTGTTTTCGCGATCTGTTGACGAAATTGGCCGTGTTTTTTCGCAATCTTTTAGCGATACTTACCTTTTTTTTCTCAATCTTTTTTCGAAACTTGCTGGTTTTTTTCGATATTTTGACAAGTTTTGCCATTTTTTTTGCGATTTTTTGATGAAACTTGCCTTTTTTCACAATCTTTTGGCGATAATTGCCATTTTTTTTATGAAACTTCCAGTTTATTTGCTATTTTTTGACGAAACTTGCCGTTTTTTTCGCGATTTTGTGACGAAATTTGCCGATTTTTTAAATCTTTGCCATGTTTTTTCGCAATCTTTTGACGAAATATGTCATTTTTTGCGATTTGTTGACAAAATTTAACGTTTTTCACGATTTTTCTTAAGAAATATAGGGTGGTTTGGTAAAACCACTGGACCTCAAAGTGTAAAGAAAGACAAACAAGATATTGACTTCTGAATAAAAAATGGCTAAGTTAAAAACTAAACTATTTATTTAATTAAAAACATAACAAGTGAACTAATCCTTGTTATTTGCAAAGGCATAAACTAGTGATATACTGCAGTACAGATCACCACATTGTAAAGCAAACAGAAGAGAGAGACTCAGCTCTTCAACAGTACTTATATAGTGCTTTCAAGCAGCTCAAAGCATGCGCAGTCTCAGCATCCAATCAGGAGCGGCACGTGGCGATGATGTAACACATATGTAATGAATAGACACTTCCTGCAACCAGAGTTACATCAGAAGATAGAAGGAACTAGAAACATGAGAGATTGTTTACATTAGACATCGCGCATCGGCGATATTATGATCGATGTGCTAAGCAGGAAAACTAAGAATACATCTCAGGGACGCAAGACCTAAGTAATATGCAGATGAAAGATTAACTTTTTCACAACAATTTTTTGTCGAAATTCATATTTTATTCCACAATCCCTTGAAAAAATTGGCAATTTTTCTTAGAACGATTGACTAAATTGATTTTTTTTGGCGACCAATTCTCGAAAGTTGCAATGCATTTTATGTCCAAATTTTCGGATTTATGATCGATTATTTGCAATTTTCGGAAATGATTACCTTAATTTATCAGAAAATTTGGACTATAATAATCCTTGACATTACTTTTTAGAAAAGTCAAATACTTATTTTTATTTAAAATTATAAAAATTAATTTCTAAGATTATAATAATTGCAGCAACTGTAAAACTGGTGTAAAGCTTTCCTAATTATTGTTATATTTAGAAAGTAATAGAAAAATCCAGAATTTTCCTTTTCGTCATGGTGCCGAAACCCGGGAAATTGGAATAATTAATATGGATTAAACTAGATTTCCCGATTCGGCAGTTTGATTTCAAGATTACCGGACAGAAACACGAAGAAACTCTAATTTCGGCAGAAAAAAGGTACTGTAATTCTTTATTTCTAAGCATGAATTTAGAAAAATTAAAGGCTAAGAGTAAAGTGATGTAATCGGCCGTAACAAAATTAATAACAAAGGCTGAGTCGTTTATTGAAGATATTGATTTTGAAAATAAGGATAATATTGATCAGCTTTCAGAATTTTTGAATAATTTGGTGGAAAAATAATTAGAATTAAAGGAAATTAATTTGAAAATCAAAGAATTGATCACTAATAATACGATTTTAGAAATGGAAGTTCAAAATAGTATCGATTATAATGATACTATTAATGAAATGAAATTTAAAATAAAAACAAATTTGAAGAAATTTAAAAATGATGTTGAATCAAGAAATTCTAGTTCGTTGTCAAACGCTAGTACGATTCCTTATGTTAGTGCACGATTGCCAGCTGTAAATTGGCCAAATTAAATATTCTGAATTTTAAAGGCGATCCTAATACATTTCTTCAATTTATCAATAGTTTTAAAAATACTATTGATGTTAATGATAATTTGACAAAAATAGAAAAATTAATATATTTAAAATCATTTTTGTCTGGTGAAGCCCATAAAACAATATCTGGATTAGCCCTAACAGAAAATAATTATGATAACTCGCTAGATTTACTAGAAAAAAGGTATGGTAAAACGGAAATTTTAATTAGCGGTTTTATAAATAAACTATTAGAAATTGAACCCATCAGGTTGTGCTCGAATACAAAAATGTTGAGATTTGTATGATGAATGCGAAATAAGCATTAGAAATTTGCAGGCGATAGGAGTAGCTACGGACAGTTTTGGGTATTTACTAATCCCTATCATTTTAAGGCAATTACCTCATAATTTGGTAATTGAATTTCAAAGGAAAAAGGATAACGAAAAGGCGGGGTATGTTAATGAATTAATGAAATTTATAAAATTTGAGATTGATTCAAGGGAAGTGGCAACTGTTATATCAGGAAATTCCTTTAAAAGTCCAGAAAAATCTCGATGGGAAAAAAATGTTCCTAATAGAACAAAAACTAATTTTTCCACTTCAGTTGCGCTGAACACGGTCGTAAAAAATGTTTGTGTATTTTGTAATTTGAATCATAATAGTTTAAAATGTAAGGAAATGACGCATGAACAAAAGCATTATAAGTTAAAAAAAGCAGGAAAATGTTATTAATGTTCACGTATAAAAACATTTCATATTTATTTACTTAGAAGGTGTCACAAATAAAATTAAATTAAAGAGTTGACAAGTTTCGGTTCATTAATAAGAACCGTATTCATAACATATAAAATCAGTAGAAAATTAAATGACACTGGATATAAATATAATTTAAAAATCAAAACAAAACATTGCACCCGCTATGATCGTGATTTTATTTGTGACACCTTCTAAGTAAATAAATATGAAATGTTTTTATACGTGAATGAAAAAAGGTGAAGTGATATTGTTTTAGTTTTTGAAAAAAGAAAGCTAACAACAGTTTTAACGTTATTAATGTTTTTATAAGAATCACCTATTATCTTTGTGTAAATCTTCCTTTTCAAACATTGAAATGGAATGTAAGGATAAAATCGTTGTGAACTCGGTTATTAATTGGGAAAGAATCATCAACATTAATAGATATTCTAATTTAAATAAACTTTTGAGAATAACAGCCTATGTATTGCGTTTCATAAATTTGACTAGGCATAAACAAGATAATCGAAACACTTTAACACTGGAAGAATTTCGGGAAGCGGAGAACTATTGGATAAGACAAGCTCAAAATGAAATACACTTTGCAGAAATCAAATGTTTGGAAAAGGCAAAACCTCTTCCTAGAGATTCTAGCATAATGGAATTAAATCTTTTTCTGGATGCTGAGGGCATCTTACGTGTTTCCGGGCAACTTGCAAAATCTAACAACTTGCTAGAAAATGAAAAACACCTGATTATTCTGACGTCCAAAACTAAATTAGCTGAGTTAATTATTTGGAATGCACATGAGAAAGTGTACCATTCATCAGTTGCACATACACTTGTCGAAATCAGAGAAAGGTTCTGGATGCTAAAGGCTAGAAAAACAATAAAGGGTCTATTAAAGAAATGTGTTGTCTGCAAACGATTTTCTGCAAATCCAGGAGACCAGATAGTAGCTCCGTTGCCACCTGATCGTATTGAACAGTCTCCACCATTTAATATTCTAGGATGCGACTTCGCAGGTCCCTTATTCATAAAAGATAAGACAAATAAACAATATATTTTACTTCTTACCTGTGCTGTTACTAGAAATGTTCATTTGGAACTGGTAGACAGTTTATCTACACAAGTCTTTTTACTCGCATTTAGTAGGTTCATAGCTGGACAGGGTTTATGCTCCATAATTTATTCCAACAATGCACATACATTTAAACATGCTAAACTAGAATTAAAGAAACTTTGGACCTTAGTAGCTCATCCAGAGATGAAAGAATTTTTTGCTTCCCATAATATCAAATGGAAATACATAGTAGAAAAAGCAGCTTAGTGGAGTGGTTTCTATGAAAGGATGGTGCGAAGTATTAAAACAGCCCTACGAAAAATGCTAGGCAAAACATCATTAACTTGTAACGAGCTGCCCACCATAGTAGCTGAAATAGAAGGCACTATAAATTCCAGACCCATCACTTACATGAGTGATGAAAGCCAAGACCCCCTACCATTGTGCAAAACTCATTTTTTGATAGGGAGAAGAATAACTTCTCTCCCTCCAGCACGCCTGCACCTTGACTCGAATTTCTCCTCTAGGAAAGAATTGCCTAAATCTTATAATTATCGAGAAAAATTGATGAGGTTGTTTTGGTTCAGATGGAAGGGAGAGTATTTACTAAATTTGAGATCAGCCCACCAAAGTATAAACAAAACTAATATTCCCCAATTTAACATAAATGATACTGTCTTAATAAAAGACGATAGTTTACCCAGAAATTTCTGGCATTTAGGTAAAATTATAGAAACTTTTTCTGGAAGAGACGGCAAGGTGAGGGCCTGCAAAATAAAAACTCAAAAATCTGTTTTGAGAAGACCTGTGCAATTACTCTATAATTTAGAGATCAGTGACAGTTGACTGTTTTTAGTGAAATTTGCATTGTAATATTTTCTTTTATTATTCTAGTTGAAGTGTATGTCAAGAATTCTTAATTTGTCTTAAAGTATGTGCATTCTTATTATATTTTGAAACTTGTATTTGATTTAATGTATCGTATTGCAACATATATTGTGATGAACCCCCCTAAGTTCATGGGGGGACAATGTGTTACAAACCACGTGTGAACGAAGGGAAAGGGAGCCGTGCGGTCGGCGATTGAAACCCAAGGATGCGATGTTTTGGTAAAAAACACAAATTTGTTCAGAATTCATGATGTGAGGAAGAAAATGTTACTTCCTCGTAAAAAATATATCTTTGTTTTATGTAAATAGTTAAGTGTTAGTGTATGTTCAAATATATGTGTGTGATGTGAAATAAAAAGAAAAAATGTCACGTGGATTATCATTTAAAGAAAACAATCACAAACTTCTTGAATATAGCTTCTAGGATTAAAAATATTCTCCAGAATTTTCATTTCCGTCAACACCTGCCCACCTCCTACTAGAATATAAATCAAACTTCTTTTGAAGTTACCCAAAATTTTCTAAATAATAAAATGTAAAATTATAATTTTCTGAAAAAAGTAGACAGTTCATTATCAAAAACTATAAAATTATTAATTATGTATTTTATTTCCGATCATTTATTTCAACTGAATGTAAGGATTAATCCAAATCTTTTTAATATTTATTTTTTCAAATAAAATAAAATTTTGTGGTTTGTGTGTTTGGTTCTGTTATCTCAGGGACAGGAAAATTTACATTTACCTGACAGAGAAAGGGAAAAAAGTTACTGGTCTTGAAAACCACTAAATTTTTTGAATTAGCAGTCCAAATGAAATTTTAGGGGTCTCGGACCACCAAGAATTTCGAATGCTGTAAACAAATGAAAAAGATATTGTAAGAATGAATAAAAAAATAAATGACTGACAATACACTACAAAAAATTATCAAGCCAAAAAATAGATATGGTAATTACTTTAATTCCATTAAAGTTATCCACAGCTAAAACAGTGCTCTTCTGGTTGGAATAACACAGAAAACAATAACCTTTACTTTTTCCCGTCTTTTTATCTCTGATCAAATTTATGTTTTCTATTTCACCATACCTATAATAAAAATAACACATAAATAATCAATAATTTAATGCATTATTTAGAAATTTATTGTTACAAAGCATTATGAGAGAGAAAACAGCAATGATTAACTTAAAAGAAATTTTGAAAGGAATTAGTACTTAAGAATATTAACACCATTCGACAAAATATTAAACAATCATACAATAAAATTACTTAAGAATTTAGTCAAGCATTTTGTTGTTGTTATGTATATGCAAGCAAAATACATCTAATTTAAACCAGAAAAAATATTTTCTTGTATTGTCTTTGTCTTTATTGCTTTATAAATAATTTATACAATTATAGACGTCAAGCAAAATCTTCTTTGCTCACATTGTCAACAAGTAAATTATTTTACATGGTTGAAAACTTTAATTATGAGTATTTGTTTTGTTTTATGTTGGTTTTTCCATTTCTTCTGTTTTTTTCCAGTTTCTTTCACTGTCCTGGAAAAAAACCAACCCTGATCGTGCTTAATGTCATTGAATGTGACCTTCATGATCATCCATTATTGGCATTTAATCTTATAGTTTGGCGATAGTTTTTTGGTCAATGGGATAATCAGGTACTACTGAAAAAAGAAAATTGTGCTTCATTTTATTATTTTGGTTTGTCTGAGACGCTGATTGAACACCCAATCAAAACAGGAAAAAGACATTCATCTTTAACAAAAAATGTAACTCATATGCCGGGTGTCCCAAAAATGAATGATGGATTTTAAAATTCAATAACTTGCAAACGGTGACAGCTATTTAAAAAATTTTTGCAGGAGGGTTATGTATAATGTCAGGAGTTTTTTTTACCATATTTTTTTTTATTTTAGTTCGAATTTCAAACAATAGGTGGTGCTGACGGCGATTGAAAGCCAGATGATCAGTGCTGAGTGAGGCGTCGACCTGGCCTTCAATCGCCATCAGCGCCACCTATTGTTTGAAATTCGAACTAAAATAAAAAATTACGGAAAAAAAACTCCTGACATTATACATAACCTTCCTGCAAAAATTTTTAAATAGCTGTCACCGCTTGCAAGTTATTGAATTTTAAAAACCATCAGTCATTTTTGGGACACCCGGTAAATATACAACTCTCAGCCAGCGATCAACTTTGCTCACAATAAGGGGGAAGGAATTGCTTTATCATGCTATACATAATCTACAAAAAAGAAAGACAAAAAAAGTTTCTAAAAAACTGTGCCAGTCAAAAATCTACTTGCCTAGGGTGAGTAGAATAACGCAATTCCCTATCTCTGATCATAACAGACAACAGCATTACTTATTTTTATTTTGTAACTGATCTAGTTCAACTACTTTAGCACCTATCAGTAATGATCCTGGCGATGCCATCTAATTTCATTGTTTAAATTTCTGCTGCCAGATTTCACCTCTTTTCATATTTCTAGGTTTAGAAAGCTGGTTGTTTTATTTACATACTAATAAATCACAAAGAAAGCCTTCCTACTGCAGAAATTTTTAGTTTTTATTCTAATTCCCTAAGAAATTGTAAGCAAGGAAACTAAGAGAACGTTTGTGGGATTTTTAAATATATTACAGAAAATTGAAAAAATTCATTTTATGACTTAAAAAGTTAATAAAAATTAACAATATTATTACTATTATTTCATAATATATTATGAAATATTAAGTCAGAACTTTCAACCTAAACAGTAGGTATGGTACAAACAGAATCATGTCATATAATTATACAAGTATGAAGGAGATGTAAGTACAAATCATGCATGAAAAGCAGTCATTTTATATCAAAAGCATTATTAATGAACTGGTTAAAACTATTTAAGTGGTACACTTAACAAAATCGTCTATTTAAATTGTACAAAATAACTTAATCTGATATATATATATATATATTTGTGTGTTGTATTTTTCTTAAAACAAAGGAAAAAAAGGTACCTTTTAAAAAATATATTAATTACAATAGTTATCTTCTTTTATAACAAATAGCAATCTCATAAAAAATGTACAAATTTTCAATGGCACATTTAAATTTTTATGCAGGTTGCTACACAAGTCTATTAAAAAAAATTTCCCAACTTTTCACTGACCTTTCCCGATAAAAAATCGGCTTATATATTGTTGTAAAACTTAATGCAATGGACAACTTTAATTTAGATAAATTCTAAAAATACACACTGTATGAATTTCATATTTTTAATTATTTTTTTCATGTTATGCTATATTACTATGTAGTTTGCATAAATTTTACATAATAATTTTAGATTGGATGAATAATTATTAAATTTCTTTATTTTTAATGATGATTGTGATTCTGTAGGAAAACCGTACATAAAAAATTCTCTGACTTTCCCTTGACCACTTTAAAATATTTAAAATTTTCGCTGACATTTTGCCTAAATTTTTGGATTCCTTGACTTTTCCTTGTTTTCCCTGACCTGTGGTAATCCTGTTTTATTTAGAGTTTTAATTAGTAGCATATTTGAATTTATGGTTAACTTCAGAAATTTTTAAATTACAGATACTCTTTCGGTCTGGTGTGCTAATAGTAGTTAGTGTTTTCTTTTAACTGAGTATTATTTTGTTTTAAAAAATGCTTTAATTACTGTTTACATGCAATAATGTTAGTATGTGCCTATGCATTTACTATATGACTTCCTTAACGTTTAGGCATTTAGTAACAATAATAAAATGTTTGCAAAATTCTCATTGCACCATTTGTGATACTTTTATTTTAAACATATAATTCATTCTTTAAATTTAAAATAAAGGTTACTTTCCTGAAAGAATCATCTGTAATAAAGCACAAAAAACATTAGAAAGTTGTAACATCAGTTAAATTTTATTGTAATATAATATTCATGGATGCAAGTTTGAAATTTTGCCAAGACTGAAAATATTTTGACCCTCCTCCCCTCCCCACTGAATGACCACATACGCATGTAACTCGTGTTTTTTCCAAGACCATATGACGAAATTAGTTTTTTCCCCAATCTTTCGCCAAAATTTGAGACTTTTCCACGATTTTAAACCGAAACTTCAGATTTTCTACTATTTTTAGCTGAAACTTGCAATTCTTCTACTGCTTTTAGACAAAATCTGCGATTTTTCTACGGCTTTTAGCCGAAATCTGCGATTTGTCGATGAAATCCAAGTATTTTATAGGGAACTTGCAATCAGCTGATAGACATTGTATTTCAAGTGGAGGTCAGGGTAGTTCTACCAATCAAAACTGCCTATTTCTAGTGTGTGACCTCCAGTATGACGTCAATTGCAACTGCCCTATACGATCTTTTGGCGAAATTTGCGTCTTTTTTGCAATCTTTTGACAAAAATCGCATTTTCCCTGCTATCATTTGATGAAAATTGTAGGGTTTTTTGCAATCATTTCACAAAAATCATGTTTTTTTCTTGATCTTTTGGCAAAATTCGCATCTTTTCCATGATCTTTCGATTAAATTCACATCTTTATTGTGATCTTTTGACAAAAATTGTACCTATTTTGAATTCTTTGACCGGAAATATAGTCTTGTTCGTGATTATTCGATGGAAAGAGCGTCTTTTTCGCGATACTTTGACAAAAACCGCATTTTTCCTGCAATCATTTGATGAAAATCATGGAATTTTTTGCAATCATTTGATGGAAATCGCATCTTTTTCCTGATCCTTTGACAAAATTTGCTTCTTTCCCACGATCCTTCGACTAAATTCATGTTTTTTCCATGATCCTTTGATTAAATTCATGTCTTTTTTGCGATCCTTTGACAAATATTGCAGCTATTTAGTATTCTTTGACCGGAAATAGCATCTTTTTTTCTCGATTCTTCGACAGAAATAGCGTCTTTTTCGTGATTCTTCGACAGGAATTGTGTTTTTTCTGCAACCTTTTGACTAAAAACTCATCTTTTTTGCGATCCTTCGATAGAGACCGTGTCTATTTTGCATTCTTTGGCTGAAATGACGTCTTTTCTGCGATCTTTTAACAGGAATCACATTTTTTTCACAAGCTTTTGATGAAAATCGCACCTTTATTCGCAATTCTTTGATGGTATTAGAGTGTTTTTCGCAATCCTTCAACAGAAACAGAGTGTTTTTGCGATCTTTCGACAGAAATCATGTTTTTTTTCGCAAGCTTTTGATGGCAAATGCATCTTTTTTTTGCAATCCTTTAACAGAAATAGCACTTTTTTCCGCTGTCATTTCACGAAAATCATGCTTTTTTGCCACAATCCTTTGACGAAAAAAAAGTTTTTTCTCCGTGATCCCTTGACTAAAATCTTGTGTTTTTCGCGATCCGTTTCTGTCCTCAGAGATTTTTCTGTCTCGTTTCCGTCCTCGAAAATTTTTGGAATTCCATCTCAGGACGGAAAAACTTGCACCCATGATATCATTTTCTAAACAGCTCCAAAAATTCTTCCTTAGCCTAGTGTGATATGAATATAAATTGAATAGTACGCAAAACAGCAGCATTCGGTATGTTTCTGACAATAATATATTTGTTAAACACTAATAAATTTTTTTTTATATCTAGTGCTAATGTTATTAATGTAAAAGTTTTTTTTTTTATCAAAAAAATATGGACTTGAAAGGGTTAAAAACAAACTATCAAGATCTATTCCCATGACTTGGTATAGCACCACAAAAATTCTATTTGGAAAACAAGGCAAAAATTAGCTTACTTTTCTACTAATTGTTAATGCATCAACTATTAGAACTACTGATACTGATGAAATATGAGGTGCTGAAGCATTAATCACTTGATTAAAATCTTTTACACCCTGCTTATTTAGGTGTAAGAAGTTACTGTTGAAAATTTTATTTTGTTATAATTTCTGTATGGAGACAACACCTTAAGCAATATCCAATTAGCATATTAATTAGCAGAGATTAATATTAAAAATGATCAGAGTCACTTTTTTATTAGTAACAATAACAGTCTCAAATCATTGTATACAATGATTTGGAATAGAATTAGTAAGGGAGATTGGTCCTTTTTCTTTTCTCCAAGACTATACATTAATTATTTTTGTATATTAAAAAAATTGTGTAATTCAGATAAACACATAAATAGGTAAATTCATTAGGTATACTCTATGAGCATACAAGGAATAAGTAAATATATGTAAGTTAAATTAAATTAAACAAAGAAGACAATTAAGCATAAAAAAATATCTCATTCAATAGTTAACAAAACTTATTGAAAACTCATATTAATAAATAAAACACTCACTGTGAGAAAACAGCTATAACATCTCCCTCTGTTAATCCGTATTCTAAACCACCGATAAAAATCCAAGCACTGTCTTTATACATATCATGCCATGATTTCTTGTGAATTGAACCAGTGGCTAATTCAATTTCATTAAGCTTTGTAATATTCTTCACATTTCTATTGGAAAAAAAAAAAAAAAATATATATATATATATAATAAATATGAGCAATGAAAAATAACTAAAATAAATTAATTAGCAGCAAAATAAAAGACAATAAGAAGGAAAATGTAAGAACCTACGGTTTGGTACATACTAGAATAAAGCAGGGTTAGCAAGTTTTTGACAGTGGGCAGTTTTATCCAGTTTAAACTGTCATGTCAAAAACCTCATCAGAAACCTCAAATACTACACTGATTCGTAAAATTTCACATTAAATATCTGTAACACATTACAATATTAAATGTAATATTAAAAATTGACCATTAAAGTATTTATATAATCATTTCCGGAAAAAAGAAGAAAAAAAATATCTGTCATAAATCTGAAAATCTAGCCTGCCTCCAAACTTGCTCAAATAGCAATGCTTCTGCCATCAAGCCCTGCTAGCTCAGCATCAATTGAGAGAGTATTTTCTAACTTTGACTTCATACACTCTAAACTTAGAAATTGTTTGAGTGTAAATAAATGTGCTATAGGATGCTGCGGTATAAAATTGATCCAGATTATTAACTGTAGAAAAGCATTTCTTCGGTTTGAACATTCTAAAAAACAAAAATATTTTATTGCAATTAAAATAATTTAATTTTTTTGTAATTATTAAATCACAGTAATTAATGTTAAATAAAAAATTACTTAAATCAATAAGACATATTCAATGTTATCCTCCTGTTATTAAAATGTTTTAAAGTGCATTACATGTTTTTGGTGGTTTAAGCCAATTTTTGATGCTTGTCATGTCAAAAACCCAATCCTGGAATAAAGCCAAGTCAACTCCTCTTTACTACAGTACCATAAACACACTTTTAGAGAGCATAACACAGGAAATGTGTAAAACAAAAGTGATGAATCGCTCTTTTTTTTAAATAATAGGTACAATTGAATTTTTTAACAATTGTCATGTTCATGTCGAGAAAGAGTCTTGGAGGTTCTAACAAGCTGCAACCCCTCCCCTGGCAAATCTCTGAGATGTTGAAGTAGATTACCCACACCACAGATGGATGGTAGGGGAAGGGTCGCTGAAGAGAAACTTAAGAGAGAAAGGCAGAGAACACTAAACATGAGACAACACAATCAAAATGTTTGGCAGGCTGAGGAGGACATAATATCCATGTTTATTTGATGCTCTCTAGCAGACATTGAGCCTAGGGAATATATAACAGTGTTCGAAATCCTTGGTGGTCCACTGGTCCGAGACCACTGATAATTCAATCAGACCACTAATTTGAAAAATTTAGTGGTCTGCAGGACCAGTGCCTTCTTTCAGGCCCTGAGAGAACCGCAACCGATCGCACATAAGATTTTTTTTTATATTAATCAGTGATGCCGCGGACGCGCTATAACGCATAAATTATGTAAAAAATCGGCGATAAGGACGCAAAAAAAAAAATAGCTCTTACGCGTCCCACAAGATGCGTAATTCGTTAAAGAATCGCGAAAAAACAGCAAATTTCGTTAAAAAATCACGAAATAACGACTAATTTCCGGCAAATTTTGTCAAACAATTCTCAAAAAAATGGCTAATTTCATTCCAAAACCCAAAAAAAGGCAGATTTCTTTAAAAGATCGCGAAAAAAACGACAAATTTCGCCCAAAATAGTGATAAGATGGCAAATTTTGTGAAAAAAATCATGAAAAACGGTAGATTTTTTCAAAAAGTTGCGAAAAAAAGACAGATTTTTTCAAAAAATTGTGAAAAAACGAAAAATTTTGTCCGAAAATCGCGATAAAACGGCAAAATTTGTCAAAAAATCACAAAAAGCGATGAATTTTGTTAAAAAAATCGCTAAATAACAGCTGATTCCCAGCAAATATCGTCAAAAAATTCGCGAAAAAATGGATAATTTCATCTTGAAACCCCCCCCCCAAAAAAAGACACATTTCTTTAAAAGATCGCGAAAAAACAGCAAATTTCGTCCAAAAATCGCAATAAAATGGCAAATTTTGTCAAAATAATGCGAAAAACGGAAATTTCGACAAAAAAGCACGAAAATAAATAAATAAATAAGTGAAGCCGGGAGAGAATTTTTCTGTTTTAAAGACTAATTTTCCTGCTTCAAAATTGTTGTTGCTGCTCCAAAAACTGATTTTCCTGCTTCCCAATCGTTTTTTTTTTCCCTCCAAATCTTTCCGAGTGAATGCGTTTCCTGAAAGCACCATTTCATTAAGCATCATTTGAGTATGTACCATTTACTCAACAAAAATATCCCTTTTTTCAGCAAAAATGTCTTTTTAAGTAAACCTGTCTTGTCCCATTTTAAAATGGGGCAGACAATAGTGATACTTGTTATCTTCTACACTCAAATAAGCATTATTTTATAATTAAATTTGTATCTTGAGTATTTATTCTTCAAAAAGTACAGAAAATTTCTCTTAAATTAATATTGGTTTTAATTATTTATTATTATTAAAACAGTTATTGCATTTTATTTTTCTTGTGGAAATGAACAAGTTAAATTTTTGGGTCGAAAAATATGACTTATTATTAGCGGGGACCCGCTTCTGTAGAAAAGGGACCCAGAATTTTTCAAGTCCAGCTGCATCACTGACACTAGCTATAATTCCACCACTCTGGCTAAAATCTGGAAAAAAAATCGAAAAAAATGTGCATTAAACCTTAGTCAGCTGAAAAAAGTAATGGGAAATAAAATATCTAATTAATAATTTGATAGTTTTTCTTTACGTACTGTTTATTTAATTTTTAGCAAATTATAATTTTACATTTTATTATGCTGAAAATTTTGGACAAATGCAAAGTAAGATTGGTTTATTTTCCAGGGTGGGGGGAAAGCCACTCTAAGTGGTTAAAATTATTTAATAGAATTTTATGTAGCGGACCAGTGATGAAGTCTGCAGACCAGTAAATTCTCATGCTTACTAGTCCTTGGGACCAGTGACTTTTTTTTAGGAATTCTAACGCTGTATAATGAATTATTAACTTGTAAATATTTTTGTGTTAATGTAATTAAATGTTTTTTTTTTTTGTTTTTTAGAGGCATGTCCTATTATTTCGTCTCACCAGTAATATTTATTATCAGGAACCACTACAGGTGAAAATTGGATATTGAGTTAGTAACCAGTGGACAATAGATTCAGTTTTGTTAGTGGCCACTATAATGCTTCAAATTTCTTGATATTTTGGTATATTATAATCGTCAGGGGTGGGGAATTTTTCCATATTCTTACCAGCCAAGGAATTATTTCACTAGCCCGCAAGATGCAACACACACGCCGTTGAAAATAGTTATGACAAAATCGCACGCGATTACAGACAAAATTACTATTAATACAATGCACTTTCATAATTCTTTTTTCTATAATATTAGGAATTATACATAACAGAGGTAAGATTAATATTAGATAGAACTTAATGCCATATTTACACTGTAATAATTTGGAAAGTTAAAATATCTAGACTAAAAAAGTGTTTCTGATAATGTGCCTATTGCCCACAGTTTTTCAAAAACTAAAAATGCACTCGCCTTGTGAGAAAATCCACTCGCCAATGGCGAGCAAAATGATGTATTTCCCCACCCCTGATAATCGTGGTATACATATTTTTCTACAAAAAAAAAAAAAAAAATAAAATAAAATAAAAAATAAATAAATAAATAAAAAAAATAAAATAAAATAAAAATAAATAAAATAAAAATAAAAAATGTTATTTGGATTTTATTTAATAAGTAATGTGTTATTCATATACTATACAATAAGTAAAATCTAAGTTGATGAGCATATTTTGCAGGATTAAAAAGTATCCCTCGACGAAAAATAATTGCTGAGCATGTTGCAGAAGTTGAAATATTGAAGATACTGAAATGTTTTTAAGTATACTTGTATCCAGTGATGAAAAAAGAAATCAACTGCTTGAAATGCATGTGGAATCCTGATGAATATATTTTGCAGACTAGCACTATTTCTTGAAAAATTTGTTTAAATAAAGAGCAAGCACATGGGGAAATGCCGAAATTTTGAAAATACAGCTAGGTGGCTAAAACCTGCTTCCATCCGATAGGGTAAAAAATTAATCAGTTTGCTAATTAGATTTAATCAAAGTAAAGGTGCATGTTTTCATGAAAAAAATCTGTATTTCACTTCACGATCGGTAAAAAATTTTTTGTCACTTAGCGAGAGGCGACTAGAATGATAATTGATTGCTGTTTTTCTAACTGCCATTTTTACAAGTTTAACTGCCATGTGGCGAGTAGTGACCGTTAATTTGCCACCGTTAAGAAACAGCCCACTGTATAATACTTAAACTCAAAAGGCATCTGTGCTGCAGGAAATGTCCATTTTTTTAGCATAAGACTTCTTGAAAAAGTGACCTAGTTCAAATAACTAATTTTCATTTAACTTGCATGGAATATGCACTTTCACAGTTTTAAATAGAATTTTTGGTATTTAATTGAATCACTTTGTTGAATGAAATCCGATTCAACAAAACTGCGGATTTCGAAATAAGGCAAAATGTTTAAATATTAAGTTTGGTTTTGATTCATATAAGTGGCAATTAAAGTGCTCTTTCTCAGTTCTGAGAGTGGTTTTACTCCCCCCCCCCCTTACCTGTGCCACTGGATACAGATGATAAATTGACCAATATTAATTCCATCGATGTTGATCTTATTACATTCATTTTAATTAAAATATAAATCTTTTATTTTTTAAAAACACATAAATTTAACACATTTAAATTGCACTTCTTTCAATCACTTATTTAAAAATAAATAGTACCATAAACCAAAATATTTTAACTCAACATCAAAGTACTGTTCCCAATTTACAAAAATAAAAAAAGTGCGGTGAGGGAAAGTGAGGGAGAGGCGGACTATAGGAAAAATCTGCGCATAGCTAAGTTAAAAGTAATTTTAGCAGTTTTTTCAATTTGTTTTAAAAATTTTACTTTTGATGCACTTTTTACATAGAAATGTAACCGCAAAATTAATTAAACAGTGTTATTAGAATAATGTAATACAGTTAAAAAATAACAATGATTATTTTTTTTTTTTCTAATTTTTAAAGATTTTGGTGGCATATTCACCATAATTCAGTAGGACGTGGAAAATGTTGATAACAAAATTGCTACTTTTGAATCTAATAGAAAATGTAATTTAAATTAAAACAACATTTAAAATTAAAATGATTTTATGTAACTTACGTTAAAGGATTCATCCTCAAATTAAAATTCAACAGCTAAATATGATAAAATAACCTTAAAATACACAATTCTCGTACAGAAAGAGAAAGTAAACAATTAAAAGATTCAAGATTCAATTCATTCTCATTCTCTGATTCAAATTCACAGAAACGAATCCTTCGTGAATTAATGAATTTTAATTTAATTTGAAATGCTTAAAATGCTCTGTTTTTATCCTTGAGATGGGTACTATTAATTTATATATACGTATTTTTAGTTTTCTTTGCAGTAAATCCTATATTTCTTACCAGTACATTATGTTTAACATCTTAACAGCCAACGAACCAATACTCAGACGAGTATTTGCATGTTTATAAACCAGTCAACCAATCTCAGAAGTGCGATTGATTGTTTACATAGAGGAATAGATTACTATTTATTACTAGATTATATTTAATCTGTGGATTGTTTATTTACTAATTTTTTTCGCGATTGCTGTCCTTTCGTCATCTATCCTGCCCTTTCGTCGTTAAATCACCTGCTCAGCTAATCATATTACTTTTTCCTTGGATGTAAAATTTTTGTTTACATATATTGAGTATAAAAGGTCTCTTAACGTTTATGTTATGCCTGAAAATAACGAAGAAGAAGAAAATCAGAAGTATAAAAAGCCTTGTTCAGGCGTTAAACAAGATTTAATTGACTGTCTCATGTCTACTGATTGTGTTCAAAAAGTAAGAAATTTTATGAAGTTGATATAAATGACTTACATTTCATTTGTAATAATTAGGGATGCACCGAATAGTGATTTTGGCCGAATACCGAATATTCGGGCGACAGCTGATCCGAATACCGAATATTCGGCAAGCCGAATAGTAATTGTTGGACCGAATACCGAATATTCGGCTTTCCAAATACTTTTTATGCTTCAAAGTTAAAGGTATTAAAATGTTACTTTTTAAAACAATTTTACATAATGTTTTAAGAGAAACTTATATTTTGATTAGCAAGAGTTTTTTATAAGAACATTTAGTATTGAAAAAATTCTGCCTTTATTTATTTAAGAAGCACAATAATGAGACTTTAATTAATAAAATTTTTAAAATTTCATGAATTCTTCTTCGAATCGAAATAAGCATTTTAAAATCAAAGAGAAATAATGAAAAAATGGTTGAAGAAAAACTGTAGTGTCTCATAATTGTTCTTTTTAAATAACTCATGGCAAATTTTTTTCAATATAAAGTAAAAGTACTTTTAATTTAATTCTGAAAAAAGGAATGTCTAGATCATAATTATTTTCTTATGAATGGTGGCATTTTCTATTCTTCCCATCATATCATATTTTACAGAAATCAAAGCATGCAAGTTGAAAATATAGTTATGGTATCTTATTTATTGTTAATGCAACGAACGAAAACACAAGTTTGACCTAGAATGAGATGAAATACAATGTACTTATGACTCAATAAGTTGATTATGATTATGGTTTCATGAACACAAATTGTCTGCCTTGATAGCTATTACTAATCTCAAAAGTTTTTCTCTCTTGTTTAGGGATTTTTATTTGGGAAAAGCAAGAAACAGATTTTTTATTAAATAAAATTTAGGAACTTGCATCTTCACTTGCATCATTTATTCCTAAGGAGAATCCTAATAAGTCACCATTTTAATCCTTCTTCTGGTTAATTTTCTTAAGTTATACTTTACAAACAGCAAATAAATAATGTAAAAACATTCTATTTTATTTAAATATGATTTTTTTCATATTATTTTAAATATATTTATAAATTGACAGTTAAAAGTAGAAGTTGTGAAAAGTTTTTAAAAATGTGTTTTAAAATGCTTTATTAAGTATTGGATTTGGCCGAATACTTTGATATTCGGCTTAACCGAATAGTTTGATATTCGGCCTAACCGAATATTCGGTAACATGGCCGAATACTGAATATTCGGTGCATCCCTATTAATAATCTTGTCAGCATCTTAGATGAGTTCTCTTATCAAGTATATTTTTCTCATTCTTCGTTTAAAGTTATACACAAAAACTAAAATTGTCATCACAGTTAGGATGTGTGTCTGGCAATATTTTAACTTTCCAAAAATTCAGATTATTATTTTAAGAAAAATCATTTAAAAAAAAAAGTAATTTTAATTTTCTACAATTCCATTAATATATCAAATTAATCCAGTATTCTCAATTTAAACATCGTAGCTTCCCTATTTGACATAATAGCAATACAGTAGACTCCCTCAAATCCGCACAGCTTGGGACCAGAGGTTTTGCGGATTTTAGAATTTTGCAGATTTCTGGTCATTGCTCTGTTTACAATTTTTAAACAGTAATTTGAATGTAATTAATAATACAATCAATAGTATAATGAATGCTTACAATATACTAAAATATTAAAATAAGTAATAAACTAAAATAATAAAAATTTAGACAATTTTTAAAATGATTAAAATACTAAAAGCAAAGGTCAAGTTAATAATCATTAATGTACAATTAAATATTCATTACAAATATGAAATGTGTTTTTCCTAAATTATTCATTAAAACTTGCCCCATAAAAGTACATTACTAATTCACATCAGGATCATAAAATAATGAAGCTTTATTTCAGGTTTAGACAGACTTAATAACTAAAAAAGCTTGATTATAATACATAAGTATATGTGGTAAGATTGTGATTACCAATGATATCAGCAATATCTTTATTTTTTCAGAAATAAATTATTCTTTCTTCATGAAAAAACATCAATTCAATAACCTTAATAAAAATTACAAATTAAAAAATGTATGGAATTGATATAAACACTTAAAAAAAGAAATTTTGCACCTATATATGAACTGACTGTTTCATTGTTTACATCTGTAAAATATGTGCGGATTTTAGAGAGTTGTGGATTTTAGGAGTGCGGATTTGAGGGAGTCTACTGTATATAAAATAATATTTTTCTAAATTATTTTATTATTAATTATTCATTCTTAAAACTATATTAATCAATCTTATTTTTAAATACAAATTATTTTAATGTAATCGCCCGGTCTTTTAAGCATATAATTCGCAATTTATGCTATTTCAAAAATTAAGCTTAATCTCTGTATTTTTTTATGACGATCGCTGTCTTTTCAAATTCGCGCATTGCCATTTTTTCTCTTGCATCGTCCGTTTTGGCCAGGCATGAGTCATCATGCTTGAGATTGTTCCGGACGCTTCTAGTAACTTCGATTTTAACACCTCCCACGTAAAATTAGGGGAATCCCCCCTGAAGAAGATTCTAGAAAACTCTTCTGATTGGCTGACAGTGGCGTCGCAGACAAGCGCTGAAATTTTGGTGGGCGATTCGGGTCAGATTTAGATTTTTGCCAGAGAGAGAAGGTTGGAGAAAATAGATTGGGGATTTTCCCCGCTTGGCCTCTGGGCCAGGCATCGGCAAAGAGATTCCTTCAAGATGCAGTGGCGTAGGTTTTAAATTTTTCGGCGGAAGATCATTTATCAAGTTTTACTCTGAGAATTTTTCCAGTATACTGGCTTCTATTACTACAATTAATATACGTTAAAGTACCTCCAGCCAAACAGCTTGAAAAAATTCTTTTTCTGCAACGCTAAATAGAGGTTGTAATTCCATTTATCTCAATCCTACCTGTCTGAACAGTTTGCTGCAAGCTCCACAGTTTCCAATCTTAGGTAGCGGTCGTCGTTCACATCTTTCTAGATGAAATGTGCTAATTTACCACAGGAAGTTTCTCAAGAGGATCAACGCCAGACGTTGTCCTTCTCTGATGCTCGCTTCTAAAGGATTTATTTCATCATAAAGATCAACGGTGATCATCCGTACCTAGTTAACTTGACTTCAGAGACTGTTAAGAGGATGGACATTATCTTAGAATATTAACACGGACATTCACAGGACTATAATATGAACATTCGCCAGAAAATATTTACGTTTAAAATGAAGTTTATTTTTATTAGTGTAACGAAGTTCATGGCCATGCACTACTGCACATTCTGATACCTACAATGAATAAAATTATTAATTTGCAGTAAAAAATAGTGTCTTTTTGTGTACGTTACAGTTTGGGGTGAGTGTTTTATTTTTTTACTTTTCCTTTTTTTCAGGTATTCTTAAACAGCATGTTGAAATAATTGATTTAATTTAACTTTTGGCACAACGCTTTGTTAGCCACTTTTCGACACGTGCCGCTAGCTGTATTTGAGGGGTCTGCTTCCCGGCAATATATTATTTGAGCTGACTCGTCTGTTTTGATGAGTTTAGCTGCCGAAATATTGCTTGGATCAGTTTCCCCAAATACAGTCATAGCAATCACGATAATGCTTTAATTGCACATATCCTGCGTTAAAGGGAACTTTTTTGTTGGTTTGCATTGTTTATTAACCCCATGAGCATGTTTCTGCCAAATTTAAGACCAAAATAAAGCAAAAATTTAATATTTTGTTTGCTAAGATCTCTTACCACATTTGTCGTTGATAGTCCACATTTGATGTGATTAGCACATTTTTTGTTGTCATTAGATATACCAAACCTTTATATGCAGTGTCAAATGCTAAATTCATTGGTTACAAGTTTCCCTACATTTGAAAAAGTAAGCATCAAAATAATTTTTCTCCACATATTTCACCAAAATTTAATTTTATCACCACTTTCCAGATTTACTTATTACTTTTACATTTGTTGAGGTGGCAAATGCTCAGTGCAGTAACTGCCAAAGGATCATTCCATGGTAACTTACATTTTGAACTATTTTTAGTAATATAACATACAAAAAAAAGCTATTAAAATGTAAATTTGACATGGTTTGCTAATTAAATTTAGAGCAAAGCCCAATTTAGAGGAAAATTACCTAATTTTAATGTTATTTCTTAAATTTTAATGTTATTTCTTAAATTTTAATAGTTTTATTCACTATGGTAACTGCCATTACTGAAAAAGGAATGTAAGTTATCATATAAACTGTAATTTTCATTATCATTGTTTAGATAATTTTCATCCAAATTGATCCTTAGAGAAGTTTCATTGAGAAATCGTGTTAATTTTACATTTGAATATTTCTTAGTGTTATTTTACTAAAATTACTGCAGTAAATTGTACTAAATGTAACGTAAGTTACCATGGAATGACCCCAAGGATTGAGCGATTGCATTAGCCAAAGTTGGGTGATCACCCAAAACAGCAAATGCACAAAAAGTTTTAAAGACTTGTTGTATTAGAGAATAAGTTTAGTGAAAGTTTTTTTATTATGTGGATCTCTTACCACTTTATTTTACTTTATGTTATCTCTTAATATCTTTGCATTCAACATTTTATAAGTGTAAGTGCATATTTACCATAAAAACAAGAATGTTAGGTATTATGTAACTTTGGCTACGCTTTGGTATATGCCCCCAATTGTCTGCCATGTTTTTTGCCCATGCTTGGTACTAATGCAACCCCATTGATTTTAGTGTTCTGGCAACCCAATAAGATGGCAGCCCGACTTAGTATTTTTGTACGAGGATGTTTAGAGATTGAGAGATTTTTTTTAATTTTTGAGGGATATCAGTTTAATTAAACCAAACATTGTTTGTCCTAATTGTGGAGGAAATATGAGCATTCGACTGAGGGAATTGTCTGATAGTTATTCTTGGGCTTGTTGGAATCACATGGTCGATGAAAATGGAAAAGGGAAAAGATGTAGTAAGGAAGTGAGTTTTAGATTTCGCTCATGGTTCAGTAATAGCAATATGATTTTAGAGGTAGATGTTTAGTTTGTGGATGTAGGCTTTAAAAATACTTTATTGTGATTTTTATTGTCAATTATTTATATATTTAAAAACAAGTTTTTGCCTTACTTTTTTGTTTAAAAGTGTTTTATTGTTAGCTCATTACGACTCCCCCCTTTTGTAAATATAGCATTTAAAAATGCTTTATTGTGACTTTTACTGCCAATTATTTATATATTTAAAAACAAGTTTTTGCCGTACTTTATTGTTTGAAAGTTTTTTACCATTTGTTCATTATTATTCCCCCCTCCCCCTTCCATGAATATAGCGTTTAAAAATGTTTTATTGTGTTTTGTTGTTAGTTATTTAGATATTTAAAAATAAGTTTTTGCCTTACTTTATTGTTTAAATGTTTTTTACCATTTGGTCATTACAACCCCCCCCCCCCCTTTTCTGGCCTAAAGTGCCTATAAATAACCACTTGATAAAAATGTTTTTTTCACGCCATGAAAAAAAAACCAAGATGGCAGATTGGAGGCTAATACCAAAGCTGTTCCGTAACTTTGTTTAAAAATAGTTTAAATTAAATAACTAACAGTCAGTTATGAAAAATTGAAATCATTTGAAACATTATTAGTTATATGTCTTATGTTAAAAAAAAAAAAAAGACTAGCAGCATTTAAAATCTGGTCTGCTGGTCTGAGACCACAAAAAATTCAATTGGACAACTAAGTTTTAAAAAAATTCCCCTCTCTGACAGATAAATGTAAATTTTGCTGTTCTTGAGAAAACCATAACCAAAAACAAACCAAACATTTTTTTAAAAAAATAATTGCATTAAACTTTACAATTAATTGAAATATAAATAAAATATCTAATTAATAATTTTATGGTTTTTGTTTATGTAGTACTGTTTATTAAATTTTTGTCAAATTATAATTTTACATTTAATTGTGCTAAAATATTTGGGTAGTTGCTAAGGAAGTTTAGTTTATATTTTAGGATCTAGGAGGAGGGGGAGGACATCACTCAAAGAGTTAAAGGTATTTAATAAAATTTTATGTAGTGGGCCATGGCCATTAATAATGTTTGCAGACCAGTAAACTTTTATGCTTAGTAGCCCCTGGGACCAGTGACTTTTCTTTCATCAATTCTACCACTGAATTGTGTCCTTGAATAATAATATTTTCTCATCTGACTACTCAAAATATTTTCATTGAAATACTTGGTATCTGGATTGCCTGACTTTACTGTCATAATACTAAATGAACAATTGTGATTGTATATTCAAAAGTAAGCTTTTCATTAGAAATTCTTGGAATGATTTGATATTCAACTATCTAGTTTTCACTTTTTTTTTTTTTTTTTTTTTTTTTTTTTGAATGTTGTTTTGTTGTATATTTTCTTTTGACATTTCTCCTCCAAAACTACCAAGTTTCCAAAAAAGGTATAGAAGAATAAGCAGAAAATACCCTATTATCCTGCTTTTTAGGTTGCTAAAAATATTAAAATGCACAATAGCTTCAGAAAAATTTGTCATGTATTAAGATAGAAAACCAATATTTAGAAAGGCACAAATAATGCATTAAAAAGTAGCAATACAGCTATTTTGAATCTACTACCGAGAATCTTCATCAGAGCAAGATGCAGCATGCTAGAAAAAGCAGAACTGGGCAAAGCGAGAGAAAGGTGCAGGCTTATATACCCGTTACACAGGAGCTAATGTGCCAAAATAAACAACCAATGAAAAGAAAGCAACATGAACAACTGGATGGACAAATAGAGACATCTACTGGGAAAAAAAAAATAACCCCGTTCCCCCAGAAAAAAAAATAATAATAAGCACTTTGAAATGTTTGAAAAATAAGGAGTATTAGATAAGTCATTGACTAAGGAGTAGAGATGGGAAATATAGTTATTTTTGGTTAACAGGTTACATCGTTCCACACATTCACGGGTAACAGGTTTCAACAAACTGTTATTTTTGTAACGTATAACTAATCGATGAGACTATGCTGTCAATACACATTTTAATTAGAGGGCCATTAATTAAGGTATCTTGAATAATTTTGATACATAAGTATAGACGCTGTTTTAGTTCAGATAAACCTGCGCCTTTATAATCAACATAGAGTTAAAATTTTAATTTTTGCAAGACAAAAACTTAGTTAGTCGTGATACTTTACATTTCACGTATTATTATCGTTTTCTTGCACTAAAAATGCATTTTTCCTCGTTGAAAATTTATACGTATCATAACTCAGTAAATTTTGCTCGTAAAACTTTTTTTTTCTTTCTTTTTTTTTTTTTTTTTTGCTGATTTACTTGTTAAAACAGATAAAAACTTTTTCTAAATAAAAGTTATAGGAAACTTACTGAACACTGTATAAAATATGTAGTTTTCTTAACAATTTAAAAAATAATTGTTTTAATGTAAATTAATGTTTAAATGATTCAGAAGAAAGTTTAAAGCATTTTTGCAATTGTTACAATGACTCCAAAACTGACGGTTTAGAAATTAATTTTTTCTAAACGATCAGAAATATCCTCCATAAAAGCAACACCGTTTTAACAATGCGAGTTGTTAAAATAAATAAATAAATAAAATTGATCTACATTCTTTAACACCTTGATTTGAAGTTCAAATTTTGGCATCCCCGAATCAATATCTGTCAACGCATATTCAAAGCTTATCCCACAAGAGCACGAAACATTACTTGTATATTTTTAATCAAATGTCATTCATCCCACAAATTTCGTATGTGCAAGTACGTATTTAAAATCCCCTCCCCAAAACTTGTGACAGGCTAAAAAATGACGTTGGTAGTATAAAATTGGTGGCCTATAAATTTCCGCGTCCGTCGGGACCGCGCCCCCCCCCCCCCCCTCCCATTCCTTTTTCGAATGGCTCTGTCCTCACCAGGCTATTTTTCTTCTTTTTTTTTCCGGAAAATACAATTACAAAAGTAATGTTTTCCAGTTCGTATTTTCTAACGATGCAATATTGACAAAATAATAATGATAAAAAAACAAAAACAAAAATAAACATTTTATTAAATAAAAATCATAGCGCTAGAATACCCCCCCCCCCCCCCCCTTACCCAAATACCATGAGTACGTTTGTGGTTAAAAACTTTAATTTTGGAAAGCAAAAATTTATCTATTTTATGATAGTATAAATCTCATACATTTTTAGCGTTTCTTTTTCTTTTTCTTTTATTATTATTATTTTTATTAAAAACACATTTTCCATTGCTGTGATTAAAACATTGAAAATTCATAAAATTGAAAGTATCATAACTCAGTAAATTTTGGTCATATAAAAATCAAATTTTTACTGTATACTTGTTAGAACATGGAGTAACATTTTCTAAATGAAACTTATGATGGAACCGATACATTGTATAAAATTCGGAATTTCTTAACCTTTTAAAAATGCATTATTTTAATATAAATCGATTTTTAAAATAATGCATAGCAAAATGTAAAAGATTTTTGTAACTTAAACCACACCTCTAAGACTAATAGTTATTAACTATAGGTAAACAATAATAAGAGATACCCTCTATAACAATAGACACAGCCTGATTGTTAAAAAAAGGCAAAATTGCAATCATATCCATCAACGCATATTTAAATTGAATAGCAAGAATACGAAAATATTATCTATACACTTTTAATCAAATTCAATTCATGCAAATACATTTCTTACGCACAAATATGTTTTTCAAATTAATTACAATTGTATTAAAACTAATTGACCAGGAGGTGACAGCAAAGACAATCACCTCATCGAGCTCACGGATGAAATTCTAGAATTAGTTAAATTGCGATTCGCATATTAAAACTGTCTGCCAAGTCATATCTTGAAATCCCGATTTAAAAGGTTGACTCGTAGGTTTACCATTGTGTTTGCCTGGTCCCAGTCCTTCGTGCTTTCATAACTTTGGTTGCAGAAAAACATAATGGTAAACTTAGGAGTGAATCGCTAAAATCAGGTTTTCGGTATTTTCCACCAAGATATGACTTGGCAGACCGATTGCATTTTAATATACGAATCGAGATTTAACTAATCTTAGAATTTTATCCGAGAACTTGATGAGATGAACGTCTTTGCTACCGCCTCCCGGTCTATTCGTATCCTCACAAATTTCAAAATGTTACTTTCTTTTTTCTTTCATTCTTTTCTTTTTTCAATAGATTAAAAACAAGAAAATAAAAAAAAAGCTTTCATGTCACATTTTTTTTAAGACGCAATAATGACAAAGGAAAAAAAAGGAATAAAAGGAAAGGGGAAAAAAATAATAAATTATTCGCCCCTCCCTCACTAGAAAAAAAATCTAGTATCAGAAATCTCCTTTCGAAAATTCGAATATTTAAAACCAAATAAACTACCATCTGCCAAGCAAGGGCTGAAACTAATCTTTTTTTAGACCCGGGATAAATATGATTTTTGCCCCTACCCCCGCCTACGCAAATTAAATTTGCAGAGGTAATATTTATAAGTTTCAAATAGCTGACATATAAAAAGCACAATCATTAAATATGTTGTACTGAACAACATAATCAGCTTTGTCAAATATGGATTCATTAAAATCCTGAAAATGGAATCGAAAAGATTAGAAAAAACATTCCGTATTAAACAGGCAGGATTCTTATAATCCTATATCATTTGTAGATTCCAGACAGAACTATTTTAACAATATCGTGCAAAACATAAACTTGAAAAAAATAGACAAACAAAATATTCATTTAGCGCCTTCCCCTCCCTTTTGTCTGTTGCCCGGGGCACATGCCCCCTCTGACTGCCCTATCCACCTCCCCCCCTCCTTCACTCCGCCCTGGGCAAGCGAACGCATTCCAAAGAATCTGATTAAAACACACCTCTACACTACAAAAACCATTCCTCTACCCCCATATCCATTGTTCGTTCGCGTTTGAATCAATCTCATTTTCCTTCCGATTACAAAAAAAACGACAGAGCTCTTTTTCAGTTTCGTAGCAAAATATTCTATACCACTCAATTTGTTCCACAAAACTATTTATTCCACAACAAATAGGAATTATTTTAAGTTTTAACCGCAATACGTGATTTTATATCTCTGAAGAGTAAAACGATCTTTTGTTTCTTACCGATACTTGGAATAAAATAACTGAAATGATAACAGAAAATCAGCAAAAAGGAATTAAAATATGCGTTGCAAAGAACTTAGAGTGGAAGAAAGGAAGGCTTTAAAAACCGTACGCATAACTAATTGAAACACGGCTAAAAGCACAGCTGGAAAACACGCTCAAAGGGGGGATCGACTGGTTCATTGCATCCACTGATTCGCTATAAGCGTTTGAAATATGATTCTTTTTAAGCACAATTTTAAGCTCTTTTTACAAATACAGAAAACAAATTTCGGGAATTTTATTTTTATTATAATTTTAATCTATACTTCTAAAAAACGATTGTTTCAAATCTTTGTTTTTTAATACGTTGCTAGGATTGCGTTATAAATTTAACAGGGAGTTTCCGTTAATCTGTTATTAAATAATGAACTACATAACAATAACATTGTTATTTATCCTAATACGTTAAATAATGCCCATCTCTACTAAGGAGTGAGAATTTTTAACGATATGATAAGCTTCCTAAAAGTTAAGATCAAAGTTAGAAGGACATTTTTGGATAACAGTGGCTGATTAAAAGTTGAACCCATGTTGTAAAGACCAACAGTGTTGAGCTATAGAAAAACATTTAAGTTTTTGATTTTCAACATATCTTTTATGCTCCATTAAACTTAATCCAAGAACATGTTTAATCTGGCCTACATAAGAAAGACCACATTGACAAAAAATTTGGTAAATAGGGTAACGCCCCCAGTAAGTGGCATGCACCAGTGATTGGCACATTTTACAAACATGTCCTAAAAAATATTTATATCCAGTCTTTTAAAAATTCAAGACCATATATCAGTTATATGCTCATTTACGTTAAAGATTATAACTTTGATTTATTTTACAAGATGACAATAGAGCTTAGGAAAGAGAAACAAGTATGGCTTGTATCAAATTAGCCATTTTGTTGCAAATTCTTTGTTTTTGACTTAAGGACGGCATGCTTTTCAATTCTTTATTATCAGATTTATAATATATTTTAAATTTTAATTGACAACAGTTTTGTTTAGTTAAAAAGGGTTACTTTAATTGTGTAAAAATATTTTCGACACAAATATTTGAATTTCTGAATTAATGGTAGTTGCCAATTAATGGTGGTTCAATTTTGCTAGTTCCAAGTAATTGGCACCTATTCCAATTACAAGGAATTCGCAAGGAATTTGAGATTAAACCATTTATTTTGGAAGTACTTTTAAAATTATAGACTAATTTTGTTTATCATTTGTTTTTATCTGAAAATATAAATTTTATCAGTAATTGGAATCCATTAAAGCTTCATATGACAATTACTGGGGACAGCATGACAATTACTGGGTATTAATGTAAGTATATTGTATTGTTTTAAAGTGTTCACATTTCAGACTAATATGCTGATTTCTTATTCTCAAAAACCTGAAATATGGCATCTTCATCTACAGTAAATTAATTTAAAGCGATTAAACCCAATGCAAAATGTAAAGTTTTTTTTTTAAATATAAACATATGCCAATTACTGGATCACAAGATGTCATACATTGGTGCTCTAGGTGCCAATTACTGGTGATTTCAGCAACTTTTTATAAATATATTTTTATAAAAATACTTTTTCAATTTTTTTTGCTTTTAGTGGGCAAAATAGAAACACATATATGCATTCTTTGATTTAAAAATATTTCCAAGTAAGTAGTTTATTTCTTTGTAATAAAAATTTAAGTAAGTTTAACAACAAATTCTTAATATGCCAATTACTGGAGATGTTACCCTACTCCAGTTATCTAAGTGATCAGTGGGGTTCAACTTTTCCTCAGCCACCATTATCCAAAAATGTCCTTCTAACCTGGATCTTAATTTTTGGGAAACTTATCACATCATTAAAAATTCTCACTCCGTAGTCAATGACTTATCTAGTACTCCTTATTTTCCAAGCATTTGGAAGTCTTTAATTTTTATTTTTTTTATTTTTTTTTTAAATTCTGGGTTTAGTTTGTTTGTTCTCCGGTAAATGTCCAGTCAGTTGTTCAAACTCCTTTCTTCTCATTGATTGTTTTTTGGCAAGTTAGCTTCTGTAATGGATATATGTCTGTGCCTCTCTGTCGCTTTGATTAGCGTTACTTTTTCTAGCACACTGCAAAGAAAAAACAAAGCACTGATGAAGAATCACAGTAGTAGATTCAAAATGGCTGTTTGTTACATTTTCATGCATCATTTGCACATTTCTAAATATTAGTTTTCTATCTTAATATATTTTTGCACAAGGGCTCAGCGCCGAAACTAGCCTTTTTTGCGCCCGGGGCAAACATGGATTTTGGTGCACCCCCACCCCCCACTTATGTGCATTCTTTATATCAAAACACTAAACAAAATCTTAATTTGGCGCCCCCTTCAGCTTCTGTTCAGGTGGCGCCCGGGGCACGTGCCCCCTCTGCCCCCCTCTAGTTTCGACCCTGCAAGGGCTTTATTTGCTATTTTAATAAACTTATCATGCATTAAAAGAAATAAAAAGTTATCAGACTTAAACTGCTTTTTTTTAAGCTATATATTATTTTTATAATACACATTACTTTTAAATGATTAAATTAAACATTAACAAATTGTTTATTCTTATATTTTTAAGCATTTTTTATGAAACATCCAACAAATCTTATTATGATTTAATGATTTTTTTTTTCATCTTCTTGTTAGATTAAAGAAAGTGAGTTTTATTTTGTTATATAGCATTTAATGTCTGCTATGGCTGTATTTGGGAAAACCGATCCAAGCAATATTTCGGCAGCTAAACTTATCAAAACAGAGACCAGTCAGCTCAAATATTATATTGCCGGGAAGCAGATTCCTCAAACACAACTAGAAGCAGGTGTTGAATAGTGGATAACAAAGCGTTGTGCCAAAAATTAAATTTAATCAGTTATTCAAATATGTTACTTTTAATGATACCTGAAGTAAAAGAAAAAGTAAAAAAATCAAACACTCGTCCCAAACTGCAATCACAAAGAAGACACTATTTTTTACTTGCAAATTATTCATTTTATTCATGATTGGAATGAGAATAAACTGTAGAGAACATGGCCATGCATCCCATTACATTAAGAAAAGCTAAATATTTAAGGTAGATATTTCCTGTGGAAAGTTCGAATTACAGTTCGGCAAAAGTTCAGTTAGTTTAATAATCTATGATCACATCCACTGTCTTGACCGTCAATAAAATGACAGCTAGGGTACAGTTGATCATCGCTACACCGGTGGTACTTGTGATGAAATCCAGTAAAATCGGGTCTTGGAAATGGACAGCATCTAGCGTTGATCCACTTGATAAATTGCCTGCAGTGAATAGGTTTACTTCATCAACAAAGGTTATAACGATGTCAGCTACAGATTTCCAAGACTTTGGAGCTGGCAGCAAACTGATCAGACAGGAGAAGTTAACTCGGATAATGTGAAGGCCTCTATTTTCTTTGAAGAAGGAAACTTAAATTTTACCACTTGGCTGGAGGTACTTTTGCATAATATTTAAAGTGAAGATTTTAAAAATTAGATCTTGTTGATCAGAACTGGAAAGGCGATCATCCTCAGAAGTATATCTAAAACCAACGCCACCCAAATTTGAAAGAAATTCTCTGACAGCGCTAGACCCGAAGGTCTAGCGGGGAAAAATCCTCAATCCTCTTCTTAAAATTAAAATTACTTTTTTTGAAATTACTATTAATTAATTAATTTTTCTTGAAATAATGATCGGAATTTTTGAAAGTTAAAATATTGCCAAACACAGAAATATTATGATTATTATTTTTGAATCAGGAAGAATGGGTAGGAATGGGACAGTGAGGTTTTTTCTTTATGTATTATTCTAAACATTTCACCAATTATACACTAGATGAAGTAACCAAATCTTCAGTTGGGAACAAAAAATGCCGATTTGCATAAGCTTTCAATAAAGAAAAAGATTATTTCATAAATCAAAAGTAAATTTGCTTCATGTATTTTTTTTCTTTTTTATATTATTAACTTGTTTATGGGTAGATGTAATAATTTACCTGTTTATGGTATATTATCCATAATTTAAACAAAGCTTAGAAACATTTTTGTTTATACAAAAAGTTTACCATAAAAGATAGTAGTGGGGAGAAATGGGACACAGCGGCGTAGCTAGTATGGGTGACACCCGGGGCGGATGTAAATGGTGTCACCCCCTAGCCATCATGGTCTCAGCCCTTCTCTTCTTCAAATCCATCATATTTTTTCAATCACAATTCTACGTTATTATAACAAGTGACCATACCATTCCTTATTTATTTTTTGTCCTCCTGCATATAAAACTAAATAATAATAATAATAATAATAGGTGCGGTTTATCCCACAATCCATAGTCCGCGTAAGTCAATGTGGTGTTTATATGTAAAGAAAATTCTTTCTTTTAAAATTTGCTTTAGCTACCTACTCATTGGACAGGTAAGTTTTTGTTTCCTGGTGCATGTCTTATTTAGGTACATCATTCTGTATAAAATTCCACATTCTTAAAGAAAAGAAAACTAACTCTATTGCGTTATGTGCTAAAAATTTCATTTTATTTCAGAATTCCCCCCCCCCCTCCAAAAAAAAAAAATCTTATAAGATTATATGTATATATTTGCAAATAAAAATTGGGTGTCACCCCTTGGAGGGTGACACCCGGGGCGGACCGTCCCCTCCGCCTCCCTCTAGCTACGCCACTGATGGGACATGTCAGCAAAAGGAGAAATGGAACAATTCCAGTTCCCTTTTTTAAATAAGATGAATGTAAATTTCTAATATGGAAATACTTTTAAAGGATAATATATTAATTATAACCATTGATAACACATTTGTTTACTTCAAAATGTAAATAAATCAGGGTTCGCCCAAGTGGGCCCAGCCCGAAAAAACCCGGGTGGTTTTTTTCAGGCGGGCCCACTTGAAAAAATCCATGATAAAACCCATCGTGGTATTTTTCGTGATTTTACAACTATATCATTATTTAATCTAAGGTATCTATGCAAAGATAAATACCACTTTAAATATATTTTAAAAGGAATTTTCTAAGCATTGATAAAATGACCAAAAAATAAATTAGCTGTAAAAAAGAAAAGAAAAAAGTTTTCAACTTATTTCTGATTTGAAATTAATGAAAGAAACTACATAAATTTAGCATATTTAACTTAAAGGATCGTTATGATTTTGCCAAACTCAAAAAATCAACTGGGTTTTTTCCAAATTTCAACTTTAAATTATGTAAGGTTAATTTCTTAATATTTTTATTAAGATCTTAATACTGATATTAAGATATATTTCTTAATAACAATATCCCACTCATAAAGTTTCTCTCTTCACCACAAAGAGAAAAAAATCTCTTAATTCTCCCAAAGAAAATTTGTAAAATAAATAATTGTAACTTAATTTTTTATATACCACAAACACAAAAACAAACTCTCCCCCCCCCCCCCCAAAAAAAAAAAACAGTTTTAATTTTATAACAAAGTACCACATGTCCTGGGAATCCTAATTTATTGAAGTTGCAACATAAAATTATTTGGTTTATCTATTCAGTAGTCATACAAAAAAGTACTTGCTAATTCTGATTTAGCATTAGTATTAATATAGTATTTTAATGATAATTTCATTCGTAAAATTATTACTAGTAATCAATTTTTGTAAAAGCAAAGTGTAATTTTGGATGTCATTGATTTATATATTTTTGTAATAACTTCAAATTGTATTTAGAAGTAAGTATATTTTTTTTTCAAACATTCTGAACCTTCTTCATTAACTCAAAAAATCCATTTATAGCTGACTTAATATATTCTTAATGCAAGAAACTAGTCATATCAGATACAAATCTACCTTTTAAATTAACTTGATTTTTTAATATATACATTTTGTTAATTCATTCTTAATGCAAAATTGTACCCAGGTTTCACTGATACATGAAGAATTTAGCTATTATGTGTATGAAAATTAGAAAATTTAAGTGTTTAAAAAAAACAACTCAATAAAACCCAAAAAAAGCCTGTTTTTTTTTTTTTTTTTTTTTTTTTTTTTTCCAGAAAACTCTGAAAAAACCCAGGTTTTAGACTAGTGGGCCCAGTGGGTTGGGCTTTTTTTTAAAAAAAAACAGGTTTTTTCAAACCCTGAAATAAATTGAACTAGTGAGTTTTTAATTCATCTGTGACTGACAATCCTTGACTGAATTTTCCTTTCAATGATGGAAATATATGAATTTGATATTGTGGTGCAGACAACTTACAATCTTTGTTATACTGTACATGTAATTGACACTATTTGTGCCTTATCATTATACTTTGTTTTTTAGCTGTCCCGTATGTGCCTGTTTGAAGAGAGGAATGGGGCACTTTTTGATGCAATTTCTTTAATTATTTATTTCTTTTGGCAACTTTTTGAAACTAAAATCACACATCTAAATTTCCTGACATGAAAACGAGTAAAGACATTTGTTGCTTTAATTTATCAGTCTATTATCTCACCTCAATATTTAGATAGCCTAAATAAGAGAAATTGCCTCCAGCTAAAAGAGAAAAGGATTTTAAATTCAGTATTACCTTTTTAATATTAATAAGCCTAGGGAAAAAAAATGCTATAAAAGATAATGTTGCAGCAAAGTGCAATGTGGTATGAAAAGTGCTAAAAACTGGTACTGCAAGTACAGAATAAGTTATTGGAAGAAACTGAAAATGCATTAAGTTTTTGGATAGAAGATATGGACCAGAAATAAGTCCTCTAAGTTCAGTTTTAATAAAGTCAAAGCTAAAAAGACATATTTTGTTCAACAAAAGCAAAGAATTTGACTTCCATATGATTAAAGGATAATTTGAAAATTTCAAACTTAAATACATACATAACATTAAATTAGTTTAGCAATGTCATTAAAGCTGTCTAAATTAGATAATAACGTGTCTACTGTAGTATAATACAATGGTATATTATCAAATACTGTATCATACTATTTGATTCTACAAAAGAATGTTATAAATACAATTTTATTTATTTTATTTTATATCTAGTGAATCATAAACATGAATATAAAAAGTACTATTGTTTATCTTATAGGAGCATAAAAGTGCAAAAGAATGCTTAGTATCTCACCATCCTTCAGTTCATGATGAATGTTATGCTTTACGGAATTTATTTTTTGAATGTAAACGATCATTGGTAAGTGTTTTGTTTTGAAAATGGTTATTTTTATCAATATTAATTTATCAGTTTAATTGTTTAATCAGTTTCCCCCAGAGAGCGCCCTTCTTGCCCCCAATCCAAAAACAAGCACCCTCTTGTCGCTCATTCAAAAAAATAGTGCCCTTCTTGCCCCACATTTGAAAAACGCAGCCCTGATGATGCAGACGCACTGTAGCGATAAATTACGCAAAAGATCGGCGGCGAAACGTAAAAGACAGCTTTTACGCGTCCTACGGGATGCGTAATTGCGTCAAGGCATGGCGAAAAAACGGCAAATTTCGTTAAAAAAATCGCGAAATACCGACTAATTTCCTGCAAGATTTGCGGAAAAATGGCTAATTTTGTCACAAAATCCCGAAAGAGTAACAGATATCCTCAAAAGATCGTGAAAAAACGAAAAATTTCGTCCAAAAATCGGGATAAAACAGAAAATTTTGTAAACGATTCGCGAAAAACAGAAAATTTCGCCAAAAGTTCACAAAAAATGGCAAATGTCATACAAAAATTGCAATAAAACGGAAAATTCTTTTAAAAAAATTCGCAAAAAAACCGCAAACTTCGTCAAAATATCCCGAAAAAACGGCAATTTCGTCAAAAGATCGAAAAAAAAAAAATGCAAATTTTGTCAAAGGGGCACAAAAAAAAAGTTAATGCCAGAAGTGAATTTTTCTGTTCTAAAAACTAATTTTCCTGCTTTAAAATTGTGTTTTTCTTGCTCCTAAAGCGGATTTTCCTGATTCACAATCATTTTCGTGTGAAGAGAAAATTGCAATCAGGACATTAATTAGAGAAAAGAGGGGACGATTCCACTCCCGTTACGAACTATGTGCTTTTTTGCGCCCCTTTTTTGAAATTTACGTTTTTTCGTGTTTAAAGGTGACAAAATTGGTGGTTTTTCGAGATCTCTTGAAGAAATTTGCAATTTTTGGTCGTCTTTTAACAAAATTTGCCGTTTTTTCGCGATCTTTTCCAAAGTTTGTCATTTTTTTGCAATTTTTTAGCAAAATCTATCTTTTTTTGCAATCTTTTAACAAAATCTGCTGTTTTTGCGATCTTTTAACAAATGATCGATCAGCTGCTGTTTTTGCGATCTTTTAACAAATGATCGATCAGCTGCTGTTTTTGTGATCTTTTAAGAAAATCGGTCGTCTTTTCATGATCTTAAAAAAAAATTTGCCGTTTTTTCTTTTTTTTTTCACTTTTTTGACAAAATTTTCGGATTTTTTTTCTGTATTCTTTGACAAAATTTCTGTATTTCTGCGATTTTTTGAACCGCTAGATTCTAGATTCAACTCTATAAAAGTGCCTTTAAAAATCAAAGAAGTGCCCTGAAGAATGTAAAAAGTGCCCTTTTCAGAACAGCAGCGCCCTGCCCCTTTTTAAACCTGGGGAAAACTCTGGTTTAATCAATAACATATATACATCTAGGTACGAATATGAACCTCTTTCTGTTGTTGAAAGGGTCAGTTTCTTAATTAAAAATCATGATCGTTTTCAGACTTTTAGTTAATTTTGTCAGTAATGTTACTCTAATGTTTGCCGTTACTCAAGTAGCAGAGTGTTTAATTTATTTGAATTGTTTCTACCCAGTGTTCTCACTGTCGCTCGCCATTGAGCCAAATTGCGACTAAATTCTTCATTTGGTGAGTAAACTAGCGATTAGATTCGCCAAATTGCTATGTTCAATTTTTGCTTTTCTTTTTCATTTTTCATACATATGCATATATACATATTTTTAATATATTTGTAGCGGATAGTTAAAATTAAATTAATAACAATTGTTGTCACAGTTATAAAAATGCAGTTATTTCAGAACATATTGAAATAAAGGAGATACGTTAAAGGATTAAAGATAATTTTTTTAGTGCTACACGGCCAATCTATTTTGCTAATACTTTTTTCATTTGGCGAAGGTTTTTTATTTTTAATTCTCCAAATTACTAACGTTGGTCAAATGTTAGCGAGAACACTGTTTCTACCCGTTGAAAAAATATCAAGAAATGAAATGAGCACTGAATAAAATACACTGATTCACTGTTTAAAATTATTTCACTATGTTAAGACTAGAACCAGAACATTGCATACAATGCTGTCATGAAATAAAAAATTAAATGTAAACAACTACTCATGGTAGCCTTTTTAAAAATTATATGTGACAGTAAATATGTCGAAAATAATGAATCATTGGTACTTCTTTGTTATTACAGGCCTTGGCACAAGAGGAAAGACAGCAAGACTGATTTTGTCGAGAAAAATAAAAATATCTAAAACACTTTCTGGCAAATTATTTACATTTTAAAATTACATTGCCATCACTTGTAGAATTGCAGACTGAGATGGTTGGAAAGATGTTAGCCTCTGTTCACAGAAGATCCTATCAGAAATAATTAAAAGTTTCCAGTATATAAGAAACTTAATTATTATTGGAAGAAACTTAAGAAATTATTATTGAACATATTAAGAAAATTAATAATTATTATTATATTTAAATCAGAAAAAATAAAATCTAGTTTGTGATTTATCTTAAATTTAACTGAAGAGATAAAGCTTTTAATTTCATTTTAAAAAGTAAAAGAGTTGAATGTCAAAGACTCTGCATAGTTTCGCTGAAATATTCTTAATGTGTTAATTCATGCAAAAAATAAATAAATTCCCTCATAGTCTGTATATGTTAAGCAAAATTTATTTATTGTAGCAAAAAGGGAAATTGTGTCGATATAATGATCATTGAATTTTTTTGTGTGTTATAAAAATTGATGTATGTGTCATAGGTTCACTACATCTGTCCAATATTGTTTAACAGCTCTCAAATGCATGATAAAAATTATTTTGTGCATACAGTAACTAAAAAAAATTCAAATATCTATAAAACCAAGTGTTTTAGTCTACTCTGTGCAAAGAGAACATTTGGAGAAATATCTGTTCACTTATAATCACAAATAATTATGTTTTGAAAAATTACAATGATGAAAATTAATAATGTGATTATCAGCATGTTTTACAGTACCTTTTCAAAAAAAATTTTGGTTGACGGCTTACTGATTCTGAGATCATTGTATGTTTTTACGTAATGTATTAATTTCTCGTGAAAATCTATTGATGAATTTTAATCATTCAAACAATACTAATCTGAAAGAAATAATGTTCTATTAACTCATGCAAAATAATAACTATACAATATCTATTATGCCTTGCCTATTATAGAACAGAATACGATAAAATGTGACTGTCCTAATGTACTCTTACCAAATTATTTTCCAAACAAATGCTTAAATTTTATTTTAAACAAAAAAAGTTTAAATATAGATAAATAAATTGTAATAAACTCAAAAGGAAAAAAAAAAAAAAAAGTTTCAGAGTTCATTAAAAATATCAGCATTTTGAAAATTAAAAAAATTTACTTTTTATGATACATAACCAATTTACTTTGCTCATAAACAGTGTGTTTCAAAGAATGTGTTAAAATAAAAAATGATTAATCACAGATTGAAATTTACATATACCAAGCATTTAAATAATAAATAAATAGTTCTAAGCACTAGTAAAATTACTTTTTTTTTCCCTTTATATTTGTCCTTAAAACTTTTCTTAAATGTCTCTAATCATTTTTACTGTTTCTCTTTTTTGTAGCTGGACAACAGAACAAGATTTCGTGGACGTAAAGGTTATTGATATGTTTACCGATATTAAGAAGAAATAATTCTTGTTGTGTAAAATAATGTCTGTGTATTTAGATAATAAAATTGAGTTTTTTATGAAACTCAATTTAATACAAAAATTACATAATATAATGTTATTTAAAATAAAGAGATTTTTTAAAGGTTATAGTTCTTGGTTCTTTATTCATATTTTATTTTTATGTAATATTTCTTTATTGTAATTTACTCAAATAATAGTACTTAATGAAGTTATTTTCTTACAGTTATCATATAAATTAAGACAAAATACAATGGAATCTTTTTAAGAAGTTTTCTTGCTTAAGACATGCTATATATATGTGTGTGTATATATGGTTTTAATTGGATTTGTATTTTTTTACATATGTATAACAGTATTCTATTTCATAGGTTTTCTGTAAACGTTACTGTTAAACATCTGATGACTGCAATATGAGTGAACATCCAGGATAGGCAAGCACATATAATTCTTTATTTTTAAGAATTTTGGATTATGACAGTAAAAAAAAATATGCAGTGCCAGGCGACCATGATCCTATTAAATGAAAACTTCATTCATATTGAAGTTGACTTAAAAATTGATTTTAATGTTTATATAGTTTTTTCGGAGCCCAGGCCCGTCCAAGGTCCGAGTCTGAAAGTTTTTTTGTCATCAGAGCTCGAGCCCAATATCAAAAGTATACAAAAAAAAAAAAAAGCATGATATTTAAAAATTGTTTAAAATGTGATATCTCATTTTTAACTGCTTCCTTGATTTGCCTGTGTGTCATACGGGCAATATGTTTTTGCCAATCAAGATTTCTCCGTACTACGTACAGACATCCATATTCCAATCATGATTTAATAAGTGGTGATAAACCAGTAAAAATTTATTGTAAATTTTATGTTATTTAATCTGAGCATTTTTATGACTCAATTGGGTAAAAATTTCTGTTTGAAAAAACTGGTGATCAAAAATTTTAAATTCTGTAAAAAAGCTTTAAAAAAATAGGCTAAAACTGAAAGCTTTTTTTTCAAAAATATTGATCAGTTAAGTGGTTAAAAATTTCTTACATAAAACAACACTATATAACTAAATAAATAAACAATCATATTAAAAAATATCCCACAGATATTCATCTAGAAGCTAACTTATTGTTTGTGCTTGTTTTCATTGGTGTCATATCATTAGATCGTCGCCGGAAATACGGTAGACATAAATCTCCAAACATCACAAATTTTCTTTTGAAACAGTTTTCTATTAAAATACAAAAGTACGATTTCTGTGTCTTCTCTTGTTTTGATTTTAAATTGTACTGAAATGACTTGTAAAATAATAAGTAATTTTAAAAAGGAAAATTTTTTTTCAATCTTTTCTACTCATGAATACATAACTTTCTGGTTTCAGAAACAATGAGCCCAAGCTTGCCTCAATCTGGGTTCAGGCTCAGGCTTTCGTCTTGGGTTGTGCCCGTCTCATTCTAGTGTAAACTTGTTTAAGACATGAATCAAGGGACCGAGGTTATTTCCTATTTTATCTTGGTAATTTTACACAAGTTTCTTTTTTCAAAGGACTGCAGATAATTCATATCTTAAGCGGGATTGTATTTTAAACAAGTTTAACTGTACCTGAATTGGACAGTTATTTAGATATCCTGCAAAAAAAAAACTACACACACACACGTGTAAACTTTAAAGATAAAATGTTACTTATATCCATGTTTTGGCATTAGAGTAATTTAATATATATATTTTTTTTTTATTTATTTATTTTTAACAGAATATCGGAAGTAACATGCATCTTTTATGAATGGTCTGTATTTTTAAATAGAGCTGTCACCTTTTAAGTAAAGGCAAGATTAGGTGTAAGAAACATTAAAAACATTAGAAATTTACCTTTTTCTCAAGATTTACCAAAGCAATTTTAGTATGTTTATTTATTTTGTATCATAGTAAGTTATACTTCAATAGTTTTTTTTTTTCTTCTGGAAAATTAATTTTTTTTAAATAATGTCTTTAGCATTAATTATTTTTAAAAAATTATATTATACATATTGTGTGTGTGTAAAATTGCATAATTATTGCACAGTATTTATTTTTAATCCTTTCTGTAATTCAACTGATAAAGGTACTTCAATCATGTAATCATCATTAAAAAAATACAGACATTGATTGAAAATTTAGAGGTTGTTAAAATTTTGTGTAAAAATCTTAACAAATTATTGATATTAGAATATCAACAAATCTGAAAGATAAAATTGCCAATTCTAGTTACATTATTTTTACTGAGCATGAGCAAAAAAAAAATTTGCTGTAATGTTCGCTCACCTTTGAAAATTGCATCTCTTTTCATTAAAAAAGTGACTTTTTAAAAAATAGCGATTAAATGTGATAATTTTTTTAAAAAGTTACTAAAAGAGAAACTTACATCCCTGTATCCTTTTATTTCTGTCATAAAATAACTTATTGATTTGGCAGAATAAAATTATTGAAAGAACAAGGATTTTATTCAAGGAAGATTTAAAAGGCAAAATAAATGCATAATTATTTTTTATGGGGAAAAGTGGTGTATGTTCTATTCTTATTGAACCAATAATAACTAGTGACTGCAAATAAGAACTTTTACTATGATTAATATTATGTAATGGAATTATTTTGAAATGACATGAACTGCAGTCATGAAATTGGGCCCAATTTAAAGAATTGATTGGCTTTAAAGATTAGATTTTGAATTATTATAACAGAGTTTTATGAGTGACTATTCTTACTTGTATACTTATTTTTCATTTTAATTATTTTCTCTTTATTAATATATATATGTATATGTTTGAAAATACAGGAAAATGTATCTGATAAGGTAAAATGTTTTTTAAATAAAAACCTGCATAAAAAATCAGTGGTTGAAATGTAACATGGAAACCGGTGAAATTCTAAAAGAAGAAGCAAAGTTAAAAGTGAACGATAAAAACTTACAATTCTTTTGTGGAACAATGATAACTTTGAAATTTTCTAAGTCTGAGATTCCAGAATTGAATTTTATAAATTCAAACTGCATTAAATTATGGTAATCAAACTATTATAAGCTTTTATTTCTCAATTGGAGGTACAGCTGTATTTAATTCATTATGAATTCCACTCAATATTTTGATAAGGTTAGAAGAAACTGAACATTTAGTATAACAGCCGCTTTTAGCTAGATATTTAAAATCTATCTAGGTAAAACTCCCCCCACCCCCTTGTGAAAGGAGATGGATTGAAAAGATTACCCCCCTCCCTTTTCCTTAAAGGGTAAAAAAGATTTATTTTTTTAAGATGATTTGATTGTTTCAGTAATTTAAGATCTGCAGTCTATTGTTGATTTTTCTGTTTGGAGATTGTTTATACTAGTCCTGAAACACTATTTTATGTACTTTAATTACATCAATCTGATGATTTTTTTAAATTATTATTAGTTTAATGAAGTGCTCATATTGTCTTTATAATTTTATATATATTAATATGTAAAAAATAAAATGAAGCTTACATAGAAATTATGATGTTTTATGAACACTTCAAAATTTAAACAAAAATCAAATTGATTTTTAGGATTAAATAAAACAACATATTTAACCTCTTGAAGGGCACTGGTATATTATATATACCACTTAATTTTAATTCCCTTATGCCACATTGGCACCGGAATTTTAATATTAACATTTGCTTTTTACAATGTACGCGAAAAACATCTTTTATTTTCTATCATATAAATTTTTTTGTGAATTCCAGTGTCAATCAATCATTTGAACATTTTATGAACGTAAGTGCTTTGCCCCTCAATGGGTTAAACAATCTTCAGACAATTAGAGAGATAGTAAGTACAGATCCTCCACTATATTAAAATAATCAAAATATCTTATTAAAGAAAACCACCCAAGAACAAAAATACTGCTTATCCGTCCATCTCCTTTTTACTAACAACCTTAATACAAGTAATGTGTTCTCTAGTTATATCTACATTAAAACGACACACATAATATTTTAACAACTTTATTAAAGTTATCTCCCATAAAACAGCTTTTACAATGTATATATATACATATATATATACTCTCAAGCTTTAATAAGTACTCTGGAATAATTGATATAGTTAAAGCAACACTGGATAAAAATAGAAGTGCAAAAATTTGAAGTAGTTTGCAAAATCTTGCATCAGCATACCTAGAGAACACATCACTGTCTCTCAAAACATTTTCCCAATACTTGAAATTCTGGTAACTATTTCTTCCGTGATCTTTATGGGGGATGACTGATGCGGAAACATCTTAGCTTAGCCCAGACCGTGGTCTTCGAAAAATCCTTGAGGTGTCTCCTCCTGCATAAGTGACCATTCAAAATTAGTAAATGTTGTTAGATAATGCAATACTGTTTGTTAATGAACAACTGAACAATAAGTCCACTTTTGGATTCTTGAATTTAGAATTAATTAGTTGCAATTAAACAATAACAGAAAATTTTAAAATTGAGCATGCAACAGATCTCAGAACAATAATAAATTAAAGACTAGGAAGATAGAATATGGGGAGACATCGTTTATGATGTCACATGAAGCTATTCCCTACCCCCTCCACATCCGCCATATTTGACCTTGATTGTTCTGACCATGGGCAATTTCTTCATTTGAAATATTACACTATTAAATATTTATTGTTTTGAATACTGTAAAATAATTGAAATGTTTAAATTCAGAGTAATGTATGTCACATTATCTTAAATGCTCAAAAATAAGTTTTCCCCCCCCCTTGAAAATGCTGCAATAATTTTAAATAGGATAAAATATCATTTGAAGCTATTTTAAAAGTAAATTTTGTAGAAATATCACTTACTCTCACATTTTTAAATATAGATTAATAAATTTAGATATCCTTCATGCACTCAATTTTTCAAAATTAGTGACTCAAACACATTAACAGATTTTTTTCTCTATCAGTCTGCAGCAAACCAAAATTTATCTTTGATCCAACAATGTCTACCACCATATGAAATAATAGTAAATACAATAATCTAGAAACAAAGTAAAATTTTGCAATTATTTTTAAGCCACCCTTTCTTTTTTAAGTTATTAAATGAATCTGCAAGATCTAAAATAGTCTGCAGTGTCTGATGCCATGCTACATAGTATCTGTTACTAAATACCTAAAAAGTTTTAAAAATTCATTATTTTTGTATTAAAAATCATTATATAGGTATTGCTTGAACTATGTAGAAATTTATCACATTTCTAACCCAGATGAAATCAGAATACAATGTAATGAATAAAAAAAGAATAAAGGTCAAAATAAAATTAAAGTAGTATTCTAGTAGTCACAAAATCTCTTCAGACACTATTTTAATACAGTATGTCCTATGACTGTCATTTTATAGATTTAGAATATATGAACTATAATTATATATATATATATATAAAAAAAAAAATAAAAAAAATAAAGTAAATCTTTCTTTGATCTTCACATTCACAAAAATTATTACAATTTTGGATCTGGCTTATTCTGTCTCTAATTTTTAATGTTCAAATTTCACTAAATTCACAATTAAGAATAAAACAACAATTCTAAATACCATCATAAATTCTTCTTCAATATGTTTGTCTAATGCAGTAGCAATCTTTTGATCTTTTTAATAATTATTTTATTGATGATTTTATAATGAGCGACAACTGAAGACTAAAAATGGAAAACGCTGAAAGTCCAAAAGAGGAAAATTTTCAAGAGAGTTTAAAAAAGAAAAAATTCCACTTTTGATATTTACACTATTTTCAATTTCACTCTTTTTAGGTACTTAGTCAACACTTTAAAATATAGGTACCTAGTTTCCTTTCATTTAGTCTTTACATAAATAATATTATTACATGCAAACGTATATTTTTAAAAATATTTTTCTACTTGCTTAAAAATATCCCATTAATGTAAACAATAACAATAGCATAAAGTGTAATGGTTACCAGATGCTATATGTCTTATCACTGGCAATTTCAGCATTCTTAGCTTCACTTTATACGGAACATTCAATCAATCACATCTTTTGACTCTTTTTTGAATTATTACAACAGAAAAATCACAATTTTTTGGTATTATTAGAATTTTTTTTTTTTTTTTAGTCCTCAACTCTTAAATATTTGTATACCTGAAATCAATTGTATGCTCAATACAATATTTTTCTGCACTTATAATCTCAGTTAGCTTTATTATTGACAGAAGTCTTCAAAATCCAAAAAACAGACAAAAGTTCATTAATTGGTAGTTACTTTTTCTGATTAAAAATTTCATGTAAAGTAAAACTCAAAAATGAATGCATTATAAATTTTCTATTTTCAATAAACATTTTATTAAAATATATCAGATGACTAGCACACACATATTTCATGAATTACATACATATAAATCATGATGCACAATGAGTGAGACAAGTTGATAAATAGTGAATTCTATAGGAAGACACTAAAATTTCACACAACATAACAGAGAAAAGTAAAGTGTTGTATAAATATTTGGAATACATATCTATTTAAAATACAATTCAAGTCTAGCACCTGTCCTAATTTTATACAAACACAAATTAAGCATTTGTCAATTTTTATAAATGTTTAAAAAAAAATACATTTTTTTTTTTTTTTTTTTTCCTTTGCTGAACTTTAGATTCATTTTATACTTTTATCACATGCTGTCTGGTTCTTATTTTATGCAAAAAATTATAGAGCTGATAAAAAGAGTAACATAGTCAATTTTAGCTATAAGCTCACCTTACGAAACTATAATTTTGTTTATTGAGTTCTAATTTCAAATAACTAAATCTGATAGAAATGATGCTATTATACATAATTTTATATTTGCAGCATAACGAAATACAGTAGACTCCCTAAAATCTACACTCCTAAAATCCACAACTCTCTAAAATCTGCACATATTTTACGGATGTAAACAATGAAACATTCAGTTCAGATGTAGGTGCAAAATTTGAATTTTTTAGTTTTATATCAATGCCATGCATTTTTTAATTTGTAATTTTTGTTAAGGTTATTGAATTCATGTTTTTTCATGAAGAAAGAACAATTTATTTCTGAAAAAATAAAGATATTGCTGATATTATTGGTAATCACAATCTTACCAAATATATTTATATATTAATCAAGCTTTTTTAGTTATTAAGTCTGGCTAAACCTCAAATAAAGCTTCATTACTTTTATGATCTTGATGTGAATTAGTAATGTACCGTTATGAGGCAAGTTTCATTGAATAATTTAGGAAAAACACATTTCATCTTTATAATGAATATTTAATTGTACATTATTGATTATTAATTTGACCTTTGCTTTTAGTATTTTTATCATTTTAAAAACTATCTAAATTTTTGTTGTTTTAGTTTATCACTTATTTTAATATTTTAGCATATTGTAAGCACTCATTATACTTATGATTTCATTATTAATTACATTCAAATTACTTTGAAAAAAATGTAAACAAAGCAATGACCAGAAATCTGTAAAATTCTAAAATCCGCAAAACCTCTGGTCCCAAGCTGTGCGGATTTGAGGGAGTCTACTGTATTTCTTTTTAATCATTTTTCTATTTAATATCTTAAGCTCTACATATTATAACTTTTCCCTCAATGCATAATATCAAATTCATATCATGAAATAATCAAATGGACATCAAATATAAGAAGCCCAGGCAAAATTAACTAAAAAGACAAATTTATGTAAATATGTGTAACATTTTTAATACATTTGAAATGCTGAGAAGAAACAATACTCAATAGTATATTAATACATATAATATATACCAATACCCCGTTCAAATCAGATGCTTAAGATATTTTAAATTGCCATTTTTGAATTGGATTCCCTGTTCACATCTAAAACTCTGTGAATGTCACTGTGTTTGAGATCTATACAAATGTAAAGTGTGCGCATATGCATTAAATAAAACCAGCTGCAACAGCTAATCAGTTAAAGTGAAGCTTTATAAACAAACAGAGTGGGTAATTGTAGCTGTATCTAGCTAAAGAAAGTTAGAACTCTCTCAGAGACTTCGGCATTCTAAGATATCTTAAATATCCAAAATTGAACTGAGTATAAGATCCAAAATATTCCTATTTAACAAATTTTAAAAATGTCCTCAACTTCTTATAAAAAATAAAAAGCCTGATCTATTTAAAACATAAAGAAAAGTGGAATAGACAAGAGAATTTCGAAATGAAATTTTAAAAATAAAATAAGAACCAGCAAAAATAATTTGTTCATACATTTAATGTAAAGCATTATGCATAAGTAGTTCAAATCTAAATATTATATTCTTTGGCATAACATTGGTCATATATAAGAAATAATACATGCTTTTCATTATTTGTAGCTATCAACTGCTTATTAAGAAGAAAAAAAAACTAACAATATACAAACATTTTAATTTTTGAAAGATTTACCACACATATACTATTTAAGAATGTATAGCTTTGTACTAAATTTTACTTTGTCTTCTATCTTTTTAATTATTTAAAAGAAAAAGTTACTTTTTTTTAAACTGATTATTTTTCTTTAATTTAAAGCATTGGTATTCAATGAAATTTCTGTTAGCTCATTTCTCTGGTGGAGAAATGAGTTCTTTACTGACATATGTCACTGTATTATAATTAACTACAGTAGAGGACCTATTATCCGGAATCGTCGGGACCGAGGGCTTTCCGGATTTTGGAATTTTCCGGATTTCGGGTCCGTCCGAAACTCGACACTCCCCCCCCCCCCCCCCCGGTCTGAAAAAAAACACGGAAAATTTAAAAATAACAACAAAATTATAGCACTGATATCTAGAATATGAATGAAAAGTGTGTTGTATTAGAAGTCTGTGGAAAAAACACTAAGCTACAACTTTGACTCTTGTACTATAGTACAAAGTCAAATATACGGACATCCAAAATTCAGAGCTCTTCAAAATCCGGACGTTTTGCTAACTGGCTTTACATATATATATGTATGTATGTATATAACCGTAAAATACCGTTAATCCGCTCCCCAAAAGAAGACGAAAATCGTAAAAGAATTAGAGGGGGCGCTTACACGGGATTTTTCCGCGATCGTTTCACAAAATTTGCATTTTTTCGCGATATTTTATGAGATTTGCAGGGTTTTATTGCAATATATGAAGAAATTTGCAGGGTTTTATCGCGATATTTGACGAATTTGCAAAAATTTGCGTTTTTTTATGGGGATGAATCATGATGAAATTAATGAATCATGAATCTTTGAATGAATTATGAATTTTGATACTTGAAGCAATAATTGAAAAAATGTGCGTTTTTAAAAAAAAAAACGTAAATTCTGCAAAAAAACGCAGAAAAAAAATGTGAATTTCGTAAAAAAAGCCAAAAAAGCATGAAATCTAAAAAAATCCCGATAAAACGCACATTTGATCAATGATTCGTGATTCATTCATTTCATCATGATTCATCTCGTCCTCAATCTTCTTCATTTCCGGATTTCGGGTCCTTCCGGATTTCGGAATTCCGGATAATAGGTCCTCTACTGTACTATTATATACTGTTATTATTAATATGCAAATTGTAAATATTAATTTTGATCAACAACATTAATTGTGTAGTGACCAAGGTCCATTAATTAATAAGGGAAACTTCTGTGAGTAAGATGAAACACTATAGATCAGTTTGTAATATATTACTCTAATATTGGAGTTGTTTAAATATAAAGAAAAAAAAACTTACAAAACCTTTATTTTATTGTATCAGATTTCAAAAACAACTATGCAATTTACACGATATATATACCATATTTAGTTGTATAACTTCAAGTTGGATATTTTATAAAGAAAATTTTGGTAGAACACAAAAATTCATACAGTTTTTGTATGAAGATTATGAAATAATAAATCTGCACATATCTTCGTAGTTTTCAATATTTTAGTTTGGTTATTTAAAATATATTTTCCCCCTTGCAATCTGTTTCCTTCAGCTACAGTACAATAGTGCCTAGATGATATTTATTATAACTGAAAAATTAATATAAAAAATACTGTGATAAATAGTGATAATTTACTTACGCTGAAAATTTCTTTTTCATGGTAGAGATTTTGCTAAATAAAACACTAAAAAGGCAGGATTCAAAGTGAATGAAACACTTATTCATTGTTAGCAGAAATAATAATATCTGCTAAGAAAAATAACTGAAAATTAATTATGTGGCCATGAATTTGAAAATACATAGATGATAAAGTATTTTCATAATTCAAGGCATAAAAGTGTTTTTCTATATTCTATCGTAAAATAATGCATTTATTACATAAAACACAAAATTATAATTTATCTATAAAATGAAAGAACAACTCAAACAGTTTTACCTATAAGCTTACAAGTGTTCAACATAAGCATCTTTCGTCACATGGCACACTCCAAGTCAATAGCTCAGTTCTTCCCAAACAGTGATTAGCAAAGAAGTTCTGTTTAGATGCTCATCAGATCTGACACCATGTAATTTCTACCAGTAGGGATTCATAAAGGACTGTGTGTATGTGCCTCCACTATCAGCTGACCACTGCAGCTGTTGCAACAATGACCCCAAAAACACTATTCTATGTTTGGGAAGAAGTGAGCTATTGACTTGATGTGTGCCATGTAACGAAAGGTGCTCACCTCACATTGAGCATTTGTAAGCTGGTAGGTAAAACTGTTTGAATTGCTCTTTCATTTTATATATTAATTATAATTTTAAGCTTTATGCAATAAATACTAACAGGTTTTAAAATTCCAATATTAATTAAAAAATATCCTGTACATTTTGTTTAATTTTTATTTTTATTTATTAAAACATTATGTTCATTGTATAGAAATTTTTTTTATATTTATTCTAAGTTTCCCTTTGAGAGAAAAAAAAAACTTATGCACTTTTTATGCTTTTTATTTTTAGAACCAAACAAACAGTGAAAAAAGGTGTGCAAAATACATTGAGTAAATATGGTATATTCATTGATCTTACTGGTTTTAAACAAACCTTAGCAATTGATTAATCATCAAAGAAAAAATACAGCCAAATGCGAATAATATTAGAAGTGGATTCATCATAAACACTGATTTAAAAATCATTGTTTTAACTCTCTAGAGTCTAGGTAATCTCTTTTTCCTTTTCAACACATGTTTCAATTTTTTGCAACTGCTTTTAGAGCAGTTAACAAAATCAAGAAAATATCCCCCCCCTTTTTTTAATTAATTTTATTAAGCAAAACTTGAAGTAAGTCAGGATTTGAAAGAGTATGTTAGTAAGTTAGATATATAAATAAGAACACTTTAAAAAATGTGCATGAGTTCTGAAAAAAAAAAATCAAAACAAAGATAAGTTATACAAAAGTTTTTCATCGCTCAGTAACACCATTAACAGTGTTGCCAGATGGATCAACTCTTGCAAATGAAATATTTTGTTGCGATATGGTGATAGACAGCGAGAATTTTCAGTATATTTTAATTATGTACCCAACTTGTGGGTTACAGGCTGTATAGTTCTTATACCCTGTTCACACCACAAACATAAGATATCTTAAGATCGCCATGTTTGAAGTGGACCCTCCCGGAATTGAATGCCTGTTCGCATTGAAAAATTTATCTAAGATATCTCTGAACTGATCAAATTTAGCATATGCGCATGTGCTTGAAATACAGATGGCCACAACAGCCAATCAGTAAAAGCCAATTAGTAGCCAATGAGAGTAGGCGGTTGTTCCTGTATTTAGCCTGAGAGAGTTGAAACTCTCTGAAAGAGTTTGTGGAACTCTCTGAGAGAGTTCCAGGCCAAAGATATCTTAACTATCCATAGTGTGAACAGGGTATTATAATACATAATGACTCATCTCTGTCATTTACGGTCCAAGAACTAAAAACCAAGCTGAAAATGATTAGTGTTAGTCAATGGGAGAAAGAATGACAAAAAGTCTATCATTCGCAGTGAGTGCATAAAATTTTGTCAGCATATAAATAAAGCATCTTGTTTGGCCACCATTTTTAATTTTTATTTATTTATATTTTATTTTTGTATGCTTGTGTGATAAGAAAATGTGCCAAGTGGTATTTCCCATTTTGTTCTTTATGTTTATCAGTATTTTTAATTTTTACAGATCAAAGTATATACAATATGATCTGATGTTTGAAATATTTTTAGTTTTGCTGAATAAGAAAATGAAAACAAATCAAATTCAAATTACTTGTTTTTAAAACTAGCAGATATGGATTTACAACTGCACTGAAAATGAAAATTTCAACCATAGTGCTAAGAAAGCAGATCCATGTCCAAATAATAAAATATATTAAAATGAGAATGTCCCATCTTTCTGATATAAATGACATTTTTAAAGCCATATGGGCTTTTCCAACTTGAAAACCAGACTATTTTAATAACTTTATTAAAGTAAAAAAGAAAAAAAAAATCTCACTATAACAGCTAAATAAGTATTAAATATTAGACACAACATGGTAGATTATACTTGAAATGAATTGTAATGTGATTATATTCACAGTTGACAGCTACATTGCAATCTTGAAAATAACCATAAATGTTTTATATAAAGCATTAATTTTACAGTTTACTAATACCTCACTAAGCACCTCACGCAATACTTTTTTGCATACAAAATTTTTCAGCACCAATGAAAACTTGGATTACGTGTAAATTTAAATTATGCAATGAAAAAACTAATCATTACAAGAAGCCAATTAAGTATTATTATCAATTGTTACAAATGGGTATCTATATTTTTCATAGAGTCCTTCATTCTATAACAAAAGTCCTAAGAGATATTAAACATTGCAATTTAAAAGAATTCTCAGTCTCACATTTAGAAAATAAGAGTTCAAAAACATACATATAATTTATAAATATTATTAAAACTCAAAATCATAACAACATGAAATATAAACTTTAAATTGTGTGCAAAATTACCCAGCTATCAGCTAGTAATATTTAAACAGCTTGATACAGTCTTACATAAAAGGAACATTTTATGATTTCATAACACAAGTACAAAAATTCTATAGAATAATGGATAAAATGATTGTATATAAATAGTATCATACAATCACATACTTACACTATAATGTAATAATAAATACATAAAAATGTGTATACATACATATAAAAAGCAGTATATGAAGTTCTAAACATACAATTACCAAAAACTGAAAGTCTTAAATAAAAAAAATTAATAATAAAAATAATCCACAGCTAAATAATAAGATATTTCTTGTTCACTAAAGATTTAAGATACCACTTTTCAGATCTTTGATTTTATAGTAAGTTAAACATTTTCTGATACACTGTCCGTGGCATAAGTTATCATATTACATTAACTCTTTTTATAAAACTGATATTTATTCCAAACTAAAATAATCTAATAAAATAGAAAAGATTGTTAATGAATTAAAAAATGATTATTACATTAAAAACCTACTACACAGCAGTTACACATATCAAGAACAAAAATTAATCTTAAAAGTATTATTTATTCGTTTTTGTTTAGTCAGGAAAGTAATAATATGATTTGTTATTTGTTCAATGCTTTTCAAATTTTCTATTATATTCATAATTTATGAAATATGAAACAATGTCTATTGGACAGCAAATCGCAAAAAATTAAAAACTTTTGATAATTTAGATGGAGTTTGATTAAAAGTTATTTATTCAAAACTGAAAAGTATTAACTAAACTTAAATTTATTATTCATTTATTTAGTCCAATAATTTAATGTTAATATTTATCGGTAATTTTAAAGTTTTATGACGAAAGAAAAATAAAATCCTACATCACATAACCAGGTGTATTTAAACTAACATAAAATGCAAAATTGTTTACAACACCTGTGTTTTTCATTTTCACACGAAGATCAATATACATACATGTACTAATTGGAAATGCTAAAATGCAATTATCAAGTTTTATAACACAGTATCCATTATACAAATATGGTTATCTCGTGAACTAAAATTACTTATAAATATTATGAAAATAATGTTTTACACATTAAAAGATGCAAAGAATTAATTATTATTATTACATTGAAATGTAAAGAACACATAATGTAGAATTTAAATTTTTATAAATTTCAAGATGCAAAAAGACATTTCACAATAATTTTTTACACAAAATGAATAATCTAAAATAAATATTATTGTTATTTATTATCTAAAATACACTGCATTTTTTTTTTTTTTTTTTTTTCCAGTTTAAATTTAAAGCTAAAATGAATTTGTACTAACTTATTAAAGTATATAAATAATCATAAATTAAGAGATTAATAAGAATATTATTAATTATGGTTAAGAATATTATTAATATCCAGAAGTGTTTTAACAATCTAATATATTTTCAAATTAACGTTTTTGTATAAGATTATTAGATGCCTGCCTTCAGGAGATGACAATTTTAACAAAGCTTTTTCTATACAATTTTGAAAACAGGCTAAAAAAACTTTTAAAAAGATTTGTGTGTTAATTCATCTTTATTATTATTAATAAACTTATTTAATGAAAAAAATATAATGTACCATAAAAAAATATTGGAGAATTTAAAACAATTTAGAAGTTAAATTTATAACTCAATGCTATTTAACATTTCCTAAATATTATTTGAGTAAGAAATTCAGTAATAAGACTTTGTAATAATTACAAAAGGATAAAGTCACTAAATATAAAAATTGTTAAAAGGTTCATCTTGATTAAGAGTTTTTAAATTTACTTCTATAATAATAATAAAAGGTTACTTTTTCAGACACAACATTCAGTTATCAACAATCTAGATTAATTATTTTCAATGTAGAAAAATTTGGCACAAAATAGGAAATTTATCTAAAATTAAAATGTAAATAATAATAATAATAATGTATACTAGACCTACATCTGAAAACTCAAACTGTAGGAATTCTACATAATTTTATATATGTAGGAATTTTTGTAATCTTTTATTATATTTTTTCTTACATTTATATTAAATTGTGACCGCTTTTAATTGCAGAATTTTGCAATAATAAGTATTCATAAGACTTGCTTCTAAAAATAATTAAACTTTAGAATAAAAATCAAATTTATCAAAATAAAGTTTTTTTTCCCAAAAATCATTCCCTTCAGAATGCACATAGATGCCTTGAAAATAATAAATTAAATAAGATGACGGAATAGAGGGAGAAACTAGAGGTAATAAAAAGTAAATCACTGGAATGATTTTAAGTATATGATGCACAACAGAGAAAATTTGCAAAGATTTAGTTACATTTGTAATACAGGAACTTTTGGCCATGCAATAATGATTAGCCATTAATAGTAATTACAGTTTAAAATAAAAAGGAAAGAATGAGAGAGAGAGAGAGAAAGAAATTTCTTTAGTGGACAGTAAACTTTAAAAAAATTAGATATCAAGAATATCAAAGAAAATTTTATAAAAGATACAAAAATGAATTAGGAAATTAATGCTTATTTTTTAAATACAATTCAGTGGAGCCAAAATAACTTGACATTTTGAAAATTCAATTATTCAATAGCTGAATATTTATTGTTTGTACAATTAGTATAACACTAACTTCAACGATGAGGAAACTTATTCACATGACACATTTTACCAAAACCTCACCTAAAATGGCTACTATTTGAATTTTTCCAACAATGCTAATCTTTGAAGGGTGCATACATTGATGGATATTTTTAATTAAAATTCAATACAGAGGTGTCGATTTTTTACATTATCTTGGGCATAGGTCTTAGCAAACAGGCCACAGAAGTCAATTGAAGAGATTCAATAGACAACTTATATAAAATCGAAGAATAAGAAAGTGTAAGTAACCATTCCAGGATCAGCCGAGCCATTTATATATTTAAAACACAAAGCTGTTTGTATTTTTTAAATAATCTGTCTCGAGATTTCTATAGAACCAGTTTGCTAATTATTATTATTATAATTATTTTTAATCTTAAAGCTGTTTATTTGTAGATATGGACACGTTAGCTATTTTTCAAAATATTCTCATGTTTATACTTAAACTTTCATTTTAAAAGACTTTTATCAAATTTCTTGAAAATGGTGGCAATTGGATTACTTATATTGTTTCAGATAAAAGAAAAATAATGAAATATATTTAAGCACATAGCTTTCTGCACATATGTAAGTTATTAAAAAAAAAAAAAAAAAAAAAAAAAACATCTATGCATATTACTTTATAAGTAAATAAAAATTCATATGTACAGCAACATCACCAGAATACTGTTTATTGGGCTTATTTAATCTTTACTGATTATTACTTCATTAGTTTTTTTTTTTTTTTCTTCATCACAATTAGATAGAAAAGATATTTTTATTTAAATATATAGTTAAGCGGGAAAGTATTTACATAAAGTACACTTGAAAAGTTTGTGCTGGTGATATCAAGCTTAGCTTGAAATATATTTTCTATTAATAAAACTAATGAGAAAAATTGATATCACAACATGGCATAATTTTTCCTCATATTTCACTTCTTAATTCTAAAAAAATTAAAATTAGGCTATAATTAATTAGACAAAATTAGATTTATACTATTTTTGAAATTGAATATTAAATTAAACAAAATTCTCATCTATATTTGTAGAAATTATTTGTCATTTTTAAAATATAGTTTTCTATAACAAACTTTCCAATAATGAAATAAAAAAAATCTTCATGCTATTTGTTTGTATCACGTTTTATGAAAATGAAACACAGATTGACATTTCGTCATTTTTAATGAGAGTTATACACTTTGAAAGCAGTTGAATTGTATACTGCTTTCTGTAGAGAACACTGAATAAATTAAGTAATATTGAAAGGAATTGTCTGTTTCATTCACATTATAAAATAGAAGACAAAAATTCTTGATTATTTTTCTTAAGGTAATTGAAGTTTTAGTACTTTTATTATAACTCATTGCTATAGAAATTAATGGAAATAGTTTATTAAATGAAGTCATCCATAATAATTGTAAAAATTAAAGTGCATGTACACCATTACTTTTTATTCATATTTTACTATTTTAAAATTTTATCACATAGGAGATCTTTAAAACAAATTTTCAAGCATAAAATTATATACAATCTTGCTAAGTCAACATCTGTTTAAGTTTTTTTTTTAAATCTCTACATCAAATTATCAAGGCTCCACTGTAAATGCTATATTAGATTATTTAGTAACAAGTACATTTTTCCCCTACCCCCACAAAATAAACAAACAAATAATTCTGAAAATGATCTAAATTACTGTTTACTGATTTAGAAAAAGCTAATTAACCACTTTTTTTAAAAAAATGTATTTTATCACATATAAAAGATTTAGAAAAAAAAAAAAAACTTTTTCACACATTATTAAGCACACATAACTGCATACATAAGTAAAAATGAGTATATAACGAGTAATAAATTTATAACTATGAAAAATGAGAACCTAAATAAACATTTTATAAATTTAAAGCTATAAAAATAATAAAAGCACACAATTACAACATTACAAGGAAACATTTTAAAGATACATTTATATATAAAGTTTTTGGCAGCAAATTCAAAAGTAAAAACTTTTTTTTTATCTTGTGCATTTAGACTAATCCAAATTCCTTGAGAGCACCTTCAACAGCTTCATCCTTATGGACAAGTAATTAAAAAAGTTTGTATTTTTAAAATAAAAACATTACTGTAAACTTTAAAATATACTTTAATAATGCTTAAAGTTATAATAAATTTTTATAACAATATGATTAATTTTATAACACAAAAAAAAGAGCAAGAGTTAGAAACATAAAATATGCATTAGCAAAATGCTAGAACAATTATTAAAAGCAAGCTATATATATGTATATATATATATACACACACACACACACACAAAAAACAGGCAATAGCAAAAAAGCAGGTGATTCACAAATAATTATAGGAAAACACAGAAAATAAAATTTTAAAAATGCGAGAAAAAAAGAGAAGAATATTAAGCAAATTTAACAGTCTAAAGTTAGAAGTTTACAAATTAGTTCAGTACATTTTCAACAAGTTGGAAATTGCACATCAAGTGCAGCAAATGAGATACGTTGGTACTATAATGAAGTTTTGAAAATATTCAGATCAACTATTATGTTAAACTTAATTATTAAGCTATTGTTTTATTTAATTGTAATTATAACCTTTTCTCAAACTATGCTAGTGTTATTAAATTATCTGTAATTGTAATGTTTTTGTCAGTATAAATAGAGATGCAGCAGATGTAGGTGGTGTGTATGATCCTGGCCAGCAGTAACACAAATTTTATGATTTATGGATTTGTTCTGTTAGTTTATAGCCATACTTCAGCTGAAGTAGTTCATGCATTCAAGCTTTATTCATTAGGTGTCTGTTTAATCTATTACTTTTATCTACAGTTGAAAAAAGATGTTTATTATATTATTCAACTTTTTAAATAAAATTATTTTTGTTTTTATAGGGATGCCACTCAGAAAATAACAAAAAAGAAGAAATTATGCATAAAGTAAAATTTACAACCTTTTTCACAACATTTATGCGTGAATTTTGTTAACTATATTGTTTATAATAAATTAAATAAAGAATTACAGCCCTTTTTTTTGTAATTTTTTAATTTATAAGAGTTCACAGTATTTTACATTAATTAAGGTAACCCAGCAAGATGTTCAGTGAGGAATTTTATGTATCACATCATTTTAAATCTATTTAAGTAACCCAGCAATAGATTTGATGATTACTCCACAAGTGAATAGCAAAAATTTGCAGGGTTTTTTTTTTCTTTATTTGATGAAAATAGCTGTTTTATTTCATGATCGTTTGACAAAAATCGGCGTTTTACACCAAGGTCGTTTGACAAAAATTGGCATTTTACATCACAATCGTTTGACGGAAATCGCCGTTTTACATCAAGATCGTTTGACGAAAGCCGCCATTTTACATCACAGCCATTTGACAAAAAATCTCCGTTTCACATCATGATTGTTTGACGAAAATTGCTGTTTTATATCGCAACCATTAGATAAAAAATAGCCATCTTATTTTGAGATCTTTTGACAAAAATCACTGTTATATTTCGCGATCTTTTAATGAAAATAGCTGTTGTATTTCGCGATTGCTTGACAAAAAAAACTTATATTTCGCAAACATTTGATGAAAATTGCTGTGCATTTTTGCAAATGTTTGACGAAAATCCCTGTTTTATTTTGCAATTGTTCAACGAAACTCATTACTTTATTCTATGATCTCATAATCAAAATCGTGAATTCTTAAAAATAAAAAAAAGTGGAAATCTGCCATTTGGCGGAAAAGTGGCATCCCTGTTTTCAACTTGGTTTCTCTTCATAGTATATTTATATTTTTCAATTTAAATTATTGACTTAGAGATTTTTGAATTCATCATACATACAGAGCTATGCAACAACAGTTGGTCAGAGATGTATTGTTTGTTTTTCCTTCCCTAACATTATTTACTTATGTAAACATATTGTTAGTAAAAAAAAAAAAAAAAAAAAATCTTACTGAGTTTGATCAAAGTTATGATTTTCTGTACATATAAAAATGATAATTAACTATTTAATATTTTTACACTATTTGCTTTTGATTAAAATGCAAGTCAGCCAAACTCTATATTTGGAAGAAAAAATTTTGATGTAGTACAAAACTGTACAAGTTAACAATAGCATTTCAATCAGAATTTAGCCATGAAAATTTTATGTATTTTTGTTGCAGAAAGGGTAAGATATTTTAACATAACAAATTTGTGAATGCATTATTTTACATTTAACACAATGTAATTTACAAAATTAACACATAAAATGTTGTAGAAAATGTCAAATTTTACTTCATAGATAATTTCCTCCTTTTGCTATTTTTGTAAGTCACACCACTGTATTTATAGCATAAAATTTCACCAGTTCTGTTATGCATTTGCATTAATTTATTTACATTTGCAATACTGAGAAAAAAATACCAATTTGATGGAAGATTTTGTATACATAGTCTATTGCTCTGTAGGCAAAAATAGTAACAGAGTTGGAAACTCTGGAAATAACTTTGGAAAATAATTCTAAATGAATAAAGTGTTTGATACTAGCTCAAAAAGAAGAAAAAAAATTTTTTCTGTTAGCTGGATGCAAATCTCACCAATAGTAGCATTTATTTATTATGTGTGCAAAATTAGAAACAACATTTTGATATTCAAATAAAAAGTTTTCATTTGTGTAATATTCTTTTTCTTTCTTTGAGGTATTCTGTACTTAAAAGAAAGAAAATACGCAATAATACATCTTCCTGTATTAGATCTTAGAATGCTTGCAGAGATAGTACAAGATTTAACATAGAACTCTTTTGCAAAACAATAGAACAAGATCTTGTAATCTATTGTACAATTTATCCTTTATTTCACAGCATACATGAAGTTAAAAACTCCTGTGGAAAATTTTCTGCATATTAGTGGTCTAGAAGTGCAGCCCCTACCTCTCCTCTAGAGCAACAGAAATTCAACCCAATGAAAGATGTTTAAATTCAAAATTCATTACAGTTATATTTAAGGTTGTTATCTTAGACGAGTACAGTACAAAGTCTCAAATCCGGACATCCAAAATCTGGACATTTTTCTAACTAGCGGTTTTTTTTTTTTTTTTTTTTTTGTAAGTATCAAATTTTGAATTCTTAAAATGATTGAAAACTTGTCCACTACTATAACAATTCTTATAGGCCCTAACGAAAGTTTGGGATCGGCGTGACACGGCCCGGTAGTGCCGTCGAAAGGAGGGGGGGGGGGGAGGGAGCGTTCCGGGTGCAGAAATTTAGGGGGCATCAAATTTATACTATCAACGTCAACATCATTTTTGGCTTGTCACAGAAAAAGAAAAAAGTATCGAGTTGTTAGCAAACAAAAAAAGAAAAAAAAAAGGAAAAAAAAAACAAACTTTTTTTTTTTTTTTTTTATGCTTACTGAGATTTAAAAATAAAATCCATATCTTTTGAGTAAATTCGCCAATTTCTCTCAAATTTTCAGCAAGTTGAAATAATAGTAAACTAGTCCGTGTAACAAATTTTTATGAGAATACTATCCACTATTAGAAAGTTACAACGCCTACCAAAAATGTCCACTTAACAAAAACTGAAAGAAAAAGTAATAAACCATCTGCGGTTTATTTGTGTTCACTCATCTGGCTGTTCAATGAAATCGGAGGAAGTTGAATGTTTACTGATTCCGATCTACTTTGGATAATGTTCTTTTCTACGCAGAAATAAACATGGGCTGATTTTTTTGAAATTTATTTTTAGCTTAAGATTCTACTTTCGTTTATTCTTTTTATCTAAACATTAAAAAAATGAAATAAAAAATGCAAAAGTATACAATTCAAAATTAGATGTTTATAAAGCTTAGAAAATCATCAAGGCTCTTATCCCTGTCATGCGAAGAGCCCGTGTGCTAATGGGGCGTCCTATGGGGAGGTTAATTTCTATTATCTCGTTTGCTTTTTGACATTTTTATTTTATTTTATTATTTATTTATTGCAATGAATAGCTGAGATGCATCTCGATATCGCTCCTTTTTTACTTTTTTGTATGCGATGGCAAATATTTTTTGGAGTTACTTTCACTTTCGAAACCGGTCTTGAGAATGAAAATTCCATTCTAAAAAAAACATCTGCAACCAAAGTAAAAAACGCCTGAATCGTCATTTTTCCCGAATCGATGCAGAGTACTCAATCTTCCTGGTTGTAACAAAGTTCCTGGTTGTAAGTTCGCTGAACATACCCTTTCTAAATTTTATATTTTTTGATTTTAAAATCTGGCAAACTGACTCAATGTGACTTGACTTTTGATTCCATGTGACCTTTTCTCTTATGATCGCAGAGTTAACACGCTTTTTTTAAATTTTCTAATCGAGTTTCTCTTTTGCTTAGGTTAAAATAATTGCTTAAATTATGTCAAAGAAAGGTAGTGATTTGAATACTGCAAGCTATAAACGAAAGCATAACTTTCTTAGCATTAAAATGAAAGTAGAGCTTCTAAAAAAATTGCAACGTGGGACCTCGGTTCGCAAGCTATGTGAGGAATATAGCACAGGCAAATCTACTGTCTATGATCTACAACAGCAGAAAAAGGAACTTCTCGAGTTTTTTGTTGATAGTGACTAGAGATGGGAATGCCCGGAAAAAAAACGGAAAAATTGGGAAAAAAACCGGTTTTTTTCAGTTTTTTTCCGAAGGTTTATTTTTCAATTTTTCCGAACTGGAAAAATTGAAATTTCATTTGTAAAATAATGTATTGAAAGTTTTGTAACAGCTACATTCTCATACTTTTTATTTAATTTATTTTTATGTTGCGTGTCCCACATTAAAACTTTAATATGGGTAATCTGATCTCTGAACAGAAATCTATTTGAGAAGACTTAAAAGGATCCTTCACATTTTTTTCTACTTTGAAACACAAGATCCTTCGCAAAATTTCTCTTGAAAATAGACATTTCAGAAAAAAGTTTAAGCTACAAATTGAATCTTTTACAAATGCAGTGGTTGAAGAAAAAAAAATCTCATGCCATATAGCAGCTGAATCTTATCAAGTTGTAAATATGTATGAATAACTTTATAAAAAAAATTGTCTAAATAGGAACCTAAATGTAGTAATAATTTCTAATTCACAAGTATATACAAGAAGTTCACAATTTCACAAAAACAGGATTACATGAAAAAAAAAAAAAAAAAAAAAAAAAAAAATCTAGATATATAATTAAATGCAACTTCTCTTTTTAAAAATTAATTCATGTGCAAAATTATTTCAATAATATGTCGATTAATGGAAATGATAAAATTAAAAATTTAACATAAAATTTGAAGCATCCATTTATTACTTTCTTCTATCTTTACAAGAACTAAGTATTAAATTCGGGAAAATTTTGATTTCCAGTTTTTGGTGTATTTAAACATTTTAGAAGATCCTGAACACGATTTGGTGGTTTTTGGAAAATATTTGTCACTTTGTGAATCTGTATGTGATAAAAACTTTATGGGCACTCTATCTGAAGAACTGATGTACATAATTTCACAATACTTTAGATTCAGTCACACCTTGATATAAACTCGAGATGCTTAGTTATCAGTGTATGTCGCCCAACCGATGGCGTTGCTATGCTACATTATTTATGATTTCCACAATAGTTCTATATTAAGAACTAATGTATGGATTTTCATAAAACTTCAGATTAAGTTAATCCTTGATATAATTTCATGCTCATTACTTTTTGGTGTAAATCGCTCAACAGATGCTGCTGCTATGCTGTATTATTTATGATTATTGCAATAGCTCTATCTCAAGAACTAAAGAACGACTTTTTATCAAACTACATATTCAGCCTGATATATATTAATGTTGTTTAGTTTTTAGCGTAAATCGCACTATAGGTTGCACTTCTATGTTGCATTTTGCAAGACTTCGTTATAGCTTATTAATTGAATGTTGTTTCAAGGTGTTGAATCTAAAATTGACCTCCATTATATACAGTAATGTTGCAAAACATGGGCAGTTTGCATTAGAAAAGTAAAACTGCGATGAAAAAAAGGAATCCATATTTTATTACTAGTAACTATGTTCCAAATTATACTTTCCCTCTTGATTAAACTTTGAATTTTAGTAGTTTTCTAAAGTACAGGAGAAGTTTATCTCTGTGTGTTACTACTTACAAAAAAACAATGTTTGAATTTTTATGATAGCTTTATTTAAAAAATTAATATTCAAACTCCACATTTTATTACTCTTTCACATAAATATATACTTATTAGGATTGGAAGCATATTACCCAACAGGTGTCCCTTTTAAGCTCTTTGGGTTGGGAATTTTAGTTGCAGATGTCTAATAGTGTGCAGAATTTCAGTGATTTGTTTGAAATGATTATATTTCCTTTTTTTAAAATGCATCCAAATTCAACAAACAGTTATACCTTTAGAAATCGTATCACCCTGACAATAATAATTATTAATCATAAAAAGGCCTCTTAAGTTTATTAGGCAAATTTGTTTATGTGGAACAAACACATCTTTGAATCTCTTCTTTAATAGATTGAATTTTGGGGCAGACATACTCGCATAAAAAAAAAGAAGAGAGAGAGAGAAAGGATAGTGTAAAGAAAAAATGCACATAGAAATCATCAAAAATAAAGAACAAAACTAAAATAATTGAAATACAAATGTTGATAATAATAGTAATTTAAATTGATCAAAAATTCTTTTACCTCTTGCAACAAATCCTGAGCTGCAATAGCTTTTAAAACATTCTTTTTGCTGGTTTCCTGAACCTCTCCACCAAGCAAGAGCTCATCCAAAATGAAATAAGCTTTCTCAAAATTGAAAATGATGTCAAGCTCACAGACCTGTTTTTGAAAATAAAGGACAAATAAATAGGAATAATACTAGTTTAAAAAAAAAAAAAAAAAATCAGAAAAGAAGAAAGAGAGGGAGGATTTTATTAGATAAGTGATTATTTATCTTATTAAAGATTTACAAAAAAAAAAAAAAAAATTAATCCCTTAGAAACGAGGGGCAGGTATATCTGCTGCACCTAGAATCCTTGATTATTATCACCAGTAAAATTTTACAGTAAATTTCACCTTTTGAAAGTAAGTATTTTCTTGATTCGATCAGGCAAAAATTTCTGTTTTCAAAAACCGGCAATAAAAGATTAAAAATTCTGCAAAGGATTCTTGTCCTGAAGGGGTTAAAGACTACATTTTATGTGCTTCGTACGAAGGGGAAGAAGGCAAAGGGAAGATGTCAATTTCGGGTGGAAATGGGGGGAAAATATATAATCTATTATGTTTTGTTATAATAAAATAACAGATAGAGCAAAGAATGTATGCTTATAAAAGAGGGAAGAAAGGCAAAGGGAAATACCAATTTTGAGTGCGGGTACAGGAGAAATTTTTATGATAGATTACATATTGTTAGAATAAAGTAACAAATAGAAAAGAAAAAAATTTAAAACATGAAAGAGTTTTAAAGATTTTGAACTTGACAACAGTAGAGAGAGACAAAATATTCAGAGTGTGAAATTTAGAAACAATTTTAACAAAATTTATATGGTTAAATATTTATTGTGGGAATAAAGTAAGAAAGAAAAAAATGTTAAAAATAAAAGTTTTAAGGGTTTTTAATTTAAGGTACAGTGGAATTAAAATGAAGCGGGATGGAGCAAAAAGGCAAAAGGAAATTCCCGAAATAGTGGAACTAGGATACAGGACTTAAAAAAAAAAAAAAAAATAGAAATTCACTGGAGAGCTATTCCATCTCAATTCAGGCAGACAGTACTGATATGCGTCAAGTCACCATCACAGATTTTTTTCAAAAAAATTCAGTAGTTAGAACTAAGTGATTTATAAAATTTCCTAAAAGGATTTTTCCCTAAAAAAATTTTTTCTCTGGTTACAGCACTTTAAAGTTCATGATAAAATTGGCAGTTTTCAGAAAAACTGAAAAACGCTTCATTTTGAAATGAACACAATACCAAACATATTCAACATATTCAGTCAATTTATTTTTTATAAACAATTATTAAACTGAATTTTACTTTGGCATAGTTTTAAAAAATATAGTGACATTTTTACTTAATTAAAAAAATTAGATTTTAAGTATAAAAAATATAATTATTAGTGAATTTAAGATTTTTTTTCAGAATGAAAAAAAATATTTTAAAGCTAAACATTGATGGAAATCTAAAGACCTTTAATGGGAGTTTTACAGCAAATTTTATTTTAAGTCTAAGGTGCTTACAACTTTTGTAATTCAATTTTAAATTTTGCAAAATTTTGTAAAATCACTACTTTTGAAATGCAATTTCTCAAAAACACCATTTTTTAAAAATCTGATAATATGCTCAATTCATACCTTATTAGTCTCTAATAAATACCTTACAAGCAAATCGTGTGTTTTTGCTTAGAAAATTTTATATGATTTTTTGAAAATAATATGTTGTGTGTATTTTTCAACAGACCACAAAGTCAAGCTCTTCCTTATTTAACCGAACTTGTAGTGTAATAATTATTTCAAACTAAAAAATACATCACTAGTACATAATTATTACTGTTAAATTATAGCTAATCATTTGCTTAAATTTAAAATTGCGTAAAATACAGCCAATAATAAAATTAGTATTGATCATATGTCATTTCATTCCATACTCATGAATGTGTTAAATCCATCTACACTGTGTAAAAATTTTGTTATATAGTATGGATATAATATATTAATGTGCAAATACATACATAACAGAAGAATTAGGTAGTGAAGGTTTCTTAAATTAACTTCAACTCCTTATCGTTGAAGGTATGAAGTCTCTCAGATTGTCCTATTGTAACTGGTTTTTCTCTTTCTAGAAGCACATTTTCCAATGGTAATGCACATTCATATTTTTTCTTTCCAGATTCTTTTGGCCACTGGAATGCTTTATCTATGGACCATGTTGGGTACATGAATGATACTTTAATGTCATTTAGTTCTTGTGATTGATATACCATTGATTTGTCCTATCCACCAATTTTTTTCATAAATGCATTCAATGAAATCACCGATTTGGAAACTATGTATTGAATATTGTCTTTTCATTTGGCTGAAGGTCTCAACTTTTGTCAATTCACTTTTACTTGCTCGTTCCATATAATTTTCATTATTTACAATCACCCTATAATGTTTATATCTAATACCAACAATAGATTTTGCATTAGCATATTCTTTCTCATTATTAGTTCGATAGGATTGGATAATATTTCTGTCTGGATGGACTAGAATGTTATTTTTTAGCAGAGAAGATAGTTCAGCAACAAATGAGACAGATTTTTGGATAGCTTTTATTGGCTCCTTTTGGAGATTAAATTTTGTTGCATAGTGCCTGTCTCAGTCCCCAATAGCATCACATGCACTTTTAATATGGCCAGTACCTGAAAATATCCTCTACTTCAGTACAATTTTATTTTTGTGCAATTCATAAAACTGATACTTGTTTTTAAAATGTGCTCCAGCTCCATCTGGTATATACACAGGTGATTCCAGTGTTTGTAATTGGTACAACTTATATAATTCTTTTTTTACTTTTTCTATGTCACAAACAGCATGAGCTGTATCATGAGTTAATCATCAGAAACTATGATAAAACTCTTTATTTCTTCTCTAAAGTATGCTGTGCAGGTAACTAACGATATCTGAGTATTCTGCCAGTGGTAGCTTTGTACATTTGGCAGTATTAGTGAGTAATTTTCAGCAAAGTCAAAATGCATCACAAGCGCAGATTTTTTTAAAGGGGTTTGGCTTATTTAATTTTATGAATAGGAATTTTTAAAGATTAGCTTATATTTATCTGCCATAATAATGTGCATATTATTATTTTTTCATTTAAAAATATTATTATAAATACAGAGAAATAAGAAAAAGCTTGATCTTCTGGTTTTCTGAGGAAAAAAAAAACTAATTGGAAAAAAACTAAACTTGAAAAAAAAAATCTAATTCAGTTGTAATGTATGTATTTGCATTTTAATATATTATATCCATACTATATAACAAAATATTTAACACACTGTAGATGAATTTAGCACATTTATGAGTATGGAATCAAATGACATATGATCAATACTAATTTTATTATTGACTGTATTTTACGCAATTTTAAATTTAAGCAAATGATTAGCTATAATTTAACAGTAATAATTATGTACTAGTGATGTATTTTTTAGTTTGAAATATTAATTACATTACAAGTTCGGTTAAATAAGGAAGAGCTTGCTTTTGTGGTCTGTTGAAAAATACACACAACATGTTATTTTCAAAAAATCATATAAAATTTTCTAAGCAAAAACACACGATTTGCTTGTAAGGTATTTATTAGAGACTAATAAGGTATGAATTGAGCATATTATCAGATTTTTAAAAAATGGTGTTTTTGAGAAATTGCATTTCAAAAGTAGCGATTTTACAAAATTTTGCAAAATTTAAAATTGAATTACAAAAGTTGTAAGCACCTTAGAGTTAAAATAAAATTTGCTGTAAAACTCCCATTAAAGGTCTTTGGATTGCCATCAATGTTTAGCTTTAAAATATTTTTTTTCATTCTAAAAAAAAATCTTAAATTCACTAATAATTATATTTTTTGTACTTAAAATCTAATTTTTTTAATTAAGTAAAAATGTCACTATATTTTTTAAAACTATGCCAAAGTAAAATTCAGTTTAATAACTGTTTATAAAAAATAAATTGACTGAATATGTTGAATAAGTTTGGTATTGTGTTCATTTCAAAATGAAGCGTTTTTCAGTTTTTCTGAAAACTGCCAATTTTATCATGAACTTTAAAGTGCTGTAATCAGAGAAATAAATTTTTTAGGGAAAAATCCTTTTAGGAAATTTTATAAATCACTTAGTTCTAACTACTGAATTTTTTTGAAAAAAATCTGTGATGGTGATTTGACATGCCCTGCCTGAGCTGAGATGGAATTGCTCTGAAACATAGAAGTGTTTCCCCCCAAACTTGAAATACATGAAATCCTGAACACAATTTCAAAATTGTTGTTATTTTTTTGTTTGTTTATTTCTATGAATAGAAAAACTTATATCTAATCACACAAAAACAATACAGAAAAAAAACAACATACAAAAATGCATTCAATACAGTCTAAATAAATAGAAAAAGTAACAGAAAGTGCAATAAGCTACATATATAAAACTGTAATAATATGTTTTAATCATTACATCAGTTAGAACAATATTTACCATAATTGCACATGGCAGAATATTTACCATAATTTGACAAACCAAACCAGAATATCGTTCTGGTTTTGCTCCGGTATATGTCAAGTCTTGGTTTCCCTCTTGATTAAAAAAATAATAATAGGAGAGTAAAATTAAAGCTTGCATGACCTTTATGAGCTGTCAGCGATACTATTGTAGTGGTCTGCTATTTCTCTCAAGTAAGGAGAAGTTTTTAATTTCAATTAAGAGTATTTGTGCACTTCCCCCCTCCCCCCCCCCCCCCCGCCTTGGAATTCCTCCGCTCCAGAGTTACCTGATTTTGACAGTAAAATTCAAACTCCGAGAAGTGCAGTTTTATTCTCACATTTAAACATTTGGGCAGATAGAAAAAATTTTTACAAAATAAAATGTGTGAAAATTAAAAAAACAGTAAAAACTTGAGTGTTTTGTTGCAATTATGTTCGCTTTCAGTGCATACAGACACCAAAAATCAAATTAGACAGAAAAAAAAAAAATCAAACAGCATATACTATCAATTCAATATATATATTTTTAAATATAAATTCAGGTAAAATGAAGTTAAAAACATAAAATCATACAAATTTGAGGCTAATTTAAGGGTCATTACAGGCCTGGGCAATGCTTGGTGGGTCAAACTAGTAGTACAGATTGATTTTCATTGTATGTCATTGTATGCATTAAACAAATTGCTTGTGTGCTTGAAACTGATAGTCATTTCAGAAAGATATAAGAATATGATGAGGTTTTAATAGTAAATAAAGATAACCAAAAAGTGCTTTTGAAAATTTTGCTTGTTTTGACAGCCTTTCTTATCTTGCAAGGCCTCTATAAAAAAGGAAATGCTGCAAAATTTTTATTACATGTTTTAGCATTCCAGGGAGTCAAATTTTGTGCGATTTCTTAAAATAAAAAGTCACAGTTATTGAAATAATTAAAAAAACAATAATAATTAAGATACTTACACTTCCAAAGTATTTATCAAGCAGTTCAACATATCGATGAATGATTTCCAAGGTTAAAAGTTCATTATCACACTGTTCAACAGCACAACAAAAATACAAACTGGCGTATCTGAAACATATTAGAAATAAAATATGAAAATGCAGCAACAAAATATTCAGAGATTTTTTTGAAAATACAATTTAATGCTAGTTTCAGGAATATCATGTGCTATCTTTGATAAATTAATTCATTATCTTTAAGAGCATCAATTCGTCTTTTTCTATATTTATTATTTTAATTAAAAGGCTAGTTTAGCAAAAATTTTAAGTTTTTGTTGCATATGACAATTACTTAAGATAATTAAGGTATTCAAATATCAATCTAAATACTAGTACCCTGACTTATGTCACTCCACAATTACTTCATCTGGCTTTGAAGAAAAAAAATTCTGTAATTAACCCCTTAAGCATCCTGCATATTTGTTCCTTTATGTTTAATGATTCATAAAATAATAAGTATAAAAATTATTTGTATGGAGATTTGTTTATGCAGGGGTAGGAGTGACCAATTCATAAAATATACGACATTTTTTGTGAAAAATATAGACATATATATAGGACATTTAGAAAATAACGCTATTGGATATATATTGCTATAAAATACATTTTTTAAACATAATCTATGTTAGTTTATAATTTTTCACTAATTAACGATCGCAAATCAAGATACAATATTGAAAAAAAAATATATAATTAATTTTTCCATTGTTATTCTTAAATCTTCTTAGTATAATGGAAATTTTCCAAACAAACAATGTTAGATTTCAAGAAAATCTTTGATAATCACAGATTCTTATAAAATCAGACTTCAAGGAAACTTATGTTTGAGAAAGGCTCACATGTGATCTGATAGACACACTTGTTAATAATGCATTGTGAATAATCAACAATGTGTAAATTAAAGGTTCTAACACTATGTCAAATTTTCTCATAAATTGCACTTCTCTATCCGAAATTTTAAAAGCTGATTTATTTACATTAGAACCATTTGATCCAAAGATGAGCAAATGATTTAGATTCAATTTAAAGGCTTTCATTACATGCATTTTGAAGTTAAATGATCAAAAAGCTCACTTTCAATATATTTTTCAGTAATAACACCAATTTCCTCACTCCAATACCAAGCAAAAATTTTTAATAGCTTTAAGTTCTGGTCATATAATGTCTCATCATACATGAGAGTGACACAATGGGGATTCTTTATTGAAATCATCACTGACAGTGATTTGTTTTAAAATATATGAGTCAAGGCTATGAGATATGGCAATGGCATATGGCACTTTCTTTGAATTTAACTGTATACCTTGTGGCAAAAAGGAAACTGCAAACATTTCAAAAGTAAATTTTGCATTCCATCTGATAGCTGAAATAATTAAATAATTAGGGCCATGTGAATTATCCACAGAATCTTGAAACAGTAGATCTTATCTTCATCATTTAAAGCCCAAGTACACAATACACTTTTCTTTTCATTTGATATTCAAATTAAAGCTTTTTCTGTCAATAAAATGCACAAAGCAAGATTGAAGCTAATTGCTTTGTTTTTCTTAATTATCTTTATGCTTCGTTTTTTGGGATGCTGCATTAATTGCGAATAACCACTGTTACTGATGGGAACCAGACATTGTAATGATTTTTACCCTTCACACACCATTCAGCAATATTATTTCCATGCCGATCAATCTGATCTATCCAAGCATTACAGAGTTTTATCAATCTATGTTCACATTGTGACATTGCATTAATGTAATGCAATAAATATGCCTTTTCTACATTAAAAAATAAAATAAATAAAAATGATGTATTGCAGCTGAATACACGGTAAGAGAAACTAAAATAATCACAATGAAACATAGAACTACATTGAATGTTAGACTAACTCAGCGAGCAAAGCGATGCATGTGAAAACAAGCGGTGATTTTAATATCAAATATATGGGAAATATAGGACAACTCTCAACCCGGTTTATGAGTACCTTACACATTTATTTATCATATGCACTACAAAAAAAATATCATTAATATCGATTTTGTGCTAAAGCAGCAGATGAATTCAAATATTACATGACAGAAAAACCCAAGTAGGGTTACTTAAAAGGTTAAGAGACACTTTGAACTTTTTTGAAGATTTTTGGTTCCATGAATAGAAACTTTCTTGTGACAATCAAATAATAGTGACAAACAAGTAAAAAAGTCATTAGAAAAAGCTTAGAAAACTCATTCTGCTGTTACAAAGAGCTTCTAAAAGTAAAAATAGAAAAAATTTTCAATTTAAACTTCATTGCAAGATTTTTCGCATTCTCAAAGACTCCATCGTGGCTGCAAGAAAAACAATAAATTGTAAGTTAACAACATACTGATTTATTGCAAAATCTTATGTTGCAAACCCTTTTTTTTTCTATGATGTTAAACATACGTAACATAATCCTAAATACAATATGTTCATTAGATTTTGTAAAAATTTTATTACTTATCTTTTTTTGCTTATCTAAATGTACCTCAACATATGTCGGTTTCAATTTACATCACTAGTCTTGAAACAAATTGCTGACATAAGTTGAAGTATTACTGTACTCATATTTTGCTTAAATATTCTTTTATGAAATTTTTAACAGATAAGCAAAAATATTGGATAATACTCAAAATGTTAATACTATGGGAAACTAATAAATTTTAAAGAGATTTGTGCTTCACAGAAATATATGCAAATAAAAGTTTTGAAAATTTATGACATTATATTCAGGGTTGCACTGAATAGTACTTTGGCCGAGTAACTGAGTACTAAGTACTCAGCCAAATACAGAGTTACCAAGGCCGAGTAGTTGTATATAAGAAAGAACTATCAATGCACACAAAGTGAGCTTAAGAGTAACATGTCTGTGTAAATATAATAAATATACTTCTTTAACCCTTTAACGCGCGAGACTATATATTTTAATATTCCAGGCAAAATCGTATATGATATTTAACAATATGACCATGTATATGAATAATATGCTTTTAAAAAAAAATCAGCTTGATTATTTTAGGAGAAGGGGCCGTCCTCTTCACTGGGACAGCGCGCGTCTAAGACTTTTAATTCCTGTAGCTACTAGGAGAAAAAAACTTACCTTTATCGCTGTGCTTTTCTCATTACCAGTATAAAAAAAATTATATTATGAGAACTAATGCTTGATGTAACTTACACAAGGTTTTATTTATAAAATACTAATTTTAAGAAATTATTAATAAAAAATCTACAAAATTTTCATCAAATAATATATAGAAAAGTCTATTAAATTTTTCCAACCACAAAATATTTATGAAATAAACATGAAACAAAAATAGTAATTTTAAAGATAAATATAGATAGATAAATATGTAAAAATGTAGATTTATAAATTATATGCTATATTAACAAAAAATAATTTATACAATATATTTGTATAAATAAGAAGATTTAGTCACAATTTTGTAGATGCATATTTAACGGTATAAAAATTTTTATATTATGACAACTAATGCTTCATGTAATTTACACAAGGTTTTATTTATAAAATACTAATTTTAAGAAATTATTAATAAAAAATCCACAAAATTTTCATCAAGTAATATAGAAAATATACGAAATTTTTCAACCACAAAATATTTATGAAATTAACATGAAACAAAAATAGCAATTTTAAAGATAGATATAGATAGATAGATATGTAAAAATGTAGATTTATAAATTATATGCTATATAAGATGAATTATGCAACAAAAAATAATTTATACAATATATTTGTATAGATAAGAAGATTCACTCACAATTTTGTAGTTGCATATTTAAAGTAGGTGTTTGTTATTTTTCGTGGAATTTTTCAAAACAAGTTTTTGTACCTTTTTGCACCATGCATAAGCCAACATTGCATGCTTTACATGAAAAACTGCTCTTGTGAGGTTTTGCAGTTGTACTGCAGTAGGCACATCGTCTTGGTTTTCCCTTTATTGGTATGTGCTCAGCATTTTTTAGTCTTTTGTCCAGAGGAATGTGGAATTTTCCTTTCTTTACAACCACTGGGCTGGAAAGTTTTCTTTTATTCATTCTCTCTGAGATACTGCCCATACATATCAAAGATCTAATTACTTCCATTCGGAAACTTTTCAGTGTTTTTATATCTGGATCGGTATCTGGCAATTTGCTGTAAATAATATGCGCGTTCACGATAGACACATCCAAAAAGTGGAAAAAAATCCGGTGCCACCATTTCTTGCTCTTACGATCAATCTCATACAGAGATTTCATTTGATCGAAATGGTCGACGTAACCCATATGCTTGTTGTAATCTTTGATTACCCTGGGACACTGTACTTGGATTTTTTGTCCATTTTTTTCCTTTCTCTCTACAAATGTAGAGCTTACGGCATTATTATCACAAGACAGAAAGCTAACACACCTTCTATCTTTTCATTTGATACAATAAATGCCGTCATTACTAACGACCCAATCATAATCACCACGTTTTAGATTTTTGTCGTCAGACAAAATTTTTGGCATATTTTTCCTATTTAGATTTACAGTTCCACAGCAAAAAACGTTTTTTGTTTCAAGAAACCGAAAAAGTTCATAAGTTGTAAAAAAATTATCCATATACACCCAATGATTTTTTCCAAATAAAGGTTCACACATGCGTTTAACTACACTTTCACCTAAATTTCTTTCAACTTCTTGCATTTTTCCAGAGTAAATTTCAAATTTACAGGCATACCCACTTTCATCACATCTCATCCACACTTTATACCCTCTTTTAATCGGTTTTTTAGGCATGTACTGTTTCAATGAGCTTCTTCCTTTAAATCGAATCATTGATTCATCTACTGATTGGTATTTACCTGGCTTGTACAAGGAAGAAAATTTTGCTGATAAATGATCCAATAAAGGACGCACTTTGTATAATTTATCAAAGTTTGGATCTCCTCTGTTTGGCATAACACTATTATCATTTAAATGTAGATTCCCGAGAATCCATGTAAACTTTTTTACGGGCATTTGTTTAGAAATGAATGAATCATTCAAAAGTTCATTCGAAGACCAAAAGTCTCGCACACTAGGTAATTTTTTAATTCCCATTAGTAAATTAATGCCTAAAAAGACAATAATATCGTTCACATCGATAGGAGAAAATTTCTTACCTTGTTGTGTTGCATATAAATTTGTTTCAAATGCAATTTTCTCCATAAAATCAACTGTAAAAATAGATAGGAACACATTTAATGGCGTTATTGTTTCCATTGAGGTAATTTCCTCGGTAGGACCGCTAGGTTCCATGAATTCGGGAAAAGTCTTATTGAGGTTTTCCTTTTTTCTCCAGTTTACGTCATATATTCTAGAAGGCCCAGGCATGGCACTTTCATCTGGTGCAGGGGTCAACTCCTCATCATGACTGCTTAAAATATCTTCATTAGCCCAAGAAATAATGTTTTCATCTTCGTCACTTATGTAATCTGAAATTTCCGAATCAATATCTGATGGCAGTTCTTCGAATAGAGCTAATGCTTCTTGTATAGCAAGTCCTTTGCGTGGCATTTTCGTAATTTAATGACACACTTTAAAATTTTAATTTACATGTTAATATAAGTAGCAATAATAATATACTTAAAATTAATTTATTTTCGTAATATATTAGAAACTAACTCTTTGCAAGTATAAAACACAATAAAATAAAAGCAGAGAGAGAGCAATATAAGCAACCTTATTCCATGCGAAGATCTGATAAAATGAATATTTCTTTCGTATGGAGTGTATATGCGTCATCCTTTTGCTACAAGTGGTCCCTATCAGTAAACAATCTCAGAGAATATATTACTAATCACGTGTTTGCCGGCAAAAAAATAAACAAGAGAGAAATGAGCGCACTGCCCCATAACTGTCTCATAAATCTCTTTCAAAGGAGGAAGAAAGGCATAAGCGTGCGATGTCCTACTCACAGGGACGGATATGTCGACCTTTTCTAAAATACATCGATAAAGTAAAAATGACAGAAAAATTATATATTCTTGTTAATCATAATCCTCCCATTGCATCCTAATAATCAGTTTGTAAAAAAATTGCTTTTTTGTATTTTTTAAACACGGAAAACCAGATTCTATAAAATCGAGCTCTCATTATAATACTTTTTGAAGCACATAAAAGCCAAAATTCTGTAGTGCTGCCATCTAGTATCTTTATTTAGAAGTAAATGATTGATTTACAATAAATTTTGCTTATCGATTTTCAAAGGAAGAATACGAAAAAAAATTGTGAATTTGCGTTCTTGTGGCTAGGACACTGCGCGTTAAAGGGTTAACATATAATTATATATTTTTTAATTAACTTTTTAAAAATTTCAAATTAACTAATTTGAAATTTAATTATACACCCTTTCAATATAATTTTTGAAAATCCAAACAATTTAAAACAGTAGCATTATTTTTTAAAAATGGGAAAAAGTGATACATAAAAATTAAAATTAACCAATGTAAAATGAACTGATTCTTTAATTTACACATTTATTTTGATACTTGAAATCTGTATCAAAAAAGATTATTAATTGCTGAAATTTTGAATAATTCAAAAAACAAATGTTAAAAGTGTAGCTTGCATTAATATGCAACTTATAATGAAATGAAATCAGGTTTATCGTCTAACAGGATATTTTAGGCATGTTAGCTATAGCTAAATACATTATGGGACGTTTTGACCACTCCATATAGCTGTGTGCTGAAATTTTAAAAAGGTTCAGTTTCTTTGTCTGCATCCAAGCGTATTAATCATTAGAATAATTAAATGTTATCAACCGTAAGATGAAACTCAAAATATTGCATGAATTAAAACAGCTTCTTTGCTTTTATGTTGCTGAAAGTAAGATAAACTTAACCACAGTTCAGTGGCAATTACTATGAAGTGTAATGAAATTGTTATTTCCATTCAGAATAATCATAACATTGATGAGTTCAAATGAATAGATCATATTAGAAAAATATCATCAACTAAAACATTGCTACATTATTTGGAAAAAGAAAGTTTCAGTCATTTTGATTGTGGTACAATGGAACAGGGATTAAAAAATTAATTGGGGGGGGGGGGGAGTTTGCATTTGTGTGAGTGTGTGTTTCTTTTTTAACTTTTTTACATTTTGTAGACATATTTTAATATACTAACAAGGAAGGTCTCCATACGGGCATACTCAGAAAAATTTGAAAAAATTACAGATTGTTCTTCTCATATAGTTATATATGTTTATAAAAAAAATTTCGGCGGAACCTCCTTATAATGTCCGTAAAAAAATAATAAAAATTTCGTTTATTTGGCGATTTATCTCCGGTTGGCGAAAAAACGAAATTTTGAAAAATACGCTTTTATGCTTCGAATACTTTTTAAAGAAAAAACTTTCTATGTTCAATTTATTTAAATAAGTTTAGTTTAAGTAATTTTAGTTTTGCATTTTTACTTTACTTTTAGTGTAATTTTGCCATATACGTCTATATGTACTTATAACAAAATGAAATAAATATATTTTATCATTTAAAACACAATTTAAATTGATTAAAATTGTTCCAAATTGAAAAATACACTGTTAAAAATCTGCTGCATTTTGTTGCAATGCACTCCCTTGCTTGTATAGAAAACGGTTACTTGGCCGTGAAATGGAGCTTTCTCATTGGTTGGAATAGAGATATTATATACAAGCGGTGGAGTGTGTTGCAGCAAAATGCAGCAGATTTTTAACAGTGTTGCACAAGCTACAACACCGCTAAAAATTTGTACCATTTTCTGCAGCGTCACTCCACCGCTTTTATAGAAAACGGTCAATTCACCGTGCTATGGAGCATTCTCATTGGTCAGAAGAGAGATATTCTATAAAAGTAGCGGAGTGACGTAGCAGTAAATGCTGCAGATTTTTAACAGTGAAGTCAATTAAAATCAATTTTCAGATTCGTTAAAATCGTCTGCTTTTGGCGAGGAAATGCACTGCTCGCCAAATCCCGCGTCACTTTCAACTTTTCACGCCAATTATTCCAAACTATTTTATTTTTTTATATATCTAATAATGTAATTCCACCGCTAATTTTCACTGATCCTTTATTACCTACATGAGTAGTTTAATTCGTATTTTTTTCAAAAAATTCTGAGTATGCCCCCAATGGAGACTTTCCTTGTAAGCGAATGATTTTTTTGAATACTTGCAAATATTATACATTTAAATTCAAATAACTTTTACAGATCAGTTATAAATTCCTTTGCCTTCAATAATGTTATAAATAAATCAAAAACATTTAAAGCACCAAAATATTTTTTCTTCCTTGCAAACTAGTTTCAATAGCCATAGCATACAATCATCAATGCAAAATATGATGATGTCGATATGCTATGGCTACCAAAACTAGTTTGCAAGAAAAAATGAAATATTTTGATGCTTTAAACACTGATTTTATTCATTTATAATGTACTGCGGCAATTAATTTCTCATTGTAATGATAATAATGCTTAAAAAATGAAATTCTTACAACTACTCGGTCAAATACCAAGTACTCAGCAAATTGGCCGAATATACAGAGTAAATACTGAATACTTGGTAAGTCCCTAATTATATTATTATAATTACTTCCATAATTTATATCCTGATATAATTTTCACCACTTTCTACTTCTAAAAGAAAATTTCGGACAATAAGGCTTGCATATCTTTTGCACCAGCTAATTAAAAAAAAAAAATAAACCTAGATAAAATTAATAAAGATTCTTATAACTTTCACATGCGGAATAATTTGAGTTAATAAAATAGGATTTCATATTTCTCTAACCAAGCATATTCGTCTCATACAGGGGTCGATTTAGAAAAAGAAAGTTGCATAGCAGTAACTGCTATACAAAGTCAGTTTTGAATAGCAGTTAGACACTTTTGTATAGCAAGTAAAAAATAGCTAACATAACTTTTAAATCTTGAAAATTTACTATAAAATTTTTTTCAAAAAAGCAATATTTAACCAAAAGCATAAATGAAAGTAACTAAAATTATACAAAGAATAAAAAATAATAAAATAATCATAACAGTGAGTGTTCATTTTAGAACCACTACAACACTGACGTCAAACTTCTATGAACAAACGCCGTGATTAGCGAGTAACAGTGATTCAGTAATCAATCACAGTGTCAGGGCGGGATCATGTGTTTACTGGGAAAACTGCGCCCAGCAATGGCATCTCGCTGTACTTCCATTGTAAATAAACACTTGGGGAGAGTGAAAACACAACGTATGTTGTGTAAAAACATCTTTAAATTTTAACTTTAAGTGTACATGACATGACAAAGGGTGTGGGAAATATGCATCGCAATGATTGCGATTTAATGTATTTCTTGGATCGCATTTTAGTTAAATTTGAATCACAAATTGCGATGTGATACTGCTTAAATCCAACCCTGGTCCCATACTTTAAGTATAAACAACAATAAGCATGACATAAAACTCATTTAATTTATAAAACAAACCTTTCATTTATTTCATTTTTAAAGTATGCACATACATATTAAATGCATTTGGAATGCAAAAATAGACGAAAATTGGTACTTTTTTTAGCACAGGTGCCTTGGCATTTCTTAAAAAACTCATAAAAACTAATTGTAGGAAAGCCAACCATCAGTTCCCCTATTGCTGGAATCAATAAGCGGGCAGAGTTGGATAATATGGACACACATGCATAGAAAATTTTATGAACTTTGCAGAAAATTTTAGGAAACAAACAATTTTCATTTATGTAACTTTTTTTAGTACCAAAAAATTAAAAATATTCCCCCAATTTTATGTACAAAGCAGGGCAGATTTTTTAATTTTCCGAAATTTTAAAACATTTCATGCCAAAAACTAAAAATTCATCAGTCCGAAATTTCGGACACCGAAAATCGCAAATTTTGACAGACAATTGTCGTAAAAAATCACTTTTGTTAAATTATTAAAGAAAAAACACAAATTTAGTCAAGTACCATGGAAAAAGAGCGAAATATTGTAGAAAGGCCATGAGAAAATGCGAATTTTGACAAAAGAGCAAAAAAAAAAAAAACTTTCATAAAAAAATCTTGAGAAAAATGGGAATTTCATCAAAAGACCTTGAAAAAAATCATGAATTTCAACAGAGAATCGCATAAAAAATGTGCATTTCAGCAAAGGACCGTGCAAAAAATGCAAAATTCCACAAAGAATTGTACAAAAAATGCAAAACTTTATTAAAGACCATGCGAAAAATGCGAGTTTCAACAAAAGACTGAAAAAAAAAAAAAAAAAAACACGCAAGTTTTGACAATGAAAAATGAAAAAAAAAGGGTGAAGTCAGACTTCAGTATGGGGTGAAGGCAGTCATTCAGTAAGACTGCCAAAAAAAAAAAATGTGAATTTTGTCCAAAGACAGCGCAAAAAAAAAAAAAAAAAAAATAAATAAATAAATAAATAAATAAATAAAAGCAAATCTTGTCTATGAATCGTGTAAAAAATGCTAATTTCATCCATGAATCTTTTTAAAAACAAAAACTTTGCCAATACATTGTGTAAAAAGCATGAATTTTTGTCCGTAAATTGCATAAAAAACAGATTTTGTCGACAGATCGCTCTAAAAAAGCAAATTACATCTATGAGTTGCATAAAAAATACAAATTTCATCCATGTCAAAATAGTATAACACATAATTTCAATAAACATTAAATTAATTTGCAGAAAATATTTGACAAAATATTTATGTGCGCAGAAAGTTTTTCATTTTATACAAGTCTCTAAGCGGTGGTGATAAGTACGCTGTAGCACTTAACACTCGTGTGCAAGTGTAAGCGTGTTTGTTGTAACTCGCTATTTATAACTCATAATTGGGTCATTCCATGTCAACTGGCCTAGAGGCTCCCACTCGACCCCCTACAATTTTTATGAAATTGATACAGAATATACATGTGGGTATATGATGAACATTTGGAAACTGTTTAGTGCAAAAAATTGTATAGTTGGAGCACCAGGGATCCATTTGTAAAAATCACTATTTCATGGTTGTAGAAAAAACGGCCTCAACACAATTCTAGAATAAGCAAGATCCCAATTTTAATGATGTTTTTGGAACGTGCCATTCAAGAATTTGGCGGCTTTAAAGTTCATTACAATCACATTGCATGTTTTTTACCAGACAACTCTCTACTTACAATTGGGTCATTCCATGTCAACTGTCCTAAATTTTGGCATGGTTCCCGCTCGACCCCCTTGGATTTTTATGAAATTGATACAGAATATACATATAGGTATGTGATGAACATTTGGAAATTGTTTAGTGCAAAAAGTTGTATAGTTGGAGCACCAGGGGTCCATTTGTAAAAATCACTATTTCATGGTTGTAGAAAAAACGGCCAAATCATGAAATTTGGCATCATATTGCTCATGATATATAAAACCTTACTTATTGAAAATAGGTGATCTAGTACAACCTTTTGTGCTAAAACATGTAATTGCAGTATTATAAATCACAAATCAAAACTATCGTGATTACTAGGCCACAAAGTAGGCCCTACGGCCAATCTGGTTGAGTTTTACCCTTATTTTAACATGCTGTAACTACTGCAAATATTATTTTAAAAATTTCTCGCTTTACAAACTAATTACCTATGGATATATCGTAAAGCTGCTGTAGTTGTTTTTTGATTGCTTAAATATTCATTAAATTATTGATGTTCAAAATCTAATAAAAAATTAAAATCGTCGATTTTGCCCCATATTTAAAAGCATATATCTCAAAAGAGACACTTCTGATTTGATTACAATTAGTACCACTGGAAAGAACATATCTTAATTTATAAAAAAAACTTTATTTCATTTTGGGCCTCTTAGATACAGAAGGAAAATAATAAAATTCAAAAACCTGTTGTACGAGATAATCCAGATACATACAAGAAAGGTATATATTACGACAGGGTCTTTCAACATATTTTGCACCATTCTTTTTTATTACAACGATTAATGCATATAATAATTATCACTTTTCCTGATCACAGTTACTTCCCCTTTACCTTATGAATGGTTTGTAACCGCATTGCCAATGAGTTATATCCAATAACCAGACAAGACTAGCTCCTAATTGGGTATTGCATGTTTTAAATTTTGAATGCGGGTACCTAACGGGATTCATAGATTATTATAGACTAAATGTTTTTATTATTTTAAGCTCCCATTATGTTGATTCCTGATCCCCAATCTATAAAAAACATTACTCATTGGTTCAGTTTGTCAAATTTCTTATTGATTGCGATTGCAACAGCTTTCGGTAAATCGTGTTGTTGACTAATTTTTGTTTTTATTGGAAATGGAACAGTAATTATATGGTCTTCCGGAATCCAACAGAGGTCTTGTCTAGTGGGCTAATAAAATGTTTTCGAAGGTCCATGAGGGTGCATAAAATTTATTAAGACATCGTTGCTGAGATTTTCAATACGAATTCTTCAATAAAATTATCAATTGTCATCTGCTTCGTTTCTAACGTGTCATGATCTGTGTGAACCCATTGTTTAAATTCAATGGCGTCTTCTGGATCACTATCTTCTAAAATACTTTCCAAAAATTTTTTTAAAATCATCTGTTCCAGGACATTCTTCGCAGCGATCAAGCATACAATCTTTAGAATTCAAGTCACAAGCTGTTTTACTTATAAGGAATTTATAATCTACATCAGTTGGGCAGCTTGCTAGCATCAACTTCACATTTTGATGCATTTTACACACAGATTGAGAATATAAACCTGCTGCAACGACACTCACACACCATTTTGGTTTAAACTCGCAAAATTAGGAGAATCTGATTTCCGGTCCATTACTATTTCGATAGGCTGGAAACATTTCTTTCAAATTGCTTAGTAATAGATGCTTCTGCATCTGAACTTTCCTTCGATCTATCCTAGCAGAAATGAAATCTTTTATTCCTGGATGTAGGGTAACCCCCCCAGTAATTGGCATTGCCCAGTGATTGGCACATCCTACAAACATGTCCTAAAATAAGATTTAATTCCAGTCTTTTAAAAATGCAAGACCATACACCAGATATATGCTCATTTAGGTTAAAGATTATAACTTTGATTTGTACTACTAGATGACAATAGTGCCTGGGAAAGAGAAACAATAATAGCTTGTATCAAATTAGCCATTTTTGTTGCAAATGCTTCTTCTTTGGCTTAAGGAAGGCATGCTTTTCAACCCATTATTATCTGATTTATAATTTATTTTAAATTTTAGTTGTCAACAGTTTTGTTCAGTTAAAAAGGGTTACTTTAATTGTGTAAAAGTATTTACGACACAAACATTTGGATTTCTGAATTAATGATAGATGTCAATTAATTGTGCTTCAATTTTGCTAGTTCCAAGTAATTGGCACCTATTCCAATTAGAAGGAATTCGCAAGTAATTTGAGATTAAACCACTTATTTTGGAAGTACTTTTAAAGTTATAGACTAATTTTGTTCATAATTTGTTTTTATTTGAAAATATGAAATATTATCAATAATTGGAATCCATTAAAGCTTCATATGACAATTACTGGGGACAGCATGACAATTACTGGGTATTAATATAAGTATATTGTATTGTTTTAAAGTGTTCACATTTCAGACTAATATGCTAATTTCTTACTCTCAAAAACCCGAAATATGGCATTTTCATCTACAGTAAATTCATTTAAAGCGATTGAACCCAATGCAAAGTGTAAAGTTTTTTTTTTTTTTTTTAATATAAACATGTGCCAATTACAGGATCACAAGGTGTCATACATTGGTGCTCTAGGTGCCAATTACTGGTGATTTCAGCAGCTTTTTTTAAATATATTTTTATAAAAATACTTTTTCAAATTTTTTTGTTTTTAGTGGGCAAAATATATGCACAGATATGCATTCTTTGATTTAAAAATATTTCCAAGTAAGTATCTTATTTCTTTGTAATAAAAATTGAAATAAGTTTAAAGACACAGTGTTGCCAGATGGGCTACTTTTTTTTAATTCAGATTGTTGATTTGCACCACAATTTACAAATGATAAAATGTGCCTTACTGAATGACATGATAATTAAAACGAAAACAAATGGTAGTTTACAGTTTCAAAAAAGTTGTGCCAATTAAGAAATCTGAATTTTAAAAAAGTAGCTCACTGGCAACACTGTAAAGACAAATTCTTAATGTGCCAAATACTGGGGATGTTACCCTATTAAATTCTTCATCTTGAAAAAAATTTAATACTCTTTCTTTTATGTTTTCTGACAATTTCTTATCAAACTTTGCTCTAGGTAAAGCCAATATCCGGATGTCTGCTTTTAATTTTCGCGCTGCTTTTACCATTCTTTCTGAAACTTCAAACTCTTTTCCATAATTTCTTTTATTGTCCAACTTTGAGGTGCCATTGTTATTTCTTATTGTTCTGGACGTTTTGACAACTGTAACTCCTCCTTCAATTCTTTAATTAGCTGTTCGTAATCTAAACAGTCTAGGCATTGGTTGCATGTAGTAGGTTGTCTTAATTTACATGAATCTATACCAGCAACAATAGCTATTTTCTTTGAAAAATCATCTTCAGTTTCACTTATCTTTCGCTTTGCATAGCTTTTAATATCTCTTGTTGATGTTCGTTGAAATTTTAAAGGAGATAAATCAATAGCTGTTAGACTTTTGTTCAACATTTCTGTTACATCTATTTCATCTTGCTCCAATTCGCGTGAAGAAGAGGACCATGTTGTTTTTGTTTCTTCGAATTCTTTTCTGCATGATCTACATATTTTTTGATCGGGTTTGACATTTTTCTTAGTTTCTTAGTCTGTCAAATGTTTAGAACTTTCTAAATTGATGGACCGCAAAGATTTTCGTACGCAATGATTGTTTTTAGTGAAAGGATTACAGCATGTTCGCTGAAGAAACTCAAATTTATGCAAAAGCAATGTTTTGTGATGAAAGCATATTTGAGAATTTTCTTCAAGATGCAATAATCTTCGGCGATTAATTAACTCCTGTTTTTTAGAGGAAAATTCTTTAAAAAGTTTAAAACCTTTATGTGCACAATAAGTCGTCAAATGGCACTGAGAATTATCAGCACAGCCAATGTTGCATTGACTCTGATCATAATCATGAGAATCCATAGAGCTAAAATCTTGATACAGAATGTTTTAACAGTAATGTAAAGCATAAACTGAAAGAGAAAAGGAATATTTTTGTATAAATCTTGTTAAACATACAATACCCAACCAGGAGCTAGTCTTGCCTGGTTATTGGATATAACTCATTAACAATGCGGTTACAAATCACTCATAATGGTAAAGGGGAAGTAACTGTGACCAGAAAAAGTGATAATTATTATATGCATTAATCGTTGTAATAAAAAAGAATGGTTGAAAATATGTTGAAAGATCCTGTCGTAATATATACCTTTCTTGTATGTATCTGGATTATCTCGTACAACAGGTTTTTGAATTTTATTATTTTCCTTCTGTATCTAAGAGGCCCAAAATGAAATAAAGTTTTTTTTTATAAATTAAGATATGCTCTTTCCAGTGGTACTAATTGTAACTAAATCAAAAGTGTCCCTTTTGAGATATACGCTTCTGAATATGGGACAAAATCGACGATTTTAATTTTTTATGAGATTTTGAACATCAATAATTTAATGAATATTTAAGCAATCAAAAAACAACTACAGCGGCTTTACGATATATCCATAGGTAATTAGTTTGTAAAGCGAGAAATTTTTAAAATAATATTTGCAGTAGTTACAGCATGTTAAAATAAGGGTAAAACTCAACCAGATTGGCCGTAGGGCCTACTTTGAGGCCTAGTAATCACGATAGTTTTGATTTGTGATTTATAATACTGCAATTACATGTTTTAGCACAAAAGGTTGTACTAGATCACCTATTTTCAATAAGTAAGGTTTTATATATCATGAGCAATATGATGCCAAATTTCATGATTTGGCCGTTTTTTCTACAACCATGAAATAGTGATTTTTACAAATGGACCCCTGGTGCTCCAACTATACAACTTTTTGCACTAAACAATTTCCAAATGTTCATCACATACCTATATGTATATTCTGTATCAATTTCATAAAAATCCAAGGGGGTCGAGCAGGAACCATGCCAAAATTTAGGACAGTTGACATGGAATGACCCAATTGTAAGTAGAGAGTTGTCTGGTAAAAAACATGCAATGTGATTGTAATGAACTTTAAAGCCGCCAAATTCTTGGATGGCACGTGCCAAAAACATCATTAAAATTGGGATCTTGCTTATTCTAGAATTGTGTTGATTTTATTTCAGAAATCATCAAAGATTTTTTTGTGTGTGTCTGTGTGTGAAAACTTAGCAATTTTAAAATTAAACATGATTAGTACAGGTTTAATTTTAAAAATGCTTCGTTATTATAGAAGATTAAAAAAAATATATGTATCATTCTTACTCAAATACAAAAATATGAGTACGCACTTACATGTAGAATGGACTTTAAGCATGTAATATTTAGGATACTTCAATGTAATTTTAAATTACATATTTTTTAAGAGTTTTGTTTCCCCATAAATGCAACTACAATGAAGATTTTAAACAAGTCTTAACTGTACCAAATTATTGATAATCAAAAACATGTCTATGGTAATAGTCACAAAGTTTTAAAGATTTATCCTTTTAAATGAATCTAGGTTAGTTTCAGAGTTTCCCCCAAGTTTAAAAAGGGGCAGAACGCTACTGTTCTGAAAAGGGCACTTTTTACATTTTTCAGGACACTTTCTACATTCTTCAGGACACTTTTTTGATTTTTAAGGGCACTTTTATAGAGTTGAATCTAGAATCTAGCGGTTTAAAATATCAGGTAAAACAGAATTTTCATCAAAGAATCGAGAAAAAAAAAATTTCATAAAAAAAATTTAAAAAAAGAAAAAGGAAAATTTGGTTAAAAGACCGTAAAAAAATGGCAAATATTGTTAAAAGATCGCGAAAAAACAGCCGATTTTGTTAAAAGATCACAAAAAACAGCAGATTTTGTTAAAAGATTGTGAAAAAATGGCAAATTTTGCTTTAAAAACAAGCAAAAGAATGACAAATTTTGTGAAAAGATCGCGAAAAATGGCAAATTTTGTCAAAATACCCCAAAAAAAAGCGGCAGATTTCGTCAAAATATAGCAAAAAACTGCCAATTTTGTCACGTTTAAACACGAAAACACGCAAATTCCGATTTTAAAAAATTCACTTCCGGTATTAATTTTTGTTGCAACACCTTTGACGAAATTTTTATTTTTTAGCGATATTTTGACGAAATCTGTCGCTTTTATGGAGTATTTTGACAATTTTTTTGGCAGAATCTTTTCACAGAATTTTTCGTTTTATTGCGGTTTTTGGACGAAATATGCACTTTTTGCAAATCTTTTGACGAAATCTGCTATTTAATCGCGATTTTTTGATGAAAGTTGCCGTTTTTCGGGATCCGTTTGTTAAATTTGCCATTTTTCACAAATCGTTTGACAAATATTTCCATTTTATCGTGATGTTTGGACAAAATTTGACGTTTTTTCACAATCTTTTAAAGAAATCTGCCATTTTTTCGGGATTTTGTGATAAAATTAGACATTTTTTGCGAATCTTGCCAGAAATTAGTTGTTATTTTGCGATTTTTTAATGAAATTTTGAGATTTTTTGACGAAATTACACGTTTTGTGGGACGCGTAGAGCGCGCCCGCTTCACCGCTGAAGATCTGTGTTTTTTCTAATGTGGGGCAAGAAGGGCGCTATTTTTTTGAATGAATGACAAGAGGGGTGCTAGTTTTTGGGTGAGAGGCAAGAGTGGCGCTAGTTTTCAAACTAAAGGGCAGGAGGGGCAGCACGCCCCCTTGAAACCCTCTGGGGGAAACTCTTAGTTTATCACATGAAATACAAGCATGTTAATAATGTTTTTGCATTGCAGTTTTCAATCTTGAATCGCAGCATATTTAGATTGGGGGGAGGGAGCAGGTGTAAAATGATAGAATATTTAAAAATAAGTGAGAAATATGTCAAAAAGTCAGAAGTGTGAGTAAACATCAGAAGATTTGGTAAGTCTGTTTACAGTATTTGGAGTTTTTTTTAAAAATTTCAACATATAAAAGTGACATGCATCAGAGGATAAATTACCAGAAAAAATAAATTAATAAATAAATAAATATGCATTTAATTTTAGACAGACTATCTCTTTAACAAATGTCTCTAGTAAATTAGAATAATAAAACACTTATTTATTTTATTTTTTGCTATTTTATAGTTATATGCACAATTTTTTGGCACACGTTCAAAAGCCGTTCTGTTGTCACCCCTCCCTCTCCCTCCTTTTCAACGCTACACCATTGCAGTTGTTTAGATACCAAGAATAATAAATAAGAAAATCAAAAACAATTTTTATAAAGAAACAACGGAATAATGATTAAAAATATAGTATAAAATCCAAATTCTTTACTGTAAAAATTTAAATCGATTAAGATTTCTTTTAATACTTACCTCTTATAAACTATCTTAAGATCTTTCCATTCTAAAAAGGAACACATCTTGGGCTTTCTAGCAAGAATAGTAGTAACTAGCTCACGAGTGATCTTTTTCTTTACTTTGTCAGGATGAGCAACGTACCACTTTTGTAAACGCAATTTACCTTGTCTGCTAAACAGTAACATAAACTGCATCTGAAAAATACATAAAAATTTAAAACCAATGGGTAATAAATATTTATTAATTTAAAATATGCATATTAGACAGTCGTTACCATTATAATACACTTCGAATCTTAGTAAGGATATAAAAATAAATATAGCAAGCAATTTTTGTAAAAAAATTAAAGGGAAATTCGTCCAGCGTTACTGAAGGCAGATTAGATGTTTACGTTTAGACTGGACTGATCAAATACTTCACCGCTTATTTAGCCGAAATAATGAACGATTAAAAAAATAATAATAATAATCAAATGTATAAATAAAAGAAAAATTTAGATTGATTAAATTCATAAAATAAATATTTTCAGCAATTATTTTCTTAAAAATTAATTAATATATTTCAAAAAAGCTTCTGGAAATTTTATCTTTTCAATGGTTACATGCAAACGTAACGCTTGCAAATGAGCCAAATTGCAATAGGATGACGACATACTTGCAATAGGTCTGCAAATACTCATGCATTTGTAACGCTTGCACGTAGTTACATGTAGTTACTGCCGTCTGCAAAATTACCAAAAAGCGCATCGATTGCAAACGATTTCGATGAATGATAAGCCAATAAGGAGCAAGAAAGGGCATATCAAATGCAAAGGACATTTAAATCAAACGACAGCGTGGTTTTTTGTTTATTTACAAGCTTGCTTTTTGATAGCACTTTGATATTTTTACGTTTGCTTAGCTATTTTTTCTAGCCACTACTTCATACAGTTTGTTTTTATTTTTTAATATGATGCTATTTACATACTTTTATTAAAACACCATTGCAACTTAGTTTTTTTTTTTTTTTTTTTTTAATATACTTTTTTTGAGGGGGGGGGGGGTTACAATTACAATTATTTTACTCTTGATTCTTATTTAAATACTACTATTTACATTTTTGGATTAATTATCATTTTTGTTTACGTGTCTAGAAAAGTTTTATTCCAATATAAATTTTATGTAAAATAAAAAAAAGTATATTATATTTTAAATTTAGAATCATGGCTTTTAATTTTAAAATTGTGGTGATGATGATAATAAAAATATAAGAAAATATTTAACTAATTTAATTATATGTGCAGAATATAATTCTACTTAATATGCTAAATGAATATATGTGTACATATCAACACATAAATATTTTTGTTGTTTTGGAAAACTGTTTACTAAACAAATAACAATTAAAACAAATTTATTCAAATGTGCTGTGGGCTATTATTTTATAAAATGATAAACTTTTTTTATCCATATAAAGTCACTAAGTATTAATTGGCTAGTTTTTAATTAAAAGATAATTCATTTAGATATTGTGTTGTCAAGCAATTTTTTCTCAAACAATACTCAGCTTTTAATAACAAAGAGAAATAGATGAGTGTATATGGGAGAGAGGGAAGGGACTTTTCTCAGAGCACGTAAAATGATGATATGATGCATAAAAACTGATTCTGTTAATATGTGTAGTTGATTTATAAAAACTGATGTAAAGAAAAACACAAACAGGGAGAGAAAGAAGTCTTTACAAAAAGCTTTTCTTAAGTGAAAACAGGTGAAACAGGTATTGAGGAATAATAAGCAGCAAAGTATATGTTGCATAGTGTTAATACAGACATTTTTCACTTTTCTATTTTGTCTGGTGATAAAAGATTGATCTCCTTGTATGAAACTTTGAAATAGCCAAATGCTACATTTATTTGGGCTACATCGGCTTTTCATTATGTTGGTTTTTAGAAGTCATATATTTACTAAAATCTACTTTATAACCATATAAAACAATGAAATTGTTCTTTAATCAGTAATAAAAGGGGCACAGCCAGTATCTTACCTAAGGACAGTTTTGATGTGAATCATTATTGCTTATAAAATTATCTCAAATATGTCGCAAATGCATTGCATATAATAAAAAGCTCAAGTAGTCAATATTAATTTAGCATTTAAATGTTTGAATGCTTCGTTAAAGGAACTTCTTCCTTAAACTTCAAAATAAAATCATACTTCGCACCTTACTTAACTCGCTTTTTCATTTATTTTGTCTGGAAGAAAAGGCTTCTATCATGAAGCATTGAAGTAGTAGTACCTCGATTCTCTTATCTGTCAATGCTTTTGCTTTTTACTAATTTTATCAGTTTTAACCGTTTAAATGCCAATGTTCCCAAGTGGGAACATTGCATTATTTGTAATACAAAACATATATTTTTCCAACATAATAACAATGTCCTTATTTTTCCTATAAAATATAAGTTTAATTTGAACTTTTGAAATGAAAATATTTATGTTTAAGCATTTATCACAGGTATTAAGGAATATGTAAATTCATTAATTTGCATAAAAAGTATATTATTTGCTTTTATCGTTTTCTCTATATTACTTACATTTGACCGCTAAGAATCTAAATGTTTTTGGAATTTGGAAAAATACTCAAGAACAATATATAATAGCATATAGCAGAAAATAATTTATTATATTTGCATAGATTGTCAATCAATTATCACGTTCCAAAATGCAAACACTGGAATGAAAACAGCCAAAAAAACTGCATAAATATGTTTGTTTGCTATTTTCTAAATTTGTATGCATAGATTAAAACATTTGAAGCTGTAATATAGAAAAAACAGAATTATTATTACATTGCGATATTAATTCGGCGTCTAAATGGTTAACCTTCTATTTTGAAACTTAAGTAATTTTTAACTATGTTTTTTATATTCAATTAACTTTAATTAAATTTTTGTTTTTCAATGAAAAAACAATTGTTATTTGTTAAGTAATTAGTTTTCAGGATTTTTTTTTTTTTTTTTTAATCTTTTTTCCAGTGATTCAACAGTAAACATAGGTTTGTTATGATAATGTAGAGTAACAATTGCAGTAGATAAATAAAGATGCAAAATTAAAGAGAAAATGATAGCATAATTTCAATTACCAAGTACGTTTGACTTGCATACTGATTATAATTATGAATACTTTAAGTACTTTTAAAAGTAGAAAATGGAGAACCAGTGTTCTTTAAAAAGGATTCTTAGTATTTTTAAACGAACAAAATAACTGTTTTGCAAATAATCTGGAGGTTTAAAAAAAAAAAAAAAAACTGTTTTTTTTTTCTTTTTTATCTGAAGCAAACATAAATTTTGCACCCCCCCCCCCCCCTCCCTTGCACACAATAACAGTTTACTAACTCTGGTACCCTTTGCTACAAAAAAAAAAAAAAAAAAAAAAAGTTTAAAAATATAAATCCTTTTATAATAAATACAAATTCTATAATACAATGCTCCCATAAGATTAACATCAGCTTGAATGTTAAGAGGATATGCTAGTTATATGAAGAAATAAGATTACAAATGTTAAACCTATGAGAGCATTCTTTTTAAAATTTCTCACTTGCATAATGATTTTTTTATACATAAAGTTACTTTCATAAATTTGTAAAAAATACTCCCATAGATTTAACATTAGCTTTGAGCATCTTTTATTTCATATATGTATATACATTTTTGTATGAAATGACAAATTCTTCATTTGGTGCCCTCCTTCGCTTTTCATTCTGGCAATCAGAACATGTGCCCCATCTAGTTTCACCCTGGTTAAAAGAAAATTGCCAAAAATGAAAATCAAAGAACCTAAATATCAATAAATTAAAAAAAGAATGTGATTAAAATTCCAATTAACATGAAATATTTTTATTAGCGCTTCATAATGTTTACTTTGAGTGCTAAATTTAAAATAAAATTTTTTTTTCAACCTTTAAGTGCTATAAGTGCTTTTCTTCCTTTCTCTCCCCCCCCCCCTTCCCTTTATTATTATTTTTTTCTGGTACTTGAGTTCCAAAAACTGTTTAATCACCTTAATTTTTTTTTAATTTGCATAAGGGGCCTCACACAAGCCTCGTATCCTCTTCTTGTTAGTGACAAAGGAGGGGGAGGGGGGGGGAGTAAAAATATTGAAAAAATGTATGATATTTATGGATGACCCTAATAAGATACAGATGTATAAAAACTATAATATGGTATAAAAACTATTTTCTAGGCTTATTTATTTTCATATAAAAGCAATAATGTTTATCCCTTTTGTTATTATTATCATTGCAACTGCTTTAAACCTTTCATATACACATAGGACTATGTAACAGAATTCTTTTAAAAGGGAAAACAAATTTAAATAATAACATTAATATCTACTTATAAACGATCAAAGAAAGAAGGAAAGCAAAGGCAACTCTTTCTGCTATTCATTAATCATTTAAATAGGAGCATAAATTTGCAGTAACTTTAGAAACATCTGTGCTGCAAAGATAATATTGCAACAATAACATTACTGTTGTGTAAAGTGTAAATATAACTGATTACCAAAAAATATAAGTTATTACCACAGCTTTTTCGGACACGTCTTAAAAACGCAAGTCCATCTTGGTAAAAGAAAAAATTAACATTTTGAAAGAAATTGTAAAAGTTATGATAGTAAAAAATTTCGCGAATTGTATGGAAACATTAAGAAGTTATTTTATTTGCTACAATACCAGCAGAAATACTTTTCAAACCCTTCTATAAGTGCACAAATCATTAATTACACCTAAAGGCAATCAATCACATCACACAACCATAGACATTTTTTTTTCTCTCTATAAAATGATCAAAAGAAAAAATTAGTGTACCGTAAAGTACCGAAAGTAAGCACCCCTTTAGCAGACAGGAAATTCTAATAATTTTAAGAGACGCTTATAATTTGAACTTTTGTGAAACAGATCGGTAAAAATAGGAAGGTGAGGGGTGTATTTGGAATTTATAAATTTCCCAGGATTTATATAATTTGTAAAATAAATCAGAACACATATTCAGAGACAGCTTAATTTCGGTACTTTTTGGTGTTACATTTAAATTGCTTACTGTATCCCCCCCCCATTTTTTGGTTATATGTTTGTTTAATTTATAAATGTATATAAATCAAGACGCTAAACATTAAAATTAAGTGAAAAACAAAATTAATCCGAGTTTTAGAAGTGAAAATCGATTATACGACGTTATCGTTTATACGACGCTTTACGGTGGTCCCTTCGGCGTCGTATAAACGATGCTCCACTGTAGTATTTAATAGCAGTTCTACAACTTATGAATTCACCAACTTTGCTTATTTATATTTTTTTATAATATTTTTGAAAAAGTAGTATTTAAAATGCATTCAATTTATTCTAAATTAATGAAAGATTGAATAAATAATATTTCTATTTTTTCTATATTTTTTATAAAGTTATTATTAAAGGTATATTCTATAAAGTTACTTTCACTTTCTGAACCAGTTTTGGAAGTGAAAGCAACTTTATAAAAAATATCTGCAACCAAAATCAAAAAAGTAATCAAGGAGAGATCTTGAGAGGGACCTCAGCTATCCAAAGCAAAAAAAAAAAATAAATAAATAAATAAAATAAAATAAAAATTAAAAATGCGAAAGTGTTATTAGAAAAATGCCTCCGCATAGGAATAGCATTAGCTTGCGAGGGGACCCTTAAGCATTTTTGCATGCCTCGGAATTTTTTCAAAACATAATTTTAAATACATTTTTTTTTTATTATTTGCATATGTTCATAAAGTGGACCACTGTGTCCCAGAAGTGGAGCGATCCAGTAGCGTAGCTATGTTTTTTGGCGCCCAGGACCAGCAAGAAATTTTGCGCCCCCACCCCAATATAGATATATAACAATTTCTCTCAATCTGGCGCCCCTAGGCCTCGGCACCCGGTGCGGACGCCCCCCTTTAGCTACGCCACTGGAGCGATCCATTTTTAAGTATTGTTTGACATATAATGTAAATTTAATTTTTAATAATATAATTCCTCTTCATTTCCTTTTTACCTCCAAAAAACATAATAATGCAAATTTGCAGGTAACATTTTAACACAAAACAAAGCAGAAAAAGTCTAAAAAAAAATTTATATTTTAAAAATAATAACAGACTAAGACACAGGAACAATTTCAAGTAAGGTGAAGTGAAGTTATTAAAGAAAATAAAGTCATTGTCATTAAAATTTAAAAATGAAGCTCCAAAATAATCACAAGCCTGAAATTTTCCTGAAATACTTTTGGATTCAAGAAAGATTTTAAGATAACATCAATATAAATTACAGATTAATAACTATAAAGTTTTCATTGTAAAGCTGTTTTATGTTACACCAAAAACAAACAATAAAATTTCAGAACCTGCCAGAGATTATTTTAGTAATAAAAGGAATATTTGTATTTTTTTTTAAACAGTAATAGAAACAAAAATATTGTTTACTATATTAAATAAATTGACATTTTTCTTCGTTTAAATAATTACTTTACAACTTTTTCTTGTTTTAATTTACCTTTATGAAAAAAATTATTTTTTCTTATTTATCTATAATTTTTAATTAATAATAAAGAAAAGTTTGATGAAAAATTTTACTTTTAGAAGCTCAAAACAACCAGTCAAGATAAAATGGTTTATTCTAAATTAATGATGTGTTTTAAAGGTTATAAGTAATCAATCCAATGCTGTAATAACTTAGTCATTAAAAATAAATAAAACATAGTGGATGGTCCACTGTGTCCCATTCTCATATCTCTCTTTATATATAATATATAGTAAAAATTGAAGTATCTACTTCTTTAATATAAAATCAATCTTTGAAGAATTAAAAAGGAAGAAAATCTTAAAGGTTTTAATATAGGGAGATTATGCTTAATTTGTTATTTAGTGGTAGGGTGAGTTAGAAAAGATAAAATTATAAAAAATACTTTCTTGTAATATTCACGCTATGCACTTTTGTTTGATTATTAAACAATGAAAATATTAAATTCACATGAATCGCTTCATTTAAATTTGGTTGCTACAAATAACTTTCATATTAATTTTAAGATTCCTAATGCATTTCTATAGCACTTATCAGATAATGATAATAAAATAAAAATGCATTAAATGAACATTTTAAACTTTTTAATAAAGTTGTTATACAAAGAATGGTAAGTAAAATAATTTCCCAAATCTCAAATAAACTTAATAAATCAAATAATTCATTATGTATGAAGATCCATTGGCAGACATATAAATTGTAGTAATTAAATCCAAGGAAACAGCAGGAGAGGTGAAGACAACATCTACGCTAACAGCAAGCACAGCTTCTGTATAAAGTTCAAAATATACTGTTGTGGCTGGGAAAATCCTCCAAGGCACTAGCAAGCCACACTCACAGATAGAATTTCAAAATAAACTCCTGCCTGCGAGTGTAGCCAGCTGTCATAAAAATTCCAAATTATATCTTCCTTTCATCCTTCATAACTCGGTCCATTCTCTTCCAAAAATGATCTTATATCTTCAGTGTTTGTCTTCTGTAGTATGTTTAATATTTGTATATTAAGCTCATTTGAGATTAGGAAAATTACATTAACTGTACATTTTTTGATAACAACCATATAAAAATGTTTATTTTTCAGTAAATTTCCTTTTATGTCAGTCAGTGGCTGAAAAATTTCATCTATTAAAAACTCATTAGGTATTCCGAAATAAATAAGATTATCAATAATTATTAATTTAAAATGAAATAGCTATTGGGATGCATGTAATATTTATTTCATTAAAAATGTTATGAACAGCATTATATATATAATTTTGCAATAAAAAAAAGTAGATAAGTACTCTTTTAGTTTTATATATGCATTGAAAGCTACTCTAAAAGAAATACATTTTCAGAATTTTATCAGTGTTACTGAATTAAATCTGAGCTAAATATTGAAATAATTTTAAAATTCAAACTGAGTAAACTGTTTATACAACCCAATTTATGATATTTCAGAAGAGATTTATCATAAGAAAAGATAGATTTGCATAACATAACATAAATTCTTTGTTTGTAAACATAGAAAATAAAAAATAATAGGAAGTAATTTTTTTCTACTAATACAAACAAAGATATATTTAGTAAGAGAAAGAGCTTATTCAGAATGCACACATAAAATAACTTCATTCATATTTCGAAATAAACAATCATGGTAATTTCAAAATAATAATAAAATATTTGTACTAAAATATAACATTGTTGAAACTATATGTTACATAAATATCTATTTCAAAAAGTAAAACTTTTGTTAATAATAACAAAAGAGATGTTTGCTAAACTGGAATTTCTATCATACAGCGGTTTCACATTAAAAAAAGTTTTTTTCAAAAAAATATTACTACGAAACACTGGTTTTTCAGATTTAACAGCTATCCGTAAACAAAACAAGTGTATTTTCCTTTTGTGGATTATCTAATTATTTCGGATACTTTTTAAATTTTATATATCTTGCTCATCGATATTAAACATAAGAAAAATGAAATCTAATAATGCAAATGATGGAAATATACTATATTAAAAAAAGTTTACTGGGAAACATTACACAATGTATTCACATTTTTCTCATAATGCTCTATTCAGCACAGTTCGTAATTTTAATTTCCCCCCATGTTAATTATATAATGAATTAAAACTTACCTGAGCTTTCTGGTCGTCGTGTACTTCCAAATTTAAGGATTTTTCTTCAATTGAATATCTATAAACAAGTACACGGAAAATAATAATGTGTCCGCCATATTGTAATTACCAATGGTAAGTGGATTTGCGGAAGGTCTGAGGCTTCCGCAAATTTTTGCCAAGTTTTGCAAAAGTTATCGGGACATTTGCAGACGATGCGTTACGTTTGCATGTGTTTTTGACTTGCAGACAGATTTGCAGCCGGAAGTGTTACGTTTGCATGTACTTGCAAGGTGGCCACTGGTCCGTGTGTTTTATTTATATTGAAATTTGGCGGTATTTTGTAATTCTTCGGATTTTTCACTTCAGTAAATAAGGAATTAATAATTGTTTCTTTAGAGAATTTATTATTAAATATTTTATGAAATATTTTTGCCCCTTTGGAGTGTATATGCGGTGACATTACCTATTTGTAAAACGACACACATCAAACACCTATTTTCTGAATTCATAATATTTAAAAGTTTTATTTATTCTAATTTACAACTATGAGTTTGTGGGTTGATAAACACCGTCCTAAGACTTTCTCTCAACTGGATTATCATAAAACACAAGCAACTCACTTAAAAAAATTAGTAAGCCTTTAACTAGGTTTTTCTTTTTTTATATATATCTAAGTTTTCATGCCAGATCTTTTGCTTTTTCTACACTGTAATAAGAATAGTAGTATAGAATATTATAAATTTATCCTGTAATTGTCCATCAGTGTTGACATTTCCTGATTATTTTAAAAAATTGTTTGAATATCTCTGAAACTACTAAGATTATGAAAGTTTGGTAAATCTAAATAAAGACATAGGGACCGTTCAAGTATTACGTAAGCATATTTTTCGTCATTTCGTACCCCCTTCCCCCCCCCTTGTAAGAAAATATAAGCAAATGCTAGACCCCCCCCCCCTTTGCTTACGTAAGATTTTATGACAGTTTATACATCAATACTTCTTGACTTATAAAAAGTTACCAATCAATTACATTATTAATCCTACAAATCTATATAGGCATATAGGGATTATGATATCAAAATATATAAAATCATTTTAATATATTGTTGCTAATTGCATTAAACAAACCACAGAATACAAAATGGTTTAAATATAATGTTATTTATCACTTTGAACAATAAAACAAGATATACAAGAAGTCTTAACTTTCTTAGGCATCATAACTAAAATTTTTGCCATAAATCATACAAATGTTGGAGTTCAATGTGGTGTTCATATTTTAATCTGATGTCCAGAATCCTTGAACCCATGTTTCAACATTGTCTGCTATAAGGTTTTCACTGGAACAGTGGCCTGGGGTATTGCAGGTTTCCGGTTCTTGTTTGCTTGTTGAATTTGAACTGCAGTTGCTTCGTTTAATGCTTACGTAAGAATTGTCGTGACTCCCCCCTCCCCCTTGTCAGAAAAAATAAGCACTCTGGACTCCCCCCTCCCCCTTTAGTGCTTACGTAATACTTGAACGGTCCCATACTTGTTGATTGTTTAACTAAATTTAGCATTTAATTGAAATTAAAAATGAATAAAGTCACTATTAAATATGTAATTTGAAACACATCATGTGAAAAATAATAAAGAGTGCAAAACTACTGTACTACAAATTAACAGTACAACTGAACAACTGTATTGCACTGCTGTAATGTGAAAATTAAGACAGGCATGAAGTTGGGTAATCTGTTTTTGGCTGGCACCTAACTAGCAGTCAGGTCGAGTTGATACTGTTTTTTTCATTGCAAAGTGGGTTTTTCCTTTTCGTTATTTTTTATATATTTATTTTTTGCTGTGAGCAGAGTCAGTTCAAGGGGTGTACAACTATACTAGGTGTCTAGCTTAAGGGGACTTTTCACTCATGTGAAAACACCTACTCTGCAGTGGTAAACCAATAGGCAGGTTGTTTTCGAATTTCTCGTTTAAATTTGAATATTTTTAAACGACTTTTTTTTGCTAAGAATAGCTGAGCTCAATCTTTAATATGACTATTTTTTACTTTTTCAACTTTGATTGCAGTTTTTTTTTTTTTTTTTTTTTAAGTACTTTCAGTTTTGATACTAGCTCCGAAAATGAAAGTATCTTTATTAAAAAATTCTGCAACTGAAATCGAAAAAGTACAAAACAGCAATATTAAATATCGAGCTCATCTATCCTATGCAAAAAAAAAAAAAAAAAATCTTAAAGAAATTCAAGAATAATCTACCCATTAACATTATGGAGTGGGTGTTTTCAAGTGAGTGAAAAGTTTCATTGCGAGAGTGTCAACCTACACAACTTTTACTCTTAAAGAAATAAAATCATATTTTAATAAAAGAATGCCTTTACATTATTTATTTTCTGTTTGAAAACCGCCATTTTAAGAAAATCAACCATTAATGATGACTTTCATAGAAATTAATGATGTACAAAGGAAAGTTTCTAAGCATTATCTGGTAAAAAATCTATTTCTTGCATTTTCACAAACAGGGTGTTTAATTAAAAAAATTTACATACAGGTATGATAATAAATATCCAAAACACGTCCTAACTTTTGTCCAGAAAACCTAGATTGCAATGCACTTATTGAGTCAAACATACAATTTATCTCACTTCAACAAAAAAAAAGGTCTGTAGAAGAAAAAAGTTCATAACTTTGTCAGTTTTCAAGATATCAAATCTGCTTGGATTTACTATAAATCTTTTTTAATCTTATCTACAATTTTTGTACTGACAAGTTTTTGATAAGACCAACTGTTATACAAAAAGTAAAAAAAAAAAAAGCAGGTGGTTAAGAAGAGAAAAATTCACAACTTTGCAAATTCATAAAATATCAAATCTGCTTACTTATCATTAGAATAATTTAAACACGATTATTAAATTATTCGGTACTCTGTTATCCCGTCAACCGATTTCGCCAAACTAATAGCCCAATGAGGAATTTTCACGTTTTCTAATTTTATCTAAAAACAATAGAAAACTAAGAGACATGATGGGCAGTGAAATTCTTTTTTGATTTTGAGCTGTAATTATTGATTTATAACGGTGTTTACATGGCACTATTTACCGTGTTGCGAAAACGGTACTTTTCCTATGCCGTCGGTTGTGACGTCATCGTTCATGACAACACATATGACACACATCTGTTAATACGCGTTCGCAGGACGCAGCTATGATATATCAACTTTCTTTTTCTCTCGTTATAAAATTCATGTGTTTTGGATTATTATTATTTATGACTGACATTACACTCTCATTATAACCATGTATATTTGTTAATATTTTGTGTAATTATTAGTACAGATATGCAAATTAAGACATTGTCTAAATTTCTTATTTGAAACAGATGCAATGATTTAAATTGTGGATCATGGCATTTAATTATTCTAAATCCAGTGTTTTTCCTTTATCTGTTATCACAATGACCATAAGGCAATTTTATATGCAGTGGTGTAGTCGAAAAAAAATGGCGGTACTTTCTAAGCAGATTATTATACACTCAAAGCAGATGGTATATACCCTTCTGATTATATATATATATTAATGCTTTTTTGAAAATCAGAGGGTATACAGTGTTCCTTCAAAAAAAGCAAGTGATAGAATAATGGTGAATGTAACGGTTTTTTTTTTTTTGGGGGGGGGGGGGGGATATAAAGGCAGAAAATGCAGTTAAGTTAATGTTTAGAAAAGAATTTCTAGACCTTATGAGGCAGGAAAAGAAAAAAAAACTTTTAATGAAACAACAATCACTCATAGATCAAGATTTAAATCTATTTTCAAGATTTAAGACCATCTATTTTCAAGATTTAAAATTTAATGAAAAAAGGAAAAATTGTTCAGTTACAAATCGTTTCGCTAATCATGCCTGAAATTGATATATTTTTCGACTGAAAAATGAGTTAAAATTCCGCTTTATTGATTAGGAAAAAATATTTTTTCAAAATGCTCCTTAAAAAAAAAAAAAAAAAAAAAAAAAAAAAAAAAACGCACACAGTTTTAAACTACTGACACATTTCATCGGAAATCATGAACCTCCCTGGATTTTGTTCTCTGAACCCATGGAAGCTGTTAAATCCAATATGACAACTTTATGACACAAGTTTTAATTTATTTCTGTTCGGAAATGCATGAAACTAGCAAGTGTTGTTGTTCAAAAACTATATAATCGCACTCATTTTCTCTCTTTTTTTTTTGGCAAACGCAATAGTTTATTTAGAAAATATTGTCAAAGTGAGCATTTTAAACCGCATTTCTGATAGAAAGAAGTATAACCACTCAAATAGAGGTGAAAATAGTGTTTGTCACGTGATCAAAATTACTTATAATTCAATTGGTATTTTTTATTTATCAAAAAGTGAAAAATATAGTTCGATTCCAAATCGCTTCCGTAGTCAGACTTTCCAATTTTATATCTTTCCGTTAAAAAATTAATTTGTAAATGTGTCAAGATTTTTGCCCTTGTTCAGCAGAGCAGCTGAAAACAGCCTTAATAAAGGGCAAAACTGAGAAATTTCATTACTGGCTAGTTGCCAGTAATATCAGTTTTATAATTACTCACTTTCTTTAAACTGCCAGTCACTTTTCAATTTAAAAATACTAAACAGTAAACTTTTGTCAGATTTCTATTAGCAATAATGTAAAACTGAATAGCACAAATAAATATGCTACTTATAAACGTATTGGAACCAGAAAAAATAGAATAACATGATGGAATCCCAGATAATTTTACTACTACTTTTGTTCTTTATTGCATAAAATTATTTCGAGATGGTACAATGTACAAATATGTAGGTGAGGGAGCAGGGAGAAAACTGCACAGATCATCTTTTTAGAATTACACATCAAGATTGCGGTCTGTGCATGATGGATTCCAAAATCAGTGTTGCACCCAGTGTTTGTGCTCTGATTTTGTTTACCTCTAACTATTTTTTTTTATATTTTTTATTTTTTATTCAAGCTTATCTGACCCTGAAGCCAGATTATTTTGCATATAAGTGCACATTTAAATTTTATTTTATTTTAAAATTTGACTTGCTAAGACATGTGGAAATTAGACCAGAGAAAAAAAATTAATCTGTATTTTTTTAGTTCAATATTCAGTGTATAGAAAATATATTATAAAAAAAGAACAAAATTACACCTATCCTGGAGAGCAGGACAACTACTATTTCCTAACAGTAACCTTTCTACTAGGAATTTACCATGCAGGGTGTTTTAACCCTTCGGACTCCAGCGTCTCTTACACAAATTTTATTTGGTTAGCACTACTTTTTTAAAAGAAGTTTCCTTCAAGTACACAATTTCAACAATGCTCTGATTAAATAAGGCAAGTTTTATTTTCCTTTATTACTGACGACAAAAACGAATTTTGCAAAGAAAGATGATGTTTCCGCAGCGGAGAGCCAAGGGTTAAAATAATAGAAAATGTAACAAAACAAAAAAAGAAAGAAAGAAAGAAAAAGTGTCATTTGTGGCAATCATGAGAATTGAATATTTTGAAGCAATTTATGCACGATAACATCTTTTATATTTTAAAAAATATGATAAGCACTCTCAAATATGTACATTGGTTGGTGCAGATTTAAGACAATTGTTTTGCTTTTTATTGTTATATGTATATATGTGTGTGTGTGTGGGGGGGGGGGTATGTAATTTTTCCGAACTGTAACATTAAAAAAGCTTGTTAAAAAGAAACAGACTAATGTAGCTGTTTTCTTTTTAAATCGAAACTTTTCTTTAATGCCGGAATAATTCCATTTTATTTCCATTAATACGGTGGATTGATGAAATCTGTTAAAGATCAAAGAATAAATAAATTTGGATGTAAGAAAAATTTTAAATGGTTGACAAATACAGGCTTATAAAAACATAAAATCCGCTTGCTTGCTCGCTCCGTTTCGCCTGCAACTGGGATATCGTGAACTATGATGTCACAGCCAATCACGTAGCGTTTTCCCGTCGCGCGCTTTTCTATCAACTTTAAGCTTAATTTAAAAGCTATTGACCCATTTTTTTTACATTTTTGATGAAATTTTTGGAATGTATGAGTCTGTAATTATCAGAAAATCATGCAGCTGATTGATTTCCCGATGTGTGCAAATTCCTCATTATACATATTTATGTAATTTGTATTTTAAATAATAAAAAACGAATAATTAGTTGAATATTAATAAAAATAAAAAGTCGAAATAAAAATCACTTAATGACATTTCAAACACGTGTATCGTATTTAATGTCATTGAATTGACATTCACGATCATCCATTATTGGCATTTAATCTTATAATTTGGTGATAGTATTTTGTTCGATGGGATAACAGAGTAGTACCAATTATTCTAATGTAATTTCGTATGCAGCGATTTTCTGCAGTCCCATATATTGACCATCGATTTATTCTGTTGAGCTGATCCAGAATATCAGACCAGATTATGTGATCCTAAGATTATTTGAGTGAAATAGTCCTCCGGTGTTCGTGTCCAGGATGGCTCAGTTAGAAGAGCATTGGCAGCTTCAGCCAATACATCCCTGGTTCGAATCCTGGTCCGGACTTTTTTTCACCCACTTGGAAAATTTACGTCTGTCATAATGCTTAAATGTATTATAAATTTTCTTAATATTATCTAAAACTTTTATGCAGGAAGTTTTGATACAACCAATTCTTACAGCAAAAGAAAAAAAAAGGGGGCGGGGGGAGTTAAGAAAAACTATTATATTCACATGATTCTGATAAAACCAGTTCTTAGTGCAAAATGAAATTAAAAACTGTCAAAAGTGGCCAGATAAATTGTTAAATTGAGTTTATCTTGAATCTTGATGTTATTTTTGTTAGTGAAATTAATATTATTTAACTTCAAAAATTCACCTGTACCTATATGTTAAGCCAGCAGGATTTTTTTTTTCCTTACAAAAAAGCATGTGACATGTAGTTTAAGAGTACTTAATGTTCTGATGTGTTTGAAAATTTGTTCTTGTTAGTTAAATTTGCTCTTGCTTGAAGAATCCTTGAATGTTTTTAATTGATTGTTTTAGGTAAATAGTGGAGACTTTCCCCATATGCTTCTATATGGTCCACCTGGAGCTGGGAAAAAAACTAGAATAATTTGTTTGCTTCGAGAACTATATGGACCTGGTGTGGAGAAGTTGAAGATAGAAAACCAGGTTTTTGAAACCCCTTCTAAAAGGAAAATAGAAATAATCACCATCGCTTCCAATTATCATATTGAAGTAAATCCAAGGTGATGTATATTTGTATTGATATTTTCTATTTGGCTTTATTGCTCTGCTAATAATAATAATAAATAGTTTATATATATATATAATGGCTTTGATGTGGTAGTGAAAATGAGGTATACTTTTCCATATTATAGAAGCCTTGTTTTTTAGTTTGCTGAAATTTGAACTTCAGAAAGTTAGATTTGTTGCCAAATGATATTAATTTGCATATTTCTACCGAAGTCAAATGTTTCCAATGACATCTGTTGCATGTTTTTTGAATTATTTTTTATTGTTGTCTGAAAAAAATTCCCATGACCTATATAGCACAAAATTAGCACTCGCCACTCGCCAATAGTCGAGTAACTTTTAAAACATGGCGATTAACTTTATTGTCGTCACTCGCCAAATGCGATGGCTAAACGATGTATCAATGCCAGTGAAACACGCTCAGGGATGCCGTGGACGCGCTATAGCGCATAAAATACGCAAAAAATCGGCGATGGGACGCAAAAAAATGGAGCTTACGCGTCCGGCTGGATGCGCAATTTTCAGTAAAAAATTGCAAAAAAGGCGAATTTTATTAAAAAATTGTGAAATAACGAATAATTTTCGGCTAATTCCGTCAAGAAATTCGCGAAAAAAAGGCTAAATTTGTAACATGGGTGCAAGTTTTCCGTCCACAGGACGGAAATCCGTCTTTTAAAAGGTCCCGAAGACGGAAGTGGGACGGAAAAATCTCCGAAGACGAAAAATGATCGCGAAAATGACTCGTTTTTTGCCAAAAGATCGCGGGAAAAGACACGATTTTCGTAAAAAGATTATAGATAAAACGTGATTTTTGTCAAATGATCGCGGAATAAGGCGTTATTTCTGACAGAAAAAAGCGCTGTTTCATTCAAAATATCGCAAAAGAATGCCTTTTCCTTCAAAAAATTGCGGAATAAACGCGATTCCTGTATGAGGGATCTCGAGAAAACGTTATTTCCGTCGAAGAATGGCGAAAACTATGCAGTCTCTGTCAAGGAATCGCGGAAAAAACGCGATTTTCCTCAAATGATCGTGGGAAAAACTCTATTGCGGAGAAAATGCGATTTTTGTTAAAAGATCAAGGAAAGGGCGTTTTTCGTCAGAAGACTGAAAAAAGATACGATTTTTTTTTTCAAAGGATTGCTGATAATACATGTTTTTTGTCAAAAGATTGCAAAAAAAGCGCTATTTCTGTCAAAAGATCGGAAAAAAGAAGAGTTTTTTTCAAAGAAGAGCAAAATAAACGCGATTCCTATCGAAAGATCGCAAAAATGACGCAGTCTCTTTCAAAGAATCGCGAAAGAGACGCGATTTCCGTCAAATAATAGCGGAAAAAAAGTTATTTTTGTCAGAATTGCAGAGAATACGCGATTTTTTGTAAAAGGAGCGAGGAAAAGATGCGAATTTTGTCAAAGGATCGCGAATAAGTCGCGATTTTTTGTCAAAGGATCATGTAAAAGTCACGAATTTTTGTCAAAGAATCGTAAAAAAGATGCGATTTCCATTAAATAATAGCGGGAAAAAACGTTATTTTTGTCAGAATTGAGAGAAAACGTGATTTTTTATCAAAGGATCGCGAATAAGTCGCGAATTTTTGTCAAAGGATCATGTAAAAGTCACGAATTTCTGTCAAAGAATCGTGAAATAGATGCGATTTCCGTTAAACAATAGCGAAAAAAAACGTTATTTTTGTCAGAATTGCAGAGAAACGCGATTTTTTATCAAAGGAGCGAGGAAAAGACGTGAGTATCGTCTAAAGATCGTGGAAAAGACGCGAATTTTGTCAAAGGATCTTGAAAAAGTCGCAAAATTTTGTCGAAGGATTACGTAAAAGTCGCGAACTTTTGTCAAAGGATCGCGAAAAAGATGCTATTTTCGTCAGATAGCAGAAAAAAACGTTATTTTTGTCAGAATTGCGGAGAAAACATTATTTTTGTCAGAATTGCGGAGAAAACGCGATTTTTTGTCAAAGGAACGAGAAAAAGACGCGACTTTTGTCTAAAGATCGTGGAAAAGACGCAAATTTTGTCAAAGGATCGAGAAAAGGTCGCGAATTTTTGTCAAAGGATCGCGAAAAAGTCAAGATTTTTTGTTAAAGAATTGCAAAAAACGCGATTTTTGGTCAAAGGATCGGGATAGAAGCGCGATTTTTCTCAAAAAGCGCTTAACAGACGCGATTTCTGATAAAAGATCATGGGGCGGGGGGATAGCGAATTTCGTCAAACGGTCATGGAAAAAATCGTGAATCATCATGTTCACCCGGGGGGGGGGGGGGGGGGGATGATTCAAAATATTTTCAGTCCTGGCCAAATTTGAAACTTGCACCCATGATTTGTAACAAAATCCCGAAAAATAGCCGATTTTTCTCAAAAAATTGCAAAAAACGGCAATTTTTATCAAAAACTCGTGATAAAACGTTAACTTTTGTCAAAAGATCTAAAAAAACTGGCACATTTCGTCAAAAAATCGCAAAAAAGGCACATTTCCTTAAAAAAAATCGCGAAATGATGAATAATTTCCGTCAAATTTCGTCAAGATTCGCGAAAAAATGGCTGATTTTGTTACAAAATCCCAATAAAAAGGCAATTTTCTCAAAATATCGCGAAAAAACGACAAATTTCGTCCAAAAATTGCGATAAAGCGGCAATTTTCATAAAAAAAATCGTGATAAAGAGGTAACTTTTGTCAAAAGATCAAGAAATCTCGACACATTTCGTCAAAAGATCGGGAAAAACTAGCATATTTCATCAAAGAATCGCAAAAAAGGCAAATTTCGTTTAAAAAAATCGAGAAATAACAAATAATTTCCGGCAAATTTCGTTAAAAAATTTGCGAAAATGGCTAATTTTGTTATAAAATCCCAGAAAAATGGCAGATTTCCTGAAAAAATCGCGAAAAAACGACAAACTTCGTCCAAAAATGGATAAAAAAGGCAAATTTCGTCAAAAGATTCGCGAAAAAATGACAATTTTCATCAAAAAATCATGATAAAACGGTAATTTTCGTCAAAAGATCGCGGAAAGCGACAAATTTTGCCAAAAAAAATCGCGAAAAACGGCAAATTTCGTCAAAAAAATCGCTTAAAAAAAGAAATTTTGTCAAAAGATAGCTTTAATACGCAATTTTCGTCAAAAGGGCACACACATACACACACAAAAAAAAGTTAATGCCAGGATAGAATTTTTCTGTTCCAAAAGTTAAATTTCCTGATTCCAATTTTTTTTATTATTATTTTTTTGCTGCTTTAAAAACAGATTTTCCTGCTTCACAATCTGTTTTTGATTGTTCCAAATCTTTCTGAGTGAATGTAATTTCTGAAAACACCCCTTCATTAAACAAAAAGTACCCCTTTACTCAACAAAAGTATTTTTTTTTTCAGGAAAAATGTCTTTTTCAATAAATCAGTTTTGCTCCTTTTTAAAAGAAATGCGAACAATAGTGATACTTGTTATCTTCTACAATCAAATAAGCATTATTTTATAATTCAATTTGTATCTTGCACATTTTTTTTTTTTTTTTTTTGAAAGTAAAGAAAATTTCAAAGTAAAGAAAAAAAATAAAAACAATTAATATTGGCTTTAATCATTTGTACATTATTATTAAAACAATAATTATTGCATTTAATTTTTCTTTTGCAAATGAACAAGTTCAATTTTTGCATCTAAAAATATTACTTATTATTAGTGGGGACCTGCTTTTGTAAAAAAGGGTCCCAGGAGTCCAGCGGCATCACTGCACGCTGCATAATCGTCTAATGGTGAAATAATCTAAAATTCGATTAAATGATTATGATCCTGATGCAGCAATAAAACTTTGGTGGGAAGACTCTGTTAGGTCACGGAGACCTAATGTGAATGATAAACACTAGTGTCAAAAATAACTTTTAATTTCCTTGTTTCTTTTATACATTGTATTTACGTCTAAATATCATCAAATACATGTTTGACTTTTATTTTGACTGCAGTAATTTGTTATATTTTTCTATTAGATATAATGCCAGTTTTTATTTAATTGAATGGCAAGTAAAGGATATTAATAAATTACAATGTTGATAGTTTAAAAACCACAATTTTGTATGAAATGTTATGAATTTTTTACTGGCCAGTGATTAAAAAAACTGTCCAGTGAAAAAAAACTGTGTACTGGCCAGTGGCCACTGGGTAAATATGTTAATTTTGACCTATAATGACCTATAGGTACTAATAAAACCGATTTTTATTTTGGTTATTTTTCCAGCTGTTATGAATTTTTAAAAGTTTTCATGGACTTTTTGCCCACTTGCTAGCTACGTATTCATAAACATTTTACTTATGTATGTCATTATTGTTTTTTTTTTTTTATTGTATATAAAGTTTACTTCTGTTAATACATAAAAATTCATAAATGGCTTCTATATATTAAAAGAAAATTATAAAACTGCGAAAAAATTTCTCTCAAGCCAAAGCAATTTTCTATGTCTTGCTAAGATTACTATACTGGAAAATGACTAAAAACACAGCCGAACCCAGTTAAGACATTCACATTTAATGTATGATATGCTTAAATATTGATATTTTCCAGTTCTCCGAATATTTCCCATAAGATTAATAGAAAAAGGAACAACTGTGTTTACTACTTGAACAGTTATTGCATGATCCTGCATAATACACATTAAAGTTTTGGTCTCTGTAGTTTTGAAGAACATGAAAAAAAGAAAGAAGAAAAAGACATTTTAGAATATTGTTTTATTCCATTTTAATGTTAAGTGCAATATGTTTTTGTTGCTAATAGTTATTAACTCTGAAAATATTTATAATAATCAATAAGTTAATTATTTTGAAAATATCTCATATTACACAAAAAAATATCAGACATTTTTAGTATTTTCAAGATATTATGATATTTACAAACCCTATTTTGTAGCCGGGTTGCTAAAAATCCACCTAACCAAAAAATCCGGGTGGGTTTTTTTTAGGTAAAACCCACTCTAAAAAACCCTATAAAGTCCACATTAAAGCAGATTTTATTGGATTTTTTACAATCTACGATATTATTTAATATTCAGCATCTTTTATATTAGTTTTTTGACCTTTGTGTTTAAAGAGTTACACTATTCTGTCAAAACTGATTGTGGGAGTACTGCCAAGCACAACAAAGCCAAAATTGTCATGCTAAAATAATGTGCTTAATTCTTTTAAAAGCCTGTTATTGCTTATTTTATGCGGGGTGGGGGGGGGGGCAAAATCAACATATGTAGCTAATTATAGCATTTTCAAATAGATGAAGAATGACAAGATCTTTTATACTAAAGGTTTAACAGTATAAAATTTCATAATATAAGTTCCCAACTAGATACAAATTTGATCTTTGGCCAGGTTTGATTTAAAAAAAAAAGGAAGGGGGGAGGGCAGTTTCTCAAAATACAAATAAATATTTTTTTTCTTTCACAGTGTAATGTTCATTACACTGTGATAGGATTGAATTGAATGAAGAAAACTTTTCTTAGTATCTTTTTAAGTGTTGATCCGGTTTTCATAAAATTTGAAATTGCTCAACAAAATTCAGCAACGGTTATATTTATTAAAATTTAAAACCATTCATTTGAATAGTTTTTATGCTTTTACATGTCGACAAACTCAATATATTTAAAAGAAAAAAAAGATTTTTTTTTCTTTTTTTCATTAGTAGTTACCATTAAATCCTTTAGAATACATAAGAGGCTTCTAAATAGTTGCATTAATTGTACTTAGATGTCAGTATTAGATAATTTCTAGCATTATTTCCAAATTGTTTCTTTATTGTTTAAGAAAAAAACTGATTTTTTGAGTTGTTTGTTGCTTAATATTTTTTGTGATGTAAAAAATGCTTTATTTTCGTTAACATTCCCTCAATATGTGACAGGGTTGGCATGATTTAAATCAACTGATTTAAATTTAGATTTAAATCAACTGATTTTTTTAAATCATTTGATTCTTTTTTATTTATTTATTTTGGAATGTTGGAAATTAGCTAGCAGAGAAATAAAATGCAGATGTAGGTATAAATAAGTAGCAGGTGTTTTTCTGGTATTTCCAGGATTGCTGTCTGAAAGAATGTGGCAGGTAAAGGTTAAATCCAGGTGTCCCCCTCCTAATCCTTTAATTCTTTGTTCTTTTGTAATAAACTTTAGATGATGAAGCAAAACACAAACACTTTATAAATCATATTTCGTTTGCCAATCTGCTCCATGTATTGTAAAAACATAAAAACACAATAATTAAAAATAGAATTTGAAAAAAATCAAAAAAATCAGATTTAAATAAAATAAAATCTGATTTAAATAAAAAAAATCCAATTTTAACAGATTCCTTAAAAAATGTGAAAGTGTTTTGGGTCGCATATAAGGCTGAAACCAAAAAAAAAAAAAAAAAAAAAAAAAGGGCAACATTATTTTTTTTTATTTTTTTTGCACATGGTTTATATGGGTATTTTAGAGATATTAAAAGTTAGAAATATTTTTTATTTTACTTTATAATAATTTAGTGACGAGACTGTTAAATTCTTTAAGTTATATCTCATGTTCAGTATCTCATGTTTTTATCAATATTTAAAAATTTAGTTATTAAACTGTTGTTATTTTTATAATTACAGTGATGTTGGTATATATGACCGTGTCGTTATCCAGGAACTATTAAAAACAATTGCCCAAACTCATCAGTTAGACAGTCATACCCAAAAGGAATTTAAAGGTATACAATATTACTATTATAAATAGTTTTTTGTATGTTTGTTTTATCCTGAAAACATTATAAAAACAAATGTTATATAGTTAAAAAATTTGTTTACTTTTGTTTGCATATTTTACTTGTATTTTATTTTTTGTTTGTATAAATTTTCTTTATAGTTAAATTGTTATTTTATATGCACATTATTACTATTAACATCAATTTGTTATTTCTTCATTTGACTTTTTTTTTCTTAATTAAAATTTGAGGCTATCTTGCATTTAAGGAATTTACTGAGCTGAGTTATCTTAGAGCAAGCAAAGATTTTATGTCCACTTCAGTGGCATCTTTGTGACTCTACTACTCTTAAATGATTCAGCCAATGGCCATCTAATAATTCAATTTGGTGAGACAAATCGTAGTTTGAATATAACTAAATAAGTGCAAAACTCCTGTCCTTGAAGAATAATTATTAAATATGTATAAACTTAACATTAAGTTATTAGCAGATCACTGATTTTCATTTTATGTAATCTATATAAATCAGTGAATATGTCTGAGTCCTTAAACCAATCTGCAATTCTTAACCGATATTCACATCAGGGGTGATTCTCGTCCGAAATTTCAGAAAATTTGAAATTGGTATATCAGTTCCGCATAGTTGCCAACTTGTACGGTTTTGTGCACGGATAAAACTATTACATAGAAATGCAAATTTCGTGAAAGGATCGCCAAAATAGCATACACTTCGTCAATATTTTGTGGAAAAACGACGATTTTGTTAATGTTTTTGTAAACGAACTTTGTCAAAAGATCGATAAAAAATGCGATTTTCCTGTACAGATCGCGTAAAAAACAGCAATTTCACCAAATATCGCAGATAAAACGCTGATTTCTTCTGAGAAAGCGGGAAAATGCCGATTTCGTCTAAAGATTGCAGATATAACGCCGATTTCGTTAAAAGATCACGGGAAAAAACGTCGTTTTCGATAAAAGATCGCTTAAAAATATTTTGTCAAAAGAATATTTGAAAAAAAATATGCCGATTTCATCAAAAGATCACGGAAAAAACGCCATTTTGTCAAAAGATCGCCGGAATAAAACACTGTTGTCGAGAAAAAATCGCGTAAAAAAGCAAATTTTGTCTAAAGATCGTCGAAAAAAACGCCGATTTCACTTAAAAAAACATGGGAAAACGTCGATTTCATCAAAGGATCGCGGGAATAAAACGCCGTTTTCGAGAGAAAATCGCATAAAAAAGCAAAATTTGGCTAAAGATCGTCGAAAAAACACCGATTTCACTTAAAAAAACATGGGAAAAATGCCGATTTCGTCAAAATATCGCGGAAAACCGTCGATTTTGGCAAAAGATCGCAATAAATCGCCGATTTTTCTAAAATATTGCTGATTTCGTCTGAAGATAGCGGGAAAACGCCGATTTTGTCCGAAGATCGCTGGAGGGGGGGGGAACTCACGACCACCCCCCCCCTTTTAAATCGCTTAAAAATGCAAATTCTGTCTAAAGATCGTCGAAAACACGATGATTTCACTTAAAAAAACATGGGAAAGCGCAGATTTCGTCAAAAGATCGCAATAAATCACTGGTTTTGCTAAAATATTGCTGAATTCGTCTGAAGATAGCGGGAAAACGCCGATTTTGTATCGCTGTAGGGGGGAGCCCTTCCCGATTTCCGAAAATGCAAAGCCTTTTATGTAGCAGGAGTTCTGATTTGATGTTCAGAAGCTTGCAAGGCAATGGTAAAAAATTAGTCTGCTTTGTCAATGTTAAATATTAGTGCTCTCATTTACTATTATTGTAAAACCCTGATAATGCGGATTAATTGGGACCAGACCCAATCCGGATTATCCGGAAAACTAGAAAAAAATGAAATAAAATAAAACATACTTACTGAAAATCATCTTTATGTTAAACTTATTCTTAATTATTATTATTAAACTTATATTTAAATTTTAAAAAAACTTAAGGCATTCTTCTGAAAAAAATTCAGAAAAAGTTTTTTTTATTCAGAATACGACGATGAAGCAAATTAATGTTATGGAAATTAGTCAATCGCTTTTCAAACGTGAAAAAAAATTGACCAAACCGATCTGGAGATCCGGAATAACGGGGTCCGAATTAGTGGGGTTCTACTGTATCTTTATTTATCCTTCTTTAACAGGAAGCCATTTCAGAAATTTCTTGGAGGGGGCAAAGTTATTATTAGGGCTGTGATACAGCCAAGGATAAGGTTCACAGGGATGGGAAACTACCCTCTCCTCTCCACATGAAAATTGAAGAAAAATTCGTTAGATTTTTATTTTAGCAGGTGGAATTTCAAGATATTGATTCAGAAAATTTTGTATTTATGTCAATCTTTCATTATGAACATTTCAACTTTTACAAGTATCTTATAAGATTGTTAAAACATACTCAATTGTTAAAACATTTTTTCTATAGTATGCCTGTGAAGAATGTAGGTTATACTATATTTTCAGTAAAAGTTGTGAATATAAAATGTGCCAATAAAAATTCTTTCACAAATGGAAAAATAAATAAATAAGTTTTTATGATAAAAACCCCATACTATTTTATTTGCTAAGGCAAAAGTCGGTCTAAAATAGACCTTTTCCAGGCCATTCGATTTCTTTGCAAGTTTTGCTGCTGGAGCAGGGAGCCATTTCATGAGATTCTTTGAAAAGTTTTGGGAAGGGAACAAAGTTTTCTTTGAAGGAAAGGGTTTGAAATAGTGTACAGGATCTTGTCCTCTTAACTTCTTTCACAAGTATGGGAATAACTCTCCTCTTAATTTCTTTCACAAGTTTTGAGAGTATTTTTTAATTTTTGAGGGAAACTGCAGTATCTTTTAACACGTTGACTGCCAACTGCGAGATAATTCATAGATTGCGTTTTTTTCTAGGATGCCAACTATGAGTTATCTTGTACTGTGTATACTTGCCATTTTTGTCCAGTTACGATTAAACTTGCAATATATCGGTGCTGATATCGATAGATGGCTTCTGGGAAAATAACAAAAAATCAATGCTAGTTTGCATAAACAGAAAATTTATTAAAAAACAATAAAATAATATAATTACCAACTATGAGATAAAGCCAATTACGAGATAATAGATAAGCCATTTTTTTAAAAACAAAGAAAGAAAAAAAATATATAATTTTTGATGATACCTATAGACTAAATTTAGAGTTTTTAATAAGATAATGTGATAAAATAAAATTGTCATTTTTGGCCAAATTTCTGAAAATTGGCGTGACAGTCAGTGTGTTAATTTTGGTGAAAAACTGCAGTATTTTTTACTTTTTGCAGAAAAATGCAAAATCCATTCACCAATTGACTGCAGAAAAAAAATCGAAACTTTTTTATAATTGGGCTTTAAAAAAGAGTTAACAAAGCAAATTAATTGCAGAAAATATATTTTCTAAAAAATTATACTAAAATATTACAAAGATAGTGGAAACAATGATCATTGTTCATCGGTTGCAAGAAAAAAAAATTGTAGATTTCAACATTCAGTTTCAGAAAAAAAATCAATTTTTCAGGCCAGGTTAATATTAATCATTTGATTACATTCAAGACATAAACATTAGAGATGACTTTGGGCACGCCTGAGCCTGATATCAGGGCTTGATACTAAAAGTATGTCAATAGAAAAAAGTACAAAAAAAGTCACATAATTTGAAAAGAAAAATTCTATATACATAAATATTTCATTTTTAACAACTTCTTTTATGGAAATAACTGCAAAGGGCTTCATCCCTTAGCATGTAATTAATTTTATGAAATTTGCATTCAAATTTATCAAAAGGGAAGTTTAGTATCAAATAGAAGTATACTTACCTAAAAAGATACTCATACTTTTTCCTTTTACCCACAACAAGCACAACTGATGGATGCATTAACGAAGTGACATATCAACATGATTTTGGGTATTGTTATTAAAGAAATTTAAATTCATGTGTCCATACTAAATGTAATAAATCAGTTAGACTTTTCAATTTTTAAAGAAGGGATTTCATCTATATTGTGTAACACTGGAAGCCTATGATGGATTCCATAAAATTGTTAATGAATTAAAAGGTTGGTTTTGCAAAACTGTAAAATTTATGGAGATTTTCAATGCTGTATAAAATACATATGTATACATGTAAGATATTTACAAATCTATATATTTATACATTGTAGAGCTATTATTTTATGAAGCATAAAAGAAAAAGGGTATAGTGTCAAACACCAACAAGATTAAAATGTGAGGAACTAATAAGCTTTTGTCATCTTATTATTTCTTTAACTGCTTTCTATGTAATATCAATTGATTTCTCAAGGACATCTATTCTGCCCATTTCATTCCTTCGCTGGAAAAAAAATTAGATCAATCAGTCAGTCAAATAAAAACCAGGAAACTGGCTTTGAGAAGACAGTTGAAGTCACATATAGTATACTAAATTTTCAACTTATTTTGATAGCATGATCCATATAATAACATTCATTTGTATACATTTTATTTTTTTACTTTTATTCATTTATTATATAATATGTATATTTTTTTCAGTGGTTGTGTTGAATGAAGTTGATAAACTTACTAAAGATGCTCAGCACGCTCTGAGACGTACAATGGAAAAATATATGGCAACCTGTCGTCTCATTCTTTGTTGCAATTCCAGCAGTAAAGTTATACCAGCTATACGAAGCCGTTGCTTAGGGGTGCGTGTCCCAGCACCAACTGTTGAAGATGTACGTATATTAAAATTCTTAATAATATTTTATTAACTGCAAGACATCACCAAAATTTTAAAATTATCAACGAACACAGTGTAACAACCACTGGGTAACTCAATTAATCTGGTTACTAGAAATTCATTATTCACTAGATTAGCACAGTGTTAATAACTTCAACTACGACTGTGGAAAACTCATTAAGGGTCTCAAAGGTTGAAAACTTTTCAAAAAATCGATTTTTTTTAATAATCTAATTTGATTATTCATTTAATTCTTAACTCAATTCAAAAAACTGCATAAAAATATTTGCATTTTTAACGGAGTTATAAGCATTTATGTATCAACACTTTCATAGCCGCATCCATATAATTTCAACTTTAAGTCGCGTTTTCTCAAAACTTGATTTTTGACGACTAACACCAAGATTTAAAAAAAACTATTTGATGGAATGGCTTATTTATTTTTTATTTTATTTATTTATTTATTTTTTTTTTTTTTGCATGCATATAACATCATTATCTAGATTATGAATTAATATATTTTAGATAGTTTAATATTTTGAGTATTTTTAATGGAAAAAAAGTTGTATTTTTTAGGGTTTTTTTTTTAATTTTTCAACTTTGAGAGATTTTTTTAATACTGTTTTTATTAAGTGATAGTTATATCCTTAATTCATAATCTACATTATGATGTTATATTCATGCAAAAAAAAAAAAAAAAAAAAAAAAAAAAAAAAAAAAAAAATTAAGCCATTCCATCAAATAGTTTTTTTTTAATCTTGGTGTTAGTCGTCAAAAATCAAGTTTTGAGAAAACACGACTTAAAGTTGAAATTATATGGATGCGGCTATGTAAGTATTGATACATAAATGCTTATAACTCTGTTAAAAATGCTAATATTTTTATGCGGTTTTTTGCATTGAGTTAAGAATTAATTGAATAATCAAACTAGACCATAAAAAAATCGATTTTTTTGAAAAGTTTTCAACCCCTGAGCCCCTTTAACTTGACACATTTTGGCAAAAACTTTCTTAAGTTAACTCATTCTTCCATAGCTCATCTTTTGAAATTGTACCTGCATTAATGAGTATTTTTTAACTAAATTCATTTATTTCTGCAACTCAACTTCTTATATTATTTTTACTTGATTTTTTTCTGTTCATGTTAGAAACTTTTTTTACTCTTGAAATTATTTATATGTTGTTTTTTGTATATATAAAAGAGAGCACAAGCTTCAACAAATAAATTAAACAGTATTGAAGACTTTGCTATTGCACCAAAAAGGAAAATAAACATTTTTTTTTTTTTTCTTTTTGGTAATTTTAATTTTATTGTGGTTTTCTGCTCTAGAAAAAGAATTAAAATAGTTTTTTTAAATAAAGATGTCCAATTGTTTAATAATTCTCATATTCAGGGTTGGCATGATTTAAATCAAGGTTTAAATCAGTTGATTTTTTTTAAAATCATTTGATTTAAATCATTTTTTTTAATGTTGGAAATTAGTTAGCCGAGAAATAAGAAGTAGGTATAAATAAGTAGCAAGTATAAGTAAGTAGCAAGCTTTTTTCTGGTATTTTTAGGTTTGCTATCAAAAAGAATGTGGCTGGTGCAGGTTAAGTCCAGGTATCCCCCTCCTTATCCTTTAATTCTTTGTTCTTTTGTAATAAACTTTAGACAATGAGGCAAAACACAGAAACACTTTATAAATCCTATTTTATTTTCCAATCTTGGCAATTAAATGATTTGAATCTTTTTTGTTTCACAAGTTAATAATTAAACAAAATTCATTAATGTTCACCAAAAAATTGGATACTAGGTGCAAGGAAGAAGTTTTAAAACTTGCCATGTTACACTGTCAAATTTCAATCAGAGCTTACGAATTTTTAAAAAGCATTCTGAAACCAAAATAACTAGTTTGTATACTGTAGTCACAGATTGCAGACGATTGATTATGTATGGGTGTACTGTTCATGTTTAAAGTTGTTGGCAAAAGATCTACTAAGTAAAACGATCAGTGATCATATAAAAATAGTGAAATATTTCCGAAATACTCATCTCCCTAAAGCTTGGTACAATAGTGAAGGTGGCACTGCATAACTTATTCCAGTAGATGTAAGGTGAAATTCTTATGTTGACTGCTTTCAATCATACATAAAAAAATTGGTCAAAAATAGTAAAAGTATGTGAAGAGCACCAAGAAAATATAAGTTCTCATATCAAGAAAACAGTAATGGACTTGCCTTGCCAGCAGCAAGGGAAAATGCAGCAGCACATATCAATGGAAAATATTTGGTAAAAAGTTAGAAAATGCATTAGGTAAAGATAGAATTACATAATTTAAAGCAAGATATGAACAAGCTTAACAGCTTGTTTGTCATGATGATGACTGTCATTTTGCTGGAGTTTTATTAAATTCCTTTGTTTTAAATCAAAAATGAAATTTTACTTAGTGTATAGGAAAATAATAAAGGTTTGACATCCATTAAAGAAAATTGTCCAAATCTTCTCACCACTGTAGCACATTTTCAAGCAAAAAATGGTCCATTCCAAAAATTACCATTGCCTGAGAAAAAAGTTTCAGATATTATGACAGATTATGATTAGTGGAAATTCTTTTATGTAATGGGAAATTGAATTTATTTACCAAATAATAACAGCTGTAACTTCATCTGCTGGAGTAGAAAGACAATTTTCTTCTTTTGGACTCGTTCATTCAAGCTTTCATAAAAAATTATAAGTGGACAAAGCTTCTAAATTAGTGTTTTTGTTCAAACAATTAAATCTCTGATTTATTTCTATTTGCTTAAAAAATATTGAAATAATTGTGATTTTTATCCCTTAATAAATAGCTTGCATTAAATGAATATTTGATTTATTTTTTAAATTTTACCATTTTCTATTCATTCACAACATATTTAAGTTTATTTCTTATTTAGTGTGCACAATTCAATTACAAAATAATAGAATGGCTATTTAGTCTTTTTTAGTTATTTATTATAAAAAACTGCTCCGTGTACTATAAAAACATAAAAACACAATAATTAAAAATAGAATTCTAAAAAAATCAAATAAATCCAATTTAAATAAAAAAAATCTGATTTAAATCAAATAAATCCAATTTTTTTAATAAAAAAAACATGATTTTTTTCCAACCCTGCTATATTTAACATCATATACAGTCAACTCTCGCTAATTTGAAATTGGGTAAATCAAATCTTTCCTTAATTCGAACTAAACATGAAGTCATGAAATTTTCAAAAGCAGAATGACATTAAAAATTTTCATTTATTCAAACTCATTTTCTCTTGACTTTGTTTAATTCAAACTAATGCGGTCTCAGATTTTTCAGTTTTCCTTTACTTTCTTTCAGACCTTTTCCTTGAAATAATTTTCTTTTTGTTAGAATTATTCTGAACAGGTATATATATAATTCCATGCAGTTGGTATCTGCTTTTTTAGTGCCCCATCTGTCTATTAATGATGATACCTCCACCCCTTATTCCATTGTGCTTGTTTCTAATCCCATAATTTATTTATATATTTATATCTTTTAATTTAACATTAACTTATATTCTAATGATAACAGCCGAAAATAATTTAAAAAATATGATAACATTAATTCTTTTGTATTAGTACCCCTTTAAACAGGTTTTTTCCTTTCATATTTTTCCATAATTTGAACTCTGTGTAATTCGAACATTTTTTGTGGTCCCGACAAGTTAGAATTAATGAGAGTCAACTGTACTAGGATATTCAACCTGGGCTTCCTGGTTTACAGAACATAGGTGAAAATTAAACTTTTTTATTGAAAATTGTGTTAGATATTTTTGCACTTAGTATATTCTTCTATTTTATGTTCTTTCTTTTGTTCTTTTTTTTTTATTACATTCTTCTTCTTTTCTAATAACATTACCAAAAAATATTTTTATATGAAAATGATGTATTGTTTTTTCAAAGCAATTGTTTCATTATTAGCCACGTGCCATGAGTAAATAACTGAAGAAATTGGTAAAAATTTTGCCGGTTTTCTGTTCCTGTAAATTCAGTGGTATAAGCAATTACATGTCATTTGAATTTGTGTTTTATTTATTTTATTTGTACATTTATTGATGAACCTTTAATTCTGTTTTCCCTTGAAGAATATTAGTTGAAAGGAAATGCTGAATTATTTATATTGTTTTAAGTGTGAATGAATTTAATGCTTTTTGATCAGGTTGTACTTGATAGAGATGGAGTTCTAAAAAATTCATGCTCAAAAGTTATTTTAAAATGAACCAATAAAAAATTAAGTTAATCAGAATTCAAACAATTTAAGCTTAAAAGAGCATTGCAATAGAAGTGAAATGTTTTGGTTAGGTTTCTCCACTGTAAGTTTGAAGTTAGTGTTACTCATGGACATGTTTTTACTTTATAATAATAGATTTTGATTTTATCATTAACTAGGTACATAATTTTTTGAAATATTTTTTTTAATAATAAGCCTCACTAGAGATTTTTTTCCCCTTTCCCTTCTCCTGTGGGATGTTGAGGTTCTACTGAACCTTTTCTTTTGTTTCACATAGAAAATCTTCTGCTTTGTTTTTAGAGTGACATAAGAACATTGTTGTTTCCTTTGAAACTTGTCTTTTCCTTCTTATAGGTTCTTCAAGTTCTACAAGGTAGAATTTGATGTGATAAGCTTTTCAGTGATGCTTTTATTTTTGTCCAAATGCACTTTCTATTCTGTATGTGTATACCTGTTTTCAAGATCAATGGAATTATGTATATACAGTAGAACTACACTTTATCAAAGTCCATATTTAATGAAATTTTCTACTTAACGAAATTTTCACTTGAACCTTGACTTTGAAGACCCTTAATTTGTAAATTAATTTCCATATTGCGAAAAATATATTCTGTATAATGAAGTTCCACTTACCACAGCTGAATGTCCTACTGACTATGAAGATTGCAAAGTGTAATAAAATGTAGTGAAGAAATTGCAGTGATTGATAAAGATGATAATGAAAAAGAAATTGAAAGACCTTCAAAAGAAAAAATGCTAAATGCTTTCGATATAGTAAGAAGGGGATTCAATTTTTACAAAAATGTTGTAAATGAATTGTTCAGATATTTACAAAAATACAAAAATTTTTATGAATAGTGTTTTTTTTTATTTATTATTATTACTATTATTTTTTAAGAAACTTATGCAAAGTGTTATTGCAGACCTTTTTTATAAGTTCTGGAATACTGAAGAAAAAAAAAGCATGCTACGACTCAGCTTTTGTTTACCTCTCTTTATTATGTGTGTTCTTTTTTTAGACGTTATTCTAATTAAATTTTTCTCATGTGTTAACTTTGCATAAAAAAAAGTTTTTGATTTAATATTATTTGTTCAAAAAGGTACGGTACAAGTTTAGCACAAAAGTGATGGTGAAACATTAACAAAATACAAAACCGGGCACATATAGCATGCCTTTTTACTTGCATTTTATGTATTTTCTGAAAATAAGAATCCTGAAATAAGAGTTGTTTGCTTTTTGTTTGATTATCTTCTTGCCACTGGAAATTAAACAATGAAAATGAACTAATTGCATTTTAGTTATATTGATTAGATTTTGACGTTTCAAAAGTTATATATATATATATATATATATATATATATATATATATTTTTTTTTTTTTTGAGAAACTGAACAGCTTTGATCATTGGATTTAAAAAAAATCTCCTCAGATAGGAAATTTATCATGGGACAACTAAAAAACAGTGAAATAGATGAATATGCTATACATCAAGGCACAATATAACAAGGGCTTATTGTATTTAGGTTTGGTGTTTATTTTTACATGAGAAGAGATTTTTAAATGAAAAAAATTATTTTGAAACAATTAAAATGTTATTAGCAGATTTCTATTATGCATACTTTCAGTATTGGGCTGCCTCTAATGGCTGACAATGAAAAAAATTCTAGGCTTGGGCTTTGAAATTAAAAGCCTAAACTTATCTTTAATGATCACACATCTTCATATACATTTCCTGTGATTTAATCTATCTTGTTTGTATTTATTTTTATTTATTTATTTTCATTTTATAGATTGTTTCTGTTCTCCAAAATATTTGCCGTAAAGAATGTTTGTCTCTTCCTGAAGAATTGGCTCTTCGAATTGCTGAGAAAAGTAATCACAACTTAAGAAGAGCCATTTTGATGTGTGAAGCTTGTCGTGTTAGGCAGTAAGTTTCTGAAATTAAGTCACATATTATATTGTTAATTGATATTCATTTCAGTCTTATTGAAATCTCATTTTAATCTTATGAGTAGTCAAAAATGTATTTGATTGCTACAAATATATATTCGTTCACTGATATGTCATCATTTAAAGTTTGCTTTTAATTTCCATTTGAAAATGTTCAAAATTTGCCTCTTCTGCAGCTCTTAACTATGCAATAGCATGCAAAATATGTCTTGTGCATTTAAATTAGTGCATTTAGCTTCTCTAAAATTTGCTATTAAAGCAGAGATTTTTTTTTACATTATTTCTTTAGCATTTTCTCACTAGAAATTGTCTATTTTTTCCCTTGGTATAGTATTTCCAACCTTATAACAGTTTGTATGTTTAAATAGTAGAATAATGTTAAAAAAAAAAAAATTAATGAATCAAAATAAAACCAATGACAAGTATTGAATTTTTTAAACACCATAAATTATTAAAATTGTGTTTACTCAATGTATTTGTTTTATATGCATGCAAAGTGGGTTAAAATATAGTACTATGTTTTGCTATATAATAAAACTGTTGTTATGAAAATTGTATCTACTATTTTTGTGGCCCCATGTGTATTAGATTATGTTAGATTTTTTAAAGATCCAAACAAAATTTTACTTTTCAATAAAAAAAAATTCCTCAGTATATTTGTTGCTTGTTATTGGAAAATTGTCTTATGATATTCTTCCTTTAATTAAATCTAATAAAACATTGTTAAATTAAATTATATTGGTTTAAAATTTAATTTGTTTAATCACTTTTTAGATATCTATGTAAAAAGAAATTGGATCCTTTAAAGGACCCTTCATAAAATTCTTTTGCTTAAAAAAGGACTTTTCCATACAATTTTCAGCTTTAAACTAAACCTTTTACAAATTTAATCATCTGAATGTAAAATCTGACCTGTCGCTTTTTCATATTAAAAAAAAAAAAAATTATATGTATTTTACATGCATATATCTTCTTGAAAGTACATAAAAAAGAATCTCGATGTAATGGATCATTTCTAATTTCCAAAATTATCACTAGATTTTTCTTAAATGTAAAAAACCTGTTCATAGTTTCACAAAAAATGGAACTCTGATAGAAAAGTTTGGACAAAGACCCCTGCTTTTGATTGTATCTGTAAAATTTGAAGTTTATAGAACTTCAAAAATTTTCTTGTTTGAGACTTTTGACCATAATTTGAATAAAGCATTTTATTATTATTATTATTATAAGGAAATTAGGGTTAGTAAAGAGGCTAAAAATTTTTGCAAACGGTATCAACAGTTTAAATTTTTTCACACAAAAATTTGGGATTAAATGTTTTTCATTTTCTTTGATATTGTCTCTTCTTTTGTCTTTTTCACAATATTAATTATTTGGTACTTTTATATCATGCTTTGGAAGATTCAAAAAATTTCTGTGGACTGAGTTATGCTTAGTCAAACTTATTTTGTGTGATGATGAATTTGAAGTTGTTCCTTCCATTGCCGATCTATGTCTTTGAAAATCTGCTAGTGTACTTTTAAAAATATTCTGAAAATTAAATAATATGATATCTAAAAATCTGATTTTGTTCTTGCTTTTTTTGTTTTGTTTAATTTTTTAATTGACATTTAATTACACAGACCTTGAAGTTAAAACAATAATGCCAATATTCCCACAGATTCTTTCATAAAGTCAAATATATTTCTTTTTACAAAAAGCTATAGAAAATTGCTAATACTTGAAATTTGTAACATTGGAAGATTTCACAAGCTAAAGAAACAGAATAAATGATAATAAGAAATTTCATCATTGATTTCGATTTAATTTCCCTGCTGCTTATAATATTTGTTGAGAAATCGGGTACTTTTCCATTATAGGGGCTTTGGCAAGAGAATGAAATTTTATGACCTATTTTCTGGCATCCTAGTCACTGTTTCATATACACAAGTAATTTTTTAATATATATATATATATTTTTTAATATAAAGAAATCATTTATTTATTTTTGTATACAAACAGAATACATTGTTTAGAAAAACAATAAATATATATAAATACAATGTTCATTATGTAAATATCATATAAAATTTTTCTTCGCGATATTCATCTAAATTATTCTAGTTTTTTGGCACATTCACTATTTCCTATTTCTTAATAATATCTATTATTTATTCCTATCTAATGTCCTTAAAATTAAAACACATATTGATAATTTTCTTATTCAAATTCATAATCTAAAACTTTTAATTACTTTTTATCAATACCCAAACTATCATATTCTGAAAGAAGTTAGTTTTTATTTTCAAATGTTATTAAAGCCATTTTGCTAATTTTGTTTATAATTTTATTCTACAAATTAGTTTCCTGTGTATTTGCTATTGTCATACTTTTTACATTGAAAATCTTACATTACCAGATATGGAAATCTTTTCCTAAACACTCCCCTCTCTCACATCATTGTCTGAATAATCATGCACCTTTCACTGATTGGTTCATTCCTGAATGTTACCTTTCAATCTGTTTTCCTACACAATGCTAACAAAATCGGCTGCCATCAGTTCAGAGAGCCGATTTTTGTCTTGTTTTTCAGTGCTTCAAAAAATATTGTCCGGTGTTCTGCATATCACTTAGAGTATTCAAATGTACTTTATCATGATGTAGCTATTCACACTTCCTCCTGATACCTTTACGAAATTTCTCACCATGTGGGAATTGTCTTTCATAACCATGTTTTGATGAATTAAATTCCTTCGAACATCGACTGGCTCTGTTTTTCTTGGAGAAACCACTGGGATGATCATCATTTGCCTTAAGATATTTTCACTTTAACCATTGAATTAATGATGCGATTGCAAAAAGGAATAATCTTGTTTTTCATTAGAATTAGTCGATCTCAGCCATGACCAATAATTTCATGTAAGTTGACTGGATTTGTCGACTTAAAAAATTATGACCATTCACTGGCTGCCAGTTGAAGAATCTTGTACTCGACTGTCGTCGCGTCGTTCGAATTATATTTGTGTTCTACTCATCAATCATCCATTTCTTTGAACACATACAGTTTATTATTCACAAACACATAAACATACACTAAACTGCACAAACATATAATAATAGATTTCTCGGCTTTTCGCCGGATCAAAAAAAACATCTTCCATCCAAGCTGGAATCAAAAAACATTCTAAACTATTTTTTCCCTCGGGTCGGGATGACGTCACGGGATCACCCATATGGGATCATTTCTTTCCCCAAGGAATGAAGTCGTAGCACCAGTATTTTAGTAATTTACTGTATCTGTCTATAGACTTTCATTATTGTGGCAAGAAATTTATAGAACTATAGAAGTTCATTAAGTTTGTTTTAATAGTCATTTATATCATTTAGCAACGCACCTCTTTTTCTGAAGGCCAGTTACACTACTACTATTATACTATTTAGCTACTATTGTTGAAAACTACAAGAAATCACATTTAGATAGGTTGCATACTGAGGTAATGCCTGCAACATGGTACATGATTTTGGGAGATAAAACAGGTTTCAAATAGGTTTCTCCTTTAATTCAATTTATTTTTTCTTCTATGTCACACTTCATTTTCCTCCTCTCGCCTCAGTTTGAGACTTAACAAAGGCTCATCAGTCAATGGAATCAGTCAATTTCAAAATCCTCCCCCCTTACTAATGCTAAATCTAAGGGCTTAAAATGCATTCATATTTTTAAAATGTTTGCTCTGGAAATTATTTTATGCATTTTATTTTATTTATTTATTTTAGTATTATTATTTTTATTTTATTTATTTATTTATTTATTTTGCTTTTTTTCTGTGTGCTTTTTTTTTAAAGATGTTTGTTTTTCCCTGAGTTGTCAAAATTTTTGTAAAATCTGTGCTTATTTTATTTTATTTTATTTTATTTTATTTTTAAGCTGATGAACTGTAAGTAACATTTTAATACTTCATATAAATTTAAGTATATATTTTAGAGATATTTTGAGAACTAAGAAACATTCTGTTAAGAAGAGTACACATATAAAAATAGGAGTTTAAAATATTAATTTCCCAAAGAGATATTTTAACTTAACAAATGCATCAAATTCCCACAGATTTAAGGTATGTGTTTATCTTCAAATCAGCATTTTTGCAAAAAAAATTTAATATTTTATTATTATTATTATTCAAACATTTAGGATTTAAAAAAGGGTTTACTTATGTTTCAGCAATATTTAGAAACAAAATTATAGCTTAAAATATAAATTGGAAATCAAATTTCTGAAACCGAAAATGACCATCTAAAGAACCAAAGAAAAAATTGATAGAGTATTTTTTAATATATAAATATATAAACACCTACAAATATGGGAGATTTTCCTTGCTAATGCTAAATCTATAAGCAAAGAATGCATTCATATTTTTTAATAGCTCCTCTGGAAGAAGAGCATACAGAAAAAAGGAGTTAAAAATATTAATTTCCCAAGGAAGTATTTTAACTTCGCAAATGCATTAAATTCCCACAGATTTAAAGTATGTGTTTATCCTGTAGGGAATTAAGTTGTAAACTTAATATATAATTTTTTTGTGCTGTATCAAAATCTTAATTTGTGTTTTCTAGAAAACTGAATTTTTCATTGTATAAACTTACAAGAAACTTCATTTTTTAAAAACTTTTTAAGATATTGAAGTAAAATTTTGTCACAAAGTTCTGCTCATCTACTGATATTTTATGAAACAAAATATAGCTTGTAATTTTGTCTATATTAATTTAAGAGCTTATTTTTATTGAGGGGAAAAAAAAAAAAAAAAAAAAAAAAACGTTTCCCCTTCCCCTTGTTTATGTATGTAAAATTCGGTACATGTTAGTAAATTTAAGAAATATTGCAAATCTTATGCTTCATAGTGGTTTGCTAATACATTGTTGGAAAAAAAGGTAAATATTGAATAGTTATAGAAGATTTTGACAAAAATGCAATTATTTACTAAAATTTGACTAAATTTGAAAAGAGAATTTAAATTTCATTAAAATTTATCTGAATTCATAATTTTATTCCAGTTTTAACTAAAAACACTGTTTGTAAAAATTTCACATTAAAGAAAAAAAAAATGTCCCGAAAATATGCACATACCTTAACATTATTGTGGAGAATTCAAAAGATAAGAGTCTAGCAGACTTTAACTTGCGTTAGGTCAAGGTTTGTTATACAGAAAATACTAATTGTTATTATTTTTGTGTTTAGGTATCCATTTTCTGCTGATCAAGAAATTGTGGAACCTGACTGGGAAGTATTTTTAAGAGCAACTGCTAACTTCATTGTGCAGGAACAAAGTCCTAAAAAGTAATAACCTTTTAATGTCTCTCTTTAGTTTTTCTACTTGAAATTAATACCTGTTGATATAATGACATAAGCAATATATAAGCATATATCTATACATATAATAAAACAGTAGGACCCGGTGTGTCTGTACATTGAAGATAATTGACAAAAATGGAGTCAGGGCGATAAAAGAAAACCAATGAAACACAAAAAAAAATTTTTTGAATTTTTTGTCTGTCTGTCTGTCTGTCTGTCTGTCTGTTTGTTCGAGGTTATCTTCGTAACTACTGAATGGATTTTTATGCGGTTTTCACTAATGAAGAATGCACACTCCCGGGCAGTGTATAGGCTTTGTTTCATCAAAATCGGACAACAGACAAAAAAGTAACAAAAAGAAACAAAAGAAACTATTAGGTGCGCTGCTCACGTTTTTTAGTACATAACGTTTTTTAGTACATATAAAATCCAATAGATGTCACTGTGTGATTTTAAAACGCGCTATCGTTATGTTTTTGCCAGTCTACTTAAGTATGAGAAAGTTTCAAGCTGGCTGTCGTTCCATGTGGTTTAGTCGGTAGAACGTCAGTGCGCCATACTGATGGCCCGGGTTCGATTCCCAGCATGGAATTTTTTTTCACTATGTTGGCATTAACGCCTATAAGCAATTAAAAGAATTTGAAATATTGTATTCAAGGCGAATTTTCTCTCTGGGAAAATTTCCTTGCATTAATATGTCAGTGTAATTTTTTTTTCGATTTAATTTTTTTTTTCGAAACTTTGTTTTTCTTAAAAAATTACAGTAAATATTTGATATTTCCCAACGTTTTTTGAATGATCGACTTGCTTTTTTTTTTTTTTAATGTATGTCTGAACCTTATCTAACTACTTCTTCAAGATTTCTTTAGATAAACCGACCAGCGTAGCGGGCGAAGGCCGCTAGTCTTATGTTAAAATTGCTTTAGTCAAATTGAGTTACAGTTCATGGATGCGAGAATCTCCAATAATCATGGTTGCTTTTTTATGACAAATTATGACACTGAGCATAAAAACAATTTCTGACTTATATTTTAATAACAGCAAACATAGTGGCTCACATTAGTATAATAAGAAACAAAATGTGATGATATTTTTGCTGTCTGTTAATATGAAACTTAATGTTTGATTAATGTTCACTTAACACGCAACTTAATGTTTGGTTCATGAAGGCAAGTATAGAATTTATTGTATTCCACTATTTTTTGTACTAAAATAATCAAAAATACAAAAAAAAAAAAACTATGCTGAAATATTTTGTATTTAAGACATTTTTTTTTTTTCAATTAATAACTACTCAAGCATATTCCTTAGTAACATTAGTTTTGTGATGCATGATACAGAGGTGAAATCTCATATGCTGTGAATGGAGAGAGAGAAAAAAAAATGTATGCACAGAATGCATTTAGTCCTCTCTCATTTTAAATACAAAATGTAAATTAATAAAAAATATTTATGTCAAAAACTGAAAAGGGCTTTGTGACTGGTATTGCACATTTTTGGGGAAATGACTCGAATGCTTAAATTAAAATTAAGCTTTATTAAAGTTTAATTCATTGTGTTTTTATGGAGCAATTAAAAAGTATGGATTATAATATAACCTTGTAATCCACTAAAACATTACAACCAAAAATAAACAATAAATTTATGAAAATCATATTTATTACTTATGGTTATTAATAATGCTATTTCTTTAATTTTATGACTGTTCTCCATATTAACAGAAAACTTGATAAAAAACGACAATGCTACAAGAGACAAGTTTACTCTATAAAACCTGTGATTCTAGTAAAAAGTAACTCGCTGAACATGAGTAAAACTGAAAAATGCAGAAATCAGGAAAAGAAAAACTGAAAACAAAATAACGTTATTTTCCCCCCCTCAAATGTGTTTAAAAGCACATGATAGCAAGAAGGTTTTATTTACTACATAGTATGAGAATAGAAAAAAAATTGGCAACATGCATTGCATAAAAATGGAAGAATAAGAAAAAAAATTTATCTATCTCTCTGTGATTCAGTAAAACATGCAGGAAGTGATTTTTCAGATTAAAAAAAAAGAATTCTTCCATAATCAGGTTTAATTTATGAGTTATGGACATTTGATTTCTCACAAATTTTCATTATTGTGTTTATTGTTGCAACTTTCATATGCTTAATACTATGTAGTAATATTAAACAGAAAAAACATATTGGCATTGTTAAAATATCTGCAATTACATACATGCATGCATAACAGTATCCGCCAGCATCAAATTCACATCAAGCAGCAAAAATGAAGCCAATTTGACAGTAGTTGTCTAATATAGCAAACTTTCCATTTAAATTCAATATAGACAAGAGTTTGAATCTTCTATAATTGAATTTCAGCTTTAGCTTCATGTTTTTCAGTATAACTAACTGAATTTTTTAAAATGGGGGAACAGGAAAGCTACTTTTTCCTTCTGATAAAGGTCAGAAGAACTGCTTCATCAGTTATTGTTTTTTGCAACATGAAACATATACTTTGAAACTTAATTAACATTTTAAAGTATTATTTGAAACCTCTTAATTGAATGAGTAATTTATTCACTTTGATTTTTTTTTTTAAACTTACTTAATGTTTAAAATTTAAATTCATGTTAATATTTTATTTTTTACATTTTCATATATGGCTTTTATTGTTTTTTTCATTTTAGATTAGCCGAGGTTCGTGGCAGACTTTATGAACTTATGTCTCATCTAATACCGACTGATGTTATATTTAAGGTATTGCCAATGATTCTTTTATGTTTCAATGATGAATAATTTTTATCATAATTGAAGAGCTTACAGGGTTCCCAGCATCATGGGAAGTCAGGGAAAATCTGGAAAGTCATGGAATTTCAAAGTAGTCAGGGAAAGTCATGGAAATTTCAAAATATATGTGAAAAGTCAGGGAATTTACAAAGATTTTCTAAAAATCATGGAAAATTCTTGAAGAAAAAATGAAAAATGACGTGAAAGTTATCAAGTAGTCTGGTTGGAAAAAAAAACTCATTCGTCAAAAAAAAAAAAAAAAAAAAAAAAAAAAACGAAGTTTGAAGAACATTTGGAGGGAAAAAAAAAAAAAAAAAACATTAGTTTTGACAAAGGATTGGGAAAATAAGTACGAAATTTTACTGTATTCCCATTTGATTAAAGACATTTTTTTAATTTGGTCAGGGAAAGTCATGGAATTTTTTGAGATTTGGTCATGTAAAATCAGGGAATTTGCATGTCATGTATTGCTGGGAACTCTGGCTGAGTGGATGAATTTACTTACTGTTAGACTGAAACAAATGCTGAATTATTTATATTGTTTTAAATGTAAGCTAATTAATCTGTCATAATAAGGCTGCATGCAATAGAAAAGGTTTTAAAGAAATTTATTCTTGAAAATAATATTTAAAACCATATATAATCAATAAATTCAGATACAGTTTTCAAACAAATTGCAAAAATAATTAAAAGAACCTTTGTTTTCTGCCTGCCTGTTTAATTGTGAAAATTGAAATTGCATGATGTTTATAAATTAAAATTGCAGTAAGAGGGAAATTTAATGGTTAGGTGTTGCCACTGTCAATATGTTGACAGCATTATTTGTGGCTATGTTTTTGCTTTGTAATATGAATTAGTTATATTATAGGATATTTTATTGTACTGTGGTGTGGTAGAACTTATTATTTTCAAGAATGATTTTTTTTTCCCATCATTTTTTGTTTCTTTTAAATTTAATTGAATCAGCAATTAAAAAAATTATGTAAGCTCACTTTTTTTTTTTTCTTCCCAAGATGAGATTTTTTTTTTTTTCTTTTTGAAGATAGGTTTACATATGTAGACAAAACTTCAAAATTGTTATTTATTCCATAAATAACATTAGTCAAACACAATGGTCAATATGCCTTGATGAATTGATACAAAGGATTGAGTTTTTAACTGCCATTGTTTATTTCATCCCTCCCCCCCCTCCCCTCATTTGGTTACAGTTTTTACTAATTTGCCAAATTCCTAAGTTGGTCAAATTCAGCAAGAACTCTGCTCACATGTAATTTCTTTAAAAATCATCAAATTTTCCTGATTGTGAATGATATCATAAATAGTTTGGAAGATTTTTATGAAACTTGACTCCTACATTAAATCTAGTATATGAGAACAATCTAGCTAGTCCTGAATTCAAGAATAGTTGTTTTGACTTGTTAAATCAAATTCAATATTGAAAACTCAGGTAACTATAAATTTTTTTTAAAAAATGTTCGTACAATTTACACAATACATTTTTCATATATTAATTTAGGCATAAGAAAGTGAACTAGCTAAGTCTCAAATTTGGAAAATTTGTTTTGATATGTAATTTTTAAGTTTTTTTTTATATACATATATATTTAATCTCTTGTAATCAGAATTATTACCAACACTATTTGTCAATATCAACATAATCGGTGATCTCAAAGGCAGCATAAATGGTTTGCCTTTTATACTAAATTGAGCATAGAATAATAACTTATCTAGGTTCCAAATACTGTAAAATTTGTCTTAACTGGATAGAACAAATTAAATTGATTTCATCTACTGTCACTTTCACTGAGTTTAAATATTTTCATAAACAGTCTGTAAATATACTACTAGGGATGGGACGAATAGTGATTTGGCCGAATACCGAATATTCGGCCAATTTTTAGGCCGAATACCAAATATTCGGCCGCTGAATACCCACATTATTTCAAAAAATAGGAAATGACCTTTAATTTATATGTATATGTATCACGCATACATTATTTAAAATTAAATATTTATATATCTTTTTAAAATTTTTAATAACTTAATGTATTTTTTGTTCTTATATTTTAAACATCTTGATACTGCTAACTAAACATCTTTTATTACATCTATATTATAATAGCATAATTTTAACTACAAAAAAATAATTCCTAAACATTTTACCTAAAATAGGAATTCATTTTTATTCTTAAAATGTACTATTTAAATTTATTTTGAATTTGAGAAACTTTCAGCACAAAAAAAATTATGAAATTGCATTCTTTTTTTTTTTTTTTTTTTTTTTTTTTTTTTTTTTTTTTTTTTCAAAGATACATCAGTTTGACTTTTAGTAAGTAAAGATGGTAACTTATTTTTATTAAATAAAGAAGGTACTTCACTTACTATCCAATAATATATTTATATTTTCTTACACTCAAAATCAATACTCTTACTCATTTTCATAATTCATTATGAGATATTTTCTGAAATAACCTTTAATCGAGTGGATTTTATGATGGAGAGTTTGTATCCTTAATGATCGATAGATTTGTAAGAATAAATCTTTGTTCTCAAGTCAGTCTGCAAGCCTTAAGTTATAAATTGCATGAAAGCAAAAGTTGTGATTAATGTAGAATACGTACATTAACAAAATTTTTCACATTTGAACCAGCATATACACTATTCAACAAGCATTAAAAGCATAAACAGAAACTGATAACTACATGAATGAAGGAAGATGTAAATATAAATATATATGTAGAATAATGTCACATATTAAAGCCAATAATCATGCAAATAATTATTTAAAAGTGAAAACTCGAATTTAAAAATATTTTGTGTAATATTTAAAATTTATATTTAAATAGTTATAAAAAACATCTTCATAAAGCATGTTGTGCCATTTAATGAGTATCTTCCTTGATACCAGTTCTGTTTTCAGATGTATTATTGTGCTTTGAATAGTAACATTAGATCCTTAACTTTTACAGGAAATACAGAAATGCTGTAATTTTTAGTATCCAAATAACTGTACATTTTGTGTAATTTGAATGAAAATGACTTCATAAATGTGTCAGAAAGTAAGCATAAATGAATTAAATTGCAAAAAATGAAAAAAAAAATTCTTATTTTGAAGTCATTTGTTAAGATATCTTACAATATTCGGCCGCAGGTATTCGGCCAGCAAGCTTTCAATATTTGTTTGACCGAGTATTTGGCAAAAGGGCCGAATATTCGTCCCATCTCTATATACTAATATTTCTTGATAGACAACTGCACTTATACTTTTGTTATCTTTAAAAATTATGATCATATTGTTACAAACATTGGCATAGTTTGATATCATAGTGATACATTCTGGTGCAAAATATGGTGCAATTTTAAAACCAAGGTAATTTTTCTGTCAAACTTAGTACATTATTGCTATAATAGCTGATGTCTGGTGCCAACTATTCACTTGGATGATGATTGTTGGCAAAGTGTTATTTTAATTTTTATAAAACATGAAGAATAGCACTCATGATGTACTTTACATAATCATATTCATATAAAATACATTTTATTTATTTATTTATTTTATTTTATTTTTTTTAATTTTAAAATGTTTTTATGTACTCAAATGATTGCTTTTGAATTTAAGATCTAAATTTTAACTGCACACATACCAAGATGAAAGAATGAAATTATATTTAAAAGAATAAACACACTCTTTTAAAAACTTTCAATATTCATAAAAATAACTTTTTTTTTTTTTTTTTTTTTTTTTTTTTTTTTTTTTTTTTTTGGAGAAAGATTCTTTTTTTTGCATTTAGTTAAAAATTCAAGTAATTTAATTTATTAAAAAATATAATTTTTGCACTTTTTTTTTTAAATATAGGGGAAAAAAGAATCATTATTTAAACAAGCTTTTAAGAACTGTTATATTGTTATTATTATACAGTCAAACCTTGTTAACATGAACCTCAAGGGGAAACAAAATTTTGTTCATGTTAATAGTAATTCACGTTATCAGTATAAAATCTTTGTATTTGTCTTTTATAGGGAACTGTAAAAACAGTTCCTGTTAAAACTAATTCATGTTAATCATTTCATGTTAACGAGGTGTGACTGTATTTTATATTATCAAACTATTGATTAATATTAATTGATAAAATCATAGGCATCATCAGTCAAAAAGCCTTAAAAATATTATATTAATTTATAATTAAGGTCTAAAAAAATTAAGTGTTGTTTTATAGTCCGAAACACACCTATGAATATATTTTTTTATGTATCTAGTATATCAAAAAATGGGTGAAAAATCAGTTATAAAATTTCATCTTTACAAACAAAAACCAAGTTGAATTAAAAAGAGTGTAAAAATAAATAAATGTAATATTTATTTGAATACTACCAAGTGAGGTTCTTCTACCACATACTAAAACATATAGCAACCAGATACGCAATGTCCAGTATCCAGCTAAATTGACAACAATAATTTATATTTACAAATTAGAAAATGGTAATGGTGTATTTTATGCTTTAATACTCATATACAACCTAACACTTTTTTTTTCTTATACATAATATTTATTCGTTGAACTTACTCTTAATGGCATTTCATAAATTTTTTTTACTTATTACTTCAATTTTAACATTTTATTTCGTTGTTATTTTTATTGTATTTCATTTTATTTTAAGGGCAATATTTTGACATTTTTTTTTCAAAGACAAATGAAAAGTTATTTTTCTAAGAGACTCAATAAAGTTAATCTTTTAATGTTGCAATTACATCTTTATATATATATAAATCCTCTGTGCGTGTGTATGTCACTGAACTCCTCCTAAATGACTGGACCGATTTTAATGAAACGATTTTAATGTGTGTCTGTTCCAGTGGATTCGAGAATGGTTTAGATTCACATTTCGTCGAAATTGATTCAGTACTTTTTTAGTAATTAGGCAAAAACTAGTAGTTAGTGATTTTTCGCTAATTAAAAGTGTTGAATAAGTTTGATGAATAGATTGCAGACGGAATGTCCGAGCGGTCTAAGGCACCAGATTTAAGCTCAGCTTCTTGAAGAAAGAGATCACGTTTTCGAACCCCACTCCTGACAAACGTGTATTCTTTACAATAATATTTCCTGTATTATAATTTTGATTAACCGACTTCAGAAAATCATTAACTTTTAACTAAAAAGAGAAAAAAAAAACTTTTCTATCAAAAATTGAACCGACTTCAAAAAATACTGAAGAGTGAAAAATAATTTCCTTACATAATTGTAATAAGAAATCAAATTAAGAGCGTAGTGTTTATCGTGCGTATTACCATATTTACGTACATTTATTTGATTTTCTGGAACAAGACAAGGACAACGTCTGTCGGATCCGCTAGTATTGTGTAAAATTTTCCATTGTCTTTGAATGGCAGTTTGTTTTATTAAATGATCTAATTTTTAGTATTTTGCAGTTAAAAAATAAAGTGACTATTAATTTTCTTGTTAATTTCCTTTCTAATACCAAATATTTACGACTTTAGACATTTCTTTAGAAAATTCTATGTTATCAAATCCTTGTAGTTGTATATTACCTGGAAAAAGAGTGTTTAGAACTGTAAAAAGTCTGTTTGTTTGTGCAAAAGTCATCAGGGATATTTGATAGAAACTGGTACGAACATTATCACATGTTATTGCTAATTTCATTTGTTACCAACTTTCAATGCATTCATGTCTTTACATGCTTACAGTGTACAGACTTTTCTTATTTTTTTTTTTTTTTCAATTTCATAATTGTTTGAGGATTTTTTCAATTTTTCATTATAACTATCATATGCAAAAACATTTAACAGTTAAAATTATGCATGTATTAAAATGATATATTTAAAGCTATTTTCTTATATACAATATTCATGTGATGTCACAGTGGGAATCATGTGGCTTAAAAGTTTCATGGCCAGCAAATGTGTTAATATATTTCATCACTTGATGCATTATAAATACAAACAATTGCATGCAGAAAATACTTAAGATTTATTTTGCATGAATTATTATTCAATAAATAATGTTAGAGATGTTATATATACTTATTAATTAAAATAAATAATTTATTTAAAGAATAACCTGAAAATAAGCATGATATTGCATTGAAATAGCTGAAAGAATTTACATGTAACTTAAGCCTTTTTGTGAAATATGTAAAATTCAATATAAACATAAAATATAAATGCAAAATTTTCAAAAAAAAAAAAAAAAAAAAAAAAAAAAGATTTTTAATTTAACGAATTTTGAATGTCATTCCCAAGTGTATTAATTTTTGTATTTTCGAACCAAAAAGAAGATTATTGTCCATAGTAAAAGCCCTAGACATGCTCCTGTGCATTTAAGATTTTTTTGCAAATCTCCTAGATTAAGGGGGGGGGGGAAGCTTTTTTTTATTTTTTTGTCTGGAAATGTTTATTGGTCAAACCATTTAAAATACATATAAATTAAAAAACATATTCTTAAATTCTGTACTTTTTACTTTTGAATGCTGTTGCAAATTGCATTAAAAAATGCATTCATTTTAACTTAAATAAATAGATCTTTTAGTTTTTCCCCCTTTATAACAAAGTTTACATCAAGCATTGGATAAATGAAAAATACCTAGTAAATTCTGATACTTTTCCTTTTATGACAATGAAGTTCATTTTCCAAAATATGATTAATAAACCTAACCATTAATACTATTTCAATATATGAACTGCTGAATTTAATAACTTATAGCACATTGAACATGAAAAGAAAAAGAAAAAATAATATGAATACAAATGGAATTTGTAGAATCAAAGCAGAATCTTCAGGTCCCAAATAGTTTGGAACTACAAATGAAGTGTGTGATATCATCTTTATATATGCCAGCCATAAAAAAGCAAAACAATACGAATTTGGGACTACCAACACTCATAAAACCAAAACCAAATGAAGAAAAAACATGAAAAAAACAAAACACATCAAAACTACCAATTGGATAGCAAAATGAAAAGGGAAATATATATATCCATGACTGCAAGTCATATATACCTCCCAGAAACACTCTTTTATTAAACTCAACCTGATTTTTGTATGTAAGCTCAGGCATGAAAAAGTTCCTCCTAAAGGAGGAATTCTCCTTTTTTAAAAGAAATTTTAGACATTCTCTGGATTAATACTAGAATGCAGAGAAAATTTTAGAAAGATAATAAGGAGGAGGGGGGGGGGGCTGGAAAATTTAGTAATCAAACATTTTGTCTACTCAAATCCTTGGAGTTTGTTCTTGAATTGCTGTACAAAAAAAGCTAAAATAAAAAATGAGCTTATATCATGTAAGCATCTGAAAATCATACAAATGAAGTTTTTCAAAATGACATTTATCAATGTCTTAATGACATTTATAAATGTTTTTTGTCTTAAGTCTTTAAAAATTCAAAATGAAAAGAAGTTTCTTTTTGGAATAAAATATTTTGTACTATTTATACTACAGTTTTGGGTAATTTCTGAGATCTTTTTTGAGATGTATTCCTGAAGCAAAGATCAGTTTAGCAGGGAGATTGTTTTCTTTTGAATAAAAAAAAAAGGGGGGGGGTCACTAGCTGTAAATCATTCAGAATAATATTTCTTTTGGTAAATTAATGACTACTTCACATAAGTTGATCAGATATATTTGGATTTATATCTTAACATTGTTAGCACTTTTTAAATTAAAAAGCAATCATACATGCAGTTATATTTAGTATTGATGTATAAGTAGTTGTTGAAATGATGCTTAAATTATAAAAGTTTGGCTTTATAGATGGGAAAATTTATCCACCTTTTTTCTCATTTCCCACTTTCATGCCTGCTAAAGATGGAATTTTGTAATCCATTTTAACCCACTTGCTGATATAGTATATATAGTCAAATTATAAACATTCTGTACCAAGTATGTTTTCGATAACAACATTTTAGAACATAATTGTAAATTAATACATTAATTATAAGGTGATACATAGCCAAATATTCTCTAACTTCTATGATTTGTATACAACTAGAAACGATGGATTTAAGGATGCATCAATAATAAATCTCCAAAATATCCACATGGGTGTGACAATTCAACAATGAAACATTTAAAAAACTGGAAGAAAATAAATTAATAATAAAAATATGAGTATAAAATTTTAAAAATTGCTTTTTTTTTAAGTAAAAGTTTGACATTGATTAATGTATGGTTATGTATTCAGATATCAATTTAGAAATCTTAAAAAGCTAGTGTAAATAATGGTTCAATTTTTCTTTACTATTGCATTATCTTAAGCAAAAATTATGTTTTTAAGTAAATTTACATGCTGCCAAGCATTAAAAAAAGCAGTGAATTTTTTATAACCTTATTCAGTACCAATGCCAAATTAATGTATTGTAACATAATTTGGGGTAAAACATGAATTACATTTAAAAAAAATTAGGCATGATTTTCAAGATGAATACAGTAGACTCCCTCAAATCTGCACAGCTTGGGACAAGAGGTTGTGCGGATTTTAGAATTTTGCAGATTTCTGGTCATTGCTTTGTTTACATTTTCTAAACAGTAATTTGAGTGCAATTTATAATGAAATTGAAACTATAATGAATGTTTACAACATAATAAAATATTTAAATAAGTAATAAACTAAAATAATAAAAATTTAAATAGTTTTTAAAATGATTAAAGTACTAATAGCAAAGGTCAAGTTAATAATCAATAGTGTATGATTAAATATACATTATAAAGATTAAATGTATTTTTCCAAAATTATTCAACAAAATTTGCCTCATAAAAGTACATTACTAATTCACATCAAAATCATAAAATAAGGATTTTTTTTTTCCAAGTTTAGCCAGGCTTAATAACCAAAAAATCTTGATTAATGCATAAATATACTTGGTAGGAAGATTGTGATTACCAGTAATATTAGAAATATCTTGAATTTTTTCCAAAAAAAAATTTATTCTTCCTTCATGAAAAAAAATATGAATAGACTATTATTAAGAAAATTACAAATTAAAAAACATATGGAATTGATATAAAACTAAAACAATCAAATTTTGTCCCAATATCAGAACTGAAAGTTTCATTGTTTACATCCATAAAATATGTGTGGATTTCTGGTTTGCAGATTTGAGGGAGTCTACTGTATTAAATGCTTTTAAAAGAGCTTTTTAAAAAGCTATTTTTATTTATACTTATTTTTTACATTGAAAGTAACTATAATATTGGTAAATATTGACATTGTAACCAGTTTTGGGTTTTTGACGTCAAAAAGTGGTTTCTGTCGAAAAGTGTCAAAAAGTACCAGAAACTGTTAAAAACCTTAAAGTCATTGTTTCAGCAATCATTAGTGTTATTAAATCAAGCTAAAAACTGATTAAATGATAATTTATATGATATATAAATTATTTTTGTTGTAATAAAATCATATCATAATCTCAATTAAATTATTTGTCAATAGTGATACTTGAAAAAATAACTAAAAATATTCAAATTACCATTTAATGTTTTTCAAAGTACTATATCTTTATATATATATTAAATATAAATTTATAAAAATATATCTTATATTATATCTTTATTATTATTAAATGTTCAATTATTTAAAAAAAAAAAATAGCAATCTAATTAAAAAAAAAAAAAAAAAAAAAAAAAAAAAAAATGTGTAAAGTGGCCACTAATCATTAACTGACAATTCATTGACTCAGATTTTCAATTATTCTATATATGTTTGCTTTTGTACATATAAACATTAGATATACTACACCACAGATGCAGTATAAATATTCTCTGAGTAATTAAATGAATTATAATATGAAATCAATGTAATTAAATGTTCTTTAAATCAATAACTTAAAAGAACATAGTTTGTAAATTTCAATATTTACACATATATATCTCCATATCTCCACTTTATTATATTAGTTCAAGTTTAATCGTTTAGAACAATTTGTTTATGTTAAATTTTATTTTTATAAATTATAAAATAATTTTAGAAAAATTATTTGAGCATATTATTTCATGTTTTTAACTAAAAATCTAGCCTTATTTTATTTTTTATTTTTTTATTTTTCTTTCTTTTTATATATTTATTTATTTATTTATTTATTTTTTTTTTTTTTAGAAGTCTTAGAATGGGGCTAAGATTAAAACAGTATTTAAAAAAAAAAAAAAAAAAAAAAAAATGTATGTTATTCATAAGTAATTTTATACATTAAACTATACAAGTATTTCATTAGTTTACTAGCCACCCTTGGCATCTAGTTTGGTCTCCCTTAAACGTATGCTGATCATTGTATGATATAACTTTTATTCATAATTTAATTTATTTATTGAATTCTTTGCCAAATCAGAAGATTCTGCTAGAAAAATCAAGAACTGTGTATTTTTATGCTAACCGGGTGGCAAACATGGTTCCTGTGGCGTTTTTTCATATTTCATTAATTTCATCTAATACATAATCCGGGAAGAGTTTTATATACTGTTCTGGTTGGTGCAATTGGCAAAAAAAATCAAAATTGGCGACAAAAAGCCATTATATCAACTTATCAGATTTCTCAAGGTGGTGAACAAACATGATTTTAAAATAATTTATAAAGATATATTTATTTAATAAACGTTATATGTGTCTAATGTTAAAATAATATACGATTATAAATATTTTTATGTATATATATTTTAGGTATATTTCTGTTTATTGGTAATTATACATAGCAATATATATAAATGCATAATATATACACCTATAAATAAATACTATATATTTATATGAATTTTTTTAATTCGATATCTTTCTTATATTTATTATATATGTCAAATTTAAACAAAAGCTATAAATTTTTCTGAAAAAAAAATGCTAAATGAAAAAAAAAAAAAAAATACAAAAAAGAAATGGCTAAAGTCAATTCAGTAGTAAAAAAGCAACCCCAAAAGCAATCACATTGATTTATTTAATGCCAAAAAAAAAAAAAAAAAACTGGATATGGAACTCTTCTCCATAATCCTTTCACTCATTTCATTTATAATACATAACTTTAACCGAAGCATTAAATACATGAATTTTGTTTAGTTCTTTTTAAATAAAAAGAACAGAAAAACAAAATTAATGATATTTTGAAGCTTCATAATTGCTACGAAAGAGCAAAACATAAATAAACCGATTTACCTCAGCCTAAATCTTGCAAAAAAACTTTTACACAGTAATCAATGAGATGCATTTTGTTTGGACGTTGCCATTAAACAATAACAAATAATCATGATTTCTGTGCCACATATGTTAGTATAATATATATATAGATATTTTTAATGTAACAAAACGATACTTTTACAAATTTTTTATTCTATTTTTGTAGCTTACAATTATTTTCTATTTTCTAAGCAACTTGCTGAACCAGAAACATGTTTTGAGTTTTATACAGGATATTGGATTTTTAATGTGTAAAGCTGTCAAAAATTTTATCCAAGTGTTTAAAACTAAAAAGTGTGAAAAATTGCAAATTTGATGTTGTTGTAGAAATAATTTTAAACAATTTTAGACTCATTTTAAGTTTTTGGTAGTCAACATCAAAAACTATGTCAAAAAGGGGCTTTTGACATGACATTTAAAACCATGATTAAAACTGGATTAAACCATCACATTGTAAAAAAACTTGTCAACCCTAGTTGTAACACAATCTTTGTATTTTTGATTTACATCATTTAAAAATCTTCAAACGATTAGAAATATTCTTCATAAAATCTCCAAAATGTTTGCTCAGAATGTCAATATGAAAATGGTTTAGCTTTAGGTTTTTACAACTAAATATACATGTTTTTACATGAAAATTATATCCAGGCTTCTGAAACTTATATTTATAACTCATAAAAATTCCAAAGAGTTTGCGAAATGTATTACATTTATTACTAATAAGAATTTCAGTGAGTTTGGACGGTAAAAAAATAAGAATTTCAGTGAGTTTGAACTGTAAGGACTATTTTGTTTTTAATATTAAACAACAGGATACCAAAAAAAAAAATTTTGAGAGGGGGGGGGGGAGAGGGCAAATATAGGTTTATTTTATTTTATTTTATTTTATTTTTTTTTTACTAAATGTAAATTTCTTTAATGAATTTTTTATACAGGCTTCAAAATTATTATTTTTATTTTTGATAAAAATTTCAATAAGATTGGACAGTAACAACTATATTTTATAGGTAATATAAAACAGCCTGCATCAAGGTTCATTGATTTAAATCAGTTTGATTTATTTTAAATGATTTGATTTAAATCAGTTTGATTTATTTTAAATGATTTGATTTAAATCAGTTTTTCCTTTTAGTTATTTTTGAATAAATTTAAGATGTAAATAAAAATAATAATGTACTTTAATATAATTCAGTTTTATTTAATACATATTATCAAAATGCTTTTAGAAAGATAAAGATCTCTGTCAAAAAGTGAAATAGTGATAAAAAGTGATAAAGTGTTGAAAAAAGAAAATGTTCTCAGATTTCATTTGAATCAAATTATAAAATCATCTTACAACATTAAAGAAATCCAAGCAGGAATACATTAAATATTTAAATATTTACTCATTAGTATTTAAAAAAAAAAAAAAAAAAAAAAAAAAAAACTTTTGCAAATTGAGTTAAAATAAAAATTTTGTGACATAGCGATGTCTATTATATTAAAGTTTGAGCAAAATCGGAACAGTCCAATGAATTTTCATTTGAGTTTAATATAGTGGATATCAGCCTTTTAGAATGGTGGAAGGTATTTATTACAGTTATCGAAAAGGCTGATACTAAAAATCTTACAGAATTTTTGATTTTTTTTTTTTTTTAATTGCAATAGCTTCATCTGTTTTAGTTGAAGAAATGTCTTTTGCCTTTAATTGGAAATTAGAAATCAGCTGTTAAAGCAGTTAAACTCATTTTTCTGAACAAGTACTAAGCTTTAAGTAAAACAAAAGTTAACAGCTTAGTTTCCTTTCAAATATGTTTAAAATTTTTATGTGCTGCAGATGTTTTTATTTTAACTAAAATATTGAAAGCTGAGTTAATTTTTGACATCTGATTTGTAGTTTTCCATGCATTTTGTGTAATAAAGATTTTTCCATAACCTAAAATTTTATCTTTAAATCATTTATGTAAATTCTGTAACATTATAAATATATATTGATAGTATTTATAACATGAATGTGTGAGTATGTATAGTTTATATTTTATAAATTAATCAAAAAGTAATGTAAAACAATAATATTGTGTGAGATTTAAAAAAAAAAAAAAAAAATTGATTTTTATTAAAAAAAAAAAAGAAAGAAAGAAAGAAAGAAAAAGAAAAAAACAAACCCCTGCCTGTATTCTTATAGTTTTCATTTACTATTAATATTTCATATTGTATATTTGTTGTTGTTATTAATTATTCATTTATTTAAATGTGTTTATCTTACAAAATTTAATTTTTTCTTTTCATTCTAAGTTGATCTTTGAGAAAAAATAATATTAAGAAATCTCTCTTATATTTGGCATACTTTACTTTGACAACTGAAGAAATGATGAAAAATATAGCAAAATCCATTTTCTTCAACTGTTCTGTACTTCATTTTTAATCTCTTCATGGATATTGCAGGGATTTTTTGTGTGTAATGGTTTAGTCATTTATTTATTTATTTGCATTTTCGTCTTCTTATAGGGTTTACTCAAAGAACTTGTAAATAATTGTGATGGACAGTTAAAAGTTGAAGTTACTCAGTTTGCTGCATTTTACGAACATCGATTGCAACTTGGAAGCAAAGCCATTTATCACCTTGAAGCTTTTGTGGCTAAGTTTATGGCTGTGTATAAGAAGTTCCTTGAAGATAATATGGCAGATGTGTTTTAAATGTATGAAGGTTTTTAACGAATGAATGAAAGAAAATAGTTTTATGTTTTGCATTTTAAATTAATGCATCTTAAAGAAATGTGAGTTAACAAACATTTAAATGTTATTTTTATGATATGATAAATATTGTCAAAATAATTAAAGTATTCATTGTTTTTAAATATTTTTGTTTCAAGTACTTATGAATTGAAACATGTACAAATGTAAAAGATTTTTATGCTTGGATTTTTGTATTAAATATGAAAACTGCTATCTGTTTTTCTATTTCTTTTCTTTTTTTTTCTTCTTTTTGAATAAATTGCAATGCAAAAAGTGGGGAGGTGTTGGTATGGCAGTTAAAAGTATAGTGGTCATTTTGCCACTAAGGGATTATCATTGTCTTTGTTAGTCACATTTTCTGAAATGCTCAAAAACAAGGATTTTCTGAATGTGCTCTAATGGTTAATGGATAAAATATCTGTAGATTAGTGATACAATGAATAGTGGCTTGGCCAAATAACTGAATACCCCAAATATTCGTCCAAGTTAGAACCAAGTACTTGTTTTATTCAGCCGCCAAATATTGATTAATAAATTCTGATTTAAAACAAAATATTACAAATTGATGTCTTCATACAGTTTTATTAAGCATATTCAAGCTTAAAAAATATTAAAAACAAAATTTAATTTAATTTAATTCAAATTAATGATTGCTCTTAATGAGAGAATTATTTAAGTTTACTGAAACCTTTTGAAAAGGTTATAGTAAAAATTAGTTCAGCTACATCATTTATTAGGAAGTTATTCCAATAGTGAAATCTTTATTCGTCAGAGCTTGGAGAAGGAAATTAATATTTTGGTGCTGGAACATTTTAAAACAAGACTGCCTGCCTGACTCAAAACATGAATGTGCGCTTTAAACACATTCATGAAAATGGAAATTTTTGCTTTGTTAGATCCCATGTATAAACTCGCACACACACACATATACATATAAATATTATAAAGCAGAATTTTTTTTTGTCTCAAATTCTATTGAATGTGTAATACTTTAGCATAATTAAATCATTTTTTTAATGAACATTTAAATTTCCTTAACACTAGAACTGCCATTAGGGGTCAAAATGACCCCCAGCTAAATTGATAATAGTCGATTCGAACCAGAATTTTCTTTATAAGATATGTTAAACGTTTGCAGCACAATAAAAGACTAATTAAATGAGTTAAATAATTTAGAATTAAAATTCTGGTGAGAAACCATTTTTGTAAAATTTGAGTAAAATACCTGGCGGTTCTAGTGTTAATGTGTAACACATAAACCTATAGGCCTCTTATTTAAAATATATCAGCTGATATTGTTTATTGCAAATATAAATGATTTTGTTTTAGTATTCAGCTGAGCTATTTGGCCAAATACTGTATTATTCAGCTTTTAAGCCAAATAGACTGAATATCAACTGAATATTCATTGCATTCCTACTGTAGATACTATTTACAGTCAAACTTCATGAAAGTATCATTTATATTAGTATTTTTATATATAGATTGTCTTGCATCACTCTGTCATTAAACCGCTCATATAACTGTTTTTATTATTATTTTTTTCCTGTGTTCAGTAGTGCATGTATTCATTACTAGATATTACACCTTAGTGCAAAGGGTCAATATTCTTTTTACTATAATTGGTGAATTTGAATTTTATAACCCTTTCTTTATCTATAACCTTCTGCCTCACGCTTCTACACACACATAGAGAGAGATTTTGTTTGTTTGGAATATGTAGTGCAGATTGTATAAATAACAATTTTATTTATTTACAAGCTGGATTTAAAAAAAAAATCATTTGTAAAGGTTACCAAAGCTTCTTCACAATTATCAACGATACTAAAAATGGAACCATGCCAGAAGAAAAAAAGAAAAGAAATGTCCATTTCAGTACAAGTGAAACTTTAACAAGTTTATTCACAGCAGATTTTATTTTAAGAAAATTTGAATAGATTGAGAATCTTCAATTTTATTCCATCAAAACTAGCATTTACTTTTGCAAGAATGTTATTTCTACATAAAGTTTTGAATAGATTTCATGAATGCAAATGTAAAGAAAAAGGTCTTTGGACACAAGTATGTTTCCAGGCATGTAGTTGATGACCTAGAGTAAGAATCATTAAGAATATTACTGTGGCTGAATATATGCTCTCCAAATTGTTTTTGTATATATCAGAGGTCTATACAGGCATAAACATAGGAATGTTCAGAAAAAAAAATTAGAAGAAGAAAACGGGGTGGGTTTTAACCCTTTGCGGCACAGAGCAAATTCATTGCTTAACAGTTAAAATAGTTAACTGACAACGGAATTTGAAAACAACTTTATTCATAAATACGAAAAATCTATATTGCAGGAGTTCAATTAACCGAAATTTTTCCTGTCAAAATTCTGGTAACAATGTGGCGTTTGGGAATTAAAATTAAGTGGTTTCATAGATGTGCCTCAAGGGGTTAAAGAGTTTTTTAATTTTTTCAATTTAAAAAACTTCACAACTGCAATGATTTAAAAAAAAAAAAAAAAAAAAAAAAAACTTCTTACACTGCAGCTGAAATCACCAATGAATCTAGCTAAGATTTCTCGCTGCATTTCACCATTGTGACAGAAAGCTTCATTTGGTGAGTAAACTAATGGATAAATTTGCCAAATTGCGAGTGCTGAATTTTTGCTCTTTTTTTTTTTGTGCGTGTGTGTCAGTACCAGGGCTACAGAGTCATAGAATGAAAGTCAGAGTAAGAGTCGGAGTCACTAACAAAATTGCTGACTCTAGACTATAGTTCAATGTAATACCCTGTTCGCAGTAGGATACCTAAGATATATCAGGCCACCAAACTCTCTGAGAGAGTTCCACAAATTCTCTATTTGCGTTAGCCGGATACAGGAACTACCACTCACTCTCGGCAATAAAGATTCATTTTTATTGACTGGTTTTTGCTTTCGTTTTTATTTTAAACACATATGCATGTTTTACATTTGTTCTGATCACAGATACAGTAACATTCGCTGAGATATCTTACGTAAGTTTTTCAATGTGAACAGGCATCCAATTCCAGGAGGATACCACCTCAAAAACGGTGATCTAAGCTATCTTATGCTTCCAGTGTGAACAGGGTATAATGGTTTATAACAGATGTAAATTTTTGAGTTGGTTTGAAAAAAAATCTGGGCCAGCATTTGAACAAGGGATTTATTGGTTAAAGCCGCCAATGCTCTTCCAACTGACAAGGAAGGTCTCCATACTGGGCATACACAGAATTTTATGAAAAATATACTAATTAAAGTACTTATGTATGTAATAAAGGATCAGTCAAAATTAGCGACGGAATCACATTAGAAATTATGTAAAAAAATAAAATAGTTTCGAATATTTGGCGTGAAAACACGAAAGAGTACTCAATTTGGCGAGCAGCTCTTTTCTTTGCCAAAAGCAAACGATTATTATGCAACTCAAAACCATTGGATATTTAGAATGCATGTAAATCGTATTTAATGAATTTAAACATAAACAATGAAAGACTTTAATATATTATATACATATATATACATATTATATTGCATGTATTTATTATTTGTTGAAGTAGCTATTTAATTAATCACTGGAAAAAATGTTTTCAAAGATTAAAAAAAAATCATATTGAGAAAAATTATCTTTCATAAATTTAAGCGTATTCAAAAATAAAAGCCACATGTTTCCATAGCAACAAAATCTAATCGACAATTCTCAATTGGACTTTGAGCAGGAAACAAATTTAATTAATTTAAATTATGAATTTCATTTTAAATCTCAAATTTTGATGATTAAATTTGAATATAAATATCTATATAACAAAATTATACTTAAAACAAATTAAAACTTATAAAACTAAAGTTATTTAAATTAAATTTATCAAAACAAGTTTGACATGAAACTTTTTTTTTCTTGAAGTGTATTTGACATAAAGTATTTTTTGAAATTACATTCCTTCTCCAACCAGCGATAAATTGCCAAATAATGAAATTTTCATTATTTTTTTACGGATAGAGAATGCAGGTTCCGCCGAAATTTTTTTATAAACGTATATATCCACACGAGAAGAACATTCTGTATTTTTTTTTTCAGATTTTTCGATATATGCCCGTATGGAGACCTTCCTTGTGAGCCATCCTGAAGAAATACTGAAGGACTAATTCGCCCAATCAGCCTTAACGGTCACACAGTCTGGTCTGATACTTTGGGAAGTTAATACTATATGAACTACAGAAATCGTTGCATACGAAATTATATTACATTAATTTAAAACACAATTAATCAATCGGTAAATGAATTTAGACTTTTTTCTCCCACCTGGAAAATATACATCTGTTATAATTCATTTACCAATTGATTAATTGTGTTATCTATAATAATAAAGAGACATGTATGTGTGTGTGTCAGCGCTGTTCTGAAGAGAACGTTGCATGTACAGTTACAAAACTTGGAGGGAAGGTACCTCTAATCATGTAGTTTTGCACCTCGAAGCCCGATTTTTGATTTTTTGATTAGAATTTTTTATTTAATTTTTTAGGTGATTTTTAGGTTTCGAGGCAATTTTTCCATATTAGTGAAAGGAATACGGTTTCATTCTTTTCACTCAATATAGAATTTTTTTTTTCTCTTTTCAATAAAGTTTAATCGGAACTCATGCGGCGATTTTTGAATTTTTAGGGAATTTTTTAATGCAATTTTTAGTGTTTTTTTGCATTTTGCGGCTATTTTTTGACAATGATAAAAACAAAATTGATTCAAACTTTCAGCCTGATGAACTAAATTTTGTCTGCAATGATATCTTAATTTCAGTGATTTTTAATGCGATTTTCGATGTGATTTTTTGTGCATTTAGCATCAATTTTTTGTCATTTTTGCCAAAATTATAGTTTTTTGTATGCATCATGATCTTATCTATTCTTGACTTGCATGTAAAAAAAGCAAAAAACATAAAATTAATAAATCAGCAATAAAGTTATTAATTAGGATATTCACAGTAATCTATAATAATAAAGAGACAAGTCTGTGTCAGTGCTGTTCTGAAGAGACCGCTGCATGTACAGTTACAAAATTTGGAGGGAAGGTACATCTAATCATGTAGTTTTGCACCTTGAAGCCCGATTTTTTTATTAGAATTTTTTAATTTAATTTTTTAGGCGATTTTTATCGCTCTTTTTATGTTTCGAGGTGATATTTCCATATTAGTGAAAGGAATACGGTTTCATTCTTTTCACTCAATATAGAAATTTTTTTTCCTTTTCAATAAAGTTTATTAGGAATTTGTGCAGTGATTTTTGAATTTTTAGCAAATTTTTAATGCGATTGTAGTGTTTTTTCGCATTTTGCGGCTTTTTTTTGACAATGATAAAAACAAAATTGATTTAAACTTTCAGCCTAATGTACTTAATTTTGTCTGCAATGGTTTTTCAATTTCAGTGATTTTTAATGCAATCTTCAATGCAATTTTCAATGGGATTTTTAGCGATTTTTCATTTTTTTGTGCGTTTAGCATCGATTTTTTGTCCATTTTTGTCAACATTAATAGTTTTTTGTATGCATCATGATCTTATCTATTCTTGACTTGCATGTAAGAAAAGCAAAAAACAGAAAATTAATAAATCAACAATAAAGTTATTAATTAGGATATTCACAGTAAGTAATCTATAATAATAAAGAGACAAGTTTGTTTTGTGTTTCAGCGCTGTTCTGAAGAGTCTGCTGTACGTAGAGTTACAAAATGTGGAGGGAAGGTACTTTTATACATGTAGTTTTGCACCTCGAAGCCAGATTTTCGATTTTTTGATAATTCCTTGATGATTTTATGCCATTCAGAAACCAATTTTGATTTCAAACATTTTGTTTAATGTAGTTATGTTTTGAATCCAATGTTTTATCTCTTAATATGATTTTTGTGTTCCATGTCTACATTTTGTTATTTATGAATGATTTCTGGTCATAACCCCCTCCGCGGCCCTGCCTTAATATTAATTTTTTAAGCATTGACTTCCAAATATTTAGCTATTTTTTAATGCAATTTTCTTTGTGATTTTTAGCCATTCTTCAAGTTCTGTGGTGATTTTTTACATCCAGAAATCGATTTCGATTTCAAACTTTTAGCCTTATATGGTTAATTTCTTGATTACAATATTTTATATTATAACAGTGAATTTTTACCCTGGATTTTTTATTGTTTTACGTCTTTTATTACAATTTTCAATGCAATTTTTCGGCTTTCTCAGTCATTTTTTGTTACATTTTACTTGCCCATCATACGTAGTATAGGGTAAGTCTTGCAATCGTTTTAAAAATCGAAAAAAAAATTTTGACGGATTTACACGTTTTAGATAGTGGAGATTCCGAAAAACATATTTTTAGAAAAAAAAATTTTGCCGTCCGTCTGTCTGTCTGTAAACGCTCTATCTCCCGAACAAATTGAGATAGAGACTTGAAAGTTTGTATGTAGTTAGTATGTAAAAATGGGACGAACCCTATTTAATATCAGCAACCTCGATTATCCGAAACTATTTTTTTCGGACTCTCGAAAAATTCGTTCTGATGAAAGGTATATAAAAATTTTCAATTTTTTTTTGTTCTAAGGAATGGACATAAAAGGCAATAAAATAACACACATTTTGCATGTAGAACGAAGTCGATCGGATTATTAGTTGCCGAGATATTTGTAATCTTGTTTTCCACATTCTTCGATTTTTCATGACCCTGTATATCATTCAAATTTCAATTCAAAAGTATATTTTAATTGAAAATGAGACGCTTAATCCGACGCAGTTAATTGTTAGTTAATAGAATTATTATTTTTGGAGTTATAAGGATGTTTCTTTTACGCAGTTCGGTACTACTTGAGTAGTTTGGCGTTTTATATAATTTGTCGAAATTGGTACATCAGCTGTTCTTTAATATAGCATTACCATATATATTAACAATATTTAAATTTTGTTTTGGAATTGCAATGCATTGTATAAATAGTTTTCACATGTTTTATTTTTATATGCCTATCCATGATGGGTAAGTATTACGGTGGCCCCCAACGACTAGTTTTAAAGGAATTCAATTTTAAATTTCTAGAGTAATAAGAATTTGGTTTCAAACTTTTATCCTTTACGGTAATTGTTTTGCTCTCCTATTTTGATCTACAGCATTTTTTAATGCAGCATGCTTTTTTTTTTGTTGTTGTTGTTTGAGTTCACAGTGATTTTTTTTCAGATACGGAAAAGGAATACGGTTTTAAATTTCTTTGCTAATATCATAAATTTTCTCCTGTGCGATTAAAGGTGTTTATTGCAATGTTTTTTTTTAGCGTTTTTTTTTTTTTTTTTTTTTTTTTTTTTTTTTTTTTTTTTTTTTTTTTGACATTTCAATGCTTTTTATATTATTAAATTAATTATATTCAAAACATTTATCCAAGTAGAGTAAATTTTGAGTTTCGTGATTTTTGAAAATTTTGCCATTTTTAAAGCGATGTATACATTACTTTCCGACCCGCTTCGATTTTTTAGACGTTCAATTTTTGGCCGAATGTAGTAAATTCTGATCTCTTTTCTTCAAAGTTTATTCGAATTTTGAAACACATTTTTTGAATTTTGTTTTATATTTTTATGTGATCTTTAGTGTTTTTTGCAATTCTGTAAGATTTTTCCACATTACTAAAAATAATCCAGTTTCAATTTTCTAGCCCGTCTCTTTTCAACGAATTATAGATGAAACTCGTACAGCATTAAAAAAAATTTTTGAGGTTTTTATTATGATTTTTAAAGTTTTTTCGCAATTCTTTCTGTTTTTTGATGAACCCTGGCAATGCCGGGCAGAACATCTAGTAAATTAATGCAACGTGTAATGGTTGTTGAAGGTTGTGTGCTCATTGGATTACCAAACTGGAGTTTGAATTGTCATTGCTGGGAGTCGAACCAATAATCTCATGATTAGTAGGAGAGAACAATAGCATGAAGTGAAAAGCCAAGCCAGTTACTCTAACATAGCAACTCATTTTGTTCTAATCAAGTGAATTATTTTTCTCTGCCCAATAAGCTTTCAATAGGAATTGATTTTCTATGGGGTTTTCGGAGGAAAATCGAAATGCAGTGAAATCTGTGGATAAAAAAATAATTCCTGCCTTAATCGTAATGCTGTCTTGAACAGAAACATTTCATGATTGTAACAGAAAGAACACATGCAAATTACACCAGGCACTTGCCTAAAATGGAATATCATTAGGTCTGTAGCAATTCTGCTTTACATTGAAGTTGACGTGTAATAATAAGTAAAATAAAACAAATGGCCATCTAGATAATGATATAGCTCATAAAAAAGTTTTCCTTCTAAAGTGAAATATAATACTAAACTAGGACTTCCCTCAGAGGGATTAGTCTGAGCGATATTGCTGAGAATACACATTTAATAACTTGCGATAAGTAAAGAAAATGAGATGTTACCTTTAATTGGTCATTCATTGTAATAAAATATAATGATGAAAATAAGCATATCGAATCGTAGAACTGCAAAATCTTGTTGCATATACTATTTTTATAAAAGAAAAGCAAACCATGCATGGATATAAAACTGGAAATATGCAAAATGTTAAAAGTAATACTGAAAATAAAACACCAAATTTTCCTATATTGGAAATATAGCTCTTTGAAATAATGTCATGAGCATAAACAGAAGCTTCGCACCGATTTGAGAAACTATAAAATAACATAAACTGTTATGTTTGAAGAGAAATGTAGTGTAATTTATATGGTGTGAAATCCGTCCGAATAGTTTATAATGTTGAATATCTGTTTTCCACGGATGCAATGAGGTTGTCGATAAGAGTTAAGGAATCCTTTTTTAAAAATTTGTCCTAAACGAGCACTTACATCTTATAAGTTACTGTGATGCCAAAGTTATAGTTTCTGACCCCAACAGTATCCTAGAAATTGCAATATTCTCAATAAATTGGGTTTAAAACTTTTTCTAGAAAAAAATGTTTAATATGTGAAATTAAATTGTCGAATGTTTTAGAAATTGTTCATAACGAGAATATTATATCTTAAAAGTTGCCACCAAAAAAAAAGAGATTTTAAATATTTAGTCATATTAACATCAAAGAATTCTCAATTTTAGAACTTTTTTTGCTCGTGCATTGATGGTGATTATTGTTCCTACGCAAAATATAGTATATTTTGCACCAAAGATGGTTGCCAACATTTTTTGCCCACATTATTTTTTAAATCGGCTAGGTACTCCCAATGCTAACGAAAAACACACAAACATTAATGCTTCATAGCATAGAAATACAGAATTAAAAGCTATTCATCTCCTATTATATAAACATAAACAGGGGTGGGGAAATACATCATTTTGCTCGCCAGTGGCGAGTGGATTTTCTGATAAGGCGAGTTCATTTTTAGTTTTTGAAAAACTATAGGCAATAGGCACATTATCAGAAACACTTTTTTAATCTAGATATTTTAACTTTCCAAATTATTACAGTATAAGTATGGTACTAAGTTCTATCTAATATTAATCTTACCTTTGTTACATTTATTTCTTAATATTATACAAAAAGAATTATGAAAATACATTGTAGTAATAGTAATTTTGTCTGTAATCGCGTGCGATTTTGTCATAACTCTTTTCAACTGCGTGTGTTGTATCTTGCGGGCTGGCGAAATAAATCCTTGGCTGGTAAGAATTTGGAAAATTTCCCCACCCCTGCACATAAATTATCTAATTAGTGCTAGCAGATGAATTTTTAAATATACATAGATCAATATAATGCTTCATTTTTCTTTAATTAGTATTTCTTAGTATTCATTTTTCATTTATTTGTATTATTCAGTAAAAATCTCACTTTCTTAAGCCCGAATTACGTCAAACTTTTTATAAAAGCGCCTAAGTCCATATAACAGCGAAGTATTGTGAAGAGTATTAAATACAAGGTAGTAAGACACTTAGCCAAACGCAGGTAATAAATCGCCAAATATTGTCCTTTTCGCCCTCTCTCGAAATGCATTTTTTTTTTCGTATATTTAAAAAACACGAAACACATCTTATTTAAAATTCAAATAAATAAATGAGAGGAAGCAATAATAGCATAAGTCAACATCAAGGAATTGTATCGTAGTTACACATGTGGAAAAAAAGCTGCTTTCGGCCAAAAAACGTTGTCTTCACTAAATTTGAATCCGATTAAAAAAAGTACCGTGATTAATTAAAATGTTATAGACAGATCTGCCAAGTCTTCGTACCGGTATTTTAATACAGAAAATCTTTTATTAAATTGGAACATTCTGCGGATTTAAAAAATAACTTTTCCTATAAGAAAATTCTGCTATGCAATAAGCGAGGGTTTGGCATCTCTATATAGGAATATTTCGTAATCTACTTTTTAACCTTAAAAAAAGCAACGACAATTTTTCGGGTACAAAAAATATTGTTAATTGTTCCATTTTGCATACAAGGTACTGATTGTAATATTGATACATCTATGGTGATAAATTTCCAATAATTTTTCAAATCCCATTTATTTCATTAAAAATATAAATCTTTTATTCATTTAGTTTAAAATAAATGGTTTTTAACTAATTTCATAATACTTTTGAAATATCACTTTTCATTGAAATATTCATACTTAATCCATAACGTACATAATATATGACTCTGTTATTACATAAGTCACCTTTTTATTATCATAAAAATTGTGTTTTTACTGATTTTTATTAACTCAATAGGAAAAATTTTGTGCTTTGAGCAATAGATGTCCGCATTTCCTATTATTTATTTATTTTAACAAAATTCTTTGTATTTCGAAGAATTTTTATTTAAATAGGAAATCCAGATGTCGCTGTTAATAAAGAAGAAAGTTACAAAAAAGGGTACAAAACGAGTAGACACATACTATCAAATATGGGAAAACGACGAATCCCAAAAAGACGTCGTATGAAATATCATCTTTTAAAGCAAAAAAACGAGGTCTGATTATCGAGCCTACTGATTACAAAATGTGCATTACATTAAAAAAAAATGCTGCAAATATTGATTATTTTTTCTTTTGTGCAGTTTTAGCTTCGAAAGGTGCGCTATGTTGCAAAAAGATATAAGCGCCTATGAAAACACACCTGGTAAACTTTCATGCTCAGTTTTACAAATAAATATGGCACATATATGCCCTATATACACCGAGGTACCTAATTGGTGCCAAAATGGCGTTTAGTTGCTTAACATGCTGGTTATCATATAAATGTTATAATAAATTGTTTGTTCTAAAAATATTATCATTTATTGATTGTTATATCTTTTTTAATAACAGGAAATGTTTCATTTATTCCTTTTTTTTCATTTTGAAATAAATAAATAACGTGTTGTTATAGCATGCTATATGCATCTGGTAATCAAAACGATGTTTTCGCCTGATTGGCATAAAAAATCTCGCCAAACCCGGTGCTTATATGTCTAGTATAGTATCTCAAGTATTTTATTTATGTATATTATAATTGTTTTTACATACCACTTACTTCTTCTGGTATATAGAAATAGGTAAGTGGCTCCTTTATGCAGTATAAATTGTATAAAACTTTAAAAAATAGCCCCGTTGCCCCTTTTTGGATCGAATTAAAAAAAAAATCAGTGTATAATTCCAGATAAAGATCATGTTAGTATAAATGGCGCTTCGCGCCATATACACTACAAATTCGATCTCATAGAGGATGAGATGGAGAGAGAGAGAGAGAGAGATGTATAATTCCAGTATTGCTCCCAGGTATGCATACATACTCCATATTTCTCAAGTTGTATGCCAACAGGAAACGGATGAAAAATGGGGGAAAATGTCACATATGCACCAGGGTACATAATTGGCGTCAAAATGGCATTATTTTACCTGAGATGGTAACCCGGCTTTATTTATTTATTATTTGTTTATTTACTCATAAAATGTTTATTTACTTTCACTTCCTTCTTTTAATTATATAAAATATTTCTTTTTATAGTTATTAATTATTATAATTATTTTATTTACTGTAAGTTCTTTTTGAAAATAGAAAATAATTTAAAAATGTGTATGTAAGCGTTATTTGAAAAGGGAGTTTTCGCCAAATGTGTTTTGAAAAAAATTGCGCCAAATCTGATGCGCTTGTGGTATCCGTGCCGAAAAATTAGTGACGAGAATTGACTTCCATACACAAACAAAATATAAGTTAAAAGAAAACATGCAATTAAAATAAATATAAAGGGAAAATGATGTCATAAAAGAAACTTTTTATTTAAAAACGTAATTGTTTCTAATTTTCACACGCGAAATATGTAAAACATTCTTTTAGCGATCAAAAAGTGCTGTTAAGAGATTATCACAAAATCTCAAAATCAAAGTTTTTATGACATTTTTTAATATAAAAAAATAACAGTTTTATTTTCCTGCATGATTAAATTTTAAAATGTTTTATTGCATCCAATATTTCTGAGTGCGAAAATGATTACTATTTACTCCATGTACTGATTCGGTTATCTACGAAAATGTCCAGCCGTTGAAAATCACGCTCACCAAATTTCTGTGACGTATGCACATAAATTGTGCTTTTTATCAGTTTTTTTAATATAACTTTTAAACTATTTGGAATTAATTTTTAAAAGTAGGTGCATTCACCAGATTACCTTCATAGGTACCTATTGGTGCAAACAGAATCAAAATCCGACAAGTACTTTTTGAGATTTGCTTGACGAAAGAATTTTTTTGAATTTTAATATCGTTACGTATCTCTGAGTATAAAGACTTCGTTTCGCTCAGACAATTATTGTACTTTACCTTATTAAATGTTCAGTACCCATTTACAGCGATCTGCCTAAGACAGAATCACTAAAGGAAGAGCCCGATTTAGCCTTATAAACCACTTTGTGTGAAGTTAAAAAATTGTGGTTGAACTCAGGGTTCTCGCTGTCGCTCGCCATTGCGCCAAATTGCGATTAAATTCTTCATTTGGCGAGTAAACAAGCGATTAGATTCGCCAAATTGCTATAGTGCTCAATTTTTGTTTTTTCTTTCTTTTCTTTTCTCATTTTTCACACATTTGTATACATATATATTTTTAATATATATATATTTTTATTATATTTGTGTCGGATCGTTGAAATTAGATTAATAACAATCTTTGTCGCAGTTGTAAAAACTTAGTGTTATTTTAGAACATATTGAAAAAAAGCAGGTACATTAAAGGATTAAAGATTTTTTTTTTTTTTTTTTTTTTTTTTTTTTTTTTTTTTTTTTGTGCTACACGGCGAATCTATTTTGCTAATACTTTTTTCATTTGGCGAATGTTTTTTATTTTTAATTAGCCAAATTACTAACGTTAGTCAAATGTCGGCGAGAACACTGGTTGAACCATAGTTGTAGAGTTTGTAAGGGGTCTTTCCATGTTACCTTACTAAATTAAAATACTTTATTAATATTTCAAAATTCTCTAAATAATATGATGTCTTCAAAATTTTTTATAAAAAATATGAGATCTTTCAAGATTTCTTTGAAGTAGAATATCAGTGTGGTCGTGATGACTATTTTTCTTCCCTTTTATTCTATGACATTTATATGTGTGTATACGCCGGCTATGTGTGTAGCCCTTGAATTTTATTTGTTTTCGAGTTTAGGAACCATATCTTGTCACCTCTTCTCATAATCAACAGACGGCAGCACTAAACAAATCTCCATATGGAAAACTCAATAACCGATATGTAAACGGCGGGGCATTTAAAGGCGCTAATCCACAACCAACTTACCAGAAAAGATTTTGCTTGTTATTACGATGGCTTAAGACTGAATTTATGACGTCAGATCATGATCTCTGCCGACCCAATCTTGTAAGAAAGCTTCCTGGCAAGGGCCTTACAAACAAAAGCTGTTTCTGCCGATTGGATCGGCGTTAAATTACGTGATATGATGTCATGAACTCCGTCCTAACGACCAGGAGCTTTCTTGGCCTGGTTGATAAAGTTGCTCGTGGCTGACTGCAGCCTTTGGTACAGAAAAATTGTCTCTTTAATGTCCCTCCAACTCATTCTAAAGTGCCATTGAAATAATTTTTTATTGTAAATGTGTTTGAAATCATTGGATATTCAAATTAGGGTACATTTTATTTGGAAATTTAACACAAAATAATACAATTATCACACAAAATCTCAAATGCTTCAAAAAAAAAAAAAAAAACATTCCTAACAAAATAAAAATTACATGCAATGCGATGTGCACAAATGATATTTTCCTGAAGGAAGAAGTTATATCTTTCCTCCACCAGATGGCGTATTTGAATGCTTGAATCAAGATTTCTGTGGCTCTTTGGAGGTCAATGCTTTTTTTTCACCATTGATAACACAAAATATCAAATCTTCCAGAATGTCCCCGGGCCATCCCTTAAATTAAACATCGGTTAACTTGTTGATTCACGGTTCAAATCCCAGTCGAGAAACCTTAGGTTGGGAAATCTAATCGGCCATTTAATTGGCCGAATTATTGGAATTCACCAATATCTTCAGAGCCGAGACTGCTCGACTTTGGGTTATTTAACCAAAAGTTGAAAATATTTAGTTGATTAACTAAAGCAATCGCATGACCTAGTAATCACCTCTGGAAGTTCTATCCTGGCTTGACGTCATCTTTATCTTTTTTTTTTTTTTTTTTTCAATAACGAAATTAAAGGCGTATTGGACATGCATACTTATCATGTTTAATTTTTAAATAAAACATCCTTACAAATAAATTTGGAATTGACGCTTTGATTCGATGATTTTGTTCGTTCACAAAACTATGTTTTGCGTTATAATAAAATACGTAAAAAACAGTTACCGTCAACTGGGGTAACTTTGGCCTAAGGACGAAAAAAGATTAAATTTGCTATATTTTCTACATCGCTTGGGTTATCAATAAAAATTTGGCCTCAAAATACAGGTGGTAGCATTAGCTTTAGACTAGCAAATAATTTGCCATGTTTCCACTGGGGCAGATCCAGTCAAATAAAAACATGTGAAGGCAGTGAGAATTTATAGCTTGTACAATTTTTGTGTGCCAAGCTGTAAATTAATTCATTTGGACCTTGATAATAGTAAATACGTGTTTTTATAATCTCATTAGTGTAGATCAAAGCTTAATGAAGGATAATGCGCTGTCTTTCCTGAGATAAAAAGTAAAAGTGGTTTCCATATGAGGTAACTTTGACCCATTATTCGGTAATATTGGTCTGACCAATTATTAGTTTTGTGCATACTTCCTGTCAATGCATAAAAAATGTTATATTTGAAGGAGAGCTTTTTGTTAATTTTAAACCAGGGTTGGAAAAAAATCATGATTTTTTAAAAATCGGATTTATTTGATTTAAATCAGATTTTATTTTTTTTTTTTTATTTAAATCGGATTTATTTGATTTTTTTAGAATCCTATTTTTTTTGCAATACATGGAGCAGTTTTTTTATAATAAATAACTAAAAATTCATAAATAATATTTATAATTTATAAAAATAATATAAGAAATAATTACATAGTTAAGGAAATACTATATACTAGTTACTGATTGGTACTAAATATTAAAGATCAAGGCCTTCATCTAAAGCCATTCTATTATTTTGTAATTGAATTGTGCCCACTAAATAAGAAATAAATTTAAATATGTTGTAAATGAATAGAAAATGGTAATATTTAAAAAACAAATTTAAATATTCATTTAGTGCAAGCTATTTATTAAGGGTGTTGTTCTCAACTGCTCCGCTCAACTAGCGCAAAACGATTTGGCACATTTATAAATTCATTTTTTAAACGGAAAGCTATCAAATCGGAAGGCCTGACTGTGGAAGCGATTTTGAATCGAACTTAATTTTCCATTTTATGATAGTTAAATTACCTAAGCTATTTCGATCACGTGATCATCCGTTTTTCTCCTGCTTTTCGACCAGTTTTTCTACTTTCGTCGGGAAATGTGTTCAAAAACATCAACTTTAAAGGCTTGAATTTTTTTAAAAACAGAAAATTGAGTGCAATTATACAGTTTCTGAATAACAACACCTGCTATTTTCATGCATTTCCAAACAAAAATAAATTAATGCATGTGTCACAAAATGGCCCTTTTTGATTTAAGAATACCCTTAAGGGATAAAAATAGCAATTGATTCAATATTTTTTAAGCAAATAGGAATAAATCAGGGATTAATTGTTTGAACAGAAACACTAATTTAAAAGCTATGTCTACTCATAATTTATTACGAAGGCTTGAATGAACTAGTCCAAAAGAAGAAAGTTGTTTTTCTACTCCAGCAGATGAAGCCACGGCTATTGTTAATTGGTAAATAAATTCAATTTCAGTATCGCTGATTCTCTCTTTACCTCCCATTACATAAAAGGACTTCCACTAGTCATAATCTGTCATAATATCAGAAATTTTTTCTCAAGCAATGGTAATTTTTTAAATTGGCCATTTTTTGTTTGAAAATGTGCTACAGTGATGAGAAGATTTGGACAATTTTCTTTAATGAATAACAAACCTTCATTATTTTCTCTACAATAAGTGAAATTTCATTTCGATTTAAAACAGAGGGACATAATAAAACACCAGAAAAATGACAGACATTAATAGATTGTTCATATCTAGCTTTAAATTTTGTAATTCTATCATTATCTAATACATTTTCTAACTTTTTATCCAAATTTTCCTTTGATATATGTATTCATGTGATATTGCAAAAAGTTGATTTAAATCAAAGGATTTTTTTTAAAAAATCAGTTGATTTAAATCTAGATTTAAATTTTGATTTAAATCAGTTGATTTAAAATATATATATGTTTATGAAAACAGACATTTGTGCTAATACAAACAATAATTTTGGTGAAAATTCAGCCAGCGTATTAATTCAACTGAACCAAACAAGAATATCACAGGCAATTAATGGTGATGGCACCCATGTGGAAAATGTGTAATCAAAATAAAAGTTTTAATTTATCCGATCTGTATTGTAATCAGAGATTAGTGTACTGACTCTGTGTCGTATGTAAATTTCCTACTTGCGCCCCAATCGAGTTTTTTCTATGGGGGAAGGATTCGCAGAACAGTTATTTGTGCGTGCATAACATGTCCGTTTCTTGCGATACACGTACGGTTCCAACGCTCTTTAGGGTTTTCGCATGCGCTGAGCATTTTGCGGTGAAAAAAATGGGTGTTGCCATTGGAAATTTTCGAGTTTCTGTAACTATAACCGTAATTTTGAGCGCTATCTTGTTGCCGTTCACAGAATCTCGAGTCATACCTCTGAATAGCTATATCTGAAATTTCACCTCGATCGGTTGAGCGGACTGGCCGCTAGAGCTCCATATATCGGCAAAGTTTTTTTATGACCACCCTGTATATATATATATATTGTTCAATGTTTCGCAATATTGTAAAGGTTGATCTAATTAGCGTGTTTTTAGAGTGTGGTGTCTCAACAGAGGTTTACGAGCCTAGTTCGTGGGGGGTCAGAGCGGCAAGTTTTATTTTATAAAAAATGATTTCAAGGTCATTCAGCAGTTGTGGCAATCTTAGTAAAAAGCCCATCCACCGCGACAAGGTGTTGCCACATCGGATGGGGTCGGTTTTTAATTGTCCTTAGGCCAAAAACCGTAGAAAAAGCAAAAACAAATCGGTTTTTAATTGTCCTGAGGCCAAAAACCGGATAAAAAGCAATGGATTCAGGGTTGTAAAAATCTGGGCCCCAGCGAACAGATTGTCACCACTAAATTTTATAGCTTTTCTTCGCTTAAATTTTATTAGCATTCTTGCAAAAAATTTAGACGAAAAATAACTAAAAAAATTCAGTGGTGAAAGACTGCCCACTGTTGCGTTGATTTTTACATCTCTGAACGAAACAATTGGTTTTTAATTGCCTGAGGCCAAAAACCACATAAAAAGCCTAAACAAATCGGTTTTTAATTGTCCTGAGGCCAAAAACCGGATAAAAAGCAATGGATTCAGGGTTGTAAAAATCTGGGCCCCAGCGAACAGATTGTCATCACTAAATTTTATAGCTTTTCTTCGCTTAAATTTTATAGCATTCTTGCAAAAAATTTAGACGAAAAATAACTACAAAAATTTAGTGGTGAAAGACTGCCCACTGTTGCGTTGATTTTTACATCCCTGAACGAAAAAATTGGTTTTTAATTGCCTGAGGCTAAAAACCACATAAAAAGCCCAAACAAATCGGTTTTTAATTGTCCTGAGGCCAAAAACCGGATAAAAAGCAATGGATTCAGGGTTGTAAAAATCTGGGCCCCAGCGAACAGATTGTCATCACTAAATTTTATAGCTTTTCTTCGTTTAAATTTTATTAGCATTATTGCAAAAAATTTAGACGAAAAATAACTACAAAAATTTAGTGGTGAAAGACTTCCCGCTGGTGCCTTGATTTTTACATCCCTGAACGAAGAAATTGGTTTTTAACTGTCTTGAGGCCAAAAACCACATAAAAAGCCCAAACCAAATCGGTTTTTAATTGTCCTGAGGCCAAAAACCGGATAAAAAGCAATGGATACAGGGTTGTAAAAATCTAGGCCCCAGCGAACAGATTGTCACCTCTAAATTTTATAGCTTTTCTTCGCTTAAATTTCATAGCATTCTTGCAAAAAATTTAGACGAAAAATAACTATAAAAATTTAGTGGTGAAAGACTTCCCGCTGGTGTCTTGATTTTTACATCCCTGAACGAAGAAATTGGTTTTTAATTGTCTTAAGGCCAAAAACCACATAAAAGGCACAAATAAATCGGTTTTTAATTGTCCTGAGGCCAAAAACCGCGGAAAAAGCCTTTTCGTCATACTGCTGCCGTACATACTGCTGCCTTACTGCTGCCCGTCATACTGTCTTATTGTGTGAGTATGGTTTTATTTATTGTATATTTAAACATTGATTTTTAGTGATTTAGTTTTTCATACGAGTTTTTATTTACTGCACTGTTGATTTGCTTGCTGCCAGATTATTGTTTAAAAATAGAATGAGCCCTCTGACGATGATTTATATATTTTTAGTCTTCGAATTGATTCTGTGGGGAAAGGAGGATTATACGAGGAGAAAACTTTTACGGAAATGTATAAGTACTTTAAAAGGTATGCACGTGGAAAGACAATTAATATTATCGCGGTTTTATTATTTATTTATGCGTCTGATAATGATGAAATTGGGAATGCTGCAAAAAAAATTCACATTAAAATAACAGTTTCTGTAAAGATCTGTAAATGATTATGGAGATAATATTGTTATCTTTTGAGCTGCAAGGAAAATTCAGAACAATAAGCCGAAATAAAAATGTTTTTAATGCATAAAACATCATAATTTTGAAGCATAGTAAGCCAAATAAGATGATTATATTATTAATTCTTATAAAAGAGAACACAATTAATAATAATTTAGATATTTACAGAATAATGGCCGAATGAGATATCTTTAAAACTAACTTAAAACTAAATACAAGATAAATTAAACTTATACTTACTTTATGCTGCAATAAAAAAAAAATTAGAAGGAAAACAAGTAAACAGGAAGTAGAATTTCATATCTGATTCGAAAATGATTTTTAAAAGATGCAATTATGTACACGCAAAAAAATTATAACTAGCCGTTACCGACAAAAAATATCGAAAAACCTTCTCGAGTGACAAGTGACCATAGTTTCGATTATTCTAAGTGTTATTTATAGTATTCAGAATACTGTAATACCATTCTGTTGGCATCATTTCAATTCACTCCCCCCCCCTTTTTTTTTTCTTGGAGCTCAGTTCTTAAAAAGTATAAACAGAAACATTAAAAGAGAATTCCTGTGTCTGTCCGTCTGTCACAGATATTATACGCGGAAAGTTCAAATTGAGCTACATAGTTGTAGATTATTAACGTAACACAAATATATTTTGGAAAACCTATGAGGATCTAATTATGTTGAAAAAAGAAATCTTTTATTTGTATGTCGTGTGAGCTATAGCGTGAAAGCTTTCGCACCGCCGAACTCAACAATGCATTTCTTGAAATTGTAGATATTAGATTTTCAGAGTATCGTCGAAAATGTAATGCATAAATATGCTCCCCCCCCCCCCTACTCTATTTCTCAATCTACTGATATTTGATATCTCAATTTATCTAAAATGGCTTTATCCAAATTTCCAGGAAACTTCTAAATTTTGCAAAAACGAACACGATATATCTTAAAGTTTTCATCATTAATTCGTGCAAATTTATTCTTTTTTTTGGGGGCCTTAAAAATGTTTCTGAATATCCAAATTCATCAATTTTAATAAAATACTTACATTAGTGAAAAATACACGCAGATTATTTTAGGTTCTATAATTCTTTATATTAAAAAAAAAGCTCACACTATTCAATTATTTGAATGCTATTCTCCGCCCGCTGTATCAAATTTTTTACACATTAAAAAATGTATTTGATTTCTTAAAAAGATAAAAATCTAAAGATTAAAGTTCTTTAAATATTTCCAATAAGTTATTTCTACAAGTGTGTCCAACAGTTTTAAAGAATCCATGCTTCAAAATTTGACCCCCAATATTGAACTATATTTATTTTAATTGATTTATGGTCATGCTGTCATATACACATATAGAATACATTTTAAACAAAAACATCATCCTGCTGTGAGAATACTTAAGTTATATCGTTCCTATCTCTATTACTGGGAAAAAAAAAAAAAAAAAAAAAAAAAAAAAAAAACAGTTTTGTTGTTGGTCAATTATTTCGCATTTAGTTGATCGAATGCTACCGTTATGAAACCTATATTTTATCAATTTACTATTTTTCAGTTATCGAAATGGCTATTGTCGCCAAATATGGGCTCTAAATAATACTGGATAAAGGAACGGTAAACCTGATAATCCACCAAACATTAATTTTTTTTTATTACATATCAACTGCTCATAAATGTTGGTTCATTAGAGTTTAAAGGCGCAAGGTCCCTTTTGGGACATGCTGCGCCAATTACTGCTCATAAGTAGTTATAGTATAAAATAAATATAGCACGACACTTCGTATTTAAATACGCTATTGTAGTAAAAGTTCTACTCTCGCAACTCATCCTGCAGATAGAAATGAAATGATAATGCGAATTTTTACCTTTATTTTTGGACGATAGCTTAGACAAAGTTTCTTACAACACAGTAGTCGGGAGGTAGCGTCGTATAATTGCAATCAATTTTATTGACCTGATATTACTTTTACTTAAATGAGAACTTGTAAATATTTTTCTAATTATTCAAAAATGTAATCTCATAAAACTGTTAGCATTAAAATGCTTCCAATTTATATGGATAATAGAAGTCCAGTATTTTATGCTTTGATATTGTTTACAATAACGTAAAATCAATGTAACAGTAACATATCTAGATACATAAATTCATAAAAAATTGTCTCAAAAAATAATAAATTTCAAAAGCAAACAAATTATAATCCTGTTTATTTGTGGGGGGAAATGGTCGAAGGCTTGGCGTTTTTAAAAAGGTTTGCGGACTTAAAAGGGTGCAATATGTTGCAGAATGATAAAACGCTGCAGAAATAAAATTGATGAAATATTGCGATTGTTAATGTGGATATTATGAAAATTTCTTCTAACTTTATGCTTTACTTTAATGGTTTGTTTTGTCTATAATAAATAAATTGTTTCTGATTCCATACATTAAATAAACTAAATAAATATTGAAAAAAAAATCCTTGTGCGTATGAAATTATAAATGAGTTGTTAAAATTTCTCCCGGTACATTTTTGTTAGCCGGCCATTTTTGTTATCGCCCATAGTATTTTCCTTCTCCCAGGAAGCAGCGATCATTTTTTTACAAGTGCTAAATTAAAAATAATGCTTTGATGTTGAAATAAAATCTTATGATATATGGTATTATTTTTCATACTTTTTTTTTTTTTTTTTTTTTTAATAAGGAAAACTCGTGTATTTTAAATGTTTTAAATGTACTAAGTTTATTAATTTTTCGGTACTACTTGGTTATCCCGTGACCAATTTCGCCAAATTAATAGCCAAATTACACATATTGACGTAATTTTTATTTTAAATTGCGAAAAAACAAATCATTAGTAGCTTAATTTGCACATGCTTAATTTGCGCTGGAGCTCACCGGAGCTCAGCTCCGGTACTTTTTTGTTTTTGGTGGATATTTAAATATTTTCAGAATTCACCGGAGCTCATAAATATTGCGCTCCGGAGCCCTCGGAACAGCGCTTCCGAAAAGCTGAAGCCTAAATTATGTTTTCCTTTTCCTCCCATTTCTTAAAATGTTGCGTTATTGCCTCCCAAAACGACGTTTGTGAGGTATTGGCGTAGTAACGTATCGCATATCTAGGAGCCTCTAGTGTCCTTCCCCAAGTATTGAGTCAATGGTTTCCGAACGGCGGTGACAAAAAACTGAATACCGCCAGAATAAACTATAACCGTATCTACTGATCACGTTTTTATTTACACGCGGTCGATTTGTGCAAGTTATGTATTTTTCGGATTAATTTTGTAGTTTTCTGATTTATTGTTATTTTTGCTTATTTAATGTTAAGTTTTGTTTTCTTTATTGTTAAGTTTTAAACTGAAATATGAGCAAGCGGGAAAAAATCATTGATTATTTTAAAGTTTTTCCTCTTTCTAAAAATTCTTACTAATTATTTAAAATTATACATACTAACAACCTATGAATTAGGTCTAAATTTGTAATTTTTGAAATATATTTTTTTTTAAGGTATCCGCCTACGTTTGAAACAGCAATTTCGATGAAAATTCGGAATTTTTTTTTATTTGATTTTATTATAGAATGGGCATTTCTTTTTCTAAATCTGTTTTTATTTTTCCTGTACGCCTATCAGAAATGAAATTAGAACTCTTTAAAAAAAGCAGACGACGTTGGAACGAACGTTATGTGAAAACTTTAAATGCATTTTCTGAAAAATTAAATTTTCATCGGAAAAGGTGAACGACTATTGCTCTAACTCAAAATTTTATTATCTTATAACCATGAAATTTTTTGTGTAGCTTTTTGAGAATGTCTAGAGTGTAATGAACTAAAGAATTAGCTCTACGTGACTTATTTGTCGATATATAACTATTTTAATGAAAAATTACACGTAAAATTATCGAAATTTTCTATGTAGTTGTATATAATCAGCTGTATCTCTTTTAGATTTCAGTATATTGACTAGTTTTTAGTTCATTACACTCAATAGTGTCTAATATGCTTATGATGAAAAAAAAATTGGGTTATATGCATTATTTTTTTTTTTTAGAGCCGGAGCCGTTTTTATAAAAAAAATGCTAAAAAATGACCAAAAATCTTCAAAATTTCAAAAAGTTGCATTGATATTATATATTTTTTTATAATTTTCTTTATTCTGTGTTACATTACACTGAAAAATACCAAAAAATGTGTCTAAATTAGAGTTTTTTTAAAAAAAATGGCCGAACGTAGTCGGATACCTTAAGTCAAATTAGAGCCGTTTTCTTCTACAGCTCTGCAAATAATGTATGAAATCAAAAGGTCTACGGGAAAAAGATGGAGAAATATGCTTCGGTAGTTACTATACTACAAAATATTAGAGCTCCTGTACTTTTTTTGTTAGAAATTAAGCCCTGAGTAGAATATTAATAAAAATACAAATAAAAAGGCGGAAAAAATCATTTAATGACGTTTTAAACACGTTTATCGTATTTAATGATATTGGATGTGACATTTAAAATAATCCGTTATTGGCATTTAATCTTATAGTTTGGCGATAGATTTTTGGTTGACGGGATAACCAAGTAGTACCAATTTTTCTTTACGTCTCATAAATGAAATGAACGGGTGAAATAAATAAATATGAGCAAATGGAATAAATACAAAGCTAGAAATGGCTATGGAAATAATGTTAGGTGATTTAAAACCCGGTACTGGCTAACATAAAAATAACTTTCTTTCTAAACCGATGTCATTTCATTAATCTCGCCAAGGTCTCTTAAGTATTACTGCTTTTAATCGATAGTTATAATTAAATTACAAAAACAGAAACAGAGACACAATAAAATATCTTAGAGTTTATTATTATTATCTATACTATTTCGCTTAATGAGTTGAACGGATTGCTAAAGCATTACGAATTGGTTGAAAATGAGAGCAATTATTCCCCGTATAAAAGCGATGTAGAATCATGCAATCGTCTGCACAAGTAAAAAAAAATATTTACTGTTAAAAAACTCTGTATGTTAAACCCTTTTATTTGTTTTATTTTCGTTTTAAAAATTAAATATTTAGCTAAATTTGAAATATTTCGAAAGAATAGTATAAGCTGAATCTACTTCCTGTTTACTAAAAAAAAAAAAAAAAAAAAAAAAAAAAAAAAAAAATCTTGCCGTACATTTTTTTACTCTTTCACTTTGCGAGGAAAACAGCAGAAGAGCGCAGACATCCGCTTGCGAAGAGTGCCCTTCTTCTTTGGCTTGTTTCCTTCTTCCACAGGAGCGCTGGATGGAGCATCAATCTGCAAAGGCAAAGGTGTTAGTGTACGTAGCTCTTCTTTTAGTTCTTCTTCAGCGCTGCTAGCCTCCTGCAATGGCGAAGGAAACGCACTTGCTTCATGAAGGGACGGCTCCACTGCTTCCATTTCGACTACCTCCAATGCCGATGCCGGGACGACACGGTGGAAAATGTCCTGGTCGATCCAAAATCCCTCGTCTTCCTGCGTTTCTTCTTCCCAGCAGTCCTGGAATCTCGGATTAACCGGAACAAGCTGAAAGAAGCAATCAGAAATATAATTAGTGGCCATACTTACGACTGAATCTTTATCGCTTTCACTTCCATCATCTTCTTCACTTTCAGCATTTTCGCATTTTTCATCGCCAATGCGTTGATCTGCCAACATAAAAGAAACTAGAAAAGAAAAACGGTTAGCAAAATAGAATAGCATAAAGTAATACCAAAAGTAAATAAAATCGAATACTTCCATGATTATTGTAGAAATATGAAGCAAAACACCTCAAATTTGCAGCAAAATTTCAAAAAATTATAAGACTGATTGACAATTGATTTCACAAATAAATGTTTGATAAATGATTGTTGCCAGATAAATTTTACATTTTTGAAGAATGAGTGTTGCCAGATAGCAAATGCTTTTAATAATAATAATTACGTGCAACAATGACAAAATGTTACTTGAATCGAAATAACCGAAATTAATCTTTGGCGTAAAACTGTAAGCAAGTATAAAGTAAACAGTTATCTTTACAAAATGTAACATTTTATTTGATTTTACATCTGAATGCGATAATAAAATAACAATTTAAACGTAGATTCGAAGGATAAAAGATTTTATAAAGTGAAGAATTTGAATTTTATTTTTGCTCTATAATTTAAAATTCAATTTGCTTAAGGACAATCCACCCATGCTCAATGCACAGTACTTTTGTCAGTGAAAATGACGTCATTAGAAACATTTTATTTGCATCTATATAAATGAAATATTATTAAACAACTGCGTTAAACGATAATCGAATTTCCTAGTGTTAGAATGATTCCGATTATATATACTATATATATATATATATATATATATATATATGTATATATATCTATATTCATAAATGTAAAGAACATTTCTCTCTGAAAAGAAAAACTTCTCTCTGAAAATAACGTCTCTGAAACTAAAAATTTTCAACATGACCATAGGCGTAACTAGAGAATTTTTCTAGGGGGGGCCACGACCCCATCTATATTTGATAATTTTCAAACAGTAATTGTAAAAACTATTATTGTTTGGAAAACAATAATAGTGTGACAATGTTGTTTTATAGTAAACTGTTTGATAATTTCCAAACAATAATAGTATTAGTAACTAGTCGAATGTGGCAATCCCAAAACTTTCTTTTTCTGATTTATTTTAAGATTCACTTTTGCTCTCAAACGCACTAAACTGTGAAATTCTCTTATTTAGAAACTATATTAGGTCCCATGACTGCGATTTTTTGATAAATGCAGAAAATATTACAAAAAATGCAATCAAAGTTCGTCTTTTGAACCGAGTTTTCCAAAGCGAGAGATCTGGGAACGAAAAAAAGTGTCATGCTGAGAAAATAATTGTCGATAAATCAAATTCTAATAAATTCAGAGAAAAATGAAGTGATACGGCATCTTATAACATATCTTCAAAAATTATCTCAGCAAGTTTCATGTTTTTACTTTTACAAATGAATCTGAAAATGTATGGGAAAATGTTTAGCTGCTGAGAGAGAAAAACATTTTTTTCGAATACACCCTTAATGCGTCAAAGTTTGCTACCTCAGTGCCAAAATTAAATGGTAATTTATGATCATTGTGAAGATTTTAAAGACATGAAATTCCTTGCATCAGTTCTTAAAATAAGACTATTGCGGAAATGTGAAAAAATGCAACATAAAAGTGCCACCTGTTGGGCGATTCATACCAAAACATAAACAGCAACAATATTTATCAAACTATACCTGAATGTGAAGTTTGGTGAAGCTCACTGATTAGTTCTTAAAATAGAGATATATATTGCAGGAATTGAGAAAAATTCAGCATTGCAGCGCAACATATTGGGAGATTGACAACAAAACATGAACAAAACTAGTTAATTTCATGGATTTACTGAATCTAAAGTTAGATAAAAATTCGTGCACCTGAGAACCTGAGATAGAGGTATTGCGCAAATCGTGAAAAATGCAACAAAGCAGTGCCACCTGTTGAGCAATTTGCAGCAAAATGCAAACAACATCGATTTATGTTGAGAACTAACTGAATTTGAAGATTAAAGGAAATCCGTGTATTAGTTATATATATATAGCTGTTGCGTAAATCGTAAAAAATGCACCATAGCAGCGCACCTGTCGAGCGATTTGCACCAAAAACTAATCAGTATCAATCTATATCAAGAACTACCTGATTATAATCTTTAATTAAATTCCGTGCGATAGTTCTTGAGATAGAGCTATTGCAAGAATCGTGAAAAAATTAGCATACCAGCGCCTTCTGTTGAGCGATTTACACAGAAACGAATACAATATCAATTCATGTTAAGTACTGACTGAATCTGAAGTTTGGTTGATATCCGTGCCTTAGTTCTTCAGATATAGCTGTTGCGTTAATCGTAAAAAAAGCAGCGTAGAAGCGCCATCTGTTGAATGATTTGCAACAAAAACTAATCAGTATCAAGTTGTATTAGGGACTACCTGAATATAAATTTTTATTACATTCCGTGCATTAGTTCTTGAGATAGAGCGTCCCCAAAATTTATGTCATATAGAGACAGAGTCTGATTCACATATACCCATACAGACATTTTGTGAAAACTTGTTCTTACTAAAAACTAGGAATCTCTGAATCCTAAAACGGGTAAATCCGCCAAAAACCGGAATTCGAAAATTTTCACGAATCCAATATTTTATTCCGTAAAGATAGAAAAAAGTAAAAATAGTTTTGTTAGAACTGATAGTTCACAAAGGAAAGTTCACTTGTTAATACATTCCTGAAAACGTACAATCTATCAAAGAAACTAATTGGATGAAACTTTCTTCTGTCTTTAGCTGCTATCAGATTCACAAACTTTACGAGCAACAAACTTTTCAGCCGATTTTAACCCCAACTTTTTCCCGTTCAAAGAGAGAAAAAGGTTACAATTATTTGCAAAAAGTTGGAGGAATAGCAGGAAAACCAATACTACTACTACCAGCCGTTAATATTTATCGCCTATTCCTATCAATCGCTTATCTCTGATTCGTTAAAATGCTCGATGCACGATGAAAAGTCTCGGCTAGCGGAGATTTTTTTTTTTTTTTTTTTGGAACTGCAGAAAAAAAGTTGGGGGGATATTGCTGTTTGCTATCACACTGGGTGTTGTGAGGATATTTCGCGAACAGTTGGAGGAAATCAAGTGTTGGTTCAAAAATTTTTCGAAATGTTGTTGAATCTAATAATGGCTTTATACATCAAGTTTTCCATTCAAAACAGTGGCTGGGGGAGATAGAGTTACTTATAAACAACACAGTCGCCATTTTTTAAAAATAATTATATAAATTAGTTAATGAGTTATAAGGAATTTTGATCGCATGACAACCATTTTTTCTCCTTTTTGTCGCTACCATGTCGCAAATTCGTTTCAAATCATACACAGTGAGAATCGTCTTCTGAAAGATCTTATCAAAGAATGAAGAACATTTCTCACTTACATAGCTTTTTAAACATGAATCTAGGGGGGAAAGTTAGCGGAAAAAATGACAAACTAAAAAAGCGGAAAAAAAAAGTGACACGGGAAAATTGTTACCGGAAAAAAGTGACAAGGAAAAAAAGTTACCGGAAAAAAAAAGAGTGACAAGGAATTGATTTTGGGGATTTACTGGTTAAGTATGAAAGGGGGGTGGGGGGTGGTTCTTACTTTAGGTAAATGGGTTTTTCTTACTAAATTAAATGTTTTGGTTCAATTTTTGGATATATGTTCATACTGAAAAGACGCTTGTTTGATTAGTTTTGGGAATGGACGATTACCCCACCCCCCTCCGTTCTAAATAAGATGAATGGGTTTTTAAGCAGAATTATCCAACGTGTGTCAAATTTTGGATATAGGTTCTTTCTGACAAGGCTTATATCTAGTATTGTGGTGTCGTGTCCCCAATTTCTCTTTATTCAGTTGGTTTATTTGTTAAGTTTATCAATAACACATTTTTAGTTCCTCAAGTTCTTTATTAGAACTATAGATCAATTAATAAAAAAAATAAATGAAACGACATTACAACTACATAGGAGCCACACTCCAATATTACATTTCGCTTAGCACGTCTAAGCCACCTTACATCTATGTACTCTCTAGTACATTACCAGCAAATGTCTCTCTTCCAACTACCTTCCTTCCCTCTCTACGCTCAACAATCCCACCACTCAGCTCATTGCCACTAGACCAGTGAAATCATTTTCTAGTTCCTTGAGGTCAATTACAGCTATTCTTCTCAGCTTTAGAAAGAAGATACTTTCACTCCTGCATACCTTTTCACAATGGGATTTCGCTATCTATCTTCTGCCCAGATTAAAGTTATCAGTACGTCGTCGCAGTATATAATGCCTGAAGAATTTTCGAAATTTAATGGTAAAGTATAGAGGGGGAACGAGGGATAACCTCTCTTAAATTAAAAAAAATGGCTTTTTACGCAGAATTATTCCATTTGCTTAAAAATTTGAACGTAGGTTCATTATGATAAGGGGTATCCCTGAATAGTTATGGGATTCTTTTGCTAATTAAAAAGTGGAAGGACGGGCGATTATTCCCCCCCCCCCCCTTAAATTAGATAAATTGTTTTTATGCACAATTATCCGATGTATTTCAAATTTTGGATATAGGTCCTTTCTCATAAAATAAAATCCCTGAACAGTTTTAAGGATTTGTTTACATATCCTCAATAGCTGTTTGCATTTAAAACTATGGTTTATGTTTCTGCATAGCATTTTTCAGTATTCTATAAATATCCTAACAAAGAAAAAATATCCTGTTTTTATTAAAATCATTTTTTTTAATTTAATTATTTTTTTTTTAATTTTTTAAGCGTTCAAATACTGAAGATCTATCAAGAACTACAGGTTTTTAAACAATTAACTTTCTACTTACCAACATAAGCTAGTAATAAAAAACTATTATTATTATTATTATTACTACAAGTTAATGAATTCACTAGTTCATTCGTTCGTGACACATAACACAGTTTGTACATTAAAATTTTCTAACATATATTTTTTAAATGTTTTATATTATATTTTGTGATGTGTAATATGGGACATTAATTAGTAAAAATCCAGTTTTAAATGATAAATATCCGGCGTAAATTAAAATGACAATTACAACAAATGATTTATCATATTACTTTTTTCACAAGTAAAAAATAAACAAATAAATAAACCAGTTTTAAATGCAAAATGAATTGTATTAATTATAAGGAAACGATAAAATGTGTTATGTTTTCTGGCATAATTGTTTTCAATCATTAAATTAAAAAATAAAGAAAATTTCTTTTTATTTGTTATTTGCGTTTAGTTGCATTCAAGTCGCTTTTTTATTTTACTTGGGCTTTTTTGTGGCAAACCTTTACCGAGAAATCCCTGATCGTCAAATTTTCTAAGAGACTAGCCGCCCGTGATATGTACCGGACATCCAAAATTTGAAGCAAATCTGATAATTCTGCATAAAAAGCATTTTTTTAATTTAAGGATTGTTATCCTCTGTTTCTCCCTCTATACTTAGCTATTAAATCCTTGAAACTATTCGGAGATCCACCTTATTAGAAAAAACCTATATTTAAAATTTTAAATATATCGGATAATTCTGAATAAAAACCGACTTATCTAATTTGAGGGGGAAATAATTGCTTGCCCGCTCCTCTTTTTAATAGCATAAGAATCCCCATAACTAATGAGAAATACGTCTTATAATAAACCTATGACTAAAATTCGAGGTAAATCGGATAATTCTGCGTAAAAAGGCATTTATTTAAGTAAAAGGGATTACTCCCCGTCCCCCCCCCCCCCTCTTTATACTTAGTCATTAAACCCTTAAAACTATTCAGGAATTTACCTTATCAGAAAGAATCTATATTTAAAATTAGAAATACATCGGATAGTTCTGGATAAAAACCGATTTATCTAATTTGAGAGAGAGATAATTACCTGTCCCCCCTTTATAATAAGCAAAAGAACCCCATAACTAATTTAGGTCGGATGGGGTGAGGGGTGGTAATCATATGTTCAAAAATTGAATCAAAGCAGTTAATTCAGCATGAAAAACACATTTACCTAAATTAAGACCCTCCCCCAGATCCCCTCTATATATACTTAACCAATGAATTCCCAAAATCAATTCCTTGTCACTTTTTTTCTGGTAATTTCTTTCCTTGTCTCTCTTTTTCTGGTAACTTTTTTTTCCGAGTAATTTTTTTCCGCTTTTGTAGTTTATGTCACTTTTTTTCCGATAACTTTTTTTTTTCCGTTTACCCACTTGCCTATTTCGTGCGTTTTTTAAAAAAGAATTAATAAAACAAGTTGGAAATTGCACATGAAGCCTAGCAAATGAGGTGCGTTCGTACAATAATGAAGTTTTAAAAATATTCAGATCTTGCTGTTATAGTAGACGGTACTTCGGATATAGTATAGTGGTCAAAATCTTTAATCTCTTTTTCCGGTAACTTTTTTTTCCCGAGTCATTTTTTTCCGCTTTTGTAGTTTATGTCACTTTTTTTCCGTTTACCCACTTGCCAATTTCGTGCGTTTTTTAAAAAAGAATTAATAAAACAAGTTGGAAATTGCACATGAAGCCTAGCAAATGAGGTGCGTTCGTACGATAATGAAGTTTTAAAAATATTCAGATCTTGCTGTTATAGTAGACGGTACTTCGGATATAGTATAGTGTTCAAAATCTTTTTTTTTTTTTTTTTTTTTTTTTTTTTTTTTTGTAAATATACATGGACATACAACTTTTATTACACCTGAGCAACGTATATCATATTCATAAAAGTGAAATAGTTGAATATAATTAAAACACGCCCCAAACAATAAATCCTCGTATATCATCATTATGTAGGGGAATATTTGGAGTGGCCGTGTAAATTAATATTAAATATTTTTTGTGGCATAGATTGTAAAGACGGATGAACTGACAGACTAAACGACGAACATAAGTGCTAGTTATTTATATAATTACGGACGAACTTAAAATTATTCAGATCTTGATGTAATAGTACACAGTATTTCGGATACAGTATAGCAGCCAAAATCTTTTGTGTGTCCCTGTAAATACTATCTGCTTTCTTTTATACAGAAAATAACTTGTAACACTCTACAGTAACAATATCAATCTCATAAAATTTTAAATAGTTAATTACAATTAAAATGCGCACTAAACAATGTTCTCCCTATACCATTATGTAATAGAATACTTTTGTCTGGCCTTGTAAATCAATATCAAATGTTCTCCGCGCCGCAGATTATGCAAAATGTATATTATAAATGTACTTCAAAGATGCGCATCAATTTTATAACATCATTAAAATGCATTCGAAAATTTTCCCCATTGACCGTAATGTAACGGAATACTTTTGATTGTACCTGTAATTAATCTATCCATCCGATTTTCATAAAATTTGAAATGACTCGACAAAATTATGTAATAATTATATATTTTAAATTTCAAACGATTAAAATGCATTTTAAACTTCTTTCCCCAGTGACCGTAATGTAACGGAATACTTTTGATTGTTCCTGTAATTGATCTATGCATCGGATTTTAATAATTATATATTTTAAATTTCAAACGGTTTGGTTGGGTAGTTTTTGCGTTGTTATATGCGGGCGGATGGACAAACAGACTGAACGGCAACAATAGGTGCTACGTATTTACATAATTACGAACGCATCTAAAAATTGTTTGAAAGTAGTTCCTTTGGATTTGAGAACAAACTTAACAAAAGGATAATATATGAAAACTGTAACGTTTAAGTTAATATCTTTCAGAAACCTAAATATAAATGAATTATATACTTTTCAAACATACCTGGATTAAATGAACGCTTGAAGGAATTGGAAGATTTAAAAAATGATCTCGTATATCCATCTTTTTCATAATTTTCTTCTCTTCTGAAGAGGATTAATATCAGTCATAGCGAAACGCACAATAGAAGAAAAAAAACACCTTAGCACTACAGCAAATAAACTAACAACAGAAGCATGCGAGCATGTGTTTTTGTGCTTTTTCTGGAATTTGAGAATTCAGCCCCGTTTCCAAAAAAAGAGGAAGAAACAGATGTAACTAATTAAGACCCCCAGACCCCCCCCCCCCAATGGTGCAGTATTGAAAAACCCGAGACAGTGACAGGAAATGACCATTTCTTTTAGCCTTCGGCTGATTTCCAATCGTGCAAATGAATGCAGCCCTCTTTCAAAAGGAGTGACCGCTTTTCGTTAAAAGCTGATGCTGTTACCATGTGTTGGTGGTGATCGATAAGTAAGAAATAATTGTAAAAAAGCGAGAAAAGAGACTAAATCTGAAAAATATAGACCTAAGACAAATGCAAAAAATAGCCAGTTTAGCGTCCCACTCTGAGACATGTGTAATTTCTCGAAAAAATAAAAGTTTTTCCTTCTAACATTACCACAAGAGTTTAAAGTTCTAGGGGGGGCCCTGGATTGTCTGGGGTGGGCCCGGCCCACCCGGCCCCCCCGCTTGTTACGCCTATGAACATGACTGCGTCAATTGACCACTAGCATTGGGCGGAGCTTGCAATGTTTCCCACAAGTGTTGCGGTATTTGATTGGCTTTTGGTGAACGCTTGTGGGATAAATGGAGAAGCTGATTAGCTATAATCCATCGTGACGTTCTCTGACGTCAGAAATGCTTGTGGTCCATTTGATGTCATATTCACTAACTTTTATTTCAGTACATAACGACGCAGCGTACCGTTTATTTCACAGAGTTAATGCTGCATATTTATTTTTAAATGTTCGGTATAGATAGAGTAAAATGCTTCTGAAAATTAAGTCTGTTCCATATAATCGTAATGAAAACAATAAAACATTTTTAAACGTTTGCAGGGGTCGGAGCATATAGGACAAATTTTATTATTCTCACCAGTATCTTTTTATATATAATCTTCTTTAGGCATCTTTGTAAGATATGCAATAAGAAGGTATCATGAAGATTATCGTTAAAAGATGCTGGTAAGAACAGAGAAATTTGTCCTATATGCTCCGACCCTTGCGTTTGAGGCAAATGATTCAACAATCTCGATGTTGAAAATGTTGAAGATTTTTTATTGGATGTTCGAGAAAAGACTTCCAAGCATCTGTTTGGATGTTACTAGCGAATAGTAAATATTATTTTTGTGTTCTTGTGAAATTAAGTTTGAATATGCATTGATAGATGCGACTGCTATTAGGTCGTGAATCGAATTTTTCCATTTTAATACCTTTCAATGTAGTTGAAAAGTGTTTATGAATTCTGCTTGTCTGTCCATCTGTCTGCCCTTGGTCTAACTCGTGTAAATGTAGTCCGATCGCCATGAAATGGGTTTATATATGTTATTGGGATTTAGCATGGAATGTATGATTTGAGAGGGAAGCGTGTAGTTTTTTATTTTATTTATTTATTTATTGTTTATTTGCAGGACCATTCAGAAGATTTCCATTGCATTACGGTCTACGTTGAAAAATCACTCGCTATGTATTTTAATGATATTACATTATTTAAAACATATTGAAATTGATGTACATCATTGAGTTGTACTACAAGGCTCTTATTAAAGAATATGGTGTACATAGAACTTATCCTTTATTGATAAGAATGCATTTGAATATGGAACAAAATGAGAATTAATTGAACTATTGAAACCTACGAACAATAATTGCTTGGAAGTATGTTTTCACTTGTGGTATGCGTTTTAATGTTTAACTGTTTTTTAAATGTTACTTGGTTTGTACAAGTTTTAGATCACATGCAGAGTCGAACAAATGTTCTCAACAACTTCCGTCTGTTGACTGAAATTGCTGAACGGAAATTTTCAGTTGTGCTACGGGTTTAACAGAACTACGTTATATAAGATACTAGCAGCCTTCGCCCGCTACGCTGGTCAGTTTTTTATTATTATTATTATTTTTTTTTTAAGAAACTTTGAATTAAACGAAATTTTTATATCATAGTAACTTTTAGTTTTATATCGTACTTTAGACTGTCTGTCATCGGTGAAAAATCAGTCATCTAAACGGAAAGTTCAGTGTTAGTCACCAATGAATGACGTAGCGCTCAACATGTTAACAATTTTAATCACATAAAAATTCATTCAGCAGAAGTTTTAAAATAAAGCCAAACTTTTGGAATTGGGTTCATCTGATAAAAAACATTTCCTAAGTATTCAATTAAACAACGTAGAATGCTATATTTCATTTGTTACAAAATTTCTGAAAAATTATCCAACTAACAATGTAAAATCCATTAAAATATATCTTGTAGAACTTAAGTTATAAGCGGCCGCAATGAAATTTCACTTTGCGTTTTATATATATTGAGATAATTAAATATAAGCTTACATAATCATCTTAACCTGATTATAGAACTCTCTTTCAGATTTTTAGGTTCAATAAATTTTTTTGTGCTGTGATTAATACGAAATCCAGACTTTCTTTTATATATATAGATAAGGATTGAAAATTTCAGGTTTTTGCGCCAGAAACACAGCCAAATCAGGAAAATGTGAAGTATCTCGCGAACTACTGAATTTAAAAGAATTTGCTTGGTACCATTCGATTCAGCTTCAAAAAATACATTAAAATATGTTACCAGTTGAAAAATAACTACAAAAACCGATTTTTAAGGAATTTTTTAAAAGTTCGATCCTTTTTTTAACCCCGTTAGGGGTGGAATTTTCGAAAATCCCTTCTTAGCGGCACTCGATGTTATCAGAAGTATTTTTAACCCAATTTTCAAGATTTTAGGTTCGGCAGATTTTTTTGTGCTGTGATTAATACGAAATCCAGACTTTCTTTTATATATATAGATAAGGATTGAAAATTTCAGGTTTTTGAGCCGAAAACGCCGCCAAATCAGGAAAATGTGAAGTATCTCGCAAACTAATCAACTTCAAAGAATTTGCTTGGTACCATTCGATTCAGCTTGAAAAAATACATTAAAATATGTTATCAGTTGAAAAATAACTACAAAAGTCGATTTTTAAAGAATTTTTTAAAAGTTCGTTCCTTTTTTTAACCCCCTTAGGGATGGAATTTTCGAAAATACCTTCTTAGCGGCACTCGATGTTATCAGAAGTATTTTTAACCCATTTTCAAGATTTTAGGTTCGGCAGATTTTTTTGTGTTTGATAAATACGAAGTCCACACTTTCTTTTATATATATAGATAAGGATTGAAAATTTCAGGTTTTTGAGCCGAAAACACCGCCAAATCAGGAAAATGTGAAGTATCTCGCGAACTACTAAACTTAAAAGAATTTGCTTGGTACCATTCGATTCAGCTTGAAAAAATACATTAAAATATGTTATCAGTTGAAAAATAAGTACAAAAGCAGATTTTTAAAGAATTTTTTAAAAGTTCGTTACTTTTTTTAACCCCCTTAGGGGTGGAATTTTCGAAAATCCCTTCTTAGCGGCACTCGATGCTATCAGAAGTATTTTTAAACAAATTTTCAAGAATTTAGTTTCGGCAGACTTTTTTGTGCTGTGATTAATACGAAATCCAGACTTTCTTTTATATATATAGATTTATATTCATTAATCACAGCTTGATGCTATAATATCTTTAATATCACTTCTTTCTATGTATGATTCAAAATCACATTCCGTTTAAAATATTTTTGTCTGCAGCCATTTAAACATGATTTCTAGAAACTGAAAAAAACTGGGTTAGACGGTTAAAGGGTTAATATTAGTGGCATAAACTACCCTAGTCTCGCAGGGGGTAAGGGGGTGGGGGGTAGGCTTATAAATTTCCGACGCCGCGAAGGAAAATTTCCCAGTAGTATGAACAATAGTGTGCCGACTAACATACAGCATGATTCATAAATATCGAAACAAAAGGCTATTTCCTTAAATATTGATCCTTGACCCAATTGCAAAGTTTCATAAAATAACTAAATAAATAAAAGTAAATAATATAAAAAAAATGTAATTTAACAAACTAGAACGACTATTTGGATAATAATATTTTCAAAGATTACAATAATTTTAGACTTATAAGTGATTCCTATATTTAAAACAAGAAAGAAAAATCATGCGTTAACCTCTTCGCGACGGGAGCCTTTTACGAAATTTTTAATGTTTTGTCACCGGTTTTAAAATACAGAAATTAGTTCCTTCTTAGATCGAGAAAATGCGCCGATTGAATAAGTCAAATTTTACAGTACAATTTTACCGGTGGGAATTAACGAGGATTCTTAAGGCTTTTTGCGGCACGTATACGTGTCGCTCGTCCCCAAGGACTTAAGCATAGATTATGAAACACTTTCCAACGCTGATTAAAATCTTTAACAAAACTTCGTTATTTAGGGAAATATGGTTACTGTCTATAGCCAAATATATATTCAAATACTTTTGAACAGCCCTGTATTTGAGCTGTCGGTTGATATGTATACTATATAATGCATGATTTAGTTTAGAAAAAAAATGCCTAGCAGATTGAAATTTCTCTTTCAGCAATTTGTACTAATAAATAGAAATATGCTTTAATGCCTTTGTTCTGCCCTGTAGTTTATCTGGTACCTTTATTACACGCCGGTGTTTAACTAAAATGTATTTCAAATTAAAACACTCTAACAACTTCTGTAATAACATTCTCAGAAATTATCATTCATAGACGTCCATGTATCCCATTCTTTGCGTGGTCTGTATATCATTTTACCTGTATTCTACAAATAATTGAATGCAGTATCAACTGAATGCAGTTCAGCGTAAAAATGCATAAATCATTTAACAACGACTTCTAAGTAATTTACGCTCATATTCAGTAACCTTCCGATCTTTTTTGTGTAACGTTGTCTACCTAAAATGTGTAACTATTAGCATTTATACAACATATAATATGCATAAATTTAGTGAAACTTAGAAATCACATAGCGTATTTAAAGTGCATTTCATCCATCCATATACATATACAGTACGGCATGTATCCATCATCGGATACATATACAGTACTTTGAAAAGAATATACTATTTCAAAACGTTTGTGTGTCCCTGTAAATGGTATTCACTTCGTATTATGCACAACTATATCGTATTATATTAAACCTCAGCGACATATATCAATTTTATTATTCATAAAATAGTTTAATATAATTAAAATATGTCGCACACATTTTTTCCGTTTACTATTATGTAAAGGAATTCTTTTGTGCGACCTGTAATAATAACTATTTTTTTCATCGCATACTTTTTAAAAAGCATATTTTACTGCAATTCGTAATGCACATAAATATTAATATGTTTGACAGGGTGCAACATCTTTAAAATTCATTTTAAACGAATTTTTCCTATAGGCTGTAATATAATGGAAAAATTTTCACGGTCCCTGTAAATAAACTTATCATGCTAGAAATTTCATTTGAAGTTGGGTTCATGCTGGGGTAAACGTCAATAACGTCCAAACATTTCAAGACAATCGGAATATATTTACGGGAGTTAGGGCGAGGATAGACGGACCGACAAACCGAAATCATAAATATTTTTTAACTTTATTGGAAAGTGTTAAAAATGTATGTCATTAACCCCTTAACAATATTGCTCGAATGTCGCTCGGGCAAGAAGGGTTTGTTTTCATCGTTAGTAAAAACTTCCAAGAAATACAAATTTTTAATTACAACATTTGCTGTATTTGGCGGATACATCTCAATTGTACAAAGCATATATTGTAATTCAAAACAATTTGAAAATTGCACGTGAAGCGTCGTAAATGAGGTGCGTTCGTACTTCAATGAAATTTAAAAATATTCATATCTTGCTATTATAGTGCACAGTACTTCGTATATAGTATAGTGGTCGAAATCTTTTCTGTGTTCCTGTGATGTAACTTGTATTAAACTGCAGCAATGTATATCAAATTCATAAAATATTAAATAGTTTAATATAATAAAAATATACTCTACGCATTGTTTACCCGTATACCATAATGCAGTGGAATACTTTTGAGTAGCCCTGTAAATTAATTATAAATATTCTTTGTATCATAGATTGTATAAAATGTATATTTTTGTATCTACTTCACAGATTCATGTCAAATCTATTATATTCAAAAGAGTGTAACATAATTAAAATGTACTTCAAGCTATTTTTTGCTATTGACCGTAACGCAATGGAATATTTCTGATTGTCCCTGTAATTAAACTATACATCCGATTTTCATGAAATTTCAAATGAATCGACAAAGTTATGCAACAATTATATATTTTAAATCTCAAACGATTTGGTTGGATAGATTTTGCTCTGTTATATGCGGGCAGACAGACAGATGGACAGACTGAATGATGGCTATAGGTGCTATGTATTTATATAATTACGAACGCCCCTAAAAATATTCAGATCTTGGTGCAATAGTATACAGTATAGTAGCCGAAATCTTTTGTGTGTCCCTGTAAATACTATCTCCTTTCGACTATAGAAGAAATAACTTGTAGTAATCCTCAGCTATATATATAAATTTCATACAATGTTAAATAGTTTAATACAATTAAAACGCGAACCAAACAATGCCTCAGTATATAATTATGTAGTGGAATACTTTTGTGTGGCCCTGTAAATCAATAATAAATATTCTTTGCACCACAGATTGTACAGAATGTTTATTACAGTGTAAACTCCATACATGCATATCAGTTTTATTATGTTCGAAAGAGTGTAAGACCATTAAAATGCACTTGAAGCTTTTTTCCCCATTGACCGTAATGTATTGGAATCCTTTTGATTGTCCCTGTTATTGAAACATGCATCCGATTTTCATACAATTTGAAATGACTCGATAAAATTATCTATAATTATATATTTTAAATTTCAAACGATTCGATTGGATTGTTCTTGAGTTGTTATATGCGGACGGACAGACGGACGGATTGAACGATAATTATACGTGCTACGTATTTACACAATTACGAACGCACCTTAAAGTGGTTTTAAGTACATATTTTTAATTTATTGTGTCCAATAACAGTAATTTATATCTATGTTATAAAGAGGTAAAGTTTGTTTATTTGTAGCGACTAATCTCTAGAACTACCGATCCGATTTCAAAAGTAATTGTTCTTAAATGACGGTGTTCGCCCCGAATCAAACATATGCTGTTGCTTATGTTAATGCCACTGATCCATAGGAGGTGCAGGAGCAAAAAGCGTTCTAAAAATGCGATTTTTGTGTTTCTGGAGGGTATAGAAACATGAAATTTGTATATTAACTACTTATAAGAAGTAAATTATTTCTAAGAACATTTGTTAAAAAATACAAAATTTAAAAAATGTAAAAAAGCGCGAAAAGCGTGCTAAAAACGTTCTAAATAGTGATTTGTAAGCAATCTTGCCAAATTGAGGTAATTTTAATGCGATTAATTTGGTCGCTAGATTTGGTGATATATCGCCAAATTCGCGATAAACTTAAAGGCATTTGACGGCAGAATTGGGTGCCTCCGATAATAACTCCCCTTCCTGGTAAAATATGTTTATTTGTAGGGGCTGTAGAGCTACAGAACCGATTTAAAAAATGATGGCACTAAAATGGTGATGTTCGTCCAGAAACAAACATAGGCTATATCTTATGTTGATGCCACCGATTCTTAGGGGGTGCAGGAGCAAAAAACGTTCTAAAAAAGCGATTTTGGGGTTACTGAAGGGCCAAGAAATATAAATTTGGCATGTTAATTACTTTTAAGACATAAGTGATCTCTAAGAACATTTTTTAAAAATTACGAAATGTAAAAAGGATTAAATGCACGATAACTTTTCTAAAAACGTTCAAAATGGCGTTTTTAAAACAATCTCGGGAAGTAACAAACCGATTAAAAAATAATGATGTCAAAATCATGGTAACAATCCTTGCTCCAACATACGCTATACCTTATGTCAATACCACTACCCCAAACGAGATGCAAGAGCAAAAATCACTCTAAAAAATGCGTGTTTTGTGTTACTGAATAGTCTATAAACATGTAATTTAGCATGGTAGTTACTTATAAAATATAAATTATCGCTCAAAATGCGTTTTTTGTGTTACTGAAGAGTCTAGAAACATGTAATTTAGCATGGTAGTTACTTATAAAATATAAATTATCGCTCTAAAAATGCGTTTTTTGTGTTACTGAAGAGTCTAGAAACATGTAATTTATCATAGTAGTTACTTATAAAATATAAATTAACTCTAATAACATTTCCTTAAAAATTCCAAATTCGAAACGGGTGAAAATGCGTAAAAACATCCCAAACTGTTGAAAATCCGCAGGATTTGCTGCATCATCAATCCACCGCTTTTATAGAAAGCGGTTTCTTTACTATACTAATTAAAAAAAAAAAGAAATCATGTGTTAAGCATAGATTATGAAACGCTTTCTAACACTCCCTGAAGTCTATCACAACACATCGATATATATAGGGAAATTAGGTGTTACTGTCTATAGCTAAATTTGTATTCCAGTACTTTTGAATAACTTTGTATTTGATCTGTCAGTTGATATATATATGCAATATAATCTGGAAATTTAGTTAAGCGTATAGCTTGATGAAATATTTCTTTCAGCAATTTATACTAATAGATGGAAACATACTTGAATATATTTGTTTGTCCCTATAGATTATGTAATACTTTTATTACTCGAAAGTATTTTGCTAAAAAATAGTTCAAATAAAAATGCTCTTTAAAATACTTAAATCACATTTCCAGAAATTGTCATGCGTAGGCGATCCTGTATCCAGTTCTTTGCGAGACAATGTATATTATTCTATCCATATTCTACAAACATTTCTTAGTAAACTGAATACAGTGCAATGTAAAAAGGCATAATCTATTCAAAAACCATCTTTAAGTAAATTACGCTCATATTCAGTAACATTCCCGAGCTCTTTATGTATCCCTGTATATCTAAAATGTGCAACTATTAGCATTTATACACACCATATAACGTGCATACATTTAACGAAATTTTAAAGCGCATCTCATAATTAAAAAAAGCTTTTCTTTTATCCAACTGCCATCATACACAATATAGAGTACTTCGGATAGAATATATTATTTGAAATCTTTTGTGTGTCCCTTTAAATGCGGTGCACTCTGTATTATGCCTGAAACAATTCATACTAAGCCTCAGAGACGTATATCAATTTGATTATACACGAAATCTTTACCATAAGTACAATAAGTCGTAAACAATTTCCCCCCTTTATTATTACACAAAAGAATTCTTTTGTGTGGCTCTGTAAATGAATAATAACTATTCTTTTTGTTGCATATTTTACAAAATGCATATTTTAGTGAACAAAGTAGATACATATAAATTTGAATATGTGTGACTGGGTTTAACATTTTTAAAATTCATTTGAAACGATTTTTCCCTATAGACCGTAATATATAACGGAAAAATTTCGACTGTCCCTGTAAATAAACTAATCATGGTAGAAACTTCACTTTCGATAGGGTTCGTGCTAAAGTAAATGTCATTAAAGTACAAAAATTTCATGGCAATCTGAGTAAATATACCAGAGTTAGCACACGGAAAGATAGCCAAACGGACATATGACCAGACGGACAGGCGGACAGACAAACTGAAAACATAAACATTTTTAAACTTTCCTGGAAAGTGTTAAAACCAACTTAAGTAAATTATGCTCACATTCAGTAACCTTTACGAGCTCTTTTGTGTAACCCTGTATACGAACTAGGGCATTTATACTAGGTCACATATAATATGCATACGTTTAGTGAAATTAAAAACTCATATCATAATTTAAAATACATTTCGTCCATACAACAGCCATCATCGATAATATACTTTGAATAAAATAAACTATTTGAAATAGTTTGTGTGTCCCTATAAATCTATGCACTTAATTATACGCATGAATTATTAGGCCTCAGTGGCATATATCGATTTTTATTGTATATGAAATCCTTTATCTACACTATTAAAATCCGACTGTACGTATGTTGCATGTTGTATGTATGTGACGCATGTCTTTCGCTCCCGGAAACGAAGAAACATCACATTTGTTTTGAATTGAAGGGAAAAAATCCCGGGATTCCGAGTTGCCCATTCACATCCCGAAATTCCAATTAGTTGGTCAGTTATTACTAAAAAACATTAAAATTTTAATTCCTTTGCCTTGCATGTTTGCACAGATCGAAAAAGATCTCCAACGTAGTCAACCGACAATGAATGACTAAATGAGAATATTTTATCACTTTTTAAAATTGCCATCGCGGCCGTTCTAACACAGCCAAGCAAAAAACAGTGAGATTTTTAAATAGATTGTTCTTTTCTTGGGCTAAGGTCAATTTTTTTTTAAATTTACAATTTTTTCGAATTTTTTACGAAACATCGATTTTCAGTCGTTTTATTCAATATTTTCGAGGAATGCATTTTTGAATTCCAATCCTGAGAGTCCTAGAGTTCTAAGAAAATCTGGCAAAAAAGATGCCGGATTCTAAATTCTCATTCCTTTCTGAGACTGACAGTGTAATTTTTTTTTCGATTTTTTCAACTTTTTAAATTTTTTTTCTAAAGGCTATTATTATGCAGTTTCCACAAGTAAATATTTTATATCTCACAAAGTTATTGCACTATCGACTTACTTTTTTTCTTTTTTTTATGTGTGTCTAAATATTGGCTAACTATTTGTAAAAAAAAAAAGAAAAAATCGGTTGAGTGGTTAGTTGGAAAATGATAGATGAGCGATTAACAATAAACATTTTTTGGTCGAATTTTTTCGTCGATTTTTTGTTATTTTCACTCAAAAAATTTTTTTTAGTTCTTTATTTAAACATGATTTATGAGTATTCAAAAAGAGCGCGGACAGATGTCCAGACAAACCAAATGCATAAACATTTTTCAATTTTGTGGAAAAGTGTTAATAATTAAAAATACATTTCATCCATCTATCAGCCAATCATCGATAATATACTTCGGATAAAATATACAACTTGAAATATTTTGTGTGTCCCAGTAAATGATATGCACTTAATATTATGCGTGAAATATTAAGTGCATAAGCATTGCTCAGTGCATGTCTCAGTGGCGTATATCAATTTTATTGTACATAAAATCATTTAACGTAATTAAAATATGTCGCAAACAGTTTCCCATCTTTGTTATTGTGTAATAAAACTCTTTTGTGTGGCCTTATAAATGAATAAAAAGAATTATTTTCACTGCACATTTTACAGAATGCATATTTTAGTGCACTTTGCAAATAAAATTAAATTTGAATATGTTTGACAGAGTGTAACACCTTTAAATTTCATTTGAAACTATTTTTTCCCATAGGCCGTAACGTAACTGAAAACTTTTGACTATCCCTGTAAATTAACTAACCATGGTAGAAACCCTATTTTCAATAGGGTTCGTGCTAAGGCAAATGTCAATAATATCTAAAATTTTCATGGCAATCCGAGTATATTTAAGAGAGTTATAACGCGATCAGCCGCCCAGACAGTCAGACAAGCCAAATACATTGTAGTGATCTATTCAAAAGTCTTGTCACTAGATGGCAGTACCATGCAGTCTTACCTGTTAACATTCTCGGCCGCTAGGGTTCGTGCGAATGGCATGGTGTGTGCTCAGGCAACAACCAGTTCGTATGTTGGCGTGCAGGTGTTGTGTTTGTTTTGTTGATTGTTAAGAATAAATATGTTAAGTTGATTTCAATCTTTATGCGTCATTGATCGTACAAGTCACAGACAACCAACTAAAATGGTGACCCTCTAGATGAACATGCTTTTATTAAATATGCATTTTGTTTTTGCAAGAAATCACAAAAAAAAATTCGATAACTGAACTTGCACCACGTGATCGGAAATTACCGCCGTGAAGATGTCTAATGTTACCGCTGTGAAGATTCCTGCATACAATTTCAACGATCCGGCGTTATGGTTTACAATATGTGAAAGCACCTTTCAACTGGGATGCCCTAAAGCCATAACAGAAAGCAAGACAAAATTTAATTATATCATCGCCTACCTACCACCAGAAGCGACCAGCATAATTCGTGATGTCATATTAAATCCTGACAGTGACGATCCATACACACACGTGAAGAACGAACTGATTAAACGAAGCAGCGAATCTGCACAACAGGAAATACGGAAGTTACTCATCGGCGAAGAATTAGGCGATCGCCGGCCAAGCGAGTTATTACGCATCATGCAGCGCCGAGAGGAGGCGCATAAAGTCTCCGATGAATTAATGATGGAACTGTTTCAGGCACAGCTGCCGACTCAAGTACAATCAATTCTCGCCGCGGTAAGCCCTCTCACTTTGGCGAAAGCTGCTGAAATCGCCGATCGCGTAGTGGATGTTTCGCCAACTCCGGTAAGTACATGCTCAGTCTCTTCTCCTTCTGTTGAAAATATGCTTTTAGAGGAAATTAAGAAAATAAATTTGCGTATAGATAAGATTACTCGTAGAGGTCGTAGTCGCGATCGTAATTTTAATCGGCCGCGTAGCCGTTCTCAAACAAAAGAATTTGAACAGTGCTGGTATCACTACAAATTCGGGAAAAAGGCTCAAAAATGTTCTCCTCCATGTAATTTTTCAAAAAACGACAACGGCGAGGTGTAGAGGCGACTACCGCCACGCCGTATACTTCTCGTCGCCTTTTCGTTCGCGACAAACGTAGCAATGTCCGTTATTTGATCGACACTGGTTCTGATATATGTATTATACCAGCATCAAAATCTCAAAAACGGCATCCACCGAAAATGACACTTTCTGCCGCAAATACATCGCCTATACAAGTATATACCTCTCAGACTCTCTCTTTAGATTTTGGTTTGAGGAGAATTTTCAAATGGTCATTTTTGGTTGGGAATGTTTCAACCCCAATCATTGGAGCTGATTTTTTATATAATTTTAATTTAGTTCCTGATTTAAATAAACAAATGTTGTTAGACTTAAAAACTAATCTTAATTGTCAATGCATTGTGCGTAATAGTTATGTTCACTCTGTTAAAACAGTAACAGGTGACACTATTTACCATGAACTTTTAAAAAAATTTCCTGACATTACTAAACCTCCTCGTCCCGATCAGGAGATTAAACATTCAGTTGTTTACCACATTCAAACTACAGGACCTCCTGTAACAGCAAAAGCTAGGCGTCTTGCACCTGATAGACTGCGTATTGCTAAAGCTGAGTTTCAAAATATGCTCGAGTTAGGTCATGTGAGACCTTCAAAAAGTAATTATGCTTCGCCTTTGCACATGGTGCCTAAAAAAGACAGTAACGAGTGGCGGCCTGTTGGCGATTATCGTGCACTTAATGCGAAAACAGTAAAAGATAATTACAATGTTCCAAATATATTAGATTTTACTGCCGAGCTCCATGGTACCAAAATTTATTCGCATATTGATCTGGTAAAGGCTTACCACCAAATTCCAATTAACCCAGAAGATGTGCACAAAAGCGCAATTATTACCCCTTTTGGTTTGTTTGAGTTTACACGAATGCAATTCGGTCTTTGCAACGCAAGCGCAACATTCCAGAGATTTATGGATAAAATCACTCGCGATCTCCCATTTGTATATGTTTTCGTTGATGATGTTCTTGTCGCATCCCGTTCTGAAGAAGAACATCTCGAGCATCTTAAAATCTTATTCGGGCGTCTGCAGGAATATGGATTAAGCCTAAAACCATCTAAATGCATTTTTGGAGTTTCCTCTATTGATTTTTTGGGTTTCAGAGTTTCTGAATCTGGCATAAAACCTTTACCAGATCGCGTCGATTGTATCTTAAAATTCCCACAACCAAACACCCTCACGCAATTGAGGCGTTTTCTTGGCCTATATAATTTTTATAGACGGTGCATACCAAAAGCAGCACACATTTTAGCTCCTCTAAATAAATTTTTAGAAGGAATAACCAACTCTAAAAAAGATAAAAAACGCTCGGGTAAAAATTCAGAGAACACAATTCAATGGACTGAGGAGGCTGAGCAATCTTTTTCCGAGGCAAAACAAGCTTTAGCAAATGCAACTCTTTTGCGTCATCCTATTCCCAGTGCAAAATTGAGCCTTTGGATTGACGCAAGTGATAAAGCCATCGGCGGTTCTCTCATGCAGCTCAACAATAATGAATGGGAACCTATCGCATTTCTTTCGGTGAAACTAACCAAGAGTCAACAAAAATGGTCTGCATACGATAGAGAACTTCTCGCCATGTACACCTCGGTCAAACGTCTCCGCCACATGCTTGAAGGAAGGAACTTTATAATTTACACTGACCAAAAACCCCTGATATATGCTTTTAAGCAAGATCCAGACAAATGTAGTCCACGCCAATGGCGACACCTTGATTTTATTTCGCAGTTCAGCACAGATGTGCGCCATGTAAGTGGCGTCAACAACATAGTTGCAGATGCTCTTTCACGAATAGAAGTTAATCAAGTTTCAAATTCCTTTTTAGATTTTGAGACTTTTGCAAGAGCTCAACAAGATGATATAGAGCTAGAGAATTTTCAAAAAGATGGCAAATCTTCACTTATTTTACAAAGCATGCCATCACCAGTTTCCGCTACAGAGCTTGTATGTGACACATCTACAGGTTCTCCTCGACCATTTGTACCTAACAATTTTCGTAGGACTATTTTTGAGCATTTTCACAACCTAGCTCATCCAGGTGTTGCAGCATCTTTAAAACTTATATCCTCAAGATATGTATGGCCCAATATGTGCAAAAATATCAAAGAATGGGTCCAAAGCTGTCATGCCTGTCAGCGTTCAAAGGTTCATAAACATACAAAAACACCCTTAGGTACTTTCGCTTTACCAGATGCAAGATTCGCACATATTCATATAGATTTAATAGGGCCCTTACCCCCATCAGAAGGACAAGTGTATTGTCTCACTATCATTGATCGATACACTAGATGGCCAGAGGTAGTACCCCTAGCAGACATCACAGCTGAATCAGTATGCCGTGCAATATTTCATGGCTGGATTTCTCGATTTGGATGTCCTGCAACAATCACAACCGACCAAGGGCGTCAATTTGAATCTGCTCTTCTTAAAGAGTTAACAAAGTTTCTGGGCACAAATCGAATTCGCACCACATCATTTCACCCAATCTCAAATGGCTTAGTCGAACGTTTCCATAGAGTTTTAAAAAGTGCATTAAAAGCCCATGAACACACCAAGTGGACTGAATCTCTACCTGCTGTTCTTCTCGGTCTCGAGCAGCAGTGAAAACAGACATTAACTCTTCCAGTGCAGAATTGGTATATGGCATGCCCCTTAGGCTGCCAGCTGACATGTGTACAGAAACACCATCAACAGTACCATGCAACTTCGCCTTTGTACAGCAATTAAGGGACAAAATGAATAGTTTAAAACCATTGTCTACTTCTGCCCATGGGACTTCAAAAATTTTTGTGCACCCTCGCTTGAAGGATTGCAGTCATGTGTTCCTTCGAGTTGATAAAGTTACTCCATCCCTTTCTCAGCCTTATACAGGGCCACATGAAGTCCTAGCAAGATCTGATAAACTCATCACTATTGATGTGAATGGAAAAAAGAAGTGCGTTTCTCTTGATAGAGTTAAGCCAGCATTTATTTCCAATGATTCATGTGTTCCTAATAGTGATTTTGTCAATGGTACAGATTCACCACCAGCTGATCCTCCTACTGTGACAAACCACCAACAGACTAAATCAGGTAGGCGTGTAAGATTCCCAAAGAGACTCATTACTGAAATAATATAAACTCTAAACCTCCGAACTATGACTAATATAAACTTTTAATGCGAACTTTTATTTCACATACATTCCTTCAAACATTATTTCTGTATATATATTGAAATTTCAATCCTGCATTTTATTTCGCATCTATTTCAAATCAATGCTTTTATATGTGTATGTAGTTCATGTTTTTCTTCAGCATGCCATAAATTCTGTAGAAAATTGTGTTGCATGAGCATACCACATGTCGTTCTGTCATTTCTCTCCATCACTGGGGGGAGACTGATGTAGTGATCTATTCAAAAGTCTTGTCACTAGATGGCAGTACCATGCAGTCTTACCTGTTAACATTCTCGGCCGCTAGGGTTCGTGCGAATGGCATAGTGTGTGCTCAGGCAACAACCAGTTCGTATGTTGGCGTGCAGGTGTTGTGTTTGTTTTGTTGATTGTTAAGAATAAATATGTTAAGTTGATTTCAATCTTTATGCGTCATTGATCGTACAAGTCACAGACAACCAACTAAAACATAAACACTTTTCAACTTTGTTGGAGTGTATTAAAACACTAACAACATCATTTTTATTATGATAAAAACGTTGCTTACGTAATTACAGAGACAATTTAAATGCTTGGACATTTAGAGTCACGTTAATTTACCTGGAGCAATCATAAACAAATATTAAACGAAATTTCAGTTTATACAATTTTCGGTACTGTAAATTTTTAAACTTCTGAACATCGCACATTTTCAATTTTTACGCCGTCGTATAAAGAAAAATCATGCGTTAAGCATAGATTATGAAGCCCTTTCCAACACATCCTGAAATCGTTAACGAAACTTCGTATCCAGGTAAATAAGGTGTTACGGCCCATAGCCAATTATGTGTTTTCCAATACTTTTGAACAGCCCTGTATTTCATCTGTCGGTTGATATATATACTATATAATGAGGGAATTTAGTTTAGCAAGAAAATGCCTAATTAGTTGAAATATTTATTTCAGCAATTTATACTAGCAGATAGAAACATACTTGAATACTTTTCTTTAGCCCTGTAGTTTACCTAGAACCTTTATTACAAGGGTTTTTTTTTTGGCTAAAATTTAGTTCAAACAAAAATAATCTTTAAACTACTTAAATTACATTTCCAGAAATTATCATCTATACGCTACCCTGTATCCAGCTCTTTGCGTGACCTTGTATATCATTTTATCTATATTCTACAACCATTTCGTAATAAACTGAGTGCAGTTCAATGTAAAAAATGCATAACGTATTTAATCATATTCAGCAACTTTTGAGAGCACTTTTGTGTAACCCTGTATATCCAAAAAGTGAAACAATTAGCATTGATACACATCATATAATGTGCATACACTTAGAGAAACTTAAAAGTGCATATCATTATTTAAAAATACATTTATCCATCCAACACCATCATCCATAATATACAGTACTTTGGGTAGAATATACTATTTGAAAATTCTGTGTGTCCCTGTAAATGTTATGCACATCATATTATGCGTGAAATAATCCATATTAAGTCTCTGCAGCGTATATCAGTTTGATTATTACATGAAATCGCTTGTCATAAATTAAAACATGCGCAATCAATTCTCCCTCTTTATGATTATGTAATGGAATTCTTTTGTGTGGCCCTGTAAATGAAAAATAACTATTCTATTCGCTGCATATTTTTCTCCAATGCATATTTTAGTGCAATTCGTACAGATATAAAAATTTGAATATGTTTGACTGGGTGAAACATCTTTAAAATCTATTTGAAACGATCCCCCCCCCCCCCACACACACAGGGCGTAATGTAACATAAAACTTTTAATTAAAAAATTAAAATTAAAAAATTACTTTTAAATGCAACTTGTTTGAAATCTGTATTAGTCGAAGAGCCGACAGCACAAATGTTATAGAACACAAGAAAAAAAAACTTTATTTTATGGAAGAATAATATAAGGGGATCAAATGATTCATGTCTGCCAGAAATGAAGTGGTGCATAAGCCAAAAATTAATACCACCAGTGGTTTATTCGTAGGTTTAGCATTATGTTTACCGTAGAATCAAAAGTATGAAAACATGGAAAACTTGATGCATGAAAACACAATGCTTAGCTTACGAGTCAACCACTAGTGGTATTCATTTTTGGCTCATGCATCACTTCGCTTCCTGCAGACATGAATCATCAGATTCCTCTATTACTACTCTTCCATAAAATAAAGTGTTTTTTCGGTACTACTAGGTTATCCCGTCGACCAAAATACAATCGCCAAATTATAAGATTAAATACCAATAATGGATGATCGTGAATGTCAATTCAATAACATTAAATACGATACACGTGTTTAAAACGTCACTAAGTGATTTTTATTTCGATTTTTATTTGAATTTTTATTAATATTCTACTAATTATTTGTTTTTGTGTTTGTTATTTGAAATAAAAATTACGTCAATTTGTATAATTTGGCTATTAGTTTGGCGATTCGTATACTTTGGCGAAATCGGTCGATGGGATAATTACCGTTTTTTCTTGCACTCGTTGACATAGGGTTTTGTGCTGTCGGCTCTTTCGACTATATTTAAATTTGTTTTTGAGTGAATAATTTTTTTGTAGTTTTAATACTTTTGTTGTCACCGTGGCAATAGAAGTATTCCCTTTCTAGGTATTAAGCATGGACCAATCATAAAACGAAAAAGTTGCGGAATTCAACCAATAAAAAGATTTAGACATACTTCAGATTCCCAACTCTTTACCGAGGACAAGAACTATTTTCCAAATAATTAATAAAAATGGAAATAAAATATAGCTAGATGGGCACATCTATGTATAGGCAATTCTTCGGCGATTACTTGCGGTTTTTTTTTTTTTTTTTTTTTTCCAAGATACGTTGATGACATTTGTGTTTTTCGCGAGCTTTTTGACAAAAATTTGCTTTTTTTCGAGATTTTTTGACGAAGTTCGTTTCTTATCGCGATCTTTTAACAGAAAACTATGTTTCCCCCTTTGGTCCTTTGACAACATTTGAGTTTTTTCCGCGATTCTTTGACGAAATTCGTTCTTTTTCTTACAATACGTTGGGAAGTTTCGCATTTTTTTTAATCCTTTGACGAAAGCTGCGTTCTTTTTTCATGATCCTTTGATGAAATTTGCATTTTTAACAGATTCTTTTGAGAAAATCGCGCTTTTTTGATGAATTTCGTGTTGTTTTCGCGATCATTTGGCAAAATTTACATTTTTTTCGCGACCCTTTGACGAAATTTGCGTTTATTTCCTTTAAAATATTTTTAAAAAATTTGCACCTTTCGCGATTCCATGACGAAATTGGCTTTTTCTGCATTAATTTAAAGAATTTCGTTTTTTTTTCACCATCCTTTTGATAAAATTCGCATTTTTTGCGGTTCTTTGAAAAAGTTCAATTATTTTTTGTCAAAATTTGTAGACATGACCAATTTCTTAAATTTTTCAAAAATTATGAACAGAAATCCATGAAAATTTATGAAATTTCTTTCCCGTGAGCAATTGATGAAATTTGGAGTTTTTTCGTACCCGATTGGTGAAGCTCGCTATTTAAAACTTTAAGGACTATTACATTCGTGGAAAATTTCCAGTATTTTTCATTCCTTGAAAACGAATACTTCTTTTTCCATCACTTTTCTTTCCTTAAAAATGAATACTTTTTTCTCCAGCCTTTTTTGCTTTCGTAATTACATAAATACATATCACTTATAGTCGATGTTCAGTCCGTCCGTCTGTATGTCCGTTTGCATAGAACAATGCGAAGACTAGTCAACCGAATCGTTTGAAATTTAAAATGTGTAATTGTTGCATAATTTTGTTGAATCCTTTTAAATTTTATGAAAATCGGGCGTATAGTAGTTCAATTACAGAAACAATCAAAATATTCTGTTACGATACGGCTTTTTGTATGGGTTTTTCTGGGAAAAATCGAATTGCAGTGAAATCTGTGGACAAAAAAAAAAAAAAAAAAAAAAAAAAATTCCAGTCTGAATTGTTTTATTGTCTTAAACAGGAACATTTCATGGTCGTAACCGAAAGAACACATACATATTACACCTGGCCACCTGCCTGAAATGGAATATTTTTTGTGCTGTAGCAATTTCGCTTTACATTGAAGTTGACATGGAATAATAAGTAAAGTAAAACAAACGGTCATCTAGATAATGATATAGTTCATAAAAAAAAAAAAAAAAAAAAAAAAAAAAAAAAAAAAAATCCTTCTAGAGTGGAATGGAAAATAGCATACTTAACTGCAGCAGCTTATCTTTAATAATGTATTATGTGCAGAAATTTTTACTTGCTATAAATCCTTGAGTCAATTGCATGCTATTTTTCTTTTCTTTTTCTTTATGTACGTATATATGTTATACGTATAACGTACAGAATGAAAATTTTTTTTGTACTTTACTTTATTAGGTGTTCAGTACTCATTTACAGCAATATTCCTAAGTAAGACGAAATCGCTAGAGAAAAGGCCGGACATAGCCTTATAAACCGCTCCGTGTAAAGTTAAAAAATTGTGCCCGTATCGTAGGCGTAGAGTTGTATGAGATCTTTCCATGTTACCTTACTAAATTAAAACACATTATTATTATTTCAAAATTTTCGAATAATATGATGTCTTCAAAACTCGTTTTATAAAAAATAAGAGATCTTATAAGATTTCTTTGAAGTAGAATATCAGTGTGGTGACTGTTTTTCTTCTGTTTTATTCTACGGCGTTTATATGTGTATGTTTAAAACCGATATTGAATTTTATTTGTTCTCGAATTTGTGAACCATACCTTGTCATCTCTTCTCATAATCAACAGATGGCAGCACTAAACATCTCTGTGCGCAAAGCTCAATAATCGGTACGTAAACGGCGCACAGTGTGGTATTTTGCGGAAAAACCTGGCCAAAATTATTTAAATTATTTTGTGCGTTCTATAGCAGATAAAATGCTTTAAGGAAACGTAAAATATATTATTATGATAGAAACAAATCATTTTTCGAATAATTTACGCAAGTTATTGTCCTACTACCCACCATTCGTTCGAGCATAATCTTCCATGTCATCTTCTTCAGAATCGTTCGAAAACTAGATTCTGGCAATAACAACTCTTAAATAAAGATTGAAACAAAAAAGTAAGCCATTAAGTACATTTTTATTGCAGTCTATGAGCAAGTCTTTTCTTAAAAAGTTTTGACTATATGAACGAAAATGCATGTTGCGGGCTTCAGCCGCCATCTCTGATAGCTGCCGAATTGGGTGGTATGCATGTTCTTTAATAGTAGCTCCGTGATTCAAAATTTTGTGTAATGTGTGTGACACTGGGTCCCAACCGTAAAGATTTACACAAAGGTTAGAAGTGTTATTCGAAATTTCTTGAAATTTTTTAGTATCTATTTTATAATAGACATCTAGAATAGCTTTTAAATAGTGCATAAATTTTATTTCAATTCCTGTAATTTAAGCTGATGTTTCTCAATTTGAAAAAACTTTTTTTTGAGGTATTTCAGAAACCAGCTTTTGCAATGTGTACCAGTATCGCATCTCAGTTTAAAACATGCCTTGCATTAGATTTTTTCTTTTATTGACAGTCTTTCTCATTTTTGCTTCTTCCTAACCATTTTTTTATTGGAAGCTTTTTAATTATAAACAAGATGTAAAATTGACTCGAAAAACCTGATTCTAACATGGAATATTGAAAGATCGAATTTCAAAGAATCAGGATCAATGTCTTTAATTATTTTTAGCTTAAAATCTTTTTTATGATTGCAAATATAGCATCGCATCGATGAATTGATTGCTAGTAATAGCATTGCAAATTTTAGCATCGACACTAAGCACTAATTTGAATTGAACTTGTAATAAATAATGGCTGTGAGGATCTTTGTATTTATTAAGTTTTGTGCTTGCTGTTCAATGTATTTTACCCCCTCTTGAATCATGTCATTATTTTCATGAATGAATCTTCTTAGTATGAGAAAGCAAAAGCGTGGCTATGAAGATACAGGGTTCTGCCACTATACTTTTGAAATCCATTTATTTGCTTATTAATCTCAAAGAAGCTAAAGAGTTTTTGAAAGTGTTTGAGTCATTGAAATGTTTAAGTCATGTTTGAGTCAAAGGGATTTTCAGACTTTTGTTTAAATATTTGTTGTGGAGATCTGTCGCAACCCCATTTTCAGAGGAGTTCTAAACTTATCAATACTGCTTCACTTGCTGTTGTGAAAACATTTTCTATGTATTAACAAAATCTTTGAGTAAAGTGATCTAAAAGATTTTAAAGTTTTACTTCCGCCCTGTTTTCAGTAATGAAGTTATCTTTTTGATAAAATTGTTCCTTAGCTCTCTGAAGAAGTATATAGTGAGGACATACATATTTATTAAATGTTCGGGTGGTATTAAAACGATTGTATGTAAAATAGTTAAATCTGCTGCAACAAACATGGCCAAAGCCTCAGTTGGTAATAACTTCAATGTACTTAGGTTGAGCTCTACGACAAAGAATTAAACTTTTTTCGATATTTTGCTGCCCTTGTTGGCCTAAATGCAATGTCTTTAATAATTTGTGAAACATTCGCATGCCCTGCAACTTTTTTGCTGAGTTGAACTGCAATTGTTTTTGGCTAATTTCAGATTTTAATTGTTTCATTTTATATCTCTTACTTCTGCCAATAGAATTTTTAAACTATTTTGCTGGGTGCAGAGTTTCTCTACTATCCTTATAGAAAAATAAAGCGTTCCTTTCAGTCATTCTTCATTGTTTTCACAAAAACATTGTTCAGTGAATCCCAAAGAAGCTCATTTTTGTAACTTTCTTACCTCGTTAGTGAGTAAAGAACGCAATTCCTTATGGTTGATTTAAAATATATTATTCAAAAAGATAACAGATAATTCAAATATTACAAACTCTTGATATAAAACCAAAATGTTGCATTATTTACAAAAAATCATTTAGTCCGCGTTCTGGATGTACGATCAAAAAACGTTTTACTTAAAGGAAAAAAAAAAAGAAACATTCAACTACTTAAAAAAAAAGGATTTTTACCCTTCAATTTGCAGATTTATCATCTGTACACCAAAGAGTATTCAGTAGGAATAAAAAACAACAGTATATATTAAATGTAAACAGTTAATAAATTTTTTAAAGTTTAATAAAGTAAAAAAACAGCTTTTCAGAAACCTTTTTTTGAAATTTTGTTTTACTTATTAAAAAATGAGGGGGGGGGGGGAAATCGGGGCAAATTTTATTTCATATCTTTTAATTAGAAGGTCTATACATAATGAAAACACAAGAGTTCTTGCTGAACTCAGTTTAACTCCCTATTAAAATTATGATTTTATCTAAAATATTTAAACCCAAAAAATCTATGGTTTCAAACTTGAAAATCATAATGAACATGTACTGTATTTACAAAAAATATTTATGTACAAGAAAGTATATACCTTCGTCTTTAAAACTGTAAAATGTTTCTGATGTTAGACTTAAAATAGTTTTTTTAGACATTCGATAAAATGATGCATAGATCAGAAGCATAAAATGAGAAATGCAAAATCTATGACTTCCAAGTAAAATACCAGACAATTGGAGAGTCTACAGAAAGAAATGAACCCTTTATCATATGCATCCCCAGATAGTCCTCTTATACCAACCAGAAAATGATCAACTGAATGCGAAATTTAAAATTTTGACTTTTGGCCAGCTTTTTGAGTGAAATACCACACTGTGCGGCGTTTGGAGGCGCTGATCCACAGCCAACTTCAGTACTAGGCATTAAAGCTTTTGCTTGTTATGGCAGTGGTTTAAGACTGAGTTCATGACGTCAGATCTCTGCCGACCCAATCTTGTAAGAAAGCCGTCCTGGCAAGGGCCTTACAAACAAAAGCTGTTTCTGCCGATTGGATCGGCGCTAAATTATGTGATGCGATGAAATGAACTCCGTCCTAACGACCAGGAGCTTTCTTGGCCTATAATAAAGTTTCCCGTGGCTGATCGCAGCTTTCGGTACAGGAGAATCGTCTCTTTAATGTCCCTCCAACTCAGTCTAAAGTGCCATTGAAATAATTTTTTATTGTAAATGTGTTTGAAATCATTGGATATTCAAATTGGGGGTAATTTCATTTGGAAATTTAACAAAAAATACAATTATCACACAAAATCTCAAATTCATCACAAAAAAATCATTACTAACAAATTAAAAATTACATGTAATGCGATGTGTACAAATGAGATTTTCCTGAAGGAAGAAGTTATATCTTTCCTCCACCAGATGGCGGTTTCGAACGCTTGAATCGGAATTTCTCCGGGAAAGATTTCTGTGGCTCCTTAGGGGTCAATGCTTTTGTTTTCACCATTGATAACACAAAATCTCAAATCTTCCGGGGTGCCCCCGGACATCTCTTAAATTAAATATTGGTTAACTAGTTGATTCACGGTTGAAATCAAAGTCGAGAAACCTTAGGTTGGGAAATCTAATCGGCCATTTAATAGACCGAATTGTTGGAATTCACCAAAAACTTCAGAGCCGCGACTGCTCGACCTTGGGTTATTTAACCAAAAGTTGAAAATATTTAGTTGATTAACTAAAGCAATCGCATGACCTAGTAATCACCTCTGGAAGTTCTATCCTGGCTTGACGTCATCTTTATCTTTTTTTTTTTCAATAACGAAATTAAAGGCGTATTGGACATGCATACTTATCATGTTTAATTTTTAAATAAAACATCCTTACAAATAAATTTGGAATTGACGCTTTGATTCGATGATTTTGTTCGTTCACAAAACTATGTTTTGCGTTATAATAAAATACGTAAAAAACAGTTACCGTCAACTGGGGTAACTTTGGCCTAAGGACGAAAAAATATTAAATTTGCTATATTTTCTACATCGCTTGGGTTATCAATAAAAATGTGTCCTCGAAATTGGTAGCATTAGCTTTAGACTAGCAAATAATTCGCCATGTTTTCACTGGGGCAGATCCAGTCAAATAAAAACATGTGAAGGCAGTGAGAATTTATAGCTTTTAAAATTTTAGTGTGCCAAGCTGTAAATCAATTCATTTGGACCTTGGTAATAGTAAGTACGTGTTATTATAATCGCATTAGTGTAGATCAAGGCTTAATGAAGGATAATGCGTTGTCTTTCCTGAGATAAAAAGTAAAAGTGTTTTTCTAGATGGGGTAACTTTGACCCATTATTCGGTAATATTGGTCTGACCAATTATTAGTTTTGTGCATACTTCCTGTCAATGCATAAAATATGTTATATTTGAAGGGGAGCTTTTTGTTAATTTTAAACCAGGGTTGGAAAAAAATAAAGATTTTTTTTAAAATCGGATTTATTTGATTTAAATCAGATTTTTTTATTTAAATCGGATTTATTTGATTTTTTTAGAATCCTATTTTTAATTATTGTGCTTTTATGTTTTTGCAATACCTGGAGCAGTTTTTTTTTATAATAAATAACTAAAAAAGAATAAATAATATTTATAATTTATAAAAATAATATAAGAAATATTTATATAGTTAAGGAAATACTATATACTAGTTACTGATTGGTACTAAAAATTAAACATCAAGGCCTTCATCTAAAGCCATTCTACTATTTTGTAACTGAATTGTGCACACTAAATAAGAAATAAATTTAAATATGTTGTAAATGAATAGAAAATGGCAATATTTAAAAAACAAATTTAAATATTCATTTAGTGCAATCTATTTATTAAGGGTGTTCTCAACTGCTCCGCTCAACAAGGGCAAAACGGTTTGGCACATTTATAAATTCATTTTTTAACGGAAAGCTATCAAATTGGAAGGTCTGACTGTGGAAGCGGTTTTGAATCGAACTTATTTTTCCATTTTATGATAGTTAATTACCTAAGCTATTTCGATCACGTGATCATCCTTTTTCTCCTGCTTTTCGACCAGTTTTTCTACTTTCGTCGGGAAATGTATTCAAAAACATCAACTTTGAAGGCTTGTATTTTTAAAAAAACAGAAAATTGAGTGCAATTGTACAGTTTCTGAATAACAACACCTGCTATTTTCATGCATTTCCAAACAAAAATAAATTAATGCATGTATCACAAAGTGGCCCTTTTTGATTTAAGAACACCCTTAAGGGATAAAAATAGCAATTAATTCAATATTTTTTAAAGCAAATAGGAATAAATCAGGGATTAATTGTTTGAACAGAAATTTAAAAGCTATATCTACTCATAATTTATTACGAAGGCTTGAATGAACTAGTCCAAAAGAAGAAAGTTGTCTTTCTACTCCAGCAGATGAAGCCACGGCTATTGTTAATTGGTAAATAAATTCAATTTCAGTATCGCTGATTCTCTCTTTACCTCCCATTACATAAAAGGACTTCCACTAGTCATAATCTGTCATAACATCAGAAACTTTTTTCTCAAGCAATGGTAATTTTTGAAATGGGCCAATTTTTTGCTTGAAAATATGCTACAGTGATGAGAAGATTTGGACAATTTTCTTTAATGAATGGCAAACCTTCATTATTTTCTCTACAATAAGTGAAATTTCATTTTGATTTAAAACAGAGGGACGTAATAAAACTCCAGAAAAATGACAGACATTAATAGATTGTTCATATCTAGCTTTAAATTTTGTAATTCTATCATTATCTAATACATTTTCTAACTTTTTATCCAAATTTTCCTTTGATATATGTATTCATGTGATATTGCAAAAAGTTGATTTAAATCAAAGGATTTTTTTAAAAAAATCAGTTGATTTAAATCTAGATTTAAATTTTGATTTAAATCAGTTGATTTAAAAAATATATATGTTTATGAAAACAGACATTTGTGCTAATACAAACAATAATTTTGGTGAAAATTCAGCCAGCGTATTAATTCAACTGAACCAAACAAGAAAACTGTTGGCAAAGATGACCGCAGAGTTGCAAATTTTGTGCTTGTGCTGTTCTAGACAGTCCAAATTGAGCAATTGTCGTAAGTTTCGTAATAATTTTTTTATTAAAATATATGGTAATTTACTTTTTTTTAGCATGTTTCACTTCTCACACTCTCTCCTCCGTCTTTTTCAATAGGGTAAAATTGGTCCACGTCATATTGTAGGCTCAATGACATTCGTTTCAACACTTCATTTACATTGGCACAAAACTTTCAAAACACTTTATGGTTAAAAAAAAAAAAAAAAAAAAAAAAAATCATTTTTGACAAATTTATAATAAGGGTGTAGTTCCATACATTCTTAACAAACACAAACAAACAAAAAAATAAATAAAATAAATAAAAAATAAATAAATAATTAAATAATAATAATAAATAATAAATAATAATAAAATAATAATACGATACTAAATTTTTACGCAAAATAAGAGAATGGAGATGCTGAACAGACTTGAAACAGAGAAATTTGGGCCAAAGTTACTCCAACTGACAGTACTTAATATAAATAAATAAATATATATATATACTATATATTTTAAAAGAGGACCGAAAACATTCTTAATGTAGTAGCGAAATTATAAATAAAATCATCTGAAAAGTATCTTTTTAAAACAAAAAAATTATTTGAAGTATACGAAGTATATAATTAAAAAAATTATTATTATTTTACTATAAACAATTGACCACATTTGTGCAATACTAAAAAAAAAAAAAAAAAATCCTGAATGAAACAAATATAAACGGTGTGGTGAGAGAATTGAAATCTAATAAAAGTTCTTTTTCTTTTTATTATTTTTAAAAAAAGAGGATCGATAAATCATATTATCGATTTGGGACCTTATTTCTATTTGGATTCACTAGATAGCGCCAACAAAAATATTCAGTAATGCTAAAAGCATTGACTTCATCACAAATGAATACACCTTTCGTTTCATAGAGCTAAAATTTTCAAAAAGAAAGCGAAAAATTCAAGTGACATATACTTTTATAATAACATTTTTCATAATTAGCGTCTCGTTTAATTAATAAATACTGTGTAAGAGAGAGGAGGGGGAAATAATGTTAAAATTTGGCCATGCAGTTTTTGCTGATAGGTGGTGACACCATAGATGGAACACTGTTAAAAATCTGTACCAGTTGCTGCATCGCCGCTCCACTTCATCGCTTTTATATAATACTTCTATTCTGACCAATAAGAAAGCTCCATAATACAAGGAAGTAACCGCTGACTATAGAAGTGTTGAAATGACGCTGTAACAAACAGTACATATTTTAAACAGTGTTGGCTGTCGATAGATGCTTCTATAATAGGTTCTGTAATATATCATATTTTGATACTGTCCTTTTAACTGTTGTTGTGAATTCTAAGACGGCAGATATAGTATTTCCTTTTAAAAAACAAAAGTATTATCACGTAAATTTAAAAAGAGAAAGGAAATTTTAGTGAAAATTACATCTGATTTAAACGATACATTTACATGTTTTAATTAATTTTTTTTTCTTATATCTCGGTTTGAAAAATACCAACAGACAAAAACTCTGTTATTTCACTGTTTAACTGATCTTATTAAATCAAACATGTAAATAGTCAGTAGACGTTTAACAGTTGCTGATTCCACCTTAAAATGCCTTAATCAAAGGGAAATGAATGGAAACAACGACAACAAAACGGCGCTCACGGTTACGGTTATAGTTACAGAAACTCGAAAATTTCCAATGGCAACACCCATTTTTTTCATCGCAAAATGCTCAGCGCATGCGAAAACCATAAAGAGCATTGGAACCGTACGTGTAACGCAAGAAACGGACATGTTATGCACGCACAAAAAACCATGTGGTCATGTGGAACTCACACCCATGTGGAAAATGTGTAATCAAAATAAAAGTTTTAATTTCTCCGATCTGTATTGTAATCAGAGATTAGTGTACTGACTGTGTCATATGCAAATTTCCTCTTTGCTCGAGTTTTTTCTATGGGGGGGGGGGGGAGGATTTGCAGAACAGCAGAACATTTTGTTGCCGTTCACAGAATCTCTAGTTCATACCTCTGAATAGCTATATCTGAAATTTCACCTCGATCGGTTGAGCGGACTGGCCGCTAGAGCTCCATATATCGGCAAAGATTTTTTATGACCACCCTGTATATATATATACTTCAATGTTTCGCAATATAGTAAAAGTTGATCTAATTAGCGTGTTTTTAGAGTGTGGTGTCTCAACAGAGGTTTACGAGCCTAGTTCGTGGGGGTCAGAGCGCCGAGTTTTATTTTTAAAAAATGATTTCAAGGTCATTCAGCAGTTGTGGCAATCTTAGTAAAAAGCCCATCCACCGCGACAAGGTGTTACCACATCGGATGGGGTCGGTTTTTAATTGTCCTGAGGCCAAAAACCGTAGAAAAAGCAAAAACAAATCGGTTTTTAATTGTCCTGAGGCCAAAAACCGGATAAAAAGCAATGGATTCAGGGTTGTAAAAATCTGGGCCCCAGCGAACAGATTGTCACCACTAAATTTTATAGCTTTTCTTCGCTTAAATTTTTTAGCATTCTTGCAAAAAATTTAGACGCAAAATAACTGCAAAAATTTAGTGGTGAAAGACTTCCCGCTGGTGCCTTGATTTTTACATCTCTGAACGAAGAAATTGGTTTTTAACTGTCCTGAGGCCAAAAACCACATAAAAAGCACAAACAAATCGGTTTTTAATTGTCCTGAGGCCAAAAACCGGATAAAAAGCAGTGCATACAGGGTTGTAAAAATCTAGACCCCAGCGAACAGATTGTCACCACTAAATTTTATAGCTTTTCTTCGCTTAAATTTTATTAGCATTCTTGCAAAAAATTAAGACGAAAAATACCTATAAAAATTTAGTAGTGAAAGACTTCCCGCTGGTGCCTTGATTTTTACATCCCTGAACGAAGAAATTGATTTTTAACTGTCCTGAGGCCAAAAACCACATAAAAAGCCCAAACAAATCGGTTTTTAATTGTCCTGAGGCCAAAAACCGGATAAAAAGCAGTGCATACAGGGTTGTAAAAATCTAGACCCCAGCGAACAGATTGTCACCACTAAATTTTATAGCTTTTCTTCGCTTAAATTTTATAGCATTCTTACAAAAAAATTTAGACGAAAAATAACTATAAAAATTTAGTGGTGAAAGACTGCCCACTGGTGCCTTGATTTTTACATCCCTGAACGAAAAAAATGGTTTTTAATTGCCTGAGGCCAAAAACCACATAAAAAGCCCAAATAAATCGGTTTTTAATTGTCCTGAGGCCTAAAACCGGATAAAAAGCAATGGATACAGGGTTGTAAAAATCGAGGCCCCAGCGAACAGATTGTCACCACTAAATTTTATAGCTTTTCTTCGCTTAAATTTTATAAGCATTCTTGCAAAAAATTAAGACGAAAAATACCTATAAAAATTTAGTGGTGAAAGACACATCGCTGGTGCCTTGATTTTTACATCCCTGAACGAAGAAATTGGTTTTTAACTCTCCTAAGGCCAAAAACCACATAAAAAGCCCAAACAAATCGGTTTTTAATTGTCCTGAGGCCAAAAACCGGATAAAAAGCAATGGATACAGGGTTGTAAAAATCGAGGCCCCAGCGAACAGATTGTCACCACTAAATTTTATAGCTTTTCTTCGCTTAAATTTTATAGCATTCTTGCAAAAAAATTAGACGAAAAATAACTATAAAAATTTAGTGGTGAAAAACTTCCGGCTGGTGCCTTGATTTTTACATCCCTGAACGAAGAAATTGGTTTTTAATTGTCTTAAGGCCAAAAACCACATAAAAAGCACAAATATATCGGTTTTTAATTGTCCTGAGGCCAAAAACCGCGGAAAAAGCCTTTTAGTCATACTGCTGCCTTACAGTTTTTTTCTGGGTACCTATATTGTTAAATCACTAAAAATCCACATTTAAACACACAATGAATAAAGCAATTGTAACTTAATAAGACGTATACGTTTCGTGAATATTAGGACTCACATTGCCAGTGCATAAAAATCAATATATAAAATCAGTATCTCTCCCAACTGCATACAAAAACCTTAGGGTTTTCACCTTTCTTGTAGTTGGAGGAATACCGATTTTATACAATGATATTATACACTGATAATGTGAGTCCTAGTACTCACAAAACGTATATGTCTTATTGTGTTAGTATGGCTTTATTTATTATATATTTAAACATTGATTTTTAGTGATTTAGTTTTTCATATGAGTTTTTATTTGCTGCACTGTTGATTTGCTTGCTGCCAGATTATTGTTTAAAAATAGAATGAGCCCTCTGACGATAATTTATATATTTTTATTCTTCGAATTGATTCTGTGGGGAAAGAAGGATTATACGAGGAGAAAACTATTACGAAAATGTATGAATACTTTAAAAGACGTGAAAAGACATTTAATATTATCGCGGTTTTATTATTTATTTATGCGTCTGATAATGATGGAATTGTGAATGCTGCAAAAAAAAATTCACATTAAAATAACAGTTTCTGTAAAGATCTATAAATTATTATGGAGATAATATTGTTATCTTTTGAGCTGCAAAGAAAATTCAGAACAATAAGCCAAAATAAAAATGTTTTTAATGCATAAAACATCATAATTTTGAAGAATAGTAAGCCAAATAAGATGATTATATGATTAATTCATTTAAAACAGAACTCAATTAATAGTAATTTAGATATTTACAGAATAATAGCCGAATGAGATATTTTAAAAACTAACTTAAAACTAAATACAAGATAAATTAAACTTATACTTACTTTATGCTGCAATAAAAAAAATTAGAAGGAAAACAAGTAAACAGGAAGTAGAATTTCATATCTGGTTCGAAAATAATTTTTAAAAGATGCAATTATGTACAAGCAAAAAAATTATAACTAGCCGTTACCGACAAAAAATATCGAAAAACCTTCTCGAGTGGCTGTGACCATAGTTTCGATTATTCTATGTGTTATTTATAGTATTCAGAATACTGTAACTTCATTCTGTTGACATCATTTCAATTCACTCCCTCCCCCCTTTTTTTCTTGGAGTTCCGTTCTTAAAAATTATAAGCAGAAACATTAAAAGAGAATTCCTGTGTCTGTCCGTCTGTCACAGATATTTTACGCGAAAAGTTCAAATTGAGCTACATATTTATACATTATTAACCTAACACAAATATATTTTGGAAAACCTATGAGGATCTAATTATGTTGAAAAAAGAAATCTTTTATTTGTATGTCGTGTGAGCTATAGCGTGAAAGCTTTCGCACCGCCGAACTCAACAATGCATTTCTTGAAATTGTAGGTATTAGATTTTCAGAGTATCGTCGAAAATGTAATGCATAAAAATGCTCCCCCCCCCGACTCTATTTCTCAATCTACTGATATTTGATATCTCAATTTATCTAAAATGGCTTTATCCAAACTAGCTAACCCGCCCGGCGTTGCCCGGGTCCGTATTAACAATATTAAACGAACTTGAAATTTGTATTATTTTATCATTAACTCGAAACTTGCAGAAATGCATTGTCAGAAATACGTGGCCACTGACTGTTGTTTTTTAAAAAGAACTAATCTATCGCTTCACCGGTAAAAAATATTAATTATTTTATCATATGTGTTTTAAATATCAATATAGAAAATTATTTTAACGTTTTGCTTGAAAATATAACATTCTTTTGTTAATATCTTAAAATCGTCTGCAGTCAGAAATCTATATTTTAGATTAATATTTACGAGTTGGCGCATTGCCAAGATTTGCTTCCTCTGGACCGAGTTGGCGCATTGCCAAGATTTGCTTTCCCCTGTGCCTCAATTATCCTCGGAATTCCTTTTATTTATAGAGATTTTCTGGAAACTTTGAAGTTTTGCAAAAACGAACCCGAAATATCTTAAAGAAATTTATTAATTTTTCAAAATTATTCTTTTTTTTTTGGCCTTAAAAATGTTTTTGAATATCCAAATTCCTCAAATTTAATAAAATACTTACATTAGTGAAAAATACACGCAGACTATTTTAGGTTCTATAATTCTTTATATTAAAAAAAAAAAGCTCACACGATTCAATTATTTGAATGCTATTCTCCGCCCGCTGTATCAAATTTTTTACACATTAAAAAATGTATTTGATTTCTTAAACAGATAAAAATCTAAAGATTAAAGTTCTTTAAATATTCCCAATAAGTGTTTTCTACAAGTGTGTCCAACAGTTTTAAAGAATTATGCTACAAAATTTGACCCCCAATATTGAACTATATTTATTTTAATTGATTTATGGTCCTGCTGTCATATACACATATAGAATACATTTTAAACAAAAACATCATCCTGCTGTGAGAATACTTAAGTTATATCGTTCCTATCTCTATTACTGAAAAAAAAAAAAAAAAAAAAAAAACAACTGTTCTGTTGTTGGTCAATTATTTCGCATCTAGTTGATCAGATGCTACCTTTATGAAACCTATATTTTATCAATTTGGTATTTTTCAGTTATCGAAATGGCTATTGTCGCCAAATATGGGCTCTAAATATTACTGGATAAAGGAACGGTAAACCTGATAATCCACCAAACATTAATTTTTTTTTATTACATATCAACTGCTCATAAATGTTGGTTGATTAGAGTTTAAAGGCGCAAGGTCCCTTTTGGGACATGCTGCGCCAATTACTGCTCATAAGTAGTTATAGTATAAAATAAATATAGCACGACACTTCGTATTTAAATACACTTTTGTAGTAAAAGTTCTACTCTCGCAACTCATCCTGCAGATAGAAATGAAATGATAATGCGAATTTTTACCTTTATTTTTGGACGATAGCTTAGACAAAGTTTCTTACAACACAGTAGTCGGGAGGTAGCGTCGCATAATTGCAATCAATTTTATTGACCTGATATTACTTTTACTTAAATGAGAACTTGTAAATATTTTTCTAATTATTCAAAAATGTAATCTCCTAAAATTGTTAGCATTAAAATGCTTCCAATTTATATGGATAATAGAAAAGTCCAGTATTTTATGCTTTGATATTGTTTTCAATAACGTAAAATCAATGTAACAGTAACATATCTAGATACATAAATTCATAAAAAATTGTCTCAAAAAATAATAAATTTTAAAAGCAAACAAATTATAATCCTGTTTATTTGTGGGGGGAAATGGTCGAAGGCTTGGCGTTTTTAAAAAGGTTTGCGGACTTAAAAGGGTGCAATATGTTGCAGAATGATAAAACGCTGCAGAAATAAAATTGATGAAATATTGCGATTGTTAATGTGGATATTATGAAAATTTCTTCTAACTTTATGCTTTACTTTAATGGTTTGTTTTGTCTATAATAAATAAATTGTTTCTGATTCCATACATTAAATAAACTAAATAAATATTGAAAAAAAAATCCTTGTGCGTATGAAATTATAAATGAGTTGTTAAAATTTCTCCCGGTACATTTTTGTTAGCCGGCCATTTTTGTTATCGCTCATAGTATTTTCCTTCTCCCAGGAAGCAGCGATCATTTTTTTACAAGTGCTAAATTAAAAATAATGCTTTGATGTTGAAATAAAATTTTATGATATATGGTATTATTTTTCATACTTCTATTTTTTTTTTTTTATAAGGAAAACTCGTGTATTTTAAATGTTTTAAATGTACTAAGTTTATTAATTTTTCGGTACTACTTGGTTATCCCGTGACCAATTTCGCCAAATTAATAGCCAAATTACACATATTGACGTAATTTTTATTTTAAATTGCGAAAAAACAAATCATTAGTAGAATATTAATAAAAATACAAATAAAAAGGCGGAAAAAATCATTTAATGACGTTTTAAACACGTTTATCGTATTTAATGATATTGGATGTGACATTTAAAATAATCCGTTATTGGCATTTAATCTTATAGTTTGGCGATAGATTTTTGGTTGACGGGATAACCAAGTAGTACCAATTTTTCTTTACGTCTCATAAATGAAATGAACGGGTAAAATAAATAAATATGAGCAAATGGAATAAATACAAAGCTAGAAATGGCTATGGAAATAATGTTAGGTGATTTAAAACCCGGTACTGGCTAACATAAAAATAACTTTCTTTCTAAACCGAGGTCATTTCATTAATCTCGCCAAGGTCTCTTAAGTATTACTGCTTTTAATCGATAGTTATAATTAAATTACAAAAACAGAAACAGAGACACAATAAAATATCTTAGAGTTTATTATTATTATCTATACTATTTCGCTTAATGAGTTGAACGGATTGCTAAAGCATTACGAATTGGTTGAAAATGAGAGCAATTATTCCCCGTATAAAAGCGATGTAGAATCATGCAATCGTCTGCACAAGTAAAAAAAAATATTTACTGTTAAAAAACTCTGTATGTTAAACCCTTTTATTTGTTTTATTTTCGTTTTAAAAATTAAATATGTAGCTCAATTTGAAATATTTCGAAAGAATAGTATAAGCTGAATCTACTTCCTGTTTACTAAAAAAAAAAAAAAAAAAAAAAAAAAATATTGCCGTACATTTTTTACTTTTTTACTTTGCGAGGAAAACAGCAGAAGAGCGCAGACATCCGCTTGCGAAGAGTGCCCTTCTTCTTTGGCTTGTTTCCTTCTTCCACAGGAGCGCTGGATGGAGCATCAATCTGCAAAGGCAAAGGTGTTAGTGTACGTAGCTCTTCTTTTAGTTCTTCTTCAGCGCTGCTAGCCTCCTGCAATGGCGAAGGAAACGCACTTGCTTCATGAAGGGACGGCTCCACTGCTTCCATTTCGACTACCTCCAATGCCGATGCCGGGACGACACGGTGGAAAATGTCCTGGTCGATCCAAAATCCCTCGTCTTCCTGCGTTTCTTCTTCCCAGCAGTCCTGGAATCTCGGATTAACCGGAACAAGCTGAAAGAAGCAATCAGAAATATCATTAGTGGGCATACTTACGACTGAATCTTTATCGCTTTCACTTCCATCATCTTCTTCACTTTCAGCATTTTCGCATTTTTCATCGCCAATGCGTTGATCTGCCAACATAAAAGAAACTAGAAAAGAAAAACGGTTAGCAAAATAGAATAGCATAAAGTAATACCAAAAGTAAATAAAATCGAATACTTCCATGATTATTGTAGAAATATGAAGCAAAACACCTCAAATTTGCAGCAAAATTTCAAAAAGTTATAAGACTGATTGACAATTGATTTCACAAATAAATGTTTGATAAATGATTGTTGCCAGATAAATTTTACATTTTTTGAAGAATGAGTGTTGCCAGATAGCAAATGCTTTTAATAATAATAATTACGTGCAACAATGACAAAATGTTACTTGAATCGAAATTACCGAAATTAATCTTTGGCGTAAAACTGTAAGCAAGTATAAAGTAAACAGTTTTCTTTACAAAATGTAACATTTTATTTGATTTTACATCTGAATGCGATAATAAAATAACAATTTAAACCTAGATTCGAAGGATAAAAGATTTTATAAAGTGAAGAATTTGAATTTTATTTTTGCTCTATAATTTAAAATTCAATTTGCTTCAGGACAATCCACCCATGCTCAATGCACAATGCTTTTGTCAGTGAAAATGACGTCATTAGAAACATTTTATTTGCATCTATATAAATGAAATATTATTAAACAACTGCGTTAAACGATAATCGAATTTCCTAGTGTTAGAATGATTCCGATTATATATACTATATATATATATATATATATATGTATATATATCTATATTCATAAATGTAAAGAACATTTCTCTCTGAAAAGAAAAACTTCTCTCTGAAAATAACGTCTCTGAAACTAAAAATTTTCAACATGACTGCGTCAGTTTCAGTGGCGGCTCGTCAGGTAGTGCTGCATCAGATCTTTCTTACCACTAAAATTTAACAGAATATTTTATATTATTTGTTTGACAAATTTTGTAGATTAAACAAAACTGAAATAACTATACATTTTTACTGGTGTGAATAAATTGATGCAGCACCTCCTGACGAGCCGCTACTGGTCAGTTTGATGTCATATTTACTAACTTTTATTTCAGTACATAACGACGCAGCGTACCGTTTATTTCACAGAGTTAATGCTGCATATTTATTTTTAAATGTTCGGTATAGATAGAGTAAAATGCTTCTGAAAATTAAGTCTGTTCCATATAATCGTAATGAAAACAATAAAACATTTTTAAACGTTTGCAGGGGTCGGAGCATATAGGACAAATTTTATTATTCTCACCAGTAACTTTTTATATATAATCTTCTTTAGGCATCTTTGTAAGATATGCAATAAGAAGGTATCATGAAGATTATCGTTAAAAGATGCTGGTAAGAACAGAGAAATTTGTCCTATATGCTCCGACCCTTGCGTTTGAGGCAAATGATTCAATAATCTCGATGTTGAAAATGTTGAAGATTTTTTATTGGATGTTCGAGAAAAGACTTCCAAGCATCTGTTTGGATGTTACTAGCGAATAGTAAATATTATTTTTGTGTTCTTGTGAAATTAAGTTTGAATATGCATTGATAGATGCGACTGCTATTAGGTCGTGAATCGAATTTTTCCATTTTAATACCTTTCAATGTAGTTGAAAAGTGTTTATGAATTCTGCTTGTCTGTCCATCTGTCTGCCCTTGGTCTAACTCGTGTAAATGTAGTCCGATTGCCATGAAATGGGTTTATATGTGTTATTGGGATTTAGTATGGAATGTATGATTTGAGAGGGAAGCGTGTAGTTTTTATTTTATTTATTTATTTATTGTTTATTTGCAGGACCATTCAGAAGAATTCAATTGCATTACGGTCTACGTTGAAAAATCACTCGCTATGTATTTTAATGATATTACATTATTTAAAACATATTGAAATTGATGTACATCATTGAGTTGTACTACAAGGCTCTTATTAAAGAATATGGTGTACATAGAACTTATCCTTTATTTATAAGAATGCATTTGAATATGGAAAAAAATGAGAATTAATTGAACTATTGAAACCTACGAACAACAATTGCTGGAAGTATGTTTTCACTTGTGGTATGCGTTTTAATGTTTCACTTGGTTTGTACAAGTTTTAGATCATATGCAAAGTCGAACAAATGTTCTCGACAACTTCCGTCTGTTGACTAAAATTGCTGAACGGAAATTTGCAGTTGTGCTATGGGTTTAACTGAACTACGTTACATAAGATATTTATATTCATTAATCACAGTTTGATGCTATAATATCTTTAATATCACTTCTTTCTATGTATGATTCAAAATAACATTCCGTTTAAAATATTTTTGTCTGCAGCCATTTAAACATGATTTCTAGAAACTGAAAAAACCGGGCCAGACGGTTAAAGGGTTCATATCAGTGGCATAAACTACCCTAGTCTCGCAGGGGGTTAGGAGGGGTAGGCTTATAAATTTCCGACGCCGCGAAGGAAAATATCCCAGTACTATGAACAATAGTGTACCAGTATGATTCATAAATATCGAAACAAAAGGCTATTTCCTTAAATATCGCTCCTGGATCCAATTGCAAAGTTTCATAAAATAACTAAATAAATAAAAGTAAATAATATGAAAAAAATGTAATTTAACAAACTAGAACGACTATTTGGATAATAATATTTTCAAAGACAATAATTTTAGACTTATAAGTGATTCCTATATTTAAAACAAGAAAGAAAAATCTTGCGTTAACCCTTTAACGTTCATTGGTTTCGCCACGAAACATCAAAATTTTAATTCCGATACGCAACACTGATACCGGTATTTTTATCTAAAAATATCCTTTTTATTTTGTATGTGAAAAATATTTAGAAATATATTTGTTCTTAATTACCGGTGTCAATCATTTATTTCGACATCTTAGCAATGAAAATGCTATGATCGTTAAAGGGTTAAGCATAGATTATGAAATACTTTCCAGCGCTGATTAAAATCTTTAACAAAACTTCGTTATTTAGGGAAATATGGTTACTGTCTATAGCCAAATATGTATTCAAATACTTTTGAACAGCCGTGTATTTGATCTGTCGGTTGATATGTATACTATATAATGCATGATTTAGTTTAACAAGAAAATGCCTGGCAGGTTGAAATTTCTCTTTTAGCAATTTGTACTAATAGATAGAAATATGCTTTAATGCCTTTGTTCTCCCCTGTAGTTTATCTGGTACCTTTATTACACGCCGGTGTTTAACTAAAATATATTTTAAATTAAAACACGCTTAAATTAAATTAATTTTTAACACTTTTAAATTAATTTACGCTCGTATTCAATAACCTTCCGATCTTTTTTGTGTAACCTTGTCTACCTAAAATGTGTAACTATTAGTATTTATACAACATATAATATGCATAGATTTAGTGAAACTTAGAAATCACATAGCGTATTTAAAGTGCATTTCATCCATCCATCAGCAATCATCGGATACATATACAGTACTTTGAAAAGAATATACTATTTCAAAGCGTTTGTGTGTCCGTGTAAATGGTCATTATTCATAAAATAGTTTAATATAATTAAAATATGTCGCACACATTTTTCCCGTTTACTATTATGTAAAGGGATTCTTTTGTGTGACCTGTAAATGAATAATAACTATGTTTTTCATCGCATACGTTTTAAAAAGCATATTTTACTGCAATTCATAAATGCACATAAATATTAATATGTTTGACAGGGTGCAACATCTTTAAAATTCATTTGAAACGAATTTTTCCTATAGGCTGTAATATAATGGAAAAATTTTCACTGTCCCTGTAAATAAACTTATCATGCTAGAAATTTCATTTGAAGTTCATGCTGGGGTAAACGTCAATTACGTCCAAAAATTTCAGTGCAATCGGAATATATTTACGGGAGTTAAAGCGAGGATAGACAGACAGACGGACCGACAAACCGAAGTGTTAAAAATGTATGTCATTAACCCCTTAACAATATTGCTCGAATGTTTTCATCGTTAGTAAAAACTTCCAGGAAATACAAATTTTTAATTATAACATTTGCTGTATTTGGCGGATACATATCGATTGTACAAGGCATATATTGTAATTCAAAACAATTTGAAAATTGCACGTGAAGCGTCGCAAATGAGGTGCGTTCGTACTTCAATGAAATTTAAAAGTATTCATATCTTGCTATTATAGTGTACAGTACTTCGGTTATAGTATAGTGGTTAAAATCTTTTGTGTGTTCCTGTGATGTAACTTGTATTAAACTGCAGCAATGTATATCAAATTCATAAAATATAAAATAGCTTAATATAATAAAAATATGCTCTACGCATTGTTTACCCGCATACCATAATGCAGTGGAATACTTTTGAGTAGCTCTGTAAATTAATTATAACTATTCATTGTATCATAGATTGTACAAAATATATATTTTTGTATATACTTCACAGATTCATGTCAAATCTATTATATTCAAAAGAGTGTAACATAATTAAAATGTACTTCAAGCTATTTTTTGCTATTGACCGTAACGCAATGGAATATTTCTGATTGTCCCTGTAATTAAACTATACATCCGATTATCATAAAATTTCAAATGACTCGACAAAATTATGCAACATTTATATATTTTAAATCTCAAACGATTTGGTTGGATAGTTTTTGCTCTGTTATATGCGGGCAGACAGACAGATGGACAGACTGAACGATGGCTATAGGTGCTACGTATTTATATAATTACGACCGCACAATATTCAAATCTTGGTGTTATAGTTAGTATGTATACAGTATTTCAGATACAGTATAGTAGCCGAAATCTTTTGTGTTCCCCTGTAAATACTATCTGCTTTCGATTATAGAAGAAATAACTTGTAGTAACCCTCAGCTATGTATATAAATTTCATACAATGTGAAATAGTTTAAAACAATTAAAACGCAAATCAAACAATGCCTCAGTATATAATTATGTAGTGGAATACTTTTGTGTGGCCCTGTAAATCAATAATAAATATTCTTTGCACCACAGATTGTACAGAATGTATATTACAGTGTAAACTCCATACATGCATATCAGTTTTATTATGTTCGAAAGAGTGTAAGACCATTAAAATGCACTTGGAACTTTTTTCCCCATTGATCGTAATGTATTAGAATCCTTTTGATTGTCCCTGTTATTGAAACATGCATCCGATTTTCATACAATTTGAAATGACTCGACAAAATTATCTATAATTATATATTTTAAATTTCAAAGGATTCAATTGGATTGTTTTTGAGTTGTTATATGCGGACGGACAGACGGACGGATTGAACGACAATTATACGTGCTACGTATTTACACAATTACGATCGCACCTAAAAAGTGGCTTTAAGTACATATTTTTAATTTATTGTGTCCAATAACAGTAATCTATATCTATATTATAAGAGGTAAAGTTTTTTTATTTGTAGCGACTAATCTCTAGAACTACCTATCCGATTTCAAAAGTAATGGTTCTTGAATGACGGTGTTCGCCCCGAATCAAACATATGCTGTTTCTTATGTTAATGTCACTGATCCATAGGAGGTGCAGGAGCAAAAAGCGTTCTAAAAATGCGATTTTTGTGTTTCTGGAGGGTATAGAAACATGAAATTTGTATATTAATTACTTATAAGAAATAAATTATTTCTAAGAACATTTGTTAAAAAATACAAAATTTAAAAAATGTAAAAAAGCGCGAAAAGCGTGCTAAAAACTTTCTAGATGGTGATTTGTAAGCAATCTTGCCAAGTTGAAGTAATTTTAGTGCGATTAATTTGGTCGCTAGATTTGGTGATATATCGCCAAATTCGCGATAAACTTGAAGACATTTGACGACGGAACTGGGTGCCTCCGATAATAACCCCTCCCCCCTCTTCCCTGCGGTTTTGTGGTATCTCCGCTGATTTTCATTAGCTTTATTTCTAAATCGTTTAGCTCATTTCCAAATCGTTGCTTTCATGTATACCCATATTATGCAGAGGTAAAATATGTTTATTTGTAGGGACTATAGAACTACAGAACCGATTTAAAAAATGATGGCACTAAAATGGTGATGTTCGTCCAGAAACAAACATAGGCTATATCTTATGTTGATGCCACCGATCCTTAGGGGGTGCAGGAGTAAAAAACGTTGTAAAAAAAGCGATTTTTGGGTTACTGAAGGGCCAACAAATATAAATTTGGCATGTTCATTACTTATAAGACATAAATTATCTCTAAGAACATTTTCTAAAAATTACGAAATATAAAAAGGATGAAATGCATGATAACTTTTCTAAAGACGTTCTAAATGACGTTTTTAAAACAATCTGTGGAAGTAACGAACCGATTAAAAAATAATGATGTCAAAATCATGGTAACAGTCCTTGCTCCAATATACGCTATAACGTATGTCAATACCATTACCCCAAACGAGATGCAAAAGCAAAAATCGCTCTAAAAATGCGTTTTTTGTGTTACTGAAGAATCTAGAAACAGGTAATTAGCATGGTAGTTACTTATAAAATATAAATCATCTCTAATAACATTTCCTTAAAAATTCCAAATTTGAAATGGGTGAAAATGCGCAAAAACATCCCACACTGTTAAAAACCCGCAGGATTTGCTGCATCATCAATCCACCGCTTTTATAGAAAGCGGTTTCATTACTATACAATAAAATAAAATAAAATAAAATAAAAAAATAAAAAAATAAAAATTAAAATTAAAAATTAAAAAAAATTAAAAAATTAAAACATGTGTTAAGCATAGATTATGAAACCCTTTCTAACACTCCCTGAACTCTATCACAACACATCGATATATATAGGGAAATTAGGTGTTACTATCTATAGCCAAATTTGTATTCCAGTACTTTTGGATAACTTTGTATTTGATCTGTCAGTTGATATATATATATACTGTATAATCTGGAAATTTAGTTAAGCGTATAGCTTGATGAAATATTTCTTTCAGCAATTTATACTAATAGATGGAAACATACTTGAATATATTTGTTTGTCCCTATAGATTATGTAATACTTTTATTACTCGAAAGTATTTTGCTAAAAATTAGTTCAAATAAAAATGCTCTTTAAAATACTTAAATCACATTTCCAGAAATTATCATCCATAGGCGATCCTGTATCCAGTTCTTTGCGAGACCATGTATATTATTCTATCCATATTCTACAAAAATTTCTTAGTAAACTGAATACAGTGCAATGTAAAAAGGCACAATCTATTCAAAAACCATCTTTAAGTAAATTACGCTCATATTCAGTAACATTTCCGAGCTCTTTACGTATCCCTGTATATCTAAAATGCGTAACTATTAGCATTTATACACACCATATAACGTGCATTACATTTAGTGAAACTTAAAAGCGCATCTCATAATTAAAAAAAGCATTTCTTCTATCCAACTGCCATCATACACAATATACAGTACTTCGGATAGAATACATTATTTGAAATCTTTTGTGTGTCCCTTTAAATGCTGTGCACTCCGTGTTATGCCTGAAACAATTCATACTAAGCCTCAGAGACGTATATCAATTTGATTATACACGAAATCTTTACCATAAGTAAAATAAGTCGTAAACAATTTCCCCCCTTTAGTATTACATAAAAGAATTCTTTTGTGTGGCTCTGTAAATGAATAATAACTATTCTTTTTGTTGCATATTTTAGCGAACAAAGTAGATACATATAAATTTGAATATGTTTGACTGGGTTTAACATTTTTAAAATTCATTTGAAACGATTTTTTCCTATAGACCGTAATATAACGGAAAAATTTCGACTGTCTTTGTAAATAAACTAATCATGGTAGAAACTTCATTTTCGATAGGGTTCGTGCTAAAGTAAACGTCATTAAAGTACAAAAATTTCATGGCAATCTGAGTATATATACCAGAGTTAGCACACGGAAAGATAGCCAAACGGACATATGACCAGACGGACAGGCGGACAGACAAACTGAAAACATAAACATTTTTCAACTTTGCTGGAAAGTGTTAAAACCAACTTAAATAAATTATGCTCATATTCAGTAACCTTTACGAGTTCTTTTGTGTAATTCTGTATATGAAATAGGGCATACGTTTAGTGAAACTTAAAAACTCGTATCATAATTTAAAATACATTTCGTCCATACAACAGCCATCATTGATACTTTGAATAAAATATACTATTTCAAATAGTTTGTTGTGTTCCTATAAATCTATGCACTTAATTGTACGCATGAATTATTAAGCCTCAGTGGCATATATCGATTTTTATTGTATATGAAATCCTTTATTTATGCTATTAAAATCCGACTGTACGTATGTTATATGTTGTATGTATGTGACGTATGTCTTTCGATCCCAGAAACAGAGAAACATCACGTTTGTTTTGAGTTGAAGGGAAAAAATCCCGGGATTCCGAGTTGTCCATTCACATCCCGAAATTCCAATTAGTTGGTCAGATATTATTAAAAAACATTAACATTTTAATTCCTTTGCCCTGCATGTTTGCACAATGTTTGCACAGGTCGAAAAAGATCTCCCCCGTAGTCAAGCGACAATGAATGACTAAAGGAGAATATTTTATCACTTTTTAGGTGCGTTCGTAATTATGTAAATACGTAGCACCTATTGTTGTCGCTCAGTCCGTCCGTCTGTCTGTCCGTCTGTCTGTCCGTCCGTCTGTCTGTCTGTCCGCATATAACAACGCAAAAACTACCCAACCGAATTGTTTGAAATTTAAAATATATAATTATTACATAATTTTGTCGAGTCATTTCAAATTTTATGAAAATCGGATGGATATATCAATTACAGGGACAATCAAAAGGATTCCATTACATTACGGTTAATGGGGAAAAAGTTTCAAATGCATTTTAATCGTTTGAAATTTAAAACGTATATTTATTATATAATTTTGTCGAGTCATTTCAAATTTTATGAAAATCGGGTGGATAGATCAATTACAGGGACAATAAAAAGTATTCCGTTACATTACGGTCAATGGGGAAAAAAGTTTCAAATGCATTTTAATCATTTGAAATTTAAAGCGTATATTTGTTATATAATTTTGTCGAGTCATTTCAAATGTTATGAAAATCGGATGCATAGATCAATTACAGGGACAATTAAAAGTATTCCGTTACATTACGATCAATGGCAAAAAAAAGTTTCAAAGGCATTTTAATGGTTTACACTCATTTGAACATAATAGAATTGACATGAATCTATGAAGTATGTACTAAAATATACATTCTGTACAATCTGGGATGCGAAGAATATTTATTATTAAATTACAGGGCCACACAAATGTATTCCAATAAATAATGATATACGGGGAAACATTGTTTGGGGCGTGTTTTAATTATATTCAACTACATCACATTTTATGAATAAGATATACGTTAATGAAGTATAATAAAAATTACTCCCTGCATATTTACAGGAACAGAAAGATTTCGACCACTATACTGTATCCAAAGTACGCTTTACTATACCAGCAAGATCTGAATATTTAAAAACTTCGTTATAGTACGAACGCACCTCATTTGCTACGCTTCAAGTGCAATTTCCAACTTGTTTAAATTGCCATCGCGGGCGTTCTAACACAGTCAAGCAAAAAAACAGTGAGATTTTTAAATAGATTGTTCTTTTCTTGGACTACGGTTAATTTTTTTTTTTTTATTTACAATTTTTTTCGAATTTTAACGAAACATCGATTTTCAATATTCTTTTATTCAATATTTTCGAGGAATGCATTTTTGAATTCCAATCCTGAGAGTTCTAGAGTTCTAAGAAAATCTGACAAAAAATGATGCCGGATTCTAAATTCTCATTTCTTTCTGAGACTGACAGTGTAATTTTTTTTTTCGATTTTTTCAACTTTTTAAATTTTTTTCTAAAGGTTATTATTATACAGTTTCCACAACTAAATATTTTATATCTCCCAAAGTTATTGCACTATCGAATTACTTTTTTTTCTTTTTTTTTATGTGTGTCTAAATATTGGCTAACTATTTAAAAAAAAAAAAAAAAAAAAAAAAAAAAAAAAAAAAAAAAAAAAAAAAAAAACGGTCTAGTGGTTAGCTGGAAAATGATAGACGAGCGATTAACAATAAACATTTTTTGGTCGAATTTTTTGGTATTTTCACTCAAAAATTTTTTTTAGTTCTTTATTTAAACATGATTTATGAGTATTCAAAAAGAGCGTGGACAGATGTCCAGACAAACCAAATGCATAAACACTTTTCAACTTAGTGGAAAAGTGTTAATAATTAAAAATACATTTCATCCATCCATCAGCCATCATAGATAATATACTTCGGATAAAATATACAACTTGAAATATTTAGTGTGTCCCAGTAAATGATATGCACTTAATATTATGCGTGAAATATTAAGTGCATAGCATTGCTCAGTGCATATCTCAGCGGCGTATATCAATTTTATTGTACATAAAATCATTTAACATATTTAAAATATTTCGCAAACAGTTTCCCATCTTTAGTATTGTGTAATGAAACTCTTTTGTGTGGCCCTATAAATGAATAAAAACAATTATTTCCACTGCACATTTTACAGAATGCATATTTTAGTGCACTTTGCAAATGAAATTAAATTTGAATATGTTTGACAGGGTGTAACACCTTTAAATTTCATTTGAAACTACTTTTTCCCATAGGCCGTAATGTAACTGAAAACTTTTGACTATTCCTGTAAATAAACAAATCATGGTAGCAACCTCATTTTCAATAGGGTTCGTGCTAAGGCAAACGTCAATAACATCTAAAATTTTCATGGCAATCCGAGTATATTTACGAGGGTTAGAAAGCGGCCAGAGGATCAGACGCCCATACAGTCAGACAAGCCAAATACATAAACACTTTTCAACTTTGTTGGAGAGTATTAAAACACTAACAACATCATTTTTATTATGATCAAAACGTTGCTTACGTAATTACAGAGTCAATTTAAATGCTTGGACATTTAGAGTCACGTTAATTTTCCTCGAGCAATCATAAACAAATATTAAATAAAATTTCAGTTTATACAATTTTCGGTACTGTAAATTTTTAAACTTCTGAACATCGCACATTTTCAATTTTTACGCCGTCGTATAAAGAAAAATCATGCGTTAAGCATAGATTATGAAGCCCTTTCCAACACATCCTGAAATCGTTAACGAAACTTCGTATCCAGGTAAATAAGGTGTTACGGCCCATAGCCAATTATGTGTTTTCCAATACTTTTGAACAGCCCTGTATTTCATCTGTCGGTTGATATATATACTATGTAATGAGGGAATTTAGTTTAGCAAGAAAATGCCTAACTAGTTGAAATATTTATTTCAGCAATTTATACTAGCAGATAGAAACATACTTGAATACTTTTCTTTAGCCCTGTAGTTTACCTAATACCTTTATTACAAGGATTTTTTTTTTTTTTTTTTTTGGCTAAAATTTAGTTCAAACAAAAATAATCTTTAAACTACTTAAATTACATTTCCAGAAATTATCATCTATACGCGACCCTGTATCCAGCTCTTTGCGTGACCTTGTATATCATTTTATCTATATTCTAGAACCATTTCGTAATAAACTGAGTGCAGTTCAATGTAAAAAATGCATAACGTATTTAATCATATTCAGCAACTTTTGAGAGCACTTTTGTGTAACCCTGTATATCTAAAAAGTGAAACAATTAGCATTGATACACATCATATAATGTGCATACACTTAGAGAAACTTAAAAGTGCATATCATTATTTAAAAATACATTTATCCATCCAACACCATCATCCAAATATACAGTACTTTGGGTAGAATATACTATTTGAAAATTCTGTGTGTCCCTGCAAATGTTATGCACATCATATTATGCGTGAAATAATTCATATTAAGTCTCTGCAACGTATATCAGTTTGATTATTACATGAAATCGTTTGTCATAAATTAAAACATGCGCAAACAATTCTCCCCCTTTATGATTATGTAATGGAATTCTTTTGTGTGGCCCTGTAAATGAAAAATAGCTATTCTATTCACTGCATATTTTTCTCCAATGCATATTTTAGTGCAATTCATTCATATATATAAATTTGAATATGTTTGACTGGGTGAAACATCTTTAAAATCTATTTGGAACGATCCCCCCCCCACCACAGGGCGTAATGTAACGTAAAACTTTTAATTAAAAAATTACTTTTAAATGCAACTTGTTTGAAATCTGTATTAGTCGAAGAGTCGTTTAGCACAAAACCCTATGTTATAGAACACAAGAAAAAAAAAACTTTATTTTATGGAAGAATAATATAAGGGGGATCTAATGATTCATGTCTGCCAGAAATGAAGTGGTGCATAAGTCAAAAATTAATACCACTAGTGGTTTATTCGTAGGTTTAGCATTATGTTTACCGTACAATCAAAAGTATTAAAACATGGAAAACTTGATGCATGAAAACACAATGCTTAACCTAAGAGTCAACCACTAGTGGTATTCATTTTTGACTTATGCACCACTTCGCTTCCGGCAGACATGGATCATCAGATTCCCCTATTACCACTCTTCCATAAAATAAAGTGTTTTTTCGGTACTTCTAGGTTATCCCGTCGACCAAAATACAGTCGCCAAATTATAAGATTAAATGCCAATAATGGATGATAGTGAATGCCAATTCAATGACATTAAATACGATACACGTGTTTAAAACGTCACTAAGTGATTTTTATTTCGATTTTTATTTGTAATTTTATTAATATTCTACTAATTATTTGTTTTTGTGTTTGTTATTTAAAATAAAAATTACGTCAATATATGTAATTTGGCTATTAATTTGGCGATTCGTATAATTTGGAGAAATCGGTCGACGGGATAATAGAGTAGTACCGTTTTTTCTTGAGCTCGTTGACATAGGGTTTTGTGCTGTCGGCTCTTACGACTATATTTAAATTTGTTTTTGAGTGAATAATTTTTTTGTAATTTTTAATACTTTTTTTGTCATCGTGGCAATAGAAGTATTCCATTTCTAGATATTAAGCATGGACCAATCATAAAGCGAATAAGTTGCGGAATTCAACCAATAAAAAGTTTTTGACATACTTCAGATTCCCAGCTCTTTATCGAGCACAATTATTTTCCAAATAATTAATAAAAATGGAAATAAAAAATAGCTACATGGACACATCTATACTTAGGCAGGCACATCTACAGGGCCTGTTTACCGAATAGGCCCGTGAAGCCCGTGCTTACACATTGATTTTTAAAAGGGCCCCAAAATTTACTTTTCAAACTTAACTTTTAGATGAAAAAAAATTCATGATAAAAAAAATAATGGATTTTTTTGCATAAGGATTTTGTTTTCTTATTATGTTGTAATTTGAAAATCATAAAAAGATATTTTGAAGTTGAAATATTCTTAATTATAGTTTCATATTTGTTTCTTACAAAATTAATTTGTTATATTTAATTATGTATCTAATAAAATACTTTTTCATATGTATAATAAACATATAATCGTTTGAGTTTAATATTAAAAATGTTATTTATCGAAATTTTGATAGCAAAATTTCATATCATCTAAGCATGTGAAAAATAGATTATTAAATAAATAAGTTTAAAAAAATAGTTGATTAATAGGGGGCCCCCAATTGGACGCCGGGCTTCCCCTACTTCTAATTCATAAGCGGGCCCTGCACATCTATACTTATTATAGGCAGTTCGGCGATTACTTGCGTTTTCATTTCACGATACGTTGATGACATTTGTGTTTTTCGTGAGCTTTTTGACAAAAACTTGCGTTTTTTCGAGATCCTTTGACGTAGTTCGTTTCTTATCGCGATCTTTTAACAGAAAATTATGTTTTTCCCCTTTGATCCTTTGACAAAATTTGAGTTTTTTCCGCGATTCTTTGACGAAATTCGTTCTTTTTCTTATAATACGTTGGGAAGTTTCGCATTTTTTCTTAATCCTTTGACGAAAGCTGCGTTCTTTTTTCATGATCCTTTGACAAAATTTGCATTTTTAACAGATTCTTTGAAGAAAATCGCGCTCTTTTGATGAATTTCGTGTTGTTTTCGCGATCATTTGGCGAAATTTACATTTTTTTCGCGACCCATTGACGAAATTTGCGTTTATTTTCTCTAAAATAATTTAAAGAAATTTGCACCTTTCGCGATTCCATGACGAATTGGCTTTTTCTGCATTAATTTAAAGAATTTCGTTTTTTTTCCCACCATCCTTTTGATAAGATTCGCATTTTTTGCGATTCTTCGAAAAAATTAAAGTATTTTTTGTCCAAATTTGTAGACATGACCAATTTCTTAAATTTTTCGAAAATTAGGAACAGAAATCCATGAAAATTTATGAGATTTTTTCCCCGTGAGCAATTGATGAAATTTGGAGTTTTTTCGTACCCGATTGATGAAGCTCGCTATTTAAGACTTTAAGGACTATTACATTCGTGGAAAATTTCCAGTATTTTTCATTCCTTGAAAACGAATACTTCTTTCCCCACTTTTCTTTCCTTAAAAATGAATACTTTTTTCTCCAGCCTTTTTCGCGTTCGTAATTATATAAATACATATCACCTATGGTCGATGTTTAGTCCGTCCGTCTGTATGTCCGTTTGCATAGAACAATGCGAAGACTATTCAACCGAATCGTTTGAAATTTAAAATGTGTAATTGTTGCATAGTTTTGTTGAATCATGTTAAATTTTATGAAAATCGGACTATAGTTCAATTACAGGAACAATCAAAATATTCTGTTACGATAAGGCTTTTTGTATGGATTTTTCTGTGAAAAATCGAACTGCAGTGAAATCTATGGAGAAAAAAAAATTCCAGTCTGAATCGTTTTATTGTCTTAAACAGGAACATTTCATGGTCGTAACAGAAAGAACACATACATATTACACCTGGCCACCTGCCTGAAATAGATTAATTTTAGTGCTGTAGCAATTTCGCTTTACATTGAAGTTGACATGGAATAATAAGAAAAGTAAAACAAACGGTCATCTAGATAATGATATAGTTCATAAAAAAAAATTTCCTTCTAGAGTGGAATGGAAAATAGCATACTTAACTGCAGCAGCTTATCTTTAGTAATGTATTATGTGCAGAAATTTTACTTGTTATGAATCCTTGAGTCAATTGCATGCTATTTTTCTTTTTCTTTTTCTTTATATACATATATATCCGATTCAGAATGAAAAAAAATTATTGTACTTTACTTTATTAGGTGTTCAGTACTCATTTACAGCAATATTCCTAACTAAGACGGAATCGCTAGAGAAAAAGCCGGACTTAGCCTTATAAACCGCTCCGTGTAAAGTTAAAAAATTGTGTCCGTATCGTAGGCGTAGAGTTGTATGAGATCTTTCCATGTTACCTTACTAAATTAAAACACATTATTATTATTTCAAAATTTTCTAAAATTATGATGTCTTCAAAACTCGTTTTATAAAAATTAAGAGATCTTATAAGATTTCTTTGAAGTACAGTCACCGCAAAAAAAATCTTGACATTTGAGATTTTAGACGTTTTGTTGAATATCTAGAAATATACATGAGGAATTATTCTGAAACTTCAGGTGTGTAAACAATATAGCACAGGTCATATATTTTCGTGAAATTTTTTTGCCGAAGTCCCATAGGGGACCGTCAAAAAATTGAAAAAGAATGAATATCTTTTGGATGACCCTGTCAAAACTAATGTAGCAAAAGCATTCCAACTGCAGATTATCATTAAGTGACTTATTGTAATTATGTGTGTTCATTTTTATGCGGATAGCATGTATACTCGTAGAGAAATTAAGGTTTTTATAAAAACAGTCCCAATTTTTTTCAAGATTTTTGCTTATTATTTGCAGAGTTCTTAATATAAAATAAAGTTTTTTCCTGAACATATGACAAACAATATTATAAATAATACCCTGCAACCAGAATTTAAAAATAATAATAATTGTATGAATAATGAACAGGTTTACTAAATAAATTTTCATTGCGCATGCGTAAAAGTTATGCAAATTTTGATTGCATATTGTGTTAGCTAAAGGTATGGAGCAACTTTTGTAAAAGTCTCAGAATCGCAGCTTAAAAATGCTGAAAATTATCGCGGATGGAATCTGATGAAAATCCGTTATTTCCAAAAAGAAGCAAAAAGATAAGGGGTTGTATCCAAATATAGTAGTGCGCGCAATATTATGCAGTACATACTATTGCACTCACTACTATATTTGGATACAACCCCTTATCTTTTTGCGTCTTTTTGGAAATAACGGATTTTCATCCGATTCCATCCGCGATAATTTTCAGCATTTTTAAGCTGCGATTCTGAGACTTTTACAAAAGTTGCTCCATACCTTTAGCTAACACAATATGCAATCAAAATTTGCATAACTTTTACGCATGCGCAATGAAAATTTATTTAGTAAACCTGTTCATTATTCATACAATTATTATTATTTTTAAATTCTGGTTGCAGGGTATTATTTATAATATTGTTTGTCATATGTTCAGGAAAAAACTTTATTTTATATTAAGAACTCTGCAAATAATAAGCAAAAATCTTGAAAAAAATTGGGACTGTTTTTATAAAAACCTTAATTTCTCTACGAGTATACATGCTATCCGCATAAAAATGAACACACATAATTACAATAAGTCACTTAATGATAATCTGCAGTTGGAATGCTTTTGCTACATTAGTTTTGACAGGGTCATCCAAAAGATATTCATTCTTTTTCAACTTTTTGACGGTCCCCTATGGGACTTCGGCAAAAAAATTTCACGAAAATATATGACCTGTGCTATATTGTTTACACACCTGAAGTTTCAGAATAATTCCTCATGTATATTTCTAGATATTCAACAAAACGTCTAAAATCTCAAATGTCAAGATTTTTTTTGCGGTGACTGTAGAATATCAGTGTGGTGACCATTTTTCTTCTGTTTTATTCTACGGCGTTTATATCTGTATGTTTAAAACAGATATTGAATTTTATTTGTTCTCGAATTTATGAACCATATCTTGTCATCTGTTCTCATAATCAACAGATGACAGCACTCAACATCTCTGTGCGCAAAACTCAATAATCGGTACGTAAACGGCGACGTTTGGAGGCGCTGATCCGCAGCCAACTTCAGTACTAAGTATTAAAGCTTTTACTTGTTACGGCGGTGGTTTAAGACTGAGTTCATGTCGTCAGATCATGATCTCTGCCGACCCAATCTTGTAAGAAAGCCGTCCTGGCAAGGGCCTTACAAACAAAAGCTGTTTCTGCCGATTGGATCGGCGTTAAATTACGTGATACGATGTCATGAACTCCGTCCTAACGACCAGGAGCTTTCTTGGCCTATAATAAAGTTTCCCGTGGCTGATCGCAGCCTTCGGTAAAGAAAAATTGTCTCTTTAATGTCCCTCCAACTCATTCTAAAGAGCCATTGAAATAATTTTTTATTGTAAAGGCGTTTGAAATCATTGGATATTCAAATTGAGGTAAATTTCATTTGGAAATTTAACACAAAATACAATTATCACACAAAATCTCAACATTAAAAAAAAAAAAAAAAAAAAAAAAATCATTACTAACAAATTAAAAATTACATGTAATGCGATGTGTACAAATGAGATTTTCATGAAGGAAGAAGTTACATCTTTCCTCCACCAGATGGCGTATTCGAACTCTTGAATCGGAATTTCCCCGGGGAAAGATTTCTGTGGCTCCTTGGGGGTCAATGCTTTTTTTTCACCGTTGATAACACAAAATCTCAAATCTTTCGGGATGCCACCGGACCATCTCTTAAATTAAACATTGGTTGACTAGTTGATTCACGGTTTAAATCAAAGACGAGAAACCTTAGATTGGGAAATCTAATCGGCAGGGGCCTCGCTAAGGGGGGGGACAGGGGGGGAGCCTCCCCCCCCCAAACATTCGCAAATGTTGTTACACTTGGCAAATTTAATTAAAATTTTAATAAAAATTGTAGTACATTTTCCATTTTTGATAGAATTTGCAAAAGTTACAACTCTAATTGGAAATATTATTAAACTTTTTACAAATAAGAACTGTATTAAATTTTCTAAGTGTGGTAACTTGGCAAAATTATAAAACGAGTTGGCAAATATGAAAATTTGACTTGGCAATTTAAGGTCTACTCCCCCACCAATAAAAAGTCTTAGCGATGGCCTTGCTAATCGGCCATTTAATAGGCCTAATTGTTGGAATTCACCAATAACTTCAGAGCCGCGACTGCTCGACCTTGGGTTATTTAACCAGAAGTTGAAAATATTTAGCTGATTAACTAAAGCAATCGCATGACCTAGTAATCACCTCTGCAAGTTCTATCCTGGCTTAACGTCATCTTTATCTGTTTTTTTTTTTTTTTTTTTTTTTTTTTTTTTCAATAACGAAATTAAAGGAGTATTGGACATGCATACTTATGTTTATTTTTTAAATAAAACATCGTTACAAATAAATTTGGAATTACCCCTTTGATTCGATGATTTTGTTCGTTCACAAAACTGTATTTTGCGTTATAATAAAATACATAAAAAACATTTACCGTCAACTGGGGTAACTTTGGCACAAGGGCGAAAAAGATCAAATTTGCTATATTTTCTACATCGCTTGGGTTATCAATAAAAAATTGGCCTCAAAATACAGGTGGTATAGCATTAGCTTTAGACTAGCAAATAACTTGCCATGTTTCCACAGGGGCAGATCCAGTCAAATAAAAACATGTGAAGGCAGTGAGAATTTATAGCTTTTACAATTTCTGTGTGCCAAGCTGTAAATTAATTCATTTGGACCTTGATAATAGTAAATACGTGTTTTTATAATCTCATTAGTGTAGATCAAAGCTTAATGAAGGATAATGCGCTGTCTTTCATGAGATAAAAAGTAAAAGTGTTTTTCTATATGGGGTAACTTTGACCCATTATTCGGTAATATTGGTCTGACCAATTATTAGTTTTGTGCATACTTCCTGTCAATGCATAAAAAATGTTATATTTGAAGGAGAGCTTTTTGTTAATTTTAAACCAAAGTTGGAAAAAAATCATGATTTTTTAAAAATCGGATTTATTTGATTTAAATCAGATTTTTTTTATTTAAATCGGATTTATTTGATTTTTTTAGAATCCTATTTTTAATTATTGTGCTTTTATGTTTTTGCAATACATGGGGCAGTTTTTTTATAATAAATAACTAAAAATTCATAAATAATATTTATAATTTATAAAAATAATATAAGAAATAATTACATAGTTAAGGAAATACTATATACTAGTTACTGATTGGTACTAAATATTAAAGATCAAGGCCTTCATCTAAAGCCATTCTATTATTTTGTAACTGAATTGTGCCCACTAAATAAGAAATAAATTTAAATATGTTGTAAATGAATAGAAAATGGTAATATTTAAAAAACAAATTTAAATATTCATTTAGTGCAAGCTATTTATTTAGGGTGTTCTCAACTGCTCCACTCAACCAGCGCAAAACGATTTGGCACATTTATAAATTCATTTTTTTAACGGAAAGCTATAAAATTGGAAGGCCTGACTGTGGATGCGATTTTGAATCGAACTTAATTTTCCATTTTATGATAGTTAAATTACCTAAGCTATTTCGATCACGTGATCATCCGTTTTTCTCCTGCTTTTCGACCAGTTTTTCTACTTTCGTCGGGAAATGTGTTCAAAAACATCAACTTTAAAGGCTTGTATTTTTTTAAAAACAGAAAATTGATTGCAATTATACAGTTTCTGAATAACAACACCTGCTATTTTCATGCATTTCCAAACAAAAATAAATTAATGCATGTGTCACAAAATGGCCCTTTTTGATTTAAGAACACTCTTAAGGGATAAAAATAGCAATTGATTCAATATTTTTTAAGCAAATAGGAATAAATCAGGGATTAATTGTTTGAACAGAAACACTAATTTAAAAGCTATGTCTACTCATAATTTATTACGAAGGCTTGAATGAACTAGTCCAAAAGAAGAAAGTTGTCTTTCTACTCCAGCAGATGAAGCCACGGCCAGTGGCGTAGGAACTTTAAAAAAAAAAAACAGGGGGAGCTGGAGAATCAGCGCCGTGCGAAAGTAGGACAAAGTATAGGCCCGGGCGTGGAATTTTAAAAGGCCGCAAATTTATACTACCAACGCCATTTTTTAGCCTGTCAGAAGAAAAAGTTGGGGGAAAGCAGCTCCAAATTGAAACTTTGCCCTAAGCGCAGTTTTCTCTTCGCACGCCCCTGCGGAGTATATTGTTAAAAGCTAGTGGCGAGGATCCTTTCATGCATAATTTCATTCATTTCGGAGGGTTTCTTGTGTTGCACTTTTCACAAACAAGAGTATAAAATAGAAGCATTTCAAAAGATCACCGACTTTTTAATCTAGTTTAAATAATTTATATTCGATATACTTGATGACAATGGACGATTTATGGACGATACAAAATAAAATATTCAAATTTCAGGCTTTTTCCACTCCCATTTACCAAAAATTAAAGTTTTATTTCTGTTATTTGGCTTACAAATTCTTTACAATCTCTTCCAAATCAATTTTAAAGGCTTCTTCTTTATAAATATGCAATAGCATCAAGTGATTGAGTCTATATTGATACCAGAGTTTCACCAGAGGTTTTCAGGGGGGGGGAGGGGGCTCCGCACCTCCTGCCCTTTAGTTTAAAAAACAGTGCCCCTCTTGCCCCTCATCCGAACAATTAGCGCCCCTCTTGTTGCTCATTCAAAAAAATAGCGCCCTTCTTGCTCCACATTTGAAAAAACGCTTCCCTTTAGCGACAATGACGACGGGCTATAGCGCGTAACTTACGTACAAAATTGGTGACGGAAAGGAAAAAATAGCCCTTACGTGTCCCATGGGACGCGTACTTTCGTCGAAAAATCGCGAAATAATGACTAATTTTCGACAAAATTCGCGAAAAAATGGCTAATTTCATTGCAATATTTCGAAAAATTTCGTTGCAATATTTCCTCAAAAGATTATGAAACGATGACAAATTTCGTCCAAAAAAATCGCAATAAAACGGAAAATTTTGCCAAGAGATTCGTGAAAAACGGTAAATTTTGCCAAAAGATGACTAAAAACGGCAATTTTTGTCAAAACATCGCGGTAAAACGGCAGATTTCGTCAAAAGATTTGCGAAAAAGCGGTGAATTTCGCCCAAAAATCGCAATAAAACGATAAATTCTGTCACAAAATTCGCGAAAAACGGCAAAATTCACCAAAAATTCGATAAATAACGCAAAATTCGTCAAAATATCCCGAAAAAACGGCAGATTTTGTCAACGGAAGATCGCAAAAATATGTAATTTCGTCAAAGTGGCACAAAAAAAGTTAATGCCAGAAATGAATTTTTCTGTTCTAAATACAGTTGAACCTTTCCAATCCGGCATGTATGGGACTCGGGCGATGCCGAATTACAGAATTTTCCGGATTACGGAAATTCTAAGATACTGCAGAAATTTCCATCAATTTCCTTTCTTGAGGGCAGGGGGGGGGGGTATTTTAGGAATTAAATAACGAAATTTAAAAAATATAACGCTATCGTCAAGAGCATTATATAAATCGATTTAAAAAACTATTCAATGCAAGAAATTAAGCAATATACGTTTTGTATTTATGAGAAACGGATTTCTGAAAAAAGTATTAAGTTTGTTTGCAGCAAATAAAGTAAATCGTCATCTAAATCGATTAACGAAAATTTATGATTGAAAAACTAAATGAAATAAAAAGAAAATTACTTATAATATAAGAAAAAAAAGGAGACGTCTGTTGGTACATAACCATCCAGACCGCGGACCCTTCTCCTCATGGCGCTCCTACCGCACACTCGTGCCAGCGTTCACTTGACCTTGACCTGAGGCGAAGAATTTCTCCTGTCGTAGCTAACAGATCAGATATGGGGAAGGTTTTTCAATATTCCCGATCAAATGCCCCCTCCCCATTTGAAATTTTCAAAAAATCCCGAGAAAGCGTCCTTCCTCCCCATTCTCAAAGGCGATTGAGAATGGTATGAATCATTATGAAATGAATGAATCATGAATCTTTGATGAAAAGTGCGTTTTTTCGAGATTTTTTTAAATTGATTTCATGCTTGCTTTGGCTTTTTTTTTTACAAATTTCTTCTCTTTTCTGCGTTTTTTCGACAGAATTTACGTTATTTTTTTTTTTGTTAAAAAACCCAAATTTTTTCAAGTATGAAAATGCATGAGTCATTCAACAAATCATTCATTTCAGCATGATTCATTCCTGTAAATTTTGTTGAACGATCGCGGAAAAATACCGTGCAAGCGCCCCCCTCTAACTATTGTACGATTTTTCTTCACGTTTGAGGGGGTGGATTAACGGTATTTTACAGTATGTATATATATGACAAAATATATAACGGAAGAAAAAAAACAAAAAAAAAAAAAAACAGGGAGAAATGTGCCGGATAATAGAGTTTTCCGGTTTATAGAATGCCGGATTAGAGAGGTTCAACTGTACTAATTTTCCTGCTTCATAAATATGTTTTTAATGCTTAAAAAGCGGATTTTTCTCATTCAGAATCAGGGGCATGCGAAGAGAAAATTGCACTCAAGGCGTAATTAGAATTTGACGCCCCCCCTCCCCTTCTCCCAACTTTTTCTTGTGACAGTTCAAAAATGACGTTTGTAGAATAACTTTGGCGCCCCCTAAATTTTCGTGCGCAGGGCGTTCGCCCCCCACTCCTTTTCTGTTCACAATCCGCTTTTGACTGTCGAAAACTTTCTAAATGTGACTCCTGAAAGCACCGTTTATTAAACAAAAAGAACACTTTATTCAACAAATGTATTCTTTTTTTGTACTGTCTTTTTCAATAAATCCGTCTTGCAACTTTTTAAAAGAAATGCGAACAATAGTGATATCGTTATCTTCTACACTCAACTAAGCATTATTTCCTAATTAAATTTGCATCGTGCACATTTATTTTAAAAAAGTAAAGAAAATTTCTCTTAATAGTTTTAAATATTAATATTGGTTTCATCAAAGGATCGCGAGAAAAGGCGCATTTCGTTAAAGAATCGCGGAAAAAAGCTTACGAATCACAAATAAACTGTAATTTTGACAAAGGATTGCGGAAGCAACTGTTAATTGCAGATAAAAGCGTAAAAATTGTCAAAGTACTAAGAAAAAATGCGATTTTTGTCAAAGAGTCACAGAAACGATGCAAATAAGGCTCGTAAAAACTTCATCGAAATGACGCAAATTTTGTCAAAGGGCCGTGGAAAAAAAACTCTAATTTTGTTAAATGTAAGCCGACAAAAAGCGAATATTGCCAAATGACCTCAAAAAATGCGACTTTTTTATCCAAAGGGCAGCTAAAGAAACGCAAATTTCATCAGAGTAGAACAGACAATAAGCGCGAATTTCACCAAAGTGCCACAGAAAAAACGCGGTTTTTTCGCAATTTTTGGCGAAATTTGCCATTTTCGTGATTTTTTAACAAAATTTGCCAAATTTTTGCGAACTTTTCACGAAATTTGTCGTTTTTTTTGTAAATTTTCTCTTTTTGCGATCTTTTAACAAAATCGGCCGTTTTTTCGAAACAAGCTTTTACCTTTTTTTTTCTTTTTTTCAATTTTTTGGCGAAATTTTTGGATTTTTTTTTTTCACGATTCTTTGACGAAATTTCTGTTTTCCATGATTCCTTGAATCGCTAGATTCTAGATTTAACTCTATAAAAGTGCCTTTAAAAATCAAAAAAGTGCCATGTAAAAAGTGCCCTTTTCGTAACAGTAGCGCCCTGCCCCTTTTTAAACCTTTGGGAAACTCTGCTTATACATTGTTTTTCGGCGGTGTGTCTGTTTGAAAAAGTGCATTGAAAGCTCTCAGCTGTCACCAGGGCCGTAGCTAGAAGTGTACGATAGGGGGGGCTCAGGGGAATATAGTGGCGGGCTCAAGGGAATGCAGGAGGGTCTCATATTTTTTTGTTCTCTCTCTAATGCAGAAAGATAAATTAGTGCATATTCACATTGTAAGTACTATGTTTCTCATTAAACTGTTGTAATAACTTCATTTTATGCTAAGAAAAGTATATGATGATGAAAACTTTGAATGTATAACTGGTGCAAAATTAAACATCCTGTTAGCTTCATATGTAACAATAGGATGAGGGAATGTTGAAACACGTATTTTAGATACAATTTAATAACTCTGCAAAACTGTGAAAGGGTCTCAAAACTAAATTAGATTTTTGAACAGAATTTCATTTAAATTTTCGGAACATTTAGTGACCTTGGAACTTTTACCAGGGGGGCTCAAAATATTTTAGGGGGGGCTGAGCCGCCCATAGCGCCCCCTTAGCTACGGCCCTGGCTGTCACTAATGATATCGGAAAGCAAAATAAATTCTTTCAAAAGGAAACTTTAGAAAATAATTTGTTTACTAATTCCTTTGATGATGTCATTTTAATTGTGATCGACAACGTATTTCTGCAATTCTGTTCCGGACTAGTGTTGGTAGAAGTGTCAACTTTGCAGAAAGATTTGTCAAATCAAAATCATCAGCATGTATTCTAAGCTTTTCTTTGAGATCTTCTGGCGTGGTTGAAGCTGTATTCGTGAATATGGATTCGATCTCTATGTGAGAGTCAAAAGTTTTTGATTAAAACGTTTTTTTATGCATTAGTAAGGTCAAGTGCTTCGCTGAAAACTCAATTTTTCTTATTGTGCTGGAGCGGAAGGATAGCTTCTCTGTTCTTATCTTATTAACACAATCATTTGTTTGGAGATACTCGTCCTTTCCCCTTGAATTTTCTAGAAAAAGTAAACTTTATTTTTCAATTTCTCTCGAGGGAGCTGAGCCCGTCTGAAAAATCCCAGGGGGAGCCAGAGCTCCCCCAGTTCCTAAGCCTATGGCCACGGCTATTGTTAATTGGTAAATAAGATCAATTTCAGTATCGCTGATTCTCTCTTTACCTCCCATTACATAAAATGACTTCCACTAGTCATAATCTGTCATAATATCAGAAACTTTTTTCTCAAGCAATGGTAATTTTTGAAATGGGCCATTTTTTGCTTGAAAATGTGCTACAGTGATGAGAAGATTTGGACAATTTTCTTTAATGAATGGCAAACCTTCATTATTTTCTCTACAATAAGTGAAATTTCATTTCGATTTAAAACAGAAGGACGTAATAAAACTCCAGAAAAATGACAGACATTAATAGATTGTTCATATCTAGCTTTAAATTTTGTAATTCTATCATTATCTAATACATTTTCTAACTTTTTATCCAAATTTTCCTTTGATATATGTATTCATGTGATATTGCAAAAAGTTGATTTAAATCAAAGGATTTTTTTAAAAAAATCAGTTGATTTAAATCTAGATTTAAATTTTGATTTAAATCAGTTGATTTAAAATATATATATGTTTATGAAAACAGACATTTGTGCTAATACAAAAAATAATTTTGGTGAAAATTCAGCCAGCGTATTAATTCAACTAAACCAAACAAGTATATCACAGGCAATTAATGGTGATGGCACCCATGTGGAAAATGTGTAATCAAAATAAAAGTTTCAATTTATCCGATCTGTATTGTAATCAGAGATTAGTGTACTGACTCTGTGTCGTATGTAAATTTCCTCCTTGCGCCCCAATCGAGTTTTTTCTATGGGGGGAGGACTCGCAGAACAGTTTTTTGTGCGTCCATAACATGTCCGTTTCTTGCGATACACGTACGGTTCCAACGCTCTTTAGGGTTTTCGCATGCGCTGAGCATTTTACGGTGAAAAAAATGGGTGTTGCCATTGGAAATTTTCGAGTTTCTGTAACAATAACCGTAATCTTGAGCGTTCACAGAATCTCGAGTCATACCTCTGAATAGCTATATCTGAATTTCACCTCGATCGGTTGAGCGGACTGGCCACTAGAGCTCCATATATCGGCAAAGTTTTTTTATGACCACCCTGTATAAATATATAGTTCAATGTTTCGCAATATTGTAAAGGTTGATCTAATTAGCGTGTTTTTAGAGTGTGGTGTCTCAACAGAGGTTTACGAGCCTAGTTCGTGGGTTTCAGAGCGGCGAGTTTTATTTTATAAAAAATGATTTCAAGGTCATTCAGCAGTTGTGGCAATCTTAGTAAAAAGCCCATCCACCGCGACAAGGTGTTGCCATATCGGATGGGGTCGGTTTTTAATTGTCCTGAGGCCAAAAACCGTAGAAAAAGCAGAAACAAATCGGTTTTTAATTGTCCTGAGGCCAAAAACCGGATAAAAAGCAATGGATTCAGGGTTGTAAAAATCTGAGTCCCAGCGAACAGATTGTCACCACTAAATTTTATAGCTTTTCTTCGCTTAAATTTTATTAGCATTCTTGCAAAAAAATTAGACGAAAAGTAACTACAAAAATTTAGTGGTGAAAGACTTCCCGGAGGTGCCTTGATCTTTACATCCCTGAACGAAGAAATTGGTTTTTAACTGTCTGAGGCCAAAAACCACATAAAAAGCCCAAACAAATCGGTTTTTAATTGTCCTGAGGCCAAAAACCGGATAAAAAGCAGTGGATACAGGGTTGTAAAAATCTAGGCCCCAGCGAACAGATTGTCACCACTAAATTTTATAGCTTTTCTTCGGTTAAATTTTATAGCATTCTTGCAAAAAATTTAGACGAAAAATAACTACAAAAATTTAGTGGTGAAAGACTTCCCGGAGGTGCCTTGATCTTTACATCCCTGAACGAAAAAATTGGTTTTTAATTGCCTGTGGCCAAAAACCACATAAAAAGCCCAAACAAATCGGTTTTTAATTGTCCTGAGGCCAAAAACCGCGGAAAAAGCCTTTTCGTCATACTGCTGCCTTACATACTGCTGCCCGTCATACTGTCTTATTGTGTTAGTATGGTTTTATTTATTGTATATTTAAACATTGATTTTTAGTGATTTAGTTTTTCATACGAGTTTTTATTTGCTGGACTGTTGATTTGCTTGTTGCCAGACTATTGTTTAAAAATAGAATGAGCCCTCTGACGATGATTTATATATTTTTAGTCTTCGAATTGATTCTGTGGGGAAAAGAGGATTATACCGAGGAGAAAACTTTTACGGAAATGTATAAGTACTTTAAAAGGTATGCACGTGGAAAGACAATTAATATTATCGCGGTTTTGTTATTTATTTATGCGTCTGATAATGATGAAATTGGGAATGCTGCAAAAAAAATTCACATTAAAATAACAGTTTCTGTAAAGATCTATAAATTATTATGGAGATAATATTGTTATCTTTTGAGCTGCAAGGAAAATTCAGAACAATAAGCCGAAATAAAAATGTTTTTAATGCATAAAACATCATAATTTTGAAGCATAGTAAGCCAAATAAGATGATTATATGATTAATTCATTTAAAAGAGAACACAATTAATAATAATTTAGATATTTACAGAATAATAGCCGAATGAGATATCTTTAAAACTAAATACAAGATAAATTAAACTTATACTTACTTTATGCTGCAATAAAAAAAATTTAGAAGGAAAACAAGTAAACAGGAAGTGGAATTTCATATCTGATTCGAAAATAATTTTTAAAAGATGCAATTATGTACACGCAAAAAAATTATAACTAGCCGTTACCGACAAAAAGTATCGAAAAACCTTCTCGAGTGACTAGTGACCATAGTTTCGATTATTCTAAGTGTTATTTATAGTATTAAGAATACTGTAATACCATTCTGTTGGCATCATTTCAATTCACTCCCACCCCCCTTTTTTTTCTTGAAGCTCCGTTCTTAAAAAGTATAAACAGAAACATTAAAAGAGAATTTCTGTGTCTGTCTGTCACAGATATTTTACGCGGAAAGTTCAAATTGAGCTACATATTTATAGATTATTAACCTAACACAAATATATTTTGGAAAACCTATGAGGATCTAATTATGCTGAAAAAAGAAATCTTTTATTTGAATGTCGTATAAGCTATAGCGTGAAAGCTTTCGCACCGCCGAACTCAACAATGCATTTCTTGAAATTGTAGGTATTAGATTTTTAGAGTATCGTCGAAAATGTAATGCATAAATATGCTCCCCCCCCCTACTCTATTTCTCAATCTACTGATATTTGATATCTCAATTTATCTAAAATGGCTTTATCCAAATTTCCAGGAAACTTTGAAATTTTGCAAAAACGAACACGAAATATCTTAAAGTTTTCATTATTAATTTGTGCAAAATTATTCTTTTTTTTGGGCCTTAAAAACGTTTCTGAATATCCAAATTCCTCAATTTTAATAAAATACTTACATTAGTGAAAAATACAGGCAGATTATTTTAGGTTCTATAATTCTTTATATAAAAAAAAAGCTCACACGATTCAATTATTTGAATGCTATTCTCCGCCCGTTGTATCAAATTTTTTACACATTAAAAAAATGTATTTGATTTCTTAAAAAGATAAAAATCTAAAGATTAAAGTTCTTTAAATATTCCCAATAAGTTATTTCTACAAGTGTGTCCAACAGTTTTAAAGAATTCATGCTTCAAAATTTGAACCCCAATATTGAACTATATTTATTTTAATTGATTTATGGTCATGCTGTCATATACACATATAGAATACATTTTAAACAAAAATATCATCCTGCTGTGAGAATACTTAAGTTATATCGTTCCTATCTCTATTACTCAAAAAAAAAAAAAAAAAAAAAAAAAAAAAAAAAAAAAAAGATATCAGTTCTGTTGTTGGCTAATTACTTCGCATCTAATTGATCGAATGCTACCGTTATGGAGCCTATATTTTATCAATTTGTTATTTTTCAGTTATCGAAATGCCTATTGTCGCCAAATATGGACTCTAAATACTACTGGATACAGGAACGGTAAACCTGATAATGCACCAAACATTCATTTTTTTTTATTACACATCAACTGCTCATAAATGTTGGTTGATTAGAGGGAACTACTTTGATATACCTTCCCCCCCAAATCGTAAATTTGGCGACTTTTTTTTATCGCCAAGCAAAATACCCGTTTCTAACGCTTTTTCTCGCCAAGATGAATTTTCGATAAATACAAATAATTAATAAACAAAAATTATTTAATCGTTAAATACAAAAAAGGGATACCTAAAAAATACAATGAATACATAAAAAATACAAATGAAGGAATGAAGCTGAGTAACAGCAAACCTAAAAGGTCCGTAGGAAAAGTGCGTAGGGAGTGCCAGATTTGGCGCGTAATTTTTTTGGGGGGGGGGTATATCAAAGTAGCACCGAATAGAGTTTAATGGCGCAAGGTCCCTTTTAGGACATGCTGCGCCAATTACTGCTCATAAATAGTTGTCTGAGCGTAGCGAAGTCTTATACTCAGAGATACGTAACGATATTAAAAGTCAAAAAAATTCTTTCGTCAAGCAAATCTCAAAAAGTACTTGTCGGATTTTGATTCTGTTTGTACCAATAGGTACCTATGAAGGTAATCTGGTGAATGCACCTACTTTTAAAAATTAATTCCAAATAGTTCAAAAGTTATATTAAAAAAACTGATAAAAAAGCACAATTTATTTGCATACGTCACAGAAATTTGGTGTGCGTGATTTTCACGAGCTGGATATTTTCGTAGATAACCGAATCAGTACATGGAGTAAATAGTAATCATTTACGCACTCAGAAATATTGAATGCAATAAAACATTTTAAAATTTAATCATGCAGGAAAATAAAACTGTTATTTTTTATATTAAAAAAATGTCATAAAAACTTAATAGCAATTTTTGATAGCTAAAAGAATATTTTATATATTTCGCGTGTGAAAATTAGAAACAATTACGTTTTTAAATAAAAAGTTTCTTTTATGACATCATTTTCCCTTTATATTTATTTTTATTGCATGTTTTCTTTTAATTTATATTTTGTTTGTGTGTGGAAGTCAATTCTAGTCACTAATTTTTCGGCACGCGTGCCACACGCGCATCAGGCTACTAGAACTTTGACATCACAGTAACTTATAAGATGTAAATGCTCGTTTAGGACAAATTCTTAAAAAAGGATTCTTTAATTCTTATCGACAACCTCATGGCATCCATGGAAAACAGATGTTCAACAATATAAACTATTCAGACGGATCTCACACCATATAAAATACACTCCATTCTCTTCAAACATAATAGTTTATGCTATTTATAGTTTCTCAAATCGGTGCGGAGCTTCTGTTTATGCTCATGACATCATTTCAAAAAGTTATATTTCCAATGTAGGAAAATTTGGTGTTTTATTTTCTGTATTACTTTTAACATTTTGCATATTTCCAATTTGATATCCATGTATGGTTTGATTTCCCTTTTATAAAAATAGTATATGCAACTTTATATATAAGATTTTGTAATTCTATGATTCAATATGCTTATTTTCATCATATTTTATCACAATGAATGACCAATTAAAGGTAACATCTCATTTTCTTTACTTGTCGCAAGTTATTAAATGTGTATTCTCAGCAACATCGCTCAGACTAATCCCTCTGAGGGAAGTCCTAGTTATAGTATAAGATAAATATAGCACGACACTTCATATTTAAATACGCTATTGTAGTAAAAGTTCTACTCTCGCAACTCATCCTGCAGATAGAAATGAAATGATAATGCGAATTTGTACCTTTATTTTTGGACGATAGCTTAGACAAAGTTTCACACAATACAGCAGTCTGGAAGGTAGCGTCGCATAATGGCAATCAATTTTATTGACCTGATATTACTTTTACTTAAACGAGAACTTGCAAATATTTTTCTAATTATTCAAAAATGTAATCTCATAAAACTGTTAGCATTAAAATGATTCCAATTTATATGGATAATAGAAGTCCAGTATTTTATGCTTTGATATTGCTTACAATAACATAAAATCAATGTAACAGTAGCATATCTAGATACATAAATTCATAAAAAATTGTCTAAAACAATAATAAATTTTAAAAGCATACAAAGTATAATCCTGTTTTTTTGTGGGGGGAAAGGATCGAAAGCTTGGCGTTTTAAAAATAGTTTGCAGACTAAAAAAGGATGCAATATGTTGTAGAATGATAAAACGCTGCAGAAATAAAATTGATGAAATATTGCGATTGTTAATGTGGATATTATGGAAATTTCTTCTAACTTTATGCTTTACTTTAATGGTTTGTTTTGTCTATAATAAATAAATTGTTTGTGATTCCATACATTAAATAAATTAAGTAAATATTGAAAAAAAAATTCCTTGTGCGTATGAAACAATAATTGAGTTGTTAAAATTTCTACCGGTTACATTTTTGTTAGCCAGTCTCAAATATCGCCCATAGTATTTTCCTTCTTGCAGGAAGCAGCGACCATTTTTTTTTCATGTGTAAATTTAAAATAATGCTTTGATGTTGAAATAAAATGGTTTGATATATGGTATTATTTCCCATTCTTCTTTTTTTATTGAAATAAGGAAAACTCGTGTATTTTAAAAGTTTTAAATGTATTAAGTTTATTAATTTTTCGGTACTACTTGGTTATCCCGTGACCAATTTCGCAAGACTGTACAAATCGGCAAATTTAATAATCGCCAAATTACACATATTGACGTAATTTTTATTTTAAATTATGAAAAAAAATAATTAGTAGAATATTAATAAAAATACAAATAAAAAGGTGAAAAAATGATTTAATGACGTTTTAAAGACGTTTATCGTATTTAATGGTATTGGATTTGACATTCACGATAATCCGTTATTGGCATTTAATCTTATAGTTTGGCGATAGATTTTCAGTTGACGGGATAACCAAGTTGTAACAATTTTTCTTTACGTCTCATAAATGAAATGAACGGATGAAATAAATAAATATGAGCAAATGAAATAAATACAAAGCTAGAGATGGCGATGGAAAATATGTTAGGTGATTTAAAACCCGTGACTGTCTTACATAAAAATCCGTTTCTCTCTAAGCCTAGGTCATTTCATTAATCTCGCCAAGGCCTATTAAGTATTATTATTTTTAATCGAAAGCTATAATTAAATTATAGAAACAAAAGCATAATCAAAGATACAAGAGTTTATAATCATTACCCATAATATTTCGATTAATTAGTGGAACAGATTGCTAAAACATTACGCATAGGTTGAAAATGGGAGCAATTATTGCCATATAAAAGCGATGTCGAAACATGCAATCGTCTGCACAAGTACAGAAAAATATTTACTGTTAGAAAAACTCTGTATGTTAAACCTTTTTCTTTATTTTATTTTCATCTTTAAAATTAAATATGTAGCTCAATTTGAAATGTTTCGAATGAATTTAACTTTATTAGCACTAAGAATACAATGTTAATATTATAAGCTGAAACTACTTCCTGTTTACTGAAAAAAAAAATCTAACAGTACTTCTTTTACTCTTTCACTTTACGAGGAAAACAGCAAAACAGTGCAGTCATCCGCTTGCGGAAAGTGCCCTTCTTCTTTGGCTTGTTTCCTTCTTCTACAGGAGCGCTGGATGGAGCATCAATCTGCAAAAGCAAAGGTGTTAGGCCCGCTACACACCAGTGAAACATTGAACGAAAAAAACGTGCGACGTGCGACAATTTCACCCTGATAACAAAGAAAAACCAGTTTGACTGCGTCCTGTTGCACGATTTTTGACGCATGTCTCCCAGGTATGTGACGGGCCTTAGTGTACGTACCTCTTCTTTTAGTTCTTCTTCAGCACTGCTAGCCTCCTGCAATGGCCAAGGAAACGCACTCGCTTCAGGAAGAGACGGCTCCACTGTTTCCAGTTCGACTACCTCCAATGCCGATGCCGGGACGACACGCTGGAAAAGCTCCTGGTCGATCCAGAATCCCTCGTCTTCCTGCGCTTCTTCTTCCCAGCAGTCCTGGAATCTCGGATTAACTGGAACAAGCTGAAAGAAGCAATCAGAAATATCATTAGTGGGCATACTTACGACTGAATCTTCATCGCTTTCAGTTCCATCATCTTCATCACTTTCAGCATTTTCGCATTCTTCATCGCCAATGCGTTGATCTGCCAACATAAAAGAAACTAGAAAAGAAAAACGATTAGCAAGCCAGAATAGCATAAAGTAATACAAAAAGTAAATGAAATCGAATACTTCCATGATTATTGTAGAAATATGAAGCAAAACCACCTCAAATTTGCAGCAAAATTTCAAAAAGTTATAAGAGTGATTGACAATTGATTTCACAAATATATGTTTGATAAATGATTGTTGCCAGATAAAAGTAGGAGAGAAAGGAGAGTTGAGCACCAGCAGGTGGTGGGTGGTGGAGCAACTCCTCCTCCACCTACTCCTCCTCCACCTATAGGAGGGAGCCCTCCTCCACCTATAGGAGAAAGCCTCCTCCTCCACCTGTAGAAAATGTGTGCTATAAGATGAAGGGTCAAAAAGGAATTTTTTTTTTGGCGTACTCTAACAAGAGGTTAATTTTGGAGATTTTTTTTAATTGAACTATAACAGGAAGTTAATTTTGAAGATTATTTTTTTTAGCAAACTCTAACATAAGGTTAATTTTGGAGATTTTTTTTTTATTATTGAACTATAACAGGAAGTTAATTTTGGAGATTTTTTTTATTGAACTATAACAGGAGGTTAATTTTCAAGATTAAAATTTTTCATCGAACTGTAACATGAGATTAATTTTGGAGATACTCATGTTAAGAAAAGTAAATTTTGGTAGTGACCTCCAGCGGAGAAAAAATCGAATTTTAGGTTGAGATGAAATTTTGAAGATTGAATTTTATGTTTATTATCGAACTATAAGTTGAGGTTTAAATGCATATTTTTAGAAAAAATTAAGAACATAAATTTTAGAACTTAATGAGAAAGATTCCCTTTTCTACTACTTCTCTTTCGAACGAGTTTAAATTTAGGAAAACTTTAACAAAGAGGAGGTATTTTCCAAAGAATTTAAAGTATTTTGTTCAATTTCGAATTTATCTTTTAGGGTGATTTTCGTAAAGAGAAACAGATTTTTGAAGAGATTGAAACAAATTAAAAAAGAAAGAAAGAAAGAAAGATTTTTTGGGAGAATTGCCCTATTTCGCAGAGTGTGCCCTCATCTTTTATCCGGGCTTGGGTCCGGCATTCTGTGCTTAAGACATTTCCTAATCATAAGCAGTGAATGGCAGATTTACACACTCACATTCACACACACAAACATTTTTTTTTCATTTTTTTAAAAGAATTTGGTATCTTTATTAATTTTTAGAGATACAATTTCATTTTACTTTTTCTTCTGTGTTTTTTTTTATTTTATTTTTTATTTTTTATTTTATTTTTTTTTTTTTTTGAATTGTAGCATAATAATTAATAAAAATTAATTTTATGATAATTGATTTTTATTTTATTGAATTACAAAGAATATTTCTCTAATTTTTCAGCGAATCTATAAAATTAGGTGTAATTTTCAATTATGCATGACGAATTAAATTTGAAATATCTAATTTTGGAACTTATGAAAACTTTTAAATGATATTTATTTATTTATTTTTTTTTTTTTAGGAATTGATATATTTTTGTGCGAATTAGGCCTCCTGCTCTTTTGGGAGGGAGTAAAGGGCTCATCCGCCTCCTCCATCACCTGCCGTAAGAAATGAGCTCCTCCTACTCCTACCATGACTAAAGAGGCCCCTATACCTGCGGGCAGCATTTTTTTTTTTTTTTTTTAGAAGAAGATATAATAAAAGACATTTTAGGGGTATTGAAATTTTTTCAGTAAACATAAGTTGAAATAGAATTAAATTCTGAACCTTCACTTAGATTTATTTACATTTTTATTTATAATTTCAAGGTAAGTGAAATACTATCAATAAGCGAGCAAGATTTTTGAAGTCAGTTTCAGAAAGAGGGAGAATTTTTCAGGGATGTTAGTATTTTTTTTTTTTTTTTTTTTAATGTAACTTTAGTTTGATGTAATAGATTTTATTTTCAAGTAAAGGGAGGTTTTGAGAATATTACACCCTACCAAATTTAAATTTTTAATTAAGTAATAACATTCATTGTTTTTTAATTAAATTTGAACACACATGATGATTTAAAAATAAATAGGTTCAAAAGAATTTGAAGTCACGTGATCTGACCCCCTCCCCCCCCCTCCCTTTTTTTCCACTTGCATGTTATACAAATGGCATTTCATTTGCAAATCTAGAACTGCAAATAACAATAATTCTAATAAGTTTTTGATAAAGTATGGAATTAATCGGAATTAAATTTGATGGAGAAATTTTCCTTAGGTATTCAGAAAATATATTTTCTTTTGACATCTAGCAAAGTTTGATAAATTTTTTATTTAATCTTTTACCCTGTTTAGTTAAAATACTCACCCCCTCTTTTTTTTTATGAGTCAATTAGTAAAGTTCGCTTATTAATAAAAATTTTCCGCTGACAATTTTTAATGTGGTTGGTGAAATTTTGAATATCTGTTGACGAACTAATGTTCACGAAAGATACATTTGTCTGATATTCTATGCCGCACCCAATAAATCCAGATAAATTAATGAAGGATTTTATGGAAAGCGCAAAAATATTTTCTTGTAACATGTAAAAATAATTTCGCATACAAGACTTCACTAATTGGAATTTAAATAGCAATAACGGATGAGCGAGTTTCATTCCTAACCGATATTGAGTACAATTCCAATCGCACCTGTCGGACTAATAGTTCAGAGTTTTCTTCGAACCTTGAATATCCTTGAGTAAATACGTTCTTTTAGAAAGACCCTCACGGAGGGCATCTCTTCCCTTCAGGGGCTATATCCCTCGTCGGTCACATAAAAATAACAAACAATTTAAATAAAATTTTCGAATTTATGTTTTAAAATTTTGTGTTTTCGTATTTTTAATTCATTTTGAGATGGTTACTTCTTAAGAAAATATAAGCATATTTTTAGACTCACTGTATATTATTTATTCAGAGAATTTCTAAACTACCTACATTATATATTTAGAAAATTTCTAAACTACCCATATTATTTATATCTTTGACCGTCACTTTAGTAAAAGACCTATTATTTATTGAGAAAATGTATGTATATATTATTATTGGATAACTCCTTTCGGACTCATTTTAACACTCATTATTAATTAATTATTGACTAATTATAAAGGCTAATTTTACTTTTGATGAATTTCATGTTATGAGCTTCATTAATAGTTATTAGTATTGTATTTCTAAGATTTCTTCTTAATTAAAAAAATTTTAAACACTATAAGTTAATGATAGTTTTAGGTCATATGAAAGATTAATGGTTTACAGATTTTTGAATTAGATTTATTTTCAATGAATTAATTTTTATTTTATTTGTTTATTTATTTATTTATTTTTATTTATTTATTTATTTTATTTTTTTTGAGTTTGAAATGAAATATTCTTTATCGTACTGTACAAATTTTGTAAAAAAATATTACTCATGATTCATTTTACCCGTGATGATTTTATGTCGCAAAAATTAATAAATATTACTTTCTGATACTATATTGGAAAATAAATAATCAAAATCGGAATAACGTGCTCTCAGTTAATTATACACTTTGAAGATTATATAAATATTCCCTAACACAATTTAAAACTGAACTACAAAATGACATATATGAAATACAAATTCAACGGAAAAGAATACATACATCCTTTATTTTAGTATATATTTTTTTAAATATTGAATCAAAATAAGAAAGGGAATTACAGTACCTGCTAATAATCCATGACAATTTTCGTCCACCTAACAACGTCGAAAACGCACTGCCAATACGGTTGCTTATCGCTCACATGCATTAGGTATGTTATCTAAGATACCGATTTCAATAAAGCGGTAAAATCAAAAGCCCAGCGGTCAGTTTCAATAGATAAGATAACCAGATATTTTTTGAATAAGGATTCTTTGGAGTCTGTCTTAATTACAATATATATGAATTCCATACTTATGCATTTATTTTAAATTTAGGCAAGACTGGAATTTTATTATCTTAATTATATATAGTAAAAGTAGTTTAATAACAGATTGTTTCGACAAATAAACTAATTAAAATAATTGTCTTATTATTGTTTTAAGTAAAACATAATGTTAGTGTTAAGCCACATTAGGCCTTTTACCCAAACTTTTAGATAAAATTACTATTAGTAGTACATTTTAAAGGATGTACTTTAACGTTACCCCTCCACTTTCTGTATATTTTTTATTCAAAAATTTGTTTTGTCAAACATGTCTACCTAAAATTTATACTAAGTTTAAGTGCCTTGCAATGGGAAAACCTCTGGAATTTCTAATACATAGGCATGCTTTAATATAGGTCGAGATTCACAAAGGAACAACACAAATCCCCATTTTATCATAATTATTTTTAATAACATTTTTGTTTGGATTGATAATATTTAACATACCTGAATCGCATTTCTAATTTGTACTGTTAAAAATAAACTTTTTCTCTTGAACGATGTATTAACATAACATGCACAAAATAAATCCCAATAAAGTATTTTCACATTGTTAGTAGATACAATTAAAATTGTTGAAGCTTAGTTCTTTGGATATACTCGGTACTAATATCAAATATATACTTTTAATAATCATATTTCTTTATCAAAAGTATTTTAAATAATCGTAGTTCAAACTTACTTTTTAACAACACACATCTCATATCATTTAGGATTTTTATTTAAGACGTTCAGAATGAAAACAGAGAAGAATTCACCATTTGGAACGAATATGTGTTATAATAATTAGGATTCTTTGGTGTCTATATTACTTAAAGAAGATTTGAGTAAGGGTAGGGATAGTGAAAATACCTATTCTGTACTTTATTATTATTTTTTATACATAAGTTTAACCAATGAATCACAGAAGAAAATTTTGTTAATTGTAATTTACTATTAGCGAAAAGAAACTTTAGCATTTGAAAAGCAATTATTATTTTTATTATTATTAGCGAAGGGAATTTTAAACACATGACTTCTTTTAAAAAGAAGTAACCCCATTTTTTATGCAAGATAAACATTTTTCATACACGTTCTTTAGTTCGAACAGGTATGAAACGAATGATGAGAATCACTGACCACTGGGCTAAACAGACCCAATAAATTAGTCACATGTGTATGATTTGTTAGAGCTATTTTCTTACACAGACTATAATAATTTTAGGAAACTGTTGCTATTTTTCAACTTATTATTATTATCATAAATACACTTCTTTTAGTTTCTGGATTTAAACATTTATTTTAATTAAAATAGTTTAGTTCCTCTATTCAGATTTTATAAGACTGGTTAACTTTAGATAACTTCCAAACATATTCTCAAACATCACATTAAGACCTAATGTTTTTAGAAAAAGTAGATATTTATGTTGATTCCAACTGAATTTTTAATCAAAACTGAGTAAATTACTTCTTTTGTTAGTCATGATTTTTTTTTTTTTTTTTTTTTTTTTTTTTTTTTTTTTTTTTTTGCATATCAAATATTTATTTCACGAAACTGTACAATTTACCGTACAAAATTTTGGTAACAGAAAATGAACTTGATGTGAAACATTCTAAACACTTATAAAATAACAATAATAAAGTATAAAAATATATACATTAATAAATGAATAACAAAAAGAATTTCAACTATTTAAAACAATAATAATTGTATAAGTTAGTAAAAGGAAATTATTCAGTTTACCCATTTATTTTTGAAAGTTATATTGATCCAATATACTAGTTCATCTATAAACATATATTAATGGATATAATTATATACTTATGCGTATGTATACTCAATAACTGTATACCATTGAATCGTTTCGAAAAATAAGCAAAAATTATTTCTAAAATGTTACTTAATAGAAATTAAAAATCACAACTCAAAGAAAAAAGTTTCTTAAACAGTTTATATTAATAATAATTTTTTTTTTTTTTTAAATCACAACATTCTAAAAATGCAGATAAAGAAGAATTAAAAAAATGTATATACTAAATAAAAAAATAATAATAAATAAATTTTCTGAAATATTTAGAACGCAAGAAAAATGTCCCAAGTTAACAAAAACAAATAAATTTTGAATAATGCAAGCACCCACATACATGATATGAAAATAAGTTTTACTGTCAAATTTGGTAATATTTTAGTTGAAGCTTGATGAAAAATTTAGATTTTTTACTTTTGAAAATGTATGTTACCATACGCAATTTTATCCATTAAATTCATCATAACCTTAACTGAACTTCACTATTAACCCTACAAATTGACCAATCGTTAAATGATTTATACTTCCTATTTTTCAAAGTTAATTTCCAAACATAGCATTTTTATGTAATACACCACTGTTGAATACAATTGTTTGTGAAAAGTATATAGAAGGGTTTTTTAATATGTACCCTAATTAATATTTCAAAGTTAAAAAAAAATTTGTAAAAAAAAAAAAATTATTAAAAGTTAAAAAAAATTATGAAAAAAAATAAAATAAAAGTAATGATTAAAAAAGTTTGACAAAATTTCATGGTAACAAAATGTTATTTGCAGCTTAACAAAATTTTATGTGCTTACTTAGATATGTTTGTCTTCATATGTGTGAATATTTGTGCTTATGTATGTATAATTTACAAAATTTAATCAACAAAATAAAAATATGTATCTGTGCAAAATACTTTAAAAATTGACAATATATGCATGAGAATACTTATATACGTTTGTTTACACAATTAATATTTTCTGTTTCACCTAACGCCAGAATACATTAACCAAATAATTGTTTACTATGGCGACCATTCGTTTACTCATCACCTAACCAACCACTCAACTGTTTACCCTAGTAACTGATCGTTTGTCTTGACAGATAAAAAATTTTATGTATGCACATACGCAGAAACTTAAGTGAAGACAATCGAAAAATCAGACTTTATCTAAGTAGGCCATTACTTATGATTGGATAGAGTGAGACTTAGAGTTTGGAGGAAAATAGGCAAAGATTCTACACGATGATTCACCAGTATAGAATCGACAAGCACAGGTAAATTTAAAATTAACTAAATTCTCACATTAGTTTGCAATTTAAGTAACTTGTAATATTTCTTTATAACTAGTGGTTTTCGCACTAATTTTTGATTTAGTCAGGTGGATAGCTTACCTGACGAATCTTTTACTATTATCAAGTCATGAAATATAACTTAAAATTTTATTTTTCTGTTAGTTTAGCATTTCAAATTCTTTAGAATTATTTGAAAAATAATTATATAGCCTCGCATAATAATTTTAAGCATTTAAATTTTAACAAATTTACAATCCTTACATTTACAGGCTTTTTCAAAGCACGTCCTTCCAACAGAATGATTTGCAGTGAAATGTCCAATTCTTATCGCGAAACCGGATATCACGTGGTTTTACACTTAATCACGTGACTATTTCCTGACGTCGGATTGGATGATAGAGACTCTTTCTTAATGACGTCACTCGACGATAAGCCTACCTAGATAAGTAACTTTCACGCCATTTTCACCACTATCTTCGAATGAATTGTCTTGTTTACTGTTACCTCCTCGCTGGTCTAAACAACTTGTCTGAACTTGTTTCAACTTGTCTGAACTTGTTTAAACTTGTCTGAACTTGTTTAAACTTGTCTACAGTTCCTTTGTTATCTTGTCTAAAATGCGAGTTTATTCATAAGAATTGTTGTATATTTTTAATTTCTAAAGTTGATTAAATAATTAAAATCACCAATTGTCTATTGCAATCAGATCATTTTCGTTAATTGATTTTTATAAGATTGAAAATAAGAATTGATTTATCTATTTATTATTCATAGTAACGATTTTCGAAATAACTTAATTTTCATATGAAAGCGAAAAAGAATATTTCATCATATGCTTAATAGAATGTATAATTATATGTATTTAACCTATTATTTATAAATAGTTGCATAATATAATAATTCACCAATCATTTTGTACTACATACGAGCGAATAATACTATACTTATTTAATTTATTTATTTTATAATGTATGGTATGCATACTATGAGGCTGAAATATCTAGATGAATGAATGCCTGTTGTTATCGCATCAAATCGATTTTATATGTATCTATCCGTTTGTGTGCGTGCATGTGAGTGTATCAATATTGACCTGCCCCCTAAAGTCGCTCACATGTATCGGTCTGTGAGCACGTAGATAAGTGCAAATATAGTAGTAAAAATAAGTGTAGTAAATAAGCATGTAGATAATTACTTTTAAGAAAATTAGAAAATTTACTTATCTAAAATTTTACACCTAAGAAAAAAAAATGTGTGACAAATTAAAAAAGTTTTAACAAATTAAAAAAAGTTTTAACAAATTAAAAAAAGTTTTAGCAAATTAAAAAATTATCAACAATATTTTATTTATTTATTTTTAAAAATGATTTACCAGATTAAAAAAGTTTTATCAAATTAAAACTTTTTTTAATTTGTTAAAACTTTTTTTTTAATTTGTTAAATTTTTTTTATTTAAAAAAATAAAAATATATCGTTAAAAATTTTTTAATTTGCTAAAACTTTTTTTAATTTGTTAAAACTTTTTTTTAATTTGTTAAAACTTTTTTAATTTGTCACACATTTTTTTTTCTTAGGTGTAAAATTTTAGATAAGTAAATTTTCTAATTTTCTTAAAAGTAATTATCTACATGCTTATTTACTACACTTATTTTTACTACTATATTTGCACTTATCTACGTGCTCACAGACCGATACATGTGAGCGACTTTAGGGGGCAGGTCAATATTGATACACTCACATGCACGCACACAAACGGATAGATACATATAAAATCGATTTGATGCGATAACAACAGGCATTCATTCATCTAGATATTTCAGCCTCATAGTATGCATACCATACATTATAAAATAAATAAATTAAATAAGTATAGTATTATTCGCTCGTATGTAGTACAAAATGATTGGTGAATTATTATATTATGCAACTATTTATAAATAATAGGTTAAATACATATAATTATACATTCTATTAAGCATATGATGAAATATTCTTTTTCGCTTTCATATGAAAATTAAGTTATTTCGAAAATCGTTACTATGAATAATAAATAGATAAATCAATTCTTATTTTCAATCTTATAAAAATCAATTAACGAAAATGATCTGATTGCAATAGACAATTGGTGATTTTAATTATTTAATCAACTTTAGAAATTAAAAATATACAACAATTCTTATGAATAAACTCGCATTTTAGACAAGATAACAAAGGAACTGTAGACAAGTTTAAACAAGTTGAAACAAGTTCAGACAAGTTGTTTAGACCAGCGAGGAGGTAACAGTAAACAAGACAATTCATTCGAAGATAGTGGTGAAAATGGCGTGAAAGTTACTTATCTAGGTAGGCTTATCGTCGAGTGACGTCATTAAGAAAGAGTCTCTATCATCCAATCCGACGTCAGGAAATAGTCACGTGATTAAGTGTAAAACCACGTGATATCCGGTTTCGCGATAAGAATTGGACATTTCACTGCAAATCATTCTGTTGGAAGGACGTGCTTTGAAAAAGCCTGTAAATGTAAGGATTGTAAATTTGTTAAAATTTAAATGCTTAAAATTATTATGCGAGGCTATATAATTATTTTTCAAATAATTCTAAAGAATTTGAAATGCTAAACTAACAGAAAAATAAAATTTTAAGTTATATTTCATGACTTGATAATAGTAAAAGATTCGTCAGGTAAGCTATCCACCTGACTAAATCAAAAATTAGTGCGAAAACCACTAGTTATAAAGAAATATTACAAGTTACTTAAATTGCAAACTAATGTGAGAATTTAGTTAATTTTAAATTTACCTGTGCTTGTCGATTCTATACTGGTGAATCATCGTGTAGAATCTTTGCCTATTTTCCTCCAAACTCTAAGTCTCACTCTATCCAATCATAAGTAATGGTTTACTTAGATAAAGTCTGATTTTTCGATTGTCTTCACTTAAGTTTCTGCGTATGTGCATACATAAAATTTTTTATCTGTCAAGACAAACGATCAGTTACTAGGGTAAACAGTTGAGTGGTTGGTTAGGTGATGAGTAAACGAATGGTCGCCATAGTAAACAATTATTTGGTTAATGTATTCTGGCGTTAGGTGAAACAGAAAATATTAATTGTGTAAACAAACGTATATAAGTATTCTCATGCATATATTGTCAATTTTTAAAGTATTTTGCACAGATACATATTTTTATTTTGTTGATTAAATTTTGTAAATTATACATACATAAGCACAAATATTCACACATATGAAGACAAACATATCTAAGTAAGCACATAAAATTTTGTTAAGCTGCAAATAACATTTTGTTACCATGAAATTTTGTCAAACTTTTTTAATCATTACTTTTATTTTATTTTTTTTCATAATTTTTTTTAACTTTTAATAATTTTTTTTTTTACAAATTTTTTTTTAACTTTGAAATATTAATTAGGGTACATATTAAAAAACCCTTCTATATACTTTTCACAAACAATTGTATTCAACAGTGGTGTATTACATAAAAATGCTATGTTTGGAAATTAACTTTGAAAAATAGGAAGTATAAATCATTTAACGATTGGTCAATTTGTAGGGTTAATAGTGAAGTTCAGTTAAGGTTATGATGAATTTAATGGATAAAATTGCGTATGGTAACATACATTTTCAAAAGTAAAAAATCTAAATTTTTCATCAAGCTTCAACTAAAATATTACCAAATTTGACAGTAAAACTTATTTTTATATCATGTATGTGGGTGCTTGCATTATTCAAAATTTATTTGTTTTTGTTAACTTGGGACATTTTTCTTGCGTTCTAAATATTTCAGAAAATTTATTTATTATTTTTTTTTTTATTTAGTATATACATTTTTTTAATTCTTCTTTATCTGCATTTTTAGAATGTTGTGATTTAAAAAAAAAAAAAAAATTATTATTAATATAAACTGTTTAAGAAACTTTTTTCTTTGAGTTGTGATTTTTAATTTCTATTAAGTAACATTTTAGAAATAATTTTTGCTTATTTTTCGAAACGATTCAATGGTATACAGTTATTGAGTATACATACGCATAAGTATATAATTATATCCATTAATATATGTTTATAGATGAACTAGTATATTGGATAAATATAACTTTCAAAAATAAATGGGTAAACTGAATAATTTCCTTTTACTAACTTATACAATTATTATTGTTTTAAATAGTTGAAATTCTTTTTGTTATTCATTTATTAATGTATATATTTTTATACTTTATTATTGTTATTTTATAAGTGTTTAGAATGTTTCACATCAAGTTCATTTTCTGTTACCAAAATTTTGTAAGGTAAATTGTACAGTTTCGTGAAATAAATATTTGATATGCAAAAAAAAAAAAAAAAAAAAAAAAAAAAAAAAAAAAAAAAATCATGACTAACAAAAGAAGTAATTTACTCAGTTTTGATTAAAAATTCAGTTGGAATCAACATAAATATCTACTTTTTCTAAAAACATTAGGTCTTAATGTGATGTTTGAGAATATGTTTGGAAGTTATCTAAAGTTAACCAGTCTTATAAAATCTGAATAGAGGAACTAAACTATTTTAATTAAAATAAATGTTTAAATCCAGAAACTAAAAGAAGTGTATTTATGATAATAATAATAAGTTGAAAAATAGCAACAGTTTCCTAAAATTATTATAGTCTGTGTAAGAAAATAGCTCTAACAAATCATACACATGTGACTAATTTATTGGGTCTGTTTAGCCCAGTGGTCAGTGATTCTCATCATTCGTTTCATACCTGTTCGAACTAAAGAACGTGTATGAAAAATGTTTATCTTGCATAAAAAATGGGGTTACTTCTTTTTAAAAGAAGTCATGTGTTTAAAATTCCCTTCGCTAATAATAATAAAAATAATAATTGCTTTTCAAATGCTAAAGTTTCTTTTCGCTAATAGTAAATTACAATTAACAAAATTTTCTTCTGTGATTCATTGGTTAAACTTATGTATAAAAAATAATAATAAAGTACAGAATAGGTATTTTCACTATCCCTACCCTTACTCAAATCTTCTTTAAGTAATATAGACACCAAAGAATCCTAATTATTATAACACATATTCGTTCCAAATGGTGAATTCTTCTCTGTTTTCATTCTGAACGTCTTAAATAAAAATCCTAAATGATATGAGATGTGTGTTGTTAAAAAGTAAGTTTGAACTACGATTATTTAAAATACTTTTGATAAAGAAATATGATTATTAAAAGTATATATTTGATATTAGTACCGAGTATATCCAAAGAACTAAGCTTCAACAATTTTAATTGTATCTACTAACAATGTGAAAATACTTTATTGGGATTTATTTTGTGCATGTTATGTTAATACATCGTTCAAGAGAAAAAGTTTATTTTTAACAGTACAAATTAGAAATGCGATTCAGGTATGTTAAATATTATCAATCCAAACAAAAATGTTATTAAAAATAATTATGATAAAATGGGGATTTGTGTTGTTCCTTTGTGAATCTCGACCTATATTAAAGCATGCCTATGTATTAGAAATTCCAGAGGTTTTCCCATTGCAAGGCACTTAAACTTAGTATAAATTTTAGGTAGACATGTTTGACAAAACAAATTTTTGAATAAAAAATATACAGAAAGTGGAGGGGTAACGTTAAAGTACATCCTTTAAAATGTACTACTAATAGTAATTTTATCTAAAAGTTTGGGTAAAAGGCCTAATGTGGCTTAACACTAACATTATGTTTTACTTAAAACAATAATAAGACAATTATTTTAATTAGTTTATTTGTCGAAACAATCTGTTATTAAACTACTTTTACTATATATAATTAAGATAATAAAATTCCAGTCTTGCCTAAATTTAAAATAAATGCATAAGTATGGAATTCATATATATTGTAATTAAGACAGACTCCAAAGAATCCTTATTCAAAAAATATCTGGTTATCTTATCTATTGAAACTGACCGCTGGGCTTTTGATTTTACCGCTTTATTGAAATCGGTATCTTAGATAACATACCTAATGCATGTGAGCGATAAGCAACCGTATTGGCAGTGCGTTTTCGACGTTGTTAGGTGGACGAAAATTGTCATGGATTATTAGCAGGTACTGTAATTCCCTTTCTTATTTTGATTCAATATTTAAAAAATATATACTAAAATAAAGGATGTATGTATTCTTTTCCGTTGAATTTGTATTTCATATATGTCATTTTGTAGTTCAGTTTTAAATTGTGTTAGGGAATATTTATATAATCTTCAAAGTGTATAATTAACTGAGAGCACGTTATTCCGATTTTGATTATTTATTTTCCAATATAGTATCAGAAAGTAATATTTATTAATTTTTGCGACATAAAATCATCACGGGTAAAATGAATCATGAGTAATATTTTTTTACAAAATTTGTACAGTACGATAAAGAATATTTCATTTCAAACTCAAAAAAAATAAAATAAATAAATAAATAAAAATAAATAAATAAATAAACAAATAAAATAAAAATTAATTCATTGAAAATAAATCTAATTCAAAAATCTGTAAACCATTAATCTTTCATATGACCTAAAACTATCATTAACTTATAGTGTTTAAAATTTTTTTAATTAAGAAGAAATCTTAGAAATACAATACTAATAACTATTAATGAAGCTCATAACATGAAATTCATCAAAAGTAAAATTAGCCTTTATAATTAGTCAATAATTAATTAATAATGAGTGTTAAAATGAGTCCGAAAGGAGTTATCCAATAATAATATATACATACATTTTCTCAATAAATAATAGGTCTTTTACTAAAGTGACGGTCAAAGATATAAATAATATGGGTAGTTTAGAAATTTTCTAAATATATAATGTAGGTAGTTTAGAAATTCTCTGAATAAATAATATACAGTGAGTCTAAAAATATGCTTATATTTTCTTAAGAAGTAACCATCTCAAAATGAATTAAAAATACGAAAACACAAAATTTTAAAACATAAATTCGAAAATTTTATTTAAATTGTTTGTTATTTTTATGTGACCGACGAGGGATATAGCCCCTGAAGGGAAGAGATGCCCTCCGTGAGGGTCTTTCTAAAAGAACGTATTTACTCAAGGATATTCAAGGTTCGAAGAAAACTCTGAACTATTAGTCCGACAGGTGCGATTGGAATTGTACTCAATATCGGTTAGGAATGAAACTCGCTCATCCGTTATTGCTATTTAAATTCCAATTAGTGAAGTCTTGTATGCGAAATTATTTTTACATGTTACAAGAAAATATTTTTGCGCTTTCCATAAAATCCTTCATTAATTTATCTGGATTTATTGGGTGCGGCATAGAATATCAGACAAATGTATCTTTCGTGAACATTAGTTCGTCAACAGATATTCAAAATTTCACCAACCACATTAAAAATTGTCAGCGGAAAATTTTTATTAATAAGCGAACTTTACTAATTGACTCATAAAAAAAAAGAGGGGGTGAGTATTTTAACTAAACAGGGTAAAAGATTAAATAAAAAATTTATCAAACTTTGCTAGATGTCAAAAGAAAATATATTTTCTGAATACCTAAGGAAAATTTCTCCATCAAATTTAATTCCGATTAATTCCATACTTTATCAAAAACTTATTAGAATTATTGTTATTTGCAGTTCTAGATTTGCAAATGAAATGCCATTTGTATAACATGCAAGTGGAAAAAAAGGGAGGGGGGGGGGAGGGGGTCAGATCACGTGACTTCAAATTCTTTTGAACCTATTTATTTTTAAATCATCATGTGTGTTCAAATTTAATTAAAAAACAATGAATGTTATTACTTAATTAAAAATTTAAATTTGGTAGGGTGTAATATTCTCAAAACCTCCCTTTACTTGAAAATAAAATCTATTACATCAAACTAAAGTTACATTAAAAAAAAAAAAAAAATACTAACATCCCTGAAAAATTCTCCCTCTTTCTGAAACTGACTTCAAAAATCTTGCTCGCTTATTGATAGTATTTCACTTACCTTGAAATTATAAATAAAAATGTAAATAAATCTAAGTGAAGGTTCAGAATTTAATTCTATTTCAACTTATGTTTACTGAAAAAATTTCAATATCCCTAAAATGTCTTTTATTATATCTTCTTCTAAAAAAAAAAAAAAAAATGCTGCCCGCAGGTATAGGGGCCTCTTTAGTCATGGTAGGAGTAGGAGGAGCTCATTTCTTACGGCAGGTGATGGAGGAGGCGGATGAGCCCTTTACTCCCTCCCAAAAGAGCAGGAGGCCTAATTCGCACAAAAATATATCAATTCCTAAAAAAAAAAAAAAAAAAAAAAATAAATATCATTTAAAAGTTTTCATAAGTTCCAAAATTAGATATTTCAAATTTAATTCGTCATGCATAATTGAAAATTACACCTAATTTTATAGATTCGCTGAAAAATTAGAGAAATATTCTTTGTAATTCAATAAAATAAAAATCAATTATCATAAAATTAATTTTTATTAATTATTATGCTACAATTCAAAAAAAAAAAAAAAAATAAAAAATAAAAAATAAAATAAAAAAAACACAGAAGAAAAAGTAAAATGAAATTGTATCTCTAAAAATTAATAAAGATACCAAATTCTTTTAAAAAAATGAAAAAAAAATGTTTGTGTGTGTGAATGTGAGTGTGTAAATCTGCCATTCACTGCTTATGATTAGGAAATGTCTTAAGCACAGAATGCCGGACCCAAGCCCGGATAAAAGATGAGGGCACACTCTGCGAAATAGGGCAATTCTCCCAAAAAATCTTTCTTTCTTTCTTTCTTTTTTAATTTGTTTCAATCTCTTCAAAAATCTGTTTCTCTTTACGAAAATCACCCTAAAAGATAAATTCGAATTTGAACAAAATACTTTAAATTCTTTGGAAAATACCTCCTCTTTGTTAAAGTTTTCCTAAATTTAAACTCGTTCGAAAGAGAAGTAGTAGAAAAGGGAATCTTTCTCATTAAGTTCTAAAATTTATGTTCTTAATTTTTTCTAAAAATATGCATTTAAACCTCAACTTATAGTTCGATAATAAACATAAAATTCAATCTTCAAAATTTCATCTCAACCTAAAATTCGATTTTTTCTCCGCTGGAGGTCACTACCAAAATTTACTTTTCTTAACATGAGTATCTCCAAAATTAATCTCATGTTACAGTTCGATGAAAAATTTTAATCTTGAAAATTAACCTCCTGTTATAGTTCAATAAAAAAAATCTCCAAAATTAACTTCCTGTTATAGTTCAATAATAAAAAAAAAATCTCCAAAATTAACCTTATGTTAGAGTTTGCTAAAAAAAAATAATCTTCAAAATTAACTTCCTGTTATAGTTCAATTTAAAAAAATCTCCAAAATTAACCTCTTGTTAGAGTACGCCAAAAAAAAATTCCTTTTTGACCCTTCATCTTATAGCACACATTTTCCACAGGTGGAGGAGGAGGCTTTCTCCTATAGGTGGAGGAGGGCTCCCTCCTATAGGTGGAGGAGGAGTAGGTGGAGGAGGAGTTGCTCCACCACCCACCACCTGCTGGTGCTCAACTCTCCTTTCTCTCCTACTGATAAATTTTAAATTTTTGACGAATGAGTGTTGCCAGATAGAAAATGCTTTTAATAATAATAATTGTGTGCAACAATGACAAAATGTCAGTATAAGCGAAACAATCAAAATTAATCTTCCTCGTGAAACTGTAAACAAATATAAGGCAAGCAATTTTCCTTATAAAAGATTAAATTTTAGTTTGAATTTTACGTCTGATTGCGATAATAAAATAATTGTTTTAAACATAAAGTTGAAGGATAAAGAATTTTAGAGAGTAAATAATTTGAATTTAATTTCCGGTCTATAAGTTAAAATTAAATTTGCTTTATAATAATCCACCCATGCACAATGCATAATTATTTTGTCATTGAAAATGACGTCATTAGAAACAATTTATTTGCTTCTATATGACGCAAATGTTTTAAAACAATTATGTTAAACCATGTCCGAATCTCCTAATGATAAAATGACTCCGATATTTAAAAAAAAAAAAAAAAAAATCTTAAATGTAAAGAACATTTCTGTCCCTGACAATAAAATATTTCACCATGACTGTGCCAATATGATGTCATATTCACCAACGTTTATTTCTGTACATAACCAAGCAGCTTACTATTAATTTCAAAGAGATAATGCTGCTTATTTCTTTTAAAATGTTCGGTATAGATGGATTAATATGTTTCTGAAAATTATTTCTTTTCAACATAATCGTAATGAAAACAATAAAACATTTTTAAAGGATTGGTTTAAATCATTCAATAATTTCGATGTTGAAAATGATACCATTTTCAAAGTAGAAATAGATTTCAGCCCACACAGCTAAAATATTTTATCGTTTTTGTGCCAATAATAGGACGTCATTTTTGCCGGGGTTTATTTCTGTATGTAAAGAGATTAGAGCTGTTAAAGTGCTATTTTACGTAAAAATTTCAAGCAACAAAAATCGCCTGCTTTTCCTCATTTTCTATGCATTTTGTTGGATGCTCGATAAAAGACTTTTCTGTCATCCAGATTTCAAAGTATTTTATTGGCTATTACTGGCGACTCCCTTTGGTTTCAGGTATCAAAGACGCTCCGACACAAAATCGCTCCTTAATATCCGAGCGATTCCCCTGGAGTTATTATTTTACGTGGAGACGCATGGAATTTGAAGCGACTTTGACCCCTCGTATAATAGCACTTTGATTTCTGCCCTTTTACCTCTTTAAATATGTTTTATAAATAAATAAATAAAAATACGTATTTAATAATATTTATTAACTTTTTCCGAAACAGTGGTCCACGTCGGGCTCACCTTATTTTAATTCCAAACTTACAAACGGCTACAAGAATATTTTAATAAATTTTTACTTTCTTCTATCTTCAATAGAAGAAAGTAATGTAATTGAAAAAAAAAATTTCGACTTCGGGTTTCCGGCGGATTTACACGTTTTACGGTTCAGAGATTCCAAAAAACATATTTTTACAAAATGTCTGTCTTTCCGTGTGTCTGTGTGTCCATTGTCCTATGTTACCATTCTACCATCAAAAAGCGTATGAAGATATGCATAGAACTGAACCAAATTTTTTGAGAATGTTTTTGGCTATGGCAAGCAGGTTCTCCTTCAGTTTTAAAATATTCCGCCTTAAGGGGGCGTTGAAATAACATATTTTGTGATTATTTCAATATTGTACCGACTTAAAGTGTATGAGGTTATGCATCGAATTGAATCAATTTATTTGTGCAAGTATATGTTTTACACTTACACAAATTATGTTGTGTATGTTTTTTTCTTCGGGGGGGGGGGGGGGGATTTTCATTCGGGCCCTAGGGCCACTTTTTAAACATTCTCCTAATAAATTGGTGTATTTAAAAACATATATATTATTCCAACGAATAATTCATAGTCTAAACTTAATTTTGATTAATTAAAGGTCTAAAGCTCTATGTGCTAAAACATTTTAACATGTTTTCATGTTAGAGCCCTGGTTTTAACTGTCAGTTTCCCGTCCGGGCTCCCCTATTATAGCTCCCTTAAAACAGGTCCGATTCACTAGCTTTTTTTTTTCAAACAATTTCTTAGGTCTTCCAGCTTCTACATGAACGACAAAAATTCTTAGGCTTCAGCTACCACTAATTTTGAATATTAATTGTTTTCTTGGAGCTCTAGATTAGAGATTTCACGGGCTGGGTTGAAGCCGATTTTCATTAATGGTATTTGGGCAGGGCCTGGGCTTAACTTTTTTTTTGAAGACTCGGGCCGGGTCAGGTTTAATCAGTAATCTGTCCGGGCCAGCCGGGATCGGGCTCACTTTCTTCCTGAAGGATCGGGCCTAACTTATTTTTTCCGGACAAAGCCGAGACTGATTTCAGTCTTCCGTCTTTACGGACCAAAATATTCAATCTCGGTTGAATCATCCCGTATGAAAATCATTTTCTAGCTGTGGTCAAGTCTGTTCAAAAATCAGTAAAATTTGGGTTTGTCCAAAATTTTTTGCAAAAAAAAAAGGCATATATTTTTAAATCGTCATTATTTTACAACTAAACATTAAAATTTATTCTTTTTTAAGAATCGTAGATTTTTAGGTTTATTATAATAGAATTAAATGCATTAAAAAAGAGCCTGCCTGTGACGGAATTTTCTTTTAAACTGAAAATGGAAATTTCTTTTAAACTGTTTATTCGTGCAAAATGGCTACAATAATACGCAGGGAAAATAAAAATGTATCATATATTTACACTTGCTCAGAAGGGAGCTTCTCTATAACTTTTTTTTTCGTCCCAATGCGATGCCGTCTTAGGAAGATTTTACTTTCACATATATCATTTTTTAGATTTTTATGTCTTCATTACATGGAATATGCATTAATAATATTAATGATAACTGAAACATTTACATGCAACAAACAGAGGTTCATTAAAAACATATATATCGCAGCCTACAATACTTCTACATAAAGATTATAAATATGAAAAAAAAGACAAGTTTTTTTGGACAAAACTCTTCTGTAAGAAAACAATCACAGCAAAAAAAAAAAAAAAAAAAATCTTGACATTTGCGATTTCAGACGTTTTGTTAAACATCTAGAAATATACATGAGGAATGACTCTGAATCTCCAGATGTATAAACAAAATAGCACATGTTATATATTTTCGAGAAGATTTTCTTCCAAAATCCAATTAGAGACCATCAACAAATTGAAAAGGAACGAATATCTTTTGATAACCCTATCAAAACTAATGTAGCAAAAGCTGCAGATTATGATTAAGTGGCTTATGGTTATAAACTGTGTTCATTTTTATGCACATAGCATGTATACTCGTAGAGAAATTAAGGTTTTTATAAAAACAAATTTTGCCAAGTTTTTTGCTATAATTTGCAGAGTTCTTAATAAAAAACAATGTTCTTTTCAGAAAATATGAGAAACAACATTGCACATAATACTTTGTAATTAAAAATAAAAAATATTGATAATTGAAAGAAAAATGAGCAGGTTTACTAAATAAATTTTCACTGCGCATGCGTCAATTCTATAAAAATTTCATTTGCATATTGTGTAGATATTGTGTTAGATTGTGTTTCATATTGTGTGTGTTATATATGGAGCAATTTTTGTTAAAGTTTCAAAATCATACCTATAAAATTCTGAAAATTATCATCGATCCAAATCCGTTATTCCTAAAATGAAGCAAAAACATGAGGATCTGTATCCAAATATTGTTGTACGTGCAGTATTGTGTAGACACTGACCAATGAAATATGGATACAATCCCTCATTTTTTTTTTTTTTTTTTTTTTTTTTTCATTTTGGAAATATTGGATTTTGATCTTATTCTTTCGATGATAATTTTCAGAATGTTCAAGCTATGATTTTGAATTTTTAACAAAAGTTGCACTATACATATAGCTAACACAAAATGCAAATAATTGTTTTTTTAGAGAATTGACGCATGCGCAGTGAAAATTTATTTAGTAAACCTGTTCATTTTTCATACAATTATCAATATTTTTAAATTTTGATTACAGGATATTACGTACAATGTCGTTTCTCATATTTTCTGAAAATAACATTTTTTTTAATTAAAAACTCTGCAAATTATAAGCAAAAACAAGTGGCAAAATTGGGGACCGTTTTTATAAAAAAAACCTAATAACCCTAAAAAAACCTACGAGTATATATGCTATCTGCATAAAAATGAACACAATTTATTACTATAAGCCACTTAAGAGCACACACTAGTCACGCGGTAAAAGCCGAGCGCTAATGTAAAGTCTATGGGAGCGTTCTTTTCTAATATCTCGCTTAATTTTCAATATTTTTAAATGATTTTTTTTCTCAGGATAGCTGAGGACATTCTATTACCGGGCTAGTTTGTACTTTTCTGATTTTCGTTGTAGTTTAATTCTAAGGACCCTTTAAATTTTGGATTCAGTGAAATTCGAGGTGTTGTGCCCTTTTTACTCTTATAAAATCTATTTCAGCAAATTTCAGAAAAAATTAAAAACGCTTCACGGAATATTAGTGTTTAAGCTTTCCAATGATATGCTTTCCATATTTCTACTGCAATTAGGCTGAGCAAAATTTGGAAATATTTTGATCAGAAATGGAATAACAAAAGCGTTTTAATTATATGCGCTCCGCCTCTCCTGCCCTTTTGAAAATTACAATTGGTTAACACCAATCCATTTTAGCAAATGAAAGTAACTTTTTTCCTTTCATTATATTTCCTTTCTGTTATTGGTTTATAGTAACGTGTTAAAATAACTTCCCTTATTTCTAGGTTTTGATTTATTTTTTCTACAATTATTGATAAATTTTAGCTAAAATAGTCTTGAAAAAAATCAACGACTTCTAATTTTTTGTTTTTATAAAACTAACGCTATTTTACTATTATTATATAACTATAACTAACTTCCAAGGAAGAAAATTATACATTTCTTTGTATATATATATTTTTTCAAGTCCATACAAAACAAGGTAGATTTGATACAAATTACAGTAAGCTCCTTTTTAGCAAAAAGGAAATTCTGATAATTTTAAAATATAATTGGAACTTTTGTGAAATACATAGGTAGCATTAAAAGGACAAGGAGCTATATTTGGAATTTATAAATTTCCTTATACAGCTTGCAAAATACATGAAACAGGGGGAAGGGGGTTGCAAAGAGAAAACTGCGCCCGGAGTAAAGTTCAGTTTGGCGCCCCATTCCCTGAACTTTTTCTTGTGACAGACTAAAAATTACGTTAGTAGTAAAAATTTGGCTCCTCCTAAATTTCGATCCCGGGGCAACCACCCCCTTCGTCCCCCTCTTTTTCGCACGGCTCTGCAAGGAGTACATTTTGAGGAGGCTTATTCAACACCGCGCCGTCCGAGGGGGGGGGGGGCGCCACATTTATACTATCAACATCATTCTTGGGCTGTTACAAGAAAAAGTTGGAAAAGGGGGTGCCAAATTGAAACTTTGTCCCGGGCGCAGTTTTCTCTTCCCTGTGTTTGTTTTTTGTACTATACGATACTAGGCAGCCCAATTTCAGTCCAGTATTATTAAGTAAAACAGTAAAAAAAATAAGCATTTTCAGTTCGAAAAACAGTTTTATCAAAAATAAGCAGAAATTAAAGTTAGAAAGTTTTAAAGATTGGTAATTTTAAAATTGTTGATCAATTTGTTTCAAACTTTAAAGAAATATTTTTTAATATTTATTACTTTTGAGGAAAACGATACACTTTTAACAGTCGTTAAAAATGGGGAATTTATCCTGCGTAATACATTTTATTTTAATATAACATAAAGGTATATTTGCAAAGACAACGAATTGCAAATATTTATCATTATTTATCTATACTAATATTATAAAGAGGAAAGATTTGATTGTTTGTTTGTTTGCATTAAATAGGCTCCGAAACTACTTGACGGATTTGAAAAAGTCTTTCGCCGTTGGAAAGCTACACTATTTCCGGTGAACATAGGCTATAGTCGCCGCTTAAAAGGATAAAAATAAAACGCCGGATAAACGAATCAAAAGCAATTTGAGAAACTAAAGGTTACCTGGCCCACTAGACACATGACAATCACTGAAACACATATGAAAATCGTAACTATGCACCCCCCCCCCTCCTCCCCCACTCCAAAAAAAAACATTTTAAACTTTTTAGACCGACCTGATATAAAACCGTGTTTTTTAATTTTTAAAACTATTTAGCAATTACTAAAAAAAGGAAAAGAAATGCTGAAACGCAAATTAATTAAAGTTAAAAATAAATCACGAAACGATTGTTTTGGAGTTTTCAAAAAAGTTATAACAGATAGTAAATATTTTAAAGAGTAGTGAGCATCAAATATGGGGAGGGAGGATTTTTTTTTTTAGGAGGAGCAGTCAAATATTTAAAATTGTAACGTTTTCTACAATTTCAAATGCGGACTGTTTCAATAAGCCTAGGGATAAATATTACTTATTTAATTTAATATAAAATTATAAAGAGGAAAGATTTGTTTGTTTGTTTGTTTGAATTGAATTAAATAGGCTCCAAAACTACTTGACGGATTTGAAAAATTCTTTCACCGTATGAAAGCTACACTATTTCCAGTGAACATAGGCTATATTATATTTTCAAAAAAATTATTTCAAATCCTTATTAAAATGCCAATATTGTAACCCAAGGTGTAGAAAAATGAACTTAAAAAATCTTTACATCGCGTGCGTTGCGAATACTATTGATTATAGAACAAAATAATGTACTACGACTTTGTTAACATGTAATTATCTACAAAAAATGTCGCAACAGCATATGTCATATTGTTATAGTTATGTCACAATAAGTGTTTTTTATTTTAAAAAATAATTAAAATGCCGTTTCTGTAAAAGCTCTTTATTGTTACTTTGGTATTGATTCTTATCAAAATAAATTACTTTAAAATCAAGACTGATTTAATGGTTGCCGTTTACCCCGCTCGACTAGGCTGCATCATAATGTGTGATATAGGCGTCACTGGGGCACGGGAGGAGAGTCAATGTCAGAGACGGCATTTTAATTATTAGGTTATGAGTGTGTGTGTAAACATTTATAACTTGAAATTTTTCTTAAATATCCGTGAGAAGTCGGGGCGGGCTGCTATAATCTATATACATAAAGCAAAATCGTGTTAGTTACACCATTTATAACTCGAGAACGGATGGATCGATTTTTATGAAATTTTGTATGGAGGTATCTGACACCTTAGATTAACATATAAGCTATTTTTTATCCGACTACCTAAAATGAGGGTAATGTTTTTAGTAGTTGATTTTAATGAGATGAAGTGGTAGAAACAATTTGCGGTGTCAGCAGTGGCGGGGGACTGGGCGACTTGCTCTACCCAAAGAAAAGCGAGGGCGGGCCGCTAGTTATAGTATAAAAGTAAAAATAATGAAACTGTAAGGCAAAATATAGCAATTTTTTTAAAGTCTGCTATTCAGCAAATTTTACTCTCTAATACTTTTCATAATTGTTTGTTCTTTGGAGTTTCTTGTCGACGTTCAACTAATGCAGCTTCTATCGAGCAGAAGGCTTTTGCATGTTCCAAAACATCATAGTACAAAATATCGTGGACAAAATTTGTCGAAATACTTACAAACTTTACAAGTTCGTATATATTTAATGGGTGACAATTCAATATAACATTGCAAAACTTTTAGACGATTTTGCAGTTTTTAGCAGTTTTTGTTTGTCCTGCTACAAGGGCAGATCTGGAGACTCCTCAAAAAAGAGAGGGGGGGACTTTTCAGAAATTTGGAGATTCCAATCGCACCTGCAGCTCGTGTCGGGACATTTTTTTTTTCATCATGAGTAGGATCGGGGCTAATTTCTTTCGTTGCAGGTCGGGTTTCGGTCCGGTTTACTTTCATTTTTTGCCGTTGTTCTGGTTAAATACTTTTTTTTGCGAGTCGTGTTTGGGTAAGGTTCAATTCTACTTTGCCGCTGCGGGTTGGGTTGGGGTCCGGTTCTCTTTCTTTATTGCTGCTGGCTGGTATTGGGTCTGGTTGATTTCTATTTTGTGTGTGTGTGGGGGGGGGCAGGTCCGTAGCTAGAAGTGAACAATAGGGGGGCTCAAGTGAATGTAGGGGGGGGGGGCTCAAGAGAATGTAAGGGGGGCTCATAATTTTTTCTCTTGCATTGCCACAGAAAGATAAAGTAATGCATATTCATATTGTAGGTACTATGTTTCTTATTAAAAAGTGTTCTAATAACTTCATTTTATGCTAAGAAAATTATAGGATGATGAAAATTTTGAGTGTATAGCTGATCAAAATTAAACATCATGCTAGCTTCTTATGTGCCAATAAGGATGAGGGAGGTGTTGAACACACTTATTTTAGATACAATTTAGTAATCCTGCAAAATTGTGAAAGGTTTTCAAGACTAAGTTAGATTTTTGAACAGAATTTCATTTGAATTTTCGGAACAGAAATTCATTGAGTGACCTTGGAATCTTTTCCAGGGGGGGCTCAAAATGTTTTAGGGGGGGCTGAGCCGCCCATAGCGCCCCCTTAGCTACGGCCCTGGGGGGGGGTTGAGTTGAGTACTATTTTATTAGCGCTGGTTTGGTTTCGGTCAAGTTGAATTCTTACTTTTTTGCTACTGGTCGAGTGGATTTTTACGTTTTTCTTACGGACAGAGTGGAATTCTACTTTTTATTTGCTTTTCTCTGCATTCTTTTTTGTTGCTGTAGTTGTTTTGGGGTGAAATTAATTTACACTATTTTGGGTTCTGATCTGATTCATAGTGAATTTTCAATCTCGCAAGAAGGATTCGATTCGACCCCATATTTTAAATGAAAGTCTAAATATTTTCTCCGTTATGGACGAAAATAGTTTAAAGAGTATTATAAAAGAAAATGTCGAAGATACTATAAAATGAAACTATATAAACGCCATAACAGACATTTCCAAATAGTTAATTATGAATATTTAAGATTTTACATTTCAATTTACATGTTAACACTGCTATTCGCAAGTGTTAACATGTGCATTAAAATATCCATACGGAATGTCTCGAATAGAAGTTACCTCTATTTAACGAACACTTTTCAACAATTTAGCCATCTTTTTTTGGTTGATTCCGTTATGAGTATATATTAGATATTTATTTTCTATATAAAAGATAAAACTGATATTAGAAACATAAATGTCGACATTTTATAATTCCACTAAAACATGAATTGTTTTTCTTTCATTTCGATTCTAAATTGACAAAAAAAACTTTGGTCGGGTTTTGATTTGATTTCCAATGGTATTTTCGCGTTCGGATCGGAAGCAGGGCAATACTATACGCTCAGGGGTCAAATATATATATATATTTTTTTTTTTTTTTTTTTTTTTTTTTTTTTTTTTTTTTTTTTGTCGAATATTTGAAAAATGAAGTTATTTTAAGTGCAATTCTTAGAGGAACGCTCTTTTCTGATTCAAGGGGGGAACACGAGAATCCTCAAGGGGAGCGATTTCAAAACTTGGAGGTTCGGGCAGGAGGTGATATTTTTCATTGCTGGTGGAGATTATTTCTAAATTTTGCAGTGAGTCGTGTTCGAATCGGCTTGAGATTTTTGCTGTGGGTCGGATTTGGGTCAGTTTGACTTACATTTTTCAAATTCGGTTCTGTTCTCGATAAAATTTCACTTCTGAGAGTAGCACTCAGGTTGATTGATTGGTTGGTTGAATGGGGTTTTATGGCGCAAAGTTACATCAGGATATGCTGCGCAAAGAACAAGGTGGGGATTCGAGTTAATTAGAAAGTTTTGTTAGGGATTTTTTTTTTTTTTTTGAGTTTGTTTTTTGTAGTAGGCCGGATAGATTTATACTATTTTGCTACGGACCAAGTTTGAGCAGGCTGACTTAGGAATAGGTTTTGCACTAAAGAGCAAATACTAGATTTTTTTTTCTCTATAAATTATAACATTCAAGTTGAAGATGTAAAACACATTTTAGGTAGCTTTCATTACAAAAAGTAAAAAGCTACCTATTGCAGCCGTCCGGGGGTAAGCACTTCCAGAAAATTTTGGTATATTTTCACCGATCATGACCCCCAGACCCCAAAACCACCCTCCGTTCAATTGTTGACATATATATATATATATAACCATATAAGGTACCCTGGGGTAATAACGCCACGTTAAGGTTCTGCTAATTTTCACAGCTCAGTTTTAAATTGTACTTTTCAAACAAATATATGATTTGATACAGCAACTCATTGACTATCTATATAAAAAAATAATTTAACAGATATGTATTCATAAAATGTAATGGCGTGATTTCTTGACCAATGCTATTTGGCGTTATTACCCACCTACCGGGTGTCCCAAAAATGACTGATGGATTTTAAAATTCAATAACTTGCAAACGGTGACAGCTATTTAAAAAATTTTTGCAGGAGGGCTATGTATAATGTCAGGAGTTTTTTTTCCGCAATTATTGATTTTAGTTCGAATTTCAAACAAGAGATGGCACTGATGGCGGTTGGCGGCCAGTCGACACCGAGACTTACTTCATTCAGCTTTGACGCAAAAGAAGGAGATTAAGGCTATGGAGTACGTCTCATTCTACAGTACAATCTTGCCCTCAGGCACCAATTCTGGACTCATTCGATATGATTTCAATGGAATGCGTTGTTGCCATGGAAATAACAGATTGTTCGATAGTGGAATACAGCGTTCAGAAGTGGGCATACATTTCGCAAGCAGTTTTTGAGTTTGCAGAAGATTTTCGTTTAGGAAGTTTTATTTTCCCGGATTAAATTACTTTTTTATGTCATGATTTAAAGAATATTTTATGCATCATATTTTAAAACTAGATAATGAGATTTTTTTAATTTGATGATTTTTGTTATATTCACTGATAAAAATATTCTGCATTTTGCTGCAACGCACTCCCCCGCTTGTATATAATATCTCTATTCCAACCAATGAGAAAGCTCCATTTCACGGCCAAGTAACCGTTTTTTATACAAGCAGGGGAATGCGTTGCAGCAAAATGCAGCATATTTTTATCAGTGTTCTTAAGAAATTTTAGATCTTTTAAGAAAATTCGTCAGTAGATTTTTATGAATGTTCAAAAAATTTTCATGAAAACTGTTGATAGTACATTATTGTGTAAAATAACTACCAAAATCAAATATTATAAGTTGCCTTGTTTGGCCCTTTTCAATAGGATTAGTCTATCGTTGCATTAAAATAGAAAAAAATAAAATATATGTGAGTTAATTAAGATTTATTTTCCCGGATTAAATTATTTTTTATGGCATGATTTAAGGAATATTTTAGGCACCGCATTTTAAAACTACACTGTTAAAAATTTGAAACCTTTGCTGCATCGTCACTTCTCCACTTTTATAGAAAGAGATTACTTCACTGTATTATGGAGCATTCTCATTGGTCAAAATAGGGGATATTCTATAATAGCAGTGGAGTGACGATGCAGCAAAAGTTTCCAATTTTTAACAGTGTAGGTGAAGATATCTTGCTCTTACACTGTAAAAATCTGCTGCATTTTGTTGTATACGCACTCTGCTTGTATAGAAACGGTTACTTGATTGTATTATGAAGCATTGTTATTGGTCGGAAAAGAGATATTATATACAAGCGGCGGAGTGCGTATGATACAAAATTCAGCAGATTTTTAACACTGTGCGGCCCGATTCTGAACTAATTCGATATGATTTCAATGGAATGCGTTGTTTCCATGGAAATAACAAATTGTTCGATAGTGGAATACAGCGTTAAGAAGTGTGCATAAATTTCGCATCAGTATTCGAGTTTGCAGAAGATTTTCGTTTAGGAAGTTTTATTTTCCCGTATTAAATTACTTTTTTATGGCACGATTTAAAGAATATTTTATGCATCATATTTTAAAACTAGATAAAGAGATTTCTTTAATTTGATAATTTTTGTTATATTCTAAGAAATTTTAGATCGATTTATATTGTTATATTCATGCTCAATTTTGAATATTGTATTTTTCTATAGAAGAATTTGTTATTTCCATGACAACAACACATTCCTTTGAAATCATATCGAATGAGTTCAGAATCGGTCCCCACAGTGTTAAAAATCTGCTGCATTTGCTTCATACGCACTCCGCCACCTGTATATAATGTCTCTTTTCCGCCCAATAACAATGCTTCATAATACAATCAAGTAACCGTTTCTATACAAGCGGTGTGCGTATACAACAAAATGCAGCAGATTTTTATAGTGTAAGAGCAAGATTGTAGCAAGATATCTTCACCTACACTGTTTAAAATTGGAAACTTTTGCTTCATCGTCACTCCACTGCTATTATAGAATATCTCTATTTTGACCAATGAGAATGCTCCACAGTACAGTGAAATAATCTCTTTCTATAAATGTGGAGGAGTGACGATTCAGCAAAGGTTTCAAATTTTTAACAGTGTAGTTTTAAAATACGGTGCCTAAAATATTCCTTAAATCATGCCATAAAAAGTAATTTAATCCGGGAAAATAAATTTTAATTAACTCACATTTATTTTATTTTTTTTTCTATTTTAATGCAACGATAGACTAATCCTATTGAAAAGGGCTAAACAAGGCAACTTATAATATTTGTTTTTGGTAGTTATTTTACACAATAATGTACTATCAACAGTTTTCATGATTATTTTTTGAATATTCATAAAAATCTACTGATGAATTTTCTTAAAAGATCTAAAATTTCTTAAGAATATAACAAAAATCATCAAATTGAAAAAATCTCTTTATCTAGTTTTAAAATATGATGCATAAAATATTCTTTAAATCGTGCCATAAAAAAGTAATTTAATCCGGGAAAATAAAACTTCCTAAACGAAAACCTTCTGCTAACTCAAATACTGCTTGCGAAATTTATGCCCACTTCTGAACGCTGTATTCCACTATCGAATAATCTGTTATTTCCATGGCAACAACGCATTCCATTGAAACCATATCGAATGAGTCCAGAATCGGTACCTGAGAGCAAGACTGTACTGTAGAATGAGACGTACTCCATAGCCTTAATCTCCTTCTTTTGCGTCAAAGCTGAATGAAGTAAGTCTCGGCGTCGACAGGCCGCCAACCGCCATCAGCGCCATCTGTTGTTTGAAATTCGAACTAAAATAAAGAATTGCGGTAAAAAAACTCCTGACATTATACATAGCTCTCCTGCAAAAATTTTTTAAATAGCTGTCACCGTTTGCAAGTTATTGAATTTTAAAATCCATCAGTCATTTTTGGGACACCCGGTATATGGGTAATAACGCCATGCAAACAAAACTATGAAATAAGATGGAATAATTGCATGTAGATTGCCCAATTCTAAAAATATAAACTCTACAAACTTAGAAATTGACAAATTGCATTCTAAGCTATTGAAAATGTTCAATTTTTTGTGAAAGTGTAAGAAAAATAAAGGTGTGGTGTGGGGGGGGGGGGGATGAGGCAAAAGAATATCAGATCGTGAGCTTCTTTTTGCTTAAAAAGGACCGCTTAAATAGAATTATTAGAAACATTGCACAGTTTTAACTGTGTTTATTTGTATCAGTATTTAGGATGTAGCATCGCCACTGTAGGGAATCAACCAGGGTATTAATGCCAAGGATTGGCGTTATTACTCCGTTATAGTTATTGCGCTGTACATTTTAAATTACAAATTATCTCGAGAAGATATCCTAAATCTTCAACAACATTTTGAAAGTCCATGAAATGTACTACAAATTTATGTAATTAACAAAGTATTTCCGGATAAGAAAAATAGTCTTCACATCACAAAACGTATCTCGCAAATTTTAGATCAAGCGTTAATTTTAGTTGCTTGTAAAAACAATAAGACCTAAAAATGAAACAAATTAACTTGAAGCTATTTTTTGCGATTTATATGACTCAAAACCCTTCGGCGCAGAGCACATGGGTTTCATTTACCAGATTATTTCATAATTATGCAAAATATTAGCATTTGGCGTTATTACCCCGCCTGGCGTTATTACCCCAGACCACCTTATATAGATATATCTGATTTTTGTCATGCGATAACTAACGTATTTATGAACCGATTTGAATTAAACTTGGTATGTACATAGTACATACAAATATCTCGACCGAGTTCGTTGGCCAGCATCATCCGCCATTTTGTTTCAAAATGGCGGCCATTTAACAAATTTTAAAAATTAAAAATTTAAAATTTAATGTGAAAAAATTAAAAGTTGAAAATTATGTTTATTTTATGTGTTAGATCTTAAAACACCAATTCCAGAACACTTTTTATTTTGTCTATATCTTGAAAAATGATTGAGTTATAGCACTTTGAATTTTTCCTATGGCTGACATTTTGAAATGATCTAATTTTTGTCATGCTATAACTAACGATTTTATGAACCGATTTGAATGAAACTTGGTATGTACATAGTACATACAAATATCTCGACCGAGTTCGTTGGCCAGCATCATCCGCCATTTTGTTTCAAAATGTCGGCCATTTAAAATTTTTAAAAACATTTTAAATTTAAAATTTAATGTGAAAAAATTAAAAGTTGAAAATTATGCTTATTTTATGTATTAGATCTCAAAACACCAATTCCAGAACACTTTTTATGTTGTCTATATCTTGAAAAATGATTGAGTTATAGCACTTTGAATTTTCCCTATGGCTGACATTTTGAAACGATCTAATTTTGTCATGCTATAACTAACGATTTTACGAACCGATTTGAATGAAACTTGGTATGCACATAGCACATACAAATATCTCGACCGAGTTCGTTGGCCAGCATCATCCGACATCTTGTTTCAAAATGGCGGCCATTTAAAAAAATTTAAAAAAATTTAAATTTTAAAATAAATGCTAAAAAATTAAAAGTTGAAAAATATTTTTATTTTATGTGTTAGATCCTAAAACACCGATTCTAGAACACTTTTTACTTTGTCTATATCTTAAAAAATGATTGAGTTATAGCACTTTGAATTTTTCTTATGGCTGACATTTTGAAACGATCTGATTTTGTCACGTAATAACATTCGTATTTATAAATCGATTTGGATGTAACTTGGTGTGTACATAGTACTTAATAAAGGCTGGGACCGAGTTTGTTAACGAGTTCCATCCACCATCTTGTTTAAAAATGGCGTCTATTTAAATTTTTTTAAAGAAATTTAAAATTTGAAATTAGGTACAAAAAAGTGAGAAATTGAAAAAGATTTTTCTTTTATGCATTTGACCTTGATACAAAGATTCCAAAGCACTTTTTGTTTCGTTTGTATCTTAAAAAATGTCTGAGTTATAGTACTTTTAATTTCTAGTGTTGCTCACATTGTGAAATGGTCTGGTTTTCGTCACGTGATAACACGCGTATTTATACACAGATTTGGATGAAACTCGGTGCGTAGATAGGACATACTTATGCCTGGACCGAGTTCGTTGGCCAGTTCCAACCGCCGTCTTGTTTCAAAATGGTGGAATATTATTTTTTTTAATTTTAATTTTAAAATTAGGTGCTAAAAAGTAAGGAATTGAAAAAGATTTTTCTTTTGTGTTTTGACCTTGATACAAAGATTCCAGAGTATTTTTTGTTTCATTTGTATCTTGAAAAATGACTAAGTTTTAGCACTTTAAGTTTCCAGTGTGATTGACATTTTGAAACGGTCTGAAATTTGTCACGTGTTAATACGCATGTTTATAAACTGATTTTGATATTATAACTCCGTGTGTTCATGCTACATACCAATGTCTTTACCGAGTTCACGGACAAACTTTATCCGCCAACTTGTTTCAAAATGGCGGCCACTTAAATTTGTCAAAAATCTTTTAAATGTATAATGATATATAAACAAAAAATTAGAAAGTGAAAAAAGGTTCTTTTTAAACTATTTATCTAAATAATAAATTCAGGAATATTTTTTGCTTTGTCTTTACCTTGAAAAACGCCTGGGATATAGCAGTCTAATGTGGGTGACATTTTTAAAAAAAAAGCGCGACAGCACTCGTATATATTCAATGTGAGTGTTTATGTTCATATGAATTAACATTTCGATCAAGCTCATTGGGGTTTTTTTATCCATCATGCTGCTTTAAAATGGATATCATGGAATTTGGCGACCCTACAAATCGCTTAAAATAAAACCAGGTTGAATAAAAGATGACTAATTTCTAAAAATTCCTATTAATATTCAGTATTGACAAAAACTAGTATTCAATCTTACATAATCGTGTTCCACTATTTTGAGCTTCGTATATTTGATTTATATAACTTAATATAAAATAAATAAATAAGTATATGAAAGCTACCTCTTCCTCCCGGCATTGCCGGAAGGACTTTTTTAATTCTATTAAAATACATGAACTTATTTTCTTTCATTTCAATTTCAGGTGTTCTGTAAGGGCTCGATTTGACATAATTTGTAATTTTTGAGTTCGGATTGATATATTATAGGTCGGGTTGACTTTAAACGTTTCGGATTCGGGACATTTCTTCTTTTGGATTTTGACAAATTCGGATCTAGTATAAACTGGTTGATGACTGGATTTTTCAATAGATCAGACAATTTTTTATATGAAAAACTATATGTTTGAATATTGACGAGTACATTATATATATATTCATTTTTCTACTTAAACAAAACAAAACAAAAAAAAAAATATTGTTATAATTATATGGGATACCTTTCCCAATTTCCTTCAAATATTAGATTGATTTTGTTTCATTTTGGATTTGTTGATCTGTTTTGTATCAGGCTCTTCGGTACTGAATCAGATTTTTTTCTTTTATTTATTTATTTATTTATTTTTAGCGAGCTTGGGTTGGGTTAAAATTGAATTGCTTTTTTGAGCCTGGGCATGGAAATTTAGGTTCGGGCAGACCTCTAAAAGAACGAAGTTCACGCCAGGCCCGAAGTGGAAGAAAAAATATAGTGTGGTCAAGTTTTGCAGAAAAAAAGTAAGATTTCCGAAAGAGTGAAGACTTGAGTAGAGGTCTGGACGGGCTGGAGTTTCCAGTCTCGCCCCGGCCCGGACCGAATGATTGTTATTTTGGCCCGGCCCGGTATAAAACAAAATATTCGGCCCGAGCCTGGCCCGCTCGTTTACACTTTTACATTTCTAGGCCAGGCCCGGGCCGTACAGAAATCAGTGAAAACAGTCCAGGCCGAAATCGGCCTGCATCTTTATTTCGAAACAAAATCAGATTTTTATCATACAATTAAGATTTTTTAAAGATTACTGCATTCATATTTATTGGATGATTTTATAGAAAATTTTTACTGACAATACACAATAAGAACATTAAAGATTACTTAGGTTCTTAGACTTTCAACATTCAAATAAAGATGCACTGAAAAATTAATATGGTTTAGAATAAAAGAAAAAAAAAAGGAAGTTAAAATTATCATAACTTTTGAAGCTGTGTAATAAAAAGTACATTTATGAAAATACTTCTTTATCATTTTATCAAAGATTTTCTCAAATTTAGAGGAGCTATTTTTTATGTATTTCTGATTTCATTTCATTTTGGAAACACATGAGTTTAACAGGTGTTTTTATTCAGAAACAATGTAATGGAATGGCGTTGTCCATTTTTTGATAAAAGCAAATACAATGCGCAACACACTATATAAAACGCTAATTTTCATGATATTTATGAAAATATTGTGAAAATTAGAGTTTTGAATCGCATTTCCGGAAGCGACAACATGCAAAAGGAGAAAAATCTGAAACCACGTGACAAGAATCTCTTATACCTTAACAAGTATATACAAATATCTTATTTACCAAAAATGAAATATGCTGTTCGATTCCAAATCCCTTCAATAGTCAGGCTTGTCAATTTTGTACCTTTATAGTTAAAAATTAGTCAGAAAATGTGTCAAACTTTCGTGTTGTTCAGAAATGAATTTAAGAAACACCAAGGAGTATATTTCCAAAAAGTACATTAACAGTACGTTAATAGTTTTTATCCCTTTTACAAATAATGTTGTCTGCCCTACACGGCTTACGAATAATTAAGTCTAGTTCTGACCCCGACTATATGTAGAAAAGCAGTGCAAACCTGATCTTGACCCGGCTCCAGTTTGCCAAAAAATTATTATACCCGTATAGACTCAAAGCAACTGTCCGATGCTGATTTCTACGCTGTACACGTTACATTTATGTATTGATGTTGTTAAACTAGTATCTACTCGTGACGCACATTTATACTTATGGTCGTTAAACCCATATTCATTGAAAATAGACCTCATTTTAGCGTTTTTACCGAAATCTTTATAACACGCCGGCAGGCCCGTTAAACTTTTTTATCGGACTGGCTCATACGGCCTGTTTATTTATTTTTTTTTTTTTTGCCAGTCTGATACAGGCCGATGCAGATCTCTAGACCTTAGCAAGCCCTAGTCTCATGAGTTAAAACTGGCCCGGTCCAACCCGAGCAGTGACAGCTTAGTCCAATCCGATCAGGTCGCACCGTTCTCAATCTTAAACACGATTCATTTATCCTATGGACATCTAATATCATTTTGCAGACCCTTCATTGGGCTCAAAGGGGGAGGGGGCGATCGCCCCATCACTTCTGGTATCCATCATATTGAAATCTTGCTATTGAATCGCATCTTTTTATATGTCGACAGATGGTTCGTGGGAATTATTACATTGTTCTGCAATGAATAATAAATTTTGAAAGAAAACTTAATTGTAAAACACTGTAACATTAATAAAGCTAAACTGAGTGTGCGGTATCTTCCTTAAAAAAAAAAAAAAAAAAAAAAAAAAAAAAAAAAAGGACGGCGGGAAACAGATGACCAATTTTAACAGGTTTATTATGATTATATATAAAATGGAATGTTTTTATGGAAATTCTTTTTAACACAGAGTATACACGATACAGCATTTCATTGCATTTCATGTTCAAAGTAGTGAACATAATTTAAATACACTAGGGACAGTTTTTCTCCGAAGAGCTTTTTACAACCGAATTCTTTTGTGTAACTCTGTAATTGAATGGCAAATGTTTTTCGCCAAATATTATACCGCAAGCATTCTTAAGTCCATTTCAGAAGTTCGTATAAATTTCATTGTTTGTAAAAGAGTAACATTATTACAACAATACATCGCGAAATTATTTTTAGACCAGAGTATAATAGATTACTATGGAGATCCTCTGTGTGTATACTGTAAGTGCTATACATGACATATTTTTTTATAATTGTCTTCCAGAGTACCTCTTAATGTATATGAATTTCATTACTTTTAAATTAGTATAGCGCTCCTTAAAACACCGCAAATGATTTATCTACATAGATCATAATGTAGCGGAATAATTTTGAGTGATCCTACACATTTCTTATGTTTCTTCAATTTTTTAAAAAGTGTTTAATTTTTTAAAAGTAATTTTTGCTCCTTAAAAAAACTTTGTTAGTGTTATGCAGAATTTGCAAAAAGTCCTTAAAAATATTTAAGTTTTCTGTTATTTATTAATTGGAGATGAAAATCTGAGTTCTCTGAAAGTCTGATTTAGAAAAATAATTTATATTACCCTTGCCCCCCCCCCCCTTGTATCAAAATTTCGTTCCCGCCTTTTGCTCTCATCACAGCCTTCAATATTATCCCTTCCAGAAGTATCACTTCGCTGTTTTGCTGTCTATCTCACTGTATCCATGTTTATACAATATTGCCACTTTGTTGTAAAAATAAAAAATCTATCACAAAAACTCCTCCCCACTAACTAAAAATGAGATTTTTCCCTCTCATCCTATTAGTAAATGCCTAGAATTTATTCATTGAAATTTTCCCACATTTTATTTTTTTTTAAACCCATTTGTAAATGTTTTAAAAGGCAAATAAAAGTAAGTCATTTAAAAAACGTCTCCATCCCACATACACACCAAAATAAATAATTAATAAATTGTTTCTCTCCCCCCCCCCAGCTCACAAATTTTATACTTTTAAAGTCATCGATTTTTCTAAAACTTTTACTGTAGTAATAAATAATCAAACATAGTTTTACTCTTAACCCCACAAAAATTTATGTTTTCCCCCTATTTCTCCTTACCAAGTACATAAAATTTAGTCTTTAAATCTCTTTATTTTGTGTTTAGCCATATTTGTTAATCTTTAGTCATATAAAGTAAGTCATCTAACAAATTCCCTTCATCCCCCTCCAAAATAAATAAATAAATACTTTTCATTTTTTCCTTCTCAGAAATCTCCAACAATTATATAAAGGACATTTTAAACCAATTATTTATATGATTTACGATATTCGAACGAAATGTGGTAATTCAGCATAAAAAACTTTTTCTAAATTTAAAGGGGGGGGGCGAGTAGCTACCCTTTCTCCCCCTATACTTATTCAATGCATTCTTAAAACTAATCGCCCCGTGGAGGATACCTTCTTTAAATATTCACGGACTTCCTAACCCAAGCCACCTGAATGATCTTTCTCTTTTCTTTTTCCTCCGATTTCTATTGTCTTTCTTTTTTCTTTGTTTCACTCTCGTTGTGGTTTTTTTTCCCGGAGGTGAGGCCAATTTGTATGAGCCGATATCACTCTGTATATCGATGGAGAATTGTAAACCATCCACGTGTTTGCTGTGTGTAACGTCACGTGTTTGTAGGAAAGAGTAGAAGTTAACCGGATTCAAACGCAACCCACAACAAAAAGTAAAAAATTAAACCCGACCAGCAGCAAAAAATAGAAGCGAACCGGACAACAAATTTTGTAAAATGATCGCGGAGAAAACACGAATTTCTTCAAAATATCGTGAAACAGACGCACATTTTGTACAAAAATTGCAAAAAAGAACGAACATTTTACCAAAGAATTCACCCCAATAAATTCGGGTCAACCCGAACCCTTCTCGATAAAGTAACAAGTAAGAAAAATAACGCGTTAAGCATTGATTATGAAGCACTTTCCAACACTTAATGAAATCTTTAACAAAACTTTGTTATTTAGGGAAATAATAGTGTATAGCCAAATATACCCAAATATGTATTCCAGTACTTTTGAACAGCTCTGTATTTCATATGTCACTTGATATAATGGGAAAATTTAGTTTAGCAAGAAAATACCCAGTAGCTTGAAATTTATTTTTCAGCATTTTCATACTATCAGATGGAAACATACTTGAATACTTTTGTTCATCCCTGTAGTTTACACTGTACCTTTATTACACGTCAGCATTAGGCTAAAATTTATTGTAAACTAAAACACTTTTAAAACAACTGAAATCACACTCTCATAAATTATCATTCATAGGCGTCCATGTACTGAATTCTTTGCGTGGCCCTGTATATCCTTTTATCTATATTTTGCAAACATTTCTCAGTAAATTCAATGAAGCTCAGCGTAAAAATGCATAGCTTATTTAAGAACCACGTTTAAATAATCTATGCTCATATTCAGTAACGTTGGTGAGCTCTTTTGGGTAGCCCTGTATATCAACTATAACATTTATACACACCATATAATGTGCATATTTTTAGCGAAATATAAACGCGCATATCATAATTAAAATGCATTTCATCCCTCCATCAGCCATCATCGGACACATATGCGGTACTTCGGAAAGAATATGCTATTTGAAATCTTTTGTATGGCCCTGTAAATGCTATGTACTTCATATTATGCAAGACAGTAGCGTATAATTTATATTAAGCTTCAGTGACATATATCAATTTTATTATACATGAAACAGCTTAATATATTTAAAATATGCCACACACAATTCCCCCTTTTACCATTATCTAATGGAATTCTTTTGTGTGGCCATGTAAATGAATAATAGCTAAATTTTCATCTTATATTTTATAGAATGCATATTTTAATATGTTTGACAGGGTATAACATCTTTAAAATTTTTTGAAACTTTTTTTCCATATAGGCCGTAATGTAATGGGAAACTTTTGATTCGCCCTGTAGATAAACTAATCATGGTAGAAACTTTATTTTCAATAGGGTTCGTGCTAGGGTAAACGTCAATAACGTCCTAAAATTTCATGGCAATTCGAGTATATAAACTATTTTTCCCCATGGGCCGTAATGTAGGGGGAACTGGGGTACATTGATACATGGGGCACATTGATACACCCCCTCTACCGCTCACAGGGTCATTACAGGAAGTTTCACAACAGCTCCAAAAGGTGATGCTAGTGTATTCAACTACACACAGAAAATCTTGGAATGATTCAGCAGTTTGATGAAATGGGACGGGTGATTTATTGTTTTTGTTGTTCAAAAGTAAATTTGAGTTGTACAATTGAAATGCTATTATACAACTGTTCCAGTATTTTCAACCAAAATGAATACTCTCCCTGGTAAGTACAGCTACTCTTTATCAGTTCCTCATTATTTATTGTTAGATATATTGTGAAGTGTTGGATTTGAGACTCATTTTATTCAAAATCGCTGTATGGGGCACATTGATACAGTTTATGACGGGGCACATTGATACAGCCTAAATCCTTTAATAGTTCATATTTTCATTATCTTTTATTATTTTTTTTTACCATACACTCCTTAATCCAACCTTTTTTTCACGAAAAATTTCTAATATTAGTTTTTATTGAAGTGAAATAGCTCTAATTTCTTTATATTAGAGCATTTTATAGTATTTTTGAAAACAGAAGACGTAGGAACTTACCCAGCATCTAGTGCTAGTAGAACTAATAAAAGAAAAGGATGGCATTCTGGCAAATCTCGAATTTATATCGATTCTCCAGAGAAAAAAGTATTTTCGACATGAGAAATGTTAAGTAAGAGAAACAAACTGCAGAACAGAAAATGATACTTATATTATAAACAGAATTTTTAATATAATTATCCTTTATTTTCTGTTTATGAACCTATTTATAAACAGAAAAACTGATAATTTTTTCATCTTTCATAAGAAAGAAGATAATGCTGGGGTTGAAGTGCTAGATATGACAAAGTTACCACAGCCAACAATCAGACAAGAAACAGCCAGAACATCAGGTCATAATATATTTAATTTTGATTGCTTTAATATTGCTTAAAAATAAATTGTGGGTGATTTGAATTTTTATAAATAAATATAAAATGGTTTTCTAACTCATTTTTTTATGAAAAATATGCATTGGTATTATTTTGTCGTCATTTTTCTTAAACGTATCAATCTGCCCCGGGGATGGGGCACATTGATACAAATGACTTTTTTTGATTTTTTTTAAATTACATGCAAAAATACTATATAAAACAATGATTGTACATTTTTATAACATACTACACAAGTTATGCTATCACCTCATGGAAAAAAAACTTGAATTTTCTCCTTTCTTGACACCAAAAAAAATCTTAGAAAAAAACTGTATCAATGTACCCCAGTTCCCCCTAAATGAAAACTTTTGATTCTCCTTGCAGATAAACTAATCATGGTAGAAACTTAATTTTCAATAGCGTTCGTGATAGGGTAAACGTCAATAACGTCCTAAAATTCATTGGCGTAACTAGAGAATTTTTCTAGGGAGGGCCACGGCCCCATCTATTTGATAATTTTTAAACAATAATTGTAAAAACTATTATTGTTTGGAAAACAATAATAGTGTGACTATGTTGTTTTATAGTAAACTGTTTCATAATTTCCAAACAATAATAGTATTAATAACTAGTCGGATGTGGCAATCCCAAAACTTTCTTTTTCTGATTTATTTTAAGATTCACTTTTGCTCTCAAACGCACTAAACTGGGAAATTAACTTATTTAAAAATTATATTAGGTCCATGACTGCGATTTTTTGATAAATGCAGAAAATATTACAAAAAATGCAGTCAAAGTTCGTCTTTTGAACCGAATTTTCCAAAGCGGGAGATCTGGGAACAAAAAAAAGGGTCATTGTGAGAAAATAATTGTCGATAAATCAAATTCTAATAAATTCAGAGAAAAATGAAGTCATATGGCATCTTATACCATATCTTCAAAAATTATCTCAGCAAGTTTCATGTTTTTACTTTTACAAATGAATCTGAAAATGTATAGGAAAATTTTGAGCTGCTGAGAGAGAAAAAACATTTTCTCGAATACACCCTTAATGCGTCAAAGTTTGCTACCTCAGTGCCAAAATTAAATGGCAATTTATGATCATTCTGAAGATTTTAAAGACATGAAATTTCTTGCATTAGCTCTTAAAATAAGACTATTGCGAAAATATGAAAAAATGCAACATAAAAGCGCCACCTGTTGGGCGATTCATACCAAAACATAAACAGCAACAATATTTATCAAGCTATACCTGAATGTGAAATTTGGTGAAGTTCACTGATTAGTTCTTAAAATAGAGCTATTGCAGGAATTGAGAAAAATTCAGCATTGCAGCGCCACATATTGGGAGATTGACAACAAAACATGAACAAAACTAGTTCATGTCATGGATTTACTGAATCTAAAGTTTGATAAAAATTCGTTCACCTGAGATAGAGCTATTGCGCAAATCGTGAAAAATGAAACATACCTATGTCACCTGTTGAGCAATTTACACCAAAATGCAAACAACATCGATTCATGTTGAGAACTAACTGAATCTAAAGTTTAAAGAAAATCCGTGTATTAGTTATGGATATATATCTGTTGCGTAAATCGTAAAAAATGCACCATAGCATCGCATTTCATTCAAGCATCGCATTCAAGAACTACCTGATTATAATTTTTAATTAAATTCCGTGCGATAATTCTTGAGATAGAGCTATTGCAAAAATCGTGAAAAATTTAGCATACCAGCGCCTTCTGTTGAGCGATTTACACAGAAACGAATATAATATTAACTCATGTTAAGTACTGACTAAATCTGAAGTTTGGTTGATATCCGTGCCTTAGTTCTTTAGATATAGCTGTTGCGTTAATAGTAAAAAAAGCAGCGTAGAAGCGCCATCTGTTGAGTGATTTGCAACAAAAACTAATCAGTTTCAATTTTTATTATAGGGACTACCTGAATATACATTTTTATTACATTCCGTGCATTAGTTCTTGAAATATAGCGTCCACAAAATTTATATCACATATAGACATAGTCAGATTCACATATACACAAACAGGCATTTTGTAAAAACTTGTTCTTACTAAAAACTAGGAATCTCTGATCCCTAAAACGGATAAATCCGTCAAAAACCGGAATTCGAAAATTTTCACGAATCAAATATTTTCTTCCGTAAAGATGGGAAAAAGTAAAAATAGTTTTGTTAGAACTGATAATACTCAAAGGAAAGCTCACTTGTTAATACATTCCTGAAAACGTATAATCTATCAAAGAACTAATTGGATGAAACTTTCTTCTGTCTTTCGCTGCTATCAGATTCACAAACTTTACGAGCAACAAACTTTTCAGCCGATTTTAACCCCAACTTTTTCCCGTTCAAAGAGAGAAAAAGGTTACAATTATTTGCAAAAAGTTGGAGGAATAGCAGGAAAACCAATACTACTAGTATCAGCCGTTAATATTTATCGCCTGTTCCTATCAATCGCTTATCTCTGATTCGCTGAAATGCTCGATGTACGATGAAAAGTCTCGGCTAGCGGAGATTTTTTTGGAACTGCAGAAAAAAGTTGGGGGACATTGCTGTTTGCTATCACACTGGGTGTTGTGAGGCTATTTTGCGAAAAGTTGGAGGAAATCAAGTGTTGGCTCAAAAATCTTTCGAAATGTTGGTGAATCTAATAGTGGCTTTATACATCAAGTTTTCGATTCAAAACAGTGGCTGGGGGAGATAGAGTTGCTTATAAACAACACAGTCGCCATTTTTAAAAACAAATATATAAATTAGTTAATGAGTTATAAGCAATTTTGATCGCATGACAACCATTTTTCCTCCTTTTTGTCGCTACCATGTCGCAAATTCGTTTCAAATCATCCACTGTGAGAATCGTCTTCTGAAAGATCTTATCAAAGAATGAAGAACATTTCTCATTTACATAGCTTTTCAATCCTGAATCTAGGAAAAAAAAGTTAGCGAAAAAAATGACTTAAACTAAAAAAGTGACACGGTAAAAATGTTACCGGAAAAAAAGAGTGGCAAGCAATTGATTTGGGGGATTTATTATTGATTTTGGGGATTCATTGGTTAAGTATGAAAGGAGGGTGGGGGGAGGCTCTTAATATAGGTAAATGGGTTTTTCATGCTAAATTAACTGTTTTGGTTCAACTTTTGGATATACGTTCATGCTGAAAAGACGCTTGTTTGATTAGTTTTGGGAATGGACGATTACCCCATCCCCTCCGTTCTAAATAAGATGAATTGGTTTTTAAGCAGAATTATCCAACGTGTGTCAAATTTTGGATATAGATTCTTTTTGACAAGGCTTAGATATAATATTGTGTAGTCGTGTCCTCAGTTTCTCTTTATTCAGTTGCTTTATTTGTTAAGTTCATCAATAACATATTTTAATTCCTCAAGTTCTTTATTAGAACTATAGATCAATTAATAAAAAAGTAAATAAAACCTAAAACGACATTACAAATATATAGGAGCCACACTCCAATATTACATTTCGCTTAGCACATCTAAGCCACCTTACATCTATGTATTCTCTAGTACATTACCAGCACATGTCTCTCTTCCAACTACCTTCCTTCCCTCTCTACGCTCAACAATCCCACCCCTCAGCTCATTGCCACTAGACCAGTGAAATCATTTTCTAGTTCCTTGAGATCAATTGCAGCGATTCTTCTCAGCTTTAGATTAAAGATACTTTCACCCCTGCATACCTTTTCACAATGGGATTTCGCTATCTATCTCCTGCCCAGATTAAAGTTGTAAGTACGTCGTCACCTTAGCACTACAGCAACTATTAACAACAGAAGCATGCGAGCATGTGTTTTTGTGTTTTTCCTGGAATTTGAGAGTACAGCCCCGTTTCCAAAAAAAAGGGCAAAAAACAGATGTAACTAAATAAGACCCCCCCCCCCCAATACCAATGGTGCAGTATTGAAAAACCCGAGACAGTGACAGGAAATGACCATTTATTTTAGGCTTCGGCTGATTTCCAATCGTACAAATGAATGCAGTCCTCTTTCAAAAGGAGTGGCCGGTTTTCGTAAAAAGCTGATACTGTTACCATGTGCTGTTGGGGGTGATCGATAAGTAAGAAATAATTGTAAAAAAGCGAGAAAAGAGACGAAATCTGAAAAATATAGACTTAAAACAAATGCAAAAAATAGCCAGTTTAGCGTTAAACTCTGAGACGTGTGTAATCTCTCGAAAAAATAAAATTTTTACGTTCTAACATTACCACAAGAGTTTAAAATTCTAGGGGGGGCCCTGGGTTGTCTGGGGTGGGCCCGGCCCACCCGACCCCCCCCCCCCTCTAGTTACGCCTATGCTAAAATTTCATGGCAATCCGAGTATATTAACGATTTTTCCCCATAGGCCGTAATGTAATGGAAAACTTTTGATTCGCCCTGTAGATAAACTAGTCATGGTAGAAACTTCATTTTCAATAGCATTCGTGCTAGGGTAAACGTCAATAACTTCCTAAAATTTCATGGCAATCCGAGTATATTAACGATTTTCCCCATACGCCGTAATGTAATGGGAAACTTTTGATTCTCTCTGTAGATAAACTAATTATGGTAGATACTTCATTTTAATAGGTGTTGTGCTAGGGTAAACATCAACAACGTATAAAAATTTCATAGCAATCCGAGTATATTTACGGGAGTTAGAGCGCGGACAGACAGACAGACAGACGGCCATCCGACCAGACGGACAGACAAACCGAATGCATAAGCACTTTTCAACTTTGTTGGAAAGTGCTAAAAACCAAATCCTAAAGTGTCCCAAATGCGCTAAGCACTGCTAAAAAGTAAAAGTCAACCAGATTAAAAACAAAATGTAGCAGTCAACGAGACCCAAGTCTGACAAATAAAAAATAAAAAAAAATCAGAAATTAACTTGAACAGCAGTAAAGAGTGGAACTCAACCCGACCCAATCTCGACCCAAGTAGGAATTAACCCAGACAGAAGCAAAAAATGGAAGCCAACCGGACCCAAACCCGACCCACAGCAAAAAAGTAAAAAAAAAACCACGACCCACATAAAAAAAATGAGCTCCGACCCGTGCATTACACTGGAGTACCCAAATTTCTAAAATCCTCCCCCCCCCCTTGAGGACTCTCAAGATCAGCCCTTGGTCTTCGCCTCCCTTTATATCAAAATTTCGCTTCGTCTTTTGAATCTGTCACTATCTTCTAAATTGCACCTTACAAAAATATCACTTCGTTTTGTAGTCTACTCCACAATACCCATATTTGTAGCATACAAGTCACTTTAGTATATCAATAAACAATCAATCACAAAATTTCCTCCCCCCCCTCCCCACGACTGAAATTAGGATTTATCATTTTGTTCCTTTAAGTGCAGAAAATTTAGTTCTTTAAATAATTCCCACTTTTATTATTTTTTTAAACCGATTTATAAATATTTTGAAAGGCAAATAAATAAGTCATCTAATAAACATCTCCTCCCTACACACACACACGAAAATAAATAAATAATGTGCTTATTTCTTTTTTTCCTCAGCTCACAAATTTTAAACAAACACAAATTCCACCATTTTTTGAGGGGGAGCATTGCACTATTTTCTCCCCTACCCATATGTCACTAAATTTAAAATCTTTGAAAGTTTTTTTTGTTTGTTTTTTTTCCATAGGTTTATACATATTTTATTCTAAAAATAAATAATTAATCGCAAACAACCCATAAATATCGTTGTATACCTCCCCCCCCCCTCCCTCGTTCTTTTGAAGTACACAAAATTAAAAATCTTTAAAGCACTTTTAAGTTACATTTTTCGTCCTATTAATAAATATTCAAGAAGGTAAATAAGCTGTCATCTATAAAACTATCCTACTATCTTTCCCCCACCCCCCAAAAAAATCCGTTTTTTTCCTCTACCTCCCCCCCCCCCTTCTCAGCTTACAAAATTAAATTCTTTCTTTTTTCTCTCCGTATTTTAATAAAAAAAATAATTAAAACCTGAAATCCTCCTTCTGCACAAATAATTAAGTCTTTAAATATGTTTAATTTTTTTTAAGTGCTAATTATAAATCTCTGCTAACTATAATATTAACAAAATCTTTTTAACTATGTAGGAAAGTGTTAAAAATAAAGCGATAGATATGCATTAAATTCTACACAAAACACATGTTTACATTTTTTGCGTATTGTGTTTGTGCATTTCATACAGTAAAATATCTTTAGAGAGATATTTAAATAAAATATTGGGATTTTCACAACAAAAACCATTCTTAACTGACTGTATCATTTAAAAAACAGTTTTCAGAACCCCCCCCCCCTTCCTCCTATAGACTTTACTGCTATGTCAGTGCTCAAAATTAAAAATTGTTAGAGCTCCTTGCGGCATTTATATATAATGCTTGTAAAAATCATCAAGAATCTAAATTTTCTTCCACCTGAAATATTGACAAAATATTTTGCTTTATTGACTTAACATCACACAAAGTTTTTAAAATTTGCTACACTTTTTCTGTCACATTTGTCACTACAAACAATAATAAATTATGTATTATGTCTATAAACGACTAGGCTGGGATTAACACCTATTTCTCCTTTCTTCAAAATTTCTATTTCCTGTTCTCCCTTGCTTGCTTGCTTGCCTTTCCGCAAAAAATAAACAATGTTTAAATATTTACATTTGTCTAGCTATTTTTCTCATAATTTTATTAATTCATTCATCAACCTTCAGTTCTATTTATCTTCATAAGTTTCGTATTCTAAAAAGAATCCCCTCCCCTCTTACCCCCCCCCCCCCAAAAAAAATAGTTATTTAAACTACTTGTACCTGATATCTCCCCCCCCCCCTCATTCAATATTAATTTTTTATTTTTATTTTTTATTTTTTTTCTAATTGCGTTAAGTAAATAAAATAGTTTTTATTTTATAGTAATCTATCTAAATTAATCATTCGTTTATTTTCTGAAAATCAAACCATTTTAATTTTGGAACGCTAATCGTAAAGAGATTGAAATTCTTTTGAGCTCCGATTCGAATGCATTTACGCAAAGTACTGGGAAATCAGTTGAAAAAAATCCTTTAAACATGAAATCGGCTGGAATTGCACACCTTTGAAGAGAAAAATCGTCGCAGATAATTGGTTAAGAGCATTCTATTTCCTAATTGGATGATTGCATGTCAATCAAAGTAATTTTAGCCCATCCTTCGAATCCGCTGAAAAAGCGCGTCGCCATCTTGATTTGCCTTGGCGTGTGACTAGTGTGTGCTCTTAACCATAATTTGCAGTTTAAACGCTTTTGCTACATTAGTTTTGACAGGGTTATGCGAAAGATAGTCGTCTTTTTTCAATTTGTTTACTGTCCTTTATTGGATTTTGTAAAAAAAATATTTTTGAAAATATGTGACTAGTGCTATTTTGTTTATACATCTGGAGTTTCAGAGTCATTCCTTACGTATATTTCTAGATATTTAACAAAACGTCTGAAATCGCAAGTGTCAAGATTTTTTTGCTGTGACTGTAAAAATCAATGTTTTGTAGAAATACATTCTGGCCGTCCGGGTTCGGGCTGAAATTTTAACTTTTTACCGAGCCGGGGCTGGCCTGATCCACGGCCATCTTTATTAGAGGCCTCGGAAGCTTTTGCTTTTTAGGCGGGTCTTAGGACGGAATTAATGACGTAATCTCCGTCTATCCAATCTCGTGAGGAAGTTGTCCTTGTAAGGGGCGTTACAAACAAGAGTTGTCTTTGTCGATTGGTTAAACATGATATGATGTCATAAATTCCGTCCTAACAGCCAAGAGCTTCCAAGGCCTCTAATGAAGTTGGCCATGCCTGATCCCACGTAAAAAGTGGGAAAATTTTACGTGTAATAGCACTTTAAAAATTCTAATCACTTTACATAGAAAAATAAATCCAAGCAAATATGACGGCCTATTATTGACACAAACACGATAAAATATTTTAACTGTATGGGCGGAAATCTATTTTTTCTTTGAAAATGGCATCATTTTAAACATCGAGATTATTCAACCATTTACATCAATCGTTGAAAAATGTTTTAATGTTTTCATTACGATTATGTGGGAAAAAAATAATCCTCCATCTATACCGAACATTTTAAAATAAATAAGCAGCATCAACTCGTTGAAATAAATAGTACGCTTCTTCCCAGATAGCATTTTATGCTTTTTAACTGATTTTTTTCAACCATACTATGTAAATGTCTGAATGCTTTTTTAAGGCTTTTCATGCAAAGTTTGTAAATGCTTTGTAAAGTGTTAAAACAGGTTGCTAGTTGACGCAATCAGAGCTTGTCCGTAAGTATTTCAGAATAAGCATCTGAAAAGGAAAAAAGAAAAGGATAGTTATAGAAGTTACAATGAAAGATAGATAAAAGGCTTTTATAACAAGCATGCAGAAAAAAATGAAAATGAGTTTTTTTATAAATCTTAAAACTTTATTTCATAGAAAAAAAGAGATTTTCAGCAAAATAACTGAACTTAAGTTTTTTGAGCTATGTATGCTTTTTTTTTTTTTTTTACTCATTTGTATCTGTTTTTACGGAAAACTAAATTTTCTTCTAATCTATATATATAAAAGAAAGTCTGGATTTCGTATTAATCACGACACAAAAAAATCTGCCGAACCTAAAATCTTGAGTATTGGGGTAAAAATACTTCTGATAACATCGAGTGCCGCTAAGAAGGGATTTCCGAAAATTCCACCCTTAAGGGGGTTAAAAAAAAGAACGAACATTTAAAAAAATCCTTAAAAAATCGGCTTTTTTAGTTATTTTTCAACTGATAACATATTTTAGTGTATTTTTTTCATGCTGAATCGAATGGTACCAAGCAAATTCATTTAAGTTCAGTAGTTCGCGAGATACTTCACATTTTCCTGATTTGGCGGTGTCTTCGGCGCAAAAACCTGAAATTTTATTAATCACGACAGAAAAAAATCTATTGAACCTATAATTTTGAAAGAGATTTCTACAATCAGGTTAATATGATTATGTAAGCTATATTTAATTATCTCAATATATATATAAAACGCAAAGTGAAATTTCATTGCGGCCGCTTATAACTTAAGTTCTACAAGATAGATTTTAATGGATTTTACATTGTTAGTTGGATAATTTTTCAGAAATTTTGTAACAAATAAAATATAGCATTCTACGTTGTTTAATGGAATACTTAGGGAATGTTTTTTATCAGATGAACCCAATTACAAAAGTTTGGGTTTATTTTAAAAGTTCCGCTGAATGAATTTTTATGTGGTTAAAATTGTTAACATGTTGAACGCTACGTCATTCATTGGTGACTGACATGGAACTTTCCGTTTAGATGACTGATTTTTCACCGATGTCAGACAGTCTAAAGTACGATATAAAACTAAAAATTACTATGATATAAAAATTTCGTTTAATTCAAAGTTTCTTAAAAAAAAAAAAAAAAAACTGACCTGCGTAGCGGGCGATGGCTGCTAGTATTATCTATATATTGAAAAATAGTTTTTTATTTTTTAGTCACATATTTATAAATTCGCTTTTTTTAATTAATATATTTATTAAATAAATGTTAAAATCTGAGGATAAACGTAAAGATTTTAAATTTAAAGTTAATACTTTTACTCATTTTAAATCCTGCATTCATAATTCTTGTTTTCTTTTTAACATATTAGGGTTTTTAAACACATAGAGTTTTTAAATTATATTTATATCCAGTGTCATTTAATTTTCTACTGATTTTATATGTTATGAATACGGTTCTTATGAATGAACCGAAACATGTCAACTTTTTAATTTAATTTTTATTTGTGACACCTGTTCTAAGTAAATAAATATGAAATGTTTTTATACTTCATAATTCTGTTTATCGAAATATACTCCTTAATCACTTGTTCAGAATCAAAAGTTTATCTTCCCCTCATCTTATAAACAAAAACATTAAACAATTAATATATGATGCGATAAATAATGGATTTCCTAAGAAATTCATTTACTCTTTAATACACAATTAATTCCTTTATTACTTTCTTTCTTTCTAACCGATGGCCAGGCCCCTACCTGCCGAGTTATCTCAGCTTAACGGGTCGACCGCCTAATTGCCGCGTAGCGGCAATAAACCTGATTTCTTTGCTTCGAATGCCATCATTTCTGCAGTACTTGCTTGTCGTTGAGCATATTTTGTTTCGCCTGTTAATTAATGGTACATCCTGTTGTTTGAACTGCAAGTGGCTTCGCAAGATGGTCTCGTAATTTAGAGCCTTGATCAGATGACGAGACCGTCACCTGGCAAGGCACCTCCAGAGGTATAATTCACAGGTAACTTGGAGGACTTTGCACCCACGACGGATTTTACATGCACCAGGCGCCATTGGCGTACATGATGTAATATTAGCCGGCAGAGTGGCCAACCACTAAGACAAGTACCCGGGTCGGCTGTTTAGGTTAAGTGCTTTGTTGGTAATCTTTGTGGTTTATTGCACATTGGGTTAACTTTGTGATTTGTTGCCGCACACCGTGTACTCATCATACCGGACGAAATGGGACTGGATGTTTTTGGGCCTAAACAATGGTACTGAACTTAGCTGAATGTTGGGGAAATTTTGAGGCAATTAAAAAAAAATGGCCGAAAAGCTAAGTCGTACCGCTGATGGAGGAAAATGTTTGCGCCAAATAGCAAGGCAAACGACAGCGTTGCAGATAGAGACAAGAACCCACCTTTCTACCGTACCCCACCGAGAAAAACTGGCTCCCTGGGTTTCCCCATTAGAGCGGGTCCGGTATTTTGTGCGGACAGAGTCCTACTGCACCAAATAAAGAGGCGAGCTGTCAAAAATAAATAAATAAATAAATAAAAATTAGTAATAATAAATAATAAAATAAAAAAAATAGTTAAATAAAGAATAAAAATAAATAAATAAAATAATAAATGAAAAAACTTAAAATAAAAGCAGTTTTTAATTTTTTTTTTTTTTTTGGCATTAGGGGATTTCTATACCTTTTATATATAAATTTTAATTTTTTTTTTAATAACACAACACAGTGGACGGACAAGCAGTGTCGGGTCCGTTGAAGCTTCTTACTATGTCATATTGCACAACTTGCTGAACCGTTGGTGATATTCGTTGTGCATGCAATTCATATGTTGCGGGGCTCCTATTGCGGGCCATGGTTACAGCTGATGTTGTGCGACTACCGCGCACTGCTAAAGGACATAAAACATATACAAACTTTTTTTTTTTTTTTTGCGAAAAAAAAAAAATCCTTGGCCCCCCCCCTTTTTTTTTTTTTTTTTTTTTTTTTTTTTTTTTTTTTTTAACATACAACATATAACACATAACATACAGTATTATGTTTCTGCTGGGTTACCAAAATGAGAGAGGGCTTTCTGTTTTATATGTTTGTTTGCTTTAATGTTGTGATACTGTCGCAGTTTTCTTGGAGCCACCTGATTACTGTTTTTGCTTTATTTTGTACGTGTTTGTTTTTACCTAATTGTTCGTGCCACAGTTTATCATTATTTGCTGTTATGTTTGCCAGGCGGTACTGTTGGGTGAGTGGGCAGTGGAGGAGATAATGTTTAGGCGTACCCTCCGTGCCGCATGCACAGTCCGGAGTGTCCGCTTTATTAAATCTGTGGAGATACCTGGAAATGCTCCATGTGCTGTGTAGAGTTGTGAGAGTAAAAAGTCACTTATGAGTCTGCTTTTACCTACTGTTGGAAAATACTGATGTGTTTCCCTGCCTGTATCCCCGTAATCCCACTCGAACTGCCATTGTTTCATTGTTAGCTCTTTGAGTGTCCGTTTCAGTTTTGAGATTGGCTTTTACATATAGTATTTGTTTTTGTTATTTGTGTTTTCCGCTGCGGTTTTGGCTAACTCGTCTGCATCCTCGTTTCCTTGGATGCCCACGTGCGCCTTGACCCAGCTGATTTTAAACTTATTGTTGGATTCTTTAATTAAGTTTTGTATTTTATCTACTGTTTCATTGACATTAAATGGCTTTTTTAGTGATTCTATGGCTGATCTGCAATCCGAGCGTATGCTGTATGGCTCACCTGTAATTCTTTTATTACTTATCATTTGCAGTAGGATGTTTATTGTGAGTTACTTTTAACATATTGCGCATAAAAAATATATCAATAAAAATATAAAAAATATAAAAAAATACACCACAAAAAAAAAAAATATATATATATAAAATGTGTTAAAAAATTAATTAATAGGTCGGATGGGTAATGTAGATGTTAGATTAAGGTTGTAGGACGGTGCTGCTGGAAAATATATGCGCTTATGTTAATATTTATATTTAAAAAAAGGTGTTGGCGGTTGGAAAATGGTGCAGTGCAACAATAATGAAGTGTTAATTTATTATATATGGTAATTTATTGTTATAGCAATCCTTGTTTATTCCTCTGGATTTAATATGTAATGAAATTTGAGGATGATCAATGGTTGATTATTTAATATGATATTTTATTACTTTTACAACATTTTAAATCCTTATTTTAGTTATAAAAATAAGCTATACTTTGGTGGTATATTTTATAATCTATACATATAATAAAACAGTAGGACCCGGTGTGTCTGTACATTGAAGATAATTGACAAAAATGGAGTCAGGGCGATAAAAGAAAACCAATGAAACACAAAAAAATTTTTTTTGAATTTTTTGTCTGTCTGTCTGTCTGTCTGTCTGTCTGTTTGTTCGAGGTTATCTTCGTAACTACTGAATGGATTTTTATGCGGTTTTCACTAATGAAGAATGCACACTCCCGGGCAGTGTATAGGCTTTGTTTCATCAAAATCGGACAACAGACAAAAAAGTAACAAAAAGAAACAAAAGAAACTATTAGGTGCGCTGCTCACGTTTTTTAGTACATAACGTTTTTTAGTACATATAAAATCCAATAGATGTCACTGTGCGATTTTAAAACGCGCTATCGTTATGTTTTCGCCAGTCTACTTAAGTATGAGAAAGTTTCAAGCTGGCTGTCGTTCCATGTGGTTTAGTCGGTAGAACGTCAGTGCGCCATACTGATGGCCCGGGTTCGATTCCCAGCATGGAATTTTTTTTCACTATGTTGGCATTAACGCCTATAAGCAATTAAAAGAATTTGAAATATTGTATTCAAGGCGAATTTTCTTTCTGGGAAAATTTCCTTGCATTAATATGTCAGTGTAATTTTTTTTTCGATTTAATTTTTTTTTTCGAAACTTTGTTTTTCTTAAAAAATTACAGTAAATATTTGATATTTCCCAACGTTTTTTGAATGATCGACTTGCTTTTTTTTTTTTTTTAATGTATGTCTGAACCTTATCTAACTACTTCTTCAAGATTTCTTTAGATAAACCGACCAGCGTAGCGGGCGAAGGCCGCTAGTAATATAATAAATTATTAATTTACCGATTTTTGATTTAAATAAGGGTTGGCACAGTTTATGTCAATTGGTTTTATCTCTGGTTTAAACCATATTTATATTTTTATAACATCCTCTAGATATTTTTTTTCTCGACAATTACTAAAGTTATTTCTTATTTTTATTTTACTTTATTTTTTTTTATTTTTTTCTGAATAAATTCAGACTTCTTATTTTATACAGGGGGCCTTGGTCAATTTTATATGTATAGGAATAACTGTTCACATAAAAATAATTTTTTTTAATTATTATTATATATGTATATTTTTATTATAATATCTACTTAATCATCTGTTTATAGGTTGTTTACAAATATAATAAAAATAGATTACAATAGATTATATGAATATTGTTATTACATCCTCTATTTTTTTTTTAATCTTTTGAAAATTACTAAAGATATTTCTTATTTTTATTTTATTTATATATATTTTTTTTCTCTCTAATTTCAGACTTCGAATTTTATACAGTGGGACTTGGTCTATTTTTTATGTAAAGGGATAACTCTTTAAATGAAAAAAAAAAAAAATTCTTCTATTATCAACGTAATCCACTGTAGTTTGGTTCCTTACAAATAGATATTCGGTTTGTCCCCAAAAAACCCTAGTTTAAACCAATAAAAAATACCGTTTTAAGTTTAAAAAAAAAAAAAAACGAAATGTTTTTTCCAACACTGTATTAATTATAAATATCGTAATTTGTAAGATTTTCTTTTTATAGTTAAATAATTTTTTACATTATTTTATTGTTTTTAGCAACTATAGATGGCGACACTAACACTTTAGTAGTTAATCTGCATCTATCCATCTCGCATGTTCAAAGTTTATCGATATCAATCGATTCAATTAATTATATAATTAGAATTTAAAACTTGTAATTAGTATTAAATAGTTTAACTATTTTTATTATGTTAAAAAAATTTTGTCTACTCATGTTTTGTAATTAATTATTTTTGATAATAGTTAATTGAATATCTATTAATAATAAAAACTATTTGTTTCTACTTTTACTACTTTAACTTGGATATTAACTGTCTAATGTGACTGAATGCAAAATTGTATTGCTACCACATGGTCGAAATTGATATTTGTAAGTTAACCTATTATATAATTTAATTAGTCTAATTATTTCCATTTGACATGATTTTTCAATTTAATTTAATCAATGATAATTCAATTATATTATTATTTTCTTTTTCCTGTTCTCAATGGAAATTATGGCTGTGATTGATAATTGTAAGTTTAACTTTATCAATATTCAATTACTGTTTAATTATTTTTCTAATATTTTTTCTTTGAAATATTTTTTCTATTGCAATTAATGTATTGATATTTCTATTATGGTCTTATTATTTTTCTAATATTTTTCTTTGAAATGAGTTCTCATTTGCGATTAATCGAGCAATATGGAAATTATTTTTAGGTCTATCCTGATTTCCATTCAGAAATTAATCGCAATTAATGTGGCTATTTAGCATTGCCCTTGATAACGAGCTAAATGCCACATTTCCAATTTCATTCCTAATTCTGACAACTCCTCTGTATGATATAATTTGGCATTAACAAGTTTTTACAGTAATTGATGTTGATTTGTAGTATTATCTAATGGTTCTATATATATATATATATATGTATATATATCAGAAATTAATCGCAATTAATGTGTCTATTTAGCATTGCCCTTGATAACGAGCTAAATGCCACATTATATATATATATATATAATAGAAAAAGGGGATTTTAAGCAAAATAACTGAACTTACAATTTTTCTGATTTGTGTTTACCCTTTTTTTTGCTTGTTTTGTGTGTCTTTACGGAAAACTAAATTTTAGTCAAATATTATCTATATTTAAAAATTATTATAGTTTTTTGTTAGTCACATATTTATCAAGTAGTTTGTTTTAATTCATATATTTATTAGATAACTGATAATATTTGAATATGAATTATTTTTTAAATTATAAAAAATTAGCCTGTTTTTAAGCGTTTTATTTTTATTTTTAATTAGATAACATTCCTGTTGTCTTTTACTATGCATGTATAAAATATATGGTGAATTTATATCAGTTCACAGCATTACTAGATTAAACTTTAATACTTAAAAAAGAAAAAAAAATCTAAATTTTGTTTAAAGGTTATATTATTCATGCAGAAGTACCTGATTGCTAATGTTAATCCTCTGGGGATTTTTAAAAAATCTTATTTGATTTTTTTTTTTTTTTTTTTTTTTTTTTTTTTTTTTTTTTTTTTTTTTTTTTGCATTGGATACCTGAAGTTGATCTCTACTAAGGCCTATAAAGTTTGAAAGGAAAGATTTTTTTAATTGGGGAAAAAAGAAGCTTATAAACAAATTAGAAAACTTAATCTTTGTACAGACTGTCCACAGTTAAAGTCTAAAATATGGAAATGCAAATGAGATAGTCATTAATTTTCTCTCATATATAGGATTAACAATAACATACAGGTGTTTATGCATGAACAAAGTAATCTCTTACTTAAAACTTTCCAGAGGGAAAAATTTTAATTATCAACTGTGAAATCACACCTAAAATTCCTGAAAATTTTCACATTCATAACTAAGTTCGAGTTCATTGGAGCACTTCTCGCTCTGCTGATAACACACAGAATTTTTCAGTTAGAAATGTGAAAATTTTCACGTATTTAATATTTGAAATTCATCCTTATGCACATAGGCATAGGGTCTTGAAAATTATTGATTGAACATTTGAAATAAAAATAACAGAGGGATATTTTTTTCTAGTGTCATTTATCTCTAAGAAAAAAATATAAAAAAGTTTTTTTTCAATACATAGGATAATTAGGTTTTTTTAAAAAAAAAAATTAGTGTTTGTTGGGGGGGGGATGAATTCGGGCTTAATCAGTTCATTTTATCAGTTAAATAAACCCATTTTTAATATTTTTAAAGATTTAATCATACACCTTTCAGTAATTAAAATTAGCATATGTTTTTTTTTTTTTTTTTTTTCTTATAATGGTATTTAATGTGTTTTCTTGTAAATAAAATTTTTATATACTGTTGTATAATCGTTTTTTTTTTCTTCTTAGAATGTTTTATATTTTACCAAATTACAAAGTTTTCGTATAAATAATCTTTTTTTTTTTTTTTTTCCTTTTTTCGCAGTTCACGGCAGCAAATTATTTATATTCAATTCATTTTTAAGCAAAAGCAACATGGTCAAACGAAAACATACACACACACATATATATATGCAGTGTATAGTAAATGCTTTTGTGCAGTTTTTTGACTTGCTTTCCTTTTCACTTACTTCTTTAACCTCTTCAGACCTGAGCATAAAATAACTCCACAAATATATATTTATTGCTTTTGCATAATCGAAATGACACCATAGATGGCAGAAAGAGTCATTTTTATGAAGCCAGTACTTTAGAGGACTGGTAATTTAGGTTTATAAGTATGGATATAACAGTACTAACCCCCATAAAAAACATCAGTTTAACTATCAGTAATATAAATTTAATCAATAACAAAATTAAGGTATTTTTTAAACAAGTAAATGATCAACAAATCCTCAAAATTTTTTATTGTAAAACATTTAAGTTAAATATTCATGAATATTTCTTAATTTCTTGGCCACAATGTCTTGAAGGTATTTTCGAAACACGGATGAAAATAATATTTATTTTATGAGGTAATATTCATCATTGCTGACATTTATTGGTTTTTTAAATCAAAAAACATTCAGCTGTATAGAACTAAAGCAAAAATGCAAAAAATTCGAACAGTTTGGTTTTTAGAGGAGGTACCCATTTGTGTATCCCAGGTCTGAAGAGTTAATTATCAGAAAAAAGTATTGGATTCGTGAAATTTTTCGACTTCCGTTTCTCGATAAATTCACACGTTTAAAAAATAAAGGTTAAAAAAAAACTACTATTTATATTAAACTACTCCTTTTTACTAAATGTCTGTTTGTGAGTCTGTCCGTCTGTCTGTATGTGACTTAAATTTTGTGGGCACTCTATCTCAAGGACTAATGCACGGAATTTAATAAAAATTTAAATTTAGTTAATCCTTGATATAAAAAGTTGCTAATCAGTTTATGATGAAAATTGTTAAACACTTGTTATAATCCAGAGCTATTTCGTTAATCATGAATAATGCACTATGACAGCGCCACCTATTCAATAATTTACACCAAAACGTAATCAGCTCCTTGCTATATCGTGTAGTAACTAAATATAAAGTTTTATGAAAATCCATGTTCTAGTTTTTGGGGTATGGCTATCGTGGAAATTGTAAATAAAGCAACATAGTAGCTCCACCTGTTAAGTGATATACACTAAAATCTAATCAGATCTATTTTTTAACACGGTCTAACAGAATCTAAAGTTTTGTGGAATTCCGTGCGTAAGTTTTTGAGATAGAGCGCCCAGAAAATTTTTGTCATATGCAAACAGACTAGGGATCACAATCCCGGGATCCCGGTGTATTTTTAATCCCGAAAATCCCGGGATTTGTCAGAAAAAATCCCGGGATTTACGGGATTGTCTGGGTTTTTTTAGTGGAGTAATATTCAGGTGAAATTAAAAAATATATTTATAAACTTTCACTTTTGAAGGAGAAAAATGAATTTTCATGAAGTTTATATATGATTGAAAAAGAATATATTCCTCAAATATTTTTGACATATATTTTTAAATGATTAAATCTTTTACAGTGGAAATATTTTGACTTGCAATCAGATGTAACACACACAGCTATTAGTCAGAAAAAATGAAACCTTTTTTTTATTTCGATTTCGCTGCGTGTGTAGAAATTATCTTCACTTCGTAGATTATTTTTTAATTAGATTTTACAGATAAGCGTCGGAATTCTGTATGATAGTCAATATGTGCAAACTTCTTTGCTTTTCGTGCGTTCATACTTACTTTGCTTTAAAGATTGCATGGCTGCCAATTTTAACTGGCACCACTTTTTGATAACAGAAAATCTTAATACATTCTTTGACAACAGTTGCAAAAAAAAGTTACTTAAAAATTTACATTAGAAGAATAGTGGTGAGAACAGAATATAAAAATAGTCACTTGTGGCAGCCTTGAGATGTCGAATGAAAAGTATTTCGCAGGTCATCAGAAAGATAATGATACATCTTCAATACTGTACTACTATCAAAAGTCAAAAAATGGAAAAAGCGCTAGATGCAAAAGATATTGCGCAATACTTAAAACATTAGGTGGATCGACTAAGGGATTGCATATATTATTGCATTATTAATTGCATATTGCATTTACGAATTACGGTACGAAATTTCAGAAAGAATTTATTACTTCCTCTCTTCCTTCCACAAGTCCAGATTGGACAGAAGATAAATTGCTAGCTTCCTCAAGTAAAACAGTAGCTGAATCATGCTATGGGAGTGAAAATTTAGCCTTAGAAGAAGATGATAAGGATGAAAGTATTGAATCTTCCGAAAATTGAAAATCGGGGTTTGTTTTAATTTTCGAAGACGAAATGGGCTTTTCATACTCTGATGAATATATCAGTGAACTTATTATAAAAGTTTGAATCTTAATAATTTATTTTAAACGATCTGCAACAAGGAATGAAGTTTTTCAAAAGTATGTTAAATCTGAAAACGAGAAAAAACTTTTCTTTTTTTAGATTTCTAGACTAGATGGAATAGCCTAGTAGCTATGTTTGGACGATTTTATTTTTTGAAAAATAACATACAAAAATCTTCAATCGATTTAGAGCATGAGATCTGCATTGACGATTCCGATTTTCTACTTATAAAAGAAGTTGTTGAAGTCCTCAATCAAACCGATACAAATCACAGTAGAAGTAATCTGTCGCAGAGATTCTAATTTGTTAACCGTAGACGCAGAGTTAAAAATTCTTTTAAACGAATTGTCGGGAAAAAAATCAAAATTTCCTCACAAAACGGCAGATATGCTAAAACTACGCATTAGAGAACGACGACGTATGAAATTATGGGTGTTTTAAATTATTTGCATAATCCTAAATGAGATGACATGAGTGTAGAAACTAGAAGTACATTTTCTATTCCTAACAAAACTGTTATTAAGAAGAAAGTGAAAGAAATAATTGGAAGGCTAAACAGTGTTCACAATGGCAATTCTGAAGATACAGAAATAATGCTTATTGAGCTCATTGCGAAACGGCAAACGGATAACCGAACATATAAAGAAAAATTACAAAAAGAAATAGAAAAAAGCGTGCGGACCGTCGAACCTGAAACACAAAAAGAAAAGAATTTATCATTACAAATTAGAAATGAGAAGTCTCTTTTTTGAGAATGGAGGAATACGCGGTCATCATCTAGAATTAATAGAATATCAGTATATTCTGACAATTCCTCCCGCGAGAGTAGAAGCAGAGCGAGCATTTTCAGCTGCAGAATTTATTGCAAACAAAATTAAAAGTCGACTTGCGAATGATATTTTAGATGTTTTGATATTTCTTAGATCTTATTTACAAAGAAAAACCAATTAATTAAAAAATACTGATCTGTTCAAACTAAAATCTTTTTTATTAAAGTACTTTATTAAGTACTTTTATTAAGTTACTTTTATTTATTAAATACTTTTATTTCAGGAAGAAAAAGCATTATGTAGGGGGAAATTTTGTGTTTTCGATACCTAAATTTGTACTCTTTAGTTATTTGGTTATGAGAATAATTCGAAATTTAATTAGTGATAATAATTATCTTTTCATATTGTAAATATTTACCCATTCAAAGACTTTTTTAACATCAAATGAAAGAAATTATTTGGAAGATAAAACATAGACATTTCTTTTTTTTTTTTTTTTTTTTTTTTTTTTTTTGTAACAATGTCAAACATCAACAGCATATTTGTTTAAATTTCCAATTGCTGTAATTTATCCTATGCCTTTTTATTATTAAAATAATAAATTTTGAACTTGGTATATTTTCCTATGTTAGGCTGTATTTTTACTTTAATTATTTTTTTACAATATAGTAAAATTTAGCTATTGTGAAAATTGGTGATAATAGAAAAATTCTAATTTTCGCAATCCCGGGATCGGAAATTAGTCTCGGGATTGTAATCTCTAAAACAGACACACAAAATGACAGACTCTCAGAGAGACATATTTTATAAAAACATGTTTTTCAGGTTCTCTGACGCATGTAAATCCGTTAAAAACCTTAGTTCGAAAAATTTCACATATTCATTACTTTCTTCTTTTTATGATAGAAGAAAGCAATAAATACAGGGTTATTACAAAAGAATCATTGGATTTCCGAAGTGTTTATTTCGGGGTATAATAGGCTTACAACAATGACTTATACATGAAAATAAACCGGAAATATACAAGATTGACGTCCACACTAGAGATGTTCAATATGTGCTTTTTGAGTGATACGGCAGATGTCAAGGTGATAATTCAATTCGCTCTACACATTGCTCGGCATAGTCGGACGGAACTTTTGCCTTTACTTAAACAATCGGTTTTTTTTTCTTTAATTGTCGATACCAGCGCAGAATGCTTTGTTGGGTTGGTGATTTGCATTTGTATGCCTTCTGTAATGCTGTCTGAAAGGTTATAAGCGATCCAGACTTTGAAAATTCTAGTACACAATACACTTTCTGCGGTCTAGTCGTTTTTTTTAATATGACGTTCGCGCAGCAACCATGTCAACCACCCGCACATGACACATACGCAGCGCGAAACTCTGTAGTTAACGCTTTCTCGTTTGAATTTTCATAACATATGCGTTTCCTATTTCGCACGTAGTAACGTATCAGAACCAGATGATTCATTTGTAATAACCCTGTATTAAATGAAAACACATTATTGATTATTTAGCTGTTGATTTTCCTGTTTTTATAAGCTGTTCTCTGTCTTACACTTAATCAGCCCACATTGTTAACCTCTTCGCGACGGCATTCTTTTACGAATTTTTTAAAGTTTTGTCACCGGTTTTTAACTACAGAAATTTGTGCCTTATTGAATCGAGAAAATGCTCCGATTCACTATGGCGAATTTCACAGTAAAATTTTACTAGTGGGAATAAACAAGGATTCTTAAGCCTTTTTCCGGCACGTATACGTGTCGCTCGTCCCCAAGGAGTTAAAGGATCTATAACTTGCTGTATGTGCTTAGGATGAGAGGCATTGCTAAGTTTACCCTGATAAAATTATTCCAAAATTCACTTCACAAAAATGAATAATTTGAAGCAATAAATTTTAAGATATCACTTGTGTCATTTTGAATCGGCATTGATTTTATATGGGAGTAAAATCTGGAAGGATAGCCACTTAAGCATTAATATATACATATGCACGTGCGTTTGTGTGTTTACCTACCTTCAAATGTGTTTCAGTTGAAAAAAAAAGCTTTTATTTGCATTACTTCCTATTTTTTTCACCTCGAAGAAGAATTTCAACAAGATATCGAAGGTATTTTTTTGCGTAGAAATTTGTCAATATTTCCAAAGAGTTGGCATTGTGGCTTTTAGGAATACAGTTATGAGAATACAATTATGGTTTATTTTTTTCATGCTATATACTGACAATTTGTTTCTTTTTTTAACCTATAGTTATTTGCAATTTTAAATATTAATTGCCGCGTCTTCCTTGTCCTCTTCTTTGCGTGTCCATTTGTTTTCCTTTTCGGCACTTTCCAAGAAAACTGAAAAGTGTTTATCCATTCGGTTTGTCTGATCGTCTGTCCAGGCTGTAACTTCCGTAGACTCGTATTCTCATGCAATTGATAAAGCTTATTAAGGGTTCACCGAAGCATGTTTTGTACCTCATATACAGAGCTTCACATAAGTATCCATATACCTTTAGTCTTATTAGAAGAAATTACTAAAGGGGAATTTTAGCGTGAAATATATGTATCTCTAAAATGAACTAAATTTTGGAATGCATGTTGATAATAGATACAAATCTCTATATCATATACAGAGCTTATGAAAAATTCGTATAATCTTTCGATTGTAGATTAAAGCAGCTGAAATTTTGATCTGAAATACGTTATACAACTCCATATAATGAAATGAGACGTAACATTCTAATCTTTTAAACGGCTTAATTTTATCACATTATTGTTAATGTGTTAGAGAGTGCTTCATAATCTATGCTTGACGCAAAATTTTTTCTTTCTTGTTTTTTTTTTTCTTTTTTAATTTACTAAAAGATTATTCACGCTTATGTTGTAGAGTGCAAATAAAAGAAACACATTTTGTCATGAAAACTTTTATTACAATCTCCTTTCAATGACATTACACAATCGGCTACACATGCCGCATTTCTAACATTATTCACAATAGCCCTTTTACGATGACAATTGGACTCTTTGCTGATCACGATGTTAATTTCAGCTCTTGTTATTCGAAACATTCTTCAATCTTTAGCAGAAAATGGGATAAGTGAGTTTTGAAACAGCATGACCGTTAGCGGCACCTCGTAACCCCAGGTACCTGGAAATCCATCGGCACGGTCATAGACACCTTAGATCGGGGGCCGATTTTAGTCGCCTCTTACGACATGCATGGGCATACAGTGGAGCTCTATTCTGATCCGGACACCACACGGCTATAGCGACAGACATCACGATAGTCAAAAAGCAAGTTCCATGTAAGCAAAGTCACAGTTTTGGGTGTACATCAATGGACAAATTCGGGTTGTCGAAGTCATTAAAAGTCACAATTCGAGAAGCAAGTCGGTGTTCTATGGAATAAAGATATCGTAAATTAGTATAACATTAGAACTTAACATTTTATAACAATAATAGTGATTAAAGACGATTTTGTATGTATTGCAAAAAATGTTTAAGAAAAAATTTTAATTATTAAAAATAATAAAGCCAAGTTAATTTTTATAAAATATAAGTAATTCATACCCTCACATACTGAAGTATTTATTGCGTGATTTATAGTAACTATTTATATTTCTCTTACGTAGCGCCAAAAAGAGGCTGGATTTCTGCTTGCTATTTGGCAACAGTTCTCAGTGGTTAATTTTCGGTCACATGATTCGACCCATTCAGCAAACAAACTGTTTGAGCGATGTATGAATAACAATTGCTATTCGTTCGATTTGCAGTACGACGTGTTGAATCAGCTCTTTGACCAAGACTGTATTTAAGCAACTGCCGAAAACGATTTGTTTACAGTTCGTTAGCGTGATACATAGTGTTTATTTAATTCTTATAGCGTTTTATTGTAGTTTTATATGAATTTAAGCCGTGCTGTTAAAAGTTCGCGAAATGAAAAGAAAAAAGTTGAAAGCGCCAATGAGACATTGGAAGAATCGCATGCCCAATGATAAAAATGAACACACCTTGACCGGCTTCGTCGTGTTCAAAATGTCGCTTGCTCAGATCACATAATGATCCAATTAAAAATATTTTTTAGTTCTCACTAAGTTTTTAAAATAATTTATTTTCCAGGGTACTATTATTTCGCTTTTTATAAATTTTAAAAATTTCATATAATTAAAATGATTTATGCCGATTAGCAACACCTTCTATATGTATTTTTATTTATATTTTCAACAAAGATTTGCATTATTTTTTATACTTTACAAATACTTGTCGATTTTAATTGTGGTAAAATGATTTATGTCCATGGGCAGGACTAGCCTGATGCATTTTTATTTGCATTTTTTTTTATACATGAAAAATATTTGTAAATTTCATATCATGCTCGCTCACATCGCGTAGCAGTCCAATTAAAAATGTTTTTTTTTTTTTGTTTGTGTTTTCACAAAGGTTTTAAACATTCTATTTCCAAGGCCTTTTTATTTCAAGATCATTATTTTGCATTTTATAAAATTGTAAATGTCATAAAGTTAAAATGATTTATGCCCATTTCCAGCGATACTTAATTGCATATTTCTTTACAGTTTCAACAAAGTTTTCTATTATTTTTGTACAAATTAATTTTTTTTTTGTAAATTTCATATGTTAATGATTTATGATGGCGCTCATTCTGGCCAGAGTCGAAAGAAACAGCGGCAAGCTAGCGAAGCGAGCTGTGATCGCATAGCAATCCCAATATATCCCAAGAGCCGACCGCACAAAACCTTAAGTCATCGAGCACAAGAAAACATCTTATATTTTATGGAAGAGTACTAACAGAGGAATCAAATGATCCATGCCTGCCGGAAGCGAAGTGATGCATAAGCCAAAAATTGATACCACTAGTAGTTCACTCGTAGGATTAGCATTGTGTTTCCCTGCACCCATTTTTCCATGTTTTCATATTTTTAATTGTACAGCAAACAAAATACATAGCCTACGAATCAACCACTAGTGGTATTCATTTTTGGCTTGACTTATGCACCACATCGCTTCCGGCAGACATGGATCATTAGATTCCTCTATTACTACTCTTCTATATCATAAAGGATTTTTTCTTGTGCTCGAAGACTTGGGGTTTTGTGCGATCGGCTCTTGGGCTACAATGCGAATTGCATAGCAATTGACGGAGGTCGGTAAGCGTCAGCGAGCAAGGGGCTGAGCCCCCAAGCATTACTTTAAATTCATAATAAAGTCTCATCCAGATGGCATTTTTTAAAATGTGAATTCTTCAGTTGCTTCATACTGAGATTCACTAATAGGAAATAATTACTTGTCTAACAAGGAAGGTCTCCATTGGGGGCATACTCAGAATTTTTTGAAAAAAAAAATACGAATTAAACTATTCATGTAGGTAATAAAGGATCAGTGAAAATTAGCGGCGGAATTACATTATTAGATATGTAAAAAAATAAAATAGTTTGGAATAATTGGCGTGAAAAGCTGAAAGCGACGCGGGATTTGGCGAGCAGTGCATTTCCTCACCAAAAGCAGACGATTTTAACGAATCTGAAAATTGATTTTAATTGACTTCACTGTTAAAAATCTGCAGCATTTACTGCAACGTCACTCCACTACTTTTATAGAATATCTCTCTTCTGAACAATGGGAATGCTCCATAGCACGGTGAATTGGCCGTTTCTATAAAGGGGTGGAGTGACGCTGCAGAAAATGGTACAGATTTTTAGCGGTGTTGTAGCTTGTGCAACACTGTTAAAAATCTGCTGCATTTTGCTGCAACGCACTCCACCGCTTCTATATAATATCTCTATTCCAACCAATGAGAAAGCTCCATTTCATGGCCAAGTAACCGTTTTCTATACAAGTAAGGGAGTGCGTTGCAACAAAATGCAGCAGATTTTTAACAGTGTATTTTTCAATTTGGAACAATTTTAATCAGTTTAAATTGTGTTTTAAATGATAAAATATATTAATTTCATTTGTTATAAGTACATACAAACGTATATGACAAAATTGCACTTAAAGTAAAGTAAAAATGCAAAACTAAAATTACTTAAACTAAACTTATTTAAATAAATTGAACATAGAAAGTTTTTTCTTTAAAAAGTATTCCAAGCGTAAAAGCGTATTTTTCAAAATTTCGTTTTTTTCGCCAACCGGAGACAAATTGCCAAATAAAGAAATTTTTATTAATTTTTTACGGACGTTATAAGGAGGTTCCGCCGAAATTTTTTTATAAACATATATAACTATATGAAAAAAACATTCTGTAATTTTTTTCAGATTTTTCTGAGTATGCCCGTATGGAGACCTTCCTTGTAAGCATCAGTTTTAAAGATATATTTGGTAAAAACTTTCAGTGCAATCAAATACAGTGAAACTCGTTTAAGATACGCCCGCTTAAAATACGATCCCGCTTAATATACGAATTATCTGTGGTCCCTTGAACACTGCCTATTAAACCCATGTAAAATTACCCGCTTAATACACGTACGCATAAGATACGATCCCGCTTAATATACGAAGAAAATTGGTCCCTTGATGTAAAAAAATCCGCTTAATATACGAAATGATGCTTATGAAATCCGTTTATCACGTGTCTTTAGGACAGAATATGTAAAATCTTGGTTATTTTTCATAAGATACTTTCTTTTTACCTTTTCTCTCTAAAATATGTTCTTTTCCGCTGCTTTTGCACGCTGAATTCTCATTGGCTCCTTTTTCAAAAAAATACAAAAGAACAATCGCTTTTATTTCTTTTACCATTACACTTGGGCAGTGGATGGATCTGAAATTTCATTGGTTGCTCCCGCTCCTGACTGTATCAGAAAGTTGTTGGTGAAATCCGTCTATATTTTTATGCTTTTTCTGCTTTCTATTTTTTGTATCGCTTATCTAGCTGCTTTTACTACAAATCGGCCTCAGGAGTGCCTTTTTTATAAACTTCTTTTCGTCACTTGCTTTTTTGGGGCACTTTACAAAATGTTAACATCACAGAATAAGAGCAGTATCAAGAAGAATACAAAGATTGGGACTTATTTATAAAAATTAACGATCAGATTGTGACAAGTCAAGTTCGTTCTATAGCGGATATAATCACGGACGTCAAAAGTTCCGATGAACCTACGTCTTCAGAAGGAGTAGAAGACGACGCGGATGAAGATATAGATGAACCAACAGCCAACCTCAACCATAGCATCATTCGCATCTGTAATGAGCTCGTTCAGCTTACTTTCACTGTATGCCTCTTCGACGGATGCTGGTCCCCCCATTGAACAATTTTCTACCACATCAACAAGGCAGAAAACTTCATAATAAAATCTCGCCCTACGTTGCACCAAATCAAAATAAACAACTCTTTCTCAAGAAACTAAACTCATAATTTTTATAATGTATTAAATAATTATTGTTCCTTGCATACATTTAGTTTGTCTTTCAAAGAATTATTATGAAAATGTATTATTCTTCCTCTTTAAGTATGTAATGTATTTTAGTTACTGTTTTCTAAAAATTAACAAAATTTTCATTTTATTATCTTCTTTTTTAATTTGACAGAGAGTATTGTATAAAGGCATTTTAATTTTTTTACTGTACAAACAAATATTCAATAAAATTTTGGAGAAAAATAAAATTATTCTTTATTTCAATCAATATCTTAAATTAAAATTTTCTAGAATATCTAAAAATTGTTAGAAATGGGTAAAATAAGAGTTATAAATAGCTACCATTACGTTAATAACAATGTGCATTGTCTTTAATATGCATTATTATTCGAGAATCTATGAAATCCGGATAAGATACGATCCCGCTTAAGATACGAAATGCTCTCGGTCCCTTGATTCGTATATCTTAAACGAGTATCACTGTATTTAAAATACCTTTTTTATTGTTAAAACTTAATGACCTAGCGTTTTATCTATTAAAATTTCACAACATGCAAAGGCATTCGCAATGTGATGCTAAATAAGGGCTAGCGTGCTTAATTTCATGTTTATATTTATTATTTTTTTTTCGCAAAAGAAGATACTTTGGATTTATGAAAAACATTTAATATTTCAGAATGGTTTTTTTTTTTTTTTTCGTACTTGGTAACTTTAATCTAAAAAAAACTTCGATATTTGGATCTAATCAACCAAATGTATCCCTATTAAAAATTCTAAAATGAGAAACTTGTAAAAAATAGTTCTGGTGCATGGTTCGTACGAGTTCGGAAATTTCCAAGAGTAGGAAATTCTTATGTAGTAGTATTTTCTTAAAGAAAATCTCTCTTGTAATAAGGTGAAATGTCGCGCGTTTGATCTAAATTTATTTTTTAAATTAAAAATATTGATATTTCACCCGGTAAATAATGTTAACCTGTATAAACTCTGTATGCTGGCTCGTGTAGCTGTTTAATCTTGTAAAAAAGGAATTATTGGGATTGACATTTTAAGTCAGCAATTCTGTCGATGATAAGACTGGCTTGTTTTGTATTAAACAAATTTCACGAAAAAACTTTATTGATTATGCGCTATCAAAAATTAAAAAAAAAAAAAAAGTTTTTAAAGAAAAAATTTGAAACCAAAATATATCCTATGGCTAATAAAATATTTCTGTACCAAAACATAAATTCTCAAATTGAAGTGACAATCAGATAAATATTATGTGAAATATATCAATGTTAAAAGCGTATTAAAGTTAAGTGATGTAAACAGCATGAAGATAGAAATAGTAGAAGGAGAACAAAGACGGTGCTTCCACTTTCGGCCCTAAAGTCTTTCCGAGTCTGTCTGGCGTTTCCGGCGGTTTGGGAGAAGATGAAATCTGACGCAACCTACGTCCCGCTAGCAGATTAGTCGAGAGACTAGTCAAACAGGTCATGTGATCGAAAGTCCGTCCAGCATCACCAGCGCCACGCCATGCACCGGGCAATACTTTGGGGCTATTCTGTTGGGAAAAGCCTATCTTCTCTGTCCTCCTTCTACCATTCTATCTCCATGGTAAACAGTTACTTACAATTCGTTCAATCATCTGTGTGAGAAACTTTCCTGGCGCATGCGCAACAGCCTGTTATGAATCCCAGGAACGAAGCTTTCTTTTGTTTCCACCATTGTATGAGTCTTTTTCGACGACTTGTTGGAGAACATTGAGAGTTGACAGGAACTCTATCCAATTCTGATGCATTGTCAGAAGGAGGTATAACAGACACGGGACTACAAACGGGTGAATCAAACAGGAGGCGAAAAACTGGAGCTAAATCTTCTTCGGAAATGTTGAAGGAACTGTTTTGATGGGAAGCTGCAGTTGTGGATTCTCTACTTTTTACCGGAATGAGTGCGATGTCAGAATTCGTTTTACGATCATGGGATGAGTAAAGTCTCTTCAGGTGTGGAACTTTAGAAGCGGAATCTGGATAATTGATGTCCAGCTCTGGAAGAACGTCAGAATCAACGTCGTAAGTTTCTCCATTTGCTTTAAAGATGTTATCTCCACAATCACTCTTCGCAAGCTTTACTACTTCAGTTTCCGGTATTAAATCAATTTTATTTTGCTGCAGGATGGTGTTAAATTCCCGGATGCTCACTATAAAGAAATAGAATGAAAATCCGTAAATATTAAGTAGTTGTTGCAGACATTTTTGCTGAATATAAGAAATATGTTTAAAAAGTTATAAATATTAAAATTCATTAGTTTTTTTATATGTTTTACGCTGTAACTGAGCGCGTATATTTTATATTTATGACTATGTTTTATGTTGATAAGAGTCTCACCTGTGTTGGTAAATGAAAATTTCACTTCAAGTCTCTCGTAATGCTAATGAACTTCAAATACAAAAAATTCCATACATATGGAAATGAAAGAAAAAATAAAAATAAAGTTCAAATGAAATACTGAAAATTGAAAATTAGTATGATACATACGTTGAATACCAGTTTTATTTGCTATCAATATATACGTGTTTCTTCATAATTATTTATGTATAAATTAGTCTTATAAATAATGTACGTAATACTTTAAAACTTAAACAAAAACATACAGTCCATTAGACCCAGGCGTGAGCAGCCTTTAAAGATTTAGAATTTACCAGATGCTTTGGTTAGTTTGAGTTCGTTTGAAACGGGGTTGCCCGAATCGATACCACAGAAGGCAACAGGTGTAATTTACAAAATTAAAAAACTGAGCTAAATGCACAGGCCATCTGGAAATAAGCTATTTGTTTAGAGGGGAAAGAAATAAAAGTGATTTTTCTAATTTTGTGCTGCGTTCTAGAGACCAACTACTTAAACTCTTCAAAAATATTTTTTCAAAATCTAAGGCCACTGACATTACAATGGACATTACATTCGGATGCTAATGAACATGCTTAACATGCTTTTCTTAACCCTTTCGGGTACAGTGTGTCCAGTCTGGACACGTCTAATTTTAATTCCAAACTTGCAATCGGCAACAAGAGTATTTTAAAGAAATTCCGCTTTTAATATGAAAGCGTGAATTTACGAATTCGTAATTTCTACAAAAGTCTTTTTTGAATTCCGGTGTCAATCAATTATTTTTTATTTTATATGCAGAATTTGCCTGCGCCGTAAAGGGTTAATCAGTTACTAACACCACAGCGCATTATAGATACTTCGTGAATTCAGTACATAAAGAAAAATCTTTGTGACTGACGCAGGTGTGACACACTCACGTTACTTTTAATATTTATGGAAACACTCTATTTCCGTGGATCTTTTTTCATTGTTCTGTTTGTCGCCCCGTTCCCACGAAACAGTGCTTTAAACATTTTAAAATCTGCGACTTTACACAGAAAATATCTGGCTTCTCTAATGTGATACTGGACTGCCTAACGTGATATCCACAGACTGACTGCCAGTAACTTTTTTAAATTTCTTGTAATTCTGCGGTTAAAAACACTAAAGATTTCTATTAAAAATCTATAAACAACGTGTTATTCCCAGATTGGGAGGTATTTTATATTGAATTGTTTAAATATGGTTTGATAATGACGTCAAATTAGTTTAGACAAAGACAAGCAACATGTCGACCCTGATGTGTTGCTGAAGACTGAATGACAGCATTATTACTTTTTTCTATCTTCAATAGAAGAAAGTATTGTAATCGAAATTTTTTTTTCGGTTTTCGACGGACTTACACGTTTTAGGGGTCAGAGATTCCAAAAACATGTTTTTACAAAATGTCTGTCTGTCCGTGTGTCTGTGTATATGTCTGTCCGTATGTCGCCATTCTACCATCAAAAAGTGTATGAAGTTATAGATAAAATTGATTTAAATTTTTTGTGAATATTTTTGGCTGTGTCAAGTAAATCCGCCTTCGATTTTGAAATATTCCGCCAGAAGAGGGCGCTGCAATAGTGATTTTTGTGCCATTTTCAATATTGTACCGATCAAAAGTGTATGAATTTATGCATCGAATTAAGCCAAATTTTTTGTGTAAGTGTATGGCTATGGCTCGTTGATCCTCCCTGAATTTGAAAAAAATCCGCCGGAAGGATTCGCTGCAATAGTGATTTTTATGCCATTTTCACCACCTAAAAATGTATGAAGTTAGGCCAAGAACTGAACTAAAATTTTTGTGTGTGATTATTTTTTGGTATGGCAAGTAGATCCTCCCTGAATTTGAAAAAAAAATCTGCCCATAATTCTATTGTCTATCGGCTCGTGCAGAGACGGAAATTCGTTTTTACTCTGATTAATTGGCTCAACAGAAATTTAAGATGAAAATCTAAGTTTGTATGTTATTGAATTAAAATTATTAAAGCATTAAAATTAGTAACTATTTTTTTAAATATTAAAATGTATGTATGAGATTGAAGAAAGTTTTGAGCACGTCCAACTACTTTTTCTTCATGACGATTTAAATAGAGAAAATAATAACTGACAATTTGTCAACAGTCAACACATCAATTGCTAGCATTGCAGATTTTAATTATTTTCAGTTTGTGTTTTATCTGATTTATAATTTTATTGCATCCGCAAGCAGTTCCAATCAGATGGTATAAATTTATACGAGTCAATTATCAAAAAGTTAAAAAGGATTCATAAGTCGATGACCGCGCTTTTCGTTTTCGTTTCTGTGCCTTGGTAGGAAAACAATCGGTGTTCAAATTCACTATTTTCGATTTCTGAATGTTAATGATCTTAGAATAACAATAAAAATAACACTAAAAAGATCAATTCGCTCCCTTAATTACATTACTTAACCCTTTAACGATCATAGCATTTTCATTGCTAAGATGTCGAAATAAATGAATGACACCGGTAATTAAGAACAAATATATTTCTAAATAAGAAAACATGATTTTTCACATACAGAATAAAAGGGATATTTTTAGATAAAAATACCGGTGTCAGTGTTGCATATCGGAATTAAAATTTTGTGGTTTCGTGGCGAAACCAATGAACGTTAAAGGGTTAACCCCTTCTCGACGAGAGCCTTTTACGAAATTTTTAATGTTTTGTCACCGGTTTTCAAAAACAGAAATTTGTGCCTTATTGATTCGAGAAAATGTTTCGATTAAATAAGGCAAATTTTTCTGTAAAATTTTACTGATGGAAATAAACAAGGATTCTTAAGCCTTTTTGCGGTCGTCCCCAAGGGGTTAAAGTTCAATGTTCTTTAAAAATATAACCTTTCTGTGTCTGTGTCCACCGATCACCTCTCACCAATCACACTTATAACGGGAAAAAAGTCAAAATTCTCCTTTAAAACTCACTCCGTAAGGACATTGTTTTCAGAATCCATTCCTATTGATTAATACATAGCAACTGAACGTTCATAAAGAACTTCCCCGTATAGCGAGCATCTTTATGTAGCGAATACTGTTTCAGTGCACAACACCTCTATTTTTAGATGCTTGAATATCTACATAGCCGAAAAATTGAGCAGTGAACAGGTACCCATTATTTAAAGATCTTACTGTAGTACTTTTCCTCAAAAAATCGAATCCGAACATTATCTCCACTCCTCCTCCATTATTATTTTTTTTTTCATCACATAACGGAATCCTCTAAGATTATGTCTTTTCACGAAAATTGCTCCGCAGCTCAAGAAAAATAAATAAATAAATAAATAACCTCACCTTTATTTTTCCAGATGTTCACTGGTTCATCTGTGTATTTGAATGTTCCTCCGAAGATCTTGTGATCTTTCAATTGTTGGACTGACGGTCTTTTATCTGGAACTATGTTTAAACATGAAATTATGAAATCCATGGCGAGGTCAGCTACCTTTTGAATACGTTTGCAAGCTGGAAATGCATCTGCCATTATCTTTACAAAATTTTCCTTCTGTAAGGAAAAAAAAGAAAGTTAATGTTAAATGATATTGCTAGTATTGGTAATAGGCATCCCGATTTCCAGGGATTGCAAGATGTCTTTCTGAAAAGCCCCAATATTTCATGTTGCACAAGTTGATTTAAATTTCTTTTAGTGAATGGTATTTGCTAGTCTACAACAAGTGAAACTATAATAACAATAATAGATAATAAGTTTTAGCTTTGATAAATAATTTGTAAAATCCTTAGATAAATCAGGGGATTTTTTTCGATATTTAAAGGAAAATTTCCTCATTTACCGGATGGTAAAATCAAAGAAGGCGTGTTCATCGGCCCAGGTATAAGACGAATAATGAGGGACGAGAAAAACATGAAATCAAACCAGAAAGATGCACGGGTTTGCTTCAAAGACGTTATTTAGAAATTTTTAGGAAAAATCAAAGATCCTAACTGCGCAATAATCACTGAAAAGACTTCAAAAAATTTAAAAACTAAGTTGAAACAAGAATTTAAAAATAAATTTTCTGTACTCTCATCGTGAATATTTTCCTGGAAATCTTGATGAAATGAGTGAAGAACAAGATGGAAGATTTCAGTACTACGTAAAATGCAAGGGAAAATGCTGTAAATATATTAGCAGAAAAAACAAGGGAAAAAAAGAGACACTAAACTAATCTCAAAATTTAAAGGACACAGGTTACACTTTTTACTGTGTATATCAGAATATAATTCCTTATAAAACATGTACATACATTTTTATATGTATATGTAATTTTCTGTATTTATCTGACTTTTTTGTGAATTTTTAATGAATGTTGTGTAAATTGTTTATTATCAAATTCAAAATTCTTAGTTTCTTAATTGTAAAAAATCTGACATGATGCATAAAAATGAATATTATATTTGAAATAAGCATAGCAGATTTATTATAATTTACATAAATTCATAAAATCCCCAGACAAAAAGTTAAATTTTGTAGACCTGTGTTATTGATAACTGAATTTATATTTTAAGAATGTTCGTAATTTTAGATTTGTATTTGTTAACGTAAATGACCACATTTTTAAAGTACCAATTTAAAAATAAAAGAGCTTCATATGTCATCTATTTTTGTTTTTCGTTTGCTAAAACACAATAAATGTGTATTTTCAGTGGTGTCGTTTTATCCTCGGAACGGAAGAGGTTAATTTTAAGCATCTTGTTTTTCCTGTGTGAAGCATTTCTTACTTATTATACTTGTCCAGTCGGAAAACTCATTAAAAGGGTTTTGTTTCATTTCTTAGAGATTCCACTTTTTAATACTTTGCCGTGTAAAATTACTGTGTTTATTTCATACAATGAAACTTATTTAAATAGCGTCTCAAACAACCCATACAAATTCCACATTAGATAAGGTTTTCGTTTTAGCACATATAATTTATCGTATTCCTTCAGAATAGAAGATTAAAATTCTAAGTTTAACACAAGATTCCGTTACAGAGAGTTTTCTTTTTCATAGAATTTGTTGTTATATGCACCGCGTTTTTGTAGCTGATGGAAGACCTCTCTCATCACTAGACTTACAATTTGTCTTGTTCCAGGAAGTTTACATGTGAAATTCAAACAAACAGTCAAGTTTTAATGTATAAGATTCGAATCAATGTTCAATGAAAATGATTATTTAACTATACTGGTACATTTACTTATAGAAATAAAGAACTGGAAAACTATTGCAAGGAAGTTTTAGAAAAAAAAAAACTTCATGCAATGTGGAATCTTGGAATTCTAATATTTAATCACCGATGCTGAAATTCCATAAGCTCTACCACTCGTTAACTGTGCACCTATATGTGAAATTAACGGCGCTGTATTGTATTTAAAATATGCAGTATCACAGTAAATATGTTGTCAAGAAATTCTATATAGTTTAATAAAAGCAATTTACATAAAATAAAAAGATGCCTTTGGTCTACTACTCTTTGATTTCCGATGTTTTTACAAATATTATATTTTGACACTTGGATGTGGTTGCCGACTGAAAAAGTAACATTCACGGGTTCATATGTCTTTCATTTCCAAATCATCTTAAAATTTTAAATTAATTCCCATTTTGTCCAAATTTATTACTTAAAATTTAGTTCTCTACATTCGTTTAAGATTTAATCCCTTTTTTTCATTCCCTGTTTGACATCATCTATCATTAAAAATTCTTCTTCATTTTTTTAGACATCCTGGTAGGTTGTTTTATTAGGATATGTTTTGGGTATATTTCTGTAATGTATAAACAATATAAAGACTTAGTTATATCATCTTTTTAAAAAAATCTTAGGTCATTTTGTTGTCTGAACTTGTTGAATTTTCATCTTAAAAGCAAGGTTCGCACACTTCTTGGAATTTCCAAGGACTCTGACACCACTATTAAAAATAAGAAAATTTACATTTAATTTTTAAACCACAACATTCGTACTCCCCGCCTTTATTCACAGATTTTACGATATTTTTCTGCGGTGAAACACTTTGAAAATATCTTTAAAATTTACTGGTATAATTATGCGAACCCTGTAAAAGTGTATTTATATATTTGTATATAAGTCTATGTAAATATACAGAAAAAAAGACATCAGTCAAAATATAAGAAAAACTATATTATAAAGGCCAAACGTATCTGTGCGTAACGCATACGTCATTTTTCGAATGGCAACACTTTCTGATGAAATTTCACTTTTGCAATTTTCATTGCTGCAAATTTTTTAACTCCTAGGCATCGCACATTTTCAATCTTTACACCGCTGTGTAGGGAAAAATATGTACTTTTAAATGCAGTTTGTTTGAAAACCGTATCTTATTTTGATTTTGAGATATTAATTTTTTTGTAGTTTTTAATTTGTTTTTTCTGAGTACTTCATTTCTCTGTAAAGAAAGAAAAAATAGTCATGGAGGAATGAGATAGGTGGAGGTGAAGTAAACCTAAAAAAAGGTTTGCAATATGAAACCATTTATCGTTCAAATTTTAATGTCCCAAACAAAAGGACGTGAAAGGGATTTTGTATTATAAGACGAATTGATAGAAATGATTTACAATTGAAGCATATTTTAAGAAGAAATAGCAAATTTTTAAAATGGTCTTTGTTTTATTATTATTTATTAAAATAAATGTTCGCTTTTAAAATAAAAGAAATTGGAAAATCAGAAATAATTAAATGTTGAATTAAAATTAAATAGGATATTGAAAACATTTGAAACGAACGAATTGTATTACTAAAAGTTTCCTTTTTTATTGTAATTTTAAATACTTTACAACGTAGATGAAAAACGTTTATGACTTAATGATTACATGTAAATAAATATTTAAAATATAATGATGAAAACATTCTTTTAAAATCATGTATGAAAACTTAAGTAATAAATATTAATCTAAAATATAGATTTATGACTTCAAACGTTTTTAAGATATTAATAAAAGAATGTTATATTTTCAATCATAACGTTAAAAGAATTTTTTATATTGATATTTAAAGTACATATGATAAAATAATTGATAAATTCTTACCGGAGAAGCGATAAATTAGCTATTTAAAAAAAAGAGAAAAAAAATACGGGTTTAAATCTACTCTCTCTCTCTCTCTTCATCTCATCATTCATGAGATAGTTGTGTAGTGTATATGGCACGTAGCGCCATGTATACTAACATGATTTAAACCTGTTTCAATTGATAGGAGTGTCACAGCACGTGGTTCTCTTGGTACTTAATTGGACTTAATGTAGGTTACATTTTTAGCATCATCCCCAGACATAATACTTCCACTCTATTAATTTCTCTTTACTCTATGAAAAATAGCCATGAAGTAAAAAGAAGAAATAAAGAGGACTTATGATGACTGGGAGTGGTGATTAAAAAAAAAAAAAAAAAAAAAAAAAAAAAAAAAAAAAATGTAATCCTGAAATCTGCTACATTAAACCTAAACACAACCGCGTGTTTTTGCTAAAAAGAAGGAAACTTTCAATGACAAGTCTGTGGAAACTTTTAGTACTATAGTTTTTAGTTTATAATAAAATAAAATGCTATTTTATAATGCTTAAATTTAAGCAGATCATTTTTATTTATAGAAAAAAACGCACGGCTGATGTCAAAGGATTGTTCAATGTGATTATTTTTTCCTCTCCGGGTTGTATTTTTTTCGCCGAAATAGCAAGCAAACGAAGACGATCTTTGCAATAATTCCAGATTTAAAGTAATGTCCGGTTCCCCAAATTTTTGTCCAATTGTTTAAGACATTCAATTGTAATTATATTAAAATAACATTATTCGCTTAATGTAATTTTTTTTATAAATTTCAGTTGTACTTGCTAGAGCAGATGATTTTTTTAGTTATCTTTTGTTACCTGTCATTTTACCAGAAAAAAAATGCAAAAAAAAAAAAAAAAAAAAAAAAAAATTAATTTTTCCTTCTTCTTGGAATAATTATATTTTTTATGTTATTTATTTTTTACTTTATTTTTAGAACCATTTTTATTTTCCAAATATATTTTCAAAAAAGAAAAAAAGTACATTTTCACATAGAAAATTGATCTGAAATAGAAAAAGAACGATGAAAAAGACAAAATGAGATTTCATAATTCGCCAATATCCAATGTTTAAAATGTACAGTCGACTCCCGTTAATTCGAAATCGGATAATTTGAATCTTCGCTTAATTCGAACTAAACATTAAGTCCCGAAATTTTCAATGGCACAATAACATTAAAAATTTTCATTAATTCGAACTCATTTTCTCTTGACTTCGTTTAATTCGAACTAACGAAAATTCCGATTTTAAATTCGCTTTTCTTTCTCACGGATTTCAGATCATTTTTTTGATTTTTGTGAAAATTGTTCCGAACGAGTATACATATAATACAATGCAATTGATATCCACTTTCTTAGAACCTCGTCTGTCCATCAGTGACGCTTTAAATTTTTCTTCCATCGTGCTTGTTTCTAATCTTTTAATTAGTTTATGTATTTATACATTCTAATTTAATATTAAGTCATATTCTAATGATAACAGACGACATAAATTAAAAAAACACTATAACATTAATTCATTTGTAATAGTACCATATTAAGCATGTTTTCATTTCATATTTTTATAGTTCGAACTTCGGATAATTCGAAAATTTCTTGTGGTCCCGACGAGTTCGAATTAACGAGAGTCGACTGTAATTGAAAATTTGGTTTGGTATAATTTGTAAAAATCAAGGTTTGCGTATTTCACGGAAAATACGGCATCTTCTTTGCCCTTTGAAGGGACGGGGTGCAGTGTTTATTCTTAAATTTTAAATTTGTCATAGAGTTAACTTTGAAGCAAACTTTTTTGAAAAAAAAATGTACGTGCAGTCATTTCTTTACTTTTAACATTTAGCATGCGCGTAAGATTTTTCGGTACTACTTGGTTATCCCGTCGATCAAAAACTATCGCCAAATTATAAGATTAAATTCCAAAAATTGATGATTTGTGAATGTCATATTCAATGATATTAAACACGATACACATGTTTAAAATGTCATCAACAGGTGTTTAATGCCACTTTTTATTTGTATTTTTATTCATGTTTTACTAATTTATTTGTTTTTACCGTTATTTAAAATAAAAATTATGTCAACATATATAGATTGGCTATTAGTTTGGCGATTTTTTTTTTAATTTGGCGAAAATGGTCGATGGGATAATCAAGTAGTACCAATTTTTCGTATGCGCAAAATCTATATTGTAACAAACAAATGTGTCCGTGTGTAGCACTAGCGTTATTTTGCGAATGACAACATTTCAGGATAAATGACTTTTTGCAATTTTTGTTACTGCAATTTTTTAATCTTCTAAACGTCGCACATTTTCAATTTTTATTTCATCATATAGGAAAAGAAATCTACTTTCAAATGCCATTTGATTGAAAACTGTATCTCATTTGACTCATTTATTACGAGCTTATTATTTTTTTAAATCTCTATCCCGTATCTCCATTAAGAAATAATGATACACAATTTACTCATAAATCTATGAATATTGTTCCTGATAATTTTCCATTATAAAATTAAATTTGATTGAGTAATAAAATAAAAGAATGGGTTAAAACGCAGATTAAATTATTAAAAATTACAAATTCAACGTGTAATCAAACAACTTAAAATTTTACACTGCCAAATAAGAAAAAAAATTGAAAAGATTTTGAATTTGTTTGAATTGTATTTCAATTCACTGATTACCTGTGGTTTTAAAATAAAATCAGGTGCGAGTTATTTTTTAATTTATCTCTACCAAGTGAAACTCGATTACGATAGATTAATCTATTTGTCCTTAGAAAAATATGAAGAGTTTGGGATTTGTTTCCGGCTATTATACTATAGCAAAATTAAAATTTCCTTTATAAATAATAAAATAAAATAAAATAAATAAATACAAATTTAACGGACATGTAATTGAATTGCGTGCTTGAAGCACTGAAATGACCAGAAACAAAATTGCTGCCGTAACGAAATCTTTGGCTAATAACTTCCGGCATGCGTCTAATACGGAAATGCGACTTTTGAAAAAATTCATTACTTTATTTGATTGTATAAGATAAAAAAATGTGTAAAGTTATCAAATACAAATCTTCATACCAATACTTTTCACAGTTATTATTTTATGAATGAAACATGAATGTTAAAGTGTTAAAAATACTTTTTTGGAGTTAGTTAACAATCTAAAACGCATATTACATGTAGAAAATTTATTAATGTTTTCAATTTAAAAAAATGCTTTTTATCTTTGCTATGTAACCCGGGAATCCCGGGTTCGATCTACTAGTAAATAATAACATTGATTTACAACAACAGAAATGAAATATTCAGTTGTTGTTACCTTGTATATTTTCAAAATTAATTTAACAAATGAAAAAGTATCATTTCTTAACCGTAAGTGACAAAAAAAAATTGAATTATAAAGGTAAAAACATTTTTCAATACCTGTAAGCTGTTTTGTATGATGGGATAGACTTGTGTGTACCAGCTATTCAGATGTCTCTTCTCCCAGGTGGAGAATCTTTTAAGGAGTAACATCCTGGTGAAGATTTCGAATAACATTATACCGATACACCAAATGTCCAGTTTCTTTCCATCTATTTCTGTGAGTCCGGATTCTGTCATGCGACCTTCTGGACATCGGTAGATAAAGGGTACTCCATATCTAGGGTAGAACAAGAAAAATCGATAGTGTGAAGAAAATTTGAAATACAAAACAGGAACAACAACAAAAAAAAAATGGCTGAATAGTAAATTTAATTTTAGATTTGTTGATCTTCATAGCAAGAACAACCTTCGTAGCAAAACGATATCAAGGGCGTAAATACATTTCAAGGCATCAAATTACGCTGCGAATTTATTTTGAATTTATGAAAATTACGCATTATGAAGAGTACTAATTCTAAGACTGACTTGATTGTTGCCGAGGATAGTTTTGAAATCGGTAGCTTGTTAGCCGTAAGCTGTGGTATGTACGGGAAATCTCCGAACACTGAGCTCCATACATAATACGGAGGGCCTACTTACCGAGCCGGCCGATAAACTTTCTGCCGGGACCGCATTACACTTTTCTATGCGCGCAAGTAATGAGTCCTCTATTTTTCTTAATATTACAAGCATTTTTTAAAGATTTTTCGCAAACTTTTTATTATTTTTATTTATTTCTATGTGTTTTTAAAAATTTTACGAGCAATATTTAGCAAATGTTTCTTTATTTTTTGTTGAGTTAAACTAAAATTTCCTTTTTAACCAATATCAAACTGAAAATTTGCTATGAATTTAAGTAAGATCAATAGATTTTTAATAAAAGAATATATATCAGTGAAAATTGTAGCAATTTCGTCTTACTTTTAAAAGAAAATTCAATTTGAAAATATCTACCCCATACTATCTTATGGGAGGCAGAGCCGTCCCTAGTGGAAGCGAGGCCGTGTGCGAGAATTTTTGCGAGGCCTTTTCCTTTTAGAACCTTTTATCAAATCAGACTAGGTTGACATTAATTTTTAGGATTTCATTCATCTGAGTAAACTCTATTTGTTCCGCTTTCCCATTTGTCTCTCAGACTTCGATATCTGAAGTTGTATAAAGATAGAGACTTGAAATTTTGCATATTTATAGCTGAATGCCTCCGATCTCACGGCAAATCATAACATTTTGAATAAAGTCTTACATTATTTTAAATAGATGAATATCACCCGACCGTCTCTGCGATTTAGATTTTAAAAAAGAACATCCTGAATTAATACCGATGAAGCTGCAATCAGGAGTAGAGATGGCACAGGGAGGGTAGGTACAGGGTTGCTGATGAAACGAGACCGGCAGGGTGGCGACTAGAGTTTTTTTCTGTTAAGAAAATTTATTCCCCATATTCTGTAACAATGTCGCAACACGTTAATAAAACTATTAAAGAATAACAGAAGCTCCAGATTGCGCCTACCATTTTATTTATTTAAATATTTTACATTTTATAAATAGTCATTTTTAAATATTTAAATTTAATTGTGAAATAAGTAGCGTGCAGCAATTTTTTTCAAAAAAATATATAGATGCTTTTAAAATTGAATGGACACTTTTTTTTTAACCAAACGCGAGGCCTTTTTAGGCGCGAGGCCCTGTGCGGCCGCACCTGTCGCACACCCCTAAGGACGGCTCTGATGGGAGGAAATCTATGTTTTACCAAAGATTTTCGTCGGAAAATCTTTGGCATTGTATTCATGAGCGGACCGCTGGATTCAATGTATCAGAATAGGAAGTTAGCTCTCCGTGTTTTTATCGAGCTCAGTGATTCCGAATGATTTTACCCATTACTCTAAAGAAAGCAAGGAAAATGAAATAAAATCTTTAATGCTTCGAAGTGATATATTACCAATATTGTAATCGAACGAGTTGAAACTAACGAGTTTGACTCGCAATCTGTGAGTTTTGACTTGAAATTGATTTACTTTCTTAAAAACATGTCTAGGTTTAAAAAAAAAAAAATCCGTGAGCTTGAGCAAGATTACAAATAAAATCTATTCAGTATAATTTCCTAGAAAAAGCTTCGAATTAAAAACACTCCTCTTTTAAGTTGCTCAGTTTTTTAAATTATATTAGCAAAAGAAAAGTTTTAATGTTTATTATAGATAATTATTATTTTTGCTAACAGATCCCGAGACCAGGAAAATCATTAATGTTCTCAAAGATTAAATTCATATTCTTAATCAATTTATATATATTTATATATAATGCTGAAATAATAATCTTTTTATCGCATTTAAAATAAAGTGTGAACATGAAATATGCTTCTAGAGACATTAAAAATAATTCTGGTCCGATACTGTTTCAGCTGTAACCATGTCAATATTGGCTATATTTCAGGTGTTTTTATTTTGCCAATATTGCACCAATAATTTCACGAAATATCTTTTCATGTCGTTTCGAAATATTTATTTTGAAGAAGTCATTATTTCCAAGCAATTCATTTTTTTCTGCTTTTTGGGAAGGGGGGAGGGTATATTACAAACTTAATTTTAATATTTAACTCATAATGGCATCTACTTGAGGATATCCCCAAACTCTAATGAATGCATCAATGCATTCCAATGCAAGTGATATTAGCTTACTTTCGAGATTCTACATCACTCTTACTTTACAAGTGCTGATTCTTTTAATGCGTAAGTTAATACAAAATAAAGATTTTATTATTCACATTTCTTTTACATTAATTGACAAAGAAATAATATAAATGAAAAATTTTCAACTGAAGGGGTTACGCAATCAGGAAAACATAACCAATTGGACATGTTCTCACATATTATTATTATTGTTATTTTAATCATACGAATTCATAAATAGCAAGAATAGAAAATTTCCAATGAAGGATGGTAACAGCTGGAAAATTTGTTTTGAGTTGTAAAACAGATGCTTGTCACAAAGATATCTACTCACTTTCGAATTGGTTTTTCAGCGCTGCAAAGAAACCCAAAATCCGAGACCACCGCACAGTTTTGACTTGAAATCAGCACGTTGTTCAATTTTATGTCATTATGGGAAAGATTCCTGCCATGGAGATAGTTGACGGCCTCCAAGATCTGTGATAACCAACCTATAACTTGTGTTGACGCGTTTTTGTTTCTTTTGAAATTAGATTCCGAAATAGCTTTCTCCAAATTTTTTGGATACACATCTGTAATGAATAAGCATGTGTCTGCATGATAGACGAATTCGAAGTCTTTCAATTTCAGGATATGTTGATGGATCAGGTTTTCCCACAAAGCGGTTTCACCCTCTGTAGCATAACATTTTTGCACTACTTTCACGGCCAACTCTTCATTCGTTCCATTATCTTTTACCTTCAATATCGTACCGAACGAGCCTCTACCAATTTCTTCAATGAAGCTGTATCCTTCTTTCTCCATATGCTTAACAATTTCCATCATTCTGTCACTTGTTTTTGTGTTAATTACACCTTCTCTACGTTTTTCTTTTAAATACTCCATGATTAATAACTTTTTCATAAAAATATATCTCAAAAATTCACTTTTTTAAACAGTTATCATAAAATTATAAGTTATTTGCAATCCGTTTTTTGATTACGAAGACTCAATTGTTGTGTTTTGTTCAGTTTTAGAATTGTTTATTTGTATTGTTGACATATGCAAACATTGTTGCAGTGACATGCCATTTTGCAGTTTTAACAATATTATCGTTCGTAAAATTGCCCAACAATCGCGTAGTGTTGGACAATCAAAGGAGAGATTGAAAAAAATTTTGCGACAGAGTATGGCCAACAAATGGTCAGAAAAAAAACACTGTCGCATGGCCCAAACACTCTCCAGTGTCCATTGTTAAGGCTCCTGTCCCTGGCCTACGAAGCGCTCACGAGCTAATGTTATTCCTGTGGGGAGGTTATTTGCTAATAACTAGCTTGCATTTTGATAATTTAAAATAATTTTTTTGCACTGCATAGCTGAGGTGTATTTCTACATCGCTCTTTTTGTTTCGATTTTGAATTCATAAAGTTTGTTTCACTTTCAGAACTGGTTTCGAAAGGAAAAATGCTTTTTTAAAAAATATCTGCACACACAATCGAAAAAGACAAAAAAAAAAGCGATGTACCTCAGCAATGCAACGCAACGCCAAAAAAATAAAATAAATAAATAAATAAAAAGTAATACAAATAAAATAAAATAAAAAACTCAAAATGCAAACCAGACATTAGAAAATAACCACCTTATACGAATAGCTTTAGCTCGCGAGCGCATCATCGGCTAGGGACTGGAGCCTTAAGTCAAACCGTCACTGAGACCTTAAACTCCTCACACTAATGTTAAACTTATTGGCTATTTATTTGTATTTTTAAAGTATCTTCTTCAGAAATATATAGGCTAAACAGCAGAATTAACTACCCTTTGGCGCATAACATTGTGGCGAGACGATAAATTTGTCAGTTCTATCCATCTAAATGTTCAGATCCAATGTAAATGAATATTAACTGGATACGTGAATATTCATACTTCTACTAAGCGTAAGACCAACTCAGTGAAAAATGTCCAAGCCGGGAATCGAACCCGGAACCCTTGGAATAAACGGAACGGCTTGGACATTTTTCACTGAGTTGGTCTTACGCTTAGTAGAAGTATGAATATTCACGTATCTAGAAATATCAGTCGTAATTTCATTGCGGAAAATTAATCAAGAAATTGATTAATATCTTAAATATAAATGAATATTAGCTGATTTATAAATTTATTATTATTCGTCATTATTTACCTTATTTAACATATAAACAATGTAAATAATGATGTAAATTATGTAAATAAATAATATAAACAATGATGCAATCAAGTGATTTAAACAATTGGGATAAGTGTGATCGCAGATCTCACAGAGGGTTTCGTTTAATATATCCTTCAAAACATTTTATCATTAAATTAACAAACGAAAAGTAGTTTTTCGACGCCATTTCGGATTTATTCACCAATCGTGCCAAACAGAACAGAATATTGAATTCTTCCCCTAAATGATGCTTTGATTGCATAGATTTGATGATTTCTCCATCAGTATTTACAGATTTAGTGAAGGTATACAAGTAAATAAAATTATGTATAAAAGTAAAATGTTACAAAGCTTAGCATAAATGTAAGGGAGATCAAACCAAGTGACCAGAGGCCGCTAGTAATTTAAATGAATAAAAATTTAATTTTAACAAAATGTTTCATTTCGAATGTCAAAATAGAGGATAAATATGATGTAATATGATGAAATAAAAACGTTTTTCACGTGATTTATTTAATGAATTATGTTACATACATAACAATTTTATAGCTGCCAACTTGTTCGGTTTGGCCGTACAATGTACGGATTTTGCTCTAAGTGTACGGTTGTACGGATGAACAGTACGATTGTACGGTTTGCGCACGGAAAAAACAATCGCGGAGAAATGCAAATTTCGTGACAGGATCGCCGAAAAAGCGGAACAGTTCGTCAATATTTCGTGGATAAACGACGGTTTTGTCACTGCTTTTATCAATGAACTTTGTGGAAAAATCGCTGAAAAGCGCGAATTTCCTGTGCGGAGCGCGGAAAAAACGGCGATTTCACTAAAATAACGGAGATGAAACGCTGATTTCGTCTGAAGACCGCGGGAAAACGCCGATTTCGTCTAAAAATTGCGGATATAACGCGATTTTGTCAAAATATCGCGGGAAAAAACGCCGTTTTCGATAAAAGATCGCTTAAAAATGTTTTGTCAAAAGATCATTGAAAAGAATGCCGATTTCATCAAAAAATTACGGAAAAAACGTGGATTTCATCAAAAGATCACGAAAAAACACCGATTTCGTCAAAAGATCGCAGGGGTAAAACGTCCTTTCGAGGAAAGATCGCGTAAAAATGCAAATTTTGTCAAAAGATCGTCGAAAAAACGCAGATTTCGTCAAAAGATCGCGGAGATAAACGCCGTTTTCAAGAAAAAAATCACGCGAAAATGCAAATTTTGTGAAACAATCATCGGACAGAAAACCCGCCGATTTCATCAAAAAATCACGGGAAAACGCCGATTTCGTCAAAAGATCATGGAAAAACCGCCGATTTCGATAAAAAAAATCTCGATAAATCGCCGATTTTGCTAAACTATCGCAGATAAACCGCTGATTTCGTCTGAAGATCGCGGATAAAACGCCAATTTTGTTAAAAAGTTGAGGAAAACAGTGAATTTTGTCAAAGAATTGCTGGAAAAATTCAGATTTTGTTAAAAGATCGTTGAAAAAAATGCTGATTCAACAAAAGATCGCGTAAAAATCGTCAAGTTTGTGAGAGGATCGTTGAAAAAAATGTGCACTTCATCAAAGACACCCAGTAAAATATCCATAATTAATGCCAGTAAATATACTTTTCCTCCCACCCCCTCAACTGCTGTAACCTTTCAGGAAATTTGTTGCGAATTTAATCTGCCTTATCTATTACAGATCATCATGCAGGACAGTTTTTTGAAAACACATTCCCAAAGTATGAAATTGGAAAAACATTTTTTGTGTACCCTCATGTTTTTATTTTTCAAAATATAAGTAGAAAAATAAATATAAAAGTAGCATAGAAAATATTGTTGAGAAATGATATTCCTTTTTGCATTGCATATGCAATGCATTTTTAAGCATGTAAAAATACATCGTGAAAATTGTAAGGATTTCAGAATTGACATGTTGGCAGGTATGCAAATTTATTTAAACTTGCGAGCAACAATTAGAAGAAATGAAATTTAAATTTTGAAATTAACGCTACTGCAAATTTTTAAACTTATAAATATCGCACATTTTCAATTTTTCAACCATTGTATAGGGGAAAAAATGTACTTTTAAATGCAATGTGTTCAAACGCTGTATCTCGATTTATTTTTGAGATCTTAATTAATTTGTATAATTGTTTTTTTTTTTATACAAATTTTGTAATTGTGGTAACAGAAGTACTCCATTTCTTTTTATAGCGTAAAAAATAAAGAATTTTTCTATCTATTTAAACTTGGTTGCAACAATCAGAAGAAAAAAAACTTTAAAAAAATGGACTGGTGATATTAAAAAAATTATTTTATTTAAAATAATAATCTTTACCAAAATTTATGATTTGTTGTGTGACCAGAGGTATTCAGCTATAAATACACGAAATTTTAATGCTCTGACTTATATGGTTTTTGTGTACGGACTCTGTGACTGACAGACAGAGAGACAGACAGCGGACAGAGGCGAATAGGGTTTCGTCAGATGACCGAAACCCTAAAAATTGTCAATTTGGTGATTTTTAAAATCAAGCCAAGAAGTCGTTAATTCTCTAGTCGCACCAATTAGTACTTTCCACTTATCTTTTGTGTGTACTCTTCTTCTTGTCAAAGTATTTCTACGATATATACTTCACTTTTTGTGAAATGTTAATTTCTGATTCAGTTTCGAAAATATTTTGACACATAAATTTATCAATTAAGTGTATATTTTAAGAATATTTTGACACCTAACTAAAAAAGTCACTCTCCAACAAACATATAAAAAAAACTAATCAGATGTGGTAATCCCAAAAATTTATTATATCTCATACATGTTAATGCTTCAACATTAGCTAGCATAGTTATCATAATTATTATATATATCAAAATTAAATGGCAATCTATGCCTTTCAGGAGGATTCTAATGGTATAAAATTCCGTTTTAGAAATAAGGCTATTACCGAATATCGGGAAAAATGCAAAATAAAAGTGCAACCTTTTGTGCTATTTACACCAAAATATAATTAACAATAATATTTATCAAGGTAAACCTGAATCTAATGTTTGCAAAAAATTTCGTGATATTTTTGAGATAGAGCTATTGCAGGAATCGGGAAAATTTTAGCATAGCAGCGTCAAACATAACCAAACCATAAGACACCAAAAACATAGTGATTGACACCCAAACATAAATAGGCCTTGCGCCAACTTGTGAGAGACAACAAAATATAAATAGCATCTATGCTTGTCAAGGACTAACCATATCTGAAGTTTGTTGAAAATCCGTGCATTAGTTCTTCAGATATAGCTGTTATATAAATCGTGAAAAAGGCAGAATAGCAGCGCCTCCTGTTGAGGGATTCACTCAAAATGTAAAAAGCATCCTTTCATGTAATGGATTAACAGAATTAAAAGCTTGAGGAAAATCTGTGCAGTAGTTCCGGAAATAGAGCTGTTGCAGAATCCGTGATAAAGACAGCATATTAGCTTCAACTGTTGAGTGATATTCACCAAATCCTACGCAGCATTAATTTATACCAGGGATTAGTAAAATATAAATTTCGTTCGGGGTTTATTAAATATGTTTTATTATCTGGATGCTCAGAATCCTTCATTAATCTTACCAAATATTTTTAATTGTTAAGTTTACCTTATTTAAGGGTGTATTTCGATTCAAACTGCTTATTTTCCGATTTATTTTTTAATTCATTTTTGTTCTCAAATGCACCAAACTTTCAAAATCGCTTATTTGGAAAGTACACAAGGTGCCGTTAAATTTCGATTACAATACTTTCTTCTATTGAAGATAGAAAAAAGTAAAAATAGGAGTATAGGAGAAAATGAATACATGTTATCAGTTGAATAAACCTGATTTTATTAGTGATGGGAAATTCTCGGAAATTTAATAATCGATAAAAATCGCAATCGTAAAAAAACACAATCGATAAAGTCATCGATTAATTTCGAGATTCTACAATCGAGATGTTTTACAATCGATTATTAAAAACTTTGTAATTATTACATATTTAAAAAGGATAATTTAGTACATATATGGTAACTTAAAACAGATAGATTTTAAAAAAATACCGAAAGGAGGCTATAATGGAACCATAGTAGTAGAAAAGTTATGCAACGGCGATCCCTGGATGCAAAAGTTGAAAACTCGCGAATAGATATGAAAAGTTAAGGGGAGTTTAAATATCAAGAATTAAAATTTTTCGGCAGTTAGTGGCAAAATAGCCAAAGAAAAAAAAATTATTAAAAGCACCCCTTGTGGCAAGAACATGAACTAAAAATATAGTAAATGCGATCAAAATCTTTTATTAATTTTTGTACACCATTTGAGATAAGTTCTACAGTTTCCGCCTTATTAGAAGACTTTCTAGTGGAATATATTAAATGAACTCCGCGGAGGGTAAAGTGGTGGAGGAACAATGAAAGGGCATAATATGAAGAAATGATCATAAGGATTCCAACACTATATATCACATGACGGGTGTCTGTTAAATTTAGAAAAGAGCCCTCCGTAGGGACAAAGTGGAGGGAGGAGCGCGGGAGGTACATAAAATAAAATAGTAGTCACATAGTTTTCCAATGATATATCACGAAAGAAATGTCAGTAAAAGATAGAAAAGTGCCCCCCTTAGAATCCCAACTATTGATATCCCCCCTTGCGGAATGCACCCTCTTTCCCTCTTTATGAATTTTTCATATATTATAAAGAATATATCGTAAGTCTCCGTAAAAAAAATCCGATGTAAAATGACAAAAACAAAATGATTTTAAAGATGTTCAAAACGTGCCTCTATAAGGAGACAAATAGGGATAAAGGGGAAAAATTCATAATATGATAGAGTGGGCCAAAAACTTTGCAATGATGTAGCATATCACGGATCCATAAAAAGTTTGAAATTTACTTTTCACTATTGCACTACTTTTTCACACCTGAATCAGTCTTGGGTTTCTGACGTGAGAAACTGGTTTTTGACATTACAAGTGTCAAAAACTGGCTTAAACCGTCAAAAACATGTAATGCGCTTTAAAACCTTTTGAAAACAAGTTTTAATGATTTAAGTAATTTTTTTATTTAAAATTAATTACTGTTATTTAATAATTACAAAAAAATTAAATTATTTTTATTGCAATAAAATATATATTTTTTTAGAATGTTCAAACAGAAGAAAATGATTCTGTACAGTTAATAATTTGGATCAATTTTACTCCGCAGCATCCAGTAGCACAAAAAAAAAATTTAGCACATTTATATACTTTCAAATGATTTCTGAGTTTAGAGTGCATGAAGCCAAAGAAAAATACTTTCTCAATTGATGCTGATCTAGCAGGGCTTGATAGCAGAAGCATTTCTAGTTGACAAGTTTGCAGGCAGGACAAATTTTCAGCTTTCTGACAGATTTTTTTTTCTTTTTTTCCGGAAATGATAATATATAATACAGTAATAGTGAACTTTTAATATTACATCTAATGTTGCATATGTGTAACAGATATTTAATGTGAAATTTTAAAGACCACTGTAGTATTTGAGGTTTCTGACGAGGCTTTTAACAAGAGATTTTTGACATGGCAGTTTAAACCACAGTTTAAACCGGATAAAGCCGCACACTGTCAAAAATTTGCCAACCCTGCCCTAAATACACCCGAAAATCGCACAGCCTCCCTTTAAAATGTTTATATCTAATAAACTATATTTACCAGAAAGCTCCATCAAAAAACCACATCTAAAATGAAATTTATTCTCGAAATAGCTACGACTTAAAAAACTTACCCCCTCATCGCTCCTCCTCTCCCCTTTGCTGAAATTCAACTCCAGGAGAAGAAACGTTCATAATATGAAAGAGTGGTTCAAAAGCATTCCGATGATCTATCTCATGACGTGTCCAAAAAAAAAAAAGTTTGAAATTTACTCTTCAATTGCGGGTTTACTTATTCTTGCCAAAATACACCGGGAAATCACACAGTTCCCTCTTTAAAATGTTTATAATTAATAAATATTTTTTACCTGAGAGTTATATAAAAAAAATTCTAAAATGATATTTATTCTCGATATAGCTACGATTAAAAAAATTCACTCCCTCATCGCTCCCCTCCCCCTCCTGAAATTTAACTCCAGCAGGAGAAAGGTTCATAATATGAAAGAGTGGTCCGAAATCTATCCTATGGTATATCACATGACGGATCCAAAAAAGTTTGAAATTAATTCCTCATCCGTGCCCGTGGATTTACTTTTTCTTCCCAGAATATACCCGAAAATCTCGCAGCCCCCTCCTTAAACTTTTTGTATTTGATAAATAACATTTACCGGAGCGCTCCATCAGAAAACCACATCTTAAATGATATTTATTGTCGAAATAGCTACGACTTAAAACTAGTCGTTGGAGGCCACCGTAATACTTACCCATCATGGATATGCATAGCATAATATATGAAAACATAACATATGTAAACAATTTATAAAATGCATTACAATACCAAAACAAAATATAAACGTATATTTAAGTATTTTTAACACATAACCATGCTCTATTAATGTATTTCTGATGAACCAATTTCGATAAATTGTATGAAACGCCAAGCTATTCAAGTAGAACTGAATTGCGTAAAAGAAACATCCATCCTTATAACTCCAAAAATAATAATCCTATTCACTAACGGTTTCTTGTATCGAATTAAGTATCTCATTTTCAATTAAAAGATATATTTGAATTGAAATTTGAATGAAATACAGGGTCATGAAAAATCAAAGAATGTGGAAAACAGGATTAGAAATATCACTACAACTAATAATCCGATTGGCTTCGTTTTTTATGCAAAATTTGTGTTATTTTATTGCTTTTTACGTCCATTCTTTAAAATAAAAGAATTCGAAAATTTTTATATACCTTTCATCAGAACGAATTTTTCGAGAGTCCGAAAAAAATAGTTCCGGATAATCGAGGTTACTGATATTAAATAGGCTTCGTCCCATTCTTACATACTAAGCACATACAAAATTTCAAGTCTCTATCTCAATTTGTTCGGGAGATAGAGCGGTTACAGACAGACAGACAGACACACAGATGGACGGACGGCAAAATTTTCTTTCTAAAAATACGTTTTTCGGAATCTCCAGTGTCCGAAATGTGTAAATCCGTCAAAAAAAATTTTCGATTTTCAAAACGATTGCAAGATTTACCCTATACTACGTATGATGGGTAAGTAACTAGTCGTTGGAGGCCACCGTAATACTTACCCATCATGGATATGCATAGCATAATATATGGAAACATAACATATGTAAACAATTTATAAAATGCATTACAATACCAAAACAAAATATAAACGTATATTTAAGTATTTTTAACACATAACCATGCTCTATTAATTAATGTATTTCTGATGAACCAATTTCGATAAATTGTTGAAACGTCAAACTATTCAAGTAGAACTGAATTGCGTAAAAGAAACATCCTTATAACTTCAAAAATAATAATCCTATTCACTAACGGTTTCTTGTATCGAATTAAGTATCTCATTTCCAATTAAAAGATATCTTTGAATTGAAATTTGAATGAAATACAGGGTCATGAAAAATCAAAAATGTGGAAAATAGGATTAGAAATATCTCAACAACTAATAATCCGATTGGCTTCGTTTTTTATGCAAAATTTGTGTTATTTTATTGCTTTTTACGTCCATTCTTTAAAATAAAAGAATTCGAAAATTTTTATATACCTTTCATCAGAACGAATTTTTCGAGAGTCCGAAAAAAATAGTTCCGGATAATCGAGGTTACTGATATTAAATAGGCTTCGTCCCATTCTTACATACTAAGCACATACAAAATTTCAAGTCTCTATCTCAATTTGTTCGGGAGATAGAACGGTTACAGACAGACAGACAGACACACAGACGGACGGACGGCAAAATTTTTTTCTAAAAATATGTTTTTCGGAATCTCCAGTGTCCGAAACGTGTAAATCCGTCAAAAAAATTTTCGATTTTCAAAACGATTGCAAGACTTACCCTATACTACGTATGATGGGTAAGTAAAATTCACCTCCTCCTCGCTGCCTCTCCCCTCCCCCTCCAGGAATTCAACTCTAGGAGGAGAAAAGTTCATAATATGAAAAAGTGGTCTGAAAACATTCCAATGATCTATCAAATGACGGGTACAAAAAAAGTTTGCTATTTACTTCTGCCTCGCGGGCTTACTTTTTCACCCCAGGATACACCCAGAAATCGTACAGCCCCTACTTTAAAATGTTTATAATCACTTCTATTGATTAATGAATAATATTAACCGGAGAGATCCATTCGAAAACAAGATATAAAATGATATTTATTGTCTAAATAGCTACGATTTAAAAGTTTACCCCCTCCTCGTTCCCCTCTCTCCCCCCTCGAGAAATTCAACTCCAGAGGAGAAAAATTCATAACACAAAAAAGAGGTCCGAAAACTTTCTGATGATATACGACATGACAGGTCCAAAAAAGTTTGAAATGTACTCTTCACACGTGGGTTCACTTTTTCTTTCCAGTATACACCCGGAAATCACGTAGACCCTACTTTAAAACTTTTATATTTAATAAATAATTTTTACCGACGAGTTCCATAAAAAAACTATCTAAAACATCTAAAATGATATTTATTGTCGAAATAGCCATGATTTTAAAAATTCATCTCCCTTATCGCTCCCCTTTCCGCCCTCCTGAAATTTAACTCCAGGAGGAGAAAGATTCGTAAAATGAAAAAGATGCGCGAAAACTTTCAGTTGGTATATGTATAACATGACGGGTCTAAAAAAAAAGTTTGAAATTTACATGTTACCTGTGGGTTCACTAATTTTTCATAAAATACACTTAAAAAGTGATTCAGCCCCCACTTTAAAATCTTTATATTTAATAAATACTATTTACCTGAGAGCTCCATAAAAAACTTCATTTCTAAAATGATATTCATTGTCAAAATAGCAACGATTTAAAAAATTCACCCCCTTATCGCACCTCTCCCCATCTCCTGAAATTCAACCCCAGGAGGAGAAAAATTCGTAAAATGAAAGAGAGGTGCGAAAACATTCCAATGATATATATATAACATAACGGGTCCAAAAAAGAAGTTTGAAAATTACATGTCACCCGTGGGTTCACTCATTTTCCCCAGAATACACCTAAATATGACGCAGCCCCCACTAATCTTTATATTTAACAAATAGTACTTAGCGGAGAATTCCATTAAAAAAAACTTCACATCTAAAATGATATTTATTGTCGAAATAGCTACGATTTAAAAAATTCACCCCCCCCCCTTACCACCCCCTCGTCCTGAAATTCAACTCCAGGAGGAGGAAGATTTGTAAAATGAAAGGGAGGTGCGAAAACTTTCCGATGTTTTATATACAAGGTAGAACCCGTCAAATTTTGACGAAAGAAAATATTTAAGAAGGAACTGTTTCATTAACTTATAATAAACCTACAAAATTAGTTATAGTAAAAAATAAATTTTATATTGGTACGTCTAACTCATAAAAAAAACGATATTTATCGTCAAATTAACAAAATACTATTTCAACAAAACGCAGTTGTAGAAATTGTTAAAATTAAAATTTAATCGTATTTGTAAGCAGTAAAAAATAATAAAGATATGTTATTACGATAAAGTTATCAATTAAAGCTCTTATACTAGTGTTTCAAAATGATAAAAAGCAAAATTTATTCAACTTTGACTCAATCATAGAATTTTTTTTCTCCGTGAAATCTAAATCCGGCATCATTTTCACCATATCAAAATTTACAAATGTACATTTCACATCTGTATTTACGTTTAAAAAAAATTGGCAATTTATTTTGGTCATTTTTATTCAAAACTTGAAGTCTCAATGCTATTAACTGAAATATATATTAAACTGTTGGTATTCTTTTACGTGTAAATCAAATTTTGTAAATAAATTCAGAATTCACCGGGTTTTATAACAGAAGATATTTAAATTTCTATTTTTTTTCCTTTTAATGAGAAAATGGCAACATAAAGATACAGCACTCAATGTTTTCTCTTTTTTCCTTTGCTTTAAATAGAAATGGAGTACTCCTGTTGCCACGATTAGAAAAGAGGTATTAAAAGCTACAAAAAAATATTTCAAAAACAAATTAAGATACAGCTTTCAAACAAATCTCATTTAATAGTAAATTTTTTTTCCTACATGATGGTGTAAAAATTGAAAATGTGCAACATTAAGAAGTTTAAAAATTTTTAGTAGCAAAAATTGCAATACCGAAATTCATTTAAAATTTGAAAGTGTTTCCATGCTCAAAATGACGTATGCGTTACGCACAGATACGTTTAGACTTTATAATATAGATAACATGACGGGTCCAAAAAAAAAAAAAAAAAGTTTGAAATTTGCATGTCACCCATGGGTTCACTCATTTTTTCCAAAATACACCTACAAATGACTCAGCCCCCACTTTAAAATCTTTATATTTAATAAATAATATTTACCGGAGAGTTCCTTAAAAAAGTTCACATCAAAAATAACATTTATTGTCGAAGTAGCTACGATTTAAAAAATTCACCCCTTTATCGCACCCCTCCTTATCTCCTAAAATTCAACCCAAGGCGGAGAAAAATTCGTAAAATGAAAGAGAGGTGCGAAAACATTCCGATGATATATATATAACATAACGGGTCCAAAAAAAAGAAGTTTGAAAATTACATGTCACCCGTGGGTTCACTCATTTTTCCCAGAATACGCCTAAATATGACGCAGCCCCCACTAATCTTTATATTTAACAAATAGTATTTACCGGAGAATTCCATAAAAAAAAACTCCACATTTAAAATGATATTTACTGTCGAAATAGCTACGATTTAAAAAAATCACCCCCTTACCACCACCCCCCGTCCTGAAATTCAACTCCAGGCGCAGAAAGATTCGTAAAATGAAAGAGAGGCGTGAAAACTTTCCAATATTATACATATAACATGACGGGTCCAAAAAAAAGTTCGAAATTTGCATGTCACCCGTGGGTTCATTCATTTTTTCCAAAATACTTCTAAAAATGACTCAGCCCCCACTTTAAAATCTTTATATTTAATAAATAATATTTACCGGAGAGTTCCATAAAAAAAATCCACATCAAAAGTAATATTTTTTGTCGAAATAGCTAAGATTTAAAAAATCACCCCCTCATCGTTCCTCTCTCCCCCTTAAAACTCCAAAAGGAGGAAGATTCATAATATGAAAGAATGGTTAAAAGAGCTTTCGAATATACCTCTCATTTCAACAAATTTCATCTCGATAATCTTCTAGTGCGCAGGCATCTCGAGAAACTCATTGCTTCGCGATGAAAATCAACCTCGATGAGATCTCAGGTTTATCGAGGGACTTGTAGCTTCACGATGAATTTCTACCTCGATAAATGTGGAATCTCGAGCAACTTGTGGTTTCCCGATGAAAACATTTTTCGATAACGATGAATTTCGTTCTCGCTGAGAATAGAGATGAGAGTGTTTATCGAGAAGAGATTTACGATGAAGCTTTGTGAAATGAAAGGTTTATCAAGAAACGAGGTACAGAAAGTAGCATGAGAATAAGACAATAACTTGTGAAATATGAAGACCTTATTTTCAAAGTTTTTCGTATTTTGGCCTTACCAAGCTGTCACGTACCTGGAACCCTCCAGTAAATATTGAAAATTTTTTCATAGAGGGGGCTGGAGAGAGGACGAACGTATGTTTAAAAAGTAGCAATCTCTACAATACCTATCATTTTAAGTGTGGTTTTTTGATCGAACTATTTGGTAAATGTTATTTATCAAACGTAAAAAAAAAATTAAAATGCGGGGTGCAGGAATTTGGGAGCAAAAGGATGCACCCACGGGGGCGAGGGGAGGGGGACAATTTTCACTTTTTACTTACCCATCATACGTAGTATAGGGTAAGTCTTGCAATCGTTTTGAAAATCGAAAAAAAAATTTTGACGGATTTACACGCTTTAGATAGTGGAGATTCCGAAAAACATATTTTTAGAAAATATTTTGCCGTCCGTCTGTCTGTCTGTCAGTCTGTCTGTCTGTAAACGCTCTATCTCCTGAACAAATTGAGATAGAGACTTGAAATTTTGTATGTAGTTAGTATGTAAGAATGGGATGAACCCTATTTAATATCAGCAACCTCGATTATCCGGAACTATTTTTTTCGGACTCTCGAAAAATTCGTTCTGATGAAAGGTATATAAAAATTTTCGAATTTTTTTATTTTAAGGAATGGACGTAAAAGGTAATAAAATAACACACATTTTGCATATAGAACGAAGTCGATCGAATCATTAGTTGCCGAGATATTTGTAATCTTGTTTTACACATTCTTCGATTTTTCATGACCCTGTATTTCATTCAAATTTCAATTCAGATGTATATTTTAATTGGAAATGAGACGCTTAATCTGACGCAGTTAATTGTTAGTTAATAGAATTATTATTTTTGGAGTTATAAGGATGTTTCTTTAACGCAGTTCGGTACTACTTGAGTAGTTTGGCGTTTTATATAATTTGTCGAAATTGGTACATCAGCAGTTCTTTAATATAGCATTACTATGTATATTAACAATATTTAAATTTTGTTTATGAATTGCAATGCATTGTATAAATAGTTTCACATGTTTTATTTTCATATACATATCCATGATGGGTAAGTATTACGGTGGCCCCCAACGACTAGTTTAAACCCGTAATGTGGTACATTATCTTAAAGATCTCGGATTACTCTTTCATATTATACTTTCTCCCCCCCCTCTTCCGAATTTGTTTCCCATTGCAGGGAGGGGGAAGGCAGTTTTCGAAACTTTTTGCGTTTTTATCATTTTAGATCGAATGTTTGAATTGAAAACGTCTTTAAGCACATTGGACATTTTTTTGAGATGGGAAAAACAATTGAACTCGTCACATTGTTATCGTAACCTAGGTATATTGTTTTAAAGTTCTCTCTTTGAAGGCCTCTTCCAGGGGGTAGGAACTTAACCCTCCCCCCCAACATCCACCTTAAAATATCGCTCATTTAATTCTCTACCAATTTCAACATAATAGTTTAGGCTACATGGCACCCAAGGAGATGTAGGCCCCCCTGTCGATTATTCTCCTAATTTTCTTAACCCTTAAATGCATATTGTATCATTTTCGATTTATATATATATCACAGGTTTATCACAGATTTTATTCTTTTTTTTTTCTCTAATATCACATCATTTACACCTTCAGAAATACTCATCTTTTCTTAAATAAAAGCGTGGTTTATGCAGGTATACGCTGGTCCAACAGGGACAACTATTTTTTCCCGGTGGCAACGGTCACGTGACAAAAGGGGCGTGTCAGCTGTCAATCAAATCGTCTTAGAGGACGAGGGGGGATATCACGTGACTTGATCGTATAGGATAACGAGGGTTAATGTTGAGTTGTTTTTTTGCTGAATGTTGAGTTGTTGTTTGCTGAATTTTTTTTTATGGGGGGAAAGGGAGGGGGGGGTGTCACGTGACTTTTTATCGTGTAGGATAACGAAGGTTAATGTTGAGTTGTTTTTTTTTGCTGAATGTTGAGTTGTTGTATGACGTAATCGATGATTCGAATTTATTTAATTAATTAAAATTAAAAAATTAAGCTGATTATTTTCAAACTGATTATTTTTTAACCGGTTTTAAAGTTTTTTTTAATTAAATTTACTTTTAATAAGTTTTATTTTTAAGTTTTAATTTCTGCAACACATGATTTAGACAAGATGGCTTATGTTCGAACATGAATGTGACGTCATGTAATGATTTCATCCTAGGCGAGCAATTACGAGGACCTTTTGTAAAGCTGAGCTGTTTTTGTAGAGTTAAAATGTCATTAACTGTAAAGTTGAGTTGTTTAAATGGCCATTAACTGCAACCGTTTTAGAAAAAAGTTTCTGATTCAGCAATTGGCAACAATCGTATCTATCAGTTGCTCACAGTTTTCTGCAGTGTGTAGCATCGTTTTTTTGACTTGAGGATTTTTATTTAAATATTTGTGCAATTTTTTTTTTAACAAAGTTTTTAAAAACTAAAACGACTTAGTTCTGAAATCTGTCATTTGGAATCCAGAATGCGAAAGAAAGCGTCTAAAGACTTAACAATTAAAAAGAAAAATAATGGTACTAGAAAGATTTTAGTTAGGAATGTTCAGGTTATAGACTCTTTGCCTAAAGATATGATTCGTCCTCATTGTATAGATTGCAATGAAGTGTTTACAAGAAAGTGCGATTTAATGCAGCATAAGAAGATTCATAAGATTCGAAAACAACACTCATGTACAAAGTGTAGCGAAATGTTTGGTCGTCAGTTGGATTTATTGCAACATTGTGATGCTTTCCACAAGGTTCAACGTAAAGCTGTGATATCACCCTTTTCAAAAAAATCATTATTTGAAAAAGTAAAACATTTTAAAAGACAAAATGCACAAAATATTTTTACTAAAACTATTATTGACTCGACTGGAGTGAATCACAGACTTTCGTTCATTCTTTAATGGTGTTCTGTCGGATACTATAAATGAATTAAACTATCAAATGCAAGTGAAAAAGTCAATAAAATGGTATGCAGCCGTTCAAGTGGATGTATTCCGTAAGATACAGGTCAGTGACTTAGAGACTGCCACCCCTTTCTTCCGTTCAAAAACTGTTCTGGAATTAACGAATCAAAACATACCTCTACATGTTCAGAAAGCTTTTATAAAAATTTTTAACTCGTTTGAAGATTTTACTGAACAAGCGTTTAGTTGGACATTACAAAACATTTTGAAATTAGAATTGTATACAATGCAATATAGCATGTTTATTTGATGTATATTTTTCATTATTTTGAATGTTTAATAAATAGTTTCACTGTAAAAAAAGTACTAGGACTTCCCTCAGAGGGATTAGTCTGAGCGATATTGCTGAGAATGCACATTTAATAATTTGCGATAAGTAAAGAAAATGAGATGTTACCTTTAATTGGTCAGTCATTATGATAAAATATGATGAAAATAAGCATATTGAATCATAGAATTTCAAAATCTTATATATAAAGTTGCATATACTATTTTTATAAAAGAAAAGCAAACCATGCATGGATATAAAATTGGAAATATGCAAAATGTTAAAAGTAATACAGAAATAAAACACCAAATTTTCCTATATTGGAAATATAACTCTTTGAAATGATGTCATGAGCATAAACAGAAGCTTCGCACCGATTTGAGAAACTATAAATGATTTAAGCTATTATGTTTGAAGAGAATGGAGTGTATTTTATATGGTGTGAAACCCGTCCGAATAGTTTATAATGTTGAATATCTGTTTTCCACGGATGCAATGAGGTTGTCGATAAGAGTTAAGGAATATCCTTTTTTAAAAATTTGTCCTAAACGAGCACTTACATCTTATAAGTTACGGTGATGTCAAAGTTATAGTTTCTGACCCCAACAGTATCCTAGACATTGCAATATTCTCAATAAATTGGGTTTAAAACTTTTTCTAGAAAAAAAAATTAATTTGTGAAATTAAATTGTCGAATGTTTTAGAAATCGTTCATAACGAGAATATTATATCTTAAAAGTTGCCGCCAAAAAAAGATTTTAAATTTTTAGTCATACCAACATCGAAGAATTCTTAATTTTAGAACTTTTTTTGCTCGTGCATTGGTGGTGATTATTGTTCCTACGCAAAATATAGTATATTTTGCAGCAAAGATGGTTACTAACATTTTTTGCCCACATTATTTTTTAAATCGGCTACGTACTCCCAATGATAACGAAAAACACACAAACGTTAATGCTTTATAGCATAGAAATACAGAATCAAAAGCTATTTATCTCCTATTATATACACATAAATTATCTAATTAGTGCTAGCAGATGCATTTTTAAATATACATAGATCAATATAATGCTTCATTTTTCTTTTGTTAGTATTTCTTAGTATTCATTTTTCATTTATTTGTATTATTCAGTAAAAAAACTCACTTTCTTAAGCCCGAATTACGTCAAACTTTTTATAAAAGCGCCTAAGGCCATATAACAGCGAAGTATTGTGAAGAGTATTAAATACAAGGTAGTAAGACACTTAGCCAAACGCAGGTAATAAATCGCCAAATATTGTTCTTTTCGCCCCCTCTCGAAATGAATTTTTTCCGTACATTTAAAAAACACGATTTTGAGTCATCTTATTTAAAACTGAAATAAATAAATAAGAGGAAGCAATAATAGCATAATTCAAAACATTTTATTTCAGCATCAAGGAATTGTATCGTAGTTACATATATGGAAAAAAACTGCTTTTGGCCAAAAAACGTTGTCTTCACTAAATTTGAATCCTATTAAAAAAAGTACCGTGATTAATTAAAATGTTATAGGCAGAGCTGCCAAGTCTCCGGCATTTTGGATACCGGTATTTTAATACAGAAAATGTTTTATTAAATTGGAACATTCTGCGGATTTAAAAAATAACTTTTCCTATAAGAAAATTCTGCTGTGCAATAAGCGTGGGCTTGGCATCCCTGTATAGGAATATTTCGTAATCTACTTTTTAACCTTAAAAAAAGCAACGACCAATTTTTGGGTACAAAAAGTATTGCTAATTATTCCATTTTGCATACAAAGTACTGATTGTAATATTGATACATCTATGGTGATAAATTTCCAATAATTTTTCCAATCCCATTTATTTCATTAAAAATATAAATTTTTTATTAATTTAGTTTAAAGTAAATGGTTTTTAACTAATTTCATAATACTTTTGAAATATCACTTTTCATTGGCCATTTTTTTAAAGCACTTAGAAAATGGTTGTTGTTTTCAGTCAAATATAGACTTTGGTCTGTCCGCATTTTATTTTACTATTATTATTAAGGTACCCTGGGGTAATAACGCCACGTTAAGGTTCTACCAATTTTCACGGCTTAGTTTTAGATTGTATTTTTCAAACAAATATAGGATCTGATACAGCAACTCATTGACTATCTATATAAAACTAGCAAAAGCCATGCTTTGTTTGGATTCGCGAAGCATTATTTTATAAAGCATATATTTGAAAGTAACAGTATTTTTTAATATTAATTTTGCATCTTTATTAAACAAAAACGTTATTTTATGTTTTGGCGCATTTTAATTCTACAAATGTAAGTTCAGCCAAATAACTATCAATTTCCTAGGAATTTTTTATTTATGATGTAAGACTGCCATAAAAAAATATTTTCGAAGCAAACTTTTACAAAATATTTTTAAATTTCCAACTAAAAATTCTTTTAAAGATTTTTTTACAATTTCTAGTAGCCACTGGTGTTTTTTAAAGTTGTTTGAAATATGCATGTTTCCAATCTTTGTAATTAACATCAAATAATCTTTGATAGCTATTTTAGAATAATATATTTGAAGAGAGCTTGAAGAAAGTTACTTCTTCAAAATCCTATTTTCTGGAAAAACATTTGAAATCTGCTCTCGTCGATGCTATGAATTTTTAACTGTAAAACTTTTTATTCTAATTTCTTCGTTTTTATACATGTTAGTGCATGAGATTTTTGATATTGTAGAATTTTTCGTAAGGAAAATTTCTATTGAATGCTTAATTTTGAAGGATTTTTACTCTTGACAACGTTACGTACGTTTTTAAGCCACCTGGTGCCTGTATATCCTCAATATCTGCAACTGCTTCATCTAATGTTAAAACTTGGGATTTATAAATTGTAACAGCAAAAGCTAACTGCAGAAGAAATTCTTTCCTTGAGCAATTTATGCTTCCATTTTTCCGGAATTCAATTATTGGGGGAATTGGTACGCACCAATTCTTTTAAATTACTATAGTATTCAAATTTATCCATGATTATTCGCGATATCTTGTCTGGTGGCTTGTGATTTTCTTTAATACGTGCAACAAAGTTTAAAGTCCCGTTCACTAAACCCTTTTCGGTGCACAAATAAGAACGTAACATTACTTTCGATACAAATGATAAAATAAGAAATGGTTGAAGTCCATTTGTGATTTCTGAATCGGCCAACTTTTCCTTTAGTACATTTATAAAGAGCTTGAATCGAGGCAACAAGTTCACGCAATTCTTTTAATATTTTATTTATATAACAAATTTAACAATTAATTTTATTTGTTTACAATTCTTTTGTTGCCACTTTACAAAAAAAAAAATCCATAATACAATTTTTTTAAATGTTTAAGTGTCATCTGTGCAAGCGATTTTGGTGAATAATGAAAACATATTTTATTTATTAAATTAATCATGATTCTATCTATAATTACTTACTCTATGATTTATATTTTTTTTTTCTGAAAATATACACGTTTCATTTTTTATTTATTTGCTAAAATGCGTCCGTATTGGAAATGCATGTAAAATAAATTAATTAAAATAATATATTTTTTAACGTTTTACTGTAAAAAAAAATTATATTCTGCAAATCTACAGATCATATTTTATTTTTGTGTTTAATTTGAAGTCAAAATATTGAATAGTTTTTTTGTAAAGTGTACGACAAATTGTAATTTGAGTGGCCTAGTAGAGGATTCGCTTCGCTCATCCTAATAAAATAATTTAACAGATATGTATTCATAAAATGTAATGGCGTTTTTTCTTGACCAATGCTATTTGGCGTTATTACCCACCTATATGGGTAATAACGCCATGCAAACAAAACTATGAAATAAGATGGAATAATTGCATGTAGATAGCCCAATTCTAAAAATACAAACTCTACAAACTTAGAAATTGACAAATTGCATTCTAAGCTATTGAAAATGTTCAATTTTTTGTGAAAGTGTAAGAAAAATAAAGGTGTGATGTGGGAGGGGGGGGGGTGAGGCAAAAGAATATCAGACCGTGAGCTTCTTTTTGCTTAAAAAGGACTATTTAAATAGAAATATAAGAAACATTGCACAGTTTTAACTGTGTTTATTTGAATCAGTATTTAGGATGTAGCTCGGCCACTGTAGGGAATCAACCGGGGTGTTAAACCAAGGATTGGCGTTATTACCCCGGTATAGTTATTGCGCAGTACATTTTAAAGTACAAATTATCACGAGAAGATATCCAAAATCTTCAACAACATTTTAAAAGTACATGAAATGCACTACAAATTATGTAATTAACAAAGTATTTCCGGATAAAAAGATAGTCTTCACATCACAAAACGTATCTCGCAAATTTTAGATCAAGCGTTAATTTTAGTTGTTTGTAAAAACAATAAGACCTAAAAATGAAACAAATTAACTTGAAGCTGTTTTTTGCGATTTATATGACTCAAAACCCTTCTGCGCAGAGCACATAAGTGTCATTTACCTGATTATTTCATAATTATGCAAAATATAAGCACTTGGCGTTATTACCCCGCCTGGCGCTATTACCCCAGGGTACCTTATTTATAAATGGTAGAGAAATAATCATACTTAATCCATAACGTACACAATATACGACTCTGTTATCACATAAGTCACCTTTTTATTATCATAAAAATTATATTTTTACTGATTTTTATTAACTCAATAGGAAAAATTTTGTGGTTTGAGCAATAGATGTCCGCATTTCATTTATTTATTTATTTTAACAAAATTCTTTGTATTTAGAAGAATTTTTATTTAAATAGGAAATCCAAATGTCGCTGTTAATAAAGAAGAAAGTTACAAAACGAGTAGACGCATACTATCAAATATTGAAAAACGACGAATCCAAAAAAGACGTCGTATGAAATATCATCTTTAAAAAAAAAAAAAAAAAAAAAAAGAGGTCTGATTATCGAGCCTACTGATTACAAAATGTGCATTACATAAAAAAAAAAAAAAAATACTGCAAATATTGATTAAAAAAATACTGCAAATATTGATTTTTTTTTCTTTTGTGTAGTTTTGGCTTCGAAAGGTGCGCTATGTTGCAAAAAAGATATAAGCGACTATGAAAACACACTTGGTAAACGTTCATGCTCAGTTTTACAAATAAATATGGCACATATATGCCCTATACACACCGAGGTACCTAATTGGTGCCAAAATGGCGTTCAGTTGCCTAACATGCTGGTTATCATATAAATGTTATAATAAATTGTTTGTTCTAAAAATATTATCATTTATTGATTGTTATTTCTTTTTTTTAATAACAGAAAATGTTTAGTTTATTCCTTTTTTTTTTCATTTTGAAATAAATAAATAACGTGTTATTATAGCATGCTATATGTATCTGGTAATCAAAACGATGTTTTCGCCTAGTTGGCATAAAAAATCTCACCAAACCCGGTGCTTATATCTCTAGTATATTATCTCAAGCATTTTATTTATGTATACTATAATTGTTTTTACATACCACTTACTTCTTCTTGTATATAGAAATAGGTAAGTGGCTCCTTTATGCAGTATAAATGGTATAAATCTTTAAAAAATAGCCCCCGTTGCCTTTTTTTGGATCGAATTTTAAAAAAATCAATGTCTAATTTCAGTATTGCTCCCAGGTATGCATACATATTCCAAATTTCAAAGTTGTATGCCAACAGGAAATGGATGAAAAATGGGAAAAGATGTCACATATGCACCAGGGTACATAATTGGCGTCAAAATGGCATTATTTTACCTGAGATGGTAACCTGGCTTTATTTATTTATTATTTGTTTATTTACTCATAAAATATTTATTTACTTTCATTTCCTTTTTTTAATTATATAAAATATTTCTTTTTATAGTTATTAATTATTATTATTATTTTATTTACTGTATGTTCTTTTTGAAAATAGGAAATAATTTAAAAATGTGTATGTAAGCGTTATTTGAAAACGGAATTTTCGCCAAATGGGCTTTGAAAAAAATTGCGCCAAATCTGATGCGCTTGTGGTATCCGTGCCGAAAAATTAGTGACCAGAATTGACTTCCACACACAAACAAAATATAAGTTAGAAGAAAACATGCAATAAAAATAAATATAAAGGGAAAATGATGCCATAAAAGAAACTTTTTATTTAAAAACCTAATTGTTTCTAATTTTCACACGCGAAATATATAAAATATTCTTTTAGCGATCAAAAAATGCTAAGAGATTATCACAAAATCTCAAAATCAAAGTTTTTAGGACATTTTTTTTAATATAAAAAAAATAACAGTTTTATTTTCCTGCATGATTAAATTTTAAAATGTTTTATTGCATTCAATATTTCGGAGTGCGTAAATGATTACTATTTACTCCATGTACTGATTCGGTTATCTACAAAAATATCCAGCCGGTGGAAATCACGCGCACCAAATTTCTGTGACGTATGCAAATAAATTGTGCTTTTTTATCAGTTTTTTTATTATAACTTTTAAACTATTTGGAATTAATTTTTAAAAGTAGGTGCATTCACCAGATTACCTTCATAGGTACCTATTGGTACAAACAGAATCAAAATCCGACAAGTACTTTTTGAGATTTGCTTGACGAAAGAATTTTTTTGAATTTTAATATCGTTACGTATCTCTGAGTATAAAGACTTCGCTTCGCTCAGACAATAATGTCTAGTTTTCATCAAATATTTTTTAACAGTGCATGTAAAATTTTTTTCAACTGGATGTTTTCTTGCATGACGTCACCTTGAATTGAACCCACTCTCTTTTTTAAATATTATTTGAAAAACATGATGTCATGGCACAATTGTTAGAATAACAGACAAATAATTGTGTCTTGACAGCATTTTACTGGGTTCGAATCCCAGCTTTACTTTTGGTAAAATAAAAATTCTAAAATAAATGTAAACGATAGATGGCACCATCAAAAATGTTATGTATTTTCAAAGCAAGTCTCTATGATAATGTAATAATGTCTGATTAGTAAATTTAAGTTTGTTTTTCAATTAAAATTAATTATATTAATGCTTTTAATTTATTTGAAGTTACTTGTGTAATTTATTTTGAATTATAGTTATATTTTTAAAATAAGGTATATATTAAATGTTTCATTACAATACTTTTCATTTTAAGTAAAACTTTGATGAGATAAACAACGTACTAGTTGGTTGCTGAAACATATAAATGAATGTTAACTTTCGTTTAGATCATAATCACTGCTGTAATGGAAGCTTTGAATCAGATGTATCGGGATCCGGAGATACCAGGCAGTTTCGGTGGTATAAATGTTTTGCAACGTGCTTTGAAAGGTCGTGTCAAAACACAACAGATAAAGAAATGGTTGCAAACGAAAGATTCTTATACTTTGCACAAGCCTTTACGACACAAATTTCCGAGAAATCGTGTCATAGTAGGAGGCTTAAACGAGCAGTTTCAATCTGATTTAGTAGACATGCAGTCTCTATCTTCTTTGAATGACGGATATAAGTATTTACTGACATGTATTGATATTTTGTCGAAATATGCATGGGTCATTCCATTAAAAGATAAAAAAGCTCCAGGCATTAAACGAGCTTTCGAAAAAATATTTTCGGAACGTAAGCCACAAACTCTGCAGTGCGACGATGGGAAGGAGTTCACAAATAAGCTTGTCCAAGATTTCTTTAAAAAGCAGAAGGTTCACTTTTTCACAACTAATAACTCCACGAAAGCTTCTGTAGTAGAACGCTTTAATCGTACACTTAAAACGAAAATGTGGAAATATTTTGCTGAAAAGAACACAAAGAGATATATTGATGTAATCGATAAATTAGTACACAGTTATAACCACACATGGCATCGTAGTATTAAAATGGAGCCAGCATCAGTAAACTTCGATAACCAAAGTCAGGTTTGGAAAACATTGTATGCAAACAACAAAATATCTCCAATGAAATCTGACCTGAAATTAGACGATACCGTTCGTATAAGTAAGGAGAAACTTCGTTTTGAGAAAGGATATGAACAAAATTGGACAAGAGAAATTTTTACGATTTATAAAATCATAAATCGAGTACCTGTCGTCTATAAATTAAAAGATTTAGCAGGAGAAATCATAAAAGGAACTTTTTACAAACAAGAACTACAAAAAGTTTCGGATTCAGGTTTTTACCCCGTGGAAAAAGTATTGAAAAAAAGAAAACAAGGGGGGAAAATAAAATATTTCGTGAAATTTCTAGGATATCCTGAAAATTTTAATGCGTGGGTTGAAGATGTCCGAATGATATAAATAGAGTACTCATCATACTTACCGTTCATTTCACCAAAAGATGTCATTCTACATCACACTCATCAGCGATAGCTCTGTGAGCTTTTTCCCAAATAATAAAATATCGCAGTTTACAACTCAACTGCCCACTCCCATAAATTTAAACGGTGAATGGGAAATGGCTTTGGTCGATTTCATTTACCCGCATACATGGTATAACGTTAGAAATGATAATAATTTGTTTGGTTTTGACTTGGGGGATGGAAAATTTGAAGGTAGGAGAGTTCCTTCTGGATGTTATGAAACCATATCAGACCTCATTAAAAGTATGACAATACCATCGCATAAAAATAAGATTGAATTTCATTTTCACCCTGTTACGAAAAGAGTTACAATCAAGACAGATAAAAAATCGAAAGTAGTTCTTCATGAAGGTCTAGCAGAACTTTTAGGATTTGAGCCCGGGGAATTTTCAGGATTGCAACATAGTCCTTTTGTGGCCGACCCAAAGTCGTCGTTTCCCGTGATGTATGTATATTGTGATCTCCTGGAGCCTCAAATAGTAGGTGATGTTCAAGCCCCTCTTCTAAAAATTGTTTCTGTTGAAGGAAGCGATGGCGAAATTATTAATGCTCACTATCCGAGACCGTTGTATGTACCAGTTATTCGTCAACATTTTCAAACTGTACAAATTGATATTAGACTTCATTCTGGAGATTTAGTACCTTTTGAAAGAGGTAAAGTTTTTGTAACGTTGCATTTTCGTTTACGGCAAATCATATAAAAGAGCCTTACGTTTAAATTAATCTCATTTTCCTTCTTGATTGCGATAAAGAAAGATCAACAAAATGTTGGTGCCTTATACATGTTGTACACAAAAGTTCGAAGATTATTATGCAGGGCAAACAGGAGATGGGTTGCCTTACTATCGAGGAACAGTTTTGCAGAGAGGATACGGTATAGGCGGATTTTTTGCTAAATTGTTTCGTAGTGCGATGCCATTTTTGATAAGTGGTGCCAAAACTATTGGAAAAGAAGCATTACGAACAGGCACTATGGTTGCGAATGATGTGTTATCAGGTGAAAATTTTAAATCGTCTCTCAAAACACGATCAAAAGAAGTCGGAAAGAAATTAGCGAAAAAAGCAGTTGAAAAAGCGGATCAAATGATTGGCCATGGAAAGCTTAAAAGAAAGCGAAAACCTGCGAAACGCATCATTTCATCGAAAGCACGGAAGGTGCAAGGACGTGATATTTTTGACTGTTAATCTACACATTATACTATGGCTTTCCTTTTAAAGGACTCTCCCGAATGTGCTAAATCAGAATTAGAATTATTTCATCTCCCTCCTACTCAAACAGTTATTGAAAGAGGCCAATGGGTTGAATTTCACTCACTTTCCAATGTTTCTGATGGAGGGCCTGTGGAATTTAATGTTTCTGGAAGCGGACTACCTTGATTTATCCCAAACTCAGTTATATGTCAAAGTAAAGATTTTAAAAAAGGATGGCAAACCCATTCCGGATAAATGTAAAGTGGGACCCGTCAATCTTTTTTTGCATTCCATGTTTTCCCAAGTGGATATTAGTCTGAACGATAGACTCGTTTCTTCAAGCAATAATACTTATCCATACAGAGCCATGATAGAGAAATTACTGAATCACGGGTACGATGAAAAAACTTCTCAACTTTCCTCAGAATTATTTTTTAAAGATACTGCTGGTCGTATGAATGTTGTGGATCCAGCAGATGCAAATCCCAATGAAGGATTTAGTAAACGTGCCGAATTGACGAAACACAGTGCTTCAGTTGATATGATTGGTCGATTGCACCTGGATATGTTTCACCAGCAAAGACTTCTCCTAAACATGGTTGATGTGAAAATTAAATTGATTCGTAGTAAACCAGAGTTTTGTTTGTTAGCAGGTGAAGGAGAGTTTAAAGTTTCCCTGGAACACGCTTCCTTATTTGTTCGTAAAGTACGAGTAAGTCCTGGCGTTGTTTTAGGACATGCTAAAAGCTTAGAAAAAACATCCGCCAAATACCCTATTAACAGAGTGCTTTGCAAATCATATTCCATTCCTACCGGCAATATGAGTTTTGTTCAAGATAATATTTTCACAGGTCAGATGCCCAATCGCATCGTGATTGCCTGTGTGGATAATGACTCATTTAACGGCGACTATAAAAAGTCCCCTTTTGAGTTCAAGCATTACAATATTAATTTCATAGGCGTCTATGTGGATGGTCAGCCCGTTCCTCACAATCCACTACAACCTGACTTTAAAAACAATTTATTTATTCGAGCTTATGAGAATTTATTTTCGAATGCAGAAAACAAAGGCTTGTATCTTTCGAGATCAGAATTTTCACAGGGATATTCACTAATTTGTTTTGATCTATTCACCTGATTTTTGTGATGGTTCACATCTTAATCTCATACGCCATAGTAATTTAAGATTGGAAATTAAGTTCGGAACAGTTTTGGCACAAACAGTCTCTTTGCTAGTGTATGCTGAATTTGAAAATTTAATCGAAATCAACAAATCTCGCAATATTCTGTATGATTTTGGAAACTAATGAATTCAACGCAAATTCATAGAATTTTATCTCGTGATCCTGTTTCGGCGAGATATTTTGCAGGAGTTTTCCCTTCTGACAAAATACCTGATATTCAAAACTTTCCCTGTGCCTTAGTGATCAATACCGATAAACATGACGAAAAGGGATCCCATTGGCTAGCAATTTACGTTCAAGATAAGAAAACTCTGGACTTTTTTGATTCTTACGGACTTCCTCCCGAAACCTATGGAGAAGACATAACAAAATTTGCGAAGAAGTATCACCGAATTCGTTGGAACAAGACAATGCTCCAAAGTTTAACGTCCAATGTCTGTGGACAATATTGTATTTTCTTTCTTGTAAAACGATGTCAAGGACTTTGTATGAAATCTATTACCAATGTATTATCCAGAAGGAAGAATGATTTTCGAATGTATCAATTTGTCAAAAAAAGATATAATGTAAACATGATTTTTAAAAAATAAAAATTATTTCTCTTATTTTATGTGTATTCAATGTTTCTTAAAACTCATCCCAGTTAGTGGATTACATAAACAAAATCATATTCATTTGTTTTTTTAGAAAAAAAAATGCATGCTTAAGATTTTTTTCCCATTAAAATCATAAAAGTTTTATTATTTATGTTTACTAAACAATAGTCAGTCAAAATAGTAAAAAAAAAACTATAAAAATAGAAGCTTTCACTCATTCTTGTCATTAAAAGAATGGAATTACTTAAGTTAGTACATCCTTCGACGGTCCTTATTAGCGGGCCGACAGGCTCCGGTAAAAGTGTATTTGTTAAAAAATTAATTGATTATAATTATTTTCATCCCATGCCCGCACGAATAATATACTGTTATGGAAGCTACCAACCTCTTTTCAATACAATGAAAGGTGTACAATTTGAACAAGGTTTACCCTCTAATGTTAATTCCCTTCGTGATGCTTTAATTATTATAGATGATTTGATGTCAGAATTATCTTCTGATGTACGACTGAGCAAACTTTTCACAAAAGGTAGTCATCACCGAAATCTATCAGTCATTTTTATTACCCAAAACTTGTTCCATCATGGTAAAGAAATGCGAAATATTAATTTAAATTCCCATTATATGATACTATACAAAAATCCTCGAGATAAAAGCCAAATAATGCATCTATCCAGACAAATGTTTCCTGGTAAATCTAAGGCTTTTCAAGAAATTTTTAATGATGCTACTGCATTACCTTTTAGCTACTTATTCATTGATTTAAGGCCCGATTCTTTTGAAAGCTTGCGCATGCGCACAAGTATATTTCCTGGTGATAAACATTACGTGTATGAACTTCGATGAGCCATTTGTGCAGAGTGAGTAATCCAGTGAGCATGTCTTCCGTCATTGTTGAATTCGAAGATTTTCAAATTAATTCGAGTGAATTTGTTATCAAAGAACTTGCATTTTTTGAAATTGATAATGAATATCATGCCCGTTGGAGCTTTCTTCCACCGCATCCTTGGGAGCAGTTACCCATCGCAAAAAGAAAAACATTTAACTGGTTGACTCGTTATCATCATGGTTTGCAATGGAATAGCGGTGATTTGCTTTATTCAGCATTAGAACTTGTACTTTCATCATTATTTATATCTCATAAGAATGTTTACACGAAAAGATTAGAAAAAGCAAAGTTTTTAGAACGGATGTCCGGACGAAAGATTTTGAATCTGAATGATTTTAATTGCCCCAAGATTAATTTATTAAACATTTCAATGGTAAACTGTCCCTGTCATAAACCCTATTTTAAAAATTGTGCTTTGACAAAAGCTTTTTCTTACGGAATATATATAAAAGAGAGATTAAACTCATCGGCCATCATTTGAACTCAGGATGTCGACCGTGGAACATCTGAAATTGTTAAGCAAGACAAAGCAAAAAGCAGCCTTTCTTAAAAAGTGCCCTAATAGTATTATAAAAGGTGTCTGTGAATGCGCTTTAAATCTTTTAAAGGGCAACATACCTGTCTCTAAACGTCAAAAAAATAGATTAATAGCTTATAAAAGAACATTGCGCCGTCTGGGAGACAAGAAAGTACCTTTGTTTAAGAAAAGACGACTTCTCGTTCAAAAAGGAGAAGGATTTTTGTCTATACTTATTCCCGCTGCAGTATCAGTGCTCAGTACGTTGATCAATGGAGCTCGCTCGTAAATTCAGACTTGTTCCAGCTGACAGAGATCAAGAGTTTTCCGATGAGCATTTAAGTGATTTAGACAGACAGATTCAGACTATTTTGAAAAGAAAAATAGAGGATGATGAAAAAGCGAAGCTTTATACACAGATTTTGCAAAAGTTTGTATTATTCCCAGATATGAATGCAGTCAAACCCCCGGAAGAACAACTTCCCCAGAAATCTTTTGAAAAATCTCCTGATATAGAAAATGAAGTTTTGAAATCCGTTCCAGTGAAACAAAAGAAAACTGCTGTTAAAATAATGGAATTTTAAAACAAAATAAAATTTCCTGTTCAGAAAGCAAAGAGTTGAAAATCGATGATACTGTAATTAACGGATCAGATTTTGTTCAACTAGTCGGATTTTTACTGAGAAATAGAAGACAAAAACCTATTGCTTTTGATCAATTTCAAGAACTTTTAAAGCAAATTAGCTTTCCTGAAGAATTTATAAAAAACAAGTATTTGAAGCCTGAACAGAAAACTATTTTTGCAAGACCTGAACCCCATCATAGAAAACGAAAATCATCTCAGCACGCCACTTTACCAATATCGCAAATACCTTGGTTAAAAATGTAGAAAACTGTTTGAAACTTCAGTGTACTTTATGAACCAAATAAAATTTTTTATATTGTAAAATATTTATGCGTGCATCTATTTGTGTATTTTTCTTCATTTTATAAGTTTGAAAACTTTTAGAATAACTTTTCTAAATTTTTCTTGATAAAAGATATTTTTTGAAAAGAATGCCCATAAAAACAAAAAAGAGCTTATGTGTTCAGGAGATTATTAAATTATGTTTGGAGATTAAAAAATTATGTTTAGGAAAAAAGCAATTTATGTTAAAAAATAATAAGAATTTTTATGCTTAGAAAATATTACGTTTTCTAAAAAGAAATAATGTTTTAAAAAAATATATTTTATGAAAAAAGTATTTTTGCGTTTAAGAAAAAGAAAAATGTTTCGGAAAAAAAATATTCGTATGTTTAGAAAAAGAAAAAAATTATTTAAGAAAATAAAATTTTTTAAGTTTAGGGAAAAAAAATGTTTTTTTTTTATGATTAAGAAAAAAGTTTTTTTATTATGTAAAAAAAAAAAAATGTTTTGTATTCTGGAAAAAATATTTTTTTGCTTAGGAAAAAAAAGTTATGGTTTTATACAAAAACTATCTAGAGTAAAATTATTATTATTATTATTATTATTATTATTTTGTGTGTATTAAAAAAAATGTTTAGTAAATTTATTCTTTTTCTATGCTTAGAAAAAATATGTTCAGTAAAAAAGATATGAATTGGAAAAAAGTTTTATATTGAATAAATTATTTTTGTGTTTAAGAAAAAGTTTTAAAAAAAATTTTGTGTTTAGAAAAAAGTTTTATGTTTAGTAAATTATTTTTGTGTTTAGGAAAAAGTTTTAAGTTTAGTTTAAAAAAAATTTTGTGTTTAGAAAAAAGTTTTATGTTTAGTAAAAAAAAAAGTTATGTTAAGGAAAAAAAAGTTTTATATTTCCTTAAAAAATGTATTCAGTAAAAGATAAAAAAAAAGTTATGTATTGGAAAGAAAAAAAAAAGTTTTATGTTTCATTAAAAAATGTGTTCAATTAAAAAACTGTTTGAGTTTTGTAAAAGAGAGTTTCAGTTTAGTGAAAAAAAGTTTTGTGTTTAAGTTAAAAATTTTTAGTTTGGAAAAAAAAACTATGTTTAGGAAAAAATATTATAAGGATCAAAAGCTATTTACATTTTCATCGTTATGAAGTAATACATATATATATATATATATACTTGATTCCGAAAGTAAAAAAATATTCTACCTGAAACATTCTTAGTAATATAATAAAAAAAAATCTAAAAGAAAAAGACAGAAATACTACGCAAATATGCATTTATTCAGATCTACAATTTACAAAGAAATCATTTTCTTCTTGAAGTTGTTGTTCTTCTCCAACATACTTTTTTTGAACAGATTCCAATATTTTTGAGGTAATTAATTTATCAAAAAATTCCTCTTGACCAAGTACAAATTTAAAGTCAATATTTAAGTTTTTATCCACAATGTCTTTAGCAATATCACGCATATTAATGGAGTAAAGTGCACAGTCAGAAAATTTTAACCATTTTTCAGCTCGAGTTTTTGTTAAACAATCGTGCATAAAAGGAGCTTGATAGCACTCACGACATCCGAAACAGTTTATAAGTTCGCTAATTTTCATAGTAATTGCCGTTGTTAGACATTTACTCAGAGAATCCAGAAGTTGTAAAAAAGCGTCTGGATTATCTACAGGATTCAATTGAAGATTGGTGTTGTTCAATTCTTGATAAATATGGTAAGCTAAAGAGTATGTGATTAGTCCATCTTTCACACGATCCGTGATATTATGCATGTTTTCCACTATCTTTTCAATCTCAGCAAAAGTTAGCACGATAAATTCAGGCACAGATTTGATTGACAGCTGACACGCCCCTTTTGTCACGTGACCGTTGCCACCGGGAAAAAATAGTTGTCCCTGTTGGACCGTGGTCCAACAGGGACCTATTTTTTCTATTTTGTCTATTTTTTCCCGTTCTATTTTGTCTATTTTTTCCCGGTGGCAACGGTCACGTGACAAAAGGGGCGTGTCAGCTGTCAATCAAATCTGTGCCTGAATTTGTGGTCCAACAGGGACAACTATTTTTTCCCGGTGGCAACGGTCACGTGACAAAAGGGGCGTGTCAGCTGTCAATCAAATCTGTGCCTGAATTTATCGTGCTAACTTTTGCTGAGATTGAAAAGATAGTGGAAAACATGCATAATATCACGGATCGTGTGAAAGATGGACTAATCACATACTCTTTAGCTTACCATATTTATCAAGAATTGAACAACACCAATCTTCAATTGAATCCTGTAGATAATCCAGACGCTTTTTTACAACTTCTGGATTCTCTGAGTAAATGTCTAACAACGGCAATTACTATGAAAATTAGCGAACTTATAAACTGTTTCGGATGTCGTGAGTGCTATCAAGCTCCTTTTATGCACGATTGTTTAACAAAAACTCGAGCTGAAAAATGGTTAAAATTTTCTGACTGTGCACTTTACTCCATTAATATGCGTGATATTGCTAAAGACATTGTGGATAAAAACTTAAATATTGACTTTAAATTTGTACTTGGTCAAGAGGAATTTTTTGATAAATTAATTACCTCAAAAATATTGGAATCTGTTCAAAAAAAGTATGTTGGAGAAGAACAACAACTTCAAGAAGAAAATGATTTCTTTGTAAATTGTAGATCTGAATAAATGCATATTTGCGTAGTATTTCTGTCTTTTTCTTTTAGATTTTTTTTTATTATATTACTAAGAATGTTTCAGGTAGAATATTTTTTTACTTTCGGAATCAAGTATATATATATATATATATATATATATATATATATATATATATATATATATATATATATATATATATATATATACAGTAGAACCCCGATAATCCGGATCGGGTTTTTCGCTTTTTTTTCAAGTTTGAGAAGCGATTGGCTAATTTCTTTAACATTAACTTGTTGCAGCGTCGTATTCTGAATAATAAAACAAAAACTTTTTCGCCAATCGCTTCTCAAACTTGAAAAAAAAGCGAAAAACCCGATCCGGATTATCGGGGTTCTACTGTATATGTATGTATTACTTCATAACGATGAAAATGTAAATAGCTTTTGATCCTTATAATATTTTTTCCTAAACATAGTTTTTTTTTCCAAACTAAAAATTTTTAACTTAAACACAAAACTTTTTTTCACTAAACTGAAACTCTCTTTTACAAAACTCAAACAGTTTTTTAATTGAACACATTTTTTAATGAAACATAAAACTTTTTTTTTCTTTCCAATACATAACTTTTTTTTTTATCTTTTACTGAATACATTTTTTAAGGAAATATAAAACTTTTTTTTCCTTAACATAACTTTTTTTTTTACTAAACATAAAACTTTTTTCTAAACACAAAATTTTTTTTAAACTAAACTTAAAACTTTTTCCTAAACACAAATATAATTTACTAAACATAAAACTTTTTTCTAAACACAAAATTTTTTTTTAAACTTTTTCTTAAACACAAAAATAATTTATTCAATATAAAACTTTTTTCCAATTCATATCTTTTTTACTGAACATATTTTTTCTAAGCATAGAAAAAGAATAAATTTACTAAACATTTTTTTAATACACACAAAATAATAATAATAATAATAATAATAATTTTACTCTAGATAGTTTTTGTATAAAACCATAACTTTTTTTTCCTAAGCAAAAAAATATTTTTTCCAGAATACAAAACATTTTTTTTTTTACATAATAAAAAAACTTTTTTCTTAATCATAAAAAAAAAACATTTTTTTTCCCTAAACTTAAAAAATTTTATTTTCTTAAATAATTTTTTTCTTTTTCTAAACATACGAATATTTTTTTTCCGAAACATTTTTCTTTTTCTTAAACACAAAAATACTTTTTTCATAAAATATTTTTTTTAAAACATTATTTCTTTTTAGAAAACGTAATATTTTCTAAGCATAAAAATTCTTATTATTTTTTAACATAAATTGCTTTTTTCCTAAACATAATTTTTTAATCTCCAAACATAATTTAATAATCTCCTGAACACATAAGCTCTTTTTTGTTTTTATGGGCATTCTTTTCAAAAAATATCTTTTATCAAGAAAAATTTAGAAAAGTTATTCTAAAAGTTTTCAAACTTATAAAATGAAGAAAAATACACAAATAGATGCACGCATAAATATTTTACAATATAAAAAATTTTATTTGGTTCATAAAGTACACTGAAGTTTCAAACAGTTTTCTACATTTTTAACCAAGGTATTTGCGATATTGGTAAAGTGGCGTGCTGAGATGATTTTCGTTTTCTATGATGGGGTTCAGGTCTTGCAAAAATAGTTTTCTGTTCAGGCTTCAAATACTTGTTTTTTATAAATTCTTCAGGAAAGCTAATTTGCTTTAAAAGTTCTTGAAATTGATCAAAAGCAATAGGTTTTTGTCTTCTATTTCTCAGTAAAAATCCGACTAGTTGAACAAAATCTGATCCGTTAATTGCAGTATCATCGATTTTCAACTCTTTGCTTTCTGAACAGGAAATTTTATTTTGTTTTAAAATTCCATTATTTTAACAGCAGTTTTCTTTTGTTTCACTGGAACGGATTTCAAAACTTCATTTTCTATATCAGGAGATTTTTCAAAAGATTTCTGGGGAAGTTGTTCTTCCGGGGGTTTGACTGCATTCATATCTGGGAATAATACAAACTTTTGCAAAATCTGTGTATAAAGCTTCGCTTTTTCATCATCCTCTATTTTTCTTTTCAAAATAGTCTGAATCTGTCTGTCTAAATCACTTAAATGCTCATCGGAAAACTCTTGATCTCTGTCAGCTGGAACAAGTCTGAATTTACGAGCGAGCTCCATTGATCAACGTACTGAGCACTGATACTGCAGCGGGAATAAGTATAGACAAAAATCCTTCTCCTTTTTGAACGAGAAGTCGTCTTTTCTTAAACAAAGGTACTTTCTTGTCTCCCAGACGGCGCAATGTTCTTTTATAAGCTATTAATCTATTTTTTTGACGTTTAGAGACAGGTATGTTGCCCTTTAAAAGATTTAAAGCGCATTCACAGACACCTTTTATAATACTATTAGGGCACTTTTTAAGAAAGGCTGCTTTTTGCTTTGTCTTGCTTAACAATTTCAGATGTTCCACGGTCGACATCCTGAGTTCAAATGATGGCCGATGAGTTTAATCTCTCTTTTATATATATTCCGTAAGAAAAAGCTTTTGTCAAAGCACAATTTTTAAAATAGGGTTTATGACAGGGACAGTTTACCATTGAAATGTTTAATAAATTAATCTTGGGGCAATTAAAATCATTCAGATTCAAAATCTTTCGTCCGGACATCCGTTCTAAAAACTTTGCTTTTTCTAATCTTTTCGTGTAAACATTCTTATGAGATATAAATAATGATGAAAGTACAAGTTCTAATGCTGAATAAAGCAAATCACCGCTATTCCATTGCAAACCATGATGATAACGAGTCAACCAGTTAAATGTTTTTCTTTTTGCGATGGGTAACTGCTCCCAAGGATGCGGAGGAAGAAAGCTCCAACGGGCATGATATTCATTATCAATTTCAAAAAATGCAAGTTCTTTGATAACAAATTCACTCGAATTAATTTGAAAATCTTCGAATTCAACAATGACGGAAGACATGCTCACTGGATTACTCACTCTGCACAAATGGCTCATCGAAGTTCATACACGTAATGTTTATCACCAGGAAATATACTTGTGCGCATGCGCAAGCTTTCAAAAGAATCGGGCCTTAAATCAATGAATAAGTAGCTAAAAGGTAATGCAGTAGCATCATTAAAAATTTCTTGAAAAGCCTTAGATTTACCAGGAAACATTTGTCTGGATAGATGCATTATTTGGCTTTTATCTCGAGGATTTTTGTATAGTATCATATAATGGGAATTTAAATTAATATTTCGCATTTCTTTACCATGATGGAACAAGTTTTGGGTAATAAAAATGACTGATAGATTTCGGTGATGACTACCTTTTGTGAAAAGTTTGCTCAGTCGTACATCAGAAGATAATTCTGACATCAAATCATCTATAATAATTAAAGCATCACGAAGGGAATTAACATTAGAGGGTAAACCTTGTTCAAATTGTACACCTTTCATTGTATTGAAAAGAGGTTGATAGCTTCCATAACAGTATATTATTCGTGCGGGCATGGGATGAAAATAATTATAATCAATTAATTTTTTAACAAATACACTTTTACCGGAGCCTGTCGGCCCGCTAATAAGGACCGTCGAAGGATGTACTAACTTAAGTAATTCCATTCTTTTAATGACAAGAATGAGTGAAAGCTTCTATTTTTATAGTTTTTTTTTTACTATTTTGACTGATTATTGTTTAGTAAACATAAATAATAAAACTTTTATGATTTTAATGGGAAAAAAATCTTAAGCATGCATTTTTTTTTCTAAAAAAACAAATGAATATGATTTTGTTTATGTAATCCACTAACTGGGATGAGTTTTAAGAAACATTGAATACACATAAAATAAGAGAAATAATTTTTATTTTTTAAAAATCATGTTTACACTATATCTTTTTTTGACAAATTGATACATTCGAAAATCATTCTTCCTTCTGGATAATACATTGGTAATAGATTTCATACAAAGTCCTTGACATCGTTTTACAAGAAAGAAAATACAATATTGTCCACAGACATTGGACGTTAAACTTTGGAGCATTGTCTTGTTCCAACGAATTCGGTGATACTTCTTCGCAAATTTTGTTATGTCTTCTCCATAGGTTTCGGGAGGAAGTCCGTAAGAATCAAAAAAGTCCAGAGTTTTCTTATCTTGAACGTAAATTGCTAGCCAATGGGATCCCTTTTCGTCATGTTTATCGGTATTGATCACTAAGGCACAGGGAAAGTTTTGAATATCAGGTATTTTGTCAGAAGGGAAAACTCCTGCAAAATATCTCGCCGAAACAGGATCACGAGATAAAATTCTATGAATTTGCGTTGAATTCATTAGTTTCCAAAATCATACAGAATATTGCGAGATTTGTTGATTTCGATTAAATTTTCAAATTCAGCATACACTAGCAAAGAGACTGTTTGTGCCAAAACTGTTCCGAACTTAATTTCCAATCTTAAATTACTATGGCGTATGAGATTAAGATGTGAACCATCACATAAATCAGGTGACAGATCAAAACAAATTAGTGAATATCCCTGTGAAAATTCTGATCTCGAAAGATACAAGCCTTTGTTTTCTGCATTCGAAAATAAATTCTCATAAGCTCGAATAAATAAATTGTTTTTAAAGTCAGGTTGTAGTGGATTGTGAGGAACGGGCTGACCATCCACATAGACGCCTATGAAATTAATATTGTAATGCTTGAACTCAAAAGGGGACTTTTTATAGTCGCCGTTAAATGAGTCATTATCCACACAGGCAATCACGATGCGATTGGGCATCTGACCTGTGAAAATATTATCTTGAACAAAACTCATATTGCCGGTAGGAATGGAATATGATTTGCAAAGCACTCTGTTAATAGGGTATTTGGCGGATGTTTTTTCTAAGCTTTTAGCATGTCCTAAAACAACGCCAGGACTTACTCGTACTTTACGAACAAATAAGGAAGCGTGTTCCAGGGAAACTTTAAACTCTCCTTCACCTGCTAACAAACAAAACTCTGGTTTACTACGAATCAATTTAATTTTCACATCAACCATGTTTAGGAGAAGTCTTTGCTGGTGAAACATATCCAGGTGCAATCGACCAATCATATCAACTGAAGCACTGTGTTTCGTCAATTCGGCACGTTTACTAAATCCTTCATTGGGATTTGCATCTGCTGGATCCACAACATCCATACGACCAGCAGTATCTTTAAAAAATAATTCTGAGGAAAGTTGAGAAGTTTTTTCATCGTACCCGTGATTCAGTAATTTCTCTATCATGGCTCTGTATGGATAAGTATTATTGCTTGAAGAAACGAGTCTATCGTTCAGACTAATATCCACTTGGGAAAACATGGAATGCAAAAAAAAATTGACGGGTCCCACTTTACATTTATCCGGAATGGGTTTGCCATCCTTTTTTAAAATCTTTACTTTGACATATAACTGAGTTTGGGATAAATCAAGGTAGTCCGCTTCCAGAAACATTAAATTCCACAGGCCCTCCATCAGAAACATTGGAAAGTGAGTGAAATTCAACCCATTGGCCTCTTTCAATAACTGTTTGAGTGGGAGGGAGATGAAATAATTCTAATTCTGATTTAGCACATTCGGGAGAGTCCTTTAAAAGGAAAGCCATAGTATAATGTGTAGATTAACAGTCAAAAATATCACGTCCTTGCACCTTCCGTGCTTTCGATGAAATGATGCGTTTCGCAGGTTTTCGCTTTCTTTTAAGCTTTCCATGGCCAATCATTTGATCCGCTTTTTCAACTGCTTTTTTCGCTAATTTCTTTCCGACTTCTTTTGATCAGGGACAACTATTTTTTCCCGGTGGCAACGGTCACGTGACAAAGTAGTATACGCTGGTCCAACAGGGACAACTATTTTTTCCCGGTGGCAACGGTCACGTGACAAAAGGGGCGTGTCAGCTGTCAATCAAATCGTCTTAGAGGACGAGGGGGGATATCACGTGACTTGATCGTATAGGATAACGAGGGTTAATGTTGAGTTGTTTTTTTGCTGAATGTTGAGTTGTTGTTTGCTGAATTTTTTTTTATGGGGGGAAAGGGAGGGGGGGGTGTCACGTGACTTTTTATCGTGTAGGATAACGAAGGTTAATGTTGAGTTGTTTTTTTTTTGCTGAATGTTGAGTTGTTGTATGACGTAATCGATGATTCGAATTTATTTAATTAATTAAAATTAAAAAATTAAGCTGATTATTTTCAAACTGATTATTTTTTAACTGGTTTTAAAGTTTTTTTTAATTAAATTTACTTTTAATAAGTTTTATTTTTAAGTTTTAATTTCTGCAACACATGATTTAGACAAGATGGCTTATGTTCGAACATGAATGTGACGTCATGTAATGATTTCATCCTAGGCGAGCAATTACGAGGACCTTTTGTAAAGCTGAGCTGTTTTTGTAGAGTTAAAATGTCATTAACTGTAAAGTTGAGTTGTTTAAATGGCCATTAACTGCAACCGTTTTAGAAAAAAGTTTCTGATTCAGCAATTGGCAACAATCGTATCTATCAGTTGCTCACAGTTTTCTGCAGTGTGTAGCATCGTTTTTTTTACTTGTAAATTTTCTTCGGTTTTTATTTAACTTTTATTGCTTTTTGTCATGGAAGACGAACTTAACTTTCGCAAAGAAGATAGCAACAACAAGCGTAAGCTTGCTGATATTAAAGAATGCAACAAGAAAACGAAGAATTATCAAACTTCGGTTTAATGATCGTTTTAAAATATATATCTTTATATATTATGATTAATATTTTATTGTTTTTATAGTCTATTTATTTTTGTTTCTCTTTATTTCTTTTTTAGGTTCAAACATTTCTAGAAAAGGTGAAATGGCATGATTCGAAAGATATGAAATACCTAGGTGGAGAAAACTTTCTTTCCGTAAATTATTTTCTTGGGCAAACTCGAGTTCACATTAGAAAATTTATTGTTGATCCCGATGGTGAATTACAGCCTACTAAAAATGGTGTATCTTTAACCCCCAAAGTTTGGCAATCCTTGTGTCGTGAAATCAAGACTGTTTTAAATCATAAATCTTCAGAAAAGATTACAGTTATCGAAACAGATTTGTGCATTTCTATGCAAGTAAAGGATGGTGTGGAACTTTACGTTTTTCAAAGATTTTTTCAAAGGAAAAATATAAATGTAAATAACAAACCCCTGCCTGTATTCTCATAGTTTACATTTATTAATATTTCATATTGCATATTTGTTGTTGTTATTAATTATTCATTTATTTAAATGTTGTGTTTATCTTATAAAATTTAATTTTTTCTTTTCATTCTAAGTTGTTCTTTGAGAAAAAATAATGTTAAGAAATCTCTCTTATATTTGGCATACTTTACTTTGACAACTGAAGAAATGATGAAAAATATAGTAAAATCCATTTTCTTCAACTGTACTGTACTTCATTTTTAATCTCTCCATGGATATTGCAGGGATTTTTTGTGTGTAATGGTTTAGTCATTTATTTATTCATTTGCATTTTCCTCTTCTTATAGGGTTTACTCAAAGAACTTGTAAATAATTGTGATGGACAGTTAAAAGTTGAAGTTACTCAATTTGCTGCATTTTACGAACATCGATTGCAACTTGGAAGCAAAGCCATTTATCACCTTGAAGCTTTTGTGGCTAAATTTATGGCTGTGTATAAGAAGTTTCTTGAAGATAATATGGCAGATGTGTTTTAAATGTATGAAGGTTTTTAACAAATGAAAGAAAATAGTTGTATGTTTTGCATTTTAAATTAATGCATCTTAAATGTTATTTTTATGATATGATAAATATTGTCAAAATAATTAAAGTATTTGTTGTTTTTAAACATTTTTGTTTCAAGTACTTATGAATTGAAACATGTACAAATGTGAAAGATTTTTATGCTTGGATTTTTGTATTAAATATGAAAACTGCCATCTGTTTTTTCATTTCTTTTCTTTATTTTTTTTTTCTTTTTGAATAAATTGCAATGCAAAAAGAGGGGAGGTGTTGGTACGACAGTTAAAAGAATAGTGGTCATTTTGAAACTAAGGGATTATCATTGTCTTTGTTAGTCACATTTTCTGAAATGCTCAAAAATAAGGATTTTCTGAATGTGCTACAATGGTTAATGGATAAAATATCTGTAGATTAGTGATACAATGAATAGTGGCTTGGCCAAATAACTGAATACCCCAAATGTTCGTCCAAGTTAGAACCAAGTACTTGTTTTATTCAGCTGCCGAATATTGATTAATAAATTCTGATTTAAAACAAAATATTACAAATTGATGTCTTTATACAATTTTTATTAAGCATATTCAATCTTAAAAATAATTAAAAACAAAATTTAATTTAGTTTGAATTCTAAATAATGGTTGCTCTTAATTGGAGAAGTATTTAAGTTTACTGAAGCCTTTTGAAAAGGTTATAGTAAAAAATTAGTTCAGCTACATCATTTATTAGGAAGTTATTCCAATAGTGGAATCTTTATTCGTCAGATCTTGGAGAAGGAAATTAATATTTTGGTGCTGGAACATTTTAAAACAAGACTGCCTGCCTGGCTCAAAACATGAATGCATGCTTTAAACACATTCATGAAAATGGAAATTTTTGCATTTTAACTTTGTTAGATCCCATGTATAAACTCACACACATATACATATAAATATTATAAAGCAGAAATTTTTTTTTGTCTCAAATTCTATTGAATGTGTAATACTTTAGCATAATTAAATCATTTTTATAATGAACATTTAAATTTCCTTAACACTAGAATCCCCATTAGGGGTCAAAATGACCCCCAGCTAAATTGATAATAGTCAATTCAAACCAGAATTTTCTTTATAAGATATGTTAAGCGTTTGCAGCACAATAATAGACTAATTAAATAAGTTAAATAATTTAGAATTTAAATTCTGGTCAGAAACCATTTTTGTAAAATTTGAGTAAAATACCCGGCGGTTCTAGTATTAATGTGTAACACATAAATATAAACTTATAGGCCTCTTATTTAAAATATATCAGCTGATATTGTTTATTGCAAATATAAATGATTTTGTTTTGGTATTCAGCTGAGCTATTTGGCCGAGTACTGTATTATTCAGCTTTTAAGCCAAATAGACTGAATATCAACTGAATATTCATTGCATTCCTACTGTAGATACTATTTACAGTCAAACTTCATGAAAGTATCATTTATATTAGTATTTTTATATATAGATTGTGTTGCATCACTCTGTCATTAAATGGCTCGTATAACTGTTTTTATTATTTTTTTTTCCTGTGTTCAGTAGTGCATGTATTCAATAATGGATATTACACCTTAGTGCAAAGGGTCAATATTCTTTTTACTATAATTGATAAATTTGAATTTTATAACCCTTTCTTTATCTATAACCTTCAGCCTCACGCATCTACACACATAGAGAGAGAGATTTTGTTTATTTGGAATATGTAGTGCAGATTGTATAAATAACAATTTTATTTATTTACAAGCTGGATTAAAAAAAAAAAAAAAAAAAATCATTTGTAAAGGTTACCAAAGCTTCTTCACAATTATCAACGATACTAAAAATGGAAACATGCCAGAAGAAAAAAAAAAAAGAAATGTCCATTTCAGTACAAGTGAAACTTTAACAAGTTTATTCACAGCAGATTTTATTTTAAGAAAAATTGAATAGATTGAGAATCTTTAATTTCATTCCATCAAAACTAGTATTTACTTTTATAAAAATGTTATTTCTACATAATGTTTTGAATAGATTTCATGAATGCAAAGAAAAAGGTCTTTGGACACAAGTATGTTTTCAGGCATGTAATTGATGACCTAGAGTAAGAATCATTAAGAATATTACTGTGGCTGAATATATGCTCTCCAAATTGTCTTTGTATATATCAGAGGTCTATACAGGCATAAACATAGGAATGTTCAGAAAAAAAAATTAGAAAAAGAAAACGGGGTGGGTTTGAACCCTTTATGGCGCAGAGCAAATTCATTGCTTAAGAGTTTAAATAGTTAACTGACAACGGAATTTGAAAACAACTTTATTCATAAATACGAAAAATCTATATTGCAGGAGTTCAATTAACTGAAATTTTTCCTGTCAAAATTCTGGTACCAATGAGGTGTTTGGGAATTAAAATTAAGTGGTTTCATAGATGTACCATTGTGCCTGAAGGGGTTAAAGAAGAGTTTTTTAATTTTTTTCAATTTAGAAAACTTCACAACTGCAATGATTTAAAAAAAAAAAAAAAAAAAAAAAAAAAAAAAAAAAAAACCTGTTTTACTGCAGCCGAAATCACCAATGAATCTAGCTAAGATTTCTCGCTGCATTTCACCATTGTGACAGAAAGCTTCATTTGGTGAGTAAACTGATGGATAAATTCGCCAAATTGCGAGTATTCAATTTTTGCTCTTTTTTTGTGTGTGTGTGTGTGTCAGTACCAGGGCTACAGAGTCATAGAATGAGAGTCAGAGTCACTAACAAAATTGCTGACTCTAGACTATAGTTCAATGTAATACCCTGTTCGCAGTAGGATACCTAAGACAAATCAGGCCACCAAACTCTCTGAGAGAGTTCCACAAATTCTCTATTTGCGTTAGCTGGATACAGGAACTACCACTCACTCTTTGCAATAAAGATTCATTTTTACTGACTGGTTTTTGCTTTCGTTTTTATTTTAAACACATGTGCATGTTTTACATTTGTTCTGATCACAGATACAGTAACATGAGATATCTTACGTCGCTAAGATATCTTACGTAAGTTTTTCAATGTGAACAGGCATCCAATTCCAGGAGGATACCACTTCAAAAATGGTGATCTAAGCTATCTTATGTTTCCAGTGTGAACAGGGTATAATGGTTTATAATGTATGTAAATTTTCGAGTTGGTTAGAAAAAAATCTGGGCCAGCATTTGAACAAGGGATTTATTGGCTAAAGCCGCCAATGCTCTTCCAACTGAGCCATCCTGAACAAATACTGAAGGACTAATTCGCCCAATCAACCTTAACGGTCACACAGGCTGGTCTGATACTTTGGATCAGCTCAAAACAGAATAAATCAAAAGTTAATACTACATGAACTACAGAAATCGTTGCATACGAAATTATGTTACATTAATTTATAACACAATTAATCAATCGATAAATGAATTTAGACTTTTTTCTCCCACCTGGAAAATGTACATCTGTTATAATTCATTTACCAATTGATTAATTGTGTTATCTATAATGATAAAGAGACATGTATTTGTGTGTGTCAGCGCTGTTCTGAAGAGACCACTGCATGTACAGTTACAAAATTTGGAGGGAAGGTACCTCTAATCATGTAGTTTTGCACCTCGAAGCCCGATTTTTGATTAGAATTTTTTAATTTAATTTTTAAGGTGATTTTTAGCACTCTTTTTACGTTTCGAGGGGATTTTTCATTACTGAAATGAATACGGTTTCATTCTTTTCACTCGATATAGAAATTTTTTTTTCTCTTTTCAATAAAGTTTATTCGGAATTCCTGCAGAGATTTTTGAATTTTTAGCGAATTTTTAATGCAATTTTTAGTGATTTTCGCATTTTGCGGCTATTTTTTGACAATGATAAAAACAAAATTGATTCAAACTTTCAGCCTGATGAACTAAATTTTGTCTGCAATGATTTCTTAATTTCAGTGATTTTTAATGTGATTTACGATGTGATTTTTAGCGATTTTTTGTGCGTTTAGCATCAATTTTTTGTCATTTTTGTCAAAATTATAGTTTTTTGTATGCATCATGATCTTATCTATTCTTGACTTGCATGTAAGAAAAGCAAAAAACATAAAATTAATAAATCAGCAATAAAGTTATTAATTAGGATATTCACAGTAATCTATAATAATAAAGAGACAAGTATGTGTGTGTGTCAGCACTGTTCTGAAGAGACCGCTGCATGTGCAGTTACAAAATTTTGAGGGAAGGTACCTCTAATCATGTAGTTTTGCACCTTGAAGCCCAATTTTTTATTTTTTATTAGAATTTTTTAATTTAATTTTTTAGGTGATTTTTAGCGTTCTTTTTATGTTTTGAGGTGATTTTTCCATATTAGTGAAAATAATACGGTTTCATTCTTTTCACTCAATAAGTGATTTTTTTTCTCTTTTCAATAAAGTTTAATCGGAATTCGTGTGGCGAATTTTGAATTTTTAGGGAATTTTTTAATGCGATTTTTAGTGTTTTTTTGCATTTTGCGGCTATTTTTTGACAATGATAAAAACAAAATTGATTCAAACTTTCAGCCTAATGTACTTAATTTTGTCTGCAATGGTTTTTCAATTTCAGTGATTTTTAACGCGATATTCAATGCAATTTTCGATGTGATTTTTAGCGATTTTTGATTTTTTGTGTGTTTAGCATCAATTTTTTGTCAACATTATAGTTTTTTGTGTGCATCATGATCTTATCTTTTCTTGTCTTGCATGTTAGAAAAGCAAAAAACAGAAAATTAATAAATCAACAATAAAGTTATTAATTAGGATATTCACAGTAAGTAATCTATAATAATAAAGAGACAAGTTTGTGTGTGTGTCAGTGCTGTTCTGAAGAGTCTGCTGTACGTAGAGTTACAAAATGTGGAGGGAAGGTACTTTTATACATGTAGTTTTGCACCTCGAATCGATGATTTTTGATTTTTTGATTAGATTTTTTAAAATAATTTTTTAGGCGATTTTTAGCGTTCTTTTTGTTGTTTTATCCCATTAGTGAAAGGAATACGGTTTCATTCTTTTAACCCAATATAGCAATATTTTTTTCTCTTTTCAACAAAGTTTATTCGGAATTTGTACAGCAATTTTTGAATTTTTGACGAATTTTTTAATGCGATTTTTAGTGTTTTTTCTCACTTTGCGGCTATTTTTGAGATTGATAAAAAGAAAATCGTTTCAAACTTTTAGCTTAATGCCCTAAATTTTTTTGTTTGTTACGAATTTTAGATTTTAACGATTTTTAGAGCGTTTTCAAGATTTTTTGAGTTTAGCATCTATTTTTTTCATAGTTATTCTATCAAAAACTTGAACTGTTGAGAATGCAATAAGTAGTATTTTTTTGCGAAATCAACCTAAAATGTCAAAAATTTAGGTACCACTATTTTCGAATAGCAATTTCATAAAATATCTTAAATTCTTGCTTAAGACTGCTACCCCCTCGAGTAATATATCATTTGGTAAGTTGTTTAACAGAGTGTCGTTTTGATAAAGTTTTTGAAGAATAGAGTGTGCTACCTGGTGGTGGAAAATAGAACTAACAGAACGCGATTTTGTTAAAATTTGGAAATATAACAATGCGATTTGTTTTAAAATTTAAAATGTTTATAATATATGATAAAAAATTTTAAAAAGAATGGTGTGACACATTTCAGGGTGCGTGAGAGGAGGGGTGCGAACAAAATTAGGAAATGTAACAAGGAGATCTGTTTTACACTTTAAGGTAGTTTATAACGCATGTTAAAATTTTTAAAGTACTGATGATGCTCTGGAGAGACCGCTGTATGAAGTTATGTATGAATTTATACACCTTGAAGGCTGATTTTCAGTATTTTTAATTTAATTCATATGCGATTTTTAGTGGGTTTTGAGGCGATTTTTCCACATTAGCGAAAAAGAAAGCGGTTTCATTCTTTCGACCTAATTTAGTGAATTTTGTTCTCTTATCAATATAATTTATTTGGATTTCGCGCAACGATGTTTGGATTTTTAGTGAATTATTTAATGTAATTTTTTATGTTTTTTCGAATTTTGCCCCTATTATTCGACATTAGTAAAAGGAATTTTGCTTAAAACTATCAGGCTAATGTATTAAATTTTAGCTGCTAAGATTTATGAATTTCAGTGATTTTTAATGAGATTTTTCGAGATTTTTTTTGGTTTGATGTCGAATTTTTGTCATTCATGAGGTATTTCCAATTACAACTTTTTACCATAGTGGAGTAAATTTTGACGCCTGTGATTTTTAAATATTACTGATTTTTAATGCACTTTTCAATGCAATTTTTAGAGATTTTTCGAGTTTTATGGTGATTTTTTGATATTCAGAAGTAAAAATTGATTTCAAACTTTCTATCTAACATAATTTTAGAGATTTTTAACGCGACTTTTCAAGATTTTTTGTGTTCCATGTCGATTCTTTATTATCTATAAAAAAATTTCCATTTACTCCTTGATTATGCTTTCGACCAATTTCACCAAATTATATCAATCGTGAAACAAGCCAAATTATGCAAATTGATGTAATTTTTATGTTAAATAATGAAAGGAGAGATAATTTAGAAAAACATTAATAAAAATACATATAAAAATAAGAAGTAAAAACCACTTGATGACGTAACAAACATATGTAACATGTTTAATGTCAAGTGAATATAGAATAATTTACGATCCGCCATTATTGTCATTTAATCTTATGGTTTGACCCAGGTAGTTTCTTGGTCAAATGGATAAACAAATAGTATAGATTTCCGATTAGAATGTTTTATCCGTTTGATGAAATTCTGATTACTGCGATTTTAAAAATAACTAGCGATATTTAGTGCATTTTTCAATGCGTTTTTTAAGGAACTCTTTAATGCGATTTAGTACCACTTTTTTTCGACCTCCACCACAGTGGTGTTTTAACAATTAAAAAATTATTTTGGTTTCAAACTTTTAGCCTAATATAGTAAATTTCACCATTTACCTTTTTTTGTCGATTTTCAATGTTATTTTTGATATATTTTGTGTTCTGGGTCGATTTTTTTGTAATTCATGTAAAAAGGAATGATTGCTATGTTTTACATGGCTAGAATAATTTTTTATTCACGGGATGTATTTACATTTAGTGATTTTTAATGAATTTTTCAATGGTTTTGTATTGGTTTTTTGAATTTCACAGGTATTTTTTGAAATTTGAAAAAGGAAATTAATTTCAAACATTTACCCTTCATTTACGAATTTTGAAATTTAGTGATTTTTAATGCAATTTTCAATGCAAATTTTAGCAATCTTTTCATTATTTCTCACGCTTTGTGCCGATTTTTTTCATTGGTATTTAAGAAAGAATTCAGATTACATTACTTTACTGTATTAATGTAAATGTTGTCTCTGCTATTTTTAAATTTGAAACGATTTGTAATGCATTTTTTAATAGAATTTTTAGATGTTTTCGAGTTCACGGTGATTTTTTCACAATTGGAATAGAAATTTCTGAATAATTTGTAGCTTAATGTAGTAAATTTTGACATCAATGATTCAGATTTTTAGCATATTTTCACAAAATGTTTAGCGATTTTTTTAAAGTTTTGTGTCGATATTTTTTAACTAATGAAAGAGTTCAGATTTCAATGTTTTGTCCCATTATGGCAAATTTTGTCCACAGGAATTATATATAAATGTTTATCTTACTATGGTAAATTTTGTCTGGATTTTTGAATTTTACTGATTTTTCAAGTTTTGCGACAGTTGTTGACATCGGTAAAAGAATTTCGGTTTCTAACTTTTAGCATAAATAGTACAATTTGTTCTCCACGCTATTTGAATTTTGTCAATTTCTAATGCGATATTCAATGTAATTTTTAGCTAGTTTTGGGGATTTTAGTTGTTCTGTGTTGACTTTTCCTTATTCATGAACGATTTCCGATTACAATATTTTTGTCTGAATATTAAATTTTTACAGCCATGACTTTTAAATATTCAGCGATTTTTAATATAGTTTTCAATACGATTTTTAGCCATTTTTTAAATTCCTTGGCGATTTTCTGCCATTCAGAAACCAATTTTGATTTCAAACATTTTGTTTAATGTAGTTATGTTTCGAATGCAATGTTTTATCTCTTAATATGATTTTGGCGTTCCATGTCTACATTTTGTTATTTATGAATGATTTCCGATCATAACCCCCTCCCCGGCCCTGCCTTAATATTAATTTTTTAAGCATTGACTTCCAAATATTTAGCTATTTTTTAATGCAATTTTCTTCGTGATTTTTAGCCATTCTTCAAGTTCTGTGGTGATTTTTTTTACATCCAGAAATCGATTTCGATTTCAAACTTTTTGCTTAATATGGTTAACTTCTTGATTACAATATTTTATATTATAACAGTGAATTTTTACCCTAGGGATTTTTTATTGTTTTACGACTTTTATTACAATTTTCAATGCAATTTTTGGGCTTTCTCAATCTTTTTTTTTTTTTTTTTTTTTTTTTTTTACATTTTTCAAAGGAATTTAATTTTAAACTTCTAGACTAATAAGAGTTTGGTTTCAAACTTTTATCCTTTACGGTAATTGTTTTGCTCTCCTATTTTGATCTACAGCATTTTTAATGCAGTATGCTTTATTTTTGTTTGTTTGTTTGTTTGAGTTCACGGTGATTTTTTTAGATACGGAAAAGGAACAAGGTTTTAAATTTCTTTGCTAATATGATAAATTTTTTCCTGTGCGATTGAAGGTTTTTATTGCGATTTTTTAGCGTTTTTTTCTCATTTCAATGCTTTTTATATTATTAAATTAATTATATTCAAAACATTTATCCAAGTAGAGTAAATTTTGAGTTCCATGATTTTTGAAAATTTTGCCATTTTTAAAGCGATGTATACGTTTTTTTGCGACCCGCTTCGATTTTTTAAACGTTCAATTTTTGGCCGAATGTAGTAAATTCTGATCTCTTTTCTTCAAAGTTTATTCGAATTTTGAAACACAATTTTTGAATTTTGTTTTATATTTTTATGTGATTTTTAATGTTTTTTGCGATTCTGTAAGATTTTTCCACATTAATAAAAATAATCCAGTTTCAGTTTTCTAGCCCATCTCTTTTCAACGAAGTTTAGACAAAATTCGTGCAGCATTAAAAAAAATTTTCGAGGTTTTTATTATGATTTTTAAAGTTTTTTCGCAATTCTTTCTGTTTTTTTATGAACCCTGGCAACGCCGGGCAAGACAGCTAATAAATAAATGTAACGTGTAATGGTTGTTGAAGGTTGTGTGCTTATTGGATTACAAACTGGAGTTTGAATTGTCATTGCTGGGAGTCGAACCAATAATCACATGATTAGTAGGAGAGAACAATAGCATGAAGTGAAAAGCCAAGCTAGTTACTCTAACATAGCAATTCATTTTGTACTAATCAAGTGAATTATTTTTCTCTGCCCAATAAGCTTTCAATAGGAATTGATTTTCTATGGGTTTTTCGAAGGAAAATCGAAATGCAGTGAAATCTGTGGATAAAAAAATAATTCTTGCCTTAATCGTAATACTGTCTTGAACAGGAACATTTCATGATCGTAACAGAAAGAACACATGCAAATTACACCAGGCACCTGCCTAAAATGGAATATCATTAGGTCTGTAGCAATTCTGCTTTACATTGAAGTTGACGTGGAATAATAAGTAAAGTAAAACAAATGGCCATCTAGATAATGATATAGCTCATAAAAAAGTTTTCCTTCTAGAGTGAAATATAATACTAAACTGCAGCAGTTTATCTTTAATATTATATTATGTGCAGAAATTGTTCCTTGTTATGAATCTTTAAAGCAATTTCATGCTGTTTTCATTTTTCTTTTTGTTTTTATATGCGATTCAGAATGCAAGAATTATTGTACTTTCCCTTATTAAATGTTCAGTACCCATTTACAGCGATCTGCCTAATACAGAATCACTAAAGAAAGAGCCCGATTTAGCCTTATAAACCACTTTGTGTGAAGTTAAAAAATTGTGGTTGAACCATAGGCGTAGAGTTGTATGGGATCTTTTCATGTTATCTTACTAAATTAAAATACTTTATTATTATTTCAAAGTTCTCTAAATAATATGATGTTTTCAAAAATTTTTATAAAAATTATGAGATCTTTCAAGATTTCTTTGAAGTAGAATATCAGTGTGGTGACTATTTTTCTTCCGTTTTATTCTATGCCATTTATATGTGTGTATATGCCGGCTATGTGTGTAGCCCTTGAATTTTATTTGTTTTCGAGTTTAGGAACCATACCTTGTCACCTCTTCTCATAATCAACAGACGGCAGCACTAAACAAATCTCCATATGGAAAACTCAATAACCGTTCCGTAAACAGCAGGGCGTTTAAAGGCACTAATCCACAACCAACTTCAGTACTTACCAGAAAAGCTTTTGCTTGTTATTACGATGACTTAAGACTGAGTTCATGACGTCAGATCATGATCTCTGCCGACCCAATCTAGTAAGAAAGCCGTCCTGGCAAGGGCTTTACAAACAAAAGCTGTTCCTGCTGATTGGATCGGCGTTAAATTACGTGATATGATGTCATGAACTCCGTCCTAACGACCAGGAGCTTTCTTGGCCTGGTTGATAAAGTTGCTCGTGGCTGACTGCAGCCTTCGGTACAGTAAAATTGCCTCTTTAATGTCCCTCCAACTCATTCTAAAGTGCCATAGAAATAAATTTTTATTGTAAATGTGTTTGAAATCATTGGATATTCAAATTAGGGTAAATTTTATTTGGAAATTTAACACGAAATAATACAATTATCACACAAAATCTCAAATTCTTCAGAAAAAAAAAAAAAACAATCATTTCTAACAAAATAAAAATTACATGTAATGCGATGTGCACAAATGATTTTCCTGAAGGAAGAAGTTATATCTTTCCTCCACCAGATGGCGTATTTGAACACTTGAATCAAGATTTCTGTGGCTCTTTGGAGGTCAATGCTTTTTTTTCACCATTGATAACACAAAATATCAAATCTTCCAGGATGTCCCCGGGCCATCCCTTAAATTAAACATCGGTTGACTTGTTGATTCACGGTTCAAAACCCAGTCGAGAAACCTTAGGTTGGGAAATCTAATTGGCCATTTAATTGGCCGAATTATTGGAATTCACGAATATCTTCAGAGCCGCGACTGCTCGACCTTGGGTTATTTAACCAGAAGTTGAAAATATTTAGCTGATTAACTAAAGCAATCGCATGACCTAGTAATCACCTCTGCAAGTTCTATCCTGGCTTGACGTCATCTTTATCTTTCTTTTCAATAACGAAACTAAAGGGATATTGGACATGCATACTTAAGCTTAATTTTTAACTAAAAAATCCCTACAAATAAATTTGGAATTACCACTTTGATTCGAGGATTTTGTTCGTTCACAAAACTATATTTTGCGTTATAATAAAATACATAAAAAACAGTTACCGTCAATGGGGTAAGTGTGACCCAAGGACGAAAAAAGTTAAATTTGCTATATTTTCTACAGCGCTTGGGTTATCAATAAAAATTTAGCCTCAAAATACAGGTGGTAGCATTAGCTTTAGACTAGCAAATAATATGCCATGTTTCCACTGGGGCAGATCCAGTCAAATAAAAACATGTGAAGGCAGTGAGAATTTATAGCTCTTACAATTTTTGTGTGCCAAGCTGTAAATTAATTCATTTGGACCTTGGTAATAGTAAATACGTGTTATTATAATCTCAATGGTGTAGATCAAGGCTTAATGAAGGATAATGTGTTGTCTTTCCTGAGATAAAAAGTAAAAGCGTTTTTCTAGATGGGGTAACTTTGACCCATTATTCGGTAATATTGGTCAGACCAATTATTAGTTTGGTGCATACTTCCAGAAGTGGATTAACTACCACCCGGGCCCCTAGGCTTGACTTTCTGAGGGCCCCATTTCACTACTTCAAAGTGGTATACAGTTAGCAAAAAAAGTATTTGTACACTCTAAAATTTTTTATTTTTAATTAAATAAAAACAGATATTTTGTCAAAAATAGTTTTAATACAGTCTGTTTACTGTGTGTTTTAAATTACACAACAGAAAATTTCGATAAAGATGTAAAATAATTTTCTAATAGGAAAAGTTTAAAAATTTCTTGCAAAAAAAGTATTTGTACATTTCTCCATCCTGATATGTACTGTGTTTTATAGTGTTTGTGGTTCAAAGGACTACTTTTACAGAAGCTATTAATAATTTTCAATTTCTTATTATATTTGTCTGACATTTAATCTAATTTGCTCTTGAAGTAATTGAGTATAGAACCTAAAACTAGAGAGGCACCTCCAGATATATGAAATCTATGATTGAGCATAATAAAAATTTAAATTCGCAACAAGAATTTGTAAAAGCTATTAAATTACCATTTACAATATTGGATGTATAGTGAGAAACTATGAATAAATTAAAAGCATCGAAATTCAATGAAAACTAGGACTTCTCAGCAAACTAACAATAAGGGGAAAAAGGGAGTGTTGTTAAAAAAGCTTTAAAAAATCCTATGAGTTCGGTTCAAAAATTTGCTAGAGACCTTGCAACATTTTCTCGCATCAGAGTAATACCTCAAACAATAAAAAATATTCTTCTCAATGCAGATTTAAAAGGAAGAACCTCAAGGAAAAATCCATTCATCAACGAAACGAATTGGCGAAAACGCATAGTATTCGCTTTCGCATACTGAAGTAAATCATTGGATTTTTGGAAAATAGTAATTTTTTCTGATGAGGGAAAATTTGGAATTTTTTTACCACAAAGCATTTGAAAAAATTGGCGTAAAAGTAAAACTGTTCTAGATCCAAAACATATACTTCAAACTATCAAGCATAATGGGGGGGGGGGGATATTATAGTTTTTGGGGTGTACAGCTTCTAATGGAGCAGGACATTTAAAATTTATTGACAATGGAAGGACAGGTTTAACATACATTGATGTGTCGCGGCATAATTTATTAAACCGTGCCAAGAAATTATGCGTAGAGGAAGCTTTTCACTTTCTGTAGGATAACGACGTAAGCATACTGCTGTGATCACGAGCACATGGTTACGACAATACTCGAAGACGACTGGTAACTCCTCTAAAATCTCTAGACTAGAATCCAATAGAAAATTTGCGGATGCATTGGATGCAAAAATCTGAAAAAAAAAATATGTATCAGTAAAAAACAGTTTTAAAGAAGCTCTTAATCTGTCATGGAATAACCAGACCGCTACAAAAAAGTGTGTGGAATCTATGTCACACCATCTAGAAGTAGTCACAAACACTAAATGAATTCACAAAAAATCTTAATTTGTATCATTTTACTAAATTTTCCTTAATTATATTACATTAATATAGTGTACAAATACTTTTTTTGCATTATATTTTTGTATATTTGTTTATTATAATGTAAAAAATTGATTCGTTTAATTTTGTTTTTGCTTCTATAATATTATAATGCATTAAATTAATGTATTACAGTATTTTTTGTTTAAATCTTTTGTTAAATTTCATTATAATTAAAAAAAATGAAGTGTACAAATACTTTTTTTGCCAACTGCATACTGGAAAAATTAAAACATATGCTTGCTTCATTTACTCATAAATCATTGATGATTAAAATATAAAAGATTACGACAAAGAATTTCGCACACCTTTTGTCTTTTGTATTAATGTCCGACCAGTGTAAAAGAATATTTTCTTGTTTTTTATATAAGGGAAATTTTAGCACCGGCCTCCCTTTTCTTCTGGGTCCCTAGGCTTCAGCCTACTCAGCCTAATGGGTAATCCGCCTCTGCATAAAAAATGTTATATTTGAAGGAGAGCTTTTTGTTAATTTTAAACCAGGGTTGGAAAAAAATAAAAAATTTTTTAAAATCGGATTTATTTGATTTAAATCAGATTTTTTTTTTATTTAAATCGGATTTATTTGATTTTTTTATAATCCTATTTTTAATTATTGTGCTTTTATGTTTTTGCAATACATGGAGCAGTTTTTTTATAATAAATAACTAAAAAAGGATAAATAATATTTATAGTTTATAAAAATAATATAAGAAATAATTATATAGTTAAGAAAATACTATATACTAATTACTGATTGGTACTAAAAATTAAACATCAAGGCCTTCATCTAAAGCCATTCTATTATTTTGTAACTGAATTGTGCCCATTAAATATGAAATAAATTTAAATATGTTGTAAATGAATAGAAAATGGTAATATTTAGAAAACATATTTAAATATTCATTTAGTGCAAGCTATTTATTAAGGGTGTTCTCAACTGCTCCGCTCAACTAGCGCAAAACGATTTGGCACATTTATAAATTCATTTTTCAACGGAGAGCTATAAAAGTGGAAGGCCTGACTATGGAAGCGATTTTGAATCGAACTAAATTTTCCATTTTATGATAGTTAAATTACCTAAGCTATTTCGATCACGTGATCATCCGTTTTTCTCCTGCTTTTCTACCAGTTTTTCTACATTCGTCGAGAAATGTGTTCAAAAACATCAACTTTGAAGGCTTGTATTTAAAAAAAAAAAAAACAGAAAATTGAGTGCAATTATTATACAGTTTCTGAATAACAACACCTGCTATTTTCATGCATCTCCAAACAAAAATAAATTATTGCATGTGTCACAAGGTGGCCCTTTTTGATTTAAGAACACCCTTAAGGGATAAAAATAGCAATTAATGCAATATTTTTTAAGCAAATAGGAATAAATCAGGGATTAATTGTTTGAACAGAAACACTAATTTAAAAGCTATGTCTACTCATAATTTATTACGAAGGCTTGAATGAACTAGTCCAAAAGAAGAAAGTTGTCTTTCTACTCCAGCAGATGAAGCCACGGCTATTGTTAATTGGTAAATAAATTCAATTTCAGTATCGCTGATTCTCTCTTTACCTCCCATTACATAAAAGGACTTCCACTAGTCATAATCTGTCATAATATCAGAAACTTTTTTCTCAAGCAATGGTAATTTTTGAAATGGGCCATTTTTTGCTTGAAAATGTGCTACAGTGATGAGAAGATTTGGACAATTTTCTTTAATGAATGGCAAACCTTCATTATTTTCTCTACAATAAGTGAAATTTCATTTCGATTTAAAACAGAGGGACGTAATAAAACTCCAGAAAAATGACAGACATTAATAGATTGTTCATATCTAGCTTTAAATTTTGTAATTCTATCATTATCTAATACATTTTCTAACTTTTTATCCAAATTTTCCTTTGATATATGTATTCATGTGATATTGCAAAAAGTTGATTTAAATCAAAGGATTTTTTTTAAAAATCAGTTGATTTAAATCTAGATTTAAATTTTGATTTAAATCAGTTGATTTAAAACATATATATGTTTATGAAAACAGACATTTGTGCTAATACAAACAATAATTTTGGTGAAAATTCAGCCAGCGTATTAATTCAACTGATCCAAACAAGAATATCACTGGCAATTAATGGTGATGGCACCCATGTGGAAAATGTGTAATCAAAATAAAAGTTTCAATTTCTCCGATCTGTATTATAATCAGAGATTAGTGTACTGATTCTGTGTCGTATGCAAATTTCCTCCTTGCGCCTCAATCGAGTTTTTTCTATGGGGGGGGGGGGGATTCGCAGAACTGTTTTTCATGCGTACATAACATGTCCGTTTCTTGCGATACACGTACGGTTCCAGCGCTCTTTAGGATTTTCGCATGCGCTGAGCATTTTGCGATAAAAAAAATGGGTGTTGCCATTGGAAATTTTTGAGTTTCTGTAACTATAACCGTAACCGTGAGCGCCATTTTGTTTCCGTTCACAGAATCTCGAGTTCATACCTCTGAATAGCTATATCTGAAATTTCACCTCGATCGGTTGAGCGGACTGGCCGCTAGAGCTCCATATATCGGCAAAGTTTTTTTTTTATGACCATCCTGCATATATATATATAGTTCAATGTTTCGCAAAATAGTAAAAATTGATCTAATTAGCTTGTTTTTAGAGTGTGGTGTCTCATCAGAGGTTTACGAGCCTAGTTCGTGGGGGTCAGAGCGCCAAGTTTTATTTAAAAAAATGATTTCAAGGTCATTCAGCAGTTGTGGCAATCTTAGTAAAAAGCCCATCCACCGCGACAAGGTGTTGCCACATCGGATGGGGTCGGTTTTTAATTGTCCTGAGGCCAAAAACCGTAGAAAAAGCAAAAACAAATCGGTTTTTAATTGTCCTGAGGCCAAAAACCGGATAAAAAGCAATGGATTCAGGGTTGTAAAAATCTGGGCCCCAGCGAACAGATTGTCACTACTAAATTTTATAGCTTTTCTTCGCTTAAATTTTATAGCATTCTTGCAAAAAATTTAGACGAAAAATAACTATAAAAATTTAGTGGTGAAAGACTTCCCGCTGGTGCCTTGATTTTTACATCCCTGAACGAAGAAATTGGTTTTTAACTGTCCTGAGGCCAAAAACCACATAAAAAGCCCAAACAAATCGGTTTTTAATTGTCCTGAGGCCAAAAACCGGATAAAAAGCAATGGATTCAGGGTTGTAAAAATCTGGGCCCCAGCGAACAGATTGTCACCACTAAATTTTATAGCTTTTCTTCGCTTAAATTTTATTAGTATTCTTGCAAAAAAATTAGACGAAAAATAACTACAAAAATTTAGTGGTGAAAGACTTCCCGCTGGTGCCTTGATTTTTACATCCCTGAACGAAGAAATTGGTTTTTAACTGTCCTGAGGCCAAAAACCACATAAAAAGCCCAAACAAATCGGTTTTTAATTGTCCTGAGGCCAAAAACCGGATAAAAAGCAATGGATTCAGGGTTGTAAAAATCTGGGCCCCAGCGAACAGATTGTCACCACTAAATTTTATAGCTTTTCTTCGCTTAAATTTTATTAGTATTCTTGCAAAAAAATTAGACGAAAAATAACTACAAAAATTTAGTGGTGAAAGACTTCCCGCTGGTGCCTTGATTTTTACATCCCTGAACGAAGAAATTGGTTTTTAACTGTCCTGAGGCCAAAAACCACATAAAAAGCCCAAACAAATCGGTTTTTAATTGTCCTGAGGCCAAAAACCGGATAAAAAGCAATGGATACAGGGTTGTAAAAATCTAGGCCCCAGCGAGCAGATTGTCACCACTAAATTTTATAGCTTTTTTCGCTTAAATTTTATAGCATTCTTGCAAAAAATTTAGACGAAAAATAACTATAAAAATTTAGTGGTGAAAGACTGCGCACTGTTACCTTTATTTTTACATCCCTGAACGAAAAAATTGGTTTTTAATTGCCTGAGGCCAAAAACCACATAAAAAGCCCAAACAAATCGGTTTTTAATTGTCCGGAGGCCAAAAACCGCGGGAAAAGCCTTTTCGTCGTACTGCTGCCTTACAGTTTTTTTCTGAGTACCTATATTGTTAAATCACTAAAAATCCACATTTAAACACACAATGAATAATGTAATTGGAACTTAATAATACGTATACGTTTCTTGAATATTAGGACTCACATTACCAGTGCATAAAAATCAATCTATAAAATCAGTATCTCTCCCAATTACACACAGAAACCTTAGGGTTTTCACCTTTCTTGTAGTTGGAGGAATACCGATTTTATACAATGATATTATACACTGATAATGTGAGTCCTACTACTCACAAAACGTATATGTCTTATTTTGTTAGTATGGCTTTATTTATTGTATATTTAAACATTGATTTTTAGTGATTTAGTTTTTCATACGAGTGTTTATTTGCTGCACTGTTGATTTGCTTGAAGCCAGATTATTGTTTAAAAATAGAATGAGCCCTCTGACGATGATTTATATATTTTTAGTCTTCGAATTGATTCTGTGGGGAGAGAAGGATTATACGAGGAGAAAACTTTTGCGAAAATGTATGAATACTTTAAAAGGTATGCACGTGAAAAGAAAATTAATATTATCGCGGTTTTATTATTTATTTATGCGTCTGTTAATGATGGAATTGTGAATGCTGCAAAAAAAATTCACATTAAAATAACAGTTTCTGTAAAGATCTATAAATTATTATGGAGATAATATTGTTATCTTTTGAGCTGCAAGGAAAATTCAGAACAATAAGCCAAAATAAAAATGTTTTTAATGCATAAAACATCATAATTTTGAAGCATAGTAAGCCAAATAACATGATTATATGATTAATTCACATAAAACAGAACACAATTAATAATAATTTAGATATTTACAGAATAATGGCCGAACTTAAAAGTAAATACAAGATAAATTAAACTTATACTTACTTTATGCTGCAATGAAAAAACGAGTAAACAGGAAGTAGAATTTCATATCGGATTCCAAAATAATTTTTACAAAATGCAATTATGTACTCGAAAAAAATCTAACAATAGCCATTACAGACGAAAAATCTCGAAAAAATTTCTCGAATGTCTAGTGACCGTAGTTTTGATTATTCTAAACATTATTTACAGTATTCAGAATACAGTGTTGACATCATTTCAATCCCCCCCCCCCTTTTTTTTTTTGGAGTTCCGTACTTAAAAAGAAAAAGCTGAAACATTATAAGAGTATCCCTGTGTCTGTCTCAGCTGTTTTACGCGGAAAGTTCAAATTGAGCCACATATTTATAGATTATTAACCAAACACAAATATATTTAGAAAAACCTCTGAGGATTTAATTAAATTACTTGAAAAAAAGAAATCTTTTATTTGTAAGTCGTATGGGGTATAGCGTGAAAGCTGTCCTAACGCCGAACTCAACAATGCATTTCTTGTAATTGTAGGTATTAGATTTTCAGAGATAGCGTTGAAAATGTAATGCAGAAATATGCTCCCCCCCCCCCTACTCTATTTCTCAAATTACTGATATTTGATATCTTAATTTATCTAAAATGGCTTTATCCAAATTTCCAGGAAACTTTGAAATTTCGCCAAAAACGAACGCGAAATATCTTAAAGTTTTTATTATTTAATTAATTCGTACAAAGTTATTCTTTCTTGCGCCTTAAAAATGTTTCTGAATATCCAAATTCCTCAATTTTAATAAAATTCTTACATTAGTGAAAAATACACGCAGATTATTTTAGATTCTACAATTCTTTATATTAAAAAAAAGCTCACATGTTTAACTTATTTGTATGCTATATTCTCTGCCCATTGTATCAAATTTTTTAAACATTAAAAAATCTATTTGATTTCTTAAAAAGATAAAAATCTAAAGATTAAAGTTGTTTAAATATTCCCAATAAGTTATTTCTACAAGTATGTCCAACAGTTTTAAAGAATGCATGCTTCAAAATTTGACTCTCAATATTGAACTATATTTATTTTAATTGATTTATGCTCATGCTGTCATATACACATATAGAATACATTTTAAACAAAAATATCATCTTGATGTGAGAATACTTAAGTTATATCGTTCCTATCTCTATTACTGAAAAAAAAAAAAAAAAAAAAAAAAAAAAAAAGACATAAGTTCTGTTGTTGGCTAATTACTTCGCATCTAATTGATCGAATGCTACCGTTATGAATCCTATATTTTATCAATTTGGTATTTTTCAGTTATCGAAATGCCTATTGTCGCCAAATATGGGCTCTAAATACTACTGGATACAGGAACGGTAAACCTGATAATGCACCAAATATTAATTTTTTTTAATTACACATCAACTGCTCATAAATGTTGGTTGATTAGAGTTTAATGGCGCAAGGTCCCTTTTGGGACATGCTGCGCCAATTACTGCTCTTAAATAGTTATAGTATAAGATAAATATAGCACGACACTTCATATTTAAATACGCTATTGTAGTAAAAGTTTTACTCTCGCAACTCATCCTGCAGATAGAAATGAAATGATAATGCGAATTTTTACCTTTATTTTTGGACGATACCTCAGACAAAGTTTCACACAATACAGTAGTCTGGGATGTAGCGTCGCATAATTGCAATCAATTTTATTGACCTGATATTACTTTTACTTAAACGAGAACTTGTAAATATTTTTCTAATTATTCAAAAATGTAATCTCATAAAACTGTTAGCATTAAAATGATTCCAACTTATATGGATAATTGAAGTCCAGTATTTTATGCTTTGATATTGTTTACAGTAACGTAAAATCAATGTAAAAAGTAGCATATCTAGATACATAAATTCATAAAAAATTGGCTAAAAAAATAATAAATTTTAAAAGCATACAAAATAAAATCCTGTTTTTTGTGAGGGAGGGAGGGGGGGTCGAAGGCTTGGCGTTTTTAAAAAAATTTGCGGACTTAAAAGGGTGTAATATGTTGCAGAATGATAAAACCCTGCAGAGATAAAATTGATGAAATATTGCGATTGTTAATGTGAATATTATGGAAATTTCTTCTAACTTTATGCTTTACTTTAATGGTTTGTTTTGTCTATAATAAATAAATTGTTTCTGATTCCATACATTAAATAAATTAAGTAAATATTGAAAAAAAAATCCTTATGAAATAATAAATGAGTTGTTAAAATTTCTCCCGGTACATTTTTGTTAGCCGGCCATTTTTGTTATCGCCCATAGTATTTTCCTTCTCCCAGGAAGCAGCGATCATTTTTTTACAAGTGCTAAATTAAAAATAATGCTTTGATGTTGAAATAAAATCTTATGATATATGGTATTATTTTTCATACTTCTTTTTTTTTTATTGAAATAAGGAAAATTCGTGTATTTTAAATGTTTTAAGTGGTACTAAGTTTATTAATTTTTCGGTACTATTTCGTTATCCCGTCACCAATTTCGCCAAATCAATAGCCAAATTACATATATTGACGTAATTTTTATTTTAAATTGCGAAAAAACAAATAATTAGTAGAATATTAATAAAAATAAAAATAAAAAGTTGGAAAAAAATCATTTAATGACGTTTTAAACACGTTTATCGTATTTAATGGTATTGGATTTGACATTCACGATAATCCGTTATTAGCTTTATAGTTTGGCGATAGATTTTTGGTTGACGGGATAACCAAGTAGTACCAATTTTTCTTTACGTCTCATAAATGAAAAGAACGGATGAAATAATGAAATATATGCAAATGAAATAAATACAAAGCTAGAGATGGCGATGGAAATAATGTTAGGTGATTTAAAACCCGGTACTGGCTAACATAAAAATAACTTTCTTTCTAAACCGAGGTCATTTCATTTATCTCGCCAAGGTCTCACAGCTTTTAATCGATAGTTATAATTAAATTACAGAAACAGAAACATAATAAAATATCTTAGATGTTATTATTATCTATACTATTTCGCTTAATGTGTTGAACGGATTGCTAAAAAATTACGAATTGGTTGAAAATGAGAGCAATTATTGCCATGTAAAAGCGATGTAGAATCATGCAATCGTCTGCACAAGTACAAAAAATATTTACTGTTAAAAAACTCTGTATGTTAAACCCTTTTTCTTTGTTTTATTTTCGTTTTTAAAATTAAATATGTGGCTCAATTTGAAATATTTCGAAAGAATAGTATAAGCTGTATCTACTTCCTGTTTACTGAAAAAAAAAAAAAATTGGCCGTACATTTTTTACTCTTTCACTTTGCGAGGAAAACAGCAGAAGAGCGCAGACATCCGCTTGCGAAGAGTGCCCTTCTTCTTTGGCTTGTTTCCTTCTTCTACAGGAGCGCTGGATGGAGCATCAATCTGCAAAGGCAAAGGTGTTAGTGTACGTAGCTCTTCTTTTAGTTCTTCTTCAGCACTGCTAGCCTCCTGCAATGGCGAAGGAAACGCACTTGCTTCATGAAGGGACGGCTCCACTGCTTCCATTTCCACTACCTCCAATGCCGATGCCGGAACGATACGCTGAAAAATGTCCTGGTCGATCCAGAATCCCTCGTCTTCCTGCGTTTCTTCTTCCCAGCAGTCCTGGAATCTCGGATTAACCGGAACAAGCTGAAAGAAACAATCAGAAATATCATTAGTGCCCATACTTACGACTGAATCTTTATCGCTTTCACTTCCATCATCTTCTTCACTTTCAGCATTGTTGCATTTTTCATCGCCAATGCGTTGATCTGCCAACATAAAAGAAACTAGAAAAGAAAAACGGTTAGCAAAATAGAATAGCATAAAGTAATACCAAAAGTAAATAAAATCGAATACTTCCATGATTATTGTAGAAATATGAAGCAAAACACCTCAAATTTGCAGCAAAATTTCAAAAAATTATAAGAGTGATTGACAATTGATTTCACAAATAAATGTTTGATAAATGATTGTTGCCAGATAAATTTTACATTTTTGAAGAATGAGTGTTGCCAGATAGCAAATGCTTTTAATAATAATAATTGCGTGCAACAATGACAAAATTTTACTTGAATCGAAATAACCGAAATTAATCTTTGACGTAAAACTGTAAGCAAGTATAAAGTAAACAGTTTCCTTACAAAATGTAACATTTTAGTTTGATTTTACATCTGAATGCGATAATAAAATAACATTTTAAACGTAGATTCGAAAGATAAAAGATTTTATAAAGTGAAGAATTTGAATTTTATTTTTGCTCTATAAATTAAAATTCAATTTGTTTCAGGACAATCCACCCATGCTCAATGCACAATGCTTTTGTTAGTGAAAATTACGTCATTAGAAACATTTTATTTGCATTTATATAAAGGAAATATTATTAAACAACTGCGTAAAACGATAATCGAATTTCCTAGTGTTAGAATGATTCCGATTATATATATATATATATATATATATATATACATAAATGTAAAGAACGTTTCTTTCTGAAACGAAAAAATTCTCTCTTAAAATAACGTCTCTGAAACTAAAAATTTTCATCATGACTGCGTCAATTTGATGTCATATTTACTAACGTTTATTTCAGTACATAACCACGCAGCGTACTGTTTATTTCACAGAGTTAATGCTGCATATTTATTTTTAAATGTTCGGTATAGATAGAGTAAAATACTTCTGAAAATTCAGTCTTTTCCATATAATCGTAATGAAAACAATAAAACATTTTTAAACGTTTGCAGGGGTCGGAGCATATAGGACAAATTTTATTATTCTCACCAGTATCTTTTTATATATAATCTTCTTTAGGCATCTTTGTAAGATATGCAATAAGAATGTATCATGAAGATTATCGTTAAAAGATGCTGGTAAGAACGGTGAAATTTGTCCTATATGCTCCGACCCATACGTTTGAGGCGAATGATTCGATAATCTCGATGTTGAAAATTTTGAAAATTTTTTATTGGATGTTCGAGAAAAGGCTTTTCTATCATTCAGACTTCCAAGCATTTGATTGGATGTTACTAGCGAATAGTAAAATTTTTTTTGTGTTCTTGTGAAATTAAGTTTGAATATGCATTGATAGATGTGACTGGTATTAAGTCGTGAATCGAATTTTTCCATTTTAATACCTTTCAATGTAGTTGAAAAGTGTTTATGAATTCTGCTTGTCTGTCCATCTGTCTGCCCTTGGTCTAACTCGTGTAAATGTAGTCCGATTGCCATGAAATGGGTTTATATATGTTATTGGGATTTAGTATGGAATGTATGATTTGAGAGGGAAGCGTGTAGTTTTTTATTTTATTTATTTATTTATTTATTGTTTATTTGCAGCCATTCATAAGAATTCCATTGCATTACGGTCTACGTTGAAAAATCACTCGCTATGTATTTTAATGATATTACATTATTTAAAACATATTGAAATTGATGTACATCATTGAGATGTACTACAAGGCTCTTATTAAAGAATAAGGTGTACATAGAACTTATCCTTTATTGATAAGAATGCATTTGAATATAGGAAAAAATGAGAATTAATTGAACTATTGAAACCTACGAACAATAATTGCTAAAAGTATGTTTTCACTTGTTGTATGTGTTTTAATGTTTAACTGTTTTTTAAATGTTACTTGATTTGTACAAGTTTTAGATCATATGCAAAGTCGAAGAAATGTTCTCAACAACTTCCGTCTGTTGACTGAAATTGCTGAACGGAAATTTTCAGTTGTGCTATGGGTTTAACTGAACTACGTTATATAAGATATTTATATTCATTAATCACAGTTTGATGCTATAATATCTTTAATATCACTTCTTTCTATGTATGATTCAAAATAACATTCCGTTTAAAATATTTTTGTCTGCAGCCATTTAAACATGATTTCTAGAAACTGAAAAAACCGGGCCAGACGGTTAAAGCGTTAATATCAGTGGCATAAACTACCCTAGTCTCGCAGGGGATAAGGGGGGGGGGGGTAGGCTTATAAATTTCCGACGCCGAGAAGGAAAATTTCCCAGTACTATGAACAATAGTGTGCCGACTAACATACAGTATGATTCATAAATATCGAAACAAAAGGCTATTTCCTTAAATATTGCTCCTTAAATATTGACCCAATTGCAAAGTTTCATAAAATAACTAAATAAATAAAAGTAAATAACTTAAAAAAATGTAGTTTAACAAACTACAACGACTATTTGGATAATAATATTTTCAAAGACAATAATTTTAGACTTATAAGTGATTCCTATATTTAAAACAAGAAAGAAAAATCATGCGTTAACCTCTTCGTGACGGGAGCCTTTTACGAAATTTTTAATGTTTTGTCACCGGTTTTAAAATACAGAAATTAGTTGCTTCTTAGATCGAGAAAATGCGCCGATTGAATACGACAAATTTTACAGTATAATTTTACCGGTGGGAATTAACAACGATTCTTAAGCCTTTTTGCGGCACGTATCGCTCGTCCCCAAAGGGTTAAGCATGGATTATGCAACAGTTTCCAACGCTGATTAAAATCTTTAACAAAACTTCGTTATTTAGGGAAATATGGTTACTGTCTATAACCAAATATATACTCAAATACTTTTGAACAGCCCTGTATTTGAGCTGTCGGTTGATATGTATCTTATACTATAATGCGAGCAAAAATTGTGTGTGTGTGTGTGTGTGTGTGTGTGTGTCTGTGTGGGTAAATTTTATCTCAAAAACGGTTCTAACGATTTTCGCAAAAATTTGGATTTTACCATTTTTGGGCACGAGAAGACCATTGGGCTAGGTCCCATGTTCGGGAAAATTCGATTAATGGGTCATTTTGGGTCATAATGGGTCAGGATAAAGCTATTAATATCTATAGAACGGCTGGATCGATTTTAAGGAAATTTTGTACGCAATCGTTTTTTGGTACGAGAAAACTATTGGGCTGGGTCACATGTTCGAAAAATTTCGATTAGTGGGTCATTTTTGGGTCATTATGGGTCGAGCCATTTTTATCTAAAAACGGCTCTAACGATTTCGACCAAATTTTATGTTGTATCGCTTTGGATTACAAGAAGACCATTGGGTTAGGTAACATGTTCGAGAAAATTCGGTTAGTGGGTCATTTTTGGGGTCATTGTGGGTCATGCTATTTTTATCTAGAGATTTTCTCACGCAATTTCGACTAAAACTTACATTCTATGGTTTTCGGGCATGAGAAAAACAATGGGCTAGGTTACATGCTCGAGAAAAAATTTTAATGGGTCATATTGGGTCATTAATCAATCTGGGTCAAGCTATTTATATTTAAAGAACTGCGTGATGGATTATAACGAAATTTTGTATGTAACAGTTTTTTGACATGAGAAAACTAATGGGCTAAATCACATGTTTGACAGATTTCGACTATGAGGGTCATTTGTGAGTCATATGGGTCATAATGGGTCATGGTCAAGCTATATCTAAAGAACAGGTGGATCGATTTTAACGAAATTTTGTATGCAACATTTTTTTGGCACGATAAAATCATTGGACTAGATTACATGTTCGAAAAAATTTCGATTAATGGGTCATTTTGAGTCATTAAGAATCTGGGTCAAGCTACTTATATTTGAAGAACGGCGTGATGGATTATAACGAAATTTTGTATGTAACAGTTTTTTGACATGAGAAAACTAATGGGCTAAATCACATGTTTGAGAGATTTCGACTATGAGGGTCATTTGTGGGTCATGATGGGTCATAATGGGTCATGGTCAAGCTATATCTAAAGAACAGGTGGATCGATTTTAACAAAATTTTGTATGCAACATTTTTTGGCACGATAAAATCATTGGACTAGGTTACATGTTCGAAAAATTTCGATTAATGGGTCATTTTGGATCATAAAGGGTCTTGGTCAAGCTATATATAATTAAAGAACGGCAGGATCAATTTTAACGAAATTCTGTATGTAACAATTTTTAGAAACGAGAAAACTAATGGACTAAGTCACATATTCGAGAGCTTTCGATTATAAGGGTCATTTGTGAGTCTTAATGGGTCAAGGTCAAGCTATATCTAAAGAATGGGTGGGTCGATTTTAACGAAATTTTGTATACAGCATATTTTTGGCATGAGAAAATCATTGGGGTAGGTCACATGTTCAAGAAATTTCGATTAGTGGGCCACTTTTGAGTCATTGTAATTTTATCTAGATAACGTTTCGCGCAATTTTGACCAAATTTTGTATTTTATCGTTTTCAGGCACAAGAAAATCATTAGGTTATGACAGATTTTTGAGAAAATTCGATCAATGGGTCATTTTGGATCATAAGGGGTCAGGGTCAAACTAACTATATCTAAAAAACGGCTCAATCGATTTTATCTAAATTTTGTATCTAATGTTTTTCGGCATGCTAAAACTAATGAGCTAGGCCACACGTTCAAGAGATTTCGATTATAAGGGTCATTTGTTGGTCATGATGGGTCATGCTAATTTTATATAGAAAATGGTACTCACCATTTTGACTATACTTTGTATTATATCGTTTTTGAGCAAGAGAAAACCATTTGGCTTGGACACATGCTCGCGAAAATTCGATTAGTGGGTCATTTTGGGTCTTAATGAGCTAGGGTCATTCTAATTATATATAACAATGACTCAATCAATTTTACCTAAATTTTGAAACAAAACGTTTTTTGTCATGAGAAGACTGTTGGGCTGAGTCGCACGTTAAACAAAATTATATTAGTGGGTCATTTCGTTTTATTGCTGAATTCTGTCAAGCTAATTTTACCTAAAAAATGGCTTAAACGATTTTGATTCAATTTTATATTCTACTGTTTTTGATTACCTGAAGACGATAGAGCTATGTCACATGCTTGATCAAATTTGATTAGTGACTCATTTTGGGTAATACGGGTCAGGGTCACGAGAATATGGTAACACCCAATAACTTGGTGATATTTGACAAAATATTAGCGACATATGGCCAAAAAATCGACTATAAAAATTACGAAAACCAAAACAGGTATTTGGAGCCAAATGAAAGAATGCCTCCAAATTTGGCTATATCTAGCAAAAAATATTGTCTTTCAGAATGTAAAGAATTTTTTTATACATTCTTAAGAGGATTCGAGATGCATGGTTAAACCAATCAGAGTCGAGCTAAAAAAGTGATTTAGATCGATGCCCTTTCGTTGTAAAATTTAAAATAAAGTAAAATTTATAAACATGCGCATAAAAACATAGTTTTCTTATTGATTGTTTTTCTAAATAATACTATTATAAACATGTTTTACAGTAATAATGCAGAGTTAATGAAACAATGAAAATACTATATCGAGTTGAACACAAAGTTAATTTTGACCGAGCTAAGCTCGGTCTCCCCTGCTAGTACTATATAATGCATGATTTAGTTTAGCAAGAAAATGCCTAGCAGGTTGAAATTTCTCTTTCAGCAATTTGTACTAATAGATAGAAATATGCTTTAATGCCTTTGTTCTGCCCTGTAGTTTATCTGGTACCTTTATTACACGCCGGTGTTTAACTAAAATGTATTTTTAATTAAAACACTCTTACAACCACTGTAATAACATTCTTAGAAATTATCATTCATAGGCGTCCATGTATCCCATTCTTTGCGTGGTCCTGTATATCATTTTACTTGTATTCTACAAATAATTGAATGCAGTATCAACTGAATGCAGTTCAACGTAAAAATGCATAAATCATTTAAAAACGACTTTTAAGTAATTTACGCTCATATTCAGTAACCTTCCGATCTTTTTTGTGTAACCTTGTCTACCTAAAATGTGTAACTATTAGCATTTATGCAACATATAATATGCATAGATTTAGTGAAACTTAGAAATCACATAGCGTATTTAAAGTGCATTTCATCCATCCATCAGCAATCATCGGATACATGTACAGTACTTTGAAAAGAATATACTATTTCAAAACGTTTGTGTGTCCCTGTAAATGGTATTCACTTCTTATTATGCAAAACTATACCGTATTATATTAAACCGCAGCGACATATATCAGTTTTATATTCATAAAATAGTTTAATATAATTAAAATATGTCGCACACATTTTTTCTGTTTACTATTATGTAAAGGAATTCTTTTGTGTGACCTGTAAACGAATAATAAGTATTTTTTTCATCGCATACTTTTTAAAAAGCATATTATACTGCAATTCGTAAATGCACATAAATATTAATATGTTTGACAGGGTGCAACATCTTTAAAGTTCATTTGAAACGAATTTTTCCTATAGGCTGTAATGTAATGGAAAAATTTTCACTGTCCCTGTAAATAAACTTATCATGCTAGAAATTTCATTTGAAGTAGGGTTCATGCTGGGGTAAACGTCAATAACGTCCAAAAATTTCAAGGCAATCGGAATATATTTACTGGAGTTAGGGCGAGGATAGGCAGACAGACGGACCGACAAACCGAAATCATAAATACTTTTCAACTTTATTGGAAAGTGTTAAAAATGTATGTCATTAACCCCTTAACAATATTGCTCGAATGTCGCTCGGGCAAGAAGGGTTTGTTTTCATCGTTAGTAAAAACTTGCAGGAGATACAAATTTTTAATTATATCATTTGCTGTATTTGGCGGATACATATCGATTGTACAAGGTATATATTGTAATTCAAAACAATTTGAAAATTGCACGTGAAGCGTCGCAAATGAGGTGCGTTCGTACTTCAATGTAAAAATATCCATATCTTGCTATTATAGTGTACAGTACTTCGGATATAGTATAGTAGTCGAAATCTTTTGTGTGTTTTTGTGATTGTGAACTTGTATTAAACTGCAGCAATGTATATCCTGTCAAAAACATGAATGTGAAAGAATGCCAAGTTCGTTAAAGGTTTTGCTAATAAAGGAAGTGAGATCTATCTGCAAACCAAGTTCTTTCAGGCTCCTTAAATCATAACTTCTGTCATGCATATTATTCAATTGCTTAAAATGATTTGTTATGTTACTTGTTATTCAATAGAGCGACTTAGCAAGTTTTCTCTTATTGAATTTTTTCTATTTAGTTGATCAGAAATTAAAGTTGATCTTTTCCTTAACTTATCAGTACCTTAACTTCAATATACTTATTCGAACACTCGACTGACTAGATCTTTGCCAATCAGATTCTACATTAAATTGTACTCCGACTCAAAGATTAAAGTTGGTAGCTGAAAACTTGCCAAGTCGCTCTATTGAATAACAAGTAACATAACAAATCATTTTAAGCAATTGAATAATATGCATGACGGGAGTTATGATTTAAGGAGCCTGAAAGAACTTGGTTTGCAGTTAGATCTCACTTCTTTTATTAGCAAAACCTTTAACGAACTTGGCATTCTTTCACATTCATGTTTTTGATAGGATATCATTATTTTTTGTCAAATAAGTAGGTATTTGTTTCCTTTTTGAAATAAATAGGTTAAATTAGTTTTATTTAATATTAATTAATCTTTCAGCTTTTTCCTGCATTTATTCACTGTTTTTTCAGTCAAATTTAAAAATTTAACATTAGGACTGCTTATGTTCCTTTAAATTCCACTAAAAAGGATGTTTCTTTTACGTAATTGGGTACTACCTGATTATTTCGTCGACCAAAAACGTTTGTAGCCAACTTGGCGAAATATCGCTACATTGACGACAAAAATTACGCACCAAAAGTCATGCTAACATGGCGCTATTTCTGATATTTTGCCAAATTCCCATAGATTCCCATTGTAATCTGGTAATTTATCCAATAATTTTGTTAGAGCAAGGACTGTCGCCATCATTTTGGCATCTTTTTTTTTCTTTAAATCGGTTCGCTAACTACCCAAGATTGCTTAAATATTGCTATTTAGAAAGTTTTTAGAATGCTTTTTGCGCATTTTTACCCCTTTTAAATTTTGTATTTGTTAACAAATTTTCTTAGTGATCATTTATATCTTATAATTAACGAACATGCCAAATTTTATGTTTTTAGGCCCTTAACATACAAACATCGCATTTTTAGAACGCTTTTCGCTCTTTTACCTCTTTTAAATTAGTGGAATTGACATAAGATATAGCCTATATTGGAGCAAGGACTATCACCATCATTTGGATATCATTACTTTTAAGATCGGTTTGTTGTTTGCTGAAATTGCTTAAAAATCCCAATTTAGAACCTTTTTAGACCGCTTTTCGCCCATTTTCACCTTTTTTGAATTCCGTATTTTTTATCAAATGCCCTTAGAGATCATTTATATCTTATAAATAATTAACATGCCAAATCTTATAGTTCTAGGTCCGTCAGTAACACAAAAGTTGCATTTTTAGAATGTTTTTTGCTTCTTCACCCTCTTTTGGTTAATGGTATACGCATAAAATATAGTCTATGTTTGAACTGGAGCGAATACCATCATTTTGGTATCATTAATTTTGAAATCGGCTCGGTGGTTTCAGAGATTAGCCCCGATACTCGCCAAAAGTGTCGCCAACTTGGCACTATTTCTGATATTTCGCGAAATTCCCATAAACTCTAAAATGCCAAACTTTATGTTTCCAGTTCAGTCCCTTAATATAGAGACATCGCATTTTTAGAATGTTTTTTGCCCTTTTACCTCTTTTGGGTTAGTGTAATCGACATAAGATATATCCTATGTTGGAGCAAAGACTGTCATCATCATTTTGATATCATTACTTTTAATATCGGTTTGTTGTTTGCTGAGATTGTTTTAAAATTGGTATTTCGAACTTTTTTAGAACGCTCTTCGCTGATTTTCACCCATTTAAATTTGATATTTTTTAGCAAATGTCATTAGTGATCATTTATATCTTATAAATAATTACCATGCCAGTAATTACCATGCTTCAGTAAAATAAAAATAACATTTTTAGAATGTTTTTCGCTTCGGAACCCTCTTTTGGTTAGTGGCACAGACATAAGATATAGTCTATGTTTGAACCGGGGCGAATACCATCATTTTGGTAGCATTACTTTTGAAATCAGTTCAGTAGTTTCAGAGATTAGCCGTGATACTCGCCAAAAGTGACGCCAACTTGGCACTATTTCTGGTATTTTGTGAAATTCTCATAAACTTCCATTGTAATTCAATAATTTATCCTCTAACCAACCATTAATGTTTAATTAATGGTGATTTCTGATTTTTTCCTATTTATAGATCCAATAACCTACCTATCCACACCAAATTTCAACTTCCTAAGTCACCTGTAAGTAGTCAAACATTTCTATGAGTGAGTCAGTGAATCAGTGGTAAAAACAGTGGTTTTCAGACGTCAATTTCCCGTGAACGGTAAAAGATTTCTAAAAAAAAAATTTAGGATTCGGGAATTAGAAGATGGTCTTACACGACACAAAAAATTGCAAGTGTGTAGGTCAAATAGAATTTAAGTTATTGAGGGGTCAAAAATGGCTCGAAATGGTTCGGGTAATATAACCCACGGCTGGTGTGTCGCCTTTTACTTTGTGAACTTGGCTGACACACTGCCGTGTGTCTAGATCAAATTCATAAAATATAAAATAGTTTAATATGATTGTCTGAGCGAAGCGAAGTCTTTATACTCAGAGATACGTAACGATATTAAAATTCAAAAAAATTCTTTCGTCAAGCAAATCTCAAAAAGTACTTGTCGGATTTTGATTCTGTTTGTATTAATAGGTACCTATGAAGGTAATCTGGTGAATGCACCTACTTTTAAAAATTAATTCCAAATAGTTTAAAAGTTATATTAAAAAAACTGAAAAAAAGCACAATTTATGTGCATACGTCACAAAAATTTGGTGAGCGTGATTTTCACCGGCTGGACATTTTCGTAGATAACCGAATCAGTACATGGAGTAAATAGTAATTATTTTCGCACTCAGAAATATTGAACATAAAACATTTTAAAATTTAATCATGCAGGAAAATAAAACTGTTATTTTTTTATATTAAAAAATGTCATAAAAACTTTGATTTTGAGATTTTGTGATAATCTCTTAACAGCACTTTTTGATCGCTAAAACAATGTTTTACATATTTCGCGTGTGAAAATTAGAAACAATTACGTTTTTAAATAAAAAGTTTCTTTTATGACATCATTTTCCCTTTATATTTATTTTCATTGCATGTTTTCTTTTAACTTATATTTTGTTTGTGCATGGAAGTCAATTCTGGTCACTAATTTTTCGGCACGGATACCACAAGCGCATCAGATTTGCCGCAATTTTTTTCAAAGCCCATTTGGCGAAAACTCCCTTTTCAAATAACGCTTACATACACATTTTTAAATTATTTTCTGTTTTCAAAAAGAACTTACAGTAAATAAAATAATAATAATAATTAATAACTATAAAAAGAAATATTTTATATAACTAAAAGAAGGAATGAAAGTAAATAAACATTTTATGAGTAAATAAACAAATAATAAATAAATAAAGCCGGGTTACCATCTCAGGTGAAATAATGCCATTTTGACGCCAATTATGTACCCTGGTGCATATGTGACATTTTTCCCCATTTTTCATCCGTTTCCTGTTAGCATACAACTTTGAAATATGGAGTATGTATGCATCCTTGGAGCAATACTGGAATTAGACATTGATTTTTTTTAATTCGATCCAAAAAGGGGCAACGGGGCTATTTTTTAAAGTTTTATACAATTTATACTGCATAAAGGAGCCACTTACCTATTTCTGTATACCAGAAGAAGTAAGTGGTATGTAAAAACAATTATAGTATACATAAATAAAATACTTGAGATAATATACTAGAGATATAAGCACCGGCTTTGGCGAGATTTTTTATTTCAAAAATATGCATTAAAATATTTAATTGCTATCAAGGACGTTAAATACAACATGAACAAACATGAGATTTTTTTATGCCAATTATACAAAAACATCGTTTTGATTACGAGATGCATATAGCATGCTATAACAACATGTTATTTATTTATTTCAAAATGAAAAAAAAAGGAATAAATGAAACATTTCCTGTTATTAAAAAAGATATAACAATCAATAAATGATAATATTTTTAGAACAAACAATTTAGTATGACATTTATATGATAACCAGCATGTTAGGCAACTAAACGCCATTTTGGCACCAATTAGGTACCTCGGTGTATATAGGGCATGTATGTGCCATATTTATTTGTAAAACGGAGCATGAACGTTTACCAGGTGTATTTTCATAGGCGCTTATATCTTTTTGCAACATAGCGCACCTTTCGAAGCCAAAACTGCACAAAAGAAAAAATAATCAATATTTGCAGCATTTTTTTTTTTAATGTAATGCACATTTTGTAATCAGTAGGCTCGATAATCAGACCTCGTTTTTTTGCTTTAAAAGATGATATTTCATACGACGTCTTTTTGGGATTCGTCGTTTTTCCATATTTGATAGTATGCGTCTACTCGTTTTGTAACTTTTTTTGTAACTTTCTCCTTTATTAACAGTGACATTTGGATTTCCTATTTAAATAAAAATTCTTCTAAATACAAAGAATTTTGTTAAAATAAATAAATAATAGAAAATGCGGACATATATTGCTCAAAACACAAAATTTTTCCTATCGAGTTAATAAAAATCAGTAAAAACATAATTTTTATGATAATAAAAAGGTGACTTATGTAATAACAGAGTCATATATTATGTACGTTATGGATTAAGTATGAATATTTCAATGAAAAGTGATATTTCAAAAGTATTATGAAATTAGTTAAAAACCATTTATTTTAAACTAAATGAATAAAAGATTCATATTTTTAATGAAATAAATGGGATTTGAAAAATTATTGGAAATTTATCACCATAGATGTATCAATATTACAATCAGTACCTTGTATGCAAAATGGAACAATTAGCAATACTTTTTGTACCCGAAAAATGGTTGTTGCTTTTTTTAAGGTTAAAAAGTAGATTACGAAATATTCCTATATAGAGATGCCAAACCCTCGCTTATTGCATAGCAGAATTTTCTTCTAGGAAAAGTTATTTTTTAAATCCGCAGAATGTTCCAATTTAATAAAACATTTTCTGTATTAAAATACCGGTACCCAAAATGCCGGAGACTTGGCAGCTCTGCCTATAACATTTTAATTAATCACGGTACTTTTTTTAATCGGATTCAAATTTAGTGAAAACAACGTTTTTTGGCCGAAAGCAGCTTTTTTCCACATGTGTAACTACGATACAATTCATTGATGTTGACTTATGAATGTTTTGACTTATGCTATTATTGCTTCCTCTCATTTATTTATTTGAATTTTAAATAAGATGACTTAAAATCGTGTTTTTTAAATATACGAAAAAAATGCATTTCGAGAGACGGCGAAAAGGACAATATTTGGCGATTTATTACCTGCGTTTGTTAAGTGTCTTACTACCTTGTATTTAATACTCTTCACAATACTTCGCTGTTATATGGACTTAGGCGCTTTTATAAAAAGTTTGACGTAATTCAGGCTTAAGAAAGTGAGTTTTTTACTGAATAATACAAATAAATAAAAAATGAATACTAAGAAATACTAATAAAAGAAAAATGAAGCATTATATTGATCTATGTATATTTAAAAATTCATCTGCTAGCACTAATTAGATAATTTATATCATATGTATATAATAGGAGATAAATAGCTTTTGATTCTGTATTTCTATGCTATAACGCATTAACGTTTGTGTGTGTTTTTCGTTAGCATTGGGTGTACCTAGCCGATTTAAAAAATAATCTGGGCAAAAAATGTTGGTAACCATCTTTGCTGCAAAATATACTATATTTTGCGTATGAACAATAATCACCATCAATGCACGAGCAAAAAAAGTTCTAAAATTGAGAATTCTTTGATGTTGATATGACTAAAAATTTAAATTTTTTTTTTTTTTTTTTGGTGGCAACTTTTAAGATATAATATTCTCGTTATGAACGATTTCTAAAACATTCGACGATTTAATTTCACAAATTAAAATTTTTTTTTCTAAAAAAAGTTTAAAACCCAATTTATTGAGAATATTGCAATTTCGAGGATACTGTTGGGGTCAGAAACTATAACTTTGGCATCACAGTAACTTATAAGATATAAGTGGTCGTTTAGGACAAATTTTTAAAAAAGGATTCCTTAACTCTTATCGACAACCTCATTGCATCCGTGGAAAACAGATATTCAACATTATAAACTATTCGGACGGATTTCACACCATATAAAATACACTCCCTTTCTCTTCAAACATAATAGTTTATGTTATTTATAGTTTCTCAAATCGGTGCGGAGCTTCTGTTTATGCTCATGACATCATTTCAAAGAGCTATATTTCCAATATAGGAAATTTTGGTGTTTTATTTTCTGTATTACTTTTAACATTTTGCATATTTCCAATTTTATATCCATGCATGGTTTGCTTTTCTTTTATAAAAATAGTATATGCAACAAGATTTTGTAGTTCTACGATTCGATATGCTTATTTTCATCATTATATTTTATCACAAGGAATGACCAATTAAAGGTAACATCTCATTTTCTTTACTTATCGCAAGTTATTAAATGTGTATTCTCAGCAATATCGCTCAGTCTAATCCCTCTGAGGGAAGTCCTAGTAAAAATATGCTCTACGCATTGTTTGCCAGTATACCATAATGCAGTTGAATACTTTTGAATAGCTCTGTAAATTAATTATAGATATTCTTTGTATCATAGATTGTACAAAATGTATATTTTTGTATCTACTTCACAGATTCATGTCAAATCTATTATATTCAAAAGAGTGTAACATAACTAAAATGTACTTCAAGCTATTTTTTGCTATTGACAGTAACGCAATGGAATATTTCTGATTGTCCCTGTAATTAAACTATACATCCGATTTTCATAAAATTTCAAATGACTCGACAAAATTATGCAACAATTATATATTTTAAATCTCAAACGATTTGGTTGGATAGTTTTTGCTCTGTTATATGCGGGCAGACAGACAGATGGACAGACTGAACGATGGCTATAGGTGCTACGTATTTATATAATTACGAACGCACCCAAAAATATTCAAATTTTGGTGTAATAGTATACATTATTTCAGATAAAGTATAGTAGCCTAAATCTTTTATGTTCCCCTGTAAATACTATCTGCTTTCGATTTTAGAAGAAATAACTTGTAGTAAGTAATCCTCAGCTATGTATATAAATATCATACAATGTTAAATAGTTTAATACAATTAAAACGCGAACCAAACAATGCCTCAGTATATAATTATGTAGTGGAATACTTTTGTGTGGCCCTGTAAATCAATAATAAATATTCTTTGCACCACAGATTGTACAGAATGTATATTACAGTGTATACTCCATACATGCATATCAGTTTTATTATGTTCGAAAGAGTGTAAGACCATTAAAATGCACTTGAAACTTTTTTCCCCATTGACCGTAATGTATTGGAATCCTTTTGATTGTCTCTGTTATTGAAACATGCATCCGATTTTCATACAATTTGAAATGACTCGACAAAATTATCTATAATATATATTTTGAATTTCAAACGATTCGATTAGATTGTTTTTGAGTTGTTCAGGGATGAGATTTCCGCTATTTTGCACACCAGTATAATCTTAGAGAAAATGTTGGTCTGTTAAATCGCAAAAATGTTCCGATTAAAAAATATATCATTTTTTCTAAAATTTTACTGGTGTTCAAAAAAGCGGAAATCTCATCCCTAGTTGTTATATGCGGACGGATTGAACGACAATTATACGTGCTACGTATTTACACAATTACGAACGCACCTAAAAAGTGGTTTTAAGTACATATTTTTAATTTATTGTGTCCAATAACAGTAATCTATATCTTATACTATAATGCGAGCAAAAATTGTGTGTGTGTGTGTGTGTGTGTGTGTGTGTGTCTGTGTGTGTAAATTTTATCTCAAAAACGGCTCTAACGATTTTCGCAAAAATTTGGATTTTACCATTTTCGGGCACGAGAAGACCATTGGGCTAGATCACATGTTCGAGAAAATTCGATTATTGGGTCATTTTGGGTCATAATGGGTCAAGATCAAGCTATTTATATCTAGAGAACGGCTGGATCGATTTTAAGGAAATTTTCTATCCAATCGTTTTTTGGCACAACAAAACTATTGGGCTGGGTCACATGTTCGAAAAATTTCGATTAGTGGGTTATTTTGGGGTCATTATGGGTCAAGCCATTTTTATCTAAAAAACGGCTCTAACGATTTCGACCAAATTTTATATTGTATCGTTTTGGATTACAAGAAGACCATTGGGTTAGGTAACATGTTCGAGAAAATTCAGTTAGTGGGTCATTTTTGGGGTCATTGTGGGTCATGCTACTTTTATCTAGAGATTTTCTCACGCAATTTTGACTAAAAATTGCATTATATGGTTTTCGGGCACGAGAAAAACATTGGGCTAGGTTACATGTTCGAAAAAAATTTTAATGGGTCATATTGGGTCATTAAGGGTCTGGGTCAAGCGATTTATATTTAAAGAACCGCAGAATCAATTTCATCGAAAATTTGCCTGTAATAGTTTTTTGGCACGAGAAAGCTAATGGGCTAAGTCACACGATCGAGAGATTTTGATTATAAGAGTCATTTGTGGATCATGATGGGTTATAATGGGTCATAGTCAAGCTATAGATAAAGAACAGGTGGATCGATTTTAACGAAATTTTGTATACAATATTTTTTTGGCACGAGAAAACTATTGGGCTAGGTTTCAGTTTGAGAAATTTCCATTACTGGGTCATTTTGGGTCATAAAAGGTCTGGGTCAAGCTATTTATATATAAAGTACGACAGTATCAAATTTAATGAAATTTTGTATGTAAGCTTTTTGACACGAGAAAATTAATGGGGTATGTCACATGTTTGAGAGATTTCGATTATAAGAGTCATTTATGGGTCATGATGGGTCATAACGGGTCATGCCAAGCTATATCTAAAGAACACGTGGATCAGTTTTAACGAAATTTTGTATACAACATTTTTTGGCACGAGAAAATCATTGGGCTAGGTCACATGATCGAGAAATTTAAATTAATGAGTCATAAAGGGTCTGGGTCAAGTTATTTATATTTAAAGAACGGCAGGATCGAGTTTAACGAAATTTTCAGTGTAACAATATTTGTACACGAGAAAACTAATGGGCTAAGTCACATGTTCGAGAGATTTCGATTATAAGGGTCATTTGTGGGTCATGATGGGTCATGGTCAAGCTATATCTAAAGAACGGGTGAATTGATTTTTACGAAATTTTGTATACAGTATGTTTTTGGCACGAGAAAATCATTGGGCTATGTCGCATGTTCGAGAAATTTCGATCAGTGGGTCACTTTTGGGTTATTCTAATTTTATCTAGACAATGTCTCGCGCAAATTTGACTAAATTTTATACTCTATCGTTTTCGGACACAAGAAAATCATTGGGTTAGGTCAGATGTTAGAGAAAACTCGATTAATGAGTCATTTTGGGTCAAGGTCAAATTATTTATACCTAAAAATTGGCTCAATCGATTTTATATAAATTTTGTATTTAACGTTTTTCGGCACGCAAAAATTAATGAACTAAGTCACATTTTTTATATAAGGGTCATTTGTGGGTCATGCTAATTTTATCTAGAAAATTGATCTCACCATTTTGAGTATATTTTCTATTATATCGTTTTCGGGCAAAAGAAAACCATTGAGATAGGACACATGCACGTAACAATTCAATTAGTGGGTCGTTTTAGGTCTTGATGGGTTCGGGTCATTCTAATTATATATAACAACGACTCAGTCAATTTTACCTAAATTTTGCAACGGAACGTCTTTTGTTACGAGAAGACTATTGAGCTGAGTTGCATATTAAACAAAATTATATTAGTGGGTCATATCGCTTCATTGCTAAATGCTGTCAAGCTAATTTTACTTAAGAAATGGCTTAAACGATTTTGCTTCATTTTATACCCTACTGTTTTTGATTACCTGAACACCATTGAGCTAAGTCACATGTTTCATCACATGTGATTAGTGGATCATCTGGGTAATAAGGGTTAAGATCACGAGACTATGGCAAAAGCCAATAAGTTGGCGATATTTGACAAAATACTGGCGAAATTTGGCCGAAAAATCGACTATTAAGGTTAGGAAACCAAAACACATATTTGGCGCCAAATGAAAGAATGTGTCCAAATTTGGTTATATCTGGCAAAAAATATTGTCTTTCAGAATGTGAAGAAATTTCTTATACATTCTTAATAGTCTTCGAGATGCATAGTTAAACTAATCAGAGTCGAGCTAAAAAAGTGATTTGGATTGATGTCCTTTCGTTGTAAATTTTAAAATAAAGTAAAATTTATGAACATGTGCATACAAACATAGTTTTCTTATTGATTGTTTTTGTAAAAAATACTATTATTAATAACATGTTTTACAGTAATAATACTAGAGTTGAACACAAAGTAATTTTGACCGAGCTGAGCTCGGTCATCCCTGCTAGTCTATTATAAAGAGGTCAAGTTTGTTTATTTGTAGCGACTGATCTCTAGAGCTACCGATCCGATTTCAAAAGTAATGGTTCTTAAATGACGGTGTTCGCCCCGAATCAAACATATGCTGTTTCTTATGTTAATGCCACTGATCCATAAGAGGTGCAGGAGCAAAAAGCGTCCAAAAAATGCGATTTTTGTGTTTCTGGAGAGTATAGAAACATGAAATTTGTATATTAATTACTTATAAGAAATAAATTATTTCTAAGAACATTTGTTAAAAAATACAAAATTAAAAAAATGTAAAAAAAGCGCGAAAAGCGTGCTAAAAACGTTCTAAATGGTGATTTGTAAGTAATCTTGCCAAGTTGAGGTAATTTTAGTGCGATTAATTTGGTCGCTAGATTTGGTGATATATTGCCAAATTCGCGATAAACTTGAAGACATTTGACGACAGAACTGGGTGCCTCCGATAACCCCCCCCCCCTTCCCTGCGGTAATGTAGTATCTCCGCAGATTTTCATTGCTTTATTTCTAAATCGTTTGGCCCATTTCCAAATCGTTGCTTTTAAGTATACGCATATTATACAGAGGTAAAATATGTTTATTTGTAGGGGCTCTATAACTACAGAACCGATTTCAAAAATGATGGCACTAAAATGGTGATGTTCGTCCAGAAACAAACATAGGCTATATCTTATGTTGATGCCACCGATCCTTAGGGAGTGCAGGAGCAAAAAAGTTCTAAAAAAAGCGATTTTGGGGTTACTGAAGGGCCAAGAAATATAAATTTGGCATGTTAATTACTTATAAGAATTAAGTGATCTCTAAGAACATTTTCTAAAAATTACGAAATGTAAAAAGGAGAAATGCACGATAACTTTTCTAAAGACGTTCTAAATGGCGTTTTTAAAACAATCTCGGGAAGTAACGAACCGATTAAAAAATAATGATGTCAAAATCATGGTAACAGTCCTTGCTCCAACATACGCTATAACTTACGACAATACCATTACCCCAAACGAGATGCAAAAGCAAAAATCGCTCTAAAAATGCGTTTTTTGTGTTACTGAAGAGTCTAGAAACATGTAATTTAGCATTAGTATGGTAGTTACTTATAAAATATAAATTACCTCTAATAACATTTCCTTAAAAATTCCAAATTTGAAACGGGTGAAAATGCGCAAAAACATCCCATACTGTTAAAAATCCGCAGGATTTGCTGCATCATCAATCCACCGCTTTTATAGAAAACGGTTTCTTTACTATACAAATAAAAAAAATGTGTTAAGCATAGATTATGAAACACTTTCTAACACTCCTTGAAGTCTATCACAACACATCGATATATATAGGGAAATTAGGTGTTACTATCTATAGCCAAATTTGTATTCCAGTACTTTTGGCTAACTTTTATTTGATCTGTCAGTTGATATATATATATATACTATATAATCTGGAAATTTAGTTAAGCGTATAGCTTGATGAAATATTTCTTTCAGCAATTTATTCTAATAGATGGAAACATACTTGAATATATTTGTTTGTCCCTATAGATTAAGTAATACTTTTATTACTCGAAATTATTTTGCTAAAAATTAGTTCAAATAAAAATGCTCTTTAAAATACTTAAATCACATTTCCGGAAATTATCATCCATAGGCGATCCTGTATCCAGTTCTTTGCGAGACCATGTATATTATTCTATCCATATTCTACAAACATTTCTTAGTAAACTGAATACAGTGCAATGTAAAAAGGCATAATCTATTCAAAAACCATCTTTAAGTAAATTACGCTCACATTCAGTAACATTTCCGATCTCTTTATGTATCCCTATATGTTTAAAATGTGTAACTATTAGCATTTATACACACCATATAACGTGCATACATTTAGTGAAACTTAAAAGCGCATCTCATAATTTAAAAAAATCATTTCGTCTATCCAACTGCCATCATACACAATATACAGTACTTCGGATAGAATATATTATTTGAAATCTTTTGTGTGTCCCTTTAAATGCTGTGCACTCCGTATTATGCCTGAAACAATTCATACTAAGCCTCAGAGACGTATATCAATTTGATTATACACGAAATCTTTACCATAAGTAAAATAAGTCGTAAACAATTTCCCCCCTTTGTTATTACATAAAAGAATTCTTTTGTGTGGCTCTGTAAATGAATAATAACTATTCTTTTTGTTGCACATTTTACAGAATGCATATTTTAGCGAACAAAGTAGATACATATAAATTTGAATATGTTTGACTGGGTTTAACATTTTTAAAATTCATTTGAAACGATTTTTCCCTAAAGACCGTAATATAACGGAAAATTTTCGATTTTCCCAGTAAATAAACTAATAATGTAGAAACTTCATTTTCGATAGGATTCGTGCTAAAGTAAATGTCATTAAAATACAAAAATTTCATGGCAATCTGAGTAAATATACCAGAGTTAGCACACGGAAAGATAGCCAAACGTACATATGACCAGACGGACAGGCGGACAGACAAACTGAAAACATAAACATTTTTCAACTTTGCTGGAAAGTGTTAAAACCAACTTAAGTAAATTATGCTCACATTCAGTAACCTTTACGAGTTCTTTTGTGAAACCCTGTATATGAACTAGGGCATTTATACTAGGTCACATATAATATGCATACGTTTAGTGAAACTTAAAAACTCATATCATAATTTAAAATACATTTCGTCCATACAACAACCATCATCGATAATATACTTTGAATAAAATATACTATTTGAAATAGTTTGTGTGTCCTTGTAAATCTATGCACTTAATTGTACGCATGAATTATTAAGCCTCAGTGGCATATATCGATTTTTATTGTATATGAAATCCTTTATCTACACTATTAAAATCCGACTGTACGTATGTTGTATGTTGTATATATGTGACGTATGTCTTTCGGTCCCGGAAACGGAGAAACATCACGTTTGTTTTGAATTGAAAGGAAAAAATCCCGGGATTCCGAGTTGCCCATTCACATCCCGAAATTCCAATTAGTTGGTCAGTTATTATTAAAAAACATTAAAATTTTAATTCCTTTGCCCTGCGTGTTTGTACAGTGTTTGCACAGGTCGAAAAAGATCTCCCCCGTAGTCAACCGACAATGAATGACTAAAGGAGAATATTTTATCACTTTTTAAAATTGCTATCGCGGGCGTTCTAACACAGTCAAGCAAAAAACAGCGAGATTTTTAAATAGATTGTTCTTTTCTTGGACTATGGTCATTTTTTTTTAATTTACAATTTTTTCGAATTTTTTACGAAACATCAATTTTCAGTCCTTTTATTCAATATTTTCGAGGAATGCATTTTTGAATTCCAACCCTGAGAGTCCTAGAGTTCTAAGAAAATCTGACAAAAAACGATGCCGGATTAATTCTCATTCCTTTCTAAGACTGACAGGGTAATTTTTTTTCGATTTTTTCAACTTTTTAAATTTTTTTTCTAAAGGTTATTATTATACAGTTTCCGCAAGTAAATATTTTATGTCTCCCAAAGTTATTGCACTATCGACTTATTTTTTTGCTTTTTTTTAATGTGTGTCTAAATATTGGCTAACTATTTGTAAAAAAAAAAAAAGAAAAAATCGGTTGAGTGGTTAGTTGAAAAATGATAGATGAGCGATTAACAATAAACATTTTTTGGTTGAATTTTTTCGTCGATTTTTTGGTATTTTCACTCAAATTTTTTTTTTAGTTCTTTATTTAAACATGATTTATGAGTATTCAAAAAGAGCGCGGACAGATGTCCAGACAAACCAAATGCATAAACACTTTTCAACTTAGTGGAAAAGTGTTAATAATTAAAAATGCATTTCATCCATCCATCAGCCAATCATCGATAATATACTTCGGATAAAATATACAACTTGAAATATTTTGTGTGTCCCAATAAATGATATGCAATTAATATTATGCGTGAAATATTAAGTGCATAGCATTGCTCAGTGCATATCTCAGCGGCGTATATCAATTTTATTGTACATAAAATCATTTAACATATTTAAAATATGTCGCAAACAGTTTCCCATCTTTAGTATTGTGTAATGAAACTCTTTTGTGTGGCCCTATAAATGAATAAAAACAATTATTTCCACTGCACATTTTACAGAATGCATATTTTAGTGCACTTTGCAAATGAAATTAAATTTGAATATGTTTGACAGGGTGTAACACCTTTAAATTTCATTTGAAACTATTTTTTCTCATAAACCGTAATGTAACTGAAAACTTTTGACTATCTCTGTAAATAAACTAATCATGGTAGAAACCTCATTTTCAATAGGGTTCGTGCTAAGGCAAACGTCAATAACATCTAAAATTTTCATGGCAATCCGAGTATATTTACGAGGGTTAGAACGCGGCCAGAGGATCAGACGACCAGACAGTCAGACAAGCCAAATACATAAACACTTTTCTACTTTGTTGGAGAGTATTAAAACACTAACAACATCATTTTTATTATGATCAAAACGCTGCTTACGCAGAGATGCCGCGGACGCGCTATAGCGCGTAAAATACGCAAAAAATCGGCGACGGGACGCAAAAAAATCGAGCTTACGCGTCCCGCGGGACGCGTAATTTTCGTCAAGAATTCGCTAAAAAGGCAAATTTCATTAAAAAATCGTGAAAAAACGAATAATTTCCGGCAAATTTCGTCAAAAATTTTACGAAAAAAATGATTAATTTTGTTACAAAATCCGGAAAAAAGGCAGATTTTCTCAAAAAATCGCGAAAAAACGACATATTTCGTCCAAAAATCGTGACAAAACGGCAAATTTTGTATAAAGATTCGCGAAAAACGGCAAATTTTGTCTAAAGATTCGCGAAAAACGGCAATTTTCATGAAAAAATCGTGATAAGATGGCACATTTCGTCTAAAGATCGCAAAAAATCGGCACATTTCGTCAAAAGATCGCGAAAAAACGGAACATTTCATCAAAAAATCGCAAAAAGACAAATTTTGTTAAAAAAATCGCGAAATAACGAATAATTTTCGGCGAATTTCGTCAAAAGATTCGCAAAAAATGACTAATTTTATTACAAAATCTCGAACAAAAAGATTTCCTAAAAAAATCGTGAAAAAACGACAAATTTCATCCAAAAATCGTGATAAAACGACAAATTTTGTCAAAATTTGCGAAAACAGCAATTTACAGCAAAAAATCGTGATAAAATAGCACATTTCGTTAAAAGATCGTGAAAAACCTGCTCATTTCGTTAAAAGATCGTGAAAAAACGGCAAATTTCATCAAAATATCGCGAAAAAACCGGCAATTTTCGTTAAAAGATCGCGAAAAAAAGGCAAATTTCGTGAAAAAATAGCTTTAAAATGCAATTTTCGTCAAAGGGGTACGAGAAAAGTTAATGACAGAATAGAATTTTTCTTTTCCAAAAACTAACTTCCCTGCTTCCAAAGTTTTTTTTTGCTGCTGCAAAAACAGATTTTCCTGCTTCACAATCTGTTTTTGATTGTTCTGATTATTTTGAAAAGTATTCTTTTATTAGTAAAAATGTCTTTTTTCAATAAATCAGTTTTACCTCTTTTAAAAAGAAATGTGAAAAATAGTGATACTTGTTATCTTCTAAACTCAAATAAGCATTATTTTATAATTTGTATCTTGCGCATTTATTTAAAAAAAAAGTAAAGTAAATATCTCTTAATAGTTTTAAAAAAATAATATTGGTTTTAATTATTTATACATTAATTAAAACAATAATTATTGCATTTAACTTTTCTTTTGCAAATGAACAAGTTCAATTTTTGCGTCTAAAAATATGACTTATTAGTGGGGACCCGCTTTTTTGAAAAAGGGACCCAGAATTTTAGAAGTTCTGGGTCCCCGGGACCCAGGATTTTTCAAGTCTAGCGGCATCACTGTTACGTAATTACAGAGTCAATTTAAATGCTTGGCCATTTAGAGTCACGTTAATTTTCCTGGAGCAATCATAAACAAATATTAAATAAAATTTCAGTTTATACAATTTTCGGTACTGTAAATTTTTAAACTTCTGAACATCGCACATTTTCAATTTTTACGCCGTCGCATAAAGAAAAATCATGCGTTAAGCATAGATTATGAAGCACTTTCCAAAACATCCTGAAATCTTTAATGAAACTTCGTATCCAGGTAAATAAGCCATTATATGTTTTCCAATACTTTTGAACAGCCCTGTATTTCATCTGTCGGTTGATATACAGTGGCGGTCAAAAATTTCCGCCCAGCAAAAATTTTTCAATTAATTTGTAAGTATACCCATATGAAGAGGAATTCCAAAGCGATACTTATACATTTTATTGACATATTAGTTAGGAACTTACTTATAGAAGAACATGTAAATATGAATAAATTTAATTGACAAAATTAAGTATAAAAGAAAATGCATGTTCTCAAAAGTTTCCGGTTTTAGATTTTTTCTATCCGTAAAGTGTTTTATGGTTGTGTTTATGAATGTATCAACGTGTATAGCATAATTTGAATTCAAATTTGAAAAGTTCAACAGTTATTGTTCATAAATGAGTGATTAGTTTGTCGCTAAAAGGCCAATCTTCTCGAGATATTGCGGCTAAGTTATCGATCGGAAAAATCGACTGTAAACGAGATTTAAAAATCATATAAAGATGGTCATAGCTTTCAGGACTTTTAAGAGGTCCGGGGTACCCCGGAAAATTACTATTCCTGTGGACAGAATTATCAGGAGAAAAACCATAGATAATCCGCATGAAAATTACGTTGCAATATACTGCGATTTACTGAATGAAAATATTGCTGAAATAAGTTAACACTAGAACCGCCATTAGGGGTCAAAATGACCCCTATCAGATTGATATTTGTCGATTCGAACCAGAATCTTCTTCGAAAGATATATTAAATCTTTACAGCACAAAAATTGTCTAATTAAATAAGATAAGTAGTTGAAAATTAAAATTCTGGTGAGAAACACTTTTTGTAAAACTTGAGTAAAACACCCGGCGGTTCTAGTGTTAATCTACCGTGTTATGATGCTGACGTGATACAGAACTTTATGGAAGAGTCGGTGTTAAAAAATTTTCAGAGGTAAAAAAAAATACCGACGTACCCTACTGGCATTTTCCAAGGAACACAAAATCTGGTCAAGGGAAAATTGGACAAAAGTTCTATTTTTTCGATTAATCGAATTTGAAATTTTTTTGGTAGTGATGGCAGACACTACATACGATGACCTAACAACAAAAGGTATGATTCGACCTATGTTATTCCTAAAATGAAGCATGGCGGAGGACACGTTATTCCGTGGGGAGTATTTTCTTAAAAAAGTGTCGGTCCGTTATTTGAAATCCACAGCCAGATGAATGATACAATGTATAAGAATATCTTGCAAGCCCATTTTTTGCCTTATCAGAGAAAAAAATTTGGTCGCAACTATTTTACGTAACATGATAACGACATAAATAATGTATGCAAGCCTCGATAAGCAATAGTTTTCGCACAAAAAATTTCGTTTTTGAAATGGTCAGCTCAAACGCCCAACATGAATCCAATAGAAAATCTTTGGAAAGAAGTTAGCAAAAGTTTGCGGAACTATAAATATTCCAACTCAGCCGAAATTTCCAGAAATGTGGAAAAAATGTACCATAGACGATCTTTAACCGTTAATTGTACGAATGTCACGTTGCTGCGCCGCAGTACTTATTACTAAAACTAATAAAATAGTAATACAATAAAATAGTACTTGTAAATGTTGTTGATCACTGTAATTTTCTATTACAATACCACTTTTTTACAAAGTTGTGAAAGTGGCCGTGAACTTTTAAGAACATGTGTTTTCTTTTATACTTAATTTTGTTAATTAAATTTATTGATATTTACAAGTTCTTCTATACGTAAGTTCCTAACTAATATGTCAATAAAATGCATAAGTATCGCTTTGAGATTCCTCTTCATATGGGTATATTTACAAATTAACTGAAAAATTTTTGCTGGCCGGAAACTTTTGACCGCCACTGTATATATTATATAATGGGGGAATTTAGTTTAGCAAGAAAATGCCTAACTAGTTGAAATATTTATTTCAGCAATTTATACTAGCAGATAGAAATATACTTGAATACTTTTCTTTAGCCCTGTAGTTTACCTAGTACCTTTATTACAAGGTTTTTTTTTTTTTTTTTTTTTTTTTTTTTTTTTTTTTTTTTTTTTTTTTTTTGGCTAAAATTTAGTTCAAACAAAAATAATCTTTAAACTACTTAAATCACATTTCCAGAAATTATCATCCATAGGCGACCCTGTATCCAATTCTTTGCGTGACCTTTTTTATCATTTTATCTATATTCTATAGCCATTTCTTAATAAACTGAGTGCACGCTGTAAAAAAAATTCAAGAGGTTACTAAAAAATTTTTAGTAAATTTGTATTTTACAGAATTTTTTAGTAACCACTACAAACTTTTTTTTGCAAGTGAAACAAGTATTTCTTTTGTAAACTGGACAAAAGAATTTTTTGTATAACTAACTTAAAAATTTTTAGTATGAGCCACCAAGTAAATTTTAGTAATAGCTTCAAAATTATTTTTAATAACCCTTACGTGCGCCCGAAGGGCAGGAGCTTCCTTCGAACTGCATCCAGACTTCTGAAGCGGAAGATTTTCGGCAAAACCGCAATAGAAGGAAGCACAAGATTGCTACCTGCTCCGACAGGATTTTCATAATCCCTTTATTAACGAGTACTTACACTACATACATTCGGGGCGTATGTGGCGGTGGTCAGTATTGAACCCGGGACCTTTTAGCCTGGAGTCCGTTACTATAACCACTATGCTATGAAGGCCACACTAAGATTTTTAGTAATAGCTATTAAAAATATAAAACTATTAACTCTTATTCGTTGCTAACTTTTTTCTAGTAATTCTTACAGATTTTCTTGTAACCAACTAAGATTACTAAAAAATTTTTAGTACTTTGAGTAGAATATACTATTTGAAAATTCTGTGTGTTTTTTCGGTACTTCTAGGTTATCCCGTTGACCAAAATACAATCGCCAAATTATAAGATTAAATGCCAATAATGGATGATCGTGAATGTCAATTCAATGACATTAAATACGATACACGTGTTTAAAACGTCACTAAGTGATTTTTATTTCGATTTTTATTTGTAATTTTATTAATATTCTACTAATTATTTGTTTTTGTGTTTGTTATTTAAAATAAAAATTACGTCAATTTGTATAATTTGGCTATTAGTTTGGCGATTCGTATAATTTGACGAAATCGTCGACGGGATAATTACCGTTTTTTCTTGAACTCGTTGACATAAGGTTTTGTGCTGTCGGCTCTTTCGACTATATTTAAATTTGTTTTTGAGTGAATAATTTTTTTGTAGTTTTAATACTTTTTTTTGTCATCGTGGCAATAGAAGTATTCCATTTCTAGATATTAAGCATGGACCAATCATAAAACGAATATGTTGCGGAAATCAACGAATAAAAATATTTAGACATACTTCAGATTTCCCGCTCTTTATCGAGGACAACAACTATTTTCCAAATAGTTAATAAAAATGGAAATAAAAAATAGCTAGATGGACACATCTATATATAGGCAATTCTTCGGCGAGTACTTGCGGGTTTTTTTTTTTTTTTTTTTTTTTTTTTTTTTTTTTTTTTTCCACGATACGTTGATGACATTTGTGTTTATCGCGAGCTTTTTGACAAAAATTTGCTTTTTTTCGAGATTTTTTGACGAAGTTCGTTTCTTATCGCGATCTTTTAACAGAAAACTATGTTTCCCCCGTTGATCCTTTGACAACATTTGAGTTTTTTCCGCGATTCTTTGACGAAATTCGTTCTTTTTCTTACAATACGTTGGGAAGTTTCGCATTTTTTTTAATCCTTTGACGAAAGCTGCGTTCTTTTTTCATGATCCTTTGATGAAATTTGCATTTTTAACAGATTCTTTGGAGAAAATCTCGCTCTTTTGATGAATTTCGTGTTGTTTTCGCGATCATTTGGCAAAATTTGCATTTTTTTCGCGACCCTTTGACGAAATTTGCGTTTATTTCCTTTAAAATATTTTTAAAAAATTTGCACCTTTCACGATTCCATGACGAAATTGGCTTTTTCTGCATTAATTTAAAGAATTTCGTTTTTTTTTCACCATCCTTTTGATAAAATTCGCATTTTTGCGATTCTTTGAAAAAATTCAAGTATTTTTTGTCGAAATTTGTAGACATGACCAATTTCTTAAATTTTTCAAAAATTAGGAACAGAAATCCATGAAAATTTATGAAATTTCTTTCCCGTGAGCAATTGATGAAATTTAGAGTTTTGTCGTACCCGATTGGTGAAGCTCGCTATTTAAAACTTTAAGGACTATTACATTCGTAGAAAATTTCCAGTATTTTTTATTCCTTGAAAACGAATACTTCTTTCCCCATCACTTTTATTTCCTTAAAAATGAATTATTTTTCTCCAGCATTTTTTGCTTTCGTAATTATATAAATACGTATCACTTATAGTCGATGTTCAGTCCGTCCGTCTGTATGTCCGTTTGCATAGAACAATGCGAAAACTAGTCAACCGATTCGTTTGAAATTTAAAATGTGTAATTGTTGCATAGTTTTGTTGAAGCATTTTAAATTTTATAAAAATCGGATGTATAGTTCAATTACAGGAACAATCAAAATATTCTGTTACGATACGGCTTTTTGTATGGATTTTTCTGGGAAAAATCGAACTGCAGTGAAATCTGTGGAGAAAAAAATTCCAGTCTGAATCATTTTATTGTCTTAAACAGGAACATTTCATGGTCGTAACCGAAAGAACACATACATATTACACCTGGCCACCTGCCTGAAATGGAATACTTTTAGTCTGTAGCAATTTCGCTTTACATTGAAGTTGACATGGAATAATAAGTAAAGTAAAACGAACGGTCATCTAGATAATGATATAGTTCATAAAAAAAATTTCCCTCTAGAGTGGAATGGAAAATAGCATACTTAACTGCAGCAGCTTATCTTTAGTAATGTATTATGTGCAGAAATTTTTACTTGTTATGAATCCTTGAGTTAATTGCATGCTATTTTTCTTTTTCTTCTTCTTTATATACATATATATCCGATTCAGAATGAAAAAATTATTGTACTTTACTTTATTAGGTGTTCAGTACTCATTTACAGAAATATTCCTAACTAAGACGAAATCGCTAGAGAAAAAGCCGGACTTAGTCTTATAAACCGCTCCGTGTAAAGTTAAAAAATTGTGCCCGTATCGTAGGCGTGTGCCCGTATCGTATCGTATGAGATCTTTCCATGTTACCTTATTAAATTAAAGCACATTATTATTATTTCAAAATTCTCTAATAATATGATGTCTTCAAAACTCGTTTTATAAAAATTAAGAGAGTTTATAAGATTTCTTTGAAGTAGAATACCAGTGTGGTGACTATTTTTCTTCGGTTTTATTCTACGGCATTTATATCTGTATGTTTAAAACAGATATTGAATTTTATTTGTTCTCGAATTTATGAACATTACTCTTCTCGTCATTTCTTCTCATAATCAACAGATGACAGCACTAAACATCTCTGTGCGCAAAACTCAATAATCGGTAACGGCGGGCGTTTGGAGGCGCTGATCCGCAGCCAACTTCAGTACTAGGCATTAAAGCTTTTGCTTGTTATGGCAATGGTTTAAGACTGAGTTCATGACGTCAGATCATGATCTCTGCCGACCCAATCTTGTAAGAAAGCCGTCCTGACAAGGGCTTTACAAACAAAAGCTGTTTCTGCCGATTGGATCGGCGTTAAATTACGTGATATGATGTCGTGAACTCCGTCCTAACGACCAGGAGCTTTCTTGGCCTGGTTGATAAAGTTCCCCGTGGCTGATCGCAGCCTTCGGTACAGGAAAATCGTCTCTTTAATGTCCCTCCAACTCATTCTAAAGTGCCATTGAAATAATTTTTTATTGTAAATGCGTTTGAAATCATTGGATATTCAAATTGGGGTAAATTTTATTTGGAAATTTAACGCAAAATACAATATCACATAAAATCTCAAATTCTTAAAAAAAAAAAAAAATCATTACTAACAAATTAAAAATTACATGTAATGCGATGTGTACAAATGAGATTTTCCTGAAGGAAGAAGTTATATCTTTCCTCCACCAGATGGCGTATTCGAACGCTTGAATCGGAATATCTCCGGAAAAGATTTCTGTGGCTCCTTAGGGGTCAATGCTCTTTTTTCACCATTGATAACACAAAATCTCAAATCTTCCGGGATGTCCCCGGACCATCTCTTAAATTAAACATTGGTTAACTAGTTGATTCACGGTTGAAATCAAAGTCGAGAAACCTTGGATTGGGAAATCTAATCGGCCATTTAATAGGCCGAATTGTTGGAATTCACCAATAACTTCAGAGCCGCGACTGCTCGACCTTGGGCTGTTTAACCAGAAGTTGAAAATATTTAGCTGATTAACTAAAGCAATCGCATGACCTAGTAATCACCTCTGCAAATTCTATCCTGGCTTGACGTCATCTTTATCTGTTTTTTTTTTTTTTTCAATAACGAAATTAAAGGAGTATTGAACATGCATGCTTATCATGTTTAACTTTTAAATAAAACATCCTTACAAATAAATTTGGAATTACCGCTTTGATTCGATGATTTTGTTCGTTCACAAAACTATGTTTTGCGTTATAATAAAATACGTAAATAAAAAGAATATTGCCCAGTTAAACTGATGGCATTGAGGTCACAGGCTACGCATACTAATTGTACATTACAGCCTTGTATTTTCGTTAATTCCGTTCGAAAAAAAAAATAATAATAAAGCGGAAACAGCTCTCCCCTTTCTCCTTTTTTATACTTAATCATTGAACTTCCTAAACTATCAAGTACATGCTTTATCATATTAAAAAATCTATATCCAAAATTCAGAGCAAATCGGATAATTCTTAATAAAAACCCATTTAGCATTTATATAATTTAAGAGGAGTTATTCCCCTCTTTTATACTTAACCATTAAACTTCCAAAACTATTCAGAGATTTAAACGAAATCTGACAATTCTGATTGAAAAAGCCATTTATGCAAGTTAAGGGGAGGGGCATTAGAACCCCCGTTCCCCCTGTTTATACTTATTCAATGAACACCTAATAACAGTCACGGAATCTCCTCATCAGAATGATCCTACATCTAAATTTTGAACGAAAACTGTTAATTCTGCATGAAAATCCCGTTTATATCAATTAAGGGGAGGGGCATGAGCCCCCTGTTCCCCCTGCTTATACTTATTCAATGAACTCCTAATAACAGCCACGGTATCGTTTCATCCGAATGATCCTATATCTAAATTTTGAACGAAAACTGTTAATTCTGCATGAAAATCCCGTTTATATCAATTAAGGGGAGGGGCATGAGTCCCCCGTTCCCCCTTTTATACATATCGAATGAATTCCAAAAACTAATCAGGGAAGGGCCGTATCAGGATATACCAATATACAAAATTTCAAGTGGATCCGATATTGAGTTATCGGATCATATTTATTATCATGAGTTATCACGTTACGCACGAACACACATACATACAGAACGGACGGGCACTTAAGCTCTCAGGCTATGATAGCCTGTGAGCTAAAAACAGTTACTGTCAACTGGGGTATCTTTGGCCCAAGGACGAAAAAATATTAAATTTGCTATATTGTCTACATCACTTGGGTTATCAATAAAAATGTGCCCTCAAAATACAGGCGGTAACATTAGTTTTAGACTAGCAAATAATTCGCCATGTTTCCACTGGGGCAGATCCAGTCAAAAAAAAAAAAATATGTGAAGGCAGTGAGAATTTATAGCTTTTACAATTTCCGTGTGCCAAGCTGTAAATTAATTCATTTGGACCTTGGTAGTAGTAAATACGTGTTATTATAATCTCATTAGTGTAGATCAAGGCTTAATGAAGGATAATGCGTTGTCTTTCCTGAGATAAAAAGTAAAAGTGTTTTTCTAGATGGGGTAACTTTGGACCCATTATTCGGTAATATTGGTCTGACCAATTATTTGTTTTGAGTATACTTCCTGTCAATGCATAAAAAATGTTATATTTCAAGGGGAGCTTTTTTGTTAAATTTAAACCAGGGTTGGAAAAAAATCATGATTTTTTTTAAATCGGATTTATTTGATTTAAATCAGATTTTTTTTATTTAAATCGGATTTATTTGATTTTTTTAGAATCCTATTTTTAATTATTGTGCTTTTATGTTTTTGCAATACATGGAGCAGTTTTTTTTATAATAAATAACTAAAAAAGGATAAATAATATTTATAATTTATAAAAATAATATAAGAAATAATTAAATAGCTGCGAAAATACTATATACTACTATATACTAGTTACTGATTGGTACTAAAAATTAAACATCAAGGCCTTCATCTAAAGCCATTCTATTATTTTGTAACTGAATTGTGCCCACTAAATAAGAAATAAATTTAAATATGTTGTAAATGAATAGAAAATGGTAATATTTAAAAAAACAAATTTAAATATTCTTTTAGTGCAAGCTATTTATTAAGGGTGTTCTCAACTGCTCCGCTCAACAAGCGCAAAATGATTTGGCACATTTATAAATTCATTTTTTAACGGAAAGCTATAAAATTGGAAGGCCTGACTATGGAAACGATTTTGAATCGAACTTAATTTTCCATTTTATAATTGTTAAATTACCTAAGCTCTTTCGATCACGTGATCATCCGTTTTTCTCCTGCTTTTCGACCAGTTTTTCTATTTTCGTCGGGAAATGTGTTCAAAAACATCAACTTTGAAGGCTTGTATTTTTTTTAAAAACAGAAAATTGAGTGTAATTAGACAGTTTCTGAATAACAACACCTGCTATTTTCATGCATTTCCAAACAAAAATAAATTAATGCATGCGTCACAAAGTGGCCCTTTTTGATTTAAGAACACCCTTAAGGGATAAAAATAGCAATTAATTCAATATTTTTTTAAGCAAATAGGAATAAATCAGGGATTAATTGTTTGAACAGAAACACTAATTTAAAAGCTATGTCTACTCATAATTTATTACGAAGGCTTGAATGAACTAGTCCAAAAGAAGAAAGTTGTCTTTCTACCCCAGCAGATGAAGCCACGGCTATTGTTAATTGGTAAATAAATTCAATTTCAGTATCGCTGATTCTCGCTTTACCTCCCATTACATAAAAGGACTTCCACTAGTCATAATCTGTCATAACATCAGAAACTTTTTTCTCAAGCTATGGTAATTTTTGAAATGGGACATTTTTTGCTTGAAAATGTGCTACAGTGATGCTACAGCCAGTGCTACAGAAGATTTGGACAATTTTCTTTAATGAATGGCAAACCTTCATTATTTTCTCTACAATAAGTGAAATTTCATTTCGATTTAAAACAGAGGGACGTAATAAAACTCCAGAAAAATGACAGACAATAGATTGTTCATATCTAGCTTTAAATTTTGTAATTCTATCATTATCTAATACATTTTCTAACTTTTTATCCAAATTTTCCTTTGATATATGTATTCATGTGATATTGCAAAAAGTTGATTTAAATCAAAGGATTTTTTTAAAAAATCAGTTGATTTAAATCTAGATTTAAATTTTGATTTAAATCAGTTGATTTAAAAATATATATGTTTATGAAAACAGAAAATTGTGCTAATACAAACAATAATTTTGGTGAAAATTCAACCAGCGTATTAATTCAACTGAACCAAACAAGAAAACTGTTGGCAAAGATGACCGCAGAGTTGCAAATTTTGTGCTTGTGCTGTTCTAGACAGTCCAAATTAAGCAATTGCCGTAAGTTTTGTAATAATTTTTTTTATTAAAATATATGGTAATTTACTTTTTTTAGCATGTTTCACTTTTCACACTCTCTCCTCTGTCTTTTTCAATAGGGTAAAATTGGTCCACGTCATATTGTAGGCTCAATGACATTCGTTTCAACACTTCATTTACATTGGCACAAAACTTTCAAAACACTTTATAATAATAATAAAAAAAAATCATTCTTGACAAATTTATAATAAGGGTGTGGTTCCATACATTCTTAACAAACACAAACAAACAAAAAATAAAATAAAATAAAATAAAATAAATAAAAAATAAATAAATATTTAAATAATAATAATAATAATAAATAATAAAAAAATAATAATACGATACTAAATTTTTACATAAAATAAGAGAATGGAGATGCTGAACAGACTTGAAACAGAGAAATTTGGGCCAAAGTTACTCCAACTGACAGTACTTAATATAAATAAATATATATACCGGGTGTCCTGAAAAGGACTGAACGATTTTAAAAATCAATAACTTGCAAACTTTTACAGATATTTAAAAAATTCTTGCACGAGAATCATCTCAAAGGTCAAAAGTTTTTTTTCCTGCGATTCTGGATTTTAGTTCGAATTACAAACAATAGATGGCGCTGAGAGCGCTAGGTGCGGTGTTGAGATGGATATTGACGTCACTTGGTACTGAAGCAAAATAAGGAGTTTAAGGCTGTGGAGTGGGTCTCGTTTGACAATGCAATCTTGCTCTTAGGGCCCGATTTTGAACTTTTGTTTATTTGTTTTTATTGAACAACATACATTTGACCTGTGCACTCGACATAAAGCCCGATTTTGGACTCAGTCGGTATAATTTCAATGAAATGTGTTGTTGTCATGGATATAATAAATCCTTTTATATAATAGCAGCGATTGGAAACTGGAAATGAATTTAACGAACAGCATACGAGTTTTGCAGACGATTTTACATTTAAAAAAGCCGTATTTTCTCGGATTAAATTACTTTTTATCATCTAATTTAAAGAATACTTTGTGCATCATATTTTAAAATAAAGTGAAACGATTTAGTAGTTTTTTTTTTTTTTTTTTTTTTTTTTTTTTTTTTTTGTTAAAATTAATCAATTTTGCTATTTTAAAAAATTTGTTATATTCTAAGAAATGCTAGTTTGTTTTAAAGAAGTTCTTTAGTAGAGTTTTATGTATGTTGTAAAAAATTTGCGGAAATGGTTTATTCTTTAGAACAAAGAATATTCATAGTATAAACATTGAAAATTTGGTGCAACAGCTGTTGCACTCTTTTGTAAAAATACCCAAATACAAAATTTATTACGATTATGCATATTAAATTCATGGTAATAGGGAAATAATACTACCTCCACCTTAAATGAGCTATAATCATAATGACAACCTAGAATCATCACCTATCACTGGATATCATTGAATTAATCACGCAGAATAGGTTTTAATAGAATGAAGAAAATATTTATTAATGTCCTTTTAAGCTTTGATTCGCTTTTCATAAAACTTTAAATGAGTAACGAAAATTCTGCAACGAGTATATATATTATAATTCAAAGCATTCTGTTGGGTAGTTTCTGCGCTATTATGTGCGGACAGATAAAAGAACATTCCAGATGACGAATATAGGAGCTACATATATAATTATCCTCACAGAACATAATGTAATGGCATAGTTCTGAGTGTCTGTGTAAATGAATCATGAATTATGCATAGTTTGTTTACAATACCCAACACGGCATAATAAATCTTATTAACATAAATCACTTACAGACCAATTCAATTATTTCAACGCAAGTTAGAGTTTGGAAAGACAGACAGGCAGACGTCTAACTAAAAAGAAATCATAAATTTTTTTAACTATGTTGTAAGCGTTAAAAACACATGTTAAGTTGAAATTTGACATTTAGCAATTTATTTAAAAAAAAACGGAAGCATATTTGAACTCTTTTGTATAGCCCTGTACTTTTCCTACTATCTTTAAATACACGCCATTTATCTAGCTAAAATCTATTTAAAACCGAAACATGCTTTAAACTAATGAAATCACACTTCCAGAGATTACCATCCAGAGCCGGCTATTAATCCAATTTTTGAGTGCTTCTGTATATCATTTCATTTCTATTCTTTAAACATATCGTAATGTACTTAAAGCTGTTCAACGTAAAAAAAATGCATAACTCATTTACAAACCACCTAATATATTTACTTACACACTTAGTAAGGAGTGCGAATTCTTTTGTGTAGCCCTGTATATGATTTGCACCAATTATATACACAGCGTAACATGCAAAAATGTACTGAAACTTTAAAAAAAATCATACCAAAACTTAAAACTTCAAGCAATTATCGTTAGCGCACAGCATTTTTGATGCAGCATAGTTTCCGAAATCTTCTGTGTGTCCCTGTAAATATTTCATATTTTCTATTACATAGTAAGAAATTCGTAGTAAACCTAAGTAACTTATAACAATTTTATTATATGTGTAACAAAATTAAAATATGCCGCTAAGTATGTTTCCTTCTATACCGTTATGTTACATAATTATTTTGTGTGGCCCTGTAAATGAATAATAACTATTCTTTGTGCAGCATATTCTACATCATTTGTATTTCAATTTAATTCATAAATGCATGTTAATTTCATTATGTTCGGACGGGTGTAATATCATTAAAAAGCACTTGAAGCTATTTCCCCGTCGGCCATAATGTAACGGAATACTTTTGACTGTCCCTGTATTGGAAATACACATCCGATATTCATAAAATTTGAAATAACTGGATAAAATTCTTCAATAAATATGTATTTAAAATTTCAAACGATTCGACAGAGTAATTTTTGCACTGTTATATGCGGACAGACAGACGGACGGGCGCACCAGAGACGAGTATAGGTGATATGTATTTATATAATTTCTTATGTATCTAAAAAACAGCTAAATTTAAAAGCGCATGCCGAAATTGAAAACACATTTCCAGCAGTTATTACTTAAAGACAGTACAGTAACCGGTTTCTTTTTGTGTGCCTTTGTAAATGAACGTTAAATGCTATAAATACCAAATACTCTATTCTATCATAATCATCTTATACTTAAATTCAGTGATTTATATCAGTTTCAATACATTTGAAATAGTGTCTTTCATTAATATACACTGCAAGTGATTTTCCCCCATAGACTATGATGTGATGCAATCTTTTCGGTGTACCTGTAAATTAACTGTTAATCCCACATACTTAAAATACAATACAGGACATGACTAGGTGACATAAAAAAAGTTTAAAAGATACCCAGATAAATAAATAGATAAATAAGATATCCTGTTCTCAAAATACTTACATTCTTGGAATGTAAAAAAAATAAAAAATAAAAAATAAAATAAAATAAAATAAAATAAAGTCGGTAATTCGAACGTTGTTGTTTCACGCATTTCGATTTCAAAGGAGTCGTACCCATGAAAATAATATTTTTCTCTATTATTGCGCTGACGCCAGCAAAATCAAAATTATATGGATTGCATTCAAAACCGGACGGTAAAAGCAAAAGTTCATTTTTGAATAAGATCCACTCCATAGCTTTAACCTCCTTATTTTGCTTCAGTGCCAAGTGACGTCAATATCCGTCTCAATACAGCACCCAGCGCTCTCAGCGCCATCTATTGTTTGTAATTCGAACTAAAATCCAGAATCGCAGGAAAAAAACTTTTGACCTTTTAGATGACTCTAGTGCAAGATTTTTTTAAATATCTGTAAAAGTTTGCAAGTTATTGATTTTTAAAATCGTTCAGTCCTTTTCAGGACACCCGGTATATACTATATATTTTAAAAGAGGACCGAAAACATTCTTAATTTAGTAGCGAAATTATAAATAAAATCATCTGAAAAGTATCTTTTTAAAACAAAACAAAAAATATATTTCAAGTATACGAAGTATATAATTAAAAAAATTATTATCATTTTACTATAAACAATTGACCACATATGTGCAATACTTAAAAAAAATTCATGAATGAAACAAATATAAACGGTGTGGTGAGAGAATTGAAATCGAATGAAATTTCTTTTTCTTTTTATTATTCTTTAAAAAGAGGATCGATAAATCATATTACCGATTTGGGACCTTATTTCTATTTGGATTCACTAGATAGCGCCAGCAGAAATATTCAGTAATGCTAAAAGCATTGACTTCATCACAAATGAATGCACCTTTCGTTTCATAGAGCTAAAATTTTCAAAAAGAAAGCGAAAAATTCAAGTGACACATACTTTTATAATAACATTTTTCATAATTAACGTCTCGTTTAATTAATAAATACGGTGTAAGAGAGAGGAGGGGGAAATAATGTTAAAATTTGGCCATGCAGTTTTTACCGATAGGTGGTGACACCATAGATGGAACAGTGTTAAAAATCTGTACCATTTGCTGCATCGCCGCTCCACTTCATTGCTTTTATATAATATCTCTATTCTGACCAATAAGAAAGCTCCATAAGACAAGAAAGTAACCTCTTACGTTGAGCGTTGAAATGACGCTGCAGCAAACAGTATATATTTTAAACAGTGTTGGCTGTCGATAGATGCTTCTATAATAGGTTCTGTAATATATCATATTTTGATACTGTCCTTTTAACTGTTGTTGTGAATTCTAAGACGGCAGATATAGCATTTCCTTTTAAAAAACAAAAGTATTATCACGTAAATTTAAAAAGAGAAAGAAAATTTTAGTGAAAATTACATCTGATTTAAACGATACATTTAAATGTTTTAATTATTTTTTTTCTTATATCTCGGTTTGAAAAATACCAAGAGACAAAAACTCTGTTATTTTTCCTGTTTAACTGATCTTATTAAATCAAACATGTAAATAGTCAGTAGACGTTTAACAGTTTCTGATTCAACCTTAAAATCCCTTAATCAAAGGGAAATGAATGGAAACACGTTTACAAAAAAATTGCTCATTAATATATATATATATATATATATATATACACAGGGTGGTCATAAAAAAAACTTTGCCGATATATGGAGCCAGTCCACTCAACCGATCGAAATGAAATTTCAGATATAGATATTCAGAGATATGAGCTCGAGATTCTCTGAACGACAACAAAATGGCGCTCACGGTTACGGTTATAGTTACAGAAACTCGAAAATTTCCAATGGCAACACCCATTTTTTTTCATTGCAAGATGCTCAGCGCATGCGAAAACCTTAAAGAGCGTTGGAACCGTACGTGTATCGCAAGAAACGGACATGTTATGCACGCACAAAAAACCATGTGGTATGTAGAACCCACACCCATGTGGAAAATGTGTAATCAAAATAAAAGTTTTAATTTCTCCGATCTGTATTGTAGTCAGAGATTAGTGTACTGACTCTGTGTCATATGCAAATTTCCTACTTGTGCCCCATTCGAGATTTTTCTATGGGGGGGAGGATTCGCAGAACAGTTTTTTGTGCGTGCAAAACATGTCCGTTTCTTGCGATACCCGTACAGTTCCAACGCTCCTTAGGGTTTTCGCATGCGCTGAGCATTTTGCGATGAAAAAAAAATGGGTGTTGCCATTGGAAATTTTCGAGTTTCTGTAACTATAACCGTAACTGTGAGCGCCATTTTGTTGCCGTTCACAGAATCTCGAGTTCATAACTCTGAATAGCTATATCTGCAATTTCACCTCGATCGGTTGAGCGGACTGGCCGCTAGAGCTCCATATATCGGCAAAGTTTTTTTATGACCACCCTGTATATATATATATATAGTTCAATGTTTCGCAATATAGTAAAAGTTGATCTAATTAGCGTGTTTTTAGAGTGTGGTGTCTTAACAGAGGTTTACGAGCCTAGTTCGTGGGGGTCAGAGCGCCAAGTTTTATTTAAAAAAATGATTTCAAGGTCATTCAGCAGTTGTGGCAATCTTAGTAAAAAGCCCATCCACCGCGACAAGGTGTTGCCACATCGGATGGGGTCGGTTTTTAATTGTCCTGAGGCCAAAAACCGTAGAAAAAGCAAAAACAAATCGGTTTTTAATTGTCCTGAGGCCAAAAACCGGATAAAAAGCAATGGATTCAGGGTTGTAAAAATCTTGGCCCAGCCGAACAGATTGTCACCACTAAATTTTATAGCTTTTCTTCGCTTAAATTTTATTAGCATTCTTGCAAAAAATTAAGACGAAAAATAACTACAAAAATTTAGTGGTGAAAGACTTCCCGCTGGCGCCTTGATTTTTACATCCCTGAACGAAGAAATTGGTTTTTAACTGTCCTGAGGCCAAAAACCACATAAAAAGCCCAAACAAATCGGTTTTTAACTGTCCTGAGGCCAAAAACCGGATAAAAAGCAGTAGGTACAGGGTTGTAAAAATCTAGGCCCCAGCGAACAGATTGTCACCACTAAATTTTATAGCTTTTCTTCGCTTAAATTTTATAGCATTCTTGCAAAAAATTTAGACGAAAAATAACTATAAAAATTTAGTGGTGAAAGACTGCCCACTGGTGCCTTGATTTTTACATCCCTGAACGAAAAAATTGGTTTTTAATTGCCTGAGGCCAAAAACCACATAAAAAGCCCAAATAAATCGGTTTTTAATTGTCCTGAGGCCAAAAACCGGATAAAAAGCAATGGATACAGGGTTGTAAAAATGGAGGCCCAGCGAACAGATTGTCACCACTAAATTTTATAGCTTTTCTTCGCTTAAATTTTATTAGCATTCTTGCAAAAAATTAAGACGAAAAATACCTATAAAAATTTAGTGGTGAAAGACTTCCCGCTGTTGCCTTGATTTTTATATCCCTGAACGAAGAAATTGGTTTTTAACTGTCCTGAGGCCAAAAACCACATAAAAAGCCCAAACAAATCGGTTTTTAATTGTCCTGCGCCAAAAACCGGATAAAAAGCAGTGGATACAGGGTTGTAAAAATCTAGGCCCTAGCGAACAGATTGTCGCCACTAAACTTTATAGCTTTTCTTCGCTTAAATTTTATTAGCATTCTTGCAAAAAATTAAGACGAAAAATACCTATAAAAATTTAGTGGTGAAATACTTCCCACTGGTGCCTTGATTTTTACATCCCTGAACGAAGAAATTGGTTTTTAACTGTCCTGAGGCCAAAAACCACATAAAAAGCCCAAAGAAATCGGTTTTTAATTGTCCTGAGGCCAAAAACCGGATAAAAAGCAGTGGATACAGAGTTGTAAAAATCTAGGCCCCAGCGAACAGATTGTCACCACTAAATTTTATAGCTTTTCTTCGCTTAAATTTTACAGCATTCTTGCAAAAAATTTAGACGAAAAATAACTATAAAAATTTAGTGGTGAAAGACTTCCCGCTGGTGCCTTGATTTTTACATCCAAGAACGAAGAAATTGGTTTTTAACTGTCCTGAGGCCAAAAACCACATAAAAAGCCCAAACAAATCGGTTTTTAATTGTCCTGAGGCCAAAAACCGGATAAAAAGCAGTGGATACAGGGTTGTAAAAATCTAGGTCCCAGCGAACAGATTGTCACCACTAAATTTTATAGCTTTTCTTCGCTTAAATTTTATAGCATTCTTGCAAAAAATTTAGACGAAAAATAACTATAAAAATTTAGTGTTGAAAGACTTCCCGCTGGTGCTTTGATTTTTACATCCCTGAACGAAGAAATTGGTTTTTAATTGTCTTAAGGCCAAAAACCACATAAAAAGCACAAATAAATCGGTTTTTAATTGTCCTGAGGCCAAAAACCGCGGAAAAAGCCTTTTCGTCATACTGCTGCCTTACAGTTTTTTTCTGAGTACCTATATTGTTAAATCACTAAAAATCCACATTTAAACACACAATGAATAAGGCAATTGGAACTTAATAATACGTTTACGTTTCGTGAATATTAGGACTCACATTACCAGTGCATAAAAATCAATATATAAAATCAGTATCTCTCCCAATTACATACAAAAACCTTAGGGTTTTCACCTTTCTTGTAGTTGGAGGAATACCGATTTTATACAATGATATTATACACTGATAATGTGAGTCCTAGTACTCACAAAACGTATATGTCTTATTGTGTTAGTATGGCTTTATTTATTGTATATTTAAACATTGATTTTTAGTGATTTAGTTTTTCATACGAGTTATTATTTGCTGCACTGTTGATTTGCTTGCTGCCAGATTATTGTTTAAAAATAGAATGAACCCTCTGACGATGATTTATATATTTTTAGTCTTCGAATTGATTCTCTGGGGAAAGAAGGATTATACGAGGAGAAAACTTTTACGAAAATGTATGAATATTTTAAAAGGTATGCATGTGAAAAGACAATTAATATTATCGCGGTTTTATTATTTATTTATGCGTCTGATAATGATGGAATTGTGAATGCTGCAAAAAAAATTCACATTAAAATAACAGTTTCTGTAAAGATCTATAAATTATTATGGAGATAATATTGTTATCTTTTGAGCTGCAAGGAAAATTCAGAACAGTAAGCCAAAATAAAAATGTTTTTAATGCATAAAACATCATAATTTTGAAGCATAGTAAGCCAAATAAGATGATTGTATGATTAATTCATATAAAACAGAACACAATTAATAATAATTTAGATATTTACAGAAAAATGGCCGAATGAGATATCTAAATTAAACTTATACTTACTTTATGCTGCTATATATATATATATATAAAAAAAAAAAAAAAAAAAAAAAAAAAAGGAAAACAAGTAAACAGGAAGTAGAATTTCATATCTGGTTCGAAAATAATTTTTAAAAGATGCAATTATGTACACGCAAAAAAATTATAACTAGCCGTTACCGACAAAAAATATCGAAAAACCTTCTCGAGTGGCTATTGACCATAGTTTCGATTATTCTAAGTGTTATTTATTCTATTCAGAATACTGTAACATCATTCTGTTGACATCATTTCAATTCACTCCCCCCCCTTTTTTTTCTTGGAGATCCGTTCTTAAAAAGTATAAACAGAAACATTAAAAGAGAATTCCTGTGTCTGTCCGTCTGTCACAGCTATTTTACGCGGGAAGTTCAAATTGAGCTACATAGTTATAGATTATTAACCTAACACAAATATATTTTGGAAAACCTATGAGGATCTAATTATGTTGAAAAAAGAAATATTTTATTTGTATGTCGTGTGAGCTATAGCGTGAAAGCTTTCGCACCGTCGAACTCAACAATGCATTTCTTGAAATTGTAGGTATTAGATTTTCAGAGTATTGTCGAAAATGTAACGCATAAATGTGCTCCCCCCCCACCTACTCTATTTCTCAATCTACTGATATTTGATATCTCAATTTATCTAAAATGGCTTTATACAATTTTCCAGGAAACTTTGAAATTTTGCAAAAACGAACACGAAATATCTTAAAGTTTTCATTATAAATTCGTGCAAAATTATTCTTTTTTTTTGGGCCTTAAAAATGTTTCTGAATATCCAAATTCTTTAATTTTAATAAAATACTTACATTAGTGAAAAATACACGCAGATTTTTTTAGGTTCTATAATTCTTTATATTAAAAAAAAAGCTCACACGATTTAATTATTTGAATGCTATTCTCCGCCCGTTATATCAAATTTTTTACACATTAAAAAATGTATTTCATTTCTTAAAAAGATAAAAATCTAAAGATTAAAGTTCTTTAAATATTCCCAATAAGTTATTTCTACAAGTGTGTCCAACAGTTTTAAAGAATTCATGCTTCAAAATTTGACCCCCAATATTGAACTATATTTATTTTAATTTATTTATGGTCATGCTGTCATATACACATATGGAATACATTTTAAACAAAAATATCATCCTGCTGTGAGAATACTTAAGTTATATCGTTCCTATCTCTATCTAAAAAAAAAAAAAAAAGACATCAGTTCTGTTGTTGACTAATTACTTCGCATCTAATTGATCGAATGCTACCGTTATGAAGCCTATATTTTATCAATTTGGTATTTTTCAGTTATCGAAATGCCTATTGTCGCCAAATATGAGCTCTAAATACTACTGGATACAGGGACGGTAAACCTGATAATGCACCAATCATTATTTTTTTTTTAATTACACATCAACTGCTCATAAATGTTGATTCATTAGAGTTTAATGGCGCAAGGTCCCTTTTGGGTCATGCTGCGCCAATTACTGCTCATAAATAGTTATAGTATAAGATAAATATAGCACGACACTTCATATTTAAATACGCTATTGTAGTAAAAGTTTTACTCTCGCAACTCATCCTGCAGATAAAAATGAAATAATAATGCGAATTTTTACCTTTATTTTTGGACGATAGCTTAGACAAAGTTTCACACAACACAGTAGTCTGGGAGGTAGCGTCCCATAATTGCAATCAATTTTTTTGACCTGATATTACTTTTACTTAAACAAGAACTTGTAAATATTTTTCTAATTATACAAAAATGTAATCTCATAAAACTGTTAGCATTAAAATGATTCCAATTTATATGGATAATAGAAGTCCAGTATTTTATGCTTTGATATTGTTTACAATAACATAAAATCAATGTAACAGCAACATATCTAAATACATAAATTCATAAAAAATTGTCTAAAAAAAAAAAAAAATTTTAAAAGCATACAAAATATAATCCTGTTTTTTTGTGGGGGAAGGAGGTCTAAAGCTTGGCGTTTTAAAAAAGTTTGCGGACTTAAAAGGGTGCAATATGTTGTAGAATGATAAAACGCTGCAGAAATGAAATTGATGAAATATTGCGATTGTTAATGTGGATATTATGGAAATTTCTTCTAACTTTATGCTTTACATTAATGGTTTGTTTTATGTATAATAAATACAGTCAAACCCCGTTAATACGCGCCCCGCTTAATACGCGAAACCGCTTAATACGCGAATTTTCTTTGGTCCCTTGAAATACTCCTATCTTATGCATATAAAAAGCCCCCTTTAATACGCGAACGGTTAATACGCGAACCCGTTTAAAACACGAAATTTTATCGGTCCCTAGAAAGAAAAACCTACGTTTAATACGCGAATGAGATTAGTTCTAAACATACGAGTTTTTAGATGAAGTATTTTCTCAAGCATTTTATACAACAATTATTTAAACAATTATTTAACTTATGTTTTTTTTATGCAACATTTATTTAGAACCAATTAAATTGAGCATTTCCCCCTCAAAATCACACGCTGACTAGATTTGTACCCCGATCCGAGACTGGCGCAACACTGCCCAATCAAAACTCTCCCAATGAAATCTCATGAGCGAGACGAGGCTAGCGTTAAAGACATTATGTCTGCTTTGAAAAACACCTGTTTTCATTTGGAGAGTATATAAAACCACAATTCAAATTCAAATTCGAATCAAATTCAAACTAAAAAAAAAATTCAATCCAAATTCAAATTTTAAAAAAATGTAGAATTTAGAGATTTTTAACCAGGGCCCTCGCGAAGACGTATTTCGGCCTATCATGAGACGCTAATTAAGAATATGTAAATCAAAAAATAATTGTTATAAAACTTTTTGAAATCAGTAAAAACCTGAGTGTTTTGTCGTGGTTTCGCTCGCTTTCTGTATTCATAGGGTCTAAAAATCAAACTACGCAAAGCAGAAAGTACCTTCAATTCAATATTTTTCTTGCGATTTTAGCCATTTAAAATTATAAATGCAGTCAAAAAGAGAATTAAATTTATAAAGTCATACAAATTTAAAGTTCATGTAAGGCTCATTCGCGGGCGCAGGCTGCGCGAGTCAGCTACTATTTATAAAACGCAAAAATGAAAAGAACTTTTGCCGATAATTAAGAAATGGTGTGACATCCGGCCCCCCTCCCCTAAATTAGAGTGGTAGAACCGATAGATGGAGCATGCACTACAATCGCAGATTAATCACGAGAGTTTTTTCAATCTTTGTTTCATCAGTGCTGTGATATTTTAAAAGAAGAGAGTCGCTTGTCGCTTTCAGTAATATCTAGCCTATGATATCTATCTATGCTTTATAATTTAGTTGAAACTATGGCGGAAGGAGCAAAAACGAAAGGCTCTCTCCATCACTGAGAAGTTAAAAATTATAAATCAATACTTGAAAAAATAATGATTATTTCAATTTTCAGCTTTCAAACGTTCCTTCTTAATAAGCACATGATTAAAATAAATAGAATGTCATTTTATGTCTTAAAAAACGCTAAAAATTGAGAAAAAATGTGTTTTTCCCGCATAGATTGTTATTAGATAGACCACTCGACAAAAATTTGCGACCTTCGGTTAATACGCGAACCCGTTTAATACGCGAATTTTGATCGGACCCCTGATTCGCGTATTAACGAGGTTCGACTGTAAATTGTTTCTGATTCCATACATTAAATAAATTAAATAAAAATTGAGAAAAAAAAATCCTTGTGCGTATGAAACAATAAATGAGTTGTTAAAATTTCTACTGGTACATTCTTGTTTGCTGGTCTCAAATATCGCCCATAGTAATTTCCTTCTTGCGACCATTTTTTTACATGTGCTAAATTAAAAATAGTGTTTTGATGTTGAAATAAAATGGTTTGATATATGATATTATTTATCATTCATCTTTTTTTTTATTGAAATAAGGAAAGTTTATATGTTTTAAATGTTTTAAATGAACTATGTTTATTAATTTTTCGGTACTACTTGGTTATCCCGTGACCAGTTTCGCAAGATTGTACAAATCGGCAAATTTAATAATCGCCAAATTACACATATTGACGAAATTTTTATTTTAAATTATGAAAAAAGTAATTAGTAGAATATTAATAAAAATACAAATAAAAAGGTGAAAAAATTATTTAATGACGTTTTAAAGACGTTTATCGTATTTAATGGTATTGGATGTGACGTTCACGATAATCCGTTATTGGCATTTAATCTTATAGTTTGGCGATAGATTTTTGGTTGACGGGATAACCAAGTAGTACCAATTTTTCTTTACGTCTCATAAATGAAATGAACGGATGAAATAAATAAATATGAGCAAATGAAATAAATACAAAGCTAGAGATGGCGATGGAAATAATGTTAGGTGATTTGAAACCCGGTACTGGCTAACATAAAAATCCGTTTCTCTCTAAGCCTAGGTCATTTCATTAATCTCTCCAAGGCCTCTTAAATATTATTGTTTTAAACCGATAGCTATAGTTAAATTACAGAAACAAAAGCATAATCAAAGATACAAGAGTTTATAATCATTACCCATAATATTTCGATTAATTATAGTGGAACAGATTGCTAAAACATTACGCATAGGTTGAAAATGAGAACAATTATTGCCATATAAAAGCGCTGTCGAAACATGCAATCGTCTGCACAAGTACAGAAAAATATTTACTGTTAGAAAAACTCTGAATGTTAAACCTTTTTCTTTATTTTATTTTCATCTTTAAAATTAAATATGTAGCTCAATTTGAAATATTTCGAATGAATTTAACTTTATTAGCACTAAGAATACAATGTTAATATTATAAGCTGAAACTACTTCCTGTTTACTGAAAAAAAAAATCTAACCGTACTTCTTTTACTCTTTCACTTTACGAGGAAAACAGCAAAACAGTGCAGTCATCCGCTTGCGGAAAGTGCCCTTCTTCTTTGGCTTGTTTCCTTCTTCTACAGGAGCGCTGGATGGAGCATCAATCTGCAAAAGCAAAGGTGTTAGGCCCGCTACACACCAGTGAAACATTGAATGAAAAAAACGTGCGACATGCGACAATTTCACCCTGATAACAAAGAAAAACCAGTTTGACTGCGTCCTGTTGCACGATTTTTGACGCATGTCTCCCAGGTATGTGACGGGCCTTAGGGAGGCCACACACCTGTGAAACATTGAGCGAAAAAACATGAGACATGCGACAATTTCACCCTGATAACGAAGAAAAAACCGGTTTGACTGCGACATGTTGCACGATTTTTGACGCATGTCTAGCTAGTGTGTGGCGTACCTAAGTGTACGTACCTCTTCTTTTAGTTCTTCTTCAGCACTGCTAGCCTCCTGCAATGGCCAAGGAAACGCACTCGCTTCAGGAAGAGACGGCTCCACTGTTTCCAGTTCGACTACCTCCAATGCCGATGCCGGGACGACACGCTGGAAAAGTTCCTGGTCGATCCAGAATCCCTCGTCTTCCTGCGTTTCTTCTTCCCAGCAGTCCTGGAATCGCGGATCAACTGGAACAAGCTGAAAGAAGCAATCAGAAATATCATTAGTGGGCATACTTACGACTGAATCTTCATCGCTTTCAGTTCCATCATCTTCATCACTTTCAGCATTTTCGCATTCTTCATCGCCAATGCGTTGATCTGCCAACATAAAAGAAACTAGAAAAGAAAAACGATTAGCAAGCCAGAATAGCATAAAGTAATACAAAAAGTAAATGAAATCGAATACTTCCATGATTATTGTAGAAATATGAAGCAAAACCACCTCAAATTTGCAGCAAAATTTCAAAAAGTTATAAAAGTGATTGACAATTGATTTCACAAATATATGTTTGATAAATGATTGTTGCCAGATAAATTTAAAATTTTTGACGAATGAGTGTTGCCAGATAGAAAATGCTTTTAATAATAATAATTGTGTGCAACAATGACAAAATGTCAGTATAAGCGAAACAATCAAAATTAATCTTCCTCGTGAAACTGTAAACAAATATAAAGCAACCATTTTTCCTTATTCGCGTTTGTAATGACCGAAAGATGGCGTTGTAATAGACCTGATAATCGTTTGTTTACGTTTGTTTGTTTACGTTCCATGCTGTAGCACTGTAGCATAGAACCAGTTTAAAGAGCTATTTAAAGTGCAGTTTTTTATCTTTTTTATTTAATTATGGGAGATAAATTACAAATATCGACAATTTTAGAATTTGTAGATGCTGGAAAATCTAGTAATTGCTTTAGAGAAGCTGAAGCATGAAAGCATTGTTTTGCTGTCATGCTATTTTGCCATGAGTAAGTCAAATGTATTTTTTTATATTATAGATCTAAACTTTGTGTATAAAATTTTGATTTTAGATAATTTTAATACAAAAAACCCAACGTTGCACGCGTTATAGAACTGTTTATTTATTTATCGGCCTTTTAAACACTGATTTCATGCTCACGGTATCAGTTCTATTTCGTTTTTCAGACTTTGTCCGCGAGAGGGCGTCTATTTCATTTCAAACGCGAATAAAAGATTAAATTTTAGTTTGAATTTTAAGTCTGATTGCGATAATAAAATAATTGTTTCAAACATAAATTTGAAGGATAAAGAATTTTAGAGAGTAAATAATTTGAATTTAATTTCCGGTCTATAAATTAAAATTAAATTTGCTTTATAATAATCCACCCATGCACAATGCATAATTATTTTGTCATTGAAAATGACGTCATTAGAAACAATTTATTTGCTTCTATATGACTCAAATGTTTTAAAGCAATTATGTTAAACCATGTCCGAATCTCCTAATGATAAAATGACTCCGATATTAAAAAAAAAAAAAAAAATCTTAAATGTAAAGAACATTTCTGTCCCTGACAATAAAATATTTCACCATGACTGTGCCAATGTGATGTCATATTCACTAACGTTTAGTTCTGTACATAACCAAGCAGCTTACTATTAATTTCAAAGAGATAATGCTGCTTATTTCTTTTAAAATGTTCGGTATAGATGGATTAATATGTTTCTGAAAATTATTTCTTTTCAACATAATCGTAATGAAAACAATAAAACATTTTTAAAGGATTGGTTTAAATCATTCAATAATTTCGATGTTGAAAATGATACCATTTTCAAAGTAGAAATAGATTTCAGCCCACACAGCTAAAATATTTTATCGTTTTTGTGCCAATAATAGGACGTCATTTTTGCCGGGGTTTATTTCTGTATGTAAAGAGATTAGAGCTGTTAAAGTGCTATTTTACGTAAAAATTTCAAGCAACAAAAATCGCCTGCGTTTCCTCATTTTCTGTGCATTTTTTGTTGGATGTTCGATAAAAGGTTTTTCTGTCATCCAGATTTCAAAGTATTTTATTGGCTATTACTGGCGACTCCCTTTGGTTTCAGGTATCAAAGACGCTCCGACACAAAATCGCTCCTTAATATCCGAGCGATTCCCCTGGAGTTATTATCAGGGCTGCGGAGTCGGAGTCGGAGTCGTGGAGTCGGAGTTGGAGTCGGGCCCATTTTTGAGAAAAAGGAGTCGGAGTCGGAGTCGTAAAAAACAACCCGACTCCGACTCCGACTCCGGCTTTTTTCTTAGACAGTTTGAAGTGAAATTAAACCAATAAAATGCAATTTTAAATCCATAGAAACAATTCTTATTGTTATTTTTGGATTATATCGGACTACCCAAGTTAAAGAATCCCAATAAACTGCCCAGCGTACACAGGAGGTGAAAACTGTTTTTAATTAAAAGCTCTAGTAGATCCCAGATTATTTGCGAACTAATAAAATTTTCATCTTCAATTTTATTTTCTTCTATCTTTATAAGAATAAAGTATTGGATTCTTGAAAAATTTTGATTTCCGGCATTCGTTGGATTTATACGTTTTAGAAAATCTTGAACTGAACATGATTTGATAGTTTTTCGAAAATGTCTGTCAGTGTCTGTCACTTCGTCAGTCTGCATGCGACAAAAATTTTGGAGCGCTCTATCTCAAGAACTAATGGATGGAATTTCACAAAACTTTAGATTTTGTTAGATCTTGATAGAAACTGGATCTGATTAATTTTTGGTGTATATCACTCGACAGGTGGATTTGCTATGCTGCATTATTCACAATTTCCACAGTAGATATATCTTTAAAATTAATGCACGGATTTTTATAAAATATTAGATTCAGTTAGTCCTTGATATAATTAGGTGCTGCAGATTTTTTGGCGCAAATCGCTCAATAGGTGGCGCTGATATACTGCACTGTTCATGATATTGCAACAGCACTAACTCAAAAACAAATGCTCGAATTTTCACCAAACTTTATATTTCATTAGTTTGTAATCTAGATTAGTATAGTTTAGTGTTTGTGTAAATCGCCCTACAGGTAGAGCTGATATGCTGATTTTTTTACGATTTTGAAATAGCTGTGGCTCAATCACTAATGCATGGATGCTCATTAAACTTTAGATTCAGTTAGTATCTGATAGAAATTGATCCTGATTCGTTTTTGGTGTACATCACTCAACATGTAGCGCTGTTATGCAGAATTTTAAAATTTCAGCAATAGCCCTATCCCAGAAATCAATGTACTGTTTTTCACCAAACTTCAAATTCAGTTAGAAGTTTATGTAACTTGTTGACTAGATTTTGGTGTAAATCACATAAGAGGTGGCGCTGCTATGCTGTATTTTTCAGGAAGTATTAAGATGTGTGATATAGAAGAAAGTTCTATGATTAACACATCTGACTATTTTTTTTCCCTTTCCATTGAAATTTTTCTGCTCTGGAGAGCACTAGTTAGCATAAAAATTGTACAAATTTCCCCATTTCGAGGCCACGGATCCGAAATAGTAAAATATCCGTTTTGTTATCTCTTTTAGATTTCGGTAATTTAATTTTTCAGGTTTGTGGTACATAAAATTAAAGAATTTGTAAAACAGAAAATACTTTTTTTTTCCAAAGCTCTAAGAACTGAATACCAAAATAATGACTTTTTGCCTTATTTTTCTTTCGTTCCCTCAAAACTTTAACCAGTATCAACATTAGTATACTAGATACCCAGGAAGCCAGGAGTCGGAGTCGGAGTCGGAGTCATTAAAATTTCCGGAGTCGGAGTTGGAGTCGGAGTCGGAGTCGAAGTCGTTAAAAATTCCGGAGTCGGAGTCGGAGTTGGAGTCGGCCATTTTTCCCACCGACTCCGCAGCCCTGGTTATTATTTTACGTGGAGACGCATGGAATTTGAAGCGACTTTGACCCCTCGTATAATAGCACTTTGATTTCTGCCCTTTTACCTCTTTAAATATGTTTTATAAATAAATAAATAAAAATACGTATTTAATAATATTTATTAACTTTTTCCGAAACAGTGGTCCACGTCGGGCTCACCTTATTTTAATTCCAAACTTACAAACGGCTACAAGAATATTTTAATAAATTTTTACTTTCTTCTATCTTCAATAGAAGAAAGTAATGTAATTGAAAAAAAAATTTTCGACTTCGGATTTCCGGCGGATTTACACGTTTTACGGTTCAGAGATTCCAAAAAACATATTTTTACAAAATGTCTGTCTTTCCGTGTGTCTGTGTGTCCTTGTCTTTTTGTGTCTGTGTGTCCATTGTCCTATGTTACCATTCTACCATTCTACCATCAAAAAGCGTATGAAGATATGCATAGAACTGAACCAAATTTTTTGAGAATGTTTTTGGCTATGGCAAGCAGGTTCTCCTTCAGTTTTAAAATATTCCGCCTTAAGGGGGCGTTGAAATAATATATTTTGTGATTATTTCAATATTGTACCGACTTAAAGTGTATGAGGTTATGCATCAAATTGAACCAATTTATTTGTGCAAGTATATGTTTTACACTTACACAAATTATGTTGTGTATGTTTTTTTCTTGGGGGAGGGGGGGATTTTTATTCGGGCCCTAGGGCCACTTTTTCAACATTCTCCTAATCAATTGGTGTATTTAAAAACATATATATTATTCCAACGAATAATTCATAGTCTAAACTTAATTTTTGATTAATTAAAGGTCTAAAGCTCTATGTGCTAAAACATTTTAACATGTTTTCATGTTAGAGCCCTGGTTTTAACTGTCACTTGGCCCGTCCGGACACCCTATTATAGCTCCCTTAAAACAGGTCCGATTCACTAGCTTTATTTATTTATTTTTTTTTTTTTCAAACAATTTCTTAGGTCTTATAGCTTCTACATGAACGACAAAAAAAATTCTTAGGCTTCAGCTACCACTAATTTTGAATATTAATCGTTTTCTTGGAGCCCTAGAATAGAGATTGCACCGGCTGGGTTCGAGCCAATTTTGATTAACGGTATTCGGGCAGGGTCTGGGCTTAACTTTTTTTTAAGACTCGGGCCGGGTCAGGTCTAATCAGTAATCTTTCCGTGCCGGGTCAGGTCTAATCCGTAATCTTTCCGGGCCGGCCGGGATCGGGCTCACTTTTTTCCTGAAGGATCGAGCTGGCCCGAGTCGGATCTAACTTATTTTTTCCGGACGAAGCCGAGACTGATTTCATCTTTCTAGTCTTCACGGACCAAAATATTCAATCTCGGTTGAATCATCCCGTATGAAAATCATTTTCTAGATGTGGCCAAGTATGTTCAAAAATCAGTAAAATTTGGGTTGGTCCAAAAATTTTTGCAAAAAAAGGCATATATTTTTAAATCGTCATTATTCTACAATTAAACATTAAAATTTATTCTTTTTAAAGAATCGTAGATTTTTATTTTTATTATAATAGAGTTAAATGCATTAAAAAAGAGCCTGCCTGTGACGGAATTTTCTTTTAAACTGAAAATGGAAATTTCTTTTAAACTGTTTATCCGGGCAAAATGGCTACAATAATACGCAAGGAAAATAATAAAAAGAATACTGCCCAGTTAAACTGATGGCATTGAGCTCACAGGCTACGCATACTAATTGCACATTACAGCCTTATATTTTCAAGGGTTATTTTTGATCGAAAGAAAAATCAAAGGAGGGGAAACAGCTCCCTCTTTCTCCCTTTTATACTTAATCATTGAATCCCCTAAACTAATCAGGGACATGCTTTATCATATAAAAAATCTATATCCAAAATTCAGAGCAAATCGGAAAATTCTTAATAAAAACCCATTTATATAATTTAAGAGGAGTTATCCCCCTCTCTTTTATACTTAACCATTAAACTTCCAAAACTATTCAGAGATTTGAACGAAATCTGATTATTCTGCATGAAAAACCCATTTATATAAATTAAGGGGAGGAGCATTAGAACCCCCGTTCCCCCTGTTTATACTTATACAATGAACACCTAATACCAATCACTGAGACGCCTCATTACAATGATCTTATTCCTAAATTTTGAACGAAAACTGATAATTCTGAATGAAAAGCCCATTTATATCAATTAAGATGAGGGGCATGAGCCCCCCGTTCCCCCTCTTATACTTATCGAATGAATTCCAAAAACTAATCAGGGAAGCGCCTTATCAGTATATACCTGTATACAAAATTTCAAGTGAATAGGATACTTTTATCATGAGTTATCGCGTTACACACGTACGAACGTACATACAGAACGGGCGAGCACATAAGCTCTCAGGTTATGATAGCTTGTGAGCTAAAAATGTTTCATACATTCTCACCTGCTCAGAAGGAAGCTTCTCTACAAAAAAAAATTTTCTTTCCAATGCGATGCCGTCTAAGGAAGATTTTACTTTCACATATATCATTTTTTAGATTTTTATGTCTCCATTACATGGAATATGGTTTAATAATATTAATGATAACTGAAACATTTACATACAACAAACAGAGGTTCATTAAAAACATATATATCGCAGCCTGCAATACTTCTACATAAAGATTATAAATATGAAAAAAAGACAAGTTTTTTTTGGACAGTATTCTTTTGTAACAGTACAGTCACAGCAAAAAAAAATCTTTACATTTGCGATTTCAGACTTTTTGTTAAACATCTAGAAATATACATGAAGAATGACTCTGAATCTCCAGATGCATAAACAAAATAGTACAGGTCATATATTTTTGAGAAGACTTTCTTCCAAAATCCAATTGGGGACCATCAACAAATTGAAAAAGAACGAATATCTTTTGATAACCCTACCAAAACTAATGTAGCAAAAGCTGCAGATTATGATTAAGTGGCTTATGGTTATAAACTGTGTTCATTTTTATGCACATAGCATGTATACTCGTAGAGAAATTAAGGTTTTTATAAAAACAAATTTTGCCAAGTTTTTTGCTATAATTTGCAGAGTTCTTAATAAAAAACAATGTTCTTTTCAGAAAATATGAGAAACAACATTGCACATAATACTTTGTAATTAAAATTTAAAAATATTGATAATTGAATGAAAACTGAGCAGGTTTACTAAATAAATTTTCACTGCGCATGCGTCAATTCTATAAAAATTTCATTTGCATATTGTGTAGATATTGTGTTAGATTGTGTTTCATATTGTGTGTGTGTTATATATGGAGCAATTTTTGTTAAAGTTTCAAAATCATACCTATAAAATTCTGAAAATTATCATCGATCCAAATCCGTTATTCCTAAAATGAAGCAAAAACATGAGGATCTGTATCCAAATATTGTTGTACGTGCAGTATTGTGTAGACACTGACCAATGAAATATGGATACAGTCCCTCATTTTTTTTTTTTTTTTTTTTTTTCCATTTTGGAAATATCGGATTTTGATCTTATTCTTTCGATGATAATTTTCAGAATGTTCAAACTATGATTTTGAAACTTTAACAAAAGTTGCACTATACATATAGCTAACACAAAATGCAAATAATTGTTTTTTTAGAGAATTGACGCATGCGCAGTGAAAATTTATTTAGTAAACCTGCTCATTTTTCATACAATTATCAATATTTTTAAATTTTGATTACAGGGTATTACGTACAATGTCGTTTCTCATGTTTTCTGAAAAGAACATTTTTTTTTAATTAAAAACTCTGCAAATTATAAGCAAAAAAAGTGGCAAATTTTGGGACCGTTTTTATAAAAAAAACCTTAATTTTTCACTTTAAATAGCACTTTAAAAATTCTAATCACTTTACACAGAAAAATAAATCCAAGCAAATATGATGGCCTATTATTGACACAAACACGATAAAATATTTTAACTGTATGGGCGGAAATCTATTTTTTCTTTGAAAATGGCATCATTTTAAACATCGAGATTATTCAACCATTTACATCAATCGTTGAAAAATGTTTTATTGTTTTCATTACGATTATGTGGGAAAAAAAATAATCCTCCATCTATACCGAACATTTTAAAACAAATAAGCAGCATCAACTCTTTGAAATATATAGTACGCTTCTTCCCAGATAGCATTTTATGCTTTTTAACAGATTTTTTTCAACCATACTATGTAAATGTCTGAATGCTTTTTTAAGGCTTTTCATGCAAAGTTTGTAAATGCTTTGTAAAGTGTTAAAACAGGTTGCTAGTTGACGCAATCAGAGCTTGTCCGTAAGTATTTCAGAATAAGCATGTGAAAAAGAAAAAAGAAAAGGATAGTTATAGGAGTTACAATGAAAGATAGATAAAAGGCTTTTATAACAAGCATGCAGAAAAAAATGAAAATGAGTTTTTTTTATAAATCTTAAAACTTTATTTCATAGAAAAAAAGAGATTTTCGGCAAAATAACTGAACTTAAGTTTTTTGAGCTATGTATGATTTTTTTTTTTTTTTTACTCATTTGTATCTGTATCTATATATATATAATGTATGTAACCATATGTATGTAATCTGTATATATATATATATATATATATATATATAAATACTTTTATAAATACATCCAAAGTTATTCAGACAATACCAATAAAAGAACCAATGAAACCAGTATTTTTACATTCATATTATTAAAAACAGTTGAAGTTTGAAGAGAAATAGCACATGGATTCTTGCAGCTTTTAGTGGATTTTCACTTTAGGCCCATTTTGGCATAAATTAACCTATTTTTAAAATATATATATATATATATATATTTGATAGAAAAAGAGGATTTTAAGCAAAATAACTAAACTTACAATTTTTCTGATTTGTGTTTACCTTTTTTTTTTGCTCGTTTTGTGTGTCTTTACGGAAAACTAAATTTTAGTCAAATATTATCTATATTTAAAAATTATTATAGTTTTTTGTTAGTCACATATTTATCAAGTAGTTTGTTTTAATTCATATATTTATTAGATAACTGATAATATTTGAATATGAATTATTTTTTAAATTATAAAAAATTAGCCTGTTTTTAAGCATTTTATTTTTATTTTTAATTAGATAACATTCCTATAATCTTATACTATATATGTATAAAATATATGGTGAATTTATATCAATTCACAGCATTACTAGATTTAACTTTAATACTTAAAAAGGAAAAAAAAAATCCTAAATTATATTCAAAAGTTATATTACTCATGCAGAAACACCTGATTGCTAATGTTAATCCTCTGGGATTTTTTTTTTTTTTTTTTTTTTTTGCATTGGATACCTGAGGTTGATCTCTACTAAGGCCTTTTTTTACTTTTTCAATCCTGTTTATGAATTTTTTTTTTTTTAATAAAGATATTTTTATTTTAGAAGTTTGAAAAGAAAGATTTTTTCATTGGGGAAAAAAGAAGCTTATAAACAAATTAGAAAACTTAATCTTTGTACAGACTGTCCACACTTAAAATCTAAAATATGGAAATGCAAATGAGATAGTCATTAATTTTCTCTCATATATAGGATTAACAATAGCATACAGGTGTTTATGCATGAACAAAGTAATCTCTTACTTAAAACTTTCCAGAGGGAAAAATTTTAATTATCAACTGTGAAATCACACCTAAAATTCCTGAAAATTTTCACATTCATAACTAAATGTAGTTCGAGTTCGTTGGAGCACTTCTCACTCTGCTGATAACACACAGAATTTGTCAGTTAGAAATGTGAAAATTTTCACGTATTTAATATTTGAAATTCATCCCTATGCACATAGGCATAGGGTCTTGAAAATTATTGATTGAACATTTGAAATAAAAATAACAGAGGGATATTTTTTTTCTAGTGTCATTTATGTCTGGGAAAAAAATAATAAAAAGCTTTTTTTCAATACATAGGATAAAAGAGTGTTTAAAAAAACTGCTGATGGGACTTAAGAATACACAACTCTATGTCTATGCTCATGCATAGTAAATTTGATTATACTAATTACTTTTTGGATACTAAAAAAAATATTGAAAAAGAAGCTTTTTTATAATTCAATGGTGATTTTTCCAGCTTTTTTACATTAAAGTATTTTACATTTCTTACTTTTTTAACAACATAAATTTTACAAATTATAATAAATCAAACACTTCCTTTTATTTATTATTATTATTATTTTTAAGCCAGAGAAATATTTTTCTATGAGCAACACAGTAAATACTAAACTAATCTTATTTTTTAGCACTTTCCAACAAAGTTGAAAAGTGCTTATGCATTCGGTTTGTCTGGCCGTCTGTCCGTCTGTCCGTCTGTCCGCGCTCTAACTCCCGTAAATATACTCGGATTGCTATGAAATTTTTATACGTTATTGAGGTTTACCCTAGCACGAACCCTATTGAAAATGAAGTATCTACCATGATTAGTTTATCTACAGAGAGAATCAAAAGTTTCCCATTACATTACGGCCTATGGGGAAAAATCGTTAATATACTCAAATTGCCATGAAATTTTAGGACGTTTTTGACGTTTACCCTAGCACAAGTCCTATTGAAAACGAAGTTTCTACCATGATTAGTTTGTCTACAGGGCGAATCAAAAGTTTCCCATTACATTACGGCCTATGGGGGAAAATCGTTAATATACGCGGATTGCCATGAAATTTTAGGACGTTATTGAGGTTTACCCTAGCACGAACCCTACTGAAAATGAAGTTTCTACCATGATTAGTTTGTCTACAGGGCGAATCAAAAGTTTTCCATTGCATTACGGCCTATGGGGAAAAATCGTTAATATACTCGGATTGCCATGAAATTTTAGGACGTTATTGTAGTGATGGGCGATTTCGATTTTTTAAATCGATTTAATCGATACTACGGCCAACTCGATTTAATCGATTCTTTAAAATTTTTAATCGATTTCTCTGAAGGTAATCTAATTTTCATTTTCCTTCAAAAGTCGAAGATAAAATAGACGGATGTGCCAATTCCAAAATTTCAGTGTATTAGTTTCTAAGATTGAAGAATTAAAGAAACCCCAGCCTGCAAAATAGCGTTTTTTTTTGAGTGATGTACACCAAAATTGATCAGGATCAATTTTTACTTTCTTCTATCTTCAATAGAAGAAAGTATTGTAATCGAAATTTTTTTCGACTTCCGGTTTTCGACGGATTTACACGTTTTAGGGGTTAGAGATTCCAAAAATCATGTTTTTACAAAATGTCTGTCTGTCCGTGTGTCTGTGTGTGTGTCTGTCTGTGTGTGTGTCTGTGTGTCTGTATGTCGCCATTCTACCATCAAAAAGTGTATGAAGTTATGCATAGAATTGAACCAATTTTTTTGTGAATGTTTTTGGCTGTGGCAAGCAGGTCCTCCTTCAGTTTTGAAATCTTCCGCCGGAAGGGGGCGCTGCAATCGCGATTTTTATGTCATTTTCAATATTGTACCTACCAAAAGTATAAGAAGTTATGCATCGAATTGAACCAAATTTTTTGTGTATGTGTATGACTATGGCTAGTTAGTCCTCCCTGAATTTGAAAAAAATCTGCCGGAAGGGGGCGCTGCAATCGCGATTTTTGTGCCATTTTCAATATTGTACCGACCAAAAGTATATGAAGTTATGCATCGAATTGAACCAAATTTTTTGTGTATATGTATGACTATGGCTAGTTGGTCCTCCCTGAATTTGAAAAAAATCCGCCGGAAGGGGGCGCTGCAATCGCCATTTTTGTGCCATTTTCAATATTGTACCGACCAAAAGTATATGAAGTTATGCATCGAATTGAACCAAATTTTTTGAGTATGTGTATGACAATGCTAGTTAGTTCTCCCTGAATTTGAAAAAAATCCGTCGGAAGGGGGCGCTGCATTCGCGATTTTTGTGCCATTTTCAATATTGTACCGACCAAAAGTACATGAAGTTATGCATCGAATTGAACGAAATTTTTTGTGTAAGTGTATGGCTATATGGCTACTGATGAACCACGCTTGAGAGGAACCTGGACAGAACTGCGCATGGGCGAAAAGAGCGAGTCCATGTCAAAAATGGGGAAGTTAGTACTATCTCGAGATGAGTTTGTTTATTAAACCACCCTAGATGTGTCGAGTTTTTTTTTTTTTTTTTTTTTTTTTTTGGGGGGGGGGGGGGATACTTTTTTGTTTCTGTAATTGAATTATCTGTTTTTAAAATTACATTGTAATTCTGTTACACAAAATAAGTTATAAAAAGACAAGAATAATAAAAAAGACGATTTAAAGGTATGGTTATTAAATTTAGCTTAATAACTTTTCACTCGCAATATAGCGCAACTTAATCTTTTTAGAAGTAACGACAACATGGCGTGATTTTAAAATATACCAGATTAGCAATTTTTTAAATATGTTTCTTTACATTACTGTGTACATTATTTATTTATATTATTTGCATGCATTATATATGAATATGGCGCAGATGTCATATACTTATAAGGTTTGGAACAATTTTTTTCCAACGTCAATTTGGCGAAAACCTCATTTTCGAATACTGGTTAAAGATACATCTTTAAATTATTTTCTATTATTTAAAAAAATAACAATAAATAAAACAATTTTTAAATATATTAAATTTTAAAAACTATTAACTATAGAACAGAAAACATTTTATCTAATTTCAATAAAAGAAAAATTAAGGTAAATAAACAGTTTATCAAGAAATCAACAACAATATCAGGGTTACCACATTAGGCAAAATAACGCCATTTTGACGCCAAATAAATCCTAGTGAGTGTATGACATACATGTGCCCTGAATATTTAGGTTGTTAGAATTGGCAAATTTCTCGTATAGCCGCCAAGTCAGATGCCAAGCAATCGTTGAAACTGCGTTTTAGCCATAAATCTAAATGTAAAAAAAAAGACATGCTTTTATTAAAATTGTCAAAAATGTAGGGGGAAATATATACTTTGGAAAGGCTTATTCCGAGAACTGATAGAAGGAGAACAATCTATTTAATTTAAAATAAAATTTTACTCAGAATAAAAATGAAAACTACGTTGAAGTAATTTCGGCCTCATAAGCTATTCCCCCCAAAGTCTGAATGGAATCTGCTGGGCATTCTGCCAAGTGTGGATCTTACATCAACGGTATATCAGTAGTTGGATCACCCTGAATCTGAAAAAAATCCGCCGGAAGGGAGCGCTGCAATATCGAATTTTATGCCATTTACAATATTGCACCACATAAAAGTGTATGAAGTTAGTTCTAGAACTGAACTAAACATTTTGTATATGATTATTTTTTGGTAAGGCAAGTAGGTCCTCCCTGAATTTGAAAAAAAAAAACTGCTTATCATTCTATTGTCGATTGGCTCGTGCAGAGACGGAATTTCGTTTTTACTCCGATTAATTGATTGAAGCAGAAATTTAAGATGAAAATCAAAGTTGGTAAGGTATTGAATTAAAATTATTAAAGCATTAAAATGAGGAACTATTTTTTTTAATATTAAAATGTATGTATGAGATAGAAGAAAGTTTTGGGATTGGCACATCCAACTAGTTATTAAGTACCAGCTGAATCTGAATTTTGATGAAAATCCATGAAAGCGCGAGATACAGCTATTGCGAAATCATAAAAAATGCAGCATATCAGCGCCACCTGTTGGGCAATTTACACCAAGAACTAAATAACACTAATCAATGTCAGAGATTTACTGAATCTGAATTTTGATGAAAATTCGTTCTTGAGATAGCACTATTGCGTTAATCATGAATAATGCAGTATAGCAGCGCCATCTCTTAAGAGTGTTCTTAACTGATCCGCTCAACAAGCGAAAAACGTTTTGACACATTTACAAATTCATTTTTTAACAGAAAGTTATAAAATTTTAACGCCTGACTATGAAAGCGATTTCGAATTGAACTTTTTTTTTCATTTTATGATAATTAAATTACTTATCTAGTTACAAGCTATTTCGATGACGCATCACCCGTTTTTCTCCTCCTTTTCGACCGGTTTTTCTGCTTTCGTCGGGAAATATGCTCAAAAGTGTCAACTTTGAAGGCTTGTTATAAAAAATCTATTGTGTTTTTTAAAAAACAAAAGAATGAGTGCAATTAGACAGTTTCTGAACAACAACACCTGCTATTTTCATGCATTTCCGAACAAAAATAAATTAATGCATGCGTCACAAAGTTGCCCTTTTTGATTTAAGAACACCCTTAAGCGATTTCCACCAAATTGTAATTAGCATCAAATAATATCAAGGACTAATTGAATCTAAATTTTTATGAAAGTCCGTGCATTAGTTCTTGAGATAAAGCTAAAATAGAAACAGGGGCGTGCGAAAAGAGAACTGCGCCCGGTTCAAAGTTCCAATTTAGCTCCCCCCCCCCCCTATTAGCTTTTTCTTTTGATAGGCTAGAAGTGATGTCAGTAGTAAAAATTTGGCGCCCCCTAAATTTCCGTGCTCGGAACGACTGCTTCCTTTCGCCCCCCCCCCCCTTTCACATGGCGCTGAGTGGGAATTGTGAAAAATTCAGTATAGCAGCGCCATCTGAGAAGCTATATACATCAAAATGCAAAAAACATCAATTCATGTCAAGGACTAACTGGATCTAAAATGTGATGAAAATCCGTTCATTCGTTATTCAGATATAGCTGTTGCGAAAATCGCAAAAAATGCAGCATAGCAGCGCCACCTGTTAGGCTATATGCACCAAAAATTAATTAGATTCAGTTTATATCAAGGTCAAACTACATCTAAAGTTTTGTGGAATTCCGTGCATTTGTTCTTCAGATAGAACTGTCAGAAATTTTTGTCGTATACAGACTCACAGAGTGACACACACACAGACAGATATTTCTTAAAAACCATGAAATCGTGTTAAAGACCTTCTAAAATATATAAATCCATCAAAAACGGGAAGTCAAAATTTTTCACGAATCTAATACTCTCTTCTTGTAAAGTTACAAAAGAAAGTAAAAATGTAAAATCGATTCTGCCCGTAAGATCGATCTTTAGATTCGATGCCGATCTTTAGATTCGATTTCGATCTTTAGATTCGATGTCGATCTTAGATTCGATGTCGATCTTAGATTCGATGTCGATCTTTAGATTCGATGTCGATCTTTAGATTCGATGTCGATCTTTAGATTCGATGTCGATCTTTAGATTCGATTTCGATTTTTTTTCTTTTTTTTTCTAGGCTAAATCAGTGTTGAATGCAGTTATTTTTCTGCGACTCCGGAGAAAGGCATCATGTTTTACAGCTCTGTAAGGGAGGGGGAATCGTAATTTTTGCAATTTTTGCATTAAAAAACATAAAATCTCATAACTTCTGGGGGGGGGGGGTAATCCCCTGCGGCCACCATATTAATTCGACACTAGGTTAAATCGTTATATTTTTATTTAGAAGTCCAGTTATTTGAAGTATTAGTTTATTATGTTTTATTTTTCACGCTCGTCTCTTCTAATCCCCCCTTCCACGTCAGTTTTAACCTACAGGGCCGTTCGAAATATACATACAGTTTTAAAAATGTCCAATTCTCGGTCTATTTAATTTTAGATCCACATTTTAAATCCTTGACAAAAGATAAATAAAGGGTCGCCCTTCCGCCCGTTTGGGGTTTATCTGCGCCCCGCCGGGGGGGGGGGTATATTTTTTTGTTTCTTCAAAAGAAACAAAAAAAATTTTGAGGGGGGGGGGGCTTGCACCCTCCCCCAATATACACCTTAAAATTTCGCTCATTTAATTTTCTACCATTTTTAACTTAAAAATTTAAGCTACATGGCACCCCCAGAGCTGTGGATTCTTCCCCCCCCCTGTCGATCACTCACCTAATTTTGCTTATTTCTTCACTTCATTTCAATCTTAAAAAGGCTATAACTTTGCTTCTATAGGAGTTACAGTGATGAGAAAAATTCTAGTATAGCTAACCATTTCTCGCCGTTCTTTTTGCTTTTCCGGTTTTCCCAATAGGACCTTTTTTTTGGGGGGGGGGGCAGAGGGGCTTTTTCTTGATACAATATGTCTATTGAAAGCTTATGCTTCATACATTACAAATCTAGCAAAAGAAATTTTCTCCCATCATTTCAGGTCACATTACGGACCCATAATGTGTTACAATTTTAATTTTTCAAACTTCATCAAGAAAAAAAAAAAAAAAAAAAAAAAAGCATTGATACATATCAGCGAAACTGGGGTCCGAACCCGCAATCGTTTGATTGTACACGTAATCCCTAAACTTTTTGGCCACCGAGTGCGAGTACTCAGCAACGCTATTGTTTCTTTAGATTGTCATCTTTAAATTCGTAATATCTTTTGAATGGAATGTCCGATTTGAAAAATTCAAAAAGTAATCTACAGATATTGTAACAGGCATTAATACAAAATGATTTATTTGGATAAGGATTAAGTTATCGATAGTATGGTCTAATTTTGGTTGGTGTATTTATCGCGTTTTTAAGTGTAAGAAAGTAGTTATAGTGAGTTAACTACAATAGCTGGGCATATGGTATCGCGCGTTTTTTTTTTTTTTTTTTTTTAATAGACATGAATATGTTCTTTAATATTATAGAACCTTTTTTTATTCATTTAAAAGTATTTCCTGGCGATTCAAAAATACACACGTAATTGTTCAAGGTTTCACTTCTATCGGCGCTCTCAGAGTGCCACTATTTTTTTTTTTTCATGTTCGCCCGTCCTACCGCCCCCCCCCCTCTTCCTAACCAATCTTTACAGGTTCGTTCAAATTATGACTGAGATTTAAAAAAAGTCTAATCCTCGTTCCATTTTGTTATAAATCCATATTTTGAAACCTCAACAAAAGATACATTTGGGCCGGGGTCGCCCTTCTGTCCGTTTGGGATTCACCTTGATCCCCTGGGTGGGGGGCATATTTTTTGCTTCTTCCACACCATCTCATGTAACATATCGTTATAAAGCTTTTATCTCCTCTTTTTTTTTCTGTTACTACCCCTCTCCCCACTTAGTTACATGCTCTTGGCACTTTTTATAGTTTCAAAAAGTGTATGTTCCCCGCGAGCCACCCCATGAATTCAACACTAAGTTAAACACTATATTTTTGTTTAGAAGCTCAGTTATTTGGGTTATTAGTTAATTATGTTTTTTTTTTCAAGTTCGTCCGTTCTAATCCCTCGCCCCCCCCCCTTCCTCGCCAATCTTTACTATATGGGCCGTTCAAAGTATGCATGCAATTTTTAAAATGTCCAATTCTCGTTCTATTTTATTGTAAATCCTCATTTTGAAACTTCGACAAAAGATACATTTGGGCTATGGTCGCCTTTCCGTCAAGAGTGGGGGTTACCTGCCTCCTTGGGAATGGGACATATTTTATGTTCTTCCAAACTATCTCGTGTAACATTTGGTTGGCATTAGAAAAAAAAAGTTTTTTTTTTGTCTATACTCCTTGTTCCCCATCCTAGTTACACGCTCTTGGCACTCTTTATACTCGGTTTAATGCCAAGTTACTCAGTGTTGTTATTAGTTGAGTTATGTCTCACAAATTTGTCAAAGTTTTTGTGTAAGTGAAAACCATAAGTGACAATCAATTTAAAATTCTTATTATCCGACTCTAAAATCTGCAATAGCTTAATTCTATGCCTCCCTAAATGGGGATGGGGGGGGGGGAGGCGGTAATTACGGTTCTGCTGATTGTCTAAGTTTTGGAATTAGTAATTTGGAGCTTCTCTGTGTGAACCTAAATATCGAAATATCGATTCTAGTATCGATTCTAGAACTGAGAAATCGATTCTTATTATGATCGATGTTGTTTTATACGATATCGATTTTAATCGATTCTCAAAATTTCCAGAATCGCCCATCACTACGTTATTGACGTTTACCCTAGCACAAGTCCTATCGAAAATGAAGTTTCTACCATGATTAGTTTATCTACAGGGCGAATCAAAAGTTTCCCATTACATATTTTAAATATATTAAGCTTTTTCATGTATAATAAAATTGATGTATGTCTCTGAAGCTTAATATAAATTATACGCTACTGTCTTGCATAATATGAAGTACATAGCATTTACAGGGCCACACAAAAGATTTCAAATAGTATATTTTTTCCGAAGTATCGTATATGTGTCCGATGATGGCTGATGGAGGGATGAAATGCATTTTAATTATGATATGCGCGTTTATATTTCGCTAAATATATGCACATTACATGGTGTGTATAAATGTTATAGTTGATATACAGGGCTACCCATAAAGAGCTCACCAACGTTACTGAATATGAGCGTAAATTATTTAAACGTGGTTCTTAAATAAGCTATGCATTTTTACGCTGAGCTTCATTCAATTTACTGAGAAAAGTTTGCAGAATATAGATAAAAGGATATACAGGGCCACGCAAAGAATTCGGTACATGGACGCGTATGAATGATGATTTATGAGAATGTGATTTCAGTTGTTTTAAAAGTGTTTTAGTTTACAATAAATTTTAGCCTAATGCTGACGTGTAATAAAGGTACAATGTAAACTACAGGGCTGAACAAAAGTATTCAAGTATGTTTCCATCTAATAGTATGAATTGCTGAAAAAGAAATCTCAATCTACTGGGTATTTTCTTGCTAAGCTAAATTTTCCCATTATATGAACTGACATATGAAATACAGGGCTGTTCTAATGTACTGGAATACATATTTGGGTATATTTGGCTATACATTATTATTTCCCTAAATAACAAAGTTTTGTTAAAGATTTCATTAAGTGTTGGAAAGTGCTTCATAATCTATGCTTAACGCATGATTTTTCATACTTTTTTTTTTAAAATCAATTCTGAGGCTGCTGAAGATCAGTGCTCTTCGCTGAAGATTTCCTGAATTTTTGTCAGAAATTAGAAGTTTTTCTTTACTTCTGAGTTCTGTCATAAAAATTATACAAAAAGATAATGATAAAAAATTGACAAAATAATAAAAGTGAAATAGCAGACATAAAGAAGAATTTAATGACTGATTTATGCAGTTTTTTTTAAATTTACATATATTAAGTTAAGGAAATTTCTAATATTAAATACAATATTTATAGCTATTATTAAGAAGGAAACTTGTCTATAACGTAGTTTTTTCTTTTCAATGCGATCCCGTCTTAGAAGATTTTTTTACCATATACCATTTTTTAGATTTTTATGTCTAAATTACATGGAATATGGATGAATAATACTAATGATAACTGAAACATCTACATACAACAAACAGAAATTCATTAAAAACATAAATATCGCAGCCTACGGTACTTCTACATAAATAAAGATTACAAACATGAAAAAAAAGTTTTTTTTGGTCGGAACTCTTCCTTAAGAGTAAAAATCAATGTTCTGTAGAAATTCAATTGGTCAAAATGTTAAAATCGAATTTTTAACTTATTTTCATGGGCGGACCGAACTCGAGCTGTGATTTTAGTTATTATATCGGGCTGGGAAGGGCTCAGGGCCGAAATTTTAACTTTTATAACATGCCAGGTTGGTCCAATATTGTTTTTTCGTTCGGGCCGGGCCGAATTTTCTTTTCTATGGACCGGGCCGGGCCCGAGAATTTCGGACCGTGCAGACCTCTAGGCTCTCCCTCAATGAGCTACACGAGCCCTCTAAGCGTTTGGCCCGTAATATTCCGTACACTAAGGTTTCACTGCAATATAAGCGATGTTTAAGATATTATAATTCTATAGATTTAATGAATTTTCAATGCAGTGAAAAATGATTAATACACTCAAGAGTTACATTTATATTTGTTATAATTTTTTTATATAATATTGAAAGAATCATATTTTATTAGCATTTAAAACAAAATGCAGTGAAAACAACATTACAATTTTACCCATAAATCAGTTAATTTGATCGGCTTAAAAAAAATTACGAAATATTGAATAATAATAATAATAATAAGCAGCGGCAATCGCCTTATAAATAGATGTTCATTGTTTTCCTTTTTACGGAGGTTGTTTACGGTTTGGTTAAATAACAGTTTTTAAACACTTCAGAATCAACTAATATAAAAAACTCAGTCAGCAGAGTTTTAGCTTCCCGGTATTTTTTAACAATGCTATAAGATAATGGTTTTTAAAAAGTGATCCTTAAATGTAATGTTTTAAACCTGGCGTAATTTTTACCAAACTTTTTTTTATTTTTGCAATATTATTTTGTAAAATATTTTTATCGTTATAAAGGAAATATTATTAATTGCACCGTTTTATTTTATTTTTTAATCTGACGTATTTTTTCTACATTTATGACTTTAAACGCATATTAATGAATTCATTATTTCACAATTTTCTTTTTTAATATTCACATGTCAATATAGTTTTATGACGCAGTTTTCAATATTTTCCTGCTATCAACTCGTAATTATTTAATTCTCATTTATTATTATTTTTTTTTTTTTTTCGTGATAATTGGGTGTATTCTTTTTTTTTTTTTTTTTTTTTTTTTTTTTTTTGTATTTGAAAGAAATAATATTCTTTGATTATTTGTCAACAGTTTAAAATAATAACCTTTTCTAAAATATCTAGAAATGTTTCTCAAAATAATGAGAAAATGGAATTTAAAATGGAAAAAAAACCCTTAAAAAATGAGCCGAATAATAAAAAAAAAAGTAATTGCAGTCTGCACATCGGGAACTTCTAATGCTTAAAATGATCTAGAAATGTTTAAATTCCTATGTGTAGTTTTTTTCATCATAAAACTTTTTTAATGAATCAATTTTGACAAACTTTAACGTTAAATATCTTCTAAAATAATAATTCGATTTAAAAACTGTTTACACCAACGTGTTTATCAAACATTTCTCTATAATACCATCAATTTTCATATTTTTAAATTCAACAGTTATCTTTATATTAACGAAAAAAAAAAAAAAAAAAACCTCCGATCACAAAAATGCATTATCAGCGGTGGAGACAGCGTTCGTTACTTCAGAGTTGCCAAACTCCGGCTTTTTTTTTTTTAATTTTTTTTTAAATCATGAAAACGTATTTGAACCAGAAAATTTATTTAATTAGAAATGGCTAGAATTGAGTCAGAGGGTGATTTGAAATCTACTTAATTTCGTTGACTCAATAAATTTCTGGTTAGAAGTATAATTGTTTGATTTTCAAAAAGCCGGAAGTTCGCATGCCTGTTACTTTTTTTTTTTTTTTTTTAATTGAGAAAAACGAATTAAATTTCCAAGTTAATATCTCCTTAATGTCAAAAGTTTAAAAAAAGGAGTAAAAGAAAGAAAGAAAGAAAAGAACAGAAAATATTTTTAAATTAAAAATTAATATTCATAACCCTTTTAAGCAATTTTATTTAATTTTTGTTTTTCTTTATTTAAATAATTATTTTTTGTAACGTTTGAGAACTGGAACCAAATTCACAAATACAACTTTTACAGAAAGGTGTAAAGAATAGTGTTGGGCTGGGGCTAGAGGTTGGAGGTTTCCACGGGCCGAAAACTTGACGCATGGGACAGAACGAAAGCCATTATATGTCTATTCCGGACTCGGTGTAAGATCTTAAAGTATGACCAAGTTCGGCCCGTTTATTATACCTCCCAGTTCACGGCCCGTGCAATAATCTGTGAAATCAGATACCTTCTTCGCCAATTCTTGACCTAAAATTAAGTTTTAAAAAAGTAAATAAATATTAGCTCTATATCAATGTGAAAATTTCACAACATACAGTCGGCTCTCGTTAATTCGAACTCGTCGGGACCACAAGAAATGTTCGAATTATCCGAAGTTCGAATTACGGAAAGTATGAGAAAAAACATGTTTAATATGGTACTATTACAAAGGAATTAATGTTATAGTATTTTTTAATTTTTCTTACATCTGTTATCATTAGAATATGACTTTAAATTAGAATGTATAAATACATAAACTAATTAAGGGATTAGAAACAAGAACAATGAAAGAAATATTTGGAGTATCTCCGATGGACAGACGGGACACTAAGAAAGTGGATATCGAATGCATTGGATTATATGTATACTCGTTCGGAACAATTTTCACAAAAATCAAAGAAAGAAAATTATTCAAAGCATCTGAAATCCGTGAGAAAGAAAAGAAAAATTAAAAATCGGAAATCTCGTTAGTTCAAATTAAACGAAGTCGAGAGAAAATGAGTTCGAATTAATGAAAAATTTTAACGTTAACGAGCCACTGAAAATTTTGGGACTTCATGTTTAGTTCGAATTAAGCGAAGATTCGAATTATCCGATTTCGAATTAACGAGAGCCGACTGTATTACCTGTTTGTCGCAAATGATGAAATTCAGAACAGAAACATTAATGATAACATAAAGCCATTACATACGAATAAAGACTGATTAAAAATTAATGTTGGTTAGAATAGATGGTTGAAATTTTCATAGTTTCGAAGTTATGTAACAGAAAAGGGAAACAAACAAAAAATTCTTTGTAATTCATTAACTTATTGAACTCGAAAGGAGATTCTCACTGACACTAGTGTCCGCGTAAATGTTTGCTCCTAAAGGAGTTATAGAGGGAGATCAGACCTTCTCCCCCAGCTCACAAGGTATTTTGAGCCCCCCCCCCCCTGTAGAAGATTCCAAGGTCACTAAATGAATTTCTGATCCGAAAAGCCAAATGAAATTCTGTTCCAAAATCTAATTTAGTTTTGAGGCCCTTTCACAGTTTTGCAGAAATACTAAATCGCATCGTATATAACTAAAATAAGAGTTTTCAACACTCGCTCTCAGATTTTTAATCCTCATATTTTTTTCTAAGCAAGAAATGAAGATATTAGGACATTTTATAAGAAACATAGTATCAACAACGTGAATATGCACTCATTTATTTTTTTGCGTCAGAGAGAGAAAGAGAGAAATAATATGAGCCCCCCCCCCCTTTCTTCTAGCTACGGCCCTGACTCCAAATGCTCTGAACACCAGTATTATTTTAAATTAATTTTCTTCCCCTTATCTTATGGCCGTATAATCTGTGATAAAAGATGGTGAAATAAATTCCAAGATATTGGTGATGTCCAAGCATTTCGCGTACTTACCGTATTTACTCGTGTATAGGGCGCACGCGTGTATAAGACGCCCCCCTACTTTACAAGTAAAAATGGCGATTTCTTAAAATCTCGTATATAAGGTGCACCATAAATTTGATACGCTAATGAAGAATGGCCAAATGAATTTCAGTAAAAGAAAAGTCTTAACAAACATTACACCAGACCAGAAAACAAGACGAAAATGCATTTTTAGACCTCGGGTTGTAAGAGAATGGCGGGAAATAGGAATGAGTGACGGTAAAGAGAATTGCTAATTAGCGTTCAGATAATGTCATTAGCTCTGTTGTATAAAAAAATGCAAGGAATGACATAAATATGCAATAATACTTCAATTAAGTAACATTTTCCGAGTTTTAATATCTTCTTTGAATAATTTCTTGTTTCATATGTATATCGTTCGACTGCATCCAACAGTAAAAAATTATGATAAAAGACAAATCACTGTTTAAAACAGGTCTTGTTGGAATTTTCACCTTGCAATAATTAAAGTAAAAATTACATTTATTACTTTCTTAAAAGGTGAAGATAAAAATATTAAAAACAACAGATGTTAAAAAGAAAGTAATAAATGTAATTTTTAATGTAAAAAATTATTCCGTGTAAGGCGCACCTGAGAGTTTTGCCCTAATTTTTTTTGAAAAAAAGTGCGCCTTATACACGAGTAAATACGGTATTTACGAGGGACTGACAACACAAGTGGTGCTTGAGAGTTACCCCTTGAGTGCAAAGGGTTAAAATAAATTTCCAGAGATTATTTTCATCTTTACGCGACGACAGCCAGGTATATATGTAACTCATTACACTTTCAGAATCCTTGGTTACTTCTACCTGTGAATCCCTGTCCTCGCTCGAGGAAACGCTCGCGAGCTAATGCTATTCCTATGGGGAAGCATTTTTCTAATAACTCTTTCGCATTTTGACATTTTTGAATAATTTTTTTTTTCATTGGATAGCTGAGGTGCATGCCGACAGCGCACCTTTTTTACTTTTTTGATTTTGTTTGCAGATATATTTTTTAAAAAGCACTTTCAGTTTCGAAACCGGTTTTGAAAGTGAAACTAACTTTGTAAAAAATACATCTGCAACCAAAATCGAAAAAGTAAAAAAGGTGCGCTGTCGGCATGCACCTCAGCTATCCGATGCAAAAAAAAAATTATTCAAAAATGTGAAAATGCGAAAGAGTTATTAGAAAAATGCTTCCCCATAGGAATAGCATTAGCTCGCGAGCGTTTCCTCGAGCGAAGGACAGGGGCCTTTTCTGCATTATTTAAAGAAAGCATTTCTGCCATAAAATTAATCAAACATTTCTATTTTGAAAAACCAATGATAAAAAGTTAAGAATTTTATAAAGATCTACTATCATCATACGATTAACAAAAGTAAATTCATTATCGCTAATATTTTTACAAAAAAAAAAAAAATAATAATTGTAATTTAAGAAATTACCCCAACCATTTGAAAAATGTTTCACTCGATACATTCATCTATCATTTTAAGCTAAATACCAGTTGTTTTATTGTGTATTATCCGTGCCACTGCTATAAATGACTTTATACATGCTGCAATTTGAAGGTACGGTTCGTTTAAGTTATATCACTCTATTGTCGCCAAGCATAAAAGTTGGCGACGAAAGAAACATTTCAAACTATTTAACATTGTTGGTGCAAAAGTAATCATTATTAAAATACAGCTTTGGCATATACTGTTATACTTGTAAGACTTTGGCATATATTGTTTGATTTTACAGAGCAGAATTTTGGTGATGGAGGTTTTAAACCAAAATCGATCGCAGCACATGCATCTGTGAATGGGTCCATCAGACATCGAATCAAAAAAGTTTTTTCCCAGTTTTTCCCAAGCCGATTGCTTTTTAGTTTTCTTTTTAGGTGGTGGAAAATCAAGAGTAATAGCTATATAATTTTCCGGCTTGTTAGAATCACTATTGGCACTCAAATTTTCCTGGTTAGAACCGACCGATAGTAAAACGCCATGGCTAGTGGATTGGTCGCCCTGGCGACATGATGTTTTACAATTAATCGGTTCGGCATTAAATTGCTTCCTTTTTCGTGATCGCCTTTCAACACGTAATTGGTTTTCAGCGGCTCAATAATCTTTTGATTTTATCATTTTCTGCATTGAAAGACGTTTTTGCGCCAAACCAAATACAGTATTACTCAGTTATCCCGTCGACCAATTTCGCCAAATGATACGAATCGCCAAACTAATAAGCAACTTATACATGTTGACTGTGTTTAATATCATTGAATGCGATATTCACGTTCATTCATTTCTTTGGCTTCGGCTTTTTCCGTATCTGTTAATTTCCGTCTACCCATTTTTAAATTTGTTAGTTTTCTCCTTTATTACAATGATTTTAACCATTTTAATTTACTATTCAAATAAAAATTCTTCTAAAAGTAAAGAATTTAATTTAAATTCAAATAAAAATTCTTCTAAAAATAAAGAATTTAATTTAAATTCAAAAGTGGTAACATCATTCAAAAGTGGTAACATCATCGGGTCCATTCTCCCGAAAACAACAACCATTTTTCAAATGGTTAAAAAAAAAAAAAAAAAAAAAAAAAAAAAAACAAGCATAAAAAATTGTAATTTAAGAAATTACCCCAACCATTTGAAAAATGTTTCACTCGATACATTCATCTATCATTTTAAGCTAAATACCAGTTGTTTTATTGTGTATTATCCGTGCCACTGCTATAAATGACTTTATACATGCTGCAATTTGAAGGTACGGTTCGTTTAAGTTATATCACTCTATTGTCGCCAAGCATAAAAGTTGGCGACGAAAGAAACATTTCAAACTATTTAACATTGTTGGTGCAAAAGTAATCATTATTAAAATACAGCTTTGGCATATACTGTTATACTTGTAAGACTTTGGCATATATTGTTTGATTTTACAGAGCAGAATTTTGGTGATGGAGGTTTTAAACCAAAATCGATCGCAGCACATGCATCTGTGAATGGGTCCATCAGACATCGAATCAAAAAAGTTTTTTCCCAGTTTTTCCCAAGCCGATTGCTTTTTAGTTTTCTTTTTAGGTGGTGGAAAATCAAGAGTAATAGCTATAACATTTTCCGGCTTGTTAGAATCACTATTGGCACTCAAATTTTCCTGGTTAGAACCGACCGATAGTAAAACGCCATGGCTAGTGGATTGGTCGCCCTGGCGACATGATGTTTTACAATTAATCGGTTCGGCATTAAATTGCTTCCTTTTTCGTGATCGCCTTTCAACACGTAATTGGTTTTCAGCGGCTCAATAATCTTTTGATTTTATCATTTTCTGCATTGAAAGACGTTTTTGCGCCAAACCAAATACAGTATTACTCAGTTATCCCGTCGACCAATTTCGCCAAATGATACGAATCGCCAAACTAATAAGCAACTTATACATGTTGACTGTGTTTAATATCATTGAATGCGATATTCACGTTCATTCATTTCTTTGGCTTCGGCTTTTTCCGTATCTGTTAATTTCCGTCTACCCATTTTTAAATTTGTTAGTTTTCTCCTTTATTACAATGATTTTAACCATTTTAATTTACTATTCAAATAAAAATTCTTCTAAAAGTAAAGAATTTAATTTAAATTCAAATAAAAATTCTTCTAAAAATAAAGAATTTAATTTAAATTCAAAAGTGGTAACATCATTCAAAAGTGGTAACATCATTCAAAAGTGGTAACATCATCGGGTCCATTCTCCCGAAAACAACAACCATTTTTCAAATGGTTAAAAAAAAAAAAATATACATATATATAAGTGTGACTAAAATTAAGACCCAGCCCGTTCCTATAAAGAAACAAAAATGTAAGCTGTGGATTTGGTTGGTGCTGCTATCTAGTTGTGAGAAAGTGAAATAACATTTTCTCATTCTGGACAGGTATTTAAGTCTTTTCCTGCCAAACATCTAAAAGAAATAACTTTGTCAGCTAATTTTTATTTTTCTTACTAAACAGATTTTAACTTTTCTAAAAATTAATGTCACAAACTGTATAATATGGTGTCAAATTATAACGTACTCTTTTATACTCAACGTCGGCAGGGGGGGGGGGGGCGTGTCAAGGACGATAACGAGTTAATATGACCTATTATTATTTAAAAAATCAGTTAGATATTTTGAATAGGAGTATGAACTATTCCGATAAGAAAGATCAGAGATTGTATTTAATATTTAAATGTAAAAACATCATTATTAAATAATTTATGATCGCAGATTTTTTATTCTTGGATAAGTGACTTGCAACATGACTTTTAATGGGATTGTTGTCTTAGGACAGCAGATTTTTCTTTTTTTTATTCCAGTTATGTTGTATGTGAATTCAGTTCAAAATTGTTTTCTAGAATTTTGTGAACATTTTTGTGAACTTTTTTAAAAATTAGGTTTAAAAAAAAAAAAAAATTAGTGTTTGTTGGGGGGGGGGGGATGAATTCGGGCATAATCAGTTCATTTTATCAGTTAAATAAACCCATTTTTAATATTTTTAAAGATTTAATCATGCACCTTTCAGGAATTAAAATTAGCATTTTTTTTTTTGTTGTTGTTGTTTTGTTTCTTATAATGGTATTTAATATGTTTTCTTGTAAATAAAATTTTTATATACTGTTGTAAAATCGTTTTTTTTTTCTTCTTAGAATGTTTTATATTTTACCAAATTACAAAGTTTTCGTATAAATAATCTTTTTTTTTTCCTTTTTTTGCAGTTCACGATAGAAAATTATTTATATTCTATTCATTTTTAAGCAAAAGCAACATGGTCAAACGAAAACACACTCACACGCATATATATATGCAGTATGTAGTAAATGCTTTTGTGCAGTTTTTTGACTTGTTTTCCTTTTCACTTACTTCTTTAACCTCTTCAGACCTGAGCATAAAATAACTCCACAAATATATATTTATTGCTTTTGCATAATCGATATGACACCATAGATGACAGAAAGAGTCATTTTTATGAAGCCAGTACTTTAGAGGACTGGTAATTTAGGTTTATAAGTATGGATATAACAGTACTAACCCCCATAAAACATCAGTTTAACTATCAGTAATATAAATTTAATCAATAACAAAATTAAGGTATTTTTTTAAACAAGTAAATGAACAACAAATCCTCAAAATTTTTTATTGTAAAGCATTTAAGTTAAATATTCATGAATATTTCTTAATTTCTTGGCCACAATGTCTTGAAGGTATTTTCGAAACGCGGATGAAAATAATATTTATTTTATGAGGTAATATTCATCATTGCTGACATTTATTGGTTTTTTAAAGCAAAAAACATTCAGCTGTATAGAACTAAAGCAAAAATGAAAAAAATTCGGACAGTTTAGTTTTTGTGAGGAAGTAAATATTTGTGTACCCCAGGTCTGAAGAGTTAATTATCAGAAGAAAGTATTGGATTCGTCAAAATTTTAGACTTCCGTTTCTCGACAAATTTACACGTTTCAAAACTAAGAGGTTAAAAAAAACTACTATTTATATTAAACTACAACTTTTTACTAAATGTCTGTTTGTGAGTCTGTCCGTCTGTCCGTCTGTCTGTATGTGACTTAAATTTTGTGGGCACTCTATCTCACGGAATTTAATAAAAAATAAAATTTAGTTAATCCTTGACATAAAAAGTTGCTTATCAGTTTATGATGAAAATTGCTAAACACTTGCTATAATCCAGAGCTATTTCGCTAATCATGAATAATGCACTATGACAGCACTACCTATTCAATAATTTACACCAAAACGTAATCAGCACCTTGCTATATCGTGTAGTAACTAAATATAAAGTTTTATGAAAATCCATGCTCTATTCTTGAGGTATGGCTATCGTGGAAATTGTAAATAAAGCAACATAGCAGCTCCACCTGTTAAGTGATATACACTAAAATCTAATCAGATCTATTTTTTAACAAGGTCTAACGGAATCTAAAGTTTTGTGGAATTCCGTGCGTAAGTTTTTGAGATAGAGCGCCCAGAAAATTTTTGTCATATGCAAACAGACACACAAAATGACAGACTCTCAGAGACACATATTTTGTAAAAACATGTTTTTCAGGTTCTCTGACGCATGTAAAACCGTTAACCCTTTCCGGCACACTGTGAGATACCTAATTTTAATTCCAAACTTGCCAACGGCACCTGTAATATTTTAGTAAAATTTTACTTTTACAATAAAAGATTAAATTAAGGAATTCACAATATCTAAAAAATTCCTTTGTGAATTCCGGTGTCCGTCGATAATTTCTCAATTTACTACAGATTTTGCCCGTGCCGGAAAGGGTTAAAAACCTTAGTTAGAAAAATTTCACATATCCATTACTTTCTTCTTTTTATGATAGAAGAAAGCAAGAAATAAAGGGTTATTACAAAAGAATCATCGGATTTCCGAAGTTTTTATTTCGGAGCATAATTGGCTTACAACAATGACTTATACATGAAAATAAACCGGAAATATACAAGATTGACGTCCACATTAGAGATGTTCAATATGTGCTTTTTGAGTGATACGGCAGATGTCAAGGTGATAATTCAATTCGCTCCACACATTGCTCAGCCTGGTCGGACGGAGCTTTTGCCTTTACTTAAACAATCGGGTTTTTTCTCTTTAATTGTCGATACCAGTGCAGAATGCTTTGTTGGGTTGGTGATTTGCAATTGTATGCCTTCTGGAATGCTCTCTGAACGGTTATAAGCGATCCACACTTTGAATATTCTAGTACACAAAGCGCTTTCTGCGGCCCAGTCGGCGAAATTCTAAAATGGAGGGCCAAAATCACAGTCCGGTGAAATCTAAGCGCATTATTGGCCATTGAGCCGCGTCCTTTTCAGAGAATAATCTCTTAGCGGTAGGGGAAATGTCGCCTTACTCCTTTTGCCGAGAAAAAATCGTAGTGGCAATTTTGAAGTAAATCTGACCTGTTTTCATTTATAATCAAAATTTTTCACTCTCGTTCTATAAAACGTCATCAAAATATCTTAACTGACTTATTTTTGATGGTTTAACGTAAATAAGAACAGACGGTAACAATCGCTTGAAAATTACTTTACCCCTCTTTCTTTTTCAAATTCATGATTTTCACCCTTTCCACACGACCAATGAGGTGTCTGGATTTTACTTGACTGTGAATTTGGCCCTCCATTTAAAAATTTCGCGCCCAGTCGCCTTTTTGAATATGACGTTCGCGCAGCAACCATGTCAACCACCCGCACATGACACATACGCAGCGCGAAACTCTCTAGTTAACGCTTTCTCGTTTGAATTGTCATAACATATGCGTTTCGTATTTCGCACGTAGTAACGTATCAGAACCCGATGATTCATTTGTATTAACCCTGTATTAAATGAAAACACATTATTGATTATTTAGCTGTTGATTTTCCTGTTTTTATAAGATATTCTCTCCCTTACACTTAATCAGTCCACGTTGTTAACCTCTTTGCGACGGGATTCTTTTACGAAATTTTTAAAGTTTTGTCACCGGTTTTTAACTACAGAAATTTGTGTGTTATTGAATCGAGAAAATGCTCCGATTCACTAAGGCGACTTTCACAGTAAAATTTTACTAGTGGGAATAAACAAGTATTCGCCTTTTTGAGGCACGTATACGTGTCGCTTGTCCCCAAGGAGTTAAAGGATCTATAACTTGCGATATGTGCTTAGGATGAGAGGCATTGCTACGTTTACCCTGATAAAATTATTCCAAAATTCACTTCACAAAAATGAATAATTTGAAGCAATAAATTTTAAGATATCACTTGTGTCATTTTGAATCGGCATTGATTTTATATGGGAGTAAAATCTGGAAGGATAGCCACTTAAGCATTAGTATATACATATGCACGTGTGTTTGTGTGTTTACCAGCCTTCAAATGTGTTTCAGTTGAAAAAAAAAGCTTTTATTTGCATTACTTCCTATTTTTTTCACCTCGAAGAAGAATTTCAACAAGATATCAAAGGTATTTTTTTGCGTAGAAATTTGTCAATATTTCCAAAGAGTTGGCATTGTGGCTTTTAGGAATACAGTTATGAGAATACAATTATGGTTTATTTTTTTCATGCTATATACTGATAATTTGTTTCTTTTTTTAACCTATAGTTATTTGCAATATTAAATATTAATTGCCGCGTCTTCCTTGTCCTCTTCTTTGCGTGTCCATTTGTTTTCCTTTTCGGCACTTTCCAAGAAAACTGAAAAGTGTTTATCCATTCGGTTTGTCTGATCGTCTGTCCAGGCTGTAACTTCCGTAGACTCGTATTCTCATGCAATTGATAAAGCTTATTAAGGGTTCACCGAAGCATGTTTTGTACCTCATATACAGAGCTTCACATAAGTATCCGTATACCTTTAGTCTTATTAGAAGAAATTACTAAAGGGGAATTTTAGCGTGAAATATATGTATCTCTAAAATGAACTAAATTTTGGAATGCATGTTGATAATAGATACAAATCTCTATATCATATACAGAGCTTATGAAAAATTCGTATAATCTTTCGATTGTAGATTAAAGCAGCTGAAATTTTGATCTGAACTGCGTTATACAATTCCATATAATGAAATGAGATGTAATATTTTAATATTTTAAACGACTTAATTTTATTACATTATTGTTAATGTATTAGAGAGTGCTTCATAATCTATGCTTGACGCAAAATTTTTCCTTTCTTGTTTTTCTTTCTTTTTTAATTTACTGAAAGATTATTTACGCTTATGTTGTAGAGTGCAAATAAAAGAAACACATTTTGTCATGAAAACTTTTATTACAATCTCCTTTCAATGACATTACACAATCGGCTACACATGCCGCATTTCTAACATTATTCACAATAGCCCTTTTACGATGACAATTGGACTCTTTGCTGATCACGATGTTAATTTCAGCTAATCTTATTCGAAACATTCTTCAATCTTTAGCAGAAAACATGAGTTTTGAAACAGCATGACCGTTAGCGGCACCTCGTAACCCCAGGTACCTGGAAATCCATCGGCACGGTCATAGACACCTTAGATCGGGGGCCGATTTTAGTCGCCTCTTACGACATGCATGGGCATACAGTGGAGCTCTATTCTGATCCGGACACCACACGGCTATAGCGACAGACATCACGACAGTCAAAAAGCAAGTTCCATGTAAGCAAAGTCACAGTTTTGGGTGTACATCAATAGACAAATTCGGTAGTCGAAGTCATGAAAAGTCATATTTCGAGAAGCAAGTCGGTGTTCTATGGAATAAAGATATCGTAAATTAGTATAACATTAGAAGTTAACATTTTATAACAAGGATAGTGATTAAAAACGATTTTGTATGTATTGCAAAAAATGTTTAAGAAAAAAATTCAAATTATTAAAAATAATAAAGCCAAGTTAATTTTTATAAAATATAAGTAATTCATACCCTCACATACTGAAATATTTATTGCGTGATTTATAGTAACTATTTATATTTCTCTTACGTAGCGCCAAAAAGAGGCTGGATTTCTGCTTGCTATTTGGCAACAGTTCTCAGTGGTTAATTTTCGGTCACATGATTCGACCCCTTCAGCAAACAAACTGTTTGAGCGATGTATGAATAACAATTGCTATTGGTTCGATTTGCAGTATGACGTGTTGAATCAGCTGTTAATCAGCTCTTTGACCAAGCTGTTAATCAGCTCTTTGATCGCGTAGCAGTCCAATTAAAAAAAAAAAAAAAAAAAAAAAAAAAAAAAAAAAATTGTGGTTTTTTACAAAGGTTTTAAACATTCTATTTCCAAGGCATTTTTTTTTCAGGATCATTATTTTGCATTTTATAAAATTGTAAATTTCATGAAGTTAAAATGATTTATGCCCATTTCCAGCGATACTTAATTGCATATTTCTTTACAGTTTCAACAAAGTTTTCTATTATTTTTGTACAAATTAAATTTTTTTTTGTAAATTTCATATGTTATAATGATTTATGATAGCGCTCATTCTGGCTAGAGTCGAAAGAAACAGCGGCGAGCCAGCGGAGCGAGCTGTGATCATATAGCAATCCCAATATAGCCCAAGAGCCGATCGCACAAAAACCTAAGTTATCGAGCACAAGAAAATATCTTATATTTTATGAAAGAGTAATAATAGAGGAATCAAATGATCCATGTCTGCCGGAAGCGAAGTGATGCATAAGCCAAAAATTTGATACCACTAGTGGTTGACTCGTAGGATTAACATTGTGTTTCTTTGCACCCATTTTTCCATGTTTTCATATTTTTAATTGGACGGCAACACACAATACTAATCCTACGAATCAACCACTAGTGGTATCAATTTTGGGGTTATGCACCACTTCGCTTCCGGCAGACATGGATAATTAGATTCCTCTATTACTACTCTTCCATAAAAAAGAGGATTTTTTTTTTTGTGCTCGATAAATTAGGGTTTTGTGCGATCGGCTCTTGGGCTACAATGCGGATTGCGTAGCAATTGACGGAGGTCGGTAAGCGTCAGAGAGCAGGGGGCTGATCCCCCTAGCCTTACTTTAAATTCGTAATAAAGTCTCATCCAGATGGCATTTTTTTAAATGTGAATTCTTCAATAGCTTCATACTGGGATTCAATAATAGGAAATAATTACTTGTCTAAGCATCAGTTTTAAAGATATATTTGGTAAAAACTTTCAGTGCCGTCAAATATTTAAAATACATTTTTTATATTGTTAAAACTTAATGACCTAGCGTTTTATCTATTAAAATTTCACACCATGCGAAGACATTCACAATGTGATGCTAAATAAGGGCTAGCGTGCTTAATTTCATGTTTATATTTATTATTGTTTTTTTCGCAAAGGAAGATACTTTGGATTTACGAAAAACATTTAATATTTCAAACTTTTTTTTTTTTTTTTTTTTTCGTATTTGGTAATTTTAATCTAAAAAAACTTCGATATTTGGATTTAATCAACCAAATATATCCCTATTTAAAATACTAAAATGAGAAACTTAATAGAAAAATAGTTCTGGTGCATGGTTCGTACGAGTTCGGAAATTTCCAAGAGTAGAAAATTCTTATGTAGCAGTATTTTCTTAAAGAAAATCTCTCTTGAAATAAAGTGAAATGTCGCGCGTTTGATCTAGATTTATTTTTTAAATTAAAAATATTGATATTTCCCCTGGTAAATAATGTTAACCTGTATAAACTCTGTATGTTGGCTCATGTAGCTGTTTAATCTTGTAAAGAAGGAATTATTGGGATTGACATTTTAACTCAGCAATTCTGTCGATGATAAGACTGGCTTGTTTTGTATTAAACAAATTTCACGAAAAAACTTTATTGATTATGCGCTATCAAAAATTATTAAAAAAAACGTTTTTAAAGAAAAAATCTGAAACCAAAATATATACTATGGCTAATAAAATATTTCTGTACCAAAACATAAATTCTCAAACTGAAGTGACAATCAGATAAATATTATGTGAAATATATCAATGTTAAAAGCGTATTAAAGTTAAGGTAAGTGATGTAAACAGTTACTTACAATTCGTTCAATCATCTGTGTGAGAAACTTTCCTTGCACATGCGCAACAGCCTGTTATGAATCCCAGGAACGAAGCTTTCTTTTGTTTCCACCATTGTATGAGTCTTTTTCGACGACTTGTTGGAGAACATTGAGAGATGATAGGAACTTTATCCAATTCTGATGCATTGTCAGAAGAAGGTATAACAGATGCTGGACTACAAACGGGTGAATCAAACAGGAGGCGAAAAACTGGAGCTAAATCTTCTTCGGAAATGTTGAAGGAACTGTTTTGATGTGAAGCTGCAGCTGTGGATTCTTTACTCTTTACCGGAATGAGTGCGATGTCAGAATTCGTTTTAAGATCATGGGATGAGTAAAGTCTCTTCAGATGAGGAACTTTAGAAGCGGAATCTGGATAACTGATGTCCAGCTCTGGAAGAACGTCAGAATCAACATCGTAAGTTTCTCCATTTGCTTTAAAGATGTTATCTCCACAATCACTCTTCGCAAGTTTTACTACTTCAGTTTCCGGTATTAAATCAATTTTATTCTGCTGCAGGGTGATGTTAAATTCCCAGATGCTCACTATAAAGAAATAGAATGAAATTTCGTAAATATTAAGTAGTTGTTGCAGACATTTTTGCTGAATATAAGAAATATGTCTAAAAAATTATAAATATTAAAATTCATTAGTTTTTTATATGTTTGACGCTGCAACTGAGCGCGTATATTTTATATTTATGACTATGTTTTATGTTGATAAGAGTCTCAACTGTGTTGGTAAATGAAAATTTCACTTCAAGTCTCTCGTAATGCTAATGAACTTCAAATACAAAATATTCCATACATATGGAAATGAAAGAAAAAATAAAAATAAAGTTCAAATGAAATACTGAAAATTGAAAATTAGTATGATACATACGTTGAATACCAGTTTTACTTGCTATCAATATATACGTGTTTCTTCATAATTATTTATGTATAAATTAGTCTTATAAATAATGTACGTAATACTTTAAAACTTATACAAAAACATACAGTCCATTAGACCCAGGCGTGAGCAGCATTTAAAGATTTAGAATTTACCAGATGCTTTGGTTAGTTTGAAACGGGGTTTCCTGAATCGATACCGCAGAAGGCAACAGGTATAATTTACAAAATTGAAAAACTGAGCTAAATGCACAGGCCATCTGGAAATAAGCTATTTGTTTAGAGGGGAAAGAAATAAAAGTGATTTTTCTAATTTTGTGCTGCGTTCTAGCGACCAACTACTTAAACTCTTCTAAAATAATTTTTCAAAATCTAAGGCCACTGATATTACAATAGACATAGGGATGAGATTTTCGCTTTTTTGGACACCAGTAAAATCTTAAAGAAAATGTTTTTATCTGAAATCACGAAAATGTTCCGATTTAATAATATAGCATTTTCTCTAAGATTTTACTGGTGTGAAAAAAAGCGGAAATTTCATCCCTGAATGGACATTACATTCGGATTATAGCTTAACATGCTTTTCTTAACCCTTTCAGGTACAGTGTGTCCAGTCTGGACACATCTAATTTTAATTCCAAACTTGCAATCGGCAACAAGAGTATTTTAAAGAAATTCCGCTTTTAATATGAAAACGTGAATTTACGAATTCGTAATTTCTACAAAAGTCTTTTTTGAATTCCGGTGTCAATCAATAATTTCTTATTTTATATGCAGAATTTGCCTGCGCCGTAAAGGGTTAATCAGTTATTAACAACACAGCGCATTATAGATACTTCGTGAATTCAATACATAAAGAAAAATCTTTGTGACTGACGCAGGTGTGACACACTCACGTTACTTTTAATATTTATGGAAACACCCTATCTCCGTGGATCATTTTTCATTGTTCTGTTTGTCGCCCCGTTCCCACGAAACAGTGCTTTAAACATTTTAAAATATGCGACTTTACACAGAAAATATCTGGCTTCTCTAATGTGATACTGGACTGCCTAACGTGATATCCACAGACTGACTGCCAGTAACTTTTTTAAATTTCTTGTAATTCTGTGGTTAAAAACACTAAAGATTTCTATTAAAAATCTATAAACAATGTGTTATTCCCAGATTGGGAGGTATTTTATACTGAATTGTTTAAATATGATATGATAATGACGTCAAATTAGCTTAGACAAAGAGAAGCAACATGTCGACTCTGATGTGTTGCTGAAGATTGAATGACAGCATTATTATTACTTTTTTCTATCTTCAATAGAAGAAAGTATTGTAATCGAAATATTTTTTGATTTCCGGTTTTTGACGGACTTACACGTTTTAGGGGTCAGAGATTCCAAAAAACATGTTTTTACAAAATGGCTGTCTGTCCGTGTGTCTGTGTATATGTATGTCCGTATGTCGCCATTCTACCATCAAAAAGTGTATGAAGTTATAGATAAAATTGATTTAAATTTTTTGTGAATGTTTTTGGCTGTAGCAAGCAAATCCTCCTTCGATTTTGAAATATTCCGCCAGAAGGGGGCGCTGCAATAAAGATTTTTGTGCCATTTTCAATATTGTACCGATCAAAAGTGTATGAAGTTATGCATCGAATTAAGCCAAATTTTTGTGTAAGTGTATGCCTATGGCTCGTTGATCCTCCCCGAATTTGAAAAAAATCCGCCGGAAGGGTTCGCTGCAATAGTGATTTTTATGCCATTTTCACCACCTAAAAGTGTATGAAGTTAGGCCAAGAACTGAACTAAAATTTTTGTGTGTGATAGTTTTTTTGGTATGGCAAGTAGGCCCTCCATGAATTTGAAAAAAAAATCTGCCTATAATTCTATTGTATTTTGTCTGGCAGAGACGGAAATTCGTTTTTACTCCGGTTAATTGATTGAAGCAGAAATTTAAGATGAAAATCAAAGTTGGTATGGTCTTGAATTAAAATTATTAAAGCATTAAAATTAGTAAATGTATGTATGAGATTGAAGAAAGTTTTGAGCACGTCCAACTAGTTTTTCTTTATGACGATTTAAATGCAGAAAATAATAACTGACAATTTGTCAACAGTCAACACATTAATTGATAGCATTGCAGATTTTAATTATTTTCAGTTTGTGTTTTATCTGATTTATAATTTTATTGCATCCGCAAGCAATTCCAATCAAATGGTATAAATTTATACGAGTCAATTATCAAAAAGTTAAAAAGGATTCATAAGTCGATGACCGCGCTTTTCGTTTTCGTTTCTGTGCCTTAATAGGAAAACAATCGGTGTTCAAATTCACTATTTTCGATTTCTGAATGTTAATGATCTTAGAATAACAATAAAAATAACACTAAAAAGATCAATCCGCTCCCTTAATTACATTCCTTAACACCTTCACGACGAGAGCCTTTTACGAAATTTTTAATGTTTTGTCCAGAAATTTGTGCCTTATTGATTCGGTAAAATGTTCCGATTAAATAAGGCAAATTTTTCTGTAAAATTTTACTGATGGGAATAAACAAGGATTCTTAAGCCTTTTTGCGGTCGTCCCCAAGGGATTAAAGTTCAATGTTCTTTAAAAATATAACTTTTCTGTGTCTGTGTCCCCCGATCACCTCTCACCAATCACACTTATAATGGGAAAAAAGTCAAAATTCTCCTTTTAAACTCACTGCGTAAGGACATTGTTTTCAGAATCCATTTTTATTGATTAATACATAGCAACTGAACGTTCATAAAGAACTTCCCCGTATAGCGAGCATCTTTATGTAGCGAATACTGTTTCAGTGCACAACACCTCTATTTTTAGATGCTTGAATATCTACATAACCGACAAGTTGAGCAGTGAACAGATACCCATTATTTAAAGATCTTATTCTTTTTCTCAAAAATTCGAATCCGAACATTATCTCCACTCCTCCTACATTATTTTTTTTTTTCATAACATAACGGAATCCTCTAAGATTATGTCTTTTCACGAAAATTGTTCCGCAGCCAGGGATGAGATTTCCGCTTTTTTGCACACTAGTAAAATCTTAGAGAAAATGCTATATTTTTAAATCGGAACATTTTTATGATTTAAAATAACAACATTATCTCTAAGATTTTACTGGTGTCCAAAAAAGCGGAAATCTCATCCCTATCCGCAGCTCAAGAAAAATAAATAAATAAATAAATAACCTCACCTTTATTTTTCCAGATGTTCACTGGATCATCTGTGTATTTGAATGTTCCTCCGAAGATCTTGTGATCTTTCAACTCTTGGACTAACGGTCTTTTATCTGGGACAATATTGAGACATGAAATGATGAAATCCATGGCGAGGTCAGCTACCTTTTGAATACGTTTGCAAGCTGGAAATGCATCTGCCATTATCTTTACAAAATTTTCCTTCTGTAAGGAAAAAAAAAAAAAAAAAAAGAAAGTTAGTGTTAAATGATATTGCTAGTATTGGTAGGCATCCCGATTTCCAGGGATTCCAAGATGTCTTTCCGAAAAGTCCCATATTTCATGTCGCACAAGTTGATTTAAATTTCTTTTAGTGAATGGTATTTGCTAGTCTACAACAAGTGAAACTATAATAACAATAATAGATAATAAGTTTTAGCTTCGATAAATAATTTGTAAAATCCTTAGATAAATCAGGGGATTTTTTTCGATATTTAAAGAAAAATTTCCTCATTTACCGGATGGTAAAATCAAAGAAGGCGTGTTCATCGGCCCAGGTATAAGACGAATAATGAGGGACGAGAAAAACATGAAATCAAACCAGAAAGATGCACGAGTTTGCTTCAAAGACGTTATTTAGAAATTTTTAGGAAAAATCAAAGATCCTAACTACGCAATAATCACTGAAAAGACTTCAAAAAATTTAAAAACTAGGTTGAAACAAGAATTTAAAAATAAATTTTCTGTACTCTCATCGTGAATATTTTCCTGGAAATCTTGATGAAATGAGTGAAGAACAAGATGGAAGATTTCAGTACTACATAAAATGCAAGGGAAAATGCTGTAAATATATTAGCAGAAAAAAAGAGACACTAAACTAATATCAAAATTTAAAGGACACAGGTTACACATTTTACTGTATATATCAGAATATAATTCCTTATAAAACATGTACATACATTTTTATATGTAAGGTGGTTTGGGGTAATAACGCCAGGCGGGGTAATAACGCCAAGTGCTAATATTTTGCATAATTTTGAAATAATCTGCTAAATGACATCCATGTGCTCTGTGCAGAAGGGTGAGTCTAAATAAATCGCAAAAAACAGCTTCAAGTTAATTTGTTTCATTTTTAGGTCTTATTGTTTTTACAAGCAACTAAAATTAACGCTTGATCTAAAATTTGCGAGATACGTTTTGTGATGTGAAGACTATTTTTTATCCGGAAATACTTTGTTAATTACATAAATTTGTAGTGCATTTCATGGACTTTCAAAAAGTTGTTGAAGATTTTGGATATCTTCTCGAGATAATTTGTAATGTAAAATGTACAGCGCAATAACTATAACGGGGTAATAACGCCAGTCCTTGGCATTAATACCCCGGTTGATTCCCTACAGTGGCTGAGGAACATCCTAAGTACTGATTCAAATAAACACAGTTAAAACTGTGCAATGTTTCTAATAATTCTATTTAAGATGTCCTTTTTAAGCAAAAAGAAGCTCACTTCTTTTGCCTCATCCCCCCCCCCCCCACACACACACCACACCTTTATTTTTCTTACACTTTCACAAAAAAATTGGACATTTTCAATTGCTTAGAATGCAATTTGTCAATTTCTAAGTTTGTAGAGTTTGTATTTTTAGAATTGGGCAATCTACATGCAATTATTCCATGTTATTTCATAGTTTTGTATGCATGGCGTTATTACCCATATAGGTGGGTAATAACGCCAAATAGCATTGGTCAAGAAATCACGCCATTACATTTTATGAATACATATCTGTTAAATTATTTTTTTTTATATAGATAGTCAATGAGTTGCTGCATCAAATCATATATTTGTTTGAAAAATACAAACTAAAACTGAGCCGTGAAAATTGGTAGAATCTTAACATGGCGTTATTACCCTAGGGTACCTTATATGTAATTTTCTGTATTTATCTGACTTTTTTGTGAATTTTTAATGAATGTTGTGTAAATTCTTTATTATCAAATAAAAAATTCTTAGTTTCTTAATTGTAAAAAATCTGACATGATGCACAAAAATGAATATTATATTTGAAATAAGCATAGTAGATTTATTACAATTTACATAAATTCATAAAATCCCCAGACAAAAAGTTAAATCTTGTAGATCTGTGTTATTGATAACTGAATTTATATCTCAAGAATGTTCGTAATTTTAGATTTGTATTTGTTAACGTAAATGACCACATTTTTAAAGTACCAATTTAAAAATAAAAGAGCTTCATATGTCATCTATTTTTGTTTTTTGTTTGCTAAAACACAATAAATGTGTATTTTCAGTGGTGTCGTTTTATCCTCGGAACGGAAGGGTTAATTTTAAGCATCTCGTTTTTCCTGTGTGACGCATTTCTTGCTTATTATACTTGTCCAGTCGGAAAACTCATTAAAAGGGTTTTGTTTCATTTCTTAGAGATTCCACTTTTTAATACTTTGCCGTGTAAAATTACTGTATTTATTTCATACAATGAAACTTATTTAAATAGCGTCTCAAACAACCCATACAAATTCCACATTAGATGAGGTTTTCGCTTTAGCAGATATAATTTATCGTATTCCTTCAAAATAGAAGATTAAAATTCTAAGTTTAACACAAGATTCCGTTACAGAGAGTTTTTTTTTTTTTCATAGAATTTGTTGGTATATGCATCGCGTTTTTGTAACTGATGGAAGGCCTGTCATCACTAGACTTACAATTTGTCTTGTTTCAGGAAGTTTATATGTGAAATTCAAACAAACAGTCACGTTTTAATGTATAAGATTCCAATCAATGTTCAATGAAAATGATTATTTAATTATACTGGTACACTTGCTTATAGAAATAAAGAACTGGAAAACTATTGCAAAGAAGTTTTAGAAAAAAAAATCTTCATGTAATGTGGAATCTTGGAATTCTAATATTTAATCACCGATGCTGAAATTCCATAAGCTCTACCACTCGTTAACTGTGCACCTATATGTGAAATTAACGGTGCTGAATTGTATTTAAAATATTCAGTATCACATTAAATGTGTTGTCAAGAAATTCTATATAGTTTAATAAAAGCAATTTACATAAAATAAAAAGATGTCTTTGGTCTACTAATCTTTGAAGAGCAGTAGAATATAAGATGTTGTATAAGTGTAACTAACAGACCCTCTATGTCATTCTCATAGATGGCAGCAATAGTTTTTCTACGTTTCAACATTACGTCAGAATTTTGATTTCCGATGTTTTTACAAATATTATATTATGACACTTGGATGTGGTTGCCGACTGAAAAAGTAACATTCATGGGTTCATATGTCTTTCATTTCCAAATAAAATTTTTAGGTCATTTTGTTGTCTGAACTTGTTGAATTTTCATCTTAAAAGTGTATTTATATATTTGTATATAAGTTTATATAAATATAAATATACAGAAAAAAAGACATCAGTCAAAATATAAGAAAATCTATATTATAAAGGCCAAACGTATCTGTGCGTAACGCATACGTCATTTTTCGAATGGCAATACTTTCTGATGAAATTTCACTTTTGCAATTTTCATTGCTGCAAATTTTTTAACTCCTAGGCATCGCACGTTTTCAATCTTTATACCGTTGTGTAAGGAAAAATATGTACTTTTAAATACAGTTTGTTTGAAAACTGTATATTAATTTGTTTTTGAGATATTAATTTTTTTGTAGTTTTTAATTTATTTTTTCTGAGTACTTCATTTCTGTGTAAAGAAAGAAAAAATAGCCATGGAGGAATGAGATAGGTGGAGGTGAAGTAAGCCTAAAAAAAGGTTTGCAATATGAAACCATTTATCGTTCAAATTTTAATGTCCCAAACAAAAGGACGTGAAAGGGATTTTTTATTATAAGACGAATTGATAGAAATGATTTACAATTGAAGCATATTTTAAGAAGAAATAGCAAATTTTTAAAATGGTCTTTGTTTTATTATTATTTATTAAAATAAATGTTCGCTTTTAAAATAAAAGAAATTGGAAAATCAGCAATAATTAAATGTTAAATTAAAATTAAATAGGATATTGAAAACATTTGATACGAACTAAAAATTGTATTACTAAAAGTTTCCTTTTTTAATGTAATTTTAAATACTTTACAACGTAGATGAAAAATGTTTATGACTTAATGATTGCAAGTAAATAAATATTTAAAATATAATGATGAAAACATTCTTTTAAAATCATGTATGAAAACTTAAGTAATAAATATTAATCTAAAATATAGATTTATGACTTCAAACGATTTTAAGATATTAATAAAAGAATGTTATATTTTCAAGCATAACGTTAAAAGATTTTTTATATTGATATTTAAAATACATATGATAAAATAATTGATAAATTCTTACCGGAGAAGCGATAAATTAGCTATTAAAAAAAAGAGAAAAAAAATACGGGTTTAAACCTACTCTCTCTCTCTCTCTCTCTCTCTCTCTCTCTTCATCTCATCATTCATGAGATAGTTGTGTAGTGTATATGGCACATAGCGCCATGTATACTAACATGATTTAAACCTGTTTCAATTGATAGGAGTGTTACAGCACGTGGTTTTGTTGGTACTTAATTGGACTTAATGTAGGGTTACATTTTTAGCATCATCCCCAGACATAATACTTCCACTCTATTAATTTCTCTTTACTCTATGAAAAATAGCCATGAAGTAAAAAGAAGAAATAAAGAGGACTTATGATGGCTGGGAGTGGTGCAAAAAAATGTAATCCTGAAATCTGCTACATTAAACCTAAACACAACCGCGTGTTTTTGCTAAAAAGAAGGAAACTTTCAATGACAAGTCTGTGGAAACTTTTAGTACTATAGTTTTTAGTTTATAATAAAATAAAATGCTATTTTATAATGCTTAAATTTAAGCAGATCATTTTCAAACCCACGGCTGATGTCAAAGGATTTAGTATCTGTTCAATGTGATTCTTTTTTTCCCATCCAGGTTGTATTTTTTCGCCGAAATAGCAAGAAAACAAAGACGATCTTGGCAATAATTCCAGGTTTAAAGTAATGTCCGGTTTCCCAAATTTTTGTCCAATTGTTTAAGACATTCAATTGTAATTATATTAAAATAACATTATTCGCTTAATGTAATTTTTTTATAAATTTCAGTTATACTTGCTAGAGCAGATGATTTTTTTAGTTATCTTTTGTTACCTGTCATTTTACCAGAAAGAAAATGAAAAAAAAAAAAAAAATTTAATTTTTCTTTCTTCTTGGAATAATTATATTTTTTATGTTATTTATTTTTTACTTTATTTTTAGAACCATTTTTATTTTCCAAATATATTTTCAAAAAAGAAAAAAAGTACATTTTCACACTTCACACTTGATCTTTTTCACAATTGATCTGAAATAGAAACAGAACGATGAAAAAGACAAAATGAGATTTCATAATTCGCCAATATCCAATGTTTAAAATGTACAGTCGACTCCCGTTAATTCGAAATCGGATAATTCGAATCTTCGCTTAATTCGAACTAAACATGAAGTCCCGAAATTTTCAATGGCAGAATAACGTTAAAAATTTTCATTAATTCGAACTCATTTTCTCTTGATTTCGTTTAATTCGAACTAATTAGAATTCCGATTTTAAATTTTCTTTTCTTTCTCACGGATTTCAGATCATTTCTTTGATTTTTGTGAAAATTGTTCCGAACGAGTATACATATAATACAATGCAATTGATATCCCCTTTCTTAGAACCTCGTCTGTCCATCAGTGACGCTTTAAATTTTTCTTCCATCGTGCTTGTTTCTAATCTTTTAATTAGTTTATGTATTTATACATTCTAATTTAATATTAAGTCATATTCTAATGATAACAGACGACATAAATTTAAAAAACACTATAACATTAATTCATTTGTAATAGTACCATATTAAGCATGTTTTCATTTCATATTTTTATAGTTCGAACTTCGGATAATTCGAAAATTTCTTGTGGTCCCGACGAGTTCGAATTAACGAGAGTCGACTGTAATTGAAAATTTGGTTTGGTATAATTTGTAAAAATCAAGGTTTGCGTATTTCACGGAAAATACGGCATCTTCTTTGCCCTTTGAAGGGACGGGGTGCAGTGTTTATTCTTGAATTTTAAATTTGTCATAGAGTTAACTTTGAAGCAAACTTTTTTGAAAAAAAAAATGTACGTGCAGTCATTTCTTTACTTTTAACATTTAGCATGTGCGTAAGATTTTTCGGTACTACTTGGTTATCCCGTCGATCAAAAACTATCGCCAAATTATAAGATTAAATTCCAAAAATTGATGATTTGTGAATGTCATATTCAATGATATTAAACACGATACACATGTTTAAAATGTCATCAACAGGTGTTTAATGCCACTTTTTATTTGTATTTTTATTCATGTTTTACTAATTTATTTGTTTTTACCGTTATTTAAAATAAAAATTATGTCAACATATATAGATTGGCTATTAGTTTGGCGATTTTTTTTTAATTTGGCGAAAATGGTCGATGGGATAATCAAGTAGTACCAATTTTTCGTATGCGCAAAATCTATATTGTAAAAAACAAATGTGTCCGTGTGTAGCACTAGCGTTATTTTGCGAATGACAACATTTCAGGATAAATGACTTTTTGCAATTTTTTTTTACTGCAATTTTTTAATCTTCTAAACGTCGCACATTTTCAATTTTTATTTCATCATATAGGAAAAGAAATCTACTTTCAAATGCCATTTGATTGAAAACTGTATCTCATTTGACTCATTTATTACGAGCTTATTCTTTTTTTAAATCTCTATCCCGTATCTCCATTAAGAAATAATGATACACAATTTACTCATAAATCTATGAATATTGTTCCTGATAATTTTCCATTATAAAATTAAATTTGGTTGAGTAATAAAATAAAAGAATGGGTTAAAACGCAGATTAAATTATTAAAAATTACAAATTCAACGTGTAATCAAACAACTTAAAATTTTACACTGCCAAATAAGAAAAAAAAAATGAAAAGATTTTGAATTTGTTTGAATTGTATTTCAATTCACTGATTACCTGTGGTTTTAAAATAAAATCAGGTGCGAGTTATTTTTTAATTTATCTCTACCAAGTGAAACTCGATTACGATAGATTAATCTATTTGTCCTTATAAAAATATGAAGAGTTTGGGATTTGTTTCCGGCTATTATACTACAGCAAAATTAAAATTTCCTTTATAAATAATAAAATAAAATAAAATAAATAAATACAAATTTAACAGACATGTAATTGAATTGCGTGCTTGAAGCACTGAAATGACCAGAAACAAAATTGCTGCCGTAACGAAATCTTTGGCTAATAACTTCCGGCATGCGTCTAATACGGAAATGCGACTTTTGAAAAAACTCATTATTTTATTTGATTGTATAAGATAAAAAAAAATGTGTAAAGTTATCAAATATAAATCTTCATACCAATACTTTTCACAGTTATTATTTTATGAATGAAACATGAATGTTAAAGTGTTAAAAATACTTTTTTGGAGTTAGTTAGCAATCTAAAACGCATATTACATGTAGAAAATTTATTAATGTTTTCAATTTAAAAAAAAATGCTTTTTATCTTTGCTATGTCACCCGGGAAGTCCGGGTTCGATCTACTAGTAAATAATAACATTGATTTACAATAACAGAAATGAAATATTCAGTTGTTGTTACCTTGTATATTTTCAAAATTAATTTAACAAATGAAAAAGTATCATTTCTTAACCGTAAGTGACATAAAAAAAATTGAATTATAAAGGTAAAAACATTTTTCAATACCTGTAAGCTGTTTTGTATGATGGGATAGACTTGAGTGTACCAGCTATTCAGATGTCTCTTCTCCCAGGTGGAGAATCTTTTAAGGAGTAACATCCTGGTGAAGATCTCGAATAACATTATACCGATACACCAGATGTCCAGTTTCTTTCCATCTATTTCTGTGAGTCCGGATTCTGTCATGCGACCTTCTGGACATCGGTAGATAAAGGGTACTCCATATCTAGGGTAGAACAAGAAAAATCGATAGTGTGAAGAAAATTTGAAATACAAAACAGGAACAACAACAAAAAAAATGGCTGAATAGTAAATTTAATTTTAGATTTGTTGACCTTCGTAGCAAGAACAACCTTCGTAGCAAAACGATATCAAGGGCGTAAATACATTTCAAGGCATCAAATTACGCTGCGAATTTATTTTGAATTTATGAAAATTACGCATTATGAAGAGTACTAATTCTAAGACTGACTTGACTGTTGCCGAGGGTAGTTTTGAAATCGGTAGCTTGTTAGCCGTAAGCTGTGGTATGTACGGGAAATCTCCGAACACTGAGCTCCATACATAATACGGAGGGCCTACTTACCGAGCCGGCCGATAAACTTTCTGCCGGGACCGCATTACACTTTTCTATGCGCGCAAGTAATGAGTCCTCTATTTTTCTTAATATTACAAGCATTTTTTAAAGATTTTTCGCAAACTTTTTATTATTTTTATTTATTTCTATGTGTTTTTAAAAATTTTACGAGCAATATTTAACAAATGTTTCTTTATTTTTTGTTGAGTTAAACTAAAATTTCCTTTTTAACCAATATCAAACTGAAAATTTGCTATGAATTTAAGTAAGATCAATAGATTTTTAATAAAAGAATATATATCAGTGAAAATTGTAGCAATTTCGTCTTACTTTTAAAAGAAAATTCAATTTGAAAATATCTACCCCATACTATCTTATGGGAGGCAGAGCCGTCCCTAGTGGAAGCGAGGCCGTGTGCGAGAATTTTTGCGAGGCCTTTTCCTTTTAGAACCTTTTATCAAATCAGACCAGGTTGACATTAATTTTTAGGATTTCATTCATCTGAGTAAACTCTATTTGTTCCGCTTTCCCATTTGTCTCTCAGACTTCGATATCTGAAGTTGTATAAAGATAGAGACTTGAAATTTTGCATATTTATAGCTGAATGCCTCCGATCTCACGGCAAATCATAAAATTTTGAATAAAGTCTTACATTATTTTAACTAGATGAATATCACCCGACCGTCTCTGCGATTTAGATTTTAAAAAAGAACATCCTGAATTAATACCGATGAAGCTGCAATCAGGAGTAGAGATGGCACAGGGAGGGTAGGTACAGGGTTGCTGATGAAACGAGACCGGCAGGGTGGCGACTAGAGTTTTTTTCTGTTAAGAAAATTTATTCCCCATATTCTGTAACAATGTCGCAACACGTTAATAAAACTATTAAAGAATAACAGAAGCTCCAGATTGCGCCTACCATTTTATTTATTTAAATATTTTACATTTTATAAATAGTCATTTTTAAATATTTAAATTTAATTGTGAAACAAGTAGCGTGCAGCAATTTTTTTCAAAAAAATATATAGATGCTTTTAAAATTGAATGGACACTTTTTTTTAACCAAACGCGAGGCCTTTTTAGGCGCGAGGCCCTGTGCGGCCGCACCTGTCGCACACCCCTAAGGACGGCTCTGATGGGAGGAAATCTATGTTTTGCCAAAGATTTTCGTCGGAAAATCTTTGGCATTGTATTCAAGAGCGGACCGCTGGATTCAATGTATCAGAATAGGAAGTTAGCTCTCCGTGTTATTACCGAGCTCAGTGTCTCCGAATGATTTTACCCATTACTCTAAAGAAAGCAAAGAAAATGAAATAAAATCTTTAACCCGGGAGGACGCGCGCAGGGCCTAAAAGACCCGGAGTGCGTATGATTTTTACAATTGTAACCACTAATTTTTTAAAAGTAATCTTCAACTTATTTTATCCCAAAATTTGTAAGAATTGTCTCCGTTTTAGTAAAGTAACTTTTATAATTTGATTTTATTGGTGACAAAGTTAAAACAATTCATACCCTGGGTAAGCGCGCGTTCTCCCGGGTTAATGTTTCGAAGTGATATATTACCAGTATTATAATCGAACGAGTTGAAACTAACGAGTTTGACTCGCAATCTGCGAGTTTTAACTTGAAATTGATTTACTTTCTTAAAAACAAGTCTAGATTTAAAAAAAAAAGAAATCCGTGAGCTTGAGCAAGATTACAAATAAAATCTATTCAGTATAATTTCCTAGAAAAAGCTTCGAATTAAAAACACTCCTCTTTTAAGTTGCTCAGTTTTTTAAATTATATTAGCAAAAGAAAAGTTTTAATGTTTATTATAGATAATTATTATTTTTGTTAACAGATCCCGAGACCAGGAAAATCATTAATGTTCTCAAAGATTAAATTCATATTCGTAATCAATTTATATATATATATATATATATATATATATATATATATATATATAATGCTGAAATAATAATCTTTTTATCGCATTTAAAATAAAGTGTGAACATGAAATATGCTTCTAGAGACATTAAAAATAATTCTGGTCCGATACTGTTTCAGCTGTAACCATGTCAATATTGGCTATATTTCAGGTGTTTTCATTTTGCCAATATTGCACCAATAATTTCACGAAATATCTTTTCATGTCGTTTCGAAATATTTATTTTGAAGAAGTCACTATTTCCAAGCAATTCATTTTTTTCTGCTTTTTGGGAGGGGGGGGGGGGGTATATTACAAACTTAATTTTAATATTTAACTCATAATGACATCTACTTGAGGATATCCCCAAACTCTAATGAATGCATCAATGCATTCCAATGCAAGTGATATTAGCTTACTTTCGAGATTCTACATCACTCTTACTTTACAAGTGCTGATTCTTTTAATGCGTAAGTTAATACAAAATAAAGATTTTATTATTCACATTTCTTTTACATTAATTGACAAAGAAATAATATAAATGAAAATTTTTCAACTGAAGGGGTTACGCAATCAGGAAAACATAACCAATTGGACATGTTCTCACATATTATTATTATTGTTATTTTAATCATACGAATTCATAAATAGCAAGAATAGAAAATTTCCAATGAAGGATGGTAACAGCTGGAAAATTTGTTTTGAGTTGTAAAACAGATGCTTGTCACAAAGATATCTACTCACTTTCGAATTGGTTTTTCAGCGCTGCAAAGAAACCCAAAATCCGAGACCACCGCACAGTTTTGACTTGAAATCAGCACGTTGTTCAATTTTATGTCATTATGCGAAAGATTCCTGCCATGGAGATAGTTGACGGCCTCCAAGATCTGTGCTAACCAACCTATAACTTGGGTCGACGCGTTTTTGTTTCTTCTGAAGCTAGATTCCAAAATAGCTTGCTCCAAATTTTTTGGGTAGACATCTGTAATGAATAAGCATGTGTCTGCATGATAGACGAATTTGAAGTCTTTCAATTTCAGGATATGTTGATGGATCAGGTTTTCCCACAAAGCAGTTTCACCCTCTGTAGCATAACATTTTTGCACTACTTTCACGGCCAACTCTTCATTCGTTCCATTATCTTTTACCTTCAATATCGTACCGAACGAGCCTCTACCAATTTCTTCAATGAAGCTGTATCCTTCTTTCTCCATGTGGTTAACAATTTCCGTCATTCTGTCGCAATTTTTTGTGTTAATTAAACCAGCTATACGTTTTGCTTTGAAATACTCCATGATTAATAACTTTTTCAACAAAATATATCTCAAAAATTCACTTTTTTAAGTATTTATCATAAAATTACAAGTTATTTGCAATCCGTTTTTTGATTACGAAGACTCAATTGTTGTGTTTTGTTCAGTTTTAGATTTGTTTATTTGTATTGTTGACATATTCAAACATTGTTGCAGTGACATGCCATTTTGCAGTTTTAACAATATTACCGTTCGTAAAATTGCCCAACAATCGCGTAGTGTTGGACAATCAAAGGAGAGATTGAAAAAAAAAAGTTGAGGTAGTGCGACAGAGTATGGCCAACAAATGGTCAGAAAAAAACACTGTCGCATGGCTCAAACACTCTCCAGTGTCCATTGTTAAGGCTCCTGTCCCTGGCCGACGAAGCGCTCACGAGCTAATGTTATTCCTATGGGGAGGTTATTTTCTAATAACTAGCTTGCATTTTGATAATTTAAAATAATTTTTTTGCACTGCATAGCTGAGGTGTATCTCTACATCGCTCCTTTTTTTCTTTCTTTTTTTCGATTTTGAATTCATAAAGCTTGTTTCACTTTCAAAACTGGTTTCGAAATGAAAAATGCTTTTTTTTTTTTTTTTTAATATCTGTACACACAATCGAAAAAGAAAAAAAGGAGCGATGTACCTCACCAATGCAATGCAACGCAAAAAATAAATAAATAAATAAATAAATAAATAATAAAATAAATAAAGTAAAATAAAATGTCAAAATGCAAACCAGATATTAGAAAATAACCGCCTCATAGGAATCGCTTTAGCTCGCGAGCGCTTCATCGGCTAGGGACTGGAGCCTTAAGTCAAATTGTCAGTGAGACCTTAAACTCCTCACACTAATGTTAAACCTATTGGCTATTTATTTGTATTTTTAAAGAATCTTCTTCAGAAATTTATAGACTAAACAGCAGAATTAACTACCCTTTGGAGCATAACATTGTGGCGAGACGATAAATTTGTCAGTTCTATCCATCTAAATGTTCAGATCCAATGTAAATGAATATTAACTAATAAATTTATTATTATTCATTTATAAATTTATTATTATAAATTTATTAATTTATAAATATTATTATTATTCGTCATTATTTACATTATTTAACATATAAACAATGTTAAATAGTGTAAATAATGACGTAAATGATGTAAATAAATAATATAAACAATGATGCAAACAAGTAATTTAAACAAGTGGATAAGTGTGATCGCAGATCTCACAGAGGGTTTCGTTTAACCCCTTAACGCGCAGTGTTGCCGGGTCGGCAACACCTAATGTTCCCCCTTTTTAGAGACACAAAAACTCCGTAAATATTTCAAAAACTACTCTAATGGCTACTTTAAATATTTCTTATGAGTTCTAGATAGCAGCACCACAGAGATCAAACTCTAGAGTTTTAAAAATAATAGGTAAAATGTTTTACTGTAATACACGCTTCACAGCAATGCTCTTTTCACTGCGCTTATCAATGCTTTACTTATGGGAGGTTACCACTTCGGCAACAGCTGTATAATTAAAATGGTTAGTGCAATCTTTACAAAACAATACCCGTGTACTCCTCTAGGCCTAAATAGATTGCCTAATTTTTTTTTCCTTTAAATCCCAACTTTAAAGAGTAGTGCGCCGGAAAGGGTTAATATCTTCTTCAAAACATTTTATCATTAAATTAACAAACGAAAAGTAATTTTTCGGCGCCATTTTGGATTTATTCACCAATCGTGCCAACCAGAACAGAATACTGAATTTTTCTCCTAAATGATGCTTTGATCGTATAGATTTGATGATTTCTCCATCAGTATTTACAGATTTAGTGAAGGTATACAAGTAAATAAAATTATGTATAAAAGTAAAATGTTAAAAAGCTTAGCATAAATGTAAGGGAGATCAAACCAGTGACCAGAGGCCGCTAGTAATTTAAATGAATAAAAATTTAATTAAAAAAAATGTTTCATTTCGAATGTCAAAATAGAGGATAAATATGATGTAATATGATGAAATAAAAACGTTTTTCACGTGATTTATTTAATGAATTATGTTACATACATAACAATTTTATTTAAACTTGCGAGTAACAATTAGAAGAAATGAAATTTAAATTTTGAAATTAACGCTACTGCAAATTTTTAAACTTATAAATATCGCACATTTTCAATTTTTCAACCATCGTATAGGGGAAAAAATGTACTTTTAAATGCAATGTGTTCAAACGCTGTATCTCGATTTATTTTTGAGATCTTAATTAATTTGTATAATTGTTTTTTTATACAAATTTTGTAATTGTGGTAACAGAAGTACTCCATTTCTTTTTAAAGCGTAAAAAATAAAGAATTTTTCTATCTATTTAAACTTGGTTGCAACAATTAGAAGAAAAAAAACTTTAAAAAAATGGACTGGTGATATTAAAAAAATTATTTTATTTAAAATAATAATCTTTACCAAAATTTATGATTTGTTGTGTGACCAGAGGTATTCAGCTATAAATACATGAAATTTTAACGCTCTGACTTATATGGTTTTTGTGTACGGACTCTGTGACTGACAGACAGAGAGACAGACCGCGGGCAGAGGCGAATAGGGTTTCGTCAGATGAGCGAAACCCTAAAAATTGTCAATTTGGTGATTTTTAAAATCAAGTCAAGAAGTCGTTAATTCTCTAGTCGCACCAATTAGTACTTTCCACTTATCTTTTGTGTGTACTCTTCTTCTTGTCAAAGTATTTCTACGATATATATTTCACTTTTTGTGAAATGTTAATTTCTGATTCAGTTTCGAAAATATTTTGACACATAAATTTATCAATTAAGTGTATATTTTAAGAATATTTTGACACCTAACTAAAAAAGTCACTCTCCAACAAACATATAAAAAAAACTAATCAGATGTGGTAATCCCAAAAATTTATTATTTCTCATACATGTTAATGCTTCAACATTAGCTAGCATAGTTATCATAATTATTATATATATCAAAATTAAATGCCAATCTATGCCTTTCAGGAGGATTCTAATGGTATGAAATTCCGTTTTAGAAATAAGGCTATTGCGAATATCGGGAAAAATGCAAAATAAAAGTACCACCTTTTGTGCTATTTACACCAAAATATTATTAACAATAATATTTATCAAGGTAAACCTGAATCTAATGTTTGCAAAAAATTTCGTGATATTTTTGAGATAGAGCTATTGCAGGAATCGGGAAAATTTTAGCATAGCAGCGTCAAACATAACCAAACCATAAGACACCAAAAACATAATGATTGACACCCAAACATAAATAGGCCTTGCGCCAACTTGTGAGAGACAACATAATATAAATAGCATCTATGCTTGTCAAGGACTAACCATATCTGAAGTTTGTTGAAAATCTGTGCATTAGTTCTTCAGATATAGCTGTTACATAAATCGTGAAAAAGGCAGAATAGCAGCGCCACCTGTTGAGAGATTCACTCAAAATGTAAAAAGCATCCTTTCATGTAATGGATTAACAGAATTAAAAGCTTGAGGAAAATCTGTGCAATAGTTCCGGAAATAGAGCTGTTGCAGAATCCGTGATAAAGACAGCATGTTAGCTTCAACTGTTGAGTGATATTCACCAAATCCTACGCAGCATTAATTTATACCAGGGATTAGTAAAATATAAATTTCGATCGGGGTTTATTAAATATGTTTTATTATCTGGATGCTCAGAATCCTTCATTAATCTTACCAAATATTTTTAATTGTTAAGTTTACCTTATTTAAGGGTGTATTTCGATTCAAACTGCTTATTTTCCGATTTATTTTTTAATTCATTTTTGTTCTCAAATGCACCAAACTTTCAAAATCGCTTATTTGGAAAGTACACAAGGTGCCGTTAAATTTCGATTACAATACTTTCTTCTATTGAAGATAGAAGAAAGTAAAAATAGGAGTATATGAGAAAATGAATACATGTTATCAGTTGAATAAACCTGATTTTATTAGTGATGGACGATTCTCGGAAATTTCATAATCGATAAAAATCGCAATCGTAAAAAAACACAATCGATAAAGTCATCGATTAATTTCGAGATTCTACAATCGAGATGTTTTACAATCGATTATTAAAAACTTTGTAATTATTACATATTTAAAAAGGATAATTTAGTACATATATGGTAACTTAAAACAGATAGATTTTAAAAAAATACCGAAAGGAGGCTATAATGGAACCATAGTAGTAGAAAAGTTATGCAACGGCGATCCCTGGATGCAAAAGTTGAAAACTCGCGAATAGATATGAAAAGTTAAGGGGAGTTTAAATATCAAGAATTAAAATTTTTCGGCAGTTAGTGGCAAAATAGCCAAAGAAAAAAAATAAAAGCACCCCTTGTGGCAAGAACATGAACTAAAAATATAGTAAATGCGATCAAAATCTTTTATTGATTTCTGCACATCATTTGAGATAAGTTCTACAATTTCCCCCTTATTAGAAGACTTTCTAATGGAATATATTAAACTAAGTCCGCGGACGGCAAAGTGGTGGAAGAAAAATGAAAGGGCATGATATGAAGTGGACATGATCATAAGGCTTTCCAACACTATACAGGGTGTATCTAAACTACTGGGCAAAACTTTAACTGGTGATAGTACACATAAAGACAAATAATATTATATGGAAAACTAAGCGTCCCAAACGTCTTCCGAAGGAGATAGGCGCCATCAAAGTTTAGGGTCCAAAATTTGAAATGGTTATAAAAAACGGAAAAATTGGTCGATTCGTTTGCGATTTTCACGATAACTATTCTTTATGTCAGTATTGTCTTGAAAATAAATTATAAAGATGAATTTCAAAAAATGCCGATAGAGGGCGCTTTAGACTTTGGAATAACGAACAACTATTCTTTACCGTTATTTTTTGCATCTCAATAATTTTTTTAGAAGTTTAGACATAAACTTAAATTTTGAGCTCAAAACCTGTGGTTAAGTATCGCAAACTGAACTGTGTTCAATAGGAGTGGGTAGGTTCAAATTTCAAATGATTATAAAAAACATAAAAATTGATCAATTGATTTGCGGTTTTCACTAAAATTATTCTTTACGTCAGTATGGTCTAGAAAATAAATTACACAGATAAATTTCAAAAAATGCCGATAGAGGGCGCTTTAGACTTTGGAGTAACGTACAACTAGTTTTTATCGTTATTTTCTGCATCTCATTAAAATTTTTTAAAGCTTAGACATAAACTTAAATTTTGTGCTGAAAATCTGAATCGTTGAGAGTGGTTAAGTAGCGCTAGCTGAACTGTGTTCAATGGGGGTGGGAAGGTTCAAATTTCAAATGATTATACAAAACGGAAAAATTGGTCGATTCGTTTGCGATTTTTTCTAAAAACATTCTTTATGTCAGTATTTCCTTAAAAATAAATTTTAAAAATTATTTTTAAAAAAATACGTTAGAGGGCGTCTTAAACTTTAGAGTAACCAACAATAATTTTTAACTGTTATTTTTGTATCTAATTAAATGCTTGCAAAAGCTTAGAATCGTTGAGAGAAATCGTCGCTTCTGAATCGTTGAGAGGGGTTAAGAAGCGCAAACTGAACTGTGTTCTGGAGTTGAAATGTTACCCTGCCCACCCTCCAAACACAGTTCAATTTTTCGCTACTTAATTACTCACAACGATTCAGATTTTGAGCTCCGAATTAAAGTCTAAACTTTTAAAACATTTATTTAGATAACAAAAAAATAACAGTTAAAAATAATTGTTGGTTACTCTAATGTTTAAGACGCTCTCTAACGGAATTTTTTGAAATTTATCTTTAAAATTTATTTTCAAGGAAATACTGACATAAAGAATGTTTTAGAGAAAACCGCAAACGAATCGACCAATTTTTCCGTTTTTTATAATCATTTGAAATTTGTACCTCCCCACCCCCATTGAACACAGTTCAGTTTGCGCTACTTAACCACTCTCAACGATTCAGATTTTCAGCTCAAAATTTAAGTTTATGTCTAAGCTTCTAAAAAATTTAATGAGATGCAAAAAATAACGGTAAAAACTAGTTGTACGTTACTCCAAAGTCTAAAGCGCCCTCTATCGGCATTTTTTGAAATTTATCTGTGTAATTTATTTTCAAGACAATACTGACATAAAGATTAATTTTAGTGAAAACCGCAAATCAATTGACGAATTTTTATGTTTTTTATAATCATTTGAAATTTGAAACTACCCACTGCCATCGAACACAGTTCAGTTTGCGCTACTTAACCACAGATTTTGAGCTCAAAATTTAAGTTTATGTCTAAACTTCTAAAAAATTTAATGAGATGCAAAAAATAACGGTAAAAACTAGTTGTACGTTACTCCAAAGTCTAAAGCGCCCTCTATCGGCATTTTTTGAAATTTATCTGTGTAATTTATTTTCAAGACAATACTGACATAAAGATTAATTTTAGTGAAAACCGCAAATCAATTGACGAATTTTTATGTTTTTTATAATCATTTGAAATTTGAAACTACCCACTACCATCGAACACAGTTCAGTTTGCGCTACTTAACCACAGATTTTGAGCTCAAAATTTAAGTTTATGTCTAAACTTCTAAAAAATTTTAATAGGACGCAAAAAATAACGGTAAAAATTAGTTGTTCGTTACTCCAAAGTCTAAAGCGCCCTCTATCGGCATTTTTTGAAATTCATCTTTATAATTTATTTTTAAGATAATAGTGACATAAAGAATAGTTTTCGTGAAAACCGCAAACGAATCGACCAATTTTTCCGTTTTTTATAATCATTTCAAATTTTGGACCCTAAACTTTGATGGCGCCTATCTCCTTCGGAAGACGTTTCGGACCCTTAGTTTCCCATTTAATATTATTGGTCTTGATGTGTACTATCACCTCTTAAAGTTTTGCCCAGTAGTTTAGATACACCCTGTATATATCACATGACGGGTGTCGGTTAGGTTTAGAAAAGAACCTCCCGCGGGGACAAAGTGGAGGAAGGAGCGAGGGAGGTATATAAAATAAAATAGTATTCACATAGTTTTCCAATGAGATATCACGAAAGAAATGACAGCAAAAGATAAAGTGCCCCTCTTTGAATCCCAACTATTGATACCTCCCCCCTTGCGGAATGCACTGTCCTTCCATCTTTATGAATCTTTCATGCATTATAAACAATATATTTCGTAAGTCTCCGTAAAAAAATCCGATGTAAAATGACAAAAACAAAATGATTTTAAAGATGTTCAAAACGTGCCTCTATAAGGGGACAAATAGGGATAAGGGAGAAAAATTCATATGATGATAGAGTGGTCCGAAAACTTTCCAATGATGTAGCATATGACGGATCCATAAAAAGTTTGAAATTTACTCTTCACTATTGCACTACTTTTCCCCCCCTGAATCAGGCTTGGGTTTCTGACGTGAGAAACTGGTTTTTGACATTACAAAGTGTCAAAAACTGACTTAAACCGTCAAAAACATGTAATGCACTTTAAAACCTTTTAAGAGCAAGTCTTAATGATTTAACTAATTCATTATTTAAAAGTAATTACTGTTATTTAATAATTACAAAAAAATTAAATTACTTTTATTGCAATAAAATATATTTTTTTAGAATGTTCAAACACAGAGATGCACAACCTTTTTACCAGAAAATCGGTTGACACCAGAATATTTGAAAAGTGTAGTTTCTTTTCTTTAATAGCAAAGTTTCTGTCATTACTATAAGGAAAATTATTCTGCATAAGATTAGTGGTAATATTGTGGCCCGCGGGCCAAAGGTTGTGCACCCCTGTTCAAACAGAAGAAAATGTTTCTGTACAGTTAATAATTTGGATCAATTTTACTCCGCAGCATGCAATAGCACAAAACAAATTTAGCAGATTTATATACTCTCAAAAGATTTCTGAGTTTAGAATGCATGAAACCAAAGAAAAATACTTTCTAAATTGATGCTGAGCTAGCAGGGCTGGATAGCAGACGCATTTCTAGTTGAGCAAGTTTGCAGGCAGGACAAATTTTCAGGTTTCTGACAGATTTTTTTTCTTTTTTTCCGGAAATGATAATATGCAATACAATAATAGTGAACTTTTAATATTACATCTAATGTTGAATATGTGTAACAGACATTTAATGTGAAATTTTACAGACCAGTGTATTATTTTAGGTTTCTGACGAGGTTTTTAACAAGAGATTTTTGACATGACAGTTTAAACCACGGTTTAAACCGGATAAAACCGCTCACTGTCAAATACTTGCCAACCTTGCCCTAAATACACCCGAAAATCGCACAGCCTCCCTTTAAAATGTTTATATCTAATAAATTATATTTACCAGAGAGTTCCATCAAAAAACCACATCTAAAATGAAATTTATTCTCGTAATAGCTACGACTTAAAAAACTTACCCTCTTATCGCTCCTCCTCTCCCCCTGCTGAAATTCAACTCCAGGAGGAGAAACGTTCATAATATGAAAGAGTGGTCCAAAAACTTTCCAATGATCTATCTCATGACGGGTCCAAGAAAAGTTTGTAATAAACTCTTCACTTGCGGGTTTACTTTTTCTTGCCAAAGTACACCGGAAAATCACGCAGTTCCGATTTTAAAATGTTTATAAATAATAAAAAATTTTTACCTGAGAGTTATATCAATAAAGCATTTCTAAAATGATATTTATTCTCGGAATAGCTATGATTAAAAATATTCACTACCTCATCGCTCCCCTCCTCCTTCTGAAATTTAACTCCAGCAGGAGAAAGGTTCAGAATATGAAAGAGTGGTCCAAAATCTATCCTATGGTATACCACATGACGGATCCAAAAAAGTTTGAAATTTATTCCTCATCCGTGCCCGTGGATTTACTTTTTCTTCCCAGAATATATCCGAAAATCTCGCAGCCCTTAAACTTTTTGTATTTAATAAATAATATTTACCGGAGCGCTCCATCAGAAAACCACATCTTAAATGATATTTACTGTCGAAATAGCTAAGACTTAAAAAAGTCACCTCCTCCTCGTTGCCTCTCCCGTCCCCCTCCAGGAATTCAACTCTAGGAGGAGAAAAGTTCATAATATGAAAAAGTGGTCTGAAAACATTTCAATGATCTATCAAATGCCGGGTACAAAAAAAGTTTGAAATTTACTCCTGCCTCGCGGGCTTACTTTTTCACCCCAGGATACACCCAGAAATCGTACAGTTCTACTTTAAAAATGTTTATAATCACTTCTATTGATTAATAAATAATATTAACCGGAGAGATCCATTCGAAAACAAGATCTAAAATGATATTTATTGTCTAAATAGCTACGATTTAGAAAAATTACACCCTCCTCGTCCCCCCCTCTCCTCCCTCGAGAAATTCAACTCCAGAGGAGAAAAATGCATAACACATAAAAGCGGTCCGAAAACTTTCTGATGATATACGACATGACAGGTCCAAAAAAATTTTACAAGAAATTTTGAAGAAATTTACTCTTCACCCGTAGGTTCACTTTTTCTTTCCAGAATATACCCAGAAATCACGTAGACCCTACTTTAAAACCTTTATATTTAATAAATAATTTTTACCGACGAGTTCCATAAAAAAACTCCACATCTAAAATGATATTTATTGTCGAAATAGCCATGATTTTAAAAATTCATCTCCCTTACCGCTCCCCTTTTCCCCTTGCTGAAATTTAACTTCAGGAGGAGAAAGATTCGTAAAATGAAAAAGATGTGCGAAAACTTTCAGATGATATATGTATAACATGACGGATCTAAAGAAAAGAGTTTGAAATTTACATGTTACTTGTGGGTTCACTAAATTTTCATAAAATACACATAAAAATGACGCAGCCCCCACTTTAAAATCTTTATATTTAATAAATAATATTTACCGGAGAGCTCCATAAAAAACTTCATTTCTAAAATGATATTCATTGTCAAAATAGCAACGATTTAAAAAATTCACCCCATTATCGCACCCCTCCCCATCTCCTGAAATTCAACCCCAGAAGGAGAAAAATTCGTAAAATGAAAGAGAGGTGCGAAAACATTCCGATGATATATATATAACATAACGGGTCCAAAAAAGAAGTTTGAAAATTACGTCACCTGTGGGTTCACTCATTTTTCCCAGAATACACTTAAATATGACGCAGCCCCCCACTAGTCTTTATATTTAACAAATAGTATTTACCGGAGAATTCCATAAAAAAACTCCACATCTAAAATGATATTTATTGTCGAAATAGCTACGATTTTAAAAAGTCACACCCCCCTTACCATCCCCTCGTCCTGAAATTCAACTCCAGGAGGAGAAAGATTTGTAAAATGAAAGGGAGGTGCGAAAACTTTCCGATGTTTTATATACAAGGTAGAACCCGTCAAATTTTGACGAAAGAAAATATTTAAGAAGGAACTGTTTCATTAACTTATAATAAACCTACAAAATTAGTTATAGTAAAAAATAAATTTTATATTGGTACGTCTAACTCATAAAAAAACGATATTTATCGTCAAATTAACAAAATACTATTTCAACAAAACGCAGTTGTAGAAATTGTTAAAATTAAAATTTAATCGTATTTGTAAGCAGTAAAAAATAATAAAGATATGTTATTACGATAAAGTTATCAATTAAAGCTCTTATACTAGTGTTTCAAAATGATAAAAAGCAAAATTTATTCAACTTTGACTCAATCATAGAATTTTTTTCTCCGTGAAATCTAAATCCGGCATTATTTTCACCATATCAAAATTTACAAATGTACATTTCACATCTGTATTTACGTTTAAAAAAAATTGGCAATTTATTTTGGTCATTTTTATTCAAAACTTGAAGTCTCAATGCTATTAGCTGAAATAGATATTAAACTGTTGGTATTCTTTTACGTGTAAATCAAATTTTGTAAATAAATTCAGAATTCACCGGGTTTTATAACAGAAGATATTTAAATTTCTATTTTTTTTCCTTTTAATGAGAAAATGGCAACATAAAGATACAGCACTAAATGTTTTCTCTTTTTTCCTTTGCTTTAAATAGAAATGGAGTACTCCTGTTGCCACGATTAGAAAAGAGGTATTAAAAGCTACAAAAAAATATTTCAAAAACAAATTAAGATACAGCTTTCAAACAAATCTCATTTAAAAGTAAATTTTTTTTCCTACACGATGGTGTAAAAATTGAAAATGTGCAACATTAAGAAGTTTAAAAATTTTTAGTAGCAAAAATTGCAATACCGAAATTCATTTAAAATTTGAAAGTGTTTCCATGCTCAAAATGACGTATGCGTTACGCACAGATACGTTTGGCCTTTATAATATAGATAACATGACGGGTCCAAAAAAAAAAAGTTTGAAATTTGCATGTCACCCATGGGTTCACTCATTTTTTCCAAAATACACCTACAAATGACTCAGCCCCCCGCTTTAAAATCTTTATATTTAATAAATAATATTTACCGGAGAGTTCCATAAAAAAGTTCACATCAAAAATAACATTTATTGTCGAAGTAGCTACGATTTAAAAAATTCGCCCCTTTATCGCACCCCTCCTTATCTCCTAAAATTCAACCCAAGGCGGAGAAAAATTCGTAAAATGAAAGAGGGGTGCGAAAACATTCCGATGATATATATATAACATAACGGGTCCAAAAAAAAGAAGTTTGAAAATTACATGTCACCCGTGGGTTCACTCATTTTTCCCAGAATACGCCTAAATATGACGCAGCCCCCACTAATCTTTATATTTAACAAATAGTATTTACCGGATAATTCCATAAAAAAACTCCACATTTAAAATGAAATTTACTGTCGAAATAGCTACGATTTAAAAAAATCACCCCCCCCCTTACCACCACCCCCCGTCCTGAAATTCAACTCCAGGAGCAGAAAGATTCGTAAAATGAAAGAGAGGCGTGAAAACTTTCCAATATTATACATATAACATGACGGGTCCAAAAAAAAGTTCGAAATTTGCATGTCACCCGTGGGTTCATTCATTTTTTCCAAAATACTTCTAAAAATGACTCAGCCCCCACTTTAAAATCTTTATATTTAATAAATAATATTTACCGGAGAGTTCCATAAAAAAAAATCCACATCAAAAGTAATATTTTTTGTCGAAATAGCTACGATTTAAAAAATCACCCCCTCATCGTTCCTCTCTCCCCCTTAAAACTCCAAAAGGAGGAAGATTCATAATATGAAAGAATGGTTTAAAGAGCTTTCGAATATACCTCTCATTTCAACAAATTTCATCTCGATAATCTTCTAGTACGCGGCATCTCGAGAAACTCATTGCTTCGCGATGAAAATCAACCTCGATGAGATCTCAGGTTTATCGAGGGACTTGTAGCTTCACGATGAATTTCTACCTCGATAAATGTGGAATCTCGAGCAACTTGTGGTTTCCCGATGAAAACATTTTTCGATAACGATGAATTTCGTTCTCGCTGAGAATAGAGATGAGAGTGTTTATCGAGAAGAGATTTACGATGAAGCTTTGTGAAATGAAAGGTTTATCAAGAAACGAGGTACAGAAAGAAGCATGAGAATAAGACAATAACTTGTGAAATATGAAGACCTTATTTTCAAAGTTTTTCGTATTTTGGCCTTACCAAGCTGTCACGTACCTGGAACCCTCCAATAAATATTGAAAATTTTTTCATAGAGGGGGCTGGAGAGAGGACGAACGTATGTTTAAAAACGTAGCAATCTCTACAATACCTATCATTTTAAGTGTGGTTTTTGATCGAACTTTTTGGTAAATGTTATTTATCAAATGTAAAAAAAAATTAAAATGCGGGGTGCAGGAATTTGGGAGCAAAAGGATGCACCCACGGGGGCGAGGGGAGGGGGACAATTTTCACTTTTTACTTACCCATCATACGTAGTATAGGGTAAGTCTTGCAATCGTTTTGAAAATCAAAAAACAAATTTTGACGGATTTACACGCTTTAGATAGTGGAGATTCCGAAAAACATATTTTTAGAAAAAAATTTTGCCGTCCGTCTGTCTGTCTGTCAGTCTGTCTGTCTGTAAACACTCTATCTCCTGAACAAATTGAGATAGAGACTTGAAATTTTGTATGTAATTAAGTATGTAAGAGTGGGACGAACCCTATTTAATATCAGCAACCTCGATTATCCGGAACTATTTTTTTCGGACTCTCGAAAAATTCGTTCTGATGAAAGGTATATAAAAATTTTCGAATTTTTTTATTCTAAGGAATGGACGTAAAAGGCAATAAAATAACACACATTTTGCATATAGAACGAAGTCGATCGAATTATTAGTTGCCGAGATATTTGTAATCTTGTTTTACACATTCTTCGATTTTTCATGACCCTGTATTTCATTCAAATTTCAATTCAGATGTATATTTTAATTGGAAATGAGACGCTTAATCTGACGCAGTTAGTTGTTAGTTAATAGAATTATTATTTTTGGAGTTATAAGGATGTTTTTTTAACGCAGTTCGGTACTACTTGAGTAGTTTGGCGTTTTATATAACTAGGTGGAACCCGTCGAAATTCGACGAAAGAAAATGTTTAAGAACGAACTTTTTCATTGATTTATAATAAATCTACAAAATTAGTTACAGTAAAAAATGCATCCTATATTGGTCAGTCTAATTGACAAACAAATACTACTTTAAGATAGAATTAACAAAATACTAAACTTATTGGGGGGGGGGGCTTTTTCTCCCCTTAATTTGTTTTTTAAAGGGATTATACCTTGAAAATATAAGACTGCAACATACGATCAGTGTGCATAGCCTGCGAGTTCAATGCCATCAGTTTAACTGGGCAATATTTTTTTAATTATGAAATGACGTAATTGCCTCAGTTAAAGCATTTCACCGTTACGGATGCAGTCTAAAACAACATCTATAGAAAAGTATCATATGATGTCATTAACCCGGAGAGGAATAATGCATAAACGCAACATAAAGCAATATTCAAGAGGCTCGGCGAAATAAATCGGGTATCTGATGATTCGTAAGGCCTTAACTTGTTTGTTTATAATAGCTCCATGTTTTAAAAAAAATCATTCACTTTTTTTTTTTTAATTTGGAAAGCATTATTACTCATGGATAAATGAAATTACAATCTTTCAGTTTTCCGATACGAATTAAACAAATTCGGTGGAAATCATGCAAATAATCTTTAAAATACGTTTTTGTGAAGAGAAAGTATTATACTATTTACAAAGTAAGTTTGCAATAAACCAAGAAACATTTAATTGATGAATAAAAGCGAAATAAAACGTAAATTCATTGGATTTTTTAACAGACGATATTTTTGAAACATTTATACCTCTTTTAATACTTTTTTTTCCGTTTTAAGAGAAAATGGAGTGATTTTATTGCCACAGTTGCAAAACGGATACTTAAAACTATAAAAAAATTAATATCTCAAAAATAAATTGTGATACAGTTTTCAAATAAATTGCATCTAAAAGTCCATTTTTTTCTCTATACGACGATGTAAAATTTTAAAATGTGCGATGATATGAAGCATAAAATCTTCAGTAACAAAATTTACAAAACCGAAATTGGATGGAAAAGTGTTGCCATTCGCAAAATGACGTATGCGTTACGCACAGATACGTTTGGCCTTTATAATATAGATTTGTCGAAATTGGTACATCAGCAGTTCTTTAATATAGCATTACTATGGATATTAACAATATTTAAATTTTGTTTATGAATTGCAATGCATTGTATAAATAGTTTCACATATTTTATTTTCATATACATATCCATGATGGGTAAGTATTACGGTGGCCCCCAACGACTAGTTTAAACCCGTAATTTGGTACATTATCTTAAAGATCTCGGATTACTCTTTCATATTATACTTTCTCCCCCCCTCTTCCGAATTTGTTTCCCATTGCAGGGAGGGGGAAGGCAGTTTTCGAAACTTTTTGCGTTTTTATCATTTTAGATCGAATGTTTGAATTGAAAACGTCTTTAAGCACATTGGACATTTTTTTGAGGTGGGAAAAACAATTGAACTCGTCACATTGTTATCGTAACCTAGGTATATTGTTTTAAAGTTCTCTCTTTGAAGGCCTCTTCCAGGGGGTAGGAACTTAACCCTCCCCCCAACATCCACCTTAAAATATCGCTCATTTAATTCTCTACCAATTTCAACATAATAGTTTAGGCTACATGGCACTGTAGCTACCGATTTTAGTACGTGTAGCAAACAAGAATAATAACTTTTATAACTAATCTTTAAAACCAATCTTACACACTACATACTTTTTAAATAAAAATAACGATAAAATTAAGTTTTTAGAACATGTGCTCGAGCGAGAGAAAACAAGCACGCAAACTTTATTAGGTCAAAAATATTAACTGGTAGAAGGTACAGTTACAGCCAAAAGATGCACAATAATACACAGTTAAATAAGTGAAATATAAAAATACAAATTATTTTACAAAAACTATTTTAAATATTAGAAATGCAGTTTAAAGTAAAGAAACATTATTTTAAATTATTATGTTAGCAAAGAATTATTATAAAACATTTTAATTTGAAAAGATGAATATCATTTTAAAAGTTACTATTTGCGATGCGACATAGCTTACGATTCCAGTTATTTTTGCTGGACCAGTATCGCCAACTGTCGGCATATAATGGCCCGACAGCACCCAAGGAGATGTAGGCCCCCCTGTCGATTATTCTCCTAATTTTCTTAACCCTTAAATGCATATTGTATCATTTTCGATTTATATATATATCACAGGTTTATCACAGGTTTTATTCTTTTTTTTCTCTAATATCACATCATTTACACCTTCAGAAATACTCATCTTTTCTTAAATAAAAGCGTGGTTTATGCAGTTATTTAAGAATTCTTTAGTTTCATAAAATATTCATTATAATTAAATAGAAATGAAGCAGTTTATAAAAATATTTTCATTTGTGCACACCATGGACCTTTAAATTAATAGAAGTTCACTTTATTTAGATGCAGGAATTAAAGTCAGTGAATATGACATCATCACTGACACAGCTATGACAATGTATATTATATTCATGGAATAAATTTATCTGGTTTCTGTATGACGACATTTTCTCCATCGACAAAATTTCAGTTTAGATGCTAAATTTTACTTAACTTATGTGCAATCATTTTATTATGATTTAATTTAACGAAAACCTTTATTTATTCTTTTGTTTGTTTGTTTGTTTGTTTGTTTGAAATGCGATTATACATTCACCGATGAGATCAAGCTCCTGATTGGTGGAAAATAATGAAACAAAATAAATTTTGAGAACAGCTTAACCTGTTGCCACTGTTTTGAAGAAATGTCATGAAAAAGCTCTTAAAATTAAAAATAAAATATAAAAATTGAAATAAATTAAAAATTAGCCAGAATGGGCACATCAACACATAAACAGCTTTCATTTAAAAAAATAATTATCAAAATCGGGCCAGTAGAAAGCTCAGGGCTGATGACCAAAAAAACAGCCAGGTCTTTTAAATATATAGATTATAATATATATTACCTTGAGTCTAAAGTTTTGACCCTTTCGCAGAATAGTGCTACTAAAACAGCTGGCGTTCGCAAGTTAAGTGACATTTTTACATACAGTTTTGTGGTTTCGAAAGAAGAAGACGTGTGCTACAACACTGTGTATTTATTGTTTTGAAAAATTATCAGCTGTAGCCTCCACGAAGCCTCGAAAATGGAACTATCACGTATCCAGCTTCGAACCATCATCTACTACGAGTTCTGTAGCAACACCGGAGTGACAGAATGTCACCGTAACATGTGTGCACGTTTAGGTGAGGATATTGTATCACTTAGTACAGTCAAACGATGGTATCAAAATTTTAAGATTAAGAATTTCGACATCGAAGATGAATCACGTGCTGGTCGAGCTACTGTGATTGATGAGACCGAATTGCGGAAATCCATCGATGAAGATCAAAATGCTACATCACGGGAACTTCCATATCACTTCAATGTTTCTCAAACAACCATAATTTGAGCATTAAAAAACATTGGTTTGACATACAAATTCAATCGATGGGTGCCGCACGATCTGACACAAAATGACAAAGAAAAACGAAAACGGACCTGTGTAAACTTGCTCGAATATCACCGAAGGGGTGATTTTTTGAACCGAATTGTTGCGTGTGATGAAAAATGGGTTTATTACGACAACACCAGTCGAAAAGGAGGATGGTCTGAACCAGGTGTACCGGTCAGGACCGTAACAGGCGCACATTGACCTATAAAAAAATCCTCCTCTGTGTTTTCTGGGATAGTCGCGGTATTATCTACAAGGAGTACTTAAAAAGTGGCCAGACCATCGACAGTGAGTCGTACAGCAGCATGCTGCATAAAGTGGACGCAGCAATTAGGGAAAAGCGAAGTAAGGAGTTCCGACGGAAGGTGGTTATGTTTCACCAGGATAATGCCAGGTCACACGTCAGTGCGTGGACGAATTGGAACTTATACAAGCTGGAATGGGACTTAATGCCACATCCTCCATATAGTCCGGACATGGCACCTTCCGACTACTATCTGTTTTCGCATCTGCAACTGCACCTTAGTGGTGAAATTTTCAATTCTTCAGAAGAGGTCAAAAAAGAGGTTGACCTCTTTCTCGATTCACGTAGCCCAGAGTTTTTCAAGGAAGGCATTGAAAAACTGCCAAAACGTTGGCAGAAGATTGTCGAACTTAATGGTGATTACTATCCTCACTAATGTTTTGTACTTTTGTAAATATTTGTTGTCAACACTAAAATAAAAAAAGGGTCAAAACTTTAGACTCAACCTGATATGTGATTCGTGTATACAAAACACGTGAAGCACGATTTTTTTTCTTACAAATATTCAGATGTTTTTCGGATCTACTATTTCTCCCAGTGTTTCGTTTATCTCTACTTTGTGCCATCGGAATCGGAAAAAGTATATGATGGTGGTGACCTACCACCAGGCGCCAAGTCGAAAAAGCATTTAATTAGGGCTGCAAATTGTTTCTAATCATGTGTTAAAGATTGATGAAATTGCAAAAAAAATTTTAATCACCACACGCCTAACAGAGTTGGCTATGACTAGAGAGTGAAGATGACTAGAATGACTAGAGAGAGAAGGAGAGTCTCAAAAGAAACGGGTCAGGATTTTTTAGTGAATATTATTCCATTTTAAAGATGTAAAATTGAGTTCTTGATAAAAGACAAATGAATGAAGACGTTGTCATTTAAAACCATATGTTATTTAATTAACAGGGGTTTTTCAGTAACATATTAACGCAATATGTTACTGAAGCATTCCAGCATAGAAACAGTGTTTTTTATCCTAATACGTTAAATAATGACCATCCCTAATACACATACACTTTCCCATTTATAATATTAGTATGGATGATCTATGGGGGCGTTCTTTTCAAATATCTCGCTCAAATTTTAATATTTTTCCAAGATTTTTTCTTTTGCATAGGATAGTTGAGGACAGCTAGTTTTCTCTTTTTAATTTTGATTTCAGATTAAAAAAAATAATAATACTTAAACTTTCGGAACCGGTTTGAACCTGTTCTGTAATTAAACTATCCCAATATAAAGTAAATATAACCAAAATCGAAAAATTAAAAGCTAGCCTTAAAACTAGCCGTCTTCAGCTATCCTAAATACCCCCTCCTACACCCCACCCCCCAAAAAAAGAAAAGAAAAATGTGAACGAGATATTTGAAAAGTACGCCAAGATAGACTTAATATTATCATCCGTGTCTTTTTCAGTGACTCGTGTGTGCTCTTAATGTATAGTTTAATTCATGTTTTTCAGAAAACTGTGCAAAAACTTCAAACAATTTAGAAGTGTCTCAGTTTTTTAGTTTCCAAAAAAGGTACTTCTAGGTTATCCCGTCGACCAAAAAATTATCACCAAACTATAAGATTAAATGCCAATAATGGATGATCGTGAATGTCACATTCAATGACATTAAATGTGATTCACATGTTTAAAATGCCATTAAGTGATTTTTATTTCGACTTTTTATTCATATTTTGATTAATATTCTACTAATTATTTGTTTTTTCGTTGTTTAAAATAAAAATTATGTCAACATGTATAATTTGGCTATGAGCTTGGCGATTTGTATAATTTGGCGAAATTGGTCGACGGGATAACCTAGAAGTACCTCCAAAAAATATATTTAGTACTACTAGGTTATCCCGTCAACCATTTTTGCCAAATTATAAAAATCGCCAAACTATTAGCCAAGTTATATTTGTTGACATACATTTTATTTTAAATAACGGAAGAACAAATAAATTAGTAATACATGAATAAAAATACAGTTCAAAAGTGATTTTAAAACCACTTGATGACGTTTTAAACATGTGTATCGTGTTTAATGTGACATTGACAACCATCCATTATTGGCATTTAATCTTACAATTTGAAGATAGATTTTTGGTCGACGGGAAGCACCATAGACGTACCTAGAAGTACCATAACCTAGAAATACCATATATTTTTCAGCTAAAAACCTATTAATTCCTAAAGTACGCAAGCGATTTCGTTTAAAAATTTTTTTGGTAGAAGAGTATAAATATAAGATTATATGTGAGAGACAGTTTTAAATAATTTTATTTAGCTAAAAAAATTCCAAAAATGAAAAAACTCTCAAAATTTTCCCTTGTTCTGAAATAAAAATATCAAAACACAATAAAAAAATTATAAAAATATCAATAGAAAAAATATCAAAAGATATAAAAAAATTTGAAATAAAAATAACAAAAATGAAAAAATTCTCAAAAACTCCCATTGTTCTGAAATAAAAATAACAATAATAATAATAATAATAAAATAAAAAAAAACAATAAAAATATCAAAAATCTGAAATAAAAATATCAAAAATCAATAATAAAAAATAACAAAATATCAAAAATCTGAAACATAAATATCAAAAATCTGAAATAAAATTATCAAAAATGAAAAAATTCCGAAGAAATTTCCATTCATCTCAAATAAAAATATCAATAATAAAAAAAAATAAAAAATCAATAAAAAAATATATATCAAAAATCTGAAATAAAAATATAAAAAATGAAAAATTTCCGAAAAATTTCCATTATCTCAAATAAAAAAATCAATAATAAAAAAATCAAAAATTAATTAAAAAAAATTACCAAAAATCTGAAACAAAAATATCAAAAATTAAAAATTTCCGAAATTTTTTGATTCACCTGAAATAAAAATATCAAAACTCAATAATGAAAAAAAATCAATAAATCAATAAAAAAATATAAAAAATCTGAAACAAAAATATAAAAAATCTGAAATAAAATTATCAAAAATGAAAAAATTCCGAAAAAATTTCCATTCATCTCAAATAAAAATATCAATACTAAAAAAAATCAAAAATCAATAAAAAAAAAATAAAAAATCTGAACTAAAAATATAAAAAATGAAAAATTTCCGAAAAAATTCCATTAATCTCAAATATCAATAATCAATAATCAAAAAATAATTTAAAAAATATATCAAAAATCTGAAACAAAAATATCAAAAATGAAAAATTTCCGAAAATTTTCGATTCATCTGAAATGAAATATCAAAACTCAATAATAAAAAAAAATCAATAAATCAATAAAAAAAAAATCAAAAATCTGAAACAAAAATATCAAAAATCTGAAACAAAAATATCAAAAATGAAAAATTTCCATTAATCTCAAATAAAAATATCAATAATCAATAGTAAAAAAAAAAAAAAAAAAAAAAAAAAAAAAAAAAAAAATCAAAAATCAAAAATCAATAAAAAAAAATATCAAAAATATGAAAGAAAAATATCAAAAATATGAAAGAAAAATATCAGAAATCTGAAATAAAACTATCAAAAATAAAAAAGGGCATAGCCGGATAAGCATTGGAAACATGCCTTTTAATCAAATTTCTTGATTTTTTTTTCCGATGCGTGGCTACTTATCCGACAATGTATTTCCCCTATTTTCACTTTATAAATATTGATATTTTATGAGATAAAAATGTCTTTTCAATTTTTTTAAAACTTTATTTTCTCAAAAACTATTGAACCGAATTAAATGCAATTAATTGATTTTATATAGGCATCAAAGATGCATAACTGTAAATTTTTGTATATTTTTCTGATTGTAATTAAGTGAGTGAATAAAACAATTTAAAATTTTACAAAAATAAAAATCATATCTTATAGATGTCCGAAAATTACCATTTTCTTGTAAAAAGTTCCCCATATGTGCCCGAATATTATATAAAAATACCAAAAGTTTGCGTTGGGTACTACTACAAATAAGTATTTACAAAAATGTGCATGAAAATTATTAAAATTCATTTAAAGGCGTTGTTTGGGGCGGAGCTACACAACTTCGATATCCGAAGACCTTTTGGAACAATGTCATGAGACGATGTGTCAATTCATGTATTTTAGATTTCATTAAGCATATAATTTATATATGCCCATAGGCTATAATTTTCAAAACCGTCGATGTTATTTCGATATCGAAAACTGATGTTTTGTTTCAGAGACAGTGGAGAAAAATATTTTTGCTTGGAAAACATAACATTCTTCAATATCGAAATGTAACGCTAGTTATCGTAATGATTTTTATTGAAACGTTTTCACCACTTTTAACGAAGGATAATAAGAAAAAGTAGTTCCGTTTTTATTTTTTTATTTTTTTTTTCGTTAAAATTAATACAGATGTTATATAGCTATGATTAGATCACAATGAGTTCTTTTAATTTTAACATATCATCTATAATATGTGGTAATTGACAACTTTTTGTTCAATATATACGCTACTAGCAATTTTTGTTTATTCTAATGGCAAATTTCTATGGTTGTTTTATTTGATGATAAATATTAGCGAAAAGTACATAATTTGAGTTAAAAGAAATAAAAAAAGAATGCTGACAACATTGGATGATCTTTTGTAATAAAAAGTATACTTCTGTAATTTTGAACCGTTTAATATTTGAAAATAAAATAAAATAAAAATGTTTTTTAAATAATTTTTTTATAAATAAATTTAGCCCAAAAACACAGTGGAAAAATTACCAGGAGATTAAAATATTGTAAAGGCGTAGTTATTTCTTTGTGAATATATTATAAACATATATGCATATATACATAGTCGTGTTCAGAGCTTTAAGCCTTCACTTTCAAGAACTGTGATATTTATGGGAAAAAACAGCTGACACGTGATAAGGTATTGCATTATTGTATACATAAAAATAAAAAACTTAACTTTTTTTTCTGTAACCACAAATTTGTTTCCTAGAAACTTCCACAGCAATCATATTCCGGATTGTCATTTTTAGATGACATAGTAACAAACAGAAATCATCGACAACAATAAACCAGTTTCTGATCGCGGCAGTTAACAACTACTTACCCATTTCACATTATGATAAACAGGGCATACCGATGGATTGAAAAGCTTGAAACTACTAACTCTAATTTATTTATATAAAAATTGGTGAAAAACAATTTCATTGTTTGTGATCATTGTCGTTACATTTGGATATCGAAGAATGTAGTTTTGTTTATAGGCCGAAAATATTCTTCCCTGTTGTTTTATTCAACATCAATAACATATTTTTTATATCGAAACACTATCATCAGCGTTGAGAATAATGTTTATGTAATCATTAAAATTTAAAATGCAACAATTCTGTAAGTGCATATTCCAAAAATCCTTCAGGTGTCGTAGATAAGTAGCTCCACCCCAAATAACGCCTCGAAATGAATTTTAATAATTTTTATACACATTTTTCTAAATATTTATATGTAGTACCCAACGCAAAAGTTTGATATTTTTATATAATATTTGGTCACATATGAGGAACTTTTTACAAGAAAATGGTTATTTTCGGACAACTATAAGATATTATTTTTATTTTTGTAAAATTTTAAATCGCTTTTTCACACACTTATTACAATTAGAAAATTATACAAAAATCCACAGTTATGCATCTTTGATGCCTATATACACTCAATTAATGGCTAATTAGGTTCAATAGTTTTTGAGAAAATGAAGTTTTTTTTAAATCGAAAAAACATTTTTATCTCATAAAATAATACCAATATTTATAAGGTGATAATTGGTGAAATACATTGTCTGATAAATAGCCACACATGGCAAAAAAATCAAGAAATTTGATTGAAAGGCATGTTTCCAAAGCTTATCCGGTTATGCCCTTTCCATTGTCCTGAAATAAAAATATCAAAACTATATATTAAAAAGAAAAATAATAATAATACTAATAAAAATATCAAAAATCTGAAATAAAAACATCAAAAATGAAAAAATTCTGAAAATTTTCCATTGTTCTGAAATAAAAATATCAAAAGTCAATAATAAAAAAAATCAAAAATCTGGAACAAAAATATCAAAAAACTAAGACAAAGATATTAAAAGTCTGCAATAAAAACATCAAAAATGAAAAAATTCTTAAAATTTTCCATTGTTCTGAAATAAAGATATCAAAAATCAATAATAAAAAGAAAAAGAAAAAAAATCTGAAACAAAAATATCAAAAAACTGAATTAAAAATATCAAAAATCTGAAATAAAAATATAAAAAATGAAAAAATTCTGAAAATTTTCTATTGTTCAGAAATAAAAAGAGGGGTTAGGTGGTTTCTGATGAAAAGCGGCTTAAAGCTCTCATGTTTCACATAAGACTGCACCTAGTTTTGTATCCCCCCTTTTCATTTTTAAAATTAAAATTTATTCGACAAGGATGCTCTTTCATTTGTCAAAAGTGAAACCAGAAACCTTACTTAAGATTGTTTATTTGCAAAATATGATAATCGATAAAAGATGTTTAATAATTATAATTAATTTATAATCATATTCAACATCAAAATTTTACTTTTTAAAAACGCTTATTTTCACACCGGAACATTTCAAAGAGAAAATATATTTTATAAAAATACAACTATTTCAACTTTGTATATTAATTTCAAAACACAATTTGAAACAGGTTATGAGCTAAAAGCTAGTAACTTGTTACATAATTAAATAGTACACATCGGGACTCGATTTACCTTATTCGGGCAGACTAGCGTCTCTTTCCCGCACTATTCCCTATGAGAACCACGGAAAGAGGAAAAGTCCATTTCAAGTGCAGGTGGAAAGGGTGGAAGAGCAGAGTAACTTGACTTCCTCCGTTCGTAAATCACGTGATATTTGCGTCATCATTGTTTAGTTTAGCTTCAGATTCGGATTTACTGATCTGATTTTGTTGTAATGGTCAACTTCTTAAAATATTGCATAACGTCTTTAGACGACTATTTCAATGTAGAAAACATAATTTATAAGTGTTTAAAAAATGCACATTAAACATTTATTTACATATAAAGGCTAGCCAATAAAATCAGTATCCCATCTTTTTAAATTTTATGTTCTCTTGTATTTTATTTTTGCATTTTTCTGATCAATGTATATAGAGTTGCTCCATTATTTTATTTGTTTGTAGGAAAGGAATGGTTAAATGTTAGTATCGTTCATGTTATAATAAATTTTAAAATATCATATTAAAAATATATGATTGGTAAAATATTACTGCTTACTAACTGTGATTCATTTCATTAAGATCCTAATTAGGTATATGCTTAATAATAAGCATTTATTAAAGTGTTAAAGGCTGATTTTAAAACATGCTTTTAAAGAAAATAAATAATTATTAGCTATTTTTGATTGTAATATTCCAAAAAATTATTCATTTCACAGATTAATGTGATTTTTCTGAATATAAATAGCTATTTTATTTATTTATTAATGATTTTAATACTAATATTAATCAAATTTTGTGTGCTAGCATACTTTTAAAGGTCTTTGAAATGCTGAAAATACTATGAGTATTTCTACATAGCTTACACCATATGTAAATGAAATTTGGTATAAGAAGTACAATGATTATTATGTTATATGTTTTTTTTTCTCGTCCTCCTCTCCCCTTCTGCAGTTTCACTTCAAAATTCAATTGAATACTTTATTTATTTTAAGGTACTAGTTCCTCCTAGTACAGTACCTAAATAAAATCTAATATTAAAAATTATATCACTTGGACTAATAGCTCCTCATTTAAATTAAATTATTTTCAGGTACTCATTTCGCAAAGTTCCGCTGTCTACCCTTCCCACCTGCACTTGAAATGGACTTTCCCTCTTTCCGTGGTTCCCGTAGGGAATAGTGCGGGAAAGAGACGCTAGTATTCGGGCAGAACAAAAGTAGAAATCCCTTTGGGGAGAGTTTCGCTCGGAAAATTGTAGGGGATGCTTTTTCCCGCTGTGTTTAATGAAGAATTTACCTTGCACGCTTGTGTTTTATTAGATATCACTTAACTGAAATTCTGATTTATTATTATTATTATTTTGTAAAAACTGGCTCTTTACTCTGTTCCATGTTGCACATACGATTCACAAAAGGAGAAAAAATCATTCATTTCTGTTCATGAATTTCCTTCAAATTTGTAAAACAAAAATTTAAAAAAAACTTGTCGATTCTTTAAAATAATAAAATCTGAAAGAAAAAGCTGTTTTTATTTATATAGTTTTATTATTGTTAGCTTTTCTTTTCTCCCGTACTATGATCACTACCTAAAATATTTAAATTGCCGAGAAGATTTTTTTTTTTCCTAATCAATTAAAAATCTTAATCCGTAATTTTTTTGAAAATCAATGTAATATTTTTCAAAAAAGTACTGAAAAGAAGCGAATAATTATTTCAACATTATTTATTATTATTATTTCATTTAGTCTAAATATAAGTCCTTTAAGATTGTTCTCAAGTGCTCCGCTCAACAAGCGAAAACGTTTTGACGCATTTACAAATTCATTTTTTAACGGAGAAGAAAACGGTATGAAATTGGAAAGCCTGACTATGGAAGCGATTTCCAATCGAACTTAGCTTTCCATTTTCTGATAATTAAATTACCTATCCAATTCTAAGCTATTTCGATCACGAGATCAACCGTTTTTCTTTTGCTTTTCGACTGGTATAATTCTGATTTCATCCGGAAATATGTGGAAAAACGTCAATTTTGAAGGCTTATTATGAAAGATCTATTACGTTTCTAAAAAAACAGAAAACTGAGTGCAATTAGACAGTTTCTGAATAACACCTGCTAGTTTCATGCATTTCAAAACAAAAATAAGCTTAAACTTATGTCACAAAGTTGCCCTTTTTGATTTAAAAACACCCTTAAGGGAAGACCCGACCCGGATGCCACGCCCATTCACATTAATTTTACTCTTATATTTTATATTCATTTATTATATGCGACTGAATTTCATCCAAGCGTTAAGAGCCCACACGAATCTCTGGAAAAGACCCGGGATGTAATGTTAAGTCTATGGGGATGTTCTTTTCAAATATCTCGCTCAAAGTTTAATATTTTTGAACGATTTTTTCTTTTACATAGGATAGCTAAGGACGATTAGTTTTTGATTTTTAATTTTGACTTCAGATTTAAAAGAAAAAAATACTTTAACTTTCGGAACCGGTTTGTAAAAGTTCTGAAATTAAAACTATCCTAATATAAAGTAAATATAACCAAAATCGAAAAATTAGAAACTAGATTTAAAACTAGCCGTCTTCAGCTATCCAAAAAAAAAAAAAAAAAAAAATTTAAGAAAAAATTGAGCGAGACATTTGAAAAGAACACCTCCATAGACTTAACATTATCATCCGGGTCTTTTTCAGTCAGTAGTGTGGGCTCTTAAGGGGGCTCAGGGCAGGGCCGTAGCTAAGGGGGCGCTATGGGCGCCTCAGCCCCCCCCCTAAAATATTTTGAGCTCCCCCTGGAAAAGATTCCAAGGTCACTCAATGGATTGCTGGAACTCAATGGAAAATCCAATTGAAATTCTGTTAGAAAATCTAATTTAGTTTTGAGACCCTTTCGTAGTTTTGCAGAATTACTCAGTTGTATCTAAAATAAGTGTGTTCAACACTCCCTTATCCTATTTGTACATAGGAAGCTAACATGATGTTTAATTTTGCACCAGTTATACACACAAAATTTTCATCATCATGTACTTTTCTTAGCATAAAATGAAGTTATTACAACAGTTTAATAAGAAACATGGTATCTACAATGTGAATAGGCATTGATTTATCTTTCTGCATGAGGGAGAGAGAGAAAAAAATATATATGAGTCCTAGGGTGGACCTTATTTTCCAAGTTCCAAAATGTAATTTTCTCACCCTCTAAATTTGTTCCTTTTTATGAAAAAATAATTTAGGTAAAATATTAGCCCAATTGAACAATATTTAGAGGTAGCTCAATGATGTAGAATTTTCTAACGTATGAGCAATGATAAACATATGCGTACTCGCATGCTATGTCATAGAAAATAAATTCTATCTTCTAAAATATTTTAAAATGCAATTAGCTTTACATTTTTATTCATAGATGGCAGTACTATGCACAATAATATTTAAAACAATAAACTGCATTTAGCAAATAGCAGTCTTTGAAGCCATTGAAGACTGGGGTATAGCAGGTAATATACGTGCAAAGTGCTTTGACACTACCAGCTCAAACACTGGTTATAATTCTGGTGCATGTGTTCTTTTAGAAGATAAATTGAAAAAAGAGCTCTTATCATTTGCTTGCAGAATCACATTATGGAGCTGATAATTAGTACTGTATTTGATGTATGCATGGGAGTCAAATCTTCACCTAAAATTGCATTATTTAAATGCTTTCAGAAATATTAGAGCTTTAGAGACAAGTACGAAATTGGAATTTCATTTGATGATGTTGCAAATCTAGTAGAAGATATTAAGCAAGAGACTATCAACTATGGAAAGAAGTACCTAGAAGAGCAAAGAGAAACAAAGCTAAGAGGTGATTATAAGGAATTTTTAGAACTTGTAATTATATTTCTAGGTGCTGTCCCAGAAAGGGGAATCACATTTATGTCACCAGGTGCAATGCACCATGCCCGTTGGATGTCCAAAGTAATATATTGTCTCAAGATCTGGATGTTCAAGGCTCAGTTTAAATTGACTGTAATAGAGGAAGAAGGTATACGTGATATGTGTGTTTTTACAGTCCGTGTATACTTGAAAGCTTGGATCACTGCACCTCAAGCTTCATGTGCCCTATATAATGACCTGTTGTTGCTCAAATCACTACTTGACTACTCATCAATATATTCAACTGTTTTCAAGTCATCATCACGTAAATTTGCTAATCAATTGTGGTATTTATCAGAAGGACTTGTTGGTTTAGCTTTATTTGATAGTTCTGTGAGTTTATTAACTAAAAGACGCATGGTTATTGCATTACAGAATGAAACTTATTCTAAAAAACAAGCTCAAATTTATTCCTAACGAGTCAGTGTTGCTCTACATTCATTCAAGAATAAAAGATTGGAAGATTTTTTTCACAGCTAAGTCAATGATGTTGTTTCAATTGTCGGAACTTCCGGATGGATTTCTTGCAGTAGATCCTGAATTGTGGGAGTTAAGAGAAGACAAAAGAGGCAGGCAAAGCAGGCAAAAAGAGGTAATAAAATCTCTACAAGTAGTAAATGGCCATGCCGAACGTCCAGTTGCACTTATTCAAGAATACAATGGATTGATAACTCATGATGAAATACAACTACAATTTCTACTACAAGTTGTTGAAGATCATTGTAAAATGTACCCAGATAGCAGAAAAATGTGTCTCTCTAAACCTGCACAAATGCAATAAAATTTTAATGTAAGAAGAAAACCTAATAATTGTGCTGTAAATTAAATAGATTGTCACAATTAAATAATTAAAACATTTAAAGTGCTTACTTATTTGTGTAGCTAATATTCTGATTTTTTTCCTAATTTTATAAATTTCAAGTCAGTTGAGCTACCTCTAAATATTTGAATTTGTTGCTCAAACTTTTTACATAATATTTTTGTATCAAAAGGAACAAAACTGGCGATTCAAGTACTCGAATACGCCATCTGATGGAGAAAATCTGCAACTTTTCTATTCAGGATAACGCCGTGTAAGCTCATTGCATTACATGCGTTTTAAATTTGTTCAGAATAATTATTCTTTTGCACAATTTCAGATTTCCTGTGACATTTGTTTTCTGCCTTATATGACGAAGTAAATATTATACGAATTTGAATATCTAAAACTTTTAAATATATTTATAATGAAGAATTGTTTCAATGGGACTTTAACATTAGTTAAAGGGAAATTAAAGGGACAGTTATCCTGTATCGAAGGCTGCGAGCAGCGCCTCTATAGGCCGTTTTAGTTCCCAATAGGGGGGGTGAGACTTGTAAAAATAATAATTTAAAAAAATCATGGCATTTAAGGTCCACCCTAATGAGTCCCCTTCTAGAGATCGCTTCTAGGTACGGCCCTGGCTCAGAGGTTGATCAATACGGAAAAACATGAAAACAGTGCTCTCGCTTCGAGTCCACATAAAAACAGAAGTATTCAATGTAATTAATTTAAACTTTCTGATATTTTCACCCTTTCCGGCACACTGTGCCCAGTCTGGGATACCTAATTTTAATTCCAAACTTACAAACGGCACCAGTAATATTTTAGTAAAATTTTGCTTTTACAATAAAAGCTTAAATTAAGGAATTAAAAAAATTCGTTTGGGAATTCCGGTGTCAGTCGAAAATTTCTCATTTTAGTACAGATTTTGCCCGTGCCTTAACCCTTTAACGTTCATTGGTTTCGCCACGAAACCACAAAATTTTAATTCCGATACGCAACACTGACACCGGTATTTTTATCTAAAAATATCCCTTTTATTATGTATGTGAAAAATCACCTTTTCTTATTTAGAAATATATTTGTTCTTAATTACCGGTGTCATTCATTTATTTTGACATCTTAGCAATGAAAATGCCATGATCGTTAAAGGGTTAAAGGTATGTTTGTAGTCTTATAAAATTGCAAAATGAAGTACTTCAATGTAATATAATATTAAATATAGCAAAATTTATGTAACACAATTTTTGAAAAAAAAAAAAAAAAATATGTGTTCTGTCACCAACACCAAGATATCTTAACGTTGAATTGACATAAGAATCTAATTTTTGCTTTATAATGATCCAAAAACTTTACTCTATAGAATGAATTAAGGATATAACTATCACTCCAAAAACAACATCATTAAAAAACTCTCAAATTTAAAAATTTAAAAAACTCCTGAAAAATACAACTTTTTTTTCATTAAAAATACTCAAAATATTAAACTATCTAAACTATATTAATTCAGTCTATTGATAATAATGTTATATGCATGCAAGAAAAAAAATTAAGCCATTCCATCAAATAGTTTTTTTTTTAATTCTTGGTGTAGGTCGTCAAAAATCAAGTTTTGAGAAACCGCGACCTAAAGTTGAAATTATATGGGTGCGGCTTTGAAAGTGTTGATACATAAATGCTTATAACTCGGTTAAAAATGCAAATATTTTTATGCGGTTTTTTGCACTGAGTTCAGAATTAATTGAATAATTGAAATAGACCATAAAAAAATCGATTTTTTGAAAAGTTTTGAACCCCTGAGCCCCCTTAATGTATAAGATAAGAGCCCACGCGTATGAATACCTGTATTTCAGAAAACCGTGCAAAAACTTTAAACAATTTAGAAGTTTCTCAGTTCTTTAGTTTTCGTCAAAATCGTACTTTTAACCCCTTAACTAATTAATTCTTTTCCATTCAATAAATAGAAAATATCGGATTCACACCACTATTATTTAAATAAAATATTCGTAAATTTTAGCCTAAACATTTCCACAATCATCACAATAAAAATTTTCTTAAAATTAAAATTAATAGTGCCGTCAAAAAGCTTTAAATGCTGCAGTAAGCAAATTCGTGTCTTGCCAGAATTTGCTGGTTTTGGCGATCGGGCAAACCAGTTAAGACGTATAGCTAAAAATCCAGTAACTCGTAAAGTGTGCACACGATTTGATTTCGTTAAAAATAAATAAATGTTTAGGTTGAAGAGTATAAATATAAGATTATATGTGATGGCTAGTTTTTAATAATTTTAATTAGTTTTAAAAAGTATCAAAAATGAAAAATTTCCATTGTTTTGAAATAAAAATAGGGGTTAAGTAGTTTCCGATGAAATGGGTCTTAAGAATCCACACTAGTTACTCAAAAAGATCCGGATGATAATGTTAAGTCATTTGGAGCGTTATTTTCCAAATGTCTCGCTCAAATATAAATCTTTTTTTTTTTTTTTTTTTTTTTTTGCTTGGGATAGTTTAGCACAATCTAATACCGGACTGTTTTTTACATTTTCAATTTTGGTTACATATATATATTATAACAGTTTCAAATTCAGAACAGGTTTCACCCGGTTCCAAAAGTTAAAACATTTTTTTTTTTCTGAAACCAAAATTTAAAAAAATTGAAACTAGACCAGTTGTAGGTAGCACTCTGCTATCCAATACGAAAAAAAAAAAAAAAAAAAAAAAAAAAAGGAGAGAAAGAAAAAAAAAACGAATCATGTAAAAATATTAAAATTTGAACGAGATATTCGAAAATAACGCCTCCATAGACTTAACATTATCACCGGGATCTTTTTCGGTGATTCCAGTGATTTATTAAAGCTCTCATGTTTCTCATAGGATTGCATCCAGTTTTGTATCCTCTCTCTTGTATCCTCTTCTAATTTTTAAAATTTAAATTTAGAATTTATTCGATAAAGTTGCTCTTTCATTTGTCAAAAGTGTAACCAGAAACCTTAGTTAAGATTGTTATTTGTAAAATATGGTGATCGTTAAAAGATGTTAGTCATATTGGATGTCAAAAGTTTACTTGTCAAAAAAAATCTTATTTCTACACCGGAATATTACAAAAAGAAAATATTTTAAATAAATAATTAATAGTTATACTAATAATGATAACAAAAAGTAGCTTTCTATTTCCTGTGTTTTAAAAAATGTTCTTACAGTCAAGAAAGGGGTTATGAGCTAAAATAGCTAGCAAAGATATCAAGGGGTATCCTTCTACTTTCTTTGCAGCTAGTAATCTCTCACAACTAAAATAAATGCAATTAAAATTAAACTACCGTATTTTCGGGTGTATAGTCCGCGCCTTATACAAGAAAAAAACCCTCCCAAAAAGCCACTGCGGGTTATACAAAGATTATTTTTTAAAAATTGGAAATCGTGATATTTTTTCTACAATTTTTAAACCTTAAAAATCTTGAAAAAACATCGAAATTTGTAATTTTTTTTCGCTATGCCCTGAAATTTAGAGAGTTCTCCCATGTTTGTAAAGGCTTTTTTTTTACTGCTTAAATATAGTTATTTCTGGATATGGAAGAACTGTCGCAACTGTCGCCAAGTATTGCACTGATACGTATAATAGCCATTGTGTTTGTTGAGTACAAAATTCAAAATCCGGAACCCTTCCAATCTCGACAATTCTGAATTTAAGATCATTTTTAGTTTATTTTTCAAAAAAATAATCTACCGACCCTGTTGCAAAGAACAAAAAAAAAAGTGCGTGATTTATATCATTTCGGAACGATGCAGAGCAGTCGTTCTTTTTCGAAACGATTCCGAGGAATCGTTCCTTTACAGAGTCGTTTCATTTCGGAAGGAGTTCAAGGAATCAAACTTTTCCGGAGTCGTTTCATTTCAGATAGAGTTCGAGGAATCGTTCCTTTTCGGAGTTGGTGCATTTCGGATCGATTCCGAGGATTCGATCCTTTTGGGAACCAATGACTTAAGATACTTAATACATTTTATGTCCGAAATTTTGAATTTATCATCGATTTTTTTTTTCGGAATTTTTTTTTTAAATATCATGCTTCTTTGGAAAAAAAAAAAAAACGCGCGTAAACGCCGCATCGCTTGAAATTTTATCTTAAAACACGTAAAGGCCGCGGCGTTTCTTCCGAAAATTACGGTACCGATAATCTTAATTTTTTAACCCAATTACTGTAGATGTTATGCATCACGAAAAAAATTGGTAAATTTGTGTTAAAAATTATGACTAATGGCTTCTAATTTCGAACCCTGGTCGAAATATACGTTCGTAAATGGTGTATAGCCCGCGGACTATACACCGATGCATCTCTGCGGGTTATACACGAACTTTTTTTACTGCACTGCTCGATTTAGGGGTGCGGGTTATACACCCGAAAATACGGTATATGAGATAGTGCACGTACGAACTGGATTCTCCTTTACGGACGTAACAAAAAGTTGAAATCTCTTCGGGAAATTGGCATTTCGCTCGAAGAATTGTAGGGGGCGCTTCTGTCCGCTGTGTCTAAACTGAAGAATCTGCCTTGCACGCTTGTGATAACGCTTGTCCTAGCTATAACTTAATTGAAATTGCGGTTTTTTATTTATTTATTTATTTATTTTAGTAAAAACCGGTAACTCTTTACTGTGTTCCATGCTGCACATACGATTCACTAAATAAGTTTCAGTTTCGTTTCGCGAATTTCCTTTAAATTTGGATAACAAACAATTAAAAAAAAGATTAGTCGATTCTTTAAAATAATGAAACCGGAAAAAAAATCCTGTTATTATTCATGTGTTATTATTATTATTATTATTATTATTATTATTAGCTCACAGGCTACCATAGCCTGAGAGCTTATGTGCCCGCCCGTTCTGTATGTACGTTCGTACGTAACGCGATAACTCATGATAAAAATATCCGATCAACTTGAAATTTTGTACATAGGTATATCCTGACAAGGCGCATCCCTAATTAGTTTTTGGAGTTAATTCGATATGTATAAGAGGGGGAACGGGGGGCTCATGCCCCTCCCCTTAAATTGATATAAATGGGTTTTTCATGCAGAATTAAGTTTTCGTTCAAAATTTAGATATAGGATCATTCTGATGAGGCGATTCCGTGACTGTTATTATTTGTTCATTGAATAAGTATAAACAGGATGAAGGGGGTTCTAATGCCCCACCCTTTAATTTATATAAATGGGTTTTTCAAGCAGAATTATCAGATTTTGTTCAAATCTCTGAATAGTTTTGGAAGTTTAACGGTTAAGTATAAAAGAGGAGGATAATTCCCTTTAAATTATACAAATGCTAAATGGGTTTTTATTAAGAATTATCCGATTTGCTCTGAATTTTGGATATAGATTTTTTTATGATAAAGAATGTCCTTGATAGTTTAGGAGGTTCAATGATTAAGTATAAAAAAGGGGAAAGGGGAGAGCTGTTTCCCCTTCTTAATTTGTTTTTCGAATTCCTTTTTGCCACTCTAATGGATGTTGCCACCAAGCCGCAACAGAATCAAAAGGTATTGGGAGAATAACATTGAATGCGTAATCTAGTTATTGATCATAACCGGGGATTGGGGAGAGTTCGGTGGATGATAACGTATGATATCTGGGGGGGGGGGGGTCCAAAATTCCCAAAGAGCTGATAACATTGTATATACATAGCCTGAATTATGTGTTAAAAAAAATTCAACTTTAATTAAGTCGGACCAGTTAGGGCCTGTGATTTCTGCTCAAGCCTGATCGGGCTCGAGCCGAACTGTTAGGTTTTACACCCGGACGATTTGAGCCAAGGTCTGGAAATTCTGGCTCATCCAGTACTCTTTGACCAATCAGAAGCGAAAAAAGTTCCCAAAATTGCATAGCAGCGCCTTCTATTCATTGTTACTGTAGTAGTTGGTCCGCCAGGTGAAACTTCTATCTTTCCTCTGAGTGAGGGCAAGGCAAACAACAAACAAGTTTTTGTACGTCCATGGTTTTAACTAGTACATGGCAACAGTTATAAAAAATGTATCTTGTTTATATGTTTAGTGGTTAAGTTTCTGTTTGTGTGAAATGATTCTCTGTAGTTATTTTTATAAATATCAATTTATTTATGTAAACAAATCTCTATCCATCAAGCTAAATGATTTTTAGAGACTTTCATTTGTATCATGTTTTATAGCGTACTTAAAATATGGCCGTTCTGATGCCTAAATACTTAGCCATTTCTTCCGTCTGCATAAAACATTATATCTGTTACTTTCATCACAAAAATCAGTTAAGCTACTTGAATCATGTGATATATTTTTAATTCCTAGGATTCCTTTAACTATTCGTAAGCAAACTTTTTTATAGATCTTAATTTATTTTTAAAGAAAATTTGGCTTTACACTTATATGTTGTTAAAGCTATTTCCATTTATTTCAGATTTTAATTTATCGCCATGGTTGTACCTGTCGATCAGGGAAATTACCAAGCTGATGTTGTGTTCGTCATAGAGGGAACTGCCAACATTAGTCCTTATGTAGATACGCTGAAAAGAAATTATATTATTCCTACATTAGAGTAAGTTTTTTTTTTTTTTTTTTTTTTTTTTTTTTTTTTTTTTTTTTTTTTTTTAAGCCTACATGAAAATTATGTTTTCGGCGTATCCAGGTCTGTTCAAAGATCAGTAAAATTTGGCTTGACCCGAACATTTTTGCAAAATATATTTTTAAATCGCTATTATTCTACAATTAAACTTCACAATTTATTCTTTTTAAAAATATCTTACATTTCTAGACTTATTAAAATATAGATGAACGTGTGAAAAAGAACCTGCCTATGGCGGAATCTTGTTTCTAACATGAAAATGTGTTCATCCATGCAAAATGATTACAACAATATGTGGGGAAATATATCTATATATATAATACTTGTACACCTGCTAAGAAGGGAACATATGTTTATGATTTTTTTCTCTCTCATGCGATTCTGTCTTAAAAGATTTTACTGTATACATTTTTTTAGATTTTTATGTCTCCATTATGTGAAGTATATATTGATGATATTAAAGATAGTTGAAACATTTGGCTAAGGTGCTTTTGCGTTCGGCCAGATTTAATGGAAAAAAAATCTCGCCAAGTTTGGCGAGGAACCCGGAATTCTGGCAACCATGTGAAAATGCTGCCAAATGCCCTAATTTTGGCAACCCTATAATCGGCTCTCGCGGAGCGCAAGTGGGAGGTGTCATCTCTGCGCCGGTGATGTAACTTAATTACGTATTGCGCTGTTTTCGTTTTTAATTACCTCTGCGCAATTTAATTTTGAAATTCAGTTTGAATATTTAAAGTTGAAATATGTAACGGCGTTTTCCCGCTCTCATCATTTCTCTCGTCTCTTGCCGTCAGAGAAGGACACTGCCTTGGAGTTGGTTCGTTGTTTTTTTCATTTAATTTAATTTTCGTTTTTCGTATTTCTGCATTTAATTTCACCTTTCACGATGGCCGAAAATTTTCCATCCACTGCAATTCCAAGGAAGCAGGAGAATAAGGAGCCGATGGCTAAAGTTATCCTATTATACAAGCAGGAGTTACAACGACAAGCGAATGATTCGGATCCTTTTAAAGCTCGATTGGGTTTCTCCCCTTTGCCAAATCGGCCTTTTTTTTATTTTTTATTTGGGTGCATGGAGCTTTTTTTGGATTTTTTGGACGATTCGTCTCTAATTCACACCAGTATGACCTGCCAAAACTGCGGATCGGCAATGAAAATAATTAGCTGCAAGCATCGCGTCGACCGCAGACAGTGGTACTGTGGCAATAAATGGGGAGATAAGCGCTGCAAGACCACCAGGTCAATTAGATATAATTCTTTTTTTAGTGGCAGCAAACTCCCAATTCAGATTCTTATTGAGATGGTCTTCGAATTTTTCATGGGTCCCAGCGTTGAAACCATACATCGAGACCTCGGTGTTCATAAACATGCCATGGCCGACTGGCGTAGGTATTGCACCGACGTATTAGTTGATTATATTGTCAACAATACGGAAAAGATTGGGGGAGAGGGTCAGATCGTAGAGGTAGATGAGTCGAAAATTGGGAAACGGAAATTTAACCGTGGGCATTTCGTGGAGGGGCAATGGGTTTTCGGCGGTGTAAAGCGCGTATCGGGCCGCTGTTTTATTGTTGCTGTCCATGACAGAACAGTGGAAACTCTTTTAGGTCTGATTGAACAATGGATCAAGCCTGGAACTCAAGTCATTTCGGATTGCTGGAAGGGTTACGACCGGCTTTCTGAAAGGGATTATGATCATTTGAGGGTTAATCACTCAATCCATTTCAAGGATCCAAAGACCGGAGCTCATACTAATACTGTTGAGTCCATGTGGCGTCATTTCAAGGCCTCTTTACCGGAATACAACCGTCAAGGAGATTTTGGAGGATATATCGCATGGTTTATGTTTAGGTGTATTTGTGATGCACAAAAAGTGGATCCTTTCACGCGTTTTCTCGAAATTATACGAGATATAGATTGGAAAGATTGGGATATTGTTCAGGGAGGGGCGGTCGATGGATCCTCGGAATCCGATTAGAAATTCCCCTTTTTTTTATATTTTTTTAATTTGCTGCCAGTGTTTTTTTTTTTTAAATCAACTATTTGTTTATATAAATTATTATGTTTTGGTTTAAAATTTTTATTCATCTTTTTTGTAATTGTATTTTTATTTTTGTAATTTTCACATGCACCCTGTATATAGATCTTTTTTAAATTATTTTCTTTGGAATTTAAATTATTTCGCTCCTTTTATTTATATATATTTTTTTTTGTCGTTGTAACCCTCTTTCCGTTTTTTTCATGAAAAGAAATTTACAAACAAAATGTAAGTACTACTTTTTGTTTTAATTTTGTGCTTATTTGTACTGCTAAAAAATCGTTTTCAAAATGATCGCAATTCTGAATCGACAATGAAATTCGTTTTCAAATATAGCGATCACTTAAACATTTAAAATTTTTTCTCCTGAAAAAAAAACGGGGGGTTCAGGGGGGCAGAGCCCCCCTGACACAGTGCAAATTATTCATTTTTTTATATTTACAAAAATGCATTTTTTCAGGAGTTTTGAAAGTGATCGCTATATTTGAAAACGGGTTTCTCCCGCAATTTCAGTTTGGCGATCATTTTTGGAAACGGCTTTTTGGCGCGGAAAAAAATCGCCAAATTTACGGGGCCGAACGCTAAGGCACCTGTTCCAAACATTTACATATAACAAACAGGAGTTCATTAAAAACATAAGTATTGCAGCCAGTGGAACTTCTACATAAATAAAGATAATTAACATGAAAAAAAAAGTTAAGTTTTTTTGGTCAGAATTCCTCTTTTTTAAAAATCAATGTTTTGTAGAAAATTATTCAGACCGGGCTCAAGCCATACTTTAAACTTTTTTTGGGGGGAGGCAAACTTTTACCTATTAATGTGAGTATATACCTTATAATGTGAGCCAATGTTTTTTCTGTATGGGCAGACTGGGCCTAATATATATATGTATATTTATATATATATATATATATTTTTTTTTTTTTTCTTCTGTCGATCGGGCCAGGTCTGTGCAATTAGTGTATTGGAGATCTGTGTAGATCTCCAAACTTAAAACCTTCATAATTTCTGAACTGTTTGACCAAATGACTTTCCATTTGGTATCCTAAAGGTCTTTAATATTTTGCAAAAAATTAAATATGCCATTTAAATTGTTGTTTTTATTGAAAATTCCAAAGTTTAATATGATTACAATATGAAATAGACTACCAAGATTTTCTTTCTTAATATATAGTGATTGACCAAATCAGGAATTTCGCCGAATACCGAATATTCGGTCAAAATGTGCACCAAACATTCGGTATTCAGCAACCGAATACTTAATTTTTTTTTATATAAATATTTTAGGATATATTAACTTTTTAAATAAAATTTAATTCAATTACATTTTTATTCTTATATATGTTTAGTACTAGTGCAAAAAAAAAAAAAAATTAATGCCTTCTTTCCACTGACAAATTCATTAATTCATCTCTTGTTCATTACTGTATCATTAATCAGTACCCAAAATAAATTATGAAAATATTAAATTTTACAGATCATTATTACAAGGATAATGGTTATTTAATCAAACGAAGCATTTTTTTTTTTTTTACCTGAGGCCATAATTAAACATAAATTGTATGTAAAAGAAATGACAAATTAAAATAGTTAATCACGAATGAAACAGCTTTTTTTAAAGATGAAGCAACTACCAATTAAGTAAAAAATGTACTTTAGAAAAAATGCAACAAATAATAAATATATCCTCTCAAACTGAAATTACTGAGCCAAATCAATCACAAAGTATTGATAAAAAGGATTCCCTCTCAAAAACTGTATATCCATCATTTTGGGAATGCTTTGTTGAAATTGCTACAAGTAAAAAAAAAAAATAGAAAGTGAAAATCCTTCTACTGAAAATGATATCCTCACATCAGACGAAATGGCTGTATACACAGTATTACCACTTACATCAAGGAAAGACAACCAGTTAGTTTGGTGGGAAAAAAACCATAGTAAGTATCCAACATTATCCAAATTAGTTAAGAAATTCTTATCTGTGCCTGCCAGCAGTGTTTACAGTGAATGTTTATTTTCCGAAGCAGGACAGATTTATGAACAGAAAAGAAACAGATTACAACCAGATAATGCCGAACAGCTTTTATTTTTGCATCATAATTTGCACATATTAAAATTTTAATTACGAATAATAATGTATCATTTTATAAATTATCACTTATGTTATAACTGAAGCATACTATTAAAATAAATAACATTAAATGAACATTAGCCATCATGTATTTTTAGAGTAATACTTTACCTAATTTTTTTCATAAATTATTTTAAAAATTCGGCCAAATACTTTTAAGTATTCAGCCGAACTGAATATTCGGTTTAAATACCGAATCAACTATTCGGTATTCAGTCAATATATATATTCAACAGTAGATTCTTTCAAATTTGCAACCCTAAAATCTACACATCATTGCATATGTAAACAACGAAATTTTTAATTGAGATACAGCGACAAAATACAGAATTTTTCAATTTTATATCATTCCATATGTATTTTAGTACGTGTAATTCTTAGTAATATGAACAAGCTTGTGGTTTTTCATGAGAAAAGTATAAGTTTATTTCTGAAAAAAAAAGTCAAGATATTGCTAATTGCTAATATTACTGGTCAGCGCCGTGCAGAAAAAAAAAGGGAAGGGCGTGTCGAATTCTAACTTTTCCCAACTTAGCGCAATTTTCTCTTTGCATGCCCCTGTTACTGGTCATCACAATCTTTTTTTTTCAAAATCTATTTATGTATTAATCAAACTTTTTTGGCTATTAAGACAGGCTAAACTTGAAATAAAACTTCCTGAATTTGATGATTTTGTTATGAATTAAAAGGGTTCTTTTATGTGGAAAGTTTTATTGAATTATTAGCTATCATGTAGTATTTGCCCGGAGATGGAAGCCATTTTTTTGCCGATTTTAAATTTCTGTGTTTTTGGATTTATTTTTGTTTTTTGCTTATTTGTCCTCTAAAACATTTTTGACTGTAACTTTGGAATATATGTTTTTTAAAATGCATATTTTACTTTATTTAACTGTTTTTTTAAATTCACCCTTTGCTAATTATGAATTCCTCCTTTTCCTTCCCCTCAGTGGTGCAGCCAAGGGGGTGGTTTTGGGGTTAAAACCCCTCCCAGAGCTAAGAAAGATCGCTATAATTGCCGCTTATATGAATCAAAACCAAACTTAATGTTTAAACATTTTGGCATACTTCGGATTCCACCGTTTTATTGAATTAGATTTTGTTTAATAAAGGGATTCAATTAAATGGCAAAAATTCTACCTAAAACTGTGAAAGCGCATATCACATCTGGATTAGTTAAGTAAAAATTGGTTATTTGAACTAAATCACTTTTCTGAGCCGTATTATGCCGAAAGAATGATGATTTTCTGCCACACAGATGCTCTTTGAGTTTAAGTATTATACAGTGAATATTCTAATTAGTACTGATTCTATTAACTGGTGATTCAAATAACCGGCAAAAACCTTTATCAAAAACTCAAACCCCCCCCTAGAACTGAATTCTGTCTGCGCCACTGCTTCCCCTATTTAACTTTTTTACACATAATGTTTGAAGTGCTGATTTTCATTTAAAAAAATTGTTGTTGTTTATGTTTGACTTTTGAATTGTTCAAAAACTAAATTTAAAGTAGTCATAAACAAACTAACAAAGAAACAAGATGCCGGAGTCTGGGCAAATACTACACCTGTTCCGAATTATTCAAGAAAAATGTATTTCATCTTCATTATGCGTATTTAATTCATACATTCATAATTATTTACTTCAACTTTATTTTTTAGTAATTTATTTTTTAAATCTTTACACTTTATTATTTGAGTTTATTAGTTTACTTAATTATTTTAATGTCTTATTACATTGCATGCACTCATTATAATTTTGAGTGCATTATTATATACAGGAATGCCACTTTTCCGCCAAAAGGCGGATTTCTGCTTTTTTTTAATTTTTAAGAATTCGCGATTTTTGTTATACCGATCACGAAATAAAATAACGATTTTCATCAAACTCCCGCGATATAAAGCAGCAATTGTCATCAAACGATCGCGAAACGAAACGGTGATTTTTGTGAAATGAATCGCAGTGTCAAACGCCGATTTTCATCAAAAAGATCACAATGTAAAACGGCGATTTCCGTCACACGATCGCGAAATAAAACGATAATTTTCGTCAAACAATCGTGAAACAAAATGGTGCTTTTTGTGAAACAAATCGCAATGTCAAACGGCGATTTTTGTCAAAGGATCGCGATGTGGAACGATGATTTTCGTCAAACGATCATGATGTGAAACAGCAATTTTCGACAAATGATCACTAAATAAAAAGACCATTTTCATCAAACAATCGTAATGTAAAACGGTGATTTTTGTGGAACGATCGCAATGTGAAACAGCGATTTTCGTCAAACGATCGCACTGTGGAACGATGATTTTAGTCAAACGATCATGATGTGAAACGGCGATTTTCGTTAAACGATCGCTGAGTAAAACGGCGATTTTCGTCACACGATCATGAAATAAATCAGCTATTTTCGTTCAAAAAAAATATCCTGCAAAATTTTGCTATTCACTCGAGGAATAATCATCGAATCTATTGCTGGGTTACTTTAATTAGGTTTAAAATGATGCGATACACAAAATTCCTCACTGAACCTGCTGCTGGGTTAGGGGCCGTCCATTAATCATGTGATGCTCGAGAGGGGAGGGGGGGTCCATAAAAAAATCACGAAATATCACAAGGGGGAGGGGGGGTGTAGTAATATATCACGAGTATTTATTTTTTCGGCAAACGCGCGATACTGAACCGAAAAGTGGCGTTTCGTGTATTTATTTTTTCGTCAAACGTGTACAAAATCAAAAGCGACTTGTAGTGTGACTTTGATTCACCATTGCCAGGCAACGAACGAAGTGAAGTTCCCGCAAGCCGCGACAAACGCCTGCCGGACTCAGCTTGTCAGTGTCAGTTATTCTGTTGTTTTTTGGCACTGAATGCATGCGTAAATTGTTTAACCTTGTACGTTTTGCATTAAAACAATGTCTAAAATGGGTGATCTGTATAAAGACCTATTTGCAGAGTATAAGAAGGGAAAAAAATCTAGTGTAGCTCAAAAAGAATTTCTTTCATTATTTTTATGTCAGTCCAAAACAACTTGCAACCTTTCTGTTTACCTCTTAAGGTTATTATTGCAGTTTTTTATGTTCTATAATAAAATTTGATGATACTTGAACCTGTATTTTATAATAAATGTTCTAAAAAAATTAAGATTTTTTGTAGGTACTAAAAAATACACGTGATATAGGGTAGAGGGGGGGGGGTAGTCTTGAACCTCACCATGTATCACCAAGGGGGAGGGGGGGTTAAAAATGCCAAAAAAAAAATCACATGATTAATGGACGGCCCCTTACCTTAATTGATGTAAAATGCTGTGAACTAAAGAAAAATTATTTCTTCTTACTCTTAATAAATTAAAAGTTTACAACAAAAATAAAAGCTGTAATTCTTTATTTAGTTTTTTATAAGCTATATAATTTACAAAATTCACACATAAATGTTGTGAATTTTACTTTATGCATAATTTCCTCTTTTGTGCTGTTTTCTGAGTGGCATCCCTGTATATAGAAATTACTCATTTAAAAATGTAAGCAAAGCAGTGACCACAAATCTGCACAGCTTCTGATCCCAAGTTGAGTGGATTTGAGAGAGTTTACTGTTTATATACATAAATTTCCAGTCAAATGGTTATTTCTGTTTAGTTCTAGAACAATTTGTTAAATAAAATGTATAGTGTATTCTTCTGTATCTTTATTTATTTATTATTTACAAACCCCATCTTTATTTTCTTTGTTCTCCTTAGATTCAAACTTTATCTATTTTTGTTTAGGTATTTCAATGGAGCTCCTATTGATGATCGAGATTTTGGCTGTGATGTAAGTAATTCCTTTAATAAATATGTCAGGGATGCCGCGGACGCGCTATAGCGCGTAAAATATGCAAAAAATCGGCGACGGGACGCAAAAAATGGAACTTACGCGTCCCTCGGGACGCGTAATTTTCATCGAAAAATCGCAAAAAAGGCAAATTTCGTAAAAAAAATCGCAAAATAACTAATAATTTTCGGCAAATTCCGTCAAAAAATTCGCGAAACAAATTACTAATTTTTCTACAAAATCCCGAGAAAAAGGCAGATTTCCTCAAAAAATTGTGAAAAACCGATAAATTTCGTCAAAAAATCGTGATAAAACGGCAAATTTTGTCAAAAGATTCGCGAAAAACGGCAATTTTTGTCAAAAGATTGCGAAAAAGCGGTATATTTCGTCAAAAAATCGCTGAAAAACGGCACATTTCTTCAAAGAATCGCTAAAAAGGCAAATTTCGTTTAAAAAAATCGCGAAATAACGAATAATTTCCGGCAAATTTCTTCTAAAGATGCGCGAAAAAATGGTTATTTTGCTGCAAAATCCTGAAAAAAAGGCAGATTTCCTCAAAAAAAATCGCGAAAAAACGACAAATTTCGTCCAAAGATCGCGATAAAATCACAAATTTTATCGAAAAGTTCACGAAAAACGGCAATTTTCATCAAAAAATCGTGATAAAACAGTAATTTTCGTCTAAAGATTGCAAAAAAAAGGCACATTTTCGTTAAAAAATCGCTTTAAAACGCAGTTTTCGCCAAAGGAACATAAAATAAAAGTTAATGCCAGGAATTTTTCTATTCCAAAAACTAACTTTCCTGCTTCCAAATTTTTTTTTTTTTTTTTTTTTTTTTTGGCTGCTGTGAAAACAGATTTTCCTCCTTCACAATCTGTTTTTGATTGTTCTAAATCTTTCTGAGTGATTCTGAAAACACTAATTCATGAAACAAAAATTACCCCTTTACTTAACAAAAATATTCTTTTTTCAGGAAAAATGTCTTTCAATAAATCAGTTTTGCCTCTTTTTAAAAGAAATGCGAACAATAGTGATATTTGTTATCTTCTACACTCAAATAAGCATTATTTTATCATTTAATTTGTATCTTGCACATTTATTTTTTTAAAAAGTAAAGAAAATTTCTCTTAATAGTTTAAAAAAAAATCTGGCTTTAATTATTTATACATTATTATTAAAACATTAATTATTGCATTTAATTTTTCTTTTGCAAATGAACAAGTTAAATTTTTGCATCTAAAAATATGACTTATTATTAGTGGGGACCCGCTTTTGTAAAAAAGGGACCCAGAATTTTAGAAGTCCTGGGTCCCCAGGACCCAGGATTTTTCAAGTCCTGCGACATCACTGATATGTTGCTACATGATTGTCCTGTTGATCAATTTCATCAAATTATATACCAAAATTAAATTTCAAAGATATTGCTATTCAAACAAAAACATTCAAATTTTGCAAGAAAGCAAATGATATATAAATTAATTAATCAAAGTCAGCTCTTAGCACCTTCATTGAGATTTCCATTGAAAGAAATTATGTCAATGGTTCCTTAGCATCAAATTATCTAAACTAAGTGAAACACATGAAAATAGATAATTTGACGCAAAGGAACCATTGACATAAATATTAAAATATAACTTACAATTTTGAATAACATGACACAAAAGATAAATTCATTTCAATGCATAGTATAGATTCATTTAAAATTATAAATTTAACAATGAATTGCAAAATTAAAAGTATTTTTTATATGTGTAAATTAGGGATGGGACGAATAGTGATTTGGCCTAATACCGAATATTCGGCGGCCGAATACTAACTTTTTTTTTTCAATAAAGAAAATAACTTTTGATTATATATAATTTTAAATGTAGGAGCTCATTAATCATTACTATTCTTAAATGTGCTCTGAAATGTATCTTTGAATTGAAAAACTTATTTCAACTGAAAAAATTATGAAATTGCGTTATATTCTTTTATCCTAATGTATATTAAATTGATTTTCAGTAAGTCAAGATGGTAAAATATTTCCATTAAAATATGAAGAATGTACTTCACTTTTCCTATCAAATGATACTTTTACCCTTTCTTTCATCCAAAATCAATAATATTCTTAAACACACTCTCTCTCAGAACTCAAATGGAGATTTTTTTTTTTTTAATAAACCAATAATGAAGCAAATTTTATCTTGTCCCTAGTAATAAAAAATTTGTAAGAATGAGACTGTTCTGAAATCAGTTGCTGAGCTTTAAAGTACAAATTATGTTAAAACAAAAAAAAAAAGGTATGCTTAAAGTAGAATGCATATGTTAACAAAACCTTTGACATTTGAATTGACACATTCATTATTCATCTTCAAAATTCTGCTTATTCAACAAGCATTAAAAGGATAAATAGAAATTGATAACAATATGAAAGAAAGAATATTAAAAAAATACATATAAAAACAATAATATTACATATTAAAGGTCAGTAATTATGTAAATAATTATTTAAAAGTGAAAACAATAGAATAAAAAATTATTTTGTTCAATATTTAGAATTTATATTTAAATATTTTTTAAAACAATCTTCATAAACAAGTTGCGTCATCTAATGTGTATCTAGTTTGACACCAGTTGTATTTTCATATGTACTGTTGTACTTGGAATAGTGATATTTGATATGAAATCTTGAAAATGAATCTTCGTTAATACACCTAGTGAAAGAATTTTTTCATTTTTTATTTTATAGAAAATAAGTTAAGAATTTCATAAAAGCCTTTTTATATGTGTATGGAATTTGCCGACATTAATAAATATTAGTGTTTTAGAGTAAGGCAGTGGTTTTTTTTTCTTTTTTTTTTTTTTTTTAATAAGTGATTTTATATTTTGAGTTGTAATTTATCATTCTCTAATGAAGACAACTGAATCTCCAATTTGGGCAGCATTTCGTAAAGTATCACTAACTTTTATAAGAAATACAGAAATAAAAAAAGAAATTATTTTTTAGTATCTGAATAACTGCATATTTTGTAAGTAAGAATGAAAATGACTTCATGAATTTGTCAGAAAGTAGTCAATTTGGATTAGAGAAAAAAAAAATTGCAAGAAACAAATTCTTTAAATCCTAAATTTATTTCACAAGATATCTTTCACTATTCGGCAAAATTTTAGCAATATTCGGCGAAATATCTCTAAACATTCGGCTACAGGTATTCGGCCGAAGCATTCGGTCAACAACCCTTCAATATTCGGCCAACCAAATATTCGGCAAAAGGGCCGAATACCGAATAGTGGCCGAATATTCATCCCATCCCTAGTGTAAATATACTTTACCAAATAAAATAAAAATAAATAATTCAAATTTTAAAACAAACCTGTTAAAGAAACATAAAGGCGTCACTTAAATTTTATATCGTATATTTTAAAACTCACATTTTGAATTTATGAGAAATGTATGTAAAAAAGCATCTGTGAATAAAGTTTTATGCATCTTTTATGTTGAAGATAACTTTTGCACATGCTATTATAAGTAGAACAGAAATAAAATGATGAAATAAATAGTATAAAAGTGCATTTTTAATTAATAGGACGGCATCATCAGCCTGAGCCATAGGATAAACAGCTGCGTCAAAACTTTAAACCCGTTAAGGGTTTTTTTTATTGTTAGGGTATATGCTAATGCTTTGTTTAAGAAACAGAGTATATGGAAATTCTTATAAAAACCAGAGGGTATGCAGTATAAGAAGTATAAATATACTGCAAAGAAACAATTGTTTCTTTACGTTCCTAAGAGAAAAGGAAAATTTAATGTTTACACAATCAAATCGTCAAAATTTTGGAAGGATAATATGTTTTGCTTGAGTAGAAAAGTATTTTCTCAAATTTAAAGCAAATTTTCTGAAAGATTGCAACAAAATGGAGGAAAGAGATCCAATCCTGGCACTATATGTATTTTTTCATTCCCCTTGATAGTGTCTTTTTTTTTTTTTTTTTTTCGGGATCGTTTGACAAAATTTGCCTCTTTTTAGTGGTTTTTTTTTTTTTTTTTTTTTTTTTTTTTTTTTTTTTTAATATATTTGCCATTTTCTTACAATTTTTACTGTTTTCTAAAAAAATTTTGACGTAATTTGCATTTTTTCTGTGATTTTTTGAGGAAATTAGTTTTTTTCATGAATTTTTGATTGAATTCACATTTTCTGTGATCCTTTGACAGTATTGGCAATTTTTCTTTCCAAGATCAATGAAATTGATTTTTTTTTTTTTTTTTTTTTTTTTTTTTTTTTTTTTTTGTTTGTTTGTTTGTTTGTGACCATTTGTTGAAATTTGCCATATTTTTATGTCTGAATTTTCAGATTTATGCCTTTTTCTTTAATTTTTGAAAATTATCACCTTAATTTTTCAGAACAGAATCGCCCTTAAACTGAAGATACTTTTATAAAGACTTATACAGTCGACTCTTGTTAATTCGAACTTGTCGGGATCACAAGAAATGTTCGAATTATGGAAAGTATGAGAGGGAAACATGTTTAAAAGGGTACTATTACAAAGAAATTAATATTATAGTGTACTTAAATATATTTCGGCTTTTATTACTTGAATATGACTTAATATTAAATAAAAAGATATAAATACATAAACTAATTAAGGGACTAGGAACATGTATGTACAAATGAAGATGGGATGGAAGTGTCATTGATAGACTGTTTTGGCACTGAAAAAGCAGATACAGTAAAACCCTGATCGATCGTTCCCGCATCCATCGTTTTCAAGCATTGATCGTTTTATTTCTACGGCCCCTGCATAAATCATATTTAAATAATGTTAAAGAAACCCGCAAGCATCGTTCTTCAAATAATCGTTTTCCCGCATTCATCGTTGTAAAAATTTCCTGCTCTCCAAAATAAAATTGAAAGTCATGCGAATCCATATGACACATAAACTGGGATTACTTCTTTTATCCTAAAAAAATTCATTTGTGCTGCTTGTGTTAATGATGGCAACAATAATGCAGATAAAGAGTGGTTACATATAGCTGAGAATGTGAGTCTGTTTCCATTGATCAAGATGTTACTACATGTGGTGTCCTAAAAATAAGAGGAATGTGTGGTAATGCAAACAATGGAAATAATGGCGAAAAAGCAGGAGGATAATGTTCAAGCCGATAAAGCTGAGCCGCAAGTGCTAAGTCTGTCTGATGCGATTACAGCATTTGAAACTGTATGAACTTTTATATGCATATGAAATTACAGCAAATGGCCAGAAAAATGTTGTAATATCTCGAAAATATGTTTTTTGATTTAAAAAATGAACGAAAAACAATTTATTGATTTTTTCAAATAGATAGCAATTTTTTATAACTTTGATTTACTTCTTTTACAGTTTTGTTTGCAAATTAGTATTTATTAGTATACTATATGCATTGCATACATTAGTAATGCATAAACATTGTGGGATTTTTTTTTTTTTTTTTTTGTCTGTGTCTTGAAGTTAACCCGCATTTATCGTTTTTTTTTCTTGCACCCCTTGGAAAACGATGGATCAGGGTTTTACTGTATTTAGTGTATGGGACTATATGTATACTTGTCCAGAACAATTCTTACAAAAGTGACGAGAAAAAAGTTATTTCAAGGGTCTAAAATCTATAAGAAAGTAAGAAAAAATTGGAATCTCATTAGTTTGAATTAAATAAAGTCAAGAGAAAATGAGTTTAATAAATGAAAATTTTGAACGTCATTTTACCATTCAAAATTTCGGGATTTCTTGTTTAGTTTGAGTTTTGAATTATCCGATTTCAAATTAATGAGAATCGACTGTATTTAACTTTCATAATAATTATTTTTTAATTTCAAATATGTATTTTAGTTTTATTATTTTTAATTATCTTTCTTCAATATTGTAAGTATTTTGTAATATATTGTAAATAATTTCATATGATGAGGGAGGGGAAGATCAATATGGATAGTTTCTTATTTAAAAAAAAAGAAAAATTCTTTATTAAAATATCTGTTTTAACATTGTTTTTTAATATAGAAAAGGTGTTCTTGACATAAATCACACACTTTTGTGTGTGTGTGGGGGGGGGGGGGGGGGATTAATTTTTTTGACAAATAAACTGAAAATGATCTGAAATTCGGAAAAGTAAAAGAAGCTTTTATTTTTGGCATAATATAATATGTAACAACCGCATATCCCATCTTTAAAAAGAACTTTAACAGCATACTTTTTATCTATTCTTCACTAAGAAAGACATTTTTGAAACTAATCTTTAAAAAAATCAAATGTTGCTTGATAATATTTTCAAGATATCTATAGTTCACTGTATAGAACAATTAATTTTTTGAACATAATGCTAAAAATATTTAAATTACAAATGATTTCAATTATCTACATAACTGATTATGGTTACTTAATTTGAAATGAAGTTTGAATGAATATTTTGAAATGAAGTTATAAAACTTATATAATATCCAACAATGTTTATTTTTTTATTAACAAACGTCCATCTGCAACAACCATATGCAATATGAAATAACATTTTAAAAAAGCCTCATATTTAACACCCCAAAAAACTAGTTTAAACAAACAAGTTTATTTGAGTTTTTTGAAAGAAAGCACCCCTCAACCTCTCACCTTTTTTTGGCAAGTGTTGCCAAAAAAGAATTGTCAAATTTATAGTATCCTGTTGAAAACTTTATTATGAAATATCAGAGTTTCCCCCAGGTTTAAAAAAGGGCAGGGCGCTACTGTTCTGAAAAGGGCATTTTTTACAATTTTCACGGCACTTTTATAGAGTTGAATCAAAAATCTAGCGGTTCAATTATTTCGTCAAAAAAATTGAAAAAAAGAAAAATCGTGAGAAAAACGGCAAATTTTATTAAAAGATCGCAAAAAACGGAACTTTTCACAGAATTTTCAGTTTTATTGCAATTTTTGGACAAAATTTGCTGTTTTTCCGCAAATCTTTTGACGAAATCTGCCGTTTTATCGCTATTTTTTAACGAAAGTTACCGTTTTTTGCGACTCATTTGACAAAATTTTCCGTTTTATTGCGATTTTTTGAAAAAAATTGTTGGTTATCCACGATCTTTTGAGGAAATCTGTCGTTTTGTGAAATTTTGTGATGAAATTAGCCATTTTTTTGCGAATCTTTCCAGAAATTAGTCGTTATTTCGCAATTCTTAACGAAACTTGCCGGGGTTTTTTTAGCGATTTTTTGACGAAATTACCCATCCCACGGGATGCGTATGAGGCTATTTTTTGCATAATTTACGCGCTATAGCACATTCGGATCATCGATGGAGGGCTGTGTTTTTTTTTCTAATGTGGGCGAGAAGGGTGCTATTTTTTGAATGAATGACAATAGAGGTGCTAGTTTTTGGATGAGGGGCAAGAGGGGCACTATTTTTTTAAACTAAAGGGCAGGAGGGGCAGAGTGCCCTCCTGAAACCCTCTGGGGGGAACTGAAATATACTAAGAATAATGAAATATAATATTAAATTTCTATATTTGAACTTTTTTTTTTTATCATCTATGTGAAAATGTTATGATTAGTTATTGCATATTGAGTTTGACCTATTTTTTTTTTCTTTTCTTTTTTTTTTTTTCTTCATAAAATTAACCGGTTTTTAAAAGATCTAAGTACATTATTTCATTTTTATTTTTTGGCAGTACACTCATAATATGTTTTAATAGGAAAGGTTACTCTTTAAACACAAAAGTAAACTAATATAAAAGTTAGTGAATATTAAGCAATGTCATAAATTATAAAAAACTCAATAAAACCTGTTTTGATGTGGGTTCTATTGAGTTTTATCTCAGAAATCTGGGGTTTTTTTGGGGGGAGGGGTGAGTTTTTTGTAACCCCATCAATGAGATAGTACATGTCCCACCCTGGGAGCCACTGTGTAACTGTAGTATAAAGCAAAATTAATAGGAATATAAAACATAAGAACTGTTTGTTTAAAAAAGCATGAAAAGTTAAATGTTTGAGTTCCTTTTTTACATCACTCCAAATAAAATCCTTGCTTCACCTGTTAATTAACCCTTTCCGGCATGGGCAAATTCTGTTAGTAAAATAGGAAATTATCGACTGTCACCAGAAATTTGAAAACGGCTTTTTTAGAAATTAAGATATCCCCTAATTTAAGCTTTCATTCTAAAAGCAAAATTTCACTAAAATATTATTGGTGCAGTTTGCAGTCTGTACAGATTGTAAATTTTACTAAATCTGCCAAAACATCTTAGGCTCAGTTTATTTATTTTATCAGATGTCCAAAAATGAACATTGATTAATATAAGCATCTTTCTTTGTTTTAATTCTAGCTTAGTCTTTACCATTTCTGTCACAATCTTTTGTTCTTTATTTAGGCTAATTCCACTATGTATGCGCTAGTCGTGTTTTTTGCTGCTGATCGTGCTCCAGAAACGGCAGCAGTGTGCTTCGGCCCCACAGCAAATACACACATCTTCTTGTCATGGCTCGATAAAGTTATGTAAGTATTATTTAGAATTAGAATTTTACTTTTAATAGTATGAAAATTAGGTTATAGTCCAAGAGCAGACCGCAGAAAAACCAATGTTATCGAACACAGGAAAAAAAAACCCTGTATTTTAGGGAAAATGGGAATCTAATGATCTATGTCTATCGGAAGTGAAGTAGTGCATAAATCAAAAATGAATATCATTACTGACTCATTCGTAAGTTTATCATTGTGCTTTCCTGCTCCCAGTTTTCCATGTTTTCTTACCTTTGAATGTACGGCAAACACAGTATTAAACTTACGTTAATCAACCACTCGTGGTATTAATTTTTGGCTTATGCACCACTTCACTTCTGACAGACATGGATCATTCGATTCATCTATTGCTACTCTTCCATAAAATAAATGTTTTTTTCTTGTGCTCGATGAAATAGGGTTGTGCAGTCAGCTCTTAGACTATTACAACAAGACAATGAAAAGAAATTTGCAAGAAACCATGTTCGATTAAATCTGTTTGTGGGAAGAATTTCTTATTTTTAATTAGTTGTTTCAAAATATCTGCACATAATTTATGGATGTAAACAATGAAACATTCAGTTTAGATATAAGGAGAAAATTTGACTTTTTTAGTTTTATATCAATTTCATGTATATTTTAATTTGTAATTTTTGTTAATATGACTGAATTCATGGTTTTCTTGATTGAAGAATAAATTTACTTCTGAAAAGTTTCAAGGTATTGCTAATGTCATTGGTCATCACAATCTTCTTACCAAATATACAAATATATTAATGTGTTAATCACGCTTTTTTGGTTATTAAGTCTGGCTAAACTTGAAATAAAACTTCCTTATTTTATGGTTTTGATTGAATTAGTAATGTGCCTTTATGAAACAAGTTTCATTGAATAATTTAGGAAAAATACGTTTTTTCTTTATAATGAATATTTAATCATACATTATTGCTCATTAACTTGACCTTTGCTTTTAACATTTTATAAATTATATAAATTTTTATTATTTTAGTTTTGTACTTATTTTAATACTTTATTATATTGTAAGCATTCATTATAATTTCGATTGCATTATTAATTACATTCAAATTACCGTTTCAGAAATGTAAACAAAGCAATGACCAAAAATCTGCAAAATTCTAAAATCCGCACAATTTTTGCCCCCAAGTTGTGCAGGTTTGAGGGAGATCACTGTATCAGCAGCAATATCAAATCATGTAGTTATTGCAATTGTCCTCATTAATTTGGTTACCAAATATAGTTAAAAAATGATTTGTTCTCAGCAGGGTTGGCAAGTATTTGTTGAAGGTGGAAAAAACCTGGATAAAACCATCTTGGCAAGAATAGGTTTTTGCCAAAGTGGTGGCAAAAATAGGCTGTCCATTTAATTTTTTTCCCCATAAAAGGAGAAAAAAAGTTTCATGAAAGAAGAAAGAAACTTAATACTTACTTAAACAATAAATACTCTAAATTTATTTTTGAATTAAATAAATATCATTATCCATTTTATAAAATGTTATGAATTTAACTTTTTGTCCGTTTATTGTAGTTTAACGAAGGGGGGAAAATTCTAATTTTTTAAAAATACATAGCAAAGAATATTTTCAATTTATAACTTTTCATTAAATATAATTTTTTATCTGTAACAAACTTGTTTCATCAGCAATTGTGCACATCAGCAATTTGCATTCATCTTATTAAAAAGAAGGAATTAAACTTGTCCCATTCCTCCTTATCTTCTTTTATGTTAAAATTCTTGTATAATCAAAAATACTACTTTTAGGTATAGTTTAAATTATGGATATAATGTACAGTATAATGTTCCATAAGTATCACATATATGTAAACAAGTTATTGGTGCACAGCAAGCATAAATAGTATATGAAACAAATTTACTTTTGATTCTTGAAATAATCTTATGCAGATTTCTTAATTAGAATCTTATGCAAACTTATGCAGATCTGCATTTTTTTTTTTTTTTCCCAACTGAAGTTTGAGCTACTATCACTATGTCTTCATCTAGTGTGTGATTGATGGAATGTATAGAATGATGCTCATAAAGAAAAAAAATCTACTGTCGCATTAAACCATCTTCTTTTCTATCATTTTTTAAAGACACGTTACGTAAAACAAAAGTAGCAAAGCTATATAAAACCTTTTGATAATTTAAAAAATATTATTAATGGTGTAACAAAATACTTTACTTAAAAATTACACATCAGGTTTTTAATTTGGCTCTAAAATTCATATGTATTGGATTGAATCCTACCTATTTTTATAAGGATATAAAATGTGCAAAATTGTTTCATTATATTTATTAATTAGCAAATTAAATAAAAATATTAAATGATATGTTATTAATTTTGTTTATAGCATTATTATCCTTATTAGCTTGATTTTATTACGCATTAGAGGCAAATTTGCCAGTTTTTACCATTTTTGCCCTTGTTTTTCCAGTTTTTGCCACTGTCCTGGCAAAAGTGCCAACCCTGGTTTTCAGTCTTTTGTATGTCATGTGTCATGCTAAATGTGCCACACCAAATGTTATTTTCCAGGTTCATTGGTGGGGGTGGCGAGTCACACAGTCATATTGCTGAAGGTCTAAGCACAGCTCTTCAGTGTTTTGATGACTTTCAGACCTACAGGGAAAATAAGTAAGTAATTGAAAGTTGTAATAAATTTATTTAAAAATTTCTACTTGTGTCACAAATAGAAGTTTTTCTTAGGGAGCATGGTTAGTATTAATGGTACTTTTCAGTTAGCCGGCAAGACCGTACCTAGAAGCAGGGTTCTCGCTGTCGCTCGCCAATGTGCCAAATTGCGACTAAATTCTTCATTTGGCGAGTAATCAAGCGATTAGATTTGCCAAATTGCTAGTGCACAATTTTTGCCTTTTATTTCTTTTCTTTTTCATACATATGCATATATACATATTTTCAATAAAACATATTTTTAATATATTTGTAGCGGATAGTTGAAATTAGATGTAATAACAATCGTTGTCGCAGTGAAAAAAAATTAGGTTATTTTAGAACATATTGAAAAAATGGGGTACATTAAAGGATTAAAGATAAATTTTCTTTGTGCTACGGCGAATCATATTTGGCTAATACTTTTTTCATTTGGCGAATGTTTTTTATTTTTAATTAGCCAAATTACTAACGTTAGTTAAATGTCAGCGAGAACACTGCCTAGAAGTGAATAATTGGGAGGGAGGGGGCTCATATTTTCCCTCTCTCTGTTCCAGAAAGATAAATGAGTGCCTATTCACATTGTAGGTACGTGTTTCTTATTAAACTGTTGTAATAACTTCATTTCTAAATCTAAGAAAGTGTAGGATGATGAAAAATTCAAGTGAATTACTTGTGCAAAATTAAACATGTTAGCTTTCTATGTGCAAAAAGGGTTAGAGAGTGTTGAAACACTTATTTTAGATACAGTTTGGTATTTCTGAAACACTGTGAAAGGGCCTCAAAACTAAATTAGATTTTTGAATAGAATTGCATTTGGTGATTTTGGAATCATTTCGAGGGGAGGCTCAAAATGTTTCTTCTCTTTTTTTTTGGGGGGGGGGGGGGTGGCGATCAGCCTTTCTGCATTAATTTTTTCTCCAAAAAGTGTTTATTTTTGGCCATGTCTTTCTTGCATGCTCAGCTTACATTTATTTATTATTTACACACATAATTATTCATATATTCAATTAAAGCTATTTATACTTATGCATGGATTTTAATCATGTGACTTTCTTATAGTGACATGGGATTAACCTCTTTGTGTTTCATATGTTTGGTAGCTTTTTTTACTCAAAATTATGTTACAATATCATAATTTAATCAATAATTTAATCTTATTCATTATTAGAAAAATTTATTATTATTATTATTTTTTAACATTGGCAATGTTTTTCCTTATTTCCATTTAATGAACCTTCATACTTCTTGCTGATCTTCGATTAGCCAGCTCTGTCAGGTTACCTCCTTTCAGAATCATTAAAACTGCAGAATAACATATCTGCTGCTATAATTGTAAAATTGACCAGTATTATATTTGACATTTGCACTCATGATGACAGCTATTAAGTTTTTGCACCTATGCAGCAATTAATTTTGCTACATTAATGTGGTTTTAATAATCAAGGCATTGATGTGGGAAAGGAAGTTAAAAAAATTAAATGAAATTTTATAGGAGAGACTACCTTTTCCATGCTTAAGACACTGGAGTTACTATCTGAGCCATCTTTCTCCCATAATAAGAAACAAAGTACATTATTCTCATTTTAATTAATTTTCAGCCGAAAAATTATGCTTGAAATTCTTGAATGATTAAAAATGCGTGAATTATCACATTGCTAACTAAGCATAGAACCAACAGAGTAGAAAATGTCGAAGCTGGAGATTGAACCTGAAATCTTCAGAATAGCGCTCCATGTACTCTACCATTTAAGCTGTAAGGGCAATGCCCAGCTTAGCATTCATCACTCTCATATGTTGGTAAAGCTGCAACTGCGGCACAAGATGGAAATGTCTTCATGAGTACACAATCCTGTGGCATAACATGAGACACAAATAAACCCAGCATCGGTGAACACGCATATCATTTTAATTAATCTTTCTGTTAATTTTCAGCAAGGAAATTGTTTGAGATTCATGAATGTTTAAAAATATGTGAATTTCCACATTGTTAGCTCTTTGTGGCACAAAGCTAATTCAATGCTTAAGGGTTGAAATTAATGACTGACACTGGAATTTGAAAAGAAATTTATTTGTAAATAAGAAAAAGCTATGTTTCACACATTCAATAAACCATAATTTTTTTTACCAACATTCTTGTGCCAATGATAGGTAATTAAAATTAAGTGGCTTCATAGATATATCACCGTGCCTCAAGGGGTTAACTAAGCTTAGAACCAACAGAGTGAAAAATGTCCAAGCCAGGGATCAAACCTTGGATCACTGTTTCAAGGGTTTTAGGTTCGATCTCCAAATTCTACGCTTAGTTAGCAATGTGATAACTCATGTATTTTTAAACAAACATTATTCTCTTTCTCATGCTATTGGCCTTGATATTTACTATTTTTTCAATGGAAAAAATGGAGTTTTTGGTGCTTGCTCCCCTCCTTATGTCAATTATTACACTATTAAGTCAAAACTATCTGTTGTATCTATATATATTTTATTTTGCCTACAACTACAGTGCTTTTTTTTTTGTTTTTTCCATTCATCTCTAGCTCTACCACCAAAAAGTATTGTGTATTGATATCCAATTCACCACCCTATGCTCTTCCGGCTTTAGAAAGTTCCTCCTATCAAGGTCTTGTGACAGAGCAGTTGGCTTTATTAATGTCAGAGGTAATTTTTTTATTTATTTATTTATTTATTTTTTTTTTTTTTCATTTTTAAGGGCATGGTTACTGTATTTTCTTGCAAATATTACAATCTTATTTAGATTGTTTCTGCCATGTCAAAAAAGGGGTAAAAAATAATAAGCATTATTTAAAAAATAAGTTTTCAATGTTTGTTTTTATTAATTGAAAACAGACTGTATCAATATCTTCATGATGAATTTAACACATTTTTGAATTAATCAAAAGAAAAGAAAAGAAAAATCGGTACTAGTTTGTTATCCTGTCGACCAATTTTGCCAAACTTATAGCCAAATTATGCATATTGACATGATTTTTATTTTAAATAATGAAAAAAAAAAAAAAATTAGTAGAATATTAATAAAAAAAAACAAAATCGAAATAAAAATAACTTAATGATGTTTTAAACATGTGTATCGCATTTAATGTCATCGAATATGACTTTCACGATCATCCATTATTGGCATTTAGTCTTATAGTTTGGCAATAGTTTTTTGGTCGACAGGATAACCAAGTAGTATTGAAAATCTAAGTTTGTGAAAAGGCATGGATAAAATTAAAAAGGCATACAAAGGAACTTTGAGACACAAACTAAATCTTTTGTTTTTAAAATCTTAAAACATTTTATTCCTTCTAATCAAATTATTTCATGTTTTTCTTCCTGGCTTTATTTATTTTGTTTAGTGCATATTTTTTTATGCTAATATTTCTTTTTTACTAAAAATTTCGAATTTGAGTTAAAAATTATTTTTCACTTGGGATTCAAATTTAGCTTCTATAACATATGCTGCATAAACATGGGTGAAAAATTCTTATGGAAATTGATTAATCTTCTATCAATAGAAATGTTTATGCAATATTATCTGTTAAAGTAACAACCTGAACTTTAGTGGTATGTATGAATAGATATATATTTTGATATATCTCATGATACATATCTAATGTTTATTTTCAAAATATCAAATTAGTTTGATATTTTCATTATTTTTATTTATTGGGTGTTTATTTTCAAAGTAACATTGTGTATGATATTTTATAGTTCAAAACAATGTATGTATGTATGTAATGAAATTATTCAACTATTATTAATAGTTTGGAAGAAGGCAGCACAGACAATCACCTCATCATGTTCACAGATAAAAATATAGTATTAGTTAGCTCTCAATTTGCCGATTAAAACTCAATTGCTCTATCAAGTTAAATCTCAGTGGAAAACATCTAAAAACTTGATTTTAGCAGTTGATTTCATTGATTTACCATTGTATTTTCCTGCTCCCTATCCTCCAAGTTTTCATACTTTTGGGTGCATGAAAGCACAATGGTAAATCTATGAGTCAAAATTGCATTTTCAAGTGTTTTCCACCAACATAGGATTTGGCAGTCTGGTTACGTTTTAATGTGCAAAACGAGATTCAACTATTCTTAGATTTTTATCCGTGAACTCGATGAGGTGATTGTCTGTGTTGCCACTTCCCGGTCTATAACAATATGTGATTTTTACTCTGCAGATGGGAAACTTTTGCTCTATATGACTTTTTTTAACCAAAGAAAATCAAACGTATTCAAATCTTTTTTAAACTTTACATTTGAAACTGAATTTTTAAGAGTAGTTTATTTTTGAACAGCCACTGAAAGATAAACTGTCTATTTTAAATAAGTTGTACAGAGTGATTCATTAAAACATTGACAAAATGATATGACAAATCAGGCATACGACAAGGATAAAAAATCACATAGAAACATAGAGCTGCAAACCACCTATTGAGTCACAAATACAGGGTGTTTCATCCTAACTCAATTTGGGTTGATGGTATTAAGTGTCAGAAAATTGAAGTATAATATAATAAAACATTTATCCAATGCTCGAAAAATAGCATTCCCAGAATCCTGGGGAACCCAGAGATCCTCGCCTTACTTCAGAAGCAGCAGGTGAGGAGAGGTGGAGCCAAAGAAGGCATATTCTTATTGTTTAGTAAACAAAAGCAAGAAACAAGCAAATGATTTTCCTTTTACAAGTTGATGTGACTTTTTTTAAGAACACATGTAATATAAGTATAATATGGAAACTCGAAATTTCTCTGTCTCATAAGTGAGAGATGCATTTAACATTGAGGTGAATAAACGTAAAAAAAAGACATTATGTTGTTATCTGTTTATCCGGGATTGACAAAAATTGATGTATAACTGAGGGAGACACATGAAAGAGGTTACATATAAGTGAGAGATTACTGTATATAAAAATATCGAAAATATAAAAATCTTGATATTTTGAGAATATCAAATATATATCACATTTTATATTCATTAATATAAATCTCTGAATATAAGGGTAGCAAGCTATTACAGTGTTCAGAAAAAGTAGATTGTTTTTGAAAGAATTTTACAAACTCTTTTTTTACATTTATTTCTTTTATTACAGAGGCAGATCAGTCTGAGTGTATTGTCCCCTCGCAAAATTCCTATCTTGTTTAAAATCTATGAAAAGGTAATGTATTCTTTGATTACATGCATGTGTTGTATGAAGTACACAAATGCTTATTAATTTTGAAAACCATTTCAGGCTGGTGGGGATCTTCAGCATGCTCTTGCAAAGAATTACGCTAAGGATAGGCGGCATCTGGTATTGTTGAAGGGTTTTCAGCTCCAAGGTAATAAATTAGATCTATCTATATTTAGTGTACACATAAATTAGTAGATGAGGAATTTAAGAAAAAAAATAACATTTGTCATATTTTTGTAGCAAACTAATTTCTTGTTGACAAATATAAATAATTTGTGTAATTTACTTGATAAATTACCACTTATCAGTTACTTTTTTTTTTTTCAAGATATCTGTTTTTTGAAGAATTAGTTTTATTTTATATTTTAATTAATTTAATATGGCTTATATACAGTTTGGCAAGTTTTAACGGTGAATATGCCATAATTAAATTCTTCCAGAATAAAGATGTATTTGACATTATAATACTTATTTGTAAAAATGTATGATAAAATAATGTATTCTTGATCTCAAAGCAAGATTTAAAAATGGAGATATACATCCTAAACCTAATATAAAAATTTCTTACATTCCTTTAATTTATATATATTTAGTTGACAGGGGGATAACAAATCCAACATTGTTTACTGTTTATTAAACATATTTGAATTACTATAAAAATTTGTGATTGTATAGAGCGACCCATGACACCTCCTGTGATTGACAGCAAAAGCAGTCTTCCTGTATCCACTCCGGCATGCAGTCCTCCGGCTCAAGGGCAGAAGCGACCTGCACCCAATTCACCACCCCATGGGAGGGATGCCACTAGCTTCAAACAGCCTGCTACTCAAGGTATTGTTTATTATTATTTAGTATTGTTATTATTGTTTAGCATTATTATTTTAGCATCAGTAGCCTCAAAGTTATAGTCATCCTTAGCATATAAATTAAAAATAATTTTTATTTTTTAAAAAAGGGCAACTGCTACTTCTTTTCCTTTTGCGTTTATATAACTAGGGAAAATATTTCTAAAACTCTTTAATATTGACATGTATTTCAATTGCAATAAGTTCATTAATTCCTATGTTTCAAAATAACGCTTTTTCTATTTTCTACTAAAGTAAGACCTAAACCTGCTTAAGACACTCAAAGCATATTTTTATTATATTAAATTGCAAGATTAAAAGGTTTAATATGATTTAGATAAAGAACTTATAAGGCTGTCTTCAGTGGCTCTGCTTACTTAATAAGCACAAAACATTTTGGCACATTTGCAAACTCATTTTTTAATGGAAAGCCATAAAATTGAGCAGTCTGACTATTGAAGCTATTTTGAATTGAACTGTGTTTTTCATTGTTTGATCAGTAAATTACCTATTGAATTATAAGCAATTTTGATCATGTGACAAACATGTTTTTCATCTGTTGCTGAGTAGTTAGTCTTTTGCGTGGAAATACAGTTCAAAACACCCACTTTAACAGTTTTTTCTAAAAGATCTATTGCATTTGCAAAAAAAAAAAAAAAAAAATGAATTTGATTAGGTAGTTTCTGAACAACAACACCTGCAAGTTTTATGCTTTTCCGAACAAAAGTAAATTCAAATTGACGGAAAAACAAAAAACGGAAAAATGAATTTGATTAGGTAGTTTCTGAACAACAACACCTGCAAGTTTTATGCTTTTCTAAACAAAAGTAAATTCAAATTATGTCATAAAATTGCTCTTTTGGATTTAAGAACACCCTTAAGCAAGATTGAAAATGATCCTGTAATGTTTTACAACTTGCAATACGTATTATTCATATTCTTCATCTGGATTAAAAATATTATTGGAACCCTCTATAAGCTTCACATCTCCTTTTGCGATATCATTGACAAGTATAAGATTTTTTACTATTATAAGGCCATGTTGATATTTAAAAGAGAATTTCCCATCAGAGAATCACAAACAATAAAATTGGATAAAGTTTTGAATCCTTAAAAAAAATGGTTGTGCTATTTAATACAAAGTTGTGTAATTTTTTTGCGTAAAATAATCTGATACAGTTCTGTATGTATGTATGTGTGTATGTATTGTAATAACTCTTAATAGAAATACCCGTTTTGCTTCAAATAGGTTTATTTTGATAAAGCACTTCCTTCATTAATTTTGAGGGCTCATTCCTCACATATAAAGGGGGGATGAGGGCTGATCTTCGCTTAATTTAAATAAATAGGTTTTTCATGCCGAATCTGGGTTGCTTCATATTTTATATATAGATTCAATCTGATGAAGCGATTCTTTGATTAGCTTTAGGAGTTCATTGTTTAAATATAAAGGATGGAAAATGGGGAAGCTAATCCTCTTTAATTTAGATAAATGGGTTTTTCCTACAGAAGTATCCAATTTGCTTCAAATTTTGTATATAGGTTCATTTTGCTAACACATTCTCCTGATTAGTTTTCAGAGTTTATTGATAAAATATAAAAGGGTGAGAATGCTCCTCTCCCTCCTTAATTTAAATAAGTTTTTTATTCTCTAATTTGGTATATTGTTTATTCTGATAAGGTGTTTCCTTGATTAAATTTGGTGGTTCATTAGTTAGGTATAAAGGGTGTAAATGGGAGAGCTAATCCCTCCTTTATTTATTTTTCAAGCGATTGTATTCTTTAGGGGAAAAACAGTGAATAGCCTGTGTGCTTATTGCCATCAATTTAAATGGGCAATTTTCTTTTTATTTAATATTTTGGTAATCTTTTTGTTCTAAGAGGAATTGCATCATCAAAACATTTTCTTCATTTTTAAATTTAATTTTTGAAACTTTTTTTTTTTTTAAATTAGATTCTTATGGAAATTTAGACTGATCTATATCTATTATTAAAACTGTTACTTTTATACTTGTGTGCTTTTTTGCTTGAAAACTACTGATGGGATTTCAGTAATTAAAAAATAGCTTGAAGAGTAGCTAAACTATAAATGGATCATTTAATTATAAAAATGAAAGTAAAAAAATGCAATAGTTACATTAATAGTAATAAGTTTTTAATTGTGTATCCATTTCATTTTTAATTTTTATTTTCTGCTGACTTCAGTGGTTTCTGAAGGAAAAAAGTATATCAATGTCAATTGTTTTGCATGGATTCCACGAAAAATAATTTAACTTTATTTTTTTTTCTAGTACTTCTTTATTTGTAGTGTGCCATAATCAATACTTTGGATTTCTTAATAAGCCTTCTGTTTTGTTCCTATTAGGTTCCTATGGAAATTTAGACTGGCCTGCATCAGAGAGTCAAGCCACTACTTTACCCTCTCAAACTCCTGTCCAGTCATCCATTCCTCAGCCTGTACCTGGTCAGTCTCCTATCACCTATGGACAAAGTCAAATGAATGTTCAGCCCAACCAAACACTCCCTCAGCGGCCAGGCATTCCTACACCACCAACATCACATCTGAATCCATTAAATCAGGTTTGTAGACTAATTATTCTACCACTTTTTTTAAAAGAGGCAACAATAGTTTTAAAGTTACATAGGAAACAGCTGATATTTATAAAAGTTTTTCTACTCAAAAAAAAAAAAAAAAAAAAACAGGGTCACCACGCCACTTGAAGAATCTGGAAAACCGGGAAAACACAGAGAATTTAAAAAACCCCTCCCAAAAGAGGGAAAATCCAGAGAATTTTTTAAAAATCTGGAAAACACAGGGAATTTTTTTCCTACTATATCCAAACACAAATTATTATTATTATTTTTGCTTTCATTTTGAAAGCCGAATATTATCTTATGATATTTTTTAAGATAAAAAATAAACCTGTGTTGTGTATAAAGGTTATCCTATATTTTATGTATCCTGTATTTTAATATAAATATTAATTTGAATGCATGAAGTAAGTAGCTTTTCTTCTTTTCTTTTCTTTTTCATTTCTGAAATTTTTGTGTTATTATGTTCAAGATAATTGATTTTTAAGTAAAATTCTTTAAAATTTTATATTCTTTAAGTTATTAGATACAAAGTTTTTCGATATTTTAACATTCATTTTCAAATATTTCAAAGTATTTTTAGCAGAATCTTTGAGTATCGCTTTACTGTTTTTATTATTATTAATATAAAATGTGAGATTCAATAATAAATGTAACAACTTTAAAGGGTTTTTTAGATTTACTCATATAATGTGTTATAGTACAGAACCATTTATCCGGAATGGTCGGGGTCTGATGTATTCCGGATAACTGGTTTTTTCGGTTAACTGGTTGGTCATTAAAAGCAGCATTCATATGATAAGTTTTATGTAATATATGTGGTTGTGGCATGACTTCAAATTTTAAATTAGTAATTGGATTACTTGAACTAAGAATCAGATGCAAGTTTTGAAAGAAGGTAATTTATGAGAATTTCTTGGGAACAGAAAATTTTCTGTTTTCTCTGCATAAAAATAAAAACATCTATAATATCAGTATATATGCTTCTATTTCAAAGATGTTTTTATCAAACTATACAACTGTTTCAAGCAGTGTATATGTCCAACTGGCAGGGTATGGTATTTTTTTCTAAAAAGTTTCTACATTTGTCTATTAGAAATATCATTCGGATAACTGGTTTTCCGGTTAATTGGTTTCCGGATAAATGGTTCCATACTGTATATTTGTTTAATTAATTGGGTAATGGTAAATTATAAGATGTCTAATTAGCCTGCATATATGCACATATTTTTTGCGCACTGAACTTAGAGTAAACGCGTTGTAGTGCAGGGAAATTTTTTTTCAAGATTAGAGTGGCAACCCTGATTAAGGTATGTTTCAATCATTTTGTTTTTCCACAAAATCCATGCTTTTTTTTTTTTTTTTTTTTTTTTTTTTTAGAACATTGATCAAGTAACAATTACATTTTTAGTTTTTGCTTCTTGATGAATAATTAGGTTATAATTTTCAAATAATCTTTAGATAATTATAGTAATATTTTTTTAAGTAATAATTATTAAAAAGAAAAAAAAACCATTCCTGTCAAAAAAGAAAGAAAAGGTACTTCAATATCAACCACATTTAATAGTATTTTTCATCGATTGCTCCCTTCTTAAGGGATAGAGTTGTTTGTTTCTTTGAATCATTGGAAATTATTAATAATGTATTATTACTATTATCGTGTCCAATGAATAAATGGATGCAGAATACCACACATAAAGTATTAAAATTCAATATGCAATTATTTTGACTTTTCTAAAATAAGAATAGTTTGAAGCTTAATTTTTAATTGCAAAATCAACCTTTCCCTTGCTACTTTGTAAACTTTTTAACAGATTTCTAATTTTAAATAATTTTGTTTCTGTTATGTATGTTTAGAAATGATTGAATTGGTAACTTATACTTTTCAGCCAAACCCGCCTAATGTTACTATCACCCAGAAAGGACCTCCTACCCAACACACGGATGGTATCCGACCCAACAGAAACATATCCCCTGTGCCAAACAGTAAGTCTTCTTATGAAATATGCATTTACATATACTAATCTACAGTCACAAATTAAGGTACTTGTTTACTGTCATCCTGCTGTATATTACTCATTATATTTTTGCAATCCATTTTACTGTTCTTGATTTTGGTATATTTGATGGATTAGGTCAGCCCTACTCAACTTGTGGCTCGAGGCACATACTCATTAATCCTTATTCATGCAATTAATAGGGATGTGCATAAAAGTATCTATGATCTTCAGCATTGTTTTATATATTTTCATGGGAAGATAATTATAGATAACAAAACAGATTTTAACTGAAAATTGTGGTAAAAACTATTTCCTTAGGGGTCATTCCATGTCAAATCAACCAAAAAAATTCAATATTCAACCTGACCATTTCCGATTTTAATGAAACTGCTAGGGATCATTCTCTATGAAGATATAAATTAGAGCATATTTTTATTTTTTGTTTATCGCTTTAAATTTTTATACAATTAATTATTTAAATTTTGAAAAATCATCATTTTTTGACTTGCATAAATATTTTCAATTTTGAATTTCTCAAGTTATATCAAACATAGAAAATTTTATGACCACTCATTTCAAAGAGGAGTTTATAAGGTTTAATTTGATATGCAAGTCGACTATGTATAATTAAAATAAAATTAATTTTAAATTTTTAAAAAATTTAAATTTGAAAATTTTTAGATAGTCATTTTTAAAAATTTTGAAAAAATTGTATGTTTGTTGTAATATTATAAGCTTTGTATTCTGAAATTTTTAGAGTGGGATCTCAATGGGATCAGGAGTTATGAAATAAAAGCTGAAAATTACCATACAAATCATAAATAAATAACAAAATAGACAGAATTAAATTGCTATTTTAATGGTAATTTTTGCTTTTATTTAATAAGTCCTGATCCCATTGAGATCCCACTCTAAAAATTTCAGAATACAAAGCTTTTAATATTACAACAAACATACAATTTTTTCAAAATTTTTAAAAATGACTATCTAAAAAATTTTAAATTTTAAAAAATTTTAAATTTTATTTATTTTAACTATACATAGTCGACTTGCATATCAAATTAAACCTTACAAACTCCTCTTTGAAATGAGTGGTCATAAAATTTTCTATGTTTGATAGAACTTGAGAAATTCAGAAAATGCTTATGCAAGTCAAAAAATGATGATTTTTCAAAATTTAAATAATTAATTGTATAAAAATTTAAAGCGATAAACAAAAAATAAAAATATGCTCTAGTTTATATCATCATAGAGAATGATCCCTAGCAGTTTCATTGAAATCGGAAAGGGTCAGGTTGAATCACTGGTTGATTTGGCATGGAATGACCCTTAGTAAAAAGCACTTTTTGCATGTAATCCTATTTGTCCTACATGATGTATACAATTTTTAATCTTCAACAATAACCAAAAAGTCATGTCAAATTAAATTTGCACTATCTATTTCTAGATTTTTTTTTTTTTTTTTTTTTTTTCATTGAGAAAAACACAGAATTATCAAAAAAGATCTTGAAAATGCTGCATTTTTATAATAGTACATTTCATATCTATTATATAGCTAATAACTACACCTTTTGAGTTAAATTTTTGTCACAGGGGGGAAAAAAAAAAAGCACAGAAAACATTTTACAGTATCAATTTTGATCAGCAAACTTCACAATATATTTCTGTAGCTTTTGCACTAGAAATCTATTACAAAGTTTCTTATTTGAAAAGAGTGGTATTAAATTTTTTGGTGATATTTGTTTCATGTAAAACCTGGTGGTAATATTAAGCTTGTTATATTGCATTCTCGGACTACTTGTGTTTTTTTAATCACTGTTTTTTTTTTTTTTTTTTTTTTTTTTTTTTTTTTAACCTTTTTATAAGTGTATTGTGGCCAACCTAAAGTAGGAAATTCTGTTTACAGCCCACCTAAAGTCAGAAACTTCTGTTTGCAATCTGCGTGAAGAAAAGGTTGAGTATGACTGGATTAGGTAATACACTGCCGGTTGGCTGGCAGGCCAACAGGGCTGGCAGGGATTACACATCCCACTGTAATTGAGAAAATATCAATAATTGGGATGACATTTGTTTTACTTTATACCTGGTTATGTGGTGCTGCTATCGCACCCCTACGCTGCTAGTTTGCTAGCTGATTGGCAGCATTGTTATGTGATTAATCTATATATGCAAAAAAATGCTAAAATGATTTGACAATATGGAATTCAGCCCTATTTAATACCATATATATTATATATATATATATACTAGCAAAAGCCATGCTTTGTTTGGATTCGCGAAGCATTATTTTATAAAAAGATATTTGAAAGTAAAAATATTTTTTAATATTTTTGCATCTTTATTAAGCAAAAACGTTATTTTATGTTTTGGCGCATTTTAATTTTTTATTTATGATGTAAGACTGGCATAATAAAATATTTTCGAAGCAAACTTTTACAAAATATTTTTAAATTTTCAACTAAAAGCTCTTTTAAAGATGTTTTTACAATTTCCAGTAACCACTGGTGTTTTTTAAAGTTGTTTGATATATGCATGTTTCCAATCTTTGTAATTAACATCAAATAATCTTTGATAGCTATTTTAGAATAATATATTTGAAGAGAGCTTGAAGAAAGTTACTTCGTCAAAATCCTATTTTCTGGAAAAACATTTGAAATCTGCTCTCGTTGATACTATGAATTTTTAACTGTAAAACTTTTTTTTTTCTAATTTCTTCGTTATTATACATGTTAGCGTATCAGAATTTTTGATAATGTAGAATTTTTCGTAAGGAAAATTTCTATTGAATGCTTAATTTTGAAGGATTTTCACTCTCAATAACGTTACGTACGTTTTAAAGCCAACTGGTGTCTATATATCCTCAATATCTACAACTGCTTCATCTAATGTCAAACCTTGGGATTTATGAATTATAACAGCAAAAGCTAACTGCAGAAGAAATTCTTTCCTTGAGCAATTTAGGCTTCCATTTTCCAGAATTTAATTATTGGGAGGAATTGGTACGCACCAATTCTTATAAGTTAGATTATTGTAGTATTCAAATTTTTCCCTGATTATTCGCGATATTTGGTCTGGTGGCTTATGATTTTCTTTATTACGTGCAACAAAGTCTAAAGTCCCGTTCACTAAACCCTTTTCGGTCCACAAATAAGAACGTAACATTGCTTTAGATCCAAATGATAAAGTAAGAAATGGTTAAAGTCAATTTGTCGTTCCTGAATCGGCCAACTTTGCTTTAGTACATTTATAAAGAGCTTGAATCGAGGCAACAACTTCATGCTTCAATTCTTTTAATTTTTCATTTATATAACAAATTTAACAAATAATTTTATTTGTTTACAATTCTTTTGTTGCCACTTTACAAAAAAAAAAAAAAAAAAAAAAAAATACACAATACAATTTTTTTTAAATATTTAAGTGTCATCTGTGCAAATGATTTTGCTGAATAATGAAAACATATTTTATTTATTAAATTAATCATGATTCTATCTATAATTAGTTACTCCATGATTTATATTTTTTTCTGAAAATATACACGTTTCATTTTTTAATTATTTGCTAAAATGCGTCCGTATTGGAAATACATGTAAACTAAATTATTTAAAATAATAATTTTTTTTAGGTTATTCTGTAAAAAAAATAATATTGTGCAAATCTACGGATCATACTTTATTTTTATGTTTAATTTCAAATCAAAATTCTGAATAGATTTTTTGTAAAGCGTACGACAAAATGTAATTTGAGTCGACTAGTAGAGGATTCGCTTCGCTCATCCTAATAAATACAATGCAGCTTTGGGGCTAACAGTTTAAGAAATCAGCTCATAATATTCAAATTTGGCTTTGTTGACCATGCTGATTTTAATTGGGGTTCATATACTATAGATTTCCTGTGATTATTATTGTTATTTATTTATTTATTTATTTATTTGAATAATTCTATAAATTTTGTTTTAGTGGGCCCTCGTATACCTTGGAATCAGTCAGCCAATCCATCATCACCTGTGTCTACACCCGCTACGACAAGTGTTCTGGCAACGCAGTTGAATATGCCTTCTGGCAATTTGCCAATTCGTCACAACAATCCGCAACTGCAAAATATGCCACCTGTGTCCAATATTGTGTCACAAGCTCAAAATATGAATTCCATTCAAGGTAAAATATTGTGTTCTATAAAACTTTATTTTATACAGTTTTTTTTTTTTTTTTTTTTTCAGTTCAGTTTTTTCAGCTTACAGCTTTATTTGTGTGGGTGTATTATATATATTAAATAATACATCCACTTTTCTGAAGATTCGCAAATTTCCAGCTTTCATTTCCAGTTTCTGAAAAAATTAATCTGTAATATCTGTAGAATCTGAGAAAAAACTACATTGATGTGTACCATGAAAAATGAAGTCAGAGCAATTAATGTTATGGTGCACAAAAATCTTTGCAGAGACTAGAATTGGCTCAATTTGCAGTTCTGAGATTATTTAGATAGTTCTTATAGACAAACACTAGATATTAGCATTAGATTCCTCCACAAATTTTTACTATTATTTTGAAATTTCTATAAAATCAATTTGTGTATCGGTCACAAAAAGATACTTGAAATTTCCACTGTGACAAATTTCATAGAAACTGTCAAAGAAAAACTCACGAATTACATCTATCACTTGCAAAATAAAACCACAAATTTTGTCAATTACTCACAGAAATTTCATCTATTGCTTGCAGGAAAAAATCCACTAATTTTATCAATTGATCAAAAAAAAAAAAAAAAAAAAAAAAAAAAAAAAAAAAAAAGAATTTCAGCATTTGGTTGTAAGAGAAATTTTGTAATTATGGTAATCTGTTCTGGAAAAATAGAGAATATCATTAATTGGTCCTAAAGACAAATAATAAATTTTGTTAATTAGTCACAGGTCACAGATAATAGCATGAATTTTTTCAGTCAGTCACAAATGAAAAAAAAATGAATTTTGCAAATTGATATTCAAATTTCATCAATCAGTCAAAAATAATAATAATAATAATAATAATAATACTCTTCCCCCCCCCCCAGAAAAAAAAGAATAAAGCAATTTTTCTGTCAATTAATTGCTGGAAAAATAAAATAATAATTTTACTTACCCATCATACGTAGTATAGGGTAAGTCTTGCAATCGTTTTGAAAATCGAAAAAAATTTTTTGACGGATTTACACGTTTTAGATAGTGGAGATTCCGAAAAACATATTTTTAGAAAAAAAATTTTGCCGTCCGTCTGTCTGTCTGTCTGTCTGTCTGTCTGTCTGTAAACGCTCTATCTCCCGAACAAATTGAGATAGAGACTTGAAATTTTGTATGTAGTTAGTATGTAAGAATGGGACGAACCCTATTTAATATGAGAAACCTCGATTATCCGGAACTATTTTTTTCGGACTCTCGAAAAATTCGTTCTGATGAAAGGTATATAAAAATTTTCGAATTTTTTTGTTATATGGAATGGACGTAAAAGGCAATAAAATAACACACATTTTGCATATAGAACGAAGTTGATCGGATTATTAATTGCCGAGATATTTGTAATCTTGTTTTCCACATTCTTCAATTTTTCATGACCCTGTATTTCATTCAAATTTCAATTCAGAAATATATTTTAATTGGAAATGAGACGCTTAATCCGTCGCAGTTAATTGTTAGTTAATAGAATTATTATTTTTGGAGTTATAAGGATGTTTCTTTTGCGCAGTTCGGTACTACTTGAGTAGTTTGGCGTTTTATATAATTTGTCGAAATTGGTACATCAGCAGTTCTTTAATATAGCATTACTATGTATATTAGCAGTATTTAAATTTTATTTATGAATTGCAATGCATTGTATAAATAGTTTTCACATGTTTTATTTTCATATACATATCCACGATGGGTAAGTATTACGGTGGCCCCCAACGACTAGTTTGTTAAAGGATTATTAATTTTATGATGGACTCTCATTTTTCATGGTTCATACAGACTCCTTAGAAACTACTTAGAAATGAAAATGTTCCCAAGTAGTACTTAGATAAACAAAATGCTTCTTAGAAACTCCTTAAATTGTATTGTGGTTTTGAACGCAAGCAATACTGCTCTTGGAAAAATCTTTTATCCCAGATTATTGTAAATCTTTTGACCTATATTTTATTTATGTATGTGTACATAATTTAATTAAAGTATTCAAGATTAGATAATGGGGACTAGTATCTTAGAGGGTGATATTATTAATAAGTGTTTTTTTTTTTTTTTTTTTTTTTTTTTCTATATTCTCATGGACAACATTCACCTTCAAAGAAATAAATTAAGTGCTCTAAAGTTGACACCCAAAATGCAGTTATTAAATCTGATATATTTAAGTAAATCAAATATCTAAAGCGTTATCAATTGTCCAAATCCAAGATATCTTTGATTTAATAAGAAAGAAAAACTGATTCTAAATTATTTTAGAAAATTGGTAATGCTTTAAATATTTTTTAGATGTTGGCTAAGATGTATGCGATACAGGGTTGAGTTTTTGCCGGCAGAAAGTGGTTTTAACCAGCAAAAACTGGCATAAATTCATTTCAAGACTTCATCTGAGACATTTTTAGTAGTATTCAGTTGCTTATACATTTTATTCATGATAAATAACAAATAATAATTTGGATTAAACATAAAGTAAAAAACATGATTGTTCTATTGCAGTTGCTTATAAAATTAACTTAGCTTTATTTAATGATGCAAATATCATTTAAATTCACAAATGCAAGATTCAAATCTCATTTAATGCAGTGTTAGCTTTTATGCTAGCTTATCTTTTTAACTAAATTCTTTATATATTAAATACCTGTGTGAATTATAAATCATTGCAGGTTAAAGTTCTTTTTAGTATTAATTCTTAGTTTCTGCCAGTTTTTGCCACTTACTGGCAGAAACTTGTTAACCCTGATGCGATATATATAATAAGTGTTTAGAGTTTAACTGATATCTGTGTATATGGCCATTGGTCACTGCTTAATAAACTTAATGTGTAATTTTTTTTGTTTTTCTACAATATCACCAAGGTTGTGAATTCTGTGCAATTTCAGCACCAGTAATTAGATTCTAATAGAGAAAATTTAGTTTGAAATGTTCTTCTCTTCAAATGGGGTGCTAAAATTTGGTGTGCAAGTGCATGCCACATAAATAACAACAAAAGTGGCAAGTCTTTAAAATTTTTTTGACTCCTTGGATTTTTTCTGTACTCCTTGGATTATTTCTTTCCAACTCTGTATGAACCCTGTTTTTGAGTTCATTGAATTTTTTACTAGATTTCCTCAGTTATTGCAAAATACTATGAATTAAATTTTCTTATTGAATAAGATAGGTTATTATACATGACATATTGATAACATTAAAAGAGCAGAGTATATAATAAGTTTGAGAGGAAATGATCAAAATTTACAAAATATGGGAAAAAAAGTTTGTTTTTTTTTCACTTTTAAGCTAGTCAAAAAATAGTGATATGAATTTAATTGTTTATAATATATCTAGTTAATATGCTTTACCAGATACACGTATAGGAATGTCTCAAACTTTACTTCACACATAATTACTGCTTTTTTGTTGCAGTAGAACCTTGATCCATCGTTTTTCAAAGGATGTGGGGAAAAAAAACGATGAATGCAGATTAACTTCAAAACATGAAAAAACACAATGTATATGCATTACAAATGAATGTAATGCATACAGTGTACTAATTTGTTGCTTACTGAACTGTAAAAGAAATAAATTGAAGTTATAGAAAATTGATATTTATTTAATAAAATCCAAAATTTGGTTTGGCTTTTCGTTCTTTTTTTTTTTTTTTTTTTTTTTTTTTTAATACCACATGTCGCAACATTTTAATGGAAACATAATCGCATCCTCTGCTATATACAATCACTCTACATCTGTATTGTTGTCGCCATTATCAATAGAAACAGCACAAATGAGTTATTTTAGGGTAAAAAAAAGTAATTCCAGTTTGTGTGTCATATGGATTCGCATGACTTTAAATTTTATTTCGGTGAGGAGAAAAATTTATAACTATGAATGCAGGAAAACGACTTTTTGAAGAACGATGCTTTCGGGTTTTGTTAACATCATTTAAATATAATTCTTGCAGGGACCGTAGAAATAAAACAATCAATGTGGGAAAACGATGGATGCGGGAACAATAGATCGGGATTTTACTGTATTTCTATGTGGCATCCCTGAATCAATTGCTCTTTTAATTAGATCACTCACAAGCACGGTCTAGTTTTTGTTTGTCAGTTCAGAACTCTGTCAAGTTCAGGCTTACTTTTTTCTGTTTTATTCTTCCCAAGTATATTCTGGGCTGGCTCTGAAGTCAACACAGTAGTTTTTAACAATTTCCAATAAAATTGAAATTTGCTTATGACTTTGGTTTGTCTGGTCATCTGTTTGCACTACAACTTTGTAAATATACTTAGATTGTCCTGAAATTGTTTGAAGCTAAAGTAGCATTATTTCAAATGAAGTGTCTAGCATGCTTAGTTTATTTACAGGGACAGTCAAAAGTATTCCATTACATTAAGGCCAATGGGGAAAATAATTTCAAATGAATTTTAAGGTTGTTACACCCTTTCAAACATACTAAAATTGATATGTATTTCTTGCATATCCAATCTTTGACAAATCTTCAATATTTAGTTAAATATGGAGTTATAGTCTATAGCCAAATATGCATTGCAATACTTTTGAACTGTCTTGTATTTGATCTGTATGTTATTATATATACTAAATAAAGATAAAATTTAGTTTAGCAAGAAAACACATAGCAGACTGAAATTTCTCTTTCAGAAATTTACACTAATGGATGTAAACATACTTCAATACATTTGTTAAGTCCTGTAATTTTTCTAGTGTCTTTATTACACAATTTAGCTAAAATTTAAACTAAAACACTCTTAAAACTACTGAAATCACATTTCCAGGAATTATCATCCATAAGGTCCATGTGTCCAATTCTTTGTTTGTCCCTAAATATTGAAGTTTTGTTAAATATTTCAGGAAGTGTTAGAAAGTGTTTCATAATTCATACTTAATGCATGATTTTTCTTGTTTAAAAATTACTTTCTTATTTCTGTATAAGAAGAAAATACTGGATTTGTAAAAAAATTTCAAATTCCAGTTTTCAATGAATTTAATGTTTTAGAAGATCCTGAACAATGACTGTTTTTAGAAAATGTGTAGTACACCTTAGTATGTGTCTGTCTGTATGTGAAACAAATTTGTAGCCACTCTATCTCAAAGCATAGAATTAATATAACTTCAGTTTGGATTCAGTTAGACCATAATTTTATTTGGTACTGGTTAGGTTTTTGTGTAAATTGACAGATGGTGCTGTTATGCTGCATTTTTTATGATTTCCAAAACAGCTATATTTCAAGAACTAAAAAAAAATTCATCAAACTTCATATTTTGTAAGACCTTGATATAAATTGGTGTTGATTAGGTTTCGGTATAAATCACCGAAAAGGTGGCATAGCTATGCTGCTTTTTCACAATTTCTATATTTCAAGAACTATTGCACAAAACTTCGCCCACCTTCATTTCATTAGACAATGGCATGGGTGTGAATTAGTTTAGTGTGTAAATTGCCCAACAGCTGCTGTTTCTATGTTGTTTTGTCCCAATTTTCATGATAGCTACATCTTAAGAACTATTCTACTGAATTTCACAAAACTTCATATTCTCTTACACCTTGTAAAATTAAATAAACTCTTATTAGGTTTTTGTTTATGCTCTGTCAGTACCATAATCCTTAACAGGTTAAAACTTTTTAACACAACACTCTGTTTTATGGCTCTGGAAATTTTAATTGTGGATTTAAAAAATAATGATATAAAATTTTGAGCAATGCTATGCTAAATTGAAATTGGTGTTAATCAATCGAAGTGAAAAAACTTCTTAAAAACATCATGAAATGTCCTAAAATGCACTAGACGTTTCAAAAGAACCGAGTCTTTCTTTGTCAGGCACAAGAAGATATGCGTCTACTATGAATGTAGCGGCACGACTTGACGCATATCTTCTTTGTGCCTGACAAAGAAAGACTCTGTTCTTTTGAAACGTCTAGTGCATTTTAGGACTTTTATGGTGTTTTTAAGAAGTTTTTTCACTTTAATTAAGAAAAATAAGTTTTTGCATTGTTTATTTTGTCATTTTATTTTGTTCTATTTATAATCACATGTGCAAAAAATTATGTTCAATGTGAAAACATGTATAAAAATTTATTTGTTGATGCTTTTTTCATCCACATCTCTAACAAAAGCTGTAAAATATGTGTTTTAAAAGGTGTGTGATATAAAATGTAACTGACGCCTTGATGTTGCTTTAAAAGTTTTGTTATTAGTTTAGATTATTTTTGGTATATGTTTTATATCTAAACAATACTTTTAATTTTTCAATACTCTTTTAAATATATCACTTTCACTGCACCTATATTTTGCATTGAAATGTGTTTATTTGAATGAATTGGTATTTCTTTTGTACCATGCTATCCAAAATTAAATTAAAATTTATGTAAATGGCTTCTCTGGGCGATACCATCCATTTGCATTAATTTCCCTTAGTTTGGCTACAATGATGCAAATAAACAATTTATATAAATTTTACTTGCATTTTTGCATAGTGTGGCTGCAGTCAAAATTTATAATTGGAGGTATAAATTATTTATTTATGCACATTCTCTATTTTGGCTTATTTGATCCTAAATACCATGCAATTTGTTTAAATTTTACTGTGTTCTAAACCAAGACAAAACTACATATGCTATAAGAATAAAATTTGAATATTAATTAAAAAATAATCAATAATAATATTAATCAGAGTTGTTTAAATTAGTGTACTTTGCTTTAGAATGCAGTTAAATTTTATTAAGATAAATATATTTTGTCTTCTTGACTCTTTTTAATTTCTGAAGAAATACTAAGACCTCTTTTTTTTCTATATCACTCATTCATTGAATAATTTTCTTGCATTATCAAAGACTAGCTATTTATATATACATATATATGTATTTTTTTTTTTATTTCAGGTGTTGTTGTGAATCAGTCCAATATGTTGAGAGGACAGCTGCCTAATACTATTGGGATCAGGATGTCGAACACATCCCCGGGACCTGTCCCCAGTAGCGGAGCCAATCCGATGTCTGTCCAGCTGGGCCAGCATCAGTCATTTGGCCAGACTTCCCAACCTGTCTCGCAGCAGTCCCTAAACATGCCCACTTCAATGCCCTCTACCATTCAGTCAAAGCTACAAGGCGGCACAACGGTAATGTTGATCTATTAATTAATGGTGTTTTTTCCCTCCTTGTCTGCACTGTAAAAATTACTTATTAACTACAATAGACTCCCTCAAATCCGCACTCCTAAAATCTGCAACTCTCTAAAATCCGCACATATTTTACAGATATAAACAATGAAACATTCAGTTTACATGTAGGTACAAAAATTGATTTTTTCAGTTTAATATCAATTCCATACATTTTTTAGCTTATAATTTTTGTTAAGGTTTTTAAATTCGTGTTTTTTCATTAAGAAAGAATAATTTATTTCTGAAAAAAATAAAGATATTGCTAATATCATTGATAATCACAGTCTTACCAAATATATTTATGTATTAATAAAGCTTTTATAGTTATTAAGCCTGGCTAAACCTGAAATAAAGTTTCATTATTTTATGATCCTGATGTGAATTAGTAATGTACCTTTATGAGGCAAGTTTCATTGAATAATTTAGGAAAAACAGATTTCCTCTTTTATAATGAATATTTAATTGTACATTACTGATTATTAACTTGACCTTTCCTTTTAGTATTTTAATCATTTTAAAAAATAGCTAAATTTTTATTATTTTAGTTTATTACTTGTTTTAATATTTTAGTATATTGTATGCATTCATCATACTTTTAATTTCATTGTTAATTACATTCAAATTATTTTTTTAAAAATGTAAACAAGCCAATGACCAGAAATCTGCAAAATTCTAAAATCTGCAAAACCTCTGGTCCCAAGCTGTGTGGTTTTGAGGGAGTCTACTGTATTTGGAAAAAATAGTTGTTGTTTTAGAATTTCGGTTTGTTTTAGAATTCAGAAATCTAAAGTATATCTGAATCTTAATTAGTTGAATTCCACAACGTATTTAATTTTATTTAATTCCTGATTGGTCCAAGTTTAATGTCATGGAATACTTTTCTTTTTTATTCTATTCGTTTTCTGATGGGTCCAAGTTTAATGTCCAAAAACTGAATACATCTGTTGCCACGAGAACAAAAAGAGTAATAAAAACTTTTTAAAAAAAATTTAATAATTTAAAAACAAATTGTGATAGAGATTTCAAACAAATTTCACTGAAAAGTGCATTTTTTTCTTTATGCAACAGTGCAAAATTAAAAAGGTGCAATGTTTTGAAGTTGAAAAATTTACAGTTCCGAAAATTGTAAAACTGAAATTTTATTTAAAATTTGCTTGTGATGGATCCGGGAATATTAACGTTTAAATTATATCATAGGTAATAGGAGGCATTCAGGAGTCAATCTGATTAACTCCATCCAATAAAAAATTCACATTTTAAAACAGTTAAAGTTGTCTATCTTTAATCTACTGGTTTTTTATCGTTGGTCTAGGAATGTTAATGTTTAATGCACGGCGTATGCAATATGACTCGTTATAATCATCCTAAAAATAATGTTTATTATTATTATTAATTTAAATATACAATTTATTTACAAGTCTTTAAAATTTGAGCGTTTGAAAATATTATTTTCCAAATAATTGTCATACTTTGTTTAATTACATTTTTTTTTTTTTTTTTTTTTTACTTTGATTTCTTAACATTGGTATCAGTTAGGAGAATGTGTTTATTTTTTCTCACGATGGAAACAGACTTGCCAAGTATCCTGTACTTTGGCAAGAGACTACTGATTTTTTCTTGTTTTTCTATACTCCTGATTTTTTATATATTTTTCCTGATTTTTTATTTTTTTTTCACATTTTTATATGTTATATTTTAAATAAACTATTCTGTGATACAGAGATAAAAACTCTAATACATGTGTAGTTGTTCTTTAGTAATCAATAGTATTTTGTGATATATTACATTGAATTTTATTATAAATGATGACTCATGATTTTTTTACTCTTAACTATGGACATTTTCTGGATTATTAATAATTTGTATTTATTAAGATTTATTTAAGATCTTTAGTATAGTTGTTCATGAGTTGAGGGGGGAACAAAACATCTCCCTCCTCTCATCTCTAAGATGTAATTAATTTAAAAGTGTGCTTAAACATCCTAAATGTCATAAGTTTCAATGCATTCTATTTCTAACTAATACATAATTTCTTTATTTGAGTAAGAGGGACATTTTGTTTTTGTTTTTTCAGTAACAACCAAACCCTGCTTAAAAGTTAAACTTGCACTAAACATGCTTACACTTAAAATTTAATAAGTTTTCATTGGCAAAAACATCTCCTGAATTCTGAAATGAAATCCTCTGATTATTGGCTTTCAGAAATTGGCAAGTCTGTGGGAATAATTCTCCAAGTTTGTTTCTATAAATAGAAACACAACTTTTTAGAAGTTAATCAGATTGTTTGTTGGTCGTTATCATCCGATGTAAATAAACCATTCTTTTTTATAGAATTCTGGTCTCATCAGCTAAACTCTCTAATTTTCCTCTGCATTGATTTTTGCAGTTATTTAGAATAAAATGTCTTTTTCCCCAGCAGGTAAACCAGATGGCACCTCAACACAGTCAAGCCTTGACAACAACGTCCACCAGTAACATAACTCTTCAGCCTGGCATGGCAATGAACCCCTCTCAGTCCAATCAGCCACAAGGCGGTGCGCCTGTCACAAAAGACAGATGTACAATCTGGCAGGGCATCCTCGAATTTCACGAGAAGTCCATGCCAGCCAATCCTCAGAGCCAGAGAGTATCTCATACACTGCCATGCACTTTTTCATCTATATTGACGAATGGAGATCCTGATGTGTGAGTGCCTTCAATTTGTACATATCTGTTGAGTTATATTTGTCAAGGTTGTGTTTCCTACATGGACACCAATTCTGTTTTTCTTGTATATTTTAAAACATACATATAATTTTAAATAAATTTTCATAAACAAAATCCTAAATTTGACCAAAATTTCTAAGACAAAAGTTTTAATGAAATTAAAATCTTTTGCTCATAATCAGGTGTCATTTTATTTTATTATTTTTTTTTTTCTAAAAAATATATGATCCAGCAGTGAATTTAGTGCTTAGAATTAAGCATTTATTGTTAAAAAGAAACCTTTTTAATTTATTTTTTCTGTTAAATTATCTGTATAAAATGTGTTTTCCTGATTAGAAAGTTAATACATCTACATACCCATTTAAAATAGATCAGTTTTACACCCGTCTCTCTCTCCTTCTTTGTAACTTTTATATTTATTTATATCTATTTTTTAACTGGACCTTAATTTTGAAAATATTCTTAGAATTATTTTTGTCTTTCCTACATCTTCCAAAATAGGAATTTATGCTGTTATTATGGATTGTTTTATAGAGGTAGTAAAACGGTTAATTCATAATAATCACAGTAATTCAAAATGAGTAATTCATAATAATGACTTACTAGATATGTTGTAAATATATGCATTAAGCCAAATTCCAAAATGGATATCTGATAAAACTTACTGCTTTATGTGAATATTCAACTGTTCAGTTATTGTATATTTCTCTTTAAAAAAAAAAAAAAGAGAGAGAGAGAGAGAGAGAGAGAGAGAGAGAGAGAGATAATCTGCTCATAAATGCATTTAAATGTTTCTTTTCCAAGATTTTGGCTGCTAAATGTGATGCAACATTGTCAGTGACTAGTGAAAGTACATTTCTTGTCAAGGTTGTCATTGTTTGTTAAATAGAATTCATGCTCATCAGGGGATTATGGGATTCAGGGGGTGAATTTTGGGTTGTAAAAAATCAAGGGGATCTCAGGTAATAATGTAAAAAATTCTCCAAACCTGGCAAAATGAATGGCTGTTCTGCAAAATTGAAGGCAATTGCTGCTGTTTGAGTGCTGTATATTTGACATCAGTTCAAGAGGAGCTTGAGAAAAACAAAGGACTTTTTAAAATTGATATTGGCACCTGTAGAATCTAATGATTTTATCCTTTGTTGGAGCGTGAAGTCAACAATGCAAATTTTCTGTTTCTATTCCAGATTAAGTCTACTATTTCTTCTTACAGAGTGCTATAGTGGATAAACTGTTGTCCCTCCTACTTTTATTATGTATTACCACTGGAATAACAGGAAGCAGACATGCTACTTTTCCGCGGAAACGCGGAATTCCGCTTTTTCGGCGACGAATTTTATCATCCCTGGGATCAATGCAAATATGCATTAAAATTTGATGACAATTGTATGTAGGGGGGGGGGGGTAACAATGAAATACAACAAAAACGCGAGTCAAACGGCGCTAAATTAAGAAAATTTCTTCAAAGGATTGCAGAAAAAACGCAAAATTCTCCAAAGGATCGAAAAAACCTATAAAATCTTCAAACAATCGCGGAAAAAATACTATTTTCTTCAGAGGATCATGAGAAAAAACACGATTTTTGTTAAATAATCATGAACAAGACGCGATTTTCGTCAAAAAATTGCTGGGAAAACACGACTTTTGACAACAGGTTTCGGAAAAATACTCTAATTTTGTCAAATAATCGTGATAAATAATCTTATTTTATCGAAAGATCGCGGAAAATGCTCCAATTTTGTAGAAAGATCGCAGAAAATACCAAAATTTTGACGAAAGATCGCGGAAAATACGGTAATTTTAACGAAAGATCGCAGAAAATACACATATGTTGGCGAAAGATCGCGGAAAATACGGAAATTTTAACGAAAGATCGCTGAAAACGCACATATGTCGACAAAAGATCGCGAAAAACATACATTTTGGCGAAAGATCACGAAAAATATGCAAATTTAGACGAAAGATCGTGGAAAATACGCATATGTTTTACGAAAGATCGCGGAAAATACGCATATATTGACGAAAGATCGCGGAAAATACGGCTATATTGTGTTGTCTATTTCCTCAGTTTTAGTTCTTGTCACTGTGCAAATGAAACTATCAACACTTCCATCATTTCCTTTTTAAATCTAAAGTACTAAAGTTCCCTAAAATTTATTAAATAAAAATAGTTTCTTTTCCTGAAATTAAAGTTAAATTAAAATGCAGTTTTTATTAAATAGTTTATCTTTAATTGAAATAAATTATACCTTTTAACTTTAATCTTTATTCTTCTAAATCTCCTAAATAGTTTTCTAGAATGCATTACTTTACAGCTGCCGTATATTTCATTCACGCTACTGTTTACAAGTCTTTTCAGAATCTAGTTTCACTTCCTTTCATTATCTCATCGTAATTCACACGAGATAACGAAGTGTCCGATCGTTTGACGTCATCGATCAGAAGTTGCATCATTCTGATACTCTTACGTCATTTTTTCTCTTAATGAGATTCTGGAAGTGAATGGATTTCGAATCGCTGTTTTAGTAGTTAACTGTTGCCCATGTTAATGACACGCGTATTTAAAGTTCGCGAATTGATGATTTAATCAGTTTCGATTACCCCTTTAAGATGTGCCGGTAGGCTTGGCCACCGTGTCTGTTTTTACAACACGTTGACATGATAAATTACGACTGATATCATGAGGCAGCCGAAATAGTTTATGTTAAGTTTGCATTATAGTTTTTCTACGAAATTTTGATATTAATGACTTGCGTTTCGTCTTGAAGTTTACATCTTTCTCCGACGTGTCTGGTATGAAGTCGATTAAAGAGAAAAACAAGTCATCGTTCTTTCAATCAGATGTGTTTTTCCGTATCGGCAAGGGTCGTTGACCTTGATGTTGGTGTGTTACGGAGTGTAGTGAATGAATCGACGAGAATGCTTTTCACAATAGCAGTTTTTCTTTTGAAGATGTGTTATACTATGGGCTCCTGGACATTTTTATTTTTCTTTTTTTTTTATGTCATGAAATTCCAGATATATAATGAAGACGCAGATAAGTCATATTGTTATAAAGTTAATTGATAAACCTTTTTTTAATTTTTAATTTTATCTTTTTATTTTGTTATGTTTTAAGACTTCAATAAATATTTTGTTAGATTTTAAATTTGTTTGTTATCTTTTATATCACCACACATTAATTTAATTTTTCTTTTGCAGTTTAACTTATATTGAAATTTAAACTTCTTTTTCGTGTTATTGTGGTTCGGGAACCAGCATGAGCGTTTCTGCTGTAAAAGCTGCTCTGCAAATCTTTAAATAGTTTGTATATTACGTAAGTAATATACAAGAAAGGTTATGGGCTCGTTTCCCTAACCGCTACCGATAGTTTAAATTTAAAAAGTAGTTTAAAAATTAAATTGTTTAAAAGTGTAATTATAAAGTATAGTGTTTTCAAAAGTTTAAGTGATTAAATTAAAAGTTGTTTAATAAGTTTTTTTTGCTGCTTTTTAGTAAAAATTTAAAAGTAATGTTTTTGAAATTTTTCTTTACCGCCTTTTACCTTAATCGGTTCGGCTTTAATGTGGTGGTATTGCGTAATACCCTCGTCTTATATTGGCGATATGCTGAGACGGGGGGGCTGTATATTTACGAATTTATTTCATTTTTTTTAAATGATTAAAAGTTTTTGATAATAGTTTTTGAAATTTTTAATGCTGGTTTAAGAGTTTAAAAATATTTTTAAGATTCTCTTAAATTTTTTTTTGGAATTAATTAAAATTAGAATAGTAAGTTAGTTTTTTTTTTGTGTTGGACTTCATGACATCGAATTTTGAAACGATGGAGTGAAGGAAGAATACGTTTTTTTGAATCATGCTGAAGAATTTTTGTAGGCTTCATGAAGAGTAGTTTATCTGCAAACCTCCTGATATTTAATGTGGAATGTGACGAGTTCAAGTGTTAAACAAGGTCATTCTTTTTCAAGTATCAAGTGAACGTCGATGTCTGCACCTGTTTTTATGCTGCCTTGGGTTTAGTTGCGTCAGTGGGGCGCGCTGGAGCCCCCACTTGATGTGGTGCATTTAAAGATCTTGCAGTGTGAGAACTTTTTGCGGTCTAATGGACATCTTTGACTTTTGTTCCTGAAAACATTTTTGACCTTTGTTCCTGAACAGTTTGACTTTTGTTCCTGAACTTTTTGAGCTGCCACTTTGAGATGTCGGATCGTCGTATTTCTCCAGTCCGGTGTTCCTGCTGCTTAGTGCTGATGTCCTGATTGCTGGATGATGTGGAAGTGTGCCTCTTCAAGAATCTTTACATCTGTTATTTTTGTGATATTTTTATTGTTAAAGTTTTATTGTTAAAGTTTTTATAGAAATGTGATATTTACATACCTGTTGTTTTTATAATTGGAAAAATAGAATAAGTTTTGCATCCAGAGATTTTTAGTGTTAAAGTTTAAAAATTGATATTTAAATAGAGGGGGGAGTTTTAAAATCCTTGCTTGTTTTTATGGTGTAAATTAACTAGTGTTAAAGTTTAGGATTTTGTGCTTAATTACTTAGGGATTTTTGAAATCCTAGTTTAGTTTTAAATTAAGCATTTTCCCCTGCATAAAGTTGATATTTAAATGAACTTAAAGAGCAGTTCAGACTTTTTCCTCTCTTGGGCATGTTTTGATGTTTAAGTTAAGATGGTTTAATATAAAGTTAAAATGGGTTTAATTATTGAAGTAACCTGTAAAGCCTATTTAATAGCTTTTGAGAAATTTTTAAGATAAGCTTAACTTTTTGTGAAATAGCTTTGGATTTTCTTTATGAGAAATTAACTTAAAAGTTTGAATATTTATGGCCCTCACTTTAAATGGTTGTTTATTAATCTTGAAGTTTAAAGTAAATTTAATTAAAGTTGAATATTTTAGATTTTGTTATAAATGGTTTAATTTGTTAGAAGTTTGTTTTTCACCTGTTTAACAATTACCTATCAGTTAATCATGAAAGGATATTTATAATTTACAGAACTTAGATTAATAGATTTAATGCAGTAATATTTGAAGACCCTATTTAATTTGAACTTTGCATCTTGGGAGGGTTTTCTTTTCTTGTGTAAGATTAAAGTGTTAAGATACCCGACCTGAATAGGATGCATGATGTTCTGTGTTATAATTGGGTTTTTCTTTTAGTAATTGTTTTAAGTAAATAGATATAAGTTTAAAATGAGTTTATTAAAAGGCAAAGTTAAGAGTTAAGCAAATACATGTTAAGTTTAAAATAAGTTTATTAAAAGTTCTTTTTAACTGTTACTGTGAAGGGCCATACTGGGAATTTTTTTTTAAGGATATTTGAAATAACTTGTTAAAATATTTGAATTTTTATTCTATTGAGAAAAACTTGATTTTTGATGTAGTGAATCTTACTGTTTTAAAAGTTTAATGAAACTCAATCTTTTAGTGTAAGAAATAGCCGTTTTTTTTAGGCTGTGTGGTTGTTTGAACAACTGGTTTTGAGTTCATGACTTGAAAAGCGTGTGGTGATTCACTGCATCATGTATCATATTTTGTTTTTCATTAAATTTAAATAATATGTAATTTTTGAAATCATTTCAATTTTTTGTCTTACTTAGACATAGTAATGCTTTTTAATAACTATAACAGCTAAATGTTTAGATGGATATTACTGTATTTTGGATAATTATCTCATAAATATGCTTCAGCCATTTTTCTATAAATGATTTACAGTAGAATCGTATATTTATTTCTTAAGGACAATTTTTAATGTTAAATTTAATAAAAGTTAAAATTTATTTGAATTTTTCTTATTGTCATATTTTATTATAAATTAAATATTTTTATTTGCAGTATAGTACTTAAAGTTTTCTTAGCCCAATAGTTTAAGTAAAACCTCTAGCATGAATGAAGGAAAGATCCAATGGATTTTCACTTTGCATTTTTTGGGCAACCTGGATCCTAGAGCAAGATAGCGTTTAAGCAGGTCGCTGATGCTTATGGATATGGTTGGTTTTAAATTGCTGAGGTTTTACAGTAGGGCATTGAACAAAAATTACTATTTTATTTTTATATGCAGTTTTGACAGTTTACATTTGTGTTAAGTTGCTTTGGAAATTTTAAGTTAGAGAGATTGTCAGTAAGTTCTCATTAGTTTTTATTTGTAATGGCTGGCTATGTTTGAGGAGAGGATATGAAAAAGTTTTGGATTGCTGCTTAGAATGGAAATGGAGATCTGGATGTAATTCTGAGATTTTTTTTTGAAAAGGGGAACGATTTTTAAATAAAGGTTTTTGAGTAAACTTGTTTTGAATTCTAGGTAATATTTTTGGAGAGATTAGCTATTTTAGAAGCAAATTGCTTATGCTGAATGATCAATGGGAATTGTGAAAGTTGAATTGAAATTTTTGCCAATAATTAGATCCCATAAAAGATCAGTAATTGAAATTTTGATTAAGGTCCTTGCCTGAATAGTTATGAAATGAATTAACTTGTTAGAAAGTGTTTACATAAGGGGTAACTTTCTAGTTTGGCTGAGGGACAGTATTGTTTGAGCAATTTGCAGACTGTTTTTGGTATATTGGCATGTTTGACAGGAAAAGTGTAAAATGGATCCTAGGTTACTTTTTCCTGAAACTGAGATGTCATATGAAGCATTGTTTGATGGTTGATAATTTAAGGCTGTCTTTTCCAAATTTGAAGTTTTAAATTCCTAGAATTCATTTTTTAGAAAGTTTTGAATAATTCTGACAGGCAAATTAGTTTATGGAAATATGCATTTATTGAATAGTTTGAGAATATAGCTTTTTAGTGGGGTATTTGATAGAGGTCAAGTCGTGAAGGAAAAGAAGGATTGGGCTCATGAAGAAATTTTGAGCGGTGTTTCCAGTACTTGGCAAAATATCCTGTATATTAAATGCAATTGGTTTTAGCTCTGTTTTCTCTAAGCATTTGGTGATGTTTGAGTAAAGCAAGGTCGGTCTCTATAAGAATGTTGAATTAAAGCTAATGCTCGGTAACCCTGTCAGTCTATGAGATTGTATTTTAGAGAGATGGTTCTTCATCCGTGTCTGTGTCCTTGCCTATGTCCTGTTTTGTCTTGAGAGAATGAGTATGAAGTCTTTGGATCCAGAGCATTTGTGTGTACGTAGTATGAATGTGAGCGAATGGGTATCCTAGCGCTGGGATGTATGAATGTGATGTTTCCCCAGTATCAGTGTCTGGTCCGGATTTCGAGGTAAAGGCACAGCTAAATATTTTTTTTGAAAAAAAGGCAGGATGTTAGTAATATAAATTTAAAATATGTATGTATATTTACTTAGGGGAGCATTAGGTAATTGAATATTTGACCGGATTTGATTGCTTAACTGTGTCATCTGGATTGGCTTAGGAGAAGAGCAAATTGTATTTAAGATGTTAAGAAAGAAGTCTCAGTATTAATTTTGCCTGGTCGGAATGTTTAAATATTTTCTTTGATATGTCAGTTATGTCTTGATTTTTGAAATGTTAAATGAATTAAGAAATTTTTTTTTTGAGGGTACATAATCACTTTTTGTAATATATGTTATTATGAAATGTGTTAATCTTTGCATTAATGTTTTGTGTAAGAAATGAAATCTATGCATGATGGACACTAAAAGGGCTGGAAGATGTTGCGTCAACAAGGACTGTTGTATTTTAATGTATTTTATATTCACATATATAAATGTGTTTATGTAAAAATGTTTTGGGGCCCATGGTTTTAAACTTTTTAAATTTTTAGCTTTTCTTGGTTTACTATCTTCTGGTTACAAATTTTTTTTTAGGTATAGAGCTGGTTTTTTTTTATAGTTCTTTGGGGAAGTTCTTCATAAGTGTTGTAAGAATTAGTGTTAGCCTTAAGGATGCCATTGGTGTTATATTTTGATCCTATTTTCGGATTAATTTTTAGTGGTGTTCTTTTGGGCATTTGCCCTGTTATTGCACAGGTGACAAGAGGGGGGGCTTTGTTGTCTATTTCCTCAGTTTTAGTTCTTGTCACTGTGCAAATGAAACTATCAACACTTCCATCATTTCCTTTTTAAATCTAAAGTACTAAAGTTCCCTAAAATTTATTAAATAAAAATAGTTTCTTTTCCTGAAATTAAAGTTAAATTAAAATGCAGTTTTTATTAAATAGTTTATCTTTAATTGAAATAAATTATACCTTTTAACTTTAATCTTTATTCTTCTAAATCTCCTAAATAGTTTTCTAGAATGCATTACTTTACAGCTGCCGTATATTTCATTCACGCTACTGTTTACAAGTCTTTTCAGAATCTAGTTTCACTTCCTTTCATTATCTCATCGTAATTCACACGAGATAACGAAGTGTCCGATCGTTTGACGTCATCGATCAGAAGTTGCATCATTCTGATACTCTTACGTCATTTTTTCTCTTAATGAGATTCTGGAAGTGAATGGATTTCGAATCGCTGTTTTAGTAGTTAACTGTTGCCCATGTTAATGACACGCGTATTTAAAGTTCGCGAATTGATGATTTAATCAGTTTCGATTACCCCTTTAAGATGTGCCGGTAGGCTTGGCCACCGTGTCTGTTTTTACAACACGTTGACATGATAAATTACGACTGATATCATGAGGCAGCCGAAATAGTTTATGTTAAGTTTGCATTATAGTTTTTCTACGAAATTTTGATATTAATGACTTGCGTTTCGTCTTGAAGTTTACATCTTTCTCCGACGTGTCTGGTATGAAGTCGATTAAAGAGAAAAACAAGTCATCGTTCTTTCAATCAGATGTGTTTTTCCGTATCGGCAAGGGTCGTTGACCTTGATGTTGGTGTGTTACGGAGTGTAGTGAATGAATCGACGAGAATGCTTTTCACAATAGCAGTTTTTCTTTTGAAGATGTGTTATACTATGGGCTCCTGGACATTTTTATTTTTCTTTTTTTTTTATGTCATGAAATTCCAGATATATAATGAAGACGCAGATAAGTCATATTGTTATAAAGTTAATTGATAAACCTTTTTTTAATTTTTAATTTTATCTTTTTATTTTGTTATGTTTTAAGACTTCAATAAATATTTTGTTAGATTTTAAATTTGTTTGTTATCTTTTATATCACCACACATTAATTTAATTTTTCTTTTGCAGTTTAACTTATATTGAAATTTAAACTTCTTTTTCGTGTTATTGTGGTTCGGGAACCAGCATGAGCGTTTCTGCTGTAAAAGCTGCTCTGCAAATCTTTAAATAGTTTGTATATTACGTAAGTAATATACAAGATATTGAAGAAAGATCGTGGAAAATGCGCAAATTTTGACGAAAGATCGCGAAAAATATGCAAATTTTGACGTAAGATCGCGGAAAATACGTAAATTTTGACGAAAAAAACGCGAATTTCGCTAAAGGATTTTGGAGAAATGCAAATTTTATTAAAAAGGCTGTGGGAGAAAAAGTACGATTTTCGTCAATTGGTCGCGGAAAAACGGCAATTTCGTTAAAAAAAATTTCAGAAAAACGCAGATTTCGACAAAAGTTTGTGAGGCCATGAAAGTTCAGCTTTTTTCTTGCTGAGCCTGTAGCATGTCTGAGGAAGAAAAAAAAGAAAAGGAAAAAAAAAGCTTTTCTTGTATTGGTAGTACATTTTATGACAGATGAAAAAAAAAAAAATCTTTTGAAGTATATATATCAGTAACTTATTTTTATAATGTATTGAGACAAAGCTTTGAAAGCTCTTATTTCTTTAATGTTTTAAAGATATTTAAACAAAACAAAAAAAAAAAAAAGAAAAAAGAAAGAAAGAAAGAAAAGAAACAAAAACCTCCCTTAAATTCAAACTTTAAAATAGTTTCAATGTTAAATGATTAATTGTATTACCTTTCTGTTGAAAGCAGGCTCTATTAAATTAAAAATTTATTTTTACTGCCAAATTGCTTCATTTTCTCAGATAATCTTTTAAAAACTATTACTTTTCTTCTTATTATTGAAACTTACAATAATTGCTTCGCTTTCTTTTTCCAGCAATGCTGACAAGTGGCCCAATCGGCTCATGCTGCAGTTAATACCGCGTCAGCTGATAGTAGTGGCTAATTTGTTTAATATTCTGAAGACTGCTGCTCGCCATGTTCTGATTCATTTCAACCAGGAGTCAGAAGCCTTGTCCAAGCTGTGTAAATTGATGAGTTCTGGCTTGGTAAATGATACTTCTGCTCTTCTTAAGGATTATTTTTCCTTTTTTATTGAACCCCTTCCATTAAGGTCACTCTTTTTTCTAATACTATATAAAGTTTATTTTTTTAAAAAATATGTACTTGTTACCAAGCTGTATGTAACCACTTGTTAACAAAAAGAAGGTATCTTACATTTAACTAAAATTATTAAAATACATTTGCTTAGATTAAAAAAAAAAAAAAGAAAGGAAAAACATATGTCATATAATATCTTAATTTTGTTTGTTAATAATATTTAACTAGCAGCAAAATCTAGCACATGGGCCATTTGAATATTGTTTTACAATTTATTTTTCTTATAGCATGTGCAGGTGGTAAAACTCCATATTTTGTTCCTGTTGCCACCATTTGTATATGTTACACGCCAAACCCAATTTTAGGCCAAACTAGTCTATCCTAACGCCCATCAGATAAACTAGTTTTTCCTAGGCCAAACTAGTCTATCCTAACGCCCATCGGATAAATTAGTTTTTCCTAGGCCAAACTAGTCTATCCGAACGCTCATCAGATAAACTAGTTTTTCCTAGGACAAACTAGTCTATCAGAACGCCCATCGGATAAACTAGATTTTCCTAGGCCAAACGGTAATTAGGATAAACTAGTTTAACCTGCTTGAACATTGGTTTGAACTAGTTTATCCTAGGCCGATCTAGATTGTCCTAGGCCAATTCAATTTGGCGTGATTTTATTGAATTGAAAGACTGCCACAGCGCCAACTTTCTAGTTTTGATCTGATTTATCCTGGGTCAATGCAATTTGACGCGATTTTAGCTCACAGACTATCAAAGCCTGAGAGCGAATGTGCTAGAAGATTCTGTGTGTGTGTATTTAACCATGTACATATGTATATACGGACGTACGTACTATTTTCTAATAGTAATTTTTGTAAAAATGTCTTGCTGGATTTTTTTTAAAACTTTGTGATGGTTTATGGAATATGATATAAATTTATAAAAAAAAGTTACATTTCGGAGTGAAAGAGGATGTCGTTGCAAACAAAATCAAGATATATAACGGAAATTCTAGGTTTTAAAGCACAGCGACCTTGAGTAACACATCTACTAATAGGTTGTTTAACGGAGTTTCATTCAGATACAGTTTTGGTAATAATAGAGTGCGCTCCATAGTGTTGGAATGAGGAACTAATATAACGCGGTTCAGTTAAAACTTGCTGGCTTCGCCCGCTATCGGACTGCTGTGGGAAGTGGGGATACAATCGCTTCGAGGTTCTTTGGAAAAGGAGGGTTACATTTGGCGGTGCGTGCTCAGCACGCTTGCTACAATTTCAGTTTCGTTTGAAAAAGAAGAGGGCATTCAGCAGTGCACCTGCTATACGCTGCCGCAGGCAGTGGGAACACGGCTGAAGAACTAATGCACGAAAGTTAATAAAAATTTATATTCGGTTGTCTCTGATCTAAATTGATGCTTATTAGTTTTTGGTGTAAATCGCTCGTCAGGTATTAGCTGCTGTTTTTTATTTTTTATGATTTACACATCAGCTTTATCTTAATAACTAATTCACAAATTTCTATCAAACTTCAGATTCAGTTCATCCATGACATCAGTTGGTGTTGTTTTTATTTTGAAGTAAAACACTCAACATGGCTATGCTATGCTATGCTGCATTTTTCACAATAATTGCTTTTCTAGAACTAATGAACGGAATTTACTAAAAATTTATATTCAGATAGCCCCTGATATAAATTGATACCGATTACTTTTTCATGAAAATCGTTTAACAGATGGCGCTCCTAAACTGCATTTTTACCTATTTGCAACAACAATATTTCAATCGCAGCTAAAACGTTAAAAAACGTCTAGCGTCCCCCTACTCTACACTCCCCCATCCTAAATTTCAAGTGTCATGCTTTATTTAAGCTTTTTTAATTTTTAAAAGGGGTCGGATATTTAGTTTTTTAATATGAACAATTTTGCGTGAAGTGATGTGTGCGAAAACCAATATCTGTTACGAATTAAAATTATTTTCATAAAACCAAAAGTTTTTATCCGATTGAAAAAATAATCGGTTCTCCCTTTATATTTAACCTCAGAACCCCCAAATTAATCAAATTAACGCCTTATCAGAAGGAACCTACATCCAAAATTTGAAACAAATCCGTAAATTCTCTATGAAAAACCTATTTACATAAATTAAGGAGGCTACCCCCATTCCTCCTTTCTTTATGCGTAAACAATGAATACCCATAACTAATCATGGAGGTGCCTTATCAAAATAATCTTATACCTAAAGTTTTAATAAAATCTGATACTTTTGCATGAAAAACTGACTTACTAAATTTAGGAGGGGGAGGGTGCGGATTAGCCTTTTGTTCCCCTCTCCTTATTCTTATCCGATGAGCTCCTGAAATTAATCAGAGAAGTTCGTTATCAGGATAAATCTGTGTCAAAAATTTGAAGCAAATTGGATATTTCTATCAGGAATTATGGTATTACATACATACGTATGTGATTACATGCACACATACATAATCTGCGAGCACATGAGCTCTCAGACTTTGATAGTCTGTGAGCTAAAATAGTGTCAAATTGCATCGGCCTAGGATAAATTAGATCAAAACTAGAAAGTTGGCGCCGTGGCGGTCTTTAGATTCAATAAAATCACGCCAAATTGAATTGGCCTAGAACAACCTAGATTGGCCTAGGATAAATTAGTTCAAACCAATGAAAAGCAGGCTAAACTAGTTTATCCTAATGACCGTATGGCCTAGGAAAATCTAGTTTATCCGATGGGTGTTCGGATAGGCTAGTTTGGCCTAGGAAAAACTAGTTTATCCGATGGCCGTTAGGATAGACTAGTTTGGCCTAGGAAAAACTAGTTTATCCGATGGGCATTAGGATAGACTAGTTTGGCCTAAAATCGGGTTTGGCCTGTAACATATATAAATAAAATGCTTCACTAATTTCATTTAAAATACATATATTTAAAATGTGCCCCTTTTCTCATTTCTTTTAAAATTAAATTACACTGTAGTTTGTTTATTTATACATTAAGTGGGGCTTGTTGAGCTCTAGCCATATGGTAGGCCTCCCCACTTAGTTGAACGTTATTTATACATTATTACTTTATGTATAAGTTGTATATGTTTTATTTATCATCTTTGATGATTGACTTAATGGAATGCTGATTAACATTTAACCTTTAGTAGTTTATAACCTATGGAGTTTTAAATGTAAGTTTATTTGTATGTATATATATAATGTTCACCTACTAAGAGTTTGAAATATTTAAAAAGAACAAAGTGTTTAATAAATTGTGTTTTATTTGAATTGTGTATACACAAAAAACTAGAATGCACTGGCTAATAATAGTTATTGACACACTACACCAGTATTTGAGTATTATTCTGAAAAATTTTCATTGATAAATTTACAATGCACAACAGCAGATTGTGTCTAATTGGGACAAAAATTGATGGATTTTAAATCTATAACAGAAGAAAGCATTCTTCATATATGCTCTGATGTATTCAATGGATGTTTACTGTATAGTTCATGCTTGTTGGCATGATTCCGGCAATTCCCATTTTTTTAATTAATCCTTTTAAATTGAATTTATTATTATATTTTTGTTTTGGGGAATAGTTACTTAATAGTTAAGAAATAAAAAGTACCTGTTCAAATATCAAAAATTTAAGTTTACTAAAAATTAATGATAACCAGGGGGCTCCGTCACCTGCGCCTTTTGTGTGCCTACTTTCAGGGTAAGGGTTTTGTGGTTTATGGCAATTCTGCATTTCACTCACTTTTTTAAAAATTGTAATTGTATTTTATCTTTGATAATACACTAGCACACATTGAAAGCAATAATAATTTATTTTTAAAAATATATACTTGCAATGCATCTTTCCAAAGAACTTTTTTAATAGACACAGGACATTGAATTTTTATGCTTTTAGAATTCCACTCTTTTTTTTGTAAACATAGGACTTGTATTCAAGATAAAACAAAATGAGAGTTGGAAGGAAGAAGAGAAGGGGGGAAGGGGCTCGCTTTGATGGAATTTTAGTTTTTTTTATTTAAAACAAGTATGAAAAATCATGCGTTAAGCATAGATTATGAAGCACTTTCCAACACTTAATGATATCTTTAACAAAACTTTGTTATTTAGGGAAATAATAGTGTATAGCCAAATATACCCAAATATGTATTCAAGTACATTAGAACAGCCCTGTATTTTATATGTCAGTTCATATAATGGGAAAATTTAGCTTTGCACGAAAATACCCAGTAGCTTGAGATTTCTTTTTCAGCAATTCATACTATTAGATGGAAACATACTTGAATACTTTTGTTCAACCCTGTAGTTTACATTGTACCTTTATTACACGTCAGCATTAGGCTAAAATTTATTGTAAACTAAAACACTTTTAAAACAACTGAAATCACATTCTCATAAATCATCATTCATACGCGTCCATGTACCGAATTCTTTGCGTGGCCCTGTATATCCTTTTATCTATATTTTGCAAACATTTCTCAGTAAATTGAATGAAGCTCAGCGTAAAAATGCATAGCTTATTTAAGAACCACGTTTAAATAATTTACGCTCATATTCAGTAACGTTGGTGAGCTCTTTATGGGTAGCCCTGTATATCAACTATAACATTTATACACACCATATAATGTGCATAGATTTAGCAAAATATAAACGCGCATATCATAATTAAAATGCATTTCATCCCTCCATCAGCCATCATCGGACACATATACGGTACTTCGGAAAAAATATACTATTTGAAATCTTTTGTGTGGCCCTGTAAATGCTATGTATTTCATATTATGCAAGACAGTAGCGTATAATTTATATTAAGCTTCAGAGACATATATCAATTTTATTATACATGAAAAAGCTTAATATATTTAAAATATGTAATGGGAAACTTTTGATTCGCCCTGTAGATAAACTAATCATCGTAGAAACTTCATTTTCGATAGGACTTGTGCTAGGGTAAACGTCAATAACGTCCTAAAATTTCATGGCAATCCGAGTATATTAACGATTTTTCCCCATAGGCCTTAATGTAATGGGAAATTTTTGATTCGCCCTGTAGATAAACTAATCATGGTAGAAACTTCATTTTCGATAGGACTTGTGCTAGGGTAAACATCAAGAATGTCCTAAAATTTCATGGCAATCGGAGCATATTAACGATTTTTCCCCATAGTCTGTAATGTAATGGGAAACTTTTGATTCTCTCTGTAGATAAACTAATCATGGTAGATGCTTATTTTCAATAGGGTACGTGCTAGGGTAAACCTCAATAACGTCCTAAAAATTCATGGCAATCCGAGTATATTAACGATTTTTCCCCATAGGCCGTAATGTAATAGGAAACTTTTGATTCACCCTGTAGATAAACTAATCATGGTAGATACTTCATTTTCAATAGGGTTCGTGCTAGGGTAAACATCAATAACGTATAAAAATTTCATAGCAATCCGAGTATATTTACGGGAGTTAGAGCGCGGACAGACGGCCAGACGGACAGACAAACCGAATGCATAAGCACTTTTCAACTTTGTTGGAAAGTGCTAAAAACTGCTAATTATTACACTATTTTCATGCATTAAACTTTTTTATTTAACAATATTCAATCTCTAATATAATTCCAAATGTTTATTTCTGTGAAATAAACCAATTTTTGATGATGTCACCTCTATATCTATGTCTGCTGTGACATCTATAATGTCATATTTGCATGGATTCAAAAGTCTCATAAAGACTCTTGAAATTACTAAGTTTAAAATATTAAAAAAAAAAGAAATATTAACATATTAATTTGTTTTAAATTTTAATGGCATTTCTATAATAGTGACAACAATCAATGCCGTGGATATTGATAGATAAATGAAAGGGAAATAAGAGGGAAAATTTAACCTCTTTACATTCAAAAGTTGGATAATTATTATTCTGTATATTGGTTTTGTGTATCCAAATAAGTGCAATCTTTAAAATTTTTTTGTTGTTACCTTTTTCATTATTTTTTAAACAAAAGCATTTCATAAAGCAACAGCAACAATATCGAAATTTGAGTGTACTGTGTAACCTCAATTATCCAAGCTAATTTTTCCACTAGTGCCTTGGATATCTGAAATCTCAGTTAATCGAAATTGTGTATAAAAACTTACTGTACTCGTGAATTTAACATGTCTTAGAATAAAATACAATAGAACGTTTTTTTAAATGATAAATATAAACATATATAAAGTTATGTTTCACAATTCAACAAATAGAAACCATTTCCATTGATTCCTTTAACATAAATTCATTATGCTAATAATATTTTACAAAACATATTGTCATCCTGAGAGCAATTATGTCCAATTCCGGCTCAGCTCGGGTCGATTATGTAGGGAAAAATACAACCCTGGTCTTAAACCGATTCTAGTCTGTTAAAAAAATTCAGCTTGGGTTCAGACCCCATGTAACTGAGCAATGTTGATGTCTATGCTGTACATGTTACATTTCTGTATTGATGTTGTCAAACTAGCATCGACTTGTGATGCACATTTATATTTATTCCCACAAAAATCATATTCATTTAAAATGGCTCATATTTTATTGCCTTCATTTAAATTTTTATATCAGGTCCACAGGTCTGCTTAATTTTTTATTGGTCTAGCCTGGCCCGTTGAAAAAAAAAAAAAAATTCTGCCGGGCACAGTAATTTTATTATTGGTTTGATTAGCAGAAGCCTCGCTTAATTGAAGCTCAGTTAATCGAGGTTCTACTGTACTTTTACAAAAAAAAACAGTTGAAAACTTTGTTGTAGTGAATCTGTGGAAGAGCTTTGCACTTAAGTCTAATTTTTTTTTGTAATGTCTAATATTTTTAGGTGCAGGTGTAAAATTTAAATAGAAGTTAAGGTATTCTCAACTCCTTTGCTAAACAAGTGCAAAATGTTTTGACACATTTACAAATTCATTTTTCAACAGAAAGATATAAAATTCCAAAACCTGACCATGGAAGCGATTCTGAATTTAACTTATTTTTCCATTTTTTGATCAATAAGTTACCTATTGAGTTATAAGCATTTTAGATCACGCGATTATGCTTTTTTCTTTCTTTCGTTGACCGGTTTTTCTGCTTTCATCAGGAAATGCAATTCAAAATGCCATCTTTGAAGGCTTGTTCTAAAAAATTTGTGGCATTTGGGGGGGGGGGGGGGGGGGAAAGGGAAACTGAGTATGATTAGATAGTTTCTGAACAAGAATATCCGTTAGTTTCGTGCACTTCCAAACAAAATTAAATTAAAATTTGTGTCACAAAGTTGCCCCTTTTGATTTAAGAACACCCTAAAGGATAAAAATATCTGCAAGCAGAATTAGTCAGGCCTGAGTATCATTTCATTTATTCTATCAAAGTTACCATAAACAATGTTTGAACCCAGCAAAATGCATGTGCGATAAAGGATTAAAAACCATATTTTAACTGCATTAAAGGATGATGCCATTACTTTGGGAGAAATATGAGACAAATAGAAGTAAATTGAATGCATATAAGATACAACAAGGTATAACTTTTAACAGTTAAATAAATTTTCATTCTTTATTTAAAACAATGTATATTTTTAGTTCTATACCATATTTTAGACTCTCAGTCAGCAGTAACTGACATGGCCTAAAGGGAAAGTTTAGTGTCTGTATTGGTGACTAACGTGGCACTCAATGTGTTAAACTACATGTGAAATACTGCTGCTGTGGTTGATTCATGGTATCAATTCTCCTAAACATTTTATTTTTGAAATCATAAATATAAAATAAACCCATACTGAGAGATAACACATTTTTTTTAGCTAATTGCTTAACACAATGTAATGTGGTACTTTATATTTGTGGCAATAAAAAATTGTGAAAAACTTTTCAGTTACAAAAGTAATGCAATTTAATGTTTAATGAATTACAGTTTTTAATAAAAAATATGTTTTAATGAAATATGAGTAGAAGCCGTTAAATTTTTTGAATGAAACCTCATTCATTGCTCTAAATTTTTTAGATGCACAGAAAAAGAGATGTTGATAACAGATACAATCCAATCCTTTTAATCTACAACTCTATAATCCACAAATGCCGATAATCTCCTTATAGGGTGATTAAAAAAAGCATTGACAAAATGATATGACAAATCAAGCATACAACAAGGATAAAAAATCACATAGGCACATAGGATCAAAAACTACTTATTGAGTCACAAATATAGGGTGTTTCATTCTAGCTAGTAATAATTTCGAGGAAAATAAAAATATTGTAATGAAAATGCAGCAATATATACCTTATTTTGTCTGAAATGTGATATCATTACGAAAAAAACCTGGAAAAACATATTGCTCAAGCAGTCGATAATAAATCGATGACCATATAAACTGATTATCACTGTCCAAAATCTGAGGTGTCCAGTGCATATTGATGGGGCACATAATGCAAACTTCTACAACTTTTATTTGGTGTTATCACATTTAAAAACAAAGATGAGAATGTCTGTTAAATGTTTTATTATAATATACTTCAGGTTTCTAAAACTTATTACTGTCAACCCAAATCAAGTTAGGATGAAACACCTTGTATTTTTGTGACTCAAGTGGTTTGTGGCCCTATATTTCTATGTGATTTTTTATTTTGTTGTATGCCTTATTTGTCATATCATTTTGTCAAAAAAAAAAATTAATCACCCTGTATATTTCAGATGTAAATAAACAGTTAAATCTTTTTTTTAGGCAAGATAATATAGACTTTCACTGTAATAAAAGTTGACTGATCAAATAAATTAAAAAAAAAATTTTTTTTAAAGCACATATGCATGCATTGGAAGGAAATGTTTCATGTGTATTTTGTAAATAACTATTGGACTGTTATATTCTGAATGCAGACATTGTTCCACATGACCCTAAATCAAATATTCCAGAGCGATGTGCTATCCAGTCAAATTTCTTCATTTTTATACCAAAATCATATTTATACGTTAACACAGTTAGTGCACCTACTGAAACATAAAATCATTAGATGTAGAAATATCTGTTGTTGAATTTGGAAGAAACAGAATCTGATGTTAAAGAATTCGAAGAGAGGATAGTCCTTGAAGGTAAATATCTTAATTATTTAGAAAAATCAAACTTTTTACAGCTGATCCAAAAATCCTAACTGTTAAAACACTTCATGATGATTTGTAGAATATAAATTAAAACTTTAAATCAGTCCATTATCATTGCAGTGCTGAATAGATTTAAAAATAAATAGAAATTTAGTGAAAATGTATACTGTTAATTTTGTATTACATCTTTTAAATGTATTTGTAATACTGAGTATAGTTTTTACATTTTGTTTCATTTCTGTGTTATTTACTTACATTATGATTACTGTCTTTGTAGATAAATTTTAAATATTATTATATAAACAAAGAAATGATTTGCAAAATTCTATAATCTACAAAACATTTGGTTTTGACCTGTGCAGATTAGAGGGAGTGTACTGTAGATTCTGAGATATAAATGCCATGTACCTATATGTAAAGATATATGCTGTCAGTACTACAACAACTTGATAACAAAAGTAAATAAAAGACATTTAATATTATTAGGCTGCCACAACTAAAACAGTTCAGGAGTGGTTCATCACATATTTTAGTGACACCTTGTATATATTTATTTACAGACTTATTCTGCCTTTCAGGTTGGTTGCATTCAATTTCCCCAGAACTGTGATATTCGCATCATGGTTGTTCTGTATATGCCTGACAAGAAGATATACATGGGTTTTATAGCGAATGATCAAGATACCTTCTTCCACAACATTAGACAGATGTATGAAAATCACCGCAAGCAGCAACAGAAACAGAGGGTATTTCTTTCTGTTTAATTTTCTATTAAAACTTTTTTTTTTTTTTTTTTTTAATGTTTGACAAGAGCCTGTCAGTAATGCTAAACTGAGCATGCTTTGTTTTGATCAGAATTTACTTTAGGTATTATTCACTTTAGGACATTTTTGAAAGGTGCAGTACTCTGCCCTTTTTCAGATTTTAAAAATGCAGCCTGCCCTTTTTAAAATTAGTGAAATGCATCACTAGTTGTACCCAGAGATTGCTAGTAAAAATTTTCTCCATTCTATAGTATTTCTAAATCTGTGTGCCCAAGAACTTACAAAAATGATAAATTTTCTTAATTCTTTATGAAAAAAAAACAAAAAAAAAACCCCAGGAAATTATTCAATCATGTTGTAATTTAATTGTATTTTTTATTTTTATATCATAAAATCATTCAAAATTAATGTTACTTTATTTATCATACTTAAAAATAACATTTTCCCACACTTTTTTTTATCCTTAGCTGAAGGTGACAGTATATTTTCGCTTACAATTACACCCCTTTTTTTTTCTTCAATAGTGTCCTTTTTTTAAGTGAATAGCACCCTGCACTTTTTGTTTCTAGAGTGAACACTGCTTTAGGTTTAAAAAATGGCCGGTGCAAAATTGGAAAAGGCTTTTTTTTTTTTTTTAGCTTTGTTTTAACATTTAACCTTTAATAGTCTGGCAGAATTTTTCATGTATGCTTAACGATTCATAAAGAGTAGCTATAAGGAACATTGTTGTCAGTGTTTGTATTTGATTATTTTTGATATTTTTTATCTTATGCATGGTTAAAATAATTAATATTATTTTTTTATTCTTTACATCAAAGCCTTTGATTTAAAAAATTACTTGAAAGAAAATTCTGATTAGAATGCTTAAAGGGTTAATAAACAAGATACTTGTTCAAGACACAGACTGATAAGTCGTATTTCACTTTATTATCATTTTTAAAACATTTAAAAAATTTTAAATAAAAAATTGATCACACGATTCAAGTTGCATGGATGGATGTATGTCTTGGCTTGTGGATCTTGCCCTTTTAATTAAGCAAGGTCCCTTTTTTTCTCACTTTAATCTGCTTCTAAAAATATTTTTTTTATTATAAAAATGGCTGAAAGCAGTCCAAGCTCCAGAAAATTATATTACCTTTAAACAAATATTAGCAAAATTGGGAACGCACCAGTGGTCGAGAGGTTCTGCTCTCAAAGTTGATAATGGGAAGTGCTGGGCTTGAATTCAGTTGCGCCCATTCCCAGTTTGCCTAATCGTTCAGATTTTTTTCATGGTTTTCTATGAACTTTGGATTTTCTTGTTTGAATATGGGTTATGTTCCCTTAGAAAGACCCTCACAAAGGACTCCCCCCCCCCCTAGTGCTTCTATCCCTCGTGCTGACAATTGGCCTTCATAAACACAACACAACACACATAGCAAGATCAGATTAATAAATTTTGTATTCTGATCCACACAGTTTGGAAAAAGTCATTTTGTGTAAAATGCCTTTATAGGTATACTCCAAAACTAATTTAAGCATGTGGAATCATTGTGGTAAAGCTCTCAATAACAACAAAAAGACCCTGAATTCAGACAGAGATAATCTACAGAATAGGAAAAAACAAACAAACCAAATGCCATTTTAAATTGAAATTTGTGCACTATTATTTGCATTATTTTAAAACATGTGATGTTTTAAACAAATCTGTTACATGTAAAAATATTCATGGCCACTTAAGGTCAATTACAAAAATTTGAAAAACGCAAATACAAATTTTCAACAACTGAAGCATGTTTATCTCAAAATAAGAAATTATCAGCAGAAGATTCAACAAACATCACATTAAGTGAAAGTTTGCAAAATTAACTCATTCAGCTCAATTTTATGTAGGTCCCACATGCTCTTCTCAAGTTGAGTATATTGACTGCCTCTTTAATTGTTTTTGTTTGAAGTTTATTGAACTGTGTTAGGCAAGGAGCAGATCTCAATGTGTTGCAATCATATCAATTTCATTTTTGAAAATGAAATATTTGTAATGTCATCATAAAGATAAAGCATATGGAAAATATATGCCGTAAGGATGATAAAAGTGTTTAAGATTTTTATTTTTTTAAATATTTCTTATGCTTAGCTCTTGTATAAAATTATATATATATATTTTTTTTTTTTTTCTTTTTTTTCTGGCTTGAAAGTTAATGCATATAGATTTAAAAATATATCTGTTGTATTCATCTCTGTGTGTGTGTGTGTGTGTTTTTTTTTTTTTTAACTCTGAATATGTCATTAGAAAAATCCCCTTTATTTATTTTTTTTTTCTTCTGAAATGACAGATATACATTACAAAAATAATTTTAACATAATTTTATTTTAAAATGTATGCCAAATAAAAGGGCATGAAGTTTTTTTTTTTTTTTTTAGAAATAATCAGGGAAAGAAAATTTTAATTAATACTACTTTTATAAAGATTTTTATGAAAATGCAGAAAAGCTTTCAAAACACTGAGAGACTTAAATGAAACATGCAAGTTTGAGAGAGCCTGTTTAACAGTTTCTATAATATGTATATGAGTGTGTATTTTTGTGTAGATGTGTGTTTCTTTGTTTCTGACGTTTAGTTTATTTTTTCCCCAACCAAAAGATGTTAACTGCTAATATTGCGCCCAATGATGGAATGGTATTACCCTCTTCGAGTGCCTCTACCCAAAACATTATGATGCCACAGGTAACTGATCTAATGTGTTTCTCTCTAGTTCTCTTTTATTTTATTTATTTATTAATTATTAATATTCTTTGAAACCATTATTGATTTGGTAGTACTTTAGTATTAACTGCATGCTCGCTGTAATTGCTAAAGAAACAGCTGAAGATTTCTTATATTAATATTTTACAAAAATTAAATTTCCTCACTTCCTTCAGTGGTCTAATGTATTTCTTTCTAGTTTCTTCCATAAAAATTTATCTTCTTAAATAATTCTATGATCCTAGTTTATTAAATTATTCATTCACTGTCTTAAATATAATATTCCATTCATTCTGTTTGCCTAAATTAATTTCTATTTAAAATGAATATTTTAGTATTTTATTTCTTTTCAAAATGTACACTAAAAAACGTTTTCCATAGTCATTATTTCCTTTCATTTTTCAATCTTAAAATGCTTCTGTGAATTCTTTTAAAATTATCTGTTTGTAATAGTTTATTCTAAAAATCATTTTGGCACTCTTTTTTTTTTGAGGGAAATGGCACTAGCCTTTTTTTTCTTATGCTTTTAAAATAAAGCTCTGTACAGCTTCGATCTGCTATTTATCATTTCCACCATCTGCAATGCCTTTAAAAAATCTTATGTGTTGTTACTCAAGGAAAGATTATTTTGAATCAATAGTTTAGTTCAAGTAGTATATCCATCAATAGTCTATAAGATCTCTCCATTTTCATTTGAATAATGATTGTAATGTAATGCATCAGGGAATGGAATGTGTTTTAACTCCCCAAAATGTTTGTGAATGAAGTACTTGTGATTCTGAATTAATCAGGAAAATAATTTCAATCAAAAATGGGGTTTTGAGGAATATTTCAGTGTTTAATATTTTTTTAAAAAGCAATATGATGTTGCAAATATGAATACCGTAATCATAAACATAATTGTTAAAGAAAAATTGTAAAAAAAAGAAAAAAAAAAAAAAAAAAAAACTTTGCCGATTTGTCCTACACGCAAAGGTAGATTTTGAAGTGAGGTGCAAATTTCACCAACAAAAACTAAATCAAGATTAGAGATAAACATGTTCCATCACTAAGAATAAGGACCTAAATCTTTTGTGAAAATTCTAATAAATTCATATACACATATGCTTATGCATATGAAATAGATTTAAAAATTGCAAAAAGAAAATCGGAAAACTTCAAAATGTTAAAATATTCCAGTATTTCCATAGTCTGCTTTTTTATCATGTTTCAATGTGTTTTATAAACTCACATGACATTATATATACGCCTGCTTTTCATCAGTTATATTTCCAATATGACATAATATTTTCTTTTTTAAAAAATCTGTCAAGCTATTTATTTCATTTTCCGTTTTCGTGTGGAAATCTTGCTATAGAAAAGTTATGATGTAATATTCAATTTTTTCTTAAATTTGTCAAACTATTTTTTTTTACATGCAAATCTTGCAATAATAGAATAATTGTTGTGAAAAAAATTAGATTGTGTATTTTTTATTTTATTTTATTTATTTATTTTTATTGTTGGCCACTGCCATAACAGAAATTTTTTATTTTTACCTGTAAACACTGATTTTGTCAGAACCATGTTAAAGTGGTATTCAAATTTTTGAACCCTCCTCATTCCCACCGCCTTGGGTCAATATTGCCCATTTGCAATCCCTGCCGAGATATTAACCATCACAACGTATTTGGCAAGTTTGAAGCCAATTCATGCATAGGTGCGACTTTTGGTGGACAAAATTTAGTACATACATATATATATAAACTTTTTTGATGAAATGTGGTTTTAGATTCCTGGAGTTATATAATGAAAAGTTATGAAGAAATTTTTCAAAAGTCGTACCATGGTAATGACTGCAATAGGTAGTATTTCTTATGAAATCCACCTAAAAAGGGGAAAACTAGGAACATATTGCAACTGGTATGGCTGGATATTTAGCTGCAGATCATGCAAATTATCTGATATCTGAATAAATTGACACCCATTGCATTGCAAGCCAAAATGGCAGGTTTTTTTTTTTTTTTTTTTTTTAAGTTTTAAATAAAGTGATTTATTTATTTATTTTATTTTTATTTTTATGTTTTTTTGCTTTGCATGTATATATTATTTTTATGGTATGTTAGATGCCATCTTCCAAAATAAAAATGTTTGCTTATAGTAAAGATTTTTAAAGTTTGCTGATATGAAGTGCCCTTTTTTTGCTATTGCTGCTATTCCTATTATAAAATCTGTATTTCCAGGCGTCCACTGGCAACATGCCATCTGCGAGCAATGCACAAATCAATCCTCGAATGCCTCTCAATCAAAATCTGGCCTCGAATAATCCCCCTCCTCCCCAAGCCCAGGCACCCAATGCCACGGTGGTTCATTCGACAAACATGAACCAACAGCAACAAAACGCTGTCAGCCAAGCTAGGTTATCTCAGTTAGAGGCTGCTAGGCAGCAGAACCTGGTAAGATCGAAATATCAATCGTGGGTAAGATTTGTTACAGTGCGAACATTTACTTTGCTTATCTTTGTCTATAACAATGTAATTGTATAACTGTGTTTTAATACAGTGGAACTTCAATAACTTGATAAAACACATTGACTGAAGCAGATATTGATTTAGCAATACCTACCTAATATCATATTTTGAAATCTTATTTTTAAGATTATTTGTGGACTATGATTTTAAAATCACACAAAATATGTATTAAGTATGGCATAGAAGCAGTGCTGCAATTTATTTTAGATCTTACAGATTCACTTGAGAGCTCATATAAAAGGGGAAAAAAGAAATGCTAAAATTAGTATTGCAATTATGTGTAATAAATACTGTATACTTATATTACTGTTGTATTGCATTAGCTATTATGTTATTGTACTGCAAATTGTATTTTCTTTGCAAATATGCAGATTTTTATTATTTTAATGCATTACTAATACTTTTTAGTCTTGGTTCAGTATTTCTTGATCAAATATAAATTTTTATTTGTTGAAGATTGTCACTGAAATTTTTGCTATTGGTGGTAAGGGGTTACTAAATATTAAAATCGTCAAACAGTTGAATGACTTCATTTAATTAACTGATTTCCAATCTTTTCTAGATCAGTAAATTATAGTATTAATGATTAAAAGTAATATTCTGGGGAATTTTTTTTTTTAATATAAGAAAGGAGATTTTCAAGTAAAACAGGAAGTCAGTGAAGAAGCAATTTCTAAAGATTAATTGCTATAGAATAGTTTAAAGTGGGTTTCTGATAAAATATGTCAAACTAGATAGTTTCTTCTTCATTAAAGTTAACATTGTAACAACCAATATGTTAAGTTATTGCAATTCCACTGTATTTTTTAAATAAATTGTATATATATAGTATAAGGTGTAGGTTGACGTTAATTTTACATACCTTTGTTTCGTGTTTTTCTTATTAAATTTGAAAATTATATTTCTAAGATTATAATTTGTTTTTCTCAGGTATAAGTATAAAATAATTATAGCAATCTTCATTTGAGAGGAATATGGCATTAGAATAGCTATAATGGTCTTTGCACAGTCCAAATTGCCAAGAAATTGCATACTTCAATTGTATGATTTATGTACAGATTACAATGTGAAGAACATGAGGGGTTCACAAGGATTGCACAATATGTGCACATTTGCTTACTTGAGTACTTTGTTTTTTTTTTTTTTTTTTTTTTTTCTTTCTTTCTTTCTTTCTTTTTTCTCCCCTTGTTTGAGTAGCAACATCATGATCAGTGATTCTTCTTCATACTATTATAAACACTATATAAAAGATAATTAATGAAGTCATAAATTCTTTTAGCTATCCATCCTGCACAAAGTTCATAAATTATGGTTGTTTCGACTCTTCCTCCTACTGCCCCAATGATTGCTATAAATATTTTGCACTTATATCTGATAAAGATTATTTTAACTCATAATTTTAGAAAAATTATTTTCCAAAATTAATCAGAAACTTCTGAAATCAAGACATTTAAAGTTAAAGCCATTTTCTTATTTGCACCATTCAAGTTAATAAATAGTGTTAAAAATACTGCTTTTAACCCCCCCCCCCCCCCAAAAAAAAAAAAAAAAATTAGAATGGATTAAATGATTTAATTTTGAGCAAAACTGAACAACTTTTATCTGTGGCTTTTAATTGTATAAATTGCAATCTCATTTTGGATGTGTTATATATCCGTGTGAAAGTTAAATTAAAAGGCATTAATGCTGTTTTTTGTTTTAATGGATTTCTATTGTGTGAAAAATAACATTTTGTAACAAAAAATTAAATATATTTACTTTAATCCAAAATAAGCACTAGTACTAACTTTTCTAACTCCTTCTTCTAAAGCTTTCTTTTCTGCTTAGCTTCTTTCGTTTGCAGTTACACATTTTGAATCTTAACAATATATATATGGGGGCTTTTATCGAATAGAATTTTGTAACAGAATCTTTCTGTGTAATAAATTTTTCTAAATGTTTTTCTTTTAGTAACTGGAATTTTGTAAAGAGTTTAAAAGAAGGCCCACTTTATGACTGGTTAAATAATGATTTATAGTTTAAATTATAAAAAATACAACTGCAATTTTTTTTATGTATTAGTTGTTAATTAAATTAAAGTTGGAATTCTTTGTGCAGGCGTTAGTGAGATGTGAATTTTCTATAGACACAATGACCCTTACCATGCAGAATTAATTATGTATAAGCTGTTCTGAATGGCTCTGTTTTTAAATTCCATTATTTCCTTATCATTTGAAGATAAAATATTACTTTGTTATTGTTAAAGTGTTGATAGAATTTGAAAAAAATTAAAATTATCCATCCAGTTTAATTTTTAAAATAAGGGCACATAATATCTAGTCTTTTCAGATCAATATATTTGAGCTTACTCATTTTGAAAAAAAGAATGAAGTAGTAAATAAAGTATATTGAAAAGAATACTCTTGCTCTTCATTTAAGTCGTCTGAAAAATCTAGGTAAATTTTAGATGATATTAAAATTAAAATTTCTGTTTAATTTTCAAATAATTTTGACAAATGTCATTGATTATCCAACTAAAGTGATAGTTAAAACATAAGTACTGCTTTGATATTGTTCGAATTTTTTATTTACATCATTAAATTATGTGGTAATAAGGTATGATGAGGCTCACTCAAATTTGGTATCATTGCCACAATTTAAGGCTCTTATGTTTTAGAAAAATTGTGATAACTATTGTAAAAAACTTACCTTTTCAACAAATTGATGCAGTCTGATCAGTGTTGAGCCCAGGGGAACATTTTGCCTCTGGAGCAATAAGATATCCTCCCTGTAGAAATCTATAATGTACCCCCTCCCCCTTATAGTGAGAAAAAAAGTCTGAATTCAATTGAGTTTTATACTTTTTGACATGCCTGTCAAGTCCCCCTTTTTTTTCAACAAAGAACCTCTTATTTTGAGATACTGTTTCCCTTTCCTCTCTTTTCATGAATATTTTAAAAAATACCTACACTATTTTTTAAATTTTCATAACAAAACATAAATTTCATACAAAACATAATCTAATATCTAATATATATTTCTAAAAAAGACTATCCCTTAGCAGTGACCATCTAAATATCTTAATGAGGCTTTATGAGATGAAAATATTCTATTACCCAGTGCAGCTGCTAAATCTAAAATTATTTTGCTTAAGCAAACAGTTAGGTAACTCGCATTTCCAGCATTTTTCAGTGAAAGAAAGGAATAGTAAATTTTTCTCAAAGTTTCTTTATTCTTTAGTTCATAAAACTAAATATGGCAATTTTTGTTTCACAACTCCCATATACTTAAAGAATTCATAAAGTAATGGGTTACTCGCCATATTGGCTGATATAAATAAAATTTTACCAGCGATGTATAATTTGTACTTACCAATTGGTGAGTGCCATTCGCTAAATCTGATCTTTTTTATGCTTAGAGGTTAAGTAATTAGTGCTTTAAAAAAATATTTTCTTTCTAGGTTATTTCTTATACTAAAATATCTGTATGTAATTTTTTTGGTACTTTTCCAGTATAGGGGCCTTGGCGGGATAGAGAAAATGGCCTTGACGAGAGAAGGAAATTTGGTAACATATTTTCTGGCAACCTATTCACTGTTCATATACACAAGCAATTTTTTCAGTATTTATACAATTTATTTAATCTAAAAAAGACGTTTATCTATTTTTTATAGACAAACTGAAGTAAATTGTATCTGAAAAGCAATAATAATATATATGTATAAATAAAATGCTTATTTATATATATATATATATATATATAAATAAATGCATACATAAACAAGCATAAGAGTTCATTAGATTTGTTTTCATAGCTATTTATGTTATTTGATAACAAATCTCACTTTGCTCCAAGTTTAAAAGTAAATAAATAATAATAATAAAAATAGCCAAACCCTCTATAGTGGGAAAAAGTACCATTTTTTTTCTTCTATCTTACCTCTTTTCTCTCTTTCTAACTTTTATGTGTATTTTTTAAACTGTACACTAACCCAGAAGATGTCCTTGAAGGATCTTCCTTATTTTTTACTTGCAAAGTTGTCAGATATTCTTTAAAAGCAAGAATTAAATGAGAGTGCAGTAAAAAACTTTTAGAGCTACATTACATGGTTTGAGAATGAAGATTTAACAATTAACACAAACAATCTTATGTAGAACTACTAACAGAAACTTTTAAAGAATTTAAATTCAATGGAAATGTTTTAGACTGGGAGGCGGCAGCACAGACAATAACCTCATCGAGTTCACAGATCAAAATCTAGGATTAGTTAAAACTTAATTCGTATATTACAACACATTTCGTTTGCCAAGTCCAGGGTTCCCAGCATCATGGAAAGTCATGGAATTTCAAAGTAGTCAGGGAAAGTCATGGAAATTTCAAAATATATCTAAAAAGTCAGGGAATTTACAAAGATTTTCTATAAAGTCATGGAAAAATCTTGAAGCAAAAGTCATCAAGTAGTCTCTGGAAAAAATCTCAAAATTCATCAAAAAGTTGCAAAAGAAGAAAAAATAGAAGTTTGAAGAACAATTTAAGAAAAAAAAAAAAAAACATTAGTTTTGACAAAAAATAGGGGAAATAAGTAGTAAATTTTACTGTATTCCTGTTTGGTTACAACCATTTTTGAAATTCAGTCAGGGAAAGTCATGGAATTTTTTTAGATTTGGTCATGGAAAATCAGGGAATTTGTCCGTCATGTTTTGCTGGGAACCCTGCAAGTCTTATCTTGATAAAAATCACCTAAAATCTAGATTTCAGTGGTTGACTCATAATTTACCATTGTGCTTTCCTGCATCCAAAATTATGAAAATATGGAGGATTGGGAGCAGGAAAACATAATGTTAAACCTATGAGTCAACTGCTCAGATTTTTAGATATTTTCTACCAAGATATGAATTGGCAGTCTGGTTGCGTTTTATTGTACAAATCGAGATTTAATTAATCCTAGATTTTCATCTTTGAACTCGATGAGATGATTTGACTGTGCTGCCGTCTCCCAGTCAATGTGGATTAAACAGCATATTTATTCTACTAAGCATCCTATGTGACTACAAAAGTGAAAATTTCCAGGGTACAAATATTGAACCTTATTAACCACTTAACCGGCAACGTGTATGGGGAAACAATGCTTTTACCCCCGACTTATCTCGGGGCAGACGGTGAAGTGGTTAAGACAGTTTTTTGAGACATTTTTTCTCATTCAACAATGCAAAGTTTTCTGATGCATTCTGATTCGCTTTTAAATATACACTATATGGCCAAAAGTGATTGGCCTCTTAGGATTTTAGTCATTTTGTTAAATATATTGAAAAATACACGAAGCATTATTCTGAAACTCTAGGAAAGTTAACAGAATAGTGCAGGTCATATATTTCCACAAAGATTTTTTCCCAAAATCCAGTAGAAGACTGTCAACAAATTAAGAAGATCTTTTTTTGTTACAACCCTGTCAAAACTAATGTAGAATAAAGCATTCAAACTGTAGATTATGATTGAGTGGCTTCCTGTAATAAACTAAAACAAGTATACATGCTATGAGGATAGCATGTATACTTGTTGAAAAAGTTTTTTATAAAAATAATACCAAATTTTGACAAGTTTTTGCTGATGATTTGCAGAATTGTTAATGTAAAAAAAAAAAAAAAAAAAAAAAAAAAAAAAAAAAGTTTTTTTTTTTTTTAGAAAATATTACAAACAATATTGTACATAATATCCTGCAATCAGAATTAAAAAATAGCAAAAATTGTATGAAAAATTAGTAGGCTTACTAAATAACTTTCACTGTGCATGTGTGAATGCATTCTCAGTATAATTTACATAATTTGTTAGCTAAATGTATGGAGCAACTTTTGTGAAAGTCTGGAAAAAATAGGCTGAAAATTCTGAAAATTATCGTCAATAGAATAGGCTCAAAATCCATTGCTCCCAAAATGAAGCAAAAAGATGAGGGGCTGTATCATATCCATTCATTAGTGTCAATGTAGCATACACAATATTGCATGAACTACTATATTTAGATTCAATCCATGGTCTGTTCGCATCATTTTTAAGAATAACAAATTTGAGCTTATTTTATTGACAATAATTCTCAGAACTTTCAAGCGATGTTTTTGAGATTTTCACTGAAGTTGCTCTGTACATTTAGCTAACACATTATGGAAATTACATTTTGATTGCGTTCACATATGCACAGTGAAATATCATTTAGTAAACCTGCTCCTTTTTCATACAATTTTTATTATTTTTAAATTCTGATTACAGGGTATTATGTACAAGTTTATTTGTCATCTTTTCCGAAAAGAACAATTTTTTATATTGACTCTTCAAATTATAAGCAAAAAACTTGGCTAATTTTAAGACTGTTTTTATAAAAATCCTAATTTCACTATGAGTATGCATGCTATCCTCATAAAAATGAACACAGAATATTACAATAAGTCACTTAAACATAATCTGCAGTTTGAACACTTTTGCTACATTGATTTTGATTTCTGGAAAAAATCTTCCGGGAAATATATGACCTGTATTAGTCTGTTTACTTGCCTGGATTTTCATGATAATTCCTCATGTATGTTTCTTGATATTTAACAAAACATCTAAAATCACAAGTGGACAGTTACCTTTGACCATATAGTGTAGAGACATGAAATTGACTTGCATGAGTTTTGCTTTGCAGTGATTTGAAATTGAATGATGTTTTTAATTTTTTGATAAATGTAATACATCTTTAATTATAAACACAAACTTTCTCATGAAGACTTTCTCTGGGGTGTAGCAGTTTGAAATTCTATTCAAAATGTCTACTTTGACCTCAGTATCTGAAAGCAGAGGTGATTCTCGTCTGAAATTTCCGAAAATTTGAAATTGGGTTATTAGTTCCACATAGTTGCCAACTTGTACGGTTTTGTGCACGGAAAAAAATATTGCGTAGAAATTCAAATTTCGTTATAGGATTGCCGAAATAGCATACATTTCGTCAATATTTCGTGGAAAAACGACAATTTCGTCAATGTTTTTGTAAACGAACTTCGTCAAAAGATTGATGAAAAACGCGAATTTCCTGTGCGGATCGCAGAAAAAATGGCAATTTCACCAAACATTGCAGATAAAACGCTGATTCCCTCTGAAGACGGCGGGAAAACGCCAATTTCGTCTAAAGATTGCAGATATAAAGCCGATTTTGTTAAAAGATCGCGGGAAAAAAATGCTGTTTTTGATAAAAGATTGCTTAAAAATATTTTGTCAAAAGAATATTTGAAAAAATACGCCGGTTTCATCAAAAGATCGCGGGAATAAAATGCCGTTTTCGAGTAACCACGAAAACCACGTAAAAAACCAAATTTTGCCTAAAGATCATCGAAAAAATGCCGATTTCGTCAAAAGACTGCACAAGAACCACCGATTTTGCTGAAATATTGCTGATTTCGTCTGAAGATAGCGGGAAAACGCAGATTTTTCCGAAGATCACTGAAGGGGGACCCCTCACCCGACGATTTCCGAAAATGCAATGCAAATTTCCGAAAAAAAAAATTTCATCCAGAATCACCCCTGTCTGAAAGATCTGTGCATTTATTAAAAATTGAAAGAAACTTCCCAATTTCATATTTTTTTTAATCCGAGCATCTTCTCATTCTATGCCTCTTAACATATAAAACTGGTTTTTTGAATGTGTCAGAAAATTGCAGTTTTGAATTTGAGACCAGTCTCAGTACCCTTCTTTTTTGTCTGTAAAAAGAAGTTGCACTGTGTGAGACAAATAATAGAGTATTTTATAGATGCTGCCATGACAATATTTTTTAAGTTGCATATCAGTAATTTATTCATTTATTTATTTTAAATAAGAAAAAACACTGAACTTAATATATGAAAAGAAATTTACTATTATTTTTGTCTGGTTAGTAATTTTTAATAGCCTGAAAGGCTTCAGTTCCTATTAGCTTCTGTTAAAGTAAAAAGAAAATTGCATGGGGTTTAATGTACAATAATCATCTGCATTCTTTCCAGTATGTTGGATACATAGTTATGTTCTTGATTACTAATGGTGCATTTGAAAATTCTGAATTTTATTTTTAGTATGGGATAATTTTGATTTATCACATTCTTTTTTTTTTTCCCCTGATACTGTCAATAATTTTTTTTTTTTTTAAATTGTTGTAAAATAATTTTGCAAATCACTATGATCTTGTATCTTATATTATTGTATATACAATTACCTTATTACAGTATTATTACATCATTTATAAATTTCTCTTGTTCATTCATATCTTTGGGGATATTTTTTTTTTTTTTTTTTTTTTTTTTTTTTTTTTTTTTTTTTTCAAGCTCTTAAGAGCTTACACTAGTTTTCAGTCATATTCGCAGGTAAATGTTAAAACAAAGGAGGCAAATTCTTCACAAATTTCTTGTTTGCTTTTTAATATTTTGCATTTTTCCTTGTTGCATAGATTATCTTACGTTAATGTGTGACATTGCACAGTAAAAGCACTTTAATGGATCAGGGTTAGTAATAATTTAGTTCAGGCTGTGCGATTTTACTGGATTATTGAATCATAATATTTGTGTGTTCATAATCATTGTGAATCTGTGCAAAGGATATAAATATCTGGTGAAGAACTGTACTTTATTTCATCATTCTAACAACTATGGAGTTGTTTGACACAATTTCTACTAAATATAGTACCCCATTCTGACCATCACTGGCAACATTTGGATCTTGATCCACATGTCCATCATTAGGCCAAAGTTTGCACCACCACCACTTTAGAGTAACTTCTTTCCCCTGATTCTATTCAAATACTTTTTTTTTTTTTTTTAATTGCCTCTTTTACATTAAAACTTTTTTAGGAATTTCTTTAACTCAAACCAAGATCCAAAAGACCCTGCACAAAAGTTCTTATTTAAAAACTCTTGAAATTTTGAATTGAACGTTCACCCATTGATTGAATCTAGGATGGGACATTGAGTGCTTAGCAATCTACAAAAATATTTCCAAAAACTAAATCAGAAGGAGGTAGAAAATTGGTACAGTTATCTGTAAACGAAATCTACCCCTCCCCTCCAAAATATGAATCAGAGTGGCTCAATCTGGACCATTTTATCAAAATGAGCTGAACCATAAAATGCTAGGTTAAAGAGCTTTTATTGCATCTTTTTAAATTTTGGTTTCAGTTTCATTTTTAGAACACCAAGATTTTAGATTTTTGGGAGCAACCAACCACCTTTTTAAACTTTTGTTTTCTGTAATCAGTTTTGGCATATGTATTTTGTTGTAATGATAATAATTGTACTCTTTTGTGATTCTAGATCCATTTTTTAAAACTATTATTGAAAGTCTTCGAAATTAAAGTGTAACAGCAATAATAAAAATAGAAAGATACAACCTTAGACTTCGACAGCAGATATCCTATGCAAAGAGAATCATTTAGAATAATTGAAATGCAAATGAGAAATTTGTAAAGAACTCCTCCATTGGTTTGACATTAGCTTGAGAATTTTTAGGCTGACTTATGTAGGCTTTTGGTAAAATAAAGTGCATTACAATATTGTGTAGTTTTTTTATGATATAGAGCATGCATTATATTTACATATGTTCTGATATGTTTTTATTTATTTTGAATTACCTGTCACAGTATTTTCAACCCTTCGTACGTAATTTGATATATATTTTAAAATTTTTAAAGTAACTGTTTGATTTTTGTAAATAATTTATTTATTAAGGAATTTTATTGTATTATAAAACTCCTAACCAGTTTTTCATTTTTGTTGCTGCACATTTTAATTTTTGTATGTTAAATTTAGTACTTAATCCTGCTATGGTTTATGTTGTGCAATTATGAAGTATTTTTGATTTTTTTCTTTTCACGGGAGGTTCTTTGTGTTACTTTTCCCTATTTCACTATTCATTCTAATCAAGCTATTTTAACAATTATAAAATATGTTTCATAGAATATACAAATAGAATATTTTCCATGATAACTATTATATAACTTCTTTTTGGTAACAAAAGTACAGCCAGCATCAATGAATTGTTACATATAATATAAAACATCACTTTAAAATATCAGTTTATTTTTTAATGTTATATGTGATCTATTAAAAATAACTTAAATACCTTTTAGTTTTACATGTTTCATTGCTCTTACGGCAGTTTTTCAAAAACAAATAAATGATAAAAGGAAATTTTTTGCTAAAATATCTTCAAATAAAAAATAAACAGAAAAACATAAATCACGTGAACATGAGCTTAGTAAAGTAAAACTGGAAAAAAACATATACATATAACATACACAATTAAACATATACATATTTTTTCCAGTTTTATTTTACTAAGCTCATGTTCACGTGATTTATGTTTTTCTGTTTATTTTTAATTTGAAGGTATTTTAGCGAAAAATTTCTTTTTATCATTTATTTGTTTTTGAAAAAGTTACCGTAAGAGTAATGAAACATGTAAAACTATAAGGTATTTGTATTATTTTTAATAGATCACTTATAACATTTAAAAATAAATTGATAAAAGTAAAGCCTTTGAATATGTATATTTTGTTCCTTTGTTTTTCTCTGGGATAAAATTATGTGCAAAACAAAGATGAATAAATAAGTCTTAAATTTACCTTACTCTTCAATTAGGTGAAAATTTTCTCTTTATCTGAGATGTTTTTGATGTTGCTAATGTATTTTAAGATGTATATTTATTCTATCTCTGATTGATTTTTGCTTGAAAATGGTTGAGGTGTGTCCTTCAACATACAAAACTGAGCAAATTGTGATTAATTCAAATATATCAGTTTGATTTGTTTTTCGATGTGTGAAGTTCATCTAATACAATCACAAAATTTAAATGCATTATCAGCAATGCTATTTTAATTTTGTGCACATTGAAACATCTTTCAAATAAAAATCAATCACAGAGGCAATATATGCAGATCCTGAAATATATTAAAACAGTTCAAACATCTCCTTATCTGGGAGCAATATCTATCTCCTTAATAGAATATTTTCCATTATAATTGTAAAGTTAATTTTACAAAACTTCTTTTTATAATAAAAACTAGTTGGATATGCTAATCCCAAAACTTTTTTCTATCTCATGCATCTTAATATTTCAAAAAGTAGTTACTCGTGTTAATACTTCAATATTATAAGTTATACTTTACCAACTGCGACGTTCATTTTAAATTTCTGCTTAAAGCCAATGAATCAGAGTAAAATCATGTTAATCTTGATCATAATATTTATTAGAATCAATAGCTTTTCCTTATTCTCTTGTACATAAGTTGTTTGGAATAGCCAACCGGAAAAACCCACAAGTCTATTTTTTTTCCTCATTTTTTTTTATGCGAGAAGTTTAACAAACAGAATTTCTACATAACAAGTGCTGTCATTGAAAAAGAAAAACTTATGTAAGACGCCATTGGCTGAAAAGTACTGAATGCATGTCGTATCCCATGACAATAAACTTCCCTTCAATTGCCGTGAATAGCAAAATAACTGGTGATCTGATGATCACAGGTCAGGAACATTATGAAGTCACGTATTTTGAAATATCGGCATGCCAGTAGTGAGAAATAATGACACACAAGCGCAGTTTGCTGTTTATTTGGATAGGGTAAAAACAATAGTACAGCATGTTACTTATTTTAAACTTACATTAACTTTAATCAGTTTTTTAGTATTGGAAATGTGTTCTTGACATAAATCGTACACTTTTTTTTTTTTTTTTTTTTTTTTGTTCTTTGCAACGGGGTAGGGTAGATTATTTTTTGTAAAATAAACTAAAAATGATCTTAAATTCAGAATCATCCAAATTGGAAGGGTTCTGGATTTTAGATTTTGTACTGTACAAACACAAATGGAGTGCTGCAGCACCGATTAGCTGACAAACTATTTTCCGATATTTTATTTATAGATTTTTTCTTTTAGGTCTCACTTATAAGTTGATCCCCCCATTTTAAAGTTCTTTTTTTGTCTAAAATTTCTCGACTTATATGCGAATATATATGGTAAATGTTGGATATATATCATGGTATATATCCATTATTAACAAACTCTTCAGCACTAACTTGTTGGATTTTTTTCTTATCAATTCTGTGTGAAACCTGTTTTTCGGATGTTTATTATAAATGCAATTACCTATACTGATATATTGTACATGCCATGTGTAGTGAAATATAAAGGACTTTAGATCATTTAAAATATCAGCATTTTCAAATGAAAATGTTCACATACATAAGCAAGTAAAAAAAAAAAAAAAAAAAGGCTTAGAATTTCAAACTCTGCTGGGAGAACTTTCCTTAATCAATTTAAGCTGATTTGTCCTATGGTAAAGTAATATTGCAATTTTATGTAAAAGCAATCAACTAGCAAAAAATAATAAAGTAGAATTATGTTAAAATATACAGAATTTGTATTTTTCCCCTTTATTGATTATTACATATTGATATAAGGCAGTTTTCTTTGGTAAATTAAAAAAAATAATAATTACGAAGCTGTTTATCTCCTTTATCCCCATTACTAATAACTATTCTATTTTTTCGACTCGTGCAGAACTCAACTTCTGAGTTTATCCACTGTAGATGGATTCATAGCAAGTATTCAATTCCATATTTAATCTTTGAAATATTGCTGTATAAATGCCATACATGAGCACATAAAATCTGCAGCATTGCCTTATGTAACAAAAATTTTCCTTTGAGCCAAAATTATGTGGAAACTTTTTCTTACGTGGATTTGCAAACCTATGAAAAGTAGGCAACCAATGAGAGATTTATACAGAAATTTTATAAATGAATGCCTAATTTTGATATCAAATTTGTAATTTTTGATAATTTTTATCATATGGGAAGTCATTTGATAAAGTAATTGAAGAATTACGCTGGTTTACAGTTTAAAACTCCTAATATTGAATTCATTTGTAATCAATGCAAAACAGATTGTAATGCAGAGCGTTTTTAAAGCATACTTGACAGAATGAACTGCAATTTTGGATTTGCAAATTTCAAGTTTCTAAAAATCATTTTTGCTTGGTATCTTAAGATAAAAATTGAAATATAATGTTAAAATAATGATACAAAATAAAATATAATGTTAAAATTGGATATTCCTTTTGAAGTTTCGGACTTTCATAAATTTACCATATGATGGTAAATAATATGATGATTACCACTCTCCTCTAAGCTTATTTATTAAAATCTGAATTAAAACATTCATAATTTCCAGTCAAATCACTATTTCTATTTTTTGCTGTATCAATTAAAAAAATTAAAATGCATGGGAAGTCATTGTCGCCACCCCCACATTTTTAAAATTATTATTGTATTTCTAACAATAATCACTTGGCCTTGATAATTCATCTCTATTTCAAATAACAGTGTGAACATATATGAATTTGAGATCTGTATGGGCAACAAATTTCGAATCTGAGTTTGGCCCCTTATAATAGCTAAAAGTTCACATAAAACTGCGATTGATCTATACAAAACTTATTGTTTGGGCATCCTGTTATAAAAGCTAAAAGCTTGTGCATTTTTCATTAGAAAAGCAAACAGATTGTGCCTATTGGTTTTTCTGCTTTCTTTTGTACTTTTGGCAAAAGCTGGCCTTTTCAAAAATTTATTAAATTAAACCCTACACAAACTAGCTCAGTTTCTGTAAAAACTTGCAGACATTTTTAAACATAGATTATTTTACTTCTAAAGTTTTTCTTAGAGAATTTAGCATACATTTCTATGCAAAATTTTAATTATTGCATTTTCAAACCATGTTTATGGATTAACAATTTTAATGGTACGCACAATTTCATACAAAAGCAGATTCAATGTAATTCGAAATATATATAAAATTTGCTTAAAAATATCATAATCGAATAAACCAGAATCTTACAAATTTCATCCGATTTCTGCTTTTTAAAAAAAATCTAAATTCAACACCATTCAAAAATTTCCTACCGTCCTCCTTTGCATCCCCAGCAAACAAAATATAAAATCTTTTTAAGTTTTTAAATTTTGTCTGGTCTGCTTGTTATTTTCTTGTAACATTAATTAATCAACCATCTGACTGTCCCCTCTCCCCTTGAAATAAACACTTTCCTTTTGTCGCCACTCATACTGGAGACACAAAGATTTAATCTTTCAAAACTACTTTTGTTTAAAAATTCATTTCTGTCCTTTTTATTACTCCATAGGACAGAAAATAAATAATTTAAATAAATTCTTCACACCCAGATTTCTGCTTATCCGTCTTTGTCCTTACCCAAGTTACAAAATTTAAAATCTGAAAAATATAAAAATAAATAATCATATAAATCTCCTGCCCTCTGAAAGTTTTGCTTCCCTGATTGCCTCTCCCCCAGTAAAAGGGTTTTTTTTTTTTTTGTTTTGTTTTTTTTTTTTTACTTACCCATCATACGTAGTATAGGGTAAGTCTTGCAATCGTTTTGAAAATCGAAATTTTTTTTTTGACGGATTTACACGTTTTAGATAGTGGAGATTTCGAAAAACATATTTTTAGAAAAAAAAATTTGCTGTCAGTCTGTCTGTCTGTCTGTCTGTCTGTCTGTCTGTCAGTCTGTCTGTCTGTAAACGCTCTATCTCCCGAACAAATTGAGATAGAGACTTGAAATTTTGTATGTAGTTAGTATGTAAGAATGGGACGAACCCTATTTAATATCAGCAACCTCGATTACCCGGAACTATTTTTTTCGGACTCTCGAAAAATTCGTTCTGATGAAAGGTATATAAAAATTTTTGAATTTTTTTGTTCTAAGGAATGGACGTAAAAGGCAATAAAATAACACACATTTTGCATATAGAACAAAGTCGATCGGATTATTAGTTGCCGAGATATTTGTAATCTTGTTTTCCACATTCTTCAATTTTTCATGACCCTGTATTTCATTCAAATTTCAATTCAGAAGTATATTTCAATTGGAAATGAGACGCTTAATCCGACGCAGTTAATTGTTAGTTAATAGAATTATTATTTTTGGAGTTATAAGGATGTTTCTTTTACGCAGTTCGGTACTACTTGAGTAGTTTGGCGTTTTATATAATTTGTCGAAATTGGTACATCAGCAGTTCTTTAATATAGCATTACTATGTATATTAACAATATTTAAATTTTGTTTATGAATTGCAATGCATTTTATAAATAGTTTTCACATGTTTTATTTTCATATACATATCCATGATGGGAAGTATTACGGTGGCCCCCAACGACTAGTTTTTGTTTAAAATTGATTTTTTTAGGTTCATTTCTTTAGGAATCAACCATTTACAGTCACTTTGTTTATATTTCTACTTGTATATAATGCAGACTTTTTTGTGGCAATATTGTTCAAAATACTGAACCATTTCGAATCTATATAGGATGATTTTCTGTTCTATTTTTGACTTACTATTAAAATTAAATAATTATTTAGATCTTCACATTTTCTGCAGTTTATTAACTATTTTGCGCATTCACCTTAGGCAGTTTCTCAAACAGATGAAAACAAAATATGTATTTTTTTTAAACTAGGCTTAAGTTGGAAGGCTCAAAATCTATCGTCGATAATATTTTGACACATAAATCTTGAATAATATAATCGTAAATTACAAAATCAGAGGAAGTCACAATAACATGTTAGTCATGAAACATTATTATACATTTGGTTAGTGTTGCCAGATTATGGAATTTTATAATTCAGATTATTTGACTGTCACCCCCTTTTTTTTTTTAAATAGTATAATTTACCATTTTTTTTATCATTTTTTTAAAACTAGGGGCTCTGCCTCCTATGAGCTATGCTCACCAACCTCCATTCAGACACCTCAGATTCTAAAAGCATGCAAATTTCATTGGCTTTAAAAAGGTTGAACTATAATTTAAAAAAAAAAAAAAAAGTGGTGATCTCCCTGTAAACAGGCTTCTATTCATTTTTCTTTGATTGGAGATTTTTAATGTCAAATCAGCTACTGTTAAGGAACGCAATGTATATTTTCGTCCTTGATTTAAAAAGAGTTAAAATTTTTAAAATAAGCTAATGTAAAATGAATTAAATAAAAAAAAATTAAGTAAAGGGTTGAAATATTTTTTCCGCAGTTCTAAGCGATGTCCAAATAGTACTGTAAATGTGTAATCTTCTCTTTTTTTTACAACACTAGGGGGGCCCCGCCCCCCTGCTCGCTATGCTCGCCAACCCCCCTGCGTAATCGCTTCGCGATTCCAAATTATTAGCTACCCCTGCTTGCTTCGCTCGCCAATACCCCATGGTATGAATAAGCAGTTGCAGACCTTCCAAATGATGTGTCACACGACTGGTGGTGTAAAGAAATTAAAAATGTGCCCCCCTGGGGGGCAGAGTGGGAGGCGACACAAAAGACATCCATAATATGAATAAGCAGCTGCAGACCTCTCAAATGATATGTCACACGACTGGTGTTGTAAAGAAATTAAAAATGTGCCCCCCAGGGGTGCAGAGTGGGGGTGACACACAAGACACCCATAAAATGAATAAACAGTTGCAGACCTTTCAAATGATGTGTCACACAATTGGTGTTGTAAAGAAATTACAAAATGCGCCCCCTCTGAGGGCAGAGGGGGGTTACACACAAGATATCCATAATATGAATAAGCAGTTGCAGACCTCTCAAATGATGTGTCACACAATTGGTGTTGTAAAGAAATTAAAAATGTGCCCCCCTGGGGGGCAGAGTGGGGAATGACACACAACACATCCATAATATGAATAAGCAGTTGCAGACCTTTCAAATGATGTGTCACTCAACTGGTGTTGTAAAGAAATTAAAAATGTGACCCCCCCTGGGGAGAGCAGAGTGTGGGGGTGACACACAAGACATCCATAATATGAATAAGCAGTTGCAGACCTTTCAAATCTTGTGTAACACGACTGGTGTTGTAAAGAAATTAAAAATGTGTCCCCCCTGGGGAGCAGAATGAGGGATAACACACAAGACATCCATTATATGAATAAGCAGTTGCAAACCTCTCAAATGATGTATCAAACGACTGGTGTTGTAAAGAAATTGAAAATTTGGCGATATATTACAGTTATCGCCAAGTTGGCGTCACTTTTGACAACTAATTTTGGTCGCCAAATTTGGCAATATATCGCCAAGTTGGCGACAAACTTGGCGATTGTTGGCGATGGTAATTTTTCCTCTCTTTATGGTAACCCATACGGCGATGCATAGACGGAGCCCTTTCCTGATTGGTCTATTCGACTCATGGAAGGAGTGGACAACCCAGATTCGTTAGTTCCGGAAATCTTCCACATCAGCATCATTCCAGGAGTCATTCCTTTTAAGGCTAGTTTTTTTTTACTATAGAAGGACTTTATATGATCATTGTAGATCACCATGATTAAGTAAAATTGGAAATGTCATGGGATCTGTATGTTGTGAGGTTTGATTCATAATAGTGGTCTCTTGGCCATTTTCTTGTCTTGAAAAAACTTAAGATCCACTCCTGGAATACAATTATCTTTTGATTCAATTATGAAAGCAACTTCCGAAGTTGATGATTCGTTATATCTTTGCTTGTCATCAAATTTTTAAGTTATAAAATTAACATATTCTTGCCCATCAATTGTAGTTAATTCATGCAACATTCCATAACTTTAGCACATGGATTTATTTGTCTGAGAAGTTCACACAAATATATTGTTACAGATTTTGTAAATAGTTAGTATTTGTACTAAAAAATAATGTAAATAATCCTTTTAAGCTCTCTCCATAAGCTAATAGTTTTTGTTGCATTATCTCAATTTGTTGATTTTCTGCAAGCAAACAAACCTATTGGTTTTCATTGAATGTGTATGGGAACTTGGCAAAATATTAGAGATATCGTCAAGTTGACGTCACTTTTGGGGAGTAATTCTGATTGCCAAATTTGATGATACACTGGCAAGTTGGCATCAGAATCGGACCCTGCCCTGCCCAGGCACATAAAGACCATTGATATGTATCACAGATTTGGCATCCTGCCAGAAATATCATGCTCTCTTTCAAGGAATTTTGACTCCACTCTTACTTAGCAGATCAACTTGGATAAGCTAAACATTTTTTTGTTGTTGTTGTTTTGTTTTGTTTCATAGAAACTGAGACTATCTTTTTTTTAAATATTGATATTGTAAAGGTTATTTTTTACTTAGTTTAAACTATTTAGCAGTAATACTTTAAAAAGGAATTAATTGTTCTTTTTAAACAATCTTTCTTTTTTATTCTGAATTATATTATTTTACTGGTAATCTTTAATGTTATTATTCCATATTTTGTATTTGTTAGACATACAATCTGAAAAATGCTGTACTTATTTTTTGCAGAAATGTATGCACAATATTCTTAAACTAGAATTTTAATTGTAGGAGGTCAAGAACATCACTATTTTTTGTAGAAATTAAGTCAAATTTTTAATTTTTACACTTGTCCAAGCTGAGAAAAACATAGTATTTGACTAAGACAAATGGCATGGGGTCTGAAAATCTCAGCTTTTATAGATTTCTAATACATTGTCAATTATCTTTTTTTTTTTTTTTTTTTTTTTTTTTTTTTTTTTTTCCTCGCTCTCATTTGATGCATGGAATTTTACATTTAAGGTATCATTGCACAATAAATGTTTATACAGTATTTCCTAAAATAAGATCACTTTTATTAAATATAAACATTTCTTCATTATTGGAATTGATATTAGAGATCTAATTAACCTTAAGTCAATGTAAATTTGCAAATGATGTATTTTTGCATTATGACAATATTTTCCTTTTTACTTTGATCTTTCCTTTAAAATAGGATTAAAGCATTTTTTTATAATTCAATATTAATCTCTTTTTAAATACAATTAGAAAGCTGTTGTTTATTTTGGGTACTGTTTTGTTTCAATGTGTTGTGAATGTTTTCCAGTTAAAAATCCAGCAACTCCAACAAACCTTGGAAGCTGCCCAACAGAAGGAATTACAGTTTAAAGCTGCTCAGGAGCAACAACAACAAGTGCAACAGCAACAGCAGCAGCAGCAACAACAACACATAATAGATAGACAGAATGCAATTAGACAGGTATTTTTGAAACAACTGGCTATATTTTTAGCATTAATTATTATAATAATGTATATTAATTTTTTCACATTTAGCATCCTAATAGGATACTAAAAAAAATAAAATAGAAGGAAAAATATACAATAAGTGACAAAGATAGTAATAGCATAGATAATATAAGTTAAAAAAATATGTTTTATTAGAATTCCTTTATTAGAATTCCTTTTATTAGAATTACTTTCGACCTGCAATCCTGCTGCCATCATCAGGAAATATTTTAATTAATTGCTGTTCCATTTATTCAAATAAGTCACTTCGTTTGAAATGATAAAGCCTATAATTATTAACGAGATTTGAAATAGAAGTGTCATGGATTTGATTTATATGGAGAAATTTTCATATAATTTTTATTTATTTTCATAATATTACATATGATATTTTCAGTCAAACCAAGGTAACTTTTAAACTGATCTTGACTGTGTTGTGTCATTCTGCGGAAAAGAACTTTTACTTTGATAGGCTTTTTTTAAGCCCTGCGCTCTCCTGTTTTCCCTAAAAAATAAAGCTATTGGAAAATAAACTTGTCTAGTTTAGAGAAATTATTTTAGTTTCATCAGACTCTTTTTTGGTTTTAGTTTTTTTCAGTTTAAACTACAAAACAAGTTAGGGAATAAAAAAGCAAACAACTTCACATTTATGTTCAAATTTTTTGTACAATTTTTTGTTAAAATGTAAAATTCTCTTGAAACTTAATATTAATTCTATAATTGATTTTTTTTTTTTTTTTTTTTTTTTTTGCGATTGTGAAAAACAAATTGTGTCTGTTTTCAACGAGTTGATCTTTACTTTTGTTAAGTAAGAGGAAGAAAAAAAGACATTTAGAATAGAATTTTTTATTTTATTTTTTTTTTTTTTTCTAAGTGATATGTTTTAGCTTCTAATTTATATTAAGTCAGAAAATATTTATAGTAATCAATAAGTTGACGGTTTTGAAAACAAATGAATATATTTCAAAATATTGGATGTTTTTTACATTTTTGAAAATATCATGATATTTACAAACTCTGATCCTCTTCAAAATTATAACAATATGGACAATACTTTTTGGCAATTCCTTGATCATTTACAATTTGATTTACCTCAGATATAGACTTTAGTGAGACAGAGGTTGCATTATGGCCCAATTTTTGAATTTTTGATATAGTTTGAGTAACTAGTAAATCTGCAGGAGCCTCAGCATCAGCTCTGCAAATTTATTGTTTTTTACCACATTTTGTGTAATATTTATATAAACAGCAATTGAAAACTAATTAAATAACATAAATATTTATATAAGAATAAAAAATACAGAGGAAGTTTCAGAAATTAGATGCATTAAATTGATCATGTTGTTGTGCAACAAGATTCTGAAATTTTGATGAACAGCATATTATGATAAATTTTTCGGTAAGAAAATACAATTCTTCAGGGGGCTCTGTCCCCCCCCCCCCCTTGATCCCCCTGTGATCTCATTAAATTTACATTCGTAATTTTCTATTGATTATGCAAATAGTTAGAATTCATCTTATATTTCATTTTACACGTACATTTTTAAGGGTAAGTAGTAGTTTGAAAAGGCTTGTATATTATTCTAATTAGCAGGTATTTTTTATTTTATTTTTATTTTTTTTGTCCACTATCCACAAACATCTGTATTTCATGCGTTAGTAACTTATCAAAGTATAAAGGGGTTATCTAACTTTTTTTGCAATTTTTATTTCCCCAAAATATCTTTTATTACCATTCTATAATACTTAGATCTAATATCTTATCTAAATATAAATCCTAATGTATTTGATAATATTAGCTCACCCAAAAAATAAGCATGTTTGGAGATATGAATCTAATCGGTAACCGTTTATCATAGTGTCCAATGCTATTTGAACAAATAGAAAACATGATTATTGAGGCAATCTTGTTATTTTTTTTGTTTTTAAGAACGAAAATTATTATTTCCCACTTATCATGATGTCATTTTTTACATATATTTTCTATACCAGATTAATTTATAACATGATTATTCAATAGATAAATGAATTATAATAAATGTGATTACAAAAGTATTTTTAATTATAATTTTATATAGAAAAAATAAATCTTTATGATCTTTACGATAAATTTTAACCTATTCATAACAATATTTTTTGAACAAATAAGAGTTAATATCCAAAATCATTTTATTTCAATCTCAAAACATATTAATTTTATTTTTGATATATGACGGCAGTTTTATTTTATACAGTTAATTCTTCTGTTTTGCCAGTTTTTTTAATTTAAATATCACGCTCATACATTATGCATGTTTATAACATTATTAAAATCAGTTATTGTTGCTAGGTAACAAATTTTTTAAAAAAAGGAAAAAAATTAAATAAATACATCTGAAATAAGAATATTTCTAAAACAAAATTCATTTCTGGGTCATAAAATGCATCTATACCCAACAATACAAAGACATAACAATCTTTGTACAATTAAATCATCTGTTTTGCTGTAAAAATGATTTAAACACTACAGATTATCCACATAGTAACACTGTTTATAATATTATTAGGATCAGTAATTGTTAACAGGCAACAACAAGTAAATGGAAAAGAAATAATGAAATATGTACACTTTAAATTAAAAAAAAATTCTAAAACAAAATGTTTTATATTACTGGAACACATGCATAAAAATTCTTCCAAATTTACAGAATTTAAAAAAAAAAAAAAAAAAAAAAAAAAAAAAAAAAAAAAAATCTGACAAATGCATAGACAAAATTTCAAACAGAAATAATTTAAGACCAGTATTTTGAAATTTCAGTATCCTTAATTTATCATTTTAATCCATTAATCAAAAGAGTCATTCTCTTTATACTGTATTTTCCGAACAGGTGAATGAAACAACAAAAAACTATACAGCTAAATCCGGGTACCTTGTGAACAAGCTTATGTAATTTCAAAGAAATCGTATGCTTTTTTCGGCAGTTATCGCACTACAGACAGACAGAAATTTTAAAATTTCAAGTCTCCATTCACTGACGTTTCAGCAATTAATGATTAAAGCTCTAATTCAAACTAATTCATTTCGATTAAAAAAACAAACAAAAAAAAAGCAATTTTTTCTTGTTGCCACAATTTAAAAAGAGACTACACAAGAATTTTAAAAATGACAAGAATGGTGAACATTTTTCGTTTTCAGTTTGCATGGTTTTATATGTATATTCATTGTGACATCTGGAAAATGAAATGTTGTCCATTAATTAAAATTGCAATTGAAATGCAGCAAGTGAAGATTTTTATGTATCTAATCTGATACTGAAATTAACATAATTTCTTTGCATTCGCTAGACCAGTTAATGTAATTTATCACAAATATAGATGTTAGAAAAACAGAGTTAATTATGTTGCCTGAATTTTTTCAGTGTCCCGAGTAATTAAAAGTTTCCACAAGTAATCTTCAATCAAGTTGCTTTTTAACATGCTTTTATTAGCTTCACCTGTATGTAACGGAATCTTTGAACGTTATTTTCACCCACTAAGACATGAAATTAAACTGAAACTTTGCACACTTATTGAGAACCGATGACAATTCAACAATTTGAAGTGTTGCTGCTTAAAAGGATTAAAATAAACAAGTTGGAAATTGCATGTGAAGTGTAGCAAATGAGGTACGTTTGTACGATAACGAAGTTTTAAAATATTCAGATCTTGCTGATGTAGTAGAGCGTACTTTGGATACAGTATAGTGGTCGAAATCTTTGTGTTCCTATAAATATGCAGGGAGTAATTTTTATTCTACTTCATTAACGTATATCTTATTCATAAAATGTGAAGTAGTTTAATATAATTAAAACACCCCTCAAACAAAGTTTCCCCGTATAACATTGTTTAGTGGAATACATTTGTGTGGCCCTGTAATTTAATAATAAATATTCTTTGCATCACAGATTGCACAAAATGTATTTTTAGTACATATTTCATAGATTCATATCGATTCTGTTATGTTCAAATGAGTGTAACACCATTAAAATGCATTTGAAACTTTTTTCCCCATTGATCGTAATGTAACGGAATCCTTTTGATTGTCCCTGTAATTGATCTATCCATCCGATTTTCATAACATTTGAAATGACTCGACAAAATTATGTAATAATTATGTATTTTAAATTTTACATGATTCGGTTTTGTAGTTTTTGCGTTGTTATATGCGGACGGACAGACAGACGGGCGGACTGAGTGACAACAATAGGTGCTATGTATTTACATAATTACGAATGCACCTAAAAATGGCAGATAAACAGATCAAAAGCAGTTTGAGAAATTAACAGTCACCTGACACCCTAGACACATATGACAATCACTGAAACACATATGAAAATCGTAACTATGCAACCAAAAAAACCATTTAAAACTTATTAGTCCCACCTGATATAAAAGCATGTGTTTTCGTTTTTAAAGCTGTTTAGCAATTATTAAATAATACACATAATGGGTTTAATATACACAGCTAGCAGTTTATAACACACAGCTAGATAAATAAACCATATAAGTTTGGAAAAATGTGTCCCTGTTTCATTTTCTTGACTATTTACAATATTTGGCAAGAAATCACACTTTTTTAAAACTGACAAGAAAACCACTTTTGATGAAGATTGCATCTAGCGCAATTTGATGCATTTTTAGCCATACATGCTAGTTTTAGAGAACCTATAAAATTTTTCTTTATTTATACACGTTTTTATTTAATTTGATTCATGCGTGTGAAGTTGGGAATTTTGTAATCAATTTTTCACTTCTTCACTTGTATATTACCAATGATGACATCATATTTTTAGAACTTAATCATCAATTAATAGAATGATTGCAATTAGATTTTTATACATTACAAAAACAATTTTGAAATCTTAGATTAGTTTAAACAACTTTTATGCATGATTTTATTCAAAATCTATTATTACATGACTCAACAATAAATACTTCTTTGTTACAGTAATGTAAAAAAAAAAAGTATTTGCAGTAATATAAAATGCTCCTCCCCCCTGTTGCCATATCTTAAAAAGAAACAGAGTATAAATCTAAAAAATTTAATTACTCAATTTTGAATCTTAAATGCAGGATTACATTATTATAAGTAAACACAAATTTTCATTTATAAAGCATGAAATTTAAATTGGTATATATCTGCATTTAAGTACACTAATAAAAGTATATTTTTTAAAAATGTGTTTTTACTTTTATTTCTGATTTACTTTTGTACAATGTTTACACCAGGTTATTTCATTATAATGATGTGCCCTGCCTGCCTTTTGGTTTAAAAAAAAAAAAAAAAAAAACTTTTTGTTTGTCACCCAAAAAATATTGCCCTTGAAGCCAGGATTAGAAATTAGCAGTTGTTAGTTGCCAAATGCAACTAAAATATTGCATTTGGTGACTACAATATTATATCTAGTCGTCAAATTTGACGCCTAGCTTTTTTTCACTTTAATTTTTTTTTTAAACAAATGCTCTTATTTTGAATTTAGTGCAAGTTTTTCCTCCAGCAAAAGACCTTGAAGAATCCTGTTTTCCGTTAGATATTAGACAGTAACATGTGTTTAAGACAAATCTTGCATTTGTCAATCATCTTAAAGCTGACTTTACTTTAACCAATGACTGACAAAATTGACTTAGGGCTACAGAGAACTACATGTCCTTAAAACACTCACACACCTTGTTCAAAAGCATGGTTTAAAACCAGAGATGAAAGCACTGTGCCACAAATGACTGATTTTCACCTCTAAATTTTAGAAATATTATTCATCTTATTAAAGCTCAGAATTTTGCCATTAAATGAAATGAAGAATAGCCATAAAAGTTTTGTGATAGCAATCAGCATTTTTTGATACAGTGCTTGCATCCCTGTTTAAAACTCTCATGCACCTGCCAATCTAATCAAAGCTAACTTCACTTTAATCAATGACAGATAAAACTGACTTTAAAGCCACATTTCTAAAATTATATTGAAAGATTTCACTACTGAAAAAGCTATTAATTTATGGTACTCCAGTGTAATGCATGGTCAAATTAAGATACCTGATTTTAAAAACTAAATATCATAATTTTAATATTTGTATTGTCTGTTTGTATTGTCTGTTTGTATTGTTAATTTTTGTAGTCATATAAGCTTCATAAAAAGAATCAAATATTTTTCTAGAATCCATATGTTGTCGTTTAATCAGGTTTTACAGTTTTCTAGAAAGCCACTTTTTATTTTGATTTAGTAATTTAGACAGAATATAGTGTTTGATATATACACCCTCCATCTGCCTTAATATATAAAAATGGAAAGTGTGTTATTGTTATGATAGTTACAAAATGAAATGAGAAAATAGGATGCAACATAAAATTGCCTCCATGAAATGCTGTTTGGCACCTAGAAAAAAATTAATTGGTGTCATTTGACACCTTTCTTAAATTTCCCAATTTCTAACCTAACCTTTGATATTAAAAAAAAAAAAGGGTTGCACCTCATTGTTGTGATTTAGAAAACATACCCTTCTATAAGTCTGTAATGTACCATTTTCTTATTCATCATTCCCTTCCAAGTAAATGATTTAAGAATAGTTAATTGTATAATGAATTGAATTCCTGTCTATGCTTTTCTTCCTAACTCTTTGTGTGTTCATCAGTTGCAGCAACAGTTACAACACCAGCAACAGCAGTTGGACCAGGCCACCGCTCAGCAACGGCACCAGCAGCAGTTGGCTCAGGCTCAAGCCAATGCGGCACAGCAACAGCAGCAGCAGCAACAAGGGCTTCAGATGCACCAAGTCAACCCCACCAACAATCCCCAGCTGAGGAGCCTTCTCCAGCAGGTATCATCCAAATCTCACTGTTTCTGTGTACCAGATTTTTTTTTTTTTTTTTTACATCTTCTGTCTCATAGAACACGTGAATGATCACTTCCTTTATTATAACAAGGGGGAACCCGTCAAAATTCGATGAACGAAAACCTTTAAGAAAGAACTGATTCTTTGCTTTATAATTAATCTGTAAAATTAGTTACCGTCAAAAATACATCTTAGATGGGTCAGTCTGATTCTCAAACAAATATTATTTGAAGCTAAAATTAACAAACTAATATAAAACTCAATTATCCAAATAATTAAATGAAATGAAACCGAAATTCACCGGATACATACGATATTTTTGAAATAGTATACACATTTTAATTTCTTTTTTTTTTTTTCAATTTTAAGAGAAAATGGAGTGATTCTGTTGCCACAATTACAAAACTAGTACTAAAAGCTGTAAAAAAAAAAAAAATTAATATCTCAAAAATAAATTGACACAGCTTTCAAACAAATTACATTTAAAAGTACATTTTTTCTTTCTCTATACAACTGTGTAAAAATTATGTGCAATGTTTAGAAGTGCAAAATTTGCAAAGGAAAGTGTTGTCATTCGCAAAATGACATATGTGTTGTTACACACAGATATGTTTGGCCTTTATAATATAGATAAGTAGCGTTAAGAAAGGCTGAATATCATAACTAAAATAGAATTAAGCATGAATTTAAGCATGAATTTTGGTCTTAAAATGTGCTCCGAACTGCTCTTGGTTGAGTTATGGAAATGTTAGTCAGGTTGTCAGACTTCTCTATGAAAGTGATGTTTTGCTGGCAGAAATGGCTGAAAACATTTTTTGCACGAATGACTGCTGGTCAAGTCTGGCCATAAGACGAAATCACTCCATTGTAATTGTTGTGGAGGCGTCTACATATCAGCAGTTATTATCATTAAAAGTAGAGTGAGTGAACTTGAAATATGACACGTCATACACGTAAAAATTTTAAATGTGCAATATTTTGAAGTTGGAACATTTGCAGTTCTGAAAATTTTTTGTAAAACTGAAATTTCATTTAAAATTTGTTTGTGATGAGTCGAGGAATATTGATGTTTAATCCATGTCATACGTAATAGGAGGTGTTCAAAAGTCAGTCTGATTAACTATATCCAATAAAAATGCACATTTTAACCCTTTAACCGTTTGTCTCGGCTTTTTCCGTTTCTAGAAATCTTGTTTAAATGGCTGCAGACAAAAATATTTTGAACGGAATGGTATTTTGAATCATACATAGAAAGAAATGATATTAAATTTATTATAGCATCAAACTGAGATTAATATAAATATCTTACTAATTAATATAAATATCTTACAATTTATAAGCATTTTTCTAAAAATACGTGAAAACCCTTGGACGGTGAAAGGGTTAAACAGTTAAAGTTGTCTATCATTAATCTTTTTTATTGGTTTAGGAATGTTAATGTTTAATGCATGGCATGTGTAATATATGACTTGTTATAATCATCCTAAAAATGATGTACATTATTATGATTCATTTAAATTTACTTAAGTCTTTAAACAGGGTTCATACTCATCAGGGGATTATGGAATTCCTGGGAAAATCAGGGAATAATGTACTGTGTTTACTCATGTATAAGACGCACCCCTATTTTATAAATAAAAATGGCAATTTCTTAAAATCTTGTGTATAACGCGCACCATAAATTTGATACGCTAATGACCAAATGAATTTCAGTAAAATAAAAGTCGAAACAAACATTACATCAGCACAGAAAACAAGACGAAAATGCATTTTTAGACTTCGGGTTGTAAGAGAATGATGGGAAATAGGGATGAGTGATGGTAAAGAGAATTGCTAATTAGGGTTTAGATAATGTCACTAGCTCTGTTGTATAAAAAACTGCAAGGAGTGAAATAAATATGCAGCAATACTTCAATTAAGTAACATTTTCCGAGTTTTAATATCTTCTTTGAATAATTTCTTGTTTCATATGTATATCGTTCGACTGAATCCAACAGTAAAAGATTATTTCGTGTATAAGGTGCACCTAGGAGTTTTGCCCTAATTTTTTGAAGAAAAAGTGCACCTTATACATAAATAAACACGGTAAAAAAAAACTTCCTAAACCCGGCTAAATGAATGGCGATCCTCTCAGAGTTTGAGGATAATGGTAATTGTTTCATGATACTGGTTTAAAACAAACTCTTAATTTCTGACATGAAAAAATGGCACATCCCGTAAAATATATCAGAGGATTCTCAGTAGTTTTTTTTCCTTCGAAAATGAGTATGAACCCTCAGGGCCCAATAATGATTAATTGGGGCCCTGGGCAAAGATAAATTAGGGGGCCCCTTACGAATCATTGCAAGTTTTTTTCAAATAGAACTGGTGGTCACTCATATATTCATATATGTATGTGTAGTGCATAAACATATTTTCGCACTTTGGATATAAATAGAAGAAAATTCTTAGCTCCGTCAACTATAAATCAAATATCTTAATTAATAAAAGTACACCTTTTTTATCTTAGTACAGTACAAAACTTTTTTATATAACTTTAGCAATTTGTTATATTACTTTAAGATGAATTTAATAACTTCACCATATGGAAAAGCTGGAATTAGAAAAAAAAAAGTAAATATTTTATAATTTAATGTAGGGATTGGGGGGGGCCCTTTAGCTCTGGAGCCCATGGGCAAAGTCCCGATTTGCCCATGCGGTAATAAGAGCCTGTGAACCCTGTTAAAATTTGAGTTTTTGAAAATATAATTTTCCCAAATGGTCAATGTAATTTGTTAAATTACAATTATGTTGCTTTTTAATCATTGAAATGAAATTAGTTTTTTTTTTTTTCCTCTCTTCTTTTTGTGTTATGATGTTAATAGTTATTGTGCCTTTTCACAGCAAGCACAGCAGCAGATGCGACGCCAGCAGTCCATGCAAGCCATGATGCAACAACATCCGCAAGGCATGAGGCCGCAACTGCAAGGGAACATGCCTCAGGGGCAACAGCAACAAGCACAACAGCAGCAGCAGTCATGGGACAATTCCGGAATCCTAGACCTCCTGCCACCCTGAACAAAGATCTGAGCTCATTTTTTAGAGCTTTGTAAAGAACTCTTATATTAGGAAAAAGAAATGTACAGATAATTTTTACATTTGTACTCAAATGTTATGTACAAATAAAGTTTTTTTTAAAAAGAGGTTAATCTGAGTGGTTTCATTCAAGCAAATTATGAATGTCTCATTATCATCTGAAAATTAACATCTATATATACCGGGTGATTATAATTAAAGTCCCGATTTTAAAAATCGATAATTTTAAAACTACTGGCCAGAATGACTTGATATTTTAGCAGAACAATCGTAAGGCAATGGAATTTTGTTTGGCGAAGGAAAAAAATAGTTCCAAAATGTGCCGATAGATGGCGCTGTCAGTGTTCCCATTGTCTAGATATATGCAAATTACTAATACGTGACATGTGCACATGAGACTTAGCTGCCATAAAAAAGCAGAGCACCAGCTCTTTGCCTAAATGCTTCATCATGACTCTAACTATGAAGGATCGCGTTCTGCTCTTGAAGCTTTTTTATAAGAACGATGACTGTGCACTTACAGCTATTAGGAAGTTTTGGACATTAAAATTCATTAAATTGGGTCCAATAACCACAAAAGGTCTGCAAAAAACGATTGCTAAATTCGAAGAGACCGGTTCATTTGGCGTTAAACGGAGTAGAGGAAGGAAACCAGTTTCGGCTGCGGCAGCGGAAGATGTGGCTACAGCATTACAAGAACAGACTAGCAGTGATGTTGGAATCAGCAGTGCACGGGGAATTGGCCGAATGCTGGATATGCCGAACAGCACGGTGCGTAAAATCCTACAGAAGATCTTGAGCTGTTATCCATATAAGATAACTCGTGCAGGAGTTGCTACCTGCTGACCTGGAAGCACATCAGTCTTTTGCACTGCAATTTCTTGCCCGGATGGAAGTGGACAACGGATGGCCATGGAACATTCAGTGGTCTGACAAAGCCCACTTTCATTTGCAAGGTTCTGTAAATACGCAAAATTTCAGGATATGGGCGACCGAGAATCCATCCCAGCTACAGCCTCTTCAGTCTGAAAAGCTTACTGTATGGTGCGGAATAATGGCAGCGTTTATCGTTGGTCCGTTTTTCTTCAAGCAGATCAGACCTGCGGGTCCCGTTACCTGCACCGTTACTGGCAAGCAGTATGAAACACTTTTGCGTAACCATGTCCTTCCGGCAGTGTGTGGATCGCACAATATTCATGCAAGATGGCGCTCCTCCGCACATTGCTACTCCTGTGAAGCAGTTACTGAGTGCTAATTTCGGAGATGACAGGATCATAAGCCGTCATTTTCCAACAACGTGGCCACCACATTCTCCCGACTTAAACCCGTGTGATTTCTGGCTTTGGGGGTACCTGAAGAATGTTGTTTACAGCGGGAGGATTCAGAATCTAGCTGACTTGAAGGCAAGCATCACACACCACATCCATTGCATCAGTACAGATACCCTCTGATCTGTTGTGGAGCTTGCCGTTTTGCGCTTCCAATTAGTAGCGGAACAAGGCGGAGGGCATATCGAACAACTTATGCTTTAATCATCGGTAAGGTGTTGATTTCATGAAGCTTTTTTTTTTTTTTTTTTTTTTTTTTTTTTTTGTCATAATCGCTGTTGTCGCTGTATTCTGGTCTTTTCGCTAATAAATCTTTAGTAAATCCCTAAACTCTATTTTTTTTCTTTTGGCTAACAACATTTCTGTGTTTAACGAATACATTTTTGGTCTTTCCTCCTGATATTACCCAGACAGCGCCATCTATCGGCACATTTTGGAACTATATTTTTTCCTTCGCCAAACAAAATTCCATTGCCTTACGATTGTTCTGCTAAAATATCAAGTCATTCTGACGAGTAGTTTTAAAATTATCGATTTTTAAAATCGGGACTTTAATTATAATCACCCAGTATATATATATATCAGGGATGAGATTGACAAAAAAATTAAAAATCTGAAAACTGCGCAAACGACATTTGAGCAATAATACTTATGAATTTCAAGCGGATTAAATATTATAATTACTATTAAAATTTACATATTACTTGAAGAAATGGACTATTTTATCAAAATACAAAAACAAAAGTAAAAAACTAAAGAAAAAATATAAAATTTTCCCAAAAAGTTAATTTGTAAAGTTCCTTTAAAAATTGAAGAAAAATCTGAAATTCAGACTAAAGTCTAAAGAATCTCATCCCTGCATATATTACACTAACATATGTGGCGCAAAAATCATGGTTGTTTATTAATTGTTTAATGGCAATGTCCAAATAAAACACATCTAGTCCGTAGTAAATTGGGTTTATTTTGCAGAACTTCAAAATATTGTTTTTTTTTTTTTTTTTTCTTTATTCTATTGGCTTAAAATATAAATCATGAATTTTAAACATCTCACTTTCAAATTAAAGTTATGTTATTATAAATGAAATGAGTGAAAAGATTATATTATTAAATATATTTTTAATGAAATACAAAAAAAAAAAAAAAAAGGCCACAAGTACAATATTTGCTGATGTGCCAAGTTAGCATAAAAATACCAAATGCTTGATTTATTGGCACAAATGTCATAGATATACCACATTAATGCAATTTTTTTGTGGTGCCAATTTGCCAAAAAAATCATTTTCAATAACAGTTACATCTACATATTTTTAACTCTTTCCTATTATTTTAAAAAGGAAACAATAAAAAGCTTAATTATTAATTAAAGAACAAAACAATTTATATCATTTTAAAAACGAAAATAAAAAGTTTATTAAAGAATAAATAACAATTGCCAGGTGACTCATATACTTCCCTTTTTGTTGCAATTGCACCAATGTGGTGCGTATATGACATCTGCTTGACATTGAAAACTTAGTATGAAATGTTTGGAAAAATTAAATTTTGTATTTGCATATATTTTGTATTTAGAAAATGTTGTGTGTTTCAATAATTTTCTGATAAATTGATAAAAACAGATGTTAAAATTCTGTACTGTTAACATGTATAGGATCAAGAATAAAATGTGATGAAAGTATTATAAAAATTTAGAAATTTTTGAAGCATAAGATGAATTATGTCCTAATTTGATAAATAATATGGATAGACTATTTGGAAGTAGTTTTAATATGTCAAGTATCTAAAGCAGCAAGAAGTGACTTTTTCGGTTTTCTAGAATAAAACTAGTACTAAACCAATCCCAAAACTTTCTTCTATCTCATACGTACATTTTAGTATTTAAAAAAATAGTTACTCATTTTAATGCTTTAATAATTCAATACCATGCAGGAATGAAAGAGTTCCCCCTAAAGGAGGAATTCCACCTTTTTTTAAGCAATTTTGGACATTTTCTGGATTTATGCGAAATTGCAAAGAAAACTTTGTAAGGATAATGAAGAAGGGTAGAAAATTTAATAATGAGACATTTTGTCTATTCAAATCCAATTAATTTGTTCTTGAATTGTTGTACAAAAGAAACATAAAATAGAAAATAAAGTTTTTTTTTTTTTTTTTTTTTTTTACTTTGAAAATTCAAAGTGAAAAGAAATTTCTTTTTTGAATACAATATTTTGTACTATTTATATATACTTTGGGTGTAGATATATATTAACTATTTCTTGATACCTTTTTCGAAATATATTTCTGAAGAAAAGATCAATTTAATAGAGGGATTTTTGAAAATAAAACAGGTGGTAAAGGTTAATAGCTAAATCAATCAAAATAACATTTGTTTTGGAAATTAAATGTCTGTACTTAACATAAGTTGATATGTTATGTTTGGATTTACATCATTAGTATTATTAATGTTTTCTAAGTATTAAAGAAAATAGCAATTATATATGTACAGTAAAGCATCGTTTATACGACGATCACTTATACGACGTTTATATTTATACAGCGTTTTAATGTGGTCCCGATTCATTCCTATTCATTTTAATGTAAAAATATATCTTTTATACGACGCCCAAAATCGTTTATACGTTGATTTTTCGATTTTATGTATGTTTATTTTTGGTTATTTTTCTTGTGTATTTTACGAACGAGCGGAAGTTGGCTGCTATGAATGACACCAAAGAGTGTTTAAATGCCCTCCACATTATAAAAATGTGGGCTGTTCGATTAGTCTGAAAAATCAGCTTACGTGTAACAGATTACACTGGGAGGGATCATTCTTTTTTCGGGGATGGTCAGCTTTCCCGACCTGTTTTAAGTTGCAAATAGACTATCCTTCTAACTGTTATTATCAGTATTGGGACTTTTAGAGTGCCACCCGGGGTTTTTGATCTTTGACTTTAAATGGAAAGGAAATGGTGAACTGTAAATGAGGAACCTTTTGGTGAAACATAAATAAAGGTACTCATATTTAAATTGCTTATTAATCCCCTCCCCACCGTTTTTAAGATTGTTTGTTTATTTCGGTTTGTTTAATTTAAAAATTCATGCAAATCATCACGTTGAACATTAAAATTAAATGAAAACATAATTAATTCTAGTTTTGGAAGTGAAAATCGATTATACGTCATTATCGTTTATACGACGTTTTTCGGTAGTCCCTTCAGCGTCGTATAAACGATGCTCCGATGCTCCATTAAATGTAACGATGTAGTTACATTTAATTTTGTTGTATAAGTAGCTTTTAAAATTACACTTAAATTATAAAAGTTTGGCGCCATGTTATAGATGGAAAAAAATATTCCTCCTTTTTCCTTATTTCCTACTTTCATGCCTGACCATGCCAACTTTTATTTTCATCTTAAATTTCTGCTTCAATCAATTAATCGGAGTGAAAACGAATTTCCGTCTCTGCCAACACCCCCTATAGTCAAAGCCTCCGCACCGATTCAAGATGGCCGATCACAAAGTCCTACTTCCCACAACCATAATATGAGTTTACGCAAGCCCACACTTTGAAAGTTGCAATTCCCGTTACTTTTAAAATTCATAACACCAGTTTTTATTTTCTCATTTAATTAAAAATTCAAATAAAAGTGGATTTCTCTAAGATGTATTTTTAAAAATAATAATCAAGTAAATAATTATCATTCAAATAAATAAATACTGTAATTTAAATACTAAAAATATTAAAAATTAAAAAATAAAATCTTATTTTATTTATTTCCATTAGATTTCCATTTATTCCCTTCGAACCAAATTATTTTTATTGTAGTAAGTTGTTTATATATATATATATATATACAGTGTCTCACATAAGTGATGGGACACTTGTGCTTTACAAAAGGAAACTAATCAAATAAATTAAAAAAACATGTCCACATTTTTTTTGTGGGTGTGTTTCATACTTAAATTTAGTAAAGATTATTACATAACATACATTTTGTCAAAATATTAAAATATTAATTTAATAAAAATACAAATGTTTAGAACGGAGCAAAAAATAGCTCACATAAATGATGGGACACCATTATATATGCAACAAAAATCGTCTGAAATAAGCAATAAAAATATTTTTGGGGGTTTTATTTTTATTTAAAAGCAATTGGTAATAATTTATAAAATCGTCTGCAGTATTTCTCTCCAGTTTGTTTTGGAATTTTTGTGTTTTTTAGCTCTGTGTAGCCATGAATGCTAAACGAAAAGAAACTTCGCCTGAAATTCGAAAATTAGTTATTAATTTGCATATTGAACGTGGAAAATCTATTAGAAAAACTGCTGAAACAGTTAACTTGAGTCGTTCAACAGTTTTCAATATCATTAAACGATATAAAAAGAATCATATGATTCAGAATAAAAGAAGACCTGGTTGACTATCAAAACTAACTGGTAAAGAGTAAAATTATATAATTTAATAAGTATATTCGGATGCAAACTAATAAACTGGAGTTTAGATACAAAGAAAAAAATCATATTAGTTAAAAGACTTGTATTTCTTATTAACATATTATGCATCAACTAGCGGACCCGACAGACGTTGTCCTGTCACCGACAGACATTGTCCTTCCTGGCACCGACACCAGAAAATCAAATAAATGTACTTAAATATAGTAATACGCACGATAAACACTATGATCTTAATTTCTTATTACAATTATGTAAAGAAATTATTTTTCACTCTTCAGTATTTTAGGTAGCTTTCATTACAAAAAGTAAAAAGCTACCTATTGCAGCCGTCCGGAGGAAAGCACTTCCGGAAAATTTTGGTATATTTTCACCGATCATGACCCCCAGACCCCAAAACCACCCTCCGTTCAAATGTTGACATATATATATATATATATATATATATATATAACCATATATATATATATATATCTGATTTTTGTCATGCGATAACTAACGTATTTATGAACCGATTTGAATGAAACTTGGTATGTACATAGTACATACAAATGTCTCGACCGAGTTCGTTGGTCAGCATCATCCGCCATTTTGTTTCAAAATGGCGGCCATTTTAAATTTTTTAAAAAATTTAAAATTTAAAATTAAATGCGAAAAAATTAAAAGTTGAAAAATATTTTCCTTTTACGTGTTAGAACTTAAAACAAAGATTCCAGAACATTTTTTATTTTGTCTATATCTTAAAAAATGATTGAGTTATAGCACTTTGAATTTTTCTTATGGCTGACATTTTGAAACGATCTGATTTTTGTCACGTGATAACACGCGTATTTATGAATCGATTTCAATGAAACTTGGTATGTACATAGTGCATACAAATGTCTCGACCGAGTTCGTTGGCCAGCTTCATCCGCCATCTTGTTTCAAAATGGTGGCCATTTTAAATTTTTAAAAAATTTTAAAATTTAAAATTAAATGCAAAAAAAAAATCAAAATTTGAAAATATTTTTCTTTTACGTGTTAGAACTTAAAACAACGATTCCAGAACACTTTTTATTTTGTCTATATCTTACAAAATGATTGAGTTATAGCACTTTGAATTTTTCTTATGTTTGACATTTTGAAACGATCTGATTTTTGTCACGTGATAACACGCGTATTTATGAACCGATTTCAATGAAACTTGGTATGTACATAGTGCATACAAATGTCTCGACCGAGTTCGTTGGCCAGCATCATCCGCCATCTTGTTTCAAAATGGTGGCCATTTTAAAATTTAAAAAAAATTTAAAATTTAAAATTAAATGCGAAAAAATTAAAAATTGAAAAATATTTTTCTTTTACGTGTTAGAACTTAAAACAACGATTCCAGAACTCTTTTTATTTTGTCTATATATTAAAAAATGACTGAGTTATAGCACTTTCAATTTTGCTTATGGCTGACATTTTGAAACGGTCTGATCTGAACGATCCACAATGTTGCTTTAAAATGGCATACACTTTATGATATCGTGGAATTTGGTGACTCTCTAAATCGCTTAAAATAAAACCAGGTTGAATAAAAGATGACTAATTTCTAAAAATTCCTATTAATATTCAGTCTTGACAAAAACTAGTTTCAATCTTATAAAATCACTAATTTTATAAGATTATTGAGTACTATTATGACTAATTTGAGCTTAGTATTTTTGAAAAATGTAACTTACCTTAAAATAAATAAATAAATATATAAGTATAAGAAAGCTACCTCTTCCTCCCGGCATTGCCGGAAGGACTTTTTTGAAGTCGGTTCAATTTTTGATAGAAAAGTTTATTTTTCTCTTTTTAATTAAAAGTTAACGATTTTCTGAAGTCAGTTAATCAAAATTATAATACAGGCTATATTACTGTAAAGCATACACGTTTGAAAGCAGCGGGGTTCGAACACGCGATCTCTTCTTCGAGAAGCAGAGCTTATAACTGGCGCCTTAGACCGCTTGGGCATTCCGTCCGCACTTTATTCATCGAATTTATTCAGCACTTTTAATTAGCGAAAAATCACTAACTATTAGTTTTTGCCTAGTTACTAAAAAAGTACTGAATCAATTTCGATGAAATGTGAATCTAAACCATTCTCGAATCTACTGGAATGCACACACAAAACTTCATCAAAATCGGTCCAGTCGTTTAGGAGGAGTTCAATTACATACACACGCACAGAAGATTTTTATATATAAAGATAAAGATGAGCGTTGAAATTTTCAGGTTTTTGCGCTGAAGGCATCGCCAAATAAGGAAAATGTGAATTATCTCACGAACTATACTGGATTTAAAGAATTTGCTTAGTACCATTCGATTCAGAATGAAAAAATGCACTAAAATATGTTATCTGTTGAAAAATAACTACAAAAGCTTATTTTTATGGAATTTTTTAAAAGTTCGTTCTTTTTTCTACTCATCTTATGGATGGAATTTTCAAAAATCCATTTTTAGCGGTACTCGATGTTATAAGAAGTATTTTTAATCCAATTTTCAAGATTTTTGGTTCGGTAGATTTTTTTTTTTTTTTTTTTTTTTTTTTTTTTTTTTTTTTTTTTGCTCTGATTAATACGAAACCCCGACTTTCTTTAATATATATAGCACTTTTAATTAGCGAAAAATCACTAATTATTAGTTTTTGCCTAATTACTAAAAAAGTACTGAATCAATTTCGACGAAATGTGAATCTAAACCATTCTCGAATCCACTGGAACGCACACACAAAATTTCATTAAAATCGGTCCAGTTGTTTAGGAGGAGTTCAGTTACATACACACGCACAGAAGATTTTTATATATAAAGATAATAACAAAGTCCTGTGTGGAAATACTGAAGGTTAAAATAAACTAATAAAAATATCTTATTATTTAAAACAAAATACTAATTCAAAGTATGGGTAAATGATTCAAAGCTACTGTTGTAATACACGTGTGACTTGAAAATTAAATTGATAATCATTAATCTTACAAATATATAAGACAGAAATTATATTTAAAGCCTTGCTATTAAAACAATGACATAAGGAAACAAAAATAACACTTACTACTTTTAGTCTTTAAAATATCCAAATTACTTTATTAAAGCACAACAAATCATACAACAAAAAATGGCGAGATGCGAACACGAAGCAGAAACATGCACTACTGCTGGTACAGGGGAAATCACTTCGGACCTCCCTTTGGTCTTCGGACTAAAGGGTCGGCCATATTGGCATTTTTGGATTTTTCTGTGAAGGCCTTGACTATAGAGGGTGTTGTCCCTGCACGAGCCGATAGACAATAGAATGAAAAGCGGATTTTTTTAACCATTTGAAAAATGGTTGTTGTTTTCGGGAGAATGGACCCGATGATGTTACCACTTTTGAATGATGTTACCACTTTTGAATTTAAATTTAATTCTTTATTTTTAGAAGAATTTTTATTTGAATTTAAATTAAATTCTTTACTTTTAGAAGAATTTTTATTTGAATAGTAAATTAAAATGGTTAAAATCATTGTAATAAAGGAGAAAACTAACAAATTTAAAAATGGGTAGACGGAAATTAACAGATACGGAAAAAGCCGAAGCCAAAGAAATGAATGAACGTGAATATCGCATTCAATGATATTAAACACAATACGCGTACTTAAACAATCATAAAGTGATTTTTATTTCTTCTTTTGCTATTTAAAATAAAAATTTAGTCAACATGTATAAGTTGCTTATTAGTTTGGCGATTCGTATCATTTGGCGAAATTGGTCGACGGGATAACTGAGTAATACTGTATTTGGTTTGGCGCAAAAACGTCTTTCAATGCAGAAAATGATAAAATCAAAAGATTATTGAGCCGCTGAAAACCAATTACGTGTTGAAAGGCGATCACGAAAAAGGAAGCAATTTAATGCCGAACCGATTAATTGTAAAACATCATGTCGCCAGGGCGACCAATCCACTAGCCATGGCGTTTTACTATCGGTCGGTTCTAACCAGGAAAATTTGAGTGCCAATAGTGATTCTAACAAGCCGGAAAATGTTATAGCTATTACTCTTGATTTTCCACCACCTAAAAAGAAAACTAAAAAGCAATCGGCTTGGGAAAAACTGGGAAAAAACTTTTTTGATTCGATGTCTGATGGACCCATTCACAGATGCATGTGCTGCGATCGATTTTGGTTTAAAACCTCCATCACCAAAATTCTGCTCTGTAAAATCAAACAATATATGCCAAAGTCTTACAAGTATAACAGTATATGCCAAAGCTGTATTTTAATAATGATTACTTTTGCACCAACAATGTTAAATAGTTTGAAATGTTTCTTTCGTCGCCAACTTTTATGCTTGGCGACAATAGAGTGATATAACTTAAACGAACCGTACCTTCAAATTGCAGCATGTATAAAGTCATTTATAGCAGTGGCACGGATAATACACAATAAAACAACTGGTATTTAGCTTAAAATGATAGATGAATGTATCGAGTGAAACATTTTTCAAATGGTTGGGGTAATTTCTTAAATTACAATTTTTTTTTTTTTTTTTTTAATTCAGGGAGGACCTACTTGCCTTACCAAAAAAAAATCATATACAAAAAAATTAGTTCAGTTCTAGAACTTGCACTTTTATGTGGTGCAATATTGAAAATGGCATAAAAATCGCTATTGCAGCGCCCCATTCCGGCGTATTTTTTTAAGATTCAGGGCAATCCAACTAGCCATAATCATACACTTACACAAAAAATTTCGTTCAATTCGATGCATAACTTTATATACTTTTGGTCGGTACAATATTGAAGATGGCACAAAAATCGCGATTGCAGCGCCCCCTTCCGGCGGATTATTTTCAAATTCAGGGAGGACAAACTAGCCATAGTCATACATTTACACAAAAAATTTGGTTGAATTCGATGTATAACTACATATACTTTTTGTCGGTACAATATTGAAAATGGCATAAAAATCGCGATTGCAGCACCCCCTTCCGACGGATTTTTTTTTTCAAATTCAGGGAGGACCAACTAGCCATAGTCACACACATACACAAAAAATTTGGTTCAATTCGATGCATAACTTCATATACTTTTGGTCGGTACAATAATGAAAATGGCACAAAAATCGCGATTGCAGCGCCCCCTTCCGACGGATTTTTTTCAAATTCAGGGAGGACCAACTAGCCATAGTCACACACATACACAAAAAATTTGGTTCAATTCGATGCATAACTTCATATACTTTTGGTCGGTACAATAAAGAAAATGGCACAAAAATCGCGCTTGCAGCGCCCCCTTCTGGCGTAAGATTTCAAAACTGAAGGAGGACCTGCTTGCTACATCCAAAAATATTCACAAGAAATTTGGTTCAATTCAATGTATAACTTCATACACTTTTTGATGGTAGAATGGCGACATACAGACATTTTCTAAAAACGTTTTTTTTTTATCTCTGTCCCCTAAAATGTATAAATCCGTTGAAAAAAAATTTGATTACAATACTTTCTTCTATTGAAGATAGAAGAAGGTAAAAATGTATACTATTTGTTGTAAGATTTGTAAAGACATTCAAACTTTTAAAAATAGTTAAAGTGTGGCTATATAGTTAATATCTTGTAACAATATATAGACAATGTATTTCAAAGTTGAAAATTTGCGTAAAAAATTCGTCTTTTCTTAAAAATTGATATTTATTTTTGCTTAATTAATGATATTTCTTAAGTACAAAAAAAAAACTTTTATTTTATGGAAGAATAGAAATAGAGGAGTCTAATGATTCTTGTCTGCTTGAAGTGAAGTGGTGCATAAGCCAAAAAATAATACCACTAGTGGTTGACTCATAGCTTTATCATTGTTTTTTCCTGCTCCCACTCCTCCTTATTCTGATACCTCTGATTGAAGGGCAAACACAATAATAAACCTACGAGTGAACCATAAGTCTTTGAACTATTATAGTGAATCAAAATGTAGGTCAATAATTATATAAAACACAAAACAAAAAAATTTCTAAAAAAAAAAAACTAAATTTTTATTAATTCAAAACTTTTATTGCAATTGAAATTTTCTTGCGAAAATGTTTCGGAAAATTTCAAAACTTCAACAATAACTTGTTGAGAATGGAACAAAATATGATCCTTACCTGATGAGAAATCTGAAATTTAAATGGGAAATCTAGCTCCAACTTTTCCTAATATGGAAATTCATAAACAAAAGCTTGTTATTACAACCAGTCCAGTTCAGTGTTCTCGCTGTCGCTCGCCAATACGCCAAATTGCGACTAAATGCTTCATTTGGCTAGTAAACAAGCGATTATATTCGCCAAATTGCTAGTGCTCAATTTTTGCTTTTTTGTTTTTCATATATATGCAAATATATTTAATCTATACATATTTTTTATGTTTGTAGCGGATAGTTGAAATTAGATTAACAATCGCTGTCACAGTTATAAAAACTTGGGTTATTTTAGAACATATTAAAAAAAAAGAAATACATTAAAAAATGAAAAGTTTTTTTTTCTTTTTTGTGCTGCACGGCGAATTTATTTTGCTAATACTTTTCTCATTTGGCGAACGTTTTTTTTATTTAATTAGCCAAATTACTAACGTTGGTCAAATGTCAGCGAGAACACTAGTCCAGTATCAATAATTTTTTCTGTCATCAACCAAGAGCGCCCATATGATGAATTTTAGGGGGAGGGAGCTGAGGAATATCTCAACTTCCCCCAAAGCTATCACATATTTTTATAAATATTTAAGGTACTTTGCGTTTTTTTTGCAATTTTTGAGTACCCCCCCCCCCCCCCCCGACGACTTTTTTGATGAAATATGCGTTTTTCGCGATCCTTTTAGGAAATGTGTGCTTTTTATGATTTTCTGATGAAGTTTATCTTTCTTTCCCAATTTTTTGACAAAAAGTGCTTTTTTGCAATTTTTTGGTGAAATTTGGATTTTTTTCATGATTTTTGAACAAAATTGGTGTTTTTTCACGATAGTTTGACGAAATTTGTGTTTTTCCCACAATTTTCGGTTTTTTCTATGCTTTTTGAACGAAATCACAGATCTTTTTTGCAATTCTTTGACAAAATTAGAGATCTTTTCGCGATTCTCTGATGAAATTTGTATTTTTTTCCGCAATTTTTTGATAAAATGCGCATTTCTCTCGCTCTTGTTTGACAACATTTGCGTTTATATGCATTTCTTTGGCAAAATTGAAATTTTTCCTGTGATCCTTGAACAAAATTCGCGCGTTCTTTGTGATCGTCACTGGCATGAGTGTACTAAATGACCTTTCTGTAGTGAAATTTTTTTGGCAGAAATAGGGAAAGTAGCTTCTGCGATTAGATCATTTACCATGACATTCTAACCAGTTCTTGCTTTTCCACAAATCAAGCCATATTCTTGCTACCAACTTCAAATTCCCAGTTATATAAAATTGAGATAATTTCATGATTTCTTTTGGAAAAACTTTTTTCCATATTTTTCATCAGATAGGAATAGAGATGTAAATTTTCCGGAAAAATATAAGTGGCGGAAAAAAACTGGTTTTTTACCGGTTTTTTTCGGAAAAATTGGAAAAATTGATTTTTTATGATTATTTCTCCCAAATAAATTACATTTTCTTAGAGAATATTAAATAATAAACATTTTTTTCCCATTTATTTGTATTAAATGAAAATTATTTTCACTTTATATTACAAAATAAAAAGAAAGTAGCAAAGCCTGCTTTTAAATTTTAGTTTCTTTTCCACAGCCTAAGAATTTTTAAAACACTAATTGTTTGTTATATCATATCTCTGTTGAAATGATTTTTCAGTTACATGTTTAACTACCAATTGATCTAATGTAAGAACCTGAGCCCATATGTCTGCAGTTTGGAATGAAATAAATTATGCATTCCATTTACATAAGTATAGATTTTAAGTAAATGATACTAGTTTAAAAAAATTGTTGCAGTTTTGTCATTATTATCAATATCAGTATTAAAAAAATTCCATTGTTTGTTTAAAAATATATATATTTTTACATTATTACACTTTTTTCTTACAATTGTAATTTTATTTCCTTTAAAAAATATGTTTAGTTTTGGTATAGCTTTCCAATCTCAACTCAAAGTTTTGATTTAGTTTTATAATCTAAATTCAATCAAAACTAAGTTTTTGTTTGGCTTACTCAGGCCTGCAACTAAAAAATAGCATAGGATTTATTGACTGGTAAATTTTTACTCACTGAAATCAGAAAAATATTTTTTTTAAAGTTTAATTAAACGTAATTTTTTTCTTTTTATCCTGAAATCTGGTATTCTATTCTTGAGTAAGAAACCATATTCAATAATGTTTCCATATGGTAATTTCATACTTCTAAGAATGGAACTCAAAAGTTATGAAAATAGAACACTACAAATAGAAAATGCTCATGAGGAATTAACAAAGGCATACAGAACTTATTACACAGCAATTACATACAGAGATAAATTTCTAGTTTGTTTTAAAAAACTACAAAAATTCAAAGTTTAATCAAAAGGGAATGTATAATTTGGAACATAGTTACTTGTAATAAAATATGGGGTTTTTTTTCATCGCAGTTGTACATTTCTAATGCAAACTGCCTATGTTTTTGCGACATTACTGTACATTATTGAAGTAAAATGGAGGTCAATTTTTGATTCAATACCTTGAAAAAACATTCAATTAATCAGCTATAACGAAATCTTAAAAAATGCAGCATAGTAGTGCCACCTATAGGGCAGTTTACACCAAAAACTAAACAATCTTAATATATATCACGAACTGTCTGAATCTGTAGTTTGATAAAAAATCGTCCTTGAGATAGAACTATTGCGATAATCATGAATAATGCAGCATAGCAGCGTCATCTGTTGAGCGATTTACACCAAAAAGTAATGTACACAAAGTTATATCAAAGATTAACTTAATCTGAAGTTTTATGAAAATACATACATTAATTCTTGAGATAGAACTATTGTGGAAATTATGAATAATGCAGCATAGTAGCGCCATCAGTTGTGCGATATACACTAATAACTAAACATCTCGAGTGTATATCAGGGTGTAACTGAATCTAAAGTTTTGTGAAATTATGTGCATCAGTTCTTGAGATCGAATGCCCATAAAATTTTTGTCCCATACAAACTCACAGTGTGACAGATATTTTCCAAAAACTATCAAATCATGTTCAGGACCTTCTAAAATATTTAAATACACCAAAAACTGGAAGTCAAAATTTTCATTTCATTTTCATCCATCATCATCATTTTTCATTTTCATCTTTTCTTCTTGAAAAGATAGAAAAAAAAATTATAAATGCATGCTTCAAATTTTATATTAATTTTTTAATTTTGCCATTTCTATTAATCGGCATATTATTGAAATAATTTTGCACATGAATTAATTTTTAAAAAAAAAGAAGTTGCATTTAATTATACATCTAGATTTTTAGCGCTTTCCAACAAAGTTGAAAAGTGCTTATGCATTCGGTTTGTCTGGACGTCTGTCCGTCTGTCCGGGCTCTAACTCCCGTAAATATACTCGGATTGCTATGAAATTTTTATACGTTATTGAGGTTTACCCTAGCACGAACCCTATTGAAAATGAAGTATCTACCATGATTAGTTTATCTACAGAGAGAATCAAAAGTTTCCCATTACATTACGGCCTATGGGGAAAAATCATTAATATACTCGGATTGCCATGAAATTTTAGGACGTTATTGACGTTTACCCTAGCACAAGTCCTATCGAAAATGAAGTTTCTACCATGATTAGTTTATCTACAGGGCGAATCAAAAGTTTTGCATTACATTACGGCCTATGGGGAAAAATCGTTAATATACTCGGATTGCCATGAAATTTTAGGACGTTATTTACGTTTACCCTAGCGCAAGTCCTATCGAAAATGAAGTTTCTACCATGATTAGTTTATCTACAGGGCGAATCAAAAGTTTCCCATTACATTACGGCCTATATGGAAAAATCGTTTCAAAGGAATTTTAAAGATGTTATATACTGTCAAACATATTAAAATATGCATTCTATAAAATATAAGGTGAAAATGTAGCTATTATTCATTTACAGGGCCACACAAAAGAATTCCATTAGATAATGGTAAAAGGGGGAATTGTGTGTGACATATTTTAAATATATTAAGCTGTTTCATGTATAATAAAATTGATATATGTCACTGAAGCTTAATATAAATTATACGCCACTGTCTTGCATAATATGAAGCACATAGCATTTACAGGGCCATACAAAAGATTTCAAATAGTATATTCTTTCCGAAGTACCGTATATGTGTCCGATGATGGCTGATGGAGGGATGAAATGCATTTTAATTATGATATGCGCGTTTATATTTCGCTAAATATATGCACATTATATAGTGTGTATAAATGTTATAGTTGATATACAGGGCTATCCAAAAGAGCTCACCAACGTTACTGAATATGAGCGTAAATTATTTAAACGTGGTTCTTAAATAAGTTATGCATTTTTACGCTGAGCTTCATTCAATTTACTGAGAAATGTTTGCAGAATATAGATAAAAGGATATACAGGGCCCCGCAAAGAATTCGGTACATGGACGCCTATGAATGATGATTTATGAGAATGTGATTTCAGTTGTTTTAAAAGTGTTTTAGTTTACAATAAATTTTAGCCTAATGCTGACGTGTAATAAAGGTACAATGTAAACTACAGGGCTGAACAAAAGTATTCAAGTATGTTTCCATCTAATAGTATGAATTGCTGAAAAAGAAATTTCAAGCTACTGGGTATTTTCTTGCTAAGCTAAATTTTCCCATTATATGAACTGGCATATGAAATACAGGGCTGTTCTAATGTACTGGAATACATATTTGGGTATATTTGGCAATACACTATTATTTCCCTAAATAACAAAGTTTTTTTAAAGATTTCATTAAGTGTTGGAAAGTGCTTCATAATCTATGCTTAATGCATGATTTTTCTTACTTGTTTTCATGTAATCCTGTTTTTGCGAAATTGTGAATTTTTTGTATATATACTTATACAAAATATACACTATATTGCCATTGATTATGGGACACTTGCGATTTTAGACATTTTACTAAATATCTAGAAAAATATATGAGGAATCATCTCGAAACTCTTAATGTATAAATATAAAAGTATAAGTCATACATCTCCGTGAAGATTTTTTTCCGAAACTCCAAAGGGGGCCGTCAGCAAATTAAAAAAGAATGAATATCTTTTGAATAACCCTGTCAAAACTAATGTAGCAAAAGTGCTCAAACTCTAGATTGTAATTGAATGCCTTATTGTAATACGCCTTGTTCATTTTTATGCAAATAGCATGCATACTCGCGGAGTAATTAAGGTTTTTATAAAAATGATCCCAAATTTTTCCAAGTTTTTTCCTTATAATTTTCAGAGTTCTTAATATAAAATATTATTTTTTTCAGAAAATATGACAAACAACATTGCACACAGTACCCTGTAATCAGAATTAAAAAATAATGAAAATTGTATAAAAAATGAGTTGGTTTACTAAATAATTTTTTTCTGCGCATGCGTCAACGATATCAAAATTTTATTTGCATATTATGTTAGCTAAATGTATAGAGCAACTTTTGTGAAAGTCACAAAATCATAACTTGAAAATTCTGATAATAATCGTCAATTGAATAAGTCGAAAATCCGTTATTCTCAAAATGAAGCAAAAACAAGAGGGGTTGTATCCATATATTCATTGATTAGTGTCAATATAGAATACACAATATGGGATGTACTACTGCATTTGGATAAAATCCCTCATTTTTTTGCTTCATTTTGGAAACAACGGATTTTGTCCTTTTTCTATAGACGATTACTTTCAGAATTTTCAAGCTATGATTTTGAGACTTTTACAAAAGTTGCTCTACACATTTAGCTAACATAATATGGAAATGAAATTTTGATATCTTTGACGCATGCGCAGTAAAAAATTATATAGTAAACCTACTCATTTTTCATACAATTTTTATTATTTTTTAATTCTGATTACAGGGTACTGTGTGCAATCTTGTTTGTCATATTTTCTGAAAAAAATATTATTTTATATTAAGAACTCTAAAAATTATAATGGAAAAACTTGGAAAAATTTGGGACCATTTTTATAAAAACCTTAATTACTCTGCGAGTGTGCATGCTATTTGAATAAAAATGAACACAGTGTATTACAATAAGGCATTCAATCATAATCTAGAGTTTGAGCGCTTTTGCTACATTAGTTTTGACAGGGTTATTCAAAAGATATTCATTCTTTTTTAATTTGTTGACGGTCCCCTATAGCGTTTTAGTAAAAAATCTTCACGGGGATGTATGACGTATACTATTATATTTATACACTAAGAGTTTCGAGATGATTCCTCATGTATTGTTCTAAATATTTAGTAAAATGTCTAAAATCGCAAGTGTCCCATAATCAATGGCAATATAGTGTATTCAGAATTTGTGAATAAGAAATTATTACTATTTTTAGAGTCCTATTTAGACATTTTTAATAAGGTTATTTATGCATATACACTATATTGCCATTGATTATGGGACACTTGCGATTTTAGACATTTTACTAAATATCTAGAAAAATACATGTGGAATCATCTCGAAACTCTTAGTGTATAAATATAATAGTATACGTCATACATCTCCGTGAAGATTTTTTACCGAAACTCCATAGGGGACCGTCAATAAATTAAAAAAGAATGAATATCTTTTGAATAACCCTGTCAAAACTAATGTAGCAAAAGCGCTCAAACTCTAGATTATGATTGAATGCCTTATTGTAATACACTGTGTTCATTTTTATGCAAATAGCATGCATACTCTCAGAGTAATTAAGGTTTTTATAAAAATGGTCCAAATTTTTCCAAGTTTTTTTCCTTATAATTTTCAGAGTTCTTAATATAAAATAATATTTTTTTCAGAAAATATGACAAACAACATTGCACACAGTACCCTGTAATCAGAATTAAAAAATAATGAAAATTGTATACAAAATGAGTTGGTTTACTAAATAATTTTTTACTGCGCATGCGTCAACGATATCAAAATTTCATTTGCATATTATGTTAGCTAAATGTATAGAGCAACTTTTGTGAAAGTCACAAAATCATAACTTGAAAATTCAGAAAATAATCGTCAATTGAATAAGTTGAAAATCCGTTATTCTCAAAATGAAGCAAAGACAAGAGGGGTTGTATCCATATATTCATTGATTAGTGTCAATGTAGAATACACAATACGGGATGTTACGACTACTTCTGGATAAAATCCCTCATTTTTTTGCTTCATTTTGGAAACAACGGATTTTGTCCTTTTTCTATAGACGATTACTTTCAGAATTTTCAAGCTATAATTTTGAGACCTTTACAAAAGTTGCTCTATACATTTAGCTAACATAATATGCAAATGAAATTTTGATATCTTTGACGCATGCGCAGTAAAAAATTATTTAGTAAACCTACTCGTTTTTCATACAATTTTTACTATTTTTTTAATCTGATTACAGGATACTGTGTGCAATGTTGTTTGTCATATTTTCTGAAAAAAATATTATTTTATATTAAGAACTCTGAAAATTATAAGGGAAAAACTTAGAAAAATTTAGGGCCATTTTTATAAAAACCTTAATTACTCTGCGAGTATGCATGCTATTTGCATAAAAATTAACACAGTGTATTACAATAAGGCATTCAATCATAATCTAGAGTTTGAGCGCTTTTGCTACATTATTTTTGACAGGGTTATTCAAAAGATATTCATTCTTTTTTAATTTGTTGACGGTCCCCTATGGAGTTTCGGTAAAAAATCTTCACGGAGATGTATGACGTATACTATTATATTTATACACTAAGAGTTTCGAGATGATTCCTCATGTATTTTTATAGATATTTAGTAAAATGTCTAAAGTCGCAAGTGTCCCATAATCAATGGCAATATAGTGTATACAACTTGATAAGATTCAGCTGCTATATGGCATGAGACTTTTTTTTCTTCGATCACTGCATTTGCGAAAGATTCAATTTGTAGATTAAACTTTTTTCTGAAATGTCTATTTTCAAGAGAAATTTTGCGAAGGGTCTTGTGTTTCAAACAAGAAAAAAATGTGAAGGATCTTTTCAAGTCTTCTCAAACAGATTTCTGCTCAGAGATCAGATTACCCACATTAAAGTTTTCATGTGGGACACTCAACATAAAAATAAATAAAATAAAAAGTATGAAATGTAGCTATTACAAAATTTTCACTATGTTGTTTCATAAATGAAATTTCAATTTTTCCAGTTCGGAAAAATTGAAAAATAAGCCTTCGGAAAAAAACCGGTTTTTTTCCCAATTTTTCCGGTTTTTTTCCGAGCATTCCCATCTCTAGATAGGAATGAAATAAAATCGCTTTTAATGACGTTTCATTTCGATTTATAAACCTTGACTCAAGGGATATAATTAGAGTCTTTAAATATGTATAAAAAAGGGTGCTCTTTAATGTTTTAGAGGAGTGACCTTATGACGGTTCCAACGATGATATTATCTACTAAACGATCTTCACATTTTGATATTGATTCTTTAAAATTTCAATTTTCTTTAGCTCCATGAAAAATACTGAAAAATTCTTCAGATTTTATCTGTGCAAAAGAAAATCTCAAAAAGTTTCTGTCGGTGCTAATAAACCTAATGCAAATCTTAATCTACAGAATGCAATTTATTTACAACTGGCTCTAGATAAAAAGAATATGTAGAAACTATTTTGAGACATACAACAATCACTATGTTGTAGCATCTACATTAAAGACTTGTGAGCGTATTTCTTGTTTTATGTTCGTACCATTGTTTAGAATGAGATTACAGATTTTCTTTGACAGTGGCAAAATGATTAGAAAAATATGGTATGGACTTATTACTTTTCTGACCGCATTTTTTCACATACACCAGGAATACTTGAAAAAAAATTCTTATTACTCATTTTACTGCTTTGTGCTTCTTATCTCTAGAACTTGATGGAGATCATTTACAATTTACAACTAAATTCAAACAATGGTATGCTCAATATTTATTTTACTTCTAAAAAGCAAAAATTTAATGATATTTATAAGAATTATTAGATTTTAAGTCGACCAAAATTATTTCGTCTTGTTCTGCTCTGAAATCTGCATCTAATTTCTCAGCGGTTTGTTCACGAAAAATCAGTTTTACCACCTATGAAAATGGGTCGTGACCGTGACTGTAACGAAATCCTTCCTTATGCAGAAAAAGTATTATACTCTAGTAGGAAAAAAAGCACACAGTAACATCTGCTAATACACTATATGGCCATTGATTATTGGACACTTGAGATTTTAGACATTTTACTAAATATCTAGAAAAATACATGAGGAATCATCTCGAAGCTCTTAGTGTATAAATATAATAGTATACGTCATACATCTCCGTGAATATTTTTTACCGAAACTCCATAGGGGACCGTCAACATATTAAAAAATAATGAATATCTTTTGAATAACCCTGTCAAAACTAATGTAGCAAAAGTGCTCAAACTCTAGATTATGATTGAATGCTTTATTGTAATACACTGTGTTCATTTTTATGCAAATAGCATGCATACTCGCAGAGTAATTAAGGTTTTTATAAAAATGGTCCCAAGTTTTTCCAAGTTTTTCCTTATAATTTTCAGAGTTCTTAATATAAAATAATATATTTTTTTTTCAGAAAACATAACAAACAACATTGCACCTCTTTAAACGGAAAACTGTTTAAAACGGAAATTTCTTACGATGCCTTCTTTAAAAGATCAAGTTAGAATTTTCATATCTTGCAACTGATTTATATTTTTAAAAAGTGTAGCAAACTCAAAATCTAGGGGGGGGGCTCAAGCCCCATCTTGTTCCCCCGTATGGGCTTCCATGTCATCAACTAACTGAATTTTGAAAGTAACATTAAAAGTTTTCTCGTGCTCTTTTCATTTGTGATACATCGAATTTGGCTAAATTTCATGTTTACCATATGATTTGTAAAAGATGACGATTGATGTTTTTTCACGATTTAAAGTTAACAGAATATTTGAAAGATTGCACATGAAAATTGTCAAAGAAGTGTTGCTCCAGCACTCAATGCTTCCAGCAGTGTGCAAGTGTGCAAAATATGTTAAAGTTGCATTTATTTATCTTATTTGGAGGCTGAATAACTAAAAACAATTGGAAACCAGTCAGATGTGTCAATCCCAAAACTTTCTTTTATCTTATGCATGTTAATACATCAAAATTCGCTGCCACAGCGCCAAAATTAAATGAGAATTCCGTGCATTAATTCGTGAGATAGAGTACCAACAAAATTTGTGTCACATACATATAGGCTGAGAGACTCGCAGACAGATAGACTTTCTGTAAAATCACGTTTTTCAGATTCTCTGATTCCTAAAATGTGTGGATCCTTCAACAATTGGAATTCGAAAAATTTCACGAATCCTATGGTTTGTTTTCGTAAAGATAAAAGAAAGTAAAACTGAAGGTACCTTCGGTAGTTGAAAAGTTAATAAAAAGTACTTTTAAGCCGCTATCAGATTCACCAACATTTAGTAAGACTTTTGAGCCAACACACGATTTCCTCCAACTTTTCGGGAAATATTCTCCCAACATCCAGTGTAATAGCAAACTGCAATGTCCCCCAGACTTTTTTCCACACGTTCAAAAAAGTCTGGCCTAGGTTAGATTTTTCATCCAACATCGAACGTTTCAACGAATCAGAGATAAGCGATTGATACGAGTAGGCGATAAATATTAACGCCTGGCATGAGTAGAAACTGGTTTTACGGCTTTTCCTCCAAATTTTTCAAAGACAATTGCAAACCTTTGTCCCCCTTTGAACGGAAAAATGTTGGAGTTAAAATCCGCTAAAAAGTTTGTCTCACCTAAAGTCAGTGAGTCTAATAGCAGCTTTAGTTACGCTGCGGTGGAGCGTTTTCTTTTGACTCGGAGTATCCGCCTAATAGCTGGGGCTTTATCAAATGCACGTTAGCTAGAATATTTAAAGTGAAAAAATAAATTGGTTATTTGAGACTCTCTTAGTTCGAATGCCACTTCATTTGTATTGGACCAAATTGCCCGAATTGTACTCAGTGACTGTTTATTTTGTGTGAATCTTTCTACCAATCATCGATCGTATTTATGAATATTAAAGTACATTTAGTCGCTAATAATTTTCCATTACAAGTAATTTTCTCAACTTTTTACATCCTTATTAAATCAAGAGAAAGAAACACACATTATTCAACACAATTTAAAAATCTCCTTAACAGAAGAAGCATATAAAATAAGTAAATTTTTATATTATTGGCATTTTAAATTTCTGTAATATACACGAATGAAATTGAAGTGGCATTCTTAAGCCTCATCACCACGTCAAGGTGGAGTCTCGTCGATGAGGCCCCCCTCCCCCCAATAGCAGAGATGGACAATTGACTCAACTGTTAATATGTCATTATTTTTTGACAAAAAATCACGTCAAATTTAGGACAAATCGTTTTTAAAAATTAACTATCTTTAAAACGCATCAAACAATGTTGTATCATTGACATGAAATATCCTCTGAACTTTACTAAAGCAGCCTAATCGTCTTTTTGCTTTAGTTCGTTAAATTATTCTTATTTATGCCACTAAAGAGCGACATTTCTTTGTCAATAATTGGCAATTGTTTGAATTCTTTTTAATGAAAAAGACTTGCCATAAATATATTACATGGATTAAAAGTACAATTAATTTAATAAAATTTAACTTCAGAGGACCACTCGTAGCTAACAGTCCGTTTCAATCTCTTTGTCCTAATTGTTAACTTGGAAGGAAATAGAAGATTATCCTTAAAAACTAGCTTGAAATGAAAAAAAAGAGAAAAAAGTTGATGAATTGTCAAGCTCTGCTTTTTATACGCGCGCGGAGTTAAATATAGCCTTATCATTTCCCCCCAGCTAAACCCAATCACTTTAATTTATAAACAATGATTAATCGATTTCTCACAAACACAAGTGATCTATGGGAAATCGATTTATTCCCCCCCCCCTTTTTTTTTTTTTTTTTTTTTTTTTTTTTTTTTTTTTTTTTTCAAGAGAGAAAAGCTACCGGGAATGGAAGACAGATCTTTTGAAGATTTTTTGATTGCGGGCTGTGGAGATGTTAAAAATGCAGAAAGAGCCGGTGACGCCAGAAGGGATTCATGCCCGATGGAACTGGGCAACCAGACGCAGAATGGAAGAGCCAGAGAAGATTGCACTGAAGCCTAACACCTATCACATTTCTTTTAACATAATCGCAAATATTTATTTTAAGTTTTAGAATATCTAAACGCTGCTGTTTTTTATTTAGTTTTGTGTTATTTTTTTTTATTTTTGTGCTTTCTTTTTTATTTTTGTGCTTTCTTTTGTGCTTTTGATATGTTTTTTGTTTTGTTTTTATTTGTATTGTTTTTATTTTATGGTTTTTTATTTGTGTTTTGTGTTTCATTTTTATTTGTTTTTATTTTATTGTCATGGTTTTTATTTGTAATTGTTTATATATATTTTTTTTAATTTAAATTGATAAGTATTGTTTTTAATATTTTGTTTGAATATTTCTTTTTTTGCTCTATTATTATGGATGGTAAATTTAGATTTAAGCTGGCCTAATGAAAAATGCTGTGTTATCTTAAAAACTACATGCATAATAAATATAATTTAGAAAGATAGAATATGCCGAAATAGTTAATTGTGTTTGTAATACATTGTACTCTGAAAAATATAAATTTTAATATTTACAGAATAATGTCCGCAGAATAAAATGTATACATACATATATAAATATAACAATAAAAGTACAAAAATAACATACATATAATAGTAATCAATAAATATAAGATAAAGTGTTACGAAGTTGATTTTTAAATGTAATAAAAGTTATTTTTACAAAAATGCATTCATGTCCACCAACAGCATTTATACAAAGCAATTATTAAATAAGTATTATTAATTTTAGATACAAAATCATTCACTTCTCCTTATTTGTCCGAACGATCAAAAAGTCATGCCAATGGTACTTATCGATTATTGAGACACCACTTGGCACCAAATACAAATACTGGTGCAAATCTAACTAGGTATTGGAAAAAGTAAGCTTAATGACTCGTAAAATTCCATGAAAGAAATCGTTGTTTATTTAATACAAAATCTGTACAATAAATAAATAAAATATTCAAAATTCACGAAAAAAAAGAGATCATAACATGCTCTTCTTTATTGTAGAGACTTTGGCTAGATAGAGAAAATGACTTTGAAATAAGTAATTTTGCAATCTATGAACTCTTTTGTATGCATTGTAGTTTTTCAAAATTTAGATATTTATCTATTTAAAATGTATACTCAGATATAGTATATCCAATAATACCAAAGATAAGAAACTTATCTGATATATAGAAAATTAGAAACAAGTTATTTAAAGCACACCTAAACAAACATAATACTTCTTCATTTAATTTTTTCCCATAGCCTTTTTTAAGATATTTGACAACACATCGAATTTTCTTATACCCAAAATTCACTAATTCAATTTTTAAATCCTCAAAGCTAAAAAAGAAATACCTAGAAATAAATTGCTTACCACAATTGACTATGCTATTGACTTTGTGCAGAAAGTTTCACTTTTCAAAATTTGGTACCAGGTATGACATCCGTAAAACCGAAAAGTACCAACTTGGCTGTTAAATATCTTTAATCATGATTATCTAAATTATTCTTAAAAAAGAAAGAAAAAAAGTAATAATGTGATAAAATCTCAAAAAAAGAAAAAAAAAAAACGTTGCTATTTCAAAAAGAAATGAGCTGTTTGTGGACTGAAGCATATATCATTTTCAAAGCGTTTAAATAGGAGTACAATAAGATCATTTGAATACTTAGTACAAAAATGTCGCCGAACTAATAAAGTATGAAAAATTATGCTGCCAGATACATTAAATTTTGAGAAAACGAGTAATAATCCAGAAACGCGATTGCTTAAATTTCAGTGTTGCATTTAATAATCAACCTCGTAACAACAACACACGAAGGCCAAAGCCCTCTGCCACCATTTCCCCGGCTTTGGTGGCCTGGAAGGGGTAGGAGGAAGATCTTCTTCCACTACCACATCTACCTCTTCCTCCTCCTCGGTCTCTTCATCCCAGCTCGTTTGTTCTGGAGGAGCTGGGACGAAGTCCAGGCCATCATAGGGGGGCCATGAGGCAGCTTTACCTAGAAAAAAAAGTTCATTAGGACAGAAATCATTTATACTCACCGCCATACCTACCTGATGGTGAGAAAAGAAAGAGCCGAACGAAATAGCAGACTCCATTCTTCTGACAGTGGTTCTGTAAGGCAAAAGAGAGATTGAATAGAAACGACATTCAAATTGGATGCTTTTTCACTAGTGTGTTTGGGGTGTTAAACAGTGATCGCTCAAACATGGCTGCATTTTGAATACTAGGACACAACGAGTCGTGCTAACCTATCAATACATATGCGATACTCACATTCCAACTCTTTACTTAAAATTTCTAATCTGAATACCGGCGAAATCCAGAAATGTACACGCAACCGTAGTTAACATATTTAGTTTTATCAAAGGAAATACACTCTTTTCATCAGTAGGTCGTGTAAACTGATTGTAGGCAGTTGTCGCTCATACTTAAATACCCTCATTCGGTCCAAAAAAGACAAGCACGTAAAAGAGGGAACATGCATCATACTTCATCTTTATTCCTTGTCTTCACTCTGTGGGTAATTCCCCTTTTTTCCCTACTCTCTTCAACAATGAAACTAACCATCTTGAATTCAGGGGGTGTTTACAGAGCGGGGTGGCAGTCTCCCCGAAGCAATAAGATTTGAGATTTTGCGTTTTTAATGGTCAAAAAATTCAAAATACCCCTTCTCTCCTCTGGATTCTCAGAGATTCCTCCATTTCCACCAGAGAAAAGTGTCTTATTCAAAATTGGAACTACCCCGATTGCCACTAATGTGAAAAAATTTCATAAAACACTTGTAAAATTAAAGTTTTAATATAAAAATATTATCTTTTTTTAAATAAGTGAGTGTGGGCACATCCATTAATAAAATAATTTCATAAAAAAAAAAATAAATAAATAAAAAATAGCTATCAAAATCTGTTCAGCAGAAAGTTCAGACCAGATGACTGAACTAGTTGGATGTGCCAATCCCAAAACTTTCTTCTATCTCATGCGTATATTTTATATTTAAAAAATAGTTACTTATTTTAATGCTTTAATAATTTTAATTCAATAACATACAAATTTAGATTTTCACCTTAAATTTCTGCTTCAGTCAATTAATCGGAGTAAAAAAGAATTTCCGTCTCTGCACGAGCCGATGGACAATAGAATGATAGGCAGATTTTTTTTTTAATTCATGGAGGTCTTACTTGCCATATTAAAAAATAATCATACACAAAAATTTTAGTTCAGTTCTAGGCCTAACATCATACACTTTTAGGTGGTGCAATATTGAAAATGGCATAAAAATCGCTATTGCAGCGCCCCTTTCCGGCGGATTTTTTTTTAATTCAGGGAGGACCAATTAGCCATAGTTATACACTTACACAAAAAATTTGGTTCAATTCGATGCATAACTTCATACACTTTTGATCGGTACAATATTAAAAATGGCACAAAAATCGCGATTGCAGCGCCCCCTTCCGGCGGAATATTTCAAAATTGAAGGACAACCTGCTTGCCATAGTCAAGAATATTCACAAAAATTAGGTTCATTTCTATGCATAACTTCATACACATTTTGATGGTAGAGTGGCGACATACGGACACACACGGACCGACAGACATTTTGTAAAAACATGATTTTTGGAATCTCGGACCCCTAAAACGTGTAAATCCGTTGAAAATAAAATTTCAATTGCACTACTTTCTTCTATTGAAGATAGAAGAGAGTAAAAAAAAAAAAAAAAAAAAAAAAAAAAAAAAAAAAAAAAAACCCTTGTCTTTTAATTATACAAAGAGTTCCAACCCGGATTTTAGGGTTAGAGATTATAGATGAAAACTGCTTATATATACAGTGGAACCTGCTAAAGTGACCGCTTTTGGAAAATTTTACTTGTGCTCATATAAAAAAAAAATATGACAATTGTACTTGGCGACAATTGGCGAAATAAACTTTCCAGTAAAAATCACTTGTCTAAAGTGATTTTTACTGGAAAGTTTATTTCGCCAGTCATAGAAACGTTACCTTTATGCAATTACTATGAAAATAAAAATGCGTATCAATTACAGAGTACCCTGTAGGTATGAGTTATTTAATTTATTTACTGCGGAATTTCAACTTTATTCGAAAGAAATAATGTGAGTTTTAAGTAAATTATCCTTTATTCAGCATATTTTAAACTGATAAATCAGTTATTATTGTTTACTTAACCCATTAACGCCCAGCGTCCTCTTTTGAGGACGGTTACAATAACAGCAAAAATGCGGTTTTCCCACCAGTAAAGAGGAAGCTAAATATATACCTTATTTCACGAGGCAGAATCCTCGATAAATTTAGATAAATGTTAATTTGGTTTTAAAAGTGGTGGGAAATACAAAATTTAAATTTTAGCGAAGAAACTAATTCGGGCGTTAATGGGTTAATAAGTGCATTACTTAATATAGTGCATTTTTTCTTATTTATATTTTATTTTTTGAGATCGCAATATTTTAATGTGCCATTTTGAAAGACACTCCATAAAGTGACCACCTCTATATAGTGACCATTTTAGCCTGTCCCAAAGATGGTCACTTTAGACAGGTTCCACTGTATATTTATTTATTAAAAAATCCAAAAGTTTTTTTTTTTTTTTTTGCATTTAATATATATTTTTTAGATTTCTTATTTTTTTTTAACTAACACCAACAATCATTTTTGCCATTAAAAAAGGGAGCAATTATGTATTCAAATAAAATTCTGACATTTATTAAAAGCGATACTTTCGTGTTGGTCTCGTGCCAGGAATTAACAGTCGAATAAAATGCCAAAAATCGCTAATCTTTTTCTATCTTCAATAAAAGAAAGTATTCGCGTTTGTAATGACCGAAAGGTGACGTTGTATAGACCTGATAATCGTTTGTTTACGTAATGCTGTTTGTTCCATGCAGCTGGAGCAAGCGAATCATGCAAGCATTGTGTTGCTGTCATGTTATTTTGCCATGAGTAAGTCAAATGTACTTTTTTATATTATAGATCTAAACTCTGTGTATAAAATTTTGATTTTAGATCATTTTAATACAAAGAACCCAACGTTTCATGCGTTATAGAACTGTTTATTTATTTATTTATTTATTATAGAACTGTTTATTTATTTATCGGCCTTTTAAACACTGATTTCAGCGGAAGATGCTCACGGTATCAGTTCTATTTCGTTTCAGACTTTGTCCGCGAGAGGGCGTCTATTTCATTTCAAACGCGAATTGTAATCGAAATTTTTTTCCGACTTTCGGTTTTCGAATGATTTACACGCATAGGGGTCAGATTCCCCCAAAAATGTTTTTATAATATGTCTATGTGTCGCCACTGTAACCATTGAAAAGTGTATGAAGATATACATAGATTTAATCCAATTACTTACCCATCATTCGTAGTATAGGGTAAATCTTGCAATCGTTTTGAAAATCGAAAAAAAATTTTTTGACGGATTTACACGTTTCGGACACTGGAGATTCCGAAAAACCTATTTTTAGAAGAAAAAAAATTGTTGTCCGTCCGTCTGTGTGTCTGTCTGTAACCACTCTATCTCCCGAACAAATTGAGATAGAGACTTGAAATTGTGTATGTACTTAGTATGTAAGAATGGGACGAAGCCTATTGAATATCAGTAACCTCGATTATCCGGAACTATTTTTTTCGGACTCTCGAAAAATTCGTTCTGATGAAAGGTACATAAAAATTTTCGAATATTTTTATTTTAAGTAGTGGACGTAAAAGGCAATAAAATAACACAAATTTTACATATAAAACAAAGTCAATCGGATTATCAGTTGTCGAGATATTTCTAATCCTGTTTTCCACATTCTTTGATTTTTCATGACCCTGTATTTCATTCAAATTTCAATTCAAAGATATCTTTTAATTGGAAATGAGACACTTAATTCGATGCAAGAAACCGTTAGTGAATATGATTATTATTTTTGTAGTTATAAGGATGCTTATTTTATGCAATTCAGTGCTATTTGAATTGTTTGGCGTTTCGTACAATTTATCGAAATAGGTTCATCAGAAATTCATTAATAGAGCATGATGATGTGTTAAAAATACTTAATTATACGTTTATATTTTGTTTTGGAATTGTAATGCATTTTATAAATTGTTTACATATGTTATGTTTCATATATTATGTTATGCATATCCATGGTGGGTAAGTATTACGGTGGCCTCCAACGACTAGTCTTTTTCTGGCTATGGCAAGCAGATCCTTTTTCAACTTGGAAAAATTCTGCCGGAAGGGGGCACTGTAATCGCGATTTTTGTGCCATTTTCATTACTGTACCATCGAAAAATGTATGGTGTTATGCATAGAATTGAACCAAATGTTTTGTGTATTTTTTGGCTATGGACAGCAGGTCTTCTCTGAATTTGAAGAAAAATTTAACAAAAGGGGGCGCTGTAAAAGCGATTTCTGTACCATTTCCATTATTGCACCATCGAAAAATGTAGAAAATTCTGCATAGAACTAAATCAAATTTTTTGTGCATGTCTTTTGCTATGGCCAGCAGGTACTCTTTCGATATGGAAATAGCCCGCCAAAAGGGGGCGCAGTAGAAGCGATGTCCGTGTCATTATCATTAGTGTACCAAGAACAAGCGTATGAAGTTATGCATATAATTGAACTAAATTTTTTGTGTATGCATGTGGTTGTGGCCGGCAGTTTGTTCTAGACCGGGAGGCAGCAACACAGACAATTACCTTCTCGAATTCACGGATGAAAATCTGGAATTAATTAATCTTGATTCGCATATTAAAACGCGATTGGTCTGCCAAGTATTTTATACGTGATTTTAGATGTATTGTTGTGTGTACATATGCTGTCATCCTCTTGACAATAATGGAGATATTTTTGATGAAATTTTTAACAGACTCCTTTTTAACACTTGCGTACAAGGCTTGTTAACGAATCCGGTTTGTCTGTTTTACTGCCTGCGCTCTAACTCGCGTAAATAGAGTCCGATAAGCAATATTATTGCTTATCACTCACTACAGCATGTTCGGTAATGAAAACGAAGTGCACAGCATTTAAGATTTATTTACAGAGACATCCAAAACAATTCCTTTATATTATGGTCTATAGGGGAAAAATCGATTGCGGTATATTTTAATGGTACATACTTTTAAAAAACTGAAATTTATATATACAGCGGATCTTCCCTTTAAGGAAATCCCTAATTAACGAAGTTTTCTACTCAACGAAATTTCCTGCTGTACCTTGACTGGAACACCAAATAACAAGTAAATGTTATATTGCAAAACATGTATTCTATGCAACGAAGTTTATTCTGTTTAACACAACTGAACTACTGAACATCCTACTGGCGATGACACATTACAACTGTAATAAACAGTGTTGAATTGAGGGGTGGTCCTAGCGGGACACCCTCCCACCCCGATGCAATAAAATCCCCCCCCCCCCCTTGGAAATTTTGTGTTTTCATTGGTCAAAAGTTGCATCCCCCCTCCCTTCCCGTAACCCTATCATGTCTCCTACGGAAAAAAGTGTCTGAATTCAACACTGGTAATAAAAAGTGGCGAATAAACTATAGTGAGCGTTGCAGAGCCATTCTTAATTAAATTAATGAATTAAATGCATTTTTTTAGTAGTTCCATTTTATAAGTGTTTCTCATTTAATGATTGCGTATTTTATTAACGAAAAAATTTCATGAATTTAAAGAGGTTCCAGAACAGAAAAATTTTCACATTAAAAAAAAAAAAAAAAAAAAAATCTGCTTTAAATGACGTTTAAATGATGGTTCTATATTAATCCGAACAGGAAATATTAATTTTTACTTTCATCTGTCTTCAATAGAAGAAAGTAAAGTAATCGAAATTTTTTTCGACTTCCAATCTAATACTAAAAAAATATATATATAAATAAATTTTAGGTATTCATTAAAGTAAATAATTTTCGAAATGACCAATAACATTTTGGCGAAGTGAATTGTTCTAAGAATTAGCCCAAAAATTTAACTTTCTTCAGCCCGAACGACACAGATGTCATATATGCCCCAATTTGGCGAAACCTTCATTTTCAAACACCGGTTACATACATATTTTTGGTACTATTTCATTCGACCAAAAAATTATGTAAAGATTAAATGCTATTAATGGCTGATCGAAGTGTCACTTCATTTGAAATTAAACATGCTACACTTATTTGTTACGTCATTAAGAGATTCTTAATTCGACGTTATATTTGTATTTTTATTAATTTATTTATTTGTTATTTTAATATTTAAAATAAAAATTCTTTCAATTTGTATACTTTGGCGAATAGATTGGCGATTTGGCACTGATGCCATATGCGTACCACATTGGCGCGATTTTTTTCTGGTACCAATTTGGCGGAAGCCTCGTTTACGAATACGAGTTGCATACATTTTTAGCACTTTCCAACAAAGTTGAAAAGTGCTTCTGCATTCGATTTGTCTGGCCGTATGGCGGTCTGTCCGTCTGTCCGCGCTCTAACTCCAGTAAATATACTCGGATTGCTATGAAATTTTTATACGTTATTGAGGTTTACCCTAGCACGAACCCTATTGAAAATGAAGTATCTACCATGATTAGTTTATCTACAGAGAGAATCAAAAGTTTCCCATTACATTACAGCCTATGGGGAAAAATCGTTAATATACTCGGATTGCCATGAAATTTTAGGACGTTATTGATGTTTACCCTAGCACAAGTCCCATCGAAAATGAAGTTTCTACCATGATTAGTTTCAGGGCGAATCAAAAGTTTCCCATTACATTAAGGGCTATGGGGAAAAATTGTTAATATACCTATTGCCATGAAATTTTAGGACGTTATTGACGTTTACCTTAGCACGAACCCTATTGAAAATGAAGTTTCTACCATGATTAGATTATCTACAGGGCGAATCAAAAGTTTTCCATTACATTAGGGCCCATCGGGGAAAATCGTTATCGTATGAGGAAAAACCGGATTGCCATGAAATTTTAGGACGTTATTGACGTTTACCCTAGCACAAGCCCTATCGAAAATGAAGTTTCTACCATGACTAGTTTATCTACAGGGTGAATCAAAAGTTTCCGATTACATTACGGCCTATGGGGAAAAATCGTTTCAAAGGAATTTTAAAGATATTATACTCTGTCAAACATATTAAAATATGCATTCTATAAAATATAAGGTGAAAATGTAGCTATTATTCATTTATAGGGCCACACAAAAGAATTCCATTAGATAATGATAAAAGGGGGAATTGTGGGTGACATATTTTAAATATATTAAGCTGTTTCATGTATAATAAAATTGATATATGTCACTGAAGCTTAATATAAATTATACGCTACTGTCTTGTATAATATGAAGTACATAGCATTTACAGGGCCATACAAAAGATTTCAAATAGTATATTCTTTCCGAAGTACTGTATATGTGTCCGATGATGGCTGATGGAGGGATGAAATGCATTTTAATTGTGATATGCGCGTTTATATTTTGCTAAATATATGCACATTATATGGTGTATATAAATGTTATAGTTGATATACAGGGCTACCCAAAAAAGCTCAGCAACGTTACTGAATATGAGCGTAAATTATTTAAACGTAGAAATGTTTGCAGAATATAGATAAAAGGATATACAGGGCCATGCAAAAAATTCGGTACATGGACGCCTATGAATGATAGTTTATGAGAATGTGATTTCAGTTGTTTTAAAAGTGTTTTAGTTTACAATAAATTTTAGTCTAATGCGGACGTGTAATAAAGGTACAATGTAAACTACAGGGCTGAACAAAAGCATTCAAGTATGTTTCCATCTAATAGTATGAATTGCTGAAAAAAGAAATTTCATGCTACAGGGTATTTTCTTGCTAAACTAAATTTTCCCATTATATCAACGGACATATGAAATACAGGGCTTTTCGAAAGTACTGGAATACATATTTGGGTATATCTGATTATACACTATTATTTGCCTAAATAACAAAGTTTTGTTAAAGATTTCATTAAGTGTTGGAAAATGCTTCATAATTTATGCTTAACGCATGATTTTTCTTACTTGTTTTAAACTAGTCGTTAGGGGCCACCGTAATACTTACCCATCATGGATATGCATATGAAAATAAAACATGTGAAAACCAGAGTTTCCCCCAGGTTTAAAAAAGGGCAGGGCGCTACTGTTCTGAAAAGGGCACTTCTCACATTTTTCAGAGCACTTTTTCATTTTTAAGGGCATTTTTATAGAGTTGAATCTAAAATCTAGAGGTTCAAAATGGCTTGAAAAAACAGAAATTTCATTCAAAAAAAGAAAAAAAAGGTAAATTTTGTTAAAAGATAGCGAAAAAACGGCAAATATTGTTAAAAGATCGCGAAAAATGGCAAATATTGTTAAACGATCGCGAAAAACCAGTGGCGTAGCTAAGGGGGGGGCAAGGGGGGCATCCGCCCCGGGCGCCGAGGCCTAGGGGCGCCAAATTGAGAGAAATTGTTATATATCTATATTGGGGTGGGGGCGCAAAATTTCTTGCTGGCCCCGGGCGCCAAAAAACATAGCTACGCTACTGCGAAAAACGGCCAATTTTGTTAAATGATCACAAAAAGCAGCAGATTTTGTTAAAATATCGCAAATAACGGCATATTTTGCTAAAAAATCGCGAAAAAACGACAAATCTCGTGAAAATATCGGGGAAAAACGGAACTTTTCACAGAATTTTCCGTTTTATTGCAATTTTTGGACGAAATTTGCCCTTTTTTCGCAAATCTTTTGACAAAATCTGACGTTTTATCGCTATTTTTTGACGAAAGTTGCCGTTTTTTGCGACTCATTTGACAAAATTTTCCGTTTTATCGCGATTTTTTGAAAAAATTTGTCGTTTTTCCACGATCTTTTGAGGAAATCTGCCGTTTTGTGACGAAATTAGCCATTTTTTTGCGAATCTTACCGGAAATTAGTCGTTATTTTGCGATTTTTAACGAAACTTCCCGTTTTTTTAGCGATTTTTTGACAAAATTACCCGTCCCACAAGACGCGTATGAGGCTAGTTTGTACGTTCCGTCGCTGATTTTTTACAAAATTTACGCGCTAAAGCGTGTTCGGATCGTCGCTGGAGAGCTGTGTTTTTTCAAATGTGGGGAAGAATGGCGCTATTTTTTTTTTTTTTCAATGAATGACAAGAAGGGCGCTAGTTTTTGGATGAGGGGCAAGAGGGGCGCTATTTTTTAAACTAAAGGGCAAGAGGGGCGGAGCGCCCTACTGAAACCCTCTGGGGGAAACTCTGTGAAAACTATTCATACAATGCATTGCAATTTCAAAACAAAATTTAAATACTGTTAATATACATAGTAATGCTCTATTAGTGAATTGCTGATGTACCAGTTTCGACAAATTGTATAAAACGCCAAACTACTCAAGTAGAACCGAACTGCGTAAAAGAATCATCCTTAAAACTCCAAAAAAAAAAAATAATAATAACTAACAGTTTACTGCGTTGGATTAAGCGTCTCATTTTCAATTGAAATATACCTCTGAATTGAAATTTGAATGAAATACAGGGTCATGAAAAATCGAAGAATGTGGAAAACAAGATTACAAATATCTCGGCAACTAATAATCCGATCGACTTCGTTCTTTATGCAAAATTTGTGTCATTTTATTGTCTTTTACGTACATTGCTTAAAATAAAAAATTTCGAAAATTTTTATGTACCTTTCATCAGAACAAACTTTTCGAGAGTCCGAAAAAAATAGTTCCGGATCATCCAGGTTACTGATAGGCTTCGTCCCATTCTTACATACTAAGTACATACAAAATTTCAAGTCTCTATCTCAATTTGTTCGGGAGATAGAGCGTTTAGAGACATACAGACGGACGTCAATTTTTTTTCTAAAAATATGTTTTTCGGAATTTCTACTATCTGAAACATGTAAATCCGTCAAAAAATTTTTTTTAGATGTTTCAAAACGATTGCAAGACTTACCCTATACTACGTATGATGGGTAAGTAAAAAGAAATAACAATAAATGCAAAAAAAGTTTGATTGATAACTATAGAAAAAAAAAAACAATTTATACTATCTACTTATATTATAAAGGCCAAACGTATCTGTGCGTAACACATACGTCATTTTTTGAATGGCAACACTTTCTGATGAAATTTCACTGTTGCAATTTTCATTACTACAAATTTTCAAACTCCTATACATCGCACATTTTCAATCTTTACGCCGTTGTGTATTGGAAAATATGTACTTTTAAATCAATTTGTTTGAAAACTGTATTTTAATTTGCTTTTGAGATATTAATTTTTTTGTAGTTTTTAATTTAATTTTTCTGGAGGTGGCAACTTTAGTATTCCATTTCTGTGCAAAGTAAAGGAAAAATAGCCATAAAGTAAAAATAAGAAATAGAGAGGACTTATGATGGCTGGGAATGATGCAAAAAATGTAACCCTGAAACCTGCTACATTAAGCCCAATCATAGCCGAGTGTTTTCGCAAGAGAGAAGGAAACTTTTAGTACTATAGTTTTTAGTTCATAATAAAATAAAATGTTACTTTAGAATGCTTAATTTCAAGCAGATCATTTTTATTTAGAGAAAAAATGCACGGCTGATGTCAAAGGATTTAGTACCTATTCAATGTGATTCTTTTTTTTTTCCCCCTGAGTTGAATTTTTTTCGCCGAGTTAGATAAGCAAACAAAGATGATCTTGGCAATAATTCCAGTTTTAAAGTAATGTCTGGTTCCCCAAATTTTTGTCCAATTGTTTAAGACATTTAATTGTAATTAGGGTAACATCCCCAGTAATTGGTACATTAAGAATTTGTCTTTGAACTTACTTCAATTTTCATTACCAAGTTTCTTTCAGCAATTTGTACTAATAGATGGAAACAAGTTTGAATACTTTGTACAACCTACGGTTTATCCAATACCTTTATTACACAAAAGCATTTTTCTAAAATTTACTTCATATAAAAATACTCTTTAAACTATTTAAATCACATTTCCAGAAATTACCATCCACAGGCGATTCTGTATCCAGTTCTTTGCGTGACCCTGTATATAATTTTATCTATACATTCTACAAACATTTCTTTGTAAACTGTATGCATTTCAATATAAAAATGCATCACTTATTTAAAAACCACATTTAAGTAAATTACGCTTATATTCAATAACCTTGCTGAGCTCTTTTGTGTAACACTGTATATCTAAATTGTATAACTATTAGCATTTATTTGCACCATATAATGTACATATACTTAATGAAATTTAAAAGCGCGTATCATATTTGAAGATGCATTTCATCCATCCAACATCTATAATATTACCGTACTTCGGATAGAATATACAGTTTGAAATATTTTGTGTGTCCCTGTAAATACTGTGCACTTCGTATTATATGTGAAATAACTCATATTAAACTTCAACTACTTATAACAATTTCATTACACATGAAATCTTTTATCATAATTAAGATATTTCGCAAACAATTTCCCACTTTATTATTATGTAATGGAATTCTTTTGTGCGGCCCTGTAAATGAATAATAACTATTCTTTTCACTGCATACTTTAAAGAATGTGTTTGATAGGGTGTAACATCTTTAAAATTCATTGAAACGATTTCCCCCCATAGGCCGTAATGTAACGGAAAACTTTTGACTGACCCTGTAAGTAAACTAATCATAGTAGAAACTTCATTTTCAATAGACTTCGTGCTAGGGCAAACGTCAATAACATCCAAAAATTTCGTGGCAATCCGAGCATATTTACGAGAGTTAGAGCGCGGCCAGACAGACAGACAAAGCGAAAGCATAAGCACTTTTCAACTTTGTTGGAAAGTGCTAAAAAAGCAAACCCAAATAATACACCTATGTATAAATATTAAATACTTATACAGGGTGTCCCAGAAGTAATGGGGCAAACTTTAAGGGGAAGTAAGGGACATGACATAGATACAGATTTGCATAGCAACCCATGGTCAAAAACGTTTTCCTGGCGCGGTAGTGATGACACAAAACACAAGAAACTGAGGAGACAAACAAGGACAGAAAACATGCTTATTATTCTTAATACTTCAAAAGTGCCGGAACAATGCTGGAAAGTGCCGAGGACCTTGTTGCACGCATCGTGGAAGTTCAAGACATTCACGGTATTTTCGAGAACAGTAGATCTTCCATGCGACGGAGATAAGCTTCCATGCAACACTGCTCGAGGTCGTAATTTCGAACACCTACTTTGATAACGCTCGTTGTCTTTTTAATATTCTTTTTTATTAGTTTTTTGCTGTACTAAGATTAATAAAGATAATTTTTTTCCTCTTACTCTAGTCTCATCTTTCTTGTGTTTTGTGTCATCACCATTGGATCAGGAAAACGTTTCCGACCATGGGTTGCTGTGCAATTCTGAATCCTTGTGATGTCCCCTACCTCTTCTTTAAGTTTGTCCCATTACTTCTGGGACACCCTGTATATGCTAATAGTTCTATATATTTATTAAATATGTCAAATTAAAATAAAAGCTACAAATTTTTAAGAAAAAATATTCTAAATACAAAAACTATGCAGTAAAGGAAATGGATAAAGTCCATTTCCAGTTTTAAACAAGCAAGAAAAATCATGCGTTAAGCATAGATTATAAAACACTTTCCAATATTTCCTAAATTCTTTAACAAAACTTTGTTATCCAAGGAAATAAAGTATTACTGTCCTAACCAAATCCGTATTCCAATACTTTTGACCAGCCCTGTATTTGATCTGTCGGTTGATATATAGAATATATAATGGGGAAATTTAGTTTAGCAAGAAAATGCCTAACTGGTTGAAATTTTCTTTTCTGCAATTTATACTAATAGATAGAATCATACTTGAATACTTTTGTACAGCCCTGTAGTTTACCTAGTACCTTTAATACAAGAAAGTATTTTTCTAAAATTTAGCTCAAGCAAAAATACTCTTTAAACTATTTAAATCACATTTCCAGAAATTATCATTCAAAGACGACCATGTATCATGTTCCTTGCGTGACCCTGTATATCATTTTATTTATATTCTACAAACATTTCTTAGTAAATTGAATGCAATTCAACTTAAAAATGCATAACTCATTTAAAAACCATATTTAAGTAAATTACGCTCACATTCAGTAACCTTTCCAAGATCTTTTATGCAATCCTGCATACGTAAATTGTGGTACTATTAGAGTTTATATACATTATACAATATGCATACATTCAGTAAAACTTAAAAGAGCCCATCAGAATTAAAAATCCATTTCATCTGTCCAGTAGCAATCATCCATATTATACAGTACTTCGGATAGAATTTAACTATATAATATAGAATATATACTATTTGAATTCTTTTGTGTGTCCCTGTAAATGCTATGTACATCATATTATGCATGAAATAATTCATATTAAGCCTCAGCGACGTATATCAATTTGATTATTACATGAAATCGCCCACCATAATTAAAATATGGTGCAAACAATATCCTCTTTATTATTATGCAATGGGACTCTTTTGTGTGGACTTGTAAATTAACAATAAGAATTCTTTTCACTGCGTACTTTACAAAATGCATATTTTAGTGCATGTATGTAAATTTGAATATGTATGGCACGGTGTAACATCTTCAAAATTCATTTGAAACGATTTTTTCCCTTAGGCGGTCATGCAATGGAGAACTTTTGACTGCCTCTGTAAATAAACTAATCATGGTAGAAACTTCATTTTCAATAGGGTTCGTGCTATGGTAAACCTCAATAACGTCCAAAAATTTCATGTCAATCTGAGTATATTTAGAGAGTGAGAGCGCGGACAGACAAACTGAAAGCACAAACACTTTTTAACTCTGTTGGAAAGTGTTAAAAAGCAACTACAAAGGCACATCTCAATCACATTGATTCATATAACGCCAAAAAAAGTTCGCCAAAAAAACCCAGAATAGGATATGAAACTCTTCCCCAAATAAGCACTCCGGTTTGTGTATGAGATTAGCATCAGTAAAAAAATCTCGCCAATGTGGTGCGTATGTGACATCTGACACAGATGAGCGAATTATAAGTTAATATAAATATAATTTGCATAAATATAAAAAAAAAAATTATGCAAAATTATTGCATATTCATCAGCAGTACTAAAGTAATAAAACCCTTGCTAATAAAAATCGCAACATCAATCACCAAAATATCTCGCCAAAAAAACCAGAACAGGATATGGAACTCTTCCTGGAATGCACTTCATCCATTTTTTTTTTTGTGTGTATTTTTTTACGGTACTTACGTATTAACGCCACCGCAGCTACAGATTTGGCAGTTTTTAAGTATCGCCAATCTACACCTAAAATTTTTATGACAAAGTAGAAAATAAAACACATATTTAAAATCAAAACATTTTCAAATTTCAAAACATTTTAATTCAAAACAAAGTAGTGATTTGCATTTCGGGGGAAAATGGGCTGATATAGTCTCTTCAACTGCAGTGGCGTTAATACGTAAGTACCTTTTTTGCAATTAGCATATTTTTTTTTCGGAAAAATTTATAGCTAATAGTCCTACAATCATTAGGACAAACACAACGATAAACCTACGAATAAACCACTTGTAGTATAGTCCTTTCGTTTATGCACCACTTCACTTCCAGCACACATATAGATCATGCGATTCCCCTATTACTTCTCTTCCATAAAATAAAGAATGTAAAGTCCATTCCAATAGTTAAAAAAACAACTTCAAAGGCTGAAAATCGCAACCACATTGATTCATTTAATGCTAAAAAAGCCAGAGCAGGATATGAAACTCTTCCCCACTTACACACATACATGTATATACAAACATATACATATATATATATGTGTATCGCGCCAAAAAAAAGAGAAAAAAAGTCGCTTTGGTGATAGGCGTTATTCTGCAAATTAACCAAAAAACTTTTTTTAGCATCTTACCAAATTTTTCATTATAATAAAAAAAAAAAAAGAAAAAACATAGTATTAAAATATAAGAAACGTATATTTATTAGAAACAGTTCCATATCTTGTTCCGGTTGGCGCGATTGGCGAAAAAATCGAAAATGGCGACAAAAAGCCATTTTAAAACCAATCATATTTCTGAAGATGGTGGAAAATCACGATTTTAAAATAAGCTGTATACCTATATTTATTTTATAAACATACGAAATTCATAAAATTATAAGATACTACTTGGTTATCCCGTCGACCAAAAAACTATCGACAAACTATAAGATTAAATGTCAATAATTTGTCACAGTTCAAAAAAAAGTATGATGCTTACATAAATATTTTTATGTAGAAACATTTTAGGTATATATCTGTATATATGTAATCATACATAGAGATATGCATATATAAATGCATAATATATGCATCTATAAATTATATTATATACTTGCATATATTTTTGTAATAGGTACTTCTTGGTTATCCCGTCGATCAATTTCGCCAAATTATACACATTGCCAAATTTTTTATATTAAATAACGAAATAAAATTATTAATAGAATATTAATAAAAATACAAATAAAAAGTCGAAAAAAATTACTTAATGACGTTTTAAACATGTGTATCGTATTTAATGTCGTTGAATGTTACATTTATGATCATCCATTATTGGCATTTAATCTTATAGTTTGGCGATAATTTTTTGGTCGACGGGATAACCCAGTAGTACATTATAATTTTATGTATTTCATACATTTATTAGTAAATTAAAACAAAAGCTATAATTTTTTCCGAAAAAAGGCACAGATGCCATACACGCACCATATTGGCGTGATTTTCTTCTGACGCCAATTTGGCGAAAACTTCGTTTTGAAATATCAATTACATATGTGGGTACTACTCTGTTATCCCGTCGACCAATTTCGCCAAATTATACAAATCGCCAAATTAATAGCCAAATTATACATATTGACATATTTTTTTAGAATAACGAAAAAACAAATAATTAGCAGAATATTAATAGAAATACAAATAAAAAGTCGAAATAAAAACCACTTAATCACATTTTAAACACGTAAGTCGCATTTAATGTCATTGAATGTGAAATTCACGATAATCCATTATTGGCATTTAATCTTATATTTTGGCTATAATTTTTTGGTCGACGGGATAACCTAGTAGTACCCATATGTGTTTTTAAATTAATTACTATTATTTAAAAAAAGGAAAGAATAATAAATAAAAAAGTTTAGTTATTAATTGTAGAATAAAACTATTGATATCCTTTTTAAAAAAGAAAATAAAAGTAAATAAGCAGTTTATTAATAAGTAAACAACAACAGCCAAGTTACCATGTGGAGGCATAAAATCGCCATTTTGTTGCAGTGACTCAAATGTGGCGCGCATATGATAAAAAATATGCTAAATGCAAAAAATACACAAAAAACAAAGGGATAAATTAAATTCTAGTAGTAAAAAAGTAACCCCAAAGGTCGGAGGTCAGAACCACATCAATTCATTTAATGAAAAAAAAAGATCGCCAAAAAATCCGGAACATGATATGGTACTCTTCCCTATTTATTTAATAAATGTTATAAAAAAAATTCCAAAGCAATTAAAAAAAGTCTATTCCAGTAGTATATAAAAGCAATCCCAAAAGCTAAACAACAACTACATCAAAACATTTATCATAATAAAAGTTTGCCAAAAAAATAATAAATAAATAAAAAAAAATATATAAACAGAACGGGATATAGAAATCTTTAACTAAATAACTTTAACGTGGTTATTTTCTCACCCATTTATCTGGGTGTTTTTTTGTCCTATTAAAAAATGCAATACCAAAAATTTGCAATTGCAAAACATTTCTCTATATTACAACCATAATACATTGTTTGACACAGTTCTAATTAGAAATGTGAGATTTCTGTCACAGTATTTTTTGTTAATAGATCGAATTATACTTATCAGTATTTAAAAAAAAAAAAAAAAAAGTTCTAACTGTCGATTTATTATTTCGAAAATTGCTAAAAATCAAATTTTATTACACACTATGTTCATAATTAATCAGCTAAAGCAATTTTTGTGTCAAAATATATATGTCATACGGGAATTATTTGTCAAATTCCTTGCAATTTAAAAAAAAAAAAAATACCCACAGAAACTAAAATTATTCTCCGCACGCGTAAACCTACTACAAAAACCTGAAATCAAAAAGTAAATTAATATGTAAAACAATTCAAAAAAGCATCTTACCAATCAGCTAGTTTGGCGAGAATCGAGAAAGTTATTTGGCGTATGTGCTCTCAAGAATATAAAGTAAAGCTTATTAAGAGTCCAAGGTATAGGAAAGAAGTTTTTTTATGAAATGACGTAGGTTCAGAAATGCCCCCCTATTTATAGGCAGCTTTGATCACGTGACTTTTTGGGCGTTCGTGATTGGCTATTGTTTCATCACGTCATCCAGTACTACCTTCTCATTGGTTATCTGTCTTTCGCGTCAAAAAACGTCATGTCACGAGCAATCAAACATCTACGTCATGGGATGCTGTGATGCCATCCCACATTTTTCACAAGGAAATATAACAAGAAAATTGTCGCCAACAGAATAAAATGGCGACCAAATTCAAATAAAAAATTCGCCAAGTTGTATTAAGACCGAAAATACATATTAAAAGACATTTTTTCCCAAATAAATGAGATATATACATTCTATTAAATAAAATTCGGAACTACTTTGATATACCCCCCCAAATCATAAATTTGGCGACTTTTTTTTCTCGCCAAACAAAATACCCGTTTCTAACGCTTTTTCTCGCCAAGATGAATTCTCGCTGAATACAAATAATTAATAAACAAAAATTACTTAATCGTTAAATACAAAAAAGGAATACCTAAAAAATACAATGAATACATAAAAAATACAAATGAAGGAATGAAGCTGAGTAACAGCAAACCTAAAAGGTCCGTAGGAAAAGTGCGTAGGGAGTGCCAGATTTGGCGCGTAATTTTGGGGGGGGGGGGGTATATCAAAGTAGCACCTAAAATTCAAATAAATAAAACTTTTTTATGTTATTTTTGAAACGCATTATTCTTATAATTCAAAATATGCATCATTTCGCTGCAAAAATTCAAGTTATATACTAATAAAACATCTACATTTAGATAAAACTATGAAAATTTCGCATATTTTTTCGAAAATTAACAAATTTAAATAAATAATACACTCGGTGTTATCTTTTTTCAGCTAATTCTATGGACATGTTTCGCACAGTGATTACTTATCTCTCAATTTTCTGCCCTTTTGCCATAGTAATGTTGATTAACTTACCGGTTTTTCGCTCTATAAAGGGTTGAGTTTTAAAATTTTCTTTTAAGATACTTTTAAAACTCAAAACATTTAAAATAATTTGCGTAATTTTCTCATAACCAATTTTTGACCATTCCAAATCATGCAAGCAAAGTTTTATCATAAAATGCTTAAAACTTACAAAATTTTGATGTATAATGTCCTAAAATACATATATTTTTAATATTTAATATCTGTTTTCATGAAATATCATGGTAAATATTTGTATATAAACATTTAAGCATTTCCAGATTTAACAACATTTTAATATCTCTCGAGATTTGCATTTTATCCGCCATTTTCGATTTCCGTTAAAACGTGAAATTTAAAAAATATAATAATTTTTCTCACGGGATGCACTTTGATAGTTAATCGAACTCATATAAAAAGTTTTTTGGCAGTAAAAATGCTATGAAAAGTAAATAAACATTAATATCAAGGATTTTTTTCCTTAAATTCCCTTAAATATTTTCGAATTAATCTCTACTTCTATGCATATTAAGGCAATTTCACTCTATCATTTCGATAAAAATACGCTTAAACGAAGTTCTCACACTCAAAATAACTTTTAAGCAATGAAAAGCAAAATTTCATCCACACAGAAGTCAGTTTAATATTATGTTTCATAAGTTTACAGCAATTTTGAAATCTCAGGAATTTGAATTTCTTGCCGCCGCCATCTTGAATTTATTTCGTTACTGTGTTATTTGCGTTGTTAATATGAATCAAATCATATGAATAATGGTGAGATTAAGCTAGTTTTAAAGTTTGTGTGAAAGAAATTCTGTTTTAATACGTTGGTCATCATTTCCTGAAATTGTGTTAGGTTAATTCGAATTTAGATAGCAGTCTATTTACCAGAAGCTAACCATGATGGAATATTCCAAGGGACGAAGTTCAGACACTAACGAAGTTCTGACTCTTAAAATAACTTCTAAGTAATGAAAAGCGAAATTTCATCCACACAGAAGTCAGTTTAATACTATGTTTCATAAGTTTACAGCAATTTTGAAACCTATGGAATTTGAATTTTTTGTCGCCGCCATCTTGAATTTATTTCGTTACTGTGTTACTTGCGTTGTTAATATGAATCAAATCGTATCAATAATGGTGAAACTAAGCTAGTTTTAAAACTTGTGTGAAAGAAATTCTGTTTTAATATCTTGGTTATCATTTCCTGAAATATAGTTAGCGTATTTAGAATTTAGATAACATGGTTTATTTACTAGATGCTAATGATAATGAAATGTTCCATTGCTGTCGAGAAAAGGCAAACGATAATTCTTTGACAGATCATCAGATGGATAAGGTCATAATTGTTTGTAGAAACAATTTTAATTTGAAGTGTCCAAAAACCTCTTTCTTTTATTTATTAATACATTCCACTGTCTACGTATATGTGCCGAGAATTGCGGATACTGAACATCAGTATTTCTGACCTTATTTATCTGATTTCTGAGATTAAGTAGTTCAAAGAATATTTTGAGAAACAACAATAATCAAATATTTCTAATTCTTATCATTTAAGCGTATATGTTGCATCAACATAACATCTGCATATTGAATGTGTTACCAGTTACGAGTAAATAACATTTGTCCTGATCCTTAAATATTTGCAGCAAGCTAATCCTGTCTTTCAGATGTTTTTTTTTTTTCTATAGAAAATGAAAACATAACCGTAATTTTTCTTTTTTCTAATCATAATATGAGTAGATACGTCTCATAATATAGGTACTCAAGTAATCGTTGATAATGATGGAATGTCAGAACAGTTTGCTGCAGATTTGTTAACAGTGCATGTTAAAAAAATCTTTTTGGTGAAAATCAGTAATAAAGTTGTTTAACAAATCAAAAACAGAATCTTAATTGGATATTTTCTGAAATTTTAATGATCTACTTTGTTATATGTATATAATATTGAAAAAAAAATGTCGATAACAGTAACAAAAGATGTTATTGCTATTATAAAAAGCTTCATGGCTTCATATATTAAAATAATAATTAAAACTAGTCGACTGCGGCAGTCCCAAAACTTTCTTCTATTTCATAAGCGTTAATACTTCCTGAAAAATGCAGCATAGCAGCACCACCGGTTAGGTGAGTTACACCAAAATCTAGTCAGCAACAACTTATGTCTACTTTCAACTGAATCTGAAGTTTGATGAAAATGAGTGAATTAGTTTCTGAGATAGGGTTATTGCGGAAATTCTGCCTCACGTCGCCACTTGTTAGGTGATGTACACCAATAAAACAAATGAGGATCAATTTTTACCAGGTACTAACTGTATCTGAAGTTTGATGATAATCTATGCATTAGTTCTTGAAATACAGCTATCGTAAAAAATGTAGAATAGCAGTGCCACTTTGAAGGAAATTTACACCAAACTGTAAATAACATTAATCTATATTAGGGACTAACTTACAAGGAAGGTCTCCATACGGGCATACTCAGAAAAATCTGAAAAAATTACAGAATGTTCTTCTCATATAGTTATATATGTTTATAAAAAAAATTTCGCCGGAACCTCCTTATAACGTCCGTAAAAAAATAATTAAAATTTCGTTTATTTGGCGATTTATCTCCGGTTGGCGAAAAAACGAAATTTTGAAAAATACGCTTTTACGCCCGACCCCAGGGCCGTAGCTAGAAGTGTACGATAGGGGGGGGGGGGGCTCAGGGGAATATAGGGGGGGGCTCAAGGGAATGTAGGGGGGACTCATATTTTTTTTTGTTCTCTCTCTAATGTAGAAAGATAAATTAGTGCATATTCACATTGTAGGTACTATGTTTCTCATTAAACTGTTGTAATAACGTCATTTTATGCTAAGAAAAGTATATAATGATGAAAATTTTGAATGTATAACTGGTGCAAAATTAAACATCCTGTTAGCTTCCTATGTACCAATAGGATGAGGGAGTGTTGAAACACGTATTTTAGATACAATTTAGTAACTCTGCAAAACTGTGAAAGGGTCTCAAAACTAAATTAGATTTTTGAACAGAATTTCATTTGAATTTTCGGAACATTTAGTGACCTTGGAGCTTTTTCCAGGGGGGGGGGGGGGGCTCAAAATATTTTAGGGGGGGGCTGAGCCGCCCATAGCGCCCCCTTAGCTACGGCCCTGCCCGACCCAAAAACAAAAAATCAGAAATTAACTCGAACCGCAACAAAAAGTAGAAGTCAACCGGACCCAAACACGACCCAAAGCAAAAATGTAGACGAAACACGGCCCGCATTTAAAAAAATGAGCTCCGACACGTACATAAGACTCGAGTTTCCAAATTTCTAAAATCTCCCCCCCTCCCCTTGAGGACTCTCCAGATCCGTTCTTGTACTCGACAAGCACAAACGTTTTGACAAATTTACAAATTCACTTTTTTAACGGAAAGATTTAGTTTTATGCATTTTCGATTTCGAACAAAAATAGGTGAAAATTTATGTCATAAAATTGCTCTTTTTGATTTAAGAACAGCCTTAAAACACCATTAAAATAATTCTTTATTGAAATTGCGTTTGAAAGCACTAGATCAAGCCTGTCCAACCTTTCAGAAAGCAAGGGCGAATTTCAGCTCTTGGCCCTCAATGCAAGGCGCCATTAGTCACATGACTAAAAACTTGCGTCATGAAGCGAAATGCTGAAGCGATTAAACACTTCAACTTATTTATCCTGAAGACGAGTGCAGAAGCTGTTCAAAACGTGGATATTATGCTTTATCATTAATTTTATTTGTACAAGTTTGCATAAAAACTCTTGATTATCTATACAAATTGAGCAAGTTTATGGTATTTAACATATTTAAAATGTTTCAGTTCACGATATTTTTATTACTTCTTTTTCTTAATAAAATGAGACAAATGCATGTAATATGTTTATTTTAAAAGAAAATGTTTGTTCAACTAAATGAATAAAAAAATTACATTTAAAATGAAATGCCAAATCAATAGTGGTTATTTTGGTAAGTACCTTTTTACAAAATTTTTTAACTCAATTTTCCTGTAAACATCGGTGCAACGGAACAGAAGGTAAGCTCTTGTTACCGGGGCTCCCTAAATTTGTAAATCTGTTTCACTTTTTAAATGCACGAGACGGAATAGATAGATGCTCTTATTTAGAAACCAAGCAATTGAATAGCGTTTTCCATTTTTCATTGAAAACAAACATCCTTTCAGAAAATTCTATCAAAAGTTGGCATATTTAAGCGCATATCCGGAAGCGATAATCAGAGAAAAGTCGTCATGTGATCAGGGCCGTGGAGTCGAGGGAAGACTCCGACTCCAGAAATTTTAATGACCACGACTCCGACTCCGACTGGCTAAAATACCAATTTTGTTTTTTGCTTTTATCAAAACACTGATCAATACCGGATATTATACAGTTCCTAAATAAGAGAACCTGTTAATGGGATGAATTTGAGAGCAAAAATGGATTTAAAAATGAGTCAGAAAAAATGCAATTTGTTTCATGAATATTTCTTCAATTTTTCAATCAAGATTATTTCGGGAAATTCAGTTAAAAATAATCATTTTGGCAGTCTTTTTTGAAATAAATTCTGTCTTTATCAAGAAACTGGCCAATACATCACATTATATAGTTTATAAATAAGAGGATCTGCCATTTGGATGCGTTTAAAATCAAAAACTAATTTAAAAATGAGTCAGAATATAAGCAGTTTGGATTTGGTGTTTTTTCTCCAACTCCTATTATTGTTTAATTTATTTTTGCTATAAGTATTGGTCTTATGAAAAACTTATCAATGTAAAAGTTGTAGATATTATTAAGAAGATGTAAAATAAATTTAATTGTATCTGATAGTTTAAGAATTGACGAAGTTATGGATTTTTTTCTTTTTCCACTTCACCTTTTTGTTAATTTAATTTTTTACCGGTAAGAGTTAGTGCTATCAAAAACTTGTAAATACAAAAGTTTTAGATAATTTTGAGAACGTTTATAAAAAATTTAGTTGGATTTAATATCTTGAGAATTGACAAAATTATAATTTTTTTTCTCCCAAGAACCCTATTTTTTTTTTGTCCCTTGAATCCATTTTTAACTTAATCAAAAATCTGTCATGCATAAACTTTTGACCCATTATTTAGCAGTAATATAAACTTTAAACTGATTCGATATCTATTTTCATTAAGAAGTTATGGGTTTTTTTCTGTTTTCACAAAAACATCTATTTCGAACCACTTGGTCCAATTTTGCCCATTAATGAACTCGGCCGAGATTTTATTCCCTTTGATTTTATGTACCAGTTTGGTGGAGATTGATGCAGAACTATAGAAGTTATCATTAGGGATGGGACGAATATTCGGCCACTATTCGGTATTCGGCCTATTCGGCCCTTTTGCCGAATATTCGGTTGGCCGAATATTGAAGGCTTGTTGACCGAATACTTCGGCCGAATACCTGTAGCCGAATATTTAGAGATATCTGGCCGAATATTGGTAAAATCTCGCCGAATAGTGAAAGATATCTTGCCAAATAAATTTAGGATTTAAAGAGTTTCATTTCTTACAATTTTTTTTCTCTAATCCAAATTGGCTACTTCATTCAAAAAGTCCATCTCATTCTTACTTACAAAATATACAGTTATTCGATTGCTAAAAAATACACAGCCTTTCTGTATTTCCTATAAAAGTGAGTGATATTTTAGAAAATGCTGCCCAAGTTGGAGATTTAATTGTATGGGAAATGTCTTCAGTCTTCATAAAAGAATGATATATTACAATTCAAAATATAACAACATATATATATATATATATATATAAACACTGCCTTATTCTAAAACACTTGAATATTTATTAATGTCTGCAAATTCCATGCACATATAAAAAAAGGCTCCTTATGAAATTTGTAACTTATTTTATATGAAGTGAGAAATGAAAAAATTCATTCACTAGGTGTATAACGAAGATTTGTTTTCAAAATTAGATATCAAATATCACTATTCCAAATACTACAACGGTACATCTGAAAACAGAACTGGTGACAAACTAGATACGCATCAGATGACACAACTAGCTTTATGAAGATCGTTTTATAAGTATTTAAACATAAATTCTAAATACTGAACAAAATATTTTTTTTTTATTCTATAGTTTACAATTTTAAATAATTATTTGGATAATTACTGACTTAAATATGTAACATTATTATGTATATATTTTTAATTTACATATTCCTTGATCCATGTTGTTATCAATTTCTGTTTATCCTTTTAATGCTTGTTGAATAAGTGGAATATTGAAGTTGAATATTGTATGCGCCAATTCAAATGTCAAAATTTTTTTTACCATATGTATTCTACTTTAAGCATAACCTTTTTCTTTAACGTAATTTGTAATTTAAAGCTTGGCAGCTGATTTCAGAGCAGGCTCATTCTTACAAATTCGCTTATCATTAGGGACACAAACTCTTTCAGAAAATATCTACTCGTGAGTTCTGAGAGAGAGAGATTAAGAATATTATTAATTTTGGATGCAAGAACGGGTAAAAGTACCATTTGATGGTAAAATGGGAGTACATTCTTCATATTTTAATGAAAATATCTTACCATCGTGACTTACTGAAATTCTATTTGATGTACATTAAGATAAAAGAATATAATGCAATTTCATAATTTTTTTGTGTTAAAATAAATGTTTCAAATTTAAAAATACATTTAAAAGCACATTTAAGAGTAATAATTATTAATGAGCTCCTATTTTTTAAATTATATATAATCAAAATTTATTTTCTTTATTGGAAAAAAAAGTTGATATTCGGCCGCCGAATATTCGGTATTCGGCCTAAAATTTGGCCGAATATTCGGTATTCGGCTATTCGGCCAAATCACTATTCGTCCCATCCCTAGTTATCATGTCCATAAAAAGTGAGATATAAAGTTTTTTACTAATGGCAATTTTGAGGTCTACTGGTCATGATCGGCATAGATCTGCAAAAATGTTTTAGAAATTCCAGCATTGGTGCGAATGCAATAGGTAGTATTTCATACGAAATGAAAAATGCTTTTGGGTGGCTGTTATTCGGAATTCTTTGTTCAGAGGTTTAGTGTAATGTTATAACTATGGAAGAGATTCGGCAACACTAAAACATGTCCGGTATTCGGAGGTTACTGTTGTTCGGAGTGACCGTTGTAGGAGGTTTCACTGTAGTATATTTAATAACTTATATAATTAATAGAAAATTAAATTATAAGCAATACAAATTTTAGAAATTATTAATTTAAGTGACACAACAAACTGGTAATTTCAGTTTTGGTTTGTTGTCAGTAATTTTTTTCTTTAGTCTATGAACAGTCATCAGCTCTGAGATAAAATTTTAATGCTCAAGGAGACTTAAATATTTATATCTAATTTTTATTTAAATATTTATTCATCAGAAAATAAATAACTTGCGTAAAAGAAATATACCGAATTTAATTTTATGAGTTTAATTATTAATAATAATTGTCATTGTTTACATTCCAATATGAAGTGCAGATAACAGACTTTTGCATATTATACATCGGCAGATTTCGCTGAGTTGACTGTATATTTTTTTTTGTCAGAAATGTTTTTTTAAATGTAGACTCATGATATGGGTAATAACCACATAAATCCAATACATTCCTGCCTTTTCAAGTTAAAGGTAGGCCTGATATTCAATCGAGGGTCCTCTTTCCTATATTGTAATAAAAAATTTAAATCTTTTCTTGTGTTAGAATGCAGATATGAAGATACAGGGTGATTAAAAAAAACGTGGACAAAATGATATGACAAATCAAGCATACAACAAGGATAAAAAATCACATAGGAACATAGGGCCGCAAACTACTTATTGAGTCACAAATACAGAGTGTTTCATTCTAGCTACACCCGGTTTGAAAGTAATAATTTCGAGGAAAATAAAAATATTGTAATGAAAATGCAACACTATGTACCTTATTTTGTGTGAAATGTGATAACAAAATATGAAAAACATATTGCTCAAGCAATCGATGATGCCGTATAAACGGATTATTGCAGTTCAAAATGTGAGGTACCAAGTGTACACTGCTGGTGTGCATAATGCAAACTTCTACTACTTTTTTTTTCGCATTACCACATTTAAAACAAAGGTGAGGATGTCTGTTAAATGTTTTATTATAATATACATTAGTTTTCTGAAATTTATTACCATTAACCCAAATTGAGTTAGAATGAAACACCCTGTATTTGTGACTCAATAAATGGTTTGTGGCCCCATGTGATTTTTTATCCTTGTTGTACGCCTGATTTGTCATATCAATTTACCCACGTTTACTTTTAATCACCCTGTATATTTACAGGGGAACCTCTTTTCGTGTTACCTAACATTGTACCTAACATTGAGACTTGGTGCATTTTGAAGCTCTATATTAGGAAGTTTGAGAGTTAAAAAAAATAATAATAATAAGTTAAAGTCTTTCACTTATTGAAAAAAGTTTAAAAATTCCTTCAAAAACCTATGAATTTGGTTTTGAAAAATTACGACATAAGATTCACATTTTTGGTGGGGGAAAGTTGACATATTTTCAAAAATAGAGTCCTCTGGCAACCCTAGCCGAATGTTGTAGCCCCAAAATTAGGCAAATGAAAACTTTGTAATGTCATATTCGGCAACTTAACCCACTTTTGGTATGAAATAAAGAAAGAAAAATCTAATAATAAAAAATTTAAAGTATAATAAATGTATAAAATATTATTTTAACAGAGAATTTTATCGGTTCTCTAATTGTCATGTCAAAAACCCCATCAGAAACCTCAAATACTACACTGATCTGTGAAATTTCAAATTAAATATCTGTCACACATATACAACATTAGATGTAATATTAAAAATTCACTATTACTGTATTGTACATTATCATTTCCAGAAAAAAAGAAACAAATCTATCATAAATCAGAAAATTTGATCTGCCTCCAAAACTTGCTCAACTAGCAATACTTCTGCTATCAAGCCCTGCTAGCTCAGCACCAATTGAGAGAGTATTTTCTAACTTTGGCTTCATACACTCAAAATTCAGAAATTGTTTGAGTGTAAACAAATGTGCTAAATTGGTTATAGTAAATAAGTGTAGTTATAGTTCTAAAAAGGATACTGTGGGGTAAAATTGATCCAGATTAACTGTACAAAATCCTTTTCTTCTGTTTGAACATTCTAATTAAAAAAAATGTTTTATTGCAATTAAAGTAATTTAATTTTTTTGTAATTAATAAATTACAGTAATTAATTTTAAATATAAAATTACTTAAATCATTAAGACTTATTCAGTGTTTCCCTCTTGTTCTTAAAATGCTTTAAAGCGCATTACATGTTTTTGATGGTTAAAGCCAGTTTTTGACACTTGTCATGTCAAAAAACAGTTTTTGTATGAGCAACATCATAAGAGGTTACCGTGTTAGAAAAATATATCTTTCATTTTTAATCTTATACCAATGTAAACATATCAAGGGCAAATCAGATTCAGATTATTATACACGAAACTTCGGAACTGCAAAAATCATGGCTCTCAGTTGACCAATGCTTTAACCCTTTATCTAATGCATCATGAATTCATGAAAATTTTACATTCTAAAGCATTTTACGTAAATTGTTTAAACTAAATTAAAAGATTTATATAATCATTGAATAAATCTTTGAAAGATTTTAGAAGAATTGAAGGATTAATTAAATTTGAATTTACAGAGATTGTCTGTAATATTTACAACCCCACTCAAATCTTTTATTTTCATTTGTTTTCTTAGTATCTTGTAGAATTAAAAAATGTATAAATATGATATTCTTACAACATACATATAGAAATATTTACAAATTGAAAAATCCCCACTCCCCCTCTCTCAGCGTCAAGAAAGCTGAAAAGATACAAAGGCAAAAGAAATCATCGTTTTAAAAATATTTTTGTTTTGTGTAACCAAAATGCTTTTGGTACAAAATAAAGTAATGTATCTATAATTCATTCTAAATAGTATTACAACTAATTGACATATTAAAAGAATTTTATAATGGTACTTATGAGAACCGGTGGTAAATAAAGGGCTAATCACATCCTACTAGATTAATTTATGACACGATTATTCAATCGGTAAATTAATTATAGGAGACGTAAATTCTGTTGAGCCCATCCATAGTATCAGACCAGATTATATGATCTTTGAGGTTATCTGGGTGAAATAGTCCAGCAGTGTTCATGTCCGGGACAGCTCAGTTGGAAGAGCATTGGCAGCTTCAGCCAATACATCCCTGGTTCGAATCCTGTCCCATACTTTTTTCACCCACACGGAAATTTTACGTCTCTTATAATCACATCCTGCCTAAAATAAGAATTAGACATTTAGCCATCTTCTCAATTCTCCTCGATTAATATACAACATATGGGCATAAAATGCATGCTTTTATTTAAAATATCTCCTCTGAAAATTATTACTGGTATACTCTTCTTGAAGGATGTTTCATTTATTCTTAATTGTCAAAATATTTGTAAGATACAGGCTTAATTTTATGTGAAGTGTTGAAACCCTACTCTTAGTTTGTCAGCTTTTAAAACATAAAATATTAAATAAGCATGAATTTTAGAAATATTTTGGCAATTAAAAAAAAAAAAAAAAAAAAAAAAAAAAAGACACACACAAAAAAGAAGTTAAAAATATTTTAAATATATGAATGCATTCTAGGTCCATATGTTTAACATGAGTTTGGGGAATTCAGAAGTTGGCCGTAAGGAGCTTAAGTACCAAGCTGTATTTTTTAAAGTTGTCGGAAGACATTTCAAGATTATATCCATAAAAATGAGATCTTGAAGAGTCGTTTACAGTTTCTTCACAATAGAAAAGAAGAAGTAAGGAAAAAAAAACGACAAGAGTGATACTATAATATAGGTATAATCAATTTATTTAAAAAGATTTCTTATATATACATTCATTTATTTGAAAATACATCATTTTATTGACATAAATTATTTTCTACCATTTTTTTAAGCTCTGATAATTGAAAGGCAATAAAGTGAAAAATATAAAAAATATTTTTTTACATTTATTTGAAGTATAATTAATACTGTATACACTTACTTGAAAATATACCATTTGTCAGCAAAAATAGACATTTTTTGCTTTTTTTAAAGCTCTGTTGATTGTAATAAAGTGAAAGTTATTTGAAATTAAATAAAAAACAAGATTCTGTTTTGTTTAAAATGCTCTATAAGGTAATACAAAATTATGAGTGCAATTGTTGAGGGAAGGTAAAACAGACGAGCACAAATCACAGAAGGCTCAAGATGATTTTCTAGAGCAGCGGTTCCCAAACTATGGGTCGCAAAAACAATCAAGATTTGTCACAAAAATATAATTTATTTCCTCTATTTAAAAAACATAACAATTTTAACAGCAAATAATATTTCATGGTAAAATACTTAAATTTCATCTTAATAAATATACCAGGGGAATATCCATACATATCCAAATCAACTTTGAATTCCTTGATGAGGTTCTCTACACGACGGAATGTGTGAACATGCTTTTTTTACTTTCTTGTTTTTGGAAAAACAAAGTACAGAAACAAACTGCATGTACAAAGTGACATAATATTAAAAATAGTCAATTCAGTAAACAAAGGTGTCAGAAATTTTGCAGGCTAAAATGTATTCTTTTGATAATAATTAAACGTATTTTTATTTATGTTTGTAGTTTATATGTTGTTTTAATTATTATGCCATTTCCTCATAATATTAGGATTCTTATTTCTTGTTTTTGTTGATAGTATATGTTTCGTACATTATTTTAGATTTTCCTTTTTCATAGATAAGATGATTGATAGCTTAAACAGGTAATACAACAAGTTCCATACAGATTTACACAATTATATTAAGTGGGTCGCGAATTTTTTTAACTTAAAGGTAGGTCGCATACCAATAAAGTTTGGGAATCGCTGTTCTAAAGAGCATTTTGCAATCCTAATGTTTTGTTTTTCACCTCTGATATGTGAGCACAATAGTCAAACACAACATTGTTGGAACTATAAAGCAATATCAGAGAAATTTTTTTATAATTTTTAAGAGTTAAGGTACTGTAATTCTGTGCCCACAAAAAGTCCCACTAAAAAATTTGAAACATCCTGATTTTGTATTATTAGTTGTTTAATTGGAAAAAAAAAATATGCATAACACAGGCCTACAAAAAAAATTTTTTTTTTGGTGCCTGAGATTTTACAACTGATTTTGGATATTTTTGGGACGCTGATTCCAAATATGCAATCAGTTTTTCTTTATCAGCTCTACTTTTTTAGATATGCAAAGCGAACTAAAGATTTTTTAGAACTAAAGTGACCTTGAACACTTAAATGACCTTATGATACATAGCCCTGTAACGATGCTCAAGGCGATTAGAAGGACTTTGAAATACCACAAGAACTTGAAAAAAAACAAATGTGCAAGCAAAACTGAGAATCTGCGCATGCTTATGATTTCACGCCGCTCATCCATAAATCCAAATGTAAAAGCCTCCAAGAGATAAGGTTAGTTTCAGAGTTCACTCCATGAAACAAAACTCGCTTTCTTTGACTTTCTAAAGTTTTTGAACTTCCATGATATTTGTGTTTAAGGTAGAATTCGTATTAATTTTACGCAAAACTCGTAGTGTTATAGATTGTTGTGTTTGCGTTGTAGAATGGAATTTAAATGAGTTCAAGTAGAAAAAGTTGTATAAATCATCAGATAAGTTTTGCTACATATGCGGAGAATAAAAGTTGAAAGAACACAGAAAATATGTTACTGACTTTGTAAAAAGAGCTTATCTTGGATACTTTGGGGTTAGACTTGGTGATCAGGATAAAATCTGCGCACCGCAACAGGTCTGTAAACAGAGCAGGTCTGTAAACAGAGCAGGTCTGTGTACAGAGCATTTATGACTGTGAGCTAACGGAAGAGAATAAGTCTCAAATTCGGTTTACCAATGGTTTGGAGAGAACTCCAAAACCATTTCTATGACTATTATTTCTACCTAGCACTGGAATACTATTTTAATTAATCGAAACAATTGTAATAAGAAAACTTATCCTGATTTAGTGTCTTTAAGACCCCCACTTCCTCACTCAGAGGAACTACCGATCCCGACATTTCATCAGCAACCAGAGCTTAGTGAAGATGAATATTGTCCCTCTGATCATCTTTTAGATAGCTGTGAAGGTAACAGTGATTATGAGGAGACGTCATCAATGCCTAAATTTTTCAACCAGGTTGATTTAAATGATTTCAAAAGAGATTTCAATGTTTCAAAAGAAGCTTCTGAATTACTGGTTGGTTTCAAGATTAAAAGACAAAAATTTATTAGAACAAAGAGCCAAACTTACATTTTATCACACAAGACAAGATTTTCTATTAGCCTTCTTCTCTTAAAAAACAATCTTGTATTTTGTCACGAATTTAGAGGACTGTTAGAAAAATTGGTTCTTCGTAAATATTTTCCAGATGATTGTCCTTGGACAGCAAAGAAGTTACACAAAATACTATTGTTTTTATATTTTTGGGATAGCAGGGATAAAACACACCACTAGATTAGAAAAGAGAGGCCTAAGAAAGAAAACATGGATGTTGGAGAAAGGAATGTCATTAATAACATTTTTAGTTGGGTGAAAGAAAATCATACTTTCTGCACTGCATATCAAGCTCTGTCCTATGCAGCAGTTTGTGCAAATTCACCATAAGAACGGATTATGATTTGCATATATAAGGTAAAAACACCCGAATTGAGTTATGAAGATATTAAAGCAGGAATATTTAACGGACAGCAAATAAGACAACTGATTAAGAATACTGCTTTCGTAAATTCAACGAATGAGGCTGAATAAAAAGCCTGCACTTCTTTTGTGGCAGTTCACAAAAACATTCCGGGCAAATGCAAAGGAGAAATCTATGTAGAACTGGTAAATGAAAAGCATAATAGTTTTAAATCTCTTGGGTGTACTACAAGCATTAAAGTGCACTATTTACATTGCCACTTAGAGCATTTTCTTGAAAATAAAGAAGGCACAAGTGATAAACAGCCCGAAAGGTTTCACCACAATATTAAGACTATGGAGGACTGCTACCAAAAAAGATGAGATATGCAAAGGGTTTCAGATTACAGTTTGAGTTTAAAAAGACACTGTTCTAAAATTTATCCCAGAATGTCAAGGAAAAGAAGCTTCCGAAGCATTCAATGAGTATCAGTTTCATCAGTGACGTTTTTCTCTATTTTTGTGAGTAAAAATATTTGTATAATATAATTAAAAAATTATTATTTGAATATGTGTATATCATAATAATAATAAAAACTAACATTTGTGTATTATAAAAAATAAAAATCCTGTATTTATTTTATTTTTACATACATTTCTTAATACATGGATTTACCTTAAAATAATGAAACATATATTTCACAAAAAGTTGTTTATCTTAAAGAACTGAGCTGATAGAGAAAAACTAATGCCATATTAGAAATCAGGACATCAAATTCATATAAAATCAGCTAAAAATACCCCGGCACCAAAACAGCTGTTAACCAGTGTAATCAAAATCAGCAATTGTTTAACTTAACCCCTTGAAGATGAGCCACTGATATATACTCTCACCAGTAAATTTTAATTGTAAATTTCGTTTTATTTAATCCAAGAAAAACCAGTGGTAAAAGAGGCTTGTGCCAAAGGAGTTAATTCTTTCTGGCACATGCAAATTCTGTGTGCCCAGAGTGGCACAACTGTGCCAGAAAGGATTAAACGATACTGTGTCATTAACAGGTCAAAGAGCATCTGGCCCGAGCTTCAAGTACTTCAGTGCTTGAGTTATGACTGAGCATTGTAGTGTGATTTGTGCTAGTCTAAATATGATCCATTCCCTAAATTATTAATGATATTGGACTAATAACTTTTAAACACACATTACAAATTACAAGAATTTCTTAGCTGTTGTTTGAGGATAAAAAAATGTCACAGTTACGAATAAGATTAAAAAATAACAAGCACATGTGAGATCCATCACAAATTACAGAGTTGATTAGTTACTTTTTAAAGCACAGCAGGCTGAGAAAATGTCATGATTACGACACACGATTCAAAAATTAACAAACTGCATATCACTTATGCATACAACAATCAATGGCAGATTTTCTAAGATTATCATTTTCACAGATTAGACTACTACTCATTAAATTTCGCTGAAACACACATTGTAGCCCGATGAAAGCATATCAAAATTGTTTTTTAAAACAAAGGGGGGAAAAAACAAACAGGAAATTGATGATAATACTAAGAGTTCATTTGAACATCAGTCTTTCGATTAAACATTGAGCAAGAATTAAATGATGGAACAACAGCAACACTTCTGTGGATAACTGTCAAAATACACTTTGTGTTCATAGCCATACACATAAAAAACACCAGTCTTTTCTTTCCACATGTAGTTCACTTCTGCAATAGGGATCAAGCGAAGATTATGTCGCTGTAACAAAATAAAAAAAATATTTTTTAAAGAACGAAAAAAATGACAACACATTTAAAAAAATATATATATATATTTTAATTAATGTTGTGAAATTTTTTACAAAATGTATTTCATGAATTAGTATATGAAATAGAAAATAAGCTGTCTAAAAATTATATAGATCAATGGTTTCCAAATGAAATATGTAAAAATAACATCGGCATTGGCAAAAATCCCAAAAAGATGCTTTAATTTTAAACACATAAGGAAAATTACATAATTTTGGATTAGAAAGTTACTGATGTAATTTTCTTATTGAAATTGAAAAGAAGACAAAAGAACGGAATTTTTTTTCTCTTTGTAGTCATTTGGACCATGGAAGTGATAGATGGAGGTGCAGTACAGAATAAAAATGGTTTACAACATGATGCACAGAATAGCTAAAATTTAAATGTCCTTATTCGGCTCAAACAAAACAATAATGTAGAACAGGGACCAAATTCCATTTGGTCCAGCCATACATTCCTTAACATTCCTCCATACTTCCAGCCATACATTTTTTCTCTAAATGAAAATGAACTGGTTATATTTATTTATTCCAAAGTAACATTTTATTCTATTATGTACTACTAAATTTTTTCTAATTTTCTTGCAAAAACATATGATTGTGTTTGAGCTTAATGTGGCAGATTTTAAGGTTACATATTTGGCGTCACCCCATAGCTATTACACATTATCTCTATTCTTTCTTTCAACTCTATGATCTGGACAATTATTATTTCATATATTTGTTTCAGATATCCAAACAGTTTCAATTAATAATTAATAATTTTTAAAATTTCTCAATGCAAAATACAGCTATTCAAAATATTAGAATAATTGAGAAAAAGTGATAAGAAAAATATATTTTTCATTTATTTATTTTTTATACTAAATAAATGCAATTAATTTTCTTGTAAATTAAATCTGGAATGTTTAGATAAGATTTTAACATTTACAAAATATAAAATATAGTACAGTAAATTAGGTATACAGCTTTCTGAAACACATCAAAATATTAGAATAAAATTTAGATTGGTTCAAAATATTTTATTTTATGCAACAATATCACCTTATGAATATGAAGTAAATGGTTGTTAATATTTTGTGGCATCTCCTTTAGCTCCAGTGCACAACTGATCTTGCTACTTGTGTTTACAAACATTTTTATCAATATCAGCCCAAATAGACTTTATTTGTGCCACTAACTCAGTTTTATTCCCCCCCCCCCCCCCCCTCACTTGGAGGAAGATTTTCTTCATTATACACCATAAGTTTTCAATGGAATTAAGTTCTGGTAAGTTTGGTGGCCAAGGAAGTACCTTAATGATATGTTGGCGGAACCAATTCTTAGTTGACACCGATATATGCGGTGACACTAAGTCTTGCTGAAAGATGAAATCATCTTCTGATGATGGAATCATGTAATATTCCAAAATTTCTTGATATATCTGAGAGTTAACCTGATCGCAGATGATACATAACTTTCCAGGTCCTTCAGCATTCATGCAATCCCAAAGCATGACACTAACAGCAAATTTTACAATATATTTAAGGCATTCTTTATTTGATGCTTCTTGCTTCATTATCCAAACTCAAATACCTTGATTACCTTATGAAACACAAAACACATACTTTCATCACTAAATTATATATTTTCCCAATTTTTTTTGTTGATGACCCCCTTGTCTCATATATCTAAACTTAACTGTAAACTAGCAGAGTTTTGATGTGGAAATCTTAAAAAATAAGCAAAAGTTCTTGAAGGCATCTTTTTATTAACAATGCTTTAACATCACCGTTCCCACACAACACAAAAACATTTAAACTAAGACTGATGCTAAAAGAATTAAACATGATTGAAACTAACTATTAACTGCACTAACAGCATCTCTATAATGCAGAGTAAACATACCGGCAGAGCTAAATAAATTCATAAGAGAAAAACTAGCTCTAAAACCACACCTTTTGTTTGATCTTCGGCCAAAGCAAAGAAAGTCATATATTACCTTTGCATAATTTCAACTAACTCTCAAAAAGAGGATCTGCCAAAAATTTCTGAAAAATAAAACAATTTTACAATTGGCCAAACATTGATCACATAATGACATCAGACCAATTTAGAATACCTTTACATAGCTTTATCGAAATTCATGCAATGATGTCAGATCATGGTTTTACAAATTACTTTGATTTCTTGAGCTGAAAAATACAACTGTTGAAATGCAAGTGAAACTGGAAAAAAAAACTAAAAATGCAAGTTACTGATAAAAGTTGTGAATTTGTTAAAGCATCTGAAATTTATTTTTGATATTTAACTTTTAAAGTCAACATTTATTTTATGAACGTCTTGATTTACACTAATTCAATCTTATATTCTTTTATTTTGCAATCATGAGAGGTTTGTTTTCGGCACACAAGATTCAAATTTAAATTTATGGAGAAGTCTTAATGTTGTCGATGTAGAAACTTCAACTCCTTTTTCTTTCCATTTTTGGTGTAAGAATCGTGCATTTTTAAAACAGCTTTTCTTAACTCTACGCTTCAGTTACCTGTCATCTCTAGCAGATGTTTTTGGCCACCATTTCAATGATTATTTTTAAAATTTCCATTTTTTTAATATTGTCATAGTATTTTACTAATGCTTGATTGTGAACAATATAAATAATACATTATATAACATTGATTTTTACCATGCCAATACAAATCGATCATACAAAGTTTAATAGATTCAGGAATACCACTCACATGACCTATTAAAAAAAAAACAAGTTGGAAATTGCACGTGAACTTAGCAAATGAGGTGCGTTTGTACGATAGTGAAGTTTTAAAAATATTCAGACCTTGCTGATATAGTATAGCGTACTCCAGATGCAGTATAGTAGTCGAAATCTTTACGTTTCTGTAAGTATGCAGGAAGTAATTTTTATTACGTATATCTTATCGTCCTCAGCAACGTATATCTTATTCATAAAATGTGAAATATTTGAATATAATTAAAACACGTACCAAACCATGTTTTCCTGTATAGCATTATATAGTGGAATACTTTTGTGTGGCCCTGTAATTTAATAATAAAAATTCTTTGCATCACAGATTGTACAGAATGCATATTTTAGTATATATTTCATAGATTCATGCCAATTCTATTATGTTCGAATGAGTGTAACATCATTAAAACGCATTTGAAACTTTTTCCCCATTGACCGTAATGTAACGGAATCCTTTTGATTGTCCCTGTAATTGATCTATGCATCCGCTTTTCATTACATTTGAAATGACTCGACAAAATTACGCAATAATTATATGTTTTAAATTTCAAACGATTAAAATGCATTTAAAACTTTTTTCCCTATTGACTGTAATGTAACGGAATCCTTTTGAAGGTCCCTGTAATTGATCTATCCATCCGATTTTCATAAAATTTGAAATGACTCGACAAAATTATGTAATAATTATGTATTTTAAATTTCAAACGATTCGGCTGGGTAGTTTTTGCGTTGTTATATGCGGACAGACGGACTGAGCGACAACAATAGGTGCTACGTATTTACATAATTACGAACGCACCTAAAAAAAAAAAAAACCAAACCACAAAAAGAATACTGATTTTAAATAAAATTGTCTGCATTTAGTCAATGATGCCCCCAGTTATGAATTGGTGATAATTAAAGGTTCATTTTTGCTTACTTACTACTTTTTTGTATTGGCAAATGACATCTTTGGTTTGATTTTGTGCAAAATTGAAGTAAAAAGTTAGAGGGTCGAACTTATACACAGTTTTTGATTTTTTTTTTTTCAGAATTTGCATTTGAAAGTTAGGGGGTTGACTTATACATGAGTATATGGTAAAAGATTTTTCATTTTAATCAGGGCATCAAATTATTTTTCATCAGATGAATTGGATAAACTTTAAACAGATCTTGCATGTTCTGGTCGATCCATGCAAGACTAGTACAAATCTCAATAAACATAATTTCTAATAACAAATAAATAAAATAAAATACCTGTTTTAAAATACGCTCATTTGGAAAAGCAGTACTGTGTTTTGTTATGAATGTATTGGAAGCATTCCTCACAGCTTCATCTGGAGCATGCATTATGGGAAACACCTGTGGAAATAAAAAAAATTAAAACGAGAAAATATATTAATATATCATTTAATAACAAAAAAAGAAAAGAAGGAAAATACACATTTTCAGGTGACTAGGTACTGACTGCACATTTTTTTAAATTTGAGTACCTCATTATTTGACTTTTTTTTTTTTTTTAAAACATATAATTACATTATTATTTTAACACAATCAAAACTTATCACCTATCATACAAAATGAATACTTCCAATTGAGCGAAAAATTGGCCAGGGCAGGAATCGAACCCAAATCTTTGACTTACAAGGCCAATTCTTTACCGTTTAAGCTAATTAGGCCGACAACCAGCAAGCATTCTTCGCTCAGATAACCATATTGGTAATAATATCTGGTCTGTCATTCAGACAGCTTAACAGAATAAACTGCAGATAAAGGAATGCCATACAATAATAGTAGAGACAGACCAGATGTTACTACCAATATGGTTATCTGTCCAAAGAATGCTTGCCAGCTATTGGCCCACTTAGCTTAAATGGTAAAGAATTGGTCTTGTAAACCTTGGACCTGGGTTTGATTCCCAGCCTGGGCAATTTTCCACTCAGTTGAAAAATATTCATTTCACATTATGTAATTATATTGTGAAGGTAAATGAGTTTTTTTTTCATTTTTAGTAGCCATGTTTCTAGTCAGTAAAAAATTAGTAGTAATCAATAAACTGGCCAGTGTCAATAATTCCTCAACAGGCAAAACAACAAGTAGCATTTGAAAATTATAAAAATATATAAAGCAATGTCAGCAACACTTTTATATAATATGCAGACATTTAAGAGAGCTTCTATTTATTACCTTTATTTTATGACTGAGAAGGTATTAACCATTTTTATATGAAAAGTGGACTTTTTTTTCGAAAAAAGTTGGCTGCTGCTGAAAAAAATAGATACAGATAGAGGTTTCCATTTTTCAAGTTCACAAATCCAAAAAAGTAAAAAATTGTTTTGTTTTTTACTCTTTAGATTTTGATAGTTGGATTTTTCGAGTTTGTGGGATGCAAAATTGAAAAATTAGTAAAAGTAAGAAATATTTTTTTACCTTTTTTCTTTCAAAACTCTAAGAATTGAATTAACCCAAAAATAGAGAAATTTTTGCCCCTTTTTTTTCTTACATTCCTCTATAATTTTAATCAACAGTAACACTAATATATTAGCGAAGCCAGAGTTAGAGCCAAAGGCATTAAAATTTCAGGAGTCAGAGTCAGCCATTTTTCTCACTGCCTCTGCAGCAATGCTTGCTATACCATTACTGACAAGGAAGGTCTACATTGGGGGCATACTCAGAATTTTTTGAAAAAAATACAAATTAAACTACTCATGTAGGTAATAAAGGATCAGTGAAAATTAGCGGCGGAATTACATTATTAGACATGTAAAAAAATAAAATAGTTTGGAATAATTGGCGTGGAAAGCTGAAAGCGACGCAGGATTCGGCAAGCAGTGCATTTCCTCACCAAAAGCAGACAATTTTAACGAATCTGAAAATTGATTTTAATTGACTTCACTGTTAAAAATCTGCAGCATTTACTGCAACATCACTCCACTACTTTTATAGAATATCTCTCTTCTGACCAATGAGAATGCTCCATAGCACCGTGAATTGACCGTTTTCTATAAAAGCGGTGGAGTGACGCTGCAGAAAATGGTACAGATTTTTAGCGGTGCTGTAGCTTGTGCAACACTGCTAAAAATCTGCTGCATTTTGCAGCAACGCATGCCACTCTTGTATATAATATCTCTATTCCAACCAATGAGAAAGCTCCATTTCACGGTCAAGTAACCGTTTTCTATATAAGCAAGGGAGTGCGTTGCAACAAAGTGCAGCAGATTTTTAACAGTGTATTTTTCAATTTGGAACAATTTTAATCAATTTAAATTGTGTTTTAAATGATAAAATATATTAATTTCATTTTGTTATAAGTACATATAAACGTATATGACAAAATTACACTTAAAGTAAAGTAAAAATGCAAAACTAAAATTACTTAAACTAAACTTATTTAAATAAATTGAACATAGAAAGTTTTTTCTTTAAAAAGTATTCGAAGCGTAAAAGCGTATTTTTCAAAATTTCGTTTTTTCGCCAACCGGAGATAAATCGCCAAATAAACGAAATTTTTATTATTTTTTTACGGACGTTATAAGGAGGTTCCGCCGAAATTGTTTTTATAAACATATATAACTATATGAGAAGAACATTCTGTAATTTTTTCAGATTTTTCTGAGTATGCCCGTATGGAGACCTTCCTTGTGAGCATGAATAAGAATGCTGAGAGATTAAACAAATTAGATCAATTAGCTTGTTAAAGCAATAATAAGAAAATTAACTTATGGTCATAAACTATTATCTGAAAGAACTATAAAATTTTAAAATTTGTGTCTTAATTTTTTTTTTAAATCTCCAGTCAAACTGAATTACAAAGAAAGAAACATAATCATACCCGAGGATATTCTTCTTCAAAAGCTGTCTGCCCAGTCACTTCACGCACCAATTCTCTCGGCATGTTCGAAGTCTCCGATATAAAATCATCCACATGATTGGTCCTGTTATTTAAGAAAAAATGTAATTTAACAAATTACAATGACTATTTGGAAAATTACATTTTCAAAAACTAAAATTTTAGGCATAAATAAATTTTATATTAAAAAATAAATAAATAAAATAAATAAATAAACATCATTTTTATGATGATCAAAACATGGTTTACATAATAACAGAGTCCTATATTCAGTGTTCTCACTGACATTTGACCAACGTTAGTAATTTGGCTAATTAAAATTAAAAAACATTCAACAAATGAAAAAAGTATTCGCAAAATATATTCAACGTGTATCACAATATATATATATATATATATATAATCCTTTAATGTAGCCTCCTTTTTTCAATATATTCTAAAATAACCTAAATTTTTATAACTGCGACAACGATTGTTATTATTCCAATTTCAATTATCCGCTACAAATATATTAAAAATATGTATATATTAAAAAAATATGTATATATTTAAAATACGTATGTGTGCATATGTATGAAAGACGAAAAAGAAAAGAAAGATAAAACAAAAATTTAGCACTAGCCATTTGGCAAATTTTATCGCTTGTTTACTCGCCAAATGAAAAATTTAGTCGCAATTTGGCGCAAAGGCGAGCGATAGCGAGAACACTGCCTATATCACATACGTCATGGTTTAAAAAATAATATTCCTGTATCAATCATACACAAATTTTAAATAATATTTTAATTTTACAATTTTCGGTACTGCAAATTTTTAAACTTCTAAACATCACGCATTTTCAATTTTTACACTGTTGTATACAGAAAAAAAATGTACTTTAAAATGCAATTTGTTTGAAAATTGTATCTCAATTTCTTTTTAAATTATTAATTTTTTTAAACGTTTTCATTACTTTTTTTTGTCATTGTGGCAAAAGAAGTATTCCATTTTTGGACATTAAGTATGGAGTAATCAGAAAATGAATAAAATAAAATAAGTTTCAGAATTCAACCAATAAAAAGATTCAGATATACTTCAGATTTTCCAATTCTCTATGGAAAATAACAACTATTTTCCCAAATTGTTAATAATAATAATAATAATAAGTTATAATGTATGATTCAAAGTAATTTCAACTATTACACTTATAATAGCAAATTATTTTCAGTTGCAACTAGAGATGTAAATTTTCCAGAAAAATATAAGTGGCAGAAAAAAACTGTTTTTTTTACCAGTTTTTTTCGGAAAAAAACCGGAAAAATTGATTTTTCATGATTGTTTCTCCCAAATAAATTAAATTTTCTTAGAGAATATTAAATAATAAACATTTTTTCCCATTTATATGTATTAAATGAAAATTATTTTCACTTAATATTATAAAATAAAAAGAAAGTCGCAAAGCCTGCTTTTAAAAGTTTAGTTTTTTTTTTCCCACAGCCTAAGAATTTTTATTAAAAGCTATTGTTTGCTATATCATATCTCTGTTGAAATGATTTTTCGATAACATGCTTAACTACCAATTGATCTAATGTAAAAACCTGAACCAATATGTCTGCAGTTTGGAATGAAATAAATTATGCATTCCATTAACATAAGTATAGTTTTTAAGTAAATGATACTAGGTTAAAGAAATTATTGCAGTTTTGTCATTATTATGAATATCAGTATTCAAAAATTCCATTGTTTGTTTAAAAAATGTATATTTTTACATTATTACTTTTTTCCCTTAGAATTATAATTTTATTTCCTTTATAAAATATGTTTAGTTTTTGCTTTCCAATCTCAACTCAAAAAAGTTTTGATTTGGTTTTATAATCTAAATTCAAACAAAACTAAGCTTTACTTTGGCTTACTCAGGTCTGCAACAAAAAAATAGCGTAGGATTTATTGGCTGTTAGATTTTTACTCACTGAAACCAGAAAAAAAAATATATATATAATTTTTTTAAAGTTTAATTTAATGTAATTTTTTTCTTTTAACCCTGAAATCTGGTATTCTATTCTTGAATAAGAAACCATATTCAATAATGTTTCCACATGGTAATTTTATATTTCTAAGAGTGGAACTCAAAAGTTATGAAAACAGAACACTACAAATAGAAAATGCTCACTATTTGAGGAATTAACAAAAGCAGTTACATACAGAGATAAACTTCTACTGTGCTTTAGAAAAGTACAAAAATTCAAAGTTTAATCAAGAGGGAAAGTATAATTTGGAACATAGTTACTTGTAATAAAATATGGGAGTTTTTTTTCATCACAGTTGTACTTTTCGAATGCAAACTGCCCATGTTTTTGCAACATTACTGTACATTATGGAGGTAAAATGGAGGTCAATTTTAGATTCAATACTTTGAAGAAACATTCAATTAATCAGCTATAACGAAATCTTGAAAAATGCAATATAGTAGTGCCACCTATAGGGCAATTTACACCAAAAATTAAACAACATTAATATATATCAGAAACTGTCTGAAGCTGTAGTTTAATTAAAAAAATAATTTAAAAAAAATTTGTCCTTGAGGTAAAGTATTACGATAATCATGAATAATGCAGCATAGCAGTGTCATCTGTTGAGCAATTTACACCAAACAGTAATGAGCACAAAGTTATGTCAAAGATTAACTTAATCTGAAATTTTATAAAAATACATACATTAGTTTGAGATAGAACTATTGTGGAAATTATGAATAATGCAGCATAAAAGCGCCATCGGTTTGGCGATATACACTAATAACTAAACATCTCAAGTTTATATTAAGGTGTAGCTGAATCTAAAGTTTCGTGAAATTATGTGCATCAGTTCTTGAGATAGAGTGCCCATAAAATTTGTCACATACAGACTCACAGAGTGACAAATATTTTCTAAAAACTATCAAAATGTATTCAGGACCTTCTAAAACATTTAAATACACCAAAAACTAGAAGTCAAATTTTTCACGAATTCAATACTTACATCTTGAAAAGATAGATTAAAGTAATAAATGCATATTTCAAAATTTTATGTTGAATTTTTAATTTTATTATTTCCATTAATAGGGCATATTATTGCAATAATTTTACACATGAATTAATTTTTAAAAAGAGAAGTTGCATTTGATCTAGATATTTTTCATGTAATCAAGTGTTTGTATAATTGTGAACTTCTTGTATATACTTGTACAAAATATATTCAGAATTTTTGAATAAGAAATTATTACTATATTTAGGTTCCTATTTAGACATTTTTAATAAGGTTATTTACATACATATATGCAACTTAATAAGATTCAGCTGCTGTATGGCATGAGATTTTTTTTTCTTCAATCACTGCACTTGCGAAAGATTCAATTTGTTGATTAAACTTTTTCTGAAATGTCTATTTTCAAGAGAAATTTTGCAAAGGGTCTTGTGTTTCAAACAAGGAAAAAATGTGAAGGATCCTTTCAAGTCTTCTCAAACAGATTTCTGCTCAGAGATCAGATTACTCACATTAAAATTTTCATGTGAGACACTCAACATAAAAATAAATAAAATAAAAAGTATGAGAATATAGCTATTACAAAATTTTCACTATATTATTTCATAAATGAAATTTCAATTTTTCTGAACTGAAAAAATTGAAAAATAAGCCTTCGGAAAAAAAAAAAGATAAAAACACTTTTTTCCGCCCAATTTTTTTTTTTTTTTTTTTTTTTTTTTTTTTTTTTTTTTTTCCCGAGCATTCCCATCTCTAGTTGCAACAGGGTTTAATTTTGTTATGTATCAGAAAAACATCTAATGCATTGTCAATATTATTTAAGTAATGTTTTTAAATTGAAAATACAGTGGATATCTACAAATGCCTGAAATCTGTGCATCATAACAGACGTAAACAATAAATGAACACTTTCCGTTCAGATGCAGGGACACAATTAGAATTTTTTATTTTTATATCAATTCCATATTTATTTTAACATGTAATTATCATTAATAATAATCATGATGATTGCTCATGCTTTTTACAAAGGAATTATAAAATGTTGAAAAAACTCAAGATATTGCGGATGTTACTGGTAATCATAAATTTTTTAGCAAATATAATTATGAATTAATCAAGCTGTTTTAGTTACTAAGTCTGGGTAAACATGAAATAAAAATTTCATTTTTTATGGCTTTGAAAAGCCTTAATAAAGTGCCTTTATGGAGTATAAGTTTCATTGAATAATTTAGGAAACTAGTCGCTAGGGGCCACCATAATACTTACCCATCATGAATATGTATAATATATGAAAATAAAACATGTGAAAACTATTTATACAATGCACTGCAACTCAAAACAAAATTTAAACGTACATTTAAATATTGTTAATATGTACAGAAATGCTCTATTAATGAATTGCTGATGAACCAATTTCGACAAATTATGTAAAATGCCAAAATACTCAAGTAGTACCGAACTGCCTAAAAAAAACATCCTTATAACTCCAAAAATAATAATCATATTAACTAACAGTTTACTGCATAGGATGAAACATCTCATTTCCAATTAAAATATATCTCTGAATTGAAATTTGAATGAAATACAGGGTCATAAAAAATCGTAGAATGAGGAAAACAGGATTACAAATATCTTGGCAACTAATAATCCGATTGACTTCGCTCTTTATGCAAAATTTGTCTTATTTTATTGCCTTTTACGTCCACTCCTTAAAATAAAAAAATGCGAAAATTTTTATATACCTTTCATCAGAACGAATTTTATGAGAGTACGAAAAAAATAGTTGCGGATAATCGAGGTTACTGATATTAAATAGGCTTCGTCCCATTCTTACATACTAAGCACATACAAAATTTCAAGTCTCTATCTCAATTTATTCGGCAGATAGAGCGTTTACAGACAGACAGACAGACGGGCGGCAAATTTTTTTTTCTAAAAATATGTTTTCCGGAATCTCTACTATCTGAAATGTGTAAATCCGCCAAAAAAAAAAAACATTTCGATTTCCAAAAGGATTGCAAGACTTACCCTATACTACGTATGATGGGTAAGTAAAATGTATCTCATTTTTATAATGTTTAATATAATTATGCATCATTTTTTACATGACTTTTACATATAATATTTTAATCTTTTTTTTTTAATTATTTTTTATTAGACTAATTTTTTATTATTTTAGTTTATTATTTTACTTAGTTATTTTAACATTCGACCATTTAGTAAATATTTATTAGAATCTCGATTGTACTATTACATTCAAATCATTCAAATGCTTAGAAAAGCAATAAACAAGAATCTGCAAAATTTTAAAATCTGTACAACCTCTAGTCTTTAACTGTGTAGATTTGAGTGAGTCAACTGTGCAATGAAATTATCTACTATTATCAACATATTGATTTGCTTTTAAATTACAAAATTTGTTATGTTATTAAGTTGATATATGTTAATAATAACTAGCAGGGACAAGTTTTCTATTATCATAACATGAAACATGCTTTTAAGTGGTAAAAATGTATAAATAATAATAAAGATGTTAGCTGCCTGAAAATATTCTGTTTAAAAAAAAAAAAAAAGATAAAAGTAATAAATATTTTCTTTCAAGCCTAAAAATCTGCATTCAGAAATCCATCAACTTTCAAAAATCTGGCATCGAAAACATATTTTCTCATATTTCTTTACCACTTTCAAGTTATGGAAGAAGAAAAGTCGTAATTCTTTATGAATTAAAAACCTCAAAATCAAAAGAAAAAATGCAAAAAAGTATATCTGATTGTTTTTATCATTTGTCAGAGCCAATCATTTTCTTTAAAAAAAATTCTGCAAGTTGCACCAAAGGAGATAATTTTAGAAAATGCGTGGCTCAATATATGACCAAAATAAGCTTTCAAGAATGGGAACATCAATGAGGATAAAAAAAATTTCAGACTTTCAGATTTCCTGCAAAAAGGCCACAATTTATGAGCTGATTGAACATGCAAAAACTGAAATGCATTAAGTGCTGAAAAAAGGGATATAGATGACTGGTTAATTATGGAGAAAAATGTATAACAAGGAATAATTTATTGGTTAAAAGAATAAATTAATGCTAAATAAAACCACTGATAATGCCAGTAGCAGCTCAAAAGCCGAACATAAATAACTGGCAGATAAAAAAGGCATCACAAGTAAAATGTATAAATTTGACTGAAGAATTAACATATGCTCAATACTCTATAGAAACCAGTGGTGTAACTAAGAGGGGTGGGGGGGGGGGGGGGGGGGGGGGCGTCCGCCCCGGGCGCCGAGGCCTAGGGGTACCAAATCAAGAGAAATTATCATATACCTATATTGGGGTAGGGACGCAAAATTTCTTGCTGGCCCCGGGCGCCAAAAAACATAGCTGCGCTACTGATAGAAACAGTACTACATTTCTGAAATAGAGATTCTTCATTGTATTAAATGCAAAAAGAAAGGGAAAAAAACTTGTTAAAGCATGACCTAAAAAGTTTGAAAGAAACAAAGTTGACAGCGATGTTTCCAAAATTGCAAGAAAGAAATGACATTGAAATTTAATTTTTTTTCTATATATATATCTATAAACAATAAAATAAGATTTTTTTTTTCATATTTAATTTTATCTTTATCTTACACAATTATCACTTAATAATGAATTAAATTATGGCTAAAAGCACTATAAAGAATATAGTACAACTTTTGGATAATTTCAGTCACTACTTTTGATATTCTTTTGAAAATCCGGCATAGTCAAGTACTTGATGCTGACATAACTGTAACATTTAAAAGGATATTATTTATAATACTGGAACCAAAACAATCACAAAAATAATTGTTAATAGAAAATTAAAAAGTAAGATAACACAAAAACATAGGAGAACCTCAGAAGCCAAGGGGTCCAAATGACAAAAATTTGATTTTGAGTAAATTGAGTTCAAAGATAATTGATGTTAAATTTGAACATCAATAATGATTGATTGAAATGAAATAGGAAAATGCTGCTTGTTTCATGGTGGTCTTTGAATTCTTATTTCAATAACTGTAAAAAAAAGGGAAGTACAATTTTCTTTAAATTTATAATTATTCAATATTGATTATTATTCGGCAAAAGCAGTTTATTTCTAGAATACAGCATTTAATAAGACAGACAGTTATATTTCTTTAACTGAAAAGAAAAAAGCATATTTACAGGCTGTCTGTGCAGTCAATTTTGATACTTATATCCTTTAGCTTCTGGGGTCCACATATATGCTATCAGCTAGTTAGCCCTTTATCTACCAACGATACTTGTAAGTACCATAAAAATTACATATTATAAAATTCTTTTAATATGTCAGTTAGTTGTTATACTGTTTAGAATGAGTTACAGATACATTATTTTGTTCCAAAAGCAGTATTGGTTACACAAAGCAAAAATATTTTTAAAAGGATGGTTTCTTTTGCCTTTGTATCTTTGCAGCTTTCTTGGCACTGAATGGGGTGGATGGGGATTTTTCAATTTGGAAATATTTCTATACTTATATTGTAAGAGAATCATATTTGTACATTTTATAATTCTACAAAATACTAAGAAAACAATTTAAAATAAAAGATTTGAGTGGGAATATAAATATTGCACACAATCAATGTAAATTCAAATTTAATTAATCCTTCAAAAATTTATTAAATGATTATCTAAATCTTTCAATTTAGTTTAAACAATTTACATAAAATGCTTTAGAATGTAACATTTTCATAAATTCAAAATGTGGTAGATAAAGGGTTAATCTAAACTAATGGCTTATTCTTTAAAAATTAAAAAGAGAAATATTTAAAGTAAACTGCGGCCAGATATCCAGTACTCTGCTTGAACTGGGACACCAAACCATTACACCACCAGTTTTAATTCTGCACTTAAAAAAAATTGCCATTAAAAATTAGCAAAAACAAACAACAAAAAACATACCATGTGATAATAAGCTCTACAAATCCCTTTAGCTGTGCTTTACCATTGCAAGTCTTGCACTTGACTTGACCAGTACCCTCACACCAAGTACAACTAGTTAAAAAATACAAAACATTGGTCAATTTTTTAAAATAAAATACATAATAATATATATACAGCACATGTTTAAAAAAAAAAGCAAATAATATTTCTCCATTTAAGTAACTAAAGTCACTACTGATGACAATGAATTTTTTTTTACCTAGGGTATTTCTTGGCAAATATTGAAAAATCTATAGCACACAAAAAACATAAAAATAAAAATCGATGTTGGTATAGAGAAATGTTTGATAGACATGCTGATGCAGACAATTTTTAAATAGAATAATTATTTTAAGAGATATTTAATGTTAAAGTTGGTCAAACTTGTTCCATAAAGCAGTTTTATAAAAGCAAAAAACATACATAGGAATTTAAATATTATTTTATACATTAGAAGTTCAAGGTGTACAGACTGCATGTATTTTTGTTATTTTGACTCTTTTCTTGAGGATTTATTTACATTTTAAATTAAAATTTTCAGCAATTTGAGAGCCATTTTTTACATAGAAAAAGTTTTTTAGAAAAGGTTATTCTTTTAAATTGTTGCCAAATGATCAAAGAATAATATTTCCTTCAAAAGAAAAAAAAAAGAAGAAAAAGAAAAATTACATGTGATTATCACAAACAAAAAAAAAACTTTCAGATGAGAATTAAATAATTATGAGTTAAGAGTGATAAAATATTGAAAATCACGTCATAAAACTATATTTATATGTGTTTATTAAAAGAGAAAAAAAATAGTAAAGTAATGAATTCATTAAAATGTATTACCTTTGTAAATGAAAAGTAATATACACTGCTCAAAACAATTGAAGGATATTTGAAGTTTTATATAAAATAAAGATATAAACGAAATTTTTTTTCCTGAAAATAGAAGAAGGGAATCACAAATGCAAATTTTTCTGGTTTTCAAACTGAGGAGTATGCAAATTTTGAGTTCGACGTCAAAAATGCCGCTTCAGTGGCAGCGAATGAAATTTGACTTTCAACTGGATGAAAGAGAATGAAGACAAGGATGATCGGCATTCAGTGTTTGGTTTGTTTCGATGAGTACGATGTCTCAGCGAAGTCATTTGACAGATTCAGAAGCTTGGAGAATTGTTGGTAGGTTAGAAGGGGGCCAAACTCAAGCCGAAGTAGCGCAAGCCATTGGAGTGTCACAAAGTGTCATTTCCAGGATCTGGAATCGTTTTTTGGAGAGTGGATGTGCAGGCCGAAGACCAGGGCAAGGTCGTAGACGGGCAACAACGCCCAATGAAGATCAGTATTTAGCGTTAACAGCTCGGTGACACCGAAACATGAACGCTACTCTTCTCCAACAACACCTTCGCTCGGCTACAGGCACCACGATTTCAACTCAGACTGTCCGAAACCGACTCCATGCTGTAGGTCTGTATGCTCGCAGACCGCAGGGAGTGGGCAACCGAGCATGTCAACTAGAGGAGAAATAAATGGAGCAATATTCTGTTTTCTGACGAGTCCCGTTTTTCTGTGCATCCGGATAATAGGCGTATTTTCATCTGGATGGACCGTGGCAGTAGGAATAATCTTGGATTCGTGCACAAAAGTGTCAGATTTGGCGGTGGAGGAGTGTTGGTGTATGGTGGCATCTCCATTGACGGGCGCACTGACCTCTAAATCATTCGAGATGGAGCTCTGACTGGTCGCCGATATAGGGATGAGATCCTCAGACCTATTGTAGTCCCTTACGCTGCAGCAATCAGAGATAACTTCATTTTAATTGCCGATAACTGCAGGCCACATCATGCAAACCTGGTGGAGGATTTCCTTATTCGAGGAAGGAATCGTTCGAATGGAATGGCCAGCATGTTCTCCAGACATGAATCCAATCGTGCACATTTGGGACGCTCTAGGAAGACGAGTTTCTGGCCGCCAACAATCCCCACAAACTTTCCAAGAACTGGAAAGAGCTCTTCTGGAAGAGTGGGGCAGAATACCCCAACTCGTCATTAATAGCTTCATTGAGTCCATGCCTAAAAGGTGTTCAACGTTGCTGGCCGCCCGTGGAAACCATACCCCCCTACTGAAAATGATTTTCTTTGAAGAAAACACCTTTTCTTATTCTTTTTTTCTCATATGCACAAATTGTGTTTTTTTCCTTTTGTACACAAATGCGCAATAAAATGCATTTTTTTCTGCCAAACATGTGTAATTTATTCTCATATAACCTACTATGTCTGCCGACCATGTATCAATCAGCTAAAAAGTTTCCCAGATACAAAATTCACCTAAAACTGCAATATCCTTTAATTGTTTTGAGCAGTGTATAAAATAATCAAACAATAATATTGCAAACAGTTTAAATTAGAAAATATATTTACATAAGACATTTCACATTTCTAAATAATCTTTTAAACCATTGTTATTCTAAGGCAGCAGAAATAAAAAGATTTCCTTTCTAGCAACAAGAGTACCTTCACGTGAGTATCAAAAAGAGAAAGAAAACTTTTAACTAATAAATTCATTAATGCACGTTAAAAGAAGCAATATCATATTTAAAATGACCAATATTGCAAAACAGTTAAAATTAAAAAATATATTTAGACGAGACATACTTGACATGTTGATACGAACATTTTAACAGTTGTTGTGAACTTTAAGATGGCATGAATAATATTTCCTTTCAAACAATAAAAGTATTTTCAAGTGAATTTTAAAAAGAGAAAGAAAAATTTAGCGAAAATTACATCAGATTTAAATGATACATTTAAAATGCCTTACTTGAAAATTTCTCTTATACCATAATTCAAAAAATACCAGAAGGCAAAGACTGTGAATTTCACTGTTTAACTGATCTTGTTTAATTGCCAGTAGATGTTTAAAAACAGCTGATTCGATCTTAAAATTTTACGAATCAAAAGGAAATGAATAAAAACCCATTTACCAACAAATTGCCACACACACAAAATATACAGTGGACTCTCTATTCTGAACATTCATGGGACCGACCAAAAATGTTCCAATTAGAGGGAAGTTTATAATAGAAGGAGATTGCAAAATGTATTATTACTACTACTGTGTTGATTGACCGAACCAGTCGATCAAATAAGGTCAGTGCTAAGGCGTTTTTATAATATTCCCTTCCTTTTCAGTTTAAGAAGTAAATTACCACTACTGTTATAACCCTTAATGAATGTCCTATTATGATTGAAAATCAAATGTGCTTAAGTTAAATAACAACAAAATTATAAGCAAATACTTTCTTTAACATCCATTTTTCCTGTAATTGATCAATAGAAGAAATCAGTCGAATATTCCAAGATTAATCTTTAAAATATCATGCTTAGTCTGTGATTAACATTGATTTGTGTAAAAATATTATTTAAAATAAGTAAGATGAAAGTGAATTATTATAACTTACCGTTATTGTCTGCAAGCAATGAAAAACTAATTTTTATGTTATCTAAAGAAAAAATCACAAAATGGGTTTTTTTTTTTTTTTTTTTTTTTTACAGCAGACTGCTTATAACAATGTGATAACAGGTTCACCAACATTTAATTAAAGATTTTATCTAAAATATTCAGACAAATTACAACTTCAAGTAAATGCTTATCAGTAATTTTCTCTGTTTATTTTTTAATCAAGTTCATCGAACTTTTATTATTCTTCTGTAACACTTTCTTCGCATTTTCATGATGAGAATTCAAATTCAAATTACAAACACATGTTCAGTTTACAGAGAGGTAGAGTGGAAATGGGACCAAAAATTGTGTTCATAATAGCAGGGTATTCAGAATACAGAGAGTTCATCTTTTGTTAAGTCTATGGAGATTCACCGGGACCATTGAAATGTGTCCATAATACTGGAGTGTTGTTCACAATAGAGAGCATTCAAATAGAGTCCACAATATATAGTTTAATGTTCCATAATGTTTTAAATCAATCAAATTAGCCTGTTCTTAGAGTTTGTTGTGTCTCAATGGAGGTTTTTTTTCTTGTTAGATGTTTAAGCATTATCCATTCAAACAAGTGTTGTAACTTTAATCGATAAAATGTTAGATATTTTATGATTTAAATCATGAGTGAATAGTAATGCAGTAATTTCTCACAATAAAATTTACTTGATCAAGGACTATTTCAAGAGCTTCATTAATTTTTGTATGAAAATATTACTGGATAATAGAAAATGAAGAATATGCTAGATATATCCTCAGAATTTACAAAAAAGATATGCCAAAGTATAAAAAGAAAAAAAAAAAGCAAATTCTTATTTTTTTTACAGTAAATAAAAATTAATTTGTAAAGAATGTATGCTTAACAGTAGTAATAATTAGTCCTCACTTTAGATGAAATATATATTAATTACAAGTATCCATAGGTAAAATTATGTTATTAGTAATTTAGATTTAGTAAAAGTTGTTTTATATTATTGGCATGAAAAGGTTTGAAGTATCGTAAAGTACCGAAAGTAAACCTTCTTTAAATACTACCTTCCTCCTATGTGCAGTTTCCTTTTTGAAAAAACCATATTTATAAGCTTTTACCTTCACAATATCCTCCCAATTTCCCTGTTCTTTTCAAAAAAATCCAAATTATAATTCCCTTATAAAATCATTAGAATTTTCTGTGTGATAAAGGAGTAGTTACTTTCGGTGCTACAAAAAAATACATCCAGCTGTAATACACAAATAATTAAAAAAAAATTTTTTTTAATTCTTTTTCTATTTTAAAATTTAAAAAAGAAATTACAATCAATACAGTAAAACCTCATTAAAGTAACCACATTATGTTCCAATAAAAAATGATCACTCCGAGATATGGTCTCTTAAAGGAGATCATGTTTAAATCTGTATTTTAATTGTTGAAAAAAGGTAACAATTTATATTAAAAAAAATTATTTTCCACATTAGGGGCTGTGCATAGATAACGTTATCAACTTTTTGGCAATTTTGGACATCCTCCACCCCATCCGATATCATACCCACTTGGGAATGTTATCGTTATCAATGTCTAATTTTCTTCTTATCATTAGAATTTATCTCTTTTATTTGGAGTGATATACAAAACTGGTTAAGTAATTTATTAATTCAAATGAAGAGAAGTCAATGAAATATCCCTTTGTATCATATTACACTTAAAATAAGTTATTATTATTTAAACATATTTTATAATAGCTTCTTGTTACATAATGCATTCAATAATAATAATGTCTTGTTGCACTAGCCCCGCACAATGGATGGAGGGAGTGGAGAGAAGAAAATTTTATTAACAAAAACAAGTGGGCAACATTCTATCTATTTCTTTATTATTCAATAGCATACGCAAGCTTCAATTCAAATATACTTCACACTTCACAAAGGGTTTCTCGAACAGTAATTGTATATGCATACATATTTGAAGAAGAAAAAGAATGTTAAATATTGGGCTATTTCATATTTTAGTATTAAATAATTTTATAAAAACTGAATAATTTTAATAAAATTTTGTATTTTTATAAAAATAGATCACATACTAAAAATCGATAATATACAATTTTGAACCAAAACCAGATTAAAAGTAAAAAAAGAAAATTTTGGTTGGATCAAAAATAATATCGATATCTAAAAACAACCTCCCCCACCCCCTTGCGATATCATTTGCCAGATCCCCCCTCCCCCCTAAAATGATAACGCTATACTTGCACAGCCCCTTAGGTAAAGAATATAAAAATTTAAGTATCAAAACAAAAATTAATTGCATTGGTTAATTACTGCAAAATAATAATAATGATAATAAAATGAATGCTTTGAGCTTTTTTTTTTTGCTTTACAATTTTATTTTTTGTAACTTTTATTTCAAAGTTTTTTCAAAGTTCAATAAATAAAAGCAATTATTATTATTATTATTATTATTATTTTGGCTGGGAGAAAATAACTGATTTCATTATTTTGTCTATTTCTTTGACAGTTTCCTGACAAAATAGGACAGAAGAGTTTATTGCCTGTCATTCTTAATTCATCATCAGAGTTAAATACATTGCCTAAAGAGGCACAAAGGGATTTAAATACTTAAAAGGCACCAGAACTTTAAAAAACCTAAACTTAGTTTGGAAATTTGTTGAATGAAGTACTCTTCAGAATTATTTTACTAATAAAACTTTCTTCATGCAACCAGGAAAACTAGTCGTTGGGGGCCACCGTAATACTTACCCATCATGGATATGTATATGAAAATAAAACGTGAAAACTATTTATGCAATGCATTGCAATTCATAAACAAAATTTAAATATTGTTAATATACATAGTAATGCTATATTAATGAATTGCTGATGTACCAATTTCGACAAATCATATAAAACGTCAAACTACTCAAGTAGTACCGAACTGCATAAAAGAAACGTTCTTATAACTCCAAAAATAATAATTATATTAACTGAAACGTTCTTATAACTCCAAAAATAATAATTATATTAACTAACAATTAACTGCGTCGGATTAAGCGTCTCATTTCCAATTAAAATATACTTCTGAATTGAAATGTGAATGAAATACAGGGTCATGAAAAATCGAAGAATGTGGAAAACAAGATTACAAATATCTCGGCAACTAATAATCCGATCGACTTCGTTCTATAGGCAAAATTTGTGTTACTTTATTGCCTTTTACGTCCATTCCTTAGAACAAAACAATTCGAAAATTTTTATATACCTTTCATCAGAACGAATTTTTCGAGAGTCCAAAAAAATAGTTCCGGGTAATCGAGGTTGCTGATATTAAATAGGCTTCGTCCCATTCTTACATACTAACTACATACAAAATTTCAAGCCTCTATCTCAATTTGTTTGGGAGAAAGAGCGTTTACAGACTGACTGACAGACAGACAGACAGCAAAAAAAATTTTTCTAAAAATATGTTTTTCGGAATCTCCACTATCTAAAACGTGTAAATCCGCCAAAATTTTTTTTTCGATGTTTCAAAACGATTGCAAGACTTACCCTATACTACTTATGATGGGTAAGTAAAATGGAATTAATTTAATTTTCTTCAAAGAAATTAGTCATTCATGAAGGGAGATCCAATGGGACAGCCTCTGAATGGAGAAAAAATTAGTATTGAGCCTATGGGAATAAATTTTGTTCCATGAAAAAAAATGGTTGTTTAGGGAGGTGGTCGCACAAAGAGGTTTCATTGCATATACTTTTAACAATATGTTGATGTTTGACTACTGATAGCCAAATTACATCTCTGTGATTTATAAAATTCGTGCAATAATTATCTTAAGTGTTCTTTACAAGAAATTGAGCACATTAACCCATATTTCCTATTTACTGTAGTCCTTTTAAATTACAGTAAAACCTCTGAAGAGCGGCCAGCGTTGGGACTGAGTAAAAGTGGCCGCTTCTTAAGGTGGCCGGTATATGGAGGTTTTGCTTCAACTTCTTAGAAAAATCAAACAAAACTATTTAATTCAATAAAATACTTCAAAAAATGCATTAAAGAAATATATTTGTTTCATTTCTTTTGTGTATTAAAATCTTATTTTTTTTTCAATCGATACGATAGTATCTGAGATTTCATTGTACAAACTTTGTCGTTATCACTTAGTACAAAAATTTGTATGTCTCGAACATTTGCAAGGACTTTTTCATAAGAATTCTTCATAGTTTAGTCTCATTTTCTTTTTTAATTTCTGCTTTGTCCTCACTTAAAGTTTCAGCGTCCTCTTCTTTCATCAAATCCTGAATTATTCCCAGTATGCTTTTGTAAGTAGCTGATACGGGCAAATGATTATCAATAGAAAGAAAGTCATCTGGCGTTATGTTGGTAATTTTTGCTGCTTTAATTAATGCATCTAATTCTCTACCGCTAAGATCATTTGGAAGTCCCTGAAAAACAAATTAAACCTCATAAATTTTGAAAATTTAAACTTTTATATATTTTCTTTAAAGATCATTAATCAAAGAAATAAAATGAATGAAAAACAGAGACTTGCATGGAATCCAGCTTGTGTGAAACATTTTTGTACTGTATCCCTGTTCAATTCCTTTAATGATCTTGATATCCATTTAACAGCATGTTGAACATTTAATGATTTGCAGAGAGCAGTCAGTGACGTAGCTTCTGTCATTTTTAAGATGAGTTTTCTCATAAAAAAATTTCTGTATCCTACTTTAAACGCTTGTATGATTCCCAGATCTAGTGGCTGACATGTCGAAGTTGCATTAGGAGGGAAAAAAGATACTGTTATATTACTGAACATTTTGTTGCTTGGGTGGCAGGCAGCATTGTCCATAAACAGCAGAATTTTTCGTTTCTGTCTCTTCATCTTTTCGTTGAACACTGTCAACCAACTTAGCATAATTTCTTGGGTCATCCAAGACTTGCTGTTGTTTTGCCAAACTACAAGAAGTTTTTTTTATGCCTAAATTTCGGAAACAATGTGGTTTCGCTGACTTTCCGATAACAAATGGTTTTTCAAACCGCCTTCCATATTGAAGCATAGTAATACTGTTAGTCTTTCTTTAGAACTTTTACCGCCTTTACAGGAATAATTTTTGAAACATAGTTTTAAGTGCACAGCCGAAAAAAAATATCCGTTTCGTCGCAGTTAAACACATCTATTGCTTCATACGCACTCAGAAGACAGTTTTTCTGGGATATCTGTAAGACAATCAATAGATTCACTACAAACAGTCTGGAAAACGATATTTCTCAAGCGAATTTTTTCTAACCATCCTTTAGAAGCTTTGAAATCATTAATACCAAGTACTTTGGCAATTTTCTATGTGCTCTCTTGCAAAATGGGCCCTGAAATCGGTAATTTTTTAAATCTGCAATTTCTAAACTCTTCTAATAGCATTTTATTAATTACTTTATTCCCAGTTTTGCGACATTTGACCTTGTTTTCTAGGTTTTTGCCTCTCAGATGTTTCTCAAGAAGCACTTCTTTATTTTTTAAAATTTCATTTATTTGCATTCTTCTGCATCCATATTTTTCAACTAATTTCCGTGCACTAATGCCCTTCTTACTATCACCAATAACCTACAATTTTTCACTGTGTAATAAATATTTCTTTTTATAAATTTTACTCATATTCGAATTAGAAAACTAGAGACAAATGACTGGCGAGATGAGAAATAGTTATCGCTGTTTTTCTCTGCGTAGACAGGGGAGAACCATAGAGAAGAGATAGGAGTGAAGGCATTAACATGGCCGTATTAAGGTTTTTCAAATTTGATGCGTTTTCCATGCCAATTTTAAAATTGTTGACAGTTGTGTAAAAAAATATTCAATATCCATATTATGCATGTGAACTAGTGCAAAAATATAAATGAAGAAACAATATAACTCAAACTATACTTAAAATTAGTAAAAGAAGTTTCTCACTTCAATTTAACGTACTGTAATTTGTTTATGTTATTTTCGCAATTCGTTTGTGTTATTGCCAGAATAAATACACGTGTATACCGAGCTTCTCCGATACGACTCCACAAAACTGAGGGGAGGGGAGGAAAAAAGCAGGCACAGTATTGGACAAAATAAAATGTGCTCCTCACTAGCAGCAGCCGAGAAGGGGGGGGGGGGGGAGAGAAAGTTCAAAAGCAAGATGCCCTACATAAACAAAATAGGTGTTTAAAACAAAGGAATTTTTAAATGTCGCAATTTACAATGTCTGCTTCTTTTGGTGGCCGTGTTAGAGTGAGTTTTCCTGGCCGCGGCCAGTTTTCAGAGGTGACGGTATTCGGAGATTCAATCTAATATTATTTAAATACGACTCATTCTGTTGTATGAAAAAATGGCCGGTTGTTAGAGGTGACCGTTAATGGAGGTTTTACTGTATTTGTACTTTTCAAACAGAATTCAGAACTTATAATTTTTTATTTTATAATTATTTTTAGGGTCTGAAAATCGAGATGAAATGGAAGAATGACATCCAAAATTCAAAATTCTGACAAAGAAATTAGAGTCTCCTGACTAAGAAAATTTAAAAATGTTTTAGAAGAATAATCAATAAATACAAGAAATTAAATTTATATTTGTTATTGCCAGAAAATGCATTAGTACTAATAAAAATAAATGCATGCTGACCAACTGCTACGAAAAAATCATAGTCACTATGATTTGGATACATAAAATACAATGCTATGAAAATAAATCTCAAACTACAATTTTTTGCAAAAAACACAAACCTATATATATATTTTTTTCTGTTGTGGTTAAAAAACACAACAGAAAAAACGCAGTAAAATTTTCTGCACAATAAAATTTTCAGGAATGATTCTGGTGCGAAATTTTAAAGTATTCGGTTTCAAAAGCTTTAAAAAATTGATCATTAATTATTCTGAAAATTCAGACATAAAAAATGCTCAAGGGAAAAGAATCTGACCTGCAACACAAATTTCTTAACTTGAAACCCTCTTAATGGATATTAATCCCAGGTGATTTATGTTTCAGTAAATATTAAAACACAAATTTCCTTTCTTAGAAATAGGGACTCCATTTTAAGAGTTTCACAAGGAGGAGGGGTGGAGTTTGAAATAGGGTATGGAATTGCATGATTCGCTCAGTTCATCATAATGCAAATTCTTCCACAGACTTATGATTCTTCCGAGAATATATCATAAAATTTCTTGAAAGTCTACATTTTTTTTTCTTTTATGGAATTTTACTGAATCATTCCATGAATCGACTGTGGAAACAAATCTCAGAAACAAATTGTGATTATCTTTAAATGATCGGTGGATAAAATCCCTAATTTCGTTAAAAGTTGAGAAATTGCAGATTTCATCAAAAGCTTGTGCAAAATCATGAATTTCAATAAACTATCGAGGGAAAATATTGCAAAAGTTGCGAAAATGAGTAAAGAACTTTATTAATTGGTCACAAAACGATTTTTTTTTTTTTTTTTTTTTTTTTTTTTTTTTTTTTAACGATCGGTTGCCCAAAATTGTTGTGAATTTCACTGATTGATCCTGATAAAATATCCTGAATTTCGACAAATGACTTCATAAAAAAATTTCAGTTTTGTCAATTGGTCACTGCAGAAAAGAGATTTTGTTAAAAGATTGTGAAATTCGTCGGATGATCATGATAAAAAAATGCAAATTTCATTTTAAAAAAATGTGAAAGTAATTCAAAATTTGTCAAAGGATTGTAGTAAAGTATAATAAAAATTTAATTAAAAGTTCATGATAAAAAATGCAGATTTCAACAAAGAACATTTAAAAATGTAAAAAATAAAATTGCTGCAAAACCAAAATCGCATTTAAAAAAATTTACTATAATTAGACAGATGACTTATTTCATTTTCAAATGTCAAAATATGGAGGTGAAACACACACACACACACACAAAAAAAAAAATAAATAAATAAGAAAATTAAAAAAAAAAAATAAAATAAAATAAAACAATTAACCTCTAGATTAATTTGAATTTTGTGTGCTACGATTTCTTACTTTCAAAAGTTGGCAGGTCTGTAAATATAACACTAAATATAAAATAAAATTGTATTTGTCTTCAATAATGGAACAAATAATAAGTTCTCTAACACAACTGCTATAATAATAGAATTGAAATGAAATTTACCGGCTATCTCCAGTGCCATTACAAGAAGTACACATTTCATTGTCAAAATTAGATTTGGTACCTCGACCTCTGCACCAGGTGCATTGTTTCTGGAATAAAAACACAATTTACTTAGAATTCACTATCATATTTTTTTTTTTAATGAAAGCAACATTTTAAAGGTGAACATCACTCAAGTGTTATCTGAACAAATTTTGATCGATAATTATTTTTAAAACATGGAATTGTTACATTCAGTCAAAAAGAAACAAACACTCCAGATTTTTAAATCATCAAATTGTCACGCGTGAATTATGTCGCTTTAAATATTTATTTAAAAAATATAAGTTGGTGTTTCCCACACTTAAGGGGAGTCTTGACTCACTTGAAAACTCCTATTTTGTAATGTTAAACCAATGGGCAGGCTAATTATAATAACTCATTTAAATTTGAATATTTTTAAAGGATTTTTCTCGATAAGATAGCTGAGCTCGATCTTTAGTATGACTGCTTTTTATCTTTTTGAGTTTGATTGCAGATTTGTTTTCAAAAGGTACTTTCACTTTCGGGACCGGTTTTGAAACTGAAAATACCTTTATTAAAATAATCTGCTAACAAAATCTAAAAAGTAAATAATAGTCATACTAAAAATCAAACTCAGTTATCCTATGCAAAGAAAAAAAAATCGTTCAAAAATATTTAAATTTAAATGAGTAATTCAAAATTAATCTGGCCATCGATTTAACAGTAAGAAGTGGGAGTTTTCAAGTGAGTGAAGACAGTCTTTAATAGATAAGAAAAGGTTAAACCTAAGGTTGATACTAAAGTGCAGGATCATGCAATTCTTACAGCAAATATGATGTGAAAATTTACTATTGTACGTATTTACTTAGGAGGCATAACATGGATATCATGTACAGCTATGAAAGAACAGAAAAAAAGAAGAAAAGAAAATAAGGAAGCATACCTCAAATATTACCTTCTAAAAAATATTTGCAGAAGATAGTTACTGGTACCTAATGATTAAGATTTTTTTCATAATAACAATATCCATTTTTGACATTGTATTTTAAATCTTCAGTTCAAAGTATGTCTAAAAACGAAATTTCATGTTGTTTGGATGATACAGTAGAACCCTGCAAATCCGGACCCCGATAATCCGGATCGATTTGGTCATTTTTTTTCCAAGCTTGAGAAACATTTTTGCTGATTTCTATAACACTAACTTGTTTCATTGTCATATTTTGAATTTAAAAAAAACTTTTTCTGAAATCTTTTCGACTTTTTTATTACAAAGTAAACATTTTTCTGTCTGTAAATATTCAATAAGTTTAACATAAAAGTGATTTTGTGTAAGTATGTTTAATTGTATTTCATTTTTTTCAAAGTCTCCGGATAATCCGGATTTTCGATAATCCGGATTGGGTCTGGTCCCAATTAATCCGAATTATCGGGGTTTTACTGTAAATTTTTTTAATTCTAAACATTAAAAATTGAGAACTTCTAATGTTAAATTATATTTTCATATTTTTATTAATATCTCCTGATGTGATAATTTCCAAGAATGGTTATAGTACTAAAAAATACAAACATCAAGTCATTGAATTTATAATTTAAAATAAATTATAATATGAATTATGGAATTGATATTCATAAAAAATATGAATTGCAACGTATATATATATATATTTATATAAATTTATACTTATAACGCTCTGCTTTAAGAAAAGTAAGTAAGTTCAAAGTAATTTTTAAATTATGCTTAAAAACCATCAAAATAATGGCTTAAAAAAAGGCCATCTATTATATGCAGAGAAGCATAATTTGAAAGAAAAATATTTTTTATTCATTTCATTGAAACATTTGAGCTGACAATAGTCAAAGCATATTAAGTGAATGAAATGATTATATTGGCAAAAAATAATACATCCTACAAACTTAGTCATCCTGTAGCCTTCAATAATGTAATACCGAACTTCCATTTGGATACAGCCTCTAAAATAGGCTCATTTTAAAATGATTCTCTGAAACTAATTGTGTGAAATTTTATGAAAATTTGTATTTAAATTAATTGAAGGGCATAGAATGCACCCACAGTGTCAAATTTGCATATTATTAATGAAAAAAAAAAAACAAAGTTTTGGTTTGTTTTAATACATAGAACATCCCCAAAGCAATATACATATATGCTTATATACATTATTTAAAAGAACGCTTTATTTTCAATTGTTTGGTGCCAGTAACTTTAGAAAAAAAAATTCTAGGGTCATTCCAAACCAAATCAACCAATCACTCAACCCTTTCAGATTTCGATAAAACTCTCAGGGATCGTTCTGTCTGATGATATAAATGAGAATATATCTTCATAATTCTATTTTTTTTTTCCATCAAAATTTCACATAGTTAATTATTTAAATTTTGAAAAATCATCATTTTATGGCTTGTTTATATATTTTTAATTTTTAATTTCTCAAATTCTATCAAATAATATACAAAAATTTTATGACCACTTATTTTAAAGAGGAGTTTATAAGGTTTAATTTGATATGCAAGTTGACTATGCATAGTTAAAAAAAATTAATTAAAAGAATTTTTTAGTTTAAATTTGAAAATTTTTTAGAAAGTCATTTTTAAAATTTTGAAAAAATTGCAAGTTTATTGTAATGTTATAAGCTTAAAATTCTGAAATTTTTAGAGTGGGGTCTCAATGGGATCAGAAGTTATGAAATAAAAGCTGAAAATTATCATTAAAATAGCAATTTAATTCTATCTATTTCATCATTTATTTATAATTTCTATGGTAATTTTCAGCTTTTATTTCATAACTCTTGATGCCATTGAGATCCCACTCTAAAAATTTTAGAATTTTAAGCTTATAATATTACAACAAACATACAAATTTTTCAAAAATTTGAAAAATTATTATCTAAAAAATTTTTAATAAAAAAAAATTAAATTTTTTTTTTTTAAACTAAGCATGGTCAACTCACATATTAAATTAAACTTTATAAACTCCACTTTAAAATGAATGACTATAATTTTTTTCAATGTTTGATAGAACTTGAGAAATTCAAAATTGAAAATATTTAAACAAGTAAAAAAAAAATGATGATTTTTCAAAATTTAAATAATTAATTGTATAAAAATTTAAAGTGATAAATAAAAGAATAAAAATAGGCTCTGATTTATGTCATCATAGAGAATGATCCCTGACAGTTTCATTGAAATCAGAAATGGTCAGGTTGAATATTGAATTTTTTTGGTTTATTTGACATGGAATGACCCTCTATATTTTACATTATATTTTACACAAAAAAATTCTACAATAAAAAAAAATGATATGAAAATCACAGAATGAGCTAAGATAAATTAATACTTTTCCATGTCCTGTACAGTCATTGCAACGAACTCTTCCATTCCCAACACAGGTGTGACACGGTTTAACAAAGGCAGTGTGAGGCACTTCCATTTTCATCTTGCTGTCGGCGAATAGTGCATTAGGGTTAGCCAAAATATCCCACGGGCGGGGAGCTGGTCCATTCATGGGACCATCAATAGGACCACCTTTAATCAGATATAAAAATAGTAGCTTAAAATCTTCAAGTTTCACTGATGTATATAAAACATACACTTTAAAATATTTGCTTGAAGATTTTATTAAATAAAATTTAAATATAAAGCCCCCCCCCCCCCCCCAAAAAAACCTCAGAGTGAATGTCAAATTCCCCCCCCCCCTCTTCCCCCCAATAAAAGGATATCTTTTTTTACAACGAAACATCAAACACAAAATATGCCACATCATCTTAAAATACATACTTAAAATGCAATTTCTTTTTTTCAATTAAAATACTGCTGTGTGTAGCAGATATTCTTATACTTAAAACCCATAATCTCTGAGTACATAATTGCTAGTATACCAATATCTTTTGTGGCAAATAAAAATAAACATAGTTTCAATCAGAAAAATTATTTATTAAATTATTTTGTCTTTATTCAATTTAATTCTTTAACAAAATTTTCTAATTGACACATTTTATTTCTTTAGGTTCAGATTGGCACAATGCTATGAAAGACATCGGTATATTGCAGCAATGTGCGTATTACAGTAGCCTCCCACTTAACTGGTCTAAATGGAACCGAAGGTTAGCCAATTAAGAGAAAAATCGGTTAAACTGGAGAAATAAATAAATAAATAAATAAATAAATAATGTATCTGTATAATTATTTAAACGTGTATGATGCACTTAATTTTTTAATTTATGCAGTTTTAAAAAAGTATATATTTTCTATATTTTGTGAAATGAATACTAGTTGTAATTAGAAATGCAAACTATTTAATACAAATTAAATTGTTGAAATTGTTCTACATAATGTAAATTTAAATTAATCAACCATAAAGAAATCAGTGACCTTCTTCTATTGAAGACAAGATGTCTGACATTTTTCTGCATAATCTCTCAATTTTTTAACATTACGAAGTTTAACCGTAAAAACTATTAGCTGCTGCTCAACTTAATGTAATTCCAACTCTAATATTTTTAGTCCTTCCGTGTGAGAAATTTTAGCAAATCAACTTTAACTGGACCATCATCAGGATCGTCTTCTTATTGAACAACATCATTTGCAGACCTAATTAAATCCTCATCAAATAATGTGTCATACTTGACATCTTTATCAGACTCAAACCACACTTCTACATCTTCTATGGTGGTCTGTTTGCATTCATCAAGCTTTCTAAATGTTTGCACAAAATAATTTCCAGATAGATCAGACATTATAGAGTTCCAGGGGAGAGATTGCACTTTTGATTTTGGCTGCATAGTTGGAGTCAAGCCCATATTTGAGCAAAAGAGTGGAGTCAGAGTCGCTAAAAACAAGCCGACTCTCAGTCCAACTCCAGCTTTTTTTGTTAGACAGTTTGAAGTGAAATTAATTCCCAAAGCTTTCAGACTTGAATTAATACCAAAATAGTAAAAGTTTTGCCTTTTTTTCTTGTGTTCCCCAATAATTTTAATCAACAGCAACACTAGTGTATTAGTCAGCCCAGCGTTGGAGTCAAAACAGTTAAAATTTTCGGAATCGGAGTTGGCCATTTTTTTCCGTCGACTTTGCAGACATACTTTTAATCATTGAAAACACAAAATTTCAAATCTTCTGGGTGAACATCTGATTGCTCTGAGGGAGGTGGAAAAGGATGTTCACACATCCCATACCATAGGTTCAACACTGGTGAAGTGTATCCACTTAGAACTGACATCCTCCTTTCTGAATTTTGCCTGATGTTGGAGAAAAAAAATTGGGGGGTTAAAACAGAGTTCTAGTTAAGAGGGAGGCTTCTGAAATGTAAATTGAATACTGAAACGTCAGTTGAGACGTAAAAGTTTTAGAATCCATTTAGATCTGTAATTAGATAGATATGTTGGTGAGGTACCCAGAATTAGATGTATAGCATTTGGGTACTTATGAATCATACATTCTAAAAATATGATTTCATTTTTATCTTTTTTTTTTTATCTCATAATAATTTTCAACAGAAGTATGGACGATTTTCAAATTTTATCAGTCATTAAAAAAGGAAAAGATACATTTGGATAATTGATTTAAATGTTAAAGTATGAATACTATATTTTTTCTAATGGAAGATCTTAAATAACTCTGATGGGTTTAAAATTTTGTCAATACATAAGTCAGATATTCTAAATTATTTTCCTCCTTATTTATTTATTTTTTATGGAATTCCATGCACCTGTTTAAAAAATGTATATTATATTTAGAAGTTTATATTCATACTTTGCAAAAATCTGACCAAACCCAATTCTCAAATTAGGTAAAATTAGGTAGCTCGAAAATGCAGGAGTTTAGTTCATTGTCAGAAATATTTTACTCATTCCCTGACAAATATTTTTGTTCCAAGTTCTAAAACCTGATTGTTTTCATGACGGACAGTTACAGAAGGAAATTATCAAATTATTTCAAGGTTTTAACGTTTCTTCTTGTTGTTTGTTCCAACAGGTTATTTATACAAAATACAAGTTGAGTTAAATTTTGCTTATAATCAATCTTTTATTTGTGTAAAGGTAAAATTCCTCACATTTTGTCTGAGCAGAATTTTCATATTATTTAAGGAAAAAAATTACGTTTTTTCAAATATAGCAATCATTACTTTTCAGAAAAAATAATAGGACATGTTTGCTCAATTCCCCTTTTCACAAAATTTATGGTGTGGACTAATGTCCCAGGCTTGATAAATTCTTTATAGCCCCATCATTGGCTAAGATACAGTTAGTTTGGAATAAATTAGTCTTGTATGCAAAGCAAAAGCATAAACAGCCTAGCAAAACTAACACTTTCAAGAGCAACAATTCTAAAAAGAGATCTCAAATTTGATGTGTGATATTACATAATATTTTTAGATTTTTTCATATTTTACAGGGATAAAAAATTACTTTTCCTTTCAATTAAGATGCCACTCAAGTCACTCAAAAAGACCTGGATGATAATGATAAGTGTAAGGAAGTATTATTTTCAAATATTTTCCTTAAATTTTAATATTTTTACATGATTTTTTTTTCAATAGGATAACTGAGGACAATCTACAACCAAATTAGTTTTAAACTTTTCGATTTTGCTTATATATATATATATATATATATTATGATAGTTTCAATTATGGAACCAGTTCCAAAATTTAAAGTAATTTTTAAACAAAAATCTGAAACCAAAATCAAAAAACTCAAAACTAGCCTGGTTGTAGTTTGCCTTTAGCTATCCTAAAAAAAAAAAAAAAAAAGATTATGTAAAAATATTAAAATTTGAGCAAGGTATTTGAAAATAAGACCTCCATTGATTTAACATTATCATCCGGTCTTTTTGAGCCGTTAATGTGGACTCTTAAGGATCTTGGATCCTAACTAAATCACTTAGCAACAAGTCTTAAATAAGCAGCACTTTAAAATAAGTCACTCACCATTGTAGGGTACAAACCTCCAAGCTGATTCTCGCTTCTCCCCAAATGTCTCCAGTTTATACTAAAATTAAAATAAACAAAGTGTGACACATTAAGTATTTATTTTAAATGTGTGTTTAGTAGGGTGAGCCGAAAAAATGCAAAAAATTATTTTCTAGTCTAAATATCACAGAAAAGTTGCGAATTTGAGAAACTAAAAATTGGGTAAAAATAGAAATAAGATCGGTTTACATTTTCGAGTCACATATGTGCTGTCAAGTTTGCCTAAATGTAGGAAATATTCACATTGTTACAAAAAATTTTAAATTAGCATAGTTGAAATTCTTATATATTATAATAGCAAAACATAATGTTGAAATTAGGGATGCACCGAATAGGGTCATTCCATGTCAAATCAACCAAAAAAATTCAATATTCAACCTGACCATTTCCGATTTCAGTGAAACTGCTAGGGATCATTCTCTATGATGATATAAATTAGAGCATATTTTTATTTTTTGTTTATCGCTTTAAATTTTTATGCAATTAATTATTTAAATTTTGAAAAATCATCATTTTTTGACTTGCATAAACATTTTCAATTTTGAATTTCTCAAGTTCTATCAAACATAGAAAATTTTATGACCACTCATTTCAAAGAACAGTTTATAAGGTTTAATTTGATATGCAAGTCGACTATGTATAATTAAAAAAAATAAAATTTTAAATTTTTTAAAATTCAAAATTTGAAAATTTTTTAGATAGTCATTTTTAAAAATTTTGAAAAAATTGTATGTTTGTTGTAATTTCATAAACTTTAAATTCTGAAATTTTTAGAGTGGGATCTCAATGGGATCAGGAGTTATGAAATAAAAGCTGAAAATTACCATATAAATCATAAATAAATAACAAAATAGACAGAAATGAATTGCTATTTTAATGGTAATGTTTGTTTTTATTTTATAACTCCTGATCTCACTAATATCCCACTCTAAAAATTTCAGAATTTAAAGCTTATAATATTACAACAAACACACAATTTTTTCAAAATTTTTAAAAATGACTATCTAAAAAATTTTCAAATTTTAAATTAAAATTTTTTTTAAATTTTATTTATTTTAATTATACATAGTCGACTTGCATATCAAATTAAACCTTATAAACTCCTCTTTGAAATGAGTGGTCATAAAATTTTCTATGTTTGATAGAACTTGAGAAATTCAAAATTGAAAATGTTTATGCAAGTCAAAAAATGATGATTTTTCAAAATTTAAATAATTAATTGTATAAAAATTTAAAGCGATAAACAAAAAATAAAAATATGCTCTAATTTATATCATCATAGAGAATGATCCCTAGCAGTTTCATTGAAATCGGAAAGGGTCAGGTTGAGTGACTGATTGATTTGGCATGGAATGACCCAATAGTGGTTTTGGCCGAATACCGAATGCCGAATATTCGGCCGACAGGTGAACCGAATACCGAATATTCAGCTAGCCGAATAGTAATTGTTGGGCCGAATACCGAATATTCGGCCAGCCAAATAGTTAACTATTCGGCTGAATACCGAATATTTGGCCTTCCAAATACTTTTTATATTTCAAAATTTAAAGGTATTAAAATGTTACTTTTTGATAAACAAGAGCTTTTTATAAGAGCATTTAATATTGAAAAAAATCTGCCTTGAGTTATTTAAGAAGTGCAATTATGAAACTTTAATTAATAAAACTTTCTAGGAATCAAAACAAACATTTTAAAATCAAATAATGAAAAAATGGCCAAAGAAAAATTTTACAGTCTGATAATTGTCCTTTTTAAATAACTCAAGGCAGATTTTTTGCAATATAAAGTACAAATACTTTCAACTTAATTCTGAATAAAGGTATGTTTGGCTCATAGTTCTTTTCTTATGAATGGTGGTATTTTCCACCCTTCCCATCATATCATATTTTACAGAAATCAAAGCATGTGAGTTAAAAATATGTTATCTTATTTAATGTAATAAACAAACACACAAGTTTTGACCTAGAGTGAGATGAAATACAGTGTACTTATGACTCAATAAGTTGATTATGATTATGGTTTCATGAACAAAAATTGTCTGCCTTGATAACTATTACTAATCTCAAAAGTTTTTTTTTTTTTCTTTTAAAGGACTTTTATATGGGGAAAAGCAAGAAACAGATTATTTACTAAACAAAATTTAGAAACTTGTATCAGCACATAATTTATTCCTAAGGAGAATCCTAATAAATCACCATTTTAATCCTTCTCATGGTTAATTTTCCTAAGTTATACTTTACAAACAGCAAATAAATAATGTAAAAACATTCTATTTTATTTAAAAATGATTTTGTTTCTAATAACTTTAAACATAAATTAAAACATTGATAGTTAAAAGTAGAAATAGTGAAAGGGTCAATCCATTTCAAGTGGTCCAGCACTGGTCGCTCGACTATTTTTAAAAAATCTGAAATTTTTTGTACAACAACCCTAACATGATGGAAGTTCAAAATGACCGTTATTTTAATTCTACTATTTTTTGTTTGTGCATGGCGGCCATCTTTGTTTCATCGTGTGCAGCGATTTTCTCAGATACTAGGATACACAAAATTGTAAATATCTCGTCTTTTATTTTACCAATTGAAATGGGGTTTGCAGCATTTTGTTCAGAATAAAATAGGCTAAATATACAGTGTAGGAAAAATTTTGAAAAATAAATTTTTACAGGTGAAATTTTAGCACAAAATTTACGATTTTTTCCAAAATCTATCCGTTTGCAAGAGGAAAATTTTCATGCAAGGGAAACTGTGAACCTTACACAATTTTTTCTACAAATAAGTCAAAAGTGTGTGTACTCATACACCAAGTCCCAGATCTGGGAGTTAATTTCTCTTTGCGAAAAAAATTCCGAAATTCGTCAAAAATTTCAAAAATCGCACTTTTTAGGCTTTGATATCTCTGGTGGGGCACGAGATAAAAATCTGAAATTTTGGCCTATGATAGTATCGTGTAGTAGCGTTATGTACAAAAAATTTAAAGAAGGAGATTTGACTACAAGCTGAGATATGACATGGAAAATATGTGAAAACAATACTACCAAACTATTGTAAACCTACTATGTAATTGTTCAACAAGACTGTCAACCTTGCACAATATTTTCTACAAATAGGTCAAAAGTGTGTGTACTCATACACCAAGTCCCAGATCTGGGAAATAATTTCTCTTTGCGAAAAAAAATTCCGAAATTCGTCGAAAATTTCAAAAATCGCACTTTTTAGGCTTTAATATCTCGGTGGAGCACGAGATAAAAATCTGAAATTCAGGCCTTTGATAGTATTATGTAGTAGTGTTATGTACAAAAAATTTCAAGAAGGAGATTTGACTACAAGCTGAGATATGACATGGACAATATGTGAAAACAATACTGCCAAACTATTGTAACATACTATGTAATTGTTCATACCTCCAAAATTTTAAATTAATTATTTATGGTACAAAGTTAAATGTTAGTTATAAATATCTTTTTCAAATGCTTCTGTGTGAATTAAACAATTCAGAATGTATGCTAAGCCAATACACTATTTGTCCAGATGAACAAATCTACTAGAAATGCTATTGCAACAATTTTATCCGGAACACATTTCAAGAAAAGTAAATGACAGACAATGAATTGCAACTGATCGAGTTGAAATGGCTTCAATTATTAAACCTAGAGAATTTCATTCAAGTTAACAAGGGATGACAAGACTTGGGGGGCTTCAAATAAATTTTTTAGAAAGAACAGCCTAATGGACTGACAACAGTAACTGGTCGAACTCATAACATCTCTCGTAAATATTGTTAAGTTCGTTGTTGAGCATATATAGTATTTTGTAAATTAAATGCTTATCATTTAACTGTTTTCAACAAACGATATTTTCTGGGTAAATATTCTTATAAAAGAGACTAATCTCATTTCTCCTAATGTACTCGTAATAGCATTTCTTAACATTTCTTTAATCACCGTATATCAGCTTGTAGTCAAATCTCCTTCTTGAAATTTTTTGTACATAACACTATTACATAATACTATCAAAGGCCAGAATTTCAGATTTTTATCTCGTGCTCCACCAGAGATATCAAAGCCTAAAAAGTGCGATTTTTGAAATTTTCGACGAATTTCGGAATTTTTTTCGGAAAGAGAAATCATTTCCCAGATATGGGACTTGGTGTATGAGTACACACACTTCTGACCTATTTGTAGAAAAAAATGTGCAAGGTTGACAGTCTTGTTGAACAATTACATAGTAGGTTTACAATAGTTTGACAGTATTGTTTTCACATATTTTCCATGTCATATCTCAGCTTGTAGTCAAATCTCCTTCTTGAAATTTTTTTGTACATAATGCTACTACACAATACTATCACAGGCCAAAATTTCAGATTTTTATCTCGTGCCCCACCAGAGATATCAAAGCCTAAAAAGTGCGATTTTTGAAATTTTTGACGAATTTCGGAATTTTTTTCGCAAAGAGAAATTAACTCCCAGATCTGGGACTTGGTGTATGAGTACACGTACTTTTGACCTATTTGTAGAAAAAATTGTGTAAGGTTGACAGTTGCTCTTGCATGAAAATTTTCCTCTTGCAAACGGATAGATTTTGGAAAAAATCGTACATTTTGTGCTAAAATTTCACCTGTAAAAATTTATTTTTCAAAATTTTTCTTACACTGTATATTTAGCCTATTTTATTCTAAACAAAATGCTGCAAACCCCATTTCAATTGGGAAAATAGAAGATGAGATATTTACAATTTTGTGTATCCTAGTATCTGAGAAAATCGCTTCACACGATGAAACAAAGATGGCCGCCATGCACAAACAAAAAATAGTAAAATTAAAAGAACGGTCATTTTGAACTTCCGTCATGTTAGGGTTGTTGTACAAAAAATTTCAGATTTTTTAAAAATGGTCGAGCGACCAAAAAAATATTTTCTGGACCACTTGAAATGGATTGACCCGAAAAGTTTTTAAAAGGTTTATTAAGTATTGGATTCGGCCAAATACTTTGATATTCGGCCAAGCCCAGGGTTGGGTTTCTGACGTCAGAAACTGGTTTTTGACATGACAAGTGTCAAAAACTGGTTTAAACCGTCAAAAACTGGCTTAAACAGTCAAAAACGTGTAATGTGTTTTAAACATTTTAAGAACAAGAGAGAAACATTGAACAAGTCTTAATGATTTAAGTAATTTTTTATTTAAAATTAATTATACTGTAATTTAATAATTACAAAAAAATTAAATTACAGTAGACTCCCTCAAATCCACACAGCTTGGGACCAGAGGTTTTGCGGATTTTAGAATTTTGCAGATTTCTGGTCATTGCTTTGTTTACATTTCTTAAAAAGTAATTTGAATGTAATTAATAATAAAATCAGAAGTATAATGAATGTTTACAATATGCTAAACTGTTAAAATAAGTAATAAACTAAAATAATAAAAATTTAGATAGTTTTTAAAAGGATAAAAATACTAAAAGCAAAGGTCAAATTAATAATCAATAATGTACAATTACATATTCATATATAGATGAAATGTGTTTTTCCTAAAAATTATTCAATGAAATTTGCCTCATTAAGGTACATTACTAATTCACATCAAGATCATAAAATAATGAAGCTTTATTTCAGGTTTAGCCAGACTTAATAACTAAAAGAGCTTGATTAATACATAAATATATTTGGTAAGTTTGTGATTACCAATGATATCAGCAATATCTTTTTTTTTTTTTCAGAAATAAATTATTCTTTCTTCATGAAAAAACATGAATTTAATAACCTTAACAAAAATTACAAATTAAAAAAAATACATGGAATTGATATAAAACTAAAAAAGTCAAATTTTGCACCTAAATCTGAATTGAATGTTTCATTGTTTACATTCGTAAAATATGTGTGGATTTTAGGAGCGTGGATTTGAGGGAGTCTACTGTACTTTAATTGCAATTAAACATTGTTTTTTAGAATGTTCAAACAGAAGAAAATGATTTTGTGCAGTTAATAATCTGGATCAATTTTACCCCACAGCATCCTATAGCACATAACCAATTTAGCACATTTATTTACATCCAAATGGTTTCTGAGTTTAAAGCGTATGAAGCTAAAGTTACAAAATACTCTCTCAATTGGTTCTGTGCTAGCAGGGCTTGATAGCAGAAGAATTGCTAGTTGACAAGTTTGGAGGCAGGCCAAATTTTCACATTTATGACAGGGAAAAAAAAAAAAAAAATCCGGAAATGATAATATATAATACAGTAAAAGTGAATTTTTAATATTACATCTAATATTGTATATTTATGACAGATGTTTAATGTGAAATTTTACAGATCACTGTAGTATTTGAGGTTTCTGACGAGGTTTTTGACAAGAGGTTTTAGCCATGACGGTTTAAACCACGGTTTTAACCGGATTAAACCGCACACTGTCAAAAACTTGCCAACCCTGGCTAAGCCAAATATTCGGCTCAACCGAATAGTTTAATATTCGACCTAACCGAATATTCGGTAACATGGCCGAATAGATACCGAATATTCGGTGCATCCCTAGTTGAAATATAATTTAAATCCACAAATATCTTCGGGTCACGCATGAACTCTAAAGTTTGGCAAGAATCACACTTTTTATGATAATCTTTTATCTTACTTAGCTTGTCAATATTTATGGGTAATAGCTCTTTACAGCTTTAGAGCCCATATGCGACTGGAACATGTTGGTGGATTTGAATAATATTTCAATATTATGTTTTGTTAAACTAATACATAAGAATTTCAGCTATTACATTTGTGAAGAGGCTAGTTTAGAAAATTTTGTAATAATGTGAAGCTTTTTGCATTTCGGCAAACTTTACAGAGCATGCGCGAATGGAAGATATAAACTGATTTTATTTTTATTGAATTTTTAGCCTACCAAATTTGCTACTTTTCGGTAATACTATGACTTAAAAAGCAACATTTTTTTTTTTTTTTTTTTTTTTGGCCCACTTTAGTATTTAAGTATTGTTCAAAAGTAGAAAATGGACTCACATGGAAAGCACTCATCATGGTGATATTGGTGATGACCATATCTCTGGCCGGTGCCGAACCGTAGCAGCAATTCTCGCCAACATATTGGAGGGCCGCATCTCTAACATCCTCTTCCGTGAGGGAAGGCAGGCTGCAATTTATACAGAATCAAATTCATTTTTATAAATATCATAAATGACGTTAGTAAAGAGTCACATGAAACAAACTGATTGTCATTTCAATAAAAATATAGGCAAAATCTGCAACATTTAAAAATAAAAGTAAAAATCAGATGGTCACTGTTGCGAAATCTTCTCCAATGAAAGTGACGTTTCTTTCTCGCCTGCGAGCGAGTGATGTATTTATATGATGCTAAGTGGCAACCAGTTTTTCGTTGCCTTGACGATAGCAATGTTTTGGAATGTTTTAGTTTAGTTTATTATTAGAGTTGTTGAATTATGTATCTTTGGAATGTTATATTTATTTAATAATTTGGATTTACCAGATTGTCTGGAACTATAAATATGTGTACAGTAATATTTCAACATCTGAAATAAAATTAATAATAAAAGGAAAACCTTCTGATATGGACTAATTTTCTCTTCAGTCACGCTTGTGATAGAAATGAACAGCATCAGATAAATATTACTCTATTTTAATGCTTTTTTTAAATATGCACATTAAGAATAAAGTTTTTAGAATTTTTTTAAGGTGTTCAATCTAATTTAAAAGAGTTTTAAAAATTTTGTCTGAATTTTTTATCCTTTTTTCACTAAAAGCACAAATATTTAAAAATTAATAAGATAAGAAAAAATTTTTCATGAAAAACTTCACCCAAGAAATTTTTGAATTAAGATGGCTGCTACTGTCCATGTGAGACTTTTTAAAGACACATAATTTTGTTAAGAGTTAACAACATAATAGGTACATATATTCATTATTTTGCTAAGAAACTAGAAAATTTTATTTAAACTTATCATTATAGATCTAAATATAATTTTGTTATACAGCATAACCCCTTTAATCCAGACATCTCTAATCTGGATTTTTTGGTATGTTTATTCGTTTTTTTTTTTTTTTTTTTTTTTTTTTTTTTTTTTTTTTTCAATCAAAGATAATAGATGGTACCATAGCGGATATATAAATGAATTTAAAAAAAATGGTTTAAGAAAAATGAAAAGACTACCTAATAACATTATTATTATTTTTTTTTCAATTTTAAAACTGTAAGAATTTTCTAAATTACATGTGTAATTAATAGAGATGCCATTTTATAGATATTAAGTTGTAAAATTTCATGATTAATAGTAATTACACTATTTTTTTTTTTTTTCCAAAGATAATAAGATGTCGTGAAAACATCGCAAAATTGGATTTTCATTTTATTGTTATTTCTTTTAAGTATTTAATTCGTCACTTACTTTGATATTTGTAGTTACTATATATTTAATTTTTTATAACATTACCTTCATCACAGTTTTAATTATGTTAATGTATAAGGTTATTATTGTCTTAAATTTCTCGCTATAATTTTTCCTCAATACTTTTCATTGGTTGTTATTCTTGTGGTTTGCATTATTTATTGAGTATTTCTAAATCAGAAATCACAATTTTTTTAAAAATCGCATGTTTGTTGTTTTTGAAATTTATGACAGTTAGCACACTGCATAAAATATACATAATTATTTTTTTTAATGTTTGTTTTTTAACATTTTGAATTGATTTTTCTTAAGGAAAAATCAATTATCAAGTTCTTTGCATTTTTGTATTGCCATATTAATAAGAGATACTAGTATTATCATTTTACTTTAAAAACTTCTGTAATCCAGAATTTACTATGATCCAGACTCACTGTAATCACAATGATTCTGGATTAAAAAAGTTATACTGTAGAATTAATTTAAAACACATACTAATGATGCTTCTCCATTTTTTAACAAGAAGAAAATTCACCAAAAATTCTTCATTAAATTTTTTTTTAAATCTCATTAGAAGCATTTTTAACAGTGTGTAAAAACTTCATTCATTTTTAAAATGTTAGTTGTGAGAAAGTTAAGTACATATTTGTATTGATTTAACAAAATAGTTTGTGAAAGTCTGCAGTTTTCAAATGTTATAAACATTTTCTCACTTTTGTAAAAACAATGCTACTTGTTTTCTTCAAGTGTTTCATTTCATATGGATTTCAGTTTGCAGTAATTATTATGCTTGGTGACAATGGCATCGATGTAATGGAAAAGTACTTAAAATTTTCATTATTTTGAAATCAAGATATTTAGTTATATGTGATCATTATAAATAGTAAATTTTTATATGTTTGTCCTAAGAATGAAATAGATAAATGCATAGATAAAATATAATTACAAGAATATGTACAACTTGACAAACTTAATACAGTAGACTCCCTCAAATCCACAAAGCTTGGGACCAGGGGTTGTGCGGATTTTAGAATTTTGTGGATTTCTGGTCATTAATTTGTTTACATTTTTGAAACATTGATTTGATTGGTAGTTAAGCATTGTATTTAATGCATACAATAAATTGAAACATTAAAATAATTTTGTAAAATATTTAAATAAATAAATAATTAAAAAACAAGTTTTTTTACAAAAAACATTAATTAAAATAAAATTTTAGAAAAATATTAAAATAAAGTAAATAATTAAGATGCAATACTAAATGTAAATAATGATGAGGAAAAATCATTATTTTTTATAAAGAAAAATATTTGCTTTTGTTAATAAACAAAAAAGCTTGATTAGTTAAAAAATATTCATTTTATACAGCAAAAATTATGCTGCAACTACGATACGATAATGATTATTTCGAATAAAGATTATTTCGAATAATGATTATTTTAAATATCGAACATCGTAATTAGTAAACCGGATGTAAATCTCAAATTCGTTTCGCAACAAGCAGGGATACGAAAATAGTAATAGAACTATTGAAATAATAGTTTTATATAGCAAAAATTATCCTGCCACGCGAATTGCAAACTCTATCAAATGGTTATTGGAAGTTATATTACTCTGCAACTACGATATGATAATGATTAATTCGATTAAATATCGATCACTGTGCGTCTAAAAAATGTTATTTAACACTGCAGAATTTAAATTGAAGGACATTGATTTGAACAGCACATTGAATTTTAATTGACATTTAAAAAAAGGAAGAAGTTGAAAAGGATTTAAAAATATATATAGTTAAAGAATTATTTGTATTGCAATAGCTGCTGACTTCAGCGGCATCTTTAATTTCATTGTTTACATCTGAAAAAAATGCACGGATTTCTGGCGTTCGCGGATTTTAGGGACGCGGATTTAAGGGAGTCTACTGTATTAGATAACTGCAAAAATTCATGCATCAAGTTTCAAAATACAGTGCAACCTCGATTATCCGAGCTAATTGGGACCACTAATACCTCGGATATCAGAAATTAGTGTTCATTCTAGGCCATTTTTAAAGGGTGCAGCACCCTGCCCTTTTTCAAATGTACAAAATGCACCCTGCCCTTTTTAAAAGTAGTAAAATGCACTACTGGTTTTACCCAGAGATTTTTAATTTTTTTTTCTGTAGTATTTCTAAATTTGTGTGCCCCAAAATGATAGAATTTTTTCATTTCTTTAAGAGAAAGAACATGAAACTGCTCAATCTGTTTTAATTTAATTTAATTGTATTTTTTATTTTTATATCATAAAATCATTCAGAATTAATGTTACTTTATTTATCACATTTAAAAATTATGTATTTTCTCGCTTTCTTTTTTCCTTTTCTAAAGACAATAATAAATTTTTTCTTGCAAAAGTGCCCTTTTCTGCTGCAGTAGTGCCCTTTTTAATGAATAGCACCATGCCCTTTTTATTTCTAGAGTGAACACTATCAGAAATCTCCGTTAATAGAAACTGTATATAAAAACTTGGGGGGGGGGCACTCTAAGTGTTAAAATTATTTAATCAAATTTTATGTAGCGAACCAGTGATGATGTCTGCGGACCAGTAAATTCTCATGCTTACTAGTCCTTGGGACCAGTGACTTTTTTTTAGGAATTCTACATGGTTCATACACTTGAGACCAAATAAAATTCAAGCACTTTTCAAGGACTTTTCAAGCACTTTTCAAGGGCTATTTTAATGCACGCATAAAAATGGCTCTAGAATAATATATCATAAAGGAAATAGTCATCATGTTACCTGTGTGTTTAATTATTCATTAGTAAAGATACTTTCTAATTTTCATCTAATGAAGTTTTATTTGTAATATAAAAAGAGAAAAAGGATTAAAATATTAATTAAAAAGGAAATGAAGATTAAATGTAAATTTAGATTAAAATGTAAAATCAAAAGCAAAGGTGATTCTGGATGAAATTTTTTTTTTTCGGATATTCACATTGCACTTTCGGAAATCGGCAGCGGGGAGGGGTTTTCACAATTTTCAGACGAAATCGGTGTTTTCCCGTGTTTTTTTTTTTTTTTATGAAATCGGCATTTTTTAGACGATCTTTAGACAAAATTTGCATTTTTATGCGATCTTTTCTCGAAAACGGCATTTTATACCCACGATCTTTTGACGAAATCGGCGTTTTTTCCGTGATCTTTTGATAAAATCGGAGTTTATTGCGCGATCTTTTGATGAAATCGTTTTTTTTTAATGATCTTTTGACAAAATATTTGTAAGCGATCTTTTAACGAAATCGACGTTATATCCACAATCATTAGACGAAATCGACGTTTTCTTGTGATCTTCAGACGAAATCAGCGTTTTAACTGCGTTATTTGGATGAAATTGTCATTTTTCTGCGATCCACACAGGAAATTTGAGTTTTTCAGCTATCTTTTAATAAAGTTCGTTGACAAAAACACCGACGAAATCTCGTTTTTCCACGAAATATTGACGAAATGTGTGCTTTTTCTGCAATCCTTTCACGAAATTTGCATTTCTCAGCGATTGTTTTTTCCGCACGAGCAAAATCGTACAAGTTGGCAACTATGCGCAACTGATAACCCAATTTCAAATTTTCGGAAGAGGATGCCTTCAATTTTCGGAAATTTTGGATGAGAATCACCCCTGATCAAAAGGAAAAAAATTGTTCTTGGCTAATAAAACTTAGTAAAATATAAGTCCAAATTCAAATTGAGTTAAATTCTTTGCAAATCTTTTAATGTATTAATAACTTCCAGTATCTTTTGCCACAGTTTATATTCCAGTTTTTCAATCCATAAATCATTGAAAACGCACTTTCCTGCCATATTTCTTTACTGATTATATGACTGATGAAAGAAATTAAAAAATAAAATCGATCGTAAAAATCATATTGTAAAATCCGGAATAGATCACATTAAAACAAAGACACATTCGAAACAAAAACTAAAAGAGACTTGTAAAAGGCGCAAAATTGTTGACGTCAAATATCTGGAAAGCACGACTAACGAGCAACCAATTACATAGACTCAGCAAAAAGACACAATGCCCCGCGGAAAAACAAACATATCTTCCTGTTGAAAAAGTGAAGTTATTCCAAAGCTAGTGCATTCTGATTTGTTGCCCTGAGTCGCACTTCCCAGCTGCTAATGTATAGTGAAAAGTGACATAAGCGTTTGCTCTCTCCTCTCATCTGGCAGGAGGAGCACATTGGCAAAAAATCACACTTCTGGCTACTGCATGCATCCGATTTTTACAGCCAAGGAAAGATGCCAAAAGGGTTGTTAAGAGGAGAGAAGGAAGTGATTCAATGTTCCATTGGGAAAGGAAATATACGATTGTAGTAAATTTTTTAAAAATAAAATGTATGAAGGGTTTTCTTTACGAAATTTCAAAATTTAAGTACTAATATTTTTTTTCCAGCACTTTTCATTCCTTGAAAATGAATCTTTTTCTTTCCAGCACTTTTCATTGCTTGAAAATGAATACTTTTTTTTCCAGCACTTTTTCTATTTTTTCCAGAGCGTACGAACCATGTTCTAACGCTGAAACTATAAGTTTCTGCCATCTATATAGGGCACAAACTTTTACAAGCATCCAATAAATTTGCATGGCTAAAAATATACTTAGTATATCATCAAGATAGTAGAATTTATATATTATTCAAAATTATATAAGTATTAAAGGCTGAAAAAGTGTTCACTAAAAATCAGGTATTCAGGAATGCCTGTTATAGAAATTTTAATGTATTTGTAAAATATTTATAAAAACTTAATAAATATGAATAAAATGCAAATTATAAGTTAAATGAAAACTAACTTTTCAACTTGTTTTCTTTCTTGTGTTTCAGGTTTCCAATCTGGCATAGCAGGTGGCATCACAATTTCTTAAAATAAAAAGTTATCTTTTTAAAAACATGAATGATAAAGAAAAATAAATGTGAAATTAATTGCGGAAAAAAAAAACATTGAATAAACTGGAGATAAGTAATTAAAAAAAAATTTCCCTCTTTTCCCTTACTTTAGTGGTTCCCAATGTAAGAAACATGACTCGCAAAGAGAGGGAGCATTTGAATTTTAAGAAGGGCAGTTCCAGATTAAATATTAAATGATAACATTGATTATTACTATTATTTTGAAAATTTATATTTTAAACAAAAACCAAAAGTTAAACATACAAACTTCAAAAAAAAAAAAAAAAGTTTATTCAATATTTAAAATATTTCCATTCAAAAGCCCAAAACACAACAATAACTGGAAGAGATATATCATGAAAATTAGATACTTTTTTTATACTAAAAAAATTATAACCTTTTTGATGATAGGTTGAGCAAAAAGTTCTGAGAAATTTGTGAAAGTTTGGGTTGTTATGCACAAATTAACAAGAAAAGCAACAAGGACTATTCTTCAAAGTAGATACCATTTTATTTCACTACTTTTTGCCAGATTTTGGATTTGTTGGAAGTACTATGGCCAGGGTTGGGTTTCTGACGTCAGAAACTGGTTTTTGACATGACAAGCGTCAAAAAGTGGTTTAAACCGTCAAATACTGGTTTAAACCATCGAAAACTGGCTTAAATCATCAAAAACATGTAATGTGCTTTAAAACATTTTAAGAACAAGAGGGAAACGAATAAGTCAATGATTTAAGTAATTTTTTATTTAAAATTAATTACTGTAATTTAATAATTACAAAAAAATTAAACTACTTTAATTGCAATAAAACATTTTTGTTTTTTAGAATGTTCAAACAAAAGAAAATGATTTTGTACAGTTAATCTGGATCAATTTTATCCCGCAACATCTTATTTAGCACACTTATTTACTATAATTAATTTAGCACATTTATTTACACTTAAATGATTTCTGAGTTTTGAGTGTATGAAGCAAAGTTAGAAAATACTCTCTCTATTGATGATGAGCTAGCAGGGCTTGATAACAGAAACATTGCTAGTTGAGCAAGTTTAGAAGCAGGTCAAATTTTCTGATTTATGACAGATTTTTCTCTTTTTTTCCCAGAAATGATAATATACAATACAGCAATAGTGAATTTTTAATATTACATCTAATGTTGTATATGTGTGACAGATATTTAATTTGAAATTTTACAGATCAGAGTAGTATTTGAGGTTTCTGATGGGGTTTTTGACATGACGGTTTAAACCGGATAAAACAGCACACTGTCAAAAACTTGCCAACCCTGACTATGGCACTCCTTAGAATCGAAAAACTCTTGATATGCTTCTTCAACTTCATTAAATTGACAGACAGTCTATGCAAAAGTGTTGCATTGATCGAAAGAGGCCATAATCGGAATGAATCATATCTGGACTGAAATTCCTGTACTCCTATATATGTGTTGTGTTTTCATACTCTCACCTTTGAAACTCCATGGCTCACGAACATTTTGCAAGCTGCGTGAACTAATGACTTTTTTTTGTATTCTATTTTTGTTTTGTTTATGTTGTTGTTCTATGACTGTTCTCAGCAAACGAGAATGAGACGTACATTTGTACGCATTATAAATTGAGATGTAAACGAAAAGAATTATTGTGATACTTATGTTCGTCCTGTAAATTAAATGTTTTAGTTTCGTCCAAAGGAATGTTTTATTGAAGAATATGCTTATCATTCAGATGAGATAAACCACATAAAAGCGAATAACCTACACCGAGGTAAGAGATTTTAGATTAATAGAGATTCTAGTATTTATTACGAAACAATATGAAACAAATTCTGGTAACTATCAGATTACAAATTTCCCAGAACTTTTTTGCTCAACCCAATAACTGCCATTTTATAGAATTGTTACAGAACTTTGTGGATGCTATTTATTAAATAAACCTTATGATTCTATTTGTTCTGCTGCAATAGAACTATATAAAGTTACATGTGAAATGATTTAAATGTACATGCAAAACTGACGTCTCAAACACTTTTTGCTTTAAAATGAACTGAAATATCAAAACTATGCAATGCACTACTAAAATTAAATCTCCATATGGCCATAAAGAGCAGGAAGCGTATTGATAGAAAATTTTTCATGGTTCTGATACATATATTATAATCAATATTTAAACACACAATATGACATATACAGTCGAACCTCAGGGGGAATCAAAATGTTGTTCATGTTAACAGTAATTCATATTATCAGTATCAATTCTTTGTACTCGTTTTTATAGGGGACTGTGAAAACAATTCATGTTAAAAGTAATTCACGTTAAGCGTGTTCAGGTTAACGAGGTTTCACTGTACATTTTAAAATTAGTTTATATACAGTGTGTACAGTAAACCAGAAGATAATGAATGAGGAAGATAAAACCTGGTAAGAGAAAAAATTTTACAATATAAAGGAGAAATCAAACAACTGCTTAAATTTGATAAGATGAGAATCCAAAAAAGGCTTATTAGTTATTTATAGACTGATTTTAGTGTTCATAAATATACAGTCTGTTCCTAATGAAATTTTAAAATCAGTAATAAAATATTTCAATGCTTATCACATTTAGTTCTAAATGTGAAGATTAAACTGAAGATTATATTACACTTTTGTTTCACACAAATGTTATTCATAAGCTACAAAAGGTCCTATTTCATATCTCCGCATTGTATCTAAAATTTCTTGAATTGATAGGGAGAGTTTTCTTAGTGCTTTTCTGCATCCAAAATATGTAAACATAGAGGAGTAGGTGCATTAAAACACAATGGTAAACCTTATAAGTCAATCAATAAAATCAGTTTTTCAGGTGTTTTCTACCAAGCTATGACTTGGCAGAATGATTGTGTTTTAATATGCAAATCAAGATTTAACTAACCCTAGAATTTCATAAGGTGAATGTCTGTGCTGCCGCCTCCAGTCAGAGACTACTCAGATGACTACTGCTTGCTCACAATTAATTTTCATCCTCACCACATTCATTTACAAACAATAATTTTCTAAGCAACTACTAGAGATTAGTAGGGAAATTGTAAGAACATCAAATAAGAAAATTCACCTCCACATTCTTTGAAAAAAAAAAAAAAAAAAAAAAAACAGTGGCTAAAATATATTGTAAAAAATATATATATGTTCTGAGGTTGCTGTTATTCAAAAATTGTTGTTCGGAGGTTTAGTGCAATGTTATTTCTATGGAAGAGATTTGTTAACACTAAGACATGTCCGATATTTGGAGGTTACTGCTGTTTGAAGTGACCATTGTAGGAGGTTTCACTGCAGTTTTAATGCCTTTCAGTCATTCAACTCATTTTGAAACACATATGTAGAGAATGATTAAAAAAAAAAGTTTATACAATCTATTTACTAATACTTATCCTGTTCTTTTTTCTTTTTAAAGTTTAACTGATATAAAATAAAGGATGAAATATGACTGATCTTTGAGCAAAGCAAATTTATCCTAAAATATTACTGGAAGTTCAAAAATATAGTGCAAGTGCAGACACAGTTTTGAAAAGATCTATTTCCCTACACGACTTACAATCACTAGAATCAAAGGAAAGTTTTAAGTAGATGCGGAATTGTTCAAAATGTTCACAAGCAATGTTTGGAAAGATGTGGTCATCAACAAACTTTGCATAAACCCTCGCAGAAACCTTCAATAAAAATTCAAGCAGCTCAGGAAAATCAAATATTCATTGCATTTTAGAACAAGACCCAATGCAGGATTTTTAAGACTTTGCTGCACTGAAAATCCCTCATTGTGAAATCTCACGTTCGCCTATGGTAAAACTTAGAAGCACGATGACTCATTACCTAATATAATTAATTATTAAAATATCGTTTTCAGCATCAGAATGTAGATGTCTGATGCCGATGATATGCATTTTTCAAAATTGTCTCCATAAATTTTAAGTACATAAAAAATCCCTATAAACTTTGAAATTCCCAACTGATTAAATTTTATTATCATCTTAAAAATAATTAAAATTTGCATAGACAATTTAAAAAAATGCATATCATTGGCATTGGATGTTTGCATTCTGACTGTGAAAATGGTATTTTAATAGTAATATTAAATAATGAGTAATTGTACTTAAAAAATTTCTCATTGATTAACATGGAATTTTGCAATCTGGGAGTTTCACTGCAGCGGCCCCTTAAGGCTTTGCTGCATTGAAATTCCCTTGCAAAATACCATGTTAGCCTATGGTAAAATTTAGAAGTGCAATGACCCAATGTAATTATTAAATTACCATTTTCACAGAAAATAGACTTCAGGTGCCAATGATTTGCATTAAAAAAATATCTCAGTAAATTTTAAGTATATACAAAATCCCTATGAATTTTGAAATTTCCATCCGATTAAAAATATTTAACAACTACATAGACAATTTTTAAAAATGCACATCATTGGAGTCTGAAACTTACTTTAAAGTAAATGGTACTTTAATATTTATATTAGATATTGAGTCATTGTGCTTCAAAATTCTCCCATAGATGATTTCATGATTAAGGATTTTCAGTGTAGCAATCCCTTAACTGACATTAATTGTAAATAATTGCCTTTGTTGAAAATATCGCATTTTTCCCAGAACAGTAGATAATCATAATATTAAACTTTACATCGGAAATTCTGAAAATATTGTATTATTATTGAAAACACATTGGTAGACATTAGAAACTGGCAATTTTTATAATTCAAGCACAACAAGAATTAGGTAAAAAATAAATTATAAAATTCCATCTTTACATATCTCAAGCAAGTTCAATTAAATAAAAGCAAATAAAAACATTATAATGCATACCAAATCACTTTAAATGAAGAAATCAAAATTACCTTCATCAAATGTGAGTTTTTCATAGCCAGGGATTTTTTCCATTTGACTCAAATCCGGTGCACTTGGACATACAGCAGGTGTGAACCCTGGATTGGGCACACCACCTTCCAAAGGAAAAATAAACATAATAAGAAACTAACAGCAAAATGATTTTTAAAGTTAGGAAAATGTAAAATAAATGAATAAAAAACACAGATTAGTGGTTTAAATTAGATGATATTTTAAGGTGCGTTCATAATTATGTAAATAAATAGCACCTATAGTTGTTGTTCTACCCAACTACCCAAACGAATCGTTTGAAATTGTTTTAATTGTATTAAACTATTTAAAATTTTCTAATATTGATATATGTTGTTGAGGATTACTAAAAGTTATTTCCGGTATAATAGAAATCAGACAGTGTTTACAGGGACACACAAAAGATTTCAGTTACTACAGTTGAACCTCGAAAATCCGGACCTCCAAATTCCGGAAATCTCTAAAATCCGGACATTTTTCCGATTTCAGTTTTATTAATTTTTAAAATAAGACATAGCTGTAATTTTCATCAACTGCAGTTAAATTCTGATAACTATACTAAAAAAAAATATATAGATATATTCTGGTTAATATTGTAATGACTTGCCGTTAATTAAAGACTTTATTATTACAAAAATTAAAAAGTTAAAAAGCGTTCAACAAAATTTACAGTAATGAATCATGATGAAATGAATGAATCGTTGAATTAATCATGAATTTGATACTTGAAAAAAAATGGGTTAAAAAAAAAAAAAACGTAAATTCTGTCAAAAAAATGCAAAAAATACGGAGAAATTTGTAAAAAAAAGAAAGCCAAAACAGGCATGAAATCAATTTAAAAATCTTGAAAAAACGCACATTTCATCAAAGATTCATGATTCATTCATTTCATAATGATTCGTCTCACTCTCAATCGCCTTTGAGAATCGGAAGGGAGGGCGCTTTCTCTGGATTTTTGGAAAATTTCAAATTCTTTATAAAGTGGGGAGGGGGCGTTTGATCGGGAAGAGCGGATTAACGGGAATTTTACGGTATTATATAGCCATAAAAAAAGATTTTTTAATAAACCTCCAAAATCCGGAAAAATCAAAAATCCGGAATCGCTGCGGTCCCGATGGTTCCGGATTTTCGAGGTTCAACTGTATACTGTATCTGATAAACTATATACTATTACACCAAGATCTGAATATATTTATGTACGTGAGTAAATATATTCAGTTGCGTTATATATGCATAAATACATTATAAATACGTACACCTATAGTCATCATTGAGTCTGTCATATAAGACACCCAACCAAATCGTTTGAGATTTAAAATATATAATTGTTGCATAATTTTATCAATTAAATTTTATGAAAATTGAATGTGTAGTTTAATTACAGGGACTATCAAAAATATTCTATCACATTACAGTCAATAGGAGAAAATAGTTTCAAGTAAATTTTAATGAAATTATACTCTTTCGAACATAATAGAACTGACATGAATCTATGAAGTAGATACTAAAATTTACATTCTGTAAAATCATCATACAAAGAATATTTATTATTAATTTACAAGGCTACTCAAAAGTATTTCACTGCATTATGGTAGATGGGGAAATATTGTTTAGAGTATGTTTTAATTATATGAAACTATTTCATATTTTATAAAATTGATATATATTGCTGCAGTTTATTTAAGTTATGGCCTGTATAATAGAAAGTAGATAGTATTTACAGGAACACACAAAAATTTCAACCACTATATTGTATCCAAAGTACAGTATACTATAAATGCAAGATCTGAATATTTTAAATTTTCGTTGAAGTATGAACGCACCTCATTTGCTACGCTTCACGTGCAATTTCCAACTTGTTTAAAATATATCTTTGATTAATCCTTCAGATTTCAATGCATCCTTTAACAGGGTGAAGAAGAAAAAAGGTAGAAACTATGTTATCTAATGGGGAAAATACTTATCCTTTTAATTCATTCAAATTTGAAAATTCCAGCTATATTTTGTTTCAGTGTATATTCTTTATAAAGCAATTCTTTTTATAACGCACAACTCCTCAGATGTATACAAAGAATTTTCCAATGAAGCAGCAGAGTTTCCCCCAGGTTTAAAAAAGGGCAGGCCGCTACTGTTCTGAAAAGGGTACTTTTTACATTTTTCAGGGCACTTTTTCATTTTTAAGGGCACTTTTATAGAGTTGAATCTAAAATCTAGCGGTTCAAAAAGTCGTGAAAAAAAAAAAGAAATTTCATCAAAAAATTGAAAATAAGGAAAAAAAAAAGAAAAAAAGGTACGTTTTATTAAAAGATCGCGAAAAAATGACACATATTGTTAAAAGATCACGAAAAAAAGGCCAATTATGTTTAAAAATTGCAAAAAACCACAGATTTTGTTACAAGATCGCAAATAACAGCATATTTTGCTAAAAAATTGCAAAAAAAACGTCAAATTTCGTGAAAAAAATCACGAAGAACGGTAAATTTTACTAAAAGATAGCAAAAAACAGCATATTTTGCTAAAAAATCACGAAAAAAATGACAAATCTCGTGAAAATATTGCAAAAAAATGGAACATTCAACAGAATTTTCTGTTTTATTGTGATTTTTGGACAAAATTGGCCGTTCTTTTTGCAAATCTTTTGACTAAATCTGCCGTTTTATCGCTATCTTTTGATGAAAGTTGCCGTTTTTTGCAACTCATCAAACAAAAATTTTAATTTTATCACGATTTTTGGAAGAAATTTGTCGTTTTCCATTATCTTTTGAGGAAATTTGCCATTTTTTGAAATTTTGTGACAAAATTAGCCATTTTTTTTGCGAATTTTGCTAGAAATTAGTCGTTATTTCGCGATTTTTAATTAAACTTGCCATTTTTTAGAGATTTTTTGACGAAATTACCCGTCTCACGGATGCATATGAGGCTATTTTTTGCACTCCATCGCTGTATTTTGCGTAATACACGCGCTATAGCACGTTCGGATCATCGCTGGAAGGCTATGTTTTTTCAAATATGGGGCAAGAAGGGTGCTATTTTTTTTTTTTAATGAATGACAAGAGGGGCGCTAGATTTTGGATGAGGGGCAAGAGGGGCACAATTTTCTAAACTAAAGGGCAGGAGGGGCTGAGCGCCCTTCTGAAACCCTCTGGGGAAAACTGTGGAAGAAGCATTTGAATTCCTAGATGGTTAAAACTTGCTACTGTCTAGAAAACTAAATTTAATGCATTACTTATCAATTTTATTTACTTAAATTAGAACTTTTTAATGGAAATAATTATTATTACAATAAATATTCTTCAAAATGAGCGTCCAGGTACATTTGGACCATTTTAAAAAGTACATTTAACAATATGTGGAAAGATCTATATAATACAAAAATTTATAATCCGGACAAGGAATGAAGTATAATGATAATCTAATGTATTTTGATATATTTCAGGCATATTGGACTACAATTATGAGGCAAATTTAATGATGTGTGAAATGTGATCCACATAATACAAAAGTCTATATAACAAACAACCTTGCATTTTTTTTTTAGGTTTGCATTATATAGATGTTCTACTGTACCAACATTCCCATAGGCTTACAGAAATTATCATAGACATAGAATATTCAGAGATCAATTTTGTAAAGGTCACCATACAGATCTTTCTACTCATAACAAAAATTTTTCTATCTGGATCATTCCATGTCAAATCAACCAAAAAAATTCAATGTTCAACTTGATCATTTTAGATTTTAATGAAACTGCCAGGGATCATTCTCTTTGATGGTATATATTAGAGCATATTTTAATTTTTTATTTATCGCTTTAAATTTTCATACAATGAATTATTTAGATTTTAAAAAATCATCATTTTTTGACTGGCATAAATATATTTAATTTTGAATTTCTCAAGTTCTATCAAATGTAGAAAATTCTACGACCACTCATTTTAAAGTGGAGTCTATAAGGTTTAATTTGATATACAAGATAAGAAGACCATGCATAGTTAAAAAAAAAAAAAATTTAATTTTTTCAAAGTTTAAAATTAAAAAATTTTTTAGATAGTCATTTTGAAAAATTTTGAAAAAATTGTATGTTTGTTGTAATATTATAAGCTTAAAATTCTGAAATTTTTAGGGTGGATTCTCAATGGGATCGGTAGTTATGAAATAAAAGCTAAAAATTACCATTAAAATAACATTTTAATCCTATCTATTTTGTTATTTATTTGTAATTTGTATTTTTAATTTTCAGCTTTTATTTCTTAACTCCTGTACCCATTGAGATCACCCTAAAAATGTCAGAATTTTAAGCTTATAATATTACAATAAACGTACAATTTTTTCAAAGTGACTATCTAAAAATTTTCAAATTTAAATTATTTTTTTAAAACTATTTATAGTCAATTTGCATATCGAATTAAACCTTACAAACTCCTTTTTAAAATGAGTGGTCATAAAATTTTCTACATTTGATAGAACTTGAGAAATTCAAAATGAAAAACATATAAGCAAGCCAAAAAATGATAATTTTTCAAAATTTAAATAATTAACTACAGAAAATTTTGATGTGAAAATATAAATATATATGAACATATATTCTCATTTATATCATAGGGCAGACTGATTCCTGAGAGTCTCATCAAAATCTGAAAGGGTCAGATTGAGTCACTGGTCATTTGGCATGATGACCCATCTCAGAAAATTATATATAATTAATTTTAAAAATCAAAATTAATTACTTATATAGTTTTCTGCGAAATTCCCTTCTGTCATAGATTGCCTGATCTGACATATTTTGTACCTCTTCTAAAGCAGATGATGAAATTTTTCACATCCATACAACAAGTTTTGAAGTTAAAAGTACAACCATAGGGAAAAAAAAAAGTCTGGCAGTCCCAGAACTTTCTTCTATCTCATACATGTTAATACTTCGAAATTCACTATCACAGTGCCAAAATTAAGTGGCAATCTATTCTCATCATGAGTATTCTAAAGATGGGAAATTCCATGCATTAGTTCTTTAGATATGGCTGGCCTCAAAAGTCATGTAAATTCTGCAAAATGCAGCAAAACACCACCATTTTTGGGAGATTAACACCAAAACTTAATCAGCAAAAATGTGTGTTAATGACTAACTGAATCTAAAGTTAGATAGAAACTCATGGATTAGTTTGTAAGATAAAGCTAATGAAATAATGAAAAAAAATCAGCATAGCAGCATTATTTGTAGGTCAATTTACACCAAAATGTATCCAGCACCAAATCACATCAAGGACTAATTAAATCTGAAGTTTGATAAAAATATGTACATATAGTTCTAAAGATTGAGCGATTGCAGAAATTGTGAAAAATTTTGCACAGCAGCACCACGTTTTAAGTGATTTACACCAAAAACTAATCACCCTCAATTTATATCAGGGACTAACTGACAATAAATTTTTAACCAGTTCTGTATGTGGGTGTTCTTCAGATAGAGCACCCACAAAATTTGTGTCCCAGACAGAGAGATATTTTGTAAAAAAAAATTTTTTTTTTGGTCTCCCTGACCTATAAATCCACTTAGAAACCGGAAGTCACAAATCCAGTAAAGTAACTTTTTAATATATCCATGCAATAAAAATTGTAAACACTGCACAGAACATTGTAAAATGAAATGACATTTATTAAACTTTAAGCAGTTTTAATTTGATTGTAAAAAATCATATCTAATGTACAGTAAAACCCCAATAATTCAGATTAATTGGGACCAGACCCAATCCGGATTATCAAAAATCTCGATTATCCAGAGAATTAGAAAAAAATGGAATAAAACAAAACATACTTACAGAAAATCACCTTTATGTTAAACTTATTGAATATTTACAGACAGTAAAAATGTTCACTTTGCTTAATTCTTCTGAAAGGATTTCAGAAGAAAAGTTTTTTTTATTCAGAATAGGACGATGAAACAAATTAATGTTATGGAAATTAGCTAATTGCTTCTCAAATTTGAAAAAAAATGACCAAACCGATCCGAATTATCCGGAGATCTGGATTAATGAGGTCCAAATTAGCGAGGTTCTACTGTATTTATTAAAAATCATGTTGGTATTTAAAACTATCCAGAGTGCAGAAAAATTAACATAAATACTGTACTAAAGAATTTTTAACATGTGAATCTGAATGTTATTTGCTGCAAAATTTCTTTTCATTAAATAATGGCATTAAGGCACAACACTAGGCACAGAAAAAGACCTGGATGATAATGTAAAGTCTAAGAGAGTGTTCTTTCCAAATATCTCACTGAAATTTTAATATTTTTACATGTTTTTTTAGCATAGGATAGCTGACGACGATCTACAACCAGCCTAGTTTTTACTTTTTCGATTTTGCTTATATATTTTTTATATTATGATAGCTTCAATTTCAGAACTGGTTTAAACTGCTTTTGAAATTTAAAGTAATTTTTTTTTTTTTTAATCTGAAACCAAAATCAGAAAAGTAAAAAGTAGGCCAGTTGTAGATCATCTTCAGCTATCTTGTACAAAAAAAAAAAAATAGTGTAAAAATATTAAAATTTGGACGAAATATTTGAAAAGAACGCCCCCATAGACTTTACATTATCATACGCGTCTTTTTCTGTGCCTAGTGTTGCGCCTTAAGCACATTTTACATTAAAAAAAAAAATTATAACTAAACTTTTAATACTATGAAATTAAACACTTAATAAATTTCAAAATCATAATACCTGCGGAATCAGGAACATTTCCAGAAGGATAACCTCCAGCACTTGGATAAGCTGGTGAAACAGCGGGGGTGGAGTTTGGGTACCCTCCAGCACTGGGTTGAGCGGGTGAAACAGCGGGAGAGTTTGGGTAACCTCCAGCACTGGGTTGTGCGGGGGAGGTGTTTGGGTAACCTCCAGCGCTTGGATAAGCAGGTGACACAGCAGGGGAGGTGTTTGGATAGCCTCCTGCTGAGGGATAACCAACTTGGTGACTGCTCATTATGTCTGGCTGCTGATTCGGATAAGATGGATAACCTGGATTCGGATAAGGTTGAGGAGGAAATGGATTGACTGGGTACGCTGGTTGTTGCTGATTGAGAGGGTAACTAAATGGATTTGAGGGAGGATATCCAGACATACTGTAAGAAGAAAAGAAATCTTATAGGTTATATAGCTTCATGTAATTTACTAAAGTAAAATCAATCAAGTAATTAATAAATGATTAGATTATACACGAATTCAGGTAATGGTCAATATAGAAGCAATTTCAAAAATGTTTATACATGATTCCTTCACTAATAATATCTTTTCAGGCTTAACTTGAAATAATGACAGAATAAGAGCAAGACTAACCATTTTAGCCAGGTCGGTTTAAAATAGCCGGCTTTTTCTGGTTTAAACCACTTTAAAAAAAACCAGCTTTCACTAAAATAATTTTTTTTTATTTTTTTACAAAAACTGTCCATAAAACAAAATGTGTATTAATTAGTGATTTTTTATTTAATGTTGCCATAAAAATATACACCAAGACCTGTCTAATAAATAGTAGAAATGTCTAATAAATTAAAATAAGCAAATTGATAGTAGAAATGTTTTTGTAATCAATAGATAATAATAATTTTTATTACAAAATTTGTGCAATAAAAACTTTCTAAAACAATTCAAATGATTTTTTTTAAATAACATATTTATTCGAAAAGTAATATGCTACTATTGATCTATGGAACATACCAATCATTTGACTCAATTTTTAAATATCAGTACACTTTAACTAGATGTTTTTAGTAAACAAGCTGTTTTTGATCTTGTTCAAAACAAAACCATATCTTGAAAAAATTTTCTCAATTGCCCTTCCCATTCCTACATTCTTTTAAGCAGAGTCAGATAAAATAGATGAACCAGGGTTGGGTTTTTGCCGGCAGAAAGTGGTTTCTGCCGTGCCAGTGGCAGAAAGTGGTTATAACCAGTTTTAACCGGCAGAAACTGGCATAAAGGCATTCTGTGACATAATCTCTGATTTTTTTTTAGTAATATTAAATTTATTAAGTAGTTCATCCTTAAATAATTAGTACTTAAATAATTCAGAATAAATATATGCACACAAATAAAATATTTATATAAATATAAAATAAAATATATAATTTATGTTTAAACAATTATTTTATACAACTCAATATTTTATACTCAAGAAATTAAGAAATAATCTGGGGGCAGAAAGATTAGCAAAATTAGTCCTATGTTATGGAATGCTTTGTGGAAAAAATACTAATAGTATATTTGAGTGGTAATTTGTTTCTTCAATATTGTAAAATAATTGTACAAGATATTTCATTAAATTTTCTTTGTCTATGTTATTTTTTGTGCTTCAATTATTTACTTATATATTTTCACAAGAAATTGCATTATGTTATTTATTTAAAAATAATCTGAAAAGTAATTTGTTATTAAATCAGAATTTTTTGTAAATTTATTTTTAAAAGAAATAGAAATTCAACTGTAAACAACAATATTAATAATTAAACTTGTACAGTATCAGGTCATTGTTGTGAAAGTTTCTGTTTTTCAAGTGAATAAAAATTAGTGTTTTAAATAAGCAAGGTATGTATTTATATGATCATTTTTAAACGTTTTGATACTTTGAATAACATTCATAATCATATGTTTTAATTTTTAGCTCAATGGTTTACATATCAAATGTAAGTGTGAATTATGAATCATTGCTGAGAAAAGTTCTTATTTAGTACTGTTTCTTAGTTTCTGCCACTTACTGGCAGAAATCAGTTTCTGCCATGCCGGTTTTAACCGGTTTCTACCGCTGGTTTTAACCACCCCGGCAGAAACTTGCCAACCCTGAGATGAACACACGAACACCATTTGAAGAAAATTTTGAAAATATGCAAACAGTTTTAAATTTTTTTTTCACAAATTTCTTAAAATTATCAAGATTTTGGGCAGAAAATCGAAGTGACACATGTTACAGACTCTTGAGAAGGTCTGCAGACTATTTTTGAACTGGAGAGAAAAAAAAAGTTTGCTAGAAATTATTTGCAAAGTACCATGGTACAGTATTTTTTGGAAGAAGCGCTGCAGTGCATACAAATTTATAACTTTTAAATATTATAAGTGAGGCACTCATGCCAGAACAATGGGTACAATTTTTTTTTTCCCCTGCCAGGGCTGGTAGCAGAAACAGTGCAGCAGATTATTTTAGGCTTTGCCGATTAATTTAACACATTACAAATTAATGTTAAACTCTTTTAAATAAAGTTTAGTGGCACTGTACTCGCATATAACTTTTCATTTTTGCTGTTCATAGTGATATAGGGCTCGGAAGGGGTGTGGTGTTTTTGTGCAGAAAATTTTTAAGAAACTATTTGAATTTGCAGACAATTTTGCATTTATTACTTATATTAGTTCCTGGAATCATAGCAATATAGTAACCTATTAGATTAAAACCCTTCCTATTATGAGGAATTTGGGGATGGAAAAGTGTGCTAACAGAAATCAATTCCCCTCCTTTTAATGTGTGAGTAGATTTGTGGAAAAACAAGAACACCATATTTAGTCAATGTATAATTTATAATAGGAAAGGGCATGATTACAAACACATCTATCAAGCAATCTACCACACCACTGCATTTTTGTTGTAGCGATCATTGCAGAAACTTTCATGGTGATATAGGCAAATATCATATATTTGTTATACAGAGACCAACCGAATTGGCCTAACTCATATGCATAGTAAAAGTCATAAAAAACAGACAGGTGTTTTCTTGCGCTTGCCACCCCACAATAATTTAACCCACAATGATGTCAGCTGCTCTTTTCTTATAAGAAAAAACAAATGAAGGAAAAAGTATGTACAGTAAACTCTGTATAAAGCTGAATCGATTGAAACAAAGAAAATTTTATGTCTATGGAATCGCAGGGATGTGAAAATCTTTCTGAGTTTGACAGATTTCTGTCATACACAGAGTATTTACTCCATTTAAAAAGATAAATGAATATAAAAGCTATGACAAAATTAATTTATATCTTCTGATTTTTATGTGGACTGCTACCTCATGTAAAAACTTTGTGCATAAACAACTGACATATTTTTATTCATATAGTACTAATACGTTCCTATGTGCTAAGAGCCATTGTTCAAGTGAAGTACTTTATAGACAGTTTCATTCTGTATATTATTTATTTGAATATAATTCTTACCCATAACAAAATGAAAAAAACTTTTATCAAGCATAGGAAGTGCCACTGGATAGCATATAGTATATATTTCTTTAAATCATATTGTCTATTTGTGAGGTATTTCTGATGCGTTAATTATTAATTGGCTATAAAAATGGACATCTGAAACATGATTTTAGATAAATTTCATAAAATTTTAGTTCCAATTTATTTAAAATGGCCATTAATATAGTAAATTAGCAAAAAAAATTAAAGGCCAACTTTTTTGCAGCCTTGAGCAAGTCAGAGTTTTGACAGATGGATTAACCATCTGATGGTTTTAACCATCTCAAAATTTGCAATTTTAATCCTTGATAGTTCAATGAAATTCCGATTAATTCCTGCATATGTTTGCCAAAAATTCTGATTTTTTACACGACATCTTGACAAAATACCTGATCAACTTCTGCAACTGTTTAATGAAAATTGCGATTTTTTTACAGTACCTCTTGATGAAGCTCGTGATTAATTCCTGCATTTGTTTGACAAACATTTTATTTTTTTTACATGACCTTTTTAAGAAATTTGCGATCATTTCTTGCAATTATTTGATGAAAATTGCAATTTTTTTTTAAGCAACTCCTTAAAGAAATTAGTAATTTTACTCCGTGATAATCTGAAATTTTTTATTTTATTCCGTCATTGTTCGTCAAAATTTGCGACTGTCAGACAAAATCTGCAATTTTATTTCTGCAATCATTTCACACAACTTGAGATATTTTATACAACCCCTTTACAAAATTTACGATTTTTAAAGAGAAAATGACCTATAGCATACATCACAAAAGTAGCTCAGACTCCAGTTGAAACATGATGAATGTACGTGGTGGAGTCGTGGGAATATATTGCCATGGATTACCGATGATAGAGAAAGAATTTGGTATTGACATACATCCCCCCCCCCCCCCCCCGAAATTTTTTATCTCAATTTCTCAAAGGATTTGTCTCAATCTCAGAAACAGCCAGAAAAGCTTTCAAAAAAGTGGATTTTCCCGGAAAACTTTCATGCCTGCCTTTTGACAGATCAAAAAATTTCATGTTTTTATTCATTTCAGACTTTTGTTTAAAACTTGGATGCATCCTGGTTCACCAGTTAAAGAAAATACCAGGTAGCCAGATTTTGACTGTAATTCAATTAAGGGTAAAATAAAACAATTTCATTCAGGAATGAATACTAATGATGCCATCAGTGAATATGCACTGTTTCTGCAAGTATAGTTGAACATGAATTCACTTCAGATATTTAAAATGTTTTCTGGATTTTTTTTAAGAGATCATAATCATACATTTCCAATAATTTGTAAAGTTATAAATGCTGTGCTTGTCTGTCACTAGTTTACCCTGTGTTTATTTAGGGTCCAAAGCAGGGTTCAATTTAAGCGGTATCGCATCGCAATTTGCGATTCAAATTAAAATAAAATGGGATCCAAGAAATGCATTAAATCGCAATCATTGCGATGCATATTTCTCATACCCTTTGTTATTCATGTACACTTAAAGTTAAAATCTAGAGATGTTTTTACACGACATACGTTGTGTTTTCACTCTCCCCAAGTGTTTATTTACAATGGAAATTAGGATGGAATGGAATTTATTACAATGGAATCAAATGCCTTAGTTGAAAAGTGTTTCTCGTATATGTGTTGCATAAAAACTGACTTTCGCAGTCGAATGAATGAGGATGTGCTAGATAATCTTATACGTGTTATATATTTATGTTTAATGGAAAATACTTCAACTTTCACTTGACTAACAGTTGACGGTAACCCATTAACTGTTGGTGTTTTGTTATGAGCTTGGAGGAAGATACTCGCTTGTCGGGTATGCGAACCAACGATGTATTAATAAAGTTATATTTTATTTAATATGTGTTTTTATGCGTAAATATTAAACATCAAGATGCATCAAATCATCGCAGCTATAATCAAGAACTACAACATGGTGTCAGGTAAATAATAAATCCGATTAAAACGGATTATAGAATCCATGCTTTGCAACCTGCGTGCGAACTTTTGTGTGTTCGGCTAATACGTTTACAACGGAAATGGAGACTTTTAGACCGCCTGGAGTCATGATATTTAGCGGAAATTTAAAAGAGAATTGGTGTAAATGGAAACTCAAGTTCAACAATTTTTTGCTAGCGTCAGAAAAGAGTGAAAAATCAGAACAGATAAAGATCGCCATACTCCTGAACCTCATTGGAGATGAAGTTGAAAATATTTACAACACTTTTGCATTTGAAGGTGACGAATCGGCGAGAACACTCGATGCTGTGATTAAAAAATTTGATAGTTACTGCTTACCCCAGAGTAACGAAATCTTCGAAAGATTTAAATTTTTTACATGCTCTAAAAAAGGCCAAAATATTGACTCTTATGTAACTGAATTGAAAACGCTAGCAGCATCGTGCAACTTCAGAGACCAGGAAACCAGCCTCATTCGCGACAGGATTGTGTTGGGTGTAAATGACCATGGATTGCAAGAGAGACTTTTGAGAGAACCCCAATTAACTCTACAAAAAGCCGTAGATAACATTCGTGCTTGTGAAATCAGTAGAAGACAAGTAGAAGCTATTAACGATTCAGCTAGTACTATTGATGCTCTAAACAAACATCCAACTAGAAGGCCCAATACTGTGGATTGCCAGGCTTGTGGTAGAACCCACTTAAAGGGTCAATGTCCAGCATATAATAAACTGTGCAACAAGTGTAAAAAGAAAAATCACTTTGCAGCTGTGTGTAGAGGTAAGTTTCAGCAATCAGCTGCAAGATATACAAATAGAACTGTAAATGAAGTACAAGCTAGTGACTTTAATGTTCAACCCGAAAATAGTGATTCAAATTTTTATCCTAATAACTCTAATATTAGTCTGTTTATTGATAGTGTGCATGATATTAATTCTATTAAGTGTAATGAATGGCTTAAGGTTATATCAGTTGAAGGCCAACATATATCTTTTAAACTTGACACAGGTGCTCAAGTCAATGTTTTACCTTTGAATATTTTCAAAACATTAAATTTAGAACATAAATTAAACTCAACTGATATTATCTTAGTAGCCTATGGAAATAATAAGCTGAAACCTGTTGGTTCTATAGATCTACTTTGCAGTACTGAAAAATTTTCTAATGTTTTGCTTACATTTGTTGTCATTGATGTTACAGCTAAGCCAATTTTAGGGTTACAAGCTTGTGAAAAATTACAATTAATTAAGCATATTGATAGTGTTTCTCTTGTATCCAAAATAAAAGTAATTGAAAATTATAAAGTTGTGTTTGAAGGATTGGGAAATTTTCCTGGGGAACCACATCATATTGAAACAAAACCTGATGTGCATCCTGTAATAAACGCCCCTAGAAGGGTACCTTTATCTTTACATCAAAAGCTTAAAATCACTATTGATGAATTGGAAAACTTGGGCATTGTATCTCAAATAAATAAACCAACAGATTGGGTTAATAGTTTAGTGATTGTCGAAAAGCCTAATGGTAAATTGCGAATATGCATTGACCCTAGAAATCTTAATAAAGCAATTAAGCGTGAGCATCATGTAATGCCTTCAGTAGATGAGATAATACACAAATTGGAGGGCAAACAGTGTTTTTCTGTGCTAGACCTGAAAGACGGATTTTGGCAAGTATCATTGGATGGGCCAAGTTCAGAGTTATGCACTTTTAATTCTCCCTTTGGTAGATATAAATTTAATAAACTTCCCCAGGGCATTTGCTCTGCTCCTGAGGTATTTCAGAAAAAGAATCAGAAAATGTTTGGGGATATTAATGGGGTAGAAATTTACTATGATGATCTAATAATAGCAGGCAAAGACGAAAAAGAACATGGCAGAATTTTGATAGAGGTTCTCGAAAGAGCCAAAGCAAATAATATAAAATTCAACCAAGATAAGTTTCAGTTTAAAGTACCTGAGGTAAAATATATGGGTTTTTTATTATCTAAAAATGGAATAAGGGCAGATCCAAATCATGTTAGAGCTATTGTCAATCTCGAAAAACCATCTTCTAAAAGCGATATTAAAAGGTTACTAGGTATGATTAATTTTCTCTCTAAATTTATACCGAATGTATCAACCGTTACCTCTCCCTTAAGAAGTCTGTTAAAAAATGATGTAGATTTTGAATGGGGTCCTGAACAGGACACCAGTTTTGAAACTATTAAAAAATTAATCAGTTCAACACCAGTTCTAAAAGTATTTAATGAATCTCTGCCTATTACACTTCAGTGTGATAGCTCCAAAGGTGGCTTAGGTGCATGCTTATTGCAAGAGGGGCAGCCAGTAGCATTTGCATCAAGAAGTCTAACTGATGCTGAACAAAATTATGCCCAAATCAAAAAAGAGTTATTAGCCATAGTGTTTGCATTTCAAAAGTTCCACAATTTTGTTTATGGTCATAAGATTGTAGTTGAAAGTGACCACAAACCGTTAACATCAATAGTACATAAACCTATCTCTAAAATTTCTTGTCGATTACAGAGAATGCTTCTGAAGCTGTTGAAATATCATTTCACTGTAAAATACTTACCAAGAAGTAAAATGTATATTGCAGACACATTGTCTAGAGCATACATTAAAGAAAAAGGGGCGGATGATCCTGACATGTTAAACATGGTACATTCAATCTCTAAGGTTTTACCTATGAGTGAAAGTAGGTTTCAACAGTTTCAGAAAGCTACTGGGGAGGATGATGAATTAAAATTAATCAGTCAGTACTATCAAAATGGATGGCCTGAAAAAAAAACAAATGCCTAAACACTTGACGCATTATCACAAATTAAAAAATGATATTGTTTGTATAGAGGGGTTAGTGTTTTTGAATGACAAAATTATTATACCTAAGATATTGAGACAAGATATGTTGGTTTTGATACATGAATCACATTTGGGTATCCAAAAGTGCAAAAGTAGGGCTAGAGAATTAATGTATTGGCCAGGTATTAATCGTGATATTGAAAACATGATATCTAAATGTAGTATTTGTGAAAAATTTCAAAATTCTCAATGCAAAGAACCTCTTATACCACATGAAGTGCCAACTCGACCCTTTCAAAGAGTCGGAATAGATTTAATGTATTTTCATAATGGTAATTATTTGGTTCTAATTGATTACTATTCAAAATGGATTGAGATTGTATCTATACAAAATAAAACAATTGCAGAAATTATTATTAAGCTAGAAGAAATTTTTTCAAGGTTTGGGATACCGGAAACAATTATCTGTGATAATGTCCCATTTAACAGTTATGAATTTAAAAACTTTGGGAAAGGATGGGATATTGAAATAATATTTACTAGCCCCCATTATTCTCAGAGTAATGGAATGGTTGAGAAGGCAGTTGGTATCTGTAAAACAATTTTTAAAAAAGCTTTTGAGGATAACCGCAGGCCTTCAATAGGTTTACTCGAATATCGTAACACACCAATTTCAGGATTAGGATTATCTCCTGCCCAATTAATGTTTAACAGGAGACTGCGTACAAAATTACCCATTAATAATAAGTTTCTTAATCGCCCAATTAATGTTTAACAGGAGACTGCATACAAAATTACCCATTAATAATAAGTTTCTTAATCCCGAACTCTTTAAAGATGTTAACATAGAATTCTTAAGGAGACAGCAAAAACAAAAACAATATTATGATAGACATAGTAAAACTTTAAAGGAACTTAAACAAGGAGATAAAATTGTTGCTCAAAATGTTAAAACTAAATTATGGGAACCTGCCATTATTCTTTGTAAAACAGAAAACCCTAGATCTTATAAAATAAAAACTAATTCTGGAAGAATCCTCATAAGAAATAGAAAGTTCTTAAAATTATCTAAAACTTCTCATCAATATTTTGATAACATGCTTGATGATCTTCCAGACAATAATGCTTCCTTCAATAATGATGATCTTCCAGACAATAATGCTTCCTTTAATAATGCCATATCTAGTCCAATAGCTAAAAGTGTAAATGTACAAAGCAATGTCATCAGCCGAACAGGCCGTATTGTAAAACGACCTCAATACTTAAATGATTATATATGTGATTAATTTATTATAGTTGTAATGTTTCAGATGAACAATGTAGATTGTTATATAACTAAGAAGGGGGATGTTATATATTTATGTTTAATGGAAAATACTTCAACTTTCACTTGACTAACAGTTGACGGTAACCCATTAACTGTTGGTGTTTTGTTATGAGCTTGGAGGAAGATACTCGCTTGTCGGGTATGCGAACCAACGATGTATTAATAAAGTTATATTTTATTTAATATGTGTTTTTATGCATAAATATTAAACATCAAGATGCATCAAATCATCGCAGCTATAATCAAGAACTACAACAATACGTATCTGTGTGGAAGGACCAGAAATAGAAAATTTTTCATCTAATCGAGCTGGGAAATTTTTTTTCTCAAAACCTCGTCGACCAAATATACAGAAATATGGAAAAAGGAAGCAAAATTTTAATGAGGATGAGTAACTGAAACAATGAAGTTTTAAAAATTTTGTAAATAGCCTGTAAATAATATGAACAAGAGGTATTTTTTGTGTAATAATACTTGTGTACTTAACTTAAATGAAGATTTCATTTTTTTTTTTTTTTCCGCTTTGTTTTATTTAAAATTACAAAAATTGTATTTCTGAGTTTATGGATTATTAAAAAATATTGACCCTCACATCACAACAAATATATTTTTTAAGAAATGGTACTGTGGTAAGTTGATACATTTATTTAATTGACCTGTGACGAAGGTAAATTGACCTATAAGTCATTCAAGAGCCAGCTTCTGATTTCCTAAGTAATTTATATTGGGTAGGTGAGTTATCATTTATTTTTTATTTTTTGTATAATTTTATTTACTTTTATTTATGCTTTTAGTTAAATATTGCTTTAAAAAAAATTTTTTTTTTGTAAATTTTTAAGATTTAAAATTTACGTTAGCTATTTTTTACTTGCTATACAAAAGCGTCTAACTGCTATTCAAAACTGACTTGGTATAGCAGTTACTGCTATGCAACTTTCTTTTTCTAAATCGACCCCTGGTCCAAAGTCAAATAAAATTTTAATTAGAAATTCCTCTAACATCCCCATTGTTAACCGTTTCAACGGCGACAGGTATGGGAAGATAGTGCTTTTACCCCCGACTTATCTCGGGGGAAACGGTGAAGTGGTTAAGGATCAATGACATTTGATTGAAAGTTGAAAAATAAATTATATAAAAATGTGAATTTCTTCCTTTTTAAAATAAAAAATCATTTTGTTCAATTCTTCTGAGTTGATTTAGATTGCTTCAATGATCTTTGTCATGTCTGTACTAATGTAATTATTTAAATAGAACTTGAAATAACAGTGGGTTTAAAAAAAATGTTGGTAGGGAGACTCCTCTCCTATGAAAAGTTGAATTTCAAGTCTTGACACATTAAGAAAACAATATGCAGTACTTATGAACCTGAATATAAAGATAATCATAATTTCAAATTCACAATATTATGACTCGATTTTCTTTTCAAATGTACAAATTATTTACAATTTGGAAAAAAAAAAAAAAAAAAAAAAAAAAACAGCATTTTGGAAGAAAAGGTCAGACCGTATATGCATAACATGTCTAAAGAACCCATTCTAAAAATCTTAAGATTAATATACTTTCCTAGCAATTATTTCATGTTTAATATAAAAATTAAGTTAGTGAGTGAAAAATTGTCTTTATAAATTTATTTTTGGAAAGAAATTCACGCTTGTTCGGGATAATAGTAAAATAAAAAAAATTAAAAAATCAATTTTGTTTTTTCTGGATACGCCCATACCTTTGAACCGGCACCCATGTTAACTACAAAATTAATAAATACTTAAGAAAATATCTCCAATTTTAATTTTTCAAACGAATAAAAAAGAGACAGAAATTATTTCGTTTCTTTTTTACAATAGATAAAAGTAGTAGGTTTTTTTTTAATATTTAGTAAAACGTTGAAGCACTTTTATCATTGCATCATTACCGGTAATTATTTAATTCAAAAGTTGAATGAAAAACCAGATTCTTATCGAAGATAACAAATAAGAATAACCAAATACATATCCCTTTCATACAGAAATTTATCTCCTCTCCTGATAACCAAAATACAGTAATCTTATCAGAAGCTAGATAACCTTCAAAAGCAATACAATAATAGCATTAAAATGCTAAAAACTGAAGAATTTAAATGATACATAGTAAAAGAAAAGACATAAAATGATCAATTAAACTATAGGAAATAAAAAATCAAAAATTGTATTTACATGAAAAAGGAAATCTTCTAAAACTTAGAAAAGTTAAAACGAATGAAGAAACGAAACTAAACTAGACAAAGAATCGCGCCGATCACGCAATATTGTTTACAAATTTATGTTGCCAAATATGAGATGATATTTCCAGTTGACCATGGAAGAAAATAAAGAAAAACTGAACAATATGCATGTGATGTCACAGCTTAAATCACGTGACGAAAAGAGAACGTTTGTTTACGTGCACATGACAAAAATACAGATGCATACGCAAATCAGTAACGGATTAAATATGAATTTTCATAACAGAAAATTCAATAAAATAGCCCGCAGTCTATTAAAAATTGGCGGTTCAGTCTCTCGTCTTCGCTATCTGGTAGAGAAAAGATGTAACTTCTCGGGGCCTCCGTGGCCGAGTGGTTAAGACGCTGCTCTGCTACGCTGGAGGTTGTAAGTTCGATTCCCTCTGGCTCCATTGCACACACACTTTGTGCAGAGCTTCTGGTTGTATTTTTCTTGCGATGTAAATTTCCGTGTGCTATCTTGTCCCTGTATATTTGACGATGACTTATAAGCAGACCTAGATATCGAGCACACAAGTCAGATGTATGTTCAAACTAAACTGTTCAAAAAAAAAAAAAAAAAAAATGTAACTTCTCGCTTTAGGATAGTGCCGTAAAAACGCATTATATAATATATTTTTTAAATTTGCTCAGAATGATTATATTCTTTTTCACAATTTCCAATTCTTTCTGGTATTTATGTTCTGTACATGAATACCTAATGCTTCCATAGGCATTATGCTCTTTTGGAAGCATTTTGCTTCCAAAAGAATTATTTCAACGATACTTTAGCATTAAGAAAAATTAAAGGAACAATTTTTCCTGCACCAAAGGCCTGCACACTGCTTCTATAGGCTGTTTAATTCCCAATTATATACTTTAAACATTTTGAATCCGGAATATCTTTCGTTTACATACAATTTGATCCGCGGATAATATATTTTTAATCCTTCAGGAGCGAGGCATTTTTACTTAAAAAATGTTTAAATTATGCCTCAATTTATGAATAAATTTATTTTAAACTATCCAAAAGGTTTTTTTCATGCATATTATGAGATTGAAACTGTACTATAAAATTACTGGTCAAGTCAAGTCAACGCTGGTACTTAAGGAGTACTTACATATTGAGGCGCAACCCCTGTTAAACCTCCACAACGAAAGAGAAATAAAAATATAAAGATACGATTTAAAAACATTGCATTGAAAAATTTTACGAATTTGGAGACTCGAGTGAAATGGACCACTAGCATTTCTGACGTCAAAGAACGTCACAACAGATTTCAACTAATCAGCTTCTCTATTTATCCCACAAGCGTTCACCAAAAGCCAATCAAATACCGCAACGCTTGTGGGAAACATTGGAAACTCCGCCCCGTGCTAGTGGTCAGTTTAGCTCTCGAGTTGGAGCACCGGGGTAAATATACCCCCAGTGGCACAATGACTTTCTAAAAACCTTTAGGAAATCATCACATACGTTGACATACTTAAAAAGTGGTCGAGGCGGGAAAGGCAGCATTGGAGGTACAAACAGGTCCAGAAAAAGTTCTACCCTAACCCTAAGAACTTAAAAAAGGGGGCCACATAGCTCACTAAATTTTGAAGGAAGATCGAAAAATTGGGAAATAAAATCTTTAAAGTACTAACAACCTGTCATGAAATGATCTGTGACCAGACCCAGCGGCGGACAACTCAAGTGGTCCACAAAACAGTGCGGACGCAGAAAGTCCTGACAAGGATTCTTTGCTGAATGGAAAAACAGGAGAAGTACACACGTCAACGGTCTTAGAATGAATGAAAAGCAGGTCGTAAAAAATGGGGTTAATTTGGCTGGGATCTCGTGAGCAGGTTCACCTCAGCCAATGAGGAAGCCAGAAAGGGAGTCTCTCGGTATAGAAGCATGGGACCTCAACTAGCAATTTGATTGGTTGGTGCAGATGACATCATATGGCTCCGAAATGGGCCTGAGCCGAGAGAGAAAGAAAAAAAAAACCATTTTTAAACTCAACTGAATAATAAAAAAATAAATGGATTGGAATGCGGACAGTCTTTGGTACGTGAACGAGACCAAAATATTCTAAATACATGTGCCAATTATTTATCTATCTGTCTGGTCTTTAAAATGGACTTTATCTATATGTCGTAAAATCAATAACAGAAGAAAATCATCAAAAAGCGTGAAGAATATTTTGATACTGCTTCCCTTGCGCCCAATAAACAGTCTTTTTTGGAGGGTACCTGCAAAGGCGAGGCTCTTGCTATTCATGAATAAAGTCCATTAAGCATTTGCAAACTACATACAGCGTACTCGAAAGAGTTAAGAAGTTTGTGGATATTTGGAAATAAGGAATTCCCATATTCTTTGGGAAAATCAGTTTTCCAGCAATCAGTCAAATTCCAGCATAGAATTTCGATATTTGATTGTGCCCGTCTTGACTGATACATCATGGGAGATGCTAATATTTCCGAGTAACGCAGCTTTAACCCTTTCCGGCACTTGCAAAATATATTATTAAAATGAGACATTATCGATTGACACCGGAATTCACAAACGAATTTCTTACATATTGTGAATTCCTTAATTTATGCTATTATTGTAAAAGCAAAATTTTACTAAAATATTATTGGTACTGTTTGCAAGTTTAGAATTAAAATTAGGTATCCCAGACCGGGCACAGTGTGCCGGAAAGGGTTAAGTAGCATATTTATAATTACATAAATTACACGTAATACTCGATTTTGGCACTTTCCTGAATACTGATAGATTAAAAAAAAATTCCTTTATCTATATACGCATATAAATTTCTCAAACATTCCCTGCAAAGATTATTGTTTACAAATAGTAGTAGACAAAATACTAGTAAAATAATAGTCTAATAATCATGGAAAATTTAGGAAAGCGATTAAATCCAGATTTAATCCCTTAACTGACAGCTAGATTTTATTCGAACCTGATCCAAGCCGTAAATTAATCGTTCCTTATTCCTCACGGATAGGGTAGCTTTTTTTCCGTTCGGGTGGACTCGTTTTATTAACCCTTTCCGGCACACTTGCCCGGTCGGGGATACCTAATTTTAATTCCAAACTTGCAAGCGTCACCAATAATATTTTAGTAAAATTTTGCTTTTACAATGAAAGCTTAAAATAAGGCGTTCTTAATATCTAAAAAAGTCGTTTGCAAATTCCAGTGGCAGTCAATAATTACTCACTTTACTACAAAATTTGCCCATGCCGGAAAGGGTTAAGAGTTTATATTTAGTAGCTATTAATAGTTTAAAGTTTTAATTAATAATTAGTTTAATTAAATTACGGTGTTTAAATTTTTACACGGTTCTTAAGTTTCACTAATTGTAGTTAGAAAAGCTTTATTTATGCTCTAATCTATAACAAATGAAATAGTAAAATTTTTGTTTTTGTACGACCGAAACTTAATACTCCTTTTAAATTTACATATTTTCTGAATTTTCCGTTGTTTACGTTTTTAATACTGGTAAGCGCTCCAAATTTTTAAAATTCAAAATATTATAACTCGGTAGGTTTTGTTTGTAGAAGAGTGGAGTTTTTTGATATTTTATTTGTTACAGAATGGTGAAAGTTTTTCGAAATTGAACTTGTAAGACAGAGGGACCGTATAAAAATTGCAATTTTGTAACTTAAAAAAGTAACTCATTTTGCAGTAAAACGATTTCATATGATAAAGAATATCTGAAAAAATTTTGGAACTGGAACAAGAAAAACCTACCACTGAACTACTAGTTGTGTGTTTGGAATCATTTGACCGAGGCTAACAGAAAAACAGGCTGCTGCATGTTTTCTTTTCTTTTTCTTTTTTTTTTTTTTTTCAGAATGTTTAGGTTTTGTGAAGGTTGAATGCAGGAAAAGAGAATCACATGATTCTCGAGAAAGGTAGCACGACAGCCTGTCTTTTTCGACAGCCTCGTATTCGCGTTATGACGTTACACTTTTAGTACTTGTAATTAATATTAGACCGGGAACAGCAGGACAGACCATCACCTCATCGATTTGACGGCTGAAAGTTAAGGAACATACAGAACTCGATAAGCATATTAAAATGCAACTGGTCTTGACAAGCCGTATCGTGGCACAAACTACCTTCAGGTCCTATTTTAGTAATTGATTGGTAGGTTTATCATTGTGTTTTCCTGCACTCAAAGGTATGAAAACATGGAGGACTGGGAGCAGGAAAACACAATGGTAAACCTACCAATCAACCATTTAAAGTGGGTTTGCAGGTGTTTTAAACCGAGATATTACTTGGCAGACCCGTTGTATTTTAATATGAGAATCGAATTTTAAATATATTTTAAATTTCAGATGGTTCAGAACTCGATGGTTTGTGCAACCGCCTCCCGGTCTATTAGTATTACGTGGTGTTCTACTAACAAGGAAGGTCTCTATACTGGGCATACTCAGAATTTTATAAAAAAAATACTAATTAAAGTACTTATGTATGTAATAAAGGATCCGTCAAAATTAGCAGCGGAATCTCATTACAAATTATGTAAAAAAATAAAATAGTTTCGAATATTTGGCGTGAAAAGGCGAAAGAGTCACTCGATTTGGCGAGCAGTTCTTTTCCTCGCCAAAAGCAAACGATTATTATGCAACTCAAAACTGTTGGGTATTTAGTTTGCGTGTAAATGGTATTTAATGAATTTAAACATAAATAATGAGAGACTTTAATATATTATATACATCTATATACATATTGTATTACATATATATATATATATTACTCGTTGAAGTAGTTATTTAATTAATCACTGGAAAAAATGTTTTCATAGATAAAAGAAAAATCATATTGTGAAAAATCATCTTCATAAATTTAAGTGTATTCGAAAATAAAAGCCACATGTTTCCATAGCAACAAAATCTATTCGACAATTCTCAATTGGACTTTGAGCAGGAAACATATTTAATTAATTTAAATTATGAATTTCGTTTTAAATCTCAAATTTTGATGATTAAATTTGAATATAAATACATATAAATATCGATATGACAATATTATACCTAAAACAAATTAAAACTTATAAAACTAAAGTTATTTAAATTAAATTTATCAAAACAAGTTCAACATGAAACTTTTTTTTTTCTTGAAGTGTATTTGACATAAAGTATTTTTTGAAATTACATTCCTTCGCCAACCGGCGATAAATCGCCAAATAACGAAATTTTCATAATTTTTTTACGGATACAGAATGGAGGTTCCGCCAAAAATTTTTTTATAAACGTACATATCCACACGCGAAGAACATTCTGTATTTTTTTCAGATTTTTCGGGGTATGCCCGTATGGAGACATTCCTTGTAAGATTTACATCGAAACATACAAAGAGCAACCATAAAAGTTGAGTTTTTCGAATTAGTATTATTTATTAAATAAGTTAATTAATATATATAAATGCAGTCTTACAGAAATTCCCGATACAAAGAAAATGTCTGATTGAAGTAAAAAACAATAGGATACTTTATTAAAGACTAGAAAGATATGCTTATCTACCCACTCCGCAGATAAAAGTTTTACTAGATGTAATCACTAGAGATTACAAATATGAGATTCCGCCTCTGATTTTTTTCGCATAAGGGGCGTTATCAATTTTATGGTTCCAAAATTCCAAGATTTTTTTTTTTTTTACTTGTATTCCATGTGTCTTACAACTAAGGGGTCGTCCATAGATGATAGAGGCTATGAATGCTAGAGAATGCTAGAGGGGGTAGAAAGAGGGGTTCGTGATATTGGGACTGTTTGTGACAAGCGGGTGGGAGGGGGTAAGAAAAAATGTGACATTATACATTTTGGTTAAAATAAAAACATTAAAAATCAGCAGATTAATTTTTGAAGTTTTTTGAAATTAAAGTATTTTCTGATCATAAAGTAAAAATAAAATTTAAAGCCAAATATACTGTTAAATTTCATTTCAAATTGCAAAACACAGTCGAACCTCTATATAACGAAACTCCATACATCGAATTTCTCCATATAACGAATTTTTAGTAAGAACGGTCCCCTTTTCGCATGATTACATTAAAAACAGACTCTATATAGCGAAATATCTATCTCCATATAACGAATTTTTTCATAAATTGATCTTAATTTATTCAGTTTTAAAAAAGCTTCGAAATCATATGGAATCAATTTTCCATCACTTATTTTTGATTTATCGTTCAGTGGAGAGGGTTTTTTTTTTTTTATAAATATTACTTCTGTCCTTATTCTTTAAATCTAACAAGTTCATCCCACCTCCCACACATCTTTCAACATCCTTCTCAAAACACAGTCAATTGAATTGTTACACATATAAGAGAGGAATCAATGAGAGCACATAAGAGAGACCTTCAAATGGAGGAAAATATCAACTACAATTTTTCATTCCTTGCTAAAATCTGAGAATTTTTTTTAAGCGTAACAATTGTAATTTTAAAATCAAAACAACAAAAAATTACAGATTTTTTCCTCTGAAATTTATGTAAGTCTTCCTCATTTGATTTTCATTAAGCTTTCAAATAAATGTCTTTTCTCTTTTTTGAAACTGCTTAAATAAGTAAGAAATAAAATGTTAGGTTAATATATACTTTTAAACATTTCAAATTCTTAATTAAAAAGATCAAAAATAATATTTGTTCAAAATTTACACATTAAATACTATTTTTAACATCATACTCTATACATCGAATTTCTCTATATAACGAATTTTTTACTGGAACGATGGATTTCGTTATATAGAGGCTCGACTGTATTACTTTTTTCAATTGATCTTTCTTATTAATATTGTATTACTATTGTATAATTATAATTTTTGTTGTTAAACTTAGTCTTATTTCATTCAAAATAAGTGCGCAAATCATTTTTATTGTTATTCACACAAAAATTATTAAATCACACATTTAAAGTTTAGAAATAAAATATGTATAAAATATGACCTATAGCATAGTGCTTTGTTTCTGAACTGCAAGTGTCTGTATGCATAATATAGCGAGATAAGAAGGGATGCAGTGGAGGGTATACGGGGGTATACGCCGTATACCTTCTGGATTTTTTTAAGTAACACAGTATACCCTCTGTATCTCAAAAAAAATCCATTGTTTATACACTTTAGGGTTTAAGGTCTACGCACATAGCACTAACTTCTTGCGCTATCTTTGATCTTTCGTGTCGGCGCTTTTGTTCTTTCAGTGCACTGAATCCGAACTTCAAGAGAGAAATCCAATGCGAAGTCAGTTGACAGCTTTACGACTGTAGATGTGGGGAGATAAAAGTTCCCCTTCCTTTGTAAATTTGGGAGGGTCAGCCCCTCAAAAATCATTTAAAGAGATTTTACCCTTGTTTCGTTTGGTCAACAACGATTGATTGATTGCTCCTTTAGTGTAATAAAAACTAGTGCTGTTCGCTGCCTTTAGCGTATACCTTCTGCTTAGATCGTATATCCTCTGTTTTTTTTACGACTACACCACTGGTGATACGGGATGGGGGAAGGGGGTGCGGTTATATTCAATGAGATTTCTGGTACTGGTGTTTTCCAATGTGGGAAGATATATTAACACTTGTCTTTCAAAAACAGTAAAGAAGAAAAAGCATGTTCTTCTAAGCACGAAGTGTTGAATTTTATCAAGGACCTCAAAGCTGATTTAGATATTTCAGGATATTCTTTTCATATATTAATCTAGAAGGGAAATTAAGGATTTTCCCTTGAAATATTATTTCCGGTTGAAATTTTCATATCTTTTTAAACAGATGAAATAAAAGATATATTTTGAAGACAAACCTCGATTGTTTCGCGACCCACCAAAACAACTGCCACGGCCCACCAGTGGGTCGCGACCCATAGATTGGGAACCGCTGCTGTAAGGTACAGTCTTGGTAGACACAAATCGAGATTTTCTGTCTTATTTGTGAATTATCAATTAAATCATAAAAATATCAGGATTTCGAATAGATAGGTTTATAAGTTTTGTCATTTCAAACACGTGGTCACAATCCTTCACTTTGTCCATTATTTTAGATATATATTTGTTTTACATATTGAATTTGGCTTGTATGCATAACACATATTAATAATTTAAACAATTTCCAGAGTTAAAAGAACTATTTCAAATCATTGACATTTTATGTTGGTACTTATATGTTGAATTCCAGCTTTCAACCAACTTACATTTACATTGCTTACAAGTCGCAGGACCAACAGAGTGAGAAAATGTCCAAGGCGGGGATCGAACCCGGAACCCTTGGAACAGCACTCCAAGTGCTCTACCATTTGAGCTATGAAGACATTTTCCCACTACGTTGGTTCTACGACTTGTAAGCAATGGGATAGTCACATATTAAACATTCAATAATTCCAAGCGTAATTTCACTGCTAAAAATTAATTGAACAAACAAGAAAAATCATGCGTTAAGCATAGATTATGAAGCACTTTCCAACACTTAATGAAATCTTTAACAAAATTTTGTTATTTAGGGAAATAATAGTGTATAGCCAAATATACCCAAATATGTATTCCAGTACATTAGAAGAGCCCTGTATTTCATATGTCAGTTCATATAATGGGAAAATTTAGCTTAGCTAGAAAATACCCAGTAGCTTGAAATTTCTTTTTCAGCAATTCATATTATTAGGTGGGAACATACTTGAATACTTTTGTTCAGCCCTGTAGTTTACATTGTACCTTTATTACATGTCAGCATTAGGCTAAAATTTACTGCAAACTAAAACACTTTTAAAACAACTGAAATCACATTCTCATAAATCATCATTCATAGGCGTCCATGTACCGAATTCTTTTCGTGGCCCTGTATATCCCTTTATCTATATTCTGCAAACATTTCTCAGTAAATTGAATGCAGCTCAGCGTAAAAATGCATAGCTTATTTAAGAACCACGTTTAAATAATTTACGCTCATATTCAGTAACGTTGGTGAGCTCTTTTGGGTAGCCCTGTATATCAACTATAACATTTATACACACCATATAATGTGCATATATTTAGCGAAATATAAACGCGAATATCATAATTAAAATGCATTTCATCCCTCCACCAGCCATCATCGGACACATATACGGTACTTCGGAAAGAATATACTATTTGAAATCTTTTGTATGGCCCTGTAAATGCTATGTACTTCATATTATGCAAGACAGTAGCGTATAATTTATATTAAGCTTCAGTGACATATATCAATTTTATTATACATGAAAAAGCTTAATATATTTAAAATATGTCACACACAATTCCCCCTTTTACCGTTATCTAATGGAATTCTTTTGTGTGGCCCTGTAAATGAATAATAGTACATTTTCACCTTATATTTTATAGAATGCATACTTTAATATGTTTGACAGGTATAACATCTTTAAAATTCCTTTGAAACGATTTTTCCCCATAGGCCGTAATGTATTAGGAAACTTTTGATTCGCCCTGTAGATAAACTAATCATGGTAGAAACTTCATTTTCGATAGAGCTTGTGCTAGGGTAAAGGTCAATAACGTCCTAAAATTTCATGGCAATCCGAGTATATTAACGATTTTTCCCCATAGGCCGCAATGTAATGGGAAACTTTTGATTCTCTCTGTAGATAAACTAAACATGGTAGATATTTCATTTTCAATAGGGTTCGTGCTAGGGTAAACCTCAATAAAATTTCATAGCAATTCATAGCAATTTTATAAAAATTTCATAGCAATCCGAGTATATTTACGGGAGTTAGAGCGCGGACAGACGGCCATACGGACAGACAAACCTGTATTGGCACATAATACATAAGCACTTTTCAACTTTGTTGGAAAGTGCTAAAAATTAATTATAATTAAATGACTTTTTACATATTTTTCTTCTATTACAATGTGAACTCAATTGAGTCGATGTTTGGAATAATATTTGTGGCATTGGTGAGTTTCCAGGTACGTCGAATTTAGAAAACTCTTTTAGAAAGAAACGGGGGGGGGGGGGTCCCGAAATGGCATTGTGCTTCCCATCGTTTCAAAGCTTAATCAGGCCCTGATTCGAACTCTGGATAGTTCGAACCAGAACCGTGGTTAGAAGTGAGCCATAGGGGGGGGGGGGGGGGGGCACTCAAGAGAATGTAGGGGGGATCATTATTTTTTTCTCTCTCTTTCTGACGCAGAAAGATAAATTAGTGCATATCCACATTGTAGGTGCTATGTTTCTTATGAAACTGTTGTAATAACTTCATTTTATGCTAAGAAAAGTATAGGATGATGAAATTTTCGAGTATATAACTGGTGTAAAATTAAACACAATGTTAGCTTCATACAGTGCTCAGCAAAAGTTTAGACAATGATCGATTACGCTTCTATTTTCAGAAGTACGTACTGCATGTTTGTAATTCCTCTGTCATATATTACTTGTGACTTATCCTTTATTCACACACAATAAATTTTGAATTTTACCTTTTACATAAAATATAATGACAAAAAAAAAAAAAAAAAAAAAAAAAAAAACATTGTGGCAAAAGTATAGACAATTTGTGTATTTACAGAAAAATAACTACAAATTAAAATCGAGTTGCACCCGCATTGTTTGCAGTTAGTGCAAGAATGTGACTTTTCATCGAAAAACTAAATGCTGCGTCACTTGGGGGTCTATTTCGTACCAAACATGTTCAACAGCAGCTCGAACCTCATTAAAAGAAAATTATAGCAAAAATTTGCATAAACATTACTATATAAGATGTTACATAAGTTTTCGATTGGGTCCGGATCAGAACTACACGACGGCCAGTTGAGATCAATAGTATTTTCAGAGTTAATTGAAGTTCTTCTTTTGTATGCAACATGAATATATGCTAAAATCCATACTTTAGATCAGCAAAAGTTCCCCAAATGACTAAAAATTAATCTCCAACGTATGTAAGTAGTCTTGTGTTGCTTGGCAACCAATGAATAACTCCACAGATACACGAGCATTAAAGCTAAGTGAAAACCAAATTATTTAAAAGTCACCTTCTTTTTGTCGACTTAATAAAGCCCAGGATCTTTACTTAAGTCATTCTAAAAGTATGCCCACCTGTTTGGACCATTCAAATTCCACTTTTTTTTTTTCGTTACTGAATATCATAGCGTACCATTTGGGTCCATATGACGTATGTTTGCAAGTTAATTGAATTCTCGCCAATTTGTAGCGATATTTTAAAACTGATTGTTTTATCATTTTCATGTAAATTGATTTACCTGCTTCTTTAATTCATCTACGAATTATTTCCGTCGATACAGAAAGTTCTGACTTACTTTTAATGTGATTAGCAATAATTACTTGTGTAAATGTCAGTTTCTGGATCCTTTTGTCATCTCATTTTCTCGTCACACAAGATCTTCCAGATTATGTTTTGTTTTGAAGGAGTCATCCTTAGACTATACTTCATAGACAGACCACTTTGGACGATTCAATGCTGCTGAAATTTCTGCAACAGTCTGCCCTTTCCATTTCAGCTTTCCTACTTCAATTACCTCATCTAATTGAATATTTTTAGTTCGCGGCATCTTCACTAACTGATGCTATATCGAGGTATAATTAAATACTTCAGACATGTGACATCATAACTTGGAAATTTGCATTTTTCCATGAACAGTTGGCTAAAAATCAAAAAAGTGTCTAAACTTTTGCAATATTCAAATTTTACTTTTTTCAGTTAAATTAAATATTATCTTATATTATAACCATTATTTTTATTCTACATTATATAAAATATATTTGAAAATAAGTAAAGCCATTTGTAAAACTCACGTGTTCATATTTTTTATTTAAAGGTTAAAAAACACCATTGTCTAAACTTTTGCTGAGCTCCGTATATACAAATAGGATGAGGGAGTGTTGAAACACTTATTTTAGATACAATTTAGTAACATATCAAATGAAAATCAAATTTTGAATTGCTTAAAAGGCGCAAAGCAATTCAAAATTTGATTTTCATTTGATATGTTATATTCAAGGCGAATTTTCTCTCTGGGAAAAATTTCCACGCATTAACAATTTAGTAACCCTGCAAAACTGTGAAAGGGTCTCAAAACTAAATTAGATTTTTGAACAGAATTTTATTTGAATTTTCGGAATAGAAATTCATTTAGTGACCTTGGAATCTTTTCCAGGGGGGGGGGGGAGGGGGCTGAGCCGCCCATACCGCCCCCTTAGCTACGGTCCTGAATCAGACCCTGATTCGAACTCTGGATAATTCGAATATTTCTTGTGATCCCGACGAGTTCGAATTAACGAGAGCCGACTGTACTATTTTGTATGCCTATGAATAGAAATGGCAGTTTGAGTAATTCTGTCGTCATTTCGAATGACCCTGAACCGAAAACACACATGCCTTCCCTTAAAAATAGTTTCCCGTTGCTCAAGAAAGCTGCTATTGTAACTATTTTTACATAGTTAATGGCCTCCGATAAATAAGCATTAATCAACGAAGCCATACGCACGTCTAAAAAACAGTCTAATCTTTCACAAATACTAGCCATTTTTTTTAACAATAATTATCTCTTTATTCTAAAAGAAAGTAACTAACACTGTCATTACCGCCGACGGTTTTTTTTTTTAAACCTTCGGTCACAAAAATATCGAGGAAAAAATATGTTTGTTTACATTATAACTTTAAATTTATTAATAAAATTTATTAAAAATAAAATTTATTAATATTATTAAATTTTATTTAATAAAATTTATTAATTATTTATTTATAATATTATTAAGCCGAAGTATTCATTTTTCCGAATATTAATTTACGCGAAATATTAATTTTTTCCGAATATTAATTTAGCCGAAATATTCATTTTTTCCGAATAATCATTTAGCTGAAATATTCATTTTTCCGATTATTAATTTAGCCGAAATATTAATTTTTAAAATCAATATTATTTTTTAAAAAATATCAAAGGAAAAATATTTTTGTTTGCATTATTGCTTTGAATTTGACTTTAAACCGAAATATTAGTTTTTTAACTTAAACTATTTCTAAAATGTTTATTAAATTAGGATAATAATAATAATAATAATTAATAATAATAATAATAATAATAATAATAATAATAATAATAATAATAATAATAATAATAATAATAATAATAATAATGGTTGCCTCTTTAAAAGAAATAAGGGCTTTAATAGAATAACCTGAACTACCAATTCTTCTTAGTTGTCGCAGACGTCCCAGTCTCTTTAACAAGTTAAGATTGTAAAAATTATATTCTTGTACGACTCAAACGTATTGAGTTACGATACTTTGAATTTTAGGAGTTTTATGGTATACTAAGAAAGCAATTTTCGCAATTCTGCTGATTGTCAAAAAACGTTCATTCATTAAATTAAAAGTACCCTAACTCAGCAAGTTTGTCCATGCAAAACTTTTTTATTTTGCCTTAGAGTGTTGAGAAAAACATACTAAATATATTCTATATAGTTTAGAAACCGCATAAAAATTTAAATTTTCTAATTTTTATAAAACTATTTTAACTTAACCTCCTCAGTCCTGATGTCGCCTGGAGGCGACACTAAGAAACACCCTTTAAATTAATTTAAATGCTTCTAGAATTGTTAAAATTACATCTACACTTTTTAACTAGATGTGCGCTTGTTTGACGCATCGATATATAGACTGATGTATCGCTGGAGATGTTTTACAATAATTTTAAACTGGTTTTTGTGGTGTTATGTAAAATTTCTCTCCGGACAGAGGAGGATAAATGGATTTTAATATAACAAGATAGAAGCCGGCGAATTTCGACGAAAGGAATAAATATTTATGAAGCAATTGTTTCATTGATTTATAATAAACCTACACAATTAGTTACAATAAAAAATGCATCTAATATTGGCTTGTCTAACTCTCATACACATATTATCTTAACCTAAAGTTAACAAAATACTTTTCTATGAAACTCAGTTGTCCGAATTATTAAAATTAAACTTTAATCGTAATGTAAGCAGTAAAATATAATGATCTGTTGTTATGACAAAGTTATTAATTAATGCTCTTATGCTTGATATTCCAAAATGAAAAACCGCAAAATTTATTAGACTTTGACTTAATCATAGAATTTTTCCCCCGTGAAATCTAAATGCGACATGCGAAAAGGCAAAAGTTAATGAGAAAATGACAACATAAAAATACAATAATCTGATTTTTTTTTCTTTTTTACTTTTTCCCCTTTGCTTTTAATAAAAATGGAGTTCTTTTGTTGCCACAATTAGAAAAACGGTATTGGCTATTTCCATGGGTTCTGTAGTGTAAGTCACATAACTTATTAATTGCTATACTTGTTAGCCACCGTTATTTTCGAAAAGTCTGCTTGGCCTTATTCAATTAATGAGAATGTGCAAATAAAATTAATCACATTTTTTTTCGTTCTATAATACTGGTAGCCAAAAATCGTAGCCTGTGACTTACACTACAAGTACTCATGGAAATAGCCTATTAAAAACTACAATAAAATTAATATCTCAAAAATAAATTAAGATACAGTTTTCAAGCAAATTGCATTTGAAAGCACATGTTTTTCCCTATACGATGGTGTAAAAACTGAAAATGTGGGCTATTTAGAAGTTTTAAAATTTCCGGTAGCAAAAATTGCAAAACCGAAATTTCATTTCAAATTTCAAGTTGCCGTTTGCAAAATGACGTATGCGTTACGCACAGATACGTTTGGCCTTTATAATATAAAAAATGTAGAGAATAACATTTAATCCCTTTCGCAACAAGAGCCTTTTGCTTAATTTTTAATCTTTAACCACCAGTTTTTCTGAAAAACTGGTGAATTCAAGGCGGAAAATTTCCCCTGATTGAATCGCTAAAATGTTATGATTACATAAGGTAAACATTACAATTACAAATAACTGGGGTGGGGGTGGGGGGGATAATGAAAGCTACCGCGCATGTTAAGGATATATTAAAAAATATATATCCCCCCCCCCCATCTCAACAGCTTGAAATTTTTTGAGACTTATTTTTAAAAGTAAAGGCGTGAAATTTGCTGAGGTGATTTTAGAAGAGATGTATAAGAGGCCGTGTGATTTCATTTCATCGTCATCATTTTAATTAAAATTTAATTTAGAAATAATTATTTTTTCAGTATGAACTTTTTTTTTCGTTGCCAGATCTTCCGCTTCAAAAAATTCGATTCAAAACGCCCACTTTTTCAGCATTTTTTGCAATATTTTCTGCGTTTATATATATATATATTTTTAAAAAAATCAACGAGTACGGCACATTATGCAGTTTCTAAATAAGAGAATTTGGCAGTTTGATGCGTTTGAGAGCAAAAATGAATTTAAAAATAAATCTCGAAAGAAGCAGTTTGAGTTAAAATACGCCCTTAAATGTCACGTATGCCGGTTGTTCATCCTCAAGGAATTAAAGCTTATATGGGCGATTTTAACTATGCATCTAAAATGAATTGTTAGAGAATTGGCTATTAGACAACGATAAGGGGGAACGCCCTGTATATATATTATACATTTATTTATTTATGTATTTGAATACATTTAAAATAATTAATGAATACAACTTACCACTGCCATATTGTACAGAAGAGCGATAATCAAAACTCCTCTGCCTCTTTTTTTCCTGTTATCACATCGAACGTTATCGATAAAAAAATACTATGAACAAAGCGACACACGGAATTTTCGGCCTTTTACCTTGAGATTATCGACAGACAAATAAAAAAATTAAAAAAACAAACTGGTGCGTAAATACTGATGCAGGTAAATTCTGATTACTCAAAAGGCGTTTACATTAACTAAGTCATGTAAATTTTGTGATTTTTTTTTTTTTATCCCTCCCACCTACTTTCTATGTCACAGATTGCCATACTCAAATAATACACCCACCTGTTGAGATATAAATCACTAAAAAGTATTTAAAAATCTGTAATATAAAAAACATGTAACATGTAAAAATTTGCAGACAAAAGTCGTCATTGTAGAAATAATAACTAGAATTTATTTCTTTGAAATTTAAAAATGAACGTAAATGAATCTGAAAAGCATACATAGAATTATTGTTATTATCATCTAAACTAAACTCTTAACATTACAACATGGCCAACTAGATATACACTGGTGTCCAAAAGTTAAGCATAATTCTTAAAATGCTAAAAAAGTGGAGTAAATTTTCGCAAAATTATTCAAAATTACTTGAGGATATTCATCGGTTGAAGAAGAAACATTTGGTTTATGCAAAACTTTTCAGTCGACAACGCCATGCGCGAAATACCTGCGCATGTCAAAACACATATAAACTGGTTCACACGGTATAAGCAATTCAGACGAATTTCGTAACACTGATGTGCCAAGGAACATTGTTACGATCAATCATGATTAATGATGGGACAAAAATGCCAAATGGATATGTTTGCGAAAGGAAGAATCGTTGGAATGCTGGAATTCGGACGATCACAGACCGAAGTGTCTCGAATTCTGAACGTGGACCAGTCTGTGATCTCAAGACTGTGGCGGAGGTTTCAAAGTACGGGAGATGTTACCCGACGACCAGTACCAGGACGATTATAAGAGTCACAACCCTTCGCCAAGACCGATATCTGGCAATAAATGCGCGAAGTCAGAGGGACAGCACTGCTAGAGAACTGGGTTCGGCGTTCTCAGTCGCCACAGGAACATGAATTTCGAGACAAACTGTTTACAGGAGACTCAATCATGCTGGCCTGTATGCCAGAAGGCATGCAGTTTGCATTCCCCTCAAGTTTGCGCACAAACGCTCTCGTTTAAACTGGAGTTTGAAACATCAACAATTGAGTGAGGGAGAGTTGGTCAATGTGATGGCCACTGACGAGTCTCGATTTAGTCTGAGTTTCTGAATAGTGATTGTAGTCGGATAACGATATGGAGAGAACGTGAAACACGTTTTGAACCAAGAAACATGATGGAAAGACATATTTTTCCATCAGGGGTAGTAATGGCATGGGTAGGCATCATTTTGGACTGCCGCACAGACCTCCATAACTTTGACACTGAATCTGTAACTGGTAAAAGATACAGAAATGAAGTTCTTGAGCCTTATGTTCACTTGTTTCGAAGTGCTGTCAGTCCTGACTTCATATTCATGGATGATAATGCACCTTGTCACTGTGCGTTACTGCTTGACGACTTCCTTGAAACAGAAAACATCCAGCACATGTCGTGGCCTGCGAACTTTCCAGATTTAAATCCTATAGAGCACGTATGGGATATGCTCGGGAGACAACTTGCAGCCCTTTCGCCTCCCACCGCGTTCCGTTCCAAAACTGAAATGAGCTCTCAAAGAAGCTTGGAACTGTTTGAGCTCACAACTCATCCATAATCTCATAGCAGGTTTGGAAAATCACTGTGCAGCGTGCCTGGCTGTCAGAAATGACCACACGCCTTTTTAAAATGCAGCACCACTATTTTATTTAATGCTTTTTTTCATTTTAATTTAAAGTGTGATTCCTTACTATACTCAGTTTTCTTGCAAACTGCTACTTTGGATAATAAAAGTAAATATTACCGTTCTTTTGAATTGTTTCTTTACTTTATAACCGTTTTACACTCGCATATCACGTTTAACCACATTCCAATTTACATTTCTTTCATTACTTAACTAATTACCAATTATGCTTAACTTTTGGACACCAGTGTATAACGGCTTGCGCATTTCGCTAAAAACCGCCGAAAAAGTGAAGCTGGATTTCGCTCCAAACCCTGAATCATTTCATTGTACCACGTGGCGCAAACCCTGCCCAAATTAGCATTGAATAAGCTGATTTCTGTTCTGTGCATATGGTCATTGTTTTAGTTCAGGGTTTGCATGATTGGTCAGAATAACTTGGGCAGGGTATCAGAATCCTCTGATGGGCCGTATAGATTAAGTTGGCAACAGGGGCGTAAACCACCCTTGTTACGTAGGGTGGTGTCGACTCATAAATTTCCGACTCCAAGAAAGAAAATTTCCGAGTACCATGAAAAATAAAATACCGACTATTATAGGTATGTATATAAGTAATATTAGGGTATAAATATAATGATAGGCCTAAATACCTCCAGTTACACGACAAATCATACAATTTTCAAACAAGTCTTATAAAATTTTATTAAATGAATTATTACAATGGCATTCGACCTTTTTAGGTGCGTTCGTAATTATATAATACGTAGCACCTATAGTGATCGTTCAGTCCGTCCGTCTGTCCGTCCGTCCGTCTGTCCGCATATAACAACGCAAAAACTACCCAACCGAATCGTTTGAAATTTAAAATACATAATTATTACATAATTTTGTCGAGTCATTTCAAATTTTATGAGAATCGGATGGATAGATCAATTACAGGGACGATCAAAAGTATTCCATTACATTACGGTCAATGGGGAAAAAAGTTTCAAATGCATTTTAATCGTTTGAAATTTAAAATACGCAATTATTACATAATTCTGTCGTGTTATTTCAAATTTTTTGATAATCGTGTGCATAGATCAATTACAGGGACAATCAAAAGTATTCAATTACATTATGGTCAATGGGGAAAAAGTTTCAAATATATTCTATACGTTTGAAATTTAAAACACATAATTATTACATAATTTTTTCGAGTTATTTCAAATTTTATGAAAATCGGATGCATAGATCAATTACAGGGAAAATCAAAAGTATTCCATTACATTACGGTCAATGGGAAAAAATGTTTCAAATGCATTTTAATCGTGTTACACTCATGCGAACTTAATAAAATTTATATGCAACTATAAAGTACATATTATACTATACATCTTACATAATTTGTGGTGCAAAGAACATTTGTTATTGATTTACAAGGCCACACAAAAGTATTCCATTACATAATGGTATAGGGAGAACATTGTTTGATGAGCGTTTTAATTGTAATTCACTATTTACAATGTTATGAGATTGATAAATGAAAGTAATATTTTTAAAACTTCGTTATCGTTCGAACGCACCTAATTTGCTACGCTTCACGTGCAATTTCCAACTTGTTTTAACTTAACGGAACATGTCTTTTTTTGCTCAGTCTAGATGGCTCCAGGGTAACACATTTGCCTGCTAATCAAAAAGGTCGGAGTTTGCAAATTTTTTCCTGGAATGGATTTTACTAGCCGCTCTTGGCGCCCAGTTTGGTCTCTCTTGGATGTATACTATCATAAGCATTAAATCATATTGCTTTTATTCATAATTTAATTTAATTGCTCAATTTTTTGCCAAATTAGAATATTCCGCTAAAGAAATAGTCACAAATGTCACATACGCACCACATTGGCGCGATTTCAACAAAATAGCAATTATATGTGCCTCACATGGTAACCCGGCTATTATTTATCTTTATATATAAAAATCTTCTGTGCGTGTGTATGTAATTGAACTCCTCCTAAACGACTGGACCGATTTTGATGAAAATTTGTGTGTGCATTCCAGTAGATTCGAGAAGGGTTTAGATTCACATTTCGTCGAAATTTATTCAGTACTTTTTTAGTAATCAGGCAAAAACTAATAGTTAGGGATTTTTCGCTAATGAAAAGTGCTATATATATTAACGAAAGTCAGGATTTCGTATTAATCATAGCACAATAAAATCTACCGAACCAAAAATCTTGGAAATGGGGTAAAAATACTTCTTATAACATCGAGTGCCGCTAAAAATGGATTTTCGAAAATTTCACCCCTAAGATGATTAGAAAAAAGAACGAACTTTTAAAAAAATCCTTAAAAATAAGCTTTTGTAGTTATTTTTCAACTGATAACATATTTAATGCATTTTTTCATTCAGAATCGAATGGTACTAAGCAAATTCGTTTAAATCCAGAAGTTCGTGAGATAATTCACATTTTCCTAATTTGGCGATGTCTATGGCGCAAAAATCTCAAATTTTCAATGTTTATCTTTATGCATAAAAATCGGCTTTTGTAGTTATTTTTCAACTGATAACATATTTTAGTGCATTTTTTCATTCTGAATCGAATGGTAGTAAGCAAATTCGTTTAAATCCAGTAGTTCGTGAGATTATTCACATTTTCCTAATTTGGCGGTGTCTTCGGCGCAAAAACATGAAATTTTCAATGCTCATCTTTATATATAAAAATCTTCTGTGCGTGTGTATGTAATTGAACTCCTCCTAAACGACTGGACCGATTTTGATGAAATTTTGTGTGTGCGTTCCAGTAGATTCGAGAATGGTTTAGATTCACATTTCGTCGAAATTGATTGAGTACTTTTTTATTAAGTTAGGTAAAAACTAATAGTTAGTGATATTTCGCTAATTAAAAGTGCTATATATATTAAAGAAAGTCAGGATTTCGTATTAATCATAGCACAAAAGAAATCTACCATACCAAAAATCTTGAAAATTGGGGTCAAAATATTTCTTATGACATCGAGTGCCGCTAAAAATGGATTTTCGAAAATTTCACCCCTAAGATGAGTAGAAAAAAGAACGAACTTTTAAAAAATTCCTTAAAAATCGGCTTTTGTAGTTATTTTTCAACTGATACCATATTTTAGTACATTTTTTCATTCTGAATCGAATGGTACTAAGCATATTCGTTTAAGTCCAGTAGTTCGTGAGATAATTCACATTTTCCTAATTTGGTGATGTCTTCGGCGCAAAAACGTCAAATTTCCAATGCTTATCTTTATATATAAAAATCGGCTTTTGTAGTTATTTTTCAACTGATAACATATTTTAGTGCATTTTTTCATTCTGAATCGAATGGTACTAAACAAATTCGTTTAAGTCCAGTAGTTCGTGAGATAATTCACATTTTCCTAATTTGGCGATGTCTTCGGTGCAAAAACGTCAAATTTCCAATGCTTATCTTTATATATAAAAATCGTCTTTTGTAGTTATTTTTCAACTGATAACATATTTTAGTGTATTTTTTCATTCTGAATCGAATGGTAGTAAGCAAATTCCTTTAAATCCAGTAGTTCGTGAGATTATTGACATTTTCCTAATTTGGCGGTGTCTTCGGCGCAAAAACCTGAAAATTTCAATGCTCATCTTTATATATAAAAATCTTCTGTGCGTGTGTATGTAATTGAACTCCTCCTAAACGACTGGACCGATTTTGATGAAAATTTGTGTGTGCATTCCAGTAGATTCGAGAAGGGTTTAGATTCACATTTCGTCGAAATTGATTCAGTACTTTTTTAGTAATTAGGCAAAAACTAATAGTTAGGGATTTTTCGCTAATTAAAAGTGCTATATATATTAACGAAAGTCAGGATTTCGTATTAATCATAGCACAAAAAAATCTACCATACCAAAAATCTTGAAAATGGGGTAAAAATACTTCTTATAACATCGAGTGCCGCTAAAAATGGATTTTCGAAAATTTCACCCCTAAGATGAGTAGAAAAAAGAACGAACTTTTAAAAAATTCCTTAAAAATCGGCTTTTGTAGTTATTTTTCAACTGATACCATATTTTAGTACATTTTTTCATTCTGAATCGAATGGTACTAAGCATATTCGTTTAAGTCCAGTAGTTCGTGAGATAATTCACATTTTCCTAATTTGGTGATGTCTTCGGCGCAAAAACGTCAAATTTCCAATGCTTATCTTTATATATAAAAATCGGCTTTTGTAGTTATTTTTCAACTGATAACATATTTTAGTGCATTTTTTCATTCTGAATCGAATGGTACTAAACAAATTCGTTTAAGTCCAGTAGTTCGTGAGATAATTCACATTTTCCTAATTTGGCGATGTCTTCGGTGCAAAAACGTCAAATTTCCAATGCTTATCTTTATATATAAAAATCGTCTTTTGTAGTTATTTTTCAACTGATAACATATTTTAGTGTATTTTTTCATTCTGAATCGAATGGTAGTAAGCAAATTCCTTTAAATCCAGTAGTTCGTGAGATTATTGACATTTTCCTAATTTGGCGGTGTCTTCGGCGCAAAAACCTGAAAATTTCAATGCTCATCTTTATATATAAAAATCTTCTGTGCGTGTGTATGTAATTGAACTCCTCCTAAACGACTGGACCGATTTTGATGAAAATTTGTGTGTGCGTTCCAGTAGATTCGAGAATGGTTTAGATTCACATTTCGTCGAAACTGATGCAGTATTTTTTTAGTAATTAGGCAAAAACTAATATTTAGTGATTTTTCGCTAATTAAAAGTGCTATATATATTAAAGAAAGTCAGGATTTCGTATTAATCATAGCACAAAAACATCTACCATACCAAAAATCTTGAAAATGGGGTAAAAATACTTCTTATAACATCGAGTGCCGCTAAAAATGGATTTTCGAAAATTTCACCCCTAAGATGATTAGAAAAAAGAACGAACTTTTAAAAAAATCCTTAAAAATAAGCTTTTGTAGTTATTTTTCAACTGATAACATATTTAATGCATTTTTTCATTCAGAATCGAATGGTACTAAGCAAATTCGTTTAAATCCAGAAGTTCGTGAGATAATTCACATTTTCCTAATTTGGCGATGTCTATGGCGCAAAAATCTCAAATTTTCAATGTTTATCTTTATGCATAAAAATCGGCTTTTGTAGTTATTTTTCAACTGATAACATATTTTAGTGCATTTTTTCATTCTGAATCGAATGGTAGTAAGCAAATTCGTTTAAATCCAGTAGTTCGTGAGATTATTCACATTTTCCTAATTTGGCGGTGTCTCCGGCGCAAAAACATGAAATTTTCAATGCTCATCTTTATATATAAAAATCTTCTGTGCGTGTGTATGTAATTGAACTCCTCCTAAACGACTGGACCGATTTTGATGAAATTTTGTGTGTGCGTTCCAGTAGATTCGAGAATGGTTTAGATTCACATTTCGTCGAGATTGATTGAGTACTTTTTTAGTAAGTAGGTAAAAACTAATAGTTAGTGATATTTCGCTAATTAAAAGTGCTATATATATTAAAGAAAGTCAGGATTTCGTATTAATCATAGCACAAAAGAAATCTACCATACCAAAAATCTTGAAAATTGGGGTCAAAATATTTCTTATGACATCGAGTGCCGCTAAAAATGGATTTTCGAAAATTTCACCCCTAAGATGAGTAGAAAAAAGAACGAACTTTTAAAAAATTCCTTAAAAATCGGCTTTTGTAGTTATTTTTCAACTGATAACATATTTAATGCATTTTTTCATTCAGAATCGAATGGTACTAAGCAAATTCGTTTAAATCCAGAAGTTCGTGAGATAATTCACATTTTCCTAATTTGGCGATGTCTATGGCGCAAAAATCTCAAATTTTCAATGTTTATCTTTATGCATAAAAATCGGCTTTTGTAGTTATTTTTCAACTGATAACATATTTTAGTGCATTTTTTCATTCTGAATCGAATGGTAGTAAGCAAATTCGTTTAAATCCAGTAGTTCGTGAGATTATTCACATTTTCCTAATTTGGCGATGTCTTCGGTGCAAAAACCTGAAATTTTCAATGCTTATCTTTATATACTTCTGTGCGTGTGTATGTCACTGAACTCCTCCTAAACAACAGGACAGATTTTAATGAAATTTTGTGTGTGTGTTCCAGTGGATTTGAGAATGGTTTAGATTTACATTTCATCGAATTTGATTCAGTACTTTTTTGTAATTAGGCAAAAACTAATAGTTAATGCTATAACTAATAGTTAACTAATAGTTAATAATAATTTTGTGCTATACAGTAATATTTCCTGTATTATAATTTTGATTAACCGACTTCAGACAATCGTTAACTTTTAACTAAAAAAGAAAAATAAACTTTTCTATCAAAAATTGAACCGACTTCAAAAAATACTGAAGAGAGAAAAATAAATTCGTTACATAAATTAATAAGAAATTAAATTAACAGCGTAGTGTTTAATCTGCGTATTACCATATTTACGTATATTTATTTGATTTCCTGGAGTCGGTGCCAAGAAGGGCAACGTCGGTCGGTGACAGGACAACGTCTGTCGGGTCCGCTAGTTTATTAATAAACTGTTTGTTTGCTTTTATTTTCTTTTTCAAAATGACGAGGTGGAACCCGTCGAAATTCGAAGAAAGAAAATATTTAACGAATAACTTTCATTAATTTATATTAAATTGACCAAATCAGTTACTGTAGAAAATATATCTTATATTGGTCAGTCTAACTCTAAAACAAATGTTATTTTAAGCTAAAATTAACAAACAACTCAATTTGGATGAAATTCAATTATCCAAATTATTAAACGAAATAAAACCGAAATTCACCGGATTTTATAACAGACGATATTTTTGAAATAGTATACGCATTTTAATTTATATATATTTTTTAATTTTAAGAGATAATGGAGTGATTCTGTTGCCACAACTACAAATTTGGTACTAAAAATTATAAAAAGTAATTGATATTTAAAAAATAAATTGAGACACAGCTTTCAAGCGAATTGCATTTATAGGTGTGGTGGTTACTCGATAACCCCCCCATATTTTTTAGTTTAATTCAATGTTATTAGCTATTTTATTTCCTATCATCTCTTTTTTATTAATGTTCTCAATTTAAATATTATTTCGATTTCGTTTCTTTTGATATTGTCGCCTGTAAATTTTTCTTCCTTACCTAGCTATCGAATGTTCCAAACCGGTAAAATCCTGTTTGAATTCATTCCTTCCGGTTTAGAAAACCTTCTAGAACAATCTAGTGCGTTCTATGGGTGGAACTTCCGTTTATTCTGGCACGCCTCTTGGCCTATCAAATTAAATTCCGCAGGTGACGTGTTTTAAGCCGTTGAGTGCCTGGCCACCTGCTTTGGCCTTCCTTCTTTAAGTGTTTATCAATTCTTTCCTTATTAAATTCATATTTCACTATACTTTGTATCGTAACTTGGCTTATTTTTCCTCGCTCCCCTCATTCGAACGTTGCCGACTTGGCGTATTCCGGGTTGCATATTTCAGATGTGTATATTGCTGGGACGATTACTGTTTCTAAACCAATAGGAGACCGTCATTAACACGGTCAAGTACACGCCCACAAAGTTTGATTGACAGGAACTCGTGGACAATTGATCGTGTGTGTTTATTATTTATATGTACTCGGATTGTTTGAATTTGTACTCGGTAATTAAAAATTAAAGGTACGAAAGAATTTTTTTTTTTTTTTTCAAAATGACTGAATTTTATTTACTTCAATTAGAAATTATACTTCCTCTGATCCTAAAAAATAAATAAATAAATAAATAAATAAATAAAAATTAAAGTAAGAATTTTGCTTATACGGATATTTTCGCAGAATACTTTTTTCCCATTTGTTTAATATATATATAAATTATTTTGGAACGATATTTAGAATATTAAAAGGGTTTGAAATATTTTTTTTAAGTGTCTTATTTATTAATAAAAGACAGCCTCCAATAATTAAAAAAAAAAAAATCACCAATGGACTCTCGGCCCGCGATGGACTCGAACCCATATCCTCTGGTTTCAAGCCCGACGCTCTAGCCATTCAGCCAGTCAGCTCACTTTCATCCGCAACAGATTATCGTTATAATTAGCACCGTCAATTGTCCACGAGTTCCTGTCAATCAAACTGTGTGGGCGTGTACTTGACCGTGATAATGACGCTCTCCTATTGGTTTAGAAACAGTAATCGTCCCAGCAATATACACATCTGAAATATGCTTCCGGGTTTACAGTAACCCTTGTTCTTTTTCCCTCCTGACTCTGCGCCACCAGTAGAGTTGCGCAGTTAGAGCTCAGCTGTGATGGATGCAGTTAGATGAACGATGTGCCGAGAAATTTAGCGGACACCGGGGCAAGTATGCGCGCCCCGAGGCTGTTGTGCGTAACCGTTTTTGTTCTATACTGACCACACAAGGGCTTCTCAAGGATGATTTTTTAACGCTGCGAGGAGTTAGGCTCCCCTTTCACCACATCCTGAATCCTTTGGTTTTTCCTTCTTTCTGGCTACTCAAGTTGGTTTAAGTGTTGTCATAGTTATCCTCAAAGAATTATCGGCAATCTATCATCAAGTTTCTCCAACCGATTTTTTCATTTCTTCAATGTTTTTAGTGAATTCATTTTCCCTCTGAGAAAAATGCTGAGGTGGTGATTCCTACTCAAGAAATGAAAGTGTCTCATACATAAATTATCTTACAATTCAATCCCTCTTCATCTCATGTTTAATTCGGCCATAAATATATATAATTATTTGAATATGGAACGGCGTCCCCAAAGGCAAATATTGAAACATCTCTTTGTGATTTGTCCAGGCATATTTTTGAAGTAATATCTAATTGATATTCTGAGAATAATGTTATCTTTGTATCGATTAAGAAAATGTTTATTCATGTTATGAAAATGCATACAAAAATATATTGTGAAGAAGAGTTGTTTTAGAATACGTCGATTCATATACATCACCTTTATGGAAATTTTTACAACGAAATAATAATAATTCTATTTATATAAGAAAATGTATGAAACAAATACATATATATATAGAATATTCAATTCTTGAAGAAATTCTCATATGATTATAAATAAAAAATATTTGTCCTCTTCAAAATATTCTCTTCATTTGTGTCTCGATACCTGTGCATTTATCTACCTGAATTTCATCCTCAGCAGCCAAGAATTACAGGTAACTTTTATTTTTTATCATTTTATATTTTTACAACTTTGCTTTGAATTTTTATCATCATGGTTAAAGATTTTTTCAATATTTTAAGAAAACTATAATGGTAGCCTTTTTGGGTCGTTTGCTGGCCTGCATTCAACGCAATGTCATTTAATCATTTGTACGAACACTTAGCCTACTTCTGAGTTGAAACAATAAATAAGTGTTTCTCATCATCTCTCCTCTTTTTAAACACAACAGTTAAAGCTTCCTTTGGTGCAGTGACCAACGCTTGTCCATCTATTTTCCTTTGCTACCATTGTATTTTCGTTATATATACATATTTTCAACAAAAAAAAATATATATATATATATATCTTCATTATCTTCAATTATATCTTCATTATCTTCAATTATATTTTCATTATCTTCAAATTATTTCTTCATGCAGTGATCAATATTTTATAATTATATTTTATTAAGTGTGGTGCAATAAATAAATGCAATATATGTTGATTTTATGCTGAAATAATTTTTTTTTTGGAGCAGTGCGGTATATATAACATAATTTATCAATATATTTTTTCTTGCCATGATATAATTTGTAACTAATATATACATTATTTAACGGAGGTGCTGGTAAATATAATTGATCATACTAATATAAATTATTCTCTTGTCATAAATATAAGAATATGTGTTTTGAGCCATATCATATATATTTACATAAAAATTTTTGGGCCATGTTATTTTGATCGGATGATAAGAAAGATATATTTGCATTTTTCTTCTCTTCATCATATATTCATTCTTCTTAATATATAAAAATGGTGTATAACGTAAATGAAATTCGTCAATATTTTAAATAATGGGTCAATTTATATATATTATTCATTATACGACCAGTCTATAACCAAATGTATCATGTCATTTATTGAGCTCTTATGTTAATTATTTCATTATGCCCCCCAAGTCTAAATTAAATATTGCAATTCAGCCATTCGACGGCAACCCTCAGACTGTGGAATTCTTCTTTGATCAATTATCTGATATACAAGAGTTAAATAATTTTACCGATAAGGAACTTTTTGTTCTCTTCAAATCGAAACTTGAAGGCAGTGCCTTACTCTTCTTTCTTGAAACTCAGTCACAGTTCAAGAACTCTAATTTTCTTGACATTCGAAAAGCTTTCATAGACTATTTCTTACCCTCAAAAAAGTCTATTTCTCTCAAATCCTTGCAGAACTTAAGCTTAGATTCAAATGAATCAGTCAAAAATTTTGCATTTCGGCTGGATAAACAACTTCGGCTTGCATACCCTAAATTAGATCCTCCTGCTCTCAATTCATTAAAGTTCACTCATTTTCTTGAGGCCTTGCCGAAACAAATTAAACGAAAAATTCTAGAAGAAAATATTTCATCTTTTGAGTCAGCTCTTGAACGAGCAAATTTTCTTCAGGATATATATGACTCGCCCCCTAAAAAATCTTACGAAAATTATAATCAAGCCTATTGTTTGGATACTGAAAAAGTCCATGATAATTCTATTGCTTCTAACAATGTCCTTCATAAGACTCCTATAAAACATACGAAGGATAAAGTTTATGTCAATTCTCAAACTAACTTCTCACCTTTACAAACTCAAAAAGACAGTTCTCATGCTTCTCGTAATTTTAAAAGAAAACCTAGAACATATTCTCCTTCTCCAAATAGACACGAGGCTACAGATAAACGTAAAAATAATTTTCGTCAACATAATTTTTATCGGAAACGTCCTTATCATCAACCTACCTTCGACAAATTTTCTCACAAAAAAAATTCTGCATCCTTTTATCACAAACGAGATGTTGTGCAGTGTGCGTTCTGTGGAAAATTCAATCATCGTATGAACACGTGCTACAAATTTTAAAATGTTATTAGTGCGTCTAATCAAAACTCTTCATCTCAATTTTCGTCTAACTCTCACAGAAGAAAAAACTATACCTCGTCTGAAAATAAAAACAATGTTTATCATTTAAACAAATAAGGGAGACTGGTTCTACTGACCGCCTTCTCTCCCGTAATTCTCATTCAGGGTCAGTACACTTTAGTAACAAACACAAACAACAATTTGACAAAAGCTCTTCAGTCACTTTAGTATCGTACACAGCTGTCCAAACTTCTCCTGTGACACTTAAATCTTCATATTCATATAAGTCGTTGACACCCAAACAAAATCTTGAAGTTGATGTTGTTGCAGCTCATTTAATAATTCATATGTTCTTCCATGCATACTCATAAAAATTCAACATAATGAGATTTCAACGTTAATTGATACGGGATCAAGTTTGCCTCTGTTGGATCAGGAATGCTTCAATAGCATTAAATCCAGGCTTCACTACAAATTCTTGTCCCGAAACGTATCTGTATCTACTATAAATTCTAAAGTTTTTTTCAAAGGATGCATAGAGATTGCGTTTAAAATCGATAAATTTTTCTTTCATCATGTCTTTTACCTTACAAAGATACAAAATGTCCATTTTCAAGCCATACTTGGATTTGAGTTTATTAACAAACATTCTATTACCATATCACCGAGCTTTAAGTCTATCTTGATTAAAGACAAACATATTCCTTTTCACAGTTATAACGAATCTCCTACTTGCTATTTCATGAATTCTGAATATACTTATGATAATTCAAATGTGCCATATTCTTTAGATGCACACAAAATGCCTTGTTATGAAAATTCTATACCAAATAATCTAAGTAATGGCATTTATTCTGATAATATATGTGCAAATTATGATGACACAAATTTACAATTAGTCAACAATTATACAACCTATCCTTACAATTATAATTTTCAAAATAATGGTTTGTTTACAAATAATGTTGCTAACACTGCTATGAATTTTCATAACCCTCATATTGGTGGTAATTTTACTTATTTTTCTAACTGTTTTCCAACTGTTCATGGTAATGGTGTGAACTATTTATCTACTGCTAATAATATGCCTGACAAAAATTTTCCAACCTGAAAATACTAATGATGGTAGTTATGTTGGTGAAAAGCAAACTCATTTAAATATTGGTAATAAAATTTTGGTGAATTCCAATATGGTACAATTACTCAATAGAGAATTAATACCTCCTAATTCCTTTGTTTATTTACGTGTTAAGTATCTGAATCCTCCATCTGAATATTTTATTTTCAAACCCAATTTAAAAAATAAAGGTCTTGTGTTACATGAATCATTGCATTCCAAGTCTTCAATTCAAAATGATTTATTTTTGGTTGTATGTCAGAATATATCAAAGCTGGATATTCATTTAAATAAAAATTCAATTATTGGCGAATGTATCAATGTAGATGAGAAAGATATTGAGGAATACTCTTTTGATTTAGACTTTGAAAATGAATATTGCAATTTAATTTTACCATCTGAAGACATTAAGAGGAAACGAATTCAAGAACTGTCTCCAAATGACTTTGATTTAAAACATTTACCTCCTCATGAAAAAGAATCTTTAACAAAATTATTATGTAGTAAAGCTTTAGCTTTTTCAAAATCTCTTGACACTTTAGGTCATACTGACCTGGTTAATCCCCACACTGTAAAACATTTGTGTAAGTTTGCCATAATTTATGTGTGTAACTTTCCTCAAATTCTTGAGAAAGTCATTCTAATATTTTAAAAAACACACAAATCCAGAGGATATTTTCACAGAGGTTGGTGGAACTTTCCACTTGAAGCATGACGTATGATGTAGTACTCCAAGCGCATGCTCAGTGGTAAATGTCGACATAGGTGACATGGGGAATTGAGAAAGAAAACATTAAACATGTGATCGACACCAACATCATCCTGCACTATTTACAAGGAAACGAGATATGAAGTAAGTTGTCATTTTCTTAATATTTTATTGATAAAATGTTGAGTATTTCAAATATATAAACTGTTATAATTTAAAGTTTTAAAACCAGTGTCCATAACTGAAATGCTTATTTAACTAATTTCCAGTAATGAACATCCAATGTAGACATTACTAAAAATAATTTAATAAGTTCATTGCATATAACATCTTCTCACTTATTTAGAAAATTCTGAAAGTAATTATTTTTAAATTATATTTAAAAAAACTCAATACTGTAGGGGTGAGTGGAAAGAGTGGGACAGTGGGAGGAATGGGACAGTTGGAGGAATGGGACAGTAGATTTTTCTCTTTATGTATATACTAAACATTTCATGATGTAAAATGTACATGATGGGTGTAAAATGTACATCAAACGTAACATGATGGTCCAAGCAATAATAACCCAATCTTCAATTGAAAAAAAAAATGATCAGTATAAACTTGCAGTCGTATAACCGGAAAAGATTATTTCAATAATCAAAAATAAATTCGCTTAATATAATTTATATGCTTTTCGTATATAAACTATTTGTATATGCATAGTTTTAATAGTTTCCTTATTTATGGAACAACATACAGTACGTTATCAATAATTTAAAATAAGCTTAAAAGACCTATTTTTGTTTATACAAGAAGTTTAACACAAAACAAGGAAGTAAGGAGGAATGGGACATGATAGAACGTGTATGTCGACATGTGAATTCAACATGTCAAATTCTTTTTTTTTTTTTTTTTCATAAGATGAATCTAATTTGCTACCATGCAAACATTTTTAGAGGATAATATATTGTAAAATTTATTATAAATTAATTAACTTGAAAATGTAAATAAATTGAAGTGATGATTTTCAATGTCCTCTACGACTAAAGATCTTGAATTTTCATTCGTGATTGTCATTGAATCGTAATGATACAATAATTTTATGATATGGCGCATACAATATCACCCTACAATGTCTGTTTGATTCTATATTTAGCCGACAATAGACTATTTGTGCTTCACAAGTTTCTTTTATAGCTGTCCCATACCTCCGTGTAAGTGGGGAGGTATGGGGCACATTTTGAAACTTACAATTTCTTTAATTATAAAATAGCTTTTATATGTTATGTTTCTATATTGTTCAGGGAGATTAAAAAGTCTTTAGCCATTCCCTCTATAAAGCGAAATTTTAGTTTTTGTGTCAAACAAAGTTGATTTTCTTACTTTTGTAAACTGTCCCACACCACCCCACTCTCCTCTATAGTTTAATAAAAAGCTTCTTCCAATGTTTTAATTAATTTCATCTGATCAATATTTTTTCTTAATTTTGTAATCAAATCATTATTATTTACATCTCGTCTTTTGATATTTTTTACTCTAGCAAACAATGAAACCAATCGGGAAGTAGACAATATTGTTTATGGTCATAGAGAAAGTAGGGGCTAAAGAGGGATGGAGCTAGAAAAAAATCGAATTGAAAAACGACATTTTTTAAACCTGCACAATATCTATTTATTTCTCGAATGTTTGATTATTCGTCTATTATGTACATAAAAATTAACATTAAATTATTAAATTTATCTTGAATTAAAACAATTTTATCTGCAGATCTATGGCTTCAAACATAATTTTTGCAATTTTATTTTGAAATAGTTTTCATAGTAATTTATAAAACATTAAAAAATCTGTGGTATTGTCATATTTGCAATATTAATTACTACAATTTATACAAATTCACTCGCCTGACCTTTTCTTTTTTTATTCTTTTTCTACTAATCCTTCTAATTTTCTCCCATTCTTTCAATTTTATAACTGTAATTCTGATATTTGATGCTTTAAATTATCTGTTGAAATAATTAAAATCAACGGATAATATATATAGAAAATAGATGTGCCACTAATCGACACCCTTAATGAATTTGTTTAAAAATTATTTTTTAATTAGTACTATATATATTGCATTTTTTTTTCAATATTTTATTCATCGCTCAACAATTTTTAACCATTCTCATAATGCCATCTCTCCTAAATCAAAATTTAATTGTAAATAACAGAAACATATCAAAACACCCTACATTTCAGTAATGGATACACCTCAAAATGTAGTAAATATAGGGGAGACTAGGGATGGTTGACCACGGCGGAGGCTTTACCCATCCGTCCATTTTCATATTTAAATATTTTTCAGACTTTTCTCTTAAGATGATAACCAAATCTATGGAAAGGATCAAACAACAAGCTTCAATTCATGCAGATAATTAAAACAGGTGAAACACAATCGGCTGTGAAGAATTTTTAACATTTTTAAAAGTTGAGTTTAAAAAAAATATTTTGGAAGAGTTTTCCAGTTAAAATATCTTGGAAATTAAAGTGAGTAGGTTTTAATTATTTCAGATATATTGAACTTTAATTATAGGCATGAATTTTGCACAGGTATACTATAGGTTTAAAATAACTGTTTTTTTTCCCTTTAGAATATAGCTTAGGGGAGAGGCTTGACCTAGTCAATATATTGGAGGGTTGACCTTAGTGAAAGTTCCCTTAATTAAATGTTTATGAAATTTATTTATTATACATGGTATATAATAAAATTTTTATGTTGATATTTGTAAAAAGAACGTAAATTTATTCTGCAAAGATAAAGGAGCGATACAAAAAAATGTTATTTAAAGTTAATCTTTAACTGATGTGACAGAAATCGGCACTTAACTACCGTAAAGCGGTCTGCCACACCGCTCCATCGAAAGATGAATAAAAGATGAGATTAACTTATAGGATACTGTTTTTGTACTTAACTTTTTGTAAAGAGCTGTTATAATTAAAATGCACCTATTCAAATGGCACTGGTGATAGTATAAAGTTCCAAAAGAAACAAAATTTGGGTAGTGTCTATAATTAAATTGAAAGTTTCAAGTTAAACTATAAAAATTTAAAAATGCAACGGTCTGTAAGACCTGTAACATCATTTAAAAGTTGAAGGTATTTTGGGACTTACAATCTTTGTAGCTTTGCAAAGATAAAAACTTCGTAAAGATATTTTGAGTTTCTTAAAATTATTTTATTTGTTTTAAAATTGTAACTTAAAAGTATTCAGTTTTTTCAAACTTATTTTATTCACTTTTTAAACTTTGTGGCTTAAAGGTATTCTTAGTTTTTAAAAATTTTTGGGGGGTTTCAAACTTATTTTATTTGTTCAAATCTTGTAGCTTAAAGGTATTCTGTATTTTTTAAACTTATTTTATTTCTTTAAACCTTACAGCTTATAGGTATTCTGGGTTTAAAATTATTCTAAAATGCGTTTTTTAAAATTACTTTATTTGTTTAAACCTTTTACAATAAAGGTATTCTGCATTTCTAAAATTGATTTTATTTGTATATTTGTTTACTTTTGCCAATATGTCTACATAAAATACATAGTCATGCCTCCCATGAGTGAGGAGACTTGACAAATTACTTTTTCATGATTAAAATCTATCTTTCTTCAAATTTATTGCACTTATGTCGCAGGTTTATTCTGATAACTGATTGTATAACTAATAAAGTAATACATAAAACTTTGTTCAAGATTCAATATTTAAAAAGTAAAAATCTAGTTAGTTAAAAGAGAGTCAACCATACCTAATCTCACCTAATTGTTTTTATGATTGTAATAAGTTCCAGAATTAAATGAAAGTTCTCTAATGAAACAAAATAGGTATTTTTAAATAAATTTCACATTTACGATACAAAAATTAGTAAAATATTTCAGACTTATTTACAATTTAAATTTATTACTCTGATTATCATAATATCAATAGTTTAATTATTTTAGATATTGTTTTAAAATACTAAATGTCAGGAAATTACAGTTATCAAATTGTGTGTGTGAGAGAGAGAATAAGTGCGTTGGGGAGGTAGTTGAATAACTAACCCTTAAAGGGGGAAGTTACTTCCATTCGTAAAATTCTTAAAAGAGAGATCGACCCCAAAAATTATAAACAAATTTATTCGATGCTATAAGCTATTCGATCGTATAAGCTTTCGTTCTTGCCAAATATCTCCGACGCGCTAGTAATTAATCTGGTATGTAGTTGAGTATAAAGTTATTTTTTAGTTGTTTTTAAAATAATCGGTGGATGTTAGAACGATGTAAAAGAAAATTGAATTCAATTCGAATCATTTTTTAAAAATGTTGAACCAAAGGCCAAAAGAAGGTAATTATAAATCAAAATGCGTCGAAGCTATATATATACAGGGTGTATCTAAACTACTGGGCAAAACTTTAAGGGGTGATAGTACACATTAAGACAAATGATATTAAATGGGAAACTAAGGGTCCCAAACGTCTTCCAAAGGAGATAGGCGCCATCAAAGTTTAGGATCCGAAATTTGAAATGATTATAATACAAAGAAAAATTGTTCGATTCGTTTGCGGTTTTCACAAAAACTATTCTTTATGTCAGTATTGTCTTGAAAATAAATTATAAAGATAAACTTAAAAAAATGTCGATAGAGGGCGCTTTAGACTTTGGAGTAACGAACAACTATTTTTTACCGTTATTTTTTGCATCTTATAATTTTTTTTTATAATTTTAGACATGAACTTAAATTTCGAGCTTAAAATTTGTGGTTAAGTAGCGCAAACTGAACTGTATTCAATGGGAGTGTGTAGGTTCAAATTTCAAATGATTATAAAAAACAGAATAATTGGTCAATTGATTTGCGGTTTTCACTAAAACTATTTTTATGTCAGTATTGCCCTAAAAATAATTTATAAACATAAATTTCAAAAAATGTCGATAGAGGGCGCTTAGGACTTTGGAGTAACGTACAACTATTTTTTACCGTTATTTTTTGCATCTCATTAATTTTTTTTAAAACTTAGTCATAAACTAAAATTTTGTGCTGAAAATCTGAATCGTTGAGAGTGATTAAGCAGCGCTAATTGAAATGTGTTCAATGGGGGTGGGAAGGTTCAAATTGCAAATGATTATACAGAACGGAAAAATTGGTAGATTCGTTTCTGTTTTTCTCTAAAACCATTCTTTATGTCACTATTTCCTTGAAAATATATTTTAAAGATAAATTTCAAAAAATTCCGTTAGAGGGCACTTTAAACTTTAGAGTAACTAACAATAATTTTTAACTATTATTTTTTGTATCTAATTAAATGCTTGCAAAAGCTTAGACTTAAATTTTGAGCTCGAATTTTGAATCGTTGGGAGGGGTTAAGAAGCGCAAACTGAACAGTGTTCAGGAGTTGAAAGAGTACCCTGCCCCTGTCCACAATTGAACACAGTCCAATTTTTCGCTACTTAATTACTCACAACGATTCAGATTTTGAGCTCAAAATTTAAGTCTAAGCTTTTGCAAGCATATAATTAGATACAAAAAATAAATAAATAACGGTTTAAAATAGTTGTTGGTTGCTCTAAATTTTAAGGCGCCCTCTAACAGAATTTTTTGAAATTTATCTTTAAAATTTATTTTCAAGGAAATACTGACATAAAGAATGGTTTTAGAGAAAACAGCAAACGAATCGGCTGATTTTCCGTTTTTTATAATCATTTGATACTTGAGCCTCCCCACCCCCATTGAACACAGTTCAGTTTGCGCTACTTAACCACTCTCAACGATTCAGATATTCGGCTCAAAATTTAAGTTTATGTCTAAGCTTCTAAAAAAAAATTAATGAGATTACTCCAAAGTCTAAAACGCCCTCTATCGACATTTTTTGAATTTTATCTGTATAATTTATTTTCAAGGCAACACTGACATAAAGAATAATTTTAGTGAAAACCGCAAATAAATTGACCAATTTTGACAATGAGTCGTAGGCATTCTAGGAGTGAAAAACCTAGGATTAAAATTTTGGAATGGATTGTTTGGAGTAGGTCGAGTCCAATGTCTGGGCTGAGGATTGGGATTGTGCATTGGTCTAGTTTGTTGAAAATTTCTATTGCCGTTATTAGAGGTATGATTTGGAATCGCTGCTAATTGTTTAGCAATGCGAAACCATTCACGAGTATTGGAAGGAGGGTTAACCATCAAACAATTTTGATACTCCGGCTGAAGGCCATCAATTAATCCCTGTATAATTAAATTTTCCTCAAGCTGAAGTTGCCTTCCAATCTCAACTTTCTTTCTAAAATAAGAATCCAAATCACTTAGATCATTTAACTTTACGGAAGTAAATTCAGAAAATTTTGGAACTCTAACTTGAATGAATTTTTCACTTAAAATCTCGACAATTTCTTCATAAGTAGCACAATCCAAACAATCATTTATATAAGTTTTTAGCGCTTCCCCCTTTAAATATTTTGAAATATTTTGGTGTTTCCACTCATTATCTTTCTTTTCTACCGAACATTCTCAATCAAAATGTTTAAACCATTTAAATATATCCATGCCCGACCCAAATTCAAAAGGGACAATATCAAGTTTATTTTCTGACATTTTTTCTTCTTTTACTAATCCTGACCTTAGTAACATGAAAGAAGGATAATTTATATGGAAAATATTTAAATGCTATACTTCAATTATTAAAATTCAATTACTAAACTTCAAATACCTCAATAAATAATAATAAAAATATGTAAATAATAAATAAATAAGTAATAAAATAATAAATATCGGGTTTCCATACATGGGAAATAACAAATAATTTTAAAAACAAAAATACTTTTCTTTACGTATGGAAAATAAATTTTGCAACAGAGTATTTTTTTAACAACAAATTAATCCATCTTTCGATTTAAAAAAAAAAAGAACACCTTTAAAACTAAATAAAATTTCTATGAGCAGAAAATTTTAATTAATTATAAATTAAGAACAAATTTATTTTTTAATATCTGTAATAAAAGAGAGAAAAAAAAAATCAAGAATTTAAACAAAGAAATTATCATTAAATTTCTTAATCAATAAAACAATAAAATAATAAATAATAACTTATGGCCTTGTTCAAATACCTAATTTTTTTTTAAACTAAACAAAAATAAAGAACTTCGTAGATACGACTCACAGGTGTAAATTTCAATTATCTTGTATTACTGATGGAATCTACCGTAGTTTCGCAACCATACTGCAGGTGTTCATTTATTATGAAATGAAAAATTATCAAAATATTTATGCACTTTTACCTAGAAAATACAGTAAATAAATAAATAAAAGAAAATGATGTTGAATTGATTTCATGCAGGTGATCTTTTGTAATTTTTATTTTGCATATCTCACAGTTTGGTTGTATATCTCACAGTTGAAAAGTTTCTCACTAAAATGCGAGGTATATTTCACAATTAAAAGATTTGTAGATGTAGATACCACACATAATTACAAACAAAACTTTATAAGACGATCTTTTTTCACAGATTGATTCATGTCGGTTCAAGATGAGTAATAAACAAAGGCCGAAGTTCCAGCAATTAGTTTCAAGCTCGGCGAAAATGGCACGTGCACACACAGCGTTGCGAAGAATTCTCTAGAGACGTATGCAGGTTCATTTAAGAAATCCTGCCGGCTAAAATGTAATGATTCGACGAGATCGATGTTCCATAACAATGTACAAGTTCCAGTGGCACACCATCTATGAGGCAGAACAGATTACTACTACCAAGAATCAACAGTGGGACGAGCTGAGCAGTCGCTCCGGCAATTTGACCAGCAGTGGATGAGTTTATTGGGCTATTTCCCCATAAGAAAGTTCAATCAAGCAGTCTTTAAATTAATTTTATTAGAACTCATAAATAAGTTAAGTTCTTTCACGCAATCACCTTGGCACTTTCATCGAATAACTTCCACTTCACCAACTCCGTGATTAAGCTACATTCCACAATATTAGAATTTTGGGGAGAAAAAAGAAACAGCATCCTAATAATTTTTGAAAGTCAATCGCATTCTCGGGAAACATGACATGGCTTCCGAGTAGTTTTTTAAGAAAAAATGCATTCTAATTCAGCGGAGCAATAAAACGCGCGTCTTGATAGTTTAAAGAAAAGGTGCATTCTACTCTCCTGAAAAGCCAAATGAAAAAAATCATTTTCACGACAAAACTAGCGCCCTCCTACTCCGCGTCAATCATTTTAAAAATCCAATCAGGATGGACTCGAGCCTCTAACAGACAAAATGATCAATTCTAATTGGCCGTAATAGGCGGTCTATTGGCAAGAACTATATTTTTTCCTCGGAACACTAAGCCCTTTAGCAACGCGCAGTAACACTTGTCACGCGATGTTAAAAATAAAAAATAAAATTAAAATCGCAGGAATATGCCAGAAAGTAAAAAGCTTACGAAATACTTCCCGCCTTTTTGAGAAGCAAGAAATAATTTATTAATAACTAAAGTAAGAAAAAGAATTTTAGCTGTTACAAGTTACGAAACTAAGATTGAAATATGTTCCACAAATTTAGAATTGAAGCTAAGAGAGAATAAAAAAAAATGGCGCAATTTTTTTTTTATTTTATTACAAATCCCCCCTCCCAGAAAGACGGGTGAAAAAGTAGGTCTGAGACCTGCAATTTCACAGAAAGGGAGATGATGCAGACTTAGCTCACGAAGTTGTTGATATAAGTAATAATAATTAGATACTGAATAAAAAAAATTTAAATTAATTTCTCTTTTTTATATAAATATAGAATTCAAATTTAAAAACACCAAGGTGATGCGTGGAATAACTTCAAATTTAAATACAATAAAATAGGCTTCAATACAAATACAAGATATAATCTTGTTTAAAGTACACATCATAAAGTAATTTGAAAATATAAGCAATTACCCATAGTAATAACATAAAAATGAAACATAAAAATGAAAAACAATAACGTTAAATTCTTTTTTAACAATGTCAAATCTAGAAATCAATTTTTAAAAGTTTGTTTCAAAAATCCTCTTAAAGTCATATTTGGAATGGCATAGTTCATTACCTCATTTCAAGGATGTCTAATTCATTTAACTGTCCAAATTCATCAGCTAACATTATAATATTAGTTCAGTTTTTGTGTGAGTAAGTCCTTGAACATTCATAACAGTTCCATTTTGGAATCTTTGTGAAAATACTTTTATAATTGTATTTTTAATTAATAACACATTTTATAATATAGTAATAATAAAATTTAACAATGTAAATAATAAACAATATAATTAAGAAACATAATAAGGAAAAATATCAATAATAATAAATATCATAAGTGTAAGTAAATCTCATAATGGGTATAAGTAAATCTCTTAATAAGTAATAATAAATATCACAAAAGACATTCTTTAAATACTTAATCTCGTTTATCTCATCTCATATTTTTGGGATGAAATATAGAGAGAAGTGGAATAAAATAAAAAATGCAATCAACTATGAAATCATTTACTTAATCTGGTAATCCGAGTACAGGATTAAGTAGGAATATGTACAAAAAAAAAATTAAAATATAATATGATAAATTAAAATAAAATAAAGATAAATAAAAATTTTGTTCATGTTTGAGAATGCACGTGACCTTTAAACTACTAAGATTCTTAAAAAGAAATATTAATAAATGATAAAAATAAAAAACAAGATCTATTCATGTCAAATAATTACGCAATAAATATTCTCTCGGTGTGATAAAACATTGCAAGATGCAAGTAGGAAAGAGAAAAAGAAACAAAATTATATTATAATTGACATGTACTTGGACTGGAATGCAGAAGCAAAGAAAGAGAGAAAGAAAAAAAAAATATATTAAAATAAAGTGATAAAAATTTTGTTACTTGGCAAATAATTAATTTAATAATTGATAGATTAAATTTAATATTACAAATAGGTTCAGTTGAAAGAAAAAAAAAATATTCTAAGTAGAGTAATTCAGTACAGAATAAGAAATTTCCACTTTGTTCGTCTACGCCGGCATAAATAAACAAATATAAAAATTTCCAGACAAGTGACACTCTCGCTGCAGTCAAGAGATATCATTGCCATTCTGTGAGAATTACAGGATATTATCTGAATTAAAATATGAAAAGAAATTTACTGTTTAAGAGAAAAAATTATAAAATGATAAACTAGAGATATAGTTTAAGCTACAGTTTTTACCTGAGTTTGTTGTTGTTGATTAGGGGGTTGTTGCTCATGACTTAATTTAAATTTATCAGGGGAATAATAAGGCCTTAATTTAGATACATGTACTATTTCTGAACTTTTGAACTGGTTTTGCCTATCAATTTCAAAATTTACTTCGGATAATTTGTTAAGAATTTTATAAGGGCCACTAAATACTTGTGACAACTTTCTAGTATTAGGGTACTGAAATTCTTCATAGATAACTAGATCTCCTATTTTAAATTTTGGTTCGATATAATCTTTATCATAATATCTTTTATTTTTTAAATGAAATTCATCAGTTCTTGCTTTAGCAATTTTAAGTGCTTCATGAACAGGGGGATAATAATTTTGTTGTAAGGGGGAGTCATAGGGTAATTGGCCAAAAAGCAAGTACGCAGGTGGAAATTTGGTAATAGAATGGGGTGTATTATTATATTCATTAATTACCTCAGTTAAAAGCTTAGTCCAGGGAATTTTAGAGGTAGTGGAGTTTACTTTACATTTTAATCTAGTTACTATTGTCTGATTTACTCTTTCACATTTCCCATTCGTTTGTGGATGATGGGCAGTGGTCAAACGTTGTTTAATATTATGATTTCGCAGGAATTTTTTGAATCTTGAAGAAGTAAAAGCAGCATTCCTGTCACTAAGTATTTTTTGAGGGGACTGTACACTTGAAATCTTACTAAAACAGAATAATTGTTGAGGGATTTTGATATTGAAGATTTGTTTCAGACAATTTGTATAAGTTTTTGTAGTGACACTTTTGGAAGGAAATGCCCAAACATATCTTGTGGCATGGTCTATTATAATATGGAGATATTTTTTTGTAGAATTATAATAATTGAACCCTCCTACAGTATCAACAGACAGACAGTCAAAAGGTTGATCTGTAGTGGGCATAGCTTGTAATAAGCCAAATTTTTTCTGTCTAGGTTTTTTATTTTTCTGGCAAATATCACAGTATTTAACAAAGTTAGTAATGTCTTGGGTCATATCTGGCCAATAATAGTTAGGAGAAATTAAATTTTGCATTTTTTGAACACCAGGGTGACCAAACTGTTCATGAGCAACATTAAGCAATTTTTTTCTTAGGGACATGGGAACTACCACTTTACGAAAACCTTTTCTTTTAACTATAATCAGTCCATTGTCATTAATATAATTTGATCCACACACATTTTCTTTTTCTTGCATCTCAATAATCTCTTTAACGTCAAGAAGAAAAGTAAGGGGTTTACAAAAATGAGAAATAGGGTTTCGGGACAACATGTCGGCTTCGACATTTGTAGATCCCTTTAAGTACTCTATTTTGTAATCGAACATACTTAACTTCAATGACCACCTAAATAATCGACCTCTTAAATGTTTGACATTTTTTAACCAAACAAGAGATGCATGATCAGTATGGATGGTAAATTGTACACCGTGAAAGTAATGATAAAATTTATCTAAAGTATCAATGATAGCAAGACACTCTAGTTCGGTAATGAAATAATTTTTCTCATAACTTCTCAGTCCTCTAGAAAAATAAGCAATTGGATGTAAAAAGTTATTATGGTCGGGTTGTTTAAGAACTGCACCTACCGCTACCTGAGAAGCGTCAACAAACAAGTGTAGGGGTAATTTTGGGTCATAAATCTTTAAAATTGGTTTAGCAATGAGGGCATCTTTTAATTTTTGAAAAGAATTTTGACATTCAGTATTCCATTCCCAAATAGTATCTTTCTTAAGTAATTTATTTAGGGGGTGTCTAATTTCAGCATATTTGTCAATAAATTTATGATACACATTTATAGAACCAAGAAATCTTTGTAATTCTTTAGTGTTAGTAGGAGGTTTTAATTTTTTAATCGTTTCTATATTAGTATTAGCTGGAGTTAAAGTTCCATTTTGGATTTCATACCCTAGAAAATTGATTTGTTTTTGAGCAAAAGTACATTTAGATAATTTTAATTTAATATTTTCTATTCGGCATAAATCAAAAATTTGAATGAGATGCTGTATATGTTCATCTATTGATTTAGAAAAAATAATTATATCATCAAAATAATAACAAGCAAAGTCTATTTTATATTTTGTAAGAATTCTTCTAATTGTCCTGTTGAAAATTGGGGGGGCCTACCTTTACACCAAAGGGGAGAACATTCCATTCCCAGAGCCCACAATTAGTAGTAAAGGCTAACTTTTCGGAATCGGCTGGGTGAATAGGTATGTGCCAATAGCCTGAGGCTAAATCTAGTGTAGAGAAATATTGGGCACCACTTAATTTGTCTAAAATTTCATCTATTCGGGGTAAAGGTTCAGCGTCATTTTTCATGATAGAATTTAATTTTCGGTAGTCAACACACATTCGGGTTTTTTTTACCTTCATCTCGTTTATTTACTAACGTAACTGGAGAAGAGTATGGGCTATAACTTTCTTTAATTAACCCAGCAGCTAATAATGATTGGATTTGCTGAGATATTTCTTTTTCATCAGCAGTGGATGTACGATAAGGCCTCAAAGATATTGGTAGGTCAGATTTAAGATAAATACGCTGAGGTTCAATATTAATTCTCCCTACATCATATTTATTTTTTGCAAAAATATCTAAATAATCCCTTTAAAGTTCCCTTACATTTTTATTTTGAATAGCATTCAGATCCCCCAATAGATTATAATCATCATTATTAGTTCGCGACAAGGATTGAGGAGTTATGGTATTTCCATAATCGGGTTGCACAGTAGTATCATTTTTTATAATATCAAAATGAAGCAATTCTAAGTTATCACTGGATATGTTGACATATGGGTTTAACGAAATATTGTCTTGTAACACCTGGCTTTTTGCACAATCAATTTTCAATTTAAATTTGGCACAATCAGGTAAACCTAAAATAGCATAGTCCAAATCAAGTTGACTTACTAAAAAATTAACATATCTCTTTATATTACCAAATTTAATACATAATCGACAAGATTTATTAATTGTAAGAGTTCCTTGTGCCTGTCTGATAGTAATAGGGGTAACATTATGTAAATTACCATTTAAATATCGAACAAATTTGAGGGGTAAAATTGAGACAGTTGATCCACTATCCACCACACAATACACTTTGTTATTGCCCACATATCCAGGGATGATTAATTGTCAAATATTATTAGTAGGGGGTGGTTGAATATGAGCAGGAGTTTGAGCTTGAAAGGAATTTGTGTTAAATATACAACTCCTCTCCCAATGATATGCATTTTCTATGCCTCTGTTTAAACATATTCTGCACGGACGACTAGGGTAATTGTTTTGACAGTGAGTCGTAGGCATTCTAGGAGTGAAAAACCTAGGATTAAAATTTTGGAATGGATTGTTTGGAGTAGGTCGAGTCCAATGTCTGGGCTGAGGATTGGGATTGTGCATTGGTCTAGTTTGTTGAAAATTTCTATTGCCGTTATTAGAGGTATGATTTGGAATCGCTGCTAATTGTTTAGCAATGCGAAACCATTCACGAGTATTGGAAGGAGGGTTAACCATCAAACAATTTTGATACTCCGGCTGAAGGCCATCAATTAATCCCTGTATAATTAAATTTTCCTCAAGCTGAAGTTGCCTTCCAATCTCAACTTTCTTTCTAAAATAAGAATCCAAATCACTTAGATCATTTAACTTTACGGAAGTAAATTCAGAAAATTTTGGAACTCTAACTTGAATGAATTTTTCACTTAAAATCTCGACAATTTCTTCATAAGTAGCACAATCCAAACAATCATTTATATAAGTTTTTAGCGCTTCCCCCTTTAAATATTTTGAAATATTTTGGTGTTTCCACTCATTATCTTTCTTTTCTACCGAACATTCTCAATCAAAATGTTTAAACCATTTAAATATATCCATGCCCGACCCAAATTCAAAAGGGACAATATCAAGTTTATTTTCTGACATTTTTTCTTCTTTTACTAATCCTGACCTTAGTAACATGAAAGAAGGATAATTTATATGGAAAATATTTAAATGCTATACTTCAATTATTAAAATTCAATTACTAAACTTCAAATACCTCAATAAATAATAATAAAAATATGTAAATAATAAATAAATAAGTAATAAAATAATAAATATCGGGTTTCCATACATGGGAAATAACAAATAATTTTAAAAACAAAAATACTTTTCTTTACGTATGGAAAATAAATTTTGCAACAGAGTATTTTTTTAACAACAAATTAATCCATCTTTCGATTTAAAAAAAAAAAGAACACCTTTAAAACTAAATAAAATTTCTATGAGCAGAAAATTTTAATTAATTATAAATTAAGAACAAATTTATTTTTTAATATCTGTAATAAAAGAGAGAAAAAAAAAATCAAGAATTTAAACAAAGAAATTATCATTAAATTTCTTAATCAATAAAACAATAAAATAATAAATAATAACTTATGGCCTTGTTCAAATACCTAATTTTTTTTTAAACTAAACAAAAATAAAGAACTTCGTAGATACGACTCACAGGTGTAAATTTCAATTATCTTGTATTACTGATGGAATCTACCGTAGTTTCGCAACCATACTGCAGGTGTTCATTTATTATGAAATGAAAAATTATCAAAATATTTATGCACTTTTACCTAGAAAATACAGTAAATAAATAAATAAAAGAAAATGATGTTGAATTGATTTCATGCAGGTGATCTTTTGTAATTTTTATTTTGCATATCTCACAGTTTGGTTGTATATCTCACAGTTGAAAAGTTTCTCACTAAAATGCGAGGTATATTTCACAATTAAAAGATTTGTAGATGTAGATACCACACATAATTACAAACAAAACTTTATAAGACGATCTTTTTTCACAGATTGATTCATGTCGGTTCAAGATGAGTAATAAACAAAGGCCGAAGTTCCAGCAATTAGTTTCAAGCTCGGCGAAAATGGCACGTGCACACACAGCGTTGCGAAGAATTCTCTAGAGACGTATGCAGGTTCATTTAAGAAATCCTGCCGGCTAAAATGTAATGATTCGACGAGATCGATGTTCCATAACAATGTACAAGTTCCAGTGGCACACCATCTATGAGGCAGAACAGATTACTACTACCAAGAATCAACAGTGGGACGAGCTGAGCAGTCGCTCCGGCAATTTGACCAGCAGTGGATGAGTTTATTGGGCTATTTCCCCATAAGAAAGTTCAATCAAGCAGTCTTTAAATTAATTTTATTAGAACTCATAAATAAGTTAAGTTCTTTCACGCAATCACCTTGGCACTTTCATCGAATAACTTCCACTTCACCAACTCCGTGATTAAGCTACATTCCACAATATTAGAATTTTGGGGAGAAAAAAGAAACAGCATCCTAATAATTTTTGAAAGTCAATCGCATTCTCGGGAAACATGACATGGCTTCCGAGTAGTTTTTTAAGAAAAAATGCATTCTAATTCAGCGGAGCAATAAAACGCGCGTCTTGATAGTTTAAAGAAAAGGTGCATTCTACTCTCCTGAAAAGCCAAATGAAAAAAATCATTTTCACGACAAAACTAGCGCCCTCCTACTCCGCGTCAATCATTTTAAAAATCCAATCAGGATGGACTCGAGCCTCTAACAGACAAAATGATCAATTCTAATTGGCCGTAATAGGCGGTCTATTGGCAAGAACTATATTTTTTCCTCGGAACACTAAGCCCTTTAGCAACGCGCAGTAACACTTGTCACGCGATGTTAAAAATAAAAAATAAAATTAAAATCGCAGGAATATGCCAGAAAGTAAAAAGCTTACGAAATACTTCCCGCCTTTTTGAGAAGCAAGAAATAATTTATTAATAACTAAAGTAAGAAAAAGAATTTTAGCTGTTACAAGTTACGAAACTAAGATTGAAATATGTTCCACAAATTTAGAATTGAAGCTAAGAGAGAATAAAAAAAAATGGCGCAAATTTTTTTTTTATGTTATTACATATACATGCGATAACTCAACCATTTTTTAAGATACAGACAAAACAAAAAATGCTCTGGAATCTTTGTATCAACATCAAATGCATAAAAGAAAAATCTTTTTCAATTTCTCACTTTCTTGTACCTAATTTTAAATTTTAAAATTTATAAATATTTTTAAATGGCCGCCATTTTTAAATAAGAGGGCGGATGGAACTGAGTATCGAACTCGATTCAGGCCTCAGTATATATTATGCAAAAACCAAGTTACATCCAAATCGATTCATAAATACGCGTGTTATCACGTGACAAAAATCAGATCGTTTCAAAATGTCAGCCATAAGAAAAATTCAAAGTACTATAACTAAATCATTTTTTAAGATATAGACAAAATAAAAAGTGTTCCGAAATCGTTGTTTTAGGTTCTAACACGTAAAAGAAAAATATTTTTCAACTTTTAATTCTTTCGCATTTAATTTTAAATTTTAAATTTTTAAAAAAATTTAAAATGGCCGCCATTTTGAAACAAAATGGCGGATGATGCTGGCTGTCGAACTCGGTTGAGACATTTGTACGTACTATGTACATACCAAGTTTCATTCAAGTCCATTCATAAATACGCGTGTTATCACGTGACAAAAATCAGATCGTTTCAAAATGTCAGCCATAAGAAAAATTCAAAGTGCTCTAACTCAACCATTTTTATAGATATATACAAAATAAAAAGTGTTCTGGAATCGTTGTCTTAAGTTCTAACACGTAAAAGAAAAATATTTTTCAACTTTTAATTTTTTCGCATTAAATTTTAAATTTTAAATTTTTTAAAAAATTTAAAATGGCCACCATTTTGAAACAAAATGGCGGATGATGCTGGTCAACGAACTCGGTCGAGACATTTGTATGTACTATGTACATACTAAGTTTCATTCAAATCGGTTCAAAAAGACGTTTGTTATCGCATGACAAATGTCAGATATATATATATATATATATACAGGGTGTTTCGCTACCAGACCGACAAACTTTGAGAGATTATAGTACACATGAAGACAAACATTATTAAATAGGAAACCATGGGTTGCAAACGTCTTCTGTAGGAGCTAGGGGCCATTAAAGTTTAGGGTCCAAAATTTCAAACGATGATAGAAAACGGAAAAAAGGGTCGATTCGTTTGCGGTTTTCACTAAAATCATACTTTATGTTACGATTTCTTTAGAAAAAATTTTTAAAGGTTACTTTCAAAAATTATCGATAGAGGGCGCTTTAGACTTTAGAGTAACGAACAACTACTTTTTACCGTTATATTCGCCATGGGGTTGAAATTATTCTAAAGTTTAGACTTTAACTTAAATTTTAAGCCCAAAATCGAAAACATTGGGGGTCGGGTAACTAGCGAAAATTGAACTGTGAACAGAGGGGGAGATTTTAAGCGCTCATAAATATTGGACAAACTAATCGATTTTGTTGCGGTTTGCGTAAAAATCATTTCCTTGGTAATTATTTTATTCAAAATGACGTACAGCTTTGGTGTCCTCATTTTTTGATAGAGGGCGCTTCCGACACATCTCCGACTTTTCAATGGCATTACTCAGGGGTGTTTTACTACCAGACCAACTTACTTCCAGGAAGTGTTAGGGACACAAAGATGACTCAGAATCACAAAGGAATGCAACGTTGGAAATGCCTTTTTTGCCAGTTATGGTTAAAGGAAGCAAAGAATTCAGCAATAGAAACAGCAGAAAAAGAGCACCACGTTAATGTGACAGAAAACAGTTTATTTAAAGGTTTTACTACAAAAGGTGTTTGAAATTACGACCAGAAGTAGTCCGGCAAGTTTGACAGCGGTACATGGCGCTGCAGTTTCCTTGCGGTAGATGACGCTCAACGGTAATGCGTGTGAACAGCGATCACGTTGAAGTGATCATTCGCGAACCGGCTCCAAAGGTAGCAGAATGAAGAATTTGAAAGATGAACAGCCCGATAGGACTCCTTCACATTTTACCAATGACGTTTGCCGACACTACAAAGTAACATCTACGCAACGGGTCGTGGTAGGCTGCCAGATCGCCGGACCTATCATGTATCGACTTCTTCTGCTGGAGTCAAATGAAATTTCGGGTGTATGAGACTCTCGTACCATTAGTTAAAGACCTTACATCTAATATTTCTGTAGCTTGACAGAAAGATATCAGAGATGGCAAGAATTTTTTAAAGCGTGAGGAATTCCATGCGACGCCACTGTCAAGCATGCCGAACTACTTCTGGTCGTAATTTCGAACACCTTCTGTTGTAAAACATTTAAATAAACTGCTTTCTGTCACATTAACGTGTTGCTCTTTCTCGGCTGTTTCTGTTGCTTTTTTTCTCTGCTTCCTTTAACCGTAACTCGCAAAAAAGGCATTTTCAACGTTACATTCCTATGTAATTCCGAATCGTCTTTGCACCCCTAACACTTCCTGCAAGTATGTTGGTCTGGTCGTAAAACACCCAGGAATAATGCCATTGAAATGTTGGACATGTGTCGGAAGTGCAGTCTATCAAAAAATCAGGACACCAAAGCTGTGCGTCGTTTTGAATAAAATAATTACCAAGGGAATGACCTACACGCAAACCGCAATAAAATCGATTTGTTTGTCGAATGTTTATGAGAATTTAAAATCTCCCCCTATTTTCACAGTTCAATTTTTGCTAGTTATCCGATCCGAATGTTTCCGATTTTGAACTTAAAATTTAAGTTAAATTCTATACTTTACAATAATTTCAACCCCATGCAGAAAATAATGGTAAAAAGTAGTTGTTCGTTACTCTAAAGTCTAAAGCGCCCTCTATAGATAATTTTTGAAAGTTACCTTTAAAATTTTTTTCTAAAGAAATCGTAATATAAAGAATGATTTTAGTGAAAACTCCAAACGAATCGACCCTTTTTTCTGTTTTCTATCAACGTTTGAAGTTTTGAACCCGAAACTTTAATGGCCCCTAGCTCCTACAGAAGACGTTTGCGCCCCATGGTTTCCTATTTAATAATATGTGTATTCATGCGTACTATCATCCCTCAAAGTTTGTCGGTGTGGTAGCGAAACACCCTGTATATATGGATATATATATACACTATATTGCCATTGATTATTGGACACTTGCGATTTTAGACATTTTACTAAATATCTAGAAAAACACATGAGGAATCATCTCGAAACTCTTAGTGTATAAATATAATAGTATTCGCCATACATCTCCGTGAAGATTTTTTTTTACCGAAACTCCATAGGGGACCGTCAACAAATTAAAAAAGAATGAATATCTTTTGAATAACCCTGTCAAAACTAATGTAGCAAAAGCGCTCAAACTCTAGATTATGATTGAATGCCTTATTGTAATACACTGTGTTCATTTTTATGCAAATAGCATGCATACTCGCAGAATAATTAAAGTTTCTATAAAAATGGTCCCAAATTTTTCCAAGTTTTTTCCTTATAATTTTCAGAGTTCTTAATATAAAATAATATTTTTTTCAGAAAATATGACAAACAACATTTCACACAGTACTATGTAATCAGAATTAAAAAATAATGAAAATTGTATACAAAATGAGTTGGTTTACTAAATAATTTTTTACTGCGCATGCGTCAACGATATCAAAATTTCATTTGCATATTATGTTAGCTAAATGTATAGAGCAACTTTTGTGAAAGTCACAAAATCATAACTTGGAAATTCTGAAAATAATCGTCAATTGAATAAGTTGAAAATCCGTTATTTTCAAAATGAAGCAAAAACAAGAGGGGTTGTATCCATATATTCATTGATTAGTGTCGATATAAAATACACAATACGGGATGTTACGACTACTTTTGGATAAAATCCCTCATTTTTTTGCTTCATTTTGGAAACAACGGATTTTGTCCTTTTTCTATAGACGATTACTTTCAGAATTTTCAAGCTATAATTTTGAGACTTTTACAAAAGTTGCTCTATACATTTAGTTAACATAATATGCAAATGAAATTTTGATATCTTTGACGCATGCGCAGTAAAAAATTATTTAGTAAACCTACTCATTTTTCATACAATTTTTATTTTTTTTTAATTCTGATTACAGTGTACTGTGTGCAATGTTGTTTGTCATATTTTCTGAAAAAAATATTATTTTATATTAAGAACTCTGAAAATTATAAGGGAAAAACTTAGAAAAATTTGGGGCCATTTTTATAAAAACTTTAATTACTCTGCGAGTATGCATGCTATTTACATAAAAATGAACACAGTGTATTACAATAAGGCATTCAATCATAATGTAGAGTTTGAGCGCTTTTGCTACATTAGTTTTGACAGGGTTACTCAAAAGATATTCATTCTTTTTTAATTTGTTGACGGTCCCCTATGGAGTTTCGGTAAAAAATCTTCACGGAGATGTATGACGTATACTATTATATTTATACACTAAGAGTTTCGAGATGATTCCTCATGTATTTTTCTAGATATTTAGTAAAATGTCTAAAATCGCAAGTGTCCCATAATCAATGGCAATATAGTGTATATATATATGTCAACATTTGAACGGAGGGTGGTTTTTGGGTCTGGGGGTCATGATCGGTGAAAATATACCAAATTTTGCCGGAAGTGCTTTCCTCCGGACGGCTGCAATAGGTAGCTTTTTACTTTTTGCAATGAAAGCTACATAAAAAGCCCTAGGACCCCAATAAAAATATTACGTTGTAAGTCTTGGAAGAAGATTACAAAACCTAACTTTAAAGTTATACATTGAGAAGGTGGGAAAAGTAAGGGGGTGGAAGATGCATGACGAACAAAAATATTCAAGGGCCATTCGGGACACTGGGAGTCCACGGGTCTTTAATGGAATGTAAGAAAGTGGGAAAACTAAATGAAAAAAGGATTTAAAAAAGGAAAATTAAGTGGGGAAATTTAATATCAATTTATGGTACAAAAACATCAAGGGTCCCTGTGACATGGTCAAAGAGGCTAAGAATATCTTTCGCATGTAGTTGGATATAATTTTTTGTAGTTATTAAAGTAATGGGTGGACACAGAAACTAAAGAAAAATGTATGCAATTCATGTGGATCATTTTCAGAAAGTTGCACCAAGGACCCAAGAACACGATTAATATTCCAAATTCGTAGAAGTTCAAAATCTGAGATTTTTGTGTTCATGTAGTTGATGAAGGACTTAAGAAGTTGTTGAAAAAAAAATTCTAGTGGATTGGACCATTTTTAACCCCCTGACTGCCCGGCAAAAGGGTAAAATTGTAATGTTGTTTTCTCTGTAATTTATTAAAAATATTAAAAAAAGATTTTTTTCCAACCTGATACAAAATATGTTATTATGTATGGGTGTATAATCTTTGAGAGTATTAATCCTAACTTAATTTTTCAAAACTGGGTTTTATTTGTAGAATTATATTAATTTAAATATTGCTTATGCTGCAGTGAAACCTGTAGGTTAGTGTGCGAAAAAATCAGCCAGCGGCAGTCAGGAGGTTAAAGGATGTGTAATAGGTGCCCTAAAGTGACCAACTGACAGTTAAAAAGAGGGCCTTAACAGTTAAAAAAAGGGCCTTAACAGGAAAACATGTTAAAATGTCATAGAACTTAGCGCAATATATTTACAGTAGTAAAAATTAAGCATAGGATATGAATTATTCGTTAATATTTTACAGAAATATATATATAATATTTTAAAGAAATGCACAAATTGATTGGGTAAATGTTTAAAAAAAGCCCTAGAGCCCTAGAGAGAATGTAAGTGTGTTGACCCTGGAAAAAGAGTAAAAGACTCAAATGTAAAATTTTGCTCTGAGTGTGAGAAATTAAGGAGGTGAAAAATGTTTGGCGTAAAGAAAGTTCAAAGGCACCAGTGTCGGAGTCTATTATTCCCTAGGGAGCCCCAGTGCATTATGGAATGTAAAATCTTGAAAATATCTAAATGGAACAAATGAAGATCGGATTGAATGGAATCAATTTATTATCACAAAATCTTCAAGGGGCCGTGAAACGGGCCCCAAGGATCCAGCGTCAATACCGAAAAATAAAATAGCAAAAATAACTAAGTGGAGAAAGGTCCCTCAAAATGAAAAAGAATAGATAAAAAGGGGTCGCGTTATTAACAATTTAGTGCATAAAAATGTTAAGGGGTCCAGAGATCTCGACCCTTAAAATATTAAAAATCTGAGTCTTAGGTGCATCTGGATCTTTCTGGGAATATTTTTACCTAAACATTCAGACTTTTACGTGCGGTAGATTTTGCTAGCCATCGCAGATATTCACAGAGATTTTTTTATTTTATTAGAATGTATGTATACCAGTACTGTAAAATATAACTTTAAAATTATTTATAACGGGTATTGATTTATTGTTTTTTATTTATTTTTTCTTTTTTCATAGATTGAAAAACAAATACAAATCATTTTTGAAGAAATAGCGTACTTCAAAATTGGTCAAAAAATCTATTTCTCTCTCTCTCTCTCTCTCTCTCTCTCTCTCTATATATATATATATATATGAAAATCTATTTAATTGTGAATATTTTGATATTTCATTTTCACCCAAACAGAAATTATGCCTCGAGATGTTGTAAATAGACCCAACACAATTGCCCACACAAATTAAAACTTTAACTAGAGAGAACAAACGCTTACCCAGAGTAGAAATGGTTTTAACTTTGTCACCAATAAAATCAAGTTATAACCTTCATTTTATTTAGGCAGAGACAATCCTTACAAATTTTGCGATAAAATAAGTTGAATATTACTTTTAAAAGATAAGTGATTACATTTGAAAAAATCATACGCACTTCGGGTCAAAAAGACCCAGCGCGTGTACACCCGCGTTAAATGGCTTTTTCTGAACGTTTATATTTTATTACGTTCATGTTTTAAAAATGAGAAGGCTTTTTTCTATTTGAAATAGAGATTTGACCGTTTTTTTACATTTTCTTTATTATACACTTGATAAATATATACATGGTATTAGCATTCAAATTTTCTTTATTAAAAAAAAATAAAAGTATATGAAGATGTGTGGAATTCCATTTTTCATTATGTATGTTTCAGTGAAAAAAAAGTATTAAATACAATAGTAGATTTATCTAAAAATCCATTTGCAATCATGTATAGTACACAATAAAAAATATTTAAAAAGGTAAAAAAAATATAAATGTTTAAAATAGTAGAAATCTTAAAAAAATAAATTTCTTCAATAATTTTATTTTTAATATGCAGTTTTTCAGAATGTAGTTTTAGTAGAACATCAAATACATTGAGTTTATCATTTGAACCATATTATTAAAAAGAAATAAAATTTCTGAAAAAGTAAACATTCACCTTAATGTATTTAAAAGTTCTTTTTTGCTTATTATTATTTTTAATGCTTAAAGAACAATAAAAATAAACATAAATCAAAAGTTTAAAAAAGTACTAAATGACACCTTCCACTAGTAATTTTGCTGAGATACTCATAAACGTTTATATCAGACAAAATTACGATTAAAAAAGAAAAGTCATGTTTTTAATTTTAAAATTTTCTTTTTTTTTCCATTTTGTTTCTAAGAAAGCTAACAGATGATAATTGTATTTGTCCAGAAATTGTATTTCATCTAGTATCGAGTATATGAGGTAGTATTGGGGTGATGATTGTATTTGAAAATTGTATTCGATGTAGATTTGTCCTAAATTTTATAACCCCCCCCCCCTCGTAAATATTCTTGTATATAATATATTGTTTAAATTAGCTCAAGTTAGCACATTGCTATTTTGGTGCATTATAACTTTTGAAATTTATTATTTAATCAAAATAAAGTTAATTTAAAGTTTATCGAAACTAAACATTTTATTAAGATGCAATAAACTAATTATGATGTTTCATTTAACTAGGTGTCGCAAATTTGCGAAGATTGCCGTGGCCATCGCCTTTCATCCTCTACTATAAAAAATTTTCCAGTGAATAAAAAAAAAGATAAATGAAAAAATTGAATGATCCAATGAGAGCGAAATATTGTATACGGACAACCCAAATTATGTGCAAAGAAAGAAAATTGCTATCGCTTTCGGGAGCAAATACCCTAGGTTAAGATAATCTTCTGGAGATGGCACGCATGAATGGTAATTTCAAGCAGCCGTCAACTTCCAGGATTTTTCTACAAAAATTTATAGAAATTCCCAGAAACTGTCTCCTGACGGTGAAGTTACAATAACATATCTTATCATCATATCTAATAAACGTGCATGCATACTTTATAACCGAATTTAAAAGAAGAAAAAAAACTATTGAATTTTGCTACGCCATAATTTGTTTGCACTTCAATGTATCAATTTTTTGATCATGTTACTGAACTTTTATTTTTCTAGTAGAGTTTTGATAATGATAGACTTGTATTTTGTGTTATATGTCTGCCCCCCTGTTTTAAATTAATGGTGAGAGCGAGACTGTACACATTTGTTCAGAATTATTTTTTTTTTTTGTGTGGTGTGCAAATTTCTTTAAATTTTAAATAAACAATGCTGGTAGCTGGTTTTCATAAATGTAGATGTTTTCTTAAACAATTTGTAAGTATTTTTTTTAAATAAAAAACAATGGAATAGAAATTTGTGTTAATTTTCTGTACACTGTCAGAAAAATTCGTCAATATACACTAAGTTATCGTTATTTTTTCACAAATAATTTCTGTTCTCCCAGAAAACGTATTTGTTCTGTGAGTTCATTCCGAGCGTCGAAAAATGAGGAAAAGTTTCCGTTTCTATCCAGCACGCATGCGCATTGGGTCTGTTAGTAATAAGTTCGAATTTATTTTTAAAATGAAAAACAAAAATATTCTATTGATTAAAATGTCTAATTTAGTTTTAAAAGACAAAAATGTTTTCGAATTAAAAAATAAATAACAATTACTTTCTTTATTCGTTCAAAAATTCTCACAAATAGAACATCCATGTTTTTTCTCTAACATTCTACGTAATATATTTAAAATTCACATTTTTATACTATATTAATACTAAACGTAAAAAAAACCCAGCCACAGTTTCATTAAAGATGAAATCTTTCCGAGATTAACTGCATAATTAAAAGCTTTTTAATGAAATACACCAACCCACACCATATGAAATGAAGAGTTCTATTTTAACGCACAATCATCATGAGCACCCGTAGCGCCGTGGATTAGCGTTGGTCTGGTAATCCTGGGGTCCTTGGTTCGATCCCCGCCTCTTCCGCATTGATTTTTTCCAAACTTTTTTCAAGTGACGGATATTTTTCCTCTTTTGACAGAGAAAAAAATAAACAGAAAATCGTCAATATACAGACAATTTCTGGCAGCAGTGCTGCCAGTGCATTTTCTGTGAAAAGACGGAAGTTTTTTTGAGAGTGTATGTGGTGTGAAAATATATTTCAATTTGAAATAACCAATTGTGCAAGCTGCTTTCACAAATGTAGATGTTTTCTTGTTTATTTTTTTATATTAAAAATGAAATATTAATACGTGTTCTGTATTCTAAAAATAAACAGATTTGATATTCATAACTAGGCTGTGGTAAAAACAAAATTTTATGTGGGTACCTTATGCTGATATTTCAGGATTTCCATGAATGGAAATTACTACCTTGAATTACTACCATGAATGGAAATTACCAGAGGTACTCTAAACTAACTTAAAGAAATTTGAGTGAAATGTGAAAACTTATTGCAATTTCAATTCAGAGGTGTATCGAATATTTGATTAGAGGATAGAAAGCCAAATATTCTATTCCTTCTTAATATCTGCTTATTAAATTTAAGCATTAACTAAAAAACGTGTATCAACCATATTAATAAAAAAATCACAAAGATTAAAACATATAAATTATTTAGAAACAATGAAAAGTTTCAGATATAAGTCTTTAAGTTTTAAAAATTATTTTATAAAAATTTGCTAAATATTATTTTTTTAAACAAAATATACTTTTAAATTTTAATAGATTCTTCAAAGTAACTTTTTGTTCATTAAACCTTTTTCACAGTTACAGAAATACTTAAAACTAAAGGCAATCTAATTAGGTTGTTGTTACTTGAATAAACATAATTTTGCAAAATAATTCACTATGATTAATTTTAATTTATATTTAGTATCAGTATTGTTCAAATATTCAATATTTGTCTTAAATTTATTTTCATTGCATTCCTTATTTTAATCTGTTTGTTAAAAAATGAAATTACAGTATTATTTTCAATGGAATATTTTTAACAGATTGTGTTGCACCCAGAATTTTAATAGGGGAACATTTTAATAGGGTATCTGCTCAGTAAGACGGCATGCAGATATTTTTTTGTTACCAACCAATTGGCTAATAGTCTATCGGGGTTATAGAAGATAACCCTATGCAACTTTTTTTTTTCTTAATGGATTCAGAGTCCATCATCTGGAACCAATCTGGCATATAAATATTTTTCCATCTATCTCGAATCCTTTTAAGCTTTGTTAAAACTAACTTGTCGGCCAGCTCATATGCAGGATGTTGATTCATAACATTATTGGCCTATAAGTCCATATAAGGCTGTGCAAGACAATCTCAAATAGTTGATAAAAGTCAGTTACCTGTTTTAAAAAACATTTAGATGAAAGTACAATTTTTTAGGTATCCTAAAAATATTATATAAATTATATAATTAATGAAAGCAATTGCTCTATTTGAAACAGAACTACAGGAGTACATATTTTACAAATATAGAGAATGTTCCATATTTATATTTTTATTTGTTTAAGATATAAAATCAATTCTATAACTTCTAAAAAGGGACATTTGTTGGTACAAGCAACTGCAATTTCTTTTAAGCTGGATCATTTTTTATTAATTGACATAATATATGCGTTTCTTTCTGCAACACAGAATACGCTGATTTTTATTTTAATCATATCATAAAAAAAGATTAAAATCACGCAATTGCTTTTTTTTATTAATAATACTTAGCTGTATTCTAAATCAATGTAATCTTAAAAAGATTAGATTATAAGTTTTTTATATCTCCAGTAGCTGAAAATTCTCCATCTGCGACAGACATTTTATGGATAGAAAATAATGTGCATGTAAAATGTTACAATTGAACAGTTAATTATTTAAAGAATCACTTACTTGTACTATCTTTATGCATTTTGTTAACTTAAATTTATAATAAAATTAAGTATTAAAGAGAAAGCAATACTATAAATCCAAAAAAAAAGGTCCGTTGAAAACTAAAATCCGCAAAAGAAAAAAAGATTGCGGCATTCGGTCGCCCATCTTGAACTTTTTGCTTTTGGGTTTATTGCAAACAAAAATAAAGGTATATGATCTCAATACACTGTAAATAAGTTCTTCAATTTCTTTAGCATTTTTTCTGTTGTAGACTCACTAAAGAGATAAGAGAGAATTCATTGAATGTGATAATAAAGGTATCCCAAAGTAAATACAAAACAAATGAGAATTGTCTTATTTTTAACACCAAACAGCAGGTACTAAATACCTACTATTTAAGCACACATGAAGAAAGTATTTGAACTAACTATTAAAAGTTTAGAAATGTACTGTTTACTAAACCATAAGTAGCAAAAGTACAGGTTAGCAGTAATTGTAATTTTCTTTGTGGCCCAGATATTTTTAGCCAAGGGGAGAAATTACAATTAAAATGATTCATTCACCATTAAAATGACTGTATTAAAATTATTTTAGTGCAATTTCTTATCCACCATTTACCGGATTTATATTACCTGCAATTCATTCTGTTGAGCTGACCAAATGCTGTAATCAATAAGGTTAGCTGGGTGAATTAGTTTTTCCAGATTGATCCAGAAGTAATTGACATTTTCAGGTAAGAAAATCAAAGATTGAATTTTGTCTCAAACATTTTTCAAATTCGAAAGCAAAATTAGAAGATTAGAATTAATATAGCTATTTACCAATTATAATAACTGTGTTAAAATTCTTTTAGTACAGGACAAATTGGATAGATTTTTAACACATAAATAGAAAATTTGGAAGTAGGAAAAATGATCCCTTTTATCTCCATTTTATAGAAATTGCAAGATTCCAAGACTAAAAAAAACTATCACCCTAAGGAATTTGTATTATAAAAGAACATTAGTATACAATATGATAGGCTATAAAATTAATATTTTTATTGTACATTGATCTTCAGACATTTTTGAAAATATACAAGCAAGTTCTAATATTTAGTGACATTCGATATTACACAATTTGTCAAATATCAATATTTATTGAAACTCTATTGAGGAATTAAAAATAACATCTTTGAAATTGTGGAATACACAATATGATAGTTAGTTTTTTTTAATGAAGTTTTAATCGCGACGGCAAATAGAGTATAATAAATGGAAATATAAAGTACATCTGCACACCGATGTAATGGAAAATGCTCAAATTGGTTTATCACTGAAACAAATGACTATGTGGGTCCTGATTGGTATTCTTGTAAGCATGACATGCAAATTCAGAAACATGTTATCATTTCTGTGCAAAATAGAAACAACCAAATTTATACAAAATTTTAAAAAACTATAAATATACCCGTAAAACGGCATATTTTAATTAAAACAAGAATATTTGATGAGATATGGACATTTTAAGAACTAGTTTTCAGTCTAAGGAAAATTATAAATTGTTCCACATTTTTCAGATATAATGAAAAAAGTGATTATGTTTAGGTTATATTTTTCTATAGCTAAACAAATAAATCTGGTTTAATCAAACATACAAGTACTGTATAAATACACACATGTTGCGTAACTATACAAAAATACATAGTGAAATATTATGTCGAATGCTGTGAAAAGGTTCAGATAATTAGTGTTACCTTACTAAAATGTACTGTGTAACCTTGCTTACATGATATGAAACTGCACAGTCAGATGTAATTAATACTTACACATAAAAATGGATAACTTTCTAGGAAAGTGTGGGGAAAACTTACTCCTACTAATGTATAAACCTGCACGCAATGACTGTGTGTCATTACAGAAATATGTGGTGGAAGCTTAATTCTACAGGTGTGTAACCTTACAAACTATTATTGTGGAAGCTTACAGACAATTGTTCTGTACCTTACGCAGGAATTGTGTTATGTTTCACAATATTGTGGTGAAACCTAACGCAAAACTAGTGTGTAAGATTACAGACATATTCGGTGTAACCTTACTCAGGAATTCGTGTTATGTTTCACATTATGGTGTAACCTTACAAGCAATTACTGTGTAAAATTACAGACAAATGTGGTGAAAGCTTACTCCTACAGATGTGTAACCTTACACGCAATTACTATGAAAGCTTGCAGATAATTGTTGTGTAACCTCACACAGTAATTTGTGTCTTGTTTCACAATATTATGGTATAATATTACGCATAGTTAATGTGTAAGATTACAGACACATGTCGTGTAACTTTACACAGGAATTTCTGTTATATTTCATAATATTATGGTGTAACCTTGCGCGCAATTACTGTGTAAGAATATCTGCAAATGTTGTGAAAGCTTACTCCTAAACATGTGTAACTTTACACACAGCTTCTGTGTAAGCTTACAGGTAATTGTGGTGTAACCTTACACAGGAATGGTGTAACCTTACTCATAATATGGCGTACACTTACACAAGAATTGAGTAATGTTGCTCCATTTATATTGGTTACAAACCACCATAAGACTGGAGGCAGCAATGCTGCCACCAGTTTTATGGAATAACGTTACACCAAATGTTTTACAGTGCAGTTCACAATGCTAAATTCTCATCCAGTCAAAACCTTACCTTTTCCTGTGCCACAGGCACTCGAGCAAGAAGCTCTTGACCAAATTAATCAAATGCTTAACGCTGGCATTATTGAGAGATCAAATTCATCTTGGGCGTGTCCCATGCTTCTTGTTAAAGAGAAGAGAACTGATATGTCAAAGCCTCAAAAGTATCGTTTGGCTCTAGATTTAAGATTATTAAATTCCATTATAATTCCATCTTCATATCCTCTTCCTAGAATTCAAAATCTATTGGTGCAATTATCAAAATTTAAGTATTATACTACTCTTGATTTGCCCTCTGCATACTGGCAGATCGCTGTACCCAAAGAAATGCAAGATAAGCTCAGTTTTACTACTCCATGGGGAATTTTTACCTATCTGCGTCTAGTATTTGGCTTAAAGACAGCTGCAAGCACCTTTCAACAGTTAATTGACTCAGTTATTCAATTATCTCAAATTGATTCCTGTTATGCATACCAAGACGATATTGTAGTTGGTGCTAATTCTTTTGAAGAAATGTCCATGAAACTCACAAAGCTATTAGACACTCTTATTGCTAATAACATTACTTTGTCTCCTGAAAAATGTGCCTTTATGCAAACTAGTATTAACTTTTTGGGTTTCCAACTCACAGATCATAAAATTCTTCCTATTACAAGTAACATTTTAAAAATTACTTCCTTTCCAAAGCCTAAAACCAAGAGGCAAACAAAAAGCTTTATAGGTTAGTGTTCATTTTATAGGTCAATTATACCTAATTTTGCTAAATTGATAACTCCTCTCATCGAGGTCACCAAACCTAAAAATAAATTTTCTTGGAAAACTGAACAAGAAAATGCATTTAAAAAATTACAAGACATATTCTTCCAAAAGCCTATGCTCAATCTCCCTAAGTGGAATGAAACTTTCTATGTTAATACAGATGCATCAAAGACAGCAATATCAGCTGTTCTTATGCAGAAAATTGATGGTGAACTTAGACCCATCTCCTACTATTCCAAAACTCTATCTCAGTCAGAAAAACAGTACCCTGCCATCAAATTGGAACTTTATGCCATTTACAAAGGCATAACAGCTTTTAAATACTATATTTTTGGTCGACCCTTTATTCTATTATCTGATGCTAAACCTCTTAATAATTATAAAAAGGCTACATCACCAGCTGATATCACTACTCGATGGATGTTAGAACTGTCAGAATACTCGTACACATTCCAACATGTTCCAGGCAAAGAAAATGTCTTAGCAGATTTTCTGAGTAGAACTCCTCACATTCCTACTGAAGATCTCAATAATAATCCAGATCTTATTTCTACACAAGAACCACTACCCATTGTTGATAATCAAAAAGATTTACATAATGACATTCCTCACTTTCCATGTGGTTTAGTTGACAAAATCCACCACACATGTCATCTTCAAAGTGACTCTTCACCTCCAAATAATGATAATAATCAAGATCCATTATTAGAAATTCTTGATCACACCATCTTCTCTGAACAACAAAAAGACCCAAAAATTAAACAAATTTATGAAGATCTTAAAAATAACAAAAAATCTAAAAGTTTAAATGGCTACTATATTAATCCAAGTAATGAGTTACTTTGCTACAATGGATATTTTTCTTCAGAAAATATTGAGCTACACAAAGCTGTTTTACCTTTGTCACTTAGAGCAAAAGCCTTAAGAATTGCTCATATTACTCATACTGGAATTCATAAAACCATTGTTAATTTAAAGAAAAGATTTACCAGGAAAACCCTTGTTTCAGATACCATTAATTATGTCAACTCTTGTGAAATTTGTTTAGTAAACAAAAATCATAAAAAAAAACACTGCTCCATACCTACCAGCACCTCTTCCAACAGCTCCCAATCAAAAAGTCTCTATGGATTTACTCGGCCCATTGAGAAATCGTCAATATGTGATGACTCTTATAGATCATTTTTCTCGTCATTTAGAATTATATGCCTTGAATAATATCAGTGCTGAGTCTGTTACAAAAGCTTTATTACATTACATTTCCACGCATGGAAAACCCGAATTAACTCTCACTGATCATGGCTCTCAGTTTACTAGTGACATGTTTTCTTATTTTAATAAAAAGCTTGGCATTAAATTGGAACACAGTTCTGTAGCCCATCCCCAAGCTAACGGTTTAAGTGAACGAGTTAATTCTCAAATAAAATCGTCTGTGAATACAATGGCTTCCCAAGGATGTGATGTACCAACTGCTCTAAAAATTCACCAATCCATATATAATGCTACACCTCATCCAGCTACAAAATTCACTCCAAATCTTCTTCATTTTGGAAGAGAAATAAATGACATTTATTCTAATTACAAAACTCAAGTTTCATGGAAAATTCTCAATACTGCATATGAAATTCATAAATTAATGGATGTTATTGAAAAAATATACTATCAAGCTTACAAGAATAACGAATCTTCTAGACAAAAAGTGTACCAAAAATCGAGAGAAAAATTAAAATTTGCCAACATCAATGTTAATGACATTGTGTACGTAAAATTTCCCACTGTGTTTAACAAAAAAAGTACAAGGCCCATACGTGGTAAAGAAGATAATTTCTCCTGTACTCATTCAAATTCAAGATTCCAATAATAGTCAAGCTTCACCAATGTTGATCCACACTAATCGAATCTTGAAGCTTCAAAAGAGAAATGAAGCATTGCAGTATCCTTCAGTTTCTTCTAAAAATGTATCACATGATCAAACTCCTGTTGGTAATGCATCTTCTACTCCTGTGAGACAACACTCTCCTACTCAAGTTTCAAATCATGATGCTGCTTGTAATACATCTCCTCAAATTCTTTCTTCTTCTAAGTGCCAACAAACATCTTCATGTTCAAGTAAATCGGTACTGTCACAAGCTCCTCCTGATAGCACTCATACTGGTGTTAAAAACAAGTCTACTCAATATAAAAATTATGATCTTCGCCCTCGCACCCATACAATATATAAAAAATGAACTAATCTTCCTTTTTTCTTTTTCAGGATGACTCTTGATTTGTAGCATAGTCAGTTAATACTAGTTAGACTGATATTCGAGTAAGAAGAATGACTGTGTAATTTTTTTTTCTCCTCCAAGCTGCAGGCAGCTGTTATATTTTTTTTCTTCTTTATTTAAGTCTTCTTCTCCTTGAAGCAATACAACAGTCATCCTCCTGATGTATGTATGGTTTTAATATTTTTATTACTCACTGTATTCATTTCTAAACCATAATTATTGCAATAAGTATATATGATCTCATGTATGCCATACACTACTACTTTTAATCTTACAAAGTCTTTAATTGCAATAGTTGGTGCTAAAGTTGAGAAAGAATTTATCCTTTTATTTGCTTGTTATAATATTATCTCATTATTTAAAGTTATTTTTTTTTGACAAATGTTTATTCTAATAAGAAAGGTGGAATTGTAATTGATGTAAGGTAAACATGAATATGAGTACTCATGAAATTATTTTCCCTATTGTGACTTCTCTTTACAATGCATGCATACTCTAACATTTAACCTCATTTAACAAAAAAAAAAAAAATAAAAGTGCATGATAAACTTATGCATACTAATATTTCTTCTCTTATTGTTGATCTATAGAAAATGAATGACTCACAATAAGTATTATATATTTTTTTTGTATACTTCTGAGTATTTATACTTTGGATCCAAAGATGTTGGTTGAGTCATTATATATTTATATAAAGTAAAATATTTGATATATGACAAATACAAAAAATGATCACTTGTTTTTTTTTTTAAAGTGTTTGAAAAATTGCATTTAAACATATTCAAAAGGTCTTATATAAATTCTTTGACATAATTGATTTTTGTTTGTAAGTTGACATTATCAAGTCATGTACAAGATTGACATATTCATATAAGTTCCTTTTATCAGAATATAAATATCTTATGTTTTATGCTTATTTTGAATTAAGTATAGTATTAAGAGTATTTATCCAATTATTATCAATTTATGTTGAAAGTGTTCAAGAAGATTCCTTTTATAAGAGTATAAACAAAAGCTCTTTGAAAATTATTACATTCTTTTTGAAGATTTTTTTTTTTTTTTTGAAAAATAACATCATACTTTTGCTACCAATTTAACATATGCCTTTTTTTTGCAATTTGTTATATTTTTCTTTGAAAATGTGTTATTGAATAATGCTAAGGTTATTCATTTAAGATTAATTAAAAGCTTAAAAAGCTATATGTTGATATAAGTAAATTTTTATGAGAGCCTAAATAATCTCTCTGCACCATTTGTATGTATTTTTTTTTCTCTTTTTCAAATTTTCAACTTACAAATTCATTCAATTTATTATGTGTTATTTGAAAACATCCATTTCATATACACTTATAGTATGTTTCATTTTGTTGTCAACTGAAAATATACATATACATGTTGTTGTATAATCAAATATTTTTACATATGCTAAACCATTTAATTATTATATTGCATTTTGCACAGCTTAACAAGAGACTCTTCATAGTTAAGGACTGTTGTTTCTACACATAGATATAGACTTTAATAATTTTTTTTTTGAGACTTGAGAGATACCTATGGAAGAAACTCACCTTTTGTATACCTTCCATTTTAACATTTACTATATTTGGTGTAGTTACATAAGGATTACTACCATAATAGTAATTATTTTTGTTATTTAGTTATCATGTAAAACAATTATTTATATTCATATAACTATTTCTGATACATTTATTTTGTGTAATTATTTTATATCTTTGTACATGTTTTAGAAAATATTGTCTCGATGAAAAAATTGTTACATTTTTGTCATCTCACCAATATTTTCTTTTGGGGAGCCCCGGGTAGATATGTGGTGGTTACTCGATAACCCCCCATATTTTTTAGTTTAATTCAATTTTATTAGCTATTTTATTTCCTATCATCTCTTTTTTATTAATGTTTTCAATTTAAATATTATTTCGATTTCGTTTCTTTTGATATTGTCGCCTGTAAATTTTTCTTCCTTACCTAGCTATCGAATGTTCCAAACCGGTAAAATCCTGTTTGAATTCATTCCTTCCGGTTTAGAAAACCTTCTAGAACAATCTAGTGCGTTCTATGGGTGGAACTTCCGTTTATTCTGGCACGCCTCTTGGCCTATCAAATTAAATTCCGCAGGTGACGTGTTTTAAGCCGTTGAGTGCCTGGCCACCTGCTTTGGCCTTCCTTCTTTAAGTGTTTATCAATTCTTTCCTTATTAAATTCATATTTCACTATACTTTGTATTGTAACTTGGCTTATTTTTCCTCGCTCCCCTCATTCGAACGTTGCCGACTTGGCGTATTCCGGGTTTACAGTAACCCTTGTTCTTTTTCCCTCCTGACTCTGCGCCACCAGTAGAGTTGCGCAGTTAGAGCTCAGCTGTGATGGATGCAGTTAGATGAACGATGTGCCGAGAAATTTAGCGGACACCGGGGAAGTATGCGCGCCCCGAGGCTGTTGTGCGTAACCGTTTTTGTTCTATACTGACCACACAAGGGCTTCTCAAGGATGATTTTTTAACGCTGCGAGGAGTTAGGCTCCCCTTTCACCACATCCTGAATCCTTTGGTTTTTCCTTCTTTCTGGCTACTCAAGTTGGTTTAAGTGTTGTCATAGTTATCCTCAAAGAATTATCGGCAATCTATCATCAAGTTTCTCCAACCGATTTTTTCATTTCTTCAATGTTTTTAGTGAATTCATTTTCCCTCTGAGAAAAATGCTGAGGTGGTGATTCCTACTCAAGAAATGAAAGTGTCTCATACATAAATTATCTTACAATTCAATCCCTCTTCATCTCATGTTTAATTCGGCCATAAATATATATAATTATTTGAATATGGAACGGCGTCCCCAAAGGCAAATATTGAAACATCTCTTTGTGATTTGTCCAGGCATATTTTTGAAGTAATATCTAATTGATATTCTGAGAATAATGTTATCTTTGTATCGATTAAGAAAATGTTTATTCATGTTATGAAAATGCATACAAAAATATATTGTGAAGAAGAGTTGTTTTAGAATACGTCGATTCATATACATCACCTTTATGGAAATTTTTACAACGAAATAATAATAATTCTATTTATATAAGAAAATGTATGAAACAAATACATATATATATAGAATATTCAATTCTTGAAGAAATTCTCATATGATTATAAATAAAAAATATTTGTCCTCTTCAAAATATTCTCTTCATTTGTGTCTCGATACCTGTGCATTTATCTACCTGAATTTCATCCTCAGCAGCCAAGAATTACAGGTAACTTTTATTTTTTATCATTTTATATTTTTACAACTTTGCTTTGAATTTTTATCATCATGGTTAAAGATTTTTTCAATATTTTAAGAAAGCTATAATGGTAGCCTTTTTGGGTCGTTTGCTGGCCTGCATTCAACGCAATGTCATTTAATCATTTGTACGATCACTTAGCCTACTTCTGAGTTGAAACAATAAATAAGTGTTTCTCATCATCTCTCCTCTTTTTAAACACAACAATAGGTACATTTTTTTCTCTGTACGACGCGACGGTGCAAAAATTTAAAATGTACGATGTTTAGAAGTGTAAAATTTGCAGTGCCTAAAATTGCAAAATCAAAATTGCATAAAAAAGTGTTGTGCATTTTAATTTCTGGGTTTTTTTTTTCCAATTTTAAGAGAAAATGGAGTGATTCTGTTGCCAAAATTACAAAATTGGTACTAAAAACTATTTTTAAAAAAACCTCAAAAATAAATCGAGATACAGCTTATAAGCAAATTACATTTAAAAGTACATTTTTTTCTCTATCCTGTGATGTAAAAATTATAATCTGCGATGTTTAAAAGTGTAAAATTTGCAATAGCAAAATCTGCAAAATCTAAATTGCAGGGGAAGTGTTGCCATTCGCAAAATGACGTATGCGTTACACACAAATACATTTAGCCTTTATAATATAGATATAAATTGTTTTATTCGATAATTATTAACTTTTTTTAAATTATTATTTTCTTTTTTAAAATAATTGGAATTAGTTTAAAATATGTATGTAACTGGTATTTGAAAATGCAATTTTCGCCAAATTGGCGTCAGAAGAATAGCGCGCCAATGTGGTGCATATATGACATCTGTGTCCATAAATCAAGAATTCAGTATTTTTATGCTGGCCCAGCGCAGATAATAAATCGCCAAATATTGTACCCGTGGCATTTTATTGTATTTCATTAATTATTTAAAATATAATAATAGAATCCTTTCACCCATTCATTTCAATTCATTTATAATACTTAACTTTAATTTGAAACTGAAAAGTTTAAAATTCATGACTTTTATTTATTTTTTTTATGTATAAAGAACAGAAAAAAATAAAAATAATGATATTTTGAAGCTCGTAATTACAGCGAAGGAACAAAACAAAATAAATCCAATTTACCACAGCATAAGTCTTACCAAAGTAATCCATAACCCATAAGATGCATAGTAACCCATAAGGTGCGTTTCATTTGGATGTTGCCATTAAACAACTATAACAAGTAATCGTGATTTTTGTGCCACATACGTTAGCGTAATATATATATAGAGAGAGAGATAAAAAATAATAGAATACAATTGATTAAGGAAAAAGAAAACGAACGAATTATTTCTGATAGAAGTAAAGTCATATACACTGCTCAAAACAATTAAAGGATATTGCAGTTTTAGGTGGATTTTGTATCTGGGAAACTTTTTAGCTGATTGATACATGGTCGACAGACATAGTAGGTTATATGAGAATAAATTACACATGTTTGGCAGAAAAAAAATGCATTTTATTGCGCATTTGTGTACAAAAGGAAAAAAACACAATTTGTGCATATGAGAAAAAAATAATAAGAAAAGGTGTTTTCTTCAAAGAAAATCATTTTCATTAGGGGGTATGGTTTCCACGGGCGGCCAGCAACGTTGAACACCTTTGAGGCATGGACTCAATGAGGCTATTAATGACGAGTTGGGGTATTCTGCCCCACTCTTCCAGAAGAGCTCTTTCCAGTTATTGGAGAGTTTGTGGGGGCTGTTGGCGGCCAGAAACTCGTCTTCCTAGAGCGTCCCAAACGTGCTCGATTGGATTCATGTCAGGAGAACACGCTGGCCATTCCATTCGAACGATTCCTTCCTCGAAAAGGAAATCCTCCACCAGGTTTGCACGATATGGCCTGCAGTTATCGTCCATTAAAATGAAGTTATCTCCGATTGCTGCAGCGTAAGGGACTACAATAGGTCTGAGGATCTCATCCCTATATCGGCGACCAGTCAGAGCTCCATCTCGAATGATGTAGAGGTCAGTGCGCCCGTCAATGGAGATGCCACCATACACCAACACTCCTCCACCGCCAAATCTGACTCTTTCGTGCACGAACGCAGGATTATTCCTATTGCCACGGTCCCTCCAGATGAAAATACGCCTATTATCCGGATGCACAGAAAAACGGGACTCGTCAGAAAACAGAATATTGCTCCATTCATTTCTCCTCCAGTTGACATGCTCGGTTGCCCACTCCCTGCGGTCGCGACGATGCCTTGATGTTAATCTAACACATACCATCGGTCGGCGAGCATACAGACCAACAGCATGGAGCCGGTTTCGGACAGTCCGAGTTGAAATCGTGGTTCCTGTAGCCGAGCGAAGGTGTTGTTGGAGAAGAGTAGCGTTCATGTTTCGGTGTCTCCGAGCTGTTAACGCTAAATACCGATCTTCATTGGGCGTTGTTGCCCGTCTACGACCTTGCCCTGGTCTTCGGCCTGCACATCCACTCTCCAAAAAACGGTTCCAGATCCTGGAAATGACACTTTGTGACACTCCAATGGCTTGCGCTACTTCGGCTTGAGTTTGGCCCCCTTCTAACCCCTTCTTCAACAATTCTCCAAGCTTTTGAATCTGTCAAATGACTTCTCTGAGACATCGTACTCATCGGAACAAAGCAATCACTGAATGCCGATCATCCTTGTCTTCATTCTCTTTTATCCAGTTGAAAGTCAAATTTCATTCGCTGCCGCTGAAGCGACGTTTTTGACGTCGAACTCAAAATTTGCATACTCCACAGTTTGAAAACCAGAAAAATTTGCATTTGTGATTCTCTTCTTCTATTTTCGGCAAAAAAATTTAGTTTATATCTTTATTTTATATAAAACTTCAAATATCCTTTAACCCTTTCAGGGGCAAGGTACTTCTGCTCCGAAAATGTTCAAATAATTGATTCACACCACAATTAACGAACAGATTTATTTGAAAATAATCAAGAGCTGTTTTTCGCGAATATTATAAAATCGAAATTGTACTAAAATTTTACTGGTGCCAGTTCGAAATTGGAACAGCAATATTAAGTGTTTGCAGACTGCAAACACCGCCCCTGAAAGGGTTAATTGTTTTGAGCAGTGTAGATTGTAACTTGTAAAATATCCAGTTTAATTCGATGTAAAAATTCAAAGAACTTCGGTGTTTTCAATTTTCATCCATAAATTTTCATTAAAATTACGTAAAGTAAACAAAATTCCCATTAAAAAAATAATTAGTAGAAAAAATAAAACCATAATTATTTTCAATTAAAAGTTAAATTCGTGTAGCTTGGAAAATATCCAGACTGATAAGGAAAAGCACTAAATATTTGCAATTCATTTTCGAATTTTCATTGGATATCACCTAAATTCAGTCATACACATTTCTAACAAAACTTAAAGCTAGAGAAAACGCAGGGGCGTGCCAGCAGTATTCGGCGCCTGTGTGCAGAACTGCATTTGGCGCCCTACCCCCCCCCCCCCCATTATCCAATCGCCTGTAAAAGTAAAACTTTATCCCCCCCCCCCCCAAAAAAAAAAAAACTATAAATATTTATAAATGTATAGTTACCATTCCTTTTGGAGTTTTTTGAACCAGAAAATTTATTTAATAATATATGTCTTGTTTCTTTACAGTTCGTACTTTATTTCATTAAATAAATAAATTTCTGTTTCCAAACATGCTTAAATTACTTGAAAAATAAAAAAGGGTGGCAGCTATGTAAATAAAATTCGTAACACAGTAAAACCTGTGTAAATGAAAGCACTATCTATCACAATCCTGCGTTACGGTAAAATTTCATTATCCCGGAGAAAATAATTTAATGCAATAACAATAGATTGCATATAAAAGAAAGATGTTTGTTTTTACTTTGCATGTATTGGCGATGGCTAAGAAAATCTACCGCACATAGAGATCTCAAAATTTGGGTAAGGATCGATGATGGTAGATGTACCGTGCACCTGACACTTAATTTTTTTTATTTTTTGTTAATCACCCGAAATATTAATTAAAAACCCTTAATGATCATCGCAAAATGGCGATCTTTTATTCCTCAACGAGATGATACTTGTGTGCTTCCCCAAGCAGTCCTTCCCACTGACCAAAAGCGTAACGTTTGATTTTTTCTGCATTTTCAAATTGGGATATAGTGAGATCCCGTTAGAATTACAAATAAATAAATAGATAAGAAGAAAGAAAGAAAGAAAAATGGTATTTTTAATTATTATTTCAAAACCCCTTTTTATTTGGCAGCGATTCGCATAAGTTTTCAATTTTTCCATTTCTCTAAAATTTCAAATGGAAAAAAAAAAAAAAAAAAAAAAAAAAACTGTTGATACATTTATAGTATTTTTCAGGTTCTAATAATATATCTGGTGTGAAAATATTAATGTTTACTGTTCAAAAAAATTTTTGAAGTCATTTCAAGGATTCGCCAAACATATTTTTTCTCTCGGTGCAAATTATCTCAAGATATCGTTTCCCAATTAAGAAATATGTGATTTGTATTAATAAATAAAAAAATATGTATGAGGGATTGTGCGCATTTCTATTATTTATTTTATTAAGATTTTTTTGTTAACATTGAAAGTTTTATACCCAAATGTCAGAAAATAAATACAAATTGACGGTTAGCTTGAAAAATCAGACCGGAACATGAATAGCACCGCCGGTATACTGTACTGAAGGCAGTGGGAAATCAACTCGCGCTTCGATTGGATGGATTTTCATTTAAAAAGGAAAAATCATACAAATTCAAGATTATACACTGCTAGCAATATAATGTTTGTTCGAAAAAAAATTTATTCAAAATTATAAAGTCAAATCAATATACTGCTGAAGACATTGTCTTCCCCACACCCCATCTCTACATTCGTTTGGAAAAAATAACATTCAATATTTGACTTTAGAATATTTAAGGTTATTGTAACTGGCTTAGGGGATCCAAGGCGGTTAGTTAGTAGAACATAAAGTGCACGGGATTTTAAAACACTTTTTTCATAAATGGGTCATTCCAAAAATAAAGCACCCTTTGGTGTCCCGACACTTTGTGTTGCTATATTTTCTAAAATTTTGTTTCAAAATTAAATTTAAATATTGGAAAATATATTTTAAAGATATTTTTCTTTAATGCAATTTTTAAATTTGAGATAAATTCCATTTATTGTTATTCAAATAACTTTCTTAATAATTGTGTCCTGTAAAAAGCCATGTCCCAAGAACAATTTTTGATTTTTAAACCCTATTTTTTTTACTATATGTATTGTTTAAGTTATTTTTCAGGATGTTTTTTATGTCTTTGTAGTCTTTATATTATCCCTCTATACTTTAAATATTTTTTGTAAATATTTTTTTCATTTTATAAGAAAAATTCATGTGTCCCTTAATTTTTGTCCCCTGTGTTACCGCCACCTTTTTCTTAATATTAAAATAAGAATTTGCAACCTAAATCCTGTTAACAGTAGTCATTCATGTACTTTTAGAGTTAGCATTCATCCTAGGTAGTCATTTTCCTCATTTGTTAAATTTTGAAGAATATTATCTAAGTAAAAGTGATTTTTGAAGGTGGGTGTGTTTTTTGCGTGTCCCCTGTGTTACTATTGATTTATATTGATTAACTATTAATTTTCTAATTTATTGGCATTTAAACTGTAAGTCTTAGTTAAAAGAAAATATTCCATCTAACTTTATAGTGTTTCTATGAAAATAGTAATACATGGGTGATAATTTATTTCATTTTGTCTCCTGTGTTACTTGTCCCCTGTGTTACCATGATATTGGTAACCACGTTGTTAAGGGACAAAAAACCCAAGTTTAAAAATGAAATGCAACAGAATATCCTGTTTTTTAATGCATTTGTTGGTCTGTATCAGAAATACACTTTAAATTAATACATAAGTACACTTTTAAGATTGTTAATTTTTTTATGTTCAATTAGGATGTCCCCTTTGTTACTTTATTGTCCCCTGTGTAACTGACATTTCTTTTATCAGAACAAAAGAAAAAAAACTTTCTTTTGAATCAGTCTTATAATATGCACTAGCTAATATGTATAAATAAGTTTTACTATAATTTTATTATATTAGAGTAATTTTTACCAAGTTATATAAAGTTTTATGCAGGGAAAATACAAAAAAGGGTAACACAGGGGACATAATATGCCTATATCATGAAAAAATATATACATAAACAAAAAACTATATGGCACTAAAAAAGAACGTTTATATCAAAGTGTTAATATTGTAAAAGCAATTCTCTATTTTAATAAGAAAAAATGAGAAGACTATTTGAAATATGGTAACACAGGGGACATCTTTCAGCCAATGTGTCTGTGTTTCTAAGTGTAGTGATAAATATTTTTAAAAAAGTGTGCTGCTGATATTCAATTTCAACTCTTGAATATATATACCACCCTCTCAAAGATATTTTTATTTAATTTTTCATGAAAAATGTTTTGAAAAAAAATTTCTCAAAAGGGACCTTTATTTTTGGAATGACCCAAATCTAAATTTTTCCATTCATATTAACCCTTTCCGGCGCAGTGTTACCACTCCGGCAACACCTAATTTTAATTCGAAACATACAAACGGCACCAATAATATTATAGTAAAATTTTATTTTTACGATGACAGCTTAAATCAGGAAATTCTTAATTTCTAAAAAAGTCTTCTGTAAATTCCGGTGTCAGTCAAGAATTTCTAATTTTACGAACAGAACTTGTCTGCGCCGGAAAGGGTTAACAGTCATCTTTGTAGTTTCTAATTTATTTATGTCTAAATTGAACTTTTTTTTTTTTTTTTTTTTTTTTTTGCCATTTTAGTCTTTGTAATGTCTACGGTTATGTGTAATGCTAATAAGTGCTCATATTTCAAAAATTCAATTGTATGTTCGAAAATGAAATGTACAAATCTTACAATCATTACAATAATTTATGCAGTATTTGAATAGACACGAGTGTACGCAGTAGTTAGTAGAACATAAAGTGCACGGGATTTTAAAACACTTTTTTCATAAATCTATATTTTTCCAGTCATATTAACAGTCATCTTTGTAGTTTCTAATTGAAGTGCAAGGAAAGGCTCCGCCTTCAACCTTCGAAAAAAATATAAAATTTGGACATCTATGGCCAAATTTAGTCTATCTTCATCAACTCACCCTCTTTTTCGCTATCATGGTAATTCCAGTGTACTAGATAGGTAAAAAATAGATAAAAGGTATTTATTTCGCTCAGAAATCTATGGTGTGAAAAAAAACCACTTTTGTTCAATACATAATAGTTTCCACAGAATTGATCATTAGTAGAAATGCTGAACAAAATTATTGCTTTGGCCGCTTAAAGTAAACTTTACTCTTTAAGTGCGAAAACCAGTGTTAAACCCAGCGGCGCCAACTTATATGGGCCCGTGGGGCGCGAGCCCACCCAATAATTTGATATCGTTATCCCCTCCATTATTAATTGAGTCCACCCAATATTTATGTATTTGTTCAAAAATTTTTGAGCGCACCCAATATTTTTCATAAGTTGGCGCCCCTGGTTAAGCCTACGGCACGGAATACCAACAGCTTCACAAACGGCTGATGCTCCATTTTTACCAGTTAAAATTTGTCTCACAGCTGACGCCAGTATCTCCAATCAAAAATCTGTAGTCAGTTATCGATTACCTTAAATAAGTTTTAATTATTTAATGCTACTAAGTTGTTAGTCAGTAATTAAGGTTTCTATAGCTTCTTTACCTACAAAACTTTTGAAGATAGATTGCCCTCTGAAAATCTAATTTTAAATTTATTATAAATTAAATTATTGCTGCAAATTATTTTAAAATAGTTTCTGAATCATAGGGGACTTATAGCTATCAGCGTGAGATAGACGCACATCATATAAAACGTTTCCATAGCTGCCAACTTTTACGCATTTTTGTTACCACTAAAATTGTACAAAGATTTTCCATTTGTTTAATCATAAGATTTAGACGATTAAATAAGACAATATTTACTATAACATTTTTGTGGTAGGAAAAATGCGTAAAAGTTGGCAGCTATGCGTTTCTAACATATAAGTCTACCTCTATTCATGGACTGATATTGTAGGAGAAACTTTTGCCAGTATTGCCGAATAATAATTTTCTTCTAATTTATGATAAATTCCGAAGTAAAGTGACAATTGTTTCTTATAAATAATAATAAAAAAACAAGTGAAATTTAGCTTCTATGGTAATAAAACAGTATATTATGCTTTTCCACCGCAGTGAGATAATAGTGTTGCATATTTTCAGCTATGTAAATTACGGCGCCTCTTATTATTTATAACTATATGAGGTGCGCCTCTGTTTACAAAGGTTGTGGACAGCTCTTGTCCAAATGGATTCATTAGAGGATTCATAAGTAGAATAAAATAAAATTTTAAAGAAAGAAATGAATATTTATAAGTAATTTGTATAACGTAAATCTACAAAAGATAAATCAGATGCCAAGAAAATATAATACATTTTAGTATGAATAAATTAAGGATATTTTATTTTTAATATTTGCTTCTCAACTGAAATCTTTTGGCGCCTTTACTGCTTCGGCGCCTGTGTGCCGCACACTTTGCACATTGGGTCGGAACGCCCCTGAGAAAAATAATAAGTTTCATCACTTCAATCAGCATATCTTAAAATTTAAACACCAAAGTAAAAATTTTTCAACAATACAGCAGAATCTCGATAGCTCGAAGTCAAAAAGCACGAAAAAAAAATTCGGAATATCAAGATTTTTATTCAAAGTATCAAGGTTTCATATAAAATTAACATCGCTGGAATATGTATATAAGTATTTTTTCGTCATAGCGAGGTTTTTGAGTTCACAATATTCGACAAATCAAAGTTCATCTGTTTAGTTTTAAACCGAAAGAAGAAAATCTGAAATATTTCCGTTTAAGAACAAATATCTGTAAGTTTTCTTTGTTCAAAATTGATATATTGTTTTCGACTTTTTTCCGATCGAACAAGAATTTTTCCGACTGATTTTTTCATTTTTCCTTTTAGGTAAATACCATTTTTCCGACTAAACGTAAATTTTTTCTATCGAACGGGAATTTTTCAGATTGATTTTTTTCGTTTTTTCAAAAATTGTAAATACTTATAGTAAATAACATTTTCCGGACTAAACGTACATTTTCCCGACTGATTTTTTTCGTTTTTCCAATTTATAGGTTTTTTCATAGATAAGTGCCATTTTTTTCCAGTGTATTGTTTACCGACCAAACGCGAAAATTTCCGACTGATTTTCTCAGGGGGGGGGGGGGATTTGGATCCGACTGATTTTCTCTTTTGCACACCCCCATACACCCCCCGGGATTTACGCCCCTGGTTGGCAATGCATTACAATCCATAGAGGATCATTGGCGACAATGCCCATCTATGTGTACTAGATCCTGGGCCCCGAGGTGCTATGCACTATATGTCTCGGCCAGGTGGTCAGCCAAACCTCATTAGGCTGACCCTCGTCGGTGTTTAGTTCCCGATCAAGCTTGGTACTCATTTTATCGACCCCGAAGGGATGAAAGGCTGAGTGTACTGTGCCCAGTTGGGAGTCGAGCTCACGACCTGAGGTGCCGCAGTCAGATGCTTTGACTATTACGCCACTGGGCTTTATTATCATTTACTTACTTCTTTAATATCGGAAAAAAAGTAAAAATTTTAGTTTATACTTTGCATACATTAGATTCAAAGTAATGATATAAAACACTAAAAATAAATGCATTTTGTAATACTGTAAATAATTCTGCAATAATAATGTTTGTAGACAAAAATCGTCATTATATAAATAATCACTAGAATTTATTTCTTTCAAATTATGAAAATAAATGTGGAGGAGAGTGTTGTACCTTGGAAATTTTCACATTTAATTTTTTTACTTTAAGACCTAGACTCAGAAGAATTAGTCAGATTTGAAATTGAAAGGCAACATTTCAATACACTAACATATTTCTCTATAATATATTTTTAGAAATTCAGACAATTTGAAAATAAAAAATTGCCGCCCATTTAATTCAGGGAAGATAAACTGCCCCAAGGTGCAACAGGATGTTGTACCTTGGGACCCAGCGCCTTGTTGTACCCAGCGACACATGATGGATGATGTACACCAAAAACGATACTACTAGGTTATCCCGTCGACCAAAAATTATCGCCAAACTAGAAGATTAAATGTCAATAATGGATGATCGTGAATGTCACATTCAATGACATTAAATACGATTTACGTATTTAAAATGTCATTAAGTGATTTTTATTTCGACTTTTTATTTGTATTTTTATTAATATTCTACTAATTATTTGTTTTTTCGTTATTTAAAATAAACTAGTTGGATGTGTCAATCCCGAAACTTTCTTCTATCTCATAAGTACATTTTAATATAAAAAAAAAAAAAAAACGTGGTGACCCCAAAGTTACCCACTATCGAATTTCCTCGAACATTTGACCTAGCCTAATGAGATTCTGGTATCCAAAAAGCCTAAAACGCAAAATTTAATTAATATTCTGAGAAAATGAGCTTAGTAGTACCTCATGTTGGGTAATTTATACTAAAACCTAATAAGCATCTATTGATATCAAGACCTAACAGAATCTGAAATTTGATGGAATTTCGTCCATTAGTTCTTGAGATATAGTTATAACAAAAAATTTGCAAAATGTAGCGCAGCAACACCATATCTTGGACAGTTTATGCCAAAACGTAAAAAAGCGTCTAATTATGTTATGGTGTAAAAGAATCTGAAGTTTGATGAAATTCTGTGCATTAATTCTTGAAATATAGCTAGTTTAAAAAAAAAAAAAGTGTAAAATATAGCACAGCAGCACCATCAGTTGAAGGATTCATAACAAAACGTAATCATCGTGTAATTAAGTTATATGTCATTTTGTAACAAAATCTGAAGTTTGATGAAATTCTGTGCGTTGGTTGTTGAGATATAGCTATCGGAAAAAATCCCTGTCGGCTGGGCCTATAGGCGGAGGTAGATTTCGAAGAGTGTTCAATTCAACAAAAAAAATATATGATTAGAAATAAACCCAGTTTAATAACTTCATTTGGCCGTTTATGAAAATTTTTTAATTTCATTTTTCTGCAAAAACTGGTTTTATCAGAATCATCTTAAGAAAAATTCAGCTCAAATGCCCGTTTTGACAACATATTTTGAAATAGATTCTGAATTTATTAAAAAAATCGACCAAAACAGTACATTATACAGCTCCTAAATAACAAAAAACTGTCAGTTGAATGCATTTGAGAAAAAAATTGAATATAAAAATGAGTCATAAAAACCCCGATTTGTTGTTTGAATACATCCTTAATTCTTTGATCATGATTTCTTCGAAAAATTTTGTTCGAAATACTCACTTTGACAGCATTTTAAAAAATATATTTTATCTTTATCAAAAAACTGGCCAATGCGTCATAGTATATAGTTCCTAAATAAGAGGATCTGTAAATTGGATGCGTTTGAGAGCGAAAATGGATTTTAAAATGAGTCATAAAAAACGCAATTTGCTATGTGAAAACTTCCTTAAATTTTCAAATCACAAAGACTTCGGGAAATTCTGTTCAAAATACCCTTTTTGGTAGCCTTTTTCAAAATATATTCTGTCTTTATCAAAAAACCGATCAATGCATCACATTATATAGTTTCTAAATAAAAGGATCTGTAAATTGGATGCATTTGAGAGCAAAAATGGATTTAAAAACGAGTCAGAAAAAAACGCAATTTCTTATTTGAACACTTCCTTAAATTTTCAGTCATGATGATTTCTGAAAATTCTGTTCAAAATACCCTTTTTGGTAGCCTTTTTTGAAATATATTCCGTCTTTATCAAAAAACTGACCAATGCATCACATTATATAGTTCCTAAATAAGAGGATCTGTAAATTGGATGCGTTAGAGAACAAAAATGAATTTAAAAACGAGTCAGAAAAAAACGCGATTTCTTATTTGAATACTTCTTTCAATTTTCAGTCCCGATGACTTTCAGAAATTCTGTTCAAAATACCCTTTTTGGTAGCCTTTTTTGAAATATATTCTGTCTTTATCAGAAAATTGACCAATGCGTCACTTTATACAGTTTCTACATAAGAGGATCTACCATTTGGATGCGTTTAAAATCAAAAATGAATTTAAAAATGAGTCAGAATATAAGCCGTTTGGATTTGAGTTTTTTTTTCTCCAACTCCTATTTTTGTTTAATTTTTTTTGCTATACGAATTGGTCCTATGAAAAACTTGTCAATATAAAAGTTGTAGATATTTTTGAGAAGATGTAAAATAAATTTAATCAGATTTGATATCTTAAAAATTGACGGAGTTATGGATTTTTCTCTTTTTTCAGCGCCCTTTTTCTTTTCGTTTTTAATTTTTTTCATTGGTAAAAGTTGGTCCTATCAAAAACTTGTAAATACAAAAGTTTTAGATAATTTTAAGAGCATTTATAAAAAATTTAGTTGGACTTGATATCTTGAAAATTGACGAAGTTATGAATTTTTTTCTCTCAAAATCCCAGTTTTTTTCACCCCTTGAGCCCACTTCTAAATTTATCAAAAATCTGTCATATATATACTTTTGGCCTATTTTTAAGAAGTAATATAAACTTTAAACCGATTCGATATCTACTTTAATTAAGAAGTTATGGCGTTTTTTCTGTTTTCACAAAAACGCCCCCTATTCCGACCCCCTTGGTCCGATTTTGCCCATTAACGAACTCATCCAAGATTTTATCCCCATTGATTTTATGTCCAAGTTTGGTGGAGATTGGTGAAGAATTATAGAAGTTATCGTGTCCATAAAAAAGTGAGATATATATATAGATAGATAGATAGATAGATATATATATATATAAACTGGTGCGATTGCAATAGGTAGTATTTCTTTCGAAATCTACCTAAAATCGTGCAAAATGCAGCATTGCTGCACCACCTGTTGCAAGGTTGATACCAAAATGTAATAAGCGTCTAATTATGTTATATATTCTAGTGTAAAAGAAACTAAAATTTGATGAAGTTCTCTGCATTAGTTCTTGAGATATAGCTATCGCAAAAATCGTGCAAAATGTAGCATAGCAGCGCCACCTATAGGGCAGTTCACACCAAAACCTTGTCAGCGGCTATGTATCTCAAGGTATCGCAGAATCTGAAGTTTGGTGAAATTCTGTGCATTAGTTCTTGAGATATAGCTATCATGAAAATCATGAAAAACGTGGCATAGCAGCGCCACCTGATGGCCAATTTACACCAAAACTTAATCAGCGTTTATGTATATCAAGGGGTCACAGAATCTGAAGTTTGGTGAAATTCTATGCATTAGTTCTTGAGATATAGCAATCTTGTAAATCATGAAAAACGTAGTATAGCAGCGCCACCTGCAGGCCAATTTTCACCAAAAACCAATAGACACTAATTCATATCAAGGTCTAACTGAATATAAAATTTTATTAAATTTCGAGCATTAGTTCTTGAGATAGAGCGCCCACAAATTTTTTGTCACACACAGACAGACTCACAGACAGACTGACAGACTCACAGACAGACATTTTCTAAAAATAGTCAAAACGTGTTCAGGACCTCCTAAAACTTATAAATCCGTCGAAAACCGGAAGTCGAAAATTTTCATGAATCCAATACTTTCTTCTTGTAAAGATAGAAGAAAGTAAAAATATGTCAATATGTATAATTTCGGTATTAGTTTGACGATTTGTATAATTTGGCGAAATTGGTCGACGGGATAACATAGAAGTACTCCAAAAACTAATCAGGATCTATTTTTTTATCAGGTACTAACTGAATCTGAGATTTGATGAAAATCCATGCATTAGTTCTTGGGATACATTTATTGTGAGAGCGTGATAAATGTTATTGCTGAAAATCGTGAAAAGTGAGCTGTCTGTCGGGCGATTTACACCAAAAACTAAACAACACTGATCTATATCAGGGACTGAAGTTTTGAATCTGAAGTTTTAGAAAATTTCGTACATTAGTTCTTAAGTTTCTTGTTCGCGATTTCTCAAAATTTAATTTTCTCGATAAAGAGAATTTTGAACCCACGTCTTCAATTATTTTAACCAATCAAGAAGTTTCAAATAAAGACAAGCGACCTTTCAGAAAAGGCTGTCAAATTTAACGTTTTAAAGCGAATTTGTGGAAGTGTTGTACTGAGAAAAATAATCATAAAATGATAGTCGTTTAAAACTGAAGGCAATATATTTATCGTAGAAAGAAAAACAGCTACTACTTGGTTATACCGTCGGCCAATTTCGCCAAACTATTAGCCAAATTGTACAAATTATCTAATTTTTCGTTTAAAAAAAACGAAAAATCAAATAAGTAGAACAATAATAAAAGTAGAAATGAAAAGTCGAATCAAAAGTCACTTGATGACGTAATAAATATGTATATTGTAATATTGTGCTTAATATCTATTGATGTGATATTTAAGGTCATCTGTTACTGGCATTTAATCCTGCAGTTTGGCGGTAGATTTTTTCTCGACTGGATAACCAAGTATTACAGAAAAAAGTTATTCAATTTACAATACTAGGTCATTTATTTATTCATCTTGAACTGCATGCTTGGCGGCGAAGCCGAATACAGAATTTTAGCGGACTGCATGCCCAATAAAATGGCGATTTTATGCCTGAAATGATTCGGTAATTTTATTTCAACAGTTTTTTTTTTTTTTTAAAGAAACAACAATTAAAGCAATAAGTAAACTGTTATAAATAATAAACACAATGAAAAATAAAAGGTACTACTAGGTTATCCCGTCGACCAAAAAATTATCGCCAATCAGAAAGATTAAATGCCAATAATAGATGATCGTGAATGTCACATTCAATGACATTAAATTTGATTCACGTGTTTAAAATGTCACTGAGGGATTTTTATTTCGATTTTTTAATTGAATTTTTATTAATATTCTACTAATTATTTGTTTTTTCGTTATTTAAAATAAAAACTATGTCAATATGTATAATTTGGCTATTAGTTTGGCGATTTGTAAAATTTGGCGAAATTGGTCGACGCGATAACAGAGTAATACCAAATAAAATAATAAATATAAATATCACAATAATTTGTAAATAATAACACTTAAAGAAATATTCAAAAACATTGGCAGGGGGGAGGGGGGGGAAATCGTGCCAACGTGATGTGAATATGAAATTTGTGCCAAGCGTTCTATAGAAAAATGCTGATATTGAAGAGCCTTTTTTTGTGCTACAGAAAATAAAAAGTTAGAAATATAGCTCATTATAATGCAAAAAATAAAAAATAAATTAAAAAAATACGGAAATTGCTTCAGTAGTTTCCGAATGAATATTTCCTTTCAGTAAACTGTTTTCTAAGATTTGACAGCCGCTGTTTCGCTCTTAACATGATGAGAAAAAAATTGGGATAAATCTTTACCTTTTTACTATCTTATCACCCTCGCAATTTTGTTGGCTAACTTTAACAACAATGCATTTCTTACGTTACTCAATAATAAATTCTACAAATTAAATGTTTCTCAAATTACAGCACGTGATTTCATTGTTGAAGAAAAAAAAATGTTGACTTCATATGGCAACATATAGTTTTATTGTTGCAAACGATGTTTACCAAATTGCTTGCACGAGCTTCATTGTTGAAAAAAAAACTAGACATTACCCATTGTTGAAACAATAGATTAGAAAACAAATCGACAAATTTCTTATTCTTATAAAAAAATTTTAAAAGTGTTGGTTGGATTTCTAATAAATTGGTCTCAAACTACATTTTAAGAGAAAAAAATTACAGTTATCGAAGAATTTACTACTTTTATCAAGCTTTTGAAGACTACATCTGCGAAGATCAAGATGTTTTGGGACTTCGTCATCGCTTTCTGTGCCTCGTACATCTTCTTGTACGCCATTGGCATTGCGATGAATATGATGATCAAGCAGTTCCTGATCAAGAACACAAGAACATTGAAAAAGAAAAAAAAAGAAGACATCATTTTTCGAAGAATGCCAGACAAAGAAGAACTGATGCAGAAGTTTTTGAAATCATGTTTAGAAGAAAAAGTTGAAGATGGAAAAGAAGAAGATACTGATGAAGCAGAGCATGTCGAAAATCCAACACAGCCAGTTACAGATGAAGAGCAGCAAGTCGGAAATCAAGTGCATCCTGGTACAGATGAAGAACAGGAAGTTGAAATTGAAGTGCAGCCTTGTACAGATGAAGAAAGTCAAGTTGAAAATGAAGACGAATGTAGTACAGAAGAACAAAAAGCGCCCAAGAAGAAGAAAAGCTTCAAGAAGCGTTTCAAGAGTCTTTTTTGCTGTGTGTCTGGTATAAAGGACTGAAGATAATATTAACAGCGGGATTTCATTTAATAAAGAACTAAATATCACATTTCATTGCGGCTTTTTATCCGGTTTTTGGCCTCAGGACAATTAAAAACCGATTTATTTGGGCTTTTTATGTGGTTTTTGGCCTCAGGCAATTAAAAACCAATTTTTTCGTTCAGGGATGTAAAAATCAAGGCACCAGTGGGCAGTCTTTCACCACTAAATTTTTATAGTTAATTTTCGTCTAAATTTTTTGCAAGAATGCTATAAAATGTAAGCGAAGAAAAGCTATAAAATTTAGTGGTGACAATCTGTTCGCGGGGGCCTAGATTTTTACAACCCTGTATCCACTGCTTTTTATCCGGTTTTTGGCCTCAGGACAATTAAAAACCGATTTGTTTGGGCTTTTTATGTGGTTTTTGGCCTCAGGACAGTTAAAAACCAATTTCTTCGTTCAGGGATGTAAAAATCAAGGCACCAGCGGGAAGTCTTTCACCACTAAATTTTTATAGGTATTTTTCGTCTTAATTTTTTGCAAGAATGCTAATAAAATTTAAGCGAAGAAAAGCTATAAAATTTAGTGGTGACAATCTGTTCGCTGGGGCCTCGATTTTTACAACCCTGTATCCATTGCTTTTTATCCGGTTTTTGGCCTCAGGACAATTAAAAACCGATTTATTTGGGCTTTTTATGTGGTTTTTGGCCTCAGGACAATTAAAAACCAATTTTTTCGTTCAGGGATGTAAAAATCAAGGCACCAGCGGGAAGTTTTTCACCACTAAATTTTTATAGGTATTTTTCGTCTTAATTTTTTGCAAGAATGCTAATAAAATTTAAGCGAAGAAAAGCTATAAAATTTAGTGGTGACAATCTGTTCGCTGGGGCCTAGATTTTTACAACCCTGTATCCACTGCTTTTTATCCGGTTTTTGGCCTCAGGACAATTAAAAACCGATTATTTATCGCTTTTTATACGGTTTTTGGCCTCAGGACAATTAAAAACCGATCCCATCCGATGTGACAGCACCTTGTCGGGGTGGATGGGCTTTCCACTAAGACTGTCACAACTGTTAAATAACCTCAAAATCATTTTTCCTTTTTCTTTCTTTTCTTTTCTTTTTTTTTCAAGTAAAAAGACACATATTTTATCACTTTAGGATTTCTAAATTGATTTCTCATCTTATAACTTTAATTTAATAAATATGAAACTGTTGACTGATTAAAATTTAATTTTTAAACATACATATTGCACTTCTTATTTCTATTTCTTATGCTGATGGATATTGTATATGCTCCGACAGGTGTCTTTTACATCAGTTTTGAAACTGGCTAAACCATGTTCACACAAATTGAAACACGAATAATACAAGTTCTAATAGCTTGTCATTAACACGAAAATTTCATTTGACAAAACGATTATTTTCAAATTCAAATACACATGAAATTTAACACTAAGAACAGGATGAAAATTGTTTATTTACTTTTAGTTTTATTTTTTATTAATGCCACAATTCTGTTTTGAAATTTTAATCAATTATATTAGAAAATACCGCGCGATAAATAAATAAAAAAGAACTTTTAATTTTTCTGTTTAAATTTCACGTTTTAATAAAATTCCAATACCACTCTCGAGAAAAACTAAAATAATTTTGAATTTGGCAATGTTTTGATGATTATTTACAAAAATCTAACATGATATTTGATAAAAAACACATAAATATTAACAGTTTTTACATTTTAAGCTATAACCTATGAGTACTTTGTGAATTTTAAAGCATTTCACACTTAAATTTTACATGCATTCTACGTAACGGTCAATAATTAGCGATGAATGCACATTTATCAATTACTTCAAAAATATTATAATAGCGCTTGAAAAGTAAAAATTTGATTACTTAACCCTTTACAATGAAAAAAAAAAACTTCCAGTTTCTCATGATTTTAAAAGAAATAAGCAGAATATTCGTGTATATGTATTCACAGTGGGAGATAAATGACCATTATATAATTAAGTTTTTTCTTAATTCTGATAATGTACTAGTGTACTTACAGTGAAGTAAAACTGCATATTGCAACAGCACTGACTTATTTTGTGTGTATCAGGTTCCGATTCGAAGAATTCAAATTTAGGAACATTTCGTAAAGTTCATAATCGGTTGATCTTCCGATCTAAAAAGTTCACAATCAATTCAAGGGAAAAAAATGGTGTATGTAGTTTGAATATTAGGGATTTAAGCATAAGCAGTAGCTTAAATAATACATTTTGTGTCGTATTAAAAAAAGTAGTTGGTAAAGTTAAGAGAATGCCAACTTTCTCATTATAATGGCTGTACATTTAAAAACATACGGTACTACTTGATTATATGGTCAATTAATTTCGCCAAATGATGCAGATTGCAAAACTATTCACCAAATTATGCAAATTTAAATGATCTTTATTCGAATAATGGGAAGACAAACAAATTAGTGAAGCAAAAATACAAATTTAAATGTCTAAATAAGGTAACATGCATGTGTATAAGGTGTTCAATGTCAAGTGAATGTGACATTTACGATCATCCATTATTGGCACTTAATCTTATAATTTGGCGATAGTTTTTTGGTCGACGGGATAATAAAGTAGTACCAAATAAATTTTTGAAAAAGCACGGATGGCGTCATTTCTTTTAGTTTGTTTCTCTTTGCACAGTTGCGTGAAAAATCTATGTTTTGGTCGAAATTTAGAACTTTTTCCCTACATATCCAGTATCATTATGCCGAACGATACAAGTATTAATGTTTTTGTAATTTTAAAGTAATTTGAATTTACATCTGTATTACTAAGTTATTGTTGTGGTTATTAACGCTTATAAAAAGAAATTGATGACACAGATAAGTAAAACACCTCACTGTAGTCTTGCTCTACCGAAAACCGGAAATAAGGACAGGTTTTGTGATTCAAGCTAGCGAGTAGGACAGAACAAATTATATTTACAACTCAAACATAAATTCTAGTAAAAATTAGTCGGATGTGGCAATACCAAGATTTTCTTCTATCTCATCCACGTTAACACACTCTAAAAAATAAATGTGTAAATTGGCCAATTTTACCCATGGATATGTGTAAATTTGTAAATTTACACACCTGTCGTAAAATTTACACATTTTTTCTCGGAAATTTACCTATTTTTATGTGTATTTATCTTATGAAAGTAAGTGTGTAATTTATTATCACTTGAAAAACTCAGACAAGTGTGTAAATGTTGAAAAATGCCATTATTTACACGAATTTGTGATTTATTCTAATTTAAACATAATTATATGTACACAGATAAGTGTGTAATTTTTTTTAAATGCATACTTGACTTAAAATTTACACATTTTGAGGAAAAAAATTACCTGTTCTTATGTGCACCTAACTTGAGAAATCAAATGTGCAATATGTTATCGCTTTATAAACTCAAACAAATGTGTAAATGTTGAAAAATGCCTGAAATTACACAAATGGCGTGTTAGACATAATTACAAGCAGAGAATATTCGAAAAATCCGTTTTGTTTTCGTTTTCGGCCCAAAATCTGAGTTCTGCCGAAAATTCCGCTTCGTTTTCGTTTTCGGTTCAATATTCGTATTTTGCCGAAAATTCGATTTCGTTTTCGGCCCAAAATCTGAATTTCACCGAAAATTCGGTTTCGGTTTCGTTTTTGGCCCAAAATTTGAGTTTCTCCGAAAACTCGTTATCGGCGGAAATGCTGTTAGAAATTCGGCTGGACCGAAACTCGGCCGAAACTATCTGAATTCTAGAAATCTTCTTTCTTCCGTTGGAAATTTTTGACATGACTTGTTGATTGAGCTGTTTTCGCTCAGATGAGAAACTCTTTATTTAATGTTATGAATAAAGTTTATTGTTTATAATTATCGACCACAGCTGATTCATGACGTGAAATCAAATTAAACATTCTCCTACATATGGCGCTCTTCACCTGCTCCTTAAAAGCTGCATGCTTAATAGTAATAGAAAATTTTTAGTTTAAAACCGCAGATGTTTCGATTGCTATTTCTAAAAGTTCTAACATTCTATGTTGTTGATGAATTAATTGCATTTTATTTTACATGCAAATAAAAAGTTTTGTTCAAAGTAGAGATGTGCACACATCCGGGTTTGGCTGACGATATGAATCAGAATTTTCAAATGGGCCGGTAAACAAAATAAACGGGTTTGCGCCGATAAAATAAAATATTTAGCGGTCCTACCGGCCGACATAAAAATTTAAACCAAGCCGATAAAATATTAGCTACTTTCAAAGAATTTGTTTTTCATCAGAATAAATATAAACCTGCGTCACGAGCTGATGCTTGATAAATAACATTAATGAAGAAATGTAACATGTCCACCGAAGAGACTGGCATCGGACATGGTGTCTGTTTAGATTTTTTCAACACACTTGTGCGGTATTAAGATCAGATTTGCATTTTTTTATTACATAGTGGAGCTGGGCCGGAACTGAACGTAGCTGTTCCCAGGATGTGTGGGGCAAGCAATATGGTTTGTAAAAATATTAGTAGTGATAATGAACTTCTGTTTACGGAATCTTTGGAAATGTACCTTAAAATGTTTTTTAGCTCACAGGCTATCATAGCCTGAGAGCTTATGTGCTCGTCCGTTCTGTATGTATGTGCGTTCGTGCGTAACGCGATAACTCATGATAAAAATATCCGATCCACTTGAAATTTTGTATATAGGTATCTCCTGACAAGTCGCTTCCCTGATTAGTTTTTGGAGTTCATTCGATATGTATAAGAGGGGGAACGGGGGGCTCATGCCCCCCGTTAGTTGATATAGATGGGATTTTCATGCAGAATTAAGTTTTCGTTCAAAATTTAGATTAGGATCATTCTGACGAGGCGATTCCGTGACTGTTATTAGGTGTTCATTGAATAAGTATAAATAGGGGGAACAGGGGTTCTAATGCCCCCCCCCCCGTTAGTTGATATAAATGGGATTTTCATGCAGAATTAAGTTTTCGTTCAAAATTTAGATTAGGATCATTCTGATGAGGCGATTCCGTGACTGTTATTAGGTGTTCATTGAATAAGTATAAATCGGGGGAACAAGGGTTCTAATGCCCCTCTCCCCCCCCCCCCGTTAGTTGATATAAATGGGATTTTCATGCAGAATTAAGTTTTCGTTCAAAATTTAGATTAGGATCATTCTGATGAGGCGATTCCGTGACTGTTATTAGGTGTTCATTGAATAAGTATAAATAGGGGGAACAGGGGCTCTAATGCCCCCCCCCCCCCGTTAGTTGATATAAATGGGATTTTCATGCAGAATTAAGTTTTCGTTCAAAATTTAGATTAGGATCATTCTGACGAGGCGATTCCGTGACTGTTATTAGGTGTTCATTGGATAAGTATAAATAGGGGGAACAGGGGTTCTAATGCCCCTCCCCCGTTAGTTGATATAAATGGGATTTTCATGCAGAATTAATTTTTCGTTCAAAATTTAGATTAGGATCATTCTGATGAGGCGATTCCGTGACTGTTATTAGGCATAGGCGTAGCCAGCCTTTTGAACGGGGGGGTGCCCAAATTTTTTAACCTGAACATGTTGGGTACAAACAATATCTTATGTAGTAAAACCTAATAAAACGGAACCCCATAAAACCTATCGATTTTCCGTTTTAGACAGGTTTTTATTTGCAAAAGATATAATTGTGTGGTACTTCTTTTAAAAAGGACTCAAACGCAATTTTTCATTTTTGAAGAAGGATGAGAAGTAGCTCAAAACTAAATATAATGTATAAGAAAAAGATATATAAACATAGATAAAATATGATAGATATAAAACAAAGATATCCGTAAACATACATCTGTAATTATCACAAATTTTCATTTCAAACAGCAATGAAATACTAAAATAAAGAAATACAACTTTAGTTCCCTCGTCATTTTGATCAAAGTAGCATTAAAATAACTTGTAGTACACAATTTAAAGTGGAAAAAAGTTCTTTCAATATTTTCTACACATGAATAAATAAAATCTTCCGGTTTAAAAAATGACATGATCCCGTACGAATGTCAAAAAATGGCCACAAAAAGAAAAAGAAATTTAATGAACCAACCAACTAACCTTCATATTAATTTGAATTTTGGGTAGCATTATTTCTCATTTTCAAAGGCAGCAGATTTGTACAACTCCTCACAAGAGATGAGTTCGGGCTCCTTTTTCGAGACCCAGGCCCGCCCGAGCCCGACAATTTTAATTCAGAGCCCGAAAGATTTATTGTCACAAGAGCCCGAGCCCGATACCAAAAATATACGAAACAAAATGGTATGGTATATAAAATATGTTTCAAAAGTGATACCTCATTTTAAAAAAATTCTTGCATGGATGTAATTTTTAAATGATAATTTAAATCCAGTCTTATCAAAATCCGTATAAAATAAAAATATACTTCATATTTAAAAGGATTCTCATATTTTTTCCTCCTTTATCAAATAAATTTGATGTACATGTTTGTGTTTAATGAATAAATGCATGAAATTTGCAGAAATTACTATTTGTAAGCTGGCGAATCGAACAACGTTCTTCAATTTTCAGTAAAAAGCGTACATCTTTCCTTATAATCAATTTCCTTCTCATAACAATCTTCTGTAATTGACAGGTACATAAAAATCAACGTAAATTAAAAAAAAAAAAAAAAAAAAAAAAAAAAAAAAAAAAAAAACGATATTGTTGTTTTAAAGGTCCGATGTTTGTATAGAAAAAGAGGAAACACTAATCAATTGGTTTCTATCGGAATAACATGGTAATCATATTTACTTACGGAGGAAAGTGACTTCAAAAAGGAACAGCGTCCCTAGAACGCAGAGTTCATGATGAAAAATACATATAATAATCACTAAAGTTATTTTCATATGAAAAACGAGTATAATTCGTTCACAATCGAAGATTAAATAACTGCAAACCTCCAGCTAATTCTCGTCTACTAAAAAGCAGAAGAAAATATTACATTGGCGTCATATAACTAAATAATAAATAAATAAACGATCCCATTAAAAAATATCTTCTGCTAAAGAAAAGCCAACTAAAAGCAAGTTCATTATTGTGTTGGCGCCGTATAAATACATCGTCGCCAGAAATTTCGTAGACATAAATCTGTAATTATCTCAAATTTTCATTTGAAATAGCAATGAAATTCTAAAATAAATAATCAAGCATTCAGTTCCCTGGTCATTTTGATAAAGAAGAATTAAAATGAGTTGAAAAAGGAATAAGTAGGCAATTTTAAGTGAAAAAAGTTCTTTCAATCTTTTCTACATTGAATAAATAAAATTTTCCGGCTTCAGAAAAAAATGAGCCTATGTTCGAAGAGTCGAATAAAAATAGAGCCCGAGACCGTGTCAAGCCCGGGCTGGGGCTCGGGCTTTCGGGTTCGGGCTGAGCCCGTCTTATCTGTCCTCACCCCCTCCGTTCTCCAGGCTAATCACATGGTGGAATTATCGTTTCACATCTGTATTTCCTTTTATTTTTTTTTTCTCCTATCCAGACTTTAGATTACAAAAACAAAGATATAAATAGTTTCTATCCTTGTCGAGAATTTACGCTATTTTTTTATGGAATTGCAAAAACATGCATGAAAAAAAACGGCGTTAAAAAAAAAAAAAAAAAAAAAAAAACTTTTATAAACAAAAGACATCAAATTGGGATTATAAAACCAACTTTTTGACTTACTGTGATCAATACAGATTCTAGTAAATATTCTAGTTTTTAAAAAGATGAACAAAATAATTTTCTTAAAAAATAATAAAAAAAGGGGTCTTTCTGGGCTTTCTGGATTCATCTTTTATCACATTTTAAAACATAGACTGTTAGTTTTGATTAATTAATTGAACTAACTTTGCTTTCATTTTTTTTTTCTTTTATAAATTTTGATTTTTTAAAATAATCAATTTTGGATCTGCGCGAGCGGGGGGGTGCCCGGGCACCCAGGGCACCCCCCCTGGCTACGCGCATGTTAGGTGTTCATTAAATAAGTATAAATCGGGGGAACAAGGGTTCTAATGCCCCTCCCCCCTCCCCCCCGTTAGTTGATATAAATGAGATTTTCATGCAGAATTAAGTTTTCGTTCAAAATTTAGATTAGGATCATTCTGATGAGGCGATTCCGTAACTGTTATTAGGTGTTCATTGAATAAGTATAAATAGGGGGAACAGGGGCTCTAATGCCCCCCCCCCCCGTTAGTTGATATAAATGGGATTTTCATGCAGAATTAAGTTTTCGTTCAAAATTTAGATTAGGATCATTCTGATGAGGCGATTCCGTGACTGTTATTAGGTGTTCATTGGATAAGTATAAATAGGGGGAACAGGGGTTCTAATGCCCCTCCCCCATTAGTTGATATAAATGGGATTTTCATGCAGAATTAATTTTTCGTTCAAAATTTAGATTAGGATCATTCTGATGAGGCGATTCCGTGACTGTTATTAGGTGTTCATTAAATAAGTATAAATCGGGGGAACAAGGGTTCTAATGCCCCTCCCCCCCCGTTAGTTGATATAAATGGGATTTTCATGCAGAATTAAGTTTTCGTTCAAAATTTAGATTAGGATCATTCTGATGAGGCGATTCCGTGACTGTTATTAGGTGTTCATTGAATAAGTATAAATAGGGGGAACAGGGGCTCTAATGCCTCCCCCCCCCGTTAGTTGATATAAATGGGATTTTCATGCAGAATTAAGTTTTCATTCAAAATTTAGATTAGGATCATTCTGATGAGGCGATTCCGTGACTGTTATTAGGTGTTCATTGAATAAGTATAAATAGGGGGAACAGGGGTTCTAATGCCCCCCCCCCCCCTTAATTTATATAAATGGGTTTTTCAAGCAGAATTTTCAGATTTCGTTCAAATCTCTGAATAGTTTTGGAAGTTTATTGGTTAAGTATAAAAGAGGGGGATAACTCCTTTTAAATTATATAAATGCTAAATGGGTTTTTATTAAGAATTATCTAATTTGCTCTTAATTTTGGATATAGATTTTTTATATGATAAAGCATGTCTTTGATAGTATAGGAGGTTCAATGATTAAGTATAAAAAAAGAGGAAAGGGGAGAGCTGTTTCCCCTTCTTAATTTTTTTTTCGAACGGAATTAACCCTTGAAAATATAAGGCTTTAATGTACAATTAGTATTTGTAGCCTGTGAGCTCAATGCCATCAGTTTAACTGGGCAGTATTCTTTATTAATTCCCTGCTCAACGTGAAACTTTGACACATATTCTGACTAATATTATTTAACAGTAAAGACTTAAAATTGACAAGCTTGACTATTAAAGGAATTTGGAATCGATAGCGTTTTCTATTTTTGATAGATAAATTATTTTTCGACAAATAAGAGTTTCTTATCGTGGCTTCAGGTTTTTCTCCTTTTCGTGATGTTGCTTTCGGAAATTCAATTCAAACGTTATCTTTTGCACGATTTTTTCAAAGCTACATTGCCTTTATCAAAAAATGGATAACGCCATTCGTTACATTATTTATTTATGAAAACACCTGTCTTATGGGTTCCAAAAAAAAATATGAGTTCATAAATGTGTCAGAAAGTAGCTCTTTGGGGTTTAAAAATAGCCTTAGTAAAAGAAAGATAAATATTTTCACAAATCTTCTTTTTATAAAAGAGTTTTAAAAATTATGTTTTTAGCATTCATTTTTTTCTTTTATTCAAAGCAATATTAATTTTTTTATGAATTTTTATTTGAATGTTGAAACGTCCAAGAAATCTAAGTAATCGTTACTGTTGTATTGTGTATTTTCCATCGTAATTTTAAAATATACGTTAAATTTATCCCATAGATATGTATGCAGTATTCTTTAAAAGAATCTTAATTGTATGTTAAGAAAAATCTGAATTTTTTGTAGAAATTGAGTTGGGCCATTAACTGTGAAAATCTGAATGGGCCGGGCCGGGTTCGGGTCGAACTTATATAATTTTTACACCGTACTGAGCTGGATCCAGGGCCTGAAAATTCCGGCCCTTGCAGACTTTTAGGTTAAAGACACAGAGATTCCGCCAACTTGGGCACAAAAGATAGATTTTTCAAACAAGGACGCTATTTCAAAACATTCGTAAAGAGGCGAGGGAGTGGCGAAGTTTTTTCGGGAGGAAGTAGCACTTATTTATTTAAGCATACGGCTTATCTATATTTAAATCTCCATTAAACTAATAATAATTATAAATTATCAAATGGTTATTTTTTTAAAATAACAACTTACTTATAGTTAGTTTTCTAAAAAAACTTTTAAGCAATTTATTTTAACTACTTTTAATGAGAAATATTAAATAACTGAAAAAATGTGTATATTCAAAAATTAAATATTCACTATTGATTTGTTCTTGATTATTAATTGCATTATTAATTAATTATTAATAAATATATATGAGTATTGATTGTCAATAGCAAAAGCAAATATAAAAGTTATATTATTATTTATATTTTGCTTTTGCTTGAACTTGTGCACATTTATACATGTTTATGTATGTTTGTTAAAAATGTGCGTCTAATACACACATAATTAATTAATAATTATGTGTATTTATGTATGTATTAATAACTTAAAAAATGAACATTTTCGTTTTCGGCCAAAAATTGAAAGATTACCGAAATTCGATTTCGGTTTCATTTTCGGTCTTACAGACCTGTTTCGGTCGAGCCTTTTTATAAGTATATAAATCTGAAAAAAAAACTGAAACGAAATAAACCGAACACGAAACGAAACATTTTTTTTTCACTTCAAGCAACAAACATAATTTAGTGTTTGTTGGCTAATATTCCACAATGAAATAATAAAAAAAAAAACTTCAGTAAAAACACGTACCTATATAAAACAAAAATTTAATAGACATGTAATTGAACTAAGCGCATAAATTACTAAAATATTAGAATTAAAAAAATTTGCAGCCAGCAAAATCTATGATTTCTCAACTATTGCCTCTTGGTATGATTCCTAGCTTATTTTTAGGAACAAATTTTGCATTTGCGATGGAAGATACAAAGCGTACTTTTCTAATTTAGAAATATTTTGCATTATTGTCTATTAAAATCATTTTTAACTATTCTAAATTTAAACATTGTTTAATTTGGTATGCGATCTATATCAGTATAGTTATCGTTACAATTGACAAAAAGCTTAAACTTTTTTGAAATAAATCGAAAAAAGGCATAAAAAATGTCTCAATATAAGAAATTTTAAATTAAAAAGTCTTCACCACATAAAGAAACAAAAATAATTCACCACATAAAGAATAGAAGAAAACATCTGCCATGTGCCTAGATAAAGAACTCGAAAACTGCAGACGATTATCAAATATAAATAAATGAATAAAAAAAAACAGCGTTTATTTAGTCTTTGGAATACGCGGAGAACATTTGCAGAGAACAAAAATAGCCATTTTATGCGCGTATAGCCTCAGTCTGGATTTAAAAATCTTACCAAAAAATTCGTTGGAGTCATTCCATGCGTACTTTTGATGAAATATGTATCCGAGAAATGTACAATTGCTCTGGGCATGGTTAAAAATATTTATGCCAGTGTTATTGTACTTATTATCGGAACATTTATTAGATCTACAAACATCAAGGATTACATCAGAAAAGGAAAAACGAAGTGATTGAAAAATAGGTATGAAGAAATATTTTCCCTGTTTCGTTTCTTTGAATTATAACTATTTTATTAAAATAAATGTCTTTCGACAACTAAAATCAGATGATAAAAATCAATTATTTAAATTACTTCTTTTAAAAATAAGATTTGTTTACCTGTAGAATATCAATCGTTAAAATCGCATATTTTCTGAAATTTTAAAATTATGTGGAAAAATATTGTAACCACAGTTTATCATAATTAGCAAATATTTAAAGGTATTTAAATTACTGAATAAAAAACTTTCTTTTAAAATAAAATTGTTTGCGAATTTAATTTTTAAATTTTGCATTAAGTAATGACATGAAATTACTTTTATAAGGGAAAGTTGGTATTCTTTCCAGTTTTAAATTTGTAAATTTATAATATTGATGTGAAGCATATACTTTTCTGCTTATTTTAAATATGAAAAATTATTGCTATTTGCTATTTATTCTTTTATTTATTTATTTTTGTATATATTCTTAAAATGATGCCTTTCTAGCATCCGAATAAATATTTGAAATTTAAACATCTAATAGCATTTGAAATAATTCTTTCATTTAAAAATTGTCTGTTTCAGCATGCTTATCATAATGTTTGCTATAAAGGTAACCAGTTTTCATAGTTTTACATGCTATAGATTTCTCAATTCTATTTCTACTGATGTCAAATGAAAATTAACGGATTTTGATTCATGGTTTTTCATTTACGATTTTTAGATTGAAGCAATTAAAAATTGTTTTTAATTCATTGAAAACATTCATAAACTACAAACAAAATAAACAAAAATAAAAATTTTAATTAAATTAATTTCATTACCCTGTTTATAGTTTAAAGAATACAAAAAATACTGTATAATACAAGAGATTAGATTTTTATGTAAAATTTATTTTGATAATGCTTTGAACATTTAAGCAGCAATGTTTCTTATATAATTTTAAACCTTAAAAAAATCTATTACAAATATTGCACCTAATTTTCACGTAGATTGATAAAAAATAATTCTTTATCAAATTTAACACAATTATTATAATTGGTAAATAAATCACACAAATTGCCATTTTTCAACATAGTCCAAAAGCGTATAGGCCTGAATTTGAATCGGAGAGCTTTGTGAGAGCTTGCAATGCTCTGCCAATTGAGCTATCCAGGGTAAATCTGGAAGACACAATTCAGCCAAAGAACTACAGATATATAATAAATAATACTAGACTGGCAGCTTTCTCCAAAGGTCCCTAGTTCCTGTCCTGCCCTAGATGCTTTTTCACCTATTTGGTAAAATTACATTATAATTCTTTTTGAACGTTATTATATAGAACTAGTAGTTATCTGTAGAGCTTCTTAGAGCTTCTGGTGATAAATTTGGATGCCAAATTGAACAAAAGCTTGGGTATGCAATATGTGACTATAACATTGCTAACAAAACGTAGAACCAACATAGTGAAAATTATCCAAGTCGGGGATCGAACACGTAATCCTTGAAATAGTTTTCTAAGTGCTCTACCATTTAAGCTACGAGGAAGATGGCCAGCTTGTCAATTCTCACTCACATTTTGTTGGTAAGGCTGCAACTGCAGCACAAAATAATAACGTCTACATGAGCACACAAACTTGTGGCATAACATGAGACACAGATAAGCCCAGCATCAGTGAATACATATTTAATTATAATAATTTTTTAATTATTTATCAGCAGTGAAATTACGCTTGAAATAATTGAATATTTAATATGTGATTTCCACATTACTAACAAAGCGTAGAACCAAAATAATGAAAAATGTCAAACCTGGGATCAAACCCGGAACCTCTGGAATAGCGCTCCAAGTCCTCTCAGCTCCAAGAGCACTTGAAGCCTTAATCGGAGCTTTCTCCCTTTTAATATTTATGATATTATCAGAGTTATAATGGACCTGGCAATACACATCTAACCAGCCACATACATCCTTGATACAAGAAAGCAAAAAATCATGCGTCAAACATAGATTATAAAGCACTTTCCAATACATTCAGAATAATGCAACAAAACTGCGCTTAACCCTTTCCGGCGCGGTGTCCCTTAAAAAGGACACCTAATTTTAATTTTACTGGCACCAAGAATATTTAATTAAAATTTTCCTTTGATAAAATGCCTGAAAATAAGCAAGTTCGTATTCCCTAATAAATTCGTTTATAAATTCTGGTGGCAGATAATTATTTCAATTAAACTTACTCCGCGCCGGAAAGGGTTAAGAAAAATAAATAAAATATTATGTCTAGGTCCACCATATGGAAATGTATAACGCATTTTAAAATAGAATTTCAGCTGTTCCTATTCACAATGGAAAAATTATCCGAATTCTTTAGCAGCCCTCTATATGATATAGAGATTTATATCTAATAATAGCATGCATTTCAAAATTTAGTTCATTAAAGAGATACATATATTTGGGTGATTCTCAAAATAGGAGACTTTTTCAAAATTAAAAATTACTGTTAGCAAAATTTCTGAAAAAAAAAGGTGTTGTTAATATAGTATTAGGTATACTTTACATGTAGTCAGCAGAGCTAAATATTTAAAAATTAACTTAAAAAAAATAATTAGTATTTTTTGAGCCATGCTAATGACAAAAAAAAATTGCATGGAATAAATATATTAAGAAATTTATTTTCTTCCTGTTTAAAATTTTTTTTCTATATTTATTAGCCTTCCTTTTCAGCAAATGGTTTCCATTTTTACATATATACATACAACGAGAATAAAAACATTACCAAAGAGCAAACTTTGTTTACATGAGCAACATTCTGACACTAACAACGTAAGAAGCTGTCTTATTGATTTTCTGACAGATTTAATGCATATTTTAGGGATAATAAATGTAATACGTAAATTTATATGTAAAATTAAACTTTATAAAGGATACAATATAAGCACTGGTTACATTTATGCACATAGAAGTCTTTAGCATGGACAGAAAAACCATGCTAATGACACTGATATTTGTCCATGCTAATGACAAATTTTAATTTAAATAAGATTATGAGCCATAATATGAAAGACGTTTGTCTTACTAATGGCGTGAGTTGTCACTATAACCTCAATACAATAGTTTTTCTGCATTTCTTATCATTAATCAGAATTAAATAGGAGAGTAAATGGTACTCACCCGATGAATTCTTCTTCATTGAAGTATCCAAAAATTAAATCCACCATAGGGGAAGGGAACCGGGCATATTCACAAGTTGATCTATACACTGCTCTAATTCATCTTGATAAAGACGTATAATATTATTATATGTTAACTGTAATACACACACACAAATTATTGTATACACACTTCTTCATTTTCTACTTTTATTTTAACACGCGAGAAAAACAAACACAGCAAAAGGGTAGTGCTCACATCAAGCTACAAAACAGAGAACAGAATGAATTTAAATCGATACATACATAAATCATAATATAGAAACAATTATTAATAAAAAAAGAGTCGTTTTGAAAGTTTTGACAGTTTTTGTAAACCTGTAATTGTTCGCTCGTAATCACTGTTTCCAAGGTCACTCTAACGAGCACTTAACTTTATTTATGATGCCATGATGATTGTCACTTGTTGCACAACGGAGGAAATTATTTACGAATTGCGCAATGTTTCTATCAACTCCTCCTTAATTTCTGAAGTTGTGTTGTCACTCAGATGCAAGTTCTTCCTGTGAATTTCAAAACGAGGTTTTGGCAGGGGTTTTGTGAATAAGTCAGCTATCATGATTTTGGTTGGGCAATATACGAGTTTTATTATGCCATCTTGTTTCAGTTGTTTTATGAGATGATATCTAAGTTCAATGTGTTTTGTTTTACTTGAATGTTTTTCAAGCTCTATCATTTTGATAGCCGACTGATTATCCTCGAAGAGTTCTATAGGATATGTTTGTGAGATATTGAGTTCTTCAAGTAAATTCACCAGCCATTTGACTTGATTAGCTGCATTAGCTGCTGAGATGTACTCAGCTTCGGCAGAAGATAAAGCTATGCAGGATTGTTTTTTAGTTGACCAAAGTATGGGATTTTTACCCAGCAAATATACATTACCACTTGTCGATTTTCTTGATTCTGTGTCTCCACCCCAATCAGCGTCCGCGTAGACTTCTAGCGTTGGTTTTGAATTTCCATCTATAACTAGATTAAAGGTTTTTGTTGTCTTGAGATACCTCATGACCCGCTTTACACTGTTCCAATCTTTCATTCTTGGCTTTTCGTTCCTTCTGCTTAAGATGTTGACAGCTGCACAAATGTCAGGTCTGCTCACTGTGGCAAGATATAAGAGTGCACCTATGGCTTGTCTGTACTGTGTGTTGTTTGGTAAAATATTGTCATCATCTTTAAAGTGAGTGTAATTTGTTTCCATGGGTGTACTACATGGTTTTGCTTCTTGTAAATTGAATTTATTAATTAACTCTTCAATTTTTGAAGTTTGGTTAATTAAGTAGCTTTTGTTTACCTTTCGAATGTTCATGGATAAATAATTGCTTACGTCCCCTAAATTCTTTAATTCATACTCTTTATTTAAGTTCGCGATTATTTCCTCAATGGTTTCGTCTTTCCCTGCAATTAAGAGGTCATCGACGTATGTTATTATATAGGTTGTTTCATTATTCCTTTTCTGTGCAAAAAGACATGTGTCAATTTTACTTTGAATGAAATTCATGTTTTTTAGTGTTTCTGTTATTTTATTATGCCACGCTCTCGCGGCTTGCTTAAGTCCGTAGATTGCCTTATTTAATTTACAAACTTTGGTTTCCTGGTTTGGTTCAACGAATCCTTCCGGCTGCGACATGTATATCTCCTCATCAAGTTCCCCATGTAAGAACGCGGTGTTAATATCTATATGCTTAACATTTAAGTTTTGGTGCAACGCCGCTATTAATAATGCTCTTATCGTAGTATACGATACGACCGGTGCGTAGGTTTCGTCATAATCCTCTCCGAATTTTTGCGTATATCCTTTAGCTACTAAACGTGCCTTATATTTTTGTATTTTTCCGGTATTGTCACGCTTTAATTTATAAGTCCATTTGCAACCTATTATTCTCTTATTCGGTGGAGGATCTACAATTGACCATGTTTTATTTTTTCTTAAAGAATTCATTTCGCTCTCCATGGCTTCTATCCAATTCTGTTTTACCGGAGAGTTTTCCATTAATTTAACTTCCTTATAATCCTTTGGTTCATTAATTTTGTCGTCTTTGACAATATATATAAGCCTATCAGGAGGTACGCCTTTATTTATTCTATCTGAGCGCCTTAGTTCCACAATTTGTTGTTGAGACGCAGATGGTGTTGTTTTTCCGTTCGAAATTTCTATCTCCACGAGATTTTTACAATTGCGTTTTTCGTCTTCATTTTGTTTTTGTTCAATTTCAGGCTTATCATTTACGTATTTGAATTTATTTTCAAGAAATTTTACCGTTCTCGCGATTTTTATTTCATTTCCTCCTACATATATGCGGTATCCCTTAGATTCATTGTCGTATCCCACAAAAATACCTTCAACAGCTTTATTATCTAATTTTTGTCTTCTGGCTTTATCAATATAAGCGAAGGCTTTGCAGCCAAATACTTTAACGTAACTTAAGTTTGGCTGTCTTTCTGTCCATAATTCATATGGCGTTTTTGCATTAGCTTTTGTAGGCAGTCTATTTTGTAGGTGGTTTGCCGTACAGATTGCTTCCCCCCAGAACTTTAAAGGTAGATTTGATTCATTTAACATTGTCCTAGCCATCTCAACTAACGACCTATTTTTTCGTTCAGCCACCCCGTTTTGGCTCGCACAATATGGGACTGTGTGCTGATGTTTTATCCCATTTGATTTGAGATAATTCTCAATTTCATCTGATGTAAATTCTCCCCCATTATCCGTTCTGATTTCTTTCGGTTTTTCACCAAATTTGTTGCTTATCAGCGCAATGAACTCTTTGAGTTTTTCATAGACTTCACTTTTTCTTTTCAATAGATAGATTATTGTGAATCGCGAGTAGTCATCGATAAAAGTCAAGAAATATGATTTCCCCCCAATCGTGGGTGTCTGAAAAGATCCACAAACATCCGAGTGAATAAGTTGAAGCCTTTTACTTGCTCTATACTGAGCAACTTTCGGATAGGGTTCATCAGTTAATTTCGCCTTAATACACGGTTCGCAATCTATATTATGTTTACAATTGTTTATCTGGATACCTCTTACTAATTCCTTTTGTGTAATTTCTTTAATCGATGTTAGATTTCTGTGTCCTAACCTTCTATGCCATAGTTCTAGACAATTTTTATTGTTGCACGTTTGTGTAATGTTCGCGTGGTTTTCGTTAGCCAACTGGACTTCATAGAGGTTATTTACCTTTTGTGCTTCTAAGCAGATTTCTCCGTTAAGTTTGAAAGAGCATCGGTCATTTTTAAATACAATCTCACATCCGTTTTGGGTTGCTTTGCTGACTGATAGTAAATTCGTTTCGATTTCAGGTACTAGAAGTACATCTTTAAGTGTTATTTTATGAATTTTATTATCCGATGTCAGCGTATTTAAATTTACATCGCCTGAACCGTAAGCGATAAGTTTTTTTCCGTTTGCGATAGTCACGTTTGTTTTTTCCCTCGATTTTATCTCTGTAAACATTGATTCAGAGGATGCAATGTGACTTGAGCTACCGCTATCCACAATGAATGTTTTATTTTCTATCCCTTGTGTTATAAATGCATAATCTTTGTTTTCGCTGTTTCTCCATGTATTGTTTTTTCCTTCATAGCGATTAAACCTGTTATACGATTCCGATGCTTGTTCATTCTTAAAATTGTTTTCACCCCTTTGAAAAACGAGTGATGTAGAATAGTGTTTTTTGTAATTTTTGTTGTGTTGATTTTGTTGTGTTGTGTGTGTTTTGTTTTTATTGTGCCAACATTCTTGTGTGTTATGGCTTCTCATTTTACAAATCGAACAATATTTTGATTCTTTTTTAGCTGGAAACTTTTTCTGAGCTTTAAAAGCTTTCGCTGTATTATCAATACTTTCATAGTTTTCATTTCGACGATTAAACTCGTCAATCAGCTTATTTTTAATATATGACGGAGTTAATTGTGCTTCTTCTTTACTTTCGAGAGCAGTAATTAAATTATCATAAGACTGGGGCAGAGAGCACAGGAGGAGCGCGGAAATGTGGTGATTATCAATTATTTCGCCTATAGCTGCCAAATGATCAACGAGCTCCATTATTTTTGTAATATGATTTATCATATTTCCATTTTCTGCTAATTTTATACTATATAACTTTCTAAGGAGAAACAATTTGCTTGTGAGATTTGATCTTTCATGAATTTCTTTTAATGCATCCCATGTTTGTCTAGCAGTGTTTAAGTTTTTAACATGCGTAATCTGGGAATCATCGATAGTTAGACTTATCAATGCCCGGGCCTTCCTATCATTTTTGGACCATTGATCGGTCAAAGGGGTCGGTGGATTATCGGTTATTACATGGAACAGCTCTTCTTTAGTTAAGAGCATTTCAATTTTAAATTTCCATGTACTGTAATTCGTTGCTGTCAATTTTTCAATTGAATAATTATCTTTTGATGTGGCCATTCTAATCTTATATTTTTATTTGTTTTTTTATTCAATATTTTTTATTTGTGTGAAATTAGTGTATCACTATGTTATCAAATTGATATATCTTTTTAGATCAGTCTCATAATCATTGAAAGACGTTTGTCTTACTAATGGCGTGAGTTGTCACTATAACCTCAATACAATAGTTTTTCTGCATTTCTTATCATTAATCAGAATTAAATAGGAGAGTAAATGGTACTCACCCGATGAATTCTTCTTCATTGAAGTATCCAAAAATTAAATCCACCATAGGGGAAGGGAACCGGGCATATTCACAAGTTGATCTATACACTGCACTAATTCATCTTGATAAAGACGTATAATATTATTATATGTTAACTGTAATACACACACACAAATTATTGTATACACACTTCTTCATTTTCTACTTTTATTTTAACACGCGAGAAAAACAAACACAGCAAAAGGGTAGTGCTCACATCAAGCTACAAAACAGAGAACAGAATGAATTTAAATCGATACATACATAAATCATAATATAGAAACAATTATTAATAAAAAAAGAGTCGTTTTGAAAGTTTTGACAGTTTTTGTAAACCTGTAATTGTTCGCTCGTAATCACTGTTTCCAAGGTCACTCTAACGAGCACTTAACTTTATTTATGATGCCATGATGATTGTCACTTGTTGCACAACGGAGGAAATTATTTACGAATTGCGCAATGTTTCTATCATAATACACTATATTGCCATTGATTATGGGACACTTGCGATTTTAGACATTTTACTAAATATTTAGAAAAATACATGAGGAATCATCTCGAAACTCTTAGTGTATAAATATAATAGTATACGCCATACATCTCCGTGAAGATTTTTTACCGAAACTCCATAGGGGACCGTCAACAAATTAAAAAAGAATGAATATCTTTTGAATAACCCTGTCAAAACTAATGTAGCAAAAGCGCTCAAACTCTTGATTATGATTGAATGCCTTATTGTAATACACTGTGTTCATTTTTATGCAAATAGCATGCATACTCGCAGAGTAATTAAGGTTTTTATAAAAATGGCCCCAAATTTTTCTCAGTTTTTCCCTTATAATTTTCAGAGTTCTTAATATAAAATAATATTTTTTTCAGAAAATATGACAAACAACATTGCACACAGTACCCTGTAATCAGAATTAAAAAATAATAAAAATTGTATGAAAAATGAGTAGGTTTACTAAATAATTTTTTACTGCGCATGCGTCAAAGATATTAAAATTTCATTTGCATATTATGTTAGCTAAATGTATAGAGCAACTTTTGTAAAAGTCTCAAAATTATAGCTTGAAAATTCTGAAAGTAATTGTCTATAGAAAAAGGACAAAATCCGTTGTTTCCAAAATGAAGCAAAAAAATGAGGGATTTTACCCAAAAGTAGTCGTAACATCCCGTATTGTGTATTCTATATTGACACTAATCAATGAATATATGGATACAACCCCTCTTGTTTTTGCTTCATTTTGAGAATAACTGATTTTCAACTTATTCAATTGACGATTATTTTCAGAATTTTCAAGTTATGATTTTGTGACTTTCACAAAAGTTGCTCTATACATTTAGCTAACGTAATATGCAAATGAAATTTTTATATCGTTGACGCATGCGCAGTAAAAAATTATTTAGTAAACCAACTCATTTTGTATGCAATTTTCATTATTTTTTAATTCTGATTACAGGGTACTGTGTGCAATGTTGTTTGTCATATTTTCTGAAAATAATATTATTTTATATTAAGAACTCTGAAAATTATAAGGGAAAAACTTAGAAAAATTTGGGGCCATTTTTATAAAAACCTTAATTACTCTGCGAGTACGCATGCTATTTGCATGAAAATGAACACAGTGTATTACAATAAGGCATTCAATCATAATCTAGAGTTTGAGCGCTTTTGCTACATTAGTTTTGACAGGGTTATTCAAAAGATATTCATTCTTTTTTAATTTGTTGACGGTCCCCTATGGAGTTTCGGTAAAAAAACTTCACGGAGATGTATGACGTATACTATTATATTTATACACTAAGAGTTTCGAGATGATTCCTCATGTATTTTTCTAGATATTTAGTAAAATGTCTAAAATCGCAAGTGTCCAATAATCAATGGCAATATAGTGTATAATCACAATGCAGTAGTCCTTTCTGGGGCTTTTTAAAACACAAAAGTTCTATTCAAATAAGTAAAATAAAAATTTTAACTATAAAATAAATATGAAAATTATTATCCATTCTAATGACATGCAATTGATGTACGCCCCTAATATTCAACTTCTATTCTTAAAATACAATACATGCTTCTATTTTCAGGCTGGGATAAAATGGATATTTGTTGCCATGGGGAAACTTTATATTTTCAAACTATTGTCATATGTGAAAATGAAATTTTGATTAATAACTAGCTGTTATAGTATGACCTTGTTTTGAAAATAGAATATGGAGGACAAACTTAAATTCTTTTTTTATATACTATAATTTTATTTTTAAAAATAAATTTATTGGATAAATCCTCTCCTTGATTAATTTAAAGAAAGAATAACATTTGTTTTATTTTATAAACATGATATTAACTCTTGAAAAATGCTAGTATACACTAAGCACAGCTGCTGTGGACATCCATGCTAATGACATTTTGAACATTTATTCTGTTATTTTAAGGTGTTTTTAACTAAAAAGTGATTATTTTCTTGAGTGCAAATTATGAATAATATTAAGACAAACATATCTAAATATAAAAACATGACAAAAAACCTCTCAATTTTTTTTGTATGCCGAAAGACATAAATTGTCCCCTATTTTGAGAATCACCCATTTCAGAAAATTCTCCTTCAGCAATTTTTTAATAATAAGGAGAATGGTAGGCGAATACTTTTTGTGCAGCCCTAATTATGAAGTATAATATATATATATACGTATATATATATATATATATATATATATATATATATATATATATATATATATATATATATATATATATATATATATACAGAGTAATATGCAAAAAACTAATTAAATTTAAAAGTGCATACTGAATTTTAAAATGTACTCTCTAGCATTTATTAAGCAAAGATAACTGTAATCTATACAATAATGCAAAATACTGTAATTAATTCCTTTTGTTTGTCACTGTAAATTAGTGAAAAATGCTATGAATACTCTGTTTTAACGTGATCTGAGTTATATCAGCTTCAATGTATTTGAAATAGCAAAATGTCATTAAAATACTCTCAAAACGATTTTCCACATGTACTATAATGTAATCGTATTCTTTTGAGTGTCCCTATAAATGAAATATTAATCATACATACTTAATATGCAATACGAAACATGCTTTGGTGACCTTAAATAAGCTTTATCAATTGCGTGAAAATTATAGGAGTTAGAGCATCGACAGACGGATTGGCAAACCGAAGCACTTCTCGACATTTTTGGAGAGTGCTAAAAAAGAACATAAAAATATCACATTGTAGGGAAACTAGAGTAGATGCGGTGCTGTGTAATATATACAATTAATGATAATTTTTTTTCTTTTAAATTGTATATTAAGATATATTATTAGTTTAAATGTATAATGTTCAAATTAATTGTTTTAAATGTGTAATTTCATAAATATTTATGTAATTTTTGCAACCTGTTATTAAACTTATTTTTTAATAATAATAAAAAGTTTTTAAGTATTATTTTACTGCTTGTAAATTCTGACGTAAAATGAATTAATCCAAATGACACCTTTTAAAAGTTTTTATTCGTGTTTTTTTTGTGTGATTTTTATTAGGGAGATAATTAAAAATTATTTTTTAATACATTGAAGACATTTTTATGCGTATTACATTCAAAAACTATTGATAGCAAAAAAATAAATAAATAAATAAATAAATAAATAAATAAATAAATTTTTAAATGTGTAATTTGATATCCGTAGAAATAGTACAATACACGAGTAGACAGAAAAAGTCAAAAGTTTCAAAATATCAAATTACAGAATCAGAAAGATTTGCTAGTTTCCATTTTTTATTTTAATAGTATGAAAAATTATTGTACATTTTAGAATCGAAATAGTTTGAATTTTTTTAGATGCATTGCATTATAATCGTATATTTCATTCATAGTAATTAGTATCATACAATTAATGTAGATAAAATATAATTACTTAATATCGGTTTTACTTTTTATCTTTTAATATTTTTTATAGCTGTTGTGTAATAAAGGATAACTAGTGACTTAAGGTTCAAAATGCACATTAAATTGCTAAATTAATTTCATTTTTGTCAATAGTAAATTAATAATCTTTAAATTCAGGCAATCAATAATCTTTATTATTTAAATAATACAAAAAGTATTATTTATAATTCAGTGGATTATATTTTTATATAAATTTTACTCTGATAATACTTTGCACATTTAAGCAGAAATATTTCTTTAGTAATTTTAACTCTTAAAAAATACAGTTACAAATATTGCTCTTAAAATTTACGTAGTTTGATTAAAAAAATATATATATATCTATACATTTATTACTTTTAACACAGTTATTATAATTGGTAAATAAATCAAATGCCTTGTGAATTTTCCCAGCAGAATTAAAAAGTGTATAGGTGTGGGTTTGAACCGGGTACTTTTGTGAGAGTTGCCGATGCTCTACCAGATGAGCTACTATCCTGGATAAATCTGGCAGACACAAATCAGTCAAAGAACTAGAGTTACATACTAAGTATAGTTAACCAATGCCAGACTGACAACTTAAATTAAAGATCCGTGATTCGAATCCTGCCCTGGACGCTTTTTCACTCATTTGGTAAAATTACATTAAAGAAAAAAATTTTCTTGAACGTTATCGGTTAGAAATAGTAACTATCTGTAGTACTTTACATGTGTGATGATAACTTTGGAAGTTAAAGTGAGCAAAAGTTTTTAAAGAGAGTACAAAAATACATTTAACACATACAAAAAAATTGTAATAATTTATTAAAAAAGAAATAAAATGTATAGTTTTATTTTACATGGCAACAAGTGAAAAGAAGAAAATAGTATTCCGTCCGTTATAAATACAATTAAAGTTATACCATTTTCAGAATATGGAGAAAAAAAATGTACATGTATTTCTAAAAGAGAATATTATGAATCTATTAAAAACAACACAAGCTGTTACAATTGTAAGATAGAGTGAAAAAAGTTTAATTTTTAACTTAATTTAGAAGACAGTCTCCACGCTGTCTGTATTCAAAATATAGATCCCTGTTCATAAATTACAATTCGGATTACAAAACATCTCTAACATAAAGGAAATTGATTATAATTTGAGACGACCCTGTTTCTTGTAAATTAAGCGTATAATGATTTGTGGTCTTGCTTTAAGTCTACAAATCTGGTAGAAAGAAAAGACATATTCAAGCATATGAGTTTGTTCTTAATGCAATTTTATTTCGCGATCATGAAAGCATTTTTTTTTTCAATTTATACATCAACGCATAACATAAAGCTATGTACACAAAACTGTGCATTTTAAATATTACACAAAAATACGTGTTTTGCATGTTGCGCATACATATGTGTAAAAACAGAATATTACATACAAATCTGTGTATTCTGTATATAACCGAAACATATGTGTAATTTGCATATTACACAGCATTATGTGTATTTTCTTATTACGCAAAAACATATGTAAAAACAGAATATTACACAGATATATGTGTAAAAATAGTACTCAGAAATATGTGTATTTTAGTGCAATTCACACATTAAAGTGTGTATTTTAAGTGTTATCAGATAACTTTTACACATTTGGACTTATCATCAAATTACACATTAAAATGTGTATTCTGAAATTTACACATTTGGCGCAATTTACACACAAATTTACACATATAGACATGTCGTTTTTGTATCATCGATTTACACATTTTTGCGTGTAAATTTACACATTTTTTTTTTAGAATGCACTTCAAAATTCATTATCATTGCCAAAATTAACAACTATTCCTATCATTGGAATTCTAATGATATGAAATTCCGTCCATTAGTTCTTGAGACATGGTTATCGCTAAAATGACGTAAATATGCAAAATGTACAATAGCAGCAGCACTTGTCTGGTGCTTTACACCGAATTTGGGGCAACTTTTGCCAACATCTAACTGAATTTGAAGTTTGATAAAAGTGCGACCTGCTGGGGGACTTAGACCAAAATATAAAAAATACCAAATCATATTAAGGAATAACCGAATCTGAAGTTTTAAGAAAATCCGTGCATTATTTCTAGAGATAGACTCACTGCGGAACTCTAAAAAAAAAATGGACCATAGCACCCCCATGCGTTGACCGATTTACACCAAAAGATAGAAATTGTCAATTAATATCAAGTGCTAACTGAATATATAAAGTTTGGTGAAAATCTGCGCGTTAGCTCTCTAGATTGGGCTGTTGTAGAAATCGTGAAAAAAAAAAAAAAAAAAAGGAAGAAAGAAAATGCAGAAAAACAGATCAGATCGAGTATATATCAAGGTCTAACTGAATTTAAAGTTTTGCAAAATCCCGTGAATTCGTTCTTCAGATAGAGCACCCACAAAATCTATATCACACACAGACATCAGTCAGACATTTTGTAAAAACATATTTTTTGGAACCTCTGACCCCTATAGCGTCAAAACCCGCCGAAAAGAGAAATTCGAAAATCTTCACGAATCCAATGCTTTCTTATAAAGATAGAAAAAGGAAAAAAAATGTTAAATCTTTATATATAAAAATCTTCTGTGCGTGTGTATGTAATTGAACTCCTCCTAAACGACTGGACCGATTTGGATGAAATTTTGTGTGTGCGTTCCAGTAGATTCGAGAATGGTTTAGATTCACATTTCGTCGAAATTGATTCAGTACTTTTTTAGTAATTAGGCAAAAACTAATAGTTAGTGATTTTTCGCTAATTAAAAGTGCTATATATATTAAAGAAAGTCAGGATTTCGTATTAATCATAGCACAATAAAATCTACCATACCAAAAATCTTGGAAATTGGGGTAAAAATACTTCTTATAACATCGAGTGCCGCTAAAAATGGATTTTTGAAAATTCCACCCCTACGATGAGTAGAAAAAAGAACGAACTTAAAAAAAATCCTTAAAAATCGGCTTTTGTAGTCATTTTTCATCTGATAACATATTTTAGTGTATTTTTTCATGCTGAATCGAACGGTACTAAGCAAATTTGCTTAAGTCCAGTAGTTCGTGAGATAATTCACATTTTGCTAATTTGGCGATGTCTTCGGCGCAAACACCTGAGAATTTCAATGCTTATCTTTATATATATAAATCTGTGCGTGTGTATGTAGTTGAACTCCTCCTAAACGAGTGGACCGATCTTAATGAAATTTTGTGTGTGTTTTCCAGTGGATTCGAGAATGGTTTAGATTCACATTTCACCGAAATTTGTTCAGTTTTTTTTTTTTAGTAACTAGGCAAAAACTAATAAGTGATTTTTCGCTACATAAAAGTGCCATATATATAAAAGAAAGTCATGATTTCGTATTAATCACACCACAAAAAAATCTACCGAACCAAAAATCTTGAAAATTTAGGTAAAAGTACTTCTTATAACATCGAGTGCCGCTAAGAAATGATTTTCGAAAATTCCACAACTAAGATGAGCAGAAAAAAGAACGAACTTTAAAAAATTTCCTTAAAAATCCGCTTTTATAGTTATTTTTCAACTGATAACATATTTTAGTGCATTCTCTCATTCTGAATCGAATGGTACTAAGCAAATTCGTTTAAATCCAGTAGTTCCTGAGATAATTCACATTTTCCTAATTTGGCGATGTCTTCGGCGCAAAAACCTCAAAATTTCAATGCTTATCTTTATATATAAAAATCTTCTGTGCGTGTGTATGTAATTGAACTCCTCCTAAACGACTGGAGCGATTTTGATGAAATTTTGTGTTTGTTCCAATAGATTCGAGAATGGTTTAGATTCACATTTCGTCGAAATTGATTCAGTACTTTTTTAGTAATTAGGCAAAAACTAATAGTTAGTGATTTTTCGCTAATTAAAAGTGCTATATATGTTAAAGAAAGTCAGTATTTCGTATTAATCATAGCACAAAAAAATCTACCGATCCAAACATCTTGAAAATTGGGGTAAAAATACTTATAACATCGAGTACCGCTAAAAAGGGATTTTCGAAAATTCCACTCCTAAGATGAGTAGAAAAAAGAACGAACTTTTAAAAAATTCCTTAAAAATAAGCTTTTGTAGTTATTTTTCAACTGATAACATATTTTAGTGCATTTTTTCATTCGGAATCGAATGGCACTAAGCAAATTCGTTTAAATCCAGTAGTTCGTGAGATAATTCACATTTTCCTAATTTGGCGATGTCTTCGGCGCAAAAACCTGAAATTTTCAATGCTCATCTTTGTATATAAAAATCTTCTGTGGTGTGTATGTAATTGAACTTCTCCTAAACGACTGGACCGATTTTGATGAAATTTTGTGTGTGCGTTCCAGTAGATTCGAGAACGGTTTAGATTCACATTTCATCGAATTTGATTCAGTACTTTTTTTGTAATTAGGCAAAAACTTATAGTTAGTGATTTTTCGCTAATTAAAAGTGTCGAATAAGTTCGATGAATGGAGTGCGGACGGAATGTCGGAGCGGTCTAAGGCGCCAGATTTAAGCTCAGCTTCTTGAAGAAAGAGATCGCGTGTTCGAACCCCACTGCTGACAAATGAGTATTCTTTACAATAATATTTCATGTATTATAATTTTGATTAACGGACTTCAGACAATCGTTAACTTTTAACTAAAAAGAGAAAAATAAACTTTTCTCTTATAAATTGAACCGACTTCAAAAACTAATGAAGAGTAAAAAATAATTTCCTTACATAATTGTAATAAGAAATTAAATTAAGAGCGTAGTGTTTATTCTGCGTATTACCATATTTACGTACATTTATTTGATTTTCTGGAGTCGGTGCCAAGAAGGACAACGTCTCTCGGTGACAGGACAACGTCTGTCGGGTGCGCTAGTAAAGATAGAAAAAGGAAAAAAAATGTTAAACTTTCAAGGTATCCGAATAAATCCTGCCAATTTCCTGTATTTCCGTATGATAACAAATTTATGTGTATATCAAAGAATTCTACTTGATTTTGATCTAAAATATGCATGAGATGACACGTGACCTCCTCTCTAACTGGAAGTCTGGATCCGCCTTTGACCAGAATGTAGGTTTTTCAGATGTTAACGATTCTCGACTTGACAATTTCGTGTTCAACAAACACATTAAATTAACAACATTAACACTCAGAATAGCATTATTTTTTTTCACTTTTGCATCTATAAATTCAGCAACGCAAATGGAAATGTTTTATTGAGAAGGGTTAGCGTCCGAAAATCCTATATTCCGGTTTCAGAAAAAGGATTAAGGTGTCTGTCTGTCCAGTGGCGCTAACTTTTGAAAAATATTGGGTGGGTTCAAAAATATTTTGGTAAAATCGTATACGACCAATTTGTTCTTCTTTGAAGGGTTGACAACTGGTGAAAGAAAGATGAGAATTTTAAGTGAAGCTAACATGTTTGAATAAACTTTCAATTTTATTAAATAATATTTTCGTGTGTTTTTAGGTGCGTTCGTAATTATATAATACGTAGCACCTATAGTGGTCGTTCAGTCCGTTCGTCTCTCCGTCCGTCCGTCTGTCTGTCTGTCCGTCTGTCTGTCAGTCCGTCTGTCTGTCCGTCCGTCTGTCTGTCCGCATATAACAACGCAAAAACTACCCAGCCGAATCGTTTGAAATTTAAAATACATAATTATTACATAATTTTGTCGAGTCATTTCAAATTTTATGAGAATCGGATGAATAGATCAATTACAGGGACGATCAAAAGTATTCCATTACATTACGGTCAATGGGGAAAAAAGTTTCAAATGTATTTTAATCGTTTGAAATTTAAAATACGCAATTATTACATAATTCTGTCGAGTTATTTCAAATTTTTTGATAATCGTGTGCATAGATCAATTACAGGGGCAATCAAAAGTATTCAATTACATTATGGTCAATGGGGGAAAATGTTTCAAATATATTCTATAAGTTTGAAATTTAAAATACATAATTATTACATACTTTTTTCAAGTTATTTCAAATTTTATGAAACTCGGATGCATAGATCAATTACAGGGGCAATCAAAAGTATTCCATTACATTACGGTCAATGGGGAAAAAAGTTTCAAATGCATTTTAACCCTTTCCGGCGCAGTGTTACCACTCCGGCAACACCTAATTTTAATTCCAAACTTGCAAACGACACCAATAATATTTTAGTAAAATTTTACTTTTACAATGACAGCGTAAATCAGGGAATTCTTAATTTCTAAAAAAGTGTTTTGTAAATTCCAGTGTCAGTCAACAATTTCTCATTTTATGAACCGAATTTGTCTGCGCCGGAAAGGGTTAATCGTTTGAAATTTAAAATACGCAATTATTACATAATTCTGTCGAGTTATTTCAAATTTTTTGATAATCGTGTGCATAGATCAATTACAGGGGCAATCAAAAGTATTCAATTACGTTATGGTCAATGGGGAAAAAGTTTCAAGTATATTCTATACGTTTAAAATTTAAAATACATAACTATTACATAATTTTGTCGAGTTATTTCAAATGTTATGAAAATCGGATGCATAGATCAATTACAGGGACAATCAAAAGTATCCCATTACATTACGGTGAATGGGAAAAAATGTTTCAAATGCATTTGAATCGTGTTACACTCATGCGAACTTAATAAAATTTATATGCAACTATAAAGTACATATACATCTTACATAATTTGTGGTGCAAAGAACATTTGTTATTGATTTACAAGGCCACACAAAAGTATTCCATTACATAATGGTATAGGGAGAACATTGTTTGATGAGCGTTTTAATTGTAATTCACTATTTACAATGTTATGAGATTGATATATGAAAGTAATATTTTTAAAACTTCGTTATCGTTCGAACGCACCTAATTTGCTACGCTTCACGTGCAATTTCCAACTTGTTTCTTATGAAGGACACTAATATTTATTGTAATAATGCCATGATATCATGAACATGACTACAAAATTTAATTAGCAGAGAATTAAATATGGCGCATAACGTTTCAGTCATTTGGGATTTATGGGTGAAAGCAGTGTTCTCGCTGACGCTCGCCATTGCGCCAAATTGCGACTAAATTCTTCATTTGGCGAGTATCACAATCGAGTAAATTCGCCGAATTGCTAGTGCTCAATTTTTGCTTTTTCTTTCTTTTCCTTTTCATTTTTTATACATATGCATACATGTATATTTTTAATATATTTGCAGCGGATAGTTGAAATTAGATTAATAACAATCGTTGTCGCAGTTGTAAAAACATAGGTTAGTTTAAAAATATTGGAAAAAGGGAGTACATTAAAGGTTTAACGATTTTTTTTTTTCGTGTTACACGGCGAATTTATTTTGCTAATACTTTTTTTATTTGGCGAATGTTTTTCATTTTTAATTAGCCAAATTACTAACGTTGGTCAAATATCAGCGAGAACACTGGGTGAAAATATCAACTCGGAGAATTAAGACTCATGGTCATTGGCAAAATAAATTTTATTCTAAGGAGAAAAGAAATAATACAGTAATAATGAAATAAGTAACTAGATCAATGAAAATTGGGTACGGTATTATTCAAAATTGTTGGGTGGGCACGGGCTATAAGTTTGCGCAACTGCATCTGTCTATATTGAAATGAGCCCTCCCATCCGGGAAAAATCGTTGCTCCTGGTATGCGAGATGCGAATTTTCCTAACTCTCATTCTCTTTAGCTCACAGGCTATCATAGCCTGAGAGCCTATGTGCCCGTCCGTTCTGTATGTACGTTCGTACGTTCGTGCGTAACGCGATAACTCATGATAAAAATATCGGTTCCACTTGAAATTTTGTATATAGGTATATCCTGATAAGGCGCTTTCCTGATTAGTTTTTGGAGTTCATTCGATATGTATAAGAGGGGGAACGGAGGGCTCATGCCCCTCCCCTTAATTGATATAAACGAGATTTTCATGCAGAATTAACGGTTTTCGTTCAAAATTTAGGTATAGGATCATTCTGATGAGGCGATTCCGTGTCTGTCATTAGGTGTTCATTGAATAAGTATAAACGGGGGGAACGGGGGCTCATGCCCCCCCCCCCGCTTAATTGATATAAACGGGATTTTCATGCAGAATTAACAGTTTTCGTTCAAAATTTAGATATAGGATCATTCTGATGAGGCGATTCCGTGACTGTCATTAGGTGTTCATTGAATAAGTATAAACAGGGGGAACGGGGGGCTCATGCCCCTCCCCTTAATTGATATAAACGGGATTTTCATGCAGAATTAAGAGTTTTTGTTCAAAATTTAGATATAAGATCATTCTGATGAGGCGAGTCCGTGGCTGTTATTAGGTGATCATTGAATAAGTATAAACAGGGGGAACGGGGGTTCTAATGCCCCTCCCCTTAACTTGTATAAATGGATTTTTCAATCAGAATTGTCAGATTTCGTTCAAATCTCTGAATAATTTTGGAAGTTTAATGGTTAAGTATAAAAGAGGAGCATAACTCCTCTTAAATTATATAAATGCTAAATGGATTTTTATAAAGAATTATGCGATTTGCTCTGAATTTTGGATATAGATTTTTTATATGAAAAATCATGTCCTTGATAGTTTAGGAGGTTAAATGATTAAGTATAAAAAGGGAGAAAGGGGAGGCTGTTTCCCCTTCTTAATTTTTTTTCGAACGGAATTAACGAAAATACAAGGCTGTAATGTACTATTAGTATGCGTAGCCTGTGAGCTCAATGCCATCAGTTTAACTGGGCAATATTCTTTTTTATTACTTTTTTAGCTCACAGGCTATCATAGCCTGAGAGCTTATGTGCCCGTCCGTTCTGTATGTACGTTCGTACGTTCGTGCGTAACGCGATAATTCATAATAAAAATATCCGATCTATGGAACTTTTGTATGTAGGTATATCCTGACAAGGCGCTTCCCTGATTAGTTTTTGGAGTTCATTCGATATGTATAAGAGGGGGAACGGGGGGCTCATGCCCCTCCCCTTAATAGGAATAAATGGGATTTTCATGCAGAATTAAGTTTTCGTTCAAAATTTAGATTAGGATTATTCTGATGAGGCGATTCCGTGACTGTTATTAGGTGTTCATTGAATAAGTATAAATACGGGGAACAGGGGTACTAATGCCCCCCCCCCCTTAATTTATATAAATGGGTTTTTCAAGCAGAATTTTCAGATTTCGTTCAAATCTCTGAATAGTTTTGGAAGTTTAATTGTTAAGTATAAAAGAGGAGATAACTCCTTTTAAATTATATAAATGCTAAATGGGTTTTTATTAAGAATTATCTCATTTGCTCTGAATTTTGGATATAGATTTTTTATATGATAAAGCATGTCTTTGATAGTATAGGAGGTTCAATGATTAAGTATAAAAAAAGAGGAAAGGGGAGAGCTCTTTTCCCCTTCTTAATTTTTTTCGAACGGAATTAACCCTTGAAAATATAAGGCTTTAATGTACAATTAGTATTTGTAGTCTGTGAGCTCAATGCCATCAGTTTAACTGGGCAGTATTCTTTATTCTATCTTTACAAGAAGAAGGTATTGAATTCGGGAAATTTTTTGAATTCCGATTTCCGACGGATTTACTCATTATAGTGGTCAGAGATTCCAAAAAACGTGTTTTTACAAAATGTATGTGTATGACTCTGTCCGTATGTCTGTGTATGACATAAATTTTGTGGGCGCTCTGTCTCAAGAACTAATGGACGGAATTTGATAAAAATTTAGATTCAGTTAGTCCTCGATACGAATTGGTGCTGATTAGTTTTTTTTCTGAAAATCGCTCAACAGGTGACGTTGTTATGCAATATTTTGCACGATTTAAGCAATAGCTCTATTTCAAGAACTAATGCACAGACTTTGATCAAAATTCAAATTCTGTTAGTTCGTGAGATGAATAGACATTTTCTGCATTTTGGTGTAAATCGCTCGACAAGGGGCGTTGCTATGAAGCATTCTTTACGACTTAAACAATAGCTCTATTTCAAGAACTAATGCACAGATTTTGATCATATTCAAATTCCGTTAGTCCGTGAGATGAATGGACATTTTCTACATTTTATTGTACATCGCTCAACAGATGGCACTGCTATGCTGCCTTTTTTTTTTTTACCAAATTTCACAATAGCTATTTCTCAAGTACTAATGGGCAGATTTTCATAAATCATCAGATTCCGTTAGTGCTTGGTATACTGTATGGTTCTGATTATGTTTTGATGTAAATTACACAATAGGTGGTGCTGTTATGCGGCATCAAACTTCAGATTCTATTAATCCTTGATATAAAACAATATTATTTAGTTCCTGAAGCAAATCACACTATGTGGCATTATCCATGATTGTCGCTATAGCTCTATCTCAGGATTTAATGCACGAGATTTCATCAAATTTCAGTTTTAGTTAGTCCCTGATATAAATGAGTATTCTTTAGTTTTCGGAGTAAATCGCTCAACAGGTGACGTGACACGTCTATGCAGCATTATTCATGATTATCGCAATATTTCTATCTCAGGATCTAATGCATAAATTTTCTTCAAACTTCTCCCTGACATAAATAATATTCTTCAGTTTTTAGATTAAATGGCTCAACAGGTGGCGCTTCTATTCAGCTTTTTTTTACGATTTCTCCAATGATTCTATCTCACGCACAATACATAGATTTTCACCAGATTTCAGATTCAGTTAGAACTTGAAATAAGTTGTTACTGATTAAATTTTGCTTCAAATGACTTAACTGGTACGCTGCTGTATTTCATTTTTCTGAAAGTATCAACGTGTATGAGAAAGAAAAAAGGTTTAAAATCGATACATCCGACTATTTTTTATTTTATTTATTTATTTATTTCTCCTTGGCTGGTGGATGTACGAGTAGCAGAGATGGGAAGCATTCCCTGCCTAAATGTTTACAAAAACATATGAATTTTGATCACTTTTGGCCAATACTATCAAGCATTTGGTACCTTTTAACGAAAATCTTCATTATTCCCATCGGTCCCATCCCTAGAAAGGGACAGGGATTTCGAAGAAACTGCCCCCTCATTAGTCAGGCTTTGATAGTGTATACGTGCACACATCAATGTATAAAGGCTTCTAACAAAGATCCAAGAAAATGTGTAGGTGAGAATAAATTCGTCCCAGAATTTGTGATCAATAGAGTAATTCTTACTTTCTTCTTCTACCTTTACCAGAAAAAAAGTACTGGATTCGTAAAAATTTTCGACTTAAAGTTTTCAACGAATTTACACGTTTTAGAGGTCAGAGATATCAAAAAATATCTTTTTACAAAATGTCTGTCTGTGAGTCTGTATGTGACACAAATTTTGTGGGCGCTCTATCTCATGCACGGAATTTCACAAAACTTTAGATTCAGTTAGACCTTCATATAAACTGGATATGCTTAGTTTTTGTTGTATAAAGCCCAACAGGTCGCGCTGCTATGCTGCAAGATTTCCACAATAGCTGTATCTCAAGAACTAATGGACGGATTTTCATAAAACTTCAAATTCCGTAAGTACTTGATGTAATATGATTTTGATTACGTTTTGGTGTAAATCATACAGCAAGTGAATCTGCAATGCGGTGTTATTCCTGATCATAGCAATAGCTTTACCACAGGAACTAATACACGAATTTTCATCTAACTTCAGATTCACTTAGTTTCTGATATAAATGAATATTCTTTAATTTTTGAGTAAATTGCTCAACAGGTGACGCTGCTATGAGACATTTTTCATGATTATCGCAATAGCACTATCTCAGGAAGATTTTCAATTTTCATCAAACTTCAAACTCAGTTAGTCCCTGTTATAAATGAGTATTCTTTAGTTTTTAGAATTAATCGCTCAACAGGTCGCTCTTCTGTCCAATTTTTTAACGATATCTGCGGTAGTTCTGCCTCAAATAGAGTAACATCCCCAGTAATTGGCATGCACCAGTGATTGGCACATCCTACAAACATGTCCTAAAATAAGATTTATATCCAGTCTTTTAAAAATGAAAGACCATATACCAGCTATATGCTCATTTACGTTAAAGATTATAACTTTGATTTATGCTACTAGATGACAATAGTGCCTAGGAAAGAGAAACAATTATGGCTTGAATCAAATTAGCCATTTTTGTTGCAAATGCTTTTTTCTTGGCTTAAGGAAGGCATGCTTTTCAATTCACTATTATCTGATTTATAATATATTTTAAATTTTAATTGACAACAGTTTTGTTTAGCTAAAAAGGGTTACTTTTATTGTGTAAAAGTATTTTCGACACAAATATTTGGATTTCTGAATTAATGATAGATGCCAATTAATGGTGCTTCAATTTTGCTAGTTCCATGTAATTGGCACCTATTCCAATTACAAGGAATTTGCACGTAATTTGAGATTAAACCATTTATTTTGGAAGCACTTTTAAAGTTATAGACTAATTTTGTTTGTCATTTGTTTTTATTTGAAAATATGAAATAGTATCAATAGTTGGAATCCATTAAAGCTTCATATGACAAATACTGGGGACAGCATGACAATTACTGGGTATTAATATAAGTATATTGTATTGTTTTAAAGTGATCACATTTCAGACTAATATGCTGATTTCTTACTCTCAAAAACCTGAAATATGGCATCTTCATCTACAGTAAATTCATTTAAAGCGATTTAACCCAATGCAAAATGTAAAGTTTTCTTTTAAATATAAACATGTGCCAATTACTGGATCGCAAGGTGCCATACATTGGTGCTCTAGGTGCCAATTACTGGTGATTTCAGCAACTTTTTATAAATATACTTTTTCAATTTTTTTTTTGCTTTTAGTAGGCAATATAGCTGCACAGATATGCATTCTTTGATTTAAAAATATTTCCAAGTAAATGTCTTATTTCTTTGTAATGAAAATTGAAGTAAGTTTAAAGAGAAATTCTTAAAGTGCCAATTACTGGGGGTGTTACCCTACTAATGCACGGAATTTTCATCAAATTTCCCCTTAGAACTTAGAACTTGAAATAAGTTGTTTCCTGTTAGATTTTGGTGTAATATACCTAATCGGTGACGCTGCTAAGTTTCATTTTTCTGGAAGTATTAACGTGTATGAGGTAGAAGAAAGTTTTGGGATTGCCAGATCCCATTAGTTTTATTTTTATAAGAAAAGCATAATTAATATCTGAGCTGCTCAAAAAATTCCACAAAATACCTAGTGAGGGTTTGAGAGAACAATGTTTTGAGGTCTAGAAGCTACAATGGCTGTTACCTCGAATGATCCTTAATACACAGAAACCAATACAGAACACTTTTTATTATTACATGAAATACAGTACATACATTTAATACACATCACAAGGACAACACAAGACATCCATGCCGCTAGCTGGATTCGAACCAGGGTCCAGCGGTGTGGGAGGAGCCGTCGCTACCGACCACGCCACTGGATCGGCAATACCTAGTGATCCTACATAAAGATCTTCTACAAATCTTCATGTAGGATCACTAAAAATACCATCGTAGTGCTGCCATCTAGTTTCGAAAACCAAAATTAAACTTGTAGTGCTGCCATCTAGTTTCGAAAACTAAAATTAAACTTGTAGTGCTGCCATCTAGTTTTCACGTGTTTTAAAAACTAATGAAAATTTTGTAAAAAAAAAGAAACCGCGCTGCGATTTGTGAGTGTGATATGAATTACTCAAGTGATGTGGCTCTTCACGTACTTTTTAGCTCGCAGGCTATTATAGCCAGGGAGCTTATGTGCCCGTCCGTTCTGTATGTGCGCAACGCGATAACTCATGATAAAAATATTCGATTCACTTGAAATTTTGGATATAGGTATATCTTTATAAGGCGCTTCCCTGATTAGTTTTTGGAGTTCATTCGAAATGTATAAAGAGTGGGAACGGGGGGCTCGGGCCCCTCCCCTTAATTGATATAAATGGGTTTTTCATGCAGAATTATCAGCTTTCGTACAAACTTTAGATGTAGGATCATTCTAATGAGGCACTTCCGTGATTAGTATAAAGTGTTCATTGGATAAGTATAAAGAGTGGGAACGGGGGGCTCGGTCTCCTCCCCTTAATTGATATAAATGGATTTTTCATGCAGAATTATCAGTTTCTGTTCAAAATTTAGATATAGGACCATTCTGATGAGGTGACTCCATGATTAATATTATTCATGCAGACTTTTTATATGATAAATCATATCCCTGATTAATTTAAGAGGTTTAATGATAAAGTATAAAACAGGGAAATGGAGGGAGCACCCCCCCCCCCAACCTTCATTTGTTTTTTGAACGGAATTAACCCTTGAAAATATATGAGCGTAATATACAATTAGCTGCGTAGCCTGTGAACTCAATCCCATCAGTTTAACTGGGCAATATTCTTTTTATTTTCTTTTTATATAGCACTTTCCAACAAAGTTGAAAAGTGCGTATGCTTTCGATTTGTCTGTCCACGCTCTAACTCCCGTAAATATGTTCGTATTTTCATGCAATTAATAAGGTTTTTGAGGGTCACCAAAGCATGCTGGTTATTGTATAGGAAGTATGTACGATGAATAGTTCCTTTTACAGGGATACACAAAAGAAATCGATTACATTATGATGCATTGTTAAAAAAAAAACCTGACATTCACGGGATGGGATGCAATATTTTATTTTTTTAAGCGATGCAATTTTGTTACATTATTCTCAATGTAAAAGTTGAAGAGTGCTGTTTCGTATTGCATAGGAAGTGTGTACGATTAATAATTCATTTACAGGGACACTCAAAAATAATTCCATTACATTATGGTATATGGAGAAAAACCATTTGGATAGTATTTTAATGATATTACGCTATTTCGAATGTATTGTAACGGATATAAATCACTGAATTTCACTACAAACACGTTAAAAAGAGCATTCATAACATTTTTTGTTTTATTGATTTATTGGGGCACACAAAAGAAATCTGTTACAATACTGTTTTTGAGTCATAATTGCTGGAGAGTACGTTTTAAAATTCGGTATGCGCTTTTAAAATTAATTAGTTTTTTGCATATTACTTTTACATATAAATTCCATACCTCATATACAGGACAGCATAAAAGTATTCGCATACCATTCTCCTTATTAGGGGAATTTTTAATTAAAATATATGTATCGCTGAAATGAACTAAATTTTTGAATGCATTTTGTTAATGAATATGAATTTTCATATTATATACAGGGCTGCAAAAAAAATCGGATAATTTTCTATTGTATATGGGAACAGCTGAAATTCGCTTTTGAAATGCGTTATACCTTTCCATAGGGTGAAATGAGACATAATACTTTAATTTTTTTAATGTAGTTTGTACATTATGTAGGATTTATGGATGTAGTTTTGTTACATTATTGTGAATGTGTTGGAAAGCACTCCATAATCTATGCTTGATACACGATTTTTTTTTCTTTCTTGTTAATACAGTAAAACCTCTGAATGGCGGCCAATAATGTGACCGTATTTCGGAGGTTTCCGTTATTCAGAGGTTTCACATTTTAATAACTCAAAAATTATATTACATTAAAATCAAAATAACTAACGAAAATTATTTTATTTTTACTGTTAAATATACATATTATAACTTTATACGGTACTACTCTGTTATCCCGTCGACCAACTTTGCCAAATTATACAAATCGCCAAACTGATAGCCAAATTATACATATTGACATAATTTTTATTTTAAATAAGGAAATAATTGGTAGAATATTGGTAAAAACATTCATAAAAAGTCGAAATAAAAATCACTTAATAACATTTTAAACACACGAATCGTATTGAATGTCATTGAATGTGACATTCACGATCATCCATTATTGGCATTTAATCTTATAGTTTGGCGATAATTTTTTGGTCGATGGGATAACCTAGAAGTACCCTTTACACAGACATACTATAATTTCGCAGTTTTTAAAGCATATGCTCTTTCTCTAAATGGATAACAATTTCCATAGATTTGTTGAGGAATGAATGAATATGAAAGCAACTTATGAATCTCATCATAATCAGGTTTCCAACAAATTCGAAATTTACACTTTGAAAGGTTTTTCTAAATAAATGTAACAATGTGACAGTTATTTGAAGAATCGAAGACTTAACGTCACAAAAACATTTATTTCACAAAACATAAAAACACACACATACCACGGTCACAAGATGAAGTTTTAGATATACATGGGAAGTATTCACCTTGGATAAGGTGTAGAACATTTTCATGTCAACGGTGTGACATCTTTCCTTGCCGAGCTAACTCACATCTCTCTGGGGGGTCAGAAAAAAAATGTTCCGTGCAAGGAACCAATGAAAACAGCACCCTCTGACAGTACACACCCAAACAAACATTTTGGATCAAAGAATGCATGGTCGAAAACTAAACGTAAAAAAGTTAGAAAGCGCCAAAAGTTATGTTCTTATACGAGGCAAAACCACACAATGAACGATTAAGTTAAGTTACGAAAACAAATTTAATGGCATTTGATTACAACAAGTGCTCAAAACAAATAACCAAACTCTACCCAAATGATTTTTAAAAAAAAGTGGTGTTAAGATGATGATAACAGCCCTTGCTCCAACATGGGCTACATTTTATAACGCTGCCACAAGCCCAAAAGCGGTACAGGAGCAAAAATTCTTTAAGGTTAACTTTGAGGGTGAAAGGTCTAGAAACATGACATTTGGCATGGTAGTTACTTATTAAATATAAATGATCTCTAAGAACATTTCTTTAAAAGTGCGAAATTTAAAAGGGGTGATAAAAAAGGGTGCGTTTAAATGAGGGATAATCCGCGAAAAGCGTTCTAAAAATGTTTTAAATGGCGATTTCAGCCCAATTGCAGCAAGTATCAAATAAATTTCAAAAGTAATGGTTGGGGATTGATGGTGACAGCCCACAGCCCTTCCTCTGACATAGCTTTATTTTATGTGGGTCTCAATACCACCTGGGCATTGCAGGAACAAAAAACTTTCAAAATTACGGTTTGTGTGTTACTGAAGGACCTAGAAATAGGAACTTTGGCATGGTATAGGCATATGCTATCTAAGAGCATTTTCTAAAAAAAAATCATATTTGAAAAGAGTGAAAATGCGCGGAAAATGTTTTTAAAATGTTCTAAATTACGATTTTATCTCAATCTCAGGAAATATCGAACCGATTTCAAAAGTAATGGTTGAAACAGGGCCGTAACTACCGCCGGGGCACTGCCCCGGGGCCTCCAAGCCTGAGGGGCCCCAAACTGATGGTTAAAAACAACTGTGGATTTTAGTTTCTAGTCTAACTTCTTATAAAATGCCCAGCACCCAGCTAAAATAGTAATAAAAAAATCAAAATGTTAGCAATAAATGTTTTTGCGTGTTAGTTCGCATGCAAAAGCAGCTCTAGAGCAGACAGCAGAATGTCGAGTCGAACGTGTCATGTCTGTGCAGCATGCTTGCCGATCCTACCGAAGCTAATAATAAGGAAGAAAATACGAGCTTCTGATCGGTTTAATAATATAGAAAGCATCTAGAAAATCTTTCTTTTCATCTATTAATAAATCCATAAAATCGAAAACAAAAATTATTAAAATCCATATTTCAAAAGGTTTTAAAACAGAAATGTATGATTAAGTTGCATAAACTCAAAAATGAATCTAAACAAAACGCTCTTTAAAGTATTCAACCAATCAGAAGTCCGTACTTTCGCCCCTATGCTAGCTTCAGTGCGATCGACAAAAATTGCGTCGCCGCCAGGTGCTTGTCGAGTAGGGTTGCCCAATTCTACGGTTTTTTGGGCTTATAATATTGTGTACATTTAAGCAGCGGCAATCGAGAAAAAATTTCGCCTGGGGCAAAGTTTCAATTTGCCTCGGGAGCGAGGGGCCTCACAAGTTTGCCCCGGGGCCTCCAACTTTACAGTTACGGCCCCGGGTTGAAAATTGATGGTGATTGTCCCTGCTCCAACATAGACTTTATTCTATGTTGTTGTCCCATTTAGGGAATGCAGGAGCAAAAATTTTTCTAAATTTCGTTTTTTGTGATACTGAAAGGGTCTCTTGGCAAAGTAATTACTTAAGAGATGCAAACTCTTCCTAAAAACTGTCGAAAGAAAATTCCAAATTTAAAATGATGAAATGAGAGAAAAACATTACGAATTATTATTTTTATGCAGTCTTCTGAAATACCTAAAATAATGGTTGCAAATGAGTGATCATAATTGGTGGCTCAAATATAAACTACATTTTATAGTCGGCACCACTACCACCAAAGAGTTGCAGGGTCAATTAACGTTCTAAATTGCGATTTTTTGTGATACTGAAGAGTCAAGAAGCTTTAAATAGGACATGATAATCAGTTATAAATGCCCTATAAGAACAGTTGAAAATAAGTTCAAAATTTAAAAGAGTGAAGTGAAAGGAAGAAGCAGAAAGCTTTCTAAAAATGTACTAAATCACTATTTCTATGCAATCCCAGGCAAAAATAAACCGATTACAAAAGTAATGTTTGCAAATCAATGTTGACAGTCTCTGATTCTCCACAGTCTATATTTTATACCAATGCAACCACTTGGGGTTGAAAAGGCTTTAAAAATTTTCTAAGTTAAGTTTTCCATGGAACATCAAGGAATATCAAACAGATTTTAAATTAATGTTTTGGCAAATAAATGATAATAGTCTGTGCTTCAACATAGGTACTTTAAGTCAGTGCCACTACCACCAGAGAAGTGGCAGACCGTTAGACAAGAAGCTTGCAATGTGACAGGGTGGTTAATTTTAAGGCTGTTCTCAACTGCTCTGCTCAACAAGGGCAAAAAGTTGTGACACATTAACAAATTAATTTTTTTACGGGAAGATATAAAATTGGAAGGCCTTAGAGGTCTGCACGGGCCGGAATTTCCAGGCCCGGGCCCAGCCCGGCCCGTTGTAAAACTCAAAAGTTAATCCCGGTTAGGCCCGTTTAAATTTTTATATTTTAGGCCCGGCCCGTACAGAAATCAGTGAAAACAGGCCGGCCCGTTTTGGCCCGTTACAATTTCTACGATTTCTAAAAAAATTAGATTTTTTTCATATAATTAAGCCACACACAATTTAACTGTCCGATGCCGATCTCACACTGTACAAGTTACATTTCTTATTAAGTTATTCTCGTATTTCCGGCATACATATCTATGGAATGATTTTGCAGTATATTTTACAGGAAATACACATTAGCAACATTAGTGATTACTTATAGGCTTTCAACAATCAAATAAAGATTCATCAAAAAATTAATATGGCTTAGAATAAAAGAAAAAAGAAAGAAAGTTAAAAACATCGTAACTTTTGAAGCAGTTTAATAAAAGAAGATTTATAAAAATATTTGTATATCATTTTATTAAAGATTTTAAATCCAAATTCATTCGTTAACTCAAATATGCGCCTTTCTGATACATTTCTAAATTCATTTTTTTCTCAGAAACGCACAGCAGGTATCTTTATTCAGAAACTATATAATCAAGTGCCATTATCCGTTTTTAGGTGCGTTCGTAATTATATAATACGTAGCACCTATAGTGGTCGTTCAGTCCGCCCGTCTGTCCGTCCGCATATAACAACTCAAAAACTACCCAACCGAATCGTTTGAAATTTAAAATACATAATTATTACATAATTTTGTCGAGTTATTTCAAATTTTATGAAACTCGGATGCATAGATCAATTACAGGGACAATCAAAAGTATTCCGTTACATTACGGTCAATGGGGAAAAAAGTTTCAAATGCATTTTAATCGTTTGAAATTTAAAATACGCAATTATTACATAATTCTGTCGAGTCATTTCAAATATTTTGATAATCGTGTGCATAGATCAATTACAGGGGCAATCAAAAGTATTCAATTAAATTATGGTCAATGGGGAAAAAGTTTCAAATAAATTCTATACGTTTGAAATTTAAAATACATAATTATTACATAATTTTGTCGAGTTATTTCAAATTTTATGAAAATCGGATGCATAGATCAATTACAGGGACAATCAAAAGTATTCCGTTACATTACGGTCAATGGGAAAAAATGTTTCAAATGCATTTTAATCGTGTTACACTCATGCGGACTTAATAAAATTTATATGCAATTATAAAGTACATATTATAATATACATCATACATAATTTGTGGTGCAAAGAACATTTGTTATTGATTTACAAGGCCACACAAAAGTATTCCATTACATAATGGTATAGGGAGAACATTGTTTGATGAGCGTTTTAATTGTAATTCACTATTTACAGTTTTATGAGATTGATATATGAAAGTAATATTTTTAAAACTTCGCTATCGTACGAACGCACCTAATTTGCTACGCTTCACGTGCAATTTCCAACTTGTTTCATTTAAGAACAGCCTTAAGATGTAAATGCGTACTAAAAATGGTTTTTAAAAATTTTAGAACTCCAAATGAATGCTGAAATTAGCATTAAAGCATGAAAACGCTTTCTTAATTATCATTTATTTAGAATAAGTTTTAATTCTTCTTATTAGTTTATATCTCATTTCTGCCTAATACTGTGAAATAATAAAGATCATCGAACTGTGGCTTAAATAGTAATGTTTGAGTTATTCTTAAAAATATAACCTTTGCTAGTAAAAATTAGGCATATAAATATCACTTGGCATATTTCAACTATTACACCAGCAAGGCCGCGGATTTTGCTAGTCTATTATAATTATGAATGAATGTTATTAATAGGTTACGCATTATTAGTATCAGCTCGATTTAATGATTAAAATTAACAGGACACTAATGACATTTTACTGAAAACAACTAATATTTTAGTAACATTATTTTTCTTGCAGTTCAATGACGCATGGCCCCTAAACAGCGTTACATTTTTTTACAACCAGTTTTAGCGTCGATGATTTTGGCATACATGATAAATTAGATGTTACAAATTGCGAAATTGCCAATCAATCAACTGAAGCGCCAGTAGGAGAAGATACGGTAGAAAGGCATTGTCGCTTTAACATCTCACAACTCTATACAAAATTAAGTGAATGGTACCCCAATTACGAATGACGCCAGCTCGCCAGCGTAGTCTTGGAAACGTCTCTAATAAACATAATACATTTCACTTGCAGTGCTTCAACGGCTGTACTGCTTCCGCCGGTGCGCCAGACGACTATATTTATTTAGATGCATTCGTAATTATATAAATGCGTAGCACCGATAGTCGAGGTCTGGTTCGCCTGCCTGTCTATATATAACAGCACAAAAACTACCCACCCGACTAGCAAACTTAATATGTAGAATCGTTCCAAATTGTGCCGAATCATTTTATGAATATCGAATCAAAACTCAAAAAGATATTCATAAAAGTTAACTTCTTTCGATTAAATCGTATCATGCGTCATGAGTTCAATGATATTCCACGATAGGTAATGATTCTAGGTTGCCATGAGGATGACGTTCGATTTAAGATGGAGTCTTGTTATTTCATTATTATCGATTTAGATCTGTAGAATCGTGATAAATTTTGTATTCATGTATTTCTGCCGAAGAGTGCAACAGCTGTTGCACTAAGATCTGAATCTCTATAAATAAAAGGAATTCTGAGGATAATTAATTAATTAATTGAGGCACAGGGGAAAGCAAATCTTGGCAATGCGCCAACTCGGTCCAGAGGAAGCAAATCTTGGCAATGCGCCAACTCGGTCCAGAGGAAGCAAATCTTGGCAATGCGCCAACTCGGTCCAGAGGTATAAATTTAAAATAAAAAGAAAAAAAAAACTTTCACCTTTACTCTGTGACCCGGGAACCCCGGGTTCGATGTACTAGTATTTATAAAAAACTAGTTATAGCAAGAATGCGCTTCGTTTGCCGCACAGTTTCCGACTTGTTTCATCTGCACCACATAATCAGTCACGAATTCCAAAATCACCGACGCTAAAAATGGATTCGAAAACGTATCTCTCTCTAATACATAGGAATAAAAACTTGTACTGTACCTGTATGTACGTTATAAACTGGATAAATTTAACCAAAGGCTTTTAAAATATGGAATATCGGAAGCGATAATTTACACACAGGAGATGGAAACTATACGGAAGTTATCCCGCTAAGAGCAAAAACCTTTTCTACTGAGAACTTTAAAATCTTTAAAATCTTTATAAGAATAAAGTATTGGATTCATGAACACTTTCGAAATCCGGTTTTCGCCGAATTTATATTTTTTAGGGGTCAGAGAACCCGAAAAGTATGTTTTTTATAAAATGTCTGTCTGTCAGTGAAAAAAATTTTGTGAGCGTTCTATTTCAAGAACAGATGCACAGAACTTCATAAAACATTAGATTCTGTTAGAACTTGATAGAAAATAGATCTGATTAATTGGTACTTCTAGGTTATCCCGTCGACCAATTTCGCCAAATTATACAAATCACCAAACTAATAGCCAAATTATACATGTTGACATAATTTTTATTTTAAATAACGAAAAAACAAATAATGCGTAGAATATTAATAAAAATATTAATAAAAAATCGAAATAAAAATCACTCAATGACATTTTAAACACGTGAATTGCATTTAATGTCATTGAATGTGACATTCACGATCATCCATTATTGGCATTTAATCTTATAGTTTGGCGATAATTTTTTGGTCGATGGGATAACCTAGAAGTACCGATTAATTTTTGGTGTAAATCGCTCGACAGGTGGCGCTGCTATGCTGTATTATTTACAAGTTGTACAATAGCCATATTTAAAGAACTAGTGCATGGATTTTCATAAAACTTTAGATTCAATTATTACTTAATGTAACATGGTGCTAATGACGTTTTGGTGCAAATTATTCGACATGTGGCGCTGCCATGGTGCATTTTTCGTGATTATCACAATAGCTCTACCTCAAGAAATGATGAAAGACTTTTTCTAAAACTTCAGATTCAGTTAGTCCCTGATATAGATTAGTGTTGTTTATTTTGGGGCGTAAATCGCACTACAGATGGTTCTACTATGTTGCATTTTTTCCCGATTTCGCAATAGTTGTAACTCAAGAACTAATACAAAAGCATGAATTTTCATCAAACTTCAAATTCAGTTAGAACCTGATTAAAAAAAAATCATCTTGATTAGTTTTTGGTGTATATCACCTAATATGTAGCGCTGTTATGCAGATTTTTTCTTTTTCTTGGATTTTGCAATCTCAAAAACTAATGCACGGATTTTCATCAAATTTCAGATTAAGTTATAACTTGACATAAGTTGTTGCTACCAGGATTTTAATGTAAACCACCTAACCCGCGGCGATAAGTGCTGCTTTTTTCAAGAAGTATCAACATGCATAAGATAAGAAACTTTTAGAATTGCTACATTTGACTTGTTTTAAGTTCTTCTGTAAATCGCTCAAGTGGTAGTACAGCTATTCTGCATTTTTTGTGATTTTATCAAACGTACAAAATTTTATCAAACTTCATATTCAGTTAATCCTTGACATAAATTGATGTTTTTTTTTAACGTTTTGGTGTAAATTTTTAATAGGTGGCGCCTCTATGTTGCATTAAGTTTTCCGAAACACCTCTATTGCGAGTTTTTGATATTGTATGCATACAGAGCCGTCCTTAGGGGTGTGCGACAGGTGTGACTGCACAAGACCTCGCGCCTAGAGAGGCCTTGCATTTGGACACAAAATATTTTTTCTTTAATAAGAAGAAGATGGCATAACAGAATTTTTTTAAAATAAATGTATGATTTTAATTAAGAAAAGATAGGTCTTGATATAAAATACAGCCTAATGTTAGAAGAGGGGCTTTCACCATCAATTTGCCACCATTACTTTTGAAATTGGTTCAGTAGTTCCAGAAAATACCCCTACAAACACTCAAAGAAACGCTATTCGTTTATAATAGTTAGGAGATCGAACTCCGACTCCCCGGGACGCAGTATATAGGTGAAATCCATTCTTTTTCATTGATAGTATAGTAGATAAGGTTATGTTAAGAGTGTGAAAGGAAATGGCCTCGCAAAATCCCTGCACCGGGCCTCGCTTTAACCCTTTAACGATCTTAGCATTTTCAATGCTAAGATGTCGAAATAAATGAATGACACCGGTAATAAAGAACAAATATATTTCTAAATAAGAAAGCGTGATTTTTCACATACAAAAGAAAAGCGATATTTTTAGATAAAAATACCGGTATCAGTGTTGCGTATTGGAATTAAAATTTTGTGGTTTTGTGGCGTAACTAACGAACGTTAAAGGCTTAAACCGTCCCCCATAAGGATGGCTCTATATGTATATAACATGGTAGACCATTAAAATTTCAGAAAATATCCAGCTAAGAGTCTGTTTTACATTTGTTAAACAACTGTATACCTGATTTTCACAATTTTTTTTTTTCTTTTAACGCATTCCACACTTTTACAAATCCGAAGCAAACTGTCCAGGTATTGGACCCTTTTGAGCGATTACTTGAGTATATTAAGTATATTATGAGTCGGGGGGTATCTGAACACATTATGATAAGAATAAAAACAAATTACGGTTATGCAATCTCTTTCTATGGAAAACATTCGAAAGCCTGGTTAGTTTGCTGAAAATATTTAAGGATAAGAACAAATATTATTACTCGAAACTGGTAACACATTCGGTTTGCTGATGTTATGTTGATGACACATAGGCATACATGGGAAGAATTAGGTATTTTTATTATAATTGCTTCTCAAAATATTCTTTGCCTTATTTACTCTCAGAGTCGGTTAAATAAGGCGAAGAATACTATTCAGAAATACCGATATTCAAAATCCACAGTTTACTGTACATAGGTGATAGATAGTAAAAAATATTAAGAAATAAGAGAAAGAGGAATTTCGATGCTTCAAATTAAACTTGTTTCTACAATATCCACAAACGATTATGAACTTATCCATCTGAATTTTTCCAATGAATTATCATTTGCTTTTTTCTCGACAGCAATGATATATTTCACTATCGTTAGCATTTGTAAATAGACGATGTTATGTTAATTCGAAATAAACTATCAAAACTTTAAGAAATCCTAAATGATCAAGATATTGAAATTGAATTTCTTTCACACAAGTTTTAACACGACCAATTTTCATCATTATGATATGATTTGATTTATCTGAATAACGCAAATAATACAGAAACTTAATAAAATTCAAGATGGCGGCGGCAAGAAGTTCAAACTACATAGGTTTCAAAATAGCTGTAAACATCTGAAACATTTTATTAAACTGACTTCTGTGGATGAAATTTTACTTTTTACTTGCTAAAAGTTAGTTTAAGTACATTTTTATCGAAATGACAGATTGAAATTAGCCTAATAAGCAAGAAATATAGATGAATTCAAAAATACATATAGGGAATTTAAGAAAAAAGCCGTGATAATAATGTTTATTTACTTTTCGCACCATTTTTATTGCCAAAAACTTTTATAACGAACTAGATATAGCTATCAAAATGCGTGTCGTGACAAAAATTATTACATTTTTTAAATTTCACGTTTTAACGGAAATCGAATATGGCCGCTAAAAAATAAATCTCGAGAGGCATTAAAATGTTTTTGAATCTGGAAATGTTTAAATGCTTATTTACAAATTATCAGCATATTATTTCATAAAAACAGATATTAGATATTAAAAAAAAATACATTTAAAGATATAATACATCAATATTATGTGAAATTTTAAGCATTTTGTAATCGAAGTTGCCTACATGATTTGCAATGATCAAAAATTGGTTATGAGAAAATTACTCACTTATTTTAAATGTTTTAAGCTGTAAAAGTGCATAAAAAAATTAAAAATTGACCTTTACAGAGCAAAAAACCGTTAGATACCCGACATTTTTATAGCTAAAAGCAGAAAATAAAGACATAGGTAATGTTAATTCATGTTCGATGATTTTATATGTTCAGAAATTGACAGTTATCAATAAAATTGAACAAATGTAGACTATAATTTGAATTTTTGTTTAACGCTTTAAACAAAAGAAATAATCTTAAATTTGTACGTTTTGCATCGAAAAGAAACGATTAGATAGTCATTTTAAGAAAGTATCAATGCAATCGTTAGATTATCTGTAAATGCTTAATTTAAAATTGCAGCATGACAAAACATCGAGTGCGTTATTTATTTTTTATTTATTTACTTATTTTCGAAAAAATATGTGGGATTTTCATATATTTACCTAAATGTGTATGTTTTATTTCTATATAGCTTGAATTTTTTTAGCGAAATGTGCATTTCTTGTATCATAAATCATAAGAAAAATTGGTACTACTTGGTTATTCCGTCGACCAATTTCGCCAAATTATACATATCGCCAAACTAATAACCAAATTATACATATTGACATAATTTTTATTTTAAATAACGAAAAAACGAATAATTAGTGGAATATTAATAAAAATACAAATAAGAAGTCGAAATAAAATCACTTGTTGATGTTTTAAACACCTTGGTGTATTTAATGTCATTTAATGTGACATTCACGGTCATCCATTATTGGCATTTAATATTATGGTTTGGCGCTAATTTTTTGGTCGACGAGTTAACAAAGTAGTACCGAAAAATGTACTTTAAAAATAAAATAAAAGAAATTTATTTAATATTTTTGGCAAAGATATCATATACGCACCACATTTGCATGTGTCCCCCCCCCCCGGCTCTCAATTTAGCATTGCACAACAAAAACTATGCTAAATGCAAAAAATATACCAAAAAAAAAAAAAAAAAAAAAAAAAAAAAAAAAAAAAAAAACGAATAAAGTTTATTTCTGAAATAAATAAAAAGAATATTGCCCAGTTAAACTGAGCCTAGTTAAACTGACCCAATTGAGCTCACAGGCAATGCATACTAATTGTACATTACAGCCTTATATTTTCAAGGGTTAATTCCTCTCGGAAAACAAATGAAGGAGGGGAAACAGCTCCCTCCATTTCCCAGTTTTATACTTAATCGTTGAGACTCTTAAACTAATCAGGGATATTCTTTATCAGTACTATTTGGTTATCCCGTCGACCAAAAAATTATCGCCAAACTATAAGATTAAATGCCAATAATGGATGACCGTGAATGTCACATTTAATGACATTAAATACGATACACATGTCTAAAATCAAAATGTCATTGATTTTTATTTCGACTATTTATTTGTATTTTTTAATATTCTACTAATTATTTGTTTTTTCGTTATTTAAAATAAAAATTATGCCAATATGTATAATTTGGCTATTAGTTTGGAAATTTGTATAATTTGGAGAAATTGGTGGACGCGATAACCAAGGTGGGCGCGCTTTATCAGATAAAAAATATATATCCAAAATTCAGAGCAAATCGGAAAATTCTTAATAAAAACCGTTTGTATAATTTAAGAGAAGTTATCCCCTCTTTTAGCCTTAACCATTAAACTTCCGAAACTATTCAGAGATTGGCCTTAACAGAAAGAATCTACTTCCCAAATTTAAAGCAAATCAGACAATTCTGCATAAAAACCCATTTATCAAATTTAAGGGGAGGGGGGGGGGGGGAATAATCGCCCTTAAACAAGAACTTAACAAAAGAACCCCACAGCGAATTAGGGAAGCATATTATCACTGTGAAACTGTATCCAAAGAAATGAAGAAAAGCGGTTAATTCTGCAAGAAAAGACATTTAAATAAATTAAGAGAGTAATCCCATCGATCCCCCATTTATACTTATCCAATAGGCTATCAAAACCAATCAGGGAAGCACCTTATTAGAATGGACCTATATCCAAAATTTGAAGAAAATCGGTAAATTCTGCGGGAAAACCCCATTAATTTCAATTAAGTGGGATTTACTTCCTATTCCCCCCCCTCTTAGGCTTATCCAATGAACTCGCAAAAGAAATCATGGCGGTTCACTCATCAGAATGATCCTATGTGTAAAATTTGAATGAAATCTTATAAAGCATGAAAAACACATTTATATCAATTAAGGAGAGGGGCATTAGCCTCCCGTTCCTCCTCTTTATACTTATCCAATGAGCACCAAATACTAATCGTGGAGGCGCCTCATCAGAATAATCCTATATCTAAAGCTTGAACGAAAACTGATAATTCTGCAAGAAAAACCCATTTATATCAATTAAGGAGAGGGGTATGAGCCCCCCGTTTTCCCTCTTACACATATCGAATGAACTCCAAAAACTATTCAGGGAAGCGCCTTATGAGAATATACCTATATACAAAATTTCAAGTGGATCGGATATTTTTATCATGAGTTATCGCGTTACGAACGTACGTAATACATACATACAGAACGGGCTGGCAGATAGGCTATCAGGTTGATAGCCTGTGAGCTAAAAAAGCAACCCTAAAAGCTAGAGATACCAACTACATTGATTTAGGAGCTATCATATTTAGAGAACTATCGTATTTTGATTCATCTGCTTCGTCTATTTTAGCGCCTTTCAAGTAGAAATAGCAAAGATTACAAACATAACATTTTTATCTAGAAATTATCTTTCATATGAGTAATGTTTATGCGGTTATAAGACATATTTTTCTCAGCAAATACGGCCTAAGGAAAGTCAATAAGTTGGAGACACAGAAAGTTTGTCCTATTTTTTTTTCTAAATCATCTGTTTTCTGCTAAAACCTGAATATGCATGTCAGGTTTGGATAAGCGATCATTATCTACAACTATTCTTATGTGATACTATTCTTTTATTTGCTAACGTATTTTATTTTGTAAACTCTGAAACAGCATTCCTTCTTTATCAGGAATCTTAATCCAAGTATCGGAGTGACATGGTTCTGGTTGAAAGAAGGTAGCATACAATAGATGACCTTTCGCTTGTCAATCAAAGTTCATAGATAAGGCATGCGCACAGGTATTGAAGAGAAAGATAGGTTGTGAAAGAGTGACCTTCCTTAGAAAGAAACCTTGTGTGCGGATGGTTCGTTGGAGTGTGAAAGCTGTGATTTTAGTTTGGACCTGGCGAGGAAAGTGTGAGGTTGGTCAGAGAAGAGGTCTGGTCTAAAGGAAAGGTATGTTGAGCGAGGCTCTTAGAGAATTAAGCCTAGGTGTGTGCGATCTCTGAGTTAAATTACGTGTTTAAGAGAGGTATAGAATAGAGTAGCTTAACAGTGCACAGAACGGCTGTTCTGTATTTAATTTAATGTTGAACCTGATCACCTATATCCGAGTTCGTAATTGTAAATATTGTCTTATTATTTGTAAATATTGTGTAAATAAATTGTTCGTTAAGTTTAATTGAAAGAGTTAGTCTTCTTCACTACATACCTTTCATGCGTGTCCGATATCACGTAATTATATCCGTGGTGGCAGCATATTAAAATAAAAGTTTAGTCTTCAAATAAAGAAAAAAAAATATTATCTGCAGTGTATTTTTACTTTTAACATCAGACAAAAATGTAATAAAAATAATTCCGAACGGATTTTCGGAGAGCTTTGCCATTGACACCATAGATACAAATTAAGTAAAATGTGTTCCATAAATCACAATTATTTCATAATCCAAAAACACCGGAATAATAACGCTTCGATGATAAAACTGATGTAATGTTAAATCTAGAAAAAAAGAACTATGCATTTTCAAAATTGAGTGTCACCCCCGATAAGAAAATGTGTAATATTTTAAATTTGAAATATTAGTATTAGGCAATGGAAGTCATAAGAAATTTTCTACAAAATAATTTCCAGGAATTATATCGTTTTATTGAAAAAATACATAAATATAGATAGTACAAATAAATATTACTCTTTTAAGACTTAAAACACACACTTTTAAAATATATAAAATGACGTCATTCGCATCCACTAAAAAATTCCACATTTACAATCAAGCTTTTAAATAACATCCACAAAAAAGTATGCATATGGCGTCAGTATCGCAGAATAATGCATAATTTCGACAAAAAGAGATAATGAGAAACTTGAAAAAATAAATAAATAAAAAATAAAATTCGGTTATCTAATCATTCATACGCCGTCATTTGTTTTAACATTTATATCGATATTTAAAATTAAATATAGTTTGTAATAGCGCCACGTTTCATTAGAAATCATTTATTTATAATTTTTCAAAATTGTACCGATTTTAATTACATTTTCTTTTCAGTTGTTCTGGAAAAATGGCAATAAAAACATCAAAAGATTGCGAAAGGATGACGTCATTTCAATTACCTTTTCATCATGCTTGAAATTGTTCAACTCCATTCTCATTGATGTCTCTGTTTTCGTTATAATTTAGTTTCTCGGTAACAAAATTGGCAACAAAATTAAAACCTGTCAGAAATGTTTGTAAACATTCAAAATTTAACAATTAAACAAAAAGGCATTATTATGAATTCAACAATATAGATTTTTATGGTAAGCCACAAATTGAAAGTATTGTTATGTAACAATGTTTAATTGTTTGAATCATCATCGCGTGCGACGATAAATCAAATAAAGAATAGAATTAGGTTAAAAATTCATTTCCAAAAATTTTTTCAAGTTTGCTGGTTGCTAATTTAACTGCTCTTGAAAAAAAAATGGAAACTGCTCGAGTAATGTCTTTTGATTCTTTTTTTTCAGGTCGGGGAAAGGAAGTTGGGAGCATTGACGGATGGCTGGCTTGTTCTAATGGTAATTTTTACCTGGGCATTGCCGCATCGTTGGACGGAGGGCGCAAGATCTGGAAGGCCGTCGATGTTCCAGTCGAAGATGGAGGTGTGGAACAAGTAAGTAGGGCTTCTTCTCCCCAACCTCCCCAGAGTTGGTGGAAGAAGTCCAAGGTGAGTTGGTGGCAGAAGATTCTTGCCTTCTGCTGCATATGCTATGAGGCCGATTTTTAATACAGTAAAATTTAAAGATTGCAATCATTATCCATTACTCATATCAAAGGTTGCATTTTTTTTATCAACTGTATTAATCGGCTCAATTCAGTTTTAAAATTTCAGTCTTTTTTATAATGTATTATGCATTTATCTTAAATTATAGATATAGTTACATGCTGGTCCACTAATTGCCTGAGAGATGTTTTTAATAATGATTTTATAAGCTGTTCCCCCCAGTAATAAAACATTTGCATTAAGATAAACTAGTGATAATATAATAATAATATGTATGCAGTGTAACATCTTTAATCTGGACATAATAACGAAACTTCTGTACCCGGACATATGACTACGTTTATTCGGTTTTATTTTCAATTAAGCATCACAGATGGCGCCATTACACATATACGTATGAATTTCAGAAACTGATGAAGAAAAATTAAAAGACTACCTAATCTACTACTTTTTTATTTTAAAATTGCAAGAACTTTTTGCATTACATTTCCAATTAATATAGATCGATGTTTTTTTTTATGCTATGAAAATTCAAAATAATTGTTAGTTTTAGTATTTTTAATTTTCCAAAAATTAGATGATGGCGCCGAAACATTTCGAAATCGGATATTATTCTTATTATTTGTTTTGAGTATTTAATTTGTGACTTACCTCGATATTTGTAGGATATATATATGTAACACTAGCCTTATATATCACTTTTTTAAATATGATAATATTATTAAAAATTTATCTTTTAACTGTAAATTAATTATAAATCATATAAATTTCTCATACTATATAATATATGGTACTACTTGTTATCGCGTTGACCAAAAATCTATCGCCAAATCATAAGATTAAATGCCAATAATGGATGATTGTCAATGTCACATCCAATAACATTAAATACGATAAACATGTTTAAAACGTCATTAAATGATTTTTATTTCGACTTTTTATTTGTATTTTTATTAATATTCTACTATCAATATGTGTAATTTGGCTATTAGTTTGGCGATTTGTGCAATTTGGCGAAATTGGTCGATGAGATAACCAAGTACTACCTAATTTATACATACATTTTTTTTTTTTTTTTTTTGTAATTTTTTGTTTTAGAAAATTAATTTTATTATTTTTTCATAGCATGTATATTATTCTTGTGATTTCTATCATTTACAGAGTATTTATAAAACAGAAATTGTTATTTTAAAAAAATTGTTTTTGTAATTTACAACAAATGGCGACTTTGCATAAATTATAGAAATTATTTATTTTTAAAAGTACAGTGAAATACGTTTACACGAAACTGATGGGACTGACATTTTTTTTCGTGTTTAAACATTCGCAAAAAAGAACAACATTCACCAATATTTCCGATATCGGCAAATTTTATTTCGATTTCATGTTAAACTACTAGTAGGTTGCATTCGTTAGGATAAAAAGTAAGTAAAAAATTGTTGTTTTGTTGAAAAGAGTCAGATATCTTTTTTTAGCAGTATAATTTTCACAAATTGTTCGAGATCACCCATTGCTTTATTGATCTCTCCTTTCGATTGCGCCTCTAAATAACTGCTTATACTTTTCAGGCTGTTCTTAAATTAAAAATAGCAACTTTATGACATATGTTTCAATTTATTTTTGCTCAGAAATGCGTGTAACTAATGGGTGTTGTTGTTTAGAAACTATTGAATCAAATTCATTTTCCTCTTTTTTTCTTTTCTCAAATACAAAAGATTTTTCAGAAAATAGTGTCAAAATGGAAATTTTGAACCGACTTTCCACGCGATAGAAGAAAAACCAGTCAACGAAGGGAAAAGACGTCTTGTCACGTGATCCATAAAGCTTATAATTCAATAGGTAATTTATTGATCGAAAAATAGAAAATTCAATTAGATTTTAAATCACTTACATGAGGCTTTGCTTTTTTTTGAGCCGAGCAGTTAAGATCAGCCTTTTGTGATTTGAAGCTAACTGGAACTGCTCCATTGATTCCATTCTCAGATTCGTCGGCGGAATCAACGTAATTGGGATCATTTGGATTATGAACGATTTCCAAAATGTCTGTGTGTCAGAACCAATGCTGCATAGAAATTAACATCGAATACAGATTGTTCGTTTAATGATGTTGTAAGACAGTCTAGTAATATTAAGACTTTCTTAAATATTTCATTAAATGTCTGACCAGTCCCAATTTCAGTTTATTCTTTAGGTCAAATGAATTGGTTATTTTGAAGATCCCGCACCGCGAAAATAATTTTCAATTATCGTAGTTTTCACTAGTAAATTCCATTCTAAGCGTTTTGTGGTAGTTTTGACTAGTTAATTGCATTCTGAGAGTAATATACGTAATGCATGCAAAAAATTAATTATAAATATTTATTTTGCTCCGTTTTTTTTTCGTATTAAACGATTTTTCTTTCGTGTTAAGAAAAACAAAATGCATCAAATTGCATAGTATACTGTTCGGACTGCAAGGCCAATCCGTGTTAACCAATTTTTCATGCCAAGAGTTTTCGTGGTAAACGTATTTCCCTATACATATGCGTGTGTCTTTAAGGGTTTTGATTTAATTTTTCTCAATATTTTTTTCATTTACTTTAAATTATGAACTTTCTTGCATTTTCTTATTGATATACTTGTGACAGATATCAGTATAATTATTTATGTAAATGTATTCCAGTTTCAAAGCTTCTGTAATCCAGAATTTTTATAATCCGGAATCGCCATAGTTGCGATGATTCAGGATTAAAGAAGTTATACTGTATATATATATATGTATACATTTTTTTTTCATTAGAAAAAGAATGGCAATAGAAATGTGAGTTGATAGGAAATCAAATTGGTGCTTTTCCTAATAAGGATGCCAATATTATCTTTGCTTCAAAATTATTATTTAAAAGTATTCCATGGCTAAGTGGGGTGATCTTTTTATTTCCCTTTGTGAAATGCTGTATTTTGATATTTCTTATACATAATTTTTTTTAAGAATTACATTTTTTTTTGGCATGAAATAAAAGTTTACTTTATAAGAAAAATCTAATGCAATCTTCAGTATTTAGATAATAATTTAAGGACAATAAAGTGTAATCGAACTGTTTAAAAAATATTGAAAAATCATGATTTTGCATAAGATACATTTGAATGCTGGTTAGTGGGCTTGCATGTAACTTTCTGAAATGCATTTTTCTTGGTTAACAATTATATCGGCCTCATAGCATATTTTTTTTTTCTTATTTATATAATCTATGTATTATTATCTTGCTATTTAGTTTATATATATGTTTTATTATTTCAGCGGCCTTTTCTGTAAATATTTAAATTTGTTGTAACAGTAGTGTTTTGAAATTTCATTTTTAATTTATTTGGCCATTGTACATATATATAAATTACTTTTCTCAGTATACAAGTAGTATTTTAAGAGTAGTATTTTAAGTATGCATATTAAACTATCTCTTTTGCGGCTCAGTATTTAAATTAATCTCAGTTATAAATGTACAAAAGTAACAAACATACAACAGTAAGAAAAAATACCAGTATAAAACTTACAAAATAAAAACAAAATAAAACAAAATATAAAACATAAAACAAAAATAAAAAACACAAAGTACACATATTTAAAATTTACAAATTAAAATCAAATATAACAAATAAAAATAACACAAATTTAAAACAAATAAAACAAAATGCAAATAAAAACAAACAAAAACCATAACTAAAATAAAACAATAGAAGTTCGTAGCTAAAAACTCCGCGTAAACAATTTGCGTTTGCACGACAGGCTTCCGATAAAACGCGTATTTTTCCAATTCCTCATTCACAGCTTCTCCCTCGTTATAAACAAATGCGATGCAGATTTCTTCGGTACAAATCAGCCTCCTGTTCCCTAGCTCTTTCACTGTCCCTCAACATCTAATAGTTCTAATAGTGGCGATTGTGGCTTCATCATTCCCAGGCATCCTTCGTTGGCAGCACAGCCCAATGACATCGGGCTAGAAATACAGCAGCATTCTTCCTTGTTTTGGCTTCATGACAGCCCATTAACATCGGGCTCAAAAGTAACATCCCCAGTCTTTATTTCTCTTCCTTCTTTAGCATGCCCAATGTCATCGGGCTTTAAAAAAGGCAGCAACGGTCTTCCATTATTTTGGCATTCCACATTTTTTGCAATATTATATATAATTTTTCTTTTTTTAGGGCGGATGGGTACATTAAATCGATTTTTCATAGTTCACTTGTTTTTATGAAAAATCGATTATCATAATATATATATATATTTTAAATAAAGCAATTTCGGTATATTTTTTGCTTTAATTGTTAAGGGGGTATATTAGGGACAAAATATAAAGCTATATTTAGCTTCGTGCGCGTGTAAAAAGCAGAGCTGGTCAACTCATCATCTTTTCCTAATAGAAGTCAAATTTTAAGGATATCAACAAAGTTCAGTGTCTATTCAAATTAACCGCTGTTTAAGATAGAGAGATTATAAAAACTGCTATGTTAATATGAAATAAATAGTGGTGTTACAATTGCATATTTAGTGGAAATATATTAATAAACTCATTCTCCTAGCACTGAACTTTCCATTTTCATTAAAATTAAGAATTAATTTGCAATACCCATGAAATTATTCAGAATGTAGATTGAACTAAAATAAACTAAAATAACATTTTTCAGATAATTTTTTTCCATGATTTCTGATTTATTTAATTTTTTTTTATTGTCATGAACATGGTGCGACATTTATCAGACAGTTATAACAATTTATTAATGCAATCAGTTGATCATCTCTGCTTTAGGGGGGCCCTCTCGACGAGGCTCCGCCTTACCGTTGGCGAGAGGGTTTAAGTGTGCCACTTCAACTTATATGTATATGACATAGTTTTAAAAAGACAGAATAGTGAAAAAACATCTATTACTTTCCTATATTTCTCATGTCAAAGGAAAAACTTAGTTTTAAAATGTATGGAATAGTGAATTGTTTTGCTATTTACTGTACAATAATATAGATAAATTAGAAATGAACTTGTAATAGAAAACAATTAGTCATGAAATAGACTTTTATCAACAGATGATGTAATAAATTTTGATGAGTGGTAGATTGTCAATCGACAAAGAACAATTAAAGCAGCAGTTGCAATTCAGACCATTTGGCTCAATAGAAAAGAAGTGGCACACGAACTAAGAGAGCCTCAAAAATTAAAATTAACTGAGTATAGTTTTATCTTAAGTATTAAAGATGGACAGTATTTAAAATATTTTAGCATATATAAAAATATTATTGTTTATATAGCTTTTTGATTAACAGTAGATTAACAGAAACCCTTTGTAATTTTGAAATGTATCACTTTTCAGTCTTTCAAAAAGCTGAAAAATAATATTTATGAATGCATATTCAAATGGCAATAAAAATAAAATTACTAAAATTTTCGTTAGATAAAAACCATCATTAAAAAAAATAGGTTTTTGGGAAGATATACGAGAGTCTTGAAGGATAATTCTAAATGAGTTGCACAGGTTGGGTTGGCAGTATTTTTCTGTTGTTTTCTACTTATTATTTATCGATTTATTTATTTGGACATCTCATTTATTTTTTTCGCCTTTTTATTTCTATTCACAGTGATATTCACCACATTTTAAATGGAAAATTACCATTTTTAAAATTTTTAGCAAGCATGTGTTTCACAATGCGAGAAGCTATATTTTTTTTTTTTTTGATTCTCAGAAAACATTACTTCACTGAAATTTGGCTACTGTTATAAAGTCAAATTATTCTTGTTAAAAATGTTATCGTGGCTACGCTGGCATCATCCATAACTGGACTACCATTTACTTCCTTTAAAATGAATGAGTCACTTAAAATGAACTTCAGAAAACATGAAAATTCATAAATTCTTAGTATCATAACTAAACAACGTTTTATCAAGCAAAATTTGAATTTTTAACTAGGAAAACAACTAAGAATGTAGATTCATTTTAGAAAACCTCAAAATCATTATTTCCTTTAGAAATGAAACCGTACAAATTTAAAAAGGAGAATGTAATAAATTTAAGTAATCGAAAAACGGGAAGAAATGGGCTCGGTGTCCTATCAGTTTATCACTATCCATGCACCGGTAAAATTACAGCCAAAATTACTCGCATCAATCACCAAATCGAGAAAAAATTAGCTGAAATGCGACGTTGAATTTGCCATTTCCGTACTGCAAAGAATCGTTGGTCAATCATCAATTTTTTTCTAGCGGTTACAGTCAAAATCTCATAGCAATTTACCGCTAAAAAATGTTTGAAGCATTTTTTAGGAGACATTTAGAATGTACTTATTTTAATTGTTTTTTGTAGCGTTTAGTACAATTTCTATTTTCTAAGCAATGACTAAAAATTATAGTATTTTAGAAGACATTGAAAAAAAGTCCTTCCGGCAGTGCCGAGAGGAAGAGGTAGCTTTCATATACTTATTTATTTATTTTAAATTAAGTTATATTATTCAAATATACGAAGCTCGAATTAGTGGAACACGATTATATAAAATTGAAAACTAATTTTTGTCAATACTGAATATTAATAAGAATTTTCAGAAATTTGTCATCTTTTATTCAACCTGGTTTTATTTTAAGCGATTTATAGGGTCGCCAAATTCTACGATATCCATTTTAAAGCAACATGATGGATAAAACAAATGAATGAGATTGGTCGAAATCTTAATTCATGTGAACATGCGCACTCACATCGAAATCGATTAATATATACGAGTGCTGTCGCGGGCAAATTAATTTTTTTTTAAAAATGTCACCCACATTAGAAATTCAAACTGCTATATCCCAGGCATTTTTCAAGGTAAAGACAAAGCAAAAAATGCTCCGGAATTCATTATTAAGATAAATAGTTTAGAAAGAACCTTTTTTCAATTTCTAATTTTTTGTTTGTACATCATTATACATTTAAAAAGATTTTTGACAAACTTAAATGGCCGCCATTTTGAAACCAAGATGGAAGATAAAGTTGGCCCATGAACTCGGTCAAGACATTAATATGTACCACGTACAAACGGTGTTATATCGAAATCAGTTTATAAATATGCGTATTATTGCGTGACAAATTTCAGACCGTTTCAAAATGTCAATCACACTGGAAATTGAAAGTGCTAAAACTCATCAGCCATTTTTCAAGATATAGATGAAACAAAAAAAGCTCTGGAATCTTTGTATCAAGGTCAAAACACAAAAGAAAAATCTTTTTTTACGTCTTACTTTTTTGCACCTAATTTTAAAATTTAAATTAAAGAAAAAATTAATATTCCGCCATTTTGAAACAAGACGGCGGTTGGAATTGGCCAATGAACTCGGTCCAGGCATCGGTATGCACTATCTACGCACCAAGTTTCATCCAAATCGGTATGTAAATACGCGTGTTATCACGTGACGAATACCAGATCATTTCAAAATGTGAGCAACGCTTAAAATTAAATGTGCTATAACTCAGCCATTTTTTAAAACACAGAAGAAACAAAAAATGCTTTGGCATCTTTGTATCAAGATCAAATGCATAAAAGATTTTTTTTTTCAATTTCTCACTTTCTTGTACCTAATTTTAAATTTTAAATTTAAAAAAAAAAATTAAATGGCCGCCATTTTTAATCAAGACGGATGGCACTGGCGAACGAACTCGGTCCAGGCTTCATTATGTACTATGTTGACACCAAGTTACATTCAAATCGATTTATAAATACGCGTGTTATCGTGACAAAAATCAGATCGTTTCAAAATGTCAGCCATAATAAAAATTCAAAGTGCTATAACTCAATCATTTTTTAAGATATAGACAAAGTAAAAAGTATTCTGCAATCGGTGTTTTAAGATCTAACACATAAAAGAAAAATATTTTTCAACTTTTAATTCTTTCGCATTTAATTTTAAATTTTAATTTTTTTTAAATTTTTAAATGGCCGCCATTTTAAAACAAGATGGCGGATGATGCTGGCCAACGAACTCGGTCGAGATATTTGTATGTCCTATGTACATACCAAGTTTCATTCAAATCGGTTCATAAATACGTTAGTTATAGCATGACAAAAATCATATATATATATATATATATATATATGTATGGTTATATATATACTAGCTGACCCGCCTGGCGTTGCCCGGGTTCGTAATAATAATCTTAAACGAACTTGAAATTTTTATGATTTTATCTTTAACTCGAAATATGTGTAAATACACTATAAAAAACTTGACCCTTTTGCTGATCGTCACTCCACCGCTTTTATAGAAAATGATTACTTCAGCCTATTATGGAGCATTCTCATAGGTCAAAAGAGAGATATTCTGTAAAAGCGGGGGAGTGATGATACAGCAAAAGGGTAAAATTTTTTACAGTGTATATTATATTAGATACGTGCCCCCTGCCTGTGTCAAAAATTGGTTAAAAAAAGTAATATTTAGCTGCAAAAGTACCCAAAATGATTGCAATGGGAAACGCAGGAGGGAATATGTGCCCAACGATTGCGTGATTTTCGTGTTAAACTGTTGACATTTGTCCTTAAAATTACTGTTAATTGACTTAACTAAATGCTTTTTTCACATAGATATCCCAAGTGAAATATTTTGAATTTCAAACTAATTATATCACTCTTAAATCCGACTATACCGTGAATGAAATCGATTCTCGATGATTAGCTAAAAGTTAAGTATATAGTATTATAATTTCAAAGCCATTTTACAAAAATAGGTGCATATTTTTTATCAAACATGTGTAATGTTCATTCTGTGTACAAAATCCTAACCGTAACCTAATTGTATTGTAATCATAACTTCTTTGTAACTTAGCTCTATCTTACCAGTAACCTAACTGTAACTTAAATATACCATAAATGTAACCTGGCCGTCACCTTATCATAATTTACTCATAATGTAACCACAACCTAACCGCAACTTAACCTTAACCTAACTGTAACTTAACCATGACCTAACTGTAACTTAACTGGGAAATAAATATAACATAAGGCTCACCGGAATGTAATTGCAACCGAACTGTTACCTAACCGTAACCAAGTTCTAATTTAACGCTAACTATAAACGAAATATTTTAACCATCTTGCGCTAAGTACTTAGTTTCACTTCCCACTGCTACGGAGCGCATTATGTTTTGTAGAACATCCGAATTTTAGGTTCGGATTGGATTCATGTTAATGGAAATTATTTTGTCTTCTCCGGATACGGTCATGGTTGTTTGGAATATTTTTGTTCAGTTTAGATTCGGTTCAATTCAGATTTCGTGGGGTTTTTTTCCTTCAAATGAGATTTTTAAGTTCGGTTCTGGTTGTACTTCTATGGAAATTAATTTACCTAGTTCCATTGAGGTTATACTTCACTGAAATATTTTTGTTAGGTTCAGATTAGGTTTGGTTCAAATTTCGGAATTTATTTTTTTTTACAATTTTTCTGGTTCGGATTGGATTCATGTTAATGGAAATTATTTTGTCTTCTCCGGATACGGTCATGGTTGTTTGGAATATTTTTGTTCAGTTTAGATTCGGTTCAATTCAGATTTCGTGGGTTTTTTTTCCTTCAAATGAGATTTTTAAGTTCGGTTCTGGTTGTACTTCTATGGAAATTAATTTACCTAGTTCCATTGAGGTTATACTTCACTGAAATATTTTTGTTAGGTTCAGATTAGGTTTGGTTCAAATTTCGGAATTTATTTTTTTTTACAATTTTTCTGGTTCGGATTGGGTTTATGCCCATGGAAATTATATTGTCTTGTTCGTATCTAGTTATAGTTATTTGGAATATTTTCGTCGGATTCAGATTTGGTTCGATTCAGATTTCAGGTATTTTTTCAAATTGATTTTTAAGGTTCTGGTCGGATTCATATCCAGAGAAATTATTTTGTCTTGCTCGGGTCCTGTTTTGGGTCTTTGGAATATTTTTTCGGGTTCAGATGTCATTCAATTCAGATTTCGGTTTTTTAATGGAATTTTTTGGTTCAGGTTGGGTTGACCATCAACGGAAATTATTCTGCATTGTTTGAATAAGGATATGCTTCTCTGGAATATTTTTGTCAGATTCAGATTTAGTTCAGTTTTTTAGGTTCTGATTGGGTTCATGTTCATGGAAATTTTTTGTCTTGTTCAGATCCGGGTATGGTTCTGTCGAATATTTTTGTCAGGTTCATATTTGGTTCGATTCTAATTTCAGGTATTTTTTTTCAAATGGAATTTTAGGTTCGGATCGGGTTCATGTCCACGGAAATTATTTTCTCTTATTCGAATCCGGTTATGGTTCCTTCGAATATTTTTATCGGTTTCGGATGTAGTTTGCATAAAATTTCAGGTTTTTTTTCAAATGGAATTTTTTTGGTTCGAATCAGGTTTATGTTCACGGAAATTATTTTGTCTTACTCTTATCGGGTTATAGTTCTTTGGAATATTTTTATCGATTTCAGGTTTCGTTCTGGTCATTTTTCGAATTTTTTCAAAGAAAATTTTTAGGTTCGGGTCGGGTTGCATATACACGAACATTATTTTTCCTTGATCGGATTGGGGTATGCTTCATTTGAATATTTTTGTGGGATTCAGATTTGATTCGGGTCAGATATCAAATACATAGTTTCTTTCAAATGGAATTTTTAGGTTCGGGTCGGGTTTATGCTCATGGAATTTTTGTCTTGCTTGGATCGGAGTATAGTCTGTTTTTTTCTGGTTGGGATCGGGTTATGTGTTAATACGCCTAAACATTATGTTTTGCTACAATGCTTTTAGTGACTATTTTTTATGTATAATTTATTTTGCTATTTGATAATTTATTACTGTGTATGAATCGTTTGCACGTCGAACAATCGTACATCAAACAGCCATTTCATTTTTTTCTTAAAAACAAATTAAACTCTTAATAAAATTTTAACTTAAATAAAATGCATTCAAATTTAAACAATGATTTAAAAAAACTGCTATAAAAGCCTCATATATATATATACATATATTTACTGCATTATATAGCTAACCACACATACATTCTAATGTACGAAGTGCCAACGATTTGACGTAACAGCTGTGTTCAAAAATCCTAAGTTAAACAGACATTTTGCCAGTCTTTAAATTTTAAAGGACTTTGGGGGAAAAAAACCAGTCACTTTTGAAATGTCAAAATCTGAAATTGGTTTCTTTCATAGAATAAAAAGAAATTAATAGAATGCAAATATTATCTCTGCAGGTGATGCTAAAAATGTAACCTTACATTAAGTCCAATTAAGTACCAACGAAAGTACGTGCTTTGACACGCCTATCAATTGAAACAGGTTTAAACCCGTGTTGTTTTGCTCTTGTTTCTTAAAAAGAACTAATCTTTCGCTTCACCGATAAAAATTTATTAATTATTTTATCAAATGTGTTTTAAATATCAATATAGAAAGTTATTTTAACGTTTTTCTTGAAAATATAACATTCTTTTGTTAATACATTAAAATCGTCTGCAGTCAGAAATCTATATTTTAGATTAATATTTATTACTTAAGTTTTCATACATGATTTTAAAAGAATTAATTTGATATTTAATTATTGCTAATTTTCCAATTTCCTTCATTTTAAAAGCGAACATTTATTTTAATAAATAATAATAGAACAAAGACCATTTTAAAAATTTGCTATTTCCTCTTAAAATATGCTTCAATTGGAATTCATTTCTTTCAATTCGTCTTATAATACAAAATCCCTTCCACGTCCTTTTGTTTGGCACATTAAAATTTGAGCGATAAATAGTTTCATATTGCAAAACTTTTTTGAGGCTTACTTCACCTCCACTTATCTCATTCCTCTATGGGTTTCTTTAATTCTGTCTCAGCTTTTTTATTACTTCTGCGAAAGTTTTTACGCAACCAACCAACCGTAAAAAAAACGAAAGAGAAAATAATTGGAAAAAGATGATTTTTTATGAGAGTGACCTCTTGATTTTAATTAATTACTCAGTTAATAATTGGAATTTCGAAATTCTGAAGCTCAGGTGCATCAGGAGAGATTTAGGGCTACTCTCAAAAAAATTTTGAGCTTCGTACATGCTGTAGATTTTACTAGCCATCACAGACACACACACAGACACACAGACAGAGCGTTTTGTTCTTTTATTAGTATAGATATATATGTTACAGGCCAAACCCGATTTTAGGCCAAACTAGATTGGCCTAGGCCAAACCGGTCTATCCTAACGTCCATCGGATAAACTAGTTTTTCCTAGGCCAAACCGGTCTATCCTAACACCCATCGGATAAACTAGTTTTTTCTAGGCCAAACCGGTCTATCCTAACGCCCATCGGATAAACTAGTTTTTCCTAGGCCAAACTAGTCTATCCTAAAGCCCATAGGACAAACTAGATGTTCCTAGGCCAAACTAGTTTGGCCTAACTCTTATAGGATAATCTAGTTTAGACTGCTGTTTATTGGTCTGAACTAGTTTATCCTAGGCCAATTCAATCTGGCGTGGTTTTATTGAATTCAATGACCGCCTCAACGCCAACATTCTTGTTTGTCCTAGGCTGATCTAGTTTATCCTAGGCCAATGTAGTTTTACGTGTTTTTAGCTCACGGGCGTCAAAGCCAGAGAAATAATGGACTCACAGGTTCTATATGTATGTATGTACGCATGTATGTACGTATGTGCGTACGCATGTACGTAACACGATAACTCTTGATAGATATATCCGATTTGGTTCAAATTTTGGATGTAGGTTCATTCTGATAAGGTACTCTTCTGATTAATTTTGGGAATTCATTGGGTAGGAATAAAGGGGGGCAAACGGGAGGCTAATCCTTCACCTTTAATTTAGAGAAATGGATTTATCATGCAGAATTATCAGTTTTCATTTTAAATATAGGATCATTGTGACAAGGCGCCTCCGTGATTAGTTGTGGATGTTTATTGTTTAAGTCTAAATTTTAGACTTAAACAACAAAAATCCTCAACTCTAAAAGGAAGGGAAATGTAGGTGACACAACATAATTTAGAGGCCTGGCGGCCTAGTCAGGCGGGGCCCTGGCCTGGAAATTCCGGCCCGTGCAAACCTCTGACAGTATTCTACGACCCTTCGAATAAAATACATTATATAAGGGTGATAACAAAACCACTTTGCACAAGGTTAGCTATGGAGCAGTAGTCTGGATCAATATTAAAAAGAATATCGCCCAATTAAAGTGATGGCTTTGCATTCACAGGCTGTTTACGTACATGCGTACGCACATATATACATACATGCGTACATACATACAGAACATGTGAGCCCATTATTTCTCTGGCTTTGACGCCCGTGAGCTAAAAACACATAAAACTACATTGGCCTAGGATAAACTAGATCAGCCTAGGACAAACAAGAATGTTGGCGTTGAGGCGGTCATTGAATTCAATAAAACCACGCCAAATTGAATTGGCCTAGGATAAACTAGTTCAGACCAATAAACAGCAGTCTAAACTAGATTATCCTATAAGAGTTAGGCCAAACTAGTTTGGCCTAGGAAAATCTAGTTTGTCCAATGGGCCTTAGGATAGACTAGTTTGGCCTAGGAAAAACTAGTTTATCCGATGGGCGTTAGGATAAACCGGTTTGGCCTAGGTAAATCTAGTTTATGCGATGGGCCTTAGGATAGACCGGTTTGGCCTAGGAAAAAGTAGTTTATCCGATGGGCGTTAGGATAGACCGGTTTGGCCTAGGCCAATCTAGTTTGGCCTAAAATCGGGTTTGGCCTGTAACATATATATGTCAACATTTGAACGGAGGGTGATTTTGGGGTCTGGGGGTCATGATCGGCGAAAATATACCAAAATTTTCTGGAAGTGCTTTCCTCCGGACGGCTGCAATAGGTAACTTTTTACTTTTTGTAATGAAAGCTACCTAAAAATGATACAATAAGGATATATTTTTCAGCGTTTCACGCCAAATCTATTTTGCTAACATTTTTTTTTCATTTGACTACTGTTTTATATCTCTTATTCGCAAAATCGCTCTTGCTGCTCAAGAGGCAGCGAGAACCCTGGACGCTAGTAATATTTTACCAAAAGAGTCTAATATTTTTATAGCAATACATTATTTTTCTTTTAGTTATATGACATATAATTCCTGAAACAGCGTTGCCTTTTTTCAATCAATTTTAGCGTCGATGATTTTGGAATATATAATAAATTAAACGGTGTTCTGATGAAACTGCTGATCAATTTCACCAAAAGTAGGAAAATGTGTGAGAGAAGAGCTCTGTCATTGCAACATCTCACATCACCCTACAAAATGAAATGAATGGTAGCCCAATTACGGATGATGCCAGTGTAGCCATGATAACATCTCTATAATAAGGATAATTTACTTTATAATATCCTGTGTAATGCTTCAATGGCAGCACTCCTTCAGACGGTATACCAGATGATTTTTTCCCCCTGAATATCAAAATTATCGACGCTAAAATTGGTTTAGAAAATGTAACGCTGTTTCCTGAACTAACATCAAAAATAAAAATCCGTTCCATGTACGTATGCATAAATGGATAAGTTTGATAAATTTAACCGTAACTTTTAAAATATCGAATATATGAACAATATTATATACACAGGAGACGGTATACACACATAGTGATTATATACAGGGGGATTCAAAAAAGTTGGAAAAAAATTTAACAGGTGATAATGAACATCCAAACAAACATTTTGTATCAAAGAATGCATGGTCGAAAACTAAACGTAAAAAAGTTAAAGGGCGCCAAAAGTTATGTTCTTATACGAGGCAAAAACCCACAATGAACGATTAAGTTAAGTTACGAAAACAAACTTAATGGCATTTGATAACAATAAGTGCTCAAAACAGAAAGCTGCATTCCTGTTGCGAGTTACCGCGCTGCGAGTAATAATTGCATGTTATGGGAAGAAGAAGAGCTGGTTTTTCAAATTTTCGTTAAATTTCATAGATAAAAGCTCCTGATACGAGAGTGCAATTGTCAATCTCTGTAGTAACGCATCTGAAGATGTTGAAAAAGCCGATATGCATTTTGTTTACGGAGCTGCAAATGGAAGTAGCGTAGAAGCTCAACGGTTGTACGGAGAGCGATTTCCTAACAGACGGTTGCCCAATCCGAAAACATTTGGACGCTTGCATCGACAGTTGTGCGAGACGGGTTCCTTTCTTGCATCCCGTTTGGATGCAGGTCGTCCAAAGAGGGATGTTATGGTGGAAGAAGCCATTTTGGATATGGTGGCTGATGAGCCAAGTACAAGTACACGAGCCGTGAGTAGAGGATTACAGATATCGCAATCCAGAACATGGCGAGTACTCCATGATGAACGTTTGCACCCTTATCATGTTCAACGAGTCCAGGCACTGAGGCAAAGCGATTATCCTCGTCGCGTGGAGTTTGCCCGCTGGTTTTTGCAGCAGAATGCTGTAAAACTAAATTTTATTTCAACAGTTCTTTTTACGGATGAATGTGCCTTCACGCGTGATGGTGCATTTAACATCCACTATCAGCATGTATGGGCAGAAGTAAATCCGCATGCCACTTATCCACATTCGCATCAGCAACGTTTTTCTATAAATGTTTGGGCAGGAATAATCGGCGACCACTTACTCGGCCCTTATCTTCTGCCAAAACACCTTGGTGGGAATGACTACCTCGAAATTCTGCAACAGGTGCTACCAGACATGTTGAACGAAGTTCGTTCACACATCCGGCAGGTAATGTGGTTTCAACAAGATGGAGCACCAGCTCATAACGCACGAGCAGTGCGAAACTATCTGGACGTAGCCTTTCCAAACAAATGGATTGCGCGAGGTGGTCCTGTAGCTTGGCCGCCGCGCTCGCACTTGGCGCATACATACATAGTTTTTTTATTGAATCTTTTTGTAAATAGTACTATTATAAATAACATGTTTTATAGTAATAATACAGAGAAACTGATAAAGTGAAAATATACTATATCGAGTTGAACACAAAGTTCATTTTGACCAAGCTAAGCTCCTGCCAGTTATTCTAATACAACAATAAAATTTTGGCAGCAAATATTTTGCTTTTCAAAATATAAAAAAATATTCAGTTTTTATCCAAAAATTTAAATGAAAAGAATAAAAAATGCTCTGGTGAGCAACAAAAAATGTTAATATGTTTTTAAGTATGAAAAAGTGTTTGACAAGTGCTTCTAATTGAGCATGAGAAAGGACAAGGGGTCCCTTCTTGACTGCAGCTCACTGTCAATGCCAAATTTGAAAAAATCATATTGCGCTTTTTCCATATTAGAAAAAAAATTGCGTAAAACTTTCCGTCGTTTTTTTTTAGTAAAATTTTCAATCTTGCTTTACATGTGAACTGCGCTGTTGACTCCGCACTGCAAACTACACTGTTTACTTTGCTTTGCAACTGCAATACAAATCAGTTTTCTGTGCAGTTCTATGCTGCGGATATTCTTGGTGGCATTGCATGAGTATGATACGCCACAGGAACTAAGGTTTTTGGAACTATTTCGCCTTCCATTCATGTTTAATTACGCTGCGTTTTTTTCTGGCTGTCTTTGAGCTACACATTTTTTTTTTTTGTAATTGTGACTAATTTCTTTTATACGGAAAAAGCGCAAATATGATTTTTTCAAATTTAGCATTGACAATGAGCTGCAGCCAAGAAGGGACCCCTTGTCCTTTCTCATGCTCAATTACAAGCACTTGTCAAACACTTTTTCATACTTAAAAACATATTAACCTTTTTTGTTGCTCACCAGAGCATTTTTTATACTTGTATATATATATATATATATATATATATATATATATATATATATATATATATATATATATATGTGTGTGTGTGTGTAACGTTGCCGAAATCTGTGCGCTTACTAACATTTTATTTGTACACTCTACAAGAAAAGATGTAAATCTACAGAAATCTTTAACTTTACAAACGACTCTGCTAAATTACAGTTATCTTACTATAATTTCATCTGTAACTTAGGTTGCAGATACATAAAAAATTCTAGGAATCCTAGTTTCCTAAAAAATTCTTCGTAACATTACAGATTTTTACACTGTTAAAAATTTCTGTAAAATAATGATGCGTTGAATGTATATTAGACATTCACTTTACCATTTCTCTAGAAAATTGAAGAAGCACCGTTAATCTGCAATGATATCAAACGACCAGCGGTAAAAAAATCCTCTTTTAGCAATTTCACTTGAATACGGTGAAAGAAGCATAAAATTACATCCCATGCAGACTTGTGATTGGTCAATCTCGTCTCGGGAACAGCGCTAAAACCAACGAGATGGATTTATACCTTGCTCGCTAAAACTATCCGTTTCTCTTAATCTAGATTCACGAATGGCAACATATCAGTGTTTGTTTGGGCTTTGGCGGGCAAGGATGAATAGCGTCAAAGCCTCCCTAAAGGTGCGTTTTCACGGGCCGCTCTAACGACCTAAAAAACCTTAGCTTACCCAAAACCTAACCTAAGAGCGTTTTCACTGGTTACAGATAAACCCTTAGGCCAACCAATCAAAGGCAAGTTTCTACTGCGCAAGCGTCTACTTTACGGCTTTAACAACCTACAGAGACAGACCGATCAGCCGTCAATTAATTATAAACAAATAACTTTTTGTTGCTCTTGTCATGATAATAATAAATATTTTGTACAAAACATTATACAAAATTTTGAATGTTTTTCCTAGTAATGGTCCTTAAATAATATCCCACAAATCATTGTTTATCCCAGCTTTTAATTGAAAATAAATAAAATTAATCAATTGCTATGAGTTATGTATATTTAAAAACAAAGAAGTAATTTTTCATTTGTAAAATACAGTGATAAATAAAACACTTTGTATAGGTTGTTATGTACATTCTAATTAAATATATGTCAGTTGATTTTCACATTATAAGTGCATTGTGACATTAGAAAAGTTAACAAAATGTATAGGGCCTGCCCTGGATAAATATTTAATTTTATAACTTATTTGCACTTTATAAAAAATAATCTACTTGTATGATGACAGGAAGAACTTTTTAAACTGAATAACATAAAATTACATATTAGAGGCAAACCATTTGATTGGTGATGATACCATGAAGGCATAAATTTTTTTAAACCATTGTTGATATTTGAATATAATTATTTATCACACATTAAGGTGTAATAGTGATCGATTACAAATTTAACGTGGCTTTTTAATTCCTTTTTAAATAAGTTAATTAGAATCATTTTTGTTAAATAAATCACAAATAAAACTTTAAGACAAGACATTGTAAAAATTTGGATGCTCAGGCCCACTTAGGAAGTGATATACATGCTGTTATTTGTGAATTGTTTTTAATAAATTAAAAGAAAAATTGATATTTAAGAATGTTTATTTATTTTTTTAATATGGAATTTTTTTTCTATTTTAGCTTTTTACAAAAGTTCAAGCTACTAACATTTCATTATAATTAATAAAACATTTAGAGAAACAAAATTCCTAATAATGTTCATCTGTGTAACAAAAAAAAAGAGAGAGAGAGAAGAAATAGCAAAATTAAAGGAAAAAATATCTGTGAAAATACACCTTTAAAACTTCCATAAAATATTATAAATTAAAAACCTTTATTTATATTGGAGCACAAAGGAATCTATTTTAGAAATTAATGGTGGAACTAAAGACCTATAAACTCATACAACTGTATGCCTATGTGAAACCTACATTTAGATACACTGGCAGCTTCTCTTATCATACTATCACTACAATGTAAAATTATCGAAAGTAGTTCATCTACTTTTTGTGATTCCCACTTACAGCAGTAAAAAAAAATCCATTGTGCATAGATGTATATACTATTAATTTTATATACTTTATTTGTATATAGCAAGATAAGTAGCTTCTTTTCATCAAATTAATAATATAAATATTCAAAATTTTCTTGGATATATGAAAATGGTGAATAGATTGTCAGAAAATCATAGGTGTAACTAAAACTGTTTTCTGTTACGTGCACAGCCCCCCCCCCCCCCCCAAGTTCTTTAGGTGCATTCAAAGTCATTTTATTAGCTTCATTTTACAAAAAACTGATATTTCAATCGTCTTTTCTTTTCCAAGCATTTTGTGGTTATCAACAAAAGAAAGAGGTGGAGATTGATGTGTCAACAACATCGATAAAAAATTGTAAAATATCAAATGAACCACCTGGCCACATAAAAGCTTTCAATGTCAAGAGTTTTGTTTGGACCTTTAAGATCCAAACTGAATATCTTTCTTGATTATGAAACTTTTCATCTTTTATGACTTTTGTCAGATGTTTGTTATGACTTTTGTCAGATGTCTAGAAGTCACACTATACCAGTGAACTTTGATGACATATCCATCTCCACTTTTTTCTTTTGCTGATGACCGCAGATCACTTGTAAAAGAAATACCAGTCGAAATTCATAGTGTTTTGTTAGATAAGCAAATAAAATGAACTCCATATTGTTTAAAAACCCATGTAATAATTTTTTTAACTTTCTTTTCCAAGCTTTCTGCAGTCATTAACAAAACAAATAAATGGAAATGAACTTGTTGATAAAAACATCCTAGTCACTTCTGATATCTTATGAAAATCATAAAACAGGAAAGAAATTTCCATACCACATCAATTGTTACAGTGAAAAGAAAAGTAGTTTGGATCCAAACAGGCTAGTTTTCTTTTTTGTTGTAATGTATAGAATTGAACAGCATAACATACTCACAACAAAAGCTCGGTGCATCACCATAAAATATTTTTATGCGAAGGTTACTCTACGATAAAACATTTCTCATTTTCCTCTTTATTTAACCCTTTAAGTGGCCTAACTGGAGTTTTCCACTGCGTAACTTTCAGAAACGATGGCTGATTTAATATAAAATCAATATTTAAATTAATTTTTTGAAGCGAATAAGATAAATAAATATATAAGTTTGTCAAATAAAAATTTTCATACCAATACCTTTTATAAGTACTATTTTATGAATTGTTAAACATGAATTGAATATTTTGCAGCATGCCGCTTAAAAGGTTAAAATTCACTGGATTCATCAACACTGAAATATTTCTATAATTATGCAATAAAATCTCAAACGTTTACATGTATAAAATTCTTAAAATTAAATAACTTTTAAATTGCGATGGTGAGATATCGTTGAAACAAGCTGACATATTGTTAAAAATAGTGTGTAAAATTTTCAAAAAAGACATATCAAAAGTAATTTTTTTTTAAATCAATCCTTAAATTTTAATGGTACAGGAAAGTGAGAAAGAATGGAATACTTTTTTACAAACATAAGAAAACCAACTTTATTTGTCCAAAAAAAAAAAAAAAACACTTTCTAATATCTTTGAACAATATAGAAACATAATTTGCAGAAACAATTTTTCAATTAAAGAAAAGAGTTTCAAAATGTCTCCCATACATTCCTACTAATAGAGAAAAAAATGCATGGCATGGGACAGCTATAAAACAAAACAATACGAAACAAATAATGACTAGGTATACAGTCTAAAAAACTTACAGATTGATAATGTCTGTGCCACAGTATCAAATTCCAGTATCTTCATCACAAGAAAGAAAATTCAGGAATGTCAGTCACAGATGATATTAAAAGAATCACCAGAATTTATTTTAATTTTGAAATAAATGAATGTATTATCAGTGTTATAATTGATATCTAAATTGTATATAATTGATCCTCTAAAAATATTTGCAGTAGCAATTTGAAGAAATTGAACTTGTACCATTCCTCCCTTTAGTGGCATGTCCCATTTTTTCACACTACCCTCTATTGTATGAAACTTCTTGTTTAAACAAAAATATACAGTAGACTCCCTCAAATCCGCACACCTTGGGACCAGAGGTTTTGTGGATTTCTGGTCATTATTTTGTTTACATTTTTTAAACAGTAATTTGAATGTAATTAAGAATGAAATCGAAATTACTATAAAGGCTTACAATATAAAATAATATTAAAATAAGTAATAAACTAAAATAATAAAAATTTAGACAGTTTTTAACATGATTAAAATATTAAAAGCAAAGGTCAAGTTAATAAATAATGTATGATTAAATATTTATTATAATAAGATGGATTTTTCAGGTGAAATTTGGTTTATAAAGATAAATTATTAATTCACATCAAAATCATAAAATAAGGAAGTTTGATTTCAGGTTTAGCCAGACTTAAAAACCAAAAAAGTTTAGTTAATACATAAATGTATTTGGTAAGAAGATAGTGATTAACAGTGATAACAGCAATATCTTGATTTTTTTTCAGAAATAAATTTATCCTTCCTTCGTGAAAACACATGAATTCAGTAATATTAATGAAAATTACAAATTAAAATACATATGGAATTGATATAAAATTAAAAAAGTAAAATTTTGTCCCTACATCTGAACTGGATGTTTCATTGTTTACATCTGTAAAATATGTGCGGATTTTAGGGAGTCTACTGTATTTCTATTAAACTTAGTTTAAATTATGGATAATATACAACATAACATTCGTTAGATAAAGAAACTATATAAACGGAAAGTATTAAAAGTATATGAAGGAAAGTTACTTCTGATTTTTTAATTTATTGTTTACTTTAATACAATTGTAAGCTAATGCAGATCAAAAACTTTTTACAACTGAAGGTTGTGCTACTATTAGTTCATCTAGTGTGTGACTGATGAAATGCTTAGAATACACAAGGAGAAAATCCTACTGTCCACTCTCCCATACATATTGTTGTAAAATTATGCTAAATTGTACAGTTGTAGTATGCTATTTTAAAATTTGATTGTCTCTAAAAGAATTCAGTATGAAAGAGATTTGATTAAAGAGAACATGCATAGCAAATACATTTACCTAAAATAATTTTTGCACAAACTAAAAAAACTAAAATTTTATTTTCTTTTTCAATGAAAAAATGATAAAAACAAAGTATTTGTCAAAAATATTTCTAACACATTTAAAAGGTATTTATAGGTATACACCTATTGGTCGTTTTGGCCGAATACTGATATTCGACATCCAATCACAAAATATTTAACTGGCTAAATATTCCAGCATTAAAGAGTTTAAATATATTTATATATTTTAAATCTTAAAGCAATTTTATTCTATATTTAGCACAAATACTACCATATACCTATTTCCTTTTGAAATACATAACCATATACCAACATGAAATACTTCTATTTTACAAGTAAACATTACACAACAAGGAATATATGCTTTCATTTATTATTCAAGAAGAGGATAGTCTTAAAAACTTTTAAATTAATAAAATGTTAAATTCCACAGCTTCTTATATGAATTAAAATAAATTTTAAAAACTTTTGTTTTTGAATCAAATATTTTAAAATTGAAAAGAAAAAGATATTTTTAGACTTTTGAGAAAAATTGATGGTCATATGAGTATTGATTTTTCATAAAATACTAAAGGAAGAAAAAAACCCTATTAAAAAGGTGGCAACTCAGCCAAAAGATCTTTATTGCTGCTTTTGATTTATATATTAAGTTTTCAAATGCACTTGAGAGGGTGGTTGTTTTCAAAAGTTGTAAACATAGAGTGTTCATAAAATTTTATAAAAGACTAATGAGATATAAGATAATCAAGATAAAAAATTTTTGTATTGTAAAGCAGCATCGCAATTCACTTTTCTACCAAAAATATAGTAAGAGTCAATAAAAAATATTAACTCACTGCAAGCTGAACTCAAGTTTTTGTACATAACCTTATAAATAATTAAGATTTTCATTGAGATTTTTTAACATATTAACCTTTTGTATGAAATATTTGTTTCTTAAAGTTAATTATTTGCTTAGTTGATTATATTCGATTGTTTGATAGGGTACTTTTGATCTATTTTGAATTAAATATCTCTTTGCTCAGTTAAAATAATTGTAAGTGTTAAGAAATATATGCTTACTGTAGCTCATAGGTTTTTAAATCGAAAATTAACTATACTCAAGCTTCAATACAGTTGTTAATAGTTCATGATTATGCATATTTATAAAGACATGCAATAGAATTAGTTATGTAAGAATATCTTCAGTTTGGCCCAATATTTGGCAGTATGACTTGACCAAATGGAGAGCATTTATTGTATCCTTAGTTTTTTTAAAAGATATGTACAGCATTAGTAGAAACTTACATGGGTAAAAAAGTGCATTAGAACACATTACAATGCTTATCATAAATAAACACCTCCCTCTAGTTAAACTTATGCAAAAAATATGTATGATAAATTTCCTTTTCTTACCAAGGTCCCTATAGTCAAAAAACACTTGCATTTCGAATATATATAACATTTTCGGACAAATATATGAAATAAAATATTTACACGGAAACAAAACATTTTATTAGTATTGTTACCTAAAAAAGTAAAAGTAAAATACAGTGGAGCATCGTTTATACGACGCCGAAGGGACTACTGAAAAACGTCGTATAAACGATAACGACGTATAATCGATTTTCACTTCCAAAACTAGAATTAATTTTGTTTTCACTTGATTTTAATGTTTAACGTGATGATTTGCATGAATTTGTAAATTAAACAAACCAAAATAAACGGGGGGGGGGGGGGGGGGATTAGTAAGCAATTTAAATATGCATACCTTTATTTATGTTTCACCGAAAGGTTCCTCATTTGCAGTACATCATTTCCTTTCCATTTAAAGTCAAAGATCAAAAACCTCGCGTGGCCAACTAAAAAGTCGCCAATTCTGATAACAGTTATAAGGATAGACTATTTGCAACTTAAAACATGTCGGGAAAGCTGAGCATCCCAAAAAAATAATGACCCCTCCCAGTGTAATTTGTTACACGTAAGCTGATTTTTCAGACTAATCGAACACCAGCCCACATTTTCATAATGTGGAGTGCAATTAAACACGCTTTTTGGTGTTATTCATAGCTGCTTACTGCCAACTTCCGCTCGTTCGTAAAATACACACGAAAAAAAAAAAAAAAAAAACCTATAGAAAATTTGAAAAATCGACGTATAAACGATTTTGAGCGTCGTATAAAAGATATATTTTTACATTAAAATGAATAGGAATGAATTGGGACCACGTTAGACTTCGTATAAATGTAAACGTCGTATAAGTGATCGTCGTATAAACGATGCTTTACTGTAATTTGAAAATTCCAAATGAACTTAGTATCAACATATTAATATGCTATGAAACACATCATCCACCAACACAAATTGCGAGTTGCAGCTTCAATGAAAAGTTTCCTGTGGCTTAAAAGATGTCTCAAGAGCTAGCAGGTAACATTAACAGACAGAAAATTAAATAAAAAGTCTGCCTGAAAATGTACCCTGCTGTCAAATATTCCAACTGGAGACTTCTTCTGTATCTCAGTTCCTTGACTTCTGAAGTGGCTTCATAATTCAATGTAGGTTCATAGCACTTTACTATAAATTAATATTTTGTTACTATGTTCATTTAGAATTAGCAAAAGATATTTTAAGTGTACATTTTTAGATAACAGTTTTAAAAAGTTCTTCAAACTTCAGTAAATATTTTTATTTAACACTGCAGTATGAAGGCATATGCATTGGAAATTATAAAATTAGTAAAGATATATGATGAAGTGATTCATAAAGAGAAAGACATTTTATTGATTACAAAAGTTATGAATAACATTTTGAATAAATTTTGTTGTTCGCACAATTTTAAACTACGATTTTATTGCATAATATGTATAATTATGAACTATTAACAATTGTATTGAAGCTTCAGTAATAACAATTTTCGATTTTAAAACTCAGATCAAAAGATCATACATCAAAAGTACCCTATCAAACAATCGAATATAATCAACTAAGCAAATAATTAACTTTAAGAAACAAATATTCATAAAAAAAAAAAAAAAAAAAAAAAAAAAAAAAAAAAAATACTTTTATTCTTTGCGCTGTTAACTTTCAATAAAATAACTTTGAGAACAGAGTATTATATCATCATTATTATAATGAAACGAAATCTTTGAACAAACTATATAATTAGTATATAAACATTAATGAAATGAATCTGAATGATAATCAAAAACAGATATTTATCCTGCCTTCTACAAAGATGCAACATTTAAACAATCCTTACCGTTTATTATTAAATGAAAAGACATTAATTTTAAAAATGATAAATCCAACACAGTTTAATAAAACTTACACCGTTTTTCTGCAATTACGAAATGAGATCCTAGTTTGATGAATAAACAGAGTTAATATTAAATAAATAAAAAAAGCTATTTAAAACATAAATACTACTTTTTGACATATTAACCGGCCGCCATATTAGCGAAAAGCTCTTCTCTGATTGGCTGCGCTTAGGTAATTTCTGCTTAGGTTTGAACACGAATGGAACCTAAAAAATCGCGTTCTAACTACCTAAAATCTTGTGCTTAGGTAAAGAGTTGGGAAAGTTAGCGCTTGGGTAGGCCCGTGAAAACGCACCTTAACGGGTAGTAGCATACGTCTCAGTACTTGCCCACCAACCAACCAACCAAATGAATAGCGTTCTCGTTTCCCGGTCCCGGCATGTGCGTGAAAAAAGTAAGTTCATTTATGCTTTTATATGTATTTTACGCGATTTATTTTTATATTATTAAATGCTTAAAAATATAATTTAGATTGCCTCGTATATTGTTCTATATATCGTTTACAATTCTGTGAAAATTTCTGTTCCAAAGCTCCACTGTTTGTTAGTGAAAATTTTAAAGAAAATTCTAAAGGCTGACTTTAGTAAATTTGTATATTTATTTTCTTGCAAAATTTGAACATGTTTTTGCTTGAGTAACAATGGAAATGTTTGAATTTTATTTACCAATAGCAATTTACAAATTTTCATTTATTTTTAAGGTGTTAAGAGGGGGGGGGGGGAGGTTGTCCATTACTGGGATTCTTAATTAGTTATTTTCCAGTTATGGACACTTCACGTAGACATTGCTAAAATTTCAATTTTATTTTAATGTTTATAGAGCAAAAAATATTTTGACTTAGCAGAAATCTTAAATGATCAAATTTAATTTTTAAATTACATTTACCAAAATGTAATAATCCCAAAACTTGTATGAATAGCTGATTCTAAATTATTTTATGTGGTTAGTAAAATTTCAATATTTTATTTATTTGATTTTAATGTATATAACAACTCTGTTTTGCATATTTTATAATCTGACAATCAAACCAGTCAGGAAGCAGAAAATATCCTTTCAGGGCACAGTGTAAAAGAGGCTCATAAGGTGTAATCCCTCCCCATTTAAAAAAAAACAAACAAACAATTAAGTTACACAAACTATTTATAGTCTATTTTGTATTTTAAATATTTCCCTACTCACCTTCCCCCCCCCCCCCCCAAAAAAAAAAAGTTATGAAGTAACCATAAAGCAACTAAATCTGCAGATTTAGTGGTCTCAAACATCAGTTCTGTGTTTTATTTTGAAATTACTGTATTTGGTATTTAAAATATTCAACTTGCAGTATAATTTATTTCACATATGTAATATTAACTAATATAAATGGTGTATAAAATTTTCTATGGAAGGTTAATTGATAAAAAAGTGAGACGATAATATTCCAAAAATTATTAATTCTATTACCTTTTAGGTACCCCATTTTCTCAATAATTTGATAGTGAAATTGCCTTACATTTTGTAAAACTATCCATCTAAAATTATTAAAATGTTTATCTTCTGATAATTATAATAATTGATGCAAACGCGGATGATTATTAAATCTGCAGATTTGTGACCTCAAACATCATTCCTACATTTTTTAAAAATTGTTTTATTAAGTGCTGATCTTTAAGATTTCTAATATTTATTATTATAAATTATGAAGTAGTCTATGGAAGTTTAATTCTTAAAAATAGGGAGATGAAACTGTACACTAATATTCCATAATTTATTATTATTATTTACTTTTTTATTTTAAATTTACTGTTTCAATAATTTGATAGCAGTTATCGCCTGATATTGCCCTAGTGCTAGTATTTACCAATTTCTTTTTTTGTTTAAACCAGATTTTCCCTCCTTCGTTTTGTTTTACTAATTACAAGTGCAATCATATTTATTGATAAAAATGTACACTATTGGATTATAAATTGGGAACTTCATTTAACACTAATTTAGATTAAATAATTACAGTGAATTAATATAGAAAATTGAAGAAAAAAAATCTTATTTTAATTTAAACAGTCTTCTGCTCGAAGAATAATATGTTCTACATAGTGAAACATTGACACTATGGAAGTCTTTATAAACAATCTTTTGATCTACATCTACCCTGTACTGTTTATTAAACAAGCGGAAAATATCAAGTTTGTTTTTATTCAAAGTTGGCAAAAAACCTGTTTTATTTTACTTTTTTTTTTTTTTTTTTTTTTTTTTTTTAACCAGATTTTTAGAAAAAATATCCTTTCTTATTACATATACATGCATATTTATTGATAAAAATAGACAATGTTGGATTGTAATTAGTGTAACTTCATTTAAAAAGTGAATTTACATAGAAAATTTAAAAAAGTCATATTTTAATTTAAACTGTATAAGCAAACAGTTTTATGTCCAAAAAATAAACTACTCTACATAGAAAAACATTGACACTCTGAAAATATTTTTAAACAATGTTTTGATAACTAATAATGAACATTTGGATGCAGTTTGATAAATATAATATTCTTTTCCATGGTTATTCCAATAAGAACTTTAAAAATTCTTCTTGGGTTTGTTTTTTGAATGACAATTTGAAGTCAACTTTTTTGGTCATTAGATTCATCAGATAATGCCAGGGTTGGTAAAAAACCGGGTGTTTTTGAAAAAAACCAAAAACCATGGTTTTTTTGGTTTAAACCGGTTTTGTTAATATGTTTTCCTGATACATATACATGCATATTTATGAACAAAAATAAATATTTTTGAATATATAAGTAATAATTTGATTTAAAAGTAATTCTAATCAATATAATTATTTAATATATAATCAATTATGTAGAAAATTGAAATTCTTTAAAATCTAAACATTTTTAGAAAAAGCTGTGTCTTATATTTCATAAATAAAATGTGCTACATAATGAAACATTGATACCTTGAAAATCATAATGAACAATCTTTTGATTACTAGCACTATAAATAAATATATGATATAGATTCATATATAAAACTTCATATACATTATTTTCAAATGGTTATTCAAAATAATTAATTTGAAATACTTGTTATATGTGATGTCTGATTTTTTTGTTAGAAGACTGCATGAATTAATTATCTTTTATTGAAAAATAAAGCTTTTTATAAAGAATTTTTGGAAGGATTTGAATTTAGCAGTAGAGTCTTTACACACTTCAAGCATTGTGTTTTCTAAAACTACCAGTTAAAGAAAAAAAAATAGATGACTGTTAAATAAACAAAAATATCTATTTAACAGCTTTTTAGACTATTGAAAAACATTGATGTTAAAATATACAGTAGCTTTATAAATGCTGTCATCTACCAAAGAATTTAAACAGCCATCGGACTGCATGCTCTATTATAACACTTAGTATTTTTAAACGTCTAAACAAAAAATTGCATTTTTTAGGCATTTTTTATGAGACTTTTTCTATTACGTCTCAAGCAAACCTTGTCTTGCCCCCCCCCCCCCTCCCCCCTTTCTGCCAATTTTCTTAACTGATCTAAGTAATGGGTTTGGTTATGTAATAGAAGATTTAAATATGTCTTTTGTATATTTTAGTTAAATGTAAACAGGTGCTTTACTAGTGCCTAATTTTTCAATGTCTTCTTATTCGACTTCATATCTTGAGTTTTTTTTATTCTTAAAAAATAATCCCTCCAATCAAGAAAAATTTCTTTTAGAGTTTGACTGAAATTTTAAAGATCATTTATATCATTATCTGTACATCTGCGTTTCTCATAAGGAAAATATTTTTTAAATCTAAATATTGCATATTTTTCATCTATTTTATTTTTGCTAAATTTACATGATTTAAATGTTTTCTGTAGAGTTTCAGATATGTTCATCAGTGCATGAAATATGCATTCTACATGTATACTAACATGACCTTGACTAGACTCACTATGTCTTATGGTGACTATTGAGATAAGACTTAAAAATAGAAATTACTTTCATCCAATAATTTGAAACACTTAAATTACAAAAATGAGAAAATATTATATTAGATTTGTTGTAAAAAAACAATTGGTTTGAACTGTGCCAACCTAGCTGGTAAAAAAATAAAATTATAATGAAAAAAAAAAAAAAATCCCAATGTAAGAATGCAAGAAAAACAAAGGCTTGTTAAAATCACTAATCACAGAGCAAATAAAAAGCTCATTGCCAATTATTCAATAGCATACATAACAAAAAGATTTTCTGAAATGATGAAATCCTTAGTAAATCTTAACTAATCAAGCAATTTAAATAGTAAAAGTGCATTTTTAACTTGAGTCTGCCCTTCTGGCTATATATATTTTACAAATAAAGGCTATATATATATATATACATATAGGCCTTAAAAAAGAAAAAGAAAGAAAGAAAACTGATTAGTTTTTTCTAACCAGCTAATTTTAGAAAAATTAGTTATTCTGCCATATAGATTTACAGCTTACAAGAAAAGTTGAGTTGATTAAAATTTTTTGTCCTTTTAGAAACTTATTAATTCATCATTTTTCTACAGCTTTGCTTGTAGCTTCTTCATAATTTGGATTTTGCATTTTTCGATAATGTGTAAAATGAAACATTTGGGTAAAAGAATAAAAAAACCAGATGAAAAAAAACTAGCATGGTTTTTAAAAAAAAAACCACTTGGTTTAAACCATGGTTTTAACCACGGTTTAAACCAACTTGGTTTAAACCAAACAACCCTGGATAATGCAAAGAAAAAAATGTTGTTATTAAAATGCTATAATTAGCACCCAATCTTTGAATACTCTCTTATTCAACTTCACATTTTGATTTTAAACCAGGGTTGCAAAAAAGCTGGCTAAAATTAAAAAGCCAGGCTGAGTGGCTTTCATTAGTTTTTTTTTTTTCTTTTCTACCATTATTGGTTCCATGAAACATTTTAATTATAAGCTACACATTATTAAGTATTTTCTAAGTAGTTTTAATAATGTTTAACTGAATTTAAGTTTAATAAATCTATTTATTAAAATGGAAAATTGAAATTTTAATTATGATTCATTATGAAAAATTGGGTTAACCCAATTTCTCAATAGTGAAGACATTAATACTGGAATAACACATTGGTGGAGTTGTTAGTAGTTTATAGTCAGAATTGCAAGTATGTCAGTATGTGCTAATTTATAAAATGGCCATACCAAGTTCTTTTTTCTGATTTACATTGATCTTTAATCCCACCCTTGTTTTTCTATTTTTATTGCTTTGTAAAATTAAAGAGAACAATGGCTACTAATTACACATTTTATTACTAATTTTAAGAGTTACTACTTTCCTCTCTGCCCCTTGTATGAAAAAAATAAGCAAACAATAGACCCCTTCCAATTGCTTATGTAAGATTTTATGACATATTAACATCAAAATTGTTTGTCATACAAAATTAGCTATAAATTTATGTTATTGATCCAGCAAATTTATATAAATAGATATATATAGGGGTTGTGGTATCGGACAATAACAAAATCAGTTTAATAGGTTGTCACTTATTAAATTAAACAGCTCATAGAATACAAAATAGTTTTTAATGCATTATTATTTATAATCTTTAAACGAAAAAGAAAAAAAAACTAAGAAATACAACAGTTTTTAATTTATTTAGGCACATACCTAAAAATTTAAACCAGAGTCATAGCAATATGTGTTCAGCATTTACATTTCTATTCTGGTTGTCTTGATCTTTGAATCAATGTTTCTACATTGTCTATTATTATGTTTTCAATGTAGTGACAAGCTAGAATGTTCATTTTCAATTCTTATTTATGCTCCATATCTTTTTTCTCAAGTAATTTAACATCTGCAGAACAGTCATTCAAGTAATGATCTTTTGATTTTTATTAACTTATAGTTTCTTCGATGCCTAATGCTTATGTAAGAATTCTCGTGTCCCCCCCCCCCCCCACACTTATCTGCAAAAATAAGCTGACACTGGACCCCCTCTTCCCTTTACTGTTTATGTAATTCTTGAATGACCTCTGATATCATGCAATCATCCTGTCAACTCCCCTTCCTCCTTTCTTAATGGTATCATTATCAATGTCTAAAATTACTTTTATTTTTGCTGGAGTTTTTTCATTTGTTCAATGTCATATACAGATATAATTATGCATTTATTATTTGCATACTTCATTGATTCAAATGAAAAGAAGCGAGTAAAATGTAATTATGTATGAATAATTTTATATCATATACCATTTAAAAGAAATATATACTATTTTAAACAATTTAATTATGCTTTTGCCTTTTGTTACATAATGCATTCAACAATAACAACCTTCTTACAACTACCCCCATAAAGGGGGGAGTTAATAGGCAGGATTTTTGTAAACAAAACAGGTGGATAACATTTTTATTTTCACTTTTCTTTACTAGTAAAGACAACAAGTATCATTTCAAATGTACATCAGAAATAGTTTCTGAAACAGTGGATTATGCATGCATCAGGATTGCTACACTACTTAGAGAACCTGGAAGAAACTGGCCATATAAGTAAGAGAAAAGTCGGGGAATTTCAATAATTCTTACAAAATCAGGAAAATTGATTAAATTTCGATGCAAGAGCCATAAAATTATCGCCTTTGGATTGGAATACCAGTGATGAAAATTTTCTGTAGTTTGGCAAATTCAATGAAAAATATTCTACCTGCACCCTCTGTTATCCCCCACTCTCACTATAGCAGATAGCTTACAGTTTTTAAATTTAGTATTACAGATTTTAAAACATTTCCCAACATTGTTTTCTATTTTCAAGTTACAATAAACAACTTTCGCAAGACTGCATCTCCTCACTGAAGTATCTGCTTCTTTTCTTGCTTTGCCTCCAGTTGGAAATACAGTTTATCTGGGCATTAGTGATTTTCTGACAGTTGAAGTAAATGGTAGCTCAGTATTGTATAGCAAATTTTAATAATTTGTTGGAAGCTTTTAATGATTATAAATTATTAAAGTAATTCCATTTATAGTTTTCAGAGCATTTTTTGAATATTAGTGGGCCTGTGTGGGGAGAGGGGGAGGAGAATATAAGAAAAATTTTTACTTGTCATCAGTATTTAGGAAATTTGAGTGTAGAGTGATGCAATATTTGTTTTACCCACAGCATGTCCACTAAGCACTACACTGCTAGATTAGTATTTTCGTGAAATGCACTAAAGGGCAAAATTAGCACTGAGCCACCGGCCGCATGGCCAGTACATGAGAAAAAGTGGCCAGTGAAAAATTGTCTATCACTGGCCACTTTTTTACAAGGTGATAATACAATTTACTTATATTTCATCAGAGATTCTACTTTTTTAGGTTTCAATATATTTATATTATCATATTTATTTGGGTTGTTCAGTTTTAGATTAATACTTATAGAAATTTTACTGCTCAATATTTTTAAATAAAAAAGTGGCCACTAGTTTAAACAAAGTGGCCACTTGAAAAACCAGTCTTACTGGCCAGTGGCCAGTAACAAAATTTCTCAATTTTGCCCTATAAAATGCACCATAGAAAAATCAGGGAATTTCATCCCTGTATGATTAGCAACCCTGATGCATAACCACCATATGACATAAAAATAGGAATGCCAAATGTTGGAAGTATTCCACATTTTTGAATTAGATAATTTTATAGTCATTTAAAAGTTTTGATTACTTTGTATTTTGTTAAAAGCAGATTACAAACTATGTTGAAATTTTGAAATAAATAACTAGTCACAAATAAAAAAAGAGATTTTTGGTTTGGATCAAGCATGATAATGATATAAAAAAACAAATTACCATTCTCTCTAGAGATCCTTTGAGACATCTTGTGCCAGATTACCCCCCCCCCCCACCCCCCCCACCCTCTTCCCTAAAGTGATATATTATATACACCAGCCCTTTATCAGTCTGTTCATGTACTTGCTTTTAATTGTTCATATGTTTCATTTCAGGGTTTAATTGAAGTTTTTTGATGTCCTACTTTTTGATATTTCTGATGCCTGCCATTCTGATGTTTTCATAACAAGAAATCTGGTATAATGCTTTCAATTTTCATAGTTACATATTTGAAATTTTGCCAAAGATACATTGTATTTCTATTTAATTACATGATTTGCTAGTTTAAATTATTATTAGCTTGATTTTAATGAGTTAATTTTTTTCATTTGATTTAAATCCATAGTTTGAAGAAGTTGTTTCATATAGAATTTAGATCAATATTTGTTAAGAAAATTGTGTTTGACCATAAATATCTTGCACATTTTAGGAATAGAGGACATAAGAAAGCAGGCATAAGTCCATCCTTTTAAACCTTTTAAGTCAAGTATTGAATTTTAAAATTAAAGTGCTAATTCAGAACTTAAGCTAAAACATGTTAAATGGTTAATGCTATTTATGCTTATCTATTTGACTATTAATTAATGTCTAAAAATTTATTAAGAAATATTTAGATATGTAATTTTTAAGTTATTACTAGAACAGTTTACTTTCTACTAGGATAAGAAAATTTGTTGGGTAAGGTCTTTTGTAATGTATTATTTAATCAATCATTTGTTTACTAATTGATGTTAATTTTTTTTTTCAAAGCATATTAATAATTTAAAATTTGACTTTTTGTTAACATAAGATATGATTTCTTTCTATTGATTGTTATAAATAAACCTTCTAAATTTATAAATTAAATTTATTCATAATTTTTTGTATATGATTCAAAAAAGCAGATGTCTTTTATTGGCAACTAAAAATGTTTTCTGGCTATCTATGCATACAAATGTATGTGCATGAATGAAAGTGGAAAGATCTAGATTTTTTTATTATATTTTTAAAAATTAATATAAATATGGTGATCCAAATTAAAATGGAGTTCTACTGGTGTATCTTCCAAAAGTTTATTAACTTTTTGAGATCTAGAAAATTGCGCTTTGTAATGTTAAATTCACACGAGAATTTTCGAAAAATATTTTTCAATAATAAAAAAAGCAATTTTACAACTTTGTGCACCAATGTTATAAAAGTATAATTTGTCCAATAATTCTGGTACAAATTTTGATTAAATTTAAATGGAATAAAAACTATTTCACATTATAAAAGGTTTAAATAAAAATCCCTATATGATTAACAAAATACTCTTGATTAAATTAAAAATAATGATTGATAATTTCTCAACATTAATGTGTGGAAATTTTTTCAGAGAGAAAATTTGCCTTGAATATAACATTTCAAATGAAAATCAAATTTTGAATTGCTTAAAAGGCACAAATGCCAACTTAGTGAAAAAGGTTCTAACCCGGGAATTGAACCCGGGCCATCAGTATAGCGCACTGGTGTTCTACCGACTAAACCACAAGGAATGGCACCCAGCAAGGAACTCATTGCTATTACATGTTGGCAAGGCTACAAACGCAGTACAAGATGGAACACAATCCGCGAGCCACCAATCTGGGGCTATCACGAAACTCAAATTAATCCAGCATCGAATGAATATCGATGATTCAATGATCAAACATCAATTGATTCAATCGATGCTGGATTAATTTGAGTTTCGTGACTGCCTCAGATCAGTGGCTTGTAGATTGTATTCCATCTTGTGCTGCGTTTGTAGCCTTGCCAACATGTAATAGCGAAAAGTTCCTTGTTGGGTGTCGTTTCAAGTGGTTTAGTTGGTAGAACGTTAGTGTGCTATACTGATGCCCCGGGTTCGATTCCCGGCATGGAAACTTTTCCACTAAGTTGGCATTTGCACCTTTTTAAGCAATTCAAAATTTGATTTTCATTTGAAATTTCTCAACCTTTTAATCAAAATTTATTTAATTGCTGTTTTTATTCCCAAGTACTTTAATTTTGAAACCAGTTATGTTGAAAGCAAGCACACATTGACATCTATTTGCAATAAAATGTGGACCAGTAACTATCCCTAAACAGATTTACACCTTCCTTCAAATGCCTTCAACTTTGAAGGTCTGACAAAACTCAATCGAACATGGTGATCACATATATACAACTTATAGACCTTTTAAAAGAGCCGTCAGGGGCATAGAAGAAATAAAAAGGAATGTCGGTTCTGTAGCCTGTTAAAACAACATAACACTAACTTAACACTAATGTAATAATATGCAACAATTATTTTATTATTCATTGTAAAATTTCTAAAACATACTAATTAGGTGAAACAATTGCCAAAAAAGTTTGTATTTTTCATAAATTTAATTTAAAAACTTACATATTTTATCCAATTTGATTCCATGCAGTTCTTTTTCGCAAGAATCCAATGGAATGCAATGAGCTAAGGGTTGTGGTTTAAGTAATCTGCCAAGGTGGTGTTTTGATATGACAAGCATGAAAAACTAACACACTAAACAAATTTTAATAACAATATGTAAAAATTAAGTAAGCCAATGATTTTATGTAGTATCTTATTTAAAATTATAAAATTTTAATAATTATAAAAAAATATATTAATTGAAATAAAATATTTTCGAATTTTCAATCAGATGAAAATCATTTTGTGCAATTAAATAGTTCAGATCAATTATACCCCTCAACATTCTGTGGCACATACCTGTTCAGCACGTTTATTTATAGCCAAATGATTTATGAGTCTGAGTGTATGAAGCATTAGAAAATGGTCCGTTTTGTAAATCTTTCATGGGTGCTGTTTGCAGTCTGCAAACAATTAATTTTGCTGCCCAAAATGCCAAGTAGCACCAGTAATTTTTTAGTACAATTTTGATCTCATAACAAACGTGATAAGGAGTCTTTTATTATTATCAGATAAATTTTTTTGTGATTTGTGTGAATTGGTTGTGTAAACAATTTTGGAGCAAAAATGTCTTGTCCCTGAAAGGGTTAATTGATAGTCAGCTAGATGGACTTGATAGCAAAATCATTACTAGATGAGAAAGTTTTAAAGGAGACTCAGACAAAAAGCTATTGCATCTAATGATACCATTTCACCATTTGGGTTCCTTCCTATGACACTAAAGTTAGGGGATTCTTTACTTTCATAAAATATATCAGAATAATCAGCACTGGCAAGTAACCACAAATTCTCTTTGAAGCTAAATGTGAGCTAAATCAATTTGTACCCCATTCAACCCTTGTCCTTGATGTTGATATGCAGGTATTATTTCATGATTTAATTCTTTCTATTATGCAGATTTTCAGTATGAAACATAGGTTAATTTTCTTTTAGAAGACCAAGCCAATTTTATTCAGTTTTATAATAATTAAAAAAAAATTTATTTGTTCAAACAAAGCATATTTTATGAAGATTTCACTTATTTTTTTTAAACTACTTCTTGTTTTGTAAATGTTTAGCATTACAAAACACAACATTACAATAACATTAATAATCTGGTTTCAATGTTACTAGAATGGCTATCGTCTAGATTACAGTGAAAATGATGCATATTATCTTGTTATATATATATATATATATATATATATACAGAGCTGCCAACTTCTACGCCTGTTTAAATCATATAAATATGTTTGGAACCACAAAAATATTTTGATAAAATTTATACCAAATATATTCAATGTTATGCATTACAGCAGATATTCTTTATCATTTACTAAAATTTCTGCTTCTAACATGTTTATTTGACTTTAAATAGGCGTAGTAGTTGGCAGCCATGTATATATATACTTTTTGTATTGAAAATTTATCTGAATGTATTTTATCAAAGTATTGTTATATTATAGCTAAGTTTAATGCATTTAATGTTTTCTTTAAGGTACTCAATGTTGATATTTATATACCTACATTTAAAATATCTGCACTTTTCTAAATTTATTTTCTTACTCCCCCCCTCCCCCCCCCAAAAAAAGAGCTTTAAGCTTTTAAAAGTAAGAGTGAAATTAAAAATATTTTAAATAAGAGAAAAAAAAATGTTCTGTTCATGTGAGCTTAGTGTGTATTTTTTAGAAAAGCACAGTTCTACCCTCCCCCCCTCAAAAAAGTAAAAGTTTTACTCTTTTAAAAAGTTGCACTTAAAAATAATATACTATGTATATATACTAATTATTGATGTACATTAAATAGTGAATTTTAAAAATTATGTGTAATATTGTTATGTGTGACATTTAATGCGAACAGAAAATATAGAATATAAACTTTAAAAAACTCAGTCTTTCTTAAAAAAGCGACTAAAATAATAAGAAATATGTTACTATAGTTAAAAATATACGTTTTATTTAAAACTTCTTAGTATTTCGGATTGTATTTTCGACTTGTAACTTCTCTTGTATTATTTTAGTTGCCTTTTAAGTAATACAGGGAGCTTTTAAATCTCATATTTTAAATCTTTTGTTTGGATCAAGGTGAAATTTTTCAAATCAGTGAAGTATTTTGGGTTTTTGATGGGGTTTTTCACAAGAGCGTTTTTACATCATAATTGAAACCCATCATAAATTGAAGCGTAAAAAATCACCAACCCTCTAGTCAGTTTTTTTTTATCTTAGCCTTAAGATGATTTTATAAAACTTTTAATAAATTACTTTTGTATTTAAAATATATTTGATTTTTTTTTAAATCAAAGTATCGTTATATTATAGCTAAGTTTAATGCATTTAACTTTTTCTTTAAGGTACTCAATGTTGATGAATCCTGTGTCTGGAACAAACTACAGCAAATCAATTGGCATACTTAATTATATTATTGTATAGTATGGCCAACCAATACATATTTCTACAAAAAAAAAAAATATTTATTAATATAATCATGTATAATAATTTAATGTAATTTATTATAATAAATGTATTTCTGTATTTTAATTGTTTGTTTTGCGATTATTTTCGATTCACAATTATCACTAAAATAAACAAGCTTGACTTTTAAGTGTTTTTTCTAAATACACATGCATAAAATTTTTTATTATTTTCTCTGCCAGTGGTTAATATGTAGAAGTTTTGTTAAATTGTTTGTTCACAATTGTAAAAATTTATAAATTTATTGGATTCATTTTAATTTATCAATCAATCTTTTTTCATTTTCATGTTGAAAATGATACTTAATGATTTGCAATTTATACATGTTTTTTATAGTCAATTAAACTTCTACATATTTGTTTGTGAAGGCCCATTAAGTTAACTTGTATTCCACTTCAATACTCAATTCTTACATTTCAGATAATCAGTGACTGTGCTGGAACTGTATAAGTCATTTAGAGAATAAGTTGTTAATATTTTGATACTGTTTTCAGTTTTTTGCAGTTGTATTAAATTTGTTACAAAATATTTATATACATACATATATAGGAAATATGTTTAAAAACACAAGTATAGTAATATGTATATTCTTTGTATATCAACTCAAAATCTAAATATTCAAAACTTATTCTGCAATAAATTATTCATAATTTCATTAATTCTTTAGTCCCCCAATGGCACTTTAAATCACCATTAAAATAACTTGTTCCAAGATTCATCTGGTGCAGTGATTGTAGTAATACAATTTAGAATGAACTATACTTATTTTATATTATTTTGTTCTAAAAACATTATTGGTTGCAAAAAATATTTCTAAAAGGATGATTTTTTTTTTCCATTTTCATCTTTTTAACTTTTTTGGCATTGAAAGAAATACAGGGGGGGGGGGAGGTAAGTTTAAGTTTGGAAATATTTCTATATTTCAATTGTAAGAGCATTATATTTGTACATTTGTTGATTCTATGACTTACAAAATTGGAATTATAAATATTGCACAGAATCCCTATACATTCAAATTTAATTAATTTTATTTAGCAAAATTCTTCTAAAATTTATTAAATTATTGTGTAAATCTTCAAATGTAGCTTCAAATATTCACGAAAAGTGCTTTGGAAAACAAAAGTTTCACAAATTCATAATTATGAACATAAAGGATTAAAATCCCAACATACCGTAATAAACTTCTCAGTAAATAATTGATTTATGTAATGATATTGTAAAAAATCTATTAAGTTAACTACATACAGAATTTCTGAAAGTCTGTTTCATTAGTGCTCTACATTTTAAACTATATACTAAGTTTTGCAAGAATAACAAAACACTATTTTTCCATTTTTAAAAAATCACAAAAGTTTGATTTGCTAGGCAGTGGCAGTTTCAAGCATTTAACTGAAAATAAGAAAATTTAGATAAATTTGTATGTTGAGAGAAAATAAATTCTAATTTACAAATGACAAGAATCTTGGAAGTAAATGTAAAGTTTTGGTCAGTTTAAAATTTTATTCTTTGAAAATATGTGATTTTTTTAAATACATTGATGTTCTTGTTCAATAAATATCGATATTCTAATATGAAAAAGAAACCAATGCATAATAATCTACATTGCATTATTAAGAAATTTTAATCTAGTGCAATAATGAATTATTTGTTATATGGCTAAAAGAAAAGTTGGTTCCTAGTTGGGCATAATCAGTATTACATGGGCATAATCAGTATATTCTGATTATATTTTTTAATTTATTATTTATTGTACAAAAACAGCTAATTATTTATTTTATTTTTTTAAGACTGAAACCAATTTGATACAATTTGACATGTACTTCTGATACTCTTGTTACATAAAATAAGAATTTTTATTTCCAATTTATTACATACATTTTTAATTTATAGTTTTATAACTGTGAGAAATATATATGAGCATTTGATTGTTTGATTTTTAATAAGGTCAAATAATCATATATAAATTTTTGTTATATAAACTTATATACAGTGGCACCATCTTGTATGGGCGCCTACCCAATAATTTGATATCTCCATCCACCCCAATAATAATTCAGCCCACTCAATAAGTTTGTATTTGTTCAAAAAATTTTGAGCTCACCCAATATTTTTCAAAAGTTGGCGCCAATGTATATATATAAAACTTATATAACAAACTGAAAATATGATTAAATAACTTGTCTAAAATTTATAGTCAAAAGACTGAACATGTCCAGGGTGTTTTTAAATTTGACTGACAAATTCTGAGGAGTTATTGTGGTTATTTAACTGTATTATGATTTTATTAACATGTGGTTGTAAAATATCTATGTACTATCATTTGATTTTATTGTGGATTTATTAGTATATGCTTATAAAATATACAAGGTGCTACCGAATTTGGATGACAAAATCAGAGAGTTTCTAGTAGGCATCAAGAGAATGAAAATTTTTCATGGAACATGGGATGGTTTCAAACCACGCTGAGTGAGAGAAAATCACAAAAATAGTTAAATGTGCGTGTTGAGTAGATCAAATAAATAGGAAAACATTTATTTGATCTAAGCAGGAATACAATGCATTACAATTGACATCAGAAAAGACATGACAAGGCATTTTTACAGGTATTGTTCAAAATTACATATGCGAATGTCATTGCACAGCAATCTTGTAGATGTCTGCTGTGCAATTACCTTCGTGGGCTCAATTTCAAACAATTCCTATGAAAATTCCTCATCATGTCCTTCTGATGTCAAACTGCAATGCATTGTAATCCTGCTTAGGTCAAATAAATGTTTGTCTGCTTATTATTTGTTCCACTGAATGTAACACCCTTCAAAACTACTTTTGTGAATTTCTCCTCTCAATGTGGCTTGCAACCATCAGATGTTCTATGACAATTTTTCATCCTCTTGATGCCTACTATCACCTCTCTGAATTCGTCGATCAAATTCAAAAACACCCTATATATTTTATGGTCATATATTAATAATACTATAATGCAATCAAATGACCGTACATACATATTTTACAGTCATATGTTAATAAAATCATAATACGGTCAAAAAACCATACCATGTACATTTCACGGTCAAATGATCATCTTATACAATTACGGTCTAATTACCATTTCATATAAATACGGTCTAATGACCATTTCATATAAATACGGTCAAATGACCATTTCATACAATTACAGTCAAATGATCATTTCATACAATTACGGTCAAATGATCATTTCATACAATTACGGTCAAATGATCATTTCATACAATTACGGTCAAATGGTCATTTCATACAATTACGGTCAAATGGTCATTTTATACAATTACGGTCAAATGACTATTTCATTGAGTTACGGTCAAATGACCATTTTATACAACTACGGTCAAATGACCATATATATATTTTTTTACGGTCATATGACAATATATGTATAATACGGTTAAGTAACCGTTATCTCGAATTACGGTCAAAATGCCGGACAGAATGCTGCCGTTCAAATGACCGTTTTCTGACAAAGAAATTTTTAACAGTGTACGATTTTCAGTGCAAACCTGTTCTAGGAATCACAGTTTCATAGAAAACTTTTAGTACCTCAAGAGATTTTTTTTTCTTACAGTGAGGACGGGCACCCCAAACATATTAAGTGATATAATTAAGAAAAAAATACTTAGAATTCGATCTGTTAATGAAAGCCATGATAATTGCTCTTCATCTCATGTAAAATTATAACTTGAATGTTAAAATTTCGTTAAATGTTAAAATTTATTGAAAAATAATTTAAAGCTCGCATCTTTATTTTCCATTATTCAAAAATATTAATATTTACCATTTGTAGCATTTAATGATTCTTCTTTAAAACTTTTATTATGATAAAATTATACATTATTGTGGATAAGAATACTGAGATTTATGAATTTTCATATATAAAAATTAGGATGTATGTAGTGTTGGAAATGTATTAGAAAAATTATGCCTGTTATTAATTTTTGGCTTATGCACTTCTGGCAGGCATGGATAATTAGATTCCCTTATTTCTACTCTCCCATTAAGGGTGTTCTTAACTGATCCGCTCAACAAGGAAAAAACGTTTTGACACATTTACAAATTCACTTTTTAACAGAAAGTTATAAAATTTTAATACCTGACTATGAAAGCGATTTCGAATTGAACTTATTTTTTCATTTTATGATAATTAAATTACTAATCGAGTTATAAGCTATTTCGATGATGCAATCATCCATTTTTCTCCTCCTTTTCGACCGCTTTTTCTGCTTTCGTCGGGAAATAGGCTCAAAAGTGTCAACTTTGAAAGCTTGTTATGAAAAATCTATTGTGTTTTTAAAAAAAACAAAAGAATGAGTGCCATTAGACAGTTTCTGAATAACAACACCTGCTATTTTCATGCATTTCCGAACAAAAATAAATTAATGCATGTGTCACAAAGTTGCCCTTTTTGATTTAAGAACACCCTTAAATAAAGTTTATTTTCTTGTACTTGATACCTTAGGTTTTTGTGTTGTCAGTTGCTGGACTGTTATATCTAGCCTGTTTTTTATTCTTGGAATCATCTAAATAAGATATATATTGCCTCTTAAAATTAAAACCATATATTTTAAGAGTGTTTATGTTTTTAAAATATCAACTAATCTGATAGTAATTGCACATCAACTAATATTCCTGATAGTTCTTTTAGTGTATCTATTGCAAAATATATTACTGATGTACTCTATTAGTTTGATTTGATTATTGAAATTAAGAAATATTTTTTTGTCCGTTTAAAAATTGTCATGTCTGCTTCAAATATATCCCATGATATCATTTGAAAATTAATGGATAGATTTAACTAATCAGATAGTACTGAAATAATAAAAATTATATAATCATAGCATAATTATTCGAAATTATTCATATTTATATGAGTATTATAATAAATAGCACTAAATTTTTGAATGTATGAATTTATGCAATTATAATAATCATAAATAACAGTGGAATATCAATTAACTCAACATTTTATGGAGATCAATAAGAATATTGACTTATCCTGATGTTGAGTTGGCAAAGCTTTGCATAATTTTATTCTAAAAAATTGCTTTAAATAGCATATGTGCTGCAATTTTAAAATCATAATAAAATATGTATACTAAAAAGGTAGGTATTTTAAATACTTATTAAATCTTGGAATTGTTAAACTGTTAATAGAATTCATTTATTAAACCAATTTCCATTAATTTCTAAATTATGTAGTTATAATAACAATAGACTCCCTAAAATCCACTCATAATTTAAGGATGTAAACAATGAATCATTCAGTTCAGATATAGGGACAAAATTGGGCTTTTTTAGTTTTATATCAATGTCATATGTATTTTAATATGTAATGTTAATATTACTGATTTCATGTTTCTTCATGAAGGTAGAATAAATTTATTTCTGAAAAAATTCAAGATATTGATGATATCATCGGTAATCACAATCTCCTTACCAAATATTTTTATGCATTGATAAAGCTGTTTTGGTTATTTAGTCTGACTAAACCTCAAATAAAACTTCCTTATTTTATGATTTTGATGTGAATTAGAAATGTACCTTTATGAGGCAAGTTCCATTGAATAATTATGGAAAAATACGTTTCATCTTTATAATGAATATTTAATCATACATTATTGATTATTAACTTGACCTTTTCTTTTAATATTTTGATCATTTAAAAAATTATCCAAATTTTTATTAATTCATTATTTTACTTTATTATTTTAGTATTCTACTGTATTGTAAGCATTCATTATAATCTCGATTGCAGTATTAATTACATTCAAATTACTGTTTAAAAAATGTAAACAAAGCAATGATAAGAAATCTTCAAAATTGCAAATTCAACACAACATCTGGTCTCAAAATGTGCAGATTTGAAGGAATCTATACTGTAGTAAAATTGCAATTATCTTATAAAGAATAATTAAAAATTTTTAAATATATTTATTTATTTATTTATTTTTTTAGATGAGGCAGCAAATATTCTTCAACGCTGTTAATTTGCTCATTGAATCTTATGTTTGTTATACATAGAGAAAATGTGTATAACTTCAACTGTGAAAATATTTTTTGAACATAACAGATTTTGAATAAAATGAAATTAAGTTAAATTATAGATACAAATACAGTCCACTCTCTCTAATCCGCATAGGCCTATATTCCACACTATATTTCAGATGTAAACAAACAGTTAGTCTTTTTTTACTTACCCAATAGGGTAAGTCTTGCAATCGTTTTGAAAATCGAAAAAATTTTTTTGACGGATTTTGACGGAGATTCAGAAAAACATATTTTTAGAAAAAAAAAATTGCTGTCCGTCTGTCTGTCTGTCCGTCTGTCTGTCTGTAAACGCTCTATCTCCCGAACAAATTGAGATAGAGACTTGAAATTTTGTATGTAGTTAGTATGTAAGAATGGGACGAACCCTATTTAATATCAGCAACCTCGATTATCCGGAACTATTTTTTTCGGACTCTCGAAAAATTCGTTCTGATGAAAGGTATATAAAAATTTTCGAATTTTTTTGTTTTAAGAAATGGACATAAAAGGCAATAAAATAACACACATTTTGCATATAGAACGAAGTCGATCGGATTATTAGTTGCCGAGATATTTGCAATTTTGTTTTCCACATTCTTCGATTTTTCATGACCCTGTATTTCATTCAAATTTCAACTCAGAAGTATATTTTAATTGGAAATGAGACGCTTAATCCGACGCAGTTAATTGTTAGTTAACAGAATTATTATTTTTGGAGTTATAAGGATGTTTCTTTTACCAAGTTCGGTACTACTTGAGTAGTTTGGCGTTTTATATAATTTGTCGAAATTGGTACATCAGCAGTTCTTTATTATAGCATTACTATGTATATGAACAATATTTAAATTGTGTTTATGAATTGCAATGCATTGTATAAATAGTTCCACATGTTTTATTTTCATATACATATCCATGATGGGTAAGTATTACGGTGGCCCCCAACGACTAGTTTTTTTAAAGCAAGATAAAGTATTTTTAAAGTATTTCCAGTATTTTGTAAATAACTATTAGACTGTTATTATTCTGAATGCATTTACTGCTTATATAAAAGATAAAATTTTTTTTGAAGAAGGGTCTCTTAAAGATAAATATCTTAATTTTTTGAAGATTTTTCTTTTTTTTAATTACTTGTCAAGAAATCCTGACAAGCTTTATCAAATTGCAGAGCGTAAATGAAAAGCTATAAAGAAAACCACTACCATTGCAATATTGATAGATTTAAAAATAAATAAAAATGTTTTTTATTAATTTTGTAATATATCACTTAAATGTATTTCTAATATTGAATTTTATGTATATATAAAGCATTTTCTTTCATTTCTGTGTGTTCCTAGTATTAAAATATAAACAAAGAAATGACGTATAAACCTGCAAAATTTATAATCTACAAAACCGCTGGCTTTATCAACCTGTGCAGAGTAGAGGCAATATACTGTAATGAATTTTAATTAGAAAGTGTTCAAGGTAATATAAACTAGTCGTTGGGGGGGGGGGGGGGCACCGTAATACTTACCCATCATAATATAAAATATGAAAATAAAGCGCGTGTCTATGGCAACTCCAAAATAAAATTTAAACGTATAAATAAATAATTTTAACATACAATAATGCTCCATTAATGAATTGCTGATGAGCCAATTTTGACTAATTATATAAAACGCCAAAATACTCGAGTAGTACCGGACTGTGTAAAAGAAACATCCTTATAACTCAAAAAATAATAATCATATTAACTAATAATTTACTGTGTTGGATTTAAGCGTCTCATTTCCAATAAAAATATACCTATGAATTGAAATTTGAATGAAATACAGGGTCATGAAAAATCGAAGAAATTGGAAAACAGGATTACACATATCTCGACAACTAATAATCCGATCTACCTCGTTTTTTATACAAAATTTGTGTTGTTTTATATCCTTTTACGTCCAGTCCTTAAAATAAAAAAAATTCGAAAATTTTTATATACCTTTCATTAGAACGAATTTTTCGAGAGTCCAGAAAAAATAGTTCCGAATAATCGAGGTTAGTGATATTAAATAGGCTTCGTCCCATTCTTACATACTAAGTACATACAAAATTTCAAGTCTCTATCTCAATTTGTTCGGGAGATAGAGCGGTTACAGACAGACACGCAGACGGACGGACGGCAAAATTTTTTTTCTAAAAATGTGTTTTTCGGAATCTCCAGTAACTGAAACGTGTAAATCCGTCAATTTTTTTTTTTTTTTTTCCGATTTTCAAAATGATTGCAAGATTTACCCTGTACTACATATGATGGGTTAGTAATAATGATAAGAAATGGTAAATAATGATTTCTTAAGACAAATAATGATAGAATAGTTCAAATTTCTGTCAATTTAAGTAAGTTTCTTCTATTTTAAGTTAACATTGTACCAATTATGTGAATAATAAATGTCAAGATATTGCAGTTCCAATTGTAATTATCAAATTGTGTTCAGCTGCACCGTTGTTGCTTTGAAGTGATGATATATTTTATTAAAAATCATTCTACTTAACATATTTTGTTCATTATAATCAATTTATCATTAAACATGTTTGTGATTTTTTTTTTCGAGTTATTTCATATGTTAAAATTATACTTTAAAATGTGCTGCCATACTTAATAAGGAATTTCTTAAAAAGGAAAAAAAAAAAACTGATGTTCTTAAATGCACATTAATGTTGTTACTAATCCTTTTACTGAAAAGGGCACAATTTTTAATATTAATACTGAGATATTCTTTCAAAAACTTGAGAAAAATTCATATTTCAAAATATTATTTGTTTCGCATTATCATTTACTGTGTGGGGGATGATTGGTTGTTTATAGAATTCATTTTACCAAAATCTTTAAGAGTTTTTCCAACAGTTGTTGAGTAATGAAAAAGTCAGTCTTATATCCGCAGAATTAAAAGATTCTCGTTTTTTTTTTTTTTTTTTTTTTTTTTTTTTTTTTTTTGGGGGGGGGGGGGGGGGAGGGCAAAAAAAATGCTAAATACAAATGTCAAAAAAAAAAAAAAAAAAAAAAAAAAAAAAAAAAATGTGTCTTGCTTTTTTTTTATGTTGAAGTTAAATAAGCAGACATTTTCAAAATAAGACAAAAAATAAGATCATCTTAATGAGAACAGTCTTTCTATTATTTTTTTTAATTACAATTTTTAAATTTTTATTAGACCTTCCTTGACAAAATTGATAAAATCGATTTATTTATCATTATTCAACGAAAATACACACACACACAAGAAAAAAAAAATCCTGCATATCTTTAAAATAAAGTCAATGCCGCTCAATTGAAAATTGATATTGGACATTGTAGTTGGGGGCCATATACCAAATTGGAAATGTAAATTTTTTGCATGTACGAAGGAAAAAGAAAAATAGAGAGTCACTAAGTGATATTATATAGGAGGGAGTTCTGCAAATTACGCTTAGTTTTCTAATCAGCCTCCCTCTCAGATAGTCAAAGGTTAGGATCACAATTCTTATGTAATTTTCATATTGTTACTTGGCATTTTTTAAATTCGAAAAATAGAAGTGAATTAATATATGCAGTATATACTTTGTTGCTCAACGAAGTTCACACAATTGAACCCACAGACGATTATTTTTATGTTTTGTAACTGTAATTTAGCTTTGTAGCTTACTCATTTTGAGATAAAATGTGGCATTAAAATAACGTAAAGGAAGAGTGAAGAATGAAAAGAGAAGATAAAAAAATAGCACGTTTTACATGCGATGTATCATCTTATACGATATCAAAAGCACAACGAGATTAAAACAGCCCCTATATTTCAAATACATCTAGTGAAACAATTTGAAATAAAAACTGATAAACGAACTTCAGATTTTTTATTACTCGTCCACTAAACTTTGTGACTTTCAACAAAAAATGATTAATGCTTCCAATATCAGTTGTGAAGAACTCCAAAATAATTATAAAAGTATTGTTAGAAGAGCTCAGTTATGTATTGGGTTTGATGAAACATTTTTAAAATGTTTAACAAATTGCATTTTTTAAATTCTAATTCTAGTATTTTAAATTACTTTTGTACCTTTGAATGATTTCTGTCTGTGTGATGCATTGCCATTATGGTGAAAAATTTTCAATGATGAAAATGATGATGATGATTTTATGATGAAATTTTTTCTTTTAACCTGTGTAAAAAAATGCCATCATCGATTTTTGTATAGTTTCTATTTTTACTAATGAAACAAACTTTCAATCTAACGATAAAATATTATAAATCAGCCTTTTTTTTTTCTCAATCCTTTAATTCAATTAATTTTAAAAATACAAGTCTGCTCTTTTTTTTTTATAATGATCTTGTTAGATTAAAAATAAAAATTTCCTCATTGGCGAATTTTGTCAAGGGGTGGGGATTTTCATAATTTTTTTTTAATGTAGCTTTTTAAAAATTATGGCAAAACATTTTCATTAATGTCTTATTTTAAACATTTTTTTTTTCAATTTACGTTGTCTACTTATGGTGCTAAATATTTTTTCAACCTTATGAGACGATCCAGTATATAATTTTAAAATACGTAGAAAAAATAAATGTAAAATTTCATATTGTATGCGTGGGTTTTAATTTAAATCTGCTTAATCAAACTGAGTTAATTTTAGGTCATAAACATAATAACAATAATAAACAATTATCGGTACTTTGCACGAATTACACTTTATTTTCAATAATATTTTAGTTTAAAGTATGTTGTATATTCCTTAATAGTTATAAGTAACTTTTAATTTTTTTTTTATAATTATTAGTTTATTTTATTACTATTATTAATATTCATTCGCTCTATGCTTAGATTTTAATGATGTAGCAAATTGTTATTTAGGCGTTAAAAAAAAGTATTTTTGCGTATGAATACAGTCGAACCTCTATATAACGAAAGTCCATACATCGAATTTCTCCATATAACGAATTTTTAGTAAGAACGGTCCCCTTTTCGCATGATTACATTAAAAACAGACTCTATATAGCGAAATATCTATCTCCATATAACGAATTTTTTCATAAATTGATCTTAATTTATTCAGTTTTAAAAAAGATTCGAAATCATATGGAATCAATTTTCCATCACTTATTTTTAAGTGGAGAGGTTTTTTTTTTTTTTTTTTTTTTTTTTTTTTTTTTTTTTTAAATAAATATTACTTCTCTCCTTATTCTTTAAATCTAACAAGTTCATCCCACCTCCCACACACCTTTCAACATCCTTCTCAAAACACAGTCACACATATAAGAGAGGAATCAATGAGAGCACATAAGAGAGACCTTCAAATGGAGGAAAATATCAACTACAATTTTTCATTCCTTGCTAAAATTTGAGAATTTTTTTTGAGAGCGTAACAATTGTAATTTTAAAATCAAAACAACAAAAAATTACAGATTTCTTCCTCTGAAATTTATGTAAGTCTTCCTCATTTGATTTTCATTAAGCTTTCAAATAAATGTCTTTTCTCTTTTTTGAAACTGCTTAAATAAGTAAGAAATAAAATGTTAGGTTAATATATATTTTTAAACATTTCAAATTCTTAATTAAAAAGATCAAAAATAATATTTGTTCAATATTTACACATTAAATACTATTTTTAACATCATACTCTATACATCGAATTTCTCTATATAACGAATTTTTTACTGGAACGATGGATTTCGTTATATAGAGGCTTGACTGTATTAAAAAGGAATTTTCTGTTCAAAAATTGTAAATAAAAGAACGCTGAATATTCCAATCTATATATATAAAAGGAATTCTGAGGATAATTGAGGCACAGATAGGCTCTCATCCTCTATACCTTTTATTTATAGAGATTTTACACAGCTTAGGTAAACGCAGAAGAAATATAAAACAGATAATGTATTTATCACAAAAAATCGTCTGCTAAGAAAATCTTTTTTCATTTTGAACTCTATAAATAAAAGGAATAAAGCAGAAGAAATATAAAACAGATAATGTATTTATCACAAAAAATCGTCTGCTAAGAAAATCTTTTTTCATTTTGAACTTCTATAAATAAAAGGACAGATAGGCTCTCAAACAGTGAATCGTCGAATATAATTGAAGAACAAATGGAAGAACAAATGGAAGAACAAATGGAAGAACAAATGGAAGAGCAGATGGAAGAACAGAAAGAAGAACAGATGGAAGAACAAATGGAAGACCTCTTCATTAACAATAAAAAAAGATATGCAAACGAAACCCCAGAACACCGAGAAGAAAGACTGGCGAAGAAAAGAGAGCAGAATAGAAAAAGAAGAGAAAATGAGACTGAAGAAAAGAGAAGAGAAAGATTAAGTAAGCAAAGATTAATAAATCGAAAGATTCTCAGCGATGAGACTGAAGAAAAGAGAAGAGAAAGATTAAGTAAGCAAAGATTAATAAATCGAAAGATTCTCAGCGAAGAATCAGAAGAAAAGCGTCGAGAGCGATTGTCCAGAAATGATGAGTATAAGAAAAGAAAATTATATGAAGAGAACGAAGAACAGAGACTTCACAGATTGAATGAAAAGAAATGTTATGATTACAACAGAAAATACATCGTCGTTGGATCTTGTTACAACAGAGCCTTCTTGCTATTTTTTGATGAACCCGGGCAACGCCGGGCAGAACAGCTAGTTATTTATAATAATGCATTGAATTATTTCTTGTTATTACACTTTTGAATAACGAATAAAATCATGTCTCTGTTTTCGATGTCTCGTTTCTGCTTTTACACTTATAATATAAATTAACATAATTACACTGTTGTCTTAAAGTTAACCTACAGACAGAAGGTGCTATTTTTCGGACATTAAAATTGGTTGTGACATAATATAAGGTGTTAAAGCAAATGGTATCAACTACGATGTAACGTCACAAGTATCTCGCGATCGCACCAAATTGTGATATATTTGCTTCATTCATCTCATTTGGTCGTCATTTAATGACTTTATGGAACAAAATTTGAATTTTTAATTAGGAAAAAAAATTAAGAATGTAGATTCATTTTAGAAAACCTCATCATCAGTATTTCCCTTAGAATTGGAAGGGCACAAATTTAAAAGGGTAATTTAATAAATTAAAGTAATCGAAAACTGGAGAGAAATGGGCTCGATGTCCTAAAGCTACCGAATGACATAAATGTAGATATCGCAGTCATTTCTTTTAGCCATTTGAAACAACTATCTCTCAATTATTTTTCTCTTTTTCGAACGAAAAAATATATTTTAAAAAATTGCTTCTGCTTTTGATATTACAAACACACCATAACTGCTTTTTTATTTGCTTCATTCATCTCATTTGGTCGTCATTTAATGACTTTACGGAACAAAATTTAAATTTTTAATTAGGAAAAAATTAAGAATGTAGATTCATTTTAGAAAACCTCATCATCAGTATTTTCCTTAGAATTGGAAGGGCACAAATTTAAAAGGGTAATTTAATAAATTAAAGTAATCGAAAACTGGAGAGAAACGGGCTCGATGTCCTAAAGCTACCGAATGACATAAATATAGATATCGCAGTTATTTCTTTTAGCCATTTGAAACAACCATCTCTCAATTATTTTTCTCTTTTTCGAACGAAAAAATATATTTTAAAAAATTGCTTCTGCTTTTGATATTACAAACACACCATAACTGCTTTTTTATTTCCTTGGTTTTACACAAATGTGGTTCAATTACAAAGCTCATATTGATCTGCAAATCCATTCGATTCGACGCATACTTCGATTCGATTCAACTTTGGATCAGTGTTGCCAGATTGGGGATTTTGTCCCCAATTTGGGGAATTTTGAGCCTCCAGGGGAATTTTTGGGGGACAACTAATTCCTGGGGACATGTTTGGGGACGACGAACATTTTTGGGGAAAAGCTTGGGGAATTGTTTTCGCAATTTAAATTTTTACTTTTGACATTTGCCAATACTGGTTCTGTCTCAAATTCGATTTTGATTTTGAAAGCAAAATACAGAAATAGATATAAATCATTACTCTCGTGGTCGTGCTCACATTATGGTTTCATCACAATCTGCAATGGACTATTCTCCATCTGAATTTTCAGATAAATAAGTCAGAAAGCTTTTCCTAACATCACGGACCGACACACAAGTAGAGAAATACATTTCATTTAATAATATAAATTTATACAAATATATATATATAACATTTTTTTTGGTTTATCAATGATGTTTAGTGTGTGTTTCATGGAATGCCAGTAGAGATATTTGCAATTGCAAGATTTACAATGCATACTGTAATCACATTGCAACTTTTATAATTGACAATTGCTCAATGAATGCAACAGCCTTCCTAGTTTTTTCCTAAGAAATTTAAATGAAAACTCTGCAGTCTTAAACGACTTAGAACTTTACATTAAACTGCCTAAAAACATGCTTAAACTTTCAGGGCATGTCCGAATAGTTCATTTGCTGTAATTTTTTAAAAGATTTAATTAAAGGTATTAAAAGCAGCTATATTTGTTTTATTATTGACAAAATCACAGTGATTGATACAATATAGATACTTTGCATTAGATAGATACTTCAGTAAGGGAGGAATGACAAAAAATTAAAAAAATGTTTTATAGCTTAAGTCAGATAGAAGCACATAATGCCCACATCATCTCAGATTCATTCAAACTCTGACTTATCAGAGATAGTCAGGTTATAAAAGTTATTGGTATGAAAAGTGTAGATGGAGCTAATGAAATGCTAGGGCAGCATCATCGACTGGCAACAATTTAAATAACAAATGTAAAGGAGCTTGTCGTTGTAAAATATATCTCTTTTTATCTCGTCGATTAGCTGTGAATATACATTAAAAAATTCTGCTAAATTTAAATGTTTTTTTTTTTTGGGGGGGGGGGGGTAATTCGGGAATTTTTTTTTAAGTGCTTGATTTGGGAAAAAATTGAGTTTAAATTTCTTAAAAATTTCTTTATAACAGAAAATTGAGAACTTGCCTTTTTGAGTAGAAATTGCGTTGGGGACTTTTTCTGAAAAAATGATTTGGGGAAAATTTTAGAAATTTTGGGGAAATCCGCTTTTGACAATCTGGCAACACTGCTTTGGATTCTCATGTGCCATTTGTAGAATTGTATTTTTGTTTCATTACACTGTAACTTTCGGGTGACTTTCGAGCAGTGGCGTAGTCGCCGGGGAACGGCTGGTGCACAGTGGAGTGAAACTGTTTCCCCGGCCAAAACTCTGCAAATTATCCCTCGTTTCTGACCTCTGTTATCAATATATTTTTTTAGACAGGGATTAAGTGAGACGTAGGATATGACCTAGAATTTACAAGTTCTAACCACATTTCTGTTGGTATTTGGTAATTGAAATCAGAATCTGACTAAGGCAGGGGCATGCAGGGCAATTGCCCCGGCCCCCCCGGCTTAAGAGGGCCCCCCAAGGACAGATATAAGTTTTTCGTTAAAGGAGTATCAAATGATAAAAAATGATCAAAAGTGACCAAAATTCTTTTTCTTTTCAATTTTAAGGGTCTCTCTTCCCCTACCCTGTCTGTTTCCGTACCCATTGCTTCCTTAATGCCTCATATTCCCGAAATCGAAAGAAAACCCTGCATTCTAGAATTCCTTAAAATTGTCTTCTGCTATTATGTATATAGATATGAATAGTACTTGGTACGAAATTTATGTACACATACAATAGTTATGAATTTCAGTTTTAGTCACTTCAGTATAATTTACGAAATATTTTAAGGTAGAAAGGGCCCTCCCTAATAATGTTTGCCTCAGGGCCCCCCCACGGTCAAACTCGGGCCCTGACTGAAATATTTCAGTGTTGATTCTTGTGTTTTGTCTAATTATTTTTACCCGAATCGAACACTCTCAAAAAAACTTCCGTCTTTTCACAGAAAATGCACTGGCAGCACTGCTGCCAGAAATTGTCTGTATATTGACGATTTTCCGTTTATTTTTTTCTCCGTCAAAAGAGGAAAAATATCCGTCACTTGAAAAAAGTTTGGAAAAAAAAATCAATGCGGAAGAGATGGGGATCGAACTGACGACCCCAGCCTTACCAGACCAACGCTCATCCACGGCGCTACGGATGCTCATCGTGATTGTGCTTTAAAATAGTACCGTTCATTTCATGTGGGTGTGGGTTGGTGTATTTCGTTAAAAAGCTTTTAATTATGCTGTCAATCTCGGAAAGATTTCATCTTTAATGAAACTGTAGCTGGGTTCTTTTTTACGTTTAGTATTAATATATTATAAAAATGTGAATTTTAAATATATTACGTAGAATGTTAGAGAAAAAACATGGATGTTCTATTTGTGAGAATTTTTGAACGAATAAAGAAAGTAATTGTTATTTATTTTTAAATTCGAAAACATTTTTGTCTTTTAAAACTAAATTAGAAATTTTAATGAATAGAATATTTTTGTTTTTCATTTTAAAAATAAATTCGAACTTATTACTAACAGACCCAATGCGCATGCGTGCTAGATATAAACAGAAACTTTTCCTCATTTTTCGACGCTCGGAATGAACTCACAGAACAAATACGTTTTCTGGGAGAACAGAAATTATTTGTGAAAAAATAACGATAATTTAGTGTATATTGACGAATTTTTCTGACAGTGAATGGCGTTGCAGATCAATGTCAGCCTTAGTTATAGTTATTATACCATATTTGTGTAAAATCAAGGAAATAAAAAAATCTGTTATGGTATGTTTGTAATATCAAAAGCAGAAGCAATTTTTAAAAATATATTTTTTCGAGCGAAACCGAGAAAAATAATTGAGAGTAGGTTGTTTCAATTGGCTAAAAGAAATGACTGTGATATCTATTTATGTCATTCGGTACCTTCAGGATACCGAGCCCATTTTTTTTCCGTTTTTCGATTACTTTAATTTATTAAATTCTTCCCCTTTTAAATGTGTACAGTTTCAATTCTAAAGGATGTAACTGATGTTGAGGTTTTCTAAGATGAATCTGCATTGTTAATTTTTTTCCTAATTAAAAATTCAAATTTTGCTTAATAAAACGTTGTCTAATTATGATACTATGAATTTTCATGTTTTCTGAAGGTCATTTTGAGTGACATTAATCCTTTAAAATTGGTTTTCGTAAAAATTAACAGTTTTTGTTTTTAATCCTAACTAATAGGATCATATTTGATTGAAGAACAATATTTAGAAAGAAAATTCGATGTCAGGTTGTGTCAAGACGCACAATTATGTCCTGCAGGCTCAGCTTTGAATCACACAAGAAGAGGATTTTTTTTTTCGTTTTCCCTTAGAATCACCTACATAATTGTGTAGGTCAGGTCTTAAAAAATTATACACACATTTTTAACCCCCCCCCCCCCCCCCCCACCCACCCACCATTATTTCCGAAGAAATAATTTTCATTTACAACAGCAATGAATTTTTTTTTCATATAGGGTAACACCCCCAGTGATTGGCATGCGCCAGTGATTGGCACATTTTACAAACATGTCCTAAAAAAAGATTTATATCCAGTCTTTTAAAAATTCAAGACCATATATGGATTATATGCTCATTTACGTTAAAGATTATAACTTTGATTTATTTTACAAGATGACAATAGAGCCTAGGAAAGAGAAACAAATCTGGCTTGTATCAAATTAGCCATTTTGTTGCAAATTCTTGTTCTTTGGCTTAAGGAAGGCATGCTTTTCAATTCATTATTATCTGATTTATAATATATTTTAAATTTTAATTGACAACAGTTTTGTTTAGTTAAAAAGGGTACTTTAATTGTGTAAAAGTATTTTCGACACAAATATTTGGATTTCTGAATTAATGGTAGTTGCCAATTAATGGTGCTTCAATAATGCTAGTTCCGAGTAATTGGCACCTATTCCAATTACAAGGAATTCGCAAGGAAATTGAGATTAAACCATTTATTTTGGAAGTACTTTTAAAATTATAGACTAATTTTGTTTATCATTTGTTTTTATTTGAAAATATAAATATTATCAGTAATTGGAATCCATTAACACTGTAAAACATTTCGCGTAACGTTACTCCATAAAACTGGTGGCAGCATTGCTGCCTCCAGTCTTATGGTGGTTTGTAACCGATATCAATGGAGCAACATTACTCATGTCTTGTGTAAGTGTACACCATATTATGAGTAAGGTTACACCACTCCTATGTAAGGTTACACCATAATTACCTGTAAGCTTACACAGAAGCTGTGTGTAAGGTTACACATGTTTAGGAGTAAGCTTTCACAACATTTGTCCGTAATCTTACACAGTAATTGCGTGTAAAGTTACACCATAATATTAAGAAATATAACACAAATTCCTGTGTAAGGTTACACCACATGTGTCTGTAATCTTACACATTAACTGTGTGTAATATTACACCATAATATTGTGAAACATGACACAAAATACTGTGTAAGGTTACACTAAAATTATCTGTAAGCTTTCATAGTAATTGCATGTAACGTGACACATCTGTAGGAGTAAGCTTTCACCATATTTGTCTGTAATCTTACACAGTAATTGCTTGTTAGGTTACACCATAATATTGTGAAACATAACAGAAATTCCTGAGTAAGGTTTCACCAAATATGTCTGTAATCTTACACAGTAATTTTGCGTTAGGTTTCATCCCAATATTGTGAAACTTAACACAATTCCTGTGTAAGGTCACAGTACAATTGTCTGTAAGCCTCCGCAGTAATAGTTTGTAAGGTTGCACATCTGTAGGAGTAAGCTTCCGCCACATATTTCTGTAATATCACACTTTCATTGCGTGTAAGTTTTCCCAGCACTTTCCTAGAAAGTTATTCATTTTTATCGCTATGTATTAATTACATTTAACTGTGCAGTAGCAAGGTTACACAGTACATTTTAGTATAGTAAAACTAATTACCTGTAACTTCTCACAGCATTCGACATAATATTTCACTATATATTTTTTGTATAGTTACGCAACATGTATGTATAGTTATACAGTATTTGTATGTTTGATTAAATAAGATTTATTTGAATAGCTATAGAAAAATATTACCCTAAAAATAATCAATTTTTTCATTATTTCTGAAAAATTTGGAACAATTTATAATTATCCTTAGACTGAAAATTACTTTTAAAATGTCCATATCTCATAAAATACTCTTGTTTTAGTTAAAATATGCCGTTTTACGGTTATATTTAAAGTCTTTTGAAATTTGGTATAAATTTGGTTGCTTGTATTTTGCACAGAAATGATAACATGTTTCGGAATTTGCATGCCATGCTTACAAGAATACCAATCAGGACCCACATAATCATTTGTTTCAGTGATAGGCCAATTTGAGCATTTTCCATTACATCGGTGAGCAGATATACTTTATATTTCCATTTATTATACTCTATTTTCCGTCGCGATTAAACTTCATTAAAAAAATAACTATATAATGTATATTCCACAATTTCAAGGATGTTCCTTTTAATTCCTCAATAGAGTTTCAATAAATATAGATATTTGTCAAATTGTGTAATTTCGAATGCCACTAAATATTAGAACTTGATTGTACATTTTCAAAAATGTCTGGAGATCAATGTACAATAAAAACATTAATTTTATAGCGTATCATATCGTATACTAATGTTCTTTTATAATACAAATTCCTTAGGATGATAGTTTTTTTTTAGTGTTTGAATCTTGCAATTTCTTTAAAATGGAGATATAAGAGATCACTTTTCCTACTTGATATTTATGTGTTAAAAATCTATCCAATTTGTCCTGTACTAAAAGAATTTTAACACAGTTATTCTAATTGGTAAATAGCTATATTAATTGTAAACTTCTAATTTTTTTCGAATTTGAAAAATGTTTGAGACAGAATTCAATCTTTGACTTTCTTACCTGAAACTGTCAATTACTTCTGGACCAATCTGGAAAACTTAATTCCCCCAGCTAACCTTATTGATTACAGCATTTGGTCAGCTCAACAGAATGAATTGCAAGTAATATAAATCCAGTAAATTGTGGATAAGCAATTGAACTAAAATAATTTTAATACAATAATTTTAATGGTGAATGAATGATTTTAATTGTAATTTTATCCCTTGACTGAAAATATCTGGGCCAGTAAGAAAATTGCAATTATTGCTAATCTGTACTTTTGCTACCTATGGTTCAGTAAACAGTACATTTCTAAACTTTTAATACTTGGTTCAAGTACTTTCCTTCATGTGTGTTTAAATAGTAGATATTTAGTATCTGTTGTTTGGTGTGAAAAATAAGACAATTCTCATTTGTTTTGTATTTACTTTGGGATACCTTTATTATCACATTGAATGAATTCTCTCTTATCTCTTCAGTGGGTCTACAACAGAAAAAATGCAAAGGAGCACATTGAAAATGAAAGAACATCTTTATAATGTATTGAGATCATATACCTTTATTTTTGTTTGCAATAAACTCAAAAGCAGAAAGTTCAAGATGGGCGACCGAATGTCGCAATCCTTTTCTCTTTTGCAGATTTTAGTTTTCAACAGATCTTTTTTAGGATTTATAGTATTGCTTAGCTCTTTAATACTTAATTTTATTATAAATTTAAGTTAACAAAATGCATAAAGATAGTACAAGTAAGTGATTCTTTAAACAATTAACTGTTCAATTGTAACATTTTACATGCAGATTATTTTCTATCCATAAAATGTCTGTCGCAGATACTTGGAGAATTTTCAGCTACTGGAGATATAAATAACTTATAATCTTTTTAAGATTACATTGATTTAGAATACAGCTAAGTATTACTAATAAAAAAATCAATTGCTTGATTTTAATCTTTTTTTTAATGAAATGATCAAAATAAAAATCAGCTTAATCTGTGTTGCAGAAAGGAACACATATACTATGTCAATTAATGAAAAATGATTCAGCTTAGAAGAAATTGCAGTTGCTTGTACCAACAAATGTCCCTTTTTTTAAGTTATAGAATTTATTTTATATCTTAAACAAATAAAAAGGAATTTGGAACATTCTGCATATTTGTAAGATATATACTCCTTTATTTCTGTTTCAAATAGAGAAATCGCTTTTATTAATTATATAATTTATATCATTTATGGGATACCTAAGCAATTGTACTTTCATCTAAATGTTTTTTTTAACAGGCAACTTTGATTTTTATCAACTATTTGAGATTGTCTTGCCCTGTAAATTAAGATTCTATGTTCACAGCCAACATATGGACTTATAGGCCAATAATGTTGTGATTCAACATCCTGCATGTTGAATGCTGCATGTTGCATGCTGGCCGACATGTTAGTTTTAACAAAGCTTAAAAGGATTCGGGATAGATGGAAAAATATTTATATGCCACATTGGTTCCAGATGATGAACTCTGAATCCATTAAAAAAAAAGTTGCATAGGGTTATCTTCTATAACCCCGATAGACTATTAGCTAAGTGATCAGTAACAAACAAATATCTGCACACCGTCTTACTGGGAAGATACCCCATTAAAATGTTAGAAAATTCTGGGTGCAACACAATCTGTTAAAAAATATTCCATTGAAAATAATACTGTAATTTCATTTTTAACAAACACATTAAAATAAGGAATGCAATAAAATTCAATTTAGGCCAAATATTGAATATTTGAACAATACTGATACTAAATATCTATTAAAATTAATCATAGTGAATTATTTTGCAAAGTTATGTTTATTCAAGTAACAACAACTTAATTAGATTGCCTTTAGTTTTAAATATTTCTGTAACTGTGAAAAAGATTTAATGAACAAAAAGTTACTTTGAAGAATCTAATAAAATTTAAAAGTATATTTTGTTTTAAAAAATAATGTTTAGCAAATTTTTATAACATAATTTTTAAAACTTAAAGACTTATATCTGAAATTTTTCATTGTTTCTAAATAATTTATATGTTTTGAACTTTGTGATTTTTTATTACTATTATGGTTGATACACGTTTTTTAGTTAATGCTTAAATTTAATAGTCAGATATTAAAAAAGGAATAGAATATTTGATTTTCTATCCTCTTATTATTAATCAAATATTCGTTGCACCTCTAAATTGAAAGTGCAGTAAGTTTTCACATTTCACTCAAATTTCTTTAAATTAGTTTAGGGTACCTCTGGACTGCTATTCATGGATATCCTGAAATATCAGCATAAGGTACCCATATACAATCTTGTTTTTACTACAGCTTATTTGTGAATATCAAATAGGTTTATTTTTAGAGCACAGAACACGTATTAATATTTCATTTTTAATATACAAAAAAAAAAAAAAAAAAAAAAAAAACAAGAAAACATCTACATTTATGAAAGCAGCTTGCACAATTGTTTATTTCAAATTGAAATATATTTTCACACCACACACAAAAAATTAACATAAATTTCCATTCCATTGTTTTTTTTATTTAAAAAATCTTCCAAATTGTTTAAGAAAACATCTACATTTATGAAAACCAGCTACCAGCATTGTTTATTTAAAATTTAAAGAAATTTACACACCACACATACACACACATACAAATAATTCTGAACAAATGTGTACAGTCTCGCTCTCACCATTAATTTTAAATGGGGGGGGGGGGGGGAGAACAAACATATAACACAAAATACAAGTCTATCATTATTAAAACTCTACTAGAAAAATAAAAGTTCAATAACATGACCAAAAAATTGATACACTGAAGTGCAAACAAATTATGGGGATTAATTAGATTAGAATTAGATTTTTTTCTTCTTTTAAATTCGGTTATCATGTGTGCATGCACGTTTATTAGATATGATGATAAAATATGTTGATTGCAGCTTCACTGTCTGGAGGCACAGTTTCGGTGAATTTTTGCAAAATTTTGTAGAAAAATCCTGGAAGTTTACGGCTGCTTGAAATTGCCATTCATGCGTGCCATCTCCAGAAGATTATATTAACCTGGGGTACGTGCTCCCAAAAGCGATAACAATGTTCTTTCTTTGCACAGAATTTGGGTTATTTGTGTACAATATTTCACTCCATTTATTTCCATTTATCTTTTTACTCACTGGAAACTTTTACAGAGCAGAGGATGAAAGGCGACGGCCACGGCAATCTTCCAAATTTGTGACACCTAGTTAAATGAAATAACATATTTAGTTTATTGCATCATAATAAAATGTTTGGTTTTGTTTGTTTTACTTTAAATTAACTTTATTTTGATTAAATAATAAATTTCAAAAGTTAGAATGCCCGAAAATAGCAATGTGATTAACTTGAGCTAATTTAAACAATATATTATATACAAGAATATTTACGGGGGGGGGGGGTTATAAAATTTAGGACAAATCTACATCGAATACAATTTTCAAATACAACCATCACATCAATACTACATCATATACTAGATACTACATGGAATACAATCTCTCGACAAATACAGTTATCGACTGTTAGCTTTCTTTGAAAAAAAATAAAAAGCAAATTTTAAAATTAAAAACATGATTTTCTTTTTTAATCGTAATTTTGTCCTATATAAACGTTTATGAGTATCTCAGCAAAATTACTAGTGGAAGTTGTCATTTAGTATCTTTTTTTAAGTTCTTATTTATGTTTATTTTTCTTATTCTTTAAGCATTAAAAATAATAATCATCAAAAAAGAACATTTAAATGCATTAAGGTGAATGTTTACCTTTTTCGGAAATTTTATTTCTTTTTAATAATATGATCCAAATGATAAACTCAATGCATTTTGATGTTCTACTAAAAGTACATTCTGAAAAACTGCATATTAAAAATAAAATTATTGAAAATTTTTATTTTTTTAAGATTTCTACTACTTTAAATATTTATATATTTTTTACATTTTTAAATGTGTACTATACAAGATTGCAAATGGATTTTTAGATAAATCTACTATTGCATTTAATACTTTTTTTTTTCACTGAAACATACATAATGAAAAATGGAATTTCACACATCTTCATATACTTTTATTTTTTTTAAAAATAAAGAAAATTTGAATGCTAATTCCATGTATATATTTATCAAGTCTATAATAAAGAAAATGTAAAAAAACAGTCAAATCTCTATTTCAAATAGAAAAAAAGCCTTGTCTTTTTTAAAACATGAAAGTAATAAAATATAAACGTTCAAAAAAAGTCATTTAATCCGAAAGTACACGCGCCGGGTCTTTTTGACCTGGAGTGCGTATGATTTGTACAATTGTAATCACTTACGTTTTAAAAGTAATCTTCAATTTATTTTATCGCAAAATTTGTAAGGATTGTCTCTGCCTAAATAAAATGACGGTTATAACTTGATTGTATTGGTGACAAATTTAAAAACATTTTTACCTTGGGTAAGCTCGCGTTCTCCCTGGTTAAAGTTTTAATTTGTGTGGGCAATGAGTTGGGTGTATTTAAATATCTCGAGATATAATTTCTTTTTGGTTAAAAATGAAATATAAAAATATTTACAATGAAATAGGTTTATATATATATATACAGGGTGTTTCGCTACCAGACCGACAAACTTTAAGGGATGATAGTACACATGAAGACAAACATTATTAAATAGGAAACCATGGGGCGCAAACGTCTTCTGTAGGAGCTAGGGGCCATTAAAGTTTAGAGTTCAAAACTTCAAACGATGATAGAAAACGGAAAAAAGGTTCGATTCGTTTGTGGTTTTCACTAAAATTATTCTTTAAATCACGATTGTTTTAGAAAAAAATTGTAAAAGTTACGTTCAAAAATTGTCGATAGAGGGCGCTTTAGACTTTAGAGTAACGAACAACTACTTTTTACCGTTATTTTGTGCATGTGGTTGAAATTATTCTAAAGTTTAGACTTTAACTTAAATTTTAAGCCCATAATCGGAAACATTGGGATCGGTTAACTAGCAAAAATTTAACTGTGAACAGAGGGGTAAATTTTAAACGCTCATATGTATTGGACAAACAAATCGATTTCGTTGCGGTTTGCGTGTAAGTCATTCCCTTGGTAATTATTTTATTCAAAACGACGTACAGCATTGGTGTCTTTATTTTTTGATAGAGGGCGCTTTCGACACATTTCCTAAATTTCAATGGCATTACTCCTAGGTGTTTAACTACCAGACCAACAGACTAACAGGAAGTGTTAGGGATGCAAAGCGACTCGGAATCATATACGAATGTATCGTTGAAAATGCCTTTTTAGCGAGTTGTGGTTAAAAGAAGCAGAGAAAAAAGCAACAGAAACAGGTAGTGAAACAGCAAAACGTTAATGTGGAAGAAAACAATTTAGTTAAGGGTTTTACTACAAAAGGTGTCCGAAATTACGACCAGAAGTAGTCGGGCATGCTTGACAGCAGCGATGCATGCAATTCCTCTCACTTTGAAAAATTCCTGGCATCTCGGACAGCTTTCTGGCAGCTACAGAAAATCGAGCTGAGAGAGAGGTCTTCCAATGACGGTACGGGAGTCTCATACATTCAACTTTTCATTTGGCCCCAGATGAAGAAGTCCATACAGATTCAGATTGAACCAGATGGGGTGGGGGGCTACGAATTTGTTTGAGCTCAACTAGCCCCATCCAGCAACGTTCATTAAAAAAAATACAGAAAAATTATACACTAATAAAATAAAGGTAGGTAAAAAAAAGTAATTGATATAATGAAGTTGGTGCGACGATCTGGCAGGCCAACGAACCGGGCCACCACTACCTATCCACCGCTGTCCATATGTTATGTTGGGGTGTCTGCGCGTGCTATTGAGTGGTGCAACGAAAGAGGAACATGTGCTTTTACCAGAAATTCCGACAGAACGTGTTGTAGAATTATGAAGTTGCTTTTTTCTCTGCTTCTTTTAACCCTAACTCGTAAAAAAGGCATTTTCGACGTTAACTTAAAATATGATTCCGAGTCATCTTTGCATCCCTAACACTTCCTGGAAGTATCTTGGTCTGGTAGTAAAACATACAGGAGTAATGCCATTGAAATTTCTGAGATGTGTCGAAAGCGCCCTCTATCAAAAAATGGGGACTCCAATGCTGTACGTCATTTTGAATAAAATAATTACCAAGGTAATGTCTTACACGCAAACCAGAACAAAATCGATTTGTTTGTCCAATATTTATGAGCATTTAGAATTTCCCCCTCTGTCCACAGTTAAATTTTCGCCTGTTAACCGATCCCAATATTTCCGATTATGGGGTTAAAATTTAAGTTAAAGTCTAAACTTTAGAATAATTTTAACCACATGCACAAAATAACGGTAAAAAGTAGTTGTTCGTTACTCTAAAGTCTAAAGCGCCCTCTATCGACAATTTTTGAACGTAACTTTTAAAAAAATTTTCTAAAAAAATTGTGATTTAAAGAATAATTTTAGTGAAAACCGCAAACGAATCGACCCTTTTTTCCGTTTTTTATTATCGTTTGAAATTTTGGGCCTTAAATTTTAATGGCCCCTAACTCCTACAGAAGACGTTTGCGCCCCATGGTTTCCTATTTAATAATGTTTGTCTTCGTGTCTGCTATCATCCCTCAAAGTTTGTCGGTCTGGTAGCGAAACACCCTGTATATATATATATATATAGAGAGAGAGAGTGATACATATACATATTTAATATATATATATATCACTTACATATATATATATTACTTACATATATAAATTTAAAGAAAAAAATTGATTTTTTGACCAATTTTGAAGTACCATATTTCTTTAAAAATGATTTGTATTTGTTTTTCAATCAAGAAAATACAAATGAAAAACAATAAATCCATACCCGTTATAAATAATGTTAAAGCTATACTTTACGGTAGTGGTATACATATATACTAATAAAATAAAAAATCTCTGAATATCTGCGATGGCTATCAAAATTTACCTCACGTAGAAGTCTGAAAATTTAGGTAAAGATATTCTCAGACAGATCCTGATGCACCTGAGACTCAGACTTTTAATATTTTAAGGGCCAAGATCTCTGGGCCCCTTAACATTTTTATGCCCTAAATTGTTAACAACGCGATCCCTTTTTATCTAATCTTTTTCATTTTGAGGGACTTTTCTCCATTTAGTTATTTTTGCTGTTTTATTTTTCAGTATTTACGCTGGATCCTTGGGGCCCGTTTCACGGCCCCTTGAAGTTTTTGTGATAATAAATTGATTCCATTCAATCCGATCTTCATTTCTGGAATTCCTGTTCCACTTAGATATTTTCAAAATTTTACATTCCATAATGCACTGCGGCCTCCTAGGAAATAATAGACTCCAACAGGGTCCTTTGAACTTTTTGTACGCCAAACATTTTTCATCCCTTAATTTTTCACCCTCCCAGAGCAAAATTTTAAAGTTGAGTCTTTTACTCTTTTTCCAGGGTCAACACCCTCACATTCTTACTCGAGCTCTAGGGCTTTTTTAAACATTTTCCCAATCAATTTATGCATTTCTTTAAAATAATATTCTAACGAAAATTTCATATCCTATGCATAATTTTTACTACTGTAGATATATTGCGCTAAGTACTAAGACATTTTAACATGTTTTTCTGGTAAGACCCTCTCTTTAACTGTCAGTTGGTTTCTTTAGAGCACCTATTACACTTCTTTTATAAATGGTCCAATTCATTAGCCTTTTTTTCAACAACTTCTTAAGTCCTTCATCAACTACATGAACGGAAAAAAATTAAATTTGAACTACTACAAATTTTAAATATTAATCACGTTCTTGGGCCCTTGGTGCAACTTTTTAAAAAATGATCCACACGAATTGCATGTAATTTACTTTAGTTTTACCTTTCTTCCATTACTTTAATAAATATATATTTAAAAAAAATCTACCCAACTACATGCGAAAGACGTTCTTAGCCTCTTTAAACATGGCACAGGGATCCTTGAAGTTTTGTACCGTAAATTGTTATTAAATTGGCCCCTCTTAATCTTCCTTTTTTAAATCCTTTTTTCATTTAGTTTTTTCCACATTCTTACATTTTGTTAAAGACCGTTGGGCCCTCTGTGTCCCGTAGGGCCCTTGAAGTTTTGTTCGCCATGCATCTTCCATCCCCTACTTTTCCATCTTCTCAATGCGTAACTTTAAAGTTAGGTTTTGGACTCTTCTTCCACGACCCACAACCTGATATTTTTATTGGAGTCCTAGAGCTTTTTTAAAGCATTTACTCAATTTTTTAATGCATTTCTCTAAAATATTGTTCAAACGAATAATTCTTATCCTATGTTTATTTTTGACTAATTGTAAATATGAAGTGTTAAGTACAAAGGAATTTTAACATTTTTGATGTTATGATCCTGTTTTTACCTATCATTTGTTCCCATTTGGGTCCTTTATTATAGCCCCTTTAAAAATGGTCGTATATATTTATATATACATTAGCTTTGACGCATTTTGATTTATAATCACCTTCTTGGGGCCTTTGATTCAGCATTTTCAAAAATGATTCGAATTCAAATCAATTTTCTTTCACATCGTTCTGACACCCGTCGATTATTTTAAAAACAGCTAAAAAATATCTTTATACTCAACTACATATTATACTAATTACGAAAGCTTTTATGTACTATCGAAATTTTTTTTTATAATTTCTGGTGTCGATCTTTCTTTTAAGAATTTTACGAATGGAGGTACCTTGCCCCTTAAAGGGTTAGTTAGTTTGTCAGTAGATTAGTCCTCCCCTACATATTTGCTCTTTCTCTCATACGCACACAATTTGATAACTGTAATTTCATAACATTTAGTACTTTAAAACATTTCCTAAAATAATTAAACTATTGATATTATGATAATCACAGTAATAAATTTAAATTGTAAATAATTCTGAAATATTTTATTAAATTTTGTATCCTAATTGTGAAACTTATTTAAAAATAGCTATTTTGTTTCATTAGAGAACTTTCATTTAATTCTAGAACAAATTACAGTCATAAAAACAACTAGATGAAATTAGGCATGTTTGACCAACTTTTAACTAAATCATTTTTAACTTTTTTAAATATTGAACCTTGAACAAAGTTTTATGTATTATTTTATTCGTTATACAATCAGCTATCAGAATAAACCTGCGACATAAGTGCAATATATTTGAAGAAACATAGATTTTAATCAGGAAAAAATCATTTTTCAAGGCTCCTCACTCATAAGAGGCATGACTCTCTGCATTTTATGTAGATATACAGGCAAAAGTAAAGAAATATACAAATAAACAGGGGCCTCAATAAGAGGGGGTACAGATGGGAGTCTGCACCCATTCCCCCCAAATGTTTGCACATGCTGTTACAATTGGCAAATTTACAAACTGAATTGGCAAATTAGTTCAAAACTTTAATTAAAAACTATAATACACTTTCTATTTCTGATAAATTGGACGAAATTCACCAATATAATAAGAAATATTATAAAACTTTTTACAAATAAAAGCTATATTACATTTTCTAATTGTGATAATTAAAAAAAGCTATTATATAACTGTATATAAAACTATGTAATAAAACTAGTTGGCAAACCCCGAGAAGTATTTATGTTTGCTTTTCACTGAGTTGGCAAATACTGAGTATTGACTTGGTAATTTCAGGCTCTCTCCCCCACCAATAAAAAATATTAGCGAGATCCCTGCAAATAAAATCATTTTCAGAAATGCAGAATACCTTTATTTTAGAAGTTTAAATAAATAAAGTAATTTTAAAAATCTCATTTTCAAGTAATTTTAAATCTAGAATACCTTTAAACTGTAAGGTTTAAAGAAATAAAATAAGTTTTAAAAAATATAGAATACCGTTAAGCTACAAGATTTGAACAAATAACAAATTTGAAACCCCCCCCCCCCCCAAAATTAAAAAATTAAGAATACCTTTAAGCCACAAAGTTTAAAGAAATTAAATAAGTTTAAAGACAAAAACAGAATATTTTTAAGATCCAAGGTTAAAACAAATAAAATAATTTATAAACTCAAAATATCTCTACGAAGTTTTTATCTTTACAAAGCTACAAAGATTTTACAGACCGTTGCATTTTTAAATTTTTATAGTTTAACATGTAACATTCTGTTTAATTATAAACACTACCGAAATTTTGTTTCTTTTGGAACTTTATACTATCACCAGTGCCATTTGAATAGGTACATTTAAATTATAACAGCCCTTTCCAACATGTTAAGGACAAAAACAGTTTCCAATAAGTTAATCTCCTCTGGCACACCGCTCCATCTTTCGATGGAGCGGTGTGCCAGACTGGTTTACAGTAGTTAAGTGCCGATTTATGTCACATCAGTTAAAGGTTAATTTTAAATAAAATTTTTTGTATCGCTCCTTTATATTTGCAGAATAAATTTACACTCTTTTACAAGTATGAACATTATTATATTTGGTATACAATAAAAGGTTAAACAGATTTCAAAAATATTTAATTAAGGGAGCTTTCACTAAGGTCAACCCTCCAACATATGGACTAGGTCAAGCCTCTCTCCCTAACCTATATTCTAAAGAAAAAAAAACAGTTATTTTAAACATATAATATACCTGTGCAAAATTCATGCCTATAATTAAATCTCAATATTTCCGTATTAATTAAAACCTACTAACTTAAATTTCCATGATATTTTAACTGGGAAACTCTTGCAAAATATTAAACAAAAAACTCAACTTTGTTAAAAAGTCTTCACAGCTGATTGTGTTTCACCTGCTTCAATTGTCTGCATGAAATGAAGCTTGTTGCTTGATAATTTTCTTAGCTTTGGTTATCATCTTGCGACAAAAGTCTGAAAAATATTTAAATTTGAAAATGGTTGAATGGGTCAAGCCTCCGTCGTGGTCAACCATCCCTAGTCTCCCCTAATTTTTTTACATTTTCAGGTGTATCCATTACTGGAGTGTGGGCGTTTTGATATTTTTTAACCGACTTCAAAGAGGAGGTTATGATTTCGACCTGTATGTAATTGTTGTTCACGCATAACTTTTGCAAATATGAACCGATTTTGATAATTCTTTTTTTGTTTGAAAGCGTATGAGACCCATGTGGTCCCATTCTAATTTCATAAAAATCTGATAATTAGAACATTTTTAAAAATAAAAACTTTAAATTTCAAATTCATTTTGAAGCAATCGACCAATTAGAAGTGTTCATGGTACATGCTTTTATGTTACACTTACATAGACACACGATCTTTTCACTGTTAAAAGTTTGAAGTTTTTGCTGCATCGTCACTCCATCGCTTTTATGGAATATCTCTATTTTGATCAATGAGAATTCACCATAATACAATGAAGTAATCATTTTCTATAAAAGCGATGGATTGACTGACGATAAAGTGAAAGTTTCAAATTTTTAACAGTGTTCAAAGTGCAAAATCCTAACTGGACGAGGACCAGGATTTACATAAATTTTGCGCTGTTTGCGGAACGAGATTTATTAATAAGAAAATTTATTTAAAACATTGAAAAATTTGCTAAAATTCAGGCTTCTGATTCGTTAATCTGGTTTCGCTGACAGTGCAAATTCTACCTGGATTCCAGACAAGTTCTCTTATGCAAGAAATCAGAAATATAGCATCTAGGGGATATAGTGTGAAAATCGGCTATCTCAGGGCGTGTTCAGAGCAACTTACAAAAGTAATCAATGCTACCGACCGATTGTAGGGCAGTACGAAAGCAAATTGTGGCATCAATGAAAACTATTCTGTTGAATTGTAGCTGACGTCACACTTCGCTTTGATTTTCATTTCGTACCTGTCTACAATCGGTAAGTGGTTGGTAAGTAACCAGTAAGTTGTACTGAACACGCCCTCTGTAACACTTAAAAAAGCGCTAAAATGTTCTATTCTTTGAATCTGCAACAATTCTAATGAAATTTAAAGATAGAAGCGACATCTGCAGGACATTTTCTAAAAATGCAAGAATTATTGCTAGTCTAGATAATGTATCACGAAAATGCCGCAGATGTCGCTGTGATCGACACTTTGGAACCAGTTTGGAATCTTTCAGTAGCATCGTTGCACATTTAAAGGATACGAATTTTTAGCACTGCTTCCATTGTAAAAAATTGAACCTTTTTGCTGCATTGTCAATCCATCGCTTTTATAGGAAACGATTACTTCGCTCTATTATGGAGCATTCTCATTGGTCAAAACAAAGAAATTCTATAAAAGCGATGGAGTAACGATGCAGCAAAAGGGTCAGATTTTTTACAGTGGCGATAGCAGATTTTCACTCCATGTATTCCAGACCTCTCCTCCATGTATTCCTTCGAACAATGAATAAGTTCTCAAAAATGAAGGCTTATGATTGGTCAATCTTGTTTTGCTTAACAGCGAATAATCCTTCTGGATCCTAACCACTGTTGCAGAGATGCCAGTTTTTTCCCAAAGTACGAAATCTTAGCTGGAACAATTCTCGTATCCACCAAAGTGAAAGATCCACATCGATCCAGACATGAGAATTCGATATCGAAAAGCTGAAAATTCATCTCTAAAGAGCCTTACACGTTAAAGCAAGAGTGTCTGTGTATCAGGGTGCTTGTTATGCTGAATTCCCAAAGTGATTAAAGTACATTGTTATGTGCTAGATTTACATTTGGGCAAATATAAATGACGAAAAAATTTTATAAGCTTACCATTAAAGTTAAGCTACACTGTTAAAAATCTGCTGCATTTTGCTGCAGCGCACTCCCCTGCTTGTATAGAAAACGGTTACTTGGCCGTGAAATGAAGCTTTCTCAATGATTTGGATAGAGATATTATATACAAGCGGTGGAGTGCACTGCAGCAAAATGCAGCAGATTTTTAACAGTGAGTTAACTTCTTTCAACCATAAAATTAACTCGTTAAGGCGACTACAGCCAAGTTCTGGAATAAAAATTCTTAAATTTTCTGTATTTTGGAAAACCGCGTTTATCAAAGAACATTCTTAACTTTAAATATTGCTACTTTCATATAGACGCATGTTTAATCATGGTGTGATTTTGCTAATATCTTCCTTTTTAGTTTTTATGACTGAAAAGGGTATTTTAATACATACGAGCATTTAGAATTACTTTGCTATGCATTGAATCATAGAAGCAACTTGAAGCGCTCTGATTGTGTACGCATACTTTTAACTGTACAAAATCTTACCCTTTTGCTGCATTGTCACTACCCCGCATTTATAGAATACTAGCTGTTACCCGTGACGTCGTTCACGTAGCATTAAAAAAAAAAAAAAAAGAGAAACGCTTTAATTAAACAAAACGGTTCATTAACAATAATTTAAAATATATATAACATTTATCTTATAGAAGGCTATGCAGTACTTTTTTTATAGGGGACTTAAAGAACTCAGTCAAATAAAAGGAAAATGTGTTAGATAATATGAACAATCGCGAAAATGAAATTATAACCACTTATACTGTAGAACAACTGTGACGCACCCCAATTGTACAGAAATCATGTTGTAGTGCATTTCAGAATTCCATATCGAAGAAAGAAAAATCATGTGTTAAACCTAGGTAATAAAAAAAATATCCAACATTTCCATAATGCATAACTTCACCGGGACATTCTTTTCTGCAGCTGTGTATATGATCTATGTGTTTGTAAATATTCAAAATACAATGTTAAAATTTTGCTTAGTGAGAAAAAGTATAAAGAATATTAAAATTCACCTTTAGTAATTTCTAATTATAGACAGAAACTTACTGGAATTCTTTTTTACAGTCCTGTATTTTACGTGCAAATATGTATACGATCGCATATTTAGCTTACATTATTCAACCAAAAACCCGATTCAAATTATTGAATTCATATTTCCGGGAATCGCTATTGCACTGGTGACCAATCCAGTTTATTGTATAGTCCGATACAAGATTTATTTAAATTCTACAAACATCTCTTATTATATCAAATGTAGCTGAACTTCAGGATGCATTAGTTTTCCAAATACATACGGTAATTGAAAAAGCTCTTCAGCAATCTTTTCTAATAGACCATACTTTGGATACAATATCTGAGATCTGGACACAGGTCCAAAATCTTTTATGCGTCTCTGTAAATGAACAACAAATGTGATGCAAATGATACTTAACTGTAAGCTTCTTGTAGTAAATTTCAGTATTTATCATTGTATTGATTATCTCAGTATATTAATTCCATCATGTTTGAAATGGCGCAACGCAATTAAAATACGCTGGGAATATTTTTTTCTCCGTAGACTATTATATTACCGAACATTTTTCTGTAATCTTGTAAGTGAATGTTAAATCTTTTCACCCCATTTTCTACAGAAATCCTATTTTAGTGCACTTCAGAACCTGATATCAATTTCAATATTATTAAAATAACCTTAATAAGATAACATTATTAAAATACGTTGCAAATGGTTTTTCCTCACACACCATAATATATTGAAATACTTTTGAGCTCCCTGTACGCACACTATAAGTACTACATTTTAACATATTCGACAGTAACCATGTTCTTCTGAACCTTAAAAATGCATGTAAATTTCATTACATTTAAAATTATGTAACATCATCAAAATACACCACAAATGATTTTTTCGCCTTATACCATAATGTAAAGTTTCCTTTTGAGTGCTCCTGTGATTCAGCTATGATTGCTACCTGGTCCATTTTCAATGCCGCATATGCTATGGTAAATCTCAATAACGTATGTTATTTTCGTATGAATTCCACTATATTTACCCAAGTTGAAAAACGGACAGACAGACGGCAGACCCCAGGCACTCGGCATCCGGTATACAGACAGGTTGAAGTCGTAAACACTTTTAGACCATGTTAGAAAGTGTCAAAAAGCGGGTAGTTTCCGTAAAACGAAAAAAAAAAAAATTGGTTGCCTGTAAAGTCGGTATACGGGCGAAAGTTTTACGTGACAACGACTTTGAGTTGTAAAATAATTTTAATGTGAATATTCATTCGTATAGTAGGAAGAAGGATGAAATAATAGTAACAATTTAAAACATTTATTTATACAAAGAATTATATTTAAAACATTAATTTATACAAAGAATCTCGCACTGAATTTCATATTAACAAAATTTTATTTTTACCTTTACACATACATACGTATTTATATACAAATATACATACAATAACTTGCAATACACTGTGTTTGTTAAACACATTTTACTTCATGTTTATTGATGTCAAATGTTGAATTTTGTAAACAGCATATTAAAGAATTTTTCAATGAGCAGAATATAACTAAAGTAAAATGGCTTTCACTAATCACATATCATTAGTTTTCCATAATATACCACCGAATTACGAAATAAACTACACTTATTTTCTTTGTACTTTATACTAATAACTAATACATAACGTATTTCGTCTTAGTTTGATACTATCTAAAATTCCTATTAAGCACCGCCCCTTCCTTGCAGCGAATTCACATTCACGTTCAGAAAATGGTCCCACAACTGACCGGAAAAAGTTAAGAGAAAAGTGAGCGCGTATCGTGAGCGGAGCGTAACGTAACGTAACGCAGTTTCTTGAAGTGTCTCCCGGCAAACCAATTTACAAGACGTTGTCACGTCAAAAAAAAAAACAGTGTTAGGAAAAATATACTACAAAACTGTGTTTTAGGTGGCATTTTTGTATAATTTGTACATATATGCTCTGCATACACCATAAAAATTTATAGAAATTTATTATAAAAAACATTCTTAAAAGTCACAACATATTTTTACTTTTTAAGAGCTAAAAAATATGCAATTAATATCCATATACAAACCTGTTTCCAGTACACTTTGAGCACATTATGCCAAATTGAGATATTGACTGAGGAAATGTATTGTCTCACAATTACATTAAATCTTTAGATTTTAAGCCTGAAAGTGCATTTTTAAAGTGATATTTATTTATATTTTCAGAATTGAACAATTTTCAGAATTAAACAATTTTCAGAATTAAAAAACAAAAATATTTTTTTTTTATTAGTTGAGCTTTTCTTACTTTCTAAAAATGATAAAAAGTTTTTTCATTGATCATTACGTCATTTACGATATGTATAAATTATTAATATTTTCTAGTCGTTTAATATTTAACCTTTAAAAAAAGTTATTTCATTTTAAAATTAAATATTAACCACGCTCAGACGATAAATTTAATTTTCTTTAAATAATAACTTTTGATATCATAATTCAATCTCATTTCATTGCAACATCAGATATATTTATTTTATTTTCAATATGTGACGTCACAGTCGTCTCTTTTTAGCACTTACTCAAAATTACATTGTGTTATTAAAAATGAAAACTTGAAAACTTATACTTTGTTTCATATATGACGTTACATTGATATTTTTAAAATTCTTAATGGAAAGTATTCCTCTGACGTCACAATTGGTAAAAAGTTGAATTTTATAGCCTCGAACCGAAAAAAAGAAAAAGGTTAATTTTGATTACGGATTAATATCTGGAAAAACGACTAAAATATTTATATTCTTGTAAAGTGTGAAGTTATATTCTTGTAAAGTCTTCTAAGTGTAAAAGAAATTTTATATAATCGTTTGCGTGATATAAGAAGAAAACCAGTATTCCTCTGACGTCACAATTGGTGAAATTGCGGTTTTTAATCTCGAACCGAAAAACAGAATAGGGTCCATTTATTTATTTCATTTTATTTTATCACGTGAAAATCTTTCAGTTGAAAATTAATTACAGAAGAGAAATAATTATTCCGTTTTTTTTATTTTTTGGCAACGAAAAAAGAAAGATAATTAAATATTATGGAAAATTTTTCAATTTATTCTGTATGAAAAATAGTGAAATATTGAATTATTAAGAAAGATATTTGATTAAAATAAATAAAAATTAGCCTATGTTCATTTCAGGCCAATAATTTACCCATATACAAAAATTCAAAGACATTAATCCATCCGTTTTGAAGCCAAGATCATTCCAATTTTCGGACACACTTTCACATTTATAATATATATAAGGATCTCACTTTTGATCCATGAGAATTCTCCATAATAGGCTGAAATAATCGTTTTCTATATTAGCGCTGGAGGGACGATGCAACAAAAGGGTCAAATTTTTAACAGCGTACCCTGTTTAAAATATCTTGAAAAATTACCTCTGTTTTTAAAGACTATCTATTTTCTGACCAATGAAAACTCTCCTTAGACGTTTTTAGATCGCTCTCATTAGTCAGAAAATAGATAGCTTTAAAAACAAAGGTAGTTTTTCACAATAATTTTAACGTGTACTGATGGATTGTCAGCTTTTCAATGCCCATTTACGAAGTCTGTAGATTTCAATGTGGACCTTAAGGCACTACACTAGTCTCAGAAAAAGACCCGGATGTTAGTGTAAAGACTATGGGTGGGTTCTTTTCAAATACCTCGCTCAAATTTTAATATATTTACATGATTTTTTTTTGCATAAGATAGCCGAGGATGATCTACAACCGGCCTAGTTTTTACTTCTTCGATTTTGCTTATGTATGTTTTATATAATGATAGTTTCAAAATTCAGAACCGTTTAAACCGGTTTTGAAATTTAAAATAATTTTTTTAAAAAAATCTGAAACCGAAATTGAAAAAGTATAAACTAGGCCGGTTGTGGAATACCCTCAGCTATCCTATGCAAAAAAAAAAAAAAAAAAATCACGTAAAAATTTTAAAATTTGAGCGAGGTATTTGAAAAGAACGCCCCCATAGACTTCACATTATCATCCGTGTCTTTTTTTGTGCCTAGTGTGCGGCCTTAAAGTTTGCTGGATACGATAAATTTCCGAAATGTTAAAGCTTAAATGGACAAGTTCTCGCATCCACCAAAGCGGAAATAGACATCGATACCAATCGACATCCTTAAGTTGTTGAAAAGATAAAAAACTTTTAGTATATATTTTGCTCCGGAAGAAAAAATTATCTTTACATATCAATGCAAAATAAAGTGCATAGATATGTGTAACAAAATTATCTTTAGATTCAGATTTGGTTACCGGATTAGATACCAGAATGATTTCAGATTTTGTTCATGTAGGATTCATCGATGTGAATATGACGACACATGGAGCACAGTATACGATTGATTGAAAAGTTTCTGGACAAAAATGAGTCATCAAGGGGGTCCTTGGGGCCTAGTGGTTAAGACACCACGCTGCTAATCTCTTGAGAGCTGGGAGATTGTGGGTTCGAATCCCACTGGCTCCGTTGCACACACTCTTTATGTGTAGCTCCCGGTTGTATTTTTCTTCTGTCGTAATATTTCCTTGTGCTATCATGTCCTTGTATATCCACTAATTTGTAAAATAATATGGATTATGTATTTATGTCTGTGTAGAAATAAAGGATCCTTCGGTGTACAATCGAATTCTACCATGAAATCATCATCAAATTTTATAATAGAAAATGCCCAGCGTTGCCATACATTGCTAAAAATTTAACTTTTGCTTCATCGTCACTCCATCCCTTTTATGGAATATCTCATACATACACTGTAAAAAATTTGACCCTTTTGCTGCATTGTCACTCCGCCGCTTTTATAAAATATTTGTCTTTTGACCCATGAGAATGCTCCATGATAGGCTGAAATAATTGTTTTCCATAAAAGCGGTTGAGTGAGTTTCAAATTTTTAACAGTTTAGTTGGGACAAAAGCGTCCATGAAAAAAGTATTTGGGCATCGAATAGTGTCACTCTCTTATAGATGCTGCCAAGTACAGGTTATGGTTTTCGGATTCCTCGTTGAATCATCACCGCTCATTTCCGATGCCTTTACTGCATTTATAGGAATTAGATTGCTGTTGTTTATCTATTGAATTATAGAGCGATTTTTGTTAAAATCTTTCTTTTTGCTTTTTCTGACTGAAGGGGGAGTACTTTTGACTACACTAGAAAAGCATTTTACTATTCATTGATACATGGAGTCATTTAGCTGTTTACTCATATTTGGAAGCGCGTTGCCGCGCGCTGATGTGTAAGGACACTTTACTTGATGCATTGTTACCTTTCGATAACCACTTCCGATGTCCGTACGATTAGATGTTGACTTTAAGATTTCATGAATGCGGTAGCTTTTCGTCGAGCCAGATCTGGAGAAGTTACCACATCCAAAAAACCTAAAGATTCACAACGATACTAACCGATATTCTAAGTGTCTTTTGAAAAGTTGACAATCAAACAGTGACAAGTATAGCGAATGCATCAGAACTCAGAAAAGTGCGTTCATTAGTAATATGTTGCAAAGAGCCATCATATTTCAGTACACATAATTATGTATTACGATATGAATAACTAAAAAGTAGGAAATAAATTTAACTTTTTCAAAAAAATGTATAACCGACTCCAAAAAAGCGCTAAAAAGAATTAAATAATTCTATAAAATTCTCTAATGACAAATCGTTATCCAATAACCACACATCGACTATCATGTACCGGTATAAAACGGTTAAATTTAATATATAAAATTTAATATCCACCAAACATAGATTTTCCAGAGAATATTTTTTACAAGAGATTAATTTAAATATTTTTGATTTAATTTTTGAATATATACATATAAAAAGTAAGGAATTACTTTTTGAAGTTGGTGCCAAACTATCTTATGTATAGTAAGAAATGTGGATATATCATGTCTAGTGCCATATAAATAAAATGGGGAAATCATTATCGATTATGATTGTTTGGCGCCAACTTCAAAAAGTAATTCATTACTTTTTATATGTATATATTCAAAAATTAAATCAAAAATATTTAAATTAATCTTTTGTAAGAAATATTCTCTGGAAAATCTATGTTTGGTGGATATTAAATTCTATATATTAAATTTAACCGTTTTATACCGGTACATGATAGTCGATGTGTGGTTATTGGATAACGATTTGTCATTAGAGAATTTTATAGAATTATTTAATTCTTTTTAGCGCTTTTTTGGAGTCGGTTATACATTTTTTTGAAAAAGTTAAATTTATCTCTTATTTACAATTAAATTTTGATTTAGGAGAGATGGCATTATGAGAATGGTTAAAAATTGTTGAGTGATAAAATGTTGAAAAAATTGTAATATAAATAGTATTAATTAAAAATTATTTTTTATAGAAATTCATTAAGGCTATCGATTAGTGGCACATCTATTTCACATATATATTGTCCGTTTATTTTAATTATTTCAATAGATGATTCAAAACACCAAATATCAGAATTACAGTTATAAAATTGAAATAATGGAAGAAAGTTAGAAGGATTAGTAGAAAAAGAATAAAAAAGAAAAGAGCAGGCGAGTGAAGTTGTATAATTTGCATTTAACAGTTAAGTTTATTGACGAATTAATTGTAGTAATTAATATTACAATTATGAAAATACCACAGATTTATTGATGTTTAATAAATACTATGAAATCTATTTCAAAATAAAATTGCAAACCTGATGTTTGAAGCCACGGATCTCCAAATAAAATTGTTTTAATACTATGCTATAAGTTTAATAGTCTAATGTTAATTTTTATGTGCATAATAGATGAATAATCAAACATTCAAGTACCAAATAGATTTTGTGTAGTTTTAAAAGATTGTCGTTTTTCAATTGAATTTGTTTCTAGATCATCCCTCTTTAGCCCCTTCTTTCTCTATATAATATTGTCTACTTTCCGACTGGTTTGATTGTTTTCTACAGTAAAAAACATCAAAAGCAGAGATGTAAATAATAATGATTTGATTATAATATTTAAATTTTTTTTATATCAGATAACATTAATTAAAACATTGAAAGAAGCTTTTTATTAAACCATAAGGAGGAGTGGGATGGTGTGGGACAGTTACAAAAGTATTTACAAAAGTAAGAAAATCAACTTTGTTTGATACAAACACCAAAATTTCACTTTATAGAGGGCATTGTGCACGACTTTTTAATTTCCCTGAACAATATAGAAACATAACATAAAAATTTATTTTATAATTAAAGAAATGTAAATTTCAAAATGTGCCCCATACCTCTCCACTTATACGGAGGTATGAGACAGCTATAAAACGAACCTATAAAGCATAAATAGGCTAGTGTCGGCTAAATATACAATTAAACAAACATTGTAGAATGATAATGTATGTGCCACATCATAAAATTCTTGTAGATGTATGATTCAATGACAATCATGAATAAAAATTCAAGATTTTTAGTCGTAGATGACATTAAAAAATCATCACTTCAATTTATTTACATTTTGAAGTAAATTAATTTATAATCAATGTTATAATATATTATCCTATAAAAATGTTTGCATGGTAGCAAATTAGATTCATCTTATGAAAAAAAAAAATAAAAGAATTGGACATGTCGAATTCACCATGTCGACATGCAAGTTCTTCCTTTTATTACCATGTCCCATTCCTCCCCACTTCCTTGTTTTGTGTTAAATTTTATGTATAAACAAAAATAGGTCTTTTAAGCTTATTTTAAATTATGGATAACGTACAGTATATTGTTCCATAAATAAGGAAACTATTACATCTATGCATATACAAGTCATTTATATACGAAAAGCATATAAATTATATTAAGCGAATTTATTTTTGATTCTTGAATAAATCTTTTCCGTTATACGACTGCAAGTTTATACTGATCATTTTTTTTCAATTGAAGATTTGGTTATGATTGCTTGGGCTATCGTGTTACGTTTGATTGATGAAATGTTTAGTATATACATAAAGAGAAAAATCTACTGTCCTATTCCTCCTACTGTCCCATCCCTCCCGCTGTCCTACTCTTTCCACTCACTCCTACAGTAATGAGTTTTTTTAAGTATAATTTAAAAATAGTTACTTTCAGATTTTTCCAAATAAGTGAGAAGATTTTATATACTATGAACTTACTAAATTATTTTTAGTAATGTCTACATTGGATGTTCATTACTGGAAATTAGTTAAATAAGCATTTCAGTAATGGACACTGGTTTCAAAACTTTAGATTATAACAACTTATATATTTGAAATACTGAATATTTTATCAATAAAATACTAAGAAAATGACAACTTACTTCATATCTCGTTTTCTTGTAAATAGTGCCGGAAGATGTTGGTGTTGATCACATGTTTAATGTTTTCCTTCTCAGTTCCCCATGTCGCCTATGTCGACATTTACCACTGAGCATGCGCTTGGAGTACTACATCATACGTCATGCTTCAAGTGGAAAGTTCCACGAACTTCTGTGAAAATATCCTCAGGTTTTGTGTGTTTTTTAAAATATCAGAATGACTTTCTCCAGAATTTGAGGAACGTTACACACATAAATGATGGCAAGCTTACACAAATGTTTTACAGTGAAAGCTTCATATGACAATTACTGGGGACAGCATGACAATTACTGGGTATTAATGTAAGTATATTGTATTGTTTTAAAGTGTTCACATTTCCGATTAATATGCTGATTTCTTACTCTCAAAAACCTGAAATATGGCATCTTCATCTACAGTAAATTAATTTAAAGCGATTAAACCCAATGCAAAATGTAAAGTTTTTTTAAAATATAAACATATGCCAATTACTGGATCACAAGGTGTCATACATTGGTGCTCTAGGTGCCAATTACTGGTGATTTATGCAACATTTTATAAATATATTTTTATAAAAATACTTTTTCAATTTTTTTTGCTTTTAGTGGGCAAAATAGATTCACAGATATGCATTCTTTGATTTAAAAATATTTCCAAGTAAACAGCTTATTTCTTTGTAATGAAAATTTAAGTATGTTTTACGACAAATTCTTAAAGTGCCAATTACTGGGGATGTTACCCTATGTTTATTCAAAAATTAATTTAGTAATCTAAATAAAATTTTAAAAATACGTGAATAGAAAATAAATTAAAGATAAAATATAATACTTAAATATTTTTAAAAGTATGAGGCTCACAATTGATAAATAATAAGATAAGTGTCAATCCAATTCCCAAATTTAAGTGAAATAATGTTTTCTGAGAATCAAAACAAAATATAGTTTCTCGCAGGTGAAACACATGCTTGCTGGAAATTTAAAAAACGATAGTTTTGCATTTAAAATGAAGAGAATCACTGTGAATAGAAATAAAAAGGCGATAAAATAATTGAAATGTCCAAATCAATAAATAATAAGCAGGAAACAGCAGAAAAATACTCCCTCCCAAACGTGCAACTCATTCAGAATTATCCTTCAATCCCCTCAAATATTTTTCCAAAAACCTAATTTTTTTAAATGAAGGTCTTTTTTTCTCTAAAGAAAATTTTAGTAATTATATTTTTATTCCCATTCGAATATGCATTCATAAATACTATTCTTTCACCTTTTTAAAAAACTAAAAAGTGATACATTTTAAAATTACAAAGGCTTTCTGTTAATCAAAAAGCTATAAACAAGAACATTTTTATATATGCTAAAATATTTTAAATACTGTCCATCTGTAGCATTTAAGATAAAAACCATATACAATTTATTTTAATTTTTGAGGCTCTCTTAGTTCGTGTGCCACTTCTTTTCTATTGAATCAAATGGTCAGAATTGCAACTATTACTTTAACTGTTCTGTGTCGATTGACAAGCTACCACTCAGCAAATTTTTTTACATCATCTGCTGATAAAAATCTATTTCATGACCAACTATTTTCTATTACAAGTTCATTTCTAATTTTTTTGAATCATTGTACAATAAATAGCAAAACAATTCATTATTCCATAAATTTCAAAAATGTTTTTCCTTTGACGTGAGAAATATAGGAAAGTAATAGATGTTTTTTCACTATTATGTCTTTCCAAAATTATGTCATATACGTATAAGTTGAAGTGGCACACTTAAACCCCCTCGCCAACGGTAAGGCGGAGCCTCATCGAGGGGGCCCCCCACCCCCCTAAAGCAGAGATGATCAACTGACTGCACCAATAAACTGTTACAACTGTCTGAAAAATGCAACACCATGTTCATGAAAAAATATATAGATATTAAATCAGAAAGCATGACAAGAAATATCTGAAAAATGTTATTTTATTTTATTTTAGTTTTAATCTATATGTTGAATAATTTCATCAATATTGCACATTAGTTCTTAATTTTAATGCATATGGAAAGTTCAGTGCTAGGAGAATGAGATTATTAATAATTTCCACTTAATATGCAATTGTAACATTACTATTTATTTGATATTAACATTGCGGTTTTTATAATCTCTCTATCTTAAACAGCAGTTAATTTGAATAGACACTGAACTTTGTTGTTATCCTTAAAAATTGACTTATATTGAGAAAAGTTGATGAATTGACCAGCTCTGCTTTTTACACGCGCACGAAGCTCAATATAGATTTATATTTTATTCCTAATATACCCCCTTAACAATTAAAGTAAAAAAAAAAATACATCATGATAATCGATTTTTCATAAATACAAGTGAACTATGAAAAATCGATTTAATATAACCCCCCCTCCCCCTAAAAAAAAAAAAAAAAAAAAATTATAATATTGCAAAGAATGTAGAATGCCGAAATAATGGATAATCGTTGCTGCCATTTTAAAGCCCGATGACATTGGGCAAAGAGAAAGAAGAGAAATAAAGACTGGGGATGATATTTTTTGAGCCCGATGTTAATGGGCTGTCGTGAAGCCAAATCAAGGAAGAATGTTGCTGTATTTCTAGCCCGATGTCATTGGGCTGTGCTGCCAAGGAAAGAAAGAAATTGCCATTGAGGAAGCCACGGTCGCCACTGCTTGATGAACTACTGGATGCTAAGGGATAGTGAATGAGCCAGGGAACAGGAGACTGATTTGTACCGACGAAATCTACATCGCATTTGTTTATAAAGAGCAAGAAGCTGTGCATAAGGAACAGGAACAAGTCGCATTAATATCAGAAGACTGTGGTGCAAACGTAATTTTTTTTTTTTTTTTACGCGGAGTTATAAGCTACGAACTTCTATTGTTTTATTTTAGTTTTGGTATTTATTTGATTTTTTATTTGCATTTTTGTTTTATTTGTTTATTTTTATTTGTTATATTTTGTTTTTAATTTGTAAATTTTAATAAATATGTGAATTTTGTGTTTGTTATTACTTACCCATCATACGTAGTATAGGGTAAGTCTTGCAATCGTTTTGAAAATCGAAAATTTTTTTTGACGGATTTACACGTTTTAGATAGTGGAGATTTCGAAAAACATATTTTTAGAAAAAAAAATTTTGCCGTCCGTCTGTCTGTCTGTCTGTCTGTCTGTCTGTCTGTCTGTCTGTCTGTAAACGCTCTATCTCCCGAACAAATTGAGATAGAGACTTGAAATTTTGTATGTAGTTAGTATGTAATAATGGGACGAACCCTATTTAATATCAGCAACCTCGATTATCCGGAACTATTTTTTTCGGACTCTCGAAAAATTCGTTCTGATGAAAGGTATATAAAAATTTTCGAATTTTTTTGTTCTAAGGAATGGACGTAAAAAGCAATAAAATAACACACATTTTGCATATAAAACGAAGTCGATCGGATTATTAGTTGCCGAGATATTTGTAATCTTGTTTTCCACATTCTTCGATTTTTCATGACCCTGTATTTCATTCAAATTTCAATTCAGAAGTATATTTTAATTGGAAATGAGACGTTTAATCCGACGCAGTTAATTGTTAGTTAATAGAATTATTATTTTTGGAGTTATAAGGATGTTTCTTTTACGCAGTTCGGTACTACTTGAGTAGTTTGGCGTTTTATATAATTTGTCGAAATTGGTACATCAGCAGTTCTTTAATATAGCATTACTATATATATATTAACATTATTTAAGTTTTGTTTATGAATTGCAATGCATTGTATGAATAGTTTTCACATGTTTTATTTTCATATACATATCCATGATGGGTAAGTATTACGGTGGCCCCCAACGACTAGTTTTTGTTTTGTGTTAAGTTTTATTTTTATTTGTTTTATTTTGTGTTTGCTGTTTTTGTTTTATGTGTTAGGTTTTATTTTTATTTGTTTTATTTTTATTTGTTTTGTAAGTTTTATACTTGTATTTCTTTTACCGTTTTATGTTTGTTTTATTTGTAAATTTGTAACTGTGATTAATTTAAATATTAAGCCGCCAAATAGATAGTTTAATATGCATACTTAAAACACTACGCTGTATACTAAAAAAAGATAATTTATATGTACAATGGCCAAATAAGTTAAAAATGCATATTTCAAAACTGTTACAAAAATTTAAATATTTACAGAAAAGGCCGCTCAAATAATGAAACATAGATATAAACTAAATAGAAATATAATAATACACCTAGATTATATAAATAAGAAAATATATGCTATGAGGCCGAAAATAATTATTAACCTTGAAAAAAGTAATTTTAGAAAGTTACATGCAAGCCCACTAACCAGCATTCAAATCTATCTTCAGCAAAATCAGGATCTTTCAATATTTTTTAAACAGTTTCTGTTACACTACATTATTGTCTAAACACTGAAGATTGTATTAGATTTTTCTTATAAAATAAATTTTTATTTCATGCTAAAAAAAGTGATGTGTAAGAAATGTCAAAATGCAATATTTCACAAAGGGAAAATAAAAGATTACCTCACTTGGCCATAGAAATTTTTTTAATTAATATTTTTTTAAGTAAAAATAATATTGGCATCCTTCTAAGGAAAAGCACCAACTTGACTTCCTTATAACTCTTCTGTAGCTATTCTTTTTTTCTAATAAAAAATTATATACAGTATAACTTCTTTAATCCCGAATCATCGTGTTTATGGCTATTCTAGATTTTGAAAATTTCCGTATTGCAGATTGTTGATTGAATAGGGTTTAATGGCGCAAAGTCACCTTAGTGATATGCTGCGCCAAACCGTATTACAGAAGCTTTGAAACTGGAATGCAATTAGATGAATAATAGTAATGATGTCTGTCATAAGTATGCCATTAAAAAAGTGCAAGAAAGTTCATAATTTAAAGTAAAAATATTGAGAAAAATTAAGTCAAAATGCTCTAAGACACACATATAGATACAGGGAAATACGTTTACCTCGAAATCTCTTGGCATGAAAAATTAGTTAATACGGAATGGCGTTGCAGTACGAACAACATACTATTCAATTTCATACATTTTGTTTTTCTCAACACGAAAAAAAAAAAAAAAAAAAAAAAAAGATCGAAGCAAAAAATTTTTCTATTAAATTATTGCATGCGTTACATATATTACGATCAGAATGGAATTTACTAGTGAAAACTACGCCAATACGCTCAAAGTGGAATTTACAAATGAAATCTACGACAATTGAAAATTATTTTCGCGGTGCGGGATCTTCAAAATAACAAATTCATTTGACCTAAAGAATAAACTGAAATTGAGACTGAGCAGATGTTTAATGAAATATTTGAGAAAGTCTTAATATTACTAGACTGTCTTACAACATCATTAAATGAACAAGCTGTATTCGATGTTAATTTCTGTACAGCATTGGTTCTGACACACAAAGAGATTTTGGAAATCGTTCATAACCTAAATGATTCCACTTATGTTGATTCCGCCGACGAATCTGACAATGAAATCAATAGAGCAATTCCAGTTAGCTTCAAATCACAAAAGGCTGATCTTAATTGCTCTGCTCAAAAAATTGCAAAGCCTCATGGAAGTGATTTAAAATCTAACTGAATTTTCTACTTTTCAATCAATAAATTATCTATTGAAATATAAGTTTTTTTTTATCACGTTACAAAACGCTCTCTCCCTTCGTTGACTGGTTTTTCTTCTCTCGTACGGAAAGTCGGTTCAAAATTTCCACTTTGACACTATTTTCTGAAAAATCTATTGTATTTAGAAAAAAAAGAAAAAAAAACAGGAAAATAAATTTGATTTGATAGTTTCTGACCAACAACACTCGTTAGTTACATGTATTTCCGAGCAACAATAAATTAAAACTTATGTCATGAAGTTTCCCTTTTTGATTTGAGCACTACCTTGAAAAGTATAAGCAGTTATTTAGGTGCGCAATCGAATGGATAGATGAATAAAACAACGGATCTCGAACAATTTGTAAACATTATGCTACTCAAAAATGATGTCTGATTTTTTCCAATAAAACATTTTTTTTTTCTTACTTTTTATCTTTATGAATACAACCTACTAGTAGTTTAACGGGAAATCGAAATAAAATTTGAAGACATGGAAACTATCGGTGAATGTTCCTTTTTTTTTTTTTTTTTTTTTTTTTTTTTTTTGCGAATGTTTAAAACGAAAAAAAGAAAAAAAAATTTGGTCCCATCAGTTTCGTGTTAAACGTATTTCACTGTATCTTTAACCCCTTGGGGACGAGCGACACGTATACGTGCCGCAAAAAGGGCTTAAGGGTGTGTTTCGATTCAAATTGCTTATTTTCCGATTTATTTTTTAATTCATTTTTGCTCTCATATGCATCAAACTGGCAAATTGTCTTATTTAGAAAGTATACAATGTGCCGCGATTGCCGATTCTTTGATAAATGCAGAAAATATTGCAAAAAAAAGCAATCAAAAACGGTATTTTTAGCCGGTTTTTCCGAAGCCGGAAATCTGTGAACGAAAAAAAGGGTCATACTGAGAAGGTAATTGTTTATAAATCAAATTCTAATTAATTCAGCGAAAAATTACATCACACAGCATCTTCTACATCACTTCAAAAATCACCACAGCAAGTTTCAAGTTTCTACTTTTAAAAATGTGTCTGAAATTGTATCGGAAAATTTCGAGCTGTTGAAGGTGGAAAAGCTTTTTTTTCGAATACACCCTTAAGAATTTTTGTTTATTCCCACCGATAAAATTATTCTGTGAAAATTGACTTATTCCATCGAAGAATTTTCTTGATTTAAGAAGGAACAAATTTCTGTAATTTAAAACCGATGACAAAACATAAAAAAATTCGTAAAAGGCTCCGTCGCGAAGGGTTAGAAATAATAATTTCGATAATTTATGCAAAGTCGCTATTTTTTGTAAATTACAGAAAGAATAACGTAGGATTTTTTTGTACTATTTGGTTATCCCGTCGACCAATTTCGCCAAATTATACAAATCGCCAAACTAATAGCCAAATTATACATATTGACATAATTTTTATTTTAAATAACGAAAAAACAAATAATTAGACGAATAATTAATAAAAATACAAATAAAAAGACGAAATAAAATTCCCTTAATGACGTTTTAAACACGTTTATCGTATTAAAATTCATTTAATGTGACATTCACGATCATCGATTATTGACATTTAATCTTATAGTTTGGCGATAATTTTTTGGCCGACGGGTTAACTAAGTGGTACTTTTTTTTTTTTTTTCAAAATTACGATTTCTGATTTATAAATACTCTGTAAATGATAGAAATCACAAGAATAATAGACATACTTATGAAAAAAAAAAAAAAAAAAAAAACAGAAATTAATTTTCTAAAACAAAAAACTACAACAAAAATGTATGAATATATTATGTATAGTGAGAAATTTATATAAGACATAATTAATTTACAATTAAAAGATAAAGGTGCGAATGCAGTTTACTCTCCTTCTTGGCGCGATTTTCAAAAATCGCCGAATTGGCACGTTTTTGCGTCTTGTCTCCCGGAGCACGCTGGTTTGCTCCGGATTAAATGAAAATGCAGGGTTACCATATTGAAACATTTATCGCTAAAAAAAGTCGCCTTGGCGAAGGAGAGTAAACTGCATTTCACCCATATATCCTACAAATATCGGAGTAAGTCACAAATTAAATACTCAAGACAAGTAATAAGAATAATATCCGATTTCGAAATGTTTCGGTGCCATCATCTAATTTTTGGAAAATTGAAAATATTAAAATTAGCTGTTATTTTGAGTTTTTATAGCTTAATATCTAAAAAGAAATCTATATTAATTACAAATGTAAGGCAGAAAATTCTTGCAATTTTAAAATAACAAAAGTAGTAGATTAAGTAGTCTTTTATTTTTTCTAAATCAATTTCTGAAATTCATACATATATGTATAATGGCGCCATCTATGATGCTTAATTGAAAATAAAACCGAATAAACATACTGAAATGCCCGGCTACAGAAGTTTCTTTATTAGAGATGTCCAGATTAAAGGTGTTATACTGTATACATATTATTATCATATTATTACCAGCTCATCTTAATGCAAATGTTTCATTACTGAGGGGAACAGTTTATAGAATTATTATTTAAAAAATCTTTCAAGCGACTAGTGGACTAGCATGTAACTATATCTATAATTTAAAATAAATGCATAATACTTTTAAGATTGAAAATTTAAAAATGCTTTAAAGCCGATTTCTCCCGTTAATACAGTTGATAAAAAAATTGCAACCTTTGATATGAGTAATGGATAATGATTGCAATCTTTAAATTTTACTGTATTAAAAATCGGCCTCATAGCATATGCAGCAGAAGGCAAGAATCTTCTGCCACCAACTCACCTTGGACTTCTTCCACCAACTCTGGGGAGGTTGGGGAGAAGAAGCCCTACTTACTTGTTCCACACCTCCATCTTCGACTGGAACATCGACGGCCTTCCAGATCTTGCGCCCTCCGTCCAACGATGCGGCAATGCCCAGGTAAAAATTACCATTAGAACAAGCCAGCCATCCGTCAATGCTCCCAACTTCCTTTCCTCGACCTGAAAAAAAAGAATCAAAAGACATTACTCGAGTAGTTTCCATTTTTTTCAAGAGCAGTTAAATTAGCAACCAGCAAACTTGAAAAAATTTTTGGAAATGAATTTTCAACCTAATTCTATTCTTTATTTGATTTATCGTCGCACGCGATGATGATTCAAACAATTAAACATTGTTGCATAACAATACTTTCAATTTGTGGCTTACCATAAAAATCTATATTGTTGAATTCATAATAATGCCTTTTTATTTAATTGTGAATGTTTACAAACATTTCTGACAGGTTTTAATTTTGTTGCCATACCGAGAAACTAAATTATAACGAAAACAGAGATATCAATGAGAATAGACTTGAACAATTTCAAGCATGATGAAAAGGTAATTGAAATGACGTCATCCATTCGCAATCTTTTGATCTTTTCGTTGCCATTTTTCAAGAACAACTGAAAAGAAAATGTAATTAAAATGAGTACTATTTTGAAAAATTATAAATAAATTATTTCTAGTAAAACATGGAGCTATTACAAATTATATTTAATTTTAAGTATCGATATTAATATTACAAACAAATGACGGCATATGAATGATTAGATAACCGAATTTTATTTTATATTTATTTTTTCAAGTTTCTCATTATTATCTCTTTTTGTCGGAATTATGTATTATTCTGCGATACTGAGTCATATGCATACTTTTTTGTAGATGTTGTTTAAAGGCTTGGTTGTAAATGTGGAATTTTTTAGTGGATGCGAATGACGTCATTTTACATATTTTAAAAGTGTGTGTTTTAAGTCTTAAAAATGAAATATTTATTTGTACTATCTATATTTATATATTTTTTCAATAAATCTATGTAATTCTTGGAAATTTTTTTTGTAGAATATTTCTCATGCCTTCCATTGCATAATACTAATACTTCAAATCAGGGCCGTAACCAGCGAGACATGCCAGGGGGGGCTCTGAAAATTTTCTGGGGGGCTAACATTTTTTAACAACCCATATCTTAAGCAAACTAAATATAGCAAAAACTGATAAAATGGACCTGCCTATAGTGTCTAGAGTAGAGGTCTGCACGGGCCGGAATTTCCAGGCCCGGGCCCGGCTCGGCCCGTTCATATTTTACATTTTTAGGCCCGGCCCGTACAAAAATGAGTGAAAACAGGCCCATCCCGGCCCGGCCCGTTGTGGCCCGTCAATATTTCTATTATTTCTAAAAAATTTAGATTTTTATCGTATAATTAAGATTCTTTTAACCCTTTCCGGCACACTGTGCCTGGTCTGGGATACTTAATTTTAATTACAAACTTGCATGGGGCACCAATAATATTTTAGTAAAATTTTGCATTTATAATAAAAGCTTAAAATAGGAGTTTCGAAATATCCAAAAAATTTGTTTGTGAATCCCGGTGCCAGTCGATAATTTCTAATTTTACTAGCAGATCTTGCCCGTGCCGAAAAGGGTTAAAGAATACTGCATATATGTCACCGGGAGGATTTTACAGTATATTTTACAGGAAATATACATTTTCAACATTTATGATTACTTAGATTCTTAGACTTTCAATATTCAAACAAAGATTCATTAAAAAATTAATATGGTTTCGAATAAAAGAGAAAAAAACAAAAAAACATCGTAAATTTTGAAGCTGTATAGTAAAAATAGATTTATGGAAATATTTCTATATTATTTTATTAAACATTCCAAATCCAAATTCATTCCCTAATTCAAAAGAACTGCTTTCTGGATTCATTTTTTTTTTTTTTTTTTTTTTTTTTTTTTTTCGAAAATGCATTAGATTAGCGGATGTTTTTATTCAGAAACTGTGTAATCGAATGGATTTATCCATTTTTTGATACAAGAAAGCTAAAAAAATACTGTCAAAGTTAGCGTTTTGAATAGAATTTCCGGAAGCGACAACATTGGTTGGAAGAAAAATTTACAACCATTTGACAAAATAACTTATATTTCAACAAGGTTATACAAGTATCCTTTTTACTAAAAATAATAAACGCTGTTTGATTCCAAATCCCTTCAAAAATCAGGCTTGTCAATATTATGCTTTTACAGTTAAAAATTAGTCAGAAAATTTATGAAACTTTAACATTGTAGAAAACTATTTAAGAATCACCAAGAAGTAACATATACAAAGATTACGTTAACATAAGTTCTTTATCGCTATTAATAATTTTACAAATCATGTTGTCTGACATACACATCTTGAGATCAATTAAGTCTAGTTTCGGCCCGGCTCGTCTGTATGTAGAAAAACAATGCAAGTCTGATTTCGGCCCGGCACAGGTCTGCTAAAAATATTAAGCCCGTGTTGCACACAAAGTAACTGTCCGTTGCCGATCTCTACACTGTAGAAGTTACATTTCTGCATTGATGTTATCAAACTAGTGTTGGTTCGTAACCCACATTAATACTTATTTTCATTAAAGCCATATTCATTAACAACAGCTGTTATTTTATCGTTTGTGCCTAAATCATTATAACGGGCCGTCAGGCCCACTAAATTTTTTTATCGGCCCGGCCCGTATGGCCCGTTCAATTTTTTTGCCAGCCCGGCCCGTTAGAAAATTTGGAACGATTCCGCCGACCAGGCCCGTGCAGACTTCTAGTCTAGAGTGTATAGAGTGTAAAACCTCTCTATAACAGAATTTTTCTATAAGGAAATTAATAAATGCAAAATACTTCATGATCATCGGAAAATAATTTTTTTAAATCAAAAATAAAACCTTTTTGAAAAGCTACTGCAAGGTTTAAAATATTATTTTTACACAATATATTTAATAAAAATTAAATTAAGAGAATGCGTATTTACCATGCGTATGATTATATTTATTTTTGTGTACATTAATTTGACTTTTTGGTGCCTATGCAAGTCCAGCCAAGTTCAATATAAGTGTCCAATAGATACATATCCAATTATCTAGGAAATTTTTTCTGTTTTAATATTTAGTTTAAAATTTTTAATCTTACCATTTTTGTAACATTTTATCTCACGTGTTTAAATGTATATTTTCAAATAAGATTAGCAACTATAACTATGGTTAGTATAAAATAATGCGTTTGTACTGGCCATTAATGGGGGGGGGGGGACCAACCAAACACACAGATTTTAAAATATGGGATTCTAAGTTAGAGTTGATTGATTTAAAATTAAATTTATTTTCGCAATGTTTTTGCTGAATTTTGTTATAATTTGTAAAGGACAATTATTTTTTTTTTCTTGGTTAGATTGGCGCCTACTCCAAAAAAACAAATTAATGTACATAAATATTAATAATACACATGGTAAATACAATGCTCTTAATTTAATGTCTTATTAATTATTATGAAAAAAATACTTTGCAATAGTTTTTGAAATCTGTTTTCTGTTTGATAAAAAAAAGTTTATTTTTTAGTTAAAAAATAACAGGTTTTTTTGCATATGTTATGGTAGAAATTACATACTTAATGAAACTTCATTTATTATTCTTATTTTAATTTCCTACTTTTAATATCTTTAACTAACGGCAAATCGTAATTTATTAAATTTTATTAATATTTTATTTTCTAATACCATAATTATTTATTAATATTTCATACATCAAATAATTGCAGATATTTTTGCCGTAATCTATATATATAAAAGAAAGTTTGGATTTCGTATTAATCACAGCACAAAAAAATCTGCCGAACCTAAAATCTTGACAATTGGGTTAAAAATACTTCTGATAACATCGAGTGCCGCTAAGAAGGGATTTTCGAAAATTCCACCCCTAACGTTGTTAAAAAAAGGAACGAACTTTAAAAAAATTCCTTAAAAATCGGCTTTTGTAGTTATTTTTAACTGATAACATATTTTAAGGTATTTTTTGAAGCTGAATCGAATGGTACCAAGCAAATTCTTTTAAGTTCAGTAGCTCGCGAGATACTTCACATTTTCCTGATTTGGCGGTGTGTTTGGCGCAAAAACCTGAAATTTTCAATCCTTATCTATATATGTAAAAGAAAGTCTGGATTTCGTATTAATCACAGCACAAAAAAATCTGCCGAACCTAAAATCTTGAAAATTGGGTTAAAAATACTTCTGATAACATCGAGTCCCGCTAAGAAGGGATTTTCGAAAATTCCACCCCTAAGGGGGTTAAAAAAAGGAACGAACTTTTAAAAAATTCCTTAAAAATCGGCTTTTGTAGTTATTTTTCAACTGATAACACATTTTAATGTATTTTTTCATTCTGAATCGAATGGTACCAAGCAAATTCTTTTAAGTTCAGTAGCTCGCGAGATACTTCACATTTTCCTGATTTGGCGCAAAAACCTGAAATTTTCAATCCTTATCTATATATATAAAAGAAAGTCTGGATTTCGTATTAATCACAGCACAAAAAAATCTGCCGAACCTAAAATCTTGAAAATTGGGTTAAAAATACTTCTGATAACATCGAGTGCCGCTAAGAAGGGATTTTCGAAAATTCCACCCCTAACGTGGTTAAAAAAAGGAACGAACTTTTAAAAAATTCCTTAAAAATCGGCTTTTGTAGTTATTTTTCAACTGATAACATATTTTAAGGTTTTTTTGAAGCTGAATCGAATGGTACCAAGCAAATTCTTTTAAGTTCAGTAGCTCGCGAGATACTTCACATTTTCCTGATTTGGCGGTGTCTTTGGCGCAAAAACCTGAAATTTTCAATCCTTATCTATATATATAAAAGAAAGTCTGGATTTCGTATTAATCACAGCACAAAAAAATCTGCCGAACCTAAAATCTTGAAAATTGGGTTAAAAATACTTCTGATAACATCGAGTCCCGCTAAGAAGGGATTATCGAAAATTCCACCCCTAAGGGGGTTAGAAAAAGGAAAGAACTTTTAAAAAATTCCTTAAAAATCGGCTTTTGTAGTTATATTTCAACTGATAACACATTTTAATGTATTTTTTCATTCTGAATCGAATGGTACCAAGCAAATTCTTTTAAGTTCAGTAGTTCGCGAGATACTTCACAATTTCCTGATTTGGTGGTGTCTTCGGCGCAAAAACCTGAAATTTTCAATCCTTATCTATATATATATAAAAGAAAGTCTGGATTTCGTATTAATCACAGCACAAAAAAATCTGCCGAACCAAAAATCTTGAAAATTGGATTAAAAATACTTCTGATAACATCGAGTGCCGCTAAGAAGGGATTTTCGAAAATTCCACCCCTAAGGGGGTTAAAAAAAGGAACGAACTTTTAAAAAATTCCTTAAAAATCGGCTTTTGTAGTTATTTTTCAACTGATAACATATTTTAAGGTATTTTTTGAAACTGAATCGAATGGTACCAAGCAAATTCTTTTAAGTTCAGTAGCTCGCGAGATACTTCACATTTTCCTGATTTGGCGGTGTCTTTGGCGCAAAAACCTGAAATTTTCAATCCTTATCTATATATATAAAAGAAAGTCTGGATTTCGTATTAATCACAGCACAAAAAAATCTGCCGAACCTAAAATCTTGAAAATTGGGTTAAAAATACTTCTGATAACATCGAGTGCCGCTAAGAAGGGATTTTCGAAAATTCCACCCCTAAGGGGGTTAAAAAAAGGAACGAACTTTTAAAAAATTCCTTAAAAATCGGCTTTTGTAGTTATTTTTCAACTGATAACATATTTTAAGGTATTTTTTGAAGCTGAATCGAATGGTACCAAGCAAATTCTTTTAAGTTCAGTAGCTCGCGAGATACTTCACATTTTCCTGATTTGGCGGTGTCTTTGGCGCAAAAACCTGAAATTTTCGATCCTTATCTATATATGTAAAAGAAAGTCTTGATTTCGTATTAATCACAGCACAAAAAAATCTATTGAACCTAAAATTTTGAAAGAGAGTTCTATAATCAGGTTAAGATGATTATGTAAGCTTATATTTAATTATCTGAATATATATAAAACGCTAAGTGAAATTTCATTGCGGCCGCTTATGACTTAAGTTCTACAAGATAGATTTTAATGGATTTTACATTGTTAGTTGGATAATTTTTTAGAAATTTTTTAACAAATGAAATATAGCATTCTACGTTGTTTAATTGAATACTTAGGAAATGTTTTTTATCAGATGAACCCAATTCCAAAAGTTTGGCTTTATTTTAAAAGTTCTGCTGAATTAATTTTTATGTGATTAAAATTGTTAACATGTTTAGCGCGACGTCATTCATTGGTGACTAACACTGAACTTTCCGTTTAGATGACTGATTTTTCACCGATGACAGACAGTCTAAAGTACGATATAAAACTAAAAATTACTATGATATAAACATTTCGTTTAGTTCAAAGTTTCTTAAAAAAAAAAAAAAAAAAAAAAAAAAAAAACTGACCAGCGTAGCGGGCGAAGGCTGCTAGTCTTATAATAAACTTAACCTTAATCATGTTTTTTTTGCTTAATTTTTTTATTGTTCTATGACAAATTGAAAAAAATAATTTTCATTTAACACACAAACAAAAATAAAATAAAAAATAACTAAAAATAAAATAAAATAAACTTTTTTTTTTCTAATGTACACTCTTGTAACCCATACAATGAAACAATTACTGGCTTTTTTTATTCCACGTGTATAAATTGAAATTTTTTATCTTTTTAATTTTCAAACGTTCTAGTTTCCAAGTGATATTTCATCGTTAACTAAATCTACTGATAAGTACGTATTGTCAACAAGCAAACCATTAAAATTTAGAAACATGGGTTTTTAATGACTATGTCTTAGTCAAGATTTTGAACATCGCTTGACTAATTATCGGTCAACTTGAACACCATCTGTCTATTTCCATTCATTCTGCGTAAGATCGTTGCTTTGAAAATATAACGATGTACTAACACATGTGGTGACCAGTTAGTGCATCTGGACTTAATTTTTTTCAGGAGAAAGAAATGTTCCTTTAAAATGTGTTCCGAGAAATGCATTACACCGCTAGCAAGATAACAGAAAACAACTAATCTAATAAGGTTCCGAATACAAAATTCTTGGCGTATTCCCATTTTATTCAAGGCAGTTAAAAGATCTAAAAAATTTCTCTAAAAAAAAAAAAAAAAAGTAGAAAGTAGAAAGTAAAGATATCGTTAGAGGGGGCTCTAGAGGACGCTAGGGCGGGCTCAGCCCCACCTGCCCCCCGTCTGGTTACGGACCTGCTTCAAATTTGAAATATTACACATTTTTCTCATTGTTTTTTTTTTTTAAACATTACATCAGATTTATCATCGAAGTTTTATTATTCCAGTGTTTTTGGATTATGAAATAATTGTGATTTATGAAACACATTTTACTTAATTTATATCTATAGTGTCAATGGCAAAACTGTCCGAAAATCTGTTCGGAATTATTTTTTCTTCATTTTTGTCTGATTTTAAAATTAAAAATACACTACAAATAATATCTTTTTTCCTTTTTTTTTTCTTTTCAATTGAATCTGCATATTTCAAATATAAAGCATTGTCCGATTTCTCATCTAAAGGTGCTATTACACGTGCGCTGCTGCAGGCGTCAAAATGCATGCGTCTCCATGTGATCCTATGGGACCAAGGGAGTCGCTTGGTCGCGCGCGATTCTCTTTTGTCGGAGCGTCTTTGACGCATGGAACGAAGCGAGTCGCCGGCAACAGACAATCAAATGCTTGGAAATCCAAATGATGGTAAAGACTCTTCTCGAACAGCCAATGAAATGCTAAAAACACGAAAAAACGCAGGCGATTTTTGTCGCTTGCAATTTTTACGTGTAATAGCACTTAAAATTTTGAAGAATAATCCTTAATTTTAATATGCTGCCACCACCGATATAATTACGTGATATCGGACACGCATGAGAGATATGTAGTGAAGAAGACTAACTCTTTCAATTAAACTTAACGAACAATTTATTTACATAATATTTACAAATAATAAGAAAATATGGTACTTCTAGGTTATCCCGTCGACCAAAAAATTATCGCCAAATTATAAGATTAAATGCCAATAATGGATGATCGTGAATGTCACATTCAATGACATGCGATTCACGTGTTTAGAATGTCATTAAGTGATTTTTATTCTACTAATTATTTGTTTTTTCATTATTTAAAAAAAAAATATGTCAACATGTATAATTTGGCTATTGGTTTGGTGATTTGTATAATTTGGCGAAATTAATCGACGGGATAACCTAGAAGTACCGAAAATATTTAAAATTACGAACTCGAATATAGGTGATCCGGTTCAACATTAAATTAAATACAGAACACCCGTTCTGTGCACTGTTAAGCTACTCTATACCTGTCTTAAGCACGTAATTTAACTCACAGATCACTCTTAATCTCAGCACACACGAGGCTCAATTTTCTAAGAGCCTCGCTCAACACAGCTTTCCTTTAGACCAGAACTCTTCTCTGACCAACCTCACACTTTCCTCGCCAGGTCCAAACTAAAACCTCAGCTTTCACACTCCAACGAGTCATCCGCACACAAGGTTTCTTTTTCTTCCGCCACGGATTTGCCCTCCAAAAAGGAAGGTCACTCTTTCACAACCTATCTTTCTCTTCAATACCTGCGCGCATGCCTTATCTATGAACTTAGATTGAGAAGCGAAAGGTCATCTATTGTATGCTACCTTCTTTCAACAGGAACCATGTCACTCCGATATTTGAATTAAGATTCCAGATAAAGAAGGAATGCTGTTTTAGAGCTTACAACACAAAATACGTTAGTAAATAAAAGAATAGTATCACATAAGAATAGCTGCATGCCCGTAGCTAGACCATATTGCCAGGTAGGGCAAAAGTTTTTCCAGGGGTGGCAGATTATTTTTTCACTTTTTGTTAATCTTTTATGCGTAGTTCTTCAAACACATGTACTGCGATTTCATGGATTTTTTTCACTTAAAATATGAGGAATTTCTAAAGCCAGAATGAAATTTTTAAAGTTTCTTCAGAAGCACGGGAAAAAAATGCTAAATACATATTTTTAGTTTAGCACAAATAAATTGCTATTTTTTTATATTAAATAATTTAAATGTATACATGTACTATGTTCGTTTATATTAATAATACTTTTAAGTACAATTTGCTAAATGCACAATTTTTTTTCACAAAATTTGTACAATGTTTCGCATGCACTAACATTCTCCAAATGCATAACAATGAAAAAGTTAACCGCCCTTTTTCACTCTGTGACCAAAGACTAAATAGCTGCTAAAAATCAAAATGATTTAACCTCAGAAGGTGAATCGGCGCAACGCTGCAATGCAACGCACGTCACAGACTCCTGGGAATGTCTGCGGACTATTTTTTAACTGTTAAAAATATAGCAAAAATAATAAAAATTCCGTCCTAAATCCAAAAATTAGGATATAAAATGTATCGCAAATTTCAACAAATAGTCTTTCGAAAAGAAATCAATTTCGTCATAGATCGCGAAAAACACGCGAATCTCGTGCAAAGATCACGAAAAAACGGCAAGTTTCTCCAAAACATTGCATAAAAAGGCAAATCTCTTCAAAAAATCACGAAAAAAGTCAAATTTCTTCAAAAAATTGCAAAAAACGCCAAATTTTTTCAAAAAATCGAAAAAAAAAACCCGGAAAATTTCTTCAAACGATCACGAAAAAAACGACAGTTTTCGTCAAAAAAAAATCACAAAAAAGGAAAATTTCTTCAAAATATCGTGAAAAAAACGGCAAATTTCTTCAAAAGATAGCGAAAAGCGGAAGATTTCGTGAAAAGATTGCGAGAAAACGGCAGTTTTCGTAAAAAGATCACGAAACAATGGCAAATTTCTTCAAAAAATCGCGAAAACACGGCAAATTTCATCAAAAAATCACGAAAAAACGGAACATTTCTTCAAAAGATCGCGAAAAAGGACAGTTTTCGTTAAAAAATCACGAAAAAACTGCAAATTTCTTCAAAGGGTCGCGAAAAAAGACGGCATATTTCTTCAAAAGATCATGACAAAACGGCAGTTTTCGCCAAAAAATCGCGAAAAAACGACAATTTTTTTCAAAAAATCGCTAAAAAATAACAGTTTTCGTCAAAAGATCGGAAAAATAGTCAAATTTTGTAAAAAACGCGAAAAAAATACAAATTTCGTCAAAAGGTCGTGAAAAACCCGCAATTTTTGTCAAAGGGGAGCACTTGTAGGGGAGCACCCTCTTTCGGACAATGTATGAAGTGTTAAAAATTCTGAGAACAAAGGCAACTTCTTTTTAAAATTATATTTTTCTTTTATGTCAATCACAAATATTTTGGAGGTTTGAGTGCATATGATGTAACGCGAGGGATTGGTCTGCAGACTGTTTTTTAAACTTGTGTTGCAGACTACAGAAAAAAAATTCTGCAGCTGGGGGGATTAATTGTGCAAAATGTTTAAGCGAGGTTTCATGAGTTTCTATTTACTTCTTAAACTCGCTGTCAAGTAATTAAAAAATTTCCCGAGCGGTTTGGCTCGGTACAAACAAAGTGCCGCACAATCACAGGGATGGCAAATTGGATCTCTAGATCCAATTTGCCATTCATCCCTTTGTAAAATTGTCAAAAACCAACCTTTAGAAAACATTTCACAGTATTTCTTGATTTAGAAAAATAATCCCTTAAGCTCTTTAAAAAATATTTCAAAGAAAAAAGCACAATTTCAGACCACAGACGGTATGTGTTCCAGTGAATGAAAGAAAGTAACTGAATAGCATAGTACTAAAGAATGTTAAACAATTCGGCTGCTTTGGTGATCCTTAAACAGGCAATTTGTTAGCGGTCAAATCTCTAGGAAGCTAGCTTAAAATTGTATAATCTTAATTACAAATGCGATAAAATGAAGGGGAAAAAAAAACCTTGCAAGGGGCGTCAAATTCAGAGCTCTAATTTTTACAATAGATTAAATCTTTTAAACTCTAATGCCTGTTTTATTATCTGTTATTCTGTAAAATTTTGAAAAAAATGTAAATTATAGGAAACATAAAAAAAAGCTTAAAAACACTGTATTTTCATAAACTTTTTAAATGGATTTTTATGAAAAAATATTAAATTGACACAAAATTTATGAAAATATTGTTAACACTACGATAAATTTTACCACAAATTCTTAATACAATAGCACGAATTAAAACTTTCCTCTTGTACCTGTTTGTAAGTGGACAAATCGCAGTTCTGTAACAGAAGTTAACAATTTTGCTGTAGAGTAAACTTTTGTTGTAGCATTGAAATCAAACACTTTCAAAAATTCTATAAAACACAGGATAATTTTTAAAAGGTTATCAAATTGGGCATTTTTAACTTAATTTTAGTTTACTATCATCCTGGAAGGTATTTATTCAAAAATCCCTTATATTTCAAAGGGTGACATTTAATAAAAAATGAAATTAATTCCATAAATAAATGATTTAATGTATTATGCATTTATTTTTAATAATTAATAAGGCAGAGTTAGGACAACTCAAATATGTAGGGAAGAGAAAAGCAGTTTTCTATACGCACGCACACACATACATTGGATACATATATATTAAACAACATTTTACATTTGAGAATACTTTTAAGCACAAAACGCACTGTAAAAACAGTGTTTATTTCTGTTCTAAATTATAGCATGGAACAAAAGTATATGCATCTTTATCTCTCTCTCTAATCATATAATGGGTCTTTCGGAAAGTGGTGTCTGTTTGGGAAAAATCAGTTCGTACTGGAAAAATTTGCCCATTACTTACTATATATTAGATATCAGAAACAATATCTAATAACTAAGTGATAGACTTTTTCGGTACTAATTAATTTTCCCAAATGAACACGACTTTCCGAACGACCCAATATTTCAATCAAACGTCTCTATTAGGTAGATTTCGTATGAAATACTACCTATTACATTCTCTCCCATGTTGGAATTTCTGAAAAATTTTTGCGGATCTACGCGAATCATGACTCCTAGACCCCAAAACTACCATCAGTAAAAAAGTTTATGTATGTATGTATCTATCTATCTATCTATCTATCGGTGTATATCACTTTCTTCTAGACACGATAACTTCCATAATTATGCTCAGATCTTTTTCAAACTTTTACATAAAATCAAGGAGCTTAAAATCTCGGCCGAGTTCGTTAATGGGCAAAATCGGACCAAGGGGGGTGGAAATTGGGAGGGGTTTTGTGAAAACCGAAAAAACGCGATAACTTTTTAATTAAAATATATATCGAATCAGTTTAAAGTTCATATAACTTATAAGAAATGGGCAAAAAGTTTATGCATGACAGATTTTTGATAAAGTTAAAAATGGGCTCAAGGGGCGAAAAAAAACATGGTTTTTGGGAGAAAAAAATTCATAACTTCGTCAATTCTCAAGATATCGAATCCAACTAAATTTTATATAAATGTACTCAATATTATCTAAAACTTTTGTACTTACAAGTTTTTGATAGGACCAATTTTTACTGAAGAAAAAAAAATAAAAACGAAAAGAAAAAGGGGGGAGGAAAAAGAAAAAAATCCATAACTTACTCAATTCTTAAGCAATCAAATCAAATTAAATTTATTTTACATCTTCACAATGATATCTACAACTTTTATATTAACAAGTTTTTCATAGAACCAATTCTTATAGCAAAAATAAATTAAACAAAAATAGGAGTTGGAGAAAAAACCTCAAATCCAAACTGCTTATATTCTGACTCATTTTAAAATTCATTTTTGATTTTAAACGCATTCAAATGACAGATCCTCTTATTTAGGAACTGTATAATGCGACGTATTGGCCAGTTTTTTGATAAAGGCACAATACATTTTTAAAAAGGCTGCCAAAAAGGGTATTTTGAACAGAATTTCCCGAAGTTATCGTGATTGAAATTTGAGGAAGTTTAAGAAATTGCGTTTTTACCGAGTCATTTTTAAATCTTTTTTTGTTCTCAAACGCATCCAATTTACAGGTTCTCTTATTTAGGAACTATATAATGTGATGGAGTGGCCAGTTTTTTGATAAAGGCAGAATATATTTAAGAAAAGGCTGCCAAAATGGGCACTTTGCACAACATTTCCCAAAGCGATCATGATTAATGAACTGTGGGTATTCAAATAACAAATTGGTTATTTTATGACTCATTTTTAAATTCAATTTTCCTCTTAAACGCATTCAATTGACAGTTATTTGTTACTTAGGAACTGTGTAATTACTGTGTATTGGTCAGATTTTTGATAAAGGCTAAATATATATTTAAGAAAGTCTGTCAAAGTGGGCACTTCGCACAAAATTTCTCAAAGCGATCTTGATTAAAGAATTGTGAATGTATTAAAATAATAAATCGGTTATTTTATGACTCATTTTTAAATTCAATTTTGCTGTCAAACGAATTTAATTAACAGTTTTTTGTTATTTAGGAACTATATAATGAGCATATTGGTCAATTTTTTTTAAATAAAGTAAGAATATAATTCAAAATATGTTGCCAAAATGGGCATTTGAGTAGAATTTCGTTTAAGATGATTTTGATAAAACCAGTTCTTACAGAAAAATGAAATTAAAAAAATTTTTAAAAGCGGCTGAATAAAGTAGTTAAACTGGGTTTATCTCTAATCATTTTTTTTTTTTTTTTTTGAGATGAAAACTTTTTGAAATCTACCTCCGCCTATAGGCCATGCCGAAAGGGATTTTTTTTCAGGGCCGAATGTACGAATTTCTTTTACAAATTTACGCCATCGTATTAACAATAAATAACAGCCAATTACTTAAGTGATTTGGAATTATTCTTTTTCAGTTTTCAATAAATACATTACACTTTGAGTTTCAATTGATATTTATCTTATGATGGTCTTTATCAAACTGTCTCCTTGCAAAAATTGGCTTACAATGGCAACTTAGACGACTACTCTGAAAATTGTTTTACTTTTAAGAAAAAAGTGCAGAAATACCATTCTTCGTCTCTTAACAAAAACACCTGTAACATTTTTGAATTTAAGAATAAAAATGACTTTACGAATGTGTCAGTAAGTAAAAAAATTCGATTTGTAAAATTGTTTGAGTAACCTAACATATTGTATTATTTAAATTTGAAATAATAATTGTTTTATCTCAGAAGCACCAACTTTTTAAAATTTTAGTGAAATGGGAGAGAATCGAAGAAATGAAGGGACAGATCTATTATTATGTACTTTATATTTTCACATGGGGAAGGGGAGTATCCCTTGTAAAAAATTCTATAGCGATTTCTAAAGGTTCTTTTATTTCTATGTACTCCCAACTACCTGGAGTCAATGTTCATGAAGGATTTAATTTGTTATGCTGTTAATTAGCTGATTTTTATTTATTTATTTATTTATTTTATGCAGGAAAATGTATGAGTTTTTTTTTACCTACTTGTACCATATTGTATGACTATTTGCGCTTAAATCCCTTTTAAATAAAATTAAATAGCAACATTTTATGAAAGAAAAAACATTTTATCATAAAATCAAAGTTAATGTTAATTAAATTATATAGTTACAGTTTTCCTTTTCTTCTTTACTATTGATTGATATTATGTCATTCCTTGAAGATGTTTTTACTTTAAGATAAAAATTATTTATATTACGCCATATAAAATTCATTTAAAGCGAAATACATGCAACATGGGAATAATTTCCTTCGCTAATTGCTACTTGTAAAATCTCACAAAAAAATGAAAAAAGTAAGACATACATGTATATTAAAAAAATAATTCTGTAAATTTCTTATTTGAAATTTAAATTTATATTATTTAAATATGAAACATATAAATACGAAATTTGATGGGAGTTATATTGATAAATGATAATTTTTCATAGTAATTACATTTCTTTATGGTGAATAACACCTATAATTTTTGTGTTTCTTCATTGGCTTCACATATTTTTATTATTCTTTTAGGGTACATTGATACAGTTTTTTTCTAAGATTTTTTTTGGTATCAAGAAAGGAGAAAATTCAAGTTTTTTTCCATGAGGTGACAGCAAAACTTGTGTAGTATGTTATAAAAATGTACAATCATTGTTTTATATAGTATTTTTGCATGTAATTTTAAAAAAATCAAAAAAAGTCATTTGTATCAATGTGCCCCATCCCCGGGGCAGATTGATACGTTTAAGAAAAATGACGACAAAATAATACCAATGCATATTTTTCATAAAAAATGAGTTAGAAAACCATTTTATATTTATTTATAAAAATTCAAATCACCCACAATTTATTTTTAAGCAATATTAAAGCAATCAAAATTAAATATATTATGACCTGATGTTCTGGCTGTTTCTTGTCCGATTGTTGGCTGTGGTAACTTTGTCATATCTAGCACTTCAACCCCAGCATTATCTTCTTTCTTATGAAAGATGAAAAAATTACCAGTTTTTCTGTTTATAAATAGGTTCATAAACAGAAAATAAAGGATAATTATATTAAAAATTCTGTTTATAATATAAGTATCATTTTCTGTTCTGCAGTTTGTTTCTCTTACTTAACATTTCTCATGTCGAAAATACTTTTTTCTCTGGAGAATCGATATAAATTCGAGATTTGCCAGAATGCCGTCCTTTTCTTTTATTAGCTCTACTAGCACTAGATGCTGGGTAAGTTCCTACGCCTTCTGTTTTCAGAAATACTATAAAATGTTCTAATATAAAGAAATTAGAGCTATTTCACTTTAATAAAAACTAATATTAGAAATTTTTCGTGAAAAAAAGGTTGGATTAAGGAGTGTATGGTAAAAAAAAATAATAAAAGATAATGAAAATATGAACTATTAAAGGATTTAGGCTGTATCAATGTGCCCCGTCATAAACTGTATCAATGTGCCCCATACAGCGATTTTGAATAAAATGAGTCTCAAATCCAACACTTCACAATATATCTAACAATAAATAATGAGGAACTGATAAAGAGTAGCTGTACTTACCAGGGAGAGTATTCATTTTGGTTGAAAATACTGGAACAGTTGTATAATAGCATTTCAATTGTACAACTCAAATTTACTTTTGAACAACAAAAACAATAAATCACCCGTCCCATTTCATCAAACTGCTGAATCATTTCAAGATTTTCTGTATGTAGTTGAATACACTAGCATCACCTTTTGGAGCTGTTGTGAAACTTCCTGTAATGACACTGTGAGCGGTAGAGGGGGTGTATCAATGTGCCCCATGTATCAATGTACCCCAGTTCCCCCTATATGTTCATGAATGGTGAGAAGAAAAAAAAGACATCAAAAAGCGTATTGGGTTTTTTAAAGGACCCTCTTCCAAAGCAAACAAGTAAGCATAACAAAAGAGAGAGAAAAGTCCTAATGTGTGACATTTGCTATTTATTGTAATCAGATCAAGTTTACATGAAACAGACGACTAACTGTAAAGGAAACAATATTGTAAACTACTTCATCGTAATTTCAGAATCCCCTGGTTTCAGCCAGCCTTCTAACGATAAATTTCGTATGGTGACACAGTTGTACAAAGAGACGAATCTTTAGCTAATAAACTAATCCAGATTTGTTCAATTTGGAGCGGTGTGGAATAATTCCTACAAAGCGAAAAAGCGCGAGGAATCCAGAACGCCTCAATTTTTGATAGAGGTCTGAGAGAGAAAAAAGCTTTTTTACTGTTTCCAGACTAAAAACTAAATTTAGAGGTAGAAGGAGAAAATTGGCATGAAGGAAGAAAAACGGAAATTTCATTGTTGTATTACAAAAAAGCTTTTTAAAAGGAAATACTGAGTGATAAAATTATCGCATTCTGAGTGACCAAAATGTCGAATTTCATTTTGAATAAAAACTGGAAAAAATATAAATCTAATGTTTTTTTCCTTTGTTTTCTTAGAAATTTAATGTAGAGTTTTGCGCTAGGTCGGGCAAAACTTTTTCCAGGTCGGGCTTTGCCCGACCTGGCCCCCCTCTGGCTACGGCCCTGAATAGCTGTAGATAATGATCGCGTATCCAAACCTGACAAGCATATTCAGGTTTTAGCAGAAAACAGATGATTTAAAAAAAAATAGATAGGACAAACTTTTTATGGGTGTCCAACTTATTGACTTTCCTTAGGCCATATTTGCTGAGAAAAATATGTCTTATAACCGCATAAACATTACTCATATGAAAGATAATTTCTAGATAAACATTTTATCTTTGTAATCTTTGCTATTTCTACTTGAAAGGTGCTAAAATGGACGAAGCAGATAAATCGAAATATGATAGTTCCTAAGGATGCGTCACAGTTTTGCAAACAATTTTAGTGCCGACGATTCTTGTATTCGTAGTTTACAAGCAGTAAAATTCAGAAACGCGTAAATTTCATAAATTATTTATGCCGGGAAGAATTCCACATCCTTTTCCGGCTGGCGCGTTTGGTGAAAAAATCGAAAATGTCGACAAAAAGCTATTTTAGCAACTTACCAGATTTCTCAAGATGGCGAAAAAACATGATTTTTAAAATAATTTTTAAATATGTATTGGCAGAGGTGTCATATACGCACCACATAGGCGCGATTGCAAGAAAATACCAATTTCACGCCTCACATGGTAACCCGGCTATTGTTGTTTATTTATTAATAAAAAGTATATTTACTGTTATTTTCTTTTCTTAAATTATATGAATTGTTTTGTTCCTTAGTTAATAAGCATTTTTTATTTATTATTTGATTTTTACACTTGTAGAAAATAATTTCAAAATATGTATGTAATTGATATTTAAAACGGAAGTTTTCGCCAAATTGGCGTTAGAAGAAAATCGTGCCAATGTGGTGTGTATACGACTTGTGTGCTCTTCTAATTATTTAATGAACATTATATATGTGACATGTTTATAAGTTTTATATACCATTAATTACCAGCTGTGTCCCTTTAATATTTCATTTCTTGAGAAAAAATAATAATTAAATTGGACCTACCTCTCAGGAGCTGGTTGCAGATATATCCTTTATTAAGCACAGAAAGAAGGACAACTTAACACAATGAAGACACACAGCCTACGCTTATCACTTTCTTGATTATTTTACTCTGGGCTAATAACTATAAAAAAACTCAAACAAAAATGATTAATAAAAGAATGACATTAAAGTAACATATTCGTGAAGCTCTTGGCTTTCACGATTAGTAAATTAAAATATTTTAGCCAGCATTAGAATTTGCTTGGCATAAAAATAAGTTGCTCGCGAAACGCGTAGCAAAAACGACAAGAGAAGAGAAATTAATATACAGTACAGAGCACAAAGAAAATAATGCTGATTTTACAGTTTTGCATTGTCTCTGGGATATAATAATATAATGTCCGGCGTGCATACAATATTCACTCGTTTGGTGCTGTCACCTGTTGACTGCTTGGAGAAGTAATCACTGCATCCTTGTCGGTTCACAGATATATTTTTGCACTTTACACACAGGTTTATATATGATGAATAAACACGATAAAATTATTGCGTTGCATGCCTCACATAAAATGAAGAATATAATTTGCTCTAGTCTAAATAGTTCACAAGTTCACACAAAACAGGGATTTCCAACTTGAAATTCTGTGCAGGGAATCTTACACCCCTACTTTTTGTGTGAAATTGATGACTCTGATAACTGCAGTTCCTTACGTAAGTGTTCAAAATGGGGTTTTGGAAGGGGTTTAGTCATAATATCTGCTAACATCAACTTTGACGGACAGTACGTTAATTTAATTACACCAGTTTCGCGCAAATGTTTGATGTGGTGATACTTCACTTCAATATGTTTCGTACGCGATTGAGATTTTTCATTCTCTGTCAGCTTGATCGCTGACATGTTGTCCTCGTAAATAGTTATTGGTAGTTGTTGTACTATTTCTAGATCTTCAAGTAAGTTTAGCAACCATTTGAGCTCCTGAGCGGCGTTAGAAATGGATATGTATTCCGATTCCGCAGTTGAAAGCGCTACACATGATTGTTTTCGAGAAAGCCACGTTAAAATATTTTTACCAAGTCTAAAAATGTTTCCAGTGGTGGACTTTCTGTCCATCCTATCACTCGCGAAGTCCGCGTCGCTGTATACAGTCAGTATTGGAGGTTTAGATTTATCTATGATAAATTTCAGATCTTTAGTGGTGAGAAGATATCTTATCAGTTTCTCTATGGCTTCCCAGTCAACTTCTCTCGGTGACTCGTTCCTCCTCCCCAGTATGTTTACTATGGAAGCAATGTCGGGTCTGGTTAGAGTAGCAATGTACAGTAGCCCCCCTACTGCCTTTCTGTATCTCGTGTTATCCTCCATAGGTTTCCCGTTTGGGTCCAAGCTGAAATACTTTGTGTTCATTGGGGTGTATGTCGGCTTACTGTCTATCAGATTGAATTTTTCTGCAATTTCTATTATTTTATGTGTTTGATCTAGCTCCAAACTACCGTTTTCGGTTTCTCTTATATTTATTCCCAAATACTGCGTCACTTTTCCCAAGTTTTTAATTTCATATTCGCGGGAAAGTTCAGTGTAGACTTCGTGTGTAATTTCCTCATCCCCTGCTACAAGAATGTCGTCGACATACACTATTATAAACGCGATCCGATTGTTTTTTGATTCTCTTATACATGCACTGGTCTGATACGCATTGTTCAAATTCCAAATTATTTAGTGATTTGCTTATTTTTAGATTCCAAGCTCTAGCGGCTTGTTTGAGACCGTAAATAGCCTTGTTAAGTAAGCATACTTTGTCTTCCTGTCCTTTCTCTACATATCCCTCTGGCTGGGACATATATACCTCTTCCTCTAAGTCGCCATGCAGGAAAGCGGTTTTTACGTCCAGGTGAGTAATTCTTAAATTTTTGTATACTGCGGCATTTAGGAACGCTCTCAATGTTGTGTGCGATACGACCGGTGCGTAGGTCTCATCGTAATCACTTCCGTATTTTTGTGAGAACCCTTTGGCTACTAGCCTAGCCTTAAATCTTTCTATGGTTCCGTCCACGTTTCGTTTCGCTTTAAACGTCCATTTATTGCCTATTACGCGTTTCCCGGAAGGAGGTTTGACTAATTTCCATGTTTTGTTTTGCTTTAAGGATTCAATTTCTTCTTTAGCGGCCTCAATCCATTTATTTTTAATTCGGACATCTTCAATGTTTTGTAATTCATCCCACGTCTTGGGTTCTTGTACGCGACACATGTTCGCACTTATCCCAAATCTATCGGGCGGTACACCTCTATTATTTCTCTGAGATCTGCGAGGTTCGTCAGGAATGTTTTCCGGAATCTTAATTTTGTTTTCGTCATCATCGCTTAAATCCACTCCAACTGTTTCGGTGGGAGTTTGCTCATTGTTTAGGTTTTCGTTAATATTACTCGTTCCGTTCTCAATAAATTTCACTGTTCGCGATATTACAACATTATTTCCGCCGGTATATATCCTGTAACCTTTGCTACGATTATCGTAACCCAACAGAATTCCTTCTATCGCCTTTTCATCAAATTTGGATCGTTTATGTTTATCCACATACGCGTATGCTTTGCATCCAAACGTCCTAATATTCGATAAGTTCGGTTTCCTACCGTTCCACAGTTCGAAAGGGGTCCTACAATTTTCGTTTGCTTTTGTGGGTAAGCGGTTAATTAGGTAGTTCGCGGTTAGTACGGCTTCACCCCAAAAATGTTTTGGCAAATTCGCATCCGATAGCATCGTACGTGCCATTTCAACTATAGTCCTATTCTTGCGCTCCGCCACGCCATTTTGCTGGCTGGAATATGGGACGCTTAATTGGCGTTCTATCCCGTTTTCTATCAGAAAATTTTCAAAATTGTCTCCAAGATATTCTTGGGCGTTATCGGATCTAATTGCCTTAATCATTTTCCCGAATTTATTTTTAGTTAGTGCTATGTATTCGGTTAGTTTTGTTATAGCTTCAGATTTGTGCGATATCAAATAGATCATTGTGAATCGGCTATAATCGTCAATAAAAGTTATAAAATACCTTTTTCCGCTGAGTGTTTGTGTGTTCATAGGCCCGCATATGTCTGTGTGTATTAGATTTAACACCTCTTTGGATCTGTTTGTGGCTACTTTGGGGTAAGGCGCACTTGCCAGTTTGCCCTGTATACATTTGGTGCAAGTGGTTTCGTGTTTGCAATCATTTATTTCTATACCCTCGACAAGCGCATTTTTGATAAGTGATCTGATTGCATCGTAATTTTTATGGCCTAACCTGTTATGCCACATGGATATGCAATTTTTATTATTGCAATTAGTTTGTGTTTGGGTTCGAGTGCTATATCCATAATCGTCTTTGGGTCCTAATTCGTACAAATTATCATTTAATTTGGCGGTCAAGATAATATTATCATCTTTGACAAACATGCATGATTGTTTTTCAAAAATTACTTTAATATTATTTTCTGTAGCCTTTTTAACTGATAGTAAGTTGCTTTGCAGCTCGGGGCAGTATAAAACATCCTTAAGTGTGATGCTGTGTTGTGCGTCCGTTTTTAAATTTACGTCGCCCACGCCCTGAGAATTTAATCTTTTCCCGTTGGCTATAGTTATATTCCCGAAATTTCCTGGTGTGAATGTTATAAAATTTTCTCTCACAGATGACACATGTCTCGTGCATCCTGAATCAACAATATAAGTGTAGGGGTCTGTTGTTTGTGTTTTGTTGACTAGTGTTGTGTCGGTTTCAGAATCGTTTTCCACTGGGGGAGGAGAAACATTGCAATTATTCGTTCTACTTTCAAAGCAGAAATTAGAAGTGTCATGTTTATCGTCACATTTGTTTTTGTGGTTATTGTTTTGGCTTCTAAAGTTCTGGCCATTATTGTAGTTTTTAGATCTGTTATTTTCATTTTTATAATTATTTGTCTTCTGTTTATTTTTCAGCAGGAAACAATCGCGCATTATATGGTTGTCGCGATGACAGTGCGAACAATACTTTTTGTACTTGTTCGTCTTATTTGTCGCTTTGTATGCGACATTTGAGTTTTTGTTATGCGTTCTGTGTGTATACTCGTCGATTAACTTATTTTTGACAAGCTCAAGGTTTAATGTTTCTTCATCTCTCGCCTCAAGGCTAGTTATAAGAGGCGAATAGGATGGGGGTAGTGAGCAAAGCATGATCGCAACGATATGCGATTCATTAATATTCTCTCCTATTGCGGAGAGGTTTGACTTAATAGTCAATATATTATTTATATGCTCTATTAAATTGCCCCCTTCCCCTAATTTTTGCGAATATAGCTGCCTGAGCAGAAATAATTTTGAACTTAGATTATTTCGTTGGTGAGTGCTCTTAAGTTTGTCCCAGATTTGTTTGGGTGTAGTTAAGTCTTTTACATAGACAATCTGTGAATCGTCTATGCAAAGATTGATAATGGCTTTTGCCTTGTTGCTGTTTTTCAAGTACTCAGCATCTGCACCCGCGGGGGGGTCTTCAAGCACATAGCTAAACAAGCCATCTTTTGTTAGTAAATTTTCTAACTTAAAACTCCAGTTACTATAGTTTCCATTGTTCAACTTTTCTATATTTAAAATGTCTTTTGACATAGCCATGGTGGCCTTTATTATATGTATATATATTTTCTTTTTCTCAATAAACGTATCAGTTATTTTTAAAACATACTATATTAGTATCTTAATTCTTTATATATATATCACATTTTCACAATTTTTATAGTTTATCAAATATATCAATTATAAACATTTATTTCTTTTTTCTTTTCTTTTCTTTTCTTAAAGTAAAATATAAACAATGGGACACTTTAGTGCTGGTTTTATTTTTCTAGCGCTTCTTCAGTAATCATAATCTATAAGTTTTATATACCATTAATTACCAGCTGTGTCCCTTTAATATTTCATTTCTTGAGAAAAAATAATAATTAAATTGGACCTACCTCTCAGGAGCTGGTTGCAGATATATCCTTTATTAAGCACAGAAAGAAGGACAACTTAACACAATGAAGACACACAGCCTACGCTTATCACTTTCTTGATTATTTTACTCTGGGCTAATAACTATAAAAAAACTCAAACAAAAATGATTAATAAAAGAATGACATTAAAGTAACATATTCGTGAAGCTCTTGGCTTTCACGATTAGTAAATTAAAATATTTTAGCCAGCATTAGAATTTGCTTGGCATAAAAATAAGTTGCTCGCGAAACGCGTAGCAAAAACGACAAGAGAAGAGAAATTAATATACAGTACAGAGCACAAAGAAAATAATGCTGATTTTACAGTTTTGCATTGTCTCTGGGATATAATAATATAATGTCCGGCGTGCATACAATATTCACTCGTTTGGTGCTGTCACCTGTTGACTGCTTGGAGAAGTAATCACTGCATCCTTGTCGGTTCACAGATATATTTTTGCACTTTACACACAGGTTTATATATGATGAATAAACACGATAAAATTATTGCGTTGCATGCCTCACATAAAATGAAGAATATAATTTGCTCTAGTCTAAATAGTTCACAAGTTCACACAAAACAGGGATTTCCAACTTGAAATTCTGTGCAGGGAATCTTACAATGTTAAAGATATACACGATGTTTTTATATATATTTGGCACAGATGTCATATACGCACCATATTTGCACGTGTTCCACCCGCCAGTTTGGCGTTGTACAACTGTACCAATCCGTTTAATAAGTTTATAACAATTGTTATGAAAATAAAATGGGGAAAGTTAAAGGTTTCAGTGAAATGTGCTGATTAATTGATACAACAGTATTCATTATATGTGGCTGTAAGTATTAATGTTTACGATTTATTGCGAAAATTATATTTATTGTTTTGTTACTTACTAAGTTTACTATTTATAACTGTTTATTTATTGTTTCCTCTTTTACTAAATTCGTGTTTATTTACTGTTATTTTTTATTTTAATTCTTTAAATTATTTTTATTACATACCATATCATTTATACAAACTATCGTTTATTTATTTTTATTTCCTTTTTTAAAATACTTAGAATCTCCTTCATTTTTTTACGTTATTTTATTTTATATTGCAATAAAAAATGAAATACAGTAAAACCCCGATAATTCGGATTAACTGGGACCAGACCCAATCCGGATTATCCGGAGAATTAGAAAAAATGAAATAAAATAAAACATACTTACAGAAAATCACCATTTTTATACGGCTCACAAAAGTGTTCGTACACTTAGGAATTTCAATGAAATAGGGCTCTATCTATTAATTAAAATTAATATTTTAGAATGGGTATTTAAGAGTAAGATCTATGACTCATTCTTAACAAAACTACATACAATATTTTAAAAACATAGCAAAACTTTATTTTGAAAAAATCACTAATCAAAAATTAACAAAAAATTTGCCTCACAAAAGTCTTCGTACACTTAAAAAAATCGCTGTATATTTGTAAATATTGTAATACTTCGCTAAAGTTGTACTTAATAGCAGGGTTGGGTTTCTGACGTCAGAAACTGGTTTTTGACAAGACAAGTGTCAAAAACTGGATTAAACCGTCAAAATCTGGTTTAAACTGTCAAAAACTGGCTTAAACCATCAAAAACATGTAAAACACTTTAAAACATTTTAAGAACAAGAGGAAACATTGAATAAGTCTTTTAATGATTTAAGTATTTTTTTAATATTAATTACTGTAATTTAATAATTACAAAAAAAACATTTTAATTGCAATGAATTTTTTTTGTTTTTTAGAATGATCAAACAGAAGAAAATGATTTTGTACAGTTAATAATCTGGATCAATTGTCAATTTTACCCCACAACATCCTATAGCACATGACCAACTTAGCACATTTTTTTACTCCCAAATGATTTCTGAGTTTAGAATGCATGAAGCCAAAGTTAGAAAATACTCTCTCAATTGATGCTGAGCTATCATGGCTTGATAGCAGAAGCATTGCTGGTTGAGCAAGTATAGAGGCAGGTTTAGCCAAAAAGCTATTGCATGATACTTTTCCACCAAGTAAAGGGGTTAACTGTCCTCCCCGCAGCACTGAAATAAGAAGGATCTGCGACGAACTGATTTGTTATCTGTTGACAAAATTTACTGTTTTTTCGCTATCTGTTGCCTGATTTTTTGCAATCTGTTGACAAAATTTGCCATTTTTTTTGCAATTTGTTGACGACATTTGCTGTTCTTTGCAATCTGTAGACGAAAATTGTCGTTTTTTCGCAATCTGTTGGAGAAATTTGTCATTTGTTTACAATCTATTGACAAAATCTGCTTTTTTTTCGCGATTCTCTGACGAAATGCATGTTATTCCTATGATCCTTTGACAAAATTAGAGATTTTTTTTTGAATGATTGACGAAAGTGATTTTTTTCGGTGATCATTCGTCGAAGTTTGCAATATATTTTATATTGAAATTTTGAATTTACGACAGATCCCCCCCCCCCTCCCCCGGAAATCATAGTTTTAATTTTTTGGAAAATTCGGACCAAAATCAGTCAGAGTAAAAGAAAACTGACACACTTACATTATATTGTTACATTAAAACAACAACAAAAGAAAACAATCTGCACTTCTCGAAGTTTTTTTCTAAATCCTAGGTAATGCTGTAAGTTCATAAAAGTAAAAGAAAAATTAAAAAGACTGAGTAGAAAGGAAAAAATGTGCAGCTTATGTGAACATTTTCAAAACTTCTGTTTATTTTTTAAAAAACACAATTTTGCTAAACAAAATTTAAATAAAAATTTTACCAGGTTAAAAAATTGTGTTTAACAGTAATACTTTACTATATACTAATTATTAATAAACAATACAGTAATAGTTAATTTTTAATATTACATCTAATGTTGTATATGTGTGACAGATATTTAATGTGAAATTTTACAGATCAATGTAGTATTTGAGGTTTCTGACGCAGTTTTTGACAAGAGGTTTTTGACATGACGGTTTAAACCATGGTTTAAACCGGATAAAACCGCACACTGTCAAAAACTTGCCAACCCTGCTTAATAGGATATTATTTAGCACCACAAAAGTTTTTTAAACACCTGGGAATATATTTAATTAGTGTTTTTGTATTTTCTGCTTGAAAGTTGATGCCTTCATCGAACATTGCTATTTTTACTTCGCTTTTTGTCTCAATGCTGGGTTTTCGTGTTCTAACTTCCAGTTATCTCCAAATATGTTTTACTGGGTGTAAATTAAGCAACAGGAGGTGATGTTTTCAGAACTTGTGAACAATTATAAAGACGCCAGAGCCGAACGTTGAGAGCCATGTGCCTTGTATCATTATCCTGATAAAAAACAAAGTTGCATCTGTTATCCATATATTGGCCTGATAATTTTAAATTGCCTTTTAAAATATTAGAACAAAGATCGTGATTTATTATGCTATCAGTATGTACCAAATTACCTAATCCTGATGCCCTTACACAAGGACAACTCCACTGACAAACTTAACTGTTCCAACAAAGCTCTTTGAATTAAATTCTTAATTTTTTTTCTCCATACTATTATGCACTCATTGGACCAAGAATGGCATATTAGATTTCATCTGTAAATAAAACATTATTTTAATACGATTTGGGTTTATTTATCATTGATTTTGCTAAAGAAAGCCTAAACTTTCAGTTTTTCGCCCTAACAAAATTTTTCTACGGGCAGAATACCTATATAATGCAGCTTAGCTTACCACTCGTCGAACAGTTTCAGGTGAAAATGAAGTAGAAACTGTTTCATTAAATTCTGTAGCAACTTTTATAGAACTTAAACGGGTTTTTTTTAAGACTTTTCTAATTGTAAGTATTTGATCACATTGCGTTAACTTAGATTGACGACTTTTTATGCCTAGTTTTCAATCATTTTTTTCTACAAAGCCTTTTATCGCATACTTCATTATAGAATGGAATAAATTAACTAATTTTGCAATATTTCGATTTGATTTACTACTATTATGAAGAAAAATAACTAATTTTAAACGCTATCAGTCGTGACATTACGATTACAAACCACTTTTAATTAATAAATAGAATATTACGGACCAATTGTGCAAAATATAAAGCCCAGCGATTTTATAAATGTCAATACAATGCAAAAATAAAAATAAAACGACAAACAATATTTTTAATAATGAGATTATCCGAAAATGTTTCTGTGTACGAAGACTTTTGTGGCGTCTTCTTTCTGTACCATCTTCCGTTTTCATTTTTAGATTTAAAGAAAAACCCCTTAATGTTAAACAAAAAGGTTGTGTGTTATTTAGTATAACTTGGAGATATTTTAAATTAATTAACTAATTAATTTTTTTTTGTTTTTATTATAATTATTGTCGTTGCTATTCTGTCACTGTTTGCTTGTGGTTGTGTCTATGGATGGCGGAGAGGGATTTTCTTCCAGGGGTTCATGCCTTTGCCATTTCTTGGTTGGCTCCCTGGTAGAGTGATCTAGTATAACTTGGAGATAATATAAAAAATTTCTCGACTTCATGTACGAATTTAATTTCAGAGAAATTTCTTTTTAGTATAAATTTTTGAAGTGTACGAACACTTTTGTGAGCCACTGTATACTCACTGGCTATTTACAGACACTAAAAATGTTTACTTTGCTTAATTCTTCCAAAAAGATTTCATAAAAAGTTTTTTTTTTTTCAGAATACGACGATGAAACAAGTTAGTGTTATGGAAATTAGCCAATCGCTTCTCAAACTCGAAAAAAAGAAAAAAAAAAAAGAAAAAAAAAAAAAAGGCCAAACCGATCCGGATTAACGGGGCCCGAATTTGCGGGGGTTTTCTGTACTGTTATTGCATGCCATTTATAATTTACATTCAAAAACAAAATTTTCGCCAAATTGGCGGAAGAAAAACACGTGCAAATGTGGTGCGTATATGACATCTGTCCTCATAGCGGTACCACTCGTCGACCAATTTCACCAATTCTACAAATCACCAAACTATTAGCCAAATTATACAAATTAACATAAATTTTCTTTTAAATAACGAAAAAAAAAAACACAAGTTGAATGTAGATTCTGCCATTGCAGAATTCAATTTCGTCCCCGATTAAAAAAAAAAAAAAAAAAAAAAAAAAAAAAAAAAAATGGATAGAGGTTTTTTAGAAGGGCGATCCCGTTTAGAATGCAATGAATTAACTTCATTTTTCTTGTGTTTTTCAATATAATAGCAAACAGAACGGAGTGAAATACCCAATTGATTAGCAATTTCTCTCTGAGACATTGGAATTGCGGCATAATAAAGAGATACAATTTGACGTGCTACTTTTTCATTGACTAGATTCATAAAAAACTGATTTTTTCTTTAGTTTAAACGCTTTTTTATAGACTCTGAGAAAAAGGAAATGCATTTTAACAATGAAACGAGTGGAATCCCGTCGAATTCGATGAATGAAATGTTTAAAAGACCCGATCGATTTGATTTTTAAAAAAAGCAAAAGTAATTACATTATTGAATCAATATATAATAAATATATTTCCAAACTAAATGTCAAATTTGCCAGTTAAAATTTTGCATGCAAATATTCGCACATCTTCAGTTAAAATTGTAGTCTGAGTGCCGCGAAATCTAGAAATTTTATTTTATATGCACTCACCAAAAAAAAAAAAAAAAAAAAATAGTTTTATATATATAAAAAAAAAAAAAAAAAAAAAAAAAAAAAAAAAGCTAATTTTATTTTTATTGTGACATTATTTTCACTAACTGAAGTCATCTGAAAGTAAAATCTCAATTTCAGTGTCCATAATGAACAGAAATATTGAAATGTAATATCGGGTACTACTAGGTTATCCCGTAGACAAAAAAATTATCGCCAAACTATAAGATTAAATGCCAATAATGGATGATCGTGAATGTCACATTCAATGACATTAAATACGATTCATGTGTTTAAAATGTCATTAAGTGATTTTTATTTCGACTTTTTATTAATATTTTTATTAATATTGTACTAATTATTTGTTTTTTCGTTATTTAAAATAAAAATTATGTCAATATGTATAATTTGGCTATTAGTTTGGCGATTTGTATAATTTGGCGAAATTGGTCGACGGGATAACAGAGTAGTACCTAATATCGTTATGAGTAAAAATGCGATGTTTTAAATAGTGACGTCATTTTCTCTTCAAATGTTTTTTTAAAGTTACTGTTATTAGTAATATGAAAAAGGCATCCGTAATAATATTGTAATTCCCATTTATCTGGTTGCTGAATGACATAATTTTCCTCATTTGAAATTTTTCTTATTTTGCTTTAGACATTAATTTTTATCACAAATTATTTTCTGTTATTTTATTTACATTATTAATATTATTTCTCAGTAAATATATATCCTGTCAAAAACATGAATGTGAAAGAATGCCAAGTTCGTTAAAGGTTTCGCAAATAAAAGAAGTGAGATCTAACTGCAAACCAAGTTCTTTCGAAGCTGCTTAAATCATAAACTCCTGTCATGCATATTATTATTCAATTGTTTAAAATGATTTGTTATGTTACTTGTTATTCAATAGAGCGACTTGGCAAGTTTTCTCTTATTAAATTTTTTCAATTTAGTTGATCAGAAATTAAAGTTGATCCCTTCCTTAACTTATCAGTACCTTAACTTCAATATACCTATTCAAGCACACGATTGACTAGATCTTTGCCAATCAGATTCTAGATTAAATTGTACTCCGACTCAAAGATTAAAGTTGGTAGCTGAAAACTTGCCAAGTCGCTCTATTGAATAACAAGTAACATAACAAATCATTTTAAACAATTGAATAATAATATGCATGACAGGAGTTATGATTTAAGCAGCTTCGAAAGAACTTGGTTTGCAGTTAGATCTCACTTCTTTTATTTGCGAAACCTTTAACGAACTTGGCATTCTTTCACATTCATGTTTTTGACAGGATATCATTATTTTTTGTCAAATCACTTCTTTTATGAGCGAAACCTTTAACGAACTTGGCATTTTTTCACATTCATGTTTTTGATAGGATATCATTAATTTTTGTCAAATAAGTAGGTATTTGTTTCCTTTTTGAAATAAATAGGTTAAACTAGTTAAATTAGTTTTATTTAATATTAATTAAACTTTCAGCTTTTTCCCGCATTTATTCACTGTTTTTTTCAGTCAAATTAAAAAATTTAACATTAGGACTGCTTATGTTCCTATAAATTCCACTAATAAGGATGTTTCTTTTACGTGATTGGGTACTACTTGATTATTTCGTCGACCAAAAACGTTTGTAGCCAACTTGGCGAAATATCGCTATATTGACAACAAAAATTACGCACCAAAATCATGCTAACATGCGCTATTTCTGGTATTTTGCCAAATTCCCATATATTCCCATTGTAATCTGATAATTTATCCAATAATTTTGTTAGAGCAAGGACTGTCGCCATCATTTTGGCATCTTTTTTTTTTCTTTAAATCGGTTCGCTAACTACCCAAGATTGCTTAAATATTGCTATTTAGAAAGTTTTTAGAACGCTTTTCGTGCATTTTTAACCCTTTTAAATTTTGTATTTGTTAACAAATGTTCTTAGTGATCATTTATATCTTATAATTAATGAACAGCCAAATTTTATGTTTTTAGGCCCTTAACATACAGACATCGCATTTTTAGAACGCTTTTTGCTCTTTTATCCCCTTTGGATTAGTGGAATCGACATAAGATATAGCTTATATTGGAGATAGGACTATCACCATCATTTTGATAACGTTTCTTTTAAGATCGGTTTGTTGTGTGCTGCAATTGCTTAAAAATTCCAATTTAGAACATTTTTAGAACGCTTTTCGCACATTTTCACCCCTTTTGAATTCCGTATTTTTCATCAAATGCCCTTAGAGATCATTTATATCTTATAAATAATTAACATGCCAAATCTTATAGCTCTAGGTCCTTCAGTAACGCAAAAGTTACATTTTAGAATGTTTTTTGCTTCTTCACCCTCTTTTGGTTAATGGTATGCGCATAAAATATAGCCTATGTTTGAACCGGGGTGAATACCATCATTTTGATATGATTAATTTTTAAATCGGTTCGGTGGTTTCAGAGATTAACCCCGATGCTCGCCAAAAGTGTCGCCAACTTGGCACTATTTCTGATATTTCGTGAAATTCCCATAAACTCTAAAATGCCAAATTTTATGTTTCCAGTCCAGTCCCTTAATATACAGACATCGCATTTTTAGAATGTTTTTCGCTCTTTTACCTCCTTTGGGTTAGTGTAATCGACATAAGATATATCCTATGTTGGAGCAAAGATTGTCATCATCATTTTGATATCATTACTTTTAACATCAATTTGTTGTTTGCTAAGATTTTTTTAAAATGGGTATTTCGAACTTTTTTAGAACGCTCTTCGCGGATTTTCACCCATTTAAATTTGACATTTTTTAGCAAATGTCATTAGTGACCATTTATATCTTATAAATAATTAATATGCCAAATTTTGTGCTTCTAGGCCCTTCAGTAAAACAAAAATCACATTTTTAGAATGTTTTTCGCTTCTGAACCCTCTTTTGGTTAGTGGCACAGACATAAGATATAGTCTATGTTTGAACCGGGGCACCATCATTTTGGTACCATTACTTTTGAAATCGGTTCGGTAGCTTCAGAGATTAGCCCTGATACTCGCCAAAAGTGTCGCCAACTTGGCACTATTTCTAGTATTTTGTGAAACTCTCATAAACTTCCATTGTAATCCAATAATTTATCCTCTAACCAACCATTAATGTTTAATTAATGGTGATTTCTGATTTTTTCCTATTTATATATCCAATAACCTACCTCCACACCAAATTTCAACTTCCTAAGTCACCTGGAAGTAGTCAAACATTTCTATGAGTGAGTGAGTGAATCAGTGAGTCAGTGGTAAAAACAGTGGTTTTCAGACGTCAATTTCTCGTGAACGGTAAAAGATTTTTTTAAAAAATTTTAGGATTCGGAAATTAGAAGATGGTCTTACACGACACAAAAAATTGCAAGTGTGTAGATCAAATAGAATTTAAGTTATTGAGGGGTCAAAAGTGGCTCGAAATGGTTCGGGTAATATAACCCACGGCCGGTGTGTCGCCTTTTACTTTGTGAACTTGGCTGACACACTGCCGTGTGTCTAGATATATTTTTACCTCAATTAGTGCATAATTATACGCAATCATTTTGGAAAATAAATTTTTATTATCGAGAAAAAAGCTAAACTGCGTTGCCACCATTTTGAAGAAATATCGTAAAAAATCATTTAAAATTAAAAATAAAATATAACTAGTTGGATGTGTCAATCCCGAAACTTTCTTCTATCTCATAAGTACATTTCAATATTTAAAAAAATAAAACGTGGTAACCCCAAAGTTACCCACTATCGCATTTCCTCGAACATTTGACCTAGCCTAATGAGATTCTGGTATCCGAAAAGCCTAAAACGCAAAATTTAATTAATATTCTGAGAAAATGAGCTTAGTAGTGCCTCATGTTGGGTAATTTATACTAAAACCTAATAAGCATTGTCGGACTTTCCCTCAGTCCACACAACTTTGAAGAATGTCCGTGGTAGATATAGCTGCCACCACCGATATTACTAGGTGATATCGGTCACCCACTGTGACATTGGTGTAAATGAAGACTTACGCTAGTAACTGAATTATCAGTTTATTAAGAATATATGTACACATAAAATACGCTATTTACAAATATATACAACTACAACTCGGATATAGGTGATCCGGTTCAACATTAAATTAGATACCGTAAAGATTGGTTGTGTACTATTCCAATTACACTTTCCACCTCACACTCAATACAAGTTAAATTCACTTTTTTGGAGCTCAACCTTGAGTCTCCCAACACAAGTATACTGGGACTGCACTTCTTAGCCCAGAGCACTACACCAGGACGTCTGTGTCCTTTGCGCACCAGAAAACTCACTCCTTATGCTCTTCCACACAGAGCAACCTCTAGGTCCAAAACCTCGGTACCGAATGAATGAACTGAGGCAAACTTGCCCTTTCCAAATCACTGCTTTCCCCAACATAAACCCCTTTGGAGCTTCCTCATTGGACACATACTTCATTCTTTTCTTGCTTGGTGACATGCTGCTAATCTGCTCATCATCCGCATACTTCACTGACAGATGGACATGCCTCTCAGCTATCTCCTTTCTCTAACACACTCCTGCAAAGGATTATCTGGCAATTCCCCTTTCCACAAAGAAGGAATGTCACCTTGGAAATTCTGTACACAACCATACCATACAAAATATTCAAATAGAGAAAGAGTAGACATTACATTCTTTAGCACAGGTGCTATCAGATCCTGACAAGTATCTATTGATGTCAAGACCTAGCAGAATCTGAAATTTGATGGAATTTCGTCAATTAGTTCTTGAGATATAGTTATAACAAAAAAATTGCAAAACGTAGCACAGCAACACCATATCTAGGACAATTTATGCCAAAACGTAAAAAAAGCGTCTAATTATGTTATGGTGTAAAAGAATCTGAAGTTTGATGAAATTCTGTGCATTAGTTCTTGAGATATAGCTAGTTTAAAAAAAAAAACCGTGCAAATTATAGCACAGCAGCACCATCTGTTGAATAATTTATAACAAAACGTAATCATCGTGTAATTATGTTATATGTCATTTTGTAACAAAATGTGAAGTTTGATGAAATTCTGTGCGTTGGTTGTTGAGATATAGCTATCGGAAAAATCGTGCAAAATGCAGCATAGCTGCACCACCTGTTGTAAGGTTAATACCAAAATGTAATCAGCGTCTAATTATGTTATATATTCTAAGGTAAAAGAAACTAAAATTTGATGAAGTTCTCTGCATTAGTTCTTGAGATATAGCTATCGCAAAAATCGTTCAAAATGTAGCATAGCAGCGCCACCTATAGGGCAGTTCACACCAAAACCTTATAAGCGGCTATGTATCTCAAGGTATCGCGGAATCTGAAGTTTGGTGAAATTTTGTGCATTAGTTCTTGAGATATAGCTATCGCAAAAATCGTGGAAAATGTAGCATAGCAGCGCCACCTATAGGGCAGTTCACACCAAAACCTTATCAGCGGCTATGTACCTCAAGGTATCGCGGAATCTGAAGTTCAGTGAAATTCTGTGCATTAGTTATTGAGATATAGCTATCATGAAAATCATGAAAAACGTGGCGTAGCAGCGCCACCTGCTGGACAATTTACACCAAAACTTAATCAGCGTCTATGTATATCAAGGGATAACAGAATCTGAAGTTTGGTGAAATTCTGTGCATTAGTTCTTGTGATATAGCAATCTTGAAAATCATGAAAAACGTAGTATAGCAGCGCCACCCAGGCCAATTTTCACAAAAAAAAACAATAGGCACAATTCATATCAAGGTCTAACTGAATATAAAATTTTATTAAATTTCGAGCATTAGTTCTTGAGATAGAGCGCCCACAATTTTTTTGTCACATACAGACAGAAATACTCACAGACAGACAGACTCACAGACAGACACACAGACGGACAGACTCACAGACAGACATTTTCTAAAAATAGCCAAACGTGTTCAGGACCTTCTAAAACGTATAAATCCGTCGAAAACCGGAAGTCGAAAATTTTCATGAATCCAATACTTTCTTCTTGTAAAGATAGAAGAAAGTAAAAATGGAAATAAATTAAAAAATAACTAAAATGGGCACAACTACAAATAAATAGCTTTCATTTAAAAAAATAATTATCAAAATCGGTTGAGTAGGAAACTTAGGGCTAATGACACGACATTTTTTAGCTTGTCTGAAAGAAATAGCATCGGAGGCTAAAATAAATTTATAGAACGTTAATAAAAGTTGAAATAAAGTAGTTGACTTAAAAATCATTTGATGTATAATAAACATATACATTGTGCTTAATGTTAACTATATGTGCATTTACAATAACTCATTATTGGAATTTAATCTTTTAGTTTAGAGTTAGATTTTTAATCAAGGGGATAACCAAGTAGTACCAAACATAAGCTTTTGTTTTAATTTGACATGTACCGGCTATCCCAAAAATGACTGATGGATTTTAAAATTCAATAACTTGCAAACGGTGACAGCTATTTTAAAAAAAGTTTCCAGGAGGGTTATGTATAATGTCAGGAGTTTTTTTTACCGTAATTTTTTATTTTAGTTCGAATTTCAAAAAATAGATGGCGCTGACAGCGATTGAAGGCCAGGTGATCAGTGCTGAGTGAAGCGTCGACCTGGCCTTCAATCGCCATCAGCGCCACCTATTGTTTGAAATTCGAACTAAAATAAAAAATACGGCAAAAAAACTCCTGACATTATACATGACTCTCCTGCAAAAAAAATGTAAATAGCTGTCACCGTTTGCAAGTTATTGAATTTTAAAATCCATCAGTCATTTTTGGGACACTAGGTATAATAAATATATAAAATTATAAAAATATACATAAGTATATAATATTTATTTATAGGTGTATATATTCTGAGCCCATTTTGGCATTGACTTAATTTTATTTTATAATTTATATATAATTTCATACATATAGAGAGATAGAGATATACCTAAAATGTATATACATAAAAATATTTTGTACTACTTGGTTATCTCGTCGACCGAAAACCTAACGCGAAACTATAAAATTAAATGCCAATAATGGATGACCATGAATGTCACATACAATGATATTAAATACAGTACATTGGTTTGAAACTTCATTAAGTGATTTTTATTTCAATTTTTTATTTGTGTTTTTATTAATATTCTACTAATTATTTATTTTTTCGTTACTTTGACGAAAATCGGTCGACGGGATAACCAAGTAGCACTTTTTATTTATATAAATATCGTTTATACCTTTAACATGTCACATACATAACGTTCATTAAATAAACTAGTCGTTGCGGGTCACCGAAATACTTAAACATCATATATATGCATAATATAATATATGAAAATGAAACATGTGTAAATTATTTATAAAATGCATTGCGATTCCAAAACAATATTTTAAAGTATATTTAAATATTTTTAATATACAGTCACAGCAAAAAAAAAAAAAAAATCTTGACATTTGCGATTTTAGACGTTTAGTCATATATCAAGAAATATACATGAAGAATGACTCTGAATCTCCAGATGTAGAAACGAAATAGTACAGGTCATATATTCATTTTCGAGAAGATTTTTTTTTCTCCAAAATCCAATAGGGGGCCGTCAACAAATTGATAAAGAACGAATATCTTTTGAATAACCCTGTCAAAACTAATGTAGCAAAAGCTTTCAAACTACAGATTATCATTAAGTGGCTTATGGTAATAAACTGTGTTCATTTTTATGCGGATAGCATGTATAATCGTAGAAAAATTAAGGTTTTTAAAAAACGGTCCCAAATTTTGCCAAGTTTTTTGCTCATAATTTGCAGAGTTTTTAATAAAGCAGCATATATTATTTGAAATGCTATTTTTCACATACTATTTAAAAAAATAACTCATAGCATTCTGTTGTGTTTCTACATATATCTGTGATAATTCTGCACATAAAATCTGTGATATTTGCATTAATCTTTTGGTGCAAATGATTGCTTCATTTAGTTTGAATTCTTCCAAAGCTTTAACTATGTAAAAGTTTCTATACCAGACATGTAAATCATTTCTCCTATGTTTTTTTTTTTTTCCCTGTTTAATTGCATATAAATTTATGTGTGCCATAGTTTGTTTGTTTTTTTATCTACTCTTGAAGAGTTTTTGCCATTTTAAAAACCTTCGCTCATTCAGTGCGTGTACTGACTTATCATACATTAAAATGTGATCATGTGTGTATAAAAAAAGAATAATTATTCTTATGCATATAAACTTAGGTATGGTAGAAATATATTGAGATATTTCGTAGAAAATTGTACAAAACAATTTAGTTCTTTCAGACTAAACCTTTTTTTTTTTTTTTTTTTTTTTTTTTGTTCATGATATATATTTTTTTAATAAGTTAAATTTGTGAAATACTTAGTTAGTGCTTACATGTAATAGGTAAGTTTGGTGGAAGAAGATGTTATGTTGCATTCTATTGAAAACTATTTTATTATGTACATGAATATGATATAAGGTGATCTACTATACGGTAAAGTACTAAGATTCAAATTAATATTGAAGATATGAGGCATTTAAAAAAAAAAAATATATATTTAAAACAAAATGGAATTCATCAAATTTTGATGAAAGGAAATGTTGCAAAAGGAACTATTGCTCTGAATTTATAATAATTCGATAAAATTAAGTTTACCACATAGTAATGCTCTATCAATGAATGGCTGATGAACAAATTTAGACAAATTATGTAAAATGCCAAATGACTCAAGTACTACCGAATTGCGTAAAAGAAACATCTTTATAACTCCAAAAATAATGATCATATTAATTAACAGTTTACTGCATCACATTAAGTGTCTCATTTCCAATTAAAATATATCTTTGAATTGAAATTTGAGTGAAATACAGGGTGGTGAAAAATTGAAGAATGTGGAAAACAGGATTACAAATATCTCGACAATTAATAATCCAATCAATTTTTTATGCAAATTTTGTGTTATTTTATTGCCTTTTACGTCCACTCCTTAAAATAAAATTTTTTTATATACCTTTCATCAGAACGAATTTTTCTCCGAAAAAAAAATAATTCCGGATAATGGAGGTTACTGATATTAAATAGGTTTCGTCCCATTCTTACATACTAAGTACATACAAAATTTCAAGTCTCTATCTCAAGTTGTTAGTGAGAAAGAGCATTTACAGAGGCATTACAGACCGAGCATTACAGATCGACGGACGGCAAATTTTTTTTCCTAAAAATATGTTTATCAGAATCTCCAGTATCTGAAATGTGTAAATCCATCAAAATAATAATAATAATAATAATAATAATAATAATAATAATAATTTTCAAAACGATTGCAATACTTACCTTATACTACGTATGATGGATAAGTAATAAGTTCTTGTTGATTTTTTTGGGACTTTATTTTTTAAAACCCTGCATAACTGTGCTGTTAGCATTTCAAATGTACAATACCAAGAACAATATAAATCCATAAAATTGACTACAAAAAGTTTTCATTTCAATTTGTTACATATCATCTTCCTTCATTAATCTTTTGCATTACAATCTGTCTGTTTAATTTAAGGTTTTTTATAAAATTTAAATTCTTGGTAAAAGATTGTTTTCTTTGTTAACATGTCAATTTTTCTAAACTATTACTAATGTTTAGTTCCTTCTTATTTGGAAAAAGTACATTTTGAAATTTTCATCAATATCTTTCTGGATTGTAAGGAAAGTAACAAGTATTGCTGCAGATATCAGAAAATATGATTTGAATTGCTCGTATTTTATAAGATTAAAAAGAAATCATTTCACTTTAGCAAAGTTTGCTCTAATTAAACTAAGAATGGTAGAATTCTATTTTATGTAGAGTAATAATGTAAAAAATTGCAAATTTAAACATGTAACTAGCTGTGTGCATACACATGATTTAAAATTAAAAAAAAATCTTGATATAAAAGTCTAGATAAGAAAACAGGAACTTGTGTATTTAGAACACACATTGTTAATTATGTGTTGTTCTTTTTTTTTTTCTGCTTAAGAATTATAGTCCATAGCATAAGTTGTTCTTTAAATTTTTGAATATTTCTCTAAAAACAACATTTAATTTTAACACAAAATCAAAGAACATAATATTTTTTTTTCTCTTTTTAAAGAAGTGTTGTGTATTTTAATATCAAAGAAGAAAATTGTTTTGCATTGCAAGAATATTTTTATTGTTCATTCATACAAACATTTCTTCTAATTGACATGAGTCATACCAGCAGTGCTCAGAATCTGGTTCTATGTCCCAAAAAGGTTTTTATGATTTGTCTTTGAATTTTATATCATCTAAAACAGCGGTTCTCAAACTATGGTACGTACCTGTACTGGTACGTGAAGTTCTGTTTACTGGTACACGAAATTACAATACTGGTTCATGAAATGAAATAATAAATACAGCATGTTAATCAAAAAACTGCTCAATCTCCCATTCTTCTTTCTCGATTTGTCAGTTCAAAGGCTCATTGTTGCCTGCTCTCTGTTATGACTGCTTTGACAACCTTTTGCTTTTCTCTTATTTTAAAGTAATTTCAATTAGAATTTTTAGTCAAATAGAACTAATGCTTTGTAGATTTTGTGTTGAATTTTCATCGTCCCTGAAAAAAAGAAAAAGTTTTCTTCTGTATTGTATGTGGATATATTACTTTTCAAGATCTTCGATCTAGCCTTAATAAGCTGTTTATTTTCAGAATATGTGGAATTTCTTATGTAGTTATTTACTTATTGAATTGTCTTATGTATTTTATTAATGATATAAACAGAGCATTCATATAACAAAAAATTGACAAACAAGGCAATTTCAAATGTGTATTTTTTTTCCTTGTTAACAAAGAGCATTTATGTTCTCTATTTAAATGAATCTATATTTGTCACCCAAAAATGTTACATTTTATATTAATTTTTCTGCATCAAATTTGATATTTGCCTTTGGTGGTATGCGAAAGTATGAACTTCTATTTAGTAGTACGTTGGTCTGAAAATTTGAGAACCTCTGATCTAAAATAACAATCTTAATGCTGCAAAGTTAAATAGCATATATCTATTTTCTTTCTTTCGTTTTTTTTCTGTCTCTTCCCATTTACTTTTTAGTTGAAAGAAACAAAAAGATTTTTTATGTAAAAGGTTTTTTTTTTTTTTTTTAACTTATCTATAGTATTTTTTAAAGAAAATTTTATTGTATCAGAAGTCTCTAAACTTACAAATGTTGTTAGTATAGCATTCAAAAGAGTTTGTATGTAAAAGAGTTATATGGATGAATATACACTAATAGTGCATATGCAGCAGAAAGATTTATGCTTTATAAATCAAGTATTTTAAAAATACATACAAAATTTTATAAAGATCCTTTCTTTTTTTGAAAGTGCAGTATTTTTATTACAAAATCTGGTTAAATTCTTCATATATGGGTCACTGCCACTAAAAGGTTTATTTTAAAGTCCCAAGAAGATAAATATTAGAAAATGTAGGAGATTTGTCTCATATTTTTATTCATTGTGTATTCAAGTTTTAAATAAGCTGTTAATTACATTTCTAACAAAATAATTTTAAAATTTAACTGTCGACTTATAATCATTAAAAGATTAAAGTCTCCTCTGTGGATGTTCCTACATCTAAAACACAATTTTCTTTTTATTAGCTTTTAAAAAATAAATTTTTTTACAGGTTTCTTTTTTTTTCCAATAATTTATTTAAAGCTATTATTTAATTTCTAACTTAATATTTTTTTAATGGTTTTGTTTTTACTAAGAAATTAATTTATAAACTTTGATTAGTTTATAAATATTGAATAATTTATAACATTTAATTATATAATTTTAGGTACCTTTAACATTGAATTTAACAATTTAATTTTTTAAAAAAGCACCGTTTTAGCAAACTGAAAACCAAAACAGTCAAAAATTCAAAATTTAATTTTTGTCGACTCCATGCATTTTGGCATATCAATTTTTATTGATATTGTCCAGTTTACTGGTCATTTATCAAATGCTTTGTGCACTATAAGGAGGTCTTACATACAAAGAAAAAAAATTAAAAGTAATGAAATCCTGATGCTCATTGTTTTTCAGAAAATTACATTCTCTAAATTCAAAAGTTTAAAACCTTTTTTTAGCCAATTTTACCTTTCTTTGTGTGAATGACCCTTATAACAAGGGAATTATAAAAAATATGGACCAACTACGCCTAATTACTCAATTATATCTTCATTTAAATTTTTGAAAGGTAAATGGCCATGTCAGAATTTTTTAAAACTTGACAATGAGGTTATTTATTAAGAATAAATAAAAACATTCATGCAATTTTTTAGATTTTGTTTCCTTCTATTTTGTCCTTTTTTATAGGGCTGTTGAGTTGGTGGAAATAATTAAACATATTTTGGCAAAACATTTTAGTAATTATTATCTAACATTTACAAATAACTTGCACTTTTTTGGTGACCTCTAAATTCTTCTGACATTCAAAATTCATTAAAAAAAATTTAATTTTTTCTTGAATCAAATTATTTTTATTGCAGTAAATTTAGTAATTTGTTATAAAAATTAAGGTTTATGTGAAACGCAGGTTTATTTTCCTAATGAAATTTGACTGTATGGGTAGTGCCAGCAACTGTAATCACTCTTTTTTTTTTATCAGATTTTTCTTGAATATATTACATTGTTTTCTTAGTAGTATTTAGAAATTGAAAACAGACACATTTAAACAATAAACAATTCTGGATGTAATGTATATTCTGCTCTGCCCTTTTGTATTTAATTAAAATTTCAGTTTATTCAGAAGTTTTTCACATTATTTACCTGATATTTTTAATTACTGAAGAAAATTGCCTAATCTATCATTATGGGAAAAAAAATGAAATACTGATCTGCTTAAACATAATGTTTCTAGTGCATGTTTTTTACAAATTAAATGGCTAACTAATAATTTAATTAAGGGGTCACCAAATATCCTATTAGTGTATATTTATCCATACACTACGCAAATTAATTAGTTTTATGAAAATGCAATTATGGGTTCATAGTGATGGATTTTAGTATTTAGTAATCATTAAAATTATGTCATTTTTTATGCATCAAATTATAATAATACTGAATGAATACTGTATTTAATTTGAATATTATTATATTAGTGCTTTCATACCATAACTAAAATATTAAGTGTTTTTGAGTAGCAAAATGTATTAAATGTTCACTATCTTCAAAATCTTTGGTGCTAATTTTATTTTCTGTACAGAATTAATATTCATATATCTGTTGAATTATTTTAAAACATTTTGATAAAATAAGCAACAATTTAAAAAAAATCTCAGTAATTAAAAATAATAAGTGTGCACATTAAAGAATATACTAAGAAAATTTATAGGCAGTTAACAACGGTTTATTTAATTTCTGAAATCACAAATAACATAGGATGGACAAAAATTAGTTGGACAATTTTCTAACTGAAAAACTTATGATGTATTAATTGTAAGGTGTACAATCCGTGATTCATTTCTAGCTTTGATTTGTAAGTTTTTGAATATACAGCTTACCTCAGTGCTGAAGTCTCAGTTTATGTTGATTAAGGAATTGTTATTCCATGTCTACTTTTTTCATTTATAGGTTTCAGTAACTTTGTAAATTTCTTTATACTCTTATATTTGGTTGTATAACTGTGCATAATAAACCCTTCTTTTTTCACAACTAATTTATGTCCACCCTGTATATTTAAATATTCTGTTCTATAAACTTCTACATTTGCTTCCTAGCTTCTTCTATTGATTCAGTGATACTTGTGTATTTTTCTAGACTTGGATTATTTTGTTACTTCAACGTTTTATTAAGCACCAAATATCACAAATTGCTTTGCACATCAGTATGCACTATATTGCATCATGTAAGTTATTGAACTTCTCAAAGATAATTTTTAAAATGTTCTATGTGTTATTTTGTGTGCTTTTGTTCTTAATTCTATTTTTTAAATCTTGACATCATATCTGTAAAAGATTGTTATCCATTAATATTGTTTTTAAATAGAAATTCGGTGTTTTATGGCATGTCAGTATTTTTGGATTTTATTACTTTTCATACAGTACTTTAATTTTTTATATTTTTCAATGTTTTTTTGTATTATAATGTAAATCTTTGCTTTTGAATGACAAAGTTCTAACTCAGGGTAAGAAATTTGAACTCTAAAACCAGTCGTCAGACTTAAAATACTGGTAACCACAATTTTTATGCTAGTTGAAAATCTTTTACTTATAATCTGGCAATTTAATTTGAACCTCTTTTTAATTCTCTATTTATTTAATGCAGTTTATTTGTCAGTCATACTTATAGGACTTATCTAAAAATAATTGAAGCTATACTCATGATTTGATAGGAATTTTCCAATCTTTTAACCCCATGGTTGGCAAGGCAGACCATGGTCCACATCCGGACTGTGAAAGGTCGAAACATGGATCACAAAAATTCTCATTTTGAATAAGTAATTTATCAATAAATGACTAAATAATAATTTATTAAATGGATTAATATTATGGCATCAAAGTTGTTCCGTCTTTTAAAAAAAACCCTTTACTTAAAATGGAGATAATTGACTAGAAGATATTTCCTTGCAAATGTATAAAACTGCATTCCCTGGCAAATTTTGGGATAAACATGTCTCAAAAAATTAAGAAAATTGCAAAAAATTAGCTATTAACCCTTTTAGCATCCTAACCGGGTTTTTCCGTCACATAATCTTTGAAATCAAGGGTTTATTAATTACAAAACTGATATTAATGTTATTTTTTGCAGTGCATAAGATAAATAAATGTGTAAGGTAGTCATATACAAATTCTCATACAAGTATTTTTCATGGGTATAATGTTATGAATCATTAAACATAAAGGAAAAAATAGGCCAGACGCTTAAAGCGTTAACCTGGTTACTATGTTTGGGCTTCACCTTTTAGGTAAAACAACTTTTTCAAAAATAGTTCAAGATTAATGGTGCTTACCTTGAAAATTCTTTTTGTATTAGATGTTCACTACATGAACCAAACTATAAAATACTGTAAGACCGCAAGTGGAATTTGTTTCATTATTTTTTCAAAGAATCCATGCCTTATCTATTATTATTATGTGTATGTAAAAAATTTCAGACCATATACGTGTGTGTGCAGTATTTTTTCTGTTTCCACTTTGTATGTATGTATATAGATAAAAATTTAAAGGTAGTAGTTTTGAATCTTAATGAAATTGAAATTTATCCATTACTGAAACAAGTCTTTATCAAAGAAAAAGAATTATGAAAATTGTTGCACTTGTTCAGAATCTTCACTGTAGGGGTTGACACTCTTAACATCCTAATTAATTTGTGGAATATCTTTGCCATTTGAGGCATCTTGTTTAAGGGTGCTGGTCACCAAACGGTAAATTTCCCTCTTGAATGTTAAGTCTACATGTATTAAAAAGGGGGGGGGGTATATTATTATTATTATTATTATTATTTTGGAAGTTAGTTAAAAATTAACATTTCATCTAAAAAAAAATGATTAGAATAGTTATAATCTTGTCACTTCAAGGCAATGAAATATGTTCATGCTTTATGTATTTTTTCCTTGATAAGTTTTTTCTTCTTATTCTTCTTTTATTATTCTCTAATTGTTACTTATTTATCTTCCACAAAATAGGATTTTGTTCTTTGCACATTGATTTTTATACAAACCTTTTATTTGGTATACATAAAGTTTAGCCAAATTATCTTCAAATATTAGATACATTTCTTAGAAAATACACAAGTTTTGGATTTTATTATGTAAAAATCATCTTTCTGACTCGTATATCATCATTTTAATGTTACACATATTTTACCAGTGTCAAATGACATCTTATAAGATTTTAATTTATGGTTACTTTATTTGTAATTTCTAAACTGAGTAAATAATAAGTCGAGCATTAAGTATATTAATCCTTTAAGACTTGACCTACACAATTGTGTAGGTTATCCTAACTGAAAAAAAAAAAAATGTTTTCTTTTTTTTTTTCTGTGATTTTAAAGCCAAGCCTCTACAATATAATTCTGTAGATCCTCCCTTTGACATAAGTTGTCATTGGGAATCTTTTTAAATATTTCTTTTTAGTCAAATATGATCAGATAGGATTAAACATCAAGGTTTTTGATTTCGGCCAAAACTTTTCAGGTCTTAAAAGGTTAAAAAAAAAAATTGCGATTCTTTTTTTTTTTTCTTTTTTAGCAAATTTAAAATCTTAAGCAGTGTCATTTAATGTTGGTTGAATTAGTGTTAAAGGCTTATTCCTCATAAAATTAGTTCTAATTTTGCAAAATTGCATACTTTTAATTTATAGTAACATTGGTTTAATAAATTGAAAAACCAGATACTTTCATATATGTACTTTTGTTTTCTGTGCTAATACTGTGTATATAAGAGAAAGGGGCACTTTTTTTATTGGAACCAATTTATTAACTGAGATATTTTACAAAATTAATGCCTTGTTTGGTTAATAAAGCTAATGTTTCTTCTTGTTGTGCCTTTTTATTGTACTTACTTGTTATGTCTTTGTTCTTTATGTAGTATTTACTCAATAATCAGTTTAATATAATATATGTAATACCTATAAATGTAATATTTGTACAAAAATTTTTAATCGGCAGTATTTAGTTGTAGAATGATATCCTACTAGTATTATTTTAAACATGAATGATGATGTATATATATAATATAAATTTTAAAATCTTAAGTGCTTTCCAATAAAGACATTGTGTATGAGTTATTACTTAATTTTTTTTCTGAAAATTGTTAAAATTTTCTTTTAAAAAAATAAATTTATACATTATATTGTTTATCTTGTTTATCGTGTTTTATCATTAGAACTGTAAAAATTATTCTCTTATTTTAACTATTCCTTGAAACTATAAATAAAACTAATTTATTATGATTCTATTGTTATTAATATATTATATGATTGTTATATAAGTTTAGCAGAATCTTGAAAATTATGCATTTGTACAGTTATGTTTATGAGAAGCACAGTAATGCTTGAATTTTTGTGTTTCTTTTCCTTTCTTTCTTTCTTTTTTTCTTTTTTTTTCTTTTTTTTTCTTTTTTTTGTTTTTGTTGTTGATAATTACATATCAGTTTACAATTCAATTTGGTTTTAGTGTATTGTCATTTCAAAGCAGCTGTGGGACAACCATAAAATTCTATTTGTGGGTGTGGGGGTTTAGATATCAGCTGTCCTTTGGGACAGCAAATAATTTGAATGCACCAAATTCCCATTTTTACACTCTAGATACATTTCTAAAAAATATCTGTAAAAAAAAAAAAAAAAAAAAAAAAAAAAAAAAAAAAAAACATGTAAAACTTACATTATATTTATGAAAAAACAGAAAATTGAATCCCAATTTCAAAATTCAGCAAAACTATCATAAGTCATATGAAAATTTTTTTTATCTTACTTTTTTTATATTTTCATATTTATCTTATAACGATTCAGTAAACATATATATCATCAGGGATCAATGCATGCAAAAATTGATGCTCCTTCACAAAATGTGTAATTTGCTATTGAAGCAAACTCATTTTAAAGGAAAACTGTAGCGAAGAAAATATAAAGTTAATATTATTAATTGCTTAAATTCAAACAAATGAGTTTGATCTTTTGTTTCAAAAACATTTTTTCACTAAAATATAGTAATTTTTACTGAAGTAATCTTTTTTATTTATTAACAAAATGAGATAATAAAGACGTGGAACTTGTATTGACCCTTGATTACATATTATAAAACATTCTTCCAGAATCCTGTGGCCAGGGCCATTCTGGATAATTGGTTGGGTATTCTAATACAGTCGAACCTCAAGGAGAATCAAAATTTTGTTCATGTTATCAGTATCAAATCTTTGTATATTCGCCTTTATAGGGGACTGTGAAAACAATTCATGTTAAAAGTAATTCACGTTAAGCATGTTCATGTTAACTGTAATACACATTAGATACGATCTGTAGAATATATGTGGCTGTAGTACAGTCAAACCTCGTTAACATGAACACGCTTAATGTGAAATACTTTTAACATGAATTGTTTTCACAGTCCCCTATAAAGGCGAATATACAAAGATTTGATACTGATAACATGAATTACTGTTAACATGAACAAAATTTGATTTCCTTTCAGTTTCATGTTAATGGGATTCGACTGTATTGTTTTTTATTTCAAATTAATTATTGTATTACTCAGATTAAGAATTGGATTCAACGAATATGAAAGGTTAGTTAGAGTTTGAATTGAAACAGGATGATGGTTGGGAATCTATTATAAACAGCAATTTGCATAAAAATCAAAACACCCAATACCTAATTAAATATGCTTTCATTTCAAATACTAGATTTGGCATAAAGTTATACCATGGATGTTGTAATGAATCAAGCAATGTACATATCAAACTGACACTGAATTGTATGACATTTTTTATTAAAAAGGTTCTGAAATTTGTCAATTTGAAATATCATTCTGACTAACTTGTTTTCTATTATAAAACGTTCCATACTGTATAAAACCGATTTTGTTACTAGCATAATCATTGTTTCTTTCTTTCTATCTATCTATCAATAAAATTAAAAACTCTTGATGTTTCCACGAATCAATTTTCGAAATACTATGTTGCTGGTATTCTAAATAGTTTCTTTAAAGTGTTTCCCTACTTTCAAGCAAATATGATAAAAAAAAAAAAAAAAAAAAAAAAAAAAAAAAAAAAAAAATTGCACCCTGTCATCAATAACAAAAATTATTTTATACTGTCATTAAAACTTCATAAATACATCTTAAAATAAACTACTTTACTGATTCAACATTATTAAGTTCTTCAGAAATGCAATTTGAATGCATAACTAAACTCCAAAAACTTGTGTTTTAATAATTGTAAGATAAATTAAAGGTTGGGAAATACTATTTTCTGTAGAGAAGTCGAACAAGTCAAAAATTGTATGTCAAACACAGTAAGCAATGCAGCTGCCTATGAATTAGAAGATAACTTATGTTGCTTGCCTTTAGCTAAATCCAGGTCAAAACTCAATTGAGAAGCAATAAAAGAGTGGGTTGTAGCATATTTTGATAAGATTTTAACAGATGAGACCATTTTTCAAAGCATTATCAACCCAACAGCCCTCACTCTGATGAAAATAATGTGGACGAGACAACAGAATTCCTTTATCAAGTTAAATAGAAGTTTGTTCAACAATGTGGAAATTATGAAATTCCACATCATACAAAATGACTTCCTTTATAAAAAAAAGGAAAAAAATGAAGAGAGAGAGAGAGAGAGAGATTCATTACTAGAAAACAGCTTGATATTCGAAGTGTGTTTAAGATGGAATCTACATGTAAACCTACAGTGTGTATTTTCATTTTAATGTTGTACGTATGTTGTATTTTACTTTTTTGAGTGTTTTATTTATTCTATTCAAGCTGTTTAAAGAATAATAAACACACTTCACTGCCACTTTTTGTTTAATTCTAACTTCTACATGTTTTTCCGACATTCTGCCTGAGAGGGCCGTAGTCAGAGGGGGGCCAGGTCGGGCAAAGCCCGACCTGGAAAAAGTTTTGCCCGACCTAGCGCAAAACTCTACATTAAATTTCTAAGAAAACAAAGGAAAAAAACATTAGATTTATATTTTTTCCAGTTTTTATTCAAAATGAAATTCGACATTTTGGTCACTCAGAATGCGATAATTTTATCACTCAGTATTTCCTTTTAAAAAGCTTTTTTGTAATACAACAATGAAATTTCCGTTTTTCTTCCTTCATGCCAATTTTCTCCTTCTACCTCTAAATTTAGTTTTTAGTCTGGAAACAGTAAAAAAGCTTTTTTCTCTCTCAGACCTCTATCAAAAATTGAGGCGTTCTGGATTCCTCGCGCTTTTTCGCTTTGTAGGAATTATTCCACACCGCTCCAAATTGAACAAATCTGGATTAGTTTATTAGCTAAAGATTCGTCTCTTTGTACAACTGTGTCACCATACGAAATTTATCGTTAGAAGGCTGGCTGAAACCAGGGGATTCTGAAATTACGATGAAGTAGTTTACAATATTGTTTCCTTTACAGTTAGTCGTCTGTTTCATGTAAACTTGATCTGATTACAATAAATAGCAAATGTCACACATTAGGACTTTTCTCTCTCTTTTGTTATGCTTACTTGTTTGCTTTGGAAGAGGGTCCTTTAAAAAACCCAATACGCTTTTTGATGTCTTTTTTTTCTTCTCACCATTCATGAACATATAGGGGGAACTGGGGTACATTGATACATGGGGCACATTGATACACCCCCTCTACCGCTCACAGTGTCATTACAGGAAGTTTCACAACAGCTCCAAAAGGTGATGCTAGTGTATTCAACTACATACAGAAAATCTTGAAATGATTCAGCAGTTTGATGAAATGGGACGGGTGATTTATTGTTTTTGTTGTTCAAAAGTAAATTTGAGTTGTACAATTGAAATGCTATTATACAACTGTTCCAGTATTTTCAACCAAAATGAATACTCTCCCTGGTAAGTACAGCTACTCTTTATCAGTTCCTCATTATTTATTGTTAGATATATTGTGAAGTGTTGGATTTGAGACTCATTTTATTCAAAATCGCTGTATGGGGCACATTGATACAGTTTATGACGGGGCACATTGATACAGCCTAAATCCTTTAATAGTTCATATTTTCATTATCTTTTATTATTTTTTTTTACCATACACTCCTTAATCCAACCTTTTTTTCACGAAAAATTTCTAATATTAGTTTTTATTAAAGTGAAATAGCTCTAATTTCTTTATATTAGAACATTTTATAGTATTTCTGAAAACAGAAGGCGTAGGAACTTACCCAGCATCTAGTGCTAGTAGAGCTAATAAAAGAAAAGGACGGCATTCTGGCAAATCTCGAATTTATATCGATTCTCCAGAGAAAAAAGTATTTTCGACATGAGAAATGTTAAGTAAGAGAAACAAACTGCAGAACAGAAAATGATACTTATATTATAAACAGAATTTTTAATATAATTATCCTTTATTTTCTGTTTATGAACCTATTTATAAACAGAAAAACTGGTAATTTTTTCATCTTTCATAAGAAAGAAGATAATGCTGGGGTTGAAGTGCTAGATATGACAAAGTTACCACAGCCAACAATCGGACAAGAAACAGCCAGAACATCAGGTCATAATATATTTAATTTTGATTGCTTTAATATTGCTTAAAAATAAATTGTGGGTGATTTGAATTTTTATAAATAAATATAAAATGGTTTTCTAACTCATTTTTTATGAAAAATATGCATTGGTATTATTTTGTCGTCATTTTTCTTAAACGTATCAATCTGCCCCGGGGATGGGGCACATTGATACAAATGACTTTTTTTGATTTTTTTAAAATTACATGCAAAAATACTATATAAAACAATGATTGTACATTTTTATAACATACTACACAAGTTTTGCTGTCACCTCATGGAAAAAAACTTGAATTTTCTCCTTTCTTGATACCAAAAAAATCTTAGAAAAAAACTGTATCAATGTACCCTAAAAGAATAATAAAAATATGTGAAGCCAATGAAGAAACACAAAAATTATAGGTGTTATTCACCATAAAGAAATGTAATTACTATGAAAAATTATCATTTATCAATATAACTCCCATCAAATTTCGTATTTATATGTTTCATATTTAAATAATATAAATTTAAATTTCAAATAAGAAATTTACAGAATTATTTTTTTAATATACATGTATGTCTTACTTTTTTCATTTTTTTTGTGAGATTTTACAAGTAGCAATTAGCGAAGGAAATTATTCCCATGTTGCATGTATTTCGCTTTAAATGAATTTTATATGGCGTAATATAAATAATTTTTATCTTAAAGTAAAAACATCTTCAAGGAATGACATAATATCAATCAATAGTAAAGAAGAAAAGGAAAACTGTAACTATATAATTTAATTAACATTAACTTTGATTTTATGATAAAATGTTTTTTCTTTCATAAAATGTTGCTATTTAATTTTATTTAAAAGGGATTTAAGCGCAAATAGTCATACAATATGGTACAAGTAGGTAAAAAAAAACTCATACATTTTCCTGCATAAAATAAATAAATAAATAAATAAAAATCAGCTAATTAACAGCATAACAAATTAAATCCTTCATGAACATTGACTCCAGGTAGTTGGGAGTACATAGAAATAAAAGAACCTTTAGAAATCGCTATAGAATTTTTTACAAGGGATACTCCCCTTCCCCATGTGAAAATATAAAGTACATAATAATAGATCTGTCCCTTCATTTCTTCGATTCTCTCCCATTTCACTAAAATTTTAAAAAGTTGGTGCTTCTGAGATAAAACAATTATTATTTCAAATTTAAATAATACAATATGTTAGGTTACTCAAACAATTTTACAAATCGAATTTTTTTACTTACTGACACATTCGTAAAGTCATTTTTATTCTTAAATTCAAAAATGTTACAGGTGTTTTTGTTAAGAGACGAAGAATGGTATTTCTGCACTTTTTTCTTAAAAGTAAAACAATTTTCAGAGTAGTCGTCTAAGTTGCCATTGTAAGCCAATTTTTGCAAGGAGACAGTTTGATAAAGACCATCATAAGATAAATATCAATTGAAACTCAAAGTGTAATGTATTTATTGAAAACTGAAAAAGAATAATTCCAAATCACTTAAGTAATTGGCTGTTATTTATAGTTAATACGATGGCGTAAATTTGTAAAAGAAATTCGTACATTCGGCCCTGAAAAAAAATCCCTTTCGGCATGGCCTATAGGCGGAGGTAGATTTCAAAAAGTTTTCATCTCAAAAAAAAAAAAAAATGATTAGAGATAAACCCAGTTTAACTACTTTATTCAGCCGCTTTTAAAAATTTTTTTAATTTCATTTTTCTGTAAGAACTGGTTTTATCAAAATCATCTTAAACGAAATTCTACTCAAATGCCCATTTTGGCAACATATTTTGAATTATATTCTTACTTTATTTAAAAAAATTGACCAATATGCTCATTATATAGTTCCTAAATAACAAAAAACTGTTAATTAAATTCGTTTGACAGCAAAATTGAATTTAAAAATGAGTCATAAAATAACCGATTTATTATTTTAATACATTCACAATTCTTTAATCAAGATCGCTTTGAGAAATTTTGTGCGAAGTGCCCACTTTGACAGACTTTCTTAAATATATATTTAGCCTTTATCAAAAATCTGACCAATACACAGTAATTACACAGTTCCTAAGTAACAAATAACTGTCAATTGAATGCGTTTAAGAGGAAAATTGAATTTAAAAATGAGTCATAAAATAACCAATTTGTTATTTGAATACCCACAGTTCATTAATCATGATCGCTTTGGGAAATGTTGTGCAAAGTGCCCATTTTGGCAGCCTTTTCTTAAATATATTCTGCCTTTATCAAAAAACTGGCCACTCCATCACATTATATAGTTCCTAAATAAGAGAACCTGTAAATTGGATGCGTTTGAGAACAAAAAAAGATTTAAAAATGACTCGGTAAAAACGCAATTTCTTAAACTTCCTCAAATTTCAATCACGATAACTTCGGGAAATTCTGTTCAAAATACCCTTTTTGGCAGCCTTTTTAAAAATGTATTGTGCCTTTATCAAAAAACTGGCCAATACGTCGCATTATACAGTTCCTAAATAAGAGGATCTGTCATTTGAATGCGTTTAAAATCAAAAATGAATTTTAAAATGAGTCAGAATATAAGCAGTTTGGATTTGAGGTTTTTTCTCCAACTCCTATTTTTGTTTAATTTATTTTTGCTATAAGAATTGGTTCTATGAAAAACTTGTTAATATAAAAGTTGTAGATATCATTGTGAAGATGTAAAATAAATTTAATTTGATTTGATTTCTTAAGAATTGAGTAAGTTATAGATTTTTTTCTTTTTCCTCCCCCCTTTTTCTTTTCGTTTTTATTTTTTTTTCTTCAGTAAAAATTGGTCCTATCAAAAACTTGTAAGTACAAAAGTTTTAGATAATATTGAGTACATTTATATAAAATTTAGTTGGATTCGATATCTTGAGAATTGACGAAGTTATGAATTTTTTTCTCCCAAAAACCATGTTTTTTTTCGCCCCTTGAGCCCATTTTTAACTTTATCAAAAATCTGTCATGCATAAACTTTTTGCCCATTTCTTAGAAGTTATATGAACTTTAAACTGATTCGATATATATTTTAATTAAAAAGTTATCGCGTTTTTTCGGTTTTCACAAAACCCCTCCCAATTTCCACCCCCCTTGGTCCGATTTTGCCCATTAACGAACTCGGCCGAGATTTTAAGCTCCTTGATTTTATGTAAAAGTTTGAAAAAGATCTGAGCATAATTATGGAAGTTATCGTGTCTAGAAGAAAGTGATATACACCGATAGATAGATAGATAGATAGATAGATAGATACATACATACATAAACTTTTTTACTGATGGTAGTTTTGGGGTCTAGGAGTCATGATTCGCGTAGATCCGCAAAAATTTTTCAGAAATTCCAACATGGGAGAGAATGTAATAGGTAGTATTTCATACGAAATCTACCTAATAGAGACGTTTGATTGAAATATTGGGTCGTTCGGAAAGTCGTGTTCATTTGGGAAAATTAATTAGTACCGAAAAAGTCTATCACTTAGTTATTAGATATTGTTTCTGATATCTAATATATAGTAAGTAATGGGCAAATTTTTCCAGTACGAACTGATTTTTCCCAAACAGACACCACTTTCCGAAAGACCCATTATATGATTAGAGAGAGAGATAAAGATGCATATACTTTTGTTCCATGCTATAATTTAGAACAGAAATAAACACTGTTTTTACAGTGCGTTTTGTGCTTAAAAGTATTCTCAAATGTAAAATGTTGTTTAATATATATGTATCCAATGTATGTGTGTGCGTGCGTATAGAAAACTGCTTTTCTCTTCCCTACATATTTGAGTTGTCCTAACTCTGCCTTATTAATTATTAAAAATAAATGCATAATACATTAAATCATTTATTTATGGAATTAATTTCATTTTTTATTAAATGTCACCCTTTGAAATATAAGGGATTTTTGAATAAATACCTTCCAGGATGATAGTAAACTAAAATTAAGTTAAAAATGCCCAATTTGATAACCTTTTAAAAATTATCCTGTGTTTTATAGAATTTTTGAAAGTGTTTGATTTCAATGCTACAACAAAAGTTTACTCTACAGCAAAATTGTTAACTTCTGTTACAGAACTGCGATTTGTCCTCTTACAAACAGGTACAAGAGGAAAGTTTTAATTCGTGCTATTGTATTAAGAATTTGTGGTAAAATTTATCGTAGTGTTAACAATATTTTCATAAATTTTGTGTCAATTTAATATTTTTTCATAAAAATCCATTTAAAAAGTTTATGAAAATACAGTGTTTTTAAGCTTTTTTTTATGTTTCCTATAATTTACATTTTTTTCAAAATTTTACAGAATAACAGATAATAAAACAGGCATTAGAGTTTAAAAGATTTAATCTATTGTAAAAATTAGAGCTCTGAATTTGACGCCCCTTGCAAGGTTTTTTTTTCCCCTTCATTTTATCGCATTTGTCATTAAGATTATACAATTTTAAGCTAGCTTCCTAGAGATTTGACCGCTAACAAATTGCCTGTTTAAGGATCACCAAAGCAGCCGAATTGTTTAACATTCTTTAGCACTATGCTATTCAGTTACTTTCTTTCATTCACTGGAACACATACCGTCTGTGGTCTGAAATTGTGCTTTTTTCTTTGAAATATTTTTTAAAGAGCTTAAGGGATTATTTTTCTAAATCAAGAAATACTGTGAAATGTTTTCTAAAGGTTGGTTTTTGACAATTTTACAAAGGGATGAATGGCAAATTGGATCTAGAGATCCAATTTGCCATCCCTGTGATTGTGCGGCACTTTGTTTGTACCGAGCCAAACCGCTCGGGAAATTTTTTAATTACTTGACAGCGAGTTTAAGAAGTAAATAGAAACTCATGAAACCTCGCTTAAACATTTTGCACAATTAATCCCCCCAGCTGCAGAATTTTTTTTCTGTAGTCTGCAACACAAGTTTAAAAAACAGTCTGCAGACCAATCCCTCGCGTTACATCATATGCACTCAAACCTCCAAAATATTTGTGATTGACATAAAAGAAAAATATAATTTTAAAAAGAAGTTGCCTTTGTTCTCAGAATTTTTAACACTTCATACATTGTCCGAAAGAGGGTGCTCCCCTACAAGTGCTCCCCTTTGACAAAAATTGCGGGTTTTTCACGACCTTTTGACGAAATTTGTATTTTTTTCGCGTTTTTTACAAAATTTGACTATTTTTCCGATCTTTTGACGAAAACTGTTATTTTTTCGCGATCTTTTGAAAAAAATTGTCGTTTTTTCGCGATTTTTTGGCGAAAACTGCCGTTTTGTCATGATCTTTTGAAGAAATATGCCGTCTTTTTTCGCGACCCTTTGAAGAAATTTGCAGTTTTTTCGTGATTTTTTAACGAAAACTGTCCTTTTTCGCGATCTTTTGAAGAAATGTTCCGTTTTTTCGTGATTTTTTGATGAAATTTGCCGTGTTTTCGCGATTTTTTGAAGAAATTTGCCATTGTTTCGTGATCTTTTTACGAAAACTGCCGTTTTCTCGCAATCTTTTCACGAAATCTTCCGCTTTTCGCTATCTTTTGAAGAAATTTGCCGTTTTTTTCACGATATTTTGAAGAAATTTTCCTTTTTTGTGATTTTTTTTTGACGAAAACTGTCGTTTTTTTCGTGATCGTTTGAAGAAATTTTCCGGGTTTTTTTTTTCGATTTTTTGAAAAAATTTGGCGTTTTTTGCAATTTTTTGAAGAAATTTGACTTTTTTCGTGATTTTTTGAAGAGATTTGCCTTTTTATGCAATGTTTTGGAGAAACTTGCCGTTTTTTCGTGATCTTTGCACGAGATTCGCGTGTTTTTCGCGATCTATGACGAAATTGATTTCTTTTCGAAAGACTATTTGTTGAAATTTGCGATACATTTTATATCCTAATTTTTGGATTTAGGACGGAATTTTTATTATTTTTGCTATATTTTTAACAGTTAAAAAATAGTCCGCAGACATTCCCAGGAGTCTGTGACGTGCGTTGCATTGCAGCGTTGCGCCGATTCACCTTCTGAGGTTAAATCATTTTGATTTTTAGCAGCTATTTAGTCTTTGGTCACAGAGTGAAAAAGGGCGGTTAACTTTTTCATTGTTATGCATTTGGAGAATGTTAGTGCATGCGAAACATTGTACAAATTTTGTGAAAAAAAATTGTGCATTTAGCAAATTGTACTTAAAAGTATTATTAATATAAACGAACATAGTACATGTATACATTTAAATTATTTAATATAAAAAAATAGCAATTTATTTGTGCTAAACTAAAAATATGTATTTAGCATTTTTTTCCCGTGCTTCTGAAGAAACTTTAAAAATTTCATTCTGGCTTTAGAAATTCCTCATATTTTAAGTGAAAAAAATCCATGAAATCGCAGTACATGTGTTTGAAGAACTACGCATAAAAGATTAACAAAAAGTGAAAAAATAATCTGCCACCCCTGGAAAAACTTTTGCCCTACCTGGCAATATGGTCTAGCTACGGGCATGTGCCTGTAATCCAGCATGCTACCATACCGAAGATGCCAGATTAGAGGATGTTTATTGTATAGGCAGTTGAAAAGATACAGAATCATTGAAGATAGTTCCTTTAAAGAAGAAACTTTCAGTATCTTCACATATGATTGTTGTTATCCAATGTTTTTATATATATATAATAAACGTGAAAAATTTATAATTAAGTTTTAATACGGCATAAGAAAAGAGAATGTGAAACTTTACTTTTTATCAAATGACTTTACATGAATGCAAGTATTTTTACATATATGTTATAGTCGTATACATATATTATAAGAGCCGGTACCACAAAAAAACCTAAGGTATCTAGCACAAGACAAAATGTTTATTTTATGGAAGAGTAGAAATAGGGAAATCTAATTATCCATGCCTGACAGAAGTGTAGTGGTGCATAAGCCAAAAATTGATACCATTAGTGGTTTCCTCGTAGGTTTATCATTATGCTTGTCCTACAATCAAAAGTATGAAAACAGGAAAAAATGGGAACAGGAAAACGCAATGATAAACTTACAAGGCAACCACTGGTGTTATTAATTTTTGGCTTATGCACCACTTCACTTCTGGCAGACATGGATAATTAGATTCCCTTATTTCTACTCTCCCATTAAATAAAGTTTATTTTCTTGTACTTGATACCTTAGGTTTTTGTATTGGCAGTTGCTGGACTATTATATCTAGCCTGTTTTTTATTCTTGGAATCATCTAAATAAGATATATATTGCCTCTTAAAATTAAAACCATGTATTTTAAGAATGTTTATGTTTTAAAATATCAACTAATCTGATAATAATTGCACATCAACTAATATTCCTAATAGTTCTTTTAGTGTATTTATTGCAAAATATATTACTGATGTATTCTATTATTTTGATTTGATTATTGAAATTAAGAAATATGTTTTTGTCTGTTTAAAAATTGTCATGTCTGGTTCAAATATATCCCATGATATCATTTGAAAATTAATGAATAAATTTAACTAATCAGATTGTACTGAAATAATAAAAATTATATAATCATAGTATAATTATTCGAAATTATTCATGTTTATATGAGTATTATAATAAATAGCACTAAATTTTTGAATGTATGAATTTATGCAATTATAATAGCGTATAATTATAAATAACAGTGGAATATCAATTAACTCAACATTTAATGGAGATCAATAAGAATATTGACTTATACTGATGTTGAGTTGGCAAAGCTTTGCATAATTTTATTCTAAAAAAATTGCTTTAAATAGCATATGTGCTGCAATTTTAAAGTCATAATAAAATATGTATACTAAAAATGTAGGTATTTTAAATACTTATTAAATCTTGGAATTATTAAACTGTTAATAGAATTCATTTATTAAACCAATTTCCATTAATTCCTAAATTATGTAGTTATAATAACAATACAGTACAGTAGACTCCCTAAAATCCACACATAATTTAAGGATGTAAACAATGAATCATTCAGTTCAGATATAGGGACAAAATTTGACTTTTTTAGTTTTATATCAATTTCATATATATTTTAATGTGTAATGTTAATATTACTGACTTCATGTTTTTTCATGAAGGTAGAATAAATTTATTCCTGAAAAATTCAAGATATTGATGATATCATTGGTAATCACAATCTCCTTACCAAATATTTTTATGCATTGATCAAGCCGTTTTGGTTATTAAGTCTGGCTAAACCTCAAATAAAACTTCCTTATTTTATGAGTTTGATGTGAATTAGAAATGTACCTTTATGAGGCAAGTTCGTTGAATAATTATGGTAAAATACATTTCATTAATGAATATTTAATCATACATTATTGATTATTAACTTGACCTTTTCTTTTAATATTTTGATCATTTAAAAAATTATCTAAATTTTTATTAATTTATTATTTTACTTTATTATTTTAATATTCTACTGTATTGTAAGCATTCATTATAATCTCGATTGCAGTATTAATTACATTCAAATTACTGTTTAAAAAATGTAAACAAAGCAATGATAAGAAATCTTCAAAATTGTAAATTCCACACAACATCTGGTCCCAAAATGTGCCGATTTGAAGGAATCTATACTGTAGTAAAATTGTAATTATCTTATGAAGAACTAGCAAAAGCCATGCTTTGTTTGGATTCGCGAAGCATTATTTCATTAGTTATTTATTGGAAAGTAACCATTTTCTTTATATTATTTGGTACTACTTGATTATCCTGTCGACCAAATAGGTACCGCCAAACTAAAAAATTAAATGCTAATGATGATGGTAATAAATATCACATTCACATAACATTAAACTCTTATTACGTGTTCGTTATGTCATCAAGTTATTTTTATTATGAAGTTTTATTTGTATTCTTAGTAATGTTTCATTAATTTATTTGTTCTTTTGTTATTTAAAATAAAGATTATGTCGATCTGTTTAATTTGACCAATTGTTTGGCGATTTGTATAATTTGGCGAAATTGATTGACGGGATAATCAAGTAGTACTTTAATTGGACTTTTTATTTGGATTTTTATTAATGTTTTACTAATTTATTTGATCTTTCGTTATTTAAAAAAAAGCGTCAATTTGTGCAATTGTGCTAATAGTTTGGCTATTTGTATTATTTGACGAAATTGGTCGACTGGATAACCAAATAGTACCCGAATTAAAAATCACTTGGTGAAATAACAATCACGTGTATTATGTTTAATGTCATGTAATGTGACATTTATGATAATCCATTATTGGCATTTAATCCTGAAATTTGGAATTATATTTTTGGTCGACGGGATAATCAAGTAGTACCCAAAAATATACTGTGTTATAGTATCTATGGAATGAGGTAATAAAGTACAAAATCCTATAATATCTTGATGAAAATTAATAATTTGCCCACTGTATTCAAGCTGACCACTTTTAATGCGATAAACAGTAATAACTGGACGAACTTGGGCAATTAATTTCTCCTCGAGGAAAGTTAAGCCCTTTAATATTTAAGGATGTGGAGCAGAATCCATATTATTAGCTAAAGAAAAAATATTTAGTTCATTATTTACTGTACACTCATGGAAAGTCTTTTAAGATCCGTCAGAGTGATTGCCAAGCCAACGATGATGAAAAATTTTACAAAAATATAATTTAAAATTTTTTTGTGCATCTTTGAAATTTAAAGCATTTTTCCGAGCACATGCATTCTCTATCAGAAGAGATTCGTCATGTCGTCCTTTTGGCACAGATGTCATAAACGCACCACATTGGCGCTATTTTTTTTTCAGACGCCAATGTCATATATGCACCGGAGTACTTAATTGGCGACAAAGTGTAGTTATTTTGCTTGACATGGTAACCCGGATGTTGTTAATTTATTAATAAATTGTTTATTTACTTTTATTTTCCTTTTTTTAATTATATAAATTGTTTTGTTTCACAGGCATTAATTAAACTTTTTAAAATTTATTGCTATTCCCTTTTTAAAATATATGGTACTACTAGGTTATCCCGGCAACCGAAAAATTATCGCCAAACTATAAGATTAAATGCCAATAATCGATGATCGTGAATGCCACATTCAATGACTTTAAATACGATTCACGTGTTTAAAATGTTATTAAGTGGTTTTTATTTAGACTTTTAATTAATATTTTTATTAATATTCTACTAATTATTTGTTTTTTCGTTATTTAAAATAAAAATTATGTCGATATGTATAATTTGGCTATTAGTTTGGCGATTTGTGTAATTTGGCGAAATTGGTCGACGGGATAACAGAGTAGTACCAAATATATTTATGGTAACTGGTATTCGAAAACCAGGTTTTTGCCAAATTGGCATCGGAAAAATCGCGCCGATATGGTGTGTATCTGACATCTATGCCGTCTTTTTTTACGCTGTATCTAACCTCTTGCCTTAAGGGGGTCCGGGGCCCAAAAAAAATTTTTTTTTGCTATTGAAGGTAGGAATTTGAAATTTCTTTTGGAAATCAGGCATGTACTGAGTACACCAAAACACATCATAAAAATTTTCTAAAATTTAAAAAAAATTTAAATTTTAAAAATTTTTTAAAAAAAGTGGGGTAGTTTAAAATTGATATAACTCAAAATATTACTGATGGAATTTCAAAATTTTTTCACCTAATTAAACAGAATTATATTTCTTTTAATTTGTCTTCGGCGTTTAAAAAAATAATTATTTAAAAAAAAAAAAAAAATTTATAGTGAAAATTAACGTTTTTTCAATGTAATTTTTTTTTAAATTTTCATATTTTAAAAAATATTCATTTTTTTAAAATTTGCCGAAGACAAATTAAAGTAAAATGTTTGAAAATATCACGTTTGAAATTTCAAATCTCTATCTTCATTGGTTTTTGAGTTATATCAATTTGAAGATGACAAATCGTCAAAAAACACATCATGGAGAAAAATGCGTTTAAAGGTGAAAAGAAAGAATTACTGTTTATAAAATGTTCAAATACCTCTCAGAAGCTTTCAGATGCATGACTGATTTATTATCTCACTTTACACTTTTGATTTAATAGAATTTTAGCAAATTTACATTTATTTTTAAAGCATTTGAAAGCCTCTATGGACGTAATACTTTTTGGAGATGACAAGCCGTCAGTGAAGAATAAACAAAGTTTTTCCATATTCTTTCACAATTTGCATAGACAAAGTACTACAATATTTGAAAATATTATGTTTATGCTTTAAATTCTCTATAATTATTAGTTTTTAGTTGTTATATCAATTTTAACCCTTAAAATACAGAAAAAATAAAAAAAGAAAAGAAAAAGAAAAAAAAAACATGAATAATAAACAATGTTTACAAAAAGTGCATATACCTGCTAGAAGTATCCAGGTGCATAACTAACACCTTGTTTTACTTTGTATTTTTGATTTATTTTAATTTTAGCAAGTTCTACTTTTTTTCTGTAGTTTTTAAATGCTTCTGTAGATTTAAATAATGCTTTTCTCACATGTCGAGTTCTTATGCGCTTCAGTGCAATTAACGAAGTATTAGCAGGTGATAGAAAGAATGTTTGCAGTGCGTTTACAGATGATACCCTAACACCATGATTAAAATCAGATATGCCTCTAGCTGCAGCAATATCTACTCGCATTTTTGATGCATTAGAAACTTTGGGGCAACGTCCCCAAATCACATTGCGCAAAGATTCATTACGGTTTTGTGTTTGACCTTTTGTACACTTTTCTAATAAAGCGTCTGAAGCTATCTTTGGAAAATCGGCATCATTTTAGCTACAACATCTTCTCGTAGAGGTGTTCTAATAGAAATTTTATGAGCAGGAGGCTTTTGATTTAGAAAAATTGCACGATTATAGAAACACCATGAATCTTCTGCTAGAGGACACTTTGAGTGTTTTGGTTTTTTATCGGTTGAGCTACAGTGCTGCAAAATTGCATATATATCTTTTTTCATATCGGAAATATTTCCCGTATTACGTATTATTGCATTTCTATAGTATCGAGTAACTTTTTTAATTGTTGCTTCTGAAAGGCTTCCATGTTTTTTTCCTCCGAGTGTAACACCTCTCGATTTTTCCGTCTCTACAAGTTTCCGTAATGCAGTCCCCATTCTTTTTCCAACATGATTGATGCACTCTGTTTTTGTTAGAATAGTTTCCTCGCCGTAAACTTTTAAAGCTTGAAGATCATGAAATGCTTTTGCATCTCCATCTGAAACGATTTCTGTATAACGAAAACCAAGATTCTCTGAACGACGCCACAATCTCACTGCCATTTCGCTTTCCATTCCACCAGATGTTCCTTCATAGTTTTTATCACAATATGGAGCATGACCTTCGTACCATGCCATAAATTCTGCAGAATCTTTTCCAAGAGCATTTGCAGTTTGTGTGCAGTTATAGCAGATTTTTGATAACACTTCGTAATCTATCACAAATCCAGTTAGAACGTCTATTATGCAACCAACCGAATAGTTTGAAGTATGTCCTCTCTTATGCCAGCTTGCATCGTAACTCACTGCAATATCTGCAACAGCTTCACTCGAAACAAAGTGAGATTGTTTTACTTTAGTGCGAACATTTTCTAAGAGCTCACATGTACTCTTTACACATGAAGAATGAACCAGTTTTAAATGTCGTGTAAAAACTTTCGAATCCATGCAATTCAAATTCATATTGTATGAAAACTTTTCCAATGCTGCATGACCTTTACCGATTTCTGTTATTGCAACTACAGCTCTTCGATTAATATCGAAAGCATTTTCTTTATCTGATACTTTATTTGAGGTGCTATTTGTAAATCTAAATCTACAATTGTTACAAATAACTTTAATGTTTTGTGCAAACCCATTAGGTTTACTAAATTCAACTTCTAAAGATGATTCTGAGCATTCTTTACAACTAACTTTTGATATAATAGATTGAAAACAGTTTGTTAGGATGAGCGAAGCGAATCCTCTACTAGTCCACTCAAATTACAATTTGTCGTACGCTTTACAAAAAAACTATTCAATATTTTAACTTCAAATTAAACACAAAAATAAATTATGATCTGTAGATTTGCAGAATATAATTTTTTTTTACAGTAAAACGTTAAAAAAATTATTATTTTAATTAATTTATTTTACATGCATTTCCAATACGGACGCATTTTAGCAAATAAATAAAAAATGAAACGCGTATATTTTCAGAAAAAAAAAGTTTAAATCATGGAGTAAATAATTATAGATAGAATCATGATTAATTTATTAAATAAACCATGTTTTCATTATCCCGCAAAATCGTTTGCACAGATGACACTTAAACATTTTAAAAGAATTGTATTATGGATTTTTTTTTTTTTTTTTTTTTTTTTTTTTTGTAAACTGGCAACAAAATAATTGTAAACAAATAAAATTAATTCTTAAATTTGTTATATAAATGAAAAATTAAAAGATCTGCGTGAAGTTGTTGGTTCAAGCTCTTTATAAATATTTTTGCGAAGGTCGTATTGTGGCTAAATAATATCGACTCATTAATCAGAAGGATTTTATAGAAAAATAAGACTTTAATAAGTTCGCAAACACAACAATAATTATTCGTGAAAACGTCACTGCGAGAATGAGAGAGCGCTTCGTTAAAAGGTAATTCCATTAATTGAGTTGCCATTCGCAGAAAGTAAAAAGTTCTCCCACGCGGAGAGAATTACAGCAATTCTCATACGCAAACATGTATAAAAACGAAGAAATTAAAATAAAATGTTTTACAGTTAAAAATTCATAGTATCAACGAAAGCAGATTTCAAATGTTTTTTCCAGAAAATAGGATTTTGAAGAAGTAACTTTCTTCAAGCTTTCTTCAAATATATTATTCTAAAATAGCTATCAAAGATTATCGGATGTTGATTACAAAGATTGGAAACGTGCATATTTTAAACAATTAAAAAACACTAGTGGCTCCTTGAAATTGTAAAAACTTCTTTAAAAGAGCTTTTAGTTGAAAATTTAAAAAAAAATTGTAAAAGTTTGCTTCGAAAATATCTTATTATGCCAGTTTTACATCATAAATAAAAAATTAAAATGCGCCAAAACATAAAATAACGTTTTTGTTTAATAAAGATGCAAAAATAATAATTAAAAAAAATATTGTTACTTTCAAATATCTGTTTTATAAAATAATGCTTCGCGAATCCAAACAAAGCATTGCTTTTGCTAGTTTTATAATGATATAATTTTCTTCTTGGGCTTCAATATAGTTTTTTTTTTTTTGTAGGCGATGGCATTTTTCTCTCATCTAACCGCTTTACTACAGTCATTGCAGGTTCTGCATTAAAACAAACTGATTTATTTCTCTTTTTTTGCATAGCTTCAGATTTCTGAGCAGTAGATTTTCGTTTTCTACCCATTGCTATAAATATTGTTTTAAATTTTCTAAGAAATGAATAAAAATGTTCAATTTTATGAAAACATATGAAAGTTTGCTTCTGTAATCAACACATAAACAATGTCATTATTTCAGGCATAATTTCAGTTATCAAAGTCTTATATTCATTCCATATTTACAATATATTTCTCCTATAATTTCTAGGAATATATTGACATATTTATAAAATTAAAACATCTGCATTTTAAAATAATTTAAAAAACAAACACGATAAGATGCAAGTCACCAGAGTCAGCGTAATAAAAGTTACCATGAGGAAGTTAACATTAGCAATTTGCTTCCTTTTTTGGCGTTGATTCAGTCTTTATAATAAACTATTTTTACTTATTATCTTATGCTACAAGTATATTTCTTAACATCCAATATAAATCATTTAAAAATCTTGACAATATTCCAATTAATTTCCGTCCAAACAACACATGAAAAATGAAAAGCATGCGGAACCGCGGAACAGAAAATATTGTTTACATTTCTCCCTCCTTTACATCTCATAGAAGTAGAAGTAGAAGTTTATGTGAATGAATGAATCAATGAATGAATCAAGATAAATAATTTAAAATTTGATTCACAAAATAAATAAATTTAATTTTAAAATGCTTGTTTACATTTTACAGATTATTTGTTTACGAAACCAAAGAAGCTCCATAGCAACCGCGCAGGCGCTATGGCGATAAACCACATCCATCGCAGTGAATCAGCTGAATTTGCAAAACAGTACTTAACAAAAACTACTATATCTTCGGTTCTAATTAAGATAGAAACATAATTCAAACGGCATTTTATGCAGAAATAACCAGAGAATTTTTTAATAAAATAAAAAAAAAATCAAAAATTTGAAGATTTTTGGGCCCTGGACCCCCTTAAAGCTATATCATATTCGCATTCTTTTGACATTCACATTCTATGACTATTCACATTCAATGACTTTAAATACGATTCACGTGTTTAAAATGTCATTAAGTGATTTTTATTTCGACTTTTTATTAGTATTTTTATTAATATTCTACTAATTATTTGTTTTTTCGTTATTTAAAATAAAAATTATGTCAACATGTATAATTTGGCTACTAGTTTGGCGATTTGTATAATTTGGCGAAATTGGTCGACGGGATAAAAGAGTAGTACCAAATATATTTATGGTAACTGGTATTCGAAAACCAGGTGTTTGCCAAATTGGCGTCGATATTGTGTGTATATCACATCTATGCCGTCGTTTTTTACGCTGGTATCTAACCTCTTGCCTTAAAGCTATATCAAATTCGCATTCTTTTAATCCAGTAAGTATATGTTTCCTTGGCATTTTTTATAATAGAATTAATACATTCTATAAATTGTCTTTAAACGGCAAACTATTTAATAATACTACTACATATACCAAAATAATAATATGTATGTTTCATTTGGTTTAATTTTCAATCTTCGAATTCAAATAACTCTTTATATAATAAATTTAACAATAAATTTTATTTGTTTACAATTTTTTTGTTGCCACTTTACGAAAAAAAAAATAAAACACAATATAATTCTTTTAATATGCGTAAGTGACATCAGCGTAAATAATTTTGTCGGAATAAAGAAAATACATTTTATTTCTTTAATTAATCATGATTCTATCTACAATTGTTAACTCCATGAATTATTCATTCTTCTGAAAATATGCACGTTTTATTTCTTATTTCTAAAAGTGCGTCCATAAGGGAAAAACATGTAAAATAAATTAATTAAAATAATAATTTTTTGAAAAGTTATTCTGTAAAAAAAATTATATTGTGCAAATCTACAGATCATAATTTATATTTGTGTTTAATTTCAAATCAAAATATTGAATAGTTTTTTTGTAAAGCGTACGACAAAATGTAATTTGAGTGGGCTAGTAGAGGATTCGCTTCGCTCATCCTAATAATTAAAAAATTTTAACTATACTTTTTTATTTATTTATTTATTATTTATTTTAGATGAGGCAGCAAATATTCTTCAACGCTGTTAATTTGCTCATTGAATCTTATGTTTGTTGTAGGGTAACATACCCAGTAATTGGCAGGTGCCAGTGATTGGCACATCCTACAAAAATGTCCTAAAATAAGATTTACACCCAGTTTTTTTTTTAATGCAAAACCATATACCAGTTATGTGCTCATTTACTTTACAGATTATAACTTTGATTTATGCTACTAAATGACAATAGTGCCTAGGAAAGAGAAACAATTATGGCTTGTATCAAATTAGTCATTTTTGCTACAAATGCTTCTTCTTTGGATTTAGAAAGGCATGCATTTCAATTTATTATTATCTGATTTATAATATATTTTAAATTTTAATTCACAACAGTTTTGTCTAGTTGAAAAGGGTTAGTTTAATTGTGTAAAAGTGTAAGTGCCAATTACTGGTGATTACAGCAACTTTTTATAAACATAATTTTTATAAAAATATTTTTTCAAATATTTTTGCTTTTAGTGGGCAAAATTGATGCACAGATATGCACTCTTTGATTTAAAAATATTTGCAAGTAAATATTTTATTTCTTGGTAATCAAAATAGAAGTAAGTTTAAAGACAAATCCTTAAAGTGCCAATTGCTGGGGATGTTACCCTATATGGAAAAAATATGTATAACTTCGACTGTGAAAATATTTTTTGGACATAACAGATTTTGAATAAAATGAAATTAAGTTAAATTATAGAAACAAATACAGTCCACTCTCTCTAATCCGCATAGGCCTATATTCCGCACTATATTTCAGATGTAAACAAACAGTTAATAAGATAATCTATCTACACAGCTGCCTGATTTGATGAATTGCTTAAGAAACTTTTAATACATTTCTGCATTCATTAATGGATATGTTCCGGTATCTTGTAAATAACTATTAGACTGTTATTATTCTGAATACATTTACTGCTTATATAAAAGATAAAATTGTTTTTGAAGAAGGGTCTCTTGAAGATAAATATCTTAATTTTTTGAGAATTTTTCTTTTTTTAATTACTTGTCAAGAAATCCTGACAAGCTTTATCAAATTGCAGAGCATAAATGAAAAGCTATAAAACAAACCAGTACCATTGCAATATTGATAAATTTAAAAATAAATAAAAATGTTTTTTATTAATTTTGTAATATGTCACTTAAATGTATTTCTAATATTGAATTTTATGTATATATAAAGCATTTTCTTTCATTTCTGTGTGTTCCTGGTATTAAAATATAAACAAAGAAATGACGTATAAACCTGCAAAATTTATAATCTACAAAACCGCTGGCTTTACTAACCTGTGCAGAATAGAGGCAATATACTGTAATGAATTTTAATTAGAAAGTGTTCATACATGAACGATAAAGATAAGATAAATAATGATAAGAAATGGTAAATAATGATTTCTTAAGATAAATAATGATAGAATAGTTCAAATTGCTGTCAATTTAAGTAAGTTTCTATTCAGATCTGTATAGTTAGCTAATTTCTTTTTCTTTTAAGTTAACATTGTACCAATTATGTGAATAATAAATGTCAAGCTATTGCAGTTCCAATTGTAATTATCAAATTGCGTTCAGCTGTACCGCTGTTGCTTTGAAGTGATGATATATTTTATTAAAAATTATTCTACTTAACATATTTTGTTCATTATAATCAATTTATCATTAAACATGTTTGTGATTTTTTTTTTTTTTTTGAGTTATTTCATATGTTAAAATTTTACTTTAAAATGTGCTGCCATACTTAATAAAAATTTCTTAAAAAGGAAAAAAAAAAACTGTTGTTCTTAAATGCACATAAATGTTGTTACTAATCCTTTTACTGAAAAGGGCACAATTTTTAATATTAATACTGAGATATTCTTTCAAAAACTTGAGAAAAATTCATATTTCAAAATATTATTTGTTTCGCATTATCATTTACTGTGGGGATGATTGGTTGTTTCTAGAATGCATTTTACAAAAATCCTTAAGAGTTTTTCCAACAGTTCTTGAAAAGTTGTAAAAAGAAAAAATGCTAAATACAGGGTGTCGCAAAAAAAATTAAAATGTGTCTTGCTTTTTTTTTTTTTTTTTTTTTTTATGTTGAAGTTAAATAAGCAGTGTAAACTGGAGACATTTTCAAAATAAGGCAAAAAATAAGATAATCTTAATGAGAACAGTCTTTAAATTTTTATTAAACCTTCCTTGATAAAATTGATTTATTTATCATTATTCAACGAAAATACACACACACACAAGAAAAAAAAAATCCTGCATATCTTTAAAATAAAGTCAATGCCGCTCAATTGAAAATTGATATTGGACATTGTAGTTGGGGGCCATATACCAAATTGGAAATGTAAATTTTTTGCATGTACGAAGGAAAAAGAAAAATAGAGAGTCACTAAGTGATATTATATAGGAGGGAGTTCTGCAAATTACGCTTAGTTTTCTAATCAGCCTCCCTCTCAGATAGTCAAAGGTTAGGATCACAATTCTTATGTAATTTTCATATTGTTACTTGGCATTTTTTAAATTCGAAAAATAGAAGTGAATTAATATATGCAGTATATACTTTGTTGCACAACGAAGTTCACACAATTGAACTCACAGACGATTATTTTTATGTTTTGTAACTGTAATTTAGCTTTGTAGCTTACTCATTTTGATATAAAATGTGGCATTAAAATAACGTAAAAAAAGTGAAGAATGAAAAAAAAAACCCACCTTTTTCATGCCATGTATCATCTTATACGATATCAAAAGCACAACGAGATTAAAACAGCCCCTATATTTCAAATATATCTAGTGAAACAATTTGAAATAAAAACTGATAAACGAACTTCAGATTTCTTATTACTCGTCCACTAAACTTTGTGACTTTCAACAAAAAATGATTAATGCTTCCAATATCAGTTGTGAAGAACTCCAAAATAATTATAAAAGTATTGTTAGAAGAACTCAGTTATGTATTGAGTTTGATGAAACATTTAAAAAATGTTTAACAAATTGCATTTTTAAATTCTAATTCTAGTATTTTAAATTACTTTTGTACCTTTGAATGATTTCTGTCTGTGTGATGCATTATGATGAAAATTTTTCAATGATGAAAATGATGATGATGATTTTATGATGAAAATTTTTCTTTTAACCTGTGTAAAAAAATGCCATCATCGATTTTTGTATGGTTTCTATTTTTACTAATGAAACAAACTTTCAATCTAACGATAAACTCTTATAAATAGGATTTTTTTTCTCAATCCTTTAATTCAATTAATTTAAAAATATAAGTCTGCTTTTTTTTTATAATGATCTTGTTAGATTAAAGATAAAAATTTCTTCATTGGCGAATTTTGTCAAGGGGTGGGGGATTTTATAATTTTTTTTTTTTTAATGTAGCTTTTTAAAAATTATGGGAAAACATTTTCATTAATGTCTTATTTTGAACATTTTTTTATTTATTATTTTTTTTTCAATTTACGTTACCTACTTATCGTGCTAAATAATTTTTCAATCTTTTGAGACGATCCAGTATATAATCTTAAAATACGTAGAAAAAATAATTGTAAAATTTCATATTGTATGCGTGGGTTTTAATTTAAATCTGCTTAATCAAACTGGGTTAATTTTAGGTCATAAACATAATAACAATAATAAACTTTTGATCGGTGCTTTGCACGAATTGCACTTTACACTGTAAAACATTTGGTGTAACGTTACTCCATAAAACTGGTGGCAGCATTGCTGCCTCCAGTCTTATGGTGGTTTGTAACCAATATAAATGGAGCAACATTACTCAATTCTTGTGTAAGTGTACGCCATATTATGAGTAAGGTTACACCATTCCTGTGTAAGGTAACACCACAATTACATGTAAGCTTACACAGAAACTGTGTGTAAGGTTACACATGTTCAGGAGTAAGCTTTCACAACATTTGCAGATAACCTTACACAGTAATTGCGTGTAAGGTTACACCATAATATTATGAAATATAACACAAATTCCTGTGTAAGGTTACACTACATGTGTCTGTAATCTTACACATTAACTATGTGTAATATTATTCCATAATATTGTGAAACGTGACACAAATTACTGTGTGAGATTACACAACTATTATCTGTAAGCTTTCATAGTAAATGCGTGTAAGGTTGCACATCTGTAGGAGTAAGCTTCACCACATTTGTCTGTAATTTTACACAGTAATTGCTTGTAAGGTTACAACATAATGTGAAACACAACACAAATTCCTGAGTAAGGTTACACCAAATATGTCTGTAATCTTACACAGTAATTTTGCGTTAGGTTTCACCACAATATTGTGAAACATAACACAATTCCTGCGTAAGGTCACAGTACAATTGTCTGTAAGCTTCCACAATAATAGTTTGTAAAGTTACACATCTGTAGAAGTAAGCTTCCTCCACATATTTCTGTAATGACACACAGTCATTGCGTGTAAGTTTATACATTAGTAGGAGTAAGTTTTCCCCCACACTTTCTTAGAAAGTTATCCATTTTTATGTGTAAGTATTAATTACATTTGACTGTACAGTTTAACATCATGTAAGCAAGGTTACACAGTACATTTTAGTAAGGTAACACTAACTACCTGCAACTTTTCACTGCATTCGACATATTTCACTATGTATTTTTGTACAGTTAAGCAACATGTGTGTATTTATACAGTATTTGTATGTTTGATTAAACCAGATTTATTTGTTTAGCTATAGAAAAATATTACCCTAAACATAATCAATTTTTTCATTATATCTGAAAAATGTGGAAAAATTTATAATTTTCCTTAGACTAAAAGTTACTTCTTAAAATGTCCATATCTCATCAAATATTCTTGTTTTAATTAAAATATGCCGTTTTACGGGTATATTTAAAGTCTTTTGAAATTTGGTATAAATTTGGTTGTTTGTATTTTGCCCAGAAATGATAACATGTTTCTGAATTTGCATGCCATGCTTACAAGAATACCAATAAGGACCCACATAGTCATTTGTTTCAGTGATAGACCAATTTGAGCATTTTCCATTACATCGGTGAGCAGATGTACTTTATATTTCCATTTATTATACTCTATTTGTCATTTATTATACTATTAAAACTTCATTGGAAAAAAATAACTATCATATTGTATATTCCACAATTTCAAGGATGTTCCTTTTAATTCCTCAATAGAGTTTCAATAAATATAGATATTTGACAAATTGTGTAATATCGAATGCCACTAAATATTAGAACTTGATTGTATATTTTCAAAAATGTCTGAAGATCAATGTACAATAAAAATATTAATTTTATAGCACTGTTGTATACTACTGTTGCACTTTATTGTATACTACTGTTCTTTTATAATACAAATTCCTTAGGGTGATAGTTTTTTTTAGTCTTGGAATCTTGCAATTTCTATAAAATGGAGATATAAGGGATCACTTTTCCTACTTCCAAATTTTCTATTTATGTGTTAAAAATCTATCCAATTTGTCCTGTACTAAAAGAATTTTAACACAGTTATTATAATTGGTAAATAGCTATATTAATTCTAATCTTCTAATTTTGTTTTCGAATTTGAAAAATGTTTGAGGCAAAATTCAATCTTTGATTTTCTTACCTGAAACTGTCAATTACTTCTGGATCAATCTAAAAAACTAATTCACCCAGCTAACCTTATTGATTACAGCCTTTGGTCAGCTCAACAGAATGAATTGCAGGTAATACAAATCCAGTAAATGGTGGATAAGAAATTGCACTAAAATAATTTTAATACAATCATTTTATGGTGAATGAATGATTTTAATTGTAATTTCAACCCTTGGCTGAAAATATTTGGGCCACAAAGAAAATTACAATTACTGCTAACCTGTACTTTTGCTACCTATTGTTTAGTAAACAGTACATTTCTAAACTTAATAGTTGGTTCAAGTACTTTCCTTCATGTGTGCTTAAATAGTAGGTATTTAGTACCTGCTGTTTAGTGTTAAAAATAAGACAATTCTCATTTGTTTTGTATTTACTTTGGGATACCTTTATTATCACATTCAATGAATTCTCTCTTATCTCTTCAGTGAGTCTACAACAGAAAAAATGCTAAAGAGCAAATTGAAAATGAAAGAACATCTTTACAGTGTATTGAGATCATATACCTTTATTTTTGTTTGCAATAAACCCAAAAGCAAAAAGTTCAAGATGGGCGACCGAATGTCGCTATCTTTTTCTCTTTTGCGTATTTTAGTTTTCAACGGACCTTTTTTTGGATTTATAGTATTGCTTTCTCTTTAATACTTAATTTCATTATAAATTTAAGTTAACAAAATGCATAAAGATAGTACAAGTAAGTGATTCTTTAAATAATTAACTGTTCAATTGTAACATTTTACATGCAGATTATTTTCTATGCATAAAATATCTGTCGCAGATGGAGAATTTTCAGCTACTGGAGATATAACTTATAATCTAATCTTTTTAAGATTACATTGATATAGAATACAACTAAGTATTACTAATAAAAAAAGCAATTGCGGGATTTTAATCTTTTTTATGATATGATTAAAATAAAAATCAGCGTAATCTGTGTTGCAGAAAGAAACACATATATTATGTCAATTAATGAAAAATGATCCAGCTTACAAGAAATTCCAGTTGCTTGTACCAACAAATGTCCCTTTTTAGAAGTTATAGAATTGATTTTATATCTTAAACAAATAAAAATATAAATATGGAACATTCTCTATATTTGTAAAATATGTACTCCTGTAGTTCTGTTTCAAATAAAGAAATTGCTTTTATTAATTATATAATTTATATCATATTTATAGGATACCTAAAAAATTGTACTTTCATCTAAATGTTTTTTAAAACAGGTAACTTTGACTTTTATAAACTATTTGAGATTATCTTGCACAGCCTTATATGGACTTATAGGCCAATAATGTTATGAATCAACATCCTGCATATGAGCTGGCTGACAAGCTAGTTTTAACAAAGCTTAAAAGGATTCGAGATAGATGGAAAAATATTTATATGCCAGATTGGTTCCAGATCATGGACTCTGAATCCCTTAAGAAAAAAAAAAGTTGCATAGGGTTATCTTCTATAACCCCGATAGACTATTAGCCAAGTGGTTGGTAACAAAAAAATATCTGCATGCCGTCTCACTGAGCAGATACCTTATTAAAATGTTCCCCTATTAAAATTCTGGGTGCAACACAATCCAACACAATCCAAATATTCCATTGAAAATAATACTGTAATTTCATTTTTTAACAAACACATTAAAATAAGGATTCCAATGAAAATTAATTCAGGACAAATATTGAATATTTGAACAATACTGATACTAAATATCAATTAAAATTAATCATAGGGAATTATTTTGCAAAATTATGTTTATTTAAATAACAACAACTTAATTAGATTGCCTTTAGTTTTAAATATTCCTGTAACTGTGAAAAAGGTTTAATGAACAAAAAGTTACTTTGAAGAATCTATTAAAATTTAAAAGCATATTTTGTTTTAAAAATAATATTTAACAAATTTTTATAAAATAATTTTTAAAACTTAAAGACTTATATCTGAAATTTTTCATTGTTTCTAAATAATTTATATGTTTTAATCTTTATGTGATTTTTTTATTAATATGGTTGATACACGTTTTTACTTAATGCTTAAATTTAGTAGTCAGATATTAAGAAGGAATAGAATATTTGGCTTTCTATCCTCTTACTATTAATCAAATATTCGGTACTCCTCTAAATTGAAATTGCAGTAAGTTTTCACATTTCACTCAAATTTCTTTAAGTTAGTTTAGAGTACCTCTGGTACTTTCCATTCATGGTAGTAATTCATGGTAGTAATTTCCATTCTGAAATATCAGCATAAGGTACCCACATAAAATCTTGTTTTTACTACAGCTTAGTTATTTTTAGAGTACAGAACACGTATTAATATTTCATTTTAATATAAAAAAATAAACAAGAAAACATCTACATTTATGAAAGCAGCTTGCACAATTGGTTATTTCAAATTGAAATATATTTTCACACCACATACAGAAAATTAACATAAATTTCTATTCCATTGTTTTTTATTTAAAAAAAAATACTTCCAAACTGTTTAAGAAAACATCTACATTTATGAAAACCAGCTACCAGCATTGTTTATTTAAAATTTAAAGAAATTTACACACCACACACACACAAAAAAAATAATTCTGAACAAATGTGTACAGTCTCGCTCTCACCATTAATTTAAAACACGGGGTGGGGGGGGGGGGTCAGACATATAACATAAAATACAAGTTTATCATTAATAAAACTCTACTAGAAAAATAAAAGTTCAATAACATGACCAAAAAATTGATACACTGAAGTGCAAACAAATTATGGGGTAGCAAAACTCAATAGCTTTTTTTCTTTTTTTAAATTCGGGTATAAAGTATGCATGCACGTTTATTAGATATGATGATAAGATATATTGATTGTAACTTCACCGTCAGGAGACAGTTTCTGGGAATTTCTATAAAATTTTGTAGAAAAGTCCTGGAAGTTGACGGCTGCTTGAAACTATCATTCATGCGTGCCATCTCCAGAAGATTATCTTAACCTAGGGTATTTGCTCCCAAAAGCGATAGCAATTTTCTTTCATTCCACAGAATTTGGGTTGTCCGTGTACAATATTTCGCTCTCATAAGATCATTCAATTTCTCCATTTATCATTTTTTTCACTCACTGGAAAAAAAAAATTATAGCAGAGGATGAAAGACGATGGCCACGACAATGTGACACCTAGTTAAATGAAACATCATAATTAGTTTATTGCATCTTAATAAAATGTTTAGTTTTGATATACTTTAAATTAACTTTATTTTGATTAAATAATAAATTTCAAAAGTTATAATGCACCAAAATAGCAATGTGATTGACTTGAGCTAATTTAAACAATATATTATGTACAAGAATATTTACGGGGGGGGGGGGGGGGTTAAAATTTAGGACAAATCTACATCGAATACAATTTTCAAATACAATCATCACCTAAATACTACATCACATACTAGATACTACATGAAATACAATCTCTGGACGAATACAATTATCAACTGTTAGCTTTCTTAGAAACAAAATTGAAAAGGCAAATTTTAAAATTAAAAACATGACTTTTCTTTTTTAATCGTAATTTTGTCTGATATAAACGTTTATGAGTATCTCAGCAAAATTATTAGTGGAAGGTGTCATTTAGTACCTTTTGATTTATGGTTATTTTTCTTGTTCTTTAAGCATTAACAATAATAATCATCAAAAAAGAACTTTTAAATGCATTAAAGTGAATGTTTACCTTTTCAGAATTTTTTTTCCTTTTTAATAATATGGTTCAAATGATAAACTCAATGCATTTTGATGTTCTACTAAAAGTACATTCTCAAAAACTGCATATTAAAAATGAAATTATTGAAAAGTTTTAATTTTTTAAGATTTCTGCTACTTTAAATATTTATATTTTTTTTTATCTTTTTAAACATTTTTTAAATGTGTACTATACAAGATTGCAAATGGATTTTTAGATAAATCTACTATTGCATTTAATACTTTTTTTTCCCTGAAACATACATAATGAAAAATGGAATTTCACACATCTTCATATACTTTCACTTTTTTTAAAATAAAGAAAATTTGAATGATAATTCCATGAATATATTTATCAAGCGTATAATAAAGAAAATATACAAAAACGGTCAAATCCCTATTTTAAATAGAAAAAAATCCTTGTCATATTTAAAACATGAAAGTAATAAAATATAAACGTTCAGAAAAAATCATTTAGCCCGGGAGTACACGCGCCGGATCTTTTTCACTCAGGGTGCGTATGATTTTTGCAATTGTAATCATTTATCTTTTAAAAGTAATCTTCAACTTATGTTATCACAAAATTTGTAAGGATTGTCTCTGCCTAAATAAAATGACGGTTATAACTCTATTTTGATGGTGACGAAGTTAAAACCATTTCTACCCTGGTAAGAGCGTATTTTCCCTGGTAAAAGTTTTAATTTGTGTGGATATTGTGTTGGGTGTATTTACAATATCTCGAGATATAATTTCTTTTTGGGTAGAAATGAAATATCAAAATATCCACAATTAAATAGATTTTCATATACAGCGTGTTTCTAAATTCATGGTCCAAACTTTAAGGGGTGATAGTACACATCAAGACAAACAATATTTAAATAGGAAACCAAGGGTCCCAAAGTCTTCCGAAGGAGATAGGTGCCATTAAAGTTTAGGGTCCAAAAATTAAAATGATTATGAAAAACAGAAAAATTGGTCGCTTCGTTTGCGGTTTTCACTAAAATTATTCTTTATGTCAGTATTGTCTTGAAAATAAATTATAAAGATAAATTTCAAAAAATGACGATAGAGGGCGCTTTAGACTTTAGAGTAACGAACAACTATTTTTTACCGTTATTTTTTGCATCTCATTAAAGGTTTCGTAAGCTTAGACTTAAACTTAAAATTTTGAGCTCAAAATCTGAATAGTTGGAAGCAGTTAAGTAGCACAAATTTAACTGTGTTCAGAGGGTTTATATTCAAATGATTATAAAAAACGGAAAAATTGGTCGATTGATTTGCGGTTTTCACTAAAACTATTCTTTATGTCGGTATTTTATTGAAAATGAATTATAAAGATAAATTTCGAAAAATGCCGATAGAGGGCGCTTTAGACTTTGGAGTAATGTACAACTATATTTTACCATAATTTTTCGCATCTCATAAAAATTTTTTAGAAGCTTAGACATAAACTTAAATTTCGAGATGAAAATCTGAATCGTTAAGTTAAAGGTTAAGTAGCGCAAACTGAACTGTGTTCAATGGGGGTGGGGAGGTTCAAATTTCAAATGATTATAAAAAACGGAAAAATTGTTCGATTCGTTTGCCGTTTTCGCTAAAACTATTCTTTATGTCAATATTTCCTTGAAAATAAATTTTAAAGATTAATTTAAAAAAATACTGTTAGAGGGCGCCTTAAACTTTGGAGTAACCAACAACTATTTTTAACCGTTATTTTTTATCTAATTAAATGCTTGTAAAAGTTTAAACTTAAATTTTGAGCTCAAAATCTGCATCGTTTTGAGTAATTAAGTGCGGAAATTTGAAATGTGTTCGAGGGGTGGGGAGGGTAACATTTTAACTCCTGAACACTGTTCAGTTTCCGCTTCTTATCCCCTCCATCGATTTAGAATTTGAGCTCAAAATTTAAATCTAAGCATTTGCAAGCATTTAATTAGATACAAAAAATAACGCTTAAAAATAGTTGTTGGTTACTGTAAAGTTTAAGGCGCCCTCTACCGGTATTTTTTTTAATTAATCTTTAACATTTATTTTCAAGGAAATATTGACATAAAGAATAGTTTTAGCGAAAACGGCAGACGAATCGACCAATTTTTCCGTTTTTTAAAATAATTTGAAATTTGAACCTCCCCACCCCCATTGAAGACAGTTCAGTTTGCTCTACTTAACCACTCCCAACGATTCAGATTTTCATCTCAAAATTTAAGTTTATGTCTAAGCTTCTAAGAAAATTTTATGAGATGCGAAAAATAACGGTAAAATATAGTTGTACGTTACTCCAAAGTCTAAAGCGCCCTCTATCGGTATTTTTTGAAATTTATCTTTATAATTCATTTTCAATAAAATACCGACATAAAGAATAGTTTTAGTGAAAACCGCAAATCAATCGACCAATTTTTCCGTTTTTTATAATCCTTTGAATTTAAAACCCTCTGAACACAGTTAAGTTTGTGTTACTTAACTGCTTCCAACTATTCAGATTTTGAGCTCAAAATTTAAGTTTAAGTCTAAGCTTACGAAACCTTTAATGAGATGCAAAAAATAACGGTAAAAAATAGTTGTTCGTTACTCTAAAGTCTAAAGCGCCCTCTATCATCATTTTTCGAAATTTATCTTTATAATTTATTTTCAAGACAATACTGACATAAAGAATAATTTTAGTGAAAACCGCAAACGAATCGACCAATTTTTCTGTTTTTCATAATCATTTGAATTTTTGGACCCTAAACTTTAATGGCGCCTATCTCCTTCGGAAGATTTTGGGACCCTTGGTTTCCTATTTGAATATTGTTTGTCTTGATGTGTACTATCACCCCTTAAAGTTTGGACCATGAATTTAGAAACACCCTGTATATATATATATATATATATATATATTTATATGTATATTAAAAAAAAAAAACACATTTTTTGACCAATTTTGAAGTACGCTATTTCTTTAAAAATGATTTGTATTTGTTTTTCAATTTAGAAAATACAAATGAAAAACAATAAATCAATACCCGTTATAAATAATGTCAAAGCTCTACTTTACGGTACTGCTATACATATATACTAAAAAAAGAAAAAAAATCTCTGTGAATATTTGCGATGGCTAGCAAAATCTACCCCACGTAGAAGTCTGACAATTTAGGTAAAGATATTCCCAGACAGATCCTGATGCACCTGAGACTCAGACTTTTAATATTTTAAGGGTCAAGATCTCTGGGTCCCTTAACACTTTTTATGCACTAAATTGTTTAAGAACGCGACCCCTTTTTATCTAATCTTTTTCATTTTGAGGGACTTTTCTCCATTTAGTTATTTTTGCTATTTTATTTTTCAGTATTGACGCTGGATCCTTGGGGTCCGTTTCACGGCCCCTCGATGTTTTTACGATAATAAATTGATTCCATTCAATCCGATCTTCATTTTTGGAATTCTTGTTCCATTTAGATATTTTCAAGATTTTACATGCACTGAAGCCTCCTAGGGAATAAAAGACTTCAACACTGGGGCCTTTGAACTTTTTGTACGCCAAACATTTTTCGCCCCCTTAATTTCTCACCATCCCAGAGCAAAATTTTAAAGTTGAATCTTTTACTTTTTTTCCAGGGTCAACACCATCACATTCTTACTCGGGCTCTAGGGCTTTTTTTAAACATTTGCCCAATCAATTTATGCATTTCTTTACAATATTATTTTAACGAATAATTCATATCCTATGCTTAATTTCTACTACTGTAAATATATTGCGCTAAGTACTATGACATTTTAACATGTTTTCCTGTTAAGGCCCTGTTTTTAACTGTCAGTTAGTCTCTTTAGGGCATCTATTACACATCCTTTAAAAATGGACCAATCCACTAGCATTTTTTTTCAACAACTTCTTAAGTCCTTCATCAACTACACGAACAACAAAAAACTCAGATTTTGAACATTAATCGCGTTCTTGGGCCCTTGGTGCAACTTTTTAAAAATGATCATTTTTTTTTTTTTTTTTTTTTTTTAGTTTCGGCGTCTACCCATTACTTTAATAACTACAAAAAATGATATCCAACTACATGCGAAAGAAATTCTTAGCTTCTTTGACCATGGCACAGGGACCCTTGATGTTTTTGTATCATAAATTGCTATTAAATTGCCCCCTCTTAATTTTTCTTTTTTGAATCCTTTTTCCTTTAGTTTTTTCCACTTTCTTGCATTCCATTAAAGACCCTGGGGCTCTCAGTGCCCCATATGGCCCTTGAATACTTTTGTTCGCCATGCATCTTCCACCCCCCTACTTTTCCCACCTTCTCGGTGGACGCTAAATCGCACAACGCTTAGGGATAAACATACTGAAGCTCCTCCCACACTAATAAGTGAGCTGCATCTACTGACGAACCCTTTAAAAATACGTCACGCAGAGCTCTTTAATTTTAAATTTCTTTTTGCTTCAATGAATTAAAAACATTCTTCACTATATTCTTAAAACAATGATTATAATAATAATATATTTTTTTCTGTGCTTACCCAACCCATAGCATTTTCATTCTATAATATGACACCAGCTAATAAATTTAAAATAATATTTTTAAGTAAAATTAATAAAAAAATAAACAGAGAGAGACAAGGGGGTGTGTGTATATTTTAATACCAAATATTTAATACATGTGCTTTAACACTGAAGTTATGTTTTGTATCTTGACATAGGGTTAGCCTCTAATAATAGAATTTTTTATTTATTTGTTTTTCCTCAAAAATAAATAAATAAATAAATAAAATAAATATCAAATTTAAAAGTTTATGATGTCATGCAGTAAACTAAAAAAAAAAAAAAAAAAAAAAAAAAAAAAAAAAAAAAATTACGGCTACTCGCAGATAAATCCATATTTAATTTTTATTATTATTTAAGAATTCAAAGAGCATTATTTTACTCATCATTTTTGTATATCATTAAAAAACAAGAAAAGTTTATTTAAAGAAACCTCTATAGTTTTATTTTACATAGTAATATTTTGAATTTATATTTAATAAAAGAGAAATAAAAATAAATATGAAATTAAATGTATTAACTAATAATTTCTAATAATTTTAGCTATCAGTTACTTTCCAATACTTTTAGCCAAATCCTACTTAAATACATAAATAATTTAAATATGTAAATGATTTTTTATTGTGTATGTAAAAATATGTAAATGATTATTTTAATGTAAAAACAAAAATAAGGATGCACAATTAATTTAATTTGTTTTTGATAAATAATAATTTAAGAGCATGTAACATAAAAAAAACTCTTACATTTGGACTTAAAATAGTATTAAAAAGTTTTTTGTTTAAAACCTTTTTTTAAAAGGTATTTTAAACGTATTTTAAAATGAATTTTAATGGTACTTACCTTTAAAATTTAAATCCAAATTAATTTTACATTTTTTCTTCTTAGTAATTCATTAAAAACATTTTTTATAATATTCTTAAAATAGTAATATAATTATTTCAGTGACTGCCCATAAAAAATTCAGTTTATGATATGATATCATAAGTTACTGAATTTGTATAAAAACTCTATAAAGTTGAAAAAGAGAGAGGAAATATATTTTAATATCTACTATTTCATTTATATGTTTTAAATTGAAGTTATAGTATATTTGTGTACGTGTACGTGTACTGCAATATAATAAATGCATAAATAGCTATTAAAGAAAGAAATAGCTAACTTTGCTATTTCTTTCTTTTCTTTTTCTTTTTTTTTCTTTTTTTTTTTTTTTTTTTTTTTTTTAAGAAAAATTATTTGAGATTTACTAATCTATGATGTTATGCAATAAATAGAAAAATCATATTCGATTATTAATATTATGGAACAATTCAAGTAAGATTTTTTTTTTTAAATCTTGTTAACAAATTAAAAAACAAATTATTTTGAGAACTCCAAGGATTTTATTTTTCATAGTAATAATTTGAATTTGTTCTTAATAAAGGAGAAAGGGAGAGAAAAAAAATAATTTATTAACAATGAATAAAATAAAGCTCTTCTTCGAATTATTAAATACTAATAATAATTAAATATGGATTTTTCAATGACCAACCGTAATTTTTTCAATTTATTGCATGACTTCATAAACTAGTAAATCTGTAATTAATAAATAAATAAAACATACTACTAATAAAAGAGCTTAGTCCTAAGTCAAAGTACAAAACGTAACTTCAATATTAAATCTTTTAAATTAAATATTTAGTTTTAAAATGTACCTCCCCCCTCTCTTTTTTTTAATAATTTTACTTAAAAAAACCTTCATTTTCAATTTACTAGCTTATAATATCATATTAAATGAAAAGCCTGTAGATGGCGCTCGTTCCTAGTGTGGGAGGAGTCTTCAGTTTGTTTATCCCTAAGCGTTGTGCGATTTAGCGTCCACCCACCTTCTCAGTGCAAAACTGTAAAGTTAAGTTTTGTACTGTTCTTCCACGACTTACGACGTGATATTTTTATTGGGGTCCTAGGGCTTTTTTTAAAGCATTTTTTCATTTTTTTCTATAAATTTCTTTAAAGTATTATTATAACGAATAATTCATAACCTAAGTTTATTTTTGATTAATTGTAGATGTAAAGTGTTAAGTACAAAGGAATTTTAACATTTTTGATGTTAGGATCCTGTTTGTAACTTACAGTTGCTCCTTTTTGGGTCCTTTATTATAGCTCCCTTAAAAAAGGTCCTATTTGCTAACTTTTTTTCCCACCAAGTTCTTAGGTTCTCCAGCTACTGGAAAAACGACAATATATATATATATATATATATATATATATATATATATATATATATATATATATATATATATATATCTTCGACGCATTTTGATTTATAATCAACTTCTTGGGGCCTTTGGTTCAGCATTTTAAAAAAATGATTCGAATTGAATTCAATTTTCTTTTACATCGTTCTAACATCTACCGATTATTTTAAAAACAACTAAAAATATTTTTAAACACAATTACATACCAGATTAGTTACTAGCACGTTGGAGATATTTCGCAAGAACGAAAGCTTATACATACTTTCGAATAAATTTTTTTGTAATTTATGGTGTCAATCTCTCTTTTAAGAATTTTACGAATGGAAGTAACTTGCCCCTTTAAGGGTTTGTTAGTCAACTGCAGAAGTTAGTCAAAATGCAGAATACCTTTATTGTAAAAGGTTTAAACAAATAAAGTAATTTTAAAAATCGCATTTTGAAATAATTTTAAACCCAGAATACGTATAAGCTGTAAGGTTTAAAGAAATAAAATAAGTTTAAAAAATACAGAATACCTTTAAGCTACAAGATTTGAACAAATAAAATAAGTTTGAAACCCCCCAAAAAATTTTAAAAACTAAGAATACCTTTAAGCTACAAAGTTTAAAGAAATGAAATAAGTTTGAAAAAACAGAATACTTTTAAGTTACAATTTTAAAACAAATAAAATAATTTTAAGAAACTCAAAATATCTTTACGAAGTTTTTATCTTTGCAAAGCTACAAAGATTGTAAGTCCCAAAATACCTTCAACTTTTAAATGATGTTACAGGTCTTACAGACCGTTGCATTTTTAAATTTTTATAGTTTAACTTGAAACTTTCAGTTTAATTGTAGACACTACCGAAATTTTGTTTCTTTTGGAACTTTATACTATCACCAGAGCCATTTGAATAGGTGCATTTTAATTATACAGCTCTTTACAAGAAGTTAAGTACAAAAACAATATCCTATAAGTTAATCTCATCTTTTATTCATCTTTCGATGGAGCGGTGTGGCAGACCGCTTTACGGTAATTAAGTGCCGATTTCTGTCACATCAGTTACAGATTAACTTCAAATAACATTTTTTTGTATCGCTCCTTTATCTTTGCAGAATAAATTTACGTTCTTTTACAAATATGAACATTAACGTTTTATTATATACCAAGTATAATAAATAAATTTCAAAAACATTTAATTAAGAGAGCTTTCCCTAAGGTCAGCCCTCCAACATATTGACTAAGTCAAACTCCCCCCCCCCCCCCCTAATCTATATTCTAAAGAAAAAAAAACCATAGTTATTTTAAACCTATAGTATACCTGTGCAAAATTCATGCCTATAATTAAAGTTCAATATATCTGTAATAATTAAAACCAACTCACTTTAATTTCCATGATATTTTAACTGGAAAACTCTTGCAAAATATTTTTAAAAAACTCAACTTTTAAGAATATTAAAAATTCTTCACAGCCGATTGTGTTTCACCAGTTTCAATTATCTGCATGAATTGAAGCTTGTTGTTTGATCATTTCCATAGATTTGGTTATCATCTTACGAGAAAAGTCTGAAAAATATTTAAATATGAAAATGGACTGATGGGTAAAGCCTCCGCCGTGGTCAATCATCCCTAATCTCCCCTATATTTATTACATTTTGAGGTGTATCCATTACTGAAATGTAGGGTGTTTTGATATTTTTCTGTTATTTACAATTAAATTTTGATTTAGGAGAGATGGCATTATGAGAATGGTTAAAAATTGTTGAGCGATGAATAAAATATTGAAAAGATTGCAATATAAATAGTACTAATTAAAAAATAATTTAAAAAAAAAATCATTAAGGGTGTCGATTAGTAGCACATCTACTTTCTATATATATTATCCGTTGATTTTAATTATTTCAACAGATAATTTAAAACATCAAATATCAGAATTACAGTTATAAAATTGAAAGAATGGGAGAAAGTTAGAAGGATTAGTAGAAAAAGAATAAAAAAGAAAAGATCAGGCGAGTGAAATTGTATAAATTGTAGTAATTATTGTTGCAAATATGACAATACCACAGATTAACTAATGTTTTATAAATTACTATGAAAACTATTTCAAAATAAAATGGCAAAAATGATGTTTGAAGCCATAGATCTGCAGATAAAAATGTTTTAATTCAAGATAAATTTAATAATTTAATGTTAATTTTTATGTACATAATAGATGAATAATCAAACATTCGAGAAATAAATAGATATTGTGCAGGTTTAAAAAATGTCGTTTTTCAATTCGATTTTATTCTAGCTCCATCCCTCTTTAGCCCCCTTTTTCTCTATGACCATAAACAATATTGTCTACTTCCCGATTGGTTTCATTGTTTGCTAGAGTAAAAAATATCAAAAGCAGAGATGTAAATAAAAATGATTTGATTACAAAATTTAAAAAAAATTGTTGATCAGATGAAATTAATTAAAACATTGAAAGAAGCTTTTTATTAAACTATAGAGGAGAGTGGGGTGGTGTGGGACAGTTTACAAAAGTAAGAAAATCAACTTTGTTTGACACAATAACTAAAATTTCACTTTATAGAGGGAATGGTAAAAGACTTTTTAATCTCCCTGAACAATATAGAAACATAACATATAAAAGCTATTTTATAATTAAAGAAATTGTAAGTTTCAAAAAGTGCCCCATACCTCCCCACTTACACGGAGGTATGGGACAGCTATAAAAGAAACTTATGAAGCATAAATAGGCAAGTGTCGGCTAAATATACAATCAAACAGACACTGTAGGATGATAATGTATGCGCCACATCATAAAATTCTTGTATCATTACGATTCAATGACAATCATGAATGAAAATTCAAGATCTTTAGTCGTAGAGGACATTGAAAAATCATCACTTCAATTTATTTACATTTTGAAGTAAATTAATTTATAATCAATTTTACAATATATTATCCCCTAAAAATGTTTGCATGGTAGCAAATTAGATTCATCTTATGAAAAAAAAAATTGACATGTCGAATTCACATGTCGACATACACGTTCTATCATGTCCCATTCCTCCTTACTTCCTTGTTTTGTGTTAAACTTCTTGTATAAACAAAAATAGGTCTTTTAAGCTTATTTTAAATTATTGATAACGTACTGTATATTGTTCCATAAATAAGGAAACTATTAAATCTATGCATATACAAGTAATTTATATACGAAAAGCAAATAAAATACAATTTATATGCGAATTTATTTTTGATTATTGAAATAATCTTTTCCGGTTATATGACTTCAAGTTTATACTGATCATTTTTTTTTTCAATTGAAGATTGGGTTATGATTGCTTGGACCATCATTTACATAAAGAGAAAAATCTACTGTCCCATTCCTCCAACTGTCCCATTCCTCCCACCGTCCCACTCTTTCCACTCACCCCTACTGTATTGATTTTTTTTTTAAATATAATTTAAAAATAATTACTTTCAGAATTTTTCCAAATAAGTGAGAAGATGTTATATGTTATGAACTTATTAAATTATTTTTAGTAATGCCTACATTGGATGTTCATTACTGGAAATTAGTTAAATAAGCATTTCAGTAATGGACACTGGTTTTAAAACTTTAGATTATAACAGCTTATATATTTGAAATACTCAACATTTTATCAATAAAATATTAAAAAAATGACAACTTACTTCATATCTCGTTTTCTTGTAAATAGTGCAGGATGATGTTGGTGTCGATCACATGTTTAATGTTTTCTTTCTCAATTCCCCATGTCACCTATGTCGACATTTACCACTGAGCATGCGCTTGGAGTACTACATCATACGTCATGATTCCAGTGGAAAGTTCCACCAACCTCTGTGAAAATATCCTCTGGATTTGTGTGTTTTTTAAAATATCAGAATAACTTTCTCAAAAGTTTGAGGAACGTTACACACATAAATGATGGCAAACTTACACAAATGTTTTACAGTGTATTTTCAATAATATTTTAGTTTAAAGTGTGTTGTATGTTCCTTAATTGTTATAAGTAACTTTTATTTTTTTTTTTATAATTATTAGTTTATTTTATTACTATTATTAATATTCATTCGCTCTATGCTTAGATTTTAATGATGTAGCAAATTGTTATTTAGGTGTAAAAAAAAAAGTATTTTTGCGTATGAATATTAAAAAGGAATTTTCTGTTCAAAACTTATAAATAAAAGAACACTGAATATTCCAATTATTTATAATAATGCATTGAATTATTTCTTGTTATTAAACTTTTGAATGGAGAATAAAATCATATCTCTGTTTTCGATGTCTTGTTTCTGCTTTTACACTTACAATATAAATTAACGTAATTATACTGTTGTCTTCAAGTTAACCTACAAACAGAAGGTGCTATTTTTCGGACATTAAAATTGGTTGTGACATAATATAAATATCAGGTGTTAAAGCAAATGGTATCAACTACGATGTAACGTCACAAGTATCTCGCGATCGCACCAAATTGTGATATATTTGCTTCATTCATCTCATTTGGTCGTCATTTAATGACTTTACGTAACAAAATTTGAATTTTTAATTAGGAAAAAATTAAGAATGTAGATTCATTTTAGAAAACCTCATCATCAGTATTTCCCTTAGAATTGGAAGGGCACAAATTTAAAAGGATAATTTAATAAATTAAAGTAATCGAAAACTGGGGAGAAATGGGCTCGATGTCCTGAAGCTACCGAATGACATAAATACACATCTCAAAACAATTAAAGGATATTGCAGTTTTAGGTGGATTTTGTATCTGGGAAACTTTTTAGCTGATTGATACATGGTCGACAGACATAGTAGGTTATATGAGAATAAGCTACACATGTTTGGCAGAAAAAATGCATTTTGTTGCGCATTTGTGTACAAAAGGAAAAAAACACAATTTGTGCATATGAGAAAAAAAGAATAAGAAAAGGTGTTTTCTTCAAAGAGAATCATTTTCAGTAGGGGGTATGGTTTCCACGGGCGGCCAGCAACGTTGAACACCTTTGAGGCATGGACTCAATGAGGCTATTAATGACGAGTTGGGGTATTCTGCCCCACTCTTCCAGAAGAGCACTTTTCAGTTCTTGGAGAGTTTGTGGGGGTTGTTGGCGGCCAGAAACTCGTCTTCCTAGAGCGTCCCAAACGTGCTCGATTGGATTCATGTCTGGAGAACACGCTGGCCATTCCATTCGAATGATTCCTTCCTCGAAAAGAAAATCCTCCACCAGGTTTGCACGATGTAGCCTGCAGTTATCGTCCATTAAAATGAAGTTATCTCCGATTGCTGCAGCGTAAGGGACTATTATAGGTCTGAGGATCTCATCCCTATATCGGCGACCAGTCAGAGCTCCATCTCGAATGATGTAGAGGTCAGTGCGCCCGTCAATGGAGATGCCACCATACACCAACACTCCTCCACCGCCAAATGTGACACTTTCGTGCACGAACGCAGGATTATTTCTACTGCCACGGTCCCTCCAGAAGAAAATACGCCTATTATCCGGATGCACAGAAAAACGGGACTCGTCAGAAAACAGAATATTGCTCCATTCATTTCTCCTCCAGTTGACATGCTCGGTTGCCCACTCCCTGCGGTCGCGACGATGCCTTGATGTTAATCTAACACATACCATCGGTCGGCGAGCATACAGACCTACAGCATGAAGCCGGTTTCGGACAGTCTGAGTTGAAATCGTGGTGCCTGTAGCCGAGAGAAGGTGTTGTTGGAGGAGAGTAGCGTTCATGTTTCGGTGTCTCCGAGCTGTTAACGCTAAATACCGATCTTCATTGGGCGTTGTTGCCCGTCTATGACCTTGCCCTGGTCTTCGGTCTGCACATCCACTCTTAAAAAAACGGTTCCAGATCCTGGAAATGACGCTTTGTAACACTCCAATGGCTTGCGCTACTTCGGCTTGAGTTTGGCCCCCTTCTAACCTACCAACAATTCTCCAAGCTTCTAAATCTATCAAATGACTTCGCTGAGACATCGTACTCATCGAAACAAAGCAATCACTGAATGCCGATCATCCTTGTCTTCATTCTCTTTTATCCAGTTGAAAGTCAAATTTCATTCGCTGCCGCTGAAGCGACGTTTTTGACGTCGAACTCAAAATTTGCATACTCCACAGTTTGAAAACCAGAAAAAATTGCATTTGTTCTTCTTCTATTTTCGGCAAAAAAAATTTCGTTTATATCTTTATTTTATATAAAACTTCAAATATCCTTTAATTCTTTTGAGCAGTGTAGATATCGCAGTCATTTCTTTTAGCCATTTGAAACAACCATCTCTCAATTATTTTTCTCTTTCTCGAACGAAAAATATATTTTAAAAAATGGCTTCTGCTTTTGATATTACAAACACACCATAACTGCTTTTTTATTTCCTTGGTTGTACACAAATGTGGTACAATAACTAAGACTCATACTGATCTGCAAATCCATTCGATTCGACGTATACTTCGATTCGATTCAACTTTGGATTCTCATGTGCCATTTGTAGAATTGTATTTTTGTTTCATTACATTGTAACTTTCGGGTGACTTTCGAGCAGTGGCGTAGTCGCCGGGGAACGGCTGGTGCACAGTGGAGTGAAACTGTTTCCCCGGCCAAAACTCTGCAAATTATCCCTCGTTTCTGACCTCTGTTATCAATATATTTTTTTAGACAGGGATTAAGTGAGACGTAGGATATGACCTAGAATTTACAAGTTCTAACCACATTTCTGTTGGTATTTGGTAATTGAAATCAGAATCTGACTAAGGCAGGGGCATGCAGGGCAATTGCCCCGGGCCCCCCGCCTTAAGAGGGCCCCCCAAGGACAGATATAATTTTTTTCGTTAAAGGAGTATCAAATGATAAAAAATGATCAAAAGTGACCAAAATTCTTTTTCTTTTCAATTTTAAGGGTCTCTCTTCCCCTACCCTGTCTGTTTCCGTACCCATTGCTTCCTTAATGCCTCATATTCCTGAAATCGAAAGAAAACCCTGCATTCTAGAATTCCTTAAAATTGTCTTCTGCTATTATGTATATAGATATGAATAGTACTTGGTACGAAATTTATGTACACATACAATAGTTATGAATTTCAGTTTTAGTCACTTCAGTATAATTTACGAAATATTTTAAGGTAGAAAGGGCCCTCCCTAATAATGTTTGCCTCAGGGCCCCCCACGGTCAAACTCGGGCCCTGACTGAAATATTTCAGTGTTGATTCTTGTGTTTTGTGTAATTATTTTTACCCGAATCGAACACTCTCAAAAAAACTTCCGTCTTTTCACAGAAAATGCACTGGCAGCACTGCTGCCAGAAATTGTCTGTATATTGACGATTTTCCGTTTATTTTTTCTCCGTCAAAAGAGGAAAAATATCCGTCACTTGAAAAAAGTTTGGAAAAAAAAATCAATGCGGAAGAGATGGGGATCGAACTGACGACCCCAGCATTACCAGACCAACGCTCATCCACGGCGCTACGGATGCTCATCGTGATTGTGCTTTAAAATAGTACCGTTCATTTCATGTGGGTGTGGGTTGGTGTATTTCGTTAAAAAGCTTTTAATTATGCTGTCAATCTCGGAAAGATTTCATCTTTAATGAAACTGTAGCTGGGTTCTTTTTTACGTTTAGTATTAATATATTATAAAAATGTGAATTTTAAATATATTACGTAGAATGTTAGAGAAAAAACATGGATGTTCTATTTGTGAGAATTTTTGAACGAATAAAGAAAGTAATTGTTATTTATTTTTAAATTCGAAAACATTTTTGTCTTTTAAAACTAAATTAGAAATTTTAATGAATAGAATATTTTTGTTTTTCATTTTAAAAATAAATTCGAACTTATTACTAACAGACAAAATGCGCATGCGTGCTAGATATAAACAAAAACTTTTCCTCATTTTTCGACGCTTGGAATGAACTCATAGAACAAATACGTTTTCTGGGAGAACAGAAATTATTTGTGAAAAAATAACGATAATTTAGTGTATATTGACGAATTTTTCTGACAGTGAATGGCGTTGCAGATCAATGTCAGCCTTAGTTATACTTATTATACCATATTTGTGTAAAATCAAGGAAATAAAAAAATCTGTTATGGTATGTTTGTAATATCAAAAGCAGAAGCAATTTTTAAAAATATATTTTTTCGAGCGAAACCGAGAAAAATAATTGAGAGTAGGTTGTTTCAATTGGCTAAAAGAAATGACTGTGATATCTATTTATGTCATTCGGTACCTTCAGGATACCGAGCCCATTTTTTTTCCGTTTTTCGATTACTTTAATTTATTAAATTCTTCCCCTTTTAAATGTGTACAGTTTCAATTCTAAAGGATGTAACTGATGTTGAGGTTTTCTAAGATGAATCTGCATTGTTAATTTTTTTCCTAATTAAAAATTCAAATTTTGCTTAATAAAACGTTGTCTAATTATGATACTATGAATTTTCATGTTTTCTGAAGGTCATTTTGAGTGACATTAATCCTTTAAAATTGGTTTTCGTAAAAATTAACAGTTTTTGTTTTTAATCCTAACTAATAGGATCATATTTGATTGAAGAACAATATTTAGAAAGAAAATTCGATGTCAGGTTGTGTCAAGACGCACAATTATGTCCTGCAGGCTCAGCTTTGAATCACACAAGAAGAGGATTTTTTTTTTCGTTTTCCCTTAGAATCACCTACATAATTGTGTAGGTCAGGTCTTAAAAAATTATACACACATTTTTAACCCCCCCCCACCCACCCACCATTATTTCCGAAGAAATAATTTTCATTTACAACAGCAATGAATTTTTTTTTCATATAGGGTAACACCCCCAGTGATTGGCATGCGCCAGTGATTGGCACATTTTACAAACATGTCCTAAAAAAAGATTTATATCCAGTCTTTTAAAAATTCAAGACCATATATGGATTATATGCTCATTTACGTTAAAGATTATAACTTTGATTTATTTTACAAGATGACAATAGAGCCTAGGAAAGAGAAACAAATCTGGCTTGTATCAAATTAGCCATTTTGTTGCAAATTCTTGTTCTTTGGCTTAAGGAAGGCATGCTTTTCAATTCATTATTATCTGATTTATAATATATTTTAAATTTTAATTGACAACAGTTTTGTTTAGTTAAAAAGGGTACTTTAATTGTGTAAAAGTATTTTCGACACAAATATTTGGATTTCTGAATTAATGGTAGTTGCCAATTAATGGTGCTTCAATAATGCTAGTTCCGAGTAATTGGCACCTATTCCAATTACAAGGAATTCGCAAGGAAATTGAGATTAAACCATTTATTTTGGAAGTACTTTTAAAATTATAGACTAATTTTGTTTATCATTTGTTTTTATTTGAAAATATAAATATTATCAGTAATTGGAATCCATTAAAGCTTCATATGACAATTACTGGGGACAGCATGACAATTACTGGGTATTAATGTAAGTATATTGTATTGTTTTAAAGTGTTCACATTTCCGATTAATATGCTGATTTCTTACTCTCAAAAACCTGAAATATGGCATCTTCATCTACAGTAAATTAATTTAAAGCGATTAAACCCAATGCAAAATGTAAAGTTTTTTTTAAATATAAACATATGCCAATTACTGGATCACAAGGTGTCATACATTGGTGCTCTAGGTGCCAATTACTGGTGATTTATGCAACATTTTATAAATATATTTTTATAAAAATACTTTTTCAATTTTTTTTGCTTTTAGTGGGCAAAATAGATGCACAGATATGCATTCTTTGATTTAAAAATATTTCCAAGTAAACAGCTTATTTCTTTGTAATGAAAATTTAAGTATGTTTTACGACAAATTCTTAAAGTGCCAATTACTGGGGATGTTACCCTATGTTTATTCAAAAATTAATTTAGTAATCTAAATAAAATTTTAAAAATACGTGAATAGAAAATAAATTAAAGATAAAATATAATACTTAAATATTTTTAAAAGTATGAGGCTCACAATTGATAAATAATAAGATAAGTGTCAATCCAATTCCCAAATTTAAGTGAAATAATGTTTTCTGAGAATCAAAACAAAATATAGTTTCTCGCAGGTGAAACACATGCTTGCTGGAAATTTAAAAAACGATAGTTTTGCATTTAAAATGAAGAGAATCACTGTGAATAGAAATAAAAAGGCGATAAAATAATTGAAATGTCCAAATCAATAAATAATAAGCAGGAAACAGCAGAAAAATACTCCCTCCCAAACGTGCAACTTATTCAGAATTATCCTTCAATCCCCTCAAATATTTTTCCAAAAACCTAATTTTTTTAAATGAAGGTCTTTTTTTCTCTAAAGAAAATTTTAGTAATAATATTTTTATTCCCATTCGAATATGCATTCATAAATACTATTCTTTCACCTTTTTAAAAAACTAAAAAGTGATACATTTTAAAATTACAAAGGCTTTCTGTTAATCAAAAAGCTATAAACAAGAACATTTTTATATATGCTAAAATATTTTAAATACTGTCCATCTGTAGCATTTAAGATAAAAACCATATACAATTTATTTTAATTTTTGAGGCTCTCTTAGTTCGCGTGCCACTTCTTTTCTATTGAATCAAATGGTCAGAATTGCAACTATTCTGTGTTAACTGTTCTGTGTCGATTGACAAGCTACCACTCAGCAAAATTTTTTACATCATCTGCTGATAAAAATCTATTTCATGACCAACTATTTTCTATTACAAGTTCATTTCTAATTTTTTTGAATCATTGTACAATAAATAGCAAAACAATTCATTATTCCATAAATTTCAAAAATGTTTTTCCTTTGACATGAGAAATATAGGAAAGTAATAGATGTTTTTTCACTATTATGTCTTTCCAAAATTATGTCATATATGTATAAGTTGAAGTGGCACACTTAAACCCCCTCGCCAACGGTAAGGCGGAGCCTCATCGAGGGGGCCCCCCACCCCCCTAAAGCAGAGATGATCAACTGACTGCACCAATAAACTGTTACAACTGTCTGAAAAATGCAACACCATGTTCATGAAAAAATATATAGATATTAAATCAGAAAGCATGACAAGAAATATCTGAAAAATGTTATTTTATTTTATTTTAGTTTTAATCTATATGTTGAATAATTTCATCAATATTGCACATTAGTTCTTAATTTTAATGCATATGGAAAGTTCAGTGCTAGGAGAATGAGATTATTAATAATTTCCACTTAATATGCAATTGTAACATTACTATTTATTTGATATTAACATTGCGGTTTTTATAATCTCTCTATCTTAAACAGCAGTTAATTTGAATAGACACTGAACTTTATTGTTATCCTTAAAAATTGACTTATATTGAGAAAAGTTGATGAATTGACCAGCTCTGCTTTTTACACGCGCACGAAGCTCAATATAGATTTATATTTTATTCCTAATATACCCCCTTAACAATTAAAGTAAAAAAAAAAAAAAATACATCATGATAATCGATTTTTCATAAATACAAGTGAACTATGAAAAATCGATTTAATATAACCCCCCCTCCCCCTAAAAAAAAAAAAAAAAAAAAAAAATTATAATATTGCAAAGAATGTAGAATGCCGAAATAATGGATAATCGTTGCTGCCATTTTAAAGCCCGATGACATTGGGCAAAGAGAAAGAAGATAAATAAAGACTGGGGATGATATTTTTTGAGCCCGATGTTAATGGGCTGTCGTGAAGCCAAATCAAGGAAGAATGTTGCTGTATTTCTAGCCCGATGTCATTGGGCTGTGCTGCCAAGGAAAGAAAGAAATTGCCATTGAGGAAGCCACGGTCGCCACTGCTTGATGAACTACTGGATGCTAAGGGATAGTGAATGAGCCAGGGAACAGGAGACTGATTTGTACCGACGAAATCTACATCGCATTTGTTTATAAAGAGCAAGAAGCTGTGCATAAGGAACAGGAACAAGTCGCATTAATATCAGAAGACTGTGGTGCAAACGTAATTTTTTTTTTTTTTACGCGGAGTTATAAGCTACGAACTTCTATTGTTTTATTTTAGTTTTGCTATTTATTTGATTTTTTATTTGCATTTTTGTTTTATTTGTTATATTTTGTTTTTAATTTGTAAATTTTAATAAATATGTGAATTTTGTGTTTGTTATTTTTGTTTTGTGTTAAGTTTTATTTTTATTTGTTTTATTTTGTGTTTGCTGTTTTTGTTTTATGTGTTAGGTTTTATTTTTATTTGTTTTATTTTTATTTGTTTTGTAAGTTTTATACTTGTATTTCTTTTACCGTTTTATGTTTGTTTTATTTGTAAATTTGTAACTGTGATTAATTTAAATATTAAGCCGCCAAATAGATAGTTTAATATGCATACTTAAAACACTACGCTGTATACTAAAAAAAGATAATTTATATGTACAATGGCCAAATAAGTTTAAAATGCATATTTCAAAACTGTTACAAAAATTTAAATATTTACAGAAAAGGCCGCTCAAATAATGAAACATAGATATAAACTAAATAGAAAGATAATAATACACATAGATTATATAAATAAGAAAATATATGGTATGAGGCCGAAAATAATTATTAACCTTGAAAAAAGTAATTTTAGAAAGTTACATGCAAGCCCACTAACCAGCATTCAAATCTATCTTCAGCAAAATCAGGATCTTTCAATATTTTTTAAACAGTTTCTGTTACACTACATTATTGTCTAAACACTGAAGATTGTATTAGATTTTTCTTATAAAATAAATTTTTATTTCATGCTAAAAAAAGTGATGTGTAAGAAATGTCAAAATACAATATTTCACAAAGGGAAAATAAAAGATTACCTCACTTGGCCATAGAAATTTTTTTAATTAATATTTTTTTAAGTAAAAATAATATTGGCATCCTTCTAAGGAAAAGCACCAACTTGACTTCCTTATAACTCTTCTGTAGCTATTCTTTTTTTCTAATAAAAAATTATATACAGTATAACTTCTTTAATCCCGAATCATCGTGATTATGGCTATTCTAGATTTTGAAAATTTCCGTATTGCAGATTGTTGATTGAATAGGGTTTAATGGCGCAAAGTCACCTTAGTGATATGCTGCGCCAAACCGTATTACAGAAGCTTTGAAACTGGAATGCAATTAGATGAATAATAGTAATGATGTCTGTCATAAGTATGCCATTAAAAAAGTGCAAGAAAGTTCATAATTTAAAGTAAAAATATTGAGAAAAATTAAGTCAAAATGCTCTAAGACACACATATAGATACAGGGAAATACGTTTACCTCGAAATCTCTTGGCATGAAAAATTAGTTAATACGGAATGGCGTTGCAGTACGAACAACATACTATTCAATTTCATACATTTTGTTTTTCTCAACACGAAAAAAAAAAAAAAAAAAAAAAAAAAAAAAAAAAAAAAAAGATCGAAGCAAAAAATTTTTTTATTAAATTATTGCATGCGTTACATATATTACGATCAGAATGGAATTTACTAGTGAAAACTACGCCAATACGCTCAAAGTGGAATTTACAAATGAAATCTACGACAATTGAAAATTATTTTCGCGGTGCGGGATCTTCAAAATAACAAATTCATTTGACCTAAAGAATAAACTGAAATTGAGACTGAGCAGATGTTTAATGAAATATTTGAGAAAGTCTTAATATTACTAGACTGTCTTACAACATCATTAAATGAACAAGCTGTATTCGATGTTAATTTCTATACAGCATTGGTTCTGACACACAAAGAGATTTTGGAAATCGTTCATAACCTAAATGATTCCACTTATGTTGATTCCGCCGACGAATCTGACAATGAAATCAATAGAGCAATTCCAGTTAGCTTCAAATCACAAAAGGCTGATCTCAATTGCTCTGCTCAAAAAATTGCAAAGCCTCATGGAAGTGATTTAAAATCTAACTGAATTGTCTACTTTTCAATCAATAAATTATCTATTGAAATATAAGTTTTTTTTTTATCACGTTACAAAACGCTCTCTCCCTTCGTTGACTGGTTTTTCTTCTCTCGTACGGAAAGTCGGTTCAAAATTTCCACTTTGACACTATTTTCTGAAAAATCTATTGTATTTAGAAAAAAAAAGAAAAAAAAAACAGGAAAATAAATTTGATTTGATAGTTTCTGACCAACAACACTCGTTAGTTACATGTATTTCCGAGCAACAATAAATTAAAACTTATGTCATGAAGTTTCCCTTTTTGATTTGAGCACTACCTTGAAAAGTATAAGCAGTTATTTAGGTGCGCAATCGAATGGATAGATGAATAAAACAACGGATCTCGAACAATTTGTAAACATTATTCTACTCAAAAATGATGTCTGATTTTTTCCAATAAAACATTTTTTTTTCTTACTTTTTATCTTTATGAATACAACCTACTAGTAGTTTAACAGGAAATCGAAATAAAATTTGAAGACATGGAAACTATTGGTGAATGTTCCTTTTTTTTTTTTTTTTTTTTTTTTTTTTTTTGCGAATGTTTAAAACGAAAAAAAGAAAAAAAAATTTGGTCCCATCAGTTTCGTGTTAAACGTATTTCACTGTATCTTTAACCCCTTGGGGACGAGCGACACGTATACGTGCCGCAAAAAGGGCTTAAGGGTGTGTTTCGATTCAAATTGCTTATTTTCCGATTTATTTTTTAATTCATTTTTGCTCTCATATGCATCAAACTGGCAAATTGTCTTATTTAGAAAGTACACAAGGTGCCGCGATTGCCGATTCTTTGATAAATGCAGAAAATATTGCAAAAAAAAGCAATCAAAAACGGTATTTTTAGCCGGTTTTTCCGAAGCCGGAAATCTGTGAACGAAAAAAAGGGTCATACTGAGAAGGAAATTGTTTATAAATCAAATTCTAATTAATTCAGCGAAAAATTACATCACACAGCATCTTCTACATCACTTCAAAAATCACCACAGCAAGTTTCAAGTTTCTACTTTTAAAAATGTGTCTGAAATTGTATCGGAAAATTTCGAGCTGTTGAAGGTGGAAAAGCTTTTTTTTCGAATACACCCTTAAGAAGTTTTGTTTATTCCCACCGATAAAATTATTCTGTGAAAATTGACTTATTCCATCGAAGAATTTTCTTGATTTAAGAAGGAACAAATTTCTGTAATTTAAAACCGATGACAAAACATAAAAAAATTCGTAAAAGGCTCCGTCGCGAAGGGTTAGAAATAATAATTTCGATAATTTATGCAAAGTCGCTATTTTTTGTAAATTACAGAAAGAATAACGTAGGATTTTTTTGTACTACTTGGTTATCCCGTCGACCAATTTCGCCAAATTATACAAATCGCCAAACTAATAGCCAAATTATACATATTGACATAATTTTTATTTTAAATAACGAAAAAACAAATAATTAGACGAATAATTAATAAAAATACAAATAAAAAGACGAAATAAAATTCCCTTAATGACGTTTTAAACACGTTTATCGTATTAAATTTCATTTAATGTGACATTCACGATCATCGATTATTGACATTTAATCTTATAGTTTGGCGATAATTTTTTGGCCGACGGGTTAACTAAGTGGTACTTTTTTTTTTTTTTTTTTCAAAATTACGATTTCTGATTTATAAATACTCTGTAAATGATAGAAATCACAAGAATAATAGACATACTTATGAAAAAAAAAAAAAAACAGAAATTAATTTTCTAAAACAAAAAACTACAACAAAAATGTATGAATATATTATGTATAGTGAGAAATTTATATAAGACACAATTAATTTACAATTAAAAGATAAAGGTGCGAATGCAGTTTACTCTCCTTCTTGGTGCGATTTTCAAAAATCGCCGAATTGGCACGTTTTTGCGTCTTGTCTCCCGGAGCACGCTGGTTTGCTCCGGATTAAATGAAAATGCAGGGTTACCATATTGAAACATTTATCGCTAAAAAAAGTCGCCTTGGCGAAGGAGAGTAAACTGCATTTCACCCAAGATAAATTTTAATGACATTATCATATTTAAAAAGTGATTTGTAAGGCTAATGTTATATATATATATATATATATATATATATATATATCCTACAAATATCGGAGTAAGTCACAAATTAAATACTCAAGACAAGTAATAAGAATAATATCCGATTTCGAAATGTTTCGGTGCCATCATCTAATTTTTGGAAAATTGAAAATATTAAAATTAGCTGTTATTTTGAGTTTTTATAGCTTAATATCTAAAAAGACATCTATATTAATTACAAATGTAAGGCAGAAAATTCTTGCAATTTTAAAATAACAAAAGTAGTAGATTAAGTAGTCTTTTATTTTTTCTAAATCAATTTCTGAAATTCATACATATATGTATAATGGCGCCATCTATGATGCTTAATTGAAAATAAAACCGAATAAACATACTGAAATGCCCGGCTACAGAAGTTTCTTTATTAGAGATGTCCAGATTAAAGGTGTTATACTGTATACATATTATTATCATATTATTACCAGCTTATCTTAATGCAAATGTTTCATTACTGAGGGGAACAGTTTATAAAATTATTATTTAAAAAATCTTTCAAGCGACTAGTGGACTAGCATGTAACTATATCTATAATTTAAAATAAATGCATAATACTTTTAAGATTGAAAATTTAGAAATGCTTTAAAGCCGATTTCTCCCGTTAATACAGTTGATAAAAAAATTGCAACCTTTGATATGAGTAATGGATAATGATTGCAATCTTTAAATTTTACTGTATTAAAAATCGGCCTCATAGCATATGCAGCAGAAGGCAAGAATCTTCTGCCACCAACTCACCTTGGACTTCTTCCACCAACTCTGGGGAGGTTGGGGAGAAGAAGCCCTACTTACTTGTTCCACACCTCCATCTTCGACTGGAACATCGACGGCCTTCCAGATCTTGCGCCCTCCGTCCAACGATGCGGCAATGCCCAGGTAAAAATTACCATTAGAACAAGCCAGCCATCCGTCAATGCTCCCAACTTCCTTTCCTCGACCTGAAAAAAAAGAATCAAAAGACATTACTCGAGCAGTTTCCATTTTTTTTTCAAGAGCAGTTAAATTAGCAACCAGCAAACTTGAAAAAATTTTTGGAAATGAATTTTTAACCTAATTCTATTCTTTATTTGATTTATCGTCGCACGCGATGATGATTCAAACAATTAAACATTGTTACATAACAATACTTTCAATTTGTGGCTTACCATAAAAATCTATATTGTTGAATTCATAATAATGCCTTTTTATTTAATTGTGAATGTTTACAAACATTTCTGACAGGTTTTAATTTTGTTGCCATACCGAGAAACTAAATTATAACGAAAACAGAGATATCAATGAGAATAGACTTGAACAATTTCAAGCATGATGAAAAGGTAATTGAAATGACGTCATCCATTCGCAATCTTTTGATCTTTTCGTTGCCATTTTTCAAGAACAACTGAAAAGAAAATGTAATTAAAATGAGTACTATTTTGAAAAATTATAAATAAATTATTTCTAGTAAAACATGGAGCTATTACAAATTATATTTAATTTTAAGTATCGATATTAATATTACAAACAAATGACGGCATATGAATGATTAGATAACCGAATTTTATTTTATATTTATTTTTTCAAGTTTCTCATTATTATCTCTTTTTGTCGGAATTATGTATTATTCTGCGATACTGAGTCATATGCATACTTTTTTGTAGATGTTGTTTAAAGGCTTGATTGTAAATGTGGAATTTTTTAGTGGATGCGAATGACGTCATTTTACATATTTTAAAAGTTTATGTTTTAAGTCTTAAAAATGAAATATTTATTTGTACTATCTATATTTATATATATTTTTCAATAAATCTAGAATTCTTGGAAATTTTTTTGTAGAATATTTCTCATGCCTTCCATTGCATAATACTAATTCTTCAAATTTAAAATATTAGACATTTTTCTCTCTTTTTTTTTTTTTTTTTTTTTTTTTTTTTAACATTACATCAGATTTATCATCGAAGCTTTATTATTCCAGTGTTTTTGGATTATGAAATAATTGTGATTTATGAAACACATTTTACTTAATTTATATCTATGGTGTCAATGGCAAAACTGTCCGAAAATCTGTTCGGAATTATTTTTTCTTCATTTTTGTCTGATTTTAAAATTAAAAATACACTACAAATAATACCTTTTTTCCTTTTTTTTTTCTTTTCAATTGAATCTGCATATTTCAAATATAAAGCATTGTCCGATTTCTCATCTAAAGGTGCTATTACACGTGCGCTGCTGCAGGCGTCAAAATGCAGGCGTCTCCATGTAATCCTATGGGACCAAGGGAGTCGCTTGGTAGTGCGCGATTCTCTTTTGTCGGAGCGTCTTTGACGCATGGAACGAAGCGAGTCGCCGGCAACAGACAATCAAATGCTTGGAAATCCAAATGATGGTAAAGACTCTTCTCGAACAGCCAATGAAATGCTAAAAACACGAAAAAACGCAGGCGATTTTTGTCGCTTGCAATTTTTACGTGTAATAGCACTTAAAATTTTGAAGAATAATCTTTAATTTTAATATGCTGCCACCACCGATATAATTACGTGATATCGGACACGCATGAGAGATATGTAGTGAAGAAGACTAACTCTTTCAATTAAACTTAACGAACAATTTATTTACATAATATTTACAAATAATAAGAAAATATGGTACTTCTAGGTTATCCCGTCGACCAAAAAATTATCGCCAAATTATAAGATTAAATGCCAATAATGGATGATCGTGAATGTCACATTCAATGACATGCGATTCACGTGTTTAGAATGTCATTAAGTGATTTTTATTCTACTAATTATTTGTTTTTTCATTATTTAAAAAAAAAAAATATGTCAACATGTATAATTTGGCTATTGGTTTGGTGATTTGTATAATTTGGCGAAATTAATCGACGGGATAACCTAGAAGTACCGAAAATATTTAAAATTACGAACTCGAATATAGGTGATCCGGTTCAACATTAAATTATATACAGAACATCCGTTCTGTGCACTGTTAAGCTACTCTATACCTGTCTTAAGCACGTAATTTAACTCACAGATCACTCTTAATCACTGCACACACCTAGGCTCAATTTTCTAAGAGCCTCGCTCCCTGGATTCCACTTTCGCCGAATGTCAATCATTCTGTCATCCTATCAATTAAGTGCTTCCGTTAGAAAAATGCTTAAATAGTTTGTTACTTTAAACCCGAAAACGATTAGGAGGGGAAAATACAAGGGGTCATACTGGAGTTGCATATTGCCAACGCTCAGTTCTTGATCCCTGGTCATTAAGAGGGAAGATTCGACAAAACCTGTTCAACATTCGTTGTAATTTTTAAACTTTTGTTCATTATCTTAGAAATGGAAGAGTGATTTAGGAATTCTTTAAGGAAAAAACGTTTGTGCTGTTTATGATGGTAATTTATTTCTCAAAGATAAAAAAAATAAAAAATAAGACTTATTTGCGTTGTGTCCGATATAAATTCATCAAGGCAAGAATTATATTAAAATATAATGAAATTCTTAAAATCGGAAAATTTTCTCACAACAATGAAACAACCTCAAAAGAAAGCCAACAAATACAGTTTAAAAATCAGCTGGTAAACAAAATAAAATCCAATCCAACCGCACCAATTACAAGGATTTAATAGTAAATAAAAAATAGGTATTTTTAAGTAATTTTTAAAGACATTTAGCTAAAGGAAATCTCTTAAAATATAGCACTTGAATCCAATACATGTAATCCTTGTAAAATTAAATATTAATTATTAAGTTACCTCTGTTTACATGTAAAGAAAAAATGCATTTTACTTCTTTATCATATGAGGAATTTAAAACTTAATTGTTCCTGAGTTTGTGAAAAGTTTACTGCAGTTATTTCTTAATTCACTTTCAGTGCCCTTTTCCTAGAAAGAAGTACATTAACCTTATAATCAATGATTAGTTCAACTTTAAAAAATGTTTTATTGAATGAAATCTATGTCAAACTACTTATTTGTACAAATTACTTTCGAAATTCTTAGTTTTCAGGCATAATTAATTTACTTATTCAAAATTAAATGGTAATAATAATAATAATAATTAAATACGAAGAAGAGATTACACCTTCAAGAGTAACAAAGTACATGTGCTACTTTTTATGTTTCTTATATTTTTATATTATTTTCACCAAGTTTAACAATTATAAAATGTTTAAATGTTCTGTACTGTTTACTTATTTGGGTAAAACCAATTTTCTTTGTGCTTTTTCCAAAAAAAAAAAAAAAAAAAAAAAAAAAAGTCTTTTTTTAGGATCTAGATTTTACTAAATAACAATAATATTGTTTAAATATGTGTTATTTAATATAAGTACTAATCTTTTTAATTTTAATGCTTGTATTTTATATGCTTCGTCTAAAATACAAGTTAGAAATTAGTATAGTTTTCAGATAATTAAAACAAAATTATTAACAATCGTCTTTGCTAAATTAATGTCTTTATCACGCATACTTACAATTTTTAAATCGGAGAACTATATATAAAAAAATTTTTAATGTTAAAGTCGGTCAGAAAAAGTCGATTAAAGTTTTTAAGAACAAAACTATGCATATGAATTATATGTATATATATATGTATATTTACGCATCTCAAGCAAACGGTGTGTAAAGTGCGCTTATTATTCTTTTAATTTTACTAATTTTCTGATTGATTTTTTTATTATCTTTTATTATTTATTTATTTATTATTATTATTATTTTAGAATTTTCATTATTTTAATTAATATATATATATATATATATATATATATATATATAAGACCATTAAAAGTAGACAATATTCACCAATTAAATTTATCAATAAACCAAACCGAAACATGAGAAAATTTTAAATAAATAAATAAAATGAAATATATATATATATTTAGAAAAAATAATTTTTATGTCGATGCCAGTTTGTTAAACAGCACAAAGAATTAAATTTCGTTTGAAGTTGAAATATGTATTTACACATGACTATTAAAAACACAAATAAAACTTTAAAATAATATTATAATGATCGATTGTTAAAATCAGGTAATACGGAAAATTAAATTCATATAAATTGTATTTAGACATGAATATTAAAAAATTAAGAATATCTTAAAATAATTAAATTATTACGCGTGCACCACATTTAATATAAAACACCAAAATATTAAAAATGTTGTCATATGAAAAATGCCTAAAATAATTAATTTATTATGCATGAAAATCTTTTAATAATAAACATCAATTAGTATTTAAAAAATTCTAACACTGATATTTCCAAGTACTTTTAAATGGAATAATATATTTATAAGTAAATATTAAAAAGTGGAAAAATAAAAATTGTAATTAAATTTTCGCACGTAAAACTCATTCAGGGTTCGTACGGGTACCGTTATTTTCCAGGTGATATACCAGTTTTTTTTTCAATGGAAAAATAAATTTTGTTCAAACACTGAAATTTCGCTTAGTTTAATCAGAAAATTTCAATAAGAAAATACTGGTGTAGTAGAATTTTCTGATCATAAAATTCCAGGATCCGTACGAGCCCTGCCATTTAATAGTGAAAATTACATTATACATCACGATTTTCTTGTGGACGATATTAATGGGATGTCACATTGCAAATCACATGACTAGTAGTCATGTAGTGCGGCTATAGCAATTTTGTTTATAAATTTCTTCACTAGATGCAGCATAAATAGTGGTAAATCCATGCATAAAATGCGTTTGGTTTATTTTATACCAATTACTACTCAATAAATACATATTTAAAAATTCATACATATATTTAATAATTAAAATAAACAATTTACATTTTAATAACATACTGAATATGTGTGATAGAGTAATAAAATGAAGAAAATAAGTCATGCATAAGTTATACACGTTCTTCAATGTATTTAAAACGCGATCAAAATAAAAAGTATAAGCTTAAAATTTCAAAATACAATGCTTTTCAGTACCGTGATTTTGAATGTTATTTACAGCGAGACGGATTTTTTCAGATCTCGAACCCAAAGGAAGAATATTGTCCATAGTATCGCTATGTCCGAGAGGCACCGACATTATTTACCTAACCATTTTATTCAAGCTGATTTTCAAATGTGTAATTTATCGTGTTTGTCAATCTCAAAAACAGCCATCAGCTGTCGCCACAGTGGTGGATGAGGCCATATTAACCAAAAATACTGAATTCAAGCGAAAACAATATAGAAAACTTATTACGGAAGGTAGTCCTCGTTCGTGATAATGTCATTTAATCTTCTATAGCCACACTGTAAAAAAAAATCTGTAACCTTAGTAATCTAAATTAACCGAAATCTCTTATGCTTACTAAAATTTTATGTGTACACTGTACAAGAAAATGATGTCAATCTACAAAACTTGTAAGCAAAACTAAAACCATCTGTAACTTTACAAAAGAATTTACTAAAATTTTGGTAACTTTACTAAAATTTTATCTATAATGCTCGTTATCGTCACTTAAAAAGTTCTTGGAATACGATTTCCCAAAAAAATTCTTAGTAACCTTAAAATTTGTTTGATTCAATGTGCAAATCTGTATCTGTTACATGAATTTTTATTGTTGCCGTTACATAAAAAGTTCTTGGAATACAATTCTACTAGAAAAAATTTTGTAAGGTTCCAAATTTTTTTTTACAGTGCAGGTAATATTTTTAAAACAAGAAACATTATAGTGCTTTCAGAGTTTGCGTTGTCTAAACGCGGGTTGGTGAGCCTAGTTTGTTTGAATTGGCCGTTTAATGTTGACAAGCGCAAAGCGTTTTGACAAATTTACAAATTCACTTTTTAACGAAAAGATATAAAATTGGAAGACCTATCTATGGAAGGGACTTGGAATCGTTCTCAGTTTTCCATTTTATGATAATTAAATTACCTATCAAGTTATAAACGATTTTGATCACATGATCACGATTTTTTCTTCCTTCGTCGGACTGTTTTATCGGCTGCCGTCGGGAAATGCGGTTCAAAACGTCTAATTTAATGGTTTAAAAATCTATGGGATTAAAAAAAAAAAAAAAAAAAAAAAAAAAAAAAAAAAAAAAACAGAAACTGAGTGCGATTAAGTAGTTTCTGAACAACAACACTTGCTAGTTTCATGCATTTCCGAACTAAAATAAGTTAAAACTTATGTCACAAATTTGTCCTTTTACATCCTTAATATTGAATTATCAATTAAAGTTTGAATTGATATTTTCGTTTATCAGTAAATAAACTTAAAGAATATTGTCTACTGTTTTATTGATAAAATGTTCTGTTCTTACTCTTTCCGGGTAAGGGACAAGAGCGAGAAGAAAATATTACTGTTGAATGCATTGTGTAACAATAAGTTATAAATTAATACTTTCAAATAATAGCTATCTCTTTCAAATGTTATCTGAAATAAATTTATTTCATTTATAATACTGATATTTAATTGACTCCATCTCTTCATAAAAATTGAACGCAACTAATATTTGAATTATCATATATGTCCATTATTGCAAGCACAAAAAAAAAGGGAAGAAAATAACAATAATATTTTAATATTATTAACTATTTTATCAGGTGTTTGACGTGAGGCAGTGTTCGAGGATTGCTAACGTATGATATGAAAAGGAGGAGTTCAAAATTAGTAAAATTTTTATAAAGTTATGTATCTACAGCATCCCCCCCCCACTCACCATAAACAGGGTAACTTTCTGACACAATTTCTCAATTGATTTGCAATCTTAAACTGAAAATATCTTCAGTCATTGACACTCGAAATCGTGTAGTGGTTTCCAATCTTTGATAAAAAATAAAGAAATATCATGAAATCTGTGAAATTTGGCGATTGAAATAAATTTTTGCACAATAATGACCAAGAGAAGTAAGTGTGCATGATCATTTATAACTTAATCAATCACTTATAACTTAAGATGTAACACATTGAAAAATTTGATGAAAAAATGAAATATTCCATTCCATTTTTATATTCTTTTCGTCATGTGGCCAATTTTACTACTTTTTAGGGTTTCGTCTATATCTCACAAATCCCTATTCGTCTTTGTTTTCTGTCTGTCTATCACATAGTCCGTACACAAACATTATATAAGTCAGAGAGTTCAAATTTTGTATACTTATGGCTGAATACCTCTTGTCACGCAACAAACCATAAAATTCTGAAAAAGAGTATTATTTTAATTAAAATACTTATTTTAATATCATCAGTTCATTTTTGTTGTTTTTCTTCTTCCAATTACTCTATTTCTTTTACTTTTAAAAGAAATGGAATACTTCTGTTACCACAATTCCAAAATTGAAATAAAAAACTACGAAATAATTAATATCTCAAAAAAATTGAGATAATTTTTTTTAAACAAACTGCATTCAAAAGTACATTTTTCCCCTATACGATGTTGTAAATATTGAATATGTGCAATATTTAGAAACTTAAAAATTTTCAGTAGCGTAAATTTCAAAACTGAAATTTCATTTCTTCTAATTATTGTAAGCAAGTTTAAATAAAATTATTATGTATGTAACATAAATTAATGGATTAAATAAATAAAGTGAAAAACGTGCTTATTTGTTTTTATTTCATCCTATTACACCCTATTTATCATCTATTTTGACACGCGAAGTGAAATATTTTATTTATTTAATTCATTTAAATTATTAGCCGCCTCTGGTGACCAGTTTTGTCTCCCTTAAATTTATGCTAAGTTTTGCAATATTTTACTTTTATTCATAATTTTATTTACTTGCTTAGCGAGTCTGCAGATTTTGATAGAGAAATCAAGAAATTATGCTATCAAAGCAGCATTTAGAAGGAAAATTCAATATTCTGTTCCGGTTGGCGCGATTAACAAGAAATTCCAAACTAGCGCCGAAAAACTGTTTTTTGTTTGTTAATTTAATGATAAAATGTTTTGAAGGAGATATTAAACGAAACTCTCTGTGCAGTCTGCGATCACACTTATCCACTGGTTTTTATGATCAAAAATTCATTTTTAACTCAAAATAAGAAATTTACACTCGAGTGATTTGAAGTCGATCGATAATTCTGAAATATCAACTTTAAAAAACTGTGTGCAATACCCGAAAAAAATAAATAAAAAGGGGGGTGCGAAGGATGGGGAATGGTGTAAAATATTGTGAATCTAGGGGAAAAAAATGACCGGAAAAAAAGTGACATAAACTACAAAAGCGGAAAAAAGTGACACGGAAAAAAAGTGACAAGGAAAAAAAGTTACCGGAAAAAAAAGTGACAAGGAATTGATTTTGGGGATTTATTGTTGATTTTGGGGATTCATTGGTTAAGTATCAGAGGGGGATCGGGGGGGGGGGGGGCTCATAATTTAGGTAAATGAGTTTTTTATGCTGAATTAACTGTTTTGGTTCAATTTTTGGATATACGTTCATACTGAAAAGACGTTTGCCTGACTTGATTAGTTTTAGGAAGGGACGATTACCCCTTCCCTCCCCTCCCATCCGTCCTCAATTAGATGAATGGGTTTTTATGCAGAATTACTTTTTTATATTAATTTCGTTGAAAGAAAATCTTTATTTAAAAAGTATTAATCGAAATTGTTTTTTAAACTAGGCTAAAATAGATGTTCAGCGAAAGAGTATTTTCGAGATTGCCCCCCCCCCCCCCCGACACACATACACAAATATATATATGTATATAATACAATATGTATCATTTAAACGCATGAAAAAATGAATTAAAAGGATTATAATCAAAACCAATATACATTTAATGTTAGTCATAAATCATTATATTATATCTTTATATTTTATGACATTGTATCATTATATGAAATTATTAGATAATAATATTGCAAACTTATAATGGAATTTCCTATAAAGAGGTATCAGAAACCACATAGTATAAATCTCAATGATAATACACAAGGAGATGTGCAACACAGCAATTATCCTAGCTAATTATATATATACTCTGGTTTTTTTTGAATTAATAAATTATTATATAATCATCTTTTATAAATCAAATCCAAAATAAGTATTAATGTTTTCAAATTATCTAAATCTCAGGAAGCAAATAATAGATGTGTGCAATAAATAAAATAGCCATTGAAAAATAACAACAGTCGTAAATGCATTTAATTTTTATCAGCCCCCTTTTTTTCGGCTTAAAACTTTTCGTCTTTTAAAGGAAGTCACGCGCCATTCATTAGTAGGAACCATCAAGAAACAGCAAGTGGTAAGAGGGTTCAGAGAAGAAGGAGAATTCGGCGAAAGTGGCATGAATCGCCTCGCTCAACACAGCTTTCCTTTAGACCAGAGCTCTTCTCTGACCAACCTCACACTTTCCTCGCCAGGTACAAACTAAAATCTCAGCTTTCACACTCCAACGAGCCATCCGCACACAAGGTTTCTTTCTCTTCCGCCACGGATTCGCCCTCCAAAAAGGAAGGTCATTCTTTCACAATCTATCTTTCTCTTTAATACCTGTGCGCATGCCTTATCTATGAACTTTGATTGACAAGCGAAAGGTCATCTATTGTATGCTACCTTCTTTCAACCAGAACCATGTCACTCCGATACTTGCATTAAGATTCCAGATAAAGAAGGAATGCTGTTCTAGAGCTTACAACACAGAATACATTAGCAAATAAAAGAATAGTATCACATAAGAATAGTTGTAGATAATGATGGCTTATCCAAACCTGACATGCATATTCAGGTTTTAGCAGAAAACAGATGATTTAAAAAAAAAATAGATAGGACAAACTTTATATGGGTGTCCAACTTATTGACTTTCCTTAGGCCATATTTGCTGAGAAAAATATGTCGTATAACCGCATGAACATTACTCATATGAAAGATGATTTCTAGATAAACATTTTATCTTTGTAATCTTTGCTATTTCTACTTGAAAGGTGCTAAAATGGATGAAGCATATAAATCGAAATATGATAGTTCCTAAGGATACGTCAGTCACAGTTTTGCAAACAATTTTAGCGCCGACGATTCTTGTATTTGTAGTTTACAAGCAGTAAAATTCAGAAACGCGTAAATTTCATAAAGTTAAAATTATTTATGCCGGGAAGAATTCCACATCCTGTTTCGGCTGGCGCGTTTGGTGAAAAAATCGAGAATGTCGACAATAAGCTATTTTAGCAACTTACCAGATTTCTCAAGATGGCGAAAAAACATGATTTTTAAAATAATTTTTAAATATGTATTGGCACAGATGTCATATACGCACCACATTGGCGCGATTGCAAGAAAATACCAATTTCACGCCTCACATGGTAACCCGGTTATTGTTGTTTATTTATTAATAAAATGTTTATTCACTGTTATTATCGAAAACCTATCGCCAAACTATAAAATTAAATGCCAATAATGGATGACCATGAATGTCATATACAATGATATTAAATACAGTATATTGGTTTGAAACGCCATTAAGTGATTTTTTTTAAAAATTTTACTTACCCATCATACGTAGTATAGGGTAAGTCTTGCAATCGTTTTGAAAATCGAAAAATTTTTTTTGACGGATTTACACGTTTTAGATAGTGGAGATTCCGAAAAACATATTTCTAGAAAAAAATTTTTTGCCGTCCGTCTGTCTGTCTGTCTGTAAACGCTCTATCTCCCGAACAAATTGAGATAGAGACTTGAAATTTTGTATGTAGTTAGTATGTAAGAATGGGACGAACCCTATTTAATATCAGCAATCTCGATTATCCGGAACTATTTTTTTCGGACTCTCGAAAAATTCGTTCTGATGAAAGGTATATAAAAATTTTCGAATTTTTTTTGTTCTAAGGAATGGACGTAAAAGGCAATAAAATAACACACATTTTGCATATAGAACGAAGTCGATCGGATTATTAGTTGTCGAGATATTTGTAATCTTGTTTTCCACATTCTTCGATTTTTCATGACCCTGTATTTCATTCAAATTTCAATTCAAAAGTATATTTTAATTGGAAATGAGACGCTTAATCCGACGCAGTTAATTGTTAGTTGATAGAATTATTATTTTTGGAGTTATAAGGATGTTTCTTTTACGCAGTTCGGTACTACTTGAGTAGTTTGGCGTTTTATATAATTTGTTGAAATTGGTACATCAGCAGTTCTTTAATATAGCATTACTATGTATATTAACAATATTTAAATGTTTGTTTATGAATTCCCAGGTAAAAAAATCAGCAAAAAACCTTTAAAAAAAAAGTTCAGGTAAATTACCGGTATTTGGAACTAAGGTTTTTTAAAGGTAAAAAACCCGCAATTTCCCTGAAAAACAATATTCAGGTATTTTACAGGTATTTGGAACTAAGGTTTCTTGAAGGTAAAAAACCCGCAATTTCCCTGAAAAACAATATTCAGGTATTTTACAGGTATTTGGAACTAAGGTTTCTTGAAGGTAAAAAACCTGAAATTTCCCTGTATATGTGTGAAAACAAAGATTTAAATTTCAAATTTCTTAATTGCACTCAAAATAAACAATAACCCCTCCTCCCCCCAATTTAGAAGTCGTAGGTATAGGAACTCAGCGGAAAAGAATAAATATTAATTAATTAATGAGATAATTAGAAATTAGTGTTTTACGGCTGGATGGATAGTACGGTGAGTACGGCGTAATCAAGCCGACCTCCGATAAAAACAAAAATGCCGTACTAAAAAAAAATTTTTAATTTTAAAGAAAATTAATTAAAATCGTTAATTTTATGTAATAATTAGTCAATTTCCCAGTTTTTATCTAAAAATTCGAAAAAAAATATTTTTGCGAAAAAATGAAAAAAAAAAGTCGAAAAATATTCTAAGTTTAGAAATTAAAACATTAAAAATGGAGAAAATAGTTAAAGTTTTTTATATAAATGCATATAATTACAATATATAAATATAATTACAATATATATTTACGGGTACATTTGAGGCCAGTGTATTGTCTTGAAGTTTTTTAATCTTGAGATTTTTTTCAAAGTTCAGAAATTCCACGTGGTCGCTACGGGGCTGAATTGCTGCCGGCAGGGGTGAACGAGACGCTATCTTGTGGATATATATCTTAATACTTATCCCCATTAGGCTGAACTTAGCGTTATTTAGCTCGAATTCGAGCACGTGGTTCTAGATTAATTTGGAAGAAATAATAATAAAGCTTTAATTAATGCGAGAATTTTTATGAGAAAATTTTTATAAACTAATCTTGATTGAAAATTAGACTATGGAGATGATTTTTACATGATTTGAGAATTTTTAATTAAGAGTTTAAGCAATTAAATTCTTAGAATTGTGGAACTTAGTATCTGTAAACGCCGATAGAATTAACTGGCAAAGGGATGTGATAATTAATTACTTATAATTTAATTAATAATTGTCCTAAAAACATGCAACTTACCTCAAAATGTAGCTGAGATATTAACGCATCTGAATCAACAGAATGTTCCTGTCCCGCGGGCCGTGGGTCGCGCCTATTCTTGTATTTTGAAGAGCATTTCTGGGACACGTCCTCACGTAACAAAACGAAGGCTTGAACTAAGAAATTGTAAATATTCACTAAGTCATTAAATCACTAAAGGCAAATTGAAGGCTATACTTTTCTTCAAAATACCTGAAGTACACTTATCAAAAATTAGGCAAGTCACTGAAGGTAAATTGAAGGCTATATTTTCCTTCAAAATACCTGAAGTATACTTATCAAAAATCAGCTAAGTCACTAACGGTAAATTGAAAGCCATTAACTTGCTGATAAAAGCCTCTATACAACCTTTAAAAATCTGTGCATTTTGTTCAGTTTTCAATTTCCTTCAAAATACCTGAAGTGACCTTCAAAATACCCGATTAGTAATTTGGAGGTCAGATAAATGCCTGTATAAAATCTTTTGATTAACAGTAAATTCCCTCAAATAAACCTGCGCTTTTAATTTGCCTTCAAAATCCCTGTAAAATCTTATTTTTTCTAAAGGTTTTTTGCTGATTTTTTTACCTGGGTTACCATGCATTGTATAAATAGTTTTCACATGTTTTATTTTCATATACATATCCATGATGGGTAAGTATTACGGTGGCCCCCAACGACCAGGGTCGGACTGGGTCATTGTAAAGGGCGCAGACCTTGAATTTTTGGAGGGCGCACTTTTTTTTTTAACGAAACTCATTATTTTATCATCTTATAGGAAGCCAATAATATTCATTAATAACAAACAGACTGTAAGAATATGTAATAGAGCTTCGCTAATCTGAATTGGGACCGGTGCCTATTTTGATTACAAAAATTGGGAAAATCCGAAATTTCGATTTAAAAAAATGTTAGTTATAAGTACTCAGTAGCACAGTAAAAATCTTTTAGTCCGTCATCCGATGGTTCGGCTTGCTGGATAAACCGGCACAACTCTCGGAAAAAAAATAGTATTCCTTCACTGAAAAAAAAAAAAAAAAAAAAAAAAAAAAAAACTGGGTTGCAAGATCTCTGCGTAGAGTACTGTTCTCAAAATAATACAGTAGTATTCCCAAGGTAGTCAATCAAAAATGGTTCAAAACAATGCAGATCCTTAATAACATTGATATAATGTATCGTTTTGATATAATGTATACATTAGCTAAGATGTTTTGATTGTTAATGTTATTAAGGATCTGCCTTTTTTTTTTTCTTTTTCTTTTTTTCTTTTTTTTTTTTTTTTTTTTTTTTTTTTTTACAGTTTTGTTTAATTATTTGATATTTATAATAATACAGTGAAACCTCCAAATAAGGGACACCTATGGGACCGGAACTTTTGTCCCTTAAATAGAGGTGTCCCTTATTCGGAGTTTTTTGCATTATTTTTAATTAATAGTTCAGTAGGACATAAAAATAACAAAGCATTAAAGGGGAAATTTAAATGTATCTGAAGTGCATAAATTATGTTAATGAGACAAAAGGAAGGCAAGAGAATTAATTAATTAAAAATTTCAATTCATTACTAAATCATTAAATGATTTATAGAATTATTGATTTATATTTTTATGCAAACAGTATGCATGCAAAATGTATAAAACCATTTTACTTGAAGTAATCAGTCAAAAGGGATTGTTTTGGAAATTGCAATTTTTCAATACAAATCTTTCAAATGTTTATTTACCATACTTATAAATTTTAGTTCTTCATTATCAGCAGTATTTACAAAAATAAATAAATAAAAAACAAATAAATAAAAATAATAAATAAATAAAAATAAAAATAAATTTAAAAAGAAGTAATTAACTGATTTGCGTATTTTAAGGGAACGAATATCTAAATTGTTCTGCTCAGCAATGAGAAAACATTAGGACACGTTTACAAATTCCTTTTTTAAAGGAAAAGTATAAAATTGGAACATTTGACTATGGAAGTGATTTGGATTTGAACTGTGTTTTTAATTTTTTTGTAAATTAATTACCTATTGAGACATAAGCGATTTTGATCACGTGACAAAGGCATTTTTCTACCCTTTCTTGAGTAGTTACATTTCTTTCACGTCGAAATTCAGTTCAAATCGTCTACTTTGACAATATTTTTTGAAAGATCAATTGTATTCGCAAAAAATAGAAAAATTGATCGACTGCATATTTTCAGAACAATGACTTATGCTAGTTTCAAGCATTTCCGAATAAAAATAAATTAAAACTTATGTCTTAGAAGTTGCCTTATTTTAATTTGAAAACAGCGTAAAAGCATCTGTAAAGTTTTTTATGTTACAATTTTATTTTACTTTTCATTTTCAGAATCATCCTCACAATTTTCAGCATTGCTTTCAATATGGATATGCACTGATATCGAATCAGAATGGTGGGTAAATAAATAATTGTTAATTGAATCATATGCCTCTGTATTAAAATGACTGTCTGTCTGTTTGATAAGTTTACAAAAATCTGTATTTTCATTTTCATCACAGACTACTTCATTATCTGAAATGCAAAAACTAGTCCCTTTGATCTCATTTTCAAGTGTCCCTTAAATCGAGTGTCCCTTATTCAGAGGTAAATACATTACACGTCCTATACCGAGGGACTGGGACCGGAGGTTTTGCCCCTTAAATAGAGGTGTCCCTTATTCGGAGTGTCCCTTATTTGGAGGTTTCACTGTATAATGGAATTGAGAATGAGAAATTATGTAACAACCCATTACAAATTAAACAAGTTGGAAATTGCACGTGAAGCGTAGCAAATGAGGTGCGTTCATGCGATAACGAAGTTTTAAAAATATTAATCTCATAAAATTGTAAATAATTACAATTAAAATGCGCACCAAACAATGTCCTCCCTTTACCATTATGCAATGGAATACTTTTGTGTGGCCTTGTAAATCAATAACAAATTTTCTTTGCACCACAAATTATGCAAAATGTATATTATAATGTGTACTTTATAGATGCATATCAATTTTATTACGTTCGAATGAGTGTAACACCATTAAAATGCATTTGAAACATTTTTCCCCATTAACCGTAATGTAACGGAATACTTTTGATTGTCCCTGTAATTGAACTATGCATCCGATTTTGATAAAATTTGAAATAACTCGACAAAATTATGTAATAATTACGTATTTAAAATTTCAAACGATTAAAATGCATTTGAAACTTTTTTCCCCATTTACCGTAATGTAACGGAATTCTCTTGATTGTCCCTGTAATTGGTCTATGCATCCGATTTTCATAAAATTTGAAATGACTCGACAAAATTATGTAATAATTATGTATTTTAAATTTCAAACGATTCAGTTGGGTGGTTTTTGCGTTGTTACATGCGGACGGACAGACAGAACGACAACAATAGGTGCTACGTATTTACATAATTACGAACGCACCTAAAAATCGGGAATCTATAAATAGCTCATTCACCGCGTCTACAAGGAGGGGAGGGAAGGGGGAACGAGAAACCATTTATAATTTCAAATGGTTTCAAATGGAAATCAAATTATAAATAGCATAATCATTTAATAGCTGAAACAATTATATAGCTTAATCATTTTATAAATTAGGATCGATTCGAAAATCCATTAATTTAGTTCGATCAAATGAAAGTATAAATTTCTGATTAGAAGGGGGAAGCATGTAAATTATATAAAAACAATCGTCGGAATAGCAAAGTAAATTATATATCAAATTCCGATGTAACGAACAAAATAACTTTTAAAACAATGGCAAATCTAAAGGGGGGGGGGGGGTGATTGCCACCCCCCCTTGAGCCCAATAAAGGGTCTGAAAAACGATATTAGATGCCCCCACGGAAAAAGGATTGGACTTAAACTCGAGACCATATCTACATGTGTAGATTTGTTCAAGCATTGCCGACGACCGACAGTCCGGCGCCTACGAAAAAAGGCGGGAATAATGAATTTATCTTTAGTTCGATTTTTGTTTGTGGCAGAGATTATTTTGCAATTGGATCGTTTATTGTTATTATTATTTAGACATCTAACGCGAAAAGAATATTTTCTTTTGATTTTATTTTGCGGTTACCGAATAATTAAAATTTTTAGTGTATGCAACGTATACAGGTCGTAATCGCTTTTCATATGGAAATAACTGTAGTAATTATCATTTCTTTTGGGATCTTTGCTGATGCCATAGCGGTAAGTAAATGTATTTACCATATTCTTGCGATCGAGTAGCGTTTCCCCTGTTTCTTAAAAAGTGTCGAACTTTAAAAAATTTAATTTGAGGTTATTTTCTGGGTCATGCTATAACGAAGGCTTGTTATGAAGAATGAAATGGTTATAGTTAAAAATGTGCATTTTTTACAGAAAATTTAAAAATGTTGTCCGATTTAAGAAATAATAGACAGCGTTTTCTACAGGTTCCATGCATTTATTCATGAAACACACTTGATTAACATGTCCATTGTCCATATTTTCTTACTAAAACAGACAAAATATGCAAATAAACAATCCTTTTATGCGTAAAGTATATTTTTATTTTATACCAAACTGTTCTTTTGATAATATTAAATTTAATTTTTCGTTTAACAGCCTTTTTTTTAATATAAAAATAGCTTTAAAATTACAATTACTTTTGGAAAATTTTTTATAAGTATTATGCAATTTTTTCTACTGTATAATTTAATTATCGGGCTTTTGCTCTTGAAGCCGCAAAATAGTTCCGACTCAGGCGGGACCGTGCTGTGAAATAAGAGCCCGAATTTATCTCTAGTCCGCACTGACCAAAATTTCCCTGGTCGGGGTTCGGCTCGGAATAAAAGTTAAATTTCGGTTCGTGTCCGACCCAGCCTAGACGTATGCACGTGCCCGGACCTGGCCGAGTCGGCGAAATGGTTCCGAATTTACTAACGGGCCAGCAAAATTAGAATAATTTTTCGAACAGGCCGGGCCAATAAACAAAACAAACGGGCCGAGCCGGTAAAAAAATTGAAGGGCCATATGGGCCAAGCCCATAAAAAAAAAGAAAAAAAAATTAGCAGGTTCATTGCTTTTTATAAACAGGAATGTTAAAACATGAGCTATTTTCAATTATATGGGTTTAATGAGAGTAAGTATAAATGTGCGTCACCAGCCGATACTAGTTTGGCAACATCAATACAGAAATGTAACTTTTACAGTGTAGAGATCAGCATTGGAGAATTATATTGAGTGTAACCCGGGTTTAATATTTGTTTTAGCAGGCTCGTACTGGCCCGAGATCAGGCTTGCATTGTTTTTCTACATATAGATGAGCCGGGCTGGAACTAGATTTAATTGTTCTGAAGTTGCTTAGGACAGACAATGCGCAGCGCCGTGCGAAAGGGGGGGGGGGGGCGAAGGATGCGGTCGGCCCGGGCGCGGAAATTTAGGGAGCGCCAAATGCCAAATTTATGCTACTAGAGTAATTTTTGGCCTGTTACAAGAAAAAGTTGGGTCAGGGGGGAGGGGCACATTTTGCTTTGCTCCGGGAGCAGTTTTCTCTTCACACGTCAAATGATTGCGGATTTTTCTACCTTCTCATTCTGTCGCTTCCAGAAATTCTATTCAAAACGATAATTTTCACAGTATTTTCTTAAACTGCTTATCAAAAAATGGATAATGCCATAGTTTCTGAATAAAAACGCCTGCTAATACTGTTAATGCGATCCACAACATAAACATTAGTTAACCCGACCAGCAGCAAGAAAAGGAAGTTAACCTGACCCAAACCCGACCCACAGCAAAAACTAGAAGTCAACCGGACCCAGACCCGACCCGCAGCAAAAAATAAAAGCAACATGACCCGCAATGAAAATCTTAGCCCCGACCCACGCATTAAAGTCGAATCTCCAAATTTCTAAAATCGCCCCCCCCCCCCCTTGAGGACTCTCCAGATCCGCCCTTGTTTTAAAACCTTTGGAATAGATTTTTATACGTAAAAACTATTCGTACAAAATCAAATATTCCGCTGTAGACAATATTCCGCCGTATACAGAGTTTATTGTATAATAAAAATCATAACGGGGAACTTGAAAATCATTTTTATGTCAGATTTATATCCGTCTTATGCAGAGTAGAAAAAAAACCGATTTAGAAAAAAATTTATAAACGGGATAGAATAGAATGGAAGAGATATAAAGAGAACATTCAAAGGTCGCCGTAGCCCCCTGGGTGCGGTGCGGTGTTGATCAGCCCTACTTTACCATATACAGCACAGAGCGAAAGGGGCGATCGCCCCGGACGCGGTTATTCAATAGGGCGCCAAATTTATACTAACGACTTCATTTTTTGGCCTGCTACAAGAAAAAGTTGGCAGAGGGGGGGGGGGCGCCAAATTGACCAGGGCGCAGTTTTCTCTTCGCACGGCCATGACCATATCCATATCCATGACCATGAAAATCCGTGACAGACGCAACGTTTTGATTGTTACATTTAATATACAATATTAAAACAGTTTTGTTTTCATATTAAAATAAAATTTTTAACAAAAAAAAAAGTTTGAATTACCTTTTTTTGAAGAGACTATTCTTTCTAAAATTGTATATATATATATTTAATAACTAAAATACTTTTAATAAGAACACTTATGTTTTATAAATTAAAATCAAAACATTAAACTTTACGGAAACACAAAGCTCCCGTTTTTGAAATGGATGATTTTACTGCAAACTAAATAATAATAATAATAAATGAAATCGAAGCGAAATTGATGATCTTTGGTGCCAGACAGTCTGCATGTTCGTTGCCGCTATTGGTAACATATAAAATATACTTTAGATTATAAAAGATTTTGATTGTATGTTGCCCTGAACAAAGAAACTGTCGAGAATAAATAAACAATACAATTATTTTACTTTGCAAAGGGAATAAATTCTTTTTATTGGTTTTTTAATGCTTACAAAATTGTTTTTTTTTTTTAAAGATATATAAAAAATATTTTTAACCATGTTGTAGTTATTCTAGTATTTGTCATATCTTTATTTTTTTTTATTTTATTTATTTATTTTTTATTTTTTGTCTTTTTTAAATTATTAACTTCACGTAGATGAGGGCGCATATTTACTTGCAGGGGCGTAGCTTGAAATTTTTATTGGGGGGGGGGGAGCCAAAATTTGGCGCCTTTTAATGTTTTGCCACCCTTGAATTATTTGCACATTTTTTAGGAAAGGGGGGGGGGTAGTTATTCTACTTTTTATCTTTAGTTATTTATTCATGGCAATGGCATCTATTTAGGTGATATAAGTGATGCAGCCATGATTAAATTTCCATTTCAAGCGTGCGTGCAGATGTGCTGATAAAATATCTCTCCCAGCTCTTGTTTTTTCAAGGTCTAAAAAGACAATGTAGAATGTTTGAAGATAATCCGAATCCTGGATCCTTAAATTCATTTTCTTGACATGATAAGGACAATTATATTTGGAAGAAAAATAAAAATACAGAACACAAAGTTAATTGCAATAGAGTTATAGTGGTTTCAAAGCCGCAGCTTCCGCCCGAAACTTACTGGTCAATATAATTGAATTTAGCCTTCAATTTTTTCTGGTGAGATCCTCCGAGATCGGGCCCACTAATATCACTCCCACCAATGTGGTGGGAGTGATAGTAAAAAAGGAACTATGTAAAAAAGAAATGTTAAATCTCTGGATGAACATTCGACCCTTTTTTCAAGGAAGTAACGGTGGTCTATGTACCAACTATACTGAATATTCCAGTTTCTGTAAAATGGAATAACATGTTTTCCCTTTTATAATCTTAGTTCCCCAGTAAATACAGATAAGTAAAAAATAATCTGTATTGTACTGCAATTATAACACAAAATTTCAAAGTAGTTATTTTTTTCTAATGTGCATTTTTTAAATCGGTTGCACGATTATTCTATTAATTATACAGTACATTAACGAATACTTTTTTCCTGTCACTTTTTAACATTAAAAGACAGTCGTTCAAAATAAATTTCTCTCTTTTGACAATGGCTACTTTAAAAGCAAAAATCAATTATTTTCAAATCCCTTTATCCAATCACTTGAAAAAAAAACTTTTTTAACCCCTTAAGCAACATGTGCAATTTAGCAATAGTATGCTAAATACCGGATATCATTAAATTTCGTCAAAAGTAATTTATCACAATAGCAATTAGCGACGCAAAAAACTCAGATGCATAGAATATTTCAATCTGATTTAAAATAAAGACATATACACATATATTTTGGAATTTCATATAGAAGAGTTCACTTTGCACGACGGTACATCGTGATGTTTATAGAGTTCATTGAAAACTGTTATTTTTCAGATAAATAAAATTTAAGCTGTAATGTCCACCGCAAGGCAGAAAAAAGACCCATCAGAAGAGTGACAATAACTTGAAATGTATATGTACAACTGATAAAATATAACAAAATTATATTTAGGAATCATATTATAAAACAAAAATAGAGCAAAAAAGAAAAAAAATCTATTGCTCAGTTAAAAATATTTTTGATTTTTTTTTTTTTTTTTTTTTTTTTTTTTTAACCACATGATCAGAAACCCTTGCAAGAATGAAACCAGTACCACTTGATTATAAACAATGCATTTTTAACTATAATTTTACAATTTTAAATACAGTGTTTTATAAAATAAAATCTGTGAAAATGCAATATGTGGATACCAAAAACCTAAATAATAATAATAATAATAAATCATGTAAAACTGAATATTTGTTTGGTTCCATTCGATTGCATCTTACTATGTTCGATTGCTTTTTCGAAAAACATTTGTAAGTAAAGGTGTATTCCGATCCAAACTTCTTATTTTCGCATTTAATTTTGAATTCATTTTTGCTCTCAAATTCATCAGACTGACAGATTCTCTTATTCAGAAATTATACAAGGTGCCGTAAATCTCGATATTTTGATAAAGGCAAAAAACAGTGTGAAAAATGCTGTCAAAGTGGGCGTTGTGAACCGAATTTTCCGAAGCGGAAGACCTGGAGACGAAAAAAAGAACCATGCTGAAGCAATGATTGTTTATCAATCAAATTCTAATAAATGGAGCGAAAAATAAGATCATACGGCACCTTGTGCATCTCTTCGAAACTCACTACAGCAAGTTTCATGTTTCTATTTTTAAAAATGAGTTTGAAATTCTATCAGAAAATTTCGAGGTGTTGAAGGTAGAAAATCATGTTTTCGAGTACACCCTTAAACATATATTTCTTTCAAATTTGGGGGAAAGCTTCATTCCTGCCCAGTGCCCAGTCCTGGGTTAAAACTACACTGTAAAAAAAAATCTGAAAAAGTTTCCGGTAGGAAACGGGAAATTAGTTGCCCTTTTCGATACGGAAACTTTTCCGAATCAATACGGTATAAAATCCGAAGAAAAGGGAAGTTTTCCCTTTCTGCCAGGAAAGTTTTCCTACTTGATTCGGAAACTATTATTTAAACACAGAATTAATTCCAGTTTCTTATGAAAATCTTTCCTTGTCTATAAATAAAAGTTTCTGTGGAGACAGAAAGAATTCCTTTTCAAAACGGAAAGTTTTTCGGATCAATCAGTAAACTTATCTGTAATAACAGAATATATTTCTGTAAAATAAGGAAAACTTTCCATTCGTACAAAGAAATTTCTCGGTAGATCGGTAGAATATATAGAAAGTATTCCTTTTTAAATTGGAAACTTTTCCGAATCAATACTTAAACTTTTCTCTCATGATAGAATATATTCCTATAAATTAAGGAAAACTTTCCCGTTACACTAGGAATAGTTTCGGTAGAACGGAAGTATAGATGGAAATCTTTCTTTATTAAAACGAAAACTTTTCCGCATCGTTTATTAAACTAATCTTGAAAAAAGTAAAAATTCCCCTGTAGAGCAAAAACTTTTTCTTTTCTTTACGGAAATGTATTTTTTTAATCGGAAAATATTCTAGTATAATAAAGAAACTTTTTTTATGAGGAGTGGATTACATAAGACTGCATAAAAATCGTTTTCTCTTTTAGATGCACAAAAAAAACTTAATGCTTTTTAAGAATCTAAATTTTTACTGAACATATTCTGAAACCTTTTATGAGTCTGGTAACTTTTAGTGTATTAAAGATTTAAAATTATGCTTAATAAATATTTCTTATTAAGTTAAATGTCGAATAATTTTAAATCTTTAATTCACTAAAAGTTACCAGACTCATAAAAGGTTTCAGAATATATTCAGTAAAAATTTAGATTCTTAAAAAGCATAGTTTTTTGAGCATCTAAAAGAGAAAACGATTTTTATGCAGTCTTATATAATCCGAGAAGGACTAACTCTGTTAGAAATTTGCAACAAGCAGTCCGGCAATTTGATCCTTTTTACAGAAAAAAGTTCCATAACCGTAATTTAACTTTATACTTATCACAATATGATCAAAATAGAGTTTAATTACTGTTGTTTAATTGTCTTTTGTAAAAACGGTCAAATTTCATGAGTAGTTTATTACAAGCTTTCAACAGTGTAAAAACATTGTACAGAAGAAATTTTCACTCGATTCGTTTCTTTTGATTTCCTTTTATCTCACTTTTAATGCTATGAAATACAAGGTGATTAAAAATAAATACCCCATCTCAATTTTACATTGATATAACAGAAAATAGTACACGTTTTTCATCGGAAATAAAAAATAGTAGTTGAAAGTTTAAATTTAATTGACTTGAAATTTCCAATTTAAACACAAGTCACACCTAATAGGCTGAAAATGTGTGGGATGAGATTGTACGGTCTCGATACCATTCGTGTTTCTGGAGGGTGTCGAACACTTATAATTGTGTTGAATTTAAACTTCCAACTGTTATCTTTTATTTCGGTTGAAAAACAAAAGATTGTACTTTCTTTTTTTGACAAACTTGCAAAGTTTGGATATTCATTTATAATCAACCTGTATTTTTAATACATATACACACAATCGTAATTACAAATAAATGACAAACAAAACCTAATATTTTAAATCTTTTGAGACAATAAAATATTGGTACATTTTGCATTAGAATGGTCCAATTTGTCAATGTGACAAAATAAAATTTCAATATGATAATACAAGTATAAGAAGAATCAGTTTAATTTAAATATAACTATTTTATTTAGGACATAAGGATTTTTATACATAAATTGTTAGTGCTTTTTTAATTTGTTTTAAAAAATATATATTTATGCTAAAATGTATTTTAATTTATGATTATAAGTAATTGTATAAAGAAGAATAATTAATTCAAGTGATACATTAAACATTTTCTAAAAAAGTTTACAAACATAATTACAAATACATTAGTGAAACGGATTTTATGTACGTAAAACGCATAATCTGCATTTTTTTTTCTTTTTGTAATTCTGAATGAGTGTATATGTATCATGAATATAATATATATATATATATATATATATATATATATATATTCAAATAAGAAAAAAGGAAATCAAAATCGTGTCCAAAACAAACCTTTTCATCTCTGGCATGTTCTTACTTGCCTAAAAATACAAAATAAGTTTTGTGCACCTATCGATATTTTTTCACTTTTTTTGGTAAATTTTATTCCAACATTCCAAATGGGAAGTCACTTGATCGCAAGTAGTTTAAAGATTATGAAGAAAATTTAGAACTCCAAATGTTAAATTAATTTGTAATTGATTCTAAATAGATTGCAATTTGGATAGTTTTTTCAGTGCAATTCAAAAACCACTAGACAGAATAATTAGTAACTCAGGATTTATAAAAGATAGATTACAATTAATATATATATAAATGTATATATATATATATAATCTCATTGCTAGTTCTATTTTTAGAGGAAAAAAAACCCAGCATTTTTTAAATAAATCGCGGAAAAAAATAGTAATATGAAGAATTTAAACCTGCAAATTTGTAACAGAAATAGATTTCTAGAAACTTGAAATATGCACATTCCAAGTAAGTAGTGTATGAGTTATGCTTATACGAGGGGGAGTCCGCAAATAAGTTTCCCCTGGTGTCTGTGGATAGAGGTGTGCATGAAAGTCAAACAATATAAATAGACATGAAAGATACGACACAACTTTATTTGTTAACATAAGTACCAAGCACGTTGAGACATTTGTCGTACCGCTTGATAAGCTGCAAAATACCCACCAGAATAACATCAGGACTTTGCAAACAGACAAGCCATTAAACGTTTCTTCCGTATATGAAACCCAGAGTTTTTCCTCGATCGCTTTTTGAAGCTTATCAAACGGTATGACAAATGTCTGAATGTACTTGGTAATTATGAAAAAATAAATATGTCTTATATTTAATGTCACATTCTATTTTTTGACTTTCATACACAACTCTGACCACAGTCGACATGGCAAACTTATTTTCAGACTCCCCCTCGTATAATTATTCAAATTGCAGTTCGTTTTACATTGATTACAGATAAATGTAACATTAGTAATTGCAAATGTGCATATCCTAATCTACTAAACAGAGTGACTTCCTGCTTCTATGGTATCGTAGAGAGCATTTATATAGAAGGCCAAATATGATGGCATAGTTAGGTGTATATATCGAAAATTTTGACGTTTGTCACAATTTCAGAATAAATATGACTTTCTTTTTCACCATTGAATGAAAAAAGACAATTCCCGGAAGAATGGGAATTTCAATTTTTCTCCTTCATATTCCAAGAGCCGACCACACAAAACCCTACGTCATCGAGCACCAGAAAAAATCCTTTAGTTTATGGTAGAGTAGTCATAGGGGAATCTAATGATCCATGTCTGCCGGACGTTAAGTGGCGCATAAGCCAAAAATTGATACCACTAGTGGTTGACTCGTAGGTTTAGCATTGTGTTTGTCCTACAGTCCAAAATATAAAAACATAGAAAACTGAGTGCAGGAAAACACAATGCTAAGTCTACGAGTATAGCGCTAGTGGTATTAATTTTCGACTTATACACCACTTCGCAACCGGCAGACACGGATGATTAGATTCCTCTATTATTACTCTTCCATAAAATAAAGGATTTTTACTTGTGCTCGACAACATACGGTTTTTTGCGGTCGGTTCTTGTATTGTCATGCTTTATTGAAATTTCAAATCGGTGCATTTTTTAATTTAATTTTCAACTTACTGAAACAAGTTAGGTTATAAATGGTAAAATTGAAATCTTATTATAAAACCTTTGGTTTTTAAATTTTGAGAATTTTTTAATACAGTCACCTTGGATTTAAATAATTTTTAACGTCCTAAAGAATGATAATGTCAAAGGAGAGGATGTTTAGACCTTTAGATGTCTGACATACATATTCGCTCTTTTTGTGTACTTGCCTCCAGTTGTTTGTATTTTAGCAGACAAAGAAGTCACTTTATGGAATAAATTATTTTGTGGTAACAAACATTTTCGTTAATGAAAATGATTTAAATAAAATTCTGAACTTTTTCATTTCAGTTCTATAAATCATCTTAACTTATATTTTCTGAATTTGCATCATAATTTTAATACATATCTGTTTTAGATGAGAATTTTTTCATGTAATAAAGTGAAATTTAATTACACATGTTAAACATACAAATACAAATGTTATTAAAATAGAATAACACTGATGCAGTTGAAAGAAACAAATCTTCAATTGTTAATTTTTAATTAACTAACCTCTAAAATGAACGTAAATGCACTTGATTATAATTTAATTTAAAAAGCTGAACACAAAAAATGCTTTTTTGCATAAAATTTAATTAACAATCTATGCATGACCAATTAACTTATATGCAAGAATTAAGATTAAAATTTATTTGCTGCACGGTAAATCTAAGTTAAACGCTTACATGTCTTCATCAAAACATATGCGATTATTATTATTATTATTATTATTATTTCAAAACATGCTTCACACATGTTTTTTTTTTTTTTTTTTTATCTCTGTGTGATTTTTTAGTTTAAAAAAATCATATTTCCTAAGTATGTTATGCAAATTATAATACTTTGAAATTCACAAAAAATTTCATCATTGAAGCTTTTTTATCACTAATGTTCTAAAATAAGACTTGATTATTTATAAAATTTATACATCCAATTATGTAAATGAGAAAATACATTAGACTTCCCCTAAATCCAATAGTTATATAGAGCCCTTTGCAAATTTATCAAAATGCTATACCATTTCAAATTAAAAAATTCCGTAATGAGCAGAATTGCAAAGATGAGCAATTAATTTTTACACCATTTTTTATTTGCAAATTCTTGCATCTGATTAACACTTTTCGGCACGGATTAAAATGAGAAATTATCAGCTGTCACCCAAATTTAAAAACGATTTTTTTTCTTTCTTTTAGAAATTAAGAATTCCTTAACTTAATCTTTCATTGCAAAAGCAAAACTTTGTTCAAATATTATTGGTGCCGTTTGCAAGTTTGGAATTAAAATTAGGTGCCCCGGACTGGGCACACTGTGCCGGAAAGGGTTAAATATAATTACAATATTAAAAATAATGAGTGGAACACAGAATTAAGAGAAAGAATAGAGATTCAGAATGCCGTAAAAACAGTTAGCCATGCGAAGTAGATTATCGCTCAAATTTTAATGCCCTCATTTGGTCCAAACAAAACAAACATTTTGAAAAGGCACTGGATTCCTTGATTTGTGCATTTCTCTAAATTCAAAAGTGTCCTTATTATGCTTAAACATTTTAAACGATAATAATTCCTAACGATAAAAACAAAAACAAAGAAATACTAGTTCGAATTGACAGACGCATCAAAACACATAGATGCATTCAGCCAAATGTGACGAATTTTATGGTTACTTTCTTGATGTCACATCCAGCCACCATACGTCATCTAAATTATTTTTCTTTCCCCTGTGAAATGAAAGAATATATGAATATATGATTTTTCTACCCTCTTTTGAATCTATTAGGATCACATTAATTTCTTCCATGCTAATATCTACTGCATTTTATCCTTAAAATGCACACAATTTTATTTTAGAATATGGATAATTTTACAGAGGGTAGAAAGTTAAAATACATTATTGCTAATTTCAAACAAACTTTAAACAGCTTTTCTTTTAAAAGCAGAATTTTGTTTATATAAAAATATATACATGTTTATTTCTAAATAAACCAAAAAAAATTAATAGCAAGGAAAAATATTAATCATTTTTACTATATTAAAGATTGCTAAAATTATTGTGTAGAACAACTTTCTAAAGACTCAGTTTAATCTTGCATTCAATTATGTTTTTCATTTTATTAAAGCAGCATAGTCCTTATTAAGAGAAAACATATTCTCCACAATAATAATAAGTATTGTTCATTTTCTAGTCAGTTTTTTATTTTTGAATTTTCAGTTTTATTAATTATTCATGATAAAAAAAAAGGTTAAGATTAATAGGCAAGGAAAAATATTAATCATTTTTACTATATTAAAGATTGCTAAAATTATTGTGTAGAACAACTTTCTAAAGACTCAGTTTAATCTTGCATTCAATTATGTTTTTCATTTTATTAAAGCAGCATAGTCCTTATTAAGAGAAAACATATTCTCCACAATAATAATAAGTATTGTTCATTTTCTAGTCAGTTTTTTATTTTTGAATTTTCAGTTTTATTAATTATTCATGATAAAAAAAAAGGTTAAGATTAATAGGCAAGGAAAAATATTAATCATTTTTACTATATTAAAGATTGCTAAAATTATTGTGTAGAACAACTTTCTAAAGACTCAGTTTAATCTTGCATTCAATTATGTTTTTCATTTTATTAAAGCAGCATAGTCCTTATTAAGAGAAAACATATTCTCCACAATAATAATAAGTATTGTTCATTTTCTAGTCAGTTTTTTATTTTTGAATTTTCAGTTTTATTAATTATTCATGATAAAAAAAAAGGTTAAGATTAATAGGCAAGCAGAAATTGAAATTTTTATTAAAATGCCTCAACACATTAAGAAATATGTACATACAGAAATGGTTAAACATTTTCAATCAGTAAAGAGGTTTTGATGAAAATTCTCTTCCATCAATAATTTTAAGATTTATAAAATTAAAATTTTTATAAAATCATTCGCTGGAATGCATAGAACAATCCTGTGACTAAGGCTTCCGTACAGCAACATCTAAAAAAACAATAAAAAGTTAATTTTAAATTGCAGTGCAATACCATGTTCTTTATATAACAAAATAGTATATTTTTTTAACCATTAATTTTTTTTTTTCATGAAACACCAGGAAAAATGAAAATATATACACAAAACTGAATACAAACTGCATTGTTAAATTAGTGGGGAAGGGAAGTACATAATATGAAAGAGTGGTCAAATGATCGTCCAATGATATATCAGATCTAGAGATCAGAAAAAGTTATAAAAGTGTACTTGAAAAACATAAAACTCAAATCGAGTTCCGAGTGGAATGACACTTATCACCTTGCGTTTCATTTACGAAGAATAAAACTATTTACTTAAAAGCTGCAATACGATTTTATTGAAATTTTCCCGTTATAAAATTAACTGGTTTTTAAAACTTAAAAACCAAAAGATGTTAAAAATCATTTGTAAAAATAGGAAAGGCTCCTAAAATCTTTCAATCGCTAACGCATATTTTAAAGCTAAAGATCTCAGGGGCTTTTTCCTGTTTTTACAAATAATTAACATCTTTTGGTTTTTAAGTTTTAAAGACCAACAGTTAATCATACAATGGGAAAATTTTAATAAAATCGTATTGAACCTTTGTAGTACATAGTTTTATTTTTAGTACGTTACAAAAGTATCCTTTGAGGGAAAGGTAAATTTAGGAGAACAGGAGGCTCATAACATAAAATTGTGATAAAATAGCTATCGAATAATATGTTTCATGAAGGAGTCGGAAAAAGTTTTCCCGGGGGGGGGGGGATAAATTGTGGCAATGAGAAAGTGGCCAAAGGGCTCTCCGTCGCCAGTGAAATATCACCTGGCTCTTACGGAGGTCAGGACTTAACTGTGAAATAAAATAAATGGAGAAAGCGCCTAAAAAACAAAGAGGATCAAAATAAAAGTGGTAATTTATTAATAATTTACTTGTTACAGGTATTCATAGATACATAGTTATATAGAAAGACACATAATTTCTGTTACGGCTTCACCACAGTCTTGTATATCGCGTCTCCATGGCGCATTCTTTTGTACTTTAGGTTTGCCGTTTTGGCAACATTGGAATATCGTTTTGTTATTGTTTTGTTTTCGGCGATCTTAGCGGACCTATGGTATGTTTCGCTAGATCTGTATTCTTTATTCGAAATGTAAATAACGTGTAAATAATTTGTATATAAACAATTTTTAAGTAATTAGTAGTATTAATTGAACCAGCGACCTAATGAGTGCATTAAATGTACTCGCAACATTCGACAGTTCGTTCCATTGGTCCGCTCGCCGGTAGGACTTTCGTTTTTAATTCGAACTTCTTCTCCTTGTTCTATTTGAATTAAAATGGCTTCGTTAATTAGCTTGAATAGAAGTAGAGGCTCTTTAAAAGCCCAATTAACAAGATTAGAAAATTCTGTAAAAGAAAACACCGATGAATTGTCTAGAATTCAAATTGAAACAAAAATCAAGAATCTTCAAAAACTGTCAACAAACATTGATGTACTTCGTCGTGATTACTATATAACAGCACCAGAAGATCATGATTTATCAGAAATTGAAGCTTCATTCGTCGAAATGGAAGAACGAGTAGAACAGCTAGAGGTAAGTTTCAATCAATTATTATATTCTAATAAAAAAGAAACAAAAAATTCTGAATTAAGGATAAGTAACTGTAAAATTAAACTTCCTGACATATCTCTTCCGCTATTTAGTGGCAAATATGAAGATTGGAATATGTTTAAAATAGAGTTTAATAATATTGTTACGAATAATGAAGAATTGACTGATGTTCAAAAATTACATTATTTGCATTCCGCTCTAAGAAATGAGGCTAAATTATTAGAAACTCCAGATGATACATTTGATTCGTTATTTAAAGCGTTAGAAAATAGATTTGAAAATAAACGAATAGTTGTCAATATACATTTAAAGGCTGTGCTAGATTTTGAAAAAATCACACATGAATCATCTAAAGAATTAAGGCGTTTATTAGATGTTATAAACAAAAATATCAGGGCTCTAAATAATTTAGGATTTGAGAGAAATAACCTCTCTGACACTTTGTTTACAACTATAATTTTAGAAAAAGTAGATAAGGAAACAAGAAAACAATTTGAACTGTCAATAAACATCTCTGAAGTTCCTAGTTTTGACAATTTAATGGACTTTTTAGAAAAAAGAAGCCAATCGCTCGAAAGCATAAATAGAAGCAATTTAGCTAGACCAAAAATTTCTAGTGAAATAAAATCAAAATCCCTTTTAGTAAATACAAGTTCTGAAAAACAGTGTATTATTTGTGACTCATTTCATCCCCTATATAAATGTAACAAATTCTTAAATATGAATTTTGGTGAAAGATTTTCTATCGTTAAAAAAAATAAACTTTGTCTCATATGCTTTAACAAATCACATTTAGCAGCTAACTGTGTTTCGAAACATTTATGTAAACATTGCAAATCCCCTCACAACACTTTATTACATAGAGATAAAGAAATCGGTTCCAATAAAGAAACTCATTTCCAAAAACCAGGTGTTGATCAGACAGTACGTCGCCCAGAATCAAGTCCGACGCCTTCAGTCTCACAAAATCTTTCTAATTGCTTATTCGCTTCAAATAAAACTGTTATCTTGTCAACTGCAGTTATTGACATAAAAACGAATAAAGGAAATTTTATCCAGGCAAGAACTCTCTTAGATTCTTGTAGCCAAATAAATTGTGTGTCGCTTGAATTTGCAAAGAAATTGGGTATAAAGAAATCAAAGGTTTTTGCTCCAATATCGGGTTTGAATAACACGACCACAACATTAAATTATAAAATTAAAACTGTGATTTCAAATAAAAATAGAGATTTCACAAGGGAACTGGAATTTCTTGTAGTGCCAAAAATTACAGAAATAACCCCACTTACACCTATTCGTATAGAAATTGCTGATATTCCTACAAATATCCAGTTAGCAGATGCTGAATTTTATATCCCTGGGAGGATAGACCTGTTGCTCGGCGCGCAATGTTTCTTCGATTTATTAAAATCTGGTAAAATTCGCAGCTCATCTCAAAATTTATTATTTCAAGAAACAGTGTTCGGATATGTTGCTAGCGGTGTCGTGAATAATTCCTCAGATGATTCCCAATATTGTGGTTTATTAACCAATGAAAAAATAGACGAATCCTTAAGAAAATTTTGGGAAATCGAAAATATTAATGATTCTAGTTCTTTACTTAGTAATGAAGAGAAATTTTGCGAAAATCATTTTGAAATGACTCATTATCGAACTTCTAATGGTCAGTATGTTGTTAGCATGCCTATGGAGGATGCTACACTCTTAGGAGAATCCAAAAAACTAGCCGAAAAAAGGCTCAATCAAGTTTGGCACCGATTAGATAGGGATTCGAACTTGCAACCTCTCTATTCGGAATTTATGGAAGAATACAAAAACTTAAATCATATGGAATTAGTAGAAGAATCAAAACCCGTAAAGGACCTTTATTATATACCACATCATGGGGTCTACAGACCAGAAAAAAGTACAACACGCTTGCGAGTCGTTTTTAACGCTTCAACGCCAACGACATCTGGTTTGTCATTGAATGACATTCTTTTAAAAGGAAAAATTCCTCAACAAGAATTATTCTTAATTATGATACGTTTCCGAAAACATCGATATGCATTCACAGCGGATGTCGAAAAAATGTATAGAATGGTATTAATTGACCCATCCCAACGAGAGTTCCTTAGAATCTTGTGGAAGGACAATATTAACGCGCCTGTAAAAACTTACAAACTTAATACAGTTACTTATGGGACATCTAATGCTCCTTATTTAGCAACTCGTGCTCTTAAACAATTAGCTCTTGATGAGCAACCAAACTTACCTCTAGCATCGTCAGTCGTTTTAAAAGATTTTTATGTAGACGACCTTCTTTCGGGGGAATCGACTCTCGAAAGGGCGAAAATTTTAAAGTCCCAATTGATTGAACTTTTGAAGTGTGGAAATATGAAATTGCACAAATGGTGTGCAAACCACCGAGAATTACTTGAACCTAATACTATGGCTGCCACCGAATATAATTTCGATGATCAAACAGATTGTAGTTCAGTAAAAACTTTGGGTGTTCTCTGGGAACCTTTAAGTGACTGTTTTCTGTATAAATTAAAGATTCATAACAAGGAATTGTATAGCAAACGAGATGTTCTCTCTTTGATTTCAAAAATCTTCGACCCACTCGGATTAATTGGCCCTGTAGTAACAAGGGCTAAGATCTTCATGCAGAAAACGTGGCTAGCTAAGATAGATTGGAATGAGCCACTACCAGATTCCATAGCAAAAGAATGGAGTGATTTTGTTTCCACTCTTGCAGAATTAGAAAATTTGAAAATTCCTAGATTTGTTTTTCGTGAAGAGCGCATAGTCGTACATGGCTTCGCAGATGCCTCCTCTTTGGCATATGGAGCCGCCATATACATCCAGTATATACCAACTGAAGGTTCTCCTGATGCACATTTACTCTGTAGCAAGTCTAGAGTATCCCCCATAAAAACAGTGACAATCCCTCGTCTTGAACTGTGCTCATGTCTTCTCTTAGCAAAATTAATGCATAAAGTTGTACCGTCACTTGACATTCCAATAGAAACTGTTCTTCTCTGGAGTGACTCCACAATATCACTGGCATGGATTAGAAAATCTCCCCACCAATTGAAAACATTTGTGAGTAATAGAGTGGCTGCTATAGAAGACCTCACGGACTCTTATCAGTGGCAACACGTATCATCGGAAAATAATCCTGCTGACGTCCTATCTCGAGGTCTAGATGCTAAAGAACTGATCAACTGCAAATTTTGGTTTAGTGGACCAAATTTTCTTCGAGACAGAATTAAATATGCAGAAGATTATCCAGTAAAACTGGAAAACAACATTGACTATAACTCAGAATTTCGAACTGAAAATAACAGTAACTTTTCACTTAGAACTGAAAACTGTTTTCATAATTGTTTATTCTCTTTAACTAATAATTTTTTGAAATTAATCCGTATTACTAGTTATATTTTTAGATTTCTAAATAATTGTCGAAAGGGTAAGGAAAAAAACTGTGGTGCCTTATCTGCAAGTGAATTGAAAGTTGGAGAAATTTTCCTGATTAAACAGGTACAGTATTCAGCCTTCTCTGAAGAGCTTAAGTATATGAAAAACCAGAGGAGCCTTTCAGGTAACAGTAAACTCAAATTTCTAAATCCTTATATAGATTCCGATAATTTAATTAGAGTTGGAGGTCGTTTAGACAATTCCAGTCTGACCTATGAGAGGAAACACCCTATAGTGTTACCACATGATCATAAAATAAGTGAAATGATTTTTGAATATTTTCATTCCAAATTTTTCCATTTAGGGCCACAATCTTTGTTACATCATGTCCGGCAAAAATATTGGGTAATAAATGGGCGATCCTTGGCTCGTAAAATAGTTCACAAATGTGTAACGTGCTTTAAAAACAAACCAATAGGGGCAAATCAAATTATGGGAAATTTGCCAGCTGAACGAGTAAATCCTAGCCCGCCATTTCAAAAATGTTCTGTTGACTTTTGTGGACCCTTTATGATTAAGTATAAAAATCAGAGAAAGGGGATATATAATAAAATTTACGTCGCGATTTTTGTTTGTCTTGCCACAAAGGCAATCCATTTAGATATAGTAACAGATTTAAAATCTGAATCATTCATTGCCACACTGAAACGATTTTTCGCTAGAAGAGGTAAAAGCTCAACCATAATGTCGGATAATGGGACTACTTTTGTAGGTACAAATAAAGAGTTAAAGAAATTACATGCTCTTGTATGCAAACCCGATGAAGCTTTGTCAAATTTTTTGGCTTCCGAGGCTGTCGATTGGAAATTCATCCCTCCTCGTGCACCCAATTTTGGTGGATTATGGGAGGCTGGGGTGAAATCCTTTAAACATCATCTCAAAAGAACTTTGGGCAATTCTCGAGTCACGCTCGAAGAATTTTGGACATTAATCACCGAAATCGAAGGGGTTCTAAATTCTCGTCCCTTAGTACCTTTGTCATCAGATCCAAATGAAATTGAAGTCTTGACCCCTGCCCATTTTTTGGTAGGTCGACCCATAACTTCAATTCCTGAACCAAATTTGACCAAAATTAATGATAATAAATTATCATATTGGCAAAAATTAACAAAAATGACCCAAATTTTGTGGAAAAAATGGAACACTGAATATTTAGTTAATTTACAGCAACGGAATAGGTGGTATATTGAGAAGGACAACCTAAAAGAAGGGTGTATGGTTATCCTAAAGGAGGACAATTTACCTCCTGGCAAATGGGCATTAGGTCGTGTCATTAAAGTAACATATGGATCTGACAAAAAAGTCAGAGTTTTAGATATAAAAACATCAACAGGTATAGTTACGAGGTGTGTCTCTAAAGTTTGCCCACTTCCTTTAGAGAATTAATGAATTCTGTTATTTTGAAAGATTTAAATAATTATATTATAGTTACCATTATTGTATTTGTATTGAACTGTTTATTATGTATAGCAATTTCATTGAGATTTAAAAATATTTCAATTCTTAGCTTCATAATTTGTGTAGCTTAACTGTATAACATAAGTGTAAATTTACGTGTCTTCGTCTGTATATATTCTTGATTAACTATTATTAACTTGCTAAATTTATTAGATTGTTACATTTATTGAGTGTTAATTTGATAACTATCTTGCATACTATTCAAGTGTAATTATTGTTTGTATTAGAACTTATCTATTTTGCATTTTGGTAAACTTATATTAAGTAATACATTAAGTAATAATATTGAAGAAGTACAATGTATTTTATCGAAAATACTGTATTATTGATTGTAGAATTGAAATTTCTATTATTTGCAATTGTTTGTTGTTATATTTAGTATTATTGTTGAATGTTGGCACATATCAACGGGGGCCGGTATGTTACGGCTTCACCACAGTCTTGTATATCGCGTCTCCATGGCGCATTCTTTTGTACTTTAGGTTTGCCGTTTTGGCAACATTGGAATATCGTTTTGTTATTGTTTTGTTTTCGGCGATCTTAGCGGACCTATGGTGTGTTTCGCTAGATCTGTATTCTTTATTCGAAATGTAAATAACGTGTAAATAATTTGTATATAAACAATTTTTAAGTAATTAATAGTATTAATTGAACCAGCGACCAAATGAGTGCATTAAATGTACTCGCAACATTCGACAGTTCGTTCCAATTTCCACTTAATAAAGAAAATAAGAAGTTACCTATAGCAGCCATTCGGAGGGAAGCAATTCCTGCAAATTTCGATACGTTTGCACGGATCATGATTCTTAGATACCAAAACTACATCCAGTTAAAATGTTGAATTTATATAAATATTTATAACCCTTTATTTGTCATAAGATAATATTTCCATTTATAAGGTAAAATATTGGTAAACTATACCTGTAAAATATGGGCCGTTATTTATTTTGATAAATAGTATTTACCAGAGGGCCCAATCAAAAACACACGCCTAAAATTATATGTATTATACAAATTGCTACGATTTTAAAAATGTGTTCGTCCCCTCTCCAACCTCTCTTTGGAAATTTTTTTTCTAAATAAAATTTATCGGGTTGTGCCCAGTATGTGACAGCTTGATAGGGCTACAATATGAGAAACTTTGAAAATTAGGGCTACATTTCACAGATCATTGGGGGCTGTGCAAATATAACATTATCAACTTTTTGGTAATTTTGGACCCACTCCCCGCCTTCGAAATCATGTTATCATCCCTCGAAAGCCCCTCTCCCCTGCTAATAACATCGTTATCAAAGTGTAAAATTTTTTGATTTCTAGAATTTTTCTTTTATTAGAAATGATATACAAAACTGGTTACATTTAAATTTTGCATACTTATATGATTCAAATGAAGATCAGATAATAAAATATCATTTTGCATATGAAAAAGCTTCATATTATATAATACTTAAAGGAAATAGTTATTATTTAAAAGTATTTTATAATAGCTTTTTGTTATATAATACATTCAACAATAATGAGTAACAATAATTCAACAATAAGGCCTGCTGCACTTGCCCAAACCGGAGGAGGGGTGAGGGGCAGATAGAAATTCTTATCAGCAAAACAAGTGAGCAACATTCCTTCTCTTTTCCTTTTGTTTATTTGTAAACACAAGCTTCATTTCAAATGTGCTTCACCTGTGGTTTCTCAAAGCGTGAATACACTATATGGCCAAAGGTGACCGGCCACTCAGGGCCTGTTTACCGAATAGGCCCATGAAGCCCGTGCTTACCCACTGAAACACAAAAGGGCCCCCAAATACTTTTCAAAGCTAAATAAATAATAAAAAAAATTAATCAGAATTTTAAAAATATATATTTTTCTTCATACGAAAATGTTTTTTTTCCCCTAAGAGTGCAGTAATTAGTGAATCAAAATAATTTTGAGATTCAAATATTCTCAACTGTAGTTCTACATTGGTAAATGACAAAATTAACTGGTACAAATTAGTTAAAATAATAATTAATAGGTAATAATTAATTAAAATATTCTTTCATATGGGTATAGATAGTTTTAATTTAGTATTAATAGTTTTATATTCACTCAAAGTTTTTATTTTAAACTTTCAAATTATTTAAGCATACAAAAAATGGATTTAATAAATAATAATAAAAAAAACATGGTTGAGTAATAGGGGGGCCCCTGTGTGACGTCGGGCTTCCCCTGCTTCTAAGTCTTAAGCGGGCCCTGCGGCCACTTGCGATTTTTGACGTTTGTTAAATATCTAGAAAAAAAAACAGGAGAAAATATTCTGAAACTCCAGGTGTGTAAACAGGAGGTCATGTATCTCCGTGAAGATATTTTCTCGAAATCCTTTAAGGGATCGCCAATAAATTATAAAAGAACGAGGATCTTTTGGATAACTTTGTCAAAACTAACGTAACTAAAGCGTTCACACTGTAGATTATGATTAAGTGGCGTACTTTAATAAACTGTTTTCATTTTTATGAGGACAGCAAGTATATTGGAAGAAAAATTAAGATTTTTATAAAAACAGTCCCAAATTTCGACAAGTTTATTATTACCTTATAATTTACAGAGTTCTTAATATAAAAAATTGTTCTTTTGAGAAAATATGACAAATAAAATTAAACAAAAAACCCTGTATTTAGAATTAAAAAATAATTAAAGTTGTATGAAAAATAAATAGGTTTATTAAATAATGTTTCACTACTCATGTGTGAACGCAATCAAAATATGATTTGCATAATATGTTAGCTAAATGCATGTAGCAACTTTTTGAAAAGTCTTGAAAACATAGTTAGGAAATTCTAAATATTATCATCGATAGAATAAGCTCAAAATCTGTTATTCCCCAAATTTAACAAAAAAGATTTGGGGCTCTTTCCATATATCCATAGATTAGTGTCAATATAGCATACACAATATTGCACGTACCACTCTGTTTGGACACAACCCCTCATCTTTTTGTTTCATTTTGAAAAGAATGGATTTTGAGCTTATTTTATCGACCATAATTTTCAGACTTTTCAAGCTATGTTTTTGAGATTTTCACAAAAGTTGCTCTATACATTTAGCTAACGCATTATGCAAATTACTTTTTGATTGCATTCACGCATTCCCAGTGAAACATTCAGTAAAACTACTCATTTTTCATACAATTTTTATTATTTTTTAATTCTGATTACAGAGTATTATGTACAGTAATATTTCTCATATGTTCTGTAAAGAACATTTTTTTTTTTACATTAAGAACTTTACAAATCTTAAAACTTAAATAATAAATTAATAAATTAAAACTTTGGCAAAATTTGGGGCTGTTTTCATAAAAAACTTAATTTCTCTTCGAGTATACTTGCTATTCTCAGAAAAAATGAATACAGTTTATTACAATAAGCTACTTAATGATAATCTGTAGTTCAAACGCTTTTGCCACCTTAGTTTTGACAGAGATCCCAAAGTTCTTTTTCCTCCATTCTCTTTCAATTAGCTGACGGTCCTTTATGGGATTTCAAGAAAAAATCTTCGCGTAAATATGACCTGTACTGATTTTCTTTTTACGTATCTGAAATTTTATACCAATTTTTTGTGTATTTTTCTAGATATTTAACAAAACGTCTAAAATTGCAAGTGGCCGGTCATCTTTGACCATATAGTGTATATATACATACACATATGAAGAAGAATAGGAATGTGAAACGTTGGGGTATTCCATATTTTAGAATTAAATAATTTTATAAAATTTAGTGATTTTAATTATAACACAGTATTTTCATAAAAATAAACAGTAGGTTTAAAAAAAAATGTAGTCAGATGTGCAATCCCAAAAGTTTCTTCTATCTTATGCATATTAATACTTACTGAAAAATACAGCATAGCAACGCCACCGATTAGGTGGTTTAAACAAAAATCTACTCAGCAACAACGTATGTCAACTTATTACTGAATCTGAAGTTTGCTGAAAATCCAGACATTAGTTTTTGAGATAGATCTATTGCAAAATCTAAAAAATAAATCTGCAAAACAGCGCTATGTGTTGGGTAATGTACACCAAAACTAATCAGGATATATTTTTTTCAGTTACTAATTGAATCTGAAGTTTGATGAAAATCCATGCATTAGTTTTTGAGATACATTTATTGTGAAATCGTGAAAAATGTAGCATAGCAGCGCTATCTGTAGGGCGATTTACACCAAAAACTAAACAACGCTGCCAGGGAGTAATTGAATCTGAAGTATTTGAAAATTTCGTGCATTAGTTCTTGAGATAGAGCTATTGTGATGATCAGAAATAATGCACCATGATAGCTCCACCTGTTGAGCGATTTGCACCAAAACGTAATCAGCTCCATTGTATATCAAGTACTAATTAAATATAAAGTTTTATGAAAATACATGCACTGGTTTTTGAGATACGGCTATTGTAGAAATTGTAAGTAATGCAGCATAACAGTGCCAATTGTTGAGAGATACGCTCAAAAAACTAATCAAATCTAGTTTATATCAAGGTTTGACATAATCTAAAGTTTTGTGAAATTCCGTACATTAGTTCTTGAGATAGTGCTAATGCAATAAACACCAATAAAGCACCATGGCAACGCGACCTATTGAACGATTTGCACCAAAACGTAATCAAGACCATGTTATATCAAGTACTAACTAAATCTAAAGTTTTATGAAAATCCATGCTCTAGTTCTTGAGATATGGTTACTGTGGAAATTGTGAATAAAGCAGAATAGCAGCACTACTTGTTGAGCGTAGCTAAACTAACCAGATCTAGTTTATATAAAGGTGTAACAGAATCAGGGCCGTAGCTAAGGGGGCTATGGGCGGCTCAGCCCCCCCCCCTAAAATATTTTGAGCCCCCCCTGGAAAAGATTTCAAGGTCATTAAATGAATCTCTGTTCCGAAAATTCAAATGAAATTCTGTTTAAAAATCTAATCTAGTTTTGAAACATTTTCACAGTTTTACAGAATTACAAAATGGTATCTAAAATAAGTGTTTTAACATTCCCTCATCCTATTTGTATATATTAAGCTGACATGACGTTTAATTTTGCACCAGTTATATACTCAAAATTTCCATCATCATATACTTTTCTTAATATAAAATGATGTTATTACAACAGTTTAATAAGAAACATAGTGCATACAGTGTGAATATGCATTAATTTATCTTTCTGCGTCAGAGAGAGAGAAAAAAAAGTTATCCCCCCCTACAGTCTCTTAAGCCTCCCCCCCCCTCCCCTATTGTTCACATCTAGCTACGGCTCTGAACAGAATCAAAAGTTTTGTGAAATTTCGCGCGTTAATTCTTGAGATAGAGTGCACACAAAATTTTTCTCACAGACAGACAGACATTTTGTAAAAACATGTTTTTGGTATTCTCTGATCACTAAAACGTGTAAACCCGTCGAAAACCGGATTTCGGAAATTTTCACCAATTCAATACTTTCCTCTTGTAAAGATGGAAGAAAGTAAAAACTAGTCGTTGGGGGCCACCGTAATACTTACTCCTAATGGATATCTATACTAATAAAATAACAAATCGCTCTGTCAAACTTCGCACGTACGAGGTTCATTTTTTTTTTTTTTTTTTTTTTTGTGAAGATTGTCCAAGTCCTTTCCTAATGTATCTGACCCTCAGAATTTAAAAATTCTAACAATTAGTTGAGAAATTAATTAAAATCCCCAAATTGGAAGAAAGGAAAAGTACTGATAATTCAATAAGAGAATTGATTTTTATCAAACCACAGATTATTTCTTCGAAAACTCAAAGAAAAGGAAAAGGGTTAATGTAAATACAGGGTTGCCATGGCGATGAATGTACTAGGCCTTTTTAATAAAGGGCTGTATTTTAAGTTCTTCTGGGCCTAAAAACTCAAAAAATAAACAGCTACATGCAGAAAAAATTCCCCTTTCAGAAATTCTAAAAATTATTTTCATACTCCTGTAAATAGTTGAAAAATCCGTTAAAGTCCATTTATAAAATTTCATTTTATTTCCATTCAAAGTAACACAATTTCGATAAATCTTTTTGAACGAGAGCAGGTGTTTTGGAATGCTGACACCTGGACGTCAGATAGTAGTGACATTTTTAGACGACCTGTAAATATTTTCGGATGTTAAATTTATAAATGAAATTTTTATCAATTCAGATAAAGAATTTTTCGCTGATTTTAAATATGTAAATTTCTTCGCAATCGCTCAATTACAACCTTATATATTAATTATTAATTCGTTATTTGGATGACTTGCTCTATTTAAAAAAAAAAGTTTTTCGAAACCACAAATGATTTTTATATTATGATTCTTTCTTACGCTGCCGAATTTTTAAAACTGCACCATTTAGAGATTTTAAAGTTATGCATCGGGCAATATCTTTAAACTCTGTTTAATAATATCTAAATTTATAAGAATCCATTTTTTTTTTTAAAATAAAAAAGTCGATTTAAAAAAAATAATTAAAATTAAAAAACAAAAAACCTCACAAAACCTTTTGGAGCTTTCAGGTAAATATTATAACATAAACTAAATATTTTAAAGAGTATCGAACATCAAATATAGGGCTAGAGGATTTTTTAGAGGCAGCGGTCAAATATTTAAAATGATATCGTTTTCTACTATTTCAAATGCGGGCTTTTCACTAAGCACTGAGATAAATATTACTTATTAAATATAAAACTTGCAGATAGTTTAAAACACATAATATAGATTTTAAAGAGTAGGGGACGTCAAATTATGTGCAGGAGAGAAGGGGGGGCAATTATTATTTTAGGGAGAGCGTGATCAATTATTTAAAACCGTACCGTTTTAGATGCGAATTTTTCAGAGCTCTGGGATAAATAATACTTAGTTAATATGAAATTTTAAAAGTGTACTTACCCCTATTTTCGAATAATAATTTCATCAAATATCTTTCTTAAGTTTACAAACAGTTTTGCTAAGAAAAGACTTCGCTCCCTGGTTCTGGAATATAAAACTAAAAGATTCCAGACCTCCCCCCCCCCCTTTTTTTTTTTGCCGGGTGTGCGAAGCACTTCTGCTAAACGGTACCGTAGGCAGCCAGCATTCGTTTCGCCATTTTTTTTCCTTTGAGATTTTGTAGTATAAATTTCAGATTTAATTAAGAATATTATTACGGGCCCGGGCAACGCCGGGTGGCTCAGCTAGTAAATAATATAATATATGAAAATAAAACATGTGTAAATTATTTATAAAATGTATTGCAATTCCAAATAACAAATTTAAACGTATATTTAAATATTTTTAATATACATAGTAATGCTCTATAATTAATTACTGATGAACACATTTCGACAAATTATATAAAACGCCAACTTACTCAAGTAGTACCGAATTGCATAAAAGAAACATCCTTATAACTCCAAAAATTTTAATCATATTAACTAACAGTTTACTGCGTCGGATTAAACGTCTCATTCCCAATTAAAATGTATCTTTAAATTGAAATTTGAATAAAATACAAGGCCATGAAAAATCGAAGAACGTGGAAAACAGGATTACAAATATCTCGGCAACTAATTATCCGATAGCCTTCATTATTGCCTTTTATGTCCACTTCTTAAAATAACAAATTTCGAAAATTTTTATATACCTTTCATCAGAACGAATTTTTCGAGAGTCCGAAACAGAGCTGTAGCCAGTAGTGAACAATAGGGGGGGGGGGGGGGGCTCAAGAGAATGTAGTGGGGGCTCATAATTTTTTTTCTCTCCCTCTGCCCCAGAAAGATAAATTAGTGGATATTCACAATGTTAGGTGCTATGTTTATTATTAAATTGTTTGTAATAACTTCATTTTATGCTAAGAAAAACATATGCTGATGAAAAATTTGAGTGTATAACTAGTATATTAAACATCATGTTCGCTTCGTATGTGCAAATACGATAAATGAGTGTTGAAATACTTATTTTAGATACAATTTAGCAATTTTGCAAAACTGTGAAAAGGTCCTCAAAACTAAATAAGATTTTTGAATAGCACGTCCTTGGAATTTTCGGTACAGAAATTCATTTAGTGGCCTTGGAATCTTTTTCAGGGGGGGGGGGATCAAAATATTTCAGGGGGGCTGAGCCGCCCATAGCAAACCCTTAGCTATGGCCCTGGTCCGAAAAAAATAGTTCCAGATAATCGAGGTCACTGATATTAAATAGGCATTGCCCCATTCTTACATACTAACTACATACAAAATTTCAAGTCTGTCTCGATTTGTTCGGGAGATGGAGCGTTTAAAGACAGACAGACGGACGTACGGCAATTTTTTTTCTAAAAATATGTTTTTCGGAATCTCCAGTGTCTAAAACGTGTAAATTCGTAAAAAAAAAAAAAAAAAAAAAAAATCGATTTTCAAAACTATTGCAAGATTTACCCTATACTACGTATGATGGGTAAGTAAAAGATAAACATATTATTTTGTACCAAAATATCATGTTACAATTAAAAAGAGATAATTTTGAGTTAATTAAAAATGATATCGATATCAAAAGACAACCCCTCTCTCCCCCTAAAAATATCTTAGGATATCATATATCACCCCCCCCCCGTTCCCTAAAATGATAACATTATATTTGCATACCGCCTTGTCATGTCCATTTCTTTCTTTATCTCGTTCCTCGCTAAACCTTTCTCGCTTTCTATCATTTTTTTAAATTTTGCAATCAAACACCCAATACTAAGAATATAAACAAAAATTTCTACATATACCCAAATATAAACATGGAGTTAATAATATGCAAAGTAATTAAAGTACATAAATATTAGTACTTACCAATTCAGAAGAAAGCAGCTGGATTTAGAAAATAAAAACTTCCATCTTCAACAAAATGGAGACGGTTCATGCAAGCACAATTAAAAACAACCTTCTTCTGTTCTGTTTTCTGTTAAAACACGTGATACCTTCTTTAATCACACGTCGCTGGGCCTGCGCAGAACATTCAACGAATACTAGATTCCGTAATTCGGAAAACTATCTGATTCAAATAGTTTATCTTTCTGATGCTAAGAAATTTTTCCATAACCTTTAAGATTCTTTTTCTGATCGTTCGTTTTCCGTATCGTAATGGAAACTTTTCCTTTAGGAAGAAGATAATGGTTGATTTTTTTTTACAGTGTAGGTCGATTATTAATAATGTAAAAATTTCAGAAATCACCAAAAAATAGCTATCTGTTTAGGAAATAAATAATAAAAATCATTAAAACTCAAATTTACCGGAAAACTGAGAATGCTATTCGATTTTTTTCCTATAATAGCAATGATTGATAATAAATGAACTCACAATTGCGTCAGAAATTTAAACATTGTACTTTAAGAACTAGCTTTATTAAAGGAAAATATGTAAATTTTTTACCTTCAACTGCATCATCGTTTTTCATCCACTTTTTCATAAATTTGCACCATTTCTTCGCTTCATAACTTCTTTTTCTCTTTTGTTCCTGGTTTTTTATTTTTATGTTTTATTTCAGTCATTTTTTATTTTTATGTTTTATTTCAGTCATCATTCATGACTGAATTTCTTCTCTCTAGACGACTACAAAAGACAGCTTTTTTTTTTTCTTCTTTCTTTTCTTTTTTTTTTTAATTGAACGAAAAAAATCGCTAGTTTTGAAAAGTCGCGTTATTAGCTTCAGTACAATCTGACAACACTAGACACTGGACAACAAAGATGTCTGTAGGTGACGCCCGGAAATTATCTAACCTCACACAAGGAAGGACATAAGAGGGGAGTTAAAATAGTTAAGGTCAAATGACCCTGTCGAGGACCACCAACCTTGAATTGGAATAAGGGGAGAGCTTTTCTCCGAAAAATCACATTACATGTAGTGATCGAACAATGTCCATTTCCGGAATGTGTTCTTGTTTTCGCACTGAGGATAGCGCCTGGTAGTAATCTAAAAATGTCTCAAATGTAATGGATTGCCTATATTTTTTTGAAACCATAATTTATTTTCTTATAAATTTACAATAATATTAATTCAAAATCACGTTACTGTATTTCATTATTTTTTTCTTCTTCCTTTTTTGTGTTTGTGTGTGTGTGTAAAAAATAATCTAAGAATGCCACATTAATAATAAAAATTTTAGGTGCCAAACGGCGCCTTTAAACCTTCCATGGCGCCCTTTTTGAAACCCTCTTTTTTAGGTGCCTGACTGCACCTCTAAACCTTCTGTGGCGCCCTACTACTGAAACATATTATAGTGTTGGAAATGTATTAAAAAACTATGCCTTATAGCGCATTACTGCTTTGCGCCACATAAGGATTTTGTTTAATATTGTTTTATCAAATCAGTTCTATATTCTATATCTATCAATAATTATAAGAAGGCAAGATAATCTTACCTTTCATTCTTCTGGTTCTTCAAAATATTCATTCTTCATGGCCTCCATTCTTTTGGAATCTTCGATTTCACGTCAGACTTTTATAACTTATTAATTAGTTAAACTTCGCTGAAATGTTAAACATTTGATTAATATGTGTTCTTAATGAACAATGGTGTCGAGGCGAGTTTTGAGTTGAATAATAATATTATATTGAACATATATTACATAGCTGCTTTTAGCAGCGCAAAATATACGTTTACATGACTTACATCCACAGAGAAAACTAAACAAACACTAAAAAATATTAGAATGTCAAAAAAGTTTTTCGAAAGTTCTTTTTCATTTGTTTTGTTTTTGGTCGTTGTCACGTGACTTCACTGCAGTAGAAAAGGAATAAGTGTCCTTGAATAAGATCAGTTTATTTCGTAGTTGAATTGTTCTGAAATAGGGAAAAAATAATTTCTTTTGCTTTTTTTTTTTGACGACAAAAAATGAAATCTTTGTGAATAGATCTATCTTGATTTTATTCAGCTGAAATAGTGATTAGTTTATTTCAACACCCTTCCTTAATCACTTCAGATGAATAACACTGTAGGTTCATAGATTCTCGATGTTTTACTAATTGAGTCTTTGGCAGGGGTTTTGTAAGCACGTCGGCTATCATATCTTCAGATGGGCAATATTCTAAATTTATTATTTTGTCTTCTTTAAGTTGTTTAATGGCGTGGAATTTTATATCAATATGCTTCGTATATTTCGAAAACTTTGTATTCTCTACCATTTTTATCGCACTCTGATTGTCTTCGAAAATTGTTATAGGTTCGTCTTGTTTCAAGTCTAAGTCGTTCAATAACTTCTCCAGCCAAATAATCTCTTGGGCTGCTGCGGCTGCTGAGATAAATTCAGCTTCTGCCGAAGAATACGCAATACAGTTCTGTTTCTTCGTGTACCAATTAATAGGTGTTTTTCCTAGAAAGAAAACATTTCCTGTTGTTGACTTCCTTGTTCTGGTGTAGCCTCCCCAATCAGAGTCTGCATAAGCTACCAATACTGGTTGGTCGTCTGTGCTGATTGTTAGTTTTAATTCTTTTGTACAGTTTAGATAGTTGACCACTCGCTTTGCTGCTTTCCAGTCCATCTCACGGGGCGTTTCACATCTTCTGCTGAGGATATTAACTGCGGCTGATATATCTGGACGTGTGTTAGTGGCTATGTATAACAAAGATCCAATGACTTTTCTAAAATTTGTATTGTTAGGCAGCAGATTTTGTTCGTCTTCTATTTTATAAAAGCCGGGGTCCATTGGAGTTCCTACGGGTTTAGCTTCTCGTAATCCTAGTTTATTTACCAGTTCTTCGATTTTTGACTTCTGGCTTAGAGTATATCCGTTTTCTGTTTTCTTTATTTCCGTACCCAGGAAATACGATATATGACCGAGATCTTTAAGCTCGTATTCTTCTTTAAGTAGTTTCACTACAATGTCAACAATTTTTTCGTCACCGGAGAGTAATATATCGTCAACATATATAATTATGTAAGTGTAATTTTCATTTTCTTTTCTGGTGAACAAGCAGGGATCAGCTATACTTTGATTAAAATTCAGTTTTTTTAAGGACTGTTCGATTCTTTTGTGCCAAGTTCTGGCTGCCTGTTTTAGGCCGTATATTGATTTTTTCAGTCTGCAGACTTTGTTTTCAGAATTCTTTTCTATGTAGCCTTCCGGCTGTTTCATATACACTTCTTCCTCGAGCTCACCATACAGAAAGGCGGTGTCAATATCTATGTGTCTAACATTTTGTTTGTGGTATGCGGCTGCTGCTAAAAATGCGCGAACTGTTGTTTGTGAGACGACAGGGGCAAATGTCTCATCATAATTTTCACCGTATTTTTGACTATAGCCCTTCGCTACTAGGCGTGCTTTATATTTTTGAACATTTCCGTGACTATCTAATTTCTTTTTAAATGTCCATTTTGATCCTATAATTTTTTTGTTTGGTGGAGGATCCACTAATTCCCATGTGTTATGTTTTTTTTAGCGAATTGATTTCCGCTTGTGTGGCTTTGAGCCAATTTTCTTTTTCATAGGGATTATCAATTTCCTGTATGTCATTCCAGCTAGTGGGTTCATTCGTTTGGTTATTGTTTACATAACAGACGTATCTGTCTGGTGGCACCCCCCTGTTTGATCTTTGCGATCTTCTAAGTTCAGTGGTGGGTTGTTTGGACGAGGTTGGTTCCTCGATTGTGTTGTTTATTTCTGCTTCGATGTAATTTTTATTATCATATGAATTTTCTGCATCTTTACTTTCTTTTAAGTTAATTTTGCTATTCTCTAGGAATTTTACGGTTCTTGCTATTACTATTTTGTTATCTTTAGTGTATACGCGGTATCCTTTTGAATTGTTATCATACCCTACGAATGTCCCTTCCTGTGCTCTATCGTCTAATTTTCCCCGATGTTGTTTGTTTACATATACGTATGCTTTGCAGCCGAATGTACGTAAATAGTGCAAATTTGGTTTGCGTTTAAACCAAAGCTCGTATGGAGTTTTATTCGTGGATCTTGTTGGTAAGCGATTTTGTAAATGATTTGCTGTATTAATTGCTTCTCCCCAAAATTTTTGCGGTAAATTGGCTTCGCGTAATAGACTTCTAGTCATGTCTAATAGTGATCTATTTTTCCTCTCAGCCACGCCGTTCTGGCTCGGACAATATGGCACAAATAGTTGGTGTTTTATACCTCTTTTTCTTAGGTAGTCATTTGTTTCTCTACTCATGTATTCTCCGCCATTATCGGATCTTATTGCTTTCGGATATGAACCGAATTGGTTTCGTACCATAGCTATATAGTCGATTAATTTATCGTGCACTTCGTCTTTATGACTTAATAAGTATATTACTGTAAACCTAGAGTAATCATCTATGAAGGTTACAAACATTGTTTTTCCGCCAATTGTGGGGGATCCTATGGATGTGCATACGTCTGTGTGCACTAGATCGAGTACTCTACCTGTTTTGTTTTTATATGTTGTTTTTGGATAAGGTGCATCGCTTATTTTTGTTTGTATGCATGTTTCGCATATTGTTTCATGACTACAATTATTTAGTTCTATTCCATAGGTTAAATTTTCTTTAATCATTTCCTTTATGGAATTGTAGTTTCTGTGACCTAGGCGTTTGTGCCACAATTCTATGCAATTTTTATTTTTGCATTCATGCGCAATGTTTACTGTGTTAGATTCCATATTCTCTAACAATTCAACCTCATATAGATTGTTTTTCATTTTTGCTTCCAAGTATATTTTCCCATTTCGGGATAGCGTGCATTTATCTTTATCAAAAACTAGTTTATAACCGTTCTTTGTTGCCTTACTTACTGAAATTAAATTAGATTCTAAATCAGGTACGTATAATACTTCCTTTAATGTAATTCTGTTTACACCTCCGTCGGATGTTTTTGTCATAAATGTGGTTTCTCCCACACCATGCGAATTTAACGATTTGCCGTTTGCAATAATAACAGTAGTTTTTTCGGTGTCGTTTAATTTAGTAAACAAGTCTTTATCGTTTAAAATATGTGTGGAAGAACCAGAATCAATAATCCATGTTTGTTTTCCAGTTTTCTCAATTAGAAAGGCTGCGTCGCTGCTTCGATCTGTTTTTAGTTGTGTTTTGTAATTTGGCTTATATTCTTGTTTACGATCATTAAATTCATTTTGGTTATACGATTGTTGATAACAGAGAGACGTTGTATTATTTTTGTTTTTGTATGTTTGTTGTTTTTGTGTGTTTGGGTGAGTTTGTCTATTTTTCAGATGCCAACATTCCCTGTAAGTATGACTTTTCAATTTACAGTACGTACAATATTTTTCCCTTTTGCTATTATCATTTGGGAACCTTTTTTGTGTTTTAAACGCTTTGGTAGAATTGTCACCCTGATCCACGTTTTCAACCCTTCTGTTATATTCATCTGTTAGCTTATTTATAATAAATTCTGGTGTTAAATCGGTTTCATCGCGAGCCTCAAGTGCTACAATCAATGTATTATAGCTTGGGGGTAACGAGCACAGCAATAATGCTGAAAGGTGCGAATCGTTAATAGTTTCCCCAATCGCTAATAGTTTATCTTTTAATTCTAAAATGTACGTTATGTGTTTAATTAAGTTACCATTTTCTGGCAGCCTTGCCCCATATAATTTCCTTAATAAATGCAATTTACTAGACAAATTCCCCCTTTCATGTATGGCTTTGAGCGCGTCCCAGGTCTGTCGGGCAGTATTTAGCCCTTTTACATGCACAATCTGAGAGTCTTCAATTGCAAGGTTTATAATTGCTCTTGCTTTATTATCCTTCTTTTGCCAATCTGTGGTAATCGGATTCGGTACTGTATCTGTTATTACCTCGAAAATTTCTTCTTTTATTAATAACATTTCTATTTTAAATTTCCATGTTGAGTAATTGTTTTGATTTAATTTTTCAATTAACTGAAATTCTTTCGATGCGGCCACAATGGATCTTACTTATCAACTTATAAATATTTAATATCGTAATTCGATGAGAAATTGTTTTTATTTTTCTTTATATTGTATAAGAGATTTTCTCTGTTTATTTTTATTCATTCAAATATAACGAACATATCACTTGTTATGTTTACTCTTTCAATTTCAACTCATATATATCATATATTTTCAATAACGTTGAGAAAAGAAGAACAAATATATTTTTTCACAATAATTATATGCATTAGTAATGATACGATTTATTTTTATGAGGCCATTTTTATTTATTTATATCATATTATATTATAACCTTATGTGTTAATTTCAGTCTCATAATCGATTTGTTGGAAATGTATTAGAAAAATTATGCCTTATAGCGCACATAAGCACTGTAAAACATTTGCGTAAGCTTGCCATCATTTATGTGTGTAACGTTCCTCAAATTCTGGAGAAAGTTATTCTGTTATTTTAAAAAACACACAAAACCAGAGGATATTTTCACAGAGGTTCGTGGAACTTTCCACTTGAAGCATGACGTATGATGTAGTACTCCAAGCGCATGCTCTGTGGTAAATGTCGACATAGGCGACATGAGGAATTGAGAAGGAAAACATTAAACATGTGATCAACATCAACATCTTCCGGCACTATTTACAAGAAAGCGAAATATGAAGTAAGTTGTCATTTTCTTAATATTTTATTGATAAAATTTTGAGTATTTCTAATATATAAGTTGCTTTAATCTAAAATTTTGAAACCAGTGTCCATTACTGAAATGCTTATTTAACTAATTTCCAGTAATGAACATCCAATGATCCAATGTAGACATTACTAAAAATATTTTAGTAAGTTCATAGTATATAAAATCTTCTCACTTATTTGGAAAAATCTGAAAGTAATTATTTTTAAATTATATTTAAAAAAACTCATTACTGTAGGAGTGAGTGGAAAGAGTAGGACAGCGGGAGGGATGGGACAGTAGGAGGAATGGGACAGTAGATTTTTCTCTTTATGTATATACTAAACATTTCATCAATCAAACGTAACACGATAGCCCAAGCAATCATAACCAAATCTTCAATTGAAAAAAAAAAATGATCAGTATAAACTTGCAGTCGTATAACGGAAAAGATTTATTCAAGAATCAAAAATAAATTCGATTAATATAATTTATATGCTTTTCGTAAATAAATGACTTGTATATGCATAGATATAATAGTTTCCTTATTTATAGAACAATATACTGTACATTATCCATAATTTAAAATAAGCTTAAAAGACCTATTTTTGTTTATACATAAAGTTTAACACAAAACAAGAAAGTGGGGAGGAATGGGACATGGTAATAAAAGGAAGAACTTGCATGTCGACATGGTAAATTCGACATGTCCAATTCTTTTTTTTTTTTTTTTTTTTTTCCATAAGATGAATCTAATTTGCTACCATGCAAACATTTTTAGAGGATAATATATTATAACATTCATTATAAATTAATTTACTTCAAAATGTAAATAAATTGAAGTGATGATTTTTTAATGTCATCTATGACTAAAAATCTTGAATTTTTATTCATGATTGTCATTGAATCATAAATCTACAAGAATTTTATGATGTGGCACATACATTATCATCCTACAATGTTTGTTTAATTGTATATTTAGCCGACACTAGCCTATTTATGCTTTATAGGTTTGTTTTATAGCTGTCTTATACCTCCGTGTAAGTGGAGAGGTATGGGGCACATTTTGAATTTTACATTTCTTTAATTATAAAATAAATTTTTATGTTATGTTCGTATATTGTTCAGGGAGATTAAAAAGTCATTCACAATGCCCTCTATAAAGTGAAATTTTAGTGTTTGTATCAAACAAAGTTGATTTTCTTACTTTTGTAAATACTTTTCTAACTGTCCCACACCATCCCACTCCCCCTTATGGTTTAATAAAAAGCTTCTTTCAATGTTTTAATTAATGTTATCTGATAAACAATTTTTTCTAAATATTGTAATCAAATCAATATTATTTACATCTCTGCTTTTGATATTTTTTACTGTAGCAAACAAGCAAACCAATCGGAAAGTAGACAATATTATATAGAGAAAGAAGGGGCTAAAGGGGGATGATCTAGAAACAAATTCAATTGAAAAACGACAATTTTTTAAAATTACACAAAATCTATTTGCTTCTTGAATGTTTGATTATTCATCTACTATGCACATAAAAATTAACATTAAACTATTAAATTTATAGCATAGTATTAAAACAATTTTATTTGGAGATCCGTGGCTTCAAACATCACTTTTGCAATTTTATTTTGAAATAGTTTTCATAGTATTTATTAAACATCAATAAATATGTGATATTTTCATATTTGTAATATTAATTACTACAATTAATTTATCAATAAACTTAACGTTTAATGCAAATTATACAACTTCACTCGCCTGCTCTTTTCCTTTTTATTCTTTTATACTAATCCTTCCAACTTTCTTCCATTATTTCAATTTTATAACTGTAATTCTGATATTTGATGTTTTGAATCATCTATTGAAATAATTAAAATAAACGGATAATATATATATGAAATAGATGTGCCACTAATCGATATCCTTAATGAATTTCTATAACAAGTGATTTTTAATTAATACTATTTATATTACAATTTTTTCAACATTTTATTCATCACTCAACAATTTTTAACAATTCTCATAATGCCATCTCTCCTAAATCAAAATTTAATTGTAAATAAGAGAAAAATATCAAAACGCCCACACTCCAGTAATGGATACACCTCAAAATGTAAAAAAAAATAGGGGAGACAAGGGATGGTTGAGAACGGCGGAGGCTTGACCCATTCAACCATTTTCAAATTTAAATATTTTTCAGATTTTTGTCGCAAGATGATAACCAAAGCTAAGAAAATTATCAAGCAACAAGCTTCATTTCATGCAGACAATTGAAGCAGGTGAAACACAATCAGCTGTGAAGACTTTTTAACAAAGTTGAGTTTTTTTTAAATATTTTGCAAGAGTTTCCCAGTTAAAATATCATGGAAATTTAAGTTAGTAGGTTTTAATTAATACAGAAATATTGAGCTTTAATTATAGGCATGAATTTTGCACAGGTATATTATATGTTTAAAATAACTGGTTTTTTTTCTTTAGAATATAGCTTAGGGAGAGAGGCTTGATCTAGTCAATATGTTGGAGGGTTGACCTTAGTGAAAGCTCCCTTAATTAAATGTTTTTGAAATCTGTTTATTATACTTCGTATACAATAAAAGGTGAATGTTCATATTTGTAAAAGAATGTAAATTTATTCTGCAAATATAAAGGAGCGATACAAAAAATGTTATTTAAAATTAACCTTTAACTGATGTGACATAAATCGGCACTTAACTACTGTAAACCAGTCTGGCACACCGCTCCATCGAAAGATGAATAAAAGGGGAGATTAACTTATTGGAAACTGTTTTTGTACTTAACATGTTGGAAAGGGCTGTTATAATTTAAATGTACCTATTCAAATGGCACTGGTGATAGTATAAAGTTCCAAAAGAAACAAAATTTCGATAGTGTTTATAATTAAACAGAATGTCTTTGTAGCTTTGTAAAGATAAAAACTTCGTAAAGATATTTTGAGTTTATAAATTATTTTATTTGTTTTAATCTTGTATCTTAAAAATATTCTGTTTTTTTTTTTTTTAACTTACTTTATTTCGTTAAACTTTGTGGCTTAAAGGTATTCTTAGTTTTTTAATTTTTTGGGGGTTTTCAAATTTATTTTATTTGTTCAAATCTTGTAGCTTAACGGTATTCTATATTTTTTAAAACTTATTTTATTTCTTTAAACCTTACAGTTTAAAGGTATTCTGGGTTTAAAATTATTTGAAAATGAGATTTTTTAAATTACTTTATTTGTTTAAACTTCTAAAATAAAGTTATTCTGCATTTCTAAAAATGATTTTAATTGTAGGGATCTCGCTAAGATTTTTTATTGGTGGGGGAGAGAGCCTGAAATTGCCAAGTCAAAACTCAGTATTTGCCAACTCAGTGAAAAGCAAACATAAATACTTCTCGGGGTTTGCCAACTAGTTTTATTACATAGTTTTATATACATTTATATAATAGCTTTTTTTAATTATCACAATTAGAAAATGTAATATAGCTTTTATTTGTAAAAAGTTTAATAATATTTCTAATTATATTGGTGAATTTCGTCCAATTTATCAGAAACAGAAAGTGTATTATAGTTTTTAATTAAAGTTTTGAACTAATTTGCCAATTCAGTTTGTAAATTTGAAAACTGTAACAGCATGTGCAAACATTTGGGGGGAAGGGGTGTAGGCTCCCATCTGTACCCCCTCTTAGCGAAGCCCCTGTTTATTTGTATATTTCTTTACTTTTGCCTGTATATCTACATAAAATGCAGAGAGTCATGCCTCTTATGAGTGAGGAGCCTTGAAAAATTATTTTTTCATGATTAAAATCTATCTTTCTTCAAATATATTGCACTTATGTCGCAGGTTTATTCTGATAGCTGATTGTATAACGAATAAAATAATACATAAAACTTTGTTGAAGGTTCAATATTTAAAAAAGTTAAAAATGATTTAGTTAAAAGTTGGTCAAACATGCCTAATTTCAACTAGTTGTTTTTATGACTGTAATTTGTTCTAGAATTAAATGAAAGTTCTCTAATGAAACATAATAGCTATTTTTAAATAAATTTCACAATTAGGATACAAAAATTAATAAAATATTTCAGAATTATTTACAATTTAAATTTATTACTGTGATTATCATAATATCAATAATTTAATTATTTTAGGCAATGTTTTAAAGTACTAAATGTCATGAAATTACAGTTATCAAATTGTGTGCGTATGAGAGAAATAGCAAATGTGTAGGGGAGGACTAATCTACTGAATAACTAACTAACCCTTTAAGGGGCAAGGTACCTCCATTCGTAAAATTCTTAAAAGAAAGATCGACACCACAAATTATAAAAAAAATTTCGATAGTACATAAAAGCTTTCGTAATTAATATAGTATGTAGTTGAGTATAAAGATATTTTTTAGCTGTTTTTAAAATAATCGGCGGATGTCAGAACGATGTAAAAGAAAATTGAATTCGAATCATTTTTGAAAATGCTGAATCAAAGGCCCCAAGAAGGTGATTATAAATCGAAATGCGTCAAAGCTAATGTATATCATATATATATATATATATATATATATATATATATAATATATATAAGACCATTTTTAAAAGAGCTATAATAAAAGACCCAAAAGGGAACAAATGATAGTTAAAAACAGGATCATAACATCGAAAATGTTAAAATTCCTTTGTACTTAACACTTCATATTTACAATTAGTCAAAAATAAACATAGGTTAAGAATTATTCGTTAGAACGATATTTTAGAGAAATGCATTAAAAAATTGAATACATGCTTTAAAAAAAGCTCTAGGACTCCAATAAAAATATCAGGTTGTGGGTCGTGGAAGAAGAGTCCAAAACCTAACTTTAAAGTTACGCATTGAGAAGATGGAAAAGTAGGGAGTGGAAGATGCATGGCGAACAAAACTTCAAGAGCTCTACGGGACACAGAGGGCCCAACGGTCTTTAACAAAATGTAAGAAAGAGGAAAAAAATTAAATGAAAAAAGGATTTTAAAAAGGAAGATTAAGAGGGGGCAATTTAATAACAATATAAGGTACAAAACTTCAAGGATCCCTGTGCCATGTTTAAAGAGGCTAAGAATTTCTTTCGCATGTAGTTGGGTAGATTTTTTTAAATATATATTTATTAAAGTAATGAAAGGACGCTAAAACTAAAGAAAAGTACATGCAATTCGTGTGGATCATTTTTTAAAAAGTTGCACCAAGGGCCCAAGAACGCGATTTTAATATTTAAAATTTGTAGTAGTTCAAATCTGATTTTTTTCCGTTCATGTAGTTGATGAAGGACTTAAGAAGTTGTTGAAAAAAAGGCTAATGAATTGGACCATTTATAAAGGAAGTGTAATAGGTGCTCTAAAGACGCCAACTGACAGTTAAAAAGAGGGTCTTACCAGAAAAACATGTTAAAATGTCTTAGTACATAGCGCAATATACCTACAGTAGTAAAAATTAAGCATAGGATATGAAATTTTCGTTAGAATATTATTTTAAAGAAATGCATAAATTGATTGGGAAAATGTTTAAAAAAGCCCTAGAGCTCGAGTAAGAATGTGAGGGTGTTGACCCTGGAAAAAGAGTAAAAGACTCAACTTTAAAATTTTGCTCTGGGTTGGTGAGAAATTAAGGGATGAAAAATGTTTGGCGTACAAAAAGTTCAAAGGCCCCTGTAGGAGTCTATTATTTCCTAGGGGGGCCCAGTGCATTATGGAATGTAAAATTTTGAAAATATCTAAGTAGAACAGGAATTCCAGAAATGAAGATCGGATTGAATGGAATGAATTTTTTATCACAAAAACTTCAAGGGGCCGTGAAACGGGCCCCAAGGATCCAGCGTAAATACTGAAAAATAAAATAGCAAAAATAATTAAATGGAGAAAAGTCCCTCAAAATGAAAAATATTAGATAAAAAGGGATCGCGTTGTTAACAATTTAGGGCATAAAAATGTTAAGGGGCCCAGAGATCATGGCCTTTAAAATATTAAAAGTCTGAGTCTCAGGTGCATCAGGATCTGTCTGAGAATATCTTTACCTAAATTTTCAGACTTTTACGTGAGGTAGATTTTGCTAGCCATCGCAGATATTCAGAGATTTTTTATTTTATTAGTATATATGTATACCAGTACCGTAAAGTATAGCTTTAAGATTATTTATAATGGGTATTGATTTAGTGTTTTTCATTTGTATTTTCTTGATTGAAAAACAAATACAAATCATTTTTAAAGAAATATCGTACTTCAAAATTGGTCAAAAAATCAATTTTTTTCTTTAAATTTATATATGTAAGTGATATATATATATTAAATATGTATATGTATCACTATATATATACATATATATATATATATATATATATATATAAAACTATTTAATTGTAAATATTTCTATATTTCATTTTTAACCAAAAAGAAATTATATCTCGAGATATTGTAAATACAACCAACACAATTGCCCACACAAATTAAAACTTTAACCAGGGAGAACGCGCGCTTACTAAAGGTAAAAAGGTTTTTAACTTTGTCACCAACACAATCAAGTTATAACCGACATTTTATTTAGGCAGAGTCAATCCTTACAAATTTTGCGATAAAATAAGTTGATGATTACTTTTAAAACGTAAGTGATTACAATTGTACAAATCATACGCATTCCAGGTCAAAAAGACCCGGCGCATGTACTTTCGGGTTAAATGACTTTTTTTGAACGTTTATATTTTATTACTTTCATGTTTTAAAAAAGACAAGGCTTTTTTTCTATTTGAAATAGAGATTTGACCGTTTTTGTACATTTTCTTTATTATAGACTTGATAAATATATACATGGAATTAGCATTCAAATTTTCTTTATTTTTTTAAAAAATAAAAGTATATGAAGATGTGTGAAATTCCATTTTACATTATGTATGTTTCAGTGAAAAAAAAAGTATTAAATGCAATAGTAGATTTATCTAAAAATCCATTTGCAATCTTGTATAGTACACAATTAAAAATGTTTTAAAATGTGAAAAAAATATATAAATATTTAAAGTAGTAAAAATCTTAAAAAAATAAAAATTGTCAATAATTTTATTTTTAATATGCAGTTTTTCAGAATGTACTTTTAGTAGAACATCAAAATGCATTGAGTTTATCATTTGTACCATATTATTAAAAAGAAATAAAATTTCTGGAAAAGGTAAACAATCACCTTAATGCATTTAAATGTTCTTTTTTGATTATTATTATTTTTAATGCTTAAAGAATAAGAAAAATAAACATAAATAAGAACTTAAATAAAGAATACTGCCCAGTTAAACTGATGGCATTGAGCTCACAGGCTACAAATACTAATTGTACATTAAAGCCTTATATTTTCAAGGGTTAATTCCGTTCGAAAAAAAATTAAGAAGGGGAAAAAGCTCTCCCCTTTCCTCTTTTTTTATACTTAATCATTGAACCTCCTATACTATCAAAGACATGCTTTATCATATAAAAAATCTATATCCAAAATTCAGAGCAAATTGGATAATTCTTAATAACAACCCATTTAGCATTTATATAATTTAAGAGGAGTTATTCCCCTCTTTTATACTTAACCATTAAACTTCCAAAACTATTCAGAGATTTGAACGAAAGCTGACAATTCTGCTTGAAAAATCCATTTATACAAGTTAAGGGGAGGGGCATTAGAACCCCCGTTCCTCTTGTTTATACTTATTCAATGAACACCTAATAACAGCCACGGACTCGCCTCATCAGAATGATCCCATATCTAAATTTTGAAGGAAAACTATTAATTCAGTATGAAAATCCCGTTTATATCAATTAAGGGGAGGGGCATGAGCCCCCCGTTCCCCCTGTTTATACTTATTATATGAACACCTAATAACAGCCACGGTGTCGCCTCATCAGAATAATCCCATATATAAATTTTGAAGGAAAACTGTTAATTCTGTATAAAAATCCCGCTTATATCAATTAAGGGGAGGGGCATGAGCTCCCCGTTCCCCCCTGTTTATACTTATTCAATGAACACCTAATAACAGACACGGAATCGCCTCATCAGAATGATCTTATATCTAAATTTTGGAACGAAAACTGTTAATTCTGCATGAACAAATTAAGGGGAGGGGCATGAGCCCCCCTGTTCCCCCTCTTATACATATCGAATGAACTAAAAAAAACTAATCAGGGAAGCGCCTTATCAGGATGTACCTATATACAAAATTTCAAGTAGATCCGATATTTTTATCATGAGTTATCGCGTTACGCACGAACGTACGTACGAACATACATACAAAACAGACGGGCACATAAGCTCTCAGGCTATGTGAGCTAAAAAGGTACTAAATGACACCTCCCACTAGTAATTTTGCTGAGATACTCATAAACGTTTATATCAGACAAAATTACGATTAAAAAAGAAAATAATGTTTTTAATTTTAAAATTTGCTTTTTTTTTTTTCAATTTTGTTTCAAAGAAAGCTAACTGTCGATAACTGTATTTGTCTAGAGATTGTATTCCATGTAGTATCTAGTATATGATGTAGTATTGATGTGATGGTTGTATTTGAAAATTGTATTCGATGTATATTTGTCCTAAATTGTATAACCCCCTCCCTCCCGTAAATATTCTTGTAAATAATATATTGTTTAAATTAGCTCAAGTTAATCACATTGCTATTTTCGGGCATTCTAACTTTTGAAATTTATTATTTAATCAAAATAAAGTTAATTTAAAGTAAAAACAAAAACAAAATTAAACATTTTATTATGATGCAATAAACTAAGTATGATATTTCATTTAACTAGGTGTCACAAATTTGGAAGATTGCCGTGGCCGTCGCCTTTCATCCTCTGCTCTGAAAAAGTTTCCAGTGAGTAAAAAGATAAATGGAGATAAATGGAGTAAAATATTGTACACAAACAACCCAAATTCTGTGCAAAGAAAGAACATTGCTATAGCTTTTGGGAGCACATACCCCAGGTTAAGATAATCTTCTGGAGATGGCACGCATGAATGGCAATTTCAAGCAGCCGTCAACTTCCAGGATTTTTCTACAAAATTTTGCAAAAATTCATCGAAACTGTGCCTCCAGACGGTGAAGCTGCAATCAACATATTTTATCATCATACCTAATAAACGTGCATGCACACTTGATAACCGAATTTAAAAGAAGAAAAAAATCTACTTAATTCTAATCTAATTAATCCCCCATATTTTGTTTGCACTTCAGTGTATCAATTTTTTGGTCATGTTATTGAACTTTTATTTTTCTAGTAGAGTTTTAATAATGATAGACTTGTATTTTGTGTTATATGTTTGTTCTCCTCCCCCCCCCCTTTAAAATTAATGGTGAGAGCGAGACTGTACACATTTGTTCAGAATTATTTGTATGTGTGTGTGTGTGGTGTGTAAATTTCTTTAAATTTTAAATAAACAATGCTGGTAGCTGGTTTTCATAAATGTAGATGTTTTCTTAAACAATTTGGAAGTATTTTTTAAATAAAAAAAAACAATGGAATGGAAATTTATGTTAATTTTTTGTGTGTGGTGTGAAAATATATTTCAATTTGAAATAACCAATTGTGCAAGCTGCTTTCATAAATGTAGATGTTTTCTTGTTGTTTTTTTATATTAAAAATGAAATATTAATACGTGTTTTGTACTCTAAAAATAAACATATTTGATATTAATAACTAAGCTGTAGTAAAAACAAGATTTTATATGGGTACCTTATGCTGATATTTCAGGATGTCCATGAATAGCAGCCCAGAGGTACCCTAAACTAATTTAAAGAAATTTGAGTGAAATGTGAAAACTTACTGCGATTTCGATTTAGAAGTGCAACGAATATTTGATTAATAGCTTACTATTAATCAAATAGTAAGCTATTAAGATTAGTAAGAGGATAGAAAATCAAATATTCTATTCCTTTTTAATATCTGACTATTAAGTTTAAGCATTAACTAAAAAACGTGTATCAACCATAATAGTAATAAAAAATCACAAAGTTTAAAACACATAAATTATTTAGAAACAATGAAAAATTTCAGATATAAGTCTTTAAGTTTTAAAAATTATGTTATAAAAATTTGCTAAACATTATTTTTTTAAACAAAATATACTTTTAAATTTTAATAGATTCTTCAAAGTAACTTTTTGTTCATTAAATCTTTTTCACAGTTACAGAAATATTTAAAACTAAAGGCAATCTAATTAAGTTGTTGTTACTTAAATAAACATAACTTTGCAAAATAATTCACTATGATTAATTTTAATAGATATTTAGTATCAGTATTGTTCAAATATTCAATATTTGGCCTAAATTGATTTTCATTGCATTCCTTATTTTAATGTGTTTGTTAAAAATGAAATTACAGTATTATTTTCAATGGAATATTTTCAACAGATTGTGTTGTACGCAGAATTTTCTAACATGTTAATGGGGTATCTTCCCAGTAAGACGGTGTGCAGATATTTTTTTGTTAACAATCACTTATCTACTAGTCTATCGGGGTTATAGAAGATAACCCTATGCAACTTTTTTTTTCTTAATGGATGCAGAGTTCATCATCTGGAACCAATCTGGCATATAAATATTTTTCCATCTATCCCGAATCCTTTTAAGCTTTGTTAAAACTAACATGTCGGCCAGCTCATATGCAGGATGTTGAATCATAACATTATTGGCCTATAAGTCCATATAAGGCTGTGGACATAGAATCTTAATTTACAGGGCAAGACAATCTCAAATAGTTGATAAAAATCAAAGTTGCCTGTTAAAAAAAAACATTTAGATGAAAGTACAATTCTTAGGTATCCCATAAATATGATATAAATTATATAATTAATAAAAGCGATTTCTATATTTGAAACAGAAATAAAGGAGTATATATCTTACAAATATACAGAATGTTCAAAATTCCTTTTTATTTGCTTAAGATATAAAATAAATTCTTTAACTTTAAAAAAGGGACATTTGTTGGTACAAGCAACTGCAATTTCTTCTAAGCTGGATCATTTTTCATTAATTGACATAGTATATGTGTTCCTTTCTGCAACACAGATTAAGCTGATTTTTATTTTGATCATTTCATTAAAAAAAAGATTAAAATCACGCAATTGATTTTTTTTATTAGTAATATTTAGCTGTATTCTAAATCAATGTAATTTTAAAAAGATTATATTATAGTTATTTATATCTCCAGTAGCTGAAAATTCTCCAAGTATCTGCGACAGACATTTTATGAGTAGAAAATAATCTGCATGTAAAATGCTAAATTGAACAGTTAATTGTTTAAAGAATCACTTACTTGTACTATCTTTATGCATTTTGTTAACTTAAATTTTTAATAAAATTAAGTATTAAAGAGCTAGGCAATACTATAAATCCTAAAAAAGATCTGTTGAAAACTAAAATCTGCAAAAGAAAAAAGGATTGCGACATTCGGTCGCCCATCTTGAACTTTCTGCTTTTGGGTTTATTGCAAACAAAAATAAAGGTACGTGATCTCAATACATTATAAAGATGTTATTTCATTTTCAATGTGCTCCTTTGCATTTTTTTTTTGTTGTAGACCCCCTGAAGAGATAAGAGAGAATTCATTCAATGTGATAATAAAGGTATCCCAAAGTAAATACAAAACAAATGAGAATTGTCTTATTTTTCACACCAAACAACAGATACTAAATACCTACTATTTAAGCACACATGAAGGAAAGTACTAGAACCAAGTATTAAAAGTTTAGAAATATACTGTTTACTGAACCATAGGTAGCAAAAGTACAGATTAGCAATAATTGCAATTTTCTTACTGGCTAAGATATTTTCAGCCAAGGGATAAAATTACAATTAAAATCATTCATTCACCATTAAAATTATTGTATTAAAATTATTTTAGTTCAATTGCTTATCCACAATTTACTGGATTTATATTACTTGCAATTCATTCTGTTGAGCTGACCAAATGCTGTAATCAATAAGGTTAGCTGGAGGAATAAGGTTTTCCAGAAATAATTGTCAGTTTCAAGTAAGAAAGTCAAAGATTTAATTCTGTCTCAACCATTTTTCAAATTCGAAAAAAAATTAGAAGTTTACAATTAATATAGCTATTTACCAATTAGAAAAACTGTGTTAAAATTCTTTTAGTACAAGACAAATTGGATAGATTTTTAACACATAAATATCAAGTAAGAAAAGTGATCCCTTATATCTCCATTTTATAGAAATTGCAAAATTCAAAGACTAAAAAAAACTATCACCCTAAGGAATTTGTATTATAAAAGAACATTAGTATACGATATGATACGCTATAAAATTAATGTTTTTTATTGTACTTTGATCTCCAGACATTTTTAAATATGCACAATCGAGTTCTAATATTTAGTGGCATTCGAAATTACACAAATTGACAAATATCTATATTTATTGAAACTCTATTGAGGAATTAAAAGGAACATCCTTGAAATTGTGGAATATACATTATATAGTTATTTTTTTAATGGAGTTTTAATCGCGACGGAAAATAGAGTATAATAAATGGAAATATAAAGTACATCTGCTCACCGATGTAATGAAAAATGCTCAAATTGGCCTATCACTGAAACAAATGACTAAGTGGGTCCTGATTGGTATTCTTATAAGCAGGCATGCAAATTCAGAAACATGTTATCATTTCTGTGCAAAATACAAGCAACCAAATTTATACCAAATTTCAAAAGACTTTAAATATAACCATAAAACGGCATATTTTAACTAAAACAAGAGTATTTTATGAGATATGGACATTTTAAGAAGTGATTTTCAGTCTAAGGATAATTATAAATTGTTCCAAATTTTTCAGAAATAATGAAAAAATTGATTCTTTTTAGGGTAATAGTTTTCTATAGCTATTCAAATAAATCTGATTTAATCAAACATACAAATACTGTATAACTATACATACATGTTGCGTAATTATACAAAAAATATATAGTGAAATATTACGTCGAATGCTGTGAGAAGTTACAGGTAATTAGTTTTACTATACTAAATTGTACTGTGTAACCTTGCTACTGCACAGTTAAATGTAATTAATACTTAGCGATAAAAATGGATAACTTTCTAGGAAAATGTGGGGAAAACTTACTCCTACTAATGTATAAACTTACACGCAGTGAAAGTGTGACATTACAGAAATATGGGGGGGGGGAGCTTAATCCTACAGATGTGCAACCTTACAAACTATTACTGTGGAGGCTTACACACAATTGTACTATGACCTTACACAGGAATTGTGTTAAGTTTCACACTATTGTGGTGAAACCTAACGCAAAATTACTGTGTAAGATTACAGACATATTTGGTGCAACTTACGCAGGAATTTGTGTTATGTTTCGCAATATTATGGTGTAACCTAACAAGCAATTACTGTGTAAGATTACAGACAAAAATGGTGAAAGCTTACTCCTACAGATGTGTCACCTTACATGCAATTACTATGAAAGCTTACAGATAATTGTAGTGTAACCTTACACAGTATTTTGTGTCATGTTTCACAGTATTATGGTATAATATTACACACAGTTAATGTGTAAGATTACAGACACATGTGGTGTAACCTTACACAGGAATTTGTGTTATATTTCATAATATTATGGTGTAACCTTACACGCAATTACTGTGTAAGATTACCGACAAATTTTGTGAAAGCTTACTCCTAAACATATGTAACCTTACACACAGCTTCTGTGTAAGCTTACAGATAATTGTCGTGTAACCTTACACAGGAATGGTGTAACCTTACTCATAATATGGCGTACATTTACACAAGAATTGAGTAGTGTTGCTCCATTTATATCGGTTACAAACCACCATAAGACTGGAGGCAGCAATGCTGCCACCAGTTTTATGGAGTAACGTTACTCCAAATGTTTTACAGTGAGGATTTGCGCCACATAAGGATTTTGTTTAATATCATATTAAATATCTTTCAATAATAATAAGAAGGCAAGATAATATTACCTTTCATTCTTCTGGTTCTTCAAAATATTCCGTTCTTCATGGCCTCCATTCTTTTGGAATCTTCAATTTAACGTCAGACTTTTATAACTTATTAATTAGTTAAACTTCGCTGAAATGTTAAACATTTGATTAATATGTGTTCTTAATGAACAATGGGGTCGAGGCGAGTTTTGAGTTGAATAATATTATATTGAACATATATTACATAGCTGCTTTTAGCAGCGCAAAATATACGTTTACATGACTTACATCCACAGAGAAAACCAAACAAACACTAAAAAATATTAGAATGTCAAAAAAAGTTTTTCGAAAGTTCTTTTTCATTTGTTTTGTTTTTGGTCGTTGTCACGTGACTTCACTGCAGTAGAAAAGGAATAAGTGTCCTTGAATAAGATCAGTTTATTTCGTAGTTGAATTGTTCTGAAATAGGGAAAAAATAATTTCTTTTGCTTTTTTTTTTTTTTTTTTTTTTTTTTTATGACGACAAAAAATGAAATCTTTGTGAATAGATCTATCTTGATTTTATTCAGCTGAAATAGTGATTAGTTTATTTCAACATGTAGATCAGAAACTTTAGGTTTTTTTTTTTTAGTATCTGCACAACAAAATCATTCGATAAGACTAAAAGAGAGTCTGAATTTGCTGTTTCCACATAGTGCAAGAGCCGACAACACTAAAACCTATGTTATCGAGCACAAGGAAAACAAGTTGGAAATTGCACGTGAAGCGTAGCAAATGAGGTGCATTCGTAATATAAGTTTTAAAATATTCAGATCTTGCTGGTATAGTAGAGCGTACTTTGGATACAGTATAGTGGTCGAAATCTTTGTGTTCCTGTAAATATGCAGGGAGTAATTTTTATTATACTTCATTAACGTATATCTTATTCATAAAATGTGAAGTAGGTTAATATAATTAAAACACCCCTCAAACAATGTTTCTCCGTATAACATTATTTAGTGGAATACATTTGTGTGGCCCTGTAATTTAATAATAAATATTCTCTGCATCTTAGATTGTACAGAATGTAGATTTTAGTACATACATCATAGATTCATGTCAATTATATTATGTTCAAATGAGTGTAACACCATTAAAATGCATTTGAAACATTTTTCCCCATTGATCGTAATGTAACGGAATCCTTTTGATTGTCCTTGTAACTGATCTATGCATCCGATTTTCAAAACATTTGAAATGACTCGACAAAATTATGTAATAGTTAAACGTTTTAAATTTCAAACGATTAAAATGCATTTGAAACTTTTTTTCCCATTGATTGTAATGTAACGGAATACTTTTGATTGTTCCTGTAACTGATCTATGCATCCGATTTTCATAACATTTGAAATGACTCGACAAAATTATGTAATAGTTAAACGTATTAAATTTCAAACGATTAAAATGCATTTGAAACTTTTTTTCCCATTGATCGCAATGTAACGGAATACTTTTGATTGTCTGTGTAACTGATCTATGCATCCGATTTTCATAACATTTGAAATGACTTAACAAAATTATGTAATAATTATACGTTTTAAATTTCAAACGATTAAAATGCATTTGAAACTTTTTTCCCCATTGACGTAATGTAACGGAATCCTTTCGATTGTCCCTGTAATTTATCTATTCCTCCGATTTTCATAAAATTTTAAATGACTCGACAAAATTATGTGATAATTATATATTTTAAATTTCAAACGATTCGGTTGGATAATTTTTGCGTTGTTATATGCGGACGGACAGACTGAGCGACAACAATAGGTGCTACGTATTTACATAATTACGAACGCACCTAATTAATACCACTAATGACTCACTCGTCGATTTATCATTGTGTTTCCCTGCTCCCAATTCTCCATGTTTTCATACCATGAACACCATGTTAAACCTACGATTGAACCACTAGTGGTAATTATTTTTGGCTTATGGCACCATTTCGCTTCCGCCAGACAGGGATCATTAGATTCCCCTATTACTACTCTTCCTTAAAATAAAGGTTTTTTTTTTTTTTTTCTTGTGCTCGATGACATAGATTTCTGTGCAGTCGGCTCTTGGACTAACACCCTAATCACGAAAGGTAACCTTGGAAGCAGGCATTGATGGACCTGACCCCATTGGTTTATAAGGAGAGGCAGCTGATGAATGCTTTCAGGCATGGGGTATTAAAACACCCCTTGCCGTTTCTGTAGAATTACATTTTCTTTATTTTACAGTGTAATACAATTTAATATGAATCTGTCATCACAATTTTAATCTGAAAACTGCATTAATGCATATTATCTGAAAAAGATGATTTACACTGCGAAAAAGAAAAAAAAAATTCTGTTATTCTACAGATGTAAAGTTACGGAAATCTGTATTCTGTCTAAAATTTTAACTGTTTAACACTTTACAAAAAAAGATTTAAATATACAAAACTAGTTCTTGTAAAGCGACAGAAATCTGTAGCCTTACAAAAGAATCTACTAAAATTGCTGGTAATTTTACTAAAACTTTGTCTGTAACCGAACCTGCAGTTACATAAAAAGTTCTAGGCATCGAAGTTTCCTAAAAAAAATTTAGTAACTTTACAGATTTTTTTATTTACAGCGAAAATCTGTGTCTGTTACATGATTTTTTATTTTGCCGTTACATAAAATGTTCTAGGAATACCAGTTTCCTAAAAAAAAAAAAATACGTGTGGCACTCGGGGACTGCCGCGGTAAAGCTATTGCATAGCATTTTTATCAACTTATGCAATTATAATTATTTATTTATTTATTATTTATGCAATTTTTTTTGTATTTTATATTAATTCAAATTAAACTTTTTGAGTGTGATGACCGATAACAAATTTTTTTCTTGTATTGAACAAATGAGAAGTTAATATCATTTAAAATATTTTTATTACCTTACAATACATGTCGGTTAATCAGAAGTTTTTATCATTGAAACTATACGTTTATGGTAGCTGAAATAAAAAACATAAGTTTAAGACTTGATATTCTCAAAATATCTGAAAAATACCGCGTCAATGTCAGCCGAAGTCTACCGAAGGATACCGTGCCGAAGTCTGCCAAACTGATGCGACGTTAGCCGGAGTGTAGGCTTTTTTTCTCGTTACGGAATTTCTAGATTCTTTCGTCGCGCTCAAAGCCCGCGATAAAACCTATGCAATACGTTAATAAATTACCAAACAAAATTTGATCGCGCAACGAAAATTAGATCGCGAATTATAAGCATTTTAAATTTTCCGAACCTCACCGTGGGGGTCTCCTGTCACCAGAAATTAACACTGTCTCATAATAAATTACCAAACAAAATTTGGCCGCACTACGAAAATTAGATTGCGAGTTATAGGCATTTTAAATTTTTCGACCCTCACCATGGGGGATCTCCTGTCACCAAAAATTAACATTGTCTCATAATAAATTACCAAACAAAATTTGGAGGCGCTACGAAAATTGATCGCGAGTTATAAACATTTTAAATTTTTCGACCCTGTCACTAAGTTCCTGTCACTAAAAAATAACACTCTCTCATAATAAATTACCAAACAAAATTTGGCCGCACTACGAACATTAGATCGCGAGTTATAAGCATTTTAAAATTTTCGACCCTCCCCATGGGGGGATCTCCTGTATCTAAAAATTAACACTGTCTTATAATAAATTACCAAACAAAATTTGCCCGCGCTACGAAAATTAGATCGCCAGTTATAAGCATTTTAAAATTTTCGACCCTCACCTTGGGGGGTCTCCTGTCACCAAAAGTAACACTCTCTCATAATAAATTACCAAACAAAATTTGGCCGCACTACGAAAATTAGATCGCGAGGTAAAAGCATTTTAAAACTTTCGACCCTCCCCATGGGGGATCTCCTGTCTCTAAAAATTAACACTGTCTATTAATAAATTACCAAACAAAATTTGGCCGCGATACGAAAATTAGATCTCGAGTTATAATCATTTTGAATTTTTCGACCCTCAATGTGGGGGGGTCACCTGTCATCAAAAGTAACACTGTCTCATAATAAATTACCAAACAAAATTTGGACGCGCTACGAAAATTAGATCGCGAGTTATAAGCACTTTAAATTTTTCGACCCTCACCATGGGAGATCTCCTGTCACCAAAATTAACACTGTCTCATAATAAATTACCAAACAAAATTTGGCCGCGCTACGAAAATTAGATCGCGAGTTACAAGCATTTTAAATTTTTCGACCCTCACCGTGTGGGGTCTCCTGTCACCAAAAGTAACACTGTCTCATTATAAATTACCAAACAAAATTTCGCCGCGCTACGAAAATTAGATCGCGAGTTATAAGCACTTTAAATTTTTCGACCCTCACCATGGGGGATCTCCTGTCACCAAAAGTAACACTGTCTGATAATAAATTACCAAACAAAATTTGGCCACGCTACAAAAATTAGAACGCCAGTTATAAGCATTTTAAATTTTTGACCCTCACCGTGGGGGGTCTCCTGTCACCAAAAGTAACACTGTCTCATAGTAAATTACCAAACAAAATTTGGCCGCGATACGAAAAGTAGATCGCGAGTTATAAGCATTTTAAAATTTTCGACCCTCATCGTGGGGAGTCTCCTTTCACCAAAAATTAACACTGTCTCATAATAAATTACCAAACAAAATTTGGCCGCGATACGAAAATTAGATCGCGAGTTATAAGCATTTTAACTTTTTCGACCCTCACCGTGGGGGGTCTCCTGTCACCAAAAATTAACACTGTTTCATAATAAATCACCAAACAAAATTTGGCCGTGCTACGAAATTTAGATCGCGAGTTATAAGCATTTTAATTTTTTCGATCCTCAACGTGGGGGGGGGGGGTCACCTGTCACCAAATGTAACACTGTCTCATAATAAATTACCAAACAAAATTTGGCCGCGCTACGAAAATTAGATCGAGAGTTATAAGCATTTTAACTTTTTCGACCCTCACCGTGGGGGTCTCCTGTCACCAAAAATTCACACTGTCTCATAATAAATTACCAAACAAAATTTGGCCGTGCTACGAAAATTAGATCGCGAGTTATAAGCATTTTAAATTTTTCGATCCTCACCATTGGGCGGGTCCCCACTCACCAAAAGCTACATATCCTACCTTGTTTTATCTTAAGACGATTCTTTTTTATACACATTCTATCAGGAATTTTTATTATTGAAACTATAGATTTATAGTAACTGAAATAAGAAATATAAGTTTGAGACTTGATATCCTCTAAATATCTGAAAAATACCACGTCAATGGTTTCCAAAGTCTACCGAAGCATACCATTCCGAAGTCTGCCGAAGTTAAACGACGTTAGCCGAGTGTTAGGTTTTTTTCGTTACCGATGTGTTAGGATTTTTCGCGTTACGGAATTTTTGGATTCGGTCGCCGCGCTCAAAGCCCGCGATAAAAGCTATGCAATAGCTTAAAAAAAAATTAGTAAGTTTTACAGATTTTTTTGATTTACAGCGCAAATCTGTGGCTGTTACATGATTTTTTGCTGTTGCCATTACATAAAATGTTCTACAAATACCAGTTTCCTAGAAAACTTTTAGTACTTTTACAGATTTTTTTACAGTGTACGCATTTATATACACTGTAAAAGATTTGCAGCGAAATAACCAGTCTATCGACCGCTTTCATAGAAAACATTTATATAACTATAATTTAATTGTATTCTGACCATAATAAGGACAATAACGTGATCATAATACAGTTAAATTACGGTTATGTAACCGCATATTATAAAAACAGTCGATAGACTGATTTCTTTGCAGCAAAATTTTTTACAGTATAAAACGTAATCGATTAATGTCTTATTGTTTGTCTGTTTATGTTATGTTCCTCAACTAAGATCTCAATTCGTCGATAATCTCATTTGCAACTTCACGATGGAGTTCGATCATTTGCGACAATCTGCGCATTCGTACGGATATATCTCTTGCAACTCCCTGCGGATGTTTCTAACGTTGTTGTTACGTTCCCTGATGCGATACTGGGGCACTTCCATGAGGGTACTGGAGGATATTCTAATAATGCTAGAAATTTCGTCCCTGCATGTCGGACAACGGATGTTGTAGGACAGCGAAGCCCGGAGACAAATTTCGTGCAAAATGTGTTCACAAGGCTCCGATTTCGCTGCTTCCTCCTCTTGGATTTCTTCCAAGCAGACGGAGCACGTCCTCTCAGGTTTCCCACCATCATTGTCAAGTCCGTCTTCACAGTTTTTGCTCAGTTTCATGCCCATGTTGAAAAAGTACAAGAAATTTCCAGTGAAAATCTGCAAAGACAATTAAAAACTATGTCAGAAACAATAAGAACAAAAAATCATGCGTCCAGCACAATGAAATCACTGCAACACATTCAGAGTATTGTAGCAAAACTTTATAATTTATTAAGGTGAAAGATGTCTTTACGAACAATTTATAAAATGTATGATGTATTAGAAAATCCAATATCTGCAACTATTGTAAATAATATAAAGAAACATGCGATTTTTTTTTCTTTTTTGTGCAACTTTGTATTTTGAATATCATCTACACTGTAAAAATTTCTGTAAAGTTACTAAAAGTTTTCTAGGAAACTGAGATTCCTGAACTTTTTATGTAACGGCAACAGCAAAAATTCATGTAACAGATACAGATTTAAATTGAAAATTAAAAAAAATCTGTAAGGTTGCTAAGAATTATTTAGGAAACTGGGATTGCAAGTATTTTTTATGTAACTACAACCCAGAATACAGATAAAAATTTAGTAAGGCTACTGTAATTTTAGTAGTTACGTTTGTAAAGTTACAGATTTCTGTAGCTTTACAAAAATTAGTTCTGTAGATTTCCATTTTTCCTTGTAAGATGCACAGATAAAATGTTAGTAAGTATACAGATTTCGGCCACTTTTAATTTGTAGGATTACAGATTCTTTTTAACAGTGTATAGATACACATGTATATTGCATAGTTTTTTAAAAATAGTTCAAATAAACACACAGTGCAGTTGAAATTTTCCATTCAGCCATTTCCACAAATGCACATGAGATTTTTTGTATAGCCGTGTATATAATCTATAGAATTTATACACAAGTAATATGCAAAAATGTAGTTCAACTTTAAAACGTGTATTGCAATTGAATATACATTTCCAGCAACTATTCTTCATAGCCAGTACTATAAGGATGAAGGCTATCCGACAAACACACTGTATCCAGCTTATCCGGCCGCATATTTCAGATGTGTATATTGCTGGGACGATTACTGTTTCTAAACCAATAGGAGACCGTCATTATCACGGTCAAGTACACGCCCACATAGTTTGATTGACAGGAACTCGTGGACAATTGATCGTGTGTGTTTATTATTTATTTGTACTCGGATTGTTTGAATTTGTACTCGGTAATTAAAAATTATAAAGGTACGAAAGAATTTTTTTTTTTCAAAATGACTAAATTTTATTTACTTCAATTAGAAATTATACTTCCTCTGATCCTGAAATAAATAAATAAATAAATAAATAAATAAAAATTAAAGTAAGAATTTTGCTTATACGGATATTTTCGCAGAATACTTTTTTCCCATTTGTTTAATATATATATAAATCATTTTGGAACGATATTTAGAATATTAAAAGGGTTTGAAATATTTTTTTTAAATGTCTTATTTATTAATAAAAGACAGCCTCCAATAATTAAAAAAAAAAAAAAATCACCAACGGACTCTCGGCCCGCGATGGACTCGAACCCATATTCTCCGGTTTCAAGCTCGACGCTCTAACCATTCAGCCAGTCAGCTCACGTTCATCCGCAACAGATTATCCTTATAATTAGCACCGTCAATTGTCCACGAGTTCCTGTCAATCAAACTGTGTGGGCGTGTACTTGACCGTGATAATGACGCTCTCCTATTGGTTTAGAAACAGTAATCGTCCCAGCAATATACACATCTGAAATATGCTATCCGGCCAGTACACCGGATATTTGACAGTAGTGGGATGTTATGATTACCCCGCAGTACACCCGGCTTGAAACTACAAGGAAAAGTTACGCATTTATTTTTCTAATTCGTTGTTTAAAATTTCTAAATGTTCAAAGCCGATAATTTAATTTTAGAAAATACATTGTATTAATTTACTAAATTTGTTTTATTTTTATTTTATTTTTAGATTGAATCTTAATTTCATTATGGACATAAGCTGGAAACATATGCTGAGCTATTTGCATTTAGGGCACACTGATTTATCTTTTGTAATTGTCTGTCTGAAAATTACACATGTAGGATAAGAAAATATCATGGTTGAAAATTATAAAAACAATAAAAAATGATTAAACTGGGTAACAGTTTCCGAAAAAATTGCATTAATAAAAACATTTTTTTTTAATTCACAGTAATTTTTGTGCCCTTTTTAGCATTGTACCATCGAAAAGTGTATGAAGTTATGCATAGAATTAAAGCAATTTTTTTTTTGTAAGTGTTTGGCTATGGCTAGCAGATCCTTCTTGAATTTGGAAAAATTCCGCCCGAAGGGGGAGCTGTAATAGCAAAGTTTGTACCATTTTCATTATTTTACCATCGAAAAGTGTATGAAGTCATGCACAGAATTGACCCAAATTTTTCGTGTGTATTATTGGCTATTTCCAGCAGGTCCTTCCTGAATTCGAAAAGAAATCAGCCTGAAGCATCGCTACCCGTAAGACATGGTGACGTCACAGTGACGTCGTTGTGAAGTCACATTGTGACTTTGTGACCGTCGATGTGACGTCACGTGACGTCGATGTGAAGTCACAGTGACTAAAATGTGACGTCGTTATGGCCGTTTTAGAGCTCGTTTGTGACGTCACATTGTGACCATTTTGTGAAGTCACGATGTGACCAAAATGTGAAAAATGTGTCATTTGTGACAAAATTGTTATTAAAACTGTGACTATTTTCTGACAATAGTGACAAGGTTGTGAAGACAGTTTGCGATTATTTTTTGATTTGTGACAAATTTGTCACTAACTTTATGACGGTGGCAGCATTGTCAATGTTGTGAAGTCACACTGGGACACAATTATACAGTTATGAACATTGTTATGTAATGTAAAATGACTTACATCTAGAATTTTATTATACTTTGGCGATACATCTCAATTAAAACCTGGGAGCTGCGATAAAAAAATGTACCAAAAAAAAGTTGCTGAATCAAAATGTAATGCCATGCAGACTTTAATCTTTGACACTTTTTTTCTGTTTCAATAAATGAGAATATTTAAGACAATTTAATATTCGATCTATCAGAATTATTTCAAATTTCAAAATTTGTTTTTCTAATAAGCATTAAAATTATCAAATAAACTCTTCCTTTAAGGTGCAAAACTAGTCACAGAAAAAGAAGACCCGGATGATAATAAAAAGTCTATGGGAGCGTTCTTTTCAAATTTGAATATTTTTGCATGATTTTTTGTATAGGATAGCTGAAGACGATCTGCAACCGGCCTCGTTTTTACCTTTTCATTTTTGCTTATATTTTTTTTTATATTTTGATAGTTCCAATATCAGAACCGGTATAAACCGGTTTTGAAATTAATATATATATATATATATATATATATATATATATATATATATATATATATATATATTTAATCTGAAACCAAAATTGAAAAAGTAAAAACTAGGCCGGATGTGGATCGTTCTCAGCTATCCTATATAAAAAAAAATCATGTAAAAATATTAAAATTTGAGCGAGATATTTGAAAAGAACGCTCCTACAGACTTTACATAAACATCCGGGTCTTTCTCTGTGACTAGGGCTGCACCTTAAAGGAAGTGTTTCTTTGATAATTTTAATGCTTATTAGAAAAACAAATTGCTAAATTTGAAATAATTGTTATCGATCGAATATTCAATTGTCTTAAATATTCTCATTTATTGCAAAATATATATATGTATATATATATATGTGTGTAACAAAGATTAAAGTCTGCATGGCATTAAATTTTGATTCAGTAACTTTCTTTTGGTACATTCTTTTTATAGCTGCTCCCAAGTTTTAATTGAGATGTATCGCCAAAGTATAATAAAATTATAGATGTAAGTGATTTTATACGACATAATAATGTTCATAACTGTATAATTGTGTCTTAGTGTGACTTCACAACATTGACAATGCTGCCACCGTCACAAAGTTAGTGACAAATTTGTCACAAATCAAAAAATAATCGCAAACTATCTTCAAATACTATCTTCTATAAATATTAAAATACTATTAAAACATGCAAAGAGGAATTGTGAAAAAAAATTAAAGCTAAATATTTATTAGTATATTAATGAACAAAAAACATTAAGGGGCTATCCATTACTGGAAGGATGTCCATCACAAACACATCTACCTAATAAAAATTCCAACGATAAAATAGAACAACAAATACGTTAATTGTAATTATTAATATTTTATTTATAATATTAGAGAGTAATTATAAATTAGAGACCCACTGTAACACTAGAACGCCCGGAAGGAGTCGATTCGACTCTGACCATGCGTTTAAATTTCAATTCTAGTCAGAAATCTTTTCCAGAAATAAGTTAAATTCAAACCACGAAGATTTACTTTAAATAAATCAATTAAATAATGTTGAATAAAAACTCTGGTGAGAAATATTATTATCAAACTTGAGTAAAATTTCCGGGCGTTCTAGTGTTAATCACGATGTATACTAATACTACACATAATAGATATTGTGAAATTTACCTCTGTAAAATCATTCAGGAAAGGAAATAATAAAAGTGTCTAGAATGAAAAATAGATAATAAAATACAGTTATTAATTGCTAGCTTCATACTGTTTAAGTATTTGCGTTATTTGTTTTAAATACAATCATGTTTAAATTCTTATTGATTGCATAACTTCCAAATTTTCATTCAGACTTCTAGTTCTTTCTGAAAACATTCAAATAAGAATATTTACAACTGAAACGTTATCACCCACTATCCATTTAGAAATTTTATAACATTTCACAGTTTGAAAAATACATTAAACAATCATTATTTTTTTAATATGAAACATCTACGATTTCTTTTAATTGTTCTTCTCGTTCTCTTATAAATTCCTCTTCTGAACATATGTAATTTTTTAAATACATTTATGTAATGTTTCAGAAGATTACTTAATACAAAAATTAAAAAAAGAGGTTTGCAAATAATTTTATTTTATTTAAAGCTTCTTTATTAAAAAATATAAGATTTTATGTTTATGGAAACATATTATTTTAACCAGATATTTTAAATAAGGAAACAACGCAGATTAAAGTGCAGTTAAAATCACTACCTTTAACAACCAAATCCAAATTATTAATAATTAAGTGTTCTATGTCAATAAAATAAATAATGAATGTATTAGACTTTATAAAGTTAATGGAGAATTAATGTTTTATAGCATGTTTTTGAGTAGCTAATTAAAATCGTTCTAAGAACAATAATAATTAAAAAGCAACCATGAAAAATATTTTTCCATACTTTTTTTCCATCGAAGTCATTCATTCTATTTATTCTTTTTGTTGCACAAACAAAATCCGTTAATAATTAAAGTGGCAAAGACCAAATCCTTTTCACAGTCAAAGCCCCATCAATTTTCTCGGACTTATATTTTGCTGCTTGGAAGAGCTGTAGTAGACCTTGTTTAAATTGTTAAATCTGTATCAATACCAAACTATCCACAATTGCCATGCCATAAATTCCAGTCCAAAACTGCATATATTTAAAGCGTTCAAACTCCTATAGAAGAGCTGTCAGCAAGATTAAAGGCGGGGTTAAGGCATACGCCATCTAGCGGCAGGGGTGCATAACTAGAGGATTATTAAGTAGATTGCAGTTTCTTTTTTGTGAATGGCAACAAAACTTTTTTGTTTCTATAAAATGTTACTTTAAAATGTTTCGTAGAATAAGTTTTAGGTTTGAAACATTGTAAATAAATATAGAATAAGTAAGTGTAGTACGACTAAATATTAACATAAAATATATATAATATATATTAATATAAAATATATCAGATGAAATATCATTTAACTATGCGAAACAAATATCGCTGATTAAAATATGTTCGATTTTAATTACGCTTTTAATGTAATGAAAGATGACTCATTAAATTTTGTAAGTACTTATTATATAAATGCAAAACTTTGAAATGGTGTCACATTTTACTAATTTTTTGATGAGCTAAATTATAAAAAAAGATATACACCGTAGTATTTCCTATGATAATATAATGTTTATCAATATTTAAAAATGTATAGAATTTAATACTAAATAAAATATTCAACTTTAGCTGCATTTTTCATTTACCAATTTCAGACGATAAAAATCCAATGTTTTCTTGGTCGTATCGACTTTTATTATTTAACTTGCAAATATTTCATTCTTTTAATTTAAAAACCTATTTTATTATACGTATATTCGGAATAACTTTAATTTTAAATGTATGCATTAAATGTTGTTTTGTTAAACAAAGAATTATTGTTAATTTATTTGTTTAAATATTTAACGTTCTAGACAACAATTTTTCTAAAATCGTTGCTTAGACTCTCTCTCTCTCTCTCTCTTTTTTTAACAGACAAAGCTATTTCGAGAGTTTATATTAAAAATTCAATCATAAATTTCAAGCTATTCTCTCAATCATGACAGATTAATCAAGTCTACGAGGTTTATTGCAAAATGTTTTTGTTATAGTTTGTTTCGATAAAGTCATGTACATTTAAAAAAATAGTCACAATATCATTTTAATTTTGGGAGAAAAAGTACTAACTAGTAATCATAAGTACCATATAATGCTACGAAAAATAGTGACTTTTACCCTAAAATTAAAATGACAATGCGACTTTTTTAAAAAACACAGATTTTTTTTAATTAAAAATATGTGTATTTAAAAAAAGTCGCATTATTATTTTAATTTTAGGGTAAAAGTCAATATTTTTCGTAGCATGATATGGTACTTATGAGTACTAATTAGTACTTTTTCTCCCAAAATAAAATTAAAATGATATTGTGACTATTTTTTTAAATGTACATGATTTTATCGAAACAAATTATAACAAAAATGTTTTGCAATATCCACGTAGACTTGATTAATCTGTCATGATTGAGAGAAAATTCAGAAAATATGCGCAAGAGATGTGGAGATAATAAACATCTGCGCATATATGACGTCAAACCCGCGTCATCCTCTAGTTATGCACCCCTGCCGCTAGATGGCATATGCCTTGAGCCCGCCTTTAATCTTGCGGACAGCTCTTCCATAGGAGTTGGAACGCTTGAATTATATGCAGTTTTGTTCCAGTCAACTAACTTCTTGCGTCTATCATCAATTTAAAATATTTCTGTTTACGTTTATTTATTCTTTCCACGGAATAAGAAACCACGGAGTAAGTTTCTTACTCCGTGATCATTTCGTTTGCAGACGATTTTAACTTTCCACGCGCATGGCCGTTTTGTTTTTTCTTTTTCTATACAGTATTTTAGGAACTTAAATACGCAATAATTTTATGAGTGTGTCTTTGATTAAATTTTTTTATTTAAAGAATTTTTTAATGTATTTTTACCTTTTATTTTTATTAATTTCAAAACAATTCAAGTTAAAATAAATTGTAAAACCGTTTTTTGTAAATAATAATATTCATAATTAGAATTCATTAGATAAAATATTGTTTTTAAAGAATAAAAATGATAGATTTAATGCTAATATAAAGAAAAAAATTAAAAAATAAAGTTTGTATCACATGCAAAAATACATAGTATCTTCTTAATAAAAAAAAGGGGGGGGGGCTTATAGAGGATGAAAAGTTTTTTATTGGTCAATCACTAATTATTTTCATATTAATTTTCTGCAGAATAAAGCATCTTGTGAAGTAACTTTTAAAAAAAAAACATACCTCTAAAACAAAAATTTGAAATTCGAATAAATAGTTATGTGACCTACATGCACATTATAAACTGCAGATTTAATTGTAATAATAAAAATTGTAGTTTGAAAATGCAAAAGTGCTTCGAATACCTTTGAAAAATTTCTAGTAGAACAAATGATCATTTACAAAAATCATTATAAAAGATAAATGTAAGTATTAGGCCTAAAATATTTTTTAATCAGATAAAATTCGTATAATTAGAAAAGCATTTTGAGTCCCTGATGAATTAATCCGTAAAGCATGGTGACGTCACTGCAACACGTTCTGAAGTCTAATTGTGACTTTTTGACAATCGATTGTCGATGTGAAGTCACAGTGACTAAAATATGAAGTCGTTATGGCCGTTTTAGAGCTCTTTTGTGACATTTCACAAAGTGGTCACAATGTGACAAATTTGTGAAAAATGTGTCATTTGTGACTAATTTGACATTAATGTGGAATTTTGGTCACAGATGTGATGTGACCAAAGTGACTCAGAGTGACGTCACTGTGACCATGCATGCTATTAGGGACGTTATTTGCAGTAACATTACAGCGACGTCATAAAACCTTTTTCAATTGACAGAAAAGTACTTTTTCCATTAAATAACATCTTTTGAAGAATTTTTGTACATTTTTTAAATTTTTCTAAGAAGGTCACATTTCAGTCACAATGTGACTTCACTGAGTGGTGGCCATTTGGTCACAGATGTGACGTGACGTACGTTATTTGCAGTGGCATTACAGTGACGTCACAAAAACTTTTTCAATTGACAGAAAAATATTTTTTTCCTTTAAATAACATTTTTTGAAGAATTTTTGTATTTTTTTTAAATTATCTAAGAAGGTCACATTTCAATCACAATGTGACCTCACTGAGTGGTGGCCTTTTGGTACAGTGACGTCACAAAAATTTTTTCAATTGACAGAAAAATATTTTTTCCATTAAATAACATCTTTTGAAGATTTATATATATATATTTTAATTTTCTAAGGAGGTCACATTTCAGTCACAATGTGACGTCACTGAGGGGTGGCATTTTGGTCACAGATGTGGCGTCACATTTCAGTCACAATGTGACGTCACTGAGGGGTGGCATTTTGGTCACAGGCGTGACGTCACATTTCAGTCACAATGTGACGTCACTGAGGGGTGGCATTTTGATCACAGATGTGACGTGACCACAGTGACTCACAGTGACGTTACTGTGACGTCACTGTGAACATGCATGCTATGTGGGTATAATCGCAATGTCTGTAACATTTTCATTATTATACCATCAAAAAATGTATGAAGTTATGTACAATATTAGACAAAATTTTTTGTGCATGTTTTTGGCTATGGCCTGCAAATTATCCTTGAAATTTTAATTATTTCGAGGATCAGGAGCGCTGTGATAGCGATTTTTGTACCATTTTCTCGATTCATCGTAGTTCTAATGTCCACTGTCTCGTGCAGAGACGGGAACTCGCGTCCTGCTATGTTAGCCATTCGCAAACTATAAAAACAGAATAAGGAAAAAAATATTGATTTTAATAAATATCAGGATCTACATTAACTCACTGTTTTTACTCCTATTAATTGTCTGAAGCGGAAATTTTAATAAAAATTTTAATTTTACTTAAGAAAGGTGTTATAATAAAAATAAATGACATTGACATGTTTCGGAACCGTCAAATAAGTTCCATAATCATAATATAAATAAAAATAAAATTTCAAAATATTTCACGGTCAATACAAATGACACACGACTATGAGATATAAATAACAAAACACACACACACACACACAGACACACGGACAGACAGACATTTTGTAAAAACATGTTTTTTGGAATCTCTGACCCCTAAAACGTGTAAATCTGTCGAAAACCGGAAGTCGAAAAAAATTTCGATTACAATACTTTCTTCTATTGAAGATAGAAGAAAGTAAAAACTTTATACATAAATACATTTGTTAAAAAGATTGTGATTATCAGTGATATCAGCAATTTTTTAATATTTTCAGAAATAAATTTATTCGTCCTTCATAAAAAAATATGAATTCAGTAATATTTTAAAAAATTACAAATTAAAATGCATATGGAATTGATATAAAGGTAAAAAAGTCAAATTTTGCCTCTATATCTCAACTAAAATCTTCATTGTTTACATCTTTAAATTATGTATGGATTTTAGAGAGTTGTGGAATTGAGGGAGTCTACTGCAATATAAATCTGTGAATGTAGAATGAAAAATATAATGGTAATCAAGACTTAACTAGGAGTAAAATTCACTAAGACAATAATTTTTTGAATATTTTTCTTTTTATTTAAAAACACATAATACAATTAACAAAGGAAGAGAGCCAGCCCTCTAGGAATAGATATCAACAGAGAAATATCACAAAGCCTGATTTCAAAGAAATAATCACAGATGGAAGAAAAGAACAAAACAGTTATGATTTCATCAAAATCATCATTTACATTTTGCTGCAGATATTTGAAATATAATAAGTAACTATAATTAAAGATCAATTTTTAAAATTATCTCTGGAAGATACATTATGGATATAAAATGGAATAAAAATATCACATGTACACATAAAAAGACACCTAATAAATTCTCAACAAAATCATTAAAGATCAATTTAAATTATAATTGTTAATCACCAAAAATACAACAATGTTTAATCTTTAAGGCTCTTGGATAATTCTTTTATAATTTATACACTATCACTTTAGTGATATTTGTTTGAAAATGTTTGAAAATACATGAGATTATAAGTCTTAATATTTTTATCTATAATAATTTAATCTAACATAAAATTGTAAATGGAATGTTTTTTATTAGAGATGACTTCAGAAAGTCATGGAATCTTACATAAATTTTTCGCTTGAAATTTCAGATGTGAACTGATTGACATTTTACAGGGACACAAGGCACTCAGTTAACTATTTTGAGTTAAAAAGAAAAAGAAAATACAAGTAAACAACAATAAGAAATTCTTATTAGGTAGCTTTCATTACAAAAAGTAAAAAGCTACCTATTGCAGCCGTCCGGAGGAAAGCACTTCCGGAAAATTTTGGTATATTTTCACCGATCATGACCCCCAGACCCCAAAACCACCCTCCGTTCAAATGTTGACATATATATATATATATATATATATATATAACCATATATATATATATATATCTGATTTTTGTCATGCGATAACTAACGTATTTATGAACCGATTTGAATGAAACTTGGTATGTACATAGTACATACAAATGTCTCGACCGAGTTCGTTGGTCAGCATCATCCGCCATTTTGTTTCAAAATGGCGGCCATTTTAAATTTTTAAAAAAATTTAAAATTTAAAATTAAATGCGAAAAAATTAAAAGTTGAAAAATATTTTCCTTTTACGTGTTAGAACTTAAAACAAAGATTCCAGAACACTTTTTATTTTGTCTATATCTTAAAAAATGATTGAGTTATAGCACTTTGAATTTTTCTTATGGCTGACATTTTGAAACGATCTGATTTTTGTCACGTGATAACACGCGTATTTATGAACCGATTTCAATGAAACTTGGTATGTACATAGTACATACAAATGTCTCGACCGAGTTCGTTGGCCAGCATCATCCGCCATTTTGTTTCAAAATGGTGGCCATTTTAAATTTTTTAAAAATTTTAAAATTTAAAATTAAATGTGAAAAAGTCAAAATTTGAAAAATATTTTTCTTTTACGTGTTAGAAAGTAAAACAAAGATTCCAGAACACTTTTTATTTTGTCTATATCTTACAAAATGATTGAGTTATAGAACTTTGAATTTTTCTTATGTCTGACATTTTGGAACGATACGATCTGATTTTTGTCACGTGATAACACGTGTATTTATGAACCGATTTCAATGAAATTTGGAATTTACATAGTACATACAAATGTCTAGACCGAGTTCGTTGGTCAGCATCATCCGCCATTTTGTTTCAAAATGGCGGCCATTTAAAATTTTTTTAAAAATTTAAAATTTAAAATTAAATGCGAAAAAATTAAAAGTTGAAAAATATTTTACTTTTACGTGTTAGAACTTAAAACGAAGATTCCAGAACACTTTTTATTTTGTCTATATCTTAAAAAATGATTGAGTTATAGCACTTTGAATTTTTCTTATGGCTGACATTTTGAAACGATCTGATTTTTGTCACGTGATAACACGCGTATTTATGAACCGATTTCAATGAAACTTGGTATGTACATAGTACATACAAATGTCTCGACCGAGTTCGTTGGCCATCATCATCCGCCATTTTGTTTCAAAATGGTGGCCATTTTAAATTTTTTAAAAATTTAAAAATTTAAAATTAAATGCGAAAAAGTCAAAATTTGAAAAATATTTTTCTTTTACGTGTTAGAAAGTAAAACAACGATTCCAGAACACTTTTTATTTTGTCTATATCTTACAAAATGATTGAGTTATAGCACTTTGAATTTTTCTTATGTCTGACATTTTGAAACGATACGATCTGATTTTTGTCACGTGATAACACGCGTATTTATGAACCGATTTCAATGAAATTTGGAATGTACATAGTACATACAAATGTCTCGACCGAGTTCGTTGGCCAGCATCATCCACCATTTTGTTTCAAAATGGTGGCCATTTTAAATTTTTAAAAAAATTTAAAATTTAAAATTAAATGCGAAAAAATTAAAAATTGAAAAATATTTTTCCTTTACGTGTTAAAACTTAAAACAACGATTCCTGAACTTTTTTTATTTTGTCTATATCTTAAAAAATGACTGAGTTATAGCACTTTGAATTTTGCTTATGGCTGACTTTTTGAAACGGTCTGATCTGAACGATCCACAATGTTGGATCCTTCGTGGAATTTGGTGACTCTCTAAATCGCTCAAAATAAAACCAGGTTGAATAAAAGATGACTAATTTCTAAAAATTCCTATTAATATTCAGTCTTGACAAAAACTAGTTTCAATCTTATAAAATCACTAATTTTATAAGATTATTTCCACTAATTTGAGCTTAGTATTTTTGAACAATGTAACTTACCTTAAAATAAATAAATAAATATATAAGTATATGAAAGCTACCTCTTCCTCCCGGCATTGCCGGAAGGACTTTTTTATTCTTTAAGTGCTTTATTGCACTAGAAGCTTCAGATAAACTACCAAATGCCCCTGCAATAAAACAGGCTTTGATTCAAGAACAAATGAATATACATTGCATATAGATCTACATTTAATTCATAAAAAAAAAAAAAAAAAAAAAAAAAAAAAAAAAAAAAAAACAAGCAGTCCAGGAGGCAACAACCATTTTTATCAGCATTGATTTTAATATATAGAACATTCCTTTATTTGAGTCACCAATTAATTGGAGCAACTGCTTTTTTGGGACAACCACTTAATTTGAAAAAAAGGTACAGAATCGATGTGATCCAATTAATCAGAATTTATTGTATGTGATATATTAGGACATAGAGAAACAAAACTACCAACCAGTCAGTAAATCAGTAGGATTGTTGCCATAGAAACATAAGCACTGCCAGCTGCAAAGTAAAATGAATTTCCCAAACTATAGAGGATGCCAATGTAGTTTGGATAGATATTTAACCTCCTCAGACCTTAGACAAATATTACGTCGGGCTACAAAAAACAGTTTAAAATTTCTATTAAACATCTTCAAAGATGTATTAGCCTATATATCGATGCTTATGATATGCACACATTTATTCAAAAGATCCAAAAGTTATTTTAACAATTCTAGAAGCATTTAAATTAATTTAAAGAGTGTTCGTTAGAGTCTCCTTAAGGCAAGGTTATACCAACTGATGGGCAATTTTATTTTCTCTACCATTTAATCTTTCAGCAATGATGGCAGCACATCATTTAAAAGAAACAAACAAAAGAATGGATGCATAATTTTTCGAAAGAATGCAAAAGAGGGAGTTTTTTATTAAATATTAAAATATTCCTATTAGCCTTAGCCATAAAAAGTTATTTTTAAAAAGAGAACTCAATTATGTAATGAAAAAAGGACCTGATTTCTTTGGAAATGTATGGGTCCCAGGAACCCAGGATTTCAATAGCCTAGGGATTTTATATCATCTATATATTAAAATCATCAACAATAAAATTGGTTGCAACACTCTCTCCCAGACTATTACAACATTAACACATGAAACTGACTAGTAAAAATAAACATAATGCAAGAAAAATAAAAAGATTTCAAGCAAAATATTTATAACAGTTTAAACAAAACATATAACATTAATAATAGTATACAAAAAAAGTTGAAAGACTATGTAAAAAAAAAAGCAAGTGTATTCATCCTCTACTTATTGTGTTATTTCATAAATGTACGCAAGGTGCTTTAAAACAGCCATTACATTTAATTTATGCATAAAAAGAAGTTACGTTTGCAACATTTCAGAATCATTTTGCCCACAAGTTGAAACATTTTTAATCAGCATTGAACAAAATGTCTTCAGCCAATTTATTATTTAAGAAAAATAAAAATCTTTAATATTTAAATCTAGTTCAACAAATGCATCTAGAAGGTGCAAAAATTATGCAATTCTTTTTCTTTTTGTAAGAATTTTCTTTCAAAAGTACAGGATATGCAAATTACACAGGGGTGCAAATTATGCGAGTTAAACACAGTAATATTCAATTTGATTTGACCTTTCATTTAATAAATTATCATACTTTTTAAATCGATTTTTCATCTGAATATCAGATAATGGTTCATTCCAGCGGATTTACAAAGCATCAAAGCTAATATCAGAAAACCCAAGGCAATTCAATAAATGAAGAGCGATAAATAAATATGCATACATAGTTCCATTTTGACAGAATCTTTTTCATTTAAAATAAAAATCTTTTGTTATCACAATTAATATTGCAGTAGAAGTTACTGTTGTAACAGAGACTTCTCACTGTAAGCAAACCTTTATGAAGCTCTATCTTGAACTCATTTGTTGCTCATTGATGGTGCATTGCAAATCACTTCTACAAGTGGGATTCTAGTTAACAGTGTTGTATTTGTCATAGCAGACATTCACCGTATTTCTATTTTTTTAGACATAGAGATTGCATAGGAGATTGAAAGGCATATTTATGTTACTAGAATACTACAATGCATAAACAGTGTCAAAATGTTCTTAAAAAATTATGAAAACAAAATTTACTTTTTTAGAATGTATTTATGTGATAAATACTCATACACATAAATACTGCATATTACAGTATATAACACTCTGTAGTGCATAACCAGCACTTATAATTCAAGTCTAGGGCAATTCCATGCATGCCTGTAACGTGAGTTACGAACTACAATTTTTTCTACCAATATTTTCGTTTTGAAAAATGAGACTTGTTTTAACGTGGATACCTCATTAATTTAATAAAGTCAAGAAAACTTTTTGAAAATAATGGTAGACAACAATTTCGCAGTTACAATCTTCGTAACGCACTTTACAAAACCTCATGGATTAACTCACTACATTTTTTTCAGGCATAAATCCTGTATAATAACACACCTTCTTTTTTGTAAAGAAACTTTTTTGAAATGTATAGTAAAAATAAAATAAAAAACTTAGGCAATCTGATAGTAAATGTTATTTATCTATTGTTGTAAATTAATAGCATGTTTATTAATGTAGAAATCTCAATAATTATGATCATCTGTTTTTGATTTTTAATCAACAAATAACATGCACACATAAATTTTGATCTATTTTCTGGTATATAAAGTGACCATTATATGCTAGAGTATATAGAATACATAATAATAACAAAGTATGTTTAAAATAAAAGAACAGGAAGTTACTCCGAACACAAGAAAATCTGTACAACATAGATCCTAATAGTAAATAAAAGTTCACAAATTTATCACATATTTCCATTATATCTACATCTTTTTTAATTTTATTTCCTTCAGTGGAAAGGTATTAGACCAACAAATAAAAATAAAACTATTTAATACAAAACGAATAAGTAAATACGCAATATGCTCAAAATATATTTTAGAACTGGTATTAATAAAAGAGTAAATATTTAATAATGCTAAGTAATTAATAAACATATTAGGTAGCAAATAATTCTTTAACTACCTCTTGTTTTGTTTTTCAACAATTAGTAGTCAATAAAGACCTTTCTCTCTTTTTTCTTAACAGAATAATCTCACTGACTACACTGTAAAAAAAAAAGGGTCGATCTACTAAAAAAACTTTAGTAATCCTTGTAATTACTAAAAAATGTTTAGTAATCTTAGTCGGTTACTAGAAAATCTGTAAGAATTACTAGAAAAAAGTTAGCAACGAATAATAGTTAATAGTTTTATATTTTTAATAGCTATTACTAAAACTCATCTGGCGTAGCCTCGATAGCATAGTGGTTATAGTAACGGACTCCAGGCTAAAAGGTCCCGGGTTCAATACCGGACAGCGCCAAGTACGCCCCGAATGTATGTAGTGTAAGTACTCTATAATAAAGGGGTTATAAATTTCCTGTTGGAGCTGATCGCAATGTTTGGTGCTGCCATCTATTGCGTTTTTGCCGAAAATCTATCGCTTCAGAAATCTGGATGCAGCTCGAAGGAAGCTCCTTCCCTTCGGACGCACGTAATTGTTATTAAAAATAATTTTGGAGCTATTACTAAAATTTGCTTGGTGGCTCATACTAAAAAATTTTAAGTTAGTTATACAAAATATTCTTTTGTTCAGTTTACAAAAGAAATGCTTGTTTCACTTGCAAAAAAAAAGTTTGTAATGGTTACTAAAAAATTCTGTGGAATACAAATTTACTAAAAAATTTTTAGTAACCTCTTGAATTTTTTTTTACAGTGTACACATCAAAATAGTTAAATGAACTATTTTTTTTTAATAACATATTGTTATTTAATTAGACATAACTTTTAACAATAAAAGAGAATTTTTATTTTAACATTAATGTATGCATAGAAATTTCATAAGAAGAATGTACAACCAAATGTGTACATTTGGTTGGATTAAAAATTCAATTATTAATCAATAATTCAATTATTCAACTATTTAATTACATCAATATGTAATTAAATGTATGAATTTACTTCATTTATAAACAAACTAACATTAGAAAATTATGTATATTATATATATTGTTAACAGTTTCAGTTTAAAAAGACAATTTTTTTCAAATATTCAGAAAGAAATCAACACATCAAACTATTTTAAAAATAAATAAATGTATTTAAAAAAATTACATTAAATAATTCTTCATTTAAATTAAATTTTACAATACAATAGAACCTGGCTAATCTATAACACTTGCAATCCGTTTAGACAGTGAAATTTTTGATAATCCAATAATGAAAATAATAAGAAAAGAAGAAAGCAAAATATTGGAATTAATGAATTAATAGTGTTTCTTTGTAATATTAACACAATAGTATGCAAACTAAAAATAATTTTAATTTTTAACAGTCTTTTTTTTTTTTTTTTAACTCATTTTTTTCAACCATTATTTCTCACAATATACTAGCTTTAATACAAAACAATATATAACAGGCATAAAAATTATCTTTTATATAACGAGACTATTCCTGATCACAAAAGATGCTAAAGGAAAATAGTTAACACGTTTGCTGCCTCTCTCGCGCCAGTGCGTGATATGGCGCCAACGTTAAGGGGCCACCACGCACCAGCACGTGATGTGAGGTGATGTCCAATAGCCAGTCACACGCTGTCGCGGGAAAATCTTCCACTGATTCTTTGTTATAAAAAGTAAATCGGCTTCTGGGAAAAACCCACTTCTACAGTGCGGCATTAACTATCATCACATCTTCACGTAAGCGGCAGCGAACGTGTCAAGCAAAATTCAATAAGTTAAGAACAGTGACAAGCAGATGGGCTGGGGTGTTCAATACACAGAATGACGGTGGCGCCTCTTCTTTGATATCAATCAATGCTCTTAAAGTCCCAAACAAATTTTGATTCAAACGAGTTGAACTTTCAGAATAATGGGGGTAATACTGTATTTCATATTTTAGAAAAATCAAATGTTTGCTTGATTTTTATAAAATAATGAATTCCTAATATTCAGAAAAAAAATCAGTTGTCCTGCATCTTTAAAGGCCAACAGCAACAACAAAATAAAAACAAATAAAATCCCATAATAAATATTGCAGATCACATTTAATTTTTAGCATGAATATCACATGCGATCACAGGAACTAGTTTTGAAAATGGAAAAATCATTTCTATTAATAATAATAATATAATAAATTTCCTTTACAAGCAAAAAACAAATTTCACGTAATGGAATTTTTTTATGCAACATATACGACTATATACTGCTAATTTTTCTAAGTCTGTCTTGATGTGCTTTGAATAAAAACAGGGACAAAAATTTTCACAATACACTGATTTATGTGTAAAAAGACAAGTGCAAATTCTGAACCTATTTTAATACAATTAACACATAAAAATAAAGAGATTAATAAGATATGACCATTAAGCTGCATACTAATACAGAATAAAAAATCTTCTTTTTTTCATGTGTTACAGCAGCCTCAAACCTTTAATGTGTACAAGTAATGAAGCAGCACAGTTCTAAGTACATTAATGTCTAATTTTTACTACTACATACACTGCAGATCCATTTTTGCTAATTATAATAACCCAGAAAAATAATTGAGCTTCAAATCAATATTCTTAAATTCATATGGGATTTGAATTTATTATTTCTTATTCTTGATTGTAAATAGTTATTTAAGAAGAATTTAATTAAAACTTAAATGAAAAAATGTAATTAATCATCACCTGATGGTGGTAACTATCATGAATTAAAAAAGTATACCAATTACAAGGGAGAAAATGTTTTGCCAGTAGGATCAAGTACAAAAACACATCTGGGACCCTATATTTACTTAAAAATTAAAATAATAATAATAAATTAATTAAACAAAAAATAAAAATATTTTTGTTGGAGACTTATAAAAACAACTGATAGATGTGAGCTTGGATTCAAATTTTTTTTTAGTGCAATTACAGTTTTAAGGAGTAAGAAAAAGAGGTCTTTTAATCTTAAGTTCTTAATAAGTATGTTGACTTTCTGCCTTACATTCCACTTATAAACAGCCCTGTTGCCACACTGACTAAACTAACTGATTAAGTGAATACATTTTGCATTAATGAGGATACTGTTAGATTCAGTTTAACAGAGTCCTAACTCTGAATTAATATGCAGTTCATTGAGTCAGTTGAGATAAGTTTAAAAGCAGAGACAAAATTTCTGTTATTGCCCTTGTGACAAGAATAAGCTCTCAAAACTACTGAGTTAATAAGTCCAATTAATATTTCTCACTGCTTCTGACATCATTGTCATGGTATTTAATTTCAGGTATATTTACAAAAGTCATGCTATTGAAAAAGAAAACCAAAATAGTTCTTCCAAATGTCCTAATGAAATAAATACCTTTCAGAAGTTGCACTAATTACGCTAATTGCCATTTAAGAAAGTAGAGGTGAACACTATCCACTACATAAAAATTGCACAAAAAAGAAATAATGATAATTTTGTCATCATACTGATACTAATAAACGTACAAAAAAATCTACAAATAAAAGAAAATGAAAGATGATAACTATGCTATAAAAACTTCTGGTATGCAGGAAACATTATATAAACATTTCAGGCATATAAATTCTAACTGTTGAGACAGCACTACAATGAAATGTCCCCACATTTACACATAATACGCAGGTTCAGAAACTTATTTCTTTTTCGGATCATCTGGATACAATTGTTTTAGAGGTACTAAGCTCAAAAGCATGATATGACGCTGATACATTTTACTGTTGCGGAAGAGGGAATCAGTGCCATATAATCGATCCAACACACCCAATACTCCAAAATTCTGATTAAATCTAAGAAATAAGAATTTTGTTAATAAACATTTAGAATGTCATATTTTTATAAAATTATGTAAGAAAATCATTTATTATCACTAAGCTAAAATTATAAATGCTAAAAGTGAAACAAAATGGAGTTACCTAGAATTTGAAAAGAGGTGCTTTACAAAATAAGAAACAATAGAACATATTTACTTTCACAAATGACTATTTTTTTTTTATCAGAGCACTGGCTATTATTATACTTGCAAATATGTGATTTTTGTTTATTGAGTTTATTTTTGAAAATTTTTGTAGTTCTTTACCAATATAGATCTTGATAAAGTTACTGATTGTGCATACAAAACATGTAGATTATATTTAAAAAAAATTTATATTCTTTTAAAGGTGTCTCCCCCCCCCCCCCATTTTAACATACATCTAGTTCAATACATTTTTATTAAATAAAAATGCAGAATATTTTAATAAGATATAGATATATTCAATTGAATATATCCAGTATTTATTTACAAAATACTGTGTATAATATTTCTGATATTTTCAGTCAAAACAAGTGTAACTTTTCAACTGTGATGGATTATGTCATTTCTGAAAAAAAATTACATTTGCTCAAGCAGCTTTTTTTTTTTTTTTTTTTTTGTTAGTTAAAACCATAATAATATTAAATCTTTCATGCTTTACTTTTGAAATTGAATTTTTAAATGTAGAACCAATAATGATGCGAGTTAATATTTATTTAGAACAGCCAATGAATGATAAACCATCCAATTTAGATAAGTTATTTACAATTTCATTAAAATATTTTCAAGTTGTTGGTTTAGCTCAATTCAACATGCACAACAGGTTAGGGAATGAAAAAGTAGACAAGCTTACATTTATGTTCAAATTTTTCAATAAAAACAAGATAGTTTGCATTTAAAATTTTGATTATCTAACATTTCCTTGTTACTCAAAACCAAATCCTAGTTTGCTTTTATTTCTAATTTATAATAAATTTGAAGACATTTACAATCACCAATTAGTTGACTATTTTAAAAATAACAGATATATATTATATATATAAGAACCTCAGAAGTCAAGGGGTACAAGTGACATAATTTAGATTTCGAGTAAATTGAGTTCAAAGTTAAGCATCAATTGTAATTGAATGAATTCAGATAGGAATCTTTTGCTTATTTCTTAATGGTCTTTGAACTCTTATTTCAATAGCTGTTTAGAAAAACAGCCGATTAAATTTTGTTTTAAATGTATAACTAAGCAATATTTATCAGCATTCGGCACTTGTACCCTTTGGCTTCCAAGCAGTAATGAAAACTGCTTGGAAGCCAAAGGGTACAAATGCCGAATTAATATCAGAAATAAAAAAAATGTGAACTAAAAAGATTAATTTTTTAAAAATGAAGAACAATGTTGATATAAATTAATGAATGAGCAAAACTTTGCTTTAATAAAAGTTCTAAAAGGGAAAAATTATGAAATAAAAAAATGAGGATACGAAAAATTTAAGATCAATGTTGATACACATGAATGAAACAACAAACTTTATTCTAACATAATATTTAAAATTTTATTATAAGTTTTGAAAAAATTGAAATTTTCTAACACTGTCTAACAAAGGTAAAAATGTGAATACATTTTCAGTTTGTCTGTCTGGCTGGCCATCCGGCCCTCTGTCTGCACTGTAACTCTTGTAAATATACTCGAATTGCGCTGAATTTTTTGGAAATTATTTACGCTAATCCTAGCCAAACCCTATTTCAAATAAAGTTTACAGCATGATTAATTTATTTACAGGGACAGTCAAATAATTTTCGTTTCATTACGGACTATGGAGAAAAAATAGTTTCAAATGAATTTTAAAAGTGTTACACCCTGTCAAATATATTAAGATTTATATTCATCTAGGAAGTTCATTAAAATATGCATTCTGTGAAATATGTGTTGAAAAGAAAAGCTAATATTCATTTACAGGGCCACACTAAAGAATTCAATTATATAATGGGAAAGTGGAAATTGTTTGCAACATATCTTAATTATATTAAACTTTTTATGTATAATAAAATTGATATACGTCCATAAGATTTAATATAAGTTATATCGCACATAACATGAAGTTCACAGCATTTACAGGGACACTCAAAAGGTTTGAAATAGTATATTCTATCCAAAATACTGTACATTATCGATATGGTTGATGGATGGATGAAATGCCTTCTTAATTATGATATGTGCTTTTAAGTTTCACTAAATTTATACATATTACATGGCATGTATAAATGCTATATTTGATATAAAGGGCTACACAAAAGATCTGGTAAAGGTTACTGAATATGAGTATAATTTACTTAAAGATTGTTTTTAAATAAGTTATGTATTTTTATGATGATTTTCATCCAGTTTACTCAGAAATGTTTGTGGAATACAGATAAAAGGATAGACAGGGCAACATATAGAATTGGATACACGGTCATCTATGGATGGTAATTTCTTGAAATATTATTTCAGTAGTCTTATGAATGTTTCACTTGGAACTAAATTTTAGCTAAATACTGGCGTATAATACAGGTTCTAGGTAAACTCCAAGGATGAACAAAAGTAAACAAATATGTTTCCATCTATTAGTACAAAATGCTGAAAGAGAAATTTCAAACTGTTACGCATTTTCTTCCTAAATTATTTTTTTCCATTATGCAGTATATACAGGGTGGTCATAAAAAAACTTTGTCGATATACGGTGCTCTAGCGGCCAGTCCGCTCAACCGATCGAAATGAAATTTCAGATATAGCTATTCAGAGGTATGAGCTCGAGATTCTATGAGCGACAACAAAATGGCGCTCACGGTTACGGTTATAGTTACAGAAACTCGAAAATTTCCAATGGCAACACCCATTTTTTTTCATCGGAAAATGCTCAGCGCATGCGAAAACCATAAAGAGCGTTGGAACCGTACGTGTATCGCAAGAAACGGACATGTTATGCACGCACAAAAAACCATTCTGGGAATCCTTCCCCCCATAGAAAAAACTCGATTGGGGCGCAATGAGGAAATTTTCATATGACACAGACTCAGTACACTAATCTCTGATTACAATACAGATAGGAGAAACCAAAACTTTTATTTTGATTACACATTTTCCACATGGGTGCCGTCACCATCACAGGCAATTACGGCACCCATGTGGAAAATGTGTAATCAAAATAAAAGTTTTAGTTTCTCCGATCTGTATTGTAATCAGAGATTAGTGTACTGACTCTGCGTCATATGCAAATTTCCTCCTTGCGCCCCAATCGAGTTTTTTCTATGGGGGGGAAGGATTCCCAGAATGGTTTTTTGTGCGTGCATAACATGTCCGTTTCTTGCGATACACTTACGGTTCCAACGCTCTTTAGGGTTTTCGCATGCGCTGAGCATTTTGCGATGAAAAAAAATGGGTGTTGCCATTGGAAATTTTCGAGTTTCTGTAACTATAACCGTAACCGTAAGCGCCATTTTGTTGTCGCTCACAGAATCTCGAGCTCATACCTCTGAATAGCTATATCTGAAATTTCATTTCGATCGGTTGAGCGGACTGGCCGCTAGAGCTCCGTATATCGGCAAAGTTTTTTTATGACCACCCTGTATATAACCGACAGATCAAACACATGGCTGTTTAAAAGTATTAAAATACATATTTTTCTATGGACCATAACACTTTATTACCTTAAATTGCGAATTTTTTTAAAAAATTTCAGGAAATCTTGGAAAGTATTTCAGAATCTATGTTTAATGTTTGATTTTTTTACTTGTTAACAATTTGCATTTATTTAATGTAATATTTAATGCATTAAAAAGCAAATTTTAAACAGAAAAAAAACTGACGAAAAACGACATACAACCCCAGTTCATAAGGTTTAAAACGTCACACGGTGTAAATAATTTTAAACTGTGATTGGTACAAATTGGCATATGATCGTGTTTTTGTACCAATCGACGTTTAAAAATGATCAAATTCTTGAGGCGTTTTCAGAGTCATGAACTAGCCTTGCATGTCGTTGGTCGCGCTTCAGCTATATAGATATTAGTAAATACACCTGCACTTATACCCCTTGGCCTCCACGCGTTCACGGTTTCGGGAAAGAAGTTAAGTAATTAACCTCTAAAACTCAGTGCATAATTAAAAAACCACTCATAACTCTTTACCTACAAATAAATAGACTTATTTCCAGATAGCCTGTGCACTTAACTCATTTTTTTTCAACTTTGTCACTTATACCCCTTGACTTCTGGGCTCCTCAATTATGTGATAAAAATCTGAATTTTTTAGAAATCGTAAAAATTGTAACGGGCCGGGCCGGGCCTGGTTTCACTGATTTCTACACGGGTCGGGCCTAAAATATAAAAATTTAAACGGGCAGGGCCGGGCCCAGGATGAACTTTTGAGTTTAAAAAATGGGCCGGGCCGGGCCGAAATAATTTTTCTACGGGCCGGGCCCTGGCCTGGAAATTCCGGCCTGTGCAGACCTCTATTTAATGGGCTGTATCCAAATTAAAGTTCGGTGTTCGATTATTGATCGAAAGAGGAGATCATGATCAAGGCACCTTAGATGCCATTGAAGCAGTCATTAAAGACTGCTAGATTACAGTATAGTATAAGAAGTTTTAAAATATCTAGTCATTTATATCGCAGATAGATCCTTAAAGACATCACTTTGTCGTTTTTTAAGCATAATTTCAAAACGACTTGGAAGAAATTTTTTTTTAATTTTGGATTTTCATAAAGCAGGACTTAATACATTTAAATCCATCAAAAAAAGTTGTAGGCTGAAATTCATAATTTTTTCGAATATTGATTTCATAATTCATATTATAAAATTATAAAAATTGCAAATTCAGCGTATTTATGTATGGGTATTTTAGTATTATTGCCGCATAAAAAATAGCACATTAGGAGTATAATTTCAGGAGTTATTTATAAAAATATAAAATATGTATTTTAACATTAGAAGCACTAAGTTTTTAATATAATTCAAAAGTTTATCATTCAAACAACTTGAAATTTGGATTCTAGGCATAATTTGATCGAAGATTTGAAATATCTTGTTAAAATTGGGTATTGTCATAAGAAAAAAAAAAGAAATTTGGTTCGTTTTGATAAGTAGATGCCCCCCCCCCCCCCCAAGCAGATTTTATATACATCATTTAAAAATAGATTTTATTTCCAATTGTTCTGTGCCAGAAACTTTCTTTTACGATACTTTGTTGAGAAATTTGTAGAGCATGTTTACTTTTTTTCCCGCACAACTGTACATACAGCAAAACTGAAGTTATAAGCAGCCGAAATGAAATTCCCATTTTCATTTTATATATAGTTGATATGAAATAATAGGTATAGTGAATATTAAACATTGTATTGAGACTTGTTCACAAAGCTGTCTTTTGGAATAAAAGTTAAAACAGTGATCATTTCACAAAAATAGGAAAAGCTTCTTTTTGGTGATATATATTTAAGTTTAAATCTTTATGAAAATGCTAATTACTCAATTTTTTTTGCAGGAAGCTGATATGGTGGTCCTTCAAAAAGTGAAATATCTCAATCTGTCTTACAATGAGATTACTTCGCTGGAGAATGGGAGTTTTAGAAATTTCCACTCCTTGAAAGATCTGGATCTTTCTTCTAATCATTTGAAACACCTGAATTGTTCTCTTCAAGGTCTTAAGAATCTGAAAAAACTTCGTCTCAGGTCAGTTCACCAAATTTCAGCACGGCCAACTTCATTAGAGGTTACAGAAGCTTTTGCTTGTTAAGACGGGGCTTAAGTCCCCACAATGGTCACTGAAAAATACCCGGATGATAATGTAAAGTCTATGGAGGCGTTCTTTTCAAATGTTTCGCTCAAATTTTAATATTTTTACTTGATTTTTTTTCACAAGATAGCTGAGGACGATCTTGATGAGAGCGTTAAGATCTTTTAAAGAGAGTTCAGAAGCATTGAACGACCAGCCGTCGAAATCCCACTCCATATGCCTCATTCTCCTTCAAGCCTTGGCGGCCGAGTGGTCAAAGCCCCACGCCGCTTATCTCCTTCGAGTGTAGGAGGTTGGGGGTTCGAATCCCACTGGCTCTATTGCACGCACTCTTTGTATGAAGCTACCGGTTGTCTATCTCTTATGTTGTAAAATTTCCTTGTGCTATCTCTTCCCTGTAATATTGACGATGATTTATAAGCAGGCATAAAAAAGACGCAGAGACATAGAGCCTGTTCTGAGACGATGATCGCGTCGCCGAGGCTTGAAGGAAACTGAGACTTATGAAGTGGGATTTCGACGGCTGGTCGTTCAATGCTTCTGAACTCTCTTTAACCCTTTCCGGCACGGGCAAAATCTGATGAAAAATGAGAAATTATTGACTGACACCGGAATTCGCAAGCGAATTTTTCAGTTATTTTGAATTCCTTAATTTAAGCTTATATAGTAAAAGCAAATTTTTACTAAAAATTTATTGGTGCCGTTTGCAAGTTTGGAATTAAATTTAGTTATCCCAGACCGGGCACAGTGTGCCGGAAAGGGTTAAAAGATCTTAACGCTCTCAGCGCCATCTATGAGCGCTATTTTTAACTGAATTTTCTGATTTATGTATGTCTTACGATTTTTTTTAATAAACACACCACTGGTTTCATGTTTCTATCTATCACCGTTTCGATTTATAGATTTTTTAAGTTAGGGGTCCTTTGTGAAACACGTTTTGTATGTGTTAATTTGAAAAGAATAGTAGTAAACGATCATCTGAATTTGTCGGAACCTGGCCTAGTTTGGATACTCGAAATTCTGGATAAATGAACCAATAAAGACGCATATGCACACCAAATGTAATGTTTAAATAAAAGTGATTGTCTGTTAAAAGTAGTAAAACTAAAAATATTTAGCTTTAAAACTTTGAAAATCCTAAGAACATGTTTTTCATTATTTAAAAGAAAAAAAAATCACTCAGGCCTAAAATGTTGGGTATCTTTAAAGAAACAAATCAGTTACATAATTTTAGAAAGTTTCAACTGTTTACCTGAAATAGCATTTTAGAAAAATGTACAAAGGATAAAAAAAAAAAGCAAATATACATATGTACAGTGTGTGTAAAAACTATAAGGACAGCAAAGAATTTTAACTTTTTTGATAAATTTCAAAACAACTTTTTTTAATATAATATACATCATTAAGCTTAAAAACTAATAAAAAAGTCAACATCATTTAACTGTCAGTGTTTTATTATGAAAGCGAATTTTGCTATTTATGCTTGTGTAAATATTATCAGGACACCAAAGAAAATTCAATATTGTAACCAAATAAACAAATATTTAACGTGTTATGCACTCTCCTATGAGTTTAATGGTTGCAAATATTCCATCAGTCCTCGACATCATTAATTTTTTAGTACAGTTCGGGATTGTTTTTGTACTATTCATCTTGATTTGTTGATCTAAATTCCAATTCTGAAAAAAAAAAAAGGCTTCCATTTTTATGAAAACATCTTACTAGATCTCCTTATAAGTTATCGATAGTATTTAAATCAGGATTTATGAGTGGCCATTGGAGAATTTCAATATTTTTCTGATAGAACTAAATTTTTTCTCACGATTTGTGTGGATAGGCGCATTATCTTGCTGTGATAAAAGTTTTTCGTCCAGTCAGAACTGTTGCAACAGATAAAAGATGATCAAAAAGAATTTGCATATGTGTCTTTGAATTAAATTTCCCTGAAACCACATCGTTGAACAAAAAGCAGCTCCCTGTTGCAATGAATCCGCCATCTACTTGATGTTTTAATAAAATCTCTTTTTCTCAATTTAATTAATTTTCTTCGATGAAAAGAAATGAAACTTAAATGGTCCTTATGACTAGAAATATCACTGGGATGAATTAAGAAAAGAAAAAGAGATCTTATTAAAGCATCAATTAGCTGATGGATTCGTTGGAACATGGAGCTGCTTTTCGTTCAACGACGTGGTGTCACTTTTATATATGTTTCAGGAAAATTTAATTCAAAGGCATACATTCAAACTCTTTCTGACTGTATTTGATTTCTTGCAACACTTCTAGCGACTATCGCGACTAAAGAAAAAAAACGGATATAATAGCGAGATAATGCGCCTATTCACACAAATCGTAAGAACAAAAATTAGTTCTATTAGAAAAATATTGAAGCTTTGCAATGACTGCTCAAAAATCCTGATTTAAATCCCATCGATAACTTATAGGAGGACCTAATAAGATGAGTTTATAAAAATGGAAGCCATTATTCTTCAAAATTGGAATTCAGATCAACAATTGAAGGTGAATAGTACAAAAATAATCCTGAACTGTACTAAAAAATTAATGATGTCGAGGACTGATGCAATATTTGCAACCATTAAACTCATAGGAGAGTGCATAACACATTAAACGTTTGTTTATTTGGTTACAATATTGAATTTTCTTTGGTGTCCTTATAGTTTTTACACAAGCAAAAATACCAAAATGTCTTTGTTCTCATAATAAAATACCGAAGGTTGAAATGTGTTGACTTTTTTTATTAGCTTTTCAGCTTGATTATGCACATTATATGAAAAAAAGTTTCATTTGTTTTGAAATTTATCAAAAAAGTTAATGTTTTTTGCCGTCCTTATAGTTTTTACACGCACTGTATATAACGAGTGTCCCAAAATTCACTGATGGATTTAAAAAATTCATTAACTTTCAAACTATTTAAAAAAATTTTGCAGGAGGGTTATGTATAATGTCAGGAGTTTTTTTACCTTAATATTTTTTATTTTAGTTCGCATCTCAAACAATAGGTGGCGCTGACGGCGATTGAAGGCCAGGTCGACGCTTCACTCAGCACTGATCACCTGGCCTTCAATCGCCGTCAGCGCCACCTATTGTTTGAGATGCGAACTAAAATAGAAAATTACGGTAAAAAAACTCCTGACATTATACATAACCCTCCTGCAAAATTTTTTTAAATAGCCGTCACCGTTTGCAAGTTATTGAATTTTAAAATCCATCAGTCATTTTTGGGACACCCGGTATATATGCATAACACCCGCATTTTTCTTCTTGATATTCGTTAGAAATATAAAAGTTAACAAATCGCTTATTTAGGTTTTCGCTCATCTAACGAAACCCTCGCGTCACTTTTCTGTTTGTCTATAACAGAATTCGTTATTAGAAACTACATAAATTGAAGACTTAAAATTTTGCATGGTTATAACTGAATACCTCCACTGACAAGAAAAATCACAGAATTTCAAAAAAGTCTCATATTATTTTAATTAAATGAGTTAATCTCGTTAGTAACTAGTGCTGCCATCTTTGAAAATAATATTAAACGAAATCTTTTATGCGATTTTCGATTATTCCTATCCACTTTTATTTTTATAGTTATTACATTATTAAGATAATAAACATTTCGAGCTGGAAAATATGATAGCCTGTCATCATCCAATACAACCATGTTTTCGTAAGGAACAAGGTCAAAATAACACAAGTGATTACAATTTTATGACCCCGTCCTATTACGGACACTTGCTTAAATTGGCTGACGACGGGCTGGTATGTTTTCCAACCCGAAACACATTCCTTTTTTTTGTTTTCATTTTATGGTGGTTATTACAAAGTTTTATTATAATTGTGTTTTACACAATTATAATAAAACTTTGTATATGCAGTTTTTTGGGGCTGTTTCATACTGTATTGTATGATTTTTTTTTTCAGTTCAATATCACTAGAATTTCTTAACGAAGACGATTTTCTAGACATGAACAGACTAAATGTCCTCTATCTACGCAACAACAGCTTGCAGAGCGTGTCCGGTGCATTCACATAGCTGAAATACTTGAGTACGTTGGATTTGGCCATGAACAATTTGACGACTTTGACCACGGATTCGTTTCCGTCCTTCTGGAACACTTCGATGCGATTCAAAGTAATGTGGATGGCCGGTAAGTTTTTCTTTTCAATTTTTTTTTTAATTTAAACAAGGGGGAGGGTGACAGGGGGAGGGAAAACTTGAAATGAAGTTAACTTATCTAGCATAATCTGAACGCAGTATTGTTGCAAACATTATGAATAAACCCCTTCTTACTTATATCCTCTGCCTCCTGAATAATAGGCCGGCTGACATAAAAATGAAGACAATCGTAGACGGATTTTTTTTCACCGCTAGTACGGCTCCTTGTATATTTTTAACTAATAGTTACTGTCTACTAAATTACTAGTACATTTTTTTAAATATTCTAAGACTTATTTAATATCAGAAAAAGAAGGCGAAAATTACTTTAAAAATAGCAGTATCTAAATTCAATCAACTGTAGAAATTTTGAAAAAAAAAAAAAAAATCCATCTACAACAGCCGTTATTTCTGTGTCAGCGTGTATGCCTAGTTTTTAGAAAGTAATGGCTTACTCTCTTTTACAGGCAATCCCTGGACGTGCGACTGTCGGCTAGCATGGGTGGACAACTGGGCAAAGGTGCGAGGTACGAAACTAGAAGATGACCCGATATATGACGGACCGGAACATCTCAAAGGCCGGACGCTTCGATCTCTCAATCTAACGGACTACGAAAGTTGGTATGAAGATTGTCCAGATATCTGCGAGTGCAATTGTCGATGGGATGGCAATCAGATGTACACGGAGGTGGATTGCATTCGACGCGAATTGAACGAAATACCGAAAATGTTGCCTATTAATGTGCGGATGCTGGATTTATGATGGAACAATATCGAAATTTTCGACAGTAAAGACATTCTTGGATTTGAAAATTTGGAACAATTGAATTTGGAGCACAATGTCATACATAAAGTAATTATACACATTTGCTGTTTTAATGAAAAATTATAAACTAAAATATGGTATCATAATAACTTAAATTTATGTTTTTTTTTTTCTTTTTACACAAATTTGATCTTTGATAAACTTGAAAAGTGTTTTCAAATTGAGCTGCAACTGTTTGGGCCTTGCAGTCTATTTTAGGGTTTCACGTTTGGCTTCAATTAAAAGATACACATTTTATTTTTATTAATCTTCGAATCCTGTGAACACTTCTTTAGAAGGATACAATGCATGGAGTAGATATATCAATATTCCCTTGTGGAAAGTTGTGGAGCTTAAAAACGAGTCGTTTACTCGTCTCCTTACGTTTGCCATCTTTCACTTTGATCAGCAGCAGTCTCTAGAGCAAGACACTGACAGACGCAGAAGGAGAGGTCAGTACGACTTCATTTGCCGTTATTTATCGACTCCATCTATTGTATCCTCTTAGATCGTGCAACATAGGCATCGAAGCCGACATAGTCAAGGAATTAATTAAAGATTTTTTTTTTCCTTTTAGGTAGGAATTAGTGTGCTCCCTTCTAAAATGTCTTTCTTAAGATTAGCCTATAACCAGCTTCACAAGTTTCAGTTGGATGAATGGTCCGCAGTCAATGCATCTTTAAGTCAAATGAGCCTATCGCACAATCCCTGGACTTGCGACTGTGACGCATGGTCTTTTAGGAATTGGATACTCCAACAGAACGGAATTGTGAGTATGAAACTGAATACTTACGTTTCCCGTAACTATGCGAAGTGTTAATTTGCATAGGAGGCACAAAATTAATCAATCGACTGACGGTTATTGTTATTTGTATTAAACTGATAAAAATCTTTTATTGCAATTCTTACTCAGCATCGTTGCTCACTGATTGGCACTAATTAATTTTATGCAAAGAACATGATCTGTCTAAGCTATGATGGTTACATAATTTGTCAATCACCTCGAAATGCTGAATACGAGCATAGGGGTAAAACGAATTAAACTTATTAAGAAATTTTTTGCTTTGTTTTGCTCCATTTAAAGAATTAGTTTAACTTAGTAGTAAAACAAAAATTAATTTCCAGAAGTTAATTTTTATGGGATGCTTACATTAAATCTGAATCATAAAAGGGCAACTGCGCAGATATTTTGTTTTTACGGCTGCTATTCTCTACTAAATATGTTATTTACCACATCATGGGGAAGCTAAAAGGCTAGATTATTAGGAGACAAAATTGGCTATTTAAAAATACAGCAGCAAACACAGTTTGTAATTGACAACAAGCGAATAGAATTAAAAATAATTAATCAATAAGAAATACGGCATAACTTTCTTCGTTTTGTTTTAGATTGTGGATACCGACGAGATACGGTGCGGCAAGGAGGAATCGGCTTACTTACGAAACAAATTAATCACTTCCTTAACGCGAACTCGGCTGTGTTCCTATGTTTCTAACATCGTTATTTTATCAAGTAAGTATGAAATTAATTCGTAAAAAGATACAATGAATGTACACTAAATGTAGTTATTTCCAACTTGATACTTGAAGATAAACAGTGAAAGTGTGATATTTATAAATAAACAAAATGAAGGTGGCCATTTATCTAGAATTCATGCGAGTAAAAGACAGATGTTTGTGTGTGCGTGTCTGTGTGGGCGAGATGGATAAAGAAAGCTATCGCAGATAGAGGTTTTCAAATTTGGTACCCAGTAAATGAAAGCAGGTACGAATGCACGAGAAAAATGGTAAAAAAAAAAACAATAATAATAAATAAACAATAATAATAAATTTCAAATTTTCAGCAAAAGTTTTGTGGCGTGTACCTTGTATACACAGTTAGGGTTTTTAAATGTTATATTGCTATATTTTGCAATTAAATGGGCTTAAATTAATTAATTTTATTTGCTTTACACACTGCAATTTCCTTTATATCAATATTTTTAAGTATTTAATAAAAATAATAACAGTAAATTTTGCCTTGATAGCTTGATCGAAAAATTTTCTTGTCTCTGAAGAACAAATTCAAATTTTTTGTCAAATGCAACCATTTGATATGGTAAAACCACTTTTAACACTTTCCAGCAAAGTTGAAAAGTGTTTATGCATTCGGTTTGTCTGCCCGTCTGGACGCGCTCTAACTCTCATAAATATACACGGATTGCAATGAAATTTTTTATATGTTATTGATATTTACCCTAGCGCGAAACCATTAAAATGAAGTATCTACTATGATTAGTTTATTTACAGGGATAATCAAAAGTTTTCCGATACATTACAGCCTATGGGAAAAAATTGTTTCAAATGAATTTTAAAGGTGTTACACCCTGTCAAATTTATTAAAATTTGCATGGATTCGCAAAGTGCATTAAAATATGCATTCTGTAAAGTATGCAGTAAAAATAATAGTTACTATTCATTTACAGGGCAACTCAAAATAATTCCATTACACAATAATAAAGGGGGGGAATTATTTGCGTCATATTTTAATTATGTTAAACGATTTCAAATATCATAAAATTGATATACGCCGCTGATACTTAATATTTAACGCATAATATGAAGTGCATAGGGATACACAAAATATTTCAAATCTTATATTCTTATCCGAAGTACTGTACATTATCGATGATAGCTGATGATTGGATGAAATACATTTTCAATCATGATATGCGTACTAAATGTCTGCAAATTATATTCTGTGTATAAATGTTATAGTTGATATACAGGGTTACACAAAAGAGCTCATAGTCATAAAGGCTGCTGTATGTCAGGGTAATTTATTTAAAGGTGGTTTTTAAATAAGTTATGCTTTTTTACGCTGAACTACTTTCAGTTTACTAATAAATATTTGTAGAATAGAGATAAAATGATATACAGGGTCATGCAAATAATTAGCTACATAGTCACCCATTAATGATAATTTCCAGAAATGTGATTTAAGTAGTTTTACGAGTGTTTTGTTTGAATTAAATTTTGACAAAATACTGGCGTGTAATAAAGGTACTAGGTAAATTACAGGACTGAACAAAAGTATTCAAGTATTAGAATAAATTGCTGTTAGGGAAATTTCAACCAGTTAGGTATTTTCTTGCTAAACTAAATTTTCCTATTGTATAGTATATATATGTATATATCAACCGACGGATCAAATACATGGTTATTCAAAAGTATTGGAATACTTATTTGGCTATGGACAGTAGCATCTTATTTCCCTAAATAACAAAGTTTTGTTAAAGATTTCATGAAGCGTTTTAAAATGAAGGGAAAGTGTTTCATAATCTATACTTAACGCATGATTTTTCTTACTTGTTGGGAACTAGTCATGATCAGTTACAGTGACCCTATTGGCCAAATTCACGGCACATAATGAGAATTACAGTGTTTTTACATGTGAGAATTACATGTGACAGATGATGAGGTGAAGGATTAAAAAGACTTTAAGATATTTAAATGGAGGAAACGACTTAGGAGAAGCAGTGTATGCAAGAAGTGATAGTGACGCAGAACTGATTGTTTATTGTAACGTAGACTAAGCTGGTGATCCTGATACTCGTAGAAATACTATACTGGATACATAATATACTCTTGTAAAAGTTTAATAATCCCTGTCGGCTGGGCCTATAGGCGGAGGTAGATTTCGAGGAGTGCTCATTTCAACAAAAATATATATATATATATATATAATTAGAGATAAACCCAATTTAATAACTTCATTTGGCCGTTTATGAAAATTTTTTAATTTCATTTTTTACTCAAAACTGGTTTTATCTGAATCATCTTAAGAAAAATTCAGCTCAAATGCCCATTTTGACAACATATTTTGAAATAAATTCTGAATTTATTAAAAAATCGACCAAAACAGTACATTATACAGTTCCTAAATAACAAAAAACTGTCAGTTGAATGCATTTGAGAAAAAAATTGAATTTAAAAATGAGGCATAAAATAACCGATTTGTTGTTTGAATACATCCTTAATTCTTTAATCATGATTGCTTTGGAAAATTTTGTGCGAAATACTCACTTTGACAGCATTTTTAAAAATATATTCTATGTTTATCAAAAAACTGGCCAATGCGTCACAGTATATGGTTCCTAAATAAGAGGATCCGTAAATTGGATGCGTTTGAGAGCGAAAATGGATTTTAAAACGAGTCATAAAAAACGCAATTTGCTATGTGAAAACTTCCTTAAATTTTCAAATCACGAAGACTTCGGGAAATTCTGTTCAAAATACTCTTTTTGGTAGGCTTTTTCGAAATATATTCTGTCTTTATCAAAAAACCGATCAATGCATCACATTATATAGTTCCTAAATAAGAGGATCTGTAAATTGGATGCGTTTGAGAGCAAAAATGGATTTAAAAACGAGTCAGAAAAAAACGCAATTTCTTATTTGAACACTTCCTTAAATTTTCAGTCACGATGATTTCGGAAAATTCTGTTCAAAATACCCTTTTTGGTAGCCTTTTTAAAAATATATTACGTCTTTATAAAAAAAACTGATCAATGCATCACATTATATAGTTCCTAAATAAGAGGATCTGTAAATTGGATGCGTTTGAGAACAAAAATGGATTTAAAAACGAGTCAGAAAAAAACGCAATTTCTTATTTGAATACTTCCTTAAATTTTCAGTCCCGATGAATTCTGTTCAAAATACCCTTTTTGGTAGCCTTTTTTGAAATATATTCTGTCTTTATCAGAAAATTGACCAACGCGTCACTTTATACAGTTTCTAAATAAGAGGATCTAACATTTGGATGCGTTTAAAATCAAAAATGAATTTAAAAAAGAGTCAGAATATAAGCAGTTTGGATTTGAGGGTTTTTTCTAAAACTCCTATTTTTGTTTAATTTCTTTTTGCTATACGAATTGGTCCTATGAAAAACTTGTCATTATAAAAGTTGTAGATATTTTTGAGAAGATGTAAAATAAATTTAATCAAATTTGATATCTTAAAAATTGACGGAGTTATGGATTTTTCTCTTTTTTCACCGCTTTTTTTCTTTTCGTTTTTAATTTCTTTCATCAGTAAAAGTTGGTTCTATCAAAAACTTGTAAATACAAAAGTTTTAGATAATTTTAAAAGCATTTACAAAAAATTTAGTTGGACTTGATATCTTGAAAATTGACGAAGTTATGAATTTTTTTCTCTCCAAAACCTTGTTTTTTTCGCCCTTTGAGCCCATTTCTAAATTTATCAAAAATCTGTCATGCATAAACTTTTGGCCCATTTTTAAAAAGCAATATAAACTTTAAACCGATTCGATATCTACTTTAATTAAAAAGTTATGGCGTTTTTTCGGTTTTCACAAAAACGCCCCTTATTCCGACCCCCTTGGTCCGATTTTGCCCATTAACGAACTTAGCCGAGATTTTATCCTCTTTGATTTTATGTACCAGTTTGTTGTCGATTGGTGAAGAATTATAGAAGTTATCGTGTCCATAAAAAAGTGAGATATATAGATAGATATATAGATAGATAGATATATAAACTGGTGCGATTGCAATAGATAGTACTTCATACGAAATCTACCTAATAAGTAGAAGCTTTGAAAAACAACCTCTTTGTGGCTATATCAAGTATTGAAACAGAGTATATCACAGATTCTGAATGTTGTAAGAAATTTATTTATCTTAAGTCTTTAACTAGTGTGTGTATGGGGGAGGGGGAGGAGGGATTACTAACGATAAAAATTTTGTGACTAAAATATAGATAACCAGAGTGCTATAAATATGATTGAAAATACCGTTGCAAATAAGAGAAATAAACATACAGATGCACAAAATTTTCTTTATTACAGAGAAAATGGATAATAGAAGATTAATATAAAATATTGATCACCTGATATTCAAATTGCTAATGTATTTACAAAAGCACTAGGGGCTTTTTTTTTCTTAATTTAAAGATGAATTATTTATGTAATACGCGTATATGTTTGAATTTAGAATTACAAGTTTTTATGGATTGTTGAACTTAGTCATTGATTTTATTATTTTATAAGTGTAAAAATGTCATGTTTAAGATATGATGTTTTATAGGTGTAAATGTATATTTTAAAATACATTGACTTTAAGGGAGTGCTGGGAGACTGAATTAATAATTAAAGGAGTAGTTGGAAAATAATTATTATTATTATGTATGCAGCAACACTAAGTTCATATTATAAAGCTGACGGTTTTTTTTAGTAAGTCACCAATAAACTGCGTTAATGCGGTGTCGGCGATATGTTATTATGAAAATATGTTGTGCTAGAAGTTTTTCTAAAATGCGTTTTTGTTTAAAAAAAAAAAAGAAAAAAAAAAGGGAAATTTATATTAAAATTTACATAAAAAAATTCTAACAAATGTATCATCATTACTTAAAAATGCGAACAACACAACATAAAAACATTTAACACCTTAATCGTCGAGCCTGAGACATTCACGGGCAAACTGCACATGAAATGAAAATTGCGACGATTAAGGGGTAGCATATGTTAACGTCCTTTAAAATCAAAATGTTTTTAATCGAACTTACTCGGCCATCATCACTGAGAGCTAAAGGTTGTTGGGTCTTCTTTGTACCTTCTAGATTCCCTTTCTACATTCGCCCATTCTTGTTCACGGGTGATATCTAGGGTACCTGGACCTAGGAACACTAGTGATATCGGGTATTAAGGTAGCATGGAAGAGGCATTCAAAATTTCAAGAAACACAAGTTTTATTTATTATGAAATAATTTCTACCAGACTCCGTGGATATTATATCGTAATATATCATCACTACAAGCTATTTCTTATTAGGATATTATTTGCTGAGATTCTCTTATAATATAGCTTATAGGAAATCACTTGTAAAGAAGATAATTTTGAATCCTATCGAAATTTACTTTTATAATCTGAGTGTTCCAATCTCTCTAACGCAGTGTGAGTCATATTTAATCTGAGATCTACTTCATGTTCATTTATGCAGCCTCGAAATTTTCTTATTGTCATCATTTTCCTAGGTAAAGAAAATTTGCATTTTCTGCTTACAATAATCTTTATTTACAAATCTTCAAGTAATGACAATACATTTATTTGTATTTTTATATAAATTTTCATTATTGATAAATGAATTTAGCATTGGAATTTTATCTTTTTATATTATTTTTAATTACGTAACAGTACGTATACAACTAAAAAAAAAAATGTCATTTTTTTAAAATTCAAGTTAAGAAGTTATTTCAATCAAACGAAAGGAACCGTTCGCTTATGCTAGTCCTATGGAAGAAATTTATAAAGATATCTCTGTTGCATTCCAATTTTTTTCATTGAGTAGCTAAGATCAATCTGTACAAAGACCGATTTTTACTTTTTTGATTTTGTTTGCAGATATTTTAAATGAGGACGCTTTCATTTTCGGAACCGATTTCGAAAGTGAAAGCATCCTCATAAACAAAAAATCTGCAATCAAGATTTTAAAAAAAATGGCCTGCAAACAGATCGATTTTAGGTATTCAATGCAAAAAATAAAATGAAATAAAATAAATAAATAAAAATATTGGAATGCACCGAGATATCTTTATAGATTTCTTCCATAGGATTAGCTTTAGCGAACGAGTCTTTTCACTTGACTTAAGTAGACTCTTTTTGGAGTTACCATCTCTCAGATGAGACAAAAAGCTAAATTAATTCTAGCAAGAGCTATGGCACTGCAAATACGCCCCGAAAAGTAATTACTGTAGCGTTTGTATTGTGAAAACGCCCACTTGCAAGGGCTGAGAAAACAAGTATTATTTGATAAACATATACTGGACAATTGCACCATAAGATTTAACTACTAAGAATGTATTTATTAAAAATACAACAAATTGCTCAATGGTGCACAAAACAAGAACTTTAATATGAACTTATACAATTAAAATAAAATAAAAATATCAACGTTTCGCGCCGAACGCCGCGAAACGTTGAGCAATTTGTTGTATTTTTGTAATTAAGTATAGTAGTAGCTTTTCTTGTAAATTATAACTTTCCAATCTTAATGTCTTTTTAATATAGAATCATTTTCGTTTGCAGTTTGCTCAGCGTTACTTTTGACTTCTGTCCTGCTCGTCTTTTGCTACCGACATTCGCTGATCGCTCTCTTTTACTCGTCGGGCTGCACGTGTCTGAAAGGCCCGGAAGCACACGAAAACCCCTATGATATTTTCCTAATGTACTGCGAAGAAGATGAACACTTTGCACTGGCCACAGGTAATAACAAAAATTTTGAGGCTGCTGGTTATTCATTTTTTGATTTCCCCTCTGCAGGGCCATCGCTAAGACTTTTTATTGGTGGGAGAGAAGACCTTAAATTGCCAAGTCAAATTTTCATATCTGCCAACTCGTTTTATAATTTTGCCAAGTTACCACACTTAGACAATGAAATACACTTCTTATTTCTAAAAAGTTTAATGATATTCCCAATTAGAGTTGTAACTTTTGCAAGTTCTGTCAAAAATAGGAAATATGTTACAGTTTTTATTTAAAATTTTTAATTAAATTTGCCATAAAAGTTTTAAATTTTCCAAGTGTAACAACATTTTTGAATGTTTGGGGGGAAGGCTCCCCCCCTCTGTAATGTAAAGTCTATGGGCGTTTGATGCATTCTTATATATTTAAAATCTTCAGGAAATTGATATTTTTAACTTCTTCTTTCGGTGTTCTATTCTTAAAGGACGACACTTTTCTCCTTAGTTTTCAAAATATTTCTAAAATCTATGCTCACTGTAAAAAAATTGACCCTTTTGCTGCATCGTCACCCTCCCCGCTTTTATATATCTCTATTTTGACCCATGAGAATGCTCCATAATATGGTGAAGTAATCGTTTTCTATAAAAGCGGTGGAGTGACGATGCAGCAAAAGGGTCAATTTTTTTACAGTGTGACTTTATTTTTTTTATATGTTAAATTCTGACGAACTAGAAGTAAAATTTCAACACTTCACATAAAATTAAGCATGGATTTTAGAAATATTTTGAAAACTAAGAAGGAAAGTGCCATCCTTTAAGGGTGTATTCGAAAAAACGCTTTTCCGCCTTCAACAGCTCAAAACTTTCTGATACAATTTCAGACACATTTTTAAAAGTAGAAACATGAAACTTGCTGAGGAGATTTTTGAAGAGGCGTATAAGGTGCCATGTGATGTCTTTTTACGTCAATTAATAAGAATTGAATTTATAAACAATTATCTTCTCAGTATGACCCTTTTTTTCGCCCACAGATATCCCGCTTCGGAAAAATCCGTTCAAAATGCCGTTTTTGATTGCTTTTTTTGCAATATTTTCTGCCTTTATCAAAGAATCGACGACTACGGCACCTTGAGTACTTTCCAAAGAAGAGATTTTGAAAGTTTGATGAGTTTGAGAGCAAAAATGAATTTAAAAATAAATCTGAAAATTAGTAGTTTGAATCGAAATGCACCCTTAAGACGCGAACACCGAAAGAAGAAGGTAAAAATATTAATTTCAGAAATATTTTAAATATAAGAATGGATCAAACATCCTTATACTTTACATTACGGAGGGGATGCGGAAAATTAGTGACCAGCAACCTTAAGGGGTTTTTTTTTCCCACTATGTTTCTTCTAACTGCTTGCTTTCTCTCTTTCTCAGCGGAAAAGCAATTGAAAAATCTATGTCAGTGGCTCAAGATGTCATTTTTAAAGAAATTGAACATTGGAGATGGTCAATAATGTAATAAAATATTCGTACGGATAATTTATTTTTCAAACTAATTAAAGCATACCTTTCTCACGAAATCTACATTTTAATTCTTTTAGATAGAAGAATTATTCAGCTGAATTCTAGACAGCTACGACTGTTAAATTGATGAGGCAACAAGGGTCCAAGGAACTAAACTTTTTATTTTTATTTTATTTAATACTTATTGTAAGAATAGCTTGATTTAAAATAACTGATTTTCGTTTCAGCCCTCGAAAGCCCAAAGAATTCTTTCAACGTCTGCATTCCTGCTCGGGACATACAGGCCCCAAGGACTCAGCAAAAGATAAACGCTTACTTACCGCTATGCACAAAAGTCTTAGTACTCTTAACTAGGTGAGTACATATTTTGAATGGGTGTCGATGCTCTTCCATAGTGCGTTGAATAGTACATAAGGGAAAAAATAAGAATGTTAAACTCACATTTTATTAAAATGCTCCTAATTCGTATTTGAAATACAGTAACATCTCAGTTCGTCTCTCATAAATAGCTTATTATGTTTATCTATTTATTTATTTTTACATCATGTCATAATTCTAGCAAGGTATTAAAATGTTTTTATTTTATTCAACTCCATAACTACTATTTTTATTTTATTTAACTCCGTAAGTACTAGGCAAACTGAGCTAAACTTCCCTTCTTAAGGAAAGTTTACACACAAATTTATATAAATTAGGGATGGGACGAATATTCGGCCACTATTCGATATTCGGCCTATTCGGCCCTTTTGCCGAATATTCGGTTGGCCGAATATTGAAGGCTTGTTGACCGAATACTTCGGCCGAATACCTGTAGCCGAATATTTAGAGATATCTGGCCGAATATTGGTAAAATCTCGCCGAATAGTGAAAGATATCTTGCCAAATAAATTTAGGATTTAAAGAGTTTCATTTCTCAAAAAAAAATTTTCTTTAATCCAAATTGGCTACTTCATTCAAGAAGTCCTTCTCATTCTTACTTACAAAATATACAGTTATTCGATTGCTAAAAAATACACAGCCTTTCTGTATTTCCTATAAAAGTGAGTGAAATTTTAGAAAATGCTGCCCAAGTTGGAGATTTAATTATATGGGAAATGTCTTCATTAGAGAATGATATATTACAATTCAAAATATAACAACACTTATATATATATATATATATATATGTAACACTGCCTTATTCTAAAACACTTGAATATTTATTAATGTCTGCAAATTCCATGCATATATAAAAAAGGCTCTTATGAAATTTGTAACTTATTTCCATAAAGTAAGAAATGAAAAAATTCATTCACTAGGTGTATTAACAATGATTCATTTTCAAAATTAGATATCAAATATCACTATTCCAAATACTACAACGGTACATCTGAAAACAGAACTGGTGACAAACTAGATACGCATCAGATTACACAACTAGCTTTATGAATATCGTTTTATAAGTATTTAAACATAAATTCTAAATACTGAACAAAATATTTTTTTATTCTATATTTTACAATTTTAAATAATTATTTGGATAATTACTGACTTAAATATGTAACATATGTATAAATTTTTAATTTACATATTCCTTCATTCATGTTGTTATCAATTTCTGTTTATCCTTTTAATGCTTGTTGAATAAGTGGAATATTGAAGTTGAAGATTGTATGCGCCAATTCAAATGTCAAAAATTTTGTTACCATATGTATTCTACTTTAAGCATAACCTTTTGCTTTAACGTAATTTGTAATTTAAAGCTTGGCAACTGATTTCAGAGCAGGCTCATTCTTACAAATTCGCTTATCATTAGGGACACAAACTCTAAATGATCAAATTTACTTCATTAAAGGTTATTTCAGAAAATATCTACTCGTGAGTTCTGAGAGAGAGAGATTAAGAATATTATTAATTTTAAATGCAAGAACGGGTAAAAGTACCATTTGATAGTAAAATGGAAGTACATTCTTCATATTTTAATGAAAATATCTTACCATCCTGACTTACTGAAAATCTATTTGATGTACATTAAGATAAAAGAATATAATGCAATTTTATAATTTTTTTGAGTTAAAATAAATGTTTCAAATTTAAAAATACATTTAAAAGCACATTTAAGAGTAATAATTATTAATGAGCTCCTATTTTTTAAATTATATATAATCAAACTTTATTTTCTTTATTGGAAAAAAAAGTTGATATTCGGCCGCCGAATATTCGGTATTCGGCCTGAAATTTGCCCGAATATTCGGTATTCGGCTATTCGGCCAAATCACTATTCGTCCCATCCCTAATATAAATCTTTTCCCTGAAGCAAAACTTGGGTAGTTTTCACACATTGTTAATGATGCTCCCAATAAGATAAAAACAATCAAATAAAAAAAGGGCAAATTTTTGTTGTTGTTGAAAAGAAAAAAAAAATGGAAAAACATCATTGACGCGTTTAAAATAATACTATGACAAAACTATAATTGCTTAGAACGGTCACGAAATGTTTAGATCAAATTTTTATGTCCTCAAATAACCATTTTTTATTTTGACAAATAGGTCAAAAACTTATTGTCCTGCTCTGCAAAAATTTCAGAACAAGACAAATTAACAGCATTGACATTAACATTAGAATTAACATTAGTTTGTGATTCTTGCATGTATATACTATACTCAATTAATTTCATCTGAAAATTTTCAAATAAGAACGAATTCCATCCTAAAAGCCGGATTTTAGGTTTTATCAATTCTCTATTAAACATTTTCAAGGGCATAACTGAATTTATACATGCAAGAGTCATAAAATAATATTAATTCAACTCTTAAGGCTGCTGTCAACTGCTCTGTTCAACAAGTGCAAAACGTTTTGACACATTTACACTGTCATTGTTTAACGGAAAGATATGAAATTCATAGGCCTGACTATGGAGCTGATTTGAAATCGAATTGAGTTTCCCATTTTGTGATCTATAAATTACCTTTAAAGTTATAACCGAATTCGATCAAGTGACTAACATGCTTTTCTCCCCAGTTTGGGTGGTTATTCTTCTTCCGCGCGAGTTTACGGTTAAAATGTCCTCTTTGACACTATACTTTCTGAAAAACCTATTGTGTTTGCAAAAAAAAAAAAAAAAAAAAAAAAAAACGGGAAAGTGAGTGCGATTTGATAGTTTCTGAATAACAACATATCCTATAGTTTCGTACATTTCTGAACAAGTGAAACTGATACTATAAGATTGATTTTATAAGCGAAATTGATCACGTGCCTAACACGTTTTCCATCGCAGTTTGAGTGGTTATTCTGCGCGGGAATTCGGTTCAGAACGCCTACTTTGATATTATTTTCTAAAAATCTATTGTTTGAAAAAAAAAAGAAAAGAAAAGAAAAGAAAAGAAAAAAGGGAAAATAAAGGCGGAAAAATGAGTTTGATTAGATAGTTTCTGAACAACAACGCTTGCTAGTTTTATGCATTTCCGAATAAGAATAAATTAAAACTTATGTCATACAGTCGCCCTTTCTGATTTAAGAACAGCCTTAATGTCTTTATTATTAAATCATTCTGTTTTCCTACACTGTAAAAAATATCCGTTAATATACACAAACTTTTCCCTAAAATTTTACGGAATAGTTTCTTTTTTCCGAGAAAACAGTAGTATTTCCGTATTTCCCACTTTGCGGTTTCGAATCACGGAACTGCTCCGTTAATTTTTCCGAAAGTGTAAAACTTCCGTTTTTAAACAGCACAACATTGGTATTTTTAACCGATAAGTGTCGTGGTGCCATCTGTATGAGGAAAATAGAGAAAAACGTTATAGCAATATTTCCCTATTTTTCTGTTTTAATAATGAAAAGGAGCATATTTTTACAATATTAAAATAATAATAGTAATAATAAGATTTATTTATTCTTTTTAAGTTTGATAAAGTTGTAAAATTACTCTTTTTTTTAGTAAGATTTTAAAATAATGTTTATTTATATCACAGTATAAAAAGTACGTACGATATTTTAGTGGGAAAAAATATACTTTTAATTTTAATATATATATTTTTTATTCTATTCAAATTAAGAAGTTCGCACATAAAATATATCGAAATATATTACCGAAATTATTATTATTTTGGCGATTACCTAAGTCATAATAATCAGTAAATGTAATTAATTTTAAAACATATAGTAACTTTTATTAAGTTATCTTTATTGAGTTTACAATAGATCGTCACACAAAATATTTGTTAAAATACATGCTTTTTAAAAAAGTGTGTTAGTATCCTTTTATAAAATAAATAAATGAATATGAATAATATTACAATAGAACTTTAAAACTCTTCCAAAATAGAAGGAAACAAAATTTTTTAATACTTTCATTCATGCATGTAATATCTTAAAGGCTAAACTTTTTTTATATAAAGCTAAAATTTAAAAAAAAAAACTAAATATCAGAAATTATAGAAAGAAAATCTATAAAACATAATTTTGAACTGTACGCTAAATATATATATACATATATATATATATATTATCGCTATAACAAACCCACTTAAATAAACGCTAAATAACCGCTAATAAACGCTTATCGCTAAAATAAACCCGCGTTCAAAATCTTGTCTTTACTTTATGAAATGCATCTGAAATAACTAAAGATATTTGAAAAAGTGTTTTGTGTGTAATGGTATCTTGGTGTAATGGTATTACACTGCAGGCTACGACCGAAGGCAACCCGGGTTCGATCCCCACGGAAGGTAAGTCACATTTCTTCACTGTTATTTAAATTAAATGCATATAATGTGTGTCTGATGTTAACATGTCTTTCTAAAGTAAAGAATAAAAATCACAAAGATGTTAGTTTGTCCTTGAAAAATTCTTTCAAATGAAAATTTTTGCATAAAAAAATATTAAAAAACGGAAATATTTTCTGAAAAAACGGAACTATTCCTGGAATTTACGGAATTTTTTTTTCCGTTAAAAAAGGGAAGTAGTACTGGCGTCTAGATTACCAGTACTATTTCCGTTTTTTAACGGAAATTTTTTTTACAGTGTAACTATACGGGCAGGAAAAGTCCGGCATTTCCATTCTGAACTTTTTTAATTAACAGGAGAGCAATATTGTTGTCAAATCCAGTTTTTTTGGTGGTAAAATAAAGGTTAAATAAATAAACAAAAAAAACTATGTTTATCACTATCTTGTCGTCCACCTGTTTAGGCATTCCCTCACAAAAAACATAGAGTATGATGATGATAGAAAAAATTCAGCGTTGAAACAACGAACTTCTGTTACCATGAAGAAACATAGGCGTAGCCAGCCTTTTGAACGGGGGGGTGCCCAGATTTTTTAACCCGGACCTGTTGGGTACAAACAATATCTTATATAATAAAACCTGTTAAAACGGAATCTCATGAGATTGCTCAAATTTCCGTTTTAAAAAAGCTTTTATCTTAGAAGGTATAATTGTGTGGTGTTTTTTTTAAAAAGGGTCCAAACACAATTTTGTTTTTGTGAGGGGTATTAGAAGAGGTTCTAAACTAAATCTAATGGTAAAAAAAAAAGATATAAATTTTCTTACAGCAGTGATATAAGACAGAGACTGTGTGTGGACACAAGTGTGAAACTTTTAGTCACCCTAACGTCTAATAAAAATTAAAAAAGGAATTTTATTATGCTGGAAACTTCTGTAGGCGCAAAAGAAAGCTGTATGAGATCAAAATATCGTATTAATCAAAGTCTTGTAGACAGGGCCGTAGCTAGAAGTGTACGATAGGGGGGGGGGGGGGGCTCAGGGGAATATAGGGGGGGGGGCTCAAGGGAATGTAGGGGGGCTCATATTTTTTTGTTCTCTCTCTAATGCAGAAAGATAAATTAGTGCATATTCACATTGTAGGTACTATGTTTCTCATTAAACTGTTGCAATAACTTCATTTTATCCTAAGAAAAGTATATGATGATGAAAATTTTGAATGTGTAACTGGTGCAAAATTAAACATCCTGTTAGCTTCATATGTACCAATAGGGTGAGGGAGTGTTGAAACACGTATTTTAGATTAAATTTAGTAACTCTGCAAAACTGTGAAAGGGTCTCAAAACTAAATTAGATTTTTGAACAGAATTTCATTTGAATTTTCGGAACATTTAGTGACCTTGGAACTTTTTCCAGGGGGGCTCAAAATATTTTAGGGGGGGGGCTGAGCCGCCCATAGCACCCCCTTAGCTACGGCCCTGCTTGTAGATGAATTTTAGTCGGATGATAAATCTTATCCGGCGAAATACACATACATGTGTGTGAGTTAGAGATGAGTTCGGGGGTCCCGTTTTCCGGGACCCGGGCCCGCACGAACCCGAAAGATTTTTTGTTACCAGAGCCCCATACAACAAAATTATATGGTATTTATGGTATTAAAAATTTATTATTATGTTAATTACGTATTTATGTTAATTATTTATGTTTATTATTATTGTATTATAAATTTATTATTATGGCATTAAAAATTTCTTACACTGATAAAATTGTTAAAAGAAAATTTAAATTCAATCTTATCAAAATCCGTATCAAATAAATATATACTTGACTCTTAAAATTAATCTCAATTTTTCCCCTAATTTAAAACGTAAATTTCATGTACATGTTTGTGACTTAATGAATAAATACATGAAATTTGCAGAAACTACTATTTGTAATCTGGCGAATCGAACAACGTTCTTCAATTTTCTGTAAAAAATGTACAACTTTAATTATAATCGATTCTTTTCTCATAACAATGTTCCTTAAATGATAGGTGCCAGAAAATCAATGTAAAATTAAAAAAAAAAAAAAAAAAAAAAAAAAAAACGTTATTTTAAAGGTCCGATTCTTTTATCTGAAAACAAGGAACACTGAACAATTGCTTTATACCAGAATATGATGGTAATTATGTTTACTTACAGAGGAAAGTTTACTTCGAAAATGTATACCGTCCTCAGCATGAAACAGGGTTCATGTTGACAAATAGATAGAACAATCACTAATTTTCATATAAAAACGACAATAACTCGTGCACCACAGAAGATTAAATAATTTGCAAGCCTCCAGCTAACTTTCGTCTATTAATAACAAAAGAAAGTATTCTCTTCGCGTTATGTAACTAAATAATAAATTAAAAAAAAACGATCCTATTAAAAGAAAAAAACTTTTACTAACGAAAAGTCAACCAAAAGCAAATTCATAGCTGGTGTTTATTTTGAATGGCGCCATTCAGAGGTTGTCGTCGGAAACTATGTAGACTAGTGATGGGCGATTCTGGAAATTTTGAGAATCGATTAAAATCGATATCGTATAAAACAACATCGATCATAAAAAGAATCGATTTCTCAGTTCTAGAATCGATACTAGAATCGATATTTCGATATTTAGGTTCACCCAGAGAAGATCCAAATTACTAATTCCAAAACTTAGACAATTAGCAGGACCGTAATTATCGCCTCCCACACCCCCCCCCCATCCCCATTTAGGGGGCATAGAATTAAGCTATTGCAGATTTTAGAGTCGGATAATAAGAGTTTTAAATTTGAAAATGATTGTCACTTATGGTTGTCACTTACACAAAAACTTCGACAAATTTGAGAGACATAACTCAACTAATAATAACACTGAGTGACTTGGCATTAAATCGAGTATAAAGAGTGCCAAGAGCGTGTAACTAGGATGGGGAACAAGGAGTATAGACAAAAAAAAAAACCTTTTTTTTCTAATACCAACCAAATGTTACACGAGATAGTTTGGAAGAACAAAAAATATGCCCCATTCCCAAGGGGGCAGGTAAACCCCACTCTTGACGGAAAGGCGACCATAGCCCAAATGTATCTTTTGTCGAAGTTTCAAAATGAGGATTTACAATAAAATAGAACGAGAATTGGACATTTTAAAAATTGCATGCATACTTTGAATGGCCCATTTAGTAAAGACTGGCGAGGAAGGGGGGGGGCGAGGGATTAGAACGGACGAACTTGAAAAAAAAAACATAATTAACTAATAACCCAAATAACTGAGCTTCTAAACAAAAATATAGTGTTTAACTTAGTGTTGAATTCATGGGATGGCTTGCGGGGAACATGCACTCTTTGAAACTATAAAAAGTGCCAAGAGCATGTAACTAGGTGGAGAGAAGGGTAGTAACAGAAAAAAAACGGGGAGATAAAAGCTTTATAACGATATGTTACATTAGATGGTGTGGAAGAAACGATAAAATATGCCCCCCACCCAGGAGGGGGGGGCAAGGTAAATCCCAGACGGACAGAAGGGCGACCCCGGCCCAAATGTATCTTTTGTGAGGTTTCAAAATATGGATTTATAACAAAATAGGACGAGGATTAGACTTTTTAAAAATCGCAGTCATAATTTGAACGAACCTGTAAGTTACGATTGGTGAGGAAGGAGGGGGGGGGGGGAGCGATAGAAGTGAAACCTTGAACAACTACGTGTGTATTTTTTGAATCGTTAGGATATATAATTTTGAATCGCCAGGAAATACTTTTAAATGTATAAAAAAAGGTTCTATAATATTAAAGAACATATTAATATCTATTAAAAAAAAAAAAAAAAAAAAACGCGCGACACCATATGTCCAGCTATTGTAGTTAACTCACTATAACTACTTTCTTACATTTTAAAATGCGATAAATACACCAACTAAAATTAGACCATACTATCGATACCTTAATCCTTATCCAAATAAACCATTTTGTATTAATGCCTGTTACAATATCTGTAGATTACTTTTTGAATTATGCAAATCGGACATTCCATTCAAAAGATATTACGAATTTAAATATGACAATCTAAATAAATAATAGCGCTGCTGAGTACTCCGTGGCCAATAAGCTTAGGGATTACGTGTGCAATCAAGCGATTGCGGGTTCGAACCCCAATTTCGTTGATATGTATCAATGTTTTTTTTTTCTTTTTTATTTGAAGAAGTTTGAAAAATTAAAATTTTAATACATTATGGGTCCGTAACGTGACCTGAAATGATGGGAGAAAATTTTTTATGCTAGATTTGTAATGTAGGAAGCATAAGCTTTCAATAGACATATTGTATCAAGAAATGAGAAAAAACTCCTCTGCACCCCCCCCCCCCCCAAAAAAAAAGGTCCTATAGAAAAAGCCAGGAAACTGCAATAGCAAAAAGAACGGCGAGAAATGATTAGCTATACTAGAATTTTTCTCATCACTGTAACCCCTATAGAAGCAAAGTTTTAGCCTTTTAAAGATTGGAATGAATTGAAGAAATAAGCAAAATTAGGTGAGTGATCGACAGGGGGGGAGGGGTCCACAGCTCTGGGGGTGCCATGTAGCTTAAACTTTTAAGTTAAAAATGGTAGAAAATTAAATGAGCGAAATTTTAAGGTGTATATTAAGGGAGGGTGCAAACCCCCCCCCCTCAAATTTTTTTTTTGTTCCTTTTGAAGAAACAAAAAAATATGTCCCCCGGCGGGGCGCAGATAAACCCCAAACGGGCGGAAGGGCGACCCCATAAAAGCAAAGTTATAGCCTTTTAAAGATAGAAATGAAGTAAAGAAATAAGCAAAATTAGGAGAGTGTTCGACAAGGGGGGGAGGGGTCCACAGCTCTGGGGGTGACATGTAGCTTAAACTTTTAAGTTAAATATGGTAGAAAATTAAATAAGTGAAATTTTAAGGTGTATATTGGGGGAGGGTGCAAGCCCCCCCCCCTCAAAAATTTTTTTTGTTCCTTTTGAAGAAACAAAAAAATATGCCCCCCGGCGGGGGCTCAGATAAACCCCAAACGGGCGGAAAGGTGACCCTTTATTTATCTTTTGTCAAGGATTTAAAATGTGGATCTAAAATAAAATAGACCGAGAATTGGACATTTTTAAAACTGTATGCATATTTCGAACGACCCTGTAAGTTAAAACTGACGCGGAAGGGGGGAGGGGGATTAGAAGAGACGAGCGTGACAAATAAAACATAATAAACTAATACTTCAAATAACTGGGCTTCTAAAGAAAAATATAACGATTTAACCTTGTTGAATTGATGAGGTGGCCCGCATGGGTTTAACCCCCAGAAGTTATGAGATTTTATGCTTTTTAATGCACAAATTGCGATTCCCCCTCTCTTACAGAGCTGTAAAACATGATGCCTTCCGCCGGAGGCGAAATTTTAAAATGGAGGGCCAAAATCACAGTCCGGTGAAATCTAAACACCTCATTGGTATTTGAGTCGCGTCCTTTTCAGAGAACAATCTCTTAAGGGTAGGCGAAATGTCGCCTTACTCCTTTTTTCGAAAAAAAAAAATCGTAGCGTCAATTTTGATGTAAATCTTATCTGTTTTCATTTATAATAAATTTTTCACTCTCATTTTATGTAATGTCATCAAAATATCTTAATTGAGTTAATTTCGTTGGTTTATCGTAAATAAGAACAGACGGTAACAATTGCTTCAAAATTACTTTACCATTCACCCTTTTTCAAATGGAGAAACACGTTCGTGATTTTCACCTATGCCACACGACCAATGAGGTCGCTGGATCACACCTGACTGTGATTTTGGCCCTCCATTTTAAAATTTCGCCCTCCGGAGTCGCAGAAAAATACCTGTATTCAATACTGATTTAGCCTAGAATAAAAAAAAAAAAAAAAAAAAAAAAAAAAAAAAAATCGAAATTGAATCTAAAGATCGAAATCGAATCTAAAGATCGACATCGAATCTAAAGATCGACATCGAATCTGAACATCGAAATCGAATCTAAAGATCGACATCGAATTTAAAGATCGAAATCGAATCTAAAGATCGACATCGAATCTAAAGATCGAAATCGAATCTAAAGACCGATCTTACGGGCAGAATCGATTTTACATTTTTACTTTTTTTTGAAACTTTACAAGAAGAGAGTATTAGATTCGTGAAAAATTTTGACTTCCCGTTTTTGATGGATTTATATATTTTAGAAGGTCTTTAACACGATTTCATGGTTTTTAAGAAATATCTGTCTGTGTGTGTGTCTGTCACTCTGTGAGTCTGTATACGACAAAAATTTCTGACCGTTCTATCTCAAGAAAAAATTTACGGAATTCCACAAAACTTTAGATTTAGTTTGACCTTGATATAAACTGAATCTAATTAATTTTTGGTGCATATAGCCTAACAGGTGGCGCTGCTATGCTGCATTTTTTGAGATTTGCGCAACAGCTATATCTGAATAACGAATGAACGGATTTTCATCACATTTTAGATCCAGTTAGTCCTTGACATGAATTGATGTTTTTTTGCATTTTGATGTATATAGCTTCTCAGATGGCGCTGCTATACTGAATTTTTCACAATTTTTACTCAACGCCATGTGAAAGGGGGGGCATGGCGAAAGGAAGCGGTCGTTCCGAGCACGGAAATTAAGGGGGCGCCAAATTTTTACTACTAACATCACTTCTAGTCTCACAAGAAAAAATTAATAGGGGGGGGGGCTAAATTGGAACTTTGAACCGGGCGCAGTTCTCTTTTCGCACGCCCTTGTTTCCATTTTAGCTTTATCTCAAGAACTAATGCACGAACTTTCATAAAAAATTTAGAATCAATTAGTCCTTGATATTATTTGATGCTAATTACATTTTGGTGGAAATCGCTTGAGAGATGGCGCTGCTATACTGCATTATTCATGATTAACGCAATAGCGCTATCTCAAGAACGGATTTTCATCAAAATTCAGATTCAGTAAATCTCTGACATAGATTAGTGTTATTTAGTTCCTGGTGTAAATTGCCCTACATACAGGTGGCGCTGATATGCTGCATTTTTTTTATGATTTCGCAATAGCTGTATCTCGCGCTTTCATGGATTTTCATCAAAATTCAGATTCAGCTGGTACTTAATAAAAATTGATCCTGATCAATTTTTGGTGTACATCACTCAACAAAAAACGGTATTTTGTAGAAGGGGGAGGGGGGGGGCTGAGGTTTCTTTAATTCTTCTATCTTAGAAACTAATACACTGAAATTTTGGAATTGGCACATCCGTCTACTTTATCTTCGACTTTTGAAGGAAAATGAAAATTACATTGCCTTCAGAGAAATCGATTAAAAATTTTAAAGTATCGATTAAATCGAGTTGGCCGTAGTATCGATTAAATCGATTTAAAAAATCGAAATCGCCCATCACTAATGTAGACATAAATCTGTAATTATCACAAATTTTCATTTGAAACAGCGATCAAATACTAAAATAAATAAACACTACTTCGGTTCCCCGTCATTTTGATCAAAATGATTTGAAAAGGAATAAGTGCGCAATTTTAAATGAAAAAAAGTTTTTTCGATCTTTTCTACTCATGAATAAATAAAATCTTTTGGTTTCAGAAAAAAATGAGCCCGTCCGGGCCCGAAGATTAGAATAAAAATAGAGCCCATACCCGTGTCGGACCCGGGCTCGGGTTTTCGGGTACGGGCTGAGCCCGTCTCATCTCTAGTGTGGATGCGCGTATATGCATAAACCAGCAGCATAATTATGAACATAATAATAAATGTCACAATAAATAAAAAAGTTAAAGTATTTAGTCAAATTTTATGATAAAACCACATTATAAACTCAGATCTCAGTGCCACAATAAAGATATTACTGCTGGTGTTTCGTAACCAAATACCACGTCGGTTTAGACGTACCACTGATGGATTCAGTCATAAGTAAACAAAGTAAATACAAAAATTTAAGTACAAAAGTCACTTAAACTCGATAACTTTATCAAAAAATGGAATACGCAATTCGATTCCAAAGTCATAAAATGTGTCAGAAAGTTTCGCGTTTGTTGAGCACAGATTTCAGAACCGCTTTAAGAGAGCATAATAAACTATTCTTACTTTCTTTGGTTACTGTGGCTTCTGGAGATTTGACATCATGTTGGACTGTTATTTTTTCTTTAAAAATATCCTGAATTGTCTTGCATTTTTTGCAGGTTTTTCTAAAGCTCGTTTTCTTTTTTCTGGCCGTCCCATATTTTTTAAATACGCTTAGTAAAGTGCGAAGTATTTTAACAAATTAAATATAATTTTTTGGCCCATTTCGGAATGATACAGGCCAAGAGAATGAAAACTGAATAAAACAGATTTTTCTCTTCTCGAAAAACCCTATAATGTGACTGGCAGGCTTTAATATTTATTATTATTATTATTATTATTATTTAAAAGATAAAAATTATTAAGCATAGCTTCCATAGGGACCGTTCAAGTATTACGTAAGCACTAAAGGGGGAGGGGGGAGTCTAGAGTTTGCTTATTTTTTCTGACAAGGGGGAGGGGGGTGATGACAATTCTTACGTAAGCATTAAACAACGAAGCAACTGCAGTTCAAACAAAGTATTATGGGGAAAGAGCGTTCTACAGTCCGTTCGAAATTCGCCGTTTATTTTCGATTTTATCCTTTGCTTATCCATCGGCAGTCGCGTGACCCGCATCACCCACTGGCCCTTTGTCTTCATCGTTGTCTGTTAAGTTGTGTGACAGGTCAAGTACATTGCAAGACTAGAAAAACACAGGAACCGGTGTGGCTGGGTTCTGTTGTCAGGGTAACTGGTCAGTTGACTTTATTTTAGGTAAGTCCGGTATTTTCTTTTCCATGACTGGGTGGTGGCAGAGCGCCATAAACTCATACCCTCAGTTTACGCTGGCATTGAAATAAAACCGATGACACCTGGAAATGGTGAAGAAGATGTTGAGTGGCTGGAGAAAGAAGAAGTGGAAGAACAAGGACCGGAAACCTGCAATACCCCAGGCCACTGTTCCAGTGAAAACTTATAATAGACAATGTTGAAACATGGGTTCAAAGATCCTGGACATCAGATTAAAATATGAACACCAATATTTGTATGATTCATGTCAAAAATTTTAGTTATGATGCCTAAGTAAGTTAAGACTTCTTGTATATATCTTATTTTATTGTTCAATGTGATAAATGACAATATATTTAAACCATTTTGTATTCTGTGGTTTGTTTAATGCAATAAGCAACAATATATTAAAACCATTTAATATATTTTGATATCACGATCCCTATATGCCTATATAAATTTGTAGGATTAATAATGTAATTGATTGGTAACTTTTTATAAGTCAAGAAGTATTGATGTATAAACTGTCATAAAATCTTACGTAAGCAAAGGGGGTGGGGTCTAGCATTTGCTTATATTTTCTTACAAGGGGGAGGAGGGGGTACAAAATGACTAAAAATATGCTTACGTAATACTTGAACGGTCCCATATCTAGATTCAAATGTTTTTGTTTTTTCTCAAATATCTTCAGTGGAGGGGGGGGAGGGGGGAGTCTATTATCAGTGTGAACATTTAATGTAATGGCGTCTTGCAAACGTTCGATTAACTGCAGGCCGTAACGGTGTCTGTGGCACCTGCTTACAGAACATTTGAAAATCTAAAATACTCTACTTTATAAAATATTGATAAATGAGTACAAATGTAATGTGAAAATATTAATTATCAGCTGTTGCATCATGATACTTGAGAAATTGTTGCTGTGTTCCGCAGAAGTAATATATGAACAGGATGTATGAAAAATAAAAATTGTTAATTGTTTTTAATTACATTGTTTCCAATTATTCTTTTTTTATGAATGCTGATTATTTTACTTAGGTTTTAAAATCCTTCTTGAGTCTGTGTGAACGGGGGGGTGCCCGGGCACCCAGGGCACCCCCCTGGCTACGTGCATGAGAAAGCAACTTTCTTAAAACAATTAGAGTTGCTGCTAATGCCACCCATTGTCAGGGAGTATTGCATTTTCGAATAAATAAACCTTATGCATGAAACCTGAGGCCGAAGCTAAAACTCTTCTGCTGGTATTATTTGTTCTTAAATATTAGCAAAGAACTCTATGGAGTTTGTTATTACTAATGTTCTTATGTGAAAAATAACGCAAAATTATTCATTGATGTGGCAGTAGATATTTAATATTTCGTAATATAAGTTCAAAATGTTCTTCTGCATCCGAAAACATTTTTAAATTTGTAAAATTTCGGTTAAACTTGATGCTAGCAACCTGGGTCGCGGCTAAAAATTGTCTCTCGCGATATTTGTAACTGTGTATACTAGTTTCTGGCAGTGCAGTGGATAGAATATTGGATCAAAATAACGGCCATGTCTAGAATGTGCCATCATGTGCATAATTTAAAGTCCATTCTATCGTTTAATTTCAGTGATCTACAAATGCACTTCTTGCACAGCTTACGTTAGAGCGATACCCGACCACTACTAAAAAGACCGGGAAGTAATTGCACATGCACAAGCCATAAAGTAAAAAGAAAGAATATAGATAAAGTATAGTAGCTAGGGTAGAGACCAAAAATGTAACCTTAAAATCTGTACATTAGGCCCAAACACAACAACATACTTTAGTAAAAAAAAGAAAACTTTTTGTAAAACAGTTTTTAATTCATAATATTATGAAATGTTACTTTAGAATGCCTAAATATAAGAAGACTTATTATTCATTTAGAGAAAAAAAAAAATGCACGCCTGATGTCAATGAATTCGGTCTCGATTTTATCTGCTTGTTTTGTTTAAGCCGAATCAGGGTATTTAAATTTTAGTGATAACGAGCATCATATTGCAAGCCCATTTTACGGCATACTGCGCCTCCATCTATTTCTTTCCTCCATGGCATAGGCAATCATCTCATCGAGTTGGAAGCTAAAATTCCAGGATTAGACAGATCTCGATTAGCATATTAAAATGCAAATAGTCTGCCAAGTCATATTTTGATGAAAACCAACTTAAGAATTCAATTTTAATGGTTAATTGGTAGGTTGTGTTTTCTTGCATCCAACGGTATGAGAACCTGGAGGACTGGGAGCAGAAAAACACAATGGTAAACTTACATCAACCGCTAAAAATCGGGTTTTAAAGTGTTTTCCACCAAGATACAACTGGGCAGACCAATTTTGTTTTAATATGAGGGTTGAGTTTTGATTAATTCTAAAATTTCAACTTCCAGTTCGATGAGGTAATTGTCTGTGTTGCCGCTTCCCGGTCTAAGAGTAAATTCAACAATCAGCTATTTTTCTAATTTTTCCCCGCCTCTCACTTTACAAGAGATTTGTTGATTTCATTGAATAAATACCGTATACATAATAATACATTTGTGTAGATAAGTTTTTGCTTCTCATTATCTAATAATTTTAGGAAAATGATAGAGCAAATAATTTTATTCGAAATAGTTTTAAAACATGTTTCGTTAGTAAGCGTTGGAAACGTAAGAAAGTGTGTTAGGAAAATGCATTTTTTAGATTAATATCTTTGAATATCATTGCCCTCCCCCCTCCCCCTTCAAAAAAAAAAAAAAAAAAGAAAAAAAAAAGATCTGGGCATTTTAGGCCCAGATCATAATCAGATTTTGCTTAATTCAAATCTATCATCACCTCTTTAATACTTTCTAACGAGTTTGATCGGTATTTATGAATTCGGTTTGTTTGTTTATCCGCTTTCTAACTCGGCGTAAATGTATTCGGATTGCCATGTAAGTTATACATGTTATTGAGGTTTACGATAGCATATTCGGTATTCAGAATGAAGTGTGTAGCTTTAATATTTCATCTACAGGAACACTAAAAAAAATTCCATTATGTTGTGGTCAATAGGGAAAAATTTTTTGCAGTGCATTTTAATGATGTTTTACTATTCCATTGAAATTGATACACATTATAGAGGTATATTATAAAATGCTTACTATAGAATAAAGATTTTATATCATTCGATGTTAGTTTACAGAGACACGCAAAAGAATTTGTTTACATCAGTACTGTACTTGAAAATAACTACCTGAAATGAGTTTACAATTTTTTATGCGTGCTTAAATTTAACTAATATTTTGTATCTAACTCTACATGTACATAAATTTTACAGATTATATACAGGGCTGCAAAAAGAATTCCAGTATATTTCTCTTATTGTCAAAAATTGCAGAAGAAGAATTTTCAACTGGGTTATGTGCTTCTTAGCAGGGGCCTCGCTAAGGGGGGGACAGGGGGGGAGCCTCCCCCCCAAACATTTTCACATGCTATTGCAGTTGGCAAATTTACAATCTAAACTGGCAAATTAGTTCAAAACTTTAATAAAAAAACTATAATGAACTTTCTATTTTTGATAGATTTGGTGAAAGTTACCAATATAAATAGAAATATTATTAGGATTTATACAAATAAGAACTATATTACAATTTCTAATTGTGATAACTTGTTAAAATTATAAAACTAGTTGGCAAACGCCAAAAACTATTTATGTTTGCTTTTCACTGAGTTGGCAAATACGGAATTTTGACTTGGCAATTTAGGGCTCTCTCCCCCACCAATAAAAAGTCTTCGCGAAGGCCCTGCTTCTTAGCTAAAGAAAAGAATGTTCATATTATGTAAATGTAATATAGAAAAATACAAATGCAGTAAACTCCCTGTAAGACGAAAATCTGTCTAACTCAGAAAAATTTTCAAGTTCCTGCAAATTCTAAAGTAAAATTTGTCTAAAAAAATCGACGGAATTTTTTTTCAGTCCCGATCGATTCCGCCTTAAACAAAGATTATTGTAACTAAATCACACGCAAGGTTGCACAAAAGATTTATTTGATCAAACAAACTTCTCATTGCATATAGCAATTGCTTTAAATTGTGTTATACGTTTTCTAATCTGTTTAATTAGACATGATCATTCACAACACTAAAGAGTCAAGTTTTGTTACATTGTTTTGATAGCATCAGAAAGTGTTTCATAATCTATACTTGACGCTTGATTTTTCTTTCTTGTTAGATCTTTCGTTGAAAACCGAGACTGCATGAGGTTCCTGGTGTCAGCGATGTCTTTTTCCACAGAGAGTAGTGCTGAATGCATAATCTTCGTTACGAACGGGGAATTGCCGCCCGGACGAGAGCTAGACCCAATCTTAAGGACACTTTTACGATCGTGCGCACGTTTGAAATGGGGTGAATGTTTGTTCTGGCAAAAACTGGTGTACCAGTTGCCGAAGAAAGCCAAAAAGCAGCAAGAGTGGGGTGATGTTGAAGAGGAAGAAACTCTCTTAAAATCTTGAAAAAAAAAAAAAAAAAAAAAAAAAATTAACAAATTTATCAGGACTATCACGTGTTTCATTAAATTCGTTAACATTTAAAAAAGAATCATAAGAAATCGAAGGAATCGTTATAATTTAAAACTATTATTAAAAACTGATTGTAAAAAATGGTGTTTTATTTTGTAGTATAAAAAATTAGTTGAATTATTTGCCAGTAGAGGACGCAACACGATTTCAAATAACACCAGTCTATGGTAAACAATGATTACTAGCATTCCCGTAAAACTTTTCAAGCATTTTACAACATCAAAGGTTAAATAAGCGCACCACCAGAAAGAATTATTCTTTATATAGGAAAGAGAACATCCTTAATTGATGTATGCAAAGGTGTATATCTGGAGGAGATATGTTTATGTGTAAGTGGTAGGAGAATTTATAACAAATATCATTCTTCATTGCCTTAGTTACAGCAATGAAGCAATTCCTTCTGGTAAGGAAAGCATACGGCATTTGTAAAATTATTTGTAAAATTATTTTTAAGTTTAATCAGAACACAGGAAAAAATTAATTATCACAAAACAATGTAATTTTAATTCGAGCAGAGTCCTTTAGTTTCAAATATTTCAATTACTTTTTTATTTAAAAAAAAATATTTTTTCGTTAATATATGTGTTCCTCAAACTGCATTTATTATCGACTCCTTTTTTTTTATGAATTTTTGATACATTAACGGATTTATGGGGCAGCCTGTATACAGACTCTAACAAAAGTAGTTGCAATGTACAATGTTTTTGAATGATTCTTAAGAAATTAAAAACTTTAAAGAAAATACATTGATAATCGCCTCGTATATTATATAATTTTGGTTGCTTCTCTCAATCTGTGTATATAGTATGGATTTTACAATGTTTTAATAAAATGTTTGTTCGAACATTTTTCTTTCACACGTGTCTTTCTTCTTGGTTCATTTTTAATTTAAACTTTAAATTTATTAATCCTGCAGACAGGAATTTCCCGAATATTCGTTGCATTGATAGCTAGACTTTATACAGGTTTCATTATTTCTCAAGTTACAGAACTGAGCGAGCGAAACTATTTTGAATTAATTTCGATGGACTTTTTGTAATGTTACAAGGCGAAAATTGTTCAATCGATGACCATCAAATACATTAATAAATTTTCAAATCAGAGGCCTAAACGTAATTTTTTTTTTTAAATGTTAATTTTCAACTCATGTCACACAATATCCTAAAATCCCGATTTTAAAAATGTCATGTCATACAGGGTGTCTAGTAAATGACTGACCCATTTTGAATGTAAATAACAAAAAACCGGTTTGCACTAAAAATGTACGGTTTGCTGCATTGTTAACAGAAAATCAATAAATTTTTAGATGTGCACTTTCTTAAAATAGTTCAAATTTCGGTCAACAGATGGCGCTGGTGGCGGCAACAGGCTGTCGAAATTCAGACATTAATCTAGTTTTCATACGCATGAACTTTTCGGCTCATTTCGCACAGTCGAATCTCAGTCGACATGTTGAATCGACTCTCCACTCAACTACAGAAATAGTGTTTGTTGGATGGAAAGAGATTTATACTAGTATTTATGATTGAATAATGTCTATTATACTAAATAAAAAACAATAAAACGTACTTTTTTAATAAGCATTGACTTTTCACACATTTATTGTAAGTGAATTGTATAAAAAATGTTTTTATAACCAGTTAACTGATTCTCTTTTTACGTGCAATAAATTGAAAACATGGGACAAACACCGCTTTTTGAAGTTAAAAAAATCTTAATATTTAATCTAAACATTTCCATCATTAAATAGTAAGAAATTGTATTTAAAAAAATTAGTGATATCAAAAAACTTTAAGAGATGATCAAGCAAACTCTTCTTGCCTGTACGTGGTGTAGTGAAATCAGAAAATCAAAACAGTGGTACGCAAATAATGGTGGCAAGATCCCTGTCTAGAAAGTAAAGCGGGACAGTGACTTACAAATCAGCACATAAAAATATATTAAACCTTAGAATAAAAGCTCGTCTATATGTCGTCTATAACAAATCCTGTTCTTAAACATAAAAAATTATTGATCACGACGGAGAAAGTAACATACAAAACTATCTGATAAGACGGAAACCTGCCTAAAACGAAATATTTTTAATTTTTCCCAAACCGAATTTACTCCTACGTTATATTTATATTTTGACATTTAACATATCTGAAAATTTTATTACGAAAGCCACGACAGATTTTAAGATCCTTTTTTTTACACACAGCCCTTCCTCTTCTTCCCCTGACTGCAAACGCATTACGCTGAAATGAAAAGATGCTTAAAAGAAAAAAAATGCGACTTACCTGTTTTTATATCCTGCGAGTCATTACTTTTCAAAATGTCATTACAGAAATCACAATATAGCCTGAATCATATCATAGAATCATCATAGTTCTACTTATTTTAGTTCAATTTTATAAATATAAACTAGCGAGCTACGCCCGCTAGCTGGGCCAGTTTTTCCAAACGAACCTCGATATTAAGCAATATATAATAAACAAAAAAATTCATTTAATAAGCAAGTCTTGGTGTTCGAATCCTCAAGCACAAAAAAAGTAAATTAAAGAGCTATGGTTGTTATGCGCCCATTATCCCGTTAAAAATATGTGATTTCGCACAGTGGGCTCTACGCTCCATGGTCTCCATCGTCCCATTAAAAATATTTGGTTTTGTACGGTTGGCTCTGCGCGCCCATAAGACATTTTCTCGTATTTTTTGGTTCATCAGAAGCAGACTTTTATGCAGATAGCGAGCTACGCCCGCTAGCTGGGCCAGTTTTTCCAAACGAACCTCGGTATTAAGCAGTATGTAATAAGCAAAAAAATTCGTTTAATAAGCAAGTCTTGGTGTTCGAATCCTCAAGCACAAAAAAAAGTAAATTAAAGAGCTATGGTCCCGTTAAAATTATGTGATTTCGCACTGTGGGCCACGTGCACTTGGAAAAAAAAGATTGTGGATCGGCGCTATGGTCGCTTCGCGCCATAGTCCCGTTAAAAATATCTGGTTTTGCACGGTGGGTACTACGCGCCCATAAGACATTTTTTCGTATTTTTTAGTTCATCAGAAGCAGATTTTTACGCAGATTCTGAATATGTAATCAGTTTTTTTCTACTTTAAAAACTGTCTGCATGATGGTTTAAGAAAAAAACGCGCAAAAAAAAAAAAGTTTCGATAGTCCTGTTTTATTTCTAAGTTCAATATTTTAGCGAAACTACGGTAAATATTCTACGGCAAGTCAAAAAAATTGATGCGGGAAAAGACGCAATTAGCGCCGGTAGAAATGGAGATTTTCGGCTGTTTCTTCTTTTGGAAAGGGGAAAAATTCATTCCTTCACCGCAAGGTAGCGCAGTGTTCTGCTTCGGAGCACCGTTTCGGAATTGAGATATTTTTCGTTCCGATTCCCAAGGGGTTTTTAATTCATAACTTTTTTAATTTTGGTCCCACGGTCTCGAAAATGCCCGAAATGATTTCCCCGGAATTTTTCCAATCGAAAGACACCTCTCGCGACTTCCAACTCGCCCGCGTTGCGAACTGTAATCGGCTTCAGGCAGACAGACAGAGGCGCACGGATTTTATAAGTATAGATATTACCAAATTATTGGAACTTTAGTGTTTTTCATACATAATTTTCAAAAAGTTTTTGAATCATTTTTTAAAAATAATGTTAAATGTCAAAATATGAATATAGTGAAGAGAATTCGGTTTTCTGAAAAATGAACAATATTTCGTTTTAGGCAGATTTCCGTCTTATCAGCTGGTTTTGTATGTTACTTTCTCCGTCAAAACCATTTTTTTTTTTTTTTTTTACATTTAAAACAAGATTTTTTTATAAACGGATTCCTTCATTCTAAGGTTTATTATATTTTTATGTGCCGACTTATAAGTCACTGCCCCGCTTTATGTTTGACAGGGAACTTTCCAACACTATTTCCGTCCCACTGTTTTAACCATTTAATTTCACTGCACGACGTGGACAAGAAGAGTTTGCTTGATCCATCATTTAAAGCTTTTATTTTTATTTATTTTTTTTTATTTTTTTGAACAACTAATTTTTTTAAGTGCAATTTCATACTATTTAATGGAAGAAATGTTTAGATTAAATATTAAGATTTTTTTAACTTAAGAAAACGGTGTTTACCCCATATTTTCAACTTATTGTACGTTAAAAGAGAATCAATTAACCGGTTGCAAAAATATTTTTTGAAAATAATTTATTTATGGTAAATGTGTAACAAGTCAATGCTTATTAAAAAAGTATGTTTTGTAGTTTTTTATTAATAGACATTATCATTCAATCATAAATATTATTATAAATCTCTTTCCATCCAACAAACACTATTTCTGTTGTTGAGTGGAGAGTCAATTCAACATGTCGACTGAGATTCGACTCTGCGAAATGAGTCGAAAAGTTCTTTCGCGTATGAAAACTAGAATAATGTCTGAATTTCGAAAGCCTGTTGATGCCGCCAGCGTCATCTGTTGGCCGAAATTCGAACTATTTTAAGAAAGTGCATGTCTAAAAATTTATTGATTTTCTGATAACAATACAGCAAACCGCACGTTTTTATCGCTGACCGTTTTTTGTTATTTACATTTAAAATGGGTCAGTCTTTTACTGGACAACATGTATTACTTGTATTACCTCTAAGCATATAAGCTTTTCCCAACAAAATTCAGAAAATCTACTTTTAGGTGCGTTTGTGAGTACATATAAATACGTAGCACTGCGGCAGCGTCGCCTGTCACAAAAACTATCCAACCGAATGGTTTGACATTTAATATACATTATCCTTGCAAAATTCTGTCTCGTCCTTTAAAATTTTAAGAAAATCGAAACAAAACATAACAAGTCGGAAATTGCACGTCAAACGTAGCAAATGAAATGGGTTCGTACAATAAGAAGTTTTAAAAATATTTAAATCTTGGTGTATGCAGTACTTAGGATACAGTATAGTAGCCGAAATCGTATGTGCGTCTCTGTAGACACGAACTGCTTTCTATTATACAGGACATAACTTCTTGTAAACCTCAGCAACATATATCAATTTCGTGAATTGTGAAATAGTTTAATGTCATTAAAACATGCCTCAAACAATGTTTTACCCTATACCATTATGCAACGGAATACTTTTGTGTGGCTCTGTAAATGAATAACAGATATTCTTTGTACCACATATTTGTCAGAATGTATATTTTAGTACGTGCTTCATAGGTGCATATCAATTTTATTATGTTCGGAAGAGTGTATAGCATCATTAAAATGCACTCGAAACTATTTTTCTCCCATTGGCCGTCATGTTACGGAATACTTTTGATTGTCCCTATAGTTAAACTATGCATCCGATTTTCATAAAATTGAGTTATGCAACAAAGTTATGCAAAATTTATGTATTTTAAATTTTAAGCGATTCGGTTGGATAGTTTTTGCTCTGTTATATGCGGACGGACGGACTGAATGACGACTATAGGTGCTACGTATTTACATAACTATGAACGCACCTAAAAATATATTAATAAAAGTTTTCATCATTCTATTAAATCCATGACTTCAATGATATCCCATCATTGATCATGATTCTAGGTATTGCCACAGTGATGAGTCCAATTTAAGATGGAGTTGTATTAAAGATCCGTATTAAAGATATTTAATCTATATATAAACATAACAAATTTTGTATTCATGTATTTTCACATATGAGTGCACCAACATCTGAATATTTATAAAACTAGTTTACAAACGCACCCCATTTGCCACATTTTATGTGTAATTTTCAACTTGTTTAAGAATTGTTATATATGAAACACGATTCCATGGAATTATAGACCGGGAGGAGGCAGCACAGACAATCACCTTATCGAATGAAATTCCAGCATTAGTTAAATCTCGATTTGCATATTAAAACGCAATCGGTCTGCCGCAAATCATATCTTGGCAGAAAACACCTAAAAACGCGTAATTTTCATTTTAGATAGTTTCACCATTGTGTTTTCCTGTTGTCAGTCCTCCATGTTTTCACATCTTTGGCTGCAGAAAAGCATAATGGTAAACCTATGAGTCAAGCACTAAAATCGCGTTTTCGAATGTTTTCCACCAAGATATGATTTGGCAGACCGATTGTATTTTAATATGCTAATCAAAATTTAATTAACTCTAGAATTTCATCCGTGAACTCGATGAAGTGATTACCTTTGCTGCCGCCTCCCGGTCTATCATGGGTTTTAAAGCATGTACATAAAACTAATCAAAATCAAGTATTTCAAAGCTGTGTAAACGAAAGTGACATTTTTACGTGTTAACATTATATGTCATTTTAATTTTCTTAATATTGAAATAACTAGTCTACTAAATGTTATTTTACTAGTTTTACGTATCAATAAAAAATATTTAATAATATCAAACAAATACATATATCACAAAATTAAGATTTTAAGAAGAATTTCAAGTTTTAGAAAAACATATTTGTTTACTTAGATATTCTGGTGTAAATTACGAAAGGAACAATAATTACAATCAAGTGAAAGGTTATATTTTTAAAACATAAACATATAACAAAATAAATACGCGTAATATATACTTAAAAGTCGCTTTTAGCTTTAAAATTACCAAACACGATTGAAGTTATTAAATACGACAAAACCTAATGGTAATATAACATAATGGACAACAGGAAAACATAATGGTAAACCTATGGGACAACCACTAAAATCGAGTTTTTCCGCATTTTCCACCAAGATATGACTTGGCAAACAGCTTGCGTTTTAATATGCGAATCCAGATTTAACTAAATTTAGATTTTCATCCAAGAACTCAATGAGGTGATTGTCTGTGCTGCTACCTCCCGGTCTAAAATATACACAGCGAAATACTTATTTTAGTGTTAGTAAAAAGATAAACATTAAATAAAGGTGCACTTATTATTTTCCGAGCTTTCTTAATAAATATAAAACTCAAAAAAAAAAAAAAAAAAAAAAAACAGAGAAGCAGTTTTTTTCTTCATTTTTCAAATTATTCGTTCATTACGTCACGACTTACTTCATATGTACCTAAATCTCTCCCTCTCTCACTCTCTCTTTTTTTTTATCTTTTTGGTAGACTTAGCGCCAGCTTGCCTAGTTTCGATTAAGAAGTTCAAGCAGATTAAAATAAACACGGCTGCAGCTTTGGTAAAACTGCAACAGGCACTATATTAAAGTTTTTTAAGGAGCAATGATCACTAAGAAACATATCGGAAATCAAACAAAATTCTTATCCAGGAACATCGTTATAAAAAATTTTCAAAATGGCGCACTATATCATATGTCGCTTAAAATTTTACTCCTGAATTAGTATAAAGATTCCACAATTTCTTTAAAAAGGAATAAAAGTACACCATTTTTTAATCTTTTATAAAACTTTACAATGTGTTGACACCAAAAAAGCTTCACATTTAAACTTCATGCAGCATTTCACAAACCCCAAGTTAAGTGTAATAATATTCCTTAGTTTTTACAGTGTCGTATTCAAGATAAAAACTATACCCAATTAATTTTTATATTTGAGGCTCTCTTAGTTCGTGTGCCACTTCCTTTTTATTGAGTCAAATGATCTGAATTGCATAACTGAACTATTATTTTCTCTTTTTTGTATTGATTGACTATCTGCCAGTCAGCAAAATTTATTAAATCGTATTTGTCGCTAAAAATCTATTTCATTTTCCAACTATTTTCTGTTACAGGTTCATTTCTGATTTTTCAATATCATTATACAATAAATAGCAAAGTCATTCATTATTTCATACATTTTAAAGATATTTTTCTTTTTAATATGAGGACCACAGGAAAGTAATAAATGATTTCTTTTTCATTATTCTGTCTTTTCAAAATTGTGTCATATACATATGAGTTGAAGTGGCACACTTAAACCCCCTCGCCAACGGTAAGGCGGAGCCTCGTCGAGGGGGCCCCCCACCCCCCAACAGCAGAGATGATCAACTGATTGCATCAATAAACTGTTATAACTGATTTACTATCTGACAAATGTCATGCCATGTTCTTGACAAAAAATTATTAAATAAGAAATAATGACAAAAAACTATTAGAAAATTTTTAGTTTAGTTTAGTTTTAATTCATATGTTGAATAATTTGATCAGTATTGCACATTAGTTCTTAATTTTAATGCAACAAGATATTAATATTACGGTTTTTATAATCTTTCTATCTTAAATAGCATTTAATTTGAACCTACATGGAATTTTGTTTTTATCCTTAAAAATTGACTTCTATTGAGAAAAGTTAATCAATTGACCAGCTCTGCATTTATACGCGCACGAAGCTAAATATAGCTTTATAATTTATCCCTAATAAAACCCCTTAACAGTTCCTTTATTCTTTTTAATAATAATGAAAATCGATTTTTCATAAATACAAGGGAACTATGAGAAATCGATTTTATGTACACCCACCTATCCCTAAAAGAAAAAAAATAAATAATGTAAAAATGTTACACATGTGGACTGCCAATAGAAAGGAAGATCGATGCTGCAAGATGACTTTCAAGCCCGATGACTTTGGGCTAAGGTAGTAAAGAAAGTTGGAGAATGAAAGACTGCTACTGATGATACCATTCATGCCCGATGTTGATGGGCTATCGTGATGTTAAAGAAGAAAAAGATGTTGCTGTTTTTAGCCCGATGACGTTGGGCGTGCCAAGGAACGAGAGATGAGTTGATGCCAAGGAACGAGAGAAAGTGCCAATGAAGAAGCCGCAATTTATGCCTGGTGACAATGAACTATTAGATGTTGAGTCACAATGAAAAAGCCAGTGAAAAGGACTACTTCTTTCTTTATAATTAGTGGGAAGCTGTGCAAGAGGAATTGGAACAATTCGCGTTGTTGTCAGAAGCCCGTTCTGGAAATGTAAATTATTTACGCGAAGCTGCGAATCCTTATTGTTTTATTTTAAACAATTTGTGCAAGTTTTGTGCAAGTTTTGTTTGTTTTGTTTGTTTTTTATTTGTATTTTTGTTTTAATTGTTTTAATTTTTTTTATAAGTTATTTACGCGGAGCTACGAACCCCTATTGTTTTACTTTTTGTTTTTATCAGTTTTGCTTTTTTGTTTGTTTTTTATTTGTATTTTTGTTTTGTTTGTTTTAGATTAGTTTTATTTTGTTTTTAATTTGTAAGTTTTAATAAATATGTGTATTTTATATTTGTTATTTTTGTACATTTGTAATTGTGATTAATTTAAGTATTAAGCCGCCGAAAAGATAGTTTAATATGCATACTTAAAATACTCTTAAAAGTTACACTTAAAATACTACTTGTATACTAAGAAAAAGTAATTTATATATATGTACAATGGCCAAATAAGTTAATAATGCATAGTCCAAAACTGTTACAAAAAATTTAAATATTTACAGAAAAAGGCCGCTCAAATTATGAAACATATATATAAACTAAATAACAAGATAATAATATAAATAAGAAAAAATGATGCTATGAGGCCGAAAAAATTATTAACCGTGAAAAAAAGCAGTTTAAAATAGTTACATGAAAGTCCACTAACCAGCATTTAATACTATCTTCTGAAAAATCTTCATCTTTCCATAATTTTTAACACTGTCTTTTACATTATTGTCTAAAAACTGAATGTTGTATTAGATTCTTCCTATAAAATAAACTTTTACTTTCATGCTAAAAATAACTGAAATTGTTAAAAGAAAAAAGGAATCTCCCCCTCACGTTTAAGGAATCTCCCCCTCACTTGGTCATAGCAAAATTTTTAAATTAATAATTTTGGAGAAGAAATAATATTAGTATCCATAATATTAGCAAAAAATATCAACTTGAATTTCCTAATAACTCACATTTCTGTAGCTATTTTTTTTTCTCTTAAAAAAAAATATGGAGTGGATGTGCCAGTAATAAACACTCTTAAGGAACTTCTTTAAAAATTATTTTTTATTTAATAGCTATAGTTATAATATTCATTTTTTTTCTATATTAAATTAATCTATCAACAATAATTAACCATTCTAACAGTCTCATTTCCCAATATGAATCAAAATTTAAATGTAGAAACAGAAATATATCAAAGCACCCAACGTGCTAGTAATGGACACCCTCTATTCAAGTAATGGACATCTCATAAAAAAGCAATCAATATAATTGTTTTTATAACTGCATTTAAAACCAGGATTTAATGAAAGCATATTAATGCAGCACAATACTTATTTTCAAATAAATTTAACAAATAGGATATCATTAATTAATAAAACATTTGCGGTAATCATTCGCTGTTTTCAACAATTATTGTATTATCAGATATTTTAATGATAATTTAAAATACTAAATATCAAGCAATTACAGCTATTAAATTATTGAGACAGTGGGCAATAAAAGGTAATAATAATAAAAAAAAGTTTTGGAGTATTAGTGTATAGTTTCGTCTCACTATTTATAACAATTAAACTTCCAGAGACTACTTGATATATTACTTTTAATAAATCTATATATATAAAAGAAAGTCTGGATTTCGTATTAATCACAGCACAAAAAAATCTGCCGAACCTAAAATCTTGAAAATTGGGGTAAAAATACTTCTGATAACATCGAGTGCCGCTAAGAAGGGATTTTCGAAAATTCCACCCCTAAGGGGGTTAAAAAAGGGAACGATATTAAAAAAAATTCCTTAAAAATCGGCTTTTGTATCAACTGATAACATATTTTAGTGTATTTTTTCATGCTGAATCGAATGGTACCAAGCAAATTCTTTTAAGTTCAGTAGCTCGCGAGATACTTCACATTTTCCTGATTTGGCGGTGTCTTCGGCGCAAAAACCTGAAATTTTCAATCCTTATCTATATATATAAAAGAAAGTCTGGATTTCGTATTAATCACAGCACAAAAAATTCTATTGAACCTATAATTTTGAAAGAGAGTTCTATAATCAGGTTAACATGATTATGTAAGCTATATTTAATTATCTCAATATATATAAAGTGAAATTTCATTGCGGTTGCTTATAACTTAAGTTCTACAAGATAGATTTTAATGGATTTTACATTGTTAGTTGGATAATTTTTGAGAAATTTTGTAACAAATGAAATATAGCATTCTACGTTGTTTAATTGAATACTTAGGAAATGTTTTTTATCAGATGAACATAATTACAAAAGTTTGGCTTTATTTTAAAAGTTCCGCTGAATGAATTTTTATGTGATTAAAATTGTTAACATGTTGAGCGCTACGTCATTCATTGGTGACTAACATTGAACTTTCCGTTTAGATGACTGATTTTTCTCCGATGGCAGACAGTCTAAATTACGATATAAAACTAAAAATTACTATGATATAAAAATTTCGTGTGATTCAAATTTCTTAAAAAAAAAAAAAAAAAAAAAAAAAAAAAAAAAAACAGCGTAGCGGGCGAAGGCTGCTAGTAATGTTATAAATATGAAGGAAATTATACTGTGAGTTGGATGTTTTGAATACCAAATAAAATAATTTCAAAATAAAACTGCAGAACTGATGTTTGAGGCCACTGATCTGCAGATTTTTTAGCTTGATTATTGTTACAATTTGAATTTTTTTTTTTTTTCAGAGATGAATAAGTAAACATTTAAGACATAAAAGGGGTAACATTCACTCAGAAAGATTTGGAGCAAGTCTTAAAGCAGTCAAAAATTGTTTTTGGAGCATCAAAAGAAGAATTTTGGAGCAGAAAAAATTGGTTTTTGGAAAAAAAAACAATTTTGTAGCAACAATATCCTTTTTTGAGAGGAAAAAAAACGATTTTTATAGCATCAAAATCAGTTTTAACAGAAAAATCTACTCCTGGCAATAATTTTTTTTTCTGTGTCCCCCTGAAAAAAAATTACCGTTTTTCGCGATCTTTTGGCGAAATTTGCCATTTTTTCGCAATTTTTCGACAAAATCTGCTGTTTTTTCACGATCGCCGGATGAGATCTGCTGTTTTTCTTTTTCGACGAAATCTGTCGTTTTTTCGAAATCTTTCGATAAAATCTGCCATTTATCCACAATCGTTCGGCGAAATCTGCCTTTTTTTTTTCCAAAAATCGTTCAAAGAAATCTGCCGTTTTTTTATGTTTTTCGATGAAATATGCCGTTTTTCCACGACTGTTCTGCGATATCTGTCGTTTTTCCCGATCTTCCGACGAAATCTGCCGTTTTTTCAAGATTTTTCGACCCAATCTTCCGTCATATTTTTCGAGATCATTTTTTGAAATTTGAAAAGGGGGGGTTCGGAATCTTTTGTCAAAATTTGCCGTTTTTTGCGTTCTTTTAATGAAATTTGTGGCTTTTTTTCGAGATCTTTTGACGAAGTCAGGCTTTTTGCGATCCTGCGATCTTTTGATGATGTCTTCTGGTTTTTTTTCGCCGCAACCTTTTGTCGAAATCCCCCCTCCCTCGCTTTTTCCCGATATTTTGACCTAAATTTGCGTTTTTGTTTTTTCTTTTTCGTTCTTTCTTTTCTTTTCTTTCTTTTTTCTTTTTTTTCCGTGATCTTTGGGAGAAATTTTGCAGTTTTTTGTGGCAATTCTATGATTCAATATTTGTTTTTCCCGCGATCCTTTGATGAAATTTTTTTTTCGGCGACGATTTGTCAAAATCCGCGATATATTTTATGCCCGATATTTTTTTAATTTTCGGAAAATTTGGAACAGAATCTGTTCTAAACATTAAAAAATTAAAGAGAACATTTTTTGGAGGAAACAAAATGGCGCTAAGAAATTAGGTTTGAGCGCAGAAGAAATAAACAAAATGGCCGTTTTGGCGCAAAAACGTTCAAAATAACTCATTTGTAGCAGATATTTTCGTTTGGCGGAGGTTGGCAGAACTGGCGCAGGTCTGTGACCCAAAATAAATTTTTAACAGCTTTTGTAACTTAATTGTTTTTATTTGAATGGGGAGGGTTCAAGGAATGGGCAAAGAGCATATGTGCTCCCTCTTTGACTGTGCCCTTAAACAATATTTTCTGCTTCCTAACATACTGATTTGTTCGCCAGATTATAAAATATGCAAAACAGAGTTAAATACATTTAATTTTTTTAAAAAAGGGAATTGAAATTTTATTAACCTTATAAAATAATTTAAAAACCTCTACTTATAAAAATTTGGTGGTGTTGTATTTTGCTATTTTTGTAAGTGTAATTTAAATATCAAATTTGATGATTTATGTATTAATTTAAGTCAAAATATTTTATGCATGTCCGGTAATGGACACCCCATTCAAAACTTTAGAAATAAATGAAACTTTATAAATATTGCTATAGTACATAAAATTCCAAGTTTTCTATATTTACAAAACAAAAACCTGCAAAATTTGCAAGAAAATAAATAAATATAAATTATTACTTCATTAAGATTTTCAAAGAAAATAAGTGGAACTTTGAAACATTATTTTCTGCTTCCTGATTGGTTTCATTGAAAGTGTCAACAATTATGCAAGATTATAAAATATAGAAGGGAGAGTTGTGAAAAAAAAATTGCAAAAACTAAATTTTTATTGATTATTTCTTTATAAACCGAAAACATTCAAGGGTGTCCATTACTGGCACCCTATATACAGTATATTAAAAAATAACTTTATAATTACATTCACATATTTAAAATAATGATGCAAAAAGTTAATGTTACAAATAGGTACTACTTGGTTATCCCGTCGGTATCCCAACTTAGCCAAATTACAGAAATCGCCAAACTATTCGCCAAATTAAATAAATTTACTTAACTTTTATTTTATATAACGAAAGAACAAATAAATTAATAAAACATTAAAAAGAATACAAATAAACTTCATACTGAAAATCACTTGACGATATAACACTTACATATATAATTTTTAATTATTTTCCGTTATTGTGAAAAGGAAATAAAAGTAAATAAAAAAAGTTTAGTTAATAATTATAGAATAAAACGACTTATATCATTTTTAAAAGAAAATAAAAGTAAATAAACAGTTTATTAATAAATAAACAACAGCCGGGTTACCATGTAAGGCATAAAATCGCCATTTGGTTGCAGTCATGGAAATGTGGTGCGTATATAATATCTGCGACTTGAATTCAGCAGTTAATTTTAAATAAAAGATTTTAAAGTGTGAGACAAATAAAAATTAAAAACCTCAATCTGTGACTGTACACAGCTTTCCAACTGATCAAGAATCGGACCTGCTACTTTGCACAATCTCTGCCGATCACTCCCTCCCCCTCTGTATATGGAACTACAATACAAACTTCAAGCTCATTTAAGAATATTATTACGAGCCCAGACAACGCCGGGTGGGGCAGCTAGTTGAAAATAAAACCGAGTAAAGGTAGTGAAAGGGCCGGCTACAGAAGTTTCGTTATTAGAGATGTTCAAATTAAAGATGTTATACTGCAGATACATTAGGTACAACTTATTTATCCCGTCGGCCAATTTCGCCAAATTATGCAAATCGCCAAACTAATAGTCAAATTTTGCATATTGGCATAATTTTTATTTTAAATAAAGAAAGAAGACATAAACTGCTAAAACATTAATAAAAATACAAAAAAAAAGTCGAAATAAAAATCACTTGATGACATTTTAAACACGCATTTCGTGTCTAATATCACTGAATGTGATATTCACGATCAACCATTATTGGCATTTAATCTTGGAATTTGGCGATAGTTTTTTGGTCGACGGGATAACCAAGTAGTACCATATATTATTACCAGCTTATCTTAATGCAAATGTTTTATTAATGAGGAAAACATCTTATAAAATCATTATTTAAAACATCTTTCAATCAAAATCTCAAATTATTCATTCGAGAAAATGCTATATCTCTACTAGTGGACCAGCATGTAACTATATCTATAATTTAAAATAAATGCATAATACTCTTAAGATTGAAAATTTAGAAATGCAATAAAGCCGATTTCTCCCGTTAATACAGTTGATAAAAAAATTGCAACCTTTGATATGAGTAATGGATAATGATTGCAATCTTTAAATTTTACTGTATTAAAAATCGGCCTCATAGCATATGCAGCAGAAGGCAAGAATCTTCTGCCACCAACTCACCTTGGACTTCTTCCACCAACTCTGGGGAGGTTGGGGAGAAGAAGCCCTACTTACTTGTTCCACACCTCCATCTTCGACTGGAACATCGACGGCCTTCCAGATCTTGCGCCCTCCGTCCAACGATGCGGCAATGCCCAGGTAAAAATTACCATTAGAACAAGCCAGCCATCCGTCAATGCTCCCAACTTCCTTTCCTCGACCTGAAAAAAAAGAATCAAAAGACATTACTCGAGTAGTTTCCATTTTTTTCAAGAGCAGTTAAATTAGCAACCAGCAAACTTGAAAAAATTTTTGGAAATGAATTTTTAACCTAATTCTATTCTTTATTTGATTTATCGTCGCACGCGATGATGATTCAAACAATTAAACATTGTTACATAACAATACTTTCAATTTGTGGCTTACCATAAAAATCTATATTGTTGAATAGCATATTTGAGAGTAAAATTTGAATGTTTACAAACATTATTTTCACACAGATTTTAATTTTGTTGCCATACCAAGAAACTAAATTATGACAAAAACAGGGATAACAATAAGAATAAAGTTTAACAAGTTCAAGCGACACGAAAAGTAAATTGAAATGACGTCATTCTTTCGCAATTTTTTTACCTTTTTGTTGCCATTTTTCCATAATACTGAAAAGAAAATGCAATTAAAATTCGCGCTATTTTGAAAAATAATAAATTAATGATTTTTAATTTAAACATGGAGCTATTACAAACTATATTTAATTTTAAGTATCTATATTAATGTTACAAACAAACAAAGACAAATAAATGTTTAGATAGCCAAGTTTTTTTATTATTATCACTTATTATCGGATATGTGTATTATTCTGCGATAGTGAAGTCAGTGAATATTTTTTTGCAGATGTTGTTTACTCGCCTCATGGACACGAGCGACACGCATACGTGCCGCAAGGAGGCTTAAGAATTCTTGCTTATCCCCACTAGTAAAACTTACTGTAAAACTTGCCTTATTTAATCGGAGCATTTTCTCAATATAAAATGGCACAAATCTCTGTTTTTAAAATTCCGTGACAAAACATTAAAATTTTTGTAAAAGGCTCCGTCGCTAAGGGGTTAAAGGCTGGATCGTAAATATGAAATTCTTCAGCGGATGCAAATGATGTCATATTGTGTATTATAAATCTCTGTGTTTTAAATCTTAAAATTGAAATATATTTTGTACTATCTACATTTACTACCTTTTTTTTTTTTTTCATCGACGACGATGCTAAATTTTGATAAATTTAACTTTTTCAAAAAAATGTATAACCGACTTCAAAAAAAAAAAAAAAAAAAAAAAAAAAAAAGCGCTAAAAAGAATTAAATAATTCTATAAAATTCTCTAATGACAAATCGTTATCCAATAACCACACATTGACTATCATGTACCGGTATAAAACGGTTAAATTTAATATATAGAATTTAATATCCACCAAACATAGGTTTTCCAGAGAATATTTTTTACAAGAGATTAATTTACATATTTTTGATTTAATTTTTGAATATATACATATAAAAAGTAAGGAATTACTTTTTGAAGTTGGTGCCAAACAATCATAATCGATAATGATTTCCCCATTTTATTTATGGTACTAGACATAATATATCCACAATTCTTACTATACTTAAAATAGCTTGGCACCAACTTCAAAAAGTGATTCCTTACTTTTTATATGTATATATTCAAAAATTAAATCAAAAATATGTAAATTAATCTCTTGTAAAAAATATTCTCTGGAAAACCTATGTTTGGTGGATATTAAATTCTATATATTAAATTTAACCGTTTTATACCGGTACATGATAGTCAATGTGTGGTTATTGGATAACGATTTGTCATTAGAGAATTTTATAGAATTATTTAATTCTTTTTAGCGCTTTTTTTTTTTTTTTTTTTTTTTTTTTTGAAGTCGGTTATACATTTTTTTGAAAAAGTTAAATTTATTTCCTACTTTTTAGTTATTTATACCGTAATACATAATTATGTGTACTGACATATGATGGCTCTTTGCAACGCATTACTAATGAACGCACTTTGCTGAGTTCTGATGTATTCGCTTTATTTGTCACCGTTTGATTGTCAACTTTTCAAAAGACACTTACAATATCGGTTAGTATCGTTGTGAATCTTTAGGTTTTCTGGATGTGGTAACTTCTTCAGATCTGGCCCGACGAAAAGCTACCGCATTCATGAAATCTTAAAGTCAACATCTAATCGTCCGGACATCGGAAGTGGTTATCGAAAGATGACAATGCCTCAAGTAAAGTGTCCTTACACATAAGCGCGCGGCAAAGCGCTTCTATATATGAGTAAACAGCAAAATGACTCCACATGTATCTATGAATAGTAAAATGCTTTTCTAGTGTAGTCAAAAGTACTCCCCCTTCAGTCAGAAAAAGCAAAAAGAAAGATTTTAACAAAAATCGCTCTATGATTCAATAGATAAACAACAACAATCTAATTCCTATAAATGCAGTAAAGGCATCGGAAATGAGCGGTGATGTTTCGACGAGGAATCCGAAAATCATAACCTGTACTTGGCTGCATCTATAAGAGAGTGACAGCATTCGATGCCCAAATACTTTTTTCACGGACGCTTTTGTCCCAACTCTTAAAAATTTGAAACTCACTCTACCGCTTTTATGGAAAACGATTATTTCAGCCTATCATGGAGCATTCTCATGGGTCAAAAGACAAATATTTTATAAAAACGGGGGAGTGACGATGCAGCAAAAGGGTAAAATTTTTTACAGTGTATGTATGAGATATTCCATAAGAGGGATGGAGTGACGATGCAGCAAAAGTTAAATTTTTAACAATGTATCGCAATGCTAGGCATTTTCTATTATAAAATTTGATGATGATTTCCTGGTAGAATTCGATTGTACGCCTAATGATCCTTTATTTCTACACAGACATAAATACATAATCCATATTATTTTACAAATTCGTGGACATACAAGGACAAGATAGCACAAGGAAATATTACGACACAAGACAAGTACAACCGGGAGCTACACATAAAGAGTGTGTGCAACGGAGCCAGTGGGATTCGAACCCACAATCTCTTACGCTCTCAAGAGATTAGCAGCGTGGTGTCTTAACCACTCGGCCACAAGGACCCCCCTTGATGACTCATTTTTGTCCAGAATCTTTTCAATCAATCGTATACTGTGTTCCATGTGTCGTCATATTCACATCGAGGAATCCTACATGAATAAAATATGAAATCATTCTGGTGTCTAATCCGGTAACCAAATCTGAATCTAAAGATAATTTTGCTACACATATCTTTGCATTTTATTTTGCATTGATATGTAGAGATAATTTTTTCCTCCGGAGCAAAATATATACGAAAGGATTTTCATCTTTTCAACAACTTAAGGATGTGGATTGGTATCGATGTCCATTTCCGCTTTAGTGGATGCGAGAACTTCTCCATTTAAGCTTTAACATTTCGGAAATTTATCGCATTCAGCAAACTTTAAGGCCCCACACTAGGCACAGAAAAAGACCCGGATGATAATGTGAAGTCTATGGGGGGCGTTCTTTTCAAATATCTCGCTCAAATTTTAAAATTTTTGCATGATTTTTTTCTGCATAGGATAGCTGAGGATATTCCACAACCGACCTAGTTTTTACTTTTTCAATTTTGTTTTCAGATTTAAAAAAAAAAAAAATTATTTTAAATTTCAAAACCGGTTTAAACGGTTCTGAAATTGAAACTATCGTTATATAAAACATACATAAGCAAAATCGAAGAAGTAAAAACTAGGCCGGTTGTAGAATATCCTCGGCTATCCTATGCAAAAAAAATCATGTAAATACATTAAAATTTGAGCAAGATATTTGAAAAGAACACACCCATAGTCTTTACACTAACATCCGGGTCTTTTTCTGAGACTAGTGTAGTGCCTTAAGGTCCACATTGAAATCTACAGACTTCGTAAATGGGCATCGAAAAGCTTACAATCCATCAGTATACGTTAAAATTATTGTGAAAAATTACCTTTGGTTTTAAAGACTATCTATTTTCTGACTAATGAGAGCGATCTATAAACGTCTATGGAGCGTTTTCATTGGTCAGAAAATAGATACTCTTTAAAAACAGAGGTAATTTTTCAAGATATTTTAAACAAGGTACACTAAAAATTTGACCCTTTTACTGCATCGTCCCTCCACCGCTAATATAGAAAACGATTACTTCAGCCTATTATGGAGCATTCTCATGGATCAAAAGTGAGATATTCTATAAAAGCGGGGTAGTGACGATGCAGCAAAAGGGTCAGATTTTTTACAGTTTAAAGTACGCGTACACAATCAGAACGCGTCAAGTTGCTTCTGATTCAATGCATAGCAAAGTAATTCTAAATGTTCGTATGTATTAAAATACCCTTTTCAGTCATAAAAACTAAAAAGAAAGATATTATTAAAATCACACCATGATTCAACATGCGTCTATATGAAAATAGTAATATTTGAAGTTAAGAATGTTCTTTGATAAACGCGGTTTTCCAAAGTACAGAAAAATTAAGAATTTTTATTCCAGAACTTGGCGTTAGTCGCCTGAACGAGTTTGTTTTATGGGTGAAAGAAGTTAACTAGCTTAACTTTAATGGCAAGCTTATCAAAATTTTTCGCCATTTATATTTGTCCAAATGTAAATCTAGCACATAGCAATGTACTTTAATCACTTTGTGAATCCGGCATAACAAGCACCCTGATACACAGACACTCTTGCTTTAACGTGTAAGGCTCTTTAGAGATGGATTTTCAGCTTTTCGATATCGAAATCTCATGTCTGGATCGATGTGGATCTTTTACTTTGGTGGATACGAGAATTGTTCCAGCTAAGATTTCGTACTTTGAAAAAAAAACTAGCATCTCTGCAACAGTGGTTAGGATCCAGAAGGATTATTCGCTGTTAAGCGAAACAAGATTGACCAATCATAAGCCTTCATTTTTGAGAACTTTTCATTGCTCGAAGGAGAGAGTCTGTAATACATGGATTGAAAATCTGCTATCGACACTGTAAAAAATTTGATCCTTTTGCTGCATCGTTACTCCATCGCTTTTATAGAATTTCTTTGTTTTGACCAATGAGAATGCTCCATAACAGAGCGAAGTAATCGTTTCCTATAAAAGCGATGGAGTGGCGATGCAGCAAAAGGGTTCAAATTTTTACAATGCAAGCAGTGCTAAAAATTTGTATCCTTTAAATGTGCAACGATGCTACTGAATTCCAAAGTGTCGATCACAGCAACATCTGTGGCATTTTCGTGATACATTATCTAGACTAGCAATAATTCTTGCATTTTTAGAAAATGTCTTGCAGATGTCGCTTCTATTTTTAAATTTCATTAGCATTGTTCCACATTTAAACAATAGAACATTTTAGCGCTTTTTTTAAGTGTTACAGAGGGCGTGTTCAGCACAACTTACCGGTTACTTACCGACCACTTACCGATTGTAGACAAGTACGAAATGAAAATCAAAGCGAAGTGTGACTTCAGCTACAATTCAACAGAATAGTTTTCATTGATGCCAAAATTTGCTTTCGTACTGCCCTACAATCGGTCGGTAACATTGATTACTTTAGTAAGTTGTTCTGAACACGCCCTGAGATAGCCGATTTCCACACTATATCCCCTAGATGTTATATTTCCGGTTTCTTGCATAAGAGAACTTGTCCGGGATCCAGGTAGAATTTGCGCTGTTAGCAAAACCAGATTAACGAATCAGAAGCCTGAATTTTAGCAAATTTTTCAATGTTTTAAATAAATTTTCTTGTTAATAAATCTCGTTTCGCAAACAGCGCAAAATTTATGTGAATCCTGGCCCTCGTCCAGCTAGGATTTTGCATTTTGAACACTATTAAAAATTTGAAACTTTTACTTTATCGTCTATCCATCGCTTTTATAGAAAATGATTACTTCATTGTACTATGGTGAATTCTCATTGGTCAAAATAGAGATATTCCATAAAAGCGGTGGAGTGACAATGCAGCAAAAACTTCAAACTTTTAACAGTGAAAATATCGTGTGTCTATGTAAGTGTAACATAAAAGCATGCAAAAGGAACACTTCTAATTGGTCGATTGCTTCAAAATGAATTTGAAATTTAAAGTTTTTATTTTTAAAAAAGTTCTAATTATCAGATTTTTATGAAATTCGAATGGGACCACATGGGCCTCATACGCTTTCAAACAAAAAAAGAATTATGAAAATCGGTTCATATTTGCGAAAGTTATGCGTGAACAACAAATACATACAGGTCGAAATCATAACCTCCTCTTTGAAGTCGGTTAAAAAAGCAGAATTCCTGTTTTCTAGTTTATGGTATCAATGGTAACGCTGTTCGAAAATCCGTTTGGAATAATTTTTATTACATTTTTTGTTTGATTTTAAAAGCATAATAAAGTATTGCAGAGAATCTTTTTTTTTTCCCCCTTACTTTTTTTTTTTTTTTTAATTGAATGTGCATATTTCAAATACTAAAGCATTTTCAGATTTTCGAACAAAACAAAGTAATTTAAAAATCAAGACACGACACATTTGACAAGTGGGTCCAACCTATCGGTTTTCTTTGTGTCCCATTTGCTTAGGAAAATTTGTTTCTGACCGCACAAACATTACTTACATTTACGATAACTGCAAGATAAATATTTTACATTTATAATCTGCTATTTTTACTTGAAAGACGCTAAAATTGACGAAGCAGAGAAATCAAAATATAACAGTTCCCGTAAGGATGCGAAGCAGTTTTATAAACAGTGTTAGGGTCGATGATTTTTGTATTTATTGTTTGCAAGTTGTAAAACTGGCACACAAGCAAGAAGGAGAGTGAAAGGGTGGGGGGAGGGTTGAGATATAGCAACTTTAAGGCTGCAGACATATGCGTATCCCCCCCCCCACCCCCGGTCAACTAAATTCTTGGAAAAAGTGTTGTATAACTTTTGTATAGGACCCTTTTGCAGTTTCTTCATAATAGAATGATGGGGAATGAACAAAAGAATCAGGAGATAAGCAGAACAGCCCTACTTGACGGAAAGATTCCTGTTTTGCCGGACAACCGACCCTTTCCTGCAAAAGTTCAAAAACACAATGTCGACACAACAAACACGCCGACGAGTGACCGCAAGAAGTGGTTAGGTCTGTCTGGGGCTTAAGGTCTAGACACACTTAACTTTTGCAGGAAGGGAATGGTAGCCGTCAAAACAGAACTTTTCCGTCAAGTAGGGTGATCTGCTGATCGCCTGACTCTTTGTTCATTTCCTCTCCTTTTATTGTGAAGAACCCGCAAGAGGGGGTCCTATACAAAAGTCATGCAACACTTTTTCCAAGAATTTAGTTGACCGGGGGAAAATACGCATATGCCTGCAGCCTTACACAGCACGCACGCAAACAAAAATGAAAGGTGTTCTGTTTCCGGTTGTTACCTGTCTGAAGGTAACAATCATCCATAATCGGAATACGATTAATTTTACTTTGCAATTGGTTGCGCGTTGTTTCTGTGACAGCTATTTCCTCCCGTGTTCCTGCTGTCAGCCAGTTTCATTATCTGTATCATGTACTTATTCATATATATAAAACCACACTCCTTTTAACTGCATCACAAATTTCTGAATATAACTGGAAAGGGTACAAGTCGATTAGGGATGACGTTTACTACTTAATAATATTTGCTCGTTTAATTGTCTTTTGTCTTTCTACAGGCATAACGATTTATATTAACCCATTTGTTCTAAGAATTATTTCTTGAGATTATTTGAATTTTAAGCATACAACTTGATAATACAAACGTAAAACAACCAAGAAGTTTCTAATGGATTTTATTTTTATCTATGCAGTAACTGGCCCCACCAGTGGTCGAGAGGTTCTGCCTCCAAAACTGGTAGCCGGCAGGGGCTGGGTTCGAGCCCAATCGCCGCCATCGGCCTAACCGTTAGGAGTTTTCCGTGGTTTTCTACGAACCTTGGATTTCCTTGCTTAAATACTTGTTAGGTTCCCTTAGAAAGACCCCCCCCCACGGAAAGCATCCCCCTTTAGGGCATCTATTCCAAGTGTAGATAATTGGCCGTCATAAACACAAACAAACTAAGCAGTAATTGCATAAGTAATCACATCAATGTGGAAGAAAGCGTTTGTTTCTTTGCGCGGCTCAGGCTTCTTATTTATTAACAATTTACTGCTAATATGAATTAAATAAATGATAAAAAAAAGTACAATATCATTATTTAAGGAATATATTATATTTAAAAGCAAAAAATAGATGAAGAGCCTCTTAACTTGACGACTGCATCGTAGCGATTTCTTTTTTATTAAAATTTTTCATTAGTTTTCAAAACACATGAAAGATACTAGATGGCAGCACTACAAAAGTAATTTCGGTAATTTTGAGCAAAGATGGCAGCATTACAATGGTATTTTGTGGAATGTTTTGAGCTGAATACATAACTAGCTTATATATTTTCTAACTTAGATAATAATTTACATACCTTCTAAAACTATTTAGTAAAGTTACTTAGCAGCTTACATTTCATGGTATCGGACTTAATAAGTAACGGACTTTACATTTCAAATAAAACTATTAGAAATGTACTAGCTTGTATAATTTCTAACTTAGATAATTATACACATACCTTTTGAAACTATTTAGTAAGCAATATTTAATTGCAAAAGAGCAAAAATCATTATTTTAATATTAAAATTTGCGGTAACAGACTTGATAGTGAAAAAAATACCAATCTTGATAAAAGCTTATTCTTGCCACTATTACATTGCTTCACAATTAAAGAATAAAAAATAGCAAGTAGTAGTTGCGTGAATAGTTTAACTACAGTGGCTTACAAAAGTGTTCGTACACTTAGGAATTTCAATGAAATAGTGCTCTATCCATTAATTAAAGTTAATATTTTAGAATGGGTATTTAAGAGTAAGATTTATGATTCATTCTTAACAAAACTACATGCAATATTTTTAAAACATAGCAAAACTTTATTTAAAAAAAATCATTAATCAAAAAATAACAAGAAAGTTACCTCACAAAAGTCTTCGTACACTTTTAAAAAATCGCTGTATATTTGTAAGTATTATAATATTTCGCTAAAATTGTACTTAATAGGATATTATTTAGCACCCACAACAATTTTTTAAACACTTGGGAATAGATTTAATTAGTATTTTTGTAATTTTTTCATAAAAGTTGATTTCTTCATCGAACATGGCGAACATTACTTCGCTTTTCGTTTCAATGCTGTGTCTTCGTATTCTAACTTCCATTTATCTCCAAATATGTTTTACTGGGTTTAAATTCAGCAATTGAGGTGATATTTTCAGAACTTGTGGACAATTATAGAGACGCCAGAGGCGAACGTTGAGAGCCATGTGCTTTGTATCATTATCCTGATAAAAAACAAAGTTGTTTCTGTTGCCCATATTTTGGGTTGATAATTTTAAATTGCCTTTTGAAATATTTGAACAAAGATCGTAATTTATTATGCTATCAATATATACCAAATTACCTAATCTTGAGGCTGCTATGCACCCTCACACAAGAGCAACTCCACTGCCATGCTTAACTGTTCCAACTAAGTTCTTTGAATTAAGTTCTTATTTTTTTCTCTCCATACTATTATGCCCTCATTGGAACCAAGAATGGCATACTAGTTTAGATCTGTAAATAAAACATTATTCCAATACGATTCGCGTTTATTTATCATTGATTTTGCTAAAAAAAAAGCCAAAGCTTTCTGTTTTTTGCCCTAACAAAAATATTTCTACAGGCAGAATGTCTATATAATGCAACTGAGCTTACCACTCGTCGAACAGTTTCAGGTGGGAATGAGGCAGAAATTGTTTCATTAAATTCTAATTGTAGATCTCATTGCGTTAACAAAGATTGAGGAACTTTTCATTCCTAGTTTTCAATCCAGTTTTTTCTATAAAGCCTTTCATCGCATAATTTACCGTAGAATGGAATAAATTAACTAACTTTGCAATACTTTGAATTGATTTACTACTATTATGAGAAAAAATAACTAATTTCGAAAGTTATTAGTCGTGACATTACGATTAAAAACCATTTTATAATTAATAAATAGAATATTACGGACCAATTCTGCAAAATATAAAGCCAAGCAATTTTTTAAATAACACCACAATGCAAAAATAAAAATAAAGCGACAAACAATATTTTTAATAATGAATTTATCCGAAAATATTTCTGTGTACGAAGACTTTTGCGGCGTGTTCTTTCTGTGGCATCTTTCTTTTTCATTTTTAGATTTAAAAAAAAATCCCTTAATGTTAAACAAAAAGGTTGTGTGTTATTTAGAATAACTTGGAGATAGTATAAAAAATTTCTGGACTTCATATATGAATTTAATTTCAGGGAAATTTCTTTTTAGTATAAATTTTTTAAGTGTACGAACACTTTTGTGAGCCACTGTATATCGCCGAATATTTGCTGCTAACTTTAGGCAGCATTCGAAACATATTTTGACTAAAATAATCACAAGGTAACGTACTTAACAAAAAGTGAGGGACAAAAGATTTCTGGTAATTTCTTAAAGAAAATATTTTTTGTAATAATTTTTTTCATTATTATAGAACACTAACAGTTCATATTTAAAATAATTAAACCTTTTTATTTAAAAAGTTAGCTTAAAAAAAAAAAAAAAAAAAAAAAAAAAAAAAGTTAAAAACATAAAACTTGCAATGGGACAGGCATTTTTGCTTAGAATCAAAATTTTAAAGATTTATGTCTCTGAAATTTTTATTGATTTTTTTAATTTTTCATGTTAGAAATGTTCAATATAATCTTCTTTAGCTAATGCATAGCTCAAATCAAACTTTAAATATTAATTTATGTTTGAATTTTCTTCTTTTTACTCTGAGACAGCATATGTAAGCGAAATTTGAAAATGGCCGATAAGGAAAAACAAATCTACTGTAGTGATCACCAAGCAAGGCCTCAGATATACATTTTCTTTGACCTTAGAAGTCTTTATTACTTAATTAATCTGCGCATGCATGTGGTAGCTGCTTCAAAACCTCCCTTTTTTAGGGGGTACTCGTGGAGATATACAAACAGACTAGGAGGTGGTAACAGGTACATTACGTTACATTTGATACTATTTTCAGTAATTTTAATAATATAACACATGCAAAATAAATAAATAAATAAATAAATAAATAAATAATAATAATATTCAAAATGTAAATCTGAAATGGTTTGCTAATTAAACTTATTCAAAGACCAATTTAGATTAAAATTACCTAATTTTAGCGTTATTTCTTTAATTTGGTAGTTATATTTATTATAGTAACTGACATTACTGAAAAAGGAATATAATTTATCATATAAAATGTAATTTTCACTATCATTTTTTAAGCAATTTTCATTCAAATTGACCCTTACATAGGTATAATTGACAAATCATGTTAATTTTACATTTGAATATTTTTCAGTGTTATATTAATAAAATTACTGCTATAAATTGTTCTAAATGTACCCCAAACCATTCAAAATATTGACAAAAAATATAGTTCTAAGAAGGCTGAGCAACTTTTTCACAAAAATAAGTTTTATTTACATTTAGCATTCATCATAAATCTGAGAGATTCTGAATCTCAAATAGGGGAAGATGGGGATACTTGAGCCATTTTTTGAATTTTATTTTTTTTAAATTTTTTATAATTTCTTATAATAAAATAAAATATTGAAAATGAAAATTTGATATTTTTTCTTCAACTGAAAACCACTTTCAATTAATTTTGAACTATTTTTCTATGTATAAAAAATGTTTATTTTTTGTTTTACATGGTGGCTCAAGTATCCCCATGGGAGGGATACTTGAGCCACGGTGAAGGGATACTTGAGCCACTACGGAAAAATACCTACAAAAGTAATTTTTTTCGCTTTAGTTTTGCACAAACATTTTACAGAATGATAAATTATGAAACATAAAGTCCTTCCAAACCAATTGAGAAAACAAAGTTAGTAATACGATCATTTTTTGTCGCTAGAACTGATTGTCAAATGATAATTTCAACTTGAGTTATAACGATCGTAGAAACTCCCTCAGTTCAGAGCCATTTAAATTTGGAATCTGCTATTCTTCGGGCAAATTTCATTTTCAAAATATTAAGTGCTTATCCAACAAATATTTTTAGTTTTCTTTCTGGCATATTTTATTAGTAACCAACCATCAATAGAAGGTTTTCTTTTTACATCATCACCATCATTGGCAGAATTTTCCTCTAATGATAATGTCGAACTCATGCTTTTAATTTAATAGCTGTCGGAATTTAAGCCAGATGTATCATTCTACTATTTCAAACACTTTTTTTATTTCACAGGAAAAGATTTTGTCTTATTCTTTGGCTCCATGCAGGTAAGTTTGAACTGGGATTTTTGTTGCTTTTCTTGTTTTTTGTGCGCTCTTTTTACTAGTTTTTCTTCAATTTTCTTAGTTAAAAAAAATTTCAGCAACAGAGGTTACGATTTCAATATAAGATATTAATCTTAATATGTTATATTAAAAAATAAATATTTTAATATGTTGGACCTAACTAATTAAAGTATTAGAGATTACAAACTGTAAAACAGTTTTAAAAAGTTATTTTAATTTAATAAAAGTTAAATTGAAAACTATGTTTACATTTATCTAGACAGGCTATTTTGCTAGTCAAAATGAAAATTAAAATGGATATTTTCATTTAAAAAATATACATTTTTAAACATTTTTAAGTCGTTATTTTTTTAAGAAAAATAAAATAAAATGAAAAATTATTCTCTCTTTTATCCAGAAAAAAATCTATTAGTGAATATAAGGAAGGAATTTTATTTTTTGTTTGTTTCTCCTATGTTTAATTTCTAGTGGGGAGGGTTGAGACATGGCTCAAGCATCCCCACTCTCACTGGCTCAAGTATCCCCACTACCACTAGTTTTGTTTCCCAGAGTTTTACTAAATAAAGCATGCAGCTATTAGAACTATTTTAGATTCAAAATACAATTGAAATTATGCTTATTGAAAGTATGTATATAGTTGCAACTTTAAACAAAACTTTGATTACAAAAAAAAACAAAAAAACCATGTACCCGAAAATTTATTTCAGACAGGGAAAAGACAACTATTGATCACTATACTTTCAAAATGGTACCAAGATGTGTGATTTCTTTTTTACATGTTCAGAACTATAAATGTATTAACATATTGGCAGTTTTAGAAAGAAAAATTAACCAACTGTAGAGATAATAGGGGTGGCTCAAGTATCCCCTATGCTCAAGTATCCCCACTCTCCCCTACATAAAAAATTCCTTATCAACTACAATTTATGATTATAAATACTTTTGAAAATGCTGTCAAATTGGGCAATATAACATAATTTTTGGGACATAACAGTCTTGGAAAAATTATCCTCAGCTGCAATTCCAAACATAATGCAATCATTAATGAGAAAATGTACTGCAATTCCAAATATGTCCCAATTTGAGAAAATTCATAACGCTGTACAATACTTAAGTATAGCAAATACCATGCATGTGTTCTCCAAATGAACCAGAGACTGTGTTGAAGGTTTTAGGATGGAGGGGGGGGAAGGGTACACAATGCTCTTCAATAATTTTTAATTTGCTATTTACTTCGGTTTCATTTACTGTTTTTGAGATATATTGTAGTAAATAAATTTTAGAATTTTTTTTTCTTTTTAAGCAGTTTAATAATTATAGAATTATACTCGTTAAAGCTGTTCTCACATTCATTGCTTAACAAGTGCAAAACTATTAAAACATTAAACAAAATAAACTAAGACAGACTTGGATACAATTTAAAAAATAAATAAAATTTATATACAAAAAATTAACACTAAAAAAAATAGAAAAGTAAATGTTTCGCCAAGCTACTTGAAAGGCCTATTCAGTACAAATAAATATTCATTGCATAACAAACATTTGAACAAATCAAGACAATTACAGCTAGTTAACTTTTTAGAAAAAGCTTTTTACTTTTTGTATTTTTTATGTATTTTTTTAGTGTTAATTTTTTGTACATAAATTTTATTTATTTTTAAAATTGTATTCAAGTCTTAGTTTATTTTATTTAATCTTTTAATAGTATTTTAAATTCAGACGTTAAATGTATGTGTATTGTAAAGTGCAAAACTGTCTGCCACAATGACGACGGACATATTTTTAAACATAAATGTGCATAATTGACAAACCTGACCACGGGAGCATTTTGGAATCCCATTTTTATGACAAATAAATTACCTGTCAAGTTATGAGTGATTTTGATCATGTAACAGGTCATTTATCTCCCTTTACTGACCATCTTTTTAACTTTATTTTTTTGGATTACTGACTCTATGGGGCAAAAAGAACTATGGCAATTTAACAAAAGCTCTTTTATTTTGGAAACTACAATGCAATACGATAGTTCAACAAAATTTTATCATTTTAAACATACTAAAAATAAAATAGATGTACAGTAGACTCCCTCAAATCTGCACAGCTTGGGACCAGTGGTTTTGCAGATTTCTGGTCATTGCTTTGTTTACATTTTTTTAACAGTAATTTGAATGTAATTAATAATGCAATTGAAACTATAATGAATGCTTAAAATAGCGTAATAAAATATTAAAATAAGTAATAAATTTAAATAATAAAAATTTAAATAATTTTTAATATGATTAAAATATTAAAAAGCGAAGGTAGAGTTAATTATCAATAATGTACGATTAAATATTCATAATAAAGATGAATTGTATTTTTCCTAAATTATTCAGTGCAACTTGCCTCATAAAAGAACATTACTAATTCACATCAAAATCATAAAATAAGAAAGTTTTGTTTCAGGTTTAGCCAGACTTAATAACAAAACTAGTTGGATGTGCCAATCCCAAAACTTTCTTCTATCTCATACGTACATTTTAATATTTAAAAAAAATAGTTACTCATTTTAATGCTTTAATAATTTTAATTAAATACCATACCAACTTTGATTTTCATTATAAATTTCTGTTTCAATCAATTAATCGGAGTAAAAACAAATTTCCGTCTCTGCACGAGCCGATGGACAATAGAATGATAGGCAGATTTTTTTCAAATTCAGGGAGGACCTACTTGCCTTACGAAAAAATAATCATATACAAAAAATTTTGTTCAATTCTAGAACTAATTTCATACACTTTTATGTGGAACTTTTATATTGAAAATGGCATAAAATTCGCTATTGCAGCGAACCCTTCCGACGGATTTTTTTCAGATTCAGGGCGATCCAACTATCCATAGCCATACACTTACGCAAAAAATTTCGTTGAATTCGATGCATAACTTCATGCTCTTTTAGTCGGTACCATATTGAAAATGGCACAAAAATCACAACTGCAGCGCCCCCTTCCGACGAATTTTTTTCAAATTCAGGGAGGACCAACTAGCCATAGCCATACACATACACAAAAAATTTGGTTCAATTCGATGCATAATTTCATGTTCTTTTGGTCGGTACCATATTGAAAATTGGCACAAAAATCGCGACTGCAGCGACCTCTTCCGACGAATTTTTTTCAAATTCAGGGAGGACCAACTAGTCATAGCCATACACATTCACAAAAAATTTGGTTCAATTCGATGCATAATTTCATGTTCTTTTGGTCGGTACCATATTGAAAATGGCACAAAAATCGCGACTGCAGCGACCCCTTCCGACGAATTTTTTTCAAATTCAGGGAGGACCAACTAGTCATAGCCATACACATTCACAAAAAATTTGGTTCAATTCGATGCATAATTTCATATACTTTTGGTCGGTACAATATTGAAAATGGCACAAGAATCGCGATTGCAGCGCCCCCTTCCGACAGATTTTTCTCAAATTCAGGGAGGACCAACTAGCCATAGTCATACACATACACAAAAAATTTGGTTCAATTCGATGCATAACTTCATATACTTTTGGTCGGTACAATATTGAAAATGGCACAAAAATCGCGATTGTCAATCCCAAAACTTTCTTCTATCTCATACGTACATTTTAATATTTAAAAAAAAAAAATAGTTACTCATTTTAATGCTTTAATAAATTTAATTAAATACCATACCAACTTTGATTTTCATCTTAAATTTCTGTTTCAATCAATTAATCGGAGTAAAAACAAATTTCCGTCTCTGCACGAGCCGATGGACAATAGAATGATAGGCAGATTTTTTTTCAAATTCAGGGAGGACCTACTTGCCTTACGAAAAAATAATCATTTACAAAAAATTTAGTTCAATTCTAGAACTAATTTCATACACTTTTATGTGGAACTTTTATATTGAAAATGGCATAAAATTCGCTATTGCAGCGCCCCCTTCCGACGGATTTTTTTCAGATTCAGGGCGATCCAACTATCCATAGCCATACACTTACGCAAAAAATTTCATTGAATTCGATGCATAACTTCACGTTCTTTTAGTCGGTACCATATTGAAAATGGCACAAAAATCACAACTGCAGCGCCCCCTTCCGACGAATTTTTTTCAAATTCAGGGAGGACCAACTAGCCATAGCCATACACATACACAAAAAATTTGGTTCAATTCGATGCATAATTTCATGTTCTTTTGGTCGGTACCATATTGAAAATTGGCACAAAAATCGTGACTGCAGCGACCTCTTCCGACGAATTTTTTTCAAATTCAGGGAGGACCAACTAGTCATAGCCATACACATTCACAAAAAATTTGGTTCAATTCGATGCATAATTTCATATACTTTTGGTCGGTACCATATTGAAAATTGGCACAAAAATCGCGACTGCAGCGACCTCTTCCGACGAATTTTTTTCAAATTCAGGGAGGACCAACTAGTCATAGCCATACACATTCACAAAAAATTTGGTTCAATTCGATGCATAATTTCATGTTCTTTTGGTCGGTACCATATTGAAAATGGCACAAAAATCGCGACTGCAGCGACCCCTTCCGACGAATTTTTTTCAAATTCAGGGAGGACCAACTAGTCATAGCCATACACATTCACAAAAAATTTGGTTCAATTCGATGCATAATTTCATATACTTTTGGTCGGTACAATATTGAAAATGGCACAAGAATCGCGATTGCAGCGCCCCCTTCCGACAGATTTTTCTCAAATTCAGGGAGGACCAACTAGCCATAGTCATACACATACAAAAAAAAATTTGGTTCAATTCGATGCATAATTTCATATACTTTTGGTCCGTACAATATTGAAAATGGCACAAGAATCGCGATTGCAGCGCCCCCTTCCGGCGGAATATTTCAAAATTGAAGGAGGACCTGCTTGCCACAGCCAAAAATATTCACAAAAAATTTGGTTCAATTCTATGCATAACTTCACAGACTTTTTGATGGTAGAATGGCGACATACACACAGACACACACACACACACACACACACAGTGAACTTGATACACACAATCAATTGGGGACTTCATTATTTTACAATCAATTGAGGACATTTACTGTTTTGATACACACAATCAACTCCGGACATTGTGAAAAAAATTCTGCTACTGTATAATTCACATGTTGTTCGTTTATAAGTATAAATAATATTCTTTTTTTTTTAATCTTAAAATTCATTTTGGTGTTTTTTTTTATCTTTTATGTACACAAGAAGGAAGTATTGGAATCGCAAAAATTTTCAATAAAAAAAGTGTTTATTTTCTGTAAATCTCAATTAACTTTGATTTCTTTTCTTTTTCTTTTCTTTCTCTTTCTTTCTTTCTTTTTTTTTTTTTTTTTGTATTTTTGTATCTGAATTTGCAGTTTTAGTGAAGGTACGCAAGTAAATAAAATTATGAAAAAAAGTAAAATATAGCAAAGCTTAGCATAAATTTATGGAGACCAAAATGGTCAATAGAGGCGGCTCTTAATTCAAATGAATAATTTAATAAATAAAAAATATATTTCATTTTGCCTGTCAAAATAGATGATAAATATGATTTAATATGATGAAATAAAAACAAATAAGTACGTTTTTTACGTGATCTATTTAATCCATTAATTTTAGTTATATACATAATAATTTTATTTATATTGCGTGCAACAATTATAATAAATGAAATTTCAATTTTGAAATTTACGCTACTGCAAATTTTTAAGTTTCTAAATATCGCACATTTTCAATTTTTAGACCATAACATAAGGAAAAAAATGTATTTATAAATGCATTTTGTTTAAAATCTGTATCTCAAATTATTGTTGAGATATTATTTTATCGTAGTTTGTAACACCAATTTTGTAATTTTGGCAACAGAAGTACTCCATCTCTTTTAGAAGTAAAGGGTAAAAAATGAAATATTTTTTATATCTTTTTAAATTTGCGTTGCAACAATTAGAAGAGAAAAAACAACAACAAAATAAACTGATGGATTTAAAATCTAATATTTGAATAAAAAAAAATTTTTTTTTTCAAAATTTTGTGCTTTGTAGTGTGCAAGAAGTATTCAGTTGTAAGTACACAACATTTGAACTCCCTGGCATACAAAATTTTTGTGACAGACAGACAGAGGACAGAGACGAATAGGGTTTCATAAGATGAACAAAACCCTAAATATCACCAATCCATGTTATAATGTATATTAGCAAGCCAAGGCGTAGTACAACTGACAGGCAAGAACATATTACGCACCGAAAAAGAAAAACGAATGTGCACCGACAAACAGAGACGCAATACACACCGACAATTGAAGACGTAACACACATCAACAACAAATCACGAAGTATACACACCGGTAAGCCAGGACCTAAAACACACCAGCAAAAGAGGACTAAATATACACCGGGAAGTCAGGACGTGAAACACAACGGCAACCAAGGACGTATACACAGCGGAGAATCAGGACGTATACTAGAGGTCTGCACGGGCCGAAATTTCCAGGCCCGGGCCCGGCTCGAAAGTTAAAATTTAGGCCCGAGCCCGGCCCGGCCCGAACGAAAGAAATATTGGCCTGACCCGGCCCGGCCCGAAAGTTAAAATTTCGGCCCGAGCCCGGCCCGGCCCGAACGAAAAAAGTAATGGCCCGACCCGGCCCGGCCCGAAAGTTAAAATTTCGGCCCGAGCTCGGCCCGGTCCGGAAAAAAGTTTAACATTCGGCCCGAACCCGGCCCGGCTCGAGTGAATTTCTACAGAACATTGATCTTTAATCTTATGGAAGAGTTCTGACCAAAAAAAAAATTATATTAGTCTTTTTTTTTTCCATGTTTATAATCTCCATTTATGCAGAAGTGCCGTAGGCTGCGATATTTATGCTTTTAAATGAATCTTTGTTTGTTGTATGTAAATGTTTCAATTATCACTAGTATTATTAATCCATATTCCCTGTAATGGAGACAAAAAATCGAAAAAGCGGTATATGGTAAAATTCCCAAAGACGAAATCGCTTTGGAACGATAAAAAATGCATTCCCTTCTTAACAGATGTAAATGTTTAATATATTTTTTCTCCCGTATTGTTGTATTCATTTTGCATGGATGAACATTTTAAAAGAAACTTTCAGTTTTCAGTTTAAAAAAAAAATTCCGTCATAATCATGTTTTTTTTTTTTTTTTTTTTTTTTTTTTTGTGTGTGTGTGTGTGTGTGTGTGTGTGTGTTTAGTTCTATTTTAAAACGCCTAGTAATCTATGATTCTTTAAAAGGAATAAATTATAATGTTTAATTGTAGAATAATGACGGCTTAAAAGTAAATGCTTTTTTTGCAGAAATTTTTGGACAAAGCCAAATATTACTGATTTATAAAAAGTCGAGAAAAGGATTTTCATATAGGAACCGATTATTTTGGTCCATGAAAACTAGGAAGAATGGAATCAGTCTCGGCTTCGTACGGAAAAAAAAGTTAGCCCGAGCCCAGCCCGGCCCGAAAAGATTAGTGACTAGGTCCGGCCCGGCCCGAAAGGATTAGTGACTAGGCCCGGCCCGGCCCGAGTCTTCAGAAGTAAGGCCCGAGCCCGACCCGGCCCGAATGCCATTATTGGAAATCGGCCCGAGCCCGGTCCGTGCAGACCTCTAACGTATACACACCGGAGAATCAGGACGTATACTACACACAACACACCAGCAAGTTAGGACGAAATACCCACCGGAGAATCAGTACGTAATGCAGTGAAACCTCCAAATATAAGGGACACCTATGGGACCGGAACTTTTGTTCCTTAAATAGAGGTGTCTCTTATTCGGAGTTTTTTTATATTATTTTTAATTAATCATTCAGAAGAATATAAATATAACAAAGTATTAAAGGTGATTTTTAAAGGTATCCGAAGTGTATAAATTACGTTAATCAGACACAAAAGGAAGAAAAAAGAATTAATTGATTAAAATTTTGAATTGATTTCAAAATCATTAAATGATTTGTATTTTTTATGCAAACTGTGTGCATTCAAAAAGTATAAAATTATTTAAAAGAAATTTACTTGAAGTAATCAATCAAAAGGGATTGTTTTGCAAATTTCAATTTTTTCACTACAAACCTTTCATCTGTTCATTTACCATACCTATAAATTTTAGTTCTTCCTTACCAGCAAAATTTACGAAAAAAAAAAGTATTGAACTGCTTTGTGTATTTTAAGGCAGAAAATCTCTCAATTGCTCTGCTCAGTAATCAGAAAACATTTTGTCACAATTACAAATTCATTTTTTACCGGAAAGGTATAAAATTGGAATGCTTGACTATTGAAGAGATTTTGAATTGAATTGTGTTTTCAATTTTTGATAAATAAATTAACTATTGAGTTATAAGCGATTTAGACCACGTGACAAAGATGTTTTTTACCCTTTCTTCAGTAATTTTTCTTCTTTTGCAAGAAAATTTGGTTTAAAATTCCCACTTCGATAATATTTTCTGAAAAATCTACTGCATTTGCAAAAAAAAAAAAAAAAAAAAAAAAAAAAAAAGAACAAACAGTTAGATTACACATTTTTCCGAACAACAACGCCTGCTAGTTTCAAGTATTTCTGAATGCCTTGTAATTGCCTTTTTTGATTTGAGAACAGCCTAAAAGCATCTGTAAAGTTCTTTATTACACAATTTTCTTTTATTCTTCACATTCAGAATCCTAATCACAATTTTCTACATTACATTCAATGGGGATAATTGCATTGATGTCGAATCAGAATTGAGGGTAAATAATGCTCATTAATTGTGTCGTATGCCTCTATATCTACATGACTGTTTCTCTGTTTGATAAGTTCAAAAAATCTGTATTTTTATTTTCATCACAAACTAATTTATTATCTAAAATCAAAAACCAATTCTTTCAATCTCATTTTCAAGTATCCCTTAAATCGAGTGTCGCTTATTCAGAGGTAAATACATTACACGCCCTATACCAAGGGACTGGTACCGAAATTTTTGTACTTTAAATAGAGGTATCCCTTATTCGGAGTGTCCCTTATTTGGAGGTTTCACTGTACATGCCGGCAAGCCTGTACGTAATAGAGGCTGTCTACCACAATTTTAACTTTTATGAACAATTGTCTCCAAATAAAGCAAGAATCTTATGAACAATTATATTTTCTTTCAAATAAAAAACAAAATATGAAAATCTCATTTTTTCTCCCTCTTTAGAGAAAGTGCAAAAATTTTGAAAAATCCTGAAATTGTTTTTTAGCTATCTATGTTTATAGTAATTTAATGCAATAGTTTTTTAAATCTCTATTTGAAAAAAAAAAGAAAAAATCTAAATGCATGTTAAAATCTTATTCCTTGTTCCTTCTCTTGGACTAAGAATATTGAAAATTTTAGGATATGAAATTTAGGTAATCTTCTGGCTATATTTTAAAACATGAATTTTATGAATATTTTTCCTTAATTGAAATGTAATGAAAAATGTGAAAAATTGGATGACCCCCTCCTCCTTCTCGACGGAGTGCTGAATTTGAAATTTAGAGAAATTATTTTTTTAAAGTATTTGTCTCCGTGATTATTCAAGGCAAGTCTTTTCAATCTCTGTATTTTTAAAAAATACTAAAAGGTTTGTTGAAATGTTACAAAGTCTGCATCGACCGAAAATTTCTCACTCGGTCACAATTCTGTATTAAGCAGTTTACCCGCCGCTGTCTGACTCGCAGGGCCTGACTAACGCAGGGGTATGCGGGGCAATTGCCCCGGGCCCCCCAGGAGAGAAAAGCTTTTCGTTCAAAGGGTGCCAAATGATAAAAAATGGCGAAATGTGGCCAAACTACTTTTTTCTAGTTTTAAGGGGCCTTTTTTCTCCTACCCCCTCTGTTTCGGTGCCCCACGCTCCCTTAAGTACAAGTTACATCATAAAAAAAGCTGATAGTTAAAATTATCTAACTTCTGCTATTATGTATATTAGATGTGAATAGTACTTGGTACGTAATTTATGCATACAAAGACCCAGACAACCACAATCGTCCTTCGGACGTTTTACAATTATCCTAAAGATCCTGTAGTTGTCATATCCTATAAAATTATCCTCTGAATGTCCCCAGAATACTGAAGACAGGACCGTCCAAACAGTACTATCCCCAGAACGGCCGGAGGACGGATTACATGCATGCATAATTCGACTCCTTGGATTTTATCCCTGTACTCGATGTGCAACCTACCAACCAACTTCCAATGTTTATGTTACACCGCATGGCGATGGCGAATTTCCAATAAGTAAAAAGTGGAATAGAATGTGGGTATAAGGTAAGAATTTTATTTCATTTTTATTTACAATGCATTTCTTTATAATTATTCTGGCTCTATGTTTGTATAATGTTGGCAAAATTTCATTGAAATGCGATTAAAAAAATAGGCCTAGTCATCGCCCGAATGAGAAATAATTTTATAAAACAATATATATTTTTACAGTAAAAAAAAAAAAAATTGTTTTATAAGATTGAAAAATTTTTGTTTTGTAAATGATGAATGTCAACTGATGTATTGAAGTAAATGTGTATGTTTTTTATTATAAAATAAACTGGTTATAAATACAAGTATTTCAAAACATTGTTTTCTCGCCAAAATCTCTAAAGAAAAAACGCCGACGCCCTGATGTGACAGCAGCATTTGTTCTATTTTAATGTTTTTTTGTAGCAAAGCTGTTTAATAGAAAACAAGATCATTTTAACAAGATGATTTTATTTATCAGCTTTAGAGAAATCAAAAATTTGAATTTAATGTATACGCTGATGTAACAAGTGCTTTTAAAAATTTGAGTTGACTTTGATTATTCATTGATTGTACACAGTTAGTTTTTTACTTTATTTTGTTTGAAGCATTAAAATATTCTTTCCCATGTTTCATCTATAGGTCATTCAAAAAATAAAGCACCTGAGTAAAACGTTTTATATTGTTATATTTCAATTAAACTTAAATATTGTTAAAATGTATATTTCAGAAATATTTTTCTTCAATATAATTATGAAATTTCAGATGATTTTCAAATTGATTCTAGAAAAGAAAAAAAAAACAGCTGTGAGATTTTTTAATGGCACTTATGTCACCTCAGTGGCTATTCGCGCTTCCCGGTGCTCCTAGCCTCCGAGTCTAATCGCACTTCCTATGCTTGCGCACGCGCATTGGGTGCAAAGAGCAATATGCATGAGAGGCTGGGGAGAAAGAAAAGCGGCGGCGTACCTTCATATTTGGCGATAATCATTTGGCGGCCGTTGAAGGAATCATTAGTCGCCACGTGGTTTGTTTACGCGGGACGTTTGTTCACGTGTTTAAATTCGGGACCGACTAGTTACTCCGCTTTTTTTTTTATGCCGTCTGGTCAACAATATTTTAGAAGCATCGTGTTCCCAATCGTAAATCTGTATGCTTCACAAGTTTTTGTAAATGATATATTATTTGCAAAATGCCTGCTGTGCTGGAGACTAATTTTTTACCATTCGAGTGTGGAAGTAAGTTTTCAAACAAACTGACATTAAAAACAAACTATATTGTTAAGAACCAAATTTTGAATAGTAATAAAATATGTTTTGCTGTCAAGAACTTTGAAGAAATAATTCTTGCAGAAATCCTATGCTTAGTGTGTCCTAATCCCATTCTCTACAGTGCTATGGTCTTTTGACCATATTCTTTTTACTAGGGCTACAGAGAGATAAGAATCCTTTTCTCTGGTATATCAACAACACTTAGAACTTATTACACCTTATTAAATTTCAAAATAGACTGTGTTCTAACGGTTATTTTTGTAGTGTTTCACTATAAAGAATAAAGGAAGAAAAAATCAAAACTAAAACACTGATTTATGAAAAATTTAGTATTTTGTTTCTTAATATATATCAATGAATCTGTATATTGTTAATTAAATATACTGGTTAAATGAGTATTATACATGCTTTATTATTTAATTGGAATTTAAATTTTTATTACATAATTTTTATGATTAAACAATGTAAAAATCAAAATTAATTCAAAAGTGGGTTTTTTTTGGGTAGTTAGGTGGGGTTTTTTTAAAAACCCACCCGGGTTTTTTTGGATACATGGGCCGGTAGCGAACCCTGGAATGTATCAACCATCCCTGGAACCATCGCGCATGCGCTTGAGGGTTACTTGAGCAAACGCACGATCTGTTGTATCCCTCCAACGCGTGTCATCTACTGCACATGCGCGTGAACATAGGAAGTGCGATTAGCCTCTAGAAGCTATCGGCACGGGGAAGCGCGAATAGCAGCGGCCCTTATGTCACAAATAAAATTTTGAATTGCAATTCAAAATTTTATTTGCGAGTTGCAAGCGTTCAAATTCAGAAACCATGTGATTAAAAAGCAGGGGTCTGTCCAGATTTTTCTCACAGAGTCCTGTTTTTGTGAAATTGTGAATTTTTTTTCTTATTTGTGAACATTCTTGCAAAATGTGTCAAAAACTTGCAAAATGTGTCAATCAGTTGCACGAAAATATCACAAAATTAACGAAACAGTCGTAAGAGTTGATCATCGTTTCAAAATGCAAAATTTTTTGGGCGAGAGCTTGCTGCCCACGTTATATTTTTGTGTGGGATTTCATGAATTTTGTCCTATTTATACATTTTCTAAGAGAAAATACTGGTACAAAAAAATTTCCTGGTTGTGAAATTCCAGGTTCCATGCTAACCATGCCATACGAAATCCAAATCATCCTTTGAAGATAGTTTTACTTTGTTCAGCTGTGTTTTGACATATGATTAATGAGTAATGGTTCGATATTTTGTATCTTAAAGAATCCTGTTTCTTAGAAACGAATATGTGCAGTTTGCAACAGCTCTATCCTTGAAGGACATAAGATTAATTCCGATTTTTTAAAGTTATATTGTCATTTCCAAACTTCATGTCATTCGTAATGTTTTTCAAAAATGTAATAAAATCATAATGCAGTTTCCCCCAAGTTTAAAAAAGGGCAGGGCGCTACTGTTCTGAAAAGGGCACTTTTTACATTTTTCAGGGCACTTTTATAGAGTTGAATCTAGAATCTAGCGGTTCAAAAAGCTGTGAAAAAACAAAAATTTCATCAAAAAATTGAAAAAAAAAGGTAAATTTTGTTAAAAGATCGCAAAAAAATGGCCAATTTTGTTAAAAGATCGCAAAAAACAGCAGATTTTGTTAAAAGATCGCAAATAACGTCATATTTTGCTATAAAAAATCGCAAAAAAAATGTAAATTTTATTAAAAGATCACAAAAACAGCAATTTTTGTTAAAAGATCGCAAAAAACGGCATAATTTGCTAAAAAATCATGAAAAAATGATAAATCTCGTGAAAATATCAAGAAAAACTGAAGTTTTCACGGAATTTTCCGTTTTATTGCAATTTTTGGACGAAATTTGCCGATTTTTTCGCAAATCTTTTGACGAAATCTGCTGTTTTAATGCTATTTTTTGATGAAAGTTGCCGATTTTTTGTGACTCATTTGTCAAAATTTTCCGTTTTATTGCGATTTTTGGAAGAAATTTGTCGTTTTTTACTATCTTTTGAGGAAATCTGCCATTTAGGGAAACTTAATGATGAAATTAGCCATTTTTTTGTGAATCTTGCCGGAAATTAGTCGTTATTTTGCAATTTCTAACGAAACTTTCCATTTTCTTAGCGATTTTTTGACGAAATTACCCGTAACACAGGACGCGGATGAGGCTGTCTTTTGCGTTCCATCGCCGATTTTTTGCTTAATTTACATGCTATAGCGCGTTTGGGGTCATCGCTCGAGAGCTGCGTTTTTTCAAATGTGGGGCAAGAAGGGTGCTATTTTTTTGAATGAATGACACGAGAGGCACTAGTTTTTGGATGAGGATCACTATTTTTTAAACCAAAGGGCAGGAGGGGCGCAGCGCCCTCCTGAAACCCTCTGGGGGAAACTCTGAAATGTTTAAAGGGATAGCCTTGGAAGGCATTGATACTTCATCTCTATTACATAGATAATGTTCTTTTATATCTTTAAAATTCTGTCTTTTTTATGTAGGTTTTTTAGATTATCCTGTTTTTAAATTTAGGGGGTTGGGGGGGGGATAAAGAATACTGATTTTAAAAATGTCGTTAATTGTTGAAAATGATAAATCTCAGAATATGTTTTGTATTAGTCCATACTTAATTTTTTCTATTTAATCTCTTTCAGCTTCTGCTTCCACAGTTCAAAAGCACGTGAGTTTGAAGATTTCCTCTTAATGGATAAGTGCAGTCTGCAGTGCTTACAAAAAAAACTTTCAGGACCAGAAAATCAAGTATATATCATATGCATTTTCACCATTTTTTCTAACTATCTAAATGTTTGAAGATTAGTCATAATTCTTAGAGATTTTTTTTTTCCTCTCAAGAAACTCTTCTTTATAGTGCTACAAATTATTAATGTTTGTTAGTTGTTACTAGTAAGTGATGAATTAATTTAGTTGCATTTGACAACTACAAAATGTATTTTCTTTTGTAAAATTTGATGCCCAAGTTTTATTTATTTTTTACTTTTTTTAAGTAATAGTGGTATGCTGCAGATTTTGACTTCATGTTAACTTATTCAAGTGTAGATAGTGTGTGTGTATATATATATATATATTCCCCCCCCCCCCCGAAATAATTGCATTACCAACATTAGATAAAATTTTGTGCTCGATTTGCATGTAGCATTAAATATCTATCATTAGATAGCACCTGTCGAGACTTGACGGTAAATAACTTAAATGTTTTACTAGAAAAATTCTTAAATTTTTATGCTTAAAATATTGAAACCATGATAAATAACTTCTATAACGCATAAATGATTCCCATATCTGAAAAGCTATTGATGGTGCTGTTAGTCTAACCTCTTCAATGAATTAAAGAATTTTAAGTTTATAATTTACAACCAAATATGCTTACTTTTTTGTCAGAAAATTGACTAAAAATACTGGGTAGAACATTTTTGTTTATTATTTTTTTAAAATAACTTTTTTTTTTTAACTCTACAACCATTTAAAAACTGATGTGCATTTATTTTTCAATCTCATTCTCAAAAAACCTCAATTTGGATGCAGCTAAAAATTTATATGTAATTTTAATTACTTGAATTTTGCATTTTTAAAATATTAAAACATAGATATAAAGGCAATTTCTTTTGTAGTTTCTTTGGTGGTTATACTTTACTTTCTCACACAGTAATATTCTCGATAAGTGGTCAGAAAATATAACAAGTTGTAGATCAGCTTGTTTTATTTGATAATGGAGGAATTTCATGATTTTCCTTTTCACTTTTATATTGAAGATCACAAAAAATCAAGAAAATCGATACAATTTTTATGTGTATTTGAAGCTTTAATAATTCACTAAATGAATTTTAAAATGTCAGTTTTTGTCTTGTGGCAAAACGCTGCATCACAGACGAAAGCGACTGTGATGTCATTTACCATGTTAACACCGTCGTGCTATATTGCTGGCATAAGTGTTTGACATATTTCTCATAGGTACTGTTTAAATTTTTTACATCAAAAAAAGAGTAGCAAAATGTGTTATAAATATTGTATAGTACTATATTGCACAAATAGTACAGTAAATTCGCTGCTAATAAGCACTTTTTTAGTGTTCCTAAAGATTATAATAAAGATGATTTATTCTGATGTTAACATGACAGAAATGTTTTTGTAAACTTAAAATCTGCTATTCTTCATTTGTATGTGTATTTATTGATTGAATCTAAATATTATTATTATTTAAAATGTGAATCTGAATATGCTTATAAAAAGAAAAAACAAATTATATATCATATATATAGTCATTAATTTTTATTTTTACATATTAAGAAATACCAAGTAACTGATAGTTTATGTTTGAGATAAATAAATATATATATATATAATATTGAATAAAGGGCAAAATTAGCACTGGCCACAGGACTAGTAAATGAGAAAAAGCGGTTAGTGAAAAACTGAAATATCAGCAGCCACTTTTTCATACAGAGAGAATAAAATTTTCTTGCATTTCAAAAAGTATTCTGCTTTTTTTTTGTTCCAGTATATTTTAACATATTTATTTGAACTATTTAGTTTTAAATTAACTCTTGTAAAATTTTTACTATTTAGTATTTCTAAATAAAAAAAGTGGCCACTTAAAAAACTAGTCCTACCATCCAGTGGCCCCTAATAAAATTTCCCAATTTTGCCCTTATTATTCAATAATCATAATGCAATTTTTTCTAAGCCTCTAATTTTGATTATCCATCATGTATAATTTTATTTATTAAAAAAATAAATAATACAATCACTTATGAAAACAAATTTTCACTGAAACCATACATTTTGAGCGAAGCATATTCAGATTTTTTAATAAACATTTTTGCTTTAGTAGCATATCCAGAAGGAAAAAGAAACAGTAGGGGGGGGGGGGGGGAAGAAAAGGTTTGTTTTCAGAAGTTTTAATTCATGAAAATTCAAAGTTTAAAAGATTTTTAAGGGAGATTTTAACCCCATAAATAACACTTTTGGTTTCAGAAATGTTTTGAATATATATATATACATACAATATCATAGCTGCCAACTCTTCTGATTTTTTTGCCCGAAAAAATTTAATACAAATTTTTGTCCTGTTCAATTGATAGATTACGGTGATTTGAAATAGTAAAATTTACTGTAAATTTTTTCCGGGTTTAAAAAGCGAAGGATGTTGGCAGCTATGCAATATTTTGCTCGTTGTGTGCATACAATTAAGCTTTTTTTTTTTTTTTTTTTTCCAATGAAAATTTATATTTTATCTCATTTGTAAAATAACATTTCTAATACCGCCTAGAAGTTTATTTTTTTATTTGTAATTATTAGTTACCATTACATGTTTTTAATGTATATATGTACTTTATAGGATTAAGTGAATATTTATTATTTCCTGTAAATTATAATTAAATTTGGTGCCAAATGCCCAAATGTATTTAACTTTAGATGAATAACATTGGATAAATAACACTTTTGGTTTATATATATTTTTTTTTTCACTCTAACAAAAAATAAAGCAAAAATTTTCAATTTGAAATTTAAAAATTGTCTGCTGATCCCACATGACACGTAATCTATGATACATACACATATAATTATACTTTTTATAAGAAATCATTAGCTAAACTAACATAATAAATCAGAATAAATAATTTTTTTTTTAATATATCTTATTTTCTTTTAAAGTTAAATACTAGCTAAGAAGTTATGCTCTGTATACGAAAAATTTCCAAATTAATATTCTGTTTTAAATATTTTTGATATGTCACCGATTAATTGTATATTTAGTAAACTTCAAAGTCAGTATACTAAACATTTTTTACTTCATTATTTGACATACATTAATATTTAAAACAAACCAAATATTAAAAAGTTATTCATTTTGTTTACGCTTTTTTCTAATAAATTATCATGCATTACTTGAGACAAGTAATAAGCACTTTTTAAAATATTAAAAAGTGAAAATAATCAAACTTTTTTCATAAATAGGTAAATTTTCTGATGTTCATTTGTTTCTGTTTCAGATGCATTTTGTCAGGAGCAATCTGTTACCAAGTCTGCTGTTGAAGACATAATTAAAACATGGCTAAGACATGCTAAAGAGAGAAAATATTATGTTAAGAGAAAAGATATAACTGTATAGATTAATAAGAGATGGATAAAATAAAAATTGGTGTACGGATCTAGAATTCTCCTTTTCATTTTTTCCTTTCAGACCATTCCTCCCCCCCCACCCCCCACCCCCCACAACCAAAAAAAAAAAAAAAAAAAAAAATTATTTTTCGGTAATTGCTGTTCTAAAAAAAATCATTACTTTTATTTAAATAGTAACCTTGATTTATTCTGATCTACATACAAAAGACGAAAAATAATTTTCTTTTTTATCTTTGATTTGTTTTAATTGCAAAGTAATTTTAATTTGCCAAATGTCATTTTTTATCAAAATTAGTCTAGTGGCCTAGTGTGATTTATTTTTTAGTAAGATAATCTAGATCTAGAGATGGATGTTTGTAAAGTACTCTAAAATCATGCAAATTTGTCTGCTTGTAGAAATATTAGCATTTCCCCTTGCAGATGAAACATATTGGCAAGATTATCTTATTCATGAACTATAATGTGCCATGCTTAACATTTTGTGATACAGGCAGAATATATTGCAAAAAACATTATCGAAATGGACATTTTAAAAGAAATTTCTGGAAGCAAGAGAATAAGAATAAAAATAATGTTTGTACTAATAAAATAACTGTTTAGAAAAGTGCAAAATAAAAACACACAACTGCTTATACATCTCTTCAAACATTATGTCAGCGAGTTTCATGCTTTTATTTTTTAAAATGTGTCATAAAATTTTATCTTTTCAGAAAAAATATTTTTTGAAATAAATTCTCTTAAAAAAGGATTTTTATTTATTTATTATTATTATTATTTTTTTTACCATTTTTGTAGTATCCTGGACATCTTACAAGAAAGGTTTGTTTTTGTTTTAAAGATTTTGTTTAAAACTGAAAAGAAAATTGAAAATCATAAAATCAACTTGATACCTTGTAAGAAGCGTCATTAAATAAAATTTCTCATGCAGATAATGGAAAAACAAGAATGCTCATTCAGAATTAAAATCTCGGTTAGAAGAACTAAAAGTGCATTCTGTGAATACTTCAAAAAATATTATTTAATCTACTAATGTATATAATAAAGCATTCATCATAATGTAATGGAAAACTTGTCTCTCTGTAAATGATCTGACAATTTGTCTGTTTGATTATTATTTAATATTGAGGAAACGAAAACTTCACTTAAAAACACCTGCTCGCTAATGCTAAACATTTAGGTAGGTTCTTGTTTTAATTTCAAAATTTTTAACCTTTTATTTTTCATTCCACAGCTAAGGTCTATTTTTTATAAGAGTATTTTGTACTTTTCCAATTTTAGTTGCAGTTTTTTAAATATAGGTACTTTTCTTTTACCAATTCTGAAAGTAAAAATACATTCATTAAAAAAAAAAAAAAAAAAAAAAAGTTATTGCATAATAGCTTTTGCTATCCTAAATTGTTTAAAAATATTTAAATTTAACACATTGCGATCCATGGTGACAACACTGAACTTTGCTTCGGCTACTGGTGACTGACAATGTAATATATGATATAAAATAAAAATAGTGTTTAAATAATTAAGAAAGTAAAATCCGATAATTTTAAGTTTAATTAAGTTCAGTAAAATTTAAATAAATCTTCAGGGATTGCTTAAAACAATATATTTTTAAACTCGGTGACTAACATGGCATTCGACGTGTTAATAGAAAAATTCAAAAACCTGTCCAATTAGGAAATGTGTTTGCTAGAAGACACTCATGGATGTCTTCGAATGGAGAGTCCCCTTGAGAAATAGATGCATCACTACAAAGCTCATTATAAATAGATAGAAAAGTTTATTTTACCATGAAGAGCTGAAGAAGCTCTTGGATTTTTTTTTTTTATACATACGTTAAAATAAAAGAGCTATATTTGGATAAAATAATGCTGAAGATCATACTTTTTTATACACATGCAGAGGTCGATCCAGGCAAAATTTGTGGTCTATTGTCCTTTCAAAAAAATTAATTTAATAAAATGAGCCACTTCACGAAATTTCTTTTAATAAAATAGGCTATTTTATAAAATTCTTTTTCATAAAAACTGTTTAAAAATGTGTAATTTGTAAATATAACCAGTTTATGAAAAAGAAAAACTTTAGCAAAAGGATTTAAAGATGTTTTTGTTAATAAATGCTTGTATTCGAATTTGCGTAACTGGGTTTCTAATTTCATTACTATTACTATTTTTTTACCACAGAAATAATATTGCTTTTCACAATATGGGCCCCAAGAATAAAAATCTGGATCAACCCCTGATATGTCAAAAAAGAAAATTATATACTGCAGGTTGGATTTGGGTAATCCAGGGGGTATCTGCAACTGTCCTATTACTGTACAAAAAGTGTAGTAAAGTGTTGTCCACAGGACATTGGCAGGTTTCACACTTCGAACTTAAGGGGATGTCCTACAACTGTCCACAAGACGAATTCACCCATCCATAGGATATCAGCTAATCTGGAATATGGCATTATTAGGATGATTTTAGGACCGTCCAGAGGTTATCATATAAGCATCCTATAACCATCCTAAAGGTGTCATCAAGTGACATCCGTAGGATGTTGACAGGTGTGACATTTCGAAACCCAGGGGATGTTCTGTAACTGTCGATAGGACCAATTCATAGGTCCGCAGGATATCACGCATGTCCGAAGCGTGATATCTTCTGGATGTTTTTAGGATGTATTTGTGTTGTCTGGGGAATAGGTTTGAATTTTAATTTTAGACTGATTAGATTTTAATCTGTTCAAAGACAGATTCACGAACAATTTTAAGATAGAAGGGACCCCCCCCCCCTAATAATGTTTGCCCCAGGGCCCCCCGCTGTCTAAGTCGGGTCCCGCTGACTCGTGCAAAAATCAGTTTAAAGATCAACAATCTTTTCGAAAAACATATAGTGTTTGTAAATTGTCATTATTCTGCAGTTAAAATTGTCCTTAAAGAATAGTATAAGAATTAGAGTATGATAAAATCTTGTTTTAAGCCGAAAAATTTCTTGAATGGGGCAAAATGTATATAATAATTCATTTGAAACTAAATAATACAATTGTATGAGATGCAGACCTCGTAAAAAAAGGAACTTAACTATAACGATTTTTTTATTCCTATGTGATTCCGTTTTAAAAGGTTTTACGATACAAAATTTTTCAAATTTTTGAGTCTTTAAGCCGTATAAATGGATTAATGGCTTTAGTAATAATTCAGATATACAAATAGAGTAAATTTAACGGCAAACCATTAAACATCCAATATAGTTTATAAAAGAATATATAGAAAAAAATATAGTAGAAATAGTATATTTTGAGCGGAGTACTATGCAATTAATTGCACATTCAGTTAAAATAAATAATGTGAATAAAAAAGAGAGAGAGAGAGAAACTAATATTTTTTAACTTTCCAACAAAGTTCAGAAGTATTTATGATGTCGGTCTGTCAGGCCGTTTGACCGCGCTCTAAACCGTATTTGCTACCTTTGTAGTAAAATTTCCCACTTGTTTTCTTCTTAAGTTAATAAATGTATAAAAACTATTTACTTAATTTATTCTTTTATCAATTTTAATGTAAAATTATAAATAAAACGATATCACTGACGTTACAAATCCATTGTGTTTCAAACATAAATCGTGCCTGGAGAAACAAGCAATTAGATTTTAGACAAATCTTTTACTAAATAATAATTCTAATGAACTCCGACATTAATGAGGTTATTTGCATAATATGCAGTAAATGCATTTACCCTTTATCTACCGATGGTTACTTATAAGTACCATTAAAATTACTTATTATAAAATTCTTTTAATACGTCAATTAGTTGTACTACAGGATGAGTTAGAGATACATTACTTTATTTTGTTCCAAAAGCATTATTGGTTACACGAAACAAAAATATTTTTAAAACAATGATTTATTTGCCTTTGCATCTTTTCAGCTTTCTTGGCGCTGAGGGAGGGGCGTGGGGATTTTTCAAATTGGAAATATTTCTATATTTATATTTTAAAAATATCAAATTTGTGCATTTTATAATTATACAAAATACTAAGAAAACAATTTACAATAAAACTTTCGAGTGGGGTTATAAATATTTCGCAAAATCCCTGTAAATTCAAATTTAATTAATCCTCCAAACCTTCTAAAATCCTTCAAAAAATCATTAAATGATTATGCAAATCTTTTAATTTAATTTAATCAATTTGCATAAAATGCTTTAGAATGTAAAATTTTCATGAATTCATAATTCGGTAGGTAAAGCGTAAAATTTTCAGGCAATGCAAATTGTGTATTATAAAAATCCAGATCGATCCACACAAAAATTGGGTTATAGTCACTTCTTACGGTCTGTTCACTTTTTTTTTTTTTTTAATACAAAATAAGCATTTTTACAAAATTCCTGTTACTAAAATAAGTGCTCGTACAAAATTTCACTCCATGAAAGAAAACTGTTTATGATTTATTTTATTTAATTTTGTTAAGATTTGATGTAAGTAATTTCCAAATATATAACAAACTCATCAGAAAGAATAATTATAGCAGGAAGTTTGAAAAAATGTATTTAAAAAATGCTTTGTTGGAATTAGAGTAATTGGATTTGATCTTTATAAATACAAAATTTTATTTTTCATAAAAAATATAATGAATTTCACAAAAAATAATTAATATTTTTATGTGCTAAAAACTGATGAGCTGGGAGTAAAACGTTAACACTTCATACATAATTAAGCATAGGCTTTAGAAATATTTTGAGAGCAAAAAATAATAATAATAAACATCTTTTAAGGGTGTATTTCGATTCAAACTGCTTATTTTCCGATTTATTTTTGACTTCATTTTACTCTCAAGTGCATCAAACTGGCAAATTGTCTTATTTAGAAAGTACACAAGGTGCCGTAATTGTCAATTCTTAGATAAATGCAGAAAATATTGCAAAAAAATCAATCAAAAACGGTATTTTGAACAGATTTTCCCCAAGCGGGAGATCTGTGAACGAAAAAAAGGGTCATACTGAGAAGATAATTGTTTATAAATGAAATTCTAATGAATTGAGCGTAAAAATACATCACACGGCACCTCGTACATCTCTTCAAAAATACCCTCAGCAAGTTTCATGCTTCTACTTTTAAAAATGTGTCTGAAATTGTATCGGAAAATTTCGAGCTGTTGAAGAAGGAAAAGCGTTTTTTCGAATACACCCTTAAGGGTGTATTCCAATTCAAATGCTTATTTTCGGATTTAAGGTAATTTTTGCTCTCAAACAGGCAAATTCTCTTATTTAGAAACTACATAATGTGCCGTGCTTGTCGATTTTTTGATAAAGCAAAAAATATTGCAAAGAATATAATCAAAGTTGGCGTTTTGAACAGAATTTTCCGAAGCGGGAAATCTGGAAACGAAAAAAAATGGTTACACTAAGAAAATGACTGTTTATAAATGAAATTCTGATTAACTGAGCGAAAAATGAAATCAAACGGCCTTCATACATCTTTTAAAATCACCTCAACAAGTTTCATGTTTTTATTTTTAAAAATTACTCTAAAAATGTATCAGAAAATGTCGAGTTGTTGAGGATGAAAAAATATTTTTTCGAATGCACCTTTAAGAAGAGAACAGAAAATAGAAATAAAGAATACTAATTTCCTGAGGAACTGTTTTGAATATAAGAATGCCTCAAATACCTATAGGCACATTACCGACTTGATTCGGAAACTAAGCCTCAAGCAGCCTTATTATTATTATTATTATTATTATTATTTTAATATAATGATTCTAATTATTTATATATAAAGGTGTCGAGCAAATAAGACCCCGATTTCAAAATTAAATTTCTCAAAAGCAAAGATGGCTATAATCATGCGGTAAACAGTTTGTTTATTAGCTAAGCTGTAAAAATCTTATACAGAAGTTTCGGACGGTGAATATTTTGAAAAGATTGTGTTCTCATTGCAAAGAATGCTTCATTTAACAGAAAGCGAGTTTTTCGGCTTACAGTGCCATATTTTAATAATTTTTGGAATCTTAGATTCTCAAATTTTGAAATACCAAAAATTCAGTTCGAAAAATTATTAAAATATGGCACTGTAAGCCGAAAACCCGTTCTCTGCAAGCAATCTAAAACAAGAAAATGTTAAATGAAGCATTCTTAGCAATCAGAACACAATCTTTTCAAAATATTCACCGTCCGAAACTTCTGTATAACATTTTTACAGCTTACCTAATCAGGGGCGTAGCATGAAATTTTTATTGGGGGGAGGGGGACCAAAATTTGGCGCCTTTTAATGTTTTGCCGCCCTTGAATTATTTGCACATTTTTTAGGAGAGGGGAGGGGGAGTTAGTTATGCTACTTTTTATCTTTAGTTATTTATTCATGGCAATAATGGCATCTATTTAGGTGATATAAGTGATGCAGCCATGGTTAAATTTCCATTTTAAGCGTGCATGTACATGTGGTGATAAAATATCTCTCCCAGCTCTTGTTTTTTCAAGCTCTAAAAAGGCAATGTAGAATGATTGAAGAGAATCCGAATCCTGGATCCTTAAATTCATTTTCCTGACAAGATAAGAACAATTGTATTTGGGAGAAAAATAAAAATACAGAACGCAAAGTTAATTACAATAGAGTTCTAGTAGTTTTAAAGCCGCAGCTTCCGCCCGAAACTTGCTGGACAATATAACTGAATTTAGCCTTTAATTTTTTCTGGTGTCATCCTCCGAGATCGGGCCACTACTATCACTCCCACCAATGTAAAAAGGTTTGGTTTATTTTTGTCGTCCGATTATCTACACTAGGGATATAGGACCAGGGGGGGTACCCTTCGTGGTGGTCTTTCTAAGGGAACCTAACCCGTATTTACGCAAGGTTCGAAGAAAACCACGAAAACTCCGAACCGTTTGGCCGACAGCCGCGATTGGGTTCGAACCCAGCACCTGACGTCTACCAGTTGAGAGGTCATAACCTCTCGGCCACTGCTGGGGCCCAATGTAAAAAAGGAATGTTAAATCTCTTGATGAACATTTGACTCCTTTTCAAGGAAGAAACGGTGGTCTATATACCAAATATACTGAATATTCCAGTTTCTGTAAAATGGAATGACATATTTTCCCTTTTATTATCTTAGTTCCTCAGTAAATACATATAAGTAAAAAATAATCTATATCGTACTGCAATTATAACACAAAACTTTAAAATAGTTATTTTTTTCTAATGTGCATTTTTTAAATCTATCGCACGGCTATTCTATTAATTATACAGTACATTATCGAATATTTTTTTTTACTGTCACTTTTTAACATTAAAAGACAGTCGTTCAAAGTAAATTTAATTTTATCTTTTGACAATGGCTATTTTAAAAGCAAAAATCCATTATTTCCAAATCCCTTTATCCAATCACTAGAATAAAACCATATTTAACCCTTTAAGCAATATGTTCAATTTAGCAATTGTATGCTGAATACCGGATATCATTAAATTTCGTCAAAAGTAATTTATCACAATAGCAATTAGCGACGGAAAAAACTCAGATGCACGGAATATTTCAATCTCGATTTAAAATAAAGACATATACACATATATTTTGGAATTTCAGATAGAAAAGTTCATTTTGCACGTCGGTACATCGTGATGTTTATAGATTTAATTGAAATCTGTTATTTTTCAGATAAATCAAATTTAAGCTGTAATTTCCACCGCAAGGCAGAAAAAGGACCCATCAGAAGAGTGACAATAACTTGAAATGTATATGTACAATTGATAAAATATAGTAAAATTACATTTAGGAATAATATTATTTAAAAAAAAAAAAGGCCAAATATATATATATATATGTGTGTGTATATATATTGCTCAGTTGAAAATATTTTTGAAAAACATTTTTTTTACCACTTGATCAGTAACCCTTGCAAGAATGGAATCAGTGCCATTTGGTCAGTACAATGCATTTTTAATTATAATGTTGCAATTTTAAATACAGTGTTTTATACAATAAAATCTGTGAAAATGCAATATGTGGATACTAAAAACTTAAATTAAAAAAAAAAAAAAAATCCCTGTCGGCTGGGCTTATAGGCGGAGGTAGATTTCGAAGAGTGCTCATTTCAACAATATATATATATATATATATATATATATATGATTAGAGATAAACCCAGTTTAATAACTTCATTTGGCCGTTTATGAAAAATTTTTAATTACATTTTTCTCCAAAAACTGGTTTTATCAGAATCATCTTAAGAAAAATTCAGCTCAAATCCCCATTTTGACAACATATTTCGAAAAAAATTCTGAATTTATTAAAAAATCGACCAAAACAGTACATTATCCAGTTCCTAAATAACAAAAAACTGTCAATTGAATGCATTTGAGAAAAAAATTGAATTTAAAAATGAGTCATAAAATAACCGATTTGTTGTTTGAATAGATCCTTAATTCTTTAATCATGATTGCTTCGGAAAATTTTGTGCGAAATACTCACTTTGACAGCATTTTAAAAAATATATTCTATCTTTATCAAAAAACTGGCCAATGAGTCACAGTATATAGTTCCTAAATAAGAGGATCTGTAAATTGGATGCGTTTGAGAGCGAAAATGAATTTTAAAACGAGTCATAAAAAACGCAATTTGCTATGTGAAAACTTCCTTAAATTTTCAAATCACGAAGACTTCGGGAAATTCTGTTCAAAATACCCTTTTTGGTAGGCTTTTTCAAAATATATTCTGTCTTTATCAAAAAATCGATCAATGCATCACATTATGTAGTTCCTAAATAAGAGGATCTGTAAATTGGATGCGTTTGAGAGCAAAAATGGATTTAAAAACGAGTCAGAAAAAAACGCAATTTCTTATTTGAACACTTCCTTAAAATTTCAGTCACGATGATTTCGGAAAATTCTGTTCAAAGTACCCTTTATGGTAGCCTTTTTCAAAATATATTCTGTCTTTATCAAAAAACTGACCAATGCATCACATTATATAGTTCCTAAATAAGAGGATCTGTAAATTGGATGCGTTTGAGAACAAAAATGGATTTAAAAACGAGTCAGAAAAAAATGCAATTTCTTATTTGAATACTTCCTCAAATTTTCAGTCCCGATGACTGGGAAATTCTGTTCAAAATACCCTTTTTGGTAGCCTTTTTTGAAATATATTCTATCTTTATCAGAAAATTGACCAATGCGTCACTTTATACAGTTTCTAAATAAGAGGATCTATCATTTGGATGCGTTTAAAATCAAAAATGAATTTAAAAATGAGTCAGAATATAAGCAGTTTGGATTTGAGGTTTTTTCTCCAACTCCTATTTTTGTTTAATTTCTTTTTGCTATACGAATTGGTCCTATGAAAAGTTTGTCAATATAAAAGTTGTAGATATTTTTGAGAAGATGTAAAATAAATTTAATCAGATTTGATATCTTATAAATTGACGGAGTTATGGATTTTTCTCTTTTTTCATCGCCTTTTTTCTTTTCGTTTTTAATTTTTTTCATCGGTAATTGTTGGTCCTATCAAAAACTTGTAAATACAAAAGTTTTAGATGATTTTAAGAACATTTACAAAAAATTTAGTTGGATTTAATATCTTGAAAATTGACGAAATTATGAATTTTTTTCTCTCAAAACCCCTGTTTTTTTCGCCCCTTGAGCCCACTTCTAAATTTATCACAAATCTGTCATGCATAAACTTTTGGCCCATTTTTAAGAAGTAATATAAACTTTAAACCGATTCGATATCTACTTTAATTAAGAAGTTATGGCGTTTTTTCGGTTTTCACAAAAACGCCCCCTATTCCGACCCCCTTGATCCGATTTTGCCCATTAACGAACTTAGCCGAGATTTTAACCCCTTTGATTTTATGTACCAGTTTGGTGGAGATTGGTGGAGAATTATAGAAGTTATCGTGTCCATAAAAAAGCGAGATATATATATATAGATAGATATAAACTGGTGCGATTGCAATAGGTAGTAATTCATACGAAATCTACCTAAAAATCATGTAAAACTGAATATTTATTTGGTTCCATTCGATTGCATCTTACTATGTTTGATTGCTTTTTCGAAAAACATTTGAAAGTAAGGGTGTATTCCGATCCAAACTACTTATTTTCGCATTTAATTTTGAATTCATTTTTATTCTCAAATTCATCAGACTGACAGACTCTCTTATTCAGAAACTATACAAAGTACCGTAAAGCTCGATATTTTGATAAAGGCAGAAAATAGTGTGAAAAATGCTGTCAAAGTGGGCGTTGTGAACCGAATTTTCCGAAGCGGAAAAGCTGGAGACGAAAAAAAAGGACCATACTGAAGCAATGATTGATTATCTATCAAATTCTAATAAATGGAGCGAAAAATAAGATCATACGACCAGGGTTGGTTTGGTTTATTTTTGTCATCCGATTATCTACACTAGGGATATAGGACCAGGGGAGGTGTCCTCCGTGGGGGTCTTTCTAAGGGAACCTAACACGTATTTACGCAAGGTTTGAAGAAAACCACGAAAACTCCGAACGGTTAGGCCGATGGCCGTAATTGGATTCGAACCCAGCACCTGCCATCTACCAGTTGAGAGGTCAGAACCTCTCGGCCACCATACGACATACGACACTTAGTACATCTCTTCGAAAATCACTCCAGCAAGTTTCATGTTTTTATTTTTAAAAATGAGTCTGAAATTCTATCAGAAAATTTCGAGGTGTTGAAGGTGGAAAAGCATGTTTTCGAGTAAACCCTTAAACATGCATTTCTTTTAATTTTGGGGAAAGCTTCATTCCTGCCCAGTCCTGGGATAAAACTAGGTCGATTATTAATAATGTAAAAGTTTCAGAAATCACCATTATTCAAAAAATAGCTATCTGTTTAGGAAATAAATAATAAAAATCATTAAAACTTAAATTTACCGGAAAACTGAGAATGCTATTCGATTTTTTTCCACTAATAATAACAATGATAATAAATGAATTCACAATTGCGTCAGGAATATAAACATTGTACTTTAAGAACATGCTTAACTAAAAGAAAAATATGTACATTTTTTACCTTCGATTGCATCATCGTTTTTCATCCACTTTTTCATAAATTTGTATCATTTCTCCGCTTCATAATTTCTTTTTCTGTTCTGTTTTCTGTAGTAAGATCCTGGTTTTTTGTTTTTATGTGTTATTTCAGTCATCAATCATGACTGAATTTCTTCTATCTGGACGACTACGAAAGACAGCTTTTAATTTTTATTTTAAAAATTGAACGAAAAAACCCACTAATTTTGAAAAGTCGCGTTATTAGCTTCAGTACAATCTGACAACACTGGACAACAAAGATGTATGTAGATGATGCCCGGAAATTATCTAACCTCACACAAGGAAGGACATAAGAGGGGAATTAAAATAGTTAAAGTCAGATGACCCTGTCAAGGACCACCAACCTTGAATTGGAATAAGGGGAGAGCTTTTCTCCGAAAGATCAAATTACATGTAGTGATCGAACAATGTCCATTTACGGAATGTGTTCTTGTTTTCGCACTGGGGATAGCACCTGGTAGTAATAATAAAATGTCTCAATGTAATGGATCTCCTATATTTTTTTGAAACCATAATTTATTTTCTTATAAATTTACAATAATATTAATTCCAAATCACGTTACTGTTATTTCATTATTTTTTCTTTTTTTGTGTGTGTAAAAAATAATTAAGAATGCCACATAATAATAAAAATTTTAGGTGCCTAACGGCGCCTTTAAACGTTCCATGGCGCCCTACTACTAAAATATATTATAGAGCCATTCAAATGCACACAGTCGTTTCCACTCTTCTTTTTTCTTTCTATCTATTTCTAAGGGTAACCAACAACTACTATAAGAATGAAATAATTGTGCATCTCTTTTGGAATTCATAACAAGTCTGTTTTTGAAATTTTTTATTTCGGATGCATAAATTTTCTTCGGGATAGGAGTGGGGGAATAGAGGTAGTAACAAATCTAAAATTAAGTGCCTTTTTCATGTTTTGTAAGTGAATAATAACTTACTTTGTAATTTTACATTTAAAATTAAGTTATTTTTTAATTCCTTGTTACTACTAACAAAGCCTTTTTTCCGGGCACCTAACGGCGCCCTTAAACCTACTTTGGCGCCCTACTACCTGAACATATTGGGAGGGAAGGCTCCCCCCTCCCCCATTCCTAAAGCTACGTCCCTGTACCTAATAAACAAACCATTTATCTCATAATTCTAGCGATCTTTGTTTTTGAGAAATTTAATTTTGAGATCGGAGTCTTATTTGCTGGACACCCTGTATATATATAAATATTATCGATTATATTACTTTTGTGTGATTTCTCCATTTTTGATGCATCAATATTTTGTTTGCCATTAAAAGGAGCAATGAGCCGAATTTGTTAATTTTTTATCTATGGGTGATTCTACGATAAGAGGTTCAAAAACATGGAGAATTCGGCCAAAGAGAAAAGTTTGAGTTTGATCAAAAACCTTTAAATTATGATTTTTGTCCCGTTTATTTACTTTTTCATATAAGGGCAAGTCACTTTATACATATTTTATAACTTTTTCTGGTCAGTGACTCGCTTCCCTGGCAGTTATCGTGCCAGGGGAAATACGGCAGGGGAGAGACATTTTCGTGTAAATTCAAACTTTTTAACTGACTGAATTAGTTTTTCGGTTAATTGTGTATTTCACTTTAAGTATTACCGTATTGTTTAATTAGGGCAGTAAATGCAATTGAATTAAATGAATATTATAAGTTTTATGACTTACCAGGGGAGATACACGATCGCTGTGCGAAACCACTACAAAACACGGTCGCGTCGCAACAACTAAAAATGGCGACGCTTAAATGGCTTGCGCGTTTAGTATTGCTAACTTCAAGCCAATAGATGTCCTTAAGCACTACTTCCAATATAGCCATCCTTGAATTTATATTTGTTTCAGCGGAACGAAATTTGACAGGGGAGAGACACAAAAAAAGCGGGACAAAAGTTAATTTTAAAAATTATTTGAAATTAACAAAATTATTTTATTTTTTATTTTATAATACATAAGTATAATTATTTAAATTCCAATTAAACATACTTTAGCTAAGCATCTGGCGGGAAAAATATATGTATTGTTTGAAAATTAAATTGAAACCGGCAAGGGGACATGCCAGGGGAGGTGACTTTTTAGACTTTGTAAGAAATTTCAGAAAAATGTGTTTAAATTAGGCATTCAATCGTGATGTTATTTAATAAAGTATATTAAGATGATGAGATTCATTGCAAAAAATAGCAACGTATAGAATAAAAAGTCTGTTTTAAACGGATTGCCGTACAAATTACCTCTTATTGTAGAATCACCCCTATACTGATTGTAATCGATATTTTGTATTTTGTATTTTTCTTTTGTTTATATAATCTCTTTACCTTTTCTATACAGACATACACACACAAAAAAAAATTACAAATGTATTCACATGTATCATGGTATAATCCATATGCATTGAAAACCATTTTCGCATACCTTTGTACGCATTGAAATATTTATAAGATTTTTAAAAAGTTAAATTCTTATAGGTTTTCAACTATGAAACTCTTTAAGTGACCAAAAATGACACGGTGAAGAAATGCACCAGATGGAAAAAAAAACAAGTAATTGCAGGGTAGTTTATGTTTACGACTCTTGTCTTTTTTCACAAATTTAATCCTTTCATTTTGATTCTGAAATATGGAAATTCCTGGAACAGTGTCACCCACCTTTTCTGTCACCTACACCAGAAATTGCTGACGAGATTTGTCTTGTCCAGACGGGAGTCCGCCCGTAGGATAATGCTCTAAACAAGCCCTGATTACCTAATAGGCACGAGAAACGAGGTGCTTCCCTCATAAAATTTTAAAGGGCTCGAATTTGAAAAAACATGGAGCTTCAAATTTTATACTGAATTAAATGTATTGTAAAATGCTGCTTTCTTCTCTAATTATCAATCTTACAGCATATTAAGAAGTGTTTCATAAAAATAGCTTTCATAACAAATTAATTTTTTATGTAATAGATCAAATTCAACCACCTGATCGCAATTCTACAGTTAGTTCATTATTTTAGATGTATGTTTATTTTGTATACCGAGTTTAAGTAATACTGAATTTAGCTTTTATGTGCAACATAAATTATTGCCAAAATTGAGAGAAGAAATACTACAGTTAGTGCACTATAAAAATATAGATCGATCCAGACAAAAATTGGGTTATATTCACAATATGCATATATTCTAAATGCAACCTTTTTTTTTTTTTTATCCAACTTATATATTTATTCTCATACCATGCCAAGGCCTTTTTGCATATTTTTTCTCAAAATTATCGATTTTTTTCTGTGAAAGGAACATTAAAAAAAGGTTGTTTAATGAAATATATATATCAATTCAACTGAGCACTCTTTGGAATAATGTTTATAAGCATTGGTAAGTTTCCAGGCATGTTGAATTAAAAAAAAAATTTCTTCAGTGAAGGGGGCCCTGAAATGACACTGTGCTTCCCACAACTTCAGACGTCTGAGAAATATCCGAACTCTTTACAGCAGCCCTGTATAGGATGTATGAATTTTTCTACAAGTTTTGCTACATAGTTAATTTGCTAAAATTTAATTCAGTTAGGAAATGCCCAGTATCGCTGGAGATTTTATTTCAGTACTTTTCCCCCAATAAGTGGAAATGTACTGGTTTCTTTTGCGCAGACCTGTATAAAATTTACACACACCTTAGTAATATGCAAAAAAGTTAGTTAAATTTGAAAATGTATATCACAATTGAAAGTACAGTTTATTGCTCATAAAGAGTTACTTTGTATATCCATGTAAATGATTTATAAGTGATATGCACACGCTATTCTAAAATACGCTTTTTGCTGTATACTGTAGAGATGTAACATTAATTTCACTATCTTCGAAATAGTGCAACATCATTAAAATATACTGAAACGATTTTTCTCCATACATCATAATAGACTGGAAGGCGGTATCACAGGCAATCATCTCATGGTTGAAATTCCAGATTTAGTTAAAACTCGATTCGCATATTAAAAAGCAATCGGTCCGCCAAATTCTATCTTGGTAGAAAATACCTGTAAACCCGATTTTAGTGTTGGACTCGTAGACTTCCAATTACGTTTTCCTGATCTTAATCTTCCATGTTTTCTGTTTTCATTCACACTTCTGGGTGCAGCAAAACACAATGGTCAACCTATCAGTCAACCGTTAAAATCAGGTTTTCAACCAGGATATGACTTGGCAGACCGATTGCCTTTTAAGGGTGTTCTTAACTGCTCCGCTCAACAAGCGCAAAACGTTTTGACACATTTGCAAATTCATTTTTCAACAGAAAGTTATAAAATTGGAATGCCTGACTATGGAAGCGATTTTGAATCGAACTTAGTTTTCCTTTCTATGATAATTAAATTACTTGTCCAGTTTTAATCTATTTCGATCACGTGATCGCCCGTTTTTCTCCTGCTTCTTCTCCGGTTTTTCTGCTTTCGTCGGGAAATGTGCTCCAAAACGTCAACTTTGAAGGCTTATTATATATATATATATATATATATATATATATAAAACAGAAAATTGAGTGCAATTAGACAGTTTCTCAATAGCAACACCTTCTATTTTCATGCATTTCCGAACAAAAACTAGTTGGATGTGTCAATCCCAAAACTTTCTTCTATCTCATAAGTACATTTTAATATTAAAAAAAAAAAACGTGGTGACCCCAAAGTTACCCACAATCGAATTTCCTCGAACATTTGACCTAGCCTAATGAGATTCTGGTATCCGAAAAGCCTAAAACGCAAAATTTAATTAATATTCTGAGAAAATGAGCTTAGTAGTGCCTCATGTTGGGTAATTTATACTAAAACCTAATAAGCATCTATTTATGTCAAGACCTAACAGAATCTGAAATTTGATGGAATTTCGTCCATTAGTTCTTGATATATAGTTATAACAAAAAATTTGCAAAACGTAGCACAGCAACACCATATCTTGGTCAATTTATGCCAAAACGTAAAATAGCATCCAATTATGTTATGGTGTAAAATAATCTGAAGTTTGATGAAATTCTGTGCATTAGTTCTTGAGATATAGCTAGTTTAAAAAAAAAAACCGTGTAAAATATAGCACAGCAGAACCATCAGTTGAAGGATTTATAACAAAACCTGATCATCATGTAATTATGTTATATGTCATTTTGTAACAAAATCTGAAGTTTGATGAAATTCTGTGCGTTGGTTGTTGAGATATAGCTATCGGAAAAATCGTGCAAAATGCATCATAGCTGCACCACCTGTTGCAAGGTTAATACCAAAATGTAATCAGCGTCTAATTATGTTATATATTCTAGTGTAACAGAATCTAAAATTTGATGAAGTTCTCTGCATTAGTTCTTGAAATATAGCTATCGCAAAAATCGTGCAAAATGTAGCATAGCAGCGCCACCTATAGGGCAGTTCACACCAAAACCTTATCAGTGGCTATGTATCTCAAGGTATCGCGGAATCTGAAGTTTGGTGAAATTCTGTGCATCAGCTCTTGAGATACAGCTATCTTGAAAATCATCAAAAACGTGGCACAGCAGCGCCACCTGCTGGCCAATTTACACCAAAACTTATTCAGCATCTATGTATATCAAGGGGTTACAGAATCTGAAGTTTGGTGAAATTCTGTGCATTAGTTCTTGAGATATAGCAATCTTGAAAATCATGAAAAACGTAGTACAGCAGCGCCACCTGCAGGCCAATTTACACCAAAAACCAATAGGCACTAATTCATATCAAGGTCTAACTGAATATAAAATTTTATGAAGTTTCGAGCATTAGTTCTTGAGATAGAGCGCCCACAAATTTCTTGTCACATACAGACAGACAGACAGACAGACAGACGGACAGACTCACAGACAGACATTTTCTAAAAATAGTCAAAACGTGTTCAGGACCTCCTAAAACGTATAAATCCGTCGAAAACCGGAAGTCGAAAATTTTCATGAATCCAATACTTTCTTCTTGTAAAGATAGAAGAAAGTAACAAATTAAAGCATTCGTCACAAAGTTGCCCTAATTGATTTAAGAACTCCCTTAAGGCCCCTGTCCTCGCTCGAGGAAACGCTCGCGAACTAACGATACTCCTATGGGGAAGCATTTTTCTAATAACTCTTTCGCATTTTGACATTTTTGAATATTTTTTTTTTTTGCATTGTCTAGCTGGGATGCATGCCGATAGCGCACCTTTTTTACTTTTTCGATTTTGGTTGCAGATATTTTTTACAAAGATAGTTTCACTTTCAAAACCGGTTTCGAAACAAAGTGCTTTTTAAAAAATATATCTTCAGCCAAAATCGAAAAAGTAAAAAAGGTGCGCAATCGGCATGCACCTCAGCTATCCAATGCAAAAAAAATTATTCAAAAATGTCAAAATGCGAAAGAATTTTTAGAAAAATGCTTCCCCATAGGAATAGCATTAGCTCGCGAGCGTTTCCTCGAGCAAAGACAGGAGCCTTAATATGCGAATAGAATTTTAACTAATTCTGAAATTTCAACCATGAACTCGATGAGGTGATTTCTTCTGCTTCCGCCTTCCGGTCTATAATGTAGCGTAACTTTTTAGCGTGAATCTGTAGATGAATGACAAGTACTATGTATTTCATTTTGACTAACGAACGTGTTGTGGTAAACCTCAATAATTTATCAATTGCGTGGCAACCGTAGTATATTTAAGTTAAGTTAGCGCATGGACAGGCACACAGAGGTCATCAATGTTTTTAAACTATAACTGAAAATGTCTGAAATGAAAAATGTTTGAGAAATCTTAAAATCTTAAACTTTAATATGAAAAATGTTTGCTTGTGTTAAAATTCTAAAGACAATGAATTAACAAATGCACCTTTTTTGCAGCTAATAGGGAGAGAGAGAAGTTGAAGGAACAGACAGTAATGAAGCGGAAGGCATCAGCCAATTACAAAGGAACATATGAGCTAATCAGAAGAACACAGACAAGAAGGAAAATTGTGAAATAAATTGAATAAATAAAAAAAAATTTAAATAAAAGATGAAAAGCTAATAATAATAAAATAACGATAAATATTAATAATATATATATGCAAATATAAAAATTATATATAACTTTTTTTAATACCAAAACTAATATTGTTTAATTTAAAATATTAATATTATAGAGTAGGTGTGAACAAGTTTTTAACAGTTGCAGAGATCCTTTTAGAATAAGATTTTTCATTAACAGTAACTTCACAATTAAGATAAACAACTAAATCATTCATCATTAATATAAATAAACAAAACTTTAATGCAATAACGATTATTTATTAGAGGGAGATACGTAAATACATTGGAGGTAATACAACAAAGCAAATTTAGAAGTAAAATTTCAGTCATGATCCCAGAGAGTACAGGATAAGACATACTACTAACTGCGTGACCTGCATGGTAAAAAAGAAATAAAACAAACAAAGAAAATCGAGTATAGGTTGAAAAACTGATCACACCTAAAAATAAGTCTTTAGCTGATGGCTGTTGAATTAATAGAGATCTACATAGAGGACACAATTTACACGAGTATATTCGGTCTCTAAATTCTTCATCATTAAATGAAATAAACAAAACTTTAATATAACAGCGATTATTTAGTAGAGGAAGATATATACATTGAAGGCAATAAAAAAGAACAAATTTAGGAGCCAGATTTCAGTCATGATCTGAGACAATAAAGGGTATAAAATACACCGAACTGCGTGCATTGCATTAGTAAGAAGTAATAAAAATAAGGGCATCGAAAATAAGTGGAAAAATCGATCAGTCCAAAAAATAAGTCTTTAACTGATGGCTGTTGAATTAATAGAGATCTACATAGAAGGACACAATTCACTAAATTCTAATGACGTCCGGATACAGGCTGTGTGAAATTGATGCGCACAGCGAGTTTCGATGCCGTCTGTTGTTTCTATGTCATCCAGACAGATCGGGCACAGGCTTTCTTGAGTGTCTGATGTTGCTTGATTGTTGGCACCCGATTCGAATCCGAGTTCACTCGTGCGTTGTCTGATATTCATATCTTGTCTCTCAAAAATGTGCACAAATCTGCAAAAACAATTTATAAGCATTTCAAAAACTGAAGAAAGAAAAATATAGGAGGGGCTTACAACCTTTGTAGACCATGTCCATTTTGAAAAAAAAAAAAAAAAAAAAAAAAAAAAAAAAAAAAAAAAGTTAAACAATACAAAATTAAACAACTGTTAAAAAATTGTAAATATTGTGTATATTTTGAATAATCCTGTCAAAACTAATGTAGCAACAGTGCTCAAACTCTGGATTATGATTAAGTGCCTTATTTTATTAAACTGTTCATTTTTATGCGGATAGCATACATACTCGCAGAGAAATTAAGGTTTTTATAAAAGTGGTGCCAAAATTTGCTAAGTTTTTTTGCTTATAATTTTCAGAATTCTTAATATAAAGCAACATTCTTTTCTGAAAATATGACAAATAATATTGCGCACAATACCCTGCAGACAGAATTTAAAAACATTAAAAATTGTTTGAAAAATGAGTGGGTTTACTAAATAATTTTTCACTGCGCATGCGTCAACGATATCAAACTTTCATTTGAATATTATGTTAGCTAAATGTGTAGAGCAATTTTTGTGAAAGTTGCAAAATCATAGCTTGAAAATTCGGAAAATAATCGTCAGTTGAATAAGTAGAAAATCCGTTATTCCCAAAATGAAGCAAAAACAAGAGGGTTTGAACTAATACATTCATTCACAAGTGTCAATATAGAATACATAATATGGGACGTATACTACATTTGGATAAAATCCCTCATTATTTTTGTTTCATTTTGGGAACAACGAATTATGTGCTTATTCTACAGACGATTCTACAGACGATTACTTTCAGAATTTTCAAGCTATGATTTTGAGAATTTCACAAAAGTTGCTCTATACATTTAGCTAACATAATATGCAAATGAAATTTTGATATCGTTGACGCATGCGCAGTGAAAAATTATTTAGTAAACCCACTCATTTTTCAAACAATTTTTATTATTTTTTAATTCTAATTACAAGGTATTGTGTGCAATATTATTTGTCATATTTTCAGAAAAGAATGTTAGTTTATATTAAGAACTCCGAAAATTATAAGCAAAAAACTTGGCAAAATTTGGGACCATTTTTATAAAAACCTTAATTTTTCTGCGAGTATGCATGCTATTTGCATAAAAATGAACACAGTTTATTGCAATAAGGCACTTAATCATAATGTAGTGTTTGAGCGCTTTTGTTACATTAGTTTTGACAGGATTATTAAAAATATATTTATTCTTTTTTAATTTTTGACGGTCCCCTATGGAGTTTCGGGAAAAAATCTTCACGGAAATGTATGACTTGTACTATTGTGTTTATACACTATGAATTTCGGGATAATTCCTCATGTATTTTTCTAGATATTTAACAAAATGTCTAAAATCGCAAGTGGACGTTCATCAATGGCCAGATAGTGCAATGGGAAGAATAAAATTAATAGTAATGTTAAATTACAAAAAGAGTTAAGATTAAGTATAATACAAACTCTATATACCCACGTGTAGACGTCAAAGTCGAAAAACAATGAAAATATCCCATTTATAATGTGACAAGAAATATCATCATTAACAAAGCACAACAAACTATTTTATTAGACATAAAATTGAAAAGGAGAACAAAATAAAAATAATTATCGTGCACATCATAATATTAAATTAATAAAACGGACATCCGAGAAAAAAAAAAAAAAAAAAAAAAAGATAATCGTGTGCTGCTAGGCGAATCGAACATCGAACGTGGCCAATCTACGTGCGCAGTATCGTCGAGTCAAATCAGCTACTGACGCCAAAATAGCGATAAAGGATGAATTAAAAGCAAAATAATATGACAAAATTTTACACACATATATATATATATATAGACAGATAGATATATATATAGATAGAGATAGATAGACAGATAGATAGATAGATAGAGAGAGAGAGAGTCGAACCTCGTTAACATGAATCTCAAGGGGAATCAAAACTTTGTTCGTGTTAACAGTAATTCATGTTATCAGTATCAAATCTTTGCATTCGTCTGTATATAGAGGACTGTGAAAACAATTCATGTTAAAATTAATTCACGTTAAGCGTGTTCATGTTAACGAGGTTTGACTGTATATATATATATATGATCGATTCAGAAGTTGCTTAAAATTTGATATATTTACTCCCACAGTAACCCAAATTTGTCTTCACATACTTTATCTTATCCCCTTCTTACCCCAGGGTTTATTTATGCACTTTTCTAAAATTTAAGTTATAGATTCATATTAAAAAACTGATAACGAAGAAAGTTGAACGACTAAAAAAAAATATTATTATTATTATTTATACAGAAAATTGAATATTATATTTGGACTCAAAAAGCACATTTTTGACGATTTCTTAAGGTTTTTTTTTTGTGTGTGTGTGTGTTATTTTACATTTTTAAATTGCAAAAACATTGAAAAACATATAATAAATATTTGTTTAAAATTTTTTTATAACTAATGAATTCTCTACAAATAGTATCTTAACGCACAGTAAAATGATTTACGTTTTCATTTCCGTGCTTTTCGCACATTTCTGCTGCAAGCCATTTTTATATAGCTCGCTAAGAAAGCGCTATAAGAAACAACCTGCTAATTAGTTTAGTTCTGACATTTCCCATGGGCTACACTCACACCGATTTCCCTTTTTGTAAAACATTATTTAAATACATTTAAAAACAAGTTGGAAATTGCACGTGAAGCGTAGCAAATGAGGTGCGTTCGTACGATAACGAAGTTTTAAAAATATCACTCTCATATATCAATCTCATAAAACTGTAAATTATTACAATTAAAATGCGCACCAAACAATGTTCTCCGTATACCATTATGCAATGGCATACTTTGTGTGGCCTTGTAAATCAATAACAAATATTCTTTGCACCGCAGATTATGCAAAATGTATATTATAATACGTACTTTATAGATGCATATCAATTTTATTATGTTCGAATGAGTGTAACACCATTAAAATGCATTTGAAACATTTTTCCCCATTAACCATAATGTAACGGAATACTTTTGATTATCCCTGTAATTGAACTATGCATCCGATTTTGATAAAATTTGAAATAACTCGACAAAATTATGTAATAATTATGTATTTAAATTTTCAAACGATTAAAATGCATTTGAAACTTTTTTCCCCATTGGCCGTAATGTAACGGAATCCTTTCGATTGTCCCTGTAATTGATTTATGCATCCGATTTTCATAAAATTTGAAATGACTCGACAAAGTTATGTAATAATTATGAATTTTAAATTTCAAACGATTCAGTTGGGTAGTTTTTGCGTTGTTATATGCGGACGGACGGACTGAACGACAACAATAGGTGCTACGTATAATTACGAACGCACCTAAAAAGGAGAGGAGTTGTGTAACGACCCCAGAGCTAACTTTGGCACAAAACTCCCGCCTATAGTTTCGCAAGAAGCGATCCTGGCTGTGTGTCTTGAATCCGAGCTGACCCCTTGCACGTGACGTCACAGCATGCTTCATCTGGAGCCCAAACATAAGGCAAATGTGTTGTTTTCACATTTGTAAACATAGTGATTTGGGGCTTCATTTTTTTAAGCACTTAAAAAAATAATGCAAGGATAAGAAAAATCAAAATCAAACAGAAACGTGCTTTAAACGGCAAACGGGGAGTTATAATGTCTTATTTGGGCTCCAGATGTGCACCAGATTAGAGTATAAGCCGTTGTTGTGACGTCAATGCAAGGGGTCTATGTTGACCAGACGGCGCTGAGATATTAGTTACTGATGGAACAAGGGCGGCGCCAGAGTTTGCCCGACGTGGGGGCACTGTATCCCCGACAGGGGGCCAAGTTTATAATACATATTAGAGGCACCCGCGTATTGTTCCGGGTTCTAAAAAATGCGTGGCAAAAATTTTAGGGCCAGGACCGATCCGGTTTGTACTAAATAGATTAATGTTCCGGTCGATAGAAAAATTAAGAAAATCTGCCTGATTATACGGTCTAGGAAATACAAATACACACATATAATATAACCTAACCAAAAAAAAATATTAAAATCTCGGCCCGCCCGACTCCATTTCTACAAAATGTGAATTTTTACTTCGATACGGTTATAAAATATTTTGGATGAGGTGTGTCTGATAAAAAATAGTCTTTTTAAGAAGTGTTCTAGGCGGCAATATTTATTTATTTTAAATGAATATCTATTTGCATGTAAATGTTTCAATTATCATTCAGTTATCGTTAATACTTATATCATGTATTGGAGACTAAAAAATCAGAAAAATGCCACACAGTAAAATTTTCCAAGACAAAGTCGCATAGAAACAAAAAAAAAAAAGAAAAAAAGAGCGAGTTATGGTCGAGTTGCCCTCGTAGCAGGTGTAATGTATTATATTCTTTTTACATGTATTATTATATTCATTTTGAATCAACATATTTTGCGTTTAAGGGGACTCTTCACTTACTTGAGAACACACGCATTGTCATGTTAAACACAGATTATTTTCAAATTTCTCGTTTTAATTAGAATATTTTTAAAAAAAAAAATTTTCTTGCATAAGACACCTGAAGTTGCTCTTTAATATGACTTTTTTTCGCTTTTTCGATTTCGGTAGCAAAAAAAAATTTTTTTAAAGATACTTTCACTTTCACGTACGGTTTTGAAACTGAAAGTACTTTTTGGGGATCATAGGCAGGTTTTACTGTATTTTAATTTTATTGCTTAAAAATCTACTATTCTTTAAAAATAATAAATTCTAAAGTTAAATTATAGAATAATGGGGTATTAAACTTATAAAAATAATGTTTGGAACGGGCCAAACTTTACTGATTTTTGCACGGCCAAAGTCGTTTCGTGAGGTTGATTTTCATACGGGCTGAATCGAAACCGAGACTGAAAATTTCGACCCGTGCAATCCTAGGAAGAATGAAGTCAGTGCCAGCTCGGTATCGAAAAAGTTAGTTAAGGATGTTCTCAACTGCTCCGCTCAACAAGCGCAATACGCTTTGACACATTTAAAAATTCATCTTTTAGAGAGCAATTAGACAGTTTCTGAATAACAACATCTGCTAGTTTCATGCACGTCCGAACAAAAATAAATTAAAGCATGTGTCACAAAGTTGCCCTTTTTGATTTAAGAACACCTTTAAGCCATGAAAAGAGTGAAAACCAGGCATGAATTGGCTCCAGTGTCGTAAAAGAAAATAGGCCCGGACCCGGCCAATGCAGACCTCTATCGAGGTTTATCCAGGAACTGGAGCTCGGTGAAAATTTCTTTCCTAACTTGGGTTATTCACTAGGAATAAATAATATGGCAAACCATGCTCGTTAATCCAAGTCAATTGATTCTGGAGTGGATAAGGAAACCAGCGCAGCCTATTGAGTGAGTACAAAATAGAGACAATATTGCTATTTTTTTTTACGCATAAAATGTTTTGTGCAATTCTATATTTAATAGGTACAGAGATAAAAAGTTTTCGGGAAAAAAAACACAGCATAAAAACACCATCTGTAGGGCGATAAACACCAAAATGTCATTAATACTAACTGAATATGATGAAGTTTGATAAAATTCTGTGTTTAACTTTTTGAGAAATAATTCTCCCGGTCTCACGGCACACCTGCCAACTTAAGCTTTTTAACAATCAAATAAATGTATTATAAAACAGAAAATTATTTAGAAAGGTAAGCTTTTACGTGGTACTTATTTCATTTTAATTTGATTTGTAAATAGGATCATTTTGATTTTTGGAAAAAAAAAAGTGTATTTTAATTTAAATTATTAAAATTATTAAAATTATTAAAATTGTAAATTTTAATTATTAAAAACAAAGCATAACAAAACCACTGTTTACTGTTGCATGACAAATTTTATCTGCAATTATTTATTTGAAGATCTAAAAAAAGAATGAAATTGGATTAAATTTTGTGCGTTAGTTTTTTATACATAATTATATCGGAAATCATGAAGTTTCTATGTGTACTTCTATACATAATTTTGTACCAATTCTGCAGAAAATAAAATTGTAAATTTTATTTAAAAAAATAAGTAAATAAAATAAAAACCCTTCTAAATACGCCATTTTCAGTTTGCTAAAATATGCATTACCACAATTGCCAGTTTTAAACTGGAAAAAACGTGAAGGGAAGTTACCTAAAAACATATGCATATGCGTTTTTTAAAGTTGTCCTATTTTCCGTATTTTTTATTAACCGGATCGGACTAGATGTCGACAAGTCCGAATAATAGAAGCTCTACTGTATTTATTGCTGAATGCAAAAACATAAGTGAAAAACTTCCATAAACATTAGTTAAATTATTATTATCAACAAAAGGACGAATTCTGAGTATAAAGCAGTTTTAAAATTAAAACACTCGTGTAAAAATAGCAAATCACATATAAACGCAAATAAATTAGAAATCATTTGGACTTACTCTTATAAAAATCTTGAAACTTTTTATATACAGCAGAGACAAATTAAAGTTGATATCTTCGTAAAAAGACAGAACTCATAAAATATTTATAACTAGTAGAAATGATAATTATAATGCAAAATTTGCAAAGGCATAAATTCTATTTTTTCACAGTCAAATTTTTTCTTTGAAACTTCATTGTAGCATTGTTTTTACGATTACTGTCTGATTAATTATATGAATTTTGTAAAAAAAAATGCATTAAACAGATGAATAATAATTTTAAAAATCTTATTTCTATATATTAAAAAATTACTACATCAGGAAAAAAAAATAACTCCTTATATCTGTGGTCAATGGACAATTGACGAAAATTGAGTACTGCACCTTTGTAACTCTGAAATGTCCTTCCGGTCTATCACAATGCAGGTGTTTTTTGGTTTACAACCATTCAGCAAGAATACGTCTGCTGAAGCTAAACAATATTATTTATCAATCTCTTTATTCCGGTTGTCGAAAAGTTTGTTTTATATTAACTTGCACATCAGAATTTGAAAACAAGTCAAAAGAGAAGGTACAGTCGGCTCTCGTTAATTCGAACTCGTTGGGACCACAAGAAATGTTCGAATTATCCGAAATTAAGGAAAATATGAAATGAAAACATGCTCAATATGGTACTTTACAAAGGAATTAATGTTATCGTGATTTTTGAATTTATTTCGTCTGTTATCATTAGAATAAGACTTAATATTAAATTAGAATATATAAATACATAAACTAATTAAAAGATTAGAAACAAGCACAATGGAAGAAAAATTTAAAGCGTCACTGATGGACAGATGGGGCACTAAAGAAAGTGAATATCAAATTGCATTGGATTCTTTGTATACTCGTTTGGAACAATTTTCACAAAAATCAAAGAAAGAAAGTTATTCAAATGATCTGAAATCCGTGTGAACGAAAAGAAAAATGAAAAATCGGAATTCTCGTTAGTTCGAATTAAACGATGTCAAGAGAAAATATGTTCGAATTAATGAAAATGTTTAACGTTATTCTGCCATTGAAAATTTCGGGACTTCATGTTTAGTTCGAATTAAGCGAAGATTCGAATTATCCGATTTCGAATTAACGAGAGTCGACTGTATGTATTTCCTTTTAGTGAATCGCAGCTGTTATCTGCGGTATAAAAATCCTAGATTGAAATCTAAGTAAGAATACAAGTATAAAGAAACAGCATACTTACTAAGAACAAATCTTGTATAAAATTGAAATATCTTCATATCCTTTTTCGTTCATCTGAACACGTTTCTGTGCTAAATATTAGTTTTCTTTATTTGAATTGAATATACAGGGTGGTCATAAAAAAACTCTGCCGATATATGGAGCTCTAGCGGCCAGTCCGCTCAACCGATCGAGGTGAAATTTCAGATATAGCTATTCAGAGGTATGAGCTCGAGATTCTGTGAACGACAACAAAATGGCGCTCATGATTATGGTTATAGTTACAGAAACTCGAAAATTTCTAATGGCAACACCCATTTTTTTTCATCGCAAAATGCTCAGCGCATGCGAAAACCCTAAAGAGCGTTGGAACCGTACGTGTGTCGCAAGAAACGGACATGTTATGCACGCACAAAAAACTGTTCTGCGAATACTCCTCCACATAGAAAAAACTCGATTGGGGCACAAGGAGGAAATTTACATATGACACAGAGTCAGTACATTAATCTTTGATTACAATACAGATTGGATAAATAAAACTTTTATATTGATTACACATCTTTCACATGGATGCCATCACCATGCAATGTGTAATTGCCTGTGATGGCACCCATGTGGAAAATGTGTAAAAATAAAAGTTTTAGTTTCTCCTATCTGTATTGTAATCAGAGATTAGTGAACTGACTGTGTGTCATATGCAAATTTCCTCCTTGAGGCCCAATCGAGTTTTTTCTATGGGGGGTAGGATTCCCAGAACGGTTTTTTGTGCGTGCATAACATGTCCGTTTCTTGCGATACACGTACGGTTCCAACGCTCTTCAGGGTTTTCGCATGTGCTGAGCATTTTGCGATGAAAAAAATGGGTGTTGCCATTGGAAATTTTCGAGTTTCTGTAACTATAACCGTAACCGTGAGCGCCATTTTGTTGTCGTTCACAGAATCTCGAGCTCATACCTCTGAATAGCAATATCTGAAATTTCATTTCGATCGGTTGAGCGTACTGGCCGCTAGAGCTCCGTATATCGGCAAAGTTTTTTTTATGACCACCCTGTATTTGCCGGAGTGAAATTAATTAGTCAAACTACAATTTTTGAATTATGCACCTTGTATTACTTTATTAGTACCGCGTTTTACTTTTTTCATTATTTTCTATTTTTGACACTTTTGAGAAAATGTAATTATTATTCCATACATTCTCAAAAAACATTTCGCCAAAAATAAAATATACAGACAATAAGTTGCCGGAACGCACATGTTATTGGAATGGATTTTTCTATTACTTGAAGAAAAATTGGTGTTTTCATTGTAGAATTTCAAAAAAATTTGAGATTCGGTTCACGAACTTTTCATTATTTTAAGAGAAATTAGAGATACGTAAACAATCAGTTTCGAATCGAAAAATCTAGTGCAAAGTATTACTGCTCAGTTAATGGAACAATCTTTTGATTTAACAAAAATGTAACTTTAGATATTGGAGGATTTCAGGTAGTTTTAGCATTAGATTGATGAATTTTCTGTATTTTCGAGAAAAGGTGCAAATTAAAACAGAATTTTTAACCTATAGTAAAAATAATAAAAACAATGGGGAAAACACCTTCAATTTCCATTTTGTTTTAGACTGTATATTAATCGAATGCAGAAAGTGTGATGTATCAAATTTTGATAAGATACAAAACTTAAATCTGAAACAAAAACTTAAATACAAAATTCCCAAATTAAAAACAAAAGATAAATGTAAATGAAGTGAAAACTTGTAAAATAGTTGGAAATCTAAAAGTGCGTTATTTTAATATCAGTAAAAAGCGATCCGCAATTAAAAATATTTCACCGATCCGAACCACGGGTTTTACAGGAGGTCTAATTGCGGGTTAGAAAGTCTGCGCGGGCCAAAATTTCTCGCTCGAGTCCCTGGAGACAATGCCGAAATAGCCCTGTGATTTGAAGAGACTTTTCTATTATTTTAAGCAATTTCTGCCTTCTTATTGGACATTTTTTGAAATTTTTGATCTTAGATTTTTGTTTTTTTACGTAAATTTAGAAAAATCGGATTTATAAATTCCGTTCCAATACGAAAAAGTACTAAACAGCATAGCTGCCAGAACACCCATGTAAATTGACGAACATATTGCTTTAGATGTGAGTATTTCAGGTAATTGGTGATTTTTATGTATTTTTTGCGGGAGGGGAAGGGTAAAAATAGTAAAATTAAAGCGCTTGAAAGCAAAATTTAAAGTAAATTTTTCTGTTTTAACGGAATATCAAGGGAAAAAATAGTTTAATTCACGGATTATTTTGCGAGCATAGAGTCCTCCCCGGATTGGGTTATACCCGAGCTGAACTGGTTAATTCTATATCCATTCAACCTGAACCAGTTTTAAAAAAGTAAATGACCCGAACTCGACAAACTTCGACCTAAAAGTATTCAATTCGAACTTAATCCAACTCGAAATGCAAGAGAAATTTGAAAAAGAAAATTCGAACTTGTAAAGCAATAATGGAAAAATAGTCTACAATAATACCTCCAATATCAATTATATATTTTATGTAGAAAAATTAATATATCTATATATGCACTCATTGACATTCAAATAATATAATTTTACGTTTTAAAATATATTTCAGCGATACTTTTGAGAAATGAGGTAGAATCGAACACATACGCTTAAACAATTAAAACTAACCCGACTCGAAAAATAGAAGTCAATCCGAACCACTCCGAAAAAATATTAACTTTAGCCAGATCCGACTCAAATCGCCAGTCGAGTTGGGTTTAATTTTCCAAGGTGATGCAGGACTCTACCCGAAACGCAATCTGAGCCCGACATCTTCAAATTCCTATCTGAACCCGAAATATTTCAACCTCAACTAGACCCCAACCATAACTGATGAAAAAAAATATAAAAACTCATTAACATTCAATACATAATTTTTCAATTTAAAATAAGTTTTGCAAATTCTTTTGAGAGATCAATCTTGAATCAGGAACCGTAAGTGTCAACATTTAACCCGAACCTGAAAAAATTAAAGTTAACCCAAATGGAATTCGACCCACAGCGACAAAAGATTAAATTCAACCCGATCCGATACCGATTGTGAGTTGCGTCAGGTTCAGTTTGTCCGATCCAATGCAGCATTCTATTTGTCATCCAAGACTGCCCGACAAAACTTTAGTGTAAATGTTATCTTTTTTTGTTAAAAAAATATACATGTGTAGAGCCATTCATATATCACCCTGTGCAGTCATATATGTAGATTTTTATTTTAAGAAATTCGATATTTTTTTGGAAAGATCAGGTTTATCTGAACTTAATCTGCAAGAATCAAAATTCATTCAGAAACCGACTCGTACCTAGAATGATTACTTTATTCAATCTGTGTTTAATAATTTAAAAAAAAAAAAAAAAAAAAAATTCATATGTTGACCCAATTTGATGGGGTCGAATTTCAAAAGTCAAAATATTTTCCCCGACGAAATCGAATTTTGACCCCGATGGGGGGGGGGGGGCAGGTATGCCCGACGGGGAGGCATATGCCCCCCGGTCCCCCTTCTGGCGCCGCCCTTGTGATGGAAACGAAAAGAATAAGCAGAGAGTGAGAGGAATCGGACAGTGGCCGATTCAGCGAGGATTTCAGAATTTTATTTTATTTTTTATTTGATGTGTGGAAGGTTTTATTTGTCAAATTTTAAAGTGTATCTTTTTATATAGTAGGTGAGAGAAATAAATGAAAATCATGAAAATGATATGTCATTTTGCTGTCTTATTACACTGGAACCTGGAGAGGGGCTGAAATCGTTACACTTGACAATAATATCAGTAAAATTTTCTCTTGAGATAGAATTCCCTTCAATACAGTGGTATTCTTTTAGATATTTCAATCCCCATTTTAAAGAAAAGTTCAACTTGAGAATACTACTTCTAAATGTCCTACAATACAAATTGGTACTAGATTTCAGAAAAAAAAATTGTTTACCCTTGTAAATAAGGCTTGAATAGATTTTTGAAATAATTATATTTTTTCTTTTTAAGTACCATTAAATGGATGTGAATAGATTTCAAAATAGTTTAAGCTTCTGTGGTTTTGCGTAATTATGCTGTTTTAAAAACGTAGAAATTAAAAGTCTGATTAGAAACATAGAAAATAAATAAGCTTTTTAAGAAAAAAATATCAACCGACTTCAAAAAAGCGCTAAAAAGAATTAAATAATTCTTTAAAATTCTCTAATGACAAAACGTTATCGAATAAGAACACATCGGATATCAGGTACCGGCATAAAAAACGGGTAAATTTAATATGTATAATTTAATATCCACCAAACATAGATTTTAGAGATAATATTATTTTACAAGAGATGAATTGACATATTTATGATTTATTTTATGAATATATACATATAAAAAGTAATGAATTACTTTTTGAAGTTGGTGCCAAACAATTACAATCGATAATGATTATCCCATTTTAATTATGGTACTAGGCATAATTTAGCTACTACTCTTAATATACATCAAATAGTTTGGCACCAACTTCAAAAAGTAATTCATTACTTTTTATATGTATATATTCATAAAATAAATCATAAATATGTCAATTCATCTCTTGTAAAATAATATTATCTCTAAAATCTATGTTTGGTGGATATTAAATTATACATATTAAATTTACCCGTTTTTTATGCCGGTACCTGATATCCGATGTGTGCTTATTGGATAACGTTTTGTCATTAGAGAATTTTAAAGAATTATTTAATTCTTTTTAGCGCTTTTTTGAAGTCGGTTGATATTTTTTTCTTAAAAAGCTTATTTATTTCCTACTTTTTAGTTATGCATACCGTAATACATAATTATGTGTACTGGCACACGATAGCTCTTTGCAATGCATTACTAATGTACGCACTTTGCTAAGTTCTGATGTATTCAGTTCACTTGTCACTGTTTGATTGTCAACTTTTCTGAAATCACTTACAATATCGGTTAGTATCGTTGTGAATCTTAAGAATTTCTTTGTATGGTAACTTCTCCAGACAAGATCTGCCACTTCGAAAAGCTACCGCATTTATGAAATCTTAGTCTGCATCGAATCCTACGGTCATCGAAAGTGGGTATCAAAAGGTGACAATCCATCAAGTAAAGTGTCCTTACACATAAGAGCGCGACATAGTGCTTCCATATATGAGCACGCAGCAAAATGACTTCATATATTAATGTATAGTAATATGCTTTTCTAGTGCAGTCAGTCAAAAGTACTCCCCCTTCACTCAGAAAAAGGAAAAAGAAAGATTTTAGCAAAAATCGCACTATTCTTCAATCGATAAACAGCAACAATCTAATACCTATACAGGCAGTAATGGCATCAGAAATGAGCAGTGGCGATTCGACGAGGAATCTGAAACTCATAACCAATACCTGGCTGCCTCTATAAGAGAGTGACAGCATTTGATTCCCAAATATTTCTTTTACAGATGCTTTTGTCCCAACTACACTGTTAAAAATTTGAAACTTTTGCTGTACACTGTTAAAAATCTGCTGCATTTTTTTGCTACGCACTCCAGCGCTTGCATAGAAAACAGTTACTTGACTGTATTAAGGAGCATTCTCATAGGTCGCAGTAGAGACATTATATACAAGCGGCGGAGTGCGTTGCAACAAAATGCAGCAGATTTTTAACAGTGTATCATCACTTCACCGCTTATATAGAAAACGGTTAGTTAAATGCATTATGAAGGATTCTCATTGATAAAAATAAAGATATTCTATAAAAGCGATGGAGTGACGATGCAGCAAACGTTGCAAATTTTTAACAGTGCATTGCATTGCTAGGCATTTTTTATTATGGAATTTGATGATGATTTCCTGAAAGAATTCGATTGTACTCGTATGAGAAGTTAACAAGATTGACGAAAATTGCCCGCTCAACAAGATGTTTGGTGACTCGTTTTTGTCCAGAATCGTTTCAACCAATTATATACTGTGCTACATGTGTCGTCATATTCATATCAAGGAATCCTACACTGTAAAAAATTTGACACTTTTGCTATATCATCACTGTATTGCTTTTATAGAAAACGATTACTTCACCCAATTACGAAGCATTCTCATGGGTCAAAGGAGAGATATTCTACAAAAGCAGGGGAGTGACGATGCAGCAAAAGGGTAACATTTTTTACAGTGACACTGTAATCGGAATGAGCGGTGGCGTATTCGATGAGGAATCTGAAACTCATTACCTATACCTGGCTGCCTCTATAAGAGAGTGACAGCATTTGATTTCCAAATATTTCTTTTACAGACGCTTTTGTCCTAATTACACTACAAAAACTTTGAGCCTTTTGCTGCATCACCAGTCCACCGCTTTTATAGAAAACGATTACTTTACTGTGTTATGGAGCATTCTCATTGGTCATAAAAGACATATTCTATAAAAGCTGTGGTGTGACGCTGCATCAAATGGGTTAAATTTTTAACAATGTATCATGGAGCGTTCTCATAGGTCAAAGGAGAGATATTCTATAAAAGCGAGGGAGTGACGATACAACAAAAGGATCAAAATTTTTACAGTGTACACTGTAAAAAATTTGGCCCTTTTGCTACATCGTCAATCCACCGCTTTTATAGAAAACGATTACTTCAGCTTATCGTGGAGAATTCTCATGGGTCAAGAGCGAGATATTCTATAAAAACAGGGGAGTGATTATGCAGCAAAAGGGTCAATTTTTTTACAGTGTACACTGTTAATAAATGTAAACCTTGTCCAGTTAGGATTTCACACTTTGAAAAGATAGTGTGTCTATGTAAGTGTAACTTAAAAACATGAAAAATGAACGTTTCTAATTGGTCGATTGCTTCGAAAAGATATTGAATTTTAATGTTTTAATTTTTTTAAAAGTTCTAATCAACAGATTTTTATGAAATTTGAATGGGACCACATGGGCCCCATACGCTTTCAAACAAAAAAAGAATTATCAAAATCGGTTCATATTTACGAAAGTTATGCGTGAACAACAAATACATACAGGTCGAAATCATAACCTCCTCTTTGAAGTCGGTTAATAAAAAGAATGTGTACGAATTTAATGAAAGTTTATTACTATTATTATTTTATCCTCGATTACAAATCATTTTTCAACATTTTATCAGAAATGTTCGATTTATAAACAAAATTTCATTAAATAAATTTTGTTTAAGTATTGGGGTGGTTGACTTATACACGAGTATATTCGGTCTCTAAATTCTTCATCATTAAATGAAATAAACAAAACTTTAATATAACAGCGATTATTTATTAGAGGAAGATATATACATTGAAGGCAATAAAAAAGAGCAAATTTAGGAACCAGATTTCAGTCATGATCTGAGACAATAAAGGGTATAAAATACAGCGAAATGCGTGCATTGCATTAGTAAGAAGTAATAAAAATAAGGGCATCGAAAATAAGTGGAAAAATCGATCACTCCAAAAAATAAGTCTTTAACTGATGGCTGTTGTTGAATTAATGGAGCTCTACATGTAGGACATAGTTCACTAAATGCTAATGAGGTCCGGATACAGGCTGTGTGGAATCGATGCCCACAGTGAGTTGCAATGCTGTCTGCCATTTCTATGTCATCTAGACAGATCGGGCATAGGTCGTCGCTTTCGTGAGTGTCAGATGTTGCTTGATTGTTGGCACCCGATTCGAGTCCAAGTCCACTCGTGCGCTCTGCTATATCCATCTCTTGTCTCTCAAAAAATGTGTACAAATCTGCAAAAAGAATTTAAAAGTATTTCAAAAATCGAAGAAAGAAAAGTATAGGAGGGCTTTACAACCGTATTAGACCAAGTCCATTTTGGAAAAGAAAAATGAATAAAAAGTTCTTGTCAATTTAGAAGTTGCTTCAAATTTGATTTACTATTTACTCCCACAGTGAACCAAGTCTGTCTTCACATATTTTCTCTTATCGTCTTCAGACCTCAGGGCTCATTTCTGTACTTTTTAAAATTTCAGTTATGGATTTATATTAACAAACTGATAACTAAGAAAGATTGAACGGTAAAAATTATTATTATTATTATTTTATATACATAAAATTGGATAATAAATAATGACGCAAAAAGCACATTTTTTGACAAATTTTCATTATAAAAACATTGAAAATCATATAATAAATATACATTTAATAATTTTTTTATTACATTTTTATGAAATAGATATATGTTGCTGAGGTTTACTACAAGTTACTTCCTGTATAATAGAAAGCAGATGGTTTTTACAGGGACACACAAAATATTTAGGCTACTATACTGTATCCGAAGTACTGTATAATATTACACCAAGTTCTGAGTATTTATAAAAACTTCGCTTCAGTACGAAATCACCTATTACACTACACTTGAGGTGCAATTTCCGATTTCTTGATAACAGAATTCTGTAACTCTATAAATGGTACATTAACGCACACTAAAATAATTTATTTTCCCATTTTTATGCATTTCTGCTGCAAGTCTAACTCGTAGCTTGCTAAAAAAGCGCTATAAGGAACAAATTGGTATTTTGTTTACTTCTGTTGTCATTATTCACACAAATTTCTCTTTCTTTAATATTATTTATACGCGTAAAAATATTTTAAAGATGTACATCCTATAGGATACGTCAGGTCTGAAATAGATGTGGAGCATCTGTTTACAAACTTGGCTCACAATGAGTTCAAATAAAACAGATTTTCATTTTATGCAACTTCTAAATGGACTACAAGATTTCTTTTCAAAATGGACTTGGCTAATGGCTGTGAGCTCCTCATGTACCTACACCACAAGAAAAGAAAAGGAAAAAAAATCTGTAGATAATCTATAGGTGATTGGCCCAGAAATCTGTAGAAAATCTGTCGGAATTTGGCCTATTCTGCAGATATTTTTAAGAATATCTTAGAACATTCTGCAGATATTTTTAAAATAAAGCTAAATTTACAAAATTTCTTCTGATTTCTGTAAAATGTCTCAAGAAACTGGATATTTCTTCAGATAATCTTAAGATTTTTTTTAGTGGGGTAACATTAATAGTAGAGATATTAGAGTTTACGATTTTCAACTTTAAAATTATCGCTGTCCGGATATGTCTGAATCCGGGACTGCAATGCAAATTCGCAATCACTCAACGTCGCAACGCGTTTCTCGCCAACCTCCGTAGCCAAGCGCTTTGGGAGAAATTGAGCTTCGAAGCGCATGCAAATCTAAAGCTGCTTCGACTTTCGAAATTTCGTCCATTTGATCGCTTACTCTTGTTTATAGAATACTTGCAAAAAAATGAGTGCGAATTAATAAATTCTTATTTCATTACATATTTATTATGAATGCTCTATAAGTCTGACCTTCCTTTCTCGAAGCTGAAGTATTTATTTATGAAGTTTGTATACGTACCACATGCTGCCATCTACTATTGTACACTAACAATCATCACCTGAATTATGCATTTGCTGAATATATACAGTGTCTCACATAAGTGATGGGACATTTGTGCTTTACAAAAGGAAACTAATCAAATAAATTAAAAAAAATGTACACATTTTTTTTTTTTTGTGGGTGTGTTTCATACTTAAATTTAGTAAAGATTATTACATAACATACATTTTGTCAAAATATTAAAATATTGATTTAATAAAAATACAAATGTTTAGAACGGAGCAAAAGATAGCTCACATAAGTGATGGGACACCATTATATATGCAACAAAAATCGTCTGAAATAAGCAATAAAAATATTTTTTGGGGTTTTATTTTTACTTAAAAGCAATTGGCAATAATTTATAAAATCGTCTGCAGTATTTCTCTCCAGTTTATTTTGAAATTTTTGTGTTTTTTAGCTTGTAGCCATGAATACTAAACGAAAAGAAACTTCGCCTGAAATTCGAAAATTAGTTATTAATTTGCATATTGAACGTGGAAAATCTATTAGAAAAACTGCTGAAACAGTTAACTTGAGTCGTTCAACAGTTTTCAATATCATTAAACGATATAAAAAGAATCATATGATTCAGGATAAAAGAAGACTTGGCCGACCATCAAAGCTATCCAATGGAATAAAGCGAATTATCGTTCGAAATATTAAAAAAAAATCCAAGAAATAGTGCTTCAAAAGTTGCTGCTGATTTACAAGCATTATATGCAGGGTTCGTTGATTTAAATCAGCTTGATTTTAATCATGATTTAAATCACGATTTAAATCAACTGATTTTTTTTAAAAAATCATTGATTTAAATCAGTTTTTCTATTAAGTTATTTTTTTAATAAATTTCAGATGAAACAAACATAATAATGTGCTTTAATATAATTTAGTTTTATATACCATATATAATCAAACAACTTTCAGAAAGATAAAGCTTAAGCTTAGTAAAAAAGTAAAATAAATGTAAAGTTTAGAAAAAAAAATGCTTTCAAATTTCATTTGAATCAAATTATAAAATAATCTTGCAACAGTAAAGAAATCTAAACAGAAATATACTAAATATTTGAATATTTACTCATTAGTATTTAGAAAAACTTTTGCAAGTTGAGGTAAAATAAAATTGTATAATGACTTTATGTGCTGTACTTTGGTGAAGCCTGCTATATAAGGATTTGAGCAAAATCTGAATCAGCAATTGATATATTTATTTAATTTAATATAATTGATCTCAGCCCTTTAGAATGGTGGAAGGTATTTTTGTTACAGTTATCGTAAAAGCTCATACTAAAAAGAGAATGATCAACTAGCTTTTTACTGCAATAGATTTATCTGCTTCAATTGAACAAATGTTTTTTGCCTTTGGTTTGATACTTTCAGAAATTAGATATCAACAGATAAAACTGTTAAACCGCTGCCATTGAAATGCTAAAGGCCAGAGGACACAAATTGTGAGGTATTCACTAATTGACTTACTTCTCAATTATGTTGGAATTCACACTAGAAAATTTTGAATAACAATTTACTTTTATTTTATTTGTGGAATATCAATCATCGTATAAAACACTGAACATATTGATTAACTTATGATTAATTACTTCTTAAACTTAAACATACACATGAGAATTTGGAATCCCCCAATAAAAAAATATCCAGATGCGGCAACACTGTAGCATTCCTTCTCTGGCTGAATTTTTATTTAGGGATTCCAAGTTCTTATTAGTGAGTTTAAATAGTTATTGTTTTATACGATGATAAATATTCCACAAGTAAAATAAAATCGCTACTCAAAATTTTCTTGTGTAAATTCCAACACTACTGAGAAGTCAGTCAATTAGTGATGACATCTCAATTTCTTCCTCTGGCCTTAAGTATTTTGATGGCAGCACTTGAACTCATTTTTCTCAGTCAACACTTAAAAAAAAAAAAAAAAAAAAAAAAAAAAAAAAAAAAAAAAGTTAAAAACTTCCAATTTTGTTTAAATTTTTTATGTGTTGCAGATGTTTTTTATTTTAATTAAAATATTGAAGGTTGAATTAATTTTTGACATCTGATTTGTAGTTTTTCATGCAATCATGTAATCAAGATTTTTTTCATAACCTAAAATTTTACCTTGAAATAATATGAATCATTTATGTAAATTGTGTAATATTAGTAATAGATAATACTTATAATATGCATGTCTATGTATTAAACTTTAAGTTATTTCAATTAAACAAAAAGTCATAAAAAAATAATAATGTGTGGCAATTTTTAAAAAAATCAAAAAAATCTGATTTAAATCAAAAAAATCCGATTTAAATCAAAAAAATCCGATTGTTTTGATTTTTATTAAAAAAATCAAAAAAATCACGAACCCTGATTATATGGAATAATTGTTAATCCTGAGACTATTAGAAGGGTAATTCGATCTGCTGGATATCACGGTAGAGTAGCCAGGAAAAAATTCGTCGTAAGTGAAAAGAATAGAAAACTCAGACTAGCTTTCGCAAAATCCAACATAAATAAGAATTCTGATTACTGGAATAAAGTTATATTTGCTGATGAGAGTAAATTTAATATATTTGGTTCTGACGGTAGAATCTTGGTGTGGAAAAAACCCAGGGAAGAATTTCGCAAACAGAACTTGGTACCAACAGTAAAACATGGTGTGGAGGAGTTATGGTATGGGGGTGTATGTCGTCCGCTGGAGTTGGTAATCTTGTTTTTATTGACAGTATAATGGATCAGTACAAGTATATTGATATTTTAAAGCAAAATTTGAAATCTTCAGCACGAAAATTGAACCTTCATAACGATTTTAAATTCTACCAGGACAATGACCCCAAGCACACTGCTCTGAACGCTAGACTCTGACTGCTATATAACTGTCCTGAAATAATAAAAACACTACCACAATCTCCAGACTTAAATCCCATAGAGAATACTTGGCAAGAATTTGAATCAAGAATTCGCAAACACACCATTTCTTCAAAACAACAACTAAAATCGGTGCTTCAAGAAGAATGGGGTAAAATCACTCCAGAAATCACAAAAAATTAGTCGAATCCATCCCAAAAAGATTAAATCATGTTTTAAAAGTAAAAGGAAATACAACAAAATATTAAAACCTTTTAAAAAGTTAAATATTTGATGGAAAAGTAAGTGTCCCATCACTTATGTGAGCCATTTTTTGCTCCGTTTTGAACAATTGTATTTTTACTAAATTAATATTTTGACAAAATGTATGTTATGTAATAATTGTTACTAACTTTAAATATGAAACACACCCAAAAATTTTTTGCACATGTTTGTTTATTTATTTTATTGCAGTTTCTTTTTATAAAGCACAAGTGTCCCATCACTTTTGTGAGACACTGTATATAATATATATATAATATATATATATATATAATCAACGGAATACTTTTAAAACGTTCGTAAAATATATAATGAGCATTTCATATATTTGGCGGTTTATCACCGGTTGGCAACGAAATAAAACTTCGAAAAATATTTTTTTATGTCAAGTATTTAAAAAAAAAAAATCGTTTCAATATCAAAATAAAGTCTAAATGAGCGCTGTCGATTCAACTTTGTTGCTATGGGAACAAAAACTTCCCCGATATTGGAACGTATTACTGTAGCATTCTTCATCTGGTCTTTATTTTGGAATACACTTAAATATATGAAAACATTTTTTTTACAAATGAAATTATTTTTACAGTGATGAAATTAAATAGCAGCACCAACAAGCAACATAAATATGTACTACAAAAAAAAAAAAGTATTAAATTCCTTAATTTTTTTAAATTAAAATTCATAAATACCATTTACACACATTTTAAAACTTAAAGAGTATCTTTACTTGCCAGAGAGATTATTCTTTTTGGTCGAAAATGCTGGAACATTTGTATACTATCATTTCATTTGTACAACTCAAATTTACTTTTGACCTACAAAAACAATAAATCGCCAGTCCCATTTCATCAAACTACTGAATCATGTCAAGACTATCTGTATGTAGTTGTGTACAATAGCACCATCTTTTGGAGCTGTTTTGAAACTTCCTGTAATGACCCTATGAGCTGTAGAGGGGGTGTATCAATGTGCCCCAGTTCCCTCTACATTATTTCTTTAAATTTATTTTTAAGCGAAAATATAATTTTTTCCGAATATTAATTTAGCCGAAATATTAATTTTTAAAATAAATATATATTTTTTAAAAATATCGAGAAAAAATATTTTTGTTTACATTATTACTTTAAATTTGTCTTTAACCCTTTATCTACGAAATATGAATTCATGAAAATTTTACATTCTAAAGCATTTTACGCAAATTATTTCAACTAAATTAAACTATTTACATAATCATTTAATAAATTTTTTTGTAGGATTTTATAAGGATTGAAGGATTTAGAAGGATTCATTAAATTTGAATTTACAGGGATTTTGTGCAATTTTTTATAACCCCACTCAAATCTTTTATTTTAGATTGTTTTCTTAGTATTTTGTAGAATTTTGAAATGCACAAATAGGATGTTATTACAATATAAACGTAGAAATATTTCCGCATTGAAAAAATCCTCATCCCCTTCCCTCAGCGCCAAGAAAGCTGAAAAAGATACAAAGGCAAAATAAATCATCCTTTTAAAAATATTTTTGTTCTGTGTAACCCATAATGCTTTTGGAACAAGATAAAGTAATGTAACTGTAATTCATTCTAAACAGTATTATAACTAACTGACATATTAAAAGAATTTTATAATAGGTAATTTTAATGGTATTTATAAGTACCGTCGATAGATAAAGGGTTAAGCTGAAATAATAATAATATATATTTTTTAAATGTTAATCTATTTATAAAGTTCTTACTAAACTAGGATAATAGTAATAATAATAATAATGGTCGTTTTTTAAAATGAGAAAAGGGCTGCAAAAGAATAACCCGAATCACAATTCTTATTACGTCCCACTCCGTTTAACAAGTAAAATTGTAAAAATTCTATTTTTGTACGACCCAAACGTATATTGAGTTACATACTTTGAATTTTAGGAGTTTTATGGTACCAAGAAAGCAATTTTTGCAATCCTGCTGATTGTCAGAAAACGTTCATTCCATAAATTAAAAGTATCCTAACTCAGCAAGTTTGTCCATGCAAAACTTCTTTATTTTGTCTTAGAGCGTTGAGAAAATTACACTAAATATAACTTATCGAGTTTAAGAGCCGTATAAAAACTTAAATTTCTTAATTCTTACAAAACTATTTTAACATAAGTGAATTTTAATACAATGAGAAGAACAACTTTTAACGCTTTTGTTAATTTTTAATCTTTAACCATCATTTTTTCAAAACAGAAAATTTTCTGTAATTCAATCGCGAAAATGCTATATGATTACATAAGGTAATCTTTAGAATTAAAAATAACTGGTGAGAATAATGAAGGATTCCGAACACGTTAAGGGGGGTATTCGAAAAAGAAAAAAAAATTTCCAACCTCAACAGCAAATTTTCTGACACATTTTCAGACTTATTGTTAACAGTAAACGCATGAAATTTGCTGAGTTGATTTTAGATGAGATGTATAAGAGGCCGTGTGATTTATTTTTAGCTCAATCAATTAAAATTTAATTTAGAGATAATTATTTTCTCAGCATGACCTTTTTTGCGTTTCTTGATCTCCTATTTCAAAAAATTCGCTTCAAAACGCCCACTTTGACAGTATTTTTTGTAAAATTTTTTGCATTAAAAAAATGACAAGTACGGCATAGTATGCATTTTCTAAGAGAATTTGCCAGTTTGATGCGTTTGAGTGCAAAAATGAATTTAAAAATAAATCGGGAAATAATCAGTCTGGGTTTGAATACACCTTTAAATGTCACGGATACCGGTTGCTCATCTTCAAGAAATTAAAGCTTATACTGGCGACTTTAACTATGCATCTAAAATGAATAGTTCAGGAATTGGCTATAAGACAACGGTAAGAGGGGACTCCCTGTATATTTATACACATTTATTTACTTATGTATTTGAATACATTTAAAAAAGTTAAGAAATACAACTTACCACTGCCATATTGTACAGAAGAACGATAACCAGAACTTCTCTACCTCCTTTTTTCCTGTTATCGCATCGAACGTTATCGATAAAAAAATACTACGAACAATGCGGCACTCTGAATTTTTTGGCCTTTTACCTTGAGATTATCGACAGACAAAGAAAAAAAAACTGAAAAAACAAGTTGGTGCATAAATACTGATGCAGGTAAATTCTGATTACTCCAGCAATAACTACAGCAATACAAATTTTGTGACTTTTTTCTTTTTTTAACCCACCCACCTACTTCCTATGTAACAGATTGCAATACTCAAATGATACACACACCTGTTGAGGTATAAATCGTTAAAATATGTTTAAAAATCTGTAACATATTTGCAGACAAAAATCGTCATTGTAGAAATAATCACTCGAATTTATTTCTTTGAAATTTTGGGGTTAAAAATTAACGTAAACGAATCTGAAAAGCAGACATAGAATTATTGTCATTATCATCTAAACTAAACTCTTTAAAAACATTACAACATGGCCAACTAGATATATAACGGCCTGCGCATTTCGCTAATAAACGCCGAAAAAGTGAAGCTGGATTTAGCTCCAAACCCTGAACCATTTCATTGGACCACGTGGGGCAAACCCTGCCCAAATTAGCATTGAATAAGCTGATTTCTGTTCTGTGCACATGGTCATTGTTTTGATTCAGGGTTTGCACGATTGGTCAGAATAACTTGGACAGGGTATCAGAGTCCTCTGGCGGGAGACTTCATACATTAATCTCAAATAAATGGGCCGTATAGATCTAGATGGCAATGCAATGCAATCAAGGGTGGATCATTGCCGACAGTGCCCATCAATTTTGTTAGACCCTGGGCCCCGAGGTGCTATGCACTATATGTCTCGGCCATGTGGTCAGCCAAACGCACGACCCTCATTAGGCTGACCCTAGTCGGGGTTTAGTTTCCAAGCAAGCTTGGTACTCATTTTATCGACCCCGAAGGGCTGAAAGGCTGAGTGTACTGTGTCCAGTTGGGAGTCGAGCTCACGACCTGCGGTGCCGCAGTCAGATGCTCTGACCACTACGCCACTGGGCTTCATTATCATTTACTTACTTCTTTAATATATGAAAAAAGATAAAAATTTTAGTTTGCATTTAGTAAAACTTTGCATACATTAGATTCAAAGTAATGATATAAAACACTAAAAATAAATGCATTCTGTAATACTGTAAATAATTCTGCAATAATAATGTTTGTAGACAAAAATCGCCATTATATGAATAATAGCTAGAATTTATTTATTTCAAATTTTGAAAATAAATGTGGAGGAGAGTGTTGTACCTTGGAAGTTTTCACATTTAAATTTTTACTTTTAGAACTAAATTCAGAAGAATTAGTCAGATTTAAAATTGAAAGGCAACATTTCAATACACTAACATATTTCTTTGTAATATATTTTTAGAAATTCAGACAATTTGAAAATAAAAAATTGCCACCCATTTAATGCAGAGAAAGTAAACTGCCCCAAGGTGCAACAGGATGTTGTATCTTGGGACCCAGCGCCTTGTTGTACCCAGCGCCACATGCTGGATGATTTTCACCAAAAACTAATCAGGATCTATTTTTTTATCAGGTACTAACTGAATCTGAGATTTGAAGAAAATCCATGCATTAGTTCTTGGGATACATTTATTGCGAAAGCGTGATAAATGCTATTGCTGAAAATCGTGAAAAGTGAGCTGTCTGTCGGGCGATTTACACCAAAAACTAAACAACACTGATCTATTTCAGGGACTAATTGAATCTGAAGTTTTAGAAAATTTCGTACATTAGTTCTTAAGTTTCTTGTTCGCGATTTCTCAAAATTTAATTTTCTCGATAAAGAGAATTTCAAACCCACGTCTTCAATTATTTTAACCAATCAAGAAGTTTCAAATAAAGACAAGCGACCTTTCAGAAAAGGCTGTCAAATTTAAGGTTTAAAGCGAATTTGCGGACGTGGTGTGCTGAGAAAAATAATCATAAAATGATAGTCGTTTAAAACTGAAGGTAATATATTTATCGTAGAAAGAAAAACGGCTACTACTTGGTTATTCCGCCGGCCAATTTCGCCAAACTATTAGCCAAATTGTACAAATTATCAAATTTTTCGTTTAAGAAAACGAAAAATCAAAGAAGTAGAACAATAATAAAAGTAAGAAATGAAAAGTCGAATTAAAAGTCACTTGATGACGTAATAAATATGTATATAGTAATATTGTGCTTAATATCCAGTGAATGTGATATTTACGGTCATCTGTTACTGGCATTTAATCTTGCAGTTTGGCGGTAGATTTTTTCTCGACGGGATAACCAAGTAGTACCGAAAAAAGTTATTCAACTTACCCTAGGAGGTCATTTATTTATTCATCTTGAACTGTATGCTTGATAGAGCGGGCGGCGGTGACACAAATGACTATGTCATCGAGTTACGGGATGAAATCATGATGTAAGACAAGATTATTAGGTGTAGATTGAGGAATGACTGGTCTGTCTCGGCATTTCTTGGTACGATATGATTAACGGCGGGCACCAACTCGCCATTTTGGCGTCACCTTCACGTCATCGAGTTACGGGATGAAATTGGTGCCAAATTAAAGGTAAAATAAAGTATTTCAAGAATATTTCGGTCTGCCTGCGCATATCCTGGTACAAACCCTCGACAGACTGAAATTTATAACAAAAAGTGACGTTATAACGTAAAATTCAATATGAATACGTCATCGAGTTACGGGATGAAATCATGATGTAGGACAAGATTATTAGGTGTAGATTGAGGAATGACTGGTCTGCCTCGGCATTTCTTGGTACGATATGATTAACGGCGGGCACCAACTCGCCATTTTGGCGTCACTTTCACGTCATCAAACTACGGGATGAAATTGGTGCCAAATTAAAGGTAAAATAATGTATATTAAGAATATTTCGGTCTGCCTGCGCATATCCTGGCACAAACCCTGGGCAGACTGAAATTTATAACAAAAAATGACGTTATAACGTAAAATTCAGATGACTACGTCATCGAGTTACGGGATGAAATATGCTGAATCAGTCGTTTTCTCGCTTACTAAAAAGAATCTTTTCCTAAACCATCAAATCAGCGTGAAATTCCATTGCGAGAGTCGTAATGTAAAATATGTCTTTAGATTTTTTATTGTACATTGTGAAGCATAATTTGTTATAAATTTCAGTCCGCTGAAGTTTTGTGCCAGGATATGCCCAGATAGACCGAAATATTCTTAAAATACTTTATTTTACTTTTAATTTGGAACCAATTTCATCCCGCAACTCGATGACGTGAAAGTGACGCCAAATGGCGCGTTGGCGCTCGCTGTTACTCATATCGTACCAAGAAATGCCGAAGCAGAACAGTCATTCCTTATTCTACACCTAATAATCTTGTCCCACATCATGATTTCATCCCGTAACTCGATGACGTAGTCATATTGAATTTTACGTTATAACGTCATTTTTTGTTATAAATTTCAGTCTGCCGAGGGTTTGTACCAGGATATGCGCAGACAGACCGAAATATATTTAAAATACTTTATTTTACTTTTAATTTGCCACAAATTTCATCCCGTAACTCGATGACGTGAAAGTGACGCCAAAATGGCGAGTTGGCGCCCTCTGTTATTCATGTCGTACCAAGAAATGCCGAGGCAGACCAGTCATTCCTTAATCTACACCTAATAATCTTGTCCTACATCATGATTTCATCCCGTAACTCGATGACGTAGTCATATTGAATTTTACGTTATAACGTCATTTTTTGTTATAAATTTCAGTCTGCCGAGGGTTTGTACCAGGATATGCGCAGGCAGACCGAAATATTCTTGAAATACTTTATTTTACCTTTAATTTGGCACCAATTTCATCCCGTAACTGGATGACGTGAAAGTGACGCCAAAATGGCGAGTTGGCCCCGCTGTTACTCATATCGTACTAAGAAATGACGAGGCAGACCAGTCATTCCTTAATCTACACCTAATAATCTTGTCCTACATCATGATTTCATCCCGTAACTCGATGACGTAGTCATTCGTGTCGCCGCCACCCGGTCTATGACGGCGAAGCCGAATATGGAATATTAGCGGACTGCATGCCCAATAAAGTGGCGATTTTATGCCTGAAATGATTCGGTTATTTTATTTCAACAGTTTTTTTTTAAAACAAACAACAATTAAAGCAATAAGTAGACTGTTATCCTATCAAAAACATGAATGTGAAAGAATGCCAAGTTCGTTAAATGTTTTGCTAATAAAATAAGTGAGATCTAACTGCAAACCAAGTTCTTTCGGAGCTCCTTAAATCATAACTCCTGTCATGAATAATATTATTCAATTGCTTAAAATGATTTGTTATGTTACTTGTTATTCAACTGAGCGACTTAGCAAGTTTTCTCTTATTCAATTTTTTTCTATTTAGTTGATCAGAAATTAAAGTTGATCCCTTCCTTAATTTATCAGTACCTTAACTTCAATATACTTATTCAAACACTCGATTGACTAGATCTTTGCCAATCAGATTCTAGATTAAATTGTACTCCGACTCAAAGATTAAAGTTCGTAGCTGAAAACTTGCCAAGTCGCTCTATGGAATAACAAGTAACATAACAAATCATTTTAAGCAATTGAATAATATTATTCATGACAGGAGTTATGATTTAAGGAGCTCCGAAAGAACTTGGTTTGCAGTTAGATCTCACTTCTTTTATTAGCAAAACATTTAACGAACTTGGCATTCTTTCACATTCATGTTTTTGATAGGATATCATTATTTTTTGTCAAATCACTTCTTTTATGAGCGAAACCTTTAACGAACTTGGCAATTTTTCACATTCATGTTTTTGATAGGATATCATTATTTTTTGTCAAATAAGTAGGTTTTGAAATAAATAGGTTAAATTAGTTAAATTTGTTTTATTTAATATTAATTAATTTTTCAGCTTTTTCCTGCAATTATTCACTGTTTTTTCCAGTCAGATTTAAAAATTTAACATTAGGACTGCTTATGTTCCTTTAAATTCCACTAATAAGGATGTTTCTTTTACGTGATTGGGCACTACTTGATTATTTCGTCGACCAAAAACGTTTGTAGCCAACTTGGCGAAATATCGCTATATTGACGACAAAAATTACGCACCAAATGTTATACTAACATGGCACTATTTCTGATATTTTGCCAAATTCCCATAGATTCCCATTGTAATCTGGTAATTTATCCAATAATTTTGTTAGAGCAAGGACTGTCGCCATCATTTTGGCTTTTTTTTTCTTTTAATCGGTTCACTAACTACCCAAGATTGCTTATATATTGCTATTTAGAAAGTTTTTAGAACGCTTTTCGCGCATTTTTACCCCTTTTAAATTTTGTATTTGTTAACAAATGTTCTTAGTGATCATTTATATCTTATAATTAATGAACATGCCAAATTTTATGTTTTTAAGCCCTTAACATACAGACATCGCATTTTTAGAACGCTTTTTGCTCTTTTACCCCCTTTGGATTAGTGGAATCGACATAAGATATAGCCTATATTAGAGCAAGGACTATCACTATCATTTTGATATCATTACTTTTAAGATCGGTTTGTTGTTTGCTGAAATTGCTTAAAAATCCCAATTTAGAACATTTTTAGAACGTTTTTCGCACATTTTCACTCCTTTTGAATTCCGTATTCTTTATCAAATGCCCTTAGAGATCATTTATATCTTATAAATAATTAACATGCCAAATTTTATAGTTGTAGGTCCTTCAGTAACACAAAAGTTGCATTTTTAGAATGTTTTTTGCTTCTTCACCCTCTTTTGGTTAATGGTATAAGCATAAAATATAGCCTATGGTTGAACCGGGGCGAATACCATCATTTTGGAATCATTAATTTTGAAATCGGTTCGGTGGTTTCAAAGATTAGCGCCGATACTCGCCAAAAGTGTCGCCAACTTAGCACTATTTCTAATATTATGGGAAATTCTCATAAACTCTAAAATGCCAAACGTTATGGTTCCAGTCCAGTCCCTTAATATACAGACATCGCATTTTTAGAATGTTTTTTGCTCTTTTACCTCCTTTGAGTTAGTGTAATCGACGTAAGATATATCCTATGTTGTAGCAAAGACTGTCATTATCATTTTGATATCATTACTTTTAAGATCGGTTTGTTGGTTGCTGAGATTGTTTTAAAATTGGCATTTCGAACTTTTTTAGAACGCTCTTCACGGATTTTCCCCCATTTAAATTTGATATTTTTTAGCAAATATCATTAGTGATCATTTATATCTTATAAATAATTAACATGCCAAATTTTGTGCTTCTAGGCCCTTAAGTAAAACAAAAATCACATTTTTAGAATGTTTTTCGCTTCTGAACCCTCTTTTGGTTAGTGGCACAGACATAAGATATAGTCTATGTTTGAACCGGGGCGAATACCATCAATTTGGTACCATTACTTTTGAAATCGGTTCGGTAGTTTCAGAGATTAGCCCTGATACTCGCCAAAAGTGACGCCAACTTGGCACTATTTCTAGTATTTTGTGAAATTCTCATAAACTTCCATTGTAATCCAATAATTTATCATCTAACCAACCATTAATGTTTAATTAATGGTGATTTCTGATTTTTTCCTATTTATAGATCCAATAACCTATCTCCACACCAAATTTCAACTTCCTAAGTCACCCGGAAGTAGTCAAACATTTCTATGAGTGAGTGAGTGACTCAGTGAGTCAGTGAGTCAGTGGTAAAAACAGTGGTTTTCAGACGTCAATTTCTCGTGAACGGTAAAAGATTTTTTTTAAAAAATTTAGGATTCGGAAATTAGAAGATAGTCTTATACGACATAAAATATTGCAAGTGTGTAGATCAAATACAATTGAAGTTATTGAGGGGTCAAAAGTGGCTCGAAATGGTTCGGGTAATATAACCCACGGCCGGTGTGTCGCCTTTTACTTTGTGAACTTCGCTGACACACTGCCGTGTGTCTAGATAAATAATAAACACAATGAAAAATAAAAAGTACTACTAGGTTATCCCGTCAACCAAAAAATTATCGCCAATCAGTAAGATTAAATGCCAATAATAGATGATCGTGAATGTCACATTCAATGACATTAAATTTGATTCACGTGTTTAAAATGTCATCGGGGGATTTTTATTTCGATTTTTTAATTGAATTTTTATTAATATTCTACTAATTATTTGTTTTTTCGTTATTTAAAATAAAAACTATGTCAATATGTATAATTTGGCTATTAATTTGGCGATTTGTAAAATTTGGCGAAATTGGTCGACGGGATAACAGAGTAACAACAAATAAAATAATAAATATAAATATCACAATAATTACTAAATAATAACACTTAAAGGAATATTCAAAAACATTGGCGGGGGGGGGGGGGGGGGTAGGGGAATCGTGCCAACGTGATGTGAATATGAAATTTGTGCCAAGAGTTCTATGGAAAAATGCTGATATTGAAGAGCCTTTTTTGTGCTACAGAAAATAAAAAGTTAGAAATGTAGCTCATTATAATGCAAAAAATAAAAAATAAATTAAAAAAATACGGAAATTGTTTCAGTAGTTTCCGAATGAATATTTCCTTTCAGTAAACTGTTTTCTAAGATTTGACAGCCGCTGTTTCGCTCTTAACATGATGAGAAAAAAAATGGGATAAATCTTTACCTTTTTACTATCTTATCACCCTCGCAATTTTGTTGCCTAACTTTAACAACAATGCATTTCTTACGTTACTCAGTAATAAATTCTACAAATTAAATGTTTCTCAAATTATTGCACGTGCTTTTATTGTTAAAGAAAAAAAATTTTACTTCATATGGCAACATGTAGTTTTATTGTTGCAAACGATGTTTACCAAATTGCTTGCACGAGCTTCATTGTTGAAAAAAAAACTAGACATTACCCATTGTTGAAACAATAGATTAGAAAACAAATCGACAAATTTCTTATTCTTATAAAAAGTTTTTAAAAGTGTTGGTTGGATTTCTAATTGGTTTCAAACTACATTTTAAGAAAAAAAAATACAGTTATATAGAAGATATTTACTACTTTTATCAAGCATTTGAAGACTACATCTGCGAAGATCGACATGTTTTGGGACTTCGTCATCGCTTTCTGTGCCTCGTACATCTTCCTGTACGCCATCGGCATTGCGATGAATATGATTATCAGGCAGTTCATGATGAAGAACACAAGAACATTGAAAAAAGAAAAAAAAGAAGACATTTTTCGAAGAATGCCAGACAAAGAGGAGCTGATGCAGAAGTTTTTGAAATCCTGTTTAGAAGAAAAAGTTGAAGATGGAAAAGAAGAAGATACTGATGAAGCAGAGCATGTTGAAAATCCAACACAGCCAGTTACAGATGAAGAACAGCAAGTCGGAAATCAAGTCCGGCCTGGTACAGATGAAGAACAGGAAGTTGAAATTGAAGTGCAGCCTTGTACAGATGAAGAAAGGCAAGTTGAAAATGAAGACGAATGTAGTACAGAAGAAGAAAAAGCGCCCAAGAAGAAGAAAAGCTTCAAAAAGCGTTTCAAGAGTCTTTTTTGTTGTGTGTCTGGTATAAAGGACTGAAGATAATATTAACTGCGGGAGTTCATTTAATAAAGAACTAAATATCACATTTCATTGCGGCTTTTTATCCGGTTTTTGGCCTTAGGACAATTAAAAACCGATTTATTTGGGCTTTTTATGTGGTTTTTGGCCTCAGGCAATTAAAAACCAATTTTTTCGTTCAGGGATGTAAAAATCAAGGCACCAGTGGGCAGTCTTTCACCACTAAATTTTCATAGTTATTTTTCGTCTAAATTTTTTGCAAGAATGCTATAAAATTTAAGCAAAGAAAAGCTATAAAATTTACTGGTGACAATCTGTTCGCTGGGGCCTAGATTTTTACAACCCTGTATCCACTGCTTTTTATCCGGTTTTTGGCCTCAGGACAATTAAAAACCGATTTGTTTGGGCTTTTTATGTGGTTTTTGGCCTCAGGACAGTTAAAAACCAATTTCTTCGTTCAGGGATGTAAAAATCAAGGCACCAGCGGGAAGTCTTTCACCACTAAATTTTTATAGGTATTTTTCGTCTTAATTTTTTGCAAGAATGCTAATAAAATTTAAGCGAAGAAAAGCTATAAAATTTAGTGGTGACAATCTGTTCGCTGGGGCCTCGATTTTTACAACCCTGTATCCATTGCTTTTTATCCGGTTTTTGGCCTCAGGACAATTAAAAACCGATTTATTTGGGCTTTTTATGTGGTTTTTGGCCTCAGGACAATTAAAAACCAATTTTTTCGTTCAGGGATGTAAAAATCAAGGAACCAGCGGGAAATTTTTCACCACTAAATTTTTATAGGTATTTTTCGTCTTAATTTTTTGCAAGAATGCTAATAAAATTTAAGCGAAGAAAAGCTATAAAATTTAGTGGTGACAATCTGTTCGCTGGGGCCTAGATTGTTACAACCCTGTATCCACTGCTTTTTATCCGGTTTTTGGCCTCAGGACAATTAAAAACCGATTATTTATAGCTTTTTATACGGTTTTTGGCCTCAGGACAATTAAAAACCGATTCTCAATTGCCTTTTATCCGGTTTTTGGCCTCAGGACAATTAAAAACCGATTATTTATCGCTTTTTATACGGTTTTTGGCCTCAGGACAATTAAAAACCGATCCCATCCGATGTGACAGCACCTTGTCGGGGTGGATGGGCTTTTCACTAAGACTGTCACAACTGTTAAATAACCTCAAAATCATTTTTCCTTTGTCTTTCTTTTCTTTTCTTTTTTTTTCAAGTAAAAAGACACATATTTTATCACTTTAGGATTTCTAAATTGATTTCTCATCTTCTAACTTTAATTTAATAAATATGAAACTGTTGACTGATTAAAATTTAATTTTTAAACATACATATTGCACTTCTTATTTCTATTTCTTATGCTGATGGTTTATGGTATATGCTCCGACTGGTGTCCTTTACATCAGTTTTGAAACTGGCTAAACCATGTTCACACAAATTGAAACACGAATAACACAAGTTCTAATAGCTTGTCATTAACACGAAAATTTCATTTGACAAAGCGATTATTTTCAAATTCAAATACACATGAAATTTAACACGAAGAACAGGATGAAAATTGTTTATTTACTTTTAGTTTTATTTTTTATTAATGCCACAATTCTTTTTTGAAATTTTAATCAATTATATTAGAAAATACCGCGCGATAAATAAATAAAAAAAACTTTTAATTTTTCTGTTTAAATTTCACGTTTTGATAAAATTCCAATACCACTCTCGAGAAAAACTAAAATAATTTTGAATTTGGCAATGTTTTGATGATTATTTACAAAAATCTAACATGATATTTGATAAAAACACATAAATATTAACAGTTTTTACATTTTAAGCTATAACCTATGAGTACTTTGTGAATTTTAAAGCATTTCACACTTAAATTTCGCATGCATTCTACGTAACGGTCAATAATTAGCGATGAATGCACATTTATCAATTACTTCAAAAATGCCATAATAGCACTTGAAAAGTAAAAATTTGATTACTTAACCCTTTACAATGAAAAAAAAAACTTCCAGTTTCTCATGATTTTAAAGGAAATAAGCAGAATATTCGTGTATATGTATTTACAGTGGGAAATAAATGACCGTTATATAATTAAGTTTTTTCTTAATTCTGATAAAGAACTAGTGTACTTACAGTGAAATAAAACTGCATATTGCAACAGCACTGACTTACTTTGTGTGTATCAGGCTCCGGTTCGAAGAATTCAAATTTAAGAACATTTCGTAAAGTTCATAATCGGTTGATCTTCCGATCTAAAAAGTTCACAATCAATTCAAGGAAAAAAAATGGTGTATGTAGTTTGAATATTAGGGATTTAAGCATAAGCAGTAGCTTAAATAATACATTTTGTGTCGTATAAAAAAAAGTACTTGGTAAAGTTAAGAGAATGACAACTTTCTCATTATAATGGCTGTGCATTTAAAAACATACGGTACTACTTGATTATATGGTCAATTAATTTCGCCAAATGATGCAGATTGCAAAACTATTCACCAAATTATACAAATTTAAATGATTTTTATTCAAATAATGGGAAGTCAAACAAATTAGTGAAGCAAAAATACAAATATAAATGTCTAAATAAGGTAAGATGCATGTATATAAGGTGTTCAATGACAAGTGAATGTGACATTTACGATCATCCATTATTGGCACTTAATCTTATAATTTGGCGATAGTTTTTTGGTCGACGGGATAATCAAGTAGTATCAAATAAATTTTTGAAAAAGCACGGATGGCATCATTTCTTTTAGTTTGTTTCTCTTTGCACAGTTGCGTGAAAAATCTATGTTTTGGTCGAAATTTAGAACTTTTCCCCTACATATCCAGTATCATTATGCCGAAACGATATTAATGTTTTTGTAATTTTAAAGTAATTTGAATTTACATCTGTATTACTAAGTTATTGTTGTGGTTATTAACGCTTCTAAGAAGAAATTGATGACACAGATAAGTAAAACACCTCACTGTAGTCTTGCTCTACCGAAAACCGGAAATAAGGACAGATTTTGTGATTCAAGCTAGCGAGTAGGACAGAACAAATTATATTTACAACTCAAACATAAATTCTAATAAAAATTAGTCGGATGTGGCAATACCAAGATTTTCTTCTATCTCATCCACGTTAACACTTCAAAATTCATTATCATTGCCAAAATTAACAACTATTCCTATCATTGGAATTCTAATGATATGAAATTCCGTCCATTAGTTCTTGAGATATGGTTATCGCTAAAATGACGTAAATATGCAAAATGCACAATAGCAGCAGCCGTTGTCTGGTGCTTTACACCGAATTTGGTGCAACTTTTGCCAACATCTAACTGAATTTGAAGTTTGATAAAAGTGCGACCTGTTGGGGGACTTTCACCAAAATATAAAAAATACCAAATCATATTAAGAAATAACCGAATCTGAAGTTTTAAGAAAATCCGTGCATTATTTCTAGAGATAGACTCACTGCGGAACTCTAAAAAAAATGTACCATAGCACCCCCATGCGTTGACCGATTTACACCAAAAGGTAGAAATTGTCAATTAATATCAAGTTCTTCTAACTGAATATGAAGTTCGGTGAAAATCCGTGCGTTAGCTCTCTTAGATTGGGCTGTTGTGAAAATCTTGGAAAAAAAAAAAAGAAAGAAAGAAAGAAAAAAAGAAAGAAAGAAAGAAAATGCAGAAAAACAGATCAGATCGAGTATATATCAAGGTCTAACTCAGAGGCGGATTACCCATTAGGCTGAGTAGGCTGAAGCCTAGGGACCCAGAAGAAAACGGGGGCCCTGTGCTAAAATTTTCCTAATATAAAGAACAAGTAAATATTCTTTTACACTGGTCGGATATTAATATTTAATACAAAAGACAAAAGATGAGCGAAATTCTTTGTCGTAATCATTTACATTTTTATCATCAATGATTTATGAGTTAATGAAGCAAGTATGTGTTTTAATTTTTCCAGTATGTACCTCTTTGAAGGAGTAAAAGGGAGCCCTCAGAAAGACAATCCTAGGGGCCCGGGTGGTAGTTAATCCGCTTCTGGTCTAACTGAATTTAAAGTTTTGCAAAATCCCGTGAATTCGTTCTTCAGATAGAACACCACAAAATTTGTATCACACACAGACAGTCAGACATTTTGTAAAAACATATTTTTTGGAACCTCTGACCCCTATCTATAGCGTCAAAATCCGTCGAAAAGAGAAATTCGAAAATCTTCACGAATCCAATACTTTCTTACAAAGATAGAAAAAGAAAAAAAAAAATGTTAAACTTTCAAGGTATCCGAATAAATCCTGCCAATTTCCTGCATTTCCGTATGATAACAAATTTAGGTGTACATCAAAGAATTCTACTTGATTTTGATCTAAAATTTGCATGAGATGACACGTGACCTCCTCTCTAACTGGAAATCTGGATCCGCCTTTGACCAGAATGCAGGTTTTTCAGATGTTATAACGATTCTCGAGTTGACAATTTCGTGTTCAACAAACACATTAACCCTTTAACGTTCATTGGTTTCGCCACGAAACCACAAAATTTTAATTCCGATATGCAACACTGACACCGGTATATTTATCTAAAAATATCCCTTTTATTATGTATGTGAAAAATCATGCCTTTCTTATTTAGAAATATATTTGTTCTTAATTACCGGTGTCAATCATTTATTTCGACATCTTAGCAATGAAAATGCTATGATCGTTAAAGGGTTAAATTAACAACATTAACACTCAGAATAGCATTATTTTTTTCACTTTTGCATCTATAAATTCAGCAACGCAAATGGAAATGTTTTATTGAGAAGGGTTAGCGTCCGAAAATCCTATATATTCCGGTTTCAGAAAAAGGATTAAGATGTCAGTCTGTCCAGTGGCGCTAACTTTTGAAAAATATTGGGTAGGTTCAAAAATATTTTGGTAAAATGGTACGACCAATTTGTTCTTCTTTGAAGGGTTGACAGCTGATGAAAGAAAGATGAGAATTTTAAGTGAAGCTATCATGTTTGAATAAACTTTCAATTTTATTAAATAATATTTTCGTGTGTTTTTAGGTGCGTTCGTAATTATATAATACGTAGCAACTATAGTGGTCGTTCAGTCCGTCCGTCTGTCTGTCTGTCCGTCTGTCTGTCCGCATATAACAACGCAAAAACTACCCAGCCGAATCGTTTGAAATTTAAAATACATAATTATTACATAATTTTGTCGAGTCATTTCAAATTTTATGAGAATCGGATGGATAGATCAATTACAGGGACGATCAAAAGTATTCCATTACATTATGGTCAATGGAGAAAAAAGTTTCAAATGCATTTTAATCGTTTGAAATTTAAAATACGCAGTTATTACATAATTCTGTCGAGTTATTTCAAACTTTTTTATAATCGTGTGCATAGATCAATTACAGGGGCAATCAAAAGTATTCAATTACATTATGGTCAAAGGGGAAAAAGTTTCAAGTATATTCTATACGTCTGAAATTTAAAATACATAATTATTACATAATTTTTTCGAGTTATTTCAAATTTTATGAAAATAGGATGCATAGATCAATTACAGGGACAATCAAAAGTATTCCATTACATTACGGTGAATGGGAAAAAATGTTTCAAATGCATTTTAATTGTGTTACACTCATGCGAACTTAATAAAATTTATATGCAACTATAGAGTACATATTATAATATACATCTTACATAATATGTGGTGCAAAGAACATTTGTTATTGATTTACAAGGCCACACAAAAGTATTCCATTACATAATGGTATAGGGAGAACATTGTTTGATGAGCGTTTTAATTGTAATTCACTATTTACAATGTTATGAGATTGATATATGAAAGTAATATTTTTAAAACTTCGTTATCGTTCGAACGCACCTAATTTGCTACGCTTCACGTGCAATTTTCAACTTGTTTCTTATGAAGGACACTAATATTTATTGTAATAATGTCATGATATCGTGAACATAACTACAAAGTTAATTAGGAGATAATTAAATATGGCGCATAACGTTTCAGTCATTTGGGATTTATGGGTGAAAGCAGTGTTCTCGCTGTCGCTCGCCATTGCGCCAAATTGCGACTAAATTCTTCATTTGGCGAGTATTACAAGCGAGTAAATTTGCCGAATTGCTAGTGCTCAATTTTTGGTTTTTACTTTCTTTTCCTTTTCATTTTTTATACATATGCATACATGTATATTTTTAATATATTTGCAGCGGATAGTTGAAATTAGATTAATAACAATCGTTGTCGCAGTTGTAAAAACATAGGTTACTTTAGAAATATTGAAAAAAGGGGGTACATTAAAGGTTTAACGATTTTTTTTTTCGTGTTACACGGCGAATTTATTTTGCTAATACTTTTTAGCACATAGCCTGAGAGCTTATGTGCCCGTCCGTTCTGTATGTATGTTCGTACGTGCGTTCGTGCGTAACGCGATAACTCGTGATAAAAATATCCGATCCACTTGAAATTTTGTATGTAGGTATATCCTGACAAGGCGCTTCCCTGATTAGTTTTTGGAGTTCATTCGATATGTATAAGAGGGGGAACGGGGGGCTCATGCCCCTCCCCTTTGTTGATATAAATGGGATTTTCATGCAGAATTAAGTTTTCGTTCAAAATTTAGATTAGGATCATTTTGATGAGGCGATTCCGTGACTGTTATTAGGTGTTCATTGAATAAGTATAACTAGGGGGAACAGGGGTTCTAATGCCCCCCCCCTTAATTTATATAAATGGGTATTTCAAGCAGAATTTTCAGATTTCGTTCAAATCTCTGAATAGTTTTGTAAGTTTAATGGTTAAGTATAAAAGAGGGGGATAACTCCTTTTAAATTATATAAATGCTAAATGGGTTTTTATTAAGAATTTTCTCATTTGCACTGAATTTTGGATATAGATTTTTTATATGATAAAGCATGTCTTTGATAGTATAGGAGGTTCAATGATTAAGTATAAAAAAAGAGGAAAGGGGAGAGCTGTTTCCCCTTCTTAATTTTTTTTCGAGCGGAATTAACCCTTGAAAATATAAGGCTTTAATGTACAATTAGTATTTGTAGCCTGTGAGCTCAATGCCATCAGTTTAACTGGGCAGTATTTTTTATTTAATCTTTACAAGAAGAAAGCATTGAATTCGGGAAAATTTTTGAATTCCGATTTCCGACGGATTTACTCGTTATAGTGGTCAGAGATTCCAAAAAACGTGTTTTTAAAAAATGTATGTCTATGACTCTGTCCGTCTGTCTGTGTATGACACAAATTTTGTGGGCACTCTGTCTCAAGAACTAATGGACGGAATTTGATAAAAATTTAGATTCAGTTAGTCCTCGATACAAATTGGTGCTGATTAGTATTTTTTTTTTATGAAAATCGCTCAACAGGTGACGTTGTTATGCAATATTTTGCACGATTTAAGCAATAGATCTATTTCAAGAACTAATGCACACACTTTGATCAAACTTCAAATTCTGTTAGTTCGTGAGATGAATAGACATTTTCTACATTTAGGTGTAAATCGCTCGACAAGGGACGCTGCTGTGAAGTATTCTTTACGATTTAAACAATAACTCTATTTCAAGAACTTATGCACAGACTTTGATCAAACTTCAAATTCTGTTAGTTCGTGAGATGAATAGACATTTTCTACATTTTGGTGTAAATCGCTCGACAAGGGGCGTTGCTATGAAGCATTCTTTACGACTTAAACAATAGCTCTATTTCAAGAACTAATGCTTGATTAAAGATTTTGATCAAACTTCAAATTCTGTTAGTCCGTGAGATGAATGGACATTTTCTACATTTTATTGTACATCGCTCAACAGATGGCACTGCTATGCTGCCTTTTTTTACCAAATTTCACAATAGCTATTTCTCAAGTACTAATGGACAGATTTTCATAAATCATCAGATTCCGTTAGTGCTTGGTATAATATGGTTCTGATTATGTTTTGATGTAAATTACACAATAGGTGGTGCTGTTATGCGGCATAAATTATAAATAATGCATTAACTCTATCTCAGTTTCAGTTATCTAAATTTGCATCAAATTTCAGATTCTATTAATCCTTGATATAAAACAACATTATTTAGTTCCTGAAGCAAATCACACTATGTGGCATTATAAATGATTGTCGCTATAGCTCTATCTCAGGATTTAATGCACGAGATTTCATCAAACTTCAGTTTTAGTTAGTCCCTGATATAAATGAGTATTCTTTAGTTTTCGGAGTAAATCGCTCTACAGGTGAAGTGACGCGTCTATGCAGCATTATTCATGATTATCGCAATATTTCTATCTCAGGATCTAATGCATAAATTTTCTTCAAACTTCACATCCAGTTAGTCCCTGACATAAATAATATTCTTCAGTTTTTAGATTAAATGGCTCAACAGGTGGCGCTTCTATCCAGCTTTTTTACGATTTCTCCAATGATTCTATCTCACGCACAGTACACAGATTTTCACCAGATTTCAGATTCAGTTAGAACTTGAAATAAGTTGTTACTTATTAAATTTTGCTATAAATGACTTAACTGGTACGCTGCTGTATTTCATTTTTCTGAAAATATTAACGTGCGTGAGAAAGAAAAAAGGTTTAAAATCGAAACATCCGACTATTTTTTATTTTATTTTGGTCCAAAACGCCATTTTTGACAGCATTTTTTGCAAAATTTTCTGCATTTATCAAGGAATCGATAATCACGGCACCTTGTATAGTTTCTAAATAAGAGAATTCGAAAGTTTGGTGCATTTGAGAGCAAAAATGAATCTAAAAATAAATCTGAAAAAAGGCAGTTTGGATCGGAATACACCCTTAAGGGGTTAAATAAATTTTTATTCTAGTGATTTGATAAAGGGATTTGGAAAAAATTGATTTTTGCTTTTAAAGTAGCCATTGGCAAAAGAGAAAATTAAATTTACTTTGAACGACTGTCTATTAATGTTAAAAAGTGACAGGAAAAAAAGTAATCGTTGATGTATTGTATAATTAATAGAATAATCGTACGACCGATTTAACCCTTTAACGATCATAGCATTTTCATTGCTAAGATGTCGAAATAAATGGTTGACACCGGTAATTAAGAACAAAGATATTTCTAAATAAGAAAACGTGATTTTTCACATACAAAATAAAAGGGATATTTTTAGATAAAAATACCAGTGTCAGTGTTGTGTATCGGAATTAATATTTTGTGGTTTCGTGGCGAAACCAATGAACGTTAAAGGGTTAAAAAATGCACATTAGAAAAAAAATAACTACTTTAAAGTTTTGGGTTATAATTGCAGTATGATACAGATTATTTTTTACTTATATGTATTTACTGGGGAACTAAGATAATAAAAGGGAAAATATGTTATTCCATTTTACAGGAACTGGAATATTCAGTATATGTGGTATATAAACCACCGTTACTTCCTTGAAAAGGGGTCGAATGTTCATCGAGAGATTTAACATTCTTTTTTTACATTAGTGGGAGTGATAGTAGTGGGCCCGATCTCGGAGGATCTTACCAGAAAAAATTGAGACTAAATTCAATTATATTGACCAGCAAGTTTTGGGCGGAAGCTGCGGTTTTGAAACCACTATAACTCTATATTCTAATTAACTTTGCGTTCTGTATTTTTATTTTTCTTCCAAATACAATTGTTCTTATCATGTCAGGAAAATAAATTTAAGGATCCAGGATTCGGATTCTCTTCAAAGATTCTACATTGCCTTTTTAGACCTTGAAAAAATAAGAGCTGGGAGAGATATTTTATCAGCACATGTGCATGCACGCTTAAAATGGAAATTTAACCATGGCTGCATCACTTATATGACCTAAATAGATGCCATTGCCATGAATAAATAACTAAAGATAAAAAGTGCATAACTAACCCCCCCCCCCCTTCTTTCCTAAAAATGTGGTAAAACATTAAAAAATATTTCAAGGGCGGCAAAACATTGAAAGGCGCCAAATTTTGGTTCCCCCCCCCCTCCCCCAATAAAAATTTCAAGCTACGCCCCTGCTTGAAATAAGCTGTTTCCGGTTAGATTTTGGTGTAATATACCTAACCGGTGACGCTGCTAAGTTTCATTTTTCTGGAAGTATTAACATGTATGAGATAGAAGAAAGTTTTGGGATTGCGGTTGCCACATCCCACTAGTTTTATTTTTATAAGAAAAGCATAATTAATATCTGAGCTGCTCAAAAAATTCCACAAAATACCATCGTAGTGCTGCCATCTAGTTTCAAAAACCAAAATTAAACTTGTAGTGCTGCCATCTAGTTTTCACGTGTTTTAAAAACTAATGAAAATTTTGTTAAAAAAGAGAAACCGCTGCGATTTGTGAGTGTGACATAAATTAAGTGATGTGGCTCTTCACCTACTTTTTAGCTCGCAGGCTATTATAGCCTGGGAGCTTATGTGCCCGTCCGTTCTGTATGTGCGTATGTGCGCAACGCGATAACTCATGATAAAAATATTCGAGTCACTTGAAAATTTGGATATATGTATATTTTTATAAGACGCGTCCCTGATTAGTTCTTGGAGTTCATTCGAAATGTATAACAGGAGGAACGAGGGGCTCGGGCCCCTCCCCTTAATTGATATAAATGGGGTTTTTATGCAGAATTATCAGCTTTCGTTCAAACTTTAGATGTAGGATCATTCTGATGAGGCACTTGCGTGATTAGTATAAGGTGTTCATTGGATAAGTATAATAAGTATATATGGATTTTTCATGCAGAATTATCAGTTTTTGTTCAAAATTTAGATATAGGATCATTCTGATGAGGTGACTCTGTGATTAATATTATTCATGCAGACTTTTTATATGATAAATCATATCCCTAATTAATTTAAGAGGTTTAATGATTAAGTTTAAAACAGGGAAATGGAGGGAGCATCCCCCCTCCTTCATTTGTTTTTCGAACGGAATTAACCCTTGAAAAAATATGAGCGTAATATATAATTAGCATGCGTAGCCTGTGAGCTCAATGCCATCAGTTTAACTGTGAAATATTCTTTTTATTTTCTTTTTATACAGCACTTTCCAACAAAGTTGAAAAGTGCTTATGCTTTCGATTTGTCTGTCCACACTCTAACTCCCGTAAATATATTCGTATTTTCATGCAATTAATAAGCTTTTTGAGGGTCACCAAAGCATGCTGGTTATTGCATAGGAAGTATGTACGATGAATAGTTCCTTTTACAGGGATACACAAAAGAAATCGATTACATTATGATGCATTGTTAAAAAAAACCTGACATTCACGGGATGGGATGTAATATTTTATTTTTTTAAGCGATGCAATTTTGTTACATTATTCTCAATGTAAAAGTTGAAGAGTGCTGTTTCGTATTGCATAGGAAGTGTGTACGATTAATAGTTCATTTACAGGGACATTAAAAAAAATTCCATTACATTATGGTATATGGTGAAAAACCATTTGGATAGTATTTTAATGATATTACGCTATTTCGAATGTATTGTAATGGATATAAATCACTGAATTTCACTACAAACACGTTAAAAAGAACATTTATAGCATTTTTTGTTTTATTGACTTATTGGGGCACACAAAAGAAAACTGTTACAGTACTGTTTTTGAGTCATGATTGCTGGAGAGTACGTTTTAAAGTTCGGTATGCGCTTTTAAATTTAATTAGTTTTTTGCATATTACTTTTTATATATAAATTCCATAGCTCATATACAGGACAGCACAAAAGTATTCGCATACCATTCTCCTTATTAGGGGAATTTTAAACTAAAATATATGTATCGCTTAAATGAACTAAATTTTGGAATGTATTTTGTTAATAAATATGAATTTTCATATTATATACAGGGCTGCAAAAAAATCGAATAATTTCCTATTGTATATGGGAACAGCTGAAATTCGCTTTTGAAATGAGTTATACCTTTCCATAGGGTGAAATGAGATATAATATTTTAATTTTTTTTAAACGATGTAGTTTTGTTACATTATTGTGAATGTGTTGGAAAGTGCTCCATAATCTATGCTTGATACATGATTTTTTTACTTACCCATCATACGTAATATAGGGTAAGTCTTGCAATCGTTTGGAAACATCGAAAATTTTTTTTTTGACGGATTTACACGTTTTAGATAGTGGAGATTCCGAAAAACATATTTTTAGAAAAAAAATTTTGCCGTCCGTCTGTCTGTCTGTAAACGCTCTATCTCCCGAACAAATTGAGTTAGAGACTTGAAATTTTGTATGTAGTTAATATGTAAGAATGGGACGAAGCCTATTTAATATCAGCAACCTCGATTATCCGGAACTATTTTTTTCGGACTCTCGAAAAATTCGTTCTGATGAAAGGTATATAAAAATTTTCGATTTTTTTTTTGTTCTAAAGAATGGACGTAAAAGGCAATAAAATAACACACATTTTGCATATAGAACGAAGTCGATCCGATTATTAGTTGCCGAGATATTTGTAATCATGTTTTCCACATTCTTCGATTTTTCATGACCCTGTATTTCATTCAAATTTCAATTCAGAGGTATATTTTAATTGGAAATGAGACGCTTAATCCGACGCAGTTAATTGTTAGTTAATAGAATTATTATTTTTGGAGTTATAAGGATGTTTCTTTTACGCAGTTCGGTACTACTTGAGTAGTTTGGCGTTTTATGTAATTTGTCGAAATTGATACATCAGCAGTTCTTTAATAAAGCATTACTATGTATATTAACAATATTTAAATTTTGTTTATGAATTGCAATGCATTGTATAAATAGTTTTCACATGTTTTATTTTCACATACATATCCATGATGGGTAAGTATTACGGTGGCCCCCAACGATTAGTTTTCTTTCTTGTTAATACAGTAAAACCTCTGAATAGCGGCCAATAATGTGGCCGTATTTCGGAGGTTTCCCATTTTAATAACTCAAAAATTACACTACATTAAAATCAAAATAACTGACGAAAATTATTTTATTTTTACTGTTAAATATACATATTATAACTTTACACGGTACTACTCTGTTATCCCGTCGACCAACTTTGCCAAATTATACAAATCGCCAAACTGATAGCCATATTATACATATTGACAAAATTTTTATTTTAAATAAGGAAATAATTAGTAGAATATTGATAAAAATATTAATAAAAAGTCGAAATAAAAATCCCTTAACGACATTTTAAACACACGAATCGTATTGAATGTCATTGAATGTCACATTCACGATCATCCATCATTGGCATTTAATCTTATAGTTTGGCGATAATTTTTTGTTCGATGGGATAACCTAGAAGTACCCTTTACACATACATACAAAATACATACTATAATTTCGCAGTTTTTAAAGCATATGCTCTTTCTCTAAATGGATAATAATTTCCATAGATTATTTTAAGCAAAATATGCCGTTGATTTTAAGCAAAATATGCCATTTTTTGCGATCTTGAAACAAAATCTGCTGTTTTTTGGGATTTTTAAACATAATTGGCCGTTTTTTCGTGATCTTTTAACAATATTTGTCATTTTTTCGCGATCTTTTAATAAAATTTACCCTTTTCCCCCCCCCCCCTTATTTTTAATTTTTTGATGAAATTTATTTTTTTTCACGACTTTTTGACCCGCTAGATTCTAGATTCAACTCAATAAAAGTGCCCTTTTCAGAACAGTAGAGCCCTGCCCTTTTTTAAACCTGGGGGAAACTCTGCTAGACGCCCTGGGCGACCACTTTGGTCTCCTTTAAATGCAAAATTCAATTCTTTGCGCAATTCCTACGCAAAGTAATTCGTTATTTTTATTCATAGTTCATTTTACTTGCTTAATCTTTCACCAAATCGGACAATTCGGATAGATAAATTGCGATCTCTTTATTTTTATGTTAGTGGTGCGGTGATAAATCGCCAAACATTGTTCCCATAACTTTTGTTTTATATTTCATTAAAAATATAATCCTTTCATTCATATCATTTAAAAATACAATACTTATATTTAAAATTGAACTATCTAAAATTCCCGTCTTTCATACATCTTCCTTTCCTTTTTTTTTTTTTTTTTTTTTTCTTTTTTTGATAACGAAGAAAAAAAAAAAAAAAAAAGAAAGAAAGAAAAATATTAAATAATGCCAGAAACCACGACATTTAATTTCAACTTCAAAGCATTGTTTTAATTTACCACTCGAAAAATAAAGAAAATGCTAACTGCCGAGTTATAAATGCTATCGGTGAGATTTGCACCTGGCTAACATAAAAATATCAAGAATTCTTTGCAAGCACTACAACTTTTATGTAGTTTTATTCGAAAAAATAATTCTGATTTTTTTTAATTCAAATTTGAAAACTTGCATATGAAAAGCAATAGAATCAACTCTTAATTGTTTATGATGATTACATGATTTGGAAGTTTTATTTTATAATATAGATAAAATGGTGGCAATAGAACAATATTTGGCGACTTATCACCTGAACCATTAAAATATCAAAATGGTTGCACATAAAAAGTGAAGCGGTCAGCCGGGCACTGTTGATGACAGTTTACATGACTTAGGCTTTTATTATATAGATGATTGATTACATGATATAGATAATGAAACAGCAATCAGCAGGCACACAAACGGAAAATGCTGTCATAGCAATGTCGCACAGACAATCGCAAAGTAGAATGAATGGTATTCCGATTATGGATGACTGTCACCCAAAACAGGTAACATCCCTAAACGGGACACCTTTCATTTTGACTTTTAGTGAGCTGTGTATAGTTGCTATATAGCAACTGCCCTCCCCTTCTCCTCTTTATATGTGTACCAGCCTTGTTTTCTGCATATTGCAAACTGGACATAAAGCTTAGCAAATGAGGTGCATTCATACTATAAGCAGGCATGAAAGTAGAAAATAGGAATAAAAGAGGAAAATAAAAAGTCCATTTATACAATATGGCCAAACTCGTACAACTTTGACACATTTTAACAGTTATTCGGACAATAAAATGAAATATAACTGTACATATGATTATTATTTTCTATTTTAGCTTAGAAAGTATAAATAATAAATATATACCTTCATTAAATCAAAAAAGAAAATTTAAGACAGTTTACAATTTAGTTTGCTAAAAACATCTGGTATTTTTCAATATTTTAATTATAAATCCAAATATACCTGATGAAGTTATGTAAAGTAGAGATTAATTTTTTTGAATAAATATTATATTGAATGTTTGATGGTTTCATCAGTAAAACTACCACAATGTACAAAACATTCGGAATTTGTTGAATAAATGGAAAAAAAATACACTATTCCAACAAGAATTCTACAGAAACTTCTTTCCCTTTTAAGAATCATTGAAGAGCTTCATTAACATGACTTTCAAATGCTTATTATAAAAGCTTTGATTTGATTGGATTACTCTTCTGTACAGGAATAAGGAAGGGGCAACTGATGTCACTGTGGACAAAATTACTGTAGATCCACAGCAATGACCTATAATACATACGTAGACACCAAAATGGCAACCTTTTCGTAGGCCGACATGTCTGCCTTCCGTCACGTGACGGAGGGCAGATTTAGCACGCCAAACCGAAACTCATATTGCTATGTTTGTCTTGAATTGGACCGCGCTTCTTCTTTTCTCTTTGTGAAATCTGAAAGTTGCCAATAAAGCGATCACCGCCAAAAAACAGCATCTTTTCGCCAATGATGTTGGATTCGAAACCATGCCGAGATAACAATGGGATTTGGCGTCTACGTATATGAGAAAGTCAATGATCCACAGTAATTTCCTGCCCGTCTTTAAAACTCCTACGATACCCAAGAAATCAAAGCGATCTGATTGGTCTGCTATTAAAAGCTCTGTTGTATGATTGGTCAATGTCGCCATGATTCCTGTAATGATCGCGAAAGCAAGAATGTAACTGGTAGATTGATTGAAGGAAGCGTTTGTTTGTAAACATGCCCTTTCCTTATTCAGAAAGAAGCTCCAAGTCTGACTTGTCAAATTGTAAATATCTGATTATTAAATTCATCAGACCCCCCCTCCCCCTTCCATATACTCCTTTGCATTTTTACATCAATCCAGAGAATGGCCCAAATCTGCTTTTAAAAAGGTGGAATTCCTCCTTTAGGAGGAACTCTTTCATGCCTGTATAAGCAGGGTTGGCAAGTTTTTGACAGTGTGTGGTTTTATCCGGTTTAAACCGTCATGTCAAAAACCTTGTCAGAAACCTCAAATACTACACTGATCTGTAAAATTTCACGTTAAATATCTGTCACACATATACAAGATTAGAAGTAATATTAAAAATTCACTATTACTGCATTGTAAAACATCATTTCCAAGTTTAAAAAAAAAAAAAAAAAAAAAAAAACTGTCATAAATTCGAAAATTTGGCCTGCCTCCAAACTTGCTCATCTAGCAATGCTTCTTCTATCAAATCCTGCTAGATCTGCATCAGTTGAGAGATTATTTTCTAACTTTGGCTTCATACACTCTAAATTCAAAAATTGTTTGGGTGTAAATAAATTGGTTATGTGCTTGTGCTATAGGATGCTGCGATGTAAAATTTATTATTGGTCCAGATTATTAACTGTATAAAATAATTTTCTTCGGTTTGAACATTCTAAAAAACAAAAATGTTTTATTGCTATTAAAATAATTTAATTTTATTGTAATTATTAAATTACAGTAATTAATGTTAAATGAAAAATTACTTAAATCATTAAGACTTATTCAATGTTTCCCTCTTCCTCTTGTTCTTAAAATGTTTTAAGGCACATTACATGTTTTTGACAATTTAAGCCAGTTTTTGACAGTTTAAACCAATTTTTGACGATTTAAACCAGTTTTTGACACCTGTCATGTCAAAAACCAGTTTCTGACGTCAGAAACCCAACCCTGTGTATAAGGAAGCATTAAGAATATTCATATCTTGATATAAGAGTATACAGTAGAGTATCCAAAATCTTTTGTATACTTCTGTAAATATAATCTTCTTTCTATTATACAGGAGGTAAACCTCAGCAACGTATATCAATTTTATAAAATGTGAACCAGTTTAATATTATTAAAATGCATCCCAATCAATGTTTCCCTTTATATGGGATACGTTTGTGTAGCCATGTAGATTTAGTGTTCATTCTAGGTCATTTTTGAAGGGTGCAGCACCCTGCCCTTTTTCAAATTTGCAAAATGCACCCTGCCCTTTTTAAAAGTAGCAAAATGAACCGCTGGTTTTAGCCAGATATTTTTAATAAATATTTATTTTATTCCGTACTATTTCTAAATTTGTGTGTCCAAAAATGATAGAATTTTTTCATTTCTTTAAGAAAAAGAACATCAAACTATTCAATCATAGTTTAATTTAATTGTATTTTTAATTTTTATATCATAAAATCATTCAAAATTAATGTTATTTGATTTATTTTACTTAAAAATTATGTATTTTCCCACTTTCTTTTTTCCCTTCTAAAGGCAATAACAAATTTTTTCACGGTAAAAGTGCCCTTTTCTGCTGCAGTTGTGCCCTTTTTAGCGAATAGCATCATGCCCTTTTTATTTCTAGAGTGAACACTAGTAGATTAATAACGAAAATTCTTTGCACCACTGATTGTACAGAATATATAATTTTGTACACATTTCATAGATGCATATGAATTTTATTATGTTCAAAAGAGTGTAGCACCAATAAAATGCACTTATTTTTTCCCATTGGTCATCACTTAACAATATACTTTTGATTGTCCCTGTAATTGTCTGAGCGAAGCGAAGGATAATACACAGCAAAGTATTACTTTCTGAACATAAACAGCTACGAAACGATATTAAAAACCAAACAAAATTCTTTCGTCAAGCAAATCTCAAAAAATACTTGTCGGATTCCGATTCTGTTTATACGAGACGGAAACCTATTAAGGTAACTTACTGAACACACCTACTACAAAAAAATTATTCCAAATAGTTTAAAAATTATATTTAAAAAACTGATTAAAAAAAAGCACAATTTATTTGTACACATCACAGAAATTTGCTTTGCGTCACATTCAAATGCTGGATGTTTTCGTAGACAATCGAATTCGAGTACATGGAGTAAATACAAAAAAATTATGCACGCAGTAATATTGAAGTGCAATAAAACCAGGGTTGGAAAAAAAACAGGTTTTTAAAAAAAAAAAACCAAAAAAACCAGTTTTTTTTGTTTAAACCAGGTTTTTTTGGTTTAAACCGGGTTTTTTTAAAAACATCCTTTTTTAGTACATATACATGCATATTTATTAATAAAAATAGACATTGTTTGATTATAAGTAGTATAAATTCATTTGAAAATAATTTAAAATAAATAATTACAGTGAAATATGTAGAAAATTGAAAAAAAAATCATATTTTAATTTAAACAGGTATTAGTAAACAGTCTTATGTCAAAACAATAAACTACTCTACACAGTAAAATATTGATACTTTGAAAATCTTTATAAACAATCTTTTGATTACTTACAATAAACATCTGATGTAGTTTGATGAATGTAAATATTGTTTTCCTTAATTAAAATGAGATATTTCTTACGGGTTTTGTTTTTTGAGAGACAATTTGAAATCAACATTTATAGTCATTAGATTTAGCAGATAACAAAGGGTAGAAAATTAGTTTGTTACTGTTAAAATATTATAACTAGCACCCAATTTTTGATCACTCTCTTATACAACTTCATATTTTGATTTTAATTTTTAAAGATTATCTCCCCAATCAAAAAAAAAATAATAATAAATAAATAAAAAAAAATTAAATAAATAAAAAAAAAAAATCTTTTACAGTTGAACCTCGAAAATCCAGACCTCCAAATTCCGGAAATCTCTAAAATCCGGACATTTTTCCGATTTCAGTTTTATTAATTTTTAAAATAAGACATAGCTGTAATTTTCATCAACTGCAGTTAAATTCTGATAACTATACTAAAAAATATATATATAGATATATTCTGGTTAATATTGTAAAGACTTGCCGTTAATTAAAGACTTTATTATTACAAAAATTAAAAAGTTAAAAAGCGTTCAACAAAATTTACAGTAATGAATCATGATGAAATGAATGAATCGTTGAATTAATCATGAATTTTGATACTTGAAAAAATTTGGGTTTAAAAAAAAAAAAAAAACTTAAATTCTGTCGAAAAAATGCAGAAAAAAGAGAAATTTGTAAAAAAAAAAAAAAAAAAAAAAAAAGAAAGAAAGCCAAAACAAGCATGAAATCAATTAAAAAATCTTGAAAAAACGCACATTTCATCAAAGATTCATTCATTTCATAATGATTCGTCTCACTCTCAATCGCCTTTGAGAATCGGGAGGGAGGGCGCTTTATCGGGATTTTTTGAAAATTTCAAATTCTTTATAAAGTGGGGAGGGGGCATTTGATCGGGAAGAGCCGATTAACAGGTTTTTACGGCATTATATAGCCATAAAAAAGATTTTTTAATAAACCTCCAAAATCCGGAATCGCCGAGGTCCCGAATTTTCGAGGTTCAACTGTATAGTTTTACCAAAATCTTAAAGATCATCAAGTTATGTAGCTCCATATTCAAAAGCTTATGCATGTTATGATAGATTGCTTTAAATAATTTGCATTTTTTTAATGAAAATATTTTATACTAAATATTGAATATTTTTAATCTATTTTATCTTTGATCAACTCACATGTTCTAAGATTTTTCTTTACAGCAATGGAATATGTTCACCTATGCATAGTGATTTTCATCCTATACATAAAAAATAACCTAGGCCCACTATATCTAATACTTATTGCTGAAAAAAAAAGTGTTAAAAGTAGAAAATATTTATATACGATAATTTATAAGTCTTAAATTATAAAGAAAAATGAGAAAATATCATTAGATTTTTTTCAAAAAAAAAAAAAAAAAAAAAAAAAAAAAAAAAATTGGTTTTTTTGAGAAAAAACCAGTTGGTTTAAACCATGGTTAAAACCAATTGGTTTAAACCGTGCCAACCCTGAATAAAACATTTTAAAATTTATTCAAGTAGGAAAATAAATTGTTATTTTTTTCTATTTAAAAGAAAAAAAGTCATAAAAACTTTGATTTTGAGATTTTTAAATATCTCTCACCAGCAATTTTTAACTGGTAAAAGAATATTTTATACTTTGTGCGTAAAAATTAGAAAAAAATATGTTTTAATATAAATGTTTTCGATTATTGGCATCATTTTTTCTTATTTTATTTATTTTTATGACATGCTTTCTTGGTTTTGAATCATTTTTTGGAACAATACATACCAGGTTTGGCACAATTTTTTCTTTTCTAAAGACCATTTGGTGAAAACCCCATTTTTGAAAAACACTTACATTTTAAAATTATTTTCAATCCTATATCCACACGTGGGTTGCTTTCCCTTTTTATAAAACAGTGCATGCAAATTTATATACAACATGGAACCATTTATACGGAAACCAGTTAACCAGTTATCCGGAATGATATTTCTAATAGGCTGATGTTAAAATCTTTTTAGAAAAAAGTGTCATACACAATCAGTTTGACATATACATTGCTTGAAACAATTGTATAGTTTGATAACAGCATCTAGTATTTGAAATAGAAGCATATAATCATATTATAGATTAATAAATAATATTATAGATGTTTTCATTTTTATGCCGAGAAAACAGAAGAATTTTTGTTTCCAACGAGTTCTCATAAATTATCTTCTTTCAAACTCTAACAAATGATCTTATTTGCATCAGATTCTTGGTTCAAGTAATCTAATAATCAATTTAAAATTAGAAGTAATACCACAATCACATATGTTTCACAAAACTTATGGATGCAAATGGATGCTGCCTTAATGCCCAACCAGTTAACTGGAAAAACCAGTTATCCGGAATACATTTGACCCCAACCATTCTGGATAAATGGTTCTGTACTGAGAGATTTTTTGTCATCAGAGCCTGAGCCCAATACCAAAAATATGCAAAAAAAGGGCAGACATTTAAAAATTGTTTTAAATGTGATGTCTCGTTTTTAGAAATTTCTTGCATAAAAATTACTGTTAAATAAAAATTTAAATTCAATCTTTTCAAAAGAACAGCTTGGTATCAAATAAAAATATACTTCATATTTAAAAGGATTCTCATATTTTTTGTCATTTAACAAGAAAATTTGATAGATACGTTAAAGAAGTATAATGAATAAATATATGAAGTTTGTAGAAATTATTATTTGTATGCTGAGCTGAAGAATCGAACGTTTTCAATTGCCTGTAAAATACATAAATCTTTAAATATAATAAATTCATTTCTCATAACAATTCCCCGTAATTGACATAAACCTGAAAATAAATGCAAATTAATACATTGATACAGTTATCTTAAAATTCTGATGCTTTTATAGGAAAAGTAGAAACACTGGTCGATTGTTTTCTATCGAAATAACATGGAAAATATGTTTACTTATGAAGGGAAATCCTCAGCATATGTAGAGTTCACAATGATAAGCAGAAAAATTAATCTCTGTTATTTTCATATGAAGAAGGATTGACTCGCACAATAGAATAATTAATATGCAAATCTCAAAATTTTGGTCTATATAAAAAAAAATAAAAAATTAAATCAATCATCTATATAAAAAAAATCTGCCATTTTGTTTCCCTATATTTCTCACAAATTGTTATTACAGGGGTAGGAGTGACCAATTCATAAAATATAGGACATTTTTTGTGAAAAATATAGGACATATATAGGACATTTAGAAAAATATGCTATTGAATATGTATTGCTTTAAAATACATTTTTAAAACATAATCTATGTTAGTTTATAATTTTTCACTAATTCACGATAGTAAATCAAGATACAATATTAAAAAATATATGTATAAAATTAATTTTTCCATTGTTATTCTTAAATCTTCTTGGTATAATGGAAAAATTTTCCAAACCAACAGTGTTATATTTCAAAAAAATGTTTGATAATCACAGATTCTTATAAAATCAGATTTCAAGGAAATCTTATGTTTGAGAAAGGCTCACATGTGATAGATACCCTTGTCAATGCATTGTGAACAATCAACAATGTGTAAATTAAAGATTCCAACACTATGCCAAACTTTCTCATAAATTGTACTTCTCTATCTGAAATTTTAAAAGCTGATTTATTTACATTAAGACCATTTGATCCAAAGATGAGCAAATGATTTAGATCCAATTTAAAGGCTTTCATTTTGCAGTTAAATGGTCAAAAAGCTCACTTTCAATATATTTTTTGGTAATACCAATTTCCTCACTCCAATACCAAGCAAAAATTTTTAATTGTTTTAAGTTCTGGTCATTTAATGTCTCATCATAAATGAGAGTAACAAAAGGGGGATTCTTTGTTGGAATCATAGCTGACAGTGATTTGTTTTAAAATATACGAGTCAAGGCTACGAGATATGGCAATGGCACATGACACTTTCTTTGAATTTAACTGTATACCTTGTGGTAAAGAGGAAACTGCAAACATTTCAAAAATAAATTGTGCATTCTATCTGATGACTGAAATAAATAATTAAGACCATGTGAGTTATCCACAGAATCTTGGAACGGTAGATCTTATCTTCCTCATTTAAAGTCCAAGTACTCAATCTACTTAAAAAAAAAAAAAAAAAAAATTAAACTCAAGCTTTTTCTGCCAGTAAAATGCACAAAGCGAGATTAGAGCTAATCGCTTAGTTTTTCCTGAATTATCTTTGTGCTTCATTTTTTGGGATGCTGCATAATTGCAAATAACCACTGTTACTGATGGGAACTGGACATGGTAATGATTTTTACTCTTCTCTTCACACACCATTCAGCAATTTTTTTTCCATGTTCGTCAATCTGGCCTATCCAAACATTACAGAATTTCATCAATCTATGTTCACATTGTGACATTGCATTAATGTAATGCAATAAATATGCCTTTTCTACATTAAAAAATAAAATAAAAACAACGTATTGCAGCTGAATACACGATAAGAGAAACTAAAATAATTGCAATGAAACACAGAACAATGTTGAACGTTAGACTAACTCAGCGAGCGATGATTTTAATACCAAATATATGAGAGAGTAGAGAAATATAGGACAGTTAGAAAAATATAGGACAATATAGGACATTTTTGAAGGTTATTTTATAAATATAGGATATATAGGAAATATAGGACAACTTTGACCCCTGTTATTATCATCATTATTTTGCAAATTTTTTTTTTTTTTTTTTTTTTTTTAGGAAAAATAAAATAAATATTTTTAAGTCTTATGCTAGTCAAAAATTTATTTTCACTTTACGTGAATGTTTTACATAATAAATGAATACGTAAATCAAATGATTTTTACTATTAAAAATTTGTTCTTTCAATCTGAGTTTTTGCAATAGATTGTCTTGTTTAATTTCATATCAGTTTTTGAAATGCATGATTCAATCATTAAATAATCATTTTAATAACATTTTGTTGTTTAAGGTAAAATAACAATGTAAGAGAAATAACAGGGAAACAAAATGGCGGCTCGTGGGAAGATACTGCATCTAAGCCGTACTTTTATCTACAATGGTAACTGTTATTACTTAAAAGGAAATGTAAGTTATCATATAAAGTGTAATTTTCATTATCGTTTTTTAGGTAATTTTGGAAAATTTTCATCAACAATAATCCATAGATAGGTTTCATTGACAAATCATGTTAATTTTACATTTGAATATTTTTTTGGTGTTATATTACTAAATTTACAGCCATAACTTGTTCTAAATATAACGTAAGTTGCCATGGAATGACCCTGTATGTTAATCAAACTTAAATAGATTACGACTGGACAGGGATATCGAAAACTGTTACTGCTAAAAGCAATTCACTAGGTGACATTGGTGGGGCTTGATATTATAATTTTTTGTACATGGTTTTCTCTTCCTGCTTTCTGTCAAAAAAGTCAATGGGTGCAATAAGCCAAAACTGAAAAATTTTCCAAATATTAGCTATAATCAAATGAAGATAGGTTAGATTTTTATTTAATTGCATTATAGTTAAATATGGATCTTTTACAATAATATAAAGAGACAAAGTTTTTGCTTAATACACAAAGAGAACGATATATATATTTTTTTTATTTAAGCTAATGAATAGACAGAGTGCAGTACCCTCTTGAAAATGCCTCATGAGAACTCGGGTAAACACAAGGAGGTAGGTCACATTCTGGAAATGACAATAGAATGTTATAACAGTGAAAGAAATTTATTCTCTTTTTAATACAAACAAAATGACGGAAGAAATCCTTTGGATATGGCAACGAATTACACAAAATTATAGTAATGGAGTGATAGAAATTTTTCGAATGCGCTCTTTACATTCGTTATATAGTTCTTGGTAGTCAGGATGTTCCTTGATCAGAATCATTAAACAACTTCGCTTTACACCCATTGCTGATCCAAGACTATCTCTCGAAGGGGTGTAAACATATGGAATATCTTTTTCTTCACAAACAGCCGGCATATGACACATTACTTCAATAGGAGTTACATCGCCTGCAAACACAGCAATTCCAGTCTCACCTTTGCGAATGCCTCCTTGTACATTTTTCAGTCCATGAATTAAAAAACCTTTATGTTCTGAAGCTTTCTTAATAAGTTTATACAATCGTTTCGCCAGTTTTTTTGGAGCCATCGGTGATGCGATAACATTAACATAATTCAGTTGTTCTTCATAAGATAGAGAAGCAGTTGAAGTTTCTATTATTTCAGAAGTATCTAAATTTTCTCCGTTCTCAATGTCGGGTAGAGATTTTTTAGATTTCCCCATTTTGAATGCAATAAAAATTACAGGAAAACAACAAACTACACGTGCAAAACAGACAAAAATTGTAAACAACCAAATTTGAAAAATGTGTTGCCACAAATAATGATAAAAATGTTCAATGTTCAACGTCAACGGTTAGCAGTTTAAAGTTGCAAATTTAAACATTTCTTCTGGAAAACAATACATTATTATTAATTAATTAATTAATAGACTGATTATTATAAAATTATTAGATTTATTTATTTAAATCTTGAAAGATTATATATTTACCATTTTAATTAAAATAGTCAATTATTTTCCTTTTTCCTTCTTAAAATTTACAACTTAACTCCACTTATTTTGAATTCTTTTTTCTCTCATATGCATTGCGCTTCAAAAGTTGTCATTAGAATTATAATTTCCATAATTAGAATTCCTTATCCTTATTTGTGATTTATATTGTATTTTGGATATCAGGTAAATGTTTTAAAAAAATTTTGTTTATTTTTACTTTTAATATAATTTGTTGTTATATTTTGTGCATATTTTCTATTATACTTTGATTCTTTGTTTATTTTATGTGACATTTTCATCCTTTATTGAAAACATTAACTTCATATTTTCTAAAATGTTTGAAATTGTATTTTACTTGTAAAATCATTTTACAGATTCCCTCCTGTATAATTAACTTTGCTTGTTTTACTCATTAGTATATTTAATGAGCAACGTTTAAAAATGGTAACCAGATCTGATAATAAATGTTTTATATTTCAAAATTACTTTTGAAATTGACTTGCTTTGATAAGAAATGAGATAAAATTTGCATAGAATATTATCTTTCTAAAAGAGGGATATAGTTTAGGTATTTAAAACGAGATGTATCCTATCTAAAGATAAATATCTTTTTCCGCAGCCGTGAGCTGATAATATTTATCAGGAACATTTCGAATTTTTAGTTCTGTCGGGAGGATGCTTATACCATTACTTTATTTCCGTTAATACTTATTTTATAAAAATATCTTCGATTTAAAATTTGCTTAAGTCGTTCATAAAGTGAATCGATCATGGAAGGTTTGAAAATATGAATATTTCCTTGTATACTTGATTATTAATAGTTTCCCCAACTTTTAATTTTCTATAATTTTGTACTGACCGAAAAATTTGGGATGAATTAAGGCAAATGTTTTACATTTCAAGTAAAAGCTGTTTTATTAAGGCAATGACTTTTTTCTTTTAAATTTTTGATGAGAATTCTGATGTTTTAATTATAACCTTAAGTATAAGAAAGTAAGTAAAAAGTATAAATTCTTTTTAAAAAGTTGTAAAAGCATGATATGACTGGGCTGTGTATCGATCCAACCTCTTGTTTTGACATTTTTAATTGCAAATTGTATTTGGTAGGTTTATGTAAAATATAAACTTTGCTGTTTATAAACAACCTGTGAAAAGAACAAGTTGATTGTATCTAATTAAAAAAACGATTATTAAGATGAGGTATGATAGAAATTCAACTATTTACTTACTAATGAACATGGTTCAAAGTTCTCATTCAGCTCATAATAAAACCTACAAAATTCTGCCGCTTTGACCCAAGCCAAGCGCCAGGGGTAAAAAAATTTCCCGATTAGTGTTTGGAGTTTGGATAAATTATGGAAATTTCAGAATTTTGCAGAAAATTATAGAAAATAATAACAATTTTGGTTTTTGTAACTTTATTTTTTTTTAAATACCATAACATTAAAAATATTCCCCAATTTTATGTATGATTTATTTACTATTAGCACACAATTAAAAGCAGGGATGATTTTTGAATCTTCTGAAAATCTAAGACATTTGATTCTGAAAATTTTTTAAGTTTACATGGGTGCAAGTTTTCCGTCTACAGGACGGATTTCCGTTTTTTAAAAAATCCCCAGGACGGAAGCGGGATGGAAAAATCTCCGACTTTTCTAAACGATCGCGTAAATGAAGTGTTTTTTGCCAAAAGATCGCTAAAACATACACGATTTTTGTCAAATTATCACTGAAAAGGGCTATATTTCTATCAAAAGATCGCAGATAAAAGCGCTATTTCATTCAAAAGATTTCAAAAGGACACGTTTTTTGTCAAAAAATTGCAGAATAAACGCGATTACTGTCGACGGATCTCAAGAAAAACGTTATTTCCATCAAAGAATCTGTCAAGGAATCGCAGAAAAAACGCGATTTTTCTTAAATGATCGTGGGAAAAACGCTATTTCTGTCAGAAAATGCGGAGAAACTGCGATTTTTGTCAAAGATCGAGGAAAATCTGTTTTTCGTCGAAAACATCGTGACGAAAAACAGTCGTCGAAAAAAAGACACGATTTTTTTTTTCAAAAGATTGCTGACAATACGTGATTTTTGTCAAAAGATCGCGGAAAAAAGCACCTTTTTCTGACAAAAGATCGCAAAAAAGAATGACGCAGTCTCTTTCAAATAATCGCGAAAAAGATGAGATTTTCGTCAAATGACAGCAGGAAAAGCAATTTTTTCAGAATTGTGGAAAAACACGATTTTTTGTCAAAGGATCGCAAAAAAGTCGTGATTTTTTGTCAAAGAATCGTGAATTTTCTTCAAAAGATCACGAAAAAGTCACGAATTTTTGTCAAAGGATCACGAAAAAGTCATGAATTTTTGTCAAAGGATTGCGATAGTGATGCGATTTCTGTCAAAAGATCGTGGGAAAAAACGAATTTCGTCAAACAGTCATGAAAAAAACATAAATCATGCACGTGTATATTTGTTCACTTGGTCAATGGGAGGGGGGGGGGGGGAGTGATTTTAAAATATTTTCAGTCCTGGCAAAATTTCAAACTTGCACCCATGAGTTTTCCAGTAGTGTTCATTCTAGGCCATTTTTGAAGGGTGCAGCACCCTGCCCTTTTTCAAATTTACAAAATGCACCCTGCCCTTTTTAAAAGTAGCACCATTGGTTTTACCCACAAATTTTTAATAAATATTTTTTTATTCTGTAGTATTTCTAAATTTGTGTGCCCAAAAATAATAGATTTTTTTTCATTTCTTTAAGAAAAAGGACAAAAACTATTCAATCATGTTTTAATTTAAATGTATTTTTAATGTTTATATCATAAAATCGATCGAAATTAATGTTACTTGATTTATCATACTTAAAAATCATGTCTTTCTTCCCCCCCCCCCCCTTCTAAAAGCAATAACAAATTTTTTCTAGCAAAAGTGCCTTTTACTACTGCAGTAGTGCCCTTTTTAGTGAATAGCACCATGGCCTTTTTATTTCTAGAATGAACACTATTTACCAGTTTGAAAACTCAGCATGAAAAATCACGAATTTTAACAAATGGTTACCATAAAAAATCAATTTCATCAAAGCACCACAGAAAAACAAATTTGGTCAAAGGGCCACAGAAAAATTGCAAATTTTGCCAAAGGATTTACTTTTATTAAAGAGCCTTGAAAAAAGTGCAAATTTTAACAAAAAAAACGGAGGAAAAACCTGAATTTCAATAAAAAATTGCGTTAAAAAAATGCAAATTTTGTCAAAGGATGGCACAAAAATGCAAAGTTTGACAAATAATCACAAAACAAAATGAGAATTTTGATAGAGAACTGCACGAAAAATGAAAATTTTGATAAAAGACCAAGTCAAAAACGTAAATTTCTGCAAAGGTTCACTCTAAAAATGCAAAATTAAGCAAAAGACCATGCTAAAAACACAAATTTCATCAAAGAATCTCAGAAGAGGCACAATGATCTCCTTAGAAAATACAGGGTTGCCACACAACTTGGAAAACTGAAAACACAGGAAATTTTAAAATCTCCTCCCAAAACAGGGAAAATCCAAAGAATTTTTTAAATATCTGGAAAACACAGGGATTTTTTTTTTTTTTTTTTTCCTATTCAAATATATCTTTTTTTTTTCTTCAGCTTTCATTTTGAAAGCCGAATATTATCTTATATTTTTTAAAATAAAAAATAATCCAGTGTTGTGTATCAAAGTTATCCTATACAGTAAAACCCCGATCTATCGTTCCCGCATCCATCGTTTTCTCGCATTGATCGTTTTATTTCTACGGTCCCTGCACAAATCCTAGTTAAATAATGTTAACGAAACCTGCATGCATCGTTCTTCAAAAAGTCATTTTCCCGCATTCATAGTTGTAAATTTTTTCTCCTATCCGAAATAAAATTGAAAGTTATGCGAATTCATATGACATACAAACTGGAATTACTTCTTTTATCCTAAAATAAGTCATTTGAGTTGTTTGTATTTATAACAGGGTTGGAAAAAAACCAGGTTTTTTTGAAAAAAACCAAAAAAAACAGTTTTTTTGGTTTAAACCAGGTTTTTTTGGTTTAAACCGGGTTTTTTTAAAACATCCTTTTCTATTACATATACATGCATATTTATTGATAAAAATAGACATTGTTGAATTATAAGTAGTATAAATGCATTTGAAAATAATTTAAATTAAATAATTATAATTAATTATGTAGAAAATTGAAAAAACCATATTTTAATTTAAATAGTTATTAGTAAAGTCTTATGTTCAAACAATAAGCTACTCTACACAGTAAAACATTGATGCTTTGAAAATCTTTATAAATAATCTTTTTATTACTTATAAGAAACATTTGATGTAGTTTGTGAACATAATATTCTTTTCTACAATTAAAAAAATAATAAATTTGAGATTGATCTTGGGGGGGGGGGGGGGGGGTTGTGTTTTGAGAGACAATTTGAAATCAACATTTATGGTCATTAGATTTTGCAGATTACTGAGGGGGGGGGGGGGAATAATTTGTTATTAAAATACTATAACTAGCACCCAATTTTTGAATACTCATTCAACTTCATATTTTGATTTTAATTTTTAAAGATAATCTCCCCAATAGAAAAAAAAAAAAAATTCTTTTATAGTTTCACTAAAATTTTAAACATAATCCAGTTATAGCTCCATATTCAAAAGCATTGTGCATGTTATGATAGATTGCTTTAAATCATCTGCATTTTTTAAATGAAAATATTTTATACTAAATACAGAATACCTATTTTTAATCCATTTTATATTTGATCAATTCACATATTCTAAGATTTTTCTTTAGAGTAATGGAATATGGTCATCAATGCATACTCAATTTCACCCTATACATAAAAAACCCCTAGAATCACTATATTTAATACATTTTGCTGAAATAAAGTGTTAAACATAGAAAATATTTATATCCAATAATTTGTAAGTCTTAAATTGTAAATAAAAATGAGAAAATATCATTAGATTTTTTTGAAAAAAACCAATTGGTTTTTTTGAGAAAAAAACCAGTTGGTTTAAACCGTGGTTTAAACCATGGTTAAAACCAATTGGTTTAAACCGTGCCAACCCTGATTTATAATGGCGACAATATTGCAGATGAAGAATGGTTGTATATAGCAGTGGGTGCGATTATGATTCCACTGATCAAGATGTTGCGATCTGTGGGGTTCTAAAAATAGGAGAGATGTGTGATGATCCAAAAATTAAAATAATGCTGAAGAAACAGAAGAAAACGCTGATGCCAATGAAGCTAAACTATCATAGTTCTAAACTCTGTCTGATGCAATTACGGCTTTTGAAACTTAGTGATGAGTTATCCGCGTTTTTGGACACCAGCATTTTGTTAGAGAAAATGCTCTTTTCTTAAATCTCGAAAATGTTCCGATTAAACAAAATAATATTTTCTCTAAAAAAATTCTGGTGTACAAAAACGCGGAAATCTCATCCCTGGAAACTGAATAAACTTTTATATAAGCATATGAAATTACAGAAAATGACCGGAAAAGTGTTGTATACCTTGAAAATTTATTTTTTAATAAAAAATAATTTACGAAAAAAAAAAAAAAAAAAAATGATTTTTTTTATATAAATATTAATTTTTTATGGCTTTGATTTATTTAATTTACAGTTTGGTAAGCAACATATTAATATTTATTAGTACACTGTATACATTGCATGCAGTATTAAGACATAAATATTGTGTTTTTTCGTATTTTGAAGTTAATCCGCATTCATCGTTTTCCCGCATTTATCGTTTTTTCCCCGCACCCCCTTGAAAAACGATGGATCGGGGTTCTACTGTATTTTATGTGTCCTGTATTTTAATATAAATATTATTTTGAATGCATAAAGTAGCTTTTTCTTTTCTTTTTTATTTCTGCAATTTTTGTGATATTATGTTCAAGATAATTGATTTCTAGGTAAGATTCTTTAAAATTTTATATTCTTTAAATTATTAGATTCAAAGTTTTTAGATGTTTTAACATTCATTTATAAATATTTCAAAGCATTTTTTAGCAGAATATTTGAGTATCACTTTAATGTTTTTATTATTATTTTGTAAAATGTGGAATTCAATAATAAGTGTAACAACTTTTTCGTTGATCAGATGCCGTAAAATCGAAAATGTTGTCAATTAGACTCCAAATAATCAAGAATTTCGTCGATCAGGTGCAGGGGAAACAATCAAAAATTTCATTGATTATGTGAAGAAAATCGAGAATTTCATCGATCAGTTTTGTAAAAATAATCTAATTTTGTTGATCAGGTGCCGAAAATATCGTTGATTTGACGGCGAAAAATATAGCGGATTTCATCGATCGGCTAAAGTTCGTGAATTTCTTTGATCAGGTACGTAAATAATTGCAAATTTCGTAGATCAAGTGCGGAAACTTCTCGAATTTCGTCGATTATGCGAAGGAAAATCGTGAATTTCGTCGATCATGAGAAGAAAATAGCTAATTTCATTGATCGGCTTTGTAATAATTGCGAATTTCATTGATCGACTTCGTAAAAATCGCTAATTTTGTTAATCAGATTGGGTAAAATCTTGATTTTTGTCGATAAAGAGATGAAAAATTGAAAATATCATCTATTAGGTGCAGAAAAACCGAGAAATTCGTTGATCAGAGACAGGAAAAAATTGAGTATTTCATCCATCATGTTTGAAAAAAACGCAAATTTAGTCAATCAGCTTTGTAAAAATAGTGAAATTTGTTGATCAGGTGCAAAAAAGTCATGAATTTTCTCAACCGGTTTTGTAAGAATTGTGAATTTTGTTGATCAGGTGAGAAAAATTCGTAAATTTTCTTGATCAGCTTCATAAAAATTACGAATTTTGTCAATTGGTTCCATGAAAAGTGCAAATTTGGTTGATCAGGCTTGGAAGAAATATAAATTTCATTGATCAAGCACAGAAAATCCGGAATGCCGTTGATCAGGCATGGAAAAATCTTATTGATCTGCTCCTTCTCTCTCTTTCGTTTATAAAGGTCACATTGTTTCCGGCACCAGCCATTTATGATTGTTTTTAAGCTCTTTTTAAGAAAATCGTGAATTTCGTCGATCATGAGAAGAAAATAGCTAATTTCATTGATCGGCTTTGTAATAATCGCGAATTTCATTGATCGACTTCGTAAAAATCGCTAATTTTGTTAATCAGATTGGGTAAAATCTTGATTTTTGTCGATAAAGAGATGAAAAATTGAAAATATCATCTATTAGGTGCAGAAAAACCGAGAAATTCGTTGATCAGAGACAGGAAAAAATTGAGTATTTCATCCATCATGTTTGAAAAAAACGCAAATTTAGTCAATCAGCTTTGTAAAAATAGTGAAATTTGTTGATCAGGTGCAAAAAAGTCATGAATTTTCTCAACCGGTTTTGTAAGAATTGTGAATTTTGTTGATCAGGTGAGAAAAATTCGTAAATTTTCTTGATCAGCTTCATAAAAATTACGAATTTTGTCAATTGGTTCCATGAAAAGTGCAAATTTGGTTGATCAGGCTTGGAAGAAATATAAATTTCATTGATCAAGCACAGAAAATCCGGAATGCCGTTGATCAGGCATGGAAAAATCTTATTGATCTGCTCCTTCTCTCTCTTTCGTTTATAAAGGTCACATTGTTTCCGGCACCAGCCATTTATGATTGTTTTTAAGCTCTTTTAATAAAAGAAAACTTACTCTGCTGAATAAAGTAAAAGAATATTTTTACATCTTGAAAACATTCTTTGCTATCTGCTATGTATCAAAATGTATAAATTGCTGTCATATGTAGCATTACCAACTAAATTAGATTTTTTGACTGGGTAAGCGAACTTAAAGGGATACCCCCACTCTCCTCAGAAATCATATTTTTTATCCGATTAAAGTCTGAGTTATTGGTGCGGCCCTCAACCACACACATATTTCTAAGTGGCCCTTCTCTTGAAAAGGTTGTGCACCCCTAATTTAAATGATTATTATTGAACTGAAAATTTTAATTCATATCAGGGTTGGCACGGTTTAAACCAATTGGTTTTAACCATGGTTTAAACCACGGTTTAAACCAACTGGTTTTTTTCTCAAAAAAACCAATTGGTTTTTTTCAAAAAAATCTAATGATATTTTCTCATTTTTATTTACAATTTAAGACTTACAAATTATTGGATATAAATATTTTCTATGTTTAACACTTTATTTCAGCAAAATGTATTAAATATAGTGATTCTAGGGGTTTTTTATGTATAGGGTGAAATTGAGTATGCATTGATGACCATATTCCATTACTCTAAAGAAAAATCTTAGAATATGTGAATTGATCAAATATAAAATGGATTAAAAATAGGTATTCTGTATTTAGTATAAAATATTTTCATTTAAAAAATGCAGATGATTTAAAGCAATCTATCATAACATGCACAATGCTTTTGAATATGGAGCTATAACTGGATTATGTTTAAAATTTTAGTGAAACTATAAAAGATTTTTTTTTTTTTTTTCTATTGGGGAGATTATCTTTAAAAATTAAAATCAAAATATGAAGTTGAATGAGTATTCAAAAATTGGGTGCTAGTTATAGTATTTTAATAACAAATTATTCCCCCCCCCCCCCCCTCAGTAATCTGCAAAATCTAATGACCATAAATGTTGATTTCAAATTGTCTCTCAAAACACAACCCCCCCCCCCCCCCCCAAGATCAATCTCAAATTTATTATTTTTTTAATTGTAGAAAAGAATATTATGTTCACAAACTACATCAAATGTTTCTTATAAGTAATAAAAAGATTATTTATAAAGATTTTCAAAGCATCAATGTTTTACTGTGTAGAGTAGCTTATTGTTTGAACATAAGACTTTACTAATAACTATTTAAATTAAAATATGGTTTTTTCAATTTTCTACATAATTAATTATAATTATTTAATTTAAATTATTTTCAAATGCATTTATACTACTTATAATTCAACAATGTCTATTTTTATCAATAAATATGCATGTATATGTAATAGAAAAGGATGTTTTAAAAAAACCCGGTTTAAACCAAAAAAACCTGGTTTAAACCAAAAAAACCGGTTTTTTTGGTTTTTTACAAAAAAACCTGGTTTTTTTCCAACCCTGATTCATATCATCAAAATAATATAACACATAATATTAACCGTCAAATTAATTTGCAGAAAGTAGGCCCAATATTTGTGTGCAGAAATTTTTTGGCGTTATGTAAGTCAAATGTCAATGTGCATCAGTGATGCCGCTGAAGTTGAAAAATCTTGGGTCCCGGGGACCCAGGACTTCTAAAATTCTGGGTCCCTTTTTCAAAAAAGCGGGTCCCCACTAATAAGTCGTATTTTTAGACGAAAAAATTGAACTTGTTCATTTGCAAAAGAAACGTTAAATGCATTATTTATTTTTTTAATTAATGTGTAAATAATTAAAGCCAATATTATTTTTTAAACTATTAAGAGATATCTATTTTTACTTTTAAAAAAAATAAATGTGCAAGATACAAATTATAAAATAATGCTTATTTGAGTGTAGAAGATAACAAGTATCACTATTGTTCATTTTTTTTTTTTAATGGGGTAAAACTGATTTATTGAAAAAGACATTTTTTCTAAGAAAAAAAAGAATACTTTTCAAAATAATCAGAACAATCAAAAACAGATTGTGAAGCAGGAAAATCTGTTTTTAGAGCAAAAAAAAAAATAATTAAAAAAAAAACCATTTGGATTGGAAGCAGGGAAGCTAGTTTTTGAAACAGAAAAATTCCATCCTGTCATTAACTTTTTTTTCGCACCCCTTTGACGAAAATTACATTTTAAAGCTTTTTTTTTTTTTTTTTTTTTTTTTTCCACAAAATTTGCTGATTTTTTTTTTTTTGCGATTTTTTGATGAAATTTGCCCTCTTTTTTTCCGCGATCTTTTAACGAAATTTGTTGTTTTTTCCGCGATCTTTTAACGAAATGAGCCGGTTTTTCACGATCTTTTGACGAAATGTGCTATTTTATGACGATTTTTTGATGAAAATTGCTGCTTTCACGAATTTTTTGACAAAATTTGTCATTTTATCACGACTTTTGGATGAAATTTGTCGGGGTTTTTTGTGTGTTTTTCTTTAAGGAAATCTGCTTTTTATTCAAAAATTCGAGATTTTGTAATAAAATTAGCCATTTTTGCGAATCTTTTGACGAAATTTGCCGGAAATTATTAGTTATTTCGCGATTTTTTTAACAAAATTTGTCTTTGCGATTTTTTGATGAAATGTGCCGTTTTTTCGCGATCTTTTGACGAAATGTTCCGCTTTTTTTCCAATTTTTAGACAAAATGTGCCATTTTATCACAATTTTTTCATGAAAATTGCCGTTTTTCACAAATCTTTTGCCGTTTTATCATGATTTTTGGACGAAATATGTCGCTTTTTTTTTTTTTTTGAAATCTAACTTTTTTTGGGATTTTGTAACAAAATTAGCCACTTTTCTCGCAAAATCTTTGACGGAATTTGCTGGAAATTATTCGTTTTTTCGCGAATTTTTGACAAAAATTCCGCGGGACGCATAAGCTTTTTTTTTTTTTTTTTTTTCGTCCCGTCGCTGATCTTTTGCGTATTTTACGCGCTATAACGCATCCGCGGCATCCCTGGTGCATAGTAGCTAGTAGCAAATAGACATAAGCTTTAGCTTCCACTTCAGTTGCATTTTGGTTCAGTTTTGCAAATTTGGCGATGTTCTGCTAACAGAACAATCTTTTGCGCTTTTATTATCATATATTATGTATTTACTGCTACAAAATTATTTACTGTATTTTTTAATAAATAAACATCTATAATGCATATAGAATATTATGCTAATATTTTATAATAAGTACTGCCAGCAGATGAATTTTCATCTCAACTTGCCTGATCATTGCAAATTTTACAATTTTTCTGTATCTGATCAACAAAATTTGATTTTGACGTGCCTGATCGGTGAAATCTGCAATTTTTCTTCTACACACTTAGACAAAATTCAGTGATATTTCCATGCTTTATCAATGAAATGTATGATTTTCCCATGCCTGATCTAGAACTGAATAACAAAACTTCCGATTTTTCTTGCGGCAAATTGATAAAATTCGTTGTTTTTTCCTCCAACCTCTGCATAAAAATTGCCTTTTTTTTTTTCCCCCAAGTTATAAATTGAAAAAAATTGCGAGCCACAGGTTGTGCATCCCTATTATAGAAGATACGCCAATATTTTTTACTAGTTAGCTATATTTTGTTAATTTTCATATTATAGCGATGTAACCTTGGTACTAAGTGTTCTATTCTTCATTAAACTTTCCTCTATCTTGTATATTTCTTAATTTTCTAGAAAATGATGCTAAAATGTATTTTAAATAATAGGCTACTTTTACAATCACAAAAATTTTACAATGATTTTGAATTTGCTGACTGGCTAAGGTAATATTATCTGAAATACTCCCACCTTTGTTTATTGCTTCTTCATTCATTGTGAGTGAATTAATACCTAATAAATTTATTAATTCTTGAAATATATAAATGTTTGTTTTTGATCCTATCTTGTTTAGGCCAATCTAAGTTTCTAGCACATCTTTTAAGAAATTTTACTTCTATGGTCTTGTAACTTTCCTATTGTAACACAGATCTGCAATTATATTATTGCTTTATTCTAAGAGTTTTTGTTTATTTTTTAGAAGATATGTCATCTACATCACAGAAACATCGGAATTTCGTTTCGGAGCCAATGGGCGATAAAGGAGTTAATGAATTAGCCGGTATTGGAGAAGTATTAAGTAAGAGGTTAGAAGCTAAAGGTTTTGACAAGGTAAATGTATTTCTATTGTTTAAATGCAACCTGAAAATGTTCTTGTTTTATCCTGTTTCTATTCTTGTGATGTTCTTGAATGGGTTTATCTCTTTTCTTGTGATGGGCTTTTAGTTTGCTTCATGTAGTAATTGTATTATCCGTATTCTTTAGTACTTTACAGTTAGCCGGGTATCAGTGTTTGCATACACAGATATATACATTAGGGTGAAGCGAAAAAAATTAATTTTTATTAATGGTTCAAAAAATCTAAAGTCAAATTTTTGGTAAAATTTGACTTTTTTTTTTTTTTTTCAAAAGAAATTAAAACATTCCTATAGACCAGGGATGCCACTTTTCTGTGAAATGGTAAATTTCTGTTTTTCTTAATTTTTAAGAATCTGTGACTTTTGTCAAACAATCACTAATAAAAACAGTGATTTTTGTCAAAGGATCACTAAATAAAACAGTGGTTTTTGTCAAGTGATTGTGAAATAGAATGGCGACTGTCGTGAAATGAAACAGAAAAAGTCATCAAATGATTGTGAAAGAAATGAGAAATTTTGTCAAATGATCCTGAAATAAAGCAGCAATTTTCTTCAAACAATTGCGAAATAAAACAGCAATTTTTGTCAAACGATAGCAAAATAAAAGAGCTAGGAGTGATTGTGGTCCGAGTGTACCTTAGATTTCCAGGTTTTAAGAGATCATTACATTTAGGGAACAAAAAACGGTACTTCTAGGTTATCCTGTCGACTCAAAAATTATCGCCAAATTATAAGATTAAATGCCAGTAATGGATGATTTTGAATGATGCATTCAATGACATTAAATGCGATTCAGGTGTTTAAAATGTCATTAAGTGATTTTTATTTCGACTTTTTATTAATATTTTTATTAATATTCTACTAATTATTTGTTTTTTCGTTATTTAAAATAAAAATTATGTCAACATGTATTATTTGGCGAAATGGTCGATGGGATAGCCTAGAAGTACACAAAATACAAATCAAAAACCTTGAAAATTTAACTGAAAATGTGATGTAAAAAAAGAGCAAAAAGGGTTGCAGAAAAAACATAATTATCGTTAACAGATCGCAGTTAAAACGTGATTTTTGTCAAACGATCTTGAGGTATGTTCCCAGATATAATCTTAATATATGTTTCCAGAAATGATTTCTGGGTTTCCCGGGAACGCTATTTTTCGAGTCCTGTACAAGACACATTTTTAAGATTTACATTTGTATGATTTTTAAGTAATTATTATTCCCCATGAAGCAGGCATAAAAGAGTTTCTTCTGAAGGAGGAATTCCACCTTTTTTAAAGCAGTTTTGGACATGCTCTGGACTGATGCAAAAATCCACAGGAAATTTTGGAAAGGTAATTGGTCGAGGGGAGGGGGAACTGCCAGAAAAATTTAGCAATCGGATATTTTGTTTACTCAAGTCCTTAGCCTTAGAGTTTATTCTTGAACTGTGTTGCAAAAGAGACATAAAATGAAAAGTGAACTTATGTAATATAATCATCTTAAAATTGTTTAAATGAAATTGTTCAAAGTGTCTTTCAAAAATGTTTTTAGGTTTAAAAAATTTTAAAATACAAGGAAGTTTTTTGGAATAGAAAGTTTTGTACTATTTATGCAACACTTTTGAGTAATTTCTCCTATACCTTTTGCAAGATGTATTTCTGAAGCAAAGATAATTTAGCAGGGGGACTGTTTTCTTTTTCAAAAAAAAAAAAATTAAAGCTAAGTCAACAGCTAAACTATTCAGAATAATGTCTGTTTTGGAAACTTAATGACTGTATTTCACATAAGTTGATCAGCTATATTTTCATGGATGTAGTGGAGGGTATACCCTCTGGATTTTTTTTATAGGAGTACCGTATACCCCCTGTTTCTCAAGGAAACTATAGTATACACACTGCCTTGAGAGTATAACCTCTACTTAGAGCATATAACCTGTTATTTTTACAACTACATTGCTGGATGATTCTCTGGGTAACGCACGGGACAATTACAAGTTAATTTTGTTATTTGTCCAAGTTAATATTCATAAAAAATGTGACAAACTATTATGTTTTGGTAGTACTTCAAGGCATGTATTATTCCTCAATAGCATTATTTTCTAAAGACCCTGGTTAGCTGGAAGCAATAAAAAATTGTGTGTAACGCACGGGACATCACACGGAATAGAATAAAATTAAATTAAACTTTTGAACAATATTTCTGTGAAGTATGTGCAAATAATTTAATTACTGAGCAATTATATCTTAGAAGGGACAATTTTGTACATGTTAAATGAGTTAATTGTTTCAAACAATCTCTTATGCTATAACATGGAATGATGTTTCATTATTGTGTAAAGTAACACACGGGACATAACGCACGGGACATAAAATTATATAAGTAAACTTGCAGTATAACAGAAAATATTATTATGAATTTACTCCAATGACCATTATAACAATTTGATTTAATAATTAATTTAGTAATTTAATATTAAGAACAATTATTTAATATTAAGAACAATTATATTTATATTAAATTAATAATTAAATCAAATTAATGCTATAATCATTGAAATGAATTCATGTAATATAAGAATAATTTATTATTTAATAATGATTTTAATAATAATTCATTGATTTAAATACATAATATAAATAATTTAAAATATACATAGTTTATAATTGGCAACACCAAAAAAGGCGGGAATCCTTTGTTTACTGCATGAAGTAATTTGTGAGGCAGAAAGTGGTCAGATAAGATTTATTGATGGATGAAAATAAACAAAAAAAAGTTAAAATGAGTAATGCTGAGAAAATGAAGAGGTATAGAGAAAAACACAAGGATAAGGTAAGAGAAAAAAATAAGAACAGGATGCGTATAGTAAGAGCATTAGAAAAAGAAAAGTTCAAAGGAGATAAAAGATTGCAAGAGGAGTACCGTAAAAAAGAAAGAGAACGCAAACATATATACAGACAGAAAAAACGAAATGAATCAAAACCAACTTCTTCTGTACATTTATCAATAGGATTAGGATCATACACTTCCCCACAAACATTTGGAAAAGCTGTTAAGAGAGCTGCTACATCCCTGCCAAAATCACCAAGAAAGAAACAGGCTGTAGTTGCAAAATTAGCCAAGCAGGTTGGTTTTGATATTAATGTTCCTAGTGAGAATATGGAGCGGGAAAGGTTCAAAACAGTTAAAGAAACAGCTGTGGAAGAGTTTTTTCAACGACCAGACATTGTTTACACTTGTCCAGGCATTAAGGATGAAATGATTGTGTGGAAAGATGGAAAGAAAATTAAACTAAGAAAATATTATTTAACCATGTTCATGAAGGAAGCCTTTTGTTTATTTAGAGAGTTGAATCCTGAAATGTCCATTGGATTTTCGACATTTTGTAAGATGCGGCCGGAAAATGTACTGCTTCTACATGAGACACCAGCAGATCAGTGCAAATGTATAGTGTGTGAGAACTTTTTCCTGAAACTGTCAGCATTGAAAATTCCATACAGTTCTGAATTTTGGAATGCTAACCTTTGTGATGATACAGTAAATTCTGATTGTTGGAATGGAGTGTGTGATGAATGCAAGCATGGACAAAAGATTACACTTCCAGACATTGAGTTGGCTAAAGAAGTTACATGGAAAGAGTGGGAGAAGTCAGAAAACAAAAGATTGATATGTTCAATCAAAAGTGGGTCTACTGGAGAACTCCTTGATCATCTCAAGAATACATTCAATAAATTCAGCTCACACATAAATGTTAAACGAGTTCAGGCTGCAGATTTCTCCAAAGATAAGGAAAATCCTCGTGTAAGGGTACTACAACTTGACTTTGCAATGAATTATAGCTGTGAATACCAGAATGAGGTTCAAAGTGCACTTTGGACTCGTAACAGTGTGACTTTATTCACAGGTGCTTCAATACATTGCGGTGAATGTAAAACATACCTTATATGCTCAGATACTAAAGAAAAGGAGAAAAACACAATCAAGGCATTCATAGAATATCTATATGAACATGAGCTGAAGCCAAATTCTCCTGAGATGATTGATGTTGAAGAAGTTATTTGGACAGATGGTCCATCATCGGAGTTCAAAAACAGATTCATGGCCCTATTCTTGTCACAGTTAAGTAAAAAGTATAAAAAGACACTTTTGTGGAAATACACAGCCACATCACATGGCAAAGGAATCGTTGACGGAATCGGTGGGCGTGCAAAGTCACTGGTGAGAACTGCTGTGATGAGTAAGGGTAGTTCTGCAGTCATAGTTCAAAATGCCAAAGATTTTGCAGATGTTGTAAGGGGTCTAATGCCAAGTACTACTGTAATTTTCATTGAAGATAAAGAAATTCAAAGAAATGAGAGTGCATGGGAAGAAGCTGTTTCAATTCCAGGCATTAAAAAATGTCATGCGATCAAATCAGTTCCAAATCAAAGCCTTCGTTTATACTACAATGCTTTACAAGAAGTCGAATTGATAGAAAATAACTTCCAGAAATCAACCTCTGATCTCATTGTAGGGAATTGGGTGCTAGTGATTTATGACTCTAACACCTTTCCAGGGGAAATTGTTGATGTAAACGCAAGTGGTGATGAGTTTGAAGTAAATGTTATGGTCAAAGCTGGTCCAAATACCTGGAAATGGCCAGAAAAAGAGGACAAGTTGTGGTATGTACGAGAAAGTGTGGTCAAAGCCATTAATCCACCTGTAGTTGCCGGAAATAGAGGGCAATTTATCTTCAGTGAACTATAAGATAATAGTAACGCACAGGACAAGTAATGCACGGGACAAAAACTTTTTAGTTCCTACATATTTGTTAATTAATTTGTATACCCTAAACATATCAAATATTAAAGTATTATATGAATGTATTTTGTAGCAGGATGTGTTTTGTTTATTTCATTTATATAAGTTTTATATACTAAAAAATACCTTCAAAAGTAACGCACGGGACATTTTGAAAGTGATATTTTGTTAAGAATTTTTTCCAATGATAATTATTTTTCAAAAGGAATTTTTTTTGTGTGTTTAAGTAGCACATACCATCACCTTCTAAATTTGAATAAAAATCTTCATCAGGTATGGTAAGAAATTTAAATAATAAATATGAAATTTGATCTGAAAACTTACTTATTTTTAATGTTATGAGGAGTCTTATATTATTTTAGTAATAGAAAGTATTAATTTGGCAATGAAAATTATAAAAGATTGTTTTCATATGCCTTAGAATGTCTACTTTTTAAAAAAATATGTAAAAAATTATATTTTATTAAATTAAAAATTGCCTTCTTAGGCTCAATTTTCTGAGAATCGCCCTGCTGTGTATTTTGGAGTTAAACCTTTAGCATTGTTAGTATTTCCTAACTTAATATATATATATATATATATATATATAGCAATCATAAGTGCAGTTATATTTAATTTTATTCTCTAAGTATCTGTTAAAATAACACTTAAATTGTAAGAATTTAGCACCATTGTATAGATGGAAAAACCTTTCAATCTTTTTTCGTATTCCTCTTTTACACCTGATCAAAATACATTTTCTTTGTTTTCCTTTTCTTAATATCGTTAATTGAGCTGTTGAGAACCAGAGTGGAACTATCCCACTGTTTTATGAAAAGTGATTTTGCAGTGTCTAATCATTGTTTGCCATGACATCATGCCAAGAAATCGCAGATTTCGTCAATTTACCATGGAAAAATATAAAATTTCGTTGATCAGGCTAGGAGAACTCGCAAGTTTTACTGATTAAGTAAGGAAAAATAGCAAACTTTGATTATTAAGCTCGGAAAAAAAATTGCAAATTTTGTCGATCGGACGTGAAAAATTGCATATTTTGTTCACCGGAGAAGAAAACAATCGTCTGTTTCGTTGATGAATCACTGAAAAATTGCAAATTAAATTCATCGGTTACGAAAAAATCTAATGATTTTGCAGTTTACCTTGTGAAAAAACGTGAATGTCTTTGATCGGGCAAGAAAAAATCACGAATTTTGTCAATCAGTGACCAAAAAATTGCAATAATGTGTAGAAAAACTGAAAATTTTGCTGATCGGCAGCGAAACAATCGTGAGTTTTGTCAGTTTATCAAGAGGGGAAAAAATTACATATTTCATCTTGTTACATAAAGAAATGCAAATTTCGTCAAAGATAGTTAGCAATCGCGAATTTCGTTAATTGGGTGCAGGAAAGTATATATTTTTTCAATTACGGCAGAGAAAATGCAAATTTTGTCGATTGATGTTTTATTTAAACATCAATATAGGCTTTAGAATTTATAGATACAAAATATAGAAGCTGCCACTACCAATATAAAAAATGGTGTTGGTAAGATTTGTACCTAGTTAAAACATAAATTAAAAATTAAAAAATATATATTAAGAATTGTAATTTTTGTTTTATGTTGGATATAAAATTATCAAGTTAAACTGAATTATATCTTCTTCCTCTTTCACTCTCTCTCTCTTATTAGATAATCATGTTTATTTATTTTAAATTGTATTTATATTATTGGTTTTTGTTTCATAAAAAAGTATGTAGTTTGCATAAATAATCAGTCTATTCTTCTGCAGGCGTATGTTGTGTTGGGACAATTCTTAGTTCTGAAAAAGCACAAAGAACTGTTCATTGATTGGATGAAAGACATCAGTGGAGCAAACAGCAAGCAAGCATCAGAATGCTATCAGTGTCTTTCCGACTGGTGCGACGAGTTCTTGTAGTTTTCTTTTTTTAGCTACTTGTAAATACATTTAGTCTCCTTTTTAAAAAGAAAAAAAAATGATTCTAATAGACACTTGAAACTGTGCTAAATGAATTCTCAAAACTTGGTTTAAAAAGAATGGGTTGTATTTTATTCAGTTGGTCATCTACAGCTTTGAAATTTCTCCATTTTCTATTTGGCTGATTGTACATTTTTAAAAGTTTTAATAAATAAATTTAAAAAGTCCCGATTACAGATATTTCTTCATATCTGGAAATTGTAATAAATCTCGGAGGCTATGATGAGAAAAAGCAAATTATATTTACTGTGTTCAAACTTTATGGGTTCTGGTATGCTTATTTTACCATGTTGTATGTATTTATTTTCAATTTCAAAGTATCTCATCTTTTGTAAAAAAGTAAACAGCAGTTATCTTTTTTTTTTTATATAAACCTAGTTCATATTGATAGCGCCTGGTGCTTCCTAGTAAGTTTACTTCCGTACTTTTACTTTATTGTTTTAGCGTTTGTATAACAGCCTTTGTATAAAATTTCTGCTGTGCAGTTTTAATTGTACCGTTTGTGAAGAAAGGAAAAATTCTTACACCACACTTTTAGTGTTAAATAAATATTTTTTAACAAATGTTTTCTGTTTTTAATGTTCTTTAGAATGCTTGTAAGCTATTTTATTTTTTACTGTATATGTCTGTCATTCAACTGGTAAGTCATTCATGGCTGTAGTAACACAGTTGATGTCTGTTCCAACAGTGTAAAATCTGTTGAGACCATTAATCATATCTGTGGATAACAGGGGCGATTCTGTTTTAAAAAAAAAATGAGAAATATCGCAAATTTTGACAATCAGTCAAAAAAAAAATTTCATTAACCCTTTCCGGCGCAGACAAATTCTGTTAGTAAAATGAGAAATTATCGACTGACACCAGAATTTACAAACGACTTTTTAAGAAATCAAGAACTCCTTAATTTAAGCTTTTATTGTAAAAGTAAGATTTTACTAAAATATTATTGCTGCCAATTGCAAATTTGGAATTAAAATTAGGTGTGTCCAGGCCGGAAAGGGTTAATAATTTGCAGTTGAGAGAAAAAAAATGCTAATTTCAACAAAGAATTATAGAAAAAACACATTCCATCTAAGGATTGCATAAAGTTAGCCCCCAACCCCCTTTTGAGGGAAAAAACCCCACTAATTTTTTACAGTAGTACTTTTGTTGTTTCTAAGATTGTTTCCCCCTTCGTTAAGTCTGTGTTAGTCTGCCAGTAGCAGAAAATTATCCAAGTATTTGCAACAGATTTTTTTGATGTGCAGGTAAAATATGTTAATATTGCACTGTTAATTAATCGAACTTGTAACGTCTTTATGCTTTTTATTCCTTTTAATTTATGATGAAACTATTAAAAATCTAAACAATAATATAAAGCCTAAAAAAAGTTCTGATGTGAGGGGGGAGGAATCTATAAAAAAGAAAAACAAATCTGCAATGTGTGCCACTTATCTCAACTTTTCTACCACTGTTCATACAAGTTAAAGGGCAAAATTAGCACTAGCCACCGGCCACAGGGCCACTACACAAGAAAAAGTGGCCAGTGAAATAATGTCTATCTGCGGCCACCTTCTGGCCACTTTTTTACAAGGAGAGAATACACTTTATTTACATTTCATTAAAGATTCTACTTTTTCAGGTTCCAATCCATTTTATTAACATATTTATTTGGGCTATTCTGTTTTTGATCAATACTTATACAAATTTGACTGTTTAGTATTTTTAAATAAAAAAGTGGCCACTAGTTTAAACAAAGTGGCCACTTGAAAAACTAGTCTTACTGGCCAGTGGCCGCTGATGAAATTTTCCAATTTTGCCCTATAATACAAGTGCTGTTATTTTTCAGGTTATATACGAGCATTTCTTTATAGAAAAATAAGTATACAGTAGAACCCTGATTATCAGAAAATCGGCTTAATCAAAAGACCTTAAAATTTCTTTTTAAATTTGAAAAATTTTGTTGTCAACACTATTTTTACCAACATCAAAACATTTTTTGATTTATAATTGCTATTTTCTTTTTTTTTTTTTTTTTTTTTGTAAATTTTAGATCAGAACAATTTCATTTTTAATACATTGTTTAAAAATGTTTGTTTTAATGCTTATTAGCTTTAAAAATTGGAAGCAAAATACATAAAAATCAAAATTTTGGAAGATTTTATTGGACACTGGTGGAAATAGTATTAAAAAAGAAATAAACTGAGTTATTTACTGATTTGGTTTATTGGGTAATTTGGAGCTCTTTATAAGCTAGATATCTGCGATGCTTCTTTTTTTTTTTTCCCCATAATATGTTGTGATTTTCTTTTTCATTTTTGCATTGTTTTAATGCTGTTTTATAATGCCATCTTTTAAAGAACAACATTTATCGCCTTGATGTTGGAGCGACTTATAATTTTTGTTTGTCATTTAGAGTGCTTTGAATATGGTACCAACATATTTTTACTACGATGTTCTAAATTACGATCACAGCTTTTCATCTAACAAGTCTTCACCATAATCCTAATTAATCCTCCTGGTTATTTGAAAACTCCTATGGGACCCCAGTTATCCAAAAATGCCTGTAGAACCTGACGAAAATGCTTCAGTCCCATGCTTTTTGGATAACCGGGGTTTTACTGTATTTGAAAATTGCAGAACTTTAGTATCTCAAAAGAAAATTTTTGCTGCCTGCCTTATCATGAAAAACTAAGATATTAAGTTATTTTAAAACCCTGCACTGCTAAAACATTTATTAATGGTCTAGCTTAGTGATGCACAACCTTTTTGCCAGAAAATTGTTTGCCACCAGAATATTTGAAAAGTGACGTTTGTTTTACTTAGTAATAGCAAAGTTTCTGTTGTTGTTGTTATAAGGAAGATTATTCTGCATAAAAATAGTGGTAGCATTTTGACCTGCGGGCCACAGGTTGTGCATCCCTAGTCTAGCTATTTTTCTTTTAAATAAAAACTACAATTAATAAATTTATTAAATTGATTGTTATGTATGCTTTTCCACCATGGATGACAAAATATATAGATATAGAAGGCAGTGTTTTAAGCTGCAGTTTCCCTCAGCAGGTGCTGCATTCCACCTGCCCTTTAGTTGACATAAATAGCATCTCTCTTGCCCCTTATTCAAAAAATTAGCGCCCTTCTTGCCTCAGTTAAATACCCTTTCTCGTTTTTGCATTAAAAAAATTGCTACAATATTTGGAGCTCTTTATAAGCTAGATACATGCAACACTTTTTTTTTTTTTTTTCCCCAACATAATATGTTGTGATTTTCTTTTTCATTTTTGCATTGTTTTAATGCTGTTTTTATAGTGCCATCTTTTAAAGGACAACATTTATTGCCTTGATGTTGGAGCGACTTATAATTTTTGTTTGTCATTTAGAGTACTTTGAATATGGTACCAACATTTTTATTACGATGTTCTAAATTACGATCACAGCTGATTAAATATTGTCTTAAGGCTTAAGAATCAAAGTTCCTTTAAGCATCTGAAAAGTGGCCTTAAGGCACTAGTCATCCATCTTTTGAATATTCCTCAGTAATGTTAAATCTGGATGTTTAATGCATTCTTATATTCAAAATATCACCTCAAGATAGTACTGTAATTTCATGTGTATACGCCGGTGCTCAGTTGAGTCTTTTTCTGACTAGAAATTTTATTGTGAAAAAGAAGTCAAATGCTAAGCAAAAGAAAGACACATTTTATATAAAATAAATTCTGCTAGAAGAATGACTTAACTGAGGTGCAGTGGATACACATGAAATTATGGTAATATTTTTAACTTTTTTTCTGTGTTTTCTTCTTAAAGAATGTCTCTTTTCTTAATTTTCAAAATATTTTTTTAATCTATGCTTATTTCCATATGAAACATTAAAATTTTACTTCCAATTCATTAGTTTTTAATGCATAAAATTTTGGAAATAGTTTGATAACTTTAAAAAAAGTGGCATCTTTAAGAAGAGAACACTGGAAAAAGAAGTTAAAAATATTAATATCCTGAGAAGATATTTTGAATGTAAAAATGCACAAAGACAGGTTTGGCTTTTTATTGGTAAAAGCTTGTTTTTACCAAGGCATGGTAAAACTCTAGGAGAAGTGATAAAAACCTAATAATATACAATAAACTCTATTAGTTTTTAAACTGTATTTTAAAACTATTAATAAAAATTCTATTTTCAGGTAATTGATACATATATATAACAAAAGGGAACTAAAGAATTAGACAGTTCTCGAAGCTGCTGATACAATTTAATCATAGATTTTTTAATATTTTCTATTCTAAATCTAATAATAAAACAACGGATGTTTATTGTTTGTTTCACAAAGCATGTTTACATTTCATTTGCACTCTTTTCCATTTGTACTCAATTCGAAAGAGCTTCTTTAAACCAAAAGAAGTAAAAAGCAAAATTTGGTGGAAAACATTAAATAATAAAGAAATAAATAATGAATTCTTGCATTTAGCAGCAAATTTTCACTCCTTGTAGTTTTTCTCTCATAGAGCGAAAAAAAAATTTTGTATAAAGCCCATTGAACCTGAAGCTAATGGGTCTCTGCCCTACAACATGTATTAAAATACATGTGAAATCCCCTGTTAAAATAATCAAAATCTGTGATTATCGAGGTTTACCTTCTTCTTGTGTCATAGTCACAACCATGGTTTGATAACCTTTTAAGACGCAGCATTAGGCACAGAAAAAGACCCGGATGATAATGTAAAGTTTGGGAGTGTTCTTTCCAAATATCTCGTTCAAATTTTAATATTTTTACATGATTTTTTTTTCATAGGATAGCTGAGGAGACAATCCACAACCGGCCTAGTTTTTGATTTTGGTTTCAAATTAAAAAAAAAAAAAAAAAAAAAAAAAAAAATTGATTTTGAAATTGAAACTATCATAACATAAAAAATATACAGTAGAATCCCGCTAATTTGGACCCCGTTAATCCAGATCTCCGGATGGGTTTGGTTACTTTTTTTTTTTTCAAGTTTCAGAAGCGATTAGCTAATTTCCATAAAATTAACTTGTTTCATCGTCGTATTCTGAATAAAAAAAACTTTTTCTGAAATATTTTCGAAAGAATTAAGCAAATTAAACATTTTTACTGTCTATAAATATTCAATAAGTTTAACATAAAGGTGTTTTTCTGTAAGTATGTTTTATTTTATTTCATTTTTTTTTTTCTAATTCTGTGGATAATTTGGATTTTCGATAATCCGAATTATCGGTGTTTTATTGTATAAGCAAAATTGAAAAGGTAAAAACTAGGCCAGTTGTAGATCATCCTCAGCTATCCTATGGGGAAAAAAATCATGCAGAAATATTAAAATTTGAGCTAGATATTTGAAAAGAATGCTCCCACGGACTTTACATTATCATCCGGGTCTTTTTCTGTGACTAGTGTTGTACCTTAAGAGCGCACACTATACTTGGGGAACGAAGACATTGAGAGTACAGTTTATACTGTGAATGTTATCAGGGGTAGGAGTGACCAATTCATAAAATATAGGACATTTAGAAAATAACGCTAATGGATATATAATGCTATAAAATACATTTTTAAAACATAATCTATGTTAGTTTATAATTTTTCACTAATTAACAATAGTAAATCAAGATACAATATTAAAAAAATGTACAAAATTAATTTTTCTATTGTTATTCTTAAATCTTCTTGGTATAATGAAAATTTTCCAAACCAACAATGTTAGATTTCAAGAAAATCTTTGATATTCACAAATTCTTATAAAACCAGATTTTAAGGAAATCTGTTATGTTTGAGAAACGCTCACATGTGATCTGATAGATCCCTTGTCAATGCATTGTGAACAATCAACAATGTGTAAATTAAAGGTTCCAACACTATGCCAAATTTTCTCACAAATTGTACTTCTCTATCCGAAATTTTAAAAGCTGATTTATTTACATAAGGACTATTTGATCCAAAGATGAGCAAATGATTTAGATCCAATTTAAAGGCTTTCATTACATTCATTTTGCAATTAAATGATCAAAAAGCTCACTTTTAATATATTTTTCGGTAATACCACTAATTACTTCCAATACCAAGCAAGAATGTTTAATTGTTTTAAGTTCTGGTCATTTAATGTCTCATCATACATGAGGGTGACAAAAGGGGGATTTTTTATTGAAATCATCACTGACAGTGATTTGTTTTAAAATATATGAGTCAAGGCTATGAGATATGGCACATGGCACTTTCTTTGAATTTAACTGTATACTTTGTGTGCAAAGAGGAAACTGCAAACATTTCAAAAATAAATTTTGCATTCCATTTGATGACTGAAATAAATAATTAGGGCCATGTGAATTATCGACAGAATCATGGAACGGTAGATCTTATCTCCCTCATTTAAAGTCCAAATACTCAATCCACTTAAAAAAAAAAAAAAAAAAAAAAAAAAAAAATTAAATTTAAGCTTTTTCTGCCAGTAAAATGCACAAAGCAAGATTGAAGCTAATCGCTTTGTTTTTCTAAATTATCTTTGTGTTTTGTTTTTCTGGGATGCTGCATTAATTGCAAATAACCACTGTTATTGATGGGAACCAGACATGGCAATGATTTCTACCCTTCACACACCATTCAGCAATTTTTTTTTTTCCATGCCCGTCAATCTGATCTATCCAAGCATTACAGAATTTCATCAATCTATGTTCATATTGTGACACTGAATTAATGTAATGCAATAAATATGCTTTTTCTACATTAAAAAATAAAATAAGTAAAAATGATGTATTCCAGCTGAATACACGGTAAGAGAAACTAAAATAATCGCAATGAAACACAGAACCACGTTGAACGTTAGACTAATTCAGTGAGCAAAGCGATGCATGTGAAAACAAGCAATGATTTTAATACCAAATATATGAGAAAGTAGAGAAATATAGGATAATTAGAAAAATATAGGACATTTTTGAAGGTTATTTTATAAATATAGGACAACTCTGACCCCTGTGTTATGCTTCTGCGACAAGAAAAAGTGCGTTGACTATTTCTATAAAATCTCCCTTGGTATCTCTTTTTTCTTCAAAATTTTAATGCGAAAACAATTTATTGACTAAATGCAACTGATTTAAGTTAAAATTTGTCACTATTACGACTTGTACATATAAAATTTATTTAAAAATGTATTTATTCGCTTTGGCGAAATTTTGGCGCTAATAAACATGTGTTGTACAAAAATTGCAAACCTCTTTCAGACAATGACACCCCACGTCTCCTCCAATTTCCGGTCAGTTAAGAGATAATTACTTGAAGAATCGAGTTTTTAATCTGCAATATATTGTTTTTATTTTTGAAACTTTCTAAAATACAGAAACAATATTTGTAGATTTGAACTTATCGGAAAAATTTACCTTAAATGCATACCAAATATGACAATAAAATATTAAAGCAAAATAAAATAAATAAAAAGGTTTCTATTTAAGTGCTGAGTTTAAGGATCGAGTGAAACAGGTTTTTAAGGTTTTTTTTTTAAATTACTTTAACTTTCAAAACCGGTTCTGTAATTGAAACTATTATAATATAAAAAATATAAAAGCAAAATCAAAAAAGTAAAAACTAGGCCGGTTGTGGAGCGTCCTCAGCTATCCTGTGCAAAAAAAAATCATGTAAAAGTATTAAAATTTGAGCGAGATATTTGAAAAGAACGCTCCCATAGACTTATCATTAGCGTTCGGCTTTTACCGCGTGACTAGTGTGTGCTCTTAAGACCCGATGTGATATATCCCTTGCACTTGAAAACAAAGCTAGTCATGCTGGCTGAAAGTTAAACATGTACTGCAATTTTTATCTGTCAATTAAAAAATTATGCCTTACTCTTTCTGCAAACCAGAAGGATTGTTTGATTCAGTGTTTTTTTTACATTCGACTCAGAAGCAAATGGTTTTTAAATAAATGTCTAACCCATGATATGATCAATACCAGGCTGGGTTTTAAAGGGATAAATCAGATTGGCATTGTTGACAAATATTTTAACTGGTGATTGTATTTCTATTACTTTGCAAATCTAATTTGTTAACCAAGTTTAGGAGTTAAATAATTCATGTTTTTTTGTTATTATACTTAGTATTTATTATTCCTCAATCAATTTGTAAAAAACATTTTGAAAAAAAAGTGGTAATGATAGAATAACTCGTATACAGGGTTCATACAGACTCCTTAGAAACTACTTAGAAATGAAAATGTTCCCAAGTAGTACTTAGATAAACAAAATATTCCTTAGAAACTCCTTAAATTGTATTGCGGTTTTGCACACGAGCAATATTGCTCCCAGGGAGAAAAAAAAATCGGATTGTAAAACGCACAGTAAACCCTTTATGCACGTCATTCATCAGAATTGACTGATCTCTGTGTATATGACCATTGGTCACTGCATAGGAAAGTTGATTGTGTATTTTTTTATTTGAACTTACAAAATCACCAAGGTTATTAATTCTGTGCAGTTTCAGCACTAATAATTAGATTCTAATAGAGAAAAAAATTGTTTGAAATGTTTTTCTCTCCAAATGGGACATTAAAAATTGGGGTGTGCAAGTGCATGCCACATAAATAACAACAAAAGTGGCAAGTCCTTAAAATTATTTAAGCTCCTTGGATTTTTCTTCGCAACTCTGTATGTATGAACCCTGATGTAGCATGTAACCACTAGCGTAATGATTACCAGACTTTGAAGTCTCGTATACATCTTATTGTTAATGATTGGGAATGCAGTAGTGTTGCCTGGTGCAGAGTTTAGAAAAAGCTGGATTATGGCTTTTAAATTGGGACCAAAAAAATACAATAAACCCTATGTAAATGGAACCTGTTTTTGACAGATATTTGTTTTTAACTTAAAAATTTCATTGTTTCTTTGATAGGAATACCTTATGAAATTATATCTGTTTACACAAAAGCCTTTCTAAAACGGATTTTTTTTTTTTCCTGTGCCTTACTACTCAATTTTAGCAGGTTCTATTAAATTAAATAAACACAAAAATCTCTTAAGACCGTAAAAAATTTGAAAGCAGAATTATTAAGGATATCTTTCTTTACAAACAAACAGAATTCCATTATAAACAGGGCTTGCACAAGATAGTAAAATTTATGAAAACAGAATCTGTAGGAACTGAAAACATTTTAGACAGGTAGATTTGTAAGGTTTCTTTTATATGGGAAACTATACAGGTGACCAGAAATAACGTGACAATTTAATTTGACTTAAAAAAAAAAAAAAAAAAAAAACTTTATTTATTTACAACAGTGTGTTAGACCAGTGGTTTTTTAAACTTTATTGGTATGTGATCCACCTCTAAGTAAAGAAAAAGTATTTGCGATCCACTTAATGTAATGGTGTATATCCGAATGGAAATTACTATGCGAGATCGATAAGCTATTGGCTATCCCATCCTACGAAAAGGCAAATTTTTGTATGAAGGGTACACTATCAACAGAAACAAGAATTTGAAATTCCAATATGCATAAGTGGCATAGCTGCCAACTCTTCTGGTTTTTTGGCCCAGAAAAAATTAACAGGAATTTTTGCCTTATTTAATCGGCAGATTATGGTGATTTGAAATGATAAAATTTACTATAAGTTCAAAAAGCATGTTCACACTTCTGTTACGGTGAACTCCATCAAGGAATTCAAAGCTCATTTAAATGTTTCTGGATATTCTGCTCATATATATTTTTTTAACAGATGAAATACAAAATATATTTTTGTGACAAACCTCGATTGTTTTTGTGACCCATAGTTTGGGAACCGCTGTATTAAACAAATAAAAAAATCTCTTTTCCTCAAAGTATCCTCTTTTTGCTTTGATAAAGAAACACAAAGGTTTGGTTTAAAAAAAAAACTTTTATGCTGTAATTGAGTGCATTTTTGCACTAGCTTTATTTTAATTTTACTGCTTTCTTGCTTTTCCTGCTTTTTACTATTGCAATTAAAGCAAGAAAGGATTCATGGATGGCATTTAAAATTTATATTGTACAAATTGATATTCTACAAAATTAATATAAAGTTATACATAGAAATGCACATGGATACTATTACATTTATACATATATTGTACTGTACATACATTTAAATAAATTCAATATTATAGTGGAAAATATACATAATACAGTCAAACCTTGTTAACATGAACACACTTAAGGGTGTATTCGAAAAAAGCTTTTCCACCTTCAACAGCTCAAAATTTTCTGATACAATTTCAGACACATTTTTAAAAGTAGAAACATGAAATGTGCCGAGAGTATTTTTGAACTGATGCATAAGGTGCATGTGATGTCATTTTCAGCTAACTTCATTCGAATTTGATATATAAATAATCAATTTCTCTGTATGACTTATTTTTTCGTTCCCAGATCTCCCGCTTCGGAAAAATCAGTTCAAAATGCCATTTTTTCTTTTTTTGCAATATTTTCTGCATTTATCAAAGAATCAACAATCATGGTAACTTGTGTACTTTCTAAAAAAGACAATTTGCCAGTTTGATGCTTATGAGAGCAAACATGCATTTAAAAATAAATCTGAAAATAAGCAGTTTGAATTGAAATACACCCTTGACGTGAATTACTTTTAACATGAGCTGTTTTCGCAATCCCAAAAAGATACAAAGAATACAGAATACAAAGAATTGATACTGATAACATGAATTACTGTTAACATGAACAACATTTTGATTCCCCCTGAGATTCATGTTAACAAGGTTCAACTGTATATAGAAATTCTTGATTGTCTTTTGCTAAAGAAGAGGGATTTTTTTTTGAAAAGAAAAAAAAAATGGAACTCTTGCATGTTAGAAGTGAAGCTTTTTAGGTTGTAGAAACAATTGCTTTTATTATGCATTGCTCCCTTTGCATTTGTTGTCGATCTTGTTATTTATTCAGGGCTAGGATAATTTTTGTTACATCCTGCAAAATTTATCCTTCTTTGCTTCAAAAATTTTCGAGATAGCAGCCGGGAAAAATGTATGGTACTTGATCAATCCAGTTAACCCTTTATCTACCAAATTATGAATTGAGAAAAATTTTACATTCTAAAGCATTTTACGTAAATTGTTTAAACTAAATTAAAAGACTTACACAATCATTTAATACATTTTTGAAGGAATTAATTAAATTTGAATTTACAGGGATTTTGTGCACTATTTATAACCCCACTCAAATATTTTATTTTAAATTGTTTTCTTAGTATTTTGTAGAATTATAAAATGTACAAATAGGATGTTCTTACACTATAAATGTAGAAATATTTCCGAATTGAAAAATCCCCATCCCTCTCCCTTAGCACCAAGAAAGCTGAATAAGATACAAAGGCAAAATAAATCATCCTTTTAAAAATATATTTGTTTTGTGTAACCAATAATGCTTTTGGAACAAAATAAAATAATGTTTCTGTAACTCATTCTAAACAGTATTACAACTAATTGACATATATATATATTTTTTTTTTAATAAGGAATTTTAATGGTACTTATAAGTACCGTCGGTAGATAAAGGTTTAATAACCTCCTCGGTCCTGATGTCACCTGGAGGAGACATTGAATAACAGACTTTAAATTAATTTAAATGCTTCTCGAATTATTAATATTACTCCTAGACTTTTTTATTAAATGCGTGGATATCATAAGCAAGGGTCTGTCCACATTTTTCTCACAGGATCCTGTTTTCGCAAAATTGTAAAGTTTTTCTTATATTTGTGAAAATTCTAGTCATAATTTTGTGAATTTTTACTGATGCATTCAGGTTCTATCCTTCATATATAAAAAAGTCTAAGTAATATGCTTTTTGGTGAGATCAACTGTTTATTTACAGGCCAAATTTTATTTTTAAATGATTAAATTTGTGTAAAATTCAATTTGAAGGTGAAAACATTCTATGAAAGGTCTATGAAGGGTCCTTTTTGGGATAAAATATTTTGTGGAGGGTCCTGTTTGGGTATAAATTTTGTGAGGGTCCTTTAAAGGACCTAAAAGTTTCCTAAATATATCCCAGATAAGCATCGATTAGAGGTCTGCACGGGCCGGAATTTCCAGGCCCGGCCCGTAGGAAATTTTTTCGGCCCGACCCGGCCCGTTTAAATTTTTACATTTTAGGCCCGGCCCGGCCCGTTTTGGCCCGTTACAATTTTTACGGTTTCTAAAAAATTCAGATTTTTTTCATATAATTAAGATTTCCTTAAAGAATACTGCATACATATCTATGGAATGATTTTACAGTATATTTTACAGGAAATACACATTAGCAACGTGATTACTAAGATTCTTAGGCTTTCAACAATCAAATAAAGATTCATCAAAAAATTAATATGGCTTAGAATAAAAGAAAAAAGGAAGAAAGTTAAAAACATCGTAACTTTTGAAGCTGTTTAATAAAAGAAGATTTATAAAAATATTTCTATATCATTTTATTAAAGATTTTAAATCCAAATTCATTCGTTAACTCAAATATGCGCCTTTCTGATTCATTTCTAAATTCATTTTTTTCTCAGAAACGCACAGCAGGTATCTTTATTCAGAAACTATATAATCATATGGCATTATCCGTTTTTTGATACAAGCAATTTAAGAATACTGGAAGGAAATAAATTATTGTTATAGTTAGCATTTTCAATAGAATTTCGGGAAGCGATAGCATGGGAAGGGAGAAAAACCTGCAACCATTTGAGAAACTATTGTATCTCAACAAATTTATGCAAGTATTTTATTCATCAAATATGAAAAATGCTATTCGATTCCAAATGCCTTCAATAGTCCGGCTTATCACTTTTATATTTGTACAATTAAAAATTAATCTGAAAATGTGTCAAACTTTCGCGGTATTGAGAAATTAATTAAAATACCATCAAGAAGTATATATCCAAAGATTAATGTAACATAAGTTCTTTATCTCTGTTAATAATTTTACAAATCATGTTGTCTGCCCTACAGATCTTGAGGACAATTAAGTCTTGTTCCGGTCCGGCAAGTGTATATGTAGAAAAATAATGCAAGCTTGATCTCGGCCCGGTATGAGTCAGCTAAAAAAATATTAAAACGGGTTACACGCAATTTAACTGCCCGATGCCGATCTCACACTGTACAAGTTACATTTTTATATTGATGCTGTCAAACTAGTATGGCTCGTGACGCACATTAATATTTATTCTCGTTAAAACCATTTGTGTTGAAAATAGATCATATTTTATCGTTTCTGCTTAAATTTTCAGAACGGGCCGGCAGGCCCGAAAATTTTTTTTATCGACCCGGCCCGGCCCGTATGGCCCGTTCAATTTTTTTTGCCGGCCCGACCCGGCCCGTTGAGAAAACTATTTTGATTCTGCCGGGCCGGGTACGGGCCATGCCCGGGCCCGTGCAGACCTCTAGCATCGATATATAGACTGATACAACTTTGGAGATGTTGTATAGCAATTTTAAAAGGTTGTTTCTGGTGGCTTGTAATATATTTGTCTCAGTTCTGAGGAGATTATGTTTATTAGATGATCATCATTTTGTGACTGTACTTTGAAGGGCTTGATCTTTTTTTTTTTTTTTGTCATTTGCATCTCAAAAATGGGATGTATTGACACCACACTACTGCATATTCCCAGTGCCTGATTTATCGTTGGGCATGGTCACAAGGCCCCCAAATGCTGCTGAAGTTTTTTCAACTTTTGTCCGAAATCAATACTTACAAAATCTGATGGAATTTTACATTTCATTCTCCATTCTACTGTGTTCATATTGTATTTTTATAACATTGTATGTTTTAGCAGAAACATCCGTGTTTAATTACTTTATTATAGTGAATATTTTCGTTTATCATTTAAAAATACATTGAATTTTTAATTCTTATTTTTATCATGTTCATGTTCTTGTCAGATTGTTTGGGGTTGGTGAGTGCCACTCATTTGCCGCAGATTTCCAAATTTTTAATAATTATAATTTGGTAAGGCAGAAAATTTAAGATTAGTTTTTGTTTAGTTTAGCATTTCAAATATGCATAGGAAAAGATAATCATCACTACACAATTTATTATACAACGTTCTACTCATTTAAATTTATGATTGTGAAAAAATTATTTAAAAGATAAATTAATGATTATCATATTTGATTTTTTTACTTGGTATTTAAAAGTGATTATTAAAATCAATACTAGTTATCTTAATACGTAGCTTTTTTTTTTTTTTTTTTTTTTATTTCTTTTCTGTAAGCTGTGTCCAGGGCCCCCAAATTTGTAAATCGGTCCCTGCACCTTCCATGTGATATCAATAAAAGTTTAATTTTGGTCACAATGCATTCACATTTTGGCCATGGATGTTATACAAGTTTGTAATGCTGATGACTTACACCTTTATTCAAACAGCTTCCAATGATACTTTGGAAATGCGTATTTCTCTACTCTTTTGAAACCGGATTCAGTCCATCTTAGACAGGATCCTTCCTCATGCCACCAGTTATACAGGTCATGTATGATACTGGTTGAGATGGGTTCGTGTAATTTCTCACAAAGTTCACACATCCACGGCTGCAGGTAAGAGCGGTATTTAACTTTCCATGTGAAATAAGACAAATACAGGGTGTCATTCAAGGAAACAGTCCAGAGATATCTTCCTAAATCTTCTGGCGAAGCAAATTCCATCGCGTTAATCACTGAGTGGCTCGGAGTCAAGCTGGAATAATTTGCACCTCCAAGAGTAACTGGAATAAAATAATATTCCAAAGAGTTGAATAATTTTTCGGTGACATAATTTTGGCATATAGCATTTTCGAAAGCTAAATAAAACTTGTATCGTTTGGCAAGCTGTGCATAGCATTTTTTCGTTTCCGCGGGTCTACAGCCTTCTTTCCCACAACCTCCTATTATGTCGATAGGATATATTTTCATCAGATGTTTGACGTATTCTTCCCTATTGCTATCGGTGTTGCAGTTGCTGACAAGCCAAACAGCTCTGTTTATTTTTTGTTTCATGATATTTGTCAAGTTTTTTAGATCTTTTGTATTGGCTTTTGGTTTTTCTCCAACGAACCCGTATTTAACCGAAACTGTTGAATTCCTACGATAACTCATTGTCCAGTTGAAGTAACCGTCGAACCTTTTGAAATTTTTCACTTCTAACCAAGGAGGCTCCATAGAATAAAGAATCCAAATTTGTTCGGGTGTTCGATAGTGTGGAAAACTGTAAACTTCCAAATCTCTCACATGAAACATAATGGCATCTGCTTTATAAATATCCAATGGGTTATTTGTAACGTAACAGTTACTAATTGGGCAATTGTAGCGTAAAAAAGTTGTTTTTCCCAGATGGAAGAAATAGTAATGCTTCGGATTCCATTCATTGAAATACTTCGTAGCTAAGTAAATTAGTTTAGTGGGTAAGTTCTTGTTAACTTCTTGAAATTGAATGCGAAAACCAATTTTTCGAGCATTTTCGTTATCAAAACGTTTAATTTTCGAATCCAACGAGAATTCTCTAACTAAAGGGAATAGTGTTGAACTGCTATTTAATTTTTTCTTATCCCCATTTTCGAAAGGGATCATGACAGTACTTTGTTTTAGGCAAGTCATTAAGAGAATTAAAAAGGCAATTACTGGACTTAAAATGATGGCTGTTTTGAGTAAACTGTTGTTGCAGACACTTCGGAATGGTGCACGTTTCATAACAACAGATGTTCTTGCACTGTACTTTTATCCTTTGATGAGCTCTGCATCTATATGACAAAAAAGAAAAAATCATGCGTCAAGCATAGTTTATGAAGCTCTTTCCAAGACATTCAGAATAATGTAACAAAACTGCACCGTTTAAAAAAATTAAAATATGACGTCTCATTTCACCCTATGGAAATATGTATAACACATGTCAAAATCGAATTTCAGCTGTTCCCATCTACAATCGGAAAATTATCCGATTTTTTTTAACAGCCCTGTATATGATATACAGACTTGTACCGATTAAAAACATACATTCAAAAATTTAGTTCATTTAAGAAATACAAATATTTTAGTTGAAAATTCCCCTTCAGCAATTTCCTCTAATAAGGAGAATGATATGCAGATACTTTTGTGCAACCCTGTATATGACGTGTAGAATTTATATATAAAGAGTAATATGCAAAAAACTAATTAAATTTAAAAGTGTATACCTAATTTTAAAATGTACTCTCCAGCAATTATTACGCAAGAGATTACTGTAACCGATTTCTTTTGTGTGTCCGTGTAAATTATTTTAAAAATGATATGAATATTCTGTTTTAACGTGATCGTAGTGAAATTCAGTGATTTATATCCGTTTCGATACGTTTGAAATAGCGTCATGTCTTTAAAATACTTTCCAAACGATTTTTACCCTATACCATAATGCAATCGAATTCTTTTGAGTGTCTCTGTAAACAAAACACTAATCGAACGTGCTTCAAATGCTATACCAAACATGCTTTGATGACCCTAAATAAGCTTTATCAATCGCATGAAAATCTGAGTCCATTTATGGAAGTTAGAGCATGGACAGACGGACAAATAAACCGAATTCATAAACACTTTTCAACTTTGTTGGAGAGTGTTAACCCTTTAACGTTCATTGGTTTCGCCACGAGACCACAAAATTTTAATTCCGATACGCAACACTGACACCGGTATTTTTATCTAAAAATATCCCTTTTATTATGTATGTGAAAAATCACGTTTTCTTATTTAGAAAAATATCTGTTCCTAATTACCGGTGTCATTCATTTATTTCGACATCTTAGCAATGAAAATGCTTTGATCGTTAAAGGGTTAAAGAAAGATAGTCATTGTAATATCTGTAAATTAAATCATTTTTGCATTTTCTTCCAATTATTTGCCTTGAACCTTTTAAAATCTATCATCAAAAATAATTTTAAAATTGAGGGTTACTTCAGTCATCTTAATAAAACTCGCTCGCTAATCCTAATTCTATGGAAGAAATTTTTAAGACATCTTGTTTGCATTTTAATATTTTTAAATGTCTTTTTGTTTTTCATTACGTAGCTGAGATTGATCGCTATATCTGCCTTTTTTTACTTTTTCGATTTTGTTTGCAATTTTTTTTCTAGGGGATGCTTTAACTCAGGCTTGGAAAAAAAAATCATGATTTTTTTTTACGTAAAAAAAATCTGATTTTTTAGAATTCTATTTTTAATTATGTGTTTTTATATTTTTACAATACATGGAGCCGTTTTTAATAAAAAAATAACTGAAAAAGAATAAATAATATTTATAAAAATAATGCAAGAAATAATTGTCTGAGCGTAGCGAAGTCTTATACTCACAGTACGTAATGATATTAATTGTCTGAGCGTAGCGAAGTCTTATACTCACAGTACGTAATGATATTAATTGTCTGAGCGTAGCGAAGTCTTATACTCACAGTACGTAATGATATTAAAAGTCAAAAAAATTCTTTCGTCAAGCAAATCTCAAAAAGTACTTGTCGGATTTCGATTCTGTTTGTACCAGAAGGTACCTATGAAGGTAATCTGGTGAATGCACCTACTTTTAAAAATTAATTCCAAATAGTTTAAAAGTTGTTATATTAAAAAAACTGATAAAAAAGCACAATTTATTTGCATACGTCACAGAAATTTGGTTCGCGTGATTTCCACCGGCTGGATATTTTCGTAGATAACCGAATCAGTACATGGAGTAAATAGTAATCATTTACGCACTCAGAAATATTGAAAGGAATAAAACATTTTAAAATTTAATCATGCAGGAAAATAAAACTGTTATTTTTTATATTAAAAAAAATGTCGTAAAAACTTTGATTTTGAGATTTTGTGATAATCTCTTAGCATTTTTTGATCGCTAAAAGAATATTTTATATATTTCGCGCGTGAAAATTAGAAACAATTACGTTTTTAAATAAAAAGTTTCTTTTATGACATCATTTTCCCTTTATATTTATTTTTATTGCATGTTTTCTTCTAACTTATATTTTGCTTGTGTGTGGAAGTCAATTCTGGTCACTAATTTTTCGGCACGGATACCACAAGCGCATCAGATTTGGCGCAATTTTTTTCAAAGCCCATTTGGCGAAAACTCCGTTTTCAAATAACGCTTACATACACATTTTTAAATTATTTTCTATTTTCAAAAAGAAATTAGAGTAAATAAAAAAAGATAAAATAATTGTAATTTAAGAAATTACCCCAACCATTTGAAAAATGTTTCACTCGATACATTCATCTATCATTTTAAGCTAAATACCAGTTGTTTTATTGTGTATTATCTGTGCCACTGCTATAAATGACTTTATACATGCTGCAATTTGAAGGTACGGTTCGTTTAAGTTATATCACTCTATTGTCGCCAAGCATAAAAGTTGGCGACGAAAGAAACATTTCAAACTATTTAACATTGTTGGTGCAAAAGTAATCATTATTAAAATACAGCTTTGGCATATACTGTTATACTTGTAAGACTTTGGCATATATTGTTTGATTTTACAGAGCAGAATTTTGGTGATGGAGGTTTTAAACCAAAATCGATCGCAGCACATGCATCTGTGAATGGGTCCATCAGACATCGAATCAAAAAAGTTTTTTCCCAGTTTTTCCCAAGCCGATTGCTTTTTAGTTTTCTTTTTAGGTGGTGGAAAATCAAGAGTAATAGCTATAACATTTTCCGGCTTGTTAGAATCACTATTGGCACTCAAATTTTCCTGGTTAGAACCGACCGATAGTAAAACGCCATGGCTAGTGGATTGGTCGCCCTGGCGACATGATGTTTTACAATTAATCGGTTCGGCATTAAATTGCTTCCTTTTTCGTGATCGCCTTTCAACGCGTAATTGGTTTTCAGCGGCTCAATAATCTTTTGATTTTATCATTTTCTGCATTGAAAGACGTTTTTGCGCCAAACCAAATACAGTATTACTCAGTTATCCCGTCGACCAATTTCGCCAAATGATACGAATCGCCAAACTAATAAGCAACTTATACATGTTGACTGTGTTTAATATCATTGAATGCGATATTCACGTTCATTCATTTCTTTGGCTTCGGCTTTTTCCGTATCTGTTAATTTCCGTCTACCCATTTTTAAATTTGTTAGTTTTCTCCTTTATTACAATGATTTTAACCATTTTAATTTACTATTCAAATAAAAATTCTTCTAAAAGTAAAGAATTTAATTTAAATTCAAATAAAAATTCTTCTAAAAATAAAGAATTTAATTTAAATTCAAAAGTGGTAACATCATTCAAAAGTGGTAACATCATTCAAAAGTGGTAACATCATCGGGTCCATTCTCCCGAAAACAACAACCATTTTTCAAATGGTTAAAAAAAAAAAAATTGTAATTTAAGAAATTACCCCAACCATTTGAAAAATGTTTCACTCGATACATTCATCTATCATTTTAAGCTAAATACCAGTTGTTTTATTGTGTATTATCCGTGCCACTGCTATAAATGACTTTATACATGCTGCAATTTGAAGGTACGGTTCGTTTAAGTTATATCACTCTATTGTCGCCAAGCATAAAAGTTGGCGACGAAAGAAACATTTCAAACTATTTAACATTGTTGGTGCAAAAGTAATCATTATTAAAATACAGCTTTGGCATATACTGTTATACTTGTAAGACTTTGGCATATATTGTTTGATTTTACAGAGCAGAATTTTGGTGATGGAGGTTTTAAACCAAAATCGATCGCAGCACATGCATCTGTGAATGGGTCCATCAGACATCGAATCAAAAAAGTTTTTTCCCAGTTTTTCCCAAGCCGATTGCTTTTTAGTTTTCTTTTTAGGTGGTGGAAAATCAAGAGTAATAGCTATAACATTTTCCGGCTTGTTAGAATCACTATTGGCACTCAAATTTTCCTGGTTAGAACCGACCGATAGTAAAACGCCATGGCTAGTGGATTGGTCGCCCTGGCGACATGATGTTTTACAATTAATCGGTTCGGCATTAAATTGCTTCCTTTTTCGTGATCGCCTTTCAACACGTAATTGGTTTTCAGCGGCTCAATAATCTTTTGATTTTATCATTTTCTGCATTGAAAGACGTTTTTGCGCCAAACCAAATACAGTATTACTCAGTTATCCCGTCGACCAATTTCGCCAAATGATACGAATCGCCAAACTAATAAGCAACTTATACATGTTGACTAAATTTTTATTTTAAATAGCAAAAGAAGAAATAAAAATCACTTTATGATTGTTTAAGTACGCGTATTGTGTTTAATATCATTGAATGCGATATTCACGTTCATTCATTTCTTTGGCTTCGGCTTTTTCCGTATCTGTTAATTTCCGTCTACCCATTTTTAAATTTGTTAGTTTTCTCCTTTATTACAATGATTTTAACCATTTTAATTTACTATTCAAATAAAAATTCTTCTAAAAGTAAAGAATTTAATTTAAATTCAAAAAAAACTCTTCTAAAAGTAAAGAAATTAATTTAAATTCAAAAGTGACCACATCATTCAAAAGTGGTAACATCATTCAAAAGTGGTAACATCATCGGGTCCATTCTCCCGAAAACAACAACCATTTTTCAAATGGTTAAAAAAAAAAAAATAATTGTAATTTAAGAAATTACCCCAACCATTTGAAAAATGTTTCACTCGATACATTCATCTATCATTTTAAGCTAAATACCAGTTGTTTTATTGTGTATTATCCGTGCCACTGCTATAAATGACTTTATACATGCTGCAATTTGAAGGTACGGTTCGTTTAAGTTATATCACTCTATTGTCGCCAAGCATAAAAGTTGGCGACGAAAGAAACATTTCAAACTATTTAACATTGTTGGTGCAAAAGTAATCATTATTAAAATACAGCTTTGGCATATACTGTTATACTTGTAAGACTTTGGCATATATTGTTTGATTTTACAGAGCAGAATTTTGGTGATGGAGGTTTTAAACCAAAATCGATCGCAGCACATGCATCTGTGAATGGGTCCATCAGACATCGAATCAAAAAAGTTTTTTCCCAGTTTTTCCCAAGCCGATTGCTTTTTAGTTTTCTTTTTAGGTGGTGGAAAATCAAGAGTAATAGCTATAACATTTTCCGGCTTGTTAGAATCACTATTGGCACTCAAATTTTCCTGGTTAGAACCGACCGATAGTAAAACGCCATGGCTAGTGGATTGGTCGCCCTGGCGACATGATGTTTTACAATTAATCGGTTCGGCATTAAATTGCTTCCTTTTTCGTGATCGCCTTTCAACACGTAATTGGTTTTCAGCGGCTCAATAATCTTTTGATTTTATCATTTTCTGCATTGAAAGACGTTTTTGCGCCAAACCAAATACAGTATTACTCAGTTATCCCGTCGACCAATTTCGCCAAATGATACGAATCGCCAAACTAATAAGCAACTTATACATGTTGACTGTGTTTAATATCATTGAATGCGATATTCACGTTCATTCATTTCTTTGGCTTCGGCTTTTTCCGTATCTGTTAATTTCCGTCTACCCATTTTTAAATTTGTTAGTTTTCTCCTTTATTACAATGATTTTAACCATTTTAATTTACTATTCAAATAAAAATTCTTCTAAAAGTAAAGAATTTAATTTAAATTCAAATAAAAATTCTTCTAAAAATAAAGAATTTAATTTAAATTCAAAAGTGGTAACATCATTCAAAAGTGGTAACATCATTCAAAAGTGGTAACATCATCGGGTCCATTCTCCCGAAAACAACAACCATTTTTCAAATGGTTAAAAAAAAATAGAGGTTTTTTAGAAGGGCGACCCCGTTTAAATTGCAATGAATTAACTTCATTTTTCTTGTGTTTATCAATATAATAGCAAACAAAACGAATACCAGTTGAATAGCAATTTCTCTCTGAGACATTGGAATTGCGGAATGATAAAGAGATACAATTTGACGTGCTACTTCTTCATTGACTAGATTCATCAAAAACGGATTTTTTCTTTAGTTTAAACGCTTTTTTTATAGACTCTGAGTAAAAGGAAATGCAATTTAATAATAAAACGAGTGGAATCCCGTCGAATTCGACGAATGAAATGTTCTTTAAAGACCCGATCGATTTGGTTAAAAAAAAAGCAAAAGTAATTACACTATTGAATCAATATATAATAAATATATTTACAAACTAAATGTCAAGTTTGCCAGTTACAATTTTGCATGCAAATATTCGCACATCTTCAGTTAAAATTGTAATCTGAGAGCCTGCGAAATCAAGAAATTTTATTTTATATGCATTCACAGAAAAATAGTTTTATTTAAAAAAAAAAAAAAAAAAAAAAAAAAAAACTAATTTCATTTTTACTGTGACATTATTTTCACTAACTGAAGTCATCTGAAAATAAAATCTCAATCTCAGTGTCCATAATGAAAATAAATATTGAAATGTAATATCGGGAACTACTAGGTTATCCCGTCGACCAAAAAATTATCGCCAATCTATAAGATTAAATGCCAATAATGGATGATCGTGAATATCACATTCAATAACATTAAATACGATTCACGTGTTTAAAATGTCAGTAAGTGATTTTTATTTCGACTTTTTATTAATATTTTTATTAATATTCTACTAATTATTTGTTTTTTCGTTATTTAAAATAAAAATTATGTCAATATATATAATTTGGCTATTAGTTTGGCGATTTGTATAATTTGGCGAAATGGGTCGACGTGATAACAGAGTAGTACCTAATATCGTTATGAGTAAAAATGCGATGTTTTAAATAGTGACGTCATTTTCTCTTCAAATGTTTTTTAAAAGTTAATGTTATTAGTAATATGAAAAACGCATCCGTAATAATATATTCTAATTCCCATTTATCTGGTTGCTGAATGACATCATTTTCCTCATTTGAATTTTTTCTTATTTTTCTTTAGACATTAATTTTTATCATAAATTATTTTCTGTTATTTTATTTACATTATTAATATTAGTTCTCAGTAAATATATTTTTTTACCTCAATTAGTGCATAATTATACACAATCATTTTGGAAAATAAATTTTTATCATCGAGAGAAAAGCTAAACTGAGTTGCCACCATTTTGAACAAATATCGTAAAAAAGCACTAGCGTCTACACCCCGCCCCAAACTTTGGCTCTTATCACAAATGCACCCATGAAATTCCCCATGCTGCCGATAATTTCCCCTTTTTAAACGGAAGATATGGTTTCTTGTCGATATGGTTTCTTGATTTCCGTTTTTTGACGATACTACAAATAAACAAACAAACAGGCAGAGAGACAAACAAACAAACAGAAAAACAAATAAACAAACAAACAAACCGACAAACAGGCAAAAAACAAAAAGACAAATAAAAAAACAAACTGACAAACAAACAAACAGACGTAAAAACAAACAAACCGACAAACAAACAAACAAACTGACAAACAAATAAACCGACAAACAAACAAACCGACAAACGAACAAACAAACCAACAGACAAAAACAAACAGACAAATGAACAAATAAACCGACAAACGAACAAACAGACAGACATACAAAAACAAACAAACAGACAAACGAACAGACAGACGAACAAACAAACCGACAAACAGACAGAGAGACACATAAACAAACAAATCAACAAACAAACAGACAGACAAACATCGCTGGATCCCCGAAACTTGCTGTGCAGGAAACACTAAAATGCACGAAACTCGCCAACGCCTCAATCACTAACGCGTGTATGAGCGCTGCGCGCCCATTTAAAACAAAAATAAAACATCACTGGATACACGAAACTCGCTGTGCAGGAATCACTAAAATGTACGAAATTCGCCAACGCTGCAATCACTAACGCGTGTATGAGCCATCAAGATGAGATAATTCATGTCGATGGTATGAGCGCTGCGCGCCCATTAAAACGAAAAGAAAAAAAAACATCACTGGATCGACGAAACTCGCTGTGCAGGAATCACTAAAATGTACAAAACTTGTCAACGCCGCAATTACTAACGCGTGTATGAGCGCTGCGCGCCCATAAAAAAAAAAAAAAAAAAAAAAAAAAAAAAAAAAAAACATCACTGGATCCACGAAACTCGCTGTGCAGGAATCACTGCTGTGCAGGAATCACTAAAATGTATGAAACTCATCAACATCGGAATCACTAACGCGTGTATGAGCGCTACGCCCCCATTTAAATAAATATATTAACATTTAATAAATAAAATTTAAATAAATAAATTTAAATTTATTTAAATAAATAAATTAATAAAATAAAATAAATAAATAAATTAAATTAAATAAATCCATTTAAATAAATTTCTAAAATGAGCAAAATTTTTGTTATTAACGCAGGTATCAAACTATTAATCCCCATTTTCGGCAGCATGGGGAATTTCTTGGGTGCATTTGTGATAAGAGCCAAAGTTTGGGGCGGGGTATAGACGCTACTTAAAAAAGCATTTAAAATTAAAAATAAAATATAAAAATGGAAATAAATGAAAAAATAGCTAAAATGGGCACAACTACAAATAAGTAGCTTTCATTTAAAAAAAATAATTATCAAAATCGGTTTAGTAGAAAATTCAGGGATGATGACACGACATTTTTTTAGCTTGTCTGCAAGAAATAGCATCGGAGGCTAATAAATATTTTATGAGTAAATAAACAAATACTAAATAAATAAAGCCGGGTTACCATCTCAGGTAAAATAATGCCATTTTGATGCCAATTATGTACCCTGGTGCATATGTGACATCTTTTCCCATTTTTCATCCATTTCCTGTTGGCATACAACTTTGAAATTTGGAATATGTATGCATACCTGGGAGCAATACTGGAATTAGACATTGATTTTTTTTAATTCGATCCAAAAAGAGGCAACGAGGGCTATTTTTTAAAGATTTATACTGCATAAAGGAGCCACTTACCTATTTCTATATACAAGAAGAAGTAAGTGATATGTAAAAACAATTATAGTATACATAAATAAAATACTTGAGATAATATACTAGAGATATAAGCACCGGGTTTGGCGAGATTTTTTATGCCAACTAGGCGAAAACATCGTTTTGATTACCAGATACACTATAGCATGCTATAATAACACGTTATTTATTTATTTCAAAATGAAAAAAAAAAGGAATAAACAAAAAATTTTGTGTTATTAAAAAAAAAGTAAAAAAAAAAGAAATAACAATCAATAAATGATAATATTTTTAGAACAAACAATTTATTATAACATTTATATGATAACCAGCATGTTAGGCAACTGAACGCCATTTTGGCACCAATTAGGTACCTCAGTGTGTGTAGGGCATATATGTGCCATATTTATTTGTAAAACTGAGCATGAACATTTACCAAGTGTGTTTTCATAGTCGCTTATATCTTTTTGCAACATAGCGCACCTTTCGAAGCCAAAACTACACAAAAAAAAAAAAAAATTAAGTTTTTTTTTTTTTTTTTTTTTTTTTTTTTTAATGTAATGCACATTTTGTAATCAGTAGGCTCGATAATCAGACCTCGTTTTTTTTTGCTTTAAAAGATGATATTTCATACGATGTCTTTTTTGGATTCGTCGTTTTTCAATATTTGATAGTATGCGTCTACTCGTTTTGTAACTTTCTTCTTTATTAACAGCGACATTTGGATTTCCTATTTAAATAAAAATTCTTCTAAATACAAAGAATTTTGTTAAAATAAATTTATAAATGAAATGCGGACATCTATTGCTCAAAGCACAAAATTTTTCCTATTGAGTTAATAAAAATCAGTAAAAACACAATTTTTATGATAATAAAAAGGTGACTTATGTAATAACAGAGTCATATATTATGTACGTTATGGATTAAGTATGAATATTCTCCACCATTTATAAATAATAATAATAATAATAAAATAAAATGCGGACAGACCAATGTCTATATTTGACTGAAAACAACAACCATTTAATAAATGCTTTAAGAAAATGGCCAATGAAAAGTGTTATTTCAAAAGTATTATGAAATTAGTTAAAAACCATTTATTTTAAACTAAATGAATAAAAGCTTTATATTTTTAATGAATTAAGTGGGATTTGAAAAATCATTGGAAATTTATCACCATAGATGTATTAATATTACAATCAGTACTTTGTATGCAAAATGGAACAATTAGCAATACTTTTTGCCCCCGAAAAATGGTCGTTGCTTTTTTTAAGGTTAAAAAGTAGATTACGAAATATTCCTATACAGGGATGCCAAACCCCCGCTTATTGCATAGCAGAATTTTCTTATAGGAAAAGTTATTTTTTAAATCCGCAGAATCTTCCAATTTAATAAAACATTTTCTGTATTAAAATACCGGTGTCTAAAATGCCGGAGATTTGGCAGCTCTGCCTATAACATTTTAATTAATCACAATACTTTTTTTAATCGGATTCAAATTTAGTGAAGACAACAGTAGTAAGGAAAGGAGAGTACGGGCTCATGCGGAGGGGCAGAGGGGCCGTCCCTCCGCATCCCTCCGCGCCCCTCCGCATCCCTCCGCGTCCCGCCTGCGGTACCTCCATGCCTCCGGCTGTTCCGCCGCAACAAACCGCCCCGCCGCCGCCACCATCCCTCCTGCGCCCACCATACATCCCCCTCCACAAACGCCCCCCTAGCCGAAAAAAGGAACATTCTATTATAACATGAGAGGTGATCAACCTTCCCTAATTAAAAATATTACCAATCACATCTCAACATTGAATCATAGTATAACATGAAGATTAAATTTGTATTTGAATTTTGAACAACCGTAATTTTAATGAGTATTATTAATTAAGCGAAACAATTAAAATCTCAGTTTTTAACCATTTTATGTAGATTTCTTCAACTACAAGATGAGATTATCAATTTAATACAAGAAAGTTAAACATATATTTGAATTTTGCTTGATAGACATCTTAATGAGTAGTATTAATTAAGTAAAAACTATAGAAAATATCAAGTTTTATAGAAAAAGACTGATTTCTTACGATTTTTATCAACTTAAGAGAGAAAACTTAAACATACATTTCAGTTTTTCAACAGCTATAACCTTAATGAGCATTCATAATTAAGTAAAAAACAATGGAAAATATCGATTTTTATAGAAAAAGACTGATTTCTTACGATTTTTATCAACTGCAACATCAGTGTATCGACTTACAAGTTGAAAGTTAAACATGCATTCTAGTTTTTCAACAGCTATAATCTTAATGAGTATCGTTAATTAAGTAAAAAACAATAGAAAATATCAAGTTTTATAGAAAAAGACTGATTTCTTACATTTTTTTCAACTCAAACTTCAGAATATCAATTTGAGATAAAGAAATTTAAACGTGCATTTCAGTTTTTAAGTGACTATCACTTTAATATCGTCTTAATGAGTTTTGTTAATTAAGCAAAACAACGGAAAATACCGATTTTTAAAGAAAGAAAACCAATTTCATCATACTTTTATACACCAACTAAGTAGAATTTTAATACATAAACGAATTATTTAAAGAAATATTCAACACATACGCACATTTGAACCTACGAAGCATTCTTCATTATGTCATATCCAAACTAAAACTTTTTTCTACAACCCCTCCACCCATGTACTCCAAGTAGGGGAAACACACAATAGAGTTCTGACGTCACAACTTACAAAGGTATGCAACAAAATGTTTACGATCAAGAAAAAGTATCACACAGAGAGAAAAAAAGAAGAGATTTAAGCTATTTATCCATTCTAGTTTTATAACAGTTACCACAACATCTCCAAATTAAAATTTGGAAGTCATAATGAGTGTAATTAATTAAGCAAAATAATAGAAATATTAGTTTTTCAGAGGGGAAAAGACGAATTTAAACAAATTTTATTAGTTTTACACTAGTTTAATAATAATTTTAAGAGGAAAAAACGAATTTAAACTTTTTTTTTTTTTTTTTTTTTTTTAGTTTTACACTATTTTTTCTCATCTCCAACACGGATATATCCATTTTAACAGAAGAATTAAACGTATATTTTAGTTTTTTAACAACAAAATCCTAACAAGTATCATTAATTAAACAAAAATAAATATCAGTTTTAAAGAAAAGACGAATTTGAATAATTTTACACTAGTATTTTCAAAAGCAACATGGAAATATCAATACTTATTCACATATTTCACTTATTCACTGTATTCAATACTATATTTAATAAATTTGGATACACTTTAAGAATTTCCTAATCTATAATTATATATTAGCTGTATATTTAATGTTACCCATGTTTTCAACATTAGTTCATAATCGTGAATTTTGTATTTTAAATACCATGTATTCAGGTTCAGATTATTTTCACTTGAAATCATACAGAATTTTTTAACAGAGTTTGTTTTTGAAATCATTGAAGCAACTGTATTTAATATTTTTAACACCAATTTTCTAAGATTTTCTAACATTTTCCGATTATACATTCCTCATAAGTACATTTCTAAATGCTACAATCACTTTACATATCGAAAAGATATCATTGAAGCAACTGTATTTAATATTTTTAACACCAATTTTCTAAGATTTTTTAACATTTTCCGATTATACATTCCTCAAAAGTATATATTCTAAACAATAGAAAATATTAATTTTAAGAATTAAAAGACGAATTTAAACAAATTTTATTAGATTTACAATATTTTTTCTCATCTCCAACACGGATATATCAATTTTAACAGAATTAAACGCATATTTTAGTTTTTAAGAACAAAAATGTAATAAGTATCATTACCCAGGTAAAAAAATCAGCAAAAAACCTTTAGAAAAAATAAGATTTTACAGGGATTTTGAAGGCAAATTAAAAGCGCAGGTTTATTTGAGGGAATTTACTGTTAATCAAAAGATTTTATACAGGCATTTATCTGACCTCCAAATTACTAATCGGGTATTTTGAAGGTCACTTCAGGTATTTTGAAGGAAATTGAAAACTGAACAAAATGCACAGATTTTTAAAGGTTGTATAGAGGCTTTTATCAGCAAGTTAATGGCTTTCAATTTACCGTTAGTGACTTAGCTGATTTTTGATAAGTATACTTCAGGTATTTTGAAGGAAAATATAGCCTTCAATTTACCTTCAGTGACTTGCCTAATTTTTGATAAGTGTACTTCAGGTATTTTGAAGAAAAGTATAGCCTTCAATTTGCCTTTAGTGATTTAATGACTTAGTGAATATTTACAATTTCTTAGTTCAAGCCTTCGTTTTGTTACGTGAGGACGTGTCCCAGAAATGCTCTTCAAAATACAAGAATAGGCGCGACCCACGGCCCGCGGGACAGGAACATTCTGTTGATTCAGATGCGTTAATATCTCAGCTACATTTTGAGGTAAGTTGCATGTTTTTAGGACAATTATTAATTAAATTATAAGTAATTAATTATCACATCCCTTTGCCAGTTAATTCTATCGGCGTTTACAGATACTAAGTTCCACAATTCTAAGAATTTAATTGCTTAAACTCTTAATTAAAAATTCTCAAATCATGTAAAAATCATCTCCATAGTCTAATTTTCAATCAAGATTAGTTTATAAAAATTTTCTCATAAAAATTCTCGCATTAATTAAAGCTTTATTATTATTTCTTCCAAATTAATCTAGAACCACGTGCTCGAATTCGAGCTAAATAACGCTAAGTTCAGCCTAATGGGGATAAGTATTAAGATATATATCCACAAGATAGCGCCTCGTTCACCCCTGCCGGCAGCAATTCAGCCCCGTAGCGACCACGTGGAATTTCTGAACTTTGAAAAAAATCTCAAGATTAAAAAACTTCAAGACAATACACTGGCCTCAAATGTACCCGTAAATATATATTGTAATTATATTTATATATTGTAATTATATGCATTTATATAAAAAACTTTAACTATTTTCTCCATTTTTAATGTTTTAATTTCTAAACTTAGAATATTTTTCGACTTTTTTTTTTCATTTTTTCGCAAAAATATTTTTTTTCGAATTTTTAGATAAAAACTGGGAAATTGACTAATTATTACATAAAATTAACGATTTTAATTAATTTTCTTTAAAATTAAAAATTTTTTTTTAGTACGGCATTTTTGTTTTTATCGGAGGTCGGCTTGATTACGCCGTACTCACCGTACTATCCATCCAGCCGTAAAACACTAATTTCTAATTATCTCATTAATTAATTAATATTTATTCTTTTCCGCTGAGTTCCTATACCTACGACTTCTAAATTGGGGGGAGGAGGGGTTATTGTTTATTTTGAGTGCAATTAAGAAATTTGAAATTTAAATCTTTGTTTTCACACATATACAGGGAAATTTCAGGTTTTTTACCTTCAAGAAACCTTAGTTCCAAATACCTGTAAAATACCTGAATATTGTTTTTCAGGGAAATTGCGGGTTTTTTACCTTCAAGAAACCTTAGTTCCAAATACCTGTAAAATACCTGAATATTGTTTTTCAGGGAAATTGCGGGTTTTTTACCTTTAAAAAACCTTAGTTCCAAATACCGGTAATTTACCTGAACTTTTTTTTTAAAGGTTTTTTGCTGATTTTTTTACCTGGGTAATTAAACAAAAAATAAATATCAATTTTCAAGAAAAGACAATTTTTTACACAAATTTTCAACTTTGAAATACATTTGTTTACATATATTGTTACAATATATTACTAAACTTAAACTTTTTAAAAAGTTTGAATGTCTTTACAAAGGGTTCATATTTATATTTTTCACGTCTTGACTGCATTCGAAATCTTACAACAAAAGTATACTTTTATTATTTTTATTATTATTATTATTCTAGAAAACCTAAAAAGTCATTTCTTGCTGCTTTAAACACTTGACATATTAAAACTACTCTGAGATATTCTACCCATATAATTAATCAAAATAGGACATGATTCATCTTACACTTCAAAATTTCTGAATTTTTACAATACTTATTTTCATCAAACTTTATTCTTGATCCTATATATTTTAGGAGTACAGAATTTTAACATCTGTTTTTATCTACTTATCAGAAAATTATTAAAACACCCAACAACATTTTCCAAATATGAATATTATCTTTACAGTTTAATAATACAAAACATACACGAATACAAAGTTTAATTTTTACAAACATTTCATATTTCAAACCAAACTTTTCGAAATTTCCACATCATAAGAGCAAACATTAGACGAACTTTTTAACTTTTTAACTTTTTTTATTGCTTAGATCTTTTCATCATCACTTTTAATTATGATAATTATCCATTTTTAGGTTGATTGTCGAAAAACTGTAACTGAAATTACATAAACTTAATGTAAAAAAACCATGTTCTCACACAATTTCTTGAAATTCAACAAAGAATTGACTATTACTTATCTATTATTATTCTTATTAAATACTTATCTACATCAATATCGACTCTCGATAGTATATAGATATTTCATCATTACACACTTACAACTCTTTTCAAACGTTTATCAGAAAAATAAGTCAATCAAAGTCTAGTAGTTATCACACCTGTTCCTCAGAAATATTACTATCATATGAAACAGTAAAGAAAATTAATAGATATTTAATATTTAATAACCTCATACGTGAAATTACTGTCGAATGAGAATACTAATAATCTATAAAATCAACTGTTGAACAAAAAAATAGTACAGATTACCGAAAATTCAAATGTTTTTTCTACAAAAGTTACAAAAATTAACAAATGAATGACAAGTTAGAGAAATAACTAAAAAAGTTAATGAACATATTTACAAATTTATTAAAATCACACCTTTTTCTGGATTACAAACCACAATTTCTTGAAAAATTTAACACCGAATTTGTAAGATTTTAGTCCTAGTGTTACATACACTCAATAAATATTCAAAATTAACAAAAATATAATTTTTTAGTCTCATCAATAAGCAGAAATTCTATATTAAAAGTATATTTTCATAGTAGTACTTATAAAAATGAGAGTTTACAAACTGATTTTCATAATTTTATCACATTTAAACTTAATATTTTACATAAAACATTATTTAATCAAATTTTATGCTTTCTAATTCAGTAAAATTCAATACTTTTTTAGTTTTTAAACCAATACCACAATATTTATTTACATCAAACTTGATTCTTCACCTTTTATATTTCCACATTACACACGTGAGATAAATACTAACTTGGATCAGGAGTTGAAGTCAATTGATTCCATTCGATTTTCATCATGTACGCATTGCTCCTACACGAAATTTCTTACTGCTATAATCATCTAATGCATTAAAACTAATCTACTCATATTTTTAATCAATTCATCAGATGTTTCATCTCACACTTCTGAATTATCGTGCATCAAGTTGCTTAAAATATAAATACTATCTTTATAGTTTTAATGATATATAGTATACATGGTTTATCTTGAGTTAGCACTTCCATAGTATTAATCAAATTATATGTTTCATCTTGCACTTGATCTTAATGATTTCATCTTGCATCTGAATTATCGTCCATCGAGTTTTTTTTAAATAATAATATATTTATAGTTTTTGATTATACATAGCATGCACGAATACAATCTTTAATTTTAACATTTCATATTTCAAATAACCTATTTCCGAAACCAAGCTATGTGAATTTTACCACAATGCTTATTATCATAGAATAATTTGTGTTTCACACTTTTCTAAAAATTATCAGATATGTACCCCTCAGAGAAATTACTATCATATGAATAAATGAAGAAAATTTAATTTATATTAAAGGTACACGAAATTGATTGCAATATACATGTATTTAATAAAAATAAATAAATAACCGATTATTTATACATTAAACCTTTACTAAATATATATTTCTTTCATTATACAGATGTTTCAACAAGATGAACCAAAACAGCAGCAAACTTCAGAAATTAATGATCCGAATGATTCATCCCTAGCACATGTAGCGTTAACGAATAACACATGTGAGTACTTATATGAGAAATACTAGAATTCGTATATGAAACGTAATTAGAGTAAATACAAAATGATTTGTCTTACTACCTACACTTTAACAAGTTCTTTTTACCTATATTATTGAAGAGAATCCTAACTGTGTCCATTTATTTCTATTACAGATATGGTCTATTTGCTACAAACACTTCTTAAGTAAATGGAATTTAACAGAACATACAAAAATCTATACAGGTGAAAAACCTTACACTTGGAAAGATTACCATAAATGCTGTTTTCAGGGAGACGTGAATCAAAAATGCACACATCATCATATAAAGCATCGTCAGATATATGTAAACTTAGCGAAGATATTCAAAAATTAGTCAGACTTTTGAAGAATTTAGAAATAAAGGAAGATATTTAAGCTACTTATCCATCATATTTTCACACTTACCACAATATCTCAAGCTTAAAATTTGGAAGACATACACACTGCTGAAAAGTAATTTTGTGATTCTTCTAACCAGATTGAATGTATAGATATTATTTTGCAATGTATTCTTTAAATGCTCACATTAAATATTCTTTTATATGCATATATCGTTGTGTTTATTTTTCTAATATCTATTACATTAATGAAATACATAACATTTTAAGTGAAATAACACTCTCACAACTTAAAAAATGCATAAGAACATACAAAAAATAAGCAGATGTATGAAAAAATATGCAAGTTTACAAAATAATTTCATTGTTTTCTAGAAATATTAACAAAAAATATTTACAATATGAAAAAATTGCAAAAGTGAAAAGAAAAAACACAAATGTAAAACCAAAAACCACAAAGTGAAAAACTCATAACAAAGTTTTTGAAAAAAATATTTACAACAATTTTTTTTTTTTTTACAAAAACCAAAACTTCCAAAAATATTTTTTTCAAAAAATTTTTTTTTCAAAAACATTTTTTACAAATAATTTTTTTTTCAAAATAAGTTTTTACAAAAGTAAAAAAAAGAAAATCACAACGTTAAAAAAATGAAAAATTTTTGTTAAAAAAAGTGTAAAAAAATTGCAAAAAAAAATGTTGCAAAAATTTCAAAAAAGTTATGAAAAAGTCTCAAAAATTTTGTTGTTTTTAATAGCAAATGCAATGGTTTCTCCATTGCATACTGCATTAAAACCAACGAAATTTTTGAAGCTTTTTTCATAACTTTTTTGAAATTTTTGCAACATTTTTTTTGCAATTTTTTTACACTTTTTTTAACAAAAATTTTTCATTTTTTTAACGTTGTGATTTTCTTTTTTTTACTTTTGTAAAAACTTATTTTGAAAAAAAAAAATTTTTGTAAAAAATGTTTTTGAAAAAAAAATTTTTTGAAAAAAATATTTTTGGAAGTTTTGGTTTTTGTAAAAAAAAAAAAAATGTTGTAAATATTTTTTTCAAAAACTTTGTTATGAGTTTTTCACTTTGTGGTTTTTGGTTTTACATTTGTGTTTTTTCTTTTCACTTTTGCAATTTTTTCATATTGTAAATATTTTTTGTTAATATTTCTAGAAAACAATGAAATTATTTTGTAAACTTGCATATTTTTTCATACATCTGCTTATTTTTTGTATGTTCTTATGCATTTTTTAAGTTGTGAGAGTGTTATTTCACTTAAAATGTTATGTATTTCATTAATGTAATAGATATTAGAAAAATAAACACAACGATATATGCATATAAAAGAATATTTAATGTGAGCATTTAAAGAATACATTGCAAAATAATATCTATACATTCAATCTGGTTAGAAGAATCACAAAATTACTTTTCAGCAGTGTGTATGTCTTCCAAATTTTAAGCTTGAGATATTGTGGTAAGTGTGAAAATATGATGGATAAGTAGCTTAAATATCTTCCTTTATTTCTAAATTCTTCAAAAGTCTGACTAATTTTTGAATATCTTCGCTAAGTTTACATATATCTGACGATGCTTTATATGATGATGTGTGCATTTTTGATTCACGTCTCCCTGAAAACAGCATTTATGGTAATCTTTCCAAGTGTAAGGTTTTTCACCTGTATAGATTTTTGTATGTTCTGTTAAATTCCATTTACTTAAGAAGTGTTTGTAGCAAATAGACCACATCTGTAATAGAAATAAATGGACACAGTTAGGATTCTCTTCAATAATATAGGTAAAAAGAACTTGTTAATGTGTAGGTAGTAAGACAAATCATTTTGTATTTACTCTAATTACGTTTCATATACGAATTCTAGTATTTCTCATATAAGTACTCACATGTGTTATTCGTTAACGCTACATGTGCTAGGGATGAATCATTCGGATCATTAATTTCTGAAGTTTGCTGCTGTTTTGGTTCATCTTGTTGAAACATCTGTATAATGAAAGAAATATATATTTAGTAAAGGTTTAATGTATAAATAATCGGTTATTTATTTATTTTTATTAAATACATGTATATTGCAATCAATTTCGTGTACCTTTAATATAAATTAAATTTTCTTCATTTATTCATATGATAGTAATTTCTCTGAGGGGTACATATCTGATAATTTTTAGAAAAGTGTGAAACACAAATTATTCTATGATAATAAGCATTGTGGTAAAATTCACATAGCTTGGTTTCGGAAATAGGTTATTTGAAATATGAAATGTTAAAATTAAAGATTGTATTCGTGGATGCTATGTATAATCAAAAACTATAAATATATTATTATTTAAAAAAAACTCGATGGACGATAATTCAGATGCAAGATGAAATCATTAAGATCAAGTGCAAGATGAAACATATAATTTGATTAATATTATGGAAGTGCTAACTCAAGATAAACCATGTATACTATATATCATTAAAACTATAAAGATAGTATTTATATTTTAAGCAACTTGATGCACGATAATTCAGAAGTGTGAGATGAAACATCTGATGAATTGATTAAAAATATGAGTAGATTAGTTTTAATGCATTAGATGATTATAGCAGTAAGAAATTTCGTGTAGGAGCAATGCGTACATGATGAAAATCGAATGGAATCAATTGACTTCAACTCCTGATCCAAGTTAGTATTTATCTCACGTGTGTAATGTGGAAATATAAAAGGTGAAGAATCAAGTTTGATGTAAATAAATATTGTGGTATTGGTTTAAAAACTAAAAAAGTATTGAATTTTACTGAATTAGAAAGCATAAAATTTGATTAAATAATGTTTTATGTAAAATATTAAGTTTAAATGTGATAAAATTATGAAAATCAGTTTGTAAACTCTCATTTTTATAAGTACTACTATGAAAATATACTTTTAATATAGAATTTCTGCTTATTGATGAGACTAAAAAATTATATTTTTGTTAATTTTGAATATTTATTGAGTGTATGTAACACTAGGACTAAAATCTTACAAATTCGGTGTTAAATTTTTCAAGAAATTGTGGTTTGTAATCCAGAAAAAGGTGTGATTTTAATAAATTTGTAAATATGTTCATTAACTTTTTTAGTTATTTCTCTAACTTGTCATTCATTTGTTAATTTTTGTAACTTTTGTAGAAAAAACATTTGAATTTTCGGTAATCTGTACTATTTTTTTGTTCAACAGTTGATTTTATAGATTATTAGTATTCTCATTCGACAGTAATTTCACGTATGAGGTTATTAAATATTAAATATCTATTAATTTTCTTTACTGTTTCATATGATAGTAATATTTCTGAGGAACAGGTGTGATAACTACTAGACTTTGATTGACTTATTTTTCTGATAAACGTTTGAAAAGAGTTGTAAGTGTGTAATGATGAAATATCTATATACTATCGAGAGTCGATATTGATGTAGATAAGTATTTAATAAGAATAATAATAGATAAGTAATAGTCAATTCTTTGTTGAATTTCAAGAAATTGTGTGAGAACATGGTTTTTTTACATTAAGTTTATGTAATTTCAGTTACAGTTTTTCGACAATCAACCTAAAAATGGATAATTATCATAATTAAAAGTGATGATGAAAAGATCTAAGCAATAAAAAAAGTTAAAAAGTTAAAAAGTTCGTCTAATGTTTGCTCTTATGATGTGGAAATTTCGAAAAGTTTGATTTGAAATATGAAATGTTTGTAAAAATTAAACTTTGTATTCGTGTATGTTTTGTATTATTAAACTGTAAAGATAATATTCATATTTGGAAAATGTTGTTGGGTGTTTTAATAATTTTCTGATAAGTAGATAAAAACAGATGTTAAAATTCTGTACTCCTAAAATATATAGGATCAAGAATAAAGTTTGATGAAAATAAGTATTGTAAAAATTCAGAAATTTTGAAGTGTAAGATGAATCATGTCCTATTTTGATTAATTATATGGGTAGAATATCTCAGAGTAGTTTTAATATGTCAAGTGTTTAAAGCAGCAAGAAATGACTTTTTAGGTTTTCTAGAATAATAATAATAATAAAAATAATAAAAGTATACTTTTGTTGTAAGATTTCGAATGCAGTCAAGACGTGAAAAATATAAATATGAACCCTTTGTAAAGACATTCAAACTTTTTAAAAAGTTTAAGTTTAGTAATATATTGTAACAATATATGTAAACAAATGTATTTCAAAGTTGAAAATTTGTGTAAAAAATTGTCTTTTCTTGAAAATTGATATTTATTTTTTGTTTAATTAATGATACTTATTACATTTTTGTTCTTAAAAACTAAAATATGCGTTTAATTCTGTTAAAATTGATATATCCGTGTTGGAGATGAGAAAAAATATTGTAAATCTAATAAAATTTGTTTAAATTCGTCTTTTAATTCTTAAAATTAATATTTTCTATTGTTTAGAATATATACTTTTGAGGAATGTATAATCGGAAAATGTTAAAAAATCTTAGAAAATTGGTGTTAAAAATATTAAATACAGTTGCTTCAATGATATCTTTTCGATATGTAAAGTGATTGTAGCATTTAGAAATGTACTTATGAGGAATGTATAATCGGAAAATGTTAGAAAATCTTAGAAAATTGGTGTTAAAAATATTAAATACAGTTGCTTCAATGATTTCAAAAACAAACTCTGTTAAAAAATTCTGTATGATTTCAAGTGAAAATAATCTGAACCTGAATACATGGTATTTAAAATACAAAATTCACGATTATGAACTAATGTTGAAAACATGGGTAACATTAAATATACAGCTAATATATAATTATAGATTAGGAAATTCTTAAAGTGTATCCAAATTTATTAAATATAGTATTGAATACAGTGAATAAGTGAAATATGTGAATAAGTATTGATATTTCCATGTTGCTTTTGAAAATACTAGTGTAAAATTATTCAAATTCGTCTTTTCTTTAAAACTGATATTTATTTTTGTTTAATTAATGATACTTGTTAGGATTTTGTTGTTAAAAAACTAAAATATACGTTTAATTCTTCTGTTAAAATGGATATATCCGTGTTGGAGATGAGAAAAAATAGTGTAAAACTAAAAAAAAAAAAAAAAAAAAAAAAAAAAAAAAAAAAAAAAAAAAAGTTTAAATTCGTTTTTTCCTCTTAAAATTATTATTAAACTAGTGTAAAACTAATAAAATTTGTTTAAATTCGTCTTTTCCCCTCTGAAAAACTAATATTTCTATTATTTTGCTTAATTAATTACACTCATTATGACTTCCAAATTTTAATTTGGAGATGTTGTGGTAACTGTTATAAAACTAGAATGGATAAATAGCTTAAATCTCTTCTTTTTTTCTCTCTGTGTGATACTTTTTCTTGATCGTAAACATTTTGTTGCATACCTTTGTAAGTTGTGACGTCAGAACTCTATTGTGTGTTTCCCCTACTTGGAGTACATGGGTGGAGGGGTTGTAGAAAAAAGTTTTAGTTTGGATATGACATAATGAAGAATGCTTCGTAGGTTCAAATGTGCGTATGTGTTGAATATTTCTTTAAATAATTCGTTTATGTATTAAAATTCTACTTAGTTGGTGTATAAAAGTATGATGAAATTGGTTTTCTTTCTTTAAAAATCGGTATTTTCCGTTGTTTTGCTTAATTAACAAAACTCATTAAGACGATATTAAAGTGATAGTCACTTAAAAACTGAAATGCACGTTTAAATTTCTTTATCTCAAATTGATATTCTGAAGTTTGAGTTGAAAAAAATGTAAGAAATCAGTCTTTTTCTATAAAACTTGATATTTTCTATTGTTTTTTACTTAATTAACGATACTCATTAAGATTATAGCTGTTGAAAAACTAGAATGCATGTTTAACTTTCAACTTGTAAGTCGATACACTGATGTTGCAGTTGATAAAAATCGTAAGAAATCAGTCTTTTTCTATAAAAATCGATATTTTCCATTGTTTTTTACTTAATTATGAATGCTCATTAAGGTTATAGCTGTTGAAAAACTGAAATGTATGTTTAAGTTTTCTCTCTTAAGTTGATAAAAATCGTAAGAAATCAGTCTTTTTCTATAAAACTTGATATTTTCTATAGTTTTTACTTAATTAATACTACTCATTAAGATGTCTATCAAGCAAAATTCAAATATATGTTTAACTTTCTTGTATTAAATTGATAATCTCATCTTGTAGTTGAAGAAATCTACATAAAATGGTTAAAAACTGAGATTTTAATTGTTTCGCTTAATTAATAATACTCATTAAAATTACGGTTGTTCAAAATTCAAATACAAATTTAATCTTCATGTTATACTATGATTCAATGTTGAGATGTGATTGGTAATATTTTTAATTAGGGAAGGTTGATCACCTCTCATGTTATAATAGAATGTTCCTTTTTTCGGCTAGGGGGGCGTTTGTGGAGGGGGATGTATGGTGGGCGCAGGAGGGATGGTGGCGGCGGCGGGGCGGTTTGTTGCGGCGGAACAGCCGGAGGCATGGAGGTACCGCAGGCGGGACGCGGAGGGATGCGGAGGGGCGCGGAGGGATGCGGAGGGACGGCCCCTCTGCCCCTCCGCATGAGCCCGTACTCTCCTTTCCTTACTACTGACAACGTTTTTTGGCCAAAAGCAGCTTTTTTCCACATGTGTAACTACGATACAATTCCTTGATGCTGAAATAAAATGTTTTGACTTATGCTATTATTGCTTCCTCTTATTTATTTATTTGAATTTTAAATAAGATGACTCAAAATCGTGTTTCTTAAATGTACGGAAAAAATTCATTTCGAGAGAGGGCGAAAAGAACAATATTTGGCGATTTATTACTTGCGTTTGGCTAAGTGTCTTACTACCTTGTATTTAATACTCGTCACAATACTTCGCTGTTGTATGGACTTAGGCGCTTTTATAAAAAGTTTGACGTAATTCGGGCTTAAGAAAGTGAGTTTTTTACTGAATAATACAAATAAATGAAAAATGAATACTAAGAAATACTAACAAAAGAAAAATGAAGCATTATATTGATCTATGTATATTTAAAAATGCATCTGCTAGCACTAATTAGATAATTTATGTATATATAATAGGAGATAAATAGCTTTTGATTCTGTATTTCTATGCTATAAAGCATTAACGTTTGTGTGTTTTTCGTTATCATTGGGAGTACGTAGCCGATTTAAAAAATAAATTGGGCAAAAAATGTTAGTAACCCTCTTTGCTGCAAAATATACTATATTTTGCGTAGGAACAATAATCACCACCAATGCACGAGCAAAAAAAGTTCTAAAATTGAGAATTCTTTGATATTGATATGACTAAAAATTTAAAATCGTTTTTTGGTGGCAACTTTTAAGATATAATATTCTCGTTATGAATGATTTCTAAAACATTCGACAATTTAATTTCACAAATTAAATTTTTTTCTTCTAGAAAAAGTAATTTAATTTCACAAATTAAATTTTTTTTTCTAGAAAAAGTTTTAAACCCAATTTATTGAGAATATTGCAATTTCTAGGATACTGTTGGGGTCAGAAACTATAACTTTGACATCACCGTAACTTATAATATGTAAGTGCTCGTTTAGGACAAATTTTTAAAAAAGGATATTCCTTAACTCTTATCGACAACCTCATTGCATCCGTGGAAAACAGATATTCAACATTACAAACTATTCGGACGGGTTTCACACCATATAAAATACACTTCATTATCTTCAAACATAATAGTTTATATCATTTATAGTTTCTCAAGTCGGTGCGAAGCTTCTGTTTATGCTCATGACATCATTTCAAAGAGTTATATTTCCAATATAGGAAAATTTGGTGTTTTATTTTCTGTATTACTTTTAACATTTTGCATATTTCCAATTTTATATCCATGCATGGTTTGCTTTTCTTTTATAAAAATAGTATATGCAACTTTATATATAAGATTTTGCAATTCTATGATTCAATATGCTTATTTTCATCATATTTTATCACAATGAATGACCAATTAAAGGTAACATCTCATTTTCTTTACTTATCGCAAGTTATTAAATGTGCATTCTCACCAATATCGCTCAGACTAATCCCTCTGAGGGAAGTCCTAGTTATATAGTTAAGAAAATACTATATTCTAGCTACTGATTGGCACTAAAAATTAAACATCTAGGCTTTAATCTAAAGCCTTTCTATTATTTTGTAATTGAATTGTACAAACTAAATAAGAAATAAATTTAAATATGTTGTAAATGAATAGAAGATGGTAAAATTTAAAAAACAAATTAAATATTCATTCAATGCAAGCTATTTATTAAGGGATAAAAATCACAATTAATTCAATATTTTTAGCAAATAGAAATAAATCACAGGAATTTAATTATTTGAACAAAAACACTAATTTCGAAGTTTTGTCTACTCCTAATTTATTGCGAAGGCTTCAATGAACTACTCCAAAAGAAGAAAAATGTCTTTCTACTCCAGCAGATGAAGCCACGGCTGTTGTTATTTGGTAAATAAATTCAATTTCAATTTCGCTGATTCTCTCTTTATCTCCAGAGTTGGGCAAAATACATCAAAAAATCATTTTCGATACAAAATACATTAGTTTTAGAACCTAAAATACAAAATACAAAATACTTTCCTATTCAAAAAAATTCAAAATACAAAATACATGTATTTTGAAAATACATTTAAAATACAAAATACATTTGAAATTTTTAAAACTTTGTGTATCACATTGGGGGTTTTCACACACCGTGTCCGGCACGGTCAGCAGTCCGGTTTCGGACATTTTTTTTATCCACAACCTCTGGTCGGGTCGGCCCAGCCCGGACTTACTCTTTAGTTGTTCCGGGCTGCGTCCGGGCCAGATATCCGGTTTATATTTTCCTGAAGGATAGTCTCAAATCGACCTGTTCATTACTCTTTCGGCTCAAGGCCTTTCCTTTTTTCTATGCAAATTCGGGCCGGGCCTGATTTATTCTGTCCAAACCAGTCCAAGAATGGACTTCATCCTTCCTAGAGGTCTGAATTAGTCAAAAATTGTAGTATTTTTACGAATCCAGCCCGTAAGTTGGGTATCCCGTCCCGGACTGAACTATCCAAAAATCAGTACAATCGGGCCCGACCCAACAGTTTTTTCCAAATAATGTATGTGTTTTTAAATTGCTAAAATTTTATAGTTAAAAGTTTTAATTTTATCATTTTTAAAGAAAGGTAAATATATTTCTGGACAATAAAATTAAAGCACAATAAAAGGAACTTTGAAAATGAATTTGTCAAGGAATCCTGTCTTAAGGCTGTTCCTAAATCCAAATTGTTAACGTTATGAAATATGTTTTGATTTATTTTTTGTTCGAAATGGAAGAAAGTAGCAAGTGTTGTAATTCAAAAGTAATGGAATTGCACTCATTTTCCCGTGTTTTTAGAAACACAAAAAGCGTTTCAGAAAATAGTGTCAAAGTGGGCGTTTTGAACTGCATTTGTGCGCGTAAGAAGATTAACCACTCAAACAGAAACAATAAACATGTTTGTCGCATGAACAAAACCGCTTATGTATCAATAAGTAATTCATTGATCAAAAAATAGAAAACATAGTTCGGTTCCAAATCGCTTCCATAGTCGAGTCTTTCAATTTACATCTTTCCGTTAAAAAATGAGTTTGTAAATGTGTCAAAATGTTTTGCGCTTATCAAGCAGAGTAGATGAGAACAGCCTTAAATGCCAAATGTGTTGATTCATGCAAAATGGATTTAATAACAAATAAAAAGAATATAATAAATTTAGAGAAAACTGTGTATCAGTTGAAAAGAAATCTGTTAAAGGATTTTTTTCCCCTCTTAGATTTTTAGAGCCAGGAGCGTGCGAAAAAAATTGCGCCCGGGGCAACGTTTCAATTTGGCGCCCCCCCCCCAACTTTTTCTTGTGACAGGCTAATGTGTTCGAAATGACGTTTGTAGTATAAATTTTGCGCCCCTTAAATTTTCGCGCCCGGGGCGACCGCTCTCTTCGCCCCCCTCTCCTTTTTTTTGCTCGGCGCTGGATAGAATGCCAACAAAATTTTTGTCAACAAACTCACAAGATGGACACTTTCTAAAAACAATCAAATGTTATTCAGGACCTTCTAAAACATATAAATCCACCAAAAACCTGAAGTAGATTTTTTCGCGAATTCAATGCTTTCTTATTGCAAAGATAGAGAGGAAAGTAAAAAGAGCGAGAGATTGAAAATCACAGTGTCAGTTTAGTTAGTAATTCTTACACGCATACATAAACACACATATATAAAAGGATTGTATAATCGCTTTCGTTGGAAGTTTTTTTTTTTTTTTTTTAAGTATATATAATTCGATAGAGCTTCGATCACTACAACGCAGATATAAGTACATTTCTCTTGAATAATAAATAAGATAAAATTTTATAAGAAATATTAAATAAACAATATGTTAAACATCTTCATTTAAATCCTGGAAATATCATAACATATAACAATACGACGTTCGGAATATCATGATACCAAATAATTTGTTGTTGTTTTTTAAGTGATGGTTTTTAGTGTTTAATAGATAATTAGTGTATTCCATTTGTGTATCGCTCTTCTTCATGGTCTATTTCAACACTTCGAGGTACAAGCAATTGTGCCTCTGTAATGTTAAATTCACACCGGAATAATCGAAAAATTTTAGTTTAAAAATTAATAAAAGCAATTTTGAAACATTTTTGAACCAAAGTTAAGTATATAAAATTTAGTTAAAAGTTTATAGTGCGAATCTTGATTAAAATTAAGTGGGATATAATCAGTGTTGAATTCAGAAACTTTTCTCCGGGACTGAATTCATTGGCTCCGGAGGGGGACATTATAGAGTTCCGGAGGGATTGTACTTTTTGACTATTGAAAACGCAAATTTCAATTTTTCTGTAGGGGGACATTTTATTGCTCCGGGGGGGGGGGAATGTCCCCGTGAATTCAACACTGGATATAATATATTTCACTGCCCCTCAAGAAGTTAAAGACCCTACAATCTTGAACCAATCATAGCATTAAAATTACTTTAAATACAACATTTTTTTCCATCATTCATATTATAAAACTGCATTTAAAACTCAGGCATACTATATTTTTGATAATGATTGCAAATTAAAAATTGCTATTTATTTTCTTTAAGCATGAATACACTACTATTCTCTTAAAGAATCTTTTATTGATATTTGTTTTTGATTAATTTGCAAACCAAATGTTAAACATTTTGGAACTCTGTACAACAATGAACATCAATCTCGCTTGATACATAAATAATCTCAGAATGCACGGGATACTTAAATAATTGCACAATTAATAATGTATACTTTTCTATGCTCATAAATCGGTACAAAAAGATGTTAGATTATTATTTTTTTAATTTTATTCTAAAAAAATAATGCACATACCCAAGAGCCCTTAAAAAGGGAGAGCGAAGGGGGTGGTCGCCCTGGGCACGGAAATTTAGGAGGTGCCAGATTTATACTACCAATGTCATTTTTAGCTTGTCACAAGAAAAAATTGGTGCGGGGTGGCGCGAAAATGAGTGTTTGCCCCCGGCGCGGTATTCTTTTGACATGCCTCTACACATATCCGCACATTTAAAACCATAAATATATAATAAATCGCTGTAGGGGAATAATTTTGTAATTAACTTGATTAATATTTTTATCAATAATAAAATTTTCATCTGAGAAATTTCGTTTCGAAGTTTTATTACTTATGAATTCAAAAAGGAATAAAACTTCGGTTTCGGACAGCAACTTTCATTTCGGTAGGATACCATTTTATATTTTATATCTTCCCTAAAAAAGCACTATAAAATAAAACATAAAATGGGCAAAGAAAAAAAAAAAGAGGCGAAATCACGCTATATAAACATGCATCTCCATTAATGACAGGTCTATAGCCAAAACTCTGGTATTTAACATACTCAATCGTAAATACCATTATTAAAAATCTGATCTCTATATCAATAAATAGAACTATTTATATAATAAAATTATCTCCCAATTAAATTAATATCAGGGGTAGGTTAAAATATGCCCGAACTTTGATAAAAAGGATACAAAGAAACTAGATAAAATATTGCAATCAAGGTATAACGGTATGAAACTAAAACTAGTCGTTGGGGACCACCGTAATACTTACCCATCATGGATATGTATATGAAAATAAAACATGTGAAAACTATTTATACAATGCATTGCAATTCATAAACAAAATGTAAATGTTGTTAATATACATAGTAATGCGATATTAAAGAACTGCTGATGTACCAATTTCGACAAATTATATAAAACGCCAAACTACTCAAGTAGTACCGAACTGCGTAAAAGAAACATCCTTATAACTCCAAAAATGATAATTCTATTAACTAACAATTAACTGCGTCGGATTAAGCGTCTCATTTCCAATTAAAATATACTTCTGAAATGAAATTTGAATGAAATACAGGGTCATGAAAAATCGAAGAATGTGGAAAACATGATTACAAATATCTCGGCAACTAATAACCCGATCGACTTCGTTCTATATGCAAAATGTGTGTTATTTTATTGCCTTTTAAGTCCATTCCTTAGAACAAAAAAATTCGAAAATTTTTATATACCTTTCATCAGAACGAATTTTTCGAGAGTCCGAAAAAAATGGTTCCGGATAATCGAGGTTGCTGATATTAAATAGGGTTCGTCCCATTCTTACATGCTAACTACATACAAAATTTGAAGTCTCTATCTCAATTTGTTCGGGAGATAGAGCGTTTACAGACAGACAGACAGACAGACAGACAGACAGACAGACGGACGGACGGCAAAAAAAAATTTCTAAAAATATGTTTTTCGGAATCTCCACTATCTAAAACGTGTAAATCCGTCAAAAAAAATTTTTCGATTTTCAAAACGATTGCAAGACTTACCCTATACTACGTATGATGGGTAAGTAAAAAATTACCTTTAAATTTGTTTTAAAATGCGTTGTTGCGTCGAAGGTTCCACTTATAACGGTAGACTTTGTTGTACACATTTGGCATGCTGCTTTAACTTTGCCGTAACTATCAACGGAAATTACTTTAAAAAAATTCCCATCTAACATAGCGCAACGTGGACTATCGCAATTCATTGATATATTGTTATCCGGAGCTGGGGCAATATAAACCATGTGGTTCTTAAAAATTACTATACACAGCAAAACAGCTAAAGGATTCTTCCTGTTTATCACACAATAGTTTTTGTCGTTCTTACAGCAACGTTATAATTATAAAAACTAGAACGTTAGAATTGTACATGTACAATTCAGTAAAAATGCTTAAGTAAAACAGAAACATTCATTCTAATCCTTATCATAGCTATAGTTGAAAAAGTATGTTTACATTAACTTCTAGAAACGAATCCTATCAGACAAAACAAAACAGAGAGGCACCTGTTTAGTTTTTGTGAATCTTACATCTGCGGTGGTTTAAACGACGCAACTTGAAATTTACAGAAATGTATTTTGAAAATGAAATGTATTTTCAAAATACAAAATACTTGGAAAAAGAGTTTCAAAATACATTACTAAAATACTTTCGTTTCGTCGGGTTAAAATACAAAATACAAATGTATTTTGAAAATGTATTTCAAATACATGTATTTTCGATACTGCCCATCTCTGTTTATCTCCCCATTACGTAAAAGGACTTCCACAAATCATAATTTTGTCATAATATCTGAAACTTTTTTCTCAAGCAATGGTAATTTTTTGTAATGGACCATTGTTTGCTTGAAAATGTGCTACAGTGATGAGAAGATTTGGTCCATTTTCTTTAATGAATGCCAAACCTTCATTATTTTCCTTTACACTAAGTGAAATTTCATTTCGATTTAAAACAGAAGGGCTTAATAAAACTCCAGCAAAATTGAAGCCATTAATAGCTTGTTCATATCTTGCTTTAAATTTTGTAATTCTATCTTTATCTAATATATTTTCTAATATTTTACCCAAAATTTTTCATTGATATGTCCTGTGCATTCAGCAAAATAACGATCCTCTTTTTGGATTGTATCTAGGACATAAACAATGGGTTTCAAATCTTCAATCATATGCTCTGCATTTCTTTTAATATTTAAGTCCATTACTGTTTTCTTGATATCAGAACTTATATTTTCTCGGTGCTCTTCACATACAAAAACATTTATAAAAAATTGATTTAAATCAAATGATTTTTTTTAAATCAACTGATTTAAATTTTGATTTAAACCATGCCAACCCTGTTTTAACTTTTTAAACCGGTTACGAAAATGAAAGTGTCCTCATTAAAAATATTTGTAAGCAAAATCGAAAAAGTAAAAAAGACCTTTGTACATGTTGATCTCAGCTGGCCAATGCAAAAAGAATTGTTTAAAAATACTGAAATCCAAATGAGATACTGTCAGGGGTGATTCTCGCCCGAAATTTCCGAAAATTTGAAATCGGGTTATCAATACCGCATAGTTGCCAACTTGTACGGTTTTGCGAGCGGAAAAAACAACAGCGGAGAAATGAAAAGTTCGTGAAAGGATCGCCGAAAAAGCTCACATTTCGTCAATATTTCGTGGAAAAACGATGATTTCATCAGTATTTTTGTCAACGAACTTTGTCAAAAGTTCTCAAAAGTCAGCTGAAAAACGCAAATTTCCTGCGCGGATCGCGGAAAAAAACGGCAATTTCACCAAATATCGCAGATAAAATGCTGTTTTCGTCTAAAGATTGCGGATATAACGCCGATTTCGTAAAAGATCGCGTAAAAAAGGGCCGTTTCGATAAAAGATCGCTTAAAAAATATTTTGTTAAAAGATCATTGAAAAAAAAACACCGATTTCTATCAAAAGATCACTGAAAAAACGCCGATTTCGTTTAAAGATCGCGGGGATAAAATGCCGTTTTCGAGAAAAGATCGCGTAAAATGCAAAATTTGTCTAAAAATCGTCGAAAAATGCCAATTTCATAAAAAAAAAACCACGGAAAATGCGATTTTGTCAAAAGATCCCGAAAAAACTTCGATTTCGACAAAAGATCGCAATAAATCGCGGGAAAACGCCGATTTCGTCTGAAAATAGACGATCCCTCCGCTGCCGATTTCCGAAAATACAATGTGAATTTCCGAAAAAAAAAAAATTTCACCCAGAATCACCCCTGGATATTGTAAAGAATCTTTTCCATAGATTTAGCATTAGTCAGTGCGTCTTTTCAGGTGACTGAAGTAACCTCTTAAATTGTAACTTAAGCATTTCTATATTTTCTTTAAAGGATAAGAATATTTTAGAAACTGATGCCAAAGTTAGATATTTTTGCTAATTTTGTAAACAAATGTTCGTAAACAATTGAAATGTCAATAATTAGAAAACTATGCACAATAGAAAGATGCGGTTTTCAGATATATGCTCAGAAAAACGTGGGATTTTCGTTTATAATGAAAATTTTTTAAATAGATAGTTAATATTTTTAGCAATAGGTGGCGCTAGTATACAACATTGAAAGTTTCTATACCATGCGTTATATAAGCAGATGAATTCATTGCGCATCATCTCACAAAGATTATTGCTCAGGTTTAAAGAAAGAGGCTCATTGGAAGATTGGCAAAGAAGGGAAGACACCAAACATCTGTTGTATTCGTAAATGAGGTAGAGCTCGATGCTAATGCTCAATTCACATCGTCAGCGTAAGGTGAGTGCAGTACACGTGCGATTTCATGCCTTTCTGGAATTTCTGATGAAACCGTATGGCGATCACTAAGGATCATTCTCAAGAGATATCCCTGTAAAATTCAGCATGTGCATGACTTAAAGTCAGCTGGTTTTATAACACGTCAAGAATTTGCTAATTGGGTTTTTACAAAAATGGAGAATGATGCGGATTAGATTTAAAATGTTTTGTGGACAGACCAGCACGCTTTTTCCTAAACACGCAGAACGTTCGCATTTGGGCTAAAGAAAATTCTCATGCATTGATGGGAAAACCTCTTCATGTCGTAAAAGTGACAGTGTGGTGCGGATTTACAGCTTCTTTCATCTTTAGCCTTGTTTTCTTCGAGGAAATTTCCGGTAGTAGATTGCAAACAGTTCTGTGGCAGGTGATAGCTATGCAGCGCTTCTTAAGGATAAAGTCATCCCTCACTTGAAAGAGAGAAAAGCGCTGCATTCCGTAACATTCCTGTAGGATGAAGCGCCTCCCTCCATCGCTTCTCCTGTAACGACGATCCTGAGGGATACGTTTGGAGATACGCATGTCCTGAGTCGCACTTTTCAACAAGAATGGTCTCCAAGATCTCCAGGTCTTACCCCTTGTGACTTTTGGTTGTGAGGCTACTTGAAGTCTCATGTGCACAGAGATCAGATATGTCATTGACCCTGCTGAATGATGCTATACACCAGAACATTTCAAAGAAACCCCCTGAATTGCTTTTTTAATGCTGTGCTGCCTGTTTTTCATCGTCTCATTGTATAAGTGATGGGCGTCATACTGAAAAGTTGTAACCCTACGACACTAATTCTTTATTTTTAACGAGCTGTATGATACCGTAGCAATATTATACTATCCATTTCAGCGCCACCTGTCGGCAAAAAGTGTAACTAATATAAAATATTTTTTGATATTAAAAAACGAAATCCCACAAGTTTCTAAGTATTTCTGTAAAAACCGCATCTTTCTGTTGTTAATACTTTACTAATTATTAGCATTTTAAAACTCCCGCAACTTCTGGATCACCCGGTACTTGCTAATTCAATGCACATATAAAACATGGTCCTGTTATAATATCAGAAAGATTTTCACTGTTCATCAGTGCTATTTTTCCAAGAACAGATTTAAACATGGTTGCTACATCACCTGAAGAACCTGGAAAATCATATTCCAATATTTTATTCAACATCTGGGAAAGCTGAGGATTTTTATAAAATGTCATAGTGATTCGCAAATAAGTATATGCACTTTGTCCCATACCAAATGAAAAATCTGTTTTTGCAGATTCCAGGTTTGTTTTCGTTAGAAATTTCATCTAAATTCCCATTTCCTAATTTTACCAAGTCCCCCCCTCCTCCCTAATATAATTTTATTCATAATTTTATTTTTAAATATAGTCTAAAATATTTGTAATTAATTATACTTTTTCGAAAATTTCCTGCTGTATTTTTAAGTAAAATAATTAATACATCATTTCAACTAATACTCAACTTCAACCCTAAAATGTCGGGTTCCATGTTCCTTTGCCTAAAGTTGTACCTAAGGCTGTTTTCAAATCCAAAGGGACAACCTTATGACATAAGTTTCATTTTTTTTTTCTGTTAACGCATGCAACTGACAGGTATTGTTATTCAGAAACTATGTAATGGAAAGACTTTTTCATTATTTGCTAAATGTGAAAATTCTTTCAGAAAATACCGTCAAAGTTGGCATTTTTAACCGAATTTACGGACGAAAACAGAAAAATCGGCCACTAGTAAACAAAATTGCTTATATCTCGTTAAGTAATTTATTTCTCAAAAAACGGAAAACTCGTTTCGATATAATCAGCCCTGAAAAATGCGATAGTAAATGTGTAAAAGTTTCACGAGAGTTGAACGGAGCACTTGAGAACAATCTTAAGCGATTTTGTGATAGGCAGTGTTGATTTCATGGGATAGCCCGCTCCTCCCCCCCGGAAGAGTTGAGATTTGTGTTTTCAATGGTAATAAAAGTACAATTTCCTCCCCGGAACTGTACAATGTCTCCCTCGAAACTAAACAATCCTTTCTTGGAGAAAAGTGTCTGAATTGTGAATTCAATACTGGTGATAGGTGCAAAGATGTAGTGGTGGGTATACGCCGTATAACTTCTGGATTTTTTAAAGGACTGTATACCATCTGTTTCTCAAGAAATCTATAGTATACACACTTTAGGGCATACTTTCTACTTAGAGCTTATATCCTCTGCTATTTTTACGTCTATACAGCTGGATAGATGCTGTTATACTATTCGATACTCAAGATTAAGTATAGCGTTCTTATAAAACGATGAGGAGAAAATTTTATTTGAATGTTTGTAACTATAAAATATTAAGGAAAGCGATTCTTATTATAGCTCTAAAACCAAGCTTTTTGAAAGATGTAAGAAATGGAATCTGTAACATCTGTAGTTGAAAATTTTAGTGTTTCCAAATGGTGCAATATTTATTGTATTACTAGCTGATTTGCCCGGGCCCGTGATGTCATTCAGTTTTCAAATGTGTTACTATTTGCTTTCTAAATGACCCTTAAATTAAACTCAAATTTCTATGATTTTATATCTTTAAGTCCATTTTGTATTTTATTATTAAATTTATATTATTATTTATTATTTGTATTTTTAAATGGAAAAATTTCGAAAAGTTATTGCACATGCTGTTTGGTATTTTATTTTCTATGTAATTTGATTTTTTGGAAACTAGGCGTACCGAAAGCGAACGAAACCGCGACGGAACACTCAGATTTTTACTGAATTCGTAAAAAATTCACATATTTTATTTTGCAAAAAAAATAATTCTATCAATACGAAAGCTCCTAAATTTTTGTAAGTAAATCTGGTTTATGGAAAGGCTCTAAAAAGATTGTGCTAAAATACGGACATTTAGTTACTTTTAGCGTAGCAAAAATACATTCTCCATGAGCCGGGATGTGATTCGTGTTTGCAGAGTATTTAAACGGGTTAAATCTCTCTCTGTCTTTTCTTTTTTTTTTTTTTTTTCTTTTTTTTTTTTTTTTTTTTAAACAAATTGCACCATAGATTATAAAAAGCTAAAACAACTTAGTTGTTTTAGCTTTAAGAAAATATTTTCGGTTTGTCAGAACGTATAGAATTGCCCCGTGCAAAGGCAAGGCCGCAATGAAACGATCTGGTTTTTATTGATTTCGTGAAATTTTTCGCACTTTTTATTTTGTAATAAATATTTCTACTTGTCCGAACGTTTCAAAAATTTTTAAGAGGGCGTAAATTTGGTCTATTGAGATGCTTTTAAAAGACTGTGCTGAAATATGTACGCTTAGATACTTTTAGCGTAGAAAAAAAAATATTCTATCCGTGAGTTGCAAAGACCTCTTTTTGAAAGGGTTAAATCTTATATTTTAAAAACCGACTGCATGATAGAATATAAGAATGTTTTTAAGCTTTAAGGATATGTTTTTTGTTTGCCGGTAACTATAGGATTGCGCTTTGCTAAGGCAAAACCGCAATTAAAACGATCTGTTTTTATTGATTTCATCAAATTTTTCGCACATTTTATTTTGTAAAAAATATTTCGTTTCGTCCGAAAGTTTCGAATTTTTTGTAGGGAGTATAAAATTGGTCTATTGAGAAGATTTTAAAAGATTGAGTTGAAATATGTACATTAAAATAATTAGCATAGAAAAAATATCCTCTCTGCGAGTCGCAAAATGACCTTCTTTTGCCAGTGTATTTGAAAAGGTTAACATCCAAATATTTTAAAACCAATTACATCATCGGTTAAAAGAAAGTTTCAACTTTAAAATATTCTATTTTGTTTGATTACATCTTAAAAATTACGCTCTGGAAGAGCATTGACGAAAGGGAGAAAAGTGGTTTTGGGAAAAACGACTCTTTTTGAATATTTCTTTTTAAAGGGTTAACTGCAACATTATTTCGAATTGATTATAGCATTTGAGACCTAAAAGTACGATCTTTCGAAATATACATTTTAAGTTTAACTGCATCGAGCAGTTAGGTTGATTTTGATTTAAACAAAATGCTCCAAAAACAGAAATAAACGGCGAAAAAGCTTCTTCTTTCGTTTAGGTGCGTAAAAGAGTTTGTACGCATGTGCAAATGTTTTCTTTCCCCGAACATTAAAAAAATGACTTTTTTATGAAAGTGAGTTCCACTTCGTAATTAATATATATGAAACTAATCAAAAAATTAAAATTCTGAGCTTCAGGTGCATCAGGAGAGATATTGGGCTACTCTCATAAAAATTTTGAGCCTCGTACGTCCCATAGATTTTGCTAGCCATCGCAGACACACACACACACAGACAAAGCAATTTGTTATTTTATTAGTATAAGATTAGTGTGCCCAGCCAGTGTTGCACCTCTAAACTTAATTTTTTATAAAACCCAACTGGAGAATTTAATTTTCCTGTATGCATAGCAACCGTTTTTAAATACAATTCAAAATATTGAGGAATTGCATTTCAGTATATTGTTAAAAAATATTTTGGCACTTACCTAATTTAAATTGTATATAAGTTGTATTATCGCTTAACCCCTTGGGGACGTGCGACACGTATATTATTACCTTTTCCACAAAAATAAATGTGTTCTTTTAATAGTAAATTTGTACAAGATATTTCATTAAATGTTTTTCTGTTATTTTTATGCTACGATTATTTACCTATACTTGTACAAGAACCACTTCTCTTTGCATATAATGTTAGATATTTTTTAAGTAATCACAATGTATTATTTATTTAAAAATACTCTAAAAAGTGATGTTAAAATATCATAGATTTTTTTAAACTTTTAAATAGAAATCCAACCATAAACAATGATAAACTTGTACAGCATGAGATTACTATTATGAAAATATCTGTTTCAGTGTCAGAAAATTATTATATAAACAAAATATATTTATATAATCCTTTTGAAACTTTTTACTACTTTGAATATATTCATAAACTTTATTTTAATTTTTTAACTAAATTCTTTACGTATCAATACTTGTGTGAATTATGAATCATTGCTGGTTAAAATTCTTATTAGTATTATTTCTTAGTTTTTGCCACTTACTGGCAGAAACTAGTTTATGCCATTCCGGTTTTAACCACCCCGGCAGAAACTTGCCGGCCCTGATCACATTACGTGTTATGAATCGCGAATGATCTAGTTGTCTTCAATTACATACCGAGAGAGAAACATTTTTCATTTATTAGTGAGTTAGTTTATTTATGGATGAATTTAATATGGATTCCTTATTAAAATAGCTGATTTTTATTTATTTATTTATTTTGCATGGCAATCAAGAATCATTATTTAACACGGGATATCACTGAATTCATTACGTATGATACGATTTAATAGAATGAAAAAAACTTTTATAAATATCTTTTCAGGTTTCTATTCGATTTTCATTAATTTTGAAATGACTCGACACAATTCTGTAAAGATTCTATATGTATAAAATTTAAACCATTTGATCGAGCAGTTATTGCACTAGCTATCTGCGGACAGACGGACGACGGACCAGACGATGATTATAGATGCTACGCACAGTAAACTAGCTGTAAGGCGGACTCTGTGTAAGACGGAAATCCATATAACGCGGAAAGATTTTCAAGTCTTTTTGAATCATAGACATTTAAGGCGAAATATTGCCCACTACGCAAAACAGCGTTGAATTCAGGAGGAGGCCCGGGTGGGGACATTCTCCCTTGGAACAATGAGATATTCCTCCCGGAGGTTTTTAGCTCACAGGCTATTATAGCCTGAGAGCTTATGTGCCCGTCCGTTCTGTATGTACGTGCGTAAAGCGATAACTCATGATAAAAATATCCGATCCGCTTGAAATTTTGTATATGAGTATATCTCGATAAGGCGCTTCCCTGATTAGTTTTTGGAGTTCATTCGATATATATAACAGGAGGGATGGGGGGTCGTGCCCCTCCCTTTAATTGATATAAATGGGTTTTTCATGCAGAATTATCAGTTTTAGATATACGATCATTCTGGTTGGGCGCCTCCGTGATTGGTGTTAGGTTTCATTGAATAAGTAGATACAGGGGGAACGGGGGTTCTAATGCCCCTCCCTTTAATTCACATAAATGGGTTTTTCATGCAGAATTGTCAGATTTCGTTCAAATCTCTAAATAGTTTTGGAAGTTTAATGGTTAAGTATAAAAAAGGGGGATAACTCCTCTTAAATTATATAAATAAGTTTTTATTAAGAATTTTCCGATTTGCTCTCAGTTTTGGATATAGATTTTTTATATGATAAAGTATGTCCCTGATTAGTTTAGGGGGTTCAATAATTAAATATAAAAGAGGAAAGGGGAGAGCTGTTTTCCCTTCTTAATTTTTTTTTCGTACGGATTTAACCCTTGAAAATATAAGGCTGTAATGTACAATTAGTATGTGTAGCCTGTGAGCTCAATGCCATCAGTTTAACTGGGCAATATTCTTTTTTATTTAATTTTGTGTTTTTAATGTTCAAAAATTGAAATCCTCCCCCCGAAACACTAAAATGTCCCCTCCGGAGCCACAGAATTCTCTCCTGGAGAAAAGTCTGAATTCAACATTGACGGAAAATTTTCTCGGTCCCGACCAATGCTACCTTTAACCTTTTTCAGCGCGGAGTAAATCTGTTTATTAATTTCTACCAGAATTTATAAACGAATTTATTAGAAAGTAGAGACTTGCTCATTTTCAGATACACTATAAAAGAATTTTTTTTATTTTCTTTTATATTACCCTTTATCTTACCCTTGGTGCGAGTAAAATTTAAATTATATATCCTTTTTGGGGACTACGGGATTTACGGGTTAACGGAGTTAAACGGGTTAACGGAGTTTATTATATAATTATGAGAGCACCTAATAATAGTTCCGAACCGTGATCGAATATTAATTTTTTAATCATCGAAAACTTTTGACGAATAAGCTTACCGCAGAAAACTTCTTCAAACGGCATTTAGTCAAATCACCAACTATGTTAAGTTTTAATTTGAGATTCATCAGTCGAAATTTTTTTTGTCAAGGGCATATTTGAAAATAAAAGAAAATTCCGATATGAGTTAAGTAATTCGAGACTTCCATTGCGGAAATGGCGTTTCTTATTACTTGTCTTAATGGCGCTGACAGAAAAGATAAACAAACAGAATATTCACAATACAGATTACTTTTTATCAAATGTCACATTGAGCGGAAAAATCAAGGTCTTGTCTTTAAACTGTTCGTTTAGGTAATAGCTATTCGGAAACTCCATTCTTTTTTTTTTTTTTTTTTTTTTCTTTCAACTCTAAATATTACGTTGAATTTAGAAGTCATTCCCACAGATTTTCTTTCTCTATATTTTTTCAGAAAATATGTCTGCTTTAATGTTGTTTCGATGAGGTGTTGAAAAACTACAAATTGTTTAAATTCTGTAACTGATCTTCTTTAACCTTTATATGCCAAAGGGTCTGTGCATATTTATATATGATAAGAATAACATATATAAATATGCACAGCATATTTATATATGATATGAAAAGTTGATAACGTTACCAACTTTTTGGTAATTTTGGACCCCTTCCCCACCTTTCGATATCATACGTTTTTGACCCCTTCCCCACCTTTCGATATCATACGTTATCATCCCTCGATACAAGGATTTAGAGGGGGGTATACTGGGATATACGCCGTATACTTTCTGGATTTTTTAAAGGAACACCGTATACTCTCTGTTTCTCAAGAAAGCAATTAGTATACACATTCTAGGGTGTACTCTTTGCCTTGAACGTATACCCTCTGCTTAGAGGGTATGTCCTCTGTTATTTTTATGACTACACCCCTGCCCTCGAACCTCCCAGTAATGATATCGTTATCAATTTGTAATTGATTTTTTAATAGAATTTATTTATTTTGTTTATACTGATATGCAAAACAGGTTACATTTATTTTTTATACGTTATTATTATAACACTTGATTCAAATGAAGAGAAATCAATAAAATATCACTTTATAATTAAAGCTTAAAAGAATTAATTACTATCTAAAAGGTTTTTATATTAACTTTTTTTGTTAAATAATGCATTCAACAGTAATAATGTCTTATTGCACTTGTCCCGCAAGGGGGGGGGGGGATAGATAGAAATTCTTAGCAATAAAACAAGTGTAATAATTTTTTTTATCTTTTATTTATTAGTTAACGCATCCTTTATTTCAAATATACGCCCCCCCCCCTTTCTAGTAATGATATCGTTATCAAGTATCCTTTTTTTTTTTTTTTTTTTTTTTTTTTTTTTTTTTTTTTTTTTAAGAATTTATTTTATTTATTTATTTATTTATTTACTTTTTTTTTTTTTTCTTTGAAGTGATATACAAAACTGGTTACATTTATTTTTTGTATTTGTATTGATATGTCATATAAAATTTAAAAGAAATAGTTACTATTTAAAAGTATTTTTTGATAGCTTTTTTGTTACATAATGCATTCGACAGTAATAAAGTCTGGTTGCACTTGCACTGAATGGGAAATAGATAGAAATTCTTATCAACAAGGCAAGTGGACGGCATTCTTTCTTTTTTACTTGTTTAGTAAACAGAAACACAAACTTCATTTCAAATATACTTTACATAGAGTTTCTTGAATCGTGATCATATAGGCACACACATATGAAGAAGAATAGGAATGTCAAATGTTGGGCAGTCCATATTCTAGAATTAAATAATTTTATAATAATTTAATGATTTTAATAATAACTTTGCGTTTTCATAAAAAACAGATAACTTTAAAAAAAAAAAAAGTTGGAAATTGCACGTAAAGCGTAGCGAATGAGGTGCGTTTTCGTACGATAACGAAGTTTAAAAAATATTCGGATCTTGCTGTCATAATAGACAGTACTTCGGATACAGTGCACACTGTAAAAAAAAAAAGGGTCGATCTACTAAAAAAACTTTATGATCCTTGTAATTACTAAAACTTTTTTAGTAATCTTAGTCGGTTACTAAAAAATCTGTAAGAATTACTAGAAAAAAATTAGCAACGAATAGAGTTAATAGTTTTATATTTTTAATAGCTCCTACTAAAACTCAGCTGGTGTGGCCTTGATAGCATAGTGGTTATAGTAACGGACTCCAGGCTGAAAGGTCCCGGGTTCGAAACTTGCCACCGCCAAATACGCTCCGAATGTATGTAGTGTCTCGTTAATAAAGGGATTATGAAAATCCTGTTGGAGCGGGTAGAAATGTTTGGTGCTGCCATCTATTGAGGTTTTGCCGAAAATCTTCCGCTTCAGTGGATGCAGCTCGAAGGAAGCTCCTGCCTTTCGGGCGCGCGTAATGGTTATTAAAAATAATTTTGGAGCTATTACTAAAATTTGCTTGGTGACTCATACTAAAAATTTTTAAGTCAAAAAATTCTTTTGTTCAGTTTACAAAAGAAATGCTTGTTTCTCTTGCAAAAAAAGAGTTTGTAATGGTTACTAAAAAATTCTGTGGAATACAAATTTACTAAGAAATTTTTAGTAACCTCTTGAATTTTTTTTTACAGTGCAGTGGTCAAAATCTTTTTTCTGTTCTCGTAAATATACAGGAATAGCAACTCTTATTGCACCTCAGCAACATATATCATATTCATAAAATGTGAAATAGATTAATATAGTTAAAACGCGCACCAAACAATCTCCCTGTACCATTATGTAATGGAATACTTTTGTGTGGCCTTGTAAATCAACAACAAATGTTCTTTGCACCACAGTTTGTGCAAAATGTATATTATAATGTGTACTTCATAGATTCATTTCAGTTTTATTATGTTCGGATGAGTGTAACATCATTAAAATGCATTTGAAACATTTTCTCCTATTAACCGAAATGTAACGAATAATTTTGCTTGTCCCTGTAAATTGATCTATGCATCCAATTTTCATAAAATTTGAAATGACTCGATAAAATTATGTAATAATTATATATTTTAATTTTCAAACGATTCGGTTGGGTAGTTTTTGCATTGTTATATGCGGATGGACAGACAGACGGACGGACTGAACGACAACTATAGGTGCTACGTATTTACATAATTACGAACGCACCTAATAACATACTATTTTGAACTTTTGTGATAAAGAAAAAGAAAAAAAATTTGATTGGACCAAAAATGATATTGATGTCAAAAGACACCCCCCCTGCCCCTAGAATATCATATGCTAGACCCCCTCCCTAAAATAATAACGTTATATATGCACAGTCCCAAATTATGAATTCATGAAATTTTCATCGTCTAAAGCCCTTTTCGTTAATTTTTGAAACTCCATTAGAAGATTTAAACAATCATTTAATAAGTTTTAGAAGGATTTTGCCCAGGCCCGGACTGGCCAGGTCGGCTGGTCGGCGATTGTCGAGGGCCCCCGGCCCAAGGGGGCCCCGGAGATGCACCCCAAAAAGTAGAATGCACGATTTTATAATTACTACTTACATAAGAGAAAAAATAAGTATTTTCCAGTAATTGCATGCGTTTAGAATAAATTTTAAGAAACTGACAGTTTTTTCATGGTAATATATAATTTCGCCGTGTCATGTTATTGAACAGACGGAATAGGGTTGCTAACTGATACATCGCCCTTTGTGCAGTGCTCATAGAGTCAGATTCAGAATGCATCGCGACGCTCACTTGCCAATCACGCACAGTATGGTTGTAACTAGTGCAATGTCACAGTTGTGTCAACACGAAGCATGTGACGGTACGAAAAGGAAAGAAAAAATGAAAAAAATGTTTAAACGTTGAAAATTTTTTAAAAAGTTTTAATACCTGGTTAAGTAGTTTTAAGATTCTTCTTCAGTCACACTGGAAGATATGTTGTCCAGTGGTTAATTGATGTAGTTTTGTTTAATTGGAAAACAAGGCATTGGGTACATAGGGAACAAAGCAGAAGGAGATTATACGCTTGACTCTATAGCTAACCATAATACTTTTCTCGAACTAATCATGTTGGTTATAAATTATGAGGTGTTTTTACGAAATCATGTAAAAAAGTATATTGAAGACAGCGAAAAAGAGCAAAATAAAAATAGTTAACAGAAAAAAAAAGTCACGGGAAAGTTAATTAAAACTGGACGAGACTTTGTGTTGAAAATCTTTATCAACAAGTTAGAAGTCTGCATGGGCCGGAATGTCCATGCCTACAGGATCATCTAGGCTCGTTTGCAGTTTCACAGTTCACGGCCAAGTCCCGTACATAAATCAGTTGAAGGACGACCCGATTCCATTCAATTTCCACACACGCACACACACACAAAAAAATCCCTTTTTCTAACATATAATTTAAGATCCTTTTAAAGAATACTGCATACACATTTATAAAATATTTTATATTTTCAAACTATCCTTTTAAATCACGATGTTTTCGTATCACAGAAAATACATAATAATGACATTAAGAGCCAATATTTTGAAAATCAGACTAAGTGTGATAGATGTATTTTTTGATTTGATTTATATGTTGAAGCAGATCATATTTAATAAATAATGTGCAATTTTGAAGCTCTGAAAAAAAAATCCTCTTCCCTATAGAAAATGTCAAAGTTTAAGGTTGTGAATGTCATTTTGATGAAAAATGAAATTCCAGTATGCTTGGAGGGCTATATTCTCTGGCAAGCAACAACATCCAGGGGCCTCGCTAAGGGGGGGGGACAGGGGGGGAGCCTCCCCCCCCAAACATTTTCACATTCTATTGCAGTTGGCAAATTTACAATCTGAACTGGCAAATTAGTTCAATACTTTAATAAAAAACTATAATGAACTTTCTATTTTTGATAGATTTGGTGAAAGTTGCCAACATAAATCGAAATATTATTAGGATTTTTACAAATAAGAACTATATTAGAATTTTTAATTGTGATAACTTGTTAAAATTATAAAACTAGTTGGCAAACGCCAAAAACTATTTATGTTTGCTTTTCACTGAGTTGGCAAATACGGAATTTTGACTTGGCAATTTAGGGCTCTCTCCCCCACCAATAAAAAGTCTTCGCGAAGGCCCTGACAACATCCCTAAATTCTTTTGGCATAAACTGTTAGTATAACACTAGCTGCTTATTAAAATTTGTTTTCTTGGGGCATTGTTACTTTACATTGTTATGTTGCCACAAAGTAATGTCAAAATGACGCTTTTGTCCGTTTTCCGCGCTTAATATTTTATTTAAGCAATAGTACCCCAACTTTTTCCTATAGAATATGAAAGTGCACTACTAGGACAAGCGAAATAATGTAGTACTGCGAGAATATGTTATTCCTGTTAGTAGATTTCACCTAATAAATATTCAAAATTTGCAAAATCTGCAACATTTAAAGTAGTGTTATTTCAAAAAAGCGTTATAGTTGAATGAAAAAAAATATACCACGCAATAGTTGAACAAATGTACAAAAACATGGAAAAGAAAAAGAAGTGAGGTCTCGTGATATTTTTATTTAAAAAAATGACAAAATTTTCAAATGAACAATGTTGATTATCACATTTCTTCCGTATCAGAATACGAAAAATCCTATTTCTCTTTCCACTTTCGATGCTTTTTTTCTATGAGAAAATGAAATGTCCCTTTTTTAGCCTTTTCTCAAAGAGAAATGGGATGTTTCATTTTCTCTTAGGGGAAAAATATCATCATGGACATTACTTTTCTTTCCATTGCTTCCTTTTGTCATTTTTTTGCCAAAAAATATCACGAGGTCCCACTTCTTTTTCTTTTACATGTTTTTGTACATTTGTTCAACTATTGCGCGATATATGTTTTATCATTCAACTTTAGCGCTTTTTTGAAATAACACTATTTTAAATGTTGCAGATTTTGAACATTTAACAGGTTATATCTACTACCAGGAACGATATCTCCGCGCAGTACTATATTATTTAGCTTGTCCTAGTAGTGCACTTCATATTCTATAAAAAAAAAATGTGGGGTACTAATGCTTAAATAAGATATTAAGTGAGGAAAATGGGCAAAAACATCATTTTGTCTATACTTTGTGGCAACATAACAATGTAAAGTAATATTGCCCCAAGGAAACAAATAAATTTTAATAAGCAGTTAGTGTTATGCTAACTGTTTATTCCAAAAAAAAATTTGGGATGTTGTTGTTTGCCAGAGATATAGCCCTCCAAACATACTGGAATTACATTTTTCATCAAAATGGCAATCACAACCTTGAACTTATGCATTTTCTAAAGGAAAGAATTTTTTTTCAGGGTTTCAAAATTGCAGATTATTCATTAAATATGATTTACTTCAACATAAAAAAATATCAAGGCAATTAAAAAACACAACTATCAAAACATCACTTTTTTTTGTCCAAATTTCTAAATAATGGCTCTTAACCCCTTGGGGATGAGCGACACGTATACGTGCCGCAAAAAGGCTTAAGAATCCTCGTTTATTCACACCAGTAAAATTATACTGTAAAATTTCCCTTATTTAATCGGAGCATTTTCTAAATTCAATAACATACAAATTCCTGTTTTTTAAAACCGGTGACAAAACATTAAAAATTTTGTAAAAGGCTCCCGTCGCGAAGGGGTTAATGATTACTTAAAATCCTAGATTTTTCTAAGATTCAAATAAAGATTCATTATAAAATTAATGTAGTTTAGATTTAAAGAAAAAAAAGACGGTAAAAACATGATTAACTTTTGAAGATGAGTTATAAAAAATTATGAAAATATTTCTCTGTAATTTATTAGAGCTTCTTTCAAATCCAAAGGAATTAATTTCTGACACATATCTAAATTCATTTTCTTCGGAAATGCATAAGTTTTGCTTTTTTTTTAATTATTCAGAACCTATGTAATCGAATGGTGTTTTCCATTTTTTTTATAAAGACATTATATCTTTTAGAAATACTGTCAAAGTCAGCGTTTTGAATTGAATTTTTGGAAGCAGTATCATTGAAAAGAGGAAAAATCTGCAGTCACGTAACAAAAATCTCTTACACTTTGATAATCAATTTATTTACTAAAAAGGGAAAAAAATTCGATTCCAAATTCCTTTAATAGCCACGCAATTATAAAAATGTCAATTTTATGCATTTGCAGTTAAAAATTAGTCAGAAAGTTTCGCATTATTGAGAAGAGAATTGAAAACCAACCTTAAGTTATTCTTCCAAAGATTCAGCTAACAGAAGTTTGTTATCGCTAATTATATTTTTTTAAACATAGTAACTGCCGTATACATTCTGAGAACATTTAAGTCCAGTTCTGGCCCGACTCTACTACACAGAAAAAAAAGTGCACACCTGATCTCGGCCTTAGGCATGAGTCTGCTGAAAAAATTACTTTGCCTCTGATACCACATAACTGGCCGATGCCAATTTCTACGATGCACATGTTGCATTCTTGTATGGATGATATCAAACTAGCATCAGCTCATGCAGCACATTTACACTCATTCTCGCGAAAGTCATATTCACCGAAAACGGATCATATTTTATCCGTCTTCGTTTAAATTTTTATATGGGGTTGGTAAGCTCGCTATTTTTTTATTTTTTTTACTCGGTCCAGCAGTCCCGTTAAACGTCTTTAGCTGTTCGGCCGGAAGGCCGGGCTGGATATAGGCCTCGGCTTAAACCCTGGCCCTTGCAGACTTCTACAACAAATAATAGGTTCAATGTTCTGTAATATTTTAAAAGATCCACATGATAGCATGATATTCAGCATGGTGGTAGGTAGTATTCAAGATGTAGCTGTTACGAGTTGGCAATTTGTTTCAGCTATGTCCTTCAAGGAAAGGTATGGAAAGACTTTGAGAATAACAGAAATCTATGATTTTTGTTAGTTGGCTTTGTATACGAGCTCATAAAATTAGAATTAGCCAAGTGTAGATTGCATCAAATGTTATTGCTTGTTCATTCTATAGAGCTACTAATATGAAAGGCTATTATAACAGTGTACAAACTCATTTAAAAAAGGAATGTTATTTATGCTTACTGCATGGAAAAATTACTGAATCTGGTTACAGCTGATTGAACTGTTACGTTTCGCAAAGTAGAAAACAAGAAAACTTATTTGCATTAGTGGAAGAATCTGTCGTTTTTCTAAGCTCGTCTTATAAAAAAATGTGCGTAAAAGGGAATCAAAATAAAATATAATATACTTGCTGCATGGAAAAGTTATTGAATTTTGTTATAGCTGATTGAACAGTTACGTTTCTCAAAGCAGAAAACTTATTTGGATTGGTGGAAGAATCTGTTGTTTTTCTTTGCTCGTCTGATAAAAGAAGGTACGTAAAAGGGAAGAAAAATAATATGAAAAATAAAATGTATTGCGCATTAAAAATTTTACAGGGTTCGATAAATAGGAGCCACAAGGTGATGGAGCAAGCAAATATCTCTCTCTCCAATTACCAAGGAAAATGAAAGCAACGAAACTATACAATCTTATTACTGTTTTTTGAAATAAACTAACTGCAAATCTAAATTCATGACAAGAAATTTGATAAGTCAACGTTCCAGATTTGAAAACCTACATATTTATATTGGTTTACTAGATTACTCGTATTTTCTTGTTATATCTTCTATTTCAAATTATTTATAAAATAAAACCATTTCTTACAACCTGCAATTCGGTAGAGGAGAAGATTTTTCAAAAAGAAAGGAATAAAAGGAGTGACAAACACGCTAAACTTTATATTAAAAACAAAATGCTGTACAAGCACAGTTAACTGCAAATTAGAAGATAACAGTATCGATGTAAAAGTAGAATTGGATTCCAAGGAAAAATTAATTTCAAAGAAAAATATGCCTGGTGAAAAATGCAATAGACTAAGCTCCTGAAATCTCAACTGCTCAAAACATAAATTGGTCCTTTTCAATGCTTTAGATTGTGTCAGAACAAGTATCAAAGAAAGATTTTGTCTAAAAATTTTTAAAAAGATTATTACTGGTTAAATCCAAAGAAATTTAATGAATTCGTAGTGCTTGATGTTTTTTTTTTTTTTTTTTAAGGAAATCCTTTGTAGAATTTCTAAATTTTGTAAAACTGAATAAAGTCAATTACTGATAGACTTGAAACAGTTTACAAGTTAGCATGAAAGCTTTACAATGGCTAAAGAAGCCAATTTGAAAAAAAGCTGAAGAAATCTTTGAATTTGTGGATGCAGAATCTAAAATTGAAAGTAACGAAAATCTTTAAATTTGTTTCTCTGACCACAGCCAATGTTTATAGTGCTTATCATGCACGTTTTCTATAATTTTTTATCTCTCATAATTTGAAATGTTTACTAACTTGTATGTCGCTTATGAGTTTGTACTAACCATGCTTTGTATAAAAGTCACTTGTGAAAGGGTTTTTTCAAAATTTAAAATGATTAAAGATCGAATTAGATTTACACTGTTCAAAACAATTATAAGAGCACATGGTTTTAATAAAAGTACGCAAATACATACACCAATAAGTAAAGTAAAATAAAACATCCATAATGTAAAGCGTAATAGACCACAGAGGAACAAAAACTATACATGAAATCAAAGTTGATGATGTCAAAAACTAGAAAAAAGAGATGAGTGCAGAAACAAAGATTTTACAGAAACGTCTGTTTTCTCTGAATTTCTCGTAAGGGGCCCCTTTTCATTCTCTAGCCGAGGGCCCCCAAAGGAGCCAGTCCGGGCCTGATTTTGCCGATTAAAATTAATTCGTTAACCCTTTAACTGACCAATATTTTTGAAAAAGACTTTCAAATAATGCCTTTTTTGCCATGTATTTTACAGAATTTTTAATCTTTAATCACAGGTTTTTCAAAACTGAAATTTCTGCCTAATTGAATCAGGGGAAAATGGTCGGATTGAATAATGCTAAATTTACAGTAAAAATTTACTGGTGAGAATAAATCATGATTGGGAAAATCACGTTACCTGTATGAGGTATGACATATGAAGGGCCGTAGCCAGAAGTGAACAAGTTGGAAATTGCACGTGAAGCGTAGAAAATGAGGTGCGTTCGTACGATAACGAAGTTTTAAAAATATTACTCTCATATATCAATCTTATAAAATTGTAAATAGTGAATTACGATTAAAACGCTCATCAAACAATGTTCTCCCTATACCATTATGTAATGGAATACTTTTGTGTGGCCTTGTAAATCAATAACAAATTTTCTTTGCACCACAAATTATGTAAAATGTATATTATAATATGTTATTTATTGTTGCATATAAATTTTATTAGGTTCGAATGAGTGTAACACCATTAAAATGCATTTGAAACATTTTTCCCCATTGACCGTAATGTAACGGAATATTTTTGATTGTCCCTGTAATTGAACTATGCATCCAATTGTGATAAAATTTGAAATAACTCGAAAAAATTATGTAATAATTACGTATTTTAAATTTCAACCGATTCGGTTGGGTAGTTTTTGCTTTGTTATATGCAGACAGACTGAACGACCACTATAGGTGCTACGTATTTACATAATTACGAACGCACCTAATAATAGGGGTTGGGTGGTGGTGGTGGGGGGGGGGGGGGTCAAGAAAATATATTGGGGGCTGATATTTTCTCTCACGCAGAAAGATAAATTAGTGCATATTCACACTGTAGTTACTATGTTTCTCATTAAACTGTTGTAAAACTTTATTTTTTGCTAAAGGAAAGAATATAGGATGATGAAAATTTCGACTGTAATAACTAGTGCAAAATTAAACATCATACGTGCAAATAGGCGGAGCGAGTGTTGAAACACTCATTTTCGTTACAATTTAGTATTTTTGTAAAACTGTGAAAGATTCTCAAAACTAAATTACATTTTTTGAATAGAATTTCATTTGGATTTTCGGAACAGAAATTCATTGAGTGACTTTGGAATCTTTTTCAGGAGGAGGGGGGAGATAGCCGCCCATAGCACCCCCTTAGCTACGGCCCTGGACATACGGGACATCGGGGAAGCGGTTAAATTTGAATTTATGGGGATTGTGCACAATTTTTACAGAATTAGAAAATGTGCAAATATAATATTCTTACAATAGAAATATAGAAATATCACCTATCTGAAACTTTTCCCTCAAAATCTTTCAATTTCAAGAAAGGTGAATAGGGTAAAAAAAAAAAAAAAAAAAAAAAATCATTCTTTTAAAAATATATATAATTTTTTGTCTGCAAACTATAATACTTTCAGAACAAGATTTAAAGTAAGCCATCTATAACTCATTCTAAAGTATATACTAGTAACTACTAATCAATATATCAAATAAAGTTATTTTAATGGTACTTTAAAATATCGTCGGGATATAAAGGGTTAACCTTTTCGAGACGAGTAGAAAAAATAATTTTCCTACTCAACAGCTCGAAATTTTCTAATACATTTTCAGACGCATTTTTAAAAGTAGAAACATGAAACTTGCTGAGGCGATTTTCGAAGAAATATATAAGATGCCGTGTAATTTCATTTTTCGCTCAATCATTAGAATCTGATTTATAAACAATTATTTTCTCCCTTTTTTTCGTTCCCAAATCTGTCGCTTCAGTAAAATTCGGCTCAAAACGCGACTTTGACAGATTTTTTTTTTTCAATATTTTCTGCATTTATTAAAAAATTGACAGGCACGATACATTGTATAGTCTGTTAATAAGAGAATGACAGTTGATGCATTGCCAGTTTGATGCATTTGAGAGCAAAAATAAATCAGAAAATAAACAATTTGGATTGGAATACACCCTTAATCACCGGTTTTTAAAAACAGAAATTCTTGTCCAATTGAATCAGAAAAATGCGCAGAATAAATAAGGCAATATTTACAATAAAGTTTTATTAGTGAGAATAATCTAGATTTCTGACCACCTTACGCGGCACGTATACTGGTCGCTCGTCCCCAAGGGGTTAAAGCAATAGCTGTTTGGCAAATCAACGTTATGTAGATTAATTCCTTTAATATGACCTCTAATTCTTAACACAAATAAATCGAAGAAAAAAAAATTAAATTATCACAAAAAATTGTTAACTTGATGTTAATTGTAATTAGTGTTGTCAGGTTCATTGTCACAAAAAGCGAGGTAGAGAGACAGAAAAAGTAATTTAAGCTTCGGTTTTTTGGAATCGCTATTGCACTGGGCTGCGGAGTATAAAATACTAGCATAGGTTAGCAATATTGCTCATACGTATATATGAGCCCCGGTGAATTCCAATCAATATTTACATATTTACTAAAAACAGAGAAGTACCGGAGCTGGGCTTTGGCGCAAATTAACCCCATGGGTGGAAGACTTTCAGTCTCAGGACTGATTTCAGTCTTGAAGAGATTTTTTTACAGATGATATTCACCTTTAGATAGATTAACCCTTTCCGGCGCAGTGTTACCACTCCGGCAACACCTAATTTTAATTCCAAACTTACAAACGGCACCAAGAATATTTTAGTAAAATTTTACTTTTAAAATGACAGCTTAAACCAGGGCATTCTTAACTCCCAAAAAAGTCTTTTGTAAATTCCGGTGTCAGCGAACAATTTCTCATTTTACGAGCAGAATTTGTCTGCGCCGGAAAGGGTTAAATAATAGCAATTTTACTATCAAGAACTTTTAATGACTTTCTTTTATTGTAATAGACCAAATTTTAGCCGTAGAAATCTTCTATCCCAATTTCATTTGGCTATTTTTAATGCTCGGCAAAAGTTTTCAGTCTTCGCTTGGATGGACTTCTTGCACCCATGATTAACCCCTTGGGGATGAGGGACCGGTGTACGTACCGCATGCAGGCCCTTATTACCGCATGGGCAAATCGGGACTTTGCCCATGGGCCCCAGACCATAAGGGGCCCCCAAATCCATACATTAAATTATAAAACATTTAGTTTCTTTTTCCAATTCTTCCATAAATTCAAGTTATTAAATTCATCTTAGAGTACTATAATAAACAGTTAAAATTATATAAAACAGTTTTATCCTATATAAAGGGAAAAAAAGTGCAATTTTATTAATTAAGGTATTTAATTAAAATTGACGGAGCTAATAATTTTCTTCTATTTATATCCGAGATGCGAAAATATGTTTATGAGTTATCAGTGACCATCAATTCTATTTGAATACCACTGCAATGATTCGAAAGGGGCCCCCTAATTTATCTTTGCCCAGGGCCTCAATTAGTCATAATCGGGCCCTGACCGCATGAATCGATCAGTATCCTTGTTTATCTCCAGCAGTAAAATTTGCTTTAGTTAATCGTAGCATTTTCTCGATTCGATAAGGCACAAATTTCTGTTTTTAAAAATTGGTGACAAAAAATTAAAAATTTTGTAAAAGGCTCCCGTCGCGAAAGAGTTAAGCTCTCCCTCTGAATTTAATAGAAACACAGAGCACAGATAACATTTTGGGGGCCCTTCTTTCATTTGGCAAGAGTTTTCTAAATTTTCTCCATTTAAAAATATAAAATCGACGAAATGGAGTTAAGAGCCCACAATAGTCACAGAAAAATTACTCAAAAAGACCCGGATGACCATGTAAAGTCTATGGGAGCGTTCTTTTCTAATATCTCGCTCAAATTTTAATATTTTTGCATGATTTTTTTGCACAAGATAGCTGAGGGCAATCCACAACCGGGCTAGTTTTTACTTTTTCAATTTTTGTTTCAGATTTTCTTTAAAAAATTACTTTAACTTTCGAAACCGGTTTAAACCGGTTCTGAAACTGAAACTATCGTAATATAAAAAATATATAACCAAAATCGAAAAAGTAAAAACCAGCCCGGTTGTGGATTGCCCTCAACTATCTTGTGCAAAAAAATCATGCAAAAATATTAAAATTTGAGCGAGATATTAGAAAAGAACGCTCCCATAGACTTTACATGGTCATCCGGGTCTTTTTGTGTACTTTTTCTGTGACTATTGTGGGCTCTTAAAAATATAAAGTCATTCAAATTTAAAGTTCATTTCAGGGTCATTCAACACGGGCCGGGGCAACGCCGCGCCGGACAGATGGTTTATCCCAAAAGCCGTAGCTAGAAGTGAATAAAGATAATAGGATGGGCTCAAGAAAATGTAGCGGGGTGGGGAGGGGGAGCTCACATTTTCTATCTCACTCTGTGACGCAGGAAGATAAATTAGTGCATATTCACACTGTAGTTACTATGTTTCTCATTAAACTGTTGTAATAACCAAGGATGCAATGGAGGGTTTACGGGGGAAAGGGGGGGGTATAAGCCGTATACTTTCTGGATTTTTTAAAGGAACACCGTATACTCTCTCTAAAAAAGCTACAGTATATACATACTCTAAAGTATACCCTCTGCTTTGAGCGTATATTTTTTATTATTTTTACGACTACACCCCTGGTAATAACTTCATTTTATGCTAAGAAAAGAACAGAATGACGAAAAATTCGAGTGCATAACGAGTACAATATTAAACATCATGTTAGCTTCCTAACATTTATTTTAGTTAATAATTTAGTATTTCTGCAAAACTGTGAAAAGTCCTCAAAATTAAGTTAAATTAGATTTTTGAACGGAATTTCATTTGGATTTTCGGAACATAAATTCATTTACTGACTTTGGAATATTTTCCAGGGGAGGCTCAAAATGTTTTAGGGGGGGGGGGGTGCTGAGCAGCCCCTAGCACCTCCTTAGCTACAGCCCAGGTATCTCCTATAGGATAAATTCTCTAAAATTAGATTCACACCTTTTCGTCCAATAAAAGCAATTTCAAGAGCTATCTTACCTGCTTCGGCTGCCATGTAAAATGAATCGAAATAATCCCATTCGAATATGGGAATATCCTAGGCTAAATTTATTATCCCTTTGAGCGGAAAAGCGGATGCAAAAACTTCGAACTCGCAAATAGAATAAATAGCAGCAAAGAGGAAGAGATCACCATTCATTGTGATATTCGAAAAGAGCAAACAAAGATTTATGGAATATATAAACGACAGAATAAATCTGTTTGACGTTATCGAGTTACGCCCACTACGAAATCACCGTAACGGGGTGGAAGTATGCAATATACGGGATGTTCAGTTAATAAGGTAACATAATCAGGGTAAAAGGCGAAATTAGCACTAGCCACCGGTCACAGGGCCAGCAAATGAGAAAAAGTGGCTAGTGAAAAATTGTCTATTAGCAACCACTTTTTCATATGGAGAAAATAAAATTTTCTTGCATTTCATCAAGGATTCTACTTTTTTTTTGTTGTTGTTCCAATATATTTATATTAACATATTTATTTGGGCTATTCAGTTTTAGATTAATGCTTATAAAATTTTTACTGTTTAGTATTTTTAAATAAAAAAGTGGTCACTAGTTTAAAGAAAGTGGCCACTTAAAAGACTAGTCCTACCGGCCGGTGAAATTTCCCAATTTTGCCCTATAATTCAGAGGGGTGATGGTATAGTATAGATTAAGACAAAGAAATTTTAGAATGCAACCTGGGTACACAATCCACTTTCATTTCGTTAAAATACAAGCCATTTTATTCAAATTAGTGTTTCCGAGGGTTCTGTGTTTGGTATTATAGGAGTTCTAGTCTTAACTACAGGTGTGCCATTTGGAGGAGGGCAGGGGGGGGGGGCTATCCCCCCCAAAGAAAATAGACAGTTTTGAGCACAGCCTCTATTACAAGAAAAAAAAACCCTTCCAGAAGAAAACGTATGAGATTAATGAAGATGTATTATATGACTATCAACAAGGTAATAGACAATCTAGAAAGCCATTTTGGGGATCTGGCAATATGAGGGGAATTCCCACCCCATGTAGGGTATTTGATGTTGCATGGTGTGCTCCTTTCACACTCCTGAGGAAAAAATAGCTTGAAAATTTCCCTCCAAAGATAAAAAACTGTCTAAAATGAAAGTTTTCATCAGTCCTTTGCGACTTCATATTCTAAATCTTTACTGTTTTTGCATCGATGATTCGATAAATTTGATTGGAGGGAGGGGGGGGGGGTAATAAACTGACGCTTGATTACTTCACACTTTACTACATTACTGTCATCGAAGAAAACTTTGTCCCCCCCCCCCCCCCTCCAAGAAAATTCTGAAATGGCCAGTCCTGCGTCACCACTACGCGGGACATTCGAAGTCCCGATTATCCATTTTGCACAAAATGTAAGTTTTTAGTCTGCGTCGGATGAAACTTAATGCAGTAAAACATGCGAATATTAAATTCTGTGTAAAAAAGCCAATTAATCGGTTTTTAACGGAAAATTCTTAGGATCCCAGCGCGGAAAGTAATACCTTATTAAATTTAAAAACAACGTTAACGCGAGAATATTCCAAATCCGTTGCATTTTAATGTTGTTTTTAATTTTATGTTATACTTCCCTAAGAAGCATCTGAATAATTACTTTTAATTTACCCTCTGAAACCTTAATCAGTCTAAGATGGAATATTTTGTGGTCTCTAGCTATTCTGTTCCTATAGGTTTTGCTGTACTGTGTAATATTGAATTCAAGGGGTGGCACGTGGGAGAGGCATTCCCTTGGGATCAATGAGATCCCCCTCCCCGGCAGATTTCAGCTTTTGTGTTTTCAATCGTCATAAGGAGCAAACAGACGAATCTACCATCTGTTACAAGTACCGGCATCCTTTATCGGAATAAACCTTTTTTGATCTTTAATGACTTTTAAGGGAAGGGAACTGATGTCCTGTAAAACAGGAACCTTTCCCTTAAAGGCGTATTAAAATATATATTTCCATCCTCAACAGTTCAAAATTTTCTAGTACATTTTTAGACTCATTTTTGAAAGTAAATAAAAAGAATATTGCCCAGCTAAACTGATGGTATTGAGCTCACAAGCTATTCACACTAACTGCATATTACATCGTTTTTTTTTTTTTTCAAGGAATAATGCCCCTCGAAAAACAAATTAATGGGAGGGAAATTAGCGCCCCCATTTCCCAGCTTTATACTTAATCATAAACCCCCTAAAATTAATCAAGGATATACCTTATCATAATAATCCTGTATCCAAAATTCGAAACAAATCGGATAATTCTGCATAAAAGCTCATTTTACTTACCCATCATACGTAGTATAGGGTAAGTCTTGCAATCGTTTTGAAAATCGAAAATTTTTTTTTGACGGATTTACACGTTTTAGATTTACACGTTTCATGACCCTGTATTTCATTCAAATTTCAATTCAGAAGTATATTTTAATTGGAAATGAGACGGTTAATCCGACGCAGTTAATTGTTAGTTAGTAGAATTATTATTTTTGGAGTTATAAGAATGTGTCTTTTACGCAGTTCGGTACTACTTGAGTAGTTTGGCGTTTTATATAATTTGTCGAAACTGGTACATCAGCAGTTCTTTAATATAGCATTACTATGTATATTAACAATATTTAAATTTTGTTTATGAATTGCAATGCATTGTATAAATAGTTTCACATGTTTTATTTTCATATACATATCCATGATGGGTAAGTATTACGGTGGCCCCCAACGACTAGTTTACCTCGCAGGCTATTAAAGCCTGAGAGCTTATGTGCCCACCCGTTCTATATGTATGTATGTACCATTACGTACGTATGTGTGTAACGTGATAATTCATAATAAAAATATCCAGTTTGCTTCAAATTTTGAATATAAATTTATTGATAATTCGCTTCCCTGATTAGTTTTGGGAGTTTATTGGATAAGGATAAAGGGGGGAACGGGGGGGGATAATCTCCACTCTTAATTTAGATAAATGACTTTTTTATGCTGAGTTATCAGATTTTATTCAAATTTTAGGTATTGGATCATTCCGATGAGGCGCCTCCATAATTAGTTTTGGGTGCTCATTGGTTAAATATCATAAAGGGGGGGAGGAAAATAGGGGATACCCCACCTTAATTTGGGTAATTGGGTTTTTTTATGCAGAATTTACCGATTAGCTTCAAATTTTAGATATAGGATCATTCTGATGAGGTGTCTTCATGGTTAGTAGTATTGGATGTTCATTGATTAAGTATAAAAGGAGGAGGGGGATAGGGGTTAACCACCCCTTAATCTAGATAAATGTGTTTTTTGTTTTGGGGATTCATTGGATAAATAAAAAGGAGAGATTTGGAGGCACCCCTCTTAAGTTAGGTAAATTAATTTTTTATCCAGAATTAACCGATTTGCTTTAAATTTTGGATATAAGTTTATTTTGATAAGATGCTTCTCTGATTAGTTTTGGGGTTCTTTTGTTGAATAAAAAAGGGGGGGGGGAACAAGCGATTACCCCTCTTCTTAAATTAGATAGATGGCTTTTAATACACAATTATCCTATTTGCTTTAAATTTTGGATATAGATTCTTTCTAATAAGATGAATCCCTGAATAGTTTTGGGGGTGTAATGATTAAGTATAATGGAGCAGAATGGGAGATAGTCTCTCTTAATTTAAACTAGTTGGATGTGCCAATCCCAAAACTTTCTTCTATCTCATACGTACATTTTAATATTTTTTAAAAATAGTTACTCATTTTAATGTTTTAATAATTTTAATTCAATACCATACGAGCTTTGGTTTTCATCTTAAATTTCTGCTTCAATCAATTAATCGGAGTAAAAACGAATTTCCGTCTCTACACGAGCCGATGAACAGTAGAATGATAGGCAGACTTTTTTTTAATTCAGGGAGGATCTATTTGCCTTACCAAAAAATAATTGTATTCAAAAATTTTAGTTCAGTTCTAGGACCAACTTCATACACTTTTAGGTGGTTCAATATTGAAAATGGCACAAAAATCGCCATTGCAGCGCCCCCATCCGGCGGATTTTTTTCAAATTCAGGGAGGACCAACTAGCTATAGCCATACACTTACACAAAAAAATTGGTTCAATTCGATGCATAACTTCATATACTTTTGGCCGGTACAATATTGAAAATGGCACAAAAATCGCGATTGCAGTGCCTCCTTTCGGCGGATTTTTTTCAAATTCAGGGAGGATCAATTAGCCATAGTCATACACTTATACAAAAAATTTGGTTCAATTCGATGCATAACTTCATATATTTCTGGCCAGTACAATATTGAAAATGGCACAAAAATCGCGATTGCAGCGCCTCCTTCCGGCGGAATATTTCAAAACTGAAGGAGGACCTGCTTGCCACAGCCAGAAACATTCACAAAAAATTTGGTTCATTTCTATGCATAACTCATACACTTTTTGATGGTAGAATGACAACATACACACAGACAAACATTTTGTAAAAACAAGTTTTTTGGAATATCTGACCCCTAAAACATGTAAATCCGTCGAAAAACGGAAGTCGAAAAAAATTTTGATTACAATACTTTCTTCTATTGAAGATAAAAGAACGTAATAAATGGGATTTTATGCCGAATTATCCAATTTGCTTTGAATTTTGGCTATAGGTTCATTATGATAAGAAGTATTCCTGACTAGTTTTGGAGGTTCAGTTATTAAGTATAAAGGATTTTAATATGGCAGCTAATCCCCCCCCCCTTAATTTGTCTTTTGAGGGGCATTATTCCTTGAAGGAATAAGGCTATAAAATACAATTAGTGTGAATAGCCTGAGAGCTCAATGCCATCAGTTTAACATGGCAATATTCTTTTTATTTTAATTTAAGAAGGTTTATCCCTCATTCCCCTCTTTATACTTAACCATTAAGCTCCCAAAACTATTCAGGGATTCGTCTTATCAGAAGGAACCTATATCCAAAATTTAAAGCAAATCAGATAATTCTGCATAAAAACACATTTATCTAATTTATGGGCGTAATCGCCCCTTCCACTCTCTTTTACACATAAAAAAAAAAAAACCACAACTAATTAGGGGAGTTCAGTATGAACCAATAATGTACAAAAATTTAAGGAAATCAGCTAATTCTGCATGAAAAACACATTTACCCAAATTAAGAAGGACCCTCCCCCCTTTATACTTAACCAATAAATTCCCAAAACAAATCAAGACAGCACATTACCAGAAAGAACCTATATCCAAATTTTGAAGCTAATCAGTAAATTCTGTGTAAAAAAGCCAATTACCTAAACTAAAGGAGGGGGTTCCCCCGTATACTTCTACACCTTTATACTAATACCAACCAATGAACACCCAAAACTAATCATGGAGGCGCCTCATCAGAATGATCTTGTATCTACAATTTGAAAGAAATGCGATAAATTCAGCATGAAAAAAACCCATTTATACAACTTAAGAGGAGGATTAGCCTTGTTCCCTTCTTATACTTATCCAATGACCTCCCAAAACTAATCAGGGAAGTGCCTTATCACACTAAATCTATATCCAAAAATTGAAACAAATCAGATATTTTTATCAGGAGTTATCACATTATAGACGTATATACATACGTATGTACATAAATACATAAAGAATGGGTGGTCACATAACTTTTTAGGCTTTGACAGCCTGTGAGCTAAAAAATGAAGCTTGCTAAGGTGGTTGAAGAGATGTATTAAAGGCCGTGTGATTTAATTTTTTGTTCAATTAATTAGAATTTGGTTTTCAAACAATTATTTTCTCAGTATGAACATTTTTTTTTGTTCTCACATCTCTTGCTTCAGAAAATTCTATTCAAAATGCCAACTTTAACATTTTTTTCCCCAAATATTTTATGAATTTATTAAAAAGTGAACAAGCACGACACATTATGTAGTTTCTAAGTAAGAGAATTTGTCAATGCATTTGAGAACAAAAATGAATTTAAAAATAAATCATACAATAAGCAGTTTGGATTGAAATACACCCTTAGGTTGGAGCTCCTTATCTCCTGACCTATTGCAGATTTCCTCTCATTCTATCATGAATAAACTGCAGAAGGGTCCTAAAAAAAGAAGAAACATATTTTCTATATACACATTTTCCTAGAATCCGATTGAAGGCTGAGAAAGCAAGCTTGTAAAGATCAAAAACACCACATTGCCACAATAAAGGATGCAGATACTGATAGCAGTTACAGGCCTAGGACCGCTGAGTCACTCTTAAAAAAGAGAGAAAAGAGACTAAATCGCAAGAAAAAGAGACTAAATGAGACCAAAATTTAAAATAAAGAATACTGCCCAGTTAAACTGAAGGCATTGAGCTCACAGGCTACAAATACTAATTGCACATTAAAGCTTTATATTTTCAAGGGTTAATTCCGTTCGAAAAAAAAAATTAAGAAGGGGAAACAGCTCTCCCCTTTTCTCTTTTTTTATACTTAATCATTGAACCTCCTATACTATCAAAGACATGCTTTATCATATAAAAAATCTATATTCAAAATTCAGAGCAAATTAGATAATTCTTAATAAAAACCCATTTAGCATTTATATAATTTAAAAAGAGTTATCCCCCTCTTTTATACTTAACCATTAAACTTCCAAAACTATTCAGAGATTTGAACGAAATCTGAAAATTCTGCTTGAAAAACCCATTTATATAAATTAAGGGGGGGGGACATTAGAACCCCTATTCCCCTTATTTATACTTATTCAATTAACACCTAATAACAGTCACGGAATCGCCTCATCAGAATGATCCTAATCTAAATTTTGAACGAAAATTAATTCTGCATGAAAATCCCATTTATATCAACTAACGGGGGGGGGGGGGCATTAGAGCCCCTGTTCCCCCTATTTATACTTATTCAATGAACACCTAATAACAGTCACGGAATCGCCTCATCAGAATGATCCTAATCTAAATTTTGAACGAAAACTTAATTCTGCATGAAAATCCCATTTATATCAACTAACGGGGGGGGGCATTAGAACCCCTGTTCCCCCTATTTATACTTATTCAATGAACACCTAATAACAGTCACGGAATCGCCTCATCAGAATGATCCTAATCTAAATTTTGAACGAAAACTTAATTCTGCATTAAAATCCCATTTATATCAACTAACGGGGGGGGGGGCATTAGAACCCCTGTTCCCCCTATTTATACTTATTCAATGAACAACTAATAACAGTCACTGAATCGCCTCATCAGAATGATCCTAATCTAAATTTTGAACGAAAACTTAATTCTGCATGAAAATCCCATTTATATCAACTAACGGGGGGGGGGGCATTAGAACCCCTGTTCCCCCTACTTATACTTATTCAATGAACACCTAATAACAGTCACGGAATCGCCTCATCAGAATGATCCTAATCTAAATTTTGAACGAAAATTAATTCTGCATGAAAATCCCATTTATATCAACTAACGGGGGGGGGGGGGGGCATTAGAGCCCCTGTTCCCCTTATTTATACTTATTCAATTAACACCTAATAACAGTCACGGAATCGCCTCATCAGAATGATCCTAATCTAAATTTTGAACGAAAACTTAATTCTGCATGAAAATCCCATTTATATCAACTAACGGGGGGGGGGGCATTAGAACCCCTGTTCCCCCTATTTATACTTATTCAATGAACACCTAATAACAGTCACGGAATCGCCTCATCAGAATGATCCTAATCTAAATTTTGAACGAAAACTTAATTCTGCATGAAAATCCCATTTATATCAACTAACGGGGGGGGGGGCATTAGAACCCCTGTTCCCCCTATTTATACTTATTCAATGAACACCTAATAACAGTCACGGAATCGCCTCATCAGAATGATCCTAATCTAAATTTTGAACGAAAACTTAATTCTGCATTAAAATCCCATTTATATCAACTAACGGGGGGGGGGGGGCATTAGAGCCCCTGTTCCCCTTATTTATACTTATTCAATTAACACCTAATAACAGTCACGGAATCGCCTCATCAGAATGATCCTAATCTAAATTTTGAACGAAAACTTAATTCTGCATGAAAATCCCATTTATATCAACTAACGGGGGGGGGGGCATTAGAACCCCTGTTCCCCCTATTTATACTTATTCAATGAACACCTAATAACAGTCACGGAATCGCCTCATCAGAATGATCCTAATCTAAATTTTGAACGAAAACTTAATTCTGCATTAAAATCCCATTTATATCAACTAACGGGGGGGGGGGGGCATTAGAACCCCTGTTCCCCCTATTTATACTTATTCAATGAACAACTAATAACAGTCACTGAATCGCCTCATCAGAATGATCCTAATCTAAATTTTGAACGAAAACTTAATTCTGCATGAAAATCCCATTTATATCAACTAACGGGGGGGGGGGGGCATTAGAACCCCTGTTCCCCCTACTTATACTTATTCAATGAACACCTAATAACAGTCACGGAATCGCCTCATCAGAATGATCCTAATCTAAATTTTGAAAACTTAATTCTGCATGAAAATCCCATCTATATCAACTAACGGGGGGCATGAGCCCCCCGTTCCCCCTCTTATACATATCGAATGAACTCCAAAAACTAATCAGGGAAGCGCCTTGTCAGGATATACCTACATACAAAATTTCAAGTGGATCGGATATTTTTATCATGAGTTATCGCGTTACGTACATACGAACATACATACAGAACGGACGGGCACATAAGCTCTCAGGCTATGATAGCCTGTGAGCTAATAAATGAGACCAAAATTTAAAATAAAGAATACTGCCCAGTTAAACTGAAGGCATTGAGCTCACAGGCTACAAATACTAATTGCACATTAAAGCTTTATATTTTCAAGGGTTAATTCCGTTCGAAAAAAAAAATTAAGAAGGGGAAACAGCTCTCCCCTTTTCTCTTTTTTTATACTTAATCATTGAACCTCCTATACTATCAAAGACATGCTTTATCATATAAAAAATCTATATTCAAAATTCAGAGCAAATTAGATAATTCTTAATAAAAACCCATTTAGCATTTATATAATTTAAAAAGAGTTATCCCCCTCTTTTATACTTAACCATTAAACTTCCAAAACTATTCAGAGATTTGAACGAAATCTGAAAATTCTGCTTGAAAAACCCATTTATATAAATTAAGGGGGGGACATTAGAACCCCTGTTCCCCTTATTTATACTTATTCAATGAACACCTAATAACAGTCACGGAATCGCCTCATCAGAATGATCCTAATCTAAATTTTGAACGAAAATTAATTCTGCATGAAAATCCCATTTATATCAACTAACGGGGGGGGGGGGGCATTAGAGCCCCTGTTCCCCCTATTTATACTTATTCAATGAACACCTAATAACAGTCACGGAATCGCCTCATCAGAATGATCCTAATCTAAATTTTGAACGAAAACTTAATTCTGCATGAAAATCCCATTTATATCAACTAACGGGGGGGGGGGGGGCATTAGAACCCCTGTTCCCCCTATTTATACTTATTCAATGAACACCTAATAACAGTCACGGAATCGCCTCATCAGAATGATCCTAATCTAAATTTTGAACGAAAACTTAATTCTGCATTAAAATCCCATTTATATCAACTAACGGGGGGGGGGCATTAGAACCCCTGTTCCCCCTATTTATACTTATTCAATGAACAACTAATAACAGTCACTGAATCGCCTCATCAGAATGATCCTAATCTAAATTTTGAACGAAAACTTAATTCTGCATGAAAATCCCATTTATATCAACTAACGGGGGGGGGGGGCATTAGAACCCCTGTTCCCCCTACTTATACTTATTCAATGAACACCTAATAACAGTCACGGAATCGCCTCATCAGAATGATCCTAATCTAAATTTTGAACGAAAATTAATTCTGCATGAAAATCCCATTTATATCAACTAACGGGGGGGGGCATTAGAGCCCCTGTTCCCCTTATTTATACTTATTCAATGAACACCTAATAACAGTCACGGAATCGCCTCATCAGAATGATCCTAATCTAAATTTTGAACGAAAACTTAATTCTGCATGAAAATCCCATTTATATCAACTAACGGGGGGGGGGGGGGCATTAGAACCCCTGTTCCCCCTATTTATACTTATTCAATGAACACCTAATACAGCTCATATTCAAAATATTAGAATAATTGAGAAAAAGTAATAAGAAAAAATTATTTGCCATTTATTTACTTTTTATACTAAGTAAATGCAATTAAATTTCTTATAAATTAAATCTGGAATGTTTAGATAAGAATTTAACATTTATAAAATATAAAATACAGCACAATGAATTAGGTATACAGCTTCCTTAAACACACCAGAATATTAGAATAAAATTTAGATTGGTTCAAAATATTAGAATATTTTATTTTACGCAACAATATTACCTTATGAATATGAAGTAAATGGTAGTTAATATTTTGTAGCATCCCCTTTAGCTTTCATAACAGCGTACAATCGATCTTGCATACTATATACAAGGTGTTTACAAACATTTCTATCAATATTAGCCCAAATAGACTTTATACGTGCCACTAACTCAGTTTTCTTTGAAGGAGGATTTTCTTGAAGTTTTTTCTTCATTATACACCATAAGTTTTCGATGGGATTAAGATCTGGTGAATTTGGTTGCCAAAGAAGTACCTTAATGTTGCGTTGGCGGAACCAATTCCTAGTTGACACCGAGGTATGCGGGGACGCTAAATCTTGTTGAAAGATGAAATCATCTTCAAATAAATCTTCTGATGATGGAATCATGTAATATTCTAAAATTTCTTGATATATCAGAGAGTTAACCTTTTCGTAGACGATGCATAACTTTCCAGGTCCTTCTGCACTCATACAACTCCAAACCATGACACTAGCAGCAAATTTTACGGAACGTTTAAGGCATTCTTTATCAAATGCTTCTTGCTTCATTCTCCAAACTCGAATACCTTGATTACCATATGAAACACAAAACATACTTTCATCACTAAATAATATATTTTTCCAATCTTCATTGCTCCATAAACGTCTTGATTTACACCAATTCAATCTTATACGCTTTTGTCTTGCAGTCATGAGAGGTCTCGTTTTCGGTACACGAGATTCAAATTTAAATTTATGGAGACGTCTTAATGTTGTCGATGTAGAAACTTCAACTCCTTCTTCTTTCCATTTTCGGTGCAAGAATCGCACACTTTTAAAACGGTTTTTCTTAACTATACGCTTCAGTTTCCTGTCATCTCTAGCAGATGTTTTTGGTTTTCGGCCACCATTTCGGCGATTATTTTGAAATTTTCCAATTTTTGAATATTGTGTTAATATTTTACTAACGCACGATTGCGAACAATGTAAATAATTCGCTATAAAACATTGATTTTTACCGTGCCGATACAAATCAACCATACGAAGTTTAGTAGATTCAGGAATATCACTCACACGGCCCATTTTAAGACGAAAAAGAAACAAACTGCAAAAAAGAATACTGATTTTAAATAAAATAGTCTGAATTTAATCAATGATGCCACCAGTTAAGAATTGGTAATAATTAAAGGAGAATTAATGTGAAATATTCTAATATTTTGAACCACTTGAATAAATATTCTAATATTTTGACTTTTCAAAATAATTTTTTTGCAATTAATCTTTTCAAAAATGATATTAAATTTAAGATAACAAGTAAGTTTAATCAACAATAAGTTCTTAATAAAAATATCGTTTGCATATTTTCATTAAAAGACATTAAATTACCAAACGATATTTTCAATTTCTAAAAAAAAGGTAATTATTCTAATATTTTGAATATGAGCTGTAACAGTCACGGAATCGCCTCATCAGAATGATCCTAATCTAAATTTTGAACGAAAACTTAATTCTGCATTAAAATCCCATTTATATCAACTAACGGGGGGGGGGGGCATTAGAACCCCTGTTCCCCCTATTTATACTTATTCAATGAACAACTAATAACAGTCACTGAATCGCCTCATCAGAATGATCCTAATCTAAATTTTGAACGAAAACTTAATTCTGCATGAAAATTCCATTTATATCAACTAACGGGGGGGGGGGGCATTAGAACCCCTGTTCCCCCTACTTATACTTATTCAATGAACACCTAATAACAGTCACGGAATCGCCTCATCAGAATGATCCTAATCTAAATTTTGAAAACTTAATTCTGCATGAAAATCCCATTTATATCAACTAACAGGGGGGGGGGGCATTAGAACCCCTGTTCCCCCTATTTATACTTAATCAATGAACACCTAATAACAGTCACGGAATCGCCTCATCAGAATGATCCTAATCTAAATTTTGAAAACTTAATTCTGCATGAAAATCCCATCTATATCAACTAACGGGGGGCATGAGCCCCCCGTTCCCCCTCTTATACATATCGAATGAACTCCAAAAACTAATCAGGGAAGCGCCTTGTCAGGATATACCTACATACAAAATTTCAAGTGGATCGGATATTTTTATCATGAGTTATCGCGTTACGTACATACGAACATACATACAGAACGGACGGGCACATAAGCTCTCAGGCTATGATAGCCTGTGAGCTAATAAATGAGACCAAAATTTAAAATAAAGAATACTGCCCAGTTAAACTGAAGGCATTGAGCTCACAGGCTACAAATACTAATTGCACATTAAAGCTTTATATTTTCAAGGGTTAATTCCGTTCGAAAAAAAAAATTAAGAAGGGGAAACAGCTCTCCCCTTTTCTCTTTTTTTATACTTAATCATTGAACCTCCTATACTATCAAAGACATGCTTTATCATATAAAAAATCTATATTCAAAATTCAGAGCAAATTAGATAATTCTTAATAAAAACCCATTTAGCATTTATATAATTTAAAAAGAGTTATCCCCCTCTTTTATACTTAACCATTAAACTTCCAAAACTATTCAGAGATTTGAACGAAATCTGAAAATTCTGCTTGAAAAACCCATTTATATAAATTAAGGGGGGGGACATTAGAACCCCTGTTCCCCTTATTTATACTTATTCAATGAACACCTAATAACAGTCACGGAATCGCCTCATCAGAATGATCCTAATCTAAATTTTGAACGAAAATTAATTCTGCATGAAAATCCCATTTATATCAACTAACGGGGGGGGGGCATTAGAGCCCCTGTTCCCCCTATTTATACTTATTCAATGAACACCTAATAACAGTCACGGAATCGCCTCATCAGAATGATCCTAATCTAAATTTTGAACGAAAACTTAATTCTGCATGAAAATCCCATTTATATCAACTAACGGGGGGGGGGGGGCATTAGAACCCCTGTTCCCCCTATTTATACTTATTCAATGAACACCTAATAACAGTCACGGAATCGCCTCATCAGAATGATCCTAATCTAAATTTTGAACGAAAACTTAATTCTGCATTAAAATCCCATTTATATCAACTAACGGGGGGGGGGGGGGATTAGAACCCCTGTTCCCCCTATTTATACTTATTCAATGAACAACTAATAACAGTCACTGAATCGCCTCATCAGAATGATCCTAATCTAAATTTTGAACGAAAACTTAATTCTGCATGAAAATCCCATTTATATCAACTAACGGGGGGGGGGGGCATTAGAACCCCTGTTCCCCCTACTTATACTTATTCAATGAACACCTAATAACAGTCACGGAATCGCCTCATCAGAATGATCCTAATCTAAATTTTGAAAACTTAATTCTGCATGAAAATCCCATTTATATCAACTAACAGGGGGGGGGGGCATTAGAACCCCTGTTCCCCCTATTTATACTTAATCAATGAACACCTAATAACAGCAGGCCCGGACTGGCTCCTTTAGGGGCCCTCGGCTAGAGATTGAAAAGGGGCCCCTTATGAGAAATTTAGCGAAAAAAGAATATTATATTTTATTTTTAAATTTAAGCTTGGATGGCAAAAAACCACATTTAGGCTATTTTGTCACTTGGAAAATAGTTGAGTAAAATGTAAGCTTTTTGTAATGTTGTTAACTTACTTTCACAATATATATTTATATTATTTTTATACATCATACCTAAACTAATTCCATGCTAGAAAAAAAAAAATAAGAATTATTCATTTTAAGTGGTTATTACTTAAAAATGAACGTGAGGTATATTTTTAGTCTTCGGCAATCAAATGACTGTGTCGAAGTCAATAATCTAAATCCTACTGTAATACCTAAGTAAATATTAAAAGTGACATAACAGTAATAAAAAAAAGTGGGTAATTGTGATCGCAGAGTGTTTCCTTTAATATATCTTTCAAAACAACTTATCCTTTAATTAATAAATCCAAATTCTTGATTTATAATTATTAAATTCTTACATAGATGGTAGCATCAATAAATTTAAAGTAAAAGGAAGTTATTTATTTTAATTAAATTAAAAATGTTCAAAATAAATTATTTAAATAAAATTCAAAATTCTTTAAAAACGCGAAATAAAAAAGAAAAATAGCAGAAATATAAATAAAATTTAAAATTTTTAAAAACGAAAAAAAATGTTTAAACGAAATTTAAGATGTTGAATCATTAATAAACCGCTCGTTTTAAAAATAGAAAGAAAATTGTAATTAATATATATATATATATATATATATATATATATATATATATATATATATATATATTAGTGATAAGAGTAACATAAACCCTTAAATCGGCAAAAAATACAAATTTTTTTAAAAAAATTTCTATCTTACGAGGGAACTGTAAGAAGTGTAAGTCACCGATTTTGACGAAAGTGGTATCGTTGGAAAGATCTCATTGTGAGGAGTAAAAAACAATGGAACTACCCGTCGGAAATGAGCCGTTTTCGACATATCAGACAATTCACGTGGCTAGTGAACACTTACTGGGAGACCGTAAAAAATTTTGGTCTCGATTTTAACGAAAGTGGTATCGCTGAAAAGATATTATCGGGAGGATTAAAAAACTCAATGGAATCACCCGTCGGAAATGAAACGTTTTCAAGATATCCGATAATTTGTATCACATAGCTAATGCACACTTACTGGGAAACTGCATTAAGTTACATAAATTGTCGGATACCTCGAAAACGACTCATTTGCGAAGAGTAGCTCCATTGAGTTTTTTACTTCTCAAAATGATATCTCTCCAAAAACATCATTTTCGTCAAAATCGAGACAACAATTTTTTGCGGTCCTCTGTTAGGTGTGCACAAGCCCAGTATGTACTAGCTACGCGGCTTAAACTAGCGGATATCTCGAAAACGGCTCATTTCCGATGGGTAGTTCTTTTGAATTTTTTACACTTCACGATAAGATCTTTCCAACAATATCCCTTTCGTCAAAATCTACTTTTATCCGGTACTCCTATTGCGATTCCCCGTAGCTATAGTATGTACTAGCTACGTTACATAAATTGTCAGATATCTCGAAAATGACTCGTTCCCGACGGATAGTTCCTGTGAGTTTTTTACTCCTCATAATGAGATCTTTCCAACGATACCACTTTCGTGAAAATCGGTGACTTACACTTCTTGCAGTTACCTAATTAGAATGAAAACTTCAAATTCCGGCATCACGGTTCGAACTGTGAATCTTCTGCTTACTAGCGAGTCTGTTTTCCTAAAAGTCCTTCACATACCTTTCCTTGAAGGACATAGCTGACGCTTTGTTTGTTTATTTGTTTATGTTTTATGCTGGCCAATTATCTACACGTGGGATATAGGCCCTAAGGGGAGGGGTGCATTCCGTAGGTGTCTTTCTAAGGGAACTGTAATACTCCTTGGGTGTGGGTTCTTCTTTGTGGGCCAATAAATTCTCGGAACAGTTCTATTCTACGAATATATTTTATTTGCAGGACGTCACTTGAACAACACAATAACACACGAAGAAGGACACAAAATCAATAACATTCAAATAATATTTTCGTTCTTGTTACACATTAAATCCACTTACGGTCAGGGTAACCGGACCGCCCTTTTTATCACACCTTCTCAGGTGGTGACCATTTCTCGTTCTCCCGGTTTTCTCTCAGCTCCCAAGAGAGGGCGCTTCAAGACAAGAGGGGGGGGGGGCGCTTGAGAACAGAGGTATGCGCGGGCATCACACCTCCCCCTTTCGAAGTTTTGATTTAGTCCTTATGACTAATCAAAATCTGGTGCATCTATATACATATTCAGTAATACACATCATTAGTAAAAATCAATTCTATACTTACTTAATACAAAGATAATAATAGAAAATATATATATCTAACATACTATGCAATATAACAACACTGTACTAATATGAAAAACTTTAAAGTTCTAGAATGAATATGTCAAAGTTCAAAATAAAAAAAAATAAAAAGAGTTCAAGAAATAACAAGTAAAAGTTTAGTAGGTGTCACAGGATCAGCATGAGAACTAATTCAGCGTCCTGGTGTATCTCACATGCAAAGTTTCTTGGTCTAAGTCCAGTGTGACGCATAAAGTCTACTCAGGGAATCGGCGTTACCATGGAGGTTTCCACGTCTGTAGGAGATTTGGGCTTGAAATCTCTGCAATGCAAGAGCCCATCTTTGAAGACGCGCACTTTGAGAGGCACAATCAGACAAGAACTTCAAGGGATTGTGATCGCTTACGACAGTCACTTGTGATCCGTAAATGTAATGTTCAAACTTTTCAAGGCGAAAATCACTGCATATGCTTCTTTCTCGATGGTGGCATATCTTTCTTGGCACTTAGACAATTTTTTGCTTAAGAAAGCGATGGGATGCTCTCTTCCATTTTCATCTTTTTGGGATAGGCAAGCACCTATCGCATATGAGGATGCATCTGCGTGAATAATAAAAGGTTTCTCAAAGTTTGGAGAATAACATACTGGCGTTTCGCTAATGGCCTGCTTCAGATCTTTGAAAGCTCTTTCACATGGCTCGGTCCATATAATTTCATTAGGTGCTCGTTTTTTGGTTAGTTCAATCAAAGGACGAGCTATTTCGGAAAATGTAGGTACATAGGATCTGTAATAAGATAGAAGACCTAAAAGGCTTCTGACATCTTTCTTCGATTTCGGGATTTCTAAGTTCTGGATCGCTGCTACTTTCTCTGGATCAGGAGCATGTATGCCAGCTCCTACTACATGTCCTAAAAATTTGACTTGTGGTTTAGCAAACTCACATTTTTTAAAGTTTACTGTAAATTTTGCTTCTTCGAGTGTGGTCAATACAGCATCTAAGTGTCTAAGATGATCGGGCCAATTATCCGAGAAAATAATTACATCGTCTATATATGTTTCTGCATAATCTTTATGTTGGACAAGGGTACGGTTCATTGATCTTTGAAAGGTCGCGCTAGCATTCCGAAGCCCAAAAGGCATAACGACGAAGGAATACTGCCCTCGGTGTGTGACAAATGATGTCAAATGTTTGCAATCTTCACTTAACCGTATTTGCCAATAACCTTTTAGTAAGTCTAACAGACTAATAAATTTCGCGGACGCTACTTTGTATATCAGATCAGTTGCATTAGGCATAGGAAATGAATCAATTTCGGTTTGGGAATTCAAATATCGATAATCGACGCATAGTCTGATTGAGGAATCCTTTTTAGCTACACAAACAATTGGGTGAGCATATTCGCTTTCTGAATGTTCGATAAGTCCTAAACTCAATAATTCCTCAATTTGCCTATCTACTTCACTTTTAAGTGCTTCTGGAATTCGGTACGGTTTTTGACGTTTAGCTTGGCTATCTGGTTTCAATTTAATCCGATGTTCGCCTACATTTGCAATTTTTGGGATACCCGATTGGAGATTCGAATGTTTGTGTAAAACATCAACAAGTTGTTTCCTTTCTTTATGTGTTAAATGGTCAAGGTGTAATTCCTTATCAAATTTGTTCGGATCATGTTTAGTAATTTTCGGGACATTTTCAATTTCACCAAAATCGATATCGTCATCATATATAACTCCTATATGTGTCGTTTGAGCCTTTAATTCTCGGATTTTGTTAGCGTGTAAGTGCCTTATACTATTGTCTGGTAATTGTACTAAATAACTATAGGGGGATTTCTTTTCGAGTATCGTAGCTGGTGCTGTCCACCTAGCATAAATTTTATGGTTACTGTCTGGAATCAATACAATAACTTGATCATTAGGTTTAAATTCTTTATGTCTAGCTGTTCTGTTATGATAATAAGCATAAGCTCGCTGCTTATCCGTACAAGAAATTCCGGCATGTTCGGCGGCCTTTTCTAATTTCATTTTCAAATCGTTTAAATAATTGGTAACTGAGCCTAACTGACCAATTGGTAACGGTGTTTCATTAGTCCATGATGACTTTAATATGGAAAGAGGACCAGTTGGATGTCTACCGTATAACATCTGGAACGGACTAACACCTGTCGTAGCATTTGGTACCTCTCGGTAAGCCCATAAAAGGAAGGGTATATGTTTATGCCAACTTCCGGCGTTTTCTCTTATAACATGGTGTATCATTCCTTTAAGGACACCATTCCATTTCTCAACTAAGCCATTGGATTGTGCGTAACCCGGGACGGAAAAACGCGGGGAGGTCCCTAAACGTTTCATAAATTCCTTCGTGAGAGCCGAAGTAAAATTTCTACCCTGATCGCTAGCTATTAATTTGGGAATTCCAGTTCGTGAAAATATCTGTAAAAGGGCATCGCATGTAGTCTTAGCAAAAATGTTTCGTAAACAGACAGCATCCGGCCACCTCGTACACTGATCTATCGCGGTCAGTACATATTTATATCCTCCACTGGCGGGTTCAATTGGACCAATTATGTCAATGTTCATAATTTGCATAGCTTCATCAGGACGAGTAACTGGGGTTATAGGTACATTATCGAACCTATTTGTTTTTGCTCGAAGCTGACAGGATGAACATCTTTCGCAAAAATCGGTCACATCTTTCTTAATACTAGGCCAAAAAAACGAATATTTTAACCTTTGCGTAGTTTTCTTTACCCTTAAATGACCACCCCAAGGACTTGAATGTGCTAACTCTAACAATTGCTTTCTACGTGTTTCGGGTACCAGTAATTGATGCACTGTTTCTCCCATTATTTTATCCCGGTGATACAAAAGATTATCATGAACAAAATAATTATTGCGATTATTATTAGCATCATTCCAACACTGCTTAAGTGATGCATCGTTTCTCTGCTCACATTTAAATTTTTCCGAATCATTCAAAAAAATATGAGTATTTTTACTACGATCGGGATCAATGTTCTCGTTTGCATTTCCTATTTCAGTTGGAACTAATTCTGTGGCAGCGCCGAATACGTCTACCGCTCTAATTTCTTTCGTACAGGGCAAATTTACATTATTACAATCATTTATTGCACTGTCAGCTTCGGTACATTCACTTATATTATTCAATTCATTATATGCATTCAAAGACAACAATAGATCATTAATTAAATTATCAACCATCGCACATGTTATTACCATTTTTGGAAACACCTTACAACGTAATTTATCAGCCGCTAAATTTAGGGGAACATTTATTAATGGTGCTTTCAACTCATGCCCGAAAGCAGATTTAAGTATTATCGACCCGCAAGGATTTTTAAAATATTCTGGTACGCACTCTGTCTTTATAATCGAAATTTGAGTTCCGCTATCAATCACCCCTTGTAGTATTTTATTCTCTATTTCGACTTCTACTGTTTGAAGTGATTCAATTAATTTTCCTTTTTGCCGTGGCTGTTTTAAACCAAATAACACCTTCGAATTTACTCTTGCGATGAATGCGTCATTCGTATCACTTTTTTCTTTTTTCTGTTTATCCTTTCCAAGTAAATAATTACAAATTGCGGTATTATGCGATTTGAAACAAAGCCTACATTTAGTTTTCACGGGACAATTTTTAATTAAATGGCGGGCCCTTAAGCAGGCGTAGCATCTGCCTTCACTTTTTAATTTATTTTTTCTTTCCTCAACTGAATATTTGTCGCAATTCTCTGATAAATGACTAAGCGAATTACAAAAAACACAAATATTTTCATCAACTTTGACATGAGTTAGATTGGCCTTGAATTTATTGCTTTTTTGTTTCATTTCAGGTAACAAATCTGGTGGATATTCTTTCGCTCTTGAATCGAAAGCATTAATTAGATGATTCTGTTTTTCGCGCGCTTCCAATTCAGTTCGGATAAAAGATAATAATTTATCAATACTATACTGCGATCGTTCAGGACTTTTAATACATTCTTTTTCAAAGCTAAGGGACCAGCTGTAGGGCAAACTTTTTAATATTATTGGTGTTAAAACAGAGTCAAAGCTATTCGATTCAATCTCTAAAGATTTTAAGCTGCGTATTTGTGTTTGAATCGTGTCATATAGTTTTCTTAAACCGATTATATCATTTTGCTTTGTAACAGGTCGTAAAGTTAAAAGGGTGTTAATGTGACTGGATACGATTAAATCTGTTCTCCCAAATTGACTTTTTAAAACATCAATTGCTTCCAAATAATTTTTATCGGATAAAGCGAAACCAGAAACCGCGTTATATGCATTCCCGCCTAAATAGCTTAACAGATAATTCATTTTTTCGACGTTCGAGAGTTGTTCGTTATCGTGTACCGCTATTTTAAAAGAATTCCAGAAATTTTGAAAAAGAGTTACGTCTCCATAATATTTTTCAATTTTAAGCGTTGGAAGCTTAATTGTAATCGCATCTACGGGTTTGTTCTCGTTGTTTATAATGGGGGATTCTTTTTTATTGTTTTGTTTTTCTTTCAGTTTTTTGTTGATTCTGAACCTCCATAAATTAATTTTATCGTGGTATTCTGCCGACGCTTTCACATCTTTCTCTATTTCGTTTAAATCGTCTAACAAATTAAAAATTTCCTTATCATCCGCTTTTAAATCGCACCCTTTTTGTTCTAATTGGGCGAGATTCTCTTCTAATTCATCTAAATCGGGTGGGTCTGCTATAAATAGTTCTTCGATTTTCTTAATTATAGAAGTAATCGCGGATTTAGTGACCCCACGAGTTTTCTTAATTTTAGCAATTTTATCGGCCATATTCAGAATAATAATTAAAATGCCTTACCTGAACTATAAAATCGTTCGAATTACTCCAAAATCACAATTGTAGTTATATTAAGATGCTGTAGATACACACTCGAGGAAGTTAGGCCCACATATCGCTCTTTCTGACACCAGTGTAATACTCCTTGGGTGTGGGTTCTTCTTTGTGGGCCAATAAATTCTCGGAACAGTTCTATTCTACGAATATATTTTATTTGCAGGACGTCACTTGAACAACACAATAACACACGAAGAAGGACACAAAATCAATAACATTCAAATAATATTTTCGTTCTTGTTACACATTAAATCCACTTACGGTCAGGGTAACCGGACCGCCCTTTTTATCACACCTTCTCAGGTGGTGACCATTTCTCGTTCTCCCGGTTCTCAGCTCCCAAGAGAGGGCGCTTCAAGACAAGAGGGGGGGGGGGGCGCTTGAGAACAGAGGTATGCGCGGGCATCACAGGAACCTAACCCGTATTTACGCAAGGAAATGCAAGGTTCGAAGAAAACCACGGAAAACTCCAAACGGTTAGACCGATGGTCGCGATTGGATTCGAACCCAGCATCTACCGTCCACCAGTTTGGAGGTCATAACCTCTCGGTCACTGGTGGGGCCATAGCTAACGCAAATCGCCAACTCGTAAAAACTATATCTGGAGTACTACCTACCATCATGCTGAATTTTATGCTATCATATGGGTCTTTTAAAATAATATTACAGAACATAGAATCTATAATTTGTAGAGATTTGCTTGGGCCGGGTTTAGCTCGAGACTCGTATCCAGCCCGATCTGCGGGCCGGTCAGGCGAAATAAATTTAGCGGGAGTGCTGGGCCGATAAAAAAAAAAAATTAGAGGACCTGCCAATCCGATATAAAAACTTAAACCAAGACGATAAAATATGACCCGCTTTCAGTGAATGATTTTCGCAAGAATGAGTATAAATGTGCTTTACGAGCCGATGCTAGTTTGAAACCATCCAAACAAAAACGCGGGCATCGGACAGTTATGTGCTATTAGAGACAGGGTTTAATTTTTTCAGCAGACTCATACCTAAGGCCGTGATCAGGTGTGCACTTTTTTTCTACGTAGTAGAGTCGGGCCAGAACAGGACTTAAATGTTCTCAGAATGTGTAGGGCAGTTACTATTTTTTTTAAATATTAATATCGATAATAAACTTCTATTAATGGAATCTTTGGAAGTATAACTTAGGGTGGTTTTCAATCCACTTCTCAATAACGCGAAACTTTCTGACTAATTTTTAGCTGTAAATGCATAAAATTGACATGCGTGACTATTAAAGTATTTGGGAATGGAATAATTTTTCCATTTTTGGTAAAGAAATTATCAAATGGTCAGAGATTTTTGTCACGTGGCTGCAGGTTTTTTTCCTTTTCAATGATATCACTTCCAGAAATTCAATTCAAAATGCCAACTTTAACAATATTTCTAAAAGATATAATGTCTTTATCAAAAAATGGAAGACACTATTCGATTACATAGGTTCTGAATAAGGAAAAAAAAAAAACAGCAAAACTTATGCATTTCCGAAGAAAATTAATTTAAAAATTTATCAGGAACTAACTCTTTTGGATTTGAAAGAAGCTCTAATGAATGACAGAGAAATATGTTCACAAATATATTTTTTATAATTCATCTTTAAAAGTTAATCATGTTTTTACCGTCTTTTTTTATTATTTAAATCTAAACTACATTAATTTTATAATGAATCTTTATTTGAATGTTCAAAAATCTAGGCTTCTAAGTAATCATTAATGTTATATCGTGTATTTTCTATGTTGAGAAAGTATCGTGATTTTAAAGTACAGTTTTAAAATATAAAATATTTCATAAATGTGTATGCAGTGTTCTTTAAAAGGATCTTAATTGTATGTTAAAAAAAAAACTAATTTTCTTGTGGAAATTAAGTGGAATCGGGTCGTCCTTACTACTTAACCAAGTATTAAAAGTTTTTAAACATTTTTCAATGTTTAAAAAATTTTTCTTTTTTTTTTTCTTTTTTTTTCGTATTGTCGCTTTCGTACAACTGCTTCAGGTTGACCAAACTGTGAAATTGTACTCGTTACAACCATACTATACGAGATTGGCAAGTGAGCTTCACGATGCACTCTGAATCTGATCCTATGAGTATTGCAGAAGGGGCGATGTATCAATCAGCAGCCCTATTCCGTCTGTCCAACGACGTGACACGACGACCATGAAAAAAGTATCAATTGTTTAAAATTTATTGTAAATGCATATTATTATTGATAAAAATACTCAATTTTTTTCTTATGTAAGTAGTAGTTATCGTATATTCCTTTTTTGAGTTGCACTTCCGGGGCCCCTTTGGGCCGGGGGCCCTCGGCGATCGCCGACCAGCCGACCTGGCCAGTCCGGGCCTGAATAACAGTCACGGAATCGCCTCATCAGAATGATCCTAATCTAAATTTTGAAAACTTAATTCTGCATGAAAATCCCATCTATATCAACTAACGGGGGGCATGAGCCCCCCGTTCCCCCTCTTATACATATCGAATGAACTCCAAAAACTAATCAGGGAAGCGCCTTGTCAGGATATACCTACATACAAAATTTCAAGTGGATCGGATATTTTTATCATGAGTTATCGCGTTACGTACATACGAACATACATACAGAACGGACGGGCACATAAGCTCTCAGGCTATGATAGCCTGTGAGCTAAAAAGAGACTAAAAGGAGACCACATAAAAAACATTTTTTTCTCTTCACTTAAATGTTTTTGGTATACAGACAAGCACTATAAGATTTAACACAATCTGCGGAATACATTTTCAATGCATTTCAGTTGGTTTTGAAATAATTGTAAATATTGTTGACTGGTTGCAGAAAAATATCTGAAATCGCTACAATTCATCATGAAAGAAAATCAGAAATTCTCCAAATGACCACGGGGACAAAATCATGAAATTCCAGGAAATATAGTGAAATTCATCAAATTGTCTCAAAAACAAATCACAAAATCTTTCGCATGATCTCGGGAAAAAAATTCTCGAAATTAGTCAAATGTTCTTAGGATAAAAAAAATCAGGAAAATTATCAGATGGCCTTGAAAAAAAAAAAAAAATCACGATATTAGTCAAATGGATCAAATGGTTAAACATTGTAAAATTCATCAAATGGGTCTTGAAGAGAGAGATGAATCACAAAATTCACTAAATGATTGCGAAATTCCAAGAGCGATCATACAAATAATTGCTAATTTTGTCGAAGGTCACGGAAATAAATTGTGAAATTTATCAACTAGTCGCCAGAAAAATAACGAATTTCGTAGAATAAAGCCATAAAAAAAAAAAAAAAAAAAAAAAAAATCAAGGATGCCTGTCAATGGGTTACATTAAAATGTGCGAAAATCAGTTACAGTATAAAACAGTGAAGTTTCTCAAATTATCTCAGGAAAAGAATGGCGAAATTTATCAAATGGTGTTGGTGAAAAAAGTAAAATCAGTAAATGACGAAGTTTATGATTTTTACCCCTCGAATGATTATTGAATTTCGCGTTTTTATCGTGCCACAAATTGACCAAATTCACTTTCTTTTCAGTGTCCGACAGAAAAGTTTTGCGATTCTTGCCCGTGAACGATATACTAATTTCGTAACCATTTTTCCACGATAGCGTGACGAAATTTAGAATTTTTTCCCCTGCAAAAGAGGGACAAATTTGGCCATGCAGCAGAATTTTTTTCTACAGTCTGCAACACATATAAAAACTTAAACAGTCTGCAGACCAATCCCTCGCATTACATTATTTGCACTCAAACCTCCAAGTATTTGTGATAGACATAAAAGAAAAATATACTTTAAAAAAGAAGTTGCCTTTGTTCTCAGAATTTTTAAGCCTCATAAATTGTCCTAAAGAGAGGACTCCTCTTTGACAAAATTTGCGGGTTTTCAGACAATCTTTTGACAAAATTTGCATTTTTTTCGCGATCTGTTGACGAAAACTGCCGTTTTCTTGCGATCTCTTGAAGAAATTAGCCGTTTTTTCGCGATCTCTTGAAGAAAATTGTCGTTTTTTCGCGATCTCTTGAAGAAATTTGCCGTTTTTTCACGATCTCTTGAAGAAATTTGCAGTTTGTTCGTGATTTTTTAACGAAAACTGCCGTTTTTCGCGATTTTTTGAAGACGTTTATGTTTTTTTGCTAACTTTAGGAAGAAATGTTACGTTTTTCCGTGATTTTTTGATGAAATTTGCCGTTTTTTCGCGATTTTTCGGAGAAATTCGCTGTTGTTTCGTGATCTTTTTTACGAAACTGCCGTTTTTTAGCATTCTTTTGAAGAAATTTACTTTTTTTTCACAATCTTTTGAAGAAATTTGTTATTTTTTTCGTGATCTTTTGAAGAAATTTGCCATTTTTTTGAGTTTTTTTTAAAACGAAATTTGCCTTTTTTCGCAATTTATTGAGAAAATTTGCCATTTTTTCGTGATTTTTTGACGAAAACTACCATTTTTTCGTGATTTTTTGACGAAAACTGCCGTTTTTTGTGATCTTTGGAAGAAATTTGCTGTTTCACGATGTTTTGAAGAAACTTGCTGGTTTTTTCACGATGTTTTGAATGATTTTTTTGAGGAAATTTGTCGTTGTTTCGCGATCTTTTGACGTAATTCGCGTACTTTTCGCGATCTATGACGAAATAGATTTCTTTTCGAAGACTGTTTGTCGAAATTCGCGATACATTTTATGCCCGAATTTTTGGATTTAGGACCGAAATTTTTTAATTTTTGCTAAATTTTTAACAGTTGAAAAATAGCCTGTGGCCTTCCCAAGAGTCTGCGATGTGCGTCGCAGCGTTGAGACGATTCTGCTCCCGGGAAATTTGGTATACTTTTTTCCGCGACTAAGTTTCACTATAGTTCCATGGAATTTCATGGTTTCATCCTAAGACAGATTAACATAATCCCTGATTTTCTGCCGGTTTCAGACTGAAAAATTTTGCGATTTTTATCCGCGAACAGTTAACAAATTTCGAGATTTTCCTGCGACAAATTGACAAGTTTTCCGATATTTCCTCACGACAAATTGTTGAATTTCACGATGTTTTTCCCGCTATCAAATGAGGAAAGTTACGATCTTTTTCCTGCGATCGATCGATGGGTAAGGAACATTAAAAAAAGTGAAAAAAGAGACTAAATCTGAAAAATAAAGACTAAAAGAGACAAATGCAAAAAAAAAAAAAAAAAAATAGCGAGAAAAGCGAGTTTAGCGACTCGCTCCGAGGCCTGCAGTTAGTATGTCAGTCTGTTTTGCAGCTTAAAAGTACCCCAACAAGGTTGTAAAGTGTTTATGATTTTGGTTTGTCTGGCCATCTGTCTGCGTTCTAACTCTCATAAATGTACTCCGATTGCCTTGAAATTTTTGGAAGTTATTGACAACCCTAGTGCAAACCCTATTGCAAATGCAGTTTCTAGCGTGATTAGTTTATTTACAAAAGTTTTCCATTACATTACAGTCTACGAGGAAAAATTGTTTCAAATGAATTTTAAAGATGTTACATCCTGTCAAACATATTAAAATTTATATGCATTTATGAAGTGCACTAAAATATGCAGTGAAAATAATGGCTATTATTCATTTACAGGACCTAACAAAAGAATTCCATTATATAATGATAAAAGGGAGTATTGTTTGCGACATAATTTAATTATATTTAACTCTTTCATGCATAAAACTGATATACGTTGCTGATGCGTAATATAAATTATTTCATATAAAATACGAAGTCCATAGCATTTACAGAGACACACAAAAGATTTCAAATAGCATATTAATAGCAATATCGATGTTGGCTGATGGATGGATTAAATTAAATTTTAGTTATGATATGCATTTTTCAAGTTCCACTAAATTTATACATATTATGTGGTGTGTATAAATGGTATACTTGATGTACAGGGCTGCACAAAAGAGCTCCTAAATGTTACTGAATATAAGCGTAATTTACTTAAAGGTGGTTTATAAATAAGTTGTGCACTTTTATGCTGAATTGCATTCAGTTTACTAAAAACTATTTAGAATATAGATAAAACGATATACAGAAAAAAACCCCCATCAAAAGTGGTTTTTTTTATTAGATGTAGTATGATAGAAATGAAGAAAACACAAGCTCATTTTAAAAGAATTAATCACTCTTCTTCAAGTACAAGAAAAAAAAAATTAATTTGTCAAAAAGCATTACTTTTACTTCACTAATTAATAAACATTACAGTATATTTAAGAAATCTGTTTTGATAATATTTTTTACACTAGGATTTAAAACATTTGCTGATAGCAAACTATACACAATTAATAAAATTATGGCATTTATTACTTGATGTTCAGTACAGTGAAAATATTTACTATCACAATCTTAATAAACAATGAGTTATTGTTAACATGTTTAACAAAGAATTTAAATGTTTTGAAAACTTTTCACACAGGGCTGTAGCTAAGGGGGCGCTATTGGCGGCTCAGCCCCCCCCTAAAATATTTTGAGCCCCCCCCCCCCCCCCCCTGGAAAAAGTTCCAAGGTCACTAAATGTTCCGAAAATTCAAATGAAATTCTGTTCAAAAATCTAATTTAGTTTTGAGACCTTTTCACAGTTTTGCAGAGTTACTAAATTGTATCTAAAATACGTGTTTCAACACTACTTCATCCTATTGGTACATATAAAGCTAACAGGATGTTTAATTTTGCACCAGTTATACATTCAAAATTTTCATCATCCTATACTTTTCTTAGCATAAAATAAAGTTATTACAAGAGTTTAATGAAAAACATAGTATCTACAATGTGAATATACACTATTTTATCTTTCTGCATTAGAGAGAGAACAAAAAAATATGAGCCCCCCCTATCGTACACTTCTAGCTACGACCCTGTTTTCACATCAAACTTAAGGGGGCTGATCACTCAGCTTCTGAATTCCTCTCACTAATGTAAAGTCTATGGGTGTTTGATGCTTTCATATATTTGAAATATCTCTCTGGAAAATTAATATATTTAACTACTATTTTTTTTTTTTTTTTGGCGTAAAGATAATGTCTGTATCGTCTGCTGCATTGAAAATTAAAAACTTCTATTTTTTGTGTACATCTCTTACTTGTCTATGTCTCTGATTTCCTTAGTTTTCAAAAGTATATACAGTAGAACCCTGTTAATTCGGACCCCGTTAATCTGGATCTCTGGATAATCTGGATCGATTTGGCCATTTTTTTTTCAAGTTTGAGAAGCAATTGGCTAATTTTCATAAAATTAACTTGTTTCATCATCGTATTCTGAATTAAAAAAAAAATTCTGACATCTTTTGGATGAATTAAGCAAAGTAAAAATTTTTTCTGTCTGTAAATATTCAATAAGTTTAACATAAAGGTAATTTTCTGTAAGTATGTTTTATTTTATTCCATTTTTTTTTTCTAATTCTCCGGATAATCTGGATTTTCAATAATCTGGATTGGGTCTGATCCCAATTAATCCGAATTATCAGGATTTTACAGTACTTTATTTTATGAGAAGCATCTTATTCACAGTTTCTCAGCTTTTAACGCATAAAATATTAAATTAAGCATAGATTTTAGAAATATTTTGAGAACTAAGAAATAACAGAAACATCTTTAATTATAATTAATTATTAGGGATGCACCGAATAGTGATTTTGGCCGAATACTGAATGCTGAATATTCGGCCAACTGAATAGTTAACTATTCGGCTGAATACCGAATATTCTTCTTTCCAAATACTTTTTATACTTCAAAGTTTAAAGGTATTAAAATGTTACTTTTTAAAACAATTTTACATAATGTTTAATAAAAGAAACTTACATTTTGATAAACAAGGGTGTTTTATAAGAAAATTTAGTATTGAAAAAAAATCTGCCTTTAGTTATTTAAGAAGCACAATTATGAGACTTTTTGAATTAATAAAATTTTTAATTTCATGGTTTCTTCTACGAATTAAAACAAACATTTTAAAATCAAAGAGAAATAATGAAAACATGGATGAAGTAAAACTTTACAGTTTCTTAATTGTCCTTTTTCAATAACTCAAGGCAGATTTTTTTCAATATAAAGTACAAATACTTTCAACTTAATTCTGAATAAAGGAATATCTAGCTCATAGTTCTTTTCATATGAATGATGGCATTTTCCACCCTTCCCATCATATCATATTTTACAGAAATCAAAGCATGCAAGTTGAAAATACAGTATGGTATCTTATTTTTTGTTAATGCAACAAACGCAAACATAAGTTTGATCTAAAGCGAGATGAAATACAATGTATTTATGAGTCAATAAGTTGATTATGGTTTCATGAACAAAAATTGCCTTGATAGCTATTAATATTCTCAAAAGTTTTTCTTTCTTGTTTAAGGTCTTTTATTTGGGAACAAGAAACAGAATATTTACTAAACAAAATTTAGGAACTTGCATTTGCACATCATTTATTCTTAAGGAGAATCCTAATAAATCACCCTTTTAATCCTTCTCATGGTTAATTTTCTTAAGTTATACTTTATAAACAACAAATAAATAATGTAAAAACATTCTATTTTATTTAACTATGACTTTCTTTTTAATTATTTTAAATATATTTATAAATTGACAGTTAAAAGTTGAAATTGTGAAATTTTTTTAAAAATATGTTTTAAAAGGTTTCATTGAATATATAAGATTTGGCCGAATACTTTGATATTCGGCAGGCCAAATAGTTTGATATTCGGCTGAACCGAATATTTTGATATTCGGCCTAACCAAATATTCGGTAACATGGCTGAATACCGAATATTCGGTACATCCCTATTAATTATCAGCAGTGACATTACTCTTGAAATTACTGAATGTTTAATATGCGATTATCACATTGCTAACCCAGCGTAGAATCAACAGTGTGATGAATATCCAGTGAGTAAGAAATGTCTGCTGGACATCGTCCTCAAAGCTTAAATGATAGAGCACTTGGAGTGCTATTCCAATGGTTCCGAGTTCAATCCACGACTTAACATTTTTCACTTTGTTGGTTCTACGCTTAGTTAGCAATGTGATAATCACTTAGTAAATATTCAAAAGAAACATCCTTTAAAAAGATCACACAGAAAAAATATTAATTTCTCCAAGTGATATTTTAAATACAGTAGAGTCTTAAAAATCTGCACAGTTTGGGATCAGAGGCAGTGCAGATTTTAGATTAAACGATTTATTTTTTTCAACTTACCTTTTTTATTTCCAAGAAGAGCATGTGATAATTTAATTTAAGCAAATCAAAACTTGATTTTTTTTTTTTATTTACCTATACATTATCATTTTAATACCCAAAATTATTTTGTGTTATAATTTTTAAACATTTCTTATTTATAGTCCTTGGGGTGACAACTTCAATTTTCTCTTGTTGAAGTTTCTTTTGAATTCTGTTAATAATCCCTATTTCTTCTTAGTTTATACAACTTTGCTGCTCCAAGAACTTCAAAAATTTCACCTAAAACCAAACTTCCTTCAAAAATGTTTTCTGACATTCACTATCAGATTCAGTTTCACTGGGTTCTTTTTTTTTTGGAAAAAATAATTTCTTCATCTGCAATATGATATTAAAACTTCAACAATTTCTTTTTTAAATTTTTTTGTAAACCCGGATTGGAATATTTTGCATAATTCTACAGAGTTTAGATGCTTTTGCTTGTGGTAAGGTTAAATGAAAAATCTTTTATCTTTATCCTCATTTTGGATAAATAGAGAGCCAGGCCATATTTAAAATCATGAATTAATTAAAAGCTTGAATGAAATATAAAATAAATTAATTTACTAGTTTCTTTAGTGGCTGATAGAAGGTGTCATTACTAAAACTTTTCTGTTTTTATTATTATTATTATTATTATTATATTTATTTATTTATTATTATTATTATTTTTTTTTTTTTTTTTTGCTTTTCTCAGACAATTTTACTTTTACATTTTTTTATCATTTAAAATGCTTAGTTATGCTGTTATCTATGCTGAGAAACTGGCAACAAAAACAATTTACAGTAGACTCCCTCAAATCTGCACATATTTTATGGATATAAACAATGAAACCTTCAGTTGAAATATTGGGACAGAATTTGATTTTTTTTAGTTTTGTATCAATCCCATATATTTTTTAATTTGTAATTTTCTTAATAATACTCTATTCATGTTTTTTTCATAAAGAATTTTTTTTTTTTTTTGTAAAAAATTTAAGATATTGTATCACTGGTAATCCCAATCTTCTTACCAAATATATTTATGCATTAACAAGATTTTTTTATTATTAAACCTGGCTAAAATTGAAAAAAAAAATCCTTATTTTATAATTTTGATATGAATTAGTAATGTACTTTTATGAGGCAAGTTTTGTTTAATAATTTTGGAAAAATACACTTAATCTTTATGATGAATCATACACTATTGATTATTAACTTGACATTTGCTATTAGTATTTTAATCATTTTAAAAATTATCAAAATTTTTATTACTTTAGTTTATTGCTTATCTTAATATTTCATTATATTGAAAGTATTCATTATAGTTCCGAATGCACCATTAATTGTACTCAAATTACTGTTTATAAAATGTAAACAAAGCAATGACCAGAAATCCACAAAATTCTAAAATCTGCAAAACCTCTGGTCCCAAGTTGTGCGGATTTGAGGGAGTCTACTGTATTTTAGATTTCATCATTAATTGCATTCAAATTACTTATAAAAAAATAAAAACAAAGCAATGACCAGAAATCCACACAACCTCTGGTCCCAAGCTGTGCGGATTTGAGGGAGTCTACTGTATTTATTTATATTTTAATTTCTCATTTCTGGAATAATTTATCTCAGAATTTATTTTTTTTAAATTAGGTTGATTAAAATTCAAGGAAATGTCTTTATTTCTGCAATGATAAAAAAATGCATGTCATATTGAGTAAAAAAAAAAAAAAAAAAAAAAAAAAAAATATGAATCAATGAAACTGAAATTTAACAAAATAACAACATTAACATAGAAAATAAATAATCATATGTTTATTATAAATTACATCTGAAGTATGATAATTCATGGGTTTTGTTGCTAATAAATTAATATTTTACATTTATGATACTAAAAAAAATGGCATGAGAGTACAGTTCTATACACGTAAGATAAATTATTCTTTTTCTTCTTCTAAAACCTTTGTAACAGTTCCTTCTGTTCCATTAAGTATCACAATATCACCTACAATCAAAATAAAGACATTATGAGTACACACAGAAAATATTATGCTGTACGGAAACTTGAGAGCATTTTTTGTACATGCCAATTTCAACTGTATGTTATCATCTTTTTATAATAATAATAATAATAATAATAATAATAATAAAGAAAAATATTTTTAGACAGAAAAAAGAGCACAAGATGTCTACACAAATTATTGGCCTAATTTTTATTGCAATATGTGAAATTTAATTACATTAATAGCAGGGTTCGATTTAAGCAGTATCGCATCGCAATTTGCGATTCAAATTTACCTAAAATGCAATCCAAGAAATTCATTAAATTGCAATCATTGCGATGCATATTTCCCACACCCTTTGTTATGTCATGTACACTTAAAGTTAAAATTTAAAGATGTTTTTACATGACATACGTTGTGTTTTCATTCTCCCCAAGTGTTTATTTACAATGGAAGTACAGCGAGACACCCAAGCGGGACACAGTTTTCCCAGTAAACACATGATTTGTTTCCGCCCTGGCGCTGTGATTGATTACTGAATCACTGTTACTCGCTAATCACGGAGTTTGCTGATAGAGTTTATTGGCTTATTAAAAAATATTGACCTTCACAAGAAATATATTTTATAAGAATTGGTACTGTGGTAAGTTGATACATATATTTAATTGACCTGTGGCGAAGGTAAATTGACCTATAAGTCAATCAAGAGCCAGCTTCTGATTTCTTAAGTAATATATATTGGATAGGTGAGTTATCATTTATTTTTTATTCTTTGTATAATTTTATTTACTTTCATTTATGCTTTTGGTTAAATATTGCTTAAAAAAAATTTTTTTTTTGGTAAATTTTCAAGATTTGAAAGTTACGTTAGCTATTTTTTTACTTGCTATACAAAAGTGTCTAACTGCTATTCAAAACTGACTTTGTACAGCAGTTACTGCTATGCAACTTTCTTTTTCTAAATCAACCCCTGATTTATAGTTATGAAGTTTTCCATATGAAGGGCTTCAAAAACTGCAATTTAAGATACTCACAATTGTTTAATTAAATGCTGCTGGCATTTTTGGAAACATTTTTATAATCAACAGAGTGTTGTCTTCAGTGAAACAGCATTTTTTCAAAATTTAAACAATAGGATGGGGAAGAGGATGATTGATGGGGAAAATGCAGGGACTAAAACCTGGCATGGGGCAGTGCAGGATTTTTGCTGAAAATTGCGAAATCCTTTTCTTGAAATTATATCAGGAGAGACGATTCTAGGATATTGTTTATGACAGCCTGTAGATATGGCTGAAGGGGAAAGGTTTGCACATCATGAAAGTCTTTTTAAGTGTTACATATTTTCTAACAGTAACAAATTAAATACTCAAAGTCTCTAAGATTTTGAAATTACTATAAAAGCAAATAAATCTGTATTAAATAACCTTGAGATCATTATTTTACTCATAAATATTCAACAAAAAACATTAAACAAATTGCATTTTCTGTCAAACAAAAAAAATCAATCAGTTTTATCATTATGTTTTCATAATATAAACATTAAAGGATTATTAGAATTAGGTTATAAAAACTATTTTTGATTGCTTCTTACTGACAGAAATATAGCGGTACTTAACTTGTTAGGAAAAAAAACCATAATAAACAAAAAGAAAAAAATGTGATTAAATTTAACGAATGCAAAGATGCCTTGTTATAATTATTTAACCTCCGATGTTTATCTCTGTCAGATAAATATTAAAGATAAATGAGATATTTAAAATTACTTTTACACATAGATTTATGATGTTTTAACACTAAGGAAATTTATCCATATTAACAAAAATTTGAGGAAATTTATAAAAAACTCTGAACAATTAGGCCAACAAGTTTAATTGAGATCAAACACAACACCCCTATGGCTATCAGCTTTGAGAGCAGAACCTCTCAGCCACTGGTCGGACAGCATTAAAAGTGTAATTTTAGCATATTTAAGGTTGAAATATTTAATTATTTTTAACTCTTGAATACAGATTTTGAGCCAAAATTACAATTAAAAGTGCATTTACAATTTATTAAATAACCAAAATTTAAATAATATGATACAAATTTCAGTAAAGCATCTTGAAAAAGTGCCAGATAGATGAATTGTAGAAGCCTATGACATGCAGAATAAATAAATGATAATAATAATAATAATAATAAAAAAAAATCACTCATACTTTGTGTAACATAAGCTCATACACAATTATGTTTTAATTCAATTATATTTTATATATTTGTCCATTGCTATAAATAATTCAATGCTTATGCTTTTTTGACATACTGACTTATTAAAACTGATAATAGGCTAATATAGCAATTATCAAATTCATCTATATAGACACCAAAACAAAATATCCATAAATAAAAAAGTAATATTTGTGTCTACAGTTCATCGCTAGCAGAGAAGTCTCTCACAAGCTTTTTTGTCACACTCGAAATGATGACATGATTGATTATGATTGATCCATGAGATTGATTATAATATTTAAACACATTAAAAAAATTTATGAGACATATTTTGTCACTCTAAAATATTCATTTGTTTTATTTCTTCCAAAATTCTTTTGAGTGCAGCATCTTTTCTCGATGAAGTTGCTCTTAAAAGTTTCTTAGATAAATTTTTGCATGTTCAGTTCTAGAACAAAACTTAAAAATTATTTATCTCTTTTTAACAATAAAGTATTGGAATAGAGATTTAAAAAATATATATATTATATAAATTGAATTATTCTAACTAATTAGGATGAGCGAAGCGAATCCTCTACTAGGCCATTCAAATTACACTTTGTCGTACACTTTATAAAAAAACTATTCAATATTTTAACTTCAAATTAAACACAAAAATAAATTATGATCTGTAGATTTGCAGAATATAATTTTTTTTACAGTAAAACGTTAAAAAATTTATTATTTTAATTAATTTATTTTACATGCATTTCCAATACGGACGCATTTTAGCAAATAAATAAAAAATAAAACGCGTATATTTTCAGAAAAAAATATAAATCATGGAGTAAGGAATAATAGATAGAATCATGAATAATTTAATAAATAAAATATGTTTTCATTATTCAGCAAAATCGTTTGCACAGATGACACTTAAAAATTAAAAAAAAATGTATTGTGGATTTTTTTTTTTTTTTTTTTTTTTGTAAAGTGGCAACAAAAGAATTGTAAACAAATGAAATTAATTGTTAAGTTTGTTATATGAATGAAAAATTAAAAGAATTGAAGCGTGAAGTTGTTGCCACGATTCAAGCTCTTTATAAATGTACTAAAGCAAAGTTGGCCGATTCAGAAACGACAAATTGACTTTAACCATTTATTACTTTATCATTTGGATCTAAAGTAATGTTACGTTCTTATTTGTGGACCGAAAAAGATTTAGTTAACGGGACTTTAGACTTTGTTGCACGTAATAAAGAAAATCACAAGCCACCAGACCAGATATCGCGAATAATCATGGATAAATTTGAATACTACAATAATTTAACTTATAAGAATTGGTGCGTACCAACTCCCCCAATAATTGAATTTTAGAAAAATGGAAGCATAAATTGCTCAAGGAAAGAATTTCTTCTGCAGTTAGCTTTTGCTGTTACAATTGATAAATCCCAAGGTTTAACATTAGATGAAGCAGTTATAGAGATTGAGGATATATAAACACCAGTTGGCTTAAAAACGTACGTAACGTTGTCGAGAGTGAAAATCCTTCAAAATTAAGCATTCAATAGGAAATTTTCCTTACGAAAAATTCTACAATATCAAAAATTCTGATACGCTAACATATATAAAAACGAAGAAATAAGGAAAAAAAAGTTTTACAGTTAAAAATTCATAGTATCAACGAGAGCAGATTTCAAATATTTTTCCAGAAAATAGGATTTTGATGAAGTAACTTTTTTCAAGCTCTCTTCAAATATATTATTCTAAAATAGCTATCAAAGATTATTTGATGTTAATTACAAAGATTGGAAACATGCATATTTGAAACAACTTTAAAAAACACCAGTGGTTACTGGAAATTGTAAAAACATCTTTAAAAGAGCTTTTAGTTGAAAATTTAAAAATATTTTGTAAAAGTTTGCTTCGAAAATATTTTATTATGCCAGTCTTACATCATAAATAAAAAATTAAAATGCGCCAAAATATAAAATAACATTTTTGTTTAATAAAGATGCAAAAATAATATTAAAAAATATTTTTACTTTCAAATATCTGTTTTATAAAATAATGCTTCGCGAATCCAAACAAAGCATGGCTTTTGCTAGTATATAAATTGAATTATTCTAACTAAAAGAAAAAATTCCCAAGTCAGGATTCAAACCTAGAACCTTTGACTTGCATTGCCAATGTTCTACAGACTGAGCTCCCTGGGCTGACAGCTGCCACTGTTTCTAAGAATGAGAAGTCATTGAACTAAATCACATGTTCAAAAAATTTCGATTAGTGGGTTATTTTTGGATCACTATGGTTCAAGCTAATTTTATCTAGAAAACAACTCTAATGGTTTTGACAATTTTTTTTAATTATATTGTTTCCCAGCATAAGGCTATTGGGATGGGACACTTGTTAGATAAATTTTGATTAGTGGATCTTTTTTAGGTCACTGTAGATCAAACTAATTTTATCTGGAAAATGACTCTAGGGATTTAGACTGAATTTTATATTTTACTGTTTTCAACTAAACAACTCAACAATCTAAAACTGACAAAACTAAAGTTATTTAAATTAAGTTTATTGAAACAAGTTCAACATGAAACATTTTTTCTTAAAGAATGATTGACATATTTTGAAATTGTAGTCCATTACCAACCAGTGAAAAATTACCAAATAATGAAATTTTCATTATTATTTTTTTTTTTACAAATACTCTATCAAGGTCCGCCAAAAAATTTTTTATAAACATATATATCCTCATTAAAAGAACATTCTTTAATTTTTTTTTCAGAGCATGCCTTTATGGAGACTTTCCTTATTAGAGGTTAGTATATTGTAACGCTGTTATCTCTAAGCACAGACATAGTTCCATGGCTAAAACAAATAAAAAACAGGTGGAGTATACAAAATTATTTTTCTCTTACAATTACATCTATATAAATGTTCTCACCTGATTTGAAAGCAACAGTAGCATTTTCTACACCCACAACACAAGGAAGTCCAAACTCTCTTGCAACCACAGCACCTTTAAAAATACATTTATTAATGCCTGTGTGTATAAAGAAACATGAAAAAGTTAATATTTCACATTACTGATAAATTTAGAATTTAATGGCCCCTTTCCCAAAGTTTCAGTTTAATAACATAGCACTTGATGTAGATTACTCAGGATATTACTCCTAATTTTGAAGCAAAAATTAACTATACAATAATCGGTTGAAAATTCTAAAATACAGAATACTGTTTTAAGATTTTAATAATACTATTTCATGTATAAAAATATAAATCTCAAATTTATATATATAAAAAAATATTCAATTGATCGGTTTTAATAACTCCAATAAATTTAATTAAACTTTTTAAATATCATTCTAATTGAATGTGTAAATGAAGATGAAATTTTGCTTTTATAAATTACATCTAACTAAAAAATCATCTTTACAAATTAGTGCTTGGAAAGAATAATCATGGTTTTAATAAGAAAGATACATAGAAGTGACTAATTAACAATACAGATTAATTTAAATGCTGCTTAATTAATTGAATCAAAATAATACAAAATAGACACATTCAAATTTAAAACATGTTCTACTAAGAGCATACACTAAAAAATGTAATATCACAGTAATGAGATTTTGCATATGCTTTTTCCAAAAATCATTATTTCTATGAAATATGCCAATTTTATCCTAAAAGTATTTTATCAAGTTTGCCATAGCAAAAGCAGAACAAAAATACAGTAAAACCTCCATAACGGACACTTTAAAATAGCAAACACCTCTATTTAACGGGCAGTTTTCCGATCCCCACTCCCAAAATCTAAATTTTTGTATGTTTAACCTCTGAATAATGGACATTCCGAATAGCGGACACTAATTTTGGCGATAAAGTATGAGAAATTGTTTTTTAACGTAGAAAAAGGTAAAAAGCCTCTAAATTTGTAGGGATAATGAGTCAAAATTTTCTGATCACAGATAAATGTAGAGAATGGGCCGGGGAAAATCTTCCCTCCCACGTCCAGTATTAAATTCAGTGAATGCTCAAGAGGAACATTACTTCCCGGAGCATCACAATGCCTCTTCACTTTCTCCGGATGATTTGAGATTTTATGTTTTTAAGAAGTGGCAAAATACAGTAAGCAGTTACAATTTTTTTGTCTTTAAGATGATCCAGAAACATCAGAACTATTGACAGGGTTAAAACTTCACATTGAAAAAAAATTATATGTGATCTTTAAATGCAAATGAAAATCTTTTTATTTTTATTTATTTATTTATTTTATTCATTTATTTTTTTTGTAAGAATGTAATAAAAAGTTTATAAAGGTATGTACCATTTTATTTCAATTTTATTGCTTAAAAATTATTTTTATTTCTGATTTATCATATATTAGAATTTTAGGACATATAAAAGTCAAGTAATGAATCTTTAAGTATTTCTTAGCAATTTTTGAATCTCTGAGATTCAGGGTCTGATTAACGCACGGGCCTCCGGGGCCTCGGTCCTGGGCCCACCAATTTCAGGGGCCCACAAATTATGTGGCTGATTTTTCTTTCCTTAATCAAATACTTTTCAAATAATATTGTTTTATAAAATATGAAACGTAAAATTTAAATATTCTGAATGACTCAATAAAGTTTTTAGAAGCTTTTAATCTAGGCACTTTTTACCCAAACAACTTTGTCAATTCATCAAAAAACCTTTTTTTCCTGAAAGTGTCGCTGAAAATGTGTAGGTAGGGGGGTCCAACAACTTTTTAACAGGCCCTGAGCCCAACTTCAGCTTGATCGGGCTCTGCCGAGGTTTTTCCCAATAGCGGACACCTCCGAATAGTGGACAGTTTCCATGCTCCCAAGGTGTCCGTTATTTGGAGGTTTTACTGTAACTGCCTAGTTAATTATTTAAATGTCAGAAAAAAAAAAATCATGTTTTTGTCTAATGATAAGAAAAATTTGCTTTATGAATTTAATACAATAAGTAAATAAAATAAGATATATGGTCTAAATAAATCATATCAAAATATTAGAGGTAAAATTATAAGATAGAAAAAAACTTCTTTCAAGCTCAGAAAAAATAAAAACAATCACAATTATGATTTTTCAGAAAAATTTGTTTTTTGCTTATTTCAGAGATTAAATTTTGTGAAACATGCCAATATGATAAAAGAAAAATTGCAAATAAAATACATTGCTTATTTCACCTCCCATCCTCACAGAGTTAAAGAAATTTTTGTTACCTTTTTTTTAGTGATCCATGAAAAATTAAAAATATATATCTTGAAATAGCAGAGCAAAATTAGGAGAAAAAAATGAATCATTCCATACAATTTAAAATACAGATTACTAATTATGATTTAGTATGTGAATAACAAAGTTCTCCCAGAGAGTTTCAGCAGCTTTCTGTACCCTATTTGCCTCCCCTCCTATTAAAAAAAAAAAAAAAAAAAAAAATTAGCATCTTTTCTGCTACTGAGTAAAATAAAAGTGCCTTTTTTCTTTTTTTTTCATTAAAAAATCTGCTTGCATATTAAACATTAACTCAATGTTGTCTTGAAAAGAATGCCCTGACTTTTAGATATTAAAAGTGGCTTTGAAAATAAAAAGAATACTTTTAAAAGCTTTAACAATGCTGTTAAGAAATTGAAAAGTTATCTTTTCTCAGCAGCAACAGCCTGCAGTTTTTTTAAACTTGAGGAAACTTTCTGAATAGTTTGAATGATTCTTTAACCCTTTCACCGTCCAAGGGTTTTCATGAATTTTTATAAGAATGCTTATAAATTGCAAGATATTTATATTAATTAATCACAGTTTCATGTTATAATATCTTTAATATCACTACTTCTTTCTATGTATGATTCAAAATAACATTCCGTTTAAAATATTTTTGTCCACAGCCATTTAAACATGATTTCTAGAAATGGAAAAAGCCGGGACAAATGGTTAAAGGGTTAAGAAACGCAAAGCACTAATGATGGGGAAAAAATAACTCTTTAAGACTGGAAGTTTTTTGATAGAAATGGAAAGTTCTGGTAGTTTTCCCTAATTAAAAGGATCATATTTGATTGAAAAAAAATATATCTGATGTCAAGTTACACCAAGGGAGGATCTATGCAATTATCTGAATCAGGGCCATAACTAAAGGGGTGCTGGGTGGCTCAGCCCTCCCTGAAACATTTTAAGACTCCACTAGAAAAGATTCCAAGGTCACTAAATTAATTTCTGATTTGAAAAGCCAAATGAAATTCTATTTAAAAATCTAATTTAGTTTTGAGACCTTTGCACTGTTTTTCTGAAATAGCAAATTGCAACTAAAAGTAAGCAACTTACAGTAAGCAAAAATTGCAACTGCAAGTAGTCCCCTCCCCACCTCCATGTCATTCACTTCTAGCTACAGCCCTGATCTGAGAGCAGGCTGAACTTTACATCATACAAAAGGAGGATTCCCCCCCCCCCTTTAACATCATCTACAGAATTGTGTATGTCAGATCTTAAAAGGATCTATATCATCGATCTTTATCATTTTACAAAATGCTATAAAGCATATTTTCACTATTCAAATAATTTAAACAGAGTTATGATTTTTATCATTATCATTTATTATTATAAACCAGCAAATTGAATAAAAGCATGAGGCTGGTTATGCATTATAAATTTTTATTTGATACTCAAAATATGAACAAAATTTTAAACTTCAACAGAACTAAGTTATTTAATCAAAATTCATATGTAATAAGTAAATATTTAACAAACACTAAATCAAATCAATCCTGTTCTGCATAATTAACACTAAAAAATAAAGCAAAGATTTATTAATTATCAGGCAGATTAAAATACCGAATGATACAAAATTCCATTGATTACCATGAGATATTAGACCACCTAGAACTGTCACAACACCAGATAATAATGGGAAATAGGGACTCCAACCAATATCAGTAGCATGAGTAATCAATATATCTCCACTCTAAAAGTAATAATAAATAAGGTCATAAGTGATAATTTAAAATGCATATGTTTTAATGTCTCATAAAATACTTATTTTATGTGACTAATTCTTATTTTTAAAATTAAATTCCAAATTTAATAAATAATGCCTCATTTTAAAGACAATTTTATACAGATTCAAAATTCATTAACACTTTAAATTAATGGCATGATTTAAAAAGTTATGAATAAAAGAATAATCCATAAAAAAATACCAATAATTGTTAATAAAAAATTAAAGCTGATTCTCCAATAACATTTAACGAAGAATGTGAAATGCTTGATACTTTATAATTTTACATTACTGTATGCTTTTGAATTCAAAACTTATTTGTAATTTACATAAAATGACCAGACATGCTTTTTAATAAAACACTCCACATTTTTTTTTTTTTTTTTTTTTTTTTTGGTGTCTTTCAGCATTGAAAAAGGGCTAAAAACAATGTCTAGATTTTCATTAATAGGGGAGTTAAATCCCCTTTGTGTTTTTTATTTTTACAGATTTATTAGATTCTATATTCTCAGTTATGCATGTAAGATGTGTGTGTGTGTACATTTAGAAATACTTTAAACACATGCCAAATTTTAACCCCTGAAATACTATCTACATTAATATAAATGTTTTTTTCTTTCTTTTTTTTTTTTTTTTATTCATGATAATATGTTTAACACATGCTGAACAATTGCACCATAAAATATAATAAATAAGAATGTATTTGTTAAAAACACATAAACTTGCTCAGTAGTACACGTAAACAAGAATTTTTATATGAATTTGTTATTCAAATAAAATTAATGATAAAAACATAAAAAACTACATTTCAAGCTGCTTTTGCAATCATCCTTACGGTTAAAATGGGATGGTGAAATGACTAAAAGTAGAGAAATGAAGGTGACTCACAATGCAAGAGCAGTTCAAAATGTAGATTTTGTGTTTTTATCATTATTCTTATTCAGGGCTGCGAAGAGGGTGAGGAAAATGGCTGACTCCGGAAATTTTAACAACTTCAATTCCAGGCTGATTAATATACTAGTGTTGCTGCTGGTTATAATTATGAAGGAACGAGATAATAAAAAAAAGGCAAAAATTTCACTATTTCAGTATTAATTCAGTTAGTTCTTAAAGCTTTGAAAGGAAAAAAAAAAATTCCGTTTAACTAATTTTCAATTTTACAACCCACAAACTGGAAAAATCTAACTATCGAAATCTAAAGAAGAAAACAAAACAAATTTTACTACAGTAGACTCCCTTAAATCAACGTCCCTAAAATTTGCAAACATCAGAAATCTGCACATTTTTTACAGATGTAAACAATGAAGTAAAAGATGGCACTGAAGCCAGCGACTAACACAATACAAATAATTCTATAACAATAGCTATTTTTAAATCACTTTCAACTTCTTTCTTTTTTATTAATGTCTTTCAGTTTAAATTCAGTGTTAAATAATATGTTTCTTAGACATACGATGATCGATATTTAATTGAAATAATGATTATCGCATTGTAGTTGCAGCATAATATAACTTTCACTGGTCGTTTGGAGGTGTCTGTAATTCGCATGGCAGGGTAATTTTTGCTATATAAAATTATTATTTTACTGTTCTATTACTATTTTTTTTTTTCATCTCTGCTAGTTATGAAACGAATTTGAGATCTACATCCATTTTAATAATTTGGATGATCAATATTTATTCGAAATAATCATTACCATATCTTAGTTCCAGCGTAATGTAACTTTCAATGACCATTTGGCAGTGTTTGTAATTCGAGGGGCAAAATAATTTTTGTTGTACAAAATAAATATTTTAAAATTAATCAAGCTTTTTTTGTTTATTATCAAGAGCAAATATTTTTCTTTATGAAAAAGATTGATTTTTCCTCATCATTATTTATATTTAGTATTGTATCTTAATTATCTACATTAATTTAATATTTTTCTAAAATTTTATTTTACTTAACATTTTTTGTAATAATTACTTGCTTTTTATCTATTTATTTATTTAAATATTTTACTTAATTATTTTAATGTTTCATTTTATTATATGCATTCATTATGCTTAATTAGCAATCAAATTAATGTTTCAAAAATGTAAACAAATCAATGACCAGAAATCTGCAAAATTCCAAAATCCGCACAACCCCTGGTTCCAAGCTTTGCGGATTTGAAGGAGTCTACTGTATTTCTGGATCTGAGGACTTGAAAAGGGAAAATAGTTACAATTTTGATGTTAATTCGTTTCCTATACAGCAGAAAATTTTTGATGGAAAGGAAAAAATAAATAAGGATGAACATTTTACTGGTTCGAAAAAAATTCGGGAACTATTACAGTTTTTAATTAAAAACATTTTTGATCTACTGTGTAAGCCAGGCAGTATATTGAAATCTTTAATTTGAGTAACCTGATATAATCCTAAATTAACAATAATTCCTTTTATGGATTTAAAATTACATATAATTGGTTTAATTTTACTTCAAATTATCAAATAAAAAGAAGCCACAGTTAGAGTAGGCTTGTTTTTTAACCAGTCGGGCTCCAGTTCTTTTGCTCAAAAACAGGTCCTACTCAATGACTCAGACTCTGCAACCTTGATTTTAACTGTACAAGTTTATGTAAAAGTTCTTGTTTCTGTGTACAGTGTTCTGAGCAGGATTATGAGTTTTTAACAAATACATTCCAGATACTCTTACTGGAATACTCATCATACACTGTGATATAATTTCCAGACTGACATATCATTTATTAATTTACATCAAATTGAAATTTTCATCACAACATAATCATTGATTCAAATATTTTTACTTGCCTCGATTTTAGATGCTTCGTCTAATGTTAATACAACTGCAGCTTTGGCTTTGACTGTTCCCTGACAAACTGGTGTTCCTAAAAAAGCAATTATGGTTATAATTAAATTTTAAAAATCCAATTATCTTTAAAATGAAAATTATTTCACTACACAGATTGTCTTCTTTTGGAACTTTATATTTTAAAATAAAAATATTTTTTCTTAGTCAAACATAAATTTTCTAAACTAAGATAAAAATAATAGACTTTCAACAATATGATCAAGCATAGGTATAACTAAATTCATGAAGCTTTTTTTTTTGTTTAGGGAATGAGGAGAGGAATCGTCTGCTTTTTGAATAATTTGAAAAGAAGATTATACAATATTTTAGTCTGATATAATGGATATTTTTTCTTAGAATATTTTTAATATAATCTGAGTAATTTTTTTTTTAAATGTATAAAATAGATTATATATACAGTGAAATCTCAGGTCCAAACAATGATAACCTCTGAATATCAATCATGTTCCAGTGGTACCGAATCTGTTCCTGAAGAACTAACATTACATTAAACCTCCAAATGACAAATTCCAAATAATGCCCATCCCACAGCATTTTTTCTTCATTTTACATTATGTTTTAACTACAACTGAGATTGCAAAGAATATGGAAATGGATTTTCTTATCCAATGTCCTTACAATTCCTATCCAGTGGTTGCTTGGCAAAACCTCATTCGTAAGCAGCCGTGGCAAGAGTGATGTGAGAATGGCAAAATATATGTTTAAGTGTTAAAGCTGTAGTCATTTGTACTTTTTTTTTAATTGTGTGATGATATTTATTATGTATAGCATGTGTTTTTCACTAAAAAAATGGATTCAATGTGAAAATTTTTAACTTTAAATGATAAGTTACAATTTATCCAAGACAATAAAAAGAATGAACAAAAAATAGCTGAAATGTATAATGACGGAAGGACCCAAATAGATGACATTCTGAAAAAAAAAAAAAAGTTACTTTTATTTAGAAAAGATGTTTCAAGGTGTAAATCAGGATTTTAAAACTAAATGTCGAAGAACTGGTTTTGATGAGATTGATAATTTACTTTTCGAATGGCTTTCTAATGGTCCAAAATTAAATTTCCTGATTTCTGGACCAATGTTGCAGGAAAATGCTCCAAAAATTGTAGAGAAACAGTGAAATTAAAAATTTTGCACTCATTCAAAATGACAAAGAATTAAGCAACTAATATGTGGAAGTGATTATACATTTAAAGAAAGAAATATGCTTTAAAAAAACAAAACAACTGCTAATAAGTGATTTCTTTAGTGCAAAATAATAATATTTTTTAACTGCAAAAATAACATAATTTTGGTCAATTATTTCGATTTAAATGTAATGTGATTTTGAGCTTTTAAAATCTGGAACCTCTGAATAACTGCAATCTCTGAAGTACTGTCACTTTATCAAGCTCCCAGTGGTGGCCATATTCAGAGGTTTTACTCTATATATAAATATATAAAGTAGATTGCATAAAAGTTTTAGACAAGCGAAAAATTTATTTGTGATGGATATAAAAAGAATTGGATTATTTATAATTTTGGATATTTTAAATATTTGTTTATCATTTGACTTTGTTATTTTAAAAAAATGTTAAAATAAATACAGATTATATAAATTAGCTAAAAAAAAAAAAGGGGCTATACTCAAATTTATGGTTTTATTTAAAATGGGGGAAAAAAAAATAAGGTTTGGCTTTTAACAAAAGCTTTAACAATAATTCAAAACAATTTACACAATAAACCTAAGATGAAAACTATAACCTAAGAAATAAATAAACCTGAAGTATCATATGTTAAAGTATAATTTTAACAATTAGTAATGGCTTTGAAGAATTCAGTAATTTTCTTACATAACAAAACATTGCACAGAAATATGTATATATATTATTATTATTTGTTCCCATTGCTGTAGACAGAAGACTAGTAAATCTTCCTGAAATTTTCAAACTTCATTTAAGAATATTAAAAGACTTAAATTCACCACATATCAAAATTTAATTAAACTTATCATATTTAATTAAACTATACAATTTTTTTAACATGAAGTCATTTGAAGAAAGAATTAATTTAAATAATAAATGTTTTTAAATACTTTGATTACAGGGAAATATTTACAAAGGAAATATACCTTTTAAAGTAAATGAAGCAGCATAACTTGAGTAATCTTCTCGAAGTTGTATCTATAGATAGAGATTGCACATTAAATAGCAAATAGAAATTCAGCTAAAAACAAACTTAGCAAAGAGATCCTTATTTTATAAAAAAATATCGAACAACATAAAACTAAAAAACATAAAACATTTTTTAAGTAATAAGAAACTATAGGTTTTTAAATTTTTTTTAACTACAGTGCAAAGAAAATGTAGCCACAATTATTGATTTATTCTAACATTTTTTTAAAATATATTTCATTAACTTTGCAAATATATTGATATTTTACTGAAAAAAAATGTGCTACAAAATAATATTCAAATTGTTTTCATTTCTTTTTTTAATGGGAAGAAATTAACTATATGAAAGACACTCCATTGTATTTTAGTGTATATTGTACTGTTTAATTTTATTGTTCGATCCATTCACATTTTGGTTAAGAGATAAAGACTTGCATCATAAAATGTATATAAATAGCACATAAATACAGGGTGAACCAAAAATCTTGCCCTGATTATAATAATTTATTACAAATTAACCATTTGTATAATGATGTAACTTGTTGTATCATTCGATAGGTCAGTTTTAGTAGGGGGAGGAAGGGGGGTTGTGCAATAGATTGTGCAATTCTTCCTTCAAGAGTGATTCAGAGAAGGAGAATTTTGCAAGAAAAACATTTTCAGCTCAAATAGCATCGACTTAAGCGAAAGCTTAATGTGTAGTTTGCTTTCACAAAATGAAATGGCCCATTAATATTCACCTAGCATTTCAAAGTTCTTACAGATGCATCCCTCCTCATGCAAACTGAATATAGCAATGGTACGACAGGTTTAAAGAAACAGGCAATGTTGATGATTTGCCCAGAAGTGGCAACTCTGATGTGAGTGAAGCAACTAATGAACATGTTCGGCAATCACTTCAGTAGAGTCCTACTCACTCAAATTATAAAGCATCACACAAATTTCAAATATTTGCTGCTAAAGCTGCTGCATGTACTCTGTAACAAAAGACATGGTAAGAAAACTTAGCAAGAGCTAGAATACTGCTAAGGCATTCCTCGAACAGGTACACATCGAAATATTCTGGGCTATACAAGCATACGTATGTCTAATTATAATAGTTTGAGCACAATAAATATTTATAATCTGGGCAACATTTTTGGGTTTTTTAACACAGCTCGTAGGGGGCAGAACCCCCTAGTTTATAAAGAGAGATTCTTACAGGTTTTGGTATGCCTTCCATTATTTCTGGTAACTTCAATTCATTCAACTGTTGATGCAACCGTTTTCTACGTATAGCTCTAGTAATAAATAAATAAAAATAAAATAAGTTTACACTAATTTAATAACTATTATTAACTTGATAACAGAAACATTCTACATAAGGAATTGTGAAAAAAAAAAGTACAAAATATGTAAGTAAATATAGTGAATATGTCTATATGAGTAAATTTTGTTTCTTTTGCATTAAGGTGACTTTTCAAGTTGACTTAGAACGAAATTTTCAGGTTTAGGTCAGGCATTATACAGTGGAAGTCTCCTTATTTAAATCAATATTCGAAATTAAGCAGTCATTCTTAATTATGATGATTACTCTGAGTAGAATTAAAAGTGAATTAAAAATATCCTTTTATCTTCTTATTTATCTTCTAAGATGAACGTTTATATGCTAAGTGTGTGACATTAGAAAATAACACTTTAATGTGTATTTTAGATAAAAAAACTTTCCTAATTAATTTATTTTTTAGTATTACAGTGAATTAATTTTTAAGAATATTTGTTATTTTAATTACTGAGACATAATTATAAGATGAAATAATTATGAAATATTCTTTTATTTAACTGTCTGCATATGAAAGTTTCTGTGTGTTAAAATGTTTATAAAAACAGATTAACTCATATTTTCTTTCAAGATATATAGTTTCAATCATGTTTTGCAAAGTAAATTAGCAAGCAAATAGAACAGCATTGTAGGAAGTAAGTAGAACCTTGATTAGCCGAGCTTTGATTAATCAAGGTTTTTGTTAACCAAGCTGATAACAAAATCTGATTCTTTTTCTTTCCTGCAAATGAGCCTTGAAAGAGTCCATGCTTTTTGATTCACTATACAGTGTCTCACAAAAGGTATGGGACACTTGTGCTTTATAAAAAGAAACTGCAATAAAATAAATAAACAAACATGTGCAAAAATTTTTTGGGTGTGTTTCATATTTAAAGTTAGTAACAATTATTACATAACATACATTTTGTCAAAATATTAATTTAGTAAAAATACAATTGTTCAGAACGGAGCAAAAAATGGCTCACATAAGTGATGGGACACTTACTTTTCCATCAAATATTTATCCAAAAATTTTACTTTTTAAAAGGTTTTAATATTTTGTTGGATTTCCTTTTACTTTTAAAACATGATTTAATCTTTTTGGGATGGATTCGACTAATTTTTTTGTGATTTCTGGAGTGATTTTACCCCATTCTTCTTGAAGCACCGATTTTAGTTGTTGTTTTGAAGAAATGGTGTGTTTGCGAATTCTTGATTCCAATTCTTGCCAAATATTCTCTATGGGATTTAAGTCTGGAGATTGTGGTGGTGCTTTTATTATTTCAGGACAGTTATATAGCAGCCAGAGTCTAACGTTCAGAGCAGTGTGCTTGGGGTCATTGTCCTGGTAGAATTTAAAATCGTTATGAAGGTTCAATTTTCGTGCTGAAGATTTCAAATTTTGCTTTAAAATATCAATATACTTGTACTGATCCATTATACTGTCAATAAAAACAAGATTACCAACTCCAGCGGACGACATACACCCCCATACCATAACTCCTCCTCCACCATGTTTTACTGTTGGTACCAAGTTCTGTTTGCGAAATTCTTCCCTGGGTTTTCTCCACACCAAGATTCTACCGTCAGAACCAAATATATTAAATTTACTCTCATCAGAATATAACTTTATTCCAGTAATCAGAATTCTTATTTATGTTGGATTTTGCGAAAGCTAGTCTGAGTTTTCTATTCTTTTCACTTATGAAGAATTTTTTCCTGGCTACTCTACTGTGATATCCAGCAGATCGAATTACCCTTCTAATAGTCTCAGGATTAACAATTATTCCATATAATGCTTGTAAATCAGCAGGAACTTTTAAAGCACTATTTCTTGGATTTTTTTTAATATTTCGAACGATAATTCGCTTTATTTTATTGGATAGCTTTGATGGTCGGCCAGGTCTTCTTTTATCCTGAGTCAAATGATTCTTTTTATATCGTTTAATGATATTGAAAACTGTTGAACGACTCAAGTTAACTGTTTCAGCAGTTTTTCTAATAGATTTTCCATGTTCAATATGCAAATTAATAACTAATTTTCGAATTTCAGGCAAAGTTTCTTTTCGTTTAGCATTCATGGCTACACAGAGCTAAAAAACACAAAAATTCCAAAACAAACTGGAGAGAAATACTGCAGACGATTTTATAAATTATTGCCAATTGCTTTTAAGTAAAAATAAAACCCCAAAAAATATTTTTATTGCTTATTTCAGACGATTTTTGTTGCATATATAATGGTGTCCCATCACTTATGTGAGCTATTTTTTGCTCCGTTCTAAACATTTGTATTTTTATTAAATTAATATTTTAATATTTTGACAAAATGTATGTTATGTAATAATCTTTACTAAATTTAAGTATGAAACACACCCACAAAAAATGTGTACATGTTTTTTTAATTTATTTGATTAGTTTCCTTTTGTAAAGCACAAGTGTCCCATCACTTATGTGAGACACTGTATGTGCTACAGGCACATGTTGACTGTAAATAATACAGAAGTTGTTCAAGAAATAACAACTGCCCTCAAATATATGGAACAGAGAAACGATGTTGCGTTGAAAGATTTTCAGCTACTCAAAAATTAGCGTGATCGGACAATTACTTATAGAAAATGTAGGCTTTTTCAATGAAAGGTAACAGACTAAAACAAAATAATGTAAATCAACAACAACAACAAAAAATAATAATAATAAAATCTTGAGAATTGTTTCATTTTTGAAAATGTATCTTTCAATATTTAATATAGTATAGTTAAAAAATTTTCAATTTGCTTTTTAAAATTTACTACTAGCAGTTTATTCCCTTTTTAAGTATGTTAAACTGTGAAACTTAACATTATATATGTTCATTTATATAAAATATAACATATGTTTATTTATGTTATATATTAAGAAATATTTTATTGTCTTTTATCTAGGGATGCAACGGATATCCGGCCAATATCTGATATCCGGCATATCCGGCTGATTTTTCAATATCCGAAATATCGTCGGATATCCGGATCACAATCACCGGATATCCGACTTCTCTGTCGGATATCCGATCGGATATCCGGAGAATGCAGCAAAGCAAATATAGATGAATAACAGTAATCCTTTGATCCCAAATAATACTGAAAAACTTTTGTTTATAATGCAAAAGATGAAATAATAAGTTCCCTATCAATATGAGTAAAAGATAATTCGCAAAAGCTTAAAAAATTGCCAGCTTTCCTTACTATTTATATTAAAATTCTGTAATAAATTCAAGATTTTACATTTATATCTTTTAGAAAATTGTATCTTTACTTTCGGATTGTAAAACAAAATTTGAAGTCAAAATAGCAAATAAAGCCTTTTTGTAAAAGTGTATAAAGATAGAAAACCAACATTTAGAAATGCTCAAATAATGAAAGAAAAGATTGCAAACAGCTGTTTCGAATCTATTGTCGAGATTCTTCATCAGTACAAGACTCAGCATGTAGAAAAAGCTAAGCTGAGCAAAGCGACAGAGAAGCGCAGGCTTATATACCATCTAGCAGCCTTCACCCACTACGCTGGTCAGTGTTTTTTAAAGAAACTTTGAATCAAACGAAATTTTTATATCATAGTAATTTTTAGTTTTATATCATACTTTAGACTGTCTGTCATCGGTGAAAAGTCCATCATCTAAACGGAAAGTTCAATGTTAGTCACCAATGAATGACGTAGCGCTCAACATGTTAACAGTTTTAATCACATAAAAATTCATTCAGCAGAGCCTTTAAAATAAAGCCAACCTTTTGTAATTGGGTTCATCTTATTTAAAACATCTCTCCATAAGTATTCAATTAAGCAACGTAGAATGCTACATTTCATTTGCTACAAAATTTCAGAAAAATTATCCAAGTAACAATGTAAGTTCCATTAAAATCTATCTAGTAGAACTTAAGTTATAAGCGGCCAGAATGAAATTTCACTTTGCGTTTTATATATATTGATATAATTAAATATATCTTACATAATCATGTTAACCTGATTATAGAACTCTCTTTCAAAATTGTAGGTACAACAGATTTTTTTGTACAATGATTAATACAAAATTCAGACTTCCTTTTATATAGATAGATTGAAAATTTCAAGTTTTTGCACAGAAGGCATCGCCAAATTAGGAAAATGCAAAGTATTTCACGAACTACTGGATTTAAAAGATTTTGCTTGGTACCATTCGATTCAGCATAAAAAAATACACTAAAATATGTTATCAGTTGAAAAATAACTACAAAAGCCGATTTTTAAGGATTTTTTTTTTAATTCGTTCTTTTTTTCACCTCCCTTGGGGGTGGAATTCTCGAAAATTACTTCTTAGCGGCACTCAGTATTATGAGAAGTGTTTTTATCCCAATTTTCAAGATTTTTGGTTCGGCAGATTTTTTTGTGCTGTGAATAATACGAAATCCAGACTTTCTTTTATATATATAGATAAGGATTGAAAATGTCAGGTTTTTGCGCCGAAGACATCGCCAAATTAGAAAAATGTGAAGTATCTCACGAACTACTGGATTTAAAAGACTTTGCTTGGTACCATTCGATTCAGCATGAAAAAATACACTAAAATATGTTATCAATTGAAAAATAACTGCTAAAGCCGATTTTTAACGAATTTTTTTTAACTCGTTCTTTTTTTCACCCCCCCTTAGGGGTGGAATTTTTAAAAATCTCTTCTTAGTGGCACTCAGTATTATGGGAAGTATTTTTATCCCAATTTTCAAGATTTTTGGTTCGGTAGATTTTTTTTGTTCTGTGATTAATACGAAATCCAGACTTTCTTTTATATATATAGATTACGGGGTGGAATTTTTAAAAATCTCTTCTTAGTGGCACTCAGTATTATGGGAAGTATTTTTATCCCAATTTTCAAGATTTTTGGTTTGGTAGATTTTTTTGTTCTGTGATTAATACGAAATCCAGACTTTCTTTTATATATATAGATTACAGGAGCGAATGATAGTAGATTCTAAATGGCTTTTTGCTACCTTACATGCATTATTTATGCATTTCTAAATATTGGTTTCTGTCTTTAGTCTTTATAAAATTTGAAATTGTTTAATAAACTATGATTTTATTAATTTTCTTTCTTTCGCTTAGTTTAAATAATGGGTTAATTGGTTTATAAGTTAAACAACCAAACAAACATTTTTTACTTTCTTCTATCCTTGATAGTAGAAAGTAATGTAATCATTTTTTTTCAACAAATTTATATGTTTTAGGGATCCAAAATCTCTAAAAACATGTTTATTCAAAACCTGTCTGTCCCAGTGTCACCATCATATCATCAAAAATTGTATGAAGTTATACATAGAATGAACCAAACATTTTGTACATGTTTTTGGCTGTAGTTTTAGACATAGGATCATTTTGATGAGGACACCTCCATGATTAGTTTTGCGAGTTCATTGGATAAGTCTAAGAGGGGGGGATGGGAGGTAACTCCCCCATCTTGAATTTAGTTTAATGGGTTTTTCACATAAAATTTACCGATTTGCTTCAAAATTTGGATATAAGTTCATTTGGATAAGGCACTTCCCTGATTTGTTTTGAGAGTTCATTGGATAAGTATAAATGGGGGATCGGTGGGACTACCCCTCTTAATTTAGGTAAATGATTTTTCTTGAAGAATTAACCAATTTGTTTTAATATTTGGATACAGGTTTATAGTGATAAGATGCTTCCCTAATTAGCTGTGGGGTCCTTTTGTTAAGCATAAAAGGGATACCGGAGATTACCTCAAACCCCCTTAAATTTGATAAATAAGTTTTTATGCAGAAATATCCTATTTGCTTTAAATTTTGGATGTACATTCTTTTTGATAAGGCGAATCTCTGAGTAGTTTTGGAAGTTTAATGTTTAAGTATAAAGAACGGGGATAACTCTTCTTAAATTATATAAATGGGTTTTTATGAAGAATTATTCAATTTGCTATGAATTTTGGATATAGGTTTTTTTATGTGATAAAGCATATCCTTGGTTAGTTTAGGGGATTCAATGATTAAGTATAAAAAGGGGAAATGGGGGGGGGAGCTATTTCCTCCTTTATTTTTTTTTTTTTCGAATGTTTTTGAATTGGCAGTTCATGCAGCAATGGGAATTTTGCATCTTGCTAAAACTGGCTATTCGCAAACAGCTGATGTATAGCGGAATAACAAAACTAGTCGTTGGGGGCCACCGTAATACTTACCCATCATGGATATGTATATGAAAATAAAACATGTGAAAACTATTTATACAATGCATTGCAATTCATAAACAAAATTTAAATATTGTTAATATACATAGTAATGCTATATTAAAGAACTGCTGATGTACCAATTTCGACAAATTATATAAAACACCAAACTACTCAAGTAGTACCGAACTGCGTAAAAGAAACATCCTTATAACTCCAAAAATAATAATTCTATTAACTAACAATTAACTACGTCGGATTAAGTGTCTCATTTCCAATCAAAATATACTTTTGAATTGAAATTTGAATGAAATATAGGGTCATGAAAAATCGAAGAATGTGGAAAACAAGATTACAAATATCTCCGCAACTAATAATCCGATCGACTTATTCAATATTATTATTATACACATACAGGGTTTGAATTTTGGGACGGGATGGCAGGATTCATGCACTAAAGAATCTTGTGTCATTCCTGTTTCCCAAAAAAATCACTTTTTGAAATTTTTTTCTTTGTGAAGTGAGGGTCAAGTCTCAGGACCGACTGACTATTTTCTTGATATTTTCCTCTATCGATTGACAAATCTCACAGTTTGCTCTTACGACAATTATACAAAATTCATGATTGTTTTTCTGCGTTTGACTGAAATGTTTTGTAATTTTTCTCACAAAATTTCCCGTTTGCTGGTCTTACAAAATTTTACAACTTTTTCTTTCTGGAGACCAACAGGCAAAATTCATAATTTATTTCTCTCAACTAATTGACAAATTTAGCTATTTTATTCTGCGACTGATTGGCAAATTTCCCTTTTTGTTTTTGTGACATTCTGATGAAATTAACAATTATTTTCCTGTGTTCAGCAGAAAAATTTGTGTTTTGTCCTTTGTTATTGGCTGACGAATTTCATGATATTTCCTTGTGACAGCTTAACAAATTTTACGATACTTTATTGTAATTGATTGACGAATTTCGATATATTTTCCCACTACCCAAGTTCTCTCAAAGTTCAAATTTTTTCAGACAGGTCGACAATTTTTGAAAATTTATTTTTGCCATGATGGACGAAATCAGCTACATTTTTTCTATGACAGATTTATATATTTTGCGAAATTTTTTTCCTGTGCCAAAACAAGAAATAACTAATAGGGCAGTAATGGTCACTAGAGTCTGAGCTCTATCACATGAGTCTGGAATTAGCTCTGAACAAAATGAGATTAAATCCTGTGTTGCACACTTGAAAAAAAAAAAAAAATAAAATAAAAATAAATAAATAAACATTTTTTGTTTACAATCAGTGGATCAACATTAGATTTTTTCATTTTTCAAAGTCATCGCACATTTTGTCATCAATGGGCTCAATAATCATACCTCCTTTTTTTATTTAAAAGGCGATCTTTCATACAACGTTTCTGTTCAGATTCATTTTTTTCCATATCTGATAATTTGCACCTTCCCATTTTGTAACTTTTCTACTCTCTTCTTTATTAACATTGACATTTTGATTTCCTATTCAAATAAAAATTCTTTTAAATTTAAAGAATTTCGTAAAATAAATAATAAATAAAATGTGGACACCCATTGCCCAAAGCAAGATGTTTAAATGTTTCCCATGGAGTTATTGAAAATCAGTAAAAACATTTTTATGATGTTCAAAACATGATTTATATAATAAGTCATATATTATGTATATCATGGATTAAACGTTAATATTCCTGGACGAATCATAAACAAAATAAAATGCAGACATCACAAGGCCCATTCTCAACCGAAAACAACAGCCGTTTTCCAAATGATTAAAAAAAAAAAAAAAAAAGATGAACTTTAAGGAAACACATTTAGAAACAATAAATACTTGATGTGCATAGTTCACAGAAATTAGGACATGACTTTTTTAAATAATCCATTTCTTATGTAATAGAAGAAACCTATTGACTATGTCCTTTTCAGAATTTCATATGGGTTTAAATTCTAATAAATAGTAGAACATAATTCAATTAGCTAAAATGTCAGGGATTACACATTACAGTATTGACGATAATTCCACTAAGTGATATACAATCACCGAAGGATATTGACAATACAATCACCTACATGCATTATTCCTGAAAGTAAATTAAAAATGAATGCCAATCAGATTTTAAGAAAATTAAGAAAAAGAATTAAGAAAAAATAATAAGATGAAAAAAGCATAACCAAGTATTTTCGATAATTTAATGTGTTAGAAAAGTTGCTCTGTTCTGTTTGTCAAAAGTGTAACCTATAAAAGATTCTAAGCCACACAAAATCGAATAAACATGAATTGAAAAATTCATTTAGCAACTCAGTTATTAATTGCCCATAACATTGAGTGAAAATTGAAAAATGATATAATATATATAAGGTTTGATTATTTTCCTTTGTTTTAATTAAAATAAACATTTTGGATAATTATCTTGAGTTGTTGATTTAATTTATTTCAGTGGAATTTTGCCCTGTCGGTATAATTTGCAAATATTTAAGTGGCATGTAAAAAATAATAGGGTTTAAAAAATATTCCCCCCTCCTCTCATATAGTTTAACTCCCCTGCATTTACAAATGTTATGAGGGAAATTCTCTCCTCCTGGGAAAACCTGAATTTCAAGCCCTGATAGTCAAAGATATATAGTTTCTGTAAAATATATTGCAATATGTTTAAAATGTTGTAATGGTGTGTGAAACATGTTTGCAATTTATTATATGAGATAGCATTGTATAAAGAAATAAACGAGCATTCACCATAACTAAAAACATATTTAGTACCAGATATCCGAATCCGGCAGGCAAATCGGATATCCGATATCCGGCAAAATCAATATCCGTTGCATCCCTACTTTTATCCTAAGCTATGTTAAATTTGTGAGCACAGCAAGTTTTTATACACAATTTCTATTAATCGAGATTTCTGATATCCAAGGTACTAGCAGTCCCAATTAGCTTGGATAATTGAGGTTGTACTGTATTTTAATTTTACTAAAAATGTATTTTTCATTTATAAACAAATCTCTCCTTTGATCTAAATATATCTTATTTCTTTGAAAGCACCCATTTAACAACTAATCAATTTATTCATTTCTGCCTCTAAACTGAATATTTAAATTTTTATTTAATCGGTAGTATGACATTGCTTTTCATATGGATTCATCTTACATATTTCTAAAAATATAAGTCTGTTAAAAGAAATGAGTACTTTTGGTTGCAACTGATGTTAGTTGTTTTCAAGGGAAAAAAAAAAAAAAAAAAAAAAGACACAATCGCTTAACCCCAGGTGATGGGCGAAGATATATGTGTCACTTAAAGCATTCAAAATCTTTCGTTATTCCCATCAATTATTTGTAAAGTTTCCCTTGTTTATTAATTAGAACATTTTTGAAATTCAACTACAGAAAATTTTCTGTTTTGAAAAACCTGTGGTCAAAGATTAAAAATTCAGCAGAAGAGGCTCCTGTCACAAAGAGATTAAAGAGTTAGACATAATTCTAAAACATCAAAGAAATGTTGATTTTCTGAATTGAATACAACAGGTATTAAACATCTGCATATAATATGCAAAATAGTTTTAAATTATGATGCATTTGCATAAATTAAAATCTGAGTTAATATCTATGAATCCAAAGTTAAATGAAATTCAAAAATCTTACTTAGACACTAATCCTGGTTTCTGATAATCTAAGACTTCTTGAATTTCTTCAGCTGTCAAGAAGAAAACAAGCTCAGCATCAGGCAGCATGCCTTCTTTGACCATCAAGTCACCAAGATGATAGCACGACTTTCGAAGCCAATCGATAATCCTGATAAGCATGGACTAAAAAACAGTAGAAAAAGATTTCATAAGTTAATTTATTGCCTTCTCACTGAAGTATTTTTCACAGCTAAATTTGAAAATAAATAATAAAATAGAATTAATGCATTCTAAAAAATACAGTGCATGCTAATTTGATTTAAACAAGAATATAGTCTGTCAAAAATAATAATTTCTATCAATCCAAAATTTCTCAGAATTTTTGAAAGATTTTTCATTTGTTAAAATTATTATTATTTTCATACAGAATCGGTTATACATTATAAAATTTACATGGCTAAATATACGGAAAATACTTACTTTAGTTTTTTCCCTTTCACCAACATATTTCCTGCTACGAGATAAATAAATTTTCAAAATTCTCCTAGGGTAAAGAAAAACCTCAAGATAAATACTGTTGTCATATAAAAACTCAAGATTCTAATAAAAACATAGTTTTACTTAGGTTTTAAAAAGTGCAAAGGACTGCTGATTGGAAAAAGGGCACTTATTTTCAAACATACTTATATATTTTAGTTTTAGACTGGCATGCCATTGTTCATTAATTATAAATATCAATGGTCATACACAACTGACCATTCTGATATGTGAAATTATATTTGTTAATTTTATATCAACAATATTAGCAGTACAAAGACTGTTTTTAGAAAAGGTTAATTTTTATTTTGTCATACAAACTTCTATGATTTTATTAAATGTTTGTCACGCACACATATAAAACAATACAGAGAATAAGGAAAATAGAACTACAATATGTTTTATTATTCTGACTAGTTTGAAATTTTGTCAGCACTAATGTTAGATATTTTAGTAATTAGTAGCATAAATTTTGATGGGATTTTATACATCTATTCAAAAAAGCATTTTGTTTTATTTATTTCTCCCTTTTTTGTGAGCTTCATAGCAACTGTATTTCATATTATATATGTTACAGGCCAAACCCGATTTTAGGCCAAACTAGATTGGCCTAGTCCAAACTAGTCTATCCTAACGCCCATAGGATAAACTAGTTTTTCCTAGGCCAAACTAGTCTATCCTAACGCCCATCGGATAAACTAATTTTTCCTAGGCCAAACTAGTCTATCCGAACGCCCATCGGATAAACTAGTTTTTCCTAGGCCAAACTAATCTATCCGAATGCCCATCGGATAAACTAGATTTTCCAAGGCCAAAATAGTTTGACCGAACGGTCATTAGGATGAACTAGTTTAGCCTGCTATTCATTGGTTTGAATTAGTTTATCCTAGGCCGAACTAGATTGTCCTAGGCCAATTCAATTTGGCGTGATTTTTTTTGTTTTATCTAAAGACCGCCACGGTGCCAACTTTCTAGTTTGGATCTAATTTAGTCTAGGCCAATGCAGTTTGACGTGATTTCAGCTCACAGACTATCAAAGTATGAGAGCAAATGTGCTCGCAGATTCTGTGTGTGTGTATGTAACCATATACGTATGTATGTACGTACGTATGTACGTAATGCGATAACTCCTGATAGAAATATCCAATCTGCTTCAAAATTTGGACATAGATTTATCCTGATAACGAACTTTCCTGATTAGTTTCAGGGGTTCATTGGATAAGAATAAGGGAAGGGGAACAAAAGGCTAAACCGCACCCCCCCTCCCACTCCTTAATTTCGTTAAGTCAGTTTTCATGCAAAAGTATCAGATTTTATTAAAATTTTATGTACAATATCAGTTTGATAAGGTACATCCATGATTAGTTGTGGGTGTTCATTGTTTACATATAAAGAAAGGAGGAATGGGGGGTAACACTCTTAATTTATGTAAATAGATTTTTCAGGGATAATTTACCGATTTATTTCAAATTTTGGATGTAGGTTTCTTCTGATAAGGCGTTTACCTGATTAATTTTGGGGGTTCTGGGTTTAAATAGAAAGATAGAGCGGATTATTTTTTCAATCGGATAGAAACTTTTGGTTTTATGAAAAGATTTTTAATTCGTAACAGATATTGATTTTCACACACATCACTTCACACGAAATTGTTCATATTAAAAAAGTAAATATCCGAATCCTTTTAAAAATAAGAAAAAGCTTAAATAAAGCATGACACTTGAAATTTAGGATACGACGGGGAGGTAGATTAAGGGGACGCTAGATTTTTTTTTAAAAGCTCAGCGTTTTTTTAAGTTTTAGCTGCTAATTAAATATTACCAATTTTGTGAAACTTTTTGAAACAATATAACATGATGTTAAATATTTAAGAAAAAAGATGCCGCGTCAAATACCACTATTTTCTATTAGTAATTTTTGTAAAAATGTTAAATTCTTGTTGGAATTGTTGAAACTTTGTGATAGTTTATAACATGTGATAAAAAATTGTATAAAAAGTCCCATTACGAAAGGGAAAGTGGGGGGGGGGGGGCAAACAAAATCAGGAAATGTAACGGAAATTCTAGGTTGATCTATTTGAAACTTTAAGATAGTTTATGACATATGATATAAATTTATAAAAATATATTTCGCATTTAATGCCACTATTGAAGAATAGTGATTTTTTCAAAAATCTCAAATTCTTGTTTTGAAGCACCGCGACATCGAGTAACATATCTACTGATAGAGTCTTTAACGGAGTTTTCTTAAGATACAGTTTTGTTAGTAATAAGGTGCGCTTCCTGGTGATGGAATGTGGAACTAATGCGAGCACCCTGGTGTTGGAATTTGGAACTAATACAATGCGATTTAGGTATTTACGAATGTTGAATCGAAAGGAAAGAAACATGATGATAAATACTTAAGAAAAGGGATTCCGCATCGAAATACCACTATTTTCTAATAGCAATTTTTGTAAAAATGTTAAATTCTTACCGGAACTTTTTGAAAAATCCGTAACAACGCCTTTCAAATTCTAATTCAAGCTGAAATTTGATAAAAATCTATGTATTAGTACTAATTCAGATACTTGAATTATCGCAGAAGTCATAAAAAAACTGGATAGAAGTGCTACCTATTGAGCCATTTACTCTAAAAACCAAAGAATATTAATTTATATCAGGGACTAACTGAATTTGAAGTTTGATGAAAATCCGTGCATTTCTTCTTGAGATATTGCGATAATCATGAATAATGCCACATAGCAGCGCCACCTGTTGCACGATTTACTCCAAAAACTAAAAAGTACTTTTGTACTTTTTTATATCAAGGACTAACAGAATCTGGAGTTTCATGAAAATCCATGCATTAGATCCTGAGATAGAGCTATTGCAATAATCACGAATAATACCGTATAGCGGCGCTACCTTTCAAGAGATTTACTCCAAAACTATAGAATACTAATTTATATCAGGGACTTACTGCATCTAAAGTTTGATGAAAATTCGTGCATTAATTCTTGCAACAAAACTATTTCAGGAATAGGGAAAATTGAGCACAACAGTGCCACCTATTGAGCAATTAACACGAATACGTAAAAAATATTTAGTTCATATCACGGATTTACTGATTCAGAAGTTTGATGAAAATCCGTAAATTAGTTATTGAAATAGTGTTAATGCAAATCACTAAAAACGCACTTTAGAAGCGCCATCTGTTGAACTATTTACATGAAAAAGTAATCAGTATCGATTTATATCAGGGACTATCTGAATATAAATGTTTATTAAATTCTATTAGTTCTTGAGATACAGCTATTGTGAAAATTGTGAAAAATGCAGCATATCATAGCCATGTTGAATTATTTACTTCAAAATAAAAACAACACCAACTCATGTCATGGACGATCTGTATCTAAAGTTCGATGGAAATTTGATTGTATTAGCTATTAAGATAAAGCTGATGCATAAATCGTAAAAAATGCCAAACAGCACTCCACCTGATGAACGATTTATACCAAAAACTAATCAGCATCAATTTAGATCAGAGACTACCTGAATATAATTTTTTATTAAATTTCGTGCATTAGTTCTTCAGCCGCGTCCCCACAGACTGCGGCAGCGTATAGCAGGTGTGCTGCACGCGTACTGCCGAATGCGCTCTTCCTTTTCGAATGAACTTCGAAGCGAACAAAATTTAAATCGTAGCAAGCATGCTGAGCATGCACCACCGAATGTAAACCCTCCTTTTCGAAAGAACCTCGAAGCGAACGAAATTCGAACCATATCCCCGCTGCTCACGCCAGTCCGAAATCGGGCGAAGCCAGCAAGTTTTAACTAAGCCACGTTATATTAGTTCCTCATTCCAACACCAGGCAGCGTACTCTATTGTTAACAAAACTGTATTTGAATGAAACTCCGTTGAACAACCTATTAGTAGATGTGTTACTTGAGGTCACGGTGCTTTAAAACATAGAATTTCTGTCATATTTCCTGATTTTGTTCGCAACCACATCCTCTTTCATGCCGAAATGTAACTCTTTTTTTTATATAAAATTATATCATATGCGATAAACTATTACAAAGTTTCAAAAAGTTCCATCAAGAATATAACATTTTTACAAAAATTACTATTAGAAAATAGTGGTATTTCGATACAAAATCCTTTTTTTAAAATATTTATCATCATGTTTTTTTCACTTTAAAGTTTGTTCGCTTCAACATACGTCCATTTCAAGATTTTATATAAAAGAAGGGGCCCGATAGCAGGCGAAGCCGGCTGGCTTGAACTAAATCGCGTCCAAATTCCAACACCAGAGTGCTCGCGTTATATTAGTTACACATTAGTCCGTTATATTAGTCCTACATACGTACATACATAAGTATGTACATACGTACGTACATGGTTACATACACACACACAGAATCTGTGAGCACATTAGCTCTCAGGCTTTGATAGTCTGTGAGCTAAAATCGCATCGAATTGCATCGGCCTAGGCTAAATTAAATCAAAACAAGAAAGTTGGCGCCGTGGCGGTCTTTAAATTCAATAAAATCACGCCAAATTGAATTGGCCAAGGACAATCTAGTTCGGCCTAGGATAAACTAGTTCAAACCAATGAATAGCAGGCTAAACTAGTTCATCCTAATGACCGTTCGGCCAAACTAGTTTGGCTTAGGAAAATCTAGTTCATAGGTTCCCAACCTTTTCTTGTTCACCGCCCCCTTTACAAGAGAAAAAAATGCCAACGCCCCCCCCTTCCATAACAATTAAATATACAAAATGTTAAATTATTATTTCATATTATCTATATTTTATCTGTCTATCAATCTATTGATCAAAGTAGAAGTTAATTAAAATGACCATCAAATCTAGAAAAAAAATTAATAAAAATTGAAAAATAATCACAAAACCAATAAGAATTTTTAAAACCTAGTGACGTAATTGAAGTTATTGGAGTTTTAACAATTTTTTCATCTCAGATTCCGTTTTCTTCAACACCAGTCACAAATTGTCAGGATCAAAGATGCATGTTCCTTTTCTTAGACAGTACATTAACTACTGCACGGAACCCACTTTCAGCGAAATTTGAGGAAAGGAAAGTAATTAAAATTTTATGTACTCTTCCTCGCAATCCAGATTAGAGAGCTGTAGGTTTTGAAGTTAGAACTCTTGGTATCCATTTCTGAATTTTACTTACAGTTCTCATTTGCTGCGAGTTCCACGATTTCCTCTCCAAATATGATGATGCTGCTGTAGATGCATTTACGAAGGATCTAAAAACCAATTCTTCTGTGTGCAGCAGCAACTGATTGAATTAAATTTCAAGTCTGACGCAAAGTAATACTGCACTACAAAATAAAACAATTGTTTCAATTTGTTGTGAAATGATTTTCACTGTGAAGTTGGCAAAACATCCTGTCATTCAATGAATTGCTTCTATTTCTATTGACTGCTCTAATAATGTAACGAAGCAAAGTATGCAGGTGTTCATTCAAATTTTTTGAAACGAATTGCTGATGATGTGTAACGAAATATACAGAGAATACATTTAGTATTGATTGTTTAAAATGCGTTAATGAAACCCTCCTATGTCCCGTCGTTGTTCGAGCAACATCAGTAGCAAGTGACAAAATATTATAATAAAGAATTCATTTCTCTTGTACTAACTTCGTGGTATTAAATATAGATTCTTTCTTTGTATCAGTTTCCAAATTTTTATCAAATAATAACTCTTGATTTTTTATTCTTTTATGAGTTTTTGTTATTTGGTAATGCTGATCTATGGAGTTGGATGGAAAATTTGCAGGTATTTAAGTAATAACATAATGATTTTTCAATTCTTTTAGCCATCTATTCCTCTTTGTACCGAATTTTTACTCGGGATGTTTTCTGTTATATCAAACGGTTTCTCATAATGAAAAGCAGTTTTTATTATTTTTCTGACTACAGGCAAGATTAATTTCTTGCCGACTGTGTGCAATTTTAATACTTTTGATTTTAAAATTATAATGATATATGAGGCTCGTAGTCCGTCATCTTTTTGTTTAGATGATGACTTACAAAGGTTTGATACAGTTGACTGTTTTAAATTTTCTTTTCCACTCTTTGAAATGGTCAGATGTGGCAATCGCAAAACTTTCTTCTATCTCATGCATGTTAATGCTTCAAAATTCGCTATCATAGTATGAAAATTAAAGGGCAATCTACATCCATCGCGAGGATTCTAATGGCATGAATTTCCGTGCATTAGTTCTTCAAATAGGACTACTGTGACTATCGAGAAAAATGCAGAATGAAAGCGCCACCTGTTATGCGATTTTCACCAAAACATAATCAGCAATAATATTTATCAAGGTAAAACTAAATCTGAATTTTGATGAAAATCCGTGCATTAATTCTAGAGATACAGTTGTTACAGAAATCGTAAAGAAAGACAGCATAACAGCGCCAACTGTTGAGCGATTTTCAACAAAATTCAAACAGCATCTATTCATGTCAAGGAATAATCAAATCAACAGTTTGGTGCAAATCTGTGTTGTAATTCTTGAGATAAAGCCGTTGCGGAAATCGTGAAAAAAGCAGCATAGGAGCGTCACCTGTTGAGTAATTTACTCTAAATACTAATCAGCATCAATTTTTGACAGAGACTATCTGAATATAGATATTTTATAAATTCCATGTGTTAGTTATTGAGATAGAGCACCTATAAAATTTATGTCACATATAGTTAGATAGGCTGACAGACAGATATTTTGTAAAAACATGTTTTTGGAATCTCTGACCCATAAAACGTGTAAATCCGTCAAAATCCGGAGCTTGAAAATTTTCATGAATCTAATACTTTCTTCTTATAAAGATAGAAAAAATTAAAAATAGGACATATCTTTCTTTGTATTTTTATCAGCACACATTTATTCAAATACTCTTGTAGCCAGGAGACTTCATAGCTTCATTTGAAATAAAAGTTTTGGCAAATTAAGCACATAGGTAACAATTTGTTTGTTGGAGAATTCCTAGATCCATATTTCAAATACTCAATACTGTACTGCTGGTATTTTTTCTTCGATTAAGATATTTTGAAATGTAAAACTTTTACTTATATAAGGTTAAATAAATTTACTTTTGAGGAAATTTATAGATATAACGATTTTTATCAATTTCACTAAGGCTAAACAAATTTCTTGAACTGATTCAAATCACGGGTTCGTTTAAAAATATTTGTTCAGGCATATATCGTCATACTTCAGAATTTTTCGAAATACAGGTAAATGAAAAAATAATTATGTTTAAATCTTTTAGCCTGTCAATTACCGCAAGTTTTTTACTCCACAATTTTTGAATTCATAATGATTTTTAATTCGAGTCATAGCTCTTCATCGAGTTCCACGGCTATTTTTTGACATTAGTAAAATAAATTCAATCTCCCCCGTTCGTCTGTATAGATTTCCATTTAAAGGTGCAGTTAAGGTTTTTGTCTGGGATTGAGCAATGTAGAGGAGATCAACTATTTTCATTATATTAGTTCCTAAATAAGTAGGTATGCAATGACCGCCCCCCTCGACGACCCGAACGCCCCCCATTTTTCTCTAGACTCGCTACCGTCCCCCTGGAAGGCTCCAGCGCCCACTGGGGGGCGGTACCGCCCCCGTTGGGAACCTATGATCTAGTTCATCCGATGGGCGTTCGGATAGACTAGTTTGGCCTAGGAAAAACTAGTTTATCCGATGGGCGTTCGGATAGACTAGTTTGGCCTAGGAAAAACTAGTTTATCTGATGGGCGTTAGGATAGACTAGTTTGGCCTAGGAAAAACTAGTTTATCCGATGGGCGTTAGGATAGACTAGTTTGGACTAGGCCAATCTAGTTTGGCCTAAAATCGGGTTTGGCCTGTAACATATATATAAAATTTTAAAATAATCCTGATTATGAAAAATGATGCAGAAAATCTAGACTACAGAAATAAAAGATTAACTTTTATATTAGGATCAACAGATTAGATTTGTTCCAAATATAAGGGATGATAGTAACATTATGATTTAAATTGAATGAGGATACTGTCACAAAAAACATTTCATAGTGTCAAATAACTTTTGGTAAAACTGTCAACTAACATAGAACATGATTACAGAATGATTAGTTAATAGGTTTTAAAGTCTCTGAATATGCCTATTTTTGGGTGATTTTAGCATGCCACTGCTATGGAAATAAATTAGGACATATTTAGATACGATTTATTTTTAAATATTATAGAATGATCACCAAAACTGTTTCTACCCTAAAAATAAAAATTCTAAAAAACATTAGATTTCTATATTAGACATAAATATAGTATATTCAGCTTCAATTCTAGAAGTACATCCGTTTCTTACATGAGATTTTATTCAACTTTTTCATAACATGTACATGTTTCATGATTGGCAGGTAAGTATTGCTATCTGGTTATTAGAAAAACATAAAATTTCTATGCAAATTGATGCTTATACTAATAAAATCAGTGTAAAATGGAATTCAAGATATACATACTACAATCATGATACAGCACAATCAATATGAAATTACAGATGTAAGATTAACGAGACTACAAAGACTTAATTTTGCATCAAATTGTGCAAATTTATCCAAATCAGTAATGACTAGGCAGATAGCCAAACTAGCAAACAAGAATTTTTTCCCATTCTCTATTACCAGATCTTTATTTTACCCATAATTCTATGTTCTAGGCATTTATCTGATTTAAAAATATTTAATTATTCATTAAAAGGACTAATTATTCATAATCAGGTTTACACTATCATAGAACTTTCTTATATAGCTCTAAACTTAAGAATAGAGCTATATATTATGTACTAAAACAGTTCCTGAAATGTTATATTAAAATATATATATATATCTTTTAAAAGTGTAAAATCCACTAAATTCCATTCAGTACAAGTTTCTGAAAAGATTAACCTTTCATAATTACATTCATCTGTTCATATAAGTTTTCCTTATAGCTGTTAAGTTAAACAATACAGAACAATATGTAATATACTAAAATTATTTCACTAGGCATTCTCTCAAAGGAATTACTTCGCGATGGTTTTGTTGAAACATAGATTTAATAAAAATCTACCTGGCTTGTACTTGGGAAAGGGGAGTAGGAAGAAAAAATACCTTGCCTATTCCTTGTTTTTAAAAATTCAGCTAACTTATCTCAAACACAATAAACTAAAATGCATGGAACCCAGTTATAAAAGATTCATTTACAGTTATCGTCAAAACTGAATTTGAATGAGAATTTTCACAAACTAGTCAGCTACAACCAAGTTGGCTTCATATATGGTAATTTGTTTTTAGTCATAAAATTTAGTTGTATCTGACAAAGTATCGCCGAACTTGGTGTGAATTTGACATTGGTAGATATGAATATATAGTGTTGCATATGAGGGTACTACTTGGTTATCCTGTCGACCAAAAAACTATTGCCAAATTATGAGATTAAAAGCCAATAATGGATGATTGTGAATGTCATATTCAATGACATTAAACACGGTACACATGTCTAAAATGTCAAGTGGTTTTTAATTACACTTTTTGTTTGTATTTTTATTCATGTTTTATTAATTTATTTGTTATTTCGTTATTCAAAATAAAAATTATGTCAACATATATAAATTAGCTATTACTTTGGTGATTTTTATAATTTGGCAAAAATGGTTGACGGGATAACCAAGTAGTACTCATATGAAAGTTGGAATAATAGTACAATAAGGAAAACAAAGAGAAACCATATTCATTTTGTAAAAATGTTAATCTTACACTTGTATCACTTAATTTATTATGTATAACAAAATCATCAATGCTGAAACTAGTTGCATAGATGTGATGCTGTCTTTCAAATAAGAAGGGACATTTTTCTGTTAACATTTTCTGGCAAAAAAATAAAATAAAAATAAAATAAAATAAAATAAAATAAAAATAAATAAATAACCACAAAAGTTACAAAAACCAATGGATATTCTTAAAAGAATATCATTTAACTTTCCTAATTAATACATACGGGTATTTTAGCATAAGAAATAATCTAAAAAAGTATTTTCTTTAATGCTGATAATTTAGATATATATAATAACTTCTTGACTACATCTAGATACAATGCATGTGCGGTAGAAATGACTGAAACTAAAGTAAATTTCTTCAATGACATAGTCAAGGGATTAAGATGCCTAGTATGGTCATAGCCAGGGTCCGACAAACCCCGGGTGGCAGGTCGCCATGGCAACTAAAAAATCCTTTCTAGGCAACTAACTTTTTTCCTAATAGTTTATTGTTTGTAAATTTAAATGGACCATCTTTAACCCTTTCCAGCGCACTACTCTTTAAAGTTGGAATTTATAGAAAAAAAAAAATTAGGCAATCTATTTAGGCCTAGAGGAGTACGCAGGTATAATTTTGTAAAGATTGCACAAACCATTTTAATTATACAGCTGTTGCCGAAGTGATAACACCATGCAAGTACAGCATTGATAAGCTCAGTGAGAAGAGCATTGCTGTGAAGCGCGTATTAGAGTAAAATATTTTACCTATTATTTAAAAACAGTAGAATTTGATCTCTGTGGGGCTGCCATCTAGAACTCATAAGAAAGATTTAAAGTAGCCATTAGAGTAGTTTTTGAAATATTCACGGAGTTTTTGTGTCTCTAAACAGGGGGAACTTTAGGTGTTGCCGACCCGGCAACACTGCGCCGGAAAGGCTTAAAGGATTTGAATCCTGAAAAATCAATTGACAATTGGTATTTCAAATCAAAATTTTAAAGGCATTGTTAATTTATGCACATTATTTTTTGTTGAAAATTATAGGTAAGGATATTAACTTGTCTACAGTTTTAATTTTCAATTTCATAGTTTGTTTCTATTTAATTTTTACAATGTAAAAATAATATTAGCATAAAATTTTTGCTCAGTTGGATTGATTTTTTTTGTTTTTTAATAGAATAGTTAAATTGTTCATTCCAAAATGACACACATTGCTCAAAAGTAGCCGAATATGATTATGAATAGCCAGTATTTCATTTTGCAGTGGATGTGTTAATGTCAGATAAATGATTCCTCATACTGGCTTCTAAGAATTTTTCCTGGCGACTAAGAATTCTCAATTTTTGTCAGTCCCTGGTCATAGCTAACTGATCCTTTTTTTTTTTTTTTTTTTTTTTTTTTTTTTAATAATTTACATCTCATTATATGCTAAAAAAAAAAAAAAAAAATTCTTTACAGAATTTTTTGCAAAATTTATGTTCTTTAAATAAAAATCTATGAAATATGTGTTTTTGGATGATAGTATCAAAATAAGAGAATTTTTCTTTAGAAAAGAGGAGATTTTGCGGGTGTGAGTTAAAATCAAAATGCAACAGCTGCAATGTGTTTGTAAATAAGCATAAGAAAAATGAATAATCAGTAAACACGTACCTATTGAAAGCACTGAGGGGAGTTTTAATTTTCTCCAAAATAGCTTCAGTAGTAGTAGTTTCTTTTGCAGAATTGTTTAAAATATTAGGAGCTCTGGCCATATTCTATAAAAGTCGATAAATATAATGTAGCACAAACCATAAAGCATACTTATCGCTTCAGGATGACTTTGGTTGTAAAGTTCATAAATTACATCATTAGAGGACAAACAAAAAAACATATAGAGGAAAAGGCCCAAATACTGGCTACTCCTTTAGTTTTTGAAGCATTCCTAGCCACGCACTTTAACTTTAATTAATAAACTGAGCTGGAAGAATTAAAATTGATATATTCATTCTCAGATCCAAGATCCGACCATCATATATTGTGGCTAGCATCAGAGTCCAAATTGCTGATAGTGGCCAGATAACATTGGTACTGATGACACCATCTGGTGCACATCAGAGCAGATCACAACAGTTTTCAATCTAGATCATACAAGTTTCAAAATCAGTAAAAGGAAAAAGATGATAGCAGAGTACATAGATTTGTTTTACATCTGTTTAAAGAAAAAAGAAAAAAAAACAGTTTAAAAGGAGTTTTCTGTTTGTAAAAACATAAATTCGAAAGTCTGCAAATTTTGATTTTTGAAATTACGGTCTAAATACTGGCTACCTAAGTTTTTCTCAAAAGAATCCCAACAGTCTTCTTTCCATTATATTCCAAGTTTTGTTTTTTAAAGTATATATAAAAAAAAGGAGCTTGCTGCTTAAAAATAGAATTATCTTATCTGAAAAGTCACAAAAATAACAATTACTCTCTGCATTGGTGCAGTCACTATGGACTCACATATCGCCTTCATAACATTGAATCCAGGATCCCTCTCCCATTCTTGTCCACAGAGAAGTCTCCCTCACAGAAGACACAAATTCTCTCTTCTATTGGATATCTTCATCTTTCACTTTTTAAAAATGCCCTTTCTGCCCCTTTTGTCTTTTTTTCCTTAAGTTTTTCTCCGTCATTTTTCTTTTTTTTCTTCACATTAATTACAGGGAGTTTTGGAATGTCCAAAAGCATTTTTTGTGAAGTGTTCCATATACTAGAGCAGCTCCTAAAGACATGCGGCCATGGTTGCTTTTTCTCATACTGCAAAATGGGACTGGAACTATTTCTTGAGGACATGACCCCTTAAATAAATTTATTTTCCTCTTCTTTAAACACACAATCCCACAGAAATCTAAATATTGGCTAACTGGCGTTTGTACCACTGGTATGTTTAAGTTTAAACTGGTTTTATTCATTCATATAGTAAAATAGAGTAACATGTGTGGGGCAATTGAGAGCTAAATGTCTCTAGAAAATAATTTAATCATCAATTCAAGCCAGGGTTGTTTGGTTTAAACCAAGTGGTTTAAAAAAAAAAACCATGCTGGTTTTTTTTCACCTGGTTTTTTTTATTCTTTTACCCAAAGGTTTTATTTTACACATTATTGAAAAATGCAAAATCCAAATTATGAAGAAGCTACAAGCAAAGCTGTAGAAAAATGATGAATTAATAAGTTTCTAAAAGGACAAAAAATTTTAATCAACTCAACTTTTCTTGTAAGCTGTAAATCTATATGGCAGAATAACTAATTATTCTAAAATTAGCTAGTTAGAAAAAACTAATCAGTTTTCTTTCTTTTTCTTTTTTAAGGCCTATATGTATTCTCAAAATGTATATATATATATAGCCATTATTTGGAAAACATATATATATATATATATATATATATATAGCCAGAAGGGCAGACTCGAGTTAAAAATGCACTTTTATTATTTAAATTGCTTGATTAGTTAAGATTTACTAAGGATTTCATCATTTCAGAAATTCTTTTTGTTATACATGCTATTAAATAATTGGCAATGTGCTTTTTATTTGCTTTGTGATTAGTGATTTTAACAAGCCTTTGTTTTTCTTGCATTCTTACATTGGGATTGGGTTTTTTGCATTATAATTTTATTCTTTTACCAGCTAGGTTGGCACAGTTCAAACCAATTAGTTTTTCAGAACAAATCTAATATGATATTTTCTCATTTTTGTAATTTAAGTGTTTCAAATTATTGGATGAAAGTAATTTCTATTTTTATGTCTTATCTCAACAGTCACCATAAGACATAGTGAGTCTAGTCAAGGTCATGTTAGTATACATTAGAGATGAGTTCAAGCTCGGTTTTCGGGGCCCGGGCCCGCCCGAGCCCGACGATTTTAAGTCCGAGCCCGCCCGAGCCCGAAAGATTTTTTTTGTCACCAGAGCCCGAGCCCGCCCGAGCCCGCCCGATCCCGATACCAAAAATGAACAAAATAAAATTGTATTGTATTTAAAAATTGTTTCAAAAGTAATATCTCTTTTCTAAAAACTTCTTACATAGATATGATTTTTAAATGAAAATTTAAATTCATTCTTATCAAAATTCGTATAAAATAAAAATATACTTCATATGTAAAAGTATTCTCATATTCTTTCCTCCTTTAACAAGCAAATTTGATGGAAACGTTTTTGTTTAATGAATCAATGCATGAAATTTGCAGAAATTACTATTTGTAAGCTAGCGAATCGAACAACGTTTTTCAATTTTCTGTAAAAAGTGTACATATTTCATTATAATGGATTCTTTTCTCATAACAATCTTCCATAATTGACAGATACCTGAAAATCAACGTAAATTAAAAAAGTGACATTGTTATTTTAAAGGTCCTATGTTTTTATAGAAAAAGAGGAAACACTGATCATTTGCTTTCTATTGGAATAACATGGTAATAAAATTTACTTACGGAGAAAAGTGACTTCGAGAAGGAACAACGTCCTCAGCATTAGCAGAATTCATATTCATGATGACAAATGCATATAATAATAATCACTAAAGTTATTTTCATAAGAGAAACGGCTATGTTTCATGCAGAACCGAATATTAAATAAATTTTAAAACCTCCACTAATGAGCTAATTCTCGTCTACCAAAAACAGAAGAAAATATTACCTTTGTGTTATGTAACTAAATAATAAATAAATAAACAATCCCATTAAAAATTATATTCTGCAAACGAAAAGCCAACAAAGATTAAATTTATTGTTGTGTTTGAATGATTGGCGCCATATAAATAGATGGCGCCAATCGGAGGAAGTTCCGCAGACATAAATCTGTAATTATCACAAATTTAATTTGAAACAGCAATGAAATACTAAAATAAATAAACAAGCATTCAGTTCTCCCGTCATTTTGATAAAAAAGAATTAAAATGAGTTGAAAAGGAATAAGTAAGCAATTTTAAGTGGAAAAAGTTATTTCAATCTTTTCTACACATGAGTAAATAAAATTTTCTGGCTTTAGAAAAAATGAGCCCGGGCCCGCCTGAGCCCGAAGTCTAAAATAAAAATAGAGCCCGAGCCCGTGTCGGGCCCGGGCTCGGGCTCGGGCTGAGCCCGTCTCATCTCTAGTATACATGTAGAATGCATATTTCATGCACTGATGAACATATCTGAAACTCTACAGAAAAAACTTAAATCATGTAAATTTAGCAAAAATAAAATAGATGAAAAATATGCAATATTTAGATTTAAAAAATATTTTCCTTTGAGAAACGCAGATGTACAGATAATGACATAAATGATCTTTAAAGTTTCAGTCAAGCTCTAAAAGAAATTTTTCTTGATTGGAGGGATTATTTTTTAAGAATTAAAAAAAAAAAAAAACTCAAGATATGAAGTCGAATAAGAAGACATTGAAAAATTAGGCACTAGTAAAGCACCTGTTTACATTTAACTAAAATATGCAAAAGATATATTGAAATCTTCTATTGCATAACCAAACCCATTACTTAGATCAGTTAAGAAAATTGGCAGAAAGGGGGGAGGGGGGGGGGGGCAAGACAAGATTTGCTTGAGACGTAATAGAAAAAAAGTCCCATAAAAATGCCTAAAAAAATGCAATTTTTAGTTTAGACGTTTAAAAATACTAAGTGTTATAATAGAGCATGAAGTCTGATGGCTGTTTAAATTCTTTGGTAGATGACAGCATTTATAAAGCTACTGTATATTTTAACATCAATGTTTTTCAATAGTCTAAAAAGCTGTTAAATAGATATTTTGTTTATTTAACAGTCATCTTTTTTTTTTTTTTTTTTTACTGGTAGTTTTAGAAAACACAATGCTTGAAGTGTGTAAAGACTCTACTGCTAAATTCAAATCCTTCCAAAAATTCTTTATAAAAAGCTTTATTTTTCAATAAAAGATAATTAATTCATGCAGTCTTCTAACAAAAAAAATCAGACATCACATATAACAAGTATTTCAAATTAATTATTTTGAATAACCATTTGAAAATAATATATATGAAGTTTTATATATGAATCTATATCATATATTTATTTATAGTGCTAATAATCAAAAGATTGTTCATTAAGATTTTCAAGGTATCAATGTTTCATTATGTAGCACATTTTATTTATGAAATATAAGACACAGCTTTTTCTAAAAATGTTTAGATTTTAAAGAATTTCAATTTTCTACATAATTGATTGTATATTAAATAATTATATTGATTAGAATTACTTTTAAATCAAATTATTACTTATATATTCAAAAATATTTATTTTTGTTCATAAATATGCATGTATATGTAACAGAAAAACATATTAAAAAAAACCCGGTTTAAACCAAAAAAAACCTGGTTTAAACCAAAAAAACCTGGTTTAAACCAAAAAAACCATGGTTTTTGGTTTTTTTAAAAAAAACCCAGTTTTTTACCAACCCTGATTCAAGCCAATATATGATTAGTATTTTTTAAAAATCTGACAACACATATCTGAAAAACTTTGGATGTCTCAGATAACGTTGTTTTAACACTTTTATCTAGTAGCCGATATTTAGACCTTCTCTTATATATTGTTAGATATTTATTAATGTTTACCTGTAATGTGGGTATTAATCTTTCAGGTTGCATTCCCCAAGATTTTGAATAAAGATCAAACTAAAAAAGTTATAGAAATCTTAGAAATGATAAAAATACATTCATGAAGTTCAGTATAAATTAAACAGTTAATGTTTTTCAACAAAATTAAGAATGATTAATAAGATTTTAAAACATAAAATAAATATACTAGAAAAAATGTAACAAAAATAACTATTTTACAAAATAACCAATATATTTTAGAATTGATGGATTTTATCGAAATTGTTTATACATATAAATACGAGAGTACCTCTTTAACACATCTATGTCCATGCTTATTTAGAAATTTCCGAAACAGCACACCAGGAGGTCCAGTATCTTGGTTAATTAATGTGTAAGCAGACTGAAACAAACAGAAAAATGATTCAAGGTACAACAATAATCAATAAAAGAAAAGGGTAGATTTCTGTCAATTAATTCCATTAAAATAAAAAATTATCTTTTTCAAATAATTAAATATTGTTTCACTGTACTATAATATATAATATGATCTTTGTGTTTATATAACTTTTAAACCTGAAAAACAATAGAATATCATATTAATAGCTTTTCAAAGTGTATATGTTCTTTTTATCTGCTAATCCTTTTTCCAAATCAAAATTTGAAAAAAAGCCCATACCCAGCCCAGGCTGAAGGAATGGCTCTAAATTTTCTAACAGGCCGGGCAAGCAAAAACATTGAATGGGCCAAGAAAAAATTTAGCAGGCCTATTGGCCTGTTATAAATATTTAAGTAAAAACGATAAAATATGGGCTATTTTCAATGGATAGGGCTTTAACGAGAATAAGTATAAATGTACGTCATAAATCAATACTAGTTTGACATTAATACAGAAATATAATTTGTAGAGTAATGTACAGTGTAGAGATCGGCATCGGACAGTTACATTGTGTCTAATCCGGGCTTAATATTTTTTTGGCATATTCGTGCCAGTCCAAGATGAGGCTTGCATTGTTTTTTACATATAGTTGAGCTGGACTGGAACTAGACTTAATTGTTCTCAAGATGTGTAAGGCAAACAACATGATTTGAAAAAGTATTAATAGTAACAAAGAACTTTTGTTAACCCTTTCCGGCACACTGTGCCCGGTCTGGGATACCTAACTTTAATTCCAAACTTGCAAATGGCACCAGTAAAATTTTACTAAGATTTTGCTTTTGCAGTAAAAGCTTAAATTAAGGATTTCAAAATATCTAAAAAATTCGTTTGTGAATTCCGGTGTCAGTCGATAATTTCTCAATTTATTGCAGATTTTGCCCGTGCCGGAAAGGGTTAAAGTAATCTTTGGAAATATACTTCTTGGTACTTTTTAAATTAACTTCTCAACAATGCAATAGTTTAACAAATTTTCTGACTAATTTTTAACTATAAAGGTATAAATTTGACAAGCCTAACTACTGAAGGGATTTGGAATTGAGTAGCATTTTCCATTTTTGGTATATAAGATACTTGTATATACATGTTAAGATATAAAAGATTCTTGTCACATGGTTGTTCTTCCCATGCTATCGTTTCCGGAAATTTGATTCGAAAGGCTAAATTTGACAGTATTTTCTTAAATTGCTAGGATCAAAAAATGGATAATGCCATTCTATTACATAATTCCTGAATAAAAACACCTGCTAATCTTATGTGTTTCCAAAAAACTGAATTCAGAAATGTATCAGAAAGTAGCGCCTTTGGATTTATAAAAATTTTTAATAAAATGATAGAAAATCTTTTCATAAATCTTTTTTTTTTATTACACACCTTCAAAAGTTATGATGTTTTTAACTTTCTTGTTTTTTCTTTTATTCTAAGCCATATTAATTTTTCAATAAGTCTTTATTTGAATGTTAAAAGTCTAAGAATCTAAGTAATCATCAATGTTGCTATTGTGCATTTTCAGTAAAATATACTGCAAAATCATCCCATAGTTATGTATGCAGTATTCTTTAAAGAATACTGCATACATAACATATATGATAAAAATCTGAATTTTTTCGAAATCGTAGAAATTGTATTGGATCTGATAGGGCTGGACTCGGGCCAAAGTAATATTCCTTCGGGCTGGGCCAGGCCTAGAAATTAAATCTTGTGCAGACTACTAATTTGAATATATGCATAAGAAGTGTATCTATCTTTGTGTAAACTATCTTTTGCAATGATAAAATAAAGCAGAGAAAGAAGTGAAATTTTCTTTTTTTATGAATCAAATTAGGTGAAAAACTTGGCTTAATATTTGAGAAAATATTTAAGAAATAAACCAGTTTAAATTTAAAATAACAATAAAAGTGGTATTTTCTACATCATTGATTATGATAGTATAAAAATAAGATGGCATCTAAAAAAGAAAGCATTTGTATTTTATTTAAGTTTTATTTATTTTTAAACAAAGTATTAAGGATTGTAGAAAAAAATTCAGATTTTGTTTTTGACAATGATATATACATATTTTTTTCCTGAGTATATTGATTATATCATTTTTGCAAATTTTTAAATTATCATTTATTTATAGTTAAAAACATAGTACTTGTACTTAATCTAAAAATAAATAGAATAGCGATGACAGGATTGAAAAAGAAACATATACCTCAGGAGAAGCTGATGAAAAATTATCACCATGATGCAGTGCAATTGTTCTAGCCAGTTCCTAAAGTAAATTTTAATATTAAATTTTTCATTTAAAAATTTGAATACTACTTTAAATACATAAATAAATATGATGCAACAAAATAGAAATTAATATTTTATTAAAAAAATGTTTTAACTTATATAGTTAAATATATAATCAGCATCTAAATCTAAAATTAAAAGAAAATGAATGTAAAATATTTATTTAAAGATTAAAAATACCATTACAAATGCATCAAACTTACAAACAATCACTATTATTACAGGAAATTTTTTTTCAAAATCCTGATTTGTTTTAAATACCATACATTTTAGGATTTTTACAAAACTTTATTTCAGAATTTAAGTGAGATAGATGTTCAAAGTCAGTAATGAATGCATAACAATAATTAGCAAAAGGTATTATTCTGTTACACCAACATCATGGCAAAATGAATGCTAATGTGCAATTTATGCCTGACCATGCAAGGGATTTTTATTGCAAAACTGTGCTAAATATTGCGACTTCTTAGTTATTGAACATTTGTTTTTATTATTTAATCACAATACACAACCTATATTTTCTAGATTTTCTTTTGACCTACATTGCATGTATGAAAAATATGTGAAGTACAAAAAGAAAAAAATAATAAAACAAATAAATACTTGTAAACTTTCTGGTACATCTGCACTTTCTACATCAGAGCAAGATGACAATAAAGTAGCAAAGTCACAATAAAGTTCAGAATCCCATTCTATTAAAGAGAAACACAAAGAACAACAGTAAAATAAACAAATGAGTAAAAGATCAGAATGTTTATCTTACAGTGGCATTTTTATTATTAATTTGAAAAAGGTTAGATTTACTTGCGAACAGAGCTTGAGAGTTTTAAAAAATGTATAAGACTTCAAATATAAAATTCTTTTAAAGCACAGTTTGGCTAGGAACATAGAATCTGTAAATCATCAGAATGACTACTGATTTTAACCCTTTGACTATATCATTGTTGAAAATTAAGGTAATTTCAATGATTTCAACAATTGTACCAATTGTACCAATTTCATCCATACAATACTGTCGTTAAGGGATTAATATTGACTATATGGTGTATTTCAAGCAATAACAGTTGATACAATGCAAGTAAAGGTTTAAACAGGTCTAAAATCATGTATATGTAATGACACAAAATCTCTTTAACTTAATTAGCAGACAAAAACATATGAAAATGACAGTGACATTGTTAAATAAAATGGAGAGATTAAATAAAACAGGAATTAATACAATTTTCCTTACCAAATGAATTCAGAGAAATATATGCAAAAAAGTGAGTGAAATATAACATGACAAATTTAAATTAATAAAAGAACATCTGTAGTATAATGTATTGGAAATAGTTAAGAACACATATAGAGTCTGAAAATTTGGATGGGTATAGACAAAGACAGGTCCAAATGCATCTGAGGTACAGATTTTTTATTTTATAATAGTTAGGTAAGATATTAAATAAAAATAACAGAATGGGGGAATCAAAATTACCTTTTGATTCTGACAATATCTTTATTTTTGAAAAATATTAATTACTTTTAAAAAATATATATTTCTCAGAGGACAATTCAAATTTATTTTCGTCTTTTTCCCTTTTCTTCAGTTTTAATATCCAGTTTTTAAAGACGCAAAATACGAAAAAACAAATGCTTATTCTTGATGTTTTCCTGATTTTAATGAAATCTTTGATTTTAAAAATATATTTTGCATTGTTTCACAGATTGACCAGAGATTTTTTTTTTCCACAATGTCTTTGAAAGATATAATTTCCAATATTAACTATGCTTTAGAACATTTTCAATGTTTTGATTCTGCAAATATCCAAGAAAATTTTTTAGATTTTTAACAATGATTAATTATGCATTGGAAGATATAATTTCACATCACGGTTCATACAGAATAGGGAAGAAAAAATCCAAGGAGTACATAAAAAATCCAAGAAGTCAAAAAAATTTTAAGGACTTGTCATTTTTGTTGTTATTTATGTGGCATGCACTTGCACAGCCCCAATTCCACAGGGATTCTATCCGTGATCTTCAGACGAGATAAGCGATTTATCTGCGATATTTTAGCAAAATCAGCGATTTATTGAGATCTTTTGTCGAAATTGATGGTTTTTCTGCGATCTTTTGACGGAATCGGTGGATTCTTTTATTTATTTTTTCTTTTCTTTTTTTTATGAAATTGATGATTTTTAGACAAAATTAGCATTTTTACACGATCTTTTCTCGAAAACGGCATTTTATCCCCGCGATCTTTTGACGAAATCGGCATTTTTTCCATGCTCTTTTGATGAAATTGACATTTTTTTTTTCAATGATCTTTTGACAAAATATTTGTAAGCGATCTTTTATCGAAAACGGCATTTTTTGTCCGCGATCTTTTAACGAAATAGACGCTATATCCGTAATCTTTAGACGAAATCGACGCTTTCCCGCAGTCTTCAGATGAAATTAGAGTTTTATCTGCAATATTTGGTGAAATTCCTGTTTTAACCGCGATCCACACAGGAAATTCGTGTTTTTCAGTGATCTTTTGACAAAGTTCGTTGACAAAAACTTTGACGAAATCGTCATTCTTCCAGGAAATATTGATGAAATGTGTGCTTTTTTGGCGATCTGTTTACGAAATTTCATTTCTCCGCGATTGTTTTTTCCGTGCACAAAACTGTACAAGTTGGCAACTATGCGAAACTGATCACCCAATATCAAATTTTCGGAAGAGGATGCCTTAAATTTTCGGACAAGAATCACCCCTGAATCCACTGTTATCAGCAAAATTGAGGATGGTGAATAGTATCATGAAGAAGAAATCAAAGTTGTATATCTAGCGGTGAAGGAATTAAAGAGTGTAATCACTTTTTGAAATTAGATGCTTAGATGTGTGTTTGGATTATTCTTTTCACTTTTCTTTTCCTTAAGTCCGTGAAAAGTAAATCACTTTGGTGGCTATTAGTATGATCCCAACCAATCACTGCTGTGCTTCTGATGAAAGGCGCGCATAAAGGGTTTACCGTGCATTTTACAATCATGATTTTTTTTTTTTTTTTTTTTGGGAGCAATATTGCTTGCATGTAAAACCACAGTACAATTTAAGGAGTTTCTAAGGAGTATTTTGTTTATCTAAGTAGTTCTAAGTACTACTTGGGAACGTTTTCATTTCTAAAGAGTTTATTCTAAGGAGTCTAAGGAGTCTGTATGAACTCTGCACATTTTTAAGACATAAGGTTTGGTGAACATTTTATATTCTTTAGGTTTTCTTATGAATTTTGATTTGAATTGAAAATTTAATTTATCTGCATGATAAAAATTAAATCGACAATCACAGTATTACTGGGACCTCTTAGTTTATTTGAATCTATTGTTACTTGCAAATACAGTGAAACTCAGATCTATTGTTCCCGTATCCATCGTTTTCTCGGATTGATTGTTTTATTTCTATGGTCCCTGCACAAATTATATTTAAACAATGTTAACGAAATCCATAAGCATCATTCTTCAAAAAGACGCTTTCCCGCATTCATTGTTGTAAAATTTTTCTCCCCATCAAAATGAAATTAGAATTCATGTGAATCCATATGACTTACATACTGTAATTACTTCTTTTATCTTAAAATGACTTAATTATGCTGTTTGTGTTAAAGATGGCGACAGTAATGCAGACAAATAGTGGTTGTATATAGCAGAGGATGGAATTATGTTTCCATTGATTAAGATATTGTGGCATACGGTGTCCTAAACATTGGAGAAATGTGTGATAATGCAAACACTGAAAATAATGGTAAAGCAGCAGAGGATAACATTTATACCGATAAGATGAGCCACCAGTGCCAAGTCTGTCAGATGCAGTTACAGAATTTGAAACTGTATAAATTTATATATATGCATATGAAACTGCAGAAAATGGCCTAAAAAATGTTGTATACCTTAAAAATTTATTTTTGATTTAAAAAAAATGAACAAAAAACTAGGCAAAATCATTGATTTTTTAAAATAAACATCAATTTTCTGTAATATCGATTTATTTAATTTACAGTTTAGTCAACAACAAATTAACATTTATTAGCATACTGTATACATTCTATGCATTAGTATTGTGTGTTTTCAAGTTTTTGAAGTTAATCTGCATTCATCGTTTTTTTCCCTGCACCCTTTGAAAAACAATGAATCAAGGTTCTACTGTATGAAATCCCACAAAGGTATGCTGATAAAAGCAATGGGGTCCCCAACTCTAGGTTCGTTTGGATAGATTTTGTTAAAAATATAAAATCATACAAATTCAGGTTTTGTCTTTAAAAGAGCATGTGTAGCATGCCCAGTGTACACAGCCGGAGACAGTAAGTTCACATAGATAGGTTTTCATTGTAAAATATGAAATCATACAAATTCAACAATTCATGCTTTCGGAAGCAGTGGGGGTCTCTAACATTTGGTTCATTTGAAAAGATTTTCATCTGAAATCCTTCAACACTGATTTTAGGTATACAGTAGACTCCCTTAAATCCGCACAGCTTGGGACCAGGGGTTTTGCAGATTTTAGAATTTTGCGGATTTCTGGTCATTGCTTTGTTTACATTTTTAAAATAATAATTTAAATGTAATTAACAATGAAATTGAAACTATAATGAATACTTGTAATATAATAAAATATTAAAATATGTAATAAACAAATATAATAAAAATTTAGCTAATTTTTAACATGATTAAAATATTAAAAGCAAAGGTCAAGTTAATAATCAATAATGTAGGTATGATACAATATTTATAAAAAAGATAAGATACATTTTTCATATGATATTTGGTTTCATATGATACATTACTAATTCACATTAAAATCATAATATAAGAAAGATTTATTTCAGGTCTAACCAAACTTAATAACCAAAAAAGTTTGGTTAATGCATAAATATCTTTGGTAAAAAAATTGTGATTACCAGTGATATGAGCAATATCTTATTTTTTTCAAAAATAAATTTATTCTTTCTTCATAAAAACACATGAATTGAGTAACGTTAATGAAATTACAAATTAAAATACATATGGAATTTATATAAAAATAAAAAAATTGGTTGCCTGTAAAGTCGGTATACGGGCGAAAGTTTTACGTGACAACGACTTTGAGTTGTAAAATAATTTTAATGTGAATATTCATTCGTATAGTAGGAAGAAGGATGAAATAATAGTAACAATTTAAAACATTTATTTATACAAAGAATTATATTTAAAACATTAATTTATACAAAGAATCTCGCACTGAATTTCATATTAACAAAATTTTATTTTTACCTTTACACATACATACGTATTTATATACAAATATACATACAATAACTTGCAATACACTGTGTTTGTTAAACACATTTTACTTCATGTTTATTGATGTCAAATGTTGAATTTTGTAAACAGCATATTAAAGAATTTTTCAATGAGCAGAATATAACTAAAGTAAAATGGCTTTCACTAATCACATATCATTAGTTTTCCATAATATACCACCGAATTACGAAATAAACTACACTTATTTTCTTTGTACTTTATACTAATAACTAATACATAACGAATTTCGTCTTAGTTTGATACTATCTAAAATTCCTATTAAGCACCGCCCCTTCCTTGCAGCGAATTCACATTCACGTTCAGAAAATGGTCCCACAAGTGACCGGAAAAAGTTAAGAGAAAAGTGAGCGCGTATCGTGAGCGGAGCGTAACGTAACGTAACGCAGTTTCTTGAAGTGTCTCCCGGCAAACCAATTTACAAGACGTTGTCACGTCAAAAAGTCAAATTTTGTACCTATATCTGAACTAAATGTTTCATTGTTTACATCCGTAAATTATGTGCGGATTTTAGAGAGTTGTGGATTTTAGGAGTGCGGATTTGAGGGAGTCTACTGTATATAAGGTTATTAGGATGGGCTAGGCAATGCCAGATTAGCTAACAAAGAATAAATAGAGAAATAAAGTAGAAGAAATTAAAAAAAAATAGTCTTAAGAAAATAAACAAAGGTAAATTATTAGCAATCAAGTCATATCCCATTTCATTTATTTTAAATCAAACTACTAATAATGCTTAATATAGTATTTATTGCTTCATATGAATGCAATTAATACTTCTTCTCAGCATATAATGATACACATAAACTTGAATTAAATCATTAATTTAAATTTAGCGTTGTTATAAAGAAGTTTTTAGAATACTTTACTTAGTATATCAATGGCAGTTTTGATGCATTAACTTATATAGCATCCATATTATATTCATTTCAATTCAAATGCCATAAACAATGGAAATAAATAGATTACATTAATTCAGTCTTATTAAATAAACTATTTTAAATATTATTAAAATTTGTAGTATAACTTTGAAAAAAAGGTATGGGTATGTGTAGAGAACATAATTTTTTAATTAATCATAGTTTAACAAATATTTTGACTTTGTAAGCAGATTATTAATTTTTAATAGCAACTATCAATGTTCCTTTTTTTTTTTTTGCTTATTTGTGTACAACTGTGTACATATGACATTTAGAGTTTTATAATTGACATTTACATTGTAAAAGAATCAATATTTTTAAAGCAAATACTTGATTTTAATATTTTTTATTGCTCATTTTTGTAACAAAACCTTGGTACATTCTTGAAAAATTCTCGATACTAAGAAAAGTGAACAATCTGGTTATACAAATAATACCATAGCTGAAATTAATTGCACATGAAAGCTAGAAGTGATGTTTAATCCAGGAGATTTGGTAAAGTATAGGAAGTTATTTATCAAACTATATGATACAATGAATTACAGCATTTAGTTTTTTTAAATAATGGACTCAATTAGAGACACAAAAACAAGAAGATTTTACAAATATTCTACTATATCACCAGAGCTGCATCAAATAAGGTTTTCCAACACCGCATGTCATTAAAGAAAGAAACTTCATGGGTGCTGGTAACTATTAACCCCCTGACTGCTGAGCAAAAGGACAAAACTGTAATGTTGTTTTCTCTAATTTTTTTTATGCCCCCCCCCCCCAAAAAAAAAAGTTTTTTCAAACATATATATATATAACCTCTAAAGTATTAATGACATTTTAATTTCTTAAAATTGGATTATATCTGTAGTATATTATTTGAAATAATGATACTATAGTAGTGAAATTTGCTGCATCTGTCTGTGGCAGTGAGAAGGACTACTTACTGACATATCAGAGAATGTCAAGGAACAGAAATATATTAGGTATCAAATTGAGTTGCAACATTACAAAGTGCCATAAAAAAAAAAAAAAAAAAAAAAAAAAAAAAACAAGACAAAAAAACTGTATTACAAATTGTGTACATAAAGACATATTAATAACTGCATTATCACTTATTTATTTTAAAAATAATTGTTTTCTGGTATAAATAAATATTAAAAACAAATCTTCAAGACATATAATTAAAAGCTATCTCTTAGAAAAAACTTTTAAAAAAACTGAAATATAAATTAATTTACCTTTTTTCTCTTTTGACAAAGTTGTCATCAACATCATGTTATAAAATGAAGATAAAAAGGTAGCCATTCCATGCACAGAAAATGACTAAGGAAAAAGAAAAAAAGGGGGGGGGGGTAACAGACAAGTCAAATTTAATGCATAATGATAATAATAGTAATAAAAAATATATTAAGAGTGGAAAATGCATTTGTTAAATTGAAAAACATATAATGGATGTTTAATTGACACTAATGTATGGATAATTGTACAGTTACATCAATTAATTCTATTAATATAATTTAATTAATTTACATGATTAAAATGTACCTAACTTTTATTAAATTGAAGACCTATAATACTATTCTAAGAGTATAGGGTAAATATATTAATTATCTATTTTTAAATCTTAAATAATCTTATATTAAGATATTGAGTTTAGCTTAGCATAGTCAAATTGAATGATTTTGTTTTAAATCTTAATAGGGTAAACTATGGTGTATGATTTATTTTTTCTGTTATCACATTACTCTGTTTTTAATTAATTAATTAATTTATTATTATCATGTTGACAAAAATTATTTTCATTTTTTTCCCTTTTCATTTTTTTATCCAATTTAGTAATTTTGATGTATCTTGTTTTTGATGTTTTTTCTTCATTTAATTTTAGTTTTATGTGTGTTGGCAGCCCCAAATTTGTATTATTTTGCTTTTTCGTGGCAAATACGAAGATGAAACCACACACTTCATTTGTAGTTCCAAAGTATTTGGGGCCCGAAGATTCTGCTTTGGTTCTACAAATTCCATTTGTATTCATTTTAATTATTTTTTCCCTCCATGTTCAATTGGTATAAGTTATTAAATACAATGGTCGTATATTGTAATATAATTCATGGTTATATATATATATATATATATATATATATATATATACAAGCATAGTACAAATTTGTTTCATAGAAAATTTAAATACATTGTATACATGTCTAACATATTATTATATAATATATATATATATTTCTAATACCTGACTGCTGAAACTTATCTGACTAAGAATGCCATCCCATGCTTTCTGCGCAGTAGTATATGTCTTCAAAGGGACTTTATAATGAGCTAGCTTTTTCTGTAGCTTAGCAATGTCTTTTGGCACAGAAAAGGATATCTATATTAAATGACAAAAGGGATGTTGATACAATTCAGCCTGAATAAAATTAAGGAAGCAAACCTATTCAAAGAAAATAAATAAGTAAAGGAAAATAAGTACCAGTGGAATGAAAAACAATCCTATAATTTTCTTTGTCTTTGAGGCATAGCCATATTTCTTTATTCCAGCTTTGTGAATATCTTCTGTAATAACAGATCGTCCAAATAGGGCAATTTCAAAAGATTTTTGAACAGCTGTAATTTCTTTGTCATTTGATCTGAAAAGAGTCTGAAAAAAAGTTAAATATTTAAAATCCCTTTTTTTTTTTTTTTTTTTTTATTTGAAGAATTAGTTATAGAAAAAGATAAATTAATATGCAGTAAACACTTTAAAATTCAAATCCAAGAACAGCCTTAATATTTAAATTACTGAAACACACACATTTTACAAAAAAAAAAAAACAAACAAAATAAAAGAAACACTAATAATTTTTACCTTTAAAAATATATCCTTTTATACAATTCAATATGACAAAAATTCATTCAAGTATTACTGAAGCATAGAGGGTTCCAAACAATAAACACATTAATTAATAACCGTAATATTACAAAAATAATCGTTGCTAAAAGAATAATAAAACTTCGTAAAAAAACTACACAACATAGAGTTGGGTATAGATATACATGCTAGAAAAACATACATGGATATAGCATGAAAGTTCAGAGAGATATAAAGGCTAAAAGTATCAAAACGTGCTATTTTGTATAATTTTTAAAAAATCCTATCCAAATCTGTTGACTAAAAATTAATGCCACATTGCACAGTGATATCATTAAAAGTTGTTATCTAAGCTTTAAAAGTTGATGGTGAATATAGTACACCACCTGTGTCTTTATATATTGTCCAAACTGCCCATGCCTTTAAAGGTTACTATCTCGTAATTACAGATATATTTTTTAAAAAATCATTATAAAAAATTCTTTCATACTTCCATGATAAGTATCTTGTGTACAGGAAAAATGAGATTTTCTCAAAAACTATGTGACCTAGGGTAATGGTTTTTCTGCAAAGTTTAAATAAACTTCTACTAACTCTGACTTTTCCACAATTTTAGTATCAGTTGATTTCAAACTAGAGGAGGGAAGGGAGTGGAAACATATCGTTACATAACATTTTTGATGATATTTCAGAAAAAATAATACCTAAAATTAAAACAGATGCATTTTTGAGTTCAGCATTAAGAGAGCTTTTACATGATATATATATATATATATATATATATATATAAAGAAATTTTTATTTTCAAGTAACTTAATTATCCACTTCATTCTTCCTAAATATATTTGTGAATGGTTAATTATCTATAAATACACTATATGGCCATTGATTATTGGACACTTGCGATTTTAGACATTTTGTTAAATATCTAGAAAAATACATGAGGAATCATCTCGAAACTCTTAGTGTATAAATATAATAGTATAAGTCAAACATCTCCGTGAAGATTTTTTCTCAAAACTCCATAGGGGACCGTCAACAAATTAAAAAAGAATGAATATCTTTTGAATAACCCTGTCAAAACTAATGTAGCAAAAGCGCTCAAACTCTAGATTATGATTGAATGCCTTATTGTAATACGCCTTGTTCATTTTTATGCAAATAGCATGCATACTCCCAGAGTAATTATGGTTTTTATAAAAATGGTCCCAAATTTTTCCAAGTTTTTTCCTTATATAAAATAATATTTTTTTCAGAAAATATGACAAACAACATTGCACACAGTACCCTGTAATCAGAATTAAAAATTAATGAAAATTGTACACAAAATGAGTTGGTTTACTAAATAATTTTTTACTGCGCATGCGTCAACGATATCAAAATTTCATTTGCATATTATGTTAGCTAAATGTATAGAGCAACTTTTGTGAAAGTCACAAAATCATAACTTGAAAATTCTAAAAATAATCGTCAATTGAATAAGTTGAAAATCCGTTATTCTCAAAACGAAGCAAAAACAAGAGGGGTTGTATCCATATATTCATTGATTAGTGTCAATATTGAAAACACAATACGGGATGTACTACTACATTTGGATAAAATCCCTCATTTTTTTGCTTCATTTTGGAAACAACAGATTTTGTTCTTTTTCTATAGACGATTACTTTCAGAATTTTCAAGCTATGATTTTGAGACTTTTACAAAAGTTGCTCTATATATTTAGCTAACATAATATGCAAATGAAATTTTGATATCTTTGACGCATGCGCAGTAAAAAATTATTTAGTAAACCTACTCATTTTTCATACAATTTTTATTATTTTTTAATTCTGATTACAGGGTACTATGTGCAATGTTGTTTGTTTCTAGATATTTAGTAAAATGTCTAAAATCGCAAGTGTCCAATAATCAATGGCCATATAGTGTATGTGGGTCAGTAGTTTTTATTATTTCTGCCAAATTTGTACTTTCTATGTTTTATAGTTTATGAGAAAAACAGTGGTTGTGTCAGATGGGCAGACATATACATAAATGATCGTATAATGGTTCCATTTTTACTTTTTAAGTGCGAAACCCTTAAAACAAAGAAACAAGACCATTAAATTGAAACAGAAATCTATATCAATTATTACATTCATTCAAAGATGCTCATAAACACTAATTGATTTAATTTGTTTTTATGCAATGAAGAAAATCTCCAATATTACAGATTGTTCCAACCTGCTCTTTGCTATTGCTCGCCAACAATTAAATAAAGAAAACTGAACTTCTGATTGATATCTGTAAAGCATAATAATAATAAAGACAGAGGGAGAGAATATGGTATAAATTTGTTTAATAGATGAAGGAAACATTATATAATTCCAGATCTTTGAATAATAAAAGCAAAAATTAAATTTACACATGATTAATTATTTAATATTGTTCTTAATACTATTTCCATGGAAACTAAACCTATACTTCATCCAAGGTCTGAAAAAACATTTCTTATGCTGAAATTGAATCTTGATCAACCTGGACCAAAAATAAAACAAGAAAAAAAAATATATATATAATAAAATAAAAGAAAGAAAAAAGAATTTAAAACTAGAAATGCCAAACTCTAATTAATAATTTATTATTATATACAAAAATAAATAAACAAGTTGAATGTAGATTCTGTCGTTGCAGAATTCAGTTTCGCATCTGATTAGAAAAAAAAAATCAATAGGGTCTTTTAGAAGGGCGACCTCGTTTAGAATGCAATGAACTAACTTCATTTTTCTTGTGTTTATCAATATAATAGCAAACAGAACGGCGTGAAATACCCAATTGATTAGCAATTTCTCTCTGAGTCATTAGAATTGCGGAATAATAAAGAGATACAATTTGACGTGCTACTTCTTCATTGACTAGATTCATCAAAAACGGATTTTTTCTTTACTTTAAACGCTTTTTTATAGACGCTGAGAAAAAGGAAATGCATTTTAACAATAAAATGAGTGGAATCCCGTCGAATTCGACGAATGAAATATTTAAAAGACCCGATCGATTTGGTTTTAAAAAAAGCAAAAGTAATTACATTATCGAATCAATATATAATAAATATATTTACAAACTTAATATCAAGTTTGCCAGTTACAATTTTGCATGCAAATATTCGCACATCTTCAGTTAAAATTGTAATCTGAGTGCCGGCGAAATCCAGAAATTTTATTTTATATGCACTCACAGAAAAATAATTTTATTAAAAGAAAAAAAAAAAAAAAAAAACTAATTTCATTTTTACTGTGACATTTTCATTAACTGAAGTCATCTGAAAGTAAAATCTCAATCTCAGTGTACATAATGAAAAGAAATACTGAAATGTAATATTATTATGAGTAAAAATGCGATGTTTTAAATAGTGACGTCATTTTCTCTTCAAATGTTTTTTAAAAGTTACTGTTATTAGTAATATGAAAAAGGCATCAGTAATAATATTGCAATTCCCATTTATCTGGTTGTTGAATGACATCATTTTCCTCATTTGAAAATTTTCTTTAGACATTAATTTTTATCAAATTATTTTCTGTTATTTTATTTACATTATTATTATTATTTCTCAGTAAATATATTTTTTACCTCAATTAGTGCATAATTATACGCAATTATTTTATTGTGGTTAAATTTTACGAAAACAATTGACTTTTTTCTTTTAAATGCAAGGACATGTTCACTGATGAAATAAAGCTTCTGACTCATGAAAAGTGATAATGGAAAATAAATTTTTATTATCGAGAGAAAAGCTAAACTGAGTTACCTCCATATTTAAGAAATATCGTAAAAAGCATTTAAAATTAAAAATAAAATATAAAAATGGAAATAAATTAAAAAATAGCTAAAATGGGCACAACTACAAATAAATAGCTTTTATTTAAAAAAATAATTATCAAAATCAGTTGAGTAGAAAATTTAGGGCTGACGACACAATATTTTTTAGCTTGTCTGAAAGAAATAGCATCGGAGGCTAATAAAATAGCTTACTTATTAAATGCTTTAAAAAGTAGCTATAAGATTGGCAGCCTTATCTACATTTAACAGATTCTAATTTTACTTTAGACAAATACAAATGAAGTAAATATCCATCCTAAGCATACAATTGGTGCCTAAACTTGTATGAAATTGATCTACAATCTAGATAATATTTTTTCAGTGATTCTGCAGGATAACAAGTCCATTATAAAGATAAGCAATAAAGCTGCTACCTTTTACTGCCCCATCGATTAAGAAAAATCTCTTTAAGAGTGGATCAGTAATTTAGTCAGTATAGAAGTTTCTCATTCTATCATAGTTTTTTCAATCCCTTACAATAGTTACAAAATTTTGATTAAAAAATGAAAAACTTTAGCTTTCAATCAACATTTTAAAAATTTGTTATTTAAATTATAATTTTGGCAGATTTATTTCACATCTACAAAATTACACATTTTTAAACGATAATAGTAATATAATTCTACTTTCATATATCTCCATGTTTATTTCACTGATGATGTCTAGATTGATGGTGTTTGTTAACAGAATGGTGCCATGCAAACAGAGAGCTTCTCAAATTATTTCAAAGAAAAATAAGTTAACACATAATTTCAAATTTACTGAAGTTTGCTTGCTAAATATAGCATTTTTGATTGCCTTTAATATATCATTTTACTGTATGTTAATGCAAAAAATTTGAAGCTTTGGTCCAAAAAATATTTATTTTCAGAAAAATGGAGATGCATTTTTTGTTTATTTAAATTAAAAAAAACTACATAAGCTACATACTTTAACTAATTATATCAAAATAAATGAATGCAAAAATAACACAAAACAAAGTACAACATCTAAAATTAGCCTTGAACTTATTAGTTTGTTTTATATCAATAAAAAGACAAGAATTTTGGTAAAGGGAAAAAAAAAAGAATAATAAAATAAAAGAAACCTGAGATGCTTTTCTACCATGAAATGTAGTTATTAGGCATAATAGTTAACAATATTAAAATAGGCAACGGGGTGGGGGGGGGGGGTATATTATAGAACTGTAATTTGAAGTATACTGACCAGGTTCTTTTTTAAAAAATGCATTCGCTAGAGCTGTAGGCTATGATCACTTAAGAAGATAAATGCTCTTTAAGAAAAATTATTTATTTGCAGTAAAACTTATAAATTTTAAAGGATTCATACAGAAAAGCTAGGGATGGTGCCTGAACGCATTATCAAGAAAACAGTCTTCACATGACTGCCTCGTGAAGCGAGAGGGAGGCAATTAATTCCTCACTGAAAAATTCACACATTGGCATCACACAATTGGCGACATTAAGCATATGAAAAATGACTGATATCATCTACGCAAAATTGTCTGTTACGCTTAAACAATAAAAGGATTTTGAATTTAATGGCAGGGCAACCAGAAAACAGCAGTCCTAAAAAATACGCCAAAAAGGAATCCGACTGCCAATTCGTACGTTAGGAGCATATTTTGGGAAAATGTTCTCAAGAGACATAACAAATTGCATGTACATTCAAAGACTATTATGAAACGAATAAGTTAGACTTAAAATTACGCAGAGAGGAAAATGAAATTTCACTAACCGCAAACACAGTCGATATTTATTCTTTTTTTATTTGTTTCCAGCAAGGGTGAAATACGCATCTTAATGAATTCTCTTTATCTGACAGCCGTTTTTCAGTAATAAGGCAGATGCTAGATGTTTTTCTTTCTTTTCTTTTGAACGGAAAGTTATTGTGGGATCGAAAATAAAACGTTAAGATAAAATAGATATTTAATTAAAGATTAGTTTTAACTGTAATTTAGAAAAATGTAAGATTTAAGAAAACTATATGTGATTCTACATCACAGGGGGAAACACTGACTATGTAAAAACAAAGAATTACAAAATTATTCATTGAAAATATAGTATTTATTTCACATGTTAGTAACTGCATAAAGACTTACATCAACTAGGTTGAGTGTAATCTGTCTGTGAGTAACGGGTAAGACATGGAAAAAATAAGGACAAAATTCCTCTATCGATGCCTCTCTGACAATGCGATTTCTCTAAAAAATAAAAGAAACAAACATTCATATTTAATTTAAATTTTTTTTTTAATAAGGCAAAGTTAAAAATAATTATATAAACAAACCAACAACAAGATTTATTAGCTATAAAAACAAAGCTAGAGAATCTCCAGCAAAGAAATTACTACAATTAAACAAACTATTGCGATTGCATTTTAACAAAAAAATACTTACACATTTTAATATCATTAGACTTTTGTTCTAATAAAATACTGAAGAGTTTCTTTTTAAATTCTAGATGTGTCAATTTTGACTATCTTACAGCTGGTAGTCTGAAGCAAGATACTTTTCTTAAACAAGATTGTATTGTATTTAAGCAGAAGTGATTATAATCACTGTAAAAACAGTTTTAAGTACTAAATTTGTTTAAGTGGGAGTGGGGGGGGGGGGGGGGTAATTAAAAAAAAAAAACAGCATAAAGATATCAACTCAGGGGATTTTGAATCTATTTTTGCTAGCTGTTTCTATCTACAGTAAAGCATCGTTTATACGACGATCACTTATACGACGTTTACATTTATACGATGTTTTAATGTGGTCCCGATTCATTCCTATTCATTTTAATGTAAAAATATATCTTTTATACGACGCCCAAAATCGTTTATACGTCGATTTTTCAATTTTGTATAGGTTTTTTTTGCTTATTTTTCTTGTATATTTTATGAACGAACGGAATTTGTCAGCTATGAATGACACCAAAGAGCGTGATTACATACAAAATGTGGGCTGGGGTTCGAAGTTCGATCAGTCTGAAAAATCAGCTTACTTGTAACAGATTACACTGTGGGAGGAATCATTCTTTTTTTCAGGGAGGGTCAGCTTTCCCGACCTGTTTTCAGTTGCAAACAGACTATCCTTCTAACTGTTATCAGTATTGGCGACTTTTAGTTGGCCACGCAGGGTTTTTGATCGTTGACTTTAAATGGAAAGGAAATAATGTACTGCAAATGAGGAACCTTTCGGTGAAACATATATAAAGGTACGCATATTTAAATTGCTTGCTAATTCCCCCCTCCCCCGTTTTTTGGTTATTTGTTTATTTTGGTTTGTTTAATTTACAAATTCATGCAAATCATCACGTTAAACATTAAAATTAAGTGAAAACAAAATTAATTCTAGTTTTGGAAGTGAAAATCGATTATACGTCGTTATCGTTTATACGACGTTTTTCGGTAGTCCCTTCAGCGTCGTATAAACGATGCTCTACTGTATATATGCATGATATCAAAAACAATTAATATCTGTATTTATTTTGCTAGCTGCTTTCAATCTACATCTATATACATATTTTTTCAAATAGATTACCTGGTAAGAGCGCAATATAGCAAAGTTTTAGCATATTTGTTTTGTAAAATCAGGTAATCTAACAACACTAACAAAGATGAGCCTTATAAGAACTTTTCAACATATGAAAATTATCATCAATACTAAATAGTGAAATGTTTTTTAATTAAACAATTTTATGAATATAGTTCTTTTTCTTTTGGTGGATTGATTCATAAAACATCTAAAAAATAATTTATGTAAATCGTGGTAATAAGAAATTAATTATGATGATGAGTAAATTATCTTCATTTTATTACAAAATTGCAAATTTTCTTCCTGGGATGAATTACTTTTTATATTATAATTGCTGCTATATACACCATGAAAAAATTGGAAATTCAGCTGTTTCTTTTATAAACTTTTAACTTTTAAACACTTAATTTATTTATCCCTTTTTTAACAGTTATATATTGATTATTATATCTATCTTTGGTTCATATAAATTAAAAGTTAAAATTGAGGAGACTACATTAAACATTTTAATTAATAATTTTTATTAGTTTTACATACAATTCAATGTTTATCTTTTCCCATTATGTGGTCTATTTCCTTATTTTGGTGTTATTGGTACAAGGGTTATACTATAATTCAAATATTTAAGTTTAAAATAAATTTACATAAAATAATATTTTTCATATCTCACTTAAACTGAATATTATATTACATCAATATTCATACAAACTTTTTAACATCCCATTACAACCAGCAATGCTTAATTTTTTTTTTTTAAAGAGATTTTCTTCATTTGAAATGGAGATTTTTAGATAATGTGCAAGGAGGAGAGGACGTTAAATAAACAAATATTTACAAGATATAAAGCTATCTTTAACAAAATTTGTTGCTTCTACAACATTTGCTTTAGAAACAGAAGTTTGATATAGCTGATATTAAAATACTCCAGCTTCCTTATTTCACAATAACTTTTGTAGTATAAGTTTTCATAAGATTTTTTTTTTTTTTTTTTTTTTTTTTGTTAATCATAAATACAGAATTGCTTATTAATAAAACAGAAGAAAGCATATATTTATATGAATGGCTTGCACTAAACATTAAACAATTTTAATAATAATGCAATTAGTTTCATAAATTGCCTTTTTACAATATCAATCAATGTATATAAGAACAATATATTCCCCACTAGCAGAATTTTCTGCATCAGTTGGTAACAAAGTAAAATTTATCTGCAATCGAACAATTCTGGATCAAGCCTATACTACCATTAGAAATAGCAATAGCAGCTCATAAAATAAGAAAAAATTGTATTTCAAAAGAAAATATAACAAAAAGGCCCAATAAATACAGTAATGTAAAAATAAAGTAAATTGCAGTAATTTTTCGGTACTACTAGGTTATCCCGTCGACCAAAAAATTATCGCCAAAATATAAGATTAAATGGCAATAATGGATGATTGTGAATGTCACATTCAATGACATTAAATACAATTCACGTGTTTAAAATGTCATTAAGTGATTTTTGTTTCGACTTTTTACTTGTATTTTTATTAATATTCCACTAACTATTTGTTTTTTCGTTATTTAAAATAAAAATTATGTTAATATGTATAATTTGGCTATAAGTTTGGCGATTTGTATAATTTGGCGAAATTGGTCGACGGGATAACATATAGTTTATATGTTATAGTTTTTCTTTCTTTTTTGTTTTTTAAGCCCAATATTATTTTTTAAAATATTAGATGAATCTAAAAATTCCTGAGGACTGACATTTTCTTTTTCTAATGCAATATACAAGATGCTTAACTCAAAACAGAACAAAGTAAAAAAAAAAAAGGAAATGGATAATAGAGACATACTGCAGGCTTTTTTTGATATCTTAAATAAAAATAAAATGCAGATTGTCATATGAAATAGTAAAAATATGGGAAACAAAATGCAATTCTGTACTAAATTTCATTTTTAAGCAGCTGTACTACAGGTGAAACTAAAAAATAAAATTGCATTTTAAAATTACTCACTGAAGTATTATTTTAGCTCATGTTATTTATTACTAGAAAGGATGAATTGATAATGAAAACAAGAACTTAATATTTTGATACAGAAGACAACAAAACAAATATGCAATGGAAAGTTTACTTACATGACCATATAAATCCATGCCACCGACAACAAGTGAAATTCCTAGTGGAGATGTTGCTCCTAAGAAAACTTCGCTGAAAGAAAAAAGAGGGGTTAAACCAAGAATAATGAGGTATTCAATATATCTTTAAGGTGAAAAGAAAAATAAGGTTTAAATTAAAAATAAGAAAGGAAACATTTTAATAAAAATTAATATTTTAGGCATAAATTTAAAATACAGTACAGAACCATTTATCGGAATGTGTGGGATCAGATATATTCTGGATAACTGGTTTTTCCAGTTAACTGGTTGGGCATTAAAGCAGCATCCATTTGATAAGTTTTGTGAAACATATGTAGTTGTGGTATTACTTCTAATTTTAAATTGATTATTAGATTACTTGAACCAAGAATCTGATGCAAGTAAGATCAATTGTTAGAGTTTGAAAGAAGATAATTTATGGGAACTCCTTGAACAAAAATTCTTCTGTTTCCTCGGCATAAAAATGAAAACATCTATAATATTATTCATAAATCTATAATATGATTATATGGTTCTATTTCAAATACTAGATGCTGTTAATCAAACTATACAATTGTTTCAAGCAATGTATATGTCAAACTGATTGTGTATGACACCTTTTTCTAAAAAGATTCTAACATCAGTCTATTAGAAATATCATTCCGGATAACTGGTTTTCTGGATAACTGGTTTTCTGGTTAACTGGTTTCTGGTTAAATGGTTCCATACAGTATTTAGATTTATTACGGACATAAGAGGGACTCACAAGTACAGTAGACCAAGTCCTTTTTGAAAAAAAAAAAAAAAAAAAAAAAAAGTTAGACTATTTTGTAAGTTGTATAAAATTTCTTTTATTCATTCTCACAGTAATTCAAGTCTGTTTTTATATATTTTATCATATGTGTTATCTATTCACAAACTTAGAGTGAAAGTTGATAAAACAGATTTTATGAATGTTCTAAATAAACTCTCTCTGTTTCTTTTTTTCCCCAATAAACTTAGTCTACTACGAATGTGGAACAAAGTATGAAATCTTAACATTAAAAACATAATAGATTTAATACTTAAGGGAAAAAAAAAAAAAAAGTGGAAAAAAATTTATTTATGCAGGATTTAAAGGATTTACTGCATTTGTAATTACAGCCAACTCTTAAAACCTTCACATGATTTCATAATGAAATTTTCAATTAAGATTTAGTTGGGGGAAAAAACTAAGATGGTCACATTTGATTGGCTAATTGGTGGATTTTAAAATGGATAACTTGTGCTAATGAAGAACTTATCAACTTTCATAAATGAATTCGTAATGGAAAAAACTATAAATGGTTTAACGCAGCCTTCGGAACATTCATCTGATACTGAGTCAAAGGAAGAAAGGGGAAAACTGCACTTTTGATAGGAGACATGAAGATAAACATTTGATTGTTCTAATAGTACAGAATTTTATGACTGAACAGATACTAGTAAATGTTTGTAAATTGTAAGAAAAAAAAAATAATAAAGTGGAAAGTTCTTATACTATAACTAATAAAAACTGGTTTAAAATGTAATTTGTAATAATGATAATGGAGGACAGAGCATCCCATACACAGATGGCAGAACCAAAAATTTCGGTAGTCAATTTTAGTGTGATCAAATTGCAAAATTTTGAAGTAGCAAAAATGAAATTTCATCAATTGGAGTCGGTTATTTTTGTCAGAGTTTTCCTGAGCACATCAGGGCAGTACAGATTACAGTAAAAAGCTCAGGGTATATATATATATACAGACTTGTATAAAACCAAAAACTTTCTGCGCACATAATATTGGGTCAAAAACTTTCTGCAAATTAATTTAATATTTAATAAAATTACGCATTATATTATTGTTGCAGAAACGAAATTTGCTTTTATTACGTAATTCATGGGTGTCGTTCGCGTTTTCAGCATGATTCATAGGCGTAATTTGCGTTTATTATGAGATTCATGAACGTAATTTGCGTTTTTTTTTAGAGATTTATGGACGTGATTTGCTTTTTTTTTTTGCAATTCATGGGCGTAATTTGCATTTTTTGAGCTATCTGTCGATGATATTTGCGTTTTTTGAGCGATTTATGGACATAATTTGCTTTTTTGGGTGATTTTTAAACATGATTCGCATTTTTTTTAGCGATATATGAACATAATTCGTGTTTTTTATACGACTTTTGAATGAAATTTGCATTTTTTACTTGAATCTTGGTCGTAATTTGCATTTTCTACGCGATTCATGGACGAAATTTGCATTTTTTTTACGCAATTTATGCACAAAATTCGCTTTTTTTACATGATTCATGCATGAAATTGGCGTTTTTTTATGCAATTCATGGATTGAATTTACGTTTTTAGCGCAGTCTTTGGACGAAATTTGCATTTTATAAACCCTTTGGGTGAAATTGATGTTTTTCGCGCACTCCTTTGTAGAAATGCTCGTTTTTTACACGATTCTCTGTTGAAATGCACATTTTTTACGCAATTCTTTCTCAAAATTCACGTTTTATACGCAATTCTTTGTTGAAATTCGCGATTTTTTTCAAGGTCTTTTGACGAAAATCGCGTTAACAGTAAATAATTCTTACATAAAATTGAGGGAATATTTTATTTTTTGGTACAAAAAAAAGTTACAAAAATAAAAGTTGTTTCTTTCCTAAAATTTTCTGCAAAGTTCATAAAACTTTCTGCACACGGCGTGCTCGTGTGCGTCTATATTATGCAACTCTGTATATATATATATTTAACATTAAAGAATAGAAAGAGGGCTTATTCTTTTAATTACAAAATTTTATTTTTTTACATATGGTTCTTTCACAAAAGCTTTAACAATTCTTAAACTTACGCATCATTTTTACTCTTTTTTTATTATCAGTAAAATATTTGCAAATAATTTACCATATTTTATGGAAGAAGCGCTGAACCCATCATAAGTACTGCACTCCTCAAACTGGTCTCAGTAAGCTAAAAAATATTAGCACACCTGTCATAAACATTGCAACCATGAGAATACTTTTTTTTTTTTTTTTTTTTTTGGACGCAATCACATTGACTAAACTTTAATCAAAGTTTTATGGACTGTATAGGATGCCTCCTTTTTAACAAATTAAGATGTATAAAGTTTTATTTTAAAGTATTTGAATCAGGTTTTAAATATTTTTATTTATTTATTTATTTATTTTACTTTATCACAATTTTATGAGTGCCAAAAGAATAATCATAACTCAGCACTTGAAAAAAAGTTAACTTTCACGGAAGAAATGATGCAGCATTTCTTCCATAAAATACAGTTCATACATTTTTGAAGAACATATATAAAATAAACTTTCAATTTATATGGAAAGTAATTATAATTTGAACCATCTGTTACTAAATCAAAGGAAGAAGGAAATAAACTTATTTTAACGAGAGACATGAAGACAAATATTTGAAATCTCTAATTGCACACACTTTTATGATTGAACAAAAACTAGCAACTGTTTGCAGGTTGAAAGAAAATATTTTAAAATAATAAGCTGATTATTATTTTTATTGACTGCTTAGTAAAAAAATTATAAACAAAAGATTTTTTAAAAAATAAACATAATACCTAAAAAAGCATGCTACAAGTTGTTCAGATTAAGTAATTTACAAATGAGGTGAAAATTTTATTGAATATCTAATAGTATTATTATTTTTAATAAAATATTCAAGATAACAATGATAATTTGAGTAGATTTGCATTTACTACAAAAGAAATATCTTTAAGAATTAGATACGTTAATTTTAAAAAGTTGAAAAAAAAGTTAATATTTTCACTCAAAGATTAAAAAGAAAATAATAATAAAAGATAAAAATAGAAAATAACACATAAATAATACAAATTACAAAGAAAAGTTTTAAAAAGCTCAGGACTTTTCATAACAAATAGCGAACTAATAACTGACTAACTTCAAACAAAAGTTTTTTTTTTTTTTTTTTTAAATATAAATCCACATTTAACTTTTCAATAGATGTTTTGGTTTTGATATAGACATATATATTTTGAAGGAAGTTGATTGAAGATGGTTCCATATAAATTCACCTTGATGATTCAAAAATGACATTTTTGTCTGACTGTCAATAATTATTATTATTATTTGTTGTTATTGCTTATTTTCTAAGCCTTTAATCAAAATTGGACAAAGCTATGAAACTTAAATACAGAACACTTTTTATAAATAGTCATTGTATCATATGTTTATATGTAGGAAGGGTTATCATTTTAGGGAGGAGGGGGGAAGTTTGGTAAATGATATCCTAAGATATTTTTGTGAAAATACAAAATTTTTATTAAAATCTCTAAATTATTATAAAAATATTTAATTCTAAAATAGGGAATACCCCAATGTTTGACTTTTTTTTTCGTCGTCATATGTACATGCCTTTAAAACCACTGTTTGAGAAACCATATGGGAAGTATATTTAAAATAAAGCTTGTGTTTACTAATAAATAATAAAGAAAGAGAAAGAATGTTGCCTACTTGTTTTGTTGATAAGAGTTTCTATTTCTTCATCCTCACTGCTTCTTATGGGGCGGGCAACAAGACATTATTACAGTTGAATGCAGTATTTAACGCAAAGTTTTTATGAGACACTTTTTTAAAGGATAATAATTTCTTTTATGTATTATATGATATAAAGTGATATTTTATTGACTTTTCTTCATTTGAATCAATAAAGTGTACTAAAATTAAATGTAACCAGTTTTGTATATCCCTCCAATGAAAAAAGAAAAATTCTAAAAATAACAAAAAACATTGATAACAATATTATATTACTGGAGGGAGGGGATGTTCCAAGGATAATATTGTGCAGTGGTGCAGCCAAGGGGGTGGTTTTAGGGTTAAAACCCCTCCCAGAGCTAAGATAGATCGCTTTAATTGCCGGTTATATGAATCAAAACCAAACTTAATATTTAAATATTTTGGCGTATTTTGGAATCTGCCGCTTTATTGAATCAGATTTCATTTAATAAAGCGATTCAATTAAACTATGATTCAATTCTGAAGTGATTCAATTTCTACTTAAAACTGTGAAAGTGCATATTACATGCATTAGTTAAGTAAAAATTGGTTATTTTAACTAAATCACTTTTCTGAAACATATTATACAAAAAGAATGATGATTTCCTGCCACACAGATGCTCTTTCAGTTTAACTATTCGACAGTGAATATTCTAATTAGTACTAATTCTATTAACCGGCGATTCAAATAACCGGCAATCACCTTTATTAGAAACTCAAAACCCCACCTAGAACTGAATTCTGGCCGCACCACTGATATTGTGTGATATCAAAAGGGGGGGGGGGGTCCAAAATTACCAAAAAGTTGATATATGCACAGCCCAAAGGCTTCATACTTTTTCACAAGGTCAAGCGTAGTTTGTTCTGTGACTTGCAAACACTACTTTTGGATAAAGATTCTCAACAAATCAGCTGAATGCGAGAGATGTGGTTAATGAATCAGCGGTTGAAATGAATTGATGCGATGAAGGAAGATAAAAATAAGCATGATGTTTTGAGGGATTTGGTTGCAAGGCAATGTAATGACATCTTTGAAAAACAAATTCAGATGGATACCAAGTTTAATAAATAGCTATTTGCAATGCTTGGCAGTGTTAGTAATAAAAAACCTTTGAGAAATCAAGACTGAAATAAATTATGTATTAGCAAAGATTTTGGCATGATGTTGGATAATGGGAAAATATCACACATTTAAATGACAGGAAAAAATAATATGAAAATAAGTAAAGTAATGAAATTTTAAAATAAGAAGATACAAATATAAAAGCTAAAAATAAATATAACTGCATTGAAAAAAAGGGGAGGGGAGTTTAGTTAAATCAGAGGCAATTTTAATTTAATTAAAATGGAAACAATAAGTTAATGGAAGCATTAGAAATTAAAAATGTGGTCAATTAAAAAGTTCTTAAAACTCTGAGCATAGTGAAATCAAGATTTTTTATTGAGAGTATAAGGCAAGCAGCTAATTTTTCTAGAAAACTCATTCAGGAAGGCAATCTGTAGTATAGACAATTTTTAAACTTTTAACTTGTTGTATTGATTTGAAGATTTAAAAAAAAAGTTTCCAAGAAACAATCTTATTTTTCATGAGCTCTGAAACAGCTAATAATTTAATTAAAATTCACTGGAAAAAAAAAAAAAAAAAAAAAAAAAAAAAAAAAAAAATATATATATATATATATATATAAACGTTTTCAAACTCACCCAGTATTAGCTCTTGTCCAAAAATCATGAATTGATCTAACTGGAGTGTCCTGATCGTGAATCAGCTCAAAGTCAGTTTCAGTATGCAATGTGGTGATTGGACGAGCCTGGTGATAAATGATTTTATTCAATTCAATAGAATTTATATCTTTAAAAAACTCCTTATTACCACCCCTCCCTCTTCCCTTACATAACTAACAATAACTGTGCTATAAATAGAAATATTTACTTTAAAACAAATATCAATTTAGATTTTATAAATCTTCTCAGTCCAGAGACAAATATTACATGAGACTACAAAAAACAGTTTAAAATTTCTGTAAAACTTCTCCAAAGATGTATCAATCTATATATTGAAGCTTATGATATGTGACACATTTATTAAAAATATGTAAAAGTAAATTTTAACAATTCTAGAAGTTTTTTTTTAACTAATTTAAAGGGTGTTCTTTAGTGTTTTCCACAGGCAACATCAGGACTGAGGAAGTTAAACCAAATAACATAGCTTAAGGTTTCCTGAACTGTAAAAACTTTGGATTTGTAAGAAAAACATGCAATACCTGAAGCATATGCAACTGACCATTGCATACGGCCCATTCAATATCTCTAGGACTGCAGTAACATGATTCAATCTGAAAATAAATAAAATAATAATAAAAACAACAGCTGACATTTTGTTAGACAAATCAATAAAAATTGTGTAACTTTAAGACACTGAAATTTATAAAATAAATTGTTAAAGGAGATAGGAGAGATATGATACATAGAGAGAATTCATACTTCGAAAATTTTTCTCAAAGCTGTTCTCAAATCAAAAGGAGCAAACTTTATGACATAAGTTTTAATTTATTTTTGTTCAGAAATGCATGAAAATAGAAGATGTTATTGATCGGAAACTATTTAATTACACTCAGTTTACCTTTTTTTTTTTTTCGAAAACAAGTTTTTCAGAAAATAGTGTCAAAGTGGGTGTTTTGAACAGACTTTCTGCATGAGAGAAGAAAAGTCAGTTTACAAAGGGAGAAGAAAACCTTATTATGTGACCAAAAAAGCTTATACTTCAATAGATTATTGATTGATCACGAAATGGAAAACTCAGATTCCAAATCGCTTCTAATTTTATATCTTTCTGTTAAAAAATGAATTTGCAAATGTGTCAAAATGTTTTATGCTTGTAGAGCAGAGCAGTTGAGAACAGTCTTAATGGATTCAGTCTTTCCTAATTAAATTAATTCTTTAATTTCCTTTCCTTAATTTCCTAACAGTCTTCCAAATGCATGTGAAAATTTATTTTATAAGCTATTACTAGCTGGACCGTATCTGTTTAGACAGTCTCATGACTTTTAGTATAATATAAATTACACAAGCCTGCAATGAAAAAAATACCAGAGAACTGATAGCTGAATTTTAAGTATTTCTTTTGTGCTCATTCGAAAATAATAATAATGAAAAAGTTTTATGACATCATATTTATATGTGACGGAACGTATAAATATGATGTTCTATCACGCCATATTTATACGTCAGAAGGATTGAAAGTGTCAGGAAATAAAATTTGAAGAGAAGGGCTTACAAATTGTCGTCTGAGAATAATAAAGTTCCATCTGTGTTTTTGAAAAAAAAAAAAAAAAAAAAAAAAAAGACTTATTAATTATTTAGATAGGTTCTATTTGCATCCACAGGGTTGCCACTCTAATCTTGAAAAAAAAAATTCCCCGTGTTTTCCCTGTACTGCAATGCGTTTATTCTATGTTGAGAGCGCAAAAATATATGTGTGTATGTATGCTAATTAGATATCTTATAATTTACCATTACCTAATTAATTGAACAAATATAATACATTATATGATATGAGCAAACGAAAAAAAACCTTTAAAGTTGTTACACTTATTATTAAATTCCACATTTTACATTAATAATAATAAAAAGAGTAAAGTAATACTCAAACATTCTGTTAAAAGTACTTTGAAATATTTGTAAATGAATGTTAAAATATCTAAAAACTTTGTATCAAATAACTTAAAGAATATAAAATTTTAAAGAATTTTACCTAAAAATCAATTATCTTGAACATATCACAAAAATTACAGAAATAAAAAAGAAAAGAGAAGAGGAAAAGCTACTTACTTTATCCATTCAAATTAATATTTATATTAAAATACAGGACACATAAAATACAGGATAACTTTAATACACAAAACTGGTTTATTTTTTATCTTAAAAAATATCATTAAGATAATATTCGGCTTTCAAAATGAAAGCCGAAAAAATATTCTATGTTTGGATACAGTAAGGAAAAAAAATTCCCTGTGTTTTCCAGATTTTTTAGGATATTTTCAAAATTCCCTGGATTTTCCCTGTTTTGTAAGGGGTTTTTAAAATTCCCTGTATTTTCCCGGTTTTCCAGGTTCTTCAGGTGGCATGGCAACCCTGATCCATGAAAACATTTTTGCATCAAAATGATGTTATATATAATTTACATATGACCTTACAATCATAATATGACACTATTTTAATCCAGAAATGCCTTCAGATATACAACAAGAGCCTTTCTATATAGGTAAATAAATTTCTTCAAAAACACAGATAGAACCTTATTATTCTCATGTGACAAAATGGCACTTTTTTAAAAAAGAAAAAATTCACATATATAAGGGAGGGGAGGCTTATATTCAGTACCTTACTGTAATACAATGAGCATATCTGGATTAATTTATTCATCCTTTTTTTTTTTTTTTTTTTTTTTTCACATGCATAAATAACGTTAAAAATAAAGATACTGGTGTGAAGGAACCTAACAGATAGCAAAATTAAACAAAATAGCAATTTCTTTCTTGTAGATCTGTTTTAGCAAAATATGTGTTGTATTAAAGCAAAAATGCATGGAATATACAAAAATGAAAATGTAAACAATTTTTCTGTGTGTTAAGCTATCATTTGTAGAGTCCATTAGTAGAGAAAAATTATTATTATTTCCATTTTTCATTGTCTTTGCAGTGTGAAAAGAATAAAATAAAAAATTCTCAGAAATTGTCAAAAACTGTGCTTTTTTGAGTCTCCATATTTCATCGAATTTTATGTGCAAAAAATGAATTTCAATTTTTTTCACTTTTTAATCTTTTTTAGATATCAGTTTGTTAATATAAATCCATAACTGAAGTGGAAAAATATATGCAAATAAACTCTAGGTTGTGAAGTGGTTAATATGAGTGAATATCTTTATATGATATACATACTAAGAGCCCAGCATTTCCAATTCTTGTGGCCCATTCATCTGTCAAACAAGATTTTTCTGCATGGCTTTTATATTTCTTTTGTTCTACTCCTTCACCAGCTTTGAAAAGAAAAAAAAAGAAAGATAAAAATAGATTTTTTCTCATCATAAATAGTTTTAGAAATAAAATCCAAAGCTAAATACATACTTAGTGATTAAAAAAAAAAGTGGTTAATTTTTTTAGCATACAGTAGACTCCCTCAAATCCGCACAGCTTGGGACCAGAGGTTTTGCGGATTTTAGAATTTTGCAGATTTCTGGTCATTACTTTGTTTACATTTTTTAAAAAGTAGTTTGAATGTAATTAATAATGAAATCAAAAGTATAATGAATGCTTACAATATGCTAAAATATTAAAGAAAGTAATAAACTAAAATAATAAAAATTTAGGTAGTTTTTAAAATGATAAAAATACTAAAAGCAAAGGTCAAATTAACAATTATGTACAATTAATTATTATTCATTATAAAGATGAAATGTGTTTTTCCTAAATTATTCAATGAAACTTGCCTCATAAAGGTACATTACTAATTCACATCGAGATCATAAAATAATGAAGCTTTATTTCAGATTTAGCCAGACTTAATAACTAAAAAAGCTTGATTAATACATAAATATATTTGGTAAGATTGTGATTACCAATGATATCAGCAATATTTTTATTTTTTCAGAAATAAATTATTCTTTCTTCATGAAAAACCATGAATTCAATAACCTTAACAAAAATTACAAATTAAAAAATATATGGAATTGATATAAAACTAAAAAAGTCAAATTTTGCACCTACATCTGAACTGTATGTTTCATTGTTTACATCTGTAAAATATGTGCGGATTTTAGAGAGTTGCGGATTTTAGGAGTGCGGATTTGAGGGAGTCTACTGTATTAAAAATCCATGCAGCAGTAAATATAAAATGGGATTATTTAAATTAAAACATTAATTAAAACAGATAAACAGCAACATTTTCAATTTTAAAACAGGATAAATAACATTTACAGCCATATTCCAAGTTTCAGAATGTCTAAACTTCTATTTAAGTTTTTATATTTTTTTAAATAGTCATACATAACAGTTGTAAATTTTTAAGTCAGTGAAAAGTCTTGGCCAGGATTCAAACCAGGGACAAATTTGGCTGAAGCCACCAATGTTCCTTTAACCTCTTCAGACCTGAGCATAAAATAACTCTACAAATATATATTTATTGCTTTTGCATAATCGAAATGATACCATAGGCGACAGAAAGAGCCATTTTTAGGTGCGTTCGTAATTATGTAAATACGTAGCACCTATAGTGGCCGTTCAATCCGTCTGTCTGTCTGTCTGCATATAACAACGCAAAAACTACCCAACCGAATCGTTTGAAATTTAAAATACATAATTATTACTTAATTTTGTCGAGTCATTTCAAATTTTATGAAAATCGGATGCATAGATCAATTACAGGGACAATCAAAAGGATTCCATTACATTATGGTCAATGGGGAAAAAGTTTCAAATGCATTTTAATCAATTGAAATTTAAAATACATAATTATTACATAATTTTGTCGAGTTATTTCAAATTTTTTGATAATCGGGTGCATAGATCAATTACAGGGGCAATCAAAAGTATTCAATTACATTATAATTAATGGGGAAAAGTTTCAAATGTATTTTATATGTTTGAAATTTAAAATACATAATTATTACATAATTTTGTCGAGTTATTTCAAATTTTATGAAAATCAGATGCATAGATCAATTACAGGGACCATCAAAAGTATTCCGTTACATTATGATCAATGGGGAAAAATGTTTCAAATGCATTTTAATGGTGTTACACTCATTCGAACTTAATAAATTTTATATGCAACTATAAAGTACATATTATAATATACATTTTACATAATCTGTGGTGCAAAGAACATTTGTTATTGATTTACAGGGCCACACAAAAGTATTCCATTACATAATGGTATAGAGAGAACATTGTTTGATGAGCGTTTTAATTGTAATTCACTATTTACAATTTTATGAGATTGATATATGAGAGTAATATTTTTAAAACTTCGTTATCGTACGAACGCACCTCATTTGCTACGCTACACGTGCAATTTCCAACTTGTTATGAAATCAGTACTTTAGCAGACTGGTAATTTAGGTTTGCAAATATGGATCTGAAAGTACTAATCCTCTTAAAACATCAGTTTAACTATCAGTAATATAAATTTACGCAGTAACAAAATTAAGGTCTTTAAGCAAGTATCAGCAAATCTTCAGAATTTTTTATTGTAAAACATTTAAGTTAAATATTCATGAATATTTCTTACTCATTGTCTTGAAAGTATTTTCGAAACTTGAATGGAAATAATATTAATTTTATGAGATAATATTCATCAGTGCTGACATTTATTGGTTTTGTTTTAAAGCAGAAAACATTCAGCTGTATAGAGGTAAAGTAAAAATGCAAAAAATTCGAACAGTTTAGTTTTTATGAGGAAAAGAATGGAGGTGGTTGTTTACCTCAGGTCTGAAGAGGTTAAACTGATCCATCCAGGGCGAATACTGTAAGACATTCATACAACTAACTTTTAATCTGGTCACAGAATCTGGCCTGATATGTTGTTGAGCATAACATAATAAATTGAAGGTTTTTCTTTTGGAACTGCAGTAAATGTTGCATATGTCTAATAATCTATATACAAAGATGTAGTGGAGGGTATATGGGGGTATATGCCATGCACCTTCAGGATTTTTTAAATAATTCCACATTCCCTCTGTTTCTCAAACAAAACATTTGCATATACCTAATCTATGAATGTTCATAATGACAACATATACCATTTGCCTATACCACACACTTTCTGCTTTTTTTTTTATGACTACAACACTGTCTATATAGATATTTTAACTTAAATTTTCCATCAAATTTTCATTAGATTTACAATGACTCTAAACTTTATTTTCAATTAAAAAATTAATTTATATTAATTATATGGCAGTTTTAAGTTAAAATATAGTGACAGCTGCATAATTATTTCACATTTTTACTGAAAAGTTATTTACTATTTTTGGTCTCACTGCTTAGATGTATATATATATATATTTTTTTTTTTGAGTATTTGATATGATATGGATATCTATGATAAAATATAATCTATGATAAAGAAAATAGCTCTGAGGATTTTACAGCGTATATTTGAAAGTTTAGAGAAGCTCTATGAATTCTTTTTATTAGACATATTTGAAATTTTGCTTCATATGACAGAGAGTACTGTAAACGCCATCAGGCACTGATTTTTCTCATGACTTACAAGGGGACCACCAAACATGGTGCTCACAGATTTTGATGATTTCAAAGTATGTTGTAGGGGTCATACCACTTATTATTCAGCTGAAAGGGTTTTTTCAAATGGGCCTTAGTTTTTAAGAAATTGGGGGTCAAAGTTTAGCGCTCATTTCAAATAGCCGTTAGTATTGCAATCAGGTTGTGGCTCGGTGGCGCTGCGGTAATGTGCAGAACTCCAGACTCGGACTTGGCGGGTTCAACTCCGAGTTAGAGCTTTTTTTTTTTTCCCCTTCCTTTATGTACTTTTTACACGTTGCATATTTTAAGCAGAATTGAGAATTCTACGAGCTTTGAACTTATTAATATTTTCTTATGGGGATAATTTTTTTTTCAATTTTTACTTTTTCGATTTTTTCGGAATGAAATATAACGTATAAATACATCTATCTATCTATATATATGTATATATATATTCCTAAGTAAAAAAATTAATACCTTTGTAAATTCATTAAATTCACATTCTTCATTCAATATCAATTCATCTGTCTCAATAATTTGTCAATAATCTAATATTTTTAATATTGAATTATGAAATTCTTCAGCCGTAGCAATAGAAGCACAGAAAATATCATCAGGTGGAGAATTTGTAAGAAGATTATCATTTTGTAACAACGTCTCGCAATATTTTAATGCATTCGTAATTTCGCCTTTTTGTTCCTTTCCCAAACGAGAATTTTCTATACTAGTGCTTGTTCCTTTCATTACAGTATTTTTAGCATTTAATCCGAAATATACATACCAATATTGCAAATCTTTTATTTGTCTGCAAAAGAAGCTAAATGACATTAGTAAAAATAATTTCTATTTTTGCGTGATTTTACCGAGAAAACAAAAGCAGACGAATAAATTAAATGCATATATATTTTTTTTATGTATCGTAAATTTTATCTCATTGAAATCATTAGCAGACGACTTTCCGATCTATAGTTTATTTTTTTTATGAATAGTGTTTTAATTGGTTAAAATAAAAATGTATATATAATTTTTTTATGTAATCTGTCATTTCTTATTTGTGCAAACGATAAATAATGTTTCGATTGAACTTTAGAGATGAATGTATTTAAAGATCAGTAAAAATTTGGATAATATTTTAATACTACTGCATTAATATTTTATTACACTTTCAAAGATATGCATTATTTGAATTAACTAATCCTATAAATGTTTGAGAAATTGCACCTGAAAATTATTCTATATAATTTATACAAAAAAGGATAAATTTTCATATAAAAAATTTCACAAAAAGGCGATAGAAAAAAAAATTATTATTTCAGAATTGTGCTTAATAAAAAAAGAAATTACATAATAATTAATAAAAAAGATTTCTAGGCATAAATTAGTTTTGCAGTTTTGTCAATAAAAATATTAGTTTAAAAATTGCACAAAAAATTAATTTTCATGAAATAAATTCGAAAATATAATTTTAATTTATTAAGAAAATATCAAAAAGTTCAAAGCTTGTAGAATTTTCCCAATTCTGCTTAAAATATGCAATGTGTAAAAAGTATATAAAGGAAGGGGAAAAAAAAAGAGTTCTAACTTGGAGTTGAACCCGCCAAGTCCGAGTCTGGAGCTCTGCACTTTACCGCAGCGCCACCGAGCCACAACCTGATTGTAATACTAACAGCTATTTGAAATGAGCGCTAAACTTTGACCCCCAATTTCTTAAAAACTAAGGCCCATTTGAAAAAACCCTTTCTACTGAATAATTAGTGGTATGACCCCTACAACATACTTTGAAATCATCAAAATCTGTGAGCACCATGTTTGGTGGTCCCCTTGTTAGTCACACCTGAAAATAATACATGAGTTAGCATATAATTTGCATTTTTTTGATCCTTTTTTAATATAAAGCAAAACACTTGCCATCATGATTAACAAAGTGATTTGTAATCTAATATTTTAAAATATTGACGTAAGGAGCAGTTTTAGTCCTCATTTACACAGGACACCTGGCAACACTAGTCGCAAAAAACACCCTTGCTTTAAAAGCTCATACAAGAATAAAATTTAGGAAATATTCATATAAAACTAACATAAAAATAAATAAATAAAACAGCATACTTTTTAAGAAAGCCTGGGTCATCTTGGAGCCAATCTGTGTTTTAAAGATCTTCAAAGACTTGTCCTTTTCTCTTTTTAATACAATAGTATCAGGATCAGCAAGAGCAGATACTACAGTCTGCAAAAAATTAATAAATAAATAAATTAAACTATTTTTCAAAAAAAAAAAAAAAGTCTGAAAAAAGATACAGATATTATTATAGTACAGTTTGTTTAATTCAAAATTCTCAATAATTAAAATTTGTTGACCAATCCATAAAATTCTGTATTAAAATAATGTAAAAGTAGTTGGATGTGTCAATCCCGAAACTTTCTTCTATCTCATAAGTACATTTTAATATTAAAAAAAAAAAAAAAAAAAAAATCGTGGTGACCCCAAAGTTACCCACTATCGAATTTCCTCGAACATTTGACCTAGCCTAATGAGATTCTGGTATCCGAAAAGCCTAAAACGCAAAATTTAATTAATATTCTGAGAAAATGAGCTTAGTAGTGCCTCATGTTGGGTAATTTATACTAAAACCTAACAAGCATCTGTTGATGTCAAGACCTAACAGAATCTGAAATTTGATGGAATTTCGTCCATTAGTTCTTGAGATATAGTTATAACAAAAAATTTGCAAAACGTAGCACAGCAACACCATATCTTGGACAATTTATGCCAAAACGTAAAAAAGCGTCTAATTATGTTATGGTGTAAAATAATCTGAAGTTTGATGAAATTCTGTGCATTAGTTCTTGAGATATAGATAGTTCAAAAAAAAAACGTGTAAAATATAGCACAGCAGCACCATCAGTTGAAGGATTTATAACAAAACATAATCATCGTGTAATTATGTTATACGTCATTTTGTAACAAAATCTGAAGTTTGATGAAATTCTGTGAATTGGTTGTTGAGATATAGCTATTGGAAAAATCGTACAAAATGCAGCATAGCTGCACCATCTATTTCAAGGTTAATACCAAAATGTAATCAGCGTCTAATTATGTTATATATTCTAGTGTAAAAGAAACTAAAATTTGATGAAGTTCTCTGCATTAGTTCTTGAGATATAGCTATCGCAAAAATCGTGCAAAATGTAGCATAGAAGCGCCATCTATAGGGCAGTTCACACCAAAACCTTATCAGTGGCTATGTATCTCAAGATATCGCGGAATCTGAAGTTTGGTGAAATTCTGTGCATTAGTTCTTGAGATATAGCTATAATGAAAATCATGAAAAACGTGGCATAGCAGCGCCACCTGCTGGCCAATGTACACCAAAACTTAATCAGCGTTTATGTATATCAAGGGGTCACAGAATCTGAAGTTTGGTGAAATTCTGTGCATTAGTTCTTGAGATAAGCAATTGAAAATAATGAGCAATCTTGAAAATCATGAAAAATGTAGTATAGCAGCGCCACCTGCAGGCCAATTTTCACCAAAAAACCAATAGGCACTAATTCATATCAAGTTTAACTGAATATAAAATTTTATTAAATTTCGAGCATTAGTTCTTGAGATAGAGCACCCACAAATTTTTTGTCACATACAGACAGACTCACAGACAGACATTTTCTAAAAATAGTCAAAACGTGTTCAGGACCTTCTAAAACATATAAATCCGTCAAAAACCAGAAGTCGAAAATTTTCATGAATCCAATACTTTCTTCTTGTAAAGATAGAAGAAAGTAAAAATCATGAATATTCACATTTTGTTTTGGATATTACTAATTTTTTTATACGATTATCCTTAAAATTTTGCAGTAAAAATTATTCTTGAGATTTTTTTTTTTCTGCCAAGATGCAAAATAATTTAATAGTTTATTTTAATGGTCTTTCTAAGGAAAAGAAAGAGAAATTTGCCGTGTCACTACGTAGAGATTCTCAAGGAATTTTCTAACCCATGCAAAATCTTGCTTGACAAACTCTCAAGACTAGAACAATGAATCTTTAAAACCCTTAATATTTCTATAGGCATCTGCTTGTTGACAGCATCTTCATTGGAGATTTTGAGATTAAGAATCACAACATTCTTTAACCTTTACAAATGTGTAGATAGAACAATTATGAAATGCTGTCATAAGGCTTGAAACGAAAGGAGTAAATTAGAAAACTTTGATGAAATTGATCCTGAGCAGGCTGCTGACAGTTGGGAAGATGTAAAATCTGACCCATGAATCTTGTAAGACGCCTACTTCAATGTGTAACAAAATGTGGCTGTGTGTGGCAAAGCAACTGATGCAGACTTCATTGCTCATTTGAGGAAGAATAAATAAAAAGAATATTGCCCAGCTAAACTGATGGCATTGAGCTCACAGGCTACGCATACTAATTGTACATTACAGCCATATATTTTCAAGGGTTAATTCCATTCGAAAAAAGAATTAAGAAGGGAACACAGCTCTCCCCTTTTTTATACTTAACCATTGAACCTCCTAAACTATCAAGGACATGCTTTATCATATAAAAAATCTATATCCAAAATTCAGAGCAAATCGGATAATTCTTAATAAAAACCCATTTAGAATTTATATAATTTAAGAGGAGTTATCCCCCTCTTTTATACTTAATCTGTCAATTCTGCATGAAAATCCCATTTATATAAATTAAGGGGAGGGGCATGAGCCCCCTGTTCCCCCTGTTTATACTTATTCAATGATCACCTAATAACAGTCACAGAATCGCTTCATCAGAATGATCCTATATCTAAATTTTGAATGAAAACTGATAATTCTGCATGAAAAACACAGTTATATTAATTAAGGGGAGGGGCATGAGCCCCCTGTTCCCCCTCTTATACATATCGAATGAACTCCAAAAACTAATCAGGGAAGTGCCTTATCAGGATATACATATATACAAAATTTCAAATGGATCGGATATTTTTATCATGAGTTATCACATTACGCACGTACGAATGAACGAACATACATACATACAAAACGGGCAGGCACATAAGCTCTCAGGCTATGATAGCCTGTGAGCTAAAAATCAAGCTGAGTATAAGCTATCTGGAGATGAAAAATACAAGGAACATACAAGAGAATCCCCTACCTAGTTCATTAGAAGCTATGGTGCATATGCAAGAACTTTGATGCTTTTTTGAAGATCAGTCTAATGAAGAAGATTATATTTTGTATCAATGTTGGAATCAAGGCCCCCTTATCATAATATCAAGGCCTCGCATTCAGGAAAAAATCTATTGTTGAAATTGTCCCTATAATTGCCAACTTATTATATGACTTTGTCTCGTATGTAACGCCACCTGGTGCATACTACTGCTAATAATCCCATAGGAAATAATGGAAAATATTTCAGTTTCTAACATTAGATGGCGCTACCAACGTGAAAATCATGTAGTTCAGCGCCCCCTGTACTGCGGTCAAAGGAAACTTGGTGAATGACAAGCCTTTATATTATGATAAGTTAGCCTTGGTTGGAATCATATGCTAGGACTCAAAGATTGCATTCAAAGAAGCAATAAAAACAATTTTGACTTTAAGTTATGAATAATTAAGCTAGTAAAATATGTTTGATTTAATGAAAATAAATGTAGTAATATTCTTAATAAAGTTTGTGTGTTATTGTATTACTAGGAGGGGGGGGGGTGGCCTGAGCCAAAGCATTGTGACAAGGGGTCTATTGTGCTAATAGTTTATGTGTTAAACCTTTCATCATGCAGTTAATCTTTTTTTATTTCTTTTTAAAAGAATATGTGTAATCTGAGTTTTTGATATTTTGAAGTTTTTTCTTGTCCCTTTAACTTCAAATTAGCTAAGTTTAACTGCATAACTTAAACTTTCTATTCAAAATGTACTCACAAGTAATGAATCAATGTAAAGAACAGCCTTAAAAACACTTAATATAAAATATTGCAGGAAATTCTAGATTATTTATGCTGTTGGTCTCAGTTTCTGTATGTACTTTCAATATGTGTTCAATCACATGTAAAACTTTATGCTGCACATAAGCTAATTCAACTGTTAAAACTTTTGTTAAACATGTATTTTCTACTTTTTAGAAATTAATTGTCAATAGCAATGCTACAAAGAAAAAACAAATACTTGACTAAGAATTATTTATAAATACAACAAAATTTGTAAAAACAGAACCTGCCTATAATGGAATGCAGACAGAAATATTCTTTGAGCTAGCTGAAAAGAATATCATACATTTATATCAGCTAAGATGAAAACCTGTCTAAAATAGAATTTTTCACTACTTCCCGCAATTTGGCCTTAGCACCTGAAGCGGTATTCTTGGTTTTCTCATTGGCAACCATAATCAAAAATTACGATAGGGCATATTTAACTCAATTTCTTTTATGTTGATAATGCTAACCTAGTGAGAAAGAATTTACAAAATTTGTTTTTTATTTTTTGGTCTTATATACCATTTTATGACATTAAGATATTATTAAAAAAAAAAAAAAAAAAATAGATAACACTAAATTATTATTATTATTTTCATTTGTAGTAACTTTTGCTAGAAATAAACCATCAACATTTAAATAAAATTTATTTTCTTTGTTTTACTATATGAAGACTTTTTACCTGTATAAACCACATGCATACATTTACAACTGTATGGAGACTTCAAAGTAATAATGATTACTTTAAATTCAAACTCACTTCATAACGCAAACGAAATTTTAAATTATGGATACAGAAATAATGACAAATTAGCCTATAAAATTCGGTTGAATATAGTCAACTCTGTGAAATCTGCTGATGTATAATCTACAATTGCTTATTATCCACACAAGATGTTGGAATGTAAACAAAGAAAAATTATCATTAACTGTTTAACTCATAAAATTAAATTTCGAATACATATTTCTACAATAATTTATAATAATAAATATTTAAATATAAACTAGACATAAATATTTAAACTTCCTTGAGTAACAAAATTTTATCTCTATGCATGAAGTATGTTCTTCATAGAATACAGAAAAATATTATTGGCAACAAACCAAAACTAAAACTACAATTGTGTTGCGTAAAGGTTTAAAATTTGTATTGCTTATAATTTAATTTTTTTTTTTAGTTATTAAACATAATAAATCAATGTTGCATTATGTTTTCCTTTATGATTGTAAATTTTTTTATAGCTGTGGCTAATTTATAATCAGACTTTCAAAAATAAACTGTAAACGACGGGGATGATCTGCAAAAATGTATAATCCACAAAACCTTTGATCCCGAAGATCGCAGATTTCACAGAGTTGATTGTATTTGGTATTTGACTGAGTCACTATTTATTACATCCTTAAGCTCTATGTACATACTATCCATACAAAACACAAATATGAGAATACTAATATGAGAGCAAACCTCTCCTAATCCAAAATTAGCTGTAATATAAGGATAGGTTGGATTTCCTGTCACAGGATCCACAGTGAACATAACTCCTGAGAAGTCTGAAGACACCATTTCTTGGATAACAACAGCCATGGGGGATAACATGGACTGTCCATTTTGCCTGAAAGAAGAACCATGTTAAGTTAATTAACAACAAGTGGGTAAATATAGCAGACATCACACAGAGGGTTTTTAATTAATAAATCTAAATTGTTGATTTCTTACATAAATAGTAGCCTTAATAAATTTAATTTAAAAATAATTATAAAAGGAAGTTATTTATTTTAATCAAATTAAAAGTTTGCAAATCAAATTATTTAAATATAATCCTAAATTCTAAATTTTTTGAAAATTCAAAATTAAAAAAAAAAAAAAAAAAAAAAAAAACAATAATAGTGGGGATAGTTAAAATTTTAAATTTCTAAAAGCAAAAAAATTTGTTTAAATTTAAATTTTATATGCCGAATCATAAATAAATTGCAAAAGTTAAGATAGAAAGAAATTTGAGTTAAAAAAATATGAATGTAAGATGAACAAAACCCTACTAATATAAACCTTTAAATTCGTTAAAAATATCAAATTTCTTATTAAATCCATCTTAATGTGGAAATTTCAAGTATCAAAATTGGGTTCGAACTACGAACCTTCTCTTTATTAATGAGATGCTTTAACTTTCAAGCCATTATATCTACACGAAAAATGTTGAAACTAAGGTTCTCCTTTAAAATTTAAATTGCAAGAAGGAACAAATGACATTGAAAAAATTTATTTAATTAAAATAATAGACTTTTTGAAAATATGATGATTTGTCATGTGACATGAAGTACTCAGCTATAAATACACAAAATTTAAAGTCTCTGACTTTTACAGTTTTTGTGTATGGATTCTGTGACAGACAGACAGAGGACAGAGATGAATAGGGTTTCGGCAGACGAACAAAACCCTAAAAAACATGGTTTTGACAAAAAGTACACATAAAGTCAAACCCTACAAAAATGAACTTTCAAAACTTTATTTTTCTTCAAAACTTTTTGTTGATTTGTTTAATTGATTGGTTATAATAGACATAAGAAAATGCATATGACAGGGACAAAGATTTTCTTTACTATACCAAGTAGTTAATTATAGCAAAATTTTACTTACATTAGAATTCAAGAACTGAAATAACATATCATTGTACCACGCCACTTTATGATGAACTCAACAGATATTTCATTGTTAATTACTTATTTTATCAATGTATAACACAAAAATATGGAATTCAATTTAATACTCTTTTAGCATAACTTTTCTATTTCATTAAATGCATACATATATAAATTTTTTTAATATTACATGTAAGATTCTCCATTAATCAGTATTTATTCTAAAAGGGCGGCAAAAAGATAAAATGCTTATTCTTTGAAATTCAAAATGTGTCCTATTTGAATTTAAAGGAGAAAATCATTTATTTTTGTCTGAAACAAAATTCTTACTATAAAAATAAATAAATAAATAAAAACAAGTTGGGGGCCAAAGGTTGTGTGGATTATGGAATAGTGCAGATTATAGAGTATTTTGGATCACACATCATTTTATTATTCCTAAACAATACTTTAATTCTATAATCAGTATAATATGGAATTTTTTTATTATTTGTTTAAAAAATTATCGTTGGATCACGAATTTGTAAATTTTCTTAACTGTTTATTTTACTGTTTACATTCGTAAAGAAATGCAAATTATAAAAAATTGTGGATTATAGGTGCACACATTATCAACCCTTGACTGCAAATCCTTTTCTTCACAGCTAGGATAGGATAATGTTTCCAGTAAAAATGTGTTTTGAATATATTCAATTTTCCTCTATTGAATAATTTCAGAACAGAAGAAACTGTCATTAATGATTATGAGGAATCTCACACTTTATTTTGGGGGATTGGCATTTTGCTTGCCATGTGCATGCACTCCTGTTCTTTATCTTTGTGTTACTAAGTGCAGCTTCTTTTCTGGGAGAGTGTTTTCATTCTTCTTTGCAGGTCCTTATTACCGCATGGGCAAATCAGAACTTTGGCCATGAGCCCCGGACCTTTAAGAGACCCTGAATCCATATATTAAATTATAAAAAATTTATTTTCTTTTTACAATTCTTCCATATAAAATAAAGTTATTAAATTCATCTTAAAGTTATAAAACAAATTGCTAAAGATATATAAATGAGTTTTGTTCTGTACTAAAGCGAAAAAAGAATGCACTTTTATTAAGGTATTTGACTTAGAACTGACAGAGCTAATATTACACATACATGTATGCATGACCATTATTTAAATTAAAAAAACACTGCAATGATTCGAAAGGCGCCTACTGATTTATTTTTGACCAGGGCCCCAATCAGTTTTAATCGGGGCCTGCTTCTTTTGCAGGTAGAGCACAGTTAATTATCATTGAATGAAGTTCAACCGATTGTATAACAGGAGGGGGTTCTATTTTAGGAAAAATGTAACTGTTGATATTTTTGTAAGCACCTTTCAAATGAATTTAAATTTTGAATATTTCATTTTAAGTTAGTTGAAGGTTGATGGAATTACTGAGCTCTGATAAAAAAAAAAAAAAAAATTACCATTTTAATTCCTTAACTAAAAATATTGATCAATTTCCATTCATATTTAAATCAACTGAGATTTTGTAGTTTAAAATTTTGATTTTGTGATTTAATTCTTATTGATAACCTACAGAAAAAGGAAGAATTCAAAAAGTCATTGATTATGACTTTTCTTCATATTTTTTTTCTAAGACAAAAATAAAGATGATTTGCTCATCAAAATTTGCCATTATTTTTGTCTTGTATCAATTTTTATTTTCAATTTTAAATGTTAATTATTATATTTTTTTCTATTTTTTTGACCAAAAAGAAGTCAGTTTTTTTTATACTTTTAAATAATTCAAGATGAAATTAAATTCCTATAAAATTATGCGGTACAATTACATGAGATCTATACTATTATGCAATGATGACAAATTAATACAAGTTCACAGATAATATTTTACACAACTTTTAAGAATTCTCAATGATCTTTTAAATGCTCATATTTATTATAAACATTTAACTACATAATCTTAGAGGAATAAAATAATAATAAAATAATAGAAATAAAATAATAATAAAACAAAAACAAAATTGTAATTTAACAAATTACATCAACTATTTGGAAAAGGATATTTTCAAAGACTCAAATTTTAAAGATTCATAAATAAATTCTATAATTAAATTTATAATAATAATAAACATCACTTTTAGGATGACTCTAATGAGCCATATATTACATATGCCATGTATTAAACATCAATATTCCTAGACCAATGATAAAAAAACAGTAGATTAAAGATATACAACTTTAACTGTTTAAAATGTGCCTTTTTATTTAATCAGACTGACTTTTGAACACCTCCTATTACGTACGACATGGATGAAACATTAATAATCCTAGACCCATCACAAACAAATTTTAAATGAAATTTCAGCTTTACAATTTTCGGAACTGTAAATATTTCAACTTCTTAACATTGCACATTTTAAATTTTTATACCGTTGCATAGAGAAAAAAAAAATAAACATTTTAATGAAGTTTGTTTGAAATATCTATCACAATTTGTTTTTAAACTATTAATTTTTTTAAAAGTTTTTATTACTCTTTTTTGTCATTGTGGCAACAGAAGTACTCAGTTTTTGGACATTAAACTTAGACCAATCACAAAACAAATAATAATAAAAAAAGTATTTCATTTTTGGGTATTACACTTGGATCAATCAGGAAATGAATAAAGTTAAATAAGTAGCGAAATTCAACCAATTAAAAGATTCAGATATACTTTAGATTTCCTAATTCTCTACTGAGAACAATAGTTATTTTTTCTAAATAATTTAAAAAAAAAAAAAAAAAAAAAAAAAAATGAAATTATGTTTCTCAAATTTGGTGACAATTTTCTGGAGAATTACTCCATTGATTTTCTTAAAGGTAAAAGTTTTTGTTTGGGTTTATACCTCTGAAAAATATCATTTTCATTGATTAATTATTTTTTCAAGCTTGCAAAATGTAAAAAGAGCAAATAAATGGCTATCTGTTTTTAAGTGACTACCATTTTCTAATGTATGTTAAAATTCTATGTTCCAGAAAATTTAATGCCCTTTCATAATTTGGTACCCAAATTTGTTTCAGATACTTGTAAATGGAGAAAAATTGTCATTTGACTGGAAGTTCACAACATGCTCTTGTAGATACTTTCCATTCACAAAGCATATATTATAATATTATTATTATTTTTATATATTTATTTTGCATACTATATATTTATTTTGTAACTATATAAATGAAATGTCAATAAATATAAAACAAAAAGTCCAAAGGCAATATCACATTTCTTTGTTTAAAAAAAAAGAATTTTAAGACAAAGTAAAACTTTCCTTTAATTTGAAGTTTTTTACAAGACCTTAGAAGAAAAAGAAGGAAGGCGAGAAAGGAAGAAAAAAAAAAAGTACCTAACGTATTGAACAGCTTCAAAACTGAATTTAGATGCCCAACACTCAACAACTGCTTTACATATCTATAAATAACAATAAGATTACCATATTTCAATGTTAGTAAATATCGAAACACAGTACCAATTTATCAGAATACAAATCGACATAAATTGAAAATATACAACATAATCGATATAAATTGAATATATTACGTACATTATCAATACCTCTGATTCCTAAAATAGTTAGCATTTGTCCAGCAGCAGAGAGATCTTCACTATCTTCTCCTAAATAATAAATATACATAATTAACTTGCTACGATAATATGGTTATAGTTTACTATATATAATTATAAATACTTTAACTTAACATGGTTTATGAATTTTGTAATCCATTTTTTTTTTTGCATATTTTCTTATGAGTTAAAGTTATAAAATTTATGTACAATTGATAGTCCCCAATCACAGTACACTAGTTTCATATTTTCGAAATTTAATCAACAGTTCATAGACTAATTGAGCTGAGCAAAGCAGAGCTCTTATGCATTGACTCCATGATATCGTTTGGCTACAATCTTCTTAAACTGTTTGGTTGATGACTATCGAATTCAGCACAACTATGCTATAGTTTCCATGGCTTGTGTTTAAAAAAATTGACAAAAATTATATCTTTGAGAATAATTGTGAATCACAAGTTAACTGAATTGAGCAAAGTAGACCTTTAAGTGTTAACTCCAATGATATCTTTGTGACTACACCTCTTAAACTATTCAGCCACCATTTGGCTGCATTTTACATTAATTGGTTTCAGCCGGTGCTGAACTGAAACTATCCTAATCATATGCGTAACCAGCCTTTTGAATGGGGAGGTTCCCAAATTTTTTAACCTGAACATGTTGGGTACAAACAATATCTTATGTAGTAAAACCTAATAAAACGGAACCCCATAAAATCTATCGAATTTCCGCTTTAGACAGGTTTTGATTTGTGGAAGGTGTAATTGTGTGCTGCTTCTTTTAAAAAGAACCCAAATGCAATTTTTCATTGCGTGAAGAACGATGAGAAGTTGCTGAAAACTAAATCTAATGAATAAAATATATATATATAAACATAGATAAAACATAATATACATAAAACAAAGATATCCGTAAATATAAATCTGTAATTATCACAAATTTTCATTTCAAACAGCAATGAAATACTAAAATAAATAAACACAACTTTAGTTCCCCCGTCATTTTGATCAAAGTAGCATTAAAATAACTTGTAGTATGTAATTTAAAGTGGAAAAGAGTTCTTTCAATATTTTCTATACATGAATAAATAAAATCTTCCAGTTTAAAAAAAATGAGTTCATACAAATGTCAAAATATGGCCACAAAAAACAAAATTTAACGAACCAACCAACGAACCTCCATATTAATTTAAATTTTACGTAGCATTATTTCTCATTTTCAAAGGAAGCCGATTTGTATTAGAGATGAGTTCTGGCTCGTTTTTCGAGGCCTGGGCCCGTCTGAGCAAGACGACTTTGAGTCCGAAAGATTTTTTGTCACCAGAGTCTGAGCCCACCCGAGCCCGATACCAAAAATATACAAACAAAATTGTATGGTATTTAAAAATTGTTTCAAAAGTGATATCTCATTTTTAAAAACATCTTACATAGATATAATTTTTAAATGAAAAATTAAATTCAATCTTATTAAAATACATATAAAATAAAAATATACTTCATACTTAAAAGGATTCTATATTTTTTCCTCCTTTAACAAACAAATTTGATGGACACATTTGTATTTAATGAATAAATGCATGAAATTTACAAAAAATACTATTTCTAAGCTGGCGAATCAAACAACATTCTTCAATTTTCTGTAAAAAGTGTACATCTTTCATTATAATCGATTTCTTTCTCATAACAATTGTCTTTGATTGACAAGTATCTGAAAATCAACTGAAATAAAAAAATCGAAATTGTTATTTTAAAAGTCCAACACTTTTATAAAAAAGAGGAAACATTGATCGATTGGTTTCTATCGGAATAACATGGTAATCATATTTACTTACGGAGGAAAGTGACTTCCAAAAGGAACAGCGACCCCAGCAAGAGCAAAGTTCATGATGTCAAATATATATAATAATCACTAAAGTTATTTTCATATGAAAACGACTGTAATTCATGCACAATCGAAGATTAAATAATTTGCAAATCTCCAGCTAATTCTCGTCTACCAAAAACAGAAGAAAATGTTATCTTGGAGTTATGCAACTTAATAATACATAAATGAACTATCCCATTAAAAAATATCTTCCACTAACGAAAAGTTAACTAACAGCAAATTCATTGTTGTGCTTGTTTTGATTGGCGCCATATAAATAGATTGTCGACAGAAATTCCACAGACATAAATCTGTAATTATCACAAATTTTCATTTCAAACAGCAATGAAATACTAAAATAAATAATCAAGCATTCAGTTCCCCCATCATTTTGAAAAAAAAAAAAAAAAAAAAAAAGAATTAAAATGCATTGAAAAGGAATGAGTAGGCAATTTTAAGTAGAAAAAATTCTTTCTATCTTTTCTACTGGCACTGGAATAAAAATAAAGCCCGAGCCTGTGTTGGGCCCGGGCTCATTCTAAGGCTTTCCGGCTCGGGCTGAGCTCATCTCATCTGTAATTTGTACAACCCCCTGCCCCCTCTGTTTTCCAGGCTAATCACATGGAATTATCGTTCAACATCTGTATTTCCTTTCAATTTTTTTTGCTTCTATCTAGACTTTAGATTACAAAAGCAAAGATATAAATAGTTTCTATCCCTGTCGAGAATTTATGCTAATTTTTTTTATGGAATTGCAAAAACATTCATGAAAAAGAATGGTGTTAAAACTTCCATAAACAAAAGACATCAAATTGGGATTATAAAACCAACTTTTTGACTTAGTGTGATTAATATAGATTCTAGTAAATATTCTAGTTTTAAAAAAGATAAACAAAATAATTTTCTTAAAAAAAAAAAAAAAAAAAAATCTGGATTTTTTTTTATCACATTTTAAAACATAGACTGTTTTGATTAACTAATTGAACTAACTTTGCTTTCATTTTTTTTTTTTAATAAATTTTGATTTTTTAAAATAATTAATTTTGGATCTGCGCAAGCAGGGGGATGCCTGGGCACCCCCCCCCCCTGGTTATGTGCATGCTAATATAAAAAAAATATATATATATATAACCAAAATAGAAAAAGTAAAAACTAGCTTGGTTGTGGATTGTCCTCAGCTATCCTATGTACCAATAAATAAATAAACAAATAAATAAATAAATAAAAATAAATAAATAAAATTTGAATGAGATATTTGCAAATAATGCCCCCCCCCCCCCCCATACACTTAACATTATCATCCAAGTTTTTTTGAGTGATTCGAGTGTCATCTTAAGGAACTATCATGAACTCAGCTCCATTTTCAAACAAAGAAAGTAATATTTACTTAGTTTTATTAAAGGCTGACTAGGACTGTTACTATGTCCTCTTTCTCTTAATGCTACTGCCAGGCAGACTATGTCTCTTCAAGTTTCTACCTCACATAAATATTTTACCTTAAATATTATTATAAATGACATTTAAACTTAATATTAAAAAAAAATTGGTTAAATTTTCAAGCAATTTATTAAAACAGGTAAATATTCCTATGAATTCCTGACTGGCAAATTGGGTTCAATCCAGAAAAACTTGGGAGAACTCAGCAATAAAAACTCAAAAATTTTGCCAGAAATGGGTGTTTCTACAGAACAGGGATTTTTAGAATAAAAAAAATGTATTTTTTAGATAAAATTTTATGCTTTCAAAATAATGAAAAAAAAAAAAAAATCACATATTTATTCATACCAAAAGCTGATGACCGCACAGCAAACCTTACACTGTCTATTGCATCATATTTACTACTTAATTTCTGAACAATTTCACCCTTCAGATGTTCTGAGAGTTGAGTTGAAACAAATACTTCTCTACATCTAAAGACAAAGAAAAAAAAGATGATAAATCAAAGATAATATAAATTTATAATTAATCTAGGAATGATTTCAGTGGCGTAGCTAAGATGGGTGATACCCGGGGCTAATGTAAAATGGTGTCACCACCAGTCATCATGTTGATACCCCCCCCCCTCTTCTGTCTGTCATATTTTTTTCAATCACAATTCTACGTTATTATAAAAAATGACCATATCATTTCTTACTTACTTTTTGTCATGCCAAAGAAAATTTTCTTTTGCTATCCACTCATTGAATAGGGAGGTTTTTGTTTGGTGCATGTCTTATTTAAATATATCCTTCTGTATAAAATTTCACATTCTCAAAGAAAATAAAACTAACTCTATTGTGTTGTGCACTAAAAATTTCATTTTATTTCAGAATTCCTTTCCAAAATTTTATAATATTATATATATATATATATTTGCAAATAAAGATTGGGTGTCATCCCTTAGAGGGTGGGGCAGGCCACCCCCTTGCTACGCCACTGAATGATTTCCATAGCTAATACAACATTTACACTTACTTAGTGCACTCAGTTTTTAAATCTCCATCCAATATTTTGCTGAAAATAAATAAATAAATATATTATTAAATTTGAAATAACTTAAAATTTAAATTCAATATGAAAAGTGAGTTAAATTATTCTGGTAAAACTTACCACGATACGTCTTTTAATCTATGGATGGTTTCCGATAAAATTTTATTAGAACGTAAATGATCTTTAAATGCTTTGGTAGAAATTACAAACCCTGTTGGAACCGCAAACTGGAAAGGAAACATAAGAAACATTTACATTTGCATAAATTTTTATTATTCAAGCATGCACTATTAGAAGGGGAAAATAAGGACAGTTTCTAGGTTAGCATGCAGTTTAGACAAAAGAGCAAAAGCTTGTTAAAGCATATTCAAGCACAGTTATAAGAAGAAAATAAGGGAAATACAACTAATGACATTTTTGGGATTAGCATGCAATTTAAATAAAGGAGCATAAGCTGGTTAATTCCCTTGGGGATGAGTGACTGGTATACGTGACACTAAAGGTGATCAGAATCCTTCATTATTCTTACCAATTACTTTTCATTATTATGTTTACCATACTTAAAGTATTTTTGCAATTAAATTATAGAAAAATTTCTGTTCTAAAAAAAACGGTGGTAAAAGATTAAAAATTAAGCAAAATGCTCTTGTTGTGAAGGGATTAAAATAGATATATTTTTTAAATGGAACTACTAAACACTACTAAATATCACTACTAAACATAAATATACTTATATTGAAGTTTTAACCTTAGAAATGATCTATAAAAAAATTTTCTTTAACATCAATCATTTAAATTCCATGCTCCAAGATAATTATTACAGCCATTACTAAGTAGAGTAACTGTTTAATTTTTTTCCCTTGTGACCAACAGATAAAATTCATGACTTTTTATGCGACCTCTTCACATAGATTGATAAAAGTTGCAAATTTTTCCTCAAATGGTTGACCAGAGTTAGCAGTTTTATTCATGGATTGTTAGGGGATGTTCTTTGTCTTTTCTGAGGAATTACAATTCCATGGAAATTGCTGACTGGTTAAAAAAATAAATAAATAAACAGAAAAGTAGCATCCCGGCAAATTTCAGCAAATCACTGATGACATTCCCAATTATTTTAAAGATTGACTGAAGCCTATCACAATTTTTTTTAAACTAATTAATGAAATTTCTGGTTTTCTGGCTCTATTCAAATGACAAACTTTTTTTCTTTCTGCGAACATTTAATTGAAATTCTTGAATTTTTCAGCATCAGATGACAAAATGTTTCACAACTTTCTTGCTTATTTCGATATATCTATTAATTTTAAAATACTGATTTTGCAAAATAAATGGTTTGCAAGATTCCATGATAAAATAGATATGTTTGCAGAAAAGTCATGATTGTTAGTGCTGTAGTACAAAACTCACAACATTTCAGGACAAGGACAACCTCAGAACTTTTATCTTTTGAATATTGATTGGACTGTCAAATAGAAAGGGGGGGGGGGGAGATTCATAGGTATTTTTATTTTTATCTAAATTTTTAATTTAACACCGAAGAAGATGCCTCATAAACTAAAGAATGTATTATTCAACTAAAGCAATAAACTTCTAAAAATACATAAGGGTGGCCCTTAAATTATACCTAATTATGCATTAACAAAATAAATAAACAATATTATCAAAACTGTAGAATGAAATTTAATAAAATAAAGAAAGTATGGTACTAATGTATTATCATGCGAGGAAAGTAGACCATGTCAAAAATGGCTCTGATAAAACAAATGGTACTAATTACAATAAAGTTTTTTTTTTTTATTTTCTTGAATGTAACAGTACAGTTAATATTGTACAGTACAGCTATATAATATGTATATATTATATACATTCATTCCAGCAGTCATAATATCCTGTGGAAACTAAAAACAACATCTTAAGTATATTTTATGAGAAAAACTACTAATTTGATGTCATGTATGATGAATCAGCACCTCAGATGTCCATTAATGTAGTATTTTTTTTATTCACTAAGTTAGAACGTGGCCACAGTAACAAATATTCAATATTATGTTTAATAAAGTGTAAGTTGCTGCCAATGATTGTCTTCCTTTCTCCATGAGCTTCTTGGGTGAGTGATTTTTCTTTATTTTTATTTCCGGTAGCCTAATGTTAGTAATATTCTAAAATTAAATGATTAAATTCATACTTTGGCACAACGCTTTGTTTTGCTATCTTTCACGCGCTGCTGGTTGTATTTGAGGAGTTGTTTTCCGGTAATATTATTATTTTGGGCTGACTTGTTCGTTCCCACAAGTTTTGGCTGCTAAATATTGCTGGGATAGCGATTCCCCAAATACAACTTATAGCAATACTAAACTACTGTTTTGCATTATTTCAGTTTGTTTTTATATTATTTACTACTTTTAATGATGTTATGCATTTAATAAGATAGCTGACCTGCCTGGCATTGCTTGTGCATATGATAATAACCATAAATTAACCTCACATTTATATGATTTGATAAAATAAAGGAAAGAGGAGTGGTGGTTATGCAATATTTTAAATGTTAATAGTTGTTATAGTCCAAACTTTTTAAAATTTTTAGAAGTTAAGTACATAATGTTTTCATAGCAAGTGTGAAATAAAATTGTTCATAAGATTTTTTTTTTTTCACTTTGCGTATTTCAGTAGTTAACAATAACTCTTGTTGCCTAAACTTTATGAGATTTTCAAATAGTTAAGAACACAAAGGCGGAAAATCATGAAAAAATATGAATATCTAGTTGAAAAAAAAGTAAAAAAAAATATTCTTGCTTTTTTTCACTGTTTTGAGTTCAGTTCTATTAACATAAAAAAAAAAATGTTTCTTATCAAAATTCTCTGAAAATTTAATAATTGTTTCCAAAATAATAGAAAATAATTGTATCCAAAGATCCATTAAAATTTCACAAAAACATATGCATATTTAGTAGAAAAATAGAGATTTAGTAGAGATTTGGCTTAAGCCAAAGCCAAATGAAAGTATTCCAGAACATCCTGGATTTTAGTATTTTCATCAAATTTTTAATTTTTCTTCGTCTTTTTTCTGTTGTGTAAATCATATTCTGATCATGTACCAGCAATTTGCTGATTCAGAATGAAAGAGTTGAGCTTTTGATGAGGTTCATTGTTGTTTCTAATTAATAGCATGGCTAATTAACAAATAAAAATTAAATTCTGAGTCTCAGTTGAATCAGGACATGCACTGGACTACTCTCATATGAATTTTCAGAAATATATGTGTGGAAGAATTTGCTAGCCATTGTAGGCAGAGTGAAATTTTCTTTTGATAATATAAGCTGTATATTAAATTGCTATTTTAAACATGATTGGCTATTGGCAATCATTCTTGGAGATCTATCTATCTGACATTATGTAAATAGTGAATGCATGAATATATGTTAAATGAACCTCATTAGTCTTTTTAGACAGCTGAGTCAGCATGGCTAATGAACTACCTTTACCACCAGCAACATAGGAGCTCTGGCATTCTTTATCATCCAATGAATAGACAGATTTTTCACAAGAAGTATGTCCTATAAATAAAATCCAGTAATAGTGCATAAATAATCAAATGCTTGCAATACAGAAACATAAACTACAGCATAAATATTTCTTTTATATACAGTCAGCTCTCGTTAATTCTAACTCGTCAGGACCACAAGAAATTTCAAATTATCCAGAGATCGAATTATGGAAAGTATAACAGGAAAACATGTTTAAACGGGTACTATTACAAGTGAATTAATATTATAGTATTTTTTAAATATATTTCGGCTGTTATCATTAGAATATGACTTAATATCTATATTATAAAGACCAAACGTATCTGTGCGTAACGCATATGTCATTTTGTGAATGGCAACACTTTTAATTAAAATTTCGGTATTGCAATTTTTCTACAACAAATTTTTTAGCTTCTGAACATTGCGCATTTTTAATTTTTATATCATCGTATAGGGAAAAAAAATCTACTTTTAAATGCAATTTATTTAAAAATTGTATCTTAATTCATTTTTGAAATATCAATTTTTTTGTAGTTTTTAATACCGCTTTTCTAATCGTGGCAACAAGAGTACTCCATTTCTATTAAAAGCAAAGAAAAAAAGGTAAAAAAAAAAATAATAATTACTCATGATGATTACTGTATCTTTATGTTGCCATTTTCTCATTAAAAAGAAAAAAAATAAATTTAAATATCTTCTGTTATAAAATCCGGTGAATTTTGATTTCTTTTACAAAATTTGATTTACACCTAAAAGAACATCAACAGTTTAATATCTGTTTCAGCTAATAGCATTGAGACTAAGTTTTGAATCAAAATGATCCAATTAAAATACCAATTTTTTTGAAAAGATGAACATAGATACAAAATGTGCGTTTGTAAATTTTGATATGGTGAAAATGATGCCGGGTTTCAATTTCACGGGGAAAAAATTCTATGACTGCGTTTTATGCAAATAGTATTTTGTTAACTTTACGTTAAATATGATTTGTTTAAGAGTTAGATTTACCAATATAAGGTGCATTTTTACTGTAACTAATTTTGTAGGTTGAAATTGTAGGTATAACAATTGTTATACAATTGTTATACAATTGTTTTGTAGGTATAAATCAATGAAATAGTTCCTTTTTAAACATTTTCTTTCATCAAATTTTGACGGGTTCTACCTTGTTAAATTAAAATATATAAATACATGAACTAATTAAGGGATTAGGAACAAGCACACACGAAAATGGGGTGTAGGTGTCATGGATGGACAGACGGGGCATTAAAAAATGGATATCAAATGCAAGATACTATAATTATATTTGTTCAGAACAATTCCGACAAAAATGAAAGAAAAAAAGTTATTTTGAGGATCTGAAATCTGGGAAAAAGTAAGAAAAAAATGAAAAATCGGAATTTCTTAAGATCGAATTAAACGAAGTCAAGAGAAAATGAGTTCGAATAAATGAAATATTTTAACATTATTCTGCTATTGAAAATTTTGGGACTTCATGTTTAGTTCGAATCGAGTGAAGATTCGATTTATCCGATTTCGAATTAACAAGAGCCAACTATATCTACATTATGTACAGCAATACTTCAAATTACACCAGCAATTCATTTTAAAACCAGAGACGTAAGTCGACGTACATTTAGATAAGCAAAGAAAGATAAGTAATAAAAATTTTTGAAAATCTAATGAGCATATTCTATTGTATATTTAGGGATTATTTTACATACATTTAATATTAATATAAAATGCGTTTGCAATATAAAAATTTGGAAGAAATCAAAAAGTAATTAGTTTACACTTTATTGTTCTTTTAGCTACTTCATTCGCGTCTTTGAGGAATTGAAAAAAAAATCAAATATAATAAAGTTTGAACAGACAAATATTTCTTTTTATTACTTTTAGAAGCTCCTTGTAAAAGTAAAGCAAGTTTTCTGAGCTTCCATATGACATTTTTTTTTTTTTTTTCAGACAGTAGTTGCAGGAAAGTTTTCCCTCGTAAAACCAAAAATCTCCAAAAAAATTCAAAGTATGTCTTAATTAAAGAATTTTTTTCCCAGGCCAGATGATGTAAATGGGGGGGGTGATGAAAGTCGAGGGAATGTAAATAGGATATTACAGTATACATTTCAGAATAGCAACATAGCATGTAAATAAAAAAACTAGACTGCTACCATAATATCACTATCTTGATCTATTTACCGTCAGAATTTTTAAGAATGTTTTTCATCAGAATGTTTTTAGAAATAATGAAAAAGAGTCTTAGGCATATGGGGCAAAGCATATGGTTAGGATATAACAAATTTCAACAGTCGAAAAATGCAGTTAGTAATAAAAATCTGTTACTATTATTTATTGTTCTATTACTGTGATATAAACATTAAATTTGATTTTTGGCATTAAAATAGTACAATATTATTGGTGAACCATTTCACTTTGACATGGCAATACTTATATAATGACTAAATCATGCTCTCCATGCATCTATCTGCAAAAATGTGCCCAATTCGGAATCATACAAACTGTTTAAGAAGATTCTAACCATAAAATCTACATTTAAAATAACTACAAACATAGCAGGCTACTTTTGGAACAATATAGAATATTTGAGAGATTTTTAAATTTCAGATTATCATAAACTGGAAATCCAAAAAATTCCAATTTTCACAAATTCTTTCAAATTGTCCATCAGGCCAAGCTTGGGCTGATATTTTAACTTTTTACCAGGCCAAGCAGAACTTTTTTTTTTTAATTTATTGGTCAGATTGGGACTGGGATTGGATATTTTGACCTGAGCAAATCTCCAGTGTATTTTGAAAGCAGGTTTAACATAAAATCTACATGCTACTATTTTATGTCCAAAGGAGAGGCACTGTCTTAAATCAACTTTTTAAGGAATTTGCCAGACATTCTTATCTTGACAATGAGTCAATAACTCATTGCTTAGAGGCATGATGTAAGTCACAAATTTTGGATTTTAATATCTTTGCAAACTTTGTGAATAATAAAAGATTTTTTTTTTTTTTTTTTTTTTTTTTTTGTTTAATTTAGAAGGGGATAAAATAAATTAAAGATTTCACTCTATAGGGCCCACATAAAAATGATTTTTTTTTTCTAAAATAGATGCCTTTTCTCCCATCCATGGTGGTAAACTTGCTAAATTGTGCACATTTTTTAATAAAACTTTGCTGCTGGAAGCATGTGTCTAGGGACAATATTTTAGGAAATAGCCTGTTATTTTGATCTTTATGAATCACCCTGTATATAGGAAGAATAAATTCTATGAAACATCTTTAAATGTAGAAATCAATTCTTCATTTATTTTCTAATGAAAAATCCATTTAATACAACAAATTAAATGCATTTTACACTTACCTAAATCTTTTAGTAATAAGGGTGGCATGATAAATTCTTTCTGCTCTTCACTTGACGAACTGAAAATAGCAAATTTCTAAATTATAAACTGATGGATACTTTCTTTTAATTGACAAATATATAGAACCTCATTTACACAATTTCTGGAATAAGGCACATAAATTTTGGGTCCCTTCACTCACATTTATTTGCCAGTTCTCTAGTACAGTAGATTCCCTCAAATCTGCAAATCTCTAAAATTCGCACATAATTTACAGATGTAAACAATGAAACATTCAATTTAGATATAGGGACAAAATTTGACTTTTTTAGTTTTATATACATTTAAATTTTTATTATTTACTAACTAATATTATTGAATTCATGTTTTTTTTTTTTTTTTTTTTTTATGAAGGAAGAATAAATTTATTTCTGAAAAAATTCAAGATATTGTAGAAACCACTGGTAATCACAATCTTCTTACTAAATATATTATGTGTTAATCAAGCTTTTTTGGTTATTAAGTCTGGCTAAATATAATGATTAAAATATTAAAAGCAATAAAACTTCCATATTTTTTTAAATGTGAATTAGTAATGTACCTTTATGAGGCAAGTTTCATTGAATAATTTAGGAAAAATGCATTTCATCTTTATAATGAACATTTAATCATACATTATTGATTATTAACTTGACCTTTGCTTTTAAGATTTTAATCATTTTAAAATTTACCTTTTTAAGTTTATTAACTTGTTTTAATATTTCATTATATTGTAAGCATTCATTATAGTTTCGATTGTATTATTAATTAATTACATTCAAATTATTGTATAAAAAGTGTAAATAAAGCAATAAGCAGAAATCTGCAAAATTCTAAATTCCACACAACCTCTGTGGTCATTTGAGGGAGTCTTCTGTATGAGGAATAGTGATTCTTTTTACAAGTATGTGCCAAAAATCCCCACACAAGATCCATCATCATTGTGCCATGCTAAACTTTTACAGATACAAATATTGCAATACATGCTGTACTTTGTTAATAAAAACAGCCACTTTCAGTCATATGAAATTCATTTGAAGAAATAAAATCCTTTAATTTCAGACAGAAAGGCAAAGCAGTAACTTGTTGAAAACACTGCCTAACATCACAGACAGAAAAAAAAAAAACATTTTTTAATGTATTAATTAATGTACAAATAATTATAGTATTTGAGCTAATCAGTACACTTAAAGTAAAGTTTTATTTATTATAACAAAAATAAAAATAAATTTTATCTATATGATTATAATAAAATTTGATTTTGTGCATGCCAGATAAATGGCCATACAAGCTACTTCTGGCATGTGTACTATATGTTTGACAGCCTTCATATAGCATGTACTTAAAACAGGGAATCTGTAACTTTTCAGAAAAATTTAATTGATTAAATATAAATAATTCAAAATTTTTAGCAAATTAAATTATAAATAATATAAATATTTATAAAAGGAATCTAGTTAGCAAATAAAGTTTGCATCATAATGCAATAAATCATTTTTAATAATAAAATTTAAGGGTATCCAAGATCAGATCTAGGTGAAAATCAAGCATTATGTACTTGTATTCATAATATTTTAATTAAAATTACAAGAATTATGTGTGTATATATATTACAATAAATAAATAATCAGTATTTTGAAAATTGCTACTACCAATATAAATAAACTTTTGCTCAAAATGAATAAAATAACCAAAGTATATTTTACTTTCATACATAACAGAATGATGAAAAATTCCAAATCCTTCGTCACTTCCATCCATTTGAACTGCAAATGGTTTGATACAAAGTTTGAATTGAAGTTTAGGGCCTACATATAAAGTTGCATCGCCTCCAATGAAATTGATGCAAATTTCTTTATTTTTGCCATCTAAAAAAATAAACATTTCAAGTTCTTGAAAAGAGTTAAGATTAATATTTGTGAATTATAAATATAGTAACACTATGTTATAAAAGTTTTAGTAAGCTATTTATTGCTCATTTTTACATGTTGTTCGCTAATATATATATATATATATATACAGGGTGTCCGAAAAGTCTGGAAACGACCAAATAACTCGAGAAATACATATGAGATTGAAAAACGTAAATATACATGTTAAATATTTTTAAATAAGCTACTCTGTGATACCAAATTTGACCTTCGAAACCGACCCCCTGGGGGTCAGAGGGGGTCCAACTTTGAAATCTTAAATTATAACCCCCATTTTTTATTGCAGATTCGGATTCTACGGACAAAAATACGTAACTTTTGTATTTGATGTTTATTTCAAATCTTCGTTTATCACGGTATAATCAAGCACATTAAATCGATACATATTCCCGCTTTTCCAACGGGATTTTCCCTAATCGAAACTGATTGGGCAGAATTTTTGACGTCAAATTCCTCGTCTTTTGTAGGAATAGCGTTTCCTGAAAATCACCCGTGGCGATTATTTCAATAGGGCTACACTGTTAAAAATTTGACCCATTTGCTGCAGCGTCACTCCACAGCTATCATAGAATATCTCTTTTGTGACCAATGAGAATGCTCCATAACACAGTAAAGTAATCGTTTTCTATAAAAGCGGTGGAGTGACAATGCAGCAAAAGGGTCAATTTTTTTACAGTGTACTTTACTGTGTTATGGAACATTCTCATTGGTCATGAAAGAGATATTCTATAAAAGCTGTGGAGTGACGCTACAGCAAATGGATCAAATTTTTAACTGTGTAGCACTACCGAAATAATCGGCACGGGTGATTTTCAGGAAACGCTATTATTGCAAAAGACGAGGAATTTGATGCCATAAATTCTCTCCAATTAGTTTCGATTAGGGAAAATCCCGTTGGAAAAGCCGAAATATGTATCGATTTAATATGCTCAATTACACCGTGATAAACGAGGATTCGAAATAAACATCATATACAAAAGTTACGTATTTTTGTCCGTAGAATCCGAATCTGCAATAAAAAATGGGGGTTATAATTTAAGATTTCAAAGTTGGACCCCCTCTGACCCCCAGGGGGTCGGTTACGAAGGTCAAATTTGGTATCACTGAGTAGCTTATTTAAAAATATTTAACATGTATATTTACGTTTTTCAATCTCATATGTATTTTTTGAGTTATTCGACCGTTTCCAGACTTTTCGGACACCCTGTATATATTCTACATTGTCACCTGAGAATAACAGAAAAACATCTTAAAAAAAAAAAAAAAAAAAATCGAAAATGAGTTGTTTAATTTATTGGTATGAAAAATTGTTTCTGCATCTAGTGGATTGCTAGGATATATTTTATATAATCACTAGCTGACCCGCCCGGCGTTGCCCGGGTCCATAATAATAATGTTAAACGAACTTGAAATTTTTATGATTTTATCTTTAACTCGAAATATGTGTAAATACACTATTAAAAATTTGACCCTTTTGCTGCATCGTCACTCCACCGCTTTTATAGAAAATGATTACTTCAGCCTATTATGGAGCATTCTCATAGGTCAAAAGAGATATATTCTATAAAAGCGGGGGAGTGACGATGCAGCAAAAGGGTCAATTTTTTTACACTGTACATTATATTAAATACGTGCCCCCTGACTGTGTCAAAAATTGGTTAAAAAGACTAATATTTAGCTGCAAAAATACCTAAAATGACTGTAATGGGAAACGCAGGAGGGAATATGTGTCCAACGATTGCGTGATTTTCGTGCTAAAGTGTTGATATTTATCCTTAACATTACTGTTAAGTGACTTAACTAAATACTTTTTTCACATAGATATCCCAAGTGAAATATTTTGAATTTCAAACTAATTATATCACTCTTAAATCCGACTGAGGTGCCTCTTCGATCCAGAACATTTACAAACTGTCAACAGATGGCGCCACATGCGCATCTCACAAGGACTCTAGGCAAGCTGTAATAGACTGCTGGTTCGGTGAGTCAGTTACTGTACTGCCGCCGCTTATGTAGCACGCAAGGAAAATCACCTTGTTCCGAGAGACAAAACGTGTCTCAAGATATTTAGAAATGTATTCTATTTCTCTATAAGTTTAATTAAATTTATGTTTGTTTAAGTACGTGCTATTAATATTTATCCATATACACCGTACTTTTGTAAAAAACATCGACAAGATGAAAGATTAATTCAGATTGAGCAGCCGTGATATCCCATAACCACATGGTTGCTTCAAGTGTTGACCGGACAATTTTGAAAGACGCCTTCTGATATATCGTTCCTGGACAACTACAGCGATGAAAAAAAACGGTATGTGCCATTTTCTATGTTTCTTTGTGGTATTCTCTGGCCCAATTGTTATATTTACCAGTTATTTTAATTAAAAAAATTTTCGAGCCCAAGCGTTCTCATTCAAAATTTTACTAAATTGTATATTTATTTATTTATTGCTCTATCAATATATGTATTTTTAATTCTGCGCTCACAATGCCTGATGATATTCCTGCCGATAATCCGACAGAAACGCTTGCTAGGGTAGCTGTTAAAATTCCTCCCTTATGGAAAAGTAATATTTCTGTTTGGTTTGTACAAGTTGAGGCAAATTTTGCCGTGGTGCAAGTAACGAACGACACTACTAAGTACAATTATTTATTATCTGCTATAGACACAGATACATTAAGTGCGGTATCTGATTTAATTCTTACGCCGCCTCCAAATGACAAATATAATGCTTTGAAACAGAGACTAATTCAGGAGTTTTCAGATTCGCAATCGCAGCAAATCCGTAAATTACTCTCTGAACTTGTGCTAGGTGATAAAAAACCTTCCGTTTTACTGCGGCAAATGAAAGAATTAGCGCAAAGTTCCGTTACCGAAGAATTTTTGAAAGCTATTTGGTTAGAACGTTTGCCGACGCATACGCAAGCAATTTTGTCGGTTTCAAGCTCCGGATTACAGGAATTAGCAACCCTAGCTGACAAAATTAATGAAATTAAATCTGAATCGGCAGTGTATGCAGTTTCCAAACCCACCGAATCGCCTCGGAACGACCATAACGCGATCTTAATTCTTCAAACACAAATTGAGCAATTGACACTGCAGGTTTCAGAGTTATCCAAAAATGTGTTTAGGCGATCGATGTCTCGCGGCCGATCGCATTACAGGGAAAGACGATACAGTAAAAATAGAGATTCCCAAAAACCGAGTCGTAAACAAAACGAATCAGACTTATGTTATTACCATCAGAAATTTGGTAGTGATGCTCGAAAGTGCCGCGAACCTTGTTCTTTTGATGAAATTAAAAAAAACTAGTGGCTGCTGCTAGGTCAACAAGCGAAAATACAGTTGGCGTAGCAGCATTAGAACAATGTAGGTTGCATGTGTTTGATAAAAATTCAGGGTTCAAATTTTTAATAGATAGTGGTAGTGATATTTCTTGTATCCCTGTACCAAAACAAGTAAACAAAAAGAGTCCTTCTAATTATCTTTATGCTGCAAATAATTCCAAAATTCCTGTTTATGGTAACAAACTGCTTGACCTAAATATCGGCTTGAGAAGGAGTTTTCGCTGGTCATTTGTTATTGCAAATGTCTCTTGCCCTATAATTGGAGCAGACTTTTTAAGAAATTTTGCTTTGCTTGTAGATTTGCACAAATTTCGATTAATTGACTCTGTAACTGGATTGTCCACTAAGGGTGAGCTTACTTGCTCAAAACAGTCCCAAATTAAACTAATTTCTGAAGACATGTCTTTTAAAACTATATTTGAGGAATTCCCAGAGCTCTTAAATCCCATACCAAATTTTAAAAAACCAACTTGCCATGATACAGTTCATCATATCGAAACTACAGGACCACCACTTTATTCCAAACCTCGCCGATTACATCCAAAAATTTTAAAGGAAGTTCAAAAAGAATTCCAATATCTTATGGATGAAGGTATATGTCGTCCTTCCAAATCCCCTTGGGCATCCCCTATTCACGTTGTACCAAAACCGGATGGTTCTTACAGAGTTTGCGGTGATTATCGACGTCTAAATTCAGTAACTCTTCCTGACCGTTATCCAATACCCCACATCCATGATCTTACCAATATTCTACATGGAAAGAAAATTTTTACAAAATTAGATATAGTCCGCGCTTATTTTCATATTCCAGTGCATGAAAAAGATATTCCTAAAACAGCGGTAATAACCCCTTTTGGAAGCTTCGAATTTCTATATTTAAATTTTGGACTTAAATGTGCAGCAAACACTTTCCAAAGATTTATTAATGAGGTTCTCTATGGTCTTCCATTTGCTATAGCTTATTTGGATGACATTCTAATTTTTTCCGAAACGGAATCGGAACATATAGACCATGTTCGAGCTGTTCTAAGCAGACTCTCTAAATACGGACTTAACATAAATATATCCAAAAGTGTTTTTAAACAAGACAGCGTATCATTTTTAGGACACGAAATTTCTCTTGCTGGAATTCGACCATTACAAACTAAAGTTGAAATTATTAAGCAATATCCACGACCAAAAACTCTTTCTGAACTTCGTACATATATTGGCTTATTCAATTACTTTCGACGTTTTTGTCGCAATGCTGCAACTATCCTTGCACCCTTAACAGATTTGTTGCGTGGAGCTAAAAAGAAAGATTCAACTCCTATCGATTGGTCTGAAAATGCAATAAATTCTTTTGAAGCTTCAAGAAAGGCATTAACGGATGCAACTCTTGCATTTCCTAGCCATGACCGTCAATTAGCACTTCATTCTGATGCTAGTGATTTTGCTATTGGTGCTACACTAAGCTTAGAAACAGAGGAGGGTCTCAAACCACTCTCATTTTTTTCCAAACGTCTAAATGAAACACAATTAAAGTATTCTACCTTTGACAGAGAATTGTTAGCAATTTATGAGTCCGTTAAGCATTTTAGACACTTTTTGGAAGCCCGTCAATGTACAATCTTTACCGATCACAAGCCAATTGTTTTTGCCTTTAAAAAAAGAACAGATAATTACACTAACAGACAAAGTCGGTGGTTATCTTTTATATCTGAATTCACCACTGATATGGTATTTTTAAAAGGAAACCAAAATGATGCAGCCGATGCACTTTCCCGAATTAACGTAATACAAATGCCTACTCCATTAGATTACGATAAATTAAGTATGGAGCAAAAAGAGGATTCAGAACTTAGAGAAATTATGCAAAGCGGTCAATCCAGCTTAGAACTCAAATTAATTACCCTTCCAAATTCCACAACAGAAATTTATTGTGACATTTCTAGTGGCAAAGCACGTCCATATTTAACTCCAACTTTTAGAAAACAGGCATTTTGGAATTTACATGCACTTGCTCATCCTGGAACTAAAGGTAGTGTGAATTTATTGCGACAACGATTTATCTGGCCTTCCCTAGCTAAAGATTGTTGAACTTGGGCACGTGAGTGTTTGGATTGTCAGCGCTCCAAAATTGTTAGACACACAAAAACAGAGTTAGGAAAATTTGATCTTCCAACAGATAGATTTGCACACATACATTTAGATTTAATTGGACCTTTACCGGAATCAAATGGTAAAAGGTATTGTTTAACCGTAATTGATAGAGCAACGCGTTGGCCAGAGGCATACCCACTTAGTGACATCACAGCAGAATCAGTGGCACGTGCACTACTTTCCGAATGGATTGCAAGATTTGGATGTCCTGAGAAAATTACCACGGACCAAGGACGCCAGTTCGAATCTGAACTTTTCCAGCAGTTAGCCAGATTGTTAGGTGCTAGAAAGTACCGATCGTCTCCGTACCACCCTCAGAGTAATGGGATTATCGAGAATTGGCACAGACCTCTAAAATGTGCACTAAAAGCCAGACGAACTGAAAAATGGACTGAAATACTTCCAACAGTGTTATTAGGGTTTCGTGCTGCACTAAAAACAGATATAAATGTTTCGCCAGCTGAACTTGTTTTTGGGTCTACTCTCAGACTTCCAGGTGATTTCTTCGATGACAAATCCACCATTAAAAGTCCTGAAGAATTAGTGCAGCGATTAAGAAATACCTTCAACGAATTCAAACCACAACCAACTAAGTCCCATAATAGCACAAAAACATTTGTGTCTCAGGAGTTTAAAACATGTACGCATGTATTTGTGCGTCAAGAAGGTATTCGGCAAGCTTTACAACCGCCGTATGATGGACCTTTTGAAGTTGTTGAGCGCAACGATAAACTTTTTAAAGTGGCCATAAAAGGCAAAATAGTAAATATATCGCTGGACAGACTGAAGCCAGCCTTTTTGGTGAATGATTCACTATCTTCTACTCCTGAAACAACCTCAACCCTGGAAACAACTGCTTCGACTCCCGGGACTGCCTCGAATTCTGGAAAAACAAAACCACCTCACGTCACACGATCCGGCAGAACTGTCAGATTTCCAGAACGTTTGGTGGAAAATTAAGTGTATCGTTTGCACTAGGAAGGGGGTACTGAGGTGCCTCTTCGATCCAGAACATTTACAAACTGTCAACAGATGGCGCCACATGCGCATCTCACAAGGACTCTAGGCAAGCTGTAATAGACTGCTGGTTCGGTGAGTCAGTTACTGTACTGCCGCCGCTTATGTAGCACTCAAGGAAAATCACCTTGTTCCGAGAGACAAAACGTGTCTCAAGATATTTAGAAATGTATTCTATTTCTCTATAAGTTTAATTAAATTTATGTTTGTTTAAGTACGTGCTATTAATATTTATCCATATACACCGTACTTTTGTAAAAAACATCGACAAGATGAAAGATTAATTCAGATTGAGCAGCCGTGATATCCCATAACCACATGGTTGCTTCACCGACTATACCGTGAATGAAATCGATTCTCGATGATTAGCTAAAAGGTTAGTATATAGTATTATAATTTCAGAGCCATTTTACAAATATAGGTGTATATTTTTTATCAAACATGCATAATGTTCATTTTGTGAACAAAATCCTAACCGTAACCTAATTGTATCAGAATCATAACTTGTCTGTAACCTTAACGTATCTTAACAGTAACCGAACTGTAACTTAAATATACCATAAATGTAACCTGGCCGTCACCTAATCATAACCTACTATAATCTAACCACAACTTAACTTTAACATAACTGTAACTTAACTATGACCTAACTGTAACCTAACCAGAAAATAAATATAACAAAAGGGTCACCGGAACGTAATTGCAACCTTACTGTTACCTAACCGTAACCAAGTTCTAATTTAACACTAACTATAAACGAAATATCTTAACCATCTCGCGCTAAGTACTTAGTTTCACATTCCACCGCTACGGAGTACATTATGTTTTGTAGAACATACGAATTTTAGGTTCGGATTGGATTCATGTTCATGGAAATTATTTTGTCTTCTTCGGATACGGTTATGGTTGTTTGGAATATTTTTGTTCAGTTTAGATTCGGTTCAATTCAGATTTCGTGGGGTTTTTTCCCTTCAAATGGGATTTTTAAGTTCGGGTTGGGGTGTACTAATATGGAAATTATTTTACCTAGTTCCAATAAGGTTATACTTCACTGAAATATTCTTTTTAAGTTCAAATTTCCGGATTTTTTTTTACAAATTTTTTGGTTTGGATTGCATATACACGAACATTATTTTTCCTTGATCGGATTGGGGTATGCTTCATTTGAATATTTTTGTGAGATTTATTTTGTGGGGTCAGATTACAAATCCATAGTTATTTTTCAAATGGAATTTTTAGGTTCGGGTCGGGTTTATGCTCATGGAATTTTTGTCTTGCTTGGATCAGAGTATAGTCTTTTTTTTTTCTGATTGGGATCGGGTTATGTGTTAATACGCCTAAACATTGTTTTGCTACTATTCTTTTAGTGACTATTTTTGATATGGGAATGGATCCATGGAAATTATATTGTCTTGTTCGTATCTGGTTATAGTTATTTGGAATATTTTCGTCGGATTCAGATTTGGTTCGATTCAGATTTCAGGTATTTTTTTAAATTGATTTTTAAGGTTCTGGTCAGATTCATGGCCAGGGAAATTATTTTGTCTTGCTCGGATCCGGTTTTGGGTCTTTGGAATATTTTTTTCGTTGTTCAGATGTCGTTCAATTCAGATTTCTGATTTTTTAATGGAATTTTTAGGTTCAGGTTGGGTTGCCATCAATGGAAATTATTCTGCATTGTTCGAATAAGGATATGCTTCTCTGGAATATTTTTTACAGATTCAGAATTAGTTCATTTTTTAGGTTCGGATTGGGTTCATGTTCATGGAAATTTTTTTGTCTTGTTCAGATCCGGGTATGGTTCTATGGAATGTTTTTGTCAGGTTCATATTTGGTTCGATTCAAATTTCAGGTATTTTTTTTCAAATGGAATTTTCGGTTCGGATCGGGTTCATGTCCACGGAAATTATTTTCTCTTATTCGAATCCGGTTATGGTTCTTTCGAATATTTTGATCGGATTCAGATGTAGTTTGCATAAAATGTCAGGTCTTTTTTCAAATGGAATTTTTTAGGTTCGAGTCAGGTTTATGTTCACGGAAATTATTTTGTCTTGCTCTTATCGCGTTATAGTTCTTTGGAATATTTTTTCAGGTTTCGTTCTGGTCATTTTTCGGGTTTTTTCAGAGAAAAGTTTTAGGTTCGGGTTGGGTTGCATATACACGAACATTATTTTTCCTTGATCGGATTGGGGTATGCTTCATTTGAATATTTTTGTGAGATTTATTTTGTGGGGTCAGATTACAAATCCATAGTTATTTTTCAAATGGAATTTTTAGGTTCGGGTCGGGTTTATGCTCATGGAATTTTTGTCTTGCTTGGATCAGAGTATAGTCTTTTTTTTTTCTGATTGGGATCGGGTTATGTGTTAATACGCCTAAACATTGTTTTGCTACTATTCTTTTAGTGACTATTTTTGATATATAATTTATTTTGCTATTTGATAATTTATTACTGTGTATGAATTGTCTGCCTATTCGAACAATTGTACGTCAAAGAGCCATTTCATTTTTGTTTTAAACACAAATTAAAGTCTTAATAAAATTTTAACTTAAATAAATGAATTCAAATTTAATCAATGATTTAAGAAAAACTGCTAAAGAAGCCTCATATGTACATATACATATATTAACTGCAACATAGCCAACCACAAATACGTTCTAATGTACGAAGTACACACGGTCTGACGTAACAGCTATGCTAAAAAATCCTAAGTTAAACTGACATTTTGCCATTCTATGAATTTTAAAGGTGTTTGGAAAAAAAAACAGTAACTTTCGAAATGTCAAAATCTCAAATTGGTTTTTTTTATAGAGTAAAAAGAAATTAATAGAGTGGAAGTATTATGTCTGGAGATTATGCTTAAAATGTAACCCTACATTAAGTCAATTAAGTACCAACAAAAGCACATGCTTTGACACGCCTATCAATTGAAACAGGTTTAAACCCGTATTTTTTTTCTCTCGTTTAAAAAAAAAAAATTAATTTAGCGCTTCACCGGTAAAAATTTATTAATCATTTTATCATATGTGTTTTAAATATCAATATAGAAAATTATTTTAACGTTTTGCTTGAAAATATAACATTATTTTGTTAGTACATTAAAATCGTCTGCAGTCAGAAATTTATATTTTAGATTAATATTTATTACTTAAGTTTTCATACATGATTTTAAAAGAATGTTTTCGGCATTATATTTTAAATATTTATTTACATGCAATTATTATTAAATAAACATTTTTCATCTACGTTATAAAGTATTTAAAATTACATTAATGAAGGAAACTTTTAGTTATACAATTTTTAGTTCGTATCAAATGTTTTTAATATCTTATTTAATTTTAATTTGATATTTAATTATTGCTAATTTTCCAATTTCCTTCATTTTAAAAGAGAATATTTATTCTAATAAATAATAATAGAACAAAGACCAGTTTAAAAATTTGCTATTTCCTCTTGAAATATGTTTCAATTGTAATTCATTTCTTTCAATTCGTCTTAAAATACAAAATCCCTTCTGTGGTGGTTGCTCGATAACCCCCCCATATTTTTATTTTAATTCAATTTTATTAACTATTTTATTTCCTATCATCTCCTTTTTATTAATGTTCTCAATTTAAATATTATTTCGATTTCGTTTCTTTTGATATCGTCGCCTGTAAATTTTTCTTCCTTACCTGGCTATCGAATGTTCTAAACCGGTAAAATCTTGTTTGAATTCATTCCTTCTGGTTTAGAAAACTTCTAGAATTATCTCGATCGTTCTATGGGTGGTATTTCCGGTTAATCTGACACTCCCCTTGACCTATCAAATTAAATTCTGCAGGTGACGTGGTTTAGGCAGTTAAGTGCCTGGCCACCTGCTTTGGCCTTCCTTCTTTAAGTGTTTATAATTTTTTTCCTTTTTAAATTCATATTTCACTATACATTGAAACGTAGCTTGGCCTCTTTTTACTCGCTCTCCTCATTCGAACGTTGCCAACTTGGCGTATTCCGGGTTTGCAGTAACCCTTGTTCTTTTCTCTCTCCTGGCTCTGCGCCACCAGTTGAGTTGCACAGTTGAGTTGGATGCAGTTTGGTGTCAGTTGAGTGTCACCGATGCAGTTGAGATGTGCCGAGAAGTTCCGTAGATGCCGAGATATTTAGCGGGCGCCGGGGCAAGTGTGCGCGCCCCGAGGCAGTTGAGCGGATGATCCACCGTATGATGGAACGGAAACCGCCGAATTACTGTAATGCTGCGAGGATCAAGGCTCCTCTTCCGAGGCAACCGTGTCGGTTTGTCTTTGGCCGTTGTTCTAGGCCGGCCACTCAATATGTTTTTTTTTTCACGGATGTTTTCCTTTGAGAATCAGTTGGATATATTTTCATAAGGCTCTCGTCAAATTCATTTTTCAACCTATCCAAGTTTGTTCCATATCATCTTCTTCAATTGAATCATCTCTTCCTCCAAAGATAAATGTACAAAGTAATGCTTCGTGAGTAAATACATCACAGGCTCTTCTCTTTTTCAAATCCCTAAAAAGATCGCTCATACGTATAAAATAATTATTTATTGCATAAAACGGGATCCCACAGGAAAGTATTGAAATTTGTTTTTTTGTGATTTCAAATGTATTCTCTATTGAGTTGAAATAATTTCACATTGCTTAAAAATATTTATTATTTGCATCTTTAAAAAAATGATTGAGCAAGAATTGTTGTCAAAAAGAATACATACGTATAAAGATAAATTATGTCAAATGAATATGTTTAATCCTGTGTGTCATCCATGTGAAGCAATTGTCTTTATGAAGTAAAATATAATTATACTTATATAAAATGTGCATGAAAGAAAATATATATATATATTGAAATATAAAAGTTACGACATATTGCACAAGTAATAATTAATAAAACGTTTTTTTCTTCAAATTTTCTCTTCATTTTTTTAATGTGTCACAAGTCAATTTATTCATCTGGAATATGTCGTCGTAAGCCAAGAAATTCCAGGTAACTTTTTCTTATTATTTTATATTTTTTACAATTTGACTTTGAGCTATTATTATTATGGTTAAAGATTTCACTATTTTAAGAAGATTATAATGGTAGCCTTTTTTGGGTCTTTTGCTGGCGTTCATCCAACGCAAATGTCCTTTACCCATTATTACGATCACATAGCCTACATTTGAGATGAAACAAAAAATAAGTGTTCTCATCACCCCCTTTAAACACAACACCTTCCACGTCCTTTTGTTTGCCACATTAAATTTGAGCGATAAATGGTTTCATATCGCAAACCTTTTTTGAGGCTTACTTCACCTCTACTTATCTTATTCCTCCATGGGTTTCTTTAATTCCGTCTCAGCTTTCTGATTACTTCTGCGAAAATTTTTACACAACCAACCAACCGTAAACAAACGAAAGAGAAAGAAATTGGGGAAAAGATGATTTTTTATGCGAGTGACCTCTTGATTTTAATTAATTACTCAGTTAATAATTGGAATTTTGAAATTCTGAAGCTCAGGTGCATCAGGAGAGATATTGGGCTACTCTCAAAAAATTTTTGAGCTTTGTACGTGCTGTAGATTTTGCTAGCCATCGCAGACACACACACACACACAGACAGACAGAGCGTTTTGTTCTTTTATTAGTATAGATATCTATTTTATATAATCATATCTATTTTATATAAAGCATAACTTTGTGTTTTAGACATTCCAAAAGTCACCTTCATTTAGTGCAACACTAAATTAAATCACATATCTTACTGTTTCACCGAAGTAAATTTGCCAAAATATTAAGTGTGCAATAATATTTACATATCATGCTGTACTGCCTCCTCCCTTTCACCTGTCTGGAGTCTGGGCTTGATCACTCTGTGTTTATGTTAGGTATGATTGAAAAGTTGATGCAAATATTCTATTACAAGAATTTTTATCTTTGTAGATGATCATTAGTTTATTAAATATGAATGAAACAAATGCACAACATGTGTGGTGAGTGTTTAGTTCAATAGGTAAATAAAGTTTCTGAGTCCAGATAAAAATACAAAGGAAAAATGCAAGATTTTATGTTATTCTACCAATACAAAACACATAAGGCCTTTTTGCAGCCACACTTACAGGGTTCAATTTATCAAAACTTAATTTTCTTTATTTATAGATAGATTTTAATGCATTTTCCCTACACTTTTATAAAAATTACTTATCATATAAAAGATTTTTTTTTTTAATTTTTGATACACTGTTTATTTTTTCTTCTTTTGATTTAAAATAAACATATAAACTCTTAGCAAAATTTCATACCTGGATCTCAGAAGAAATTTTAAATATATCATTTTAAACATGAAAAAATCAATACTGAAATAAATAGACTTAAAATTTCAATTAAAGACAGGGCAGAAATGTTAAAACCACAGAAAAATTGTAATATCAGATGATGCAATCATCAGAGAAATACTGCTTTATTTAATTGAATTAGCTTTGTAATATTTTATTAGCAAAAAAAAAAAAAAAAAAAAAAAAAAAAAAAAAAAAAAAAAAAAAATGTAAACTGCATATATTTGAGAATTTTGACACCCAGACTCTCTTAAATCTATAGTGATACACTCAATGAGAATTTTGTAGTATTTTCAATACATATTTACTTAATTATTCTTAATTTCCATTTAGAAATGTTACTCTTTTTTTTTTTTTTTACTATTTTTTTCATTGCATGTCACTGGTGAGTTCAAAACTGGGCCAAACTGCATTACACTACTTAATGATGTTTAATATAAATAGTTGATTTTTCCATATAAATACTAAGAAAAGTTGTTGATCTAGTTTTATATCTTAGTTATGATCAGAAATATGAAGATCAACAGTAAGACAAGTGAATTTAATTCTTTTTTTATGTCAATTAATTTTCTATAAATATCAATTGAAATATAAAGCTAGTTACCAAATTTTTTCTTTTTTAAATTCATTACTATTGCTTAAAATATTTAGCACTTAAAAAAGGTAAATTTTAAAATTGAATTTATTCAAAACTCAGTTTTTATTCATATCTTACTGTTGTTCTGGGATAATGATACTTATCTATAGATTGTGTATACTCGTTACAAGTTGAGGAATTTCTGACAATTTTTGGCATGTAAATTGAGGAAGGGGTAGGAGAGGTGACATACATATGATATGATAATCATTATCATCTCAAAATTAAAGTTTGATAATATACATTACACTTTATAAGATTCGATTACTATTACTATTATTTTAAATTTAGTTAGAGGATTAATTATTTTAGAAACTAACTTCAATAAAAATGTTGAAAAAAAACTTATTTAAATTAAAACAATCCTATTTTTATAATAACATTAAAAAAATCTAATCTTTTTTTTTTTTTTTTAATACCTTTGAACAGATTGGAGAGAATGTATTAGTTGATATAAAGAACTTTTAATTATCATTAAGAAAAAACAGAAGTTATCATTTATATTATACCTTAAACTTACTTATAATGCAAAAAAATTTAATTTCCTTCTGCCCATCTTTGAGAAGATCAACACTAAAATTAGAATTAGAAATAACTTTTGAAGCACCATAAGGAGAGATAGTGGAGCCACTTGTTAAACTATAAAAGAATGCATGGAAGATTTAATTTAATGAAATACAACAAAATTTCATACAATAATCAACAAATGTAAAACATTAATTAAAATATAACTCAATATCAAAATTAGAATTGAAGTTTTAAATTGTATTAATTTGTATTAAAGTTATCTGTTGTAGTAATTGAAGTCCTCATCTTAAAATTTGAAGATGGCAATGCATTTTAGAAATCCTTGTTGGCAAATTTACATTTTTTTATTTTAAAAATTATCAAAGTAAAACAAAAATAAATATACATATCACAACACAAAAAGTTTCAACTGGATTAATCATATAGCTAGTTGGATGTGCGAATCCCTAAACTTTCTTCTATCTCATACATACATTTTAATATTTCAAAAATTAGTTATACATGTTAATACTTCAATATTATTATTCAATACTATACCAACTTTGATTTTCATCTTAAATTTCTGCTTCAGTTGCAGGACGCGAGTTCACGTTTCTGCACAAGCTGATAGGCAATAGAATTATAGTCAGATCTTTTTTTTTTTTTTCAAAATTCAGGAAGACCTGGTATCTATACCCAAAAATAATCATACAGAAGAAATTTAATTCAGTTCAATGCATAATTTCATACACTTTTTGATGGTAACATAATGAAAATGGGACAGACATTGTGACTACAGCATCCTCCTCCGAGGGATTTTTTTCAAATTCAGGGAGGGCTGCTGATCATAGTCAAACACTTACACAAAAAGTTTGGTTAAATTTTATGCATTATACACACAATAAACATGCTAATTAAATAAAAATCTATTTATTATTTATTATTAATAATATTATTTGCTAGCAAATGGAAAGATATTTTTAAAATGTTCATAATATAAGAGTCAGAGAAGCAACTGCAAAAAAATCTTAGATGAATGAGATCTTAGGTAAGATTTCAAATTGCCATAATTTGCAATCAACATTTTTCTTATAATACGTCATAACAACTTTTTTCAATAATTTTCTAACAGTTTCTTAATCTTAAAAATATCCAAATCAATGCTGAACTATATTAAGAGTTATTGAGCTGCAGTTCAATTTCTTCGATTTGTAAAACAATAGCCAATTGAATAAAATGAATGCAAACAAATTTTGCAAGTTAAAATTAATGCAATTTGTTCAATTTTACTATATTTCAATTTGAAACCTGAATATATGATGCAAAAATAATCTGCTGAATGCCACCTATAGAATATGTATCATCCCTGCATGTGGCAGAAACTATAAATTACAGCATATATATGCAAAGCCATAACTTTACTTGAGAAACATAGCATAGGGTGTTTCTTAAAATCCAGAACATTCCAGTAAAGTCCAGATTTAAACCAATTCCATATAGAGAGTTGTTAAGAACAATAAAACATGCTCCCCCCCCCCCTCAGCACAGCATTGCATTTTTACACACCCACCACTAAAACCAAAACTCTTTCTCTTTATAAAGATACATTCAAAATTGTTTGGAGGTTTTTTTCAAGTTTGATATGTAGTTTGTTAGTTAAAATTCTTTAATTGAGTTGATTGACTTGATAAAAAAAGATAGTGTGTTTAAGAATTAATCAATTAATAAGCACTTTTAAACCCATTTTCATAAGCTCAGAATTGAAGTAGATCCAATTAATCTTCTTACAATGGGTATCATTGTAGAAGAATAAATTAAAAAACAATTCTCAGTACAATATGAGGTATAACCATTTTCTTTTAAAATATACAAATGGAAAAACCAGCTTTGACAAATTTATTTTGGTCTGCATTAGCAAGATTTTTTTAAAAATAAATATATATATTTTGAGATATAAGTGTTATACAATACACCTCAGATTTAAATTTTATAGTTTTAAATACTATTTGTTAGTTAAGAAAAATATATCAAATGTTTTAAATTAAAAGTTCATTAATAAAAAAGTTGATCAATAAGAATAATTTATTTTATATTATCCAAATTAATACTATTAAAAGGATATTAACATAATTTAAAATAAAAAGGTGTAAAAAAGTTTACCTTAATACAAGCTGTTCAATTGAAAAGCTTTCAAATTTTAGAGGAACACCATCCTAAATAAATAAAAGCTAATGTTATAAATAAGAAATTATTAAATCCTCTGCTTACCAGCTGGGTCCAATGATCTGACAGATGCATTTAAAATAATTATTCTCATGGAAACAAAAGGCTGAAAATTCTGTAAATATGCAACTTTTTCACATATTTATAGAATTTTTAATCATTTTTTTTTTAATAAGAAAAATCATTTTGAATATACCAGTCGGTTCATTGGACCTATCTGGCAGGTTAAGGCCTTAAATTTTAATAGTTAAAATACAATTAAAAAATGATTGAATAAAGAACAATATTTAGCATAATACTTTGATTGACCTTGAAGGCAGGCAGCAGTGAAACTTAACAAAATAGTTTTAAAATGCTCACCATAAAATACATATAGGCCTTTACACTTGTGATGTCTTTATTCCACAAAGGGCCATCTAGAAAAGGAGAAAAAAAAGCATTCATTCTAAAAAAAATAATCATAGTAATTATATAATCTTACACTCATCTATTAACAACATAATTATTATGTTTGTTATACTGTCCAAAGAGACCACCAGAAAAAAAAAAAAAAAAAAAATAAGATAATGCTAAATTATTTTACACAGTGCAAAAAAATAAAATAAAATAATTGTATTTATAAAGACAAGATAAAAACTGTTTCAGTTCAGAACAGTTTATCAAAAATTTTTATTATATGATTTATAAATGTTGATTTTAATTAATAAATTGTTTTTTAAAATATCCCTGATCAAAATTACTACATACATTTAAAATTTTAAAATGATGCAAAAAAGTATTAAACTCTTCACTTCTATTAATTGTAGTAAACATCTGTCTGTGTGGAAAACCCCTTGCAGCCGGAAAAACTTTTTTCCTTTTTGACGCAAAAAGACAAGAAACATATCTATATAAAAAAAACCCAATTTTTTGTGCACCCGAATATTTTCTGTCTCGAAAAAATCCGGCAGTAATTAGCGATGAAATTAAACTAATTTTAAAAAAAGTGATATCTTTTGTTCTAAAAAAGCCACAAACACACAAATTGCAGGAGAAATGCATGTACAAAAGCAGAGTTTAATTTATTTGCTTGTGCCTCCCTACCTCCTCACACATTCCAAAATGATTTGTGTGCAGATTCCATATTTTTACTTACCCATCATACATAGTATAGGGTAAGTCTTGCAATCGTTTTGAAAATCGAAAAATTTTTTTTGACGGATTTACACGTTTCAGATACTGGAGATTCCAAAAAACATATTTTTAGAAAAAAAAAATTGCCGTCCGTCCGTCTGTGTGTCTGTCTGTAACCGCTCTATCTCCCAAACAAATTGAGATAGAGACTTGAAATTTTGTATGAACTTAGTATGTAAGAATGGGACGAAGCCTATTTAATATCAGTAACCTCGATTATCCAGAACTATTTTTTTCAGACTCTCGAAAAATTCATTTTGATGAAAGGTATATAAAATTTTTCGAAATTTTTAATTTTAAGGAGTGGATATAAAAGGCAATAAAATAACACAAATTTTGCATAAAGAACGAAGTCGATCAAATTATAAAGTTGCTGAGATACGTGTAATCCTATTTTTCACATTCTTTGATTTTTCCTGACCCTGTATTCCATTCAAATTTGAAATCAAAGATATATTTTAATTGGAAATGAGACGCTTCATTCGACGCAGTAAATTGCTAGTTAATATTATTATTATTATTGGAGTTATAAGGATGTTTCTTTTACGCAATCCGGCATTACTTGAGTATTTTGGCATTTTATACAATTTGTCGAAATTGGCTCATCAGCAATTCATTAATAAATCATTACTATGTATATTAAAACTATTTAAATATGCGTTGACATTTTATTTTGGAATTGCAATGCATTTTATAAATAAGTTACACATGTTTTATCTTCATACTTTATATTATACATATGTATGATGGGTAAGTATTACGGTGGCCTCCAACGACTAGTTTACTTATGATTCGCAGATCAAATAAATCTCCCTGGGTAACTGGAGAATTATTTAAGGACTGGTTCAAAAACCATTTTGTTCAATCACACTGCTGTTCAAATGAAATTGTCAGAAAATCTCGATTGACAATTATTTGTTGCATCCAAAAGCTGAACTGTTATGCAAAGAGAATGTGATTGCATGTTTTTTACCACCAAACTGTGTTTCATTATTTCAACTGGAGGTATTTTGCACACTTTCAAGTGCAAGTATAATTAGTCGTATCTGAAAAATATGCTGAAGCATGCAAGAGCTATAGAGAATCAAAACATTTAGAAAAGAACTGCAATTAAAGATAATATTTGGAATGTTGCAAAAGCTTGGAACAAAGTAACAAATAAAATAAAAAAATATACACGCAATATCTAATGTCAAACATTGTGTTTATAAAAATGACAATGATGCCAGTGAAGTCTTTGGGAGAGTTCTGATATGAAAAGAAACAAGTAACAAAAATCATGCATTAAGCATAGATTATGAAACACTTTCCAACACTTCTAGAAATCTTTAACAAAACTTTATTATTTAGGGAAATAAGATTACTGTCTATAACCAAATATGTATTCCAATACTTTCGAACAGCCCTATATTTGATCTATAAATTGATATATATATACTATATAATGGGGAAATTTAGTTTAGCAAGAAAAGGCTAGTACTTTTATTATACGCCAGTATTCAAATTATAGCATTTGTACACATCTTATAATATGCATAGATTTAGTGAAACTTAACAGTGCATATCATAACTAAAATGAATTTCATCTATCCATCAGCCATCATTGGATACATATACAGTACTTAAAAAAAAACATAGCATTTGAAATCTTTTGTGTGGCCCTGTAAATGCTATGTACTATATTGAATAACTTATATTAAGCCTCAACAAAGTATATCAATTTTATTATTCATAAAATAGTTTATTACTAGCAAAAGCCATGCTTTGTTTGGATTCGCGAAGCATTATTTTATAAAACAGATATTTGAAAGTAACAATATTTTTTAATATTATTTTTGCATCTTTTTTAAACAAAAACATTATTTTATGTTTTGGTGCATTTTAATTTTTTATTTATGATATAAGACTGGCATAATAAAATATTTTCGAAGCAAATTTTTACAAAATATTTTTAAATTTTCAACTAAAAGCTCTTTTAAAGATGTTTTTACAATTTCCAGTAGCCACTGGTGTTTTTTAAAATTGTTTGAAATATGCATGTTTCCAATCTTTGTAATTAACATCAGATAATCTTTGATAGCTATTTTAGAATAATATATTTGAAGAGAGCTTGAAGAAAGTTACTTCCTCAAAATCCTACTTTCTGGAAAAACATTTGAAATCTGCTTTCGTTGATACTATGAATTTTTAACTGTAAAACATTTTATTCAAATTTTTTCGTTTTTATACATGTTAGCGTATGAGAATTTTTGATATTGTAGAATTTTTCGTAAGGAAAATTTGTATTGAATGCTTAATTTTGAAGGATTTTCACTCTCGACAACGTTACGTACGTTTTTAAGCCAACTGGTGTCTATATATCCTCAATATCTACAACTGCTTCCTCTAATGTTAAACCTTGGGATTTATGAATTATAGCAGCAAAAGCTAACCGCAGAAGAAATTCTTTCCTTGAGCAATTTATGCTTCCATTTTTCCAGAATTTAATTATTGGAGGAATCGGTACGCATCAATTCTTATAAGTTAAATTACATCGGTATTCAAATTTATCCATGATTATTCGCGATATCTGATCTGCTGGCTTGTGATTTTCTTTAATATGTGCAACAAAGTCTAAAGTATCATTCACTAAACCTTTTTCGGTCCACAAATAAGAACGTAACATTACCTACTTTAGATCCAAATGATAAAGTAAGAAATGGGTAAAGTCTATTTGACGTTTCTGAATCGGCCAACTTTGCTTTAGTACATTTATAAAGAGCTCGAATCGAGACAACAACTTCACGCAGTTCTTTTAATTTTTCATTTATATATTTGTTTATATTTTTGTTTGAAATTCTTTTGTTGCCACTTTACAAAAAAAAAATCCATAATACAATTCTTTTAAAATATTTAAGTGTCATCTATGCAAACGATTTTGCGGAATAATGAAAAAATGTTTTATTTATTAAATTAATCATGATTCTATCTATAATTACTTACTCTATGATTTATATATTTTTTTTTTCTGAAAATGTACGCGTTTCATTTTTTATTTATTTGCTAAAATGCGTCCGTATTGGAAATGCATGTAAAATAAATTAATTAAAATAATAATTTTTTTAACGTTTTACTGTAAAAAAATTATATTGTGCAAATCTACAGATCATAATTTATTTTTGTGTTTAATTTGAAGTTAAAATATTGAATAGTTTTTTTGTAAAGCGTATGACAAAATGTAATTTGAGTGGGCTAGTAGAGGATTCGCTTCGCTCATCCTAATAATTAAAATATGTCACACATGTGTCCCCTCCCCCCCCTTTACCTTTATGTAAAAGAATTCTTTTGTGTGGTCCTTTAAATGAATTACCTATTTTTTTTCCACGGCATATTTTATAGAATTCATATTTCAGTGCATTTCGTACATGCATATGAATTTTAATATGTTTGACAAGATGTAACATCTTTAAAATACATTTGAAACAATTTTTCCCATAGGCCATAATGAAATGGTAAACTTTTGACTGTCCTTGTAAGTAAACTAATCATACTAGAAACTACATTTGAAATAAGGTTTGTGCTAGGATAAGCGCCAATAAGTCAAAAAACTCCAGGACAATCTGAATATATTTACAGGAGTTAGAACACGGACAGACAGCCAGACAACCAAAATCATAAGCACTTTTCAACTTTGTTGGAAAGTGTTAAAAAAAGAACATGACATGAACTTTTACAGCATGCAAAATCAGGAAATTAAAAAAAAAAGCATGTTAGATGGAGCATTATGATAGCATGTTCCAAATGACATGGTGGCTAGCATGGTGGTAAATAATGCATCAGTTGTGCTGCAGTTAAATGATGTGGAAATTATTGATACTGTTTTAAATAAAGGATAGTGAAAAAAAAAAATGCATATGTGAAACTGATAACTGATATTAATGAAATCCCTAATGAAAGGTGCATTGTCCTTATGCAAGAATTAATCTGAAGACTGGAACTGAAGAGTTTTATAAACAAAATATACATACTATATATATGTTTAAAATTCAAGAGCTTTTAGTTAAGGAGAAGCAAAAATGATTAAAGCAAGCAAAAATGACTGATTTATTTCAGAAATAAGATTTATAAAAAATACAGATTAACATTGTTTATGTAAATTATGCTGCTGAAAAAAAAATCAAGAAGAAAAAAAATAGAAGTTGTAGGTTAAATAATATTAGTTACGACTTGTTTTGTTATCATTGAATAGTGTAGGAATTTTTATTTAAAAAAAAAATAGAAAAGTTAAGTTTCAATTCATATCTTATATGTGATTACAGTAGACTCCCCCTCAAGTCCACAACTCTCTAAAATTTGCATTAATTTATTGATGTAAATAATGAAACATTCAGTCCAGATATAGGGACAAAATTTGACTTATTTAGTTTTTTGTCAATTTCATATATATTTAATTTTTATATATTTACCGACTAATATTATTGAATTCATGTTTTTTACACCAACAAAGAATAAATTTTTTTCTGAAAAAATTCAAGATATTGCTGATACCACTGGTAATCACAATCTTCATACCAAATATATTATGTATTAATCAATCTTTTTTGGTTATTAAGTCTGGCTAAACCTGAAATAAAGCTTCCTTATTTTAGGATTTTTATGTGAATTAGTAATGTACCTTTATGAGACAAGTTTCATTGAATAATTTAGGTAAAATACATTTCATCTTTAAATTGAATATTCAACTATGCATTATTGATTATCAACTTGCCCTTTGCTTTTAATATTTTAATCATTCTAAAAATTATCTAAACTTTTTTTTTTTTTTTTTTTTTTTTTTTTTTTTTAAGTTTATTAACTTGTTTTAGTATTTCATTATATTATAAGCATTCATTACAGTTTGGATTGTATTATTAATTACATTCAAACTATTTTTTTTTTTAATGTAAACAAAGCAATGACCAGAAATCCACTTATGTCTGGTCCCAAGCTGTGCAGATTTAAGGGAGTCTACTTTATTTCAATTTTATAATTTTTATATTTTTGAAAAATAACAGGGAGAGTTCCAAATTTCGAGGAACGTCAATTTCAAATTTTTTGGAAATACAAAATTTGTAAAATTCCAAAATCAGGAAATGCTTTAGTCTTAAAATTCCAGATAATGGGTTCTGTATTGTATAAATAAAAGAAAAATAATAATCTGATGGCCTGCATAACAGTTCTAGTAAAATAATGCACTGAAGAAAAAGAATTAGCTATTATCAAAATTTTAAGAGTTTGTTTTATTAACAAGAATTAAAAAAGAATTCTACTTTGGAACACACATATAGCAAATTAAGAAATCAACTGTGAATAGAAAAGATAACAAGACTTTCTTCTTTTTTTAATTCAAAAAATATAGATTATAACATAAATTATAAAGCAAAGAAAAATATGCAAATATTTTGAAAATCAGGTTATTATTATAGTTACAATGTTATATAGTTCCTCATGTTCTATGGAAAGAAAAAATGTACTTCCAAATGCAACTGAATTGAAGACTCATCAAATAGCAGCTAGATGTAGTAATTTTTGTCTTATGCAATATTTGGATTTTTAGGGATTTTTAATACAATTTTCAGTGTTTTAAACTTTTTTTTTTTGTATTCTATGCCAATTTTTTGACATTCATGAATGAACTTTGATTACAATGCTGTAGCCCAAATAAACTTTGTCCTATATGATTTATGGACTTTGGCTTTGAGGGTTCTTCAAGTTTTTTGTATTATGCTGCAATTTTTTCAGTAACTGAAAAAGAATTAAGGGTACCAAAATCTATAAAAGTGTATCTTTTTCTAAAAAGAAAACTTTAAGGGAAAAGAGTCATACTTTTCAATTTAGGTTCACAGAGATATTACATCTGAAAGAAAATTGCTCCTAGTTCGAATAATGCCAGCAAAATTCTATCAGATGAACTAATTTATAGTAATCTTATAACAAAAAATAATTACCTGAATTGCGAGTTTTGATGGTCCAAAAATAAAATTCTTTTTCAGATTCTACATTAAATTTAATGGTTCCCATCATTTGTCCCCATTGTTCATATTTATTTTGAAGTTGGTGTAGGCTGAAAAACAAATAGTATTCAATATAGAAAATTGCAATTATTATTATTTTAAATAAAACACAGCATACTAGTTTTACCATTAAAGTTTAAACATAACAATAAGAAATGAAATATTTCAGTTCAAATAAAATTTTAAGTTATTCATTTATATACATATATATATATATATGAAAAAAAAAAATCTTTGGTACAGTGGAAATTATACTTTATCAACCTAGTCCATAAAAAAAAGACATACTTTTAACATTACTGTCACCAGGATTATTTAATTAAAATTTTACTTTTATAAAAAAATGCAAAAATAAGCAAGATTTTACTTAATAATAAATATGTATGGAAATTCCAATATCAGTTATTCATTTTACAAACAGAATTGCTGCGTGTTAAATTGGTTAATGAAACTGAGTGAAATGATTTCAGAAAAAAAAAAAAAAAAAAAAAAAAAAAAGTGCACTGCGATATTTAAAGCTTTATTTATTAATCTAATAAATATGTCAAATAAAATTTTAAGTTAATCATTTTTATATATACATGTATAAACAAAATATATGCAGTATGTATATATATATATATATATATATATATATATATATATATAACAAATGAGCAAAAAATCTTTGGTACAGTGGAAATTATAGTTTATCAACCCATATTAAAAAATATACCTTTCAGTTAGTCAGGAGTACATACATACATATACTTGTACATATATATGTATATATAACAATGGCACCTGGCAAATTGAAAAATACAAAATAATAATCATAATTGTTATATGAAGTCTGGAATACGGGGGTTACAGCATTTTAACAAAATATTTAAATTCAAATTAATTAATATTTGAATGAATCATGTGTCAAAACATCAATAAATCCCAGCATCCAAAATCAACACAACAGATATTTACGTATAGTGGCTACATACACAATGCTGTTAAGAGATTATTTTAATAAGTTTTTTAAAACTTAACTTTTAACAGAATATTTGTTTATGATTTAATAAGATATTATTATCATACGGCAAAAGTAAAATGAAAGTATAATTATTATTATTGGCCGGATTTCTGAAAATAAAATACATGTAAAATCATTACTCACCCCAAATAGGATAAATGTTGAATGTAAAAAGACAAACAAGCCATGAATATACTTGAACTACAATTATATTTATTGAAATATAAAAACCAACAGTGTACTTCAGGAATCTGATAACATACAATTTTTTTTACCAATAAATATTAATTAAGGTCTACCATCGATGTTAAACAGTAATTTAGATAAATTGTTGGAGAGATATGAGCCAAGTCATGATCAATGAAAAAACAATCTGTGAGTTAATGTGTTCGAGTTACAACAAAATAATGACTATTGTAGTAGGAATGAGAATAGCAAATAACTGGATGAAGACAAGAAACAAATTAACTTAGTATAACAAAACATAAATTGTAATTTAATTTGCCACCCATAAGTTGGTACCACTGAAGACAAATAGAAAATGGTTATTGCTTTAACTATTCACTCTAAGGTTTGTCTTGACAAAATGATGTAGATAAATCAGATATGAAGATATCAGCAATGCTACTCTGATGTAGATACAGTAGAGGACCTATTATCCAGAATTCCGAAATCTGGAAATGAAGGCAATTGAGAACGAGATGAATCATTATGAAATGAATAAATCATGAATCTTTGATGAAATGAGCGTTTTTTCAAGATTTTTTTATAGATTTCATGCTTTTTTGGCCTTTTTTTTTTTTTTTTTTTTTTTTTTTTTTTTTTTTTTTACAAAATTCACCTTTTTTCTGCGTTTTTTTGACAAAATTTATGTTTTTTTGACAAAATTTATGTTTTTTTTACAAAAGCACAAATTTTTTCAAGAATTGCTTCAAGTATCAAAATCCATGATACATTCAAAAATTTATGATTCATTCATTTCATCATGATTCATCCCTATAAAAAACGCAATTTTTTTCAAAAATTGCTTCAAGTATCAAAATTGATGATACATTCAAAAATTTATGATTCATTCATTTCATCATGATTCATCCCCATAAAAAAATGCAAATTTTTTCAAGTATCGCTAAAAAACTCTGCAAATTCGTCAACTATCACAATAAACCCCTGCAAATTTAGTCAGATATCGCGATAAAACCCTGTAAATCACGTCAAATATGGTGAAAAAATCCTGCAGATATCTTGCAAAAAATGCAAATTTTGTGAAATGATCGCAGAAAAATCCCGTGTAAGCGCTCCCCTCTATTTATTGTACGACTTTTCGTCACTTATTTATTTTTTTTTTTTTTTTTGGGGGGGGGGGGGCGGCTTATTAACGGTATTTTACAGTAATATATATATAAAGCCAGTTAGCAAAACGTCTGGATTTTGAAGAGTTCTGAATTTGAGAATGTCCGGATTTGAGACTTTTGTACTGTAGTACAAGAGTCAAAGTTGTAACATAGTGTTTTTGTGTTTTTAACATAGTGTGTTAAATGTCCGGATTTGAGACTTTTGTACTGTAGTACAAGAGTCAAAGTTGTAACATAGTGTTTTTTCAACAGACTTCTCATATAACACACTTTTCATTCATATTCTAGATGGCAGTGCTATAATTTTGTTACTATTTTTAAATTTCTGTGTTTTTTTTTTGTTTTTTTTTTTGGGGGGGGGGGGGGGAGTGTCGAGTTTTAGATGGACCCGAAATCTGGAAAATTCCAAAATATGTAAAGCCCTCAATCCTGACGATGCTGGATAATAGGTCCTCTACTGTATAATTTCAGGACACAGAGGGAGACGCTCGCTGGACCATTCATTCAACGGCAAAACTTTCTGAGAAAGTTACACTCTATCCATCTTGAAGAAACAGTACAAAGTCATTTTTAAATGAACGTAAGATAGAATATGATAATATTAATAATAGATCAAGATTTTTAGAAAATTTTATATAAATGGGAGATTTTACCAGGCCTAACAGCAAACTCAATCAATTTTTGTATGTCCTTCTCAGACCAAAATTTCAAACAGACTCAGTTGAAATTGAAAATATTGCTGCTGACAGTGATTGCATTCCCAAAGCACAGAGCCAATCAAAAAATTTTGAGAAAGGCTTTTCGGTAACATCGCAGACGAAAGGGAATTTTGAATCAGAGTTAGGTCGAAAAGTGATAGCGTGTGGCAATGGCGAACAAAAGGCGCTACCAATTCTGAGAAAACAATGATGCGAGAGAATGGAATTTCCATTCTCCCTCCACAATATGGTGTTCAAAGAACAATAAAATGCTCTCAAAGTTGCATGGGTGGATAATGGCGATGTTAGAATGGAGGGAAATGATGCACATTATTTTAAAGAGAGAAAAATATTATGATGCAAATCTGGTTAAATAATGGCTTAATCTCACTGATATTTTACCAGAGGAGTAAAAAAAAAAAGTTTTATTGATTAAATACAGATCAAAACATGAATATTAAAAAATAAAGGTTCTAGATTTTTTATATTTAAAATTTAGTAAATATTGCAAAGAAAATGACATTGTGAACCTTTAAAAATAAAAGCAGAGCTAGGAGATTGCTAAAAGTATATAATATTATTGATTAAATTAATAAATATTGATAAAATATGGGAATTAATATTAAATAAAATTTATTATCTGGAAAATGTAATTTATTATATGAAATATGGAATTATTAAATAGAGATTGAATTTTAAATCTTGTTTAATAAATAAAATATAAATATTTATTTTATGCAAATTATATCTTAATTTTGAAAAGAAAATGTTATGTTAAGTTTTTATAACACAACAATAATAATAATAATAGGCTAATAAGACCTTTTTTAAAAACAGATAGACACAATATCTTTAATAGTTTTCTTTGTTTTTGCATCTAAATATAATAATCTAATGTTTTAGAGGTGGATGTTAATATTATCATAAGGCATATGGCAACAAGGCTTAAAAATCAACTGAACCTGGGGACCCTGAATATATTAAAGTGCCCAGGAATTTAATGTAGTAAACACAAATTTGGATTTTAATTCAATAAAGCAATATAAAACTTACAAAAATCTTTTCAACATAAATCAATTTTAAGTGTTTGAATTTAAATACAAATAAAAAATATGACATTTTTATTCACAAATAATGCTGTTTTTATTATACCTTTCTAAGTCTTTTTCATCTGGAATATGATTTGCCTTCATAAATGCCTCTCTGAGAGCTTTTTCTGAGTAAGAAAGATTTTGTTCGTGCACACCTGACATAGCCAACCACCTAAAATTAAATGAAGACAAATAAAATTAGCAATAACAATAAAAAGAACAACTTGAATTGCTACTTCTTTACTATAATGGCTTACACAATTATCATTACATCAAAATCACAATTATGATTTTGCCAAGGAAGGTTGTTGCCAAACTCCTGGAGTACAAAAATGGAACACAGAAATGATAATAAATAATATACAGTGTAATATCTTTAGTCTGGACATTTCAGTACATATATAATTATTTTTCTTTTCAATTAAAGATAATAGAGGGCATCATAGGACATATATAGATAAATTTCACAAAATGATTATGAAAAATGTAAAGAATATTTAATTTACTACTTCATTTTTAAATTGTAAGAACTTTCTAAATTGCATATGTAATTAATAGAGGGGTTTTTTTTTATTATTATTTTGTTTTTTACTAAGCAGTAAAAATTGATAATTAGTGGAAATTTTACATCATGACAGATATCAACACAGAAATGATAATAAATAATATACAGTGTAATATCTTTAGTCTGGACATTTCAGTACATATATAATTATTTTTCTTTTCAATTAAAGATAATAGAGGGCATCATAGGACATATATAGATAAATTTCACAAAATGATTATGAAAAATGTAAAGAATATTTAATTTACTACTTCATTTTTAAATTGTAAGAACTTTCTAAATTGCATATGTAATTAATAGAGGGTTTTTTTTTTATTATTATTTTGTTTTTTACTAAGCAGTAAAAATTGATAATTAGTGGAAATTTTACAATTTTTCTATCTCCAAAAGAAAAGAAGATGGGACCAAAACATCACAAAATTGGATTTTATTATTATTGTTTTATTTAAGTATTTAATTCATAACTTATTTTGATATTTGTAGGTGTTAATATTTAATTTTTTATGAAATTACCCTTATATCACTATTTTAAATATGTTAATATAATTATAAAGTTATTTTTTAAATTAATTGCACGTCTTATTTAAATTTCTCATTATAAATTATTTTGGCTTAACAATCTTTTTTCAACATTTTTCATGATGTCTGTTTTCTTGCGATTTGTATTAATAAATCAGAAATTGTAATTTTTAAACATTCGTAGTGTTATTTTATTTTATTTTATTTGTAAATTACAACTAATAGTGACACAGCATAAAATATATACATAATTATTTTTAAAAATATATGCATTTTAAAGCATTTTGAATTGATTTTTCACAATACTTTTCAATCATCAAGTTCCATGCATTTTTGTATTTCCATATTAATGAGAGATATTAATATTATTATTTATCTAAATACATACATTCTAGTTTAAAAACTTCTGGCTCTAATTCAGGATTATTTATAATTTGGAATCCCCATAATCATGATGATTCCAGATTAAAGAATGCATACTGCACTTCAGAAGATTATTTTTACCACATTTCATAACAATTTTTTAGAATATTTCACAAAAAATATGGTTAATCTTAAATATCATGCTTAAAATATAGTGCACATTTTCAAAATTGCTTGTTCAATAATTCATCAGGAACATTTTGCATAACATTCATACTAATTATTTGTTCATTATCTTCATTTTGGTTCTTTTCTGGCAATCATCCATAGTCAAGGTTCTTCTTGAATAGGAGAGAGGCATTCCACAACGTTTACTGACAATGATTGGTATTTGTTAACCTTTTAAGAATGGATGGTTCGAATAAGGGCTGGCATTTTTGCCAGGTAAGTGGCAAAAACTAGAAAGAAAACAGGGCAAAGATGGAAAAAACCAGCAAAAATGGCAAATTCTTATTTGCACTTAATGTATATTAAAATCTTTAAGCTATTAAGGATAATAATAGTACAAACAATTAAGTTTAATAACATATTTAATACATTTTTTAATTTACTAATTAATAAACATAATGAAACATTTCTGCATATTTTAAATCTTTATAAAATAAGTCGGATTCAGTCTAATATTTAGGAATAAAAGAACCAAATTAAAAATCAGATATTTAATTTTTTTTCTTAAATATTTTATCACCATTAATATTTCTTTAATTATCAAAATTCTTTATATAACTTTGTTAATTTTGTTTTATGTAATGAGTCTTAAAAATATGTAAATATTTAACTCTTTGGTACTAATTTATAATTATCTAATGAAACTAGTGTGTTACAGATAAAAAGTAATTAAATTAAACATTAAATATTGAAAAAAAAAAAAAAACTATTATGTCTTGTTAGGAAACTTGTTGTATAATTTTGTTATAAAAGTTAATATTTTTTTCATAAAATGCATAATTATACTTATGTAACTTAAGAGTTCAAAAATAAATTTAGAATATTGATTTTTTAACTATTAATTTCTTTTTTCTTTTATGTAAATTTTTTTTCTCTTTTTCTGGGAAAAAATTAAATGAACAGCCTATTTTTCCCAGGATAGTTTTAACCAAGTTTTTTCCGCCTATGGCAAAAACTTGCCAACCCTGGTTTAAATATCAACAAGAAAACATTCCTTCTTAAAAGATGGAAATGGTCTATTGGAATGATATGATTAAAAATAACTGAAGAAAAGAAGCAGATCCTTGCTTTAGAAAAGCTAGAAAATCTAGATTTTTAGGTTAATTTGTATTTTTGAAGAAAGAATGATCTTTTTGTCAACATTAAAACATTCAGTTGCTTTTTATTTATTTCTTTATTTTTTAAAGCAGTTTTGGAAAACACAAACAACAAATAATTTTATAAAAACAATGTTAAATCTAGAACACAAAATAGTTTATGGATTACTAATGAAAACAAAATATGACGATAACATAAACAGATGCTGTTACTTAGAGAGAGAGAGAGAGAGAGAGAAACAGCAACTATCTGGCAAGATTTTAACTTGATAATACATTTCCTTCACTTGGCAATTCATTGTCAAGGCAATCGTAATAAAGAAGTATTATTGAAATTATACTAAGTAATTATGAGATGTATAAAGACGAATTACAGCTAAACATACAAACTTACACAAATGAAAACCTGACATGGACCAATTCATTATCTTCTAATGATGAGCCACATTTCCTAGAAAACAAAAACAAAATTTATCATACCAATAAAACCAAGCTAATTTAATTACACTTTTATAATGAGCCCTAAGAAAATAAACAAAAAGATTTTCAAAACAAGATGTTAGTCCAAGATAATATTTTCAGTATCACATACATAATAAATTTTTACAATGCGTCCAAGATAATATTTTCAGTAAATAATGCATAAAATAGGAAGGAAAGGAAACATACTTTAGCTTAAAGAAAAATACTATGCAGCAAATGGTATAAGAGCAAACAGATATCAAATATTGGTTTCTTTTTCTAAAATATTTCTATTTTTCATAAATATATTCACATATTTTAATAATGGTGTGTAAACATAAAGTTATAAAACATTGATTCATTGCTTTCTACATCTGTTTGTACTTAAATTGATACAATTGTACCATTTTTTTTTTTTCGAAATTAGCAATACTGTTATTCTTACACAGCATAAAGTAGTTATTGCAATATATCATCAATATCAGTATTAACTCATTTATACATTGCAATACTAAATTTCCAATATCATCCAGCATTATTGTATGTACTTAAGCACCAATATGCACAATAATCTGTAAAACTTATCTGACTTTAAAACAGGCATGAAAGTGGGAAACGAGAAAAAAGGTGGAAAATTTTTCCATCTATACAATGGCGTCAAACTCTTATAATTTCAGTGCCCATTTTAAGAGACAAATTAAATGCAACTGCACATGTGATTCTTTTTTTGTTTTTTCCCTCTAACTTTAGAAAGTTTTAATGCTAAAGGAGTAAAACCAAATATATCCAATCAACTTATGTAAGGTACAGGCATTAATTTTGCAAAACAAATATTATTCTGAATAGTTCATCTGTTAAATCTCCCCTCCCCTTTTAAAAAATCGCCCTGCTAAACTGATCTTTGCTTCAGAAATACATCTAAAAAAAAAAGGTATCACAGAAATTATCCAAAAGTGTTGTATAAATAGTACAAAATATTCTATTCTAAAAAGAAACTTACTTTCATTTTGAATTTTCAAAGTATAAAAAAGATTTCATTCTTGAAAGACATTTAGAACAACTTTATTTATAATAGTTTTAGATGCTTATATATAGAAGTTCACTTATTAGTTTGTGCCTTTTTTGCACAAGAATTCAAGAAATAACTTTAAGGGTTTGAGTAGATAAAATGTCTAATTATTATATTTTTGACCTTCCCCCCCTTAATTATCCGTTCAAAATTTTCTTTGCATTTTTGCAACAATCCAGAGAATGACCAAAATTGCTTCAAAAAAGGTGGAAATCCTCCTTTAGGAGGAACTCTTTCATGCCTGTTAAAAAGACCATTAAAAGTGAGGTTCTGCGGATCTCTTATGGCATATTGCTTGCCTGCCCTGCATATAGTGATGCCATTGCCTGGGATAAATGCCATATTTAAAACTTGTAATCTGAATAATATACTTTTTTACTCTACCATTTACTGTTCCAGTAGCTGTACTTTAACCTCTAAAAATACCAGCATAGATGAATGATATATATATATATATACTAGCAAAAGCGTGCTTTGTTTGGATTCGCGAAGCATTATTTCATGAGATAAATTTTTGAAATAACATTATTTTTTATATTATTTTTGCATCTTTTTTAATCAAAAAAGTTATCTTATGTTTTGGCGCATTTAAATTTTAGAAATGTAAATTCGGCCAAATAACTAAGAATTTTCTCGGAATTTTTCATTTATGATATAAAACTTGTATAAATAAAAATATTTTCGAAGCAAAATTTTACAAAATATATTTTTAATTTTTAACTAAAAGTTTCAAAGATGTTTTTACATTTTCCAATAGCCTCTGGTGTTTTCACAAATGATTTGAAATAGGTATGTTTTCAATCTTTGTAATTCACATCAAATAATCTTTGATAGCAATCTTAGAATAATACATTCGAAGAAGGTTATTTCTTCAAAATCCCCCCCCCCCTTTTTTTTTTTTTTTTTTTGAAAAACATTTGAAATCTGCTCTTGTTGATACAAAGAACTATTAACTGTACTTTTTTTTATTCTAATTTCTTCTTTTTTTCTGCATACCAGCATAAGAAAATTTTTGATATTGTAGAATCTCTCGTAAGGAAATTTGGCACAAATGTCATATTACACACCACATTTGCACGTGTTTTTCACCCCGCCAATTTGACATTGCACATTTGTGCCAAGGAAAAGATTCGTTTAATAAGTTTATAATAATTGTTAGGGAAACAAAATGGGAAAAATTAAAGATTTCAGTAAAATGCGCTGATTAAATTATACAATTGCTTGCTGAATATGGCTATTAATATTAATGTTTACGATTTATTGTAAAAATTATATTTACTCTCTTGTTACGGTACTTACGTATTAATGCCACCACAACAGAAGTTGCGCTAATAAAGAGCAATCTTGTTGTTCGCACGCGCACGCAGTTGTCGTTTGGATTCCTTGTTGTCTTGTTGTTTGCTGATTTTTGATGCCATTTTTTTGTGCTACGAAAATGCGTATATGAGATTTGCCAAAAAAAAGACTGTTTTGAATCCATGTTAAACTCTATATCAACCCATTTTCCACCGGAATCAGCGGAATACGGAAAAAATATTTAGTTCATTATTTACAATATATTCATGGCAAGTCTCGCTAGATCTGTCAGATTAAATATGCATGTCAAACCAACGACGATGGCAAATTTTTTCAAAAATATAATTTTAAATTTTTTTGGGCAGCTTCGAAATTTAAAACATATTTCCTAGCACATGCGTTATCTGTCAGAAGAGGTTCGTCACATCGTCACTTTTTATGCTGATGTCTAGCCTCTAGCTTTGAAGCTAAATCATGTTCGCGTTCGTTCCGGCCAGTAAGTGTTTTAGGTACTACACTTTTATCCCGTCGATCAATTTCGCCAAATTATACAAATCGCCAAACTAATAGCCAAATTATACATCTTGAAATAATTTTTATTTTAAATAGCGAAAAAACAAATAATTAGTGGAATATTAACAAAGATACAAATAAAAAGTCGAAATAAAAATCACTTAATGATATTTTAAACACGTGAATCGTATTTAATGTCATTGAATGTGACATTCACGATCATTCATTATTGGCATTTAATCTTAAAATTTGGCGATAATTTTTTGGTCGACGGTATAACCTAGTAGTATCGTGTTTTTTTTTTCTCAGCATTTTTAAATTAACTAATACATTCCAGAAATTATTTATAAACATAGTTAATATATTTAATTTGGTTCAGTCTTCAATCTTTCAATTCGAATAACACCCAAATATAAGAATTAATTTTACTTGTTTACGATTCTTTTGTTGCCACTTTACCAAAGTAAATACCTAAATAAATAAATCATAATATAATTCTTTTAAAATCCGCAAGTATAAATTGCGTAAATAATTTTGCCGGAATAATGAAAATTTATTTAATATATTAATCATGATTCTATCTATAATTACTAACCCCATGGTTATTTTCCTTCTTAAAATAAAAAGATAAGGGTTCAAATTTTTATTTGCAAATGATTTTGGTGGAATAACGAAAATATGTTTTATTTAATTAATTAATCATGATTCTATCTATAATTACTAACCCCATGGTTTATTTTCCTTCTGAAAATAAAAGATACGGGTTCAATTTTTCATTTGCAAAAATGCGTCCATAATAGAAAAACATGTAGAATAAATTAATTATTAAAATAATATTTTTTAAAGGTTATTCTGTAAAAAAATAACATTGTGCAAATCTACAAATCATAATTTATTCTTATGTTTAATTTCAAGTCAAAATACTGAATAGATTTTTTATAAAGTGTACGACAAAATGTAATTTGAGTGGACTAGTAGAGGATTCGCTTCGCTCATCCTAATAATACAAAATATTATACTTATTTAATTTATTAAAACTAATAATAATAATATTGAGTTTACTTAAAAATACTGATTTGATTTGATTTTTTTTTTTTTTTTTTCAAGCAAACAGTAAAAAAATAACTGCAAATTCAAAATTTAAATTACAGAAAACTCAATTACAACTAGAAAGCCTAAAATTAAAACAAGATAGTACAGAATAAATAGCTGAGATACCTATTAGACATAATTTTCAAAAGGTTTTGCAAAAATTTGCAAAAATTTAACCTCCAAACGGATAAGATAGGAGAAATTTTTGAAAGGAAAACTCCAGTTATTCAGATTCTTAAAGAAAGATGTGTTTCCTACATTGTTAGTATTATATCAACTGAGACAAATAATTTAATAGCTCGTGAACCTGAAGAAGTTTGAGGCTATCAACATATTAAATCATTGTATCTTAGAAGGTTTAAAATTACTGCAGCAGACTAAGATAAAATGTAAAACTGTCTGCAAACTCAAATAATTTTTTTAAAATTTTCTCCAAAAACTGCCAGGTCCTTCTTGAGTTTTATATTGCCGCTAACAGCAAAAATGAAAAGTTATATGCGAGTGGAGTGCCACTAAAAGAAAAATATTAATTTACAAGCATCATTAAAACTCAATCAAGAAAGTAGTATTGGATGGTATGCTGCAGAACTTAAGGGCAAAACGCCCTCTTTACAAACCCTCACATTATATTACATGCACTCAGCCCCACCTCCAGTTTTCTGAATTAGACTTTATTGAAAAAAGGAAAATATTTACTACGATATTAAAACCGAATTTTCCTTTTGAATGTAAAAAAATTGCTGCAAATTGTAGAAAAATGCTAAACAAACACATAAACATTCACTAAAATTTTTAATGAAATTAACTTTATTTAAAACAGATCAACATTTAACATTTATTTTTTAATACAAAATTTATTTTTAACCTGTTAAATTAATCTTCAAAGCCTAAAATAATCTACAGCACCCGCTTCTTTGATGCACTGTTTTTGCTATTGGCCCTTGCAAGAGGGTAAAAAAAAATCATTGTACCCACCATTTGAACATAAGCGCTGCATTTACAACATTTTTAAACTGCAAACTCACATGCACCATGGCACTTCTTCCAAAAGATATTGTACAATGGTACATGGCAAATAATTTCTAGCAAACTTTTTTTTTTTTTTTCCAGTTGAAAAATAGTCTGCAGACCAGGGTTGGGTTTTTGACGTCAAAAAGTGGTTTTTGACATGACATGTTGAAAACCTGTCTAAAAGTGTCAAAAACTGTCAAAAAGCGTCGAAAACTGTCAAAAATCTTATACACTTTTTTTTAAAATTAATCATTAGTGATATTTTATATTAAATAAAGCTAAAAACTGGTTAAATAATAATTTATATATTATGTAAATAATTTTTATTTAGTTATACTATGAGTTGTAATAAAATTATGTATCACAATTTAAATTATATGTCAATTGTCATGTATAGGAAAATAATTAAAAACATTGAAGCTACTGTACATTTTTCAAAGTACTATTTATGTTTGTATCTTTATTACTATTAAGTGTTCAGTTTGATGCAAAAAATTGTAAGTCTAATTTATGCTTAAAAAAAAAAAAAAAAAAGCTTGTGTAAATCTAAAGTGATCGCTATTCAATGACTGATTATAAATTCCTTTTTTTTTTATTGATTCTAAATGTTTGTTTTCATACATAGATATAAACGATATAAACCACAATTGCAAAACAAATGTTCTAACAATAATTAAATTAATTATAATATGAAATCAATATAATTAAATGTTCTTTAAATCAATATGTTAAAAGAAGGTGTTTTTTTTTTCAGTTACCCACATATATCTTCATTTTACTATGTCAGTTTCAGTTTAATTCTTTAGAACAATTTGTTTATGTTAAATTTTTCTTTTATGCATTATAAAATAGCTCACCAACCCCTCCTTTTTTTCTTTTTGAGTATATTATTTCAGAAGCTGTAAATCTAGCCTTCAATGCTCCCAATGCGCATCCAGCATACAAAGGTGCATTATTAAACGATGAACAGAGGGAAGCAGCTCGGACATGACTGCTTGAAACAGACCCAGATTTTCTCAGGTTTTTATCATTCTTTTGAAGCTGAATCTCTGCCATACCCTAAAAGTTTCATCTCAGCTCAAGATGTTCCAGCAGCAGTATGGTGGAAAGGCTTGAAGAAAAACAATATACCAAGTGAATTCATACAGCTCATGGTGCGTTTGCATTCTAGTCCATGCAGCTCAGCCTCAATTGAGCGAATATTTTCAAATTTTGGATTTATCCACTCCAAATTACGAAACAAACTTGGAGTACAGAAGACATCAAAACTAGTGTTTTGCTACCGCATGCTTTGTGGAAAGAAAGATTTAGAATGGGATTAACATTAAAATAAGATAAAAATAAAAATATGTGTATTACAGTAGACTCCCTCAAATCTGCACTCCTAAAATCGGGACATATTTTACGGATGTAAACAATGAAACATTTTAGTTCAGATGTAAGTGCAAAATTTGACTTTTTTAGTTTTATATCAATTCCATATATTTTTTAATTTGTAATTTTTGTTAATGTTATTGAATTCATGTTTTTTCATGAAGAAAAAATAATTTATTTCTGAAAAAATAAAGATATTGGTGATATCATTGGTAATCACAATCTTACCAAATATATTTATGTATTAATCAAGCTTTTTTATTTATTTAGTCTGGCTAAACCCTAAATAAAGCTTCATTATTTTATGATCTTGATGTGAATTAGTAATGTACTTTTATTAGGCAAGTTTCATTGAATAATTTAAGAAAAACACATTTCATCTTTATAATGAATATTTAATTGTACATTATTGATTATTAATTTGACCTTTGCTTTTAGTATTTTTAGCATTTTAAAAACTATCTACATTTTTATTACTTTAGTTTATTACATATTTCAATATTTTAGCATATTGTAAGCATTAATCATACTTTTGATTTCATTATCAATTACATTCAAATTTCTTTTTAAAAAATGTAAACAAAACAATGATCAGAAATCTTCAAAATTCTAAAATCCGCAAAACCACTGGTCCCAAGCTGTGCAGATTTGAGGGAGTCTACTGTATTTATATTGTAATTTTATATGTTAAATTATAAGATTTTCACCATCTACTTTCATTTTTTAAAATTAAAGTATTTAGTAGTTTCATTAATTTATATTTTTAATGTAACAACTAATAATACTTCTGATTATTCTTTATTCTATATTTATAGCTTACAGTTAATTTCTATTTTCTAAGTAACTTGTATTAAAACTGTCAAAAAATTTATTCAAGTGCCTAAAACTAAAAATTATGAATAATTGTAAATTTAATGTTGTCCTAAATATAATATTTAACAGTTTTTGAACTCCATTTTAGGTTTTTGACTTTTACTGTCAAAAACTACGTCAAAAAGGGGTTTTTGACTTGACGGTTAAAACCATGGTTAAATCTGGATAAAACCATCACACTGTCAAAAACTTGCCAACCCTGCTGCAGACCTTCTCAAGAGTCTGCAACATGTATCGCACCAATTTCCTGCCCAAAGTCTTGATTTTTTTTTTTTTTTTTTTTTTCATATAAAAGATATTTGTAAAAAACCCATCAAAACTGACTCCAAACTTTAAGAGACTTCAGCTGGGAAAACAAAATTACTAGATCTTAAAGCTACAAGAACTGTCTATGTAGTATGTAGAACTAGTATGTATATGTCATATGCTAATCAATCACGAACAACTCAATTAATGGTCCATAACAGACAGTTGTGTGTTAGCTGTTTACATTTTGATTTTATAATTGCCAGTAAAAACTGAATATCTTTGGCGAAATTCTGCTTAAAAAAATTCAGCAGATATTCCCCACCAGTAGATAATCCGCACTTAAAAATTTTCAGGTTCTTTAACAGATAATTTAACATGGATTATAGGCTGGAAATTATGGTAACAATTTTGTATTGAAAAAAATATCAGCAATAGTAAAAAGATAACTTGATTTTTTTGAAACAGAAGTTACATTCCTATCAATAATGAGAGAAAGTACGGAAAATCATAAAAATGACAAATGACCAATCATAAAAATGACTTTTTGAAATAGAAGTTACTTTCTTATCAATAATGAGGAAATGTACAGAAAATAAAAATAAATGGCCAATGACCACCAGAAGTGACCAGTGTGTTTCCAATTGGGAATATTCTGTAAATTATACATATTTTTTTCCCCACCATATTAATGACTAATATTCATTAACTAAACCATTAGAAGGCATAATGTGCAATAAATAAATAAATAAATAAATAAATAAATAAATAAAATAAAATAAAATAAAATAAGTAAATAAAATAAAATAAAATAAAAATATACTTGATCTGAATTAAATCATTGTAAAAGGTTAACAATACTAAATGTTATAACAAAGAAAGAAAACTTTCAAAATGAATTAAAAATCGGTAAAATTACAGGAGTAATAATAAATGAAAAAAACATTCTTACTCTAGAACACCATTAAAGGAGATACGCCACTTTCTTAGTGGACTTAAACACTTGATCTGCAAGTCAGAGGATGAAAACATGCCTTCATTAGCAATGTATGCTCGTCTAGAGTCTTCAGATGGAATTTTATAGACAGCTCCATCGGAACATTTTATGTACACCCACACTAAAGCGAGATTTTCTTCGATTTTATTAATGCACACATCTATCACGTGTTTGTCAGCACTGATTCCCACAAAATGAACTCCATCACATTGCTGGAAAGAAATATATATATATATAACAAAAATAAAAAAATATTTTTTTTAGATATGGCAACAAGAATTTAAAAAACTCATATTTTTGCAAATACAGTTGACTGTCGTTAATTTGAACTAGCCGGGACCACAAGAAATGTTCGAATTATCCGAAGTTTGAATTATGGAAAATATGAAATGAAAACATGCTTAATATGGTACTATTACAAAGGATTTAATGTTATAGTGTTTTTTAAATTTATTTCGTCTATTATCATCAGAATATGACTCAATATTAAATAAGAATGTATAAATACATAAATTAATTAAATGATTAGAAACAAGGCGCAGTGGCAGAAAAATTTGAAGTGTCACTGATGGACAGATGGGGCACTAAGAAAGTGGATACCAAATGCATGGGATTACATGTATACTTGTTCGAAACAATTTTCACAAAAATCAAAGAAAGAAAGTTATTTAAATGATTTGAAATCCGTGAGAAAGAAAGGAAAAATGAAAAATCAGAATTCTCATTAGTTCAAATTAAACAAAGTCAAAAGAAAATGAGTTCGAATTAATGAAAATCTTTAACGTTATTCTGCTATTCAAAATTTTGGGACATCATGTTCGAATTAAGCGAAGATTCGAATTATCCAATTTTGAATTAACCAGAGTCGACTATATTACTTGTTGTACTACATGAAGTGAAAAGTTCCGGGACTCACTTTTAGACCAGGCAAATTATCCATGTGATTTCTAATAAGCACATTCTTTCAACAGATTTGTGTCAAGATAACATGCAATTTTGGCAATTCAATTATTTTACTTAATTTATTATTATTTTACAAAATTACATCAAAGAAATTATCTATATAAACTTCAACGAAAGTAAAATAATTTTTCTCTACAAACAACATTATCCCTCCATAATAAGAGAAATAATAGAGATTCTAACACATAAAAATTCCATATGTAACGATACAAAATAATTAAACTTACTAAAATTGTGGCATAAATTGCTCAATGGTTTCAAAAATAGAAATAAAAATCCCAGTAAATAATAATAGTAATAATAAAAAAGAATGTATGTCACATGAAAAACTGAATGATGGTGTTTCAGTTCAATGCACCACCATAGATTGTGCAACTTTAAAATATCATTATTATTATTATATTTTTATTTTTATTTTTATTTTTTGAAGATGATTCGGTGAAGAGTTGAAATATGTTAACAATAAATAAAAACAATTTTACTGTTTTTAAAATCTTATTCTCACACCTTTTCAGCATTTAGAAATAATGTATACATACTGCTAACAACTTCTGCTTTTTTGGCCCAGAAAAATTTTATAGCAAATTTTACTATTTCAAATCGCCACAACCTGCTGATTAAATAAAACAAAAATTTTTATTAAATTTTTCCAGGCCAAAAAGCAGAAGTTGTTGGCAGCTATGATATAAGAATAATCTTTTTATGTTTTAAATTGCCACTGAATTTCTTATTCACAAACTCCTTGCAAAAAAATTTATTCTATCAAAGCTAATTCTGGCAATACCTTATTGGTTTTGCAGTACTATGCAAGTCTTAATGACATTGAAAGGATAAAAGTAATGACTGGTTATTGGTTAGTAGAAATGATGACTAATCTTCATATTTTAAATGGAAATAACACACTATATTGACTTGAAAATAATTTGACATCATTGAATACAAAATTCTTAGATTTTTTGTTTTGAAATACAGTAGACTCCCTCAAATCCGCACAGCTTGGGACCAGAGGTTTTGCAGATTTTAGAATTTTGCGGATTTCTGGTCATTACTTTGTTTACATTTTTTAAACAGTAACTTGAGTGTAATTAATAGTGCAATCAGTACTTTAATGAATGCTTACAATATAATAAAATATTAAGATAAGTAATAAACTAAAATAATAAAAATTTAGATAATTTTTAAAATGATATTAATAGCAAAGATCAAGTTAATAATCAATAATGTATGATTAAATATTCATTTTGAAAATTAAATGTTTTTTTTTCCAAAATTATTCAACAAAACTTGCCTTATAAAAGTACATTACTAATTCACATCAAAATCATAAAATAAGGATTTTTTTTTTCAAGTTTAGCCAAGCTTAATAACCAAAAAACTTGATTAATGTATAAATATTATTTGGTAAAAATATTGTGATTGTCAGTGACATCAGCAATATCTTGAATTGTTTCCAAAAATTTTTTTTCTTTCTTCACGAAAAAACATGAATAGAGTATTATTAAGTAAATCACAAATTAAAAAATATATGGAATTGATATGAAACTTTAAAAAATCAAATTTTGTCTCAATATCTGAATTGAAAGTTTCATTGTTTACATTCATAAAATATGTGCGGATTTTAGAGAGTTGTGGATTTCTGGTTTGCGGATTTGAGGGAGTCTACTGTAATTCATCTTTAGATGAAAACTAAATTTAAAAAGAACATTTCACAATGATAATAATTAGTTCCTATTTAAGGAAAAATGTACATGAATTATGTGTACTTACAGATAAAATTATGGTATTAGTAATAATCTGGAATTTAAAAGATTAATATTAAAAATAAAATAAGAGATAAAACACACAACTATGATAAATATTCTCACATTAGGGAACTGTGGATATTTCTGAGGCTTTTCGAGCTCATATTCTGCCGCAGATGGAATAATTCCAACATCTATTGGTGATAATTCAGCTTTCTTCAAATTAGGAGATGGCTGGATTTTTCTCTTCTGTTTCTTTAGAAAACTACGTACACAACTTCTAGTCAGAATATACTGTTTCACATTTTTTAAACCTGAAAATAAATTTCAGAAAATAAATAATACAATACTTGAAATATCATATAAATTTTCTAACAAATAATGCATTTTTTATGATTAGACCAAGAGGCAGCAGCACAGATAATAATCTCATTATGTTTACAGCTGAAATTCTAGAATTAGTGAAAACTTGATTTGCATATTAAAATGCAATTGGTCTGTCAGGTTATATCTCGGTGGAAAACACTTGAAAACCTGATTTTAGACTTGTTTTTACTGCTCTCAGTTCCCCATGTTTTCATAACTTTGGGTGCAGGAAAACATAACAGTAAACCTACAAGTCAATTGCTAAAATTAGATTTCAAGTATTTTCCTCCAAGACAGAACTTGACAGACCGATTGCATTTTAACATGCAAAGAGAGATTTAACTAATTCTGGAATTTCAGCAATGAACTCAATGAGATGATTGCATGTGCTGCTGCCTCCATGTTTAGACACTTTTTTGGTACTTTTTTTTTTTTTTTTTTTTTTTTTGTCATTTGTGGTAACTTTTATGTTAGTTACAAATCATGCCAGTAGCACTTTTTCATGCATGAAATTTAGAAATAATGTTTTGATGAAAATAAAAAAATTGAAATAAAAAGTTTTAGTTTATGGTACTTTATATAATATGATGTATTTATAGTTTTAATAAATTAACTGAAAGGCATGTGCCAAGTGAAATATTTATGATACTTATTAACAATATACTTAAATTTAAATGAGAGGCATTTATAGTCCTGAGTTTTGACCATATAGAAATTTATAAAATAACTTTTCCTAATTCTTAAAAGAAAAAAAAAGATTAATATACAAATACATTTTTTTTAAATGTGTAGTAACAGATATGACATTTGGTAATGGATTTGAAACTAATCTGTTTATACTTATTTATATATTAAAAATTTTGAGCCTTAATTTTATGAACTTTTAAATCACAAGTTCATTAAATGTAATTTAAAGGAAATGTGCAAAAAATTTATACTTTGAGTGAAATGAGTAGGATGCAAATGGCAACAGCGAAAACAATGCCAAATTATTGTTGCATCCAGCTACTACAAAAGTTAGAGAACAACCAAGACATTACCAGAAATTCAGTTTCATTTTCCTCCTAAAATCAGAGTGTCCCCAAAAATGCAACCAAGAATTCAGCCAGGCCGAAACTATTTATGTTCCAAATGTTCCTGATGTCTTCTTTTGGAATTTTTCAACATTACTCATTGAATCGAGCTTTAACCCTTTAACGAGCTAGTAATTGCGTTATTGTAATGTTGAATTCCTACCAGAAAATTTGAATTTTCTTTTTGCTAAATAAGGAAAGGCAATTTTAGACATTCTTTCCATTAAAGTTAGCAAAGTAAAATTTAATTAAATTTTCTGATGGAAATAATAATTAAAATTAGGTAGGATACAATATATTTCACTGCCCAAGGCCATAGATAGAAGTGAATTAATAGGGGGGGGGGCTCATATTTTCTCTCTCTGAGATGCAGAAAGATAAATTAGCGCATATCCACACTGTAGGTTAAATGTTTTTTATTAAACTGTTGTAATATAATTTCATTTTATGCTAAGAAAAGAATAGGATGATGAAAAATTCTTGTGTCTAACAAGTGCAGTATTAAACATCATGTTAGTCTTTTATGTGCAAATAGAATGAATGAATGTTGAAACACTTATTTTAATTACAATTCAGTAATTCTGCAAAACCTTGAAAGGGCCTCAAAGCTAAATTAGGTTTTTGAACAGAATTACATTTGAATTTTTTAAACATAAATTCATTTAATGACCTTGGAATCTTTTGCAGGGGAAGCTCAAAATGTTTTATGGGGGAATTGAGCCCCCTCCTTAGCTATGGCCCAACTACCACCCCTCAAGGATTTATAGCCTCAAAAGTAACACTTTATTTATTGCAATAAACTTTTATAATTATCAGTCATGACTGACTCAAGATGCAAGTGCAAATTATAAAGCAGATAAGCATATATGACAAAATTTTGAAGATGTTATCCATGGGCCTATTAAAACCTACCGACTTACCGTATTTTCGGGTGTATAGCCTGCACTCCTAAATCGAGCAGTTGAGTAAAAAAAGTTTGTGTATAAGCCATGGAGATGTATTGGTGTATAGTCCGTGGGCTATACACCATTTACGAATGTATATTTCGATCAGGGTTCAAAGTTACAAGCCATTAAAGTATATAGGCACGTATAAGTCGAGAAATTTTAGACAAAAAAAGAATTTCAAAGTGGGGGGGGGGGGGGGTTGACTTATACGCGAGACTTTAAAAAAATCTATGAATAAAATATCGGAAAATAGTTTGCTAGCGAATCAGTGCTGCAGCACTCCTTTGTGTTTGTAGAGTACAAAATCCAATCCAACATTTCCTACCTTGACAATTCTGAGTTTAAGATCATTTTTAGTTTATTTCTCAAAAAAATAATGTACCCTGCCCTGTTGCAAAAAAAAAAAAAAAAAAAAAGTGTGTGTTTTATGTCATTTCGGAACGATTCAGAGGAGTCGGTCTTTTTCAGAACGATTCTGAGAAATCCTTCTGTTTCAGAGTCATTTCATTACAGAACGAGTCAGAGGAATCGATCCTTTTCTGAACAAGTCCGAGGAATCGATCCTTTTCTGAACGAGCCCAAGGAATCGAATCTTTTCGGAGTTTCGGACCAATTCCGAGGATTCAAACCTTTAGGAAATCTTTCCTAAAAAGGACCGATTCAGTGATATCGTTCCTTTAGTTCCACTGTCGGAATCGCTCCTTTTGAATCGTTCCTCAACAAATAACACATCTCTACTAAAAAACTGATTACAGTCAACGTTAAAACAACTTATTCAGCAAAAAGTAAGTTTAAAATAAGTAACATGTTATACTGCTGTTTTTACCCTCTCAACTCAAGAGCAAACTGCATTCGAGCGTCATTATTTCTCGCTGCCGGTTAGTGCAATACTTGGCGATAGTTGTGACAGTTCTTCCAAACCCAGAAATAACTGTATTTAAGCAATAATAATAATAAAAAAAGCCTTTACAAACATGAGAGAACTCTCTATATTTCGCGGCATAGTGAAAAAATTTTACAAATTTCGATGTTTTTTTTTTCAAATTTTTTGAGGTTTAAAAATTGTAGAAAAAATGTCACGATTTCCAATTTTTAAAAAAAAATCTTTGTATAACCCGCACCGTATATAAGCTGCAGAGGCTTTTTCGTTGTTTTTTTTCTTGTATAAGCCGCAGACTATACACCCGAAAATACGATAATTGTAATAGAAAATGTTTAGTTTGGATATCTCAGTCTACCCCTAAAACATTTTGAGCCTTCCCCAGAAAAGATTCCAAGGTCCCTAAATAAATTTCTGTTCTGAAAATCCAAAAGATTTTCTGTTCAAAAATCTAATTTAACTTTGAGACCCTTTCACAGTTTTGCAGAAATATTTGAATATGCACTAATTTAACTTTCTGTATCAGAGAGAGAGAAAAAAATATGAGCCCCCCTCATTATTCATTTCTAGCTATGGCCCTGGCTGCAGATGAATTAATTGCATTTTATTTTATATGAAAATTAAAAGTTTTGGTCAGAAGCACAGAATGCAAACTTGGATCACATGTATGATTACAAGTATAATTAATTAAAATTTATGTATATTTTTTGTATGCATTAATTGCTTTAAAAAAATTCGTGGAAATTTCTGTTTTCATTTTTCGTTGAAAATAGGAAGATTACTAAAATTTGGTTTCAGTTTTGGTCAATCCTTAATAAAAATATTTATTTTAAATTGGCTTAAATATACTTAAAAATATGGCATGCCTTTTTAACACTTTACAACATAGTTGAAAAGTGTTTTGGTTTGAATGGCTATCTCTCTATGCTCTAACTCTCATATATATGTGCATATAACTTTGATTGTTCTGTAATTTTATTATGCTATCATCATCTCCCTAATGAAGACTGTAGCATTCATAGTTCATTTACAGGGTCTGCGAAAAATACTTTATTACATTATGATCAATGGGAAAAAAAATGTTTGAAATGCATTTTAATCATGTTGCACTTTATCAAATGTAATAAAATTAAAATGCACTCATGATGCGGATTAAAACATGCATTCTGTGGAATAAGAGGTGCAAAGGATTTATTATTTATTTACAGAGCCACACAAAATAATTCCATTATGTAATGACCTATGGACTTAAAAGTGTTACATATTTTAACTATGTTACATTATTTAACATTACTGAGATTTATTATAGCAATATATAAGCTGTACATATATTTATCATCGATTTACAAAGACTTATAAATAGTGAAATTCTAGCATATTTTTCTGGGAAGGACTTCTGCAGCTTTGGAGGATATGTTTGAATTCTGGTGCAAGAAATTGCATTTTGTTCATTAAAAGCATAAAATTGCAAACCTTCAGGGGAACATTTCAATCAGGGATGTAATGGAGGGTATATGCAGGTATACTCCATATACCTTTCAATTTTTTAAAGGAACACCATATACCCTTTGTTTCTCAAGAAAGCTATAGTATATTACTGCCTAGGGTATACTCTCTGGCTTGAGCGTATAACCTTTGGCTTAGAGTGAATATCCTCTGTATTTTTTACAACTACACCACTGATTTCAATGTTTTGCGAGATGGAGAAAAGACAAGATTCCAAGTATAACATAAAGATATAAATTTTTTTAATACAGTAGACTCCCTCAAATTCGCACAGCTTGGGACCAGAGGTTGTGCGGATTTTAGAATTTTTCGGATTTCTGGTCATTGTTTTGTTTACATTTTTTAAACAATAATTTGAGTGCAATTAATAGTGCAATCAGAACTATAATGAATGCTTACAATATAATAAAATATTAAGTAATACCCTTAATTAATAAAAATTTAAATAGTTTTTAAAATTATAAAGGTACTAATAGCAAAGGTCAAGTTAATAATCAATAGTGTAGGATTAAATATTCATTATAAAGATTAGATGTATTTTTCCAAAATTATTCAACTAAACTTGCTTTATAAAAGTACATTACTAATTCACATCAAAATCATAAAATAAGGATTTTTTTTTTCAAGTTCAGCCAGGCTTAATCAAAAAATCTTGATTAATGCATAAATATATTTGGTAATAAGATTGAGATTACTAGTGATATCAGCCCCAGTAGCAGAAAATTGTGACTGAGTCTGCGACAGAAATGCAGTGGGATGAAAATTGTCTGCGGGAGTAGTGTGATATAATTTTCGGTTAGCCAGACGTCATTGTTATATATACATACATGTATATAGACATACATATAACAATGGCACCTCATTAACCAAAACGTATCCCTTATGTACATAATAAATAGGGCTCTTACTGATTAATATTATAAAATAGAACTGTATTTTAACAATAGTAAACCTAAATAAGTAAAAAGCAAAATTAATATTTTTTGAAGAATTAGATAGTAATGATATGCAGGCCTAGGACCGCTGAGTCACTCTTAAAAAAGAGAGAAAAGAGACTAAATTGCAAGAAAAAGAGACTAAAAGAGACCAAAATTTAAAAAAAGAGACTAAAAGGAGACCAAATAAAAAACATTTTTTTCTCTTCACTTAAATGTTTTTGGTATACAGACAAGCACTATAAGATTTAACACAATATGCGGAATACATTTTCAATGCATTTCAGTCGGTTTTGAAATAATTACAAATATTGTTGATTGGTTGCAGAAAAATATCTCAAATCGCAACAATTCATCATGAAAGAAAATCAGAAATTGACCAAATGACCACGGGGACAAAATCATGAAATTCCAGGAAATATAGTGAAATTTATCAAATTGTCTCAAAAAACAAATCATAAAATTTGTCGCATGATCTCGGGAAGAAAAAATTCTCGAAATTAGTCAAATATTCTTAGGATAAAAAAAAATCACGAAAATTATCAGATGGCCTTGAAAAAAAATCACGATATTAATCAAATGGATCTTGTGTTAAACATCGTAAAATTCATCAAATGGGTCTCGAAGAGAGGGATGAATCGCAAAATTCATTAAATGATTGCAAAATTCCAAGAGCAATCATACAAATAATTGCTAATTTTGTCGAAGGTCACAGAAATAAATAGTGAAATTTATCAACTAGTCGCCAGAAAAATAATGAATTTCGTCAAATAAAGCCATAAAAAAATCAAGGATGCCTGTCAATGGGTTACATTAAAATGTGCGAAAATCATTTAGCATAAAACAGTGGAGTTTGTCAAATTATTTCAGGAAAAGAATGGCGAAATTTATCAAATGGTGTTGGTGAAAAAAGTAAAATCAGGGGTTGTACTGGTGCCAAGTAATATTTCACACAAACTTTTTGGGGTATTTTAGGGCACATTTAACTGGCATACTACATTTCCTTCCAAGACCATTTGACAAAATTAATGATGCTAACCCCCCCCCCCCCCGCTACCAATTGCCGCAAATTAATATGAAAATTGTGATTTTTCGACACTATTGCTTACGGAAGTACACAATTTTTCTTCCATGATTGTTCGCTGACATTTGCAATTTTTTTTCAGTAATATTTGTGATTTTTTTTTTTTTTTTTTGCTTTCATTTGTCAAAATTTGCAATTTTTTTGCCATTGTTTGCAGAAATTTACTATTTTTCTGTGTTCATTTAACAAAATTCGCGATTTTTTTTCCCGCGATCATTTGCAAAATCGCACGGAAAAAAAATCACAATTGCAAAGAAAAAAAAATCACAAATTTTGAAAAATGATCAACTGTCAAAATTCGTGATTTTTTTTTGTGATCATGGAAAGGATGAATTTCGGCAAATAAAAGCGAAAGAATTTTGAATTTCGCCAATCGATCGCCGAAAAATCACGAATTTCGGCAAATGATCGCGGAAAATATGACGAATTTTGTCATATAAACGCAGAAAAAAGCAAATTTCTAAAACAAGGGCCCAAAAAATTATCATTTACTGTATTTTGATAAACGATCACAGAAAAAAATCACAAATTTTGACTACCGATCGCGTAAAGAAATCACAAATTTTTTTGGCGATCCTTTCACGAAATTTGCATTTCTCTGTGATTATTTTTTCGTACAATCGTATTGTTCATCAGTATAACCGCACACTTCGAACAAAATCCATACATTGTACTCTTCTGTGCATTGTACTACTGGTCATACTGTACAAGTTGGCATCTATGAATATCCTTTTCAATTTTACGATCATTTGACGAAAGCTCGGTCTTATTTCGGAATCGTTTGACGTAAATCTCGGGAGTTTTTTTTCCCCACAATCGTATGGCAGAAATCACAAGTTTATTTCGGGATTGTTTGGAAATAACAATTTTATTTCGGGATCATCTGGTGAAAATCGCAGCTTGATTTGTGATTGTTTAGTGAAAATCATCTTTTTTCTGGTGATCAATTAATTCGAATCGCAGTTTTGCCAGTGATCATTTTATGAAAATCGCAGATTCTTAAAAATTAAAAAACGTGAAATTCTGCCATTGGTCGAAAAAGTGATCCCTGTATATGTAATGACCGAAATAAGAATTTTGAGATTCCTTCCTGCAATCCTCTGACGAATTTCTCAATTGTTTTTCACAAGATCGAATGACAAATTTTGCAATGATTTTGCCACTGATTGACGGATTATACGCTTTTTTTCTCGTGAACAGACAAAATCGTGATATTCTTCCCGCGACCGAATGACGAAGTTTATGATTTTTACCCCTTGAATGCGATTATTGAATTTCGCGTTTTTATCTTGCCACAGATTGACCAAATTCACTTTCTTTTCTGTGTCCGACAGAAAAGTTTTGCGATTTTTGCCCGCGAATGATATACTAATTTCATAAACATTTTTCCACGATAGAGTGATGAAATTTAGAATTTTTTCCCCTGCAAAAGAAGAGAAAAATTTGGCCATGCAGCAGAATTTTTTTCTGCAGTCTGCAACACATATAAAAACTTAAACAGTCTGCAGACCAATCCCTCGCATTACATTATTTGCACTCAAACCTTCAAGTATTTGTGATAGACATAAAAGAAAAATATACTTTAAAAAAGAAATTGCCTTTGTTCTCAGAATTTTTAACGCCTCATACATTGTCCTAAAGATGGGGGGGGGGGGGGGGGGCTCCTCTTTGACAAAATTTGAGTTTTTTTTTTCACAATCTTTTGACGAAATTTGCATTTTTTTCGCGATCTATTGACGAAAACTGCCGTTTTCTTGCGATCTCTTGAAGAAATTTGCCGTTTTTTCGCGATCTCTTGAAGAAATTTGCAGTTTTTCGTGATTTTTTTTAACGAAAACTGCCGTTTTTAAGCGATTTTTTGAAGACGTTTGCCTTTTTTTGCTAACTTTAGGAACAAATGTTACGTTTTTCCGTGATTTTTTGATGAAATTTGCCGTTTTTTCGCGATTTTTCGGAGAAATTCGCTGTTTTTTCGTGATCATTTTACGAAACTGCCGTTTTTTCGCGTTCTTTTGAAGAAATTTGCCTTTTTTCACGATCTTTTGAAGAAATTTGCTATTTTTTTCGTGATTCTTTGAAGAAAAATGACTTTTTTTCGTGATCTTTTGAAGAAAAATGACGTTTTTTTCGTGATCTTTTGAAAAAATTTAGCATTTTTTTCGTTTTTTTTTTTTTTTTTTTAACAAAATTTGCAGTTTTTCGCAATTTATTGAGAAAATTTGCCATTTTTTTCGTGATTTTTTGACTGCCGTTTTTTCGTGATCTTTTGAAGAAATTTGCCGTTTTTTGCGATGTTTCGAAGAAACTTGCCGGTTTTTTCACGATGTTTTGAATGATTTTTTTTGAGGAAATTTGCCGTTTTTTCGTGATCTTTTGAATAATTCGCGTGTTTTTCGCGATCTATGACGAAATAGATTTCTTTTCGAAGACTGTTTGTCGAAATTCGCGATACACTTTTATGTCCGAATTTTTGGATTTAGGACCGAAAATTTTTGATTTTTGCTAAATTTTTAACAGTTGAAAAATAGTCTGTGAACCTTCTCAAGAGTCTGCGACGTGCGTCGCAGCTTTGCGCCGATTCTGCCCCCAACAATTTGGAATACTTTTTTTCCGCGACTAAGTTTCACTATAGTTCCACGGAATTTCATGGTTTCATCCTAAGACAAATTAACATAATCCATGATTTTCCGACTGAAAAATTTTGCGATTTTTACCCGCGAAAGAGTTAACAAATTTCGAGATTTTCCTGCCACAAACTGAGAAGTTTTCCGATATTTCCTCACAACAAATTGTTGAATTTCACGATGTTTTCCCGCTATTAAATGAAGAAAGTTACGATCTTTTACCTACGATCGATCGATGGGTAAGGAACATTTAAAAAAAAAAAGTGAAAAAAGAGACTAAATCTGAAAAATATAGACTAAAAGAGACAAATGCAAAAAAATAGCGAGAAAAGCGAGTTTAGCGACTCGCTCCGAGGCCTGTGATATGTAAACCACAGTTCTCAGAATTTTTAACGCCTCATACATTGTCCTAAAGATGGGGGGGGGGGGGGGGGGGGGGGGCTCCTCTTTGACAAAATTTGAGTTTTTTTTTTCACAATCTTTTGACGAAATTTGCATTTTTTTCGCGATCTATTGACGAAAACTGCCGTTTTCTTGCGATCTCTTGAAGAAATTTGCCGTTTTTTCGCGATCTCTTGAAGAAATTTGCAGTTTTTCGTGATTTTTTTTAACGAAAACTGCCGTTTTTAAGCGATTTTTTGAAGACGTTTGCCTTTTTTTGCTAACTTTAGGAACAAATGTTACGTTTTTCCGTGATTTTTTGATGAAATTTGCCGTTTTTTCGCGATTTTTCGGAGAAATTCGCTGTTTTTTCGTGATCATTTTACGAAACTGCCGTTTTTTCGCGTTCTTTTGAAGAAATTTGCCTTTTTTCACGATCTTTTGAAGAAATTTGCTATTTTTTTCGTGATTCTTTGAAGAAAAATGACTTTTTTTCGTGATCTTTTGAAGAAAAATGACGTTTTTTTCGTGATCTTTTGAAAAAATTTAGCATTTTTTTCGTTTTTTTTTTTTTTTTTTTAAACAAAATTTGCAGTTTTTCGCAATTTATTGAGAAAATTTGCCATTTTTTTCGTGATTTTTTGACTGCCGTTTTTTCGTGATCTTTTGAAGAAATTTGCCGTTTTTTGCGATGTTTCGAAGAAACTTGCCGGTTTTTTCACGATGTTTTGAATGATTTTTTTTGAGGAAATTTGCCGTTTTTTCGTGATCTTTTGAATAATTCGCGTGTTTTTCGCGATCTATGACGAAATAGATTTCTTTTCGAAGACTGTTTGTCGAAATTCGCGATACACTTTTATGTCCGAATTTTTGGATTTAGGACCGAAAATTTTTGATTTTTGCTAAATTTTTAACAGTTGAAAAATAGTCTGTGAACCTTCTCAAGAGTCTGCGACGTGCGTCGCAGCTTTGCGCCGATTCTGCTCCCAACAATTTGGAATACTTTTTTTCCGCGACTAAGTTTCACTATAGTTCCACGGAATTTCATGGTTTCATCCTAAGACAAATTAACATAATCCATGATTTTCCGACTGAAAAATTTTGCGATTTTTACCCGCGAAAGAGTTAACAAATTTCGAGATTTTCCTGCCACAAACTGAGAAGTTTTCCGATATTTCCTCACAACAAATTGTTGAATTTCACGATGTTTTCCCGCTATTAAATGAAGAAAGTTACGATCTTTTACCTACGATCGATCGATGGGTAAGGAACATTTAAAAAAAAAAAGTGAAAAAAGAGACTAAATCTGAAAAATATAGACTAAAAGAGACAAATGCAAAAAAATAGCGAGAAAAGCGAGTTTAGCGACTCGCTCCGAGGCCTGTGATATGTAAAGTGGCTCTTTATGTCTGAGTGTATATTTATTGAAAAAGTTTCTTACTTGCTTGAGTATAAAAAGCACAGAAGAAATAAACAGAATGATATTAGAGGGGGGGAAATCATTTATATAGTTACATATGTAATAGTGATGAGATGAAGAAAACAATTACAATTCCACTGAACAGAATATGCTGTAAGATTGCTCCCTTAAATTCTCAAAACAATTTTTTAGTTGTTAAATCAATATTATAATAAAATGTTAAATTGTGCTAAAAAAATTTTAAAAATTTGACAAAAATAATTTAAAATATCAAAATCTAAAAATTATTCTAGAAAGACTGCACAGAAAATTTAAAGTCCCTATTTTTTTACCATGAAGTATATATGTGTTATATTTTTATAGCAGTGATACTTTGAAATACAAAGTAAGTAAATATTATGAAAAAGAAATAGAAAATTCTGAATGAAAAAATTTTAAATACACTGGATGTGTATCTAAAATTTTGTTAAAATTGGCAGTGCTAATTTATGGACAAAAAACAAATTTTGGTGTGGAAAAATCCATTTTCGGAACAGCAAAATCGTTTTTAGAGAAAGGAAAGAGAAACAAATTTTTGAAGCAGCAAAATACACTCCCAACTTTTTTTTTTCTTTTCGCTCTTTTAACGAAATTTGAGTTTTTTTGTTTGACGGAAATACGCAGTTTTTTCGCGATCTTTTGCCGAAATTTACCTTTTTTTTTAAACGATTTTATGACGTAATTTGTGCTTTTTCGAGATCGTTTGACGAATTTTATAGTTTTTCACGATTTATTTTAACAAAATTTACCTTTTTTTCGTCACTTTTAGACATAATCTGTCGTTTTCCTGCGATTTTTTAACGAAATTTATCGTTTTTTCCCGAATTTTTGGCGAGATCTGTCGTTTCTTTGTGATAATTTTGATGCAATTAGTCTTTTTTTCGAGATCTTTTATCGAAAGTTACCATTAATTTACGATCTTATGACGTAATTTGCATTTTTTCACGATCTTTTGACGAAATTTATAGTTTTTCACAATTTAACTAAATTTACCTTTCTTCTTGACTCTTTAACATAACCTGTCGTTTTTCTGCGGTATTTTAACGAAATTTATCGTTTTTTCCCGATTTTTTGACAAAATCTGTCGGTTTTTTTTTCGTGATTTTTTTGACGAAATCTGTCTTTTTTCGTGATTTTTTGACGAAATCTGTCTTTTTTCATGATATTTTTTAACATTTTTCTCAACTTATTGACAAAATCTGTCGTTTTTTCGTGACTTAGTGGCGAAATCTGCCTTTTTTCCAGACTTTTTAGTAAAATCTGCAGTTTCTTTTTGCTATCTTTTGTCGAAATCTGCCGCTTTTCACGATATTTTGATGAAAACTATCTTTTTTCGCGATATTCTTTGACGAAATTTAACGTTTTTTCTCAACTTATTGGCGAAACCTGTCGTTTTTTCGTGACTTAGTGGCAAAATCTGCCGTTTTTTCGCGATCTTTTGGCGAAATTTCGTTTTATTTCACGATTTTTTGACAAAATTTGTCTTATTTTGCAATCTCTTAACAAACCTTGTTGATTTTGCGATTTTTCACGAAATATTTCGTTTTTTTCGCGATTTTGTAACGAAATTTACCATTTTTTCATGATTTTTGACGAAATCTGCTGTTTTTTCGTGATCTTCTGTCAAAATACGCCATTTTTGGCGATCTTTTGATGAAATCTGTCTTTTTTTCACGCGATCTTTGAATGAAATTTTCCGTTTTTCCGCGTTTTATTCATGTATATATATATTTTACACAAATAAGGAAATTTTTTTTTTTTCGAAGCTGGCAAATTTATCTGCAAGGGCAAAAATTAATCTGTGACGCACGTCGCGCGTCACGCACTTTCTGCTACCGGGATATCAGCAATATCTTGATTTTTTCCCAAAAATATTTATTCTTCCTTCATGACAAAAACATGAATAGAGTATTATTAAGAAAATTACAAAATAAAAAATATATGGAATCGATGCAAAACTAAAAAAATCAAATTTTGTCCTAATATCTGAAGTGAAAGTTTCATTGTTTACATCCATAAAATATGTGCGGATTTTAGAGAGTTGTGGATTTCTGGTTTGCGGATTTGAGGGAGTCTACTGTACATACAATTTTACAGCGCATGCAAAGAGAAAATTGCACCCAGGGCTAAGTTTCAATTTGGCGCCCTCTCAGCCTTTCTACCATTTCTCTTTGTGATATGTGTTACAAAATTTAAAAGTGTAAAAATACAAATAAATTCTATTGAATACATTTTTGGTTTTTATTCTGGAAGTTTAAAAGGTTTAGTTTTAACAACTGAATAAAAATAAACACTGGACTTATATTTTGGCAAAGGTGATCTGGTAAACATGTATCCAATAGCACAGTATAACCTCTTTCCAATTCCAAGAAAGAAGCAATATGCTATTTTGAGAATGTAGGGTAGATGTGCCAGTAATGGGCCACCTCGCAGTTTTTGGTTTATAAAAAAATAATAAATGATAGTTAAGCTTTTATTATTTTTTTCTTAGCTCCCCCTTGCATGCTTTATAATCTGGATTATTTATTTACACTTTTCATCAAAGCAATTAGGAAGCAGAAAATAAAGTTTCTCAGTTTTACTGTTTTTCATTGAAAATCTTAATGAAAATGCCATCAGCTGACTTTACTTACTTAATTTATATCTTCTTCATTTTCTAGTAAAAATTGATTTTTTTTTTGTTTGAATAGCAATAAAAAACTTTGGATTTCATATGCCAATGGTCATTTACAAAATTTTATTTATTTTTAAGATTTTAGGGGGGGGGGGGGAGTCTATTACTGGAACACTTAATTTGTGATTTTCCAGTAATGGATCACGCAAGTGACCAATATTAAAAGTTTAATTTCAGAAGTGGATAAAATATTTTGATTTAACTGAAAAGCTAAATAATCAAATTTAATCCTTAAATTTTACTTACTAGAATTTAATAAAAACAATGATACTACTAGGTTATCCCGTCGACCAAAAAATTATTGCCAAACTATAAGATTAGATACCAATAATGGATGATCTTGAATATCACATTCAATGACATTAAATGCGATTCACATGTTTAAAATGTCATTAAGTGATTTTTATTTTGACTTTTTATTTGTATTTTTAATAACATTCTACTAATTTTTAGTTTTTTCGCAATTTAAAATAAAAATTATGTCAATATGTATAATTTGGTTATTAGTTTGACGATTTGAATAATTTGGCGAAATCAGTCGACGGGATAACAGAGTAGTATCAAAACAATTTCCTTATAAATAGTAAGTTGTTTTTAAAAAGACATTCAAAATTGGTACAAAAAACAAGCAGAACATTTACAAAATCCAGATGTGCTGTTACTAAAAAAGATGCTTTGAGTTGGTTCAGAGATGTAGAATCATATTTGGAAGAAGATATTACTAATATCTTTTTCCAAATTCTAAAGCATCCACAGAGAATTTTTAATGCAGATGAAACTGGTTTTCTTTTGTACTCTAAAACAGGGAAAATTTTGGAACCAAAATCTGTTAAAGATGGGTATTATATAGTACCGAATAACAAAAAAGAACAAATCACTGTTATGGGATGTCTTTTAGCAAATAGTGAAACTGTTCCATTGATGATAATATTAGTGGTTGACCGAATCTGGAATTTCGCCGAATACCGAATATTCGGTCAAAGTGTACACTGAATATTCACACTGGTATTCGGCAACCGAATACTTAAAAATTTTTTCATAAATATTTTTCTATATATTAACTTTTTAATAAAATTTAATTCAGTTACATTTTTATTCTTATATCTAATTAGTATATAAAAAAAAATTAATGCCTTTTTTCCACTGACAAATTCATTTATCCATTAATTATTTGTTACTTTATCACTAGTCAGTACCAAAAATAAATTATGAATATATTAAATTTTACAGGCTATTATAGCACCTATTATATGTTGGAGCGTTTATTGGAGCAGAAAAGAACATTGGAAAATTTAAAGGAGTTATAAGCATTTATGTATCAATACTTACATAGCCGCATCCATATAATTTCAACTTTAAGTCGTGTTTTCTCAAAACTTGATTTTTGACGACTAACACCAAGATTTAAAAAAAAATATTTGATGGATTGGCTTAATTTTTTTTTTTTTGCATGCATATAACATCATAATCTAAATTATGAATTAAGGATATAACTATCACTTAATAAAAACAGTATTAAAAAATCTCTCAAAGTTGAAAAGTTAAAAAAACCCTAAAAAATACAACTTTTTTTCCATTAAAAATACTCAAAATATTAAACTATCTAAGATACATTAATTCATAATCTAGATAATTATGTTATAAGCATGCAAAAAAAAAAAAAAAAAAAAAAAAAAAAAAAGCCATTCCATCAAATAGTTTTTTTTAATCTTGGTGTTAGTCATCAAAAATCAAGTTTTGAGAAAACGCGACTTAAAGTTGAAATTATATGGATGTGGCTATGAAAGTGTTGATACATAAATGCTTATAACTCCGTTAAAAATGCAAACATTTTTATGCGGTTTTTTGCATTGAGTTAAGAATTAAATGAATAATCAAATTAGATCATAAAAAAAATCGATTTTTTGAAAAGTTTTCAACCCCTGAGCCTCCTTAAAGCTTCAGACGAATTGAATAGACAACTCGTTAGTTTGGTGGGGAAAAAAAAGTATCCAACAATATCCAAGTTAGTTACGGAATACTTATCTGTCCCTGCCAGCAGTGTTTAAAGTGAACGTTTATTTTCCGAAGCAGGACATATTTATAAACAGGAACGAAACAGATTACAACTAGACAATGCCGAACAACTTTTATTATTGCATCATAATTTGCCTATATTAAATTTCAATTACAAATAATAATGTATCATTTTATAAATTATCACTTATGTTATAATTGAAACATACTATTACAATAAATAACATTAAATGAGCATTAGCCATCATGTATTTTTAGAGTAATACTTTACCTATTATTTTTCGTAAATTATAATAAAAATTCTGGCGAATACTTAAAAGTATTCGGTCGAACCAAAAATTCGGTTTGCATGCCGAATCAACTATTCGGTATTCGGTCAATCCCTAGATAATATATTCATATAAGCATCTCCTAAGGGAAGTGGTGGAATCTGTGCCAAATTGATGGGCTATAAGATTATCTGAAAATGGTTGGACAGTGCAAGAACACTTATCATTTTAAATAAATTCTAAAATTCCGTATTGAATAGTTTGGACTACCAGAAATTGAAACTAAATTTGAAGATTTGTTATTTATATTTCATATTTGCACAGCACATCATTTAGATAATACTATGAACGAAGATTGATGACTTTTTTTATTGCCTTATTTTATCTAAACTTGATTTCAGTAAAACATTGTGTCTTTATCTTTCAAATTCTTTAAGTTTAAATATTTTGTTTTATGTCTTTACATTATAAATCCTTTCATGTAATAAATTCTAAATGATATCATTAATATTTTGTTTTATATCAAAATTATAAATCTTTGATTATAATAAATTCATAACTTAAATTTAAATATTTTGTTTTATGGCTTTTCATTATAAATCCTTTAATGTAATGAATTTCTAACTTAAGTTTTAATATTTTGTTTTATTAGTATACTTTCATTAAGTTTTGGATCAAAATACATTTGAAAAAACAATTTATGTAGTGTGGCCCATTACTGGATTGTAGGGTGACCATTACTGGAACATAGGTAGTCCATTAATGGGCTCTTGGGTGTTTTGACATATTTCTAATAAAATTAAATTTTAATTTATATTGGGAAATGTAACTATGGGATTAGTTAAACATTGTTGAAAGATTAATATAATATGAAAAAAATTAAAATATAATAATTATAATTATTAATTAAAAAAACAAATATTATTTAAACAAATTCCTTAAGGGGATCCATTACTGGCACATCTACCCTATGTTTTTTCCACAAAAACAAATCCTAAAATAATGTTTTTACTAAAAAAGAAACAAATGACGATGGTATTATTAATTTGTTCAATTTTCGAGCTCGGTGCGACTGTCCCGCATATTTAATCTAAAATATGGAAAAATGACATTTTCATGTTTATACATAACATAAGGCACAAGAAATAAAATTTTGAAGATTCTTATACCGTATCTTAAACGGTTATTGCTTAATCTGATAGCATGTTTGAACATTATTATTTATAGGATCGAGGGAGAAGGGGCGGGGGAGGGGGGTACTTGGTAGTAAAACAATGCAACTGAGAATTAAAAATGTGGGTCATTCTCTGCAATAGTGCAAAAAGTGTTTCCCAGCCATATAAATGCTCTAAATTTCCTTTTATTTATTTTTACTTTTATTAGAAGATCTAAAGTTTGTTTATTAGAGGCAGGAAGTAAAATTTAAAAATAAACAAATTTAATATTTTAAAATATAAGGTAAAAGGTAAGTTAAAATATAGTTAGTAAGTTAAAATATAAGGTATGCAAATATCATTCCCTCACCTTTCCCCAGTCCATACTACCATACTTTACTGCCTGATTTTTTCCATCCAGAAATAAAAATAATTAAAAACACCCTAAGCAAAATAAAGTTCCTATTTGGTACTTCACAAAAAATAATAAAAAAATATTTTTTTTTACTATTATTAGATAGTCTACTCAATTATATGTAGTTTCCCCATGTTAGACCATCATTCCCTCACACACTGCTATTATCTCAAATATCCTATCACTAAAGAAGAGCAGCAGTCTAGCATCCTTCACAGAGGGGAAGCTAATTTGACTACTTGTCAGTCCAGCAACATAAGTTGGTGGTGTAAGTTTTTGTTAATTTTCTAGAAAATTTTTTCAATCAGAAAATCGGGTAGTATTTTTATTAGCAGTCATTCCCTCACACAGAATGCTAAATTTTTGGTAATTTTCAAAATTTTTAATTTTATCACACATCATATATTAAGTGTTCTTCTTTAAGGAATACGTTTTTTTTTTTTTTTTTTCATAATTTTGCATTTTTCGTGACAATTAGTGAAAACGTCTTATTTCATCATTCCCTCACATTTATTGTTATGAGGTAATGATAAAGTGAATGGGGAATATGTACTTTTGTTTAAAATTTATAACGATTTCTGCTGCTACTAAAATCTTCAACAATTGACCAATTACTTGCAATTTATCCAATTTTTATGAAAATTTACCTATGTAACCAGGGCCTGATTACTAACGGGGCACTCTCCCACCAGGAAAAAGAAATAAAGAATTTTTCCTTATTCATGACAGTAATCTTGTATGAAAAGGGCGTTTAAAGAAGACGAAAATTTCTATAAATTTTTTCTGGTGAGAGAGTGCCCCGTTAGTAATCAGGCTCTGTATGTAACATTCAAATCAGACTGTTTGGCCAAATTTGCAGTATTGCAGAGAATAACCCATGTATTGACAGAAAATATTCAATTTCATCATAAGAACTTTGTAATTCTAAGTGAAAAATGACACACGAAAAAGCTAATTAAAGGGAACAGAAAACTGGAATTATTATTAATATAAAAAAAAAAGAAAATAAAAAGAGAATAACTTTTTAACAGCCCATTTCAGTACTAAAGTGAGTTGTTGGACTAATTGCTAAGAAACAAAGATTACGCTTATAATTTAAATAAACAAAGAAAATACCAAAATGTGCAAACAAGACTTTAAATAATAAAATGCACAGTAATATTTAAAACTAAAATTAAATTAGTAATCGCAAAGTCGTGAGTTTCTTTCTTTTTATTCCACGAGTTTTTACCATGAACTTTTGTTTTAGTTTGATTAATTGGTTGGTAGGTTTCTCTTCTCAAGAGACTAGACAGACATATGAGTTTTTAATAAAAATGAGTACCTCTATTAGAGAGTGGCGACATCGCAAAAGGCAAATGCTCAACTCAAACCGTGCTCGCCACACACCTGTGAGACATTGAGCGAAAAACCATGAGACATGCGACAATTTCACCCTGATAACAAAGAAAAAACCGGGCTCGCCACACACCTTTGAGACATTGAGCGAAAAAACATGAGACATGCGACAATTTCACCCTGATAACAAAGAAAAAACCGGTTTGACTGCGTCATGTTACACGATTTTTGACATGTCTCCCTAGTGTGTGGCGGCCTTAAACTGATGGATTTTTTATACGTGATATTTACAGGAATGTAGTGGAGGGTATACGGTGGAATACGCCGTATACTTTCTGGATTTTTTTAAGGAACGCCGTTACCCTTTGTTTCTCTGAAAACTATAATGTAGGGTTGGCGAACCTATTTTACAAGACCATGACGTGCCAATTAAAAAACGAATTTAGTAGGTGAAAAAATAATGGATTAAAACTATTTAAAATATTTTCTATTAACCCATTAACGCATAGCGTCCTCTTTTGAGGACGGTTATAAAAACAACAAGAAAGCGGTTTTCCCACCAGTAAAGAGGAAGATAAATAAATATATACCTTATTTCGCAGACAGAATCCTCGATAAATGTAGATAAAAGTTAATTTGCTTTTAAAAGTGGTGGGAAATACAAAATTTAAATTTTAGCGAAGAAAATAATTCGGGCGTTAATGGGTTAAGATTGAAGAAATATGAAGAATAAACATGTAGATATTACACTATATTAATTATCGAAATAAGTATATTTTAGAAAAAAAAATTAATGCGATGCAATTTAATTTCTGTTGTTGCACTTTAATATCAGGTTAATTTTAATGTAAAACTGGACCGGATTTATCTAGCAAGTTCTTATAGTTTGAGTTTTGATATCATTCAGTTGCGAAGAAAGCGACTCGAAAGCAAGACAGTACATCTGCTAAAATGGCGAATACCAAGTTTAAATATTTCTGAAATAAATTCAAAATTAACGAAATTTTAACATCGGAATAACATCGGCCATTACCGGGAGCACGATAAAGTGATTGTGCTTTGGAGGTTGCCGTTATTCAGAGGCTCCACATTTTAAAATCTCAAAATTACATTACATTAAAATCGAAATAACTGACCAAAATTATTTTTTTTTTTACAATTAAAAAATACAGACTATTATTTTACACTAAAAAACAGTTATTTGCAGTTTTTTTTTAAAGTATATGCTTTTTCTCTAAATGCATTATCAAAGCCACAGATTTGTTGTAAAATTCGTTATCATTATTAGTTAGGGCAAAATTTTTCTAACAGTGTTAAAAATGTGTAGCTTATGCTGCATAGTCACTGCGCCGTTTTTATATAATACCCCTATTTTAACCAAAGAGAATGGTTATAACTCCATAATATAGTCAAGCTATCGTTTTCTATAAAAGTGGTGGACTGACTATGCACAGAGCCTGATTACTAACGGGGCACTCTCTCACCAGAAAAAATTTATAGAAATTTTCGTCTTCTTTAAACGCCCTTTTCATACAAGATTACTGCCATGAATAAGGAAAAATTCTTTATTTCTTTTTCCTGGTGGGAGAGTGCCCCGTTAGTAATCAGGCCCTGACTATGCAGCAATGCTACAGGTTTTTAAAAGTGCAGTTCAATTTGTGGGATACATTTGTTCAGAAACTTGGAAAATTTTCTTTGGACAATTCGAAAGCCATTCCAAAAGCAACTTGCCAACCTCATCATAACCAGCTCTTGAACGTTTAGTTTCAGATTCCAATTTTGCACCTTGAGACGTCTTTTCTAAGAAATACTTACTTTTTTCGGAATGTGATCTGTATTTCCACGTTTGTACATATCAGCTTATTTTCGTGCACCTACACCTTTATTTGCTATCCTGGATAACTTTCAACTTATCATTTAAAGTTAACTCTTAGCATTTATTTGTCGTATCTCACGCGACATCATCTTTCTTTGCAAAATTTGTTTTTAGAACCAGTAACGAAGGAAAATAATGTTGTCTTATTAAAGCATTTTTGATATAGTGTAATTATAAGTAACTTCTTTTTAAAAAGTGGGACCAACCGAATAAAATTGGTGTAAGAAACGGCGGAGTCGAAAAGGTTAAAATTCTTCGTAATCTCAGTTGTAGCTAGGAAAAAAAAAACTGTGTGGTGGTCGTTGTTCGGAATTCGCTGTTGGGAGGTTTAGTGTAATGTTATTTCGATGGAAAAGATCCGGTAACACTAACACATGACCGGTATTCGGAGTGACCGTTGTAGGAAGTTTCACTGTACTCTCGTTTCATCACGTGGATGCGCAACCTCACATATTATTTCACCTTCTTTTGTCACACCTATTCCAAACTCCTTCCACATAGATCTATTCCAAGATGCTTCATCTCCGATTATAGTATTAACAAATAAACCACTTTGCTCAATAAGGATAACAGCATGAAGAAGAATTTTCGCTAAAATGTTGCCATCCATGTTATTTTGAGTCGTAAAAACACCAATAATTTGTATCCAATCACCAACAAACGGTTGAAAAAGAATAACCAATCCATGGTCACATAGTTTGTTTTCCTTTTTTCCACATGAAAAAAATACATAATCAACATATCTTTGCACATAACCATCTACGTTTACTTTTAAATTTTCAGAAAGTTTTAATTTATCAAATTAAATTGATCCATGACTCTGAAAAATATCAAGTTCAGAAACTTTATCTTTCAAAATATCAAAATGTCTTTCTACAAATCCAAAACCATTACCAAACAAGGATTTAACTGATTTTTGAATGCACGGCTTGCCAGGTAATACTAAAATTTTATTAATTCGCATATACTCATATAATCTGGGGCTTTTTTGACATTAAGATGCACTCTAAGAGTCATTCTTTATACTCTAAGAGTCATTCTTATACTCTAAGAGTCATTCTTTAACATTTCTTCTTTCTGAAGATTCGCTTGCTGCTACCTGTTGTTTTTTGCTTAATATTTTTAACCCCTTTGCAACGGGAGCCTTTTACGAAATTTTTAATGTTTAGTCACCGGTTTTTAAAAATAGAAAAACAGAAATTTCCGTCTTTTTAAATTGAGAAAATAAAATAAAATAAAATAAGGCAAATTTTACAATAAAATTTTACTGGTAAGTATAAACAAGGATTCTTAAGCCTTTTTGCGGCACGTATACGTATCGCTCGTTCCCAAGGGGTTAATTTCATCGCCATTATTTTTGCAGCATTCTTTGAAAGCTTTCTATGCATGCCTTTTATATCTGATTTTAATTCAGGTACCCTTACTTTTATACGTTTATGTGACCTTTTAGAAAATCCAGTAGATATATTTTTATTTTTTACGTCCTCCTTTTTTTTAATGCCTTTTTGTAAAGCAAGTTTTTCCTCTTGAATTTGCTAGACAAGCATCTGCTTTGCTGTCAAACTAATAGGCCAGTGCACTTTTCACTATAAACTGTGAAATTTTCAATTATTAGAGATTTATGTGCTGAAAATATATCACAGAACTCATCTACATGTCCAGCACTATGACACTGGATCATATTTCCACTGTCTTTTATAATATTTTCTAATCATGAGTTCACTAATTCATGTGTTTTAATTATTTTTCTTGAAACACGAGCAGTTCATTTAATACTTTCTTCTATCTTCTAAACAATTGCCATCTTATCTAGATTACTCAGCTGCAATGTTGATGAAGTCTTTTTAGAATCATTCCACGAACCAAATCCAATATAAAATGAGTTATTTCTAAAACATACTTTGGTCCAAAATTCTGGCAACTGAACACTAGTTAGTTCATTAATTGATATAAAGGGGTCGCAGCGTCTCTAAAATTTTCAGACTTTAATACCACAATTTTAAAACGATAATATTTATTGTAGAATTTCATTATATATGTTAACGGTACAGTGAACTCTCAAAACTATTTTTTTAATTTTCAATGAATTTTTTAAAACATTTCTGGAAATAGTCATAGTATATATATCTCTTATTTCATATTTTTTAAAGAAATATAATCAATAGTTTATGAGTAACGAATTTTTCTTTTTTTAAATTAACAAAAAATGACAATATTTCAAAATGCTCCATGCGAAATTCTTTATGCCCAATTTTTCTGATTTTTTGTTTAAAATGCTCTCTATGTATGTGTTAACAGATGTTACTAAGATTTTTTAGCATATTACTTGTAAAACATTAAAAAAAATATTTTAACTTAATTCTTTCGTATTTTTCGTTAAAAAATGATTAAATGTAATTGTAATCTAAATCAATTGTAATCAAATGTAAATCAATGTAATTCAATGTAACTGAAATTTTAAAAATTTAAATGCGTCTAAAAATTTCTATTTTTAGTAACATTTGTTAACACATACATAGAGAGCATTTTAAAAAAAAAATCAGAAAAACTGGGCACAAAGAATTTTTCATGGAACATTTTGAAATCATGAAAACGACGAAAATATTCATTCTGAGAAAAACAGGGTTTAGTAACTACAATGGTTATAATTGCTTAATATTCTTCTACTGACACAGTTTCAGCTATATATAAGGGATATAATATCATTTCTAGCTTATATGTAAGTGTTTTAAGTTTTTATGGCAAATTCACATAAAATATGTGCCTTCGACAGTAATTCATGCAAAGGACGTGAAGTATCTGAATTTTAAAAAATCTTCTCAAAAATAACTTTTTGTATTTTCTAATGAATTTTTTAAAAAATTTTCTAGAAATATTCATGGTATAAATACCTATTATTGTACAAATTTTTGTTAAATATATTAAATATTTTTAATATATTAAATATATATATATTTATTTATTTATTTATTTATTTTACGCTAAAAAGATTGGGGACAAAAAGCAATTCCTCTAAATACATTGTAAACAAGCGCTAAAAGAAACAGTTAAAAGTTACAGTTAAAGTATTGTTTTGCGAAATCCCAAAATTAATAAGTATTCAGTGCAAAATAATAACATTTTGTAAAGTAAAACTAAAAACTAGGCTAAATTTTACGCATGCGAATCCGCAAAATAGTAAACAAAGGGGCGTGGCAGGATCAGCTGATTGAACAAAAATGCTTGTAACTCCAGTAAAAAAAGTCGAAATTGAAAAATTCTTTTTGTGTTCAATAGCAGGGAGTTCGTATAATGTTATTATGCTAAAAATAAAAATTCGACAATTTGATGATTTTTTGCGATTTTGATGGTCCACTGTTACCCTTAAACGAATCTGGCATGATGAATTTTAATTTAAAATATTGGTAAAAAACTACGAAAATTTTAGGGACGCTGCGAACCCTGGATATATGATGATTATGCTCATTATAAGTAGGTAATATTTCATTGTTTTTAGGTGCGTTCGTAATTATGTAAACACGTAACACCTATAATTGTCGTTCAGTCCGTCCATCTGTCTGTCCGCATATAACAACGCAAAAACTATCCAACCGAATTGTTTGAAATTTAAAACATATGTTTATTACATAATTTTGTCGGGTCATTTCAAATTTTATGAAAATCGGATGTATAGATCAATTACAGGAACAATCAAAAGTAATCCATTACATTACAGTCAATGGGGAAAAAGTTTCATATTAATTTTAATCGTTTGAAATTCAAAATACATAATTATTACATAATTTTGTCGTATCAAAATCGGATGCATAGTTCAATTACAGGGACAATCAAAAGTATTCCGTTACATTACGGTCAATGGGGAAAATGTTTCAAATCCATTTTAATAGTATTACACCCATTCGATCAAAAAAAAATAATATGCATCTATAAAGTACATATTATAATATACATTTTACATAATCTGTTGTGAAAAGAACATTTGTTATAATAGATTTACAAGGCCACACAAAAGTATTCCATTACATAATGGTATAAGGAGAACATTGTTTGGTGCGCATTTTAAATACAGTCGAGCCTCTATATAACGAAATCCATCGTTCGAGTAAAAAATTCGTTATATAGAGAAATTCGATGTATAGAGTATGATGTTAAAAATAGTATTTGATGTGTAAATTTTGAACAAATATTATTTTTGATCTTTTTAATTAAGAATTTGAAATGTTTAAAAGTATATATTAACCTAATATTTTATTTCTTACTTATTTAAGCAGTTTCAAAAAAGAGAAAAGACATTTATTTGAAAGCTTAATGAAAATCAAATGAGGAAGACTTACATAAATTTCAGAGGAAGAAATCTGCAATTTTTTGTTGTTTTGATTTTAAAATTACAATTGTTACGCTCTCAAAAAAAAATTCTCAAATTTTAGCAAGGAATAAAAAATTGTAGTTGATATTTTCCTCCATTTGAAGGTCTCTCTTATGTGCTCTCATTGATTCCTCTCTTATATGTGTAACAATTCAATTGACTGTGTTTTGAGAAGGATGTTGAAAGATGTGTGGGAGGTGGGATGAACTTGTTAGATTTAAAGAATAAGGAGAGAAGTAATATTTATAAAAAAAAAACCTCTCCACTGAACGATAAATCAAAAATAAGTGATGGAAAATTGATTCCATATGATTTCGAAGCTTTTTTAAAACTGAATAAATTAAGATCAATTTATGAAAAAATTCGTTATATGGAGATAGATATTTCGCTATATAGAGTCTGTTTTTAATGTAATCATGCGAAAAGGGGACCGTTCTTACTAAAAATTCGTTATATGGAGAAATTCGATGTATGGAGTTTCGTTATATAGAGGTTCGACTGTATTAACTATGTACAATTTTATGAGATTGAAATTTTTGAAACATACGCTTTAATAATAGCTATCAATAGCGTTATCATACGAACGCACCTCATTTGCTACGCTTCACGTGCAGAGCCTGATTACTAACGGGGCACTCTCTCACCAGAAAAAATTTATAGAAATTTTCGTCTTCTTTAAACGCCCTTTTCATACAAGATTACTGCCATGAATAAGGAAAAATTCTTTATTTCTTTTTCCTGGTGGGAGAGTGCCCCGTTAGTAATCAGGCCCTGTTCACGTGCAATTTCCAACTTGTTTATAACTGGAGATGGTTTGAGCATTTTCTTTGGAGGGGAAATTAGGCGATCTTTAGGAAGTGGTCTTTTGAGAGGATTAAAACTCAGATAATTTGGCAGGTTAGAAAATATTGGTACGGCATCAGGATGCAAAACTGGTATTTCTCTTAGAATTAATATTTCCTTTCCATTTATTTGATGACGAAAATGACGCTCAATGAATTTGTAAGAAAAGTGTAATTCACAGACGCTGCAATGTTCGCTAAAAGGTTTATTAGCTCTGGGAATGCACTTTTCCGAACATTTCCTTTTTTTCTCATCGGATGGAGCTTTGAATAATGAACATTTAGGCCTATTTTTAACTCCAGACTACCCCGTATGACAACCAGGCTTAAAGCAATACCTTTGCTGATACTTTTTGTTAGTCTTTACACTCACAATATGTTTCTTAAACAGACATAAAAAAACATTCAAAACTTTATAAGAAAAATTCTCGATTGTTTACAATATACTTCGCTGTCAAGACGGTAAAAGCTTTCAAAATTCCCAGTCGGTAACAACATGCGTGTCACCTCGCGGCATCCTTACTTTCGAAGAAAAAAAAACATGCCTTCTTAATTAACGAACGGCACACTATTTATTCTAGGCACTGAACTGGTACTGACTTGTGGTTTAACAAAATATTCTACCCACACCACTATCACTAAGTAGGATAAGCTAAACAATGTTTTGGTATGCTTTCTGAAATTACTCGTACTAACTAACTACTCGGATTAAAATATTATACCCGGATGAACGCAATTAAGCAGTTCTCCGTGCTATAATAATAATGGTTCAAGATGGAAGTGAAAGTGTGATATAGAAAATATAAGTGCGTAGTTTCAGCTCTGTTTTTCAGCACAGTAAGTTTTCTTTTTTGTTAACTCCCTTGTTTCAGGTCTGTTATTTTCGCGTTGTTGCACATCAGTATTTTATTAGAGAACATTTAACCAGAATATTTTTGCGATTTAACAGAGTAGCATTTTCTTAAGGAGTCCCAGGACTTGATCGATAGAGAAAAACATGTAAACATGGCACTCGCTTCGAGTCCCTATGAAAACAAAAGTTTTCAATACAATTAATTTAAATTTTCTGATATTTTTAAGGTATGTTTGCAGTCTTATAAAATGAAGTACTTGAATGTAATATAAAAAGAAAAATATATGCACAGCAACATTTATATAACACAATTTACAAAAAAAAAAAAAAAAAAAAAAAAAAAAAAGAGAGAAAAAAAATATGTGTTATATCACCATCCGTAAGATGTCTTAACGTTGAATTGACATAAGAATCTAATTTTTGCTTTAAAATGATCAGGAAACTTTGCTCTATAGATTGAATTAAAAATATAACTATCAATAAAAAAAGTCATTAAAAAACTCTCAAATTTGAAAATTTAAAAGACCTCTAAAAAATGCAATTTTTTTTTCATAAAAAATACTCAAAATATTAAACTATCTAAAATATATTAATTCATTCTACAGATAATGATGCTATATGCATGCAAAAGAAAATAATAATAATAATAATAAATAAATAAATAAATAAATAAATAAATTAAATAAAATAAAAAATGAAAAAATAAATAAATAATAAAAAATAAAATCTATCAAATATATATATATATATATATAAATCTTGCGGATAGTCGACAAAAATCAAATTTTGAGAAAAAGTGACATAAAGTTGAAATTATATGGGTGCGTATTTGAAAGTGTTGATATATAAATGCTTATATCTGCGTTAAAAATGCAATTTTTTTCCCCCACACAGTTCAGAAATAATTGAATAATCAAAATAGATCATAAAAAATCCATTTTTTGAAAAGTTATAAATGCCCTGAGCCCCCTTGCAAAATGCTTCTGTGCAAAAACGCGGACATCTCATCCCTATTTATTTATACATGCTTTTTTTGCGTATTGCATTCTTTGGTGAAGCTGAATACTTTTATTTGAGACTACAGTCTTACAAGATTGCGCATAATGCATATTATTACTATTTATCGTATTTATCTGCACGAGATATTCCGTAGCTTTTTGGGATTAATATCAACTAATATGAAAAAAAGAGGAAGATTTCTCCTGGATAACCTGTTCCTTCTACATACAGAGAAATTTAGATTAACCACGGTATTTATCATTAATACAAAGAAATAAATAGACGTGTTTTCATTTTGAGTTTTAAATATTTTAAACAGTGTACTGAAGCAGGAACTAGAAGACCATATCAGAAAATTTGGGAGTAGGACGTAATGTACATGGATTACATATATACATACGGTATTCGGTCTATTCGGCCATGTTACCGAATATTCGGTCATTACGAATATCAAACTATTCGGTTACGCCGAATATTCGGCTTGGCCGATTATTAAACTATTAGGTTGGCCGAATGTCAAAGTATTCGGCTGAACCAAATACTTAAAAAAACTTTATAAAATACATTTTTAAAAACTTTTCACAATTTCTATTTTTAACTGTCAACTTATAAATATATTTAAAATAATTAGGAAAAAATATCTTATTGAAATGAAATAGAATATTTTTAGATTATTTATTTTCTGTTTGTAAAGTATGATTTAAGAAAATTAACCATGAGGAAAATTAAAATCATGAATAATGGGGATGATTAATTAGGATTTTCGAATGAATTACTGATGTACAAATACGAGTTCCTAAATTTTGTTTAATAAATAATCTGTTTCTTAATTTCTTGGTTGCTTGTTTTTTTCCCCACAAATTAGAGTTTTAAATTAAAACAGGAAAACTTTTGAGATTGATTAATTAATGATTAATCAAGACAGATAATTTTTCTTCAGGAAGCCAAATTTATAATCCATTTATTGCGTCTTAAATCCATTGTATCACATCTGTCTAAAGGTCAAACATGGGTTTTCATTTGTTCATAATAGGAAAATATCATAACTATATTTTCAACATTTTTGCTTTGATTTCTGTAAAATAAGATATGATGAGAAGTGCTGGAAAATGCCGCTATGAACAACTAAAAAACTATGAAATAGACATTCCTTTATTCAGAATCCATTTGATTTTATACTGTGTCACTGATCAAAATTCAGTCATTTTCAATGATATCATCGCATTTAATACAAACAAAATTAATATGAAACAAATTTTGTTAAAATATCTTCATTATTGATATTGATAAAGTTATTATTAAAATTCAGTTTTGACTTGTTTTTCACCCAATATATTTTATTGAATGTATTGTTATTTTGATGGAATAAATAGATTGAGTTAATCTTCCTTGTTGTCTGAGCGAAGCGAAGTCTTTATACTCAGAGATACGTAACGATATTAAAATTCAAAAAAATTCTTTCGTCAAGCAAATCTCAAAAAGTACTTGTCGGATTTTGATTCTGTTTGTACCAATAGATACCTATGAAGGTAATCTGGTGAATGCACCTACTTTTAAAAATTAATTCCAAATAGTTTAAAAGTTATATTAAAAAAACTGATAAAAAAGCACAATTTATGTGCATACGTCACAGAAATTTGGTGAGCGTGATTTTCACCGGTTGGACATTTTCGTAGATAACCGAATCAGTACATGGAGTAAATAGTAATCATTTTCGCACTCAGAAATATTGAATGCAATAAAACATTTTAAAATTCAATCATGCAGGAAAATAAAACTGTTAATTTTTTTATATTAAAAAATGTCATAAAAACTTTGATTTTGAGATTTTGTGATAATCTCTTAACAGCACTTTTTGATCGCTAAAAGAATGTTTTACATATTTCGCGTGTGAAAATTAGAAACAATTACGTTTTTAAATAAAAAGTTTCTTTTATGACATCATTTTCCCTTTATATTTATTTTCATTACATGTTTTCTTTTAACTTATATTTTGTTTGTGTATGGAAGTCAATTCTGGTCACTAATTTTTCGGCACGGATACCACAAGCGCATCAGATTTGGCGCAATTTTTTTTCAAAGTCCATTTGGCGAAAACTCCATTTTCAAATAACGCTTACATACACATTTTTAAATTATTTTCTATTTTCAAAAAGAACTTACGGTAAATAAAATAATAATAATAATTAATAACTATAAAAAGAAATATTTTATGTAATTAAAAGAAGGAAGTGAAAGTAAATAAACATTTTATGAGTAAATAAACAAATAATAAATAAATAAAGCCGGGTTACCATCTCAGGTAAAATAATGCCATTTTGACGCCAATTATGTACCCTGGTGCATATGTGACATTTTTTCCCATTTTTCATCCGTTTCCTGTTGGCATACAACTTTGAAATATGGAGTATGTATGCATACCTGGGAGCAATACTGGAATTAGACATTGATTTTTTTTAATTCGATCCAAAAAGGGGCAACGGGGCTATTTTTTAAAGTTTTATACAATTTATACTGCCTAAAGGAGCCACTTACCTATTTCTATATACCAGAAGAAGTAAGTGGTATGTAAAAACAATTATAGTATACATAAATAAAATACTTGAGATAATATACTAGAGATATAAGCACCGGGTTTGGCGAGATTTTTTATGCCAATTAGGCGAAAACATCGTTTTGATTACCAGATGCATATAGCATGCTATAACAACACATTATTTATTTATTTCAAAATGAAAAAAAAAAAAGGAATAAATGAAACATTTCCTGTTATTAAAAAAGATATAACAATCAATAAATGATAATATTTTTAGAACAAACAATTTATAATAACATTTATATGATAACCAGCATGTTAGGCAACTAAACGCCATTTTGGCACCAATTAGGTACCTCGGTGTGCATATATGTGCCATATTTATTTGTAAAACTGAGCATGAAAGTTTACCAGGTGTGTTTTCATAGGCGCTCATATCTTTTTGCAACATAGCGCACCTTTCGAAGCCAAAACTGCACAAAAGAAAAAATAATCAATATTTGCAGCATTTTTTTTATGTAATGCACATTTTGTAATCAGTAGGCTCGATAATCAGACCTCGTTTTTTTGCTTTAAAAGATGATATTTCATACGACGTCTTTTTGGGATTCGTCGTTTTCCCATATTTGATAGTATGCGTCTACTCTTTTTGTACCCTTTTTTGTAACTTTCTTCTTTATTAACAGCGACATCTGGATTTCCTATTTAAATAAAAATTCTTCTAAATACAAAGAATTTTGTTAAAATAAATAAATAATAGGAAATGCGGACATCTATTGCTCAAAACACAAAATTTTTCCTATTGAGTTAATAAAAATCAGTAAAAACATAATTTTTATGATAATAAAAAGGTGACTTATGTAATAACAGAGTCATATATTATGTACGTTATGGATTAAGTATGAATATTTCAATGAAAAGTGATTTTTCAAAAGTATTATGAAATTAGTTAAAAACCATTTATTTTAAACTAAATGAATAAAAGATTTATATTTTTAATGAAATAAATGGGATTTGAAAAATTATTGGAAATTTATCACCATAGATGTATCAATATTACAATCAATACCTTGTATGCAAAATGGAACAATTAGCAATACTTTTTGTACCCGAAAAATGGTCGTTGCTTTTTTCAAGGTTAAAAAGTAGATTACGAAATATTCCTATATAGAGATGCCAAACCCTCGCTTATTGCATAGCGGAATTTTCTTATAGAAAAAGTTATTTTTTAAATCCGCAGAATGTTCTAATTTAATAAAACATTTTCTGTATTAAAATACCGGTACCCAAAATGCCGGAGACTTGGCAGCTCTGCCTATAACATTTTAATTAATCACGGTACTTTTTTTAATCGGATTCAAATTTAGTGAAGAGAACGTTTTTTGGCCGAAAGCAGCTTTTTTCCACATGTGTAACTACGATACAATTCCTTGATGTTGACTTATGAATGTTTTGACTTTTTTTTTTTTTTTTTTTTGGTGGCAACTTTTAAGATATAATATTCTCGTTATGAACGATTTCTAAAACATTCGAAAATTTAATTTCACATATTAAACATTTTTTTTCTAGAAAAAGTTTTAAACCCAATTTATTGAGAATATTGCAATTTCTAGGATACTGTTGGGGTCAGAAACTATAACTTTGGCATCACAGTAACTTATAAGATGTAAGTGCTCGTTTAGGACAAATTTTTAAAAAAGGATTCCTTAACTCTTATCGACAACCTCATTGCATCCGTGGAAAACAGATATTCAACATTATAAACTATTCGGACGGATTTCACACCATATAAAATACACTCCATTTCTCTTCAAACATAATAGTTTATGTTATTTATAGTTTCTCAAATCGGTGCGAAGCTTCTGTTTATGCTCATGACATCATTTCAAAGAGCTATATTTCCAATGTAGGAAAATTTGGTGTTTTATTTTCTGTATTACTTTTAACATTTTGCATATTTCCAATTTTATATCCATGCATGGTTTGCTTCTCTTTTATAAAAATAGTATATGCAACAAGATTTTGTAGTTCTACGATTCGATATGCTTATTTTCATCATTATATTTTATCACAATGAATGACCAATTAAAGGTAACATCTCATTTTCTTTACTTATCGCAAGTTATTAAATGTGTATTTTCAGCAATATCGCTCAGACTAATCCCTCTGAGGGAAGTCCTAGTTTAAATTTTTTTTTTTTTTTATCTTGACCATATTATCCATGTTGAATGTTTGTTGCAAGATTTTAGATACAACCTGAATGTTTGCAATCTCTGAGAATGATTGCCTACTCCATACACTGATCTAGAATGCATTTAAAAGCTTCCTTGCTGAAATCAAAGGGAGTAAAAAAGTTATTCTTGTTGAGCTGTCATTATTTGGGTAGATTACATTATTATTTATTATTTATTTTAATTATAGTCTCTTCCTGACAAACAGTATACGACCCTGTAAAATTTTTCTTCCATTTTTTTTCAATGTTTCTCTTCGATTTTAAAATATTTTTTTAATTCATAGAAGAAACAATGAAATTTAAAATTTTATTAAATTAAAATTTTTATAATTCTCCACCTTAAATAATTCAAGGCAGATTTTTTTCAATATAAAATTTACTTGTTTATTAATAAATTTCTATTACTTAATAATATGCAAGATTGTTTTAAAAAGTAACCTTTTAACACCTTTAAACTTTGAATTATAAAATTATATATTCGGTAGTTGGCCCTACAATTACTATTCGGCTAACCGAATATTCGGTATTCGGTAAAATCCCTATTCGGTGCATCCCTAATATATACATATAGTCCAAGAGCTGACAGCACAAAAACCAAAGGTATCGAGCTCAAGGAAAACAACACTTTGTTTTATGGAGAACTAGTAATAGTAAAAGTAGTACTAATGATTCTTGTCTGCTGGAAGTGAAGTGGTGCTTAAGTCAAAAATTAATACCACTAGTGGTTGACTTCTAGGCTTATCATTGTTTTTGTCCTACAATCAAAGATGATTGATCAAAAATAATTGTAGTTTAAATATAATGATAAACTTACGAGTAAATCACTGGCGGTATTAATTTTTGGCTTATTTTATAGTTACTAAGATATGCATACATTTTAACGTCTGAATTTAAAATATTCAATTAGGAAACACTAGACAGACTTTAATACAATTATTAAAAAAATACACAAAACAATTAAAATGAGAATAAACGTTTCGCTATGCACCGCACAGCCTCATCAGTATTCATATCAACTCACAACAAAAACAATGTGCATATATCGGACTCAGTCAAACTTGAAGTTTTGTGTATACAGAATGGAAATTGCTATGTGAAATCTATAAGCTATCGGTTATCCCATCCTACGAAATAGGCAGAATTTTCGTAGAAAGCAACCCACTAGCAACCAAAACAATTCATAATTCCAATGTGTGTAAGTGGAACAATTATTAACAAAACAAACAAACTAGAAAGATAATTAAAAATACATTTATTTACTATCAAAACATAACTTTATAAGTGCGTTTTCTAGCACTTGTTTTCACCAATGAAAGCTTCTATATCAGGGTTAAAACTGGTTAATTTCAACCTTAATTCACTTTCAACAGTTTTTTCTATACTTTTTTTTTCAAAAACAGACAAGTACAAAAAGTAAGTTCACATGAATATATTTTGTTAAACACCATCAAGGAATTCAAAGCTCATTTAGATATTTCTGGATATTCTGCAAGTATGTTTCTTCATAAGGAAATTAAGAAACTTCCATTGAATATTATTTGCTATTGAAATGTTTACATTTTTTTAACAGATGAAATGCAAAATATATTTTTGTGACAAACCTCGATTGTTGTGGCGACCCACTAAAATAGCCGCCACGACCCATAGTTTGGGAACCGCTGCCCTAGACTAACAAAGTAAAATTACTTAGATTTCCCTAGATTTGCAAATCTCTTGACTTCAATAAAAAATATACAGTATTTTGATTGGCTGACAATAAACATGTAGATAAAGTCGCAGATGACAGTAACATAAGTGATTTTGTTCAAATAAATGTTACCAAACTTTTTGGTAAAAATGCATAAATAGAAAAGAAGGATAAAGCTTATTGGGAAAAAATCGAAATGTGTAGCTAAATGTCCACCTAAATTCATTTTCTTTTTCCTTTTTTGGTATTTTTTATACATATATATTTGTAAATATTTATGTGTGATAATCATCGCACAACTTGATGCTAAATAAATACATGTGACATGATCAACCATAGGAAGTGTTTCACACACACAAAGATGCATAAAATAAAATTTAAAAAATTAAAAAAGAATAAAAGAAAAAGAACATTGCTTTCACAAAATGAGGCTACCCCCAAAAAATGGATGCTTTTTGAACTTTTTAAGAATATATATAATCTTTTTTGCACAATATTTCACACACATTATAGTAAATTTTACACAATATTATAGTAAAAAAAATATCAAATTATAATTCTTTAGTATCCTTAAGACATATTTTTATTTATGAAATACGGTGCAAGGAATTTTAAGAAAAATTAGTTTTGTATAATTAGATATTTTTGTGAAATAATATTAATACAATTGACATCTGTATTCAAATCGTACAGCGAAGGCGAAACTCCACCTACTTTATACAGTTAGATATTTTTGTAATGTGCTTTTATTCTGAACAAATGTATATCATATGATGAAGGGCGGAGTTTAAATAAAAAAAAAAAAAAAAAAAAAAAAAAAAACAGCGAGGGAGGAGTATAGATGTAAAAACATATTACGAGGTTTCTGGTTAATTTTACGTAAATTAATACTGATAGTTTTCTATTTTGTGAATTTATTGTTCACTAAAGAGTAATTTTTGATGAAACAAATTCAGTAAATTATATTAAAAAGCATGAATATTCTTTAAGCAAATTTTACACATAATAATAATAATAATAATAATAATAATAATAATAATAATAATAATAATAATTTAATAAGGAAAAAAATGTAATTTAACAAATTACAACGACTATTTAGAAAATTATATTTTCAAAGACTAAAACTTTAAAGGCTTATAAATAAATTCTATATTTAAATTAATATTAAACATCACTTTTATAATGACCAGAACGGGGTTTACGTAATAACAGAGTCCTATATTACGTGCGCCATGGATTAAAAATTAATATTCCTGTACCAATCATATACAAATTTTAAACGAAATTTTAGTTTTAAAATTTTTGGTGCTGCAAATTTTTTATCTTCTAAAGTTCACTCATTTTCAATTTTTACACTGTCGTATAGAGGAAAAAAAATGTGCTTTTAAATCCAATTTGTTTGTACGCTGTATCTCAATTTGTTATTAATTTTTTTGTAGTTTTTTAATGCTTTTTTTTATCATTGTGGCAACAGAAGTATTTCATTTCTGGGTATTAAATATGAACCAATCAGAAAGCGTGTTATCGTGGCAACAGAAGTATTCCATTTTCGGACATTAAACATGGACCAATAAGAAAACGAATAAAATAAAATAAGTTGGGGAATTCAACCAATAAAAAGATTCAGATTTACTTGAGATTTCCCAGTTCTTTACCGAGAACAACAACTATTTTCCAAATAGTTAATAAAGTACTAATTTGCATAATTTTGAAGAATTGCACGCTATTGTTATCACGAATATATAATAAGTTATGGAATACAATTTCTTCATAAGATCAGGATGTTTAACTTTTAGCAAATCTTTATATCTAACGTTTTTTTAACATACAATTTAAACATAGCACTATACTTCCTTACCGGTATAATTATAATGAATTCTCCCTGTGCATGTAATGCAGAATTTTTAACAAAAAGGAAATCAAATGGAGTACAGAGCCGTCCTTAAGGGTGTGCGGTCTCCCCATGGATACAAAATATTTTTTCTTTAATAAAAAGAAGAAGATATAATAGAAAATCCTCAATATAAATTTATAATATTAGTTAAGAAAAGATAATGGTATTGACATAAAATATAGCCTATGTTGGAAAAGGGACTTTCACCATTACTTTTGAAATTGATGCAGTAGTTCCAGAAATTATCCTTACAAATTCACAAAAAAATACTATTTCTGTATAAGAGCTAGGTGATCAAACCCTGGTTCCCTAGGTAACAGTAAATAGGCAAAAGTCATTCTTTTTTTATGGATAGTATAGATAAAATTATGTTAAGATACTGAAAGGAAAAGGCCTCGCAAAATCCTTGCACCGGGTCTCGCTTTAACCCTTTCCGGCATGGGCAAAATCTGTAGTAAAATGCGAAATTATCGACTAACACCGGAATTCAGAAACGAATTTTCAAGATATTTTGAATTCCTTAATTTAAGCTTTTATCGTAAACGCAAAATTTTACAAAAATATTACTGGTGCCGTTTGCATGTTTAGAATTAAAATTAAGTATCACAGACCGGGCACAGTGTGCCGGAAAGGGTTAAGCCATCCTCTATAAGGACGGCTCTGTGGAGAAATTAATTAGTTTAACATGAAAATACTCCAGGAAGAAAGTAAAATCTTATCTAACCTCTTCCTATTCCTTCTCCAAATAAACGACCGTAAGAGGGTTTGTTTCACATAAAATAGTTTCTAGTGATTGCAGTTAAGATGCTATGCTGAAATATGAAAATGATTTTCAGGTGCGTTCGTAATTATGTAAATACGTAGCACCTATTGTTCTCGTTCAGTCCGTCCGTCTGTCTGTCTATCTGTCCGCATATAAAAACGCAAAAACTACCCAGCCGAATTGTTTGAAATTTAAAATACATAATTATTGCATATTTTTGTCGAGTCCTTTCAAATTTTATGAAAATCGGATGCATAGATTAATTACAGGGACAATCAAAAGGATTCCGTTACATTACGGTCAATGGGGAAAAAGTTTCAAATGCATTTTAATCGTTTGGAATTTTAAATACATAATTATTACACAATTTTGTCGTGTTATTTCAAATTTTATCAAAATCGGATGCATAGATCAATTACAGGGACAATCAAAAGTGTTCCATTACATTACGGTTAATGGGGAAAAATGTTCCAAATGCATTTTAATGGTGTTACACTCATTCGAACGTAATAAAATTGATATGCATCTATAAAGTACATATTATAATATACATTTTGCATAATCTGTGGTGCAAAGAATATTTGTTATTGATTTATAAAGGCCACACAAAAGTATTCCATTGCATAATGGTATAGGGAGAACATTGCTTGGTGCGCATTTTAATTGTAACTATTTACAATTTTATGAGATTGATATATGAGAGTGATATTTTTAAAACTTCGTTATCGTACGAACGTACCTCATTTGCTTCACTTCACGTGCAATTTCCATCTTGTTCTATTCTAAGAGGCTAGATCAGAGCCTGATTACTAACGGGGCACTCTCTCACCAGAAAAAATTCATAGAAATTTTCGTCTTCTTTAAACGCCCTTTTCATACAAGATTACTGTCATGAATAAGGAAAATTTCTTTATTTCTTTTTCCTGGTGGGAGAGTGCCCCGTTAGTAATCAGGCCCTGGGCTAGATTACTATTTCCGCAGCCCCCATAACCGGTTAATTAAATAGTTGCTTGAAAGGAATTTCTCCGATTCTTTTACTTTCTTCTTCTATGTTCATTCATCTCATCTGTCCCATTTATCACTTTCGTATGTTTATTTTCAGAAAAACACAAAAGTATAAAAATGAAAATCCCTTTTTTCCCAGATTTTGGAAAAGTATTACAAGTCTTTTAAAAATTCCCTAGCAATAAAAGAATGATTTTCTAAATCCCCAAGTGGGCTTGAAATTCCCTAGATCTGAGAACGCTGTTTGCTACCCTGTATATGATTGATAATTCTTTAAACATATTGTATAGTGAATCTAACATTTAAATCAGTTGTAGATGTTATAAGAATAGCATGTTTATACGAACTCTCCAGGTAGCACAGAGATATCGGCATATCAAAATAAGATATTGGCCGATATCAAAATGTAATATTGGCCAACGTTAAATGACCCCCCACCTCCTAAAATGATATCCGCGAACATTATTTTTTGATATTTAACAATGTTGGCCAATATTTCCCATCTCTAAATATCAGTTTGTGGCATTAAGTGATATCTTTTTCTGCCATTGCTGAATATCATAAGTTGATATTTAGCGATATATTTTTCTAATATTCCAGGATTAATATTTTAAAATATAATTAATATAATTAATTAATATTTTTTGGCGACAACTGCAGTTGTTGTGTACATACTTTTCACTGAGGATTGAGGTAGGCGGAGTTAATGTTCAAGAGATTTCTAGCCTTAACCCTTTCCGGCGCCTCGCCGTGTGTTCACTTCTGGGCACATCTAATTTTAATTCCAAACTTACAAACGGCACCAATAATATTTTAGTAAGATTTTACTTTTACAGTGCCAGCTTAAATGATGGCGTTCTTAATTTCTAAACAAGTCTTTAGTAATTTCCGGTGTCACTCAACAATTTCTCAATTTACGAACAGAATTTGTCTGCGCCTGAAAGGATTAATATGGGATAAGAGATAGAATTGAAACTTGTCTTGGCTCGGATGCTCGGAAAGAGATTAAATGGAGTTACCCATGGAAAACTAATAATAAGAATTATCAACCAAAAGTGGTCGGAGTAAAGTTTTCTGTTAATGACGAAAAAAATGTCTGAGTAAATTATAATTAAATTATCTAACATAATTTCGAATCACAATCGACTTCTTTCTTTATTTTTTTCATTCTTTTAACAATGATTTATTTAAATATCACTTTTTATTATTAAGTTTGTTAAAAATTGAAAAAGAAATTATGTTGAAAACTAATGATCTACTTTTGAAACTAAACTTATTTTGTTTGATGAATAAAAAATAATTTTTTTTTTAAAGTCTGAAATTCGAGGCCATTTTAAAAAGATAAACATCGTATAAAAATTTCATAAATTGATCTCTTTTTTTTATGTAAAAACAATATGTAACAAAAAAAGCATATTTCATTTCCTATAAAACTATAACATTTGTTATATTTTAACATCGTTAGAGACACTACACTATTTTTTAAATGCAAATAATTCTACAGCAATAATTGCAGATATATAAGGAAATATCTCCTTATCAAATTTTTAGAAAGCACTAGTAAATAGATTTTAATATGAAATGCTTGTCTTGAAAATCTTTCTATTTCAATCTCTATAAATCTACACTATTAAAATCCGACTATATGTATGTTCCATGTATGTGACACTATCTCCTCCGATCCCGGAAACAGAGAAACGTCGCATTTGTTTTGAATTGAAGGAAAAAAATCCCGGGATCCCGAGTCGCCCATTCGTCTGTCTGTCCGTCCATCCGCATATAACAACTCAAAAACTTCCCAACCAATTCATTTGAAACTTAAAATTATATATATAAAACCCCTCCGTGTATGACGATTCCGGGGACAACCCATCCACGAGAAAAATAAACCTATTGCAACTGCGTCCACGTTAGGCTTAACTCTTCCGAGCTGTTCACAAATATTTTAACTGTTCAACTTATGAAGATATACATGTGAAAGATTTATTCATAACTCATTTTCTCTAAAACCTACAAAAACTATTTAATTATAATGTTTAAGTTCTAAATAAAACAACCAGCAATTACGGAAAAAACAAACCAAACAAACAATGTAAGCAAATCAATACTGTTGCCATTCAAGAATGACAAATTCCGTGATTGAATCTTTAGAATGACTCCTTTGTAACATCACGATTCAGGAATGATCAGGCGCGTTCGGGATCTATGCGCGCCGAGCGCGCGCGCTCAGGAGACAGAATACATGGAGTGGGTCTACAGCGGAATAACACTTGGTAAAAACTCCTGAGTTCGCGCGCGAAGCGCCTGTATCTCCCAAACACGTTCATTGTTTACTCTTTATTGTTGACATTGTTTTCGATCATAGAGTGTTTTCTTTTAAGTATTAGCTAAAAAATGGGCCAAAATAGGAATTTTTTTTTTATCCATTTTAGATATTTTTATTATTTTCTTTCAGTATTTTTCGATATATTTTGGCTGTAGTTTCACAATATATTCTTTTATAATTGATTTTTTTGCTTTACTTTATTCTTTTAAAATTTATGTATTTACGATTTGTTCACTACAATCCCCCGATCCACCAGACAGTTTTGTTACAGTTTTAAATGCAAATTTTTGTTAAAATTTTCTTTTTTATAGATTTTTTTCCCCATGTTTAACTGCTGTATTTTTAAAAATTGTTTAAGCCAGTGGCTGATTGACCACAGTTGTATTTTTTTATCATCCCTTTAAAAATGCAAACACGTCATTTTGACGGGCTGTCTTCTAGTGTATAATAATTAGATAATTTTGTCGAGTCATTTCAAACTTTATGAATATTGGATGCATAGATCAATTACAGGGACAATCAAAAGTATTCTGATACATTACGGGAAATAAGTTTCAAGTGCATTTTAATGGTCTTACACTCTTTCGAACATAATAAAGTTGATATGCTTCTATGAAGCATGTACTACAATATACATTCTGTACATTTTATGTGCAAATAATGTTCCTTATTGATTTACAGGACTCAACAAAAGTATTTCATTGCATACTTATATATTGAAACAATGTTTGATTATGCATTTTAATAGTATTAAACTATTTAATACTAATAATTAAACTATTTAATGCCCGTCTAATGCCAAATGTCGATAAACATCTAGGAATGTCTGAAAAATGATATTGTTTTTTCGAATGTTCATAGATTGGAATATTAGTATCATTTTTGCAACATTGGTCAATGTAAATAAAATATGTAGAAAATCAAGTTTTCTAAAAATGTTAAATGTTATTGTTTAAAGTACTATTTACATACTATAATTTTATAAGTAATGCAAAAAATTCATTTAGATGTTTTCTTTTATAAACTAATTTCAAAAGTCTAAAGTAAAATCTGTGAATATCGGCAGATATTGTATAGGTGATGTTTAACATTCGGTGGCTTCCGAGACATCGACCGATATCTGCGTGCTACCTGCTTTCACCATGCTGCTAAAGTAAAACGCGGAGAACTGCTTCAATTACGTTCATCTGTATATTTTAATAAGAAATTAAGGAACCCATGCCTAAAACTAGCAAGAAGCATAAATTTATTCAGCTTTTCCACTTAGAGATAGTGGTGTGGAAAGAATATTTTTTCAAACCACAAATCAGTATCAATATTTCACGACATATTTTTAAATGTTACCATTTAAATCCGAAAGTTGGGTAACGTTCCTATCAGTTAGGTCATCGGCAAGTTAATTAGGTCAATTCATTTAAGTGTGAAAATTGTATCATTTATTACATTACCTAATTAATTTGCATATTATCTTCTTGTCACTTGTTAAAATGGATATTATCTTTTCTGAGACAACTGCAGTATTTATATATTTAAATGCTTAAACGAGACAAACAAATCAGGTACTGTAATACTACGGATTACTAAATGGAAAACACGTTATAAATTTTTTCCATAATTTTACTAGTAACTGCCCATAATAATCAGCGTTGTTGAAACATAATAATATTTATGTTCTAACTAATTTTGCGCAATAATTAGCAGATTGTAAGCAAATATTATCGATAAATTTGAAATATAGTGTTTTTTATTTAGATTGTGATATCTACAAAGATTCATAAAATCCATCAGCCGAGGTACAGTGAGCAAGCACCTCTTGGCCAATAGGAAATGAGGAAGGCGTGGCCTATCCTCAAAGATGGAAGTGACTACAATAATGAACAAAAAATTCTAAAATTTAAAAACAGATAGAGTACCCAAAACAATTAAAAAAATAGAATACAAAGAATCATTTATATTTTATACGATTAACATTATGGTTGCATATTAATTATGGTTGCATATATAACCATAGATTGATGACATTTCGAAAAATATAACAAAAGAGTTTTGTGACAAGCATATATATTTCAGACTCAGTGAAAGAGATGGACATTTACGCTATGAAATGTTACAAACAGACTTGAAAATAAAAAATAACATGATTACTAAATAGTGTACAAAATGGTGAAAAATTTAAAAAACTATACAAACATTAAAAGTAAATTTAAGAAATTCAACATTCCGATCTTCGCCAGGAAAACATGTTTGTATTGCTTCCAAACAGAATAAAGCCGCCTTCAAATTCAAAAGTTTGTGGTATCCATCTTGCGCGGTCAGTAAAACGAGTTTCTCGCAGCAAGCGATTGAGCTAACCTTTTGCTCGGCACATAAGACGCTCGCTTTCTGACCGTGGGATCCAGTGGTATGACCGTGGGTATGACCAGTTCGATCCCTACCTGGGCACATCACCTGCATTGGTGACCTTGGACAAACGAACATACACTTCACCACTTTCACTCGAGACCAACAGATGGCAGCACTGAAAACACCCCCAGCATCCAAAGCCTGCGAAACGCTCGCAGCAGCAAAGCCTGTGTAACGCTCACAGCACACAACCAAAGCCTGTGAAACACTCACAGCACACAACCAAAGCCTGTGAAACACTCACAGCATTCAACCAAAGCCTGTGAACGCAAAGCCTATGATAACTCTCATAGCCACTCACTGCCACGCCGCGCATCATCGAGGGGCACACATGCGCTCGGCGGCAGTACAACGACAACGCATCACTCCGGCACGCGCCAGCACAACGCGAGTGCATATCGCTCGTCCAACGTCAACGCGACGTTCTTCTCACTGGGGGTGGAGTACTGTGGCGTCCATCTTGCGCGGTCAATAAAGCGAGTTTCTCGCAGGAAGCGATTGAGCTAGCCTTTTGCTCGGCACATAAGACGCTTGCTTTCTGATCGTGGGATCGCCAGTTTGATCCCTGCCTGGGCACTTCACCTGCAATTATATAATGAATATTTTCCTGATGAAGATCTCGGACAAAGTTCGAAAGGTTTTAATGTTTGTACATATTTTTAAAATTTTCACAATTTTGTACACCATTTATTAATTAAGTAATTTTATTTTCAAGTTTATTTTTTATTTGTGATACTGTGAAACACCAGAAGTACCATGAGTCGTCATTTCGACGGCAACTACATGCGGAATTTTTTTTCCCAAGCGCCTTCGTCGTTCCAAGCCCAAGCTCGCACTCTGATTGGTTGTTGCTCTCGGCACTGTTTTCACGTAACTTGGCGATAACCGTACTTGGCAAAAAATACTTAGCTCGTAAGTGAACGAGTAAACCTAAAACCTAACCTACACATTCTTATTCTTCCTTCATTCTTATCCACGTGGTCTTGTGCTCTTCTGTGTAAAAACTTTTAAAGAGTACAGCTTTCAGTAAGACACGTTGCATCCAATCCAATGCTACAAGAGAAAAGTTACTTTGTACTCGGTTCGGAAGGAAATCAAACTCGACGGACGGAAGTATCTATCGCTACGCCAAGTATGATTATCGCCAAGTTACATGAAAACAGTGCCGAGAGCAACAACCAATCAGAGTGCGAGCTTGGGCTTGGAACGACGAAGGTGCTTGGGAAAAAAAATTACGCCAACTACATGAATATGTTTAGGTTCAAAGCGAGAAATTGAATTATACTAGCGTCTCATTCCTAGATGGTTCCTTACGAAAGAGCGAAAAGTGGAAAAGTCTCCTTTTTAATTAAGGTGATATGCAGAATATAATTTAATTATCGGATAATTATTTAATAATTATAATTATTACATAATTATAATTTAATTATTTGATATAATTCGAATCACAATAAACTTCTTTCGTTATTTTTTTCATTGTTTAACAAAGATTTATTTAAATATCACATTTTATTATTAAGCTTATTATAAATTGAAAAAAAATTACTTTTGAAACTAAACTTTTTTTTTTTTTTGATGAATAAAAATTTAAATTATTTTAAAAGTCTGAAATTCGAGACCATTTAAAAAAGATAAACATCGTATAAAAACTTCATAAATTGATCTTTTTTTTTAATGTCAAAAGAATATTTGACAAAAAAGGCATTTTTCGTTTTCTATAAAACTATAACAATTGTTATATTTTGACCAGGGATGAGATTTCTGCTTTTTTGGACACCAGTATAATCTTAGTGAAGATGTTGTTCTCTTAAATCACAAAAATGTTCCGATTTAACAAGGTAGCATTTTGTCTAAGATTTTACTGGTGTGAAAAAAAGCGGAAATCTCATCCCTAATTTTGACATCGTTATAGCACATTATTTTTTTAAATGCAAATAATTCTACGGCAATAATTGCAGATATATAAGGAAATATTTCCTTATTAAATTTTTATAAAGCACTATCAAATAGATTTTAATATGAAATGCTTGGCTTGAAATTCTTTCTATTCCAATCTCTTTAAATTTCTATATAAATTGTATTACAGAAAATTTTCCTTATTAATCTCAGTATATTTCTATGTAATTGTTTTTACGCACACACACATTTATATCTAAAGCAAATTCCTTAGTAGATGTCTCAGTCAAATACTCTAGGACAAAAAAAGATAGAAATGGGCGGTCCTTCAGAATTTTACATTAACTTGGTACAAACTTCGTCAGATATGCTAAATGTCGATAAACATCTTGGAATGTCTGAAAAATGATATTGTTTTTTCGAATGTTGATAGATATCTTTGAATGTTGGAATATTAATATCATTTTTGCAATATTGGTCAATGTAGGTAAAATATTAAAAATAAAATATTAAAAAAAATCAAGTTCTCTAAAAATGGCAAAAATGTTAAATTTTATTGTTTAAAACACAATTTACGTACTATAATTTTATAAGTAATGCAAAAAATTCATTTGGATGCTTTCTTTTATAAACTAATTTCGAAATTCTAATTTTAATCTGTGAATATCGGCAGATATTGTATACTTGAGGAGGTTTGACATTCGGTGACTTTCGAGACATTGCCCGATATCTGTGAGCTACCTGCGTTACATACTGTCATCTAAAATTAGAATAGCACGGAGAACTGCTTGATTGCGTTCATCCGAATATTTTAATGATTTTTCAAATGAAGTGACTGAGCTTGTAGCATACCAACAACTTATTTAGCTTTCCTACTTAGATATAGTGGTGTGGAAAGAATATTTTTTCAAACCACAAACCAGTATCATTATTTCACGACATATTTTTAAATGTTAACATTTAAATGCGAAAGTTAGATAACGTCATATCCGTTAGGCCATCGGCAAATTAATTAGATCGATTAATTTAATTAAAGAAATTGTATCATTTCTCACATTACCTGCTTAATCTGCATATTATCTTCTAGTCACTTATTAAAATGGATAATATCTTTTCTGAGACAGCTACAGTATTTATATTTTTATATGCTTAAACAACACGAACAAATCAGCAACTGTAATACTAGGGATTACTAAATGAAAAATTGTTATACCTTTATTCCATAAGTTTACTAGCAACTTCACATAATAATCAGCTGATTGTAAGTGCAATATAATGAAAATTGTTGAAACATAACAATATTTATGTTCTAACAAATTTTGCGTAATAATCAGCAGATTGTAAGTAAATAATATCGACAAATGTTGAAACATAGTGGTACTTATTTTGATTGCGATATCTACAAAGATTCATAAAATCCATCAGTGATTAGAACAGTTGAAGTTATCGATTTTTGAGCAAAGTAGAATACAAAGAACCATTTATATTTTATACGATTAACATTATGTTTGCATATTAAGGATGTATTTCGATTCAAATTGCTTATTTTCCGATTTATTTTTGAATTCATAATTGCTCTCAAATACACCAAACATTCAAAATCTCTTATTTGGAAAGTACGCAAGGTACCGTGATTGACGATTCTTTGATAAATGCAGAAAATATTGCAAAAAAAAAGCAATCAAAAATGGCATTTCGAACCGATTTTTCCCAAGCGGGAGATCAGAGAATGAAAAAAAGGGTCATACTAATAAGGTAAATGTTTATAACCCAAATTCTAATGAATTGAGCGTAAAAAGACATCACACGGCACCTCATACGTCCCTTCAAGAATCCCCTCAGCAAGTTTCATGTTTCGACTTTTAAAGATCTGCCTGAAATTGCATCGGGAAATTTCGAGCTGTTGAAGGTGAAAAAGCTAAAAAGTTCGAATACACCCTTAAGAAAATCCATAGATTAGTGACATTTTGAATAACGTAGCAAATGAGTTTTGTGACAAGCATACATATTTGTGACTCAGTGAAAGAGCTAGATATTTGCACAATGAAATATTACAAATAGGCTTGAAAATAAAAAATCCCATGATTACTAAATAGTGTACAAAATGGTATTAAAAACTATACAAACATTAAATGTAAATTTAAGGAATCCAACGTTCCGATCTTCATCCAGAAAACATCTTTACACTGCTTCTAAACAGAGTAAAACCGCCTTCAAACCAGGCCACGATTATGACTAATTGAGGCTCTGGGCAAAGTTAAATTAGGGGGCCCCCTTTCGAATCATTGCAATGTTATTCAAATAGAATTGATGGTCACTGATATGTCTATGAGTAATGCATAAACATATTTTCGCATCTCGGATATAAATAGAAGAAAATTATTAGCTCCGTCAATTTTAAATTAAATACCGTTTTTTCTTTAATATAGAAAAAAATTCTTTTAAATAGCTTTACCAATTTGTTACGTTATTTTAAGACGAGTTTAATAATTTCAAAATATGGAAAAGTTGGAATTGGAAAAAGAATGTAAATATTTTACAATTTTATGCATAGATTTGGGGGGGGGGGGGTTGCTTAAGATCTGGGGCCCATGGGCAAAATAATTCCATAATTTAATCTACTGAATTTTAATGCTTTTATTTAAACCAAAATGCGTGATGTCACTTTTCTTCTTACCCCCTCCCACCCCTTTGTCACAATTTCTTGAACCTGCCTCCCACTCTTCAAATGTGACAACATTTATGGATGGCCCCTTAGTCGAATACTTTTATGAAATTTCATTCTTTCACACAATAAAATGAAATACTTAAATAAACAATTTAAAAAACTCTGAACAAATGAAAATTTATTGGCAAATAACGCAAAGAAATGATTTTTGTGCTGCTCTATATATGATTAACAATACTTTAGGCATATTGTAAAGTGACTGTAACATCTAAATCAGTTGTAGGTGTTACGATAGTCCAAGAGCCGACCGCACAAAACCTTAAGTCATCGAGCACAAGAAAAAATCCTTTATTTTATGGAAGAGTAGTCATAGGGGAATCTAATCATCCATGTCTGCCGGAAGCGAAGTGGTGCATAAGCCAAAAATGGATACCAGTAGTGGTTCACTCGTACGTTTAACATTGTGTTTGCCGTAGAAGTAAAAATAGGAAAACATGGAAAACTACATGCAGGAAAACATAATGCTAAGTCTACGAGTGAACCGCCAGTGGTATCAATTTTTGGCTTATGCACCAGTTCTCTTCCGGCAGACATGGATCATTAGATTCCCCTATTACTACTCTTCCATAAAATAAAGGAATTTTTCTTGTGCTCGATGACTTAGGGTTTTGTGAGGTCGGCTGTTGGACTATAGGATTAGCGTGTTTACACGAACCTTCAACTTCTACTTTCAAAATTTTCGGCATTTCACTTCCTTCTTTGAGCAGAACGGAGAACTGCTTGAAAGCGTTCATCCGAATATTTAATTAACAGTCAAGTTCAGATGTATCGTAAGCGAAAACCACACCAAAACTTTATTTTAGTTTATCTACTTAGAAATATTGGTGCGGGAGGAATACTTTTTCTAACCAGAGTAATCATTAGTATTTCACGAAATATTTTTATATACTACTGTTTAAATGCGGTAATTAGGTAATATTCATATGAGTTAGGCTATCGGCAAATTAATGAGGTCGATTCATTTAAGTGTGGAATTTGTTTAGTTTTTTACATTAACTTCTTAATCTGCATGGGGTCATTCAAATATTACGTAAGCATATTTTCAGTAATTCTGTACCCCTCCCTCCCCCTAGTAAGGAAAAATAAGCAAATGCCACCCTCTCCCTTTCGCTTACGTAGGATTTTATGGCGTTTTAATATCAGAACTGTTTGTCATAAAAATAATAGATAGTGATAAATTTGCATTATTAATTTACATAAATAGACATGTAGGAGTTTTGGTATCGAATGAAAACAATATCGGTTTAACGTTTTGTTGCTTATTGCATTAAACAATTCATAGAATACAGAATAGTATTTCATATACTATTATTTATAGCACTTGAACCACAACAACAACAAAACAAATCAACAATAAATACAAAAGGGCTCTAACTTTTTTACGCAAAACTAAAAATTTTGACAAGGATCATGAGTTTAGCGTTGACATTTCTACTCAGGTGTCCAAGATCTTTGAATTTATATTTCTGCATTGTCTATTATTAGGTTTTCAGTGTAGTCACCGGTAAGAATGTTTCTCGTTTAAAGTTGTTGTTTACTCCAAATCTTTTTCCTGAAGTCGTTGAACATCCGCCGAACCAAATAATGGTCTTTTGCTTTTTGTACTTAAACTATAGTTTTTCGTTGTCTAATGCTTACGTTAGAATTCTCCTGACCCTATTCTCCCCCTTGTTAGCAAAAATAAGCAGACACTGGTTGCCTCCTCACTCCTTTATTGCTTACGTAATACTTGAACGCCCCCTATATTATCTACTAGTCTCTTGTTAAAATGTATATTATCTTTTCTCAGGCAACTGCAGTATTTATACTTTTATATGCTTAAACAAGACGAACAAATCAGTAAGAGTAATACTAGGGATTACTAAATGAGAAACACGCTATACTTTTATTCCATAAATTTACTAGTAACTTCACATAATAATTAGTGGATTGTAAGTAAAATGTACTGAAAATTTTTAAAACCTTAATAATAAACAGTAATAATATTTCTGTTCCAATTAATTTTGCGTAATAATGATATCATATCAGGAGATAGTAAGTAAATAACATTAACAAATGTTGCCGGCCGGTTGTAATTGTACAACCGTAAACACAGTGTTATTTATTTAGATTTCGATAGCTATAGAAGTTCATTTTTCGAAAGATTTTTTTTTTCATTTTATCGTAAACTATTCTATTTACAAATACAATGAAATTTCAATTAAGAACAATTTGGTACGACTTTAATAAATCTTGAAATAATAATAATAATAATAATAATAATAATAATAATAATAATAATAATAATAATAATAATAATAACAACAATAATAATCTAATAAAATGTTTGTGTAAAAAAATCTCTGTAAAAAAAGTAACCGCCCCGTCGTGTTTTTATTTTATTTTATTTTTTATTGAAGAGAGAGAAAAATAACAAAAGTTTAAACAAAAGATTTAAATACATTAGTATTTGCTTCCTATTCATACAAGATTCTCCGAAATTAAAATATATAACTTATCTCTACAGCTATTTCAGTTTAAAATAAACATGGTAATCTTTTGAAGGAGAAGCAATTGCGTTTGTATAACTTTGAACTCTTCCCGGAAATTTGGAAAAATTATATCACAAAATAAAAAAAAGCGATTTCAAGAATTCCCTCTCCCCCCCCCTCCCCCCCCAAAGAAGTTAGAAAAGTAAAATTTCATCAAATTCTTTTGGTGCAGTGCAAGACTTCATTATTTGTAGGTAGGATAAAATATATCCCACCGCCCCTCAAAGTATTAAGGGAAGATACAACTGGGAGGCCACGCCTACTTATATTAATTCTACTTACCCTAGTGTTAAGATCCACAAAACTTTACAGAAGTTAGGAGTGTCTAAATTTTTTAACTCTCCGAAAAGTTGTTCTTTTTATCAAAAAACCTCCATTCACTCCTAAAATAATTGAGCGATTTCTACATAAAAATTTGGGGGTGGGAGGTAAGAGCATCAATATAATATTACATATGTAGGAGATAGTTAAAAAAGTAATTAAAAAGAATTCTAAAAAAAGGAATTAAAAAAACATTCTATTGTTTTCCGATGAAAAGTTTTAGTTACAGAAAAAAAAAACTGTCTTCCATGAGCCTTGAGCATAATCCAGTGAATACGGATTCCAAATTTCATCAAAATCGGTCAATTAGTTTCTGAGGAAACGAGTCTTAAAGCTCGCACATTTCCCATATATTTGCACCAAGTCTTGTCTCCTCTTAAAGGATCTCCACACCCCCTCTAATTACAAATGGTTTAGTTATTATTCGATTCAAGACCGAATTTTTTCTATGTCATAATAATATTCATATACATTCTACAACAAAAAGGTAAGAACTTATAAATAATTATTTTGCGCATAAGACGTCCCTTTAATTATAAAACATTTAAAACATATTAAAAATTGGCATGTTTCAACTCATTTTCATTGAGTCATATTCAGAATGTAAGGCATTCATTACATTCTGAAGGTGAATCAATGAAAATGAATTGAAACATGACAAATTTTTATTCATTTTGAATGTTTTATCATTAAAGTGACGTCTTATAAGCAAAATAATTATTGATTAATTTTTCTTTGTAGAGTATATTATTATTATTATTATGATAAAGTTATTAATGGTATGCACATAGTTATTAATTATAATTGTGAAAACACTCTTCACAAAGACATTCTGGCACCAGCAGCCGCTGATTTTCAGAACATTTTTTCTTTTATTTATTTTTTTTTCCTTCTTGTGCAAACTAAACGCTCATTGGTTATTTTACGATCTTTTTTATTAATGTTCTTTTTGTACCTTTTAGATTTCGATGTAGTCTAACCTAGAATAGTGACCAAGAAACATGTAACAGCTGTGCGCGCGTGTAAATAATCAATTTTTTTGTGTGTTTACTTACGTTTTGTCTCTTATTTTGATGTGGATTTTTTGTCTTTGAAGACCGTAAAGAATTATGATCCGGACCGCCGTGCATCCCTCAAGAACCCTCCAGAAAGGTAGGAAATTTTTATATTATTATTTTTAAGAATATTTTCCTACTGAAATAAGAATTTGAATTAACAATAATATATATTACGTTATGCGTATATATTATAGTTATTAATCGTACACACATACACACTTAAATTAAATACTTTAAAAAATCTTAATTTAAGACCAGAATAAAGGAAAAGTAACGTACACATTGTGTAAGTATGTATTTTTAAAAATGTATCTATCTAAGAATATTAAAAGCACAACATTATCTCTTATGTCTGATACAATTTCCAATTAGAAATAAATGCAGACAAACATAAAACTGTATTCAAGATCACTGATCAACAAACGCAAAACTTTCTGACTCATTTAAACATAAAAGGATAAAATTTTCAGGCCTGACTTATTAAAATGATTTGAATTTTTCTTTCTTTTTGTTTTTTAATTAATAGTTGTTTATTGAGTTATAAACAGTTTTGGTCACGTAAAAAAAGGTTTCTTTTTCTCCTTTTGTGCAGAAATCAGTACAAAAACGCAAGTTTCACAGCATTTTCGGAACAATTATTTGTCTTTATCAATAAATAGAAAAGGTCTTTCAATTACATAGTTTTAGAATAACACTTGTTGAAATTTCATGTACTTCCGGTCAAATGAATTAAAAAACATGCTATAAAGTTGTTTCTTAGGATTAGAAAATAGTCTTAGTAAACATTTGTTAAAAGTTTTTTTTTAATGGTGATGGTAAGAGATGACGGTTCAGATCAATATGTTTAAAACTTTCATTCATGAATTCAAAAAAATTATCAAAAGTCTTTAATAAAACATCTGGCTAATGCTCTGTTTGGAATGACTCGGAAATTTTGCTGTGTTGCAATTTAGGTTAGACGGGAAAAAAATATGATATTGTATTTAAACTTTCAAAATTTTGAAATCTACCTCCTTCGCAAAATTTCAAGAGAAATAAAATAAAAACGAAATCCTGTACATTGTCATAGCTCTCAAAATATTCCTCTCTTGTGGGACCGCAAAAGTCTCATAGTAAATTTTATCATTATAAATTGCTGTAACCCGTTTATTAAATAAAACAAAAAGTTTCAGTTAAATTTTTTTATCGAAAAAATCAGAAGAGTTGGCAGTTATGGGTTATAGATTAAACATGGGTTATAGATTAAACATGGGTTATAGATTAAACATGGGTTATAGGTTAAACATTTTCCAAAATTATGGGCTGTCCACAAATGATATCACACATTTTTCCCCATATTTTTGACTTCCCTCCTCCCACTTTCCCACAAAGCGTCACAATTCACTTTATCCACTCTACCCCTATTGTCACTTGTCACGCTTTATTACTTAAACATATACTTGCAGTTCAGAAACAAAGTACTTTGTTTTAGATTACATCTGAAATTATATTTTTAAACTTAAACTATGTATTTTAATGACATTTGTGAGCTGAACAATATAAATGATTCGTATTTTGTATAAAATAAGGTTTACAAAAAACAAAAAAAAAGTTACAATAATAATAATAGTAATAATAATTAATATAGAATAGTTATAAAATATTAATATGAAAGAGCAATTAAAAACAGTAGTGTTAGAATTTGAAATAGAATTTAACATTTGGCTTTAAATCTCATCTTTATGAATACAAAATATTTTAATTTTAAAATAACTTCATACTTTAATTTAATCTACTAAATTTTAACCAAAATGTGTTATGTCACATTTCTTCTTACTCCCCCCCACCCCCTTGTCACAATTTCTTGAACCTACCTCCCCCTCCCCTTCAAGTGTGACCCCTTATTAGCGGTCATAGTCATGTGGATGGCCCCTTATTAGAATACTTTTGTGAAATTTCATTCTTTCACACAATGAAATGAGGTGCACAAATAAACAATTTCAAAAACTCGGAGCAAATAAAAATTTATTGGCAAATAATGCATAGAAATGATTTTTGTGCTGCCCTGTATATGATTATAATGCTTTAGACATATTGTAAAGTGACTGTAACATGTAAATCAGTTGTAGATGTTATAAGATTCGTGCATATATATGAACTACCTACTTCCTAAATTTTCTGCATTTCACATTTTACTTTTTTTAATCTTCAATAAAAGAAAGTATTGTAATCGATATTTTTTTCGACTTCCGGTTTTCGACAGATTTACACGTTTTAGGGGTCAGAGATTCCAAAAAGCATGTTTTTACAAAATGTCTGTTCGTGTGTCTGTGTGTAACTCGCCATTCTACCATCAAAAAGTGTATGAAGTTATGCATAGAACTGAACCAAATTTTTTGTGAATGTTTTTGGTTGTGGCAAGTAAGTCCTCCTTTAGTTTTGAAATATTCCGCCAGAAGGGGGCACTGCAATCGCGATTTTTGTGCCATTTTCAATATTGTACCGACCAAAAATATATGAAGTTATGCATCGAATTTTAACAAATTTTTTGTGAAAGTGTATGATTATGGCTAGTTGGTCCCCCCTGAATTTGAAAATAATCGGCCGTAAGGGGGCGCTGCAATCGCAATTTTTGTGCCATTTTCAATATTGTACCGACCAAAAGTATATGAATTTATGTATCGAATTGAACGACATTTTTTGTGTAAGTGTATGGCTATGGCTAGTTGGATCGCCCTGAATCTGAAAAAAATCCCCCGGAAGGGGGCGCTGCAATAGCGAATTTTATGCCATTTTCAATATTGCACCGCATAAAAGTGTATGAAGTTAGTTCTAGAACTGAACTAATTTTTTTGTAATGATTATTTTTTGGTAAGGCAAATAGGTCCTCCCTGAATTTGAAAAAAAAAATCTGCCTATCATTCTATTGTTCATCGGCTCGTGCAGAGACGGAAATTCGTTTTTACTCCGATTAATTGATTCAAGCAGAGATTTAATATGAAAATCAAAGTTGGTATAGTATTTAATTAAAATTATTCAAGCATGAAAACGAGTAATTATTCCTTTAAATATTAAAATGAACGTATGAATGAGCAGAACGGAGAACTGCTTGATAGCGTTCATCCGAGTATTTAATTAACAGTCAAGTTCAGATGTATCGTGAGTGAAAACCACACCAAAAGTTTATTTTGGTTTTTCTACTTAGAAATAGTGGTGCGGAAGGAATATTTTTTCTAACCAGAGTAATCATTAGTATTTCACGAAATATATTTAAACACTACTATTTAAATGCGGTAATTAGGTAACATTTATATGAGTTAGGCTATCGGCACATTAATGAGGTCGATTCATTTAAGTGTGAAATTTGTTTAGTTTTTTACATTACCTTCTTAATCTGCATGGGGTCATTCAAATATTACGTAAGCATATTTTCAGTAATTCTGTACCCCTCCCTCCCCCTAGTAAGGAAAAATAAGCAAATGTCCCCCTCCCCTTTGCTTACATAAGTTTTTATGGCGTTTTAATATCAATTCTGTTTGCCATAAAAAATATAGTTAGTGATAAATTTGCATTATTAATCAGGTGCATTTACATAAATAGACGTATAGGAGTTTTTGTATCGAAGGAAGACAATATCAGTTTAATGTTTTGTTGCTTATTGCATTAAACAATTTATAGAATACAAAATAGTACTTAATATACTATTACTTATAGCATTTGAATCACAACAACAACAACAAATCAATAATAAATACAAAAGGGCTCTAACTTTTTTAGGCAAAACTAAAAAGTTTGACAAGAATCATAGGGAAATTATGAGTTCAGCTTTGACATTTCTATTCAGGTGTCTAAGATCTTTCAATCCATATTTCTGCATTGCCTATTATAAGTTTTTCAGTGTAGTCACCGGTAAGAATGTTTCTCGTTTAAAGTCGTTGTTTACTTCATATCTTTTGTCTGAAGTCGTTGAACATCCACAGAACCAAATAATGGTCTTTTGCTTTTTTGAAGTTAAACTATAGTTTATTCGTTGTTTAATGTTTCCATAAGAATTCTCACGACCCCATCCTCCCCCTTGTCAGAAAAAATAAGCAGACATTGGACCCTTCCTTACTGCTTACGTTATATTTGAACGACCCCTATATTATCTACTAGTCACTTGTTAAAATGGATATTATCTTTTCTCAGGCAACTGCAGTATTTATACTTTTATATGCTTAAACAAGACGAACAAATCAGTAACAGTAACAATAGGGATTACTAAATGAGAAACAAGCTATACTTTTATTCCATAAATTTACTAGTAACTTCACATAATAATTAGTGGATTGTAAGTAAAATGTACTGAAAATTGTTAAAACATTAATAATAAACAGTAATAATATTTCTGTTCCAATTAATTTTAAGTAATAATGATATCATCTCAGCAGATAGTAAGTAAATAACATTAACAAATGTTGCTGGCAATACTTGTACAACCGTAAACACAGTGTTATTTATTTAGATATCGATAGCTATAGAAGTTCATTTTTCGAAAGATTTTTTTTTTCGGTTTATCGTAAACTATTCTATATATAAATACAATGAAATTTCAATTAAGAACAAATTGGTACGGCTTTAAGAAAATAAATAAGAATTGTGAGAATTTTGTAATGTCGCAGGTCTTAAAATTCTTACATAGTCTTATTGAAAATAATAATAATAATAATAATAATAATAATAATCTAATAAAATGTTTGTTTAAAAAAAAAATCTCTATAAAAAAAAATAACCGCCCCGTACTGTTTTTATTTTATTTTTTATTGAAGAGAGAGAAAATAGTTTAAACAAAAGATTTAAATATATTAGTATTTACTTCCTATTCATACAAGCTTCTCCTAATTTCAAATATATAACTTATATTTACAGTTATTTCAATTTAAAGTAAACATGGTAATGTTTTGAAGGACAAGCAATTGCGTTTGTATAACTTTGAACTCTTCCCGGAAATTTGGAAAAATTATACCTCAAAATACGAAAAAGCAATTTCAAGATTTCCCTCCCCCCCCCCTTTTTTTTTTCCAAAAAAGTTAGAAAAGTAAAATTTTATCAGATTGTTTTGGTGCAGTGCAAGACTTCATTATTTGTAGGTAGGATAAAATGTATCCCACCGCCCGCCCTTCAAAGTATTAAGGGAAGATACAACTGGGACGCCACGCCTACTATTCTACTCTAACATTTCATATATAGACCCCCTTGCATTGACGTCACAGCAACGATTGATACTCTAATCTGGTGCACATCTGGAGCCCAAACAGAACGTCTTAGCTTCCCGTTTGCCGTTTAAAGCATGTGTAGTCTTTCTATTTTTTTTTTTTTTTTTTTTTTTTTTTTATTCTTGCAATTTTTGTCTAAGTTCTTAAAAAATTGAAGCGTAAATCACTATGCTTACAAATGGAAAAACACCGCATTTGCCTTAAGTTTGGGCGCCAGTTGAAGAATATGACGTCACGTGCAAGGGGTCTATTCCTTCATTGTATATAATTAAATTTTACCCTAGTGTTTAGATCCACAAAAGTTTACACAAGTTAGAAATGTCTAAATTTTTTAACTCTCCGAAAAGTTGTACTTTTTAACAAAAAATCCCCATTCACTCCTAAAATAATTGAGCGATTTCTACACAAAAATTTGGGGGTGGGAGGTAAGAGCATCAATATAATATTATATATAGGAGATAGTTAAAAAAGTAATTAAAAAGAATTCTAAAAAAAGGAATTAAAAAAAAACATTCTATTGTTTTCTGATGGAAAGTTTTAGTTACAGAAAAAAAAACTGTCTGCCATGAGCCTTGAGCATAATCCAGTGAATACGGATTCTAAATTTCATCAAAGTCGGTCAGTTAGTTTCTGAAGAAACGGGTCTTAAAGCTCGCACATTTCTCATATTTTTGCACCAAGTCTTGTCTCCTCTTAAAGGATCTCCCATCCCCCTCTAATTACAAATGGTTTAGTTGTTATTCGATTCAAGATCGAATGTTTTCTATATCATAACTAGCAAAAGCCATGCTTTGTTTGGATTCGCGAAGCAATATTTTATAAAACAGATATTTGAGAGTAAAAATATTTTTTAATATTATTTTTGCATCTTTATTAAACAAAAACGTTATTTTATGTTTTGGCGCATTTTAATTTTTTATTTATGATGTAAGACTGGCATAATAAAATATTTTCGAAGAAAACTTTTACAAAACATTTTTAAATTTTCAATTAAAAGCTCTTTTAAAGATGTTTTTACAATTACCAGTAACCACTGCTGTTTTTTTAAAGTTGTTTGAAATATGCATGTTTCCAATCTTTGTAATTAACATCAAATACTCTTTGATAGCTATTTTAGAATAATATATTTGAAGAGAGCTTGAAGAAATTACTTCGTCAAAATCCTATTTTCTAAAAACACATTTGAAATCGGCTCTCGTTGATACTATGAATCTTTAACTGTAAAACTTTTTTTTCTAATTTCTTCGTTTTTATACATGTTAGCGTATCAGAATTTTTGATATTGTAGAATTTTTCGTAAGGAAAATTTCTATTTAATGCTTAATTTTGAAGGATTTTCACTCTAGACAACGTTACCAACTGGTGTCTATATATCCTTAATATCTACAATTGCTTCATCTAGTGTTAAACCTTGGGATTTATGAATTGTAACAGCAAAAGCTAACTGCAGAAGAAATTCTTTCCTTGATCAATTTATGCTTCCATTTTTACAGAATTTAATTATTGGGGGAATTGGTACGCACCAATTCTTATAAGTTAAAATAAATTAATTAAAATAATAAATTTTTTAACGTTTTACTATTGTGCAAATCTACAGATCATAATTTATTTTTGTGTTTAATTTGAAGTTAAAATACGACAAAATGTAATTTGAGTGGCCTAGTATATGATTCGCTTCGCTCATCCTAATAATATTGATATACATTCTACAACAAAAAGGTAAGAACTTATATTATAAATAATTATCTTCCCTTATAAGACGTCACTTTAATGATAAAATATTTAAAGCATATTAAAAATTGGCGTGTTTCAACTCATTTTCATTGAGTCATATTCAGAATGTAAAGCACTCATTACATTCTGAAGGTGAATCAATGAAAATGAGTTGAAACATGACAAATTTTTATTCATTTTAAATGTTTTATTTTTTTTTAAGTGACGTCTTAAAATAATTATTGATTAAATTTTCTTTGTACAGTATATATTATTATTATTATTATGATACAGTTATTAATGGTATGCACATAGTTATTAATCATATTCATTATAGTTACGAATATATATTACGTTATGCGTATACAGGGGTCGCAGCGTGCCTAAAATTTTCGCACTTTCATACCAGTATTTTAAATTAAAAATCTTCTTGTCAGATTCCTTTAACCCAGGACTGTCCAACGCGGCGCCCGCGGGCGCCATGGCGCCCTTTGAAAGTTTTCTTGGCGCCCTTTTGAAGATCTCCAGTGATTAAATATTTTAGAAGTAAAATTCCTTCGTATAAAATGCTTTCTTTAAAATTAATATTTTATCAGAAATATTTTTAAACCTATGTTTGGCATGCTGTTGGCTCGCCGTTGTACATTAAAAATTAGAAACTTACTTTGAAAATTTAATCATGCATATTTTTGCAATTATTAGTTATTTTTTATGTAGTTTAAATAATTGGAAATATCTCCTTTTAATTCTTAAGAACTAAGAGAAAAATAAATGTTTCCACCTGTCCAGCTTCCCTTTGAAGATACATATTTATCTTCAAAGGGATGTACATAAAACTCAGCTTTTTTTTCTGTTGTCACACTGTCCTATTGGCTGTTTTATATATAGGATAAAGAGGGTTAATTTTTTTTTGACTTTTGAAGTTTTAGAGGGTTTTTTCTTTATTTTTTTCTGTAATTATGCTTAAAAAATAATAAACAGTGCAGAATCATTTCCATCTGAAAGCACTTCCAGACTATCCCTTTGAACCGCACACATGATTTGGTCACTATCATGCTTGTGTGTTTTTGTATTTTTCATAAATCTAATCCATGCCTTCAAAATAAATCAAACCATATTTTCACATTCTAAAAGAAACCTATCAATATCTCTGATTTTCATTATTATGCATTTATTGTTATTGTTATTATAGACGCGATTAAAGTGTCTGGCGCCTTACCCTACATTTTTAATATAGACTTCAGATTAAAAAAAAATGTATAAATTGAAATTTAATACGTGTAACTCCAGAACTGTTGTAGGAGGTCTTTTGTTTACTGTTGTACGATTCATTTGCATTATGTTCAGACGTGGATGTGTACTAATACTATACGATAATATTGCCAAGTGTTTTCAGTCGCGTAAATAATGGCGCCCTTCATTGAGTGCCAAGAGCCGAGATGCGCCCCTGGTTACTAAAAGGTTGGACAGGCCTGCTTTAACTCTTTAACAATCAAAGCATTTTCATTACTAAGATGTCGAAATAAATGAGTGACACCGGTTATTAAGAACAAATATATTTCTAAATTTGAAAACATGATTTTTCACATACATAATAAAAGGGATATTTTTAGATAAAAATACCGGTGTCAGTGTTGCATATCGGAATTAAAATTTTGTGGTTTCGTGGCGAAACCAATGAACGTTAAAGGGTTAACATCTAACAGGGACATTCTATATTAAATATTATCATTTTAAAATTGTGGTAGGAAAATGTGAAAATTTTAGGGACGCTAAGATCCCTACGTATATATTATAGTTATTAATCGTACACACATACACACTTAAATTAAATACTTTAAAAAATCTTAATTTAAGACCAGAATAAAGGAAAAGTAACGTACACATTGTGTAAGTATGTATTTTTAAAAATGTATCTATCTAAGAATATTAAAAGCACAACATTATCTCTTATGTCTGATACAATTTCCAATTAGAAATAAATGCAGACAAACATAAAACTGTATTCAAGATCACTGATCAACAAACGCAAAACTTTCTGACTCATTTAAACATAAAAGGATAAAATTTTCAGGCCTGACTTATTAAAATGATTTGAATTTTTCTTTCTTTTTGTTTTTTAATTAATAGTTGTTTATTGAGTTATAAACAGTTTTGGTCACGTAAAAAAAGGTTTCTTTTTCTCCTTTTGTGCAGAAATCAGTACAAAAACGCAAGTTTCACAGCATTTTCGGAACAATTATTTGTCTTTATCAATAAATAGAAAAGGTCTTTCAATTACATAGTTTTAGAATAACACTTGTTGAAATTTCATGTACTTCCGGTCAAAAATGAATTAAAAAACATGCTAAAGTTGTTTCTTAGGATTAGAAAATAGTCTTAGTAAACATTTGTTAAAAGTTTTTTTTTAATGGTGATGGTAAGAGATGATGGTTCAGATCAATATGTTTAAAACTTTCATTCATGATTTCAAAAAAATTATCAAAAGTCTTTAATAAAACATCTGGGTAATGCTCTGTTTGGAATGACTCGGAAATTTTGCTGTGTTGCAATTTAGGTTAGACGGGAAAAAAATATGATATTGTATTTAAACTTTCAAAATTTTGAAATCTACCTCCTTCACAAAATTTCAAGAGAAATAAAATAAAAACGAAATCCTGTACATTGTCATAGCTCTCAAAATATTCCTCTCTTGTGGGACCGCAAAAGTCTCATAGTAAATTTTATCATTATAAATTTCTGTAACCCGTTTATTAAGTAAAACAAAAATTTTTAGTTAAATTTTTTTTAATCGAAAAAATCAGAAGAAAAATCAGTTATGGGTTATAGATTATGAAACATTTTCCAAAATTAAGGGCTGTACACAAATGATATCACACATTTTTTTCCATATTTTTGACTTCCCTCCTCCCACTTTGTCACAAAGCGTCACAACTCACTTTATCCCCTCTACCCCTATTGTCACTTGTCACGCTTTATTACTTAAACATATACTTGCAGTTCAGAAACAAAGTATTTTCTTTTAGATTACAGCTCATATTCAAAATATTAGAATAATTACCTTTTTTTAGAAAATGAAAATATTGTTTGGTAATTTAATGTCTTTTAATGAAAATATGCAAACGATATTTTTATTAAGAACTTATTGTTGATTAAACTTACTTGTTATCTTAAATTTAATATCATTTTTGAAAAGATTAATTGCAAAAAAAATTATTTTGAAAAGTCAAAATATTAGAATATTTATTCAAGTGGTTCAAAATATTAGAATATTTCACATTAATTCTCCTTTAATTATTACCAATTCTTAACTGGTGGCATCATTGATTAAATTCAGACTATTTTATTTAAAATCAGTATTCTTTTTTGCAGTTTGTTTCTTTTTCGTCTTAAAATGGGCCGTGTGAGTGATATTCCTGAATCTACTAAACTTCGTATGGTTGATTTGTATCGGCACGGTAAAAATCAATGTTTTATAGCGAATTATTTACATTGTTCGCAATCGAGCGTTAGTAAAATACTAACACAATATTCAAAAATTGGAAAATTTCAAAATAATCGCCGAAATGGTGGCCGAAAACCAAAAACATCTGCTAGAGATGACAGGAAACTGAAACGTATAGTTAAGAAAAACCGTTTTAAAAGTGTGCGATACTTGCACCGAAAATGGAAAGAAGAAGGAGTTGAAGTTTCTACATCGACAACATTAAGATGTCTCCATAAATTTAAATTTGAATCTCGTGTACCGAAAACAAAACCTCTCATGACTGCAAGACAAAAGCGTATAAGATTGAATTGGTGTAAATCAAGACGATTATGGAGCAATGAAGATTGAAAAAATATATTATTTAGTGATGAAAGTATGTTTTGTGTTTCATATGGTAATCAAGGTATTCGAGTTTGGAGAATGAAGCAAGAAGCATTTGATAAAGAATGCCTTAAACGTTCCGTAAAATTTGCTGCTAGTGTCATGGTTTGGGGTTGTATGAGTGCAGAAGGACCTGGAAAGTTATACATCGTCTACGAAAAGGTTAACTCTCTGATATATCAAGAAATTTTAGAATATTACATGATTCCATCATAAGAAGATTTATTTGAAGATGATTTCATCTTTCAACAAGATTTAGTGTCCCCGCATACCTCGGTGTCAACTAAGAATTGGTTCCGCCAACGCAACATTAAGGTACTTCCTTGGCCACCAAATTCACCAGATCTTAATCCCATCGAAAACTTATGGTGTATAATGAAGAAAAAACTTCAAGAAAATCCTCCTTCAAGTAAAACTGAGTTAGTGGCACGTATAAAGTCTATTTGGGCTAATATTGATAGAAATGTTTGTAAACACCTTGTATATAGTATGCAAGATCGATTGTACGCTGTTATGAAAGCTAAAGGGGATGCTACAAAATATTAACTACCATTTACTTCATATTCATAAGGTAATATTGTTGCGTAAAATAAAATATTCTAATATTTTGAACCAATCTAAATTTTATTCTAATATTCTGGTGTGTTTAAGGAAGCTGTATACCTAATTTATTGTGCTGTATTTTATATTTTATAAATGTTAAAATCTTATCTAAACATTCCAGATTTAATTTATAAGAAATTTAATTACATTTACTTAGTATAAAAAATAAATAAATGACAAATAATTTTTTCTAATTACTTTTTCTCAATTATTCTAATATTTTGAATATGAGCTGTACATCTGAAATTATATTTTTAAACTTTAACTATGTATTTTAATAACATTTGTGAGCTGAACAATATAAATGATTCGTATTTTGTATAAAATAAAGTTTACAAAAAAAAAAAAAAAAAAAAAAAAAAAGGTACAATAATAATAATAGTAATAATAATTAATATAGAATAGTTATAAAATATTAATATGAAAGAGCAATTAAAAACAGTAGTATTAGAATTTGAAATAGAATTTAACATTTGGCTTTAAATCTCATCTTTATGAATACAAAATATTTTAATTTTAAAATAACTTCATAATTTAATCTACACTGAAGTTTAATGCTTTTATTTTAACCAAAATGTGTAATGTCACATTTCTTCTTACTCCCTCCCCTTTGTCACAATTTCTTGAACCTTCCCACCCCTTTCAAGTGTGACATCATTTATGGATGGCCCCTTTTTAGAATACTTTTGTGAAATTTCATTCTTTCACACAATGAAATGAGGTGCTCAAATAAACAATTTAAAAAACTCGGAGCAAATAAAAATTTATTGGCAAATAATGCATAGAAATGATTTTTGTGCTGCCCTTGCCCTGTATATGATTATAATGCTTTAGACATATTGTAAAGTGACTGTAACATGTAAATCAGTTGTAGATGTTATAAGATTCGTGCATATATACGAACTACCTACTTCCTAAATTTTCTGCATTTCACATTTTACTTTTTTCTAACTTCAATAAAAGAAAGTGTTGTAATCGATATTTTTTTCGACTTCCGGTTTTCGACAGATTTACACGTTTTAGGGGTCAGAGATTCCAAAAAACATGTTTTTACAAAATGTCTGTCGTGTGTCTGTGTGTATGTCGCCATTTTACCATCAAAAAGTGTATGAAGTTATGCATAGAACTGAACCAAATTTTTTGTGAATGTTTTTGGTTGTGGCAAGTAGGTCCCCCCTGAGTTTGAAATTAATCGGCCGTAAGGGGGCGCTGCAATCGCGTTTTTTGTGCCATTTTCAATATTGTACCGACCAAAAATATATGAAGTTATGCATCGAATTTTACCAAATTTTTTGTGAAAGTGTATGATTATGGCTAGTTGGTCCCCCCTGAATTTGAAAATAATCGGCCGTAAGGGGGCGCTGCAATTGCAATTTTTGTGCCATTTTCAATATTGTACCGACCAAAAGTATATGAATTTATGTATCGAATTGAACGACATTTTTTGTGTAAGTGTATGGCTATGGCTAGTTGGATCGCCCTGAATCTGAAAAAAATCCCCCGGAAGGGGGCGCTGCAATAGCGAATTTTATGCCATTTTCAATATTGCACCGCATAAAAGTGTATGAAGTTAGTTCTAGAACTGAACTAATTTTTTTGTATATGATTATTTTTTGGTAAGGCAAGTAGGTCCTCCCTGAATTTGAAAAAAAATCTGCCCATCATTCTATTGTCCATCGGCTCGTGCAGAGACGGAAATTCATTTTTATTCCGATTAATTGATTCAAGCAGAAATTTAATATGAAAATCAAAGTTGGTATGGTATTTAATTAAAGTTATTCAAGCATGAAAACGAGTAACTATTCCTTTAACCCTTTCCGGCACGGGCAAAATCTGTAGTAAAATGAGAAATTATCGACTGACACCGGAATTCACAAACGAATTTTTTAGATATTTTAAATTCCTTAATTTAAGCTTTTACTGTAAAAGCAAAATTTCACTAAAATATTACTGGTGCCGATTGCAAGTTTTGAATTAAAATTAGGTATCCCAGACCGGGCACAGTGTGCCGGAAAGGGTTAAATATTAAGATGTACGTATGAGATAGAAGAAAGTTTTGGGATTGGCACATCGAACGATCGAACTAACTTCGGGAACAGCACGGAGAACTGCTTGTTAGCGTTCTTCCGTATATTTAAAATTCACATGGCGAAACCGGACGTGATTTAGAGGCATAAATCACAACAAAAGTTTATTTTGATTTTTCTACTTAAAAATAGTGGTTTGAGAAGAATACTTTTTTCTAATCACAGTAATCATTAGTATTTCAAGAAATATTTTTATATACTACTGTTTAAATGCGCAAATTCGGTAACATTCATATCAGTTAGGCAATGGGCAAATTAATGAGGTCGATTCATTTAAGTGTGGAAATTGTTTCATTTTTTAAATTACCTTCTTAATTTGCTTGGGTCCATTAAAGTAATACGTAAGCATATTTTTAGTAATTCTGTACCCCCCCCCCCTTTCCCTCTTGTAAGGAAAAGTAAGCAAATGCTACCCCCTCCCTCTTTGCTTACTTAGGATTTTATGCCATTCTAATATCAAAACTGTTTGCCATAAAAAATATAGTTAGTGATAAATTTGCATTATTAATCTAGTGCATTTACATAAATAGACATACAGGAGTTTTAATACCGAAGGAAAACAAAATCGGTTTAGTGTATTGTGGTTTATTGCATTAAACAAATCATAGAATACAAAATAGTATTTAATATACTAATATTTATAGCTCTTGAATCACAACAGCAAAACAACAACCTTTGAGAAATACAACAGATCTAACTTTTTTAGGCATATAACTAAAATTTTTGACAGAAATCATAGGGATATTATGTGTTCAGCGTTCCCATTTCTACTCTGATGTCTAAGATCTTTGAATCCATCTTTCTGCATTGTCTATTATTTCGTTTTCAATGTAGTTGCCGGCTAGAATATTACTCGTTTGCAGTCCTTGTTTACTCCACATCTTTTTTCTCAAGTTCTTTAACATCCACAGAACCATATAATGGTCTTTTGCTTTTTGTAGTTAAACTATAGTTTTTACGTTGTTTAATGCTTACGCGCGAATTCTTAGGTCCCCATCCTCCCCCTTCTTCGAAAAAAAAAGCAGACATTGGATTCCCCCCCCCCCCCCTCCCTTACGGCTTACGTAATACTTGAACGACCCCTATATTATCTACTAGTCACTTGTTAAAATGGATATTATCTTTTCTCAGGCAACTGCAGTATTTATATTTTTATATGCTTTAAACAAGACGAACAAATCAGTAACATTAACACTAGGGATTACTGAATGAAAAACACGCTATATGTTATTCCATATATTTACCAGTAACTTTACATAATAATCAGCGGATTGTAAGTAAAATGTTCTGAAAATTGTTGAAACATAATACTCCCTCTTTCCCAATTTGTTGTGACATTTAGGTTGAAAATTTTGACCCAAATTAATTGACCCGACATTTCAAGTAGGCGGAGTCATAAATAACTTAGCATAAATAACATGCAGTTTAGTAGATCAACCCCAATAAAATTATACTAGAATGAATATAACGGAGTATATTTGGGTCAGAAGCAATGTTTAGTGGAATTTAAAGTAAAAGCAAACGAAATAATAATTTAGAAAATTCTCTGGAGAAAGAAATGAATAATATTGAACGCAACGCTGTACTGGTTAGTTTGAAACGATATTTAAAAAATTGTGAACTAAGCCGCAATGCCATAAATGCTACGGCTATTAAATTCAATGTGCATCATAATGCTTGTCATCCTATCCCGTTTGCAGAAGCAGGCTAAAACGTCAGACGATAACAGATGAGGAAATTTACAATGTGAATTTAAATAATTTTTAAAATGCGTACGAAAAAAAATTGCCACTGAGCAAAATCAAAGATGTCCCAATAAAACGAAGACAATGTAAGCTGCGAAGATTCTCATATCTTGTTATGATTCGTAAATCTATATTACACAAGGTTTTCAAGGCAGAAAAAAAATTCGGAGCGTATTTTATCCATCTATTTCTATCCAAGTACAGTCTAATAGAAAAAAAAAATAACTCGACAGAATTCGATTTTGTTTGCAGCATGTTTATGCTAAAAGATATTTTTCAGAAATGTTCGAATAAAAAGTTCTTAAATGAGTTCACGATTGTTTGGCTTAAAGATAGTTTTATGTGATGACTGTTAAAAAAGTATTTAAAAATTGGGGCGCGGCTTAACAGCGTGTGAACCGGGATTTTTAAAATTAATTATGGAATGACGGAGAAAATGTTAGGTACGTAAATATTGTTGATTGATAGTATAGCTCTCTAAAAAATGTTCAAACAAAATCATAAAGTCATAAATATCAGTAATCAGTAAAAAGTATTCAAATGTCGCAACTAATTTGTGATAAAGGGAGTAATATTTATGTTATAATTAATTTTATCTAATAATCATATCATATCAGCAGATAGTAAGTAAATAACATTAACAAATGTTGAAACATAGTGTTATTTATTTAGATTTAAATATCTATAGAAATTCATTTTACGAAAGATTTTTTTTCACTCTATCGTAAACTATTCTATATACAAATGCAATGAAATTTGAAGAACAATTCATGATACAATTTTTGAAAAATAAATAAGAATTGTGAGATTTATAAATTCTTTAATAACCCAGTTTGCGTTTTTACATAGGGTGTTCTTAAATCAAAAAGAGCAACTTTGTATGGTTTAATTCATTTTTGTTCGGAAATGCATTAAAATAGCAGGTGTTATTATTGAGAAACTGTCTAATTGCATTTAATTTTCTGTTTTTTTAAAAACACTATTTTTAAAAACATTAGATTTTTCATAACAAGCCTTCAAAGTTGATACTTTTGTGCACATTTCCCGACGAAAAAAGAAAAACCGGTCGAAAAGCAGGGGAAAAACGGGTGATCGCGTTATCGAAATAGCTTAGAACTGGATCGGTAATTTAATTATCATAAAATGAAAAAAATAAGTTCGATTTGAAATCGCTTTCTTTGTAAGGAATTCCAGTTTTATATCTTTCCGTTAAAAAAATAATTTGTAAATGTGTCAAAACGTTTTGAGCTTGCTGAGCGGAGCGTTTAAAAAAACCCTTAAAAAAAAAAAAAAAAAACTTTTAACTTAATAAAATATTTGTGTTTGTTGTAAAGAGATAGAAAGAAAATAGTTCAATCAAAAGATTTAAAAAGGTTAATATTTGTTCCTGAGAAATTAATACATTTAATTCTTCCTATTCATACAAAGTCCTCCTATTTTCAAATAATATTTACAGATATTTCAGTTTAGAATAAGTAAGGCAACCCATTGAGGGAAAAGCAAATTTTCTGATGCAAATCCACAGACTTCTCATATAATTAGACGCCTCATTCCATTGTTCTCTCGGAAACATCCAACATTTTTGGCTTTCATAGCCAAAAAGATGCCCTTTTTTGGCGGTGATCACTTTATTTGCAACTTTCAGTTTTCATTCTCGCAGTAAAATAAATGTAAACATAGAAGCGAATCTACAAGCAGTTGTTTCTCTATTTGTCATTTTGGAAGCTAAAATAATAAGTTCTTAAAAAAACTGTTAAAAGGTAAATTAAAGAGAAAAGTAGAAGTGCGGTCAACTCAAGACAAATATAAGAGTGTGAGTTTCGGCGGGAATGCGTTGAAAAATTTCCGAGGAGATTTTGGCGGAAGAAAAACCGGTTTGGCGCGCTAAATCGGCCTTGCGTCACGTGACGGTAGTCAAAGATTTCAGCGTCAAGAAAAGGTTGCCAATGTGGAGTCTAGTTGTGAGAAATCTATGTGCAAAGCTTCATTAACACAGTGTTGAATCCAGGGAGTGGCCCGGGGGGACATTCCCCCCCCCGGAAAGTTTGAGGTTTTGGGTTTTCAATGGTGAAAAAGTACAGTTTCCCCCCGGAACACCATAAGCCACAAAAATCCCTGCCGGAGATAAGTGTCTGAATTCAGCGCTGCATAAACCCCTTGGGGGTGAGCGACATATATACGTGCTGCAAAATAGATTAAATAAGAAACCTCCTTAGAATCCTTTTTTATCCCTACCAGTAAAAATCTGCCTTTTTAAGTTAGAGCATTTTCTCGATTTAATGTGGAACAGATTTTTGTTTCTAAAAATCAGAGATAAAACATAAAAAATTTCATTAAAACACTACCCACGCGAAGGGATTAATCGTAGGTGGGATAAAATATATACCACCGCCCCTCAAGGTGTTGAGGGTTGACACAACTGGGAGGCCACCCCTACTTATATTAATTTTACTCAAACATTTTATAGTCTTCATTGCATATAATTAAATTTTGCCTAAGTGTTTAGATCTACAAAACTTTGCACAAGTTAGAAGGGTCTAAATTTTTTTAATTCTACGAAAAATTGCATTTTTCAGCTAAAAAGCTCATTAAATCCTAAAATACTTGAGCCATTTCTATAGAAAATTTTTGAGGGATTAGAGTATCAACATAATATTATATTTAGGAGATAGTTAAACAAAAATAATTTAAAAAGAATTATCGAAGTTTTTAATAAAACATCTCGCTATTGCTCTGTTTGGAATGACTCAGAAATTTTGCTATGTTGCACTTTATGTTACACGGGGGAAAAATGATATAAAACCCTGCCTTTTCAGAAAGTTTCAAGGGAAGTAAAATAAAAACGAAATCTTGTACATTGGTTATCATAACTTCCAAAATACTCCGCTCTTTTGGTACATCAAAAAATTAAAAGTATATTTTATCATTACAAATTGCTGAAACCCGATGATTAAATAAAACAAAAGCTTTCAGTTAAACTTTTTAATCCAAAAAATCGGAAGAGTTGGCAGTTATGGGTTATATAGTATGAAACATTTTCCAAAATTAAGGGGCGTCCACAAATGATGTCACACGTTTTTCCCATATTTTTGACTCCCCCCCCCCTCTTTGTCACAAAGTGCCACACTTTGCTTTACCCCCTGCCCCCCTCTTGTCACATGTCACACTATATTACGTTATCATATACTTGCTGTTCAGAAACAAAGCACTTTGTTTCAGATCACATTTCAAATTTTAATTTTAAACTTTAACTCAGTGTTTGAATGACATTTGTGAGCTGAACAATATAATTGATTCGTATTTTGTATAAAATAAGGTTTACAAAAAAAAAAAAAAAAAAAATATTTACAAAAAAATAAATAAATAAAATAAAATAAAAAAGTAAAATAATAATTATAATTAATATAGAATAGTTACAAAATATTAATATGAAAGAGCAATTAAAAACAGTAGTATTAGAATTTGAAATAGAATATAACATTTTTGGCTTTAAATCTTATCTTTATGAGTACAAAATATTTTAATTTTAAAATAACTTCATACTTTAATTTAATCTACTAAATTTTAATACTTTTATTTTAACCAAAATGTGTAATGTCACATTTCTTCTTACTCCCTCCCACCCCTTTGTCACAAACTATCACAATTTCTTGAACCTCCCGCCCCCTTTCAAGTGTGATATCATTTATGGATGGCCCCTTTTTAGAATACTTTTGTGAAATTTTATTCTTTCATTTCACACAATGAAATGAGATACCCAAACAAACAATTTTAAAAACTCGGAACGAATAAAAGTTTATTGGCAAGTAATGCATAGAAATGATTTTGGTGCTGCCTTGTATATGATTATAATGCTTTAGACATATTGTAAAGTGACTGTAACACCTAAATCAGTTGTAAGATTAAACATATATACGAACTACCTACTTCCTAAATTTTCTGCATTTGCATTTCCCTTTTTAGGTGCGTTCGTAATTATGTAAATATGTAGCACCTATTGTTGTCGCTCAGTGCGTCCGTCTGTCTGTCTGTCCGCATATAACAACGCAAAAACTACCCAACCGAATCGTTTGAAATTTAAAATACATAATTATAACATAATTTTGTCGAGTCATTTTAATTATATTCAACTATTTCACATTTTATGAATAAGATATACGTTGCTGAGGTGTAATAAAAATTACTTCCTGCATATATACAAAAACGTAAAGATTTCGACTACTATACTGTATCCGGAGTACGCTCTACTATATCAGCAAGATCTGAATATTTTTAAAACTTCGTTAACGCACGAAAGCACCTCATTTGCTACGTTCACGTGCAATGTCCAACTTGTTTCTTGAATAGCACGGAGAACTGCTTGATAGCGTTCATCCGATTATTTAAACACATATGGACCCGCGGATGTGATCGGTAGGCTTAGAACACACCAAAAGTTTATTTTGCTTTTTCAACTTAGAAATAGTGGTGTAGGAGTAATACTTTTTCTAACCATAGTAAGCATTAGTACTTCACGAAATATTTTTATACAGGGTGTCCCAAAAGGTCGTTTACTAACTTAACATGTTGGTCTGTCATATCATGATGAACAATATTAAATAGGAAACTAAGGGTCCCAAACGTCTTCCAAAGGAGATATGTGCCATTAAAGTTTAGGGTCCAAAAATTCAAATGATTATAAAAAACAGAAAAATTGGCCGATTCGTTTGGGGTTTTCACTAAAACTATTCTTTATGTCAGTATTTTCTTGAAAATAAATTATAAAGATAAATTTCAAAAAATGTCGATAGAGGGCGCTTTAGACTTTGGAGTAACGATAAACTAGTTTTTACCATTATTTTTTGCATCTCATTAAATTTTTTTAGAAGCTTAGACATAAACTTAAATTTTGAGCTCAAAATCTAAATTGTTGGAAGTGGTTAAGTAGCTCAAACTGAATTGCGGGGGGAGGTTCAAATTTCAAATGATTATAAAAAATGGAAAAATTGGTCAATTGATTTGCGATTTTCATTAAAATTATTCTTTATGTCAGTATTATCTTGAAAATAAATTATAAAGATAAATTTCAAAAAATGTCGATAGAGGGCGCTTTAGACTTTGGAGTAACGTACAACTATTTTTTTCCGTTATTTCTTGCGTCTCATAAAATATTTTTATAGAAGTTTAGACATAAACTTAAATTTTGAGATAAAAATCTGAATCATTGGAGTGGTTAAGTAGCGCAAACTGAACTGTGTTCAATGGGGGTGGGGAAGTTCAAATTTCAAATGATTATAAAAAACGGAAAAAATTGGTCGGTTTTCGCTAAAACTATTCTTTATATCAATATTTTCTTGAAAATAAATTTTACAGATATGTTTCAAAAAATTCCGTCAGATGGCGCCTTAAACTTTTTAGTAACCAACAACTATTTTTAACCGTTATTTTTTGTATCTAATAAAATGCTTGAAAAAGTTCAAACTTAAATTTTGTGCTCAAAATCTGCATCGTTGTGAGTAATTAAGCGGCCAAAAATTGAGCTGCGTTCGAGGGGTGGGGAATGTAACATTTCAACTCCTGAACACAGTTCAGTTTGCGCTTCTTAACCCCTCCTATCGATTTAGATTTTGAGCACAAAATTTAAGTCTAAACTTTTGCAAGTATTTAATTAAATTAAATTAAAAAAAAAAAAAAAAAAAAAAAAAAAACGGTTAAAAGTAATTGTTGGTTATTCTAAAGTTTAAGGCGCCCTCTAACGGATTTTTTTTAATTTATCTTTAAAATTTATTTTCAAGGAAATATTGACATAAAGAATAATTTTAGCAAAAACCGACCAATTTTTCCGTTTTTTATAATCATTTGAAATTTGAACCTCCCCACACCCATTGAATACCGTTCAGTTTGCGCTACTTTATTACTCCCAACGATTCAGATTTTCATCTCAAAATTTAAGCTTATTTCTAAGCTTCTAAAAAAATTTATGAGATGCAGAAAATAACGGAAAAAAATAGTTGTACGTTACTCCAAAGGCTAAAGCTCCCTCTATCAGCATTTTTTGAATTTTATCTTTATAAATTATTTTCAAGATAATACTGACATAAAGAGTAATTTAAGTGAAAATCGCAAATCAATTGACCAATTTTTCCGTTTTTTATAATCATTTGAAATTTGAACCTCCCCCCCCGCAATTCAGTTTGCGCTACTTCCAACGATTTAGATTTTGAGCTCAAAATTTAAGATCATGTCTAAGCTTCTAAAAAAGTTTAATGAGATGCAAAAAATAATGGTAAAAACTAGTTTATCGTTACTTCAAAGTCTAAGCACCCTCTATCGACATTTTTCGAAATTTATCTTTATAATCTATTTTCAAGAAAATACTGACATAAAGAATAGTTTTAGTGAAAACCGCAAACGAATTGACCAATTTTTCTGTTTTTTTATAATCATTTGAATTTTTGGATCCTAAATTTTAATGGCGCATATCTCCTTTGGAAGACGTTTGGGACCCTTAGTTTCCTATTTAATATTGTTCATCATGAAATGACAGATCAGCATGTTAAGTTTGTAAACGACCTTTTGGGACACCCTGTATGTTAATGTTTAAATGCAAAAATTAGGTAAAATTCATGTGAGTTAGTCTATCGGTAAATTAATGAGGTCGATTCATTTAAGTGTGGAATTTGTTTAGTTTTTTACATTACCTTCTTAATCTGCATAGGGCCATTCAAGTATTACGTGAGCATAACTTCAGTAATTCTGTACTCTTCCCTCTTGTAAGGAAAAGTAAGCATATGCTACCCCCTCCCCCTTTGCTTAATAAGGATTTTATGGCATTCTAGTATCAAAACTCTTTGCCATAAAAAATTTAGTTAGTGATAAATTTGCATTATTAATCTACTGCATTTACATAAATAGACATATAGGAGTTTTTGTACCGAAGGAAAACAAAATCGGTTTAATGTAGTGTTGCTTATTGCATTAAACAATTCATAGAATATAAAATAGTATTTAATATGTTAATATTTATAGCACTTGAACCACAACAGCAAAATAACAACCTTTGAGAAATACAACAGGATCTAACATTTTTAGGCACATAACTAAAAACTTTGACAAGAATTATAGGGATATTATGTGTTCAGTTTTTTCATTTCTCCTCTGGTGTCTAATTTCTTTGAATCCATGTTTCTGCATTACCTATTATTTCGTTTACAATGTAGCTGCTGGTTAGAATATTACTCGTTTGCAGTCCTTGTTCACTCTAGATATTTTTTCTCAAGTTCTTTAACATCCACAAAACCAAGTAATGGTCTTTTGCTTTTTCTAGTTAAACTATAGTTTCTACGTTGTTTAATGCTTACGTAGGAATTCTTATGACCCCCATCCTCCCCCTTCTCAGGGGGAAAAAAAAGCAGACATTGGATGCCTCCTCCCTCCCTTTCGGCTTACTTAATACTTGAACGACCCCTATAATATCTACTAGTCACTTGTTAAAATGGATATTATCTTTTCTCAGACAACTGCAGTATTTATATTTTTATATGCTTAAACAAGACGAACAAATCAGTAATATTAACACTAGGGATTACTGAAAGAAAAACGCGCTATACTTTTATTCCATATATTTACCCGTAACTTCACATAATAACCAGCGGATTGTAAGTAAAATGTTCTGAAAATTGCTGAAACATAATAATATTTATAATATAATTAATTTTGTGTAATTATCATATCACATCAGCAGATAGTAAGTAAATAACATTATCAAATGTTGAAACATAGTGTTATTTATTTAGATTTAAATATCTATAGAAGTTCATTTCATGAAAGATTTTTTTTTCACTCTATCGTAAACTATTCTATATACAAATACAATGAAATTTGAACAAAGAACAATTTATGATACAACTTTTGAAAAATAAATAAGAATTGTGAGATTTATAAATTCTTTAATATCCCAGGTTGCGTTTTTACATAGTTTTCTTTTAAAATTATATTTTTAATCTAATAAAGTGCAGTCGACTCTCCTTAATTCGAACTCGTCGGGACCACAAGAAATGTTCGAATTATGGAAAAAATGCTTAGTATGGTATACTATTAGAAAGGAATTAATGTTACAGTGTTTTTTAATCTTATTTCGTCTGTTATCATTAGAATAGGACTTAATATTAAATTAGAATGGATAAATTCATAAACTAATTAAAGAATTTGAAACAAGCACGATGGAAGAAAAGTTTAAGGCTGGACAGACGGGACTCTAAGAAAGTGGATATGAAATGCATTGTATTACATGTGTACTCGTTCGGAACAACTTTCACAAAAATCAAAAAAAGAAAGTTATTCGAATGATCTGAAATCGGTGAGAAAGAAATGAAAAATGAAAAATCGGAATTCTCGTGAGTTCGAATTAAACGGAATCAAGAGAAAATGAGTTCGGATTAAGGAAAATTTTTAATGTTATTCTGCCGATGTAATTTTCGGGACTTCATGTTTAGTTCGAATTAAGCGAAGATTCGAATTATCCGATTTCGAATTAACGACAGTCTAATGTATTTGTGTTTTCTATCTATGTAAAATGAAGAAAGTAACCGCCCGCTGGTGGTTTATTTTATTTTATTTTATTTTTTTGTGAAGAGATAGAAAGAAAACACTTCTAACAAAATATTTATAAAGGTTAGTATCTGTTCCGAAGAAATTAATACATTTAATATTTCCTATTCATACAAGCTCCTCCTTATTTAAAATAATATTTGCAGCTATTTCAGTTTAGAATAAGAATGGTAACCCTTTGAGGGAAATTTTTTTTTCTGGTGCACATCTTCACTAGCCCCTTGCGGGCGTGCGACACGTATATGTGCTGCAAAAAAGATTAAATAAGAATCCTTCTAAGAATCCTTGTTTATCCCCAACAGTAAAATCTGCCTTTAGAGCATTTTCTCGATTTAATAAAGTACAAATTTTTGTTTTTGAAAAGCAGTGGTAAAACATTAAAAATTTCATAAAAGGCTCCCGTCGCGAAGGCATGAATCTTAGTGGGATAAAATATATCCCACCGCCCCTCAAGGTGTTAAGGGAAGACACAACTGGGAGGCCACGCCTACTTATATTAATTTTACTCTAACATTTTATATTCATTCATTGTATGTAATTAGATTTTACCCAAGTGTTTAGATCCCTAGAACTTTACACAAGTGAAGTGTCTGAAGTAGAAGTGTCTAAATTTTTTAATTCTCGGAAAACTTGTACTTTTCAACTAAAAACCCCACTCCTTAAATACTTGAGCGATTTTTATACAAAAATTTTGGGGTTAGAGTATCAATATAATATTATATGTAGGAAATAGTTAAAAAAAATAATTAAAAAGAATTCTATGGAAAGGAATTAAAAAAATTCTATTGGTTCCTAATGAAAAGTTTTAGTTACAGAAAAAAAAAATCTGTCTGTCATAAGCTTTGAGCATAATCCATTGAATACGGATTCCAAGTTTCATCAAAATCGGTCTGTTAGTTTCTGAGGAATCGGGTCTTAAAGCTAGCATATTTCCCATAGGATTGCACCCTGTCTTGTCTCCCCTCTAATTATAAATGGTTTAGTTATTATTCGATTCAAGACCGAAGTTTAGTTTATTTTATTTATTTTTTTATATATACACATATAATTAATTACTTTTAGAGTTATAAACGATTTTAGCACTAACTTAACTAAAATTATTATTAATTAAAAGGAAGGTTTTGTGTGTGTGTGTGCAGAAATTTTTTTTGAAAACCCAACTTTTACAGCATTTTCTGAACAATTCTTTGCATTTATCAATAAATGGAAAAGTCTTTCAATTACACAGTTCCTGAATATCATTTGTTACAAATTTCACGCACATGCGGACAAAAATGAATTAAAAAATATGCTATAAAGTACCTTCTTTGTATTTAAAAATAGCCTTAGCAAACATTTGTTAAAGATTTTTTTTTTTTTTTAAATGGTGATGGGGATAGTAAGACACAATGGTTGAGATTAATATGTTTAAAACTTTCATTCAAGTTTTCAACAAATTACCGAAGTTTTTAATAAGATATGTGGCTAACGCTCTGCATGGAATGAATCAGAAATTTTCCTGTGTTGCACTTTAGGTTAAAAGAAAAAAAAATGGTATTGTATTTAAACTTTGAAAATTTTGAACTCCACAAACTTTCAAGACAAATAAAAAAAAAAACGAAAACTTGTGCATCGGTTATCATAACTCCCAACATATTCCGCTCCTTTGGTACCGCAAAATTTTCATGGTAAATTTTATTATTATAAATTGCTGCAATTCGTCGGTTAAGTATAACAAAAATTTTTAGTTAATTTTTTTTAAATCTAAGAAATCGGAAGAGTTGGCAGTTATGCGTTATAGATTATGAAACATGTTCCGAAATTAGGGCCGTCCACAAATGATGTCACACGTTTTTTTCCATATGTTTGGCTCCCTTCCTCCACTTTGTCACAAAGTGTCACAATTCATTTTATCCCCTCCCTCGTCTTGTCACATGACACAGTATACTACGTAAACGTATACTTGCAGTTCAGAAACAAAGCTCTACGTTTTAGATCACATCTCAAATTTTATTTTAAAACTTTAACTACGTGTTTTAATGACATTTGTGAGCTAAACAATATAAATAATTCGTATTTTGTATAAAATAAGGTATTAAAAAAAATACATATATAGAATAGTTATAAAATATTAATATGAAGGAGCAATTAAAAACAGTAGTATTAGAATTATTAGTAAATAGAATTTAACATATTTGGCTTTAAATCTTATCTTTATGAATACAAAATAATTTAATTTTAAAGTAACTTCATAAATTAATCAACTGAATTTTAATGCTTTTATTTAAACCAAAATGTGTAGTGTCACATTTCTTCTTACTCCCTCCCACCCATTGTCACAATTTCTTGAAACTGCCTCCCACTCTTCAAATGTGACAACATTTATGGATGGCTCCTTAGTAGAATACTTTTATGAAATTTCATTCTTTCACACAATAAAATGAAATACCCAAATAAACAATTTTAAAAACTCAGAACAAATGCAAATTTATTGGCAACTAATGCATAGAAATGATTTTTGTGCTGCTCTATGTATGATTAACAACGCTTTAGACATATTGTAAATTGACTGTATCATCTAAATCAATTGTAGATGTTATAATAGTCCCAGAGCCGACCGCACAAAACCCTAAGTCATCGAGCACAAGAAAAAATCCTTTATTTTATGGAAGAGTAGTCATAGAGGAATCTAATCATCCATGTCTGCCGGAAGCGAAGTGGTGCATAAGCCAAAAATTGATACCATTAGTGGTTCACTCGTACGTTTAACATTGTGTTTGCCGTACAAGTAAAAGTAGGAAAACATGGAAAACTAGATGCAGAAAAACATAATGCTAAGTCTATAAGTGAACCATCACTGGTATCAATTTTTGGCTTATGCACCCCACAGAGTACAGACAGAGCCTCAACTCGGCTTGAAAAGAACGCCCTCAGTGGATGACTTAAAATCTAAACCATCGCATTGGCGATTTTTATCCTCGTGATTTCTGTTTAACTGTAACCATATTCTGGCTTAGCACTTCTTGCTGAATGCTGATTTGATTATCTTTGCACACGTGCTTATGCTATTTGATCTTATATTTCCGCGCTTCTATTGATTCGTAATTATTACTGTTATTGTTCTTGAATTTTCAAGTTTAAATTATTAGGTCGTTATGTTAAGAAGAGACACATGCATTGTTTGCAAGACGAATACGTCAAAGTTATATAAATATTAAAATAATTCTTTCAAAAATTTCAAAACAAGAAGCAGCAAGCCGTCGCTGTATTTTTTTTTCTTTTTTCCTATATCATTTGTCGCCAAGAAAGCGATGTTTCGCCGAATTAGCAACCTCTCTTATGTTATGATCGTAGTTTCAGAGTCATCCGCTCGTATCGCTACTGTCTATGCGTAATCCCATGTTAAACAAGTTGCCATTACAGTATATGAATGTTGATTCTCTGTTCCGTACTCTGTGATGCACCCCTTTGCTTCGGGCAGACATGGATGATTAGATTCCCCTATGACTACACTTCCATAAAATAAAGGTATTTTTCTTGCGCTCGATGACTACGAACCGTTAACTTCAACTTTTAAAAATTTCGGCATTTCACTTCCTTCTTTGAGTAGAACGGAGAACTGCTTGAATGCGTTCATCCGAACATTTAAATAACAGTCAAGTTCAGATGTATCGTAATGAAAACCACACCAAAAGTTTATTTTGGTTTATCTACTTAGAAATAGTGGAGCGGTAGGAATACTTTTTCTAACCAGAGTAATCATTAGTATTTCACGAAATATTCTTATATACTACTGTTTAAATGCGGTAATTAGGTAATATTCATATGAGTTAGGCTATCGGCAAATTAATGAGGTCGATTCATTTAAGTGTGGAATTTGTTTAGTTTTTTACATTACCTTCTTAATCTGCATGGGGTCATTCAAATATTACGTAAGCATATTTTCAGTAATTCTGTACCCCTCCCTCCCCCTAGTAAGGAAAAATAAGCAAATGCCACCCTCCGCCTTTTGCTTACGTAGGATTTTATGGCGTTTTAATATCAAAACTGTTTGCCATAAAAATAATAGATAGTGATAAATTTGCATTATTAATCTAGCGCATTTACATAAATAGACATGTAGGAGTTTTGGTATCGAATGAAAACAATATCGGTTTAACGTTTTGTTGCTTATTGCATTAAACAATTCATAGAATACAAAAGAGTATTTAATATACTATTATTTATAGCACTTGAACCACAACAACAACAAAAACAAATCAATAATAAATACAAAAGGGCTCTAACTTTTTTACGCAAAACTAAAAATTTTGACAAGGATCATAGGGATATTATGAGTTTAGCGTTGACATTTCTACTCAGGTGTCGAAGATCTTTGAATTTATATTTCTGCATTGTCTATTATTAGGTTTTCAGTGTAGTCACCGGTAAGAATGTTTCTCGTTTAAAGTCGTTGTTTACTCCAAATCTTTTTTCTGAAGTCGTTGAACATCCGCCGAACAAAATAATGGTCTTTTGCCTTTTGTAGTTAAACTATAGTTTCTTCATTGTCTAATGCTTACGTTAGAATTATCCTGACCCCATTCTCCCCCTTGTTAGCAAAAATAAGCAGACACTGGTTGCCTCCTCACTCCTTTACTGCTTACGTAATACTTGAACGCCCCCTATATTATCTACAAGTCACTTATTAAAATGTATATTATCTTTTCTCAGGCAACTGTAGTATTTATACTTTTATATGCTTAAACAAGACGAACAAATCAGTAAGAGTAATACTAGGGATTACTAAATGAGAAACAAGCTATACTTTTATTCCATAAATTTACTAGTAACTTCACATAATAATTAGTGGATTGTTAGTAAAATGTACTGAAAATTGTTAAAACATTAATAATAAACAGTAATAATATTTCTGTTCTCATTAATTTTGCGTAATAATGATATCATCTGAGTAGATATTAAGTAAATAACATTAACAAATGTTGCCGGCAATATTTGTACAACCGTAAACACAGTGTTATTTATTTAGATATCGATAGCTATAGAAGCTCATTTTTCGAAAGATTTTTTTTCGCTTTATCGTAAACTATTCTATATATAAATACAATGAAATTTCAATTAAGAACAAATTGGTACGGCTTTAAGAAAATAAATAAGAATTGTGAGAATTTTGTAATGTCGCAGGTCTTAAAATTTTTACATAGTCTTATTGAAAATAATAATAATAATAATAATAATAACAATAATAATAATCTAATAAAATGTTTGTTTAAAAAAAATCTCTGTAAAAAAAAGTAACCGCCCCGTCGTGTTTTTATTTTATTTTTTATTGAAGAGAGAGAAAATAGTTTAAACAAAAGATTTAAATATATTAGTATTTACTTCCTATTCATACAAGCTTCTCCTAATTTCAAATATATAACTTATACTTACAGTTATTTCAATTTAAAATAAACATGGTAATGTTTTGAAGGACAAGCAATTGCGTTTGTATAACTTTGAACCCTTCTTGGAAATTTGGAAAAATTATACCTCAAAATACGAAAAACCAATTTCAAGATTTCCCTCCCCCCCCCTTTTTTCCAAAAAAAAAATTAGAAAAGTAAAATTTTATCAAATTGTTTGTCACATTTCTTCTTACTCCGTCCCACCCCCTTGTCACAATTTCTTGAACCTGCCTCCCACTCTTATGTTTCTCTTATGCCTCCCACTCTTGGTTTTTCTACTTAGAAATAGTGTTGCGGTAGGAATATTTTTTCTAACCAGAGTAATCATTACTATTTCACGAAATATATTTAAATACTACTATTTAAATGCGGTAATTAGGTAACATTCATATGAGTTAGGCTATCGGCAAATTAATGAGGTCGATTCATTTAAGTGTGGAATTCGTTTAGTTTTTTACATTACCTTCTTAATCTGCATGGGGTCATTCAAATATTACGTAAGCATATTTTCAGTAATTCTGTACCCCTCCCTACCCCTAGTAAGGAAAAATAAGCAAATGCCACCCTCCCACTTTTTTATGGCGTTTTAATATCAAAACTGTTTGTCATAAAAATAATAGATAATGATAAATTTGCATTATTAATCTAGCGCATTTACATAAATAGACATGTAGGAGTTTTGGTATCGAATGAAAACAATATCGGTTTAACGTTTTGTTGCTTATTGCATTAAAATTGATGCAATTCATAGAATTACAATTCATAGAATACAAAATAGTATTTAATATACCATTATTTATAGCACTTGAATCACAACAACAACAAAAACAAATCAATAATAAATACTAAAGGGCTCTAACATTTTTTACGCAAAACTAAAAATTTTGACAAGGATCATATGGATATTATGAGTTCAGCGTTGACATTTCTACTCAGGTGTCTAAGATCTTTGAATCCTTATTTCTGCATTATCTATTATTAGGTTCTCAGTGTAGTCACAGGTAAGAATGTTTCTCGTTTAAAGTCGTTTTTTACTCCATATCTTTTTTCTGAAGTCGTTTAACATCCGCAGAACCAAATAATGGCCTTTTGCTTTTTTGTAGTTAAACTATAGTTTCTTCGTGGTCTAATGCTTACGTAAGAATTCTCGTGACCACATCCTCCCCCTTGTCAGCAAAAATAAGCAGACATTGAACCCTTCCTTACAACTTACGTTATACTTGAACGACCCCTATGTTATCTACTAGTCACTTGTTAAAATGGATATTGTCTTTTCTCAGGCAACTGCAGTATTTATACTTTTATAAGCTTAAACAAGACGAACAAATCAGTAAGAGTAATACTAGGGATTACTAAATCAGAAACACGCTATACTTTTATTCCATAAATTTACTACTAATTTCACATAATAATTAGTGGATTGTAAGTAAAATGTACTGAAAATTGTTAAAACATTAATAATAAGCAGTAATAATATTTCTGTTCCAATTAATTTTGCGTAATGATGATATCATCTGAGCAGATAGTAAGTAAACAACATTAACAAATGTTGCCGGCAACAGTAGTACAACCGTAAACACAGTGTTATTTATTTAGATTTCGATAGCTATAGAAGTTCATTTTTCGAAAGATTTTTTTTTCACTTTATCGTAAACTATTCTATATACAAATACAATGAACTTTCAATTAAGAACAAATTGGTACGGCTTTAATAAAATAAATAAGAATTGTGAGAATTTTGTAATGTCGCAGGTCTTAAAATTTTTACATAGTCTTATTGAAAATAATAATAATAACAATAATAATAACAATAATAATAATCTAATGAAATGTTTGTTTAAAAAAAAAAAAAAAAAAAAAAAAAAAAAAAAAAAAAAAAATGACGCCCCGTCGTGTTTTTATTTTATTTTATTTTTTATTGAAGAGGGAGAAAATAGTTTAAACAAAAGATTTAAATATATTAGTAATTTGCTTCCTATTCATACAAGCTTCTCCTAATTTCAAATATATAACTTATATTTTCAGGTATTTCAGTTTAAAATAAATATGGTAATCTTTTGAAGGACAAGCAATTGCGTTTGTATAACTTTGAACTCTTCCCGGAAATTTGGAAAAATTATATCTCAAAATAAGAAAAGGCGATTTCAAGATTTCCCTCCCCCCCCCCTTTTTTCCCCAAAGAAGTTAGAAAAGTAAAATTTCATCAAAATCTTTTGGTTCAGTGCAAGACTTCATTATTTGAAGGTAGGATAAAATATATCCCACCGCCCCTCAAAGTATTAAGGGAAGATACAACTGAGAGGCCACGCCTACTTATATTAATTCTACTCTAACATTTCATATATAGACCCCTTGCATTGACATCACAGCAACGACTGATACTCTAATCAGGTGCACATCTGGAGCCTAAACAGAACGTCATAGCTCCCCGTTTGCCGTTTACAGCATGTATAGTCTTTCTATTTTTTCTTATTCTTACAATTTTTTTTCTAAGTTCTTAAAAAATTGAAGCGTAAATCACCATGCTTACAAATGCAAAAACACCACATTTGCCTTAAGTTTGGGCGCCAGATGAAGAATATGACGTCACGTGCAAGGGGCCTATTCCTTCATTGTATATAATTAAATTTTACCCTAGTGTTTGGATCCACAAAACTTTACACAAGTTAGAAGTGTCTAAATTTTGTAACTCTCCGAAAAGTTGTACTTTTTAACAAAAAATCCCCATTCACTAATAAAATAATTGAGCGATTTCTACACAAAAATTTAAGGGGGGGGGGGTAAGAGCATCAATATAATATTACATATGTAGGAGATAGTTAAAAAAGTAATTAAAAAGAATTCTAAAAAAAGGAATTAAAAAAATTCTATTGTTTTCTGATGAAAAGTTTTAGTTACAGCCAAAAGAAAAAACTGTCTGCCATGAGCCTTGAGCCTAATCCAGTGAATACGCATTCCAAATTTCATCAAAATCGGTCAGTTAGTTTCTGAGGAAACGGGTCTTAAAGCTCGCACATTTCTCATATTTTTGCACCAAGTCTTGTCTCCTCTTAAAGGAACCCCCACCTCCCTCTAATTATAAATGGTTTAGTTATTATTCGATTCAAGACCGAATTTTCTATATCATAATAATATTGAGAGACACTCTACAACAAAAAGGTCAGAACTTATAAATAATTATTTTGCGCATAAGACGTCACTTTTATGATAAAACATTTAAAGCATATTAAAAATTGACGTGTTTCAATTCATTTTCATTGAGTCATATTCAGAATGTAAAGCATTCATTACATTCTGAGGGTGAATCAATGAAAATGAGTTGAAACGTGACAAATTTTTATTCATTTTAAATGTTTTATTTTTTTAAGTGACGTCTTAAAATAATTATTGATTAAATTTTCTTTGTACAGTATATATTATTATTATTATTATGATGCAGTTATTAATGGCATGCACATAGTTAATAATCATATACATTATAGTTACGAATATATATTACGTTATGCGTATACAGGGGTCGCAGCGTCCCTAAAATTCTCGCACTTTTATACCAGTATTTTAAATAAAAAATTTTCTTGTCAGATTCCTTTAATCCTTTAACGATCAAAGCATTTTCATTGCTAAGATGTCGAAATAAATGAGTGACACCGGTATTTAAGAAGAAATATATTTCTAAATTTGAAAACTTGATTTTTCACATACATAATAAAAGGGATATTTTTAGCTAAAAATGCTGGTGTCAGTGTTGCATAACGGAATTAAAATTTTGTGGTTTCGTGGCGAAACCAATGAACGTTAAAGGGTTAACATCTAACGGGACATTCTATATTAAATATTGCCATTTTATAATTGTGGTAGGAAAATGTGAAAATTTTAGGGACGCTGAGATCCCTACGTATATATTATAGTTATTAATCGTACACACATATAACTTAAATTAAATATTTAAAAAAAATCTTAATGTCAGACCAGAAAAAAGAAAAAGTAAAGTACACAGTGTGTAAGTATGTACTTTTAAAAATATATCTAACCAAGAATATTAAATAGCACAACATTATCTCTTATGTCTGATAAAATTTCCAATTAGAAATAAATGCAGACAAACATAAAACTGTATTCAAGTTCACTGATCAACAAACGCAAAACTTTCTGACTCATTTAAACATAAAAGCATAAAATTTTCAGGCCTGACTTACTAAAACGATTTGAATTTTTCTTTCTTTTTTTTTTTTTTTTTTAATTAATAGTTGTTTATTGGCTATTTCCATGAGTACTTGTAGTGTAAGTCACAGGCTACGATTTTTGGCTACCAGTATTTTAGTACAAAAAAATGTGATTTATTTTATCGGCACATTCGCATTAATTGAATAAGGCCAAGCAGACTTTCCGAAAATAACGATGGCAAACAAGCATAGCAATTATAAGGTAATGTGACTTACACTACAAAACCCATGGAACTAGCCTATTGAGTTACAAACAGTTTTGGTCACGTAAAAACAGGTTTTTTCCCCCTTTTTGTGCAGAAATCAGTTCGAAAACCCAAGTTTGACAGAATTTTCGGAATAATTATTTGCCTTTATCAATAAATAGTAAAGCCCCTTCAATTACATAGTTCTAAAATAACACTTGTTGAAATTTCATGTACTTCCGATCAAAAATGAATTAACCCTTTGCGGCGCAGTGGTTTAGTACATAAACCACTTAATTTTAATTCCCAAACGCCACATTCGCACCGGAATTTTGTTTAAAAAAATTACGGTTTATTGAATGCGTGAAATACAGCGTTTTCTTATTTACAAATAAAGTTGTTTTCAAATTCCGGTGTCAGCCATTAATTTCAAAACTTAAGGAATGAATTTGCCCTGCGCCGCAAAGGGTTAAAAAATATGCTATAAAGTTATTTCTTTGGATTAGAAAATAGTCTTAGTAAACATTTGTTAAAGGTTTTTTTTAATGGTGATGGTAAGAGATGATGGTTCAGATCAATATGTTTAAAACTTTCATTCATGATTTCAAAAAATTATCAAAAGTCTTTAATAAAACATCTGGCTAATGCTCTGTTTGGAATGACTCGGAAATCTTGCTGTGTTGCAATTTAGGTTATACGGAAAAAAAATATGATATTGTATTTAAACTTTCAAAATTTTGAAATCTACCTCCTTCACAAAGTTTCAAGAGAAATAAAATAAAAACGAAATCCTGTACATTGCCATAACTCCCAAAATATTCCTCTCTTGTGGGACCGCAAAAGTCTCATAGTAAATTTTATCATTATAAATTGCTGTAACCCGTTTATTAAATAAAACAAAAATTTTTAGTTAAATTTTTTTTATCGAAAAAATCAGAAGAGTTGGCAGTTATGGGTTATAGATTATGAAATATTTTCCAAAATTAAGGGTTGTCCACAAATGATATCGCACATTTTTTTCCATATTTTTGACTTCCCTCCTCCCACTTTGTCACAAAGCGTCACAATTGACTTTATCCCCTCTACCCCTATTGTCACTTGTCACGCTTTATTACTTAAACATATACTTGCAGTTCAGAAACAAAGTACAGTCGAGTCTCTCTATAACGAAACTCCATACATCGAATTTCTCTATATAACGAATTTTTAGTAAGAACGGTCCCCTTTTCGCATGATTACATTAAAATCAGTCTCTATATAGCGAAATATATATCTCCATATAACGAATTTTTTCATAAATTGGTCTTAATTTATTCAGTTTTAAAAAGCTTCGAAATCATATGAAATCAATTTTCCATCACTTATTTTTGATTTATCGTCAGTGCTGAGTTTTTTTTAAATATATATATATTACTTCTCTCTTTGTTCTTTAAATCCATCCCACCTCCCACACACCTTTCCAAATCCTCCTCAAAACAGAGTCAGTTGGATTGATACACACGTAAGAGAGGAATCAATGAGAGGCACATAAGAAAGGCCTTCAAATGGAGGAAAATGTTAACTACAATTTTTCATTCCTTGCTAAAATTTGATCATTTTTTGAGAACGTAACAATTTTAAAATCAAAGCACCAAAAATTACAGATTTCTTCGTCTGAAATGAATGCAAGTCTTCCTTATTTGATTTTCATTAAGCTTTCAATGTCTGTTCTCTTTTTTGAAACAACTTAAATAATTAAGAAATAAAATGTTAGGTTATTATTTACTTTTAAATATTTCAAATTCTTAATTCAAAAGATCAAAAATAACATTTGTTCAAATTTCACACATTAAATATGATTTTTAACATCATTCTCTATACATCGAATTTCTCCATATAACGAATTTTTTAATGGAACGGTGGATTTCGTTATATAGAGACTCGACTGTACTTTGTTTTAAATTACATCTGAAATTATATTTTTAAACTTTAACTATGTATTTTAATGACATTTGTGAGCTGAAAAATATAAATGATTCGTATTTTGTATAAAATAAGATTTACAAAAAAAAATAAAAAAATAAAACTTACAATAATAATAATAGTAATAATAATTAATATAGAATAGTTATAAAATATTAATATGAAAGAGCAATTAAAAACAGTAGTATTAGAATTTGAAATAGAATTTAACATTTGGCTTTAAATCTCATCTTTATGAATACAAAATATTTTAATTTTAAAATAACTTCATAATTTAATCTACACTGAATTTTAATGCTTTTATTTTAACCAAAATGTGTAATGTCACATTTCTTCTTACTCCCTCCCCTTCGTCACAATTTCTTGAACCTCCCACCCCCCTTCAAGTGTGACATAATTTATGGAAGGCCCCTTATTAGAATACTTTTGTGAAATTTCATTCTTTCACACAATGAAATGAGGTGCCCAAATAAACAATTTTAAAAACTCGGAACAAATAAAAATTTATTGGCAAATAATGCATAGAAATGTTTTTCGTGCTGCCCTGTATATGATTATAATGCTTTAGACATATTGTAAAGTGACTGTAACATCTAAATCAGTTGTAGATGTTATAAGATTCGTGCATATATATGAACTACCTACTTCCTAAATTTTCTGCATTTCACATTTTACTTTTTTCTATCTTCAATAAAAGAAAGTATTGTAATCGATATTTTTTTCGACTTCCGGTTTTCGACAGATTTACACGCTTTAGGGGTCAGAGATTCCAAAAAACATGTTTTTAGAAAATGTCTGTTCGTGTGTCTGAGTGTATGTCGCCATTCTACCATCAAAAAGTGTATGAAGTTATGCATAGAACTGAACCAAATTTTTTGTGAATGTTTTTGGTTGCGGCAAGCAGGCCCTCCTTCAGTTTTGAAATATTCCACCAGAAGGGGGCGCTGCAATCGCGATTTTTGTGCCATTTTCAATATTGTACCAACCAAAAATATATGAAGTTATGCATCGAATTTTACCAAATTTTTTGTGAAAGTGTATGATTATGGCTAGTTGGTCCTCCCTGAATTTGAAAATAATCGGCCGTAAGGGGGCGCTGCAATCGCGATTTTTGTGCCATTTTCAATATTGTACCGACCAAAAGTATATGAAGTTATGCATCGAATTGAACCAATTTTTTTGTGAAAGTGTATGATTATGGCTAGTTGGTCCCCCCTGAATTTGAAAATAATCGGCCGTAAAGGGGCGCTGCAATCGCTATTTTTGTGCCATTTTCAATATTGTACCGACCAAAAGTATATGAAGTTATGCATCGAAATGAACCAAATTTTTTGTGTTTATGTATGACTATGGCTAGTTGGTCCTTCCTGAATTTGAAAAAAATCTGTTGGAAGGGGGCACTGCAATCGCGATTTTTGTGCCATTTTCAATATTGTACCGACCAAAAATATATGAATTTATGTATCGAATTGAACGAAATTTTTTGTGTAAGTGTATGGCTATGGCTAGTTGGATCGCCCTGAATCTGAAAAAAAATTCCCCGAAAGGGGGCGCTGCAATAGCGAATTTTATGCCATTTTTAATATTGCACCGCATAAAAGTGTATGAAGTTAGTTCTAGAACTAAACTAATTTTTTGTATATGATTATTTTTTGGTAAGGCAAGTAGGTCCTCCCTGAATTTGAAAAAAATTCGTTTTTACTCCGAATAATTGATTGAAGCAGAAATTTAAGATGAAAATCAAAGTTGGTATGGTATTTAATTAAAATTATTCAAGCATGAAAGCGAGTAACTATTTCTATAAGTATTATAATGTATGTAAGCATGAGATAGAAGAAAGTTTTGGGATTGGCACATCGAACTAACTTCTTGAATAGCACGGAGAACTCCTTCATAGCGTTCTTCCGTATTTTTAAACATACATGGTGAAACCAGACGTGATGTACAAGCAAATAGCACAACAAAAGTTTATTTTGCTTTTTCTACTTAAAAATAGTGGTGTGAAAAGAATACTTTTTCCTAATCATAGTAATCATTAGTATTTCACGAAATATTTTTATATACTACTGTTTAAATGTGCAGATTAGGTAACATTCATATCAGTTAGGCAATGGGCAAATTAATGAGGTCGATTTATTTAAGTATGGAAATTGTTTCATTTTTTAAATTACCTTCTTAATTTGCTTGGATCCATTAAAGTAATACGTAAGCATATTTTTAGTAATTCTGTACTCCCCTCTCCCTCTTGTAAGGAAAAGTAAGCAAATGCTACCCCTCCCCCTTTGTTTACTTAGGATTTTATGCCATTCTAATATCAAAACTGTTTGCCATAAAAAATATAGTTTGTGATAAATTTGCATTATTAATCTAGTGCATTTACATAAATAGACATACTGGAGTTTTGGTACCGAAGGAAAACAAAATCGGTTTAATGTATTGTTGCTTATTGCATTAAACAATTCATAAAATATAAAATATTATTTAATATATTATTATTTATAGCTCTTGAATCACAACAGCAAAACAACAACCTTCGAGAAATACAACAGATCTAACTTTTTTAGGCATATAACTAAAAATTTTGACAGAAATCATAGGGATATTATGTGTTCAGCGTTCCCATTTCTACTCTGATGTCAAAGATGTTTGAATCCATGTTTCTGCATTGTCTATTATTACGTTTTCAATGTAGTTGCCGGCTAAAATAATACTCGTTTGCAGTCCTTGTTTACTTCACATCTTTTTTCTCAAGTTCTTTAACATCCACAGAACCATATAATGGTCTTTTGCTTTTTGTAGTTAAACTGTAGTTTTTACGTTGTTTAATGCTTACGCTCGAATTCTTAGGACCCTGATGCATATCACATCATAATATCTAAGATTGCAGGCTAAAGTCGTTCGAATAAAGTCTACATTGTCGAATACAGTTCGTATTGAAATGTTAGTTCAAATATTAAATTCTAAAGCGCAGTGAATCTTACTTAAATCAATTAAATGAACTTCAGATTAAAAAACACTATTTACATTTATTATTTACAAAAAGGCATATTAATTATTACTCTCATTGAGAGTTCAATTATTACCGAACAACTCGGTTCCAAACAACATTCTACTACTGAGAACAAAAATCGTCTGACAAAATAAAAACAAAAGGTTCGTTGCCAACAGCAACGAACAGTAACAAAAATTGGTTTTCGAAACCAAGGAGGCATTCGCAACACACTGCCCCCGGCTGAACATTTAGTTCAGCATCTAAATTAAACACTTTAATAAATATAAGAATACACTTACATACTTTACATAAGTTTCGGATAACATCCGTAAATACAGGTACAAAGAAAGATAATAAGAAATCTTCTATATAAGAAAAGAAAAGAAAACATGTAAAATAAATGCAAATTAAACAATAATAAAGGTAAATAATATCAACAAAGAAATGTAAAAGTTTTAGAGTTTATAGAGTCTATTAGTCATTCAAGTACAATTCAAGATTATATAAAAGCTGCACAGGTCGTTTAAGATCGCCATGTGCAGTCTGTAAAACACATGATCTTATTTTCGAATCACGACCATATATAAGTTCTTTAACGCGTCCACATTTCCACATGTGTTTCGGAAGTTTTTCATCATGAATTAAAACGATATCATTAACTTTGAACTGGGGTGATGAGTTTACATTTTTAACTTGGAAAGCAGATTTAAGTTCTAAGAGATATTTTTCTCTTCGCCTTTTCCAAAAGTGGTCAGTAATTTGTCGCTTGTATTTGAATTTTTTCGTCAATAGAATTTTGTTTGATTTCTCTTGAGTACAGATCGGAAATCCATAAGAAGGTAAAGACCTCAATCGTTTAGCAATCAAAGAATTACAGGCTGATAACTCCTTTATTTGTTTTTCATTGTTCTTGATGAGTTCATCAACAACCGTAATTAATCTCTTCTTTAAAGTCTTCTTTTGTTCAGTTCGTGTCTCAATATCAGCATTATTAAAACTTTTGTTTCTTGCTTCTGAAGACTGGTACTGTTTATTTAACGTCTGAAAATTATATTCTAATAATCTAATTTCCTTTCCTTTCTTCGTTTTCGTTTCTTTTAAATTTGTAACGTCAGTTTCAGTTTCTTCACGGGGCTGGGTGTATATGGAAACTTTAGTTTCAGCATATTCTTTCAATGACTTCACATTTCTAAGTTCTACCTCAATCTCTGAAATAATCATCTTCCTTTCATCAATTTTTCTGTCCTTTTCCTTAGTGACAGTTGACGTACTGAATTCAAAATTTCTTACCTCTTCGGCCAGTCTTCTCTTTTTTCCCTCAAATGACTTGATCTCTTCTTCATGATGGGGTATGTCAGTAAATTTTTCAACATTTTTCTTATCTTCTGATTCTGTCTTTAACTGATAAATTTTGGAAATACATCTACTATGCTCACTTCTTAATTCTTCTTCTTGTTTCTGCGTTCGTGATATAGAATTTTTCAAATCATCGCTTTCCTTCTCAGTAGAACTTAATTTCTCAACCAGTTCCACTAATGTTGATTTCAATAAGTCAGTATCATTGTCTGTAACTTTAATTTGAGTATAAGATGCATTTTTCGAGATTTTCAATTTATGTGGACTTTCACTAAATGATGTCTTAAAATTATTAACAGATCTTTGATAAGAAGTTAAACAGAATGCGATATTAGTAGATCTAATTCCACTATCTGATTCTAGACCAATAGTTGACCGAAGGAAACTACATACGGAGTAGAGCTTGATTTCAACACTTCGTTTAGCTCCGTCTAATTTTACGACTCGTGATTCCAAAGCCAGAACTTTGTCTTCTTCAAGGTTTAAATTAGATCTCAGTCTTTGAATTTCTTTCGTTGCATCCATCATTGATCTTTCTAAACTCAAACTATATTCAGAATGCGTCTGTTCATTGGATAAGGATTCTTGAAGTGATGACTGGTCCGGTTCTAGCTGTAGTTTTAATTTACGCTCCATGTCAGATAATTTTTGCTTCGTAGGCATCAGTTCTTTTCTCAAAGCTTCAGTAGATGCACCAGATTCTATAAGTTTTTTCTTTAATGATACAGTTTCTTCTCTCAATTCATTATCTTTATCTTCATATTTACTGCGAAGTGCAATTAATTCTGTAATTTTCTGTTCATTTATTTTAATTTCACTTTCCACTAAGTTTAATTTCTTCTTCAAATCGCATACTTCTCTTTTCAATTCTTGACAATTCTTTTCAGTTTCTTTTGAATAATTTTTAAATTCCAGAATTGAAGATTGATTTTTATTATTCAAGTTTTCAAGAGCATTCATCTTATGATTTGCTTCATCAATCAGAGTTTTCAGCTTAACATTTTCTTCTTGAGTAACTTTCAAAATTTCAATACTCATTGTACTAATTTCATCTTTAAGTTTTCTTACATTCATCCCAACATCTTTGAGAATTTCAGAAGCTGTTGCTGATAAATAATAAACTTCATTATCTAGCTCTGATCCTGAAATTAGATCGTCAACATATAGGGAATTGTCTAGCGTATTTACAACACTTGGATGTTGATCGCGATATTCTTTAATATGATATTTAATTGAGGCAGCCAAAATAAATGGTGAGCATGATACGCCAAATGGTGCACATGTAAATCTTAAAAAAATCTGGAAAAAGTTATTTGCGTCATTATTGAACCAAGGAAATTTAAGGAAATCTCGGCCTTCTTCTGCTACGGAAATTTGTAAAAAGGCCCTTTTGATATTTGGAAAAAATGCAGTGTTGAATTTTCTGAAATTAATAAATTCTAATAAATTTGGATTCAAATTAGGGCAACTGTACAAATAATCATTTAATGATTTGTTGTTTTCTTTTGAAGTAGTATCAAATACCATTCTAACTTTAGTTGTGGATTTATCTTTTCGCAAGACAGGGCGGTGTGGCATGAAATATCCACTATTTACAGTTTTATTGGGGGATTCTTCTACTATGTTATTTGATTCCTGTTCAATTACAATTTCTTTATATTTCTGCAATAATTCTTTATTTTTGTGTAATTTTCTATTCAAGTTAAAAAATCTATTTCTAGCATTATTATAATTGCTACCAAAATCGCTTTTATCACCTTTCCATAACAATTTAGTTTCATAACGGTGATCAAAGAAATGTAAATTGTCTTCAAATTTTTTAATTAATTCTTTATCTAACTCTGAAATGTTTTCTTCTGTATTAATTTCTAAAGCTTCTAACTCCCACAATGATTTTAAATCATTTTCAATAGGTTTCATAACCTGAGTCGATAAGACACCAGCTTGATTACTATCGCTATTTTTGTTTGAGTCAATTGTCCCACAAAGTGAATGTCCAAATAAATTTTCACACACGAATAAGGATTTATTTATTGGATATATTCTACCGTTAATCTGATATATATAATCTGCACCTAATAAAATTTCGACATTACGATTATCAAAATCTTCCCATCTGTCAAGACGAAATTTAGAAAGTTTTCTCTTTATATTGATTGGAAGGAGAGGAATTTGTATCAAAGAATTCGTGATAATTGGAGTGACTAAAGCTTCCACAACTATACTACGTTTTTTGTCTTTCAAATGAGTTAGTTTCAACTGAATGACATCATAACATCGTTCTTCAGACTTTTTCGAACCAAAAGTATATACAGTTAAATTTTCATTTCTAATGATTTCAAGTTTTAGTTTAGAAACTAAATTTTCTGTAACAAAGGTACGATGACTAGCAGAGTCAAACAAACAAAGTGCGATTTCGGAATTTTCACCTGCTTCTACCTTTACATGATCAGTTTGCAATATAACTTCCTTATTTGGCTTATTTATATTACTATTACAGTGGGATACTGAGGATACAATGCTACTTTTCTGCTCTGATGTTTCTGGTTTTTTATTTTGAGAATTGCAAAGTATTGTATTATGAAATGTTTTGCCACAAATTTTATAATTTTCATTTGAAAACTTACAAAAGCTGGAAATGTGAAATTTTCTAAAGCACTTAAAACATCTTCCCTCCCTTTTCAACTTTTCTCGCATTTCTGGAACGGTCAGCGACTTGCAATTTTCAGTATTATGATCACTTTTATTGCAAAAAATGCAGTTATTCTTAACATTTGTTGTTAATGCTGAGGTTGTTGGAACGCTTCTTTTATAAGTGTTAAATTTTTTCTTATTAGGCTCATATTTATCTTCATGAATTGTTTTTTCAAAACCATTCAATTGTATAGTGGCTTCACGAGATTCGATTTCTTCTTTTAAAAAATTTATTAATTCAGTTACATCCCAATCGGTACATTTAGTGCGCTTTCTATTAAATTACAGAGCAATATCAGATGGAATAATTTTAAGAATAATAGGACATAATAAATGTCCATATGAACCTGATGCTACACCTAACGAATTCAGATTTCTTATTTGAATTTTGCACTCGTCATATAGTTCTCTAAGAGCTTTAATGTTACTTGAATTTCTCACAGGTTTTAAATTAAGTAATTTTTGTCATGTGACTGTTAATTACAAGGTCGTTACGACCAAAACGACTTGTCAATATCTCTATAGCATGAACATAATTTTCTTCGGTCAGCGAAAATCCTGCAATGGAATTCGCAGCACTTCCGCCTAAAAGTGACTTTAAACAGGAAAATTTATCAATTGGAGTTAAATGCTCATTGTTATCAATTGAGTTCGAAAATTGACTCCAAAATTCAAGCCATAAAGATGGATCACCATAAAACTTAGATATGTTAAGTTTTGGTAGTTTAACTATATTTTGATTCAAAGTTTTTTGACTTTATAATAGAGAACTATTCTTACTACTACTATCACTTTCATTATCTGAAGCATCTTGCTTAGTTTCAGAAGTAACTGTATTATCATTTATAAATTTGGAAATTTTAAATTTCCATTCAATTATATTTTCATTATATGTTTCGGACTTTTCAATTTCCTTTTCAAATTCAGCATCAGGAACCAATGGTTCTATCTCAGAATTTAACGATTTTAACGTTTTCAATTTATCATTTAACTGCTGCATTAAAATATTTAACTGCGTTTTCTTATTTTCGATTTCTAAAGTTTGTGTATCATCTAATAAATCTTTAACCTTATCAAATATTTTCGTAACTTGAGTACGAATAACTGCTCTTTTTTTCTTTAGCAGTTCAAGATCCATAGCAAATTTAATGTATTTTATTCAAATAATAAATAATTCAATTTATTTCAAATAATTAAATTTGAGGTACTTACCTCATTCTTTCGTTTATCAGATCATTCAGACATCAAGTGTTTCATCATATATCCTGTCGCGTTGACGCAAAAAATGATGCATATCACATCTTAATATCTAAGATTGCAGGCAAATTCGTTCGAATAAAGTCTACATTGTCCAATACAGTTCGTATTGAAATGTTAGTTCAAATATTAAATTCTAAAGCGCAGTGAATCTTACTTAAATCAATTAAATGAACTTCAGATTAAAAAAGACTATTTACATTTATTATTTACAAAAGGCATATTAATTATTACTCTCATTGAGAGTTCAATTATTACCGAACAACTCGGTTCCAAACAACATTCTACTACTGAGAACAAAAATCGTCTGACAAAATAAAAACAAAAGGTTCGTTGCCAACAGCAACGAACAGTAACAAAAATTGGTTTTCGAAACCAAGGAGGCATTCGCAACAGACCCCATCCTCCCCCTTCTTTGGAAAAAAAAGCAGACATTGGATGCCTCCCCCCTCCCTTACGGCTTACGTAATATTAAATGACCCCTATATTATGTACTAGTCACTTGTTAAAATGGATATTAACTTTTCTCAGGCAACTGCAGTATTTATATTTTTATATGCTTAAACAAGACGAACAAATCAGTAACAGTAACACTAGGGATTACTGAATGAAAAATACGCTATACTTTTATTCCGTATATTTAACAGTAACTTAACATAATAATCAGCGGATTGTAAGTAAAATGTTCTGAAAATTGTTGAAACATAATACTCCCTCTTTCCCAATTTGTTGTGACATCTAGGTTGAAAATTTTGACCCAAATTAATTGACCCGACATTTCAAGTAGGCGGAGTCATAAATAACTTCTGATGCAGATTAGTAGATCAACCCCAATAAAATTATACTAGAATGAATATAACGGAGTATACTAGGGTCAGAAGCAATGTTAAGTGGAATTTAAAGTAAAAGCAAACGAAATAATAATTTAGAAAGTTCTCTGGAGAAAGAAATGAATAATATTGAACGCAACGCTGTACTGGTTTGTTTGAAACGATATTTAAAAAATTGTGAACTAGCCGTAATGCCATAAATGCTACAGCTATTAAATTCAATGTGCATCATAATGCTTATCATCCTATCCCGTTTGCAGAAGCAGGCTAAAACGTCAGACCATAACAGATGAGGAAATTTACAATGTGAATTTACAAAAAAATTTAAATGCGGACGAAAAAAATAGCCACTGAGCAAAAAATCAAAGATGTCCCAATAAAACGAAAACAATGTAAGCTGCAAAGATTTTCATATCTTGTTATGATTCGTAAATCTATATTACACAAGATTTTCAAGGCGGAAAAAAAAAAAAAATTCGGAGAGTATTTTATCCATCTATTTCTATCCAAGTACAGTATAATAGGAAAAAAAAATAAGCTCGACAGAATTCGATTTTGTTTGCAGCATGTTTATGCTAAAAGATATTTTTCAGAAATGTTGGAATAAAATGTTCTTAAATGAGTTCACGGTTGTTTGGCTTAAAGATAGTTTTATGTGATGACTGCTAAAAAAGTATTTAAAAATTGGTGAGTGGCTTAACAGCGTGTGAACCGGGATTTTTAAAATTAATTAATTATTAATTATTTATGGAATGACGGAGAAAATGCTAGGTACGTAAATATTGTTGTTTGATAGTATAGCTCTCTAAAAAATGTTCAAACAAAATCATAAAGTCATAAATATCAGTAATCAGTAAAAAGTATTCAAATGTCGCAACTAATTTGGGATAGAGGGAGTAATATTTATGTTACAATTAATTTTATCTAATTATCATATCATATCAGCAAATAGTAAGTAAATAACATTAACAAATGTTGAAACATAAGGTTATTTATTTAGATTTAAATATCTATAGAAATTCATTTTACGAAAGATTTTTTTTTCACTCTATCGTGAACTATTCTATATACAAATACAATGAAATTTGAAGAACAATTCATGATACAATTTTTGAAAAATAAATAAGAATTGTGAGATTTATAAATTCTGTAAGAACCCAGTTTGCGTTTTTACATAGGGTGTTCTTAAATCAAAAAGGGCAAATTTGTGACACATGGTTTAATTCATTTTTGTTCGAAAATCCATTAAAATAGCAGGTGTTATTATTATGAAACTGTTTAATTGCACTCAATTTTCTGTTTTTAAAAAAACACTATTTTTAAAAACATTAGATTTTTCATAACAAGCCTTGAAATTTGATACTTATGAGCACCTTTCCCGACGAAAGCAGATAAACCTGTCGAAAAGCAGGGGAAAAACGGGTGATCACGTAATCGAAATAGCTTAGAACTGGATTGGTAATTTAAGTATCATAAAATGAACAAATATGTTCGATTTGAAATCGCTTTCTTTGTCAGGCATTCCATTTTTATATCTTTCCGTTAAAAAATTAATTTGTAAATGTGTCAAAACGTTTTGCGCTTGTTGAGCGGAACGTTTAAAAATACCCTTAAAAAAGAAAAAAAAACTTTTAATCTAATAAAATATTTGTGTTTCTTGTAAAGAAATAGAAAGAAAATAGTTCAATCAAAAGATTTAAAAAGGTTAATATTTGTTCCGAAGAAATTAATACATTTAATTCTTCCTATTCATACAAAGTCCTCCTATTTTCAAATAATACTAGCGGACCCGACAGACGTTGTCCTTCCTGGCACCGACTCCAGAAAATCAAATAAATGTACTTAAATATAGTAATACGCACGATAAACACTACGCTCTTAATTTAATTTCTTATTGCAATTATGTAAGAAAATTATTTTTCACTTCTGAAGTCAGTTAATCAAAATTATAATACAGGCTATATTAGTGTAAAGCATACACGTTTGACAGGAGCGGGATTCGAACACGCGATCTCTTTTTTCGAGAAGCAGAGCTTACATCTGGCCCCTTAGACCGCTCGGGCATTCCGTCCGCACTCTATTCATCGACCTTATTCAACACTTTTAATTAGCGAAAAATCACTTACTATTAGTTTTTGCCTAGTTACTAAAAAAGTACTGAATCAATTTCGATGAAATGTGAATCTAAACCATTCTCGAATCCACTGGAACATACACACAAAATTTCATTAAAATCGGTCCAGTCGTTTAAGAGGAGTTCAATTACATACACACGTACAGAAGATTTTTTATATAAAGATAAGCATTGAAAATTTCAGGTTTTTGCGCCGAAGACATCGAAAAATTAGGAAAATGTGAATTATCTCACGAACTACTGGATTTAAACGAATTTGCTTAGTACCGTTTGATTCAGCATGAAAAAATGCACTAAAATATGTTATCAGTTGAAAAATAACTACAAAAGCCGATTTTTATGGAATTTTTTTAAAGTTCGTTCTTTTTTCTACTCATCTTAGGGGTGGAATTTTCGAAAATCCATTTTTAGCGGCACTCGATGTTATAAGAAGTATTTTTACCTAAATTTTCAAGATTTTTGGTTCGGTAGATTTTTTGTGCTGTGATTAATACGAAATTCTGACTTTCTGTAATATATATAGCACTTTTAATTAGTGAAAAATCACTAACTATTAGTTTTTGCCTAATTACTAAAAAAGTACTGAATCAATTTCGACGAAATGTGAATCTAAACCATTCTCGAATCTACTGGAACGCACACACAAAATTTCATCAAAATCGGTCCAGTCGTTTAGGAGGAGTTCAATTACATACACACGCACAGAAGATTTTTATATATAAAGATTTACAGATATTTCAGTTTAGAATAAGTAAGGTAACCCATAGGTTCCCAACGGAAGCGGTACCGCCCCCCAGTGGGCGCTGGAGCCTTCCAGGGGGGCGGTAGCGAGTCGAGAGAAAAATGGGGGGGGGGGGCGTTAGAACAGTCAAGGTGGGCGGTCTTAGCGTACCTACCTATTTAGGAATTAATGTAATAAAAATAGTTGATCAGCTGCATTGTCCGGTCCGTGACAAAAACCTTAACTACATATTTAAAAGGAAATCTATAAATAAAAACATAGATCTGAGGTGGGGGGGGGGAAGAGTTGAATTTATTTTACTAATGTCAAAAAAACACCGTGGAATATGTAGAAGGGCTAAAATCGCGAAGAACAAAATTTTATTGCATCAGGCTATAACCCTTGTAGCTTCAATTCTTTCATGAATGTCATGATATCCCAGTAGAACACGAAAAATCGCTATGACTCGCATTAAAAATCATTATGAATTTAAGAATTATGGAGTACAAAATTCGCAATAATTGGCTGGCTAAATGTTTTAAACAGAATTATTTGTTTATTAACCTGTATTTTGAAAAATTTGAAAGTATGACGACACATACCTGAACAGAGATTTTTGAACGAACCCATGATTTGAATATGTTCAAGAAATTAGTTTATTCTCAGTGAAAATCATAAAAACCATTATATCTATAAATTTGTTGAAAAACAAATTTATTTAAACTTAAAAAGGGAAAAAAAAATTATGTTTCAGAATATCTTATCGGAGAAGAAATGTCAGCAGTACAGTATTGAGAAATGGATCTAGGCACTCTCCTACAAACCAATCGTTACCTATGAGCTTAATTTGTTAAAGGATAATTGGAAATGAAGCCATGAAGCCTTCTAGGCTAGTTAGAGCATTTGAATGAATGCGTGCTGATAGAAAAGTCAAACATATGTCCTATTTTTACTTTCTTCTTACAAAAAAGTATCGGATTCGGGAAAATTTTCGAATTCCAGTTTACGACGCATTTACACATTTTAGGGGTCAGAGGTTCCAAAAATCGTGTTTTTAAAAATATCTGTCTATAAGTCTGCGGTTATGTGAATCTGTGATTCTCTCTGTCTGTTTGTATCTGACATAAATTTTGTGGGCGCTCTATTCTCAACAACTAATGCACGGAATTAAAAAAAAAATTTATTCAAGTAGTCCCTGATATACAGGGTTGTTATAATTAAAGTTCGCCTATTCAGAAGGCTCTAGAGCCGGTTCTATCAGGGCCTGATTACTAACGGGGCACTCTCCCACCAGGAAAAAGAAATAAAGAATTTTTCCTTATTCATGACAGTAATCTTGTATGAAAAGGGCGTTTAAAGAAGACGAAAATTTCTGTAAATTTTTTCTGGTGAGAGAGTGCCCCGTTAGTAATCAGGCTCTGGGTTCTATGGCTCCAAACAAATCAAAATTTCACTAGTACGTAGTTAAAGACATGCGCTCTGCGAAAATGAAAAAAAAATAGTTAGAATTTTTGCCAGTAGGTGGCGCTGCGCCAATATTTAAGCCAATATTTGCGGATTCCTTTATTTTCTGGGGATTTTTGAAAGATTCTGTATCTAAAGACAGATGTCAGACAATCTCTGATCTAAAAGACAGTATTAGACTTCGCATTCGCTCAATCTTACAGGACAGTTTACGCAATGCTGTAGAAAGCACAATTCTGAGAATGGAATGCATTATTAAAAATGGCAGAAGATTCATTGAGCGTGCATCATGTTATTCTTCGTCATTTCCTTACTGCTGAGCGACATGTTTTATTTTTGTCGATGCAGTTTACATCACATGAAATGATATTCATTTTTCTTTATTGTTTGGAGTCATAGGTCAGCCTCTAGAGCTGTCTGATTAGGTGAACTTAATTATAACAATTCGCAGTTCGTCGAAGTTTGTTGAAACTTTTAAATTTGTATGTTTCGTCTGGATTGACTGATATTGATATAATGAATCTGCAAACATCTCTTTAAATATTGGCGCAGCGCCACCTAGTGACAAAAAAATTGACTAATTTTTTTTCGATTTTCGCAGAGCGCATCTCTTTAACTACGTACTAGTGAAATTTTGTTTCGTTTGGAGCAATAGAACCGGCTCCAGAGCCTTCTGAATAGGCGAACTTTAATTATAACAACCCTGTATTTTGAAGCTGGTTAGTTCTTGGTGTAAATCGGTAAACAGGTGACACTGCTATATGCTGCCTTTTTCGCCGATTCCGCAACAGATTTTTCTCAAGAACTTCTGCACAGATTTTCACCAAACTTCAGATTCTATTAGTCCTTAACATGAATAGATGCTGTTTACATTTGTTAAAAATTTCTCAACAGGTTCTGCTGTTATGCTGCCTATTTCACGATTTCTGCAACAGCTCTATCTCAAGAACTAACGCACGGGATTTCACCAAATTTCAGATTTGGTTAGTTTCTGATATAGATATTTATGCATGAATATATCAAGTTTGTTTTTAGATCCGTTCGCAAATGCAGATACAGCAGTATCATCATATTTGGAGAAGGAAATCGTGGAACTCACAACAAATGAGAAATAAAAATGAAATTCAGAAATGGATACCAAGAGTTTTAATTTCAATTGCCATCAAAAAGCTCTCTAACCTACATTGTGAGTGAGAGTCAGGGCCTGATTACTAACGGAGCACTCTCCCACCAGGAAAAAGAAAAAAAGAATTTTTCCTTATTCATGACAGTAATCTTGTATGAAAAGGGCGTTTAAAGAAGACGAAAATTTCTATAAATTTTTTCTGGTGAGAGAGTGCCCCGTTAGTAATCAGGCTCTGGTGAGAGTACATACAATTTTAATTGTTTTTCCTTCATCAGATGTGGCTGAGAGTGGGTTCCGTGCAGTAGCTAATTTACTGTCTAAGAAAAGGAACAGACATCTTTGAACCTGACAACTTGCGACTGATGTTAAAAGATTGGAATCCGATGTGCTTTGTTAAAACTCCATCAGGCTCAACCATTTATTGGGTTTTTATTTTATTTTATTTTTTATTTTTTTTCAATTTTTAATAAACAATTTTTTGCTACATTTGATAATAGTTTTAATTAACTTCTACTTTTGATTCTTAATAGATAGACAGACTGATAAAATAACATTTTGTATAATTAACTATTATAGAAGAGGGGGGGGGGTGGCTTTTTTTTCTCTTTTAAAGGGGGCGGTGGTCTAGAAAAGGTTGGGAACCTATGAGGTAACCCATTGAAGGAAAAGCAAATTTTCTAATGCAAATCCACAGACTTCTCATATAAGTAGACGCCACATTCCATTGTTCTCTCGGAAAGGTTTCGAATCCAACATTTTTGGCTTTCATAGCCAAAAGGATGCCGTTTTTTGGCGGTGATCACTTTATTTGCAACTTTCAGTTTTCATTCTCGCAGTAAAATAAATGTAAACATAGAAGCGAATCTACAAGCAGTTGTTTCTCTATTTGTCATTTTGGAAGCTAAAATAATAAGTTCTTAAAAAAACTGTTAAAAGGTAAATTAAAGAGAAAAGTAGAAGTGCGGTCAACTCAAGACAAATATAAGAGTGTGAGTTTCGGCGGGAATGCGTTGAAAAAATTCCGAAGAGATTTTGGCGGGAGAAAAACCGGTTTGGCGTGCTAAATCGGCCCTGGGTCACGTGACGGTAGTCAAAGATCCCAGCGTCAAGAAAAGGTTGCCAACGTGGAGTCTAGTTGTGAGAAATCTATGTGCAAATCTTCATTTACACAGTGTTGAATCCAGGCAGTGGCCCGGGGGGACATTCCACCCGGAAAGTTTGAGATTTTGGGTTTTCAATGGTGAAAAAGTACAATTTCCCCCCAGAACTCCATAAGTCACAAAAGTTCCTCCCGGAGATAAGTGTCTGAATTCAGCGCTGCATTAATCCCTTGCGGGTGAGCGACATATATACGTGCTGCAAAATAGATTAAATAAGAAATCTCCTTAGAAACCTTTTTTATACCTACCAGTAAAATCTGCCCTTTTAAGTTAGAGCATTTTCTCGATCTAATGTTGAACAGATTTTTGTTTCTAAAAATCAGAGACAAAACATTAAAAATTTCATTAAAAAACTACCCACGCGAAGGGATTAATCGTAGGTGGGATGAAATATATCCAACCGCCCCTCAAGGTGTTGAGGATTGACACAAGTGGGAGGCCACGCCTACTTATATTAATTTTACTCAAACATTTTCTAGTCATTCATTGCATATAATTAAATTTTGTCCAAGTGTTTAGATCCACAAAACTTTACACAAGTTAGAAGTGTCTAAATTTTTTAATTCTACGAAAAATTGCATTTTTCAGCTAAAAAGCTCATTAAATCCTAAAATACTTGAGCCATTTCTATAGAAAATTTTTGGGGGATTAGAGTATCAACATAATATTATATTTAGGAGATAGTTAAACAAAAATAATTTAAAAAGAATTATCGAAGTTTTTAATAAAACATCTCGCTATTGCTCTGTTTGGAATGACTCAGAAATTTTGCTATGTTGCACTTTATGTTACACGGGGGAAAAATGATATAAAACTCTGCCTTTTCAGAAAGTTTCAAGGGAAGTAAAATAAAAACGAAACCTTGTACATTGGTTATCATAACTTCCAAAATATTCCGCTCTTTTGGTACAGCAAAAAATTTAAAGTATATTTTATCATTACAAATTGCTGAAACCCGATGATTAAATAAAACAAAAGCTTTTAGTTAAATTTTTTAATCCAAAAAATCGAAAGAGTTTGCGGTTATGGGTTATATAGTATGAAACATTTTCCAAAATTAGGGGGCGTCCACAAATGATGTCACACGTTTTCCCCATATTTTTGACTCCCCCCCCCCAATTTGTCACAAAGTGCCACACTTTGCTTTACCCCCTGCCCCCCTCTTGTCACATGTCACGCTATATTACGTTATCATATACTTGCTGTTCAGAAATAAAGTACCGGGTGATCCAAAAGTCAGGACGAACTTTAAAAATGAATAACTCGAAAACGAATCAAGATACAAAGATACGGTTTGCACCAAATGGATGGAAAAGAAACCGGATTTTGTGTGACAACAAAAAAATATTGTTCTATTGGCGACCAACGGCATCACTAGCAGCATTGAAAGATGCCATCCGCCAAAACGTGTGTGCCATAAAGCAAGAAATGCTACTAAATGCTGTGAACGGTGTAGTGCCTAGTCTCACAGCTGCACTTATGAATGAGGGACAGCACATTGAACATTTTCTGTTGTACTAATTAACTGTAACTAAGCTGACTTGGAAATTGTCAACATTCCCACATAGCATGCATGGTCACAGTGACGTCACAGTGACGTCACTATGAGTCACTGTGGTCACGTCACATCTGTGACCAAAATGCCACCGCTCAGTGACGTCACATTGTGACTGAAATGTGACGTCACACCTGTGACCAAAATGCCACCCCTCAGTGACGTCACATTGTGACTGAGATGTGACGTCATATCTGTGACCAAAATGCCACCCCTCAGTGACGTCACATTGTGACTGAAATGTGACCTTCTTAGAAAATTAAAAAATATATACAAAAATTCTTCAAAAGATCCCTCGTAGCCAGTGTTGCCAGATGGGCTACTTTTTTTAAATTCAAATTCTTGATTCATACCACTCTTTTGAAACAGTAAAATGCGCCATATTTAATGACTTACTAATCACAGAGTAAAGAAGGGGAATTTTACTGTTTCAAAAATGTAGTGCCAGTTATGAAATCTGAATTGAAAAAAAGTAGCCCACTGGCAACACTGCTCGTAGCATGCATGGTCACAATGACGTCACTGCGAGTCACTGTGGTCACATCCGTGACCAAATTACCACCACTCAGTGACGTCACATTGTGACTCAGATGTGACTTTCTTAGAAAACTTTAGAAAATTACAAAAATTCTTCAAACCATGTTATTTACTGGTAAAAAAACGTGTTTTCTGGCATTTCAGAAGAATATTGTGCAATCGCTGTTATGCCACACGTTACATGCAGTGCATGTAACGCGTACGTCATATCACATATGTGAGATAAACCTCCCATCATATGAAACTAAGCACCCAGCAATGAACCTATCAGTGAAACTTCCATTTAAGGAAATTTCTCGTTACACTTAAATGCTTCGTTATGAAAAAAATATCGTTGAATAGAAATCCACGAAAATTCATGAAATTTGTATAGCAAACTACAAAGAAAAATGGAAATATTATAAAACTGTGTTTTAATTTGGATAGTAATTTTTGTAATGCAATATAACCACATAAGAAAAAATTCATTAGTATAATATCTAAAAAAAACACGTAATAAAGGAAGGGAAACAAAATCTGAATCGCAGCGTTCTATTTCTCGTTTTCTGTTGTATTTCAAATCCAAAAATTAAAAAAAAATCTGAATATTACTTTGTGGTGATCTCTTATGAAAGATACACTCATAAAAACTTTCGCATCTTTTTTAAGTATTCAGAGAATGGACCTATAATATTTTCGTGGAACTAGAATCCCTTTCTTAGCATATCGAAAAAATTTCGCATTTTTTCCTTTTTATTTAAAAGATAAAATAAATACATAATTTCAATTCATACAAGCCGCTGAAATATATTCACCAATCAATCTTAACAGCAATCTATCCTTTTGAATATTGTGCACGCACGGAAGTGCAACAAATTTTGCTAAATAGAATTTTTTTTAATATGAATATTAATTTAAATGTTATTTGCGTTCTAGGTTCAACAGAAAATTAAAAAAGTAGATAATTTCATGAAATATGGGCTTCGTTAAATGAAAGTTCCACTGTATTTCGAAACTAATTGAAAGTAAAATAGAAATGCGTGAAAAAAAAATTTAACCTCAAAATTTTAATTAGGGATACTCTCATAAAACTAATACGCATGCGCATTCATTTTACAAATCTTCGAAGCTCAAACAACCAATAATAACAAAAAAACACCTGCTTAAAAAATATCGTTTGGCAACGACCTGAATAGTTGACACGATTTATTCTTTAGAATATTAGGCAGCTGCTCTGGTAGCTTTGTTATGGTGTTATGTATGTATATTTAGTACTTAAGTTGAAAATTTTTAAAAAGTTATGCAGAAATGCTATCAGGTGACATTTTATATAAAATGTCGGTCCGAAAAAATACAATGTCAGTGGCGTTTCGTTAATATAAGCGCGCCAATGTCATTGTACTTCATTCGGACATTCCGACTTCGAAATTATGTTCCCTATTTGGATTATCACACTGTTATTAGAAGATAATGCCGATAAGAAAGAGGTAAGAAAATTTTATTTTTCCTGCTTTTTTTATAATGATTTCTGTTAATTTCGTAATAAACATGTTATAAAAGGAATAAGTATCATATTTAACTTTTTTTGAATTCACTTACCTTAGTAAATTCAATAAATTTAACATTTATTTTGTTGAAATACGGAACAGCATGTCAACGATTTGAAAATAGTTAATAATATTATTTTTAAAATGCACTTTAATCACATTTTTTTAATTACATGGTTAAAATCACATTTTAATAAATTAAAAAATGTATACATAATCAAAAGTTAACGTTATAATTAATATATAAAGGAGTTTGGGGTTGTTTAATTGTTGAAAATAGTGATAAATATACTAATTTATGCACTAATATTGCAAAAACAAATTTTTTTAAACTTTTTTATTACCTTTCTGAATTTCTCATAATCCCAAAAATTTGATAACTGTAATTCCATGACATTTATTATTTTAAACCATGTATCTAAAATAATTAAGATATTGATTTTGTGATAATAACAATTATTGATTTTTAAAAATGAGTAATTATCGCATTATTTTATTAATTTTTGATATCTTAATTGTTAATGGTGTTGAAAATAACAATTTTGTTTCATTAGTATGTGTTCATTAAATCTTGGTTCTAAATAGTCATAAAAACAATTACATGTACTTTTTTGTGGGATGTACATTACTGAAATTTTTAGTGTTTGATGTATTTCTATTATTTTCAATAAAATTTTGTCTAATATTGGGAAGTGAGACTGAGAATACTTAAATATTATTAATAGATTCATCAAATACGAAAAAAAATGAAATCTAATAATTATAACTATTAATAAGGAAACTTTTTAAAAATAAATTCCATAAGGATGTCCTTTACCGGCACATCTACACTATATGACACATACAATATATATATATATGAGTTTAACTACGAATTTAAACCTTGGTGTTACCATACATGCGCACAGGCCACTATAGTAAGGAAATAAATAAGCGTAATACTAGAACTAATTGCCTCATCTTCATTTGCACTCGATTTTCAAATAAAATCTGTATATTACGAATATTGCGCATAAACTTCAAATAGTTTTATCAAAAGATAATTCTATGTTATATTAAACAGAATGATTTTAATTGGTAAATTAATCAAACGAATATTAATTTTCCAAAATGAGTAAAAAAGTGTTTAGGATAGGATTCGAACTAGAGACCCTCGATGTATGCTGCCAATGCTCTTCTAACAGAACAACTTAGCACGCACAATTCACCCGGAGAAATATCATTATATAATCATACGAATATTATGCATTTATCATACGGGTAGTTTGAAAAAAATATTAAAGTATTATTACATAGGGTTATACATAATAATGATAAGTATGCATTCGTATTCACTGTGTGAATTGTGTGCGTCAGATTCTTCCAGGATAGTTCAGTCGACAAAGTATTGACAATTTGCGCGAAAGACTGCTTAGTTCGAATCCTGACCTGGACACTTTTTCAATCAGTTGGAAAATTACAACAAAAGATAATTAAAAGTTATATATATTTATAGACATCAGGATTATTGGTCAGAAATATTGGCAAGCTGTACAGTTTTAGATACGTGCTGAGATTTGTGGATATTAAAGCGAGTAAAAGTTAAAAAAAAAAAAGACTAAAAAGATTAAACAGTTTGAACAACGTTCTACTAAATGTGTGTGTTATAAATAAAATTGAAGCTATGCAATTTTCAGCATGTGGCGAGAAAATATGTAAATATTTTTGAAAGGTAATATTTTTCAAATTTTGAAAACAACACCAGAGTTGTAAGGCATGTGAGGTAAATCGAATTTTTAACTTTAATTTAGAAGGAAGTCTCCTTACTTCAGGTAACTATTTTTATATATTATACAGTATTTGTTCATAAATTGTCAATACATGATTTCAGGAGTCAAACACTATTTTAACAGGAACATGGCATGGAGTTATAGTTTCAGCAGATCCTGTTTCTTTTAAATTGTTAGAGAATCGTTAAGAAAAGTTAAATCGTCACAGAATCATCACAGAAAATTTTGTCACAAATGATCTGCAGCGTGAGTCTAAAATAATGGGAAAAACTTTAAGGGAGGTGGTAGAGCTCACTATAATAAATAATTATGGCATAGAAATGTATGACTGGAAGTGACGGGTTGAAACGCCACACTAGTCACTGCAAAAGACACGGATTATAATGTTAAGTGTATGGGAGCGCTATTTTCAAATATCTCGGTAAAATTTTAATATTTTCGCATAATTTTTTTCTATAGGATAGCTGAGGACGATCTGCAACTGGGCTGGTTGTTATTCTTTTGATTTTGGTTACAGATTAAAAGAAAAATACTTTAACTTTCAGAACCAGTTTAAACCGGTTCTAAAACTGAAACTATCTTAATATAAAAAAATATAACCAAAATCGAAAAAGTAAAAATTAGTCCGGTTGTGGATCGTCCTCAGCTATCCCATGGAAAAAATATCATGTAAAATATTGAAATTTGAGCAAGATATTTGAAAACAACGCCCCCCCCCCCATAGACTTAACATTATCATCCGGGTCTTTTTTAGTGACTAGTGTAGCGTCTTGACGGGTCACTTCCGGTCATATATTTCTGTGCCATCATTATTTGTTATAGTGAGTCCTACCACCCCCTCGAAGTTTGTTCCATGATTTTGGACTCACCCTGTATTTCAAAATTTGGTCACAATGTGACTTGAAAGCATTGTCACTTTCGTCACAGTTTCGTCACCATGTTAATGACAAAATCGTCACAAATGACACACTTTTCACAAATTGGTCACATTGTGACGTCACAAAGTGGTCACAATGTGACGTCACAAACAAGCTCTAAAACGGCCATAACGACTTCACATTTTAGTCACTGTGACTTCACATCGACGTCACGTGACGTCACATCGGCGGTCACAAAGTCACAGTGTGACTTCACAACGACGTCACCGTGACGTCACCATGTCTTACGGGTTTTTTCATTTGCAAATCATCTTTTGGTGCAAAAAACACTACCGTGTCATTTTTTGGATGTCAACGGCAAACTATTTTTTTCGTTGTCACACAAAATCCGGTTTCTTTTCCATCCATTTGGTGCAAACCGTATCTTTGTATCTTGATTCGTTTTCGAGTTATTCATTTTTAAAGTTCGTCCTGACTTTTGGATCACCCGGTACTTTGTTTTAGATCACATTTCAAATTTTAATTTTAAACTTTAACTGGGTGTTTTAATGACATTTGTCAGCTGAACAATATAATTGATTCGTATTTTGTATAAAATAAAATTTACAAAAAAAAAAAAAAAAATGTTTAAAAATAAATAAATAAAATAAAAAAAATCAAATAATAATAATAATTAATATAGAATAGTTATAAAATATTAATATGAAAGAGAAATTAAAAACAGTAGTATTAGAATTTGAAATAGAATGTAACATTTTTGGCTTTAAATCTTATGTTTATGAATACAAAATATTTTAATTTTAAAATAATTTCATACTTTAATTTAATCTACTAAATTTTAATACTTTTATTTTAACCAAAATGTATGATGTCAAATTTCTTCTTACTCCCTCTCACCCTCTTGTCACAAACTATTACAATTTCTTGAAACCCCCCTCCCCTCTTCAAGTGTAACATCATTTATGGATGGCCCCTTTTTAGAATACTTTTGTGAAATTTTATTCTTTCAAACATCTCATTTCACACAATGAAATGAGATACCCAAATAAACAATTTTAAAAACTCGGAACAAATAAAAGTTTATTGGCAAGTAATGCATAGAAATGATTATTGTGCTGCCTTGTATATGATTATAATGCTTTAGACATATTGTAAAATGACTGTAACACCTGAATCAGTTATAGATGTTATAAGATTCGTGCATATATATGGACACGAACTACTTACTTCCTAAATTTTCTGCATTTGCATTTCCCTTTTATCTTGAATAGCACGGAGAACTGCTCGATAGCGTTCATCCGAATATTTAAATATATATGGTGACCCGCGGACGTGATGTGTAGGTTAAAAACACACCAAAAGTTTATTTTGCTTTTTCAACTTAGAAATAGTGGTGTGGAAGGAATACTTTTTCTAACCAGAGTAATCATTAGTATTTCACGAAATATTTTTATATACAGTAAAACCCCGATCTATCGTTCCCGCATCTATCGTTTTCCCGCATTGATCGTTTTATTTTTACGGTCCCTGCACAAATTATACTTAAATAATGTTAACGAAACCCGCATGCATCGTTCTTTAAAAAGTCGTTTTCCCGCATTCATCGTTGTAAAATTTTTCTCCTCACCGAAATAAAATTGAAAGTTATGCGAATTCCTATGAAACACAAACTGGAATTACTTTTTTTTTTAATCCTAAAATAAGTCATTTGAGTTGTTTGTGTTGATAATGGCGACAATAATGTGGATGAAGAATGGTTGTATATAGCAGAGGATGCGATTATGTTTCCACTGATCAAGATTTTGCGACATGTGGTGTCCTAAACTTAGGAGAAATGTTTGATAATGCAAAAAATCAAAATAATTGCGAAGAAGCAGAGGATAACGCTCATGCCGATGAAGCTGAATCATCATAGTTCTAACTCTTGCTGATGCAATTACGACTTTTGAAACTGTATGAACTTTTATATACGCATATGAAATTACAGAAAATGACCAGAAAAGAGTTGTATATCTTGAAAATTTATTTTTTGACTTTAAAAAAAAAAGAACAGAAAATCAAAAATATATATTGATTTTTTTAAATAAATATCAATTTTCTGTAACTTCGATTGATTTATTTTACAGTTTAGTAAGCAACAAATTCATATTTATTAGTACACTGTATACATTGCATGCATTAGAAAGGCATAAATATTGTGTTTTTTCTTATTTTGATGCTAACCCGTATTCATCGTTTTCCGGCATTCATCGTTTTTTTCTCCGCACCCCTTGAAAAACGATGGATCGGGGTTCTACTGTATTAAATGCGAAAATTAGGTAACATTCATGTGAGTTAGGCTATCGGCAAATTAATGGGGCCAATTCATTTAAGTGTGGTAATTGTTTAATTTTTTACATTACCCTCTTTATCTGCATGGGGCCATTGAGGTATTACGTAAGCATATTTTCAGTAATTCTGTATCCCTCTCTTCTCCTTGTAAGGAATAATAAGCAAATGCTATTCCCCCCCCCCCCTCTGCTTACGTAGAATTTTATGGCATTTTAGTATCAAAACTGTTTGCCATAAAAAATATAGTTAGTGATAAATTTGCATTATTAATCAAGTGCATTTACATAAATAGGAGTTTTGGTATCGAAGGAAAACAAAATCTGTTTAATATATTGTTGCTTATTGCATTAAACAATTTATAGAATATAAAATAGTATTTAATATACTATTATTTGTAGCACTTGAATCACAACAACAACATCAACAACAAATCAATAATAAATGCAAAAGGCTCTAACTTTTTTACGGAAAACTAAAAATTTTAGGATAGGGATATTATGAGTTCAGCTGTGACATTTCTACTCAGGTGTCTAAGATCTTGGAATCCATATTTCTGCATTATCTATTACTAGGTTTTCAATGTAGTCACCGGCTAGAATGTTTCTCGTTTAAAGTCCTTGTTTACTCCATATCTTTTTTCTGAAGTCGTTTAACATCCGCAGAACCAAATAATGGTATTTTGCTTTTTGTAGCTAAATTATAGTTTCTTCGTTGTCTAATGCTTACGTAAGAATTCTCGTGACCCCGTCCTCCCCCGTGTCAGCAAAAATAAGCAAACATTGGATCCTTCCTAACTGCTTTCGTTATACTTGAACGATCCCTATGTTATCTACAGTCACTTGTTAAAATTCATATTATCTTTTCTCAGACAACTGCAGTATTTATATTTTTATATGCTTAAACAAGACGAATAAATCAGGAACAGTAATACTAGGGATTACTAAAAAAATGACGCTATACACTCATTCCATAAATGTACCAATATTCGATATCTATAGAAGTTCATTTTACGAATGATTTTTTTCCACTCTATCGTAAACTATTCTATATACATATACAATGAAATTTCCATTAAGAACAATTTAGTACGACTTTAATAAAATAAAAAAGAATTGTGAGAATTGTTTAATGTCGCAGGTCTTAAAGTTTTTACATAGTCTTCTTGAAAATAATAACAATAATAATAATCTAAAAAAGTGTAAATGTAAAAAAAAAAAAAAAAAAAAAAAAAAAAAAAAAAAAAAAAAAACCTTTTCGTCGTTTTTTTTTTTTTTTTTTTTTTTTTTTTCTAATATTGGAGAGTGAGAAAATAGTTTAAACAAAAGATTTAAAAGGTTAGTATTTGCTTCCAATTCATACAGGCTTCTCTTAATTTCAAAGCTATAACTTATATTTACAGCTATTTCAGTTTAGAACAAATATGGTAATCTTTTGAAGGACAAGCAATTGCATTTGTATAATTTTGAACTCCGCCCAAAAATTTGGAAAAATTTTACTTCAAATTGGAAAAGCACTTTCAAGATTCCCCCCCTCTCCCCTTATTTTTATTTATCCAAAAAAGCTTGAAAAGTAAAATTTAATAAATTTTTTTTTGGTGCAAGATTTCATTAATCGTAAATAGGATAAAATATACTCCTCCGCCCTTCAAGGGGATAGGGGAAGATACAACTGGGACGCCACGCCTACATATATTAATTATTTTCTAACATTTTATATTCAGTTATTGTATATAATTATATTTTAACCGAGTGTTTAGATATACTTCAAGTCTTACTTAACCTTCCGTCTACCAGACAAAACACCCATTTATCTACGGCAACACCTAATTTTAATTCCAAACTTGCAAACGGCACCAGTAATATTTTAATATAATTTTGCTTTTACAATGAAAGCTTAAATTAAGGAATTCGTAATATCTAGACAAGTCCTTTATAAATTCCGGTGTCAATCAACAATTTTTCATTTTACCATCGACACCAGAAATATTGCTGTCGGGTCCAATGGACCCGTCTGGTAGACGGAAGGTTAATCGTCGCGCCCGAGACATTTACGGGCTGCAAGCTTCACGGCTTTTATTCAGAATTGTTGGATTCCCACCAGTTTTATAAAATGGTGTAATTGGTTTTAATCTCGTATTTTTTTACTTGTCCATTAAATAAGATGAATAAATATATAAATTTCTTTTTAAGTGGTGGCAATATTGAGTTTGAATTTTTAAACCGTAATCTAATGGGACCATTAAGGGATTAAAACCGTTTGGCAAAAAAAAAAAAAAAAAAAAAAAAAAAAAAAAAAGCATGTATAGTGAACAATATTTTTAAATTTCAATACCGGTATTTTATAATTACGAATTTTTCACATTCTCTAATCACAAATTTTGATCGATTAAACAATTCAGAATTACAATGTAGAAAAAACTGGCGTCACAGAATTAAGGAAAAAAAAACTGTAAAAGAGATTTTTTCTGAATCGGGTGTTTGATAAAACTATATAAGAACTTTACACAAGTTAGAAGTGTCTAAATATTTTAACTCTCCATTTTTTTTTTTTTTTTTTTTTTTTTTTTTTTTTTTTACCAGCAAAAACTCTATTAACTCCTAAAATACTTCAGCATTTTCGGTAAATTTTTTTTGGGGTTTAGAATATCAATATAAGATTATACGTAGAAAAAAATGGGTTACTACTCTGTTATCCCGTCGACCAATTTCGCCAAAATATACAAATCGCCAAACTAATAGCCAAATTATACATATTGACATAATTTTTATTTTAAATAACGAAAAAACAAATAATTAATAGAATATTTAAAAAAATACAAATAAAAATCACTTAATGACCTTTTAAAACGTGAATCGTATTTGATGTCATTGAATTTGACATTTACGATCATCCATTATTGGCATTTAACCTTATAGTTTGGCGATAATTTTTTGGTCGACGGGATAACCTAGTAGTACCAAAAATAAATGTAAGGAAAAAATTCTAGGAAAAGGATTTTTTTTTTTAATTTCCATTGTTCTCGATTAAAAAGCTTTAATTCCAGAAAAAAAAATGAAAAAAAAACTGTCTGCCACAAGTTTTGAGTGTATACGGATATAGTATATACGGATTCCATATTTCATCGTAATCGGTCGGTTACTTTCCGAGGAAAGGGGTCTTAAAGTTCGCATATTTCCTATAGGATTGCACCCTGTCTTGTCAACACCCCCTATAACGTTTTCTATATCATAATAATAATAATACATGTTCTACAACGAAAAATCAAGAATTTATATAAGTTCTTTCTTTTCGTTATTTATAATATATATATATAATATATATATATATATATATATATAATATATATATATATATATATATATGTTATTTATAATATATAGCAAAAAGTTATTTTGCTTATAAGTCTTTACTTTAATAATAAAACAATTATATTTTAAATATATTAAAAATTGACGTGTTTCAACTCATTTTGATTAAGTCATCTAAAGATTGTAAAACTCATTACATTCTGAAAATGACTCCATGAAAATGAGTTGAAGCATTTCAGTTTTTAGCTCACAGGCTATCATAGCCTGAGAGCTTATGTGCCCTTCCGTTCTGTATGTTCGTTCGTGCGTAACGCGATAACTCATGATAAAAATATCCGATTCACTTGAAATTTTGTATGTAGGTATATCCTGACAAGGCGCTTCCCTGATTAGTTTTTGGAGTTCATTCGATATGTATAAGAGGGGGAACGGGGGGCTCATGCCCCTCCCTTTAGTTTATATAAATGGGATTTTCATGCAGAATTAAGTTTTCGTTCAAAATTTAGATTAGAATCATTCTGATGAGGCGATTCCGTGACTATTATTAGGTGTTCATCGAATAAGTATTAATAGGGGGAACAGGGGTTCTAATGCCCCCCCCCCTTAATTTATATAAATGGGTTTTTCAAGCAGAATTTTCAGATTTCGTTCAAATCTCTGAATAGTTTTGGAAGTTTAATGGTTAAGTATAAAAGAGGGGGATAACTCCTTTTAAATTATATAAATGCTAAATGGGTTTTATTAAGAATTATCTCATTTGCTCTGAATTTTGGATATAGATTTTTTATATGATAAAGCATGTCTTTGATAGTATAGGAGGTTCAATGATTAAGTATAAAAAAAGAGGAAAGGGGAGAGTTGTTTCCCCTTCTTAATTTTTTTTCGAACGGAATTAACCGTTGAAAATATAAGGCTTTAATGTACAATTAGTATTTGTAGCCTGTGAGCTCAATGCAATCAGTTTAACTGGGCAGTATTCTTTATTAATATTTTTTTATTGATTTATTATTAAAGTGATGTCTTATAAGCAAAATAACTATTTATAATATAAGTATTTACCTTTTCGTCGTAGAACATATGTGAGGGAGTGTCCCTAATAAAAGCACTTTGATGTGATCATGAGATCGTGACGTCAATGTTCTAACATGTGTGGCGCCCTCGATCTACAGTTAACTGCGGTTTTTTGAGTTTTTATGCAAATTTCTAACTCCGTCTTCAGTTTGCAAAGTATAAAAGCTGTAAGTTGTGAGTTGGAAGGTGTTTGGGGTGAGTTGGGAAGAGCCTCCAGTGACGAGCAGTAGAGCTGACGTGTGAAAGTTGAGAGCCTCAGTACAGGAGTTCGGTAAGATTTATTTCAGAGTAATTTTGCACTGTGGTTGTTTAAAATAAAGATATTTGTGCAGCCACGGGCTGTTTATTTACAGGTTAGTAAAAATAGTTCGCGACCTGAAGAGAAGAGCCGAATTAGTGGTTTGAGCCGGGCTGTGTTGCAATGTGAGTACAAGCTAAAGTTTATTCTCATAGTAGTGTGTTTAATCCTTTCCGGAACGGACAAAATCTGTAATAAAATGACAAAATATTGACTGACACCGGAATTCACAACCGAATTTTTTAGATATTTTGAAATCATTAATTTAAGCTTTAATTGTAAAAGAAATATTTTAGCAAAATATTATTGGTGCCGATTGCAAGTTTGGAATTAAATTTAGGTATCCCAGACCGGGCACAGTGTGCCGGAAAGGGTTAATTGTCCAAAATATCGAATTTTGCTCCACTCCTCGTTCCCCAATTACAGTAAATAAAAGTTTTGCGTTTTTAATTCTACTCAGAATGTGTCTTCATTAGACCGACAGTTCACAGGCTATTATTATTATATAGTTATTAATAGAGGTAATCAATACTTACTGCTTTTACATTTCACGTCGATATCAATCATCTATGCTGGTTAAAACGAATGTTTTCGTCTTTTTAACTGTAAATTCTTCCTAACTGCGTTATTCTTGCATGTTTCTTTATTTGGTAAAATTACTTTTTCTATATTCATGTATATATTATAAACAGATGATATGCATTAATGATATTGTTTTTGATAATAGATGAATTTGTAACCTGTGATTAAATTGACACGACTTAATCACAGGATTGTGACACGAATTGTGTCATGCAAAAGACATCAAATCATGATGGTTTAATGTTAAAACTGTTGTTAGTTTTCGTTTTTTCAGAACTAAAAACTAAAGCAAAATCACTTCACCTTTTTCATTACGTATAAAAACATTTCATATTTATTTACTTAGAACAGGTGTCACAAATAAAAATTAAATTAAACAGTTGACATGTTTCGGTTCATTCATAAGAACCGTATTCATAACACATAAAATCAGTAGAAAACTAAATTGCTGATTTTATGTGTTATGAATACGGTTCTTATGAATGAACCGAAACATGTCAACTTTTTAATTTAATTTTTATTTGTGACACCTGTTCTAAGAAAAATAAATATGAAATGTTTTTATACATGATGGTTTAGATTAGAAAATTGGGTACTTACGTATTAACGCCACCGCATCTACAGATTTGGCGGTTTTTAAGTACCGCCAATTTACACCTTATTTTTTGGTGACAAATCATAAAATAAAACACTTCATTTATAATCATATCACTCTCTAAATTCAAAACATTTTATTCAATCGTATTTCAGTGGAAAATGGGCCGATGCAGAATTTAACATAGATTCAAAACAGTCTCTATTATCTTTTACCTAAAGCTGTCGCCATATGAACGCTGATAAATAACATTCCAAGTGATGTCTCGCTTCAACCCCCCTCCTAAGTATCTTGTTCCTCCATTTAGCACTGCCCCACACTCTCTCAACTGCTTGTGTATGGATTCCTGTATCATCGCTCCTGAAAAAATAAAATTGCATGTTGTTCTGTTTTTGGCAAATCCCAAATACGCATTTTTGTAGCATTAAAAAAGGCGTCAAAAAATCAACAAATAACAAGGTAAAAAGAATAACTGCGTACGCGTGTGCACAACAAGATAGTTCTTTATTGACACATTAATGCAAATTCTGCTGCGGTACCGAAAATTGTTTAAATTTTAGTTTTTCTGTTTTTACAATGTGTAAAATATTAATTTATTCCTTATTTATATTTATGGAGCATACAAAATGTCTGCGTTTTGCTATAATTCTGAAGCACCGTGCTGTGTGGCCAGTGAAATTTTTTTTAAATTAAGATTTCTTGATTGGCATCATTCTTTTGAAATGATAAAATTCTTATTGTTTTCACCTTAATTAATATGCGGTTAAATAAAATTAAATAAGACGATTTTTACTATTTCAAAAAAGTGGTACTAGTCGAGAAATCTGAATTAAAAAAAAGTAGCCCACTGGCAACATTGTGGTTCCTTGTTCTTCTGAAAAACACGTTGCTACTCAGCGTCTTTTTAACCCTTTGACGGTTAAAGCACTTCTATTCATAAAATACTAACATGATTGAATGACACCGGAATTTAAAAACAAATTTATTTCATAACATATAGATGTTTTTTTTTTTTTAACGTTCTTTGTAAAATTAAAATTTTCATTTAAAAATTCCGGTGTCAGAATGGCATTTCGCAATTCAAATTAAGTGGTATTCTGGGCGCGTATACGCGCTTATAACCACGAAAGGGTTAAAACATAGTCCAGCAGAGCACCGATTAGCCTGATTGTTCAATAAACCGGATCGGTCAGCGACCATACATTTTTTTTTTTTTTTTTTTTTTTTTTTTTTTTTTTTTTTTTTTTTTACGCCTGCTCCAAAATTTTTAAACCGGTTTTTAACCGCTTCTCTGATTTGTCCGTACGTCATACGGGCAACATGTTTTTGCCAATCGTGATTTTCCCGTACCACATACGGGCACCCATATTCCAATCATCATTTATTATTATCACCACTAAGTTTTTATTGTAAATTTTGCATTATTTATTTCGAGCATTTTTCTGACACAAAAGCCAAAAATGTTAGTTAAATGGTTCAAATGTAAAACGTATTGTTTTCAATTGTTTAAGTTTAAATTTGTCTCAGAAAATTTGAAAAAAAAAATATTTACTTTTGAAAATATGATTAAAAAGAAGTTATGTCATATTTTAAAGGAGAAATCAAAGGATCTATGCATCAAAGGAGAAATTTAAATGTATCTGAAATATATAAATTACATTAATCAGACAAATGGAAGAAAATAGAATTAAAATTTTTAATTACTAAATTACAAGGTTCGCACAACTCTACCTTTAAATCTTTTTAATTTTTACTTAAATTAATACAGTGAAACCTCCGAATAAGGGACATCTATGGGACCGGAACTTTTGTCCCTTAAATAGAGGTGTCCCTTATTCGGAGTTTTTTACTTTTTTTTTTTAATTCAGAAGGATTTAAAAATAACAAGGCATCAAAGGAGAAATTTAAATGTATCTGAAATATATAAATTACATTAATCAGAGAAATGGAAGAAAAGAGAATTAAAATTTTTAATTACTAAATTATTAAATGATTTGTAGAATTATTGATTTGTATTTTTTATGCATATTATGTACATACAAAAGTATAAAAACTTTTGAAAGAATTTTACTTGAAGTAATCAGTCTAAAAGGATTGTTTTGCAAATTTCAATTTCTCTATAGAAATCTTTTAAGTGTTCATTTACCATATTTACAATTCTATATTACCACCAATACCCCCTCCCCCCTCCAAAAAAAAAAAAAAAAAAAAAAAAAATTTCAACGCTTTGCGTATTTTAGGACAACAAATCTCTACACGGCCCTACTCAGCAAGCGGAAAACGTTTTGACTCAGAATTTATTTATTTTTTATTTAATTTTTTTTTTTAAGTTAAAAATTCATTTTCAACAGAAAAGTATAAAATTGGAACGCTTGACTATAATTTCAATATGGAAGCGATTTGGATTTGAACTGTGCTTTCATTTTTTTCATAAATAAATCACCTATTGAGTTATATGCGATTTTGATCACGTGACAAAGACGTTTTTTACCCTTTCTTGAGTAGTTATTCTTCTTTCGCAAGGGAATTTATTTCAAAACGTCCACTTTGTCAATATTTTCTGTAAAATCTATTGCATTAAAAAAAAAAGTTGTCGATTACATATTTTCTGAACAACAACACCTGCTAGCTTCAAGAATTTACGAATAAAAATAAATTAAAACTTGTCTCTTAAAAGTTGCCATTTTTGGATTTGAGAACAGCCTAAAAGCATCTGTAAAGTTCATTATTTCAAAATTTTCTTTCATTCTCCAATTTCAGAATCATCCTCATAATTTTCAGCATTACTTTCAATGCGGATAAAGGCATTGATGTCGAATCAGAATTCTGGGTAAAAAAATGGCCGTAAATTGTGTCGTACGCCTCTGTATCAACATGACTGTCTGTCTGTTTGTTAAGTTCACAAAAATCTATTTTTATTTTTATCAAAGACTAGTTCATTATCTGAAATTCAAAAACCAATCTCTTTAATCTCATTTTCAAGTGTCCCTTATTCAGAGGTAAATACATTACACGTCCTATACCTTGGGACTGGGACCGGAGGTTTTGTCCCTTAAATGGAGGTGTCCCTTATTTGGAGGTTTCACTGTACCCCCTTTTTACTGGTGTGAAATGCGTTTACTTGAATTTTTTAAAACTGTCCCAAAAATGGGACGCTAGGCACTAATGGGTTAAGTAAATAATATCGATTGCAAGTTATATTATACGGAAATTCGATAAAAAAGAGAAAGAAAATAATAAAAAGGGAAATAACTATCATTCAAAATTCATTTAATCAATTTCTGAAATTCATGTTTTTATTCTAACATCAGGGATAAGTCGCCAAAAGTTGAACCAATTGTTATATTTCGCGTTAATTTATTTTTTAAGCATTACAAATATTTTTTTCATTTTCAAGATAAATATATTTTTATAATATTACGCCTCATTTAATCGGTCTTTCTTTATTATTATTAATATTATCAGTAGTTATTTTCAGCTATTATTTGCAAGATATTTGTAATATTTCTAATAGATATAGATTTATAGATATATCTTTTAGCAATTATAATTTTCGCCAAAAACAGCTACTGGCAACCCTTTTGTCAAAAATAACCAAAAAATACGAAATTTACTACGAAAAATCCGAGTTATCCTTGTAAATTTAAATCATAAACCGTCGAAAAAATATTTCCTATTAAATGATACAATCGGCAAAAAAAAAAAAAAAAAAAAAAAAAAATCCATTAGGTAGTTTTTGAAAACACTCGTTTGGAAGTTTCGGAACTCCTGCTTTATCATAGCAAACGCGGTAGCGTTTGGTATAATATGTTCAAGAAAGTGCAAACAACTTTCTAAAATTTCTCGAGAACCAGTTGAGATACGGCAGTAAAAATTTTTTTAAAAGATAGAACTCGACGAGACGAATAAAATGATAGCATTCAAAAAATTACTGCAGCTTAGAATAGTTTTTTATTTAATTTTTAATGAAAAAATGAAAGCAAAAAATTCAACTAAGTCTAGCTAACTTTTCCGTGGATGGATTAAATTCGTTTTTGGCTTATTTTAATCCTCATGGTAAAACTTAGAACAGTTTTTTTCATCTTTGTATGTTTGTTGGTCGCTGAGAAAATCGAATTTTTGTCTGAAATTTCCAGCTGAACATAGTCGTTTTCTGATATTTGTTTCTTCTTGTAATTGTTGCACGTAAGTTTAAATGAACATAAAAATTGCTATGTATGTAACATAAATAAATAGATTAGATAAATCACGTGAAAAAAAATACTTATTTGTTGTTATTTTCATGTATCATATTCACTATCTATTTTGACGAGCGAAGTGAAATATTTTTTTATTTATTAATTTCTCATTTATTTAAGTTAAAAAGCCGCCTCTGGCAAAAAGTTTAGTCTTTCTTAAATTTATGCTAGCCACTGTAATATACTTTTATTCATAATTTTATTTACTTGCTTATCTGAAGGTCCATAAGATGAAATCAACAAATTTAGGCGATCAGGGCAAGATTTCGCGGAAAAGCTCATTATCCTGTTCTGGTTGGTGTGTCTGGCGAATAAATCAAAAATGGTACCGAAATACCGAATAGCAAATGTTTTTAACCGCTAAAGCGACGTAACCGTGTTTTTTCATCACGCAATATTTTATTTCAAAGACTGATTTAACACAAGATTGATATTAATATTATTTTTTTTTAATTGTACAAGACAAAAAGATATGTAAAGTTATTAAGTACAAACGTTCATACCAATAATTTTCACAGTTATTATTTTATGAATAATTAGACATGAATGGAAAAATCTACAGGACAATTAAAAGATAAGCGTAAAAATATGGTTTTACATTTATTTGAGACTTTGAGATGTAAGGTAAGGGCGTACCGGTAAGAAATCCGGTTTGGCGCAACGCAAGAGCGGTGAGTCGGGCGCTCCATGATGATTCGGACGTGAAAATGGGTCAGCTTTTTTTTGAAGGTACGTTAAATTATTCTAGGTCAATTAAATTTTTACTTATTTTATGAATGTCTGATTAATATAAATCTGTTTGCCAAAGCTTGGTACTATTTTGGCTTCAAAAAGGAAGGGCATGATGCCAAAATATGTAAATAGCTCTGAAAACAAACCTGATGAACTTTAATTTTTGTTTTCGTACGAATTTTTTCTGTTTCTATATTAAAATGCGGCACAAATGTCATATACGAATCACATTGGCGTTAATTTTTTTCTAAAGCCAATTTGGCGAAAATCTCGTTTTGGAATACCAGTTACATACCCGTTGTCCCAAAAATGACTCATGGATTTTAAAATTCAATAAGTTGCAAACGGTGACAGCTATTTAAAAAATTTTTGCAGGAGGGTTATGCATAATGTTAGGAGTTTTTTACCGTACTTTTTATTTTAGTTCGAATTTCAAACAATAGATGGCGCTGATAGCGATTGAAGGCCAGGTGATCAGTGTTAAGCGAAGTCAGTTTGGGCGTCGACCTGGGCTTCAATTGCTGAATTCAATTGTTCAATTCAATTGTTGAATTCCATCACCCATTTTTGGGACACCCGGTATATATTTTTTGAAAGGTACTAATAACAATAAATAAAAAAAGGTTTGTTTAATAGAACAAAACAATTTATATATTAAAAAAAAGAAAAAATTATTTATTAAAAAGTAAAGAACAACATCCGGGTTGACATATCAAGCAAAATAACGACACTCTGGATTCAGTTAAATACTCCGATGCGCATATGACATTGGCGTCAGAAAAAAAAAATCGCCAACATGGTGCGTATATGACATCTGTGCTAAAAATGCATACCTATTTTATTTACATTACGTACGGTGCTACTTGATTATCAGGTCGACCAATTTCACCCATTTATAGAAATCGCCAAACTATTCGCCAAATTACTCAAAAAGAAAAATGGTGCCATTAAAAATTTTTAAGTTTAGAAAATTAATGAATTTAGGTTAAAAAATAAAAGTCATTAACGAAAAGGATTACTTTAATGATGACGTTTAGTTATGACGTCGAGACGTAGCAAATATAAAATTTGATTTATTCAGGTGATTTCGAACAAAAGAATACTAATAAAAGTTTTCATATTTTAATGCAGAATTTATCAAATCAAACCATAAAGATATATTTGTAGGATATCGCATATGTGAATAACATTGAAGTATTTTAAATGTAATATTAGAATTTATTAAAGAGCATAAAAATATGGTACTTACGCATTAACGCCACCGCAACAGAAGTTGCGCTAATGTGCCAATAAAGAGCAATCTTATTCGCACGCGCACAAAAAAAGGCATCAAAAATAGGCTAAAAAAGTACTAAAGTACTAAAAATAACGGCAAAATGAGAAAAAAAAACCACTAAAAAGGCACGAACAACAAGATTACTCTTTATTGGCGCATTAGCACAACTTCTACTGCGGTGGCATTAATACGAAGGTACCAAAAATATCAATGTTAGCAGAAATTTGTAAGGAGTTAAATGCTTTTTATTTAACCAAATAATGTCGGCGGATACAACCATAAAGTAACTTTAATAAATTATATATTATATTTTTCTCAATTAATATCAAGAGCTATTCGCTTATTGGCATAAAATTTATATTAAATAACAAAAGAACAAATAAATTAGTCAAACATTAATAAAAATATAAATAAATCATCCAATTTAAAATCATTTGATCACTTAACAAACAAGTGTAGCGGGTTTAATGTCAAGGAAGTGTAACATTTATGTTCATCCATTATTGGCATATAATCTTATAGTTTGTCTATCGTTCTTTGGTCGACGGGATAAATTAAGTAGTTATATATTTACTTATAGTATTTTTAATAAAATGAAAGAAAAACGTGCAAGTTAAATGTATCTGATATATGTATTTTTAATTTATGTGTTTTTTAATGAAAGCCATGTATTTTAAATAAAGCTAGTGACAGCTTTATATTTAAAATAAAATTATGGCGAAGGAAACCTATTTGGCGATTGTTTCGAGTAGCTAAAAAAAGTAGGAAAATAGCCGTCGGGCATATAAAAAATAAAACAATCAGATCGGAGCTGTTGATGACAGTCACAAGACTTATGCTGGTATTTATATAGGAACTATAGCAAAATTTGCAACATCTCTGGTGTTAAACTAGGACTCTCGAGGTAAGGCATTTGGCTGCTCAGCAGCGGGTAGAGAGTTCAAATCCCGTCGGATGTAAGTTCGTTTTGTTTAGAAATTCTTTTGTGTAAATTATTATTCCTTCGGGAATATTCTTATGTTAATTGGTATTCAATTTCTAGAATTTTTCTAGTTGTGAATGTTTCATTTGAGAAATTACCGTGAATGTATTTAACTGGTATATGGCTTTTAATTCTTTTAATAAAGTTCTGTACTTTTTTCGTTCAAATCCATGGTTTATTTTTCATATCATGCATTTTGTATGGCAATGCAATGACTTTTTTAATTATTCTGATACATCAAAATTTTATGCTGTTGTTATCATTTTATAAATCTTGACAGCAGCAATTATTTTTCTTTTTAAGATATTAGAAAATCTTCAGTTTTTATCAAAAAATTAAATGACTAGTATTAAAAAATGCTCTGACGAGCACCAAAAAAGGTTAATATGTTTTTAAGTATGAAAAAGGGTTTGACAAATGCTTCTGTTAATTACTGAGCATGAGGAAGGACAAGGGATTCCTTCTTGGCTACAACTCACTTCAATGCCAACTTTGAAAATATCATATTTGCGCTTTTTCCATATAAAAGAAATTTGCGGTTTTTTAGTAGAACTTCCCACCGAGCTTTAGATGTTAACCAGGAGTGTAGTCTTAAGAATAACATAGGATATATGCTCTAAGCAGAGGGATACCCTAGAATGTGTATACTATAAGCTTTCTTGAGAAACAGAGGGTATATGGTGTTCTATTAAAAAGTCCAGAGGGTATACAGCGTATAACCCGCACTACATCCCTGATGTTAACTGCACAGTTCACTCTGCACTATACTACAAATCAATTTTCTGTGCAATTATACACTTAGGGCATGCTTGGTGCAGTGCATGAATGTGATACCTGCAGGAACTAGGCTTTTGGCACTATGTCGTCTTCCCTTACATTTATGTCTAATTAAGCTGTATCTTTACTGGTTATGTCTTTACACTATACATTTTTATAGTAACTGCGACTGATTTGTTTTCACGGAAAAAGCGCAAATATGAGTTTTTTAAAGTTGGCATTGAAATGAGTTGTAGCCAAGATGGAATCCCTTGTCCTTCCTCATGCTCAGTAATTAACAGAAGCACTTGTCAAACCCTTTTTCATACTTAAAAACATATTAACTTTTTTTGGTGCTCGTCAGAGCATTTTTTAATACTAGTAATATATATGATAACGTAAAAACAAATAAATTAATAAAATACAAATAAAACTTCATGTTATAAAGTAAGAATATCAATTGTATTAAGTAAGACTATCATAACTTAAACTTAAACTAGGCTTTAATCAGCTAGAATACCAGACTAACAACAATCACACAAGCGTTGCCAAAGATGGTTACAAAATACAAGTGTTGCCACAAAAAGAGTAATACATTATAGTACTACATTCACCCCCCCCCCAAAGTTAATTTAGTAAGTAACATAGTCATTAAGGTACGTTGGTGGTCGTCTCAATCTACCAGGTAGAGAACGGTTGAAGGTAGGCGATTTTTCAGACTCTGCATTCAGGAGGTCAGAATTGTTTAACTTAGGTACGACAGTATCTTGGTCTTCATCTTTTGTAACCCCTACACCTTCTACAGGATCTGAGGAATATTTTGTTGACTCTGTTCCAGAATCTACATGGGATTGCATGTCAGGCCTGACTACGGAGTGTCCTTTGGGTGCTAAATGTCTAATAGAGACACTTGACTCACGTCTATCAGGAAGTTTTACATATGCATAATCTGGATTTGCCTCGATTAATTCTACCTCTTGTACAAGTGGATCATATTTGGTGTGCCTAGAATGATTTTTCATTAAGACAGGACCTGGTTGGGTTAACCATGTAGACAAAGAACGGCCATTAAATGATCTCCTAGGGTGAGAGAACATGCGCTCATGAGGAGTTGCATTTGTAGCAGTACATAGTAATGATCTGATAGAGTGAAGTGCTGGCTGAAGCACCTCTTCCCAATGCTCTGTTCCAACACCTTTTGATTTCAGGGCTAAAAGTACAGTCTTCCATATAATGCCATTATATCGCTCGACTTGGCCATTTCCTTGCGGATTATATGCAGTGGATCTACTAGTAGCAACACCTAAAGAGGTGAGGAATGATTTCAGTTCGTGTGACATAAATGAAGCACCTCTACCTGAATGGATATATGCAGGAGTACCAAAGAGAGAAAACACATTGGTTAATATATTTACTATGGTAGAAGCAGAAACATCTGTACAAGGAAATGCAAATGGGAATCTTGAAAATTCATCAACTATTGTCAAAAGGAAATGATTTTTCGATGAAGTAGGTAGAGGCCCTTTGAAGTCTAAGTTTAATCTCTCAAATGGAGAAGTTGCTTTTATTAACTTTCCTTCATTCTTGTGGAAACGGGGTTTTAGCTCATTACAACAAGAACAAGAATTTGTCACTTTTTTATTATCACCCAAAGTGAATGGCAGATTTTTAGCTCTGACCCAGTGGTGCATCCGGGTTATGCCAGGATGACATAAGGAATTGTGCAATTCTTTGAGATTTGTTTCTGTTTCCGGATATATACTTGCGGTAATCCTCGACATCGTATCTGCAGAAGTGTTTCTGTTATCAGGGCGGTAAATTATGTCAAATTTGAAGTTAGCTAATTCAAGCCGCCATCTCATAATCTTTTCATTTTTTATTTTGCTGGAATGATGCTGGTCAAACATAAAAGCCACAGATCTCTGATCAGTGAGGACCTCAAAATGTCTTCCGATTAAATAGTGTCTCCAATTTCTCAGTGACTCCACAATTGCATAAGCTTCTTTCTCGACAGAGGAATGTCTCTGCTCAGCTGAATTGAGTGTTCTTGTAAAGAAGGCAATAGGACGCTCTGCTTGGCTGAGAGTTGCCCCAATGGCAAACTCTGATGCATCCGTTTCCACTCTGAAGGGGATATCATCTTCAATCGCGGAGAAAGAGGCATGTGCCACATCATCTTTGATTGCATTGAATGTTTTAGCAGCATCTTCTGAGAGAGGGAATGATTCTTTATTCAGAAGAGGGCGAATATTTTCTGAAAATTTGGGAATCCAGCGGCAATAGTGAGCAAACATCCCCAGAGCTCTCTGTAGGGCTGCCTTGTCCTTAGGAACAGGTAAGCTCATTAGAGGTGCAAGTCTGTCAGGATCCGGTTTGATAATCTTGTTTTCAATAAGATAGCCTAAAATTTTTACACTTCTTGTAGAGTATTGACATTTATCTGGATTTAGTGTCAGATTATATTTGCTCACAGCCTTCAGAAATTTCTCCAAATTTTGGTCATGTTCTTTTTGGTCCCGACCACAAACAGTCACATCATCGAGATAAGGAAATGTTCCTTCGAGCTTTGCTTCCTTGATTATATTATCAATATTTCGTTGGAAAGCAGGGACACCATTAGTAACACCAAAAGGAATTCGCCGGAATTGCTAGAGTTTACCTGCTGCTTCAAAGGCAGTATAAGGTTTATCAGAATCCAAGATCGGCACTTGGTGGTAGGCACTTTTTAGGTCTATGGAGTTAAATACTTTGAATTGAGATATGTTGTGTATTAATTCTTCTATCTTTGGGAGTGGGTAGGCATCGAGCATTGTAAATTTGTTAATTGTTTGAGAATAGTCTACTACCATCCTAGGTTTGTGGTTTTCTCCCTTTACCACAACAGCTTGGGCGCGCCACGGTGAGTTACTAGCCTCAATCACCTTTTCTTTAAGCAATTTTGCAACTTCTGCAGCAATAAATGTTTTATCAGCTTCTGTCTGACGCCTAGATTTTGTGATGACTGGCTTGCAGTCTGGTGTGAGATTGGCGAACAAGGATGCAGGTGGAACACGGGCGGTGGCCAGTGAACAGATTTTTAGAGGTAATCTGTCACCACGAAATTCAATTTCTACTGAAGAGTGGCTCTTTAGAAGATCGTGCCCAATCAGAAAGTCAGCACACAAATTTTTCATGATAAGTACTTCAATATTAGGGTATGTGTGATTCTGCATTTGTAAGGTTAGTGAACCACATCCAGTAACATCTGAACTCAAGGAGGAATTAGCCATGGTTATTTTGCCGATTTATTTAAACCTACGACACAGATGTCAAATAAGCACCACATTGCAACATTTTTGGTACTACTTTGTTATTCCGTCGACCAAAAAACCATCGCCAAATTATACGATTAAATGCCAAAAATAGATGATGGTGAGTGTCACATTCTTGACACTAAATACGATACACGTGTTTAAAATGTCATTAAGTGATTTTTATTTCAACTTTTTATTTATATTTTTATTCATATTTTATTAATTATTTGTTTTATGTTATTTAAAATCAAAATTATGTCAATATGTATAATTTGGCTATTAGTTTGGCGTTTTGTATATTTTGGGGAAATTGATTGATGGGATAATCAAGTTGTACCCATTTTTTTCTGAAGCCAATTTGACAAAATCTTCGTTTTCAAATGTTAGTTACGCATATATGTATTATTATTATTTTCTTTTGTTTGAAAAAAGAAAAACATTAAATAAAAAAATATATATATAACAATTATAGAACAAAACTTTTAAATCACTTTAAAAACAAAAATAAAGGTAAGTAAACAGCTTATTAATAAATAGAAACAACAATAGCCGGGTTTCTATATGCGGCATAAGATGGCCATTTTGCTGCAATCGCGCCGATGTGGTGCGGATTAAATTGGCAATTTTTTTCAAAACGCACCAAAATACCATTTTTTTAAATAATTTCCAATCTGAAGGGACGAGATAAAGAAACCAGGGTGGCGGTTACTTTCAAAATTAAAGTGAATTTATGCGGATTAAAAAAATAAATAGAATAAGAAATATTAAAAACTACAAAAATAAGCTTTGATTTTAATAAATTTAGCATCAAAATATAGATATTTCGTTTAATTTTTAAAAAATATAATGCAAAAATATCTGCATAACTAGACCTATATAAATATCTAGAGCAAATAAGAAAAACAAAATGATACAGAAATATTTCCTAATTATTACGAAAGAATATATCAGAATTAAAATTTCCAAACGCGCTGTTTATTTTCGATCTCGTTTTTCATGTGGGCGAAAAACGATTACTGCTGCGCATGCGGAACTTATCTGGAACTCAGTTGCTGCAACGACCGTCTCCCGAAAATAAATGTTCCATATGTTTTTATTTGTGTTTAATAGATGGCAGCACTACTGTCATTCTTTCGGGTAATGATAATTAGCGAAATATTCGTTTTCGTGCTTGGTTCAAAATCTGAATTTCGCCAAACATTTTCAGCAAAAGTGCTGCCGCAAATTTGTTCGGGATCAAAACTCAGCCGAAAATATGTATTCTAATAATCTGGATTCTTTTTACAGAAATACGCAACAATCATTACTCGCTGATTTCATGTGCATTGGAACAAATAATGTGAGACACCTTTTACATGGATGACAACATCTATTAATTATTCCGGAATCTGACCCAACACAACCTTTTTCCAACCAGAAATTTTATTCAATAAACAATTTTAATTTAAAGCTACGAGTTTCACTTCATACTGTAAATATTGCGATTAAAACTTAATACAGGTAAGGGCGCTCACTATAATAATAATAGATTTTTGTCATGTTTAGATAAAAAACAAAAGAAATTATTAAATCAAATATTTGAATTTTAGGCAGTTATAGTAAAAAAAATATAATAAAAAAATGTTTACATAATATTAAAACGACACGCAACTTCGTCAGTATCCGGCAATCAACTCATAACTTTTTTCGAAGTATATATTATTTTTGCACGATTTATTAATTAATATAGAATAATAAATCAATTAATTAATATAGAATTGCGATAGAATACATGCACATTGCAAGTATTTTTTATTAAACTGGCAGTTATATGTTTTGATCTGAAACATTGAACATCGTATAGTAAATAAATGGCATCTACGCTCTTTATAGCTAGCTACGAGTTTCACTTCAAATGCATATATTGCGAGGAGAACTTAATACCGATAAAGGTGCTCACTCGCTTTTGAAACCTCCGTTGTGAACAAACAACAATATTGAACAGCATTTAATTACAAAAATATGTTTCTTTATAAATTTACTGGTATGAGTTGAAATAAAAAATTTTATTATTAACTCGGATCTAAGTTAATATAACATTCAATAACTGATTTAATTATTTTTATTCGCAAGAAAGGTTTATCTATTTAAACCTCAGATATTAAACTAAAAAAATAAAAATCGCCCCCCCCCCTCTCGAAAAAAAATTGTGAACAAAAAAGAAAACAACATAAACTGACGCTAAAAGTCTTAGAGAAAGTTATTATCCTTATTATGCAACTTACAAAATTGTACTGAAAAACTTCTTTAAAACACCATAAAATAGATTAATTGTCGTGCCGCTACATTTATAGTAGACGCAATTCATTTTTGCGCTTAAAGAAGAAAGACTAAGTTTTTTTGAAAGGCCTTATAAGTAACATAACACCGTCATACCCGAGTGCTAACTTCATGATTTATCATTTTTCAAGCATTTGTTTACAAATATACGTAGTTGTCCTTTCAACTTCGTCTTTTTATTACGTTATTTTTATAAAAAATAAGAAATGAAATTGTCATAACTTAGTAGAAAAAATATAGCTATCCAAATTATTTAATTTTATCTAACTATTTCAAGAGTTATCGCCAAAAACTGACATGGAATGTAAATTGAATTGTCAGCATCTGTTTTTTTCCAAAGGGCATAACCGCATAAGCTTTGGAAACATGCTTTTAAACCAAATCTCTTGATTTCTTTCCTAGATGTGTCTACCTGTTTGACAATGTATTTTCCCTATTATCACCTTATAAATATTGATTTTTAAGAGATAAAAATGTTTTTCCCATTTTTTAAAAACCTCATTTTATTAAAAACTACTGAACCGAATAACATGTGATTTATTCAGTTTACATAGACATTAAATGTGCATAATTGGGAATTTTTGTATAATTTTCTAATTATAAAAAGTGTGCGAAAAAGCGATTAAAAAATTTACAAAAATAGAGATCCTATCTTATAGTTGTCCGAAGTTTACAATTTTCTTGTAAACAACTTCTCATATGTAGCCGCATATAATATATATAACTGCCGAAAGTTTTTATTGAGTACTACATGTAAGTATTTACAAAAATATGTATAAAATTTGTTAAAATTCATTTAAAGGCGTTATTTGGGGCGGAGCTACTCAACTTCAACACCCGAAGAATTTTTGAGAAAATTCATCGTATTTTTTATTTACTATTTTTTTGTGAAATTACATTGTAAGCTGAATCATTATTGATTTTGGACTTTCAAGCCATGCCCCATGTTGTAAGAATTCTTCCTTCAGTAATCGCATAACATTATCTTCCAGCTAATGAACTACGGCATTTTATTGGAACTTTCCTTGTATATTGTTCAATTGTTGATACATTTTATTTATTTATTTGCCAATTTTTTATGAATTTATATTTGTGTATTATCATTTTTTTTATGAATTTATATTCATATATGAATTTACATTTACAAATTTTTTATGAATTTATATGATAAATTTCATCATTATTGATTTTGGACTTCTTTGACTGCTTCCAAAAACGGAATATTTTATTACGAAGTACATTCAATTTAATAGCTGCAGCAAACAATGGCAACATGGCTTAGTTCTAATTTTTTAAACGTTGTAGTAAAAAGTGCAATACACCGTTGCGTTTTTTGTTATTCCTTTCATTATTTAGGATATTAATTTAATTATTATTCATAACTACATCTCTCTTACCTTTTTATTAGGTAGAGTGACGTCACTTCTTATTTCCATTATTTATCTATCATACGTAGTATAGGGTAAATCTTGCAACCGTTTTGAAAATCAATTTTTTTTTATGGATTTACACATTTTAGACACTGAAGATTCCGAAAAAAAAAAAAAAAAAAAAAAATTGTCGTTTGTTCGTCGGTCTATGTCTGTGTGTGCCTGTAAATGCTCTACGTCCCGAACAAATTGAGATAGAAACTTGAAATTTTCTATGTACTTAGTATGTATGAATGGGACGAAGCCTATTTAATATCCCTCGATTATCCGGAATTATTTTTTTCGGACTGCCAAAAAATTCGTTCTGTTGAAAGGTTTATAAAAAATTCTAATTACTTTTATTTTAAAGAATGGACGTAAAAGACAATAAAATAACCCAAATTTTGCATAAATAACGAAGTCTATCGGATTATTAGTTGTCGAGCTATTTGTTATCCTGTTTTCCACATTCTTCGATTTTTCATGACCCTGCATTTCATTCAAATTTCAATTCAAACATGTATTTTAATTGGAAATGAGACACTTAATCCGACGCAGTAATTTGTTACCTAATATGATTATTACTTTGGAGCTATAAGGATGTTTCTTTTATGCTATTCAGTACTACTTGAGTAGTTTGGTGTTTCATATATTTGTCGAAATGGATTCATCAGAAATTCTTTAATAGAGCATTATTATGTATATTAAAAATATTGAAATATACGTTTAAATTTTGTTTTGGAATTGCAATGCATTTTGTAAATAATTTACACGTGTTTTATTTTCATATATTGTATTATTAATATCTGTGATGGATAAATATTACAATGCCCCTCAACAACTAGTTTCACATTCAATTGGCCATAACGTCTAAAACCTGGTATACTTCGTTCCATATCCATTGTAGCGTAAATTTACATTAAAACATTAAAAATTTCGTAAAAGGCTTCCGTTGCGAAGGGGTTAAAAATAAATTTAATTTGTTAAAATGCATTCTTTTGTGGTTATTTATCTGCTGTGCCAATTTTTTTAACCCTTTGCGGCGCAGTGGTTTAGTAGATAAACCACTTAATTTTAATTCCCAAACGCCACATTCGCAACGGAATTTTGTTTAAAAAATTAAGACAAAAGACCCCAAAAATGAAGACAGAAGGGGAAAGATGATCACGTTCTCCCGGTTCTTCTAGTTTGAGGATAGGATAAGGAAAATCGTGGTTTTGAATGCGTTTATTTTGTCGAATTTTATTTCAATACATGAAATTTCGTGTGAAAAATTAAAATTTTAAAAAGAATTCATAAATTAATTAGACTTTAAATGATTGTTTTTTTAGGTATTTTGAGTTAGTTGATTGGATTAGTTGCATTACAAAATCATCTTAAATAGATTTAGTTTATCTATCGTTAATATCACAATAAGCACATTAGAGATGCGCCAAAAGTGATTCTTTACATGGGTTTAACTTTGCACTGGAAATGCAAAATTCAGCTAATGTTTAAATTTCAAAATGAGTGTTACTTTCGGACACAGACGGGTTAAAATAAAATTTAAATGTACACTTTTTTTAAAAGAAAGATAAAGAAAGAAAGAAAGAAAATCAAGTATTTAAAAAATAAAATACTGGTAATTTTTATATAAATTTTACACTATAGGTAGAAATATAAATAATAACTTATTTCTAAACATTGACCTTAAAAAAATAAATTATGGGCTTTGCAAGAACAAATTTAAAATAATTAATATTTTTTCTTTATTCTGATTATTATTTTATTATTGTTGTTAATTTTTAGGTTCCATAAACAATCTTTCTAAATTCTGAAAACAGATATAAAATTCATTGTTCTACGTTCTAGCAAAACGACTAATACATGTTGACATTTATACCAGAAAATTTCATCTTTAAAAATAATTATTATAATAATAAAACCACAGTTGGCATGGTTTAAACCCATGGTTTAAACTACGGTTTAAACCAACTGGTTTTTTTTCTCAAAAAAACCAACTGGTTTTTTTATGACATTTTCTCTTTTTCTTCATAATTTACGTGTTTCAGATTATTGGATATAAATAATTTCTATTTTTAACACTTTATTTCAGCAAGGGGCCGTTCAAGTATTACGTAAGCACTAAAGGGGGAGGTGGGGGCCCAGAGTCTGCTTATTTTTTCTGACAAAGGGGAGGGGGGGGGGTCACAACAATTCTTACGTAAGCATTAAACAACGAAGCAACTGCAGTTCAAATTCAATAAGCAAACAAAGTATGATGAAAAAAGAGCGTTCTACAGTCCGTCCGAAATTCGCCGTTTATTTTCGATTTTATCCTTTGCTTATCCATCGGCAGACGCGTGACCCGCATCACCCACTCCCTCTTTGTCTTCATTGTTGTCTGTTATGTGCCAAGTCAAGTACATTGATAGACTATAAAAACACAGGAACCGGTGTGGTTGGGTTCTGTTGCCAGGGTAACTGGTCAGTTGACTTTTTTTCAGGTAAGTGCGGTATTTTCTTTTCTCTCGTTGAATCGGTCATGGAATTCCGGGAATTTTTACAGAATTTCTGGAAATTTTAGTCCTTCCGCTCCTATTGTCGAACTTCCTTCTCTACAGGTTTTGGAACTTTAGAAAGCAGAAAACCTACTTGGGGTTTTTCTTGTCTCGGATTCATAGCACAGATATTTATTGTTTTAGTTCAGTCGCATAGTGAATTTACATAGTGAATTTTTAGTGAAAGAGTATTGCTTTTAGTTGCATAGTGAATTTAGTCAGATTTAATTACGGATACTAACATTGACAAAAAACAAGGACCGGAAAACTGCAATACTCCAGGCCACTGTTCCAGTGAAAACTTTATAACAGACAATGTTGAAACTTGGGTTGAAGGATCCTGGACATCAGATTAAAATATGAACACCAAATTGAACTCCAACATTTATATGATTCATGTCAAAAATTTTAGTTATGATGCCTAAGTAAGTTAAGACTTCTTGTATATCTTGTTTTATTGTTCAATGTGATAAATAACAATATATTTAAACCATTTTGTATTCTGTGGTTTGTTTAATGCAATAAGCAACAATATATTAAAACCAGTTTATATATTTTGATATCACAATCCCTATATGCGTATATAAATTTGTAGGATTAATAATGTAATTGATTGGTAACTTTTTATAAGTCAAGAAGTATTGATGTATAAACTGTCATAAAATCTTATGTAAGCAAAGGGTCTAGCATTTGCTTATATTTTCTTACAAGGGGGTGGAGGGGTTACAAAATGACTAAAAATATGCTTACGTAATACTTGAACGGTCCCCAATAAGCATTGGATATAGTGAGTTTAGGTCATTTTTTATGTATAGGATTAAAATCAATACATGCATTGGTGAACATATTTATTTCTCTAAAAAAAAACTTCAAACATGTGAATTGATCAAATGTAAAATAGACTAAAAATATTCATTATTTAATATAAAATATCTTAGTTTTTTGAAAAATACAGTTTATTTAACGCAATTAATAACATAACACAATCTATAAGATTTCAAGCTGTAAAACAAATCCCCAGTCTTAATTGGGAGGTTATCTTAAGCATTAAAATCAAAATATGAAGCCGAATAAGAGAGTTTTCAAAGATTGGGTACTACTTATAGCATTTTTTAAAAAAATGTTAGTTATCTGATGAATCTATGACCAAAAACGTTGACTTCTAATTGTCACTCAAGCAACAAAATCACAAAAAGTTTTTGAAATTTATTATTTGAATGATTGTGGAAAATAGTATTTTATTTATATCACTATTTTCAAATGTTTATTAGTAATCAAAAGATCGTTTATAAAGATTTGTAGAGTATCAATGCTTCACTGTATAGAGCAGTTTATTCTTATTACAAAAGACAGTTTACTAATGCAGTTTAAATTAAAATATGAATTTCTTGAATTTTCTACATAAATTCAATGTAAATATTTAATTTAAATTATTTTAAAATGAAGTTACACAACTTATAATCCATTAATGTCTTTTTTATCAATAAATATGCATGTATATGAAATAAAGGATGTTTTAAAAAAACCCGGGTGAAACCAAAAGAAAACCTGGTTTAAACAAAAAAACGTTTTTTTTTTTTTTTTTTTTTCCAACTCTGATAAAAAACAGACATTAAATTGTAAGATAATTTTAACACTTCTAAAAAAACGGTAAATTTTCATTCTTCGAAACAAAACGTTTTTATCTTTATTTCGTTAGGTATTCTTCCGAGTTACTAGCAATAGCACAAGAAGGCATTTTCAAATCGGGTTTATAACCCTTTTAATTCACAAATATGTAACTTTAAGCAGCCTTTTAAATAGAAACTAAGATCGAGACAATATTTGATTTTTAGAACCTTTTTCTATGCAATCGCATAAGAAAATGACCATCTAACACTTTCTTATCTCGCTTGAACGGATCCAGCTGACGTCACACGGAACTTCCTGCTTTGAGGGAGTGGGTTCAGAAACGATAACATCTTTCTTCAGCACGGAGAACTGCATAATTACTAGAGTTGGCCGAGGAGTCGAGGAGTCGACTCTGAATCTCGACTCCTTACAAGTGAATCGAACTATCGACTCCTATCTGGCTAACGGAGTCGACTCAAAAGAGTCGAACTTTCATTTCAACTCAGTTTGGGATTCGGAGTCGAAGAATCGAAAAGTCAACTCACTCACTCAAAAGAGTGGTTGGACCAGTTTAACAGAGTGTCGGACTTGGAGAGTCGAGAGTTGAAGATTGGGTGGTCGACTCTTCGATTCTTCGACTCCTTGAAAACCACTCTTTCGACTCGGTATCAGATTTCGACTCTTCGAATCCGCGCTGGGCTTTTTAGCAAAAAACAAATGTCTTGGTTTGACTTTATATTGCGGTTGGGGATTTTGGGAAAAGTGGAGGCAGTGTAGATGTGCATTTCACGTGTAATTAGGAAGATACCAAATGAATGAAAAGAGTGGGAGGGGCAGAGAAAAAGGGGCGGTCTGTTGGTTATTTCTGGAAAGATTAATTGAATTTATGGAAAAAGGGGCGTTCAGCAGGATATTTCTGGGAAGATTAATTGAATTTATGATAAGCTTGTGCCGATTTTCGTATTGAGGAAAGATCGAACGATCAAACAAAGCAGATATTATGTTTGTATTTTTTGCTAAAAGAAAGTAGAACTGGTTAGGGAAATATTTTCAACTGCCTTTATCTGATGCAATATAGAAAAAAAAAAACAGTTGAAGAGAGAGAAATAAAATTTTACTTTAACAGCAAATTGTTTAAAAAACAGTGTTAAATTAAGACACATTTTTTTCGAGAGGAGATATCTGTGGGTGTAGGTGGATGTTATAAAGATCTTTGGGTGGGGTAAAGACTGCACTATTTTACCATTTAAAACACAAACTGCCTGATATTTCAGGGGGCGGAGGGTCTCACTGTTCCGCGGGAATGCCTGACCCTTGGGCCATTTTCCGAATTCACCATTGCTAAAAAGTTTTATGAGTTTATTTTATGATTGATGTATTTTATATAAAGTGTTGTCCTTCATTTGATTACGAATATATTCTTTTAATATATATATATATATTATAAGTTATAAATATTTGCAGATAATGTAAAAATGGATATAATTTTCATATAATTTTTTTAAGTTTAGATGGTCGATTTTTTTAAATATTCCTTTTGCAAACCAGATTCAGATAATATTTCCTGTTTATTTTATTTTATTTATTTTTTATTTATTTATTTATTTATTTATTTTTTGTAGCGCAAGTAAGTTTTGAGTGTCAATCGGGAGGAGAGGAGATCACAATGTCATAGCTGCTAAATTTTACGCTTATTTTTTACAGTTATTTTTTATGAAGTGAATTTGCTTGTTTTCCTAAATTTCCGATGATTTTAAAATACATTTTTATTTATTTATTTATTTTTTTAAATATTGATAGGATAAAAACATAAAACCTGGCAGTTATTCAATATAATATCATGATTTTATAAATAGAATTTCAAAAGGAAGTTAATTATAAAAACTGTAAATATGAGGGAAAAAATTAAAAAATTAGTCTTCCCGCCGCTTTTTTATGATCGCATAAGGGGTAAATGAACCAGTCAGTGTCCCAGACACTGAACATTTTGATAGATTTGTAAAATGAAATTTATTAAAATTACAGAAAACTTGCAAATATTCATAATTTATTTAGAGGAGCTCACAGGTCCAACCAGGCACGGTACAAGCGAAAGCTACCCCAGGCTAGTGTAAAATAAAAAGTTCTATCCGGTCCCGACCCGTACAAACAAATAAATTAATAAACTTACCCGGCCCGGTTCAATTTCTACAAAAAAAAAAAAAAAAAAAAAAAAAAAAAAAAAAAAAAATCCGATTTTTCTTAGCATACAATAATTTTCTTGAGAATATTTTATGCACATTCATGAGCAATATTTTAGTTTAGTATGTATTCGCAAAACAGAAAATACACAACAGCAACAGCAATGTTATCGTTTACTTAGATTTTTAGACTCTTGAACATTCGTTAAAAAAAATAATGTAATTTGGAATAAAAGAAAAAAAAAAGAGGGTTAAAAATGTCGTAGCTTTTAAAGCTGTATAATATAAAGTAAATTTCTGAAAATATTTCTCTGAATTTATTAAATCTGTTCTTAAATTCAAAAAAGCTACTTTCTTACACATTTCTGAATTCATTTTTAGTTGGAAAAAAAAAAAAAAAAACTCGTAAAATTGAAAAGTTTTTTTATTCAGAAATTGTGTGATTGATTGGCGCTTTCCAATTTTTGGCAAAATACATTAGAAAATTACTGTTAAAATCGAAGTTTATATTGCAAGGGAAAAGAGAAAAACCTGTCGTTTCATGACAAGAATGCATTTTTTCTTCATATGTAATGTATTTATTAAAAAATGGAAATGCTGTTTGATTTTTCATCTCCTCTATAGCTGCCTGTCAATTTTTAAAGTTCTAAATAAAAATGTATCAGAAATTATGTGAATGCTGAGTTTTTTTTTCTAGAATTGAATCTTAAATTTTCTAATATCTCTTCACCTCTTCAAACACACTACAACAGCTCCGTTTTTTATTTTTCGTATTTAGTTTGATTAGCAGTTTATTTATTAAACAAATGGAAAGTGTTATTTGATTCGAAATCCCCTCAATAGTCAGGTTATCAATTTTATAATTGTACATTAAAACATGCTGACATTGAGCCCTCAATATAAAGCTTATGTGAATTTTCTACAAAACAATGAGACTCAGGATAATCGCTATTTTTTTCCAGCAAATTTCGAATAAACTACTGTTGTCCCCTTTTTTTTCATAATTTTAGTTTTAATAAATTCAGAAATAGACTAGACCGGGGAGGGGAGGAGATATATTTTTTGCATTATATTTTCTACAGAATCTAAACGTAAAGTAATTAATTTCTTTTTAATTCGATGATACGATATCTTTCCAACATAACCAACACGACATATATGTAAACGCACACATATTAAAAAAAAATTTAAAAATCAATTAACTTAATTTGTACTAATATTTCTCTTTTTTTTGGGGGGGGGGGGATATTTGTGAATAACTAATAATTTATAAATATAAGAACATAATGAATTTAAAGTATCCGTTTTAAATTTTTAAGTAAAGAACACCCCCCCCCCCCCCCCCATAAAAAAAGAAAGGGAAAAAAAGGAAAGAAAACAGTCTAATAATTTTAAACGCTGTGATTGCCGCATCCTGGCTCGAAGCTCCGGCCTATTTTTAGCGGCACTCAGGTCGGGCCTTACTTTATTTTACAAGCCTCGGATTGGGCCTTGTCATTGCATTCTCCCAAGCCGAACTCGAGACTTACTTTTTATTAAAAGACTGGTTCGGGTCTAACCTTTTTTCCCTCGTAGCGATCGGAAGGGAACTCGTCTATAGCGAATTTTTATTTAATGTTATTCTTTCTTGGAGGATTTTACTTTGTAGCATTTTTAAGCCTCTAATGCGTAGAATAGCACATAATATGTGGATTAACAATATTATCATCAACTGAACTATTTACATACAAATTAAACATTAATTAAAAAATGAATATCATAGCATAGGGTTCTTCTTTAAAAATAAAGATTATAGACATAAAAAAATCTAAAATATTAATTTTTGATAAGAACTTCTCAAACGGAAAAATCCATGTTTTCTACAAATTTATGTATGCCGTATCAGGCTAAGAAGAAGATTTTAACTTTTTTCTTGTCGGTTTAATCACTGTTCTATACGAAGCATGTTTTTTACCAACCAGGTCATTATTTTTTACACGCTCTGGGCCGGTACAGGACTGAAAATTTCGGCTGTTATTACAAAAATATATCTTTTATCTAAAAACTAAAGCAAAATAATTCGAGCATACATTTAAAAATTCCCTTTTGTGCGATATACGTGATAGAAGACATAAAATTGCGTCATTTTTACAACCAACCAACCAATCGTAAGTGAGTCGGGAGTCGACTCCTCAAGATGAATCGAAATGCCCAACCCTAATAATTACGTTCATCCGAATATTTAAATATACATGGTGACCCGAACGTTCGAACATTAGATTGGGTTGAAAAACATACAAAAACGTACCTTAACTTTTCTTACTTAGAAATAGTGGTGTGAAAAGAATATTTTTCGAACCGCAAGTAACCACCAGTATTTTATTTTAATATATTACCGTTCAAGTACAAAAATTACATAATGTGCATATAAGCTAGGTAATCTGCAAATTAACTTGGTCGATTCATTTAACTAGGCCCGACTAGCAAGATTTTGTGCCCAGGGCACTTTCAATTTTTCGTGTGCCTTTAGCTTATTTAATTTACTGATACCAGATTTTTTGTTGTTGTTGTTGTTGTTATATTGTTTGTTTTTTGATGTATTACATACTTATTCAAAAAGTGTCACCTTAAAAAATCAAATTATCCACAAAATTGAAAAATGGGAATAAAAATAACAGGAATAAAAATAATATATATATATATTTATTATTTATTAAAATGTTCTTTTAATTATATATTTAGATTTATTTTTGTCATTTCATTGTATTAGTATCTTCAATGTCATATTTTTTCACAATTATGATTGTTTGTGATGTAAAATTTTGTGATTCAAATATAAATTTAGATGATAGTGTGAAAAATTTCGTGCCTCCTCAGAATATTCGTGCTCAGAGCATGTGTCCTGGGTGGGTGCCCGTGCGATAGTCAGGGCCTGTATTTAAGTACGGAAATTGTTCAGTTCTTACATTAACCTTTTAACTGGTTTGCCCGAACGCCGTTCGGGCAAGACAAATTTGCTTAATTCATCATTTAAAACTTTTTGACGCCACTATTATTTTTTTAGAAAATTTTTATACTATTAAAAGGCGGAAAATTTTAGACTAAATAATAGTGGTGTCAATCCGCTGTTTTCAATTCATTGAACGAAAAAGAATTAACCAGTTAACCCTTTGCGGGGCAGGGCAAATTCATTGCTTAAGTATTGAAATTAATGATTGACACCCGAATTAGAAAACAACTTTATTTATAAATAAGAAATCGCTATATTTCACGCATTCAATAAACCGTAATTTTCTTTAACGTAATTCCGGTGCGAATGTGGCGTTTGGGAATTAAAATTAAGTGGTATATCTATGAAACCACAGCCTCGCAAAGGGTTAAGCGGTTAATTAAATAATCCCCATATTATCTACTAGTCACTTGTTAAAATGGATATTATAAGATCATTTCTCAGACAGCGGCAGCATTTATATTTTTATATGTTAACCCTTAAATGCATATTGAATCATTTTCGATACCTTAAAGAGCAATTTTCACTTTACTTAATGCCAGACCATTCGTAATTAATTAAAGAAAAATTTACTATTTAGATTTTTCTGGTATGAATTCTTTTTCTTTGATTTGCGCATTTTTTGGAACGCGTTCCATCCTATGCATTTAAGGGTTAACCCTTTAACGTTCATTGGTTTCGCCACGAAACCACAAAATTTTAATTCCGATATGTAACACTGACACCGGTATTTTTATCTAAAAATATTTCTTTTATTATGTATGTGAAAATTCACGTTTTCTTATTTAAAAATATATTTGTCCTTAATTACCGGTGTCATTCATTTATTTCGACATCTTAGCAATGAAAATGCTTTGATCGTTAAAGGGTTAAACAAACAAATCAATAATAGTAATACTTACTGGGAATTATTAAATGAAAAACATGTTATACCCTTATTCCATAAATTTAATAGTAATTTCACATAACAATCAGCCCATTCTAAGTAAAATATTCTGATAATTATTGAAATATAATAATATTTATGTTCTAACTAATTTTGCGTAAAAATTAGCAAATGAGTTTGTAAATAACATTAACCCTTTCACGACGGGAGCCTTTTACGAAATTTTTAATGTTTTGTCACTGGTTTTTAAAAACAGAAATTTGCCCCTTTTTAAATCGAGAAAATACTCCTATTAAATAAGGCAAAATTTATAGAAGAGCTTTAATGTTGGGGATAAAGAAGGATTTTAAAGCCTTTTTCCGGTACATATACGTGAAGATGGTCCCCAAGGGATTAACAAATGTTTAAACATAGTGTTATTTATTTAGATTTCGATGGCTATAGAAATTCATAAAATCCATCAATGAACAGAATGATTGATGTTATAAATTTTTGAACAAAAATAGAATACAAAGAATCTTTTATATTTTATATGATTAATATCATGCTTTCACTTTAAGGAAATCCGACGTTTGGTGACATTTTGAATAACGTAGCAAATGAGTTTTGCGACAAGCATACCTATTTGTGGCACTTTTAGCACTGTGAATTACTGTGAGAAGTGACTTTGACGGCAACTATATGAATATGAATATGTTTCGGTTCAAAGCCAGAAATGGAATTATGAAATAAATTAAAAAGATACAAAGAACAAAAACACTAATAAGGAAGATCTCCATACGGGCATACTCAGAAAATTCTGGAAAAATTACAGAATGTTCTTCTCATATATGTTTGATGTGGTTGGATATATATGTTTACAAAATAAAAAAAAAAAAAAAAAAAAAAAAAAAAAAAAAAAAATCGGCGGAATCTTGATAGAACGTTTGTAAAAAAATAATGAACATTTCGTTTATTTGGCAATTTATCATTCGTTGGCGACGAAATAAAATTTCAAAAAATACTTTTTTTGTGTAATACTTTTTAAGCTAAAAAAAGTGTGTTTTCTTTCGTGCTGAAATATTTAAAAAAAATATTTATTTCAATAACTTCATTTTTTTAGATTTTAGTTTGTTACAATTATAGCTTTGTCATATGCATATTTATAATGAAAATTAGCTATGAAATTGTATGAATTAAAACGAAAATTAACTTAATTAAATTTGTTTCAATTTCAAAATTAAATCCAATTGAGATTGCCGATTCAATTTCGTTGCTATGGAAACAAAACATTATCCGATATTAAAATTTATATTATTGAAGAATTCTTCATCTAGTCTTATTTTTGGAATACGCTTAAGTATATGAAAATATAGTTTTCAACATGAAAAGATTTTTTATATACTAAATAATTATTTTTACAGTATTAAAATCAAATAACTGCTGAAACGAGATACATATATATATATATATATATATATATATATATATATATATATAATACAATATAATATACATATTAAACTCTCTCACTGTTTAAGTTTAAATTCATCAAATGCCATTTACAGGCATTCTAAAAATCTATCAACGAACAATTTTCAGTTGCATGAAAGTCGTTTGCTTTTATCGAGGAAAAATGCTGCTCGCCAAATCGTGTGACGCTTTCAACTTTTTACGCCAAATATTCGAAAGTATTTTTTTTTTTTTTTTTTTACATACTTTCTACTGTAATTCCGCCTCTAACTTTGACTGATCCTTTATTACATACATAAGTAGTTTAATAAGTATTTTTTTCAAAATATTCTGAGTGTGCCCAGTATGGAGGCCTTCCTTGTAAATAATATAATATAATATAATAAAGTTTAACAAGGTTTTAAATCAAAATTATGGTGTGAAATATTTTTTTATAAAACATGACTCAAATTTCCGGTAGTTATGTCAGTAACACTTTCTACCTCTGCAATATCAAAGGATTCTTTCATTGCTGTTTCTTGAAAAATAAATAAATAAATAAATAAAATAAAAATAAAAATATTCTACAGTAGACTATAGGGTTCTCGTTGCGCTCGCCATTGTACTAAATAGCGACAAAATGCTTCATTTGACGAGTAAACAAACAATCAGACTCGCCAAATTGCGTTTTCTCGATTTCTGCTCTTTGTGTGATGTAACAGTACAGTCGAGATTGTTATTCACCTTATAGTCCAAGAGCCGACCGCACAAAACCCTATGTCATCGAGCACAAGAAAATTTCCTTTATTTTATGAAAGAGTAGTAATAGAGGAATCTGATATCCATATTTGCCGGAAGGGAAGTGGCGCATAAGGCAAAATTGATACCACTAGCAGTTGACTGGTAGGGTTATCATTGTGTTTTCCTGCACCCAGTTTTCCATGTTTTCATACTTTTGATCAGAGATATAGTGAAGGGTTATAAGTCGTACACCTTCTGGATTTTTTAAATGAACACCGTATACCCCTGTTTCTCAAGAAACTTATGGTATACACATTCTAGGGTACACCCAGTAGTGGCTGGTCATGAAGTGCTGCATCAATTTATTCACACCACAAAAATTGTATGGTTAATTCAGTTTTATTTAAATAACAAAATTTGTCGAATAAATAATATGAAATATTCTGTTAAATTTTAGTGGTGTGAAAAATCGGATGCAGCACTTCCTGACGAGCCGCTACTGGGTACACCCTTTGCCTCGAGCGTATAAACTCTGCTTAGAACGTATATCCTCTATTATTTTTACTGCTACACACCTGCTTTTGATTATAGGACAAACACGATGCTAAACCTACGAGTCAAGCACTAATGATATCAATTTTTGGCTTATGCAGCCTTTCACGTCCATAAAAAAAGGATTTTTTCTTGTGCTCGATGACGTAGGGTTTTGTGTGGTCGGCTCTTGGGCTATTACTGAACGATTGATATCTCTTTTCATCTTCCATCGCTCTATGCCATTTACATTACTCTATTTATCGAGATTCTGACTCAACGCTATTTAGTTTAGCAACCGCCAAAGACATAGATCAGGGTTCGTGCGGATATTGCAATATGACAGTAGAATTAAATTATTTAGTAGGGGTAGAATTAGAATAATTTTTTCAACGGGCCGGGCCGGCAAAAAAATTGCACGGGCCATACGGGCCGGGCCGATAAAAATTTTTAGCCTAAACGGCTAACGGCTTAACTTTTGTTGTTCGCAATAACGATAATTAGTTGTTCGCAATAACGATAAAATATCAGCTATTTTCAATGAATATGGCTTTAACGAGAATAAGTATAAATGTGCATCTCCAGCCGATACTAGTTTGACAACATCAATACAGAAGTTTAACTTGTATAGTGTAGAGATCGAGATCGGACATTGCGTGTAACTCGGGCTTAATGTTATTTTAGCTACAGGGATGAGATTTCCGCTTTTTTGGACACCAGTATAATCTTACAGAAAATGTTGTTCTTTTAAATCGCAAAAATGTTCCGATTAAATAATATAGCATCTTCTCTAAGATTTTATTGGTGTGCAAAAAAGCGGAAATCTCATCCCTGTAGCTAACTCGTTCCGGACCGAAATCCTGCTTGCATTTTTTTTCTACATATAGACGAGTCGGGCCGGAACTGGACTTAATAGTTTTCAAGATGTATAGGGCAGGCTACATGATTTGTAAAACTATTAATAGCGATAAAGAACTTATGTTAACATAATCTTTGGATATATGCTTCATGTTAGTTCTTAAATTCACTTCTCAACAACGCGAATGTTTTGACACGTTTTATTTTTAAATGTAAAAGTAAAAATTTGACAAGTTTGATTATTGGAGTAATTTGGAATCGAATTGTGTTTTTCATTTTTGGTGAATAAGGTACTTGCATAACCTTGTTGAGATATAAGAGATTCTTGTCATACAGTTGCAGATTATTCTCCCTTCCCATGCAGTCGCTTCCGGAAATTCTATTCAAAACGCCAACTTTGACCGTAGTTCATAGATCTACTTTTATTATACAGCTTCAAAATTTGCGATGTTTTTAACTTTAATTTTTTTCTTTTATTTAAACCATATTAATTTTTTTAATGAATCTTTATTTGAACGTTGAAAGTCTAAGAATCTAAGTAATCATTAATATTTCTAATGCATATTTCATGTAAAATATACTATAGCATCATTCCATAGATATGCATGAAGTATTCTTTAAAAAAATCTTAATTATATGAGAAAAATCTGAATTTTTTAGAAATAATAGAAATTGTGACAGGCCAGAACGGTCCAAGCCGGACATAGAAATGAAAAATATAAATGGGCCGGGCCCTAGCCTAAAAATTCCGGCCCATACAGACCTCTAGCCCTCACAATACACCTTCTTCTTCTTATTATTATTTTAATTTTACAACATACGCTAAAAATAGTCTGTTCACTACTACATCAAAAGGCAGATAATTTTCAACTTTTAAACCAATAGTAATTTTTAAACAACTACTTTATCACTAACAAGGAAGGTCTCCATACGGACATACTCAGAAAAATTTGAAAAAAATACAGAATGTTCTTCTCATATAGTTATATATGTTTATAAAAAAAATTTCGGCGGAACCTCCTTATAACGTCCGTAAAAAAATAATAAAAATTTCGTTTATTTGGCGATTTATCTCCGGTTGGCGAAAAAACGAAATTTTGAAAAGTACTCTTTTACGCTTCGAATACTTTTTAAAGAAAAAAACTTTCTATGTTAAATTTATTTAAATAAGTTTAGTTTAAGTAATTTTAGTTTTGCATTTTTACTTTATTTTAAGTGTAATTTTGTCATATACGTTTATTTGTACTTATAACAAAATGAAATTAATGTATTTTATCATTTAAAACACAATTTAAATTGCTTAAAATTGTTCCAAATTGAAAAATACACTGTTAAAAATCTGCTGCATTTTGTTGCTCCTTTGCTTGCATAGAAAACGGTTACTTGGCCGTGAAATGGAGCTTTCTCATTGGTTGGAATAGAGATATTATATACAAGCGGTGGAGTGTGTTGCGGCAAAATGCAGCAGATTTTTAACAGTGTTGTACAAGCTACAACACCGCTAAAAATCTGTACCATTTTCTGCAGCGTCACTCCACCGCTTTTATAGAAAATGGTCGATTCACCGTGCTATGGAGCATTCTCATTCGTCAGAAGAGAGATATTCTATAAAAGTAGTGGAGTGACGTTGCAGTGAATGCTGCAGATTTTTAACAGTGAAGTCAATTAAAATCAATTTTCACATTCGTTAAATTCGTCTGCTTTTGGCGAGGAAATGCACTGCTCGCCAAATCCCGCGTCGCTTTCAGCTTTTCACGCCAACTATTCCAAACTATTTTATTTTTTTACATATCTAATAATGTAATTCCGCCGCTAATTTTCACTGATCCTTTATTACCTACATGAGTAGTTTAATTAGTATTTTTTTCAAAAAATTCTGAGTATGCCCCCAATGGAGACCTTCATTGTAAGTTTTTGAGGATTTAAAGAATGAATATATGAAAAAAAAATGTTTTCGATTTTTTCAATTTATTTATATATATAACACAGCTTAAGGATACCTTTAACGTTAGTTGCAAATAGAAAATGAAGTGAAAAGAAAAATTGTTTTCATTAACCGAGGATACTTCTTAACCTTCCTACCCTGAATGGGTCTAATCGACCCATAACTATTATTTGTTTTATACGATTCGAACCAGAACATTTTTCATAAGGAAAGCTAAATAACATATTTAGAATAATGCGAACAATGTAAGCCTGTTTATGGACCTCCTAGTTGAAAGAACAACTTTATATCCAGGATATCATAATAAGCCGTGTTGCATGGGCATGGGGAGCCACAAGAAAAATTAAAAAAATAAAGTTTAGAAGTGGCAAGCCACAGTTAAGAAAAATTAATTTAATTAGCTAGCTAAATTAATAAAAAAGTAAAAAAATTATAAAAAAGAAAAGGGAAATTAAAAAAAAGGAAAACTTATAATGTTCGTAGTGTTCGAAAAGCAAAGGACGAAAAAGCTGCCGAAGGGATGCCCCAATATAAAAAGACTCTTTACAGAGACCATACATTTTTTTTCTTTTAAGAAAAACAAAAGGTTGTAAAGTTAGTTAACACTAACAGACAAACAAAATCATATTTAAAAATGTAAGTCGATTAAATATATTAAAATATTTTAAATAACAATTCTGGTGTGAAATGATTTTATCAAGATTGAATAAAATTTGGACAGGGTAGGAAGGTTAAGTTAGCCCATTAATGAGAATACACAATACATTGAAATCCCTTAAGATATTCTCACAGCTTCGGTTGGGATTTTTTAAAATTTTAAAATTTTTCTCTTGTTATCCATTTTTTTTTTATAATGACAGTTAATTTAAAACTTTGAAAAAAAAAATTGAAATTATCCAGAAATAATTTTTTAAAGAGAAAGATAGTCAAAATTATGTCAAAAATTGACATTTAACACAAAACGTGATAACTCAAGAGTAAAATAATGTATTGACATTTTGTAAATTGCATAGTAAACAGAATAACTTTCTCTAGGACTTAAACTACAAACATTATAAGGCTAGCTATCATATAAACGTGCATTTTGGAAAGAAATTTTTTTTACCAAACTCCATGTATGAGTTTCAGTTTTTTAAAATAAGTCCGAATAAGTCTATCTTAGACATTATGAGTTTAGCAGAGATCAATCATAAATTTTTGAAAAAATTATAAAAAAAATTCCATGAAAGTAGTTTTAAAATTTTATTAAAAATTTTCATTAAAATGTCACGAAAATGACTGTCGCGAAAATGACGGATCGCCAATAATTCGTTCTATAATTAAAAGCATGCTTTCGTTAAGCCTACATCGGCATGTTTTTTTCTTCTGAATCACATTCTATATTAAAATAAAACTTTATTTTAAATTTTAAAATAATATTTTTTTTTTAAGCATCTCGAAAATGACAAGCAATAAACGTACGCATAGCATATAAAAAATAAAAATAATGTTATCAATGACATATTTTTTATTTTCTTCAAACTTTTTCTGCCACAAGTGCTTAATGTAGGTTTCCAATCACCAAAATGCTCTTAAAACGAATAGTAGTACAATCATTTGACCATTTGCGAAGTTATTTTCGCGTGTCACGAAAATGATGGATAGGCTTGGATACATACAATTTAATTACTCATGCATGATAATTAACTTAAAATTAATTTAAAAAAATATTTTTCTTCGAAAACAAAATATTTTTTGCAGTAATTAGCAATTTTTTTAAAAATATTATTTTATTTTTGCTAGAAGAAAACGTACTTTATATACAGACTTTTGGTCTTGGATACTGTCACAAAAATGACATTTTTAAGGTTTAAAATTTTCTAAAAAATAATGAAATTGCAATAAAATCATATTTTTTGATTTATTGATTTTTAAAACAATAGTTCTAAAGAATAATAATAAAATTTTACATTTTATTTGCTTAAAATCAATAATAAAGGTCTGAGACATTAAAATGCACGTTTATGTGATATTCAGCCATAATCGCATCTCTTATATTAGATGATATGGCAGTTAAACCACTAATGTAGCTAAAAATTTGTCTCAAGTCTGTCATTTGTACCAGTGTAAATATAAAACTATTTAATATAATGCTATTATGAGTATAGAAAGACCCTCAAAAGATATTTCTAAAAGGAGTACAAAAAATTTCATGACATTTCATGCATAATTTTTTGTTGTAGGATGTTATAGGATGTTGATATAGTAAAAATTTGAAAACCTTCATTTTGAGAAAAAACTGATTCAATAAAACCTCCGTACCGGACACTTCAATTTAAAGGACAGTTTTCCAATCCCCACTCCCAAAACCTAAATTTTTATATATTTAACCTCTGAATGACGGACATTCCAAATAGCAGACGCTATTTTCAACGATAAAAAATGACATTTTTTTTTTTTTTTTTTTTTTTTTTTTTTTTAACGAGGAAAAAAAAGTTAAAAATCTCTTAATATATCAGAGCAATAAGTTACAAATTTTGCGATCACAGGAAAATGTAGAGAGTGGGATGAAGAAATTTCTTCTTTATGTTTAGAGTTGAATTCAGGGAATTGCCTGGGAGGGAGCTGAATGCCCCCCAGAGCATTCAAATTTCCATGCCCCCCCGGAAGATTTTATGCTTTTAATGATCAAAAAACGCAATCCTCATCCCCGCCCGGAACTTTATACCCGTAAGGCATGGTGACTTCACTGCGATGTCGTTGTGAAGTGGCATTGTGACTTTGTGACCATCGATTGTCGATGTGACGTCACGTGACGTCGATATGAAGTCACAGTGACTAAAATATGAAGTCGTTATGGCCGTTTTAGAACTATTTTGTGACGTCACAGTGTGACCACTTTGTGAAGTCATGGTGTGACAAATTTGTGAAAAGTGTGACATTTGTGACTACTTTGACATTAAGAGCCCACAATAGTCACAGAAAAATTACTCAAAAAGATCCGGATGACCATGTAAAGTCTATCGGAGGGTTCTTTTCGAATATCTCGCTCCAATTTTAATATTTTTGCATGATTTTTTTTGCACAAGATAGCTGAGGGCGATCCACAACCGGGCTAGTTTTTACTTTTTAAATTTTTGTTTCAGATTTTCTTTAAAAAAATACTTTAACTTTTGAAACCGGTTTAAACCGGTTCTGAAACTGAAACTATCGTAATATAAAATATATATAACCAAAATCGAAAAAGTAAAAACTAGCCCGGTTGTGGATCGCCCTCAGCTATCTTGTGCAAAAAAATCATGCAAAAATATTAAAATTGGAGCGAGATATTCGAAAAGAACGCTCCCATAGACTTTACATGGTCATCCGGGTCTTTTTGAGTAATTTTTCTGTGACTATTGTGGGCTCTTAACATTGTGACGAAACTGTGACAAAAGCAACGATATTTAAATAGCCAGAAACATGTTTTTTAAAGTAAACATGTTTTGAAGAATATTTGTAATTTTCTAAAAATTTTTAAGAAAGTCACATCTTAGTCACAATGTGATGTCACTGAGTGGTGGCATTTTGGTCACAGATGTGATGTGACCAAAGTGACTCACAGTGACGTCATTGTGACGTCACTGTGACCATGCATGCTATGAGGGTAATGACCAATAACGTCACATTGAAAAACAAATTTCATCTAATCGCAAGCAAAAGTAAACTTTTGTAACAGATTTTTTTTTTAAAAAGAATGTAATAAACAGCAGTTAAAAGGTGTGCACAATTTTATTTAAGTTTTGTTACTTAAAAATATTTTTAATTTTTCATTAATCATATAATAGATGTTTTAAGACATATATAAATGTCAATTATTAAAATATTAAGTATTTCTTAGCGATTTTTGTATCCTGGAGGTTTTCCGAGTTGCGGACAATTTCTGCGCTCCCGAGGTGCCCGTTATTTAGAGGTTTTACTGTAGTAACGTTTAAACACAATTCAAAAGTTGTAATAGCTGTGACTTTCGTTATAATTAACTGACAGACAGAATTTATGCATGACAAATCAAAGAGTCTATTTTAATATTATTGCATAAATGAAAAATCGATATTTTTTTATTGAAAATTACGTTTTAAAGGTATCGGATACCTCAAACAATTCCCGAAAAAAAAAAAAGAAAAAAAGTTCTTCAATATCAGCAGTTTTCCGTAGGATTTCGCAGTGTTCTGGTTCCACCTTATGTTATCGATTGTATTTTCAATGGGGGGGGGGGGGGGAGGAAGAAAGAAAGAAAAAAAGAATAAATTGTACCAGAAATTTTAATCCGAACAGGTAAACGAATAATTAAAGACTCGGCGTCCGAGTAAAAGAGGCATTAAAATTGTATCAAACATTGTCATCGAAAACACGATTAGCTGCTGTTACATTGGTTTAAAAATGTACCGTAATATATCACCCATGCATCGAGTTCGTCTTCAATCGTTTCCAAATTAATTTTGATACTATAATAAGTATTTGTATTTTGAATTTAATGTTAATATCTTATCGCAGAAAAAAAAATAACTTGCAGTTTTAGCAAAATTTGAGACTGTTTTTATAAAAACCTTAATTTCTCTACGAGTATACACGCTATCCTCATAAAATGAACCCAGTTTATTACAATAAGCCACTAAATCATAATCCGCAGTTTGAAAGCTTTTGCTACATTAGTTTTGACAGGGTTATCCAAAAGATCTTCATTCTCTTTCAATTTGTTGACAGTCCTTTAACGGATTTCGTAAAGAAAAATCTTCGCGGAAATATACCTATACTATTTTGTGTACACGCCTGGAGTTTGAAAACAAATCCTCATGTATTTTTCTAGATATTTAACAAAACGTCTAAAATCTCAAGTGTCCGGTCATTAATGGCCATATAGTGCATATATATAATATGTGTTAAGGATACCTTTAACATTAGTTGTAAACAGAAAATGAAGGGAAAAGCGAAATTGTTTTCATAAACCAGGGTACTTCTCCCAATTAAACCCATTTATTAGAGTACATTATACATTGAAATCGGTAAAGTAGTTCGCAAAATAAAAACGTACTTCAATATCAGCAGTTTTCTACAATATTTCGCAATGTTGTGGTTCCATCTTGTGCTGCCGATTGTATTTCAATGGTAAAAAAAAAAAAAGAAAGAAAAATAATATATCTTACCTGAATTTTTAAACAAAAGAGGTAAACAAAGGATTATAGCCACGGATCCAAGTAAAACAGGCGCGTAAACTGTATCAAACATTGTCACTGAAAACATGATTAGCTACTGTTACATTCATCCAAAAAATATATCGTAATATATCACCCATGCAACGAGTTCACCTGCAAACTCTCCCGATTTATTTCCGAATCAATTTTGACACTAATAAGCATTTGTAGTTTGGATTTAATGTCATTATCTTATCACAGAGAAAAATAGCTTGCAGTTTTAGAAAAGAAAAAAAAGCACCAGTGTTTTTTAAAAGGTTTATCAGTATGCGATGTATCCAGGAAGTGCGATTTTGATATCTTGATCTGACACTTTCATCTTTGATCAGATATGTGTCGCAGTGAAATGGTTTTTAAAACAAACCTTATCGAAATTTGATGCCTCCCACTGTTTTGTGGATTGCCGTCGTGTATGGAAAATGATAATAAAAGAAGGATAAAAGGCTTAATGATATTTGTTCAGAATATTCTGATAATAAAATATACACTCGTATGTCTCGTAAACTATTAAGTGCAATATATTTTGAAGAGTGATGAAATTTGTGTAGAATAATTCGATGATAAAATATATGGTTACGCTTAAAATAAATTCCTAATATACGCTTATAATACTCTTTTAATAATGTGTATATTTGTACAGTTGTAGAAAAAAAATGTAACGCCCCTTTCTCAAATAATTATAATAAAATAAAATTACTGGTACCAAAAGATTGGAAATAAAGCCTACTTTTAAATTATGTATATAAAATTTTCTTAGGGGCCATCTGCAATCAAAACCAGATCAAACTTTCTTTTATATCAATGGCAACACCCAATATTGACACTATATTTCAAATCTTCCATTCAAACTATACTTAGAAAGAACATTTCAAGTCATTTAATTGATAAAAGCTTTTGAAATATAAACATTCAAAATTTAAAGATTGTAAAGTAAATTACATTTTAATATTTTTATTAATATCTCCAGATTATAATTCTAATATGATATGTATTTTTTTAATAATAATACTGCGATTTTGATATCTTGATCTGCCATTTTCATCACTGATCTGATATGTGTCGCACTGAGATGGTTTTTAAAACAAACATTATCGAAATTTGATGCCTCCCACCACTGTTTGTGGATTGCTGTCGTGTATGGAAAATGATAATAAAAGGAGGATAAAAGGCTTAATGATATTTGTTCAGAATATTCTGATGATAAAATACACTCTTAAACTATTAGTGCAATATATTTCGAAGAGTGATGGGATTTTTGTAGAATATCATGCTGATAAAATGCAAGGTTATGCTTAAAATAAATAGCTAATGTATGCTTATAGTACTCTGTTAATAAAATATTCATTTGTTCAGTCGTGCAAAAAAAGGAAACCCCTTTCTCAAATAACTGTACAAATAATTATAATAAAATTAAATTACTGGTACTAAAAGATTGGAAATAAAGCCTACTTTTAAATTATGCATATAAAATAAAGTTACTGGTATCGAAAAATTGGAAATAGAATCTACTTTGAAATTATGTATATAAAATTTTCTCAGGGGTCATCTATAAATCAAAATAAAAAAACTTGTTTTTTTTCAATGACAACACCCAATTTTGACACTATATTTCAAATCTTCTGTTCAAACTATGCCTAGAAACGACATTTCAAGTCATTTGGATAATTAACAATCAAAATTTATAGAATGAAATATTCTATACATCTTCATATTTTTATTAATATCTCCTGAGATTATAATTCTAGTATGATACTTTTTTTAAATAATAATACTGCGATTTTGATATCTTGATCTGACATTTTCATCTCTGATCAGATAGGTGTCGCATCGAAATGGTTTTAAAAAAAAACTTATCGAAATTTAATATACCTCCCACTGTTTTGTGGACTGCCGTCGTGTATGGAAAATTATAATAAAAGGAGGCTTAACGATATTTGTTCAGAATAGTCTGATAATAAAATACATACTCGTATGTCTCGTAAACTATATTTTAAAGCATAGAAGAATAATGGAATTTGTATGGAATATCGTACTAATAAAATATAAGAGTTATGCCGAAACCATAGTGAAAATATATGCTTATAATACTCTTCTGATAAAATGTATGTTTATACAGTCGTGGAAAAAAACTCCTTCCCCAGCTAACTCTGCAGCTAATTATAATAAAATAAAGGGTACTACTAGGTTATCCCGTCGACCAAAAAATTATCGCCAAACTATAAGATTAAATGCCAATAATGGATGATCGTGAATGTCACATTCAATGACATTAAATGCGATTCACGTGTTTAAAATGTCATTAAGTGATTTTTATTTCGACTTTTTATTAATATTTTTATTAATATTCTACTAATTATTTGTTTTTTCGTTATATAAATTAAAAATTATGTCAATATGTATAACTTGGCTATTAGTTTATCGATTTGTATAATTTGGCGAAATTGGTCGGCGACGGGATAACAGAGTAGTACCAAATAAAGTTACTGGTTCCAAAAGATTGGAAATAAAGTCAATTTTTAAATTATTTTTATATTTTTTTACTGGCCATCTAAAATAAAACCAGACCAAATTTTCTTTTTTTTCTTTTTTATTTTCACTGGCAACACCCAATTTTGACTTAATATTTCAAATCTTTTGTTCAAAATGTGCCTAGAAGCATCATTTCAAATCATTTAAATAACAAAATCTTTTGAATTACAAACATTCAAAATTCAGAGACTTTATTGTTAAATTACATTTTCATATTTTTATTAATATCTCCCGAGATTATAATTCTAATATGATATATATATATATATATATATATAATAATAATAATAATAATTTTATGATTTTGGTATCTTGATCTGGGATTTTCATCTCTGATCAGATATGTGCGGCAGTGAAATGGTTTTTAAAACAAACCTTTTGCGAAATTTGATACATCTCCCACTGTTTTGTGGATTGCCGTCGTATATGGAAAATGATAATAAAAGGAGGATAAAAGGCTTAACGATATTTGTTCAGAATATTCTGATAATAAAATACCCACTCGTATGTCTCGTAAACAATTGAGTGCAATATATTTTGAAGAGTGATGAAATTTTTGTAGAATATCATGCTAATAAAATATTGGGGATACTTAAAATAAATTGCTAATGCACTATCGCCAAAGGTGGCCGGCCACTTGCGATTTTATACATTTTGTTAAATATCTAGAAAAATACATGAGGAATTATCCTGAAACTCCAGCTGTGTAAACATAATAATAGTACAGGTGTAATAGTACACTCTGTAAAAAAAGTAGAAGGACATTCGAATTTTTTAATTAACTTAATTGTGATTTATATTTACGGTCTGATTTTTTTAAGGGCATAATTTTATATGCATTCTTTTGTTGTGAAATGAAAAATTAATTGCTACCACAATTAATTTATAGAAAAATGAACTTATCTAAAAATTTCGCTGTAAAAAAAAGTAGAAGGACAGCTGTGGAAAGTTGAATTTTTTGGACCCTTCTGCTATAGGTAATGTAAGTAAGCATTATTATTTTATTGTTTTCATCAAAAAAAAAAAATATATATATATCTCCAATTTTAGGTTGATTTTTTTGTTTGTTTGTTTTTTTAGAATTCCGAAAGGAATACCTTTAAATAATTTTCAAAAAGGCCAAGCCATAGCATTTAGAAAAGAGGGTAAAAGCATCAGAGAGAATGCTAAGTTGCTTAATGTTAGTAAAACTGCAATATCCAACTATCTTAGAAATCCAGAGCATCACGGTACTAAAAAAAAGACAGGAAGACCTAAAACACTGACGCCTCGTGATGAAAGAAACATTATCCGAGAGTTGAAAAAAAAAGATTCCACAATTTCGAAGGTCCGAATACGAGCAAATCTAGCGCATGTGTCACGCCAAACTGTATATAACTATATAAAAAAGTCTAAAGTCTTTATTTTCAAGAAGAGACAGCATCATCCAAAATGGACAAAAATGCATATAGCCAATCGCTTATCTTGGGCGAGAAACTACATGTCTTGGACCACGAAATGGACTTCTGTCATTTTCTCAGATGAGAAAAAGTTCAATTTGGATGGTCCTGATGGATATCAATACTATTGGCATTGTATCAAGAATGAGGAAGAATTGTATTTTACTCGACATATGGGAGGGGGGAGTTTGATGGTCTGGCTAGCTGTTGGATATGGTGGAAGAACGAGTCTAGTCATTTTGCATGGTAAACAGAACCATGAAGATTACATCCAGTTGTTGGAATCTGAACTTCTTCCTTATGGTTCAGAATTAGGTGGAGAAGATTGGATTTTTCAACAAGATGGAGCAGCGATTCACACCGCTACTGGCGTTAAAAATTGGTTCCACACAAATAATATCCGCGTTTTGCCATGGCCAGCTAAAAGCCCTGACCTTAACATTGTTGAAAATATATGGGCGACATTAGTTCGTCGCGTATACAGTGGAGGAAAACAATACGAATCTGTTGTCGAGCTTCAGAATGCACTTAACGATGTTTGGGACAATTTTTGCCAAAGTGAAATACAAGCACTGTACGATTCAATGCCAAACAGAGTCTTTCAAGTGATAAAGGCAAATGAAAAGAAAACTTCTTATTAATATTTTAATTTTCATATAAAATACTTATGTGTCCTTTTACTTTTTTTACAGAGTTTCATGTAAGCAACAGAAACTATATTATGAAAAACAAATTATCTTCTTAATTTATTTTGGATTATTATGAATTTATACTCATTTAGTTATAAATTGTTAGGCAAATAAAGATATTTGCGGTAACTTAATCAGTTGTGCTTTTATTAGTAAAAAGTCTAGTGTCCTTCTACTTTTTTTACGCAGTGTATATTACCGTGAATGTTTTTCCCGAAATCCCATAAGGGACTGTCAAAAAATTGTAAAAAAAAAAAAAAAACCCGAATATATTTTGGATAACCCTGACAAAACTAATGTCATGAAAGCGTTTAAACTGTAGATTATGATTAAGGGACTTGTTGTAATAAACTGTGGTCATTTTTATGCGGATAGCATGTACATTCATAGAGAAATGAAGGGGTTTTTTTTAAAAAAAACAGTCCCAAATATTGCCGTTTTGTTTGCTTATAATTTTCAGAGTTCTTAATATAAACGTTCGATGTGCCAATCCTAAAACTTTGTTCTATCTGATACATATCTTAATATTTCAAGCAGTAGGTACACATGTTAACCCTTCGGACTCCGGTGCCTCTTACACAAATTTTATTCTATTATCACCACTTTTTAAAAAAGAACTTTCCTTGAAGTAGACAATATTAAAAATTCATTCTTTTCTTATTTAAGAAAAATTTTGTTTTCCTTTATTACTGGTGCCAAAAACAAATTTTGGAAGGAAAGACGATGTCTCCGCAGCGGAGACAACGGAGTGCCAAGGGTTAATAATTTGGCATTATTAATTCAATACAATACCAACTTTTTCTTCTTAACACTAGAACCGCGGGAAAATTCATTCAAATTTTAGAAAAATATTTCTCACCGGTATTTTTATTTAAAACTGTTTAAGTTATATATTGAAAACATTTTTGCTCAGCATATATCTAGCATTTTTATAAAGGATTTTCTGGTTCGAATCGACCTCTCTCCTTATGATACGGGTCAAAATGACCCGTCACCGCGGTTCTAGTGTTAAATTTCTATTTCAGTCAATTAATCGGAGTAAAAACGAGTTAATGTGGATCATGATACTTATTAAAATCAATAGTTTTCCCTTATTCTGTTATTATCAGCTTTTGCAAATAGCCGGCTTAGCAGGAAAAAACGGAATATGTTTCATTAATAAATAAATAAATAATTAAAAAATGTTAGATTAATTTTAGAAACACGATTATTCAATCGGTAAATTGATTATAGATGTAAATTTTTCCACTTTTAAATATTAGGTGAAAAAAGTCCGGGCCAGGATTCGGACCAGGGATGTATTGGCTGAAGCCGCCAATGCTCAACCAACTGAGCTATCCCGGACACGAACACTGGAGGACTATTTCACCCAGTTAACCTCAACAATCACTTTATCTGGTCTGATTATTCAATCGGTAAATTAATTATAGATGTAAATTTTTCCATTTTTCAATACTGGGTGAAAAAAATTAATTGGATGAAATAGTCCTCCAGTGTTCGTGTCCGGGATAGCCCAGTTGGTAGAGCATTGGCAGCTTAAGCCAATAGATTCCCGGTTTGAATCCTGGCCCGGACATTTTTTACCCAATATTGAAAAATGGAAAAATTTACATCTATAAATAAAAAATGGTCGCTTATTGAGGAAATTCAGCTGGGATCTGGATGGAGGTAAAATTAGTATTGAGTCTATGGGAATAAATTTCGTCCCATGAAAAAAGTGGTCATTTACAGAGATGGTTGCACAAGGAAGTTTCACTGTAATTACATAATATATATATACAGAGGGAAAGAGGGGGGGGAGGCGTTTTAAAAGAAGGAATGTGTAAAAATTCAGAAAAAATGTTCTTTTTCATTCACCGATTTTGAAAACAGTTTTTCGCATTACTCTAAACAACGTGATTTATTCTGCACGACCTCTCCAAACTTAATACTTTTTGTTTTCTTTCTAAAGAAGCATGACTTTCATTTTTTTTTTTTACACAGATCACAGCTTTATATGACAGATAACTACTGAATGATAAACTTTGTTATCACCCGGCAAAAACTGTCTTTTCATTGTATTCAGTTTGATACTTTATTGTTCTCATATGTTGCTGCAAGTGATTCCCAGTTGGTGAGTTGACGTCATTTTTATCTGAAACTAAAGGTTCACATTAAGTGGGTTTCTGTTTTTAGAAAATTCTGTTTTGATCTCGTTAGTAAATAACATGCTGTTTGTTGAAGTTGCCGCTTACATCACTATCAAAAGACAATAATATTTCGATATGAATTAATTTGAGAAAGCATCAGACCAGAATTTTCCGCGGTAATTAATTACGAAATTAATTTTTTTCAAATTGACGTTAAAATAAAAATTTTCGATTATTTCCGTAAGAATTGAATATTACAGAGACATTATTGTTTGCCCTCAAGGGGCTAATAATTATTTGAAGAAATTTAGGATGTCATAGCTGCCAACTTTTACACATTTTTGCTATCACTAAAATTGTACAGAGATTTTCCATTTGTTTAATCATAAGATTTCCACGATTAAATAAGACAATATTTACTATAAAATTTTTGTGGTAGGAAAAATGCGTAAAAGTTGGCAGTTATGGGGTGTTTATCTCTGAAGGGATTAATATTTCCAATACTATTAATTCATCTGCAATACCAAACATGCCATAATAAAGGATGATAATATCTATCAATTTCATGGTAACCGAAGTATATTTTCTGGAGTTAGAGCACGGAAGGACAGATGGACAGGCAAACCGAATTCATAAACAGTTTTCAAACCTATTGAAAACTGTTAAAAAAAGGAAACAACGCATTAATAAACAGAAAAAATAGTTTTTTATTGATTGAACAGAAGTGACGTCATTTTAGACGTCGGGATACGGTGGCAGGCCGAACAGTTCGGGTCTGAAGTGTTCCATGGAAGACAGGGTGAGGGTGGCTTCTTTGCACAGTTCAGGGTCCATCCTCGGATCTGGTACCATGACTACTTGCATGCCAGCAGCGACGGCAGCAGTAACACCGTTCGGAGAATCTTCAAAGACGAGAACCTGATACAGCAATAAATAAAAAAACAGTTGTTACTGAAAATGGATTTTCAAAAGGCTTATGCGCATTTATAGAGTATGTCTCCAAATTTGAAAATTCAATAATTTATCAACTATAATCAATATGAATATGAAATGAGTGATATTTATATGTGGCGGGCCTTCAATTTCCTGCACTGTAAATTCAAAAACAGTTCAAATTTAGGCCAATAGATGGCGCTACATCGTTATAAATTACAATAATGCTCAAATTAGCATGTAAATTTGAATAAAAGAATCAGAAGTTGTAATATTTATTTTATTTAGCGATTAAAACACGATAAAACAACAATTTTTTTTAAAAAAATCTTTGAGCATTATTTTCGTTTGAGATAATTCAGTGCCATCTAGTGATGCAAATTTGAACTATTTTTGCAATTGCAGTACAGAAAATTGAAGGCCAGACAGATGTAAATTTCACTTATTTCAATTTCATATTGACTATCGTTAATGAATTGCTGAATTTTCAAATTTGGGGTTTATTGCTGGTCACCTTGTATGTACTTCATACTAAGAACGACAATCTTTGTGCTAGAGCTTTATATGGGTGTTTAATCCTTTCCGGCGCAGTGTGTCCACTCCGGGCACACCTAATTTTAATTCCAAACTTGCAAAAGGCAACAATAATATTTTAGTAAAATTTTACTTTTACCATAGCTGCCAACTCTTCTGATTTTTTGACCCGGAAAAATTTAACAGAAATTTTTGCCTTATTTAATCAGCAGATTTCGGCGATTTGAAATAGTAAAAAAATTAACTGTAAAATTTTTCCGGGCTGAAAAAGCGGAAGATGTTGGCAGCTATGCTTTTACTATGACAGTTTAAATCAGGGAGTTCTTAATTTCTAAAACAGTATTTTGTAAACTCCGATCTCAGTCAACAATTTCTCATTTTACGTACAGATTTTGTCGGCGCCCGAAAGGGTTAAGCCTTAATGATAAACTGCTATGTAGGTGTTTCTAATTTTTCAAAACTACGTTTCGTTCATTAGTTGTTTTATGCTAAAATCTTTATATTTAAATAGTTCGAATACGGTTTACATTTTACATTTTAATTATTTTTTTCGTCATAGAATTAAATAATTAAAAATATGTATTCGATTAAATGTTACATTTTATTTAGCATGTCGCTTATGTTTAGTTTTATTTTCTTCCTAAATTTTTTTTACAGGCACAATCTAACAAAATAAATTTTTTTTCTAAACACATTTTTAACATTTCATTTTAATTAGATTTTGTTGTTTTATATAATTTCGAATGTTACTGTGCTTTGGCTTTCTATGACTTTTTAAATTGCATTTTAAAACTTAAAATAGCTAAATGAGTTTTGTGATGACTATTTTAAAAGTCCTAAAATATACATATTATTTATTCAAAACAGTATGTCTGAAATGCATGCATATTTTACTTATTTATCAAATTTGCAAATCGAATTTCATTTAAGTAGCTGTAAAATAGATTTTCACAATCTTTAACAAAAAATACATGTTAAAAGGATTTTTATTTATTTTTTATTTTATGTAAACATCCAATATTGCATTTTACTAAAATATTAATAAGCATGCATAAAAAACACAGCTGCTGACAGCCCCATTTCATTTCAGTTAAATAAAAAATATTATGAACCAAAAGTTTTACTTAAGTGAAATTAAATAAAAAAAGATAAATTTTACAATTTTTGTTGTGTGTTTAAGTTTATAAACTATGTGTAAAGTAAAATCTAGTTTGTGTGTACAGTAGAACCCCGCTAATTCGGACCCCGATAATCCGGATCTCCGGAAAATTCGGATCGGTTTGGTCGTTTTTTTTTTCAAGTTTGAGAAGCGATTGGCTAATTTCCATAACATTAACTTGTTTCATCGTCGTATTCTGAATAAAAAAACTTTTTCTGACATGTTTTCGGAATAATTAAGCAAAATAAACATTATTACTGTCTGCAAATATTCAATAAGTTTAACATAAAGGTGATTTTCTGTTAGTATGTTATATTTTATTTAATTTTTTTTCTAATTCACCGGATAATCCAGATTTTCGATAATCCGGATTGGGTCCGGTCCGAATTAATCCGAATTATCGGGGTTTTACTGTATTTATAAATAATTTCTTCAAATGTAATAAATTCCTACAATCTTGAACCCTCATTTGTTGAGTTTTAATCATTTTTAAACTAATCAATAATTTTGAAAAAAAAAAAAACCCTTTTAAATAATGCATATTTCTTTTATAGCTTTCACAAAATTTTTAACCTTTTACCACCGGTTTTTCAATACAGAAATTTTTGCCGAACTGAATCAGAAAAATGTTGGGATTAAATAATGCGAAATTTGCAATAAAAAATTACTGGTGAGAATAATAAATCATGATTGGAATATGGATGTCCGTAGATGGTACGGGCAAATCCTGATTCGCAAAAACACACTGACCCTATCACGTACGGAAAAATCAGGGAAGCGATTAAACATGTATGTTTCCTTTTCAGGATTTTAACCCTTTCCGGCACGGGCAAAATTTGCTTGTAAAATGAGAAATTATCGACTGACACTGGAATTCACAAATGAATTTTTTAGATATTTTGAACTCCTTAATTAAAGCTTTTATTGTAGAAGCAAATTTTTACTAAAATATTATTGGTGCCGTTTGCAAGTTTGGAATTAAAATTAGGTATCCCAGACCGGGCACAGTGTGCCGGAAAGGGTTAATACCTTTACAACCTATATGATGTTTGTAACTCGCTGATAATGGTCATTAGTCTGACATGAACTTGTCTTCACATGAACTTTTTGTGGCTTAACCCTGCACTGCAGGGTGCAGGAAAACACACTAGTAAACCTACGAGTCAACCGCTATAATCGGATAGGAGTTTTCCTCCAAGACATGACGGCAAACCGATTGCATTTTTATATGCGAATCGATATTTAACTAATCTTATAATTTCACCTGTGAAAATGAGGTAATTATCCGTGCTGTCCCCTCCTGGTCTATTATGAGGAAGTTTGACACACTAGTATAAAAAGAATCTGATTATAAGACAAGTGTCAATTAGATATAAACTACTTTGCAGGTTCTAATAAAATAAAATAAAATAAAATCACATTAAATTAAAGAAAAAAAAGAAAAAATGATTAGTTTAAACTTGTTTGTTACAATTGTTTTGAGGAATTATACAGCAAAAAACACATAAACTAGAGAAAACATTTGGAATTCAAGGATATTTGTTTTGATTGTTACCTTTTCGTAAAAAAAAAGGTACATTTATTACCTTTATAAATATTTCCAATATTTATAAAGGTGGATATTTCCAACCTCTTTAAATAAAAGTTAAAGGTGGCACAATATGCTGATAAAGGTGATTGATTAGCTTTTCAATGCCTGAAAGAGAAAAAAAAGGGCATACCTCAAATCAACCCTTTATATATTCTTAACCTTTCTACCCTGAATGGTTCTAATCGACCCAGTCCTATAATGCGTTTCATTCGATTCAAACCAGAAAAATTTTCACAAAGTAAATTAAATAAATAACGCAAATATTTAAGTTAAATAAGTATGTTAAATGGATTTAAATAAAAATTCTGATGTGAAATATTTTAATCAAGTTTGAATAAAATTTCAACAGGGTAGGAAGGTTAAATACAGTAGTATAGGGCCACATATATATAAATAAAAAGTAATAATCAAGGATAATTACCTTTTCGGGTGGAGGGAGATTTTCAAACCGATTGTTGCAGACCAAGAAAACGTCTGGGGCCGGTTTGCTACGCTTCACTTCCTCGTCACTCGATCCGCAGACTACATGGTGGAATTTGTCAATCAGCTCTCGGTGATTCTTGATCTTCAACTCGTAAGAATACCGAGTGGAACTGGTAGCGATAGCTATTGGCACTTTATGCTCATAAAGGTGATTGATTAGCTTTTCAATGCCTGTAAAAAAAAAGGGTATGCCTCAAATCTCCCTTTTAGATATTTTTCTGAAATGCAGTAATATTGGGCCACATTTATGGATCTCTTCAAACATCTGCTTATTTATGGTCTCCTTGTATATTAGGAAGATAAAAGTTTAAATTCAGTAGTAGCAAATATAAAAAAAGATAGATGACGCGGCCATTCCTATAGTCCTCAATATTCCGGAATTAAGTGAAATATTGCGGCAATTTACCTTAATCGAATAAAAATATTTTTATATATATATATATATATATATAAAACTATGTAGTAAGCCAGTGGTTTCCTACCTTAAATGGTATTGCGACTCACCTTTAACCCGGGAGAATGCGCGCATTTCCAGGGTTTGAATGATTTTTTCTTTGTTACCAATAAACACAAAGAATAATCGTCACCATATTTTATCGGAGTCAATTTTTAAAAATTCTGCAATAAAATAAGTTGTAGATTATTTTAAAAAAATAAGTGGTAACAATTGTAAAAAAAATACGCTCTCTGGATCTTTTAGGCCCGGCGCGTGTCCAGGCAAATTAATTATTAAAAAAAAAAAAAAAAAAAAAAAAAAAAAAAAACTTTACGTCTCATTTTACATGAAAATGTATTTAATGTCACTATTGAAACTTTGTATGACCTCTATAAACTATAAGCTATCCTATCCTATGAAAAGGGCAAATTTTCGTAGAAAAGAGGCACTATCAACAAAAACAAGAATTGGTAATCCCAATATGTGCAAGTTGGATGGTAATTAAAACAAGTATAAAGAAAAATACGTTTAATTATTATCGAGACACAACATTACAAACAGTGAGATTTCTGGCACTGATGCGTGCTGACGAAGGCTTTTATATCAGAGTTAAAGCTGGTTAATTTCAATCTTAAGTCACTTTCTACATGCGGGTTTGTTTCAGTAATTGTTTTTCCAAAACAGCAAAGTAGAGAAAACCAGTGTTACCAAGTCTCCGGCTTTTTGCTCACCGGTATTATTTTACAAAAAATCTGGATCTTTTAAATCGTCTAAATGTTCCAATTCAATAAAACAACATTTTCTGTATAATAATACTGGTATCCAAAAAGCCGGAGACTTGGCAGCTCTGGAAAACACATTCGCGCAAGCATTCACAAAAGTGTGTTGTGTTGTATAATCTAGTATCTTCAAGCTGATTTAGAATTTCTGGATATTCTGCTTATATGTTTATCCAGATGGAAATTAACGATTATGCGTCTACTGACATATCTCACAAAGATGTCATAACATAAAAACGACTGACTGTTTAGGAAAACCTATATTCTGACGAAGTTTTAGTTTAAACTAGTAGTTTTCATGATTATTTGCGGTAGTAAAACATTGTATTTGTTATATTTTTTAAACAGATGAAATAAAAGATACTTTTGTGGCAGACCTCGATTGTTCCGCAACCTACCAAGAGAATTTGCTTGGCAGTTGCAGGTTGGAAACCGATGTAGTTGAGGAAAAAAATTATGGAGCATTGCTTGTGAAACAAAATTTAAATCTGTTTGGCTTTTATCACCAAAGAATAATATTAATAATAGATTTTATACAATATTTAGAATAGAAAACAGTTTAAACATACCAGGTAATACTGTCACATTTGCAAAGGGATCTTTAAACAAGTCGCTACAAGTTTTGTGAAATTCTTCCGGCGTCATGGGTATCTGAAGTTCTTCCAGGAAAGTGGTGGCTGTTTCTTGGGAAGTTTTTCCCATGCATTTCATCTTCACGTCCCACGTGTAAACCTTCCCGTAGCGAGCAGCAATGGTCTGGTACATCTCTTCTAACTCACTTTCTGTATCTGTAAAAAGTACTAGTTCAAAATAGCAATAAAAATTGTTTTTAACCCTTTCGGGTCTGGTGTACTATTAATAGTACATCTCTCTTAATGGAGTATTATTTTATTTTAAGAAGTACTTTTGCTACTATTTACATGTAGTAATGTTAATATATGTTTACGTATTTACTACTACCTCTGAAAATAAAGTACGGTGAATAGTCCTGTAGCATTAATGTAGATGAAATATTAACGAAAGTTACCATTCCATCCTTCGAAGTAGTCATCTCCTATAAATATGCAATGCTGAGACCTGCTATACATGTCCTGGGAAATTCGCAAGAAGTCTTCTTTTGGGATGAAGTTCAAAAGCTTCGTCATGTTTCGTTGGATATCAGCAATAGGGTCAAATCTCTTTCAAAGAGAGTTTGAGTCGTGAAAATAGGAAGAAATCTCGAGGATTGAGATCTGGCGAGTATGATAGCTGTTCAAGTTGCACCATTCCTCATCAATTTCTTTCGGTGTCTTGTAAAGCTTAAAACCAAACTTTAATCTGATTTTTTATTCGTTCATTTTCCTGTTCTAAGTTAAGAACCAACAAACTGAACAAGCACTTAGTAAAGCACGTCTTACTCAGAACGTAAACGACGCTCAACTGAACAACGGTGGGGGAAGATGGTCTACACTTGCCCCTATGCAGGTGCAACGTTTTCTTTTCCCAGTGTTGCTAGATTGGTCGTTCTGAATTCATTCACCGAACTTTATTGTCAAAGGTAGTATATGACTTCATTTATGTTTAGGCAGTTTGTAATAATAATAATTATTATTGTTTGCTTGATTCTCTTTGCAATTTGCTTAGTTCTCGTTTGCGATTCTTTTATTTTAAACATACATTTTATTCTTTAGATTTAAAATAAAAGTTATTTTTCTGAAAGAATTATGTAATAAAGCACAAAAAGTATTAGAAAGTTGAAATAGAAGTTAAATCTCGTTGTAATTCAATATTTGCTAAACATCTCCAAAAAATTTTCCTTTGCCTATTGTCATATGAATATGAATTGAATAGTACATAAAACAACAACAATCGTTATCCTTTAGACAATGAAGTATTCGTAAAACACTAATTAATATGTTTAGATATTTAGAGTTAATGTTATTAACTTAAAAGTAATTTTTACAAAAAATTAAAAAAAAAAATTCAGACCCCGAAAGGGTTAATACATTAAGTACGAATTTTACTCCGCACACAGAATTCTAGCCAACTGTTTGGAATGTCTGCTAGGCTTTATTTACCAATGTAATATAATTGTGTCAAAAATTAATTCAATAGAACTATTTCAGTAGTAAGTTTTAATTTGTACTCAGGGCTGTCTGGTGTGATATCTTTTTTAGTTTTAAAATTTCACGTTTCCACCATATATATAAATTTTTCTTTATTTATAAAGTGGAAATTTTTCCTCAAAAATTCCTGATGTGAACAGGGCCTGATTACTAACGGGGCACTCTCCCACCAGGAAAAAGAAAAAAAGAATTTTTCCTTATTCATGACAGTAATCTTGTATGAAAAGGGCGTTTAAAGAAGACGAAAATTTCTATAAATTTTTTCTGGTGAGAGAGTGCCCCGTTAGTAATCAGGCTCTGGATGTGAATTCGAAGATTTTAAATTGAAAGTGGATGGCAAACTCGCAACCCATTTTCTACCTTATCCTGTTCAGTTCTGAAGCTAAAATAATAATACAAATACATTATAATTTTTTTCCTAAACAAAATGACATAAAAAAAAACAGTTTTTTAATGGATTTTTTAGGCTTATAGTAATTTAGGTTAAAAAAATGGATCTAAAACTGCAAATCCCCTTAATATATCAATTTAATAACCATAAACCTAAATGAACACTATCATAAATTTAAGAGCCTTAAACAAGTAAATAATCTACGAATCCTCAAAAAAAAAAAAAAAAAAAAAATATATATATATATATATATATATATATGTATATATATATATTGAAAAAGATTTAAGTTAAATACTTATGAAAATTTATCACTTTCTATGTCACACACTCTTTTGGATATTTTTAGGCATGTTGCAAAAACAGATGAAAATAACATTTGTTTTATGAGGGATTTATGTAGGCATTTATTCATTTGCTTTTAACACAAAAAGCATTCAGCTATTAAGAAATGATGTAAAAATGATGTTTAAAAAAAATAATAGTCAGACATTTTAGTTTTTATAAGTAAAAGAACAGAGGTCCCCTAATGGGGACCCAGGGATCGAAGAAGTTATTTTGAATTCTTTTGCAGTTTATAGTGACTTCTTATATTCATCAGCATTTCATCTCACCGGATGTAAGCTTGCTTTTAAATCTTTATGCGTCTCCCGGAATTTTTCATGTATGTTTAATGACTTATAAAATTATGGCTATAAAAAGTATTTTGTATGAGGATTTGAATTTGAATTTGATAGTTTTACATATTTATTTATGTTATTCATTAATTATGTTATGCATTTCAAAAAATTAGAATTAATACCACTGTTGTGTTAAATCAACATTTGTCTTGCAAAACCACGTGGTAGAAAAACACGATTACGAGTTAGAATGTTTAAAGAGGTTAATTCTTGCCAAAACTGTTGTTTTTGCTGTACTTTATATTGGCTTCATATTTTTTATTTTTCGTGTTTTATTTGTTATTTCTATATAAAGGGGGGGGGGGGTGCAGGCAATTTTGGAACGCTGTACACCGCTAAAATTTTATAGTAATCATTCCTTATCTAATAATCGAATCTTAACGATTCAAGAAGTTGGATGTTTTTTTTTTAAATTAGTGGTATGAGGCGTGCCACAGTTAATTATCCCTGCTATATATAATACAGTGCCAGTAAAATAAATAAATATAAAAAAATAAAAAAAATCTTGATATTCATTGAAAAATGTGAAATTTGCGACAGATGGTATTTACTGATATATTCATTATTAATGTTTATTTTTACTTACCCATCATACGTAGCATAGGGTAAATCTTGTAATCGTTTTGAAAATCGAATTTTTTTTCTCGACCGATTTACACGTTTCAGATACTGGAGATTCCGAAAAACATATTTTTAGAAAAAAAATTGCCGTGTGTCTGTTTGTAAACGCTCTATCTGCCAAAGAAATTGAGATAGAGACATGAAATTTTGTATGTACTTAGTATGTAAGAATGGGAAAAAGCCTATTTAATATCAGTAACTTCATTATCCAGATCTATTTCTTTCGGACTCTCGAAAATTTCGTTCTAATGAAAGGTGTATAAAAGTTTTCGAATTTTTTTTATTTTAAGAAGTGGACAAAAAAAGCAATAAAATAACAAAAATTTTTCATAAAGAATAAGTCGATCGGTTTATTAGTTGTCGAGATATTTGTAATCCTGTTTTCCACATTCTTCGATTTTTCATGACCCCGTATTTCATTGAAATTTCAATTCAAAGATATATTTTAATAGGAAATGAGACGCTTTATCCGACGCAGTAAATTGTTAGTTAATAGAATTATTATATTTTGTGTTATAAGTATGTTTCTTTTACGCAATTCGGTACTACTTGAGTAGTTTAGCGTTTTACGTAATTTGTCGACATTGGCTCATCAGCAATTCATTAAGAGAGGATTACTATGTGCTAAAAATATTTAAATATAGTTTTAATTTTTGTTTTGTAATTCCAATGCATTTTATAAGTAATTTTACACATGTGTTATTTTCATATAATATATTTTTCATATCCATGGGTAAGTATTACGGTGGCCCCCAACGACTAGTTTATTCCTGCAATTGTTATAATTGGTATTAAGAGTATATCACGTTTTGAAAAATTATGAAACCTGACTAAAGTCTTTCTCTGTCTTTTTGAACCGAGTTTTCGTTTTGGTGTACTGCCACGTGGTAAATCGGCCTCGCCTTTTTTTGGACATAGATAGTTTGCCCTTATGCTCCCCTGAATCTAAGGATTTACGATTTACAGGAACATTTTGTTCCAGAAAATTGCAAGCACGAGGTTGTTCAAAAATTCTAAACTTTTTACGTCGATTATGTGCACCAGAAGAGTTTTTTTTCCTTGAAGAAGAAATAATCTCTTTGAGCTTGTGTGTTAGATTTTGTGTCTGTAAACTACTAGATACATTAGAAAAGAATAGGATGCAGAATGATTGCAAAATTACATATCATATTAGCTGCATATATGCAAATAAGATATGCGAGTGTTGAAACACTCATTTGTATTATTGGCACAAATACTTCAATTTAGTATTTCAGCAAAACTGTGAAAATGTCACAAAACTAAATTAGACTTTTGAACAGAATTTCATTTGGACTTTCGGAACAGAAATTGATTTAGTGACCTTGGAATCTTTTCCAGGGGAGGAGGGGGAGGGCTCAGAATGTTCTCCCAGGCACTTGCCTATATATGGCCCTGATTCTATATAAGTCTAAATTGCAGAATTTATTACGTATGAAATAAAGAATAATCGCATAAAGCAATTTAAGAAGAATAAAACTTTTTACCAAATTTATGAAAAAAAAAAAACAAAAAAACAAAAAAACTGTGGAATATCATTACACAAGCAAATTTGCTTACTAGTTTGATTTAAAATTATGTATCATGAAAGTTTAATTTTTATAATGACTTTAAAATGTTTTTTTTAAAATATGATTAATTTATTGCGTTAACATCCTATCAAATAACATTGTACTTTAATCATTATTATTTCTGAAATTTTTGATTTATATTTAAAAATACTTTTTTTTAAAATATGAAATTTAAAAAAAAAATATTTTTACAAGCAACGAAAAACAAATAAATAAATAAACTTCGTCATTAAAATATGTTTACAAGCAGCCAAAAAATTTGTTTTTATCTTTAATATTTTTTCAAATATATACATAAATATACTTACAAAGAAAAAAAAATATAGAAAAGGAATGCACTGAAAACAAACCTGTAAATATTCAATTGCTTGAAAAATTTCAAAACATTTAAAAGAAATGTATTTAATTTTAGACTTTAATACCTTAAAAACAACAATTTACATCATTTGCATTATTATTTCAGAATACTTCGATTTCTGTTTAAAAGGTTAAAAAGTTCTGTCAGATGATACTGACACAGACATCATCGCTTGCTAAATCCGCAAGAACTTGGAAACTATCATATGATCAATGACGGATTCAACGGTGAGGTCTCGGAGGTCATGAGCACCCCTCTCCCCCTGATTTGCAGAAATATTCTAAAACTTGCTTTAAAAATTAAATATACCTTAAATTCTTATCCTCCCCCCTCCCTGTTCAATAATGGGAATCTTTCTTATTTTGCAAAGGTCTCTATTCAAATCAAAATTAGGTAATTCCTGACACATTTGTGAAAGCATTTTTAATTTCGTGAAATTTGCAAGTGTACCTATTCGGAAACTATGCAATTAAAAAGTGTTTTCCATTTTTATATAAAAGCAGATTTTTAAATAGAACTTCCAAAAAATTCCATGAATTTCGACATTTTAAACTAAATTTCCGGACTGCTAATATCTCCCTCATGACGAGATTTCTGTGGCTGTCAAATCCTAAAAATTATAATAAAATCCTAGCTTAATAACATTTTTAAATAATTTTTTGCATTTATAACAATATGAGAAACATTTCAATTTCTTCATATCTGAACGAAATCTGTGTAAATTATACATTTTTAAAAACACTATTGCAATTTTTTTGTATTTATGAATGAAAATGAATGAGTGAAAGTATCAGAAAAATTGTCACTTTTAATGTAAGAATAACTTTCAATATAACATTTAATATAACTCAATATATTTCAATATAATTTTTCAATGAAGCGATGTGACCTCCCCCACCCCTCCCAAAGGAAAAGTGCCCTGACCCCCTTTTAAATTGTGACTCGATCTGCCCTTGTACATCATAAACGATGCTTTACCAATATATATATATATTTTAAATTTGTTGTTGAGCCTTCTTTAATTGAATACTTCGCTCAGTTAAAATATAAATCATATTTTGCTTTATCATTTTATGATTCAGAAAAATATCTCCACAGTTTACTTCTTTTTCCTTCCTTAATAAAATAAATAACTATTCAAAAACTTAACTATTCGAAATTTATTACGATTTACAGATTTTTTTCCTTGCTCTTTAGATACATAGGGCATTATGTCTGTACTGCGTTATTCATTTCATAAAAGTTATTAAAAGATTATTTTCTGGCATGTTTTGAACCATGTTAATATGGGCGCCCTTGATTGTTTTACAAAGCTGAGATGCGCCCTGCTTTGTAAAAAATTGGACAGGCCTAACTTAAAGATAACTTTATGTGAAAGAAAGTGGAAAAAGAATCCCGAACTTTTCCCCTTAAAATGTTGATAGTCTGCAAACATTTCCCCGCGAACTACTTGACTCCAAAAAATTCCCTTAGAGGTTCAAAAATCCCCAAAATGGAGACAAAATCCCTAATCTGGGATCTCTCAGAACAATATTTTATGTTTGTTTAATTAGAGTTGTTTAGCGATCACATAAAGTCAAAATTTTTCTTTTAAAATTTACGGTATGAATTTGAAATTTCGGATTTAAATCGGAGACCAAATTGGCAACTTTGAAAGGATAAGAAAAATTGGCAGTAGGATAAGAATTTCATTTAAAAATTCAAATTACAGGATTCGTACCATCAAGGATTCAGTTAATTTTAGGTGTTTTAGTACAAGAAATTTTGTAAAGTACTGGTCGTTATTTGTGAAGATAGAAATTGTTTTCAAGAAAGAAAGCAAATATTATTTTACCAAAATTCTGATAAAAATCCTTGAAAGTCCTTGAAGTATGTGAACCTTCAATTAAGGTAGAATTTTTTTACAATTTTTGTAATTATGAAAGAACAAAATAGCAAAACATATAAATCCACAAATATATCTGTTCGATATAAAAAAATATCGAAACAAGCAAAATAATTAGTAAATGATTATACAAATGGATTTTAATAATATCAGAAAAAATAAAAGATGATTATATTTTAAACTATATATGACTATATTTTAAAATGGAAAATATAGTAATTTTCGGGAAATTTAAATGACTGGAATTTTAGAATACTCACCAAACATTAATCCATCCATATCAAAAATTACGTGGGTGACAGGTTTAAAATTTTCCATTGCTACAAGTGTTTGATATTGGAAAGAAATACATACATGTGTAATAATTCCATTGGATTTATCGCTTGTCTCGTGCTGCCATCTATTGCTTAAAATGAAAGGAATTAATATACAAAGTTTCTACAGCACTAGTATTTTTTTTAGTCATAGTTGTTAATATTTCGGTATTCTTTCTCAGTGCCAGATTTACGCAGAGCATTCGGGCACGAGCCCAGGGCTCCCAAATGCTGCAGAAGATTTTTCAATTATTGTCCAAAATCTTATGTAGTTTCAATATCCAATGAAATATTACATTTCGTTCGACATTCTATTATGTTCATTTTCCAATTTTATACCGTTGTATATTTTATCTGAAACACTCATTAATTACTTTATTATAGAGAAGATTTTCTTTTATCTTTATCATTTTAAATTATATTGTATTTTTAATTATGTTTAATCCTGTTGTCAGATTATTTGAGTGTTTGTGAGCGCAGTTTGCAGGCTGTAAAGCTCCTTAATATTTAAAATAATTGCAGCTTGGTATTGTCGAAAATTTATAATTAGTTGTTGCATACTTTAACATTCCAGATATGTAGACTTGCATAGGAAAAAATAATTAGTATCACACAATTTAATATAAAACGTTTTGAAATTTAAATTAGTGCGGCTACTTATTTAAATTTCAAAGTTGTGAAATAATAATTTAGAAGTAAGCTATTGATTATTTATCATGTTTAATTTTTTAATGATTTTTTTGGAAGTTAAAAATGGTTTTTTTTAGTAATTTTCTTTTCAGTCAATCCCCTCCTGTAGGTATTGGAGCAAGGGGGCCCCTATGAACATCTGTGCCCAGAGCCCCTATACAGAGCCTGATTACTAACGGGGCACTCTCTCACCAGAAAAAATTTATAGAAATTTTCGTCTTCTTTAAACGCCCTTTTCATACAAGATTACTGTCATGAATAAGGAAAAATTCTTTTTTTCTTTTTCCTGGTGGGAGAGTGCTCCGTTAGTAATCAGGCCCTGCCCCTATATCTGTAAATCGGTCCCTGTTCTTCCTACTATGACACAAGCCAAATAAATCTGTTTAAAACCAGAAAATTTAATTAATTAAATTTGTCCTGCTATACTTTATAATACTTATCGGATAGTATTTTTAAAAGTAACATTTCTGGTTCAAAACATGTTTATTTGATTTGGATTTCGATAGGAGTGCAAGAATGTTTGCAATTATGTTTTAGTGTGCAAAATGAATTCTTTAAAAAATCATAGCACGAAGTTTTGTAACATTGAATAAAATTTGATTGAAAAAAAATGAATAAAAATAAAACGGTTGCAATCGTTTTTTTAACATTTTCAAACAAGCGTAGTTCACGAAATTTTTAATCTTTCGACAATGGTATTTCTAAATGCGAAATTTTCCTAATTTAACCGAAATAAATATAAAAATAATTTCTTTTGTTAATATCATATTACTATTAATAGTAATAACAAATTCTGTTGATATAATATTTTAAATATATAACAAAATGACATCCTGCATTAATATATTATTTCTAATTGCCTGAAAGATGTAAAGATTTTAAAAATCGAAAAGTAGTTTCATTTTGTTGACATGTTTCAACTCATCACAGAGCCATTTTCAAAACAAATTAACACGTTGACTGCCACGGCCAAAAATGACAATTTGATTTTATCACATTATCTTATTAACCTTCCTACCCTGTTAAAATTTTACTCAATCTTGATATAAACATTTCACACCAGAATTGTTATTTAAAATATTTTCATATATTTAATTGACTTAGTAATCCTAATGTTTCATTTAACTTTCTTTATGAAAAAAGTTCTGGTTCGAATTGTATAAAACAAATTATAGCTATGGGTCGATTAGACCCATTCAGGGTAGGAAGGTTAAAAACTCCAATAATAGTCCATAAGTATCATCAAAAATCATAACTCTTTTTTTTTTCTTTAACTCCTTGGGGAAGAGCGACACGTGTACGTGCCGTAAAAAGGCTTAAGAGTCCTTGTTGATCCGCATCAGTAAACATTTCCTTTAAATTATGCTTTATTTATTCGGAGCATTTTCTCGATTCAATAAGCCGCAAATTTCTGTTTTTTAAAACTGGTGACAAAACATTAAAAATTTCGTAAAAGGCTCTCGTCGCGAAGGGGTTAAAAAAAAGGGCTTACCAATTATCTCGTAGTTAGTAATTATATTTTTTGATCGTTTTTTAATAAATTTTCCGCTCATGCAAGTCAGTTTTGATTTTTTGTTCTTTTCCCAGAAGCCATCTTTCGATATCAGCACTGATATATTGCGAGTTCAATCGTAGCTGGACAAAAATGGCAAGTAAACACAGTACGAGATAACTCGTAGTTGGCGTCCTAGAAAAGAAAGCAATTTACGAGTTACCTCGTAGTTGGGAATCAACATGTTAAAGTTGAAACTTTGGAATGGGATAAATCTAACTTTGGAATATCATTTTTAATTTGTTTTGAAAATGACTCTATGATGAGTTGAAACCTGTCAACAAAATAAAACTACTTTCAAGTTTTTAAAATCTTCAGCACACCTTTCAAGCAATTAGAAATAATATTGTATATTACTTTTGTAACATTATATTAACCCTTTAACGTTCATTGGTTTCTCTACGAAACTTCAAAATTTTAATTCGGATATGCAATAACGGCACCGGAATTTCAATTTAAAAAAATCCATTTTATTATATATACGAAAAATCACTTTTTCTTATTTATAAATATATATGTTCGCAATTACCGGTGTCAGTCATTTATTTCACCATTTTAGCAATGAAAATGCTTTGTCCATTAAAGGGTTAAAATGGTCATTGTGAAAGTGTCCCTTTTTAATACTTTTCAACATCGTTGAAAAGTATTTATGAATTCACTTTGTCTGTCTGTTCGGCTGGTTCTGTGTGTCCGTGCTCTAACTCACCAGAATATAGTCAGATTGCCATGAAATTTATTGGGTATATTATTGGGTTTAGCCTGACATGTTCAGTATTAAAGATGAGGTGTGTAGCGTTTACGGTTCATTTACAGGAACACTTAAAATAATTTGCTATATTACAATTTATGGGGAAATATCGTTTGCTGTCTATTTTAATGACCGGGGGTGCAGAAATCACCCTCTCACCAATAGAATTTCAAAATTTTCTTCGGTTAAAATTTAATAATTATTTTTCAACCTGGATTGCTTTTAGTCGTTCTATAGTCATAGCAGTGATGGTAACTCGTGGGAAGTTTCCCTTTTTGTGGGGAAAACAGAAGTCTGTGGGAAAAAGGGAATTTTTGTACTTTTGTGGGAAATTTTGACATTTTTGAGATTTTGCTTCCACAGCCTATTGTATCAGCAAAATTTCCCCCGAAATAAGCAGAATAACATTTTTGCTTATGAAATTACTGTGCACAATTGTTAATTTTTCATAGTATAAAGGATTGGTCATAGATGTTGGATGATCATTGCAACAGCAGAGGTAGATTTGACAACCAGAGATAAAGCAATTAGGTAACCCTTCCCTCACCCTGCCACTTTGCTGACTGTCACATAAGTGGGAGAAATCTGAACTGAGCAGATACATTATATAACTGAGAAATGTTAAGAAATGTTAACTCTAGGAGTGTTCAATAGATCTATTGTATCCTCCTAAGTGTTAGCTGCTGTTCCTCTTAAATCTGTTTTTGATGTTGAATGCGATCTTTTACAAAAGATGGAGGTATAGGATCAAACATAAAAATATTCCCTTCATTATTCTGCATCCACATTTCTGGGAAAGCCAAGTCTTGCATTACCTATGCCTAACATGCATTGTAAAGTTATTTTTTGCTGATTAAGAATGAATCCTCGAAGAAAGAAATATCTTTTTCAAGCAGATAATACAACTTATACGATATTTTAAAAATGTTATGATAGCAGATGTAACACACCTATTTCTAGTGGATTTATTAAAATTATTTAAAAACCAAAAGTTGAATTTATTACTGATCGTTGAAAGAATGTGCCTTAGTTTATAAAAGCTAAGCTACTTTTTTTAGAATGTTTATTCTCAAGTGCATATTCTATTCTACTATTTAATAAAATAAGAAAAATCTTTGGAAAGTTTTCAGTTGTTTACTTTTACTATATATTTCCTTGAAAAATCACTTTTAAATGTTCAAAAGTGCAAAAGAGGAGGGATAATATACGAAATAATGTTGCTCGAAAGTTTTCAGACTGAAGGCAAAACCAGCTAGCTTAATTGTGATTGGAAAATCAGACCGATGTGGGGATTTTTGAGGGAAAATCAGGCTGACGAGGTTCATCACTGAGTCATAGTAATTCTATAACTTTAGGTATACCATTACCTGTTATTTTTCTCTGTTTTAACAGACTTAAGTTATCTTAATCCTAACTTTAATTTATTATATAAACTGCAAACTTTAAATTTTAAAATTTATAATTTTTATCTATTATTGTTTCATTTTATATTGAAAAATATTTTATCCATATTTATACTTTCTCTCAATGTCTTTCTACAACATAAGGTTTTTCAATTAGCCCTTTACCGACCGCATTATGAATTCATGAAAATTTTACATTCTAAAGCATTTTACGTAAATTGTTTAAACTAAATTAAAAGATTTACACAATCATTTAATGAATTTTTGAAGGATTAATTAAATTTGAATTTACATTGATTGTGTGCAGTATTTATAACCCCACTCAAATCTTTTATTTTAAATTGTTTTCTTAGTATTTTGTAGAATTATAAAATGTACAAATAGGAAGTTCTTACGATATAAATATAGAAATATTTCCGAATTGAAAAATACCCATTCCACTTCCTTTAGCGCCAAGAAAGCTGAATCATATTATTATTAATAGTAATAACAAATTATGTTGGTATATTTTTTAAATGGTACTACTTGGTTATCCCGTCGACCGATTTCGCCAAATTATACAAATTGACAGAATTTTTATTTAAAAATAAATAAATAAATAAAATAAGAATAATTAATAAAAATACAAATAAAAAGTTGAAATAAAAAATACTTAATGATATTTTAAACACGTGTATCGTATTTAATGCCATTGAATGTGACATTCACAATCATCCATTATTGGTATTTCATCTAATAGATTGGCGATAGTTTTTTGATTTAAGGGATAACCAAGTAGTATATTTAAAATATAAAAAAATGGACACCCTATATTACTATATTATTTCTAACTGCTTGAAAAATGTGAAGATTTTAAAAACTGAAAAGTAGTTTCATTCTGTTGACATGTTTCAACTCATTACAGAGTCATTTTCAGAACAAGTTAAAGTTGCAACTTTGGAATGCAATTAATGCAGCTTTGGAATATCATTTTTAATTTCTTTTGAAAATGACTTTATGGTGAGTTGAAAACCTGTCAACAAGTTAAAAATTATGTTCAAGTTTTTAAAAACTTCACCACACCTTTCAAGCAATTAGAAATAATATGGTATATTACTTTTGTAACATTATATTAACCCTTTAACATTCATTGGTTTTTCTACGAAACCTAAAATTTCAATTCCGACATGCAATACGACACCGGAATTTTAATTAAAAAATCCATTTTATTATGTATGCGAAAAATCACTTTTTATTATTAAATATATTTGCTCACAATTAGCGGTGTTCGTCATTTATTTCGACATTTTATCAATGAAAATGCTTTGTCCCTTAAGGCCCCACAATAGTCACAGAAAAAGTACTCAAAAAGACCCGGATGATAATGTAAAGTCTATGGGAGCGTTCTTTTCAAATATCTCGCTCAAATTTTTATATTTTTACATGATTTTTTTTGCATAGGATAGCTGAGGACGCTCCACAACCGGGCTAGTTTTTACTTTTTCGATTTTGCTTATATATTTTTTATATTATAATAGTTTCAATTTCAGAACCGGTTTAAACCGGTTTTGAAAGTTAAAGTAATTTTTTAAAAAAAATCTGAAACAAAAATGGAAAAGTAAAAACTAGGCCGGTTGTGGAGCGTCCTCAGCTATCCTATGCAAAAAAAAAAAAAAAAAAAAAAAAAAAATTTCCATGTAAAAATATTAAAATTTGAGCGAGATATTTGAAAAGAACGCTCCCATAGACTTTACATTAGCGTTCGGCTTTTACCGCGTGACTAGTGTGTGCTCTTAAAGGGTTAAAATGGTCATTGTGAAAGTGTCCCTTTTTAACACTCTTCAACATAGCTGAAAAGTATTTATGAATTCAGTTTGTTTGTCTGTCCGTTCTCTAACTCATCAAAATGTAGTCAGATTGCCGTGAAATTTATGTCTGTTATTGGGTTTAGCGTGACATGTTCAGTATCAAAGATGAAATGTATTTACGGTTCATTTAGTGGAACACTTGAAAAAATTTGCTACATTACAATTTATGGGGAAATATCATTTGCTGTCTATTTTAATGATCGGGGGTGTAGAAATCACTCTCTCACCAATTAAATTTCAAAGTATTTTCCATTAATATTAGTCTTACCGTAGTCAGAATAATTGTATAACTATAGTTATATCATTACTTTTTTTTTCTCTATTTTAACAGACTTATATTAATTGAAAACTTATAATTTTAATTGTATTTGTGATTTTTATCTATATTTTTATCTTTTTTCTTTATATTAACCCTCTATCTACCGACAGTACTTATAAGTACCATTGAAATAACTTATTATAAAACTATTTTAATACGTCAGTTAGTTGTAATACTGTTTAGAATGAGTTACAGATACATTACTTTATCTTGTTCCAAAAGCATTATTGGTTACACAAAACAAAAATATTTTTAAAAGGATGATTTCTTTTGCCTTTGCATCTTTTCAGCTTTCTTGACTCTGAGGGAAGGGGATGGGAATTTTTCCAATTCGAAAATATCGCTACATTTATATTGAAAGAACATCCTATTTGTACATATTATAATTCTACAAAATACTAAGAAAACAATTTAAAATAAATTATTTGAGTGGGGGTTATAGATATTGCACAAAATCCCCGTAAATTCAAATTTAAGTAATCCTTGAAAAATTCATTAAATAATAATGTAAATCTTTTAATTTAATTTAAACAATTTACGTAAAATGCTTTAGAATGTAAAATTTTTATGAATTCATAATGCAGTAGATAAAAAATTAAAATAGTCATTATGAAAGTGTCCCTTTTTAATACTTTTCAACATAGTTGAAAAGCATGTATGAATTCAGTTTAGCTGTATGTCCGACTGTTTCTGTCTGTCCATGCTCTGAGCCGCCAAAATATAGTTAGAATGCCATGAAATTTATATCTGTTATTAGGTTTAGCCTGATATGTTCAGTATTAAAGATGAAGTGTGTAGCGTTTACGGTTCATTTACAGGAACACTTACAAATTTTTGCTATATTACAATTATGGTGAAATATCATTCGCTGTCTAGTTTAATGATCGGCGGTGCAGAAATCATTCTCTCACCAATAAAATTAAAAAATTTCCTTCTATTAAAATTTAATAACATTATTGCGTAAATTGCTTGTAATCGTTTTATTATAGTCAGAGTAATTCTATAACTACAGTTACACCATTACCTATTATTTTTCTCTATTTTAACGGACTTAAGTTAAAATCGTAATCCTAACTTTAATTTATTATATTAATTGAAAACTTTAAATTTTATAATTTATATCTATTATTGTTTCATTTCATATTTAATAATTTATCTGTATTTATACTTTCTCGCAATGGCTCTTTACAACTTAAGATTTTTCAATTAACCCTTTATCTACCGACGGTACTTATAAGTGCCATAGTAATAACTTATTATAAAATTATTGTAATACGTCAGCTAATTGTAATACTGTTTAGAATGAGTTACAGATACATTACTTTATCTTGTTCCAAAAACATTATTGCGAAACTATTTCTATATTTATATTGTAAGAACATTATATTTGTACATTTTATAATTCTACAAAATACTTAGAAAACAATTTGACGTCAAAGATGCTTGTGGTCCATCGCTTGCCTTTCAAAAGTTTAAGAATGAGGTGTGAGATAGAATTAACCTTTTGAGCTCTGGTGGATAAATTTCTCCAAAATTCACATTGGCACCAGTAATTTGAAGAAAAAAAAAAAAAAAAAAAAAACCGGTTAACGATATATACGGGGAAAAAATGCATTATATGTTTTTTAAATAAATTTGGTCAAATTTTCTGGTGCCGTTGTGGCATTTCGGAAATAAAATTATGTGGTAGAAAATTCTACCATCACAGCTCAAAGGGTTAAAAAATAGTCATCAGTGGAATATCTGAAAATGACGTTTCTGCTCACCAAAAATATCAAAGGTATTTAACACGGTGACTGAACTGAACTTTCCATTCAGGCCGCGTTAATCACCGGTGACTCACAGTGTAAAATATTATATCATATAAATTGTAAATAAACTTTTAGTGATTGCTTAAACCAATGTAAATATTTCAGCTTTATATGATTTTTAAGACTTCCAGTTGCCGGTGACTGACGCGGCCAAAAGCAGAAAGTTCAGCATCAGTCACCAGTGACTGACATGCATTCAACGTGTTTAAGGTGTCTTTTTGATTTGTCTTCATTTGTTTATAAATCTTATCTGACTGGTTTGTTGTATTTTTCAGGAATGAGTTAACCCTTTAACGTTCATTGGTTTCGCCACGAAACCACAAAATTTTAATTCCGATACGCAACACTGACACCGGTATTTTTATCTAAAAATATCTTTTTATTATGTATGTGAAAAATCACGTTTTCTTATTTAAAAATATATTTGTTATTTATTACCGGTGTCAATCATTTATCTCGACATCTTAGCTATGAAAATGCTATGATCGTTAAAGGGTTAATCATTGCCACATTTGACAGATTTTTCATTAAATTACCAAATTATCACTAAGAAGTTTGTTTAGTTATTATTATTTTAAATAATGGTAGATATTCTGTAAAAAAAAAAAAAAAAAAAAAAAAAAAAAAAAAAAGTCCCGAAGTTTAATACTAAGTTTTTTTTCTTTGTTTAATTTAATTTCAGTAATTAAAAAATACTGGTTGGAATTTGGAATTCCTAAATTAAAAAAGTAGCCAGATTTGTCAATACTAGTGTTAACCCCTTGGGGACGAGCGACCCGTATATGTGACTCAGAGGTGTTCAGAATTCTTGATTACTCGTACCAGTAAATTATTTCTGTAAATTTTACCTTATTTAATATTTAATCTGACCATTTTTGCGACTCTAGTTGGCAAAAATATCTGCTCTAAAAAACCCGTGATAAAACATTAAAGATTTCGTAAAAGACGCTCGTCCCAAAAGGGTAACCCCTTCGCGAAGGGAGACTTTTACGAAATTTTAAATGTTTTGTCACCGGTTTTAAGTAACAGAAACTTGTATTTTATTAAATCGGGAAAAATAACTATTCTTCCATCCCCCCCTTAACTGCTTTCAATAGTACGGCATATACTGATACCGACAAAGCCGAGACTCTTGCTAGGTCATATGCCGAGCAGTTCTCCCCCAACCCTTATTTAGCCAATCCTGATCATTACTTTGATGTCCATGAAACTGTTGAAAATTTTTTGTCCACGCTTCCCCAGAATCCCCTCCCTGAGGTTCAGCCCATAGTTATCTTTAACATTATTAAAAAACTTAAAAACAGGAAAACTCCCGGTATTGATAATATCTCTAATTATGCCTTAAAAAATCTTCCATTTAATTGTATAAATTATCTAACCTCTCTAACTAATGCTATTCTTAAGTTCCACTATTTTCCTAAACCTTGGAAAACCTCAATAATCTCTCCTATTCCTAAACCTAGAACTAACCTACAAGATCCCATTAATTATAGACCTATCTCCTTATTACCTTCTATTAGTAAAGTAGTTGAGCGCGTCATAAGGTCACAGCTCAATGAAATTCTCGATGAACATAATATACTTATCCCTGAACAATTTGGTTTCAGGGCCAAACACTCTACTACACATCAACTACTTCGTGTTGTGGAATTCCTTAGTGAAAACCTCAACAGGAAGATTCCAGCAGCTGCTGTTTTTCTTGATGTCGCTAAGGCATTTGACAAGGTTTGGCATTATGGCCTTATTTACAAATTAATTAAGCTGGGAATTAATGCCAGTCTCATTCATCTTATACATTCGTACCTTAGCGACCGCACTTTTTGTGTCCGCGTTAATAAAATACTCTCTACACTTCACAGAATTCTTTCGGGAATTCTTCAAGGCTCTGTTCTCGGCCCTACATTATTTAATATTTTTTTCAGTGATATACCTAGAACACTGAGGACTTATCTTGCCCTGTATGCGGACGACACGGCAATGTATGCCTCTGCACACCATCCATACACACTATACAAAATCCTTCAGAAACACATCGACGAATTCATTGCCTGGTGTACTAAGTGGCGTGTAAAACTTAATGAAGATAAAACTGCTGCTATTTACTTTTCTAATAAAAGAAACTATCCTAATAGACTAACTGTTAATAACACTACCATCCCCTGGGCTGACTTCACTAAATATTTAGGTGTCATCCTTGACCGACGGTTAACTTGGAAAAAACATTTCATTGAGATCCGGGGCAAAGTCGCCGGCATTTCTAAAGCTCTCTCTCCTCTGCTTAACAGTAAAACTCTATCCATTCACAATAAATTAATCCTGTATAATGCTTGCATTAGATCTGTAATAACTTATGCCTGCCCTATCTGGGGGTTTGCCTGTAAAACTAGCATGAAAAGTCTCTATGGTATCCATAACAAAAATCTTCGATATATACGAAATGGATGCAGATATTTAAGGAACTCTACAATTCGTAGAGACCTTAACACTACTTCTCTCAAAAATCGTATCAACCAATTATCTAAAAATTTTTATAAAACCTTATACAATCTACCCAATGAAATTGTTGCGGAGCTTTCAGATTATGAGGTTTCTGATCCCATTAATAGGAAGCGTCCCAGATATACTATGATATTGGAAGGGGATGATTGAGTTTCCCTCAACCCTCTCTTAAACTTTTCTTTTTATGTTTGTCTCTGTCTTTATTTTTTTATAAAAATTTAAAAAAAAAAAAAATAAATAAATAAATAAATAAAAATAAAAATAAAAATAATTTGTTAGTCTGTCAGTGTTAACTAACTTTAAAAATTATTGTTTTTCTATTAAGGAAAAAAAAAAAAAAAAAATGTATGGTCTCTGTAAAGAGTCTTTTTTTTTATTGGGGCATCCCTTCGGTAGCTTTTTCGTCCTTGCTTTTCGAACTCTACGAACATCATAAGTTTTCCTTTTTTTCTTAATTTTCTCTTTTCTTATTTCTAATTTATTGTTATTTTTTATTATTAATACTGCTAGCTATTTTTATTTTTCTTAACTGTGGCTTGCCACTTATAAACATTAATTTTTTAATTTTTTTATGGCTCCCCATGCCCATGCAACACAGCTCATTATGATATCCTGGATATAAAGTTGTTCTTTCAACTAGGAGGTCCATAACAGGCTTACATTGTTCGCATTGTTCGCATTTAGGATTGAATAAGGTAAATTTTACAGTATAATTTTACTGGTGGGAAGTAACAAGGATTCTTAAGCCTATTTGCGGCACGTATACGTGTCGCTCGTCCCCAAGGGGTTAATGAGGTAAATTTTGATTGTAAAAGGTTATTTTTATTAATACTAGACGGTTGCCCGCCCTCAGTAGCCCGAAGACTATCTGAATGCCAGTTCTACAACCCCACACATTCACGTTTCTGTGCCATGTCTCGTCAGTTTCCGGCAGATATGTTTGAAAATATTTATTAATTAGATTTCTTCTCGGTGTTCTGGGGTTTCGTTTGCATATCTTTTTTTATTGTTAATGAAGAGGTCTTCCATTTGTTCTTCCATCTGTTCTTCTTTCTGTTCTTCCATCTGTTCTTCCATTTGTTCTTCCATTTGTTCTTCCATTTGTTCTTCCATTTGTTCTTCAATTATATTCGACGATTCACTGTTTGAGAGCCTATCTGTCCTTTTATTTATAAAAGTTCAAAATGAAAAAAGATTTTCTTAGCAGACGATTTTTTGTGATAAATACATTATCTGTTTTATATTTCTTCTGCTTTATTCCTTTTATTTATAGAGTTCAAAATGAAAAAAGATTTTCTTAGCAGACGATTTTTTGTGTGCCTCAATTAATTAATTAATTATCCTCTATATTCCTTTTATTTATAGAGATTGAACAAGAAAGTTTATAAGAAGTAATATGGCTTCCATAAGTGATATTTGGAAATATTTTATCAAATTTATAAAACAGGTGTTAAAAATCATTTTGAAATAGAAAAATATCAATAATACTAATAAAAACTCTTACACATTAATCCTACGCCTATTCATTACTCAATATGAATAAGTATTAAAAAAAAAAAAAAAAAAAAAAAAAAAAAAAAAAAAAGAATTTGATGGCATATCTTAAACCATGGAAGAAAAAGATAGATCGAGGTGCACTACGCCCTAAAAATGGATTGCAGTATGATGCACGTTATCGCTCAAATTTAAATACCCTCATTCAGCCAAAACGAAACAATCTCGTGGAACAGAGTCCGAATTCTTCGACATCAGCTTTGTCCTTTTTCTCTAAATGAAAATGATCGGCTTAAAATGCTCTAAAGTAGCATTTCATTGTATTATAAATTAAAAAATGTATTGCTATTTTTTTTTTTTTTTTTTTTTTTTTTTTTTTTTTTTTTTTGCGAGAGTACGCGGTTGTGTTCGGTCTAATGTAGCACATTTTAGAATTACATTTTTGCCGTTACCTCCAGCCATCATACTTCATCTCTATTGTTACTTTTTACTCTATGATATCTAATCTTTTCTGGAAGTAATCCGCAGTAACAGGAAAGAAAATTATGTTTCTGCTCATTAAGGTATAATAGGTAGGTTTTTAGATGGCTGTTATTTGTCTTTGTTTGTGAATTTTATCTGTTAATATGGATTCTGAGATACCTTTATAATTTACCATTAACTGCAGCTAGAAATTATACAGGATTTATATTTTCGGAATTCTAAGGGAACCTAAAACATATTTACTCAAATTTTATGTTTTGGCAAGGCAACGAATAAGTGCTATTGCAATTCCCATCTCAGCTGAGAATCAGTCTTCTGAAATCCAAAATATGCAGTTTAGGAGAAGAAAATCGTTTGAGTGGAAGATGTTATCAAAATTGCCATCATTGCAATTTTTAAAAGTACTGCTTCAAAAATGAATGGAAATAATTTCATCGACTTTAGAAACAGTGTTGCCACTGGGATACTTTTTTTTCAATTTAGATTTCTCCGTTGGGAACACTTTTTTGAAGTCGTAAAATCCGCCTTATTTAGTGACACATTATTTAAAGCGAAAACAAGGGAAATATCACCATTTCTAAAAAGTGGTGAAAATCAAGAAATCTGAATTATAAAAAAGGCGCCCACTGGCAACACTGTAAGAAACGTTAACGCTAAAAATATCTAGTAAAAAAGTTTAAATTTATAATGAAACTTTGCTTAATATAAATAGAAATAAAATCATTCGTGTATTAAAAACTTAACTGAAACTTTATCGAAAACATTCCTATGTAGCAATTTTTGTCCGATATTTTTTATATATCGATGTTTTCAAAGAGATGTATCAAAAATTCGATAAATCGAAATTTGAAGTTTTTTTTAGCATCACTAATAGAGACACGTAACAAATGAAAAAACAACGGTTAAAACGAAACATAATTTTTATTGAGCGCGCTTTCTACATCTCTGGAGAGTGGTATGGTGCGGATGCTGGGCGTCGAAGCAACTCGCCCCGCCTACAACTTTTTTTTTTTTTTTTTTATATATAAAGAAGAAGGGCTTATACAACTTGGCAAGACTAAAGGAAGAAAATACTTGCAGATTGGGATATGTTTGCGTATTTATAAACTGTATCACATGTTACACAGCATAACGATTTAGTTGACGATAACAATGGAGATTTTCTGCTAAGCGTTTTTTTTTAATCATTTATGTATTGAATAATTAATTACACAGAATGTTTTTGTTCCCTGCCAGTGATAAATGTTGGTTTCTGTTACCGAAATAAGGAATTTAATAGTTTTTCTTGGTTATAGATATTTTTGGTAGATATTTTTTGGTCTGTGCTTATGAAGCACTCTTCTATTTAAAACCCCCCCTATAAAAGTACACTGGTTCCGTACTGAGAAACATTCTGACATGCTTGAATTAAAACAATCATTCGTAAATCGTTTTCTGTTAAATAAATAAATAGCAGGCAAAAGGCAGCAAACATACTGTGCAATTATTTGCTAATTTAATTGAAGAAGCAAACTGTATATTATATATAGCACCAGGACGGTTGGGTGAACCCGATTCGTTGATCGTTATATTCATGATTCTAATAACTTTTTTCCCTTAAACATATTGAAAATGTTAGGTATATCATTCATATATAACCGTTACCTTTAGCAAATAAAGCTTTTGAACAAAATTATTCTTTTGCATAATAAATTGCATTTAGAGGATCTAAAAATTTAGAAAATGGGTCGCTTTATATTAGATAACTTTTATTGTTCCTACCAGAACCTTTAATCTGTAATCTTCTGTATAGTTTTTATTTGACATATCCCATCGTTCCTTGCTTCAAAAAGTTACAATAACAATGCTATTTTCAAAATAGCCCCCCCCCCCCCCCAGTAGAAACAATAAAATTATTCTTATTAAATGCAGTTCCTATAGTTGCTAACAAGAACGTAGCCAAAATTTTATGTGGAGTGGAGAATAAAATTAGTGTAAGATTGTCATAAAATTCCATTTGTATCTTAATATTTATACATAGCTGTTAACTGTTTGAAAAAACTAACTCTAGTGTATTGCCATTCAAAGTATGCATTACATAATATTTAAGTTATTCAAATAAGTTATAGTTAAAAAAAATCCACAAATACAATGTCAGATGCAAGCGTCTGATTTTTCCTAACTTTGCTCTATCTGTAATTATTTATTAGCCGTTGTAGCTAATACAAAAGAAAAAAAAAATTTTCAATTTGCAAAACAAAAGAAAAAAATTGCCGTAATTTCGGGTGTATAAGCCGCGGATCAAACAATTCTTTTTGGACCCAGAAATTTTATTTAGTGATTGAATACAAATATTTACGGCGATCTAAATAATTATATTTGTTTCTTAAAAAATTCTGGGTCGAAAAAGAATTGTTTGATGTGCGGCTTATACACATTTGTTAATCTTACATACCTGCTTTTTTTTTGCAAATTAATCCTGCATTGCTCGCATGGCATATTGTTACGTTACAGGTCGCGTTACGTCTAATAGACGCCAGGTTTATTTTTACTGTACTAATGCATATTTATGTCATTCAATTCGAATTTATAAATGCAAAAATTTCGGGTGTATAAGCCGCGGATCAAACAATTCTTTTTCGACCCAGAAATTTTTAAAAAATGAATGTTACTAGTTAGATCGCCGTAAATATTTCTGTTCAATCACTAAATAAGATTTCTGGGTCGAAAAAGAATTGTTTGATCCGCGGCTTATACACCCGAAATTACGGTATATTAATAAAACTAGGATTTTATTTTCAAATAAAAATTTTTAATAACTGTTTTTTTTACACTATCAAAAATGAGAAAAACACATGAGGTTAAAACAAAATCAACCTGTTTTTAATTTGCCGCATTTATTATATCACAAATAAAGTTAAAGGCTTTTTTTTTGCTGAAGGTAATGGCTGTGCTCCCTTTCTTGTTTCTAAGATTCATGATCAAATACTTGAAACAGATTTATTACATATGATTAATAATATGATTAATAATATTGATTGATATACTGTTAAGTAAAAGGTACTAAGAAAAAAGTTCAAACAATTTTTTATTCAACAAAACATTGGGGAAAAAGACAGTTTTAGTGCATTTATGCACTACATGTATATGTCTTGCAGTAAAAACTTTCATAAAGCGAGTTTGAGCTATAGTTCAACAGCATTTACCTTTGCCAGAAATTATAAATGCTTGGGAAGCATTGTGTTTTGGTTTTATGAAAAGCAAACGTAGATACATGCATATAGCAAACCAAAATGCCAAAAAATACAGGAATGGGTTTATGGATTGTTTAAAAAAGAAAAACAACAACTGCTCTGATATAAAACTGATCAATTTTCTTTAGCAAAATTCTTTTCAACAAACATATTTGATCATGGAGTTTTTTAAACCATTCCTTTTGCTAATATAGTTTTCCTAACTAATTAGATCTTAAAGATTGAATACTTCTTTTTGTATTAAAAATCAACTTCTGTGCATAATTTTTAGCTAGATTTTTTAAAACTAAGCTGTTTTAAAATTACAGTTTTTTTATTGTTACAAAATTAAGCTTTTTAGGTTCTTTAAGGTTCTTTGCTTATATTCGGACGGAACATTTGATTTATATTTCAGTAGAATAAAAATTTAGCCATTTTTCAATACTTCTAATCTATGATATTCTATGCAGAATTCATCACGGTAAGAAACCGTATAAGGAATGGCAAATGCATGCACGATAAATTGAAGTTATAAGGCCCTTGTCGAAGATAAATTGTGACTACGGAATTTTTCCTAACCTACATTCCTTATACGGTGTGCAATTTTTCAAATATTATTTATCTATTACGGTTTGGCAATTCTTCGTGTTTTCAGTGTTTTTTGTTTTGGTGTAACTAGTCTCCTATGTTACTGAAAGTAAAATGATGGAGTTGCTAAGATCTCATGCAAAAATAAAATAAAACAAGGAAATTTAGGGCAGGTTTTTTTGAAAAGCAGCTTAAGCAAGTAATCATTTTGAACTGCACACATGTGACGAAATTACACATGAACAAAGCAGTATTTAGCGCATTTAAAAATAAATAAATAAATAAAGCCAGAAACTTTTTTTTTTCTTTACGCAACGTAAAATATTTGTGAAATTTTCCATAATCGAAAACTATCCAAATTTGAGTGTTTTGGAGGCGTAACCTTGTGGTTATATTTCAAGGCGAACACTGGATACTTTTCAATAGAACCATACTCGATAAGAAAGATAGAAATTAATATCATCATTAATTAAAGTTTAATTAATTAAAGTAAAATACAGAATTTTAAGATATTTTTCTTATTTAAGACAAATTGGAATTAAGATAAGTTGACCACTGGTTAGCTTATAGCCTAAGGGCTGTCAGAATACTTTTAAAACCAACTTTAGGAGAAATGATTTTATTATACATGAGAGATTAGCTGGCACAGATAACGAAAATGCCCGTCAGCACACAAACCAGGAAGGATATTGTCATAGCGACATCCTATAACTCGTTACAACTCGAAAAGAATGTCAAACCCAGTTACTGAGTTGTTATCCATTGGCACGATTAGTAATCAGGTTGTGATTCAGTTCACTTTGCAACAGGTTGTGCGACGTTGTTATGACAACAATCTCTACTGCTAATGCCAACTGACAGTTTTGTAATCGGTACCATCCAATTGATCATACATATCAAAAATCATCAACTCTTTAATTTGTTTCAAAATTTTGATGCCCTCGCTCTCAGAATGTTATATTAAAATCAATTAATTTATTCTAATTTAAAATTCAAAACTGAGAAATGTACCATAAAAAAGAGGGCATGCTCTAAAAAAAGAGGGCATTTAGTCCGTTTAATTTTAATAAATTTTACAACAATTAAACTTTTAACTATTAACTCACTAATTTTAAACTTTTAACTATTTTATTTGCATTTTTCTTCTTCAAAATGAATTCAAATAATTTGCTATTTTTCTACCTTTTTTTAAATGAGTGAAATTATTGAGAAGACGATAGAAGGAAAATCTTAACCAACACAGTTAAAAAATAATTTTTCTCTGATAGATAAAATTATGACAATTAAGGTAAGTGGAATAATTCATCGCATTTATCAGCACTTATCTTCTAAGATAAGTGTGTAATTCGCCACTTCTATAATTAATCATCACTTATCTTCTAAGATAAGTGTGTAATTCATCTTCGATTCCTGTAATTACTGAGTTGTTTTGAGAAGTATTCAGTGCTTGTGTACGGTTCCGTTGCCACCATGTAAAGACATTTATTCTTATTGTTATCAAATTTTGTTTAACATCGTCTAAATTAGTACATAATTTGGCATTAACAATGATGGAAATTGTCTCTAACGTAAAAATCCAAAATCTTCCAAATTGCTATGGAGATCTTCGATTACGGAAAATTTCGATTTTCAAAATTGCATTTTTGAAGTGTTATGAAATAAAGTCAAAGGAACTATCATGCAAATGAAATAGCGACGACACAGTAATGAAATTTTTAAATTAACGTCGCCCGTATGTTATTTTCTTTTACCTTTTTGTTTTATTATAATTTTATGAAGAATTAATTATAATTTTATGAAGAATTAATTATAATTTTATGAAAAATTAATTATAATTTTATGAAGAATTACAAAATTTTTTTGCATTTGAATTTACCACTTTTTTCTTCCACAGCATACGCTGAAACGGAAGAACAGAAGAATGTCCTGGAAGAATATTTGTTTTTTTTTGTTAGCTTACAAAACCGTTAATTTAGCTTTACAAAACTGCCCTATACTCATCACCCTTGGATGGACCTACTTTATTGATGGACGCATACTGACTGTTTTTCTATGAACGATCTAACTTGGAGACGGAAAGCCTGAAACAACTTTTTTAGTCCGTTTTTATGTTTTATCCTATCTACTACTGGAAAAACCGCGACCTGACACCTTAACTATTTTTCTCTATCTACATCAGTAGTTTCTCTCTGCTTTATTATTATTTTTTTAAATTGTAGCTTAAAAGAGTTACAAGCAAAAGCTTTCATTTGTTTGTTTGTTTCAAGTTGAGATGGCAGGCTTAACTCATTCAAAACTGTTCAAGGAAAGGAGAACAGTAAATTCTATGGCAGAAAGCTACATATAAATCTTCTAAACGTTAATAATTTTTAATTATTCTATTAATTTTCTACAAGATGGGTTTCAAAGCCTTTTTCTTTTAAAGTTATTGTTGCCATTTCTTAAAACTAATCTACATTCACTACATTTTGAGTGTGGTCAGGGCTTGAAACTTTGTAAAAAGAGTTGGTTCTTTTGAAAACTTTAGAAATATCTCATTTAAACTATACGCAATTTTTCATAAAAGATAAATAAAATTGTGCTTTTCATAACAATTAAAAAAAATAACCAAAGAATGTTACCAGAAAAAGTGTATAGAATTATATTTAATTTACTTCAACTTTCCAAGTTTGCTATAAATTATAATATTAATCTGTTTATTTTATGTGCTGTATTTTAAATTTGAATTTATAAATTCCCTTTTTTTTCCGTTCAAGCCTTGATCTGGAATAAATAAAACTACAGCGTGATGAATTGAATTTCTGCAATGACAAAGGATATTAAATGTGATAGGTATAGTTCTAAATCGCTCTTTTAGGCTTAACTCTACAGTATACTTTCTTCTAACATTATTCCCAGGCACTAGTCGCTTAACTTCTACATTTTTTAAGCCAACTTTCTTTAAAGTTTTCTCTTTTCTAAAGCAACCATTTAACCACTCTCCTGTTAACAAGTTAGAACTAGGTATAAGAGCACTTGTGAAAACTTGACCCAAACATAACATGGACAAGTTACTAAATAGTGTGGCCACATCACAGTTTAACGATGTTTTAATTGGAATAGTTTTCTGAACTTCATAAAATAGTAAAGTGAAAATTTTCGCGGTTCATTAAATGTAATATAAGTGCATAAATAAATGACCAGATATTAAAAATTTATATTTTCAGAATTATTACATACATAATAAACGATGTGTGAAAATAAAGAAAAACATTCTAAGTTCTTTTTGCTGTCGCTCAGTAGATGGCAGCACTTCAGAAGAACGAGGTACTTGAAATTAAAAGCGGCCACAATTACAGAAAAAACACCCCCGGATTTTGACCATTTCCCTGATTTGCCCGTACGTCATTCGGGAAATATGCTTTTGACAATTATGTACTACGCACGGGCATTCATAGTCTAATCGTGATTTATTATTCTTACCAGAAAAATTTTATTGTAAATTTTGTTAATCCAAGCATTTTTCTGAAGCAATTAGGCAAAATTTTTTGTTTGAAAAACCGGTGATAAAAAATTAAAAATTCTGTAAAAAATATAGAAAAAAAGCATTATTTGAAAGTTTTTTTCCAAAAGTATTAGTAAGTTAAGTGGTTAAATCATATGATATATTTTGGCGGGCTTCCATCAAAGATCTAATTTAGGACATTCATGGACATTTTAACCCTTCAAAGAACTTAAAGAAAGCATCAGTGCTGCATTAAGAAGAGTTAATAGTGTAAAACTTCAAAATATATGGAACGAATTTTATTATAAAAATGTTTTGTAACTTAGAAAAAAAAAAAAATCCTTTTTTTTTAAAAAAGATATTACTGTTGTTAGATATTACATGTTTTTCTTTATTTTCAGATATTACTTATTATAACACATATAATATTTTTGTAAATATAAATTTTAGAAATACCGTTCATTATTTATGCTAATCCTGCAGATAATTCATTATCAAGGAACTAGAATTTAATTTCCTCCCTGACTGTGATATGACCACGAGTCAGTGTATGAATTGCTTGTTCAGCTTCATACACATTAACACATACATGATGAAATGAACGCACTGCCTTTTAGATTAATTTTTTAAGCGGAAAAAGACAATGCGATTTGGTTTCAAGAGAACTCCTAAAATTTTGGTGTTTAGCATATGCACTGAATATAAGCTGGAAGCAGACCACCAAGTTTGCAACTTAAAATCTTTCTTAAGGAAAAAAAAATGTAAGTGCAATATTTCCCTTCTAATCCGCAACTTTTTGAAATGCTTACACTGTTTATGATGCAGATCATTAACTTTCAGAGTTTTAAAATAAATACATTCGTCAGATTTATGTGTTCAAATATTTAATTTTATAAATTAAAGACCAATTTTGAAACTATGCTTAATAAAACCAAAGATTCTTTTAACCCCTAGAGGAATACTGCTATGTCTATGACTGCTATGTCCCTTAATTTTAATTCCCAGAAGCCACATTGGCACCAGAATTTTGGCAAAAGAAATTTCGCTTTATTACATATGTGAAAATATCTTTTTTTTTTCTTATTTACGAATAAATTTGTTTTATATTTTTAACCGGAAATTTTATTTAATTCAAAATTTCACAATAAAAGTGATTATGTACCGCATAGAAAGAACATACATTTTCTATATAATTTTTCCGGCTCGAGAATGCAAATTTTGAATCAGACTCCGGAATAATTAAGCGATGTTGGCATTCTACGATTAACCTTTTAATTCCGATGAAAGAATACGTTCTAGAAATTATGTAGATCAGAAAATCTTACTTTACACCAGAAAAAATTCAATGGCTAATTTTGTTTTATATAAACGCAGAAAGTCTTGTTATTAATTAAAGCAAAGATTGCTGTTTTAATTTTCTGGTGGGAATTAAAATATTTTAAAATATCTCGGGCGGTTTGGGATCCGAGGATTAAAGAATATTTTATATTAAAAGCTCAATTTGAAAGTTAAATCAGCCGTAAATACAGATTGAATACATGCAGATAGGAGGAACTAATGCTGATGAGTGTGATTAAAACAAATATAGTACTATTTTTCTTTTTTTTTTTTTAATTCATGACCAATTTTATTCTGCTTGTTTGATTCTTTCTTTTTTTTTAAATAAAAAAAGTAGCTTGTTTCTTTATACAATTTTATTTTTATGTTATTGATTTCTTTTTCTTCTTTTTCTTCTTTTTTTCTTTTCTTTCACTTTTTTATTTTTTTAAATCTGCAAAATTTGAAAAAATGCAGAATTTCTGGTCCCAAGTTGCTAGGATTCGAGAGTATGCATTGTATATTCGGTTCCATTATCTTTTGGTTTCATAAAAGCATTTATATTCGAACAAAATAGTTTAATTTTTATTGATAAGTTGAAAATATTTATTTAATGTGTTTATTTTTTTGACGAAAATTTTGTTTAAAAAATATATATTGAAAATTTCTATTCAGTTTTTACTTCATTTTTGTATATTTTCAAGTCGTAACCTGGTGGTCCTAAAATTTGTTAAAAGATTGTTAAAGATTTCTTAAAACGTCAAGGTTTTAGCAGACCTTTATCGTTTAAATGACGTATCAAAAAGAATTTTATTTTTGAGAGAGAAAAAAAGTTTTTGGTGGTAAGACGTTAGGAATAAAATCGTGATAAGCTTTGTGCTTTTATTTAGCACAGGGAGGAATAGGGGCTCGTTTAAATTGCAGAGCCAAAAATTTGCTTGAGAGGAGAAATTTTAGGCGATCTCTCGCTTTGAATATTAATTTGAGATAGGTATTCGTTACTTGTAACAATTGTTTTTTTTTTTTTTTTTTTTTTTTTTTTTACAGACAGTTTGCTGGGTCCCGGACAGGATATCCAAAGCTGAGTACATAATAAGCGTTGATGCTTCTACATTAAGAAGACTGCAGCACCATAACTCAGTCGTTTTTTGAGATGCGAAGCTCAGGATATTTAGAGACGACACTGTAACACGTAGATCGCCTATTCTTTAAAAGAGAAGAAATTCTCCACGATCAGCATTTAACCCCTTGAGGGGCGCCGGTATATATTATATACCACCTACGATCGATGAAGTTTTACACCAGAAAAATGTCATTAAATTTCCCTTTTCTAACTTTGGTGGAAAACAGTCGTGAAAATGCTTATCCTCTTTTTGATATAACTTTTTTACAAATTTCCGGTGGGAGTTCAGAATTACACGAACGTAATTGCTTGCCCCTCAAGGGGTTAACGATTATTTCCATGTAAAGCAAATTGAAAAATGGACACCCGATCCATGTTTCTTTTTTTTTCCTCCAAATATTTAATCTTTGCGTTTTAATTTGTAGAAAATGACTACAAATGATTACTAAAATTAACTGTTTGGAAATACTGGTAGTGGAAATTTAGAAAACCTGTCATTTAATGTAATTCTATACTCCAGCCGCTACGACCATTGCATCCGCCTGCTTTGATCTTTTCTAGATCACTTGTTTAAGTGTCAACGCTTATTATGTATTCAGCTTTGGTTCCATCTGATTTTTGTTTTTTCATCTTAAGTTGCCTGTTTCAAAATTGTACTTGTGCAGCTGGAGTTCATCATCCCAAGTCGTGAGGATTTGTAGCTCTGTTAACGAATGGCTTCGTTCTCTGAAGACACTGGTTGAAGTTTGACGATGTATGTACAATATCAATCGAGGCGTTTGATTTTCGGGTTGATATATGTGAAAAAAATTTGTGATTTTTTTTTCTCTCTAGTAGAAACTCTCTTCCAATACAAACAGGAAGACTTAGTCTCCTTTCTAGATAGATCATTCGGATCTGACAAGCGTATCTGTGAGGTTAAGTATCTTTGCAGAATCCTTGTGTATCACAAATCGAATGGAGAGAAATGTGTAATGATTAAAAAACAAACATGCACATTATTTTTTGCCTCTGAGCATTTAACTTGTCGTTATACAATCACATGCCCAGCTTGCAGTATGTTGAAATACTCTATTCAAAATATCATTTTGATAAACACATAATATTTCCAACTCGATGAAGGAACACAAAATTCAGAAAGAATCCGAAATTAAGGTTCAACCCGAAAATCATACGCGTGATCACTGGATTAGACACAATTGGAATTTCTTGTTTTTCGTCGTCTTCTTGAACGGGGGTCGTCTCCAGTTTTTTTTTCTCCACTGTCTTGGAGTGATGTCTTCAGAAGTAATGTTCTCCGTAAAAAAAATAAATTGGCGAAATAAAATATGTGAATAATGAAGATGGTTCTTCTTCTATCCTTCTTCTCGTAGTAAAAAGCGTTTTTCAAGAGTCACTTGTCTGCCCACAGTGCATCCAAGATATACACCAGTTCTTGTTGGCACGTAGTTGGGACACTGCTGGTTGAATTGAGTCCGTGTAAAAGTTATACATCACTTTGATCAATCAAATCTTTACTATAAAGATTTGTTCAGATGAAACCAATATGGTCTCCCTCTGAATATCTGAGGAGATTAGTTAAGGATAATTTGATTTCTGTATGGTAGGTAAAAATATAAAACAATAAAATATATTTGGAAACATATTTAAAAAAATGTAAAGAAATAATAATACGAGGGGCAGTCAAAAAGTTCCCAGAATTTCGTTTTAACGCTTTATATGTTTACACATTTACTTAACCGCTTGCCTGATTTACCCGTATGTCATACAGGCAACGTGTTTTTGCCAATCATGATTTGACATTATCACGTATAGGCAAATAATTTCGAATCATGATTTATTATTCTCGCCAGTAAATTTTTATGGTAAATTTTGCAGTATTTAATCCGAGCATTTTTTTTTTTTTTCTGATTCAGTTAGGCAAAAATTTCTGTTTCGAAAAGCCGGTGATAAAAGATAAAAAATTCTGTAAAAGACATTAAAAAAATTGACATTATTTGGAAGTTTTTACAAAAATGTTGATCAGATAAGTTGTTAACTCTTTGAGGAGCAAGCAAATGCTTTCGTGTAATTCTGAACTCCCACCAGAAATTTGTAAAAAAGTTATATCAAAAAGAGGAAAAGCAATTTCACGACTGTTTTCCACCAAAGTTAGAAAAGTGAAATTTAATAACATTTTTCTGGTGTGAATCTTCACCAATCGTAGGTGGTATATAATATATACCACCGCCTCTCAAGGGGTTAAACAACTTCAAAGGCTCAACTAGAACACGCACACTTGTTTTACCGATTCCGAAATTACTAGTAACAAGGATGAAAGTCCTGTTTTGGTATCTTCATGAGTTTAATCATCGCGTCGTGTGGACGTTGTGTGTCATCCTCTGTCCGAAATATAGTGGTAGTAAACAAATATATTAATTATATTTGGGTATTAAGGTTTTAAAATGAATTTAGTAAACTTTTAGACTACCCCATGCATATAGTTCAAGAATAATTCAATATACATTACAGTAAAACATATTTATGAAAGAATAAAACTGTAAAGGAAGAATAATATATTTTTGAAGAATAATTCATCATGTACTATAATAATAAATTCTAAAAAAAAATTAAGCTCCAAAGAAAGAATCATACATAGATAAAAAATAATTCTTTATACTATACTAATTATATATTCTGAATTTAGTAAACTTTTAGACTACCCCATGTCTATATTTCAAGAATAATTCAATATGCATTACAGTAAAACACATTTATGAAAGAATAAAACGGTAACGGAAGAATAATATATTTTTGAAGAATAATTCATCATGTACTACAATAAAAAATTCTAAAAAAATTAAGCTCCAAAGGAAGAATCATATATAGATAAAAAAAAATAATTCTTTATACACTACATTAAAACATACTTAAAACTTATTTATGAGAGAATACAAATCTGAAAAGGAAGAATAAATAATTCAATATTCACTACAATAAAGTATATTTGATAACACATTTCTGAAAGAACAAAGCTGTAAAGAAAGGTTCATATATAACTAAAAAATATTTAATATACACTACAATAAAATATATTTAAAAACATATTTATGAAAGTATAAAAAACTGAAAATTAGGAATAATTCAATATTCACTACAATAAACCATATTTGATAACACATTTCTGAAAGAAGAAAACTGTAAAGAGAGAATCACATATAACTGAAAAATTACTCAATATATACTACAATAAAACATATTTTTGAAAGATATAAGCTTTAAAGAAATTATGATATAGAGTTGAAGAATAATTCACGACAGTAAAACATATTTCTAAAATAACAAAAATGTACAGAAAAAAAGATATATAATTGAGAATATGATCATACATTCACTACAATAAAACATTTTAACACTAGAACGCCGAGTACACGTCAATTCGACACCGACCAATGGACTAATTGTTCAATCGAAACAGATTTTTTTTTGTTAAATATGTTACCTAGGCGATTAAAGGTCTTTATGGTTAATTTAAATAATTTTAAATAAATTTTATGGGTTGAAATTTTTTTTCAAAACTTACGTAAAATTTCCTGACGTTCAAGTGTTAAAAATATGTTTTCAGAAAGAACAAAGAAAAAAAGTCAGTTAACCCTTTGCACTCGTATTTCCAGTGCAGTCTGACTGGATATCATCTTTCATTGCAAAATTTCTTTTTGGCACCAATAATAAAAATAAAATAAAATAAAAATTTGCCTTATTTAATTAAAGCATTTTTTAAATTGTGTACTTGAAGGAAACTTAAAAGAAAAATTGTATTAACCGAACAAAAATTGTGTAAAAGACGCCCGAGTCGAAACGGTTAGAGCAGTCATAAATATGTTTCCAGGAGCCTCATTTGAAACGGTGCTCCAAATGTTCCAGACGCCAGTATTTTAAAGTTATTTTGTTCGGCTTATCTAATAACAGATTTATCTGCTATTTAAGAGAGCGAAATAAACTATAAAATTACTGGTATTCAGAGCATTTCGAGTCCCTATTTACGCAGGATACTAAGCAACATACCCTGACTGTATACAGGGTGATTAAAAAGAAAACATTGGCAAAATGAAATGACAAATCAGGCATACGACAAGGATTTAAAAAAAAATCAGATAGAAACATAGGACCGCAAACCACTTATTGAGTCCCAAATATAGAATGTTTCATGCTAACTGAATTTGAGTTGACGGTTATAAGCTTCAGAAAACTGAAGTATATTATAATAAGGCATTTAACAGACATTCTCACCTTTGTTTTAACCCTTTAACGCGCAGTGTTGCCGGGTCGGCAACACCTAAAGTTCCCCCTATTTAGAGACACAAAAACTCCGTGAATATTTTAAAAACTACTCTAATGGCTACTTTAAGTCTTTCTTATGAGTTCTAGATGACAGCACCACAGAGATCAAACTCTACTGTTTTTAAATAATAGGTAAAATGTTTTACTGTAATACGCGCTTCACAGCAATGCTCTTCTCACTGCGCTTATCAATGCTTTACTTATGGGAGGTGACCACTTCGGCATCAGCTGTATAATTAAAATGGTTAGTGCAATCTTTACAAAACAATACCTGTGTACTTCTCTAGGCCTAAATAGATTGCCTAATTTTTTTTTACCTTTAAATTCGAACTTTAAAGAGTAGTGCGCCGGAAAGGGTTAAAAGTGATAACACCAAACAAAAGTGGTAGAAGTTTGCATTATGGGCGCTAGCAATATGCACTTGACACCTGACATTTTGGACTGCGATAATCAGTTTATATGTTTTCCCACATGTTTTTGTTACGTTACGTTATGTTACGAAAATAAAGTAAATATCGTTGCATTTTCATTACAGTGTTTTTATTTTCCTGGAAATTATTACTTTCAAACCGGGTATAGCTTCAATGAAACACCCTGTATTTGTAACTCAAAAAGTAGTTTGCGACCCTATTTTCCTATGGGATTTTTTATCCTTGTTGTATGCTTGATTTATCATATCATTTTGTCAACGTTTTTTTTAATCCCCCTGTAGATCTTTTCGACTCGGGCGTCTCATACACAAATTTTATTCGGTTCACACCACTTTTTAAAAAGAGGTTTTCTGTAAAGTTTACTTGAAGTCCTGTTTTCTAATACCCAAATCTTGCGTTGAATGGACAGTATGGAATTATTTCATGGAATTGTCAGTCGTAGCGCCCTCTGTTTTAGAGGCTTTAAATTAATTTTTTGTTGGTGTCATACAAAATCCTGTGCCTTATTTGATATTTATATCTGAAAACAGCATGTCTTTCCGATCAACAATTTATTTTTTTGAAATGGCGTTTTATTTTTGCACTAAACATTTGAAATACTCAGTACCTAATTATTGAACACATTTTTACTTTTGGTTGCTCTGTTCCTTGATATTTTTTCCAAAGTTTCATTATTATTATTATTTTTAAAACACAAACTATATATTGTTGTGGCGCCCAATACATAAAATAAAAATAATTTTCATTGTATATTTTCCTAGTACAAATTATTTTTATTTGAGTTGGAAGAAAAAAAAAGTAACTGTTTTTTAATTACAAATTCCGAATTATTACGAGTTACTAGAAAATTTTAATAATTAGTTTTATCTTACCAATAAAGTACCACTGAAATAATAAATTTTTTTAAATAAATTTTGAAAATTTTCCGATATGAATGCAATATTTTAAAATAAAATACCCGCCAAATTTAACGATTCTGAAACGAAAGGCTGGTAGTTATCCCGCTTTCAAGTTAACTATATCGGACTGAGGTGAATGCTCTCTTAAGCATTTCACCACTCTCTTCATCGAGTTAAAAATTCAGATTTTTTTTTAAAACGTGAGTGATTCTCCAGACACGTTGGGACGGAGGGTCAGTCAGAGCAAGGCTATCGCCACTCTGAAAACGACCTTCACCTCCCGAGTTGAACGTGTTATCGGGACGATCGATGGAGGGGTAGAGAAAAAAAACGCTGCCAGGGTGCATCAAAACAAAAAAGCAGTGGGCCTGCGCGGACACAACTCTCCTAGCTCTTGCGTGGGGATTGCTATGGAAACCTCGGTATCCACGTGATGCAACCTGCTGAGCTCTTGCTCGGAAGCTGACAGCGAGCTTATGTGTTTTAGATCTGGATTTGTTTCTCTTTTAGTTTTCTAGAACCAGTGATATTTTAAAAAGATCTCAAAACTCTTGAAATTGCGGAAAAAATATTTAAAAAAATATATATATTACTTATTTTTGAAAACAATACATATTTAGTTTACAGTTAATCCATTAACCGTCAAAATTAAAAGGTTGGTATTTTAAAATTTTTGGCTGAATGTCGATTATACTGTTAAAAATTTTGCTCTAGTTTGAACCGAATTTTGTGGTCAATGGCTGTCACCATAAGATGGTGAAATCTTGAACCAACATTTGGAGCTTCCTATTTTAACCTTGTTCCAACTATTGGAACTATGCTTAGCAAGAGCTCCAAATATTGGGTCAAGATTTTACCATCTTACAGTGGCAGTTATTCAGCACCAAAATTTGGTTCAAACTAGGACAATTTTTTTTAACAGTGTACCACCACAAACTATGAAAGATAATAAATTTCTTTTTAATTTGATGCTAAACATTTCTTTTTACTTTCTTCTATCTTTACAAGAAGAAAGTATTGGATTCATGAAAATTTCCGACTTCCGATTTTCGACGGATTTATACGTTTTAGAAGGCCCTGAACACGTTTTGACTATTTTTAGAAAATGTCTGTCTGAGTCTGTCCGTTTGTCTGTCTGTCTGTATGTGACAAAAAATTTGTGGGCGCTCTATCTCAAGAACTAATGTTCGAAATTTAATAAAATTTTATATTCAGTTAGACCTTGATATGAATTAGTGCCTATTGGTTTTTGGTGAAAATTGGCCGACAGGTGGCGCTGCTATACTACGTTTTTCATGATTTTCAAGATTGCTATATCTCAAGAACTAATGCACAGAATTTCACCAAACTTCAGATTCTGTGGCCCCTTGATATACATAGCCACTGATAAGGTTTTGGTGTGAACTGCCCTATAGGTGGAGCTGCTATGCTACATTTTGCACGATTTTTGCGATAGCTATATCTAGAACTAATGCAGAGAACCTTATCAAATTTTATATTCTGTTACACTAGAATATATAACATAATTCGACGCTGATTACATTTTGGTATTAATCTTGCAACAGGGGGTGGAGCTATGCTGCATTTTGCACGATTTTTCCGATAGCTATATCTCAACAACCAACGCACAGATTTTCATCAAATTTCAGATTTTGTTACAAAATGACATATAACATAATTAATTACACGATGATTACGTTTTGTTATAAATCCTTCAACTGATGGTGCTGCTGTGCTATATTTTACACGTTTTTTTTAAACTAGTTATATCTCAAGAACTAATGCACAGAATTTCATCAAACTTCAGATTCTTTTACACCATAACATAATTAGACGCTTTTTTACGCTTTGGCATAAATTGTCCAAGATATGGTGTTGCTGTGCTACGTTTTGCAAATTTTTTGTTATAACTATATCTCAAGAACTAATGGACGAAATTCCATCAAATTTCAGATTCAGTTAGGTCTTGACATAAATAGATGCTTATTAGGTTTTAGTATAAATTACCCAACATGAGGCACTACTGAGCTCATTTTCTCAGAATATTAATTAAATTTTGCGTTTTAGGCTTTTCGGATACCAGAATCTCATTAGGCTAGGTCAAATGTTCGAGGAAATTCGATAGTGGGTAACTTTGGGGTCACCACGTTTTTTTTTTTTTTTTTTTTTTTTTTTTTTTTTTTAATATTAAAATGTACTTATAAGATAGAAGAAAGTTTTGGGATTGACACATCCGACTAGTTTTTTTAAGTAAGGGTAATTTTTTCATTGAAAAATAGTGGTGGATAAATTTTTTATAAAAGTGTCAATTTATTTTGACAGTAGCGTCAACGCAACACCAGCAGGTAGTGGATAAAGGTAAAAAAAATAAAACATCTCGAAGAGATTATCATTTATACAGTCATTTTCCTTCTAAAAGATTTATTATTTTTTAAACAACAAAATAAAGAAATAATAGCGTTCTTCTTTTCTGAATTCATTAATTTTCTTATAAAGTTATATCTACTCAATCTACTAAGTACGCAACTAAGCTTCTGGGCTTTTTTTATTTATAAGAAATGAAAAATTTCAAGAGAAATACAAAAAAATGGTTTGTTGAAAGTATTGTCCCTCGCTAGCTGCACATTTTTGCCATTTCTCTGAGAAAACAAGAATACCGCAATGATAAAACAACGCGTCTTTGCACCGAAACCATTTCTCCAATCAATTTTCCACCTCTTCGAAACTAACAAAGTGTATCCCAGCTAAGTCATGCTCTATCGATCAGATAAAGATATAATCGGAAGGGGCCAGGTCTGGTGAATATAGCGGGTGAGGTAGCAGATTCTATTTCATTGTTTTGGTGATGTCTTGAACGGTCATATCGCGATAGCACGGAACGTTGTCGTGCAGCAATATCACTCTTTTGTGTTTCTGGTCCCATTCTGGCCGTTGTTTGAGAAGTGCATGGTTAAAGTTAAGTAGTTGCTGTTAGTAGTGATACCCATTATCAGTTTCGCCCAGTTTCAGTAGCTCATAGTATACGATTCCTTTCTGAATCATCCAAACGCTGGGCGTTGTCTTCTTTCCAAAGCGATTTAGCCGCGTTGTGAAATGTTGATGCTTCGTCAAGTTAAAACCACGATTTTTTGCATTTGTTATTCTCGAAATATATCCACTTTTTATCGCAATAATTAATTGATGTAGAAATACCTGCCGCAAAAGCAAAATTTCAACGATGGCTTTTCAATTTTTCATCTGTCTCTCAATCAACTCGTGTGCCCCTCAACTCGTGTGCCCCCATTTTCCATGCTTTTGAATTTTTTCCGTCATATAAGCGTTTGAAAATGATTTAGAGAGTTATGCTTAATGCATCTTCAAGTTAATATTGATTTTTTGTTATCATCTTCCTCCAATAACGCTTGTAGATCGGTATAATCAATTGTTTTGTTTTTACGAAGAAATCGCCACTTCTAATGCATTTAAAAAAAAAACTCCACAGACATTTTTCAATGGTGCATTTTTGCCATAAGTTTATATAACAAACAAGGTCCTTGAAGCTGCCATTTTTTCAGATTGAAGCCGAAAATCAAAACTTCCCGCAAACGGTGTTTATTTGGCGCAAAACTCGACACCTTCGTTCTTAGAAAAAATATTTTTTTCATTGCGATATGTATTGGTGTTACGACACTTTACTGTTAACAGATGTCCAAAGCTATTAATAAAATAGCTCCAGACATGTATGTCGTCTGGATGTATCATTAGCCCATGTATGAAACCCAGAAACTTAGTTGCGCACCTAGTATATTATAAAGGACAAATGTATCTGCGCCTAACGCAAACATCATTTTGCGAATGGCAACACTTTCGAATTTTAATTTTAAATAAAATTTCAGTTTTGCGAATTTTTAAACTTCTAATCATCGCACATTAAAAAATTTTACACCGTCGTATAGGGAAAAAATGTACTTTTAAATGCAATTTGTTTTAAAGCTGTATCTTAATTTATTTTTGAGTTATTATCATTATTTTTTTGGAGTTTTTAGTAATTTTTTATCATTGTGGCAACAGAAGTATTCCAAAAAATGTGGACATCACAAGGATTCAGATATATCTATTCTCGACCGTTAACAACACCCATTTTCCAAATGGTTAAAGAAAGATCAGTTAAAATATTTAATTTCTTAAAATGAATATTATTTCAAAGCACAATTTATGGAAGGATAAAAGTTATAGGTATATTCTTTCATTTAATATATTTTTTTTAAAATATATAAGATGCAGAATTAATATTTATAATGTGCTTCAAATTATCAGATTATTTTTCGAGCAGAAAACTGGTATGGCAGCTTCCTTGCAGAATTAGAAAATAAATTTTGGATTAGTATGAAAATTTTGGCACAAAATTATACTTCAGAATTGTAACAATTATCCTAGAGCTAAATAAATTTGTATTTAAAATACTTTTACATTTTAAATGAAAATTTATATGTAGCTAATAGAAGATTTTAACTGTATAGTTATCTAAAAGAATATTTTTTTGACAATATAAAGAAAATTTTAGTTCAGTTTATGCAGACTAACATGAAAAACATATTTTGAAAATTTCATTAAAAAATATTGAGACTTTTTGAATTATGTCCAAATGAATTATGTCCTGTGAATTATGTCCAAAAACGTCATTAATAATAATAATAATAATAATAATAACTTTTACATTTTTGGAAACATTGCGTGGTTGTACACTATACACATATTTATACAAATATTGTGTGGCCAAAGGTGACCGGCCACTTGCGATTTTAGGTATTTTGTTAAATATATAGAAAAATACATGAGGAATTTTCCTGAAACTATTGTAGCAAAAATGATTAAACTGCAGATTATGATTAAGTGGCGTAATCTAATAAACTGTGTTAATTTTTATGAGGATAGCACGTATATTCGTAGAGAAATTAAGGTTTTTTTATAAAAACAGTATGAATTTTGCCAAGATTTTTGCTCATAATTTGCAGATTTCTCAATATAAGAAAAATTATTTTCAGAAATTATGACAACCATTGATTTTGAGCTAGTTTTTAAAATCGAGCCAAAACGAAAAGATTAATGTTTCCTATTCCAGTAAAGATACATACATGATTTAAAGATGATTTTAAACAGAGAAAATCAAAGAAATTTTTAATACATTTTTTTTTAATTTGAAGATTTTTGTGTTCCGAACCTCCCTCAAAAAACATCAACTAACATTTGATAATCGTATTTACATGATTACACAGTTGCCAACCTGACATAGATTATTCGTGATGCGTGCGTTAATTTGATCCTGGTTTAATCAGTTTCGAACCAGAATTTTTCCAGAAAAATGAAATTAAGCATATTCCACGAACAATTCTGAAATTAAATAAATATATATTCATGAAATATATTTTCTGGTTTGAAATGACATTAACCTGGACCAAACAAATCGAGGTATTACAGAAGATTAGTTGAAAGTTGGCAGCTATGTGATTACCATATTTTCTTGCGTATAATTGGCGATCAAACAATTCTTTTTCGACCCAGAAATTTTTTTAGCAATTGAAGCCAAACATTTACTGCTATCATTTTACTAAATATTCATATTATCGAATATTTACTGCATTCCATTTTATTTAAAGAAATTTCTAGGTCAAAAAATGATTGTTTGATCCGCGGGTTATATCAGGAAATTACGGTAATTACTTAGTTTTATAACTAAGCAATGCAGAACGATACGATACACATTAAAACGTTCTTTGATATATAGAAATCGTTCAGTAGAATTTTTTAAAAGGACTAATGTTTAATTATTAGGTTCATCAGAATAGATAGAACAATAGAATATTTTCTACGGCTTTGAAGCCAAACATTTACTGCTATCATTTTACTAAATATTCATGTTATCGAATATTTACTGCATTACATTTTATTTAAAGAAATTTCTGGGTCAAAAAATGATTGTTTGATCCGCGGATTATATCAGGAAATTACGGTAATTACTTAGTTCTATAACTAAGCAATGCAGAACGATACGATACACATTAAAACGTTCTTTGAAATATAGAAATCGTTCAGAATTTTTTAAAAAGACTAATGTTTAATTATTAGGTTCATCAGAACAGATAGAACAATAGAACATTTTCTACGGCTTTACAATTAAGAAACGTTGAACGATGTGTCATATATCCAAACCTCTTCGGAAACATTATCTATATAAAAATGAAAGCTCCATCAAAATCCAGTCTGCAAACTCTTTTAAAAAAGGCTAATTTTTTCATTACCGTGTTCATGTGATTATAGAACTTTTCTTCATAATTCTATAACTAAATAACATAGGATGATATGTTTTAAACTAAAACTATCCTTCAACAGTCTAAGTTTCATAAAAATCCATATAGCTGAACTAGAGATATAAGCAGCCTAAACGGGGCTAAATTTCTGTTTAGATTTTATATATAGTAGTTACAGTGAACTCCCGAAAGTGTGTATTTTGAAGGGAGGCTATTTTATATTATATTATTTATTTTATCTGATGAGTATGAAGGTTTGCCATTGCTTCAACCAAAGGGCAGACAGGGGGCAGCATGATTCTGAAACTGTCTCGGTGAGACTTTTTTGTAATGAAGTTGATTTTTTTTCTCTAGTCCTGGAATCGAGAAAACTGAAAAGAGAACACTGGAAAAAGAAGTTAAAAATATTAATTTCCAGAGGAAATATTTTGAATATATAGTAATACCTCTAAATGACGGACACCTTGAGAACGCAGAAATTGTCCGCTATTGGGAAAACCTCAGAGATTTAAAAACCGCTAAGAAATGCTTAACATTTCATTAATTGACTTTTATATGTCCTAAAACTTCTGTTATATGATTAATAAGAAATTAAAATTATTTTTTAAGCAAAGGGATTGAAATAAAATTGTACACACCTTTATCCACTGTTTATTATATTCTTATGAAAAAACCTGTTACAAAAGTTAACTTTTGCCTGCGATTACGTGTAATAAGTTTTTCAAAGTGACATTATTGCACATTATAGAGTTCCGGGCGGGGAGGTGGATTGCACTTTTTGACTATTAGAAGCATACAATCTCAAAATTTTCCTGGGAGATATTTCAATGCTCTGGAAAATGTCCCTCCTGGGCAACCCTCAACACTGAACGTGGCAGGGGGGGGGGGATTTTCTCCAGCTCATTTATCTGTGATCACAAAATTCTCTGATAAATTTAAAGACCGTTTTACATTGTTTTTCATCTTTTTCTCCTTCAAAAAAATAATTTTTCATCCTTTATCGCCGTAAATAGTGTCCGCTATTCAGAATGTCCGTTATTCAGAGGTTAAACATACAAAAATTTAGGTTTTGGGAATGGGGATTGGAAAATTGTCCATTAAATAGAGGTGTTTGTTATGGAGATTTTATTGTAATATCAAAATCATTTTGAATAGTATCAAACAGTATTAACATTACCGTGGTAATTCGGACGCTGAGTGACCAGCCGCCTTAAGAAATAAATGAAAATATTTACAGACATATGCTGTATTACTAATAAAAAAATGACAGTTTTCAATCAAAAGACAAATACTGTCAATAACAATATAATAAGCAATAAATTAATCTATAAAAGATGACATGCAATATTTATACAAGCAATAACATTTTTACAATAGAAAAATTACCAATTAGTTCATTGAAAAAAAAAATAAACACTTAGATTTATTCTATGTAACAGATTAATCTTTTCTAAACCAATTAATAATAATAATAAGAAGAACCCGAACATAAACAAATAATTAATCTGTTATAAAAATTACATTACCTTTTTGAGTAAGTAGAAAAAAAATAATTATTTCTTTGTTATTTACAATTTAATTATTTTTAATTCGAAGAATCGTCAATTAAAACTAAGTTGGAGAAAACAAATAAACACAAAATGTCATTAGTTTTTTGATAAATTTTTAAGGAAATGTTTAGAAATTAAAAAAATTAATAGCAGACAAAGTTCGAATATGCTCTTAGCGTTTATACTATTTTTGTAATTTTTGTTTCAAATTTAATATGCAAAGCAATATAAATACATAAAAATCTGATACATTATTGCGCTTTGATATTGTTGCCTTAATTTTGATTGTAAAATTAGGAAAAAAAACAAAACAATATATATAAATATATATATATATACATATAAAATAGATTCTTGTAAATTTCTTTCTTAATTTTAATTGCAAAATAAGAAAAAAAAAATAAAATTATGAAGAAAATTATTTAAGTCTAAATTAGTATATTTTATGTTTGCCAGATAAATATTAATATAAAACTAAAAAATCAGAAAGCATTAATTTCATACTTAAATTTATTTCTTAACTTTTGCAGCAAAATAATACATAATTATATTATTCTACAAATTCTTAAAAAAAAATAAAAATCACATTATGTTTCTATTGATTTCTTATTCTTTTTTTTTCTGAAATAAAATAAAAATCATCAATATAGAAATACGAATAATTTGTTTTTATATTTATATTAATTAAAAAAAAATACAACTGCAATAAATTTAGCTGCCAAATATTCACCTTAAAAACTGTATGAATACTTACAACTTTCGAGGAGGCATTACATAAATTCTCCGAAGACAGATAATTCAAGTAATGCCTGTGAAAGAAAGAAAATACTATGATTAGAAACAGAAAGATATTGCTGACGTGCAATGAATAAAAAAAATACATACTAAAACATTTTAATTAGAATAGATTTAAAATATCATGTCTGTCAGTGTTGCCAGATTTGGGAATTTTTTGAATTCAGCTTATTTGATTGCTACCATTTTTTTTAAAAGTAGTATAATTCGCCTTATTTTTCAGAATATTTCATCAATTTTAAATAGGCCGAATATTTTTATTTCTATTTGGGGACAATCCAACAATCTGGGGGACCTTTTTTGCCCCTAATCTGGCACAGTTTAATTTGTATAAAACACCAGTAAAAAGATTATTATTTTAAATTAAAATATCATTACTTCATTCCATATTTTTTACTCGAAAGTTTTGAATTGATTTACAAGTTGTATAATTTACTAATTAAAACTGCTTTTATTCAAACCTCTGGTCGGGTCGGATTAACCCTTAAATGCATAGGATAGAACGCGTTCCAAAAAATGCACAATTCAAAGAATCAGAATTCATACCAGAAAAATCTAAATAGTAAATTTTTCTTTATTTAATTACGAAATGACTGTCATTAAGTAAAGTGAAAATTGCTCTTTTAAATTTCCGGTGAGAATACGGAATATGTAAATTAAACCCCCAATAAATCGGGAACACTTATGGTATCGAAAATGATACAGTATGCATTTAAGGGTTAAAACTGATTTGTTTCATTGGAGGTTGGGTTGACAGGGGTCGAAGCAAGCTAAAATTTTCGCACCTTTCTACCAGTATTTTAAATCAAAAATCTTCATGTAAGACTCCTTTAACACCTACAACGAAATTTTACGATAAATATTGTCGTTTTAAAAATGTGGTAGAAAAGTGGGAAAATTTTAGGGACACTGCTACCCCTGGGTTGATTTTAATTGTTTCGGAATCGGGTCGATTTTGGGTTGGGACTAACTTTTGCGACACGGCGCAGTTGGAGGGACATCTACGCGCTACAGATTTAGTATCCCAGTCTGAACAGTTCCTCTCAGATAGTAAAAACTACTGCAGTCGGTTGTTTCAGAATTGAGCCGATCAACTCTTGCGAGCCGCATTTGTGTTGATGTGATTTTTGAAAAAAGCATAGATAATTTTTATCACGAAAAAACAGTATAGTTGAACTTAATGGGTGTATATATATTCAATTTTTATCATAAAAATTAAAATTGATATCATATAATTTTTAACTATTTTTTTTATATAATTCTACTAAAATATGAAATTGCTTTCTAAACATTATTACGATTTCGTAATATGATTCTAAATCGTATGTGCTTCAGGCCTATGGCAGGGCTCCCAAATGGTCGGCGAACTGAACACCAATATTATTTAATCGAAAATTTCATGGTACATTTCTACAGAATTTGCGCTTAAAAAAATTCCCGAAGCTGGTTTCTGTGCAATTTGCAAAAAAAAATCTTAAAAAAAAAAAAAAAAAAAAAAAAAAAAAAAAAAAAAAAAAAAAATGATGTTTAGTTGGCGGATTATTTGGCAGCCCTGCTATGGGAAAAAATAACAGAAACAAGAAAATAAAAAAGATATAAAAAATAATAGAATCAAAAACCGCATTCTCAAATTCATTTCCATTACGTATAACCTCGTGCATGCGTAATATACAGCTCATATTCAAAATATTAGAATAATTACCTTTTTTTTAGAAATTGAAAATATCGTTTGGTAATTTAATGTCTTTTAATGAAAATATGCAAACGATATTTTATTAAGAACTTATTGTTGATTAAACTTACTTGTTATCTTAAATTTAATATCATTTTTGAAAAGATTAATTGCAAAAAAAATTATTTTGAAAAGTCAAAATATTAGAATATTTATTCAAGTGGTCCAAATTATTAGAATATTTCACATTAATTCTCCTTTAATTATTACCAATTCTTAACTGGTGGCATCATTGATTAAATTCAGACTATTTTATTTAATATCAGTATTCTTTTTTGCAGTTTGTTTCTTTTTCGTCTTAAAATGAGCCGTGTGAGTGATATTCCTGAATCTACTAAACTTCGTATGGTTGATTTGTATCGGCACGGTAAAAATCAATGTTTTATAGCGAATTATTTACATTGTTCGCAATCGAGCGTTAGTAAAATACTAACACAATATTCAAAAATTGGAAAATTTCAAAATAATCGCCGAAATGGTGGCCGAAAACCAAAAACATCTGCTAGAGATGACAGGAAACTGAAGCGTATAGTTAAGAAAAACCGTTTTAAAAGTGTGCGATTCTTGCACCGAAAATGGAAAGAAGAAGGAGTTGAAGTTTCTACATCGACAACATTAAGACGTCTCCATAAATTTAAATTTGAATCTCGTGTACCGAAAACAAAACCTCTCATGACTTCAAGACAAAAGCGTATAAGATTGAATTGGTGTAAATCAAGACGTTTATGGAGCAATGAAGATTGGAAAAATATATTATTTAGTGATGAAAGTATGTTTTGTGTTTCATATGGTAATCAAGGTATTCGAGTTTGGAGAATGAAGCAAGAAGCATTTGATAAAGAATGCCTTAAACGTTCCGTAAAATTTGCTGCTAGTGTCATGGTTTGGTGTTGTATGAGTGCAGAAGGACCTGGAAAGTTATGCATCGTCTACGAAAAGGTTAACTCTCTGATATATCAAGAAATTTTAGAATATTACATGATTCCATCATCAGAAGATTTATTTGAAGATGATTTCATCTTTCAACAAGATTTAGCGTCCCCGCATACCTCGGTGTCAACTAAGAATTGGTTCCGCCAACGCAACATTAAGGTACTTCCTTGGCCACCAAATTCACCAGATCTTAATCCCATCGAAAACTTATGGTGTATAATGAAGAAAAAACTTCAAGAAAATCCTCCTTCAAGTAAAACTGAGTTAGTGGCACGTATAAAGTCTATTTGGGCTAATATTGATAGAAATGTTTGTAAACACCTTGTATATAGTATGCAAGATCGATTGTACGCTGTTATGAAAGCTAAAGGGGATGCTACAAAATATTAACTACCATTTACTTCATATTCATAAGGTAATATTGCTGCGTAAAATAAAATATTCTAATACTTTGAACCAATCTAAATTTTATTCTAATATTCTGGTGTGTTTAAGGAAGCTGTATACCTAATTTATTGTGCTGTATTTTATATTTTATAAATGTTAAAATCTTATCTAAACATTCCAGATTTAATTTATAAGAAATTTAATTGCATTTACTTAGTATAAAAAATAAATAAATGACAAATAATTTTTTCTTATTACTTTTTCTCAATTATTCTAATATTTTGAATATGAGCTTTATGTGCTTTACCTAGAAAGAGATTGAGATAAAGAGAGAGAGAGACATTAGATTATTTTATAACTTGGCAGATTTGGCTTTGATAATCTTTGATGATTCTGTTCGAGAACAGAATTTCTATTCGAAAACCAAATCGAATTTTGCTCGAGTTTCCTGTTCAAGATTCGAATTAATCGAAATATAGTATGTTTGATAACCGAGGTTTTACTCTCTTTTTCCCCAGAAAAGTACAATACTGAAGAAGTATTATTTAGATTGCATATAAAGGATAAAATATATAAAATAAATAATTAACCCTTTCAAGGGCGGTGGCTAGAGGGTCTAGCCACCTAATTTTAATGCCAAAATTGACAAATGACACCAGTAATATTATAATAAAATGTTACTTTTCTAATGAAAGTTCAAAATACCGGAATTCTATTTTCTAAGAATTTCGTTTGAATATTCTGGTGTCAGTCTATTATTTCATCATTTTACGAACAGAAATCTTTTGCCCCTGAAAGGGTTAATAATAAAAACAATAAAATATAAATATATAAAATTTTTCTATTTTTTAGAATATCTCATGTTTCTAATATGTAATACATTTGAAAACCATTACTCATAAAATTTACATTTCGTATTAAAACATTGCTGTTATCTAATATTTTATAATGGCTTAATATTCTCAAATGACCAGTAAGTGCAAAGTTAAAAAAGATGAATAGTTTTATGGGAAACATGCGATGAGTTATCGAAAAACGGATAAATGGAGAATTACGAAGCAAATAACTTTATCGTGGCGATCAATGAAATTTTTATCGGAGTAAATGGGTACTATAATAATGCATGAAGTTGAAATATAATGGAAAAAGAATATAAAAAGCGATATTTTTTCAAAAAGTTTACGAAATGGTAGAAAGCTGTTTTAAACCCTTAAAGGGCGGTGGGATAAAGAAACCCCACTTAATTTTAATTGTGAAATGTCACATTCACACCAGAATTTCGAAATGAACATTTTAATTTTATTATGTACTTAAAGAAAAAGGCTTTTATTTATTTTGAAATAAATTTGCTTTTAAATAAATTTGTTTTTAAATTCTGGTGTTACTTAATCCTTTCAGTATTTTAACCCTTTCCGGCACACTGTGCCCAGTCCGGGATACCTAATTTTAATTCCAAAGTTGCAAACAGCACCAATAATATTTTAGTAAAATTTTGCTTTTACAATGAAAGCTTAAATTAGAGAATTCATAATATATACAAGAATCGTTTTCAAATTCCGGTGGCAGTCGGTAATTACTCATTTTACTATGAAATTTGCCCGTGCCGGAAAGGGTTAAGGATGAAAGTGCTTTGCCCCTCCAAGGGTTAATATTTTACATAATATATATCAAAATGTTTTGAAAAATAAATATTTGGTACATTTCTTCTTCTTTATATTACATATTCCTTACATTACGGCCAATAGGAAAAAATCTTTCAAATTGAATTTTTAAAATGTTACATCCTTTTTAACATAAAAGAAGTAGGAAAAAAAATCATGCATCAAGCAAAGATTATGAAGCACTTTCAAACACATTCAGGATATTATAACACAACTGAGCAGTTCAAAAAAATAAATAAATAAAAAATTGCCCCTCATTTCACCATATGGAAATGCATAAAGCATTTCAAAACCGAACTTCAGCTGTTCCCATCTACAACTGGAAAATTATCCGATTTTTTTAGCAGCCCTATATATGATATAGACATTTATATCTATTAACAACATGCATTCCAACATTTAGTTCATTTAAAAGATACACAGTAGTTGAAAATTCTCCTTCAGCAATTTTCTCTAAAAAAGAGAACGATATGCGAATACTTTTGCACAACCCTGTATATGAGCTATAGAGTTTATACATAAGGGTAATATGCAAAAAACTAATTAAATTTAAAAGCGCATACCGAGTTTTAAAACGTACTCTCCAGCAATTATTATGCAAAGAGAGTACTGTAACCGATTTCTTTTGTGTGCTCCTGTAAATTAATAAAAAATGTTATGAGTATTCTGTTTTAAAATGATTGTAACGAAATTCAGTGATTTATATCCGTTTAAATACATTTGAAGTAGCGTCATGTCATTAAAATATTCTCCAATGATTCCCCCCCCCCATGCACCATAATGTAATCGAATTCTTTTAATTGTCCCTATAAATGAACCATTAATCGTACATACTTCCTTCGCAATACCAAACAAGCTTTGGTGATCCTACATAAGCTTTATCAATTTCATGAAAATCCGAACACATTTACGGGAGTTAGAGTGTGGACAGACCGACAGATGGACAGACAAACTAAATTCATAAGCATTTTTCAACTATGTTGGAAAGTGCTAAAAAATAAATAGTTTTAAGGGAAACTTGTAGGGAGTTATCGGAAAACGGATGAATGGAGAATTATGAAGCAAATAACTTTATCATGGCGAACGAGAAAGCAATGAAAATTTTACCGGAGTAAATGGTTACTAGAATAATAATGGATGATGTTGAACTATTGTGGGAAAAGAATACAAAAAGCGATATTTTTAAAATGATATACGAATTATTTTATGTAGTTAAAATAAAGCTGATGATTTTTCAAATGATAATAATAATAATAATAATAATAATGGTGATTATTTTTAATTTAAAATTGCGAAACTTGCAAATCTGTTTAATACAGGAAATACAAGAAAAGAAATAAAACCTCAATATGTCACTTGCGGCTAAATCAAATCTTCCCTTATCATTTCTCTCTTCCGCATCTCAACACATTGAGTGCCAACTACGAGATAACTCGAGATTGCGTTCTTTTCTAGGACGCCATCTATACGAGTTATCTTGTACTGTGTTTACTACCATTTTTGTCCAGCTACGATTAACTCGCAATGTATCAGTTCCGATCATACCGATAGATGGCTTCTGGGAAAAGAACAAAAAATGAATGCTGGCTTGCAGGAACAGGAAATTTATTAAAAAACGAAAATTTATTAAATTACCAACTACGAGATTTAAAAAAAAAAAATGACTAGAATTAGAGTTTTTAATAAGGTAATGTGAAAAAATGAAATTGTCATTTTTGGCCAGATTTGTGGAAATTGCCGAGGCAGTCAGCGTGTTAACCTTGTACAAGGTTGACCATCGGATCAACTTTAAAAAAAATGGTACCTGGCCACAACTGGCGAGCAAACATGGAGTCAAGATATCCAGAAAAGTGCTCGCTTGTAGGCTTATAGGTAAAACTGTTTGAGTTGCCATTTTATGTATTGATTATATTTTTAATTTTTATGTTATAATTACAGTAAAACCCCGATAATTCGGATTAATTGGGACCAGACCCAATCCGGATTATCGAAAATTCAGATTATCCGGAGAATTAGAAAAAATGAAATAAAATAAAACATACTTACAGAAAATCACCTTTATGTTAAACTTATTAAATACTTACAGACAGTAAAAATGTTTTCTTTCTAATAAAAAAGTTTGTAATTTTCTGCTGTGCCAGTTTTCTTCACCTTTTGCAAGCCGTGTGGTCACGCATCCGCTTGAGCATAAGTAGTTCGTTGGGTGTAGTTTAAATAGGAGTTTAAACAAGAAAGCTTAAGGTATTCTTCCGAAAAGATTTCAGAAAAAAGTCTTTTTTATTCAGAATACGACGGTGAAACAAGTTAGTGTTATGGAAGTTAGCCAATCAATTCTCAAACTTGAAAAAAAAAATACTAAACCGATCCGGATTAACGGGGTCCAAATTAGAGGGGTTCTAGTGTACTACCAAGCGTTAAAACCGCACTATTAATTTAAAACACCCCGTAGATAGAGTCGATATAATTATATGAGAAATTGAATGAATTCAAAAAATAAGAAATGCTATCACTTCTTCATTTTGTTTTTAAAAAAATTAATAAATTCTTTAGGAGGAAAATGACTCCATAAATGATACTCTCTTCGAGATGTTTCACCTTTTTTTAAAAACTTTAATTGTAAAACAAACATGTTTTGTTTACAAAAAATGAGAGAAGAAAAAAATATTTTTTTTTAATATAGAATTTATTTATGTCTTAAATTTTAGTCTTTAAAAAATATATATTTTCCAATCACTTTTATTTATTTATTTATTGTATGTTCACTGCTGTGGCTTTTGCCACTTGCTTTGCTTAGACTGTTCTTTACCTTGTTTCAAACAATACTTTATATCATTTTTTTAAATTCTTTTTATTCTCTCAACTTAACATTTTAAAATTGTTATTACTTTCAATGTACTTTTTATATTAGTTTGAATAACCTATATTAGTTTTCTTTTATTTGTTATGCTGTACCACTTTTCTTAAACCTTAATTCCTTACATTAATTTTGAAAATATTTTAACTTAGCTACAATTTAACCTCTTAACTACAATTGGACATTTTCGAATGGCTCGCCATACAGTAAGCTACTTACCTATAGATTAGGCATAAAACTAAGATCAATTCAAAAGCCCTTCAAAGCTGCTTACACTGTTTAGATACTGGATTAAGTAAAGCGAGAAATACTCTACAGAAATCTTCGCTATAAAAAAATTAAACGTCTCTCGTTAAAAAAAAAAACGTTTATTATGAAGAGATTAAAAACTTTGTGCGGACGCAAATATTTTAATACCAATTAAGTATAATTATGTGTAATCTTTTTACATACACGTGATACTAAATTGATGGTACAAATTTTAAGGATTGGTACCGAATACTATAAAAATTATTTATTGTTTAGGAATGTATGAGCACAAGTGACACGTTGATGTACAAAGCACCAGGGGCATATTTGGCCTCTTTTTTATTTCAAAATTTCTCATTCATACCAGAAAATTATTTATACTATTCTTTTCTTTATTTAAGGCAGACATGCCATGATTACATTAAGGAAAAATTCTTCTTTTAAAATGATCGTTACAAATTCAAAGTGTTTGAATTACAAATCAAACTCCTTTTCTTATTCTTTTCATGCATTTCCTGTTTTTGACAGATTTGCTTGTTTTGCTATTTCATTATTCAAAAATTTCGATTTCACACCGGAAATTTCCAAAGAAGAATTTTCTCTTTGTGTAAATATGAAAGTGTGTGCTAAATAAAGAAAAGAATACTAGAGGAATTTTGTGGTATAAGTGAGAAATTATGAAATAAAAAGAGGCTAAATTGGTCCCCTGGTGTTTTTACAACAACACGTCACTTGCGCCCGTACATTCCTGTACAGTAAATGATTGCTAGAGTGTTCTCTAAGTCCTTAAAGTTTGTATCATGAATTTAGCATCACCCTCTATAATATTTTACGTACAGGGTGCTGCTAAATTCATGGTACAAACTTTAAGGGTTGGTGCAAGACATTGTAACAACCATTTATTGTACAGGACGCAAGTGACATATCCAGATTTCACTTACTTTTGAGTTGCCATTTGGTTCGAGTTGCCGTTTGGTTCGAACAGAGTTGCCATCGTAGCTGGACAAAAATGGTAGTAAACACAGTACAAGATAACTCGTATGGATGGCGTCCTAGAAAAGAACGCAATCTCGAGTTATCTCGTAGTTGGCACTCAATGTGTTGAGATGCGGAAGAGAGAAATGATGTGTAAAGGAATGAATGTGTTCGAGATGAGATTTATACAGGTAAGGCGGTATATGTCCGCATTGAAAATGTTTTAAGGGGTTAATGACCTAACACACTTTTTAAACTGATCGTTAATGTTTCAGAAAACTAGTGGCATAAAAAGAAACTTTGTTTTAATAGCTTCCCTGATTTACCCGTATGTGAACTCGTTTTTGCCTATCATGATTTGTTTTTAACATGTACGGGCAAATGATTTCAAATCATAATTTATTATTCTCATCAATAAAATTTTTGAATTGTTTAATCGAAAAATTTTTCTGATTCAATCAGGCAAAAGTTTCTCTTTTGAAAAACCGGTGATAAAATATTAAAATTTCTGTAAAAGACACATCACATACGAACAATAAAAAAAAATAATAAAAAATAATAATATAAAATTAAAAATTAAAAAAAATAAAAATACGAATTATATAAATGTTTTTTCCCAAAAGTATTGATGAGTTAAATGGCTAACAAGTACATCTTTCATCATCAAAAACTAATTATTTCCTGATGTTTGCAAAGAATATTTTCTGAAGTCATGACTATTTCAGAAGAATCTATCGTACATTTTCGCTCACAGTTATACCACATTCTCCTAGATTAAAAAAACATTTTCTTTCTTTTTTGACAACGTAACTTAACAGAATTTCCATTTGCGTAAAATCATGCTAAAAGTTCAATTTCCCTTAACCCAAGACAAATTAATCTCATTACCTAATTATCCAGTGATTATCTAACAGAGGTGGAATAAACTAATCCCTAGTCCATCAAACTCCTTTCCCGAAAGATCCCACTCCTGGTCAATTGACTCCGTTGCCCTTTTTCGGGAGAAAAAGCTGCATCTAATAGTAGCCAAAAAGCCTCGGAACCTTGACTACTTACTGACAGAGCCTGATTACTAACGGGGCACTCTCTCACCAGAAAAAATTTATAGAAATTTTCGTCTTCTTTAAACGCCCTTTTCATACAAGATTACTGTCAGGAATAAGGAAAAATTCTTTATTTCTTTTTCCTGGTGGGAGAGTGCCCCGTTAGTAATCAGGCCCTGCTTACTGATTCCCTGGCGTCGTGGTTTTTAGCTCACAGGCTATCATAGCCTGAGAGCTTATGTGCCCGCCCGTTCTGTATGTACGTTCGTGCGTAACGCGATAACTCATGATAAAAATATCGGATCCACTTGAAATTTTGTATATAGGTATATTCTGATAAGCCGATTCCCTGATTAGTTTTTGGAGTTCATTCGATATGTATAAGGGGGAAACGGGGGGCTCATGCCCCTCCCCTTAATTGATTTAATGGGTTTTTCATGAAGAATTAACAGTTTTCGTTCAAAATTTAGGTATAGGATCATTTTGATGAGGCAATTTCATGACTGTTATTAGGTATTCATTGAATAAGTATAAACAGGGGGAACGGGGGTTCTAATGCCCCGCCCCTTAATTGATATAAAGGGGTTTTTTCAAGCAGAATTGTCAGATTTCGTTCAAATCTCTCAATAGTTTTGAAAGTTTAATGGTTAAGTATAAAAGAGGGTGATAGCTCCTCTTAAATTATATAAATGTTAAATGGGTTTTTATTAAGAATTATCCGATTTGCTCTGAATTTTGGACATAGATTTTTTATATGATAAAGCATGTTCTTGATAGTTTAGAAGGTTCAATGATTAAGTATAAAAAGGGGAAAGGAGAGAGCTGTTTCCCTTTCTTAATTTTTTTTCCAACGAAATTAACCCTTGAAAATATAAGGCTGTAATGTACAATTGGTATGCGTAGTCTGTGAGCTCAATGCCATCAGTTTAACTGGGCAATATTCCTTTTATTTTTATTTTTAGATTTGTTTAACTCCACTAGAACAATCCTTACATATATGTTCCATGATATAAAGCGCTTACGGGCTTTATTTATTTATTTACTTATTATTATTATATAAATTTTTAATAATATAATTATTTAAAATAAAATTATCGGTCGTATAATAATTAATAATAATTAAAATTGCTAATTAAGAATTACTATTATTTACGTATATTTTCGCTCGCGGTTATGTCATATTCTTCTAGATTAAAAAAACCCTTTTCTTTTCTTTTTTAACAGTGCAACCAAACAGAATTTCATTTACGTAAAATCATGCTAAAAGTTTGTTTCCCTTAATCCCTAGAACATTCATCGCATTACTTAATTATCCAATGATTATCTAATAGAATAGAATAAATTAATCGCTATTCCATCCAGTGATTATCTAATAGAAAGAGAACAAACTAATCCCTATTCCATCAAACTCTTTTCCCGAAATATCCCACTCCTGGTCAATTGACTCCGTTGCCCTTTTCCCGGGAGAAAAAGCTACTTGTAATAGTAGCCAAAAAGTCTCGGAACCTTGACTACTTACTGACTCACTAGCATTGATCAGAGGAGGAAAGCAAAACTCCCGGTGACCTATTTCTAGGCAGAACTTATATCTATATTCGTTTCTTCACCACTCTGCAAATTTGTTTTTCCGGAAAAAAGGTGCTTTGATTTCTGGATACCTTGACCTCCTGTTTGCTTGCCAGTTGTGGCCGGGTGCCATTATTTTTATGTGGATCCGCTGGTCGACCTTATGCAAGGTTAGGATGCGGAAAGTGACGTCAAAAGGGATGAATGTGTTTGCTCTGGGATTTAGCCAGGTAAGGTGGTTATTGTCTTATTTGAGACGTCGCATCGTGGTGAGCTATTTTTAGATCTGTTTAATTCCATTAGATAGGGCTCCATGTATACGTTACTATATAAAGTGCGTATGGTTTTTATTTATTTATTTATTATTGTACTAATTATTAATAATACAATATTTAATAATAAGTAATAATATTATAATAATGGTAATAATATTAATATTTATTAAAATACATTAAAATATTAATTATAAAATTAATTTATTAATTAAATTTATCTATTGTATTACAATATTAATTTCAATTGTTAACATTATTAATATGTAATATGATTAATTATCAATAATATAATAATTAAGAATAAATAATAATATTATAGTAACTATACTAATATTAATATTAAAATATATTATAATATTTATTTATTTATTTTATTATAATAACAATTTATATTAGTAATAATATTACTAATTATTATTTTTAACTATGAATAATAAAATAATTAATATAAAACTCCCGGTGGCCTATTTCTAGGCAGAACTTATACGTATATCCGTTTCTTCACCACTTTGCAAATTTGTTTTTCCGGAAAAAAAAGGTGCTTTGATTTCTGGATACCTTGACCTCCCGTTTGTTTGCCAGTTGTGGCCGGGTGCCATTATATTTATAGTGATCCGATGGTCGACCTTGTGCAAGATTAGGATGCGGAAGACGAATATGTAGGAGGAAAAAGATGTCAAAAGGGATGAATGTGGTTGCGGTGGGATTTATCCAGGTAAGGTGGTTATTGCTTTGTTTGAGAGTTGTGGTGGAGCAGGGTTCGATTTAAGCGGTATCGCATCGCAATTTGCGATTCAAATTTAACTAAAAAGCGCTCCAAGAAATGCATTAAATCGCAATCATTGCGATGCATATTTCCCACACCCTTTGTTATGTCATGTACACTTAAAATTTAAAGATGTTTTTACACGACATACGTTGTGTTTTCACTCTCCCCAAGTATTTATTTACAATGGAAGTACAGCGAGACGCCATTGCTGGGCGCAGTTTTCCCAGTAAACACATGATTTGTTCCCGCCCTGACGCTGTGATTGATTACTGAATCACTGTTACTCGCTAATCACGGCGTTTGCTCATAGAAGTTTGACGTGCGTGTTGTAGTGGTTCTAAAATGAACGCTCACTGTTACGATCCTTTTACTTTATTTATGCATCGAAACAGACAGCGCTTTCATTTATGCTTTTGGTTAAATATTGCTTTAAAAAAAAATTGTAAATTTTCAAGATTTAAAAGTTACGTTAGCTATTTTTTACTTGCTATACAAAAGTGTCTAACTGCTATTCAAAACTGACTTTGTATAGCAGTTACTGCTATGCAACTTTCTTTTTCTAAATCGACCCCTGTGGTGGAGAGTTGATTTGAGAGCCGCATTGTGGTGGGCTACTTTTAGATCTGTTTTATTCCATTAGATAGGCCTCTTGTATACATTCCGTAGTTTTTAATTTTTTTAAATGTTTTTATAGACAGGGATATTTACTTTTCTTTTATCTTTACAAGAAGGATTCGTGAAAATTTTCAAATTCTGGTTTTCGACACATTTACAAGTGTTAGTTGTCAGAGAACCCGAAAAACATGTTTTACAAAATATTAGTCCGTGAGTATGTCTGTATGTGACATAAATTTTGTAAGCGCTCTATCTCAAGAATAAATGTACGGCATTTCACAAAACTTTAGATTCAGTTATACTTTTATCCGATTAGTTATTGGTGCATACCGCTCAACAGATGCTGTTGCAATGCAGTATTATTCATGATTATCGCAACAGCTCTATCTCAGGATCTAATACACGAATTTTTATCAAACTTCAGATTAGTCCTTAATACAAATGAGTATTCTTTAGTTTTTGGAGCAAATCGCTCAACAGGTGGCGGTGCTCAACGGCGTTATTCGTGATTAACGCAATAGCTCTATCTCAAGAACTAATGCATGGATTCAAATGCAACTAGTTCCGGATATTAAACAGTGTTCTTTAATTTTTTGTGTAAATCACTCAATAGGTAGTGATTATACCCAGATTTTTACGATTTCTGCGATGATTCTATCTCAAATACTAATACACGGATTTTCAACAAATTTCAGAATCAGTTAGAACTTGAAATAAGTTGTTGCAGATTAGATTTTGGTGAAAATTGATATTTGATTAAAAAAAAAAAATCTGTAAAGAAATTGCGTTTTTTTAAATCTTTGAAATATTAAAAGGAAAAAAGTCTATATGAATAAAATACATTCTTAAAAAGTACATGAATAAAACAGCAAACTGGTCATCTTTAAAAAAAAATGTACTGAAAAATTTTGCCAATGAAATCCATTTCACCTTTGGTCATTACTCGAAAAAAATGTTACAGTAAGAAGTACATAATTATTGGTTAATGTCGATTGAATAACAACGCCTCTTCAGGGCGGTTCACACCTATAAGTTTTATATAGGGTGCTAATAAAAAAACCTATGAAACTCAAAACAATCATTTTTGCAAAATAAAGCAAGACTAGATTCAAAATTGTATTACTTTGATTTATTACTAACTTTCAAAATTATAAAATGGCATCAACATTTACAGCCTTCAGCATGATTAGAATGTGGATTTTTCAAGGTGTGTTCGTAATTACATATATACGTAACACCTATAGTTGTCCTTCGGGCCGCCCGTTCTTTTCAAATTTTATGAAAATTAAATGTATAGTTCAATTACAGGGAAGTCAAAAGTATTCCGTTACATGACGACCAATTGGGAAAAATAGTTTCAAGCGCATTTTAATGATGTTACACTCTTTCGAACATAATAAAGTTGATATGCATCTATGAAGTATGTAATAAATATACATTCTGTGCACTCAATGGTGCAACGAATATTTGTTATTCATTTACAGTGCTACACAAGCATATTTCATTATATAATGGTATAGGGGGAAACATTGTTTGGGGCGCGTTTTAACAATATTAAACACTTTCACATTTTATGAAAATGATACACGTTGCTGAGGTTTACTACAAGTAACATCCTGCATAATAGAAAGTAGAACGTATTAACAGGGACAAACAACAATTTTCGGCTTCTATACCGTATTCGAAGTTTTGTATACTATTACAGCAAAATCTAAATATTATTAAAATTTCGCTACAATACAAACGCACCTCATTAGCTACGTTTGAAGTGTAATTTCCAACTTGTTTTAATGTCTCTTCTTTCAATAATCATAGAAGGCGGCAGCCTTCAAGTGACGCAGCTTTAAACCTACCATCGTCATAAGGGTAGATGCGGAACTTCATATATACAGCTAACTCAACTTCAAAGGAAATCGGAAAAGCCGCCTTCTAATAACTCAGCAAATATTGGTCAGAATGGTCCAATTTTTTTAATATAGTCCTATGTTCCCAGTCTAATCCTATCCTACAATTTTTACATTTCTACGTGCCGTATATTTTTAGATCTCGATAACCATTTTTAAACTGAAAACGATGGTGTTTGTTCCTGATAATGAGATCTACAAAACGGGCTGGGAGATTTTATTAAAACTTATATATAATATGAATCTCTTTAAGATAGGGGGAATAAGACTTGCCTTGTTTCTAGGAAAACTCTTGTTTGTTATATATTGATCTTGGAAAATTGGACTATATTAGCTCGCGGATTACATGTTATTCTATGGGTTAGCAGACGGAGAGACTGCAAACAGGCAAATGTACTAATGGTCACAGTTAAACCACCCGCATCGAAGCAATAAATGTTTTTGAAACTACAAAAACATCTTATCATGCGCTTTAAAACATTCAATAAATATATACTAAATCAAATTTCTATTTATTTTGCCTTTATTTTTCGTAAGAAGAAAATATTACGTTTCTTACATCGGATATTTTTGCATTTTGTGGAAAAAATATTTTGAATCCTTTTTTAAAATAGGAAAATATTTTTTAATTATACATATTCAATATACTTTCGACTTATGATTTTTTTTTAAGTTTTCAAACGAAAATTATTTTAAATTATTTGTTGTTGAAAAGTCATGTATTCATACGCGTAGAGGCGCCACTTGTCTAGTTTTGTTTTGAATCCGAATCCGAACGCGGCAAGTTATGGATATTGGTGTTAACAATTCAGGTAGGATTTATTTATGTACAATTGAATTTGATAAAGAAAATGCACAAATTGAAAAACATCGAACAAACATGATAGAATCATTAAGTAATTTTCATGGTTTTAATAATCCACATGGCTGTTTCTTGTTATGCCAATTCAGTCTTGCAATGTCTTAGTATACAATGAATAAAGTTAACCCGAGAATCTTGCAATGGATTTTTAATATAGAATGTATTAAAACTTATGGATTAGACTGAGAAGGCAGGGTATATTTAAAATTTTACGAGAATGCCAGGTAAAAATCCTGCAAAAAAATATTTAGAGATTATTTATTTTTAAAATTTTTTTTGCTGCTTGAGCAAAGAATAGGTTTGCACCCAATCAACTGAAACTTACTGATTTGCTTAAAGTATTGTTTTTAAATACAGGGTGAAAAATACGTGAATTTTCTTAAATCCCCAGTTTATTTCATTAAAAAATTTGTCATTTCATGAAAATAAAAAGTATTGCATATCTTTATCTTTGAGTTTAAATGTTAAAATATTTTTCAATGTTTACATTTTAGCATATTTTGCAGATAATGCATTTTGTGGATTTCACAGAGTTGACTGTATTATACTCTATTATAAGCATTCATTATGATTTCTTCTCCATTATTACAATCAAATTACTCTTTTTAAAAATGTAAACAAAAGATGAGCACATTATATTTTGCACAATGTCTGATCCCAAGTTACACACACTTGAGGGACTGTACAATTTCTATATATTGCTTGTTTTAAACTTAAGTGAAATGTTGGATAAAACATTTTCAGTTACATAAATTATTTCTATTATGAAATATTTTAGTAATCGGTACTACTCTGTTATCCCGTCGACCAATTTCGCCAAATTATACAATCACCAAACTAATAGCCAAATTATACATGACATATTTTTTATTTCAAATAATGAAAAAACAAATAATTAGTAAAATATTAATAAAAAGTCTAAATAAAAATCACTTAATGACATTTTAAACACACAAATCATATTTAATGGCATTGAATGTGACATTCACGATCATCCATTATTGGCATTTAATCTTATAGTTTGGCGATAATTTTTTGGTCGATGGGATAACCTAGTAGTACCTAGTAACCTATAGAGTTAACAAGTAAAATTTATACAACATTTCATTAACTCGATTCCTCTTAATTAAGTAAATATGAATAAGCGGCAGGAAAAATCCATTGCAAGATTCTCCAGTTAACCTTATTGCAGACTTTATTCATTGTATATTAAGACATTGAAAGACTGAATTCGCATAACAAGAAACGGCCATGTGGATTATTAAAACCATGAAAATTATTTAATGATTCTATCGTGTCTGTTCAATGTTTTTCACTTTTTGCATTTTCTTTATCAATTCTATTCTAAATAAATAAATTATACCTGAATGAAAAATGCTAAACCAATTTCCATAACTTGCCGCGTTCTGATTGAAAACAAAACTAGACAAGTGGCGCCTTGTTAATATACAATATAATATAGAATGCATGAAAACTTATGGATTAAAGAGGGGAGATAGGGTATATTCAAAATTTTACGAGAATGCCAGGTAAAAATCCTGTACTGTACTTTTTTTTGGTTTGTTTTCAATATTTTTTTTCCTCATTACTCCTTGCACCAACATAAAATTGTCTTGTTCAAGAATATTTACTGAAGGAGATATGTATCAGTTTTGTTTGATTAAAAAAAAAAAGAAAAAAAAAAAAAGAGATAAAATTATTTATTTTTAAAATTTTTTTGCTGCTTGAGCAAAGAATAGGTGTGCATTAATCATACCCAATCAACTGAAACATACTGACTTGCTTAAAGTAATGTTATTAAAAAATACAGGGTGCAAAATACATGAATTTTCTTAAATCCCCAGTTTATTTCATTAAAAAATTTGTCATTTCATGAAAATAAAAAGTATTGCATATCTTTATCTTTGAGTTTAAATGTTAAAACACTTTTCAATGTTTACATTTTAGCATATTTTGCAGATAATGCATTTTGTGGATTTCACAGAGTTGACTGTATTATACTCTATTATAAGCATTCATTATGATTTCTTCTCCATTATTACAATCAAATTACTCTTTTTAAAAATGTAAACAAAAGATGAGCACATTATATTTTGCACAATGTCTGATCCCAAGTTACACACACTTGAGGGACTGTACAATTTCTATATATTGCTTGTTTTAAACTTAAGTGAAATGTTGGATAAAACATTTTCAGTTACATAAATTATTTCTATTATGAAATATTTTAGTAATCGGTACCACTCTGTTATCCCGTCGACCAATTTCGCCAAATTATACAATCACCAAACTAATAGCCAAATTATACATGACATATTTTTTATTTCAAATAACGAAAAAACAAATAATTAGTAAAATATTAATAAAAAGTCGAAATAAAAATCACTTAATGACATTTTAAATACACAAATCGTATTTAATGTCATTGAATGTGACACTCACGATCATCCATAATTGGCATTTAATCTTATTGTTAGGCGATAATTTTTTGATCGACGGAATAACCTAATAGTACCTAGTAATCTATAGAGTTTTCAATTAATATTTATACAACATTTCATTAACTTGATTCCTCTTAATTAAGTAAATTTGAATAATGTCACACTACTTAATTTCATAAATTTTTGTGACGCTTTGTGAGTTGTTTATTTTATTTATAAGTGATTAATAAGTCAGAGGTGGATCTTGATTGATGAATATTATTTTACATGATTTATGTCAAAAAAAAAAAATTTCATATCGTCAATTTCAAGATGTATCATACAATGTTACTATAATTTATAAAATTACTCCTTGCACCAACATAAAATTTTGTTGTCAGTGGCGCAGCCAAGGGGGTGGTTTTGGGGTTAAAACCCCTCCCAGAGCTAAGAAAGATCACTATAATTGTCACTTATATGAATCAAAACCAAACTTAATATTTAAATGTTTTGGCACATTTTAGAATCCGCCGCTTTTTTTAATCAGATTTCATTTAATAAAGCAATTCAATTATCTGGCGAAAATTCTACTTAAAATTGTGAAAACGCATATTACATGGATTAGTTAAGTAAAAATTCGTTATTTGAAATAAATCACTTTTCTGAGACGCATTATGCTAAAAAAATGATAATTTCTTGTCACACCGATGCTCTTTGAGTTTAAGGAGGCTCAGGGGTTGAAAACTTTTCAAAAAATCGATTTTTTTATGATCTAGTTTGATTATTCAATTAATTCTTAACTCAATGCAAAAAACCACATAAAAATATTTGCATTTTTAACGGAGTTATAAGCTTTTATGTATTAACACATTCATAGTCGCACCCATAGAATTTCAACTTTAAGTCGCGTTTTCTCAAAACTTTATTTTTGACGACTAACACCAAGATTTAAAAAAAAAACTGTTTGATGGAATGGCTTAATTTTTTTTTTTTTGCTTGCATATAACATTATTATCTATTGAATGAATTAAGACTATAACTATCACATTAAAAAACTCTCAAATTTGAAAAATTAAAAAACTTCTAAAGTAGGGATGCACAACCTGTGGCCCGCCAGTTTCGTCAATTCGTCTTCGACAAAAAGCTCAAAAAATGCAAAATATGTCTACGAATCGCATAAATATAGCAAATTATATCCATAAATCATGTAAAATGTAAATTACATTCATTAATCGCATAAAAATCACGAATTATGTCCATGAATCGCTCAAAAAAAGCAAATTGCATAAAAAAAATGCGAATTACGTCCACAAATCGCTCAAAATGTGAATTACGTCCATGAATTGTGTAAAAAAGTGAGAATTACGTTCATAAATTGTATGAAAGATGTTGTCTATGTTGTCTTGTCAAATTATGTCTATGAATCGTGTAGTAAAACGAGAATTATGTTCATAAATCGCTCAAAAAACACGAATTTTGGCAGCAGAAAGCTGAAATGCAAATTACGTTCATAAATCACTCAAAAAATGTGAAACACTTCCATGAATCGTGCAAAAAAACACTAATAAAATTAATAAATTGCAAAAAATGCAAATTACATCCAAGAATTGGTAAAAAAAAAGCGAATTACGTTCATAAATCCTATAAAAACACAAGTAACGTCAATAAACCGATCAAAAAACACAAATTTCGTCGATAGAAAACTCAAAAAATGCAAATTATATCTATGAATCGCATAAATATAGCAAATTACGTCCATAAATCATGTAAAATGTAAATTACATTCATTAATAGCATAAAAATCGCGAATTATGTCCATGAATTGCTTAAAAAAAGCGAACTGGGTCCACAAATCGCTCAAAACGTGAATTACGTCCATGAATTGTTTAAAAAAGTGAGAATTACGTTCAGAAATTGTATGAAAAACACAAGTTATGTCTATGAATCGTGTAGTAAAACGAGAATTATGTTCTAAATCGCTCAAAAAACACGAATTTTGGCAGCAGAAAGCTGAAACGCAAATTACGTCTATAAATCGCATAAAAATAGCGAATAGTGTTTTGCATTCATGAATTGCATAAAAAATGTGAATTACGTTCATGAATCGCTCAAAAAACGCAAATTACGTCCATGAATTGCATAAAAACGTGAATTACGTTCATAAATCACTCAAAAAATGCGAATCACTTCCATGAATTGTGCAAAAAAAACATGAATAACGTTCATAAATTGCAAAAAATGCAAATTACGTCCAAGAATTTGTAAAAAAAAGTGAATTAAGTTCATAAATCCTATAAAAACACAAGTAACGTCAATAAACCGATCAAAAAACACAAATTTCGTCGATAGAAAGCTCAAAAAATGTAAATTATATCTATGAATCGCATAAATATAGCAAATTACGTCCATAAATCATGTAAAATGTAAATTACATTCATTAATCGCATAAAAATCACGAATTATGTCCATGAATTGCTTAAAAAAAGTGAATTGCATAAAAAACATGAGTTGGGTCCACAAATCGCTCAAAACGTGAATTACGTCCATGAAATGTTTAAAAAAGTGAGAATTACGTTCAGAAATTGTATGAAAAACACAAATTATGTCTATGAATCGTGTAGTAAAACGGGAATTATATTCATAAATCGCTCAAAAAACATGAATTTTTGCAGCAGAAAGCTGAAACGCAAATTACGTTCATAAATCACTCAAAAAATGCGAATCACTTCCATGAATCGTGCAAAAAAACGTACAAGAATTGGTTTAAAAAGCAAATTACATTCATAAATCCTATAAAAACACAAATAATGTCAATAAATCGATCAAAAAACGCAAATTTCATCGACAGAAAACTCAAAAAATGCGAATCATGTCTACAAATCGCATAAATATAGTAAATTACATTCATAAATCATGTAAAATGTAAATTACATTCATTAATCGCATAAAAATCTCAAATTATGTCCATGAATCGCATAAAAAATGCTATTGGGTCCACAAATCGCTCAAAACATGAATTACGTCCATGAATTGTGTAAAAAAGTGAGAATTACGTTCATAAATTGTATGAAAAATGCAAATTACGTCTATGAATTGTGTAGTAAAATGGGAATTATGTTCATAAATCACTCAAAAAATACGAATTTTGGCAGCAGAAAGCTAAAATGCAAATTACGTCTATAAATCACATAAAAATAGGGAATAGCATTTTGCATTCATAATTTGCATAAAAAACACGAATTACATTCATGAATCGCTCAAAAAATGCAAATTACGTCCATGAATTGCATAAAAATGTGAATTATGTTCATAAATCACTCAAAAAATGCGAATCACTTGCATGAATCGTGCAAAAAAACACGAATAACATTCATAAATTGCAAAAAATGTGACTTACGTCCAAGAGTTGTGTAAAAAAAGCGATACATTCATAAATCCTATAAAAACCCAAGTAACGTCAATAAATCGATCAAAAAACACAAATTTCGTCAACAGAAAGCTGAAAAAACACAAATTATGTCTTTGAATTGCATAAAAGTAGCAAATTACGTCTATAAATTATGTAAAATGTAAATTACATTCATTAATCGCATAAAAATTGCAAATTATGTCCATAAATTGCTCAAAAAATGCAAATTACATTCATAAATCGCATAAAAAACACGAATGATGACCATGAATTGCACAAAAAATGCGAATTACACCCAACATTAAATTAATTTGCAGAAAGTTTTTGGTTTTATACAAGTTTGCCAACAAGAACCTACAAGTTATCCTGAAACCCATTCTAAACCAACAAAAATTTAATGGAAAGATAAATTTGTCCAAGAAAGACAAAATAATTTCCATTGAAATACATTGACCAGAATCGAAAAATTCCTATTGAAATCTATCCTATACAATCCAAAACCAGAAAGAAAAAAATCCCTCCAAGAGTAACTCAATCTATCTGCTGCAAAATAAAATACATTGAAATGCAACTGAACAAGAACCTGAAAATTACATTTGAAGTCAAACTGAAACCAGATTCAACTCCCCCCCCCCCCCCCAAAAAAAAAAAAAAAAAAAAAAAAAAATTATCCAACCATATCTCGGTTTGGGAAAGAAAAATTAATTTCCAGAGATATGCGTGATCAGAAATCTGGAAATTCCAATTAGTCTATCTTAAACCTAATCTGAATCTGAAAAAGGAAATTCCATATAACCGGAACCCAGTATCTATACAGTACAAAATATTTTCCATTAAAGCACAACCTGACCGGAACTTGAAAATTCCATTTGAATTGAACCTGATTGAAACCTGAAAAAAATTTCTATCGAACCTTAACCTAATCCGAAAAAGAGAAAATTATTTCTGCCGATACACACTGACAAGAGTCTGAAAGTTAACATGAAACCTAATCCAAACCCGAAAAGGAAAAAACAATGGAAACACAAGTCTGTCCAAGAAAGACCAAATAATTTCTGTCCACATACACTGACAAGAATTTCAATTGAAATCTATCCTAAATCCATTTCAAACACTACCCCCCCCCCCTTCCACCCCAAAAAAAAAAAAAAAAATTTCAATTGTAACCCAATCTATCTGCCACAAAATAATATACTTGAAATGCAACTCAACAAGAACCTGAAAATTCCATTTGAAGTCAATCCAAAACCAGATTCAATCCCCCCCCCCCCAAAAAAAAAAAATCCAATCAAATCAAGATTTTAGAAAAAAAAAAAGAACAATTTATGTCGATATGTACTGACCAGATCATGGAAATTCCAATAGAAGTCTATCTCAAACCCGATCCGAACTCTTAACCTGAAACCCAATCCAATCCCCCCCCCCTCCCCCAAAAAAAGTAAAATAAAAAAGTAGGAAATATAAATCTGTTCAAGAAAGACAAAATAATTTCCGTCCCCATCCACTGACCAGAATTGAAAACTAGTACTTGAAATGCAACTTGACAAGAACCTGAAAATTCCAATTCAAGTCAAACTGAATCGAGATTCAAACCCGAAAAAAAAAAAAAAACAATTATCCAACCATATCAAGATTTTTAGAAAAAGAAATTATGTAAATACGTACAGACTAGATCATGGAAATTTTAATAAAATCTTAAACCCGATACAAACTCCCCCCCCCCCTCCCACCAAAAAAAAAAATAGGAATTGTAATCCAGTATCTGTACATGACAGAATATTTTTTTCATGTAAACGCAACCTGGCCAGAACCTAAAAATTCTATTTGAATTGAACCCAAATCGAAACAAAACAAAAAAATATAAATAAAAATCCCATCACACTGTAACCTGATCCGAAATTGAAAAAATAATTTCTGCCAATAAGCACTGACAAAAACCTATAAGTTTACCTGAAACTCAATCTAAACCAAAAAAAAAAAAAAAAAAATTAATGGAAACATAAATTTGTCCAAGAAAGACAAAATAATTTCCTTTGACATACATTGACCAGAACTGGAAATTTCCAATTGAAGTCTATCCTAAACACAATCCAAACACTAAAAAAAAAAAAATCCCTCCAGTAGTCAATCTATTTGTGACAAAATATTATAGATTGAAATGTAACTCAACAAGAACTTAAAAACTTCATTTCAAGTTGACCCATTACCAGATTTGAACCTTAAAAAAAATCTATACAACCATATCCTGAAACAAGAAAGAAAATGTAATTTTCATTGATACGGACAGACTAGAAGCTGTAATTCCAATTGAAGTCTATTTTAAATCCAATCCCTGCACAGAACAAAATATTTTCTGCGGAAATGCAATCTGACCAGAACTTGAAAATTATATTTGAATTGAACTCACTCCAACAACCCCCCCCCCCCCAAAAAAAAAAAAAAAAAAAAAAAAATTCTATGGAATCTTAACTTGATCCGAAGAAGGAAAAATAATTTCTGCTGATACACATTGACAAGAACCCAATTTGAACTGAAATAAAAATCAGTGTAACCATTAATCTGTTTAAGAAAGACGAATTAATTTCTGTCAACATGCACTACCCAGAACCTGAAAATTCCTATTGAAATCTATCCTTAACCCAATTGAAAAAACCACAAGAAAAAAAAAAAAACCTAATTAGAACCATTTTACCTGTTACAAAATAATATATTTTGAAATGCCACCTGAAAATTCCAATTGAATCTGGTTTAAATTTTTCGGGTTTAGGGTAGATCTCAATTGGAATTTGTATTTATAGCTGTTTAGTAAATCAAATGTGGTTCTTAATGGATAAATGTTATTTTACATGATTTATGAGAAAAAAATAAAAAATTTTCAAGTCGTCAAAATATTACATACAATGTTGAAAATCTAGAAAATACTTTTGATGTATTGCACTGCAAGAAACTCTGAGCAAATACGGAATATTTTTTAATAGCTGTCTGCTTTTTTCACAAAATTATGTTAAAAAAAAAATAATCTAAAAACATGAAATGTTTAAATTTATGTACTTTGCGTGTTTTATGCTTAGTGACTGAAATGTTCAATAAAAATATATTAGTTTTATTTTGTAAGTTAAGTCGTCCAAGAATGGAAAGTTTCATATGAAATGAAAATATTTAAATAAATAACAGAGTCCTGATTTTCTTTCTTTGTCAGTTAAACATTTTCCTAATTGAAGTATGAAACTTATAGGGTGGACTGGGGTAATTCCTGATCAAAAAACACTAACATCTAAATATCTTTTAAATGTTTACAATAGATGTGACCAAATTTAGCATGGTTAATGATTCACCATGTTTCTATTCAATAAAATATAAGCTTTGATTAAAATATTATTTAAAGTTTGCTTAATTAAAAATTTTTGATTCTCGGTAACTACCCTGGGAACATTGTAATTATCAATTACACCGGGGCAATTACCAATCAGGACATTCTTTTGTGCAAATGACAGGTACATTGATTAATTTAGAATATATATTGTCAATTTTAATATAAGCCTGATTCAATTAAATGCCTTCATCCATCTGCAATAATTTTATCAATGTGTAAAGAAAAAAAAAGAAAAAGAAAAAACAAGAACGAAAAGTTATGTGTGCAACATAGAATATGATGCAACTTCCAACATATTCTGAATACTATTTTCATCCATATACAGCAATTTTTCCACCCAGTGCAAAGAACAAAACATAGCTAACAAGAACAAAGAATCATGCATACTGCATCGATTATGATGCATTTTCCTACTCATTCTGAATACTGTAAACTTATTGTCACATGTACAAGAATTTTACCATTCTGTGCAAAAAACAAAGCATAATTAACGACAATAAAAATTTTTGCATACAGCATGTTTAGATACTTTCCAATTCATTCTGAATACTTTAAACCTATAATTTTCATCTTTGTACAGTAATCTTCCCACCCTATGCAAACAGCAAAACATAAATAAACTAAGAAGAATGAAAAATTACGCATAAGTATAGATTATGAAACACTTTCCAATACATGTTCAATATTGTAAACCTATCATTTTAATCTATTTGCAGTAATTTTACCAATCTATATAAAGAACAAATCATAACTAACAAGAAAGAAAAACGTGTGCAACATAGATTATGAAACATTTCCAGCATATTCTGAATATTGTAATGCATATAGTCTTAATCAATCTGCAATATTACCAACCTATACATAGGTTGAAACATAATTAACAAGAATCATGCATGCAGCATAGATTATGAAATACTTTCCAGCACATTCTGAATATTGTATCCCTGATCATTTTAATCCATCTGCAATATATGTATCAACATGTGTAAAGAAAAAACATAGTTAACAAGAATGAGAAATGATACATTACATACAGCATAGATTATAAAACCCTTTCTGAGATGTATGGTGCTGAATGTACATTACCTTCTTATCTTTTACTAACGTATTTTACTACAGAGTTGTTTTTAACAAAATCAAGTAGTACAGCACACATTAATAAAATATGAAATATCTTTTTTTTAAGTGGATGGGGGAGGGGTAATTAAAGGTGAATGAATCATGAATATGAATTTTTTGCATTAGTCTTTAATTTTTTGTTTTTATCATTAACCTAAAAAAAGCAATGATATCAGTACAAAAAACCCTGAACGGGTTAAAAGCTTGTGACGCAGCACTTTATCTTATATCTCTAAGAATTTTGAATTTGGGACTTAAAATTAATGATATCAAAATTTATGTGACGCTATGCTATTAATTAATATACATATTAAAATTTATTCATTAAGGTTTTATCAATTACATCTTTCATAAATTCAAAATATGAATCTTAAAAGATATGATATCAAAATTTAAGTGACGCCTTGACGAGGCTTTAAACGATGTTTTAAAATTCCATTTATTTATTTATTGTCCAAATACATTTTCATATCTAAACAATATTTTTTATTTTCCAGTACACTGTTAAATACATCACTTTCACTGAATATATATAATGCACTGAAATGTATTTATTTGAATAAATAAATTTATCTTTTGGGCTACGCTGTCCAAAATCAAAAATAACATTTAAATGAATAGTTTTTGCGTCATTGTATCCAAAGTAAGTTAAATAGATGCAAATAGATACAATGATGCAAAAACTATTCATTTAAATGTTATTTTTGATTTTGGACAGCGTAGCCCAAAAGATAAATTTATTTATTCAAATAAATACATTTCAGTGCATTATATATATTCAGTGAAAGTGATGTATTTAACAGTGTACTGGAAAATAAAAAATATTGTTTAGATATGAAAATGTATTTGGACAATAAATAAATAAATGGAATTTTAAAACATCGTTTAAAGCCTCGTCAAGGCGTCACTTAAATTTTGATATCATATCTTTTAAGATTCATATTTTGAATTTATGAAAGATGTAATTGATAAAACCTTAATGAATAAATTTTAATATGTATATTAATTAATAGCATAGCGTCACATAAATTTTGATATCATTAATTTTAAGTCCCAAATTCAAAATTCTTAGAGATATAAGATAAAGTGCTGCGTCACAAGCTTTTAACCCGTTCAGGGTTTTTTGTACTGATATAATAATACAGCGAGAATGAGTCAGTGAGAATAATTTATCAGGTTGAAATAAAGCTAATTTTGGGACAGTTTTAAACAATTCAAGTAAGCGCAATTCACACCAGTAAAAAGGGGGATAAATAAATACTTTCTTTCTCGAGACAAAGTCCTCGATAAATTAAGATAAATTTTATTCTTGCTTTAAAAGTGGTGGGGAAATGCAAAATTTTTATTTTAACGAAGAAAAAAATTCAGGCACTGATGGGTTAAATCTTTATTTCGCAAATTCAGGGCTGCCACTAGCTTCTGTTTCATAACTGTTTCATACTGTTTTCAGCAGTAAAAAATATCTGGACAAATTTGAATTATTTTGTGTCGCTTAATCAATGTTTGTTATGTTGTAAAAATTGTAGACTATTTTATAAAGTAAACTACAGTTTTTGATATATAGAACTATTTTTATCGCATTTGTTTATTAATAAAAAAAAGCACGCAAAGAATATCTGTTAATTTTAAGAGAACTGTAAAACTAGAAAAAAAGCCAAACAATGTATTTTTTTAATGTTTCACTGATATTTATTTATTAGTATTTAACTGATAGGCTTTTATAAACATAGAAACGGAATAAAATTTAAACGTTATATCAATAAAAAGTTTATTTAGAGCCTTTATATTATTTATTAAAATTTAAGAGAAATTTATAATTTACAATTAGCACTTAACAGAAACAATTCACGTAATTGCGATTGTACATTAAATATATACATATATATACATAAAAAAGCGCAAAAATACTACGTTTTATCAAAATGATAATAGATTGATGCCTCAAAATAACATAAAAAAAATATGTTTCTGTTTAAACTACAAATTCTTACATAACATGGCAGGTGAATGACAGCTCAAGCATGATGTAGATGCAGAAACTAGTGATTTCTCAAATGTTTCTCCAGTTGTCATTGATTTCAAAATAGGAAATATAAGAAACATTTTTCCAGAGTGACTATTTTACTAGCCTAATATTCGTTTCTACCTTTCTTAAGATAATATACAGGGTGATATCGAAATTGTAGGGTGTAACAGTATTTTGAAATACCACATTTGTCATACAAGTTTAGACATAATTTATTCAATGAAGAATAGAGCTGTGACAGCTGTAAAAACCGCTGGCAATCAACAATCAAATGCGAAGTTATCTCCAGCGTTAATCAGCCCCTAATTCGATATAAACTATGCAATAACAACTCTTAGTTATTTCACTAAAAATTGATTAAAATTATATTAAACATATTAAGGTGTCCAGCATGGAACAATTAACAGGGATGAGATTTTCGCTTTTTTGCACACCAGTAAAATCTTAGAGAAAATGCTATATTATTAAATCGGAACATTCTCGTGATTTCAAATAACAACATTTTTTTTAAAGATTTTACTGGTGTCCAAAAAAGCGGAAATCTCATCCCTAAATTAAGAAAGAAAAACTGACGTATCCTTAACCCCTTAACTGGTTCATTCTTTTCCGATCAATAAATTGAAAATAGTGGATTCACACCACTATTATTTAAATAAAATATTCGTAAAATTTAGTCTAAACATTCGCGCCTTTCAATAGTATGAAAATTTTCTTAAAAACAATAGTGCTGTCAAAAAGCATTAAATGATGCAATAAGCAAATTCGTCTTGCTTATTGCATCAACAACTAGTTTGTCCGAAAGGCGGGCGTTCGGACAAACCAGTTAAGGGGTTAAAATAGTGAAGTTACAACTATAACCGTTTTCGAAACGTTTATTACCATCGCTAAAAGCTTCCACCAGTAAAATTAAGCAGAAAAATTCTCTTTATTTAAATGCCTCATTAACGAAAAATGTCTTTTTCTGTGGCCACCAGCCACGCCTTAACATTTAACCACTTAATAGTCGAGCCCGACACATTCACGGGCTGCAAGCTTCAAGGCTTTTAATCAGAGTTGTTTGATTTTCACCAGTTTTATAAAAAAAAGTGTAATTCTTCTTATTCTGGTATCATTTTTCTTGTCATTAAATAAGCTGAATATTCTTTTTTTCAAAAAAGTAATGGCAATAATGAATTTGAATTTTTAAACCGTAATTTAACGCGACCTTTAAGGGATTAAGAGGCTCCCATTGCATTGCAAAACACAGTATACCTTGCTATACTACATGTTAAGTCAGGGGTGCAAAAATCTAGGCGCCAGCAGGCAGTTTCTCACCACAAAATTTATTTCGTTTTTCTTCGTCTAATATTTCGTGTAAAATTCCTGTTAGAATGCTATTAAATTTTGAGCGAAAAAAACTTTAAAATTTTAGTGGTGAGAGACTACCCTCTGGCGCCTAGATTTTTGCACCCCTGTGTTAAGTTGCTCCGCAACTAAGGAATCCATTGAATTGACTATATTGTTCCATTGTTCCAGAAAATTTCCCTGAGAAATAATGCTAAAAATTGCTAGTCATTTTTATGGGTGGAAATTTATTTTGGCGGAAATACCGCCATATTCTGACAACTAAGACAGCTTCTGTTTTGTTAGTGAAAATAATATAATACTTGGACAAACTGAGACCAGTAAAAGAAAACTGAAGATTTTTACCATATTTGTGAGAGAAATTTCTCATCCATAAGTTGTTTAATCCTTTGTGGCGCAGAGCAAATTAATTGCTTATGTGTTGAAATCAATGACTGGCACAGGAATCTGAAAAAAACTTTATTTGTAAATAAGAAAAAAGCCATATTTCACGCATTCAATAAACCGTAAGATTTTTTTACGAAAATTCCGGTGCCAATGTGGCGTTTGGGAATTAAAAGTAAGTGGTTTCAATGCTATACCACCGTGCCGCAAGGGGTTAAAATAGACGAAATTTTCTATTCAAGTTTACTGGTGGAAGAAACTGTTAAACCGATTGATTACTTTATTTTTCTTTTTAACTAAATGAATTTTAAATGATAGTTTCACTTTTACAGATTAAAAATATCCTTTGAATAATTGTACTTTTAAAAGAGACAAAATTTTAAAAGAAGTTGTTTGTAGCACAGTCTTTATTGTACATCAGAAAAATGTATTGTTAATAATACATGATGCGGATAATTTAAAATCTTACATTTGTTAATGTATTACAAAAGAAATTTCTTTAGCAGTTTAGAAACGCTAAATAAATATATATTATTAATCGTTATTAGATACCTTTCAAACATTTAACACCAAATTCATTGTAATCCATAACTTTTTTGAGAGTGACTAAATTTATTTATAGCTGAAAATTGTATAAATATTAAAGCTTTCATGGTTTTTTAAAAACTTTAAGTCAAAATTTTATTAAAGTTAAATTACTGCGCATTTCAGCATTTTTATTTATTATAACAAAACTAATTTAACATTTTTCCAATACTTTTCTCTGAAGAAACACTATTAAATCTTTCAAAATAACAAAAAAAAAAAAAAAAAAAAAAAAAAAAAAAAAAAAAAAAAAAAAATGCTTTTTAAGCTCATTTAAGTTTACATTTTTACGAATTTCTATATTTTAGCATTTATTTGTTATATGAACAATTGAACATTTTCTTTCATTTATTTTTGTTTCTTTCTTTAAAGGTTTATTTAATAACACAGAACATTCTCTAAAAAATAATGCATCCATACAGCGAATAACAATTAACAAAAAATATGAATTACCATGTTCGGCATCAGTTAAGAATGTTTGATTCATTGCTTTTCGCAAGCATCAACAAAGAGGTAATTAGCTAGTTTCCGTTTTTTTTTCTTTTCATTAAATAAATTCTAAACGATACTTTGATTCTAAGAAAGTAGAAATATTGAATAATTACATTTTCGAATGAGACAGTCTTTTTAAAAGTGGATATTCGCATAATAGTTTTTGTTGCTTCATTATATATGCTGGGATTGCGTATTAAACAAGGAGAGGATAATAAAAGTTTCGGTTAATTATAAAGGAAAAAATTCTTGAAATGAATTAATGATTAACTACGGGCTTTGTTTGTATTTATACTTTTGATTATTTAGGGTATTTTTCATCATAGTATTTTAATGAGGAAAATTTATAATGAATGACATTTTTATGTGACTTAGCTAATTAATGTTTCGATTGAAAAGAGTAAGAAAATAGCCAGTTTGGATTCGAGAAATATCTTCATTCAGACTGTCTAAGGAGTTTATTTATTTATTTATTTTTCAAATTCGTGACTTGACTTCAAAGATTTAATGTCAATTCTATCTTCTCAATCGGTGTTTTTATGATAGCATTCAAAATTTCTATTTTTCCACTAAATATTCTGGTGCCAATGCAGTATTTAGGAATTAGAATTAGGTGGTCCAAATATGAACCACTGTCCTGGAAGGGGTTAATTCGACAAGTGAACAAGTGAATAGGTTTCTTGGACTTCCTAGCTGCTGAGCAACTTTACATTCAGGGTAACATGATACAGTATTTTTCAATGCAATGGGAGCCAAAAAGATGTTTAGACGTAGCTGGTTGCCACAGAAAAAAGAGTAAAAGAAAAAGATACATAAAAAAAATTGCAGTATAACTTAATACATAAAAAAGAAACAGAAAAGATAAAAGAAAAAAAAAAATGTTCATTTGATCACAAACTCAGCTAGCCACTTCATAAATGCGAAGAAAGCTACCGCAGGGAAAAAACCGTCCCAATGTAAAAAAAGACCCTTTACAGAGACCATACATTAAGTTTAACAGAAAAAATAATTTACAAAACAGTAATATATGCAAAAACGCAAAAAAAGGAAGTTTAACATTAAGATTAAACCAAAAAAAAAAAAAAAAAAAAATCATAAAAATTAAAGATATTTACAATATTTACAACGAGGAGAGTTCAATATAACTAAAAGAAAACGCAAGAATAATGTGAAAACAAAATTTAGAAGAGCTCGTCGACCTCGTGGTCTGGTAACTCGAGAGAGAGTATACGATTAAATGCAAAGATGTAAAAAAAATAACAAGTATGAATTATATAAAAAAAGTTTTTTTTTTTTTTTTTTTTTTTTTACTTTTAACACGACAAAAAGTAACAACAACAACAAAAAAAAACTTTCTTTATATAATTCATATTTGTCATTCAATTCGAACATTCCTTTTATTCAATTAGATAAAAAGTTCTGTTTAAAAAAATTGATGTTAAAAGATTTAAAATTCTGTAAAAGATGTAAAAAAAATGTGCATTATTTGAAGGTTTTTTCTAAATATCGATCCCTTAAATGATTAACTAAATAAATTCTAAATGACAGTTGGTCCTTTTACAAATTAAAAATATCCTTTGAATAATTGCACTTTAAAAAGAGACGGAATTTTAAAAGAGGTTGTTTGTGTAATAGTTTTTATTGTACATTAGAAAAACGTATCGTTAATAATAAATAATGCTGCTATTTTAAAATCTTTCATTTGTTACTAACATTACAAAAGAAATCTCATTAGCAGTTTATAAAAGTTAAAATTTTTTATTATTAATAGTTATTAGACACCTTTGAAGCGTTTAAAACTAAATTCATTGTAATCCATAAACTTTTTGAGAGCGGCTAAATTTATTTATAGCAGATTACTGAATAAATATTAACAGTTTCATGGATTTTTTAAAACTTCAAGCGAGAATTTTATTAAACTATTGTGAATTTCAGCATTTTTATTTATTAAAATCTAAACTAATTTAACATTTTCCCACTACTTTTCTTTGAAGAAACACTATTAAATCTTCCAATTTAATTTTTTTAAACCTTTTTTAAGTCTAAATTTTTAAGATTTTATTCTTTAACATTTTTTTCTTACATAAACTGTTTATCATTTTCTTCCCTTAATTTTTGTTTCTTTTTAAAAACTTTATTTAACAACACAGAGCATACTTAAAAAATAATGCATCCATACAGCGAATAACAATGAAAAAAAATATATATGAATTACCGTGTTCGGCTTTAGTTAAGAATGTTTGATTTATTGCTTTTCGCAAGCAACAACAAAGAGGTAATTAGTTTCCGTTTTTTTTCTTTTCATTAAATAAATTCTAAACGATACTTTGAATCTAACAAAGTAAAAATATTGAATAATTATATTTTTGAATGAGACAGTCTTTTTAAAAGTGGTTGTTCGCATAATAGTTTTTGTTGCTTCATTATGTATGCTGGGATTGCGTATTAAACAAGGAGAGGATAATAAAAATTTCGATTAATTATAAAATTAAAAATTCTTGAAATGAATTAATGATTAACTACGGGCTTTGTTTGTATTTATACTTTTGATTATTTAGGATATTTTTCATTATAGTATTTTAACGAGAGAAATTATAATGAATGACATTTTTATGTGACACAGCTAATTAATGTTTCAAACAAAGTAAATCAAAGGGTAATAAAAGTTGTTTCAAAAAATGTTTGTAAAAAAGTAAGAAAACAGCTAGTTTGGATTTGTGGAATATCTTCATTCAGACTGTTTAACCCCTTCTCGATTGACCCTTTTACGAAATTTTTAATGTTTTGTCACCAGATTTTAAAAACAGAAATTTGTGGCTGATTAAATCGAGAAACTGTTCCGATTAAATAAGGAAAATTTTACCGTAAAATTTTATTGGTGACGATAAAAAAGGATTCTTAAGCCTTTTCGCGGCACGTATATGTTTTGCTCGTCTCCAAGGGGTTAATGAGTTTTAACCCTTTAACGTTCATTGGTTTCGCCACGAAACCACAAAATTTTAATTCCGATACGCAACACTGACACCGGTATTTCTATCTAAAAATATCCCTTTTATTATGGTATGTGAAAAATCACGTTTTCTTATTTAGAAATATATTTGTTCTTAATTACCGGTGTCATTCATTTATTTCGCCATCTTAGCAATGAAAATGCTATGATCGTTAAATGGTTAATTTTTTTTTTCGAATTCGTCACTTCGTCACCTGAGAATAATAAGATTATATCTGTGATTTTGAAAAAAAAAATGACTTGTCGCTATAGAAAGGTTCTATTTGTATCTATGAAGGCATTTTTGCATCGAAATGACACACAGTCGACTCTCGTTAATTCGAACTCGTCGGGACCACAAGAAATGTTCGAATTATCCGAAGTTCGAATTATGAAAAGTGTGAAGTGAAAACATGCTTAATATGGTACTATTACAAAGGAATTAATGTTATAGTATTTTTAAAGTTTCTTTCGTCTATTATCATTATAATATTACTTAATATTAAATTAAAATATACAAATACATAAATTAATTAAAGAATTAGAAACAAGCACAATGGAAGAAAAATTTGAAGTGTCATTGATGGACAGATGAGGCAATAAGAAATTGGATATCAAATGCATGGGATTACCGTAATTTCGGGTGTATAAGCCGCGGATCAAACAATTCTTTTTGGACCCAGAAATCTTATTTAGTGATTGAAGAGAAATATTTACGGTGATCTAACTAGTTATATTTGTTTCATAAAAATTCTGGGTCGAAAAAGAATTGTTTGATCTGCGGCTTATACACCCGAAATTACGGTATATGTATAATCATTCTAAACCATTTTCACAAAAATAAAAGAAAGAAAGTTATTTAAATGACCTTAAGTTCGTGAGAAAGAAAGAAAGAAAAAATGAAAAGTCGAAATTTTCTTTAGTTCGAATTAAAAGAAGTCAAGAGAAAATGAGTTCGAATTAATGAAAATTTTTAAAGTTATTCTGACATTGAAAATTTCGGGACTTCGTGTATAGTTTGAATTAAGCGAAGATTCGATTTATCCGATTTCGAATTAACGATATATCTAATTTACATATGGTATAAAGATTATGTTATGGCATTATTTTAATCCAGAAATGCCTTCATAGATACAAATAGAACCTTTCTATATCGACAAGCGATTTTTTTTTCAAAAACACAGATACAACCTTATTATTCTCAGGTGACGACTTGTCTTTAACCCGTTAACGCCCAGCGTCCTCTTTTGAGGACGGTTACAAAAACAGCAAGAAAGCAGTTTTCCCACCAGTAAAGAGGAAGATAAATATATACCTTCTTTCACGAGACAGAATCCTCGATAAATTTAGATAAAAGTTAATTTGATTTTAAAAATGGTGGGAAATACAAAATTTAAATTTTAGAGAAGAAAATAATTTGGGCGTTAATGGGTTAAAGATTTAATGTCAGTTTAATCTTCTTAATTGCCGCTTTTATGATAGCTTTCAAAATTTCTATTTTTCCACTAAGTATTCTGGTGCCAATGCAGCATTTAGGAATTAGAATTGGGTGGTCCAAACATGAATTCACTGCCCCCGAAAGGGTTATTTCCAGCATTTTTCTGATTCAATTAGGCAAAAAATTCTGTTTTGAAAAATCAGCGAGAAAAGATTTAAAATTCTGTAAAAGACACAAAAAATGGGCATTATTTGAAATTTTTTCTAAATATTGCTCCCTTAATTGGTTAACTAAATAAATTCTAAATGTTAGTTGGACTTTTATAAATTACAAATAACCTTTGAATAATTGCACTTTAAAAAGAGACGGAATTTTAAAAGATCTTGTTTGCATAATAGTTTTTATTGTACATTAGAAAAACGTATCGTTAATAATAAATAATGTTGCTATTTTAAAATCCTTCATTTGTTACTAGCCCCACCAGTGGCCGAGAGGTACGGACCTCTCAACTGGTAGACGGCAGGTGCTGGGTTCGAACCCAATCGCGGCTGTCGGCCTAACCGTTCGGAGTTTTCGTGGTTTTCTTCGAACCTTGCGTAAATACGGATTAGGTTCCCTTAGAAAGACCCCCACGAAGGGCACTCCCCCTGGTCCTATATCCCTAGTGTAGATAATCGGACGACAAAAAATACACACCAAATACACTCATTTGTTACTAACATTACAAAAGAAATCTCATTAGCAGTTTACAAAAGTTAAAAAAATTATTATTGTTATTAGATAGCTTTGAAGCGTTTAACACTAAATTCATTGTAACCTATAAATTTTTTGAGAGCGGCTAAATTATTTATAACTTAATACTGTATTAATATCAACGCTTTCATGGATTTTTAAAACTTCAAGCCAGAATTTTATTAAATAATTACTGCACATTTTAAAAATTTTTATTTATTAAAGATAAACTAATTTAACATTTTCCCAATATTTTTCTCTGAAGGAACACTATTAAATGTTTCTATTTTTGTTTAAAAAAAATGTGTTTTTTAGGTTTATTTAAGTCTAAATTTTTACGAATTCCTATACTTTCGAATTTATTTGTTATATAAACAATTGATCCTTTCCTTCCCTTTTTTTGTTTTTTTCTTAAAGATTGATTTAACAATACAGAACATTCTTTAAAAAATAATGCATCCATACAGTAAATAACAATAAAAAAATATGAATTACTGTGTTCGGCTTCAGTTAAGAATATTTGATTTATTGCTTTTCGCAAGCAACAAAAAAAAAAGTAATTAGTTAATTTCGTTAGTTTCCTTTTAATTAAATAAGTTCTAAATGATAATTTGGTTTTATCAAAATAGAAATATTGAATAATTATATTTTTGAATGAGACAGTCTTTTTAAAAGTGGTTGTTCGCATAATAATTTTTATTGCCTCATAATATATGCTGGGATTGCGTATTAAACAAGGAGAGCATAATAAAAATTTCGATTAATTATAAAGGAAAAAAATCTTGATAGGAATGAATGATTAACTAAGGGCTTTGTTTGCATTTATATTTTTAATTATTTAGGATATTTTTCATCATAGAATTTTACTGAGAGATATTTATAATGAATAACATTTTTATGTGACATAACTAATAAATGTTCCGATTGAGAAAAGGAAGAAAATAGTCAGTTTGGATTTTAGGAATATCTTCATTCAGACTGTTTAAAGAATTTATTTTATATTTATTTTTTTTTCAAATTCGTCACTTGACTTCAAAGATATAATGTCGATTTCATCTTCTCATTTGTTGTTTTTATGATAGCTTTCAAAATTTCTAATTTTCTACTAAATATTCTGGTGCCAATAGAGTGTTTAGAAATTAGAATTAAGTGGTCCAAACATGAACCACTGCCATGGAAGGGGTTAATTCGAGCATTCTGTCAATTAGGCAATATTCTGTTTTGGAAAATTGATGTTAAAAGATTTAAAATTCTGTAAAAGATGCAAAAATATGGGCATTATTAAAAAGTTTTTTTCTACGACCAGTTAAGTGGTTAAATAAATAAATACTAAATGATAGTTGGACTTTTACAAATTAAAAATATCTTTTGAATAACTTTACTTTTAACAGAGACAGAATTTGAAAAGATATTTGCATAATAGTCTTTATTGTATATCAGAAAAACGCATCGTTAATAATAAATAATGCTGATAGTTTAAAATCTTATATTTGTTAATATATTACAAAATAAATCTCATTGGCAGTTTACAAAAGTAAAAAAAAAAAAAAAAAAAAAATATTATTAATAGTTATTCCCTTTAAATAAGTTATTACTTATATTACTATATTCCCTTTACCCCTATAGTCCCTTAATTACTATATTCCCTTTAATAGTTATTACCTTTTAAATGTTTAACACTAAATTCCTTATAATCCATAAACTTTTTGAGAGCGGCTAAATTTATTTATGACTTAAAACTGCATAAGTATTAACGCTTTCGTGGATTTTAAAAACTTCAAGCCAGAATTTGATAAAAATTAAACTATTGCGCATTTCAACATTTTTATTCCATTAAAACTAAACTAATTTAACACTTTCTCATTACTTTTCTCTGAAGGAATAACACTATTAAATCTTTCTATTTTTAAAAAAGTGTTTTTTTAAGCTCATTCAATTCTAAATTTTTACGATTTTATATTCTTTAGCATTTTTTCTTACATAAACTGTTTATCATTTTCTTCCCTTAATTTTTGTTTCTTTTTAAAAACTTTATTTAACAACACAGAACATACTTAAAAAATAAAGCTTTCATACAGCGAATAACAATTAACAAAAAATTTTGAATTACCAAGTTCGGCTTCAGTTAAGAATGTTTGATTTATTGCTTTTTGCAAGCAACAACAAAGAAGTAATTAGTTAATTTCCGTTTTTTTTTTTCTTTTCATTAAATAAATTCTAAATGATAATGTAGTTCTAAGAAAATAGAAATATTGAATAATTATATTTTTGAATGAGACAGCCTTTTTAAAAGTGGCTGTTCACATAATAGTCTTTGTTGCTTCATAATATATGCTGGGATTGCATATTAAACAAGGAGAGGAAAATAAAAGTTTCGATTAATTATAAAGGAATAAATTTTTGAAATGAATTAATGATTAACTACGGGCTTTGTTTGTATTTATACTTTTGATTATTTAGGACAGCGGTTCCCAAACTTTCTTGGTACGCGACCCACCTTTCAGTGAAAAAAATTTCCGCGACCCACCTTTCAGTACCAAAAATTTCGTGACCCAAGATAAAGTTGTATATCAGTGTAACAATTTTTGTACGATCTCAGCTATCCTATCGTACGAAAAGTACAAATTTTCGTACGGAAGATAACATTATCAACAAAAACAAGAATCGGTTATCTCAATGTGTGTAAGTGTTGTTACATCGTTATTAAAACGATGCACAAACTGCAATAATAGTTGAAAATACGTTTAATTATTATGGAAACTTAACTTTATAATCAATGTCATTTCTGGTACTTGTGTTTACCAATCTGGGGACATATATTAACACGTAGTTTGTCTCAGTACTTGTCTTTCAAAAACAACAAAGTAGAAAAAACATGTTCTCATAAGCACAAAGTGCTGAATTTCATCAGGATCTCATAGCTAATTTAAATAATTCTGTATATTCTGTTCGTATATTAATCGAGAAGGAAATATTTCCTGTTGAAATTGACATATCTTTTTAAACAGGTGACGTAAAAGACTTATTTTTATGAAAAGCCTCAATTGTTTCGCGACCCACCAAAACAACTGCCGCGGACCACCAGTGGGTCGCGACCCATAGATTGGGAACCGCTGATTTAGGATATTTTTCATCATAGTATTTTAACGAGAAAATTTTATAATGAATGACATTTTTACGTAACGCAGCTAATTAATGTTTCGATAGGAAAAAGTAAGAAATTAGCCAGTTTGGATTCGAGAACAGCGGTAACATTTTCATTGAGACTGTTTAACCCCTTAATGGTCGCATTAAACTACGGTTTAAAAATTCAAATTCATTATTGCCACCACTTTTTTGAAAAAAAAAATATTCATCTTATTTAAAGACAAGTAAAATGATACAAGACTAAAACCAATGACACTATTTCATAAAATTGTTGGGAATAAAAGTCGTGAAGCTTGCAGTCCGTGAATGTCTCGGGCGCGATGATTAAGTGATTAAAAATACAAAAAATCAAACGTTTCACCAAGCTGCTCACAAAACATTATCAGTATAAATATCAGTTACTAAGTTTAAATGTTCCTGATTTGTTCCACTGTTCGTTATACAATGGAAACTTATTTGCACTGACGATGCTTTGCTAGTAGCTTGGCGAAACGTTTACTTTTTGAATTTTTAAATGTTTTTTAACATTTTAATTTTTTGTGCAAATTTTTAAAATTTTTGAATGTATTTAAATCTGTTTTTGTTTATTTTATTAACCCTTTCCGGCACGGGCAAATTTTGTAGTAAATTATCGACTGACACCGGAATTTAGAAACAACTTTTTGATAAATTAAGAATCCTTTAATTTAAGCTTTTATTGTAAAAGCAAAATTTTTCCCAAAATATTATTGGGCCGATTGCAAGTTTGGAATTAAAATTAGGTATCCCAGACCGGGCACAGTGTGCTGGAAAGGGTTAACCCCTTGCGGCGCGGTAGTATATCTATGAAACCACTTAATTTTAATTCCAAACGCCACAATGGCACCGGAATTTTAATACAGAAAATTACTGTTTATTGAAAGCGTGAAATATAGATTTTTCATATTTACAAATAAAGTTGTTTACGAATTCCGGTGTCAGTCATTAATTGCAACCCTTAAGCAATGAATTTGCCTTCCGTTGCAGAGGGTTAAACCTTTTATTCAGACTTTTTAAAGATTTTTTTTCAAATTCATTACTTGACTTCGATGATTTTTGGCTAGCCAAAGATTTAATGCGAATTTGATCTTTTCTATTGTTGCTTTTACGATAGCTTTCAAATTTTCTATTCTTCCACAATGTATTGAGTCCTAGCTCGCCAGGACGGTAGAACGTATTTTTTCTCTTTTCGCTAACCATAATTAACCACTTAATGATCGCATTAAATTACGGTTTAAAAATTCAAATTCATTATTGCCACCACTTCTTTGAAAAAGAAAATATCTTATTTAATGACAAGTAAAATGATATCGGATTGAAACCAGTTGCACTATTTTATAAAATTTGTTGAAAACAGACAGTTCTGAATAAAAGCCGTAAAACATGCAGCCCATGAATATCTCGGGCGCGACGATCAGATCACACCTTCTTTTTAGACTTTAGTTAAAATTGAAACGTTTAAAAAAGCTATAGAGTAATTTATTAATTAATTTACATACCTTTTTCAGTATTTTCTGCACAAAAATTAATTAAAAACAGGAATTTAAGATAGTTTTTATAAAAATTAAATATCTATAAATCATCCATAATATCGCATTTAAAATGAAAAAAAAAATTGGGTTTGCAAACACAATTAATAACTTTAATGGTTTTCAAGAACACCTTAAAGTAAATACTAGAGGCTCGTTTTGAAGGAATGAATCCACTTTCTCAGACAAAATATACGTACTACTATAAAGTCAGTAGCAGTAAAACAATTTCTGTTGTCTTAGTGGCACGCACTTTTTGTTTTCCTGTCTTTCAAATCTTATATTCATGCATGTCGCGTACTAAGATGTTGAACTAGAATCGCGTAACCATTTTGCTCTTAATCTTTTTGATCATCCAAAACATTTTTCAAACGAAATATGAAGACGAATACGTTTGTTTTCCAATGACGCTTTTGTTTATTTTTCAAATCGAGGAAATGAAAGCGATTTGCCAAGCCATTCTTTATTAATTTTAATTCGTTATTAATTTTAATTATTAAATTAAATTTTAATTTTAATTCCCTTATCTCGACAAGCTTTTGCACATCAGAATTTATTTTAAAATTTAAAACGCTTTAGCTTCTTTTTTAAGTTTTTGAACTACGTGTTTGTAATTTTTCTGATTATGGGGCTCTTATACCAAAAAATCAATTTTCTTTTCAAACGTGTTTTCTTTAAAATGTTTAATGATTGTCAGTTCCATTGTAATACATTATTTTGTAATAAATTATGCATTTAAATTCGTCTTTAACCAAAAAGTTATGTGATCATGTTTGGCACACATCCATACGATGACTAACTATAAAAATGATTATACAATTAAAACAAGTAAGAAAAATCATGCGTTAAGCATAGATTATAAAGCACTTTCCAACACTTAATGAAATCTTTAACAAAACTTTGTTATTTAGGGAAATATACCCAAATATTTATTCCAGTACATTAGAACAGCCCTGTATTTCATATGTCAGTTCATATAATGGGAAAATTTAGCTTAGCAAGAAAATACCCAGTAGCTTGAAATTTCTTTTTCAGCAATTCATACTATTAGATGGAAAGAAACTTGAATACTTTTGTTCAGCCCTGTAGTTTACATTGTACCTTTATTACAAGTCAGCATTAGGCTAATATTTATTTTAAACTAAAACACTTTTAACACAACAGAAATCACATTCTCATAAATCATCATTCATAGGCGTCCATGTACCGAATTCTTCGCGTGGCCCTGTATATCCCTTTATCTATATTCTGCAAACATTTCTCAGTAAATTGAATGCAGCTCAGCGTAAAAATGCATAGCTTATTTAAGAACCACGTTTAAATAATTTACGCTCATATTCAGTAACGTTGGTGAGCTCTTTTGGGTAGCCCTGTATATCAACTATAACATTTATACACACCATATAATGTGCACATATTTAGCGAAATATAAACGCGAATATCATAATTAAAATGCATTTCATCCCTCCATCAGCCATCATCGGGCACATATACGGTACTTCGGAAAGAATATACTATTTGAAATCTTTTATATGGCCCTGTAAATGCTATGTACTTCATATTATGCAAGACAGTAGCGTATAATTTATATTAAGCTTCAGTGACAAATATCAATTTTATTATACATGAAAAAGCTTAATATATTTAAAATATGTCACACACAATCTCCCCTTTTACCATTATCTAATGGAATTCTTTTGTGTGGCCCTGTATAGAGTAATAGATACATTTTCACCTTATATTTTATAGAATGCATATTTTAATATGTTTGACAGGGTATAACATCTTTAAAATTTCTTTGAAACAATTTTTCCCCATAGGCCGTAATGTAATAGGAAACTTTTGATTCGCCCTGTAGATAAACTAATCATGGTAGAAACTTCATTTTCGATTGGACTTGTGCTAGGGTAAACGTCAATAACGTCCTAAAATTTCATGGCAATCCGAGTATATTAAGGATTTTCCCCCTTGGGCCGTAATGTAATGGAAAATTTTTGATTCACCCTGTACATAAACTAATCATAATAGAAACTTCATTTTCAATAGGGTTCGTGCTAGGGTAAACGTCAATAACGTCCTAAAATTTCATGGCAATCCGAGTATATTAACGATTTTTCCCCATAGGCCGTAATATAATGGGAAACTTTTGATTATCTCTGTAGATAAACTAATCATGGTAGATACTTCATTTTCAATAGGGTTCGTGCTAGGGTAAACCTCAATAACGTATAAAAATTTCATAGCAATCCGAGTATATTTACGGGAGTTAGAGCGCGGACAGACGGACAGACGGCCAGACAAACCGAATGCATAAGCACTTTTCAACTTTGTTGGAAAGTGCTAACCAGACAAACCGAATGCATAAGCACTTTTCAACTTTGTTGGAAAGTGCTAAAAAGATCAAAAAAGGAGCAAGATAGTTCTTATGTATGATTAAATTATCGTATGCAAATACATATTGTCTTAATTAACATTTTACATTTATTTTAAAGAATTAAAAAAAATCATTCATTTATTAAATCGAAAACAAACTCATAAAAAAGAAAAATCTTAATTATATTATGTTAAAAAGCTTTTAAAAAAGTTTTGAGTTTTAAATGTCAGTTTTACACATAATTTAATGAAAAACAAAATGATTCAAGGAGAAAAAAATTAATTGATAGTAAAATTTTTTAATTAAATTTATTAAACTCTTTTAAAATATAAAGAACAGTTAAAAATATTTTTTTATTATTATTATTATTATTATTATTATTATTATTATTATTATTATTATTTACAATATCTTAATTATTTGCAATTATAAAGTAAGTTTTAAGTCTGTATTAAATTTCAAAAGACACCAATTTGGGGTGCAATTACGTCATGAGTTGTGTAGAATTCATGCATTCAGGGCTCCCAAATGGTTTGCCAACTGAACATCAGAATTTTCTTAAAGAAATTTTCTTTTTACTGTACTGTTAAAAAATTCTGATGTTCAGTTCGCCGACCGTTTGGGAGCCCTGTGCATTTGCAATAAAATTATTAGGCCTTTCGAAAAGTCGTGTATGTTTGGGAAAATCAATTCGAACCAAAAAATTCTATCATTTAACCTCTCAATGGTCACACTAAATTACGGTTTAAAAATTAAAATTCATTATTGCCACCATTTTTTTAAATATTCATCTTATTTAATGACAAGTAAAGTGATACATAGCCATAGCTGCCAACATCTTCCGCTTTTTTGGCCCGGAAAAATTGTACAGTAAATTTTATCATTTCAAATTGGCGTAATCTGCCGATTAATTAACCCTTTAACGATCATAGCATTTTCATTGATAAGATGTCGAAATAAATGAATGACACCGGTAAATTAAGAACAAATATATTTCTAAATAAGAAAACGAGATTTTTCACATACAAAATAAAAGGGATATTTCTAGATAAAAATACCGGTGTCAGTGTTGCATATCGGAATTAAAATTTTGTGGTTTCGTGGCGAAACCAATGAACGTTAAAGGGTTAAGGCAAAAATTTCTGTTAAATTTTTCCGGGTCAAAAAATCAGAAGAGTTGGCAGCTATGCATAGCTGCTAACTTTTACGCATTTTTGCTACCACTAAAATTGTACGGAGATTTTCCATTTGTTTAACCCTTTCCGGCACACTGTGCCCGGTCTGGGATACCTAATTTTAATTCCGAACTCGCAAACGGCACCAGTAATATTTTAGTAAATTTTTACATTTATAATAAAAGCTTAAATTAAGGAATTCGAATTATCTAAAAAATTCGTTTGTGAATTCCGGTGTCAGCCGATAATTTATCATTTAACTAAAGATTTTGCCGGAAAGGGTTAATCATAAGATTTCGACGATTAAATAAGGCAGTATTTACTATAACATTTTTGCGGTTGGAAAAATGCGTAAAAGTTGGCAGCTAGGATGATACCGGAATAAAACCAATGACACTATTTTAGAAAACTCGTGGGGAACAAACAATTCTGAATAAATGTCGTGAAAACTGCAGCCCGTGAATGTCTCGGGTGCGACGATTAAGTGGCTAATTACTAGAAATTGTTTCCGATATGTCATGTTTAGTAATTAATGGGCAGAATTTTCCAGTACGAATTGTTTTTTCCAATCGGACACCATTCGACTTTCCGAACGATCCAATAACTTTACATTCAAAATTCAAATGAGGAAATTTTTAAATTTTAGAAGTAATTTTCAACACTACCAATTTAAAAATTACATTTACATTTTGATTTATCTGCATAATTCGGTCTATTTTATTTTTCAAAAATGAAATTTAGAATTTAATGCATATTATGTTACTACCTCTAATATGCATTTTCGTTTGCAGTTGATATGGAAATAAAGTAAAACGCATTAGAGATTTAAAATATATATATTTTAATAGGCTTTTTTTTTCTAATTTTACTGAATAAATACAACATAATGAAGATCTTGTTCTGCATAATGTATTATTTAAAAAGCATATAAGAGATTTCAAGATAGACACAAACAAATACACAAGATTTATGATAAATTTTAAAACAGAAAAATATGTATCTGCTTTAAAAGAATTTTGGTTGTTAAATATTTAGCTGTCTGAATTGTGGTAATTATTTGATAAGTCCACAATTTTACATGCATTACTTTAAAAAAAAAAAAAAAAAAAAAAAAAAAAAAAAAAAAAAAAACCCTTTCATCAGTCAAAAGGTAATTAAAAAAAATTAGTCTTTAAATACATACTTTTGGAAACAAAGTATTAAGAATTGTTTTATTATTATCATTAATTTTTTTTCAAAATAATAATCTTCCTTGACATTGTCCCCCTTACGGACACGTGTTGGTTCAACTGATGACGAGCTGTTATTGTTTTAGCTCGAAATGCTTCCTGCTTTGTTTTTCATTTTATGGTTATTTTTACAAAGTGTATAATTTTAATTATTAATTATCGGTAATGTTTTCGGTATATTTTTTTTCACTAAGGTGATTACTTTAGTAAAAACTATAATGCGTAATAAATTCAAAGATATCCCGTGAAAGGTCATAGTTCTGACTTGCCCTGATGGTTATTCTATTAAATGATGTCATACGTAATTAATTCAATAATAACCCATTACAAGTACTGATTCTAGATTGCAATAACAGGTAACTTATTTAAGAATTAGAGTTGTCCTATTTAAGATGGTGTCCTATTATTCAAATTTACGCGACCGTCGGCCTAGCCGTTCACAGTTTTCCATGGTTTTCTTCGAACCTTGGATTTCCTTGCGCAAATGCCCTCAGAAAGACCCCACCGAGGGCACCTCACCTTAGGGTCTATATCCCTCGTGTAGATAATTGGCCAAAATAAGCACAAATAAACATTAATCAAATTTAATTTAAAATGATGTTTCATTATTGTATAAGATTAAGAAATGTAGGACTGTATCACTGTAAGACAAATAGGATTACATGCAAAAAAAATATATGACAAAGGAAACGGTTTTTAACATAATTTTCAGTTAAGATCTGTGCTGTTATATATAATTATCTTCCCACGAAAATGCATGATACGACTCTGAAAACCATAAACACTTTTTTATGCGCATCTCACTTAATTGTATAGATATGGATTAATGATTATGTGCCTCGGGCAGCACATAAAATGTCACCGGGCCACAGGTTGAGTATGACTGTACTAGATAGTACTAGATTTTTAATCCTTCAAAAGCTGAAAACACCATCACTTTGTCTTTAACCCCTTGTGGATGACCGACATGTATACGTACCAACAAAAAGGCTTAAGAATCTTTGTTTATCCCCACCAGTAAAATTTTACTGTAAAATTTGCCCTGTATAATCGGAACATTTTCTAGATTTAAAAAGGCACAGATTTCTACTTTTAAAAAATAGTGGCAAAACATTAAAAATTTCGGAAAAAGGCTCTCGTTGCGAAGCGGTTAAAGAAACTGAAGATCACCGACATGACTTCATTCATGTTTCTTTTTGCAAAACCACATCTTCACCATTTTCTTTCAAACCCATCGAAAGCAAAGAGAGTGTGTCTGAACATCCTCGCCTCTCTGAATCAAATCCATCTCCATCCTTCCATGATGTCACGTGATCCGCCGCCGGAGTGTCCTGACCTTGGGAGGAGGCAAAAGAGGAGTAGCGAGATGAGAGTCTCCCCAATTTGTCGCCGGCATACCCGAGCATTCTCTAACCAAAAGGACATACTGACCCAGTGTGCAGCGATTAGGAGAACTGATACAGCGTCGTTTATGGATTATTAGGGGGCTCGAGTGCTATTATGCTCCGGGTTTATTAAAATACATGCGAAAACCATCGTGACATACATAAATGGATGTTTTGGATAAAAGATAGAAAATAACTAAATAAAAACAATCGTTTTAAGACAGGAAAAACATGTTATGAGCTTGTTCAAATCCTTTAACCCTTAAATGCTCAGGATAGAACGCGTTCCAAAAAATGCGCAAATCAAAGAATCAGAATTTATATCTGAATATCTGAATAGTAAATTTTTCTTTATTTAATTACGAATGGTCTGTCATTAAGTGAAGTGAAAATTGCTCTTTTAAATTTCTGGTGAGAATACGGAATATGTGAATAAAACCCCCAATAAATCGGGTGCACTTATAGTATCGAAAATGATACAATATGCATTTAAGGGTTAAAGTTCATCGATTTCTCTACGAATCCACAAAAATGCAACAACGACACAGGAATTTCAATTTAAAAAATCCATTTTATTATGTATGGGAAAAATCACGTTTTCTTAGTTGCAAATATATCTGTTTGCAATTACCAGTGTCAATCATTTATTTCACCATCTCAGCAATTAAAAAGCTTTGTCCGTTAAAATGGTTCTAAATTATGACTAAGCATGGAATTATTATTATTTGATAAGCATATTGATTTTTTTGTTTTGTTTAATGGCTTCAGATCCCAGAGTTTATTTATGTATTTTTTTTTTCAGTTATGGATTTATATTAACAGACAGATAACTAAGCATGATTGAAGATGGAAAAAATAAATTATTTTTTATACATAAAATTTGAGGATACACAGGTACTCAAAAAATACATTTTTGACAATTACTTAGGATTTTTTAAAATTTTATTTTACTTTTTTGTATTGTAAAACATGCCCGGGCATTCTTTATCCAAAAGGACATTCCGACCCAGTGTGCGACGATTAAGAGTACTGTTACAGCGTCGCTTATGGGTGTTAACCCTTTAACGATTATAGCATTTTTATTGCTAAGATGTCGAAATAAATGAATGACACCGGTAATTAAGAAAAAATATATTTCTAAATAAGAAAACGTGATTTTTCCACATGCAAAATAAAAGGGATATTTCTAGATAAAAATACCGGTGTCAGTGTTGCGTATCGGAATTAAAATTTTGTGGTTTCGTGGCGAAACCAATGAACGTTAAAGGGTCAAAGCTCGAGTGTTATTATGCTGCGTGTTTTTAAAGCACATGCAGGAACTATCGTGATATATACATAAATGGATGTTTTGAATATAATGATAAACGTAAGAAGATAATTAAAAAAAAATCTACGATCATTTTAATTACCGGAAAAATATGTTATGAACTTGTTTTAAATCGTTCTGAATTATTGCTAAGTATGAAATCATTATTATGTGATAAGCATACTGATTTTTTGTAGTTTTATTTACATTAATTACATAAAATTTTTTTCTCTGCGAAAGTTAATTTAATAAATAAATTTCGTAATTATATACATATTTAAAGAAAAAAGTCAACAAAAATTGTACTTGTGACAATTATAATTGTTAATACTAACATGATATAATGTATTAATGTTTTTAAAAATTATTTACAGAAAGATAAGCGGCTGTCTATAAATGCTGTCACACCTTTTTCAACATTTTTGATCGACTTCCCCCCTTTGTCATAAAGTGTCACAATTCACCATACCCCTCTACCCCGTTACTTGTTACGCTATATTGCATAAACATACACTTGTAGTTCAAAAACAATGCGCTACTTTATACACCCTCTTTAAAATTTTATTTTTAGACTTTAACAATGTGTTTTGATGACATTTGTGAGCATGGCAATGAAAATGATTCCTGTACTTATTTTATATGCAATAAGAATAAGGTTTACAAGAAAAAACTTAATTAAGATACAATAGTAATAAAATATGAATATAAAAGAGCAATGTTGTATTTTGGAATTTGAAATGGAGTTTAATACATTTGGCTTTAAATGTTAACTTTCCTTTAGCAACGCAAATATTTTAACTTTAAAATTTAATCGGCTGATTTTTAACCAAAATGTGTGACGTCACATTTCTTCTTACCCCCTCTCACCCCCTTGTCACAAACTGTCACACTTTCAGAAACCCCCCTCTCAGTGATGACCATCTCCCCCAAACCCAATGACGCAAATTCCCCACCCCCCAAAAAAATCTTCTTACTTTAACATCGACCCCCCCCCCCCTAAATAGAATATCAATTGTAAAATATATTCTACTTATAAACTAAATATTTACACAAACAAACACCAGAAAACACAAACATTTCTAGAAATTAAATGTTGAAAAAATTTAAAAGTGATATTTAAAAAATCAAGATTTTTTTTAACAGTAAAAAAAAGTAAATATTAAGAGTTTTTAAAATTCCCCCCCAAAAAAAGTATTTTTTTTAAATTCCCCCCCCCAAAAAAAAACTAAATTGTATAACGCATCTTGCGTCACCAAACTCCTCTCTGTGCACCCCTGCCCCTCTTCTTCCCTCACACATGACATCATTTATGGATGGCCCCTAATATCTACATTTGCTTCAAGATAAAATAAGAAATCGTTCGTAGATTATTTGTTAGATATGCAGATAGATAGAGGTACAAATAAATAGATAGACAAGGATGCAGGTAGATGGATAGAACTATAAAGAATATGGAGATGAGATAGCTTGTTAGTTAGATCGACACAGGAGTGGGATAAATGAACAGCTAGATAAAAATCTTCCTTATTTTTTCGGCAAAGATCCCGATTATACAATAGAGGACATAGTGACCCAATATGAGACGATTATAAAGTTGATATATCATCTTGATAAAACTGTAGTTTGATAGGAACCCTTTTTTAGGAAAGAAAAAATATGTAATTGGAAAATGGTAGGCTGTTTCAACTTTGACTTTACGCTTAGTCTATTGATGAATGTCTTTCAATGTGAGTGCAAAGTCCTCCAAGTTACCTGTGAATTATACCTCTGGAGGTGCCTTGCCAGGTGAAGGTCTCGTCATCTGATCAAGGCTCTAAATTACGAGACCATTTTGCGAAGTCATTTGCAGTTCAAACAACAGGATGTTCCATTAATTAACAGGCGAAACAAAGTATGTTCAACGACAAGCAAGTATTGCAGAAATGATGGCATGCGAAGCAAAGTTTATTGTCGCTACGTGGCAATTAGGCGGTCGTCCGCCCCGATACCAGGTATCTAACCCGTTAAGCTGAGATAAGTCAGCAGGTAGGGGCCTGGTCATCGGTTAGAAAGAAAGAACGTTTTTCAATGAAAGAGCCGTTGGGAGGAAAAGTTTAAGTGTACTATAAAAATCATGTAACAAGATATATATAAGAGAAAGTTTAAAATATTTATGTAACATAAAAATACTTTTGAAGAAGATAGTATCGAGATGAGTAGTAACGCGTGTCATGTGCAGTATAAAACTAAAATATTTTATTAAACATTCTGCTGCGAATCTATCAATTTTGAGTAAAAATGAAATGGGAAGTAAATTCCTATTACACGTGTAAGGGTTAACAGCATTCTGATATATTTTTTAGAAATTCTATATTCTAGGTTTATTTATTAATAAATAAATGTCATAGCAATAAAAGGTAAGGTTTCAGATAAATACAACATTTTTTTTTAAATATGTAATTGAATACATTTAATAAAATATTATTAAAAATATTATTAAACAAAAATGTTGCACATACTTTATTAAAGCTTCAATCTTAACGAATAAGGTGCTTTACAGGAAGCAATGCACTGAAAAAATGTTGAAAATATGTGTATAGCATCTCATAACTTAGTCATTTACGCTGTTTTATTCCCACGAGCTCTTAAAATATTACCCAGAAAACACTTATGGCTGTTTTTAAATAAGAAATTTTTTTTAATTAGAATTTTTCATTCGAGATAAAATTTGATAGAGAGAAAAAAATTAACTGCTTAAAAAATGAAAATAAAATGTAATCAAAATATTACATAAAAATCCTCCAAGAGCATGTTTCAAAATAAATTTTCTGTCATAAATGTTATGCTTTTTGTTTAATTTCATAAAAAAATATAGTTAGGAAAAAAGGTAAATTTACAAACTACATGAAAAAAAAAATGTTTAAAATACAGAAATGTAATTCAAAATATTTTAAATTTAATCATTCAATTTAATCTTTATGTTTTTATATTTATATTTCAACTTTAAATATATTTTAAAATGAGAGAGAATATCATATGAGTTCAGTTTTCTTTGTATTATTTGAACAAGGGTGATTAAATGAAAAGGTACGAAACGGCACAGTGGGTACAAAAGTAGATTTTATTCAAAATATTCACCATAGGCCTGAGCTCAACGATCCCAATTATGAAAAGGCCGCAGGATTCCTAGGAATTCCTCGGTGACGAGACCCAGTCCTTCACAGCGTCCTTGAATACGTCGTCCGAGTTGAAGCGCTCCCCTTTCAGGTGTTTCTTCAGTGAACCAAACACATGGAAATCGCAGGGCGACATGTCCGGACGGTTGGACGGATAGTCCAACGTCTCCCGCTTGAACTTGACCAGTTCCATGTCCCGGCCTGAACGAAAACGGTCACTCCATTTTCTGAAAGACTTGTCAGAGACACATTTCTCCCCGTAAACTGTCACCATCCGGCAATGAATAGCTGTCGGTTTCTCACCTTCCGCTGTCAGAAATCGGTTAACACCTCACTGCTCCTCAATCGTCGAATTTTGCGACGCGAACGCCATCCTGTCTTCATACGGACTGCCGCATCCTTTGGACGCCGCTTTTGATAGGAGTCCATACTCTCTACTGCGCATACGGGGGTCCGTGCATGCTCCGATCTCAGTCAGAGACTAATTGCATCCCAAGATGTCTCGCTACGTTCTCCATGGGCGGTATATGCAAATATTTAACTGTTACGTTTTTACGTCGTTTCGTACCTTTTCATTTAATCACCCCTTGTATACAGGGTGAGTCATAAATATCGAAACAATAGGCTATCTCCTTAAATATTGCTCCTAGACCCATACTTCCAATTGCAAAAATTCATAAAAAAAGATGAAGTTTCAGATAAGGTAAGTTGCAACTCCATGGGGGGTCTATTTGAAAAAATACGAAAATTAAATTTTTATACGGCCCCCGTAGGACGAAATTCCCAATTAGGAAATTATTCCTTATCCATTCCTAAAATGAACAAAAAAAAATTTCATCTAAATATCTAAAAATCTGACAGAGATATTAAAATCTGAATTTCTCCAAAATTCGTGACTTACACCACTTTACCATGCCTAGAAACAAAGCATTTCTCGCTATTTTTCAAAACAAGTAAGGGGTCATCCATATATTGTCCATTTTTAAATATCGATTTAAGACAGTGCCTCTCATTTGGACATAACAAAGTAGTGTATTGAATTAAATCTAAACTTTTTTCAAAATATGTTGGTAGTCTGCACTTGAAGTCTGCATGGCTCGAAATATCTTGATCCGGTCCCAAACCGACCCATAGGGGGAAAAAATTCGGCCCGGCCTGAAAAAATGTTAAAATCATAACCCGGACCGGTCTGGAAAATAGTTTAAATCACAGCCCGGTTCTGCCGCAAATTTCTACATAGCTTTTTACTTCGGTGTAGGAAAAAAATGGTTTTGTATGGAAGATTTCTAACCAAAAATTTCTTTTATAGCTTTTAGTTTTTTATATTTATACTTTTTATTATTAAAGAAGTGCAAAAGGCTATAATATTTATATTTTATCAATGAATCTCTATTTATGTATAAATGTATCACTTATATCTTAACATCGTTAATCTCCAACGCATCCCATGCGTTGGAGACTTTGAAAAATGTTATACAGTAAAACCTTTTAAGACGGAATCACACAGAAAAGAAAAAAAATACGTTATAGAAGGATACCCTCCCTAGAAGGTGTAATTAGAGTTTAATCTTTTCCTCGGGTATCATTGTATTTGTTTTTCATGGATCAACATATTTTCAGTTTAAGACAGAATTCCGTCATAGGCAGACTTTTTTTCACTGGTTTTATTGTATTTAATTTTTCAGCCTTTCAATATACTATTCTTTAAAAAAATGAATTTTATTTATTTATTTATTTATTTGTTTTGTAAAAAGAAAGATTTTAAAATCTATGTGTTTTTTGAAAAAATTTCAATTGAGCCGAATTTTACTTATTTTAGGCACGTATTAAGTTTAATACGGGTTTTATCGAGACCGGGATTGAAAATTTCGTCCAATGTACACCTAGAAAGAACATAGCAATCTCCTCCTTTATGAAAAGTACGTTAGGTCCGGCCTGGCATGTCTTCAGAAAAAAGGAGCCTCTCGGTCCTGGCCCGGCCTGGGCCCAGAATACAGATTTTTTAACAGCCTCTCCAGGACGATAAAAAGCCTGAAGTTGTGAGAGCGAAATTTATAAAAAAGACAATCTGCATCTTAGAAAAACCATTCTTTTAAATAAATGACAGACATTTAAACAGTACACTTCGTTTTTCTGCATAATGAATTCCCCCCCCCCCCCCATTAATTTTTGTCTTTAAATAATTAATGCTACGAATTTTTAAAGAAAAAAGAACTTGAAACACGTCATTTTTGATTTTTTACATTAGTTTTCTTTCGGCAAATTTGAAAAAATATTTACTGTTGAAAATATGATTTTTTTAAAAGTTATATTACTTTTTCAATAAATATTTTTAATATTTTTAAAATTAATATTAAAAAACAAAACTCTGGAACAAAACTAAAATCAGATTTTCATCTTTAATTAAATGGAAAGAAACTGAAATCCGATAAATAATGTTACGAGTTATTACGATATTTAATTATCCCATTTTTAATTAAACCAGTACTAACCACATGAAATTTTTATAAATTATATGCGAAATGCTAGAATGTGATTTTCTTAGCAAACTATAAGACTAACCATCACAAAAAAATCAAAATTCGAACTCAAAAAATAGATTTTTGCGCGTTTCCTAGAACTGTTAATGTAGCTTTGTTTTTTGAATTGCTCACATTTCAATTTGTGTCTAATCCCTTAAAACCCGATAAATTTTTTAAACGGCTATAACTTAGCGAGTTTTAAAGATAAGAAGATGCAACTTTTTGTGTCTTATTCAGGTCTGAATGAGGAAAATTTTTCTAATTGGAAATTTTATCCTACGGGGGCCGTATAAAAATTTAATTTTTGTATTTTTTCTACTAGACCCCCCACGAAGTCGCAATTTATCTTATCAAAAATTTCACCTTTTTTTATGAATTTTTGCAATTGGAAGTATGGGTCTATGGGCAATATTTAAGTAGATAGCCTATTGTTTCGATATTTATGACTCACCCTGTATATTAGCGTTAAGGGTATAACACATCCGGATCCCTGAAATCTGTAATTAAAATCAACCATTTTATTTTAATGTTCGCTGACTTAATTCTTTAACCTCTTCGCGACGGGACCATTTTACGAAATTTTTAATGTTTTATCGCCGGTTTTTGAAAACGGAAATTTGTGCCTTACTTAATCGAAAAGATGCTCCAATTAAATTAGGCAAATTTTGCAGCAAAATTTTACTGGTGGGGTTAAGCAAGGATTCTTAAGCCTTTTTTGCGGCACGTATATGTGTCGCTCGTCCCAAGGGGTTAAATAAAAGTTTCATAAGATAAAACTTTTTAGAAGGTTTGATAAAAACAAAAGCATTTTGAGTGATGAGCTACATCGAAATATACATATTTTAGCATTTCTTGTATTGAAAATCGTACCACCCAGCAATTAATCGATGGTAGCAAACCACCCATATATCGACTAATTGCTGGGTAGCCTATTAGGAGAAGGGAACTGACATATCCTTAAAACACTAAAGCTTCAACTGTAACCATTTTCGTCGGAGTTCATTACCACCAGTAAATTTAACTGGAAAGTTTTTCTTCATTCAAAAGGCTCATTAGCATAAGATTTCAATAAAAAATAATGGCTAAAACTTATGTTCATTTTAATTAATAATAGTTTACCTCGGCGGTAGTAACGGGTGTCCCAAAAATGACTGATGGATTTTAAAATTCGATAACTTGCAAACGGTGACAGCTATTTAAAAAATTTTTTGCAGGAGGGTTATATATAATGTCAGGAGTTTTTATACCGTAATTTTTTATTTCAGTTCGCATCTCAAACAATAGGTGGCGCTGACGGCGATTGAAGGCCAGGTGATCAGTGCTGAGTGAAGCTTCGACCTGGCCTTCAATCGCCGTCAGCGCCACCTATTGTTTGAGATGCGAACTGAAATAAAAAATTACGGTAAGAAAATTCCTGACATTATACATAAACCTCCTGCAAAAATCTTTTAAATAGCTGTCACCGTTTGCAAGTTATTGAATTTTAAAATCCATCAGTCATTTTTGGGACACCCGGTAGTTCCGCCAGATTGTGACAACCAAGACAACCTCCTATTTATGTCAGTAAAAAGATTATAATGCTTGTACAAACTGTCACCAGTTAATATATACATATATATATATTACACCGTGTTTGCGAGTGAAATTTCCCCATCAATAAGATGCTCAAATCAGACGAAATTTTCTATTCAAAATTAACTTTGGAAGTTCTCCACAAGGTAGTAATCGGGAATTGCTAATACGATTAAAAGAAACAGCCTTCATCTTGTGACAACCTGTTCAGTTACTTCAATCGCAACTGATTGTCAATGCATTCTATATTTCCTCTTCTTTATACATAACTCCTTTATCAAACCAGAAAAATGCGACTCATTCCTTTCTTTCTAACCGATGACCAGGCCCCTACCTGCCGAGTAACACCTCAGCTTAACGGGCTAGATACCTAGTTGCTTCTCGTTTGAGCATACTTTATTTTGTCGGTTGCTTAATGTTACATCCTGTTGTTTGCAATGAAAATGGCTACTCAAGTTGGTCTCGTAATTTAGAACCTTGATCAGATGACAAGACCTTCACCTTGCAAGGCACCTCCAGAGGTATAATTCACAAGTAACATGGAGGAATTTGCATCCACGACTCATTCCTCAGAGATTCACTGAATTATAGACCATGGATGCAATCATTTTGCTCAATGACAATATAAAACATACAAAACTAAAAACATTTTACTGATTTTTGCAGTCATTTCACAATTTGAAAAGCAATGTTTTAAATATAACATTTATGAATGTTTCAAGTTAACCATTTTAAGCGTCGCGTCCGAGACATTCACAGGCTGCAAGCTTCACGAGTTTTATTCAGAATTGTTTGATTCCCACCAGTTTTATAAAATAGTGTAGTTGGTTTTATTCTGGTACCATTTTACTTGTCATTAAATGATTATTTTTTTTTTCAAAAAAGTGGTGGCAATAATGAATTTTGAATTTTTAAATCGTAATTTAATGTGACCATTAGGTGGTTAAAATATAAACCAAGGAGCTAGCTAATTGAATATACAGTGATCCGAATGAATTCCATGCATTAAAACTTTCTTAAATGATGGTGATTACTAATTGTAATATTGATAGAACTCTTATATTTGGACTGTTTTAATTTTTTATTCATAACCGTAAGTGAATCTACTGTTATTCCTAAAATATATATTCTTTCAACTGGCATACTGAGTGAATTAGATTTAATTAAAGAAAATGGGGTAAAATAATTAACTGAGAATATATTTTAAAATAGCATTTTTAGTTCTAATTTGCATGAAATAGTTCTTGAGATTCTGTGAGTAAAATTCATTTGCGTATTCTATGTCATTATTTTATCAAATAATAATCACTTAATAATTTTCTTGCAAATTAAGTTTGAGTAAAAAAATGGGCTGTTTTTATAACTATTTTATCCCACCTGATCCTATTAGTAAAATGAGACAAAATCTATTACTTCATAATTATTTTTTTAACGCAACGCTACACCATTCTTTTAAAAACGCAAACACATCATTCTGACAGGCTATTTTATAAATAAAAGAATATTTACAATGGGAGTTTATATGAAGCTTACCGACTTATGGACTTTTGATCTTAACCTACTGCAAACTAAATTCTCTTTGTCTTTTTAAAATCATGCAGAAAAATGTAGAATGTTTTATAAATCCATTTCAGATTCATTTTAACCCTTTAACGATCATAGCATTTTCATTGCTAAGATGGCGAAATAAATGAATGACACCGGTAATTAAGAACAAATATATTTCTAAATAAGAAAACGTGATTTTTCACATACAAAATAAAAGGGATATTTTTAGATAAAAATACCGGTATCAGTGTTGCGTATCGGAATTAAAATTTTGTGGTTTCGTGGTGAAACCAATGAACGTTAAAGGGTTAATTTGAGCGTACTATATGTCTACACATCTTTCTCGAATGTACCTATTGCATCTTTCCTACAGTCCAATTACGTTAGCTTTATGTGATTAAGGTTATCTGTTTTTTACAACTTGGGATTTTTTTTCCTTTAGTAGTTTAACGTTACAAGACAAATTTGTACACATAAATATATTTCTCTTGTCATTTGGACGAAATGTTTTCACGCAAATGTAATCTAAACACATATATTTTTTTTTTGCAAATTAAGTTTGCGTGAAAAATGGGCTCTTTTTGCAATTATTTTAACCCATCTGATCCTATTAGTAAAATAAGGCCCATTACTTCATAATTATTTTTATAATGCAACGCTACATCATTCTTTTAAATATGCAAGCACATCATTCTGACAGGCTGTTTTCTAAATAAAACAATATTTGCAGCGGGAGTTTATGAGAATCTTATCGATCTATGAAGTTTAGTTCTTAACCTATTGCAAAGTAGCTTTACTTTGTCCTTTTCAAATCATTCAGAATAACATAGAATGTTTTATAAATCTATTCCTGATCCATTTAATTTGAATGTGGGAAGCGTATTACTATCCCACACGTCTTTCTCAAATGCACCTGCTTTAGCGCATTTCTCCTAAAACCCAATTACACGAGTTTTATGTGATTAAGGTTACCAGTTCGTATAACTCGGAATTCTTTTAATTTTTTTTTTAATTTTAGTAGCCGAACGTTGCGAGACAAATTTGAATACATAAATATATTTCTCTGGTGATTTGTAAGAAATGTTTTTATGCAAATGTGATCAAAACACATGTAAGCGACAGAGGAACGTATTACTTGATTCTTTCAGATGTAAGTATTAAATGTATCGTTTTAGAACAAAAGAGCTGCGATTATTGAAAAGTGAGACTTCTGTATCGTGGAAAAAATTGAAGGTAGACTATTCATGTAAAATAATAGTAATAATAAAAAAAAAGTAACCGTTGTACCATTTTCTCGATACGACTTATTTGCTAAGCTTGAATTTAATCAAAAGTATGGAAGTTTACTTATAAGTCAATATATTTTTCACGTATTGTAGAAAGTGATGCCATAGCATTGTATGCAATGAAATTGGTTGTATGAAAATAAGTCTTATAAAATTACCTTATAATTTCGTCCGTTTTGTACTCTGTGTTATAAGATGTAACTACAATATATTAGACCAGGGGTGTAAAAATCTATGTGCCAGCAAGCAATCACTCTCACCAGAAAATTTTATTCATTATTTTTTATCATTATTCTTCATTTATTTAGTCTACAATTTTTGTAAGTATGCTAATAAAATTTCAGCAAAGAAAACTAATAAAATTTAGTGAGGAGAGACTACCCGCTGTTACCTAAATTTTTACACGCCCTGTGGCAAACGTATATTAATAAATAAAAATTATAATACGTAATTATAGATGCATAGCTGCCAACTTTCAACTAATCTTCCGTAATGCCTGGTTTAGTTTGATCCAGGTTAACACCATTTCAAACCAGAAAATAAATTTCATGAATCTTTACTTATTTAATTTCAAGATTGTTAGTGGAACACACTCAATTTCATTTCTTTGAAAAATTTCTGGTTCGAAACTCATTAAACCAGGGTCAAATTAACGCACGTATTACGGATAATCTATGTCAGGTTGGCACCTATATACATGTGATGTGTTAAGAATGACACATTTATCATGAAATCCATTTAAAAACAGAAATGTATTTCTTAATCTTCACACTGTAAAAAAAAGTTAATTAACACTAGAACCGCCATTAGGGGTCAAAATGACCCCTGCAAGATTGATAGTAGTCGATTCCAACCAGAATTTTCTTCATATGATATATTAAATGTATGTAGCAGAAAAATAGGTTAATTAAATAAGATAAATTGTTTAAAATTAAAATTCTGGTGAGAAACACATTTTATAAAACTTGAGTAAAATACCCGGCGGTTCTAGTGTTAAGTGTTATTATTAATCTCTGATTTATCCATATGGAGAATGAAATGAAACGAAAAAACAGTATGAACGACAACGGAATATAGAATATGGAAAAGAGTAAGAATAATTTATGTGCGAAACAGAAAGTCGACAAGATGACTTGTAAACAGCTATGAATCTTAACACCTTTAAGACAAAAGTCTTCACACTCTAGAATAAAACAAACGTTGAAACCGGAAGACTCTAATCCAGGGATGGCCAATACACGGCACGGCAGAGTTTTAACAGTAGCACGTGAAGATATATAGAAAAATTTAAGAAATTAAAAAAAAATAATAGGCAGAATCCAGATAGAAATGTTTCTTGTTAACTGACAAAAGTTAACATCGCCATAAACTTAAACGTTGTCTATATTAATCTAATAAACGCCTAAAATAATCTTTTTTTTCTTTTAAATTTTTATTTAAACTGAGGTTTAACAAATTGTTGAAATGATATATACGCATATAAAAATAACCGGAAGAAGAAGGAATAGAAGAAGAAGACCGAGAAAACATTGGAGCGATAACCTGAGACAGAATATGTAAAATTACGGACTGAGTGAGGCAGCGGAGGAGGGTAGAAGAGGCGAAAAAAATACATATGGCTTTTGGTTGAGGAAAATCCTGAAGAAGAAGAAAATATTTAGCATAAAATATTAATTATAGAGGTAAATAAAAATGAAAAAAGAGTATTTATTAATCTTAACTCCGTAGAAAAAATCCCACAAAATGTATTTGACAAAAATATTATTTTTATTAAAAAAATTATTTTTTATTACTTATTGTATGTTTCGTATGTTATTGTATGTTTATTATTTATTGTATGTTTCGTTTGACTTCCATAACCAATAAGGGATTGAGAAAAAAGAAATACATCTTTTTAAGCATATAAATAAACATGAACGTTTCAAAATAAAACAGATAATTGATGATAAGATATTTCTGTTAAAATATAAAAATAATAAAAATAGAAACTAAACAAATCTGCTTCAATAAGTAATACTTCATAAAATAGTAAAACGGATTTGTATTTTTTGCTTAACCTACTTAAAAGTATTTTCCCTTTGTCTTATTATACCATTTAAAAAAATCGCATATCGTGTATAAATCCTTGGGATATTGCAGATCAGTTTTGATCTGTGTGGGAGGTCTATTTCCACCTACACATTTTTCCACTAATGTGGGAAGCATATTTCTCCTTTAGTTCAATAATTTTACTATTTATTGATTGAGGTTTTCAGGTTAACCCTTTAACGTTCATTGGTTTCGCCACGAAACCATAAAATTTTAATTCCGATACGCAACACTGACACCGGTATTTTTATCTAAAAATACCCCTTTTATTATGTATGTGAAAAATCACGTTTTCTTATTTAGAAATATATTTGTTCTTAATTACCGGTGTCATTTATTTATTTGGACATCTTAGCAATGAAAATGCTGTGATCGTTAAAGGGTTAAATTGTAAATTTCCTTTGTATTTTTTTTACTACTGCATGCAAAGTGTAAGAGACCCTTAACTTTATATAACTTTAGTTTTGCCAGTTTTAGTTTGTTTTAACTATAATTTTGTCACATCGATATTTATATGCACCTATATTGAAATTTAACTGTTACAAATTACGATTTAAAACGAAATTCAAAAGGTAAATTAACTAAAATTGTTTCAAACTCAAAATTAAGTCCATACGAACATTATCAATTCTGTTTTGATGCTACGGAAACAACTTCTTAAATATCGTATGTATGAAAATATTTTATTCAGTGATAAATTAAATAACTGCAGCTACAATATAATTTACCTTTCATAATTTTGGCAATCTGCCTTCTATTTCACTTCAAACTTCAAATGATTTTAATAGGATGATTGTAAAAATACTGGTTTCATTGGTTTATTGTATGGTAATATCTGAATTACTTTGGTTATATTTATAAAAGTATATATATATATATTTGTTTGTATGTATTTTTGTATTAAACTCTCTCATAAGAGAATTTGTATTTTTTGCTTAACCTATTTAAAAGTATATACTCTTTGTCTTCTTATATCATTTAAAAAAGTCGCGTAACGTTTATAAATACTTGGCTTATTTCAGTTCAGTTTTGATATGAGTGGGAAGTGTATTTCCACCTACACATTTTCCCCTGATGTGGGAAGCATATTTCTTATTCAGTTCAATTACATTACTGTTTATTGATTGAGGTTTACAAGTTAAACTGTAAATTTCCTTTGTATTTTTTTTCTACTGAACGCATAATGTAAAAGACCCTTAATTTTAAATAACTTTAGTTTAGTCAGTTTTAGTTTGTTTTAACTATAATTTTGCCATATCGATATTTATATGCATCTATATTGTAATTTAACTGTGTAAATTCAAAATGTAAATTAACTGAAATTGTTTCAAGCTCAAATAAAATTAACTCCTATTGAGCATTATCGTTTCAGTTTTGTTGCGATGAAAACAACTTCTTAAATTTTAAAATGTGTAACTGCAGCATTCTACATCTGCTTCTGTTTTTGAATACGCTTAAATATAAGTAAATACATTTTTCAGTGATAAATTAAATAACTGCAGCACCGAGCAATATATATATATATATGTATATAATACAATATATATATATGCATAATTGTATGTATATATTTATATATTAAATTCTCTCATTGTTTAAGTTCATTAAATACCACTTACAGGAATTCTAAAAATTCATTAACAAACAATTTTCAGTTAAATTAAAATCGTTTGCTTTCGGTGAGGAAACGTGTTCACGCCAAATATTCTAAGGTATTTTATTTTTTTACAGACTTCCATAACAGAGAGGGAAAATATACATTTTGAAATATGAACATTTTAAAATGAAACAGATAACTAATAATAAAATATTTGTATTAAGATATGAAAATAATTAAAATAAAAATACACAAATCTGCTTCAAAAAGTAATATTTCATAGAATATTAAAACGAATATGTATATTTAGCTTAACCTACTCAATAGTATTTTCTCTTTTCATAGCTGCCAACGCTTCTGTTTTTTTGAAATTTTATAGAAATTTTTGCCTTATTTAATCAGCAGATAATGAAATTTATTATAAAATTTTTCCGGGCCAAAAAAGCGACAGACATTAGCAGGTATGTCTTTGTCTTCTTATACTATTTTTAAAAGATTGCATATCGTTTATAAATCTTTGCGATATTTCAGGTCAATTTAGATCTGTGTGAGAAATGTCAGGGGTATGCGACAGGTGCGACCGCATAGGGCCTTGCTCCTAGAGAGGCCTCGCACTTGGACACAAAATATTTTTTCTTTGATAAAAAGAGAAGGCATGATTGCAAATCTTTAGTATAAATTGATGATTTTAGTTAAGAAAAGATAGTGTTTTTGATATAAAAAAAAATAGCCTATGTTGGGAGAGGGACTTTCATCATCAATTTGCCACCATTACTTTTTAAATTGATTCAGTAGTTTCAGAAATTACTCCTACAAACACACAAACAAACGTTACTTCTTTATAATAACTAGAAGATCGAACCCCGGCTCTAAGAGAAACAGTATATAGGTAAAAACCTTTCTTTTTATTAATAATAAACATCAGATTGTATTAAAAATCTGAAAGGAAAAAGCCTCGCAAAATCCTTGCACCGCGCCTCGCTTTAAGTAGTTCTCCATAAGGACGGCTCTGGGAAGTGTATTTCCACCTATTAATACACATTTTCTCCCTAATGCAGGAAGTATATTTCTTTCTTCTTCATTGCAATTATTTTATCGTTTAATTATTTTCATTTCATTATTATTATTATTATTATTATTATTATTATTATTATTATTATTGATTGATGTTTTTAGGTTAAACAGTAAATCTCTTTTATATTTTTTACTACTGAACGCATAATGTAAGGGGGAATTTTCAGTTGCATAAATAAAATTATGCATGTAACAATATAATGTTAATTTAAATGTTAAAGTTAATGCTGTTTTGCTTTATCCTATTTTTTCTGTAAAACATTGTCAAGTAACGTTAACTCTTTCCGGCACGGATTAAATTATGTTTGAAATAATTAAAAAAATTATTTGAAAGTATGAACTTATTTATTTTCAGGTATATTATAAAAGAAAAATTTTAATTAAATATTCTTGGTTCCCATAAAATCATGAATTTTATTATAATTTTTAACCCCTTGCGACAATTTCTTCCTACTCCTCACCTGTTTTTAAAAACAGAAATTTGTGCCTTATTAAATCGAAAAAAAAAAAATGCTCCGATTAAATAAGGCAAATTTTACAGTAAAATTTTATTGGTGGTGATAAACAAAGATTCTTAAGCCTTTTTTCGGCACGTGTACATGTCGCCTCGCTCGTCCCCAAGGGGTTAACTTCTGAATTATATTCTAGTACGGATTCGCATCAATCATAGTTTCAAATGTTTTCTTTTTTTTTTCTTTTTTTTTGTTTAATTTTTTTTATTAATTTGACTGTTCAATTAACAAAATGAAATATTTGATAAAAATAAACACAGTTTTGTTCTTAATTAAATTTCGTATACGAATCACCATGTATTACATTTTATTATCACAGTATTTCCAATAAAGTTAACAGAATATCAAATACAGTCGAGCCTCTATATAACGAAATCCATCGTTCCAGTAAAAAATTCGTTATATAGAGAAATTCGATGTATAGAGTATGATGTTAAAAATAGTATTTAATGTGTAAATTTTGAACAAATATTATTTTTGATCTTTTTAATTAAGAATTTGAAATGTTTAAAAGTATATATTAACCTAACATTTTATTTCTTACTTATTTAAGCAGTTTCAAAAAAGAGAAAAGACATTTATTTGAAAGCTTAATGAAAATCAAATGAGGAAGACTTACATAAATTTCAGAGGAAGAAATCTGTAATTTTTTGTTGTTTTGATTTTAAAATTACAATTGTTACGCTCTCAAAAAAAAAATTCTCAAATTTTAGCAAGGAATGAAAAATTGTAGTTGATATTTTCCTCCATTTGAAGGTCTCTCTTATGTGCTCTCATTGATTCCTCTCTTATATGTGTAACAATTCAATTGACTGTGTTTTGAGAAGGATGTTGAAAGGTGTGTGGAGGTGGGATGAACTTGTTAGATTTAAAGAATAAGGAGAGAAGTAATATTTATAAAAAAAAAAAAAAACCTCTCCACTGAACGATAAATCAAAAATAAGTGATGGAAAATTGATTCCATACGATTTCGAAGCTTTTTTAAAACTGAATAAATTAATTCAAGATGGATTAAGAAAAAAAAAACCAAAGTTTTTTATCTATAAAATTTTCTTTAATACCTGTATTAACAACTTTATATCCGCATATTTATCAATTATAACAGGTATTATCGTAAGTTCAAAATGGGGAGTTTTCTACGTCCAACTACTAAAAAATTCAAAATTGTTTTTCAAAAAATAGCATATAAATATATACACATATAAGCACATAATTGGCATCACAATAAGCACAAAATCCGCATAATTGGTAAATATGCGGATATAAAGATGAATAAATTAAGATCAATTTATGAAAAAATTCGTTATATGGAGATAGATATTTCGCTATATGGAGTCTGTTTTTAATGTAATCATGCGAAAAGGGGACCGTTCTTACTAAAAATTCGTTATATGGAGAAATTCGATGTATGGAGTTTCGTTATATAGAGGTTCGACTGTAATTCTACTGATGCGTTCGTGTCGAACCGAAATGCGAAATCCACGGGTAAAAATAAAACATGATCCAATGTTTTATTTTAAGCATAAATATTGATTTATTTGCATTGATTCAAAAATTTTTTATATGTCGAAAATTCCTTTTTCCATTTTGAAAAAAATGTGGATCTTTTCTGGATTACTTGTCCATAAAGTACCACATGACACAAAAAGAATAAAAAAATATCTTGAATATATTTTACTTTTCTTCTAGTTATTGTTTTCTTTCAGGAATCTTTTTTAAAATAAATTTATTTTTAAGACGATGGAATGTTTTATTTTATTAATAAATATTGATTTTTTCTCTTAATATATATATATAAGACCATTAATAGTAAACAAATATATATATATATATTAGGTTGGGAAAAAAGTAAGTTCGCTTTTTTTCGTGTTTTTCAAAGTGAATTTATTTATATAAATTTAAAAAAAAACTAATCAAAATTTATGTGCTATTTTGTTCGATGACCTTTTGCCATTTTTCTGGTAAAACAATAATTCCGCCACTGTAGAATTTCTGAGAGTTCTGGGCAAAAAACTGAACAAGGTGATTTTCACAAGCCTTTTTTGAAGTCAGCTTAACACCTTCAAGAGAGTACCGCATAGGGCGGAACAAATGGTAATCCGTCGGATCCAGGTCCGGAATATACAGTGGGTTCATCAAAACTTCCCAACAAAGCTCTTTCAGTTTTTGCCGAGTGACTAAAGATGCGTGTGGTTTAGCGTTGTCGTGATGGAAGACAGCGAATTTCCTTTCTATCAATTTTGACCGGGTTTCTTAATTGACTGCTTCAATCGCATTAGTTGTTTACAGAAGATAGTTGAATTGATGGTTTGGCCAGGTTTGAGCAGCTCATGGTGGAAAATTCCTTTCCAATCCCACCAAACACTCAGAATCACTTTCGTAGGCATCAATCCGGGCTTTGCCACCGTTTGTGAAGCTTCGATCACGATCTTTTTAGCACATTGTTGTTATACGTGATTCCCTTTTCATCACCCGTAATGATTTGTTTCAAAAATGGCTGGATTTCATACCGTTTTAGTCAGAGCCTGATTACTAACGGGGCACTCTCTCACCAGAAAAAATTTATAGAAATTTTCGTCTTCTTTAAACGCCCTTTTCATACAAGATTACTGTCATGAATAAGGAAAAATTCTTTATTTCTTTTTCCTGGTGGGAGAGTGCCCCGTTAGTAATCAGGCCCTGGTTTTAGTAGCAATTCACAAATGAAAACTCTCTCCACTAAATTTTTCACTGTAAGTTTATGGGGAGCCCAAGTATGGAGTTTCTTTTGGTATCCAGTTTTATGTTAATGGTTCAAAAGTGGGTTATGGTTGACGTTTAGTTCCGTAGTAATGTCGTGGGAAGAAATATGTCAGTCTACCTGGATTGTTTTTAAAATTTCATCGAATTGTTCAAGGATTAGCCGGCCAGGGAAAGGTTCATATTTAACATCGAAATTTTCGGAAGGAAAACGAGCAAACCGATTCTGACTTCGGCGTTTACTTAAGCACTGATCACCATAAATGCCACACAAGTTTCGATGAGCCTGCGCCAATTTTTCCCTTTTTGGAAGTAAAAAACTAAAATGTGACGAAAATGATCTTCTGAAATCTCTATTTTAAAAACGCAATAACTTTTGACTGGTTAAACAGATGACGCTACCTTTATATCTAGAATTTTCTAGAGACTGTTACCTTTCAAACGCTGTCTAGTATGACTTAATTGAGTAAGTATTACTCGAGATATGCGACTTTAGAGCTATCTATTGGGAAAAAACGAATTTACTTTTTCCCCAACCCAATATATATCCGCTTTGAAAAACTTGGATAATTTCTGAATTACTTGATCATAACGCATCGGATGGAAAAAGAAAAAAAGTTCTTAAATATATTTTTTTGTTTTCTCCGATTATTATTATTATTTTTTTATTTCTATGCTTCACAAGGAAAAAAAACCATGAAAACTTATTAAAATTACATGCACGGGATTTAAGACAAAAATATCCATGAGAGAAAAAAAAGAGTTAAGATAAGCTGGGGTAACTGGATGCACTAGATAATTGGGCCCTAGGCTAATTTATAAAAATCCGTAGATGACTTAAGGCTACAGTGGACTTTCAAAATCGCAAAAAAGCATCAAATTGTCGAATTTTCATTTTTAGCATAATAACATTATATGAACTCCCTGCTATTAAATACAAAAAGAATTTTTCAAGTTCGACTATTTTTACGGGAGTTAGAAGCATTTTTGTCCAATCAGCTGATTGTGCCACGCCCCTTTATTTACATTTTTGCCGATTCACATCCGTAAAATTTAGCCTAGTTTTTAGTTTTACCATACAAAATGTTATTATTTTGCACTGAAATTATTAATTTTCTGATTTCGCAAAACAATACTTTAACTGTAACTTTTAACTGTTCCTTTAAGCGTTTGTTTATAATGTATTTAGAGGAATTGCGTTTTGTCCCCAATCTTTTTAGCGTAAATTAAAAAATATTAAAAATATTTAATATATTTAACAAAAATTTGTACAATAAAAGGTATTTATACTATGAATATTTCTAGTAAAATCTGAAAAAATTTCATTAGAAAATACAAAATGTTACGTTTGAAAAGATTTTTTAAAATTCAGATACTTCACGTCCTTTGCATGAATTACTGTCGAAGCCACATATTTTATGTGAATTTACCATAAAAACATAAAACACTTAAAAAAAACTCAAACGTAAAACACAACTAGCATAATTAATTAGTGCTAGAAATGATATTATATCCCTTATATATAGCTGAAACCTTGTCAGTAGGAAAAAATTAAGCAATTATAACCACTGCAGTTACTAAAACCTGTTTTTCTCAGAATGAATATTTTCGTCGTTTTCATGATTTCAAAATGTTCCATGCGAAATTCTTTATGCCCGATTTTTCTGATTTTTTGTTTAAAATGCTCTTTATGTATGTGTTAACAAAAGTTACTAGAAATAAATTTTTTAGACGCATGTAATTTTTTTAAATTTCAGTTATATGAAATGTTTAATGATTTTTTAACGGAAAATACAAAAGAATTAAGTTAAAATCATTTTTTTTAAAATGTTTTACAAGTAATATGCTAAAAATTTTTAGTAACATTTGTTAACACATACATAAAGAGCATTTTAAACAAAAAGTCAGAAAAATTCTGCATAAAGAATTTCGCATGGAGCATTTTTAAATATTGCCATTTTTTTGTTAATTAAAAAAAAAGAAAAATCTGTATCTCAAAAACTATTGAATATATTTTTTTAAAAAAATTGTGAAATAAGAGATACATATATTATGATTATTCCCAGAAATATTTTAAAAAATTCATTGAAAATTAAAAAAAATAATTTTGAAAGTCCACTGTAGCCTTAAAGTTTCAGCTATTGTGAACATTTAACACCTGGCCCAAATGAATTGTTTCTCATTCATAGATTTAAGAATCCATGACTTTGATTTCAATTGGAAAGTAATATTTTTGCATAGAAAATTTTGCCTTATATCTAATCTTAAAATTTCACCAAATAAATAATACAAAATATGTATAAAAAATAAAGTGGTGCAAAAACACTAACACATAATTGATATTTTGTCATTAAAAGTTGGCGCTCACGAATAGGGTGTTATCTACTAAGAAATAAAATAAACTTTAACCCTTACCGGTACTAGCAAATTCTGTTTAGTAAAATGAGAAATTGTTGACTGTCACCGGAATTTACAAATAACATTTTTAGACATTAAGAATCCCATAATTTAACACTCGAACGCCCTATTACTCGAGTTTCATAATAATATTTCTCACCAGAATTTTTATTCAAAATTATTTAATTGATTTACTTAATGTAAATCTACGTAGATTAAATTTAAATCATTTCAAGAAAATTTTTCTGGTTCGAATTGAAATTTAATCACATAGTTGAAGTCGATTCGACTCCATTCGGGCGTTCTACTGTTAGGCTTTCATTGTCAGAGCAAAATTTCACTAAAATATTTTTCGTGTTACCGGTAACATAATCATTTAACATAATCATTTAATATAATAAATCAGTCAAAAGTAATGTAAAATAATTTTTTAACTAATTAAAGGAGATTTATTGCTATAATAATCATTTTCCTTATCATTAAGTAAGATTTATTTATGCAGAGCAGCCAACTTCTACGCCTATTTAAATCTTATAAACATGTTTCGAACCACAAAAATATTTTAATAAAATGTATACCAAATATATTCAATGTTATGCATTACAGAACATATTCTTAATTATTTACTAAACTTTCTGTTCCTAAAGTGTTTATTTGACTATAAATAGGCGTAGTAGTTGGCAGCCACGTTTATGTTGTAATCATTTCCTAAAACATTAAGTGTGATATATTACTTTTTATGTTTATAATGTAATTCTAAATGTCGACGGATGGACGCCTTTGTATATACTTTGCGAAAATTTGTGACGTCATGATATATTTGTGGAAAATGTTATTGAATAATAATATTAGATGTTGACTAAAATGTTGAAAGAGTAGTAAGTATTTTTCTTTTCCGTTTCCTTCGTTTTATTGTATGTTAAAAGAACGTAGTTATGCTGTGATACTACAAATGGTAGTTTTTTTTAGATTGTTATATATTAACAGATAGTTTGATTAAGTTAGAAAGAAACAACAATCGGTGCCATTTGTATGTTTGGAATTAAAATTAGGTATCCCGGACTGAGCGCAGTGTGCGGAAAGGGTTAAATAAAAGTACGAATTCAACCCACATTATGAATGAGGGCGATGTTTAAAAACATGTTATTATTTTCCCTTTTTATTATCAAAATGACATTTTTGATAAAAATAATTGGGTACTACTAGGTTATCCCGTCGACCAAAAATTATCGCCAAACTATAACAGGGTTCGCACAGTTCTACCACTAAATTTTAAGAATATTTTCGAACTGTTTCATTGGAGGCTATTTCCATGAGTACTTGTAGTGTAAGTCACAGGCTACGATTTTTGGCTACCAGTATTTTAGTACGAAAAAAATGTGATTTATTTTATCGGCACATTCTCATTAATTGAATAAGGCCAAGCAGACTTTTCGAAAATAACGGTGGCAAACAAGCATAGCAATTATAAGGTAATGTGACTTACACTACAAAACCCATGGAACTAGCCTGGAGAAAAATATCGTAAAATCTGCGAATGAAGGTGGGGATTACGAAAGCTGTGGTTTAAAAATTTAAATGTAAATTTTCTTATTTTTAATAGTGGTGCCAGAGTCCTTGGAAATTCCAGAGAGTGTGCGAGCCTTGTATAAGATTAAATGCTAATAATGGATGATCGTGAATGTCTTATTCAATGACATTAAATACTATTCACGTGTTTAAAATGTCATTAAGTGATTTTTATTTCGACTTTTTATGAATATTTTTATTAATATTCTACTAATTATTTTTTTTTTCGTTATTTAAACTAAGAATTAGGCCAATATGTATAATTTGGCTATTAGTTTGGCGATTTGTATAATTTGGCGAAATTGGTCGACGGGATAACAGAGTAGTACCAATAAATGCTACACGTCGATTCCTCATTAACCACTTCCCTGATTTGCCCGTACATCATACGGACAAATTAATTTTGCCAACAATGATACGGGCTTCCATAATCCAATCGTGATGTATTTATTCTCACCAGTAAATTTTTATTGTAAACTTTGTATTATTTAATCCGATCATTTTTCTAATTCAATTAGGCAAAAATTTCTGTTTTGAAAACCCGGTGATAGGAGATTAGAAGTTCTGTAAAAAAAACATGAAATAATATGCATTACTTGAAAAAAAAAAAAAAAAAAAAAAAAAAAATCAAAACTATTGATTAGTTAAATGGTTAAATTCGGTATAGGAAAAATAATGTTTGATTTCTTTATCACTTTATTGTGACTATCTTCATTATCATATAAGTTATAAGCAGCTGAAATTGCGGAATTCCAAACTGCACTAATATGAAATTGTACATCGAAGTGTGAAATCCACATTTTAAAGGCTATTTCCATGAGTACTTGTAGTGTAAGTCACAGGCTACGATTTTTGGCTACCAGTATTTTAGTACGAAAAAAATGTGATTTATTTTATCGGCACATTCTCATTAATTGAATAAGGCCAAGCAGACTTTTCGAAAATAACGGTGGCAAACAAGCATAGCAATTATAAGGTAATGTGACTTACACTACAAAACCCATGGAACTAGCCTAAAATAAAATACCATCCAATGTTTTCTATATTACGTACGGGCATCCATGATCCAATCGTGATGTATTATTCTCACCAGTAAATTTTTATTGTAAACTTTGTATTACTTAATCCTATCATTTTTCTAATTCAATTAGGCAAAAATTTCTGTTTTGAAAAACCGGTGATAGAAGATTAAAAGTTCTGTAAAAAAAAAAAAAAAAAAAAAAAAAAAAAAAAAAAACATGAAATAATATGCATTACTTGAAATATTTGTATTGAACTATAAAGAATGATTTTATTTCCACAGATTTAGACTTAAACTTTTTTTTTTATATAGAAAATCTTTTTTCCGTTTTGAAAAATCTTTTTCCGAAATATGATCTTTTCTAAATTGCTTGACCGTATAGCATCACATGACACTATATATAAAAATAAATTCCAGGAAAGAAAGAAAGAAAAAAAAAACTCTCGTCAATATATTTTCCTTTTTTCATCCAATTATTCCTTTCCCCTTTTGTTAGTGCTTCACAAAAGAGGATATTACACGGTATTCGAGATAAAAATACATGGGAGGAAAAAAGTTACAATAGACGCACTGGAAAAAAAGAGCGATTTTATGGAAAGTGTATTGGTAATCTGGTCGCTAGTACAATTTACTGGTTTTTAACAGAAAAATTTCCTTAAATCAAGAAAATTTTCCATTTTTTCGTGATTTTTTTGCGGCATTTGCTGATATTTTCCGTTGAAAAAGTAACTTGTGCTGGTACCAGTACAATTTCTGTATAATGTCTTCTTTTAACTATAAATAATGATTTATTTCCCCAAACTCAGACTTAACCTTTTTTTTTATATATATAAGAAATCTTTTTTCCGTTTTCAAAAATGCCGATCTTTTTTGAATTACTTGACCGTAAAGCATCAAATGACACTAAGAATAAATTCCTGGAAAGAAAGAAAAAACTCCTTTGAATATATTTTCCTTTTTTCATCCAATTATTTCTTTCCCCCTTTTGTTAGTGCTTCGCAAAAGAGGATATTGCACGGGATTCATGATAAAAATACATGGGAGGAAAAAAAAATACATTAGATGGAGTAGGGAGAAGAGTAAAAACTTATTTCGATAGAAGTGAGACTTTTAAGAATATCTTTAAAAAAATAGAAAGGATAAGGTAAACTTGAATAGATATAAATTTAGGTCCTTATTCATCCAGTAACTCGTAATAAAAATCATCATCAGATGTGATCATAGTCATTGAGATTTAATTTAAAAGAACAATATATTTCCTAAAATGATAGAGTGTTATGGATAGAGCCACTCCCTGACCGCCGAGCAAAAGGACAAAATTGTAATGTTGTTTTCTCTGTAATTTAATTTAAACCTTTCCGGCACGGACAAATTGTGTTCGTAAAACAAGAAATTATCGACTGACATCAGAATTTACAAACGACTTTATTAGTAATTAAAAACATCTGTATTCAAGCTTACATTGTAAAAGCAAAATTTTAGTAAATTATTCTTGGTGCCGTTTAACCCTTTAACGATCATAGCATTTTCATTGCTAAGATGTCGAAATAAATGAATGACACCTGTAATTAAGAACAAATATATTTCTAAATAAGAAAACGCGATTTTTCACATGCCAAATAAAAGGGATATTTTTAGTTAAAAATACCGGTGTCAGTGTTGCCTATCGGAATTAAAATTTTGTGGCTTCGTGGCGAAACCAATGAACGTTAAAGGGTTAACTCTTTAACGATCAAAGCATTTTCATTGCTAAGATGCCGAAATAAATGAGTGACACCGGTAATTATGAACTGATATATTTCTAAATAAGAAAACGTGATTTTTCACATACATAATAAAAGGGATATTTTTAGATAAAAATACCGGTGTCAGTGTTGCATATCGTAATTAAAATTTTGTGGTTTCGTGGCGAAACCAATGAACTTTAAAGGGTTAAAAGTTTGGAACTAAAATTAGCTGTGCCCGAAATGGACACACTGTGCCGGAAAGGGTTAAATGTTTAAGATAGAGGGTTCTTCTAAAATGGTATAATTTTTTTGTCACGTAAAAGCCTTGAGAAGCCTTGAGAGGATCAATGATAACTTAATTTTATAAAACTGGATTATATCTTACTATGCTTCAATTGCAGTGAAACCTGCAGCCTAGTGAACGGATATATCAGGTCGCGTCAGTGGGAAGGTAACTCGACAATCCTGCAATAACGATACTTCCGGCAAACATTTTCCTTTTTGTAAAATACAAGGACTCAAATTAGCTTTCATTTAAAATCGAATTCATACCGGAACTTTCTAAAGCAAAGTCTTTATTTTATATAATCACAAACATTTAAATGACCAATTATAAAATACTGTTCTTATATTAAAATATGAATTGGAAATTTCCAATTAAAAACGGAATATTCGTAAAAGATGAAGAGGCATTACAAGTTGTGACGGAAAATATTTCACTTGCGACTTTCACAGACCTAGGAAAGGTTTCTTTTTCTTTTTTTTTCTTTTTCTTTTTTTTTTATAAACATATAATCAAAACATTTACGACCATTATTTCCTTACGAAAATTTTTCTTAGATTTATCTCGGGAAAATCATAGGAACCTACTTTATTGTGAGCTTTTTGCTGCGATTCTTGGTGTAAAATGTCATAAAAATAATTTAAAAATACAGTGAAACCTCCAAATAAGAGATACTCCGGATAAGGGACACCTCTATTTAAGGAACAGAAATTCTGGTCCCAGTCACTTAGTATAGGACGTGTAATGTATTTATCTCTGAATAAGAGGCTCTTGAAAATGAGATTAAAGGGAAAAGCTTTTGCATTTCATATAATGAAGTAATCTGTGATGAAAATGAAAATACAGTTTTTTGTGAACTTATCAAACAGACAGACAGTCATGTTGATACATAGGCATATGACACAATTCACAAGTATTTATTTGCCCGCAATTCTGATTCGACTTCAGTGCGTTTAAGATTATCCCCACTGAAAGCAATGTTGAAAATTGTGAGCAAGATTCTGAAAATGGAAAATAGAAGAAAACTGTGAAATAAAGAATTTTAGAGATATTTTAAGGCTTGTTCTCAAATCCAAAAGGCTAATTTTTATAACATAAGTTTTAATTTATTTTTATTCGGAAATGCCTGAAACTAGAAGGCATTGTTGTTCAGAAACTATGTAATCAAACTGTTTTATTTTTCAGTTTTTTTTCCTTCAAACGCAATAGATTTTTCAGAAAATATTGTTAGCGTGTGCGTTTTGAACCGAATTTCTACTCAAAAGAAGAACAACTATTCAAGAAAGGGTGAAAAACGTTTTTTTTTTCATGTGATAAAAATTGCTTATAACTCAATGGGTAATTTATTCAAAACTTAAAAAAACAGTTCGATTCCAAATTGCTTTCATAGTCAGGCATTCCAGCTTTATACATTTCCGTTAAAAAAATTAATTTTTAAATGTGTTGTTTTCCGCTTGCTGATCTGAGCAGTTGAGAAATCTGTTGACTTGAAATACGTAAAGCAATTGAATACTTTTTTTTTTTTTTTTTTTTTTTTTTTTTTGTAAATTCTGTTGATAATGAAGAACTAAAATTTATAAGTAGGATAAATGAACACTTTAAAAGTTTATATTGAAATATTGAAATTTACAAAACAATCACTTTTGATAGGTTAACTGAAGTAAAATTCTTTAAAATGTTTTTATACTTTTTACATGTACACAGTTTGCATAAAAAATACAAAATAATAAATCTATACATTATTTAATGACTTAGTTATCAATTGAAAATTTTAATTAATTAATTCTCTATTCCTTTTATGTCTGGTTAACATAATTAATACATTTCAAATACATTTAAACTTCACCTTTAATGTTTTGTTATTTTTATATCCTTCTGGACGATTAATTAAAAATAATCATAAAATCTCCGAATAAGGGACACCTCTATTTAAGGGATCAAAGTTCCGGACCCATAGGTGTCCCTTTTTTGGAGGCTTCAGTGTATAACAATGTCCAAAAAAATACTTCGAAATGCGAAACAGTTTTGTAATGCATATGGATATTCTTAATTTTTATCAGATAAAATCGATATAAATCAGTGTTATTAATCATTGATCATTAATTTATATTTACATTAACGCAATATCAAATAGTTTTTTCCTCTGTCTCGTTTTAAAATAAAGTGAATATTTTTACTTAAAAACTGGTGGCAATCAAACAATCTGGATTAATGAAAAATAGCCAACACTTATCGGACGCGACGCTTAAGGAGTATATATTTGAGAATATATACCTAAATTAAATCTTTAGCTTCTTTTTTCCGTATACTTTTTTTGAAGAATTTCTCATTTTTTTAAATTTTTTAAATATTTTTAAAGTATATGCTAAATTTATTATTTTATGTGTAAAAAAACTGACGAGCAGCCTTTTTCCCAATAGTAAGATTTCAGCACGATAAAATTAAGCATATATATTTTAAAAATATTTTGAAACTAAGAAAATAAAATATACTTTAATTCCTTGTAGGGTGGAAGAATAAAATTTATCCCACTTAATTTTGATTGCGAAATGCCACATTGACACCAGAAAATTATAATACAAAATTTAATTATTTTAAGTATTAGATCAACCGGAAAATTTCAGACATATAATGTTATATCAAACCTACTTTTTTAAAAATAAGATTTCTTCATTTGCACCACTTTTTTGAAATAGTAAAATTCCGATTGTTTTTACTTTAACCACTTAACCCTTTAACGGACAAAGCATTTTCATTGCTAAGATGTTGAAATAAATGAATGATACCGGTAATTGCGAACAAATATATTTGTAAATAAGAAAAAGTGATTTTTCCCAAACATAATTAAAAGGATTTTTCTTAATTAAAATTCTGGTGTTGATCTTGCATATCGGAATTAAAATTTTGTTGTTTCGTAGAGAAACCAATGAACGTTAAAAGATTAACTGATCAATATATATATATATATATATAAAATTAAACAATGTAAATGTTTTTATGTTTTTTAGAAAATTTTTAATCTTCTGTCACCAGTTTTTCAAAATAAAAAGTTTTGCCTAATTGAATCAGAAAAATTTTCGGTTTAAAGAATGCAAGATCTATATATTTAAAATACTTGGCTGTTTTTTTAGTCATCAACCCTGAATTTTCTACTCAACCGATTTTGATAATTATTTTTTTAAATGAAAGCTATTTATTTGTAGCTGTGCCTATTTTAGCTATTTTTTAATTTATTTCCATTTTTATATTTTATTTTTAATTTTAAATGCTTTTTACGATATTTCTTCAAAATGGTGGCAACTCAGTTTAGCTTTTCTCTCGATAATAAAAATTTATTTTCCATTATCACTTTCCACTAGTTTACAATAAAATTTTATTGGTGATAATAATAAATTATTACGAATAGAGTGTGGATGCCCATACCACGTACGGGCAAATCATGATAGGCGAAAAACACGTGTCCCGTACGCCGTACGGGCAAAATAGGGAAGTGGTTAGTGTGAAACGTGAAAACTATATGAATTTTACCATTCCAAAAAAATGGTGACAATAAATAAGTATGAATTTTTAAAAAGTAGGCGTAGGTATAACAACATTGTACGACCGAACTGTCCGGTTGACGAAATACGTGAACAGCTTTTATCAATGCTGAAGTGAATTTGTTTTTAAATTCTGGTGCCAACCAATGATTTTATCATTTTACGGATGTAAAAAACTGTTATTGAAAGGGTTAAGAAGAGCACTCAGAAAAATAAGTCATAGATTTCCTGATAAAAAAAGTAAAAAAAAAAAAATGCATTTTACATGCTACAATGCATTGGATGTCCATACATTTAACATAAACAAAGGAATTTAAAATCTCACCGACCCTTAAACCTTGGTACTCAAACAGCCTGCCTGAAGGATTTAACTTCATTATGTTTTTACTAACGCATGATTTCAACAATTTTTTTTAAAAGAAATTTATTTTTTAAGACGACGGAATGCCTTATTTTAACATTTAAATTTGATTTATTCGTATAAATTCAAATTCATTTTTTTTTTATAAATAAAAAAAAATCTTTCTTCCACTTTAAAAAACTTCGATCTTTCCTGAATTACTTGACCGTAATGCATCGACAACAAATTCAGGAAAAACGAAAACTAAAAAAAAAGTTCTTGAATATATATGTTTTAGCTCCAATTATTACTACATTTTTTTATTCCTATGCTAGACAAGAAAAAAAAAAATTAAAGTTCCATGCACGGGATTTAAGATAAAAATATATCCGGGAGAATATATATATATATATATATATATATATATTAGTATGGAAAAAAAGAGTTAAAACTTATTTCAATATACGTGAAACGGTTGCGAATAGCTTATAAAAAGGAATAAAAAACAAAATAAATTTTAGGAATATGGAACTTTTAGGTTTTTATTTAGTAAGTTAAAATTGTATGAGGAACTTTAGAGCAAAATAGGTGTGGCTGTGAAATAGAAGATGCTTTTTATTACAGCATCGAAAATGTATTTCGCATATTTTACTTAACATCAAAGATAGAAAACGTGTTGTATATTTCAAAGCATCGAAGAACTGTGCACGGATATTTTTCTTTAAATTGTTAAAATTTTTAATCTTCAACGAATGGATGTCGTTATATTCGTGACAACGAGTTTTTATTGTCCGAATGTGTTGTTTCTAATACATAGATTTGAAAATTTGATTTTAACTGAACACCAATATATTTTTACAGAAAATTTTGTGTTATAATTTTCGCCTATCAGGATTTAACAATTAACCTTCCTACCCTGAATGGAATCGACCCATTACTATAAATCATTTTATACGATTTGAACCAGAACTTTTTTCATAAAGAAAGTTAAATAAAAGATTCAGAGTAATAGGTCAGTTAAATATATTAACCCTTTGCTCCCCAGTGGTTTAGGTCTTAAACCACCGATCTTTAATTCGTATATTTCAGTTCCCACCAGAAAATTAAAACAACAATATTTGCTTTAATCAATAACAGAACATTCCATATTTAAATAAAACGAAATTAGCCATTGAATTTTTCTGGTGTGAAATGAACTACATAATTTCTAGAACGTGTTCTGGCATGGGAATTAAAGGGTTAAAATGTTTTAAATAACAATTCTGATGTGAAATGTTTTTATCAAGATTGAGTAAAATTTGAACAGGGTAGGAAGGTTAAATATAATCAAAAAATTGGTTTATCAGAAAGTTGGTGCAAAAAACAACAGTAGGCATATAAAAATTAACTATTGCGAATATCGTTCACTAACAAATCTGAAATAAAATCTTTATCCCTAGAAAAACCGGAAATTTTAGTAATATTTCATTAAATATTTATTCGTATAAATTCAATTTTTTTTTCATATATATAAAAAAATCTTTCTTTCACTTTAAAACACTCCGATTTTTCTTGAATTACTTGACCGTAATGCATCGACAACAAATTCGGGAAAAACGAAAACTTAAAAAACGTTCCTGAACATATTTTTCTTTTAGCTCCAGTTATTACTACTTTTTTTTCTATGCTTGACAAGGAAAAAAAATTAAAGTTCTATGCACGGATTTAAGATAAAAATATATCCAGGTGAAAAGAAAAAAAAATATATATACATATATTAGTATGAAAAAAAAAGAGTTAAAACTTATTTCGATATACGTGAAACGGTTGCGAATAACTTATAAAGAAAAATAAAAAATAAAATAGATTTTGGGAATATGGAACTTTTAGGTTTTTATATAGGAATGACAAAATTGTATGAGGAGTTTTAGAGTGAAACATGGTTAGGCTGTGAAATAGAAGATACTTTTTTATAGCATCGAAAATCCATTTCGCACATTTTACTTGACACTAGAGAAAGGAAATGTGATGTATATTTCAAAACATCGAAGATTATGCACGGAAATTTTTAGTTAAGGTGTATTTCAACTGATTAACTAGTTAATCAGTTAGCGATTCAAACTGCTTATTTTCCGATTTATTTTTAAATTCATTATTGCTCTCAAATGCATCAAACTGGCAAATTGTCTTATTTAGAAAATACACAAGGTGCCGTGATTGTCGAATCTTTGATAAATGCAGAAAATATTGCAAAAAAGCAATCAAAAACGGCATTTTGAACCGATTTTTCCGAAGCGAGAGATCTGGGAACGAAGAAAAAAAAGGTCGTACTGAGAAGATAATTGTTTATAAATTAAATTCTAATGAATGGGGCGTAAAATGACATCACACGTCACTTTATACGTCTCTTCGAAAAATCGCCTCAGCAAGTTTTATTTTTCTACTTTTAAAAATGTGTCTGAAATTGTATCGGAAATTTTCGAGCTGTTGAAGGTGGAAAAGCGCTTTTTCGCATACATCCTTAAATTGTTAATTTTTTCCCCTTAACGAATGGATGTCGTTATGCGTATCCAGGACTTCAACTGGTTCGCTTTTTTGAAAACCAGTGATTATTTTGAAAGAAATTGGTGGTTGGTTTCTGGAACAATTCCAACAAGAACGCACTTCTTGGTACGTTTCTACGAAATTTACATATATTTTTTTTCTTAAAAAAAAAAAGTGGTGTTCAAAAAACCGGACCAAGTCGGAACCCTGCGTATCACTCAGTTTTCGCTGTCGATTTCATAGGTTCAAAAATCTGTTACTTCGATTTCAATTGGACACCAGTATATTTGTACAGAAAATTTCAACTTATAATTTTCGTCTCTCAAGATTTGAAAATTAAATGTAATCTAAAAACTTGTTTATTAAAGTTTAGTGCAAAAAAATAACAATGGACATCTGTACAATAAAAAATTCCTATTACGAACATGCGGCATTAGTTCGCTGAGATTCAAAACAAATTTTAAAAGATTCATCACTAAAAAAACCGGAAATTTTATTATTATTTTACTAACATACTACCTCAGAATTCTTATTCAAAACCATGAAACTATTAAAGAGGAATTGACATATTCTTAAAATAGTGAAACTTCAGCTACATTCGCCGGAGTTCATTAACACGGCCACAAACTTTCACCAGGAAATTTAAGTAGAAAATCTCTCTTCATTTATACACTTCATTAACGGAAAATTTAATAAAAAATACTGGTATTTTTACTGTTGAGAGTGTACTTCGAAAATAAAAGTTTCGCTATAATGTGACAAAAAGAAAAAAAAACCTTTCTTTTAGTGTCAGTGAAAAAATTATATTGCCTTGGAAAACTATTACTAGTAAAAATAAATAGACATATCTTCATCAGTGTTGCCAGATGGGCTACTTTTTTTCAAATTCAGATTCTTGATTGGCACCACTTTTTTGTAATGGTAAAATGCGCCTTACTTAATGACGGATTAATAAAATCGAAAACAAAGGGAATTTTACCGTTTCAAAAAAATGGTGCCAATCAAGAAATCTTAATTAACCCTTTGAGGGGCAACCATTGCGTTCGTGTAATTCTGAACTCCCACCGGAAATTTGTAAAAAAGTTATATCAAAAAGAGGATAAGCATTTTCACGACTGTTTTCCACCAAAGTTACAAAAGGGAAATTTAATGAAATTTTTCTGGTGTAAAACTTCATCGATCGTAGGTGGTATATAATATATACCGCCGCCCCTCAAGGGGTTAAAAAAAGTAGCCGGGTGGCAACACTGATCTTCGCAACTGTGAGTTATTACAAAGAAACATTTGTACAGTTAAAATTGCAAGTTCCTGTCATCCATTAAATAGTGTACGAACTATGTAAATACCCAACATATTTATTTGCTATGGAGCCAAAAATATCCACCAGGATTCTTCTGATGCACAGACATCCATACTTCAATCATAATTTATTATTCTCACCAGTAAAATTTTATTGTAAATTTAATCTGAGCATATTTCGGATTCAATTAGATAAAATTTTCTGTTTTAAAAAAACCGCTGAGAAAAGTTTAAAAATTCTGTAAATGACATGAAAACATAAAGATTATTTGATTGTTTTTCAAAAATATTGATAAGTTAAGTGATTAAAGTGATATCGATGATTTTATCAATCCTGTTATTAATATTTTTAGCGGTAGCTTAAAAAAAAATCCAATTTCCTAAAACAAAACAAAGGTTTATTTTGAGAGTAAACCCCAGGCTGTTATTCTATTTGTCAACTTTAAATTTTAATTTTATATAAATTTCGTCAGCATAAAACTATTGGTTGAAAAGTTATTAGGAAAAATCTATGTTGAGTTAATAATGGTTCACCTTGTATATACATTTTGTCACTTCAGACAACAAATATTTCTAAGTAATTCTTTTCTGAAAAATTACCTTTTAAACAAGCAGATAATTCGATATATTTTCTATTCCAACTAAAAGCATTGATTTATTCGCATCATTCACCTCCCCCCCCCCCTCTTTGTAATCGCCTTTCCTTTTCAAAAACTTTGATCTTTTTTCGATTATTTCAGCTTAGTGCATCGTATTACTGAGAGAGAAAATTCTAGAAAAAGAAAAACAGCTTAAAATATTTATTTTTTTTCTTTCAGTCGATTTTCTTATTCGATGCTTCACGTAAAAGGATATCTAAAGTTTATGCACCGTGATTTAAAATAAAAAGAACTCGGATAAAAAAAAAATATTATCCGGCCAGAAGTTTTAAATTCACTTTAATGTACGTGAAATGATCCGCAAATGCCTTACTAAAAAACCTGAAAAATAAAATTACACGATCAAAAGAAGCTTTTTGGTCATTAAGCGTAAGGTAGATAGCTTATCTTACACTAGAAGGGAAATAGATGTCAATTTGACCGGTATCAAAGAAATACATTTCAATTTTAATTAAAATTTGCTTTTATAAAATAAATTAAACTTTTACTAGACAAAAATTAGTTCAATAATTACCTAATTTAAATAAATTCAAACACAAATTCTGGAATACAATAGAGTAAATCATGCAAAACTGCAATGATACCAAGAACTTTTTAACAACAAATTAACCGGACCATATTCTAATTATTCAATGAGCAAAGAAAGTTTTTCTAATAAATTTATTTAATGAAACCATGTTATAGTTATTCATTAATCATAAGAAAATTATAATAATGAATTACCTTATGAATTAAAACTTGCGGGAACTATAACAGTACCGATAAAATTACAATCTACCTTATAAAAATATAAACACATTGTAGAATCTACTGTATGACTTTAGAATCACATTCAATCGAAGACCCTATGGCGTGATAGTTAGAGCCATGGACATCCACACTAAATGTCGTCAAATCGAATCACCCGACGACATTGTTTTTTTTCTCCGCGGTCAATAAATACAGGTGCTTCTAAATTGTTTCATAGATGTTACCACCAGCCAATTGTTATACCAAATTTATAATAGAAAGTTGCCATTTGTTCAAATGAAGTTTCTCCTTCGTTTATTTCCCTAAACGGTAAATATACTAACGGAACGGAAAAAGTCAGGAGATTTATTTTTAACACTATACTTTATGAAATTTCTGATAAATGTGCTTGAAAGAACTTGAAGCGTATAAATTCTGAATAACTCATCGATTTTAAGATTTTTTCTAACTTGACAAAATTCATAAAAAGGTTGAATTTTAATTTTAGCATAGTAAAAATATTTATGATTACAGCTTCAGACACAAAACCAACATTTTGATTGTGATCGTTAAGCAAGCAAAATTTAGTGCAGCCGCAGGCAACAGGTGTTTCAGCCACACCCATTAAAAACATCCTTTGACAAGACTGCGCTGTTCTCGGTTGCTGCGAAGAATTATTTTTGAACATTCAATGACTTTTTGACATCTATATTATGAATATTTATTCTGGCTTAGAGTATATTATTGTTAAGTAATATATAAAAGTAACTGGATGTGACACTTATAAAAAAAATTTACTTTTTCTATTTTTCCAGCAACAAAGCATTGATGTAGAAAGTAGAAGTATCCTGTAATATTTGCAAATTTTACCTCTAAAATGTTATCACGTACTGTACAGAGTTATTAAATTATTAGATATACAGTCGAACTTCCCTGTAGCGAATAGCTGTTGCAAACCTCACATATTCGTTAACATATAACGGGTATTCTCTAAAATACGAAATACCGAATCGTTTCTTTGAAATATCACTCGTTAGTAGTTACTATCAATACACCACTGAACAAAAAAAACTAACTGCAAAAATTGTTTACGTACGTTTGTGCAATTCATGAATGAAGCCAGACAGTCGAGGCATTAGATGCCGGTATCAGTTCTTTCGGTATCAGTTTATGCGTATCAATTTGTTTGAATGTATTAGTTATTCTCGAATCTCAAATGATTTGGATTTCGTAGGAGCTTATTGATTTATTTATTTCTTTTATTATGGAAAGAAAAAGAGCTAAATTGTGGACATAGTTTTCTGCAGTATCAAGTGATAAAGTAAAATGTGATTTATATGCCAAATGAAGTACTCAATTAAAGGTGGTTTAACGACGAATTAAAAAAAAAACATTTTTTAGTAAAACATCGTTAATCACATGATAGTTTGTTTCCATCAAAACTGTTCTAAAAATTACAGGTTTGCTTTAAGTATATTTTTTTCCTATAAAAATATCTTTGCACGCGTATTTACATTTTATATTTGAAAACATTTTTATGATAAAGATGAATTTTTAGATTGCTTTTAAAAATGTGTTTATGATAAAGTTAATTTTTCTTTTCTCTTTTTTCGTTGATTGTAAAAATATATTTGCTGTTTGTTTTTAAATTTCATATTTGTAGAAAACAAAGTATTTTAAAATATAAATAACAATTTTCAGAGATAATAAGGAGATTGAAATACAAATGTAGATGTTATTTGATAGGTTGATCGCGTAAGAAATAAAACATAGTGTTTCTAAAATTATTCCAGAAATTAAATTTTCACTACACATAATTATTTTAAGTGTAAAATTAATGAGAAAAATTGCTTGTAAAAACATTTTGTTTGAGTAATTACATTTCATAATTTTATTGTATAAATTTTGTAAGCTTTTACTCTTGATAAATTGCTTTCTCCGATTTTTTTTTTTTTTTTTTTCATATGCAATAAATTCTACAATTTAGCAGAGTTGCAAAAACTCGGTTTATTCCCGGGTTTATTTCCAATAGACCAGGTTTATTCCCAAAAAACCGAATTATTCCAAAAAATCCCGGGTTTTTTCCAGGTTTATTCCTAAAAACCCGGTTTATTCCCGGGTTTAAACCGGGTCTTTTCTAACCTTTACAACGCTACAATTTAGACATGTTGTATTCAATTATGTACCGTATTTTAATTTTGTTTGCCCTTTTTTTAGTAAAAAATTAGAACCTTGATTAAATCTATTTTTTATGGACAGATGGCAGCACATAACAATATGTGAAGAGTAAAAAATACAAATTCTTCCAAATACTCATGTTCCATATGTAACTAGATTTCTTGCAGGTTTTTAGTACATACGATGATTGTTAATAACCGGTTTTTGAGCAGTAACGAGTAACGAATATTTTCAAACGGGTAGTGAGTTTTAAAATAACGCCATCACACGGGTATTTATTTAGTCGTAAATTTTACAGCACTAGTAGCCAAGTCTCTCTGTTTAATGGAAATTTTCTGCTGAATATTGATTTTGAACCATTAACATGCAAATTAATCTCTATATTATGAAAAATATATTCTACTTAACGAAATTTTCTGCTGAATCGTGACTTTGAGCACCATTAACATGAAATTAATCCCCATATTACTTCAAACATATTCAATATCAGCGAAATTTATTCCACTTTCGTGCTTGTACCTGTACAACATGTGAACGTAGAAGTTGTAATGGATACATGAATTGATTTCTGCGGATTATATGAAAATTAAATTATTTATTTATGTAAGGGGGCAGTGGAGGGGGATATATAACTTGTTAGATCGCCGTAAATATTTGCCTTCAATCACTAAATAAAATTTCTGGGTCTAAAAAGAATTGTTTAATCTGCGGATTATATGCAGGAAATTACGGTATATATATATATATATATATATACAGGTGTCCAAAATTTAAGCATAATTGGTAATTAAGTAATTATTTTTAAGTAATGAAAGAAATATGAATCAGAATGTGCTGAAACTCCAGGTGTGTAAACAAAATAGTACGCGTCACATATTTTCGCGAAGAGTTTTTCCCGAAATCGAACAGGGGACCGTCAACAAATTGAAAAAGAACGATGATCTTTTGGATAACCCTGTCAAAACTAATGTAGCAAAAGCGTTCAAACTGCACATTATGATTAATTGGCTTATTGTAATGTACTGTGTTAATTTTTACTAGGATAGCATGTATACTCGTAGAGAAATTAAGGTTTTTATAAAAACAGTCCTAAGTTTTTTTGCTTATAATTTGCAGAGTTCTTATTATAAAATAATGTTATATTCTGAATTTAAGATCAGAATTTAAAAATAATAATATCAGAATTTAAAAATAATAAAAATTGTATGAAAAATAAGTATGTTTAGTAAATAATTTTTCATTGAGCATGCGTCAACGATATCAAAATGTCATTTGCATATTGTGTTAGCTAAATGTATAGAGCAACTTCTGTAAAAGTTTCAAAAACATAGCTTGAAAATTCTGAAAATGGGAGCCTATAGAATCAACTCAAAATCCGTTTTTCCTAAAGGAAGCAAAAAAATCAGGTGTTTTACCTAAATATAGTTGTACGTGCAATATTGTGTAGGCACTAAACAATGGAATATGGATACAGCCCCTCATCTTTTTGCTTCATTTAGGGAATAAAGGATTTTTATCTCATTCTATCAACGATAATTTTCAGAATTTTTAAGCTATGTTTTTGAGACTTTCACAAAAGTTGCTCTATACATTTAACTAACATAATATGCAAATGAAATTTTAATGGCGTTCACGCATGCGCAGTAAAAAATTATTTAGTAAACCTGCTCATTTGTCATACAATTTTTATTATTTTTTAATTCTGATGACAGGGTATTGTGTACATTGTACAATGATGTTTGTCATTTTTTAAAAAAAGGACACTATTTTATATTAAGAACTCTGCAAATTATAAGCAAAAAAACTTAGGACTGTTTTTATAAAAACCTTAATTTCTCTACGAGTATGCATGCTATCCTTGTAAAAATTAACACAGTACATTACAATAAGCCAATTAATCATAATGTGCAGTTTTAACGCTTTTGCTACATTAGTTTTGACAGGGTTATCCAAAAGATCTTCGTTCTTTTTCAATTTGTTGACGGTCCCCTGTTCGATTTCGGGGAAAACTCTTCGCGAAAATATGTGACGCGTACTATTTTGTTTACACACCTGGAGTTTCAGCACATTCCGATTCATATTTCTTTCATTACTTAAAAATAATTACTTAATTACCAATTATGCTTAAATTTTGGACACCAGTGTGTGTGTGTATATATATATATATATATATATATATATATATATATATATATATATATATATATATATATATATATATATATATATATATATATATACTCAGGGGGGTACTAAATTAATGGTAAAAACTTTAAGGGGTAATAATATACATCAAGACAAAAAATATTAAATAGGAAACTAAGGGTCTCAAAAGTTTTCCAGAGGGGGGGGGGGGATTTCAAATTTCAACTCCTGAATACAGTTCAATTAGTGTTACTTAACCACTCCCAACGATTCAAATTTTTAGCTCAAAATTAAAGTCTAAGCTTTTGAAAGCATTTAATGAATTAGAAAAATAACGGTAAAAAAGAATCGTTCGTTACTCCAAAATCTACTGCGCCCTCTATTGGCATTTTTTGAACTTTATCTTTAGAATTTATCTTCACGAAAATACTGACTTAAAAAATAATTTTAGCGAAAACAAGAAACGAATCGACCAATTTTTTTGTTTTATATAATCATTTAAAATTTTGGACCTTAAACTTTAAAAGCCTCTATCGCCTTCGGAAGACGTTTGGGACCTTTTGTTTCCTATTAAATTCGTAAATAATTCAATATCTCTCCAACTTTAAACAAAACCATTCACCTATTTCGAAAATTTAACCTTTTTCATTGAATTTATTATTTGCTCTGCTTTTCAATGCATTTTAAAAATATTTTTTGAATTATTGGACCGTAATGCCTTTTAGGGCACTATGAATATTATCCAGGGGAGAAAAAATGCTCTCCAAGCTTTATTTCGTTCTACCGCCAATCAAGTTTTATTCGAAGCTTCATTTAGGAAGAATGTTGAAGTTTTAAGCATGAAAATTTAAGGCAGAAATAGCTTTCAGAAAAAATATCACATTTCGGAATAAAAAGGTAAAATGAAAACATGTTTTAAAAGTTCAAGAAATGATTATGAGGGTCATTCTCACAGAAAACAATATTTTTGGGTCCCGAAATATTAGACTTAGTTAGTTTGCAGTAATATTAGTTCATTTATTAAGCCTAAATGTAAACATGCATGCAATTTTTAAGATTTTTTACATACTTTTATGAAATAGATTTTTCTCTAGCTATTTTCATTATTGCTTTATATCAGGGGTGCACAACCTTTGGCCCGCGGGCCACAATAATACCACAATTCTTATGCAGAATAATTTTGCTTATAGTAATGACAGAAACTTTGCTATTAAAGAAAAGAAACAACACTTTTCAAATATTCCGGTGGTAAACGATTTTCTGGTAAAAAGGTTGTGCATCACTGCTTTATATTATTACTTTTATATTTTTATTATTGCATTATCACATAACGTGTGCTCCCTTGGTAGTTCGGATAATGTCCAAGTGAACTGTTCCCACCAAGTATTTTTTAATTCCTTCAGGTGGGGTGGGATATGATTTACCTCCGCCTAAATTATCCTTTTCAGGAGCAAGGTATTTCTGCTGCAAAAATGCTAACATAATTGCTTCACACCACAATTGAAGAACAAATTTATTTGAAAAAAATCAAGAGCCCCCCCCCCCCCCCCCACACACACACACATATATATTATCACATCGAATTTGTGCTAAAATTTTACTGGTGCCAGTTCGCAATTAGAACAGTAAAATTAACTGTTTGCAGATTGCAAATCGCGCCCCTGAAAGGGTTAAATAAGATTCGCACCACAGACTTTTATCGGAATTTCATAATTTTAACTTTGGAGGGAAAATGTTGAAGAATTAAGTTTCCTTTGTTTAACCCTTTCCGGCACGGGCAAAATCTGTTTGTAAAATGAGAAATTATCGACCAACACCGGAATTCACAAACGAATTTTTTAGATATTTTGAAATCCTTAATTGAAGCTTTTATTGTATAAGGAAAATTTTACTAAAACATTATTGGCGCCGTTTACAAGTTTGGAATTAAAATTAGGTATCCCAGACCGGCCCCAGTGTGCCGGAAAGGGTTAAAATAAAATCTGTCGATTATTCTGGTGAGACTACATTATTAGACACATTGTTTCTTGCCCCTCAAGAGTTTAACATACCATTTGTTACAGTGGGTGTGGCAAAAAATCCGTCCTTTATTCTCATAACAAATAATCCACATGAGTAAAATCTAAAGGGCGGAGTTCGGGGTTCATCCCATCCCTATTGGAGGTACAAACGATTAATTTGTAATGAATTATTATAATCGGGACAAGACATTTTGGTTCACCTTGTATTATCAATCCATGGAGCATATTCTCGTGAAAAAGTACAAAATAACTAAAAAAAAATTATTTTATAAAAGTGAGTAAAAAAAATCTTAAAAATGGCATGGATGTTTTCATTTACGCCTAATAAATAGACTAATATCTGTGCAAACTAAGCATAATATTCCAGGACCGTAAAAAATGGAGTTATGAATGAAGAGGGGGAGACATATCGTGCATTGTCTAGCATTTGCGAATGAAGTAATTGAGGAGATTATCACAAGATGGCGGTTGTTTCTTTTAATGAGATCTACAATTAATTCCACCAGTAAACTTGAATAGAAAATTTTGTCTAATTTATTGATCAGGAATTTTTTGAAAGTGTTGTTTCTTTTCTTTAATAGCAAAGTTTCTGTCAATACTATAAGCAAAATTATTCTGCATAAGAATTGTGGTATTATTGTGGCCCGCGGGCCAAAGGTTGTGCACCCCTGCATTTGAAGCTTCATCATTTTAAGGATATGTCAGTTTCTCTTTCTTAATAGTTCCATGCTTAAAATATAGCTTTCTGTAAGAATGACCCTCATAACCGTTTCTCGTGCTGTCAAAGCAAGTTCTCATCCTACCCTTTTCATTCCTAAATGTGATATTTTTTTTTTCCGAGAGCTATTTCTGACTTTAAACCCTATGCTTAAAATTTCAATATTCTTCCTAAGCGAAGCTTCGAATAAAACTTGATTGGCGGTAAACGAAATAAAGCTTGGAGAGTATATTTCTGCCCCGGATAATATTCTTAGTATCCTAAAATTTTTTACGGTTCGGTTATTCAAATAACATATTTTTTAAAAGCTTTGAAAAAGACAGTAAATAATAAATTCAATGAATTATTACAATCACAGCAAGACATTTTGGTTCATCTTGTATAATCAATCATTAATAAAAGTATAATCTAAAAATAATTTCTCTTTCTTAATAGTTCCATGCTTAAAATATAGCTTCTATTCTAAATCACGGCGATTTAGAAAGGTAAAGTTTTCTGTAAAATTTTTGTAGTACATAAAAGAGTAAGAACGTTGGCAGGTATGCAAATATTTATAATCAGAACAATACTTTTCGTTCACCTTGTAACTAGAATGAAAACAGGGATACAAAAATCTAGGTTCCAACAGGCTGTATCTCACCATTAGATTTATTTCGTTATTTGTCATCAAATATTTCATGTAAATTTAGCAAGAATGCAATTAAATTTTAACCGAAGAAAACTTTTAAATTTTAGTGGTGAGAGACTGCCCGCTGAGCCTAAATCTGTGCATGTTTTAATTAGAACATGAAATGTCATTGAGAATGTAGATTTTTATTTAACCACTTAATCCCATAACTGGATAATTCTTTTCGGTTCAATAAATTGGAAATAGCGGACTCACACCACTATTATTTAAATAAAATATTCGTAAAATTTAGTCTAAACATATCCTACTCTCGATAGTATGAAAATTTTCTTAAAAATTATAGTATTGTCAAAAAGCTTTAACCCTTTAACGATCATAGCACTTTCATTGCTAAGATGTCGAAATAAATGAATGACACCGGTAACTAAAAACAAATATATTTCTAAATAAGAAAACGTGATTTTTCACATACAAAATAAAAGGGATATTTCTAGATAAAAATTCCGGTGTCAGTGTTGCGTATTGGAATTAAAATTTTGTGGTTTCGTGGCGAAACCAATGAACGTTAAAGGGTTAAATGATGAAATATGCAAATTCGTCTTGCCCGAACGACACGACGGACGTTCGGTCAAACCAGTTAAGGGATTAACTGATCAATATTTTTGAAAAAAAATTTCAAAAAATTTCTATTTTTTTTTTCATGTCTTTTTCAAAATTTGTTATCTTTTATCATCGGTTCAAAAAAAAAAAAAAAAAAAAAAAAAAAAAAAAAAAAAAAAAAAAAAAAATTTGCCTAATTGACTCAGCAAAATGCTCGGATTAAATAATGCAAAATTTACAATAAAATTTTATTGGTGAGAATAAAAAACTATAATTGGAGTATGGATGTCCGGACAAAGGTACGGGGTAAATCATGATTGGCAAAAACACGTTACTCGTATGGCGTATGGGTAAAACAGGGAAGCGGTTAATAAACATTTCGAATATAACTAATACTGAACTCTGATAAAGTTAAAATTATTTTCAACGTTAGAACACCAGAATATTCGTATTCCAAGCATACCGGTTTCGGTAGCATATAGCATACCTTCCTCAGTGCTAAAGATAGTGGAAATTTGCTCACATATATACAGGGAGGTTGGGGATTCAAGCAACAAGTTTCTTGACCAATAGCAAAACAGTGGATCCTAGGCAACAGCCAATAGGAAAACAGGGAACAGCTAATAGGAAAAATGGGTGGAAAATTGAAAAGATATTGCGAGAATTGCATTAAAAGATTAAGAAAAATTAGTTTTAATGTAATATTTTCAACAGTCTGATAATGGTGGAATAGCAAAATCATTTTTTATCATGATGATTTTGCTGATTTCAATCATGATTTTGCTATTCCACCATTATCAGACTGTTGGAAATATTACATTAAAACTAATTTTTCTTAATCTTTTAATGCAATTCTCGCAATATCTTTTCAATTTTCCACCCATTTTTCCTATTAGCTGTTCCCTGTTTTCCTATTGGCTGTTGCCTAGGCTGTTTTGCTATTCGTCAAGAAACTTATCGCTTGAATCCCCATCCTCCCTGTATATATATGAGCAAATTTCCACTATCTTTAGCACTGAGGAAGGTATGCTATATGCTACCGAAACCGGTATGCTTGGAATACGAATATTCTGGTGTTCTAACGTTGAAAATAATTTTAACTTTATCATATTGCACCAGGCAACAACCTATTACTTACTGAACTCTGATGTTTAAATTTATACAGTTTAACAAAGTTCTACACTCATTTCAAGTATCCTAATTTCCGGTGTATAATCCGTGGATCAAACAATCATTTTTTGTTCCAGAAAAATTAAAAAAAGAAAAGTAACTTAAAAAAATCGCCGTAATATTTATTTCAGTCACTAAATAAGATTTCTAACAAGGAAGGTCTCCATACGGGCATACCCCGAAAAATCTGAAAAAATTACAGAATGTTCTTCTCGTGTAGATATATACGTTTATAAAAAAATTTTCGGCGGAAACTCCATTCAGTAACGGTAAAAAAATAATGAAAATTTCGTTATTTGGCGATTTATCGCCGGTTGGCGAAGGAATGTAATTTAAAAAAATACTTTGTCAAATACACTTCAAGAAAAAAAAAAAAAAAAAAAAAAAAAAGGTTTTATGTTGAATTTGTTTTGAGAAATTTAATGTTAATAACTTTAGTTTTGTAAGCTTTAGTTTGTTTTAAGTATAATTTTGTAATATAGATATTTATAAGTATTTATATTTAAATTTAATCATCAAAATTTAAGATTTAAAACGAAATTCATAATTTAAGTTAATTAAATTTGTTTCAAGCTCAAAGTCCTATTGAGAATAGTAGATTAGATTTTGCTGCTATGGAAACATCTATGTTTTATTTTTGTAAACGCTTAAATTCATGAAGATAATTTTTCTCAATATTATTTTTTTTTTTATCTATAAAAATATTTCTTCCAGTGATTAATTAAATAATTACTTCAACAAGTAATATATATATGTAATACAATATGTATATATATATATATAATATATTAAAATCTCTCATTGTTTATGTTTAAATTCATTAAATACCAAATGAAATCTTGGACTTACGCTGTAAACATTATAAGATAAAAACAAAAATTATTACTTATCAGCGTAAAAAACAATTTATTATAGATTAAAAATTCCTAACGTTTCGAACTCAATCTAATGAGTCATCTTCAGAGGTATATTTTTAAAGGAGAAATAATTTACATTAAAAACAGATTGGCATACTATAAATTGACAAAAATTATACTAAATAAACATTAAAGGCCAAGATTCAAAAATAAAAATATGTACCAGTTGCCATCACTCAGTAGACAATACAACAATGACAAAACCATGGAGGAACTTACAAAAGTATTTCTTTTAAAATATTAAACCAAATATTAGGTATTTGAAAGGACATATTGTCATTGCAGACTTCATTCTTCCTGAAACCAATTTCTATAGATTCCCTTATGAGTGCTTTTTGCGGATTTGAACAATGAGAAATAATCTTTACTTTATCAAACCAAACATTTCTTAAAGTCCCCTTCATCGATAATCTGGACAGAGCTGTTGATGGTCTATTAAATTTTAAATCGGCTTTATGCTCCTTGATCCTCTCAACTAACCATCTCATAGTTTTGCCTACATATGACGTCACTGTACCATTATTCAGTTCTATAGGTATTTCATACACGCCTGACTGGAATAAAAATGGAACGGGATCTTGTTTTTTGATTATAGCTGCAAACAAATTTTTAGTGGGGGAGGCTACAAGATGAATATCAAATTTATTGAAAATTCTCTTTAATCTTTCAAACATTATAGGGATATATGAAATTTTTCTATAAGATTTGCGTGTTAACTGGGCATCTTGAGGATAACTATCGTACTTGCTGACTTGAGACTTGCTGACTTGAGAAAATACTTGAAACTGGAGATCTCCAGTTTGAAGTATTTTTGCAGAGTTTATGCTTCGACCTTTGGAAGATTTTATTTTTAATACCTTTAATTATAAACCTAGACTGTGGTTAAGATATGTTGATGATATATTTGTACTTTGGGAGGAGGGAGAACCAGCTTTGTTGGAATTTTTTGAGAAGTTAAATCAACTTGATGACAACATTAAATTTACTATGGAAAAAGAAGTTAATAATTCACTCCCTTTTTTGGATGTTTTAATTATTAAATCAGGTTCTTCACTTAAAAGGAAAATTTTCAGAAAGCCAATGAAAATTGATAGTATTATTCCAGTTACAGCTTCCACTCCTTGGAGTTATAAAATGTCAGCATTTAATTCCTTTATTAAAAGAGCGCACATAGTTTGTTCAGATGAATTTTTGAAAGACGAACTTGACCACATTATTAAAATTGGAATTGATCATGGTTATTGTCCAAAAATTATACATAATTTAATCAGCAAGTACGATAGTTATCCTCAAGATGCCCAGTTAACACGCAAATCTTATAGAAAAATTTCATATATCCCTATAATGTTTGAAAGATTAAAGAGAATTTTCAATAAATTTGATATTCATCTTGTAGCCTCCCCCACTAAAAATTTGTTTGCAGCTATAATCAAAAAACAAGATCCCGTTCCATTTTTATTCCAGTCAGGCGTGTATGAAATACCTATAATACTGAATAATGGTACAGTGACGTCATATGTAGGCAAAACTATGAGATGGTTAGTTGAGAGGATCAAGGAGCATAAAGCCGATTTAAAATTTAATAGACCATCAACAGCTCTGTCCAGATTATCGATGAAGGGGACTTTAAGAAATGTTTGGTTTGATAAAGTAAAGATTATTTCTCATTGTTCAAATCCGCAAAAAGCACTCATAAGGGAATCTATAGAAATTGGTTTCAGGAAGAATGAAGTCTGCAATGACAATATGTCCTTTCAAATACCTAATATTTGGTTTAATATTTTAAAAGAAATACTTTTGTAAGTTCCTCCATGGTTTTGTCATTGTTGTATTGTCTACTGAGTGATGGCAACTGGTACATATTTTTATTTTTGAATCTTGGCCTTTAATGTTTATTTAGTATAATTTTTGTCAATTTATAGTATGCCAATCTGTTTTTAATGTAAATTATTTCTCCTTTAAAAATATACCTCTGAAGATGACTCATTAGATTGAGTTCGAAACGTTAGGAATTTTTAATCTATAATAAATTGTTTTTTACGCTGATAAGTAATAATTTTTGTTTTTATCATTAAATACCATTTAAACGCATTCTAAATATCCAAGAGTTTTGAGTTGCATTATAATCGTTTGCTTTTGGCAAAGAAAAAGGCTGCTCGCCAAATCGAGTGCCTCTTTCGTCTTTTCACGCCAAATATTTGAAAATATTTTTTTTTTTTTTTACATTTTTTCTAATGTGATTCCTCCGCTAATTTTGATTGATCCTTTATTACCTACATAAGTACTTTAATTAGTATTATTTTCATAAAATTCTGAGTATGCCCAGTTTGGAGACCTTCCTTGTAAGTTCAAAGAGAGTTGCTTGATCCGCGGATTATGCGCCGGAAATTACGGTAAATTGCTTTTCCAGAAGTTCAAATTTCAAATTTGTATGTAATTCACTAACTTTTCTATTTTAGCTATAAAGATTCACCTTTCAGAAAATTCAACACCTTTCATGATATTTTTTTTTCTTCCTTTTTTTTTTTTTTTTTTGAATTGGTTGAGCTTAAATCATTTCATGATACAGCATTTTATAAAATTCAATATCAATTCCTCTTCAATATAACTTCCTTTCTACTGTCAATCAAGTTTATTTCTTTCGGTAATAAAAGCGAAAAGGGTACTGAAATTTCATGCATCGAGATTTAAAATAGAAATATTTCATAGAAGAAGATATTATATTCTGGTATATAAAGCTACAAAGGATTCTTTGATATACCAAAGACGATAGAAGAAGAATTACAAGATAGAAATACAATTATTCTTTAACCAGTTAACCTTTTAACGTTCATTGGTTTCGCCACGAAACCACAAAATTTTAATTCCGATGTGCAACACTGACACCGGTATTTTTATCTAAAAATATCCCTTTTATTATGTAGGGGAAAAATCACGTTTCCTTATTTAGAAATATATTTGTCCTTAATTACCGGTGTCATTCATTTATTTCGACATTTTAGCAATGAAAATGCAATGATCGTTAAAGGGTTAACTGATCAATATTTTTGAGAAAAACATTCAAATAATGCCGATCTTTTCATGTCTTTTACAGATTTTTTTAATCTTTTATCACCAGTATTTCAAAACAGAAGTTTTTGCATAATTGAATTCGAAAAATGCTCGGATTAAGGGTGTGTTCGAAAAAACGCTTTTTCATCTTCAACAGCTCGAAATTTTCCGATACAATTTTAGACACATTTTTAAAAGTAGAAACATGAAACTTGCTGAGGGGATTCTTGAAGAGGCGCATAAGGTGCCGTGTGATGTCTCTTTACGCTCAATTTATTAGAATTTGATTTATAAACAATTACCTTCTCTGCATGATCCTTTATTTCGATCATAGATCTCCCGCTTCGGAAAAATCTGCTCAAAATGCCCTTTTTGATGGCTTTTTTTGCAATATTTTCCACATTTATCAAAGAATTGACAATCACGGCACCTTGTGTACTTTCTAAATAAGAGAATCTGCAAGTTTGATGCGTTTGAGAGCAAAAGTGAATTCAAAAATAAATCGGAAAGTAAGCAGTTTGAATCGAAATACACTCTTAAATATTACAAAATTTTCAAAAGAAATTCAGAGGTGAGAATATTAAATCATGATTACAGTATAGATGCCCGTATGTAGTACGGACAAATAAAGATTGACCAAAAACATGTTACCTGTATAGCGTACAGGCAAATCAGGGAACCGTTAACACAAGAACACCAGGAAGAAATATTATATTTCAATTCGAGCCAAATTTTTTTTTTTATATTAACATAAGTTAAATTTTAACTGTAAAGATTTACGTTAAAGAAATAAATTAAATAATTTTGAATAAAAATACTGGTTAGAAATTAAATTAGAAATAAAAAGTTGAGTAAAATTTCCGGGTGTTCTAGTCCGCGCCGTGCGAGAGGGGGGGGGGGGGGGGAGGGGAAGGGGCGGTTGGCCCGGTAGCGGAAATTTAGAGGACGCCAAATTTATACTGCAAACTTTATTTTTGGCTTGTCACAAGAAAAAGTTGGGGGTGAGGGGCGCCAAATTGCCGCTTAGCCCTGGGCGCAGTTTTCGCTTCGCACGCCTCTGGTTCTAGTTTTAATAAATATTTTGTCTATAATAAAATCTGAACTAAGTTTATTTAGTTGGCCAAAATTCTACACCCATTTCAAGTAAAATTGCTTTTCCAAAAGTTCACATTTCAAATTCGTATGTAATTTATTAACTTTTCTATTTTAGCTATAAAGATTCGTCTATTCCGAGAATTCAGTGCCTTTTATGATGTTTTTTTTTATTCCTTTCTTTTGAATTAGTTGAACTCAATACATTTTATGACACCGCATGACAAATCATTTTATAAAACTCATTATAAATTTATCTTCAATATAAATTTCTTTCTAACGTCAATCAAGTTTTTTTTCGATATCTCGAGTAAAATGGGTTTGAAAATTCATGCATCGAGATTTAAAGAAAAAATATTTTGCAGAAGAAAATATTATATTCCGGTATAAAGAGTTACAAAGCAAACTTTCTTTGATAGATCAGGAACGATAGAAGAAGAATTAGACAAGTTGAATGTAGATTCTGCCATTGCAGAATTCAGTTTCGCCTCCGATTAAAAAGAAAAAAAATCAATACAGGTCTTTTAGAAGGGCAACCCCGTTTAGAATGCAATGAACTAACTTCATTTTTCTTGTGTTTATCAATATAATAGCAAACAGAACGACGTGAAATACCCAACTGATTAGCAATTTCTCTCTGAGACATTGGAATTGCGGAATAATAAAGAGATACAATTTGACGTGCTACTTCTTCCTTGACTGGGTTAATCAAAAACGGACTTTTTCTTTAGTTTAAACGCTTTTTTATAGACTCTGAGAAAAAGGAAATGCATTTTAACAATAAAAGTGTATGAATGTATCGTTTCAACGGCCAGGTTACGAAACTAGTCGTTGGGAGCCACCGTAATACTTACCCATCACGGATATACATTGTATAATATGTGAAAATAAAATATGTGAAAACTATTTATAAAATGCATTGCAATTCCAAGACAAAATTTAAACACTTAAATATTCATAATATACATAGTAATGCTCCATTAATGAATTGCTGATGAACCCATTTCGACAAATTATGTAAAATACCAAACTACACAAGTAGTACCAGATTGCGTAAAAAAAACCATCCATATAACTCCAAAAACATTAATCATATTAACTAACAGTTTATTGCGTCAGATTAAGCGTCTCATTTCCAGTTAAAACATATCTTTGAATAGAAATTTGAAGAAAATACAAGGTCATGAAAAATCGAAGAATTTGAAAAACAGGATTACAAATATCTCGGAAACTATTAATCCGACCGACTTCGTTCTTGATGCAAAATTTGTGTTATTTTATTGCCTTTTACGTCGTTTGAAAATTTTTACATACGTTTCATCAGAACGAATTTTTTTAGAGTCCGAAAAAGATAGTTCCGGATAATCGAGGTTACTGATATTAAATAGGCTTCGTCCTATTCTTACAAAGTACATACAAAATTTTAAGTCTCTATCTCCATTTGTTCGTGAGATAGAGCGTTTACAGACCGATACACAGACAGACGGACGACAATTTTTTTTTCTAAAAATATGGTTTTCGGAATTTCCAGTATATGAAACGTGTAAATCCGTCAAATTTTTTTTTTCGATTTTCAAAACGATTGCAAGACTTACCCTATACTGCGTATTATAGGTAAGTAAAAGTGGGCCACAATTTTTGACACGACACTTTTAGCTTGTATGAAAGAAATTGCATCGGCGGCTAAAAAAAAAAAAAAAAAAAAAAAAAATATTATGACAATATTTTCACTAACTGAAGTCATCCGAAAGTAAAATCTCAATCTCAGTGTCCATAATGAAAAGAAATATTGAAATGTAATATCGTTATGAGTAAAAATGCGATGTTTTAAATAGTGACGTCATTTTCTCTTCAAATGTTTTTTAAAAGTTACTGTTATTATTATTATTATTATTATTATACCGCAGACCAGGCCCCTGCCTGCCGGGCAATATGCCTAGCTTAACGAGTTTTTTTACCTGGCTGCGGGGCAGAAGCCGCTTGATTGCACAAGCTGAGATCTACCTGAATGTAGCTGCATCGCTATTATTAAATATTAGTTACTATCCTGGCCTGTTCTAGGTTATTTTTAATTATCTGATTGGGTTCATTCTTACGATGTTGTAATTGGAAGGGAATAAAGAGAAAGGGGTAACGCTAATTCTTCCACAGAGCTCATACGAGCTGCCTATACGACAACCGATACTCGAGTTTGATCTCGTAATTTAGAGCCTTGATCGGATGACGAGATCTTCACCTGACAAGGCACCCCCAGAGGTATAATTCACAGGTAACTTGGAGGACTTTGCACCCACGACGGATTTTACATGCACCAGGTGCCGTTAGCGTACATGGTGGGTTTTTAGCTAGCGGTGAGCCTCAAACCCACGATCTTTACGTCTATAAGCATGACGCTCTGCCATCTGGGCCACCGCTGCCCATATATTCCTATTTGTCTTATATTCATTTTTCATATCTTGGTAGTTGATGTCACATGTATTGGTTGTTGTAGTCACAATCGGGATTACCAGTTGATATTTTCTCTAATAGTTGTAATTAGTTGATATTTTCAATTTGTTCACTGGTAAGGTATCGTTTTCTTGGTGCGCTATAGGGTGGAGCCTGTTGGTCGGCCTTTAGTTCGTCTATTATTTTTAGAGATGTCTATTTCTACATAAAGTATCACTTACACTTTTCTTTGTTGGCTTTTGCTTATTTCTGTGATATTAAGCTCGATGGCTATCAATTCATCCATTTATTTTGTTATCATGGCTGTTATCACTTCGTTTGTATTCATGAATGGGCTCGTGAGCCACCAGTTCATCTCTAAAAGACTACCACTTTACTACAGCGCAGATAGCTCGATTTTTATGGTGCATTTGAATGCCAGTTATTTATATTTTAAATTTTTTTTGTGCACACAATGCTTTTTTATTTGGTGCAGAAAAATAGTTCTTTTAAAGCCCTTTTTTTTTTTTTTTTGGTTCAGAAAAAGTAAAGTTCTTTTAATGCCCTTTTTTTGTTTTGTTGCAGAGATAGAAAACTTCTTTTAATGCTCTCTTATTTTATTTTTTTTTTTCCGTGGAAGAAATGGTCTTCTAATGTCCCCTATTTTTGGGGGGTGGCGGGATTGAGTAACGCAGGGTGCTATTTATTGCTGTTTAATTTTTTGTAATACTCTGCATTTCAACTCATACTCATGTAATGATGTGTGGATGGGGAGAGAGGCTTGATTAGTTTTGCCACAATTTAGTGCGAAATTAGGTCTATGTTATTTATAAGCCATCTGATCACTGCTTTGCCTTTTGCTTGTAGGTGTTTATTTTGGGCTAGCTGTTTGTGCCAAAGTTGTTCGTTGTTTGGTGTTATGTTGACCAGGTGGAGTGTTTGTGTGAGTGGGCAAGCTGTGAGGTAATGTTTGCATGTACCTATTAACCCGCACTCGCATTCTGGTGTTTCTACCAAAGCAAATGTATGTAGATATGCTGGAAAGGCGCCATGACCTGTGTAGATTTGAGAAAGTAGCTTGCAGCTTACTAATCTGTGTTTATCGACTTTAGGGAAGTATTTGTATGTCAGCCTGCCCTTGTCCCCGTAGTCCCACTCGAACTGCCATTGTTTTATTGTTAGCTCTTTAAGTATCCTCTTTAGCGTTGTTATTGGTTTCTCTATATGATAAGGGATTTCATTGTAAGGGTTTAGTGCTGCTTGTTTGGCTAATGCATCAGCATTCTCGTTTCCTTCGATACCAATGTGGGCCTTGACCCAGCTGATTTTAAATTTATTATTTGATTTTTTTATTGTTTGTTGTATTGTATCTATTATTTCATTTACATTAAATGGTTTACTTAATGCTTGTATGGCTGACATGCAGTCCGAGCGTATGCTGTAATTCTGACCTGTGGTATTACCCCATTCTGCTGCTTTCAGTATGGCCAGTAGTTCGGCTTGGAAAACACTGTTGCACTTTCTTAGTGGCATTGACCATGTCTTGATTTTTTGCTCATTTTTGTATGCTACGAAAGCCGAACCCGTAGCACCTGATTCCAATTTAGAACCATCTGTGTATATGGCTATGTCTCTTTCATTGTATCCTAACCGTGGTTCTACTGTTTCTGCTGGATGTTTGCTCCAGAGATTGATCTTTTTGGCATAATCTGTGTGATGTATAGTAACGTTGTGTATGTTTATTGTTCTGCGTAATCTCGTGACTGTGCCGTAAGCTGCTTCGTATTGTACTTGAAGATGAATTGGAATCAAGCCTGAGAGAACCTGAAGTGCCGCCGTTGCGGCTGTCCTATAAGCCCTGACTATGGCCAATGCAAAGTGCCTTTGGCAGCTAGATAAAACTTCCTTGCTGCGCCTATTCAAGTTGTGTCCCCATATTGAGGCAGCGTAGGTCAGTGTTTTCTCCACTACTGTCCTATACCAAATTTTAATTATGTTGGGTTGTAGACCCCATCCTTTAGAGACCATTCGCCCCATCATCCAAAATGATTTTCTAACTTTCTTTGTTTGTTGTTGGCATTGCGTGAGCCAGTTAAGATTCTTGTGTATCATTACCCCTAAGTATTTAATTTGTTCTTTGGCCTCTAACTTTTTACCATTGAATTCTATGCCCTCTATCTTGTATGAGTTTTCGGTTGGGAGATTTCTTGTGTGACCTCTGTTTAAGTATAATACTTCTGTTTTGTCCCAATTTATTGTTAAACAATTATTTGTTATCCATTCGTTAAATTCTTTTAATATTTTATTTGCTAGTCTTACAAGTTCTTCTTTTGTTTTTGCTCTTAAAATTAGCATAAAGTCGTCCGCGAAAGCCTGAATTCTGACATTTTTACCCCATTGCTTTTTAAGTGCTGTGTCTGCTATTAGAAGCCACAGTAATGGCCCCAGGCAGCTACCTTGTGGGCAGCCGCCAAATGTTTGTTTTGTTACTTTTATACCATTTTCTTCTAGAGTTACATATCTATTTTCCAGAAAACTAATGATCCAATTAATTAAGTATGTGGGGCAGGGAGACTGTTTCAGATTTTTAGCAATTATTGGCCATCTTATATTGTCAAATGCGCCTTTAATATCCATTGAAATTAGTAGTGTTTGATATTTTTCTTCTTTATCCTGTTTAATTTTTTTAATAAGTTCGTCTAGTGCATGTTCTGTTGAAAATCCTTGTTTAAACCCGTATTGTTTGTCGCTCCAGAAATTTCGTTTTGTAAAATGGTAGTTGATTCTACCGTGGATTATTCTTTCTAATGTTTTACTGAATGCTGGTAATAGGCATATTGGTCTGTAATTTTTTGGATCTTTGGGATTTTTACCCGCTTTGTGAAACAGTACTACTGTGCCTATTTTAAAAGATTTTGGAAAATAGTTAAAGTTGAGGCATGTATTGAATAGTGTTAGTAAAAGTTGTGGCGATGCATTGTGTATTCTTTTAATTAAGTTATAATCTATGTAATCGTACCCTGGAGCCTTGTTTTGCTTTATATTTTTGATTATTCTGTTTAGTTCCTGTTTAGTTATCTCAGGTGGGTTTGAGTCGTTAAATCTGGGTGGGGCTGGTAATAGCTTATGTTCTATAGTCCGGTCTGTTAGATACAGGTTATTTAGAAAGTGATTAAGAGTTTCTTTTATTGTTACTGTTTTTTTGTCTGATAAAATGTTTACAAGTCTTGGAAGTTTTGTAACTTTGCCAGAGGCTAGTTTATATTGGGAGCCGTATGTGTTTGTTGCATCCTCACAGAATTTTTTCCAGGTTTTGATTTTTGTTTTTTGGACCAATTTTTTAAGGTTAGCTCTTTCTTTTTTGTATTCTATATGCTGTTTTGATTTTAATTCTTCGTCTTTTTGCTTTTGGTATCTTCTCCTGAAGGCCCTAACTCTATTTCTTGCTATTTTAATTTCATCTGTCCACCATGGTGGGGCTGTTATATCAGGCGTTGATCTTTTTTTATAGCATTTAAAAGCTACAGTTGTAATTTCATTTTGAAGTCTGAGTGTAGTGTTATCTAATTGATCTATATTCGATACTTGTTTTAAATCTTTAATATATTTGTTTCCAATTTTTTTAATGTTTTTGTCAAATTTTATGTGTTTTCCGTGTTTTGTTTCTAATCTGTGTCTATGGTGGCTGCTATTGTCATGTTGAATTTTAAATTTTATGAATTTGTGATCACTGTGGGATTCATCATCGCTGACTTTCCATTCTTTAATTTTATCTCCTAGTTTAAGAGTTGCTATTGTTAAGTCTGGCCATCCCTTAATTTCTCTTTCATTTCTCATTGTGCGAAAAGAGGCGGGGGCACCTGGTGGGTTCTGGACAAACATTGAATTCAGGAGGATGAAATCTGTGAGTTTATGGCCTCTGTCGTCGATATCATTATATCCCCATGTTTGTGAGTGTGCATTAAAGTCTCCCACTAGTAAGATTTCCCCTTTTGCTAGCTTCAGAGTATTCTCAATTTCTGATAGTACCATTGAAAAGTCAGCTGAGGGGGGAGCGTATGTGTTAATAATTGTAAATGTTTCTTTATTGTTTTCGATGGTTATAGCTGATACGAATTCCTGTTCGGATAGCGTTATGGGGTTTGTTCCTATTTTTGTTATAATAGCTGACCTGTTAGTTTTTGTTTTTGTTATTGACCAATATTTTGGATTTATACCTGCTATTTCTCCCGTTTGCTTGTTCTGGTAGAAATCTTGCAACATAGCAACATGTATTCCTTCGGCTCCTATGTACCCCCCTAATTCTTCTGTGGCACATTTGCTGTTGTGAAGATTGATCTGAATAGCTTTTATAATGTCTGTCTTTTGTGTTTGTGTTGCATTTTGTGATGGTGTGTTTTTGTGATTATATATGGTCGTATTAAGCATGATGTCTTCTTCTTTGTTCATCTCTGCGTTGATACCTGTCTTGTTCTTCATGAGTGGTCCTAAATATTTTTGGTTTTCCACCATACTTGTGAATTGAGACTAATCCCTTTATCACTTCTAAGCCTTTTGTTAGCTGTACCTTACCCTCTTGAAGTTCTAACTGTCTAACTTGTAATAGTGTTTGGTAAACCCAGCAATGTCCAGAATGGGCCGAATGGTCTGTTGGCTTCTGAGCTCTCAACCATCTTCTGTTAGCACTATTGTATAGCATACACATGGCACATTCTTCGCGGTTTGATTTGCAATCCTTGTAATTGTGTTCCCCTGCACATGTGGAACATCTCTGTGTATTTCCGCAGTGTACTGCGACATGGTCAAAACCGAGACATTTGTGACATCTTTGTATTGTTACGAAGTTTTTGACTGGACATTCTTTGAATCCCAGGCAGACCGTCCTCTTTTTAAGGAGGTAATCTGCCAGAGGTTCCGGGAGAGTGACTGGAATGTGTTTCTTTTCATTCCTGGCTTCCATTGGCTTCATCATTTTGACAATATCTTCATTGTATTCGTTATTATTGACCCCTAGGATGCGTGCAAGTTTTGCTGATACCTGGTCTTCAGGTACCCAGTTCGGGATGTTGAAAATAATTATTCTCTTTTTTTTAAGACTTGCATTTTTAACTTCTAGTGCTTCGCTTGCCTCACTATCTTCAGTAATTATCTTCTTTAGCTCTTGGGCATCCTTTGCGCTTTCACAGATGATCTTTACCCCATTCCTGATTTTTTGTACACTTTTAACATTACCATGGTGATCTTTAGAATGATTTAGAACTTGCTTTTCTACTTCCTCGGCTGTTCTATCCTCTGTTGCTTGTATGATAATTGTTGATGTGGCTGCTTTCACAGCCTCTGCATAGTTTACTGGCGGTTTAATTGCTTTTTCCTCATGTTTTCTCCTGTGTATTTCTTCTTCTGTATCAATTTCACCCTTTTCTAATTGCTTGTGCGTCATGTTTTCCATTATCTCATATTTTGCCTCTGCATGCTGTGCTCTGACTTCAAGTTCTACTATTGAATTTGAAATTATTTCCAATGCTTTATCAATCTCCCTACAAACTATTACTGGTAACCTTGATGTTCGTTTTTCTATAACTCTGATATAGCTTATTGCTCTGAGCGCTTTTTCGACTGTTATTGATCTTCTTTTTCCTGTTTCTGGGATATCTCGTAGTGTTTGAAGTTCCGCCTTCAGTTCACGTACTTCAGGGGCATTAATGATATCGAGTGCATTTTGCTTACTAGTTTTGCCTGAATCTGATTCCGAGTCAGTTTCTTCGTATTCAGTCGCAGTGTCATCATCTTCAAAGTACTTATCTAAATTGACTGTTGTTTGTTTGTTCTGCTCTTCTAACTTTGTCTTCGTTTTCAATTTTTTGTTGTCTTGATTTGGCTGGGAACCGCCTGGTGTGTTCGCACTGCTGAATGTTGTGTTAGCTTTTTTGGATGTTTCTTTTGTTTTGGTTTTTGTGTCATCATTTTGTTTTGTCTGCCTAGGTTGCGTTTGATGTGTACGTTTGGCATTTTGAGACGGGGAGCTATCCTTTGTTTGTGAATTTGATCTGGTGTTCCTGTTTGGTGGCATATTCGTAGACATGCGTTATTGTTTAACAGTATAATTTAGTTTTACTAGACAAATTTTTGTACGTGGCATGGTTTTATTAATGATGATTTATGGCATATATATTTGTATCTTTTACGACTACTATGTTTAACCAGTTAAGTATGATTACCAATTAGATAGAGATATTATAAAAGGGGTACTTATGCGCGGTAACACCTGTATGCTAATCCTAAAGAAGGGTAAAATACATTTGAAACTAAATAAAAATATAACATGAAAATATTAGTAATCATTTAGAGCAAGCCTGACAATGGGAGAAGGATTACTTGACATTAATTACGAAAATTACCGTAAATGGAGCAATGAATCATATTAAAGAGAGAGAATAAATAAAAAAAATAAATAAACAATACGATGCAGCATAAAGCTTATTTTGAAAAAAAAACGCTAGCATGAAAATTCTCTCTGACAGTTCAATCAAAGGAACAGAAGAGAACAATAATGAGACAACTAAGAAAGAGATAACAGTTCTCTAGTGAGGGAAAAATCCTATAATACAAGATATTGAGCTGAAAGAGATAGGGAATAAATAACTGATTGTTTAAAGTACAATGATGAAACTGGAAATAGTTTAAATTCCAGAGGAAGAATATAAGTTTACTGGACTTATAAGACGTTGTAAACCACGAAAATAAACAGGCTGTAAACTAAAATTTGTAGCATAATAGGGGGGGCGGGGTAACAACAGAAATACAACTGAATAATAAGGAATAAACAGATATTTTAAACGAAAAAAACACATAAAGCATATAGTATCTTGCAACTAGTGAAAATTAAACATGAAGAATGACGTTATAAATATATAAAATAACAGATTAATTGCTAAAATGAAGCAAATACACTAATGAAATAAACAGAACTGGGATTAGCATACAGAATTTTCAATGTTTGAATACATTTGCTACAGAATTTGAGTATTACTTTTTACAGGAATTGTAACAGGAGCAATTAAAAGAACCTTTCTTTTTGGGCTATACTAATTAACACATGCTCTTACCTATTTGATACGGCTAATTCTTCGCCTTAAGGCCACTTATTATATCCAGGCGGGTTTACACGCCGTTATAACTATATTTTACCTATCGAAGAGCCGCTACGTTGAACAAGGCACCGACCCGGGCACTCTGGCTTTCTACCGTAAATAAGCTATTCTTCTACCGCAAGCAGGGGGACGCTGTTATCGAAGAATTTTCCACGTGGTTCCGATCTTTCTTGAAATTATTTAATAAGTCTTTAATTACTGGGTGCAGAATTACTTTATTTATATCTTCACATCGGTCTTAAGTAGTTCTTTCCAATGGTATGATTCACACAATGATAGACTGAATATTTCCGCTGACTTTATTTATCAAAAGCGGAGCGACAAATGTCTTACCTACTACGGCCGCGACTGGGCGAAGACTCTAAAGTTACTGTTATTAGTAATATGAAAAAGGCGTCCGTAATAATATTGTAAATCCCATTTATCTGGTTGTTGAATGACATCATTTTCCTCATTTGAAAATTTGCTTATTTTGCTTTAGACATTAATTTTTATCATAAATTATTTTCTGTTATTTTATTTACATTAATATTATTTCTTAATAAATATATTTTTTTGCCTCAATTAGTACATAATTATACGCAATCCTTTCATTGTGGTTAAATTTTACGAAAACAATTAACTTTCTTCTTTTAAATGCGAGGACATGTTCACTGATGAGATCAAGCTTCTGATAATGGAAAATAAATTTTATTATCGAAAGAAAAGCTAAACTGAGTTGCCACCATTTGAAGAAATATCGTAAAAAAAAAACATTTAAAATTAAAAATAAAATATAAAAATGTAAATAAATTAAAAATTAGCTAAAATGGGCACAATTACAAATAAATAGCTTTCATAAAAAAAAATAATTATCAAAATCGGTTGAGTAGAAAATTCAGGGATGATGACACGACATTTTTAGCTTGTCTGAAAGAAATAGCATCGGAGGCTAAAAAAATGGAAATACACCCATGATTTAACCTCTTCCCTGATTTGTCCGTATGCCGTCAGGCAACCCATCTTTGAAATCATGATTTGCGACCACCACGTACGGGCATCTATACTACAATCATAATTTATTATTCTCAATTTTGTCTTATTTAATCCAACCCAATGCTCCGGACTTTCATCTGAAAATCCATATTTTTTTGCTGAAATTCTATGCAATAATTCAACTCATCGACTTCGACTGAAGGTTTACTGAAGCAAAACGACTCCAGTAGCACTTCCAAAGAACAGCCACTGGTTCATTGATTTAACTAGGCAAGATTTTCTGTTTTGAAAAATTGGTGACAAAAGGTTTAAAACTCTGTAAAAGACAAGAAAAAACAGACATTATTGAAAGTTTTTTTTTTCAAAAATTTTCATCAGTTAACCTTCCAGTCTACCAGACAAAACACCCATTTATCTACGGCAACACCTAATTTTAATTCCAAACTTGCAAACGGCACCAGTAATATTTTAATATAATTTTGCTTTTACAATGAAAGCTTAAATTAAGGAATTCGTAATATCTAGACAAGTCCTTTATAAATTCCTGTGTCAATCGACAATTTCTCATTTTACCATTGACACCAGAAATATTGCTGTCGGGTCCAATGGACCCGTCTGGTAGACGGAAGGTTAAGTGGTTACCACTTCTATTTTAGCTATAAAATTCAACTACCCTAATTTCCTGCGTATAATCCGCAGATCAAACAATTCTTTTTCGACCCAGAAATTTTATTTTATAATTGAAGTCAAATATTTACGGCGATCTACAAAGTTATATTTTATTTAATAAAATTTCTGGGTCGAAAAATGATTGTTTGATCCGCGGATTATACGCAGGAAATTAGGGTATTCCGAAAATTCAACACTTTTCATGATATCCCTCCCGCCACACTTTTTTTTTGAATTAGTTGAACTTAATAACTTGAACTTAATTAACTTGCATTTTATAAAATCCAATATAAATTCCTCTTCAATATAAATTTCTTTCTACTGTCAATCAAGTTTTATTCGATAATTCGAGTAAAAAGGGTATTGAAATTTCATGCATCGAGATTTAAAATATTAATATTTCACAGAAGAAAATATTAAATTCCCGTATGTATACGGAAGTTTCAAAGGAAACTTCCTTTCATAGATCAAGAATGATAGAAGAAGAATTAGAAGATGGAAATACACCTGTTCTTTAACACTAGAACGCCGGAAAGGTGTCAAATCGACACCGATCACTAAACTGATGGTCGATTCGTACCAGAAAAATCTGCAAGAAACAAGTTATATATCAGTTGCAATGAAATGAGCTTAACAAATAAACTAAATAATTTCAAATATTTTTTCTGGTTTTAAATGTATTTTATAAAAGTTGCGTAAACTTTCCCGGCGTTCTAGTGTTAACACTAAAACGCCCGGAAATTTTACTAAAGTTTGATAATAATATTTCTTACCAGAATTTTTATTCAAAATTATTTAAATGATTTATTTAACGTAAATATGCGAGGATTAAATCACAGTCGGCTCTCCTTAATTCGAACTCGTCGGGACCGCTAGAAATGTTCGAATTATCCGAAGTTCGAATTGTGGAAAATATGAAATGAAAACATGCTTAATACGGTACTATTACAAAGGAAATAATGTTATAGTGTTTTTAAAATTTTTTATCATTAGAATATGACTTAATATTAAATTAGAATGTATAAATACATAAACTAATTAAAAGATTAGAAAAAAGCACAGTGGAAGAAAAATTTGAAGCGTCACTGATGGACAAACGGGGCACTAAGAAAGTGGATATCAAATGCATTGGATTATATGTATACTCCTTCGGAACAATTTTCACAAAAATCAAAGAAAGAAAGTTATGCAAATGATCTGAAATCCATGAGAAAGAAAAGAAAAATGAAAAATTAAAATTCTCATTAGTTCGAATTAAACGAAGTCAAGAGAAAATATGTTCGGATTAAAGAAAAATTTTAAAGTTATTCTGCCATTGAAAATTTCGGGACTTCATATTTAGTGCGAATTAAGCGAAGATTCGAATTATCCGATTTCGAATTAACGAGAGTCGACTGTATTTGAAGACTTTTTTTTTTGTTTCGAATTGAATCTTCACTCTTAAAACGAAAGAGCTGATTTGGCTTCTCATGAAAGAGCTGTAATTTTTTCGATCATAAAAGAGTTGTTTTTCAAACGATTGATCATAGATTTGGATCAAATGATCGATTGATTTAGATCAAAACGACTTTTTGATCTAAATTGGTTATTTAAATAGCTCAACTTCATTTAAATTGGTTATAAACAGCTCGTAAACTCGAGTTATTTCAACTCTTTTTTGAGAAGCTGCCTTTCAACATTGAGATGAGTGGATTTCAGCTCAAGTTGAGCTATTTTGTGGCTGACTTTTTAAGAGAGTTAGTCACATGGTTTGACTCGAATCGACTCCTTCCGGCCGTCCTACTATTAACCTTTTCGGTCCCTGTGTCCCCATCTAGAGGACCTCTGTTCTTTCACTTATAAAAACTAAAATATTCGATTTTTTTTTTACATTTTTAAACCACTTGATTACAGCTGAATGTTTTTACGTTAAAAGCAAAAGCATAAATGCCTGCATCTAATCTGAATCCGTCATAAAATAAATGTTATTTTCATCCGAATTCGCAAAATGCTTAAAAATGTCCAATGTTACAGCAAATTTTTAAACTTCTAAACATCGCACATTTTCAATTTTTACAACGTCGTAAAGAGAGAAAAATGTACTTTTAAATACAATCTGTTTGAAAGCTGTATCTCAATTTATTTTTGAGTTATTGATTTTTTTTGTAGTTTTTAATAATATTTTTGTCATTGTGGCAACAGAAATATTTCATTTCTGGACATTAAATATGGACCAATCAGAAGACGAATAGAAATCGTGCATCACAAGGATTTGGATATGGCTCACATACCTCTAAAACGAAAGAAATAACAATTTTCCAAAATGGTGAAAAACTCTTTTAAAATTTTAAAGTGTAGTATATAATATGACACTAAGAATATTACCCAGGCGGGAAAAATGCTCTTCCATATATTTCTTTATGCCGCCAATCAAGTTTTGTTCAATACTTTATTCGCATAAAAAGGATATTGAAGTTTCAAGCATAAAGATTTGAAATAAAAACTTGTGGGAGAAAAAATATTTTATTCGCCAGTAAAAAGGCACAATGGAAATTTATTTTGATATACGAGGAACGGTTTTGAATGGATTATAAGAAAAATTGTAGGATGGAAATGTAATGAGACTATGGAAATTTTAGATTTTAATTCTGAATTCATTTCAAATCAAGTTTAATTAAATACGAACCTAACTATATCGCATATTAATTCTTAACCAAATTTATTCCAAATTTATCATATTAAAGACTGGTTGTTGGTTGTGTTTGTGACGCCCAATTATCTGCACGAGGGATATAGTACCTAAAGGGGGAATGCCCTTCGTGGCGGCCTTTCTAAGGGAATCTAATCCGTACACTACAAAAACGCTACAAAATCGTAGGTTTGAAGAAAACCACGGAAAACTCCGAACTATTAGGCCGACGACCGCGATTGGATTCGAACCCAGCTTCTACCGTCTACCAATTTCGAGAGCAGAACCTCACAGCCATTGTGGGGGGGGGATTTCTTCGTCAAGAACAAATTACTTTTAATTGAAAATAATATTTATCCTATTTTAGGAGAGCAAGACAAAACTGCATCTTGTTTATTGCGTTCAAATATTATACAAAGTGTATTAATACTATATGTAATCTTCTACTCCTAAAATTAGACATTTTTATTATGAAAATTTTCTTTTACCTTCATAAAAAACCACTTTTTAAATTTTTTGAGTGTCATATATTATATGACACTAAAAATATTATCCAGGTGAGAAAAATACTCTCCAATACAATATTTCTTTCTGCCGCCAATCAAATTTTATCTGATACTTTGGATGAAAAGGATCTTGAAGTTTCATGCATAAAGATTTTAAATAAAAGTATGTGGGAGAAAAAATATTATATTCTGTAAGTAAAAAGGCACAATGGAAATTTATTTTGATATACGAGGAACGGTTTTGAATGGATTATAAGAAATATTGTAGGATGGAAATGTATTGAGACTATGGAAATTTTGTATTTTAATTTGGAATCCCGATTCATCTACAGTCGGGGTTGAATAGGAAAAGAATCTGGATATATTACATATTAACCCTTAATTAAAATTATTTATTCGGCACCATTTTATTTTAAAGAAACACATTTACTTGTACTTTAACAACATTAATAGAAATTAACTTAATCTCTTTAGATCCTAGGGTTTATTTATGATTTTATTTATTACCGTTATGGACTTACGTTAACAAACTGATAACTAAGGAAGATGAACAGCGAAAAAAAATATTAAAATTTATTTTTTATACATAAAATTTGAGATACATGGCGACTCAAAAAGTACATTTTTTTAGGATTGTTTTATTTTACTTTTTTTTGCATTGCAAAAACATTGAAAAACTTAACATAAATATATATTTAATAATTTTTTATCACTGATGGATTCTACAATTGGTATCTTAATGCAAAGTAAAATTATTTATGTTTTCATTTTTGTCCATTTCACACATTTCTTCTACAAGCCATTATTTTATAACACAAAACCCGCCAAAAAAGCGCGATATCAAACAAATTATTATTACGTTTAGTTCTGCTACTCATAAGGTTCGATTCACACCAATTTCTCCTTTTTTAGCATTATTTATATATGATAATATGTGTTTCCTACAGAACGCATCGGGTCTGAAGAGGCAAACAATTTACTAATAAAATATAATGGTGCGAATAGAATAGAAAGTAGAATAATCTATTTAAAGCTACCGCATGGTCAGAGTTAAAATCTTTCAATTTGCTTATCATGTATATTCCTCCAAGAATATGGGTAACTGGTGAGCTAAAACAAACAACAATTATTCCTAAGGATATGAAAATTTTGTAATAGCTTTCGAAAACTCATTAATTTCTACATTACTACATTAGATTATTTGTATGTTTAGAATTTTATACTTGCCAACATTCCGCTTTTCTTTAGTGATAACAATAATGAACTTGAACCAGAAATATTATTTTTGAAAGAAATAAAGTAAATTTCAAATGACTACCGTTAATTCCGAATACACCTCTGTTCGTATATATGTATATAGAGGGGCTAATGTCCTATCACAAAATTTTATATTTTATTCGTTATTTTTCGGCTAATTATTTGGAAGAATATTGTAAAAGTTAAGCGATGAAAACTAATGAAATTTAGTGGTGAGAGACTACTCGCTGACAGCTGACACCTAGATTTTTACACCCCTATACATACACATACATATGTTTAGAATGTTTAAAAAGAGTAAAGAATTTTTAAAAGTGTTAAAAAGTGGGCAGAAAATATGCTGTAACCTTGTGCCGTGTTAGGTTTAAATAGTTTTTCGATACTGTATACATTTCAACTGCCATATTACATAATTATTATCATCTGAGTGAAATATTTTGATTATGATAACTTTTTGATCATTTAGAAACAAAACGCTTTAATTCCAATCATAATTCGATCACACAATTTTCATATTAGATTAAAATCGATTACCGATTATGTGATTACGATTTCAATAGGTGTGCAAATGTATACGTATCTCTTTATTATCGTCCTTGGCTCTACTTTAACCTACCTTTTGCAAATAGCTTTTACAACTTGTTACACATTTTAAATCCGTTAAGTAATTCAAGCACTTCTCTATAATTTTAGTAACCAAAACAACGTATATAGTAATATAATAAAACATTTAGAACGAACATGCCCGAAAAGTGGACACCTTTCTCAATCTACAACATAAACATAAAAAAAAAAGAAAAAAGAAAAAAAAAGCAAGCATTAGAAAAAATAGCCACTGTTTTTTTATGAGATAATTTGACATGGTATCGACGATATGTGCATATATATGTTTTTACAGCATGATTACATTTATTTGAAATTTTATCTCGAAATTTTATCCTCAACGAACCCTTCTGAGGGTTGCTACTTTATTATTGATTGGTTGACTTTTTAAAATTCTATTTCGCATCATTTTATCATAGGAAAAATCTTTTACATACTCTATGACAACATTTACAAGAGAAATATATTACAAAATGTGCTTTTAAAAAATAGTGGTTAAACTGAATGTGGCAACCCTGTAGATGTTCTGCATTCGGCAAATATTTCTGAATTTTAAATTATGATCACTGGGAATTTCCAGGAGCACTTGTCGTGTAAGTCACATACTATGATTTTTGGACATCAATATTTTAGAACGAAAAAAATGTTATTTTATTTATTACTTATTTTATTTATTATATCTCATTCATTGAATAAGACCCCCCCCCCCAAAAAAAAAAAAAAACCTTTCGAAAATAATGATAACCAACAATCATACCAATTAACAGTAATGTAACTTACACGATAAGTGCTCATGGAAATACCCCACTACAAATAAATATACGATTGAATTTTATTACCTGTAATGAAGAAAAGAAGGAAGAAATGGGCTTACCTGTAAAAAAGGAAGAAATATTTTAAAAGACAGCAATAAGAAAAACACTGCCTTACGACAGATATGCACAAGAAATTTTTAAGATTAATAAATACTTTTCAAAATTTTAAAATCATTTTCATGCATATTCCATACTTAACATATATCCTTTCTTTAATAAAAGTCTTACATGTTCTATGTTATCTGTACAGACGTGGAAAAAAAAGTAAATAACCCTTACAAACTCTAAAAGAAATACTGTGGACTCTCTCTAATCTGAACACTCATCGGACCGATTAAAAATGTTCAGGGGTGTTCAGTATAGAGGGAGATTGGAAATGCATTACTACTACTATGTACAGTGACCGAGCCGGTAGTTGATCAAATAAGGTCGGTTTGACTGGGTTTTTATTATATTTCCTTTCTTTCAAGTTTTAAAACTAAACTAACATGATTTTCCTTAACCCTTTAAGCATCCTGCAGAATTTTCTATGCAAGTTTAACAAATCAAAAAATCTACAGAAAGTATTGATATGGAGATTTGTATTTTATAATCTAAGATATTTATTTACCATATGCCATTCAAAAAGTTAACATTAATATTGATTTTGTTTAAATAAACCTTTGAATCCAAAAACAATATCACGGGAAAACCTAGTTAGACCACTTAGAGGGTTAATGAATGTCCTATCACGGGCAGAAATGAAATCTGTTGAAATTAAATAGCAACAAAATTATAAGCAAATAGTTTCTTTATTTGCCATTTTCTCAGTAGTTGATCAATCGAAGAAATCAGTCCAAAACTCCAAATTCAGACTAAAATTTAAAAATTAATCTTTGAAATATCATGTTTAAGCTGTTATTAAAAATATTTCATACAGAACTATTATTTGAAACAAGAATGATCGAACGGATTATTTTAACTTCTTACAATTGCCTCTAACTATCAAGAACTAAATTTTTACATTTTCTAATTTAAAAAAAAGTCATAAAATGGCTTCTGTTACAGAAAGTGGCTGACAAGAAAGTGTCAACTGGTGCTTAACTTAAGTTTCTATCAAACAAAAAAAGTATTTAAACAAATTGCAATTTCAAGTAATATTTACAATCTAGCAGTGATTTTATCTGTTTTTTTTTTTTTTTTTTTTTTTTTTTTTTTTTTTTTCTAATCAAGTTTGTTGAACCTTTTTATTCATTTATAACAGTTTCTCCGAATTTCCATGATCAAAATTTGAATTCATATTGCAAACATGTGTTCAGTTTACAGAGAGATGGAGTAGAAATGGGGACTTAAAGTAGCGTTCATAATAGTGGGGTGTTCGGATTAGAGGGTGTTCAGAATACAGAGAGTTCATCTTTTGTAAGTCTATGGAGTTTCGCTGGGACCGTCAGAATGTGTTCATAATACCGGGATGTTCACATTAGAGAGTGTTCAGATAGAGAGAGTCCACTGTATTTTATACGAAAATTAAATTTATGCATGTATTCGTATGTGAGGAACGTGAAGCAAAAAGTTTATTAAATAAATAAAATATTTTTAAATAAAAATTCTGGTGCAGAACATTTTTAATACTATTTGAGTAAAATTCCGGGTAATTCTAGTGTTCATTATAGGTGATATCTTTATTCCAAATATATCTTCATACCAAAAATTTAATATGCTTTATGATAATCCTTTTTTCCCTTTAAAGGAACGAATAAGAAAAGAAAAAAAAAGAAATAAAGCAATAAAGAAATTTTTTTACCATAATGCATTATATGACACTACGGATATTACCTAGAAGAGATAAAAAACTCTTCAATGTATATATACTTCTTTTTACCGCGAATCAAGTTTTATTCTATACTTCGCGAAAAAAGGATATGGAAGTTTTATGAATTGGGATTTAAGAAATAAAATATCTCAGAGAAAAAAATATTATATTCAGTTGCAAAAAAATAGAATGGAAATTTATACTTTTATATACAAGAAACGTCTTTGAATGGATTACAAGAAGAATTGGAAGATGAAAATATATCGAGAATATAGATATTTTCAGTTTGAAGGGAAGATCTCGGTGATCTATAATTAATAATTACGATTCTTTCTAAGATTTTTGGGAACAAAATTGCGAAATTTCATGAACTTTCGGTTCATCTCAACTTGTTTTATTTTAAAAATTTCTGGGGTACTCACTTCAATTTTTCCATTCATACAGTTCATCAAGACTCGACAAGAAGCTTTCATTCCTAGGATTTTACGTACATGATTATTCTAAAAGAATCATTCACTTTCAAAACCCGATTTATTCAAAAGTATGCTTACAAATATGATTAATATATGAAAATAATCACGAAGGGTTATGAAAATATCCAAGTTTGTCACCATGTGACATAGCAGAATTAGTTCGAGTTTGTACACCAGGTGGCGTGGCAGCGGTAGTTCAAGTTTGTACGCCAAGTAGCGTGGCAGCACTAGTTCAATATTCAAATGGAAGCAAAGCGAAAAAAGAGTTTCTGTGTTCTAGAAAATGCGAAAAGTTTGTCTGTCTTAGCAGTGTAACGTTTTTTAACCCCTTGAGGGGCGCCGTTTGCAGTCTGAAATTGCCAACTAGCACTAATAATTTTTTTAGTACAATTTTGATCTCATAATATACAGTCGGCTCTCGTTAATTCGAACTCGTCGGGACCACAAGAAATGTTCGAATTATCCGAAGTTCGAATTATGGAAAGTATGAAATAAGAACATGCTTAATATGGTACTATTACAAAGGAATTAATATTATAGTGTTTTTTTTATATTTATTATGTCTGTCATCATCAGAATATGACTTAATATTAAATTAGAGTGCAGAAATACATGAACTAATTAAAAGAATGGAACAAGCACAATGGAAGAAAAATTTGAAGCGTCACTGATGGACAGATGGGGCACTTAGAAAGTGGATATCAAATGCATGGGATTATATGTATACTTGTTCGGAACAATTTTCACAAAAATCAAAGAAAAAAGTTATTCAAATGATCTGAAATCCGTGAGAAAGAAAGGAAGAACGAAAAATCGGAATTCTCGTAGTTCGAATTAAACGAAGTCAAGGGAAAATGAGTTCGAATTAATGAAAAATTTAACGTTATTCTGCCATTGAAAATTTCGGGACTTCATGTTTAGTTCGAATTAAGCGAAGATTCGAATTATCCGATTTCGAATTAACGAGAGTCGACTGTACGTGAAAAAAAAAATGTTTTGATTGATTTCAACTAAATTTGTTTGTGAATTGCGATGGGAATTAAATATTTGAACATTATTTTGCCCTGGAAGGGTTAAGAAGGCTGTATGGAAAAGATCACGCTACAATATGCGTGTATTAAATTGAACTACCGACTGGACATTTGTCGTGTGACCAAGGAGACACACATAGAACATTTGTAGAGCGAGCATAAAACTCGGATATTTTGTGGTTATTTACATCAATATCATATTTGTAAGTATAATACTTTGAATAAATCTGTTTTTGAAAGTAAAGGATCCTTTTATTGTAACCCTGTATTTCAGCATCATATTTACGATGCTGCCACAGGCAACTATCTTTTAACCTTTTGAGGGGCAAAGCACTTCTATTCATAAAATGCTCAAATGATTGAGTGACACCAGAATTTAAAAACAAAATTTATTTCTAAATATATGCTTTTCTTTACGTACTTGATAAAATTAAAATTTTAATTTCAAAATTTCGCTGTCAATGTGGCATTTTGCCGTTAAAATTAAGTAATATAAAATTAAGTGATTCCTATTTTATTCCACCGCCCTTCAAGGGATTAATTCTATTTCGCATTACTTTTTCAGAACAAAAATCTTTTACATATGCTGACAACATTTGCCAGGGAAATATGCTACAAAATGTATTTTTTTAAAATAGTGATGAGAACAGAATATAAAAATAGTCGTTTGTGGCAGCCCTGTATTTATTTTGAAGATGACTGCAGAAACAGCTCGAAACGTCGATATTAATTAATAATCACTCATTTTATTTGTACAAGTCATTAATCATTAATTTTATTTGAATGACAAGTTCATCATGTACAAATTTTTGTTTATGTGTACCACTGAGCAAGTTTATGTATTTTAACCATAGAGTAAAGACAAATTAATAGAGTGGAAGTACAATGTGTGGAGGTGATGCTAAAAATGTAACCCTAAAATCCGCTACATTAAGTCCAATTAAGTCTCAACAAAAGCACGTGTTTTGACACGGCTTTCAATTCAAACCAATTTAAATCCGTATTTCTTTGCTCTTGTTTTTTAAAAGGAACTAATCTATCTCTTCACAGGTAAGTATTTTTTATTATTTTATCATATGTATTTTAAATATCAATATAAAAAATTCTTTTAAGATTTTGCTTGAAGAGACAGCATTCTTTTGTTAATGTCTTGAAATCGTTTGCACTCGAAGATCCAGATTTTAGATCAATATTTATTACTTAAGATTTTATACATGAATTTAAAAGAATGTTTTCATTACTATTTCTTTTAAAATATACTTCAGCTGTAATTCATTTCTTTATATTCGTCGTATTAATACAAATTCCCTGCCACGTGCTTTTGTTTGGGACATTAAAATTTGAGCGATAAATGATTTCATATTGCAAACCTTTTTTTGGGGCATCACATCGCCTATCTCATTCCTCCATGGTTTTAAAGTATACATCGCATTTATTATAATATATGGTGCAATAGTCCTACTGACGTTAAAAATGTCAATTTATTTTTCAAATGGAAATCACCAGTAGATTAGAAACATATTTCACAAAAATAAAATTAAACTGGAATCTAGGACAATAAAATGATTAGGACACTGTGATTTCGTAATCGTATTTCTGAAATAAACCAAGGTTTAAAATCAACTGAATTTGTAATCAAGTACCAGTTGTAAACCCTGGAAACTACTTTTCAGGTAATGATTAATGTGATATATTTATTGGAAAAAAGTATTTGAATTTTTTTTATCATTAAATTTAGTAAAAGGTACTAAAAATTGTTTCATGAATATATCTCAATATCATCAATTTTTTTTGTTTGTTTTAATTGTTGTTTTTAGAGTATCCTTGAGCTGTCTCAGGAATATTTTCCCATCTATCACTAATAGTTAAAAAAAATACAATAAATTTATTAATTTTAACCCTTTCAGGGGCAAGGTATTTCTGTTCCGAAAATGTTCAAATAATTGATTCACACCACAATTAAAGAACAGATTTATTTGAAAATAAGCAAGAGCTGTTTTTCGCGAATATTATAAATTCGAAATTGCACTAAAATTATTCTGGTGCCAGTTCGAAATTGGAACAGTAATATTATGTGTTTGCAGACTGCAAACACCGCCCCTGAAAGGGTTAAAGTACTATTTAAAAAAAGTTTATTAAAGAGGAATATAGTTTCTTTAATTATCTCAAATAACCTAATTTGCTTATACCATCAATCCGTTAAAAGCGCCACAATAATCGTACATATATGCTTATCAAGTTTCCCTACATTTTCTATTTTAAACACAAACTTTAGTTTTTACGTCTACAAAATTTCTTACTCTTAAAAAATGGCGATCTTGTTTTCAATTACTTGACCGTAATACATCTCTCCTGACACCCAAAAGGAATTCCAGGAATAGAAAAAAAAAAAAAAAAAAAATCCTCGTCAATATATTCTTTTTCCATTCATTTTTTTTAAATTCGAGTTTCATGTATGGAGATTTCTTTAAAAAGGGTTGAAAAGTTTTTCGTTTTTCGATATACTTGAAATGGTTACGAATGTCTTGTAAAATATGTAAAAAAAAAAAAAAAAAAAAAAAAAAAAAAAAAAAAAAGACTTATTTCTAAGTCTTATAAAATTAGTAATAAATAAATAAATAAAAATTGCATTTGCGAATTCAGAGCTTTTACTTCTTTCTAAAATCTCCTTTCTTGTTTGTGGTAAAATCTACATGTGTAGCTTTAGTATAAAAAGATCTCTTTGCTAAATTCAAAGTGCTTTTTCATTATTGTGTCTAAATATATTTTATATGCTGTACATTATTTTGCAGAAGAAAATGTATATATTACAAATAAATAAATAAATAAATAAAATTGCATTTGCGAATTTAGCGGTTTTACTTCGTTCTTGTTTGTGGTAAAATCTGAATATGTAGCTACAGTAGAAAAAGATCTCGTTGCTAAATTCAAAGTGTTTTTCGTTATGATGTCTAAATGTATCTTATATGCTGTACATTAGTTTGGAGAAAAAAATGTATTTTAAACTCAAAAAAAAAAAAAATCAAGTTTTAATGAAAATGATTTTTTTAACAGCTATAATCTTGAATAAAATCTTAACCCCCTGGATCCCAAACCGCCCGAGATATTTTAATTCGTATATTTCAATTCTCACCAGAAAATTAAAACAACAATATTTACTTTAATCAGTAACAGAACATTCCGTATTTTAATAAAACGAAATTAGCCATTGAATTTTTCTGGTGTGAAATAAACTACATAATTTCTAGAACGTGTTCTAGCATGGGAATTAAAGGGCTAATCCTTCACTGTACGATCTTTCTATTTTTATGATTTTTTAAAAAAAAATCTATATAACGGTATAATAGCGGGAAAATAGTTTTAAAAAAACCTGTTTTAAAATTTAAGCTAAAATTTGATATTTTATGGCGTTTACCCTATTCACGCAATTAAGGTTTTTAAGTATTATGGTTTTATATTTTGCAATGAAATGGGATTAAATTATTTAATTTTATCTGCTTAACAATCTGCAAATTTCTTTTTATTATTATTTTTAAGCATTCGTAAAAAAATAAAAAAATAAAAAATAAAAAATAAATAAAATAAATAAATAAAAGTACAGTGCTATATAAGCTTATACGACTCGACTTTGAAGGGACTACCAAAAAACGTCATATAAACAATAACGACGTATAATCGATTTTCACTTTCAAAACTAGAATTAATTTTGTTTTCAATTAAATTTAATGTTTAACGTGATGATTTGCATGAATTTGTAAATTAAACAAAACAAAATGAACAAATAACCAAAAAAAAAAAAAACAAGGGGGGGGGGAATTAGTAAGCAATTTAAATATGCGTACCTTTATTTATGTTTCACCGAAAGGTTCCTCATTTGCAGTACATCATTTCCTTTTAATTTAAAGTAAAAGATAAAAAACCCTGCGTGGCCAACTAAAAATCGAAAATACTGATAACAGTTAGAAGGATAGTCTATTTGCAACTTAAAACAGGTCGGGAAAGCTGACCATCCCCGAAAAAAGAATGACCCTTCCCCTGTTATATGTAAGCTGATTTTTCAGACTAATCGAACACCAGCCCACATTTTTATAATGTGGAGTGCATTTAAACTCGCTCTTTGGCGTCATTCATAGCTGCTAACTTCCGCTCATTCGTAAAATATACAAGAAAAATAAGCAGAAATAAACCTATACAAAATCGAAAAATCGACGTATAAACGACTTTAGGCGTCGTATAAAAGATATATATTTACATTAAAATGAATAGGAATGAATCGGGACCACATTAAAACGTCGTATAAATGTAAACGTCGTATAAGTGATCATCGTATAAACGATGCTTTTACTGTAACTTTTGCTTTAATAGTTTGATCGAAAATTTTTTTGTTTCCGAAGAACAAATTTTAATTTCTGGTCAAATTCAGCCTCTAACATCGAAAAAAAAGTGTTCTTTCATTCTTTGCATTGTCCTTGAGTAAAGTGTTACGATTCTATTGGCCAAACTTATGGCAAATAATGAGAATTATAGTGTTTTTTAGATATGTGCCAGATGTGGCACACGTTGCAGGGAAATACTTTTAGTGCTTCTTATTCTAAAACAAACAAAAATTCTACAATGTCTATAAGAAAACTTGGTTAATACATTTACATTTTCGTATTGCCTTATTTTTTATACGAGGACCTCAGAAATGGCAAAAAATTAGATTTGGAGTGAAGGAGTTCAAAGATAATTGATGTTAAATTTGAACATCATTAATAACTGATTCCTTTTATTGTAGTACTGATTTGTTAATTGTTAACGATTGCACATGCTAACGATTACTGCTTTGTTTTATTGTGGTCTTTGAACTCTTATTTCAATAACTGTGAAAAAAAGTACAGTGCAGTTTTCTTTAAATTTATAATTAATCAATATTGTTAATTATTCATTGTATTTTCTGTTTTAAACACAAGCTTCAGTTGAATAACTGATTGAACTGAAATTGTAGGAATGAAATTTCCGCGTTTTTGCACAGCAGTATTTTGTTAGAGAAAATATAATTTCATTTATTCGGAACATTTTTAGCAAATTAACAGAACAACATTTTCTCGAACAAAATACTGGTGTTTCACTCTTTTCGGCACGGGCAAAGTCTGTTAGTAAAGTGAGAAATTATCGACTGACACCGGAATTCACAAACGAATTTTTACATATTGAGAAATCCTTAATTTAAGCTTCTATAGTAGAAACAAAATTTTACTAAAATTTTATTGTTGCCGTTTCCAAGTTTGGAATTAAAATTTGGTATCCCAGATCTGGCAGTGTGCCGGAAAGGGTTAAAACACGGGAATCGCATTCCTAAAATAGGAAACTGCCGTTTGTTTTATTGTGGTCTTTGAACTCTTATTTCAATAACTGTGAAAAAAAAATAGAGTACAATTTTCTTTAAATTTATAATTAATCAATATTGTTAATTATTCACTGTATTTTCTGTTTTAAACACAAGCTTAAGCTACAGTTTGTACGTCTACAAAACTATTTAAAAAAAATTCTTACTCTTAAAAAATGGCGATCTTCTTTTCAAATTATATGACTGTAATGTATCTCTCCTGATAATGAGATGAAATTCCAGGAATAGAGAAAAGTAAAAAAAAAATCTCTTCAAGATATTTTTCTTCCATTCATTTTTTTTTAAATTCATTGCTTTACGTAAAAGGATATTGAAGTTTCATGCATGAAGATTTAAAATAAAAATATCCTTAAAAAAAATTATATTGGGATAAAAAAAAAGTCGAAAAGTTTTGCGTTCTTCGATATACGTGAAATGGTTGCGAAAGTCTTATAAAATTAGTAATAAATAAATAAATAAAAATTGCATTTGCGAATTCAGAGCTTTTACTGCTTTCTAAAATCTTCTTTCTTGTTTGCGGTAACATCCACATGTGTAGCTTTAGTATAAAAAGATCTCATTTCTAAATTCAAAGTGCTTTTTCATTATGGTGTCTAAATATATTTTATATGCTGCACATTATTTTGCAGAAGAAAATGTATTTTAAGCATTTAAAAAAATCAAGTGTTCATGAAAATGATTTTTTAAACTGATATAATCTTAAATAAAAACTTAAAAATACTTTGAATGTGTCTTATTATAAAGCAAAATAACAGTTACATATTATCTATTAGAAAACCAGGCTAATACTTTTTACATTTTCGCATTACCCTATAATTTATGTAAAAATACCGTTACTTAAATTATGACAAATATGATTTTTTTTCTCTTCAGGATTATACGTCACTTTAAATTGTGGTGCTGACTTATATTTTGGGTACTACTGTAATTTCCGACGTATAAACAGCAGATCAAACAATAACTTTTTTGACTCAGAATTTTTTAAGAATAAAATGTCACTTCTTAGATCGCAATAAACATTTGGCTTCAACTGCTAAACAAAATTTATGTGTTAAAAAATAATCATTTGAAAGTCGGATTATACGCTTGAAATTACGGTATTTCTATATAAATGTAAAATGAATACATTTTTTTTATAAATATGATGAATAATCTAATTTGCTTGAATCGTCAACCGTTTAAAAAGTTTTAATAATCTTAGCCAGGCCTGTCCAACGTTTCAGTAACAAGGGGCGCATCTTGCCTATTGACATTCAATGAAGGGCGCCATTATTTACGTGACTAAAAACATGGGGCAATACTATTGCATATTATTAGTATACATTCACGTCTTAACATAATGGAAATGAATCATACAGCAGTAAACAAGACCCCTACTGTTCTGAAGTTGCAAATGTTAAATTTCAAATTATACATTTTTTTAATAAAAAGTTTATATTAAAAATTTCTGTAGGGTAAGGCGCCAGAAACTTTAATCACGTCTATAATAACAATAATACCAAATAAATAAATATAAAAGTCAGGCATATTGCTAGGTTTCTCTTATAGTGAGAAAATACGGTATCATTTTTTTTAAAGGTGAGGATTACTTTTGTGAAAAGTATAAAAACAGTCAAGCATGATAGTACCAAAAAATGTGGGTGGTTTCAGTAGGACAGTCTGGAAATGCTTTCATAGATGGAAATCATTCTGCACTGTTTATTATTTTTCCTAAGCAAAATTATAGTGGGAGGGGGAAAGAAAAAAAACCTCTAAAATTTCAAAAGTCAAGAAAAAAAATTAAGCCTTTTATTTTTTATATAAAACAACAATGGGCCTATGTGAAAGCAGTAAAAAGAAAACAGCTGAGATTTCATGCACATGTATCTTCGAAGGGGGCAGGTGAAAACTTTATTTTTCTATTACTTCTTAATATTAAAAAGAGCTATTTCCAACTGTTAACAAAATTTAATTATCATAATTACATTATATAAACATTAAACAATTACAAAAAATTTCAAAAGTATGCATGAATAAATTTTCAAAATATGTCTCTGGTTTTTAATGTACAACGGCAAGCCAACAGCATGCCAAAGACAGGTTTTAAAAATATCTCTGATAAAAAATTATTGATTTTAAAAGAAGCATTCTTAATAAGGCAGTTTTGCTTCAAATACAGTTAATAACAGGAAATCTTCAAAAGGGCGCCAAGAAAATCTGCAAAGGGCGCCATGGCGTCCGCGGGCGCCGCGTTAGACAGCCCTGATCTTATCTATATTCTATATGCTTATTAAGGTTTTTCTGCATTTCCTATTTTAAACACAAGCTTTAGTTTGTACTTCTTCAAAAAATATTTAAAAAAAATTCTTGCTCTTAAAAAATGGCGACCTTCTTTTCAATTACTTGACCGTAATGTATCTCTCCTGACACTCAGAAGAAATTCCAGGAATACAGAAAAAAAAGAACCCCTCTTTAATATATTTTTCTGCCATTTATTTTTTTAATTCGATGCTTCACGTAAAAGCATATTGAAGTTTCATGCATGGAGATTTAAAATAAAAATATCTTTGAAAAAAATTATATTAGTTAGGAAAAAAAGTTGAAAAGTTTTCCGTTTTACGATATGCGTGAAATGCTTGCGAATGTCTTATAAAATAAGAAAAAATAAAACAAAATTGCATTTGCGAATTCATAGATTTTACTTCTTTCTTGTTTGTGGTAAAATCTGTATGTGTAGCTTTAGTATAAAAAGATCTCGTTGCTAAATTCAAAATATTTTTCTCGTTATAGTGTCTAAATATATTTTATATGCTGTATATTATTTTGGAATAGAAAATGTATTTTAAACTTTAAAAAAAATCAAGTGTTCATGAAAATGTTTTTTAAATGGATATAATCTTTAATAAAAACTTAAAAATAGTTTGAGTGTATTTTATTATAAAGCAAACTGACAATTTTACATTAACTATTAGGCATAAGCTTGGTTAATAATTTTAAATTTTCGTACTGCGCTATTTTTTTTATGAGGACCTCAGAAGACGAGGGGTACAAGTGACAAAAAGCCGATTTGGAATAAATTGAGTTCAGAGATAATTGAGGTTAAATTTGAATATCAATAACATTTGACTGAATAGAAATAGGAAACTGTCGTTTATTTCATTGTAGTCTTTGAACTCTTATTTCAATAACTGTAAAAAAGTAGAGTACATTTTTTTAAAATTTATAATTAATTAATATTGATTATTATACGGCAAAAGTGACAGATCTGTAGAAAGCAGCACTTAACCCTTTCCGGCGCACTGTGCCCGGTCTGGGATACCTAATTTTAATTCCAAAGTTGCAAATGGCACCAATAATATTTTAGTAAAATTTTGCTTTTACAATAGAAGGTTAAATAAAGGAATTCAAAATATCTAAAAAATTAGTTCGTGGATTCCGGTGTCAGTCGATAATTTCACATTTTACTGCAGATTTTGCCCGTGCCGGAAAGGGTTAATTAGAAAATCACGTTTATTTCATTACCAGAAAAAAATGTATATTTACAGATCGTCTGTGTACTTAGTTAAACTTTTTTTTAATTTTGTTATTTATACCACTCGGCTTCTGGGGGTTCTCATATGTTTTACTGATTTTAAAGTGACCAATTCTCATGAATTGTCAACCTCAGCTACGATTTCACATGTTTTGTGTCATGAAATCACCTCTAAAACATTTCAAAATCAACCAATATTTATTCTTCTATCATCTCGAATCCTTGAATTAAAATATTTTCTTAAAAAATACAATAAAATCACTTTACTTTATTCAATTTATTAAGTATTCATTTAGTTCAATCAGATTTTTTTTTTTGTTTAAATAAAGATTTAAGAAAGTTCGTTAAAATTCTCGATGCTGAATTATTAAAGAAATATTGGTAAATACCAGAAATCCATATTTTCGAAACAATGAATCTGTAAATACAAATAAAGCAAACATTTCAATTCGTTCTCTTCAAAGTAAACTAAGTGAATCAATAATTGTATTTGAAATACATAAAGATTTTTATTTTCAGAATATATTGATTTTCGTAAAGCTAATAGAATACGGATGCTTTAATTAATAGAATAAATTTTCAAATATTTATTTTCAGCTATGTTACATAAAAAGTTAAGTGACTTTTTTTGCTTGTAAAAAAGCAAAAGATGGATTTCTTTTTACTATTTTTTTCTCTGAAATACAAATACAAATTTTAACTCCCAATTTTTTTTTCTAATTTGTGTGTGTGCGCATTTTATTTGTTATCATCTGAAGAATCTATTTTTTAAAATATAAATGATTTCTTGAACTATAAAAATTCATAAATCATAGTTTAAGTTGCGTTATCAGGAGTATCATCCATTAACTATAAATGCAAATTGCTAAAATTTTTAAGGAGCCAGTGTCTTTTAAACCCAAATAATCTAGTCGCCATATTGTGAAAGTAATGCAATAAGGCAATAGCGTTTATATGTCAAAGGTAATTTTATCAAAGGTTCGCAGAAAAAAAAGCGAAATTCGTCAAAAGATAGTTGAAAATACGCAAATTTCGCCAAAAGAACATATTTTAAACTAATTTTCTTCGTTTTATCTAGTGGCCAAAAAATATGTGATAAACGATGATGAAATAAATTGTAATATATTAGTGGTGTCCGAAGCATTTGGCGTCTCGATTTATGAGGAACACCTGACAACACTAGTGATAAGTGAGAATCCCCTCTCGAGTGCAAAGGGTTGAATTGGATAAGGGCATAAAATCAAGTCAGATACCATTCTCACCCGTGATACTAATTCCATGATGGACCAATCATTGTAAGAGAATTTACATTACCCATAGCTGCCAACTTTTACGCATTTTTCCTATTACACAAAATTTATAATAAATATTCGTATTTAATCGTAGAAATTTTATGAATAAACAAATGGAAAATCTCTGTACAATTTTAGCGGTAGCAAAAATGTGTAAAAGTTGGCAGTAATGATTTACCTAAATTTACAATAGTATTTATGAGATTTAAGGAGAGGAGGGAAGCTCCAAAGGCTGTAGTTCACAATTTATAATACATTTAATAAATAAATAAATAAGTTAATAAAGAAATAAAGAAAGAAAAATATTGAAGATGAGACTTAAATTACGCGGTTGGATAGCGCGTTGTAACGCTGCCATCGAAACCCTCAACCCTCTCCGGAGCGGTATCCTTAAAAATGGACACATAATTTCAATTTTACTGACACCAAGAATATTAATTAAAATTTTCCTTCTGGCGCATACCTGAAAATAAGCGGGCTCCTATTTTTTTATAAATTCGTTTATAAATTCTGGTGTATGTGAATTATTTCAAATAGATTTATTCCATGCCCAGTGTTGCCAGATTGGGGATTTTGTCCCCATTTTGGGGAATTTTGAACTTCCTGGGGAATTTTTTGGGGATAAGTAAATCTTGGGGACATGTTTGGGGACTATGAACATATTTGGGAAAAAAACTTGGGGAATCGGTATCACAATTTTAATTTTTACTTTCAGACATTAAACAATACTGGATCTGTCTCGAATTCGATTTTGGTTTGGAAAACGAAAATAAAATATAGAAATAATAGATATAAATTATTCTCGCGGTCGTACTCATTGTTTATATGTACTACATATTCATCATGATCTGCACTGAGCTATCACTCGTCTGAATTTTCAGATAAGTTATTCAGATTTTCCTGTCAATACGAACAGAAACACCAGCACAGAAATACATTTCATTTAATAGTATAGATTTATACAACAAAAATAAAAACAATTTCATAACTTTTTTTTTTGTTTTTGTTTTTAGCTTTGTATGTTAGCTTTGTTTTTAGCTAACATACATGAAAAATTCTGTTGATATTAAATGTTTTTTTTTTTTTTTTTTTTCCATAAATGGGGAATTTTTTCAACAAAATGCTTGATTTGGGGAAAAATTTGAGTTTAAATTTGTTAAAAAAATTTTAAACGGAAAATTGAAAATTGGGAAATTTGCCTTTTTGAGTAGAAATTGCGTTGGGGACTTTTTCTGAAAAAAAAAAACCCCTGATTTGGGGAAAATTTCAGAAATTTTGTGGAAATTGCCTTTTGACAATCTGGCAATACTGTCCATGCCGGAAAGGGTTAAGGCGCAACACTAGTCACAGAAAAAGACCCGGATGATAACGTAAAGTCTATGGGAGCGTTCTTTTCAAATATTTCGCTCAAAATTTAATATTTTTACATGATTTTTTTTTTTTTTTCACAGGATAGCTGAGGACGATCTACAACCGGACTAGTTTTTACTTTTCGATTTTGCTTATATATTTTTTTAATATTATGATAATTTCAATTTCAGAACCGGTTTTGAAAGTTAAAGCATTTTTTAAAAAAGAAATCTGAAACCAAAACTGAAAAAGTAAAAAATTGGGCCGGTTGTGGATCGCTCTCAACTATCCTATGAAGGAAAAAAAATCATGTAAAAATATTAAAATTTGAGCGAGATATTTGAAAAGAACCCCCCCCCCCCCATAGACTTTACTTATCATCCGGGTCTTTTTCAGTCACTAGTGTTGCGCCTTAAGGTCTGAGGACAGGAGACGTGGCGTCATCACTAATGGACCGAGTTCTCACGAATATTGGAAGTGACACCGGAAAATTTTGAAAAAATATTTCCTTTTATTTTATTTGTGAAATATTTATCATCTTTTAAGTTAATAATAAATATTTAAATTTACTGAAGAGAATTTGGATTCCTCTAAAGAAAAATTCTGCCTGATACAGAATGTCACAGTGTTGCAATATTAGCCAAAAGCTGCCTGATAATTAAAGTACTTCAGCTAAAAATAAACAGTATAATCGAAAAACGTTCATGAATTAATGCAATGTATTAGAATTGTCTACCTCAGTGAATAAACAGCAAGTGCTAAATACAATTTCAATGCAAAATACATAATTTTTTCGATAACATATTTCAATAACGTAGAAATCCAATTACATTCACAAAAGTTTAACCATTAAAACGCAAGAATATCAAGTTATACAGTATAGTAACTTGGTTAAACATAGACATCAACGTATAAAATGTACATTGTAATTGTCAAAAAGAAAAATAAACCAATAATATCTGTTTACTAACATATTTCTATTACGTAGGAATCCGATTCCACTCAAAAAGTTTAACCAGTAAAACGCAATAATATCAAGTTATATATTATACGAATTTGCGCAAACGTAGATATCAGCGTAAAAAATATACATAGTACTTGTCAAAAAGAAAAATAAATCAATAACATTTGTTTACTAACGTCAGTCTATTTTTTACAAAACAATATCAAATGTTTCGAAAAAAAAATCAATTAATTGCTTAAAAACAAATTTTACTAAAACTCCTAATGGCTTTTAATAAAGCGAAAACTTATTTCAGGCTAGTTCCATGGGTTTTGTAGTGTAAGTCACATTACCTTATAATTGCTATGCTTGTTTGCCACCGTTATTTTCGAAAAGTCTGTTTGGCCTTATTAATTTAATGAGAATGTGCCGATAAAATAAATCACATTTTTTCGTACTAAAATACTGGTAGCCAAAAATCGCAGCCTGTGACTTACACTACAAGTACTCATGGAAATAGCCTTCAGTAAATCTACCTAAAACTCTAAAATGATAGAAATGGGAGAAAGTACGTCATTATATATGCAAAAATGCAAAACAAGCTTTATAATTTAAATAAAAATGAACAAGAATACGGCAGAAAAGATCATTAAGTAAAGTGAAAAGCTCGGCATCGAAGAAAATACTGGGATAGTGTGTCTCTGGGGGGATGAATTTTGTCTAAAGTAAATTGGCATCAGTGTAGAAGCATACGATGTACATTTGTTTGTCGCAGTTTGTCGTTTAAAATAAGGTTACTGGGTCAGTAAAAAATAAATGTAATGTGAATAATTCCAGTAAATTATGTTTTCAGGTTTGAAAAATTTATCAGCTCTAGGGTTTGTAGTGTTTTGATGGCTCCCAAAAGGTAATAGCAACATCGATATTTAATGACATTTTCTATTTGGAAATGGAAAAGAATTTTGGAAAAAACATTCTGTTTTATGTGATTATAGGTGAAATGTTGTATTTATAGGTCTTTTAAAAGAAATGTGCTTTATGTGCGTTAGTTAAGCATATCCTTAAGTTAGAAAAGTATTTTCATTTATGTGAACATATTTTAATATTTTTTAAGTTGATATTGCGGGAATAATTAAATCTCAGCTTTGATGGGTAAATTTATTCAAAATTCCAAATGTCACATTGGTACATTGTTTTTCAAAGGAAAAAAATCGGTTCATGATTTTTACGGAAAAATGCATTTAACTTTTTTCAAATAAATTAGCCTATATATTCCGGTGCCATTCTGATATTCAAATTAAGCGCTAAAAATTCAAAAATCTAAATTCAAGAGGTTTTAAAGAGCAAATATATTCCGATTAAGTAAAATTACGTTTTCTCCAATAAAATACTGGTGTCCAAAAGCTTGAAAATCTTTTCCTTCCATTATTTTATGAAAACTTTCTGTACGATAATTCCAATCTGTGATTAAGTTCTCTTCAACAATTAACGCAATATACTAAAATTCTTTTTTTTTTTTTACCCCTGTATATAAACGACAGATGCTAAACTACAATTTCAATACAAAATATATTATTTTTTATAACATATTTCAATTACATAGAAATCTAGTTCCATTTACAAAAGTTTAACTATTAAAATCAACTATTAAAATCAAGAATGTCAAGTTATAAATTATACTAACTTCCGTAAACGTAGACATCAACGTAAAAAATATTCATTGTAATTGTCAAAACGAAAAAAAATCTACAACATTTGTTAACCAGCGTCAATCGATTTTTCACAAAACAAATCGAATGTTTCGAAAAAAAAAAAAAAAATAATAATCCATTTGCTTAAAAACAAACTTACTAAAACTTTTAATAGCTTTTAATAAAACTTATTTCAACAAATCTACCTAAAACTCTAAAATGATAGAATTGGGAAAAATTACGTCATTATATATGAAAAATGCAAAACAAGCTTTATAATTTAAATAAAAATGAACAAGAATCCGGCAGAAAAGATCATTAAGTAAAGTGAAAAGCTCGGCATCGAAGAAAATCCTGCGATAGTGGGTATCTGGAGGGGTGATTTTTGTCTAAAGTAAATTGGCATCAATGTAGAAGCAGACGATGTATAATTGTTTGTCGTTTAAAATAAGGTTACTGGGTCAGTAAAAATAAGTATAATGTGAATAATTCCTGTAAATTATGTTTTCAGGTTTGAAATATTTATCAGCTGTAGGGTTTGTAATGTTTTGATAGCTCCCAAAAGATAGTGGCAGCATCGATATTTAATGATATTTGCTATTTGGAAATGGAAGAGAATTTCTGGAAAATATTCAGTTGTATATGATTATAGACGAAGTTTTATTTCTATAGGTCATTAAAAGCAAATGTGCTTTATGTGTGTTTCTTAAACATAGCCTTAAACTAGAAAAGTATTATTATTTATGTATACATAGTTTTAATACAGGCTGATTACAATTAAAGTTCGAGTTTCAAAACGCTCTAAAAATTAACCACTCGTTAGAATGGCGTCAAAATTTAACAGCGTATTATTGAACAAGGGTGAAAGAACACGAACCAAAAAAATTCAAAATTTTAGCGTCAGATGGCGCTGTAAGCGTCAGAATTTCGACTACAAAGGACAAATCGTATAACAACGGCTAAGGCGTAAGTTAAACGATATAAACCAACCGTATTGTTCAGTGTGCATGACTGTACGCGTGTGATACTGTTAGTTACGTAAGCCCGTCCACCACGGCAAGGTCGTACCACATCGGATGGGAAATATCTGTTTTTAATTGTCCTAAGGCCAAAACGCATAAAAAGCATCCCTCCAATCGGTTTTTAATTGTTCTGAGGCCAAAAATCGCATAAAAAGCACCCATCTAACCGGTTTTTAATTGTCCTGAGGCCAAAAACCGCATAAAAAGCATCCATCTAACCGGTTTTTAATTGTCCTGAGGCCAAAAATCGCATAAAAAGCATCCATTCAATCGGTTTTTAAGTTTGGCGAGACTGGCGCAAAACATGTTCAATATGCTGTCCACCGCCGTGTGCAACAAGATTAAATTGGGAAACAGCATGTTCCACAACCGATCGAAGTGTATCCGGGGTCAAGTTCAGAATGTGTTGCGCAATGCGTGCCTTTAATTCAGCTACGTTGGCAATCGGAGTACTGAACACAATATCTTTCAGATAACCCCACAGCCAGAATTCACACGGATTAAGATCAGGTGATCGGGTCGGCCAGGCTGTAAGGAAATGACGACTGATAATTCTAGCATTTCCGAAATGCCGCCTCAACAACTGCTTCACTCGATTTGCAATGTGCGGAGGAGCGCCATCTTGCATAAAAATGATACTATCCAGACATTCACGCTGTTTCAGAGCTGGAATGACGCCATTACGCAAAAGAGACTCACAGCGCTGACCATTGACGGTAACGGTAACAGGACCTAAAGCACCCGTCTCCTCGAAAAAATACCGCCCTATGATAAATGATACCGTAAATCCGCACTACACAGTTTTTTGCAGGATGAAGTGGTACTGGGTTCATTGCGAGTGGATTTTCTGTTGCCCATATTCGGCAATTCTGTGTATTGACATATCCCGTCAGGTGGAAATGGGCTTCGTCTGTCCACAGAATTTTCCACGGCCAATCATTGTCCACTTCCATGTGAGCGAGAAATTCCAAAGCAAAACCCTCTCTTGCTGACAGGTCAGAAGGGAACAACTACTGCACATGGCAAATTTTATACGGATAGCATTGCAGGATATTTCGTAGAATGTTATGTACCGTGCTCACAGGCCTGTTCAAAGTTCGGACAATTCTCCCTGCACTGCATGGTTGCTCACCACCGCTAGACTCTTCCTGAACTGCTGTGGCCACTTCTTCAACTACCGCCGAATCACATATTTTCCTTCCTCTACCAGACTGCACATCAAACGAACCTGTATTTTCGAATTTTTGCATCATTTTCACCAGACCTCTGACAGTCATCGGTCCAGCGCCTTTTTTCATACCCTTGAGAGTCCTGAACTTCTGCAGAGCCACTGGTGCAGAATCACCGTTCTTGTAATAAAGCTTTACAAGCAGAGCACGATCCTTCATTGAGACACTCATGGCAAACGTCTGAGAAGCGAAATAAAGGAAACGCCGTTTGCCCAACGCTTCTATAACACCTGAAATTGTGCGCATGCCAGGTATTTTAATTTACATATACTGACGCTTACAGCGCCATCTGTCACTCAAATTTGGAACTTCTTTTTTGGTACATGTTCTTTACCCCTTCTTAAATAATACGCTGTTAAATTTTGACACCATTCTAACGAGTGGTTCGCTTTTTAGAGCATTTTGAAACTCGGACTTTAATTATAATCACCCTGTATTTTAAAAATTCATATTGCGGCAATAAATTTCTAGAATTTCATTATCAGGTATGAGATTCCCATTCTTTTGAATACCAGTATTGAAGTTCTATTAATCCTTTGAGCTCTGATAGGCAAATTTCTCCAAAATTGCAAATGTTCCATTGGTAATTAATACAGTGTATTAGAATTCTTTTGTTTATACCTGTAAATAAACGGCAAATACTAAACTACAATTTCACTACAAATTATATTATTTTTTAAAACATATTTCAATAACGTAGAAATCCAACTCCATTCACAAATGTTTAAGAGTAAAGCACAAGAGTGTCAAATTATGCATTATACAAACTTGCGTAAACGCAGACATCAGCATAAATAATTAACATCATAATTGTCAAAAAGAAAAAAAAATCCATAATATATTTTTACTGACTTCATAACATATATCTATTCTTCACAAAACTAAATTAAATGTTTCGAAAAAAAAAAAAATCAGTCCATTTGCTTTACAAGCTCTATTAAAACTCCAAAGGCTTTTAATAAAGTAAAAATTTATTTCAGGAAATCTAACTAAAACTCTAAAATGATAGAATTGGGAAAAGTATGTCATTATATATGTAAAAATGCAAAACAAGCTCTATAATTTAAATATAACTGAACAAAATTCGGCAGAAAAAATCATTAAATAAAGTGAAAAGCTCGGCATCGAAGAAAATCCTGCGATAGTTGGTCTCTGGAGGGGTGATTTTTGTCTGAAGTAAATTGGCATCAGTGTAGAATCAGACGATGTACAGTTGTTTGTCGTTTAAAATAAGGATACTGGGTCAGTAAAAATAAATGTAATGTGAATAATTCCAGTAAATTATGTTTTCAAGTTTGAAATATTTATCAGCTCTAGGGTTTGTAATGTTTTGATGCCTCCCAAAAGTAGTGGCATCATCGATACTTAATGACATTTTCTATTTGGGAATGGAAAAGAATTTCGGAAAAACATTCAGTTTTATGTGATTATAGTTGAAATGTTATGTCTATAGGTCATTGAAAGGAAATTTGCTTTATATGCGTTATTGAAGCATATCCTTAAGTTAGAAAAGTATTTTTTCTATTTGCATATATTTTAATATTTTTTAAGTTCATATTGCGAGATTAAGTTCATCGTTGAGCTTTCATGAGGCTATTTCCATGAGTACTTGTAGTGTAAGTCACAGGCTGCGATTTTTGGCTACCAGTATTTTAGTACGAAAAAATGTGATTTATTTTATCGGCACATTCTCATTAAATTAATAAGGCCAAACAGACTTTTCGAAAATAACGGTGGCAAACAAGCATAGCAATTATAAGGTAATGTGACTTACACTACAAAACCCATGGAACTAGCCATGAGTAAATTTATTCAAAATTCCAAATGTATCATTTTCACCATTATTTTCCAAAGAAAAAAATCTGTTTACGATTTATACAAAAACAAAAAGTTTGCATTAAACTTTTTTCAAATAAATTAGGCTATATATTCCGGTGTCATTTTGATATTCTGAAATTAAAATTAAGTGGTAGAAAATTCAGACATCTGCTCAAGGTGTTATAAAGTGCAAAAATATTCCAATTAAAATAACATTTTCTACAACAGAATACTGGTTGGTGTCCATAATCTTAACAATCTTTTCCTTCCATTATTGTACGAAAAACTTCTATACGATAACTCCAATGTGTGATAAAGTTCCCTTCAACAATTAACGCAATATACTAGAATTCTTTTATTTACTCTTGTAAATAAACGGCAAACGCTAAACTATTATTATTTTTACAACGTATTTTAAAAACGAAGAAATTCAAATCCATTCACAAAAGTTTAATCAGTAAAACGTTAGATTATCAAGTTATAGATTACACGAATTTGCGTAAATGTAACATTGACATAAAAAAATATATATATACATATATACATCGTAATTATCAAAAAGAAAAAAAACATAACATTTGTTTACTAATGCCAGTTTATTTTTCACAAAACAAAATCAAATGTTAAAAAAAAAAAAAAAAAAAAAATATATATATTTGTTTAGAAACAAGCTCTACTAAAACTCCTAATGGCTTTTAATAAAGGAAAAATTTATTTCAGCAAATCTACCTAAAACTCTAAAATGATAGAATTGGGTAAAAGTACGTCATTATATATGTAAAAACGCAAAACAAGCTTTATAATTTAAATAAAAATGAACAAGAATCCGGCAGAAAAGATCATTAAATAAAGTGAAATGCTCGGCATCGAAGAAAATCCTGCAATAGTTGGTCTCTGGAGGGGTGATTTTTGTCTAAAGTAAATTGGCATCAATGTGTAGAAGCAGACGATGTACAATTGTTTGTCGTTTAAAATAAGGTTACTGGGTCAGTAAAAATAAATGTAATGTGAATAATTCTGGTAAATTATGTTTTCAGGTTTGAAATGTTTATCAGCTCTAGGGTTTGTAATGTTTTGATTACTCCCAAAAGATAGTGGCAGCATCGATATTTAATGACATTTGCTATTTGGGAATGGGAAAATAATTTCGGGAAAACATTCAATTTTATGTTATTATTGTTGAAATGTTATATCTATAGGATATTCAAAAGAAATGTGCTTTATGTGCGTAATTTAAGAATGTCCTTAAGTTAGAAAACTGTCTTTTCCTTTTAAGTGCACTTTGTTTAATATTTTTTAAATTAATATAGCGGGAAAAAACTTTTTAAATTTCATTATCAAGATGAAATTTCTGCTTTTATGCATACCAGGATTGTCTTAGAAAAAATGATGTTTTGTTAACCTTTGAGCTCCGATGGGTAAATTTCTTAAAAAATCCAAATGTTACATTGGCAATTACTGCAGTGTATTAGAATTCTTTTGTTTACTCCTGTAAATAAACGGCAAATAATAGCTAAAACCTTGTGTGGAAGATTACAATAATTAAAATCAACGTTTAACACACAATACATAAACACACACCACATACGTATACGTTTCGGTGTAAATTATTGTAAACGGCAAATACTAAACTACAATTTCGCTACAAAATATATTTTATTTTTTATAACATATTTCAATAACGTAGAAATCCAATTCCATTCACAAAAATTTAAGCAGCAAAAAGCAAGAATATCAAGTTATACATTATACAAACTTGCGCAAACGTAGCATTAGCATAATAAATATACATCGTAATTGACAAAAAGAAAAAAAAATCCATAGTTTTTTTTTACTTACATTATAACATATATTATTTCTCACAAAACTAAATCAAATCTTTCGAAAAAAAAAAAGTTTATTTTTTGTAAAACAAACTTTATTAAAACTCCTAATGCATAGATGCCAACATCTTCCGCTTTTTCGGCCCGGAAAAAATTTACAATAAATTTTACTATTTCAAAACGCTGTAATCTGTTGATTAAATAAGACAAAAATTTCTATTAAATTTTTCCGGGTCAAAAAATCAGAAGAGTTGGCAGCTATGCTAATGGCTTTTAAGAAAGGGAAAACTTATTTCATCAAATCTGCCTAAAACTCTAAAATGATAGAATTGCGAGAAAGTACGTCATTATATATACAAAAATGAAAAACAAGCTTTATAATTTAAATAAAAATGAACAAGAATCCACCAGAAAAGATCATTAAATAAAGTGAAAAGCTTGGCATCGAAGAAAATCCTGCGATATTTGGTCTCTGAAGGGGTAATTTTTGTCTGAAGAAAATTGGCGTCAATGTAGAAGCAGACGATGTACAATTGTTTGTCGTTTAAAACAAGGTTATTGGGTCAGTAAAAATAAATGTAATGTGAATAATTCTAATAAATTATATTTTCAGGTTTGAAATATTTATCAGCTCTAGGGTTTGTAATGTTTTGATGGCTCCCAAAATATAGTGGCAGCATCGATATTTAAAGGTATTCGCTATTTCGGAAAAACCATTTCGTTTTATATGATTATAGTTGAAATTTTATGTTTATAGGTCATATATTGAAAAGAAATGTGCTTTACGTGCATTATTTAAGCATATCCTTAAGTTAGAAAAGTATTTTCATTTATGTACATATAGTTTAATATTTTTAAAATTCGTGTTGCAGGATTTAACTTATCAGGTATGAGACCTTCGCTATTTTGCATTTCATTATTGTCTTAGAAAATATTATTTCCTATTAACCCTTTGAGCTCTGATGGCTAAATTTCTTCAAAATTCCAAGTGTTACATTTGCAATTAGTGCAATCTATTATGGAATTCTTTTGTTTACCACTGTAAATAAACGGCAAATAGTGAACTACATTTTCACAACAAAATGTGCTATATCTTATAAGATACTTCAATAACGTAGAAATCCAATTACATTCACAAAAACGTTTAAGCAGTAAAACGCAAAAATATCAAATTATACATTAGACAAATTTGCTTATACGTAGACATCAGCGTAAAAAATACACATCATAATTGCCAAAAAGAAAAAAAAAACATACTATTTATTTACTAACATTATAACATGTATCTATATTTTACAAAAAGAAATCAAATGTTAAAAAAAAAAATAATCAGTCAATTTGCTTTATAATAAACTTTACAAAAACTCTTAATGGCTTTTAATAAAGGGAAAACTTATTTCAGCAAATCTACATAAAACTCTAAAATGATAGAATTGGGTAAAAGTACGTCATTATGTATGTAAAAATGCAAAACAAGCTTTATAATTTAAATAAAAATGAACAAAATCAGGCAGGAAAGATCATTAAATAAAGTGAAAAGCTCGGCATCGAAGAAAATCCTGCGATAGTTGGTCTCTGGAGGGGTGATTTTTGTCTAAAGTAAATTGGCAACAGTGTAGAAACAGACTATGTATAATTGTTTGTCGTTTAAAATAATGTTACTGGGTCAGTAAAAATAAATGTAATGTGAATAATTCCAGTAAACTATGTTTTCAGGTTTGAAATATTTATTAGCTCTAGGGTTTGTAATGTTTTGATGGCTCCCAAAAGACAGTGGCTGCATCGATATTTAATGGCATTTGCTATTTGAGAATGGAAAAGAACTTCGGAAAACATTGAGTTTTATTTGATTATAGTTGAAATGTTATGTCTGTAGGTCACTGAAAGGAAATGTGCTTTATGTGCGTTATTTAAGCATATCCTTAAATTAGAAAAGTATTTTCTTTATGTGCATATAGTTTAATATTTTTTAAGTTCATATTGCTGTATAAAACTTTTAGAATTTCATTACCAGACGGAAAGCTAGACAGACGAATTCATAAACACTTTTCAACGATGTTGAAATACTGATTTGTTTCAACGATGTTAAAAGTTAAGAAAATTCTCCAATATATTATTTCTTTGAATAGAATATTTACTTAATTAGCGTAATCTTTAAAAATTTCAATTAAAAACTAACCAAAATGCACTAGATTTCTACTAGTCATGATAAAAAATTGTCTGCAGCAATCTTTGTTAATGCTTAAAATGCACGAAAATTTTTAATTATGCAATCATAATAATTAATTTAAAACATACTTTTATTCAATTTAATAAACATGTTACGTAACCTAACAATTGCACAACTATTACTGAAGTCCCTAGATAAACATGCGTTAGTAATTTAATTAGTTTCATGCGTTAGTATTTTTTCATTACTAGCAGAAGTTAAATAATTAAATTAGACATTTATTAAATAAAATAATGAAAACGTTGACATGCTTAATTTTTCAAAATACTCGAAACAGTATTTTCAAATCATTTATCCTTAAAACTTAGTGAAAAAAAAAAACCCTCTAAATGAGGAACTTCAGTTTACTGAATTGGTCAAATAAATTGATAATTATAATTGATTAGATTTTAACACAATTATTCAGTTGGTAAATAAATCTTAATAGTTGAAAATTTCCAAGGGAGTGAACATTTCCAAATTACCACTCAAAAGTAAGAAAATATAAAGGATTGGGAGCTGTAAAACATAATGGTAAGCCTATGAGTTAACCGCTAAAATCGGGTTTTCAGGGGTTTTCCACCAAGATAGGATTTGGCAGACCGATTGTGTTTTAATATGCCAATTGAGATTTAACTAATCTCAGATTTTCATCCCTGAGCTCGATGAGGTGATTGTTTGTGCTGCCTCTTCTCGGTATATTAGTAATATAAAATTCTTACCGGAAAAATCGAATCATTTTGTTTTAAAATAAGAAAAAGCAATCTTTTAGCGACTAGCCGCTAAAGTGAAAAATATATAATTTCGTTAAAAGTTTCTAGTGAGAATCTCTTTGAAATTAGGTGTGATAAAATATATCCCACCGTCCTTCAAGCGGTTAAAACTTGTATTACATCCTTGTCTTTTTTGTTAAATCCTTCCCTCTTTCCTTTTGTTAAATCCTTCTTTTTAATTTTGTTGTTCCTTCTTTTTTCCGAGCCTGGCATTTTTTTCTGTCCTAAGGACATAAACGTACACTCTCAAAATATCATGCGGTTTCCTTCTTAGAATAAAATGGGTTGCAAACCGTCATACTGTACTGTTACATATTTTTTAACACCTTGGTGACGAGAGACACGTATACGTGCCGCAAAAAGGCTTAAGCATCCTTTTTATACCCACCAGTAAAAATTAACTGTAAAATTTGCCTTATTTAAGGGGAGCATTTTCTCCATTTTATAAGGCACAAATTTCTGTTTTAAAAAACCGGTGATAAAACATTAAAATTTTCCTAAAAAGTTCCCATCGCGAAGGGGTTAAATACCCATTTTCCAGATTCCCTTTACCATAATATGCGTGCAAATCTCACTGATATTATTTAGTTGCATGAAATTTCTGAATTAAAATTTAAGCTTTTAAAGTTAAAAAATTAAAGCGATATATATATCCAATAGAATTTATTTTTGTTTCTGCTATTCATTAACTTTGTGACAAAGAGAATTTGTGGGAGGGGACGACGCCAAGTTGAAACTTTCAACGATAAGAGAGGCAACAAATTTAATCGTTGCCCCGAGCACAGATTCCCCTTCGGATGATCGCGACAAAGTTAGCTTAGGTGGTTAAAGTTATAGCACGGTGTGCTGTAGACCTAGGTTCTACTCCTGGCCCGTGCTAATCGCCCCCTCTTATTGGGTTATTGTATTAATTGTGTTCATGTCTGTCTTAATATAGGTATCTTTAATTTAACTTATCCAAATTAGAGTATTTTTATTTAACCCATTCGTGCCCACGACCTTTTGCGCAAATTTTATTCGGTTGGCACCACTATTTTTAAAAGAATTAAGTTTAGTTCATTAATTACGAAAATGTTTCAATTAAATAAAATAAAGGTTGTTGTTCTTTTTTACCGGTATCAAAAACAGTGCTACATGCACCTTTTGAAGCGTCCCGAAAAAGGGACGCTAGGTACTAATGGGTTAAGAGACAGGTGACGTGAAGGCTAAAAAAAATGATTTGCCAAAATGATTTGAGCAAAAACGTGGGAATTCTGACATTATATTGAACTTAGCAAGTCTCAATTTTTCTCCAAACTAATGTTTATTTAATTGGCTGATATACGAATATATAAACAACCTTGTCCATGGGACCATTGCTAATTGTGCAATGTAATTGACCATCATTAGCACAAAACATTCCTACCTGTGTATGTGCCTAGTCACGGCTATCAACAGAAAGGTTATAACACTGGAGGTAGTGATGTCATAGTAGAAGTGCATTATATTTCCAGAATTGTCGAATTTTTGGATTTTTTGGACACCAGCATTATTTTAAAAGAAAAAAGTGTTATAAAATTTGGCGTTCTCTCTCTCTCTCTCTCTCTTTTTTTTTTTTTTTTTTTTTTTTTTTTTTTTTTTTTTTGTCGTGGCATTTTTGTGTTGTTACGTCAGAAAACATGTGCTACAACCTTAGAAATTTCAGAAAAGCCGTGGCCTAGTACGTCATTCTCTAACAAACATATTCAAAACAGGATAGAATAGCTTATTCTTGCTAAATACCTTTTAAAAAAATAAAACCATATCGACAAAATGAAAAAAACCTTACGTGTTTACAAATGTTTAAAGCAAATTATCGCAAAAAGAATTCTAATATCTATAAAACAAGGAGAAAACTCAGTTCTCTAAAACCCCAAAATGACAGGATTAGAAAAAAAATCATTAAGTATAGGAAACAAACATTTTAATTTAGAAAATAATAATAAAAAAAATGGTAGAAAAGATCATTAAATAAAGTGAAAAGCTCAAAATCGAAAGAAATCCTCTAATAGTTGGTCTCTAGGGAGGTGACTTTTGCCTCGAATAAATTAGTATCAGTATAAAAGCAGACAATGTGCAATTGTTTGTTGTTTAAAAATAAGGTCAATAAAAAAGAATACTGCCCAGTTAAACTGAAGGCATTGAGCTCACAGGCTACAAATACTAATTGCACATTAAAGCTTTATATTTTCAAGGGTTAATTCCGTTCGAAAAAAAAAATTAAGAAGGGGAAACAGCTCTCCCCTTTTCTCTTTTTTTATACTTAATCATTGAACCTCCTATACTATCAAAGACATGCTTTATCATATAAAAAATCTATATCCAAAATTCAGAGCAAATTAGATAATTTTTAATAAAAACCCATTTAGCATTTATATAATTTAAAAAGAGTTATCCCCCTCTTTTATACTTAACCATTAAACTTCCAAAACTATTCAGAGATTTGAACGAAATCTGAAAATTCTGCTTGAAAAACCCATTTGTATAAATTAAGGGGGGGGGGGACATTAGAACCCCTGTTCCCCTTATTTATACTTATTCAATGAACACCTAATAACAGTCACGGAATCGCCTCATCAGAATGATCCTAATCTAAATTTTGAACGAAAATTAATTCTGCATGAAAATCCCATTTATTTCAACTAACGGGGGGGGGGGGGCATTAGAGCCCCTGTTCCCCCTATTTATACTTATTCAATGAACACCTAATAACAGTCACGGAATCGCCTCATCAGAATGATCCTAATCTAAATTTTGAACGAAAACTTAATTCTGCATGAAAATCCCATTTATATCAACTAACGGGGGGGGGGGCATTAGAACCCCTGTTCCCCCTATTTATACTTATTCAATGAACACCTAATAACAGTCACGGAATCGCCTCATCAGAATGATCCTAATCTAAATTTTGAACGAAAACTTAATTCTGCATTAAAATCCCATTTATATCAACTAACGGGGGGGGGGCATTAGAACCCCTGTTCCCCCTATTTATACTTAATCAATGAACACCTAATAACAGTCACGGAATCGCCTCATCAGAATGATCCTAATCTAAATTTTGAAAACTTAATTTTGCATGAAAATCCCATCTATATCAACTAACGGGGGGCATGAGCCCCCCGTTCTCCCTCTTATACATATCGAATGAACTCCAAAAACTAATCAGGGAAGCGCCTTGTCAGGATATACCTACATACAAAATTTCAAGTGGATCGGATATTTTTATCATGAGTTATCGCGTTACGAACATACATACAGAACGGACGGGCACATAAGCTCTCAGGCTATGATAGCCTGTGAGCTAATAAAAGCAACTGAAATGTGAATAATTCCAGAAAATTATTTTTTCCACGGTTTTAAATATTTACCAATCCTAATGGTTGTAATGGTTATATAACTCCCTAGAGATTGTAGTAGAATCTATTACATATTCAATGACGTTTTATGTATGGTAGACAAAATAACTTAATAAAAGTCCTTTTTTATGGTTATCCCTTAATTATTGACTTTTAATCCATTAAAAGTAATGTGTTTTAGCGTTTTAGAAAGCTACATTAATACTTCGATTTAACCCTTTTACGATCAAAGCATTTTCATTGCTAAGATGTCGGAATAAATGATTGACACCGGTAATTAAGAACAAATATATTTCTAAATAAGAAAACTTGATTTTTCGCATACAAAATAAAAGGGATATTTTTAGATAAAAACACCGGTGTCAGTATTGCGTATCGGAATTAAAATTTTGTGATTTCGTGGCGAAACCAATGAACGTTAAAGGGTTAAATAAAAACGAATGCGTAATAAATGAGGAAATTTTTTATTTTTACACGTTAATTGTATTTTAGTTTATACACTTTAAATGCGTTTTTTTTTTATTAAAGGCAATTATTTTATGAATGTAAAAGAAACAGAGCAAATAAATAAATAAATAAATAAATACATTATTGCTACATACAGAAATTGTACTGTTAACACACCGTTAACCCTTTTCCGGTGCCGGCAAATTCTCTCCATAAAATGAAAAATTGTTGACTGAAACCGGAATTTACAAAAGATTTTTTTAGAAATTAAGAAATCCTAACAATTAACGGCTTAAAAGCTGTCATTGTAAAAGTAAAATTTTACTAAAACATTATTGGTGCCGTTTTTAAGTTTGGAGTTAAAATTAGGTGTACCAAGTTGGGGGGGGGGGGGGAGTGGACACACTGAGATGGAAAGGTTTAACACTTTCATTCATACTCTTTTATGCACACCAGTACTATTTTCGAAAATTTTTTTTTTTATAAAATTTACCGTACTCTTTATTTTCTTTGTTTCGGCATTGCTATTGTTACATCACAAAACCCATGACATGGCCTTAGAAATTTCAGAAAAACTGTGGTTTAGTACGTAATCCTCTCAAATATTTAAAGCCAGGATAGAATAGCTTATTACAAACAAATACTTTTCAATAAAAGAAAATTAAATAGGCAAAATTATAGGTCGTAGGCATCAAGGAATTCAGAGGATTTTAATAATTTAGTATCAGAAATTTCGTAAATTACTGGTTGCTACTCCTGAAAATGGATTTCCTTTCGTTAAATAAAACAAATATTACATTACGAAAAATCTGGTTAAAGGTCCTTATAAGTCGTTTCAGACTTACAAACACTGAAAAAAAAAATAATAAAAAAATGAAACAAAAAATAAAAATCAACAACAACAAAAATCTTAAGTCTTTACAAATGTTTAAAGCAGTTTATCGCAAAAAAAAAAAAATTCTAATATCTGCAAAACAAGGAGAAAACTCAGTTCTCTAAAACCCCGAAATGACAGGATTAGAAGAAAGGAAAAAGTCATTAAGAATGCGAAACAAACATTGTAATTTAGAAAAGAAAAAAAAAAGGTACAAAAGATCATTACATGAATTGAAAAGCTCAACATCGAAGGAAATCCTCGAATAGTTGGTCTCTAAGGAGGTGACTTTTGCCTAGAGTACGTAAATTGGCATCTACAATTGTTTGTTGTTTAAAAATAAGGTCAATAAAAGCAACTGAAATGTGAAAAATTCCAGTAAATTATTTTTTACACGGTTTTAAATATTTACCACTCTTAAAAATTGTAATGGTTATGTACCTCCCTAGAGATTATAGTAAAATCCAACACATATTTAATAACGTTTTATGTATGGTAGAAAAAATAACTTACAAAAGGACCTTTTTTTGGTTATGCCTTAATTATTGTATTTTTAATCCATCAAAAGTAATTGGTTTGAACGTTATAAAAAGCTATTTTAGTATTTTGATGTAAGTGATATCTTGAACGAGTAATATATAAGGAAAATTTTAACTTTTAGACTTAAATTGTATTTAAGTTTCTAGGTTTGATATACTTTTTTTTCTAAATCCCGGGCAATTTTTTTGCGAATGAAAAAAGAAAAAGAAAAAGAAATACATTATTGTTACATAAAGAAATTATACTGTTAATACACTGTTAACTTTTTCAGTCATATTCTTTTTTGCACACCAGTATTATTTTAGAAGAAAAAAGTTTATATTATTTAGCATCCCGTTTTTGCTCTGCGTTTCAGCACAACGTTGCCAGATTGGGGATTTTGTCCCCGTTTTGGGGAATTTTGAACCTTGAGGGGAATTTTTTGGGGACAAGAAGTTTGTGGGGAAAAGTTTGGGGATAATCAAAATTTTGGGGGAAAAACTTGGGGAATTTTTTCATTATTTTACATAAAGTTTAGTTTGACACACCTGGCAGCAAGGATTGACTGATTCATCTTGATATCGATTTCCATTTTCATTTTTATTCCACAGATTTTTTGATTTGGAATAAAACAAAAATAAAATACACAAATAGCAGGTGTTATTACTATAGTAGACGTGCTTGTTGTTTTTAATATATTATTGTTACGTGTTTAATCAGAATGTAATTTTTATTATACTTTGATTGCTAAAAAAAACTAATTGATAAAAATACAAAAATGTCTGTTCACAAATACAAGAGAGTGAATGTCCACGATATTTTTCTCCGGGAGAGACTTCTGTAGTTCCAGGGGGGGGGGACATATTGCAGTTTTAGACCATTAAAAACCCAAAATCTTAAATTTTCCGAGGGGGGAAATGTCCCCCCCCCGGGCCACCCTTTGGATTTAACATTGTGGTAAATGAAAGGTACAAAAATGAATTGCATGAAAAAATTTAAACGTTTATCTTTAGTAAATGGGAACTTTTTCGAAAAAAAGGCTTAATTTGGGGAAAAATTTTGAACTTGAATAAGCGAAATATTTTTTAAAGTGGTAAATTGATAACTGAAAATTTACTTTTTAAAGTAGAAATTGATTTGGGGACTTTTTCGGAAGAAACCGCTGATTTGGTGAAATTTTCACAATTTTTGGGGAAATTGACTTTCGACAATCTGGCAACACTGTTTCAGCATTTCTATTGTTAAGTCACAAAATATGTGCCACAGCCTTAGAAATTTCAGAAAAGCTGTGGATTAGTGCGTCATCCTCTCATAAACATATTCAAAATCAGGATAAAGTAGCATCTTATGAAGAAGTACCTTTCAATGAAAGAAAATCAAATAGGCAATATGAAAAAAAAAATAATAACTTTCGTGTTTACAAATTTTCAAAGCAAACTATCGCAAAAAGAAATCTGTAAAACAAGGAAAAAAACTGAGCTCTCTGAAACCCCGAAATGACAGGATTAGAAGAAAAGAACTTCATTAAGATTGCGAAACAAACATTGTAATTTAGAAAATGGAAAAAAAAATGGTAGAAAAGATCATTAAATGAAGTGAAAAGCTCAACATCGAAGGAAATCCTCGAATACTTGATCTCTAGGGAGGTGACTTTTGCCTAGAGTAAATTGGCATCAGTATAGAAGCAGACGATGTGCAATTGTTTGTTGTTTAAAAATAAGGTCGATAAAAGCAACTGAAATGCGACTAATTCCAGAAAATTGTTTTTTCTACTGTTTTAAATATTTACCAATCCTAAGGGTTGCAATGGTTCTATAACTCCCTAAAGATTGTAATAGAATCTACTACATATTTAATGACGTTTTATGTATAGTAGAGAAAATAACTTTCAAAAATACCTTTTTTGATTATGCTTTAATTATTGTACATTTAATACATCAAACGTAATGGGTTTTAGCGTTTAAAAAGCTATATTAGTACTTCGACATAAATGAAGACCTGAATTAGTAATAAATGTGTATTTCTTTTATTTCAACAGATGAATTGTATTTCAGTGTCTACGCTTTAACCCTTTAACGTTCATTGGTTTCGCCACGAAACCACAAAATTTTAATTCCGATACGCAACACTGACACCGGTATTTTTATCTAAAAATATTCCTTTTATTTTGTATGTGAAAAATCACGTTTTCTTATTTAGAAATATATTTGTTCTTAATTACCGGTGTCAGTCATTTATTTCGACATCTTAGCAAAGAAAACGCTATGATCGTTAAAGGGTTAAATAATTTAATATATATTTGTTACTCCCCCCCTTTTTTTTTCGTCAAATAAAAGAAATATTACATTACAAAAATTCTGGTAAATTTTCTAACAAGGCCTTCCAGACTACGAACCTTAAAATAAAATAAAATTATAATAATAAGAAGAAGAACTTAAGTATTCTAAAAGTTTAAAGCAAGTTATCATAAAAATAATTCTAATATCTGTATCCGAAATTTCGTAAAGTACTGGTACATCTGAAAATAGATTTTTTCTTCTCGTTAAATAAAACAGATATTACAGTAAAAAAATTCTGGTAAATTTTCTAACTCTCTTTCAGACTACGAACCTCGAAATTAAAAGAACTTAAGTGTTTGCAAACATTTAAAACAAATTATTGCAAAAAAAAAAAAAATTAATATCTGTAAAACAAGAAGAAAACTCAGTTTTCTAAAACCTCGAAATGACAGGATTAGAAGAAATAAAAACATTATTAAGAATGCGAAACAAACATTGTAATTTAGAAAAGGAAAAAAAAAATGGCATAAAAGATCATTAAATGAAGTGAAAAGCTCAACATTGAAGGAAATCCTCCAATAGTTAGTGTCCAGGGAGGTGACTTTTGCATAAATTAGCGTCTACAATTGTTTGTTGTTTAAGGTCAGTAAATGCAATTGCAAAGTGAATAATTCCAGTAAATTATTTTTTACACGGTTTTAAATATTTACCAATTCTAAGGGTTGTAATGGTTGTATAATTCCCTAGAGATTGTAGTAGAATGTACTACATGTTTAATGACGTTTCATGTATGGTAGAGAAAATAACTTACAAAAAGACTTATTTTTTGGTTATGCCTTAACTATTATACTTTTAATATATGAAATGTAATGGGTTTTAGTGTTATAAAAAGCTTTATTAGTATTTCGATGTAAATAAAAACCTGAATTAGTAATAAATGTGGATTTTTTTAATTTTTACACGTAAATTGTATTTCAGTGTCTACCCTATAAATACTTTTGTATATATTTATTTCCTTTGCTTATTTTTTTTTTCGTTAAATAAAACAAATATTACATTACAAAAATTCTGGTAAATCGTCTAACAAGTCTTTCCAGACTACGAACATTGAAAAAAAAATAAATAAATAAACTTAAGTATTTATAAAAGCTTACAGCAAAATATCGTAAAAATAATTCTAATATATCAGAAATTTTGTAAAGTACTGGTACATCTGAAAATGGATTTTTTCCCGTTTAATAAAACAAATATTACATTACAAAAATTCTGGTAAATATTCATACAAGTCCTTTCAGACTACGAACCTTGTAAAAAAAATTAAGTGTTTACAAATGTTTAAAACAAATTATTGCAAAAAGATTTCTAATATCTTAAAAACAGGAATGTAAGGTTCCACAATTCAAACTTTGACTTTTTTTTAAAAAACAATGGTTGACGTCGCCAAATAAGAGATAGACTCTTACCAAGTGGCACGCCCTCGACGAAAAAGAGAACTGCGTTCGGGCAGTCGGGGCGGTGGTGTGATTGGAGGAAGTCGAAAATCGCTCTTCGTGTGTCGCGAAGAAGCATTGTTCTAGTGGAACAATAATAATAATATTCTTGTAAATGTATTCAACTTCTGTTTTAAGGTGTCCGTATGTTATTGTGTGATGTTAATAAATGTTGTTCGTTTCTACATTTGATACATTTGATACTACATTGAGTGTTCTACATTTGATGGTCGTCACAGTGCAAGCAACACAAAGTTTGATGTTTTCCGAATGTTTTTGGGAGGTAGAACGGCGATCCGTATTGGCGCAGCCTACTGGATTATGAACCTACAGGTAAGAAGTTCTCGTATCGTTAGCCCAATAGAAAAATATATATCTTTATAGGTAAAAATTATATATATAGGTAATCCTATATAGGTATTATACAGAAAAACATAATAAATTTAAAAAAAAATCTCTTTTCTCTTTCTAGTGAATGAAAAATGAAATAAAAAGAATTGAGAATAAATAGTAGATTCTGTGTTATTATTTTCTCGGCAAATGAAAATATCTTTCATAATCATTAAATTGAAAAAATGTGTTTTTGTTTAGCCGATAAATTGTACTTTAGAATATTATCCATTTGACAATTACGAAATATTGTTCTCGAAAATGATTTTTTTTTTTTGTTTGTGTTACTGATGAAGTAATTTGGAACAAATGGCTGGAATAGGAATTTTTATTTCAGAAGTGTTAAAAGGGTAAAATAAAATAATTATTGGTTGGTTTTTGCAACGGAGTACCGTTGATTAAAGGAAGTAATAGAAATTGGTTGTGTTCAATTGTTATTGATATAGATTGGATAATATATATATATATATATGTACATATTTTTATTATTTTTTTGTGCATTCATTGTCAAAGTTCGGTAAATCGAAACTAGTGTTATGAAAGAATTCTTTTATGAAATATTTTTTTTCTTTCTCTCTTGTAGTGCAACCGACGTTATGATTTCAATAATATAAACATATATAGAGTGTTATAAGAAATGAATAAAGGAAAATTTATTTATGAATTTTGAATGGTTGCCAAAAAATTATACTCTTGGTAGTAAAGAATTCTTTTTTTTAATTTGCAATTTCGTTTCTGTTTACAGAGTGATTAAAGAAAAAAAAATTAAAATTATATTGATGGTATTTTAAGAAAACAAACAAAATATACATAGATATTATTTTTTTTCGGTTGTTTTTTTTATGTTGTTGTGGTGAAATAAATGATACGAGTGTAGTGTTATTACCACATTGAATGTTCTTATGGTTTGTCATTTTTTTTTGGGTATTGTGAACACTATTAAATGTTTATTAAGAGCAATTAATTAATAAAATTAATTGTTTTGAGAAAATATTGGTACACTTAGATATTGTAGAATTGTTTTATTATGTTGAGTGATGAAAACGAAATCGAACGATTGATTATTGAATATACTATTGTGTTGTGATATACTATTGATGTATATGGTTTCTAGAACTATTTTATTTAAAAAAAAATTTTTGATAAAGTATTAAATTTTGGTTACTTATGCTGCGTTTTTTTTTTGAGTAGAAGTAAATAAATGAAATAAATTATTATTTGAGCGATAGGTTATATTGTCATGGTTGTAAATATGTTTCCTGAAGGGAATGAATAACTCTTGGGGGTTATTACACTGTTACTGATTGTTAGAATTACTGGGATTTCGTTTCTTTTTCTGGGTTACCATGGCATCATCTTTCTTGGGTAAGGGTCGCAAGGAGGATCTGGTCGAACTGGCCACCGAACTGGGGTTAAAAGTTAACTCAGATCTAACGAGGGCTGAAATTAGAAAGTTAATCGTTGACAGTGGGAATTTCATTGAAGATGAAGCCAAAGTTTCTTTGAGCAGAATAATAGAAGACAGACTTCGGCGTGAGAAAAAAGAAGATGAAGAACGAATTCGGGAAAAAGAAAGAGAAGATCGAATCCGAACAGAGGAGCGAGCCCGTGAGATTGAGTTAAAACGCTTGGAATTATTGGGGAATAACGTACATTTGGGTGAAGTAGTGGAAAATTCGAATGAAACAAGGTCTAAAGTACAGCTAATGCAGATAACCCCAAAGTACGATGAAAAGGTAGACGAAATGCAATTGTATTTGGTAAACTTTGAACGTCGGGCGGCAATGGCGTGTGTACCAAAAACCGAATGGGTGGCATATTTATTAGGACTTTTACCAACCGAGATAGCTAACAATATAGCCCGGGAGCCTCCTGAGAGAGCCAATGATTATGATTTCATAAAAGAAATGTTGCTTAAACGCTACAAACTGAATCCTGAAAAATTGAGACAGCTATTTTTCCGACATCAAAAGGGACCAGAAGAATCTTGGAGGAGTTACTGTCATGCATTGAATAGTTATTTTAACGAATGGATAAATGAATTAAAAGTCGAGGATTTCGACCAATTAAAGAAGCTACTGGTTGCGGACCAACTCAAACGCAGAGTACCAAACGACATAAAAGAACATTTCTTGGACCAATGGAATAAAATGATCGATCCTTTGGAGGTCGCAGAAAAGGTTGATGAATACGAAAGTTTGAAGGACGGTTTGAAGAATAATCCAGTGCACAAAAAGCCAAGGGATGTTCCCCGATGGCAATCAGAAGAGAAAAATAAGTGTAAATTCAAGGAAAGGTTCGAAGGCAACAAAAATAATCATTTAGCAGGTGTAACCAAATATGGCGGAAATGACAAGCAAGTTGACAGAACAAAATACCAAGGAGGGTATCAAAGGGACAGGGGTCCTAGAATATCTAAAGTCACATGCTTCGTATGTGGTGATCCAACGCATTTTGCACGAGCTTGTCCTAAGAATAATAGCCAAGAAAATCGGGGCAGAATCGAAAATGTTCGTAGCAATTCGGTCACTACAGAAAAAGTCATAGAGAATAAAGAGGTATTGACTGCTCGAATTTCCGTGCCTATGTCATTCCCTCTCAAGGCAAATTCTGTGAAGTGTGATGAACTGAAGGAAATAGAATTGAAATGTGGTTCTACGATTCTTAACGGCATTTTAGACACAGGGGCTCAAATTTCAGTCATAAGACATGACCTGGTTCCTATTAAAGAAAGCGATGGTGAAGGAACTGTAAAACTAGTATGTGCATTTGGATCAACTGAAACAGCCCCGTTAGTAGTTTTTAAAATGAAAATAAATGACTCGCGACATTGTGAAGTCCCTGTCGTATGTGCGGTATCCAAAAGATTGGTAAGCGATATGCTGATATGTTCTACAGCGTTTGACTCGCTAAATGATGGAATTCAAGAATGTCAACCCGTGACTTCCCCTCCTGTGCAAGAAGATGAACAGAAACAAAGCTACAGCCTGAATGAAATTGTAAAGAGTGATGAAGAAGAAGAAGCACTTGAGATAGAAAGTCCTGCTATCTCCAGTGAAGAAGAGGGTTGTAAAGAAAGTAGATCAGAGTTTATAAAGCTACAGCGGGAAGATGAATCCTTAACAAATATTTGGAAGCTTGCAGAAGAACGGAGAAACGGATTTGAGTTAGATGATGGACTGTTGTTACACTCTGAATGGGTGTGTGGCGAAAAAATAAAGCAAGTGGTGTTACCCTACAGCAAGCGAGATTTCGTATTGAAAGTTGCCCATGAAATTCCCCTGGCTGGACACCTGGGTGAAAAGAAAACGAAAGAGCGAATAAAGTACTCATTCTTTTGGCCGACTATCAAAAATGATGTCAAGAAATTTTGTGGAAGTTGCAAACCTTGTCAAGTTAGAAGAACTGAAACTTACCGAGATAGAATTCCGATCCAACCAATTACTAGGCCAGAATACCCCTTTGAAGTTTGGAGCGTAGATTGCATTGGCCCCTTAGAACCTCCTTCCAGAAGAGGACACAAGTATATCATTTGTGCGATTGATTTATGTACCAGATGGGCAGAGGCAATACCGACTAGAGATATAAACGCTAAAACTACGTGCAATGTATTGATGCAAATTTTCAGCCGCACTGGTTTCCCTAGAATGATATGTACAGATCAAGGTCCAAATTTTACCTCAGAACTGACCGAGGCTTTTATAAATTTAATAGGAGTATCACCAAGATTTTCAACGCCGGATCATCCCGAGAGCATGGGTGCTGTGGAGAGATGGAACAGAACTTTAAAGAATATGCTGAACAAGAATGTTCAGGAATATGGAAATCAATGGGATATCCACATTCCGCATCTCTTATTTGCGTATAGAGAAGTTCCTCACTGCACGACTGGTGTGTCTCCATACCAATTAGTGTATGGACGAATTCCTAAGGGACCGACCGCATTACTTAAAGAAATTTGGACAGGTCAGAAAGTGATACCTACAACGGCTTCTAGGTCTGTCGAAAAATATTTAGAAGAGTTAAGAGAGAATATAGAAAACGCTCATAGAATTGCAAACGAGAATGCTCAACTAAATCAACAAAGTTATGCCCAAAGATATAACTTGAGAGCTCGAGAGAAAACCTTTCAAGTAGGCGACAGGGTTCTGATCCTGCTGCCAACATCATCTCATAAGCTATTGAAAACTTGGTCAGGATCGGCGACTGTGGTTCAATTGAGCAGGCCACATTCAGCCATTGTTGAATTTGATGATGGTACAAGAAAAGAACTACATTTCAATAAAATTCGACCATATGTGGCTCGGGTCCAACACATAGGTCTTGTTTTTGAACAGGATAAAGATTTTGGACAATTACATTCTGCTCCAACCGAGAAAATGACTGTCAATAAAAATGAAGTAGAGCAACATGTCCGGGATATGACCAGCCCATTAGATGCTAAACAACGGCATGATCTAAGCGACTTACTTTGTAAATACCATGACATATTCAATACTAAACCTGGAATGGCGAAAGTCGAAGGGCATGTGATTAAGGTTACACCTGATTGTTCACCGAAAAGACTTCGACCGTATCGAATTCCTATAGCCCTCCAAAATGAAGTAGATCGTCAAATTCGAGAGCTACTAGAAACTGGACTCATTGAACAAAGCGATAGTGAATGGGCCCATCCGTTAGTGTGCGTTGCTAAAAAGGATGGCAGCGTGCGGTTGTGTGTTGACTTCAGACTACTAAACAGTTTTACTATTCCAAATGCTTACCCCATGAAACATGCTAATGAACTGCTGTATGAAATAGGGAAAGCACAAATAATCACCGTACTTGACCTTACTAAGGGATATTGGCAGATTCCCATGAACGAAGAGTGCAAACATTATACTGCCTTCGTAACTCACTCTGGCCATTACCAATGGAGAGTCATGCCATTTGGCCTGAAGAATGCTGGTAGCACCTTTCAAAAGTCAATGGATAAAGTTCTGATTCCGCATAAAGATTACTGTCGGTCCTACATTGATGATGTTGCAATTTTCTCAAAAACATGGGCAGACCATTTGAAACATATTAGTGCAGTTTTACAAACTCTTCGTGAAGTAGGTCTTACTGTTAATTTAGAAAAATGCGATTTTGGAAAGAAAGAAGTAAAATTTCTAGGGCATATAGTTGGGTCAGGAAGACATGCCCCGGACCCTGAAAAGGTGGAAGCTATGAAGAAATTAGCGGCACCTACTAACAAGAAAGAATTGCGAACGGTTTTGGGGATAGCAAGTTATTATAGAGACTACATTTCGAATTTTGCAAGTATTGTATTACCTTTGACTAATCTGACGAAAAAGAGAGTTCCCAAAGATATCCCCTGGGGAAAGTTGGAAGAAGAAGCCTTCCAAAAACTAAAAGAACAGTTAGTTAAAATGCCATCTTTATATACTCCACAATTTGAAAAACCCTTTCAGCTTTATACCGATGCTTCCGCTACGGCCGTTGGAGCGTGTTTATCACAGTTAGATGAGAATGGGAAGGAGCATCCTATAGCTTTTTACAGCAAAAAGCTTACCCCATGCCAGACCAGGTGGTCTACTATAGAAAGAGAGGCTGACAGCGTTTTAACTGCGCTTCAAAAATTTGATACTTGGATCTTCGGATCGCAAGTTGAAGTGATTTCAGATCATAATCCTCTTTCTTACCTTACCCAGGGCTTGCCACATGGTGCCAAACTAGCACGGTGGGCTTTAGCACTCCAAAGATACAACCTGAAAATTACTTATAGGAAAAGAAGCAAACATGGTAATGCTGATGCACTTTCCAGGTTCCCCTAGGGAAACATATAAAATAATTATGTAAATAATGCATTATTATTCATTATAATATTTCATGTTGAATATTTCATATTGTATCTACTTATTAGTATTAATATTATTGTATATACATATATTTATATTGATTCATTTAAGTATTAAATGTTGGGCTAGCGAACGAGTTCTTCTTTTACGTTTGTGAAATATGCTTAAAAAAAATTTACTCTATGGTTTTTGAAAATTAACTAAAAAAAAAAAAAAACTTACTTACAGTTGTGTGGAATATGCTAAAAACATTCCTTAGCAGCATAGTCTCTAAGGAGAACTATGTGCTCTTTACGGTGGGACATGTAAGGTTCCACAATTCAAACTTTGACTTTTTTTTTAAAAACAATGGTTGACGTCGCCAAATAAGAGATAGACTCTTGCCAAGTGGCACGCCCTCGACGAAAAAGAGAACTGCGTTCGGGCAGTCGGGGCGGTGGTGTGATTGGAGGAAGTCGAAAATCGCTCTTCGTGTGTCGCGAAGAAGCATTGTTCTAGTGGAACAATAATAATAATATTCTTGTAAATGTATTCAACTTCTGTTTTAAGGTGTCCGTATGTTATTGTGTGATGTTAATAAATGTTGTTCGTTTCTACATTTGATACATTTGATACTACATTGAGTGTTCTACATTTGATGGTCGTCACAGTGCAAGCAACACAAAGTTTGATGTTTTCCGAATATTTTTGGGAAAAAGAACGGCGATCCGTATTAGGAATAACTCGGTATTCTAAAACCCCGAATTGAGAGAATTAGAATAAAAAAAGTCATTAAGAATGCGACACAAACATTGTAATTTAGAAAATGAAAAAAAAGGTAGAAAAGATCATTAAATGAAGTGAATAGCGCAACATTGAAGGAAATCCTCGAATAGTTAGTCTCTAGGGAGGTGACTTTTGCCTAAAGTAAATTGGCATCTACAATTATTTGTTGTTTAAAAATAATGTCAGTAAAAGCAACTGAAATCTGAATAATTTCAGAAAATTATTTTTTTCCACGGTTTTAAATATTTACCAACCTTAAGGGTTATAATGGTTATACAACTCCCCAGAGATTGTAGTAGAATCCACTATATATTTAATGACGTTTAATGTATGGTAGAGAAAATAACTTACAGAAAGACCTTTTTTTCGTTATGCTTTAATTATTGTACTTTTAATACATCAAAAGTAATGCGTTTTAGTGTAATAAAAAAGCTGTATTAGTATTTTGATGTAAATGAAAACTTGAATGTGCGATAAATGTGTAAAATTTTAATCTCTAACGTTAAATTGTGTACCAGTTTCTACGCTTTAAATACATTTTTTTAAAATCTTGGGCAATTTTTTCCCGAATGGGAAAAGAAACCAAGCACCAGGAAAAAAATACATTATTGTTATATAAATAAACTGTTAACACACTCTACATACTCTTTTACACATCAGTCTACATCTATCTGTCTACATACTCTTTTTTGCACATGAGTATTATTTTAGAAAAAAAAGTTTTATTCTATTTGACATACTTTTTTTAATTTCTTTGTTTCATTATTGCTATTCTTACTTCACAAAACATGTGCCATAGCCTTAGAAATATCAGAAAAGCTGTGATTTAGTACGTAACCCACTCTTATATTTAAAATCAGGATAAAATAGCTTATTATGAACAAGTACCTTTCAATAAAAGAAAATCAAATAGGCAAGATTCAGAGGTCAAAGATTCTAATTGTTTTAGTATCAGGAATTTCGTACAGTACTGGTTGCTACATGTAGAAATGGATTTTTTTTTTTTTGGTTTTAAATATATATATATATATATATATATATATATTGCGAAAATTCTGGTCCTTACAAGTTGTTCCTTGATTACGAACCCTGAAAAGAAAAAAAATGTGTTTACAAATGTTCAAGTTATTGCAAAAAGAATTCTAATATCTGTAAAACAAGGAGAAAACTCAGTTCTCTAAAACCCCGAAATGACAGGATTAGAAGAAATAAAAACATCATTAAGAATGCGAAACAAACATTGTAATTTAGAAAAGGAAAAAAACAGGCATAAAATATTATTAAATGAAGTGAAAAGCTCAACATCGAAGGAAATCCTCGAATAGTTGGTCTCCAGAGAGGTGACTTTTGTCCAAAGTTAATTGGCATCACTATAGAAGCAGACGATGTACCGGGTGATCCAGAAGTTTCGGGAGTTTTGAAATGTTAATATTTAGGAAACTATGTACAATACAAAGGCCTGGTTTTCAGATATATGCTCAGAAACATGTGGGATTTTTGTTTAGAATGATTTTTTAAAAATATATATAGTTACAGTTTTTAGCAACAGGTGGCGCTTCTGTACAACATCGAATGTACCTATACCATGCGTTATATGTAAACATGTTTAGACATGCTTTCTTTGCATGTCGAGTTGTGTTCTTATCGTAGAATACGTGAAGTTAAAACTGATAAAGATTCGATGGCCATTACAAATGTGAAGGCTATTATAAACAAGATTTGAGAAAAGCAGTCGTTGGAAGATCGTAATAGAAGCAGGAGACCCAAAACTTCTGTTTTAATCCTAAATGAGTTAGAATTTGATACCAATACTTAATGGAAATCATCAGCTCATGATGAATGCAGTACACTTGTAATTTCACGATCAACTGAAATTTCTTGTGGAATTTTTTTCCGCTCATAGGATCCTGTGCACATTGTTTTATTTCGGCTCAAGGCTATTATAATGAAAATTTGTAATCCTTGCACACTAATTCTTACATTTTTGTGAGCTGTATCATACCATATAAAATAATATCAATTTTAGCGCCATCTGTTGGCAAAAAGTGTAACTAACATAATATTTTTTTTTCATCGAAAAAATAAATCCCAGAGGTTGCTAAGCATTTATGTGAAAACCGCATATTTCTATTGTTTATAGTTTGCTAATTATTAGCATTTCAAAACTCCCGAAACTTCTGGATCACCCGGTACAATTGTTTGTTGTTTAACCCACTCGTGCCCAGCATCTTTTGCGTAAATTTTATTTGGTTGGCACCACTATTTTTAGAAGATTTAAGTTTAGTTCATTAATCACAAAAATGCATCATTTAAATAAAATAATTATTGCTTTTCTTTTTTACCGGTGTCAAAAACAGTGCTGAATGCACCTTTTGAAGCGTCCCTAAAAAGGGACGCTAGGCACTAATGGGTTAAAAATAATGTCAGTAAAAGCAATTGAAATGTGAATAATTCCAGAAAATTATGTTGCCCATGGTTTTAAATATTTACCAATACTAAGTGCTGTAATCGTTATATAACTCACTGGGAGATTGTAGTAGAATCTACTATGTATTTAATGACGTTTTATGTACGTGGAGAAAATAACTTGCAAAAAGACTTTTTTTTTTGGTTACGCCTTAAATTATTGCAGGGCTCCCAAATGGTCCGCCAACTGAACATAATATTTTCTTAGTGAAAATTTTTTTTTAGATTTTTCTCGCAAATTGCCCAGAAACTATCTTTGAAGGTTAATTCTAGCACAAATTCTGTAGAACCCTACCATGAAACTTTCTGTTAAAAATATTGATGTTCAGTTCGCGGACCATTTGGGAGCCCTGTTATTGTTCTTTTAATACATCAAAAGTATTGTGTTTTAGCTTTTCAAAAAGCTATATTAATACTTCGATGTAAGTATAACCTTGAATGCATAATAAATGTGTAAAATTTTAATTTCTACACGTAAACTGTACTTCAATTTTATACTTTAAACACTTTTTTTTAACCCAAGGAAAATTTTCCGAATGAAGACGAAAACCAAGCAAAAGAAAAATAAATATATTATTTTTGCATAAAGAAATTATACTGTTAACACACTGTTAACCCTTCCATTCATAAAAGCCTCAAAGGAAACAGATAACAATTGCCTTTTAACTCCTTGATGGGCAAGTGATAATGTCTTTGCAGTATTGAATTCTTACCGAAAAAATCGAAATATTTTGTTTTAAAATAAGAAAAAAAAGCAATTTTCCCAGCCTTCTGCCGTCAAAGTTAACAACATAAAATTTCGTGAAAAGTTTTTGGTGCAAATCTCGTTTAACCCTTTAACGTTCATTGGTTTCGCCACGAAACCACAAAATTTTAATTCGATACGCAACACTGACACCGGTATTTTTATCTAAAAATATCCCTTTTATTTTGTATGTGAAAAATCACGTTTTCTTATTTAGAAATATATTTGTTCTTAATTACCGGTGTCATTCATTTATTTCGACATCTTAGCAATGAAAATGCTATGATCGTTAAAGGGTTAAGTTAGGTGGGATAAAACATATTCCACTACCTTTCAAGCGGATGAAGCAAGAAAAGAAAATTAGCATTTATTTATGGATATCTGAGTTGTGGACAGTACAGTTTGCAGTACAATAATAAAATTATTTTGTAACAGATTATCATTCATCACAAAAAAGATAATAATGAAAAATAATTATGCATGAAAAGGTTAATCGGCAATGTTCTACGAAATCTGTCTTTTGAGACTATGGAAGCCTCACCTTTTATAAAAGGTGGTTGCCTAGATAGGCTTTTGAGATCATTTATCAATAAATACTTTGAGAATATTTGGATTTTATATGAAGTTTCGTATAGTCTAGCAAAGAATGTCCAACTGTTTGATGTAAAGACTTAATCTATCCGGAAAAAACTTGCTGATATTTTATTCCAGAAAATTGCCGGATGCAGAATTAAGGATACAGTTAACACGATTGATCATTGCCATTGAAATACTTAAGATGAATGACACGGCTTGTGACGTCACCACTAATTGATCGATTTCCACTAGTGTTGGAATTCACACCGGAAAATTTTGAATAGCAATTGTCTTTTATTTTATTTGTGGAACATATATCCTCTCATAAAACAATAACTGCTTAACCCTTTAACCCTTTGAGGGGCAAGCAATTGCGTTCGAGTAATTCTGAACTCCCACCGGAAATTTGTAAAAAAGTTATATCAAAAACAGGAAAAGCAATTTCACGACTGTTTTCCACCAAAGTTAGAAAAGTGAAATTTAATAATATTTTTCTGGTGTGAATCTTCATCAGTCGTAGGTGGTATATAATATATACCGGCGCCCCTCAAGGGGTTAACCCCTTGAGCGGCAAAGCACTTATGTTCATAAAATGTTCAAATGATTGATTGATACCGGAATTCACAAACAAATTTATATGATAGAAAATAAAAGATGTTTTTCGCGTACATTGTAAAAAGCAAATGTTAATACTAAAATTCCGGTGCCAATGTGGCATAAGGGAATTAAAATTAAGTGGTATATATAATATATTGGTGCCCTTCAAGGTGTTAAAAGGTTAACGTTCATTGGTTTCGCCACGAAACCACAAAATTTTAATTCCGATATGCAACACTGTCACCGGTATTTTTATCTAAAAATATCCTTTTTATTATGTATGTGAAAAATCACGTTTTCTAATATAGAAATATATTTTGTTCTTAATTACCGGTGTCAACCATTTATTTCGACATCTTAGCAATGAAAATGCTTTGATCGTTAAAGGGTTAAACTAACTACTGAGAATTCGGAATCAATAAATAATAATTTAGCCAGATGCGGATCCTTTCGACTCTAGCATCTCTTACAGTCAGTACAACTTTTTCAAAAGAAATTACTTTGAATTACGTAATATAAAAAATGCTCTAATTAAATAAGTTATATTTTATTTAACTTTATTACTGATGCCAGAAACAAATTTTGCAAAGAAAGATTATGTCTAACCAGACTTAACATGCGAGTGCAAAGGGCTAAACCCTAGCGCTGCCACAGAGAATATGCATAGCTGCCAATACATTTTGTTTGCATACCAATAGTCGTGAAGAGAAATATTAGCAACAATGAAACAAAACAAAATGAAACAAAAGTTTCTATTTTGAAAAAGTGATGTGAAATGAATAATTTACACTTTAAAGAAAAAAATATTTCCACCATTGAAAGATTATTCAACAACGTATCATTTTAGAAACAGGAGCATACTCGTGACATGTCAACAAAGTGTTAATTGACTCACAATTTTGTATCTGAATTGTAAAACTACCAACATGTAAGGTTTTATTATTATTATTATTATTATTATTATTATTATTATTATTATTATTATTATTTTTAAAGTTTTATAGATATTTTCTCTATTTAAACATTTTAAAAGTTTTTGGTGTAAGCAATTAAATAATATATACTACTAGATTTTAATGGCAAGGAAAAAAATATAAGTTGGCTACTAAGCTAATACACTTTTGCTTTTTTCACATAGAAAAAAGTAAGCTAATGTACTTTTTTCTATGTGAAAAAACAAACAAACGAGTATCATCTTAGAGGAAAACCACAGAAGCTGCCACAAAAAGAAAAGAAAAAATTCTAAATTTGCTGCCTCAAAAAGAAACAGAAAGTTTTTACGATCCAGGACGTATTATTGCACAGCAAATATTTTCCCGGAAATTCTGGAAAATGCTTTCCAATGCGAACTCAAGAAATTCTATTCCTGGCGTCCACAGTGAAAAAGAAATGTCCAAATCTAAACCTACACAAAGAAAGATTTTTTGTTTATTTATCTATTTTTTAACCCAGATATTAAATTTTCAAGATTCCTACAAAATCAGAAGAAAGAGAAGAACAAAAGTAACTATTATGTCATATTTACAAAATTCGACCACATTTCTGGTACTGTTGTAATTTTAACCCTTTTAAGGATGGATAGAAATATTCTTAAAAAATCAAAATCTATAAAATTTATTAATCACTTAAATGATTCCTTTTTTTAGTACAATGAATTGAAAATATGGGATGAACAGCTTACATTAAGCTAAAATATTCGTAATATGTAGTCAAAACATTTCTGTCATTTACTAATATGAAGATGTATTGAAAAAAATTAGTGGTATGTATCAGAAATCTTTTAGTGGCGGTGGATCAAGCAAACAATTCTTACTCGTACTACGGACGCGCAAATTAGTTAACCCTTTAACGTTCATTGGTTTCGCCACGAAACCACAAAATTTTAATTCCGATATGCAACACTGACACCGGTATTTTTATCTAAAAATATCCCTTTTATTATGTATGTGAAAAATTACATTTTCTTATTTAGAAATATATTTGTTCTTAATTACCGGTGTCAATAATTTATTTCGACATCTTATCAATGAAAATGCTTTGATCGTTAAAGGGTTAAGTGGTTAAAGTTAATAATATCAGGGGTCGCAGCACCCCTAAAATTTTCGCACTTTACTACCAGTATTTTTAAATCAAAAATCTTCGTGTCAGATTCATTTAAAATCTACAATGAAATTCTACAATAAATATTTTCGTTTAAAAATTGTGGTAGGAAAGTGTGAAAATTTTAGGAACTTTGTGACCCCTGATAATATTGTATAAAATAAAATAAAATAAATATGTTTTTTTGACCAAAATTAAAACTAGAAAATAATATTAGCTAAAATCAGAAATCTGAACGGCATAATAAATATTGTAAAGGTGTCGGCAGTGAAAGCAGTAAGGGCTGTTTCCATGCGAACTTGTCATGTCTGTCACACAGCTGAAAATTTTTACTTACCCATCATACGTAGTATAGGGTAAGTCTCGCAATCGTTTTGAAAATCGAAAAAATTTTTTTGACGAATTTACACGTTTTAGACAGTGGAGATTTCGAAAAACATATTTTTAGAAAAAAAAATTTTGCCGTCCGTCTGTCTGTCTGTCTGTAAACGCTCTATCTCACGAACAAATTGAGATAGAGACTTGAAATTTTGTATGTAGTTAGTATGTAAGAATGGGACGAAGCTTATTGAATATCAGCAACCTCGATTATCCGGAACTATTTTTTCCGGATTCTCGAAAAATTCGTTCTGATGAAAGGTATTTAAAAATTTTCGAATTTTTTTATTTTAAGGAATACATGTAAAAGGCAATAAAAAAACACAAATTTTGCATAAAAAACGAAGTTGATCGGATTATTAGTTGTCGAGATATTTGTAATCCTGTTTTCCACATTCTTCGATTTTTCATGATCCTGTATTTCATTCAAATTTCAATTCAGAGGTATATTTTAATTGAAAATGAGGCCCTTAATCCGACGCAGTAAATTGTTAGTTAATAGGATTATTATTTTTGGAGTTATAAGGATGTATCTTTTATGCAGTTTAGTACTTCTTGAGTAGTTTGGCGTTTTATATAATTTGTTGAAATTGGTGCATCAGCAATTCATTAACAGAGTATTACTATGTGTATTAACAATATTTAAATTTAGTTTAGGAATTGAAATACATTGTATAAATAGTTTTCACATATTTTATTTTCATATGCATATAAATGATGGGTAAGTATTACGGTGGCCTCCAACGACTAGTTATGCTTGTTGGCCATCGTTAATTTATGAAAGTTTCATTCGCCTTAATCAATTGATGAGATATCTCCGATAAAATAAGTCACAGTTTTTTCTTCTAAAATATTGGTAGCCAAAAATCGTAGTACGTGACAGACATGACAAGTTCGCATGGAAATAGCCTAAAGATCAAAACAAATATATATAAAGAAACATAACGCCTTGCGAACAAAACTATAAAATAAGATGGAATAATGGCATATAAATTGTCCAATTCTAAAGCGAAAAACTTTACTGCCCAAGAAACTGATACAAATTTCTCCTTCTTACCATTCATTGCAATATCAGGATGCAGTAATAATCATTTGGTACTTTATTCTTCTGACATAAAAAAATTAGACATACAAATTGAGACACTTAAGACATGCAAATTTCTCTTTATCCTTTTTGAATTTCAAATAATGATAATAATAAAGAAAATTTTTTTTTAGGAATTACAGAAATTCTAGCATTGATAATAATCAGCCGGGGTAGTATCGCGATTAGACCGTTTTTATTACTCCTGTATAGTTATTGCACAGTGTATTTTAAACTAAAATTACCATGCGAACACATCCAAAATATTCCACACGATTTTGAATGTACATGACATACACTACAAATTTATGAAATGAACAAAATAGTTTCTAATAAATATAGTCTTCAAGTCACAGAACTAACGAAATTTTAGATTGGACATTTATTCTTGCGTGATTTTTTTCAACGATAAAGTCTAGAAATGGAACAAATTGATTTTTGGGTAATTCCATGAGCATATGTCGTGTAAGTCACACACTACGATTTTGGATACCAGAATTATTTTAGAACGGAAAATGTTTCTTATTTTGCGAGAGATATTTCATTAATTGAATAAACGCATGCAAATATTTTGAAAATAACTATTTAGAAGTTACTAAAAATGTGACTTACACGACAATTGTTCATGGAAATACCCTTTTGTAATTCAGATGACACAATACAAGGATACAATTGATTGTGTAGTTCCAGTGTTGCCAGATGGGCTACTTTTTTTAAATTAAGATTTCTTGGTTGGCACCACTTTTTACAAATGATAAAGTGTGCCTTATTCAATGACATGATGATTAAGGCGAATACAAAAGGTAATTTGCCATTTCAAAAAAGTGGTGTCAATCAAGAAATAATAATTTTTAAAAAGTAGCCCAATGGCAACACTGTGTAGTTCAAAGCCCTTCTGCGCAGGACCCGTAGATGTCATTTCTCGGATTCTTTAATAATTACGCGCAATACTAGCACTTGGTATTACTACCCACCATGGCATTATTATCCCAAGACACATTATTAGTCTTACATAAATTTCTATTTGGAATTAAAATACAAAATACAATTACTTTCCACACTAAAATAGTATAATAAGTCGAATATAATTTGATACAAAAGGGAAATAAGTTATTGAAGTTATTTATCATGGAACTTAAAATTTTCATTATCAATACCAAGAAATTCATAATAAATTATCGCAAACAAACGAACCATGTTTAATAAAATTCTAACCTTTTTTTTTTTTTTTTTTTTTTTTTTTTTTTTGCTTCTACGATGTGAATTTCTACAGATTCGGTATTTTATAGGAAACTCAATGATTAATAATTCCACGAGCGAGGCCCTCTCTTTACGGTTTATGCACGTTTCACCATTGGGACATAAAAGGAATATATTTCTTTTCTTATTATCGGAAACAAGTACAATCATTGGAGAAAGAGGAGTTAAATCAAACATTATTATAAGCCAATTCTTATTAAAAAAAAAATGTCTTCAAATGCTCAAAAGTTTATTTACACGCATTGTTCAAAGCTCCAATTTCGTAATAACGTAAATAGCCTTTCAGGGGCAAGCATCTGTGTTTCTGTACACTACAAATTCCCAGCGCACTTTGAGAGTGCACTTAGAACACTTTGATACCAAAAAAAATTGTTCCATTGACCTAATGTGTACTGAAATGTGCTCTGAATATGCTCCGTTATAAAGAAAGTGTTTCGAAAATGTTCTGCTCAGAATATTTGTTAAATCTGAACCTGAGAACAGATTGGGAACACATTTGGGCACATTTGTGAAACCATCCGTTCCCAAAAATGTTCAAAATCTGCTCTAGAAAATGCTTTGAAAAAAAAAATGAGCGTTCTCAGGAGTATTCTAAACACTGATTCAAAAGGCGCACTTGAAAGTGTTCTAAAAAAAAGACGATAAAATAAGTGTTCTAAAAAATGTTCTAAAAGTGTATAAAGATTTGCAGTGTATTGTTATTTTCTCACCGACATTTTCGAATAATTTTATTACAAAACCAGTCTAAACCCGCCGCATTCATCTAACATTCGAAAATATTTAAAAGAACCGACTGACTGAATTTATAAAAAAAGCAAAACAAAAATAATTACAATAAGTAGGAAATTTTACGTCAAGCGTAGCAAATAAGGTGCGTTCGTATGATATCGAAGTTTTAAAACTATTCAGACCTTGGTGTAATTGTGTACAGTATAGTATTCGAAAGTTTTTGTGTGTCCCTCTAAATACTTTTACAGGATAAATATGGCTTTTTGTAAATACTTTTCTTATTTCTATTATACAGGAAGTAACTTGTCGTAAACCACAGAAACGTATATCAATATCATAAAATCTGATATAGTTTATCCCCTTGAGGGGCGGTGGTTTCATAGCTATACCACTTAATTTTAATTCCCAAACGCCCCATTCGCACCGGAATTTCGTTAAAGAAAATTACGGTTTATTGAATGCGTGAAGTATAGCGTTTTCTTATTTACAAATAAAGTTGTTTTCAAATTCCGGTGTCAGTCATTAATTCCAATACTTAAGCAATGAATTTGCCCTGCCCCGCAAAGGGTTAACATTAAAACGCGTTCCAAACAGTGTTCCCCTTATACCGTTATGCAATGGATTACTTTTGTGTAGACCTGTAAACGAATAATAAATACTCGTTGCCCCACTGATTGCATAGAATGTAAATTTCAGTATATACTTCTTAGATACATATAAATTTTATTATGTTCGAAAGAGTGTAGGATCATTAAAATGCACTTGAAACTATTTTTCCCATTGTCCGTGTTGATTGTCCCTGTAATTAAACTATACCTCCAATTTTTATAAAATTTGAAAAAACTTGGCAAAATTATGCAGCAAATTTATATTTTAAATTAGAAACGATTCAATTGGATGGTTTTTTGCTCTGTTATATGCGGGCAGATGGACAGACGAACTCAATGACGACAATAGGTGCTACATACTTACATAATTATAAATGCACCTAAAAACGAATTATTATTTATTAAATATATTTCCAAACTCGAAGTCAAGTTTGCCAGTTGCAGTTTTATGTGTAAACATTCGCACTCCTTACTCGAAGTTCTAATCTGAATGCCAGCAAAATCCAGAATATTACTTTTAGACACAGTCGCTATAAATTATTTAGTTTTATCAAAGAAAATACTCGTTTCATTTTCACTATGACATCATTTTTATAAATAAAATTGCTTTCAGACTCCGGTGTCAGTCATTAATTTCAACACTTAAGCAATGAATTTGCCCTGCCCTGCAAAGGGTTAACAGCCAAAATTATGGAAACGAATAATAAAGTATGCTTTTAGAGCTGCCAAGTCTCCGGTTTTTAAATACCAATATTTTAATACAGAAAATGTTGTTTTATTTAATTAGCACATTTGGCCTATTTAGTGCCACGACATTTTCTCTCTGATAATAGTGGTGTGCAAAAAGCCAGAGACTTGGCTACTTTGTTCTTTGTTCAGTTTAAATGACTCATAACATAACGTTTCTTCAAAGTAATACCATAAACATATCCATAAATAGAAACATAGTTTAATAAAGAATACAATGTAATATAACTTTTGTTTAGTTATTGATATATTATCGATAGTTATAGGCAAATAATCAGCAAAAGCTGTGAAACTGGAAAACATTTTATGTGAAATATCTTTCTTTCGTTCGACTGTTAGTGAATATTTAAAATGAAAGACATGCGTTATTTTGTTAGATAGTAAGTCAGTGAAGGCTAGAATAAAATGTCAACTATTGGTGGCGTGTATTAAAACTGATAGAACTTTTATAAATATGTCTTATGATTGCTATATTTTATATAAATCTGGTAAAAAATTACGCGTCTTTTGACCATTTAATTCATCACTATTTTCGAAATAAGCTTTCAAATAATGCCTATTTTTTTCATGTCTTCCACAAAACTTTTTTTTGTCGCCAGTTTTTCAAATCAGAAATTTTAGTCTAACTTAATGAGAAACTAGTCGTTGGGGGCCACCGTAATACTTACCCATCATGGGTATGTATATGAAAATAAAACATGTGAAAACTGTTTATACAATGCATTGCAATTCATAAACAAAATTTAAATATTGTTAATATACATAGTAATGCTCTATTACAACTGCTGTTGTACATATTTCGACAAATTATATGAAACGCCAAACTACTGACGTAGTACCGAACTGCGTAAAAGAAACATCCTTATAACTCCAAAAATAACAACTCTATTAACTAACAATTAACTGCGTCGGATTAAGCGTCTCATTTCCAATTAAAATATACCTCTGAATTGAAATTTGAATGAAATACAGGGTCATGAAAAGTCGAAGAATGTGGAAAACAAGATTACAAATATCTCGGCAACTAATTATCCGATCGACTTCGTTTTATATGCAAAATGTGTGTTATTTTATTGCCTTTTACGTCCATTCCTTAGACAAAAAAATTCGAAAATTTTTATATACCTTTCATCAGAACGAATTTTTCGAGAGTCCGAAAAAAATAGTTCCGGATAATTGAGGTTGCTGATATTCAATAGGGTTCGTCCCATTCTTACATACTAACTACATACAAAATTTCAAGTCTCTATCTCAATTTGTTCGGGTGATAGAGCGTTTACAGGCAGACAGACAGACAGACGAACGGACGGCAAATTTTTTTTTCTAAAAATATGTTTTTCGGAATCTCCACTATCTAAAACGTGTAAATCCGTCAAAATTTTTTTTCGATTTTCAAAACGATTGCAAGACATCCTATACTACGTATGATGGGTAAGTAAAAATGCTGGCATTAAATAATGCAAAATTTACAATAACAATTTTCTGAATTATGCAATTTTTGGTGCCATTCTACCATGAGCATTAAAGAGTTAATATATGAGTTATTTAAATAGTTTGTTAAGTTATTAAATTATGAAGATATTCGAAGAGAAAAAAAAAATTGAAAAAGATTTTAAAAGATTCAACTGGACAAATATGAATGTTAAATACTAAAGGAAATAGTAAAGCTGTGTCATTTGGAGCGATAAATCTATTTTAAATAGGGATGAAAGCATCTGCATTTTTATGTGCACAATGCACACTAATTTACCAAAGGGCTTAGATAAAATTTTCGCCATCAATAATCACTGAATTGATAATAAATTATCGCAACCCACGAAGCCTGTTTAATAAAACATCAATCGCTAGTTTCCAACATTAGACGTTGATTTTCATAAATTCGGTATTTTATCGGAAATGCAATGATTAATCATTTCAAAGTCACAGCCCTCTCTGCCCCACCAGTGGCCGAGAGGTTCTGACCTCAAACTGGTAGACGGTAGGTGCTGGGTTCGAACCCAATCGCGACCGTCGGCCTAACCGTTCGGAGTTTTCCGTGGTTTTCTTCGAACCTTGCGTAAATACGGGTTAGGTTCCCTTAGAAAGACCCCCACGGAGGGCATCCCATCCCTTAGGGCTTATATCCCATAGTGTAGATAATTGGCCGACATACATTCAACAACAACAACAACAGCAACACAGCCCTCTCTGTACAGTTTATGCAATATATTTTTTTCGATTTTATCGGAAACAAGTATAACGTTAGAGCTAGAGGAGTTAAATCAAATATTATTGTAAGCCGATTCTTATAAGAAGAGTTGCCGATGCCATTGTTTTACTAGTATTTTATATGCCACTATTTCGAAACAATAATTTTCTACTAATCTTCCTAGTATATCATTATTGTTTGGAGATAAGGTATCCAATTATGGAAATAGAGTTATCTTTTCTTTGATACATATATTTTTATGGTATTACTTCAAAACCAGTGTCTTTAAGAGCTATTCAGTTTTAGAAATCGAGTTTTAGTAAAAGCTTCTATAATTGTGGCCGCTCATATATACACTTCAAATGAATTGAATACATATATGTAAATTTGTTACGAACACGAAACACAACTAATTTACCATAAGGCTTAAATTGAATTTTTGCCATCAATAATCACTAAATTGATGATAACAGGGTTGCCACATGCAACTATTTTTTAATCTGAATTGGCACCAGTTTCTAAACAGAAATTCTTAAGAGACACTTTGACAACAAATGCAAAGACAGGGTTCGCACATTCTTTATATTTTGTAAGGACTCTGGCACCACTATTAACACTAGAACCGCCATTAAGGGTCAAAATGACCCCTGCCAGAATGATAAGAGTCGATTCGAACCAGCATTTTCTTCATAAGATATGTTAAATGCATGTAGCACAAAAATAAAGCAATTAAATAAGTTAAATACCGGGTGATCCAGAAGTTTCGGGAGTTTTGAAAAGTTAATAATTAGGAAACTATGTATAATACAAAGGTTCTGTTTTCAGATATATGCTCAGAAACATGTGGGATTTTTGTTTAGAATGAATTTTTTAAAATATATATAGTTACCATTTTTAGCAACAGGTGGCGCTGTTGTATAAGACTGAATGTACCTATACCATGCGTTATATAGACACATAAGTTCATTGCAAAACTTCTTTTCTATGATATTGATGAGATTTCGTTTTAAGGGTGGTTTATGTTCAAACATTTTTTGTAAGGTAAATGAAATTGCATTGTAAGGGAAATTTGATACAAAATTTCATGAGCAACTGTAGTGTTTAGACATTGTATAGACTGTGTTTAGACACATCTTTGCATATCGCGTTGTTTTCATATCATACAATACGTCAAGTTAAAACTGCAAAAGAATCGATAGCCATTGCAAATGTGAAATGCTATGGTAAGCAAGGTTTGAGAAAAAGGCTCATTGGAAGATCGTAATAGAAACAAGATATCCCAAATGTCTGTTACAATCGTAAATTAGGTAGGATTCTGTGCCAATACTCTGTAGAAATCACCAGTTCAGGGTGAGTGCAGTAAACTTGTGATATCACGATGAACTGAAATTTCTTCTGGAATTTCTTTCTGCTCTGAGGATACTGTGCACGCTGTTTTGCATCGGCTCACGGCGGTACTTATAAGCCATGAGCGTCATGATTAAACTTTGTAACCCTTGGACACTAATTCTTTCTTTTAAATGAGCTGTATCATACTATAAAAACAATACTATCAATTTTAGCGCCACCTGCTGTCAAAAAGTGCAACTAACATAATATGTTTTTTTCATCGAAAAAACAAATCCCACAAGTTTCTCAGCATTTCTGTGAAAACCGCATGCTTCTATTGTTTATGGTTTTTTAATTATTAGCATTTCAAAAGTCCCGGGACTTCTGGATCACCCGGTAGTTTAAAATTCAAATTCTGGTGCGAAACACTTTTCATAAAACTTTAGTAAAATACCCGGCTGTTTTAGTGTTAATGATAAGAAAATTTATATTTAATTTTTAAGAAACAGAATTAGTAACCACCGCTTCAATTTGCAATTTTCGTACTATTTTTCTGCAGTGGCATAAATTGAAAATACTGTAAAATTTTATTGGTAGGGTTGTACGAGCCCTGAAGGAATATATATACTTCAAAGTTTTTAATAGAAAAATACTGGTGCGAACTAAATATAAAAAATAGTCGCCTGTGGCAGCCCAGTGATAGATTATCGCAACCAACAAAGCCTGTTTAATAAAACCCCTATCGCTAGTTTTTAACATTAGACGTTGATTTTCGCAAATTCGGTATTTTATCGGAAACGCGATGATTAATCATTCCACGGCCAAAGCCCCCTCTTTACTATTTATGCACGTTTCAACTTTATGACATAAATGTAACATATTTCTTTCCCATTTTATCGGAAACAAGTGTAACCGTTAGAGCTAGAGGAGTTAAATCGAATATTATTCTTATTAGAAGGATTGCTGATGCGACTATTTTACTATTTTTTTATATACCACTATTTCGCAACATTAATCTTCTACTAGTATATATCGCAAACAATGCGAAATCGAAGCTATAAAATCTACCCGATAATATAGACATCGTCGTTTTACGTGTGAAAAATAATTTAAATATCTTACAAAAAAAAATGAAGCTTCAAAAACATTTCACTTAAAACTTAACAAAAACTTTATTCCAGAATAAATTCTACTCTTCTTTATCATTGCTCGTGAGCATCTGCGAAAATAAAACCACGACCATGGAGTCGCCATGAAAGTGCGGACACTAAAGCAATTATAAATATTAATCTAATTCGCGACATTCTCCCACCTTGAGTTTTCGACAGTTAAACTCAACAATGGGTACAATAAAATATAAAATAAAATATGACTAATACTTACATTACAGTGATAAGATACAATTCTTACACTATTACATTTATCAAAACAGGTAAATAAACATTTTCTTCTGCAAAATTCAAATAAAATTAAACATATTATTACAAATTCAAATTAACACTATGAAATATACTAAAAAATAAGAATAAAGTTTTTTTGTTGAAACAGTATTTAAAGTTAATAACGTTTTGGGACAGTCACTATTCTGCCACTTCTCGTTCTTAATACTGGATCACTAGAAAGTTCTTTTGGAATCTCTAAATTGTACAGTTTTTGGACAGGTCTCAAAAGTTCACCATTTTCAGTTTTTAATCGTGCAACTCTTGGGTGGCCATCTTTACCAGAAATAAGTTCTTGCACTCGGGCTAAAGCCCAATAGGCACGTTTCTTATCAGACTCTAGGAGTAAGACATCACCAACGGTAAGTTGCTTGACATTCTTTTGCAAAGAACTTTGCTGGCGCAATTGTCCTAAATATTCAATACGAAATCGCTTACGTAAGTGTTCTCGAACATGTTGCCTATACTTAACTCTTTTATTTAATTCTTGCGCGTCAATTGCATCAAAATCTCTCACATCTGAAGATCTTATGTCCTGTAAAAACATTGATGGTGTTAACGGTGCTAGATCGTTCACATCTTCAGTAACATAAGTTAGAGGTCTAGCATTCACAACTTGTTCACAATCACAGAGAATTGTGAGCAGTTCTTCGTAGGATAATGAAGCTCTACCTAGAACTTTTCTCAGGATGCGTTTCACCATTTGTATCAATCGCTCCCACCAACCGCCCCACCAGGCAGCGGTAGGTGGGTTAAATTTCCAGCGAATCTTTTGTGTTGCTGCAACGGCAGAGATTTGCTCCCAATCTATGGCTGAAAATGCTGTGTCTGCCCCGACGAAATTTCCGCCGTTATCAGAATACACGGTGGTTGGTCTTCCTCTTCGCGCTATAAAACGCCTGAAAGATTGGAGGAAAGCATCTGTAGATAATGACGTAACTAATTCTAAGTGTATGGCCCTATACACTGCACAAGTGTACAGAACAATCCAAGGCTTTTCCTCATTCTTTAAATATAATGGGCCGGCTAAATCAACTCCAATTATCTGAAACACCGCTGCGTCTTCAACTCTTTCTGCTGGTAATGCAATAGAAATCGATTCTGTCTTTTGTGCACTGAATCTTCTGCATAGTACACATTTCTGTACTACTGCTCGAATAGTTTTCCTAGCTTTTACGATCCAGTAGTCTTCTCGTAACGATGTCATCATAAGTGCGGACACTAAAGCAATTATAAATATTAATCTAATTCGCGACAGTATATTATTATTGTTTGGAGATAGTAGTACAAATAATATTAAATAAAATTCGACGTCACTTCTGGTACTCCTATAATTTTAATAGTGTTAACAATATATAGAAATATTCTTAAAAAGCTTCTATAATTGTGGTCGCTGATGTATGCATTTCAAATGAATTAAATACATATATATATAAGTTCCTTAATCAATAACACACACTAATTTACCATATGGCTTAACCCAGGGGTGCAAAAATCTAGGCGCCAGCAGGTAGTTTCTCACCACAAAATTTATTTTGTTTTTCTTCGTCTAATATTTCGTGTAAAATTCCTGTTAGAGTGCTATTAAATTTTGAGCGAAAAAAACTTTAAAATTTTAGTGGTGAGAGACTACCCACTGGCGCCTAGATTTTTGCACCCCTGGCTTATCCCCTTAACTGATTTGCCCGTACGCCATTCGGGCAAGACGAATTTGCTTAATTCATCATTTAAAGCTTTTTGACACCACTAATTTTTCTTTTTTAAGTACGATTTCATGCTATTTTATTTCAGAAATGTTTAGGCCAAATAATACGAATATTTAAGCTTAAAAAACTGGGGTTAACCTACATTTTCAATTTATTGTACGTAAGAAAATGAATCAGTTAAAAGCTTAAATAAAAATTTCGCCATTAGTAAAAACTAAATTGATGATAAATTATCTCAACCAACGAAGCCTGTTTAACAAAACACCAATCGCTAGTTTTCAAAATTAGACTATATTTTCCCAAATATGTTATTTTATCGGAAGCGCAAAAGATTAATCATTTCACTTCAAAAACCTTCTTTTTACTGTTTATGCGCGTTTCACTTTTATGACATAAAAGCAATATATTTCTTTTTCATTTTATCGGAAACAAGTATAGCTAGAGGAGTTAAATCAAATATTATTGTAAGCCAATTCTTATAAGAAGGGCAGCCGATGAGATTGTTTTACTACAGGGCTCCCACTTGGCCCGCTTTTTAACCCTTTCCGGGGCAAGGTGCTTGTATTAATAAAATATTGAAATAATTCGTTGACACCAGTATCTACAAGAAAATTTATATATAAAAACGTAAATGTGTATGTTCGCGTACTTTATATGGTTGAAATTTTCTTTAAGAAATTCGGGTGCCAATGTGTCAATAATGAATTAAAATTAGGTGATGCCGTGGCGGCATCACCGCCCTTCAAGGGGTTAACACCACTTTTATTTAACCCATACCGGTACACTGTTCCCAGTCCGGGAAACCTAATTTTAATTCCAAAAATTCAAACTTCACCAATAATATTTTAGTAAAATTTTGCTTTTAGATTGAAAGCTTAAATTTCAGCATTCTTAATTTCTCAAAAAGTCATTTGTAAATTCCGGTGAGAGTCTATAAATACTCATTTTAAGAAAAAAATTTGCCCGTGCCGGAAAGGGGAGTAAAAATTTCCGTTATAAATTTCGTAGAAACATACCAGGAAGACCGTTTTTCTTGAGATTGTCGTAGAAAACCTAATAAGAATCTCTTTCGAAAAAATTACTTATTTTCAAAAAGCGGACCAGTAGGATCCTCTTACTCAGGGGTTCAAAAATCTAGGCTCCAGCAGGCAGTTTCTCACCACAAAATTTATTTCGTTTTTCTTCGTCTAATATTGCGTGTAAAATTCCTGCTAGAATGCTATTAAATTTTGAGCGAAAAAAAACTTTAATATTTTAGTGGTGAGAGACTATCCTCTGGCACCTAGATTTTTGCACCCCTGCTCTTACTATTATTTTATATACCACTATTTCGAAACAATAACTTACTAATATTCCAAATATATTTCTATGGTTTGGAGATAGTAGTAAAAATAATAATTAATAAAACTGTCGCCTGTTTAAATCTTGCGTCATGTTCAAAATATAAAAGTTTATTTACACACATAAAATTTTTGTAGAAAATATCAGTTTATAGTGTTAAAACATATTAAGATAGTGTAAATAACATGTTTCTTTAAAAATACCTAACATTCTAGTTCTGAGAAAAAAAAATAAAGTAATGAAAAATATGTTGTTGACATTCTAAGGATTTTCAAAATGTTTTAGTAAATTATTTTTATTTATTTTAAGCCAAAATGAAAATTGCTTCTTGTTATTCTCAAATGCAGTGAAATCTCCCTGTGAGACCACCTCTATTAAGCGATCACCTTCCTGAACAAACCATTTTTTCAATGGAGCAAAACTTATTCCCATAGGCTCAATACTAATTTTACCTCCATTGAAAGACCATTTCATCTGATCTCCCTCCATGAGCAACCAATTTTATTTTTCCCTTGTCGCTTGAAGGTGATTTTATTAGAAAAATAATTCAGGCGAGTTATTATTCAATAATCATCTAAACTAAGATTATTATTATTATTATTATTATTATTATTATTATTATTATTATCATTCAGGTAACTTTTAAGTATTAAAACCACTTTGTGCAATGAATTTAAACTGATGACGAATTAATGATGGTCAAAAAATTCCCCTGTCCTACTTTGTTAGGAAATTATCAAATAAAAATATAATGTAATAAAAATCGTCATTATTTGTTTCCTTAAAAAAATTGCACATGTTTACTGAACTTTGAGCGAACTTGGAAATAAAAGTGATAAAATATATAACCGTTAGTCAAATTCTAATTAAGTGAACGAAAATTGGCTACTTTCACATCTTTTTAAAAATCACCTCAGCAAGTTTCATGTTTTTACTTTTAAAAATAAGTCTGAAAATGTCTCAGAAAATTTCGATCTGTTGAGGGTGGAAAAATATTTTCTCGAATAGACCCTTAAAGGAATTTTATAACAAAAATTTTTATGGTAGTTTAATCTTTTCCGGAGCAGACAAATTTTGTGCGTCAAATGAAAAATTATTGACTGACACTAGAATTTATACAAATGACTTTCATAGAAATTAAGAACTCCTTAATTTAAGCTTTCATACTAAAAACGAAATTTTATTAAATTATTCTTGGTGCTGTTTGGAATTAAAATTAGTTATCCCCGGAAAGGGACCACTATGTCGTTAAGGGTTAACCCGTTGAGGGGCAGTGGGGTATATTATATTCCACAGGAAATTTCGGAAATAAAATTTTCCCAAATTTAAGATGGGAATTCAGTATTTCACAAATTCAATTGCTTGCCCCTGAAAAGATTAAACCACAGAGTAGTAACAGAGAATCAACTTTCATACGCTGTAATGACAACTTGTTTAACATGGGATTACGCATAGACAGTAGCGACACAAGCGGATCACTCTGAAACTACGAACATAGCATAAGAGAGGTTGCTAATTTTCGGCGAAACATCGCTTCCCTTGGCGACAAATGATAAGGGAAAAAAGAAAAAAATACAGCGACTGCTTGCTGCTTCTTGTTTTGAAATTTATGAAAGAATTATTTTAATATGAAATAACTGACGTATTCGTCTTGCAAACAATACATGTGTCTCTTCGTAACATAACGACTTAATAATTTAAACTTGAAAATTCAAGAATAATAACAGTAATAATTACGAATCAATATAAGCGCGGAAATCTAAGATCAAACAGCATAAGCACGTGTGCAAAGATAATCAAATCAGCATTCAGCAAGAAGCGCCAAACCAGAATAGGGTTACAGTTAAACAGAAATCTCGAGGATAAAAATCGCCAACGCGATGGTTTTGTTTTTAAGTGATCCATTGAGGGCGTTCTTTTGAAGTCGAGTTGAGGCTCTGTTACGTACTCTGTGGATTAAACTACCATCGGGACATTAAGAGTTTACAACAATGATTGTTTTTTGTCTTCAAAATAATGCAAAAATGATAGATAAATATTTTACTAACGAAAGAGAAAGAAATACTAGAAAGCTGTGGATATCATATAATAAAAATATATTCATTTGTTAACGTCCACACTCCCAGTCATTACCAACAAAAGGACATCTTTAAACGTACTAATTTTATGGTCCATAAATAGAACAGTTTTTATTTTGATCAACCCTTCTCTACTACTTTATTGTAGTTTTAGTATCCTTAACTGTTTTTCGTATAAGAGTTTAGCTCAGAGGAAAAAAAATCAATTAACTGAAGATTTATGGGTTGCAATTTTATCTGTCTTCGTTAGAAAGATAAAAACATTATTACTCTTAAAGACTCGCAACTTTTGTTCTGTTTTTAATGACATTTAAGATGCTAGCTGAATTCATTAGAAAGAAAAAAACAAGTAAGAAAAAATAACGCGTCTAGCATAGATCATGAAGTACTTTGCAACACATTCAAAATAATGTAGCAAAACTGACCCGTTTAAAAAATTAAAATATCACGTATCGTTTCACAATAAAAAAAATTATCACGCATTTCAAAACAGAATTTCAGCTGTTTTTATTTACATTTCGAAAATTATCCGAATTTCTCAGAAGCCTTGTATATGATATAGAAACTTATATCTATTAACAAAAGTATTCCAAAATTTAATACATTTAAGAGATACATATATTTCAGAAAATTCCCCTTCTGCAATTTCCTTTAATAAGGAGAGTGGTATGCTAATACTTTTGTGCATCGCTGTATAGTAGGTATAGAATTTATATATAAAGATTAATATGCAAAAAACTAACTAAATTTAAAAGTGCATACAAAATTTTAAAATGTACTCTGCAACAATTACTACGTAACTGATTTCTTTTGCGTGTCCCTGTAAATTAATAAAAAATGAACCAATAATCGAACATACTTCATATCCAATAATACCAAACATGCTTTGGTGACTCTAAATAAGCTTCAGCAATTGCATCAAAATCCGAGTGTATTTATGGTTGTTAGAGCGTGGACAGACGGACAGACAAACCGATTGCAAAAGCACTTTTCAGCTTTGTTGAAAAAAGCTAAAAAATGTTTATAAGTTTTGTGAATGATTATATCTGTGATAGAAAGTAATTGTTAATGTAACACAATCCACAAACTATTAACACTAGATTGCCGGGAAGGTGTCGATTCAACACCGATCACTAGACTAATTATCAATTTGAACCAGAAAAATCCTCAAGAAATACATTATCTATTAGCTGCAATGATATAAGCTAAACAAACAAAGTAATTTCGAATTATTTTTCTGGTTTTAAATATATTTTATCAAACTTGCGTAAAATTTCCCGGCGTTCTAGTGTTAAAACCGTAGAACATTTATCACTACTCTGGAATTAAAACGAAAATATTAACCCGTCAGCATACGCGTAGGATAAATATCACCCCATTTTGTCGTCCATTATTATTATTTTTTGGGCTAAATACGTTTTTACATAACCTGCAGTTCTGAATTATAAAGTACATCATTACTTCTTTGTTTTAGAGTAAAAAATCATGTTTTTCATATTAGACTGGAAAGCGGCAGCATAAACAATCACCTAATCGAGTTCACGGATAAAAACCTAGGATTAGTTAAATCTCGATTCTAAATCTATTTGAGCATTGGAAATACATTATAGCGAATAGGTCTTTAATCTTTGATTTTAACAATATTTTAGCATTTTCGATACTATTATCTCATATCTATTTGTTTACATTTGGCACATACAATTAAAAAATGTTTCCGGCAAATTTATGTTTTTTAGCTAAAACAACTAACATGTAACCTGCGAGACCATTGTGTTTAATTTGTATTAAATCTGATGCAGAGCTGCCAACTTCTATGCCTATTTAAATCGCATAAACATGTTTGGAACTACAAAAAATTTTAGTAAAATGTATGCCAAATATAGGCAATGTTACGTATTACACTCCGTATTGTTAATTATCTATTAAAATTTCTGATTCCAATATGTTTATTCATCTGTAAATAGGCGTAGTAGTTGGCAGCCATGCTGATGTATTTATTTAATAAAGTGTGTAAATCAACATATTCTTTCAACATAAGTTGAAGGAAATGTTCTTCTCCATAAGCATAAAATAAAAAGAATGTTGCTCAGTTAAACTGATGGCATTGAGCTCCCATGCTGCACACTAATTGCATACATTACAGCCTTTAAAAAAAAATCTATCCTCGAAAAACAAATTAAAGAGGATCAGCTTCCTTATTTTCCCCATTTATACTTAACTATTGAACTACCCTCCCCCCCCCTCGAGAAAAAAACAAGAAAAAAACTAATCATGGATATTCTTTATCAGAATGAACCTATATCCAAAATTAGAAAGCTAATCGAATAATTTGGCATAAAAAACTTTATTTTTTTTTAATTTAAAGAGGTAGTAATTTCCGTACGCCTTTTTATACTTAACCATTAAACCCACAAAACTATTGAGAGATTCGTTTTATCAGAAAAAATTTGTATCCTGAATTTAAAGCAAATTGGATTATAATGAGATTCTGTAAGATTTCATAAAATCCCACTGCCTAATTAAAAGGATATTTGAATTGTCCGTTCTCCCATTTCTACTTAATAAAAGAACCCCTCAAACTAATCAGGGAAACACTTCGTCAGAAGGAATCTATTTACAAAATTCGAAGCAAATCGGTAAACTCAACATGAAAAACCCATGTACCTAAATTAAGGGGATGGGGATAGCACCTTCTTACTCGTTTCATTCTTAAATAAGGAACACGCTAAACAAATCTAAAAGGCGCCTTATAAGAATGAACCATATCCAAAATTACAAGTGAATTGGTTATTTTTATTATGAGTTATCGCGTTACGTACATATATTCAGAACTCATGGACACATTAGCTCTCAACTTTGATAGTCTGGCAACTAAAGATTTCCAACACATTAAGCTCTAATTTTCTATCGATCGAAAACGCTGTTCTTGAAATATCAACTTATAAAATCATGAACAACAAACTTTTTCCTTAATCGATTTTTTTTTCGCCTCATTCTCACGGAAAATGACGTACATTTACGGCTAGACTCATTAACAACAGCTTTTTTCCACACAAAGTTCTAGCATAAACGACTCCCTATTTCTTCTCAATAAATTCTGCATTATCAAATGGTCCTTCATTTTGAAAAGTACTTTTGGACACCTAAAGAAATGCTGGCAGTACATTGGTGTACACTCGATTGTAAGTGTTAAGTTTCTCTCTTTAAAGTTTAACACTTTAACGATCAAAGCATTTTCATTGCTAAGATGCCGAAATAAACGAATGACACCGGTAATTAAGAACAAATATATTTCTAAATAAGAAAACGAGATTTTTCACATACATAATAAAAGGGATATTTTTATATAAAAATACCGGTGTCAGTGTTGCGTATCGGAATTAAAATTTTGTGGTTTTGTGGCGAAACCAATGAACGTTAAAGGGTTAAGTCAGTGATTATGAAGAGAAATTTTGATGATCATGTATCAAGCGCGGTAAAAAATATCAGCAATATTTAAGTGCATATTTACTGACGAACGATTTGACATTTATGAACCAACAAAAAAGCATTTTTCATTAACTATTTAACTGATCAATATTTTTAAAAACTAGAAATTTTTGCCTAATTGAATCAGAAAATTACTCGGATTAACCCATTCGTGCCCAGCATCTTTTGCGTAAATTTTATTTGGTTGGCACCACTATTTTTAGAAGATTTAAGTTAACTTCATTAATCACGAAAATGCATCATTTAAATGAAATAATTATTGCTTTTCGTCAAAAACAGTGCTGAATGCACCTTTTGAAGCGTCCCTAAAAAGGAACGCCAGGCACTAATGGGTTCAGTAATGAAAAATTTACAAAAATTTACTAATCAGAAAATTTACTAATCATGATTGAACTATGATGCTTGTGCGTGGTGCGGGGAAATCATGATTGGTAAAGACACATTGCCCGTACTTCATACGGGCAAATCAGGGAAGCGGTTCAATGATTTGGAGAAAATATGTACAGCATCATGGTAGAGCAATACATTTTATTGTCGTCGTCAGAGATGCCCGCGTGCACGAATAAGTCGTAAAAGTCATAATAGTCAGAAACAGGTACGAAACTAATCATATAAAAATATTTTGCTTATGCTGCAGGGGGCAAAAATCTAGGCGCCAGCGGGCAGTCTATCAACACTAAAATTTAAAAGTTTTCTCCGGTTAACCCTTTCCGGCGCTTTGTTCCTACTCCGGACACACCTAATTTTAATTCCAAATATGCAATTGCTACCAAGAATATTTAAAAAAAAAAGTTTTTACAATAAAAGCTTAAACTAACTCTTTGGGGATGAGCGACGCGTATACGTTCAAAAAGGTTTAAGAATATTTGTTTATCCCCACCAGTAAAATTGTACTGTAAAATTTGCCTTAATTTAGTGGGAGCATTTTCTTGAAAATTTCTGTTTTTAAAAACCGGTGACTCATTAAAAATTTCGTAAAAAGTTCCTCTCGTAAGGATTAAAAAGTTCATAATTTAGAAAAAAAAAATTATAATAATAAAAATGTCATTTGTAAATTTCAATGTCAGTCAATAATTTTTCATCTTTATTTTACAAATAGAATTTGTCCGTGTCAGAAAAGGTTAAAATTTACAGCATTATATATATAAAACCCCTCCGTGTATAACGATTCCGGGGTCAATCCATCCACGAGAAAAAGAAACTTATTGCAACTGCGTCCACGTTAGGCTTAAGTATTCCAAGCCGTTCACAAATATTCTGATTATTCAACTTATAGAAATATACATGTAAAAGATTTATTAATTACTCATTTTCTTTAAAACCTACAAAAACTATTTAATTATAATGTTTAAGTTCTAAATAAAACAACCAGCAATTACAGAAAAAACAAACTTTAAATTACGAGAAAAACAAAAAATGTTGCCATTCAAGAATGACAAATTCCGTGAATGAATCTTTAGAATGACTCCATTGTAACACCGCGACTCGCGAATGATTGGGCGCGTGCTGAGCGCGCGCGCTCAGGAGAGGATCGTACATGGAGTGGATCTTACAGCGGATATAGTACTCGGTACTGTCATGGCTTACTATAATATCGGCTTCTGAAGCTGCGAGGAGAAAATTTATCACGTGACTTTTTCCGTCGGTGCGGTGAAGGGAAAAAATACACTTTCTGCGCATAGACGCTAGGCAGGAAATTCAAAGCGAAAAATGCGTTGTACGAGTGATTTTTCCAGCACATATTTACTGTTCTATGTTTTTGTGCTATGGTTTTTATAATTTGTGATTTATTATTACAACTCTCACAAATCGAAATTAGTGATAGTTCTCTAATCATTGGTACGTATGCGTACATTGAAGAACTAAATCGTGGTGGATCGAAATATCCTACAGAACATCCCATAATGACAATATCTAAAATTTATGTACTTTTTAAAAAATTGATAAATGAATATGAAGAGCAGTTCCTATATATTATAGTGGAAAACAACACGCTTTACTTACGAAAATTTCTGAATTGCATCTTAAAAAACACGAGCTCTATTTTATAAACGACACAAGTCCAGAATATAATTGTCCTTTTGAAATTATAATTATTGTGTTGTTAAAACTTTTGCCAACATATGTATAAATAATTACCCTAATTTCCTGCCTATAATCCGCGGATCAAACAATTCTTTTTCGACCCAGAAATTTTATTTTGTAATTTAAGGCAAATATTTACGGCGATCTGAAAAGTTATATTTTATTTAATAAAATTTCTGGGTCGAAAAATGATTGTTTGATCCGCGGATTATACGCAGGAAATTAGGGTATCTGAAATGTATAAATGAAAGAACTATAATGACAAAAAATACTACCGCTAAAACACATAATGCAACAGAATGTAAAGAATTGAGGAAAATAAACAAATTTAAAAGGTAAATTTCATTTACTTATATATATTCCCTATATATAAAATTAATTTATTTTGTATCAAAAGTATGTGAAAAGGGAAGCAGTAAAGTAAGTTAAATATTTTACTTTTATTTTGTATAACTATTGCTTTACATAACAAAAAAAAAATTATGTAATATATATTTTTTAACTTATATAGAATAAATTAAATAACAACATGAATTAATTCTTTTGAACATTGATTATATTGGAAAATATATTCATTTTTGAATGAAATCATTAGTAATTTTTAACCTAGGTATCAGTTTTTTTTGTTTATTTATTATTGGATAAATTATTTACTTTTGCTGATTATTTCATTATAAAATGTATTAAATATTTGCTGATTAAATCCATTGCTAAGATATTTAGAATTGGACATAAAAATTCTTTTCTTCATTCTTTTCTTTTCTTTTTTTTAATTAAGTGTATAAAAATCTTTTGAATATTTATTATTAAAGAAATTATTTATTTTTGAGGGTTATTTTAATTATCAAATGTATTATAAATATTTGCTAATTTAAATGCATTATTATGATCTTTGGAACAAGAAAAGCTAATTATTATTATTACTTAAACTGAGTTTATCGACTCTTTTGAATATTTTGTATTGTGAAAATTATTTATTATTGCTGATTATTCCATTATCAAATGCATTAAATATTTACTGATCTAAATTCATTACTAAGATCTTTGGAATTAGAAATGTCAATCATAATTTTTTTTTCACCGAATATGTCAGAATATTTTAAATATTGGTTTTTGACAAAAATATTTATTTTTATGATTATTTCATTATAAAATGCATTGATTATTTTTTATTCGAACAAAATAATTACTAAGACATTTTCAAAGTGATAAGAAGACAGTTTTAAAAATCAATGATTTTTTAAGGAGATTTGTTACAAAAACTTTTGAATAGTGTTTTCTTGAATATTACATTATAAATTCCATCGTATGATTTAAGATTTACCTCAAATAAAATTATTTTTGCATTTTAAGGCAATGGTATTTTATTCATTAGGAAAAAAAAAATTTCTTCTTTAAGTACTTTATTCATATTTAAGCTGAAATTCTTATGCATAAAATTTTTCTTGTAAGTCAAAAGTGACTTTAAAATAAACATGTCCAGGCTATTCATCTGCATTTTATGCTGTTATGTTATAATTATTGTTTGTTATTAGCTTGTAATGTAATGCTTATGTACATTCTTTCGAGTTCGCTCGAAGCGAACATCGACGTAAATAGTGATGTCACCGACAGCTTCAGAAGCCGGTATTATAGTTGCCGTGGTACTGTGAGCTCATTAACAGGCGCGTGTGTCTCCCGAACACGTCCATTGTTTACTCTTTATTGTTGACATTTGTTTTCAATCTTATAAAGTGTTTTTTTAAGTATTAGCTTAAAAATGGGCCAAAATAGGAATTTTTTTAATACATTTTAGATATTTTTATTATTTTATCTCAGTATTTTTATATTTTTTTTGGCTGTAGTTTTACTATATAATCTTTTATAATTGATTTTTTGCCTTACTTTAGTCTTTTAAAATTTATGTATTTACGATTTGTTCATTACAATCCCACCATCTACCAGATAGTTTTGTAAGAGTTTTAAATGCAAATTTCTGTTAAAATTTTCTTTTTTTTTTATACATTTTTCCCCATGTTTAATCTCTGTATTTTTAAAAATTGTTTAAACCTAAAGTGGCTGATTGACCACAGTGGTAATTTTTTATCATCCTTTTAAAAATGCAAACACGTCATTTTGACGGGCTGTCTTCTAGTTCTTACAAGATTTTTACACGAAATATTAGACAAAAATAGCAAAATAAATTTAATGATGAGAGACTGCCTGTTTGCGCCTAGGTTTTTGCACGCCTGCTTATGTACATTTTTTGCTTACTACAGAAATTCAATGAAAATGCTTGAAATAGGCTGATTATAAGTTGTTTCTGTTGCTACTTAAAAAAAAATGTATCTGAAGAAAATTCTTAGTTGTAACATTGCCAAGAAAACAGATAATCTGTTAATATTTCTAATATCTAAAGGAATTGCTGAATTATGCAGTAGACAATACATACCTGTAAGATTTTTAAAAACTTTCTTTCTTTAAAAATACTTATATATGTATCGTGGTTACAGGGCTTCCAAATGGCGATACAATAAAAATTATTTGATTAAATCATTAAAAATCTTGGCCTGTTACTCCCGTGGTGGTTATTTGATTTCATTTCTAAGAAAATATTTCTAATTCAAACTGCTTATTTCATTTTGAAAGGGCTACTTAACTAATACTCGTTCGCTAATGATAATTCTACAAAAGAAATTGTTTTTGACAGCTAATTTTCCATTTTTTCCCTTTTGTATTGAGTAGTTGGAGTTGACCTGTATAAAGACAGTTTTTTTTCGATTTTCTATATAATTTTTTAAAGAAGAGAACGCCGCAAATGGAAACAAGTTGATGTTCCCGTTGACAATAAAAATCTTTAACCTTTTGAGGGGCAAACATCAGAATATATTTGTTATTATCAATATCTCATTCAGTCAACACTATTTCAAACTATAAAACAATCACAAATTGTTTTTCCATTAATCAATTTCTTACACGTTCTTTCTCCGAGGTAAATGACACAAATTCACGGCTAGACTCATAAACAATGACTTCTTTCGCCAGATTTTGGCATTTACGACTCCCTATTTCTTCTCAATAGAAGTCCGTTTTATCGAATGTTCCGCGCTTTTGAAATGTTCTTATGACGTCAAAAGAAACACTTGCAGTGATTTTATGACATACGCTCATTTATAATTGTTACATTTCCCCTTTCAGGATTAATTCTTTGATCATAACGAGAAATGTTGACGATAAAATATTGGATAGGAGTGAAATAAATATTCGAGATTTAACTGCCTATTTGCAGACGATCGTTTAGTTTGTTAACACAAAATAAAGATACATGATAAATTTGACTGTGATGGAGGAAGGGTGAAACATTTTTTAGTTGCGATCGTAATTATGTAATATACGTAGCACCTATTGTCGTCGTTCAGTCCGCCGGTCTGTCCACATATAACAGATCAAAAACTATCCAAACGAATCGTTTGATATATAAAATATATAATTCTTGCACAATTTTGTCGAGTCTTTTAAAATTTTATGAAAATAGGATGCATAGTTTAATGACAGGGGTAATTGAAAATATTCCGTTACATGACGGCCAATGGGATTTTTCCCATTGACTTTCAAGTACATTTTAATTATGTTACACCCTTTCAAACATAATACAAATTAATATGCATCAATGAAGTATATACTAAAATATATTTTCTGCGCAATCTGTTATTTAAATCATGCTTTAATTAGTTTGTATTTTTCATTAAGAAAATAAGATTTTTGATATAAATCAATATCCGATTCGGATTTCGATTTAACTGCTTACCTGATTGTCCCGTACGGCAATGTGTTTTTCAAATCATGACTTATTATTCTCACCAGTAGATTTTTATTGTAAATTTTGGATTATTTAATCCGAGCATTTTTCTGATTCAACTAGGAAAAAAAATTTGTTTTACAAAACCGGTGATAAAAGATTAAAAATTCCGTAAAAATGGGCATTATTTGGAAGATTTTCCAAAAGTATTGATATGTTAAGTGGTAAAATTTCGTATGGGAATAGTTAAGGAATAGTTAAGGAATCCCGAATCGCTCTATTGTCAAGTTTACAGGTTAAAATACACTCGCGAATTAAGCGAAATATAAACGATATTTTTCGCGATCAGTTTTTACTTTTAACTGCTGCTAATGCTCTCGCAGACCACATTTAAAATATTCACAGATTAATTAAATTTTTTTTTGTTTAATTACAAATACTTGTGAAATTTTGTTTCATTTTGGTTGTGTTTATGGCGTCCAATTATCAACACGAGTGATATAGGCCCTAAAGGGGAGGAGTGCCTCCGTGGGGATCTTTCTAAGGGAGCCTAACCCATATTTACGGAAGAAAACCCAAGGTTTGATGAAAACCACGAAAAACTCCGAATGATTAGGCCGACGGCCGCGATTGTGTTTAAAACCAGCAGCTCCCCGTCTACCAGCTTTGAGAGTATAACCTCTCGGAAACTGGTGGGGTGGTTTAATTTTGAGGCCTAGTACTACTAATGCTTGAAATTTCCGATTTTAAATTTTAATGGCCCTGTAAATACAGTCGAGTCTCGCTATAACGAAACTCCATGTATCGAATTTCTCTATATAACGAAATTTTAGTAGGAACGGTCCCCTTTGCGCATGATTACATTAAAAACAGTCTCTATATAGCGAAATATCTCCATATAACGAGAATTTTTTCATAAATTGGTCTTAATTTATTCACTTTTAAAAAAGCTTCGAAATCATATGGAATCAATTTTTCATCACTTATATTTGATTTATCGTTCAGTGGAGAGGTTTTTTTTAAATAAATATTACTTCTCTCCTTGTTCTTTAAATCCAATGAGTTCATCCCACCTCCCATACACCTTTCAACATCCTTCTCAAAACAGAGTCAACTGGATTGTTACACATATAAGAGAGGAATCAATGAGAGGCATATAAGAGAGGCCTTTAACCCTTTAACGTTCATTGGTTTCGCCACGAAACCACAAAATTTTAATTCCGATAGGCAACACTGACACCGGTATTTTATCTAGAAATATCCTTTTTTTATGTATGTGAAAAATCGCGTTTTCTTATTTAGAAATATATTTGTTCTTAATTACCGGTGTCATTCATTTATTTCGACATCTTAGCAATGAAAATGCTATGATCGTTAAAGGGTTAAATGGAAGAAAATGTTAACTACAATTTTTCATTCCTTGCTAAAATGTGAGCATTTTTCATTTATTTTTTTTCTTTTTGAGACGTAACAATTTTAAAATCAAAACAACAATAAAATTTACAGCTTTCTTCCTCTGAAATTAATGCAAGTCTTCCTTATTTGATTTTCATTAAGCTTTCAAATAAATGTCTGTTTTCTTATTTTTAACTGCTTAAAAAATTAAATAGTAAAATGTTAGGTTAATATATACTTTTAAACATTTCTTAATTATTCTTAATTAAAAAGATCAAAAATGATATTTGTTCAAAATTTACTTTTAAAATCCGATTTTTAACATCATTCTCCATACATCGAATTTCTCTATATAACGAATTTTTTACTGGAACGATGGATTTCATTATATAAAGACTCGACTGTAGTTTAAAAAAGTAACAGTATCCTATGAGTTAATGAAGCTTTTCAATTGTCTTTCATCAAGCGGCATTCACAGACCGTTCATATAAGTAATGCGACAATTTCTGTAGAGTCAGTTAATGGGTTAAATAAATATTTCCAGATGAATTAGTATCCATAAAGCACACAACCCCAGTTAGGTTTAACTGCCGTAAATGAGACAATCGTATACAGTGTAACTATATTGCCAATATTTATTCCATTTCTACAAAAAGAAGTTAGTTTTGAATTAAAGGCACAGTATTTTTCTGTGTAATAAAATGTATATATCTTTAATAAAATGCCAAATATATCCTAAATGCGACAATCTAAAACTATGGACAATCGAATCTGATTTATGTGCACAATGACCTTATATCAGGTGTTTCACTACCAGATCTACAATCTTGCAGGAGGTGTGTAGAGAGAGCACAGAGAGGACTCGAATCACATAGCAATGCAGGGTCCAAAATGCTGTAGCTGCGAATCATGATACAAAGCAATGTTGCCAATGGGCTACTTTTTTTTAAAATCAGATTTCTTGTTCGGCACCACTTTTTAAAAATGGCAAAATTCCTTTAAAGGGACAAGGGACCTTTAAAATCATTTTTTTATATTTTTAAAATTGCACTTTAAATATTATTCAAGGGTACATTATACGCATTTTAACATATATTTATGACAAAAAAAAAAAAAAAAAAAAAAAAAAATGTTAAAAAAATGAAAAAATAGGGAAATATGTGTAATATTTTAGATTTAGCGAGAACTTTTCAAAATGTCCCATGCGCATTCCATATGAATGAAAATATCTAATATTGTTTATACAAGTTTGATTTACATATATAAATAAAACTGTGTATTGAATTTTATATATCTGAATATAAAGGTAAGAAAAACAAATAACCTATTTTTACAATTAACTCCCTATAACTTTTACAATTATTTTTATTTTCAAAAAACCATGCACAGTTTTATGACATGTATTATGATAAATAAATATAAAAAAATTCAAAGCAGTCAAGGGAAAAATAATGCGTATGGAGCATTTTGAAAAGTTCTCGTTAAATCTAAAATATTACAAAAATTTCTCTATTTTTCTCAAAAAAAATGTTTTTTACATTTTTTATGATAAACATATGCTACAATGCATAAATATACCCTTCAATAATATTTAAAATGCAATTTTAAAAAAATATTAAAAAAATGATTGTAAAGGTCCCTTGTCCAGTTAATAGTTCAAGAGCCTGCCGCACAAAACCCTAAGCCATCGAGCACAAGAAAAAATCCTTCATTTTATGGAACATTAGTTATAGAGGAATCTAATGATCCATATCTGCCGGAAGCGAAAGGATGCATAAGCCATAAATTAATACCACTTGTGGTTAAATCAGGGATGAGATTTCCGCTTTTTTGCACACCAGTAAAATTTTAGAGAAAATGCTATATTATGTAATCGGAACATTTTTGGTGATTTAACAAAACAACATTTTCTCTAAAATTATACTGGTGGCCAAAAAAGCGGAAATCTTTAAAAAGCGGAAAAAGGTTAACTCATAGATTTAGCATTGTGTTTTCCTGTAGCCAGTTTTCCAATTTTTGATTGAACGGCAAACACAATGCTAATCCTACGAGTCAATCACCAATAGTATCAATTTTGGGGTTATGCACCACTTCGCTTCCGGCAGACATGGATGATTAGATTCCCCTATGGCTACTCTTCCATAAAATAAAGAATTTTTTCTTGTGCTCGATGACTTAGGGTTTTTTAGCGGTCGGCTCTTGGACTATTATAAAACAATACATTAATTAAGCAATAATAAGGAGAATTTTACCATTTTCAAAACACTCGTCCCAATCAAGAAATCTGATTTTAACCCTTTAACGATCATTGGTTTCGCCACGAAACCACAAAATTTTAATACCAATATGCAACACTGACACCGGTATTCTTATCTAAAAATATACCTTTTATTATGCATGTGAAAAATCACATCTTAGCAATGAAAATTCTCTGATCGTTAAAGGGTTAACTGGTTTGCCAGAACACCATTCGGGCAAAATGGATTTGCTTATTTCATCATTTAAAGCTTTTTGACACCACTATTATTTTTAAAGAAAATTTTGATGCTATGGAAAGGTGGAAATGTTTAGACTAAATTTTACGAATATTTTATTTAAATAATAGTGGGGCGAGTCCGCTATTTTCAATTTATTGAAAAGAAAAGAATTAAACAGTTAACCCCTTGAGTTCTGCCGGTAGAATTTTCTACCACATAATTTTAATTCCAAAATGTCACAATGACACCAGAAAATTTGACCAAATTTATTTTTAAAATGCATAATGCATTTTTTCTTGCTTATCGTTAATCGGCGTTTTTCTTTGCAAAATACTGGTGCCAATGTTACATTTGGAATTTTTAAGAAATTTACACCCCAGAGCTCAAAGGGTTAAGAGGTTAAAAAAAATAGTCCACTGGCAGCACTGGTATAAAAAAATTAGAGAAAAGACTCATACATTGATGGGACAGAAAACATTCTGTTGAAAGGTTGTACTATAGAATGTGTTTGAAATTGCTACCAGAAGTCGTTAGGGAGGCTTGACAGAGACCAGCTGTTCTTTCAGTTGAATACCTCGTTGCTCCAATATCCGTAGTTCCCAGGATGATACTCGACACTCCAAAAATCTTTTAGAAAGTAAGAAATTCTATGCGGCGCGCTGCCAAGCCTACTTGACGACTTCTGGTAGTAATTTTGACCACCTTTTATAATACAACATTTTAATAAAATATTTTTTGTCCCATTAACCCTTTGTCCCATCAACACTGTGCCCGGTCTGGGATACCTAATTTTAATTCAAAACTTGCAAACGGCACCAATAATATATTTTAGTAAAATTTTGCTTTTACTATAAAAGCTTAAATTAAGGAATTCAAAATATTAAAAAAAATTCGTTTGTGAATTCCGGTGTCAGTCGATAATTTCTCATTTTACTAACAGATTTCGCCCGTGCCGGAAAGGGTTAATGTGTTGTTTTTTCAGCTGTTTGTCTCTTTATACCAGTTTTTACAGTAAGCTAAACCTTTTTAATTCAAATTTCTTAATTAGCATAAGTTTTCTAAAATTGTTAAATTCTCCTTATTTTCAACCTTAATTAATAAGAAGAACTTTCAACATTTTCAAAAAGTGGGATCAATTAAGAATTCTGAAATTTAAAAAAAAGTGCCCATTGGCAAGATTATTTTGTACGATAACTCGCAGCTACGGGATTTCGACCCTGAATTGCTATGTGATTCCGAATTGACTCTATGCTCCCTAGACCTTTCGCATATTTGTCGGTCTGGTAGTAAAACACCCTGTACATAACGGGTGTCCCAAAAATGACTGATGGATTTTAAAATTCAATAACTTGCAAACAGGGCCGTAGCTAAGGGGGCGCTATGGGCGGCTTAGCCCCCCCCTAAAATATTTTGAGCCCCCCCCCCCCTGAAAAAGATTCCAAGGTCACTCAATGAATTTCTATTCCGAAAATCCAAATGAAATTCTGTTCAAAAATCTAATTTAGTTTTGAAAGCCTTTCACAGTTTTGCAGAATTACTAAATTGTATCTAAAAAAGTGTTTCAGCACTCCCTCATCCTATTTGTACATATGGAGCTAGCATGATGATTAATTTTTCACTAGTTATAGACTCAAAATTTTCATCATCATGTACTTTTCTTAGCATAAAATGAAGTTAATACAACAGTTTAATGAGAAACATAGTATCTACAATGTGAATATGCACTAATTTATCTTTTTGTGTCAGAGAGAGAGAGAGAAAAAAAACAATGTGCCCCCCCCTACATTTTCTTGAGCCCCTCCCCCCCCCTATTGTTCACTTCTAGCTACGGCCCTGCTTGCAAACGGTGACAGCTATTTAAAAATTTTTCGAAGGAGAGTTGTGTATAATGTCAGGATTTTTTTTTACCATAATTTGTTATTTTAGTTCGAATTTCAAACAATAGGTGGCGCTGACGGCGGTTGAAGGCCAGATCGACGCCTCACCCAGCACTGATCACATGGCCTTTGATCGCCGACAGCGCCACCTATTGTTTGAAATTCGAAGTAAAAAAATTACGGTTAAAAAAAAAAAAAACTCCTGACATTATACTTAACCCTCCTGCAAACATTTTTTAAATAGATGTCACCGTTTGCAAGTTATTGAATTTTAAAATCCATCAGTCATTTTTTGGGACACTTGGTACTTAGATATGTAATCAAACCATCATTATCCTAAAATGTATCTCATAAAATGTGACAGATTACAAACATTTTATTTGTCAAGATTATTTCTTATCAGAATGGAACTTTTAATTATTACCACTTTAAAATAATTACCTTAAGCTATCAACCAAAGTGTAATTTTATTCTTCACTATAAACTGAAAAAAAAAAGAAAAATCTACATTATAGAAAGTTTAAAAAATTCGCGATGTTTTCATATTAAATTATTTTTATTTTGAGGACCTTCATTACATTAATTTCTCATTTCTTATCGTTAATGCCACCTCCCAAGTTTCAAATTACAAAATCATTAATAACGAAATATTTTCTCCCTTATCGATTTCTATCCTTTCCTCCCTTGAGTTAAATAACCTAAATTTACGGCTAGACCCATAAACAATAGCTTCTTTCGCCAGATTCTGGCATTTACGACTCCCTATTTCTTCTCAATTAAGTCTGCAAAATCAAACGTCCCATGCTTTTGCAAAGTATTTATGGACGCCTTAAGAAACGCTTGCACGGATTTTATATCATTTATCAGAGATAGCAGCATTCTATATATTTTATATTTTTTATACCGTTTTTTCCAAACTGTTATATTTATGACAGATTTCTTGTACATATTAATTTTAATTGCAAAAAAAGTGGCAATAAAAATTTTAAAAACTGTAAAAATACATTTATTTGAACTTTTACACGTTTCGACTGTGCCCAAATCATTTTCAAAATTAATAAATAAAATAATTCTAAGCAGCATGGTATATGTTGACATATGGAATTTTGAAGAAATTTACACATCAGATATCAAAGGGTTAACAAAATATCATTTTCTCTAAGAAAATATTGGTATGTAAAAAAGCGGAAATCTCATCCCTTATAAGGAAATTCTACAGAGGCGTAACTATAAACTTGGGAGCCCCGGGCAGAACCCACCGGGGCCTACGGGGGAGGCAAATTGAAACTTTGCCCCGGGCGCAGTTTTGTTTTTGCACGCCGCTGTTTAACCCTTTAACGATCATAGCATTTTCATTGCTAAGATGTCGAAATAAATGAATGACACCGGTAATTAAGAACAAATATATTTCTAAATAAGAAAACGTGATTTTTCACATAGAAAATAAAAGGGATATTTTTCGATAAAAATACCGGTGTCAGTGTTGCGTATCGGAATTAAAATTTTGTGGCTTCGTGGCGAAACCAATGAACGTTAAAGGGTTAAACGTACACAGTATAATAAGACCAACAGTGACTAAAAAACGTAGAATTGGGCAACCCTACTCGGCAGGCACCTGGCGGTGACGAAATTTTTTCGAATCCCACTGAAGCTAGCATAGGGGGAAAAATATACAGACTTCTGGTTGATTGAATACTTTAAGGAGCGTTTTGTTTAGGTTCATTTTTGAGTTTATGTAACTTAATCATACGTTTCTGTTTAAAAACCTTTTGAAAGATGGATTTTGATAAGTTTTTTTTTCTCGATTTCATTTATTTATTGATAGATAAGAAGAAAGATTTTCTAGATTTTTTTAGATGCTTTTTATATTATTCAACCGATTAGAAGCCCATATTTTCTTCATTATGCTATCTTCGGAGGGATCGGCAAATATGCTGGCGCGACATGACACATTCGACTTGACAGTCTTTTGCCGTGTCTAGAGCTGTTTTTGCATACAAAGTGTATGGAGTATATCAATGGACAGTCAAAAAATTTACTCTAGCACTTTGATTTTTTTTTATTATTATTACTAACTTTTAGCTAGGTGCTGGGCATTTTATAGAAAGTTAGACTAGAAACTAAAATCAATAGTTTTTTTAACCATCAGTTTGGGACCCTTTAGTCTTGGAGGCCATGGGGCAGTGCCCCGGCGGTAGTTATGGCCCTGAAATTCTAAAAGTTTATTCCTGCAATATGAATTTATAAAATATTAAACTATATGTGCATATAAAAGAAAATAAACTGCTCACAACAATTAAAGGCGTACATGTTTATAACGAAATTACGCAAATACTTACACAGATAAGAAACATAAAGTAAATATAATAAAAATGTATTTATTAAAATAGATTATTAAATATTTATTAATTATTTTATTATTTATTTTATTTTTATTAATTATTACTATTTTATTATTTTATTATATATATTATTTTATTATTTATTAATTAATTTATAAATTATTAAAATAAAAATATAAATATTTATTAAAATATTTATTAAAATATTAGTTAATTTTATGGTGCAACTGTCCTGTATATATTTATAAAGTAAATCATCCATAATTAATTTAACCCATTCGCGACGGGGTCCACTTACGAAATTTTTAATGTTTTGCCACCAGTTTTTAAAACAGAAATTTATTTTTCATTAAATCGAGAGAAATGCTTCGATTAAATAAGGCAACTTTTACAGTAAAATTTTACTGGTGTGAATAAACAAGAATTCGTAAGCATTTTGTGGCACACATGCGTGTCACTCGTCCCCAAGGCCAGAAGGAAACAGGAGAAGCAAACGTTACATATGCAATTCAAAATTTATGAAGTCAAAAACTAGAAAAAGAACATAGGGGGAAAATCGGGATGTTGTTGAATTGTCTGTTTCACCGCCTTAACTGTAAAATTAGATTGTTCGGCTTATTTATTTATTTATTTGTTGTTGTTATTATTATTATTATTATTATTATTATTATTATTATTATTTTGTGAAAGGCTGACTTGAAAATGCCTCAACAACGTACTTTACCAAAATCATGCCATGGCGTATTATAGACAGGCTTGAATCCGGGCAAACACACAAAAAAATACACATAGCAATTAAATAATGCATTATCAGAATTTATTCAAACATTTGGTACATTAAATATGCCTTTTCAAGTAAATGCATCAACAATAAATTTACTTTAATATTTTATAATTTTTTGCTAAAAAAATTCAAAAATCAGCATTTTTGTAGAAATGTGAAGGTAAGAAAATGTCCAAAAAATCTCAAATTTTTTGTGTGAACTGAGTGGAACCAGTGGCCACTTTTCCGCACCCGCTATTATCGAAAATCGAAAAAAAGTTTTTTTCGGCCCTGTTTAGTGCACCTAGTCATTATTTTGGTTCAGGGTTTGCACGATTGGTCAAAATAACTTTGGCAAGGTATCAGAGTCCTCTGGCGGGAGACTTCATACATTAATCTTAAATAGATGGGCGTAATTTTTTTCCAACCACCTTCGTCGTTCGAAGCCCAAGCTCGCACTCTGATTGGTTGTTGCTCTCGGCACTGTTTTCATGTAACTTGGCGATAATCATACTTGGCGTAGCGATAGATGCTTCCGTCGTGGAGTTTGATTTCCTTCCGAACCGAGTACAAAGTAACTTTTCACGTTTATTAATAAGTAAAGCATTAGCCATATTATAAAATAACACAAGACAATAATACACAAGAGCACAAAATGAAGGAAGAATAAGAATGAGTAGGTTAGGTTTTAGGTTTACTCGTTCACTTACGAGCGAAATATTTTTCGCCAAGTATGGTTATCGCCAAGTTACGTGAAAACAGTGCCGAGAGCAACAACCAATCAGAGTGCGAGTTTGGGTTTAAAACGACGAAGGTGCTTGGAAAAAAAAATTTCGCAATAGATGGGCCATATAGTTCTAGTTGGCCATGGTTAGACATAGATCAGGAAAAGGTCGGCCACGCGCCATTACAGAAACTGATGACCGGTATATACTGTTAACAGTTCGTCGAAACGGAGCAAACAGAGCTACTCTGCTGCAAAGAGAGTTACTCTTGGCAACAGTACGTAATAGATTTCGCCAAGGAGGTCTCTATGCACGTAGGCCAATGGTCTGCATTTCGTCGACCTCAAGCCACCGCGGGGCCCCGAAGAAGATGGGCTGCTGAACATCGCGATTGGGAGCAACATGATTAGAGCCAAGTGCTGTTTACATACGGGTCCCGATTCAGTCTGGAGTGTGACACCCGACATGTTTTAGTATGGAGGGAAAGGGACACTCGAAAAAACAGCCCCATTCGTTCGTGAAAAGTCACAATACAGACGAGAGGGGGGGAGGGAATCAGCATAGGTGGACGTACGGACACAGATTTTTTTTTACATATCATTCGGCATGGTACTTTGACGCCCCAAAGGTATGCAGACGAGATACTGAGAACTCATGTCATACTTTACGCTGCAGCCATTGGAAACTTCTTTGTTTTCCTGCATGATAATGCCAGACCGCATACAGATCGTCTTGTGCAGAACATGCTTGAAACTGAAACAATATAGCGTATGACATGGCCAGAGTGTACTCCTGACCTGAATCCGATCGAGCATGTTTGGGACATGCTCGTACGATGCATTGCTGCGTGATCAAAGCCTTTTTTATTGTCCAACAATTGGAGATTGCATTTCTTGAAGAATGGAACAGTATTCCCGCAAAGTCTTATCGATAACTTCATCGCATCCATGGAAAACAGGCGATCACCAAGTCGGCTATCTGAGGAGAGACCACACGCCATATTACAAATCTTGCATCATATCTAAACAATACTTTTTTTTTCGTTTACATCTAACTAAATTGTTGCCTAAATCATCTTTTCATGTTTTTTCAATCTTTTCAAAGAATTAAAGCTGAATTACAAATTTTCTTGCGTCTTTTTTTCTGTATTGCGTTCGGATACGCGCGTACTATCCATTTCGTTCCAATACATGGCTGCTTCGCACAGTTTCCTTAACTTCATTGCTAGCTCCTCTAATTTTTTTGAACAGTGTATTTCTTGTATTTGATAGATTTGCCAATTTTGCAGTTTTTTTAATTCAAAAATATTTCGATTTCATGCCGGAAATTTTCAAAGAAGAATTTTTTCTATATGTAATCATGATTTTTTGAGCAGTGTATTAGCTGTGATAGATTTTCCCACAGAATACGGACAGAGCCTCAACTCGGCTTGAAAAGAACGCCCTCAGTGGATCACTTAAAAACTAAACTATCGCGTTGTCGATTTTTATTCTCGTGATTTCTGTTTAACTGTAACCATATTCTGGCTTGGCACTTCTTGCTGAATGCTGATTTGATTATCTTTGCACACGTGCTTATGCTATTTGATCTTAGATTTCCGCGCTCATATTGATTCGTAATTATTACTGTTATTGTTCTTGAATTTTCAAGTTTAAATTATTAGGCCTTTATGTTAAGAAGAGACACATGTATTGTTTGCAAGACGAATACGTCAAAGTTATTTCATATTAAAATAATTCTTTCATAAATTTCAAAACAAGAAGCAGCAAACCGCCGCTGTATTTTTTTTCTTTTTTCCCTTATCATATGTCGCCAAGGAAGCGATGTTTCGCCAAATTAACAACCTCTCTTATGTTATGATCGTAGTTTCAGAGTGATCCGCTCGTATCGCTACTGTCTATGCGTAATCCCATGTTAAACAAGTTGCCATTGCAGTGTATGAAAGTTGATTCTCTGTTCCGTACTCTGTGGATTTTCCAATTTTGCAGATTTTTAATTCAAAAATATTTCGATTTCATACCGGAAATTTTCAAACTAGAATTTTTTTCTCTATGTAATCATGATTTTTTAAGCAATGTACTTGCTGTGTAATAATGCAAGACCATTTGATAGATTTGCCAATTTTGCAGTTTTTTTTTATTCAAAAATATTTTGATTTCATACCGGAAAATTTCAAAGAAATTTTCTATATCTACTAATCATGAAATGTTTGTCTTAAAAGAAAAATAGTATAGCAATTTTCTGGTATGAATGAGAAATCTTGAAATTAAAATAAAGGTGCAAATTCGTTCCCAGGTGTTTGTATCTCAACGCGTCACTTGCGCACATACCTTCCCATATAATAAATAATTGTTACTGTATCCTGTACCAACCCTTAAAGTTTGTATTATGAATTTAGAATCGCCCTGTATTTTGCAATTTCCTGCAATATAATTTTCATTTAGACTTCTAGAATCTTAATGATGACTTGTCTTTACCCTAATAGCATGCATGGTCAGTGACGTCACTGTGAGTCACTTTGGTCACATCACATCTGTGACCGAAATGCCACCACTCAGTGACGTCACATTGTGACTGAGATGTGACTTTCTTAAAAATCTTTAGAAATTTATAAATATCCTTCAAAACATGTTATTTACTTTAAAAAACATGTTTCTGGCAATTTAAATATCGTCGCTTTTGTCACAGTTTCGTCACAATGTTAATGTCAAATTAGTCACAAATGACACATTTTTCACAAATTTGTCACATTGTGACCACTTTGTGAAACGTCACAAAAGAGCTCTAAAACGGCCATAACGACTTCACATTTTAGTCACTGTGACTTCACATCGACGTCACATCGACAATCGATGCTCACAAAGTCACATTGTGACTTCACAACGACGTTGCAGTGACGTCACCATGCTTTACGGGTAAATATCCCATGATATTAAATAATCTTAAAACATTTTACTCCATCAATTAGCAGTCTCCTACACGCAGTCTTCCATAACGATAAATTTCTTCGGATGCACTTTCAGGTAACTATTTTCAATTATAATAAAAAATTTAATTAATTCTCTTCGAATGACCAGCCAAAAAACAAAACTCTTAAATTTAATTAAGTTTCAGTTTTCTATCATAAACGCCAGAAGCCGTTCGCAAAACTTCAACTTACAATACAATTAATAAAAAACTTTTTACTTAATAGATTTATTTCCACAATTTTCCTGAGATATAAATATGCGGTTAGACTCATAAACAGTAACTTCTTTCGCCAGATTCTAGCATCTACGGGTCCTTAATTCTGCTGAATAAAATCTGCATTATCAAATGTTTCTAAACTTTGAAAGGTACTTATGACACCTACAGACACGCTTTCAGTATTTTATGGCATACATTGTATTCTATTGTTTCATTTATCTATTAAAGATTAATTATTTGAGAAATATTGATGAATAAATATTGAACAGTAAAGAGAGAAAGAATTATTAACCCATTTGTGCCTAGCGTCCCATTTTTGGGACAGTTTTAAAAAATTCACATTTTCACACCAGTAAAAATGAGGATAAATGAAAACTTTCTTTCTCGACACAAAGTCCTGGATAAATTAAGATAAAAGTTATTTTTGCTTTAAAAGTGGTTGGAAAATGCAAAATTTGAATTTTAACGAAGAAAATAATTCAGGCACTAATGGGTTAATGATGTAACTGCTCATTTATAAATGAATGTTTCATGGAATATTTAATTTGTGATTTATCACTTGCTAACTAAGCTTAGAAACTAACAGGGTGAAAAATATCCAACCTAGGATCGAACCCGGAACTCTTGGAATAGCACTCCAAGTGTTCCACCATTTAAGCTACGAGGACGATGCCCGGCTTGGTTTGCTTGTATGTATGTCGGCCAATTATCTACGCTATGGGATATAGGCCCTAAGGGGTGGATTGCCCTCCGTGGGGGTCTTTCTAAGGGAACCTAACCCGTATTTACGCAAGGTTCGAAGAAAATCACGGAAAACTCCGAACGGTTAGGCCGACGGTCGCGATTGGGTTCGAACCCAGCACCTACCGTCTACCAGTTTGAGGTCAAAACCTCTCGGCCACTGGTGGGGCGATGCCCAGCTTGGCATTTTTCACACATACGTGTTGGTAAGCTACAGCTGCAACACAAGATGGAATAGTCTTTCTCCTTCTTCATGAACACAAAATCTTGATGCATAATATGAGGCACAATTGAACCCATCATCGGTGAACAAACACATTTACAATTTAATTAATTTCCCAAGTAATTTTCAGTCTTGAAATTACACTTGAAATTATTTTTTATTTAATATGTGATTTATCAGCTGCTAAGTAAGCGTGAACTAAGCGTGGGTGTGAATAATGTGGAGGTGGGCATCATCCTCGTTGCTTAAATAGTAAAACACTAGGAGCGCCATTCCATGGATTTCGGGTTCGATCCCTGGCTTGGATACTTTTCACCGTGTTGTTTCTACGATTAGTTAGCAAGTGATGAATCACGTATTAAATATTCAATAATTTCAAGCGTAATTTTATGGCTGAAAAGTAATTAAATTGTAAATATTTCATTGTTAGTGGAAGAAAACTCTGGAACATATTCGATTTTTTGAAGGAATTACAAAACTTTTTCATAAATGATTTCGTTGAGGTTTATACAACATTATGATGGAGCAATAAATCATGCTGTCGACGTCAAAGATACTGTCAATGTACATGAATTACGGTTTAAATTTTTAATTAAACTGTTACAAGGTTGCCAATTTTACTTCAATTTTTATCCCGAAATTTCGACTTCAAACCGGAGCTTTTTACGGAAAAACTTTTAATTTAATTATTCTGAACCACCCTGTATACTACAATTCCTCCAATAGAATTTTTTATTCAGGCTTGTACAATCTTAATGGTGACTTGTCTTTAAATATCCTATAAGATTAAATAATCTCCAAAATATTTTACCTCATCAAAGAGTGTCTGCTACATGCAGCCTTCCATAAATGTAACTTTCTTACAGTCTAGTACTGTTCTTAACTTATGCACTTAAAAGTAATCACTTTCAATTATAATCGAAAATTTAATTAATTCTTATCGAATAATCAAACAAACAAAAAAAATCTTGAATTTAATTAAATTTCAGTTTTCTATCATAAATGCCAGAAGCCGTTCCCAAAACTTCAACCTACAATATCATTAATAAAAAACTTTTTACTTAATTGATTTATGTTCACAGTTTCCCTGAGGTAAATGACATAAATGTACGGTTAGATTCATAAACAGTAACTTCTTTCGCCAGATTCTGTCATCTACGAGTCCTTAATTCTTCTGAATAAAGTCTGCATTATCAAATGTTTCTAAACTTTGAAAGGTACTTAAGACACCTAAAGACATGCTTGCAGTATTTTATGAGTGCATTAAATTTTACTGTTTCCTTCCTCCTTTTAATATTAATTCTTTCATAATAATGAGAAATATTGAGGATTAAGTACCGAACGGTAAAGAGAGAAAGAATTATTAATGATTTAACTGCTCAATTATGAATGAATGTTCAACTGTTTCCCTGATTTGCCCGCACGTTATACGGGCAACGTGTTTTCGCCAATCATGGTTTGCCCGTATCACATGCAAACATCCATAATCCAAACATAAATTATTATTCTCACCAGTAAAATTTTATTGTAAATTTTGTATTATTTAATCTGGGCATTTTCTGATTCCACTAGGCAAAAATTTCTCTTTTGAAAAACCGGTGGTAGAAGACTTAAAAGTCTGTAAAAGAAATGAAAAAAAGGGGCATTATTTGAAGGGTTTTTTTCATAAGTATTGATCTGTTAAGTAGTTAAGCCCTTCGCGATAGGAGTCTTTTACGAAATATTTAATGTTTTGCCACCGGTTTTTAAAAACAGAAATGTGTGTCTTACTAAATCGAGAAAATACTCCGATGGAATAAGGCAGACTTTTCAGTAAGTTTTTACTGGTGGGGATAAACAAGGATTCTTAAGCCTTTTAGCGGCACGTATACGTGTCGCTCGTCCCCAAGGGGTTAATCGTTAGTGAAAGAAAGGTGTGAAACAGACCTGACTGTTTTGAAGGAATTACAATGCTTTTCCATAAATGATTTTGTTGAGGTTTATACAGCACATGATGGAGCGATAAATCATACTGTTTACGTCAAAAATACTGTCAATTTACATGAATTACTGCTTAACTTATTTATTACGGTGTTACAGGGTTGCCAGTTTGGCTTCCATTTTTCTCCAGAAATTTCGAGTTTGAATTTCTAATTAAGTCACCTTCAATCACACTGTATATTACAACTTCCTCAATAGAATTTTTTATCTAGGCTTGTACAATCTTAATGATAAATTGTCTTTAACCACTTAACCCTTTCCGGGGCAAGATAGTTGTACTCGTAAAATGTTGAAATAATTGAGTCACACCAGTATTTACACGGAATTTTGTTTGTAAACTAATAAAGGTTTATTTTTGCGTATTTAATATAAGGGAAATTTTCCTAGAAAATTTCTGGTGCCAGTGTGGCAATTTGGAATTAAGATTAGGTGTTGTCATTGTGCCAACACCGCCCTTCAAGGGGTTAACTGGCACTTTCTTTTCCTTTCAATAAATTGAAAATACCTCACCACAAATTTTCAAATAAAATATTCGTAACATTTAGTCTAAACATTTCCATATTTAAGTAGTATGAAATTATTTTAAAAAAAATTGTGGTGTCAAAAAGCTGCAAATCAGTTAAGGGTTAAATATCCTATAACATTAAATAATTTCAAAATATTTTACCTCGTCAAGCAGTGTCTTCTACATGCAGTTTCCCATAAAGGTAACTTTCTTACAGTCTACTGTTTTTAACTGACGCAATTTGTGGTAACCACTTTCAATTATAACCGAAAATTTAATTGATTCTTATCGATTAACCAGGCAAAAAAATTACTCTTAAATTTAATTAAATTTGAGTTTTCTATCATAAAACCCGTAAGCCATTCCCAAGCTTTCAACTTACAATATCATTAATAAAAAACTTTTTACTTAAACGATTTATCTGCATAATTTCCCTGAGGTAAATGACATAAATGTACGGTTAGACTCATAAACAGTATCTTCTTTCGCCAGATTCTGTCATCTACGAGTCCTTAATTCTTCTGAATAAAGTCTGCATTATCAAATGTTTCTAAACTTTGAAAGGTACTTATGACACCTAAAGACATCCTTGCAGTATTTTATGGGTTGCATTAAGTTCTATTGTTTCATTTCTCTTCTTAAGATTAATTCTTTGATTATGCTCAGAAATAATGATGATTAAGTATCGAACAGTAAAATGAAAAAGAATTTTAATGATTTAACTGTTCACTTATGAATGAATGTTTAACTGCTTCCTTGATTTGCCCGTATATCATACGGGGAACACGTTTTTAGGTTTGCCCGTACCGTGTACGGATATCTAAATTCCAATCGTGATTCATTATTCTCACCAGTAAATTTTTATTGTAAATTTTGCATTATTTAATCTGGACATTTTAAATATTCAATTAGGCAAAAATTTCTGTTTTGAAAAACCGGTGGTAAAAGATTTAAAAAACTGTAAAAGAATTTAAAAAATATAGGCATTATTTGAAGGTTTTTTCCAAAACTATTGATCACTTAACCCTTTGAGTTCTGATGGTTGAATTTTCTACCACTTAATTTTAATTCCGAAATGTTACAATGGCACCGGAATATTGGACCAAATTTATTTGAGAAAGGTTCAATGCCTATTTCCGCGCATATCGTAAACCGAATTTTTTCTTTTCAAAATATTGGTGCGAATGTGACATTTTGAATTTTCAAAAATTTATCCACTAGAGCTCAAAGGGTTAAGTGGTTAATCGTTAATCGTTAGTGGTTAATCAAAATATTGATGCGAATGTGACATTTTGAATTTTCAAAAATTTACCCATCAGAGCTCAAAGGGTTAAGTGGAAGAAATCTGTGAAATAGATTCGACTGTTTTGAAGATTTTAAAGGTTTTTCCATAAATTACTTTGTTGAGGTTTCTACAGCATTATGATTATGGAACGATAAATCATACTTTCGACATCTAAGATACTGTCAATTTACATGAATTAAGGTTTAACTTTTTGGTTACGGTGTTACAGGATTGTCAGTCTGGCTTCCATTTTTATCCCGAAATTTCGACTTCAAACCGGAGTTTTTTACGGAAGAATTTTTAAGTCAATCACCCTGAATCACCCTGTATATCACAATTTTCTCCAATAGAATTTTTTATCAGTCTTGGATAATCTTAATGATGACTTGTCTTTAAATATCATATAATATTAAATAATGTCAAAATATTTTACTTCATCAAGTAGTGTCTTCTACATGCAGTCATCCATATAGATAACTTTTATACAGTCTATTCTTTTTAACTGATGCACTTTCAATTATAATCGAAAATGTAATTATTTCTCATAGAACAACCAGGCAAAAAAAAAAATACTCTTTAATTTAATTAAATTTAATATTTCTATCATATACGCCAGAAGTCGTTCCCAAAACTTTAATGTACTGTATTGTTAATAAAAAACTTTTTACTTAATCGATTTATGTCCACAATTTCCATGAGGTAAATGACATAAATGTACGGTTAGACTCATAAACAGTAACTTCTTTCGCCAGGTTCTGGAATCTACGAGTACTTAATTCTGCTGAATAAAGGCCTCATTATCAAATGTTTCTAGACTTTGAAAGGTATTTATGGCACTTAAAGACATGCTTCCAGTTCCAGCATTTTATGGGTTGCATTAACTTCTATTGTTTCATTTTTTCCTCTTAAGATTAATTCTTTGATTATAATAAGAAATATTGCTGATTAAGTGTCAAACTGTAAAGTGAGAAATAATTTTAATGATTTAATTGCTTACAAATGAACGATGAACGATTATGATTAACAATAAACGAATGTTTCATTGTCAGTGGAAGAAAGCTGTGAAATAGATCCGACTGTTTTGAAGGAGTTATAAAACTTTTTTATAAATGATAATTTATGTACAGAATTGAACCAAAAGTTTTGTTTATGTTTTTGTCTATAGCCGACAGATCTCTTTCGAATTTGGAAATATTCCGTCAAAAAAATGCATTATGATAGCGTTTTTTGTATCATTTTCTCGAATCTTCGTCCTTTTATTGGCATCGGCTCGTGCAAAGACTGAAACTCGCGTCCTGCTATGCCGGCTATTTATAAACAGCTGATAATAACAGAATAAGCGAAAACTATTGATTCCATTAACTCGTTTTTACTTCGATTCATTGATTGAAGCAGAAACATAACATGAAAATCGAAGCTGGTATAGCATTTAATTAATAATATTAAAGTATTAACATGCGTACCCGCTGTTTGAAATATTAAGATATTATATGTTATAAATGAAAGTTTTGGGATTGGCACATGCAACTAGTTTTCATAAAAATAGAAAAATCGTGTAGCAAAGGTTTAAGTGCAAAACGTGGTTTTCCTCTATTTAAATACAACTGTGAATTAGAGAACTAAAAAAAATTATTTTCGTATGACATGTAACAGTTTTAATTAACTTAAGCTTACTTTCGCGGCTAATTAATGCAGCATTCGTAAATAAAGAAGAACCAAAAGAAAAGCAAATACAAACCTTGAACCTAAAAATAAAAAGCAACGTACAACAATATTTGCTAAGTAACAAACCAAATGATATAACAACCACAGAAGCTGTATTTTTCCAGAAAAACTCATAGATCACGAGTAATGCATGTATCCTCAAAACACTTTAGACGTAAGTACACACAAGTATTTATTTGTTGCAACGATAAAAACTAATTTCGCGATAGCTTCTTGGCATGGTTACGAGTGTTTCTGACAAAAGATATGTTTCTTGTGATGTTAACTAGTAAAATGTTTCTCGGATATTCTTGTCTTGGAAATAAAATTTCAGGATTACGGAAGAAGTTGTTTTATCCAAACTAATCTAATATCCTTGATCAGTGTGAAGATTTCTTTTTTTCTATAAGGCTAACTTAATTATAAACGTTAAATGATAAAATATATTTGTACTTACGTTAAATTTGAGATGGCAAGGGATTTGATAACCAATGCTGCCAAGTCTCCTGCTTTTTTGGATATCAGTATTTTAATACAGAAAGTGTTTTTTTACTTATCCAGAACATTTGCAGGGCTCGCACAGCTCTGCCATTAAATTTTTACAGTATTTTCAATGTATTTCACAATAGAAAAATAATGCGAAAATTGTGAATCGAAGAGGTGTTTGCGAATTTTGTTTTTTAAAATTTAAATATAAATTTTCTAATCATTAATAGTGGTGCCAGAGTCCTTACAAAATATAAGGAGTGTGCCAACCCTGAAAATTTGGACGATTTAACCCTTTGGATCCCAAACCGCCGAAGCCACCCGAAACATTTTGAGATATTTTAATTCGTATAACTTAATTCCCACCAGAAAATTAAAACAGCAATATTTGCTTTAACTAATAACAAAACATTACGTATTTAAACAAAACAAAATTAGTCATTGAACTTTTCTCGTGTAAAATCTCAGATTTTCTGAGCAACATAAATTTTAGAGAGTGTTCTATCCTGGGAATTAAAGGGTCAAAATAACAACATTTTCTCTAAAATAATAGTGGTGCTCAAAAAACTTCGTAACTTTGAATAACAATGTGTAAACAAGGTAAAATGTTCAAAAGAATCAGACTTTTCCAATAAATATGCTTATCTCATGGATGCAAAAATCAAGGCGCCAGCAAACAGGCTCCCACCACTGCAGTTTATCATTATATTTTTTTTGTCTAATACTTCATGCAAAGTTCTTATTATAATGCTATCAACCCTTTGGGGGCGAGTGACACGTATACGTGCCCCAAAAAGGCTTAAGAATCCTTGTTTTTAAAGCCATCAGTAAAATTTTACTGAAAAATTTGCCTTATTTAATCGGAGCATTTTCTCGATTTAATAAGGCAAAAATTTCTGTTTTTAAAAACCAGTGACAAAACATTAAAATTTTCGTAAATAGCTTCCGTCGCGAAGGGGTTAACTCCTTAACTGGTTTTTTCTTTTCTGTTCAGTAAATTGAAAATAACAGATTCGCACCACAATTTTTTAAATAAAATATTCGTAACATTACCGCTTTTAAACTGTATGGAATTATTTAAAAAAAAATAGTGGTGTTGAACAGCTTTAAATGATGAATTAAGCAAATTCGCCTTGCCAAAACAGCCTACGGGCAAATCACTTAACCCTTTGCGCTGGTTTCATAGATATACCACTTAATTTCAATTCCCAAACACCACATTGGCACCAGAATTTTGTTAAAGAAAATTACGGTTTATTGAATGCGTGAAATGTAGCTTTTTTCTTATTTATAAATAAAGCTGTTTTCAAATTCCGGTGTCAGTCATTTATTTTAATACTTAAGCCTTTAACGTTCATTGGTTTCGCCACGAAACCACAAAATTTTAATTCCGATATGCAACACTGACACCGGTATTTTTATCTAAAAATATCCATTTTATTATGTATGTGAAACATCACGTTTTCTTATTTACAAATATATTTGTTCTTAATTACCGGTGTCATTCATTTATTTCGACATCTTAGCAATGAAAATGCTTTGATCGTTAAAGGGTTAAGCAATGAATTTGCCCTGCCTCGCAAAGGGTTAAAGGGTTAAATGTTCTGCGAGGAAAACCTTTAAATTTTAGTGGTGAGAAACTACCCGCTGATGCTTAGTTTTTTTTTTCTCAACTGGCTTAACCACTTGGGCACGAGCGACAGGTATACGTGCCGCTTAAGCCCGTTAAAGACGGTAGTTCATTTTTAGACCATCTAATTTTAATTCCTAAATGCCAAATTGGCATCGGAATATTGGAATTCGCCATTTCCCATTTGCTACATTAGTTTTGACAAGGTTGTCCAAAAGATATTCATTATTTATCAATTTTTTGACGGTCCCTTATATATATATGACCTGTACTTTTATGTTTACAAACCAAGAGTTTCAGAATAATTCTTTATTTATAATTCTAGGCATTAAACAATACTTCTAAATTGCGAGTTATCGGTTACCTTTGCCTATATAATGTATCTATATCTATTATTGTTAAAGTTATTAAAAGAAAATCTTGTTCTGAATTCGAATCAGATGCCTTCTAAGCTTGAATGAATAGTTTTCTCTAAAAAAATTGATTTTTGTTGTGTTTTAAAATCTCTTACAATTGTTTCATTTTTTCTTTAAAATATCATGTAAATCATATTTAATATTAATAATTTATCATTTTTACGGTTTAATACTGAGTGGAGAAATAAACATAAAAAATCAAAAGTTCTAAATTTAATTAAAAAACTGGAATAAATTAAATTATAATAAAAATCAAACTAAATACAAATAATTAATCCTTTGCTTAAGTATTGAATTTAATGACTGTCACCGGAATTTAAAAACAACTTTACTTTTAAATAAGAAAAAGCTATTCGAGGATTTAATACACCGAATTTTTTTAAACTAAAATTCCGGTGCCATTGTGGTGTTTATGGAATTAAAACTAAGTGGCTTCATAGATATACCACCGCGCCACAAGGGGTTAACACACGCCCGAAGATTTAACACAAGTTTGATAATAATGTTTCATACCAGAATTTTTATTCAAAATTATTTAATTGATTTATTTAATTTAAATCTGCAAGGTTTAAATTGAACTTTTTACAAGAACAAATTTCTGGCTCGAATTGAAATTTAATCACATGGTCGGAGTCGAATCGACTCCTTCCGGGCGTTCTAGTGTTAACCCTTTAACGTTCATTGGTTTCGCCACGAAACCACAAAATTTTAATTCCGATTCGCAACACTGACACCGGTATTTTTATCTTAAAATATCCCTTTTATTTTGTATGTGAAAAATCACGTTTTCTTATTTAGAAATATATTTGTTCTTAATTACCGGTGTCATTCATTTATTTCGACATCTTAGCAATGAAAATGCTATGATCGTTAAAGGGTTAAACAACCATAGAAAATTAATTTATCCAAACACATTTTCCAAATTAATTCAGATACATTATCCTAGATCTAGATGATTCATGTATTCCTAAAAGCATTGCAAACGTAATCACATGATAGCATTCATTTTTTGTTAGGATAAAAACTAATTTACTGATAGAGAAATGGCAGTGTTACGAATGCTCCTGACAAAAAATATGCATCTCTCAACGTTGGTTATGAAATAATATCGTAATTTTCTCTTGTCAGATAGAATTCCAGAATAAGTTACCAAAGAAGTTTGTTCTTTTAATGTTGTTTCCAGATGTAGAAATGCGCAAATCTCTCTCAATTATATCTAACTCATTTAAGAAAAATATTTTCCTGGGATTGAGCTATTTTTATTTATGATTCATAGAATATGCTCACTAATGCATACATTATTATCACTTTTATCACTCACAATAATTTTATTTCTCTTTACGAATATCATTTCAAAGATACAATGTAGAAATTAGATTAAACCATATTACAAATAAAATATAAATCCGTACGCATCTAAATAAAAAAATACAATCTTTATATGTTAGGAGACATTTAACTGCTTAACCACTTGAGGGGCGGTGGTCCAAACGCCACATTCGCACCGGAATTTCGTTAAAAAAATTTACGGTTTATTGAATGCGTGAAATATGGCGTTTTCTTATTTACAAATAAAGTTGTTTTCAAATTCCGGTGTCAGTCATTAATTTCAATACTTAAGCAATGAATTTGTCCTGCCCCGCAAAGGGTTAATTAATCATTATCTTTGAAAAAAACTTTCAGATAAAACCTATTTTCTTATGCAAGGTTCGCACACGCCTTAGAATTTCCAAGGACTCTGGCACCACTATTAAAAATAAGAAAATTTACTTTTAATTTTTTAAACACAACATTCGCAAACCCCACCTTCATTCACAGATTTTACGATATTTTTCTGCAACGAAACACTTTGAAAATATTCCGTAGTTTTTAACTTTCAATTAATCCTCCGTAATACGTAGATTAGTTTGATCCAGGTTAAACTCATTTCGAACCAGAAAATTTATTTTATATATTTCTATATATTTAATTTCAGGTTCTCAAGTGGAACATATTTAATTTCATTTCTTTGAAGAAATTCTGGTACGAAATTCATTAAACCAGGGTCAAATTAACGCACACATTACGGAAAATTAATATCAGGTTGGCACCTCTGATATTCTTAAAATTTAGTAGTAGAACTGTGCGAACCCTGCTTATTTCTTTTACAGAATTTTAACCTTTTTATCATCGGCTTTTTAAAGCAGAATTTTTTGCCTAATTGAATTAGAACAATCAATGCTCGGATTAAATAATACATAATTTATGATAAAATTTTACTGGGGAGAATAATGAATCATGATTAAATTATGGATTCCCGTACACGGTTCGGGCAAATCATGATTGGCAAAATACTCGTTGCCCGAACGACCAACGTACGGGCTAAACAGGATAGCGGTTAATATTTGATAAATTCAAACCTAAATATTATCCAAACAAAATTATCAAATGTTATTAATGTAAGCATGTTATTTCATTGATAGTTTTTTAGCTCACAGGCTATCATAGCCTGAGAGCTTTTGTGCCCATCCGTTCTGTATGTATGTTCGTTCGTGCGTAACGCGATAACTCTTGATAAAAATATCCGATCCATTTGAAAATTTGTATATAGGTATATCCTGACAAGGGGCTTCCCTGATTAGTTTTTGGAGTTCATTCGATATGTATAAGAGGGGGAACGGGGGCTCATGCCCCTCCCCTTCATTGATATAAATGGGTTTTTCATGCAGAAATAAGTTTTCGTTCAAAATTTAGATTAGGATCATTCTGATGAGGCGATTCTGTTATTAGATGTTCATTGAATAAGTATAAACAGAGGGGAACGGGGGTTTTAATGCCCCTCCCCTTAATTTATATAAATGGATTTTTCAAGCAGAATTGTCAGATTTCGTTCAAATCTCTGAATAGTTTTGGAAGTTTAATGGTTAAGTATAAAAGAGGGGGATAACTCCTTTTAAATTATATAAATGCTATATGGGTTTTTATTATTAAGAATTATCCGATTTGCTCTGAATTTTGGATATAGATTTTTTATATGATAAAGCATGTACTTGATAGTTTAGGAGGTTCAATGATTAAGTATAAAAAAGGGAAAAGGGGAGAGCTGTTTCCCCTTCTTAATTTTTTTTTTCGAACGGAATTAACCCTTGAAAATATAAAGCTGTAATGTACAATTAGTATTTGTAGCCTGTGAGCTCAATGCCATCAGTTTAACTGGGCGATATTCTTTTTATTATATTGCGTTTCGAAAACAGACATTTCCACGTTAAATTTATATTCTCACTGTAAGCATCATTCTAAGTGTTACCTATGAAATATTGTCAAAATTTTTTCTTGTTAGATGAAATTTTAGGGTTACTTGCCAAAGTGAAAAACAAGTTATAATATGGAATTTAATAAATATTAAATTGCATTTTCTTCTTTGTAGTTTGCTCGATGCAATCCCTATTTGTTACTTTCGTCTCTCTTTAATAGAAGAAAGCATTGTAATCGAAATTTTTTTCGACTTCAGGTTTTCGACGGATTTACCCATTTTAGAGATCAGATATTCCAAAAATCATGTTTTTTCAAAATGACTGTCTGTTCCTGTGTCCGTATGTTGCCATTCTACCATCAAAAAATGTATGAAGATATGCTTTAAATTGAACCAAATTTTTTATGAAGGTTTTGACTATCGCAAGCAGGTTCTCCTTCAATTTTGAAATATTCCTTCTGAAGGGGGCGCTGCAATAACAATTTTTGTGGCATTTTCAATATTGTACCGATTAAAAGTGTATGGAATTATGCATCGAATTGAACCAAATTTTTTGTGTAAATGTATAACTATGGTTAGTTGGTTCTCCTTGAATTTGAAAAAAATTCGTCGGAAGTGGGCGCTGCAATAGCGATTTTTGTGCCATTTTCAATATTATATCGACTAAAAGTGTATGAGGTTATGTATCAAACTGAATGAAATTTTTTCTGTAAGTGTTTGGTCATGGCTAGTTGGTCCTCCCCGAATTAAAAAAAAATCCGCCCAAAGGGAGTGCTGCAATAGCGATTTTTGTGCCATTTTCAATATTTTACCACAGAAAAGTGTATGAAGTTATGCATAGAATTGAATGAAATTTTTTGTACAAGTGTTTGGCTATGGTCAGCAGACACTCCCTTAATTTGAATAAAAAATCCGCCGAAAGGAGGCGCTATAATCGCGATGTATGTGCCATTTTTATTATTTTACTATTAAAAAGTGTTTGAAAAACTAAATATTTCCGTTCGTTTTTTTATATATAGATCCTTCCTCAATTTGAAAAAAAATTGTCTATCATTCTACTCCCCATCGGCTCGTGCAGATACAGAAACTCGTTTTTACTCCTATTAACCCTTTGCGGCGCAGGACAAATTCGTCGCTTAAGTGTTGAAATTAATGACTGACACCGGAATTTGAAAACAACTTTATTTTAAATACGAAAACGCTATATTTCACCCATTCAATAAACCGTAATTTTCTTAAACAAAATTCCGGTGCGTTGGGGAATTAAAATTAAGTGGTTCCACTATGAAACCACCGCGCGACAAGGGGTTAATTCACTGAAGCAGAAATTTAAGATGAAAATCATCGTTGGTATGGTATTGAATTAATAATATTAACGTATTAACATATGTAACTAAATTTTGAAATATTAAAGTGTACATATGAGATAGAAGAAAGTTTTGGGATTGGCACATCCATCTAGTTTATATCTATAAAGTGTTCGTACAAGTAGTTTTCGAGAGTTTTCTAGTAGTTTTTCGGTACTTCTAGGTTATCCCGTCGACCAATTTCGCCAAATTATACAAATCGCCAAACTAATAGCCAAATTATACATGTTGACAAAATTTTCATTTTAAAAAACGAAAAAACAAATAATTAGTAGAATTTTAATCAAAATATGAATAAAAAGTCGAAATAAAAATCACTTAAGGACATTTTAAACACGTGAATCGTATTTAATGTCATTGAATGTGACATTCACGATCATCCATTGTTGGCATTTAATCTTATAGTTTGGAGATAATTTTTTGGTCGACGGGATAACTTAGAAGTATCAGTTTTTCAAATACAGCATTTTTATTTTATTTTTATTTTTTCTTCTTAATAAAAAATAAATCTAACACAAACGCGTGAAATTTCGCCCCATATAAAGAAAAATTTTCTATAAGAAAATACTGATACCGAAAAATTTTCTTGTCTTGAAATTCCAGGAGCTGTGCGAACTGTGTTTTAATTGAAATTAATTATTACGAAAGACATGTTTACGAAAGTTACCGCTAAATAGAATATTGATGTACTTTTTTTTCTTATTTTACTCACGAAAAAGACATATTTATCGATTTTTTTTAGAGATTTTCTTTACACAAATGCAGACAAATAACATCTTGGCCACCTCAAGCAAAATTACCTCTTTTTAAAACATCTACACTTATTCAGTCACATATATTTGAAATTATAAAGAAAAAGAAAATGCAGCCTATCAAGGTATTTAAACCTTAAATGCATATTGTATCATTTTCGATACCATAAGTGTTCCCGATTTATTGGGGGTTTTATTCACATATTCCGTATTCTCACCAGAAATTTAAAAGAGCAATTTTCACTTTACTTAATGACAGACCCATTCGTAATTAAAAAAAGAAAAATTAACTATTTAGATTTTTCTGGTATGAAATCTGATTCTTTGAATTGCGCATTTTTTGGAACGCGTTCTATCCTATGCATTTAAGGGTTAATTAATTTTGAGATTAAAAAAAAAAATTAGAAATAACTATTTTGAAATGCAAATAAAAATTCAATTGTGAAACAACGGAATAAAGGCATGCAATGGTGATAACGTTCAACCATTTCCCGGCGTCAGACAGTTTCAAAGGAGAAAATAATTAATTTTCTTCAAATATTTTTCCTGAAAACTGTTTTATAAAACACAAACAGTTTAATAATTAACGTAGAACCCCCATACATTGCTAGCGAAATACATTTTTTAGAAACATTTTAATCCAATTATCTCTTATAATATTTTTCGCTTCCAGTTGCTACATTTAGATTTATATATCGTTCTTACTGCAACTATTTCCATCCTGGAAAAGTAGCATATGAATCGACTTGTTTTGAACCGCAATTTTTCAATTTTCAACGAAGCATAACATAACATGTCTTATATAGAAACAATTTTCATGTCTTTTTTTTTTTTTTTTTTTTTTTTACCGATTACAATCATTTTTGAATCGTTCCCCTGAAATAATATGTTTAAAACGCAGGTTGGCTTAACCCATTAACGCCCATATTATTTTCTTCGCTAAAATTTAAATTTTGTATTTCCCACCAGTTTTAAAATCAAATTAACTTTTATCTAAGTTTATCGAGGATTCTATCTCGTGAAAGAAGGTATATATTTATCTTCCGCTTTACTGGTGGGAAAACCGTTTTCTTGCTGTTTTTGTAACCGTCCTCAAATGAGGACGCTGGGCGTTAATGGGTTAAAATATGAATAGAGAGGATATTTGTGAAATTTATTTAAGTAAATACTGCAAGCAAAACATATATTACTTAATCTACAAAAAAAAATATATATAATTACGAAAGAAAATATACAATATCGTTTTGTGAGTTATCCTCTATTCCGAAAAGTGTTTTTTATCTTTAGACACGAAATAAAAAAATATGTTTTTGAGATTATGGAAGAATTTATCGAAACAGAGTTATGGCTTCAAAATGTTTTCTTTTTCTCTTTTCTTTTTTCTTTCTTTTTTTTTAAAGTAAGTAAAGTAACCAGTTTTTGCAAACAGCATACATGCCGTAATGACACTAAATTTCGGTAACATATGCTTATGTAAATCAGGTTAACCTAATATTAATTCCTAACTTACAAACGGCACTAAGACTATTTAACTAAAATTTTGCTTTTACAATAACAGCTTGAATATTTGCGGCACTTTTGCGGCTTTTGTGCAGCTCTTTTGCGGCATATATACAGGCGGCACGTATGTGTGCCGCAAAAGAGGCCTAAGAATCCTTGTTTATCCGAAACAGTAAAATTTTATTGTAAAAATTGTCTTATTTAATCAGAGCATTTTCTCGATTTAATAAAGCACAAAATTCAGTGTTTAAGAAATTTTTAAGGTTTTGCCTTCGGTTTTTAAAAGGCTCCCTTGCGAAAGGGGGGGGGGGGTAAGGCATTTTTAATTTCTTAAAAAGTTATTTGTAAATTCCGGTGTCGGTCTATAATTTGTCATTTCACGAACAGAATTTGCGCGTGCCGGAAAGGGTTAAACACGTTTCTAACCTATGTTGCCACTTCTCGCTGGTTCTTTATTTAGGCATTTCGCATTCTCAACAGTAAGTTTTAATTATTACTTTTACATTATAAGTCTGCCAACAACTCACAAATAAACTAAAGGCAAAGTAGGTATTCAAAATTTTCTAATGTAAATTCAGTATTAAAAAAAAAAAAAAAAAAAAAAAAAAAAAAAAAAAAAAAAAAATTCGCTAGATGCGATAATATTGTTTTCTGTTGGAAATTATTTTATGTATCATTACTTATTTAATTTCATGTGTTATATTGAATTGTTTTATATAATTTCTTTAGAAAAATCTGGTTCGAAAGATGATGAGTCAGATTTTATTGAGTCGGTGAGATTTACGGAAGAACCTAGCAAGGTTGGCAGGTACGAAATAGAAATATAGGTTTTGAGCACACTATCCATTTATAACTAAACACTTTCAGCTGCATAACTGAAAATATATATGCAAGAATATCAAGATGTTATTAATTTTAATATTAATGTTGTTAATTTATCATGTTTGTAGAAAATGAAAAATTTTAATTAAACAGGGTGGCGAGTGGTCAGAGTAATTAACACAGTAAAAAGAAGAGAGTACGAGAATATTTTCTATAGAAAGTACTTGATATAATATATAGAGATCAAAGACGGCTAACTTCTTCTTCACAAAATACTAATAACTAGTAATTAACAACTTTTTTTACAGTGTTTTTTCTTGAGCACTCGCCACCCTGTTAACCCTTTGCGGGGTAGGCAAATTGATTGCTTAAGTATTGAAATTAATGACTGACACCGGAATTCGAAAACAACTTCATATGTAAATAAGAAAATGCTATACTTCACGCATTCAATAAACCTTAATTTTCTTTAACCCTTTCCGGCACGGGCAAAATCTGTACTAAATTGAGAAGTTATCGACTGACACCGGAATTCACAAACGAATTTTTTAAATATTTTGAATTCCTTAATTTGAGCTTTTACTATAAAAGCAAAATTTTACTAAAATATTACTGGTGCCGTTTGCTAGTTTAGAATTAAAATTAGGTATCCCAGACCAGGCACAGTGTGCCGGAAAGGGTTAACAAAATCCCGGTGCGAATGTAGTGTTTGGGAATTAAAATTAAGTGGTATAGCTATTAAACCACCGCCCCTCAAGGGGTTAAACACTGTCAGTGGTCGGATAATGTATATCCAGAATTGAGAAAATTGATTATTATACTGCAGGAAAGATTCAGAAAGGTTTCTGAAAATCAGTGACAGAAAAATAAACTTTGTTTTTATAAATGCTTCTTAAAATCTAGAAAATACAGGGTGTCCCAGAAGTAATGGGACAAACTTTAAGGGGGGGGGGGTAGGGGATATCACATAGATTCAGTTTTACATAGCAACCCGTGGTTGGAAACGCTTTCCTAGCGCGGTGGTGACGACACAAAACACAAGAAAGAAGGGACACGAACAGGGAAAGAAAACATGTTTATTATTTTTAGTGCTGCAAAAATACTGAGACAATGCTGGGAAGTGCTGTGGAACTTGTTACACGCATCGTGACAGCTGTTGGGGAAGTTCGGAACATTCTTGGTGTTTTCGAGATCATTAAATCATTCATGCGCCGGAGATGATTTCCGTACATCACGGCACGGGATCGTAATTTTGAACACCTGTTTTGATGACGATCGTTGTCTCTTTAATGTTCTTTTTTCTTAGATTTTTGCTGTGTTAAAGATAATAAGCATGTTTTCTCCGCTTATTCGTGTCTGGTCTTTCTTGTGTTTTGTATCGTCTCTACCGTACCAGGAAAATGTTTGCGATCATCGGTTGCTATGTAAAACTGAATCCTTGTGATGTCTGCTACCCCCCTTAAAGTTTGTCCCATTACTTCTGGGGCACCCTGTATATCTCTCTGATGTTTATAAAGATAATGATTGCTTTTTAAAATCTAAGGTAATTCTGAAAAGCTTGCTGTTTATTTCCATCTGTTGTTACATCAAGTCTTGCTAGATTAAGAAGCAATTGTCTCTCTTTACAGTGTAGCAAAAAATTTAATTAATTAGCTATTAACAAGAAATTAATTAAATAACTATTATGAAACTTAATTACAAAAATTATTAACAAAGTAACCGTAAAAAAAAACTTTCAGAAATGACAAAGTTCTATTTGTTTCTTACCTCCCTCATTTTCAATTCAACTAAATAGACTGGATGTAAATTTGTCAACAACTAGTTAACCTCTCAAAACTTCTCTACTGTTCTGTTCAAACGAAATTAAACTAGATTTTTTTACGAAAGTTTTTAGAAATAAAAAAATTTTCATACAAAATAATACACTACAAACCCATTTAGAGCAAATACAATGTATTTATTTAATGAAATACTTCAATTAACCCATTAGTGCCCAGCGTCCCTTTACAGGGACGCTTCAAAAGGTGCATTCAGCACTGTTTTTGACACCGGTAAAAAAGAAAAGCAATAATTATTTTATTTAAATGATGCATTTTCGTGATTAATGAACTAAACTTAAATCTTCTAAAAATAGTGGTGCCAACCAAATAACATTTACGCAAAAGATGCTGGGCACGAATGGTTTAATTTTCTAATTTGTAATTATTTTTTTTTTTTTATTATTTTTTTTTTTTGTAAATTTTTTTTCTAATTTGATCTTTTATGATATAATTTATCATAAATTGTTATATATAAATGTGTGTCTTGTTTTACCTCGTTTCGTGTAGTCTGGGTACAGAATTAAATCCAGAGAAATCAACATGTGAACTGACTTGTTTTAAAAAAGTCGTTAATTTTAAATCTCTTTTTTTTCTTTTTTTTTTTTCGAAAAATAACAAGCTGTATGTCAAAAATAATTTCCATTTTGTCGTATTTTACAAAGTTCAATCATTTTTAAAATCTTTTTCTTGAATATTATGTTTGAAAGCCAGCTTTGGATTTTCGTAAGAGTATTGACATGTGCTAGAGGATTTTGAAATTTTTTGTTACAGATGACAATTGTTATGAAATCCTATGAAAAACAGCTGATATTGATATATTTTTTTTCTTATGAGCAACTAAAGCGATTTGATTAGTTTCATTTTGGTAAAAAAATCTTATAAACCCGTAATTATTGCATTTTTTTTTTCAGATTTCTTTTTGAACAATCAATTTATTGTTTAACTAATGACAAAACTATTCTAAATAATTTATTGAAATCACTTTAGTAATTACCGAGATCAAAATACAACGATATCAGCAACTTTCTATAGGATTTAACAAGTGATTTTAACTTTTAAACCGTGAAATATTGTTTTCAATATGGTTGATATTTTTTTTTTTTTTTTTTTTTTTTTTTTTTTTTTGTGCGTTTGAAATGCGGCAATTCATTTTTTATTATCTTTATTTTAAATCCAAATTTGTAATCGAAACATTAAATAGATTTTTTTTTTATCCGAAAGAAATCAAACTGCGTATTCTAAAATTACATTGCGCAGAATTTCTGAAAAGTTTTCAGCAATAAAAAACAAAAAACGCAATTATTAGAGCTGAAACTAACTTTTAAAAAAGGATTGAAAATAAACCCATTTTATAGTCTTTATTCTGTTTAACAGTTGAAACAGTGGTAAACTGCTAGTGGAATACTTTTTTTAAATTCAAATTTCCTGACCGACACCATTTTCATGAAATAGTAATATTTTCTTTGATTTCGACCTTATGTCACTAAATAAAGTGAATTTTACCATTTCAAAAAAGTGCTTCGAATCAAGAAATCTGAATTTTAAAAATGTAGCTCACACTGGAAACACTGTACAGAAATTCCAAAGAATAATCTGATTTATTAAATGACAAGGTTATTTTGATAATTGTCACAGTTTGAAAGGTTCTTGTCTCTTGCAAGAATAATTTCAGTAGCTGCAACCCTTTATTTATTGAATTTAAAATACATTCAATCCACTTTAGAATCACTCCATAACTTCCTTCGCATATACTGATTACCTTAACAAGTATTGTCGTTTCTCTCTTTCTATCTTCTCTCTTTTTTGCAAATTTTACTGAACCCTGTATATAGGGCTTTGTAAACATACAAAAGTAAATGTTTGATTAACAAACTAACGAAGTGAATTTAATTAAATTCTGAAAAATTTCTTTCATAGAATTGCACATTCATGAATGTTATTTTCATAAACAATATACTTTAAAATTTACATCGGTAAAATACTGGTGTGAAAAAAAATATAAAAAAAAGTCGCCTGTGGCAGCCGTGTATAGGTTTCTTTTAAACTGTAATGTTTTATGATTAACACTCTTTAAAAATCCAATTAATTAAATTCTAAAAAGTTTCTTTCGTAGAACTGCATATTCATAATGTTTTAAGCCTTTACCATTTCGTTTGGCTAATCTCCAATTAAAACTTTGTAACCACAGTGTTAAAAGAATAAAAACAACATGGTGTTTCTGCTCTAATGAAAGCCGAGACTTCAATCAGAGCACTTTATGCCAACAGAATTTATTATAGCGTTACATTAAAGTATGAAACAGAATTGCCAGTTTTGTCTCCACTTTTATTCTAAAATTTTTCGCTTAACACCGGAAATACTTAGAGAAAAATTTCTACTTATTACCCAAATTATCTGATCTAAGTAAGTAAGAAAATACTGTTAATATTTCTGGGTAGAAATCGCAATTACCGAATAAAATTGGATGCCAAACTGGCAAACATGAAGTGAAGCCATACATTTGTATAATGTTAATCTTTGGTAGTGTAGCCAGATTGAGGATTTTGTCCCCATTTTGGAGAATTTTGAAGCTCCAGAGGAATTTTTTGCAGACAAGTAATTCTTTGGGACATGTTTGGAGAATGTGAATATTTTCGGGGGAAAAACTTGAGGAATTGTTTTCGCAATTTCAATCTTTTACTTCCAGGCATTTGCCAATACTGGATCTGTCTCGAATTCGTTTTGATTTGGAAAACGAAACTAAAATTCAGAAACAATAGATATAAATCATTATTCTCGTGGTCGAGCTCACCGTTTACATGTACTACAGATTCATTACAATATGTCTCGGACTGTCCCTTATTTGATAACTAAGATATGTTCGGATAAGTAAGTGAGGAAGATTTTCGTGTTATCGTGGACAGACACACAAGCACAGAAATGTAGTTCTTTTAATAATACAGATTTATACAACAAGAATAAAAACAGTTTTATAACTTATAAAAAAAGTGTAGATGAAGCTAACGTAATAGTAGGCAAGCATTATCGGCTGGCAACAATTTAAATAACAAGTGTAAACGAGGTTGTCGTTCTAAAATGTATCGCTTCTTCACGTTGATTAGCTGTGAAAATACATACAAATTTCTGTTGAGTTTTAACGTTTATTTATTTATTTATTTTTGTAAATAGGGAATTAAAAAAAACCCGTTTGATTTGGGGAAAAATTGAGTTTAAATTTGGTAAAAAAAAAAAAAAAAAAAAAAAAAAAAAATATATATATATATATATATATAACGGAAAATTAAAAATTAAGATCTTGCCTGTTTGAGTAGAAATTGCGTTGGGGACTTTTTCTGAAAAAAATCCTGATTTGGGGAAATTGACTTTCGACAATCTGGCAACACTGCTAATAGATCTCTCAGTGTAGTTTCAAATTGTTAACTATTAAATCAGTCAACTTAAAATACGGATCAAAATGCACATAGCTATTTACTCTTCATCCTGCATAACTGTTGAAATTCCAAAGAATGTTGGAAATGGCAAGACTATTTATTTTGAAAAGTTATTATAGTTTTAAAAATGTTAAGCGCCCCATGTAGAGGAAATTTTGAATTAAAGCGAAGAAGAATTGTCAAAAAATTCCCGATTCTTCTGCAAGAATAATTTCAGTAACTGTGACTTTTTACATGTTATTGAATAGTAATAATAATAATAATAATAATAATAATAATAATAATAATAATAATAATAATAATAATAATAACAATAATAATAAAAAGAAAAATTAAAAAAAGTTTGACCTTTTTTAGGACTGCTCTGCATAAGTACAGGATTAAGCACTGATTATATTAGTAAGTATTATCGTTTCTCTTTTTTGTTGCAAGTTTTTACTCGAGCCCTGTATATAGACATAGTTGCCAAACTTCCCGATTTTTTGGATACCAGTAAAATCTTACAGAAATATTCGCTCTATATAATTGCATAAATTTTGAAATTCTAAAAAGAAAGTATTTCTACATAAAAATATTATTATGTGAAAAAACGGAAGGTTGACAACTATGATTTATATTTCTTTTAAATTGTAAAAGTAAATGTTTTATGATTAACACTCTTTAGAAGTCGAATTAATTAAATTCTGAAAAGTTACTTTCTAAGAACTGCATATTCATAATGCTTTAAAAGCCCTTACTATTTCCATTTGGCCACTCTCCAATTAAAAGTTTTTAGCCACAGTGTTAAAAGAATAAAAATAGCACAGGGTTTCTGCTCTAATGAAAGTCGATACTTTAATCATAGCACTTTACATCAACAGAAATTATTCTAGGAGCAAATCAAGATATTAAAGAGAGTTGCCAATTTAATGTCCATTTTTATTCTGAAATTTCGGTTTCACACCGGAAAGATTTAAAGAAGAATTTCTACTAACATAATTGCAAAATGGTAACCATTAAATAAATCAGAAAATATCGTAAATTTTTCTGGAAAGAAATCACACTTACGGAATAAAAATGGAGGCCAAACTGGCAAACCTGGCATCAAGTCAGAAATATGTATAATATTCGCCTTTGTTTTAGTTCCGCGTACAACCAATGGATATCGCAGAGTAGTTTCAAATTATTTCATCAGTCAACTTAAAATATGGTTCAAAATGCACATAGCTTTTACTCTTCTTCAACTGTTTAAATTCCAAAGAACGTTTGAAATTTTAAGGCTACTTTGAAAAGTAATTTAGTTTAAAAAAGTTAAGAGGCCCCTGTAGAGGAAACCTTGAACTAAAACGCGGATACATTGTCAAAAAATTCCCGACTTTTCTGTCCATTTTAAGACGGTTCTGTAGGTACCAAGTTAAGTACTGATTATGTTGGTAATTACTATTGTTTCTCTTTTTTGTTGCAAATTTTTACTCAAGCCATGTATTTAGGCATTGTTGCTAACCTTAAGATTTTTTGGATACCAGTAAAATCTTACAGAAATGTTTACTTTATTTAATTGCGTAAGTTTTGCGATTCTATGATTCTAATATTTCTATATAAAAATATTGGTATGAGAAAAATCGGGAGGTTGACAACTATGATATAGCAGGGCTGCCACAGGCGACTATTTTTTAATTCTATCTGGGGCCACTTTTCTAAAACAGAAATAATTTACATACACTTTGGTAATATTTTCATGAACAATATACTTTAAATTTTACATCAGTAAAATACTGCTGTAAATATATATATATATATATATATATATATACATATATATATAAGTTGTCGCCGGTGGAAGCCTTGTATAGTTTTCTTTTAAATTGTAAAAGTAAATGCTTTATGACTAACACTCTTTAGAACTCCAATTAATTAAATTCTGAAAAGTTTCTTTCTCAGAACTGCATATTCATAATGCTTTAAGCCCTTACTATTTCCGTTTGGCCACCCTTCAATTAAAACTTTGTAGCCTCAGTGATAAAAGAATAAAATTTACACGGGGTTTCTGCTCTAATGAAAGCCGAGACTTTAATCAGAGAGTACTTTACGATTACCAAGAAAACAAAACTGAATGTATTATTAGAGACAATCTGCCGAGGAAGGCGGAACCGGCTAATTATGCAGCAATCGATGAAGGATTTTCTACAAAGAGAAAGGGATTTAAATTGCTGATGCTTGAATTAGGGTTCACATAATTCACTACCAATGTGAAATATATGAAAGCATGAGCTCTTTAACGGACAAGGCATTTTCATTGCGAAAATGTTGAAATAAGAGATTGACACCGGTAATTGCGAACAGATATATTTCTAAATAAGAAAAAAATGATTTTTCACATTCATAATAAAATGGATTTTTTTTAATTAAAATTCCGGTGTCATTGTTCCATATCGGAATTAAAATTTTGTGGTTTCATAGAGAACCCAATCAACGTTAACCCCTTGAATGACACTAGTACATTATATATATCACTTAATCTTAATTCCCTTATGCCAAAGTGGCAGCGCAAATTTTAGTACTAAGTTTTGCTTTTCCCAATGTGCGCTAAAAACAGCTATTACTTACTATCATATGATTTTTTGTGAATCCAGGTGTCTATCAATCATTTGAACATTATAGGAACAGAAGTGCTTTGCGTCTTAAGGAATTAAAGGGTTAACCCCTTCACGACTGTAACCTTTTACGAAATTATGAATGTTTCGTTACTGGTTTTTAAAATCAGAAATTTATTCTTTATTAACCCTTTCCAGCGCGGGCAAAATCTGCTAGTAAATTGAGAAATTATCGACTGACACCGGAATTGATATACGAATTTATTAGATATTTTGAAATCCTTAATCTAAGCTTTTATTGTAAAAGCAAAATTTTAATAAAGTATTATTGGTGCCGATTGCAAGTTTGGAAATTTAATTAGGTATCCCAGACTAGGTACAGTGTGCCGGAAAGGGTTAAATCGCGAAAACGCAATTTTGGCAATTGTGGCAAATTACGGCAAATTTTGCAATGAAATTTTATTGGTGGGGATAAACCTTTATGCGCCACGTATATGTGTCGCTCGTTCCCAAAGCATTAAGTCTTGATAACGGCCATTAATAAGTATATAATAATAATAATAATATATACTCTAGAATGAAAAGGTAAGAAATTGTATTATAAATAATTACTTTGCTCATAAGACGTCACTTTAATAAGAAAAAATTAAAAATATACTAAAAATTAACATGTTTTAACTCATTTTCATTGGGTCGTCTTGATTGAGTAATCGTCTTTTTCACGAGAGTTGATTAATTTACAGATTTAATTAGGTGCGTTCGAAAATATGTAAATACGTAGCACCTATAGTTGTCGTTCAATCCGTCCGTCCGCATATAACAACGTAAAATCTACCCAACCGAATCGTTTAAATCTAAAATATATAATTATTACATAATATTGTCGAGTCATTTCAAATTTTATGATAATCGGATGCATAGATCAGTTACAGGGACAATGAAAAATATTCCATTACATTATGGTCAGTTGGGAAAAAAAATTCAAATGCGTTATATTCTTTTGAAATTTTAAATACATAATTATTACATAATTCTTCGAATTATTTCAAATTTTATCAAAATTGGATGCTTACTTCAATTACAGGGAGAATCAAAAGTATTTCATTGCTTTACGAGCAATAGGAAAAAATGTTTCAAAAGCCTTTTAATGGTGTTACACTCATTCGAACATAATAAAATTGATATGCAATTATAAACTACTTATTATAATATACATTTTGCATAATCTATGGTTCAAAGAACATTTCTTATTGATTTACAAGAGCACACAAAAGTATTCCTTATATAATGGTATAGGGAGAACATTGTTTGGTGCGCATTTTAATTGTAATATAACTATTTACAATTTTATGAGATTGTTATATGAGAGTGATATTTTTAAAATTTCGTTATCGTACGAACGAACCTCATTTGCTACGTTTCACGTGCAATTTCCAAGTTGTTTTTATTTAAAGTTATTCATTCGAGAGTCCATTCAAATGTATTTAAAAAGTTCACATGTTTGTAACGATACGCTATCTTCTCATCTCGAGTATATGGATTTTATGGTTGGACGGTTTGCAAGATAACTACATAGTAGGGACTCGAACGCTGTCGAAAATATAGAGGGTGTTATATTTAATTTGAATTCAATGACTATGTATCCCAGTTTTTCACGTTTATTGTGTTTCTAATTTTCTATTTAGATTCTAAAGACTCATTTACTCCATAAAAATGAATTGAAACATATCAATTTTTAATATATTTTAAAAGTTTTATTATCAAACAGACGTCTTATAAGCAAAATTATTATTTATAATGTAAGCTCTTACCTGTTTAGGTTCTAACTAGAAAGAAAAACCATTCATTATACGTAAGTTAGATAACACTTAGCATTACATGACAATTCTAACATTTTATTGCGTGGTATGTCATATTTGATGTGTGCATGCCTCGACTGATCTTATTTTTTTAAACAATGATCGTTACACAATTTACATAGATATATGTAAGATGTTCAAAATTGGTGTCAATACACACAAGATTATAATGCTGGCACTCTTAAAAGTTTAAGTAAGGTTCGCGACGTATATGTTCTAATGGACAATTATTTTATTCTATATACGCACCACTGAATGAAAATAATAATTTTTTTTTACACATCTGGATTATATTTCAAAAAATCTTTTATAAGGTACGATATTTGTAAATTAAAGAGCTTCTGAGAAGAGCATGTTATGATATATTTTCTCAAAAATTGTTTCATTATTCATATGGATAAAAGAGTTATGAGGTATTATATATCATATGGTATAACTAGAATAATAAACTTCTACTTAGTATTAAAGATATGAGACAGTATCTTTTAATATTTAATATTTAAAAATATAATTTTATGTACAAAAACTAAATTTAATTTTTTTTCTCTGTTTAATGTTTTTAACTAGCAGTTTGTTAAGATAAATCCATAGCAGAAATTTTAAAAAAGCACATAAATAAACCTTAGGGTCCGAAAAAGATATGGCACATCCTTTATATTAAATAAAAAAAACTTTTCAGCTTCACTTTTTTAAATTACTTACTAAACACAATTTCATTTTAAAATACGGTAATATTCAAACACACTTTAAAAAAAAGTTTCATAAAAAATTCACATGATTCCATTAAAACCAATACAATGTGACGAACAAAAAGAAAGAAATTGCAAAGAATCGAACATTAAAAGAGGAGATATAATACCTCTTCATCAACGTCTAAATCATGAAACTTTGAAAATCACTTTTCTGGATGGGAAAAATTACCGGTGTTCCGGAAATTTTTTCAATGCTGAAACATTCTAGGATCACTTTTCCACTTTCATTTTTAGAAGCGCCATGTTGGAATACTTAATGAGTTGAAACTGACGTGATTGTGTAACATTTACTTTTTCTCTTTAAGTGAAAAAAAGTAAAGAATACTTTTTCTACTCGTATTAAATGGAAGATTTTATCTGTTAAAATGGATTTTAGATTCCGAAAGAGCGGAGGAACAGAAGGAAAGAAATTTTCTTAAAACCATTTTTGTTTGATTTTTAACTTCTGATTTGCGGTATATTGGTTGGAGTGGGGATTAAAATGTGTTTTAAGAGGAGATGTTACATTGAAACTTTGCGGTTAAAAGTTGGCAAATAACTAGACTTGATAATTAATAGATGGTTATATTTTATATACTATTCGCAAGATAATATTTTAAAAGTATAATTTTTAGCAAATCTCTCTCTCTGAACAACAAAACAGTTGCAGATGTTCTGCATCAACAGCATTGAAGATGTTTTTCATGGAACTATCAAGAAACAGGCACTTGCATATCATTAAAACAGTGAAGCTTCAACTCTAACCGATTTCGAACGTGTTCACAACGTATCACAACAACTTTCACCAAAAAATTTAAGTAGAAATTTATTTTTATTTGAATCGCCTCATTAATGAGAATTTCATTGAAAATAATCTCAAAAACTGATATTAATTTTTACTGATGGAAGTTTACTTCGGCAGTAATAGCTCCGCTACTTTAACCCTTTCCTGCACGGGCAAAATCTGTAGTAAGATGAGAAATTATCGACTGGCACCAGAACTCACAAACGAATTTTTTAGATATTTTAAATTCCTTAGTTTAGGCTTTTATTGTATAAGCAAAATTTCACTAAAATATTATTGGTGCCGTCTGCAAGTTTGGAATTAAAATTAGGTATCCCAGACAGGGTACAGTGTGCCGGAAAGAGTTAAGACAACCAAGATAACCTATTTCAAGTCCATGAAAAGATTATAAAACTTGGCGAATCAACACCAGCAAAAAGAAATAGAATTTTTTTATCATATTTGTGTCAGAAATTGCCAAGCAATAAGGCTCTTAAATGTGACGAAACATTCTGTTTAAATTTACGGGTTGAAGTTTTTACCGGCGGTTTTGTTATTTCACGGAATTTTAATTGAAGTGTATGTTTTTAGGGTAGATGTCCAGTATAGGTTAATGTTTTACAATATTGGCAAATATCCCATATTTCAAGAAAGCACATTCCACAGAATTTGTGTAAAACGGCAAGTTAAACGGCTTAAGGAACATTCTAAATAATAAAAGTTTTCAGCTTCACTTTTTTTAAGTTACTAAACACAGTTTCCTTTTAAAATACGGTAATATTTAAACACATTTTTTAAAAAAAATCCCATAAAGAATTCACATCATTCATCACATTATCAAAAAACTTATGCAAAGTGACGAAGAAAAAGAAATCAAACGTTTAAAAGGGAGATCAAATATCTCTTCATCAACGTCTAAATCATATGATGAAACTTTGAAAATCACTCTTTTGGATGGGAAAATAACCGGTGTTCAGGAAAATTTTTCAGTGCTGAAACATTCTAGGATCCCTTTTCCACTTTCATTTTTAGAAGCGCCATGTTGGAATACTTAACCCCTTGGGGACGAACGACACGTGCCGCAAAAAGGCTTAACCTTCCGTCTACCAGACGGGTCCATTGGACCCGACAGCAATATTTCTGGTGTCGATGGTAAAATGAGAAATTGTCGATTGACACCGGAATTTATAAAGGACTTGTCTAGATATTACGAATTCCTTAATTTAAGCTTTCATTGTAAAAGCAAAATTATATTAAAATATTACTGGTGCCGTTTGCAAGTTTGGAATTAAAATTAGGTGTTGCCGTAGATAAATGGGTGTTTTGTCTCGTAGACGGAAGGTTAAGAATCCTTGTTTATTCCCACCGGTAAAATTATACTGTAACTTTTGCTTTATTCAATCGGAGCATTTTCTCGATTTAAAAAGTAACAAATTTCTGTATTTTAAAACCGGTGACAAAACATTAAATATTTCGTAAAAGGCTCCCGTCGCGAAGGGGTTAATGAGATGAAACTGATGTGATTATCTAACGTTTACTTTTTCTCTTTAAGTGAACAAAAAAAATTAAAGAATATTTTTGCTATTCGTATTGAATGGAAGATTCTATCTGTTAAAATGGATTTTAGCTTTCAAAAGAAAGGATACATAGTATGTTAAGAGCGGAGAAGTAGAAGAAAGAAATTTTTCTTAAAAACATTTTCGTTTGATTTTTAACTTCTGAGTGGCGGGAGTTATAGTAGGGATTTAAATGCATCTTAAGAAGAGGTACTAAATGGAAACTTTGTGGTCAAGTGTTGGCTAAAAACAGTCCTACTTGAGAATTATCACATGCTTTTATTTTTATAGTCTATTCGCACCATTATATTTTAAAAGCAAATTTCTAGCAAATTTCTCTTGCTGAACCGCTGAACAGTTGGGCAGCATTTAAGAGTTATTCCATAGAACTAACTGTTCAGAAACAGGAACTGTATCCGATTTCTAACGTGCTAATTTCTACAGCGATAAACTTTTACCAGTAAATTTAATTAGAAAATTTATTTTTATTTAAATCGCCTCATTAAAGGAAATTTTCATTGAAAAATAATGGCAAAAACTGATATTAATTTTTACTGGTGGAAGTTTACTTTAGCAGTAGTAGTTCCGCCACTTTCTGACAATCAAGATAACCTAATTCCTGATAATAAAAAGATTATAATACTTGGCAAATTAACACCAGTCAAAAGAAATAGAATTTTTTTTCATATTTATGAGAGAAATTTACAATTAATATAAGACGTTTAAAGATGACGAAGCTTTCTGTTTAAGCTTACTGGTTGAAATTTTCACCGGTGGTTTTGTTATTTCACGGAATTTTAATTTAACCTTCCGTCTACCAGACGGGTCCATTGGACCCGACAGCAATATTTCTGGTGTCAGTGGTAAAATGAGAAATTGTCGATTGACACCGGAATTTATAAAGGACTTGTCTAGATATTACGAATTCCTTAATTTAAGCTTTCATTGTAAAAGCAAAATTATATTAAAATATTACTGGTGCCGTTTGCAAGTTTGGAATTAAAATTAGGTGTTGCCGTAGATAAATGGGTGTTTTGTCTGGTAGACGGAAGGTTAAGTGTGTGATTTTTGGAGCAGATGTTCGGTATAGGTAATTCTTTTACAACACTGCTAAATTCACCATTTTTCAAGAAAATGGAATTTATGTTAAAAGGCAATTTTGTTGAAACGCTTTATATTAATTAATAAAAGTTTTCAGCTTAATTTTTTTTAAAGTTAATAAACACAGTTTCATTTTAAAATACGTTAATATTCAAACTTTATATTCATATTTTTTAAGACTCACTAAAAATTCACATCATTCCATTAAAACTAATACAATGAGACGAAGAAAAATAAATCAAACATTTAAAAAGGAGATCAAATGCCTCTTCATCAACGTCTAAATCATATGATGAAACTTTGAAAATCACTTTTTTTGGATGGGAAAATAACCGGTGTTCCGGAAAACTTTTCAATGCTGAAATATTCTAGGATCCTTTTCCAACTTCATTTTTAGAAGCGCCATGTTGGAATACTTAATGAGTTGAAACTGACGTGATTGTCTAACATTTACTTTTTCTCTTTAAGAGAAAAAATGTAAAGAATACTTTTGCTGCTCGTATTAAGTGGAAGATTTTATCTGTTAAAATGGATTTTAGATTCCGAAAGGAGGGATACGCAGCATGGAGAAGCGGAAGGAAAGAATTTTTTCTTAAAACCATTTTCGTTTGATTTTTAACTTCTGAGTAGCGGTATACGATGGGTTGGAGTGCGGATTAAAATGTGTTTTAAGAAGAGATGTTACATTGAAATCTTGCGGTCAAATGTCGGCAAACAACCGCCTAATTTGATGATTAACACGTGATTCTTTTTTATTATCTATTCGCTCCATTATATTTTTAAAGTATAATTTTTAGCAAATTTTATAATTTTCAAACTTTGGAAAAAGGAAAATTGTAGTTTTAAAACAGCTTAAGAATTAAATGAAAAATTTAAGGAAAAATCAAAAAATTACAAAAGATATAAGAGAATTAAATATTAAGTCTTTAAGTTTATTTCGTCATCTTTAGCCCTTTGTTGTGCAAGGTAAATTCATTGCTTAAGTGTTGAAATTAATGACTGACACCGGGATTTGAAAACAACTTTATTCGTAAATAAGAAAAAGCCATATTTCACGCATTCAATAAACCGTAATTTCTTTTACCAAAAATTCCGCTGCCAATTTGGTGTTTGGGAATTAAAATTAGGTGGTTTCATAGATATATCACCACGCCGAAAGGGGTTAAATGCGGCTAATTTTGCCATTAGACAAAGCAGAAATATCAAAATCTAGAGCCAGCGGGCAGTCTCTCACCATTAAATTTCGCTAATTTCCTTCGTTTAAATTTTATTAGCATTCATACAAAAAAATTCGAGGAAAAAGGAGGAGTATGATTTAGTATTGGGTGACTGGAGACTACATTTTTACACCGTTGCGATAAGCTGAAAAAAAAAAAAAAAAAAAAAATCAAAATACTGTGATCCCGTATTTTGAAGTTTTTGTACAGTATTTGATGTTTTTGTACAGAAGATTTTGTACAGTACACAAGTTGTACAGTATCCTACTGTACATTCGTTGTCCCGATTTATGTGGGACATTCGGAAATAATAATGTTGAGATACACAAGTATGCACCGTTATTCTTTTTCACAGAAATTCTAAACTGTTTCATTTTTTTACATTTTTACTTTATGTGTAAAGAGCTGAATGTTGGTTGCTTTAACAAAACCCCCAATAAATACTAACATTGATGATCACTTCATTATAAAATAAATGTTAGTTTCATCTGAGTTTTGAAAATGCGTTTAAGAAACTGTGGAGATTAGTAGACCATTCATTTGTTTAACCCTTTCCGTTACGCTGTGCACGGTCTGGGATACCTAATTTTAAATCCAAAACATGCAAACGGCAATTTAGTAAAATTTTGCTTTTTCAATGTAGTAAAATTTTGTAAAATTAGTATTATAGTAAAATTTTGCTTTTACAATAGAAGCTTAAATTAAGGACTTCAAAACATCTAAAAAATTCGTTTGTAAATTCCTTTGTCAGTCGATAATTTCTAATTTTACTAACAGATTTTGCCCGTGCCGGAAAGGGTTAAAGCCATTTAACCCTTTAAAGTTCATTGGTTTCTCTACGAAACCAGAAACTTTTAATTCCGACATGTAACAATGACACCGGAATTCTAATTTTAAAAAATCAATTGTATTATGTGTGAAGAAAAAAAATCACTTTTTCTTATTTATATCTGTTCGCAATTACCGGTGTCACCTATTTAGACAGATTCCTTTATTATACATTTAAACTCTTTTCGACACGGGAAAAATCTGTTAATTAAATGAGATATTATCGACTGACCCCGGAATTCACAAAATATTTTTTTAGATATTTTGAAATACTTAATTTTAGCTTTTATAGTAAAAACAAAATTTTACTAAAATATTATTGGTGCCGATTTCAAGTTTGGAATAAAAATTAGGTATACCAGACCGAGCACAATGTGCCGGAAAGGGTTAACAGAGAAATTGTTCAATTATAAGGAAAGTTTCATCTGTGCAGTTTTATCTTAAACTGACAGTAAATTGGCCGTAGTGTTTTTTTTTTCTTTTCAGTGTCTCACAAAAATCCGCCGTTTCACAAAATTCCACAAACAATAACACAAGGTAATGAAGAAAAAAGAAAGAAATCGTTTAGAAAACACTTAAAGAGGCGATAAAATGCCTTTCCATCAAGTCCATTTTCCATCAAATTTCAAAATGACTTTTTTTTGGGTGCTAATAAAAAGTTGCGGAAAAGTTTTAAAATCTCACACATTCCAGAATCGCTTTTCTCTTTCATTATAAGCGCCGTCGTGACGCGAAGCAATCAAGGAGATGAAACTGACTTGATTTTCTTCCATCTGCATTCTCTCTTTAAAAAAAATAATCTTTGCTATTAAATCGACGATTTTGCTTCATATGCTAAAGTGAATTTTAGATACCAAAGAGGTTGTTTCAAGTGAAGCAGAAGGAAAGAATTTTTTTCTTAAAAACAATTCTTAAATTTGGTTTTTAACGTTTGATTAACATAAGAAGAAATGCAAGATGAAATGTTTTTTTAACCCTTTAACGACCAGAGCATTTTCATTGCTAAGATGTCGAAATAAATGATTGACACCGGTAATTAAGAACAAATATATTTCTAAGTAAGAAAACGTGATTTTTCACATACAAAATAAAAGGGATACTTTTAGATAAAAATACCGATGTCAGTGTTGCATATTGGAATTAAAATTTTGTGGTTTTGTGGCGAAACCAATGAACGTTAAAGGGTTAAAGTGGTTTGTATAATAGTCCAAGAGCCGACCGCACAAAACCCTACGTCATCGAGCACAAGAAAAATTCTTTTATATTATGGAAGTGTTGTAGTAGGAGAATCTAATGATCCATGTCTGCCGGAAGCGAAGTGGTGCATAAACCAAAAATTGATACCACTAGTGGTTCACTCGTACGTTCAACATTGTGTTTGACGTACAATTAAATGTATAAAAACGTGGAAAACTGGGCGCAGGAAAACATAATGCTAAATCTACGAGTCAAGTTATCGATTATTGGCCTATGCACCACTTCGCTTCCGGCAGACATGGATCATTAGATTCTCCTAATTTACTCTTTCATAAAATAAAGGAATTTTTCTTGTGTTTGATAACTTAGGGTTTTGTGCGGTCGGCTTCTGGACTATAAGTCATAGTCAGGGGTGCAAAAATCTAGGCGCCAGAAGGTAGTTTCTCACCGCAAAATTTATTTCGTTTTTCTCCGTCTAATATTTCGTGTGAAATTCCTGCTAGAATCAGAGGTGCAAAAATCTAGGCGCCAGAGGCTAGTCTCTCGCAGGGTAGAATAATAACAGTAATAATTACGAATCAATATAAGTCGGGAAATCTAAGATCAAATAGCATAAGCACGTGTGCAAAGATAGTCAAATCAGCATTCAGCAAGAAGCGCCAAACCAGAATAGGGTTACAGTTAAACAGAAATCACGAGGATAAAAATCGCCAACGCGATGGTTTAGTTTTTAAGCGATCCACTGAGGGCGTTCTTTTCAAGTCGAGTTGAGGCTCTGTTACGTACTCTGTGTACACAGGGTGCAAAAATCTAGGCGCCAGCAGGCAGTTTCTCACCACAAAATTTATTTCGTTTTTCTTCGTCTAATATTTCGTGTGAAATTCCTGCTAGAATCAGAGGTGCAAAAATCTAGGCGCCAGAGGGTAGTCTCTCGCCACTAAAATTTTAAAGTTTTTTTCGCTCAAAAATTAATAGCATTCTAGCAGGAATTTTACAGGAAATATTAGACGAAGAAAAACGAAATAAATTTTGTGGTGAGAAACTGCCTGCTGGCGCCCGGATTTTTGCACCCCTGGCTAGAATGCTATTAAATTTTGAGCGAAAAAAACTTTACAATTTTAGTGGTGAGAGACTACCCTCTGGCGCCTAGATTTTTGCACCTCTGGCCATAATACAGGATGAATGGAATAGTAATGAATGAGACAAAATGAATGCGACAATATACATTAGAAATTCTATCCTTTTTGAATCATTTTGTATTATTAATTTAAAACTTTTGTGCTGCTATTTAGTTGTATTTTTAATTAAAATAATATCGTCAGTACTCCATCAAACTATCTAATCGGAAAACAGTGTTGTCAGTGGGCTATTTTTTTAAAATTCGGTCTTTTTGATTGGTACCACTCTTATGAAATGGTAAAAATCCGCTTCTTTTCGCCTTAATTAATATGTAATTAAATAAGATTAATTAAGGTAATTACTATTTTAAAAAAAGTAATGCCAATCAAGAAATCTGAATTTAACCACTTGGGGAAGAGCGACAAGCGTACGTGCCGCAAAAAGGCTTAAGAATCCTTGCTTATCGTCACCATTAAAATTTTACCTTAAAATTTGTCTTATCTACAGTAGAACCTCGATCCATCGTTTTTCAAGGGGTACGGGGAAATTAACGATGAATGCGAATTAACTTCAAAACACGAAAAAACACAATATTTATGCATTACTAATGTCTGCAATGTAAACAGTATACTAATAAATACTAATTTGTTGTTTACTAAACTGTACAAAACAAATCGAAGTTATAGAATATTAATATATATTTTTTTCCTTCTACTTTAAGGATACCACATGTCACAACATCTCGATCAATGGAAACATAATCGCATCCTTTGCTATATACAACTCTTCATTATACATCATCATCACTTCATATACATCTCTTACTCTTCATCTGCATTATTGTCGCAGTCATTAACAGAACCTGCACAAATGAGTTATTTTACGATAAACAAAGTAATTCCAGTTTATATGCCATATGTATTTCCATGAATTTTAATTTCATTTCGAAGAGGAAAAACTTTTTACAACGATGAATGCGGGAAAACGGCTTTTTGAAAAACGATGACTGCGGGTTTCGTTAACATTATTTAACCCTTTGCGGCGCAGTGATTTAATAGATAAACCACTTAATTTTAATTCCCAAACGCCACATTCGCACCGGAATTTTGTTTAAAAAAATTACGGTTTATTGAACGCGTGAAATACAGCGTTTTCTTATTTACAAATAAAGTTGTTTTCAAATTCCGGTGTCAGCCATTAATTTCAAAATTTAAGGAATGAATTTGCCCTGCGCCGCAAAGGGTTAAGTATGATTTGTGCAGGGACCGTAAAAATAAAACGATCAATGCGAGAAAACGATAGATGCGGGAACGATAGATCGGGGTTTCACTGTATTCGGAGCATTTTATCGATTTAATAAAGCACAAAATTGTGTTTTCGAAAACCGGTGAATTTCGTAAAAGGCTTTCATCGCGAAGAGGTTAAATATGTAGTGCATTAGCAACAGTTTTTCCATATTGAATAGTTTGATATGGTATTGAAGAAACATCCAACTGGTATCCTGTGTTACAGAATGTAAGGGAAAATCACATTTTATATTAACCCTTTGTTGTCCGAATTAAATTTTTCATTCCCAGATTTTTAATAGCTTTTCACGACTTAACCCCTTCGCGACGGGAACCTTTTACGAAAATTTTAATGTTTGTCACCGGTTTTTAATATCAGAAAAGCGTGTCTTATTAAATCGAAAAAATGCTCAGATTAAATAAATTAACTTTTACATTAAAATTTTACTGGTGGAGTTAAAGAAGGAGTTTTAAAACTTTTTGCGGCACGTATACGTGCCGCTCGTTCCCAAGGAGTTAAAGAAAGTTACCTTCACCTAAATAATTTCGAAAATGTTCTTATTATATTCCACCAATATTACTTTTCTTTATTATTGGTGACATAAACAAAATGATGAAACTGACTTGATATTCTCTTTTATATGAAAAAAAGAAAAAAAAGAAAGAAAAAGAAAGAAAGAAAAAAAGGTCAGAAATCTTTGCTAGCGACGATTTTGCTTCATATGCTAAAGTGAAATTTAGATTCCAAAGAGGTGTCATCCGTTTCAAGTCAAGCAGAAGGAAAGAATGTTTGAATAAAAGCAATTCTTAAATTTCGTTTTTTATGTTTGATTAGCGTAAGAAGAAATGCAAGATTACCGTAATTTCCGGTGTATAAGTCGCGGTTCAAACAATTCTCTTTGACCCAGAAATCTTATTTAGTGATTGAAGACCAATATTTACGGCGATCTAATTAGTTATATTTGTTTCTTAAAAAAGAAAAAATCGGGGTCGAAAAAGAATTGTTTGCTCCGCGGTTTATACACCGGAAATTACGGCAAATGTATTTCCAAAGTGATTGTATAAGTCGTAATACAGGATGAATGGGACAAAATCAATCCCATTCATTTTACATCACTTTTTATTATTAATTAAAAGCCTTTGTGCTGCTATTTATTTGTATATTTAATTAAACTAATGAATCTGACTGATATCCCGAGTTAATGATTATAAGGAAAAATCAGTTTTTTTATATTAACGCTTCACTGTAAAATTTACCTTATTTAATCGGAGCATTTTCTCGATTTAACCCTTTAACGATCATAACATTTTCATTGCTAAGATGTCGAAATAAATGACTGATACCCGTAATTAAGAACAAATATATTTCTAAATAAGAAAACGTGATTTTTCACATACAAAATAAAAGGGATATTTTTAGATAAAAATACCGGTGTCAGTGTTGCGTATCGGAATTAAAAATTTGTGGTTTCGTGGAGAAACCAATGAACGTTAAAGGGTTAATAAGACACACATTTCTGTTTTTAAAAACCGGTGATAAAACTCAATTTTATTTTTTAGCTTTATAAAACCACACTTCCCTTTCAAAATGAAGGGTAAATATTAAACATCTCCCTTCTTCTTCTTCTTTTTTTTTCAGTTCTATAAAATGATATTCACTTTATTCGATTAAATCTTACAGAAGGCGATGAAGAATAAAAAGAGATAGTAAGCGAACGAATTTAAAGAGATAAAGTGCCTCTTTATGAACGTCCGGATGCTATCAAACTTTGAAAATCACACGTTATTCGGTGGAAGGAAGACAGGTGTTGCGGAAAACTTTTCCATCCTGAAACGTTCCAGGTTGCTTTTTCTCTTTTCGTTATGAGTTCTGTCGTGACATGGAACATTCAGTGAGAGAAGACTAATGTGATTATCTTCCATTTACTTTTTATCTTTAAGAGAGAAAAAAGTAAAGAATCATTTTACTATTGAACCGACGACTTTATTTCATGTGTTAAAAGTGTGTTTTATATTCCTAAAAAGGTGATATGTGTTGCATGCCTCAAATCTGAAAGAGAAGAAGCAGATGAAAAAGTAAATTTTCATAAAAATTTTTCTTCATTTGGTTTGTAACGTTTGAATAACGGTATATGATGTAAAAAAAAGAAAAAAAATCAAAAGATGAAATGCTATATTATTTAAATTTTTGAAAGCAAATTTCGATTAGAATCTTTCATGGGTTGCGGATAATCCAATCTGAATCTGAAAATTTCTTTAAATTTAATTAAAACCATCCCGAAGCTCGAAAAAATAACTATCTTTATACCGCAATCCAATTCGAAATTCGAAATCGTCCTTAACCATTTAACTGAATTCCCGTACGTCGTACGTGGAAGTAGAGTTTGCTTAATCCATTTGTTAAAACGATTTGACACCACTAATTTTTAAATTACCATTTCTTCCTATTTAAAAGCGATAATATTTAGCTTAAACCATCGATCCAGCCGCGGCACCGATATGCTCGAAATCATTTAAAACCGTTAGAGAGGAAAGCTATTGTGTTTGTATAATTCTGAACTCCCACGGGAAATTAAGAAAAAAACTTTAAAATATGGAAAAGCGGTTATGCGGTATTCATCTCCCATCAAAGTTAGAAAAGTGAAATTCAATAAATTTTTTCTGGTGCAAATCTTCATTAATAGTAGGTCCCTCAATGGGTTAAAAGTTTATGTTATGAAATAAATGGTTTTATAAAAACAATATCATGGCCATTAACATTATTTTTATGTGTTTTATTTCGTTTTAAATATGTATACCTCTATATAAAAAAAGACATTGTTTAATTTTTTAGCACACTTCCACAAGTCTATTCCTTCGTTAGCAAAAGTACTCTGAAAATTGATCGATTTTCTTAAGCGTTAATAATTTAAAGCATCATTTTTCATGATCCATTCATGATAATTCACAAGAAAACGGCTATTCGATCTCCATAATAAAAACCAATTATTTCATAAAATTTGAATGCATGATTATTCACCACGCCTACAACACAGAGTTTATCACTAAAAGAAAAAAAAAATCATGAGAAAATTTTACTTTGCTTTCCATTTTTTATTACTTTTATTGTATAAATAAATAAATTAGAAAAACTTTCACCTTTTCCTAAAATTTTGACCCCCCCCCCCATTCCCCAAAAGATAAAATAATTAAAACGTGAAATATGTTATAAAACTTTTCTGCTGTTTAATGTCGCTTGTCACTTGATCCTTCAACCTTTTACTCCTTTTTTATGTTTTTACGGCGAATGGTATTTATGCTCGAATTAAGCTATGTGTAACTCATGAAATTAAAAATGCTGCGTGAAAAGTGGATTTTCATTAATTACATTTCAGCAAATTGGCAATTAGTCGTTTGTTTGGATTAATATCGAATTCTTCAATTAACTTTTAAAAAGTGAATAATGATATTAAAATATAGGATGGATAAAACATTTTTTAATTTAAAGAAAGAAAAGTATTGTTTACTTTTGAAAAAGTAATTCGTTTTGTAAAATAAATTGATTTTTTTTTATGCAAAAATAATTTTAATGAACAAGACTATGTTCGTTTTTTCGAAATGAAACGCATTAAATTTTCCTCAACCCCTTTGAAAGTGCGACACGTAAAAAGGCTTAAGAATTCATGTTTATATCCACCAGTAAATTTTTAGTTCAAAAGTTAACTTCTTTAATCGGAGCATTTTCTCAATGTAATAACTCACAAATTTCTGTTTTTAAATACCGGTTACAAAATATTAAAAATTTCGTAAAAGGCTACCGTTGTGAAAGGGTTAACCTATAGGCATTATTAAAATATCGATTTAGTATTTATAAACTAGATTTATTAGTAATTTTTTATCATTCTTTACTATAGAACAGATTTAAATTAACCCTATGACGGTAAAATAACCTTTGGGATGCAAAGAAAATTAGTTTTTCAAATTTGCGTGACCATGACAGCATGCATTGCCATATTAACCCCTTAACAGTCACATTAAATTACGGTTTAAAAATTCAGATTGATTATTGCCACCACTTTAAAAAAAAATAATCTTATTTAAAAAATCATCTTATTTAACCCTCTGGATCCCAAACCGCCCGTGATTGTTTAATTCGTATATTTCAGCTCCTACCAGAAAATTAAAACAGCAATAATTGCTTTAATCAATAACCGAACATTCCGTATTTATATAAAACGAAATTAGCCATTGAATTTTTCTGGTGTGAAATGAACTACATAATATCTAGAACGTGCTCTAGCATGGGAATTAAAGGGTTAATGGCAAATAAAATAATACCAGAATAAAATCAATTTCACTATTTTATAAAACTGGTGGGAATAAAATAATTCTGAATAGCTGTGAAACTTGCAGCCCGAGAATGTCTCGGGCACGGCAGTTAACAGGTTAAGCTGCCAGTTACGAAGCTTGAAGGTGTATTATGTTTTGTCGAAATATACTGTAAAAAAGGATATTTATTAATCTATCGGGAAAAAATATCCCACAAACGAAAACAGTAGCCATTTCCGAATTGCGCATGATTATGGAAAATGTTCTTTATCCTCAAAAACCGCTTTAATTTTTTTGATTTATCGAAGCATTTATAAATAAAACGTGAAATATGTTATTAAACTTTGCTGCTGTCACTTGTCACTTGATCCTTTAACCTTTTACTCCCGTTTTATGTTTTTACGGCGAATGGTATTTATGCTCGAATTAAGCTATGTGTAATTAATGAAAAAAGTAAAATGCTGCGTGAAAAGGGGATTTTCGTTAATGACATTTTAGTATTTAGTAGATTGTCAATTAGTCATTTGTTTGGATTAATATCGAATTCTTCAATTCACTTAAAAAATTGAATAATGATATTAAAATACATGATGGATAAAATATTTTTTAATTCAAAGAAATGAAAGTATTGTTTATTTTTGAAAAAGTGTATAATGCGTGTTTCAGAATGAATAGTTTTTCTTTTTTGCAGTATAATGCAAAAGTAATTTTAATGAACAAGCATATGCTTGTTTTTTCAAAATGAAACGCATTAAAATTTCCTTAAGATATAGGTTATAGTTAAAAACTCAATTTTGCATTTTAAGAACTAGATTTTGGGTTATTTTTTTCTAGAACAGATTTTTTTAGCCCTAAGATGGTAAAAAGAAATCTTTGAAGTTAAAAGAAAATTAGTTTTTGAAATTTGCATGAGCTGATAGCATGCATTGCAATATGAATAACACTCATACAAAATCTTCATAGAACTAAATTTAGAATCAAAGATTTTTATTCTTATGGCAGTTATTTTTTTTATCTTTTACTATAATGCGAGCAAAAATTGTGTGTGTGTGTGTGTGTGGGTAAATTTTATCTCAAAAACGGTTCTAACGATTTTCGCAAAAATTTGGATTTTACCATTTTCGGGCACGAGAAGACCATTGGGCTAGGTCCCATGTTCGGGAAAATTCGATTACTGGGTCATTTTGGGTCACAATGGGTCAGGATCAAGCTATTTATATCTAGAGAACGGCTGGATGGATTTTAAGGCAATTTTGTATCCAATCGTTTTTTGGCACGAGAAAACTATTGGGCTGGGTCACATGTTCGAAAAATTTCGATTAGTGGGTCATTTTGGGGTCATTATGGGTCAAGCCATTTTTATCTAAAAAACGGCTCTAACGATTTTGACCAAATTTTATATTGTATCGTTTTGGATTACAAGAAGACCATTGGGTTAGGTAACATGTTCGAGAAAATTCGGTAAGTGGGTCATTCTTGGGGTCATTGTGGGTCATGCTATTTTTATCTAGCGATTTTCTCACGCAATTTTGACTAAAAATTGCATTCTATGGTTTTCGGGCACGAGAAAAACATTGGGCTAGGTTACATATTCGAGAAAAAATTTCAATGGGTCATATTGGGTCATTAAGAGTCCGGGTCAAGCTATTTATATTTAAAGAACGGCGTGATGGATTATAACGAAATTTTGTATGTAACAGTTTTTTGACATGAGAAAACTAATGGGCTAAATCACATGTTTGAGAGATTTCGACTATGAGGGTCATTTGTGGGTCATAATGGGTCATGGTCAACCTATATCTTAAGAACAGGTGGATCGATTTTAACGAAATTTTGTATGCAACATTTTTTTGGCACGATAAAATCATTGGACTAGGTTACATGTTCGAAAAATTTCGATTAATGGGTCATTTTGGGTCATTAAGAGTCCGGGTCAAGCTATTTATATTTAAAGAATGGCGTGATGGATTATAACGAAATTTTGTATGTGACAGTTTTTTGACATGAGAAAACTAATGGGCTAAATCACATGTTTGAGAGATTTCGACTATGAGGGTCATTTGTGGGTCATGATGGGTCATAATGGGTCATGGTCAACCTATATCTAAAGAACAGGTGGATCGATTTTAACGAAATTTTGTATACAAAATTTTTTTGGCACGATAAAATCATTGGACTAGGTTACATGATCGAAAAATTTCGATTAATGGGTCATTTTGGGTCATTAAGAGTCTGGGTCAAGCTATTTATATTTAAAGAACGGCGTGATGGATTATAACGAAATTTTGTATGTGACAGTTTTTTGACATGAGAAAACTAATGGGTTAAATCCCATGTTTGAGAGATTTCGACTATGAGGGTCATTTGTGGGTCATGATGGGTCATAATGGGTCATGGTCAAACTATATCTAAAGAACAGGTGGATCGATTTTAATGAAATTTTGTATGCAACATTTTTTTGGCATGATAAAATCATTGGACTAGGTTACATGTTCGAAAAATTTCGATTAATGGGTCATTTTGGATCATAAAGGGTCTGGGTCAAGCTATATATAATTAAAGAACGGCAGGATCAATATTAACGAAATTCTGTATGTAACAATTTTTAGAAACGAGAAAACTAATGGATTAAGTCACATATTCGAGAGCTTTCGATTATAAGGGTCATTTGTGGGTCTTAATGGGTCAAGGTCAAGCTATATCTAAAGAATGGGTAAGTCGATTTTAACGAAATTTTGTATACAACATATTTTTGGCATGAGAAAATCATTGGGGTAGGTCACATGTTCGAGAAATTTCGATTAGTGGGCCACTTTTGGGTCATTCTAATTTTATCTAGACAACGTTTCGCGCAATTTTGACTAAATTTTGTATTTTATCGTTTTCGGGCACAAGAAAATCATAGGGTTATGACAGATATTTGAGAAAATTCGATCAATGGGTCATTTTGGATCATAAGGGGTCAGGGTCAAACTAACTATATCTAAAAAACGGCTCAATCGATTTTATCTAAATTTTGTATCTAATGTTTTTCTGCATGCTAAAACTAATGAGCTAGGCCACACGTTCGAGAGATTTCGATTATAAGGGTCATTTGTTGGTCATGATGGGTCATGCTAATTTTATATAGAAAATTGTACTCACCATTTGGACCATACTTTGTATTATATCGTTTTTGAGCAAGAGAAAACCATCTGGGTTGGACACATGCTCGCGAAAATTCGATTAGTGGGTCATTTTGGGTCTTAATGAGCTAGGGTCATTCTAATTATATATAACAACGACTCAATCAATTTTACCTAAATTTTGAAACAAAACGTTTTTTGTCACGAGAAGACTATTGGGCTGAATCGCATGTTAAACAAAATTATATTAGTGGGTCACTTCGCTTCATTGCTGAATGCTGCCAAGCTAATTTTACCTAAAATATGGCTTAAACAATTTTGATTCAATTTTATATTCTACTGTTTTTGATTACCTGAAGACGATTGAGCTATGTCACATGCTTGATCAAATTTGATTAATGGCTCATTTTGGGTAATACGGGTCAGGGTCACGAGAATATGGCAAAAGCCAATAACTTGGTGATTTTTTACAAAATATTGGCGAGATATGGCCAAAAAATCGACTATAAAAATTACGAAAACCAAAACACGTATTTGGAGCCAAATGAAAGAGTGCCTCCAAATTTGGCTATATCTAGCAAAAAATATTGTCTTTCAGAATGTAAAGAATTTTTTTATACATTCTTAAGAGGATTCGAGATGCATGGTTAAACCAATCAAAGTCGAGCTAAAAAAGTGATTTAGATCTATGTCCTTTCGTTGTATATTTTAAAATAAAGTAAAATTTATAAACATGCGCATAAAAACATAGTTTTCTTATTGATTGTTTTTCTAAATAATACTATTATAAACATGTTTTACAGTAATAATACAGAGTTAATGATACAGTGAAATACTATATCGAGTTGAACACAAAGTTAATTTTGACCGAGCTAAGCTCGGTCTCCCCTGCTAGTTTATTTTTTAATTTAGAAATAGAGACATACTTTTAAAGATGTGCTTTAAAAAGTATGGGTATTTGTTTATTTGTGTATTGCATTTATTTCAATAAAAATAAAAGTTAAGCTGCCAGTTATGATTAGATTAATTTTGAAACACGATGATTCAATCGGTAAATTAATTATAACAGATGTAATTTTTCCATTTTTCATTTTTGGGTGAAAAAAGTCCGGGCCAGGATTCGAACAAGAGATGTATAGGCTAAGCCGCCAATGCTCTACCAACTGAGTTATCCCGGACACGAACACTGGAGGACTATTTCACCCAATTAACCTCAACGATCACTTTATCTGGTCTGATACAGGATCAGCTCAGCAGAATAAATCAAATTCGATTTATTCTGTTGAGCTGATCCAGAGTATCAGACCAGATAAAGTGTTTGTTGAGGTTAATTGGGTGAAATAGTCCTCCAGTGTTCGTGTCCGGGATAACTCAGTTGGTAGCCAATACATCTCTGGTTCGAATCCTCGCCCGGACTTTTTTCACCCAAAAATGAAAAATGGAAAAATTACATCTGCCATTTGTTATGTTTGAAAATATATTATGTTTTATCTAAATACACTGTAAAAAAGGATATTTATTCATCTATGAAAAAATGATATCCCACAAACGAAAACAGAACCCTATGATTATCCATCACGTCTACAACACACATATATTTAATACTAAAAGAAAAAAAAACATGAAAAACTTTTACTTTGCTTTTCATTCTTTCATTCTTTTTATTATATGAATAAATGAATTAGAAAAACTTTGACCTTTTCCTAAATTTTTTATCTCCCCTTCACACTCCCAAAAGATAAAATAAATGTGAAATATGTTATTAAACTTTTCTGTTGGTTAATGTCGCTTGTCCCTTGATCCTTCAACCTTTTACTCCTTTTTAATGCTTTTACGGCGAATGGTATTTATGCTCGAATTAAGCTGCGTGTAATTAATGAAATAAAAAAAGCTGCATGAATAAGGGGATTTTCGTTAATTGCATTTTAGTAGATTGGCAATTAGTCATTTCGTCATCTGAGAATAATAAGATTTTATCTGTTTTTTTTTTTTTTTTTTTTTTTTTTTTTTGACTTATCAATATAGAAATGCTCTATTTCTATCAATGAAGGCATTTCTGGAATAAAATAATGTCATAATATAATTGTAAGGTCATATATGAATTATATATAACACAGGACTGCCACAGGTGACTATTTTTTTAATCTGTTCGCACTAATATTTTTCTAATATAAACTTTAAAGTTTATTTTTCTTGCAAAAGTTTTCAAAATGTCTGTAAAGTATTTCTGTTTAGAGAAAGTGATAGCAGGTGGAATTAACCCTCTGAATCCCAAGATATTTTGAGTTATTTTAATTCGCATATCTTAATTCCCACCAGAAAATTAAATTAGCAATATTTGCTTTAATTAATAACACAACATTCCGTATTTAAATAAAAGGAAATTAGCCATTGAATTTTTCCGGCGTAAAATCAGATTTCGAACTACATAATTTCTGGACCGTGTTCTATCATGTGAATTAAAGGGTTAAAAAATAGTCGCCCGTGGCAGCCCTGATAACATCATTTTGATACAAAAATGCCTTCATAGATACAAATAGAACCTTTCTATATCGATAAGTCATTTTTTTTTTCAAAAACACAGATAGGACCTTAATATTCTCCAGGTGACGATTTGCTTGGGTTAATGTCGAATTCTTCGATTTATTCAAAAATTTTAATATTAATATAAAGATGTAAGACGGATAAAACATTTTGCAATTGAAAGAAAGGAAAGAATTGTTTATTTAAAAAAAATTAATGTGTTTTGCAGAATGGCTCTTTTTTTTTTACCTGACTGCGAAAAAGGGTTATGTGCTTCACGCATGTCTCGGTATGTATGAAAGTGAATTCCTTTATGCCTTTCATACATCCCATCGACTTGAAAACCCACACTACTGACTGAAAAAGACCAGGATGATAATGTAAAGTCTATGGAGAGGGGGGTTCTTTTCAAATATTTCGCTTTATTTTTTTATTATTTTTTATTTTATTTATTTATTTATTTATTTATTTTTGCATAGGATAGCCAAGGACGATCCACAACCGGCCTAGTTTTTAATTTTTTATTTTGGTTATATTCTTTTTATATTAAGCTAGTTTCACTTTCATAACCAGTTCAGAAAGGTAAAGTATATAAAAAAAAACTTTAACACACAATCTTTTAAAAACAAAATCGAAAAAGTAAAAACTAGGCTGGCTGTGGATTGTCCTCAGCTATCCTATGCAAAATAAAACACGTCAAAATATTAAAATTTGAGCGAGATACTTGAAAAGAATGCCCCCATAGACTTTACATTATCATCCGGGTCCTTTTTAGTCAGTAGTGTGGCGTCTTAATACATTTTAATGAATGAAATCTCTACAGATTCGTTTTAATCCGTCCGATGGTTGTAGGCTAAGATTTGAATTTATTGATGGAAGTTTACCGCGGTTGTTTATGAACTTCTGTGAAAACGGTTGCAGTTGCAGTTTCACTATTTTAAGGATATGTTAGTTCCTCTTTATTGATGGTTCCATGCAACAAGCAGTATTTTGAAACTCGACGAATAATTTAGACTAATCTTGTATGTAAGCGAAATTTTATATTGCATAGAGTACCAATCTCCCGAAATCTTTTATACCAATATTTTATACGGAAATACTTATTTTATACTATCTCACAATTTCGCAATTAAATAAAGCAAATATTTTCATAAGCATTTACTAGTATTTATAAAAAATCTGGCAATCACGATTATAAGTACATAGGAGTTCGTAAAGTTTCAATTACAAGCGAATATTTTTTAACATTAACACGCACTACAACTTTGGGGGAAAAAAAACTTACGTTTGTTTTGAGAACATTTTCAATAGAAATATAGAAAAAATGTGTTTTCTAAAAATAGTGGTGTAAATGGAATATAAAGTTATATTCCGTAATTGAAACAATGTGATCACCCCTATGTAAATATGCGTAATTTTACATTTTTTACAGCATAATAACAATAATGTTAATATGCTTTAACCATTTAACTTTCATTGGTTTCGCCACGAAACCACAAAATTTTAATTCCGATACGCAACACTAACACCGGTATTTTTATCTAGAAATATCCCTTTTATTTTGTATGGGAAAAATCACGTTTTCATATTTAGAAATATATTTGTTCTTAATTACCGGTGTCATTCATTTATTTCGACATCTTAGCAATGAAAATGCTATGATCGTTAAAGGGTTAACACTAGAAAGACGGGAAGTTTTATACAAGTTTTGTAAAAAATATTTAACACCATAATTTTTATTTAAAATTGTATAAATTATTTAATTAACCATTTTTCCCCTTTGCTGCTTTCAAACCTATTTTAGAAAGAAATTTATGGTTCAAACCGAAATGTATTCACTTAGCAGGGGCCAAATTATCCCCTTGTCATCCTTCTAGCGTTAAACAATATAAAGCAATACATATTTCTGATATATAGTTAAGACTATTCAACAAGTATTTCTAAATTTCAAATTATGAACAGTACAAATAAATATGCGATTAAATATATTTACCTGTAATGAATAAAAGAAGAGAGAAATTTTCTTACCTGAAAGAAAAAAAAATATTTAAAAAGACAGCAATAAGAAAAACACTGAATAAAGGCAAATTTCAGTCATGCACGAGAGATTTTTAAGATTAATATATACTTCTTAATTCTTAAATCATTTTCATGTATATTTCACACTGAACATACATCCTTACTTTAATGAAAATCTTAAATGTTATATCGTATTTAAAACAATTTTTAGTACAAATAAATAGGCTTAACAACTCTATTTTCAATGAGGGTCACTAAGAATGGCTCATGCGAAATTCTCCATAATTCCTGTTCAACTAAAATTAATAATTCCCTTATCGTTGAATCTGGGTAGAATTTAATTTTTATTCGAGATTGATAACATATAGAAATGATCAGGAATAGATTATACTACGCAACACATAGGTATACCAGTATATGTATGATAAGATTTAATAGAATGAAGGAAACTTTTGTTAATAATTTCTTTTTATGTTATTGTTGTATTTTCACAAAAATTTAAATGATTCGACAAACTTCTGCAGTGATTCTATATATTAAATTTCAAACTATTCGGTTGAGTAATTTTCGCGCAGCTCTATGCGGTCAGACGGACAGACTACGGTTATAGGTTCTATGCGTTTGTGTAATTACGAACGCACCTAAAAAAGAACGTATAAAATAATTCGTAATCAAAATAATAGATGTTGTAACACATTTCAATAAACTCTACTATTATTTTAGTTTCCATTTTTGATAAAAATAATATTGCCCAATTAAACTGACGACATTAAGTTCACAGGCTGTTAACACTAATTGTATATTACAGCCTAGTTTTTGAATGAATTATGCCTCTTGAAAAACAAATTAAGGGGGGGGGGAATTATCTCCTATATTTACCCCTTTGTACTTAATCATTGAACCCTCAAAACTAATCAATAATACGCCAATTTTTAATAAACCTCTATCCAAAATTCGAAGCAAATAGGATATTTCTGTATAAAAACCCATTAATTTAAATTGAAAGGAGGGTTTTTCCGTTACCCCTTTTATAATTAACCATTAAACCGCCACCAAAATTATTCAGAGATCAGAAAGAACCTATATCCAAAATATGAAGCAAATCGGATATTTTTTTATAAAAATGACTTTTTCTAATTTAAGCAGGGGTGATTATTATTAATCTAATTCAAGGTCGCCCGTTCTTCCCTTTATGCTTAATAAAATAACCCCAAAACTAATCAGGGAAGCTTCTTATCACTATGAATCTATATCCAAAAACCAAAGAAAATCGGTTAATTCTGCATGAAAAACCCATTTATCTATAATAAGAGGGGTATCCCTCCTATTCCCATTTTATACCTAACCAAAGAATCCCCAAAAGAAAATAGGGAAGCGCTTTATTATATATGAATCTATATCCAAAATTTGAAGCAAATCAGTAAATTCTGTGTGAAATACCCATTTATCTAAACTAAAGTGTGTTACCACCCTTCCACCTTGAATGCACAACCAATGAACACTCAAAACTAATCTGGGAAGCGCCTTATCAGAAAAAATCTACATTCGAATTTTGAAGTAAATCAGATATTTTTATCATGAGTTATCCCGTTACATACGTACATACGGAAGGAGTGGGTGCATAAACTCTCAGGTTTTGATAGCCTATGGGCTAAAAAGGGCTTAAATCAATATGAAACAATGCATTATTAATAATAAAATTATCATTGTTTACAAATCAGGACACACAAAAGAATTAATAAACAATATTGGCGGAAGTTGAAGTACTGCAATAAACCGACCATATATTTTTAACTACGGCTTTATAAACGGAATTAAAAAATCTCCCTTCCTATTCCGTATAAATTACTTGTTTAACTTCTGTATCCCTTCCTTCACCCAATACAGAAATACAGTCCAAAAATTTCTCAATAGATAAAGACAAATAAACTTGAAGATCTTTTACCCAAGTTTCTAATAAAAGAACTCGAATTTGAGACGCAGATGGCGTAATTTTGGATAGGAGAACTCCAAGTGTCTTTACAAGGTGTCCTTATGAACTTTTATATGTAATAGACTACTTTATCGAAAATAGCGATAGTATAAGCTCGTGTGGTTATTGTAATAAATTTAGTAGTAGGAAAATGTCTGAGATAATGACATATTAATCATGAAGCAATACTATAAATTTCTTTTTTCAATTTTGAGGAAATATGTTATAAAAAATACCTGCATAACGGACACCTCTAATTAGTGAATAACATTAGAATCTCCAATACACATATTATTTGTATGTGTTTACCTCTGAAAAACGGGCGAATATCGCGATCCCAAGATGCCCACTATTCAGAGGTTTTACTGTATTATATCAATATTTAGGTTGTTTTAAAGAATGCATGAAAAAGCAGCAACAAAAACAAACAAACATTAAATCTCCCTAATTCTTTAACAATTAATAAATAAAGTAAGAGACTTTAAAACCCATTAGTGCCTAGCGCCCCTTTTTAGGGACGCTTCAAAAGGTGCATTTAGCATTGTTTTTGACACCGGTAAAAAAGAAAAGCAATAATTATTTTATTTAAATGATGCATTTTCGTGATTAATGAACTAAACTTAAATCTTCTAAAAATAGTGGTGCCAACCAAATAAAATTTACGCAAAAGATGGTGGGCACGAATAGGTTAAAAGATAGTTCCTAAATTTTGTGTTCAAAATTAAAAATATTACTTCACGTTTTCGTCAACAGATGGTGTTATATTTACACATGGTGCAACATTACTTAAAACAAGTAAAACTGTATCAAAAATCTTTATTTATTTATTTATTTATTTGTATTCTACTAAAAAAAATAGGAAATGTTTATGGTTAAATAATTGAAATTAATACTACAATTTTTCATTTTGAGATATCGCAGTGTCATCCATTAATGGAAATTAAAATTATTGTTGAAATTGCTGCATATGTGAGCCCCATTATGAACATCTCAGTTACTATAAACAAATATTTATTACAATCAATAAATTATTTAATTTTAAAGTTACGCCGTTTCTTATAAATCGCTGTTCTTTTTTTTACAACTCTTCTAATTAAAAAGAAAAAAACATAAAATAATATAAACTTTGATTTTAATAGTATCGCATTAATTAGTCCTTATGAAATATGATACAGAAAATAAAGAGTATGTGAATTATTAAATAAAATCTGTTCTATGCAGTATAAAATGCCTGTTTAAACTTCGGTATAACTTCCCGCAGATATTGCAGAAATAGCATACTTGAAGATGTTTTATCCAAGTTTCTAATAAAGGAACTCGAGTAGAGACGCAGGTGGCGTCATTTTGGAAGGTAAAACTTGGAGTGTATTTGCAAGTAGTTCGCTATGAACTTTTCTATACATCAAAAATAACGATGATATTGATATTTATTGTATTCGGAGCGTTCACGTCGTAAAATGTAGTTAACGAAAGTTTACCGGGTGAAGAGATTTAATATCATTGCTGCCAACTTGTACAGATTTTTACCCACGACAAAAATTTTAAATAAATTTTTGTCTTCTTTCATCGTCGGAAATATTTAACATTAATTATAAAAAGAAGTTTTCTTATACGTCCATTAAAAACATTTCAAAAATATGCATTAAAAGACTAATATAATAATATAATATAATAATAAATATGCTATAAAGGACGTCAAATACTAATAAAAATATTAAAAGATCATAATAATTTTTACATGTTTCGATTGAATTTACTCAGTCATCATCAGAAAAAACAAAATACAAATAAACACAAAGATGGAAAATGACAAAACTGAATGATGGAATTGTCATTTTCCATCTTTGTGTTTATTTGTATTTTTGATTTTTCTGATGATGATTGAGTAAATTCAATCGAAATATGTAAAAATTATTAAGATCTTTTAATGTTTTTATTAGTATTTGACGTCCTTTATAGCAATTAAATATTTTAATGCATATTTTTGAAATTGTATTCTATTGTTTCGTTTGTCCTTTAAAGATTAATTAATTGAGAAATATTGATGAATAAGTATTGAACAGTAAAGAGAATAAGAATTATTAATGAATTAACTGCTCATTTATGAATGAATGTTTATATTCTTTCCTGATTTGCTCGTATATCATACGGGCAACGTGTTTTTCCCATCATGATTTGCCAGTACCACGTACGGGTATCCAAATTCCAATCGTGATTTGTTATTCTCACCGATAAATTTTTATTGTAAATTTTGCATTATTTAATCTGGACATTACAAATGAAATTTGATAAATTTGACCGATCAGGTGTTTATATGATTCCATTTCTTAAAGAAGGTGGTTATAAGAATTATTATATTGGCATGACTCAAAGAAAATTCAAAGTAAGATGTAAAGAACACATTGCAGACATCAAATTTAATAGAGATAAAACCGCATTATCAAGGCTAAATCAAATAGAAAACATAGATATTTTGTTTAATGAAAGTAGATTAGTTTATAGGTCAGATTTTTATTTGCAACTTTTTATTAGAGAGAGTATAGAAATTTACGTCAGACGCTCAATGGTCTGCAATGATTCCTTGTCATTTCAAATCCCAAATATTTGGATTGAATTGTTAAATAATTTAAAAATTAAGCAACGTGATACATAATTAAAATATAACGCGCGTGATTTTTATTTTTTAAAAAATTTTTAAATTTCATTTGTAATAGTTTATTGTCATTTTCCATCTTTGTGTTTATTTGTATTTTTGATTTTTCTGATGATGATTGCGTAAATTCAATCGAAACATGTAAAAATTATTAAGATCTTTTAATGTTTTTATTAGTATTTGACGTCCTTTATAGCAATTAAATATTTTAATGGAAAAAATTAAGTTTCGGCGATTGTTATCGGTAACATTTTCTATTAAATTTTAAAAGTAGGAAAAATCCGTACAAGTCGGCACCTGTGTATAAGATTGACGATTGATTTAAATAGTGTAAAAATACAAAATTTTAACCCTTTCCGGCGCAGACAAATTCCGTTCGTAAAATGTGAAATTATTGACTGACACCGGAATTTATAAAAGAAATTTTTAGAAATTAAGAACTCCTTGATTTAACCCTTTAACGTTCATTGGTTTCGCCACAAAACCACAAAATTTTAATTCCGATACGCAACACTGACACCGGTATTTTTATCTAAAAAATATCCCTTTTAGTATGTATGTGAAAAATCACGTTTTCTTATTTAGAAATATATTTGTTTTTAATTACCGGTGTCATTCATTTAATTCGACATCTTAGCAATGAAAATGCTGTGATCGTTAAAGGGTTAAGCTGTCATTGTAAAAGTAAAATGTACTACAATATTATTGGTGCCGTTTGTAAGCTTGGAATTAAAATTGGGTGTGCCAAGGAGTGGACACACTGCGGTGGAAAGGGTTAAAATAGCGAGCGAATATTAAGAATTTTATTAAAGCTATAACAGTAAATATAGTTACAACTTCAACCCTTTAGCGGACAAAGCATATTCTCTGCTAAGATGTTGACATAAATAAATGACACCGGTAATTGCGAACAAATATATTTGTAAATAAGAAAAAGGGATTTTTCACATACATAATAAAATGGATTTTTTTTTAAATTAAAATTCCGGTGTTATTGTTGCATATAGGGAATTAAAATTTTGTGGTTTCCTAGAGAAACCGATGAATGTTAAAAGGCTAACCCCTTTAGGGCGAAGGAATTTCCCTTAAATGCATAGGATAGAACGCATCCAAAAAATGTGCAATTCAAAGAATCAGAATTCATACCAGAAAAATCTAAATAGTAAATTTTTCTTCATTTAATTACGAATGGTCTGTCATTAAGTAAAGTGAAAATCGCTCTTTTAAATTTCTGGTGAGAATACGGAATATGTGAATAAAACCCCCAATGAATCGGGAACATTTATGGTATCGAAAATGATACAATATGCATTTAACCTTCCTACCCTGAATGGGTCTAATCGACCCAGTCCTATAATCCGTTTCATACGATTCAAACCAGAAATTTTTTCATAAAATAAATTAAATAGATAACACAAAGATTTAAATTAAATAAGCATGTTAAATGGATTTAAATAAAAATTCTGGTGTGAAATATTTTATTCAAGTTTGTGTAAATTTCAACAGGGTAGGAAGGTTAAGGGTTAAATTTTATCAATCCTCAATTTAAACAAGATTCTCACCAGAAATTTTTTAACGAAATTTATTAGTTTCAACTTCCAAGTCGAAATTTTGATAAATTGCCGTTACTTATTTTAAAATAAAACTGTTCTATTATTCCGGTGAGAATTCAATATTACAAAGATATTATTATTTGCTCAAGGGGTTAACCCTTTGGGAACGAGCGGCAAACATATATGCGCCGCGAAAAGGCTTAAGAATCCGTGTTTATCCCCACCAGTAAAATTTTACTGTTAAATTTGCCTTATTTAATCGGAGCATTTTCTCGATTCAATCAGACAGAAATTTCTGTTTTTAAAAATAGGCAACAAAACATTGAAAATTTCGTAAAAAGTTCCCGTTTCGAAGGGGTTAAGGAATGGTGTACACGTCAAAGAAATGGAGTTATGAATGAAAAGGTGGAGGCATATAGTGTGTTGTCTACCAGTTGAATGCAAAATAAGTGAGGAGGTTATCACCAGATGGTGGCTGATTTTTTACATCCGATCAACAGTTTCTGATTAAAGCCGGAGCAAATGTACACTAGTAAATTTTGAATAGAAAAAATTGCCTTATTTTGGAGGGCGTTATCACATTTTTTTTGGTTGGTTATTATTATAAATACATGACATTTGGTAACATGATTATTATTATAAATACATATACCGGGTGTCCCAAAAATGACTGGTGGATTTTAAAATTCAATAACTTGCAAACGGTGATAGCTATTTAAAAAATTTTTGCAAGAGGGTTATGTATAATGTCAGGAGTTTTTTTACTGTAATTTTTTATTTCAGTTCGCACATCAAACGATAGGTGGCGCTGACGGCGATTGAAGGCCAGGTCGACGCTTCACTCAGCACTGATCACCTGGCCTTCAATCGCCGTCAGCGCCACCTATCGTTTGAGATGCGAACTAAAATAAAAAATTACGGTAAAAAAAACTCCTGATATTATACATAACCCTCCTGCAAAAATTTTTTAAATAGCTGTCACCGTTTGCAAGTTATTGAATTTTAAAATCCATCAGTCATTTTTGGGACACCCGGTAAAATATATGACGGAATAAAATTTCGCCTTGTTTTTAACATAAAATGAATAATGCTTACTTAAAAGGCGATTAATTAAGCAATTATAGATCTTAAAGTTTTATTTTATTTAAAAATATTAGTACTTTCGAACCTTTTCCAAACAGGTTCTTCCTCAGAGAATATTTTCATTAATAAATACAAATATGAGATTTTGTTTTGAAAAATGAACGAGACTCGTGGCTTGAAAATTGAGTTAGCAATATTTTTACGTGAACGGTAAAATTAATTGATTGTTGTACCATGATTTTTTTTAATACGTCATTTTCACAATTTGTTAGGATTTTATTTTTAGGATGCTAAACCACAAATTGGGTATATTATAAGATAGGGTATTATTGCATACTTTACTGCTCTTGCATAAGATTTCTATTGATTCTCTTATAATGGATAAGTAATAATTGGATGTTGGGAATATGATTTTTGCATTATCAAAATCTATTGTGATATTCTGTTTGAGATATAATCAAACAGATCAATATTATCAAATAATTTTACCGTTCAAGTAAAAATATTGCTAACTCAATTTTCAAGCCACGAGTCTCGTTCATTTTTCAAAACAAAATCTCATATTTGTATTTATTAATGAAAATATTCTCTGAGGAAGAACCTGTTTGGAAAAGATTCGAAAGTACTAAGATTTTTTAAATAAAATAAAACTTTAACATCTATAATTTTTAATCGCCTTTTAAGTAAGCATTATTCATTTTATGGTTATTATTATTATTATTATTATTATTATTATTGTTGTTGTTGTTGTTTAGGTATTGTAATTTTTTTCATAGACATTGAGAGGAGGTTGTCAAGGTTGTCTCAAAACGGCGTCTACCACCGATCTAATCTTCCACCAATAAAAATATATATCAGTTTTTGCCATTATTTATGAGTGAAATTTTTGATTGATAAAGAGTTTAAATAGGGTGATAATTTCTTTTTAAATTTATTGACGTAAATTTACCCCGGCGCAATCAATTCCAGCGAACGCAATTAGAGTAAAAGTTTCACTACTTAAAGAATGTGTCAGTTCTTTTTCATTAACAGTTCCATGATCAGAGCAAATATTTTTTGTAAAGGAAACCTCGGTTGAAATCCACTTATTCTTTCAGAAACATAGGATAACGCACTCGAAATCGGCTAAAGAATTTCGTTACTTTTATGAATAATTCAGATAATAAAATATATTTCCAACACACTTTCTTTATTTTGTATAAAATGTATTCTTATCCTCATGGTCTTGTCCTCTTGTGTGCAAAAACTTTTAAAGAGTACAGCTTTCAGTAAGACACGTTCCATCCAATCCAATGCTGCAAGAAAAAAGTTACTTTGTACTCGGTTCGGAAGGAAATCAAACTCGACGGAAGCATCTTTCGCTACGCCAAGTAATGATTATCACCAAGTTACATGAAAACAGTGACGAGAACAACAACCAATCAGAGCGCTAGCTTGGGCTTGGAACGACGAAGGTGCTTGGGAAAAAAATTACGTGTAAAAGATGTCTTTTAATCTAAAGGCCTCATTAATGACACATTTCAATCAAAAATAATGGCAAAAACAGGTATTTATTTTTTACTGGTGAGAGTGTACTTCAGCGACAGTGGTTTCGCCGCATTGTGTCAACCAAGGCAGCCTCCTCTCAGCGTCGATGAAAAGATTATATAACTTAACAAAACTGATACCAGTGAAAAAAAATTACTACGTTTGTGAGAAATATCGCCCATCAATAAGACACCAAAATAAGATAAAATTTTCTTTTCAATATTACTGGTGGAGATAATCACCAGCGGTAATCAGAAACAGCTGTTCCGATTAACCCAGGGGTGCAAAAATCTAGGCGCCAGAGGGTAGTCTCTCACCACTAAAATTTAAAAGTTGTTTTCGCTCAAAATTTAATAGCATTCTAGCATGAATTTTACACGAAATATTAGACGAAGAAAAACGAAATAAATTTTGTGGAGAGAAACTGCCTGCTGGCGCCTAGATTTTTGCACCCCTGGATTAACTCTTTCCGGCGCAGTGAGTCCGGTCTGGTCACACCTAATTTTAATTCCAAACTTGCAATTGGTACCAATAATATTTTAGTAAAATCTTGCTTTTCCAATAAAAGCTTGAATTAAGGAGTTCTTGATTTCTTAAAAAGTCGCTTGTAAATTCCGATGTCAGCCGATAATTTCTCGTTTTACTGTTAGAATTTGTCCGCGCCGGAAAGGGTTAAAACGAATCAGCCTGCCATCTAGTGACAACCTTTTTAGTTACTTCACTCGCAACTGAAAGGCAGTGCTCTCTATATCTGCACCTTTCTATTCATAACTCCATTGATTAAACTAAAATTGTTCAAATTTCAAATTAAGGAGTTTCTCAAAAATACTAACCTACTTACTTATAACATAACAAGTCCATAACTTAAACCGCTTAAGTCCCAACCTTGCTTTCCTGTCAACAAAATGTGCGCAAATTTGTGTTTATCGCTTTTCACATTTTCTGTTTTAAAACGTGAGGGGAGTGTTAATGAACTTATTTCGAGTAAACTAATTCACACACAGAGCGAAAACGACTAAGTGAATTCGTCGCTTCAATGATTAATGAAACATCGCAAGACAAGCGCGAGAGTATGAATAATTTGAATTCAAACTTTCTAAAATAAGTTGAATTATTTTTGTTTCTGGAACCATTTCAAGTAAAACATTTTTGTTCGTACGTTTGTTAAGCGTACATTTCCTGTTAATCAATACAGTAAAACCTCTAAATAACGGACACCTTGAAAACGCAGAAATTGTCCGCTATTCGGAGGTGTTCGCTATTGGGAAAATCTCAGAGATAGAAAAATTGCCAATGAATGCTTAATGTTTCGTTAGTCGATTTTAATATATTGTAAAATCTCTATTATATGATTAAGCAGAAATTAAAATATTTTTAAAGCAATAAAACTGAAATAAAATTGTGCATACCTTTATCCTTTGTTTATTACATTCTTACAATTTTTTTTTACATAAGTTTGCTTTTACTTGTGATTATATGTAATTTGTTTTTCAATGTAACGTTTTATCTGTAGTAGTTTAAATCCTTTTGAATCATCTTTTTCTTAAAAAAAAATAGTATATATAACTGTTTACTGTATTTTTCTGCTTCTTAAAAGCATACAAACTCAAATCATCCGAGGGAGAGGGGGGGGGGGTGATTACAGATAAATCTAGCGGGAGAGGGGATTTTCTCCAGCTCATCCCCACATTTATCCGTGATCACAAAATTTGTGACACATTGCTCTGATAAATTTAGAGGATTTTTATGTTTTTCCTCGTTAAAAAATAATTTTTCATTCTTTTTGCCAAAATTACTGTCCGCTATTCGGAATGTCTTTTATTCAGAGGTTAAACATACAAAAATTTAAGTTTTGGGAGTGGAGATTTGAAAACTGTCCGTTAAATAGAGGTGTCCGCTATTCGGGAGTGTCCGTTATGGAGGTTTTACTGTAACTAAAATCGGAGTTCGTTGTGGTCCAACCGCAAGTCTGACTCGGGATTTTCATCTGGCAGATATATATTGAATAACAAACTTATTCTAATTAACTTTTCCGCTAAGTTATCTGCAAACAAAAGTCAACTATCAAATTCACTAATGCTTATTCAATGATAAGTTCACATGAATCATTTTCCTATCAAATCACTCAATAGGTTTAACAAAATTACGTAAAGTAATTAAGAGTTAGTAATTTTTCTAAATCTCGAAAAATACCCCAGGTTTAATTTCCGATAAACACAACATTTTCCCTAAATAATGTTGAAACAAAGCAATATAAATACACATTATTGAAAGTCGTTCGGCGTATCTAACAGCCAATTTGGTAAATAACAACGCCATAAATTAGGGGTCAGAAAATTACCGCTATTTTCATGCAGAATAATTTTCCTTGTGAAAATGACCATACCTTTGGTATTAAATAAAACAAAAATCACTTTTTAAATATTCTGTTGGCAAGCAATTTTTTGGCTAAAAAGTTGTGCATCACTACCCTAAATCAATGCGCATGAATAGTCACAACGTGGCTCTCGAGTAAAATAAATGCTCAAAAATTTGTGTTTACCTGCCCTCACATTCCCTGCTGTAAAACGCGAGAGGAATGTTAATAAACTTATTTCGGGTAGCCAAATTCACACACAGCGAAAATGCCCTTTTTAAATTAATGCGATGTTTAACCGATTATTGCGTTATAATAACAGAAATATTCATTTAGATCAGGGATTTTAAATTGGAAGATATACATTGTCTCACATAAGTGATGGGACACTACAGCTTTACAAAAGGAAACTAATCAAATAAATTAAAAAAACATGTACACATTTTTTGTGGGTGTGTTTCATACTTAAATTTAATAAAGATTATTACGTAACATACATTTTGTCAAAATTTTAAAATATTAATTTAATAAAAATACAAATGTTGAGAACGGAGCAAAAAATAGCTCACATAAGTCATGGGACACCATTATATATGCAACAAAAATCGTCTGAAATAAGCAATAAAAATATTTTTTGGGGTTTTATTTTTACTTAATAGCAATTGGCAATAATTTATAAAATCGTCTGCAGTATTTCTCTCCAGTTTGTTTTGGAATTTTTGTGTTTTTTAGCTCTGTGTAGCCATGAATGCTAAACGAAAAGAAACTTCGGCTGAAATTCGAAAATTAGTTATTAATTTGCAAATTGAACGTGGAAAATCTATTTGAAAAACTGCTGAAACAGTTAACTTGAGTCGTTCAACAGTTTTCAATATCATTAAACGATATAAAAAGAATCATATGATTCAGGATAAAAGAAGACCTGGCCGACCATCAAAGCTATCCAATGGAATAAAGCGAATTATCGTTCGAAATATTAAAAAAAATCCAAGAAATAGTGCTTCAAAAGTTGCTGCTGATTTACAAGCATTATATGGAATAATTGTTAATCCTGAGACTATTAGAAGGGTAATTCGATCTGCTGGATATCACGATAGAATAGCCAGGAAAAAATTCTTCGTAAGTGAAAAGAACTCAGACTAGCTTTCGCAAAATCCAACATAAATAATAATTCTGATTACTGGAATAAAGTTATATTTGCTGATGAGAGTAAATTTAATATATTTGGTTCTGACGGTAGAATCTTGGTGTGGAGAAAACCCAGGGAAGAATTTCGCAAACAGAACTTGGTGCCAACAGTAAAACATGGTGGGGGAGGAGTTATGGTATGGGGGTGTATGTCGTCCGCTGGAGTTGGTAATCTTGTTTTTATTGACAGTATAATGGATCAGTACAAGTATATTGATATTTTAAAGCAAAATTTGAAAACGAAACTTTGAAAAATTGATAACGAAAATTTGATAACGAAAATTGAACCTTCATAACGATTTTAAATTCTACCAGGACAATGACCCCAAGCACACTGCTCTGAACGTTAGACTCTGGCTACTATATAACTGTCCTGAAATAATAAAAACATCACCACAATCTCCAGACTTAAATCCCATAGAGAATATTTGGCAAGAATTGGAATCAAGAATTCGCAAACACACCATTTCTTCAAAACAACAACTAAAATCGGTGCTTCAAGAAGAATGGGGTAAAATCACTCCAGAAATCACAAAAAAATTAGTCGAATCCATCCCAAAAAGATTAAATCATGTTTTAAAAGTAAAAGGAAATCCAACAAAATATTAAAACCTTTTAAAAAGTAAAATTTTTGGATAAATATTTGATGGAAAAGTAAGTGTCCATCACTTATGTGAGCCATTTTTTGCTCCGTTCTGAACAATTGTATTTTTACTAAAGGCTAGTTCCATGGGTTTTGTAGTGTAAGTCACGTTACCTTATAATTGCTATGCTTGTTTGCCACCGTTATTTTCGAAAAGTCTGCTTGGCCTTATTCAATTAATGATAATGTGCCGATAAAATAAATCACATTTTTTCGTACTATAATACTGGTAGCCGAAAATCGTAGCCTGTGACTTACACTACAAGTACTCATGGAAAAAGCCTAAATTAATATTTTAATATTTTGACAAAATGTATGTTATGTAATAATTGTTACTAACTTTAAATATGAAACACACCCAAAAAATTTTTGCACATGATTGTTTATTTATTTTATTGCAGTTTCTTTTTATAAAGCACAAGTGTCCCATCACTTTTGCGAGACACTGTATATATATTTAACTGTATTTATTCTAATTAATTTTTCCACTGATAAAAAAAAATATTTATCTGCAAACAATTGCAAATTATTGCAAACTCAATAATGCTTATTTAATGGTATGTTCATTTAACGCACTTTCTTATTGTCAGTTAATAGGTTAAATAAAATTACACAAATTAAAAGTTGTTAATTTTCAGGGGCCGCAGCGTCGCTAAAATTTTCGCACTTTTTTCTACCAACATTTTAAATCAAAAGTCTTCAAGTGAGATTCTCTAAACAGCTACAATGAAATTCTACATTAAAAATTATCGTTTTAAAATTGTGGTGGGAAAGTGTGACAATTTTAGGGACCCTGCGACCCTTGAATTTTTCTAACCCTTTGTGGGGCGCTGGTTTCATAGATATACCACTTAATTTTAATTCGCAAACGCCACATTGGCACCAGAATTTTCTTAAAGAAAATTATGGTTTATTGAATGCATGAAACATAGCCTTTTCTTATTTATAAATAAAGTTGTTTTCAAATTCCGGTGTCAGACATTTATTTCAATACCTAAGCAATGAATTTGCCTTGCCTCGCAAAGGGTTAAATTACTAAAAATACCTCAGGTTAATTTCCAATAAACACAACATTTCCCACCAAAAATATCGAAACAATGCAATATAAATACACATTATCGAGAGTCGTTAAGATATTGAACTATAGACTGACACAAAAGTTGCACGTGTTTGACATATAACAGTTTGGGAAATAACAACCCTATAAATCAATGCGCGTATGAATAAAGTCACAAACTGGCTCTCGAGTCACGATAAATGTGCACAAATTTGTGTTTACCTGCCCTCACATTTTCCCTGCTGGAAAACGTGCGAGGAATGTTAATGAACTTATTTCGGGTAACCAAATTCACACACAGAGCGAAAATGCCCTTTTAAGTTAATGCGATGCTTCATCGATTATTGAGCAGAGAGAGATTTCGACTTGAGAAGAGACGTTAAAATATTGAAACATATGCTCGGTAAAATAAAATGAAATATTTTTTCGCTTTCTGAAACTGGTTTGCATCATTTAGAATGAAATATTAGCTAATAACATTAAGGGTGTATTTCGATTCAAACTGCTTATTTTTCGATTTTTTTTTAATTCAATTTGGCTCTCAAATACACCAAACTTTCAAAATCTCTTATTTCGAAAGTACACAAGGTGCCGTGATTGCCGATTCTTTGATAAATGCAGAAAATATTGCAAAAAAAAAGCAATCAAAAACGGCATTTCGAACTGATTTTCCCCTAGCGGGAGTTTTGGGAACGAAAAAAGGGTCATACTGAGAAGGTAATTGTTTATAACTCAAATTCTAATGAACTGAGCGTAAAAAGACATCACACGGCACCTCATACGTCCCTTCAAGAATCCCCTCAGCAAGTTTCATGTTTCTACTTTTAAAAATATGTCTGAAATTGTATCGGAAAATTTCGAGCAGTTGAAGGTGGAAGAGCGTTTTTTCGAATACACCCTTAAAGGTAAATTGTTTGTTAAAGGATTCTCGGTTCCGAAAATCAAAATATCCTCATAAAAAATAGTAACGAAAATCGAAAAAATAAAGACGCGCAATGCTAGCTATCTACCTCGTGTATGTTACAAAATAAATAAATAAATAAAAGATGGAATTTTTGAAAAATAAAATAAAATAGTAAAATATCAAAATGTAAGTGAAAAAATGAGAAAAGGACGTTTCCACAGATTTAACTTAACCCTTAAATGCATATTGTATCATTTTCGATACCATAAGTGTTCCCGATTTATTGGGGGTTTTATTCACATATTCCGTATTCTCACCAGAAATTTAAAAGAGCAATTTTCACTTTACTTAACACTAGAACGCCCGGATGGAGTCTATTCGACTCCAATCATGTAACTAAATTTCAATTCGAACCAGAAAAATTTTCTTGAAATAATTTAAATCTAATCCACGCAAATTTACGTTAAATAAATCAATTAAATAATTTTGAATAAAAATTTTGGTGAGAAATATTGTTTTCAAACTTGAGTAGAATTTCCGGGCGTTCTAGTGTTAATGACAGACCATTCGTAATTAAATAAAGGAAAATTTACTATTTAGATTTTTCTGGTATGAATTCTGATTCTTTGAATTGCATATTTTTTGGAACGCGTTCTATCCTAGGCATTTAAGGGTTAAGCTCGAAAGATACTTAACCCCTTGTGGATCAGCAACACGTATGCGTGCCGTAAAAAAAACTTAAGAATCAGTGTATATTTCCATCAGTAAAATTCTACTGTAAAATTTGCCTTATTTAATCGGAGCAGTTTATCGGGTTAATAAAGCACAAATTTCTGTTTTTAAAAACTGGTGACAAAACATTAAACATTTCGTAAAAGGCTCCCGTCGCGAAGGGGTTAAAGACGAGCGACCGGTAAAGGTGCCGCATGCGGCGCTGAGAATCCTTGTTCATTCTGACCAGTAAATTTTTATTGTAAATTTTGCATTATTTAATCCGAGCATTTTTATGATTCAATTAGGCAAAAATTTCTTTTAAAAAAGTGGTCATAGAAGATTAAAAATTCTGTATAAGACGCTCGCCTTGAAGGCGCTAACATTAAAAGAAATGTGTAATCAATGTTATCTATTTAGTCCGTTTTTATCTTAAACATATACAACTATTTTCTAATAGTAACTTTCGCAGCATTGTTAAAATTTTGTAATAGTAGTATACGTTTATAATAAAAAATGCAAATTAGTAACGCATTAAAAATGTTTTACTTTTTGTTTTAGGTAGAATTCGCGAAAAGTCTCTTAACCCTTAAATGCATAATTGTATCATTTTCGATACCATAAGTGTTCCAGTTTTATTGGGGGTTTTATTCACATATTCCATATTCTCACCAGAAATTTAAAAGAGCAATTTTCACTTACTTAATGGCAGACCATTCGTAATTAAATAAAGAAAAATTTCCTATTTAGATTTTTCTGGTGCAAATTCTGATTCTTTGAATTGCGCATGTTTTGGAACGCGTTTTTGCATTTAAGGGTTAAACAACGTCATGTTTGCGTTGCTGTTGAAAAATATTCCGTTTTATGTGTACAAATACATGCTGTTAAATTTGTAAAAGCTGCCGCGTGTCAATCATTACAATTTTGAATTCATGAATTTTTAAACAGTATTTCTTTACACAAAGGTATTTAACCCTTAAATGCGTATTGTATCATATTCGATACCACAAGTGTTCCCGATTTATTGGGGGTTTTATTCACATATTCCATATTCTCACCAGAAATTTAAAAGAGCAATTTTCACTTTACTTAATGACAGACCATTCGTAATTTAAAAAAGAAAATTTTACTATTTAGATTTTTCTGGTATGAATTCTGATTCTTTGAATTGCGCATTTTTTGGAGAGCGTTCTATCCTATGCATTTAAGCGTTAAATATTAGATCACCAAAGAACATTATTAATATCTATAGAAATTAAATTTGTTTTTTCTTTTAAATGTCCATGAATTACCAGTGTATCTCATTTATTTGTCCTACCTAACACCCTCCCCTCTTTTTTAACACCTTCCAACATAGCAGAAAAGTATTTATAAATTCGGTTTGTCTGTTCGTGCTCTAACTTGCGTAAATCATGAAATGATTATCATGATTATCATGAAATTGATATACGTTATTGGGGTTTGCTATTGCTCGTGTAGTTTTGAAAATTAAATGTGTTGCATTTTTTATTCATTTATCGGGCCACTCAAAAGAATTCCGTTACATTACGAGCTATGGGATAAAATCGTTTGTCGTGTATTTCAATGATATTACAGTATTTGAAATATATTAACATTGATACACATGACTGAGGTCTACTAGAAAATTCTTACTGTTGAATAATTAAAAGATTGAAGCTTACAAATAATAATTGTGGGAAGTGCGTTTTCAATTGTGGTATAAATTTTTAACTTTAACTATTTTTTAAATATTATTTGTTGTGCATAAATTCTACAGATTCAGAATGGCGAGTGTTAAAGGAAAAACACAGTAAAAAAAAAAAAAAAAAAAAAAAAAAAAAAAAAAAAAAAAAGGTGTTAAATACCAGTATTTTGTTAAAGAGAAATTCGCCTTCTTTAATCCTTTTATGTTACTTGAAATAGCAAGTGGATTCCTCTTTTTAGGTGCGTTCGTAATCATGTAAATACGTAGCAGCTATAGTTGTTCAATCCGTCCGTGCGTCCGCATATAACAACGCAAAATCTACCCAACCGAATCGTTTGAAATTTTTAATACATAATTATTACATAATTTTGTCGAGTCATTTCAAATTTTATCACAATCGGATGCATAAATCAATTACAGGACATTCAAAAGTTTTCCGTTACATTACGTTCAATGGGGTAAAAGGTTTCAAATGCATTTTAATCATTTGAAATATAAAATACATAATTATTACATAATTTTGTTGAGTTATATCAAATTTTATCAAAATCGGATGCATAGTTCAATTACAGGGACTATCAAAATATTCCGTTACATTACGTTCAATGGGAAAAAATGTTTCAAATGCATTTTAATAGTGTTACACTCATTCGAACATAATAAAATTGATATGCATCTATAAAATACATATTACAATAATCATTTTGCTTAATACGTGGTGCACAGAACATTTGTTATTGATTTACAACGCCGCGCAAAAGTATTCAATTACATAATGGTATAAGGGGAACATTGTTTGGTGCGCATTTTGATTGAAATTAACTATTTACAATTTTATGAGATTTATATATGAGAGTGGTATTTTTAAAACTTCGTTAACGTACGAACGCACCTCATTTGCTACACTTCACGTGCAATTTCCAACTTGTTTTTTTACTGTACTTTTCTCTAACAACTCACCGTCATGAAATTATAAACAGTGTCGCACAAAAGTTCACAACATGCGTTTATTGGCGGAAATTGCTGACTGGAAATTTTCAACTGCGCTATACTTTTTACTGAACTACCTTTTAGCATTCTATGTAGTAACATGCATATCTGCAGATCACAAAATAAGAAAAAAAATCACCAACTTCAATTATTTTTCTCAGTACAGTAAAACCCCGATAATTCGGATTAATTGGGACCGGACCCAATCCGGATTATCAAAAATCCGGATTATCCGGAAAATTAGAAAAAAAAATGAAATAAAATATAACATACTAACAGAAAATCACCTTTATGTTAAACTTATTGAATATTTGCAGACAGTAATAATGTTTACTTTGCTTAATTATTCCGAAAACATGTCAGAAAAAGTTTTTTTACTTAGAATACGACGATGAAACAAGTTAATGTTATGGAAATTAGCCAATCGCTTCTCAAACTTGAAAGAAAAAAATGACCAAACCGATCCGAATTATCCGGAGATCCGGATTATCGGGGTCCGAATTAGCGGGATTCTACTGTAATAACAAAAATCGGGGTTTTCAAATGCGATATGCATTTTCGAAATTGTTCATATAAACATCATCTTTCAAAATAGTACACTGTGAAGTTTTGTTATGGCATTCTGAATCTATTGGAAAGTATTTCATTATCTATGCTATCCAGATGGTTTTAGATTCGTGTTTTAGTAATATAATAACTTATTTAACACCCCTTGAATACGGCAAAAAATTTTGTTCACAATTTAAAAAGAAAAAATTGCATCGAAAATTCACAGCATTTTTAATTTTTATTCGGTCATATTTTTGAAATAGCAGATGTGAGATACATTCATATTTTAGTTGTGTAACCCTTTGAGCTTTGATGGGCGAATTTTTTCCCATTTGATTTTCATCTCCGGATGTCACAATGACACCGGAACAGGGTTCGCACACTCCTTATATTTTGTAATGAATCTGACACCGCTATTAATGATAAGAAAATTTATTTTAAATTTTTAATAAACAGAATTCGCAACCACCACCTCGATTTGCGATTTTCGCACTATTTTTCTTCAGTGAAATACATTGAAAATACTGTAAAAATTTAGTGGTATAGTTGTGCGAACTCTGCGGAATATTCAACCAAATTAATTTGAAAATAAATTAATGCATTTTACTTTTCGTATATGTAATAAATGAATTTTTTTTTGTTTGCAAAGTATTGGTTCCGATGTGACATTGTGTATTTTGAAGAAGTTTACTCACCTGTACTGAAAGGATTAACATTAGAATGACGGCAAGGGGCATTTGGCTTCTATTGAGGGGTAATTCCATGAGCACTTGTCGTGTAAGTCACATTTTTAGTAACTGCTAAATAGTTGGCCACCATTATTTTCAAAAAGTTTGCATGGCTTTATTCAATTAATGAAGTATCTCAGATAAAATAAGTCACATTTTTCCATTCTAAAATACTGGTATCCAAAATCGTAGCATGTGACTTGCACGACATTTGCTCATGGAATTACCCTGAGGGAATATATTTCGGTTTGAACCATAAAAATCTTTCTAAAATATGTTAAAAAAAAAAAAGATAAAACTGGTTAATTAAACAACTTAAATAGTTTAAAATAAAAACTCAAAGAGTTAAATATTTTTACTTACCCATTATATGTAGTATAGGGTAAGTCTTGCAATCGTTTTGAAAATCGAAAAATTTCTTTTGACGGATTTACATGTTTCGGACACTGGAGATTTCGAAAAACATATTTTTAGAAAAAAAAATTGCCGTCCATCCGTCTGTGTGTCTGTCTGTAACCGCTCTATCTCTCGAACAAATTGAGATAGAGACTTCAAATTTTGTATGTGCTTAGTATGTAAGAATGGGACGAAGCCTATTTAATATCAATAACCTCGATTATCCGGAATTTTTTTTTTTTTTTTTTGGACTCTCGAAAAATTCGTTCTGATGAAAGGTATATAAAAATTTTTTATTTTTTTTATTTTAAGGAGTGGCCGTAAAAGGCAATAAATTAACACAAATTTTAAATTTTGCATAAAAAACAAAGTCGATCGGATTATTAGTTGTCGAGATATTTCTAATCCTGTTTTTCACATTCTTTGATTTTTCATGACCCTGTATTTCATTCAAATTTCAATTCAAAGATATCTTTTAATTGAAAATGAGACACTTAATTCGATGCAAGAAACCGTTAGTGAATATGATAATTATTTTTAGAGTTATAAGGATGTTTCTTTTATGCAATTCAGTGCTACTTGAATAGTTTGGCGTTTCATACAATTTATCGAAATTGGTTCATCAGAAATTCATTAATAGAGCATGATGATGTGTTAAAAATACTTAATTATACGTTTATATTTCGTTTTGGAATTGTTATGCATTTTATAAATTGTTTACATATGTTATATTTTCATACATTATTTTATACATATTTATGATGGGTAATTATTACAGTGGCCTCCAACGAATAGTTTACAAAAGTTGTGTAAAAATGCCCGCATTTATAGTGTTAAACTAGTTCGTTATTTATTTCAATTAACACGTCATTGAACTATTTAAAATAATCCCAATAAACTGATTGACAAGACTGTACTTTAAGGACATTCTGAAATAACCACTTTGTTAAAATTATACTTTCTTTTTTGTTCCTAAGCATTATTCGGATTTTCATCGTAAGGTTTAAAATTGAATTAAGAGCACTATTGCAGTTTTCCCAAATCTAATTACTTCGGGAATGCTTGTCACTTATACTGAGTTTTCAAGAAGTGTTGTAATTCATTTTTAATGGTTTTTTCCTTCACGATGCAACTTCAAGGAAATTTATTTCATGAATTAAAGTGGAAGACATAAATTAAAGACAAGCATGGTAAAATCTGTGTGTTGTGAAAGGTTTTTTTTTTTTTTTTGAAATCCACATGTTCGTGCAAGAAATGAAATATGTAATCTTTTCGCACTTTAATAGCAGAAAAGAGTGCTAGAATAAAACATTCTTACTGTTTTTTATTTTAAGATTTATTGAAGCATAAAAGTTCTAGGCATTTACAAAATATACAATGTTCTAATTCTAACACGCTGAAAATTAATCGCAAGTAGAAATAATTTCTGAAAGAGCTTAGATGAAAATGAATGTGGTATATTATTAACATAAATGAATGGGTGCACAATTTTGTAATGATGATGCTTATGTTATTTCTAAAGAATTTCCTTTAACCCTTTAACGTTCATTGGTTTCGCCACGAAACCACAGAATTTTAATTCCAATATGCAACACTGACACCGGTATTTTTATCTAAAAATATCCCTTTTATTATGTATGTGAAAAATCACGTTTTCTTATTTAGAAACATATCTGTTCTTAATTACCGGTGTCATTCATTTATTTCGACATCTTAGCAATGAAAATGCTCTGATCGTTAAAGGGTTAACAGGGCTGCCAAGTCTCCGGCTTTTTGGATACCAGTATTATAATACAGAAAATAATGTTTTACTTAATTGGAAAATTTAGAAGATTTAAAACTAGTAGTTGGGGGCCACCGTAATACTTACCCATCATGAATATGTATATGAATATAAAACATGTGAAAACTAGTTATACAATGCATTGCAATTCATAAACAAAATTTAAATATTGTTAATATACATAGTAATGTTCTATTAAAGAACTGCTGATTACCGATTTCGACAAATTATATAAAACGCCAAACTACTCAATTGTACCGAAATCAAACTTACCGAACTGCGTAAAAGAAACATCCTTATAACTCCAAAAAAAATAACTCTATTAACTAACAATTAACTGCATCGGATTAAGCGTCTCATTTTCAATTAAAATATACCTTTGAATTGAAATTTGAATGAAATACAGGGTCATGAAAAATCCGAAAATGTGGAAAACAGGATTACAAATATCTCGGCAACTAATAATCCGATCGACTTCGTTCTATATGCAAAATGTGTGTTATTTTGTTGCCTTTTACGTCCATTCCTTAGAACAAAAAAATTCGAAAATTTTTATATACCTTTCATCAGAACGAATTTTTCGAGAGTCCGAAAAAAATAGTTCCGGATAATCGAGGTTGCTGATATTAAATAGGGTTCGTCCCATTCTTACATACTAACTACATACAAAATTTCAAGTCTCTATCTCAATTCGTTCGGGAGATAGAGCGTTTACAGACAGACAGACAGACAGACAGACAGACAGACAGACGGACGGCAAAATTTTTTTTCTAAAAATATGTTTTTCGGAATCTTCACTATCTAAAACGTGTAAATCCGTCAAAATTTTTTTTCGATTTTCAAAACGATTGCAAGACTTACCCTATATAACGTATGATGGGTAAGTAATAACCAAATTTTCTCTAAGATAATACCGGTGTGGAAAAAGCCGGAGACTTGGCAACTCTGCTTTAATAATTTCAATTTTTCAAACTTTCACACTAGTAGCCTTTAACCCTTTCGCGAAGTGCGATTACGAAATTTTTAATGTTTTATCACAGGTTTTTTAAAAAAAGAAAATTGAGGCTTATTTAATCGAGTAAATGCTCCGATTAAATAAGGTAATTTTCACAGTATAATTTTACTGGTGGAGAAAAACAAGGATTCTTAAGCCTTTTTGCGGCACGAAAACGTGTCGCTCGTTCCCAAGAGGTCAATGCTACTATAAACCACTTAACTGATTTATTTTATTTTTGAAAAAATATTCAAATAATGTCTATTTTATTGCGTTTTACCAGAATTTTTAATCTTTCACCATCGGTTTTTCAAAACAGAAATTTTTTGTTAATGGAATCAGAAAAATGCTCAGATTAAATAATGCAAAATTTACTATAAAATTTTACTGGTGAGAATAATAAACAAACATTTGGACCATTTTGCCCGTACATGGTACAGGCAAATCATGATTGGCAAAAAACATGATCCCCGTATGACGTACAGGCAAATTAGAGAAGCGGTTAAAATTAAAATGTAGAATAAACAAAAAGTATTTATTTTTTAAATACCTTTCACTATAACCTTGCGATAAATATAAATCGGACATATTAGGTTAAAATTTATTATATCAAAAGCACATGTATATTTCTCACTATCGTATATTTCTATTATATGCAATAAGAAATTTAATCAAAGCCAGAGGGATAATATTATAAACGGATTTTATGCATCTATTAAAAGATGTAGTTTGATAAGTTCACTTATATTCTTGAATTTATCCAAACGAAAATTTCGGAATTTTACTTGCATATTTATTTAACAATATCTTTTGATACCGATAATATATAAATTGCATTCATACGTTATTGTATTTGTAACAAGCTTACTTAAGGACATTTGACATCTCATTGTACTCGTATATAATAAAATTGTTTAAGGTAAAGAAGAAATAAGTTGTCCATTTCAGAGGTCTCTTGAATGCGTTCTATTGGTCCAAAATTAGATCAAATTTGAACAGCAGATAATTCAAATAATGCGCTTAAAAGTAAATAAACAAATAAAAATAAAAATGCAAGTTTCGCTATTAGGGGGCGCTGTAAAACACCTAAAGCATTTAATTCGCTTTATAAATAATAAATAATAATAAAAGAGTGAAACTGGTCAATAAACATACACAATCCCCCATAAGATTTTTCGTACAATAGAATGCGGCACATTCAAAACCAGGGTTGAATTCTGACACTTTTCTCCGTGTGGGATTTATGCGACTCCGGGGGGGGGGGGGGAGGAGAGAGTGAGATGTTCCAGGAGGGGGTGGAAATTGTACTTTTTGATTATTGAAAACACAAAATCTCAAAACTTCTGGGATGGGACATCTCATTCCTCCGGAGGTGTGTGTCGCTTCCGGGCTACCCTTTGAATTCATACTGTCTAAAACTTGGAAAACAATTGGCACATTTACACTATTAACACCTTCGCGAGGGAGCTTTTTACGAAATTTTTAATCTTTTGTCACCAGTTTTTAAAAACAGAAAAATGTGCCTTATTAACCATCTGGATCCCAGATATTTTGTGATATTTAAATTCGTATATCTTTATTCCCACAAGAAAATTAAGACAGCATAACCTGCTTTAATTAAGGACAGAGCATTCCGTATTCAAATAAAACGAAATTTGCCAGTGTAAAATCAGATTTTATGAACTACATAATTTCTAGAATGTGTTCGATCATGGGAATTAAAGGGTTAAATCGAGAAAATGCCCCGATTAACCTTTTCCGGCGCACTACTCTTTAAAGTTGGAATTTAAAGAAGAAAAAAATTAGGCAATCTATTTAGGCCCAGAGGAGTACACATGTATTGTTTTGTAAATATTGCACTAACCATTTTAATTATACAGCTGTTGCCGAATTGGTAACCTCCCATAAGTAAAGCATTGAAAAGCGCAGTGAGAAGAGCATTGCTGTGAAGCGCGTATTACAGTAAAACATTTTATCTATTATTTAAAAACAGTAGACTTTGATCTCTGTGGTGCTGCCATCTAGAACTCATAAGAAAGATTTAAAGTAGCCATTAGAGTAGTTTTTGAAAATTCACTCAGAGTTTTTGTGTCTCTAAACAGGGGGAACCTTAGGTGTTGGCCACCTGGCAACACTGCGCGTTAAGGGGTTAAAGGCAAATTTTACAGTAAAGTTTTTGTGGTGGGAATAAACAAGTCTCTTTAACCCTTTCCGGCACGGGCAAAATCGGTACTGAAATGAGAAATTATTGACTGACGCCGGAATTCACAAACGAATTTTTTAAATATTTTGAGTTCCTTAATTTAAGCATTTATTTTAAAAGCAAATTTTTACTAAAATATTACTGGTGCCGTTTGCAAGTTTGAAATTAAAATTAGGTTCCCAGACCGGGCACAGTGTGCCGGAAAGGATTAAGCCTTTTTGCGTCACGTATACGTGTCGCTCGTCCCTAAGGAATTAAGCAGATTGCTAGAAATAAGTTTCCCGCTTCAGAGGACATAATGCATTTCGGCAATGTCTTCACATTGTAATGTGAGTGTACTAGTTGTTTTCCGGGTACTGAATATGCCATATTCGACTGTACGAATAAACTTACGGCTGGTTTTTCATATTTATTGACCAGTTTCACTTTTTAATATTATTTATAAAGCGAATTAAATGTTTTATTTGTATTACAGTGTCCCCTAGCATCGAAATTTGTATTTAAAATTTTTGTATTCAAAAAAATGTCAAGAGCATTACTTGAATTATCTGTATTTCTAATTTTATTTCAATTAGACCAATAGAACACGTTTTAGAACTCTCTGAAGTGGTAACTTATTTCGTGATCACCCTATTCTTTTGAAAAAAAGAGAGCAATAAAAGAAAATAAAGATAATATGATCAAATGCTTTTTAACCCTTTCCGGCCGGACAAATTCTGTTAGTAAAATGAGAAATTATCGATTGACACCGGAATTTAACAAGTTGGAAGTTGCACGTGAAGCGTAGCAAATTAGGTGCGTTCGTACGATAACGAAGTTTTAAAAATATTACTTTCATATATCAATTTCATAAAATTGTAAATAGTGAATTACAATTAAAACGCTCATCAAACAATATTCTCCCTATACCATTATGTAATGGAATACTTTTGTGTGGCCTTGTAAATCAATAACAAATGTTCTTTGCAAAACAAATTATGTATGATGTATATTATAATATGTACTTTATAGTTGCATATAAATTTTGTTAAGTTCGCATGAGTGTAACACGATTAAAATGCATTTGAAACATTTTTTCCCATTGACCGTAATGTAACGGAATACTTTTGATTGTCCCTGTAATTGATCTTTTCATCCGATTTTCATAAAATTTGAAATAACTCGACAAAATTATGTAATAATTATGTATTTTAAATTTCAAACGTATAGAATATATTTGAAACTTTTTCCTAATTGACCATAATGTAATTGAATACTTTTGATTGCCCCTGTAATTGATCTATGCACACGATTATCAAAATATTTGAAATAACTCGACAGAATTATGTAATAATTGCGTATTTTAAATTTCAAACGATTAAAATGCATTTGAAACTTTTTTCCCCATTGACCGTAATGTAATGGAATACTTTTGATTGCCCCTGTAATTGATCTATGCATCCGAGTTTCATAAAATTTGAAATGACTCGACAAAATTATGTAATAGTTATGTATTTTAAATTTCAAGCGATTCGGTTGGGTGGTTTTTGTGTTGTTATATGCGGACGGACAGACGGACGGACTGAACGACCACTATAGGTGCTACGTATTATATAATTACGAACGCACCTAAAAACGAGTTTTTAGGAAATCAAGAACTCCTTAATTTCAGCTTTTACTTTAAAAGCACGATATTATTAAAATATTATTGGTGCCAATTGCAAGTTTGGAATTAAAATTAGGTGTATCCAGACCGGACATACTGCGCCGGAAACGGTTGATACTTTTTAAACAAAATTTAACATATGTAACAATAAAATTTCATGCATGCCAATTCATTATTTGTTTAAAATAAATGCACGATAAAACTATTTACTGAAATGCAAGTAAGCTTCTTTTCATAGTAATCTGGAGATTTTTGAAATAACTTCTTTATTAACTTTAAAAACACCAAATTTATAATACGCCTTATCTGGCTTACACCGACAGATTTACATTCAATTAAGAACTCAGTTGCAATTTACACAAATCTAATTACATCAGTTAAGCTTATGATAAAAATGATAAAAATTCAATTTTTGAAACGTGGCGTAATTCATTTTTAATGGGTTTTTCTTTTATGGTGGAGTTTTTTCTCTTTTGCTTTCAATAATTTATTTAATAAATTGGAAGAAAAGTGCATAAAGTAAAAAAATAACACGGCAAAAATTTGAAAAAGAAAATAATAAGGCAAAATCTGAAAATGAGAGATAAATTATTTTCCTTTTTCAGATGCGTTTGTAATTATGTAAATACGTAGTACCTGTAGTCAGCCCGTCCGTCTGTCCGCATATAACAACGCAAAAACTACCCAACCGAATCGTTTGAAAATTAAAATGTATAATTGTTGTATAATTTTGTCGATCCATTTCAAATTTTGTAAAAATCGGATGTATAGTTCAGTTACAATCGAAAATATTCCGTTCCATTACGGTCAATGGGAAAAAATAGTTCAAGTACATTTTAATGATGTTACACTCTTTCGAACATAATAAAATTCATATGCATCTATGAAATTTGTACGAAAATACACATTTTGTGCAATCTGTGAAATTTGTACTAAAATACACATTCTGTGCAATCTGTGAAATTTGTACTAAAATATACATTCTGTGCAATCTGTGAAATTTGTACTAAAATATACATTCTGTGCAATCTGTGGTGCAAAGAATATTTATCATTAATTTACAGAGTTTCACAAAACTATTCCATTACATAATGGCAAAGGAGGAAACGTTGTTTATGATGCCTTTTAATTATATCAAACTTTTTCACATTTTATGAAATTATTATACGTTGCTGTGGTTTACTACAACCTAATTCCTGTATAATAGAAAGTACATAGCATTTACAAGGACACACAAAAGATTTTGGATACTGTACTGCTTCCAGAGTACAGTATCTCTATTTTAAAAACTTCGCTGCAATTCTTCACCTTATTTGCTACGTTTGACGTGCAATTTCTGTCTTGTTTTCAAAGCAGCATGCTTTTTAAAAATTAAACTTTTAAAGTTTTTTTTTTTTTGCCTTAATTGCAGAAAGAAACTGCAATACAATTTCATTACATTCTTATTTATTACAATTCTTCCGCCTGAAATAATTACGAAAAATTTCAAACTATTACTAATTTCTATCTCGGGATAGTAAAAGTTAATTATAATTAGTAATGGAATCTGAAAGGGATTAGAAGAATAAGAATGAATACGGTATATCACTAATATAAAGGAATGAAAATAACATTGAATTCGAGAATGCTGCATATTACGTCATTTTATTGTGTGCTAGTTATATTATTTTAAAAATATGTTAGGAATTTTAATGAGTTCAATTACTCAAACTGCCTGAATAATAGTAATGAATGTTGTCATTGGAAATGTTTATTAAGGAAGGATTAGAAGTGATGTAAATACACTTGACTCAGACTTTAGTAATTTCCGGCGTATAATCCGCGGATCAAACAATTCTGTTTTGCACAGAAATTTTATTTAGTTACTGAAGTCAAATATTTACCGCGATCTAACCAAATTACATTTTATTTTAAAAATTTTCTGGGTCCAAAAATAACTTTGATCCGCGGATTATACGCCGGAGATTACAGTAAATATGAAATTGTCCATTAACATCACTTAAAAATTTAACCCTTATCGTGTTACTTTCCACAAGAAATTGATATCAACAATTCTTTATTCGAATTTTATTCGAATCCGGCATCACTTTCTTTCTTTTTTTTTATACACATTTAATTGCATTTTGACAAGAGGTGTAAGAAAAAATGTCGTACAAAATTTTCTTTTGAAATATAGTGAAGCGAAAAGAATATACAAATAAAATCATGTATAACAGGGATCGTACGAGTACTATTATTTTCCAGGTGTAATAACAATATATATTTTTTTCTGTTATATATAAAAAAAAAATTATCAAGTGCGCGAAATTTCACCTTATTTAAAGAGGGTATTTCTATAAGTATATACTGGTAACTATAAATTCCCTTAGCTTGAAATTCTATTATCCGTACGAAGCATGTATAAAATGCCCGCGTCCCCTTAAATTATAGCCCCCGTAACTTCTTAAAAAATGTCTACTACTTTTAAAAAATGTTTAATATTCACCAGTTTTTTTTTTTAATTTTTTTTAAAAATTAAAATAGAGTGACTGGCTTTTCTATCGCCGTACCTTTTTTCTGCCATTAAATAAGATGAATATTTCTGTTTCAAAATGGTTTTGGCAATCAAACAATTTGAATTTTTTTAAATGTACCTTACACTTACTGGGCGAGGTAATTAAGAGATTAAACAAATTAAAAAAACAAGAGATAGGGAATAGAAACAATATATTTTATAATGGTATACATTCACAAAAGTATTAAATAAATAAACACAAGAAACGAAACAGAATAACATAAGAAATATAGATGAAAATGGATGAATACAATATCAAAACTACTTGAAAATATTTCCAAAAATCAGTGGCAATCAAAGGAAATTTTGGTTTTTATAAATTCTGCATTCAATCTCGGAAATACAAGGTGCCCATAAAAGGCTGTTCCGTTTCAGTTGGTATAATATAACCGTTTAATTTAGATTATTTACAAAAAAAAAAAAAAAAAAAAAAAAAAAAAAAAAATCATGCAAACCAAATTGAAGGTAAACTTATCTGGGTTTTTCTTAGAAATGTTTAAAAGGTGCATCTCCAGTTACATGGCACACATTCAACCTAAAGTCCAATTCATCCCACTCTTCTATTAATAAGTCCAGAGTCGCGGAAGCAATGGCCTCTTCTATTCTGTGTCTTAACTCGGAAAAATAATTAGATTGCGGCAGGACATAGACACGATCTTTTTTAAATCCCTAAACGAAAAAAATCGCTTGCCTCTGCCGGCTTTTCAATCTTCAACCTAGCAATAATGCTTTACGCTAAGAAGTCGCCATTTTGAATTGATGAGGCTTTGCCAGACAGTCAATAACAAAGCAGTACTCGCGCATGCGCTTACCGAATATGTTTGAGTTACTGTTTATTGGTGACTTTAAACTAACGCTTTACAATGCTTACAGTTAATAATAAATTAAAATTAAAACTATTAATTAGCAAATACTATAATTATGATTATAAAATATTATAATTATATTTAATTGTATTAAAAATAATACTATTAAAATTTGTAAAATTATAACATTCTGTATTATATTTTCACAAATGAAGAAACACAGGGCTCTCACTTGGTCCGCTTTTTGTACACCCCTTTTATTTTAAGAAAAAAATTAGTTATAAATTTCGTAGAATTGTTCTAGGACGAACGTTTTTCTTGAAATTGTTGCAAAAACCTACCACGAATTTCTTTCAAAAAATTACTGGTTTTCAAAAAACGGACCAGTGGGAGCCCAGAAAATATGTTCTATTTTTACAGTGTAATTTCCGCAATACTTCGGATGCAAAACGAAAATTTTGCATGAATTGATATCTTTAGATTCTATTAATCAGTTTTTATTTTGAATTTTTTATAGTATTTTATTGTTACTTTATCTTATTGCAACCGCTTAAGAAAATAATACACGCTTCATCTATCATGAAACAGATCTCATTTTTCTGCAGCTGAGAATTTTTCATGCAGAATGTTTCAAAGTTTCTTTTCGGCAGCGTGGGAATAGATAATAAATAAAATGTTGTATCTACACTTTAAAAAAACTTAATATTCATTTTAATTAGTTTATTTATAGTTATATAAAAGGAATATCTTGATGTCTTTGCTACAGTTCTTTACTTTCATGTGTTACTACTTAAAAAATCCCCATTTTTTCTATCGAATCAAATGGCATAAGATTATCGATTTGGACTGTTTGATTCAAGATTATTTTATTTTTAACACCTTAACTGACTTACCCGTACGCCGTTCGGGCAAAACGAATTCGCTTAATTCATCATTTAATGCTTTTTGTCACAACAATTTAAAAAAAAGTTATTTCATACTATTTAACCCTTTCCGGCACACTGTGCCCGGTCTGGGATACCTAATTTTAAATCTAAACTAGGAAACGGCACCAGGAATATTTTAGTAGGACTTTGTCTTTACAATAAACGCTTAAATAAAGGAATTCAAAATATTTAAAAAATTCGTTTTTGAATCCCGGTGTCAGTCGATAATTTCTCATTTTAGTACAGATTTTGCCCGTGCTGGAAAGGGTTAAAAGCGGGAATGTTTAGATTAAATGTTACGAATATTTTATTGTGCTGGGAATCCGTTACTTTCAATTTATTGAACGGAAAAGAAAGTGCCAGTTAAGGGGTTAATTTATAAATACGCAACATTGTATTTTTAAAATATTAAAAAATATTCTTTTCGCAATCAATATGCTTCCAGATTTAAGGAATAGAACAAATTCTTAGAAAGTCTTAGAAACCTTAGAATGTGAAAACTTAGAATACTAGAAAGAAACCTGCTGGTGATTAAACAACATATTGAAATAAAGGAGGTATGAAAAGTATTGAGGACCAAACCTCAACATGTTTATAGCTTTTTTCGTTATGTAGAATGTCCAGTTTCGTCGTTGTCCAATAGCTAATTCTAAAACCGCTAAGCTTTACATATATTCAAATGTAACTGTGGCGAACGTAAAAAACAGGATTCGTATGTTTCAGGGAATTTTCCAGGAGAAATATTAGTATTTTTTTTCTACAAAGATAAACCTAGGTTAACCCTTTGAGGGGCAAGCAATTGCAATCGTGTAATTCAGAACTCCCACCGGAAATTTGTAAAAAAGTTACATCAAAAAGAGGATAAGCAATTTCACGACTGTTTTCCACCAAAGTTAGTAAAGTGAAATTTAATGACATTTTTCTGGTGTAAATCTTCATCAGTCGTAGGTGGTATATAATATATACCACCGCCCCTCAAGGGGTTAAACGCGCGAAATTCCGCCTTATTTAACCCTTTCCGGCGCGGAGTAAATTTGTTTGAAATATTTAATTTACACCAGAATTAATATGGAGTTAACAGGCAAATTAGTTGGATAATAGAAAATTGCCTTTTATCAGATATATTACATATTAAAAAAGTAATTAAATATTTTGGTGCCAGTAAAATTAAAATGAGGTGTCCTTTGTTAGGGACACCGCGCTGGGAAGCTTTAATAAGAAGTTTTCTATAAAAAATATAATATTACCGAAGAATTTCCTGGTTAAAAATTTTTGGAGGCGTACGAGCATTGTAATAAAAAGTTGGAATTGTACGCCAAGCGTAGCAAATAAGGTACGTTCGTACGATAACGAAGTTTTACAAATATCACTTTCATATATCAATCTCATAAAATTGTAAATAGTTAATTACAATTAAAATGTGCACCAAACAATGTTCACCCTATACCATTATGTAATAGAATACTTTTATGCGGTCTTGTAAATAAATAGCAAATGTTCTTTGCACCACAGATTTTGCAAAATGTATATTATAATATGAAGTATTTATAATGAATACTTTATAGATGCATATCAATTTTATTATGTTCGAATGAGTATAACACCATTAAAATGCATTTGAAACATTTCCCCCCATTGACCGTAATGTAACGGAATACTTTTGATTGTCCCTGAAATTGAACTATGCATCCGATTTTGATAAAATTTGTAAAATCTCGATAAAATTATGTAATAATTATGTATTTTAAATTTTAAACGGTTAAAATGCATTTGAAACTTTTCCCCCCATTGATCGTAATGAAATGGAATACTTTTAATTGTCCCTGTAATTGATCTATGTATCCGATTTTCATAAAATTTGAAATGACTCGACAGACGCTCAGACGGACGGACTGAATGACATCTATAGGTGCTACGTATATACATAGTTACGAACGCACCTAAAAAAAGGCGTATCCATTGACCCATTAAATGAAAACCGCAGAAAATAATCAGCTGATTTTAACTCTTTAACTGACAAAGAATTTTCATTGTTAAGATGTTGAAATAAATGAGTGACACCGGTAATTGCGGGCAAATATATTTGTAAATAATAAAAGTGATTTTTCACAAATATAATAAAATTGATTTTTTTAAATTAAAATTCCGGTGTCATTGTTGCATATCGGATTTAAAATGTTGCGGTTTTCTAGAGAAACTAATAACCGTTAAAGGGTTAACACAAAGCCGACCAAGTTTCTCAGTGCAATCTTTGTTTGCATTTATATCCTACACAGATAGAGGATTTGAGTGGCCAAAGCGCCACGCCACTAATCGCCTTCTAGCATAAGATTTTGGTGGTTCGAATCTCACTGGCTCCATTGCACGCACTCTTTGTGTGGAGCTCCCGGCTGCCTATATCTTGTGTTGTAAAATTTCCTTGTGCTATCTCGTACCTGTAATAATGACGATGATTTATAAGCAGGCTTTCATGTCGAGCACACAAATCAGATGTATGTTGTTCAATAAATAAATAGAGGATTTGTGAGAGCCATGTTTAAATTTTTGTGTAATGATGCGCTATAAATCAAAACTTTTGTCAAAGTTGTAGCGCCCACAACTGATTGACTCCACATATTATACAGAAATGAATGTTAATTTTTATTACGGCATCCATGCTTATTAGTTGAGCAACTTTTACATCCAGGCACTTGTAAGTGACTTGCGATAACGTCAAGCAGCCATTGAAAAAAAAAATAATAAAAATTAACTATAATTTTTTTTTATTTTTTATTTATTTTTTTTTTTTTGTAAAAATTACAAAATTTACACTTTTATACAATTTCTAGTTTCTGGTAAGTTATATTTAGGAAAATATCCTCCATACTCTAACAAATGAAACAGTAAAAAATCTATTTTTGTACCACCTGAGCTATGACTCGAGGTATAATTTTCCCAACAGAGTAAAAAAAAACTCTACATCGGGATTCGAACCAAGGCCTTGGCTTAAGTTGCCAATGGTCGCAAGTCTGAGCTCTGAAGAAGAGAAAAATGTCTTCCATTTTTGTAAATTCGTCTTGCTCAATCTCTTCACAAGATTTCAGTAGGATTTAGATTAAGAAATGAATGATCATTTTGTAATTTTTTTTCTTGTATCAGAATTTCGCCCTATGACTTAAATGGATATATGCATTATCATGCTAACAAATCCACTTTCAGCCTGTCAGGAACGTTACAACAGGTGAAAGATAGTCAAAAAGAGTTTTAGATATACAATGAACTTTTTTTTAAAAAGAAATGCGAGTTATTCCACACTGCAGTCTTACATTAAATTGTATTAAACTTTTATGGTAAACTTTTTCTTACTGCAATTGCTTAACTATATACATGCTTATCCCATTAGTGCCTAGCGTCCCATTTTTGGGACAGTTTTAAAAAATTCAAGTAAACGCATTTCACACCAGTAAAAATGTAATATAAATACATAATTCCTTTCTCGAGACAATGTCCTCGATAAATTAATATAAAATTATTCTTGCTTTGAAAGTGGTGGGAAAATGCAAAATTTGAAATTTGACGAAGTAGATAATTCAGGCAATAATGGGTTAAAGATAGAAAACTAACGATTATAAATGCACAGAGTAAGAAAAGGGGAGCAAACAGCTTTTGCGCGCAGATACATGCTTCGTTTATCATGAAACATACCTTAATATTTTTGCAACTAAAAATTTCCTCATGCAGAATGTTTTAAAGTTTCCGTTTGGCAACCCTGGGAATAGATAACAGTATATTGTATGTATACTTTTAAATTTTTTCTAAGACTCAAATTCATGTTAATTAGTTTTTTTATAGTTACATAAAGGGAACATCTTAATGACTTTGGCACAGTTCTTTACTTTTCATGTTTTATCTCTTAAAAAACAACGCGATTTTTTCGAACGAATCAAATGGAATAAGATTAACGATTTGGACTATTTGATTCTAGATTATTTTATTTTTAATTTATAAATATAAAACAGTGTATTTTTAAAATAAAAAATAATCTTTGCGGAATCAGTTTGCTTCCAGAAGCAAGAAGTAGAACAAATTGTTAGAAAGTTTTAAAAACATTAAAATTTGAAATCTTAGAGTATTAGAAAGAAACCTGCAACAATTTAAATATTTTTTCCCTTGTACCAGAATTTTTCTTACGACTTGAGTGAATATACGTATTATCTTTCGAATAAATCCGCTTTCTCCCTGTCAGCAGTGTTACAACAAATGAATGATAGTCATAAATAGTTTAAAATGTACCGTGAACTTTTCTTTTTGAAAGAAGTGCAAGTGACTCCAGCTCGCAACGTGGGATATTAAGAGCCCACAATAGTCACAGAAAAAGTACACAAAAAGACCCGGATGACCATGTAAAGTCTATAGGAGCGTTCTTTTCTAATATCTCGCTCAAATTTTAATATTTTTGCATGATTTTTTTGCACAAGATAGCTGAGGGCAATCCACAACCGGGCTAGTTTTTACTTTTTCGATTTTGGTTATATATTTTTTATATTACGATAGTTTCAGTTTCAGAACCGGTTTAAACCGGTTTCGAAAGTTAAAGTAATTTTTTAAAGAAAATCTGAAACAAAAATTGAAAAAGTACAAACTAGCCCGGTTGTGGATTGCCCTCAGCTATCTTGTGCAAAAAAATCATGCAAAAAAATTAAAATTTGAGCGAGATATTAGAAAAGAACGCTCCCATAGACTTTACATGGTCATCCGGGTCTTTTTGAGTAATTTTTCTGTGACTATTGTGGGCTCTTAATGGTGCATCGTTAAAAGCACAGAGTACGGACAGAGCCTCAACTCGGCTTGAAAAGAACGCCCTCAGTGGATCACTTAAAAACTAAACCATCGCGTTGGCGATTTTTATCCTCGTGATTTCTGTTTAACTGTAACTCTATTCTGGCTTGGCACTTCTTGCTGAATGCTGATTTGATTATCTTTGCACACGTGCTTATTCTATTTGATCTTAGATTTCCGCGCTTATATTGATTCGTAATTATTACTGTTATTGTTCTTGAATTTTCAAGTTTAAATTATTAGGTCGTGATGTTACGAAGAGACACATGTATTGTTTGCAAGACGAATACGTCAAAGTTATTTCACATTAAAATAATTTTTTCATAAATTTCAAAACAATAAGCAGCAAGCCGTCGCTGTATTTTTTTTTCTTTTTTCCCTTATCATTTGTCGCCAAGGAAGCGATGTTTCGCCGAATTAGCAACCTCTCTTATGTTATGATCGTAGTTTCAGAGTCATCCGCTCGTATCGCTACTGTCTATGCGAAATCCCATGTTAAATAAGTTGCCATTACTGTGTATGAAAGTTGATTCTCTGTTCCGTACTCTGTGGTTAAAAGTAAAGAAAGATTTTCTTATGATTCTTATGATGTATCCACATCGTTACTTACGTATCAGTAATAATTATGTGTAACATTTCTGTTTAAACCTTCTATCGACAAATGAAAATAGCGTTTATTGGTGTATATTGTGGTGTAAAAATCTAGTCACCAGTGAGCAGGCTCTCGCCACAAAATTTTATTAGTTTTCTTCGTTTAAATTTTATTTGCATTTGTTCAAAATAATAGTGTGAAAAAAAAACATTTGTTTTATTACAGTGCAGCGTAATCAATCCACTACTTCTATAATATTTAGATTTCTTGATTGCTATCAGTTTTTTGAAGTAGTAAATATTGTTTTTTTTTAAATTTAAATTAAGTAACTGCTTCCCTGATTTTCCCGTACGGTATACGGGCAATGTTTGTTTGCCAATTATGAGTTGCCCGTATCACGTACAGGCATCCATACTCAAATCATGATTTATTACTCTCACCAGTAAATTTTTATTGTAAATTTTGCATTATTTAATCCAAGCATTTTTCTGATTGTATTAGGCAAAAATTTCTGCTTTGAAAAACCGATGACAAAAAATAAATAAGTAAAATAAAATAAAATTTCTGTAAAAGACATGAAAAAACAGGCATTATTTGAAAGTTTTTTTTCAGAAATATCAATCACTTAATCGGTTAAGTATAAAAGGAAAAAATTATACCATTTGGAAAATAATAGTGACAATCAAGAAATCGTGTGAAAACAGTAGTGCACAGATAACACTGTAACAGTATAATATACAATGCCCAATCACAAAATTTTACTTTTTATATTCATCAGTAGTCTTGAAATTATAAATTCTAATAAGCTTATTTACCATCTACCTTTGCAGCAGTCGAAAAATTCATTACGAACAAAGAATTTTAAGGAAAACTAAACCATGATTACCAATTGATAAGCAAATCGAAATATTAATTACATTGCAACTATGTTCGAAAAGTGTTAACAAATTGTTTCGTACTAAAGAATGCAAATACATTCCTAATATATTAACGAAGTATTATTAGAGGAAAGTTTCTCTTACAAGGCATCATTTATCATCCTGAAATTTTCCATTCAGCGACCAAATAATTAATTAGGAAAAAAAACATGACACATATTTGCCTCTCATTGTGCGCTTTTCAACACGACTGGATATGTGCCAGCGATAAGACCGGGCTAATACATTGTAAATATGTTGTTCTAATTAACGCGATATTAATTCAACTGATACAAATTGCATATTTTTTAGAGGAAAATATGCAAAATGCACATATTAGATGATTGAAAATGAATGTTTTTTTTTTTATTGAGATAATATATTTTTAATTTCGTTGTATTAACAATGAATTACAGTTTTCCTTTTAATTATTACTATACCAAGCAATATTTCCCCCATTGTAACATGAAAAGTATTATCTATAATGTCATATTTGTTTAAGTTTTGGTGTTTTAATAAGAAATAAAAATAAATCTCAAGGACGTGGTTATGCCTTTTTAATTCCGTTGCATTAAAAGTACATTATCATTTTTTAAATTAATTCTTTGCAAGGGCTTATTTTATTTTTTATTATAGTATGGAAAGAATCATAAATAATATCGCGTTTATTTTGAGTTTTTTAAATTAATTACAAGAAAAAAAAAATAAAAATAACATATGAAGGATGTAAATGACTACAATGAAAGAGAAAAGAAAGAATAAAATAAATTGTACTTACAAATTATCCGCTCCAGAGCGTACCATGCTAAATATTTAAAGAATGGATTTAATTTATCTTAACCCCATCGCGACGTGAGTCTTTCACGAAAGTTTTAATGTTTTGTCACCAGTTTTTAAAAACAGAAATTTGTGCCTTATTGAATTTAAAAAGAATGCTCTAATTAAATAAAACAAATTTTACAGTAAAATTTTATTGGTGGGGATAAACAAGGATTCTTAAGCATTTTTGCGGCACGTATACGTGTCCCTCGTCCCCAAGGGGTTAATAATTAGTTACAAGACGTGTAAAAACTTAAAGGTGAGCAAGAAAATGAAAAAAAAAATATTGATAGATTTAAAATGAGATAATTGAAATGGAAATTCAGTGTTGATCATAAAGTTTAAATGCTAATATACAGTGCGTGTAAAAACTATAAGTACAAAAAAAAAAAAAAAAAAAAAATTTATTGTTTTGATAAATTTCTAAACAAATGAAATTTTTTTCCATTATAATATGTATTATCAAGATGAAAAACTAACAAAAAAGTCATCAAAATTCAACTAGGTTATTTTATCAGCAAAATAAAGTAATTCTACAAAAGACACTATTTGTGGTTGTGCAAGATTTATAAGAACAATAAAATAAATTCAATAATGTAATCGAAGAAACAAATATTTAATGTATTATGTGCACACCTATGAGTTTAATGATTGCAATTGTTTCATCATTCCTCGACATCAACAATATTTGCACAATTCGGGGCTGGTTTTGTACTCTTCACCTTCCATCGTAGATCTAAGTTCTGATGCTGAGGAAAAAATTCCTTCAATTTTTTATAAACCCGTCTTGCTTGATCTCCCTACAAGTTATCGATAAGGTTTAGATCAGGACTTTTTAGCTGCTATAGCCAAACTTTAATATTTCTCTTATGGAACTAAAGTTTTGTCTCACGACTTGTGTGAGTAGGCGCATTATCTAGCTGTTATATCCGTTTGTTCCTGCTAGAAGTTTTGCAACAAATGAAAGATGGTCAGAAAGAGCTTGTATCTATGTCTTTGAATTAAATTTTCCTTTATGATATGCAAGTGACTCCACAACACTGAAAGAAAAGCAGCCCCGTGTCTAATGAATCCTCAACCAACAGAGAAGTTTTGAGAAGACATTTTTCTTTTTTTTTAAATATCACAATACTATTTCAGGCCATCAGAACCATTTAATTTTCACCTATTTTCATCGGAAAAAATAACTTGCAGTGTTTTGCAGAGATTTTATTAAAACATCAGTTAGGTGGTGGATTCATGGCAACATGGGGATGCTTTTTATTCAAAGACGTCATGTCACTTGTATATCTTTCAGGAAAATTTAATTCAAAAACATATATACAAACTTTTTCGGATCATCTTTTATTTGTTGCAGCACTTCAGGTAGGAAGAAAACCCGGATGTAACGGCGAGGTAATGCGCCTCTTCACAAAAGCTGTGAGAAAAATCTTTATTTCCCTCAGAAAAATATTGAAGTTTTGCGATGGCTGCTCAGAAATCCTGATTTAGATTCTGAAAATAACTTATGGGGAGATTTAATAAGACGAATTTATAAAAATGGAAGACATTTTAAATGAAATCTTGGACTTACGCTGTAAACATTATAAGTTAAAAGCAAAAATTATTACTTATCAGCGTAAAAAACAATTTATTAAAGATTAAAAATTCCTAACGTTTCGAACTCAATCTAATGAGTCATCTTCAGAGGTATATTTTTAAAGGAGAAATAATTTACATTAAAAACAGAATGGCATACTATAAATTGACAAAATTATACAAAATTAACATTAAAGGCCAAGATTCAAAAATAAAAACATGTACCAGTTGCCATCACTCAGTAGACAATACAACAATGACAAAAACATGGAGGAAACTTATAAAAGTATTTCTTTTAAAACATTAAACCAGATATTAGGTATTTGAAAGAACATATTGTCAGGAAGACATTTATTGGAAGACATTTTTCCTCAGCGTCAGAACTCAAATCTATGATTGAAAATGAATAGCCTAAAAATAATCTCTAACAGTACCAAAAATTAATAATGTCGAGGAATGGTGGATTATTTGCAATCATTAAAGTTAGAGGTTGGGTGCATAATATATTAAATATTGGTTTCTTCGGTTACTATATTGAATTTATTTTAATGTTCTTATAGTTTTTACACGGGTAAAAATTGTATTTTTTTGTACAATTACTTTATTTTCGTATAAAATACTCACAGTTGAATTTTGTTGACTTTTTTATTAGCTTTTTAGCTTGGTCATAGCTGCCAACTTTTACGCATTTTTTCTAACACAAAAATTTTACAGTAAATACTATCATATTAAATCGTCGATATCGTTAGAAATCATAGGATCAAACAAATGGAAAATTTTTGTTCACTTTTAGTGGTAGCAAAAATGACTTAAAGTTGGCAGCTATGGCTTGGTGATACATATTATAAGAAAAAAAGTTTTATTTGTTTTAAAATTTTTAAAAATAATTGATATTTTTTGCTGTCCTTATAGTTTTTACACGCACTGTAAAAGTCAAAATAATGTATTTAAATTTTTTACGGCAAAAAGATAATATAAATACCCAAGGGTGTAAAAATTTAGGCATTAGCAGGAAATCTCTCACCACTAATTTTTAATATTTTTTATGTCTAACATTTCGTCTAAATTCTTTGTACGAATGCAAATAAAATTAAAAGGAAGAAAACAGGTAAAATTTAATTGTGAGAGCTTGCCCACTGGCGCTTAGTATTTTACACCCCTGTATATACCAATGAATGATATTTTCATTTATGCAAATAATTTTTAAACAGAAATGTGAGACTGATTCATCTTTGGAGATGTTTTATAATAGTTTTAAACTAGTTTTAGGGGCTCCTCGTAATGTTTGACTAAGGACTGAGGAGGATAAGAAAACTTTCTTTTCGTTTAACGACGCACTGCTAATGCAAGTTACCCCACGCTGCGATGTGAAATCATTTGCATTTCTATTAAAAAAAATCACTGTATATCTCAAACTCTTTTTGACTATCTTTCATTTGTTGTAACGCTCCTGAAAAGGAGAAAGTGGATTTATTAAAACGATATCATAGCTTCCAACATCTTCCGCTTCTTTGGCGCGGAAGAATTTTATAGAAAATTTTATCATTACGAATCGCAATAATCTGCCGATTAAATAAGACGAAAATTTCTGTTAATTTTTTTTCCGGGCCAAAAAATCAGAAGCGTTGGCAGCTATGATAATACGTGTATCCATTTAAATCGTAAGACAAATTTTGGTACAAGAATACATATATATATATAGATATAAATTGTTGCAGCTTTCTTTCTAATACTTTTCAAATTCTAAGGTTTTTAAGACTTTTTAACAATTCGTTCTTATCCTTGCTTCTGGAAACAAATAGACTGTGCAAAGAATTTTTTAATATGTTTTAAAAATACAATGTCTTATATTTATAAATAAAAAATAAAATAATCTAGAATCAAACAGTCCAAATCTTTTATCTTATGCCATTTGATTTCGTTGGAAAAATGGCGTTATTTTTTTTAAAGATAAAAGATGAAAGTAAAGAACTGCACCAAAGTCATTAATATGTTCCCTTTATATAACTATAAATAAATTAATTAACATGAATTTGAATCTTAGAAATTTTTTAAAAGTGTAGATACAATATACTATTTTCTATTCCCTCGGTGCTAAACAGAAACTTTGAAACATTCTGCATCATAAATTTTCAGTTGCAGAAAAAGTGAGATCTGCTTCATGATAGATGAAGCTTGTATATAGTTAAGCGGTTGCAATTAGAAAAAGTATCTGGTCACCATAAAGAATTAGGAAAAAAAAACTGATTAATAGAATCGAAAAATGTCTACGCAAGAGATTCACGCAAAAATTTCGTTCTGCATACGAAGTGTTCCGTAAATTGCACTGTAAAAATAATGGAGTTAACATTAAAATGGTCTATAAATTGCGAATGACGTAACAGAAGAATTTGTCACAAGATGGCACCTGATTTTTTACATCGGATCAACAGTTTCTGTTTACTACCGATGGAAACTTCTCATAACAGGGTAATTCCATGAACACTTGTCGTGTAAGTCACATTTCTAGAAATTGTTAAATTGTTAGGCACCGTTATTTTCGAAAGATTTCCATGGCCTTATTCAATTAACCCCTTGAGGGGCGGTGGTATATATTATATACCACCTACAACTGATGAAGATTTACACCAGAAAAATGTTGTTAAATTTCACTTTCTAACCTTGGTGGAAAACAGTCGTGAAATTGCTTTTCCTCTTTTTGGTGTAACTTTTTTACAAATTTCCGGTGGGAGTTCAGAATTACTCGAACGCAACTGCTTGCCCTTCAAAGGGTTAATGAAATATGTTTGATAAAATAAGTTACATTTTTCCGTTCTAAAATACTGGTATCCAAAATCACTGTATGTGACTTACACGACTTGTGCTCATGGAGATACCCAACAGTAAAATTAAATGGAAAATTTTGTCTATTTAAATGGCCTTATTCTTGAGAAATTATTCTTACAAATATAAAAATTCTGTTTTTTTTAGTGGTTTCAATTTGCCAGGTATTATATTTTTTTCCACTGACACTTGCAGGAGGTTGTCTGGTTGTCACAACATGGCGAAAACGAAGATTCCCAACTATCATCAAAATATACATCCATCGGTAAAAATGAATATCTTTTTCTGCCATTATTTATGACTGAATTTTTTTTATTTTTAATACAGAAATGTCTTAATTCTTGTGCACGAGAGACCGGTATACGGTTTTTTAAAACTTGTCTAAAAACTCCGGTCTTTCTAGTGTTAAAAAACAGAACGCAAAATATCTCGTAACGTTTGCGAAAAATCGATACTACCCAAATAAAGAGATTACAGACAAAAGTAGGAATGTTTTTCTCATCTGCATTAATTCCATCACGCCCATGTTTTGAAGCAAAGAGGCTGCTTCAATTCATCTTAACAACCTGCATCTTCGACGCCCCTGGAGATTCTTTTCACTTCATTTATTCTTCTCAGGATGTGACAGCATTACTGGGGCTCTAGGGAAAATGTTGACAAATTGAAGAACTTAATAAGACTAGAGATGTCTGAATTAAACAAAATTAAGTGTGTCTGAGCTAAATTGCTTTGTGTTAGAAAAACGGTTGTTTGCTAATATTTTCATCTCATCAAAGAAGGATTACTCTGCTAGAATATGATGTTTGAATTTGCTGTATTTTCCCCCAACCTCCCACCTGAAATCTTGTTTTGGGATTTCAAATAAATGTAGTCAGAGTATATTTGTGGTTCAACATATTCTTCTATTAGTGTTGAATTTGAATTATATTATTGAATTAAATTAACATATTTGATTTTTATGAAATGCGTAAATTTAAATTATGACTGAATTATGTGTTTTTAGTTTAAAAAATAATAATAAAACTGCACTGACACAATTTTTTAATTATTTCATCTATGAATTAAATTCAAGTATCTTTTATCCTATTGACGCATATTCTAAAAACTAATTTCATATGTAAACATAACTTCATATATAAACTTAATGACATTCATAACTTTAGTTCAAAATAATGAAAGAATTAACCCCTTCGCGACGGGAACCTTTTAAGAAATTTTTATTGTTTTGTCACCGGTTTTTAAAAACAAAAATTTGTACCTAATTAAATCGAGGAAATGCTTCGATTAAATAAGGATAAATTTACACTAAGATTTTACTGGTGGGAATAAACAAGAATTCTTAAGCCCATTTCTGGCACGTATACGTGCCGATCGTCATCAAGAGGTTAAAGAAAAGTATTGTTTTAATTTGTAAAAAGTTCTTTATTAAGCGGTTCTTTATATGTGGCTTATGTCGTCATAAGCAGTTTTTACATATCAAAAATATACCAGCTTATTTTTTTCAAGTGAGAACAAGCACTTTTGGCACTTTATTTAAGTTAATTACAGAATTTAACTGTACATCTAAACAATTATTCTTGTTAGTAAAATCCATCTCATAACCCTTTCCGGCACACTGTGCCCGGTCTGGGATACCTAATTTTAATTCCAAACTTACAAACGGCACCAGTAATATTTTACTAAAATTTTGCTTTTACAATAAAAGCTTAAATTAAGGTTTTCTAAATATCTAAAAAATTCGTTTCTGAATTCCGGTGTCAGTCGATAATTTCTCATTTTAGTACAGATTTTACCCGTACCGGAAAGGGTTAAAAGCAGGACGAAAATATCTGGTAACGTTTACGAAAAATCGCCACTACCCAAAGAAAGACATTACAGACAAAAGTAATAATGTTTTTCTCATCTGCATTAATTCCATCATTCCCCTGTTTTGAAGCAAAGGGACTGCCTCAATTCATCTTGACAACCTGCATCTTCGAAGCCCCTCGAGATATTTTTCACTTCATTTATCCTTTTCAGCACGTGACAGCATTGTTGGGATTCTAGGAAAGGTGTTGACAAATTGGAGAACTTAAGGGAGACCCGTAAGAAAAAACCCAAAATTTTTATTATTGATTTTAAAATAATGAATTTTTGGTGTACTACTTAAGAATCTTTTTGTAAGGAATAATTAGCAAAAAAATTCAATTTTTATTAAAAAGTAGATTTTTTATGGGGATTTTTATGATTTTTTTTTTGTCGAAAAATACACTTTTTAAAATTACTACTCCTCATTCAATTTTCAATATTTTGGTATTACTAAAATTTCTTAAATAGTGTTATAGTATATAGAAAAGAACTAAGGAGAGATATTTTTAATTTTCTATTTTAATCGGCTAAAAAAAATACGCATGATAAATTTCCTTAAATTCGTTATAACTTTCATGTTTACCAATTTATGTAAAATTTTCAGAAACAGTTAAAAAAAATATCTCTCCTTACTTTTGTTGCAAATTTTTTAGGATTTTAAAAACATAAACACTTTGTTTCTAAATCATTTTACCACTGAGCTTTAGTACTTTGAACTTAGGCAAAATATGGAAAAAGTCATTTTCAGGAAAACACGTTTTAAATGGCTTTAAACTCTATAGTGAGTACAATTAAAAAAACTCATTTTCTACCTGTTCCAAGCGTCCCCGAGTTCTGAAATTTTCCATGGATATTCGCAAATATGTATTTTGTCGTTTTCTGAGATAAATTTTTTTTTTTGAACTTTTGATGATTTTTGGCCGAAAATGGGGTTCGGGTCTCCCTTAATAAGACTAGAGATGTCTGAATTAAACGAAGTTATGTGAGTCTGGCATAAATTGCTTTATGTTAGAAAAACGGTTGTTTGCTAATATTTTCATCCTGTTAAAGAAAGATTACTCAATAAGAATATGATCTTTGAATCGCTGTATTTACTCTCCCTCCTCCCAATCTTGTTTTGGGATTTCAAGCAAATGTAGTCAGAATGTATTGGAGGTACAACACATTCTTTAATTATGATAAATTTGAACCAAACTATTGTATTAGATTAGCATATTCAATTTTTTATGAACTGCATAAATTAAAATTATCACTGAAATTCATCACGTTAAAGAAAGATTACTCAGCAAAAATAGGATGTTTCAATCGCTGTATTTACTCTCCCCCCCCCCCCCACTAAGTCTTGTTTTGGGATTTCAAGCCAATGAGTCAGAATATATTGGAGGTACAACATATTCTTCTATTACTGATGAATTTGAATCTTATTAGGTGCGTTCGTAATTATGTAAACACGTAGCACCTATTGTTGTCGTTCAGTCCGTCCGTCTGTCTGTCCGTCTGTCTGTCCGTCTGTCTGTCTATCCGCATTAACAACGCAAAAACTACCCAACTGAATCGTTTGAAATTTAAAATACGTAATTATTACATAATTTTATCGAGTCATTTCAAATTTTATGAAAGTCGGATGCATAGATCAATTACAGGGACACTCAAAAGGATTCCGTTACATTACGGTCAATGGGGAAAAAAGTTTCAAATGCATTTTAATCGTTTGAAATTTTAAATATATACTTATTACATAATTTTGTCGAGTTATTTCAAATGTTATCAAAATCGGATGCATAGTTCAACTACAGGGACAATCAAAAGTGTTCCGTTACATTACGGTTAATGGGGAAAAATGTTTCAAATGCATTTTAATGGTGTTACACTCATTCGAACGTAATAAAATTGATATGCATCTATAAAGTACATATTATAACATACATTTTGCATAATCTGTGGTGCAAAGAATATTTGTTATTGATTTGCAAGGCCACACAAAAGTATTTCATTGCATAATGGTATAGGGAGAACATTGTTTGGTGCGCATTTTAATTGTAATTATTTACAATTTTATGAGATTGATATATGAAAGTGACATTTTTAAAACTTCGTTATCGTACGAACGCACCTCATTTGCTACGCTTCACGTGCAATTTCCAACTTGTTATTTCATTAGATTAGCATATTTGATCTTTCCTGAAGTGATGCATAAATCTAAATTATCACTGAATTATGTGTTCTTAGATTAGAAAATAAAATAATAATAATATAACTCCTTTGGCCTCAATTTATTAATTACTTCATCTACGAATTAAATTCAAGTATTTTGCTTTCCTATTTCAGGGCTCCCAAATGGTCCGCGAACTGAACATCAGTATTTTTTAACAAAAAATTTCATAATACGTTTGAGCTAGAATCAACTTCCAAACGCGGTTTCTTGACAATTTGCAAGAAAAATCTAAAAAGAAAATTTCTCTAAAAAAATTCTGATGTTCAGTTCGCGGACCATTTGGGAGCCCTGCTATTTACTCATATTTTAAAAACTAATTTCGTATGTATACATATAATAAAACCTAACGATATTCATAACTTTAGTCCAAAATAATTGAAGAATTAAAGAAAAGTATTGTTTTAATTCGTAAAACGATCTTCATAGGCGGTTCTTTATATGTGGCTTATGTCATCATACGGAGTTTCTACATATTAAAAATGTACCAGCTTATCTTTTTCAAGTGCGAACATCTACAATTGTTACTTTATTTAGCCCTTTTCGGAACGCCGTTTGCAATCTGGAAATAGTTAATTTTTATGCATAGAGTACTAAATGACACTCGTGATATTTTATTACAATTTCGATTTCATATTACACGTAAAAAAGAATACCCCCCCTCCCCTATTTTTAAATAAATTTGTCCGTTAATTGCGGTGTGAATAAATTATTTCAATACCTTTGGAGCGGAAATGCCTTGCTTTCGAAAAGGTTAAGTTAAATACAGAATTTACGCATAATTTCTAAAAAATTACTTTGCTAGTAAATTCCATACCTTAAAAACAGAACGAAAAATATCTCGAAACTGTTGTGAAAAATCGATTCTGCGCCAATAGAGTCATTACAGACAAAAGTAGGAATGGGATCAGATTTTCTCATATGCATTAATTCCATCACGCCCCTGTTTTGAAGCAAAGAGGCTGCCTCCATTCATCTTGACAACCTGCATCTTCGAAGCCCCTGGAGATATTTTTCACTTCATTTATTCTTCTCAGGATGTGACAGCATTGCTGGGGCTCTAGGGAAGGTGTTGACAAATTGAAGAACTTAATAAGACTAGAGATGTCTGAATTAACAAAGTTAAGTGAGTCTGATCTAAATTGCTTTATGTTAGGAAAACGGTTGTTTGCTAATATTTTCATCATGTTAAAGAAAGATTATTCTGCTAGAATATGATGTTTGAATTGCTGTATTTTCCCCCACCCCACCCCAAATCTTGTCTTGGGATTTCAAGCAAGTTTAGTCAGAATATATTGGATGTACAACACATTCTTCTATCAATGATGAATTTGAATTATATTATTGAATTAGATTAGCATATTTGATTTTTATGAAATACGTAAATTTAAATTATGACTGAATTATGTGTTCTTAGATTAGAAAAAAATAATAAAATTCTACTGGCAACATTTTTCAAATTATTTCATCTACGAAATAAAATCATATTTTTTAATATCCCATTTACACATATTGTAAAAGCTAATTTCGTACGTTTTAAAAACAAACCGTTTTCTATTATTTCATAAACTTTTTCTCAAAATCGATTGTCTGTTAGCGTTTCTAGCAACTTTTCTTCCACAGTTACTGATAATTACGCAAGCAGTACTTGAAATGCGTACATTTGGAGTTTTACGAGTCTAACGTTTATATTTCGTAATTCACTCTTGTTGTATCCAGAAACGTTTCTGATTTTTTTTATAATGTATGTTTTACTGGTTTTCATGGATTAACCCCTTCGGGACGAGTTCATTTAACCCCTTCGTGGCGGGAATTTTTACGAAATTTTTAATGTTTTGTTACTGGTTTTTAAAAACAGAAATTTGTACCTTTTAAATTGGGAAATGCTCCGATTAAATAAGGAAAATTTTACTGGTAAGAACAAACAAGGATTGTTAAGCCTTTTTGAGGCACGTATATGTGTCGCTCATCGTCAAATGTTTCATCTTCAAAGGCTCCCTTTCGGCACATTCTGCCCGGTCTGCGATACCTAATTTTAATTCCAAACTTGCAAACGGCACCAATAATATTTTAGTGAAATTTTGTTTTTACAGTAAAAGCTTTTTTTAGTCTTTAGTCACCGGTTTTCAGAAACAGAAATTTTTCCCTAATTGAAACAGGAAAATGATTAGATTAAATAAGGCAAAATTTATAGTAAAATTTTACTGGTGAGAATAATCAAGGATTCTGTATATATATGACCAAATATACTGTACTCTCGCCCCAAAGGGGTTAATTTTTCGAAATGATACACATTTATATTCCTGAATAAATACAAATGTATCGCGTTTGTTCTCTTGATGTTATCTTCTCCCTACCTGTCCAATATATTTTAATTCAGCATTTCGTCAGTTTTTAACAATACCTTCTCTGCACTAGAAACCGAATATTCTACATTTTGATCCCAATACCACATTATGATTTGAGATCATTATGCGATTTATATGGCAACAATTTCATTACCAGCACATGGTGAAATGACCGGTGTAGCCATAGCACTGTGACAAAGAGCTGAAGCTTCATTAACTTCAGCCGTCTTTAAATTCAAATAGTTTCAGTAAAATTTAAACCAGAAAAATCATACAGTAACAATTTAAGCAATTTAAAAAATAACTTACTATTGAAACAAGGAAAACGCCCCACCAGTGGCCGAGAGGTTCAGACCTCTCAACTGGTAGACGGCAGGTGCTGGGTTCGAACCCAATCGCGGCTGTCGGTCTAACCGTTCGGAGTTTTCGTGGTTTTCTTCGAACCTTGCGTAAATACGGGTAAGGTTCCCTTAGAAAGACCCCCACGAAGGGCACTCCTCCCTGGTCCTATATACCATTAGTGTAGATAATCGGACGACAAGAATAAACCGAAACAAGGAAAACATTGTTGTGTTTCTCGGCGCAATCTTGCTACTCTGTGTGGATGGTTCATCGATTTAAACGTAGGGTTGTTCAATTTTATGTGGAAACGGTCTTGAACTTCTGGTTTTTCTTGAAAAAAAAATAAATAAAAAAGACAGAAGATAGCTTAAGTTTGTGCCAAAAGTTTCTTTACATTTTCTAATTTTCAATCTCACATTACAGAAATAAAGTAAACATTGACTTTCCAAAAATCCATCATTTATATAGATTCACAAGATAGTAGTAATAAGACATATCTAACAAGGAAGGTCTCCATTCGGGGCATACTCAGAATTTTTTGAAAAAAATACGAATTAAACTACTCATATAGGTAATAAAGGATCGGTGAAAATTAGCGGCGGAATTACATTATTAGATATGTAAAAAAATAAAATAGTTTGGAATAATTGGCGTGAAAAGCTGAAAGCGACGCGGAATTTGGCGAGCAGTGCATTTCCCCGCCAAAAGCGGACGATTTTAACGAATCTGAAAATTGATTTTAATTGACTTCACTGTTAAAAATCTGAAGTATTTACTGCAACGTCACTCCACTACTTTTATAGAATATCTCTCTTCTGGCCAATGAGAATGCTCCATAGCACGGTGAATTGACCGTTTTCTATAAAAGCGGTGGAGTGACGCTGCAGAAAATGGTACAGATTTTTAGCGGTGTTGTAGCTTGTGCAACACTGTTAAAAATCTGCTGCATTTTGCTGCAACGCACTCCACCGCTTGTATGTAATATCTCTATTCCAACCAATGAGAAAGCTCCATTTCACGGCCAAGTAACCGTTTTCTATACAAGCAAGGGAGTGCGTTGCAACAAAATGCAGCAGATTTTTAACAGTGTATTTTTCAATTTGGAACAATTTTAATCAATTTAAATTGTGTTTTAAATGATAAAATATATTAATTTCATTTTGTAATAAGTACGTTTAAACGTATATGACAAAATTACACTTAAAGTAAAGTAAAAATGCAAAACTAAAATTACTTAAACTAAACTTATTTAAATAAATTGAACATAAAAAGTTTTTTCTTTAAAAAGTATTCGAAGCGTAAAAGCGTATTTTTCAAAATTTCGTTTTTTCGCCAACCGGAGATAAATCGCCAAATAAACGAAACGTTTATTATTTTTCTACGGACGTTATAAGGAGGTTCCGCCGAATTTTTTTTTATAAACATATATAACTATATGAGAAGAACATTCTGTAATTTTTTCAGATTTTTCTGAATATGCCCGTATGGAGACCTTCCTTGTAAGTACTAGCCTTGAAACTTCAAGACAAGAAAACTTTCCGACACCAGAAATTCCTTATTGGCAATCTCTTCTTAAATAAAGAAGAATTTCAAGTGTTTAACATAGATTAAATTTTTCAATAAAAATAACTCTGATATTTTTGCTGAAAAAATTCCCTGAAGTGTGCGATTCCTGTAAACAGATCTACCAATTCTCCGGCTTTTTGGACACCAATATTATAATACAGAAAAAGTTCTTTTATTTAAATGGAACATTTGGCTAATTTAAAAGAACAACATTTTCTCTAATGTATAAGTGGCGCTCCAAAAGTCGGTGTTGAAAATATTCCAGTGAAAATGCTTGAGATTTTTTGTAATTTTTTATTTTTTGTTTCACACAGAACACATCACAATACTCCACAAAACATAAATCTTTACATAAATTTTGCACAACAATGAATTATAACTTCTGGTTTCACTTTAAACCAATAATGAAAAATCTTCTAACTAATTCTTTCATCTGACATGAAAGGATGAATTCAAATAATAAATAAAAACCCCAGCCAACTTTGGGCGAAGTTAATTAAAAATATATTAAAAAATTAACAGGTGAGTCAAGAGCACCTCTTGACCCCTTTAAGTCCCATTCTCAACTGAACTGTGACATCATAATTCTGACTTTAAAACAAAGCACAGAATTCATAGTGCTGCCACCTGTTATCAAACAGAATAACTAACACTTAAATTGTTCTAATTAAATTGGGTTCACTGAACATACTCCCACCCATCAAGAAGTTATTCTTGATGCAAAGGAAGTAAACAAAGTTTTACAATAGGTCTTTTAAAGACACCCCTAACGGTTTTAACAGTCACTACTCTGACTATACCATCCTTACCCGGATGAATTTCAATGATTTTGCCTAATGGCCAAACAGAAGGAGGAACATTATCCTCTTTCAAAATTACAATATCATTTACTTTAAAATTTTCAGTTTGTACTCTCCATTTTTTTCTATTTTGCAAAGAGCTCAAATAGTCAATACTCCACCTTTTCCAGAAACATAATTTCATTTTTTGTACAATATGCCAACGAGACCGTAAGGATAAATTTTCTTCATATACCGGTTCAGCTGGCGAAGTAATAACATCTCCAATTAAAAAATGAGATGGAGTCAATATATTGATACTGTCTATGCTATCATTATCAATTGCTACTAATGGTCTAGAGTTTAGAATAGCCTCAATTTGAGTCAAATATGTGTAAAATTCTTCAAAAGTTAAATTAGTATTACCAATAACACGTTTAATATGAAATTTTACAGAACGAACAGCGGCTTCCCATAGTCCACCAAAATGTGGACTTACTGGAGGAATCATATGCCACTCAATATTTCTTTGAGACAAAAAATAACAAATTTCTTCATTACTTTCAATATGACAAATAAATTTATATAAATCTGAAAGTTGCCCCTTAGCACCTACAAATGTTGTAGCATTATCACTATATATATGCTGAGGAGCTCCTCTTCGAGAGCAAAATCTGTTTAATGCAGCAATAAATGCCTCAGCAGTCAAATCACTTACCAACTCTAAATGTAGAGCTTTAGTGGCAAAACAAATGAATAAAGCAATATAACATTTGGTAGTTTTAGCTCCTCTACCTCGATATTTCAAAATATTAATAGGCCCTGCATAATCGATTCCACATGCAGAAAATGGCCTGTTAGGAGTAACTCGGTTAAGAGGAAGATCTCCCATTAATTGTTTGGAAGAAGCTGTTCTATATCTGCAACAAGTAACACATTTATAGATACAATTTTTAATTATCTTCCTGGCACATACTATCCAATAACTCTGTCTTATGATGCCCATTAATAAATTTAACCCAGCATGAAAATGCATAACATGAAAATATTTAACAATTAACACACTTAATTTATGCTGAGTTGGCAAAATGACAGGATGTTTTGCATTATATTGGAGGGGTGAATTTCTCAGCCTACCTCCCACCCTAAGCAAACCATCACTATCAATAAAAGGACTAAGTGAAAAAAGAGAACTTTTTTTAGAAACAGGTCTATTTGATCTAATACAACTAATTTCATCTCCGAAATATAGCTGCTGAATATAAGAAATAATCAAATTACCTGAATGTCTTCTTTCGGTTATTGATAAAGGAAGAAATTTACCTTTATTCAAAGGACTGGTGTTCATTTTGCCAACTTTCTGCTTACAATTTTTCACAAACCTAATACAAAAAGCTAAAACATCAACAATTTTAGTAAAAGAAGAATATTTTTCAAAAAGCATATCTATCACAGAATTATTTACAGTTACTGGAAAACAAAATTTAGATTTTTTCTTCTCTTTATTCACAGTATCTAAATTAGTTTTGATTTGAGGTTGTTCAGGCCAATGTTCTTGACTTAAAGAAAGCCATTTTGGGCCCTCCCACCAAAGGGAACAATCAGGAAGATCCTTGGGAGGTAACCCTCTGGAAGCAATGTCAGCTGGATTTTCCTTGCCTGGAACATACCTCCAACAGTCAGATGGAACAGAATCCAAAATTTCGGAAGTTCTATTAGCCACATAAGGTTTCCAATACCTAGGATGAGATGACAGCCAAGATAGAACTACTTGAGAGTCTGTCCATGCATAAAATTTAATAACGAAGGTATTCAAAATAGTCACTAGTGTAGAATATAATCTAGAAAGTAATAAAGCACCATTTAGCTCAAGTCGTGGTATGGAAACAGATTTAAGTGGTGCTACCTTGCTTTTAGCAACCAATATGGTCACCTTTGACTTTATTTCACCAGGTTGTACCACATAGATGACTGCAGCATATGCTGATTCTGAAGAGTCACAAAAACCATGCAATATGATTTCTTTACTGGAACATTGGATCCATCGTGGAATTTGAATAGAACAAACTTGTTCAAATTCTTGTTGGAATTTTTTCCAATTTGCTTGGAAATTTTCAGGAAGAGCAGTGTCCCAGTCTAACTTCATTAACCATAATTGCTGGTAAAACATTTTTATCGCAACAGTGCAAGGAGCCAAAAATCCCAATGGATCAAATAATTTAGCTGATTGTGAAAGAAAATTTCTTTTAGTTATGTTATCATCAAATTGTAAATTAACTTTAAAGATGAAAACATCATTTGTAGAATCCCAACTAAGCCCTAAGGCTTTGGAGCAATCATCAGGATGAATTTCTAAGTTTGTTGACTCAAGAGAATTTGAAGATAAATGAGTCAATACATCAGAAGAATTAGACCTCCATTTCCGTAAATGAAAACCTCTATTTTCTAAAGCCAGTGAAAGTTTATCAATCACTCTAATAGTTTCTTCACTTGAGATTGAACCTGACATACAGTCATCAATATAGAAACTATCTTTAATAATTGAAGCTGTAACAGGATCATCGTTTTCTATGTCCTTTCCAATTTGAAATAAGCAACGAGTTGCTAAAAATGGAGCTGATGCTGTTCCATAAGTGACAGTTTGCAGACGATACTCCTTTAAATCTGAGTATGCTGATTCTCGCCAAATAATACGTTGTAAATCTTGATCTTCTGGAGCAATCAGAATTTGTCTATACATTTGCTGAATATCAGCGGTAAAAGCAACAGGATTTGTTCTAAATCTAATAAGAACTGTGAAGAGATTTGGTTGAGGAATTTGTCCAACTGCCAAAACAGAATTCAAAGAATTACCATTAGGTGGTTTGCATGTACCATCAAACACCACCCGTAACTTTGTAGAAATAGAATCACTTTTTATAACAGAATGATGTGGAAGGTAGTATACTTTGTTGTGTGTAGGATTTGAATCTTTGTCAACAGGTGTCATGTGACCAAAATCTTCATATTCATTCATAAATTTTCTGTATTCATTCTCAAAATTTTTATCAAACTGAAATTTTTTCTCCATAGCAAATAATCGTGAAACTGCCATAGATTTAGAATCTCCTAATGTTATTACATCTTTAAAAACTGGCAACTTAACTTGAAATCTACCTTCTGGAGTTATCTTATAAGTCGAACAAAAATGTTGTTCACAAAATTTTTCTTCTTCAGACAAATGAGGATTTTTAATATCTATTTCTTCTGCTTGCCAAAACTTTTGTAATAATAAATCAACATTTAATTCATTTTTTACACTAAGAAAATGTGAATTGATACTAGAAGAATATTTACAATTAGATTGCAATTTTCCAGCTACCACCCAACCAAACATAGTATTTTGAGCAATTGGCTCATTCTCATTACTAACAATTTTACCATATCTTAAAATAGTAAAGAAACAGTCAGATCCTAGAATAATATCACATTCTTGTGGTTTCATGAAATCTTCATCTGCTAAGGTAATATTCTTAAGATAATCTATGTTTTTTGTATCAAGCAATTCTGCAGGTAATTGAGATGTCACTTTAGGCAGAATGTATGCCTGTACCTTTAAGGATTCATTTGAAAGCTTTGATCCAACTTTGAGAGTTACTGAACCTCGAGTTTGTCCAGCTGATACTCCAGTAATTCCATTTAAAAGAATTCTGTCATTCTTCCTTTTTAATCCTAAAATTCTTATAACATTTTCACTGACAAACGAACATTCTGATCCAGAATCCAGCAAAGCTCTAAAAGAGTAAGCTTTGTTTTCATTATCATATAGTAAAACTTTAGCAGTAGGTAGAAAAGAAACACATTTAGAATCATTAAAAGAAGCACTAGAATTAATTTGTAATTCATGAGATGTTGATTCATGAACATAATTTTCATTTAACTGATGATCCTTATTCTCAGATGAAACGGGAACTACTTTATTTTCAAATTTAACAGAGTAAGCATTATTACTTTTATTTTCTTCATGTAAGAGTGTATTGTGCTTACTTTCACACTTAAAACATTTTAAATGAGAATTTGGACATTCCTTAATTTTATGCAAGTTTAAACATAGAAAACAACAGTTATTACGCTTAATAAAGTTTTTTCGAGCAGCAACATCCATGGATTTAAATTTGATACACTTATACAGTGGGTGTGTTCCTTGACATTTTAAACAAACTTTTGATTTGTCATTTGAATTATGTTTGGAACCTACAAAATTTGAGCTTTTGGAATGTTTAATATCATTTCCATTGCTAGAGATGAGTTCTAAAGAAGAACATCTTACACTTAAGAAATCAAAAAATTCTTGTAAAGAGGGAAATTCATTTTCTGCACTTTCAATAGACCACAGTCTTCTACTTTCAGGATCTAGTTTTTGGAATAATAAATATATTAGCCATGGGTCTCTACTTGTAGCTTCATCCCCAACAGCTTTTAAACCCCTAATAACTTCATCACTTATGTTCAACAAATTCCTGATATTTATACTATTTGGATGCAGAACTGATTTTTGTTCTAAAAATAATTTAATCAAATAATTTACTATTTGTTTCTTTTTGTCATATCGGTTTAGCAATTTATCCCACGCTTCTTGATAAGAATCATTAGAAAGAGGAATATGTTTAATCAATGTAGCTGGTTCTTCAGAAAGTAATCCTTTAAGATATTGAAATTTCTGAATATTACTTAAACCTGCTTGTGAATGAACAGTAGAAACAAACATATCTTTAAAATTTGTCCATTCAGAAAATTTTCCAGAAAATACTGGAATGTTTAACTTAGGTAGTCGAATATTACACTGATTAGGAATATTAATAGAACTACCTTGAATAGGATTGTGTGTTACAGCATTAATAACTTCAGTAGAATTCAAAGAATCCAATTTGTTTTGGTATTTAGTTTTTAATTGAAAATACCTCTCTTCAAATTCTGCTAACTCTGAATCTTCATCATTTAAGCTAGAATCTAATCTTAAGAATTCTTTAAGTAAATCATCTAATCTCTGTAACCTAATCAAAATTTCATTTTTCGTATTCACATTTTCAAAACTATTCTCTAACCTAGTTACAGAGCCTTTAACCCTACCTCTCTCAATTTTAATTTGAGCTGCCTTTTTTTCATAATCTTCCATTTTATACAATTACTTAAAGCAGAATGATTTCCAAAATAAAATTTAATCAAATTAGCTTCAAAACAAAACTAATCAAATTATACTTCAAAATCAAAACTAATCAAAAATATACCTTGAAATCAAAACTAATCATAATTGCTTCAAAACAATAGAAATCAAATTAAATTCAAAACCTAAACTAAATGAAATTCAAAAACAGAACAAATCAAATTCAAAAATAGAACTTCTGTATAATATTCTATCACTTAAGAATGCTGTTTCATATAAACAATGGAAGAATGTTCTGTTCTTAAATGCACATAAATTCAAAAATAATCTTCTAAATTCTTCAATGCAATATAATTCTTTATAGTAATCAAATATTCAAATTCTCAAGCAAATAAATCATAATGTTCTATAGAACAAGTAAATAAATCAATATGTTATTCTTCAGAACAATTCTATTCTTTCCAAGAACAATTATCAAAATATAATAATGCAGAATATTTATCTTATTTAATCACTTTAAATAAACTTAATTGTTCCTATATTTGCTAACTTCTCTAGCAAAATTAAACTTATGCTATAGCATCATAGAATATTAAAAATAAAAGTACTCACAATCTAGCCTAGGTGCCTCCACTTTTTCTCTGTTGAAAATATTCCAGTGAAAATGCTTGAGATTTTTTGTAATTTTTTATTTTTTGTTTCACACAGAACACATCACAATACTCCACAAAACATAAATCTTTACATAAATTTTGCACAACAATGAATTATAACTTCTGGTTTCACTTTAAACCAATAATGAAAAATCTTCTAACTAATTCTTTCATCTGACATGAAAGGATGAATTCAAATAATAAATAAAAACCCCAGCCAACTTTGGGCGAAGTTAATTAAAAATATATTAAAAAATTAACAGGTGAGTCAAGAGCACCTCTTGACCCCTTTAAGTCCCATTCTCAACTGAACTGTGACATCATAATTCTGACTTTAAAACAAAGCACAGAATTCATAGTGCTGCCACCTGTTATCAAACAGAATAACTAACACTTAAATTGTTCTAATTAAATTGGGTTCACTGAACAGTCGGAGACACGGAAATTCTGGTATAAGAGAGATCTTTTAGATTCTAAACAAACTCAGGGCTGCCACAGGCCACTATTTTTAATTTTAACTGGAACTACTTTCTTAAAACAGAAATCTTTAAGGGTGTTCTTAAATCAAAAGGGGAAACTTTGTAACATAAGTTTTAATTTTTTTTCGGATATGCATGAAACTAGCAGGGGTTGTTATTCAGAAATTGTCAAATTGAACTCAGTTTTCTGTTTTGTTTTACAAACGTAATAGATCTTTCATAACAAGCCTTCAAAGATGATGTTTTTGAACACATTTCCCGACGAAAGCAAAAAAATCGGTAGAAAAGCTGGAGAAAACGAGTGATCATGTGATCGAAATAGCTTAGAACTGGATATGTAATTTAATCGTCATAAAATGGAAAACTGAGTTCGCATCGAAATCGCATCCATAGTTAATCGCCTTTCAATTTTATATCTTACTGTTAAAAAAATAATTTGTAAATGTGTCAAAAATTTTTGCGCTTGTTTGGCAGAAAGGACAAACTTAACACATTCTTTGACAATACATTGTTGTCAGATAGTCGAAAGTCCATTTCCCCAAAATTTCTGGAATTTTTCTCAAATGAGTATTTGTTCTATAAAATTTAGATTTCAATACGTTACATTATTTTTCCCCAAGCCCGACTTCAATACCATTCGACAGTTTATTTCATATTAAATTTCAAAAAATGCTCAGTTTATTTTAGGACATTCTGTCGCCTGTTGTGCGACATCTAGATTAATATTTTTGCGCCCTTGTCTTGCGGAAAGAGAGGGCGCATCAATTCGTTTTGATAACCTTCACCTCCGTTGCCCCTGGGAAATACTTTTCACTTCATTCATTCTGCCACATGACAGCGTTGCCGGGGCTCTTGAGAACGTGTCGGCAGTTTTAAAGACTTCATATTACTATTGCTAAAGAAATAATTTTATTTAACAAATACTTTTTTTTTGCGCTAACAAGATAATTTTAATGCTTAAAAATTATGCGCATTTATTTATTTGTTGTTGTAATTAATTATATATAACTGTTTATTTAACTTATAAATTAATAACTTCATAATTTTATTTTAACTAAATATCCTCCCGCCCCCGTTTTATTTTAGAAAAACAGCAATTGTTTAATCCCTCAACTGTGGCGTTATTGTTTTTGTCAACATAAATTAAAAATAGGGGCTGCAAACCACATTTTCCATACCAAAATATTTGCTTTACTTAATCGAAAAACATCTTCGAATCAATAAAGATAAATTTTCAGTTAAAAATTAGTTGTTTCAAAAAGCTTTAAGTAACGAAGCGTGCAAAGAGTTCCTGCAAGAAGTTAGTTCGGGCATCACAGTTAACCCCATGCGGGGCGCTGGTTTCATAGATATACCACTTAATTTAAATTCCCAAACGCCACATTTTCACCAGAATTTTGTTTAAAAAAATTACGGATTATTGAATGCGTGAAATATAGCGTTTTCTTATTTACAAATAAAGTTGTTTTTAAATTCCGGTGTCAGTCATTTATTTCAACACTTAAGCAATGAATTTGTCCTGCTCCGCAAAGGGTTAACCCTTTCCGGCGCAGACAAATTCTGTTCGTAAAATGAGAAATTATTGGATGACACCGGAATTTACAAAAGACTTTTTTAGAAATTAAGAATTACCAGATTTAAGCTGCCATTGTAAAAGTAAAATTTCACTAAAATGTTATTGGTGCCGATTGTAAGTTTGGAATTAAAATTAGGTGGTAACACTGCGCCGGAAAGGGTTAAGGGGTTAACCAAATAGGGACGAGTGTCTTTTACAGCATTTTTAATCTTGTATCACCAGCTTTTCAAAACAGAATTTTTGCCTAAGAGAATCGGAAAAATATCCGAATAAAACAAAGCAAAATTTACAATAAAAATTAAATGTGAGAGCAACGAATTATGATTGGAGTATGGATGCCCGTATGTAGTACGGACAAATCATGATCGGTAAAAAGACGTTGCCCACATGACGTACAGGCAAATCAAGGAAGCGGTTAAATAACCTATTGGAACAGAACAGCGCTTTAACCCTTCAACGTTCATTGGTTTCTCCACGAAACCACAAAATTTTAATTCTGAAATGCAACAACGACACCGGAATTTTAATAAAGAAAAATTCATTTTATTATACATCTTAAAAATCACTTTTTCTTATTTACAAAAATATTTGTACGAAGTTACCGGTGTCAATCATTTATTTCAATATCTTAGCAATTAAAATTCTCTGAACGTTAAAGGGTTAACTCTTTCCGGCACGCACAAATTCTGTTAGTAAAATGAGAAATTATCAACTAACACCGGAATTTCGAAACAACGTTTTGAGAAATTAAGAATCACTGAATTTAAACTTTCACTGTAAAAGCAAAATTTTATTAAAATATTATTGGTGCCGTTTGCATGTTTGGAATTAAAATTAAGTATCCCGGACTGGGCAGAGTGTGCGGGAAATGGTATAAAAGGCCACTCGACTCACTCAAACAGACAAGGATGAAAACGTTAAGCCTATGGAAGCGTTATTTTTATCTATCTCGCTCAATTTATTTTTATTTATTTATTTCATAGGACGGCTAAGGACGAGCTACAGCTGGACTAGTTTTTACTTAATAACCTTTAATAAAGAATACTGCTCTTTCTCGCTTCTACTTGGCGAACAAGGGTTGCCGTATTAACTTTGATGAGGCCAAAATCATAGTTCCGTGCAATAACCCAGTTCAAGGTAAAATAAGAGAATCTATCGAAATCATTGCACGAGAAAATAAACCATGTAATGATAATTTATTCTACAATATTTCAAAAATATGGCATAACATCATAAAATCTTAAAATTTTTATTTCGTTGCAATATTTTAATTTTTATTCACGTGTAAGTGGCAACATTTTAAAACTTTTAATTCATTTAGAATTTAATTTATTAAAAATATTATCTCTCGATCAAGATGCAAACTTAGTCCTTCCGTTATCTTAATTTCCTGAAGACGCTCGCAGAAGACGGCGCGAAACGTTGATAGTTTTATTTTATTTTAATCGTACAAATGTATATTAAAATTCTTGTTTTGTGCACCACTGAGCAATGTGTTGTATTTTAATAAATACATTCTTATTAGTTAGTTTTTACTTTTTCGTTTTTAGTCATATATTTTTATTATTATTATAATTTCAATTTCAGAACCGGTTCCAACTGGTTTCGAAAGTTAAAGTAATTTTTTTTAGAAAAATCTGAAACCAAAATCGAAAAAGTAAAAACTAGCCCATTGTAGATCGTCCTCAGCCGTCCTATGAAATAAATAAATAAAAATAAAAATAAATTGAGCGTGATAGTTGAAAATAACTCTTCCATAGACTTAAAATTATCATCCGGGTATTTTTGAGTGAATAGTGTATGGTCTTAAGAAAAACCTTAGTATTTCTGTTTCATAATATTTAGATTCAATATGTTACATTATTCTCACACAAGACCGATCACTCGAAAGTTTATTTCGAATTAAATTTTAAAAAAATGCTCAGTTCATCTTAGGACATTCCGTAGCCTGTAGTAAAACATCTGGATTATTACTTACCCATCATACGTAGTATAGGGTAAGTCTTGCAATCGTTTTGAAAATCGAAAATTTTTTTGACGGATTTACACGTTTTAGATAGTGGAGATTCCGAAAAACATATTTTTAGAAAAAAAATTTTGCCGAGCATCTGTCTGTCTGTAAACGTTCTATCTCCCGAACAAATTGAGATAGAGACTTGAAATTTTGTATGTACTTAGTATATAAGAATGGGACAAACCCTATTTAATATCAGCAACCTCGATTATCCGGAACTATTTTTTTCGGACTTTCGAAAAATTCGTACTGATGAAATGTATATAAGAATTTTCGAATTTTTTTTGTTCTAAGGAATGGACGTAAAAGGCAATAAAATAACACACATTTTGCATCAAGAACGAAGTGGATCGGATTATTAGTTGCCGAGATATTTGTAATCCTGTCTTCCACATTCTTCGATTTTTCATGACCCTGTATTTCATTCAAATTTCAATTCAGAGGTATATTTTAATTGGAAATGAAACGCTTAATCCGACGCAGTTAATTGTTAGTTAATAGAATTATTATTATTGGAGTTATAAGGATATTCCTTTTACGCAGTTCGGTACTACTTGAGTAGTTTGGCGTTTAAAATAATTTGTCGAAATTGGTACATCAGCAGTTCTTTAATATAGCATTACTATGTATATAACCAATATTTAAATTTTGTTTATGAATTGCAATGCATTGTATAAATAGTTTTCACATTTTTTTTTATATACATATCCATGATGGGTAAGTATTACGGTGGCCCCCAACGACTAGTTTTTTTTCGCCCTTGTCTAGCGGAAATAAAGACCACATCAATTTATTTTGATAATCTTCTTCTCCGATGCCTCTGGGAAATATTTTTCACTTCATCCATTCTGGCGTCTGACAGCGTTGCCAGGTCTCTAGAGAATATGTCGCCGGTTTTGAGGACTTCATCAAACGGGAGGTGTCACAGTCAAATAAAGTTCAATTAAATATATACAGGACAGTTGCTCCATTCAATTTACCTAATAAGAATGTATTTATTAAAATACAACACATTGCTCAGTGGTGCACAAAACAGGAATTTTAATATACATTTGAACCCTTAAAATAAAATAAAACTATCAATGTTTCGCGCCGTCTTCTGCGGGCGTCTTCAGGAAAATACGATAACGGATGGTAATTTAAATTTAAATTTAATAGAAATATTATCTCTCGATCAAGATGCAAACTTAGTCCTTCCGTTATCGTATTTTCCTGAAGACGCCCGCAGAAGACGGCGCGAAACGTTGAAAGTTTTATTTTATTTTAATTGTACAAATGTATTAATTATAAATAGAAGTTTTCTTATACGTCCATTAAAAACATTTAAAAAATATGCATTAAAATATTTAATTGCTAGAAAGGATGTCAAATACTAATAAAAACATTAAAAGATTTTAATAATTTTTACATGTTTCGATTGAATTTACTCAATCATCACCAGAAAACAAAATACAAATAAACACAAAGATTTTATTGTCATTTTCCTGATTAATTTTATTTTCCTCTTGGATCAGACTAATAAGACTCTCAGATAATTAACAGATGTTAGCATCTATGATGTTAAACTTTCAGGGATGGTAATATGTTTATGAAAATATAGTCGAGTCTCTTTACAACGAAACTCCATACATCGAATTTCTCTATATAACGAATTTTTAGTAGGAACGATCCCCTTTTTTCACGATTACATTAAAAACAGACTATATATACCGAAATATCTATCTCCATATAACGAATTTTTCCAAAAAATATTCTATATTTATCCAATTTTTAATAAGCTTCAAAATCCCATGAAATGATTTTTCCATCACTTATTCCTGATTTATAGTCCAGAGCTGAGTTTTTTTTATATTACTTCTCTACTTTGAATTTCCTTGTTCTTTAAGGCCAACCAATCCACACCCCCCCCCCCTTCCCACGCACCTTCCAGTCTTCCTTCCAGTCTAAAATTACTGTAAGTTTTCCTTGTGAGATTTCCATTAAGCTTTCAATGTCTGTTCTCTTTTTTGAAACTGTTTAAATAATTAAGAAATAGAATATTAGGTTGATATTTATATTTAAACATTTCAAATTCTTAATTAAACATATCAAAAATAATATTTGTTCTGAAAGTTACACATTAAATAGGAATTTTAACGTCATTCTCTATACAACGAATTTCTCTATATAACGAATTTACTGGAACCATCAATTTCGTTATATAGAGACTCGACTGTATTTATTTTTAATTCCCAAATGCCACAATCACACCAGAATTTTGGTAAAATTTTCTCGGCTTAATATGAATATGAAAAAAGGTTGCCAGTTTGAGATTCATTTATATTCAGGCATTTCGAGCTCACGCCAAATGTAAAGAATAGCATTTTGTATTTTATTTAATAAGAGATATTTAGCGAAAAGATTACTTAAATTAACCCTTCGAGAGGTGATTCTCACTGGCCACTAGTGTCCCGCGTAAATGGGTGCTCCAAATGCTCTGGACACCGGTATTTTTTAAACTCTTTTTCTTCGTGTTATCTAATGGCCTATTCACAGAGTACGGAATTGTAACAGAGAATCAGCTTTCATACACTGTAATGGCAACTTGTTTAACATGGGATCACGCATAGACAGTAGCGAGACGAGCGGACCACTCTGAAACTGCGATCATAACATAAGAGAGGTTGCTAATTCGGCGAAACATCGCTTCCTTGGCGACAAATGATAAGGGAAAAAAGAAAAAAAAAATAGAGCGACGGCTTGCTGCTTCTTGTTTTGAAATTTATGAAAGAATTATGAAATAACTTTGACGTATTCGTCTTGCAAACAATACATGTGTCTCTTCGTAACATAACGACCTAATAATTTAAACTTGAAAATTCAAGAATAATAACAGTAATAATTACGAATCAATATAAGCGAGGAAATCTAAGATCAAATAGCATAAGCACATGTGCAAAGATATTAAAATCATCATTCAGCAAGAAGCGCCAAGCAGAATAGGGTTACAGTTAAACAGAAATCACGAGGATAAAAATCGCCAACGTAATGGTTTAGTTTTTAAGTGATCCACTGAGGGCGCTCTTTTCAAGCCGAGTTGAGGCTTTGTTACTACTCTGTGGGCCTATTAATCTGGGATAAAAAAAAATGGCAAAATAAACTGCAAAATATTACTGGTCTCCAAAGCATTTGGTGTCCCGATTTACAAAAGACACTTGACAATACTAGCGGTGAGCGAGAGTCACCTCTGAAATGCAAAAAGTTAAAAATTCTTTTTTTTTTTTTTTTTTGAAAGAACGGTACTCGTTAGAAACTTTGCATTAAAAATCGTGGCCTAATTGCCAGCAAGCTTATCTTATTTCCAAATAAATCTGTTCTTAGATTCCGGTGTCATTCAATCATTTAATATTTTTGTAGCGGCAATGATTTTCCCTTGAAAGGGTTGACCACTTGCGGCGCAGTGGTTTCATAGATATACCACTTAATTTTAATTCCCAAACGCCACATTGGGACCGGAATTTTGTTTGAAAAATTACATTTTATTGAATGCGTGAAGTATGGCGTTTTCTTATTTACAAATAAAGTTGTTTTCAAATTCCGGTGTCAGGCATTAATTTCAATACTTAAGCGATGAATTTAGCCTGCGCCGCAAAGGGTTAAAACAAAATATTGAAGTATTGTGGCAGTGTTCCACAAAGTTCTATATAAAAAAGGCTTTCGCTTTTAGAAGGAGGACTTAGAGAGGCATAAAATATATCGAGTTTATACAATACGTATTAGTCTGCATATGTTACGATACCGAGAATATACCATAGTAATTTCTTTTTATTAATAAACACTAGGTATATATAATCACAATACCTTTCGTCTATGGACCTTAATAGTGCCACCTATGGGTCAAATTGTAAAACTTTTCTCCTTTATAAAAAAGAAAAGCTCATTCTTTGATAAGTTCCAGGTTGCTAATCACACTACCATGTCATTATTTCTTCTTTAACACTGGAACTATTGTGAGTACCATGTGAGTATGTTTCGATTCAAACCAGAAATTCGATTATGAAATAAATTTAAAACACACCAAAAAGAAAACCGTTATATAATAAAGTTAAACTGTTTTAAATCAAAATTCTGGTCTAAAATATTTTTGTAAAACTAAACCCTATCCGGGTTTGTAAAACTTTTGTAAAACTTAACCCTTTCCGGCACGGGCAAATTCTGTAGTAAAATTACTAATTATCGACTGCCACCGGAATTTGCAAACGACTTTCTTAGATAATTTGAATTCCTTAATTTTAGCATTCCTAGTAAATGTAAAAATTTACTGAAATATTATTGGTGCCGTTTACAAGTTTGGAATTAAAATTAGGTATCCCAGACCGGGCACAGTGTGCCGAAAAGGGTTAATAGTAATAAAATTTATACGGATTGTTTTTCCACCCTGTTAAATTTTAAGAGCTAACTAAACTAATTTTATCTTTTTTGTGCTATTTTGTTTAAGCTTACACGAAACAGTCATTTTTAAGTTAGAATTTGCGTATTCATGTAATATTCTGATACACAACCAAATGCAAATGCTACAAGCCTTGTATTTGATAAATTAACTCGTAAAAATTAAACAATATTGTTTTAAGTTCATAAACTTTAAACAACCACAGAAGCAAAGGTTAAAATATTTCACTTCATTCGAGATTATTGCAAATAATTAGCCATCTTTGTAAAATAAAGTGAACTTTTAAAAGTAATAAATTTGTAAAACTTTATCTTTCGCTTACAAAACTGATCTCGACTATACTGAAACAAGGGAAACATTCATCAATGTTATTCCGTAACAATAAACTTTACACTTCCAAGCGATAAATGTTAAAACTATTCAGTTCATTTGTGACATCTTAGAAATTATCAGCCATCCTGACATAATGATATGATAAAATGTATAAAATAAAAAAAAGTTTTTATTTACTAACAAATGGTATTACATTTTCTGAATTATAATTAGAGAAGAATTTATCTATACTGTTTCATAACAATAAACTTTAATTAACCACTCAGTCAAATGTTGAAACTGTTCAATTGATTTGAGTTTGTTAAAAATGATTAGCCATCATCGCAGAATGAACAAACCGTAAAATGAAGAGACCGTTGAAACTTGACAACGGTGGCAGGATCGATAAATAAATCGATTTATATATTAATGAGAAAATATAATGTTACAGATTTCAGGGAAAATGAAACGCAAGTTGTTTGTTCTATGATTAACTATCGATAATATGTGCATCGATATTTTTTTGCAAAGCAACAAACACATATTTGAGAGCAATTTTCAGAATTTTTTTGTAAAGCAACAAACATATTTTTGCGAGCAATTTTTAGATTTTTTTTCAGCCTTTTTAGAGATTTGTTCATCTGACGAAACCCTATTTGTATCTGTCCTCTGTTTGTCTGTCCGTCACAGAGTCCGTCCACAAAAACTATATAAGTCATAGAGTTCAAATTTTATGTACTTATAGCAGAATACCTTTTGTCGCAAAACAAATCCTAAAATTTTGAAAAAGCCTATTATTTTAGTAATTTTTTTAAAAATATCATCAGTTCATTTTTTTTTTCTAATTCTTGCACGCTAGTTAAAATAGATATGCAAATTATTATGGATGCAACATACATAAATGGATTAAATAAATTACGTGGAAAAACACGCATATTTGTTTTTATTTCATCATATTACATCACATTTATCATCCATTTTGACACGCAAAGTGAAATATTTTTTTTATTTATTAAATTCCGATTCATTTAAATTTTCTATTGGCAATTTTTGTTTATTAATTTACTGATAAAGTGTTTTGAGAGAGATATTGAACGAAACTCTCTGTGCGATGTGCGATTACACTTACTCACATGTTTACTGCACGCCATTTTCGATCCCACATCGAAACTTTTGTGGCACACAAAGTTGTAAGATGAAAAAATATCTTGACAGACTCTACTCTACTTTTTGAACACTTGCATATGTATTCAAAAAGTAAAAAACAAAAATCCATTTTTTAAATGAATTTATGACATACTGGAGTTTGATGCTTCCCTTTCCGATTTTAAATTTATTTACAAACTCTGTGCCTCTAATTCTTAATAATTTGTTTTTCTCTTTTTATTTCTTTTTTCGGTACTACTTGGTTATCCCGTCGACCAAAAAACTACCGCCAAACTATAAGATTACCGTAATTTCGGGTGTATAAGCCGCGGGTCAAACAATTCTTTTTCGACCCAGAATTTTTTAAGAAATAAGTGTAACTGTTTAGATCGCCGTAAAAATTTGTCTTCAATTACTAAATAAGATTTCTGGGTCCAAAAAGAATTGTTTGATAAGCGGCTTATACACCCGAAATTACGGTAAATGCCAATAATGGATGATCGTGAATGTCACATTCAATGACATTAAGTGAAATACACGTGTTTGAAACGTCACTAAATTAATTTTTTTTTCGACTTTTTATTTGTATTTTTATTGATATTCTACTAATTATTTGTTTTTTCGTTATTTAAAATAAAAATTATGTCGATATGTATAATTTGGCTATTAGTTTGGCGATTTGTATAATTTGGCGAAATTGGTCTACGGGAAAACCAAGTAGTAAGTACCCCTTTTTCTTATATGGGTATTTCCACGAGCACTTGTCGTGTCATTCGCGAACTACGATTTTTAGATACCAGTATTTAAGAACGGAAAAATGTGACTTATTTAATATGAGATATCTCATTAATTGAATAAGGCCAAGCAAACTTTTCGAAAATAACGGTGACAAACAAGCATAGCAGTTATCACTAATGTGATTTACACGACAAGTGCTCATGGAATTACAAATTATGGGTATTATCATTGTTTAGAAAAAAAAACGAGTTTTCTCTTGCTACTGTGGTATTGGAAGCAAAAAACTCGATGTTTTTTTTCTCTTTTTTTAATATACAGGGTAGCAAATCCGGCATACAATGCCTCCAGACAGCGGAGACATATTCCAAAGGTTCATTTTCAGATATGCTTCTAACACTAGAACCGCGGAAAATTTTACCCAAGTGTTATAAAAATAATTCTCATCAGAATTTTTATTTAAGTCTTTTTAACTTATTTATTGTAAATAATTTTTGTGCAGCTTATATGTAAATTATTTTAAGAAGACTTATCTGGTTCGATTCGACATCTTTTCACTGAGTACGGGTTAAAATGACCCGTCTCCGCGGTCCTAGAGTTAAGTTCTATTACAAAACGAGATTTTAAATAATCGCAATTTCTTTGGAAAAATCAACGGGATTGGTCAAGTCCGCGTGGGTCAGCTAGATCTAAAATAATTAATATTACATGTGATTTTGATACTCAGAATTAACGCTTCGGACCGGTGCCTCTTACACAGATTTCATTCTATTAGCAAATTTTTTTAAAAAAGAACTTTTCTTGAAGTAGATAATTTCAAAAGTTCTCTGATTAAATAAGGAAAATTTTATTTTCCTTTGTTACTCGTGCCAAAAACGAATTTTGGAAGGAAATATGATGTCTCCGCAGCGGAGAGGCAAGGGTTAATAGAATCCAAAAATAAGACGGCGTATGGTCAGGCAAAAACACAGTATATAAAAAAATAGAAAATTATTTGTATTGTATATTAATGTAATACAATATAGCATAATACAATATAATATAAAGGGATTAAAAGCAGTAAATTTCATCTTAACAAAATACTGGTATTTAAGATTTTTCTGACTGTATTTTTTCCACACTGCGAAAAGGACGAAAAAATGTACATATTTTATACTTTATCTTCAAGTAGAACATTGTAAATGTAAGTATATTTTAACTTAGAGAGCTCATAAAGCTGAAAAGTTTTTATCTGTAACACTCCGAAAATCGCGAACCATAAAACTCGATACATACGCAATTTGTTACAAAGTCTTGTATATTAATTCCTTCATTTGTGCGTTTGAAACCCCATTAAAGCTAAGAGTGAATGCGCTTTCAATCGCCACATAAAATAAGAGAATAATTGATAAAAGAGTTTTCTATGACTTATTTATTTACTTACAATCGAAATTCTTTTCAAAAGAGATACTGAGAAATTACACAAAGGTAATTAAAGTATATTGCCGAAATTCACTTTTTCAATTTTTTAACAACAATTAGTAAAAAGCTTATTTTACCGTTTTTTCTCATTTTCCTTTTTTTATCTCAATAATCTGTTTGTTATTTTTGTGTGTGTTTTCTGCTTTGAAGTTAAAACATTGTAATTTTCTTTGAAAAAGATTTTACAAAAGTTTGCTTATCTATAATGAGCCTGTTGTCCTCGATTGTAAAGACTTTGTGATATTTAAATCTTGTCATTTACAAATATACCTAAAGAAAACAGTCCTTAAAAATGACAATAACGATAAATAATAAGAGCGGAAATTAAATTTGTATTTTATTGCGTAATGAAAGAAAAAATAACCACTTTGAGAGGAAGAAAATCCTTTTGAAATTTTATTAAATAAGATTTTTTTTTTTTGTAATTGTTGAAAAATGTAAATTGTAATAGTCTAGAAAAATAAATGAATTTTCCAAGTTTATTTACAGCTGAAATTCCTTTTGAAAAATACCAATAAGTTATCTGTGGTCCATTATAACATGTTACAGAAATCTGCTTTTCCGGTTGCCCATAACCCTTATAAAAGCTGTACGCTTCAGACGTTTATTTCCTTTTATTTAATTTTTCTTATACCAATATTATTTTTAATTTAGAAAAAAAACAAGATTTTCCTGTAGCACGCGTCATATACTGTGAAATAGGCAGCGGGGACACACTAAGTAACAAAACCGGCCTACGCTGACTCAGTCAGTGCAATCCATTCCAAAAGTTCATTTTCTGCATTCTCTTTTTCGAATTTTAATATGAACTGAGATTTTAACTTTTCCCTTTTTTTTTGAGGGGGGGGGGAGAATTTTAGCAGGGACCGGACAACACCGGGTGGGTCAACTAGAGCTAAGATAAAAATTTCACAGGACTTTGGAACTATGAATTATTAGAAGCCGAAAAGCATTAAAATATTTCTGAAATGGACTTATTTTGCAAGGGATTTTTAAGTAATGTGTTGCAAATAAAAGTATATTTTAACTCAGAGACTTGTGAAAGTTAAAAAACCTTTACCTATAACACTCTTAAAATTACGAACCATAAAACTCGATACATGTGCAATTTATAACAAAGCTTTTGTAATTTCGATCCTTCTTTTGTGTGTTTGAAACCCCATTAAAAGCTAGAGTGTATGCGCTTTCAAACACTCCATAAAATAAGACACTAATCGATAAAAGAGTTTTCTATGACTTATTTACTTACAGCCGAAATCCTTTTTAAAAGATATACCGAGAAATTATGTAAAGATAATTAAGTATATTACCTAGATGTACTTTTTCGGTTTTTTAACAACAATTAGTAAAGAACAATCTCCTCGTTTTTTCCTTTTTATCTCAATAATTTGTTTATTATTTGTTTGTGTGATTTTTGCTTTGAAGTTGAGGTTAAAAGATTGTTGTTTTCTTTTAAAAAGATTCTGTTTTTAAGAAAGTATTTTATAAAAAATTTCTAATCTATAATTATTTTGCTCTCCTCGATTATAAAGACTTTATAATATGTGAATCTCATTATTTTTAATTGTATCTAAAGAAAAGTCCTTAAAAATGACAATAATTTTAAAAAGAACGAAAATTAAATTTGTATTTTCTGATGCAGTAAAATAAAAAAAGAGAAAAGAAAGCAAGTTTTAAATATAAAAAAAAAACTTTTCGAAATTTTTTTATTGTATTTGTTGAAAAGTGTAAATTGTAATATTCTAGAAAAATAAACGAGTTTTTTCAAGGTTTATTTATTTACAATTGAAATTCCTTTTAAAAAATACAGAAATATAGTTTTTCGTTTCTCACTATAAAAGTGAAAGCTGCGCGTTCCATTTGTTTCGTTTATTCCTTGCAATTATACATTTATCTCTATTTTTTTCTTTTTATTTCTTTTTACTTATACCGGTGTTTTTTTCTCTAGGAAGGACAAGAATTTTTCGCAGCATGTCCAGTATACTACGCCGCATAAGCAGCGGTTTGTTTGGAACATACTGTAAAGAAAATCTAGGCTACGCTGCCTCAGTCAGTGAAGGCCCATTCCAAAGGTTCATTTTCAGCTATTCTCTTTTTCAAATTTTAATATGAATGGATTTTAATATGAACTTTTCCCAAATTCTTTTTGGAAAAATCGACGGGACTGGGTGGATCAACTAGTGTTAAAATAACTATTGAGTGATAAAATAACATGAAACTAGTATTAAAATAACATGAGATTTTGCTACTGTGAATCATTAGTAGCCGAATAGCACTAAATACTCTAAAATGGACTTATTTTTCATCTAATTCTTACGTAATGCATTGAAAATATAAGTGTATTTTAATTTACAGACTTGTGAAAGTTGAAAAACATTTTAACTGTAACATTCTTAAAATCTCGAACCATAAAACACAATACATATGCAATTTACTACAAAGTCTTTGTATATTAATTCCTTCTTTTGTGCGTTTGAAACCCTCATTAAAGCTTACAGTGAATGCACTTTTAACACTAGAACCGCCATTAGGGGTCAAAATGACCCCCTGCTAAATTGATAATAGTCGATTCGAACCAGAATTTTCTTTATAAGATATGTTAAACGTTTGCAGCACAAAAATAGACTAATTAAGTAAGTTAAATAGTTTAGAATTAAAATTCTGGTGTAAAACAATTTTTTGTAAAATTTGAGTAAAATACCCGGCGGTTCTAGTGTTAAACACCCCACAAAGTAAGACTCTAATCGATAAAAGAGTTTTCTGTGACTTATTTATTTACAACTAAATTTTTTTCAAAATATATACCGAGAAATTACGTAAAGGTAGTTAAGTATATTACCGAAATGTACTTTTTCGGTTTTTAACAACAATCAGTAAAGTTCCCCTTAAAATTCTCGTTTTTTCCTTTTCTTCCTTTTTATCTCAATAACTTGTTTGTTATTTTTTTGTTTTGTTTTTTGTTTTTGCTTTGAAGTTGAAGTAGAAACATTGTAATTTCTTTCAAAAAGATTTTGTTTTTAAGAAACGTTTTGCAAACCTATAATGAGCTTGTTATCCTCGATTATAAAGCTTTGCGATACTTAAATCGCCTTATTTAAAACTATACAGAAAGTAAACAGTCCTTAAAAATTATAATAACGATAAATGATAAGAACGGAAATTAAATTTGTATTTTATAACGTAGTAAAAGAAAAAAACAACGAATTTGAGATTTAAAAGAAATCCTTTTGAAGTTTCATTAAATAAGAATTTTTTTTTAATTGTATTTGTTGAAAAATGTAAATTGTAATATTCTAGAAAAACAAATAAGTTTACTAAGGTTTATTTATTTACAATTGAATTTTTAAAAATACAGAAATATATCTTTCCGAATTCACACAACAAAAGTGAAAAGCTGTGCGTTCAAGCTTTTCATTTATTTATATATGTTTTCCTTAGTTTCTTTTTTTAATATTGGTGTTATTTTTTATTTAGGAAAGCAAGATTTCCCGACAGCATGTCCGATGTAGGGGAAGATGGGGATACTTGAGCCATTTTTTAAATTTTAATTTTTTAATTTTTTTTAAATTTCTTAGAACAAAATAAAATATTGAAAATGAATATTTGATATTTTTTCTTCAGTTAAAAACCACTTTCAATTAATTTTGAACTATTTTTCTGTGTCTAATAAATTTTTACTTTTTCTTTTACATCGTGGCTCAAGTATCCCCTCCATGGGGATACTTGAGCCAGATGTCACATTCGCACCAGTATTTTGCAAAGAAAAAAAACCGATTTACTTTATACGCGAAAAAATGCATTAAACCTTTTTCAAATAAATTTGGTCGAATTTTCTGGTGTCGTTGTGACATTTCAGAATTAAAATTATGTAGTAGAAAATTCTACCAGCAGAGCTCAAAGGGTTAATCACCATGCTTTCAAAATGATACCAAGGTATGTGATTTCTTTTTTACATGTTCAGAACTATAAATATGTTATCATGTTGCCAGTTTTAGAAAGAAAATTTGACCAACTGTAGAGATAATAGGGATGGCTCAAGTATCCCCTATGCTCAAGTATCCCCACTCTCCCCTGCTGTTCCATAGGCAGCGGTTTGTTTGGGACATTTGTATGGTAGCAAAGCCTGCTTTTACAGCGACGACCCATTCCGAAGATTCATTTTCTGCTATCCTTTTAATCTCTTGGGGACGAATGACACATATACATGCCTCAAAAAGGCTCAAGAATCTTCGTTTATCTCCACCAGTAAAATTTTACAGTAAAATATGTCTTATTTAATCGGAGTATTTTTTCGATTTAATGAAGCACAAAATTCTGCTTTTGAAAACCGGTGACAAAACTTAAAAATTTTCGTAAAAGGCTTCCGTCGCGAAGGGGTTAAGTCCTGAATACGAATCTAGACTTTAATTACTCACAATTAGTTTGAAAAAATCGACGGGACTGGACAAAAGCCGGGGGGTCAGCTAGTGCTAAAATAATTAATACATGTGACTTTGATACTCTGAATAAATAGAAGCCGAAAACAGGATATTGAGTGGTCAGGGAAAAACTTCTTAAAAAAAGGAATGTACCAGTATACTTATAGAAAATTCTTTGAATAATATAAAGAAGTTGGAAATTGCACGTGAAGCGCAGCAAATGAGGTGCGTTCGAACGATAACGAAGTTTTAAAAATATTCAGATCTTGGTGATATAGTAGAGCGTACTTCGGATACAATATAGTAGTCGAAATCTTTGCGTTTCTGTAAATATGCAGGAAGTAATTTTTATTACACCTCAGAACGTATATATTATTCATAAAATGTGAAATAGTTGAATATAATTAAAACACGCCCCAGACAATGTTTTCCCATATAGCATTATGTAGTGAAATACTTTTGTGTGGCCCTGTAATTTAATAATAAAAATTCTTTGCATCACAGATTTTGTACAGAATGCATATTTTAGTATTTACTTCATAGATTCATGCCAATTCTATTATGTTCGAATGAGTGTAACATCATTAAAATGCATTTGCCCATTGACCGTAATGTAACGATATTCTTTTGATTGTCTCTGCAATTGATCTATTCATCCGATTTTCATAGAATTTGAAATGACTCGACAAAATTATGTTATAATTATGCATTTTAAATTTCAAACGATTCGGTTGGGTAGTTTTTGCGTTGTTATATGCGGACAGACAGACGGACGGACTGAGCGACAACAATAGGCGCTACGTATTTACATAATTACGAACGCACCTAAAAAAGGATTAAACCCCTTGAGGACAAGCGACACGTATTCATGCTGCATAGAGGCTTAAGAATCCTCGATTTTCCCCACAGCAAAATTTTACTTTAACCCTTCCGGCACGGGCAAATTCTGTTAGTAAAATGAGAAATTATCGACTTTCACCGGAATTTAGAAATAACTTTTTGAGAAATTAAGAACCTCTTAATTTAAGCTTTCACTGCAAAATCAAAATTTCATTAAAATATTATTGGCACCGTTTGCAAGTTTGGAATTAAAATTAGGAATTCCGGACTGGGCACAGTGTGCCGGAAAGGGTTAAAAATTGCCTTATCTAAACAGAGCATTATTATAATTATTATTATTAATTTTTTTTTTGATTGAATAATGCACAATTTCTGATTTTAAAAACCGGTGACAATACAATAAAAATTTCGTAAAAGGCTCCCGTTGCGAAGTGGTTAACAAAATACTGGTATTTAACACTCTTTCACTGTGTTTATTCCTGACCACACGCCACCCTGGAGAAAAGGACGAAATCACTCAAAAATGTACATATTTTACGCGTTATTTCCAACTAATGCATTTCAAATAAAAGTATATTTTAACTTTTTAACGGTCATAGCATTTTCATTGCTAAGATATCGAAATAAATGAATGACACCAGTAATTAAGAACAAATATATTTCTAAATACGAAAACGCGATTTTTCACACACACAAAATGAAAGGGATATTTTTAGATAAAAATACCGGTGTCAGTGATGCGTATCGGAATTAAAATTTGGTGGTTTCGTGGCGAAACCAATGAACGTTAACACTAGAACCGCGGAAATTTTTTCTCGAGATTTCTAAAAATATTTCACATCACAATTTTTATTTTAAATTAAACAACTTATTTACTTAAATTATTTTTTCTGCGTCCTATATATAACTTATTTTATATATAATTTTCTGGTTCAAATCAGCATCTATTCATTTGTTCCGGGTCAAATTGACCCGGTTCCGCGGTTCTAGTGTTAAAGGGTTAAAAAAAAGCCGAAAAGCCTTCATCTGAAATACTTCGAAAATCTCGAACCATAAAACTCAATGCATATGTAATTTACAACAAAGCCTTTGTAATTTTATTCCTTCTTTTGTGCGTTTGAAATCCCATTAAAGCTAGAATTAATGGGCTTTCAGACACCCCTAAAATAAGACATCAATCGACAAGAGTTTTCTGTGACTTATTTACTTACAATCGAATTTCTTTTCAAAAGGGACACCGCGAAATTACTTAAAGATAATTAAGAATATTCCCGAAATGTACTTATACAATTTTTTTAAAAACAATTGGTAAACAATTATCTTTCCGTTTTTTCAGCTTTTTCCTTTTTATCTCAATAATTTCTTTTTTTTCGTGTGTGTGTGTTTTTTGCTTTGAAGTTGGAGTTGAAACACTGTAATTTTCTTGGAAAAATATTTTGCTCTTAAAAAAAACATTTTACAAAAGTTTGCTAATCTATAATGATCTTAATAGTCCTTGATTATAATGACTTAGTGATATTTAAATCTCGTTATTTACAATTGTAGCTAAAGCTAATAGATTTTAAATAATAATTACGATAAGTAATAACAGAATTTAAATTCATATTTTATTAAGCGTAATGAATGAAAGACCAACTATTTTGACAGAAAAGAAAAAAATTAAATTGTTAAATAAGAATTTTTTTAATTGAACTTGCTGAAAAATGTAGCCTACGATATTATAAACATGTTCCAAAAAATAAAAGAATTTCTATGACTTATAGACTGGGAGGCGACTGCACAAACAATCACCTCATGGAGTTCTCGGCTGAAAATCTAGAATTAGTTAAATCTCGAGTCGCATATTAAAAGGCAACTGTTCTGAAAAGTCCTATCTTGGCGGGAAACTCCCAAAATTCTGATTTTTACGGTTGACCATTATGCGTTCCTGCAGAGTTATTGCAGTAATCACGAGTTATGCGTATATAGTAAAACGTAATCAGTGCCATGTTATATCAAGTAATATTTAAAATTTTATGAAAATCCATGCATTAATTCTTGAAATATGGCTGTTGCGGAAATTGCAAATTATGCAGCAATGCAGCTCCACCTGTTCGCGATATGCACAAAAAACTAATCGGATCTACTTTATATCAAAATCTAATGGTGTCTAAAGTTTTGTGAAGTTCTGTGAATTAGTTCTTGCGATAGAGCGCCAAAATTTTTGTCACATAAACACAGACAGACAGACTCACAGACTGACATTTTGTAAAAACATGTTTTTCGGGTTTTCTGATCCTTAAAACGAGTAAATCCGACGAAAACCGGTTATCGAAATTTTTCATGAAACCATTACTTTCTTTTTGTAAAGATAGAAGAAAGTAAATAAAAAAGATTCGACAAATAAGTATTATATGACCTATTTCCTTATAACCAAAATTCTTTCTAAAGCGATACGAAAAAATTACCTGAGGTCAATTAAATATTGTTATCGAAATGTACTTTTCCGGTTTTCCACAACAATGAGAAAAGAAACTGCGTTTCCAGTTTTTAGTTCGTAATTATGTAAATACGTAGCACCTATTGTTGTCGCTCAGTCCGTCCGTCTGTCCGTCTGTCTGTCCGTCTGTCCGTCTGTCCGCATATAACAACGCAAAAACTACCAAACTGAATCGTTTGAAATTTAAAATACATAATTATAACATAATTTTGTCGAGTCATTTCAAATTTTATGAAAATCGGATGGATAGATCAATTACAGGGACAATAAAAATATATTCCGTTACATTATTGTCAGTTGGGGAAAAAATTTCAAACGCGTTATAATCGTTTGAAATTTTAAATACATAATTATTACATAATTCTTCGAATTATTTCAAATTTTATCAAAATTAGATGCATAGATCAATTACAGGGACAATCAAAAGGATTCCATTACATTACGGTCAATGGAGAAAAAGTTTCAAATGCATTTTAATGATGTTACACTCATTCGAACATAATAGAATTGGCATGAATCTATTAAATATATACTAAAATATGCATTCTGTACAATCTGTGATGCAAAGAATATTTATTATTAAATTACAGGACCACACAAAAGTATTCCACTATATAATGCTATACGGGGACACATGGTTTGGTACGTATTTTAATTATATTCAACTATTTCACATTTTATGAATAAGATATACGTTGCTGAAGTGTAATAAAAATTACTGCATATTTACAGAAACACAAAGATTTCGACTACTATACTGTATCCGAAGTACGCTGTACTATATCAGCAAGATCTGAATATTTTTAAAACTTCGTTATCGTACGAACGCACCTCATTTGCTACATTCACGTGCAATTTCCAACTTTTTTACTTTACTTTTTTTTATTTCTTTCTCGGTGATTTGTTTATTATTTTTTGTTTCATTTTGAACTCGAAACGTTGGAATTTTCTTTTTCTTCTGTCTTTTAATGTTATAAAACACCTATTAAACTTCTGATTTAAGAATGCATTTTATAAATGTTTGCTTATTTGTCATAAGTATGTTGTCCTTTATTATAAAGATAGTGTGATACATTTAAATCATGTTATTTATAATTGTAGTTAAAGCAAATAGACAAAAAAAAAACAAACAACAACTGAAATACTAAATAAGAATCGAATATAGTAAAAGAAATAATCGATAAAATTTTATTATTTTTTATAACAGAAACTCTTTTAAAAACAATTACCGTAAATTCCTGCGTATAATTTGCGGATCAAACAATTCTTTTTCGACCCAGAAAAATTTAAAAATTAAATGTGACTTTTTAAATCGCGGTAATAACCAAATGCTCAAGAATCTCATTTGACTTCGATTACAAAATAAAAATTCTGGGTCGAAAAAGAATTGTTTGATCCGCTGATTATACGCAGGAAATTACGTAAATAAATTATCTTAAGCCATTTAACTGATTGAACAATTAGCTCCACCTAACTGATTGTTTGCTTAATCTATCACTTAAGTCTTTTTGACACAACTAAATTTTATAAATACAATTTTATATTATATAATGGGGGGAGGGTGTTTAGTCTAAATATTACGAATATTTTAGCTTAAACGAAGTGGTGTATCCCAATTTTCTATTTATTATACGTAAAAAAAGAAGAAACAGAAAAGTGGTTAAATACGTTAATGAAATGTGCTTTCTGAAAGAATTAAGAAAAATTTTGGGTTCCATTTTTATTTATTTATTAATTTATTTTATCTCAACGATTTGCTAGTTATGTTTTGTTATTATTAATATTATTGCATTGCTTTGAAGTTGAGACTCAGGTAATGCATGGTGTTTGAAATAATTCCGATTGAAAAAATCCATAGATCTTGTCTAAAATATATAAAGACGGTACAATCACTTCCAAGTTGATATCATTATCTGAGCTCAAGAAACTTTTACCTAAACGTACTCTATTTTTATCAAAGATTGTAAACCCCGCCTTTAAAAAATTCCATGAAAAATATTAGCAATATATGAGCAAATCAATTTAAAAGTAGGCAAAGTTGATTTTGTCAAATTTAGCAAATGTGATGAGGTCGTACTATAACGAAGTTTTAAAAATATTCTGTTCTTGGTGTAATAGTAGACAATACTTCGGATACAGTATTGTATCCCTGTAAATACTATCTGCTTTCAATTATAGAGGAAGTCATTTGTTGTAAATTTGAGCAACTTATATTTATTTAATATAATATGAAGCAGTTTAATATAATTAAAACGGACCTCGAACAATGTTTGCCCTCTATAGCATTATGTAATGGAATACTTTTGTTTGCCCCTGTAATTTAATAACAAATATTTTTTGCACCACAAATTGTACAGAATGTATATGCTGTATATAAATGTACATACTTCATATATGCATGTTAATTTTATTACGTTCGAAAGAGTGTAACATCATTAAAATGCACTGAAAGCTATTTTTTCCCATTGGCCGTCAAGTAACGGAATGTTTTTTATTTTTCCTGTAATTAAACTATGCATCCGATTTTAATAAAATTTCAGATAATTCGAAAAAATTGTACCGCAGTTACAGATTTTAAATTTCGCACGATTCTGTTGGGCAGTTTTTGCATTGTTATATATGAACAGACGGACGGACGAACGGACTGAACGACAACTACAGGTTGCTACGTATTTATATAATTACAAGGGCATCTCAAAAATGTTAAAGCTAATGCAAATTAACATAAAATTTATCTGTTTAATCAATTCATTATAAACATCTTTTGATATCAATATAAATTTGTCAATACTCATTGATTGTGTGAATGATATTCCAAATGCATTGATTTTGAAAGACGTCGTAAGTCAAGTGGTGAAATGCATGCGGGCGTTTTCAGATTGTTATAAAGGACATGTTTTCATCATAGTAATTGATTGTTGAAATTTGTCTGACCCATTAATGTTTGCTAAAAACAACTTAAGGGTGTTCTTAAGTCAAAAAGGGCAACTTTGTGACATACGCTTTAATTTATTTTTGTTCGGAAATGCATGAAAACAACAGGTATTGTTATTTAGAAACTGTAATTGCACTCAGTTTTCTAGGTTTTGTTTTTTTCGCAATAATTTTTTTTTAACATGCCTTCAAAGTTGACATTTTTGAGCACATTTTCGGACGAAATCAGGAAAACCGCTCGAAAAGATGAAAGAAAACGGAGTTTTTTTAACTGTCTTTTGCATTCACTCTCTTTGCATTCACTCTCGAAATAAACAAAAATTTTATACATCTTTTTTTAAGGACGACTATTTCGAGAGTCCGAAAAATATTTACGGAAAGACGATGTTGTTGATATTCCATAGGCATCTTCCCATTATTGATACTAAGTACACACCAAATTTCAAGTCTCTATCTCAATTTGTTCCGGAGATAGAGCATTAACAGACAGGAAGACACACGGACAAACGAATGGGATTTTTTTTTTTCTTCTAAAAATATGTTTTTCGGACCCTCCAGTGTCTGAAACATGTAAATCCATCATTTTTACTTTTTCGATTTTTAAAACGATTTCAACATTTACCTCGCATGAGGGTACCGTAATTTCCAGCGCGTAATCCGCGGATTAAACAATCATTTTTCGACCCTGAATTTTTTTAATAAGAAATGTAACTTGCTAGATCGCCTTAAATATTTGTTTTCAGTCACTAAATGAAATTTCTGGGTCCAAAAAGAATTGTTTGATCAGTGGATTATACTCCAGAAATTACGCTAAGTAAAAAAAAAGATTTATAGCTAAATCTTGTTACAAATTAACATAAAATTTATCTGTATAATCAATTCATTATAAATACGAGGTAGAACCCGTCGAACTTCGACGAAAGAAAATGTTTTAGAAGGAACTGTTTCATTGATTTATAACAACATACAAAATTAACTTCAGTAAAAAATGCATCTTATATTGGTCAGTTTAACTCTAAAAGAAATATTACTTTAAGCTAAAATTAACAAAATACCATTTCTAAAAAAGTTAGTCGGCCAAATTATTAAAATTAAACTTTAATCGCATGTGTAATACGTAAAACACGATAAAGACAAGTTATTATGATGAAGTTATCAATTGAGGCTCTTATGCTTGATAAAAATGAAAAAAAAAATGACGCAATCATAAAATTTCACGTGAAATCTAAACCCGTCATCATTTTCATCTTCTCAAAATTTACATACGAAATTTTACTTTCTTTTCTCTCTCTCTCTCTCTCTCTCTCTTTTTTTTTTTTTTTTTTTTTTCAAGCATTTCTGTTGCCACGATTACAAAATTCGCACAAAAACTATAAAAAAATTAATATCTCGAAAATAAATTGAGATTTTACACAAATTGCATTTAAAAGTACATATTTTTCTCGGTATGCCGATGTAAAAATTGAAAATGTGCGATGTTTAGATGTATAAAAATTGCAGTAGCAAAAAGTGAAAAACTGAAATTGTATGGGAAAGTGTTGCCATTAGCAAAATGACGTATGCGTTACGCACAGATACGTTTGGCCTTTATAATATAGATATTTTGACATCAATATAAATTTGTCTTTCACTAATCACTGACTGTGTCGATGATATTTCCAAATGCATTGATTTTGAAATACAGCCCTAACTCAGATGATGAAATATATGTGACTGTTTTCCGATTGTTATAAAGGATATGTTTTCTTCATAGTAACTGATTGTTGAAATTTGTCTGACCCATTACTGTTTGCGAAGACAACTTAAAACAGTGTTAGACCTTTTTTTTTTAACCCTTTCGGGTCTGATTTTTTTTTCAATTTTTAGAATAAATTACTTTTACACTAATAACATTAACCCCTTGGGGACGAGCGACACGTATACGTGCCGCAAAATGGCTTAAAAATCCTCCTTTAATCTTACCGGTAAAATTATACTGTAAAATTTGCCTTATTGAATCATAGCATCTTCTCGATTTAACAAGGAACAAATTTCCGTATTTTAAAACTGGTGGCAAAACATTTAAAATTTCGCAAAAGGCTCCCGTTGCGAAGGGGGTTAACACTGGCTATCCAAATAGATTACTTTGTGTTTAACGAATATTTCAATGTCTGAAACATAACGAATGTTGTTGTTTTGTGCATTATTCAATTCATATTCCTATGAAAATAGGCTAAGGAAGTATTTTTGGAGATGTTTCGAAAATATTGTACAACAATAAAATTTAACTAACATTACAACTTTCTAATACTTTTTGCGATTTATTACACATAACGCTTTCAGGAAAGTAACTTTTATTCTTAATTTAAAGAGTGAAATATATGTTTAAAATAAAAGAATCGCAAACAGCGTAAAGAGAATGAAACAAACAATAATAATAATTATTATTTAACCCTTTAACATTCATTGATTTCGCCACGAAACCACAAAATTTTAATTCCGATACACAACACTAACACCGGTATTTTTATCTAGAAATATCCCTTTTATTTTGTGTGTGAAAAAATCACGTTTTCTTATTTAGAAATATATTTGTTCTTAATTACCGGTGTCATTCATTTATTTCGACATCTTAGCAATGAAAATGCTATGATCGTTAAAGGGTTAATGCCTAAACTTAAATGAAGTCATATAGTAAATGCATAGACATATACTAACACCACTACATGTAAATAATAACAAAAGTATTTGTTAAAACAAAATAATACTCCATTAAAAAACATGTACTATTAATAGTACGCCAGACCCGAAAGAGTTATATTTGAATATTAAACAAATTTTAAACAAATATAAATGATAAAGTTATACATTTCATATATAATGTCAGACATTCTGCGAATAAATAAGGCGAAAATTAACCCATCACCGCATGATTTTTTTCTAATTTTGCGAAAAAAGTTACTTAAAATCTACATATTGGTCTAATAATGGAAAAAAAAATTAAAAAATTAATTAGCCAAATATTTTATTGCATATATACTGTAATTTCCCGCGTATAATCCGCGGATCAAACAATCATTTTTCGACCCAGAATTTTTTTTTTATAAGATATATGTAACATGTTAGATCTCCGTAAATATTTGTTTTTAGTCACTAAATAAAATTTCTGGGTCCAAAAGAATTGTTTCACCCGCGGATTATACGCCGGAAATCACGGTACTATATACGCAATTAGGGGTTTTAAATATTGTATTGCTATATTTTGCAATTAAATGGGCTTAAATTATTTAATTTTATCTACTCTACAACTTCTTTAGATTAATATTTTTAAGTATTCAGTAAAAATAATAAAAATAAATCCTGCCTTAATAGCTTGATCTCAAAAATGTAGCTTAACAGCACCATCTGTTGAATGATTTACATCAAAACCTAATCAGCAAGAATGTATGTCAACTTGTAACTGAATCTGAAGTTTGATTAAGACCTCTGCATTAGTTTTTCAGATAGAGCTAGTGAGGAAATCGAGAAAAATACAGCACTAGCAATGCCACCTGTTGGGCGATTTACACCTAAAAGTAATCAGCACTACATTCTCCAAACTAGATCAAGAAATCATAAATAATGCAGATAACAGAGCCACCTGTTGAGCGATTTATACTAAAAAATAATCAGTGTCTATTTATATTAGGTACTACCCTAATTTCCTGCCTATAATCCGCAGCGCCGTATAATCCGCAGGTGTCAATTGTGGGATATTTTGGGAAAAAAACACCGTATAATCCGCAGCGGCGTATAATCCGCAAGTGATACCTTTACTTAAAAAAATTTACACGATGCATAGGACTAACATTCAACCATAAGAAAAAAAATATCGAATGTAAAATATTTTAATTTTTACCTTTTACTTTTAACGTAACACTTGATAAATAATTTATAAGTAAAAAAATTCAGAACAAAAATATTTGCAATTCTAATATATACACAATAATAAATTTGGAAGGTTTACCACTTAGTATGAAAATTATAATTAAATAAGATAATTACTTAAGCATATGTTTAAATTAAATTTAGATTCCTTGTACTAGTTTTTTTTTTTTTTTTTTTTTTTTAACATGATTTGGTCTTAATGAGTAATATGCAAAGAAGCTAGCTATAATAAATCTATTATATCTAGCTTACGGCAATGTGCTTTTAATATCTGCAGTGATGGCGCCATCTAGCGAAATAACAGAAAAATATTGAAAATGAAGTACTAAATATTATCTCAGAATACACTATTATTATATCTCCTGCTTAAAAATAAACATATGAAAAAAAAATGTTAGTATTTAATCAAAGGACTTCATTTAAAAATTAAAGCAAATTTAATAAGCTGTTTCACTGTTTTTAATATTTATGAAACTATAATAAAAACAATATTTGAAAAATTATAATATAAATAATAAACAATTTAATTGATTAAACGTGTTTTTTACGGAAATACAAATTATTTACACTAGTTTTTTTCCTTTTAATAAGATTCGGCCTTAATGAATATGAATATGCTTTTAACATCTGCAGTGATGACGCCATCTAGCGAAATAGGAGAAGATATTGAAAATCCAGCAAGCATTATCCCAGAAAACACTAATATTATATTTCCAAATATAAATTTAAATAAACATATGAAAAAAATGTTGTTTTAATTGAATCAATAAAAATTAATGCATATTTAATAGATTGCACTGTTTTTAATATTCATTCAAAAATATAATAATGACAATCGAAACTAACCCATTACGTTACATCAGCAACTTGTAAAGCAAAAATATAAATAACACTTAATAATTTATTACATAGACGTAAAAGAAAAACAGACATTCTAGATGATAAAATAATTTAATCAAGATCAGATGAATCGGTATCCAATTCAAACAATTTTATAAATTCTTTGGGGAAATTTGCATCCTTATCATTTTCAGAATTATAGTCACTACTAGAACCACAGTCAATTTCATCAACAATTTTAGCCTTTATAAATGCTTTTTTGATAGTTTTTTCAGAAACATCGTCCCAAGCTTTTTTCACCCATTCGCAAATGTCTGCGTATGATGCACGGCGCATTTTCCCACTGTTAGTGTAGCTATGTTCGCCCTGTTCCATCCATCTTTCCCACAAATTCCTTACTTTACTTTTAAAAGATTTATTCACTCCTACATCGAGGGGCTGAAGAACCTTTGTTAAACCACCAGGTATTATGGCCAGTTCTGCTTTAGACGATTTGCACGCACTTTTCACTTTCTCAACACGATGAGCTCTTATGGAATCCATAATCAATAACGCAGCTGGATTGAAAAACGTACCTTTTCTTTTTCTATATATAGTATTTATCCAAGATATCATCAAATCTTCATTCACCCATCCTTTCTCAACGGCTCGAACTTCTATTCCTTTAGGAAAAAGTTCTTTAGGGATTGTTTTCCTTTTAAAGAGATCATAGGAGGTAATTTTGTTCCATCTGCCGCACAAGATAAAACGACGGTGAAAGCTGATTTTTCGTGTCCCGTTGCTGTTATCGAAATGCTATCTTTTCCTCGAGAATCCACAGTGTAATTCGGAGGGCAGTCAAAACATAACGGAACTTCATCCATATTGATAATTTTCTTCAAGTTGAAATTCTTTTCTTCAATTTTCTCTTTCACATATTTTAGGAAATCTTCGGCTTTTTCTTTCCAATTTTCAGGCAATTCTTGTCCTACAGTTGTACGAGCCCGTACACAAAGTTTCTTCCGTTTCATGAAACGGTAACACCACGTGGCTCCACCTTCAAAGTTTTCTATGTTCATCTCTATCGCAATAATCCGAGCTTGGCTTCTTATTCTTACTGTTGACACCGATAGGCCCGATTTCCGTTGATTCAAAATCCATGAATGCAGTTCATTTTCCAGAGCAGGCCACGATGCATGACCTCTTCTAACGGCACGGCGTTTTCTATCCATGTTTTGAAGTTGTGCTTTGTTTTTACGCCAAAGTCTTATGTTCGATTCATCAAAGCTGAAAATTCTTCCAGCTTCCCTATTCCCAATTTCTTCAGCCTTCTCAATTATTTTAAGTTTTCTTTCGGATGTATAACTGATACGTTTACGCTTTACAGCTCCAGACATTTTGCTTAAATTAAAAAAAAAAACTAACGCGTGTACAGCAAGTCGCAGTCAAAAGAAAAAATGGCAGCCAGCAACGTGCTTCTCTTAGAGAAGAAAATGTAGGAGCAGGTGAAAATTATTCCCTATTTTTCCCTGTATAGGGATTTCTTTTCCATTGTTTTGCAGTCGTAGAAAAAGATTTTGTATTGTACAAATCCCTGTGTTTTTGACTGAAAGGGATTATTCTCATCACGCAAAAGAATTCATCTGGTTAATATATATCAAGTAGCGCCATCTGTTGACTTTAAAGAAAGACATTTGTAAATATGCTAAAAAAAATTACGTTTATTGACATTTTTCGAAGTTGTCGCGTAGAAAAAAATTAGCAGATAATCCGCGGCGGCGCATAATCCGCATTACAAGAAAAATAAGGTTTTTTAGCGTATAATCCGCGGATAATAGGCAGGAAATTAGGGTAAGTGAATCTAAAGTTTTATGGAATTCCTTCATTCATTTTTAATACAGAGTGCTCACAAAATTTGCCAAAAAAACTTACAGACAGACATTTTCTAAAAACAGTCAAATCGTGTTCAGGATCTTTCAAAATTTATAAATCCGAAAAAAACTGGGAGTCGAAATTTTTCACGAATCCAATATTTTTCTCTTGTAAAAATAAAAGAAGGTAAAAACGCATAGTTATTTTCACTTACACATAACTGAAAAATAGCATTTTTTTTTCCGAAAGTTTTTTATGAATGTCTGCGATGCTTCAAAACTCAATCCGGAATATTTTAAATCAACCCGAACCGAACCCAACTAAACAAAATACAAAAAATAATTACTCGACCAAATCCAGGATTATTTATCATACAAACGTATGTAGAAAATGACACGCATTTATATAAGAGTTCGTAACATACACGTGCATGATATCGATCTACGACAAAGAATATATTGAGCATTTAATTAGCAAGGACGTATTTTATATTATTAATTAAGACCGAGAGAAATCAGTAAATTAACAAACTGAGGTGAAAAATAAAATAATCAGTGCTGAAAATTTTAGGAATGTTTTAAAATTTATTTTGGTTGCTCTCGAAAACGTAAGGAGATGCAAGGCGGAATAATTGAAAATGTGTAGATTTCTGGAGATAATTAGCTGAAACTCTTTTAAAACCGATAATCCGGTGTTGCTTTTATATTTTAATTGAGAAGTATTTTGCGACTAATTAGAAAACTTGAATGAAATGGTATTCATTCATTAATGGCAAAACAATCTGTGCAATAAGTTTTATTATCGAACAATGAGTAAAATATGTGTTAAAGTTTCTTCAACTTTTTTTGTGTGTAAAAATGTTGGGTTTAGATGTTTTGCGTATCTTCAATAATTAAATCAGAACTTTTTTTTAAAGTAATTTTTAAGGGGGGGAAATCAGACTTCAAGTGAACATCGGTTAACTACTTACACTGTTATATGTTTAATACGTGCGCAGTATTTATAATATTCGTTAATTGTACACAGGATTTCTCAATACGATACTACGATGACATCAATTTGATTTTATCGTTGTTACCTATATTTGCTAACCTCCCGCTTTTTTTTTAAATGGACAAAACATATTTTACACTAGAAATTTTATTTAGTAAATGAAAGCATGCATATTTCCTAGGACTACTACTTTGAAAGCATAAAATATTTAATTTAATAAATTTTCTGGTTGAAAATGTATTTTTAGCTTAGAAGAAAGGTAAAAAAGGGGATTGTTGCAAGTATGCATACGCAAGCATTTGTTCAACATTCATACAATTTATTTCACATATACAAACCATTTATATATTTTTCTTTACAAACAGAAGAAAATTGTAGATGGAAAGATATTATTATTATATATAAATAAAATGTTTATAAACCGACATAAGAATAATATATTTGGCTTGAAGTAACACTTTCCCTGACAAAACAAGAAAATACGAACGAAATACAATAATTTAAAAACTAAAATAAAATTAAATTAAATTAAAATAAAATAAAAAAAGCAGAAATCCAAGCCTTTCTCTTTTCCAAAAAAGGGCTTTGACTTTGACAGCAGTGAGTTATATTTAAAAAGTATCCAACATTCACTTAGTTTAATAATTGAAGGCCCATTTTCATTGAACGTACAACAAACATTGTAATGCGATATAAATTATAGTATAGATACAATTGTTAAATAATGAATAATAATTTTTCCTTTAACTATTCCGGTATTTGTTATATTTTAAATAATCTATAAAAAATGAAAATAGAAAAAAAACCGGATCTGCCGTCTTAACACCTTGGGGACGAGCGACACGTATACGTGCCGCAAAAAAGGCTTAAGAATCCTTATTTATTCCCACCGGTAAAATTATACTGTAAAATTTGTCTTATTCAATCAGAGCACTTTCTCGATTTAAGAAAGAACAAATTTCTATTTGTTAAAACTGCTGACTAAAGATTAAAAATTTCGTAAAAGGCTCCCGTCGCGAAGGGGTTAAGGCAGACTCCGAACTAGGAAGACATGTGACAAAAAGAAACAAATTCTTGTGTTCAAACTTTTCATCTTTTGTTAACAGGTGACATTGCCTCTTTACTTACATTTTTTGTCACTTATCTCCCTGATATGTGGCCTAACTACAATTTCAAAAAGCATATCTCTAAAAAAAATATATATATAATAACAGGACAATTACATCAACCGTATTCTTCTTATTTTGAATGCGTTTACAATTTATATTGACTAGATATACAGTATTAAAGAAAATCAAAAGTTTTTTAATCTTGGCGAATTTAACACTAGAACGCCCGGCGCCGGGTGATTTGCTCAAGTCTTACAAAAAGTGTTTCGCACTGGAATTTTGATTTTAAACTATTTAACTTATTTAATAAGGTTATTTATGTGCTGTATACATTTAACATATCTTATAAAGAAATTTCTGGTTCGAATCGACTATTATCAACTTGACAGGGGTCATTTTGACCCCTAATATCGGCTCTAGTGTTAATGTAACCCAGACTGAATATATTCAATAATCTCTTTTAAATTATTCGCAATTCCAGAAAGCTTTCTTTATCTTTAAAAACATCAGAAACCAGTGTATACTCCAGATTTAGTGATGCATTTGCAAAAGCCAAGCGTCTTTGCTGTTACAGATTTTCAGAAATGTTTTCGTGTACTTTTTATTGTGCATGAATCATTTTTATCAAAGCCAAATAAATGTTTTTAGAATTGTATGAATATTCATTTGAACATTTTCATATCGGTAATTGAATTTATACATGCAGCAGTAACACAATGATAGAGTTTTAATGTTCCTGTTAGTGCTGTTAACCACTTAACCGGACGCCATTCGAGCAAAAAAAATTTGCTTAATTCATCATTTAAAGCTTTTTTACACCACTAATTTTTTTAAAAGTGGAATAGCATACTATTCAAAAGTAGAAATGGTTAGAATAAACATTGCGAATATTTTAGCTTAAAAAAGTGGTATAAGCCCATTTTTCAATTTATTGCACGTAAAAAAAGGAACCAATTAAGGGGTTAAAAGTTTCATTTCGAATCGAGACTTTAATCGTAATCAAAACCAGACTGCAAACATTTTGTTAACTATGGGATGGATAATCCCAAAACAGTCTTCCAGATTTATTACCATCAGATTTGGTTTTCGTTAAGTGGCACTACTTGAATTTAACCCCTTCGCAAAGGGAGTTTTTTACGGAATTTTAAAATGTTTTGTTACCGATTTCTCAAAACAGAAGTTTGTGCCTTATTAAATTGAGAAAATGCTCCGATTAAATAAGATAAATCTTACAGTAAAATTTAATGGTGAGGATAAACAAGGATTCTTAATCTTTCCAGCACACTGTGCCCGGTCTGAGATATCCGATTTTAATTCTAAAATTGCAAACAGCACCAATAATATTATAGCAAAATTTTGCTTTTACAATAAAAGCTTAAATTAGGGCTTTCAAAATATATAAAAAATTCGTTTGTGAATTCCGGTGTCAGGCGATAATTTCTCATTTTACTACAGATTTTGGCTACCGGAAAGGGTTAAGCCTTTCTGCGGCATGTATACCTGTCACTCGTCCTCAAAGGGTTAAGTATTTCTATTAAAGCCATTTATCTGCCAGTATTTCTGCATGGTTTTATAAACGGTATAAACAGTGGCATCACAGGATAATGTAAATGAGGATAAAAGATACATCTACTGGATTAAAAATTTACATGGAAACTTAAGTCTATAAATATAAACGAGAAATATTTTCTAAATTCCTTACATTCGAGTAGCTACGATCCGTAAAATAATATTTAAAATTATTTTCTTTAAACAAATATTATTGGAACACAGCGGAACCTCTACCTTATGCCACCTGTTGAATGATTGTAATTTGGTACTCAATTCTACCATTTGAGTGATTCCAATATGGTACAATATTCTACCATACTATAATACAAATACTCAACTTCAAACAGTTCTTTTTGTAAATTTTGGCATAGATAGAACAACCTGTTGCTAGAGCATTCAAATAAAAAGCAATATGGAGGTTTGAATAGGTATTTCAACTAATTTAGAAATTCCTTAAATACTGAATGTTATATTTCAATTTCAATCGGCTAGGAGAAGAATATTTTCAACACAGTCTATTCCGTCAAAATTCGTGTTGAATTTCTTCTACGTGCCACATATTGAACGTAAGTCACTTAAGAGCCCACAATAGTCACAGAAAAAGTACGCAAAAAGACCCGGATGATTATGTAAAGTCTATGGGAGCGTTCTTTTCTAATATCTCGCTCAAATTTTAATATTTTTACATGATTTTTTTTGCATAGGCTAGCTTAGGACGATCTACAACCGGGCTAGTTTTTACTTTTTCGATTTTGCTCATATATTTTTTATATTATGACAGTTTCAATTTCAAAACCGGTTTAAACCGGTTTTGAAAGTTAAAATATTTTTTTAAAAAAAATCTGAAACCAAAACTGAAAAAGTAAAAACTAGTCCGGTTGTAGATCGTCCTAAGCTAGCCTATGCAAAAAAATCATGTCAAAATATTAAAATTTGAGCGAGATATTAGAAAAGAACGCTTCCATACACTTTACATAATCATCCGGGTCTTTTTGCGTACTTTTTCTGTGACTATTGCTCTTAACTGCCAGTGTTTCTGCATGTTTTTATAAATGATGCCAAAAATATGTCTGCTAGAATAAAAATCTATATGGGGCTTCATTTAAGGCATGGTGACGTCACTGCGACGTCGTTGTGAAGTTACATTGTGAATTTGTGACCACCGTTTGTCGATGTGAAGTCACAGTGACTAAAATGTCAAGTCGTTGTGACCGTTTTAGAGCTCATTTGTGATGTCATATTTGATCACTTTGTGAAGTCACGGTGTGACAAATTTGTGAAAAATGTGTTATTTGTGACTACCGTAATTTCGGGTGTATAAGCCGCGGCTCAAACAATTCTTTTTGGACCCAGAAATCCTATTTAATGATTAAGCACAAATATTTACGGCGATCTAAGTAGTAACATTCATTTTTTTTTAAAATTCTGGGTCGAAAAAGAATTGTTTGAGCCGCGGCTTATACACCCGAAATTACGGTACTTTGACATTAACATTGTGACGAAACTGTGACAAAAGAGACGATATTCAAATTGCCAGAAACATGTTTTTTAAAGTAAATAACATGTTTTGAAGAATATTTGTAATTTTCTAAAATTTTTTAAGAAAGTCACATCTCAGTCCCAATGTGACGTCACTAAGTGGTGACCTTTTGGTCACAGATGTGATGTGGCCAAAGTGACTCACAGTGGCGTCATTGTGACATCCCTGTGACCATGCATGCTATGAGCAGGGGTGCAAAAATCTAGGCGCCAGCAGTCAGTTTCTCACCACAAAATTTATTTCGTTTTTCTTCGTCTAATATTTCGTGTAAAATTCCTACTAGAATGCTATTAAATTTTGAGCGAAAAAAACTTTAAAATTTTAGTGGTGAGAAACTACCCTTTGGCGCCTAGATTTTTGCACCCCTGGCTATGAGGGTTAAGTCTATAAATATAAAGGAGAAATACTTTTGAAATTCCTTAAATTCGATTAGAAAATCTGCAAAGCAATATTAAAAATCATTTTCTTTAAACAAATCTTATTGGTTCTTTTAAGCGGAACTTCTAACATATCCCACCTGTTGAATGATTATAACTTGGTATCCAATTCTTCCATTTGAGTGATTACAGTAGACCTGGATTCCAACCTGTTGTTAGAACAGTCAAATAAAAAGCAATATGGATGTTTAAATAGACATTTGAACTGTATCAGAAATTCTTTAAATACTGAATGCATTTAAAGAATGCATTTAAAGAATTCAGAATACATTTCAGTGGGTTAAGAAAATAATATTTCTATCACAGTCTATTCCGAAAAAAATCGTGTCGAATTTTGTTTCTTTGCTTCCACATATGGTACGTAAGCACCTTTATCAAAGTCAAATAACCGTCAGTCTCCATTCACCCCTTTTATAAATAAAGGGACTCCACGTGTGTGTTTAAATCATTGATCAGTATATGTGTGTGTAAAGAGAGAGATCGGCATCCTGCACTGCGGATTGGTCTCCATGGCAGCAAGAGAAACTTCCCCCCTTTCAAAGTCCCAGCCTCTTCACAATCTCCTCCCCCCAAGCTTCAACTCTCAACAGAAACAACACAATATCCACCAGACGAAGCTACTTACTTTTTTATTCCCCCCTTTGCAATGTTTACATAATATCAAGGCGGATACAGTTGTGGTTAGAATAATACAGTCGAGATATGAGGTAATACTTCTGCTTCTGAAAAAAAGAACAAATATATGTTTTAATCATTTTATCGTCTGCTGCTTGGTTCAACGCGTTCTAAGAGTGGAGATTTTATGCAGAAGGGTAAAAAAACAAATTCAGAATTTTCTGGCGCCGGATTCAGAAATGTCGATTAAAACTGAAATCATTTGGTAAAATTTTCATTTAAACCGATATCTGTTTTAAGATGAGGTTTAAGAAATTGTGAAAACATATCGTCTACGTTTTAACTGCTATATTTTGCAATCGCAATTTCAATACTTGTTGCTTTTCGGAATATATTTAATGTCGAAGAAGAGTTGCGAAAATGTTACAGATGACAAAGTATCGATGTGCACTTTAAGTTAACATACATGTTTTATTAAAGGTCACGTAATTTGTTTGTAAATTGTATGTTTTAAAATTTTTATCGTCTGCTCCCTGGTTCAACGCGTTCTAGGAGTGGAGATTTTAAACAGAAGGAAAAAAAATCAAAATTTTCTGGCTTCGGATTTAGAAATGTTGATCAAAACTGCAGTCATTTGGTAAAGAAATTAAACCAACATCAGTTTTAACGTAAGATGTAAACAAATTATGAAAGCATATCGTTATACTTTTTTACTGCTATCTTTTGCAATCGCAGTTTCAATATTTGCTGCTTTTCGGAAAATATTTAACGTCGAAGAAAGTGTTGCGAATTGATGCAGATGGCAAAGTATCGATGTTTACTTTAAATTAAAAATCATGTTTTGCTAAAGTTTTCATAATTCGTTTGCAAAATTTGAGTTTGGGTTAAATATAAACTTTTGAAATTGTTTCTAAATTTATTATTTCTTTTTCAGCGAAGAAGGGTTGGAAAATTAGACTATCATGTTTGTCATACGAATTGAATATTTCCAACTGAGCGAAAAATTTCCCAGATCCTTGGCTTACAAGGCCAATGCTTTACCGTTTAAGCTGACTGGGCGATAGCCAGCTGCAATTTTTCGCTCAGATAACCTTAATCAGAGCTGCCAAGATCCGGCTATTTTGAATACCAAAATTTTAATACAGAAAATATTGTTTCATTTAATTGGAACATTTCGATGATTTAAAATAACAACATTTTCTGTAAAATAATATTTGTATACAAAAGACTTGAAACCAGGGTCTGATTACTAACGGGGCACTCTCCCACCAGGAAAAAGAAATAACGAATTTTTCCCTATTCATGACAGTAATCTTGTATGAAAAGGGCGTTTAAAGAAGAAGAAAATTTCTATAATTTTTTTCTGGTGAGAGAGTGCCCCGTTAGTAATCAGGCTCTGCTTGAAACCCTGTCTTAATGGTCATAACATCTGGTCTGTCATTTAGACACCTCGGCAGAATAAACCGCAGGTAATGGAACTTCCATATAACGATGGGTACCTAGATACAGGGGTGCAAAAATCTAGGCGCCAGAGGGTAGTCTCTCACCACTAAAATTTTAAAGTTTTTTTTCGCTCAAAATTTAATAGCATTCTAGCAGGAATTTTACACGAAATATTAGACGAAGAAAAACGAAATAAATTTTGTGGTAAGAAACTGCCTGCTGGCGCCTAGATTTTTGCACCCCTGCCTAGATATACTATTATTTTAACACAACCAAACTGAATGTGCTAAAACCAGCTTGATTGTGCTGAAATAATAATACCTTTGCGCTAAAATAATAGCGGAAGTAAAGGTTGGAAAATTACGATTTGAATGTGTATTATTGGTTTAAACTGACGCGTTCCGTTCATCACCTGCAACATCGATCCTCTTCAATAAATTAGTATATATAGTTTTAACCTGTTTGTATAGCTGCCAACATCTTCCGCTTTTTCGCCCCGGAAAAATTTTACAGCAAATTTTAGTTTTTCAAATCGCCGTAATGCGCTGATTAAATAAGGTAAATATTTCTGTTAAATTTTTCCGGGTCAAAAAAATCAGAAGAGTTGGCAGCTATGTGTTTGATCATTAGAATGATTTGCAGGCCATGCATGACCAAGCCGATGCAGCAAAATAATTATTCAAATGTCTCATTTCTGATATGTAGACAAATATTTCAGCTATTGGTTCGAGCAAATAGCTAAAGCATAGCTGCCAACTTTTACGCATTTTTGCCACCACTAAAATTGTACAGAGATTTTCTATTTGTTTAATGAGAAGATTTCGACGATTACCCTAATTTCCTGCGTATAATCCGCGGATCAAACAATCATTTTTCGACCCAGAAATTTTATTAAATAAAATATAACTTTTCAGATCGCCGTAAATATTTGCCTTAAATTTCAAAATAAAATTTCTGGGTCGAAAAAGAATTATTTGATCCGCGGATTATAGGCAGGAAATTAGGGTAAATAATACAATATTTACTATAAAATGTTTGTGGTAGGAAAAATGCGTAAAAGTTGGCAACTATGGCTAATGTTAAATAATAATTCATTATCATAATAAATTACTAAGAAATAAGAAAGTATAAAGGACCTGGAAAACCACATATTTATCATTTGCAAACTGTCATTGCTATCGATATTGCTATTTCACAGGGCTAAGTTAAATAATTCGATGTCTGCTTACGATTATTGTTGAAGAAAATAGTAAAAAATAAAAATAAATTAGCTTCGCTTTAAGAATATTTTTATAACATTTAGTTTTATAATAAAATGTAAAAAATAATATTTTTTTTTTTTTTTTTTTTTTTTTTTTTTTTTTTTTTTTTAAGAAAATTAAACAAACTTGGAAAACGCTAGAATTTTTTTTCAGCTGTCACAATAAAGTAACTATGAAATGAACGGTACACATTTGCGAAAATTAGCAAATCATTATACAGAATTATATAATTTTTTTACTGGTATTTTTAACTGAAAAATCTTTAAGAAAATAAGTATTTTTTTTTCTTTTAGCTTTTTTATTCCGTTGCAGAAAAGAACATTAGTATATGTCAACGGAAATTTAGATAAAGTGAAACGCTGAAAAAATGTAAATAATCCATTTAGAAGCCCTTTTTTCCAAAACAAAGGGAAGGAAGTTGCAATATATTACATTATTTATGGATATTTTCTCTGAGTAAAATTGTAAATGTTATCCTTTTCTTTTTAAGGAACTTAAAGCACTAAGAAACTCTTTTAAACTAAAAGTGTAATTCAATAAATTTGAATTTACATTTCAGAAATATATAAAAGCGAATCGTAATTTGGGGACTATCTCTCTATCCAGTCTGTTAGTTGCTTATTGTTTAAATAAAAAGTTGTTTATTTGTTAACCTGCTGAATGCCGAGCAAAAAGGCAAAATTGCAATGTTGTTTTCTCTGTAATTTAATTTAAATGTTAATAAAAGAGGGATTTTCTAGCATTGTATAGTTTTTTTTTTTTTTTTTTTTTTTTTTTTTGTTACGTACATGTTTATAAATCTTGAAAATATCAGTCATAACTTAATTTGTATTTTGTATCAGTCATAACTTAATTTGTATTTGTATTTTTAGAATTATATTAATTTAAATAAAGTTAAAATTTCAGTGAAACTTGCAGCCTAGTGAACGCATATATGAGTTCGTGGTGGATGGAATGTTTTAAAAAAAAGTGTGTTTGAAATTGTTGATTTTTTTTTTTTTTTTTTTTTTTTTTAGCAATTTTAAAAAGTGCACCATACACTTTATTTTTTTATATAAATTACACAATGAAAACGTTACTTATTTTTGCTCTTTGAAAGGAAAAATAGCATAACATGAGATAATTATGAATTGGACAATTGTACCATAAATTAAACTAAAAATATGTACTAAAATAAATACAGATTACTAAATAGTACAATTATAAAAAAATTAATATATTTCTATTGTATTCTGACGACGTTTGCAGGAGCGAATGAAACGTATAACCTTCCTACCCCGTTCAAATTTCACTCAATCTTGATAAAAACATTTCCCACCAGAATTGTTAATTAAAACATTTTAATATATTTAATTGACTTATTTTTGTTTATCTGTTATATAACTTTCTTTATAAAAAAAGTTCTGGTTCGAATCGCATAAAACGAATTATAGTTATGGGTCGATTAGACCCATTCAGGGTAGGAAGGTTAATGATAAATTTTTAACCCTTTAACGTTCATTGGTTTCGCCACGAAACCACAGAATTTTAATTCCGATATGCAACACTGACACCGGTATTTTTATCTAAAAATGTTCCTTTTATTATGTATGTGAAAAATCACGTTTTCTTATTTAGAAATATATTTTTTCTTAATTACCGGTGTCATTCATTTATTTCGACATCTTAGTAATGAAAATGCTTTAATCGTTAAAGGGTTAAGTGTATTATATATATATATATATATTTATAAGTGTACCATTTAGTATTTATTTTAGTACATATTTTTAGTATGACACGAGATGTTACACATTTCTAAACTAACTATACCAATTAAAATAAACATATTTTTTGTTTCCTGTCCAATTTAATGAGAAAATCCTTCGCATATTTCTTCATTCAGCTTTCTTTCTGGGACGGCTTGCGAGAAAGAATATTTAGAGTATCGAGGTATGTTCAAATAGAATAAAAAGGCGAAAAAGAAAATACTTTTGGACCTGGACGTTTGCTTAAAAAAAAACAAAGGATGGCTATATCTGGTGTATATCAAGTTATCCATATTATATATGACGACCTCAGAAGCCAAGGGGTACAAGTGACAAAATGTCGATTTGGAGTAAATTGAGTTTAAAGATAATTGATGTTAAATTGGAACATCAATAACAATTGACTAAATTGAAGTAGGAAACATCTGCTTGTTGCATTCTAATCTTTGAACTCTCATTTCAATAACTGTTAAAAAAATAGAGTACAATTTTCTTTAAATGCATAATTAATCAATATTGTTTTGTTTTTCGAAAAAAGTGGTTTATCTCTATAACTCAGCCAATAATAAGAAAATGACCTATATTTCTTTACCTGAAATGAAAAAAGCATATTTCCAGATACCCTGTGCACTTAACTCAATTTTTTCAATTTTGTCACTTATAACCCTTGGCTTCTGGGCTCCTCATATATGGTGTATATCATGTTTTCATTAAGAGTAATTAATTACAAATGCTTCTATTTCTTTTGCAGCAATATACAGGTGTTCATAATTACACCACTCTACTTGAACCGCTTCCCTGATTTGCCCGTACGTCGTACGGGCAACGTGTTTTTACCAGTCATGATTTTCCCATACCACGTACGGGCATCCATATTCCAGTCATGATTTATTATTCACACCAGTGAAATTTTATTGCAAATTTTACATTATTACTATAGAGCTTTTTTTTTTATTCAATTAGGTAAATATTTCTGTTTCAAAAGACCGTTGATAAAAAATTAAAAACGCTGTAAAAGACATGAAAAATATAGGCATTATTTCAAAGTTTTTTAAAAAATATTCATGAGTTAACTTTTTAACTGACAAAGCATTTCCATTGTTAAGAAGTTGTAATAAATGAATGATACCGGCAATTGCGAATAGATATATTTCTAAACATAGTGATTTTTCTCATAAATAATAAAATGGATTTTCTTAAATTAAAATTCTGGTGTCGTTGTGGCATATACGAATTAATATTTTGTGGTTTCGTAGAGAAACCAATGAACATTAAAAGGATTAGGTCGTTAAAAGATCGTTTTATCAATTTAAAAAAAAAAGCGCCATACACGTTACTCAATTATATAAGTACACAATGAAAACATGACTTATTTTTTCTCTTCGAAAAGAAAAATAGCAAGACATGAGATGTTACATATTTCTAAACTAACTATACCAGTTAAAATAAACATATTCTTGTTTCCTGTCCAATTTAATGAGAAAATCTCCCTAATATTTCTTCATTCAGTTTTCTTTTAGGAACGGCTTGCAAGAAAAAATATTAAGAGTGTCGAGGTATGTTCAAATACAATAAAGGGGCGAAAAAGAAAATACTTTTTGACCTAGACATTTGTTTCAGAAGAAATAAAGGTTAACTGTAAATTATACTATGTATGTAATATTTTTACCAAGAATAATTACATATGTCTTTACTTCTTTTACAGGAATATACAGTGTTCATAACTATACCATCCTTCTTTATATTTATCTTCAGGCAAAATTGTTGTTCATGAAGTTCAGAAAGATATAATAAAAAAAATGAAAACTTGTTCAAATGAAAAAAAAATTTAATTTAACAAATTCTAATCCATTTGAAATGTTAAATTTGGATTCAGATGACGAAAGTTTACCTTATTTAAGTTTACCGGATTAAGATTTGAGTTTATCCAGTGCAGTGGTCACTTAAAGGTTCAATAATAATAAGCTCGACGCAGCTGCTCTCGTTCGGTAGCTTCAAAGCCGCGAGCCCACCCTTTCTATATTTTATTGTATTTAATTTAATATGTTTCCCTTTTAAGGTTCTCTGGTTTAACCTTTCTTGTTAACCCAACTTGGTTTTAGCTAGACATGGCTATTCGGGATGTTAGTCGGGATCTTTGAACTTGGCTTCCGCTAGGGCGTCGTGAAAAGAGAAGAAAAGCTAAACTATACGGGCGTTTAAAAAAGTAAAAAAATAAAATGCGTACACCACAAGGTCTATTCTCGGCTGAAAAGAACAATAATTTTCCAAATGCTTAAAGAATAGTTCAAAATGCGGAAACCAGATGGCATTTTTCAATGATTTACACATTTACGATAATTTAGAAATTTTATTTACTAATTTTACATGATCTTACAGGTAGCATTTCACGCCATCTCTTTAGCATTTCCCAGAACAGACTGCGGTCAACTGTGGATCACGCTAGCTCATAATTCCAGATGGTATTTGAAAATGATGATCGTCTTGTTTGCGATGTTTGTAGTAATAAAATTTGTAAACTATCGTGTGCATTTGCTAAATATCTAATTCATTTAAAAGTGCTCTCTGGCGTGGAAATTTCGAACTAACTTTTTTCGCTCAAACATACGTTTATCACACGGGCCGGCATGTATTTTTAAGTAGTATCCGAATATTTTTGAAAAAATTCATAAAAGTCCAGATTAAAAAAACAAAACAATAATAATATTACTTTTAAATTGTTATTTTTACATACACATACATACATTGGGTAGATCAGAAAGTCGTGTCGCGGAAATTAATCAGTACCGAAAAATTATTTTTGTTAGTTTCTACACATTAGGTATCTCAATTAATGTCTAATAATTAACGGACAGAATCTTCCAGTACGAATTGATTTCCCTTATACGAAATGACTTTCCCATGGACCCAATAATATCAAATAGAAACGTCAGGTATTTGTCCCGATAACCTACTGCTTACAAGGGCATACATTCTGAAAACATACCCTCTGAAGACATTTGCAATAGAAAAATACAGTGGAGCATCGTTTATACGACGCCGAAGGGACTTCCGAAAAACGTCGTATAAACGATAACGTCTTATAATTGATTTTCACTTCTTAAACTCAAATTAATTTTGTTTTCACTTAATTTTAATGTTGACCGTCTTGATTTACGCATATTTATAAATTAAACTAACATATAACCAAAAAATGGGAGAGGGAATACAGTAAGCAATTTAAATATAACACCAAAAATACCGAAATCAAGCTCCCTCTAGATATATGTCTCCTTTTCTGATTTATTATACAAATTATATAAATCCTGGGAAATGTATAAATTCCAAATATGCTCCTCACTTTTCTATTGTTACCTGTCTATTTCACAAAAATTCCAGTTATAAGCGTCCCTTAAAATTATTAGAATTTCCTGTCTGCTAAGGGGGTGCTTACTTTCGGTGCTTTACGGTACAATCATTTTTTCTTTTGATCATTTTATGTAGAGAAAAAAAATTGCCTATGGTTGTTTGACGTGACTGATTGACGTGGAGGTGTAATTAATGATTTGTGCAATGAGTGAAGGTTTTAAAAAGTATTTGCGCTTGTATTGTAGCAAAAAAAATGTTCTTGATGTTTCGATACAATTCGCGAAATTTGTACTATCATAACTTTTACATTCGAATTCTTTCAAAATGTTATTTTTTTCTTTTACCAAGATGGACTTGCGTTTTGAAGACAGACCCAAAAAAGCTATGACCGAAACAGTTCGAAAAGTGAAGAATTAAAATAAATTTCATCTGTACCGTTAGCATATTGATAAGCAAAAAATATGCCGTGCCAAGTAAAAATAAAATGTCGGGAAAGCTTACCGTCTCCGGTCCTCAAAATAAGAATGACCCCTCTTAATTTTTGTGACAATTCTCACTAGTCCACGTTGCTATCATATGGATGAGGTTTATTTAAACATATTCTTTGGTGTCATCCATAGCTGGTGAATTCGGTCGGTTCTTAAAATTTATAAGAAAAATAAATTAAAAAAAAGTGTACAAATCGAAAAATTGACGTATAAACGATACATTTGTACATTAAAACAAATAGAAATGAATTGGGACCACACTAAAACGTCGTAAAAATATAAACGTCGTATAAATGATCGTCGTACAAACGATGCTTTACTGTAATACAAAACTTATTATTATTATTTTTTTTTTAATAGCGGTGCGAACGAAATATGAAAATAGTCGTCTGCTAGAGCCCTGAAATTGATTTTTCAATTATGTTAGTGCTTTTACAAATGCTTCAGTTAGACATCCTATTTTAAATTATTAAATCCCTTGACACCAAGTCCAAGTCACACCCTGATGATAATGTTAACTTTATGAAGACGTTATTTTGAAATATATCGCTTAAATTTTAATATTTTTAAAAGTTTTTTTTTGGCGCTGAATAGCTTAGGACGATCTACAACCAGGTTAGTTTTTACTTTTTCAATTTTGTTTTCAGATTTTTTTTAAATTACTTTAACTTTCGAAACCGGTTAGAATCGGCTCTGAAATTGAAACTATCATAATATAAAAAATATATAACCAAAATCGAAAAAGTAAAAACTAGTCTGGTTGTAGATCGTCCTCAGCTATACTATGCAAGAAAAAAAAATATTAAAATTTCAGCGAGATATTTGAGAATAATGCCATAAACTTAACATTATCATCCGGTTGCAAATTTTTCCATTTTTCAATATTGGGTGAAAAAAGTCCGGACCTAGGATTTTCTATTCCATTTTTCACCCAATATTGAAAAATGGAAAAATTTTCATCTATAATTAATTTACCAATTGAATAATCGTGTTTCTAAAATTAATCTAATTATCATCCGGGTTTTTTTGAGTGATTCAAGTGGCATCTTAAGTTTAAATAAAATTTGCACCAGAAACTTTAACAAAAGGCTTCTTTTTTATATTTTGGGGGAAAGGGAGGGAGGAGAGGAAATATGAAAAAATTGCCTCCCTTTATTCTGAAATAAAAATTTTCTAAATTTCCGGCAGGAGTTCTGCATTAAACAAACGGAACTGCCTGCCCCTCATAAGGTTAAAACGACGATATTTTATTCCATTTTTCCAAATTTGCTGGAAAAAGTTTCATAATCTATGTTTCACGCAAGATGTTTTCTTTCTTGTTTTTAATGCATACAGAAAAAAATCTACAAATCACACTTGCTACTTTACTGTCCAATTTAATGCGAAAGTATTTCGCAAAAAAGTTTTTTTTTCTCTTTTAGCTTGTTTTCTGGAGGTGTTTGCAAGAAAGGACATTAGCAGTGTCAAGGGATATGCAAACATAATAAAGCGGCGGCAAGAAACAAAAAAATCCTTTTAGACGTTTGTTTCCAAAGAAATAAAGGATAATTATACATTATATTACTTATGTTTATTACATTTTCGCTAAGGAGAACTGCTAGGGATTCTTTTTGTTCCATGAGAAATATAAAAAATGTCAAGAAAATGAATAACTCACTGTAACATATTTTATATTAACACTATGACATAATTTAAATAAATACATTTCGGAACTAAGTAAGGTGTAGAATGCATGATTCAATTATTAAATAGTGATATTAAATATAATTATGTTTTATATCATATTTATAGAAAGCTCATATTTAATTTATAAAATAACAGTTGCAATAATCTTTATGATTTTGATTATGTCAATGTTTAATTGCATAGTTCACTTATAACGACAATTAATCACATTGTTTTAACCCTTTTGTGACTCAACAACTTCGATTTTTAAAACATTGACTCAGATGTTAGAATACATCATTGTTAACCCTTTAACGTTCATTGGTTTCGCCATAAAACCACAAAATTTTAATTCCGATACGCAACACTGACACCGGTATTTTTAGCTAGAAATATCCCTTTTATTTTGTATGTGAAAAATCACGTTTTCTTATTTAGAAATATATTTGTTCTTAATTACCGGTGTCATTCATTAATCTCGACATCTTAGCAATGAAAATGCTATGATCGTTAAAGGGTTAAGCATGTAAAAAATAATTAAAAAATTTAGAACTTAAAACTAAAATAATTATTGACTAAAATGTACTTTTTTCACATCTACAATAAACAACAGAAATACTTCTGATAAATATTGTCCATTTTCTAATACAAAATTTTAAAGTATACAAAATTACCTTTAAAAATATACATACTTTCGAACTTCTCCATCTTTTATTAATTTGACAAAATTTCTTAAGTTAATTTTTGCAATATCGATCTAAAGCTTCTCAGATGATAAACAAAACTTTGGTATGAGAAACTAACTTAATATTATCTATTAACTTAATATTATTATTATCATCTGTTGAGAATTTTAACATCAATTTGTATTAACTGGAATGTTGGTTAATCAGAACAAGTAATCGTGTTTTAAAGCTTACTGTGTAAGTATATATTGACTTTTGGGTATGTTGTAGATCTGCAACATGGGGATACAAAATGTTAATATAAATGGTTAATGTTCGAAATTGGGTTGCACACAGATGTAAAAATATTCATCTTCGAAGATTATTTTTAAAACATATTAAAAACACAAAAAATAAGATACTGGTCCCAAACAAATTGCGTTTGAAAGTACTTTTTTTCTTCTGTTCGGAAGTGAAAAAATTTAAAAGATATGTTGATTAAAAGTTTAAAGTATTTGTTGTAAATTCTAAATTTAATGCTTAAGTTGTTGCCACTCTTATTATAACATCACCGATAGACACAGAGATTTTTTTTTATTTATAATTTATATTCACTTGCCTTAAATATGGTTTATGTCATGAAGCTTTGAAACACAAATGTGAAAAAAATTAACATAAAAAGGGAGTTTAATAATAAGTAAAATTAATCAGTTAGAGATTTAAATGTAATTATACAATGGAAGCCGAAATAGCGGAACTTTTTAACCCCTTAATACTAGCATTAAATTGAAATTTAAAAATTCAAATTCATTATTCCCACCACTTTTTTGAAAAAAAAAAAAATATTCATCTGATTTGATGATAAGTAAACCAATACCAGAATAAAATCAGTTACACTATTTTATAAAACTGGTGGGATTGAAACAATCCCGAATAAAAATCGTGAAGCTTGCAGCCCGTGAATGTCTCAGGCGCGACGATTAAGTGGGTAATTACCATTTGTGATTAAATTTAAGATAACGTTTCAAAAAAAAAAATTCTCATTCAATTTAACAGTAAATTTTTTTTCAAATGATTAATATTTGCAATATCTGTAACATTCCATAAAAAAATGTTAAAAAAAATCAACATATATGCATCTAAAAAAAAGGCGAAATTACTCAACCTGCCCAAGATCTATTAAAAAGTGATCAATATTGGCGAGATTCTGGGAAAAATGTAATGAATGAGTTCTTCGCAACAAAAGCATATTTTTTCTAGCTATGAAATTTATTTTCTCGTTCGTTTTACACTGGGACCTTTCAGGGACGAAGTACGTCTGTTCGTAAAATGATTAAATGACACCAGTATTTGTGAGCAAATTTTCATAAAAGTAATTAAAAGTTTTTTTTTCCTTCGCGTACTTTATTATGAAACAAAATTTTATTTCTAAATTCTGGTGTGTATGTAGCATTTGGTAATAAAAATTGAATGGTATATGTAATTATCAGCGCCCTTTAACCCTTTAACGATCATAGCATTTTCATTGCTAAGATGTCGAAATAAATGATTGACACCGGTAATTAAGAACAAATATATTTCTAAATAAGAAAACGTGATTTTTCACATGCAAAATAAAAGGGATATTTTTAGATAAAAATACCGGTGTCAGTGTTAAGTATCGGAATTAAAATTTTGTGGTTTCGTGGCGAAAACAATGAACGTTAAAGGGTTAAGGGGTTAAAACTTCTCAGCCCTTTTCGGCGCACGGCAGTTTTATTCCGAAAATGTTTAAATAATTGAATGACATTCGAATTTAGGTACAAATTTATTTGAAAATAGAAAAGAAAAAACTACTTTTACTCATACATAATAAACAGAAAATATTTATACCAGAATTCTGGTATCATTTTGCAGGGATGCAAATGTTGCGCCACAGATGACCGTTTTTCACGAATAATTTTTAACCCTTTGTAACTCAAAAACTTCGATTTAAAAAATATTGACTTAGATGTTAGAATACATTATTTTAAGCATTAAAAAAATTAGAACGTAAAATTAAAATAATCATTGACTAAAGAGAACTTTTTTCATATCTACAATAACGAGAAATTTACTTACTTCTGACAAATATTGTGCATTTTCTAATACAAAATTTTAACATATACAGAAACACCTTTTAACCCTTTAACAATCAAAGCATTTTCATTGCTAAGATGTCGAAATAAAAGAATGACACCGGTAATTAAGAACAAATATATTTCTAAATATGAAAACGTGAATTTTCACATACATAATAAAAGGGATATTTTTAGATAAAAATACCGGTGTCAATGTTGCGTATCGGAATTAAAATTTTGTGGTTTCGTGGCGAAATCAATGAACGTTAAAGGGTTAAATAAAATCTACTTTCGGACTTCTCCAGCTTTTTTTATTTGACAAAATATACTAAATTGATTTTTGTGATGCCGAGCTGAAGCTTTTGAAATGATAAACAAATCATTGGTATGAAAAATTAACTCAATATCTGTTAAGAATTCCAATAATCAATTTGTATTAACGTGTGTGTTGGGAAGTAAGAACAACATATCGCCACCTGAAAATAATAAGATTCTAGATGTGTTTTTGAAAAAAATTGCTTACCGTTATAGAAAGATTCTATTTGTATCCATGAAGGCATTTTTGCATCAAAATGATGTAATATATAATTTACATATGGTATTACGATTATGTTATGACATTATTATAATCCGGAAATGTCTTCATAGATATAAATAGAAACTTTCTATATCGTTAAGACAATTTTTTGAAAAACACAGACAGAACCTTATTATTCTCAGGTGACGATACGGCACCGTGTTTAACCCTTTAACGTTCAATGATTTCGCCACGAAACCACAAAATTTTAATTCCGATACGCAACACTGACACCGGTATTTTTATCTCAAAATATTCCTTTTATTTTGTATGTGGAAAAATCACGTTTTCTTATTTAGAAATATATTTGTTCTTAATTACCGGTGTCATTCATTTATTTCGACATCTTAGCAATGAAAATGCTATGATCGTTAAAGGGTTAAAAAGTTACTGTGTAAGTACAGGGTGGTTATAAAATAACTATCCCTATTTGGAGCTATCTCTAGCTTGAAAGAATATCCCGAATGAAACCAAAATCGGTACATATACTATTCAAGAAGGGGGAAGAAGAATGGAATAATATAAAAAAGATAGTTACAATAATCGGCAACAGATGGCGCTACAGGTCCTGTCGGTGCAAACGCCGTTGTAATCATTAGTAAAATCAAAATGTGGTCATTTCTGCCATTAATGTTGTACGAAATGGCTCTCAGTTTACCAGATCGCCTTTAATTTTAAAACTATTCTACGTTAACAGTTCAAACAGTGCAGCTGCTTTACGTGAATTGAGGCGTGTGTTGCCGTAAAGGAAAAGGTCCTTTGACACCGTGTGCAGTGAGAAGAATGGTAAAAAAATTCGAGGAGACTGGAACGTTTACTGTAAAATGTGGAAGAAGGAGGAAACCATTACCTCGCCGCACTCAAGAAGAAATTGCTAATGCTATTGTGGAGCCATCAGGGACCCCGGAACCCGGTCTTAGTGTACGTGGAGTTGCCCGGAATTTGGATATTCCACATGCTACTCTTCGAAAAGTCCTACGACAGGTAATCCAATTTTATCCGTATAAAATTAGTTGTCATCAACAATTGTTACCAGGTGACACAAAAGCGCCATCTGTCGGCGTTTATTGCAATTATTTTTTTACTGTTCCAGTCTTCTTCCCCCTTCTCAAATAGTATGTGTACAAATTTTGGCTTCATTCGGGTTATTCCTGCAAGCTACAGAAAGCTTCAAATAGGGGTAATTATTTTGGCGCGACTGAGTTTTAATCCCCTTCATGGCGTGTTTTCAAAAAATCGCCATATTGGCGCGTTTTTGCGTTTTATCTCCCGGATGTGATTACCAGGAGATACCACGCAAAAGCGCACAATTTAAAACGGTGATAATGAAAATACAACAGAAATACACTTTTAAAAAAATACAAAATGCTGTATTTTTAGTCATTTTCATTAAATGCGAACGTTCAAACCACGAACCCCTCCTTATACTGCTACACACATCATGCGGATTCACACTCGATGCCGCCTGATCTCGACATCGCTATTCAAAACCATCAGTTAATTTATCACACGCAGTCAATTTCATATCTTTCCCACACCTTGGACATTCATACCTGGAAACAATCAAACCTTCTTTCATACACCAGTCTATTACAGCTCTTTTACCCATTACAATTAAAAGAGTAAAAAAACCACTCTTATATTCTCCCTCTTCTTTCATACATTCATTCAAATTCTTACGGAAATCAACAACAGCCATAGCAGGTAAGTAGTCTAACCAGAGGAATATAAATGAAAAAAAAAAAATCCAAAATAATTTACTCACTCGATGATGACTCTTTGAAATCCAACGGACTAATCAAACGCATTAAAAATTCAATTAATTTCACAAAGCGCGATTCCTAAATTTAAAAGTTTCTCCTCTCTAGTCCAATAAGAAAGCTGGAAAAAAATGAACCAACAGAGGATGCGCAATCTGGGAAAAAATCCTCTCCGAGCGCCGAGGGTTGCCAGGAGAAGCGACACCTGAAAGTAATAGAAAGCAAGGCTTGGCGCAGTCATCGCGCGTCAGAAAAAACGCCGCCAGAAGTGGGTTAAAACTCAGTTTACCCATTATTTTTTAACCACCCGGTACTATCTATTTTTGGATGTGTTCCAGATCTGCACACGAGGATAAAAAGGGTTAGTAGTATTCTTCACCTTATTAAATTTTAAAAAATCCTATCTTTACATAAAGTGAGGAATACTAAATTTAGCGGTAGCAATAAGCCGAACTTGAATCCCTGATGTTTGAGTATGAAGTTGGTTATTCCATGTAATGGAACATTGAAACACAAAGGGTTAAGAATCGAGTGATAATAAATTAAAAAATTTAATAAAATTAAAAAGTTTAAGAAATAAAAATGATAGCTAATAAACGTGATGTATCCGAACAAATTGAAAACGAAAACTGGTGTGCAGATATCTTAATGCAAAGAACGGTTAGTAAATAGAACAGTAAAATTTAAGACATTTTAATTAAGTTAGAGTATAGCAGTAATTACGAAAACTTCTAAATTTAAAGTACTACTGCTAAATAAAGTAAAGAATTGCTCGTTAAAGTTTCTGTTTCTATCGCTGAAGGAAATATCTTGAAAAATGACCTATTTCCAAAAGAATATATCTGTAGGACATTGAGTTTAAAAAAAAAAAAAAAAAAAAAAAAAAAAAAAAAAAAAAAAAAACAGAGAATATATATATATATTTTTTTAATACAAAAATCTCAAAATTTTATATTTTCAAAATACTTTTTGAGTTTCTTTATAGAGTAAACATGCAATTTTACACTAGGATACAATTTTCATATGTTAACACTAGAACCGTGGAGACGGGTCACTTTGACCCGTACTCATTGAAAAGGTGTCGATTCGAGCCAGATAAGTCTTGTTAAAATAATTTACATTAAGCTGCACAAAACTATTTAAAATAAATAAATTGACTTAAATAAAAATTCTGATGTGAATTATTTTTATATAACTTGGGTAAAATTTCCCGCGGTTCTAGTGTTAACGACAGAGCAAAATCTACGTCACTACAGTCGATTAAACATATGTAACAGCGACATTTAACCCCCACGCAATGGGAGCCTTTTACGAAATCTAATATTTTATCACCAGTTTTTAAAAACAGAAATTTGTGTCATTTTAAATAAGGCAAATTTTACAGTATGATTTTACTGGTGGCGATAAACGAGGATTCTTAACACTAGAACGCCGGGAAAATTTACACAAGTTTTATAAAATATATTTAAAACCAGAAAAATTATTTGAAATTATTTTGTTTCTTTGTTTAAATCATTTCCTTGTAACTGATATATAACACATTTCTTGAAGATTTTTATGGTTCGAATCGACAATTAGTCCAGTGATCGGTGTCAAATTGACACCTTCCCGGCGTTCTAGTGTTAAGCCTTTTTGCGGCAAGTATGCGTGTCGCTCGTCCCCAAGGAGATAAGAAAGACAGAACTCAATGTAGGAACGTTCTATTAAAAAGGGATAGATTTCAAAAGAATGACAGAGTTTCAAAAGGGTGACAGTGACAGTTACTGTTCTCGGTCAAAATGTCAACTACCCGCAAAACACTAGGAAAAGTTTAATAAATAATTCGTCTGCAACAGCCTTTTTTTTAAATCTATGTAATTAATTTTCCTTTTCATTCTACCCTTCGTGATTCCAAGAATCAGTATGATGGTTTAAATTTGAATTACTACAATTTCTTGAAGTAAAGAACGCTTTTCAATTCATTACTGCAAAAAAAGTAATTTTGGATGCAAATAATTCGAATTATATTATTTTTCTTAGGAATTATCATATTATATTATATTAAAAATGATTATTCATAATTTAAAAATCATAATTTTGAATTAATCTATACTTTAGCTAGCAAGTAATCCTAATTGGAATAAAGCACTCCATTTTTCTGACAAATTGTTATTGATTTAAATTTCCAAGCTTTAAAACAAAACCCAATATAACCCTTTAACGAATAAAGCATTTTCATTGCTACGATGTTGAAATAAATGATTGATACCGGTTATTGCGAAGAAATATATTTGTAAATAAGAAAAAAGAGATTTTTCACATACATTACAAAATGGATTTTTCAAAATTAAAATTCCGGTGTCGCTGTTGCTTATCGGAATTAAAATTTTGTGGTTTCGTAGAGAAACCAATGAATGTTAAAGAGTTGAGATTTTTGCAAAATAATTGCATCATACTTATGCTACATTGCGTGGAAATGCATGTATTAATCAATTAAATATAATCTTAAAACTAACCGTAAATAAATGAATCCAGCTTAACAGTACCACTGCATTTAAACAACAACATTTGAATAGAATAACTTGAAAATAATTATTCATTAAAATTCCTGGTGTCTACCGCTGAAAAAAACGTAAAAATAACCTAATTCCAAAAGAAATATCCTTGTTGAATCGGATTAAAACAAAACAAAGAAAACATTTGTCTATAAGGAAAAAAATCCCAATTATTAGTATTTTCATAATTACATTTTGAATATGTATGCCATACAAAGTAAACATACAATTTTTCATGCGTTAAAAATGAAAATCCACGTCACTAAAAATCAATAAAAGAGTTTGTAACAGTGATACATACATTTAAAAAAGACGAAATAACTCAATCTAGGAACGATCTATTAAAAAGTGATCAATTTCAAAAGAGTGATTGATGTAAGGGCAAATTTCTGTTCTAAGTCACAATGTCAATTACTTTTGAAACACTGGGAAAATTTTAATAAATGACTCCTCCGCAACAAAAATGCTTTTTTTTCTTTTAATCTATGTAATTAAATTCCTCTTTCGTTTTACACTTGGAGATTTGCTATCCGAGAATCTTTATGACGGTTTGAATTTGAATTTATTACAATTTTTTAAAGTAAAGCATACTTTTAAATTCATTACCGTAAAAATAAAGCAATTTTGAGTGCAACTAATTCAAATTATCATTTTTTTTAGAAATACTATTTTAAAAGTAATTGTTAATAATTTAATAACTGTTATTTAATAATTGTCAATAATTTAAAAAACAAAACTTTGAGTTAATATATACATTACAGATAGCAATTAACTGTAAAGTGCTTCATTTTTCTGATTGATTATAATTTATTTTAGTTTAAAAGCATTTTTTAACTTTTAAATGAAGAAAGCGTGAAAAAGTCCAAATATTTAATCATTTTATAAAATAACTGCATCATATTTATCTTATGCTGTGAAGAAATGCATATGTGAATCAATTAAAACTAAAATTAATAAATAAATTCTGCCTAATGTTACCACTATATTTAAATAAAGATAATTGAATAAAACTATTACAAAATAAAGTAAACAATTACTCGTTAAAATTACTGGTATCTATCACTGAAACAAAAATGAATGTTAAAATATTTATTTTTCAAAGGAACTATTCTTGCAATGTTGTTTTAAAAGAAAACATTTGTTAAAAAGGAAACTATAATAACAAAAATTAGTATTTTCATAAAACATTTTGAATAGCTACGCTATACAAAGTAAATAAACTTTATACTAGGTTACAATTTTTAAGACGACCAGAAGGAGTCGATTTGACTCCAACCACGTGATTAAATTTTAATTCCAGCCAGAAATTTTTTCTTGAAACAAGTTAAATTGGAGCCGCTTAGGTTTACGTTAAATAAATCAAATAAATATTTTGAATAAAAATTCTGGTATGAAATATTTTTATCAAACTTGAGTAAAATTTCCAGGCGTTCTAGTGTTACAGAGAAAAACTTACGTCACTACAACTGACTAAAGCATATGTAGCAGCGATATACGTATTTTTAAAAAGGCGAACTAATTCAATCTAGGAACGATCTATTAAAAAGCGATCGATTTCAGAAGAGTGGCAGGACAAATTTCTGTCCTAGGTCACAATGTCAACTGCTCGCGAAAACACTGGGAAAATTTTTATAAATGACTCGTTTGCAACAAAAGCATTTTTTTAAAAATCCATATAATTAATTTTCTCTTTCGTTTTTTTCTTGGAGATTTGCTATCCAATAATCTTTATGACGGTTTGAATTTGAATTACTGCTACTTTTTGGAATGAAAAATACTTTTTAGTTCATGGCTTTTTTCGCTTAAGAAATGTAATTCAAATTGCAACTAATTATAATTAAAATAGGAAATTTTGTAAATACAGTCATTCATTTTTACGAGTGCTGTATAGAAAGAAATTAACAATTTAAAACGCATTTTTTTGGGTTGACTTCAAGGTTCCCACACTCCTCTTTTTTTTAAAAAGAATTTTAACACCATTATCGATTATAAGAAAAATTATATTATTTTTTTAGAAACAGAATTTTTAATCATCACCTTTATTTTCTAATTTCGCAATATTTCTCTGGAATGACATTCTTTGAAAATACTGTTAAAATTTATTGGTAAAATCTGCAAACCCTGGTTTCATATTACAGCTAGAAATTAACAAGAATTTGATAAACACGTTACTTTTTTTCTGAACTATTAATCATTTGGACAATAGTTGTTGTTTTAGGTAAAGAACAGATCTCGTGATGTCCTCATTTTACTTTATTTTTACCACATTTAACATCAGCTATCCTTTAGTATTTCTTCTCTTATTGCAACTTCTCGAGGAATCCAGGTTCAAAGGATTTCATCCCGAATAGCTGGGGCACTAGCGAAAGCCAGGTTGGGGGGAAGACAAAAATCAAAAATTGTAATCGAACAAATTTAAAAAGAAAATTAAATTAAAGATCGAAAATCAGGAAGAGTGGATTGGGGCTCTGAAGCTACCAAACGACCGCAGCTGCGTCGAGCATGTTATTATTAAAACCTTAGCTGACATTTGCATTGGCGAAACTCGAATCTGAATTCGATAAACTTACCCTTTGAGGGGCAAGCAATAATGTCTCTGTATTATTGAATTCTCACCGGAAAAATCGAATGATTTTATTTTTAAGTAAGGAAAGGTAATTTTTCAACAATGAGCCGCCAAAGTTAAAGATATAAAACTTCGTTAAAAGTTCCTGGTGAGAATGTCGTTTAACTTAGGTGGTATAAAAGATATACCACCGCACCTCAAAGGGTTTAATCGGTTAAATTTTTTTCATCTTAACCTTTTACGATCATAGCATTTTCATTGCTAAGATGTCGAAATAAATGAATGACACCGGTAATTAAGAACAAATATATTTCTAAATAAGAAAACGTGATTTTTCGCATACAAAATAAAAGGGATATTTTTAGATAAAAATACCGGTGTCAGTGATGCGTATCGGAATTAAAATTTTGCGGTTTCGTGTCGAAACCAATGAACGTTAAAGGGTTAATCGGTATCTAACATGTCTGATGCATTAGAAATTCATTTTCCAAATGATTGTTGTAATTTGTTCAATAACACTTTTCTTTAAGCATTTTGAAACAGTTAAATGTAGATAGCGTGAGCAAATTCACCTATAATGTAACATTTAAGTTTTTGTGAAATAAACGCCGTTTTTATGAGTAAATAATCACAAAAATATTATTTTTTAAATATATTTTCGGTATCTATACTTTACAATGCTATCATACAATTTTTTAGTAGAATATAATTTTTACTTAAAAAAAAAAGAGAGTGGAACAATTTTAAATAGATAAAAGCATATTCAACAAGTAACAATGCTATATACATTTTAACACTTTCAGGGACGTCGTTTGCAGTCTGCAAACGGTTCATTTTCACACCCAAATTGCCAAATGGTACCAGTAATTCTTTAGTACAGCTTCGATCTTATAATATACGTGAAGAAAAAAGCTTTTAATTGATTTCAATTTGCTCTTAAATTGTAGTGTGAATTAATTAATTGAAATATTTTTAATCAGAAATGTCTTGCCCCTGAAAAGGTTAAAATAGTGAACTAACTCAATTCGGGAAGGTCTATTAAAAAGAAATTGATTTCAGAAGAATAACAAAATAGAAAAAAATCATGCGTGAAGCATAGATTATGAAGCACTTTCCAACACATACAGAATAATGTAGCAAAACTGCGCCGTTAAAAAAAAAATAAAATACTGTGTCCCATTTCACAATATAGAAATACATAACACATGCCAAAACACATTTCAATTGCTCCCATCTACAATTGGAAAAATATCTGAATTTTTTAGCAGCACATAATATAGAGATTTGTATCTATTAATTAGCATGCATCCAAAATGTAGTTCATTTAAGCGATACATATGTTTCAGTTGAAAATTCCCCCTCACCAATGTCATCTAATAAAAATAATTATATGCGAATTCTTTTGTGCAGTCCTGTGTATGAGGTATAGCATTTATACATAAAGAGTAATATGCAAAAAACTAATTAAATTTAAAACCAAATTTTAATCGCATACCGAATTTTAAAACGTATTCTCCAGGAATTTACGCAAAAACTATTTCTTTTGTGCGACCCTCTAAATTAATAAAAAAAAATGCTACGAATGTTCTGTTTTAATATGATCGTAATTTAATTCAATGATTTTTAACAGTTTTGATGCAGTTGAAATATCACAATGCCATTAAAACACTCTCAAAACGACTTTTCCTCCCATACCGTAATGTAATCGAATTCTTTTGAGTGTCCCTGTAAACGAACCATTAATCGTACTTACTTCATATTCAATACCAAACATGCTTTGGTGACCCTAAATAAGCTTTATCAGTTGCATGAAAACACGGGTCTATTTACGGGAGTTAGAGCATGGACAGACGGACATACAAACTAAATACATAAGCCCTTTTGAACTTTCTTGGAAAGTGCTAAAAAGCGCAAAATTCTGTTTTAGTTCTGTCGAGATTCAAGGATAAAATGTGATAAATGACTCCATCGTAACAAAAACATTTTTCTCTAACTATGTAATTAATTTTCTTTTTCGTTTTACCCTTGGATATTTGATATTCCAGAATCTTTATGAAGATTTGAATTAGAATAATTACAATTTCTTGGCCTAAAGCATATTTTTAAATTCTTTGCTTCCTCCTCCCCTAAGAAAGGCAGTGTAACTGATTAAAGTAAAAACTTTGTTAGAAATTTTACATTAAAATTATTTTTTTTATATTTTATTTACGTTATGGAGTATAAAATAGGATCTTTATTTTAATTATCTGACGCCAGTTTTTAGTGCGCTTGAACTAATGTAAATATTTAATTTGCCCTACATAAATCACTTTTCTGGTGATAGTAAAATAAAATGAGTATTTCTTTTTCTAATAGAAGAACGACATATAAGGGCCACAGAAACCAAGGGGGTATAGGTGACAAAATTGGAAAAAAAAAATGACTGATTGCACTGACGACCTGGAGATATGATTTTTTTTCTTTTCGGGTAATTTTCTAATTATGCGCTGTGTTCTAGAGATAAGCCACTTTTGCCGAATAATAATCACTGTTAATTGCCGTAATTTCATGCGTATAATCCGTGAATCAAATAATTCTTTTTCGACCCTGAAATTCCATTTAGTAATTAAAACCTAATATTTACTGCGATCGAAAACATTACATTTTGTTTAACCCTTTAACGATCATAGCATTTTCATTGCTAAGATGTCAAAATAAATGAATGACACCGGAAATTAAGAACAAATATAACTAAATAAGAAAACGTGATTTTTCACATACAAAATAAAAGGGATATTTTTAGATAAAAATACCGGTGTCAGCGTTGCGTATTGGAATTAAAATTTGGTGGTTTAGTGGCGAAACCAATGAACGTTAAAGGGTTAAGGAAATTTCTGGGTCGAAAAAATGATTGTTTGACCCACGGATTATATGCTGGAAATTACGGTAATTATAAACTTAACTGAAATTGTACTCTATTTTTTCACAGTTATTGAAATAAAAGTTCAAAGCCCACAATTAAACAAGCGTTAGTTTCCTATTTCAATTCCGTCAATTATTGTCGATATTCAAATTTAACGTCAATTATCTATCAACTCAATTTACTCCAAAACGATTTTTTGTCGCTTATACCCTTTGGCTTCTGAAGTTGTCATCCCATGTATGTATGCATTTGAAAAAAAAAAAAAAAAAAAAAAAAATTTGGAAATTGCACGTGAAGCGTAGCAAATGAGGTGCGTTCGTACGATAACGAAGTTTTAAAAATATCACTCTCATATATCATAAAATTGTAAATAATTAATCATCATTAAAAATATCACTCTCATATATCATAAAATTGTAAATAATTACAATTAAAATGAGCACCAAACAATGTTCTCCCTATACCATTAGGGAATGGAATGCTTTTGTGTGGCCTTGTAAATCAATAACAAATATTCTTTGCACCACAGATTATGCCAAATGTATATTATAATACATACTTTACAGGTGTATGTAAAGTTTATTACGTTCGAATGAGTGTAACACCATTAAAATGCATTTGAAACTTTTTTCCCCATTAACCGTAATGTAACGGAATACTTTTGATTGTCCCTGCAATTGAATTATGCATCCGATTTTGATAAAATTTAAAATAACTCGATAAAATTATGTAATAATTATGTATTTAAAATTTCAAATGATTAAAATGCATTTGAACCTTTTTTCCCCGTTGACCGTAATGTAACGGAATCCTTTTGATTGTCCCTGTAATTGATCTATCCATCCGATTTTCATAAAATTTGAAATGACTCGACAAAATTATGTAATAATTATGTATTTTAAATTTCAAACAATTCGGTTAAGTAGCTTTTGCGTTGTTATATGCGGACGGACAGACAGACGGACGGACAGACAGACGGACGGAGAGACGGACGGACTGAACGATAACAATAGGTGCTACGTATTTACATAATTACGAACGCACCTAAAATTTGAATCTTTTAATTAATCCTTTCTGTTCCGTGATACTTTGCTGCAGATAAATGATACAAGAAAATGAAAGAAAAATTTCATTGACTTTGTGCTGTTATACAACATTAAAAACAGAGGGTCTAAGTCACTGGCGACTTTGTGAGACCTTGAACTGAAATATAGTGTATTGTACATCAGATTAAAAAATTTATCCGATCAGATTAAAAAACTTGAAAAATTTATCCACTAATTGTAAAATGTACATTATTTATATTCTTCCTTAAAAAAAAGGCACAAAGTAACATGTGAAAAGCGAGAATCCAAAAAGAATCCAAAGAAAATGTTTATTTTTTTTTCTTCTAATTTTTTTTTACTCCCAAACCTTATAGAGCGGAAGGCGGCATCACAGACAATCAGCTCATCGAGTTCACGGATGAAAATCTGGGATTAGTTAAATCTCGATCGCATATTAAAACGCAATCGGTTTGCCAAGTCCTATCTTGGTGGAACCGAAAAACCCGATTTTAGCGGTTCACTCGTAGGTTTAGCATTGTGCTTTCCTTCAGCCAAAAGTATGAAAACATCGAGAAATGGAAGCGGGAAAACATACTAGTAAACCAATGAGTCAACTGCTAAAATCGGGTTTTTAGGTATTTTCCAAGAAGATATGACTTGGCCAGACCGATTAGGTTTTAATATGCAAATCGAAATTTCACTAATCCTAGATTTTGATCCCTTGAACTCGATGAGGTGATTGCCTGTGCTGTCGCCTCTCTATCTAATAGTTATTTTAAATGTTTTTCCGACATAAGAAGAACTTGTAAAGTTTCGTCAAATACATTTTTATGTGTTCTTTTATATATTTTGTATAAAGCGTTGTTGTTTATGCCAAGCGATTAATCTTTTCAAGGGCATATAATTAACCCTTAAATGCATAGGATAGAACGCGTTCCAAAAAATGCGCAATTCAAAGAATCAGAATTCATACCAGAAAGATCTAAATAGTAAATTTTTCTTCATTTAATTACGAATGGTCTGTCATTGAGTAAAGTAAAAATTGCTCTTTTAAGTCTCTGGTAAGAATACGGAATATGTGAATAAAACCCCCAATAAATCGGGAACATTTATGGCATCGAAATGATACAATATGCATTTAACACTAGAACGCCGGGAAGGTGTCAATTCGACACCGATCACTGGACTAATTCACTGGGTTAATTCGAACCAGAAAAGTTTTTAAGAAATAAGTTATGTATCTGTTGCAATAAAATGAGCGAAATAAATAAACTAAATAATTTCAAATGATTTTTCTAGTTTGAAATATATTTTACAAAAGTTGTGCAAAATTTCCCGGCGTTCTAGTGTTGAGGGTTATATTTCTGCAATATTAAAATTTCACGATTTTTTTTTTTTTTTTTTTTTTTTTTTTACAGGAAGTAAATGCAAATTGTACAATTATTTCTAACTAGATTTATAAAAGTAAAATTTAATTAAATGGTTGATCCAAATCTTGATTAAAATTATTGAGTCATAATATAGCACACCGCCCCTCAAAGGTGTAGAAGCCTGCACTTGTGCATACGACATTTGCAAGTTAGTATTAAGCCCTTGATGGGTGGTGGAATATGTTTTACTCTACCTAATTTAAACGAGCACCAAAAACTTTTAAGAGAATTTTATAGTTTTAACTTTGGCACCAAAATGTTTTAATGAAAAAAAAATGCTTTTACTTATTTTAAACTGAAACTTTTCGATTTTTCCGGTGATAATTCAATATTACAGATACATTATTATTCCCTCTTCAAGGGGTTAAAACAATGGAAGTGTTCGTTAAAAGTTTCTTGCTTGCATTTTAGCAGTTTTAAGTTATTTTTATTATTTTATTTTCATACGATATCCTTGGCAGAAGGTTAATGTTATACAGCTTCGTACTTTTTAATTTTCTATTTGAGTTTAATTCGCAGTATACTTTCAATTCTGAAAAAGAAATTCGATAAATATGAAACAGCAACAAATAGCAAGAAACTACAAACTATTATTACGTTACAACTACTGACAATCACGTTATTGTGTGACATTTTATACGATACAATTCATTCACAGCAAGAAAATAATCAATAGGTCGAGAAAGGTACATTGATACACGGGACACATAGATACGGATGCGTCATTGAATCGAAACAAAATAAAATGCAAGGTTATTCACGGGCACGCAAGAAGGTGTCGTCGAAATCTGTAATTATTGTTGTCATATCTGGTGGTTTTCATAATCTGCTACTTCTAATTTTAATCATAAAGTTTGAATAGTTACTATTGGGCGCCTTCGTTATTATGTAAAACGTAGTACCTATAGTCGTCGTTGAGTCCGCCCGTCCGTCTGTCTGCATGTAACAGAGTAAAAACTATCCAATTAAATCATTTGAAATTTAATATATATAACTGTTGCGTAAATTTGTCGTGTCATTTAAAACTTTATGAAAATCGGATGTGTAGTTTAATGTTAGGGATAATCAGAAGTACAGTATGAATTAAAATATCTAAGTGATACAAATAAATTTGAAAAGTAATTAAATGCTATTAAATGAGAAACAAAAACTTCTTCTCTTCGTAATTTAAATTGTATTAAGCGTAATTTGTCTAATTATTATTCATACAACGCGACAGTACAATTGTAATAGAATCATAGTAATAAGGAATATAATTTGACTCAAAAAAGGTTTACATTAGCTTTCGCAATAGCTCAATCTATTAAAAAACTATTATAATGCGATCGATAATTTTAAAAAGTTGGAGTACATTCTAGTACATATCATCCGCGTCAACTACTAGAATGAGACAGGGGGAAAAATTTAATAAACGATTTCGTCGCAACAAGAGCATTTTTCTAGGGCCATGTAATTAATTTTCTCGTGTATTTTGCCCTTGGAAAATTTCCATACTGCAAGTTTTATAATAATTTAAATTTAAAATGGCTTAGCAATTTTTTTTAGCAAAAAGCATTTTTTATTTTTTATTTATTTCTTTTTCTTTTCTTTTTTTTTTTTTTTTGTTTCCATTATATATTTCCGTTTTTATTATTATTATTATTATTATTATTATTATTATTATTATTTTCGGAAAAGTTATTTTGACGGCATAACATTTTAATGTTTAATTTGTCTTCAAGCAATTACTCCAAAAATGATAGCCAATTAAAATTCATATTTCATTCGTATAGTATAGATAATTTATAGAAGAGATTCTGAAACGTTGCAGATATTAACCCTTTAACGAAAGCATTAAAATACGGTTTAAAAATTCATATTGATTATTGTCACTACTTTTCTGAAAAAGAATTCACCTTATTTAAAGTCAAGTAAATGAAACCAGAATAAAGCCAATTACGCTATTTTATAAAACTGATGGGTCATTCCATGTCAGTTCAACCAGACCTTGTAACCCGACCCACAGGGATTTTGATGAAATTTTGTGTACACACTAATTCTATCATGAAATGATTCCATCAGAAATTTTTCCTTCCTAGACCTCATACTTTGTGAGATATGGGGGGTCCAATTCTTGGGGGTTTCTCAAATCGCACATTTCTGAGTCTGTATTTTGAGATTGCTGTTCCATCTTCAAAAAATTGTTTCTCTGGATCTAAAACGTGAATCATCTTAAAAATATCACTGTAAGAATATAAAAAGATGCAGATTTTAATAATAAATTTTTAAAAAATTTACTTGTAATATTTAGGATAAAAAAATTAGCCAAAGTTGAGAGTTATGGTTATTTTTCCAAATTTTTGTGACTTCACCAAAAAGGCTGTACATAAAAAGGCAAATTAAATTTCCAATTTCTTTTTGTTTTAAATAAAAGTTTATACTTTGGGCTTTCTATTTATGAAATAAAAATGGTGTCTTTCACATGGCTTATGCAAAAATTTTGGGTACTTTCCAATTAGCCGGATGCATGTTTTATTTTTACATATTACATATGCAAACAAAAAGGCAAATGAAATTTCCAATTTCTTTTCGTTTTAAATAAAAGTTTACACTTTGGGCTCTCTATTTGTGAAATAAAAATGGTGTCTTTCACATGGCTTATGCAAAAATTTTGGGTACTTTCCACTTAGCCGGATGCATGTTTTATTTTTACATATTACATATGCACACAAAAAGGCAAATGAAATTTCCAATTTCTTTTTGTTTTAAATAAAAGTTTACACTTTGGGGTTTCTATCTGTGAAATAAAAATGATGTCTTTCGCATGGCTTATGTAAAAATTTTGGGTACATTCCAATTAGCCGGATGCGTGTTTTATTTTTACATATGTACATACGTATAGATGCAGATGTATTATACATGCATTATACATAAATGCAGATGTATTATACATGTACATATGTATGTATATATACAGTATATTGATATATATATGTATAACACTGGTGCTCGTCTAACCGAAAAGTACCAAATTTTGCCTTGTTTTGAGAATCTGCACCAATTAAGAGGAAAAAAATCTGACTAAGTTTAGCTGTGGTACTTAAATAATTACTGGAATTTCTGTGATTTATTGAATTTAATGTTATTTGATGCATGTTTTATTAATTTGCAAAGTAAAATTTAGGCTTTGTTTTTTCTGATTAAAAAAAAAAAAAAAAAAATCTGACTGTAATATGTTTCCCCATTAAATTTAGTGAATGGTCCATATATTTCATTTAGTTATTTAATAATGGGCATTTTTTGCTAATCTAAAGAATTTCTTACTTTTATTTTTAATAATTAAAATCAAAACAGATTTTTTTTTTTTTTTTTTTTTTTTTTTTTTTTTTTTTTTTTTTTTTTGTACAGTATAAAATAGATAATTTTTTCTCCTAAAATTTCCATTCTTTCTTTCGAATGCTTATATATTAATTATTTGTGTTTAAAAAATGTTCAAAACCTTGTATTTCCTGTCCTTGGTTAATTTTAATCAGTTTAAATATTTATATTGGCAAGTTTAAATACACAAATGTTTAACAGAACTTAAATTTGTTTCTATAGTCTGAAAGATTTAATTGCACCTGCCCTGTATAAACACCTTCTGATAAAGGCAGGGTAATGTTCGTTAGTATGAAAGCAGATGCATTGAAATCAATTTAATAAAATTATTGTCATTCTGTTGTTTATTATCAAAGAAGAATTATCTAACTTTTACTGTGCTACTAAAAATATAATCTGATTGTTACATACTTTATAGTTTATGATATGTATAAATATTTTTTTGCTTTATTGTTTTAATATGGAGCCTGATATTAAACCTTCTACTAGTATTCAAGCTTGCAGTATTGTAATATTAACTGGTTTAGGATGTCACAAAACTAGCTATAGAAATAACAGAGAAATGGACTACATTGATAATCTCTGTGATTCAGAAAAAGGACTTTTATTAGTTAGGACTATTGCATTTATAAAAAAAAAATAAGTGAAAACCGTTTGATTAATATATGTGAGCATCACAAAATTTCGCTCTTAATGAAATATGAATTATATAAATGTGGAGATCCATTTAAGTGGCATAAAAAGCAAGTGAAAAAAGCAATTAGGGCAATTAATAGAGATTTATATACGGCCGAAAAAGTAAACCAAAGCTGAAAGTTATGATTGTTTTTCCGAAATTTTGTGACTTTATGAAAAAGTCTCTACACAAAAAGGCAAATGAAATTTCCAATTTGTTTTTGTATCAAATAACATTAAATTCACTAACTCATAGAAACTCCAGTAATTATTTAAGTACCACACTAAACTTAGTCAGATTTTTTTCCCCCTTAAATAATGCAGATTTTCAAAACAAGGTAAAATTTGGTACTTTTCGGTTAGACGGGCACCAGTGTTATACATATATATATATATCAATATACTGTATATATACATACATATGTACATGTATAATACATCTGTATTTATATAGATCTATACATATGTACATATGTAAAAATAAAACACGCATCCGGCTAATTGGAAAGTACCCAAAATTTTTGCATAAGCCATGCGAAAGACATCATTTTTATTTCATAGATAGAAAGCCCAAAGTGTAAACTTTTATTTAAAACGAAAAGAAATTGGAAATTTCATTTGCCTTTTTGTTTGCATATGTAATATATAAAAATAAAACATGCATCCGGCTAATTGGAAAGTACCCAAAATTTCTGCATAAGCCATGCGAAACACATCATTTTTATTTCATAAATAGAAAGCCCAAAGTATAAACTTTTATTTAAAACAAAAAGAAATTGGAAATTTAATTTGCCTTTTTGTGCACAGCTTTTTTCGTGAAGTCACAAAAATTTGGAAAAAAAACCATAACTCTCAACTTTGGCTGACTTTTTTTATCCTAAATATTACAAGTAAATTTTTTAAATATTTTTTATTAAAATCTGCATCTTTTTGTCTTCTTACAGTGATATTTTTAGGATGATTCATGTTTTAGATCCAGAGAAACAATTTTTTGAAGATGGAACTGCAATCTCAGAATACAGATTAAGAAATGTGAGATTTGAGAAACCCCCAAGAATTGGACCCCCCATATCTCACAAACCATGAGGTCTAGGAAGGAAAAATTTCTGATGGAATCATTTCATGATAGAATTAGCGTGTACACAAAGTTTCATCCAAATCCCTGTTGGTCGGGTTACAAATGGGGGAAAAATTGGTTGAATTGACATGAAATGACCCTGATGGGAATTAAGCAATTCTGAATAAAAGCCGTAAAGTTCCCACCCCTGTCAATATGACGGGAACGAGGATTAAGGGTAGATTGATTTAGTGCGGCAATTTATTATGACGATGTGATTAATTTTCTTTTCTATTTTGCCTTTGAAGGTTCCCGCACTGCAAATGTTTTATAATAGTTTAAATTAAAATGCCTTAGTAATTATTTCTGGTGTGAAGGATGATTTTAAAATATTTTTTTTTGTTTCCATTGCATATTTGAGATTTTTTAAGAAGTCTTTCTGACCGCTTGTAATTTTAATATTTATTTTGTTCTTTAATAACTACTTTAAGAATGATTGTCTATTAAAATAAATGTTTCATTCGTAGAGAAACTGAATACGTTGCATATATTAAGGGTAAATTTAAAAATCGATTTTAATGGTAAGACATTTTTCTATGGCGATGTAACTAATTTTTTGATACATTTTGTCCGTGGAAATTTTCCATATTGCAAGTTTTATTACTTTAAATTAAAATGGCTAAGCATTTTTTTTTTTTTTGGCCTAAAGCATAATTTAAAAAAAAAAATTTCTATTGTATATTTCTGATTTTTTAGGACAAATCATTCTGATAGATTTAATTTCAATTTTTAATTTGTTTTCCAATTATTATTCCAGAAATTATACTCAATTAAAATAAATATTTCACTCGCAGAGATAATTTCGAGGAGAAATTATGAAACGTTGCGTATATTAACCCGTTCAGGTGCGGCAGAAATCTGTTTGAAATAATTAACTTCCACCAATAAACGATATAGATTACTATTAATATTAATAATTAATTACACCAGAATTTATTAGAAGATATGACCTTGCTAACTTTCAGGTATGTTATAAAAGGATAATTTTAATTAAATATTCCTGGTGTCAGTAAAATTTAAATTAGGTGTCCTTTTTTAAGGAAACCGCGCAGGAAAGGGTAAACTTAAAGATCGATTTTAATATCAATATTCGTACGGTTGCTTACTTTTGAAAATAAATCTTCGTATTATTTTACTGCAGAATCTAGCAATTAAATACGATGAAAATAATTTTCTAAAATATTGATATACTATTCATTCAGTTTCATTTTTTTCTTTTTTTTTTCTTTTTAACCTGGCTTCTAATATAGTCTCGGCTCCTGGGATATTGGCGGGACCTTTCAACTTGGCTTACGCTAGAGAGTCAAAATAAGCGATAGGAAAAGTGAAAGGACCGCCGACGGAATGCCGCAAAATTTGCGTAACGTAGCGCACGCGTTTCGTCCGTGGCTCTTTCAGTTTCACCCTCTTATTGTGGCTCTTTCGCGAAAGTCAGTGTGAAAGGTTCTACCCCACGTCTCAAGCGCCAAAAAGCTATCGATATCAGGTTGAAAAAAAAATGAAACCAGGAAAATATAAAAGGGAAGTTTATTAAATTAAAAACATCACAAAGCAAGAAAAATGGTTTTGAAGTTCTAAAGTTATCGAAATAATCTTGTAAAAACAAGTACTTATAAACGATCTCAAATAAAAGTCAATATAACCAATATATACCCTGTATGAGAAGGCCATAAAGGTATTAAGGTACAAAAAATATATGTAGGCATAAGATTTCATTCGTACATTTTTTTTAATTGCATATGAAACTTTACATTATACCCCAAGGTGAAAACCACACCGATTATGCACCAGGTAAACCTCCATTAAATATCAGTAAAATGTAGGTTAACTTAGTTTAAACGTGTTTCGAATCAGAAAGTATTTTTAAAGAAAAAAATTAAATAAGCTACGCATAGAAACAGAAAATTAAATAAGTAAAAATTCATTAAATACATTTTCTGGTTCAGAATATGGTTGAGAGGACCACATTTATCCGTATAAATAGTTTTTATTTCTCAAGTATGCAGTTATATCAAATATACCAGTCCGGCTATTCTAACAAAAAAGAACAATTTAACAATGGCATAATAAAATTGAAATACGCCAGATAATTCAATCTAGAATAGATCTATTAAAAGGCGATCTATTTCGGGAAAATGGCAGCTTAAAAGTCCGCTCTATGTCATAGTCCCAACTACTGGAGATGTTCTGAGAGGTGAAACATAATAAATTACTTTCTTCAGGTAAGATAATTTTTCTCCAACTATGTAATTAACGTTCTCTTTCGTATTGTCCCCAGAGATTTCCTGCCCTACAATATTCATGCCATTTGAATTAGAATAATTACTGACTTCTTGGCGCTTTAGCTACGTTTGTTCTTTTCTAAGAGAAGTAAAACAGTATGCATTTTTGATGTGTAATTTCTCTTTCTGTAACTAAGCCCAAGATGACTTTTATATAAAATGGATGTTTATTTTCCTTCCCCTATTTGACGCTAAATTTTGTTAACGTGTATTTTATTTCAGCATCGCATATTTATCTTGTCTTCCCCACCCCACCTCGACTAAAAGATATTTCTTGTCCGTAATTTAAAATTTGAAATCCGTACGCCAGAGACTTGATATACTCTTATTACTTAGCTAAATTGTTAGCCATATTAAGTATCTGAATACCCTTTATTTAATTTAAATGCATTAATGTCCTGTATTAATTTGCATGCACATTATTTCTTTTAATAATTGTTTGTTTAGCATTCCTCTCTGCTTAATTAATCTCTTTACATGTTATATTTAAGGCAATTCCTATTTTTAATTCCAACTATCTCGGAAGTTTCCTATTCAACACTTTCAGATTTCGGCATTGAATTTTATTATTCTTGTTATTTATGTAATTATTTTAAATCTAGCTAACGAATTCATATTTCTCAAATATTCTTAAAAGTCGAACCGGGGCACAAATAGCTCGATAGCATTGCATTTTTACAATTTCAGTTTAAAGAATACTCTAGAGTTTTTAGTTTAAAATTACGTGACCCGTATATAAATACAATAATTAAATTAAAAGATGCAATTTTATTTATACTGTAATTTCTGAGAAGAAATTAAGTCTTTTAATCTATTTATCTTGGAATGTATTTTTCTCGAATCGTGCTATTTAAATGGATATATTTAACTATATCTAGGAAGAATAAAGTTATGAAATTATGTAGAGTTATTTTCAATAATAATCATCATCAAAGTATTTTAAGGATATGTTTTGAGAAATTCTTTGAAAATATGATTCTCCTAGCAATACGTAGTCATAAAATATGACCTTTTTCATGTAAAAAATATTTACTTTTAGATATTTTTTCTGTGTGGATTCGGTGGATAAATATTTATTTGTTTCTGCATTCAAAAATGAAAAGTTAAATTGGAATAAAAGATAAATAAGTGTTTAAATGTAGCAGTAGTTGATATTTTTTTTAATTGAAATTCAAGCTTAACAAGCTTAAGGGGCTCCTGAGTTGACTTCAACTCTGCACCGGGTATAGAGATGGTCCCGTTAGTAATCTTCCGTTGAGAGGAATAGTCTAACTATAATATAAAAACTACGTAACAAGATATAAATATATAAGAGATAGTTTAAAACATCTATATAAAATAAAAATACCGTCAGAAAAAGATGGTATTAATTAAAAATTTACATCCCTCATAATCTATAAGCGGTCATTCGTAAATAAACTATAAAGAATTACCATTCAATCTTTTCTGGTGTGCATAAAAAAACTATTAGGTTTTTTTTAACATGCATTTATTTGACCCTTTCCACTACTGTTGCCAGGATTCCCGCTTAATTCCCGATTTTTGTGGAACAGTAGTGGTGAGCGAGTGTCACTTTTCGAGTGCAAAATATTTAATAAAAATTAAAATATATATATACATGTATATTTCCAAAGAGCGACAATTAACACTTTCCGGCACAGTGTGTCCGGTCTGGGATACCTAATTTTAATTCCAAACTTGCATTCGGCAACAATAACGTTTTAGTAAAATTTTGCTTTAACATTAGAAACTTAATTTAAGGAATTCAAAATATCTAAATAATTCGTTTGAGGAATCCGGTGTCAGTCAATATTTTCTCATTTTACTTACAGTTTTACCCGTGCCGGAAAGGATTAAAATTTTTTATATTCTTTCGTACTTCCAGATTAGCTTAAACAACAAAACATCAAAATTAAACATTTGTTGCAGTGCCACTGAAGATTACTACGCCACTGAAGATTATCTCAACATTATATTAACATGCGACATTTCATTATTTGTCCTCTGCAATAACCGATTAATTATTATTTACTGTGTGCTTTATACATGAACCAGATGTTTGCAGAAAACTAATTAATTTTATGGCTTTGAATAATGATCTGTCATCTTAGTAAGTTATACATTTTCGTTCATATGTTGAGCATTTGTATATCTACTCACAATTATGTTCCATATACGTGAGTGCATTATCTTAATGTGATAGTAATTAAATATACGTCACATTATAAGTATCACATTCACTGTTGGTTGTAAATCATCGCAAATACGATAAATCATATTTTATTGATTGAGTTTACCATTGATTACATCTGGACGATAGTCTAGTAAGATAAAATTCATATGCAATGAACCTGGTTTAACCCTTAACTGCTGTTAACGGTCTTATAAATCGCATTATTTTTCTTATCGCACAGGAACTTGTAATTTTTAATTTAACCCATTAGTGCCTAGCGTACCTTTTTAGGGACGCTTCAAAAGGTGCATTCGGCACAGTTTTTGACACCGGTAAAAAACAAAAGCAATAATTATTTTATTTAAATGATGCATTTTCGTGATTAATGAACTAAACTTAAATCTTCTAAAAATAGTGGTGCAAACCAAATAAAACTTACGCAAAAGATGCTATGCGCGAATGGGTTAATTATAGATACTAGTAAATTATTTGAACCTTACCTCTTCAATATTTTTGAAAAAACTTTCAAATATTGCATGTTTTTTGGTCTTTTACAGAATTTTTAATCTTTTATCACCGGTTTTTTCAAAATAAAATTTTTTACCTAATTGAATCGGAAAAATTCTCGTATTAAATAATGCAAAATTTACAATAAAAATTTATTGGTGAGAATAATAAATAAAGATTTGGACTCATTATGATTGGCCAAAACACGTTGCCCGTATGACGTACGGGCAAAGCAGGAAAACGGTTAAAAGGTGTAATAGAGATTTAAAAAAAAAATTATTTTGTTGACTTCTTTCAACTCATCACAAAGTCATTTTTAAAACAAATTTAAAAAATGATTTTTCAAAGTTGTAAGGTCTAAGATGCTTTGATCGCCATTATTCCGTTTTTTTTTTTTTTTTTTTTTTTTTTTTTTTTTTTTTGTAACCATTGAGCCACTCGTGCCATAGATCCGGTACAATTATTTTAATTTTGTACATTGATTTGCATTAAACTGAAACAGTGGGGGGTGTTCGTCGGGTAAATATTAAACACTTCTTAAACATTGACATTTTTAATGAAGACGTCACAACAACTACAATACTATTTACAGTTCTATATACACATTCGGTAATAATAATTGAAGATTAATAAATCTTGTTATAGCAATAAACGTCTCGAGACGAGACAATATTCCAACACACACCAAAAATCTTCGCTCGAATCGCGTCAAATTATTTCTCTTCATTCTTTGTTTAAAATAAAAGGCAAAATATCTCATGGTATTCGGCAACAGCGCCATCTATAGATTGTATAAAATAAAGGAAAGCAGTTATTTTGTCACAACCCCCCCCCCCCCCCTCTGGTAGCATACTCACAGTATCCGCAAAGAAACTCTTCGGGAGGGTTGAATTCTGATAGGGATTGGCCGACGCGTTTTCACGTAACTTGGCGATAATTATACTTGGCGTAGCGATAGACGCTTCCGTCGAGCTTGATTTCCTTCGGAGCCGAGTACAAAGTAAAAATTTGTGTTTAAAAACTTTTAAAGAGTACAGCTTTCAGTAAGGCACGTTCCATCCAATGCAATGCTGCAAGAGAAAAGTTACTTTGTACTCGGTTCGGAAGGAAATCAAACTCCTCGACGGAAGCATCTATCACTCGCCAAGTATAATTATCGCCAAGTTACGTGAAAACGCGTCGGCCAGTCCCTATCAGAATTCAACCCTCTCGAAGAGTTTCTTTGCGAATACTGTGAATATGCCCTCTGGTACCGCGAACGTCGCGGTTCGAATCAGTAAGTTTCTTAAGCGGTCTACGGCGTTTCCTAATGAATGCGACAGACACAATGTCACATTCATTACACAGTTATAAGGCTGAAGTGTGACATGTAGCAAGCGGGTCATTAGGATTGTCCACACGTGCTATGACAAAAGTGATGGATGATTTTTGAGTTAACCCTTTAACGATTATAGCATTTTCATTGCTAAGATGTCGAAATAAATGAATGACACCGGTAATTAAGAACAAATATATTTCTAAATAAGAAAACGTGATTTTTACATCCATAATAAAAGGGATATTTTTAGATAAAAATACCGGTGTCGGTGTTGCATATCGGAATTAAAATTTTGTGGTTTCGTGGCGAAACCAATGAACGTTAAAAGGTTAAAATGATGTATGGTCCATCACGTTTAGGCATAAACTTTGACGTTTTATTGTCGAAGGCATCACTGGATATAAGCATAGCTGTCAACATTTATGCATTTTTGTTACCATTAAAATTGTACAGAGATTTTCCATTTGTTTAACCATAAGTTTTCGACGATTAAACAAGACAATATCTACTAGAAATATTTTGAGTTAGGAAAAATGCGTAAAAGTTGGTAGCTATGAAATAACTCAACCCAAATCTTGTCTCCTGCAACAAAATTATGTCCGGATTTCTTTCTACGATCAGCATATTTTTTTTTCTGATTTTGCTACGATTCACCTTTGTCTTTGATTTCTTTAGTGAATTTTGAGAATTTCTTGGGATCAATTTCGAGAAAATGACTGCTTAAAACTCCACTCTACGTCATAGATTCAACTATTGGAGATTTTCTGGGAGGAGAAACGTAATAAACGACTTTCTTGCGGCAAGAGAATTTTTCTCTAACTATGTAATTAATGTTTTCTTTCGCGATTTCCTGTCCTACAATATTCATGGCATTTGAATTAGAATAATTACAAACTTCTGGGCGCTTTACATACGTTTGTACTTTTTTATCAGAAGTAAAACGGTATGCATTTTTAATGCGTAATTTATCTTTCTGTAATCACGCCCGAGATGACTTTTATGTGAAATAGATGTTTATTTTTCTTTCCCTCTGTTATGTTGAATTTTCTAAGATTGTATTTTATTTTAGCATCTCTTTTTTATCATGCATTCCCTACCCTCCTAAAAGATATTTCTTGTCTCTAATTTAAAATTTGAAATTCGCAAGCCAGAGGCTTGATCTACTTTTATTACTTACAAGGAAGGTCTCCATTGGGGGCATACTCAGAATTTTTTGAAAAAAAAATACGAATTAAACTACTCATGTAGGTAATAAAGGATCAGTGAAAATTAGCGGCGGAATTACATTATTAGATATATAAAAAATAAAATAGTTTGGAATAATTGGCGTGAAAAGCTGAAAGCGACGCGGGATTTGGCGAGTAGTGCATTTCCTCGCCAAAAGCAGACGATTTTAACAAATCTGAAAATTGATTTTAATTGACTTCACTGTTAAAAATCTGCAGCATTTATTGCAACGTCACTCCACTACTTTGATAGAATGTCTCTCTTCTGACCAATGAGAACGCTCCATAGCACGGGGAATTGATTGTGTCATACACTGTTAAAAATCTGCTGCATTTTGTTGCAACGCACTCCACCGCTTGTATATAATATCTCTATTCCAATCAATGAGAAAGCTCCATTTGACGGCCAAGTAACCGTTTTCTGTACAAGCAAGGGAGTGCGTTGCAACAAAATGCAGCAGATTTTTCACAGCGTATTTTTCAATTTGGAACAATTTTAATCAATTTAAATTGTGTTTTAAATGATAAAATATATTAATTTCATTTTGTTATAAGTACATATAAACGTATATGACAAAATTACACTTAAAGTAAAGTAAAAATGCAAAACTAAAATTACTTAAACTAAACTTATTTAAATAAATTGAACATAGAAAGTTTTTTCTTTAAAAAATATTCGAAGCGTAAAAGCGTATTTTTCAAAATTTCGTTTTTTCGCCAACCGGAGATAAATCGCCAAATAAACGAAATTATTATTATTTTTTTACGGACGTTATAAGGAGATTCCGCCGAAATTTTTTTTTTATAAACATATATAACTATATGAGAAGAACATTCTGTAATTTTTTCAGATTTTTCTGAGTATGCCCGTATGGAGACCTTCCTTGTTAGCTACATTGTTATCCATATGAAATATCTAAATACCTTTTATTTAATTTAAATGCATTAATGTTCTCTATTAATTTATATGCACATTACTTCGCTTAAAAGTTTAAAAGTTCGCTTCTGATTGTATGTTTAGCCGACATCTCTGCTTAATACCTGTGCTTGTTATGTTTACGGCAATTCCTATTTTTAAATTCAATTCTCTCAGAAAATTTCGGTTCATTACATTTCCAGGTTTTGACATTGAATCATACTATTTTTGTTGTTTTAAATCTAGCTTACCAATCCGTATATCCCAAGTATTTTCATAATAGTCGATTCGAGGCACAAATAGGTCGATAGCATTGCATTTTTACAGTTTCAGTCTAGATATTCTATAGAAAAGAATAGCTTGTCTATGATGTAATAAAATTAAAATAAATTATGTTTAAACCCTTGGCGACGGGAGACTTTTGTTGAAATTTTAAAGCTCTGTTACTGGTTTATAAAAACAGAAATTTCTTCCTTATTATATCAACAAAAATTCTCCGTTAAAATAAGGCAAATTTTCCGGTAAAATTTTACTGATAGGGATAAACAACTATCTTTAAGCCTTATTGCGGCACGTATGCGCACCGCTCGTCTCCAAGGGATTAACCCTCGGGGAGGAGCGGCACTTACGTGACTAAAAATGCTTAAAATCATTGTTTATCCCCACCAGTAAAATTTTACTGTATAATTTGCCTTATTTAATCAAAATATTTGCTCGATTTAATAAAGCAGAAATTTTTGTTTTTTAAAACCGGGCGCAAAAATTAAAAATTTCATAAAAGCTCCCATCACGAAGGGGGTTAAATAAATTTTCTAATTCAAAATATGATTAACAGAGCCACATAAAACCATATGAATAATCGAAAGTTTGCATTAATATCAAATGTACCAGTCTAGATATTCTATCAAAAAGAGCAACATAACAAGGATTTAATAAAATCGAAACACGCCAGTTAACTCAATCTAGAACAGATCTATTAAAAGGCGATCAATTTCGAGAAAGTGGCAGCTTAAAACTCCGTTCTATATTATAGTCACAACTGCTGGAGATGTTCTGGAATGAAGAAATGTAAAAAATGACTTTCTTGCGGAAAGAGAATTTTTCTCCAACTATGTAATTAACGTTCCCTTTCTTATTGTCCCCTGAGATTTCCTGTCCTACAATATTCATGGCATTTGAATTAGAATAATTAACAACTTCTTGGCGCTTTAGGTACTGCATGTCTGTTCGTCTCGAACAGAAGTAAAACGGTATGCATTTTTAATGCGCAATTTCTCTCTCTGTAATCACGCCCAAGATGACTTTTATGTAATTGATGCCCATGATGACTTTTATGAGAATGGATTTTTATTTTCCTACTACTTTATCATGCTGAATTTTCTTAAGTGTGTATTTTAATTTAGCATCGCCTATTATTCATGCCTTCCCCATCCTCCTCGACTAAAAGGCATTTCTTGTCCGTAATTTAATCCATTAATGCCTGAATTATTTTGTTCGTTAAAATTCAAATTTTGCATTTTCCCACCACTTTTAGAACAAGAATAATTTTTATCTTAATTTATCGATCAATTTGGCTCAAGAAAGAAATTATTTGTTTATCCGCCTTTTTACTGGTGTGAAAAGCATTTTCTTGACTTTTTTTAAACTGTCCCAAAAATTGGACGCCGGGCACTAATGGGTTCAAATTTAAAATCCGCATGTAAGACGTTTGATATACTTTAATTATTTAGCTGAGTTGTTATCCAAATTTAGTATCTGAATACCCCTTATTTAATTCAAATATATTATTGTTCAGTATTAATTTATATGCACATTATTTCGCTTAAATGAAACGTATAATTGTTTCTTTAGCAGTCCTGTCTACTTAACTAATCTATTTGTATGCCATGTTTACGGCAATTCCTATTTTTAATTTCATCTATCTCGGAAAATTTCTGTTCACTACATTTCTAGATTTTGGCATGGAATCTTATTATTCTTATTTTAAATCTAGCTAGCGAATTCGTATTTCTCAAGTATTCTTAAAAATCTATTCTTGTCAAAAATAGTTCGATAACATTGCATATTTAGAGTTTCCTTCTATGTATTCTATCAAAAAGATCAGCTTAACAATCCTGTAATAAAAATGAAATACGCGAGATAACAAGATCTAGAATAGATCTAGAGATGGATTTTTGCTATCTTTTCATACATTATTTGTGCATTTATAACCGTTGGTTTTCTATCTTTAAACATTTTTGCAGAAAGGCTTTATTTGCTACTTTACTAGAATAGATCTATTAAAAAGCGATCGATTTCGAGGAAGTGGCACCTCAAAACTCCGTTCTATGTCATAGTATCAACTACGGCAGATGTTCTGGGAGGAGAAATGTAATAAACAACTTTGTTGCGGCAAGAGAATTTTTCTCCAACTATGTAATTAACGTTCTCCTTCGTATTGTCCCAGGAGATTTTCCTGTCCTACAAAATTCATGGCATTTTAATTAGAATAATTACCAAATTCTTGGCGTTTTAGCTACACATTTGTTTCTTTCAAACAGAAGTAAAAGTGTATGCATTTTTAATGCGTAATTTCTCTTTCTGTAATCACGCCCAAGATGACTTTTATATAAAGTGGAAGTTTATTTTCATTCCCCTCTGTGATTCAGAATTTTGTAAGGGTGTATTTTATTTTAGCATCGCTTATTTATCATGCCTTCCCCTCCCCCCATCGACTAAAAGGTATTTCTTGTTCGCAATTTAAATTTTGAAATCCGTACGCCAGAGACTTGATATACTTTTATTATTTAGCTACATTGTAATCCATATTAAGTATCTGGATGCTCTTTATTTAATTTAAATTCAAATGCATTCTGTATTAATTTATATGCACATTATTTCTCTTAAATGTAATGTCTAATTGTTTGTTTAGCAGTAATTAGATTTCCTGATTTAGATTTCCTGTCCTACAATATTCATGGCATTTGAATTAGAATAATTTGTAACTTCTTGGCGTTTTAGCTACGTTTGTTCTTTTCTAGCAGAAATAAAACAGTATGCATTTTTAATGGGTAATTTCTGTTTCTGTAATCATGCCCAAGAGGACTCTTATGTGAAATGGATGTTTATTTTCTTTCTCCTCTGTGATGCTGAATTTTCTAAGAGTGTATTTTATTTTGGCATCGCCTATTTACTATGACTTTTCTCCTCTCCTCGAGTAAAATGCATTTCTTGTCCTTAATTTAAAATTTGAAATCCGCACGCCTGAGGCTTGATATTCTTTTATTACTTTGCTAAATGTTGTCCATATAAAGTATCTGAATACCATTTATTTCAATTAAATGCATTAAAGTTATGTATTAATTTATATGCAGATTATAAAGTAATAAAAGTAAAGTAATGTCTAATTGTGTCTAATTAATGTCTTAAATGTAATGTCTAATTGTTTGTTTAGCAGTCCTCTCTATTTAATTAATCCTTGTGCACGTTAGTTTTACGGCAATTCCTATTTTTAATTTCTACTATATCAGAATATTCCTGTTCACTACATTTCCAATGGCATTGAATCTTATTATTCCTGTTGTTTGTGTAATTATTTTAAATCTAGCTAACGAATTATTTCTCAAGCATTCTTAAAAGTCAAGCCGGGACACAAATAGCTCGATAGCATTGCATTTTTACAATTTCAGACAAGATATTCTATCAAAAAGAACAGCTTAACAATAATGTTATAAAATTGAAATACGCCAGATAACTCAATCTAGGGTAGATTGATTAAAAGACGATCGATTTAAAAAAAAGCAATTTAAAAGTCCAGTTTATGTCGTAGTCGTCTCGGCTTCTGGAGATGTTCTGGGGGGGGGGGGGGAAATCTAAGAAATTACCTTCTTGCAACAAAAGAATTTTTCTCCAACTATATAATTAACGTTCTCCATCGTATTGTCCCAGGAGATTTCCGGTCATACAATATTTTCACTACATTTGAATGAGAATAATTAACAATTTCTTGGCGTTTTAGCTATATGTTAAATTTTTTCTAACAGGAGTTAAACAGTATGCATTTTTAATGCGTAATTTCTCTTTCTGTAATCATGCCCAAGATGACTTTTATGTGAAATGGATGTTTATTTTCCTTCTCCTCTGGGATGCTGAATTTTCTAACAGTGTATTTTATTTTACAATCGCCTATTTATTATGCCTTTCCCACCCTCCTCGATTAAAAGGCATTTCTTGTCTCTAATTTAAAATTTGAAATCCGCTCGTCAGAGGCTTGATATACTTTTATTACTTAGCTACATTGTTATCCATATTAAGTATCTGAATAACCTTTATTTAATTTAAATGCATTAATGTTCTGTATTAATTTAAATGCATTAATATTCTGTTTTAATTTAAATGCAAATTATTTGTCTTAAATGAAATGGTTAATTATTTGCTTAGAAGTCCTCTTTGCTTAATTAATCCCCGTGCATGTTATGTTTACGGCAATTCCTATTTCTAATTTCAACTGTTTCAGAAAAATCTTGATCGTTATATTTCCAAATTTTGGTTTGGAAATTCATTTTTGTCGTCCGATTATCTACACTAGGGATATAGGACCAGGTGGAGTGCCTTTCGTGGGGGTCTTTCTAAGGGAACCTAACCCGTATTTACGCAAATTTCGAAGAAAACCACGAAAACTCCGAATGATTAGGCCGAGAGCCGCGATTGGGTTCGAACCCAGCACTTGCCGTCTATCAATTGAGAGGTCAGAACCTCTCGGCCACGGGTGGGGACTCCAGATTTTGGATTTGAAACTTATTATTCGTGTTGTTATTTTTAATGTAGCGAACGAATTCGTATTTCTCAAGTATTTTTAACCCTTTAACGGAGAAAGCATTCTCATTGCTAAGATGTTGAAATAAATGATGGACACCGGTCATTGCGAATAAATGTATTTGTAATTAATAAAAAGGGATTTTTCCCGTACTTCATAAAATGGATTTTTTAAAATTAAAATTCCTATGTCATTGTGGCATATCGGAAATAAAATTTTGTGGTTTTGACGAGAAACCAATGGACGCTAAAGGGTTAAAAGTCGATACGGAATACAAATAGTTCGACAACATTGCATTTTTACAGTTTCAGTCTAGATAATCAATCAAAATGAGCAGCTTAACAATGATGGAATAAAATAGAAATACGCCTGAAAATTCAATTTAGAATAGATCTATCAAAAGGCGATCGATTTCGAGAAAGTGGTAGCTCAAAACTCCGTTCTATGTCATAGTGTCAACTACTGGAGATGTTGTGGAAGGATAAATGTAATTAAATAACTAAAAAATCATTAAGTAAATTTTCTGGTTCAAAATATAGTTAACAGGCCCACATTAATCCATATGAATAGTCGACGGTTCTCAGCTATATCAAACATACCAGTCTAGAAATTCCATCAAAAAGAACAACTTATATTATGTAATAAAATTGAAATACATCATATAACACAATCTAGAATAGATCTATTAAAAGGCGATCAATTTCGAGGTAGTCGCAACTTGAAACTCCGTTCTGTGTCATAGCCTCAACTATTGGAGATGTTCTGGGAGGAGAAACCGTTTCTTTCATATATGCCAACCTCCGACTTTTTTAAAAACAAAGAAACGTAGTTCGAACCAGACATTTATTTAGCTGATGAAATTAAAAGGACTTCAAATGTCAACTACATTTATTAAAAGATACATTTAATTTAACAAATTTTCCGGTTGATAGTATGTTTTCTTTATTTAGAAAAAGCCGGAGGTTGGCAAGTACGGAAACGTAATAAACGACTTTCTTGAGGCAAGAGAATTTTTCTCCAACTGTGTAATTAATGTTCTCTTTCGTACTGTCCCCGGAGATTTCCTGTCCTACAATATTCATGGCATTTGAATTAGAATAATTAGCAACTTCTAGGCGCTTTAGCTATATGCTTGTTCTTTTCTAACTGGAGTAAAACAATATGCATTTTTAATGTGTAATTTCTCTTTCTGTAATCTCGCCCAAGATGACTTTTATATGAAATGGATGTTTATTTCTCTTACCCTCTGTGAAGTTGAATTTTCTAAGCAAGTATTTTATTTTAGCTTCGCATATTCATCATGCCATCCCTTCACCTCCATGACTAAAAGGCATTTCTTGTCCTTAATTTAAAATTTGAAATCCGCATCCAGAGGCTTGATAAACTTTTATTACTCAGCTAAATTGTTGTCGGAAAAACCCAATTAGGCCGTTTAAAGGTTTAAGTACCTGAATAACCTTTATTTATTTAAATGAATTAATGTCCTGTATTAATTTATATGCAGATTATATTGCTTAAATGTAATGTCTAATTGTTTGTTTAGCAGTCCTCTTTGCTTAATTAATCCCTGTGCATGTTAGGTTTACGCCAATTCCTATTTTTTATTTCATCTATCCCGGAAATTTACTATTCATAAAATTTCCAGATTTTGGCATTGAATCTTATCATTTTTATTGTTTGTGTAATTATTTTAAATCTAGCTAACGAATTCGTATTTCCCAAGTACTATTAAAAGTCTAACGGGACACAAATAACTCGATCACATTGAATTTTTATAATTTCAGCTTAACGAATATTCTAGTTAAAGTCATGTAAGCTGCATGCTAATACAGTAATTAGATCAAAAGATGCAATTCTATTTATATTGTAATGTCTAAGAAGAAATTAAGTCTTTAAACCTATTTATCTCGGAATATATTTTTCTCGAATCGTGCTATTTAAATAGATATATTTAAATAGATATATTTAAATATTTCTATGGAGGATAAATTTATGAGATCACTTACAGTTATTTTCAATTATTAAAGTCATTAAAGTATCTTCAAAATATTTTATTTTGAGAATTTTTTTAAAAAATATGATCTTATAGCAAAACGTAATCATAAAATATTAACTTTTCATGTAAAAAATATTTAGTTACAAATAGCACGATAACATTGTATTTTTACAGTTCCAGCTTAAAGAATACACTAGAGTTTTTAGATTAAAATTACGTGAACTTTACTTTAATACTGTAATTAGATCAAAAGATGCAATTCTATTTATATTATCATGTCTGAGTTAAAATTAAGTCTTTTAATCTATTTATCTCGGAATGGCTTTTTCTCGAATCATACTATTTAAATGGATCTAAATATTTCTATGGAGAATAAAGTTATAAGATTACGTACAGTTATTTTTAAGATATGTTTTGAGAAATTTTTTGAAAATATGATTCTCATAGCAATACCTAATCATAAAATATGAACTTTTTCATGTAAAAAATATTTACTTTTAGATATTTTTTGTGTGGATTCTGTAGATAAATATTTAGTTGTTTCTGCATTCAAAAATGAAAAATAAAATTGCAAAAATGACAAGTCATTTTAACCTCTTAAAGGGGAGAAGAATACATTTTATCGCTCTTACGATTAATGAAGACTTGCACCAGAAAAATTTTATTAAATTTTTCTTTTCTAACTATAGTGGGAAAAAGTCGCGAAACTGCTTTTCTTTATTTTAAAATAAATTTTTTTCAAATTTCCGGTGGGAGTCCAGAAATACACAAACGCAACGGATTGCCCCTCAAAGGATTTAACACTAGAACCGGCATAAGGGGTCATTATGACCCCTGCCAAATTGAAAATAGCCAATTCGAGCCAGAAATTTCTTGATAAGATTTGTTAAATACGTGCAACGCAAAGATAGGCTAATTAAATAAGTTAAAAAGTTTTAAATAAAATTTTTGGTGTCAAACAATTGTTGTAAAACTTGAATAAAATAGCCGGCGGTTTTAGTGTTAAAGATAAAAAAGTTTTTAAGTTTCGCAGTAATTGGTTAGTTTTTAGTTTTTAATTTGAATACCATTGTCATCCGTAAATAAATTTAAAAAGATTTACTGTTCAAACATTTCTGGTGTGAATTAAAAATTTCAGATTTAAAAAAAATTGCTTGATTTTGCAATATTGTACAGCAGGGCTCAAAATTTCCACTCGCAAGCTCGCCGTTGGCGAGTAAATATTTATGGTTGGCGAATAAGTTTTGTCTTTGAAAATGTCGTGCTTCAAATCAAGTTATGCAAAGCGATACAGAAGTATTTCAAAGTTAAGTGATGGTATTTATTTTGACAATGAAGTAAAAATGCTCCGTCGCCTATTTCTTCGTCTTTTCTACGGAGGAATAAAATTCCCCTCTCTGCAATCATATGTTAAAAGAAAGAGCAGAAATTCTAGGAGAAAAAATTCTTAAACTGAGTGATATTCACACTACTAGATGGTTATCCAGCAAAGAAAGTGCAGCAAAAGCTTTCTTGCAATCTTGGAACACTGTTGTAAGCCATCTTGAGCAAGTTGCTCATGGAAAAGACAATGAGAGCTCTAAAGCTAAGGCTTTCCTGAAAAGTTTGAAGGATTATAAACTTCGTAAAGTTCTGCACATCTTCTTGGTTTTTATAGGAAATTGAACTCTTTAAGTGTGGCATTACAAAACAAGGAACTTCTCATTTCATTTTTTAAAATAAAAATTGAAATTTGCATCTCAGTTCTAAAAGATCTCGAATCTAGTGTTGAACCAATCGGACAGGAACTTTTAGACCAACTATCCATTTCAGGGATAATCAAGGATGTGCAGCTAACAAATATCGAAAATGGGGAGGAAGAGTCAAATTTTAAGAGGGACAATATTTAAATATACAAATATATACATTATAAATAGACTGCAGATGTGTTAGCATCTCTGCATATTTTTGACACTGAGGGTTGGCTTCCCAAAGAAAAAACTGTTGAATTTAGGATAGAAGAAATTAAAAAGCTCTTTGTGTATTTGAACCCAAATCTCTTTAATGAAAAAGCAGATATTGTATTGGCAGAGTGGGCAGAATTTAAATTGATGTTATAATCAGACACTGAAAGAGATGCTGAAGCAAGTTTAAAAACGACTGTTTAACTGAAAAATGTTCAGCAAGATTCCACAATTTGCTCCAGATCCTAAAATTTTGTGCTGTTTTACCAGTAAGCACAGCTTCATTTGAGAGAGAGAGTTCAGCTGCCACAACAGACTCAAAACAGCATACAGATACTCTCTGAAGACACAGACAATGAATGATTTGTTCAGAATTTCTGTTAATCGGTCTATCCTGACAGAGTTTGATCCTATTGCTGCAATTGATAAGTGGTATTTCAGTGCAGAAATACAGCACTACACAAAACCGAAGTGATAATAGTACCGGAATTTATCACTGGTATGATGCATTTTTGTAATCACTGAAGCCTTATGGCAAGCTTATTTTGAGTTAATGTTATATATATTTTTTTGCAGTAAATATGTTTTCTTTGATCAATTTCTGCATTTTTGTTTTCGGTCAATAGAAAGTTTTTCGTACTACATCTTTGAATATTTAAAAAATATCCCATTTTTTTCACATATGTATAATATTCTGGATTTAACAGACAGCTCATTCCAACAATCGTCATTTTAAATTAATTTTGTCATAAATATTTAATTTTTGTGCAGGTGTGGGAGCTGACGTTGTTGTCTGAATGAATGTAAAATAGTGGCGAGTAAAAAATTGAATCTGGCGAGTACCTTTTATGCTGAAATTTCATTTCCTGTTGTATACATTTATTTAATCTTATGCACTACCGTTGCTAGGTTTCCCGCATAACTCCCGATTTTTACAGTTACCTGGAAACAGTATGGTAAGTGAAAGTGACATTTTCCAGTGCAAAATGTCAAATATAAATACATAAATAAATAAAAGATCGATTTTTCGAATAACAATTAAAATTTTTTTATATTTTTTCGTACTTCCAGATTATCTAAAAAAACAAAACTTCGAATCCAAACATTCATTGCTGTGTAATATACGCCACTGAAGATTATCTAGACATTATATTAACATGCGACATTTCATTATTTGTCCCCTGCAATACACGATTAATTATTATTTACTGTGTGCTTTATACATTATCCAGATGTTCGCAGAACACTAATTAATTTTGCGGCTTTGAATTATGATGTGTCATCTTTGTATGGTATACATTTTCGTTCATATGTTGAGCATTTGTACATTTATGCTACAAACACAGTGAATTGTCTGAATGTGATAGTAATTAAATATACGTCACATTATACGTATCACATTCACTGTTGGTTGTAAATCACCTCAAATACGATTAATCATATTTTATTGATTGAGTGTACCATAGATTACATCTAGACGACAGTCTAGTAAGATAAAATTCATATGCAATGTGCCTGGCTTAACTGCTGTTAACTGCTGCCCATAACTGCTGTTAACCCTTTCTTGCGCAGTGTTGCCGGGCCGGCAACACCTAATTTTAATTTCAAACTTGCAAACGGCACCAATAATATTTTAATATAACTGTGCTTTTAGAATGAAAATTAATTAAGGAATTCTTAATATCTAGACAAGTCCTTTATAAATTCTGGTGTCAATCGACAATTTCCCATTTTACTAATAGAATTTGCTTGCGCCGGAAAGGGTTAACGCATAGCTGCCAACTTTCAACTAATCTTCCGTAATACCTCGATTAGTTTGATCCAGGTTAACGTCATTTCAAACCAGAAAATATATTTCATGAATATATATTTATTTAATTTCAGACTTGTTAGTGGTACATGGTTAATTTCATTTCTCTGAAAAAATTCTGGTTCGAAACTCATTAAACCAGGGTCAAATTAACGCACGCATTACGGATAATCTATGTCAGGTTGGCACCTATGGTTAACGGTCTCATAAATCACATATTTTCTTTTTATTTATCGGGGAGGAACTTGTAATTTTTAGTTTAACTATAGATACTAGCATATTATTTGTAATTGCTTAACCATTTACCTCATCAATATTTTTGAAAAAAAAAAAAACTTTCAAATAGTTCCTATTTTTTTTTTTGATGTCTTTTTTATCACCGGTTTTTCAAAACAAAAATTTTTACCTAATTGAATCGGAAAAGTTCTCGGATTAAAAAATGCAAAATTTACAATAAAAAATTAATGGTGAGAATAATAAATAAAGATTTGGAATCATTTGCCCGTACGTGGCACGGTCAAATCATGATTGGCAAAAACACGTCGTCCGTGTGACGTACGGGCGAATCAGGAAAGCGGTTAAAAAGTATAATGAATATTTTCAAAACAATTTTATTTTGTTGATATTTTATTTTGTTGACATCTTTCATCTTATCACAAATTCATTTTGAAGACAAATTAAAAAATATATATATTCCAATGTTGTACGATCTAAGTTGCATTGAACGTCATTATTCCGTTTTTTGAAACCATTGAGCCACTCGTGCCATAGTTCCGGTACGTTTATTTTTATTTTATACTTTGATTTGCATTAAACTGAAACAGTGGGGGGTGTTCGTCGGGTAAATATTAAACACTTCTTAAACAGTCACATTTTTAATAAAGACTTTACAACAACTACAGTAATATTTGAAGTTATATATATATATCCGGTAATAATAATTGCTCGGAATGAGACAACATTCCAACACATACCAAAAATCTACGGTCTAATCGCACCAAATTACTTCTCTTCACTTTATGTTTAAAATAAAAGGCAAAATATCTCATAATATTTTGCCGAAAGCGGCAACAGCGCCATCTATAGATTGTACAAATTTAAGGAAGGCAGGTATTTTGTTACAACCTCCTCCACTGGTACCGCAAACGTCCCGGTTGGAACCACTAACTGTCTCAGGCGGAGTACCGCGTTTTCTAATGGGTGCGACCGGCACAATGTCAGAGTCATTACACAGTTTTGAGGATGAAGTGAGACCTGTAGCAAGCGGATCATCAGCATTGTCCATACTTGTTATGACAAAAGTAGTAGGTGATTTTTGAGTTAAAATGATGTATAGTCTATCACGTTTAGGCATGAACTTCGACGTTTTGTTGTTAGAGGCTTTACTTACTGGATATATTTCAACTCAAAACTTGTCCCATGGAACAAAAGTATTTCCCGGTCTCCTTCAACGGTCAACATTTTTCTTTTGCTGATCTTGTTGAGATTCAACTTTGTCTTTAATTTCTTTGGTGAATTTTGCGAATTTCTTGATATGAATTTCGAGAAAGCGGCTGTTTAAAACTCTGTTCCATGTCATAATCTCAAGTACAGGAGATGTTCCTGGAGGAGAAAGGTAATAAACGACTTTCTTGCGACAATCTCAATCTAGACTCAATCTAGAATAGATCTATTAAAAGACGATCGATTTCGAGAAAGTGACATCTTAAAACTTCGTTCTATATCATAGTCTCAACTACTGGATATGTTCTGGGAGGAGAAATGTAATAAACGACTCTTGCGGAAAAAGAATTTTCCTTCAACTATGTAATTAACGTTCTCCTTCGTATTGCCTCCGAAGATTTTCTGTCCTACAATATTCATGGCATTTGAATTAGAATAATTACTGACTTCTTGGCGCTTTAGCTACGTTTGTTCTTTTCTAGCTGAAGTAAAACAAAATGCATTTTTAATGGATAATTTCTGTTTCTGTAATCACGCCGAAGATGACTTTTATGTGAAATGGATGTTTATTTTCTTTCTCCTCTGTGATGCAGAATTTTCTAAGAGTGTATTTTATTTTAGCATCGTTTATTTATCATGCCTTTCCCCCCGCTCCTCGACTAAAAGGTATTTCTTGTTCGCAATTAAAAATTTGAAATCCGCACGCCAGTGGCTTGATATACTTTTATTACTCAGCTTAATTATTATCCATATTAAGTATCTGAATACTCTTTATTTAATTTAAATATATTAATGTTCTGTATTAATTTATATGCAAATTATTTGTCGTAAAAGTAATGTATAATTATTTATTTAGCCGTCTTCTCTGCTTAATTAATGCCTGTGCATGTTATGTTTACAGCAATTCCTATTTTAAATTAAAACTATCTCAGAAAATTCCTGTTCGTTATATTTTCAGATTTTGGTTTTGAATCCTATTATTCTTGTTGTTATTTTAAATCTAGCCAACGAATTCGTATTTCTCAAGTATTCTTAAGAGTAAATCCGGGGCAGACATTTTTTACAGTTTCAGTCTAGATATTCTATTAAAAAATAAGAGCTTAAGAAGAATGTAATAAACTTGAAATACGTCAGACAACTCAACCCAGAACAGATCTAGTTACACTAGAAACACCGGCTATTTTATTTAAGTTTTATAAAATGTGTTTGACGCCAGAATTTTTATTTAACACTAGAACGCCGGGAAATTTTACGCAAGTTTTATAAAATGTATTTAAAACCAGAAAAATAATTTAGTTTATTTGTTAATCTCGTTTCATTACAACTAATATATAACTTATTTTTTGAAGATTTTTCTGGTTCGAATCAACAATTAGTCCAGTGATTGGTGTCGAATTGACACCTTCCCGGTGTTCTAGTGTTAAATCTATTTAACACATTTTAATTAGGGTATTTATTCGCTGGTCATATTTAACAAATATTATTAAGAAATTTCTGGTTGAAATCGACTTTTTTCAATTTTGCAGGGGTCATAATGACCCCTAATGGCGGTTCTAGTGTTAAAAGGCGATCGATTTCGAGAAAGTAGCACTTTAAGACTCCGTTCTATATCAGAGTATCAACTGGTGGAGATGTTCAGGAAAGATAAATGTAATTAAAAGAATAAAAAATCATTAAATAAATTTTCTGGTTCAAAATATGGGTAACAGGACTACATCACTCCATATGAATAGTCGAAAGTTCGCAGTTATATCAATCAATCAATCTAAGTATTCTATTTTTAAAAAAATGATACAATGATGTAATAAAATTGAAATACGCAGATAATTCAATCCGAAATAGATCTATTAAAAGACAATAAATTTCGAGAAAGTAAAAATTCATTCAATAAAATATCTGGTTCAAAATATAGTTAAGAGCAGGGGTACAAAAATCTAGGCGCCAGCAGGCAGTTTCTCACCACAAAATTTATTTCGTTTTTCTTCGTCTAATATTTCTTGTGAAATTCCTGCTAGAATGCTATTAAATTTTGAGCGAAAAACACTTTAAAATTTTAGTGGTGAGAGACTACCCTCTGGCGCATAGATTTTTACAACCCTGTTTAAGAGGCCCCCATTAATCCATATAAATAGTCGAAAGTTCGCATTTATTTCAAATGTAACTGTCTAGTTATTTTATCAAAAAGAGCAGCTTAACAATCATGTAATAAAATTAAAATACGCCAGACAACTCAATCTAGAATAGGTCTATTAAATGGCGATCGATTTCAAATAGTTGCAGCTTAAAACTCCTTTCTATGTCATAGTCTCAACTACTGGAGATGTTCTGAGAGGAGAAACGTAATAAACAACTTTCTTGTGGCAAAAGAATTTTTCTCCAACTATGTAATTAACGTTCCCTTTCGTATTGTCCCCGGAGATTTCCTGTCCTACAACATTCATGGTATTTGAATTGGAATAATTAGTAATTTCTTGGCGCTTTAGCTACGTTTGTTCTCTAACAAAAATAAAATGATATGCATTTTTAATGTGTAATTTCTCTTTCTGTAATCACGCCCAAGATGACTTTTATGTGAAATGGATGTATATCTTCCTTCCTCTCGGTGAAGTTAAATTTTCTAAGAATGTATTGTATTTTAGCATCGTTTATTTATCATGCCTTTCCCCCCTCTCTCTCGACTAAACGACATTTCTTGTTCGTAATTTTAAATTTGAAAACCGCACGCCAGAGGCTTGATATACTTTTATTACTTAGCTACATTGTTATCCATATTAAGTATCTGAATGCTCTTTATTTAATTTAAATGTAAATGCATTCTGTATTAATTTATATGCGCCTTATTTCTCTTAAATGTAATGTCTAATTGTTTGTTTAGCAGTAATCTCTACTTAATTAATTTCTTTGCATATTATGTTTACGGCAATTCCCATTTTTTAATTTCAATTGTCTCGGAAATTTCCTTTTCACAAAATTTTCAGATTTTGGCATTGAAGCTTATTATTCTTGTTGTTTACGTAATTATTTTAAATCTGTCTAACGAATTCGTATATCCCAATTATTTCCCGAACCCGGTCACAAATAGCTCAATAGCATTGCATTTTTATAGTTTCAGTTTTAATAATACTCTGGAGTTTTTAGATTGAAATTACGTGAATCGCATGTTAATATAATTGATATATTAAAAGATGTCATTCTGTTTATATTGTAATGTCTAGGAAGAAAATAAGTCTTTAAATCTATTTATCTTGAATGTATTTTTCTCGAATCGCGCTATTTAAATGGATATATCTATATGGATTATTGGATTACGTACATTTATTTTGAATAATAAAAACCATTAAAGGATTGTTACCATTAAAGGACATTCAGGATTGTTTATTTTGAGAAATTTTTTTAAAGTATGATTCTCGTAACAATACGTAATCATAAAATAAGACCTCTTTCATGCAAAGATACTTACTTTTAACCTTCCTACCCTGTTCAAATTTTACTCAATCTTGATAAAATCATTTCACACCAGAATTGTTATTTAAAATATTTTAATATATTTAATTGACTTATTTATCTGAATCTGTTATTTAACTTTCTCTGTGAAAAAAGTTCTGGTTGGAATCGTATAAGACAAATTGTAGATGTGGGTCGATTAGACCCATTCAGGGTAGGAAGGTTAAATATTTTTTCTGTGTGGATTCTGTGAATAAGTATTTGGTTGTTTCAACATTAAAAAATGAAAAAAAGTTGCAAAAATTACAATTGTTTCGTGAAAAGCAGGTCATTTGGAAATAAATTAAAAAAAAATATTAGCATTTAAATTTTTCTGGTGTGAATTAGAAGTTTTACATTTGAAAAAATTTACTAGATTTTGGAACTTCGTATATTTAACCCTTTATGCTAAAATGTTGCCAGGTTTCCCACGTAAACACATATTTATCCAGTTATCTGGCAACGCTAATAGAGAGTAAGAGTCACCTATCGAGTGCAAAATATCAAATATAAATAAATAAATGTATAAAAAGAATGATTTCCATAGATAATGCGTGTTTCACCTTTAATAAGCCGGGCACACTTCAGCTATAGGCCTTTAATGAAGGGCAGCAGGATTCACATGATTGAAAACATGTGGTAATATTATCGTGAAGTATTTATATGCACGTCTTCACATAATGGAAATGAATCTTATACTGGAAGAGAAAAGGTCCCTACGGTTCTGCAGTTGCGATTATTAAAATTCAAATTATACATTTTTCTATGAGTGATCTATCTGAAAAATGTTTATAGGTGCCAGAAACTTTAATAGTGTTTATAATAACAACAATATGACTAAATAAATAAACATAGAAATCGGGGATATCGCTAGATTTTTTCAGGTTGTAAAAGTACGTCTTGAAAGGCGTGAATTTAGTTTTATAAAAAGTACAAAAACAAAGACAAACATGATAGTGACCAATCCATATGGTGGTTTTAAAGAGACAGTCTAGAAGTGCTTTCATAGTTGGAAATCATTCTGCATGGTTTTATTAACCTTTCTAAATAAATTAAAGGAAAAAAGCTAAAATTTTAAAAGTCAACAAGGGGAGGGAGAACTGTTTTTTTCCTCGTATAAAACAGCTAATACGCCTGTTTGACAACAGCAAGACAGGAAAAAGCTGAAGTTTCATTCACATACGCTTTCAAAGAGATAAGAAAAAGATGGAAAACGTTTACCTCTCTATACTTCTTAAGTAATAAAAAGAGCTATGTCGAAATATTACCAAATTTCACGATTGCACATTTGACAAAAAATAACTGTACATAGTGAAAATATACATAATTAAATTTTATAATATTAAATACTTTTCTAGCTTTTAACCCTTTAACGTTCATTGGTTTCGCCACGAAACTACAAAATTTTAATTCCGATATGCAACACTGACACCGGTATTTTTATCTAAAAATATCCCTTTTATTATGTATGTAAAAAATCACGTTTTCTTATTTACAAATATGTATGTTCTTAATTACCGGTGTCATTCATTTATTTCGACAGCTTAGCAATAAAAATGCTTTGATCGTTAAAGGGTTAAAGCATTTTAGCAGGTTTTGAAAATATCTCTGATATTAAATATTAATGATTTTAACGAAATTATTCTTTTTAACAGAATTTTTTTTTCTAAAAACGTTTGACAAAACAAATCAAAAACGGCGTCAAGAAAGTCTTCAAAAAGCGCAACCAGTCAGACGACCCTGCTGTAGAAACAATTAATTTTTTTATATAATTTTACATATTTTCAGGTAACCTTAACCCTTTCCGGCTCACTGTGCCCAGTCCGGGCTACCTAATTTTAATTCCAAACAGAACCAATAATATTTTAGTAAAATTTTGCTTTTACAATGAAAGCTTAATTTAAGGATTCTTAACTTCTAAAAAAGTCGTTTGTAAATTCCGGTGGCAGTCTATAATTTCTCATTTTACTACAGAACTTGCCCGAGCCGGAAAGGGTTAACTCTTTCTTGCGCAGTGTTGCCGGGCCGGCAACACCTAATTTTAGTTCCAAACTTGCAAACGGCACCAGTAATATTTTAATATAATTTTGCTATTATAATGAAAGCTTAAATTAAGGAATTCGTAATATCTAGACAAGTCCTAGACTAATAAATTCCGGTGTCAATCGACAATTTCTTATTGTACTAATCGAATTTGTTTGTGCCGGAAAGGGTTAACCCTTTAAAGGACAAAGCATTTTCATTGCTAAGATTTTGAAATAAATGATTAACACCGGTAATTGCGAACAAATATATTTGTAAATAAGAAAAGTGATTTTTCACATACGTAACAAAAAAGATTTTTTAAAATCAAAATTCCGGTGTCGTTGTTGCATATCGGAATTAAAATTTTGTGATTTTGTAGAGAAACCAATGAACGTTAAAGGGTTAAACAATGAAACTTCGAATTCAAACATACGTTGCAGTGTAATATACGCCACTGAAGATTATCCTGACATTATATTAACATATGCGACATTTCATTATTTGTCCTCTGCAATACACGATTAATTATTATTTACTGTGTGCTTTATACATTATCCAGATGTTTGCGGAAAACTAATTAATTTTGCGGCTTTGAATAATGATCTGTCATCTTAGTAAGTTATACATTTTCGTTCATATGTTGTGTATTTGTATATCTACTCACAAATATGCTCCATACACGTCAGTGCATTGTCTTAAATGTGATAGTAATTAAATATACGTCACATTATACGTATCATAGACAATGTTGGGTTATAGATCATCGAAAATACGATAAATCACATTTTACTGATTAACCCCTTGGGGACGAGCGACACGTATACGTGCCGCAAAAAAGGCTTAAGAATCCTTGTTTTAAGAACTATTTTTTCTTAAGAACTATTTTTTCCGAATTCTCGAAAAATTCGTTCTGATGAAAGGTATATAAAAATTTTCGAATTTTTTTGTTCTAAGGAATGGAAGTAAAAGGCAATAAAATAACACACATTTTGCATATAGAACGAAGTCGATCGGATTATTGGTTGCCGAGATATTTGTAATCTTGTTTTTCACATTCTTCGATTTTTCATGACCCTGTATTTCATTCAAATTTCAAATCAGAAGTATATTTTAATTTGAAATGAGACGCTTAATTCGACGCAGTTAATTGTTACTTAATAGAATCATTATTTTTGGAGTTATAAGGATGTTTCTTTTACGCAGTTCGGTACTACTTGAGTAGTTTGGCGTTTTATATAATTTGTCGAAATTGGTACATCAGCAGTTCTTTAATATAGCATTACTATGCATATTAACAATATTTAAATTTTGTTTGTGAATTGCAATGCATTGTATAAATAGTTTTCACATGTTTTATTTTCATATACATATCCATGATGGGTAAGTATTACGGTGGCCCCCAACGACTAGTTTCCTTTTTTTTCAGTTTTCGCAGTAGAGTTTGTAATTTACAGATTAACTAAAGATAGTCGTGATTTATTTTTCTTTTGGAAGTAACTGCTTCCAAACGTTTGGAATAAAGTATATTTTTAAAGATGTATATAAAGTTAGCTTAAGGATCCATCTACATATCAAAACTGACACAAACTTTGTTTCTTTCAAGAGCAATACCCAATTTTGACACCATAACAAAATTCTACACACTGCAATTATCCTAAATTTTCATGAAATTTGTATTAATTTCAGAGAAATAAATTGTTTTAAAAGAGCCTAATTTGGGGCAGTATCCAAATTGAAATTCGACTTTCCTAGAATTATTGATCTATAATTTTTATTATTATAGTCACGTCCAAAAGATTAGCATAGAAACAAAATACCATGAGTTAATCGAAATTTTTATTCATCATTCTGTAAACGGTCTCAATGTCTGTTCACAACAAATTTTTTTCATAGTTTCAGGTCAATGAAGCATTTAAAAAATTAAAGTTCCCCTTTCTGCCGTTGGTTTTCGAAAACGCTTCCGAATAGTTTCTAGAACGTATTAATCAGTTTTAGATGAAGTATTTTTGATGCTATTTGTCCTAAATAAATATTTTCATATTCAGGCTGTCTGATGTTTTATTCGAGAAAAAAAAAAAAAAGGCGTAGGTAGACATAAATACCCAGTGCACATTTTTAGTAAACAACACATCGTTTTAGAAATACGTATATAATCGCGACCGATCACCAAAAAATTTGTGTTTGAAGCTTGTGTTCACTAATGAATAAAATAGAAAGGGAAAGAATTTGCTATATGAATAAGAATTTCTATCTACTCTCCACCTCAACTTCGTTCGGTGTAAGTTCAAAAAGGTTTTATTACTGTTGAATGCATTATGTAAGAAAGAGGTATTACAAAATACTTAGTACTACTTGGTTATTCCGTCGACCCATTTCACCAAATCATACAAATCGCCAAACTAATAGCCGAATTATACATATAGAAGCAATTTTTATTTTAAATAACGAAAAAAAAAAAAACCCAAATAATTAGTAGAATATTAATAAAAATACAAATAAAAAGTCGAAATAAAAATCACTTAATGACGTTTAAAACACGTGTATCATATTTAATGTCATTGGATGTGACATTCACGATCATCCATTACTAGCATTCAATCTTATAGTTTGGCGATCGTTTTTTGGTCGACGGGATAACCAAGTAGTACCAAATACTTTTAAATAGTAATAATTTCTTTTAAGTGTTATTTTTATATAAAGTGATATTGATTTCTCTTCATTTAAATGAATAAAGTATGCGAAAAATTAATTTAACCTTTTAACGATCATAGCATTTTCATTGCTAAGATGTCGAAATAAATGAATGACACCGGTAATTAAGAACAAATATATTTCTAAATAAGAAAACGTGATTTTTCACATACATAATAAAGGGGATATTTTTAGATAAAAATACCGGTGTCAGTGTTGCGTATCGGAATTAAAATTTTGTGGTTTCGTGGCGAAACCAATGAACGTTAAAGGGTTAAGCAGTTTTTTATATTACTTCAAACAAAAGAAATCAATTCTAAAAATATATATGTATATATATAAATTACACTTTGATAACGATATTATTACTATAGGGGGGGGCGGTCAAGATATGATATCCAAAGGGGGGGGAAGAGGTAAAAAAATACCAAAATGTTGATAACGTTATGTTTGGACAGTCCCAAATAGATTTCTGTTACATAAATTATAGGCTAAATTTCCTATATTATTAAAATATTAATTTAAAAAATATATTTTCAGGGCTCCCAAATATTTCGCGAAATGAACATCACGATTTTTTAACCCTTTAACGATCATAGCATTTTCATTGCTAAGATGGCGAAATAAATGAATGACACCGGTAATTAAAAACAAATATATTTCTAAATAAGAAAACGTGATTTTTCACATACAAAATAAAAGGGATATTTTGAGATAAAAATACCGGTGTCAGTGTTGCGTATCGGAATTAAAATTTTGTGGTTTCGTGGCGAAACCAATGAACTTTAAATGGTTAACCCTTTCCGGCACGGGCAAAATCTGTACTAAAATGAGAAATTATCGACTGGCACCGGAATTCACAGCGAATTTTTTACATATTTTGAATTCGTTAATTTAAGCTTCCATAGTAAAACCAAAATTTTACTAAAATATTACTGATGCCGTTTGCAAGTTTGGAATTAAAATTAGGTATCCCAGACAGGGCACAGTGTGCCGGAAAGGGTTAACAGAAAATTTTATGATACGTTTGCGCTAGAATCAACTTCCAAAAGTGGTTTGTTAAAAATTTGCAAGAAAAATCTAAAAAGAAATTTTCTCTAAGAAAATTCTGATGTTCAGTTGGCGGACCTTTTGGGAGCCCTGTATTTTTTGTCTAAAATCTTAACTTTGCGCATCTGTATTTTTACACCGAGAGCTAAAATTAAAATTTCAATGGTTAATTCATATTTTAAGATTCCAAATCAGTAAAAAACATATCTTTTATTTAAAGGACAAAAAAGTTTATTTTGTAGACCAGTATAATTTTTTGCATATTCCAAAAACTTGAAGAATGAAAAATTTACTAGGAACACTGAAGAATAGAAAAAATTAACTTTTTTTTTTCAAAGAATATATGTTTTCAAACTTTGAATGTTTATTCTGTCACAAAGCTTTGGACTACACGTTAAAAAATTATATCTTTTGGAATTCAATTGCACTTTAATAATAATTAGTAAATATCCTATTGTGGGCAACTGCTATGTGTTTATTTTACGTCAAACAGGTCTTTTTTCCCAAAAGTAAAGCATTGTTTTTTTAAAATAAGGTTCTTAGGTCTGATAACTTATATTTATAAATATTTTCGCTATGCTTTAACTCTTTAACGATCACAGCATTTTCATTCCTAAGATGTCGAAATAAATGAATGACACCGGTAATTAAAAACAAATATATTTCTAAATAATAAAACGTGATTTTTCACATACAAAATAAAAGGGATATTTCTAGATAAAAATACCGGTGTCAGTGTTGCGTATCGGAATTAAAATTTTTGGTTTCGTGGCGAAACCAATGAAAGTTAAAGGGTTAAAAAGTAATCGCTAAAAACTTCATTTTTTTACGGCTAAAACTAACTGATATTTTCTGAATGGTACGGATTTTCAGTGATTTCTAGTACTAAAAGAGAAATAACAAAGCGCATTTTTTACTATTCGCGATTCATATTAAATTTTGCATCAATCATTTAATTGATCAATATTTTCAAAAAAAAAAAAAAAAAAAACTTTTAAAACAATGCCTATTTTGTTTATGTCTTTTACAGAATTTTTAATCTTTTATCGCCGTCTTTTCCAAAACAGAATTTTTCACCAAACTGAATCAGAAAAAGGCTTAGATTAAATAATGTAAAATTTACGATAAAAACTTACTGGTGAGAATAATAAAACCATGACTGGAATGTAGATACCCGTACGTTATACGGGCAAATCATGATTGCCAAAAATACGTTGCCTGTATGACGTATGGGAAATCAGGGAAGCGGTTAATTTGGCTCAAATTTAGGCTCGATATTACGTATAAGAGAATTTGCAGCGAAGCGAAACGGTTTTCATTAAAGCAGAAGTTAATCAAGCTGAGAATGTCCGATCTTGTTTTAATCTGAAAACGTCAATGCTTCGAGACAACTCTCCATTACTTGATAAATTAAGGGTGTTCTTAACTGCTTCGCTCAATCAGCGCAAAACGTTTTGACACATTTACAAATCCATTTTTTAATAGAAAGATATAAAATTGGAATGCCTGACTATGGAAGCGATTTCGAATTGAACTTATTTTTCCATTTTATGATAATTAAATTATTTATCAAGTTATAAGCTATTTCGATGACGCAATCACCCGTTTTTCTCCTCCTTTTCGACCGGTTTTTCTGCTTTCGTCGTGAAATATGCTCAAAAGTGTCAACTTTGAAGGCTTGTTATGAAAAATCTATTGTGTTTTTTAAAAAACAAAAGAATGAGTGCAATTAGACAGTTTCTGAATAATAACATCCGCTATTTTCATGCATTTCCAAACAAAAATAAATTAATGCATGTGTCACAAAATTGCCCTTTTTGATTTAAGAAAACATCCTTAAAGCAGAAGTTAATCAAGCTGAGAATGTCCGATCTCGTTTTAATCTGAAAACGTTAATGCTTCGTGACAACTCTCCATTACTCGATAAATTAAAGGCTTGTAACTATTCCTTTTATTAGGATTGTATACAAGGCGTCTTGTATTCTTATTTCTAATCAATAGCTAATACCTAAGCGTTAATTTTAGAGGTCTAGTACCTAGCATAATAACTGAGGACCCCAGAAGCCAAAGGGTATAAGTGACAAAATTGAAAAAATTGAGTTAAATGCACAGGGTATCAGGAAAAATGCTTTTTTCATTTCAGGTAAAGAAATATAGGTCATTTTCTTATTATTTGCTGAGTTATAGAGATAAACCACTTTTTTCGAAAAACAAACAATATTGATTAATTATACATTTAAAGAAAATTGTACTCTATTTTTTTAACAGTTATTGAAATGAGAGTTCAAAGATTAGAATGCAACAAGCAGATGTTTCCTACTTCAATTTAGTCAATTGTTATTGATGTTCCAATTTAACATCAATTATCTTTAAACTCAATTTACTCCAAATCGACATTTTGTCACTTGTACCCCTTGGCTTCTGAGGTCGTCAATTATCCAAATGTTGGCCTTTATTCATAGCTGCCAACTTTTACGCCTTATTCTTACCACTAAATTTGATAAGAAAATTGTTACTAATTTAATCATCGAAATCTGCAGTTTAAATAAAACAAAAATTTCTATTAAATTTTAGTGGTAGCAAAAATGCGTAAAAAGTTACCAGCTATGTTTATTCATAGTTGCCAGCTTCGTCATGTTTTTAATATCAATAACTTTTACAAAACTGTTAACTTCATTTAATTCGCAGAAATTGTTCATTTGTATAAAACATGTATTTGTGCATAAAAATATTTAGAGGTTCTCATTTGTAGCCCAAGAGCCGACCGCACAAAACTCTAAGTCATCGAGCACAAGAAAAAATCCCTTATTTAATGGAAGAGTTAATAGGGGAATCTAATGATCCGTGTCTGCCGGAAGTGAAGTGGTGCATAAGCCAAAAATTAATATCACTAGTGGTTGATTTGTAGGTGTGTTTCCCTGCACCCAGTTTTCCGTGTTTTCATACTTTTGATTGTACGGCAAACACGATGATAGTCATACGAGTGGTGTTAATTTTTGGCTTATGGGCCACTCCACTTCTTGCAAACATCCCCAGTAGCCAAACAATATTGGCACATTGGCACAATATTGGCATGAAATATTGCTCCATTATTGGGATGCTTACATTTTGCCCTTATTTAGCCAATATTTGCAGCCAATATTATGCCAATATTGGGGTTTTATTGGAAATATTGCCAATAAAACGCCAATATTGGAATTTCATTGGAAATATTTCCGATGAAACGCCAACATTTGTACAATATTGGCGTTTTATTGGCAATATTTCCAATGAAACCCCAATATTGGCATAATATTGGCTGCAAATATTGGCTAAATAAGGGCAAAATGTAAGCATCCCAATATTGGAGCAATATGGACGTTTTATTGGCAATATTTCCGATAAATGAAATATTGGCGCATCGTTGGACCAATACTGATTTGCTACTAGGGATGGATCGTTAGATTTCCCTATCACTACTCTTCCATAAAATAAAGGATTTTTTTTCTTGTGCTCGATGAGTTAAAGTTTTCTGAGGTCGGCTCTTGGACCATCACCACTAGTGTTGTCAGGTGCCCTCTTAAATCGGGACGTCGAATGCTTCGAAAACCAAACCTTCTCCTAACCCTTAAATGCATAGTATAGAACACGTTCCAAAAAATGCGCAATTCTAAGAATCAGAATTCATACCAGAAAAATCTAAATAGTAAATTTTTCTTTATTTAATTACGAATGGTCTGTCATTAAGTAAAGTGAAAATTGCTCTATTAAATTTCTGGTGAGAATCGGAATATGTGAATAAAACCCCCAATAAAGCGGGAACACTTATGGTATCGAAAATGATGCAATATGCATTTAAAGGTTAAATCGGGACTCCAAATGCTTCAAAAACCATACTTATCTTACTGTTTATTTTGCCATCTTTTATCACAGAGTAGTCGGCCATTTAATAAGGCGAAGAAAATGAGTTTAGAATACTAGTGTCCAGAGTGTTTGGAGCACCTATTTACGCGGTACATTAGTGGTCAGTGAAAATCACCTCTCCAGTGCAAAGGTTTAATAACCCTTTCCGGCACGGGCTAATTTTGTCGTAAAATGAGTAATTATCAACTGCCACCCGAATTTGCGAACGACTTTTTTAACCCTTTCCGGCACGGGCAAAATCTGTTTGTTAAATGAGAAAATATCGTCTGACACCGGAATTCACAAACGAATTTTTTCGATTTTTGAAACCCCTAATTGAAGCTTTTTATTGTAGAAGCAAAATTTTACTAAAATATTACTGGTGCCATTTGCAAGTTTGGAATTAAAATTAAGTATCCCAGACCGGGCACAGTGTGCCGGAAAGGGTTAAATATTATGAACTGTTTAATTTAAACTTCATTATAAAATCAAAAATTTTCTAAAATATTAGTGGTGCCATTTGTAAGTTTGGCATTAAAATAAGGTATCCGAGACCGGGACGGTGTGCTGCAAAGGGATAATAGTTTCGTGAGTTGTATAGCGATCAAAACCGCATTCAGAGTGGATTGTTCAAAATTATTTTTTTGATAAAACTTAAGTTTGCGAAAGATCCAATTTATCGGTCTTTTATGGCAAAGTTTTTTTCATGATATCAGTGTATGAATTCTGAAGCACCCATATATACACTAACAACTCCTCATCGACACCGTGTTTTATAGTCTTCAACATATTTTCCTTCAGCTTTGTATTTGGTTTTCTATGCGTTAATTTTGCTATTACAGTCGGCTCTCGTTAATTCGAACTCGTCAGGACCACAAGAAATGTTCGAATTACCCGAAGTTCGAATTATGGAAAATATGCAATGAAAACATGCTTAATATGGTGCTATTACAAAGGAATTAATGTTATAGTGATTTTTGATTTATTTCGTCTGTTATCATTAGAATATGACTTAATAATAAATCAGAATTCATAAATACATAACTAATTGAAAGATCAGAAACAAGCACAATGGAAGAACAATTTAAAGCGTCACTGATGGACAGACACTAAGAAAGTGGGCACTAAGAAAGTGGATATCAAATGCATTGGATTATATGTATACTTGTTCAGAACAATTTTCTCAAAAATCAAAGAAAGAAAGTTATTCAAATGATCTGAAATCCGTGAGAAAGGAGATAAAAATCAAAAATCGGAATTCACGTTAGTTCGAATTAAACGAAGTCAAGAGAAAGATGAGTTCGAATTAATGAAAATTTTTAACGTTATTCTGCCATTGAAAATTTCGGGACTTCATATTTAGTTCGAATTAAGCGAAGATTCGAATTATCCGATTTCGAATTAACGAGAATCGACTCTACATCCAAAATGATTGTACTACGATTTTTCTGCAAATATAACATCCATCTAAAAATTGCTGTCTAACAACTAACTCGTAAATTATTAGTTTTAGAGAGTTAATTTCAATTATAAACATATTTCAAATGTTGTTTTTCACCATATTTTAAGCCATTCATTTCAAAATAAAATTTAATTGTAAAAGTTAAGATATTTATATTTTTACTCGGTCCTTGGATTTTAAAGTTTATATTCAGAAAAACATTATCCTTTCTGCAACATTTACATGTAAAGAATAAGTTCTTATACGAATAATTATATGACAAGTTCGATTTTGTGAAATTTCAATTTGTTTGACAAAATTTTATCGTCTTTAAGATTATAGATTATAACCGCTTCCCTGTCCGTCATATTTGAAACTTGTTTTTGCCAATTATGATTTGCCCGTACTATGTAAGGGCATCCATACTCCAATTACAATTTTTTTTTTCACCAGCAAAATTTTATTGTAAAATTTGTATTATTTAATTCGACCAATTCTCTGATTCAATTTGCCGAAAATTTCTGTTTTAAAAACCGGTGGTAATAGATTGAAAATACTGTAAAAGACATAAAAAAAATTAGGCATTATTTGAAAGCTTTTTTTAAAAAATATTGAACAGTTCAGTGGTTAAACAACGTTAGTCAATTTATTAATTCAAGTTCATTAACAACATCAAATGTAAAAGCATTTGCAGCGAAGCGAAACGGTTAATGATTTCATTAAAAGTGATTCTGACTGCGCCGAGCATGTCGGATTTTATTTCAATTGAATGACATTAATGCTAGCTGACAGCATGCCTGCACAGCATGACTCAATAAATTAGACTTCTGTAAAGGCCTCATTTAGGAGGTTTGTATTTAAAATAATGTAATGGGTACGATTGCTAATTTCAAATGAAGGTTTCAAACATCAGAAAACTAAGAGAATAAATCTGCAGTTGTTATTGTATGTGGATTGATATGTTGTTACGATATTATCTTAGTGGTGATGTCGATATTTATTAGCTGTTAAATGCTACAAAAATATTTTGAAGTGAACTTTATAATTTTATGCCGTTTTGTGAAATTCGAGATGTTTTGCTGCAGGAAATGTAACTGTTAGAAAAAATAAATAAATAAAGGAAAAATTTGAAAAGATCGTTAAATCTAGGATCCAAGCATTGCGCAACAAAAAACCGATTGCTACCACTAAATTTTAATTGTATTTCTTATCTTATTTAACGAAAGACTTTTTAAATATTTAATGAGATGAAAAATACAATTAAAATTTTTTGCTGAAAATCAACCATTTCTAGCACAGCGCTTGCATATTTTCAGCAAAAAATTTTAATTGTATTCTTCACCTCATTGAATATTAATAAAAAAAAGTCTTTCATTAAATAAGATAAGAAATACGATAAGTTACGAATAAAGAGAAGGAGACATTGTATATTGTGAATCATTTGCGAGTTAAGTAATTAAGGAGGTTGTCACAAGATGACGGCTTTTCTTTTAACCGGATCAACAGCTTCTGATTACTGCCGGTGAAAAGTTTCACCAGTAAACTGAAATAGAAAATTTCACCTTATCCCAGAGCCTTATTCATGGGAAATTTCTCTCACAAATCTGATAAAAAAAATTTATATACGGTCAAAATCGAAAAAGTAAAAATTAGGCCGGTTGTAGATCGTTCTCGACTGTTCTATTCAAAAAAAATTTTGAAAAATTATTAAAATTTCAGGGAGATATTTGAAAAGAAAGCTCCCATAGACTTTACATTATCATCCGGGTCTTTTTTTGTGACTATTGTAGGGCCTTAAGACGTTTATTAATTTATTTATACACTCCTAAATATAACAAACTACATCTTAAAAAATGATTTAACTAAACCATAACTATGCAACAAATTACCTTAATATTTTATACGCCAGAATGGGAAAATAGTCACACCTCTGTTTAACATGTGCGAATTAACATAAAGATGCTAATTCCTTTTTTCTTCAAGCCATTTCCCAACCGAGATAAGTCGCCTGATGTTTTTTCCGATATATCGAGTGGCAAAACAATTTTTTTCCAACGCTTCTACGCTTTCTGGCTTTCAGTTGCTGCTATTGCAATGGATTATTGGATTTTGTGGATGAACCTGTATTTTTCGACAGAAATGAATAGTAGCTTAACCATTTAAATATTTGATTTTCAGCTGTTTTTAATCTATACTGGAAATTTTTTTGGTTATTTTAAATCAAAGTTCATATACCCCTTATGTTTCTTAAGAACTTTGGCAGCACTATTAATTATAAAGATATTTATTTTTATTTTTTAAGAAACAAAAATTGCAACCATCATCTTTATTCTCAAATTTCGCAATATTTTTCAGCAGTGAAATATTTGAAAATGTTAAAAATTAGTAGTAAAATTGTGCGAACACTGCAACAGGAGGTCATTTTCCCCGCCAATGTATGTGTTGTAATCGTAAAGTTTCAGTTATAGGCGAATACTTTTTTTAATGTTACCGCGCACAGCTTTTTCAAAATTAGCGAAAAAAAACTTTTACATATATACAGTCGGCTCTCGTTAATTCGAACTCGTCGGGACCACAAGCAATGGTCGAATTATCCGAAGATCAAATTATGAAAAATGTGAAATGAAAACATGCTTAATATGGTGCTATTACAAAGGAATTAATGTTATAGTGTTTTTTTAATTTCTTTCGTTTGTTATCATTAGAAATGACTTACTATTAAATTAGAATGTATAAATACATAAGCTAATTTAAAGATTAGAAACAAGCACAATGGCACAAAAATTTAAAGCGTCATTGATGGACAGATGGAACACTAAGAAAGTGGATATCAAATGCAATGGATTATATGTATACTCGTTCAGAACATTTTTCACAAAAAAAAAAAAAAAAAAAAAAGAAAGCTATTCAAATGATCTAAAATCCGTGAGAAAGAAAAGAAAAATGAAAAATCGGAATTCCAGTTAGTTCGAATTAAACGAAGTCAAGAGAAAATGGGTCCGAATTAACGGAAAATTTTAACATTATTCTACCATTGAAAATTTCGGGACTTCATGTTTAATTCGAATTAAGCGAAGATCCGAATTATCCGATTTCGAATTAACGAGAATCGATTGTATATGCATAGTGCGTAATTATATATTTACAGCATAATAATATTAATCTCAATAATCTTTAAACAACAAAAAACAATACATATTTCCGATATATATATTTCTGGTAAGAATATTCAACAAATATTTATAAATTTCAAATTATGATCAATGCAAATAAATATACGATTGAATTTATTTACCTGTAATGAAGAAAAGAAGGAAGAAATGGGCTTACCTGTAAAGAAAGAAGAAATATTTTAAAAGACAGCAATAAGAAAAAACCTTGCCTTACGGCAGATTTGATTTATACATAAGAGGCTTTTAAGATTGATAAATACTTTTCTATTTCTTAAATCATTTTCAAGTAGATTTCATACTTAAGGTATCCGTTTACGTATAAACATCGATTTCGATGAAACTTCGCCATTCTTTTATTAGATTTCTTTATAGAATGAACGTTTCTGTTTCAAAATCTGTTTTTATTTTTCCTGTACACCTATTACAGCGTTCGCACAACTCTACCACTAAATTTTTGCAGTATTTTCAATGTATTTCACTGCAGAAAAATACTCACAAAATTGCGAATCGAGTTGGTGTTTGCGAGTTCTGTTTCTTAAAAATTAAATATAAATTTTTTTTTATTAATAATAGTGGTGTCCTTACAAAATATAAGGAGTGTGCGAACCTTGTATTAGAAATGAAATTAAAGCTCTTAAAAAAAAACCTGTCAACGTTCATTTAAACCGAAGTTGAAAACTTCATTTGCATTTTCTGTAAAATTAGATTTCCATCGAAAAAATTAAACGACTATTGCTATAACTCAAAATTTTATTATCCTGAGATCATAAAATATTTTGAGTAGTTTTTTGATAATTCTGGATTGTACCGTAATTTCCTGCGGATCAAACAATTCTTTTTCGACCCAGAAATTTTATTTTGTAATCATAACCAAATATTTACCGCGATGTAAAAAGTCACATTTAATTTCCAAACTTTTCTGGATCGAAAAAGAATTGTTTCATCCGCGGATTATATGCAGGAAATTACGGTAATAATAAAAATTTAGCTTTAAGTGATTTTTTTTCTTTATGTATAGCTATTTTTTAATGAAGAATTACACATAAAATAGCTATGAAATTTTCTATATAATTCTATATAATCAGCTGTATCCCTTTTAGATTTCCGTATATTTTGTTAAAGAAAATATTATATTATTTAATCTTGACATTTTTTTCAATTTAATAGAACAACTTTTTTTCTAAAAATATACTCATGTGCTAAAAGTGGAAATGTCATGTCTGTAATAACAATCTAACAAATTACATTAATATTTATGCACTACTCTGTTGATGTACACAGCTCAATTTATGCAAAATGCTATTCGTTTTGTATATAATATTTACCGTAATTTCCCGCGTATACGCCGCGGCTTAGCAAAGTCTTTTTCAAACCAGAAAGTTTAATGAAAAAAAAAAAAGTCAAATGCGTGGCAAGCACAATCAAGTAACATTTTTTTTTTTTTTTTTTTTTTTTTTTTTTTTTTTTTTTTTTTTTAAATTCTGGTTGGGAATTGACTTATCCAAGGTGCGGCGTTTACGCGCGAAATTACGGTATTTATATTTCTAGTTATTTCATATATAGATAGTTTTTTAACCCGCGAGAACTCGCGCATGAGATTTTCTTTCACCACCGTATCCTTTTTAAGACTATTTGTAAGGCTATTTTTATATTAATGAAATTTCAAAATGCGATTTCGATTTCTTTACCGCTTTTTTTGAATAAAAAATACTAAGCCAAACAAAAAATTTGATATTAAGTGACTGTAAAATAAAAGAAAAGAATTGGGCACCGTGAGGAAAATTCTCATAGCGAGTTCTCCCGGGTTAAAAAGTTTTGCTCTGTTATAACAATAATTTCTAAGACATTTCTGATGCATATTAGAATGTATCTTCCTGTACTGAATATCATGAAGCATATCTTAATAAATAATAAATTTAATTATCTAATAACAGTCTGACAAATTACCTTAATATTTTAAATACCGCTAATCAAAATACCGTTTGTTATGCATATGAAGTTTGTTTATCTAACCTTATCCCATATTATTTAAAGAAAAACTTCAGACGTTTGATTACTACTGCAGGAATAATTTAAAAGTAATTTATTAGTTTTTGCTCTCTAAAATACCACAAACCTCATCTTAATAAATGACATATTAAACCATCCCATAACTATCCAAAAAAGTACTGTAATATTTTATACTCCATAATGCAAACTGGTCAGATTTCCGTTTAACTAGAGCGAATTAATACAAAAATACTAACTTCATTTTTTCTCCAGTTCATTTCCCGACCGAGATAAGCCATTTGATGGTTTTCCGATATATTGAGTGGCAAAACACTTTTTTTGGCTGCTCTTTGTCTCTTAGTCTCTGTTGTTGCAACAGATTATTGGATTTTGTCGACGAACCTGTCTTTTTAGAGCAGTATTTGATAGTAGTTTAACCATTTAAATAACGTTATTCATGGTTATAGTCAGAGCCTGATTACTAACGGGGCACTCTCTCACCAGAAAAAATTTATAGAAATTTTCGTCTTCTTTAAACGCCCTTTTCATACAAGATTACTGTCATGAATAAGGAAAAATTCTTTTTTTCTTTTTCCTGGTGGGAGAGTGCCCCGTTAGTAATCAGGCCCTGGTTATAGTAACCCTTTCGCCACGCTAGCCTTTTACGAAATTTTTAATGTTTTGTCACCGGTTTTTAAAAACAGAAATTTGTAGCTTATTGAATCGAGAAAATTCTCCAATTAAATAAGGGAAATTTTGCAGTAAAATTTTACTAGTGAGGAAAAACGAGAATTCTTAGGCCTTTTTGCGGCACGTATACGTGTCGCTCGTCCCCAAGGGGTTAAGATTCTAATATTAATTACCCTAATTTCGCGCCTATACGCCGCGGCTCAATTGAGTCAGTTTCATAGGGATGAGATTTCCGCTTTTTTGGACACCAGTATAATAACGGAGAAAATGTTAGTCTCTTAAATCACATAAATGTTCCAATTAAATAATATAGCATTTTCTTTAAGATTTGACTGGTGTGCAAAAAAGCGGAATCTCATCCCTGGTTTCAGACTGAGGATTTTGTTTTAAAAAAGAAATCAATTAAATGCTGGGCAAAAGTTAGTCACATATTACTTTAAATAAATTCTGGGAGGAAAACAATTTATCTGAAGTGCATGGATACCAACGGAATTACGGTAGTTCATTTTTATTCTACTGACTAACATGAACCATATTTTAAAGCTTAATAAATTAAAATAGTTAATAACAATTTAACAAATTATCTTAATATTTACATATTGTTAATTTACATTTACATTACTGTTAATTTACGTTAATTTACATTTATATTATTGTTAATTTACATTAATTTACATTTAATATTTATATATTGTTTATTTGGATACTTAAATAAAAAATCTCTGGCGTTTGATTACTAATGTTTGAATAATTTCGACTCATTTATTAGTGTTTGCTCTATGTTATAACTATCCAAAAAACTACCGTTATATTTTATACCCTACAATGCAAAATGGTCAGATCTCTGTTTAACTAGAACGAATTTCTAACTTACTTTTTTTCTAGGTCATTTCCCGATCGTGATAAGTCATTTGATGTTTTTCCAATATACTGAATGGAAAAATACTTTTTCTAATTTATTTTGCTGTTCTTTGTCTTTCAGTTTCTGCTCTTGCAACAGATTATTGGATATTGTGGACGAATCTGTCTTTTTCGAACAGAATTTGATTGTAGTTTAACCATTTAAATAATGTTTTTCACCTTTATTTTTTTTAACGACATTGGAAATTTTATGAGCTTATTCACCCCGCCAATGTATATTAGCATGAGCGTAGATGAATATTTTTTAAACGGCTAAAAATTAATCATAAATGTTTTATGGTAATGAGGAATTTTAGTGGCGATATCTTTTAGATATAGTAAGATTTTAATATTAATTAATCTATTTTTACTCTACTGACTATCAGGAACTATATCCATTTTAGAACTTAATAAATTAAACTAGCTAATAACAATTTAACAATTTATCTTAATATTTATACACTATTGCATTAATATATCGTACTCTATTTATGCTATTCGTTTTGTATTTTAAATATATTTATATTTCCAAACATTTCATATAAGTAATTTAATGAAAAATTTTGCTTTTTGAAGACTTATCAGAATGTTTTCTAAAACATTTCTAATAAATAATTGTTATTTTGCTCTACTTAAAGTCATAAACTGAATGTCTTAACAATTAATAAATTTAATTATCTAATAATAATCTAATAAATTATTTCAATGTTTTCCTATTACTCATGAAAATGCCGTTCATTTTTTATATAAAGTTTCTTTATATATCTAATTACCTTACGTATTTTTTTATTTAGATATTTTAATAAAAACCTCTGCCTTTGAATAATTTCGTCTCATTTATTAGTATTTGCTCTCTCAAATATCACAATGAACTACATCTTAATAAAAACATATTAAAGTATCTCATAACTATCCAAAAAAATTACCGTAATATTTTATACTCCACAATGCAAAATGGTCAGATCTCTGTTTAACTAGAGCGAATTAATACAAAAATTACTAACTTCATTTTTCCTCCAGCTCATTTGCCGACCGAGATAAGCCATTTGATGTTTTCCCGATATATTGACAGCCAAAAAAAATATATATATATAATTTTATTTTATTTTATTTATTTATTTATTACTGTTTTTGTTTTTCAGTCTCTGTTGTTGCAACAGATTATTGGATTTTGTCGACGAACCTGTCTTTTTTGAACACAGTTTGATAGTAGTTTAACGATTTAAATAATGTTTTTCATGGTTATATTAAGATTATAATATTAATTACCGTAACTTCGCGCGTATACACCGTGGATCAGTTAAGTCTTTTAAGGACCGGAAATTTTATTGTAAAAAAGAAGTGAAATAAATACTAAGCAGAAGAAAGTCACATTTTATTTAACCCCTTGGGGACGAGCGACACGTATACGTGCCGCAAAAAAACTTAAGAATCCTTTTTTTTGGCGCACCAGTAAAATTATACTGAAAAATTTGGCATATTTAATCGGAGCATTTCCTTGATTTAATAAGGCAATATTTTCTGGTTTTAAAAACCGGTGACAAATTATTAAAAATTTCGTAAAAGTCTCCCGGCGCGAAGTGGTTAACCCTTTCCGGCACGAGCAAAATCTGTACGAAAATGAGAAATTATCGACTGACACCGGAATTCACAAACAGATTTTTTAAATACTTTAAATTCCTTAATTTAAGCTTTTATTGTTAAAGCAAAATTTTACTGAAATATTACTGGTGTCGTTTGCAAGTTTGAAATTAAAATTAGGTATCCCAAACCGGGCACAGTGTGCCGGAAAGGGTTAAAATAAATTGTGGTAGGAAAACAACTTATCTGAGGTGCGGCGGGTATCAGCGAATTTACGGTAGTCTATTTTTATTCTACTGAAAAACATGAGCCATATTTTCAAGCTTAATAAATTAAAATAGCTAATAACAATTTAACGAATTATCTTAATATTTATGCACTATTGTATTAATATGCGTTATTTTATTTATGCTATTCGTTTTGCATTTTCAATATGTGTATATTTCCGACGCTTCATACAGGTAATTTAAAGAAAATTTTCGCTCTTTGAAAACTTATCAGAATTATTTCTAAAACATTTCTAATAGATATTTGTTTTTTTTCCTCTACTGAATGTTATAAACCGTATCTAAACGATTAATAAATTTAATTGTCTGATACTAATCTAAAAAATTATCTTAATGTTTTCATATTATTCATCAAAATGCCATTCGTTTTAAAATGTAAAATTTATTTATATACCTAATTCCCATTACATGTTAAAAAGTTAATTAAATCCAATAGATTTTTTTTAATCATCAGATTTTAAAGCATTCACCTTTTATATAAACATTTTAATAACAATTTTAATTTTTCTTAAGAAAGGTGTTATAGTAAAAATAAAATACATTGACATGTTTCGGAACCGTCAAATAAGTTCCATAGTCATAATATAAATAAAACAAAATTTCAAAATATTACTCGGTCAATACAAATGACACGCGACAATGAGATATAAATAACAAAAAACACGCGCTCTATTGCAAAAAATTAAATTAAAATATAGACCATGATCTAAAACTTAACTAAAAATAAAAATAAAAATTTCAAACTATTTCACAGTCAATACAAATGACACGCGACAATAAGATATAAAAAAACACCACAAAAACACGCGCGCTATTGTAAAAATTAAATTAAAAATAGACCATGATCTAAAAGAAATTCCAACCTGGTTCATCCCATTGAAGCCCTCACGAGGAATTTATTAATTAATTCTAACCATAACTTAGGAATAATAAAAGAAACGGTATCATTGCAAACCAGATTATTACGCGTACAAATTTCAATGGACTCTCTTATAATAGATTTACGATTACAATTAGATATGAAACACAGTTTACTTTGATTAAACAATATTTTTAACTCCTAATTCAGATATGTTCTTGATAAGGCAGTGTTAGTACGTCCAAATTTAATATCAGATTTGTGCTCCCCTTTTCTGATTCCAAACTTTCTCCCAGTCATGCCTATGTAATAATTTAAGTCACCATTTTCAGTAATATAAGGTATTTCATAAACTCCAGCAAGATCATCCTGTCCTATAGGATCCACTTGCCGATTTATGAAAGAACCTATTTATAGAATCTAAAATCATAGAAAGAAAATTAATAGCCAACACATTATTCCAAATTCCGCTTGTTCCCCTTTTTGTTATAAATTCTCTACTTTCCGTTTCATGGTTGATAGAGCGTTTAAAATCTGTTCTGATGAATTTTTAAACGAAGAGTTGTGTAAGATCCGTGAGATTGCAGGTTCTAATGGGTATAAAATAAGTAGCATCAATAAATTAATTAATTATTATAGAAAAGAGAAGCCTAAACAACAATATCCAGGGTTAACTGAAAGATTCAATAAAGGAGGTGATTCTAAAAATTTTAAAAGAGTTTCTTTTCCATATCTGAAAGGCAGTTTTGAGAATTCAAAATTTAAATTAAAAAAGTTTAATAGTGGATCCTATTGGACATGATGATCTTGCTGGAGTTTATGAAATACCTTATATTACTGAAAATGGTGACTTAAATTATTACATAGGCATGACTGGGAGAAAATTTGGAATTAGAAAAGGGGAGCACGAATCTGATATTAAATTTGGACGTACTAACACTGCCTTATCAAGAACTCATCTATATGAGGAGATAAAAATATTGTTTAATCAAAGTAAATTGTGTTTCATATCTAATTGTAATCGTAAATCTATTATAAGAGAGTCCATTGAAATTTATACGCGTAATAATCTGGTTTGCAATGATACCGTTTCTTTTATTATTCCTAAGTTATGGTTAGAATTAATTAATAAATTCCTCGTGAGGGCTTGAATGGGATGAACCAGGTTGGAATTTCTTTTAGATCATGGTCTATTTTTAATTTAATTTTTACAATAGCGCGCGTGTTTTTGTGGTGTTTTTTAATATCTCATTGTCGCGTGTCATTTGTATTGACTGTGAAATTGTTTGAAATTTTTATTTTTATTTTTATTTTTAGTTAAGTTTTAGATCATGGTCTATATTTTAATTTAATTTTTTGCAATAGAGCGCGTGTTTTTTGTTATTTATATCTCATTGTCGCGTGTCATTTGTACTGACCGAGTAATATTTTGAAATTTTGTTTTATTTATATTATGACTATGGAACTTATTTGACGGGTCCGAAACATGTCAATGTATTTTATTTTTACTATAACACCTTTCTTAAGAAAAATTAAAATTGTTATTAAAATACCCATTACATGTTATTTTATTTAGGTATTTAAATAAAAACTTCTGGCGTTTGACTAATACTCTTTAATATGTTCGACTATATAAAAGCATTTGCTCTCTCCAGTACCGTAAACCTCATCTTAATAAATAACCTATTAAACTATGGAATAAATATCCAAAAAACTACCACAATATGTTATACCTTAGAATGCAAAATGGTCAGATCTCCGTTTAACTAGAGCGAATTAATACAAAATTAATAATTTCCATTTTTTTTTTCAGGTCATTTCCCGACCGAGATAAGCCATTTGATGTTTTTCCGATATATTGAGTGGCAAAACAGCTTTTTTGCTGTTCATTGTCTTTCAGTCTCTGCGGTTGCAACAGATTATTGGATTTTGTCGACGAATCTGTCTTTTTCGAACAGAATTTTATAACACATTAGTTTAAACATTTAAATGATGTTTATCACTTAAAAAAAATACCGGAAATTTTATGAGCTTATTCATCCCGCCAACGTTAATCAGCATAAGCGTAGATGGATACTTTAAACGGCCAAAAATTGATCATAAATATTAGATAATGAAGAATTTTTGTTGCGATATCCTGTGTTTATTTAAAAATTTTAGTAATAATTAGTCTATTTTTACTCTACTGAATATCATAAGCCATATTTTAGCGCTTAATAAATTAAACTAGCTGATAACAATTTAATAAATTATCTTAATATTTATGCCGAAAGACCCAATATTTCCAAACATTTCATGCAGATATAAATATAATTAAAACTTCTCTCTTTGAAGATTTGTCAGTATCTAAAACATTTCTAAGTGATATTTGTTTTATCATCTACTGAATGTCATAAACCATATCTTAACGATTAATAAATCAAATTATCTGATAATAATCCGACAAATCACCTTAATGTTTTACATATTATTTGTCAAAATGCCGTTCCTTTTGTATATAAAGTTTATTTTTATTTATTTCACATTACATATTATTTTATTTAGATATTTAAAAAAAACTTCTGGTATTTGATCACTACTGTTTCAATAATTTGGACTAATTATTAGTATTTGCTCTCTCAAATATCACTAACATCATCATAGTACGAAACATATTAAACTATTCCATAACTATCCAAAAAATTACCGCAATATTTTACATTCCGCAATGCCAAATGATCAGATCTCCGTTTCACCTGAGAGAATTTTAATACAAAAATACTAACTTCCCTTTTTTCTTCAGATCATTTCCCGACCGAGATAAGCCATTTGATGGTTTTCCGATATATTGAGTGGCAAAACACTTTTTTTTGCTGTTCTTTGTCTCTTAGTCTCTGCTGTTGCAACAGATTATTCGATTTTGTCGACGAACTGGTCTTGACAGAATTTGAATGTAGCATAACCATTTAAATAATGTTTTTTTTTTTTTTTTTTTTTTTTTTTTTTTTTTTTTTTTTTTTTTTTTTTAACGGAACCGAAATTTTTAATAGGTTATTCTTCCCTCTGATATATATCAGCATGGGCGTAGATAAAGGAATATTTTAAACGACTCAAAAGAGAATTTCTGTGGTGATATCTTAATTATGATTCTAATAATGATTACTTATCTTTTCTCTACTGAGAATATCATAAATCATATTTTAGTTATTATAAATTAAACTAGCTAATAACAATCTGAGAAATTACCTTAAAATGAAAATAAAATAATTACCTAAATAATCATCCTCTACTAATATGCACTATTATATTTAGGCAAAATGCTATTCGTATTACATATAGGGGAAGATGGGGATACTTGAGCCATTTTTTACATTTTAATTTTTTTTAATTTTTTATAATTTTTTAGAACAAAATAAAATATTGAAAATAAAAATTTGATATTTTTTCTTCAATTGAAAACCACTTTCAATTAATTTTGAACTATTTTTCTATGTCTAATAAATATTTACTTTTTCTTTTACATCGTGGCTCAAGTATCCCCAATGAGGGGATACTTGAGCCAGATGTCACATTCGCACCAGTATTTTGCAAAGAAAAAAACCGATTTACAATATACGCGAAAAAATGCATTAAACCTTTTTCAAATAAATTTGGTCGAATTTTCTGGTGTCGTTGTGACATTTCAGAATTAAAATTATGTGGTAGAAAATTCTAACAGCAGAGCTCAAAGGGTTAATCACCATACTTTCAAAATGGTACCAAGGTATGTGATTTCTTTTTTACATGTTCAGAACTATAAATATGTTACCATGTTGCCAATTTTAGAAAGAAAAATTGGCCAACTGTAGAGATAATAGGGGTGACTCAAGTATCCCCTATGCTCAAGTATCCCCACTCTCCCCTACATTTTTTTTGTATTTCTAATTATATTATGTAGATAATTTAAAGAAAACTTTTGCTCTTTGAAGATTTAATAAAAATAATTTCTAAACCATTTTAATAGACATTAGTTTTTTTTCTCTACTGAATGTTATAAATCATACCATAACAATTAATAAACTTAATTATTTAATAACAATCTAACAAATTTCCTTAACATACTACTCGTCATAATGTCTTTCCCTTTCTACATAATGTTTGTTTACATATCTCACGATATTTCATGTAATTTATATTTAAAGAAATCCTTTGGAGTTTGATTATTACTTTAGGAATAATATCGATTAATTTTTTAGTTTTTCTTTGCTAAATAACCGCAAACCTCATCTTAATAAATAATATATTAAACTACCTCATAACTATCCAAAAAATTACCTTAATATTTTATACTCCACAATGCAAAATGGTCGCATCTTTGTTTAACTAGAGCGAATTAATACAAAAATACTAACTTCCTTTTTTTCTTCAGATCATTTCCAGACCGAGATAAGCCATTTGATGGTTTTCCGATATGTAATAATTGGCAAAACACTTTTTTTTCTGTTCTTTGTTTTTCAGTCTCTGCTATTGCAACGATTATTGGATTTTGTCGATGAACCTGGCTTTTTTAAACAGAATTTGATGGTATTTTAACCATTTAAATAATATTTTCCTTTTTTTTTTTTTAACGACATTGGAAATTTTATGAGCTTATTCACCCCACCAGTGTATATCAGAATGAACATACGTGAATATTTTAAACGACCAAAAATTAAGCATAAATATTACACGGTAATAAAGAATTTTTATGGCGATATCTTAATTAAGATTCTATCATTAGTTTTACTGAATATCACGAGTCTTATTTTAGCTGTTGTAAATTAATCTATCTAATTGCAATCTAAAAAATTACTTTAAAATCTATGCACAACCCTACAAATATACGTTACTATATTTGTGTAATACGCTATTCGTTTTGTATATACAGTTTGTTTATGTATTGATAGTCTAAAGAAAACTTTTGCTCTTTGAAGATTTTTATAAAAATAGTTTCTAAAAGATTTTTAAATCCTTTAACGGACAAAGCATTTGCATTGCTATGATGTTGAAATAAATGATGGACACCGTTCATTGCGAACAAATATGTTTGCAAATAAGAAAAAATGATTTTTCACATACATTATAAAATGGTTTTTTTAAAAATATGATTCCAGTGTTGCTGTTGCATATCGGAATTAAAATTTTGTCGTTTCGTAGAAAAACCAATGAACGTTAACCCGCGAGGACGCTCGCAGGGCCTAAAAGACCCGGAGTGCGTATGATTTTTACAATTGCAATCACTAATTTTTTTAAAGTAATCTTTAATTTATTTTATCGCAAAATTTGTAAGAATTTTCTCCATCTAAATATAGCGACTGTTTTAATTTGATTTTATTGGTGACAATGTTAAAACCATTCATACCCTGGGTAAGCGCGCGTTCTCCCGGGTTAAAGGGGTAATAGAGATTAGTTTTTTCCTCTACTGAATGTTATAAACCATATCTTAATAATTAATAATTATATAATAACAATCTAATAAATTACCTTAATATACTACTCATCAAAATGTCTTTCGTTTTGTATATAACGTTTGTTCATGTATCTCACGATATTACATATATTTATTTAACCGCATAACTGATTCTTTTTGTTTTACTTACAATAAATTCAAAATATTGGTTAATACCACTTTTTTTTAATATTCGTGATATTTTGTCGAAACATGCCTGCAATTAAATAGTATGAAATTGTATTAAAAAAATTAGTGGTGTCAAAAAGCTTTAAGTGATGAATTAAGCAAATACTTCTTGCCTGTATGACGTACGGACAACACAGGAAAGCGGTTAAAGAAAACCTCTGGAATTTGTTAACTACTGTAGTAATAATTTCGACTAATTTAATAACTTTTGATCTCAAAAGCGTGTTCTGAAATTTTACGACCAATCAACTGCTTCGTACCAGTATGTTGTTATAGTAAATCTCTTCTTATATAAAGCGGAATTTCATGATTTCAACCTCGATATATTTTTTTACCAAATAAATAAATAAATAAATAAATAATCAGGGTTCGCACAGTTCTACCACTAAATTTTAAGAATATTTCCTAAGTGTTTCACTGCAGAAAAAAATCGTAAAATATGTGAATGAAAGTGGGGGTTAAGCATATTGTGGTTTAGAAATTAAACGTAAATTTTCTTATTTTTAACAATGGTGCTAGAGTCCTTGGAATTTCCAAGGAGTGTGCGAACCTTGTAAATAATACTGATATTGGTCTTGAGAAATTCCCTGTAGCGTACGACCCCTGACAAACCACATTTTAATAAATATTTGATTAAACTATCCCATAACTGTCCAACAAATTTGCTTACCATTTCATTCTTCGCTATGGAAAATGTTCACATCTATGTTTCACCTGAGCGAATTAATATAAAATACCAACTTCCTTTATTTCTTCAAGCCATTTCCCGACCGAGATAAGCTGTGTGATGTTTTTCCGATATATTGAGTGGCAAAACACTTTTATTTTTCGTCTTTCAGTCTCTGGTGTTGTAATAGATTATTGGATTTTTTCGACAAACCTGTTTCATTCGACTGAATTTTATAGTAACTTAATCATTTAGAGTTTTTCTTCTTTTTCTTACTTTAACGACAACGAAAATTTTACGAGTTTTTCCTCCCGTCTAATGTATTTCATATCATAAGCATAAATGGATAATTTGATGGGGGGAAAAATAAGTGTAACTGTTATGCGGTAATTAAGAATTTTTGGGTTGTTGTGATGATTAGGAGTCTAATATTTATTAATTTATTTTTACGCTACAGAAAATCATAATTCACATTTTAATTATTAATAAATTAGGCTATCAAATAAATTATCCCAATATTTATGCATTACTATGCAAAATACCGTTTTTCTAACTCAGTTAACTCCGTGGGGACGAGCGAACGTATATACGTGCCGCAAAAAGTCTTAAGACAGGGGTGCAAAAATCTAGGCGCCAGCTAGCAGTCTCTCACCACTAAAATTTAACAGTTTTCTTCGCTTAAAATTTAATAGCATTCTTGCAAGAGTTTTATACGAAATACACTATATTGCCATTGATTATGGGACACTTGCGATTTTAGACATTTTACTAAATATCTAGAAAAATACATGAGGAATCATCTCGAAACTCTTAGTGTATAAATATAATAGTATAAGTCATACATCTCCGTGAAGATTTTTTCCCGAAACTCTAAAGGGGGCCGTCAACAAATTAAAAAAGAATGAATATCTTTTGAATAACCCTGTCAAAACTAATGTAGCAAAAGAGCTCAAACTCTAGATTGTAATTGAATGCCTTATTGTAATAAGCCTTGTTCATTTTTATGCAAATAGCATGCATACCCGCAGAGTAATTAAGGTTTTTATAAAAATGATCCCAAATTTTTCCAAGTTTTTTCCTTATAATTTTCAGAGTTCTTAATATAAAATATTATTTTTTTTTCAGAAAATATGACAAACAACATTGCACACAGTACCCTGTAATCAGAATTAAAAAATAATGAAAATTGTATAAAAAATGAGTTGTTTACTAAATAATTTTTTACTGCGTATGCGTCAACGATATCAAAATTTCATTTGAATATTATGTTAGCTAAATGTATAGAGCAACTTTTGTGAAAGTCACAAAATCATAACTTGAAAATTCTGACAGTTATCGTCAATTGAATAAGTCGAAAATCCGTTATTCTCAAAATGAAGCAAAAACAAGAGGGGTTGTATCCATATATTCATTGATTAGTGTCAATATAGAATACACAATATGGGATGTACTACTGCATTTGGATAAAATCCCTCTTTTTTTGCTTCATTTTGGAAACAACGGATTTTGTCCTTTTTCTATAGACGATTACTTTCAGAATTTTCAAGCTATGATTTTGAGACTTTTACAGAAGTTGCTCTATACATTTAGCTAACATAATATGCAAATTAAATTTTGATATCTTTGACGCATGCGCAGTAAAAAATTATTCAGTAAACCTACTCATTTTTCATACAATTTTTATTATTTTTTAATTCTGATTACAGGGTACTGTGTGCAATGTTGTTTGTCATATTTTCTGAAAAAAATATTATTTTATATTAAGAACTCTGAAAATTATAATGGAAAAACTTGGAAAAATTTGGGACCATTTTTATAATAACCTTAATTACTCTGCGAGTGTGCATGCTATTTGCATAAAAATGACCACAATGTATTACAGTAAGGCATTCAATCATAATCTAGAGTTTGAGCGCTTTTGCTACATAAGTTTTGACAGGGTTATTCAAAAGATATTCATTCTTTTTTAATTTGTTGACGGTCCCCTATGGCGTTTCGGTAAAAAATCTTCACGGAGATGTATGACGTATCCTATTATATTTATACACTAAGAGTTTTGAGATGATTCCTCATGTATTTTTCTAGATATTTAGTAAAATGTCTAAAATCGCAAGTGTCCCATAATCAATGGCAATATAGTGTATAATACGAAAATTAACGAAATCATTTTAGTGGTGAGAGTCTGCCTGCTGGCGCCTAGATTCTTGCACTCCTGGCTTAAGATTCTTTGTTTATCTCCAACAGTAAAATTTTAATATAAAACTTGCCTTATTTAATCCTAGCACTTTTTTGATTTAATACGGTACAAATTTCTGCTTTTAAAAACCGGTGACAAAACATTAAAAGTTTCGTAAAAGGACCCCTCGCGAAGGGTTTAATAAACTTGGTTTCGGTTTATGAACAGTTATTTTTCGATATATGCGCTAACGTCATGCAACAGTGTTGCTTTTCATTTGGAGTAAACATAAGCTTCTGTTAAACCTTAACTGGTGTGAAAAAAATTGTGTATAGATATTTTGCGTAACTTTTGAATGATAGAAAGAGTAATAAAATGATCGATTAACCCTTTCAGGGGCAATGTATTTCTATCCGCAGAGTTCTGAAATCATTGACCGTGGGCATCATGACACTGTAATTTAAACAAAAACTTATTTCAAAATAGGTAGAAGGTTTTTATTAACGTATTTAACATAACTAAGTTATTCATTTTAAATCTCTGGTGTCAATGTGGCGTTTCGCTATTTAAATTAAGTGGGATATATTTTATCTCACCACCCTTCAAGGGGTTAAGACCCCAATCACCGCTCGAGAAAACGCTCGCGAGCTAATACTATTCCTATAGGGAAGCATTTTTCTAATAATTCTTTCGCATTTTGACATTTTTAAGTAATTTTTTTTTTTTTTTTTTTTTTTTTTTTTTTTTTTTTTTTGCATTGGATAACTGAGGTGCATGCCGACATCGCCCCTTTTTTAATTTTTCAATTTTGAATGCAGATATTTTTTATAAAGTTATTGTTTTGAAAGTGAAACCTACTTTATAAAAAATATCTATAACCAAAATCGAAAAAGTAAAAAAGGAGCGATGCCGGTATGCACCTCAGCTATCCAATTCAAAAAAAGTTACTTAAAAATATCAAAATGCGAAACAATTGTTAGAAAAATGCTTCCCTATAGGAATAGCATTAGCTCGCCAGAGTTTCCTCGGCCAGGGACAGGGACACGCACAACTCCAAGACATTTTTTGCCTCTTTCTCTGTCTGCCGATTCTATCTATTAAATTCTCTGTCTCCCAAAAAGCCTCTCTATTTCTCTACGCCTCTCTGTCGCTATCTCTCTTTCTCTTACTAGAAAAATTATGTTACAAATAATAAATTTAAGCGCTTCATAAATTCCCATAACTTACTCTATTCACATATTCGAATTTTTAAATGAGTCATACTAAAATATTGAACAATCTTGTATGGAGGAGTTATAAGGAGCCAAAACTTGCAGTTTAATTACGGTTAAAATGAGATGACCAGAATAAATCTAAAAATAGGACGATAAAATGAAGGATATTCATAAATCAAATCGATAGAATATTCCACCATGAATTTAATTTGAGTAGGAAAGCGCAATATATTGGACAAATATATACATTATAAAACGCTTATTATTCTTTCACGTTTCTTTTTAAAATCTTTTTACTTCTCTCTATCTAATTTACACCCACACATAAATATGATTCATTAAATTTCCCGAAGAATAAATGAATATCAAATTCCTAATTCATTATAGGCTCTGATGGAGAAATATTATACAATGATTAAGTCCTTAATTTTATTTCGCTTCACTCCTTTAATTTTCTATTTAGAAAACGTGTGCTTAAAATTCATAGAGGTATTATCATTATATTTTTCATAGTTGGGGTACTTTGCGAAAATTCAAATTAGGTACTTAATGGATAATATCAATTAAATAAAACTTCTTTTATTCAGAAAGATAACAGCAAAGAATCATATTTACGTGGGAAGTTTTAAATAAGGAAATATAAAAATTATGAGATTGTTTTCTAAGTAGGTCACTTTATTAAAGTAATTTACATTTATTTTTAAAAATTGCGCTAAAATAATGTTTTAAAATTTCACTTTTTAGCAGATTTCATTTATGCTCCAGATTAATAAATATCTTTCGACGCAAAAATTATTTTCATTTTTGATACTCCATATACAGATATAATCATTTCTCATTTTATAGCCTTACATTTTATATACATCTTTTATGGTACATATTTATACTGACATGCATTAAATTATGCAAATTCATTCCATACATGAATTACATGTAATATAATTTCTTCAGAGAATGAAATGCATAACAGTAGGCATGTTACAATAAAATCTAACATTACAATGCATGAAATGTATGTATATACCGGGTGATCCAAAAGTCAGGACGAACTTTAAAAATTGATAATTCGAAAAAAAAAATCAAGATATAAAGTACAAAGATGCGGTTTGTACGGAACTGATGGAGAAGAAGTTTTGTGTAACAACGAAAAAAATATATTGTTTTGTTGGCGACCAACAAATGGCGATATAAAGTTTTATTGTACCAAAAGATGGTTTACAAATGAAACAAGTTGGAAATTGCATGTGAACATAGCAAATGAGGTGTGTTCGTACGATAACGAAGTTTTAAAAATATTCAGATCTTGCTGACATAGTAGAGCGTACTCCGGATACAGTATAGTAGTCGAAATTTTTACGTTTCTGTAAATATGCAGGAAGTAATTTTATTACACCTCAGCAACGTATATCTTATTCATAAAATATGAAATAGTTGAATATAATTAAAACACGTACCAAACCATGTATCCCCGTATAGCATTATATAGTGGAATACTTTTGTGTGGCCCTGTAATTTAATAATAAAAATTCTTTACATCACAGATTGTACAGAATGCATATTTTAGCATATATTTCACAGATTCATGTCAATTCTATTATGTTCGAATGAGTGTAACATCATTAAAATGCATTTGAAACTTTTTCCCCATTGACCGTAATGTAATGGAATCCTTTTGATTGTCCCTGTAATTGATCTATGCATCCGATTTTCATAACATTTGAAATGATTCGACAAAATTACACAATAATTATATGTTTTAAATTTCAAACGATTAAAATGCATTTTAAACTTTTTTCCCTGTTGACCGTAATCTAACGGAATCGTTTTGAATGTCCCTGTAATTGATCTATCCATCCGATTTTCATAAAATTTGAAATGACTCTACAAAATTATGTTATATTTATGTATTTTAAATTTCAAACAATTCGGTTGGGTAATTTTTGCGTTGTTATATGCGGACACACGGACAGACGGACAGACAGACAGACGGACAGACGGACAGATGGACGGACTGAGCGACAACAATAGGTGTTACGTATTTACATAATTACGAACGCACCTAAAAATGTGAACAACTTACAACTCAGCTTTCATAAGTGCAGCTGTGAGACTAGGCACCACACCGTTCACAGCATTTAGTAGCATTTCTTGCGTTATGGGAGACAACACATTTTGGCGGATGGCATCTTTCAGTGCTGCTAGTGATGCCGTTGGTCGCCAACAAAACTATATTGTTTCGTTGCCACACAAAACCCGGTTTCTTTTCCGTCCGTTTGGTACAAACCGTATCTTTGTATATTGATTCGTTTTTGAATTATTCATTTTCAAAGTTCGTCCTGAATTTTGGATCACCCGGTATATTACAATGTTGTAGCAGACAGTAATGAGGGAAGAGTTGTAGACGTTATAAGTCAAGCCAATTTTTAAGTAATTTTAAGACCAAATCCTACATAAACGTATTGCAAAAAGAATTATTCTTTTAACTTTTTTTTTTTTTTTGGTTTTACAAGAAGTTATTGTGTCGGTGATAAATTTCGCATTTTTGTTTCCGATGGAACTATGCATGTTGGAAGGTCCTGAACACAATCTGACTATTTTTAGATAAATTTCTGTCTCTGTGAGAGAAACATTTTGTGGGTTCCACTCTTACGGAATCTGAAGTTTGAAGAAAACCGTGCATTAGTTTTAGAGATTAAGTTGTTGCAGATATCGTAAAAAATACTGCAAAACAGCGCAACATGTCGTGCAATTTAAAGCACAAATTAATATGAAGGACTAACTGAATATAAATTTTTATTAAATTCAGTACGTGTTTTCTCGAGATAAAGTGCCCTCAAAATTTGTGTCACACACATACACACAGATTCACAGGCATGCATTTCGTAAAAACATGTTTTTTTTAGTATCTCTAACTCCTAAAACATGTAAGTCTACCGAAAACTGGAAGTCGAAAATTTTCACTAATCTAATGCTTTTTTCTTGTAAAGACAGAAGAAAGTAATAAATGGATACAAGGTTCGCACACTCCTTAGAATTTCCAAGGACTCTGGCACCGCTATTAAACAAAATTTACATTTAATTTTTAAACCACAACATTCGTAATCCCCACCTTCATTAACAGATTTATCGATTTTTCTGCAGTGAAACACTTTGAAAATATTCTTAAAATTTAGTGGTAGAACTGTGCGAATCCTAGGATATCAAATATTTAATTCACATATTATTCAATTACATTTAATTGAATTTATATTATTTTTTGATATTTAATTCATATTAAATATCAAATATTCACTCATAATTTTTATATACACTGTGAAAGAGCTATAAAGAAATTGATTCAGTTCAATTTTTTCTCCTCCGGTCTTTAAATTTTCTATTTCGAAAATGCCTGCTTAATATTCATAGAAATATTATGTTCATAGAGGTGTCCTGTTTTGGTCGCTTTTGCATGTCGGAAAATTCAACTCAAAGGCGGATATCTTTTAAAGAAAACCCTTTTATTAGGAAAAGATGGCTTTTAAAGAATAAAATATCTGAGTAGGCGGGAAGTAGTCTATAAAAAAGGAAAAATAAACGTTAAGAACTTTGAATGTCGTTATATTATAGTTTTGTTTTTCATTATAGTAAAGAAAGAAATGAAAAGTGTTAGCACATTTAAATCAAATAGCTAAGTTTATTATATAATGTTCATTTTTAAGTTACTTTTGTGACGTACATAACATTTAAAAAAAATCTGTTTATAAATAGTAAAAAGCTTTGATTTACAAAAAGTGCCTATCTCATGAAACACTGTTTATTTTGCTGAAATAGTCTGTATTTTTACGAGCTTAGTCTGTTATACATTTTGTATGTTTCTTAATATTATTTTTATTAAATTCCATAAATTAGTTTTTGATGTAGAGCGCCTATAAAATCAGTGTCATATTACATACATGCAGACAAACTTACAAACACACATTTTCTGATTTTTTTTTTTTTTTTTTTTTTTTTTTTTTTACGAATTTAGTCTAATTTATATTTTGTATGTTTCTTAATACATTTTTATTAAATTCCGTGGATTAGTTTTTGAGATAGAGAGCCCACAAAATCAGTGCCATATATTTACATACAGACAGACTTACAGACACATATTTTGTAAAAATTTGTCTTTTGATACTTCTGACGTCTAAAACTTGTAAAGCTATCGAAGATCGTAAGTCGAAAATTTCTACGAGATATATACGAGACATATATTCTACGAGATATATATTATACGAGATATATATTATACGAGATATATATTCTACGAGATAAATTTCAAATACATTCTTCTTGTAAAGATAGAAAAAAGTAATAAATGGTTATTAATTATTCAATTCACATATTTTTCAATTATATTAATTAAGCTCTTGTTATGTATTTGATATTTGATTTGTAATAAATATAAAATATTTAACTCATGATCATTACAGACACCATGAAAAAACTATTAATAAACTGATAAGCTCATTTTTCCCCCTCAGGTCTTTAAATTTTCTATTTCGAAAATGCCTGCTTAATATTCATAGAGGTATTATCTCCATAGTTTTCTTTTTTGGCAGCTTTTGCGTGCAGGAAAATTCAAATTAGGTGCTCAGAGGAGGATATCTATTAAAGAAAACACTTTTATTAGGAAAGATGGCTTTTCGAGAATAAAAAATCTAAATGGCCGGGAAGTAGCATATAAAAAAAGAAAAGTTAAACATTGGGAACTTTATGTCATAAGCCAGCTTTGTTAATATAACATTGTAATGTTGCTTTAGAACTTCGCAATATTATACTTTTGTTTTTCCTTATTGTCAAGGAAGAAATGTTAAGTATAGACACATTTAAAGAAACATGCTAAAATAGTTAGGATTATTATATAATGTTAATATTTTTTATTTTTCATGTTTTTATTATAATAATAATGTTAATATATTACTTTCGTGACACACATAACATTTTTTAAAAATCTGTTTCTATATAGTAATAAACCGTTGATTACTGAAAACTACCAGTCCGTGAAACTCTATTTTACAGAAATAATCTGTATTTTTACTAGCTTAATTTGTTACATATTTCATCTGTTTTTTAAGAGATTTTGTCCGTAAGTTGATTATAAATACAAATTGCTTTAATAAAACAAGGAGAGTTTTATATGTATTCTAACTGACAGCATTTTTTCTGTAAAAGCATTTTTTTACACCGATTTTTTCGTGTTATATATTAACATACGGGAACATTATACAAATATTAAAATATTTGTATAATGTTCCGATAATACAAATATTAATAGTGTTGACAATACGAATAACAATATTTTTCTTTAATCCGGGAGAACATGCGCTTACCCAGGTTAGAAATGGTTTTAACTTTGTCATTTATAACCGTCATTTTATTTAGGCGGAGACAATCCTTTCAAATTTTGCGATAAAATAAGTTAAAGATTACATTTAAAAGATAAGAGGTTACAATTGCAAAAATCATACGCACTCCGGGACAAAAAGACCCGGCGCATGTACTCCCTTGTTAACCCTTTAACATTTATTGGTTTCTCTACGAAACCACAAAATTTTAATTTCGATATGCAACAACGACACCGGCATTTTAATTTAAAAAGTCCATTGTATTAGTATGTGAAAAATCACTTTTTTTTTTTTTAATTTTACAAACATATTTGTTTGCAGCTACCGGTCTCAATCATTTATTTCAACATCTTAGCAAAGAAAATGCCTCGTCCGTCAACCTTTGAGCTCTGATGGTAGAATTTTCTACCACATAATTTTAATTCCGAAATATCACATCGGCATCAGAAAATTCGACTAGATTTATTTGAAAAAGTTTTAATGCATTTTTTCGTGCATATTTTAAATCGTTTTTTTTCTCTGCAAAATACTGGTGTCAATGTGACATTTGGAATTTTGAAGAAATTTACCCATCAGAGCTCAAAGAGTTAAAGGGTTAAAGTAAATTAAAGAAATGGTAACTAACGTGTAATTGCGGAAACTTCATCCAAATGAAAATTAACAACTTAACACTTTCCAGCATAGTGCACCTAAAATAGGACACCTAATTTTAATTTAACTCGCAACAAGAATATTTAATTTAAACTTTCCTTTTATAACATACCTGAAAATAAGGGATCTCATATTTTCTAATAAATTCGTTTATAAATTCTGGTGGAAGTTTATTATTTCAAACAGTTTTACTCCACACCAGATAAGGGTTAACAGATCAATATTTTTGGAAAAAAACTTTCAAATAATGCTGATTTTTTTCATGTTTTTTAGAAATTTTTTTAATCTTTTATCATCGGTTTTTCAAAACATAAATTCTTGCTTTATTGAATCAGAAAAATGCGCGGATTAAGTAACAAAAAATTTACAATAAAAATTTACTGCTGAGAATAATAAATTGATTGGAAAATGGATGCCCGTACGTGATATGGGGAAATCATGATTGGCAAAAACAAGTCTGGGAAGTGTTTAATAAATTGGTTAAATGGATACGATTAAAATTTCATTGAGGAGAAAAGCTTACTTGACTGCATTGGTAAGATGTTTTCCTACGAATTACTAAAATGATACAATAAGGTACGATTAGTACTTTAACTGCCATATCATCTCAGATAAAGGTGCGATTATAATGGGTGTGGTCTAAGTCTTAGAGAAAATTAGTCTGTTTATTATGCAGTTGGCAAATATCAATATATTGTTTTATTTTTGAGTTTTGCGGGAATGTCAATATTTTACGTAACTTTGACTATTTTTCTCTTATTACTTCTGGGTAATAATTGCTAAAACTTTTATCTTTTTTTCAAAGTTTTAACCACTCAATTGATTTGCCCATACGCCATTCGGGCAAGACAAATTTGCTTAAACCATCATTTAAAGCTTTTTGACACCACTAACCTTTTAAAACAGATTATCATACTATTCAAAGGTAGAAATGTTTAGAATAAATATTACGAATATTTTAGCTTAATAAAAGTGGTATAAACTCATATTTTTTATTTATTGCAGGAAAAAAATGGAACCAGTTAAGAGGTACCGGGTGGCCAGAAATAAAACACCCCTACTCTGACCTCCCTGGATATCGAACTACTCAGTGTAAAGGCTTGAAAATTTGTGGACATACTATTCAAAAAATGGGGAAACGGATTTCACGAAAAAAAAAATTTAGTTCCAGAAATCACCGATAGGTGGCGCTGTACCACTGGACGTATGCTGAAAAGACACAAAAACACGTTTTAAACACATTTTATTTGAAAGTACCAAGCATACATGAAACAAGGACGTTATCGATGCAGGGAATGCTGCTCAATATGGTTCCCTTCCTGAAGATGTAAAATGTGAAGTCTGTGGACAGCTTGTTCAACTGCGGATCGCAACTGGTCATCTGAGATGCATCTCACATGCAGACTGATACTCTCTTTCAAATCTGCCAAGGTTACCAGACGTTCTCGATAAACAAGGTTTTTTAAGTGTCCCCAAAGCCAAAAATCACACGGATTAAGATCCGGTGAACGAGATGGCCAAGTTGTCGGAAACGCGCGACTGATTATTCTGTCATTGGTGAAATGTTGGCGAAGAAACTGTTCCACAGGGAGTCCAATGTGTGGAGGTGCTCCATCTTGCATAAAAGTAATGGTGTCAAGGCATTGGCGCTGCTGCAAATGGGGTACAACAAATGTTTCGAGCATCCTTTTGTACCTGTTGGCCGTCACGGTACATGTCTCAAGGACATTGGGAGTAACCTCTTCGAAAAAGAACGGTCCAAGGATGAATGTGGCTGTGAATCCACCCCAGACTGTAACTTTCGGTGAGTGGAGTGGAATCTCTTGGAAGGTACGGGGGTTTGTCGTGTCCCATATGCGACAGTTATGGGTGTTCACTGTTCCACTGAGGTGGAAATGGGCCTCATCGCTCCACAGAATCTGCCACGGCCACGATGCATCCACTTCAACTCTAGCAAGAAATGTCAATGCAAAGGTCAGTCGCATCTCCCTGTCTGTGGCCAGCAATTGTTGATTAGGGCGGATTTTGTACGGGAAACAATGCACCATTTTTCTGAGTATGTTCCACACTGTGCTATAGGGAACACCCAAGTGTCGTGACACTGCACGTGCACTACTGCAGCCTAAAACATTATCCATTGACTGTTCAACAATACCGGTGGCAACATCTTCAACGACATCTGAACGAACCGGTTTGCGTCCTCGACCAGGCTGAACTCCAAGATGTCCAGTTTCCTCGAATCGAGCGATCATTCTCCTGAGAGCTTGTGGAAGCAATGGTCCCTTACGCAAATCCTTAAGTCGGCGAAACTCTCGAAGTGATGCTGGAGCATTTCCTTTATTCTCGTAAAACAACTTCACAAGCAAAGCGCGTTCTGGCAGCGTAAAAGCCATCACTAATAAGAATGACATTCCCCACCTTTTAACTTCTTTTATACCCAGAACATGGCTTCTACCCATGCTTTACGCAAATTTTTCTGGTTACAGTATGAAATTGCAGTTACAACGGGAGTTCTAGCTTCTTTACTATTTTTATTTTCCATAAGGGGCAGAAAAATTAAAAAGGAAGCATGGAAGCATTCCATTCCGCATAAACATTTTAATTTTTATTATTATTTGTGTCTTTTGATCATAGTTCCAGTTGTGCAGCGCCACCTATCGGTGATTTCAGGAACTAATTTTTTTTCGTGAAATCCGTTTCCCCATATTTTGAATAGCATGTGTACAAAATTTTGAGCCTTTACACTGAGTAGTTCGATATCCATGGAGGTCAGAGTAGGGGTGTTTTATTTCTGGCCACCTTGTAAATGTCATTATAAAAAATGAATAACAAGAGAAATTTTCAAAAGTTTCAAAAAATCACTTTGGAAGATGTATGGCGCTAAAGCGCTTACATTTCTCTCCTTTGCTGTTTAAAATTCTTCTTAAGAAAACGGGTGGTTAATATTCATAAAGGTATTATTATTGTAGCTTCCATTTTATGAGGAATCAAGGAAAATTCAAATTATGGGTTTAGGAAAATATTTATTTAATAAAGCTGTTTTACTAAGAAGGGTGGATTAATATGGGGGAAGTAGGTATAAAAAAGAAAATGTGTATTATAGCCCTTATTCTATTGGACAGTTTTATACAGATGGCGCTTTATTAAAATATATTAACCCTTTCCTGTACAGTGGTCCCATTCCAGGCACACCTAATTTTTATTCAAAACTTGCAAACGGAACCAATAATATTTTAAAAAAAATGTTTTTATAATGAAAGCTTAATTTAAGGAATACATACTTTTCGACATTTTAAAGACCCCTTAAAAACTCACATTAAAACTCACATTAATATACATATATATGGCGACCTCAGAAGCCAAGGGGTACAAGTGACAAAATGTCGATTTGGAGTAAATTGAGTTTAAAGATAATTGATGTTAAATTGGAACATCAATAACAATTGACTAAATTGAAATAGGAAACATCTGCTTGTTGCATTCTAATCTTTGAACTCTCATTTCAGTAACTGTTAAAAAAAATTGAGTACAATTTTCTTTAAATGTATAATTAATCACTATTGTTTGTTTTTCGAAAAAAGTGGTTTATCTCTATAACTCCCCAAATAATCAGAAAATGACTTATATTCCTTTACCTTAAATGCCAAAAGCATATTTCCAGATACTCTGTGCACTTAACTCAATTTTTTTCAATTTTGTCACTTATACCCCTTGGCTTCTGGGGTCCTCATATATTAATAACTTTTCTGGCACTATATTAGCACTATATGTTTTTAGCGTTTTATTGCTATATAACGTGCTGAAAGTTCATAAAATTAGTATCTCGTTAATTTTTGATTGAAGAAGTACAAAGAATGTCATAGCAGATAGTATTTTTTTACTTTGTTCTGACTTTACAAAAAGAAAGTCTTGGATTCGTGAAAATTTTTGAATTCCGGTTTTCGACAGATTTGCACGTTTTAATGGTCAGAGAGAACCCTAAAAACATGTTTTTACAAATGTCTGTCTGTGAGTCTGTCAGTCTGTCTGTATGTGACAAAAATTTTGTAAGCGCTCTATCTCAAGAAGAAATGCACGGAATTTCGCAAAACTTTAGATTCTGATAGACATTCATATAAACTAGATCTGAATAGTTTTTAGTGTGTATCGCTCAACAGGTGGCGCTGTTATGCTCCATTATTCACAATTAGCACAATAGCCATATCTCAGGAACTATGTTTCTCAGGTACATGGATTTTTGAAAAACTTCAGATTTAGTTAGTACTTGATATAAGATGATGTGATTAAATTTTGGTGCAAATAGCACAACAGGTGCGGCCTTAGTGCATTATTCATTATTCGTTAAGATTGCAGTAGCTCTATCTCAAGATCTAATGCACGAAATTTTCTAAAACTTCAGGTTCAGTTAGTTCCTGATATGGATTAGTGTTGTTTAGTTTTTGATGAAAATCGCCCTATAGATTGCGCTACTATGCTGTATTTTTCACGATTTAGCATTAAACATATCTCAAGAACTAATGCGTGGATTTTAATAAAAATTTATTTTCATCTAGTCCCTGATGCTGATAAGTTTCTAGTGTACATCTCCCAATATGTGGTGCTGTTATGTAGTTTTTTTTAGATTTTGCTATAGCTCTATCTTTAAAAGTAATGTACGGATTTTCATCAAACTTCAAATTCAGTTATAAGTTGACAAGGCTGATAAGATTTTGGTTTAAACCAACTAACCGGTTGCGCTACTGTGCTGCATTTTTCAGGAAATATTAAAATGCATAAGATTTTTAAACATGTTTAAATGGAATCTGGGATAGTTGAAAAGTTTGCATTTCGCAATTATCATATAATGATGAACAACATATGATATATTTTTGTAATTGGAAGTATAACTCTAAAACTAATAGTTAAAGAATTGGCTAATCGGTCAAGGACAAGAAGGGACCCCTTGTTCATTACATTCACCCCTTGTCCATTCCTAATACATTATGATACATAATATATTTAAATTAACTTTTTTAGGTGAATTTTTGAGAAAAATTTGTAATAGTTTTAATTTATAAATAGCAATTTTGTTAAAATATACGTTAATATAGGGGTTTAAAATATATGGGTTTGAAATACGGTACATTGCATCAAATGCGTTTAGAAAGTAGAATTTCACCGTTAAATGTAAAATAATTTGGATAATCATAAATGTATACTTTCATATTATTTTCATCAACAAAAATACACTAATTTACTTTCAAATCTAAATTATTTTTTAAACTCAATAAAACTATGTGCATCGTTAATTTTTAAGGAGAAAAAAACAAGAAGTAATAAATAAATATTAAATCAAAACGGCGGATTAAAGGATTTTTATGCTTTCGCGCAATTTAAAGACATAATTCATTATTCTTTGACATTCTTTATAATATAATAATAATATTTTATAAACCTTTATCCTAGAATCTTTTCCCGAAAAATTAGCATCATAGCTATGTAGAAAATAAAATACTGAACGCAGAAGAAAAAAAAAATTCAAGAATAATTTTTTGAATCTCTTATATAAAATTCATTTATCTCGCAAATCAATAACTTTTTCTTCGTTATTTTTATTATTATTTTGTTATTATTTATTTATTTTTAAAGAGAAAATGGTCAACGCGAAAATCTAGTTTAGATCCTTGTTAATAACTGGCTTAGTAATCCGAAGCTAATACCTTAATATCACTTTCTTCCGTCACAATTTTTTCCAAACACCAAAAGCTCTCAAAGTATTAATGGGTTTCATTATTAGGAAAGAAAATAGAAAAAAATGCAAATAATAGTTTATATATATATTTTTCCTGGTTTTAATGATTTCCTTTAGATTTCTTAATATTTTGAAATGATTATAATTGTAATTTCTTTTTTTTTTCTCATTTAGTTATTCCTTTATATTTTCTAAAGGAATTGGAATATGAAATGGACGAATTAAGAAAGCGTTAAAATAATTTTTTATAAAATCTTAAAAGGATTATAAATTTCTTTTACAAAATTTAAAAATAATGTTCTGATAAAAAATCTCATTTCAACCACGGTGTGTTAATAAGGCCAAAGACTTAGAAACAGTATTATATCCAGTTTTATTTTATTTAATGATGTTGATAATAATAATTAATAATAATGATGATTATGAGGATAATAATAATTTCTTTGTTAGTTTTCTTTTCATGGTACATTTTTGCTGCCAGATAAATTTTTCATAAATATACTAATAATTAAACATTAATAAATCTAATTTCTGGACAAATTGTTGATATGATCACAAATGATCACGACAATATGATCACAAATGATCACGAAGATGAATTTACAAATGCTGTTTCATTAAATATTTCACTTCATTGATGGAATATATTGCCTGAAATATGTTTTAATACATTTTCACCGAAAAGATATATTAAAAAGTCTACATAACAAAATATAAATGATGTTGTTTTCCAAGTTCTAAATTTTTTAAATATTTAATTTTATTTATTTATTTTTTATGCCGCCAGTTAAATTTCTCATAAATTACACTAATAATAACAATTAAACACTGTGAAAATTGAATAAAGCTCGATTCTGATTGTTGCCCAAATATAATCACAAGTGATCACGAAGATGAATTTACAAATGCTGTTTGGGGAAATATTTCACATCATTTGTAGAATATATTGCCTGAAATATGTTTTAATGCATTTTCACCGAAAAGATGTATTAAAAAGTCTACATAAAAAAATATAAATGATGTTGTTTTCCAAGTTCTAAATTTTTTCTAAAAATCATATTGCAAATAGTTCATTATTTTTTTATATTTTTTATTATATATTAATATTATTTTATAAGATTTTATCCTACACTCTTTTCCCAAAAGATTAACATTATAACTACGTAGAAAATAAAATACTGGACATAAAAGAGAAAAAATCAAGAATAATTTTCTTAATCTTCTATATAAAATACATTATCTCGCAAATCAATAACTGTTTCTTCGTTATTTTTTTCTTATTTTTAAGAAAAAATGGGATAAAAGTCAAAGCGAAAATCTTGTTTAGAACCATGTTAATAATTGGCTTAGTAATCCGAAGCTGCTAAATGAATATCATTTTCTTTCGCCACAATTATTTCCAAAAATTAAAAGCATTAATGGAGTTCGTTGGAGGGAAAGAAAATTGAAAAAGGAAAATTTCATTTAGATTTCGTAATATTTTGAAATGATTATAATTGTAATTTCTTTTTGTACATTTTTTCTCATTTATTTATTCCTTTATGTTTTTTAAAGGAATTGATATGGAAAATAGACGAATTAAGAAAGCGTTAAAAGTATTTTTATAAATCTTTAGATAGGATTATAAATTTCTTTTACATAATTAAAAATAATGTTCATATAAATAATCTCATTTTAATCACTATGTGTTATCAAAGCCAAAGTTTTGAGACAGTATTATATCCAATTTAATTTTATTTAATGATGTCGATTATAATAATTAATAGTAATGATAATTATGATATTAATAATATTAATAACTTCTTTATTAATTTCTTTTCATAGCACATTTATGCCGCCAGATAAATTTGCCGTAAATCACACTAATAATAACGATTAAACATTATAAAACTTAAAAAAAAAATTCTCAATTCTGGACAAATTTTTTGCATAAATATAATCGCAATTTATCAAGAAGACTAGTATAACAACCCCGTCAAAAATGACGGAATTTTCATTTGCATTTTATTTTCATAATAATACAAACAGAATGAAGATTTTAGTATTGAAGAGTTTGTATTGTAGAAAAGCACATTTTAAAAATAACAATAGATTTCTACAAATACAAATGATAAAGTTTTTATTTTTTATTTTTTTTTAACTTGATATTTAGTTTTTGAACAAATTTTAATTTCAAAACAAAGAGCAGTATTTATTACAATAACGATAATAATAATTAGCAAAATGAAACTCAATTTCTGAAGATTTCACAAAGCATTAAAATTAAATATTGAAGTATTTTAAATTTTAAAATACATTATTTTTATTAAAAGTATGATTTGGCAGTGGCTTTAATCATGGGCATATGATACTTTTAGTTCGATGCTTTTAGGCATGAATTAAGAAGCTTTGTGTTTCGTTTTTTAAATTTGGATTTGGCGCTATCTATACGCAGTTAATATAAACAAAACAACTTTTTTAAAAAAAAAGCAGTTTTATTTTGAAAATAGCAAGTTTTTCAAGAAAATTCGCATATTTTCGACTATCTTTCGAGAAAATTCGTTTATTTCCCTTGATTTTTCGAGAAAATTTGTTTATTTCCCTTGATTTTTTGAGAAAATTCGCATATTTTCCGCGATTTTTTGACAAAATTTGCGTATTTTCCGCGATTTTTCGACAAATTTCGCGTATTTTCCCCGATTTTTCGACAAAATTCTCGCATTTTCCGCGATTTTTTGACAGAATTCGCGTATTTTCCTTGATCTTTCGTCAAAATTCTCGTATTTCTCACGATCTTTCGTTAAGATTCGCCTATTTTCCGCTATTTTTTGACAAAATGTGCGTATTTTCCCCGATTTTTCTACAAAATTTTGATATTTTCCCGGATCTTTCTTCAAAATTCGCGTATTTTCGGACGATTTTTCTGCAAAATTTGAATATATTACACGATTTTTCGATAAAATTCGAGTATTTTTCGAGTATTGCCATCTCGATTTTCTTTCGCGAGCTAATCGCCGTCTACGTTCAACCGGCGTTTCGTTATTTTCATCAGACATTGCTAAAATTATCGTTAAATTACAGAAACAACGATTTACTTGAAAATATATATAAAAACCTACCGCGTGTTCAAAAAGATCAACAAACACACGTGCGTTCTCAAGTACAAATAATTTTGATTGAACGATTCTCAAACGTGATTGATTCACTACATTTTTTGCGAGAAGAATACCACGATCCAGCCTACTTTCGCTGATAGCGAAACGTGACTAACCAATCAGAATTCTGCATTTTAAGAAACAGTGAAAAGTTCTTAAAAATGCATGCTTCTGATTTAGATCTCTATTAATTATTAGCAAAGTGAAATGTAATTTCCGAAAATATCACATTAACTTTTTGATATGCCGAACATTAACTCGTGTTTATTACAAAGTTCGATTCTTTATATTATTTGCCAATAGATGATTGCAAAAAGAGTTTTTGACAGTTTTAAACAAAATCAAATTATTTAAAGAGTTTAATACGATTTTATAAATATTTTAAGAACAGAATTAGATAATTGACGTGTATTCTTTTTTTTTTTTTTTTTAATAATGCGTTCAAAGAGTCATTCATTTGCTTCAAGATTTGGAAAATCTGAATGGCAACAGAGTTCGTTTGTTTATATCGTAATATGATGTTTACAATTACTTATTTTTAATTTGGAGCCTAATACATTATAATTGGATATGATATACATGTTTTATAGAAAAATATGCTGTTTAAACGTTATTTTAAGTAAAAGAAATTATCTTTTAGCTGTCATATGTCTGCATTTGTTTTCCATTAAGCCTAACGTGGCGTATTGCTAGGGTCCATTCACAGATAGGAGTGGCGAATCCTGGAACTGTTCCACACAGCTCTCCAGAACGCATTTTATTATAAGTAGATGGGTTTATAAATACTGTTTGGTAAAATATTTCACCTCATTTGTAGAATATATTGTCGGAAATATGTTTTTAATACATTTTCACCAAAAAGATTTATTAAAAAGTCTACAAGTAAGAATATAAGTGAAGTTGTTTTTCGTGTTCTAAATTTTTTCCAAAAGCGTTAAACATTTTAGCGTTAAACATTTTATAAAATATGAAAATTTAAAAATCGAATTATCTCGAATAACGATATCACCTCACTTTTAGAATTTTAATTTGAATAAATTATACCCAAAGCATAGTACACAGATTTATTTAGAGATCTCTATCTCTGAATTTTGATATTTACTTTACACATAACATTGGTTTTAAAAGCCCGTGACTCCGTTTCTTTGGAATTGCGTCCTTGTTTCAATCGAATTTTGGTATTGCAGTGGTCATAATGTAATGGTTACAACCATAAGATAGTGATAGTACGTATGAACAATAAAATGGTACAATCATGAACCATAACTTTGTTTTAGGTTAACCCTTTCCGGCACGGGTAAAATCTGTTAGTGAAATTAGAAATTATCGATTGACACCGGAATTCACGAACGAATTTTTTAGAAATTTTGAATCCCTTAATTTAAGCTTTTATTGTAAAAACAAAATTTTATTAAAATATATTTGGTGCCGTTTGCAAGTTTGGAAATAAAATTAAGTATCCCAGACCGGGCACAGTGTGCCGGAAAGGGTTAACCCTTTGTTACCCACAGGGCAAATTCATTCCTTAAGTGTTGAAATTAATGACTGACACCGGAAATTTGAAAACAACTTTATTTGTAAATAAGAAAACGCTAGATTTGAGGCATTCAATGAACCGCAATTTTTTTAAACAAAATTCCGGTGCCAATGTGGCGTTTGGGAATTAAAATTAAGAATTATATCTATGAAACCACTGCTCCGCAAGGGGTTAAAGCATAAACTTCTGTAGGTTGAACCATTGACTGATGAAATTTTAACTAAGAATTGTTAAAATGTGGAAGAGTTAAATGGTAAAACATTGAACCAAAAACTGGGGTACTGTGACCATTTGCATACAAGAGAGAATCAGAATGAAAACGTATTTGAAGAGAGATGAAAGATACCGTAATTTCAAGCGTATAGGCCGCAGCTCAGATAACTCAAATTCCCACCGGAATTTGTTTTAAATAAAATGTAACTTATTGTGCTTAGCATTTATTTGACTTCATTATTTAAATAAAATTTCCGGTATAAAAAAGAATCAACTAAGCCGCGTTGTATACGCAGGAAGGTACTGTATCACAAATATGCAATAAGACTAAACCGAGATTCAGTCTTACAGATCATAACCAGAGTTATCACCACTAGACAAATACAGGATCGAAATGGTGGAATTCTTCAGCAAATGCAAACAACATCATTTTATGTAAAATAAAAACGCGTTCTTTTTTTTTTAAGTCTTAAGATTGAAATATGTTTTGTACTGTCTAGTTATATATGCAATATTTTTTCATCGGTGGCGACACTAGAATTTCCAGCGAGCTATTTTTTAAAATTCAGATTTCTTGATTGCCACCACTTTTTTGAAAAGGTATTTCTTCCGTAACCAATTAACATGTCATTGAATAAGGCGAATTTTACGATTTAAAAAAACTGGTGCAGTCAAGAAATCTGAGTTTTTTTAAAAATATTATCCTATTGGCACCACTGAGTGAGACCAAAATTCTGAAAAATCGAAATTCTTGTTTCCTGCTTGTTTTTTATATCTTTAGTTCTGCACTTTTACTTAATCGAATCTAGAACCATATTACCACATGGGTATTTAAATTAAATCCTTTTCTTTCAATCTACTTTCTAATCATCTAATATTAAATTTTTCATATAACTTTCTAATTTAAAAAAAACTGCATTTTATGAAAAAAATCTTTCAATTTATCTCATGAACCACACGTTAACAAAAATTTTATTCATTCTGTCATGAGGAAAAAAACATACTTAATGCTTAGCTTGAGTAAAATTTAGTTATGCCTAAATAAATCTGTTTCATTAAAATTCTAAGGGGACAAAAAAAATGTTTTGGGAGCTTTAAACGCTCCAGGGAAAATTATTAATATGCTAATTAAGTCTGTTTTGGGAATGGAACGTTTTTCTTTTGTTTTAACAATTATTTTTGGAAAAGAAACATTTCCATTGCTTGAAGTTTTTTGAAAATAAGATTTGAATTATTTTTATTCCAGACCATATTTATCAACAGATAGAATCAAAGTTATATGCCTTAAGCTGAACATTTAATTTATAAGACAGTATATTGGATGTTTTAATGTATTTTTTTCATTTAATAAGTTTTAAGTTTCTAATTGGTAATTTATTTGAGGAATTAAAAAAAACTCGATGGCTTAATAGCATTTTATGTAATTATATATTTTATTTATACTCATTAAATCTGCTACAGAAAAACATGATAGTGTAAAAAATAATAATATTAAAGTTTTAAATTGGTTCTAACTTTATCTCTAAAATCAGTGCCGTTTGGGCCTACAGGCACAGGCAGATTTCAAACTTAAGTACTAATTTCAGCAATAAAAATTAAATCAAGAGTAAAAATATACCCAGTTTAACAATTTTATCTGTCTGATTTTGACAAGTGTTTAATTTCATTTTTCAGTAAACGCTGGTTTTATCAGAATCATGATAACACTATAGCTTTTTCATCAACCTATATAATTTATTTATTTATTTATTTTACTGTAAAAACTGGTCCTACTATAAACTTGTCAATATAAAAGTTATAGATATGATTAAAAAGAATTATAGTAAATCTAAGTGGATTCGATATCTTAGGAATTGATAAAGTTAAGAACATTTTTTTCCAATCCCCCCCCCATCTTTTTTCATTTTTATTTTATTTATTTTTATTTCTTTTTTTTTTCATTTATTTATTTTTTGCTGTCAAAGTTGTTCCTATCAAAAACTTATCCATAGAACAGTTGTAGATAAGATTAAGAAGATTTATAATAAATTTAACTCTATATGATAACTTGTAAAAAGACGAAGTTATAAAAAAAAATTTCCTTCCGTGAAACCCTTTTTTTGCCTTTTTATAACCCCGTAACTGGTTTGCCCGAACGCCGTTCGGGCACGACGAATTTTCTTATTGCATCATTGAAAGATTTTTGGCACCACTATTATTTTTAAGAAAAATTTCATACTTTTAAAAAGCGGCAATGCTTAGACTAAATTTTACGAATATTTCATTTAAATAATAGTGGTGTGGATCTTATATTTTCAATTTATTGTAGGGAAAAGAGATAACCAGTTAAGGGATTAATGATGCCAAATATCTGTTCTTCAAAAATGTTTGGCATTTTTATTTTTTCTGAAAATAATAATAATAATTTTAAACAGATTTAATATGTATTATAATTAGGAAGTCATTTTTTTTTCAGTTTTCGCAAAATTCTATTTCCATCCTCCTTCCCGATTTTGCCTATTAACTATCTCGACCGACATTTTCTGGTCCTTGATTTTATGCATCAAATTGGACGAGATTTGTACAGAATTATGGAACTTATCGTGACCATAAAAATGACTATATATAAAATTTTGAACTAATGGTGATTTTGGATTTTAGGGATCATGATCGACATAGCTCTACCAAAATGTTTCTCAAATTCCAACATTGGGGAGAATGTAAGACAGGGTCGGCGAGTCTATGGTAAGCGTGCCGGAAGTGGCACGTAGTCAATTATTTTCGGCACGGCCTAAATTTAATTTCTCAAATCAAAACATATTAAACTATCTCAATACAATAATACTGAAATTAAATGAAATGTATAAATTTTGATAAGCTAGGTTTGTCTAAATTCGATTCGTTCAATTGATGGCCGCTCTGATACAGATTGAAGAGCAACTATAATAGTGAAAGCTCAATATTCAATATTAAATTCTAGATTGGTAATAGCTAAAAAAAAATCACTTTATGACATTTCCAAATAAAAAAAAGGAATCATTAATTATACAGGGTTCGCACAAGTGTACCACTAAAATTTAAAAATATTTTCAGAGTGTTTCATTGCAGAAAAATATTGCAAAATCTGTGAAAAAAGATTGGGATTAGGAATTTTGTGGTTTAAAAATTAAATGTAATTTTTCTTACTTTAAATAAAGGGCCAGAGTTTTTAGAAATTCCAAGGAGTGTGCGAACCTTGATTATAAGACTTTATAAGCAAAAATGACGATTATAAATTGGAATTAGATTAATTATTTACTATCTAACATACAATAACAGAAATAGTACTTTTAATACAATTAAAATATAACACCGAATATTACACATATTTTTAATTAAAAAATTAAGATATTTTGATTAAGTGACATTTTTGTTTGTTGGCATGTCAAGATCACTTAAATTAAAGTATATTTTTCAAAAAAATTCGCACGGAGATGTGATAAGGTTCGTCATCCCTGATGTAAGAGATAATATTTTTTTATAAAATCTACCTAAAAATCTATCAGTCTAACTCCGACATGCCACTCCTTTCTCAGGATGGATTTTGTCACTCCCTCCTTCTTTACCTTCTTTTAATTTTTCAAACAAAAGAAATATCTTTATAAGAAATGCTCTAAAATAAAATTGATTATAAGGATTGTTGCATTTCTTTAACACAATCAAACTGATTGATAAAGTTATCATACGAATTAAATATTTCCAACAAACGAAAAATTGCCCAGGCCGGGAATCGAAACCAGATACTTGGCTTACAAGGCCAATGCTTTACCGTTTAAGCTAACTGGGCACGACAACCAGTGAGCTCTCCTCGCTCAGATAACCTTGTAGGTCATAACATCTGTTATGTCATTTAGACAGCTCAGCGGAATATTTCAAAATTAAACGAAATCCTGCTTGCCACATCCAAAAATATACACAGAGAATTTGGTTCAATTTTGTGCATATCTTCATACGCTTTTTGGTGGTACAATTGCGACACACGGACAGGCAGGCATTTTTCAAAAACTTGTTTTTCGAATCTCTGAACCCTAAAACGTTTAAATCCGCCAAAAACCGGAAGTCGAAAAAAGTTTCGATTACAGTACTTTCTTCTATTGAAGATAATATTATAAAATAGATAATAAAGAAATAAATTGTAAATGAAGTATTTTTGCTTTTGAATCTAGCGTAAACACTTAAAAACTATTTTAGATGTATTACTCTTTTTAATATTTTTCCCTTCCCAGCGATTTTCAGCATGTACTCAATTTGTCAGAACTGCTATACTGAATCTAGTTATAAAGTGAAAATTGAGCCAAGTGAGATTTTCTCTGATGCAAAACAATTTCAGAAACAGGGAAATTTTATACTTTAACTTTTTCTATAAAGCCACCTGCTTTACATTAACAAAACTTTCCCATATATTTCCCAACAGTAACCGATAATTTTACTCTTTTTTAAAAAAAGTTCGCAAATTCTAACATCTTCCCAACAGTTAGCACTATATTTCCCCGAATATTCATTATCGCTTTTCTTTCGACTGTTGCCATCTTTTCAGGAGAAATTTCAGCCATTATGCTGAGTTGTTAGGCGTCTGCGGTGGTTTTATTATCAAATTAAGAAGAGCTTGTAGTTTATGTGAATAGAAGAGACGAAACTCGAAATAACATGTTTTAAAACTTAACATAAACATTTCCTAGTTTAACTATTTGTTTGGTGGAAAATCAATAAAAATATTTACGTGAGTTTTCTGAAAAATATTTTTTATTTTTATGTTGATGTGCTGAAGGGCATTTTTTCCAGTCATGATATTTTAAAATGTTTCATTGCCGAAGCTTTGAGATTCCAGCTATGCTCCATATTTGAAATGATAAAAGCAATTTTCATTCAAATTAATTAATTAGCAGCGCTGATTGTGAAAACTATTTAATATAAAAAGGAAAATATTAATTAATTCAATAATAATATTTATTAACGCTAGAACAGCTTTAAAAGGTTATTTTGACCGCTACCATACAGGGCCTGATTACTAACGGGGCACTCTCCCACCAGGAAAAAGAAATAAAGAATTTTTCCTTATTCATGACAGTAATCTTGTATGAAAAGGGCGTTTAAAGAAGACGAAAATATCTATAAATTTTTTCTGGTGAGAGAGTGCCCCGTTAGTAATCAGGCTCTGCTACCATATGAAAATATTTCTGTTCAACCATAAATTTGATTATAAACTAAGTTTAACCGCTTGCGGCGCGGTGGTATACCTATGAATCCACTTAATTTTAATTCATAAACTTCCACCAGTAAAATTTATTTGTTACTTTTCGTCTAATATTTCGTCGAAATTTCTTGGCAAGAATGCTAATGAAATTTTAAGCTAAGAAAACTAGAAACATTTAGTAGTGTGAGATTGTCTGCTGGTCCCTAGATTTTTACACTCTTGCTTACTGTGTAATGTGTGCATGAGTCTATTTATTATATACAGGGATACATACAAAAAACAGATATTTTTTAAACTATTGATGGTAATTGAAGAAATTGGGTTTTCAAATCCATGATGTATTTCCTAAATTGTTTATTTAGACATCATTTTAACAACTTGTAAAGTTTTATTACAGCATTCTGAATGTGATGGAAAGTGTTTCATAATTTATGCGGAAGGCATGGTTTTCCGTTCTTGTTTATCTCTATCTTAATCTTTATATATTTATTTCATAAACTTCTTGGATATATTTTTTTATATTTAAAAAATATCATAACTTATTTTCCTAAAATAAGTTTTAGTTTGCGTGCAAACATACAAGAAATCGAAAAAAGCGAATTTAATTTAACGGAATGAAAAATCGATTCAGCTTAAGGAAGGCATGTTATCAATTTCTCGCACACCACATACGCATTTTTATTTATTTATTATTGTTTTTTTTTTTTTTTTTTTTTTTTTTTTTTTTACCAAACTTCGATACTTTGATATTGCGTTTCAAAAAACAAATTTTTTACAAAAATTCTGTAAAAGTGAAATAACGAAGAAAGAATTTTTAAATATTTCTTTCTCAGAACATGCAACATTTAACTTTTTGAATTAAGTATTTTTGAAAATGACCACATCTCATTCATCAAATGTATCGTTCGTGTTTTCTTAGCAAAGTGTCGGGCATAAATGCCAACTTTTCTAATTTTTTGGCCCAGAAAAATTTTATAGAAATTTTTGTCTTATTTAACCCATTAACGCCCAGCGTCCTCGTTTGAGGACGGTTACAAAAACAGCAAGAAAGTGGTTTTCCCACCAGTAAAGAGGAAGAAAAATGTATACCTTATTTCACGAGACTTCCTTGATAAATTTAGATAAAAGTTAATTTGTTTTTTAAAGTGGTGGGAAATACAAAATTTAAATTTTAGCGAAGAAAATAATTCGGGCGTTAATGGGTTAATTAGCGGATTAAGGCGATTGGGAGTAGTAAAATTTACTATAAAATTTTTCCGGGCTAAAAGAACGGAAGATGTTGCAAGCTATGGTATAGGGTCATGCTATGGTAACTTACGTTACATTTACTGCAGTAATTTTAGTAATATAACACTAAAAATATTCAAATGTAAAATTAACATGATTTGTCGATTTGGATGAAATTTATCCAAAAAATTATAATGAAAATTACACTTTATACGATAACTTACATTCCTTTTTCAGTAAATGGCAGTTTCCATAGTAAATATAACTACCAAAATTTAACCCCTTGGGGACGAGCGACACGTATACGTGCCGCAAAAAGGCTTAAGAAATCTTTTTTATCTCCACCAGTAAAATTTTACTGCATAATTTTCCTTATTTAATTAGAGCATTTACTCGGTTTAACCCTTTCCGGTGCACCACTCTTTATCCCCCTGACTGCCCGGCAAAAGGTTAAAATTGTAATGTTATTTTCTCTGTAATTTATTAAAAATATTTAAAAAAGATGTTTTTTCCAACCTGATACAAAATATGTTATTATGTATAGGTGTATAATCTTTGAGAGTATTAATCCTAACTTAATTTTTCAAAACTGGGTTTTATTTGTGGAATTATATTAATTTAAATATTGCTTATGCTGCAGTGAAACCTGCAGGTTAGTGTGCGAAAAAATCAGCCAGCGGCAAGCAGGAGGTTAAAGTTGGAATTTAAAGAAAAAAAAAGGCAATCTATTTAGGCCTAGAGGAGTACACAGGTATTGTTTTGTAAAGATTGCACGAACCATTTTAATTATACAGCTGTTGCCGAAGTGGTAACCTCCCATATGTAAAGCATTGATAAGCGCAGTGAGAAGAGCATTGCTGTGAAGCGCGTATTACAGTAAAACATTTTACCCATTATTTAAAAACAGTAGAGTTTGATGTCTGTGGTGCTGCCATCAAGAACTCATACGTAAGATTTAAAGTAGCCATTGGAGTAGTTTTTGAAATATTCACGGAGTTTTTGTGTCTCTAAATAGGGGGAACTTTAGGTGTTGCCGACCCAGCAACACTGCGCGTTAAGGGGTTAAAAAAGCACAGATTTCTTTTTTTTTTAAACCGGTGACAAAACAATAAAAATTTCGTAACAGGCTCCAGTCCCGAAGGGGTTTATAGGCTTAAGAATCTGCGTTTATCCGCACCAGTAATATTTTACGGTAAAATTTGCCTTATTTAATCTGAGCATTTTCTCGATTTTATAACCCAGAAATGTCTGTAGTTAAAAACCGGTGACAAAACATTAAAATTTTCGTAAAAGGCTCTCGTTCCGAAGAAGTTATGTAATAACATTAAATCTTGGTAATTTTCATCTAAATTGGGCCCTGAATAAGCTTAACCCTTTGCGGCGCAGGGCAAATTCATTGCTTAAATGTTAAAATTAATATGTGGCACCGGATTTTGAAAAAAAAACTTTATTTGTAAATAAGAAAAAGGCTACAATTCACGAATTCAATGAACTGTAAATTTTTTTTTAACCAAAATTCCGGTGCCAGTGTGGCGTTTGGGAATTAAAATTAAGTGGTTTCATAGATATACCACTGCGCCGCAAGGGGTTAATTAGCTAACCATGTCAAATTATTATTTTGAATAATTTTTTTGTGTGTATTATTAGTAATTAAATTGTATATATTAGTAAAATTACTGAAAAAGTTCAAAATGTAACGTAAGTTCCCATGGAATGACCTTATATAAAATAAGCTGAGAAATATTAATTTTCTTTTAAAGTTTTAATTATCCAGTTTTGTCCTAGTTTTAAGGACCTAATCTTTTTGTTGTTGCCCATAAAAAATTCACCACCTTGGAAACTGTTGGCATGAAAAAACACTGTGCTATTTATGAACTTTCGATTTTTTTAACCTGTCAAATCCCCTCCCCATTTACCTGATTTGCCCGTACGTCATACGGACAACATGTTTTGGCCAATCATGATTTGCCCGTACCACGTACGGGGAAATGATTCCAAATCTATATTTATTATTCTGACCAATAAATTTTTATTGTAAATTTTGTATTATTTAATCCGAGCATTTTTCTCATTCAGTTAGATAAAAATTTCTGTTTTGATAATCCGCAGATAAAAGATTAAATATTCTGTAGATGACAGGAAAAAATTAGACATTATCCTTCGTACCCTGTTGAAATTTTACTCAAACTTGATTAAAATATTTCACACCAGAATTTTTACTTAAATCCATTTAACATACTAATTTAGTTCAAATGTTTGGGTTATTTATTTAATTTACTTTATGAAAAAAAATCTGGTTTGATTCGAATGAAACGCATTTTAGGACTGGGTCGATTAGACCCATTCAGGGTAGGAAGGTTATTTAACACTAGAACGCCGGAAAATTGAACGCAAGTTTTATAAAATATATTTAAAACCAGAAAAATAATTTGAAATAATTTAGTTTTTTTTATTTAACTAATTTCATTGCAATTGATATATAACTCATTTCTTGAAGATTTTTCTGGTTCGAATCGAAAATTAGTCCAGAGATCGGTGTCGAATTGACACCTTCCCGGCGTTCTAGTGTTAAAACATATTATTGACCTAAAGTTTTTAAATGGGTGCCAAGTAAATTTTTCCTGGCCTTAATGGTCTGCATTTCTTCTCAAAAAAAGTAACTTTCATTTATGTACATTTCGTGCATTTTTGTATAACACCCATTTTGTATAACTATTTTAATACAACACATGCCATCTTTTCTATATCATATATCGCTAAAAAGCGCTATGAAAAAATTGGTATTTTGTTTAGTTTTGCTATCTGTTTAGGCGCCATTTACTGACATTTCTTTATTTTTAACATTATTTATATAGTCCAAGAGATGACCGCACGAAACCCTATGTCATCCGAGCACAAGAAAAAGTCCTGTTTCTCATAGACTAAACATTGTGTTTTCCTGCACCCAGTTTTCCATGTTTTCATACTTTTGATTGTAGAACAAACACAATGCTAAGCCTACGAGTCACGCACTAGTGGTACTAACTTTCGGCTCATGCACCACTTCACTTTTGAAAGACGTGGATCATTAGATTCCTATGTTACTACTCTTCCATAAAATAAAGGATTTTTTGGTACTACTTGATTATTCCGTCGACCATAAAACTATCGCCAAACTATAAGATTAAGTGCCAATAATAGATGACCGTGAATGTCACATCCAATGACATTAAATACGTGTTTAACCCTTTAACGATCAAAGCATTTTCATTGCTAAGATGTCGAAATAAATGAATGACACCGGTAATTAAGAACAAATATATTTCTAAGTAAGAAAACGTGATTTTTCATATGCATAATAAAAGGGATATTTTTAGGTAAAAGTACCAGTGTCAGTGTTGCATATCGGAATTAAAATTTTGTGGTTTCGTGGCGAAACCAATGAACGTTAACCCTTTAACGGACAAAGCATTTTCATTGCTAAGATGTTGCAATAAATGAATGGCACAGCTAATTGCGAACAAATATATTTGTAAATAAGAAAAAGGGATTTTTCACATATATAATAAAATGGAATTTTTTTAATTAAAATTACGGTGTCGTTGTTGCATATCGGAAGGAAAATTTTGTGGTTTCGTAGGGAAACCAATGAACGTTAAAGGGTTAAAGGATTAAAACGTCATTAAGTGATCTCTATTTCGACTTTTTATTTGTATTTTTATTAATATTCTTCTAATTATTTATTTTTTCCTATTTAAAATAAAAATTATGTCAACATTATAGTTTGGCGAAATTGATCGAGGGGATAACCAAATAATACAGATTTTTTCTTGTGCTCGATGACATAGAGTTTTGTGCGGTCGGCTCTCGGACTAATATACGTGAAAACAAATTATAAAGATGTATATCCTATATGACACACCGGTTCTGAAAAGGATAAACGAAATTACAAAAACAAAATTTATTCTGAGTAAAAGCAATTAATCCTATTTTTCTTTTAAAATTCCAATTAACTTTAACTATGCCTCCTTTTCTACTCAACTTTGTTATTCGCAATTAATGATCTCCCTCAAAAGAACCCTTTTCAAACAAATTTAAGTAGCATTGTTAAGAATATTTTACGGGAAACAAAACAAAGAACAGCTATTTGTACAGAGAGAAATGGGGAATGTGAAACGTAGAAAATTGAAGCTTTACATTCCCGCTTATTATGGTTCAGAATGGCTTCATTAATACAACACGGAGGTTATTGTATTCAGTGTTGCTAATTTAGTAGATTTTATTATCGTTATATTTATCACTTCGACAGAATAGTAGTATTCTCCTTATTTAATTAGTCATAAAGCCTAGAAAATCTGAATATTTTTGTAAAGTTTTATAAAAAATAATTTTCACTGTAATTTTTAATTAAAACTATTGAATTGAATTTTTCAACTGAGCGAAAAAAGGTCCAAACCGAGACTTGAACCCAGATCCTTAAGTTACATTTCCAATGCTTTCCCGTTTAACCCTTTCCGGCACACTGTGCCCGGTCTGGGATACCTAATTTTAATTCCAAACTTGCAAACGGCACCAGTAACATTTTGATAAAATTTTGCCCTTACAATAAAAGCTTTAATTAAGGAATTCAAAATATTTAAAAAATTCGTTTGTGAGTTCCGGTGTCAGTCGATAATTTCTCATTTTAGTACAGATTTTACCCGTGCCGGAAAGGGTTAAGCTACCTGGAATTATAACCGGCGCCCATATTTCGGTCGGATAACCTGATTGGTAAATAGGGTTCTCATATGCATTTGACCAACATTAGCAATTTGGCGAAAAAAAAGTGAAAAGCAGTAGTTAAATGTAAAAAAAAAAAAAAAAAAAAAAAAAAAAGAAAAAAAAGAAAAGAAAAGAAAAGCAGTAACGAAATAAGTAAAAAAAAGAAGAAAGAAAAATAAATAAAAGAAAAGAAAAAGCTAATAAAATATATTCGGCATTAAATACTGAAAAATCTATCTTTAGTTCCTTATTGTATTCCTTTTTAAAAGGGTTCTAAAATAACATACTAATTTGTCATAGTTTAGACAATAGAAATTCTATTACAAAAATAAGTACATTCTAAATGTCTCCTTAATGTGCAAACGTTTGAAACATCCTTTTAGTGGTCTAAATAAAATTCAAAAAAAGCTTTCTTTGATTCGCCGTTGTGAAAATTTATACTGAAAATTGCAATGAGATACATAATATAATCGATAAAAAAATTAATGGTTGGACTATGATACTTTGCATATAACTAATAAACAGTACGGTAAACGGAAAATTCAATGCTGCATTTCAGCAAAACCTTTCTCGATTTTTCGACGGGATTTTACCAGCACATAGATAGTAATAAACTGACAACAGATAAGAATTTATCATATGATATTTTCTGTGTCTTTGGCTTTTGCTAAACTGAACTGGTGTTTAGTCCGTATCTCTATAAATAATAATGCAAGTGGCACGGCGCGACTGAAGAAAAGCGACATCAATCGTACAGTAACATATCCACGTTACTGTACGACATAACGACCACGTTACTGTATGATAAATGTAATTACAAGAACAAAATTTATTCTGAATTAATTAAAAGCAATTAATCCTATTTTTCTTAATAACATTTCAATTAGCTTTAAGTATGCTTCCTTTTCTACTCAAGTTTGTCATAAGCGCAATTAATGATCTCCCTCAAAAGAACCCTTTTCAAACAAATTTAAGTGGCATTGTTAAGAATATTTTACGGGAAACAAAATAAAGAACAGCTTTTGGTACATAGAGAAATGGGGAATGTAAAACGTAGAAAATTGAAACTTTACATTCCCGCTTATTATGGTGCAGAATGGCTTCATTAGAACAACACAGAGGTTATTGTATTCAGTGTTGTTAATTTAGCAGGTTTTATTATCTTTATATTTATCACTTCTCCAGAATAGTAGTATTCTTCTTATTTAATTAGTCAGAAAGCCTAGAAAGTCTGAACATTTTAGTAAATTTTTTAAAAATAATTTTCACTACAATTTTTAATTTAAACTGTTGAATTGAGAAAAAGTCCGAATCGAGACTTGAACCTAGATCCCTAAATTACATTTCCAATGTTTTCTCGTTTAATCCTTTTCGGCACACTGTGCCCAGTAAGGGATACCTAATATTAATTCCAAATTGGCAAAAGGACACCAATAATATTTTAGTAAAATTTTGCTTTTACAGTGAAAGCTTAAATTAAGGGGTTTATAATTTTTAAAAAAGTCATTTGTAAATTCCGGTGCAAATCTATAATTTCTCATTTTACTAACAGAATTTGCCGGTGCCGGAAAGGGTTAAGCTAGCTGGAATGACGACCGGTGACCATATTTCGGTCGGATAACCTTATTGGTAAACAGGGTTCTCATCTGCTTTTGACCAACATTAGCAATTTGGCGAAAAAAAATGAAAAGCAGTAGCCAAATGAGAAAAAGCAGTAACAAAATAAATAAATAAATAAATAAAAGAAAAAAAGAAAAGAAAAGAGAAAACTAGTAAAATATATTCTGCGTGAAACACTGAAAAATCTATCTTTAAATCCTTATTCCATTCATTTGTCAAAGTGTTTAAAAATAACATAATTTTTTCTCATCTGCTTTTGACCAACATTAGCAATTTGGCGAAAAAAAATGAAAAGCAGTAGCCAAATGAGAAAAAGCAGTAACAAAATAAATAAATAAATAAATAAAAGAAAAAAAGAAAAGAAAAGAGAAAACTAGTAAAATATATTCTGCGTGAAACACTGAAAAATCTATCTTTAAATCCTCATTCCATTCATTTGTCAAAGTGTTTTAAAATAACATAATTTTTTCTCATTGCTTAGAAAATAGAAATTATATTATATGCAACAAGAACTACTAAAGATAAATGCATTCTATATGTCTCCTAAATCTATAAATGTTTGAAATATCTTTTTAGTGGTCTAAATAGAAATTTAAAAAAGCTATCGTTGATTTACCGTTGTGAAAATGTACACTGAAAGTTGCAATGAGATATGTAATATAACCGATAAAAAAAAAAAAAAAAAAAAAAAAAAAAAAAAAAAAAAAACTGATGATTGGTCAATGAAACTTTGCAACTAATAAACTGAACGGTAAACGGAAAATTCAACGCCGCATTTCAGCAAAAATTTTCTCGATTTGTCAACTGTTGTAAGGGATTTTACCGACACATAGATAGTAATAAACTGACAACAGAGAAGCATTTATCATATAACTGAACAACAGTTCTGTTAAATTGAACTGGTGTTTAGTCTGTATCTTTATAATAAAGCAGGTTATTTCCATGAGTACTTGTATTGTAAGTCACAGGCTACGATTTTTAGCTACCAGTATTATAGAACAAAAAAAATGTGATTAATTTTATTGGAACATTCTCATTAACTGAATAAGGCCAAGCAGACTTTTCGAAAATAACGGAGGCAAACAAGTATAGCAATTAAAAAGTTATGTGACTTACACTACAGAACCCATGGAATTAGCCAGCAATGTAAATGGCTCGGTGAGACTGAAGATGAAAAACGTCAACAGTCGTACAGTAACGTGTAAGGACGAAAATAAAAATCTCAAATGTAACCACATAAAAGTAATAGAAATTGAGCACTCGCAGTTTGGCAAGTCTGGTTGTTCATTTACACGCAAATGAAGAATTTTGTTGCGGGTTGGAGAAATGGCGAGCGACAGTGAAAATCCCTTTGGTAAATAGCATGTGATGTACCATGCAGTGTAGACATTTAATAGCAGCATATAACTGCCACGTTTACATGGTGGGTCATATATTACTTACCATTAAGGTTATCTGAGCGAAATATATATTTTCCGGTTGTCATCCCAGGTAGCTTAAACGGGAATAAATTGGCAATGTAATCCAAGGAACTGGGCTCGAGTCGCAGTTTGGCCTTTTTTCTTCAGTTGGAAAAAATCAATTGGTATGATAATTTTGTGAATCAGTATGATTGTGTTAAAAATAATAGTAAAACTGTTGAACTTATTTGTTAAATTTATCTTATTATCATCATATATTTTGCTTATTGTATGAAATAAATATTCGCACCAAATCTATTCATGAATTTAAAGTTTTTCTTAAAGCATATTTTCGAAGTTTTTTCTTAAAATTTCGTGTAAAAATTGGATTACATCCTTTATTAAATTTAAGACACAATTAATTTATTATAAGTTTATTTTGTAAATAAAATTTGTTAATTTCCGCTATCTAGATATTGCATCTATATTTACCTATTAAAAATAAAGCATGGATTAACAGATATAAATAATAAGTAATAAATTATGAATATTATTACGAACAGTGAAAAGGAGAAAATTTTTGTTTCCCCAAACCGTTATTTTTAGTTTTTTGACTTAATAATTTTTATTACCGACACTATAACATTTATGTGGCTGTTATTTATAGTTTTATAAAAATTAACGGAGCATATTTTATAGTAAAAATGCAATGTTACATCATGTATGTGATTAAAGAATGTTACATTGTAAGACATAACTAATTTTTAGAATAAGAAAATACGAAATAGGATTTAAAAAAATAGAAAAATACTAAAAAAATATTGCATAGAATGTAATACAAAACTTCTACATGTTTTTGAGTAAAAAAAGAATAAACATAATAAAGAACAATTAAACATATTCATAGTTTCTTTAGTTTTTTTTTTTTTTTTTTTTTTTTTTTTTTAGAGTAATGGCCAATATTTCGTCTGCTCTTTTAGTGGTAGCATATTATGTGTGTAACATTGAAGAACAAAGTCTATTTCAAAATGATTTGTAAAATAATGAATAGGTGTTATAAACTATAACATTCTGAAAGTAAATTTTGTACGTTTTATATATTTTTTTTCTCTACGTGTATAAATTAACCATTAAGTCGTCCTGGCATAAAGCCTCCAACAATGCCACTTGAATTTCATCGATATATTTTTTTTTTTTTTTTTTTTTTAAGAGGATTATTAATTAATTTTATGACAAAGTTATAAATCAGGAGAGTATTACAAAAGAAAAGTAATTAAAATTCTGAAAAGAGATGCTTAATTACTCGCAATTATTAAAGGAAACATCTAGGAAATACTCATTAACTATATAATAGATGAAAATGAATGAATGAATAAATTAATGAAACAATAATGAAGAGAAACATAAAATTATATTATTTTGCAAATGAGCATTTTTCCATATTCTGATAGTAAAGTTCTTTAAAAACACACATTACGACGATTTTTTAATTCTACTTTTATACAATGTTCGCAAACCATTTTTTTTAATTCTATATAGATTTTTAAAAATATTAAAAATCAATAAATGTTTTTTTGTTCTAGAATAGATATGTAGAAACTTAAAAATATATTAATTTACGAATGAAGATTTTTCCATATTCTGACAATAAAGTTTTTTAAAATGTACACATTTTATTTCTTTGATCATTTTACTTTTATACAATGTCCGAAAACCAATTTTTTATTCTACATAGCATTTTAAAAATATTAAAATGCAATAATTTTTTTGTTATTTTATGTAAAAGCTAAAATTGACTTTTTTAACAAATTTTAAAAAGAAATGATTGCTTACTTTTTTACTCTACAGAACTAAATTTCTTTATTTTGATTTCTAGTTATTGCATGCATAATGAAAATAAATTGAGATTTTTTTTTTTTTAAGTAAAAAAAAAAAAAAAGGTTAATTAGTTACCTTAGTTATTAACGTACAAAGTAAAAAATATTCGATCAGACTTTTTTTTCATGTTTTCTTGCCATTTATATTTTACTGACAATATTGCTATATTTATGCAATTAATCATATAGTCATTTAAATATTAAATAAATTGTATAAAAACAGAAAGTGGGAAAAGTGGAAAAAAATCTGTCGTTCGTTAACCCTTTCCGGCACGGGCAAAATCTGTAATAAAATGAGAAATTATCGACTGACACCGGAATTCACAAACGGATTTTTTAGATATTTTGAAATCCTCAATTTATGTTTTTATTGTAAAAGTAAAATTTTAGTAAAATATTACTGGTGTCGTTTGCAAGTTTGGAATTAAAATTAGGTATCCCAGACCGGGCACAGTGTGCCGGAAAGGGTTAAAAAATGTCTAAACAAGCACCATAATACTTTTTTTCTTATCTTTAACTATGTAAGCAATATCTGACAGCTAAATTTAAAAATTTGTAAATTGACCATATATATACATAAGCAGAAAAGATTGTTTGCTAAGGTAAGGGGATCAATGAAAACCCGTTTAAATTAGGGGAAATTTTTTAAATGCCTGTTTTTCACAATTGTGTGACAAATATCTGACAGACAATTTCACAAATAATAAAAAAGAATATTACCCAGTAAAACTGATGGCATTGAGCTCACAGGCTACGCATACTAATTGTATATTATAGCCTTATATTTTCAAGGATTAATTCCATTTTTTAAAAAAATTACGGGGGGGGCAGCTCCCCCCACTTTCTCTTTTTATACTTAATCATTGAACCCTTTAAACTAATCACAGATATGATTTATCATATAAGAATTTGGAAAAAAAACTGATAATTCTGCATGGATAAATCTGCAGGGATAAAATTTATATAAAACCCATTTATATCAATTTAGAGGAGGGGCATAAACCCCCCGTTTCCCCCTTTTTATAGTTATCGAATAAACACCTAATACTAATCACGGGAGTACCTCATCAAAATGATCCTCCATCTGAATTTTGAGCGAAAACTGATCATTCTGCATAAAAAAAACCATTCATATAAGCTAAGGGGAGGGGCATTAGCCCCCGTTCCCCCCTGTTATATATGTAATAAAATAAAAAAAAAATTTGCGCCATTTTTTTTATTCTCTCTTAGCTTCAATTCTAAATTTGTGGAACATATTTCAATCTTAGTTTCGTAACTTGTAACAGCTAAAATTCTTTTTCTTACTTTAGTTATTAATAAATTATTTCTTGCTTCTCAAAAAGGCGGGAAGTATTTCGTAAGCTTTTTACTTTCTGGCATATTCCTGCGATTTTAATTTTATTTTTTATTTTTTAACATCGCGTGACAAGTGTTACTACGCGTTGCTAAAGGGCTTAGTGTTCCGAGGAAAAAATATAGTTCTTGCCAATAGACCGCCTATTACGGCCAATTAGAACTGATCATTTTGTCCGTTAGAGGCTCGAGTCCATCCTGATTGGATTTTTAAAATGATTGACGCGGAGTAGGAGGGCGCTAGTTTTGTCGTGAAAATGATTTTTTCATTTGGCTTTTCAGGAGAGGAGAATGCACCTTTTCTTTAAACTATCAAGACGCGCGTTTTATTGCTCCGCTGAATTAGAATGCATTTTTTCTTAAAAAACTACTCGGAAGCCATGTCATGTTTCCCGAGAATGCGATTGACTTTCAAAAATTATTAGGATGCTGTTTCTTCTTTCTCCCCAAAATTCTAATATTGTGGAATGTAGCTTAATCACGGAGTTGGTGAAGTGGAAGTTATTCGATGAGAGTGCCAAGGTGATTGCGTGAAAGAACTTAACTTATTTATGAGTTCTAATAAAATTAATTTAAAGACTGCTTGATTGAACTTTCTTATGGGGAAATAGCCCAATAAACTCATCCACTGCTGGTCAAATTGCCGGAGCGACTGCTCAGCTCGTCCCACTGTTGATTCTTGGTAGTAGTAATCTGTTCTGCCTCATAGATGGTGTGCCACTGGAACTTGTACATTGTTATGGAACATCGATCTCGTCGAATCATTACATTTTAGCCGGCAGGATTTCTTAAATGAACCTGCATACGTCTCTAGAGAATTCTTCGCAACGCTGTGTGTGCACGTGCCATTTTCGCCGAGCTAGAAACTAATTGCTGGAACTTCGGCCTTTGTTTATTACTCATCTTGAACCGACATGAATCAATCTGTGAAAAAAGATCATCTTATAAAGTTTTGTTTGTAATTATGTGTGGTATCTACATCTACAAATATTTTAATTGTGAAATATACCTCGCATTCTAGTGAGAAACTTTTCAACTGTGAGATATGCAACCAAACTGTGAGATATGCAAAATAAAAATTACAAAAGATCACCTGCATGAAATCAATTCAACATCATTTTCTTTTATTTATTTATTTACTGTATTTTCTAGGTAAAAGTGCATAAATATTTTGATAAATTTTCATTTCATAATAAATGAACACCTGCTGTATGGTTGCGAAACTACGGTAGATTCCATCAGTAATACAAGATAATTGAAATTTACACCTGTGAGTCGTATCTACGAAGTTCTTTATTTTTGTTTAGTTTAATAAAAAATTAGGTATTTGAACAAGGCCACATCGAACATGTCTGTAAGTTATTATTTATTATTTTATTGTTTTATTGATTAAGAAATTTAATGATAATTTCTTTGTTTAAATTCTTGATTTTTTTTTCTCTCTTTTATTACAGATATTAAAAAATAAATTTGTTCTTAATTTATAATTAATTAAAATTTTCTGCTCATAGAAATTTTATTTAGTTTTAAAGGTATTATTATTATTATTATTTTTTTTTTAAATCGAAAGATGGATTAATTTGTTGTTAAAAAAATACTCTGTTGCAAAATTTATTTTCCATACGTAAAGAAAAGTATTTTTGTTTTTAAAATTATTTGTTATTTCCCATGTATGGAAACCCGATATTTATTATTTTATTACTTATTTATTTATTATTTATTTATTTTTATTATTATTTATTGAGGTATTTGAAGTATAGTAATTGAATTTTAATAATTGAAGTATAGCATTTAAATATTTTCCATATGAATTATCCTTCTTTCATGTTACTAAGGTCAGGATTAGTAAAAGAAGAAAAAATGTCAGAAAATAAACTTGATATTGTCCCTTTTGAATTTGGGTCGGGCATGGATATATTTAAATGGTTTAAACATTTTGATCGAGAATGTTCGGTAGAAAAGAAAGATAATGAGTGGAAACACCAAAATATTTCAAAATATTTAAAGGGGGAAGCGCTAAAAACTTATATAAATGATTGTTTGGATTGTGCTACTTATGAAGAAATTGTCGAGATTTTAAGTGAAAAATTCATTCAAGTTAGAGTTCCAAAATTTTCTGAATTTACTTCCTTAAAGTTAAATGATCTAAGTGATTTGGATTCTTATTTTAGAAAGAAAGTTGAGATTGGAAGGCAACTTCAGCTTGAGGAAAATTTAATTATACAGGGATTAATTGATGGCCTTCAGCCGGAGTATCAAAATTGTTTGATGGTTAACCCTCCTTCCAATACTCGTGAATGGTTTCGCATTGCTAAACAATTAGCAGCGATTCCAAATCATACCTCTAATAACGGCAATAGAAATTTTCAACAAACTAGACCAATGCACAATCCCAATCCTCAGCCCAGACATTGGACTCGACCTACTCCAAACAATCCATCCCAAAATTTTAATCCTAGGTTTTTCACTCCTAGAATGCCTGCAACTCATTATCAAAACAATTACCCTAGTCGTCCGTGCAGAGTATGTTTAAACAGAGGCATAGAAAATGCATATCATTGGGAGAGGAGTTGTATATTTAACACAAATTCCTGTCAAGCTCAAACTCCTGCTCATATTCAACCACCCCCTACTAATAATGTCTGACAATTATTTATCCCTGGATATGTGGGCAATAACAAAGTGTATTGTGTGGTGGATAGTGGATCAACTGTCTCAATTTTACCCCTCAAATTTGTTCGATATTTAAATGGTAATTTACATAATGTTACCCCTATTACTATCAGACAGGCACAAGGAACTCTTACAATTAATAAATCTTGTCGATTATGTATTAAATTTGGTAATATAAAGAGATATGTTAATTTTTTAGTAAGTCAACTTGATTTGGACTATGCTATTTTAGGTTTACCTGATTGTGCCAAATTTAAATTGAAAATTGATTGTGCAAAAAGCCAGGTGTTACAAGACAATATTTCGTTAAACCCATATGTCAACATATCCAGTGATAACTTAGAATTGCTTCATTTTGATATTATAAAAAATGATACTACTGTGCAACCCGATTATGGAAATACCATAACTCCTCAATCCTTGTCGCGAACTAATAATGATGATTATAATCTATTGGGGGATCTGAATGCTATTCAAAATAAAAATGTAAGGGAACTTTTAAGGGATTATTTAGATATTTTTGCAAAAAATAAATATGATGTAGGGAGAATTAATATTGAACCTCAGCGTATTTATCTTAAATCTGACCTACCAATATCTTTGAGGCCTTATCGTACATCCACTGCTGATGAAAAAGAAATATCTCAGCAAATCCAATCATTATTAGCTGCTGGGTTAATTAAAGAAAGTTATAGCCCATACTCTTCTCCAGTTACGTTAGTAAATAAACGAGATGAAGGTAAAAAAACCCGAATGTGTGTTGACTACCGAAAATTAAATTCTATCATGAAAAATGACGCTGAACCTTTACCCCGAATAGATGAAATTTTAGACAAATTAAGTGGTGCCCAATATTTCTCTACACTAGATTTAGCCTCAGGCTATTGGCACATACCTATTCACCCAGCCGATTCCGAAAAGTTAGCCTTTACTACTAATTGTGGGCTCTGGGAATGGAATGTTCTCCCCTTTGGTGTAAAGGTAGGCCCCCCAATTTTCAACAGGACAATTAGAAGAATTCTTACAAAATATAAAATAGACTTTGCTTGTTATTATTTTGATGATATAATTATTTTTTCTAAATCAATAGATGAACATATACAGCATCTCATCCAAATTTTTGATTTATGCCGAATAGAAAATATTAAATTAAAATTATCTAAATGTACTTTTGCTCAAAAACAAATCAATTTTCTAGGGTATGAAATCCAAAATGGAACTTTAACTCCAGCTAATACTAATATAGAAACAATTAAAAAATTAAAACCTCCTACTAATACTAAAGAATTACAAAGATTTCTTGGTTCTATAAATGTGTATCATAAATTTATTGACAAATATGCTGAAATTAGACACCCCCTAAATAAATTACTTAAGAAAGATACTATTTGGGAATGGAATACTGAATGTCAAAACTCTTTTCAAAAATTAAAAGATGCCCTCATTGCTAAACCAATTTTAAAGATTTATGACCCAAAATTACCCCTACACATGTTTGTTGACGCTTCTCAGGTAGCGGTAGGTGCAGTTCTTAAACAACCCGACCATAATAACTTTTTACATCCAATTGCTTATTTTTCTAGAGGATTGAGAAGTTATGAGAAAAATTATTTCATTACCGAACTAGAGTGTCTTGCTATCATTGATACTTTAGATAAATTTTATCATTACTTTCACGGTGTACAATTTACCATCCATACTGATCATGCATCTCTTGTTTGGTTAAAAAATGTCAAACATTTAAGAGGTCGATTATTTGGGTGGTCATTGAAGTTAAGTATGTTCGATTACAAAATAGAGTACTTAAAGGGATCTACAAATGTCGAAGCCGACATGCTGTCAAGAAACCCTATTTCTCATTTTTGTAAACCCCTTACTTTTCTTCTTGACGTTAAAGAGATTTTTGAGATGCAAGAAAGAGAAAATGTGTATGGATCAAATTATATTAATGACAATGGACTGATTACAGTTAAAAGAAAAGGTTTTTGTAAAGTGGTGGTTCCCATGTCCCTAAGAAAAAAATTGCTTAGTGTTGCTTATGAACAGTTTGGTCACCCTGGTGTTCAAAAAATGCAAAATTTAATTTCTCCTAACTATTATTGGCCAGATATGACCCAAGACATTACTAACTTTGTTAAATACTGTGATATTTGCCAGAAAAATAAAAAACCTAGACAGAAAAAATTTGGCTTATTACAAGCTATGCCCACTACAGATCAACCTTTTGACTGTCTGTCTGTTGATACTGTAGGAGGGTTCAATTATTATAATTCTACAAAAAAATATCTCCATATTATAATAGACCATGCCACAAGATATGTTTGGGCATTTCCTTCCAAAAGTGTCACTACAGAAACTTATACAAATTGTCTGAAACAAATTTTCAATATCAAAATCCCTCAACAATTATTCTGTTTTAGTAAGATTTCAAGTGTACAGTCCCCTCAAAAAATACTTAGTGACAGGAATGCTGCTTTTACTTCTTCAAGATTCAAAAAATTCCTGCGAAATCATAATATTAAACAACGTTTGACCACTGCCCATCATCCACAAACGAATGGGAAATGTGAGAGAGTAAATCAGACAATAGTAACTAGATTAAAATGTAAAGTAAACTCCACTACCTCTAAAATTCCCTGGACTAAGCTTTTAACTGAGGTAATTAATGAATATAATAATACACCCCATTCTATTACCAAATTTCCACCTGCGTACTTGCTTTTTGGCCAATTACCCTATGACTCCCCCTTACAACAAAATTATTATCCCCCTGTTCATGAAGCACTTAAAATTGCTAAAACAAGAACTGATGAATTTCATTTAAAAAATAAAAGATATTATGATAAAGATTATATCGAACCAAAATTTAAAATAGGAGATCTAGTTATCTATGAAGAATTTCAGTACCCTAATACTAGAAAGTTGTCACAAGTATTTAGTGGCCCTTATAAAATTCTTAACAAATTATCCGAAGTAAATTTTGAAATTGATAGGCAAAACCAGTTCAAAAGTTCAGAAATAGTACATGTATCTAAATTAAGGCCTTATTATTCCCCTGATAAATTTAAATTAAGTCATGAGCAACAACCCCCTAATCAACAACAACAAACTCAGGTAAAAACTGTAGCTTAAACTATATCTCTAGTTTATCATTTTATAATTTTTTCTCTTAAACAGTAAATTTCTTTTCATATTTTAATTCAGATAATATCCTGTAATTCTCACAGAATGGCAATGATATCTCTTGACTGCAGCGAGAGTGTCACTTGTCTGGAAATTTTTATATTTGTTTATTTATGCCGGCGTAGACGAACAAAGTGGAAATTTCTTATTCTGTACTGAATTACTCTACTTAGAATATTTTTTTTCTTTTTTTTCTTTCAACTGAACCTATTTGTAATATTAAATTTAATCTATCAATTATTAAATTAATTATTTGCCAAGTAACAAAATTTTTATCACTTTATTTTAATATATTTTTTTTTTCTTTCTCTCTTTCTTTGCTTCTGCATTCCAGTCCAAGTACATGTCAATTATAATATAATTTTGTTTCTTTTTCTCTTTCCTACTTGCATCTTGCAATGTTTTATCACACCGAGAGAATATTTATTGCGTAATTATTTGACATGAATAGATCTTGTTTTTTATTTTTATCATTTATTAATATTTCTTTTTAAGAATCTTAGTAGTTTAAAGGTCACGTGCATTCTCAAACATGAACAAAATTTTTATTTATCTTTATTTTATTTTAATTTATCATATTATATTTTTTTTTTTTTTTTTTTTTTTTGTACATATTCCTACTTAATCCTGTACTCGGATTACCAGATTAAGTAAATGATTTCATAGTTGATTGCATTTTTTATTTTATTCCACTTCTCTCTATATTTCATCCCAAAAATATGAGATGAGATAAACGAGATTAAGTATTTAAAGAATGTCTTTTGTGATATTTATTATTACTTATTAAGAGATTTACTTATACCCATTATGAGATTTACTTACACTTATGATATTTATTATTATTGATATTTTTCCTTATTATGTTTCTTAATTATATTGTTTATTATTTACATTGTTAAATTTTATTATTACTATATTATAAAATGTGTTATTAATTAAAAATACAATTATAAAAGCATTTTCACAAAGATTCCAAAATGGAACTGTTATGAATGTTCAAGGACTTACTCACACAAAAACTGAACTAATAGTATAATGTTAGCTGATGAATTTGGACAGTTAAATGAATTAGACATCCTTGAAATGAGGTAATGAACTATGCCATTCCAAATATGACTTTAAGAGGATTTTTGAAACAAACTTTTAAAAATTGATTTCTAGATTTGACATTGTTAAAAAAGAATTTAACGTTATTGTTTTTCATTTTTATGTTTCATTTTTATGTTATTACTATGGGTAATTGCTTATATTTTCAAATTACTTTTTGATGTGTACTTTAAACAAGATTGTATCTTGTATTTGTATTGAAGCCTATTTTATTGTATTTAAATTTGAAGTTATTCCACGCATCACCTTGGTGTTTTTAAATTTGAATTCTATATTTATATAAAAAAGAGAAATTAATTTAAATTTTTTTTTATTCAGTATCTAATTATTATTACTTATATCAACAACTTCGTGAGCTAAGTCTGCATCATCTCCCTTTCTGTGAAATTGCAGGTCTCAGACCTACTTTTTCACCCGTCTTTCTGGGAGGGGGGATTTGTAATAAAAAAAAAAAAAAATTGCGCCATTTTTTTTATTCTCTCTTAGCTTCAATTCTAAATTTGTGGAACATATTTCAATCTTAGTTTCGTAACTTGTAACAGCTAAAATTCTTTTTCTTACTTTAGTTATTAATAAATTATTTCTTGCCTCTCAAAAAGGCGGGAAGTATTTCGTAAGCTTTTTACTTTCTGGCATATTCCTGCGATTTTAATTTTATTTTTTATTTTTTAACATCGCGTGACAAGTGTTACTACGCGTTGCTAAAGGGCTTAGTGTTCCGAGGAAAAAATATAGTTCTTGCCAATAGACCGCCTATTACGGCCAATTAGAACTGATCATTTTGTCCGTTAGAGGCTCGAGTCCATCCTGATTGGATTTTTAAAATGATTGACGCGGAGTAGGAGGGCGCTAGTTTTGTCGTGAAAATGATTTTTTCATTTGGCTTTTCAGGAGAGGAGAATGCACCTTTTCTTTAAACTATCAAGACGCGCGTTTTATTGCTCCGCTGAATTAGAATGCATTTTTTCTTAAAAAACTACTCGGAAGCCATGTCATGTTTCCCGAGAATGCGATTGACTTTCAAAAATTATTAGGATGCTGTTTCTTCTTTCTCCCCAAAATTCTAATATTGTGGAATGTAGCTTAATCACGGAGTTGGTGAAGTGGAAGTTATTCGATGAGAGTGCCAAGGTGATTGCGTGAAAGAACTTAACTTATTTATGAGTTCTAATAAAATTAATTTAAAGACTGCTTGATTGAACTTTCTTATGGGGAAATAGCCCAATAAACTCATCCACTGCTGGTCAAATTGCCGGAGCGACTGCTCAGCTCGTCCCACTGTTGATTCTTGGTAGTAGTAATCTGTTCTGCCTCATAGATGGTGTGCCACTGGAACTTGTACATTGTTATGGAACATCGATCTCGTCGAATCATTACATTTTAGCCGGCAGGATTTCTTAAATGAACCTGCATACGTCTCTAGAGAATTCTTCGCAACGCTGTGTGTGCACGTGCCATTTTCGCCGAGCTAGAAACTAATTGCTGGAACTTCGGCCTTTGTTTATTACTCATCTTGAACCGACATGAATCAATCTGTGAAAAAAGATCATCTTATAAAGTTTTGTTTGTAATTATGTGTGGTATCTACATCTACAAATATTTTAATTGTGAAATATACCTCGCATTCTAGTGAGAAACTTTTCAACTGTGAGATATGCAACCAAACTGTGAGATATGCAAAATAAAAATTACAAAAGATCACCTGCATGAAATCAATTCAACATCATTTTCTTTTATTTATTTATTTACTGTATTTTCTAGGTAAAAGTGCATAAATATTTTGATAAATTTTCATTTCATAATAAATGAACACCTGCTGTATGGTTGCGAAACTACGGTAGATTCCATCAGTAATACAAGATAATTGAAATTTACACCTGTGAGTCGTATCTACGAAGTTCTTTATTTTTGTTTAGTTTAATAAAAAATTAGGTATTTGAACAAGGCCACATCGAACATGTCTGTAAGTTATTATTTATTATTTTATTGTTTTATTGATTAAGAAATTTAATGATAATTTCTTTGTTTAAATTCTTGATTTTTTTTTCTCTCTTTTATTACAGATATTAAAAAATAAATTTGTTCTTAATTTATAATTAATTAAAATTTTCTGCTCATAGAAATTTTATTTAGTTTTAAAGGTATTATTATTATTATTTTTTTTTTTTAAATCGAAAGATGGATTAATTTGTTGTTAAAAAAATACTCTGTTGCAAAATTTATTTTCCATACGTAAAGAAAAGTATTTTTGTTTTTAAAATTATTTGTTATTTCCCATGTATGGAAACCCGATATTTATTATTTTATTACTTATTTATTTATTATTTATTTATTTTTATTATTATTTATTGAGGTATTTGAAGTATAGTAATTGAATTTTAATAATTGAAGTATAGCATTTAAATATTTTCCATATGAATTATCCTTCTTTCATGTTACTAAGGTCAGGATTAGTAAAAGAAGAAAAAATGTCAGAAAATAAACTTGATATTGTCCCTTTTGAATTTGGGTCGGGCATGGATATATTTAAATGGTTTAAACATTTTGATCGAGAATGTTCGGTAGAAAAGAAAGATAATGAGTGGAAACACCAAAATATTTCAAAATATTTAAAGGGGGAAGCGCTAAAAACTTATATAAATGATTGTTTGGATTGTGCTACTTATGAAGAAATTGTCGAGATTTTAAGTGAAAAATTCATTCAAGTTAGAGTTCCAAAATTTTCTGAATTTACTTCCTTAAAGTTAAATGATCTAAGTGATTTGGATTCTTATTTTAGAAAGAAAGTTGAGATTGGAAGGCAACTTCAGCTTGAGGAAAATTTAATTATACAGGGATTAATTGATGGCCTTCAGCCGGAGTATCAAAATTGTTTGATGGTTAACCCTCCTTCCAATACTCGTGAATGGTTTCGCATTGCTAAACAATTAGCAGCGATTCCAAATCATACCTCTAATAACGGCAATAGAAATTTTCAACAAACTAGACCAATGCACAATCCCAATCCTCAGCCCAGACATTGGACTCGACCTACTCCAAACAATCCATCCCAAAATTTTAATCCTAGGTTTTTCACTCCTAGAATGCCTGCAACTCATTATCAAAACAATTACCCTAGTCGTCCGTGCAGAGTATGTTTAAACAGAGGCATAGAAAATGCATATCATTGGGAGAGGAGTTGTATATTTAACACAAATTCCTGTCAAGCTCAAACTCCTGCTCATATTCAACCACCCCCTACTAATAATGTCTGACAATTATTTATCCCTGGATATGTGGGCAATAACAAAGTGTATTGTGTGGTGGATAGTGGATCAACTGTCTCAATTTTACCCCTCAAATTTGTTCGATATTTAAATGGTAATTTACATAATGTTACCCCTATTACTATCAGACAGGCACAAGGAACTCTTACAATTAATAAATCTTGTCGATTATGTATTAAATTTGGTAATATAAAGAGATATGTTAATTTTTTAGTAAGTCAACTTGATTTGGACTATGCTATTTTAGGTTTACCTGATTGTGCCAAATTTAAATTGAAAATTGATTGTGCAAAAAGCCAGGTGTTACAAGACAATATTTCGTTAAACCCATATGTCAACATATCCAGTGATAACTTAGAATTGCTTCATTTTGATATTATAAAAAATGATACTACTGTGCAACCCGATTATGGAAATACCATAACTCCTCAATCCTTGTCGCGAACTAATAATGATGATTATAATCTATTGGGGGATCTGAATGCTATTCAAAATAAAAATGTAAGGGAACTTTTAAGGGATTATTTAGATATTTTTGCAAAAAATAAATATGATGTAGGGAGAATTAATATTGAACCTCAGCGTATTTATCTTAAATCTGACCTACCAATATCTTTGAGGCCTTATCGTACATCCACTGCTGATGAAAAAGAAATATCTCAGCAAATCCAATCATTATTAGCTGCTGGGTTAATTAAAGAAAGTTATAGCCCATACTCTTCTCCAGTTACGTTAGTAAATAAACGAGATGAAGGTAAAAAAACCCGAATGTGTGTTGACTACCGAAAATTAAATTCTATCATGAAAAATGACGCTGAACCTTTACCCCGAATAGATGAAATTTTAGACAAATTAAGTGGTGCCCAATATTTCTCTACACTAGATTTAGCCTCAGGCTATTGGCACATACCTATTCACCCAGCCGATTCCGAAAAGTTAGCCTTTACTACTAATTGTGGGCTCTGGGAATGGAATGTTCTCCCCTTTGGTGTAAAGGTAGGCCCCCCAATTTTCAACAGGACAATTAGAAGAATTCTTACAAAATATAAAATAGACTTTGCTTGTTATTATTTTGATGATATAATTATTTTTTCTAAATCAATAGATGAACATATACAGCATCTCATCCAAATTTTTGATTTATGCCGAATAGAAAATATTAAATTAAAATTATCTAAATGTACTTTTGCTCAAAAACAAATCAATTTTCTAGGGTATGAAATCCAAAATGGAACTTTAACTCCAGCTAATACTAATATAGAAACAATTAAAAAATTAAAACCTCCTACTAATACTAAAGAATTACAAAGATTTCTTGGTTCTATAAATGTGTATCATAAATTTATTGACAAATATGCTGAAATTAGACACCCCCTAAATAAATTACTTAAGAAAGATACTATTTGGGAATGGAATACTGAATGTCAAAACTCTTTTCAAAAATTAAAAGATGCCCTCATTGCTAAACCAATTTTAAAGATTTATGACCCAAAATTACCCCTACACATGTTTGTTGACGCTTCTCAGGTAGCGGTAGGTGCAGTTCTTAAACAACCCGACCATAATAACTTTTTACATCCAATTGCTTATTTTTCTAGAGGATTGAGAAGTTATGAGAAAAATTATTTCATTACCGAACTAGAGTGTCTTGCTATCATTGATACTTTAGATAAATTTTATCATTACTTTCACGGTGTACAATTTACCATCCATACTGATCATGCATCTCTTGTTTGGTTAAAAAATGTCAAACATTTAAGAGGTCGATTATTTGGGTGGTCATTGAAGTTAAGTATGTTCGATTACAAAATAGAGTACTTAAAGGGATCTACAAATGTCGAAGCCGACATGCTGTCAAGAAACCCTATTTCTCATTTTTGTAAACCCCTTACTTTTCTTCTTGACGTTAAAGAGATTTTTGAGATGCAAGAAAGAGAAAATGTGTATGGATCAAATTATATTAATGACAATGGACTGATTACAGTTAAAAGAAAAGGTTTTTGTAAAGTGGTGGTTCCCATGTCCCTAAGAAAAAAATTGCTTAGTGTTGCTTATGAACAGTTTGGTCACCCTGGTGTTCAAAAAATGCAAAATTTAATTTCTCCTAACTATTATTGGCCAGATATGACCCAAGACATTACTAACTTTGTTAAATACTGTGATATTTGCCAGAAAAATAAAAAACCTAGACAGAAAAAATTTGGCTTATTACAAGCTATGCCCACTACAGATCAACCTTTTGACTGTCTGTCTGTTGATACTGTAGGAGGGTTCAATTATTATAATTCTACAAAAAAATATCTCCATATTATAATAGACCATGCCACAAGATATGTTTGGGCATTTCCTTCCAAAAGTGTCACTACAGAAACTTATACAAATTGTCTGAAACAAATTTTCAATATCAAAATCCCTCAACAATTATTCTGTTTTAGTAAGATTTCAAGTGTACAGTCCCCTCAAAAAATACTTAGTGACAGGAATGCTGCTTTTACTTCTTCAAGATTCAAAAAATTCCTGCGAAATCATAATATTAAACAACGTTTGACCACTGCCCATCATCCACAAACGAATGGGAAATGTGAGAGAGTAAATCAGACAATAGTAACTAGATTAAAATGTAAAGTAAACTCCACTACCTCTAAAATTCCCTGGACTAAGCTTTTAACTGAGGTAATTAATGAATATAATAATACACCCCATTCTATTACCAAATTTCCACCTGCGTACTTGCTTTTTGGCCAATTACCCTATGACTCCCCCTTACAACAAAATTATTATCCCCCTGTTCATGAAGCACTTAAAATTGCTAAAACAAGAACTGATGAATTTCATTTAAAAAATAAAAGATATTATGATAAAGATTATATCGAACCAAAATTTAAAATAGGAGATCTAGTTATCTATGAAGAATTTCAGTACCCTAATACTAGAAAGTTGTCACAAGTATTTAGTGGCCCTTATAAAATTCTTAACAAATTATCCGAAGTAAATTTTGAAATTGATAGGCAAAACCAGTTCAAAAGTTCAGAAATAGTACATGTATCTAAATTAAGGCCTTATTATTCCCCTGATAAATTTAAATTAAGTCATGAGCAACAACCCCCTAATCAACAACAACAAACTCAGGTAAAAACTGTAGCTTAAACTATATCTCTAGTTTATCATTTTATAATTTTTTCTCTTAAACAGTAAATTTCTTTTCATATTTTAATTCAGATAATATCCTGTAATTCTCACAGAATGGCAATGATATCTCTTGACTGCAGCGAGAGTGTCACTTGTCTGGAAATTTTTATATTTGTTTATTTATGCCGGCGTAGACGAACAAAGTGGAAATTTCTTATTCTGTACTGAATTACTCTACTTAGAATATTTTTTTTCTTTTTTTTCTTTCAACTGAACCTATTTGTAATATTAAATTTAATCTATCAATTATTAAATTAATTATTTGCCAAGTAACAAAATTTTTATCACTTTATTTTAATATATTTTTTTTTTCTTTCTCTCTTTCTTTGCTTCTGCATTCCAGTCCAAGTACATGTCAATTATAATATAATTTTGTTTCTTTTTCTCTTTCCTACTTGCATCTTGCAATGTTTTATCACACCGAGAGAATATTTATTGCGTAATTATTTGACATGAATAGATCTTGTTTTTTATTTTTATCATTTATTAATATTTCTTTTTAAGAATCTTAGTAGTTTAAAGGTCACGTGCATTCTCAAACATGAACAAAATTTTTATTTATCTTTATTTTATTTTAATTTATCATATTATATTTTATTTTTTTTTTTTTTTGTACATATTCCTACTTAATCCTGTACTCGGATTACCAGATTAAGTAAATGATTTCATAGTTGATTGCATTTTTTATTTTATTCCACTTCTCTCTATATTTCATCCCAAAAATATGAGATGAGATAAACGAGATTAAGTATTTAAAGAATGTCTTTTGTGATATTTATTATTACTTATTAAGAGATTTACTTATACCCATTATGAGATTTACTTACACTTATGATATTTATTATTATTGATATTTTTCCTTATTATGTTTCTTAATTATATTGTTTATTATTTACATTGTTAAATTTTATTATTACTATATTATAAAATGTGTTATTAATTAAAAATACAATTATAAAAGCATTTTCACAAAGATTCCAAAATGGAACTGTTATGAATGTTCAAGGACTTACTCACACAAAAACTGAACTAATAGTATAATGTTAGCTGATGAATTTGGACAGTTAAATGAATTAGACATCCTTGAAATGAGGTAATGAACTATGCCATTCCAAATATGACTTTAAGAGGATTTTTGAAACAAACTTTTAAAAATTGATTTCTAGATTTGACATTGTTAAAAAAGAATTTAACGTTATTGTTTTTCATTTTTATGTTTCATTTTTATGTTATTACTATGGGTAATTGCTTATATTTTCAAATTACTTTTTGATGTGTACTTTAAACAAGATTGTATCTTGTATTTGTATTGAAGCCTATTTTATTGTATTTAAATTTGAAGTTATTCCACGCATCACCTTGGTGTTTTTAAATTTGAATTCTATATTTATATAAAAAAGAGAAATTAATTTAAATTTTTTTTTATTCAGTATCTAATTATTATTACTTATATCAACAACTTCGTGAGCTAAGTCTGCATCATCTCCCTTTCTGTGAAATTGCAGGTCTCAGACCTACTTTTTCACCCGTCTTTCTGGGAGGGGGGATTTGTAATAAAAAAAAAAAAAAAATTTGCGCCATTTTTTTTATTCTCTCTTAGCTTCAATTCTAAATTTGTGGAACATATTTCAATCTTAGTTTCGTAACTTGTAACAGCTAAAATTCTTTTTCTTACTTTAGTTATTAATAAATTATTTCTTGCCTCTCAAAAAGGCGGGAAGTATTTCGTAAGCTTTTTACTTTCTGGCATATTCCTGCGATTTTAATTTTATTTTTTATTTTTTAACATCGCGTGACAAGTGTTACTACGCGTTGCTAAAGGGCTTAGTGTTCCGAGGAAAAAATATAGTTCTTGCCAATAGACCGCCTATTACGGCCAATTAGAACTGATCATTTTGTCCGTTAGAGGCTCGAGTCCATCCTGATTGGATTTTTAAAATGATTGACGCGGAGTAGGAGGGCGCTAGTTTTGTCGTGAAAATGATTTTTTCATTTGGCTTTTCAGGAGAGGAGAATGCACCTTTTCTTTAAACTATCAAGACGCGCGTTTTATTGCTCCGCTGAATTAGAATGCATTTTTTCTTAAAAAACTACTCGGAAGCCATGTCATGTTTCCCGAGAATGCGATTGACTTTCAAAAATTATTAGGATGCTGTTTCTTCTTTCTCCCCAAAATTCTAATATTGTGGAATGTAGCTTAATCACGAAGTTGGTGAAGTGGAAGTTATTCGATGAGAGTGCCAAGGTGATTGCGTGAAAGAACTTAACTTATTTATGAGTTCTAATAAAATAATTTAAAGACTGCTTGATTGAACTTTCTTATGGGGAAATAGCCCAATAAACTCATCCACTGCTGGTCAAATTGCCGGAGCGACTGCTCAGCTCGTCCCACTGTTGATTCTTGGTAGTAGTAATCTGTTCTGCCTCATAGATGGTGTGCCACTGGAACTTGTACATTGTTATGGAACATCGATCTCGTCGAATCATTACATATATATCGAATGAACTCCAAAAACTAATCAGGGAAGCGCCTTATCAGAATATACATACATTCAAAATTTCAAGTGAATCGGATATTTTTATCATGAGTTATCGCGTTACGCACGTACATACATACAGAACGGACGGGCACATAAGCTCTCAGGCTATACTAGCCTGTGAGCTAAAAAGTTATAATATAATATTGTTACGAATTTTGTAAATAGTTAGTGTTTGTACTGTAAAATAATGTAAATAATCTTATTAAGCTCCATTTCTTTACTAATATTAGTTTTTGTTACATTGTCTCTGTTATCAAGCAAACTTGTCTATTATTTTCAGTGTATGTCTACGGCAGATAAACGAAATATTAGCGATATCGCCAAGTTGGCGTCACTTTTGGCGACTAATTTTGGTCGCCAAATTTGGCGATATATCGCCAAGTTGGCGACAAACTTGGCGATTGTTGGCGATGGTAACCCTTTCCTCTTAATGGTAACCCCCCTTTAGATATACTGATACATTGTTTGTTATTCCGTGGATTTTTCGAGTAGGTTCCAGAAATTTCTAGCACATGCTACGAGACTATATATAAGGAGAGCGATACGAGCTGTTGTTGTTATTATTTACCAGTCAGTCATTGAGTGAGCTACTAGAGATTGTCCAAGCAAGTTTGCTTGATGTATTGAGTTTTATCTACGTTGTTTTGAATGTGATATAGTGTTGAGACATTGTATAAAGAGTCTCTGCGACCTATATTTGTATTTGTTCGATAGATTTAAACAGTTATTTTGGAATATCTTGTAATATTTGTGAGTTTCGAAGACTCTGTTGTTCTGAAGATCTGTAAATAAATTATTTTGTACTTTTCTAAGAGAAAAGAGTTTGAAGTTGTCTAACCATAAGATCGAAAGAACCCTATATACGCTGCAACATTTGGTGTCAGGAGTCGGGATCTTATGGCGAAAACAAGAACAATGGACGGTCAACTGAAAGAACTGTTAGAAGCTATTAATGGAATAAAGGCAGAATTGACGAAAGGCCAAGAAGAGTTGGCGGTAAAGATGAATAAAGGCCAAGAAGAGTTGGCGGAAAAAATGAATAAAAACGAAGAAAGAATGGAACAGTTGACAAATAAAATTGATAAAGGCCAAGAAGAGTTGGCAGAAAAAATGAATAAAGGCCAAGAAGAGTTGGCGGAAAAGATGAATAAAGGCCAAGAAGAGTTGGCGGAAAAGATGAATAAAGGCCAAGAAGAGTTGGCGAAAAAAATGAATAAAAACGAAGAAAGAATGGAACAGTTGACAAATAAAATTGACAAATGCCAAGAAGATGTGACTGAAAAGATTAATAAAGGCCAAGAAGAAATGAAGAAAACTTTAGAAGAAAAGTTCTCGTCGGTAGAGAGAAGAATAGGCTCGGTAGAAGAGAAAATGGCGGAAGTAGAACAGAAAATTCAGAATGAAGTCTGTAACTTTGAAGAGAAAATCAGTAACGTTGAAGAGAAAATCAGTAACGTTGAAGAGAAAATACTAGGTGAAGTAGATGAAAAGCTAAATAAAAAAGTACAAGATCTTGAGAAGAAACTTTCAGCATCTAGTGGTAATTTTGAAGAATTTAGGAATCCGCCTGCTTCTCCCGTGCACATTAAGCTGTCGACATACGATGGAAAGAGTTCCTGGCAAGTTTACAAGACCCAATTCACTATTGTAGCTGAAGCGAACAAATGGAGTGACGAGGTGAAAGCTTGTCAACTGGCAGCATCTTTAAGAGGAGAAGCCGCCGACGTGCTGCAAACATTGCCCGATATGACGCAACTCAATTTTGAGACTCTAAGTTGTGCACTTGAAATGAGATTCGGCGAAAAATTCTTCAAGGATTATACGAGAATACAAATGAAGAGCCGCCATCAAAAATCGAGTGAAACCCTTCAAGAGTTTGCCTCGGAAATTGAACGGCTTGCAAATTTAGCATTCATTGACTGTCCAACAAATGTACGGGAAATGCTCTCGCTGCAATATTTTGTAGACGGAATAAAAGATCCAGAAGTGCAGAGAGCGGTACGAATGGCAGATGTACAGGATTTAAAGGCTGCACTACTATATGCCTTAAAGTTGGAAGCAGCTACACAAGCCAGCCGAAGAGATCGTCATTCAGTCCGAGGGGCAACGGTGAACAGAAGCTCAGACACTGAGATCGACTTCTTGAAAGAAATTAGGAAATTAAATCAAGAGATTGAAGCTTTAAAATATGGAAGAACAAGCGCAAGAAGACAGAATCTCACGTGCTGGGGATGCGGTGATACAGGACATCTCCGAAGAAATTGCCCCAAAATCCACGAACGTGAGATAAATTCAAACAGTCAGCAGGGAAACTAAATTTTGGCCATCTCGCGGGGCGGAGGTTGCCAGAGAATGAAAAGCCCCACCTGAAGATCCTCCAGATATCAAAAATGAGTGGCGGTGATAATGAATTATATGTGATAGGCTTTATTAACGGAATTCAGTGCCGTATGATTGTCGATACAGGAGCCAATGTGACAATAATAAGAGAAGATTTGGCTCGAAAATTGAAATCTAAACTCATCTGGACTCCACCATGCGTTACCCTGCAAACAGTGACGGGCGACAAGATTGGCATATATGGAAAGGCCAATTTAACCATACACTTTGGAGGAACGAAATATTACCATACGGCATATGTGGCTGACATAACAGATCCTTGCTTAATCGGGCTAGATTTTCTGAAAAAGTTTGGCTTCAAGCTTGATTTCAAAAATAACAAAATGCTCTCAAAATTTGAAGAAATAAGTCTTTTTGGATTAAATAACGAAATTGAATGTAAACAAGCAGTAATAGCCAAAGAAGACATCAATCTAGATCCAAGAACAGAATTTTTAGTTCCAGCTGTAATTAAAAATGAAACTAATTACCGATTTGGCCATATAGATTATCCAGAAGACAATAGTACACAAGCAGGAGTATTGGTGGCTTCTTCTGTGGTAGACCTCTTGAAAAAGACCATTCCAGTCAGAATTGCTAACATCAGTGATAAGACGAGGACTATCAAGAAAGGAGAGGTGATAGCGTCATGTGCTCCTGTGACGTGCATAAGTCAAAATTCCAGTCACTCTGAGAAATCTTCAGATAATTTAGTCAAGGATTTGTTACAAAATACAGACTTAAATCCAAAACAGTTGGAAGCTGCGGAAAATTTAATTAGAGAATTCCAAAGTTTATTTTCCCAAACATCTGAAGACTTTGGACGAACTAAAATGGCACAACACCGAATTGACACGGGAGATCACTCTCCTATTAAACAGCACCCTAGACGATTACCTTTTGCCAAGCAAGAAGAGGTGCAGAATTTAATTAAAGATATGGAAGAAAATGACGTCATCGAACCATCAACAAGTCCATGGGCGTCTCCCATTGTATTAGTAAGAAAGAAGGATGGTTCTACAAGATTTTGTGTAGACTACCGCCGACTGAATGACGTCACCAAAAAGGATAGTTACCCTCTGCCAAGGATTGACGACACTCTTGACACACTTGCGGGCAACACTTGGTTCTCGACTTTAGACTTGAAGAGTGGTTACTGGCAGGTAGAGATCCATCCCGACGACCGCGAGAAGACTGCCTTTACAACGGGACAAGGATTATGGCAGTTCAAGGTAATGCCTTTTGGTCTATGTAACGCACCTGCAACTTTTGAACGCCTTATGGAAACGGTTCTTCGGGGACTGTCATATGAGGCATGTCTTGTTTATTTAGACGATATCATAATTATAGGAAAATCTTTTGATGAACATCTGAACAACCTCAGGCGGGTGCTACAAAAATTAAAGGAAGCTAATTTGAAGTTAAGCCCTTCGAAGTGCAGTTTGTTTCGTAATGAAGTCGCCTACCTTGGACACATCATTTCGGCGGAAGGAGTTAGGACTGATCCGGAGAAGATATCGGCCGTGAAAAATTGGAATCGTCCAGCAGATGTTCACCAGCTTCGAAGTTTTCTAGGATTATGCACCTATTACAGAAAATTCGTCAAAGGCTTCTCGATGATTGCAAGACCACTTCATAAATTAACAGAAGCCAATCAAAAATTTATGTGGACACAGGAATGTGACGCTGCTTTCGAAAAGCTTAAGGAGGCCTTGACATCCACTCCAATTCTGTCGTATCCTCAAATCGATAAACAGTTTATACTTGATACGGATGCAAGCAACGAAAGCATTGGCGCTGTACTGTCCCAGGAAATCGACGGCCAGGAGCGTGTTATCGCCTATTTCAGCAAGTGCTTGTCAAAGGCCGAGCGAAACTACTGCGTAACAAGAAAAGAGCTTCTTGCTGTAGTGAAAGCCATAGACCACTTTCATCACTATCTTTATGGTCGAAAGTTCCTGATCCGAACTGATCATGCTTCTCTAACTTGGCTATTGAATTTTAAGAACCCTGAAGGCCAGATAGCCAGGTGGATACAAAAGCTTCAAGAGTACGATATGGAGATACGCCATCGAAAAGGCTCATCACATGGAAATGCAGATGCTCTCTCAAGAAGACCCTGCTCAGAGAATTGTAGATACTGCGACCGGGCTGAGAAGAAATTTAATGTCAAAGGTCCTATAGTAAGACAAGTTACAACTGGGTCTACATCATCGCAAGATCCGTGGAGTGACGAGAGCCTGCGTAAAGATCAACTTGCTGATCCTGAAATTAAGCCAATTCTAGAGCTGAAAGAGGAGTCCAACAGGAAGCCCAGCTGGCAAGACATGGCCCATTACCATCCTACGACTAAACGTTATTGGGCTCTCTGGGATTCCTTACACTTGAAGAACGGCATCTTGTACCGAAAATGGGAGTCTGACGATGGAAAGACATGTAGATGGCAACTACTACTCCCTAAGTCTAGAATTTCTATGGTCCTTCAAGAACTGCATGGTAGTCCCACAGGAGGTCATTTTGGTGTAATGAAGACCCTGCAAAAGTTTCGAGAGCGTTTCTACTGGAATAATGTTCGCAGTGACGTGGAGAAGTGGTGTCGAGCTTGTGACACCTGTGTAGCACGTAAAGGTCCTAAGAGGCGCACCCGTGGACGATTGCAACGTTATAATGTAGGAGCGCCTTTCGAACGAATTGCCCTAGACATCCTGGGTCCACTTCCTAGAACATCTGATGGCAATAAGTACATCCTCGTTGTCATGGACTACTTCACTAAGTGGCCTGAAGCCTATGCCATTCCTAATCAAGAGGCGGTAACCGTAGCAGACATACTAGTTCAACACTGGGTTTCCAGATACGGAGTTCCTCTTCAAATCCATTCCGATCAAGGAAGAAACTTTGATTCGGCTGTGTTTAAGGAAATGTGCGGACTACTCGGCATGGACAAAACTCGAACTACACCTCTACATCCTCAATCGGACGGCATGGTGGAGCGGTTCAATCGTACCATCCTAAATAGCCTCTCTCTCCTGGTGTCTAGAGACCAACAGGACTGGGACAAGAAATTGCCTCTTTTTCTGCTTGCCTACAGGAGTGCCACACATGAGGCCACTGGTTACTCCCCTTCTCAAATGCTCTTTGGTCGTGATCTTCGTCTGCCTGCTGATCTTTTGTTTGGCCGTCCTCCTGATGCTCCTTCATCGCCTGAGGAATATGTCGATGAACTCCAGGCACGGATTGAGGAGATTCATTGTCTAGCGAGGAACCGAATTGGACTGGCATCAGAAAAGATGAAGACACGGTACGACACAAAGGCAACTGGACATGAGTTCAACGAAGATGACAAAGTTTGGTTGTGGAATCCGATACGTCGTAAGGGGCTGTCGCCAAAACTACAAAGAAACTGGGACGGTCCTTACACAGTCGTCAACAGGCTGAATGACGTCGTCGTACGCATACGAAAATCGCCACACACCAAACCCAAGGTCGTACATTATAACCGGCTAGCCCCTTATTTTGGCCAAAGTGATTAAAAATTCAAAACTGGAATTTCAGACCATGGTCATGAAAGTCACTTTTTGTAAATATGTAAATAGTAATTAGTTCTTATTTATGTAAATTTTATTATTATTGTTATTATTATTTATTTATTTATTTATTTGTTTATTTATTTTAAGTGTTTTCCTCTAACTCAAGGATTGCACTGCCCGGGACGTGCAGTCTTTGAGGAGGGGGTAGTGTTACGAATTTTGTAAATAGTTAGTGTTTGTACTGTAAAATAATGTAAATAATCTTATTAAGCTCCATTTCTTTACTAATATTAGTTTTTGTTACATTGTCTCTGTTATCAAGCAAACTTGTCTATTATTTTCAGTGTATGTCTACGGCAGATTAACGAAATATTAGCGATATCGCCAAGTTGGCGTCACTTTTGGCGACTAATTTTGGTCGCCAAATTTGGCGATATATCGCCAAGTTGGCGACAAACTTGGCGATTGTTGGCGATGGTAACCCTTTCCTCTTAATGGTAACCCCCCTTTAGATATACTGATACATTGTTTGTTATTCCGTGGATTTTTCGAGTAGGTTCCAGAAATTTCTAGCACATGCTACGAGACTATCGCGCGTATTCAAAGCAAACACTTTTCTGCCGTAACTTCCCTTCTATCGTAGATTTGCGGACCGCAGCTAAATTCGCGAAACAGAGCAAACACCTGCGGACCGTTTCTCTCCCGTAGCTGAGCGTGTCACGTGATCACTTTTACGGAAGCCATGAGGCTCTCGTAAAGTGTAAAGTCGTTCGTAACAAAGATGGCGGCGTTGTATGCAGAGACATGTGACGCTCGAAATCGCGCTTCTTTTCAACTGAAAATGCTGTTATAGTTATTTGTATGCAGCAAATAAAAGAATATATACATCATAAATCACTTCCAGTCAAGTAAATCATATTTAAAAAGAAGGATTAATTTACGGATTTTCATTTTAAAGACAGGTATGTGAAATGTTTTCCAGTGCTATGTTATTGTTTGATATGTTGTATTATTATAAATCACTTCTTAACACTTTTTGAGTACTGCTATAAAACCCTGCTGTAATTTTACTTCTTTAGTTATTACCAAAATAAGATATACTAATAGAAATCTGATGTTGACAGTTTTGAATTTTATCTCGTAAAAGCAAAATGTTATCGCATCTATTGAAACATATTTGTTTACTTTTGGTAAAACTGATATCTATGCAGTTTCTCAAAATTTAATAATAAAATTTTGCTCTTTTCGCGATTAATCCCCAATAATTAGATTTCATAATACCTAATAATTTAAAAAAGCTGTCACATCAATTGCTGTATTTAAAAGAAAAAAATCCTTCTTTTTCTGCAAGTGAGCAATTAGAGAATTTCTGTGATTCACGAATGATTGATTTTTGATTAGATGTAGCGTATTAATTTGATGTTAACTTTGAAACAAATTTTAAATGCACATATAGGAAATAAATTTTGAAAAGTTAATAATTCGAAAAGTTACTTTTATTAATTAAACACTGTTTCTTATCGAGATTTTCGTTTTTAAAGTTTATCTGTGCAATGAAGAAGTAAAAATGTATCTGATTATCTTTATATATAAAAATCTTCTGTGCGTGTGTATGTAACTGAACTCGTCCTAAACAACTGGACCGATTTTGATGAAATTTTGTGTGTGCGTTCCAGTAGATTTGAGAATGGTTTAGATTCACATTTCGTCGAAATTGATTCAGTACTTTTTTAGTAATTAGGCAAAAACTAATAAGTGATTTTTCGCTACTTAAAAGTGCTATTAAACAAAGTCAGGATTTCGTATTATATAGCACAAAAAAATCTACCGATCAAAAATCTTGAAAATTGGGGTAAAAATACCTCTTATAACATCGAGTGCCGCTAAAAAGGGATTTTCGAAAATTCCAATCCCAAGATGAGTAGAAAAAAGAACGAATTTTAAAAAAATTCCTTAAAAATCGGCTTTTATAGTTATTTTTCAACTGATAACGTATTTTAGTGCATTGTTTCATTCTGAATCGAATGGTACTAAGCAAATTCGTTTAAATCCAGTAGTTCGTGAGATAATTCACGTTTTCCTAATTTGGCGATGTCTCCGGTGCAAAAACCTGAAATTTTCAATGCTTATCTTTATATATAAAAATCTTCTGTGCGTGTGTATGTAATTGAACTCCTCCTAAACGACTGCACCGATTTTAATGAAATTTTGTGTGTGTGTTCCAGTGGATTCGAGAATGGTTTAGATTCACATTTCGTCGAAATTGATTCAGTACTTTTTTAGTAATTAGGCATAAAGTAATAGTTAGTGATTTTTCGCTAATTAAAAATGTTGAATAAGTTCGATGAATAGAGTGCGGACGGAATGTCCGAGCGGTCTAAGGCGCTAGATTTAAGCTCAGCTTCTTGAAGAAAGAGATCGCGTGTTCGAACCCCACTGCTGACAAACGTGTATGCTTTACAATAATATTTCCTGTATTATAATTTTGATTAACCGACTTCAGAAAATCGTTAACTTTTAACTAAAAAGTGAAAAATAAACTTTTCTATCAAAAATTGAACATACTTCAAGAAACACTGAAGAGTGAAAAATAATTTCCTTACATAATTGTAATAAGGAATCAAATTAAGAGCGTAGTGTTTATCGTGCATATTACCATATTTACGTACATTTATTTGATTTCCTGGAGTCGGTGCCAAGAAGGACAACGTCGGTCGGTGACAGGACAACGTCTGTCGGGTCCGCTAGCGGACATTCTTTAAAATCGGTCTACATTCTTTAAAATCGGTTTTTGTAGATATTTTACAACTGATAACGTATTTTAGTGTATTTTTTCATTCTGAATCGAATGGTACTAATCAAATTAGTTTAAACTCAATAGTTCGTGAGATAATTCACATTTTCCTAATTTGGCGATGTCTTCGGCGCAAAAACCTGAAATTTTGAGTCCTTATGTATATATATAAAAGAAAGTCTGGATTTCGTATTAATCACAGCACAAACAAATATACCGAACCAAAAATCTTGAAAATTGGGGTAAAAATACTTCTTATAACATCGAGTGCCACTAAGAAGGTATTTTCGAAAATTCCGCCCCTAAGAGGAGTAGAAAAAAGAACGGACTTTTAAGAAATTCTTTAAAAATCGGCTTTTGTAGTTATTTTTCAACTGATAACATATTTTAGTGTATTTTTTCATTCTGAATCGAATGGTACTAAGCAAATTCGTTTATATCCAGTAGTTCGTGAGATAATTCACATTTTCCTAATTTGGCGATGTCTTCGGCGCTAAAACCTGAAAATTTCAATGCTTATCTTTATATGTATAAATCTTCTGTACGTGTGTATGTCACTGATCTCCTCCTAAACGACTGGACCGATTTTAATGAAATTTTGTGTGTGCGTTTCAGTGGGTTCGAGAATGGTTTAGATTCACATTTCGTCGAAATATATTCAGTTCTTTTTTAGTAATTAAGCAAAAACTAATAGTTAGTGATTTTTCGCTAATTAAAAGTGTTGAATAAATTCGATAAATAGAGTGCGGACGGAATGTCCGAGCGGTCCCCCCATCTAGCGCACCCGACAGACGTTGTCCTGTCACAGACAGACGTTGTCCTTCTTGGCACCGACTCCAGAAAATCAAATAAATGTACGTAAATATGGTAATACGCAGAATAAACACTACGCTCTTAATTTAATTTCTTAATACAATTATGTAAGGAAATTATTTTTTACTCTTCATTAGTTTTTGAAGTCGGTTCAAATTTTGATAGAAAAGTTTATTTTTCTGTTTTTAGTTAAAAGTTAACGATTGTCTGAAGTCGGTTAATCAAAATTATAACACAGGAAATATTATTGTAAAGCATACACGTTTGTCAGCAGTGGGGTTCGAACACGCGATCTCTTTCTTCAAGAAGCTGAGCTTAAATCTGGCACCTTAGACCGCTCCGACATTCCGTCCGCACTCCATTCATCGAACTTATTCAACACTTTTAATTAGCGAAAAATCACTAACTATTAGTTTTTGCCGAATTACAAAAAAAGTACTGAATCAAATTCGATGAAATATGAATCTAAACCATTCTCAAATACACTGGAACACACACACACACAATTTCATTACAATCGGTCCAGTCGTTTAGGAGGAGTTCAGTGACATACACACGCACATAAGATTTTTATATATAAAGATAAGCATTGAATCTAATTGGAGGTTTTTGCGCCGAAGACATCGCCAAATTAGGAAAATTTGAATTATCTCAGGAACTACTGGATTTAAACGAATTTGCTTAGTACCATTCGATTCAGAATGTGAGAATGCACTAAAATATGTTATCAGTTGAAAAATAACCATAAAAGCCGATTTTTAAGGAATTTTTGATTAGATGTAGCGTATTAATTTAATACGCGTACTAATTTAATTTCAATGATTTTTATAGACTTTGATTTTAGATAATTCACGAATGATTGATTTTTGATTAGATGTAGCGTATTAATTTGATGTTAACTTTGAAACAAATTTTAAATGCACATATAGGAAATAAATTTTGAAAAGTTAATAATTCGAAAAGTTACTTTTATTAATTAAACACTGTTTCTTATCGAGATTTTCGTTTTTAAAGTTTATCTGTGCAATGAAGAAGTAAAAATGTATCTGATTATATATATATAAAAATCTTCTGTGCGTGTGTATGTAATTGAACTCCTCCTAAACGACTGGACCGATTTTGATGAAATGTTGTGTGTGCGTTCCAGTAGATTCGAGAATGGTTTAGATATACATTTCGTCGAAATTGATTCAGTACTTTTTTAGTAATTAAGCAAAAACTAATAGTTAGGGATTTTTCGCTAATTAAAAGTGTTTTATAAGTTCGATGAATAGAGTGCGGGCGGAATGCCCGAGCGGTCTAAGGCGCCAGATATAAGCTCTGCTTCTCGAAGAAAGAGATCGCGTGTTCGAACCCCGCTCCTGTCAAACGTGTATGCTTTACAGTAATATAGTCTGTATTATAATTTTGATTATCTGATTTCAGAAATTCATTAACTTTTATTAAAAAAGAGAAAAATAAACTTTTCTATCAAAAATTGAACCGACTTCAAAAAATACTGAAGAGTGAAAAATAATTTCCTTACATAATTGTAATAAGAAATAAAATAAGAGCGTAGTGTTTGTCGTGCGTATTACTATATTTAAGTATATTTATTTGATTTTCTGGTGTCGGTGCCAGGAAGGACAACGTCTGTCGGTGACAGGACAACGTCTGTCGGGTCCGCTAGAATTAAATTAATACGCGAATTTAGATATTTGAATTGAAATTAAATTAGTACGATTAATATTAGATTTAATCAAAATAAGATATACTAATAGAAATCTGATGTTGACAGTTTTGAATTTTATCTCGTAAAAGCAAAATGTTATCGCATCTATTGAAACATATTTGTTTACTTTTGGTAAAACTGATATCTATGCAGTTTCTCAAAATTTAATAATAAAATTTTGCTCTTTTCGCGATTAATCCCCAATAATTAGATTTCATAATACCTAATAATTTAAAAAAGCTGTCACATCAATTGCTGTATTTAAAAGAAAAAAAATCCTTCTTTTTCTGCAAGTGAGCAATTAGAGAATTTCTGTGATTCACGAATGATTGATTTTTGATTAGATGTAGCGTATTAATTTGATGTTAACTTTGAAACAAATTTTAAATGCACATATAGGAAATAAATTTTGAAAAGTTAATAATTCGAAAAGTTACTTTTATTAATTAAACACTGTTTCTTATCGAGATTTTCGTTTTTAAAGTTTATCTGTGCAATGAAGAAGTAAAAATGTATCTGATTATCTTTATATATAAAAATCTTCTGTGGGTGTGTATGTAACTGAACTCGTCCTAAACAACTGGACCGATTTTGATGAAATTTTGTGTGTGCGTTCCAGTAGATTTGAGAATGGTTTAGATTCACATTTCGTCGAAATTGATTCAGTACTTTTTTAGTAATTAGGCAAAAACTAATAAGTGATTTTTCGCTACTTAAAAGTGCTATTAAACAAAGTCAGGATTTCGTATTATATAGCACAAAAAAATCTACCGATCAAAAATCTTGAAAATTGGGGTAAAAATACCTCTTATAACATCGAGTGCCGCTAAAAAGGGATTTTCGAAAATTCCAATCCCAAGATGAGTAGAAAAAAGAACGAATTTTAAAAAAATTCCTTAAAAATCGGCTTTTATAGTTATTTTTCAACTGATAACGTATTTTAGTGCATTGTTTCATTCTGAATCGAATGGTACTAAGCAAATTCGTTTAAATCCAGTAGTTCGTGAGATAATTCACGTTTTCCTAATTTGGCGATGTCTCCGGTGCAAAAACCTGAAATTTTCAATGCTTATCTTTATATATAAAAATCTTCTGTGCGTGTGTATGTAATTGAACTCCTCCTAAACGACTGCACCGATTTTAATGAAATTTTGTGTGTGTGTTCCAGTGGATTCGAGAATGGTTTAGATTCACATTTCGTCGAAATTGATTCAGTACTTTTTTAGTAATTAGGCATAAAGTAATAGTTAGTGATTTTTCGCTAATTAAAAATGTTGAATAAGTTCGATGAATAGAGTGCGGACGGAATGTCCGAGCGGTCTAAGGCGCTAGATTTAAGCTCAGCTTCTTGAAGAAAGAGATCGCGTGTTCGAACCCCACTGCTGACAAACGTGTATGCTTTACAATAATATTTCCTGTATTATAATTTTGATTAACCGACTTCAGAAAATCGTTAACTTTTAACTAAAAAGTGAAAAATAAACTTTTCTATCAAAAATTGAACATACTTCAAGAAACACTGAAGAGTGAAAAATAATTTCCTTACATAATTGTAATAAGGAATCAAATTAAGAGCGTAGTGTTTATCGTGCATATTACCATATTTACGTACATTTATTTGATTTCCTGGAGTCGGTGCCAAGAAGGACAACGTCGGTCGGTGACAGGACAACGTCTGTCGGGTCCGCTAGCGGACATTCTTTAAAATCGGTCTACATTCTTTAAAATCGGTTTTTGTAGATATTTTACAACTGATAACGTATTTTAGTGTATTTTTTCATTCTGAATCGAATGGTACTAATCAAATTAGTTTAAACTCAATAGTTCGTGAGATAATTCACATTTTCCTAATTTGGCGATGTCTTCGGCGCAAAAACCTGAAATTTTGAGTCCTTATGTATATATAAAAGAAAGTCTGGATTTCGTATTAATCACAGCACAAACAAATATACCGAACCAAAAATCTTGAAAATTGGGGTAAAAATACTTCTTATAACATCGAGTGCCACTAAGAAGGTATTTTCGAAAATTCCGCCCCTAAGAGGAGTAGAAAAAAGAACGGACTTTTAAGAAATTCTTTAAAAATCGGCTTTTGTAGTTATTTTTCAACTGATAACATATTTTAGTGTATTTTTTCATTCTGAATCGAATGGTACTAAGCAAATTCGTTTATATCCAGTAGTTCGTGAGATAATTCACATTTTCCTAATTTGGCGATGTCTTCGGCGCTAAAACCTGAAAATTTCAATGCTTATCTTTATATGTATAAATCTTCTGTACGTGTGTATGTCACTGATCTCCTCCTAAACGACTGGACCGATTTTAATGAAATTTTGTGTGTGCGTTTCAGTGGGTTCGAGAATGGTTTAGATTCACATTTCGTCGAAATATATTCAGTTCTTTTTTAGTAATTAAGCAAAAACTAATAGTTAGTGATTTTTCGCTAATTAAAAGTGTTGAATAAATTCGATAAATAGAGTGCGGACGGAATGTCCGAGCGGTCCCCCCATCTAGCGCACCCGACAGACGTTGTCCTGTCACAGACAGACGTTGTCCTTCTTGGCACCGACTCCAGAAAATCAAATAAATGTACGTAAATATGGTAATACGCAGAATAAACACTACGCTCTTAATTTAATTTCTTAATACAATTATGTAAGGAAATTATTTTTTACTCTTCATTAGTTTTTGAAGTCGGTTCAAATTTTGATAGAAAAGTTTATTTTTCTGTTTTTAGTTAAAAGTTAACGATTGTCTGAAGTCGGTTAATCAAAATTATAACACAGGAAATATTATTGTAAAGCATACACGTTTGTCAGCAGTGGGGTTCGAACACGCGATCTCTTTCTTCAAGAAGCTGAGCTTAAATCTGGCACCTTAGACCGCTCCGACATTCCGTCCGCACTCCATTCATCGAACTTATTCAACACTTTTAATTAGCGAAAAATCACTAACTATTAGTTTTTGCCGAATTACAAAAAAAGTACTGAATCAAATTCGATGAAATATGAATCTAAACCATTCTCAAATACACTGGAACACACACACACACAATTTCATTACAATCGGTCCAGTCGTTTAGGAGGAGTTCAGTGACATACACACGCACATAAGATTTTTATATATAAAGATAAGCATTGAATCTAATTGGAGGTTTTTGCGCCGAAGACATCGCCAAATTAGGAAAATTTGAATTATCTCAGGAACTACTGGATTTAAACGAATTTGCTTAGTACCATTCGATTCAGAATGTGAGAATGCACTAAAATATGTTATCAGTTGAAAAATAACCATAAAAGCCGATTTTTAAGGAATTTTTGATTAGATGTAGCGTATTAATTTAATACGCGTACTAATTTAATTTCAATGATTTTTATAGACTTTGATTTTAGATAATTCACGAATGATTGATTTTTGATTAGATGTAGCGTATTAATTTGATGTTAACTTTGAAACAAATTTTAAATGCACATATAGGAAATAAATTTTGAAAAGTTAATAATTCGAAAAGTTACTTTTATTAATTAAACACTGTTTCTTATCGAGATTTTCGTTTTTAAAGTTTATCTGTGCAATGAAGAAGTAAAAATGTATCTGATTATATAGTATAAATTATTAAAAAAATAATAAATCATAATTCTTGAAATTATATTTTAACATCTATAAATATCTTGAAAATTATTATTTTTTTTCTAGTATAATACAACATGTTAATAATAATAATAATAATGCACTGAAAACATCTCACATTGTGACTGGTTGAGTGTATGTTAGAATGTATGAATGAATATTGATTATGTGAAAGTATTTCATTCATTTAGGTTAAATATTATTACTTATTTGGTTTAAGGGGGGGGAGGGGCGAAAATCTCTTAACATTACATGTAAGAGTAATAATAAAGTGATAATAAACACTACTACTCAGTTTGCAGGTAACAAAAATTATTTTCAAACTGAAAAAAATCTGATTACCTAAAAGCTATTTAATGATGTTTGTTAAAAAATTTAAAAGTTTAAGTAAAATGACTTTAATATTTCGGAATAAATAATATTAACATCTTAATTGATATTTAATTTTCTTGTACTTGTTGGCAATATATATATATATCCTTCTGCATAATACATTTCTCAAATATATTAATACATGCAAGAAATTACCAACTTTAATTATTTTAATATAAATATTATCAATTGAAATGAACTTTTTATAGGTTTATACCACAAGCTTACTATATTAATTATAGCATTTTTTTAGAGTTAGATATTTTCTCTAGCATAAACAATTTGATTAAAGTTCTGAGCTTTCCAAGATTGTTAATTATATTTATAAATACACTAATTAAGAGACATCGGTAAATATGTTATCAAGAAATTTAATGTTTAAATATTCTACACAAAATAATTTTCTTTTATTTTTATTAGTGTTTCCCTTAATTTGTTACAAAATTATAAATCACTTCCTGTTCCTGCAATTCTTTACCATTGAAATATAAAATCTGAAACTTTCCGCGAGAGGGGGGGGAAGGGAATTGCACTTTTTTTACCTCTGAAAACACAAAATCTTAAATCTTCCGGGGCGATCATTGCTCTGAGAGAATGCCCCCTGATCATTTCCTATTCATGCACTTTTTTACCAATGAAAATACAAAATCTCAAACCTTCCTCGGGGAGGGGGGGGGGATAATTGCACTTTTTTTACCAATGAAAAGACAAAATCTTAAATCATCCAGGGCGATCATTGCTCTGGGTGAATGGTCCCTCCATTGATCACTTCCTATCCCTGCACTCCTTTACCATTGAAAATACAAAAACTCAAATCTTCCGCGGGGGGGGGGGATAACTGCACTTTTTTACCAATGAAAACACAAAATCTTAAATCTTCCGGGGCGATCATTGCTCTGAGGGAATGCCCCCCCCCTTATCATTTCCTATTCATGCGCTCCTTTACCAATGAAAATAGAAAATCTCAAACCTTCCGCGGGGAGGGGGGTAGGATAATTGCAGTTTTTTACCAATGAAAACACAAAATCTCAAATCATCCGGGGCGATCATTGCTCTTGGGGAATGGTCCCTCCATTGATCACTTCCTATCCCTGCACTCCTTTACCATTGAAAATACAAAACTCAAATCTTCCGGGGGAGGGGGGGGTGCCATTGCCTGAAATCAATACTGCATCTGATTGCTTTTTTGGAAGTTCCAATGTACTAATTTATTATTACTAATGTATTAATCTTTTTTTTTAATGTATTTAATTCTGTGAAAAAATATCATCATAGAAAAGCCTAAAATTGAAAGTAAAATGTTACCACCGTTCCATAACTTTACATTATTGTATTTTTTGTTGATAAGAAAATAGATGATACATTAAAGGGAATGGGTTAGAGCAATAAAAATAATAGTATGCAATATAAGACTTATTAAAATATTCCACGAATTTTAAATATTTTTCAATCTAACATTTAAAAGAATTATTCATCGTCAACTGATCAGCTAAATCTGAGTTCTAGACATTTTTTTCCAGGAGGGATATCTGTGGCTCTGAGGGGGGGGGGGGGCTTTTCTGCCATTGCAAACAAAATTTCAAATCTTCCGTGGGGAAACTCTTGCTCCGGGAGAGGGGATGTCCTAGAGCAATTAAAATATTAATATGTAATATGAGCTTGTTATTTAAATAATTCTTTGATTTTAAATATTTTTAAATCTAACATTAAAATGAAATGTTCTTCTTCAACCGATCAACTAAGTCCAGGTTCTAGATATTTTTCTCCAGGACGGATATCTGTGGCTCCAGGGGGGGGGGGGGGTACTTTTTTACCATTGAAAACACAAAATCTCAAATCTTCCGTGAGGGAACTCATTGCTCCGGGGGAATATCCTAAAAGCAATTAAAATATTAATATGCAATATGAGCTTGTTATTTAAATAATTCTTAGATTTTAACTATTTTTAAATTTAACATTTAAAAGAAATATTTTTCAACTAGCCTGCTAGTCTGGGTTCTAAAAGACAGACACGATAAGTCACTGATAAGATAGCATAGAGCGTATGAACAATTATTCAAAACATTATATTTTGTCCCTTTAAAAATTGACGTCTTTTCATTGGTTAAAACATTCTAACATTCGATTAAAAATCGATTCTGTTATTCTACAATTGTACGCGACGTCATCAGTTGCGGAAGGTGAAAGATGTTTGGCCAGAATCGCGTCTTCGAATTCTTTCCCCCTATCTTCCGTAAACCCCCCCGTTTGCAGAACAGCTTTCGTAACTTTGCGGACGTTTGCTCTGAATACGCGCGTATATATAAGGAGAGCGATACGAGCTGTTGTTGTTATTATTTACCAGTCAGTCATTGAGTGAGCTACTAGAGATTGTCCAAGCAAGTTTGCTTGATGTATTGAGTTTTATCTACGTTGTTTTGAATGTGATATAGTGTTGAGTCATTGTATAAAGAGTCTCTGCGACCTATATTTGTATTTGTTCGATAGATTTAAACAGTTATTTTGGAATATCTTGTAATATTTGTGAGTTTCGAAGACTCTGTTGTTCTGAAGATCTGTAAATAAATTATTTTGTACTTTTCTAAGAGAAAAGAGTTTGAAGTTGTCTAACCATAAGATCGAAAGAACCCTATATACGCTGCAACAATATATAGAATATGTACATAGATACAAAATATTGTAAAACAGCCAAAAAATTGATACAAATATTTTTAGTTTGAAATCGCATAAAAATAAATAGTAAATTTTCAGAAAAAAAGCCTATCAATTTTGAAATTGAAAGTGGTGTTTTTTTTTTTTTATATAATCCTATAATTTATTTCCACCTAGAAATATTCAGATTTGCGTGTAATAATAAAAATTGAAAATTAATTTAATTTAGGAAAGGAAGAATGTAAGTTATAAATTAAAGCTTGTTTAAAAAGGTCATCCATAATTTTTATATGAAATAAGACTAGCTTTTTTCATAATACTGTATTATAAATCTTTTCTGTAATGTTTTTAGAAAAACAAGAAACAACATATTCTTTTTCCTTACAGCCTTAAAAAATAATAAATAAACAAGCAGTTATTTACATTTAAACGCTTCTTTCAAAAAAGAAAAAATAATAATCTCTTGTAAAATTGCGTACTTTTATGTATCAAATAATATAGTTGGCGCACGTGTAGTTAATGAATATTTCTTCACTGAATACTTGATTAATTGTGAGTAATTAAGCCTCTTTTTCTTTTAAAAATATTAGGCTTCTGTTGTGCCTCATTTTCTACTCTCTTGTCATAACCTTATTAATGATTCTTCGAAAACAAGTTTTTTGTGAGATATTTAAGTAGCATTGTTGGAAATGCTTTATACCAAACAAAATAACAAATGGCTATCTTTACGAGAAGTAAAGAAAAATCTTTATGTATCTTTGTATATCTTTACTCAGGGCCTGATTACTAACGGGGCACTCTCCCACCAGGAAAAAGAAATAAAGAATTTTTCCTTATTCATGACAGTAATCTTGTATGAAAAGGGCGTTTAAAGAAGACGAAAATTTCTATAATTTTTTTCTGGTGAGAGAGTGCCCCGTTAGTAATCAGGCTCTGTCTTTACTTAACCATCATGCATAGTATAAGGTAAGTCTTGTAATGATTTTGAAAATCGAAAAAAAAACTTTTTGGCGGATTCAAACAGATTCCGAAAAACATATTTTTAGAAAAAAAATGCCGTCCGTCTGTCTGTGTGCCTGTAAGTGCTCTATCTCCTGAACAAACTGAGATAAAGACTTGAAATTTTGTGTGCATTTAGTACAGGGATGCACAACCTTTGGCCCGCGGGCCACAATAATACCACGATTCTTATGCAGAATAATTTTTGCTTATAGTAATGACAGAAGCTTTGCTATTAAAGAAAAGAAGGAACACTTTTCAAATATCCCGGTGGTAAAGGATTTTCTGGTAAAAAGGTTGTGCACCACTGATTTAGTATGTATTAATGGGAAGAAGCTTATTGAATATCAGTAACCTCGATTATCCGTAACTAATGTTTTCGGACTCTCAAAATATTCCTTCTGATAAAAGATACATAAAAATTTTCGAAAATTTTTATTTTAAAGCGATAATATAAAATACTATAAAAAACATAAATTTTGCGTAAGGAATGAAGTCGATATGATAGTTAGTTACCGAGATATCTGTAATCTTATTTTTTATAATCTTCGATTTTTTATGACTTTGCATTTCATTCAAATTTCAATTCAAATATATATTTTAGTCGGAAATGACACGCTTAGTTTGACGAAGTAAACTGTTACCAAATATAATTATCATTTTTGGAGTTATAAGGATGCCTCTTTTACGCAGTTCGGTACTACTTGATTATCTCAACGACTTAAAAAATGTCACCAAGTTTGTCACCAACTTGGTGATATGTCGCCAAATCTGAGACAAAAATTATTCACCAAAAGTGACGTCAATTTGGTGCTATTTCAGGTATATCGCCAAATCCCCATAGACTTCCATTGTAATCCAAAAGGTTCCCGCTTTGTTAAAAATATTTAAATATACGTTTAAATTTTGTTTCGGAGTTGCAATGCATTTTATAAATAGTTTATACATATTTTATTTTAATATTTTATCTTATGCATATCCATGTTCGGTAAGTATTACGGTAGCCCAAAACGACTATTTTTTTTTTTTTTTTTTTTTACTTTACTTTTAAGGTAATTACAAACAAAATTATGCTGTACGTAGCGAAACAAAGTTTTATAGAATTACAAAAAAGCTATATTAGTATCGGGAATGAAATTTATAAAGCTGAAAAACACGCGATAAACCCAATGTCACAAATTTTTCACTGTCAAAATATTCCCCAAATTTTAATAATTAAAAATTTGTTCTTTACTGTTTAGACATTTCTTTTTCCACGAGAAATGTTACGTGCCTATAATAGATGTAAACAAATTTAATTCAGGAGAATGAGGTAATTAATCCTCGTCAATTTTTTGTAAAAAAAAAAAAAAAAAAAAAAAAAAGTCAGTGATTAACTTTTATTGAAGTTTTTTTTTTAATGACACAATATTTTCATAATGATTGTTAGAGAACAATAGTAAATTTTCTTTACTAATATTTCTTGGAAAATAAAATAAATTCAATTTATGAGAGTGAAAGTATAAGCTATTAACACAGAATGACGACGAGGGGGCCAATATGGCCTCTACTAAGGCAATATATTTCGTTTCAAAAAGTTCGTAAAATTCTTTCTAAAATATGTTTAAAAGAACCAAAGAAAGATTGGGTTAATTTTATAACTTAAACAGTTTTAAATAAAAATTCTGGTGTTTTTTTTTTTTTTTTTTTTTTTTTATAAAAGTTGTATGAAAATCCCCGTCTTTCTGGTGTTAATCTGTGTTTTTCTTTAAACAAGTCAATGCTTAACTTTTATATGTTATATAAAGCTTTTTATTTATTAAAAAAACATTTTACTGAATTTTAATATTTTTATAATCATTTTTCAGAAAACAATAAATTTCCTTTACTAACATTCTATAAAAGTAAAGTCAAATGATGAGAAAACGTATATTTTAAAAGCATTTTTCTCCTCAGAATAGAAAAAAAAAAGAACTGCTAAAATAACGTATTTTTATATTTTGCATTGTTCACCGAGCGCACGTGCTTTTAATGAATATATTTTAGCAATACCATTGAATAATTGCGAATAATTAGGCTTCTTTTTTCTTTCTAAAAATTTTTAATTAGCCTTATTTTGCGGCCATTTTTCTCCTCGAAACCTTGTCATAAGTTTAATTAATGATCCTTTCAAAAAATTTCTTTCAAAGAAATTTAAGTGCTATTGTTGGAAAAGCTTTATCGCAAGTAAAGTAAATAACGGCTTTTTAATGTGTTAAGAGAAGGGATATGTAAAGTGCAACGCACAAGTTAACCTTTTGCTGCGCGATTTTTTCTACTGTTGCGAAATTATAAATAAATAAATAAATAAAATAAATAAATATTGATCTACGAATACAAAAAATAAAATAAAATAAAATAAAATAAATAAATAAATAAAATAAAATAAATTTCAAATTTCTATCTAAAATATATAATTTACAGTGTGCACCATATGCACACAATTTGATTTTTAAAATATTGGTGCTGCTATATTTTGCAAGAAAGCGATATTTTGTTAATGTGAAATGCACCTTCTTTAACCCTTTCCGGCACGGGTAAAATCTGCAGTAAAATGAGAAATTATCGACTGACACCGGAATCCACGAACTAATTTTTTAAATATTTTGAATTCCTTAATTAAACCTTCTGTTGTAAAAACAAAATTTTAGTAAAATATTATTGGTGCCATTTGCAACTTTGGAATTAAAATTAGGTATCCCAGACCGGGCACAGTGTGCCGGAAAGGGTTAAGGATCGTGTCCGTGGCCGCTGAAAAGTTCGCCAGCTAACGCTGTTCCTGTGGGGATGTTGTTTTCTAATATCTGGTTAGCATTTTGGCATTAATAAATAATGTTTTTTGCATTGCATAGCTAAGGTGCATCTCTACATCACCCTTTTTTTTTATTTTTTCGATTTTGAATGTAGATATTTTTTATAAAATTGGTTTCACTTTCAAAAATAAAAGTGTCATTTAAAAAGTACCTGCAACCGAAATCGAAAACGTGAAAAAGAGGCGATGTCGCCATGCACCTCAGCTATCCCTTTCAAAAAAAATATCAAAATGCTAACCAGATATTAGAAAATAACCTTCCCTTAGGAATAGCTTTAGCTCGCCAGAGCTTCGCCGGTCGGGTACAGGAACCTTAATCCATTTATATTACTGGAAGTATTTTCTAGTAGGAAATACTGGTAGTCCCTCTTTCTTTAGACTGTGCTTTTCCCTGACAACTCGCCACCCTGAATGACCTTAGAATAACTAATTTTATCTAATTACTCTCGGTAACTTTTTTATATTAATATTTTTATGTATTTAGTAAAAATCATGAAAGTAAATACTACCTTAACCCTTTAACCCTTTAACGATCATAGCATTTTCATTGCTAAGATGTCGAAATAAATGACTGACACCGGTAATTAAGAACAAATATATTTCTAAATAAGAAAACGTGATTTTTCACATACAAAATAAAAGGGATATTTTTAGATAAAAATACCGGTGTCAGTGTTGCGTATCGGAATTAAAATTTCGTGGTTTCGTGGCGAAACCAATGAACGTTAAAGGGTTAACGATCAAAGCATTTTCATTGCTAAGATGTCGAAATAAATGAATGACACCGGTAACTAAGAACAAATATATTTCTAAATAAGAAAACGTGATTTTTCACATACATAATAAAAGGGATATTTTTCGATAAAAATACCGGTGTCAGTGTTGCATATCGGAATTAAAATTTTGTGGTTTCGTGGCGAAACCAATGAACGTTAAGGGGTTAGACGAAATTTCTTTTGTTTCCGAAGAACAAGTTCTATTTTTTCTTATGCCTAGTGCAATATCTGACATGGACAAAAAAAAAAAAAAAAAAAAAAAAAAAAAAAAAAAAAAAAAAGTTATTGCATTTTTTAGATTGTTCATAATTAGAGACAGAGACCAACCGCATTCATAAATTTCATGGCATGTACAAAGTTATCTAGTCTCCGGCATTTTGTACACCAATATTATTTTACTGAAAATGTTTTTATGTAAAATCGTCGAATAGTTTCAATTAAATAAAGCAACATTTTCAGTATTAAAATTCTGGTATCCAAAAAGCCGGAGACTTGGCAGTACTACATGTAATGAAATTTATACGTAGTCATCTTTTTAGATAGTCATGCAGTAAATGGTTAAATCTTTATACTACAGGGTGGCGAATGATCAGGGAAAACTGGGAAAAACACAGTCAAGAAAAAAGAAAGCTACCAGTATTTTCTGACAGAAAATAACTTCAAATAGTATAAAGAGATTATATAAACTGAATTTATCTTTATCAAAATACTGGTACTCATCGTCTTTCTATATTGAGATTGACTGTGTTTTTATCTCAGTGTTGCCAGATTGGGGATTTTGTCCCCAATTTGGGGAATTTTGAACCTCCAGGGGAATTTTTTGGGGACAAATCTTGGGGACATGATTGGGGACTATGAAGTTATTTGGGGAAAAACTTGGGGAATTGTTTTCAGAATTTTAGTTTTTACTTTCAGACATTTTTCAATACCGGATCTGTCTCGAATTCGATTTTGGTTTGGAGAACGAAAATAAAATACAGAAATAATTGATATAAATCATTATTCTCATGATCGTGTTCACCGTTTACATGTACTACAAATTCATCATGATCTGCATTGGGCTAGATTTTCCCGTTATCGGGGACGGAAAAACAAGCACAGAAATATATTTCATTTAATAGAAATACATTTCATTTCATTTATATCACAAAATATAGAAAGAATTTTATAACTTTTTATAATTTTATAACTTGTTGAGGTTGTTTCTAGCTTTGAATATACATGCAGAATTCTGTTGAGATTAAATGTTTAAATTTTCTCTTTTTTCATGAATGGGGAATTTATTCAAAAAAATGCTTGATTTGGGGAAAAAAATTGAGTTTAAGTTTGTTGAAAAAAAATTATAACGGAAAATTGAAAACTGAGAACTGGTCTTTTTCAGTCGAAATTGCGTTGGGGACTTTTTCTGAAAAAAGCCCTGATTTGGGGAAAATTTCAGAAATTTTGGGAAAATTGGCTTTCCACACTCTGGCAACACTGTTTTATCTAAGCACTCGCCACCCTGTATTAAGCTCAATATAGACCAAAACGGATCAATACTACCGATATATACACGCTAATATTACGGGTTGGAATATTCCCAGTGGACTATTTTTCCATTCGTAACACATTTTGAAAAATAATCACTGCAAATACATTTATATAAGGATATTTCTAAAAAAGATTCAAAAGAAATAAATGTACTTATTTTAATTATCGTGCCATTGAATGTAAAAATAACCACAAATCCTAATCAGTTATGAAAGAATTAATATTAAACCGTAAAAAATTTAAGTGTAAAACCGAGGAAAAAAATTGTAAATGTTAAAAAAGTAAAAAAAAAAAAACGTAAAAAAAAAATTTAAATACTTTTTTAATCGTTTTTACTTACTTTATTTTATAATATAAGCTAATCTGAAAAAATAGTATTTTTAATGAATAGATTTTATTTAGCAAATATAAAAAAAGATAGAAAGTAACATTGAACACATTATCGTTCTTTTACTATTTGATTAAAATTTCCTAAACTTTATAAAATTGTTCACTGTAAAAGATCACTTTAGAATTGTTTTTTTTAATATTGCAGCATTCTTAACACTGTATCGATCGTGTTAATTGAAGTCATTTGTTATGCATCATAATTCGCAACACATTATCTAAATTTTATTGAAATAATCTAATAATTATTAATTAAGTTCTGAAAATATTATAATATTATATTGTCATCAGTAACATATATTGTACAAATTACAAAACTCTAGTACAACAACAAGCCCTGTGAGAAGCAAATTACAAAACTCAATCTTTACAAACGTGGACGATGTTAAATAAAAGCGAGTCATAATTTGTTAAATTACCTTTTTAATAATCCAGTTTTACCGCTTTGTATTAAAAAAATATTTGTATTGCAAACAATCTATCATTTTTAATACTTAATCAAGTAAATGTTATAAAATGAAATCATTAAAATAACTGTATACAAATTACTAAAGCAAAACAAAAACATAATCAAATGCAAATAATATAACTACAGTAATTTCCTGAGTATAATCCGCGGATCAAACAATCATTTTTCGAACCAGAAATTTTATTAAATAAAATATAACTTTTTAGATCGCCGTAAATATTTGACTTCAATTACAAAATAAAATTTATGGGTCGATAAGAATTGTTTGATTCGCGGATTATACGCAGGAGATTACGGTAGTCAATAATATCATTAAATCAAACTTTCTAAAATATAGATTTTAGAATAGAAAATCATAAAAACTGCAAAGCAACGAAAATAAATAAAAAAAATAAGTATGTGAAATTTATATATATAATATTTTCTGTCATAAATGTCACAGACGAAAGAATTTTTCACACTTTTTGACAAATCCTTTTTGCCCTGCCTCCTCAGAGGTAATATTTTTCCTTTGAGATATTAAAAAAGTTAAATTTCTTAATAAAGCTTTTCCTAGGCGTATTAGAAAAAGTTACTTTTTAAATTTTATAAATTGCATTTTTTTAAGATCGCTCCTTTTATGTTTTATATTTAATTTTTTTTTGTCTTTTTATTATTAATAATTTTCCGGTAGAGATTTCCAAAATATTGACCGAATAGCTTTTCATTTGATTCAATTTTAGATCAACATGCCTACAAACATTGTATCATAGAATTTTGATTTAAATAAAGATTTTTATGCATCCACATATCGAAGGCAATATTAATGAAAAGGGTAATTTTTCATTTTCAAACACAATTAAGTTGTTTTTATTCGAATTGAAAATGGATGAAAAGATTTTTTTCTCAAATATCAACGGTCAATTTTTAAAACTGTTCTATTCTTTTATCCCATATAATTTCATTCTGTAGGATTATTTCAGAGAGCTATTCCAATGTTATTAGTTTTTTTATAGTTCATTTTCTTATTAATAAGCATGTGAAAAAAAATCGATGGTGAAAGCGATATCTAGACGATTATTTTATGTGCATTTCAAAGATAATATTAATTGCAAATTTTTCATTTTCAAATACGGTCTAGATTGTCAGACTAATACGCTTACAACTTTTTTAATATAAATAATATATTAAAAAAACCTATTTTTTAAGCTCCCATATAGTATTATTGTGAATCTTTTCTTATGATATGGCTCATTGTTTTTATCCTTAGTCTCTGTTAAACAAATAAACTTGAAAACACTGATGGAATAATTATCATCCAAATAAATGATTTATTCTAATATATTTTATATTACTTATAAAGAATTGAAATAAATATATTCATATCTGAATTCGCATTAGAGATTTACGGTAAAAAAAGAATAATTTTAATCTATGAAAATATAATCCTTTCGAGTACGGTGTACTATTAATAGTACATGTCTTTTAACGGAGTATTACTTTGTTTTAAGAAGTACTTTTGCTACCATTTACATGTAGTAATGTTATGTTTAGATACAGTTAGTATACGTCTATTCATTTAATATATGATTTCATTTATGTTTTGGAATTTACCGGGTGTCCCAAAAATGACTGATGGATTTTAAAATTCAATAACTTGCAAACGGTAACAGCTATTTAAAAAATTTTTGCAGGAGGGTTATGTATAATGTCAGGAGTTTTTTTACCGTAATTTTTTATTTTAGTTCGCATCTCAAACAATAGGTGGCGCTGACGGCGATTGAAGGTTAGGTGATCAGTGCTGAGTGAAGCTTCGACCTGGCCTTCAATCGCCGTCAGCGCCCCCTATTGTTTGAGATGCGAACTAAAATAAAAAATTACGGTTAAAAAAAAACTCCTGACATTATACATAACCCTCCTGCAAAAATTTTTTAAATAGCTGTCACCGTTTGCAAGTTATTAAATTTTAAAATCCATCAGTCATAAAGCGTTTTCCACGACTCAGATAAAATCTTTAATCGCTATTTACCTCGTACGGGCAACGTGTTTTTTTTTTTTTTTTTTTTTTTTTCCAATTATGATTTGCCCGTAGCACATATGGGCATTCATACTCCAATCATAATTTATTATTTTCACCAGTATAATCTTTTTGTAAATTTTGCATTATTAATTCGAGCATTATGCTGATTAAATTAGGCATAAATTTCTGTTTTGAAAATTCGGTGACAAAAAATTAAAAATTCTCTAAAAAACGTAAACATAAACAGACATTATTTGAAAGTTTTCTTCGAAAATATCGATCAGTTAAGGGGCTAAACAATCCTATATTCAGCAATCAATAAAAGGATAAGATTACTTAACTAATAGTCAAATGGTAAACGAAAAAGTACAAATGAAAAATTATTCGAATCTTTTAAAACTACAGGCTTAGCATATTCAAGGGCGCCGTTTGTAGTCTGTAAACGATTAATTTTGCTGTTCCAATTGTAATTTGTCCCAGTAAATTTTTAGTACAATTTCGATCTCATAATATACGAGAAAAAGAGCTCTTGATTATTTTCTAATAAATTTGTTCTTAAAATGCGGGATGAATAAATTATTTTGACATTTTTGGAGCAAAAATACCTTGCTTCTGAAAGGCTTAACAGATATAACTATTTCAAGAAATTTATCATGGCCAGTATCGAACACTCTGAATTACATTACAAAGTGCATAAATCTCGAGAGTTCCATCTCACATACGTAAAAATTATAAAAACCACCATTTAACACATTCATTCCCCATAAATGCCAAGAAAAGTCCATTTTTCATGTATTTTTAAAAAAATTTTTTTTTTTTTTTTTTTTTTTTTTTTTTAACTTTCAGTCCATAGAGATCATACGTTTTCTAAGAATTATTAAAAGAGTTGAGGCTCTTAATAAAGCGTTTTCCACAACTCAGGTGAAATCCTTTTTCGCTATTTATTTTCACCCTGTAAGTTGATCAAGTTTCATTTTATTTTTAGTTATTTCCCTTCATTTTCCCCTTTGGTTTCATTGTAGATATTTCACAGAATGAATAGGCAGCCAGTTTTTATTTTCCTTTGTTAGTCCAGAAGATATATATACAGGGTGGTTCTAAATTCCTGTTAAAAATTTTAAGAGTTTGTACAGGATACTGTGACAATCATTTATCGTATAGGAATGTATGGGTGCAAGTGACGCGTTGCAAACACCAGGGGGCCAGTCTTGTTCATTTTTTTTTCACAAATTTCTCATTCATACCAAAAAGTTACTATGCTATTCTTTTCTTTATTTAAGACAGACATGTCATGATTACAGTGTTGCCAGATGGGCTACTTTTTTTCTATTCTGATTCTTGATTGGCACCACTTTTTACAAATGATAAAATGTGCCTTATTCACTGACATGATAATTAAGGCGAAAACAAAAGGTAATTTAATGTTTCGAAAAAGTGGTGCCAGTCAACAAATCCCAATTTTAGAAAGAGTAGCCCGGTGGCAACAGTGCATGATTACTTAATGAAAATATTCTTGTTTAAAAATTTCGGGTATGAACTCGAATTTTTGAAATAAAAGAAACGCTCAAATGGCAAATTTTCCTTACACAAGACGCCAAGCAATCAAATTTTTATTATTCTTTAACTGGCATTCTATCGTGATTCCACTGAAATTTTTTTATAAACATATTTATTCACACGAGGAAAACATTCTGTATTTAATTTTTTCAGATTTGTTTTTCAGTATGTTCCTATGGAAGACCAATAAAAATGTCTCCAATGAAATTCTCTAACTAAAAGTCCCTAGTGATAAATAAATTTAAATTTAAATCTAAAATCTACAAAAAAGGTTATTTAATAAAAAAAAATGGTTTTAAAGAGAATAACTATACAATACAGTTTATCATACAGTGTATTGAACACTTTGAAATGAATTACAAATCACATAAATCTCAAGGGTTTTATCACAATTACATAAGAAATACAAAAACCCACACATAACACATTTTTTTCATCATAAAACTCAAGAAAAGACTATTTTTCATGTATTATCTAAAACTTCTTTCTTTGCTTTACGTCAGTAGAGAGGATACGTTTCCATAGCAATATTAAAAGATCTAAGGTTCTCACTGAAACTTCTACGAACGAGAAGAATCCTTTTGTAAAATCTATTTATTTTTGCTTTATAAGCCAGCTAGGTTGATTTTGTTTTAGTAGTTTATTTTTTTCAACCCAGTTTTAATGTAGACATTTTACTTAGTAAATAGACACTTTTCTTTTTTTTTTTTTTTTAAATCTTTTGTTCGTTCAATATATACACTGCTCGACATTGAAAATGCAACACCAAGAAGGAGTGGTCAGAAAGTGATGAAATTTGGGGAAAAGACAGAGACAGCAAGGAGCATTAAGTGATCTTTATTTCAAAATGATAGTCAGAATACAGAACGAGAACGGCGTCGGCTCAGTAGGATGTAGGACCACCGCGAACTGCGATGAACAAAGAAACACGTCTAGGCATCGAGTCAATAAGAGCGTGGATGGTGTCCTGAGGGATCGCTTTCCATTCCCTTTCAACCATTTGCCACAGTTCATCTTCTGAACGAGGCAGGGGCAGAGTCCGCAAAACGGCGTCCAATCACATCCCACACATGTTCGAGTGGTGACAGATCAGGAGACTACGGTGGGCAGGGAAGCATCTGTATACCTTGCAGAGCATGTTGGCACATGCGAGCACTGTATGGTTGGGCGTTATCCTGCTGAAAAATTGCATTAGGCTGCCCCTGAAGGTAGGGGATTGCCACTGGCCGCAGTACATTATCCAAGAATCGTTGGGCCGTCATAGTGCACTAAATACGAACTAGAGGTGACATGCAGTTATACGCAATAGCGCCCCAAACCATTGCGCCACGTTGTCGCGCGGTGGGGCGTTCCACAGTTATTGTCGGATTTGATCTGTCTCCACGTAGATGCCACACACGTATGCGGCGACTGTCACTGGATAAACAGAAGCGTGACTCATCTGAGAACGCAACGTTTCGAAATTCTGCCATCCAAGTCGCTCTAGTCCGGCAACATTCCAAACGTTGGCGTGTATGCTGTCGAGTCAATGGCAGTCTTCTTAACGGACGCCATGAGTGCAGGCCATGTTCAACCAATCGACGGAAAATGGTTCTAGTCAACACGGAAACATCCAGGGTATCTTGTACATGCTGCAGAATCGAGGTACAAGTGACTTGCGGGCCCGCCACAGCTTGTCGGTGGATGCGTCGATCCACGCGTGCTGACGTCACTCTGGCTGCACCTGCACCCCTCAATCTTGCCACATTTCCTTGTTCCAACCATGTTCGCCATAGCTGATGCACCGTGCTCGTATCCATGTGGGTATCAGCTGCGATTTGACCTACAGACCAACCCCCCCTTCTCAGTCCCATCACCATACCTCTCGTAAAATCGTCTATCTGCTGGAAGTGCCTTCGTTGACGGCGGCCTGGCATTTTCTTCTATACACGTATCCTCCGAGACAAAAACAAAATTTCTTCGATAATTCGTCTGGCAGAAATAGCGACACGAATATTGCCCATTCTACAAGTTTCTTCCCTTATATCTTACATCACGTGCGTCGGAGACCTACGCATTTCACATCATTTGCATAACTCAGTGACATGCGCCTACTCTGAAATTTGCATAAATTTCTGACCACTCCTTCTTGGTGTTGCATTTTCAATGTCGAGCAGTGTATATATATATATTATATGAAATTGAATTGGTCAGATGATTGTTTTATGCGAATACCGACGAATTTGAAGATTAAAACAGGAAAACTTTCATTTTTGGAATATCGTCTACAATTTCTTTATTAGACTGAAATAATAATGGACATATTTTCGTATGAATCCAGAAATGTAACAGAATAAGAAATATAGAAACACTTTAACGATTTTTAATTAATCAACTATATCAAGAAGTTGTCATGTGAATTAAGAAATATTTATAAATAGAAATTATTTTTTAAATGTGTCTCATTTCTAAATACCTTCATATTTCGGAAAACGATGAAAATAAGATTATCTAACAAAAAAAATATACTAAAATATAAACTTGATTATGAATCGAAAATCTACCAAAGCACAATGATGTAAAAAATACAAAACCCCACATGTAACACATCTCCTTCATCATAAAATCTAAGAAATAAGGCTATTTTTCACGCATTTTCAAAATTTTCTCCCTTTGCTTTACGTCAGTAGAAATGATATGTTTCTATAGCGATATTAAAAGATCTAACGTTCTCACTGAAACTTCTACGAACGAGAAAAAATCCTTTTGTAGAAACCTATTTATTTTTGCTTTACAAGCGAGCTAGTTTTATTTCATTTTTAGTTTTTTATTCTTTTTTCAATTCAGTTTTAATGTAGACATTTTACTTAGTAAATAAACAGTTTCTTTTTTTTTTTTTTTTAAATCTTTTGTTCGTTCAATGTATATATATTATGTGAAACTGAATTGGTCAGGGCTATTTCCATGAGTACTTGTAGTGTAAGTCACAGGCTACGACTTTTGGCTACCAGTATTATAGAACAAAAAAATGTGATTAATTTTATTGGCACATTCTCATTATTTGAATAAGGCCGAGCAGACTTTTCGAAAATAACGGTGGCTAACAAGCATAGCAATTAATAAGTTATGTGACTTACACTACAGAACCCTGGAATTAGCCTCAGATGATTCTTTTGTGCGAATACCGACGAATTTGAAGATTAAAGCAGGAAAATTTTCATTTTTGGAATATCGATCATAATTTCTATATTAGACGGAAATAATGGTGGGTATTTTTTCGCATGAATCCAGAAATGTAAGAGATTAAAATATATAAAAACACTTTAAAGATTTTTAATTAATCAACAGTATCAAGAAATTGTCATGCGAATTAAAAAATATTTATAAATAGAAATTACTTTTTTAAGTGAGTCGCGTCTCTAAATACCTTCATATTTCGAAAAACGATAAAAAAAAGATTATTTAAGAAAAAATCTAATAAAAATAACTTAATTATAAATAGAAAATATACTAAAAAAAGTTTATATAATTTTTTAAAAACAATAACTGTATAAAATAGACTGTATTAAACTCTCTGAATAGCATTACAAATCTCATAAATCTCAAATGACATAAGAAATAGAAAACCCCACATATGACAATTCTCCATAGTAAAATACAAGAAAATACAAGTTTTCACATATTTTCAAAAACTTCTTTCTTTGCTTTACGTGATATATTTCCATAGCGATATTAAAAGATCTAAAGTTTTCACTGAAACTTTTTCTACGAACAATAAAAAAATTCTTTTGTAAAATCTATTTATTTTTGATTTACAAGCGAGGTAGTTTTATTTCATTTTTAGCCTTTTTTTAAATTAGACATTGTAGGCAACTATTAACTAAATTAGACACTAAGTAAATTGTAGACATTTTACTTAGTGAATAGACGGGTTTTATTTTTTTTAACCTTTGTTTATTCAATCGCGAAATATCTGTAAAATGAGAAACTGAATTGTTCAAATGGCCGTTTTGTACGTGTACACAAAAACTTGAAGATTAAATCAACGAATATTTCATTTTTGGTATATCATCTACGATTTTTGCATAAGACTGAAATTATGATGGATATTTTTTTTTAGTATGAATAGAAGCTGAAATATTCTTGAGAGAACCAGATAAACGGTAGTAGCAAACCTGTGTATGAACAAAGTATTTGCAATTATTTGCAAAAATTGCAGTATTCTAATAATAATTTTTATTAAATGAAATACTGATCCTCGAAAAATTTTGTAACAGGTGTGGAACCATCAAATGCGTACATTTAAAAGTTACGTTTAACCATTTGAGGGGCAACAGTCTCTGTAATGCTGAATTCATAACCTAATATTTGGAAAAGAAAAAAAGCTATTTAAAAATAAGTACGTGCAGTTTGAACAGAAGTTTCCATCTAAAGTTACAAATCTAATTTTTTTAAGTTTCTGGTGTAAATCATGATTAAAATCAGGTGTGATATAATATATCCTATTACCCTTAACTCCTTCACGTAGGGAGCCTTTTGCGAAATTTTAAGTGCTTTGACCACCGTATTTAAAAAACAGGAATTTGTGCCCTTTTAAATCAAGAAAATGCTCTGATTAAATAAGGAAAATTTTATAGTAAATTTTTACTGTTGGGAATAAACAAGAATAATTCTTAACCCTTTTCGACACACAGTGCCCAGTCTGGGATGTCTAATTTTAATTCCAAACTTGCAAACGGCACCAATAATATTTTAGTAAAATTTTGCTTTTATGATAAAAGCTTAAATTGAGGATTTCATAATATTTAAAAAATTCGTTTGTGAATTCCGGTATCAGTCGATAACTTCGCATTTTACCCGGGCCGGAAAGGGTTAAGCCTGTTTGTCGCACGTATACGTGTCGCTCGTCTCAAAATGGTTAAGGGGTTCCTGAAATTCATCAATACATTCAAGTGCGTCAAATAAATAAATAAAAAATAAATAAAAAGAGGAGAGATAATTTTTTTAATGTTTTGTAAGACACAGAAACTTTACAGATCCAGAAATATTGAAGCATTTTGAAGATTTTTAATAAAATCAATGGTATTAAGGATTTGTCATGTGATTTAAAAAATATTTATAAATAGAAGCTATTTTATAAATGAGTCGCGTTTCTAAATACTTTTATATTTAGAAGAACGATAATAAGATTATTTAGCAAAAAATCTAATAAAAAATAAATTTTATTGTAAATCGAAAATCTAATAAAGCAAAGTTATTTAGTCTTCAAACACACGAGGTGGAACTCGTCGAAATTCGACGAAAGAAAACGTTTAAGAAGGAACTGTTTCATTGATTTGTAATAAATCTACAAAATTAGTTGCAGTAAAAAATGCATCTTATATTTCTCAGTCTAACTCTCAAGCAAATATTATTTAAAGCTAAAATTAAGAAAAGAAATTACTATTTCTATAAAACTCCGTTGTCCAAATTATTAAAATTAAATTTTAATTGCATGAAAAAATATAACAATAAAGCAAAATATAATATAGATCAGTAAATAAGATGAAGTTACCTATTAAATGTGTAGGAAAAAAAATATTTCAAATTGACACGATCCTAGAATTTCACGTGAAATCTAAACCCGTCATAATTTTCATCTTCTCAAAATTTACATGTACACATTTCAATTTTTATCAGTTTTAAGAGAAAACGGTGCATTTCTGTTGCTACAATTACGAAATTCGTTCTAAAAACTATAAAAAAAGTAATATGTCAAGAATAAATTGAGATACAGCTTTCAAACAAATTTTATTTACCTCTTTAACGTTCATTGGTTTCGTCACGAAACCACAAAATTTTAATTCCGATACGCAACACTGACACCGGTATTTTTTATCTAAAAATATCCCTTTTATTTTATATGTGAAAAATCACGTTTTCTTATTTAGAAATATATTTGTTCTTAATTACCGGTGTCATTCATTTATTTCGACATCTTAGCAATGAAAATGCTATGATCGTTAAAGGGTTAAACGTATATATTTTTCTCTATACGACGGTATATAAATTGAAAATGTGCGATGTTTAAAAGTATAAAATTTGCTGTACAGAAAATTGTAAAACCAAAATTACAGGCGTAAATCTTACCATTCGTAAAATGACGTATGCGTTACATGCAGATACGTTTGGCCTTTATAATAAGATATCACGGTCTTAAAAAAAATAACTATATAAAACAGCTTATCACAGATTGTATTGAACTCTCTGGATTGCATTAAAAATCGAATAAATCGTAAGATTTTCATCATAATTACGTAAGAAATATAAAACCCCACATATGACAAATCTCTTTCATCCTAAAACCCAAGAAAAGACTATTTTTCACGTATTTTCAAAAAACTTCTTTCTTTGCCTTACGTCAGTAAAGAGGATACGTTTCCATAGCGATATTAAAAGATCTATGGTTCTTCACTGAAAGTTCCACGAATAAGAAAAAATCCTTTTACGAAACCTTTTTTTTTTTTTTTTTTTTTTTTGCTTTACAAGCGAGCTAGTTTTATTTCGTTTTTATTGATTTATTTTTTATTTTTTCAATTTAGTTTTAATGTTTTAGTTTTAGTTTTAAATTTTACTTAGTGAATAGACGGGGGTTTTTTCTTTCTTTTTTTCTTTTCTTTTCTTTTCTTTCTTTCTTTCTTTTTTTTTTTTTTGTTAATCCTTTGTTTGTTCAACAAGTATTTTTTAAATGCGAAGTTGAATTCTTCAGATGACCGTTTTGTCCAAATACCGAAGAATTTGATGATTTAGCGCTCCCTCCGTACGGGCAACGTGTTTTTGCAAATCATTATTTGCCCGTACCACGTACGTGCATCCGTATTCCAATCATAATTTATTAGTAAATTTTTATTGTAATTTTATATTATTCAATTGGAGCAAAAATTTTCCGATTCAATAAAGAAAAAATCTCTGTTTTCAAAAACCGGTGATAAAAGATAAAAAATTCTCTAAAAGATGCGAAAAAAATAAGAATTATTTGAAGGATTTTTGAAAAAAAATATTGATCAGTTAATTGGTTAACGCAAGAAATTTTTCATTTTTGGAGTATTATGTGCACTGTATTTATTACCGTTATGTCATATAAAAATAATGGTACAAGATTTTTTTTCATATGAATAGAAGTTGGTATGTTCCCGATAGAACTACATGAACTGTAATAGTGTAAGCTGTGCATGGATAAAGTCCTGTCTTACTTTCATAGTTTAATTCCTTAACTCTTTAACGAGCAAATCATTTTCATTGCTAAGTTGTCGAAATAAATGAATGACACCGGTAATTAAGAACAAATATATTTCTAAATATGAAAACGTGATTTTTCCCATACATAATAAAAGGGATATTTTTAGATAAAAATACTGGTGTCAGTGTTGCATATCGGAATTAAAATTTTGTGGTTTCGTGGCGAAACCAATGAACGTTAAAGGGTTAACTGATTTTCTTGCACGTCTTAGGAGCAAGAATAATTTCCTTGATCTGTCACTTTAGCATTTTGACACCACTAAATTTTTAAAACACAATTTTGTACTATTTAATGGAAAAATGATTAGACTTAATAATACGAATATTTTATTTTAGAAAAAGTGGTGTTTATCCCATATTTTTAATTTATTGTACTTACAAAAGGGTATAAGTTAAATGGGGAACTATATTCTTAGAACCCATACGTTTTTGTTTAATATTTCGTTTCACACAATTGAAGACTAATTCATTTATGGAAATTTTGTTGAACTAAATTTCCTTGCTTATAGCAAACATTATTTAACCCTTAATTAGTATTGGTTATCTCACTCACAATTTATTCAGTTTTTATTTTTTCAGTTTTATTATTATTTTATTTACTCAGTTTTCATAGTTTAACTTGTAATTTTCTGTATAACTAAAGGTACTGGTGAAATTTTGTTTCGTTTGGATCTCTGGTTTTATCAATTGATAATGTATAATAGGTAATTTTTAATCATAATAACTCTGTACATAAAGTTTAATAAAGAAACACAATCCTATGAATTAAATTGAATCACAATTTTCAACTGAATTTTTTTATTCATGCCTAGATCAAGCGATCTCATAGAATGCTTATAGTACTCACAGCTGCAACAGTTTTTGTTTCAGCAGATAAGGGTTAACTAAATAACGAAGATTAAGGAGATGTGCAATACTCTTTATTAAATTTAATATTGACCCTCAGAATTTTTTTTCAATAGATACTACATAAAAGGCGTAGCATTTTACATCTTTCAATAAATGCAAGTGCGTAAAAATCAAGGTTCGCACACTCCTTGGAATTCCCAAGGACTCTGGCATCACTATTAGAAATAAGAAAATTTACATTTAACCCTTTAACGATCAAAGCATTTTCACTGCTAAGATGTCGAAATAAATGAATGACACCGGTAATTAAGAACAAATATATTTCTAAATAAGAAACCGTGATTTTTCACATACAAAATAAAAGGGATATTTTTAGATAAAAATATCGGTGTCAGTGTTGCATATCGAATTAAAATTTTGTGGTTTCGTGGCGAAAACAATGAACGTTAAAGGGTTAATTTTTAAACCACAACTTTCGTAATCCCCACCTTCATTCACAGATTTTACAATATTTTTCTGCAGTGAAACACTCCGAAAATATTCTTAAAATTTAGTGGTAGAACTGTGCAAACCGTGGTAAAAAAAGGAAGTATTACTTTTTGAATGTTTAACCCTTTAACGTTCATTGGTTTCTCTACGAAACCACAAAATTTCATTTCCAGTATGCAACAACGGCACCGGAATTTTAATAAATAAAAATTCATTTTATTATACATGTGAAAAATCACTTTTTCTCATTTACAAAAATATTTGTACGCAATTACCGGTGTCAATCATTTATTTCAATATCTTAGCAATTAAAATGCTCTGAACGTTAAAGGGTTAATGAGGCATTAAAATTTAACAGATCAAGAAGCATAAAAAATGAATAATTTAAAGATTTTTAATTATTCAACTGTACCACAAAATTGTCATATGTTTTAAGAAGTATCTTAATAATCTTCTAAATGGATAATGTTTCCCTCATATTTAGGGAAACTATAAAAATAAGATTTTATAAATGAAATAACTATTCAAACAAAGTTTTAATCCTTTGCACTAGTATGTCTAGTCTAACTACACCCCATCTTTCTTTGTAAAATTTAGTTTTGAGCTTTAGTAGTAAAGTAAAATAAAATTTGCTTTTTTTTAATTAGAGCATTTTTGAAATTGTATGCATGAAGGAATCTACTTTTTAAAAAGTGGTGTAAACCGAATAAAATCTATATAATAAAAGCCTAAGTCATGTGACTATCATCAATAGTTCCGGGCTGCATTTTCAGAAAGAATCGCGTTTTGAGCACCAGCCTTGGCGAGTTGGCGAAAGCGAGAACGTTCAGCTAGCTGCATCGCCAAACACAAAATAAACTAAGTTCAAATGTCTCATAAAACATATGATTAATAGGATTATATTTATTTAGGGATGAGAATTTTCCGCGTTTTTCCCACCAGTATAATTTTAGAGAAAATGTTATTTTAGTCAAACGAAAAATACTGCGATTTAACAGAACAATGTTTTCTCTAATATTATACTGGTATGTAAAAACGCGAAACACTATAACACCCTAATTTATTACAAGAGAATCTTTACTACTGTTTTTAATTAATTTCAAACATCTTCGAACATAGCGAATTAAGGAAATAATATTTTTTAATTGAGAAAAAAAAATTCTATGTTTAGATGTTCTGTGAAATTTAAAGCATTTTAATCTAAAAAAGCTCTTTATTTTAAACTATGTTTCAATAGTAAACAACGGTGAGTAACATTTCCTCATATTATAGTTGTTCCGCTTCTGTATTGTGTTCTTGTAACATCGCCTTGGCGACAAACACAGCCCACGCCAATTATACGCCAATCGGCAATTTACTGTAACCCTGCTCACGTGTTGTGTGACGCAGTGGATTGAGAGAAACAGTCTCTTAGCAACAAGCTCTAATGCTGCATCAAGCAGCGACTCTTAGAAAAATAGACATTCCATTAAATTTACAGTCTACTTGCTTTTTCTTTTTAGTTTTTCTTTTTAATTTAGTACACCTCCGTACATTTGGTCCTAGCGACCCGGAGGTATGAACGAATCAGTGTCTTTTCTATTGAATTAAATATTGAATTTATCGAATTTCGTCAACAAGATGAATAATGTCGGAAACTGAGATAAAAGCATTGAACAGAAGGCGAGGGAATATCAAGGCCCAAGTCACCAGGATATTTAACGCAACGGATGGAAAAACATTTAATTTATCCGAATGGAAAGCCCACCTGGATTTACTGTCGAAAACTGAAGAAAAGTTTGAAGCTCTTAAACTGGAATATTATAGAATAATAGAGGAAGAAAAGTTGGAAGAAACTGAAAAAATACTGAGTCAACTGGACGAGGATATTCTAAAACTAGAGGTAAGCTTAAAATCCTCTATTAATGCTTATTATGAAAATACTGATTCTAATAAAAAATCTATTGAACAGGACCAAGCTAAAACGTCTAGCATTAAGCTACCTAGGGTCATATTGCCGGGTTTTAGTGGCAGAATTGAAGAATGGTCCGTATTTAAAAGTACATTTAACGAGCTTATTAATGATAATTCAAATTTAAAAGATAATGAAAAATTATTTTATTTGCGTTCTGCTTTGACTGGTGAAGCGAGGAGTTTGCTTACACCAGATGAAAATTATGTTTCACTTTTCAATGCGTTAGAACAAAGATACGAGAATAAAAGAGTTATGGTAGATTGTCATATAAAGAATATTTTAAATCTTTGTGTAATTAAACAGGAATCCGCTAAGGATCTCCGCATTTTATTGGATAACGTGAAGAAAAATTTAAGGGCTTTAAAGATCTTAAAGTATGATAGAGATAATTTCTCGAACGCAATTTTGCTGAATATTATTCTAAATAAACTAGATAACGAAACTCGTAAACAATATGAACTAACATTAAAGGATAATGAAGTGCCTAATTTTGATGAATTTTTAGAATTTCTTGAGCGAAGATGTCAAATCTTAAATAGTATAAGTTCTAATGTATCCTCTAAATATACTGCAAAATCCTTATTCATAAAAACAAACAAACCTCAAAGTAAATGTTGCGTAATTTGTAAAACCGAAAACCACCCCTTATATCATTGTGTTAAATATAAAAATATGAAGTTAAGTGAGCGAATTAACCTTGTTAAGAAAAATAAACTTTGCTTCAATTGTTTAAGTTCAGCCCACCTCATTAATTATTGTAATTCAAAAAGCACTTGTCATGTTTGCAAGAGCGCAAGCCATCATTCATCATTACATAATTATACAACACCAGTAAACAATCCTATAAACAATCTCCCAATACATGAAACAATAAATAGCAATTTTGTTTCGGAAGATTTATCACAAAACGAAACTACTGCTCATTCATTTTTTTCATATGAAAATGATAATAATAAATCTGTTTTAATTAGCACTGCAATAATTTATTTGACAGATGTAAATGGCATCAAAATTCCTTTCAGGGCAATATTAGATTCCGCATCTCAGAATTGTTTTTGTACATTTAAAACAGCACAAATATTAGGCTTGAAAAAGGAGAAAATAAATATTCCTGTAAGTGGAATAAATAAATTGCCTATTTACATTAAATCTAGAATCAAATCAAAGTTGTCAAATAAAATGAATAGTGCCAGTTATGATATTGAGTTATTAATCGTTCCAAACATTTGTGACTTCACGCCCTCGAAAAAGATAAACATATCAGATTTAAAAATTCCAGCAAATATTTGTTTAGCGGATAAAAAATTTAACATTCCAAGCAGTGTGGAGATAATTATCGGTGCTGAACTGTATTTTTCTCTTTTAAATGAAGAAAAAATAAAGTTAGGCAATAATTTATATTTGCAATCAAGTATTTTTGGATATTTAGTATCTGGTTGTATTTATGACAAAACAGTAAATAATAATAATACTAATTATTGTTTCTTAACAAAAAATCTTGATTTACTTAATGACACTTTGAAGTCTTTCTGGGAAATTGAAGAAGTACAAAATTTAAAACCCTGTAACAGTGAAGAATTAGAATATTGTAATGATCACTTCGATAAAACGCACTTCAGAAAACCGGATGGTAGGTTTGTGGTCACGATGCCGTTTAAACCACAGGTTTTAGAACCCGATTTGGGAAATTCCAAAAATCTTGCTTTGAAAAGATTAAACTCTCTGTGGCAACGTTTAGATCGAGATCCTGTTATGAAAAATTTATACACAGAATTTATTAAAGAATATAGAGATTTAAATCACATGCATGAAATAAAAGAAAACACGAACTTTAATGATGGCTATTACTTACCACATCACGGCGTTTTACGACCCTCTAGTAAAACCACAAAACTACGCGTCGTTTTTGACGCTAGTGCCAAGTCAACCAACGGAAAATCTTTGAACGATTTATTATGTAAGGGTGGAGTTCTGCAAGATGATCTTTTTTCGATATTAATTAGATTTAGAAAGCATATTTATGCTTTTACTGCGGATATTAAACAAATGTTTAGGATGATAGAAATAAATCCATCCCAGTACAAATATTTAAAAATTTTGTGGAAAGACAGTATGTCATCCCCGGTTAAGGTATTTCAGCTAACAACAGTTTCGTATGGAACATCTTGTGCTCCCTACTTAGCCACCAAAGTATTACAACAATTAGCTCTAGATGAGAAAAAGGAATTCCCGTTAGCATCGAAAATTGTTTTGAAGGACTTTTATATGGATGATTGCCTATCGGGCTCATCCAATTTAGAAGAATTCAGATTAATGAAATCGCAATTAACTGAACTCCTCCTAAAGGGAGGGATGGTTTTACACAAATGGTGTACCAATGAGGTCCAATCTACTGATAATCACATGTTTCCCCTGGACAGAAATTCTGAAGAAATAACTGTTAAAACATTAGGGATGTTGTGGAACAGTTTCAATGATACGTTTAGGTATAAAGTTAATATCAACACAAAGAGTGATTTCACAAAAAGAGATGTACTTTCGCAAATTGCCCGCATTTATGATCCTCTCGGTCTCTTAGGGCCAGTGATTGCTAAAGCAAAAATATTCATGCAGGAGCTATGGCTTCTTAAAATAGAGTGGAATGAGAAGCTGCCCTCTCATGTCGCCAAACTATGGAAAACCTTCCTCGAAAGTCTTAAAGAACTGGAATCCATTGAAGTACCAAGATGCTTCCTAGCTGTGAACCAATCAGTGGTGCTAAATGGTTTCGCAGATGCGTCTTCCAAGGCTTATGGCGCAGTGATATACATGCAAACATCTAATTCTAGTGAAACCATCAGTCACTTATTATGTAGTAAATCCCTCGTGTGTCCAACCAAAGTAATAACAGTGCCACGTCTAGAAATGTCAGCATGTCTTCTTCTGGCTAAACTCACTAACAAGGTCTTAAATTCATTAGACAAACAAGTAGCTTCAGTCAATTTGTTTTCTGATTCAACTATTGCTTTAGCTTGGATAGACACTGCTCCTCATCTCCTGAAAACGTTTGTGGGAAACCGCGTTGTGCAAATTAAGGAACAAACTAAGAACTTTCCATGGTTTCATATTCCGTCAGAACACAATCCAGCTGACTTGATATCAAGAGGTGCAAGTGTGGAAAACCTGTCTTCTAACCAGCTGTGGTGGCATGGCCCGCCTCTTTCAATTCTTGAAGAAACAATAGCAAAAACTGACTCTAATATAAGTGACATTAAAGATGAACATTATTCTAGTGAGCTTAAAGCTCCCAGCAACTTGACATTCGCTATTCATAATGACTCTAATTTCTGTGATAATTTAATTAATCTTAGCAATAATTTCCAAAAATTAATTAGAATTTTAGCTTATATTTCCAGATTCATACATAAATGTAAAAAAGCAACATCTGCAACCGGCCCTCTGTTGCTGGAGGAATTAAGAAAGGCAGAGGTTTATTTAATAAAAAATGAACAGGTAAAGTATTTCAAAAATGAAATTTCGGCCCTCCAAGCGGGATCTTCGGTTCATCGCGCAAGTAAGTTAAAATTCTTAAATCCCTTTTTAGATGGAGATAGCTTATTGAGGGTGGGAGGAAGACTAGCAAAATCAAATTTGAATTTTGATCATAAACACCCCATTATACTTCCGGCGAGCTGTCGCTTGACGAAACTAATTTTTCAATATTATCATAAACGAGATTTTCATGTAGGACCCCAAGCTCTTTTGAACACAGTGCGTCAAAAATATTGGCCGCTTGGTGGCAGAAATATTGCGCGTAAAATTGTACATGAGTGTTTACAATGCTTTAAAATCAAACCTATAACGGCTAGTCAAATGATGGGGGATCTTCCTCCTGAAAGAATAGTGCCCAGTTTCCCATTTTCAAATGTGGGATTAGATTTAAGTGGGCCTTTTGAAATAAAATATAAAGGTCAAAGAAAGGGTACTTTTCAGAAAATCTATGTTGCCATATTTGTATGTATGGTCACTAAAGCTGTGCACTTGGATTTTGTCTCAGATTTGACATCCGAGGCTATAATAGCGACTCTAAAAAGATTCTTCGCTCGTCGTGGGAAAAGCTCTGTAATCTTTAGCGACAATGCTACAAATTTCGTTGGGGCTTCAGCAGAACTAAAACATTTACGTAGACTTGTTACGAGTGATGAAGTTTCGAACTTTTTAGCTTCTGAAGGTATTAACTGGAAGTTCTCCCCTCCTAGGGCGCCAAATTTTGGTGGCCTTTGGGAGGCAGGAGTCAAATCTTTCAAATACCACTTAAAAAGAGCTGTGGGTTCAGCTCATCTCACGATCGAGGAATTCCTGACAGTTATCACACAGATAGAGGCTATTTTAAATTCGCGACCACTTTGTCCTTTATCAACAGATCCTGACGATCTTCAGGTGTTGACTCCTGGTCACTTTCTCATAGGAAAGCCTCTTAATTTAATTCCAGAACCCAATTTAAGTGAGGTCAAAGATAATTTGCTAAATAAATGGCAAAGGACTCAAAAATTAACGCAGTTAATATGGAAACGTTGGCAGAATAATTATCTGAGCCAGTTACAAGAAAGAAACAAGTGGCTATTTAAAAAGCCTAATATTCCGCCAGGAATGCTAGTTTTGCTTAAGGACTCACAATTACCCATTTGCACTTGGTCACTAGGCCGCATTAATAAGGTTTTCCCAGGCGCGGACGGGATAGTCAGGGTAGTTGAAGTTCGTACCGCTAAGGGTAATTTAAACGACCTATTTCAAAAATAAGTATATTACCCATTGAGGACAACATCATAGATCCTAAACTTTAAATGTGCTTTATTATGTATTAATTTTTCATGTATTATTTGTGTTTATTTATTTTATTTATTTATTTTTGCTTATAATCTATATCATATTGTATTATTACTTGTATTGCATATGTATCTTGAAATATAAAAATATTTCAACGCCGGGCGGGATGTTCCGCTTCTGTATTGTGTTCTTGTAACATCGCCTTGGCGACAAACACAGCCCACGCCAATTATACGCCAATCGGCAATTTACTGTAACCCTGCTCACGTGTTGTGTGACGCAGTGGATTGAGAGAAACAGTCTCTTAGCAACAAGCTCTAATGCTGCATCAAGCAGCGACTCTTAGAAAAATAGACATTCCATTAAATTTACAGTCTACTTGCTTTTTCTTTTTAGTTTTTCTTTTTAATTTAGTACACCTCCGTACAATAGTCTTTGCTTGACAACATTTACGGAAAAACAAATGAACAATAAGCGCGATCTCTTTCCAGAAGGAAGGGTTGCTATTCGCTAGGCTTTTGACGTCACAAACAAGAAAGGGTGCGTAGCATTGACTTCATCTCCGTGCCAATCGTTGTTCTGGCGATAGAGTGCTCAAAACGTGATTCTTTCTGAAAATGCTTCCGGGCTGATCGCTTCACTTTTTATACGCCAGGCGGCCATTTTGGTACTTTAATGTTAGCCAGACGCAGATGATAAGTTGCCATATATTGTCCTGTATCCATCATTTCATCAATCTTATAATAGGCCAAGTTATGAGACTAATAAACAACTACGAGCTGATTTCATCGCTTTTCATATCCAAAATTTCCATTTTTATTAAAAAATCAAAATTATTTTTTAGAATAAAAGTACATAAAAGTTGCAGAGATTGCAATGAATTTTTCATACTTTTATGTTACCCGGGTACAAATCTGGTCACTATCATTTTTTTAACTCGCCAGTTAGCATTTTTTTTTAATAATTAATTTATGGTAAAATAAAGTTTAGAAGTTTACAGTGTTCTGAAGTTGAAATTAAATATCGCAGTTTGTGGCATTATTTAATCTAGATGTGAAAGCCGCGAAGTTTAAATATTTCAGTTTTTAGTGAAAGTTTTATATTTTTAGAAAAAATGAGTGAAAGGATTAACTTTTTAATGAAATAATACATATATATATTAAACAAGTTGGAAATTGCACATGAACGTAGCAAATGAGGTGCGTTCGTACGATAACGAAGTTTTAAAAGTATTCAGATCTTGTAGATATAGTAGAGCGTACTTCGAATACAGTATAGTAAAGCCACATAGTAGTCGAAATCTTTGTGTTTCTGTAAATATGCAGAAAGTAATTTTTATTACACTTCAGAAACGTATATCTTATTCATAAAATGTGAAATAGTTGAATATAATTAAAACACGCCCCAAACAATGTTTCCCCGTATAGCATTATGTAGTGGAATACTTTTGTGTGGCCCTGTAATTTAATAATAAAAATTCTTTGCATCACAGATTGCACAGAATGCATATTTTAGTATATATTTCATAGATTCATGCCAATTCTATTATGTTCGAATGAGTGTAACATCATAAAAATGCATTGAATTTTTTTCCCCATTGACTGTAATGTAACGGAATCCTTTTGATTGTCCCTGTAATTGATCTATGCATCTGATTTTCATAACATTTGAAATGACTCGACAAAATTACGCAATAATTATATGTTTTAAATTTCAAACGATTAAAATACATTTGAAACTATTTCCCCATTGACCGTAATGTAACGGAATCCTTTTGATTGTCCCTGTAATTGATCTATCCATCCGATTTTCATAAAATTTGAAATGATTCGACAAAATTATGTTATAATTATGTATTTTAAATTTCAAATTATTGGGTTGGGTAGTTTTTGCGTTGTTATATGCGGACGGACAGACAGACAGATAGACGGACAGACAGACAGACGGACTGAGCGACAACAATAGGTGCTACGTATTTACAAAATTACGAACGCACCTAAAAAGGAAAACAATATTTAGCAATTTACCACCTGCGCCTCGCTAACCTAAAAATAAAAGAGTTCTTGATTTCTCTATCAGTATCTTCTATTTGGCCAAAGATTAAGCAAGTAAATTGAATTATAAATAAAAATAACATAATACATTGTTTTGCACATTTTTAAGTGAGACCTAACTGATCACCAAGGGCGGCTAGTTTGTGTGAGAAACACCTAACTCCAAAGGGTTTTTTAAAAAAATCACAATCTGAAAAAGAAGATTTGTACTAAACAGCTGATATTGGACTGCATTGGACCCTCTGAATTGCATTACAAAATCAAATAAATCTCAAAAGTTCTATCATATCTATGTGGAAAAAAACAAAACAACAACAAAAAAAAAAAAAAAAAAAAAAAACGTATAAGACGTCTCCTTCCCCATATGAATGAAGACTATTTTTCACGTATTTTCAAAAGGTTTTTTCTTTGTGCGATGTCTATAGCAATAACGCGTTTCCTCAGCGGTCCTTAAAATATCCCCCTTTTCCCTTTAGTGGCATTATGGGCAATTTCACTTGATGAACAGAGTGGCAATTTTTTCCCTTTTTTAAATTCTTTCGTTCAATTTTTTATTTTTTATTTATTATTATTATTATTTTAAATGCAGAATTTTATTGTTCAAATGAACGTTTAGAACGCTTACAGGGAAAATAGTTGACATTTAAATCAAGAAAATTTTTAATTTGTAGTATAGTCTAGAATGTCTAGACAGAAATACAGAAAAAATATATATTTTTTTTTACCTTCCCCGTATCGATAGAAGCTGCTATGTTTCTGATAGAAATACAAAATCGATAATAGTGAATAATGTGTATGAATAAAGCCATCTTTTATTTTATTTTAATTTTTGTTTAATTGTTTTCATTATAACTTGATCTTGTTTAACTTTTAGCTTGTTTAATCATTTAACTGATAGACTGGGAAACAACAGCATAGACCAGGGGTGCAAAAATCTAGGCGCCAGCAGGCAGACTCTCACCACTAAAATTATTTCGTTAATTTTCGTATTATATTTCGTATAAAACTCTTGTAAGAATGCTATTAAATTTTAAGGGAAGAAAACTTTTAAATTTTAGCGGTGAGAGGCTGCTAGAAGGCGCCTAGATTTTTGCACCCCTGGCATAGACAAACACCTAAATGAGCTCACAGGTGAAAATTTAGTATCAGCTAAATCTGGATTCGTATATTAAAACGCAATCGGCCTACCAAGTCCTGTATTAATGGAAAACACCTAAAAACCCTATTTTGGTGGTTGAATCGTAGGTTTATCACTATGCTTTTCTGCTTCCAATCCCCCATATTTTCATACATTTGGGTGCAGGAGAGCACAATGGTAAACCTATGAGTCAATCGCTGAAATCGTGTTTTTAGGGTTTTCCCACCAAGATATGACTAGACAGACCGATTGCGAAATTTTAGAATGGAGGGCCAAAATCACAGTCCGGTGAAATCCAAACACCTCATTGGTCATTAAGTCGCGTCCTTTTCAGAGAACAATATCTTAACGGTAGGCGAAATGTCGCCTTACTCCTTTTATCGAAAAAAAAAAACGTAGCGTCATTTTTGATGTAAATCTTATCTGTTTTCACTTATAATCTATTTTTCAGTCTCATTTTATATAATGTCATCAAAATATCTTAATTGAGTTAATTTCGATGGTTTATCGCAAACAAGAACAGACAGTAACAATTGCTTCAAAATTACTTTACCCCTCACTCTTTTTCAAATGGAGAAACACGTGCGTGATTTTCACCTATACCACACGACCAATGAGGTCGCTGGACTACACCTGACTGTGGTTTTGGCCCTCCACTTTAAAATTTCGCAGACCGATTGCGTATTAATATGCAAATCGAGATTTAACTAATCCTAGATTTTCATCCATGAAATCGACGAGGTGATGGTCTGCGCTGTTGCCTGCCGGTTTTACTCTTTGAGCTCTGATGGTAGAATTTTCTACCACATAATTTAAATTCCGAAATGTCACATCTGCGTCAGAAAATTCGACCAAATTTATTTCAAAAACGTTTAACCCTTTCCGGCGCGAACAAATTCTGTTAGTAAAATGAGAAATTATCGACTGACACCGGAATTCGCAAACGACGTTTTAAGAAATCAAGAACTCCTTAATTTAAGCTTCTATTGTAAAAGCAAGATTTTATTAACACTAGAACCGCGGTTACGGGTCATTTTGACCCGTGGCAATTGAATAGGTGTCGATTCCGAACAGAAAACTGTATTTAAAAAGTTTTAAATATATTCTGCAAAAAAATAATATAAAGAAATAGCTTAAATAGTTTTAAATAAAAATTCTGATGCGAAATATTTTCATAAAACTTCATTAAAATTTCCCGCGGTTCTAGTGTTAACCCCTTGAGGGGCGGTGGTTTCATAGATATACCACTTAATTTTAATTCCCAAACGCCACATTGGCACCGGAATCTTGGTGAAAAAAAATTACGGTTTATTGAATGCGTGAAGTATAGCGTTTTCTTATTTACAAATAAAGTTGTTTTCAAATTCCGGTGTCAGTCATTAATTCCAATACTTAAGCAATGAATTTGCCCTGCCCCGCAAAGGGTTAAAATATTATTGGTGCCAATTGTAAGTTTGGAATTAAAATTAGGTGTGTCCTGACCTAACACACTGCGCCGGAAAGGGTTAATGCACTTTTTTTTCGTGTATATCGTTAACCAGTTCTTTTTTCTTTGCAAAATACTGGTGCCAATGAGACATTTGGAATTTTGAAGAAATTTACCCACCACAGCTCAAACTGTTAAAAGTGAAGAACTGTATGAAACAGTTTTGTCATGGACTGCAATTGCCATTCTGAATTGCATTACAAAATTACATAAATCTCACAAGTTCTATCACATCTGTGTAAAAAATTTCAAAAACTGCATATAATAAGACATCTCTTTTACCATAAATGTGAATAAAGACAATTTTTCACGTATTTTCAAAAGTTTCTTTCTTTATATGATGTCCATAGCGACAATGCGTTTCCTCAGCGGTACTAAAAATATCCCTCTTTTTCCCTTTAGTGGCATTGTAGACTTGATGAATAGACTGGCAATTTTTTCATTTTTATCAATCTTTTAAACGTTCATAAAAAAGAGGAATTTTATTGTTTAAATGAACGTTAAGAGCGCTCACAGAGGGATTATTTGACGATTAAAGCAAGAAAATTTTCATTTTAGAGTATAGTATGGAATGTCTAGACAGAAATACTGAAAAAAATATTTTTTTCCTCTCCATTATCGATAGAAGCTGCAATGGTTCTGATAGAAATAGATAATCGATAACAGTGAATGATGTGCATGAATAAAGCCGTTTTTTATTTTCATAGTTAAGCTGTTTTCATTATAACTTGATCTTGTTATCTTTTCGCTTATGTAACCACTTAACTCTTCATAGCACAGAGGACCCAATTCAGGCACACCTAATTTTAATTTCGAACTTGCAATCGGCACCAATAATATTTTAATAAAATTTTGTTGTCACAGTGAAAACTTAAATCGAGGGATTTTTTTTTTTTTTTTTTTTTTTTAATTAATAAAAAATTTGTTTGTAAATTCTGGTGTCAGTCAATAATTTCGTATTTTACGAACAAAATTACTTGTTCCGGAAAGAGTTAACTTATCAATATTGTTGAAAGAAAAAAAAAACTTTCAAATAATGCCTATTTTTGCATCTTTTACAGAATTTTTAATATTTTATCACGTTTTTGAAAAAACATAAATTTTTGCCTAGTTGAACCAGAAAAATGCTTGGATTAAATAGTGCAATAAAAAAATTACTGGTAAGAACAATAAATCATGATTTGCAAAAACACGTTGACCATATGACGTACGGGTAAATCAAAGAAGCGGTTAAGAGAAAAGACAAATGGGAAATCACGCACATTCACATTCTTTTACTCTTAGTATTTTATTCTCATTAATTATATGTAATTAAATTTTATCCAAATGTTAGATATGTAATTTAATTCATGTTTTTGATGTGCAAGAGCTTCACAGAAGTTAGCAGTAAAGTCAACTCTCTTTAATTCGAAATAGGATAATTCGAATCTTCGCTTAATTCGAACTAAACATGAAATCCCGAAATTTTCAATGGCAGAATAACATTAAAAATTTTCTTTAATTCGAAGTCATTTTCTTTTGACTTCGTTTAATTCGAACTAACGAGAATTCCGATTTTTCTTTTTTCTTTTCTTTCTTACGGATTTCAGATTATTTGAATAACTTTCTTTCTTTGATTTTTGTGAAAATTGTTCCGAACGAGTACACATATAATCCAATGCATTTGATATCCACTTTCTAAGTGTCCCTTCTGTACATCAGTGTCGCTTTAAATTTTTCTTCCATCGTGCTTCTTTCTAATCTTTTAATTAGTTTATGTATTTATACATTCTAATTTAATATTAAGTCATATTCTAATGATAACAGACGAAATAAATTTATAAAAAACAATATAACATTAATTCCTTTCTAATAGTACCATATTAAGCATGTTTTTATTTCATATTTTCCATAATTCGAACTTCGGATAATTCGAACATTTCTTGTGGTCCCGACGTGTTCGAATTAACGAGAGCCGAATTTTTTAGCTTTCTCAAAAAATTGTACTTTTCAGCTAAAAATCCCAATAACTCGTAAAGTAAATTGCATTTTTAACACAATCGAACTGATTGGTAAAGTTATCATACGAATTAAATATTTCCAACTGAGCGAAAAATTTGCCAGGCCGGCAATCGAACCCATATACTTGGCTTACAAGGCCAATGCTTTACCGATTAAGCTAACTGGGCGCAACAAACGACGAGCACTTTTCACTCAGATAACCTTGTAGGCCATAACATCTGGTCTGTCATTTAGACAGCTCAACAGAATAAACCGCTGGTAAAGGAAGTCTATAGAACGATGGGTACGTAGATAAATTAAACTCGTAAAGTATTCGAGCGATATTGCTAAAAAAAAATTAATCGAGGAGTAGAAATATAAGATCATACGTGGTAGACTGTTTAAAAAAAATAATTTCAGAATGCTTCGTGTTTCTGAAAAAGAAAATTTTTCAGAAGAATCTCGATAGTTTGGTTTAATTTATTTTTGTCGTCCGATTATCTACACTAGGGATATAGGACCAGGGGGGGGGTGCCCTTCGTGGGGGTCTTTCTAAGGGAACCTAACCCGTATTTACGCAAGGTTCGAAGAAAACCACGAAAACTCCGAACGGTTAGGCCGACGGCCGCGATTGGGTTCGAACCCAGCACTTGCCCTCTACCAGTTTGGAGGTCAAAACCTCTCGACCACTGGTGGGGCGAAAAATCTCGATTGCTCTAAAAATAAAAAGTTTTAATCACAGAAAAACCTATCCACCATAAGTCTTAATCATAATCAGTGAATAGGGATTCCGAATTTCTTCAAAATCGGTTAGAGTAGTTTCCCAGGAAACGGGTCTTAAAGCTTGCATATTTCCATTTAGGACTCTAACCAGTCTTGTTTTCCTTGAAGCTAATTACAAACTTATGAATCTATCAAACATTCATCGGTCGATGCACGTTTTTATTCATAGGGCCCATTTTGTGAAAGGTGAAAGTTGTGTTTGTGAAAAATAACATTTTGAATGCCACGCCAGTCACCGGTGACTAACACTGTACTGTCAATTTAGATTACATCGGTCACCGATAACTAACACTGTACTGTCCATTTAGGTTACGTCGGTCACCGGTGATTGGCAGTCTAAATTATGATATAAGCTAATATATATATATATATATATATATTGTTTTAAGTAATTACTGAAAATGTGTTTAAATTTTACTTCACTTTTATTTACTACAGGATATGTCCAGCAAATAACATCCTGATTTCAAAATTAAATTTCTCAAAAACAAAGATTGATCGAATTATGCTGTAAACGGTTTGTTTATCAGGTAAGCTGTAAAAACCTTATACAGAAGTTTCGAACGGTGAATATTTTGAAAAGATTGTGTTCTGATTGCAAAGAATGCTTTGATTTGACATTTTTCTTGTTTTAGATTGCTTGCTGAGAATGAGTTTTTTGGCTTAAGGTGCCATAGTTCAAGATTTTTGGAATTAAATTTTTAAAATTTTGAAATTCAAGACATTTAGTTCGAAATATCGTTAAACTATGGCACTATAAGCCGAAAAACTCATTCTCAGCAAGCAATCTAAAACAAGAAAAATGTCAAATCAAAGTATTCTTTGCAATCAGAACACAATCTTTTAAAAATATTCACCGTTCGAAACTTCTGTATAAGATTTTTACAGCTTACCTGATAAACAAACGGTTTATAGCATAATTCTATCAATCTTTGTTTTTGAGAAATTTAATTTTGAAATCAGGGTGTTATTTGCTGGACACCCTGTTTTAACCCCTTAACGTATTTGCCTGCACGCCGTTCGGGCAAGACGAATTTGCTTATTTCATCATTTAAAGCTTTTTCACACCACTATTATTTTTAAATGGAATGGAATGCTACTGAAAGGCGGAAATATTTAGAATAAATTTTACAAATATTTTATTTAAATAATAGTTGTGTGAGTCCGCTATTTTCAATTTATTGAACGGGAATGAATTAACCACTTAATAACGGGTTATTAACTGGTTAATTCTTTCTGGTTAATTACTGGTTAATTATAATGGGTTAATAAATGCAGGTGCGTCCAAAATATAATCACTCTCAGAAATGGATATCAGGATAATGGACTCAGATTTCAGGAAATTTTCTTCGTTTTTGACGAAACCGTTTCCTGGGAAATGCTCCGAGCGAATATTTCGTCAGAAAGACGAAATGAGTTTCTTTGCTTATTTGACGATAGTAATTTCTTAAAAAGTTTCGTCAAAACAGCGCTGGTGATGCCATCTATCGAAAAATTTAGAAGCATCCGTAATTTTTGACAGTGGGGAAAAAAAGCGTCATCGAGGGGATTCGAACTAACAACCTTCGGTATGACAGCTCGCTGTCTTATCCATTACGCCGTAGGGACCTTGAATAATTTTGTTTCGAAAGAGATATAATGGATTTGACTGCGTGTTTATATTTTTTAAAGTAGTTTGTAATTTTATCCATGTTGTTATATATCTTTTAAGTTTTAATAAATAAGGCTAATTTATTGTTATGGTTTTCTTCTGGTTAACGAATAATTATAATATGTCTTAATTAATATAATTTATTAGAGAAATTTTCTTTCCTCAATGAATGGTCAAAATATGGCCTGGTTAATTTATTGCTCTGAAATAACGAATTTTGATGTGCATATTGGGAAGTTTTTTATATGCTATAAGATAATTTATAAGATAAAGCTAAGATTTTAACACTACTCTTTATAAAAGGGTGAGGGATGAGTTATGTACGTTTTCATTTGATTTATTTCTTGGATGGATAGAAGAGATACTAGAATTTTGAAATGTAAGTGACCAAATTTTCTTTTAGAACGATTTTGCATAACACAACAAGTTAGTTCTTTCCGAATTAAACCATACTGAATATCAACAGCAACAATAAATAAACAAACATTTCTAAAAATGTTAACAGCTAAAAAATAACTCTTTCAGAAACAATAACTTTCCATATTTCAGTATTTTTTGAAAAGCGCTAAGAAGTACTGTTTTAAAATAAATTATTACAAGACTGACATAAACAACCAAATATCTACTTGCTAAAATCGCAAGAATAGCGGAAATAAGTAGTGCGTCCTTTGACAAACAACTTACCACAACTGTTTCTTTAAAGTGCATTGAATCTGGCCATGATTGACACAACAGTTTCGTCAAATATTTGAGGGTTTATGTTTCGTTAAAAGTCATGTGATTTTGATACAAAATTATCGTCAAAAACGACGAAATATAGCCCAAGGATTCCTGTATCGTTAAAATTGAGAGTTTTATTTCTGAGAGTGATTGGAGATTTTTTTAGGAGTCAAAGAATTCCATACTATTCGTATTTATAACGTTTTTAATAACTTTGATAAATGCAGACGATAGATACATAAAGTACTGCATTAAGAATTTTTAATGAATAAAATGTATCAAACGTACTCATATTATGCAAGTAATATTCTCATGTAATATCTATTTTTGAAATGAGTCTTTTTGCTACACAACTTAATATTTGGAAAACTAAAATAAATAGGATTATTTAACCAGGGCTCCCAAATGATCCGCGAAATGACAATCAGTATTTTTTAACATAAAATACAATGTTAGGTTTCTACTGCATTTTCGTTAAAATTAACTTTCGACGGTGGTTTCTTGGCAATTTTCAAGAAAAATCTTAAAAGAAAAATTTCTAAGATTTCTATTTGGTGTTTGGGCCCATTTAGGAGCCCTGTGTCACCCTTTCGGGTCAATTTTTTTTTTCAGTTTTTGGAAAAAATTACTTTCTTCTTAATAATGTTAACAATAATTATCTGTATAAATTAATTTGAATTTGAGGAATATTTCATTGTCTGAAAGACAAGGAATGTTAATGTTTTGCGTACTATCTAATTAATATTCATATGACAATAAGCTAAGGAAAAACTTTTACAGATGTTTTAAAAATATTGCGTTACAATAACATTTAACTTATATTACAATTTTATAATACTTTTTGTGCTTTATTACACATGATTTTTTTCAGGAAAGTAAATTTTGTTTAAAATTTAATGAATGAAATGTATGTTTAAAATAAAAAAATCGCGAACGACGCAAAGAGAATGAAGTAAATAATAATAATAATAATTATTATTATTATTACGAAATGGAACTTCGACGAACTTCGACGAAAGAAAATGTTTTAGAAGGAACTGTTTCATTGATTTATAATTGCGTACAAAATTAGCTAGGGTAAAAAGTGCATCTTATATTGGTCAGTTTAACTATAAAGGAAATATTATTTAAGCTAAAATTAACAAAATAGCATTTCTATAAAAGTCAGTTGTCAAAATTATTAAAATTAAACTTTAATCGCATATATCTAACTTAAACATGACAAAGATAAATTATTATAAGGAAGTTATCAATTGGGAATCTTATGCTTGGTAAAAATGAAAAAAAAAATCAAATTGACAAAATTATAAAATTTCTCGTGAAATCTAAACATGTCATCATTTTCATTTTCTCAAAATTTACATGCGAAATTTTAATTTTTTTTTTCAATTTTAAGAGAAAGTGGCGCATTTATGTTGCCACGATTACAAAATTCGCACAAAAACTATAAAAAATTAATATCTCAAAAATAAATTGAGATACAGTTTTCAAACAAACTGCATTTAAAAGTGCATTTTTTTCTCTAAACGCCGATGTAAAAATTGAGAATGTGCGATATTTAGATGTATAAAAATTGCAGTAGCAAAAAGTGCAAAACCGAATTGCAATGGAAAGTGTTGCCATTCGCGAAATGACGTATGCGTTACGCACAGATACGTTTGACCTTTATATTATGGATATGCCCAAACACAAATGAAGTCATATAGTAAATGCATAGCCATATATACTAACATTATTACATGTAAATAATAGCAAAACTATTTGTTAAAACAAAATAATATTCCATTAAAATAGATCCGAAAGGGTTAATTAAAAGTTGAACGAAAAATAAACTTAATTGCAAGCCGAAATACCAGTAAAGCAAAGTTATTCAGTCTTTAAAAATGAAAGTTTTAAAATGAAAAAACTATATCAAGCAATTTATCATAACATACAGTGAACACCCAGAATTACATTACAAATTACATAAATCCCAAGGGTTTTATCATAGCGACATTAAATAAAAGATAAAAACCTTCAACTAGCATGATACTTCTTACGTCATAAATTCCAAGAAAAGACTGTTTTTTCTGTATTTTGTCAAATTTATTTCTTTGAGTTGTGCCCTTAGGGATTTTATGTAGCGGTATTAAAACATATTAGGATCTCAAAATAAGTTTTTTTTTTCCACAGATAATGAAAAAAATCCTTCTTAAAAAATCCTTCTTTAAAAAATTGCTATTTACTTTTGCTCCATAAGCCGAATAAGCTCCTCCCACCCCGCTTCTGTTTCCTTGTAGACATTTCACTTGATCAATAGACAAAGTTTTTTCTTTTTTTTAATCCTTTCTTCGTTTAATAAATATTTTTCAAAAATGGGAAATTTTACTGTCGTGATAAACATTTAGTGCAGGACTTGCTTATAAAAGCAGACATTTTTCATTTTGAACATCATCTAAAATGTCTTTATTACACATAAATTATGACGAAAGAAGTTTTTATATCGGTTGCAACTTGTACGCTCCTGTGTCACTAAATAAAATAATGACCCACCGAGAATTTTTTTAATAAATGCTGATATATTACGAGTGAAGATTTTTAAAATTTTTATTGGGCGTTCAAGCCTATATCGCGAACCCTTCGGACAGAGCCTTTTAGGAAATTATTAAAGTTTTGTCATCGATTTTTAAATACAGAAACTTGTACCGTATTAAGACAAGAAAATGATCTGATTACATAACAGAAATTTTACAGTAAAAGTTTATTGATGGGGAAAAATTAAGATTCTTAATTCCTGGAACAATAATATCTCTGTAATATTGAATTCTCACCGGAAAAAATCGAAAAATTTTATTTTAAAATTGGAAATGTAATCTTTCAACAATGAACAATTTAGTTAGTTTCACGGACTTCCTAGTTGCTGTGCAACTTAACATCCAGGATATCAAGATACAGTGATTTTCAATGCAATGGGAGCCATATAGATGTATAAGCGTGGCTGGTTGCCACAGAAAGAAGAGTATAAGAAAAAAAAGATACATAATTATTTACAGTATAACTTAGTATATAAAAAAAAAAGAAAAAAATGTTCATTTGATCACAAATTAAGCTAGCCAGTCCATAAAGGCGAAAAAAGCTACCGCAGGGAAAAACCACCATGTAAAAAAAAAGACCTTTTACAGAGACCATACATCAAGTATAACAGAATTTTTTTTTCAAAAAGCAGTTTTATATGCAAAAATGTAAAAAAGGAAAAAGTGTAACTTTACGACTAAACAAAAAGAATAATCATGATAATAAAAGATATTTACAATATTTACAACGAGGAGAGTTCAATATATCTAACACAAAACGCAAGGATAATGGGAAAACAAAATATAGAAGACCTCGTCGACCGCGTGGTCTGGAAACTCGAGAGAGAGTATAAGATTAAATGCAAAAAAATGACAAGTATAATAAATTTAAAACGAAGAAACAATATAATTATGATTTTTTTTTAAGAACTTTTTACTTTTAACACGACAGGACGGACAAAACAGAAAGCATAGAGAAACAAGAAGTTTATCTTGAAAAAGTCATTAATCTACGTTAATGTGGAGTTGATAATAACAAGCATTTTTACTTTCTTCTATCTTTACAAGAAGAAAGTATTGGATTCATGAAAATTTTCGACTTCCGGTTTTCGACGGATTTATACGTTTTAGAAGGTCCTGAACACGTTTTGACTATTTTTAGAAAATGTCTGTCTGTGAGTCTGTCCGTCTGTCTGTGAGTCTGTGTGTCTGTCAGTGAGTCTGTCTGTCTGTATGTGACAAAAAATTTGTGGGCGCTCTATCTCAAGAACTAATGCTCGAAATTTAATAAAATTTTATATTCAGTTAGACCTTGATATGAATTAGTGCCTATTGGTTTTTGGTGAAAATTGGCCTGCAGGTGGCGCTGCTATACTATGTTTTTCATGATTTTCAAGATTGCTGTATCTCAAGAACTAATGCACAGAATTTCACCAAACTTCAGATTCTGTGACCCCTTGATATACATAGATGCTGATTAAGTTTTGGTGTAAATTGGCCAGCAGGTGGCGCTGCTATGCCACATTTTTCATGATTTTCATGATAGCTATATCTCAAGAACTAATGCACAGAATTTCACCAAACTTCAGATTCCGCGATACCTTGAGATACATAGCCACTGATAAGGTTTTGGTGTGAACTGCCCTATAGGTGGCGCTGCTATGCTACATTTTGCACGATTTTTGCGATAGCTATAGCTCAAGAACTAATGCAGAGAACTTCATCAAATTTTAGTTTCTTTTACACTAGAATATATAACATAATTAGACGCTAATTACATTTTGGTATAAACCTTGTAACAGGTGGTGCAGCTATGTATCATTTTGCACGATTTTTCCGATAGCTATATCTCAACAACCAACGCACAGAATTTCATTCAACTTCAGATTTTGTTACAAAATGACATAATTACACGATGATTACGTTTTGTTATAAATCCTTCAACTGATGGTGCTGCTGTGCTATATTTTACACGGTTTTTTTTTAAGCTAGCTATATCTCAAGAACTAATGCACAGAATTTTATCAAACTTCAGATTCTTTTACACCATAACATAATTAGACGCTTTTTTACGTTTTGGCATAAATTGTCCAAGATATGGTGTTGCTGTGCTACGTTTTGCAATTTTTTTGTTATAACTATATCTCAAGAACTAATGATCGAAATTCCATCAAATTTCAGATTCTGTTAGGTCTTGACATCAATAGATGCTTATTAGGTTTTAGCATAAATTACCCAACACGAGGCACTACTAAGCTCATTTTCTCAGAATATTAATTAAATTTTGCGTTTTAGGTTTTTTGGATACCAGATTCTCAAATGTTCGAGGAAATTCGATAGTGGGTAACTTTGAGGTCACCACGTTTTTTTTTTTTTTTTTTTTTTTTTTTTTTTTAATATTAAAATGTACTTATGAGATAGAAGAAAGTTTCGGGATTGACACATCCAACTAGTTTGTATAGGATCCTTATATTGTTTACTTTTAGCGGAAATGTTTTTGATGCAGTTTAAAAATTTAGTGACTTGAAAATTTCTTTAAAATCTTCAAGAGTTTTGAAAATATCTTGTATATCATCAGTGTAATTAGCTTGAATATTGCTAGAATCTAAAGAGTTTGACGTATCGGTCGGTTTATCCGGAGTTGACGAATTAGGCGTATTAACGGGTTGATCTGTTGAATTTAGAGAATTTGGGGTTTCTGAGCTATTATTTTGAGCCATAGAATTAGTTTTCTTAGTATAATTATAATTTTTGAAGATATCAGCCAATAATTGGGATTCCTTGGTAACCCGGTTACTGACATTATTGTTAAGTTTTTACTGGATTTATTTTCAAGTATATATGGGTTTTTAGGGCATCCTCGGTAGTATGCAGGGTGAGACAAACCGCAATTAGCGCATTTGGGCGTAATACGCCCTTTATAAGTACACTGAGTACTTAAGTGTAGTTCGCCGCATTTGACGCATTTTGCGTCAATATCTCAAAGGCGTGCCCGTAACCCTGGCAACGGTAACATTGTTTTAACGCTGTTTGCTAGTAAAAGCTTCAATTTTAACAGATAAATAGTGGATAGTCTTAATTTGGTAAATTTCTTCAAGATTTTTGCATGGTAAGACAGGGGTGCAAAAATCTAGGCGCCAGAGGGTAGTCTCTCACCACTAAAATTGTAAATTTTTTTCGCTCAATATTTAATAGCATTCTAGCAGGAATTTTACACTAAATATTAGATGAAGAAAAACGAAATAAATTTTGTGGTGAGAAACTGCCTACTGGCGCCTAGATTTTTGCACCCCTGTGGTAAGAATTTGCCATATAAATTGGCATAGGATTTCCGGTTTTACGATTTTTAAGCATGGCTACTTTAGTAGCCGTGAAGCCTTAATCTTTTAAGCTATCAATATTTTTTAAGCAATCAATAATTGAAATCTTTCAATATAGTGCATCCAAAGTTAAAAATATAAAATTTCATTAAATGTGTCTGCTGCGAGCTTGGTTTAAATTAAGAGGGGTAAAATATGTCCCAGCGCTTCTCTAGGGATTAGGCGTATGTGTATTGTGTATGTGTTTTTTGTGTCGGCCGATTATCTACGCTAGGGATATAGGCCCAGGGGGAGGGATGCCCTTCGTGGGGGTCTTTCTAAAGGAACCTAACCCGTATTTACGCATGGTTCGAAGAAAACCATGATAACTTCGAACGGTTAGGCCGACGGCCGTGATTGGGTTCGAACCCAGCACCTGCCGTCTACCAGTTGAGAGGTCAGACCCTCTCGGCTACTGGTGGGGCCCCTAGGGATTAGGCCTTTTTGCGGCACGTATACCTGTGACTTGTCCCCAAGAGATTATAAACAAATACATATACGTTCAAAAAACAGGGCTCCGAATGGTTCACCAACTAGACACACCAATATATCCTTTCATAAAATGTTTTTAGATTTTCCTTGAAAAAATCATAGAAATCTCCTTCAGAGGTTAATTGAAATGCTTCAGAAACCTGCCATGAAAATTCCCAATATTTTTTTAAATATTGGTTTTCAGTTCGTGGATCATTTGGAAGCCCCGATAAAATGACTATTAGATTTTTTACGAGTCAGAAAGAATTCTGTAACATTTATGTTTAAAACAGGCGTGCACAACCTCTGGCCCGCGGGCCAAAATGATACCACTATTTTTATGCAGAATAATTTTCCTTATAGTAATGACAGAAAATTTGCCATTCAAGAAAAGAAACTACACTCTTCAAATATTCTGGTGGCAAACGATTTTCTGGTGAAAAGGTTGTGCATCACTGTTTAAAAGGTTCTTAATATTTTAAATAAATGCTCATAAAAGAAGGATTCTTTTATAATCAATGAATCGTATCAAAAATCGTCATATGTTTTTATTTACATATTTTTTAAGCACTGTATCCACCAAACAGGGTCATTTTGACTCAAGCCATATTAACGACATTCTATTCGAAACAGGAATTTTTTTGTATAAGATATGCTAAATGTATGTTTTACAAAATGATATAATTTTAAATAAAAATTCTGGTGTAAAATACTTTTTATGAAACTCGAGTAAAATAGTCATTGGTTCTAATGTTAAAATCAATCACTTTGTTGAACACGCTTATATTTAGAAAACTGCTATAAATAAGACAAACTAAATGACTGTCTTTCCCAAATTTGTATAACATATGGTGGCTCTGTTGTCAATTTCGGCAAAATATCTCATGATATTTTGCAGAAACATGAAGTAAAGCGAAGTAATTTGGCTCGGTTTGGTAGACTTTCGCTGTGTGTTCGGAATGAATCTCACCTATAGATATTTTTATGTGCTATGATCATTTTTATAAATCCTTAATTTATGATAAGCGCTTTGTTACGCGATTTGTATGTAATGCTCTAGTTGTTATGCCGTCTTCATTAAAAATGTGACTGTTTATCCTGTGTTTTATATTTAAATTGTCGAACACTTCTACAAGATTATTTAACTAAAAGTTAAACGAAAAATAAACTTAATATTAAATCGAAATACCACTAAAATAAAAATATTCCATCTTCGACTGTTTTAAAATGAAAAACTATATCAAGCAATTAATCATAACATACACAGAATACTCTGAATTACATCACAAATCACACATTCCCAAGGGCTCTATCACAGAAACGTTAAAAAATATAAAACTCACATATAACACACTTCATACATCATAAATTCAATCTATTTTTTCTATTTTCAAAAATTTCTTTCTTTGCGTTAAGTCCATAGAGATTATACAGTTCCTTAGTGGTATTAAAAGATGTAAGGTTCTCAATAAGGCTTTTTTCACAGATGATGAAAAATCTCTCTTTAAAAAACCTATTTACTTTTGCTCCATAAGCCGAACTAAATCTTCTTTATAATTTCATTGTAGGCATTTTAATTGGTAAATGGACAGCTAGATTTTTTTAATCTTTTGTTCGTTTGTTTAATATATATACATATTTAGAAATGAGAAGTTTTACTGTCCAGATGAACGTTTAGTGCAGAGAAAAGCAAGACATTTTTCATTTCAGAACATCGTTTGAAATGTCTTTATTAAAAAGAAATAAAGACGAAAGAAAGATTCAATATGGGACAAGAAAGGATTCTTGAATGCTATGTATTATTAAATAAAATACTGATCCATTCAGAATTTTTTAATAAACACCGATACACTACAAGTGTATCATTTTTTAGTTTTTCTTGATTCTTCAAACCTATTAATAAATTCATGTGCGCCAAAAGAAAATAAAGCGGTCGCTTTTTATATTTTTTTTCGATTCAAAAGTAAATTTCCGCATTTAAAAGGTTCTTAATATTTTTAATAAATGCAGAGATATGAAAGAAGAATTGTTTTAAAGATTTTTAATGAAAGATTTTCGTATTAAAAATCGTCATACGATTTAAGCAATATTTATTTATTTTACCTATCTTTAATCCCCTTGAGGAGCAAGCAATAATGTCTCTCTAATATGGAAATATCACCAGATTAATCGAAAAAATTTATTTTAAAATAAAACAAAAGCATTTTTTCAACACCTTTCTCTTAAAGTTGACAGCTTAAAATTTAGTTAAAAGTTTCTGGTGAGAAGCTTGTTTAAATTAGGTGGAATAAAATGGTTTCCAACACCCTTCAAGGGATTAACACTAGAATCGCTATAAAGAGTCATTTTGAATCGAATGATAAGAATGAATGAATGAATTTTGAATCGAATGAAAGAATCATTATGAGTCGAATTGATAATAGTCGATTCAAATTAGAAATTTCGGCATAAAATATGATAAATAATGCTGTATATTATATTTAATACATAGCATAATACTTCACTTCTATGTTAAGATTTTCTTCCGAGGAGCCCGGGACCTGTGTGTCATATCCAGAGCTGCCATAGTCGACTGTTTTTTAATTCCATTTCGCGCTACTTTTTCAATACAAAAATCTTTTACATATGCTGTAACACATGGAGAGAAACATACAACAAAATATACTCTTTCAAAATAGCGGTAGAAACAGAATATAAAATTAGTCGTTTGTAGTAAAACTGCATATTCCTGGATACTGAGCAATCTAAAATAGATATCCACATTCGCGAAGGCTAGGTTCCGCAAATGTCCAAATCATGGTCGTAAAACTGATATTTTTATATTCAGTTCATACCACTATTTAAGAGAAGATACATCTTGTATTATTCTTTTCTTGCAACTGCCGTCAACTCGTGTGTAAAATATTTTTCTTTTTAAAAAGTGGTGCAAACATTGAAAAGTTCTGCATTTTCTATTTCAAAACTCACGAATGTTAAGATATTACTGTACACTTTTAACCCTTTCCGGCACGGGTAAAATCGGTAGTAAAATGAGAAATTATCGATTGACACCGAAATTCACAAACGAATTTTTTAGATATTCTGAATTCCCCAATTTAAGCTTTTATTGTAAAAGCAAAATTTTACTAAAATATTATTGGTGCGTTAGCAAATTTGGAATTAAAATTAGGTATCCCAGACCGGGCACAGTGTGCCGGAAAGGGTTAAAGGCAGCAGTAATAATAATTTTAAAAAAGTGCGCGATGGGAGGGTAGGGTCTATGAGTTTAGTTTTTGAATTCAATAAAAAATATTTTAAAAACTGATCAAAATTTAATAAAGTGACAGGGAAAATTTTTTTGCAAGAAATAAGTAAAAATAAAATAAGAATGCCTTTGACCAGCACTCCCTACGCAGCCTAAGTTTATCTGGATAGGCACAGCAGATAAGCCTTGAAAAGAACTTTTCGCTGCTCCATACAGGATTACAACGACAGAGAGGTATTTCGCTTGTTAGAAAAATCAGAAACTTTTATTTGAGAAAATAAATTTCGAAATAACAGGCTAATTAAAAAACTTAAATATTTTTTTAAATAAAAATTATGGTGTGAAATACTTTATTATAAACTTGAGTAAAATATTAAGCGGTTCTAGTATTAAAATAAATCTCTTTTCTGAACACTCTTATATTTAGAAAGATGACAGAACTAAAATTATTTAACTAAAATAGAATGAAAAATAAATTTAATGGTAAATCGAAATACTACTAAAGCAAAGTTTTTCCGCCTTTAACCAAGTCGGTTTTATGGAGGAAAATTATACCGAACATTTCATCTTAACATGTATTCTACTCTCTGAATTACACTACAAATCACATAAATCACAAGTATTCAATCACAGAGAAAATAAAAACCCGCGTATAACACGTCTTTTTCGCAATAAACACCAAGAAAAGATAATATTTCACCAGTTTTCAAAAATAAATCTTTTTTGATTTATGTCTACACTAATACGTTTTTTTTAGCTGTATTAAGATGGCTAAGGCTCTTAATAAAACTTTTTCCACAGCTGAGGAAAATCCTTTTTTTTTTAAATCTTTTTTATTTTTCCTTTACAAGTCGAGCTAGTTTTATTTCATTAAATTTTATTTTTTGACTTCTTTTTTTTTCTTTTAGTTTCATTATAGTACATACATTTGATGAATAGCCTAGTAATCCTTTTTTTATAAATTCTTTGTTGATTCAATAGATTTTTTTGTTAAAAAAGGAGGAATTTTATTTTACCGATGAACTTTTTGTACGCGCGCAGAGAGAAAATTTTATAGTTAAAGTAATTTATATTTTTTTCTTTTTTAGATATAGTCTGCCCTTTTGTTATTAGAAAAAATTATGATCAAAGGAGCCATCCACAAAGGATGTTGAGCTCGCAGGGGGGAGGGCGATTCGTAGAATTGTGACAGTTTGTGACAAGGAGGTGGTAGGTGGCAATAAAAAATATGACATCATACATTTTGGTTGAAAAAAAATCAGCTGAATAAATTTGAAATTATTTTGAAAATAAAGCATTTTGTGTTCATAAAATAAACATCAGATTTAAACTCAAATATATTAAATTCCATTTCAAATTCAAAAATACTATTATTTTCAGCTGCTCTTTCATATAAATATTTCATCACTATCATATTTTTTTTGTAAACCTTTCTTTTATTTTATGCAGAATAAGTATAAGAATCATTTTTATTGTTATGCTCACAAATGTCACTGAAACACATAGTTAAAGCTTAAAAATAAAATTTGAAATATGATGTAAACGCATAACTTCCAATTCTTCAGGGTTTTTTTTTTGGGGGGGGGGGCACCAGAAAAGTAATAGAAATATTTATTTATTTAGTAGCTTAATTACGGCGTATTAACAAGGTAAAATTTTCTATAAATTTTTTGTGGTGGAAAAAGGCGTAAGATGTTAGCATCTATATAAACATAGTGCTTTGTTTCTGAACTGCAAGTATAGTGAAATCTGTCTCAACGGAAAATCTGTCTAAGACGCGAGCATTTCAAAGTCCCACATTTTTAAGCATAGAGATTTCCGAGAAATCTGTGTAACGCGGAATCAGACATTCATTTTTGTGTCCCAGGCAGCAAAGTTACCGTTTAAGACGAAAGAAGATTCTGTTGAGAAATATAAAAAAATCTTATATTTTCATTAATGGAGTTATGAATAAAAAGGAGGAGACATATAGTATATTGTCTATCAGTGGCGAGTGAAGTAACTGAGTTGGTTGTCACAATATGACGGCTGTTTCATTTAATCAGATTTACAGTTCCTCATTTCGGTCTGTGAAATCTCCCACCAGTAAACTTAACTAGAAAATTTCGCCTTCTTTTAGAGCCTTATTGACTAAAAAATTCTCTGACAATTCTGCTGAAAAAATTCTATTTATTTTAACTGGTGTCAGTTTGGCGAAGTGTTGTAATCTTTTTACTGACATAGTTTTGGTTGTCTCAATATGTCGGATCTATTACCACAGAAGTAAACTCCTACCAGAAAAAGTGAATATTAGTTTTTGTCATTCTTTTTAATTAAAAATTTCTCTTAATGAGCCGTTTGAATAAAGAGAAGTTTTCTGCATAATTTTATTGGTTACAGTTCGACGCGGTAGTAATGAATCCCTGCGAAATCGGTTACAGTTGAAGCTTCACTATTTTAAGGATATGTCAGTTCCTCTTCCTTAATAGTTCCATGTTTTCATTATGACATGTATTGCCCAATATATGAAAAGATGAAGAACACATGAAGATTTCATGTGTTTTAATTAAAAAAAACAGAAATTAAAAGATACGTTAGTTTTATCTTTTAGTTAAAGAAATGTTTAGCATTAGAATTCCGGGCAGGTGTCAGTTCGACACCGTTCACTGGATTATATGTCGATTCGAACCAGAAAAATCTGCAAGAAATAAGCCAATATAACAGTTGCAAAGAAATGAGCGATACAAACTAAATTATTTCAAGTTACTTTTCAAATTTTAAATATATTTTATAAAACCTGGGTAAATTTTCACCGGCGTTCTAGTGTTAATATTCTGCGAACGGGCTGGGTTGTCTTTAAAGATTTTTGTCTACGCCAGAAATCTGTCTAAGGCGGAATTTTATTTTAGTCCCAAGCGATTGAACCTTAGACATATTTCGCTGCATATGTTTATGTAATGTAACGTGACATGTGACAAGGGGGAGGGGGAGGGAGTATGGTGAAGTGTTGTACTTTGTGACAATGGGAGGGAGGAGGCGCGTCAAAAACAGTTTTAAAAATGTGATATCATTTATGGACAGACCCAAAGGTTTTTATATCGATTTTATCTAGTATTCTCCAGAAATGCAAGTCGAACCCGGTTGAGACGCTCACAGTTAATACGCGACCCGCTTAATGCGTAGATTTTTTCCGATCCCTCGATTATCGTCCATAACGGGCCGTCCATAAATGGTGTCATGCATTTTTTTAATATATATTTTTGACTCTCCTGCCCATTTGTCACACTTCATTTTACCCTTCCCCCCTCCTGCAACATGTACTTGCAGTTCAGAATCAAAGCACTAAGTTTTAAAGCACATTTCAAATTTTATTTTTAAACTATGTGTTTCAATGACATTTGTAAGCTGAACAATAAAATTTATTCGTATTTTGTATGAAATAAAGTTTACTACCAAATAATAATAATAATAATAATATGGAATAGTAATAAAATATCAATATGAAAGAGCGTTTGAAAACAGTAGTATTTTGGAATTTGAAATAGAATTTAACAATATTTGGCTTTAAGCCTTATCTTTGTGAATACAAAATATTTTAAGTTATGATGACTTCATACTTCATAATTTAATCTACAGAATTTTAATGTTTTTATTTTAACCAAAATGTGTGATGTCACATTTCTTCTTATCCTCTCCAATTCCCTTGTCACAAACTGTCACAATTTCCCAGTCTCCCCCCCCCCCCCTTCAAGCGTAACATTATTTATAAACAGTCCCTAAGTTTAATGCAAATATATCCCGTTTAATATGTGAACGGTTATTTCGAAATCTCTGTTGATATGCTAAAATTTTTCTATCCTTTGAAAAAAATAAAATCACACTTAAAGTCAAATTCACTGGTCAAGATGCGAATTCCTTTTCTCTACTCAAACCTTGGCAATTTAATGGAATTTTTTATTTTATTTTATTTTATATTTTTTGGGGGGGGATAAAGATTCTTGTTTCCGAATTATACTATTTAGTTTATTTAATAACAAATTAATTAAGGCAAGAATTACTAATCAAAAATTGTGGTAGATATTTGAATGAAGCAAAAATACCCTCAAAATTAACAAAAGTGTATTTCTTCTTTGACCTCGCCTGCTACTCTTCGGCTCTCGCTTTTTTTTTTTTTTTTTTTTTTTTTTTTTTTTTTTTACTGACGTTTAAAGAAATATCAGGTTATTCAAACACGCCATTAAAAATATTATTAATACAGATATTGTTACAGCATATTTAAAAATACGTTATATCACTAATGTTTTAGCCCCCCCCCCCCCCAAAAAAAAAAAAAAATCCGTTCCTAATTGACAAAATTCACAATATTTTTCTGTGGCGAATTGATAAAATTAATTTGTTTTCGCGAACTTTTTTTTACGAAATTTTCAGCGTTTCCACTTGGCCGTATGAGAAATTTGTAACCGCAAGCAAATATATATATATTTTTCGATCATTTCACGAAATTCGCGATTTTTTTGCGCAACCGATTACTGAAATTTGCGACTACTTTTAGTAACCAATTGAAGAAAATTGCTTTTTGTTCTCTATATCTTTGACGAAATTCAGGATATTTTCCAAAGATCGTTTGAAGAAATTCAGAACCACACGCAATATCAAACGAAGTATTTTGATATCAAGGAAAAAAGGTATATTTCTATCAGCGTATGGTCACAATTAAACCTGATTACTAATAAACTAAAAATATGCTCATATTTTTCTCGAATGTAGAAAAATGTAAATTGATTGAAGGTTAAAATTGCATCTTAAAAACATAAAATCATAATAGGTGCCGTAATTAAAGAATTCAAAAATAGTATTTGTAATAGAAAAGTTCTTAAAATAAAATAACTAAATTTTTAAAGTAAAATGTAAGAAATCAAAGCTTTTTTTAAAGACTTAAAACTTTGTTTTGAAGCTTTTGAAACAGCACAAATTTTGAAAGAATCTTAAGTTGCGTGTAGTTTATACAAAGAACATAAAACCCATAAGATTTAAAGAACCATTTTATATGTAGCAAGATTTATGTTATTTTCTCTTAAATTACACTTTCTGTCGTGAACACAAGGTTTTAATAAACAAAGGAAAGAAATACAATTTGCCGTTTTTATTCAATAAAATGTAACAGCCTGGTTGACATTTATTTTTTATTTAAGGTTGATGAATGGATATTTCGTGGCTTTATTTTTATGTTAGCAAGATCATTCTTTTTGTGATACGACGCGAGATATTCTTTGAGCATAATTATGGCACTTTTTTTCTCTGTGTGCTACTAAAATAGATCTATAAATAAGTGGAAATTGCACCTCAACCATATAAAAAGGGGTGCGTTCGTACTATAATGAAGTTTTAAAATATTCAGAAATAGAATATTAAAAAAATTTTGTGTGTCCCTGTAAATACTATCTGCTTTCTATTATACAGGAAGTAACTTCTAGTAAACATCAGCAACGTTTGTTAGTTTAATAAAATGTGAAATAGTATAATATTATTAAAACGCGCCCCAAGTAATGTTTCCCCCTATATTGTTTTTTGTAATGGTACATTGCAGGGCTGGCAAGTTTCTGCCAGTAAGTGGCAAAAACTGACAGAAACTAAGAAGTAATACTAATAAGAACTTTAACCTGTAATGATTCATAATTCACATATGTATTTAATATATAAAGAATTTAGTTAAAAAAATAAGCTAGCATAAAAGCTAACACTGCATTAAATAATATTTGAATCTTGCATTTGTGAGTTTAAATGATATTTCCATCATTAAATAAAGCTAAGTAAATTTTATGAGCATCTGCAATAGAACAATCATGTTTTTTACTTTATGTTTAATCCAAATTATTATTTGTTATTTATCATAAAATAAAATGTATAAGCAATTGAATACTACTAAAAAGTCTCAGATTATGTCTTGAAATGAATTTATGCCAGTTATTGCCAGTTTCTACCAGTTGTTGCCAGTTTCTGCCGGTTAAAATCACTTTCTGCCACTTGTTTCTGCCGGCAAAAACCCAGCCCTGGTACATTGTAAAGGAAAACTTTTGTAAAGAGCTGTAAATTGATAACAAATATTCTTTGTACCACACATTGTACAAAACGTATATTTTAACATGTACTTCATAGATGCATATCAATTTTATTATGTTCGAATGAGTGAACACCATTAATATGCACTTGAAACTATTTTTTCTCCACTGGCCGTCATGTAACGAAATACTTTTGATTGTTCCTGCAATTAAACTGTACATCCGATTTTCATAAAATCTGAAAGGACACGACAAAATTATGCAACAATTGTATACAGTCGACTCTCGTTAATTCGAACTCGTCGGGACCACAAGAAATGTTCGAATTATTCAAAATTCGAATCATGGAAAACACACTTAATATGGTACTATTACAAAGGAATTCATGTTACAGTGTTTTTTAAACTTATTTCGTCTGTTATCATTAGAATATCATTTAATATTACATTAGATTGTATAAATACATAAACCAATTAAAAGATTAGAAACAAGCACGGTGGAAGAAAAATTTAAAGCATCAGTGATTGACAGACGGGGCTCTAAGAAAGTGGATATCAAATGCATTTTATCATATGTATTCTCTTTCGGAACAATTTTCACAAAAATCAATGAAAGAAAGTTATTCAAATGATCTGAAATCCGTGAGAAAGAAAAGAAAAATGAAAAATCGGAATTCTAGTTAGTTCGAATTAAACGAAATCAATAACAAATAAGTTCGAATTAATGAAAATGTTTAACGTTATTCTACCATTGAAAATCTCGGGACTTCATGTTTAGTTCGAATTAAGCGAAGATTCGAATTATCCGATTTCGAATTAACGAGAGTCGACTGTATTTTAAATTTCAAACGATTTGGTTGGGTAGTTTTTGCTAAGTTATTATGCGGAGGAACAGACGTACTGACGGACAGAACGATGCCTATGTGTGCTACGTATTTACATAATTACGAACGCACCTAAAAATGTAAATCGCTGTTCCATTGAAATTTGATGTTAAAAATGCTGGATGATTGTAATCAGTAACTGTAATAGAAAAGTTCTTAAAAATAACTTTTTTTTTTGTTTTAATCAAAATATAAAATATCAAAACATTTTTACAGACTTAACTCCTTGAATGACGCTGCGCTGTTTGCAGTCTGTAAACGATTAATTTTAATGTTCAAATTTCCAAATGGCACCAGGAAGTTTTTATTACAAAATGTATCTGATAACATGGGTAATAAAAAAAAAAAAGACAAGAGGACTTTTGATTATTATCAGATAAATTTGTTCGACATTTATGGTGTGAATTAATTATTAGAACATATTTGAAGCAAAAATACCTTACCCCTGAAAGGGTTAAAACTCGGTTATGTAATGCTTTTGCAAAAACATAAAAAAAATCTAAGTTGCATTTAAATTGTTCATAGCACATAAAACTAATAAAATTTAAAGAATCATTTTATATGTAGCAAGATTTATGCTATTATCTATTAAATTACACTTTCTGTCGTGAACTACGATTTCAAAAACAAGGAAAAGAAATACAATTTGCCATTTTATTCAATAAAATGAGACAGCCTGTTTGACTTTTATTTTTTTTTATTTTAGGTGGATGAATGAATATATAGTGGCTTTCTTTTTATGTCTGCAAGATCATTCTTGTTGTGATACGACGGGAGGTATTCTTTGAGCTGAATTATGACAATTTTTTTTCTGTGTTCGTTTCTATAATAAATGAATTAAAATACCGTCACATTAGAAGATAAATGATAAAAATGTAGTCAAAAGGGCAAACTCAAAAATCTTAAATTTTTTGCAATAGTTTTATTTTTCTGGTGAGAAAGCAATGAATAATTAAAAATAATTCTTTTTTTAGACCTCAATCAAATTAACCACTTAACCCTTTAACGTTCATTGGTTTCGTCACGAAACCACAAAATTTTAATTGCGATATGCAACACTGACACCGGTATTTTTATCTAAAAATATCCCTTTTATCTTGTATGTGAAAAATCACGTTTTCTTATTTAGAAATATATCTGTTCTTAATTACCGGTGTCAATCATTTATTTCGACATCTTCTGAATGAAAATGCTATGATCGTTAAAGGGTTAACTGATCTATATGTTTTTAAAAAATCGAAAATTCTAGGGATGCTGCGACCCCTGATCTTTGCACCATCGCTCACATGTCTGGACTTCTTTCCACATGTGATGGACATCATATGCACATATTTCTTGTCCTTCTATTAAAACACCACAATTTTATTATCTGATCTAGTAAATTCAGAAGAAAGATGTGAAAGAGAATGTTAGAAAATAAAAAAAGAATTATAGAAAAATTCAAAGAGTAATTAAGAAATAATAAGAAATTCGTGTTAGAAATTTTTAAAGTTACTAAAAAGTATGACATATTTTAGCAGTAAATTCAGTATATTGCTTCATTTTATTTTAAAAAATGAAAAAATTCTTTTTAAATTGTTCTGTAAGACTAAATCAAATAATTTATTTATTCCTAAAAAAATTTTTTAATAATCAAGTGTACACAATAGTTACACAAAAAATTAGTTTCTTTAGCTGGAAATGTAAAGGCACAAAGTAAAGGCATAAAAAAAGGCAAAAAAAAGTAAAGTAAAAGTAAAGGTAATAAAGGCACATTGTACCCAAATGGGTACAACATATTTACAGATGTTTTTACTATCCATGCACGAATGAACAACATTTATAAACAACTCCAAATCATTCTTAAAACAGTATAATTTATAAAAAATGCAATTTTTTTTAAATTCACTTACAAATTTGTATTATTCACATTATTTGACGTGAAGTCGTTTGTAAATTACTTATGTCATTCATTTTGGAAATGTCTCATTTTCAAAGTCACATGGTTCGTCCTTCTTTAAACGTGTAGCACATCTCTCGGTAATATAGAACACTGTGTTGTATCTGAATAGCGATAGCAGAAATTTATTATAAATTTTGGGGGGTAATTTTGCCTTTAGCCAAGGGTGCAAAAATCTAGGCGCCAGAGGGTAGTCTCTCTCCACTAAAATTTTAAAGTTTTTTTCGCTCAAAATTTAATAGCATTCTAGCAGGAATTTTACACGAAATATTAGACGAAGAAAAACGAAATAAATTTTGTGGTGAGAAACTGCCTGCTGGCGCCTAGATTTTTGCACCGCTGCCTTTAGCTTTAATGTACCCAAATGCAGAGCCTGATTACTAACGGGGCACTCTCTCACCAGAAAAAATTTATAGAAATTTTCGTCTTCTTTAAACGTCCTTTTCATACAAGATTACTGTCATGAATAAGAAAAAATTCTTTATTTCTTTTTCCTGGTGGGAGAGTGCCCCGTTAGTAATCAGGCCCTGCCCAAATGGGTACTCCAGGACTGAAGAGGTTAACAGAAAGATATAAAATTTGAAAGTCTGACTATGGAAGCGATTAGGAATCGAACAGAATTTTCCAATTTTTGATCAATAAATTACCTATTGAGATGTAAGCAAATTCGATCACGTGACAAACACATTTTCCACTCCAATTTGAATGGATAATTTTCTTTCACGCAGAAATTTGGTTCGAAACATCAACTTTGTCACTATTTTCTGAAAAATCTATTGTGTTTGCAAAAAATCGGGAAAATGAGTGCGATTAAACAGTTCCTGAAAAACAACAACCTGTTAGTTACATGCATTTCCGAATAAAAATAAATCAAAAGTTATGTCATAAAGTTATCATTTTTGATTTAGAACAGCCTTAAGGGGGCTCAGGGGTTGAAAACTTTTCAAAAAATCGATTTTTTTATGATCTAGTTTGATTATTCAATTAATTCTTAGCTCAATGCAAAAAACCGCATAAAAATATTTGCATTTTTAACGGAGTTATAAGCATTTATGCATCTACACTTTCATAGCTGCACCCATATAATTTCAACTTTAAGTCGCGTTTTCTCAAAACTTGATTTTTGACGACTAACATCAAGATTTAAAAAAAACTATTTCATGGAATGGCTTAAATTTTTTTTGCATGCATATAATATCATTATCTAGAGAATGGATTAATATAGTTTAGATAGTTTAATATTTTGAGTATTTTTAATGAAAAAAAACTTGTATTTTTTAGGGTTTTTTTAATTTTTAAATTTGAGAGTTTTTTTAATAATGTTTTTTTGAGTGATTGTTATATCCTTAATTCAGTCTATAGAGTAAAGTTCCCGGATCATTTTAAAGCAAAAATTAGGTTCTTAAATCAATTCAACGTTAAGATATATTAGTGTTGGTGATATAACATATCGAAAATTGTGTAATACAATTTTTGCTATATTTTTATTCTATTACATATAAGTACTTCATTTTATAATTTTATAAGACTACAAACATACCTTTGAAATATCAGAAAGCTTAAATTAATTACACTGAATACTTCTGTTTTAATATGGACTCGAAGTCAGAGCTCTGTTTACATGTTTTTCCATATCGATCAACCCCTGAGCCCCCTTAACCCTTTCCGGCGCGAACAAATTATGTTAGTAAAATGAGAATTTATCGAATTACACCAGAATTTACAAAAGACTTTTTAAGAAATCAAGAATTTTTTAATTTAAGCTTTTATTGTAAAAGCAAGTTTTTATTAAAATATTAATGGTGCCAATTGTAAGTTTGGAATTAAAATTAGGTGTGTCCAGGCCGGACACACTGCGCCAGTAAGGGTTAATGCTAGAAGAGTTCAAGATCATCCTTTATTCTGATTTGTATTCGGAAATACCTAAAATTTAAAGAATAATTTTGTATGGAAGAAGATTATTTTCTTCTGTCATGAACAGACAATTTCAGTAACAAGCGAATGAAATACCATTTTGTCTTTTTTATTCCATGAAACGCAACACAATAGAGTTTCATTTTTTATTTAAGGTGGATGAATGGGTATTTCGTGGCTTTCTTTATCACGTCTACAAGATGATTCTTCTTGTGATTCGATATATTACGTGAGACTCGACATATTACGTGAGCCTGACAATAGCAGATTTTTGTGTTACTGAATTGCATTTTTTTTTCTTATTTTAAAGGGAGATAAATGCTAAACATATAGTCAGTAGCGTGTTATTATGCCTTTTAAAATGAAAGGTATAACAACCAAACTGCAATCAATTAATTTATAGTTTCGAACACATAGTCTAAAGAAAGCAATGTTATCTTATTTAAGTGTATTTGTTTGTATAGTCAGTTTGCCATTTTTTCTTATTCAAAAATTCCGAATTCTAACCAGAAATTTTATATATAAATATTTGTTTTCTTTCATGACGAACATTGCATTAAAATAAACATTTTTCTTATTGAAATTTCCGGTCTAAATTCCTAATTTCTGTATTTAAAAAAAAGCCAAACTTCCAATCCTGGAGTGTATGAGTAAAAGAATTATCCTCTGATTATTAGGCGGACACTCTGACCCAAAAATGGCGGATGTAGTAACAGATTTTGTGTCCAGCGTTTGTACGGTTCCTTGAATTTAAATAGCAGTATTTTCCTTGCCCTCTGATTCAGAGAATAAATTAGGGACCAGAATACTTTTGGAAAATGCTGGCATTAAAAATTAAAGAAGTGTATAAAAGCTATAAAAAATACAGTGACCGCAGCTGAAATTTTTGTCTTAGAGCGAAGGCCTAGTATTCAAGGGGAGGTAGTGAAGTTTTAATCCTTAACCCTTTAACGTTCATTGGTTTCGCCACGAAACCACAAAATTTTAATTCCGATATGCAACACTGACACCGGTATTTTTATCTAAAAATATCCTTTTTATTATATATATATATGTGTGTGTGTGTGAAAATCACGTTTTCTTATTTGCAAATATATTTGTTCTTAATTACCGGTGTCATTCATCTATTTCGACAGCTTAGCAATGAAAATGCTTTGATCGTTAAAGGGTTAAAAGAAATTTACAATTAACCCCTTCAGAGGATCAGAGGCGACGTTTTCAGTCTGCAAACCCTTAGTTTTAATGATAAAACTACCGAATGACACCAATGTTTTTAGCACAGTTTTAATCTCATAATAATGATAAAAAGCTTTTGATATTTTTCAAATGAATTTGTTCGTAAATTGAGGTACAAATTCATTTGAACATTTTTGGAGCAGAAATGTCTTGCCCTTGAATAAACAATAAACATTTGAATAAGCAATTTCATTTTACTCGAGAGAGGTGTAACAAAAAATTAAAAACAAATATTATTGACACGTTTCGATTCCCAACTTAATAATAAGAATTAAGTAGAATAAAATTGTTCATTCAAATGTTTATGTATAAAAGGTGAATTTTTTAGAATCTTGTGATTTAAAAATCTTAAAGATTTAATAAGTTTTTTATGATAGTCTTGCCCTTGGTTAAGCTTCCATATTGATAACTGTCATCGGTGTTACCACTCAGAGACAAACGTGTTACAGGAATTTTATTCGATTGGCAACATATTTTGTTTTAAAAAACAGCCTGACTTCAATGTAAAAGAGTATTACTGGCACGCAGCTAACGAATCAAGTTTCAAGACGAAAGATCCAACATTGGAATCTGGCCGATTATAGTGGGATGAAATTTACGGAAATCCCTTCAAAAATCTTTAACACATACATTTGTGTGACAGCATTTTTACCACTATTTGAAATAAAATATAGTTCGAAATTTGTCTATTCAGTCATAAAACTTGAGTCGCAGTCAACCTACTCAGCCGAAAAAAAAATCAGCTAAATTTCGCAATGAAAACCAAATCTAGATTTTCGCACATAATTTTTTCATTAATGATGACATTGTAATCATAGATTGCCCATTACGTTATTTTTTTATTAACATTTTCAAGCACAGTTTGCCCACCTCCGGGCACACCTAATTTTAACCCATTCGTGCCCAGCATCTTTTGCATAAATTTTATTTGGTTGGCACCACTATTTTTAGAAGATTTAAGTTCAGTTCATTAATCACGAAAATGCATCATTCAAATAAAATTATTATTGCTTTTCTTTTTTACCGGTGTCAAAAACAGTGCTGAATGCACCTTTTGAAGCGTCCCTAAAAAGGGACGCTAGGCACTAATGAGTTAATTCCAAACTTGCAAGCGGTACTGAGAATATTTTAATAACATTTTGCTTTTACAATGGAAGCTTAAATTAAGAAGTTTCTAATTTCTAAAAAAGTAGTTTTAAAATTCCGGTGTTAGTCAATATTTTCTCATTTAAAGAGCAAAATATGTCTGTTCCGAAAAGAGTTAAATGACGCTTTTCTGTCAAGAAAATACGATTTCAATAAAAAGAGAGAGAAATACAATTTTGCTGTTTCTATCCACTGAAACGTAATAGACCATTTGACTTTTATTTCTTATTAAAAGTGGGTTAATGTATATTTCGTGGCTTGCTTTTTTACGGCTGCGAAACCCTTTCTATTTTTGATGTGGAACAATGCATTACTCGAGTCTGGCAATAGCACTTTTATTAAGTTACTGAAAGAAGAGGGAAAAAAATACATATTTTTTTTTAAGGGGATTTTACAGTCTGAAAAGAAGAAAGAGGACTAAAGTTTGATCATTGATTAAAAAGTTATTAATTAAAATTATTGTTAGATTAGTCTGTTATTGATTAAAATCGTAGTTACATTAGTCTGTCATTAATTTGAAATACTGATACACAATCTTTTAACATTGACTTAGTTGTTGATTATTGCAGATTTATCGCATATTACAAGAAGTGTTGTATACAGTTTGGATGTGTCGAAAACAACAGTCTTTATATCCTGCATTTTACTTTGGGTGTTTCCCTATCAATCCCCGAGCGTCCATCCTGATGCTGCAAACTGGAGACGAGCAACAGAATTTGATTTTTTGGAGTAAATTATTTTTTAATCAGATAAGATAACAGCTGGTCATTGGAAATATTATAGACGGATAAGACGCGTTTATATTTAACCCCTTCCCAACGGGAGCCTTTTACGAAATTTTTAATGTTTTGTCACCGGTTTTTAAAAAGAGAAATTTGTGCCTTTTAAAATCGAGAAAATGCTCCGATTAAGTAAGTAAAATTTAGCAGTAAATTTTTTCTGGTGGGGATAAACAGATTCTTAAGCCTTTTTGCGGCACGTATACGCGTCGCTCGTTCCCAAGGTGTTAATCCCTTCGTGATGGGAGCCGTTTACGAAATTTTTTATTTATTAAAATATAACACATTGCTCAGTGGTGCACAAAACAAGAATTTTAATATACACTTGTACAATTAAAATAAAATATAAATATCAACGTTTCGCGCCGTCTTCTGCGGCCGTCTTCAGGAAATATGATAATGGAAGGACTAAGTTTGCATCTTGATCAACTGAGCCATATGTTATATTTTAATAAATACATTCTTATTAGTTAAATTTTATGGTGCAACTGTCCTGTATATATTTATGAATTTTTTTATATTTTGCCACCGGTTTTTAAAATCAGAAATTTGTGCTTTTCTAAATTAGAAAATCATCCGATTAAATAAACCAAATTTTACAGTATAATTTTATTGGTAGAGATAAACAAGGACTCTTAAGCTTTTTTTCGGCACGTATACGTGTCGTTCGAGCCCAAGGGATTAAAATGGAACGTTAACTCCAAGAATAGCGTTCACTAGGTTGATGAAAATCCTCACGATGTGACACAAATGACTTTACCCGAAGCTAAATTGACTGTGTGGTGTGGCATCGCAAATACCGGGTGTCCCAAAAATGACTGGTGGATTTTAAAATCCAATAACTTGCAAACGGTGATAGCTATTTAAAAAAATTTTGCAGGAGGGTTATGTATAATGTCAGGAGTTTTTTTACCGTAATTTTTTATTTTAGTTCGCATCTCAAACAATAGGTGGCGCTTACGACGATTGAAGGCCAGGTGATCAGTGCTGAGTGAAGCGTCGACCTGGCCTTCAATCGCCGTCAGCGCCACCTATTGTTTGAAATGCGAACTAAAATAAAAAATTACGGTAAAAAGCTCCTGACATTATACATAACCCTCCTGCAAAAATTTTTTAAATAGCTGTCACCGTTTGCAAGTTATTGGATTTTAAAATCCATCAGTCATTTTTGGGACACCCGGTACATAACGCATTATACGCTCTCTGTCTGTACTTGTCGATGATCACTTCCATGAAAATGTACTTCATCACAAATGCTCGGATATGCAAAATTTTTGCAGAATTACGTGATTTCAGAATTGCAGCAGTGAAATGTCGATAACCACTTCATTGATTTACCCGTATATCGTACAGGCTTGAATAATTTGCTTAAATTTGAGTATTTAAAGCTTTCTGACACCACTATTTTTTTAAATACGATTTCATATTATTTAATATCAGAAACGTTTAAACTAAATATTATATGAATATTTTAGCTTAACCCATTCGTGCCCAGCATCTTTTGCGTAAATTTTATTTGGTTAGCACCACTATTTTTTAGAAGATTTAAGTTTAGTTCCTTAATCACGAAAATGCATCATTTAAATAAAATAATTATTGCTCTCCTTTTTTTACCGGTGTCAAAAACAGTGCTGAATGCACCTTTTGAAGCGTCCCTAAAAAGAGAAGCTTGGCATAAATGGGTTAAGAAGAGTGGTGTCACTCTCATATTTTCCATTTATTGTTTGTAAAACTGAATCAGTTAAGTGCAGTTGTGGTAGCTCGTGGGAATTTCCCCTCATTTAAGGGGAAAACAGAGATCTGTGGGAAAAAGGGAATTTTTGTAATTTTCCGGGAATTTAACGGTTTTTACAGATAAGTAAGTGTAATTTTTTTCTTTTTTATAAGGTGATACATCAAAATGGGAACTCGATTTTTTTATTTTCATATTTTTGCAGTATAATTTGTAGATATACTTAAATTGTTCAAAAATTTAAGAATTTCCATTAATTATTAATCAGAAAAAATATGCTTAGATTAAATAAACCAAGTTACTTACATTTTTGCTATTTCAGCATGTTAATTCTCGAGAACATACTTTGTCCTTTTATGAAGTAAGAAAAATCTTTCAAAAATTCTTAGTAGTTTACTTTTACTATACATTTCCATTGAAAATGATCGTATTTATTAAATGTTCCAAAGCTTAAAATGGGGAATGTAGGAAAAAATGTAGTTAAAACCTTCCTCGACAAAGACAGCACCGGAGACTGAATTATGAGGGGAAAATCAAAATGATGTAGGGAAATTTGAGGGGAAATATAGCTGACGAGTTCACCATCACTGATTAAGTGGTTAATGATATTGTATGAATGCAAGATGGTGCTCTTCCATAAGGCGCCACATCTGTTCGAAAAGTGCTGCTACAATATTTTGATGACAGAATCAGCTTTCGTATCTTGGCAATTTCGTGGCTACCACGAACCCTCGACCTCACTCCTGGAGACGAGCAACTAACTCGTAATGTATTTCTTCTTCTGGAGTTATCTGAAATCAAAAGTATACACAGCAAGTCCAATAAATTTGTCAGAATTGAAAGATTTCCCGAAACATAAAATTGTACAGATTTCTTCTGCGATGTTACATTCGGCCTTGTTGTCAACAATCTCTCGCATGCAATGCGTTTTTGTCTGCTAAGAAAGTTGAAAACTGCTCATTCATTGTTTTTTCCTCTCTTCTTTCTTGTGTCGATATTCGTTCTTTATAAAGATAATTTTCGTAAGTGTTTTACTCTGGAAAATATCATCGTACGTTAAAAATTCCAACGCTATTTATGGTTTTTCATTGCGCTATTGAATTTCTCTCTAAAAAGTTGGGGTGTTGCGATTTGAAAATTTCAAAAATTTTTCACAGTTAGTGTAACTGTGATAACTGTTTTTTTCTAACAACACGATATCATACACATACCTTCATTCCAATAATTAAAACCGAAATTTCCTTTCGAACGGTTAGGCTGATAGGGGTTCATATACCGAGGAAGCTATTTTATGACGGCCTGTAAAATTTGCCTTTTTTAATTAGAGTATTTTAAAATTTTGTAATTGAAGGTAACTTCTTATTTTTTTTAATTTTTTGACCGAATATCACATGTACAAGAGTCACCAGACCGCAAAGGGTTAAATGGCGGTAATGAAAAATTGGGGTAATTTTTAAAAGTATGTTTATTAAACTTACACATTTAAATTTAATTAAATACTAAAAATAATTTTTCTTCTCTTTATAAACAGAACTGCCGAAAGAACTAATAATCTTAATAATCGTTTAACAGATATTATGAGCTAACACGAGACAGTTCTTTTTTTTTAAGGCAGATAAATGGGCTTTTGGCTTTTGTGGCCTGTTTTTATATTTCTAAGATCCATCTTGAATCGCAATGGGAAATGTTATTCAATAATTCAAGAAATGAGAAATAAAAGAGTTGGTACTTTACTTAAGGCAATAAATGATAAAACTGTTGTCAAAAGAATTATCATATCTTAAGTAAAAGTTAATATAAGAAGCAAACATTTTAAAAGGTTTTCTGTTATTTTTCCTCTTTTTTCTGGAAGAACTGCACTTTGTAAAATAAATTCGTATTATTTAATAAGAGTGCATTTGCATAAATCGATCCTTTGATCATAAATAAAAGTAAGTCTTAGTGACGCTACTCAGAATGACTCTTTGATTTAGAACACATGCTGTGTTTTTTATTGTCTGTATATAGTGTTATTTATATTACGTACGTTGTCAGTATAAACAGGGCCATCGCTAAGGCTTTTTATTGGTGGGGGAGAAGACCTTAAATTGCCAAGTCAAATTTTCATATTTGCCAACTCGTTTTATAATTTTGCCAAGTTACCACACTTAGAAAATGTAATACAGTTCTTATTTGTAAAAAGTTGAGTAATATTCCCAATTAGAGTTGTAACTTTTGCAAATTCTATCAAAAATAGAAAATGTACTACAATTTTTATTAAATTTTTCATTAAATTTGCCAAGTGTAACAACAGTTGCAAATGTTTGGGGGGGGGAGGCTCCCCCCTGTCCCCCCCCCCCTTAGCGAGGCCCCTGAGTATAAACAGTTGTGTGTTAGATTTGAAAGGAATAACTTGTTATCCGCTTAACTAATCAATACTTTTGAAAAAAAATCAAATAATGCTATTTTTTCATGTCTTTTACAGAAGTTTTAATCTTTTAACATTGTTTTTTCAAAACCGAAAGTTTTGCCTAAGTAAATTAGAAAAATGCTCGAATTAAATGATCACAAATTTACAATAAAAATTTACTGGTGAGAATAATAAATCTATGAAGTACGCATTTTTTATTTTTTATATTTTATTATGAGATAAAGATTAGTTTTTCACATTTGCCTTAATTTAATACAAATTTAACTTGCGTGCTTTATTTTTTTTTAACAATAAAAACACGGCATGTCATGCGAAAATTTTTTGTTAAAATTTCAAGAAGAAAAAAAAAAGAGACGAAAATTTCATCTCATATCTTGAACAAATTAAAACAGATAAAGCCTTATCTTAGATATGTTAGTATTAAGCAACATTTTCGTATTAAACAGAAAATAATATTTTGTACGCCATTTTTACACATCGTATGCAAAAATGAAAAAAAAAGTATGTATTCAATTACATTAAGAGGATGCTAAACTTAAATATGCATAAACATTAATATGTTATGTTTTGTTCACAGAATTTTTTTTCGTGTATATAGATACAATTAGAGCTACTATAAAATTGTTTTTAATTATAATAACGGTGTAAATAATTTCCCTTATCAGTCATTTATGTTAGTCTTCTGAACGTAGTTATCGTAATACTAAACGCAAAAGTGTTATGTAAACTTACCTTACACCGTTTCTTGTTGCAATATTAAATATGTATTGCATATGAATTTTCAACAAGTATATTTTAAAGGTGGTATGTATTAATAAAGTAGGCGATATTTTAAACAGTACTCCGTTAAAATATTAACTGCGTTTGAGAGATGCATATACCGTAATTTCGGGTGTATAAGCCGCAGATCAAACAATTCTTTTTCGACCCAGATTTTTTTAAGAAACAAAAATAGCTAGTTAGATCGCCGTAAATATTTGTCTTCAATCACTAAATAAGATTTCTGGGTCCAAATTGAATTGTTTGGTCCGCGGCTTATACACCCGAAATTACGGTAATGTTGTGTGCAAGTTATTTGTTCAATAAATTATTTATTATTTATTTTAAGAGTAATTGCGTTGTAAAATTTAAATTATGTTTATTATTACCTATAGTATGGTGTTTTATGTTAGTAGTTTCGGCTTCATCTTTAACCCTTTCCGGCACGGCCAAAATCTGTTAGTAAAATGAGAAATAATTGACTGACACCGGAATGCACAAACGAATTCTTTCGATATTTCAAAAGCCTTAATTTAAGATTTTATTGTAAAAGCAAAATTTTAGTAAAATATTATTGGTGCCGTTTGCAAGCTTGGAATTAAAATTAGGTATCCCAGACCGAGCACAGTATGCCGGAAAGGGTTAAAGAATACATTAATATTTTCAATTTTAGACATTTTATCTTGTATTTAAAAATATACTTATCGGAGTTTTCTGGAACTTCAGGTTTATAATAAATACGTTTGATTTACAATTTTTCAACATCGATTTGATAAGGCGGATAATTAGGGAAGCAACAAAAAATCAATGAAAAATAATAATATTTGAGATCACCGTGTACTTAAAAATGCACGAAATAATCTATTGCCGCAAAATACAAATATGAGGATGCTGTACAACACGTTCACTGATTTTGTAAGATTAGCACGTGTATTCATAGAAATATAGACTTTTTTTTTTTTTTTTTTTTTTTTTTAAGTTCAAAAATTCTTGCATGTTTTTAGCTGATATCTTGCAAGGTTTTCAATCAAATTTTACTCCAATTTCAGAAATTTTGGCAAAATATAGTAGAAACATTATCATTCAATTCGAATATAAATAAAATAATTTTTCATGATATGTGATTAATTTTTTGTTATGTTGCTACACAGATTTGACTTAAATTATGATTAAAAAGATCTTTGTTATCTTTTGCATATGCGCAGATAATATTCTTACACAAATGATTCTATGATCTATTAATGATCTATTCTTACACAAATGAATAATGTTACCCACCAATTTGTTTTCTGCAGTGATAGATCATTTCATGCATTTTAATTTACAGGGTGATCGCAAATATTATTATTTGTCTTTGCATTTTTTTGCGTCTTCTTAATTGTCCTCCTTATCAAATGCACGTTGATAAATATAAGGTCAAATATAATCTTTGTAATCCCCAAAAGAATCTGTCTAGTGTGTTTTTAAATATACGGCAAAATGTCTGAAATTAAAAGTGACCTTTCATACCACTATCACATTGAAGCTATCATTAGAGAATCCATCGAAATAATATCCAATAAAGAAATAGCTTGTAATTATGCACTTTCCTACGATATACACGCAATATGGAAAAATTTTATTAATAATAGTTAAGCCTCTGTTTTTGAAATATTTCAACAGTTTTATTCTATCCATTTCGCCCCGTTTTCTTCACCCCCCCCCCCCATCCTTCCTCCCTCGATGTAAAATTGGACTATTCCGGATGAACCTGAGAACGCCAGCAGTAATAGCTGTCATTTTGTAGTTTCTCTCACTGACGAAGACCGAGTAAGTGACGGTTAAAAACATTCTGAACTTTTGAACTTCTTAAAGGACTTTAAATGTATTTTTAAAGTTTTTATAAGTATTCTAGTGCAACTTTTAAGTAATTTATGTACAGTTGAGTGTATTTTTACGTTTTCAAATTAGTAAACAAGGTGAATTTTGCACTGTTTTTGTTTTTAACTCCAATTAAAAGTGACCTTTGATTAATGGTCATATAGTGTATATATAAAATTTATGTTTTGAAAAGTTATACTATGTCTAAATAAAATCTAAAAGAATATTTACTTTTAAGTGGTTTACAGTTTATTTTGGTATAGTTAAATATCCTTTGCAGATTCAATAGATATTTATAATTGGAGCTTGTGGTAAAATATTACGCGATAGAGAAAAATGCTCCACATTCCTGAAATCAGTGAATAGGAAAACTTTAGAAATATCCTAAATTACGCAAAAGAAATTAAAAATCATTGTTTTGTGGGCCTGTGGTTTTGTTTTAAAAGGGATACAAACGATGCGCCAGAAATGTCCGATTGATACAACTAAATTTTTAAAGCAGCGGTTCCCAAACTTTATTGATATGCGACGCACCTTTAACCCTTTGCGGCGCAGTGGTTTCGTAGATATACCACTTAATTTTAATTCCCAAACGCCACATTCGCACCGGAATTTTGTTTAAAAAAATACGGTTTATTGAATCCGCGAAATACAGCGTTTTCTTATTTATAAATAAAGTTGTTTTCAAATTCTGGTGTCAGCCATTAATTTCAAAACTTAAGGAATTAATTTGCCCTGCGCCGCAAAGGGTTAAGTAAAAAAAAAAAAAAAAAAAAAATCGCGATCCACTTAATATAAGAGTGTATGTCAGTATGACAATTATTGTATGACCTTTATAAGCTATCAGCTACCTTACCCTACGAAAAAGGCAAATTTTCGTGCGAAGGCTGATGCACTATCAACTAAATTAACGAAATCAACAATTCGTAATTACAGTGTGTATACGTGGAATAATAATTAACACAATACACAAACTAGAAAGGAAATTTAAAAAAATGCATTTAATGACTATCAAAACATAACTTTAAAATCTGTGCATTTTCTAGCACTGGCGTTTACCGGAAGCATCTTTATCAGAGTTAAAACTTGTTAATTTCAATCCTAATTCACTTTCAAGGCACAGTTTTTTTTATACAGTAAAACCTCTATAACGGACACTCCCAAATAGCGGACACCTCTATTTAACGGACAGTTTTCTAATCCCCACTCCCAAAACCTAAATTTTCGTATGTTTAACCTCTGAATAACGGACATTCCAAATAGCGGACAGTATTTTCGGTGATAAAGAATGAAAAATTATTTTTAACAAGAAAAAAATGAAAAAAAGGCAAAGTAAAAAAGACTCTAAATTTATCAGGGCAATGTGTCACAAATTTTGTGATCACAGATAAATGAAGAGGGTGGGCTGAGGAAATGTCTCCTTCACGTTCACTGTTAAATTCAGGGAGTTGTCTGGGAGGGACAGATCCCAGAGCATTCAAATGTCTATTTCCCCCCCGGAAGATTTTATGGTTTTGATGTCAAAAACTGAAAATCCCTATCCCCGTTCCGAACTCTATAATGACCAATAACATAACATTGAAAAACAAATTACACGTAATCGCAAGCAAAAGTAAACTTTTCTAACAGGTTTTTTGCATGCAAGAATGTAATAAACAGAAGTTAAAGGTGTGCACAATTTTATTTAAATCTTTTTTATTAAAAAATAATTTTAATTTCTTATTAATCTTAAGATTTAAGAACATATAATTATCAATTAATGAACTATTAAGCATTTCTTGGCGATTTTTATATCTCGGAGGTTTTCCCAATAGCGGACACCTCCGAATAGCGGACAATTTCTGCGTTCCCGAAGTGTCCGTTATTTAGAGGTTTTACTGTACTTGTTTTTCAAAAACAGCCAAGTAAAAAAATATGTTCACACGAGTATGTTGTGTTGAACTCCATCAAGGAATTCAAATATCATTTAGATGTTTCTGGATATTCTGCTCGTATATTTCTTCTCATTTTAAGCGAAATTAAGAAATTTCCCTTAAAATATTATTCGTTGTTGAAATTGTTATTATTTTTTTTAACAGTTGGAATAAAATATATATTTTTGTGACAAATCACTATTGTTTTCGCGATCCACTAAAATAGCCGCAGCGACCCACCAGTGGGTCGCGACCCATAGTTTGGGAACCGCTGTTTTAAAGTATTTCTCGTTTTATTAAACACCAAAATTTCTGAGATTTAATAAACCAAAGAATACTTTTAACCACTTAATCATAACGCTAGAGACATTCACGGGCTGCAAGCTTCAAGGCTTTTTATTCAGAATTTTTGGATTCGCACCAGTTTTATAAAATAGTGTAGCAGGTTTTATTCTGGTATCATTTTACTTGCCCATTAACTAAGAAGAATATATTTTTTAAAATGGTGGGAATAATGAATTTGAATTTTTAAACCATAATTTAATGCGATCATTAAGAGGTGTTAAAATCAGTCATTTTTGGCGCAGCGCTTGCATTCCTGGTTTAACCCTTTAACGACCATAGCATTTTCATTGCTAAGATGTCGAAATAAATGAATAACCCCGGCAACTAAGAACAAATATATTTCTAAATAAGAAAACGTGATGTTTCACATACAAAATAAAAGGGATATTTTTAGATAAAAATACCGGTGTCAGTGTTGCTTGTCGGAATTAAAATTTTGTGGTTTCGTGGCGAAACCAATGAACGTTAAAGGGTTAAAGGATTAATTAGTACTTTTTCGGCCAGCCGGACGCCAGTATTATATAACTATGCGTAAATATGTGTATATACATATGTACAATACATATACCAGGGAAATATAAACTCTTGGGGAAAATTTTAAAGGTTGATAGTACACACCAAGACAAACAATATTAAATAGGAATCTAAGGGTCCCAAACGCCTTCCGAAGGCGATAGGCGTCATTAAAGTCTTAAATTTCAAATGATTATGAAAGAACAGAAAAATCGGTCGATTCGTTTCCGGTTTTCGCTAAAACTATTCTTTATGTCAATATTTTCTTTAAAATAAATTTTAACGATAAAGTTGAAAAATGCCGATAGAGAGGGCTAAAGGCCTTAAAGTAACGGACATTTATCTATTACCGTTATTTTTTCTCTCTCAATAAATGTTTTCAAAAGCTTAGACTTAAATTTTAAGCCTCTTACAGTAAATAGAATTTTATTTAAACAGAAATATACAACTATTTAACCGCCTTTACTGGAATAATATCAACAAAGGTGATAAAGAGCTTTTATCAAATAATTCCCAGTGGAAGTGTGAAGAATTATGGGCGATTTTTCTCTTAGATATGACTTGTTGCGGTTGATAAAAATGATATATTTGTCTGGAAAGATTTGTTTTTTCTTTACGGCAACCGAACTTCACACTCACTAATAAAATGATGCTTTTCATGGAGCATATATATTTATGTTCAGCGGAGCTATCATAACGGATGATTTTAGCGATCAGTTCAAAATGAAATATACCGTAAAGAAGATGAAATAAGAAAAGAAATAAAGAAAAATTCATTCGGATGTTGACAGCAATGAAAGTAGGTAGAAATAAGGCAGATATTATTGTGTTTGAAGATAATTTTTACGTTTACGATAAACCAAGAAAAGTGTTTACCATTCTTGATATTGGAATTTTGTGTTCAAATACTACTTGGTTTCAAACGTACTTAATTTATTTCTAGTTATCGGACTAGCATCTATTTTGGATTGGGTTATTTTAAGACATTTATTTATTTATTTGAAAGTGATGACTATTTATTTATTTATTTATTTATTTATTTATTGAGGGAGAGGGGGGATTTTATTTAATAATGTCTTTAAACGTTTTTTCAATTTAATTGTAATTTTACAGTTTTATATGACTTTTTAATTTTATTTTTAATTTAGCTTTAAATCATTATTTAAAAATCTTTTATTTTCTAATCTTTGTTATTTAATTTCTTTTTATTTCCAAACCCTATCGGTTAATGATTTGATATCTAATCTTTAATCGTTTGATTGCTAATTTTTTATTTGTTAGTCTTTTGATAATTTATCTTTAATCTTTTATTTTCTAATCACAAATCCGTTAATCTAGTTAATAATTTATCTCTAATCTTTTGATTTCAAATCTTTTAATCTATTAATTTCAAATCTGTAATCTTTTAATCCGTTGATTTCGATTTTGACTCTTTTATTCTATTGATTTTGTAATCTTTAATCTTTTATACACTAATATTTATTCTTTAACATTAGAACTACCTTGAGCCGCCATTTTGACGGCTACCATATTATGACTATATTTCGGTTCAAACCAGAAATTTAATTTATAAAATAAGTTAAAAAGAGACAAAGAAGAAAACGGTAAGCCAGGGGTGCAAAAATCTAGGCACCAGAGGGTAGTCTCTCACCACTAAAATTTTAAAGTTTTTTTCGCTCGAAATTTAATAGCATTCTAGCAAGAATTTTACACGAAATATTAGAACAAAAAAAAAAAAAAAAAAAAAAAAAAAAAAAAAAAAAAAACGAAATAAATTTTGTGGTGAGAAACTGCCTGCTGGCGCCTAGATTTTTGCACCCCTGCGTTAAGCAGTTAAACGTTAAACGTTAACCCTTTCCGGCACGGGCAAAATCTGTAATAAAATGAGAAATTATCGACTGACACCGGAATTCACAAACGAATTATTTAGATATTTTCAATTCCTTAATTTAAGTCTTTATTTTAAAAGCAAAATTTTAATAAAATATTACTGGTGCCGTTTGCAAGTTTGGAATTAAAATTAGGTATCCCAGACCGGGCACAGTGTGCCGGAAAGGGTTAAACAGTTCTGCTCAACAAGCGCAAAATATTTTGAATACAGATTTACAAATTCATTTTTTAACAGAAATTAAAAGACCTGACTATAAAAGCGATTTCGAATCGAAATTAGTTTTTATTTTATGATAATTAAATTACCTATCCAGTTCTAAGCTATTTCAATCACGTGATCACCTGTTTTCCTCCTGCTTTTCGACCGGTTTTTCTGCTTTCTTCGAGAATTGTGTTAAAAAACGTCAACTTTGAAGGCTTGTTAAGAAAGATCTATTGTGTTTGTAAAAAACAGAAAACAGCAAACTGAGTGCAATTAGACTGTTTCTGAATAACAACACCTGCTAGTTTCATGCATTTCCAAACAAAAGTAAATTAATACATGTGTAACAAAGTTGCCCTTTTAGATTTAAGAACACACGCTAATAATAAAGTTAAATCTGTTTTAAATCCAAATTCTGGTGTGAAATATTTTTATAAAACTTCAAATTCCTGGTAGTTTTAGTGTTAAATTCATTAAAACCTTTAAACTTTTTCAGTTCCATTTTTTGGCGCATTTTTGGGGAATTTCTTTTTTTTATTTGCTTAATCACTTTAATTTATCAATATTTTTGAAAAACTTTCAAATAATTTTCATTTTCATCATATCCTTTTTAGAAATTTTAATCTTTTATCACCGGTTTTCAAAATAGAAAATTTTGCCTAATTGAATAAGAAAAATGTTCGGATTAAATAATACAATATTTACAATAAAAATTTACTGGTGAGAATAAGAAATTATGATTGGAATATATTTTCGTACGTGGCACGGGCAAATCATGATTGACAAAAATACGTTGTCCGTATGATGTGCGGGCAGCATTTTCAGAAAGAATCACGTTTTGAGCACCAGCCTTGGCGAGTTGGCGAAAGCGAGAACGTTCAGCTAGCTGCATCGTCAAACACAAAATAAACTAAGTTCAAATGTGTCATAAAACATATGATTAATAGAATTATATTTATTACAAGAGAGTCTTTACTACTGTTTTTAATTAACTTCTCAATTTCTTCGAACATAGCAAGTTAAGGAAATAAAATATTGAATGGAGGGGGAAAAAACTATGTTTAGATGTTCTGTGAAATTTAAAGCATTTTAATCTAAAAAAGCTCTTTGTTTTAAACTATGTTTTAATCTTAAACAACGGTGAATAAGATTTCCTCATATTATAGTCTTTGCTTAATAACATTTACGGAAAAACAAATGAACAATAAGCGCGATCTCTTTGCAGACAGAAGGGTTGCTATTCGGTAGGCGTTTGACGTCACAAACAAGAAAGACTGCGTAGCATTGACTTCATCTCCTCGCCAATCGTTGTTCTGGCGATAAGGTGCTCAAAACGTGATTCTTTCTGAAAATGCGTACGGGCAAATCAAGTGAACTGTTAAATCATTCTATTTGAATATAAATTTTACGATAAGATAATAAATATTTCCGATTTACGAAAAATGTCTTTTAAATCTTTATAATGATAAGAATTGTCATAGATTCAATAATAAAATTTTATAAAAATTTTATAAAATGAACTAATGGCAGTTTGTCGAGAAATTCTATGAATTACGCATTGGTGCGAAAAACAAATCAAATTGGGTTTGAATGTTTCTTTAAACTAAATTGTTGTCCTTTTTTTCGACATTTTATCGCTTTGTCAATATCGACGTATTTTATGTTGTACCAATAGATTGAAAAATCTATAAACGATGGTTATATAAGAACTGTGCCACTATTATGCAACCATTTTTAAAAAAAAAAAAATCAGTTTAAGTGTAAGTTTATATTTTTATATGACTTTTTAAATCCTTTTTTTCATTTAGTTTTCAATCGTCATTTTCAAATATTTTATTTTCTAGTATTTGTTTTTTAATTTCATATTATTTATAATCCCTAATCTGATAATAGTTTGATATCTAATCTTTAATCTTTGGATATTTAATGTTTAAAATGGTTAATCTTTTGATAATTTATCGTGTATCTTTTAACTTCTAATCATATATTTGTTAATCATTTAATAACTTATCCTTGACCTTTTAATCTATTGGTTTCTAATGTGTAACTCTTCCCGGCACGGGCAAAAGGGTATAGCGAGGTAAGAATGGCGAAATGGCCCCCATGGTCAATGACTGAATTATTATTTGTACTAGTATCAGCACTCTAAAAGAATACAAAATGCAAGGTCATTGACCCCCCATCTTGACCTGTCTTTAAGATATTCGAGAAAGTTCGTACGCGCGCCGTTATTTTTTAAATGTATTTTTCTAAAAAACTATAAAAGCTAGAAAGATGGGACCAATTGCGTATATTGAGAGATACTTTGAAAAAATTTTCATATTTTTTTCAGAGTTTTCGTGAAATGACATCTGTGCAAAATAATGAAACAAAGTATAAATCTTTTATTTTAGTAGTGTTCTGTTATGTTTACCGCGCCAAAAAAAATACATAATATTCTTTAATTTATATACTTATAGCACACAAAAAATGATCAAAATCAAAGAGGCGCTTTTTGAGTAATATCTAAGAATAGAAAAGGTTAAAATAAAAATTCTAAATAGAAAAGGAAGAAAAAAAGAAAAATTGATACCGGACAAATTTAAAAGAAAAAGTAATACTCATATACGGTTAGTGAGGCACAGACATACAGGTATTGAGTGAGTAAGGTAGTGAAATTAGCGGTCGCCCCGACGTAAATACCCATTATGATATTCGTAGGGAGATTTTGCTGTTTTAATCCATCAGTCAGTGGATAGTTATTATAAAACTAGAAGATAGCCCGTCAAAATGATGTGTTTGCATTTTTAAAGGATTATAAAAAATTATAACAACTGTGGTCAATCATAGCCATTTTAGACTGAAACAATTTTGATAAAACAGCGATTAAACTTGGAGAGAAAAAAATCTAACAAAAAAAAAAAAAAAAAAAAAAAGAAAAGAAAAAGAAAAAAGAAAGAAAGAAAATTTCAACAGAAATCTGCATTTAAAACTATAGCAAAACTACCTGGTAGATGGGGGTGGGGATTATAATGAAATTTAAAACGCACCCGCGGTTTGCTTAAATAAAAAGTTTTAATTAAATATTGTTTTTGAAATCGTGAAAAGATATCAAAGCAAAGAAAATGTAGAGACATCATTTACAGCTCCCACTGTGAATCTGACCAATGAGAACACTCCATTACGACTATGGAACGATTTAATTGGTCAGAAAATAGATTGCCTTTTAAATCGGAGATAACTTTTCACAATGTTTTTTATACATTTGAAATTCTCAAGAGTCATTCACGGCTGTAAAGAAAAAAAAATTAAAGCAACCCGAATATAAAAATTTTAACAATATTGCATTTAAAACGCACCTTTGCTTTCCTTTAATAAAAAGTTTTAATTAAATATATTTTTTGAAATCGTGGAAAGATTTCAAAGCGAAGTAAAATGTAGTGATATCATTTACAGCTCCCAATGTAAATCTGACCAATGAGAACGCTCCATTACGACTATGAAACGTTTTCATTGGTGAATGAGTTTCTTTTTCTCGTGGATAGGTTGACCCCGGAAGGGTTTTATATATACTAGCAAAAGCCATGCTTTGTTTGGATTCGCGAAGTATTATGCTATACGATAAATATTTGAAAGTAATAATATATTTTTTAAATTACTTTTGCATCCTTATTAAGCAAAAATATAATTTTATGTTTCGGCACATTTTAATTTAAAAATTTACTTTTACCAAATAACTAAAAATTTCCTCAGATTGTTTATTAATGATATAAGACTGGTATAAATAATAATATTTTCGAAGTAGAATTATACAAAATATTAATTTTATTTGTTTACAATTCTTTTATTGCCACTTCACAAAAATATAATGCAATTCTTTTAAAATTCTTAAATATCGTCTGCTTAAATGATTTCACAAAATAAGAATAAATTGTGTATTTGAATTCCTAACACAGAAAAATACTTTTATAATTGAATGTTAATAGGAAAATTTTCACAAATTTTAATTCATTAAAAATATGCTATAATTTTTCTAAAAAAAAAAGTATTTTATAAATTTTATAAAATAAATCACGAAACTATACATAATTAAAAGGAATGAGCATAGTTTGAAAATCTGAAAGCAGTTTTTGAGATATTTTGTCAGAATAATGAAAATATATTTTATTCATTTAATGATGATTCTAGCTATAATTACTGACCCCATGATTTAAGTTTTTCTTCTGAAAACGTACGTGTTTTACTTTTTATTTGAAAAAATGCGTTTGTAATGGAAAAACATGTAAAATAAATTAATTAAAATAATAATTTTTTGAAAAGTATTTCTGTAAAAAAAATAATATTCTGCAAATCTACAGATCATAATTTATATTTGTGTTTAATTTCAAGTCAAAATACTGTATAGTTTTTTTGTAAGGCGTACGACAAAATGTCATTTGAGTGGCCTAGTAGAGGATTCGCTTCGCTCATCCTAATAATACGATTTTACGTATCTTTTATTAGTCTTGCTGTGTCAAGACAACAATACATAAACAATTGACTGGTTTGTCATAATTAGGTGAGAATAATTGTTTACGGCCGCCGAAAGTTCTACGGTGACAATAATGTTCGTGCAATGTAAAGTTTGTGACATTTTTGTGCATAAAGTTCGTGGAAGAAAGAAAGTTATCGCTACTGAAGAGGATGCTAGATTATATAGTGACTCGAATAAAAAACAGTTTCTGTTGGTGACATAGGGGGCACTCGCGCAAAATTTCCCGAAGCTATCATGATTAAGAATTAAGGTTGTATTCAAAATTGGTTATTTTATAACTCATTTTTAAATTCAATTTTGTTCTCAAACGCATTCAATTGGCAGTCTTTTGTTATTAAGAACTATATAATATACCGTATTAGTCGATTTTTTAATAAAGTCAGAATTATTTCAAAATATGTTGTCAAAATGAGCATTTGATCCGAATTTAGCTTAAGATGATTCAGATAAAACCAGTCCTTACAGAAAAATGAAATTAAAAAATTTTCAAAAGAGGACAAATAAAGTTGTTAAACTGGGTTTATCTGTAATCAAATTTTCTTTTTTGTTGTTGAAATGAGCACTCTTCGAAATCTACCTCCGCCTATAGGCCAAGCCGACAGGGATTTTTTAAATGATGAAGTCAAAATTGTAGTAAATGAAAATAATGATGTTTGAAATCTTATTTATGATGTAATTATAATAAATAATTCTAAAAAAGACCTCTTTAGCTAGTTCCTACCATCCGTGATCTCACTTATTAAAATCATAATTACTCAAAGAAGCACCTCTTTGATTTTGATCAGGTTTTGCGTGCTATAAATTATATACATATATATATATATTTATAAATATATATATTTATAAATTATATACATATATATATATATATATATATATATATATATACACATTATATACATATATATATATATTTGGCGCGGTAGACATGATAATGATAGGTCTAACTATAATTATCATCATCTCTACTTTCATTAATTACAACATTGACTCCATCGCTTAAAAATTTTTTACGCAGAATTTCAATAGGACAAGCATACATGGGGTGTAGGTCGGGGCGATCGCTAGTTTCATCGCTCCACCCACTCACTAGCTCTATTTCAATGTCCCACGAGCCGTGTTTCTGATACACGCTAGCCGTATATCAGTGTTACTTTTTCTTTTAAATTTGTCCGGTATCAATTTTTCTCTTTTTCTTCCTTTTCTATTTAGAATTTTTATTTTAACCTTTTCTATTTTTTATTCTTAGATATTACTCAAAAAGCGCCTCTTTGATTTTGATAATTTTTTGTGTGCTATAAGTATATAAATTAAAGAATATTATGTATTTTTTTCGGCGCGGTAGACGTAACAGAACAGTAGTAAAATAAAATATTTATACTTTGTTTCAATATTCTGCACAGTTGTCATTTCACGAAAACTCTGAAAAAAATATGAAATATTTTTCAAAGTATCTCTCAATATACGCAATTGGTCCCATCTCTCTAGCTTTTATAGTTTTTCAGAAAAATACATTTAAAAAATAACGGCGCGCGCACGAACTTTATCGAATATCTTAAAGACAGGTCAAGATGGGGGGTCAATGACCTTGCATTTCGTACTCTTTTAGAGTGCTGATACTAGTACAAATAATAATTCAGTCATTGACCATGGGGGCCATTTCGCCATTCTTATCTCGCTATACCCTTTGTAAGCAAAATGAGGAATTATCGGCTGTCACCGAATTCAAAAACAAATTTTTTTAGATATTTTGAAATCTTTAACTTAAGCATTAAGTAAAAGCAAAATTTTACGAAAATATTATTGGTGACGTTTACAAATTTCGGAATTAAAATTAAGTATCCCAGATCGGGCACAGTATGCCGGAAAGGGTTAACACAAGAACTATCGTGAGCCATCATTTTGACGGCTACCATATGAATATGTTTTGGTTCAAACCAGAAATTTGATTATGAAATAAGTTTAAAAGATACAAAGAAGAAAAAATGTTAAATAATAAAGTTAGACTGTTTTAACCCTTTCCGGCACATTGTGCCCGTTCTAGGATACCTAATTTTAATTCCAAACTTGTAAATGGCACCAGAAATATTTTAGTAAAATTTTGCTTTTACGGTAAAAGCTGAAATTAGGGGATTCAAAATATTTAGAAATTTCGTTTGTGAATTCCGGTGTCAGTCGATAATTTCTCATTTTACTAACAGAATTTGCCCGTGCCGGAAAGGGTTGAATCGAAATTCTGGTGTCATATTTTTATTTTATTTTATTTTATTTTATTTTATTTTATTTATTTTTTTTTTAATAAAATTTGAATCAAATTTTCCGTAGCTCTGTTAATGTATTGATTTTAAATCTTTATTCTTTTAATCTATTGATTTTAAATCTGTAATCTTTTGAGCCATAAATTTCGAATTTTGAATCTTTTAATCTATTGATTTCTAATATTTAATCTTTTAATCTCTAATCTTTATGCTTTAAATTCATTTAATATCTTTAATTTTCTTAAGTTTCGTTTTTAGACGCATTTTTGGGTACTCCATTCCCTTATTTGGTTAAATCCTTGTATTTGAATATAAATTTTACGATAAGATAATATACACTTCCAATTTGTGAAAATGTTTTTTTAAAACTTTATAATGAAGCGAAGTGTTATAGGTTTAATAAAATTTTAACGAAATATTATAAAAGGAACTGAAGGGAGTTCTTCAAGAAAAACTATGAAATACGGATTGCTGCGAAAAACAAATCAAATTAGATTTGAATATTTCTTTAACCTTTAACCCTTTGAAGGGCTATGGGATAAAATATATTCCACTTAATTTTAGTTGCGAAATACCACATTGACACCAGAATTTTGTAAAGAAAGTTTATTTTTATCAAATACGTAAAGAAAATCATTTATTTATTACGAGATAAAATTGTTTTTGAATTCTAGTGTCAATGAATCATTTCAGCATTTTATGAATAGAATTGTATTGCCCCTCAAAGAGTCAGCAGATGTGACAGAAATTGTAACGAAACTAGTGTGAAGCAGTCTGTGAGACCGCAAGATCGAAAGGTGAATAAAAGGCATGAATTACAGATTGGTGCGAAAAGCAAATCAAATTGGATTTGAAAATATTTTTAATCTTTAACTGATGTGTCGGAAATTGTTATGTAATCAGTGTGAAGCGGTCAGTTAGACCGCAAGATCCAGGTATCAATAAAAGGCATGATTAACGCATAAGGTGGTGTTCTTGTACTATACCTTTTGTAAAGGACTGTCATAAATAACATTCAACTATTAAAAAGCCTCAGATGATAGTATTAACTCTTTAACCCTTTAACGGAGAAAGCATTTTCATTGCTAAGATGTTGAAATAAATGAATGGCACCGGTAATTGTGAACAAATATATTTGTAAATAAGAAAAAAGGAATTTTCACATACATAATAAAATGGAATTTTTTAAATTAAAATTACGGTGTCGTTGTTGCATATCGGAATTAAAATTTTGCGGTTTCGTAGGGAAACCAAAGAACGTTAAAAGGTTAACGGACAAAGCAGTTTCATTGTTAAGATGTTGAAATAAATGATACCGGTAGTTGCGAACAAATATATTTGTAAATAAGAAAAAAGTGATTTTTTTTCCAATGCATAATAAAACGGATTAAAAACTTTGTGGTTTCGTAGAGAAACCAATGAACATTAAAGTGTTAAAGTTCCAAACGAAGCAAAATTTCGGTAGTGTTTCTAGTCAAACCTAAAATTACAAGTTAAACTATAAAAATTGAAAAAAAAGCAGTGGTCTGTCAGATCTGTAATAGTACTTAAAGGTTAAACTAAATATTTGCCTTGTTTTTTGCTATTTCATCGGTCTGTCAATGTCGACATCTTTTATGTAGTACCGATAGATTGAAAAATCTATGAATGATAGTTACATAAGAACTGTGATACTATTATGCAATCATTATAAATGTTTTAACTACTTATAAAATGTGGATTTTTTAATCTTACGGAAGTTTGAAATGGAAAAGTAGATTGTTTTGAGAGATCTGTTTTTTCAGTTTTTAGTTTTTGCATCTTTCTGGTGCGGTTATACCTTTTATATGAAAGCACGCATTCAGGGTTCGCACACTCCTTATATTTTGTAAGGACTCTGACACCACTATTAATGATAAGAAAATTTATATTTAATTTTTAGGAAACAGAATTCGCAACCACCTCCTCGATTCGCTATTTTCGCAATATTTTTCTTCAGTGAAATACATTTAAAATACTGTAAAAATTTAGTGGTAGAGCTGTGCGAGCCCTGGCATTGGACATACTCGGTTCGAATTTTGACCGTTCTCGATCAGCAATTTTCTTTTATACTTTTATTATCTATTTTTCCTTTACCTAGCGTAAACGTCAGTTATAATGCATTAAAAATACTATATACAAAATTAAAAGAGTAATACTTCTGGTTAATATGCAATTTCACATTTTTTCTCAACTTTTTAATTATTTATTAAATGAGTTTTATATTTCTTTTTGATCTGCTATAAGAAATTTTTATACGTGAAACTACTTCAGGGCATATTTAAATTTTACTGAGTAGAACATATTTAATCTAAAAAATATTGGAATATCTAAACATAATACGAACAATTTTATAAAATTTTTAAATGTTAAAAATAAATAAATCATATAAAGGGAAATGTATAACTATTTATAGCTGTATGTGCAGGCCTTCCTACATACATAGTAAATAAATATAAAACATAAAATTTAAACTTTAAAATCAGATAATACATAACAATCAATTAATGACAGGGAAGGAAAAAAATAAAAGTGTTTTGATAGAGAATAATAACTTTAGTATTTTTAGTAATTATCTAAAAAAGCATCTAAAAAAATCGCTTGCAAATTCCGGTGGCTGTCGATAATTACTCATTTTATTATAAAAATTGGCCATACCGGAGAGGGTTAAAGTGGTATTTAACAGAACCGCGTGCTTCTGGATTATATATTAGACAAATTGTGCTCATATAAACATAAAGGAGAAATGTTTACAATCATCATTTAGCTTTTCAAAAATGTTATAATAAAGGGAAGTAATTAATTTAAGTAACTGTTTTTCACGCTTAGTAAAATAAATGTTTAAATCCTGAATTGAAATTGTTTGCAGAACATACTGAATTATCAGCGACTGTTGTTTTGTATTAACGAAGAATATTCTGTATCGATAATTTTCAATATCATTATTTTCCGTATGCATATTGCGTGATGATTGTAGTAATAATCCGTAGTAAAAATCCGATTTTGGAAAAATCATATATCATTTTGAAGCCACCCGGAAATCCTTCGCTATGTTTATAATTGAATATGTATGTAGTGGTGGAAATTGGCGCAGAAGTGGATCCAGCAAACACCACTAAATTTCAGTGGTATTTTTCGGCTTATGAAATGGCAGAATTTCAGACTTTATATTAAAGTTAAGAAAACTTAAAAAGTATATAATGGTGTCAAATGTCAGCACCGGTGAAGGAAAGTAATCACTGAAAATTACCTCATAAAGTGATACACTTATTATATATAACGCTATCAATATTTTGATAATTTTAGACCCTTTTCCACCCCCTGTGATATTATGCGCTATCATTCGTCCCCTCCCTTATATGATGATATTATTATTTACGAATCAAAATTGTTTCATTTTTAGATTATTTTTCTTTCTTTTTATACGCTTCAGTGATATACACATATGATTATTCATTTATCAGCTGCATGCTTTACGGATTCACGAAAGCAATCAAATATCAATAAATTAAATTTATATCTAATAACACTTAAAAAAGTTAGTTAGTATTTAAGAGTATTTAATAATAGCTTATTGTTACATAACACATTCAAAGCTAATATTGTCTTCTTTTACATGTCGCCTGCCTGGGAAGGTTAAAAGAACAACGTATCAACAAAACAATAGACAACATTCTTTGTCTTTCTACTGGTAAACGAAACATCAATTCCTACATATTATGCTCCCGATTTCTCTAACAACGATATATTTTTGATTATGGCAGAAAAATAAGAATGCCAAACGTTAGGGTATACTAAATTTTGAAATGAAAGGATTTTATAAGTATTGAATGACTTTAATAAGAGATTTGTGTTTTAATAATAATAATAATAATAATAATAATAATAATAATAATGGTAAAAAACATTTGAATGCAAAGAAAAAAAAATCTAAAAAGAAGAAAAGTTTGGTTGGATTAAAAATGATAACGATATCAAAAAACCCTCTAAAAAGAGATATATTACGATAACAAATGCCTGACCCCGCCTCCCGCTAAAATGATAATGCATGCACTGCACAGTCCCTAATTTGAGATAAGTGTTTCAGCTTTATGAATAAATATGAATATGCATTTCAAATTTTGAAATGAAATCATTTTATAAGTAATTAATGATTTTAATAATAGCTTTGTGTTTTCATAAAAATAATACTACCACTAATAATATTAATAATAATAGTAATAGCCAAGGGTGCAAAAATCTAGGTGCCAGAGGGTTAGTCTCTCACCACTAAAAGTTTTTTTCACTCAAAATTTAATAGCATTCTAGCAGGAATTTTACACGAAATATTAGACGAAGAAAAACGAAATAAATTTTGTGGTGAGAAACTGCCTGCTGGCGCCTAGATTTTTGCACCCCTGGTAATAGTAATAATAATAATAGTAAGAGAACATTTGGATTATAAATAAATATTCTTTAGATGTGGTTCTTTTCATGCGGTCATTTCCCACCAGTGCTTTCACCTTTATAAAATAAAGTTCTAAGTTTTTATTTATTACATATTCTTGTTTAACTTAACTTGGATCATGTATTTAACAATATAATTTTGTAACCGATTTTTTCAGTCCCTCGCTTTCTGATAGCCTGAAATTATGAAAATTATCTGCACATCTGTGTTTTCGATGACAATAAAATATTTAAATGTTTTTAGAACTTACATATGAGTTATTAAATTAATATTATAAAAACTTGCATCGGCAGCTGAACGTTTGATATATTCATTAGTCTCCAATTATAGTTAACCTTTGGCGGCGACCGTCTTTTACAGAATTTTTAATTTTTTTATTACCGATTTTCAAAACTGAAATTTATTTCTAGTTCAATCGGGAAAATGCTCGGTTTAATCAAGGCCAAGTTTACACTAAAATTTTACTGGCGAGAATGGTCAAGGATTCTGAGGCTCTTATGCGGCATGTATACCGCACAGAGTACGGACAGAGCCTCAACTCGGCTTGAAAAGAACGCCCTCAGTGGATCACTTAAAAACTAAACCATCGCGTTGGCGATTTTTATCCTCGTGATTTCTGTTTAACTGTAACCATATTCTGGCTTGTCACTTCTTGCTGAATGCTGATTTGATTATCTTTGCACACGTGCTTATGCTATTTGATCTTAGATTTCCGCGCTTATATTGATTCGTAATTATTACTGTTATTGTTCTTGAATTTTCAAGTTTACATTATTAGGTCGTCATGTTAAGAAGAGACACATGTATTGTTTGCAAGACGAATACGTCAAAGTTATTTCATATTAAAATAATTCTTTCATAAATTCCAAAACAATAAGCAGCAAGCCGTTGCTGTATTTTTTTTCTTTTTTCCCTTATCATTTGTCGCCAAGGAAGCGATGTTTCGCCGAATTAGCAACCGGTCTTATGTTATGATCGTAGTTTCAGAGTGATCCGCTCGTATCGCTACTGTCTATGCGTAATCCCATGTTAAACAAGTTGCCATTACAGAGTATGAAAGTTGATTCTCTGTTCCGTACTCTGTGATATACCGGTCGCATATCCCTAAAGGGTTTAGGCATTTTCCGTTTTCCGAGCGGCGGTGATAGATCGTCAGGTGTTTTATCTAATTACAATCGCATACAAATTGCCAAAGACAGTTCAATAAACTATGCACCAAAGAAACACGCTCATTTAAAATTTCCTCCTGGCAGCGGAACTGCAACAATGAAATGTTTCAACCATCGGAAAATAGAAAATTAAATATAAATTAAAAAATAACGAGTGTAATGCTTTGGAAATAATTTAACTTTTATTTTTACGTTATTATTTATTTAAATGTGTAGTATTTTGTAAAGTATTTGGAAAATTGCGTGAATCGCTATATATTTCCTTTATTTAATTTTATACAAAATCATCACTATATACAAATAACGAAGTATATATTCAGAAATATATATTTCATTATTTGCTTTGTAATATTACAACTCAACAGAATCATTTGTTACAAAATGTCCGCTATCGTATACAAGTCATGGTAAGTGAACATGTAATCTCCAGGATTGCCATAGGCGACTTTTTTTCATTTTCCATTCGCACCAGTATTATTCTGAATGAAATTTTGAAATGCATACTTCTTACAAGTGTTATCAAAATTTATGTTAAGACTTTCTATTTAGGAAAACTGGTGAAAGCTAAAAAAAAAAAAAAAAAAAATACTCACCTGTGGCAGCCCTGAATCTATACGTTCAAAGAAGTAAAAGATTTATAGTTATTTTAAAACTTTCATAACTCTTTGTAAATGAATATAAGCGGAACAATTGAAAATGAGGGGTTAAAAGATACATTTTTCTATCTTAGCTCCTTTCACCGAAAATGGGAATACGAGATGTGTCGGCCTTAGAGACGAAATTGTTAAAAATCTAAATCCTATATAAAACCGAGGTAAGGGGAAGGACTACCTCACGTCATAAAAGTTTAGAAGTAAAGATTAATGGCTTGTTAAAGCTTTTCATAAAATAATAACTTGGAAAATTTTACAGCTACATTATCCAAGAACTCGGCTATAGTATACATGGATATAGCTGCTAACTTTTGCGCTTTTGTGTTACGAAATTTTAAGGGAAAGCCAAAATGCATAAAAGTTAGCAGTTATACATAAATATATAAATCATTAAATAAACATGGTAATTAATATTTCATAAAAACTTACTAGTTTATTCAACGTTTAATACTTAAATTACTATATAAATCATTTTCGTTTATTTATTTACAATTTAAACTTACTAATAATTTTTGGACATTTAGATCTTTTTTTAAATATTTTTTCAGCAATTAAAGTTGGCTTTTAAATTACATTCGTTTTTTTTTTTTTTTTTTGGGTTACATATACATATATATATATATATGCATGTGTGTGTGTGTGTGTATGTATGTATAAAATGCAATGTTTTTAGCTGATAATACATTATAATTATATCTTTTCGGGCTAATTTGAAGCACTATATCTTGTTCACTATTAATATTTTACAATAAGTTTGCAATCGGAAAATTAAAAGAAATGTATTATATATTTTGTTTTTTCAGGATTTCTGTAACTTTTGTACTTTAGATATTTTTATGTAGAGAAAAACAGAGATGAGTCTATCTGAATCACTTAAAATTTTAAAGCTATAATTTAAATTTAAAAAAACAAAATATATAGTCTACAAAGGCTATAAAATTACAAACAAAATGACTAAAGCTAACAAATAATAGTAATAACAATGAAACAAGTCTCGCTTTCTCGAAGTCACTAATCTCAACGTATTAGGTTCGTTTGCTGCTTACTAAAATAATTGAAAAAATATACTTGCGTGCGTGCACATTTGGAAATCATTGATTAGAAACTTTATCATCAATAGGAAATGTATTTATAAACAAAATCTAAAGTGAAAAACATAACACATTGTTAGAATAAGTTTGAAACATTAGAGATCAAACGCTCTTTTTGATGGGATTTATTTGGTTAAATATAATTTACTAATATTTTTTAATAATTTAATACCTTTTACCCGCTTTTTTAATGAAGATTAATTTAAATTGATTAAACATTTTCTGCTTGGTAATTTTATCTATGATTGATTGGTATTTCATTTAATTGAATAAAAATTAATCACTATGAATGAATCGCAATGGCTTAACCCTTAAATGTATGAGGATAGAACGCGTTCCAAAAAATACACAATTCAAAGAATCAGAATTCATACCAGAAAAATCTAAATAGTAAATTTTTCTTTATTTAATTACGAATGGCCTGTTATTAAGTAAAGTGAAAACTGTTCTTTTAAATTTCTGGTGAGAATACGGAATATGTGAATAAAACCCCCAATAAATCGGGAACACTTATGGTATCGAAAATGATACAATATGCATTTAACCCTTTGAGGGGCAAGCAATTGCGTTCGTGTAATTCTGAACTCCCACCGGAAATTTGTAAAAAAGTTAAATAAAAAAGTTAAATAAAAAAGAGAAAAAGCAATTTCACGACTGTTTTCCACCAAAGTTAGAAAAGTAAATTTTAATGACATTTTTCTGGTGTAAATCTTCATCAATCGAATGTGGTATATAATATATACCACCGCCCTTCAAGGGGTTAAGGGTTAAAATAAGTCACATTTACATAGCTGCCAACCTCCGACTTTTTTGTAATTAGGAAAACACACTTAGAACCAGAAAAATTGTTTAGGTAAATGTATCGATATTAAATGAACTAGTCATTTGAAATTTAATTAATTTTGTTAATTAACAGTAGAACGGCCCTAAGAGATCGTTTCGACCGCTGACGTATGAATATATTCTGTTCAAACCGAAAATTTCGTTATAAAACAAGTTAGAAAGATAAACGGACAGGAAAATCTATAACCCTTCAATTCTCACGATAGAACATGTTCTAGAAATTATGTAATTCAGAAAATTGGATTTTACACCAAAAAAAAAAAATCAATAGCTAATTTCGTTTTATTTAAATACGAAATGGTCTGTTATAAATAAAGCAAACATTGCTGTTTTAATTTTTTGGTGGGAATTAAAATATACGAATTAAAATATCTCATAATGTCTCGGGCGGTTTGGGACCCAGAGAGTTAAAACAAATCAAAACACTGGTATAAAAAACTTTTTTTTTTAACTTGGCTAAAATTTTCGCTTTTTCTAGTGTTAAAGAAATTTCTGGTTTGAAGTACGAAAAGCCGGATGTTGGCATGTATGCTTTTATAGACAATATATTAAAAAAGGTATAGAAATTATTCATAAAACAAAAAAATATCATCAACAAATACCAAACTATGACAAAAAGCAGCAAAATAATGAAAAAAAAAAATAAAAACTTACCTCCTCGAAGTGACTCTTTCCTTGTAGTTGATTGAGTTAATTAAATCTCCATATAAGCACAACGAAGAAACACACACACACATCACAGAAACATATATTATATATATAGAAGGCACTGATTGTAGAAAAACCTTGATTTGTGAAAGGATACTTATTAGCAAATGAAATCCGAAGCGGAAAACATAATACATTGCTAGAGTAAGACGGAATGCAGTAGTAGGGTGTATCAAACGTCCGTTTCGACGGCCACAGACACGGACGAACTGTGATTGTTGTTATTGACGAGGTGGCCAGGGTTGGACCTTTTTCTAGATCCCGGCGAAGGGGTGGCAGGCGTCGTAGCTTGGTGTTCCATGTCCTCCTCTACAATGTCCGAAGTCGACTCGCTGAGCGAATCGCGTTTCAGTTTCGACCCCACCGTGCCCGGCAGGTACGGACAGCTAGTCACGTGGTTGAAATTCTGCGACTGCATCTCCTCCTGGTCCGTCTCCCGATGGTAGAAGTAGTTGAAGTTGGAGACGATTACGGGCACGGGCAGGGCGATCGTCAGCACGCCGGCAATGGCGCACAGCGAGCCCACTATCTTGCCCCAGACGCCCACGGGGCGCATATCACCGTATCCGACAGTGGTCATCGTGACCACGGCCCACCAGAAGGCGTCAGGAATGCTCTTGAAGTACGAACGTTCGGAGTCCGCCTCGGCGTAGTAGACCGCCGAGGAGAAGAGGATCACTCCGATGAAGAGGAAGAAGATAAGCAGACCCAACTCTCTCATGCTGGCCTTCAGGGTCCGACCCAATATCTGCAGGCCCTTTGAGTGGCGGGACAGCTTGAATATTCGGAACACTCGAACCAGACGGATGACTCTCAAAATGGCGAGTGACATGGCTTGGTTGTTACTCGCACGCTCGTTTGTCGCCGACAGGATCGGCAACTCCTGCGCTTTTGCTTCGGCCACCACCGTTGCCAGGGTGATGAAGTAGGGGATAATGGCCACCAGGTCGATGCTGTTCATCACATCTTTGAAGAAGGCGAGCTTGCAGGGGCACGCGAGGAAGCGCACCAGCAGCTCGAAGGTGAACCAGACGATGCAGGCGGTCTCGATGATGAAGAAGGCGTCAGTGGTTTTCGGGACCTCGTCCTCGACGACGCGAGTCATGTTGTTGGTGGTGTTGTAGAGCTTGTAGTGCTTGAACTCGGGCAGCGTCTCGAGGCAGAAGATGAAGATGGAGAGCAGGATGACGACGACGGAGATGATGGCGATGACCCGCGCCGCCTGGGAGCTCTCGGGGTACTCGAAGAGGAGCCACATCTTCTTCTGGAGCTTCTGTTTGGGCAAGGGCTTCTCCTCCTCCTTGATGAAACCCTCGTCTTCGCGGAACTTGTTAAAGGCTACCTGTAGGAGAAGAGAGGTGAAAGAAAAAATAACGTTACAAGCCATGAAAGTAAAAATGTTTTGGCCTGCGCTTTAATAAAAATAGTAGTTCAAGAGCCGACAGCAGAAAACCCTATGCTTTCGAGCGCAAGAATAAAAACCTTTATTTAATCCTTAACCCTCTCATGCATACGGGCCTCATATGAGGACAGATAATTATTGCATTATTAAGTAAAAAAAATTCGAGCAATCATTTATGGAGATCTGATTTGTGGAAAGATAATAGCTAGCATGCAGCACAATAATAAAATTATTTTAGGATGGGTCTTTCATTTATCATAAAAAAGATTTTTTGTGAATAATGAAAAATAATTTATGCATGAGAGGGTTAAATGCATATTGTATCATTTTCGATACCATAAGTGTTCCCGATTTATTGGGGGGGGGGGGGTATTCACATATTCCGTATTCTCACCAGAAATTCAAAAGAGCAATTTTCACTTTACTTAATGACAGACCATTCGTAATTAAATAAAGAAAAATTTACTATTTAGATTTTTCTGGTATGAATTCTGATTCTTTGAATTGCGCATTTTTTGTAACGCGTCCTATCTTATGCATTTAAGGGTTAAGAAAAAGTAGGAATAGAATAATCGAATCATCCAAGTGGTGCTTAAACCAAATTATCAGTACCACTAGTGGCTCACTCGTAGGTTTATCATTGTGTTTTTCTGCTCCCAGTTTTCCATGTTTTCCTATCTTTGATTACACGACAAACACAATGTTAAATCTACTAGTAAACCACTCGTGATATTGATTTTCGGCTTATGCACCACTTCATTTCCGGTAGACATAGATCATTAGATCATCTATTACTACTCTTCCATAAAATAAAAGTTTTTTTTTTCTTGTGCTCGATAACATAGGTTTTTGTGATTTGTCGGCTCTTGTGCATTATAAAGGGCTGGGTTATATATCCTTAACGCAATTTAAAATTTACTAAAATACAGTAAAATCCCGATAATTCGGATTAATTGGAACCATACCCAATCCGGATTATCGAAAATCCGGATCATCCGGAGAATTAGAAAAAAATGGAATAAAATAAAACATATTTACAGAAAATCACCTTTACGTTAAACTATTATATATTTACATACAATATATATTTTTTTTTGTAATAAAAAAGTTTATAGCTTTCTGCTGTGCCAGTTTTCTATACCTTTTGCGAGCCGTACGGTCACGCATCCGCTTGAGCATCAGTAAATATAAATAATTTTCTGCAAGTTATATTGTAGAAGAGTTCTGTCACAATAACAAGAAAACAGACCTATGGGCTGACAAAGATCGGAATTTGACCCTTATCAGAAAATGGTTCTTATAGGGACTATTTTAACTTGCTTTCTTGCAATTCTCTAAGTAAAAATGTATAGTGCAGTGATTTTGTATGCCATTTCTAAGTGGTTTAAATAGAAAACTGGGAAAATTGGAATTACCAAAGTTAGTGATACTCTGTTGTTTCTTTGAAAGATAACATCAAAGAGTTTAAATAAGAAAGCTTAAGGTAATCCTCCGAAAAGACTTCAGAAAAAGTTTTTTTTAAATTCAGAATACGATGACGAAACAAGTTAATGTTATGGAAATTAGCCAATCGCTTCGCAAATTTGAAATAAAAATTGACCAAACCGATCCGGATTACCCGGAGATCCGGATTAAACGGGTCCGAATTTGCGGGGTTCTACACTGTATCAAGTAAATGATGTAAGGCAGAGTTGCCAAGTCTCCGGCTTTTTGCACACCACAATTATTTTAAAGAAAATCTGTTTGTTTTAAATGACCGAAATGTTCCAACTATATATAACAATATTTTCTGTATTAAAATGCTGGTATCTAAAAATCTTTAGACTTGATAGCTTTGCCTAAGGAGGAACGGTTTGGGCGATAATATTTTTCATAAAGAAACATTTTGCTTGACAAGTTTAAAAAGTATCAAAAGTGGCTTATAGATTGCACTACACATTAAAAGCTGCAAAAAAGCCACCTATAACTCTCAATATAAGCATTTACAAACCATTTATTTTACAAAACATTAATTAATTACCATATTTCAACATGCTGAATGAAACTGAATACTATTTGAAATGGTTTTGAACTTAAAAGAACACATATGTTAAAATATAGTAGTTAGATGGTTTAAAAAATACTCCATGACTGCTTATGTTGCATTTTTGACGTCTTTTTACAGCATTCAACATACAGCACCATCTATTTATAGTGAAATTTGATATTTTAAAAAAATTAATTATTTTAACACGAGAACTACCGGAAATTTGAGTCAAGTTTCATAAAAATATTTCATACCAGAATTTTGAGTTAAAACAGTTTAACTTTATTATTTAACGTTTTTCTTCTTTAGGTCTTTTATACTTATTTCTGAATTAAATTTCTGGTTTGAATCGAAACATATTTATATGGTAATCATCAAAATGACGGCTCACAGTAATTCTAGCGTTAAATCAAATCTTCCATTATGAAATGCATTTCAGGGCTCGCACCGTTCCTAAAATTTTCACACTTTCCTACCACAGAGTACGGAACAGAGAATCAACTTTCATACACTGTAATGGCAACTTGTTTAACATGGGATTACGCATAGACAGTAGCGAGACGAGCGGATGACTCTGAAACTACGATCATAACATAAGAGAGGTTGCTAATTCGGCGAAACATCGCTTCCTTGGCGACAAATGATAAAAGAAAAAAGAAAAAAAAAATACAGCGACGGCTTGCTGCTTCTTGTTTTGAAATTTATGAAAGAAATATTTTAATATGAAATAACTTTGACGTATTCGTCTTGCAAACAATACATGTGTCTCTTCTTAACATGACGACCTAATAATGTAAACTTGAAAATTCAAGAACAATAACAGTAATAATTACGAATCAATATAAGCGCGGAAATCTAAGATCAAATAGCATAAGCACGTGTGCAAAGATAATCAAATCAGCATTCAGCAAGAAATGCCAAGCCAGAATAGGGTTACAGTTAAACAGAAATCACGAGGATAAAAATCGCCAACGTGATGGTTTAGTTTTTAAGTGATCCACTGAGGGCGTTCTTTTCAAGCCGAGTTGAGGCTCTGTCCGTACTCTGAGTTTCCTACCACACTTTTAACCCTTTCCGGCACAGTGTGTCCGATATGGACACATCTAATTTTAATCCGAAACTTGTACTCGACACCAATAATATTTTAATAAAATCTTGCTTTTACAATAGAAGCTTAAATTAAGGAGTTGTTAATTTCTTAAAAAGCCGTTTGTAAATTCCGGTGTCAGTCGATAATTTCTCATTTTACTAACAGAATTCGTCCGCGCCGGAAAGGGTTAAAACGACAATATTAAAGTGTAATTCTATTGCAGATGTTAAAGGAATATTCCACAAAGATTTCTGTTTTCATAAACTGGTAGCAAAGTGCAAAAATTTTAGGAAGAGTGCGTGTCATGGCATTTTCGTCAGTATTGCACTCTCATACGCCAATTACTTGATTTTTTATTGAATTTTAAAATGTCTCAAAGGTTTTTGCCCATACTGGATAATAAATTCTACATAGAAAAGAATGAAGAAAAGTAAGAAAAGCTCTATTTTCTTAAGCATATTCATACATCAGCAGCTAAGAAATCCAAGCTTCATAATATTGCAGCTGACACTCGAAGAAAAATATTTTCAAGTTTTTATCTGCTGGCGATTAAAAATGCGAATGGTTAAAAAGGAAAAACTTTTTTTTTTTTTTTCAATGGTATTAATCTTGGCAGGCTTCGAAACTTACTTGAAAGGCAAAAAATCAGTAATATTTGGAAATCTATCGATATTCAAAATACAAATATGATTCGAGATGCTAGCATGTAAGTAAAGATATCAAGCATCGAAATTATTGCTGAGCTCTTAAATAGTCTACTTTTTTAGTGTCAATATTTTCTAAGAAACTGTCTTAAGATAAGATTTATGATCAGAATTTCAAACATTGTACTTAGTTAAACAATGATTTAAAAAAAATCCTCCCCACTCGCTAATTTTTCTTGAAGAAAGCTATGTCATTACAAATGAAAATTGTTTCATGAATTTGTCAGAAAGTAGAAAAGTTAGATTACGAAATAAGTATGAATTAAACTCAAAAAGTCTCTCATTCTGTTTTGGTTTTATAAAAGAATGATTTTTTAAAACACAATTTCATTTTCTCATATGGTAAAATTTTACAAAACTTAGATTAGGCACAAACATGAGTTTGTACCAGAAGAAAATGAAAAAAATGACATTAACTGTAATGAAAGATAAATCTTCATACACGAACAAGATTAGATATATGCATGTAAAGTGTAGATATATGTAGCAAACATATATGCATGCAAAAAGCGACACCCCCAAAATAGGACCAAATAGGTATTTTGGCGAAAAAATAAATATCCTGTTTTATTAATTGGGAGGGAGAATATGTGACATCACATATTATCTCCCCGTGTTTATAAAATTTGATCTCGTCGGAAAAAGACTTCTAATGGCACTTTCTCCAGACTTTATAGACGATTGCCTGCCTAATAAAGGTAAAGCATGGTGTCGAAACTTGGACGGTTCCGTGCAGAATAATACTGGCTGAGCAGAGAATCGAAGTATCTGATGTGACAGTATAAATATTTAATAAAGAGGGGTTTTATGAATAAATAGGTAACACATGTTTTCACATTGCTAACTAAGATAAGAACCAACGAACCCGGAGGTCTTGGAATAGCGCTCCAAATGCCCTACCTAGGTCAAAATTTATGCTTGTACCAGCAATAAAAATATGCTAGTTATTGCTAGGTATATCTATGTCTGCTAGATTTCCATGCTATTATATGCTAGCTAGCATCACATGCTATATCGCTAGCTTGTAGTAACAGAAGCATGAGAAGCTATATGCAAGCATTTCATGCTTATTTCCAGCAAAGTGGGCCAATACACTCCATGAATTGCTGAAAATTCTGCTGGAATCAGCAATGTGTAATGCTAGTTTATGCTATTTTATTTGTTGGGTTACAGCACTTGGTGCTTGTCTAGCAAACAAATACCAGCATGAATTTCGACCTGGGTACCACTTAACCCCTTCGTGACGGGAATCTTTTACGAAATTTTTAATGCTTTGTAGCCGGTTTTTAAAAAAGAAATTTGTATCTTCTTAAATCGAGGAAATGATCCCATAAAATAAGACAAATTTTACTGGTGATGATAAACGTGGATTTTTAAGACTTTTTGCGGCTCGAATGCGTGTCGCTCGTCCCCAAGGGGTTAAGATACGAGGACGATGACCAGCTTAGCATTTCTCACTTCATATGTTGGTTATTCTGCGACTTGCAGCACGAGATGTAATCGTCTTCATGAGAACACAATCCTGCGGTGTAACATGAGGCGCAAACAAACCCAGCATCGCTGAATCACAAACGGTTGGTTTTACATTTAATTAGCAATGTAATAATTCACGCATTAAATATTCAAGAATTTCAAACTTAATTTTTTCCGCTGAAAATTATTTGAAAAATTAATTAAAATTGTGTAAATAGGTAAAGTTAACATTATATATTTACCGGATGTCCCAAAAATGACTGATAGATTTTAAAATTCAATGACTTGCAAATGGTGACAGCTATTTTAAAAATTTTTGCAGTAGGGTTATGTATAATGTCAGGAGTTTTTTTACCGTAATTTTTTATTTTAGTTTGCATCTCAAACAATAGGTGGCGCTGACGGAGATTGAATGCCAGGTCGACGCTTTACTCAGCACTGATCACCTGGCCTTCAATCGCCGTCAGCGCCATCTATTGTTACAGATGCGAACTAAACTAAAAAATTACGGTAAAAAAACTCCTGACATTATACATAACCCTCTTGCAAAAAAATTTTATTTAGCTGTCACCGTTTGCAAGTTACTGAATTTTAAAATCCATCAGTCATTTTTGGGACACCCGGTATTTACATGCATATTTAACACAACACATTACCTCCCCAAGCTCGTAAAATTTAATCTCCTCGGCAAAGACGTCTAACGGCACGTTCACCGGCCTCCGCAGTCGACCGCCGCTCTGGTAGTAGTAAAGGATGGCGTCGAAACTCGGCCGGTTCCGGTCGAAAAAGTATTCGTTGCGCAGGGGATCGAAGTATCGGATACGACGGTGCGGATCACCCAGCAGGCTGTCCGGGAACCGGTTGAGCGTCCGCAGCTGGGTCTCGAACCTCAGACCCGAGACGTTGATGACGACCCGCTCGCAGAAGTCGTGGTCGTGCGGGATAGGTTCGAAGTTGCCGCCCGGAGACGGCTGCTGATGCTGCTGCTGTTGCTCGCCGTCGCGTTGCTGCTGATCCCGTTGCTGACCTTCGCCGAGGTCTTCGCTGCCGAGCTTCGGGAGCGACCTGCAAACGAAAAGAAGTGAAGATTATAATAATTTGGAAAAAGATAAATGTACTTCATACATTTAACCCAGGGGTGCAAAAAGCTAGGCGCCAGCAGGCAGTTTCTCACCACAAAATTTATTTCGTTTTTCTTCATCTAATATTTCGTGTAACATTCCTGCTAGAATACTATTAAATTTTGAGCGAAAAAAACTTTAAAATTTTAGTGGTGAGAGACTACCCTCTGGAGCTTAGATTTTTGCACCCCTGATTTAACCCCTTGAGGAGCACAGGGCTGCCACAGGCGACTATTTTTAATTCATATTGACACCAGTTTCTTTAAACAGATATCATTAAGATTCATTTCGACAAAATTTGTAAGAAAAATATAATACAAAGTTTTTATTAGAAAAATATTGGTGCGAATGGAGTATAAAAAAAGTCGCCTGTGACAGCCCTAGGAGCAGTGGGATATATTTTATCCCACCTAACATAAGCAAGATTCGCAAGAGAAACTTTTAAAGAAATTTTACATTTTTAATCTCTGAGGGAAAATACTCAACGATTGCTTTTCCTTATTTTAAAATAAATCTTTCAATTATCCCCATAAAAATTCAGTATTATAGAGACATTACTGCTTGCCCCTCAAGGGTTAAAAAAATCAATACAAATTCAAATAATTGAACTTCAAGGGTGTATGTTGAGCGTAAAGGGTTCTTATAATATAAAGTTTATTTTAAAGTAATTCATAAAATTGCCCACAGATGGCGCCAAAACTTTCAAAGTTTTTATTAAAAACACAATACACTCAAGATCCAAATTGGCCATGGGAGTAGTATAGTATTTTTTATGTAAACAAATGGATTACCTCTGAATATTCATTTTAATTAAAATTCAATAAATCACAGATAATACAATTGACTAAATACAAAATATAAAATAATTAAAACAATTTTATAAAACTTTTCGGATTCTATCCAAATTCCTCATCAGCTATTTCAACGTGTAAGTCATTCAGGTGTTAAAAACCACCACAAAGAAAAAAAACACATCAAGTTGCCAAAAAACTCAATTGGTATCGATGCAACTTCATTTAATTGCGAGATCCAGGCTTCCAAAAAAGTATGGCTCTCGTAATTATTACAACTGGATCTAATTAAGAAGTAAGTAATTTTCAAAATCAGGAAAACCGTTTGTCTTTATGGAGTGGTTAACTATGTTGGAATTTAAACTGAAACTGAAATATGAATTATACAGCTGAGATAAAAATAATTCATACAATTAAAATATCAATAAAATGTCAAATAATTGAAATTCAAGCGTGCATGTTGGGCGGAAATGATACTTATAATACAAAGTTCATTTTAAATTAGTTCATAAAATTACCTACAGATGGCACCAACACTTTCAAAGTTTTATTAAAAACATAAAACACTCACGATCCAAATTCGCCATGGAAGTCCGAAATCATCTTTGTTTACAAATTTAATGAACGAGTTTGGAAACAAATTTAATGAACGAGTTGGTGTGGAAAAAATTTGCGAATAAGATCAATCATCTGGAAAGATTAAAATAACTGAAAGTTAACAGTTTCCCTATACTTGTCTTCGGCTAAGTGGTTAAAGACAACTTCTTCAAGTCTTGGAATAGTTCAAGTTAGAATAGTACTATCTTTATTCAAACAGCTCTATGCTAGGTCTAAAAATGTCTATGCCAAGGCACGAACGTAAGTGCTTGACTTGTCTTTCAAATTCTCTTCGTATTGAGCTACCAGAACTATTTCCTAGATAGCATAATCATAGCTGCCAACTCTTCTGATTTTTAAGCTCGGAAAAATTTAAGAGAAATTTTTGACTTATTTAATCGGCAGATCACAGCGATTTGAAATGGTAAATTTTTCTATAAAATTTTTCCGGGCCAAAAAAGCGGAAGATTGGCAGCTATGGCATAATTGACATTTATTTGTTGGACATGGCTGCGAAGTGCAATACTAGTTTCATTCATACGAGCTATAACTATAGCGCTTAACCCTTTAACGATCAAAGCATTTTCAATGCTAAGATGTCGAAATAAATGAATGACACCGGTAATTAAGAACAGATATATTTCGAAATAAGAAAACGTGATTTTTCACATACATAATAAAAGGGATATTTTTAGATAAAAATACCGGTGTCAGTGTTGCATATAGGAATTAAAATTTTGTGGTTTCGTGGCGAAACCAATGAACGTTAAAGGGTTAAATGGTGAAAATATCATAACATGGAAACTTCTGTATACTATGGATTTATATCATAAACCACCTAGTTGAAAAGTCTTTTCTCTCGATTATGACTTATAAAAAATCTTTTCATTTAGAGTTTTTATTTACTGATGAAAGTCATTTAATATTTTTCATTCTGAAAATCAGATATACATTTGGTGAAGGCCAAACATAAAAGATAACAAGAAAGAAAAAAAATCATGCGTCAAATATAGATTATGAAACCTTTTCAACATATTCAGATTTGGAAATTTGCAACATATTTCAAAAATCAATTTCAACAATTCTCATCTACATGCAGAAATTTTCCCCAAATCTTTGAGTAGTTCTGTATATTTAGATAATATGTATATCTACAGCCCCTGGTCAAGTTATTAGACGGACCCATTTTTTCTTGGGTGGAATTATACAAGTGACTTCATATGTATGATATTCTTGTGTTAATTGTTACAATTGATTATTAACATCATCTGTAGTGTTATACTAAATAAAATGTATGCCAATGATTTAAAGATAATTTAAACTAAAAATTACTGAAATTGCAAAACTTAAAAAAAAAAAAAATCAATATTTTGTGGAGTCTCTTTTGGAGGCAATTAGTGCCTTTATTATTCGTGACATGGTGTTAATACAAAATTGAATTGTTTCTTGTATGTATGGGTTATGATTCCAGATATGGATAAGTTTTTCTATGATCTGGATTTCGTTTGTTTCGACCTTTTTGGTCAATTCTCTCATTTTCAATGGGATTAATGTCTGGTGAATTACCTGGTCAGTCATGTCGTGTTTTCGTTCTGTTGACCTTGAGACAATGATATAATACAACATGTCAACAAAAGCAGTTTCTAAAATTAGGAAAATATATATCAAACATTGATTTAACCCTTTAACGTTCATTGGTTTCGCCACGAAACCACAAAATTTTAATTCCGATACGCAACACTGACACCGGTATTTTTATCTAAAAATATCTCTTTTATTTTGTATGTAAAAAATAACGTTTTCTTATTTAAAAATATATTGTTCTTAATTACCAGTGTCAGTCATTTATTTCGACATCTTAGCAATGAAAATGCTATGATCGTTAAAGGGTTAATAAATGAAAAATTCTGTTACCACATTGAATTAGTTTCTAGGGTCATTACATACAAAATATGCTAATGAAAACACTGCATCTAATAATTTGGCCAGCGGCTGTATATAGATGATTATGCATGTAGCCCTGTTTATGGACTAGATTTTTACGTGCATGCAAAAATCTAGTTCAGTTAGGAAATGCATACAACATTTAAAAATTCATCTTCAGTAATTTCCATAGCTGCCAACATCTTCCGCTTTTTTCAGCCCGGAAAAATTTTATAGTAAATTTTACTAATTCAAATCTCCGTAATTTGCCGATTAATTAAGCCAATAATTTCTGTTAAATTTTTCCGGGCCAAAAAATCAGAAGAGTTGGCAGCTATGAATTTCCACTGATAATAATACTAATACCTGGATTCTTTTGTGCAGACCTGCATACGAGAGGTATAGAATTTATAGGCAGCGTGATATGTAAAAAATTACTTCAATTTAACTGCGCATATCTATATTGAAAAAGTATTTCCAGCCATTATTGCTCAGAGACACTACTGTAACCATTTTTTTTTTACGCGCCCCTGTATAGGAATGATAAATGCTAGAAACACCCTATTTCATAGTAATCATTTTGCAGTGAAATGCAGTATCTTATATCAATTTTAATATATTCGAAATAGTGCAAATGCCTTAGTGTAATGTAAAATACACTCCGAATGAGTTCTCTCCCTTGATCATCAATTAACTGAATGCTTTTGATTACCCTTTCAATTAATTATTAACCCCTTGAGAAGTGGTAAGTTATATTTTATCCCACGTAATTTTAACGAGATTCTTATCAGAAATTTTTAACGAAATTTTATATTTTTAACTATGGAGGCAAAATGTTGAAAAATTGCCCCCTTTTTTTATTTTAAAATAAAATATTCTGATTTTTCCGGTGAGAATTCAATATGACAGAGACATTATTGCTGTCCCCTCAAAGAATTAAAGATATCTACGTCATATTTGATACCAAGCATGCTATGGTAAACATCATTAATATGCAGGGTAATTCAAAGTAAATATAGCGAATTCAAATGGCTATAACTATTTAATCGAAAAGAATTTATCGATAAAATGATACAGAATTTAACACTAGAACCGCGGTGACGGGTCATTTTCACCCGTACCAAACGTAAAAGTGTATATTGAAACCAGAAATTTCTTCGCTGAATAAGTTATGTGTGTTCCGAATTAAAAGGGTTAAAATAAGAAAGTAAAATATTTTAATTACAAACTCTGGTGCAAAATATTTATATGAAATTTGAGAAAAATTATCCGCGGTTCTAGTGTTAAAAGGAAGTTACAAAAAAAATTTTACACACTTTATAAATATCCTATGTGATGTATCCTTTTTGTTCAAATATCTGATACCATATGTATATGTTGTTAAAATTTCGAGGTGCTTCACTGAACAGCTGACGAAATCTTCTCTTCACTGTGACGGCAGGAATGACAATTGTAAAATTCTAATACAGAAAATGATCCAAAATGCCAAAAACACATGCAGATGGTATCTGATGTTTGAACAAAAAGAATGTTTAGATGTTGTCCCAGGAAAATCACAGAGCATTTATAAAGTATGTAAACAAAATTTTGAACTTCCTTTTACATTGTGTGTCATTCTTATCGATAAATTCTTTTAAATTAACCCTTTCCGGCACACTGTGCCCGGTCTGATACCTAATTTTGATTCCAAACTTGCAAACGGCACTAGTAATATTTTAGTAGGGATGAGAATTTTCCGCGGTTTTCCGCGTTTTTTTCCACCAGTGTAATTTTAGAGAAAATGTTGTTTCACTCAAACGAAAAATGCTGCGATTTAACAAAACAATATTTTCTCTAATATTATACCGGTATGTAAAAACGCGGAGCACTCTCATCCCTAATTTTAGTTAAAATTTGCTTTTGCAATAAAAGCTTGAATTAAGGAATTCAAAATATTTAAAAAATTCCTTTGTGAATTCCGGTGTCAGTCGATAATTTCTTATTTTAGAACAGATTTTGCACGTGCCGGAAAGGGTTAAGTAATTAAAGCTTTTGTAATCGCTATATTCATTTTGAACTACCCTATATATCAATTACATGAAAATCCGAATATATTTACGCGGATTAGAGCATAGACAAACAGACGTCCATACGGGCAGCCAAACCGAATTCATCAATACTTTTCAGCTATGCTGGAAAGTGTTAAAAAAGAAAGAAAACTTCCAGCCCACTCTTAAACACGGTGATGGATCAGTAATGATATGTTGATCAATATCGGCGGCTGAACAGATAAGATTCATATCATTGGTGGAATAATGGATCAATATACGTAATTACAAATTCTGAAGGAAAAGGTTAAATACAAAGCTCAAATTAGATATAACTCATTGTTTTTATTTATATCAATACCAATGATCCGAAACAAATTTTGTTCACTGAGTTACTACCATTGTATCTATAAGATACAATGTTTAGGTTTAGCGTAACGATAATTTTTTTTACCTCATTTAATCCATTCAGGCGCGTCGTTTTTCTGAAGCAAACTGTTAATGAAGTTAACTGTATTCACTTAACTGTTTGCAGAAGCAAACAGTTAATTTTAATGCCCAAATACCAATTGGCACCAGTAATAGTATAAACCAGTACAATTTTGGTCTCATAATATACGAAAAGCGTTTCTGCTACTGATTTCTAAATAAATTTGTTCGTATATTGTAGTGCGAGTTAATTATCTGAATATTTTTGGAGGAAATAAGCCTAGCCCTTAAGAGTTTAACCCTTTAACACTAGAACGCCGGGAAGGTGTCAATTTGACACCCATTACTGGACTAATTGTCGATTGAGACCAGAAAAATCTTCAAGAAATAAGTTATATATTAGTTGCAGTGTAATGAGTTAAACAAACATACTAAATAATTTCAAATTATTTTTCTGGTTTTAAAAGCATTTTATAAAACTTGCATAAAATTTTCCGGCGTTCTAGTGTTAACGATCATAGCATTTTCATAGCTAAGTTGTCGAAATAAATGAGTGACATCGGTAATTAAGAACAAATATATTTCTAAATAAGAAAACGTGATTTTTCACATACAAAATAAAAGGGATATTTTTAGATAAAAATACCGGTGTCAGTGTTGCGTATCGGAATTAAAATTTTGTGGTTTCGTGGCGAAACCAATGAACGTTAAAGGGTTAAGAGTTTAAACAGGGTTCGCGCCGTTCCTAAAATTTTCATACTTTGCTACCAGCATTTTAAATTAAAATTCTTCCTGGAAAGTTCTTTTAACATCTACAATAAAATGATATAATGAATATTACCGTTATAAAAATGTGGTAGGAAAGTATAAAAATTTTAGGAACAAGGCGAATCCTGGGCTGGGATAAGCCATAATTTTTTATAACTATTTTTTCTTAAAGGTTTTGTAGTAAAATCTTTTCAAGAAATATCGCCGTAAGGACATTTCTACGTAATTCACAGCTATAACAAAGCAATACTATTTTTTCTTTTTTAGGGATAAGTATTAGAAAATTAAATTTAACCTCTATGTTACAGACATACTTCATCAATCTCAAGACTTAAATGTATTTGAATATTTGTCGTCGAATTTCGAAGGAAATTTTCGAAACCATACCATATCTAACATGAGAACTTTGAAAAAAAAAAGAATTAAAAGAAGAATAATCAAAAGTTATTCTTAATTAATTTGAAAACTTGGTCATTTCAGTGCGGAATAGATAAAAATGCATTACGACAAATAATGTTTTACCAATCAAATATTAAGATTCAAATAATTTAAATTGATTAGAGCAATAATTATATCAGAGTAGGTTAGAATAAGGACATTGTTTACTTAGCTTTTGTTAATATAATTTTACTCTAATGTAAAAGTATTTTAATTTAATGTGTTTTTAGATTTATATATACACATTGTGAAAAATTAAATACTTTAAAATCTTATTTAAATTATTTTCATTTTACTATAAACTATGTCAAAATGAGCGATAAAATAAATGTTCGAGTTTTACTTTCAGTCGCTGTAACTATTCAGAGTTGGGATACAAAAAACTTAATTATTTACTTTAAAACTTTTAAACCCCAACATTTTAGAAATAAGTATCATTATTATTTGTTTATATTCTATATGAGGAAGAATAAACAATTTATAATTTTGTTTAAATTATTTTCTTTTAACTAAAAATCACGTGATAATGTGTATAAAAAAATAGGTGTATGAATTTCTTTGAGAAACTGTAATTACTGACAGTAATAGAGTATAAATATAGAACTGTGAACACAATTTTATTGTGTAAATTATAAAATACTTTTATTTAACTGAAATAAAAAAACTCGCGAACTCCAACTTGCAAAAGATTTCTTTTTTTAGCATAATCTTGAATCTCATTAACGTTAATTTTTTGCATATTTGCTTTAGGAAAATACATTCATTTGGCTGCATCATTGTTTGCAAAGATGGATGAAAAATATTCTGCTAGACGAAAAGTATTTTGGTAAAATTTAAATAAACCTCGAGTATATTTATTCTAATGATTTTTCATACTATGACATTTCATTCTTTATTCAAGTTAAAAATAAAGATAAACGAAGGTAGATTATATAAGTAAAGATAAATTATATTATCAGGTTGACGAGTGGTCGTGGAAAAACACAGTCAAAATAAAGGGAAGTACCAGTATTTTTTTTTATAGAAAATACTTCCAATAATATAAAGAGATTAAAGAAGGCGAATTTCTTTTTAACAAAATACTGGTATATAACATCTTTTTTGATTGCGTTTTTCCCTGACTACTCGCCACTCTGATTATGCATTCAAAAGGGAAAAAAATGTTAAATAAATTATATGAAATGAAGAAAGTTATCATTGAAATAAACCATGCATTTAAGTGCATTTTTCTGCAAAAAACAGCTTAATTTATTTATTTAATATCAATTAAATAAATTAGTTTAAAAATAATGGCCTTTCAGAATTTCGCATATTTTACTGTTCAAACACTAAAGATAATTCAAGGTTCGCACACTCCTTGGAATTTCCAAGGACTCTGGCACCACTATTAAAAATAAGAAAATTTACATTTAACTTTTAAACCACAACATTCGTAACCCCCACTTTCATTCACAGATTTTACGATATTTTTCTGGGGCGAAACACTTCAAAAACATTCTTAAAATTTAGTGGTAGAACTGTGCGAAACCTGTAATTCCAAAACGGTACTCCAATTAGTTGAATATGTAATGAACTGCTGCCGCTAAATCTATATGAAGTAATTTATGGGCAATTCCATGCGAACGTGTTTGTCTGTTACATACTACGATTTTTTAAATACCAGTATTTTAAAGCGAGAAAATGCGACTTAGTTTATCGAAGATATATCGTCAATTCAATAAGGCGAAGCAAACTTTTTGAAAATAACGGTGGCCAACAAGCATTAACGATTTTCAGCTGTGTAACAGACAAACAAGTTCGTATGGAACAATGTTGGGCACATTCACAAAATAAATGAACTAACTCAAACTCACGTTCAATTTCTGAAAAGGAATTTAAGTTCACGTTCAAATTCAATAATTTTCAAACGAACTCGTTCAAATCAAACTCATTTGTAAAACTGAACGAAGTTTAGTTCACTAAAAAGTTCACTATTTTTTTCATATTTGGATATTATTGTCCAAATTTACAAAATTTTGTGAACTAATCGTTTGATTATTCGATATGTAGGGTAGAGGTATGCACGGACGGAAATTTCCAGGCCCGATCCATAGAAAAAAAATGTCCGGCCTGATATTAAAATAAAAATTTCGGCCCGAGCCCAGCCCGGCTCGTACAGAAAATTTAGCGGCCCGATATAATAGCTAAAATCAAGGCTTGACCCGGCCCGATATAATAGCTAAAAACAAGGTCCGAGCTTGGCCCGGCCAGAAAAAAAAGTTGAAATTTCACACCGAACCCGGCCCGACCCCGAGTACATTCCTACAGGACATTGATATTTACCCTTACGAAAGAGTTCTGGCCAAAAAAACTTACCTTAGTCTGTTTATAATCTCCATTTATGCAGAAGTGCCGTAGGCTGTGGTGTTTATGTTTTCTTTTAAAATCTTTCCGATTTCTTCAAAATCTTTACGATTTAGACATATTTCCGCCTTACACAATCCACCTTGTACAGAGAATTTACTGTATATATCTATTTTCGGCGAAATTGTACACAGCCCAGGTCCGGTTCGGAGCGACCCGAGTCTGCAGAAGAAGTAAGACTAGGATACTACCCAGAGTAGTGATATCCAGACTAACCCGTCCTGAGGCTCGTGTAGGCCTCTAAATGGCATTTGAAAGAGGGAAAAATACTACTAAGGTCTGGAAAAATTTTAAATAAATTATGAAAAAATTGAACGTAAATTTGAACGTAAATTTCGTTCAAACTCGTCTATTTTTTGAGTTTCCGTTCAGTTCAAACTCGTTTATAAAATAGTGAGCGAAGTTCAGTTCAAAGTTCACAAATAGTGAGCGAAACTCGTGAGTTTTCGTTCAGTGAGCACGTTCATACCCAACACTGGTATGGAAATGCCCTTATCTATAAAAAGTATAATCTGTATAAGATTTTTGCAAAAATAGGCAGGTGGAATAGATTTTTAAACCATTTTCAGGCCATTTTGACACTAATTCTTGACATGGAATCTCCAAAAATATGTGATAGGATATAAATGATAAATATTGTGGCTATGCCATAGAAAATTAATAACCCAAAACATTTGTCTTTAATTTTGGAACGGGAGATTCAGTGTTAGATTTCGACAAATTCCAGTGTGTCATATATATATATACATATATATATACTAGGTGATCCAAAAGTCAGGACAAACTTCAAAAATGAATCAAGATACAAAGATACGGTTTGCACCAAACGAATGGAAAAGGAACCGGGTTTTGTGTGGCTACGAAAAAAATAGTTGTATAGTAGACCAACAGATGGCACTGCCGGATTTCTGAATTGCAAGTGCGACAGGTACTCCAAACAGTCACCTTTATGCAAGATGGAGCACCACCTCTCATTATTCTGCTTGTGTAACGCCTGTTACGTTCCATATTTGGGGGAGGATCGCATTATCATGCCCTACTTTAATCACACATCGCCACCAAGATCTCCCGATCTGACACCCTGTGACTTTTGGCTGTGGGGATTATTTAAGTCAAAAGTGTACGCGACTAACCGGCATCACTAGCAGCACTGAAAGATGTAATTCGCCAAAATGTGTCTGCCATAACGCAAGAAATGCTACTCTGTGCTGTGGACGGTGAGGTGCCTCGTCTCATAGCTGCACTTCTGAATGATGGACAGTACATTGAACATTTACTGTGGTATTAATTAACTGTAATTAATCTGATTTGTAAGTTGTCAACATTTTCTTTTCATTTGAAAATCATCTTTTGGTGCAATAAATCACTACAGCAACATCTGTTGGTCTTCAACAGAACTATTTTTTTCGTTGTCACACAAAACTCGGTTTGCTTTACATCCATTTGGTGCAAACCGTATCTTTTTATGTTGATTCATTTTCGAATTATTCATTTTTAAAGTTCGTCTTGATTTTTGGATCATTCCTTATATATGTATGCATAGCTGCCAACTCTTCTGATTTTTCAGCCCGGAAAAATTTAATAGAAATTTTTGACTCATTTAATCAGCAGATTACGGGGATTTGAAATGGCAAAATTTTGTATAAAATTTTTCCGGGCCAAAAAAGCGGAAGATGTTGGTAGCTATGTGTATGTGTGTTTGAAAATAAAATTTCTCCATTTTTTCACCTAAATTGATTATATATAAAGTATTTTTAGGTAAGGAAATTAATTTTTCGCACAAAATGTCCTGTAGAAGTTAGATTAAAATTTACTGAATAAAGATAATTTAATACGTAATATATGTATGTATATGTGTGTGCGTGTAATTGGAGTGACTTCACTCGAATTTAAAAAAATGGCGTATTATGTGGAGATTATATATATTTATACAAATATTAAAAAGTTCGTGCATCTTTTTAACAATCCAATATATTTATTTGGTCAATATATTTACTCCAATTATAAAATTGAAGCGACTTCACTGGACTTTATATATATGTACGCAATATATATAGATCTTTAAAAAATCGAGCATCTATTTAACCCACTAACGCCTGAATTATTTTCTTCGCTAAAATTTAAATTTTGTATTTCCCGCCACTTTAAAATCAAATTAACTTTTATCTAAATTTATCGAGGATTCTGTCTCGTGAAAGAAGGTACTTCTAATAAGGAATCTTCTTCTTAACTGGTGGGAAAACTGCTTTCTTGCTGTTTTTGTAACCGTCCTCAAAAGAGGACGCTGGGCGTTAATGAGTTAATAATCTGACAGGCAGATGTTTAAAAAAAATTGACATTAACACTAGAACCGCCGGGTATTTTACTCAAATTTTACAAAAATAGTTTCTCACCAGAATTTTAATTCCAAACTATTTAACTTATTTAATTAATCTATTTTTGTGTTTCAAATGTTTAACATACCTTATAAAGAAAATTCTGGTTCGAATCGATTATTATCAATTTAGCAGGGGGTCATTTTGACCCCTAATGGCGGTTCTAGTGTTAAATTGAACTTTAATTAAAAGTTGACAAATTAATCGACAATATTAATAATTTTAGTAACTTAATTTTGCAAAACAAATGCACAGATTTGTTAAAGTAAATAATTTGCCACAAACTGTCCAGTCATTCAATCGTTTTTATAGAAAACGGTACTTAAACGTAATTTATCTCAGTTTTGACTTCAAAGAATCAAATACCGTTCTACGTGAGGGGGTCCGGGACACATTTTAAAATAAATTTCATTTATTAAGTTAAAAATTTGAATTATTTTGTGATGTTTAACCCTTTCCGGCGCAGACAAATTCTGTTAGTAAAATGAGATATTATCGACTGACACCGAAATTTACAAACGACTTTTTAAGAAATCAAGAGCTCTTTAATTTAACCTTTTATTGTAAAAGCAAGATTTTATTAAAATATTATTGGTGCCAATTAAAATTAGGTGTGTCCACGCCGGTAACACTGCGCCGGAAAGAATTACCCATATTATTTGTAAACAAAACTACATGATAAAATTTCTCATAATTTTTTTTATTATAAATTTAAAATTTATCACAAGAATGGGGTAATTTAAAATCGTTATAACTCAAAATATTATTTGTAGAATTTCAATTTTTTTATATTTAAAAAAAAAAAAAAAAACAACGCATCTGAATTTTAATTCAGCATTTTTTTTAAGCATCAAATAAAAAAATATTTAAAGTAAAAATTTTTTAAAAATGATGTAACTTTTATTTAAAAAAATCACATTTTCAAAAATAAATATATTTTTTTCAAATTTGCATAATCAAAATTAAAGGTAAACAATAAAAAAAGAAATGTTTCAAGTTTGAAGCCTTTAACTTTAACGATTCTTGAGTTATAACGATACGACTTAAATCCGAGAAATTGTGAAAAAAAAATCATCATAAAGAAAAATTCATTTTCATAAGAAGTCATTTCATGACAACTAGAGCTTGAAACCTAGATTTTGAAAACAAGCCAAACAGAAAAAAAATAATATTTCATCTTCTAATTAAATAAAATAGAAATGTGATTTAACATTTAAATGCATATTGTATCATTTTCGATAACATAAGTGTTCCCGATTTATTGGAGGGTTTTATTCCGTATTCTCACCAGAAATTTAAAAGAGCAATTTTCACTTTACTTAATGACAGACCATTCGTAATTAAATAAAGAAAAATTTACTATTTAGATTTTTCTGGTGTGAATTCTGATTCTTTGAATTGCGCATTTTTTGGAACGCGTTCTATCCTATGCATTTAAGGGTTAAAAGCCTTTTAAGCATAAAAAAAGAGAAAGTTTCAATATGATAAAATATTTTTAGAAAATTTGAAGATTTTTGAGTCCCAGACCTCATTATGACAGCTGAGCGGCTGGAGTGTTTGCTGTTATTTTTACGTTTATTTTATTTTTTATTTATTATTTTTTTTTATAGAGTATCACGACTTTTATCGACATTAAAAGCTTTCAATAGAAATTTAAACCCATGAAACATTTTATAAAAATGTATTTTGAGAGAAACGATTATGCAGTCAGGTGCGTACATTTCTACCAGAATATTTTAATGCAAATTTTCACTTTATTTAATCGGAGACAGTAAATTATTAACACTAATCGGTTCTATGTAACTTACCACTTGAAATAGAAACCATCATCACTTACACGAATTTTATTCAATTGGTACCACTTTTTTATGCGAAACTTTTAAATATGATTTCATTATATATGAAGAAAAGATAATCTTTAAGAGGGCTCAGGGCTTGATCGATACGGAAAAACATGTAAATAGAGCTGTAGTTTCGAGTCCATATAAAAACAGAAGTTTTCAATGTAATTAATTAAAACTATCTGATATTTTAAAGATATGTTTGTAGTCTTAGAAAATGAAGCACTTCAATGTAATATACTGAGAAATATAGCAAAATTTATGTATCACAATTTTCGAAAAAAATTATGTGTTATATCACCAACACCAAGATATCTTAACGTTGAATTGACATAAGAACCTAATTTTTGCTTTAAAATGATCCGGAAACTTTACTCTATAGAATGAATTAAGGATATAACTATCACTCAAAAACATTATTAAAAAAACTCTAAAACAGGGGTGCAAAAATCTAGGCGCCAGCAGGCAGTTTCTGACCACAAAATTTATTTCGTTTTCCTTCGTCTAATATTTCGTGTAAAATTCCTGCGAGAATGCTGTTAAATTTTGAGCGATAAAAACTTTAAATTTTAGTGGTAAGAGACTACCCTCTGGCGCCTAGATTTTTGCAACCCTGCTCTAAAATTTGAAAATTTAAAAAACTCCTAAAAAATAAAACTTTTTTTCATTAAAGATACTCAAAATATTAAATTATCTAAACTATATTAATTCATTCTATGGATAATAATTTAATATGCATGCAAAAAAAAAGAGCCATTCCATCAAATAGTTTTTTTTAAATCTTGATGTTAATCGTCAAAAATCAAGTTTTGAGAAAAAGTTTTGCATAAAGCTGAAATTATATGGATGCGGCTTTGAAAGTGTTGACACATAAATGCTCCGTTAAAAATGCAAATATGTTTATGCGGTTTTTTTGCATTGAGTTCAGAATTAATTGAATAATAAAACTAGATCATAAAAAAATCGATATTTTGAAAAGTTTTCAAGCTCTGAACCCCTTTAACCCGTAGCTTGCAAATTTCCTATTTATATAATTAATCGAAATTTTCTAATCTGAATTAGTTATTCCGCATTCCCTATAGGAATTTCTAAAAGTGCGAAATGTATTATGATATGTTATTTCCATTAATTACCTTTAAGAAACATAATTACAAACTTTTTGCCAAACATATAACAATATACAGACATTTTTGAAATTTGAACAAGTTGACTCTACAATTTGAACTCAAAAATGAAAATTCGTATTTCAGGTTATTGCAAAGTCCTTAGACAAGATTTTTAACTAAAGTAATTTTCTTCATTAGATATCATGAAAAAGCATTTCTAGTGAATATGCATTATAAAGCACTTTTTTTTAGTTAATAATTTTTTTTAATATGGTTATTTAATACTAAAATATCAGATTTTTTAATAATGTTTAATTAACATGATGAAATGTTAATTATATATGCGCAAAATTAGAATAAAAATTAATTCTTTTCAAAGAAACAGAGCGCTCCGCTCTTTATTTATTCTTTCCTTGTCTCTGCACGCCCCCCCTCCCCTTAAAAAAATAAAAAATAAAAATTATGCTCTTTGAAATTAACAGGAAGAGGAAATACGAAATACATACTAAAAGAAGATTTAAATCCAGATAACTATTATTACTAATAAATAAAGAAGTTTTATTTCTTTTAAAAATAAAACGGAACTAAATGGAAAGATGCTTTGTTTGTTTATGTTTTATAAACGATGTTTGCTGTATTGTTTATAATGTGTTTTTATTCAATTGCATAAAAAGTAAATACAGAGCATTAAATAAAAGCAGAATAAAAATTACTTCAATAGAAATTACATCCTGAACTATAATTATACATACAAGCAGGGCCTGATTACTAACGGGGCACTCTCCCACCAGGAAAAAGAAATAAAGAATTTTTCCTTATTCATGACAGTAATCTTGTATGAAAATGGCGTTTAAAGAAGACGAAAATTTCTATAAATTTTTTCTGGTGAGAGAGTGCCCCGTTAGTAATCAGGCTCTGCATACAAGCAGAAGCAGGTTCAAGGACTAATAAAAAAAAAAAAAATAAATAAAAAAATTCCTTTTTAACCCCAAAAAGTGCATCTATTTATTAAGTATGTTTGTAATTATCTAAATACGTAGAACCTAGAGTCCGTTTGTCCTTCTATCTGTTTGTCCACCCGTCACCACGTCATATAACAGAGCAAAAACTACGAAAACAAATCATTTGAAATTTAAAATATATAATTCTTGCATAATTTTGTCGAGTCGTTTCAAATTTTTTAAAAATCGGATGCACAGGAATAGTCAAAAGTATTCCATTACATTACAGTCAATGAGTAAAAATAGTTTCAAGTGCCTTTTAATGATGTTACATTATTTCAAACATAATAATATTGATATGCATGTATAAAGTATATACTAAAATATACTTTATGTACAATCTGTGATTAAAAGAACATTTGTTATTATTTTACAGGGCTTCAGAAATGTATTCCATTACATAATGGTATAGGGAGAAATATTGTTTGGGACACGTTTTAATAATATTAGACTATTTCACGTTTTATAAAATTGGAATACGTTACTCAGGTTTACTACAAATTACCCGGGAATAAGAAAAATAGTAACAATAAAATAAAGTAAAATAAAAAAATTATAATTTAACAAATTGCAACAACAATTTGGAAAGTGATTTTTTCAGATTAAAATTTAAGACTTATAAATAAATTCCATATTCAAGTACACACACACATGGTTTTTTACAACCAATTAGTTCAACATTGCATTCTTTTCTTCGTGATCGACGCGTACTTCATAATCGGTTGGATCGACAATCAAACATCGTTTTTTTTTGTTTTGTTTTGTTTTTCTCTGTAAAAGACAATTTTTCATACAACCTCTCTCTTTGGATTCTTTTTTTCCATATCTGATAGTTTGCGTCTACCCATTTTTTAACTTTTTTATTTTCTTGTTTATAAACAACGACATTGTTTTCCCCTCTACAATTCTACTAAGTGTACAGAATTTTGTAAATAATAATATTAATAATAATAAACGTCATTTTTATGATGGTCAAAACGAGGCTTACGTAATAACAGACTCCTTTAATACGTATACCATAAATTAAACATTAATATTCCTCTACCCAGGGGTGCAAAAATCTAGGCGCCAGCAGGCAGTTTCTCACCACAAAATTTATTTCGTTTTTCTTCGTCTAATATTTCGTGTGAAATTCCTGCTAGAATGCTATTAAATTTTGAGCGAAAAAAACTTTAAAATTTTAGTGGTGAGAGACTACTCTCTGGCGCCTAGATTTTTGCACCTCTGCCTGGACCTATTACAAACAAATTATAAATGAAATTTCAGTTTTACAATTTTCGGTACTGCAAATTTTTAAACTTCTGAACACACTTTCTATTTTCACATTTTCTTACACTTTCTATTTTTACACCATCGTATAGAAAAAAATGCATTTTTAAACGACAGAAACAACGATTTTCTAAATGGTTAAAAGTAAAAAACCCATTTGAGCCTGATATACTAACAATAGTAAAATCTGTACATTAATATGATTTTATCTTAAAAGTTACTGTTGGCTAATTCCATGGGCTCTGTAGTGTAAGTGACATAACTTATTAATTGCTATGCTTGTTAGCCACCGTTATTTTTGAAAAGTCTGCTTGGCCTTATTCAATTAATGAGAATATGCCAATAAAATTAATCACATTTTTTTCGTTCTATAATACTGGTAGCCAAAAATCGTAGCCTGTGACTTGCACTACAAGTACTCATGGAAATAGCCTGTTATTATTATTTGCATGTAGTCGTGATAATATATTTTTCATTTTTTATAATCATTCCATTAGTGATTATATGGATCTTATCACGGTTAGCTAGAACATTGGATTGACTTGATGCCTTACTTTTATGCTAAATTGATATCAGGCAGTGAAAAATAAAATATTTTAACACAAATCTAAATTGACTTGGTTAAAATAGACATTGCATTAGAATAGCGTTTCTCAACTACTTTTTTTTTTTCTTTCACATAGCCTTATCTTAGGCTTTTCTTTAGGGAGTACCTCAATTTCTCATAAACATATTCCACTCCACTCAACTAGATAAATTTTTCATTAGTAAACTTTTTATCACAGCTATATACTAAATACAATCAAATTACGATGTCATTTCTAACATTTTTGTGATTCCCACCGTTCCAATATTATATTCATGGACCATAGATTGGAAACAGCTGTATTAGAGTATGAGCAGAATCATTTTATATGATTTCGGTAACAAAGCGGCTCTTAAAAGGTGCTTCGTTATTTGAAAGAGAAAAAACAGAAAATATCAACTCCTAAAATGAATTATTTTTATATATCAACATATTTCTTTAATTCTTTCTGGTGTACATTGGAATAATTTTAATTAAGAAATATATTTTTTTAGCGAAATACAGTAATTCCTTAACCCTTTAACGGTCGCATTAAATTACCGCTTAAAAAGTTAGACTGATTATTTTTACCATTTTTTTTTAAAGAAATATTCACCTTACTTAAGGACAAGCAACATGTTCATAGAATAAAATCAATTACACTATTTTATAAAAGTGTGGGGGGGAATCAAACAATTCTGAATAAAAGCCCTGGAGCTCGCAGCCCCTTTAATATAGCGTTAGCAAAAATTAAGATGTTAACATTCGCGTGGGTTAGGTTCCACTAATGTCAAAACTGCAACCACAAAACTTTTGTTGTTGTTGTTTAATTCAGTTGGAACACCATTAAAAAACCAATTTTATACCATACTTTCTTGCAAATGTTGTCAACGTGTACATACACGTTTACATACACGTTACAAAATATTTTTCATTGGTGCGAGGGCCGAAAAGTTCTGCATTTTCTATTTATCGAATAATCAAAACTCGCGAATCTTAACCCTTACGCGACGGGAGCCTTTTACGAAATTTTCAATGTTTTGTCGCCGGTTTTTAAAAACAGAAATTTGTGCCTTATTGAATCCAGAAAATGCTCCGATTAATCAAATAAAGGAAATTTTACTGTAAAATTTTACTGGTGGGGATAAACAAGGATACCTAAGCCTTTTTGCGTCACGTATACATGTCGCTCGTCCCCAAGGGGTTAAATTATTATTGTAATTATTTTTTGTAAATATTAAAGTTACGTTTTGTGATTATATATCCATTACTAGAGTTGGTAGTGTGATATCAGAATTTTTTTAAATTATTATTTGTGTTACTGTTAAATTTTGAAAAGTTATTCGCAATACACCCTTAACCCTTTTGAGGGGCGCCGCTTGCAGTCTTCAAATAGTTAATGCCCAAACTGACAAATAGCACCAGTAACTTTTTAGTGCAATTTGGATATCATAATGTACATGGAAAAAAGAGCTTTTATTTTCAAATAAATTTGTTTGAAATTGTGGTGCCAATTAGTTATTTGAACATTTTTGGAACTGAAATACCTTGCCCCTCAAAGGGTTAAGTGTTTACCAGAATCAACCAAGGGCACCACTTGCTTTTAATACGATAACTCTTCGTTACTTCGCACTTCTCGGAATACAAAAATAAGGCTCGATATATGAAAATGTGCGATATTACAGAGGTTATTTACAGAAAAAAAGGTTATAATTTTAAAGTTAATATTTGATTTTTATCTTTCAAATTTACCTATACGCATATTACAATTTTTTTAATCCCTTGGGCACGAGCGACACATATACGTGCCGCAAAAAGCTTGATAATCCTTGTTTGTCCCTATCAGTAAAGTTTTACAGCAAAAATTTCCTTATTTAATCGGATCATTTTCTCCGTTTAATAAATAGCAATTTTCTGTTTTTATAAACATATGACAATACAACAAAAATTTCGTAAGAGGTTCTCGTCGTGAATGAGTTAACCCGGGAGGACTCACGCAGGACCTAAAGGAGCCGGAGTGTGTATGGTTTTTACCTCACAGGCTATCATAGCATGAGAGCTTATGTGCCCGTCCGTTCTGTATGTATGCTCGTTCGTGCGTAACGCGATAACTCGTGATAAAAATATCCGATCCACTTGAAATTTTGTATATAGGTATATCCTGACAAGGCGCTTCCCTGATTAGTTTTTGGAGTTCATTCGATATGTATAAGAGGGGGAATGGGGGGCTCATGCCCCTCCCCTTTGTTGATATAAATGGGATTTTCATGCAGAATAAAGTTTTCGTTCAAAATTTAGATTAGGATCATTCTGATGAGGCGATTCCGTGACTGTTATTAGGTGCTCATTGAATAAGTATAAATAGGTGGAACAGGGGTTCTAATCCCCCCCCCTTAATTTATATAAATGGGTTTTTCAAGCAGAATTTTCAGATTTCGTTCAAATTTCTGAATAGTTTTGGAAGTTTAATGGTTAAGTATAAAAGAGGGGGATAACTCCTTTTAAATTAGATAAATGCTAAATGGGTTTTTATTAAGAATTATCTCATTTGCTCTGAATTTCGGATATAGATTTTTTATATGATAAAGCATGTCTTTGATAGTATAGGAGGTTCAATGATTAAGGATAAAAAAAGAGGAAAGGGGAGAGCTGTTTCCCCTTCTTAATTTTTTTTCGAACGGAATTAACGCTTGAAAATATAAGGCTTTAATGTACAAATAGTATTTGTAGCCTGTGAGCTCAATGCCATCAGTTTAACTGGGCAGTATTCTTTTTTATTATAACCATATAACTCTTTTTTTACGCCCACTTTAATAAATTGTCTTCTTGGATTTTTAAGCTTTTAGTGATTTTCAGAGTCTTGTTTATTACAATTGTAACCACTAATTTTTTTAAGTAATTTTCAATTTATTTTATCGCAAAATTTATAAGAATTGCCTCCATCTAAATAAAGTGACTGTTATAATTTGATTTTATTGGTGCAAGGTTAAAACTATTCATACCCTGGGTAAGCGCGCGTTTTCCCGGTTTAATAAAGTTAAGTTAGCATTATAGTATGATGCGTTTTTTCTGAATAAAATTTATAATAGGATATGACGCGTTTTAATAAAGTATGACGTATTTTTTACATTAAATTAATATAGTATTACGCGCTTTTGTTGATCAAATTAACAGAGTAAGGCGCGGTTTTATAGATCACATTAACCTCTTCAGTCCTGATGTCGCCTGGAGGAGACACTAAACAGTACTTACAAAAACTTTTACCTCATTCAAGATTTCTATCTCAGACTTACAAAAATTGGTTCCCATTGTTTTTAATAGATTGCAGCACATTGCCGAATGACTTTTTGTTACCAAAATGAATTTTTTCGTTCATTTAGCGGCATGTAAAAATGGCTTCGCCAAAAAGAAGAAAAATTACTCACATGAGTACAGGTAAGTTCTTTTATCTGTTATTAATAATTTTGTTAAAATTTATTCAACCTAGGGTTTTATAATATAAAGATCGTTCTTTTTAGTGATATCATTTGTGTTGAGGTTTAAGTATTCTAAGCGTTAAAAAAAGCAAGGTCATTTTAGTGTCGCCGTAGGAGACATCCGGTCATAGTCAAACAAAACTGCATTTTCTGAAGTTGTTGCTAGAACTTTTTTTCTGAACTTAAATTCAGTATTTTTATAAAGATTTTCTTATTGTATATGTGGTTACTTTGTTACAGGTGGAGTAAAATTGTGGCACATGGTCTAGTTTTTGTATTTTGAACATCCCGCTCTGTACTGTGTGGTAGGAAAGCAAACAGCATTGAAACCTCCTATTACAGAGTGCTTCATAGTCTAAAGATTTTTTTTCCGAAACTCTAACATGAAATGCGCAAACTAAATGGGGGTGTCACAAAGTAACTCCATCTTACGATATATTATAACTTCAAGCATACAGCTAATTATTTTCTTTATTTTCTAGTGTGAGAACAGTTTCAAATTAAACATGGAATTTTATTTCTTATTTTGAGATAAACTGAATTTGATTTGGGGTCTATTAATTTTTAGAAACCTTGATAATGTGAAATTTAAAAATTGATTATAATTATAAGGTAAAACATAAAAAGCAATTATCTAAAAAAACTCTAAAAACTATTAAATTAATTTTTTTATTGTAAAAATTTTATACAGTTTATTACAGATGCATTTATAACAATGTTTAATAATATGTATATATGTTTATGTGTGCATTTGTGAGTGTCTGTGTAAATATATGCACAAGCATTACAGTGTGCAAATTAAAAAAAAATACAAAAGATAAAAATTAAATCCTAAAATTATTCATGTTTAATTGTATGCATTTTAGTAACAGATTTCAAATTGAATAAATAAATAAATACACAAATATATACTTTTTTCAGATAATCCTAATTTTAAGAGGTGGTTTGAAAAAATTTGTAACGATGAGACATCAGATCTGGATATCTCGGATGACGAAGATAATGTAATAGATCCTCTATTTTGTCCTGTAAATGAACAATCTGAATCCTCATCTGAAGAAGAATCTGAAGAAGGAGCTGCAAACGGGTCCACTGAATTTCCAAAACTTAAAAAATCAATTGAGACAGCTTCAATAAGCACTCGGAGGAAAACAATCAGTCCAAGGAAACTTATACCAGTCTCTTCGATCTCCCCTTCAATAATTCATACAGCTTCCTCTGCGTCTAAAGTCTCAGACGGTTCCAGAAGATCTTACTGGAAAAGTGTAAATGATTAATTTATTCCTCTGTCCCCTGCTCCACCCTATGTAGAAAGTAACAAAAACAGTGTAGATTTATCCCCCGAGAACTATTTTCATAAGTATATACCGAATGAGCTAATAAATATTTTCACTGAATTTACAAATCGAAAGTATTTAGTGGACAGTGGAAAAAGCCTTTTCCTTACAGAATCTGAGATGAAAAAATTTATTGCTATTACAATTATAATGTCCTACCTAAAATATCCTACAATACGAATGTACTGGTCAAAAGAAAAGCGCGTTCCAGTCATAGCAGATAACATGTCGCGTGATAGATACTTTTTAATACGAAACAATTTAAAACTTAGAGACAATCTCACAGTAAACGATGAAGAAAAGCCTGAAGAAAAATTTTGGAAAGGCAGACCTATTGTACAAACTGTTTTATCAGGATGTTTGTCGAATAAAAAACCCTCAGCCGTAGCTATAGATGAACAAATTATTCCTTTATATGGTCATGCGCCAGGAAGACAATTCATCAAAGGAAAACCAAATCCCTTTGGATTGAAGGTCTTTATAGCCGCAGCTCCAGATGGTCTTCCGTTAGACTTTTTTATATATCAAGGTTCGGGAGATAAAAGAAATACAGATATATCAGAGTATGATGGAAAATATTTAGATACTGGTGAAAAAATAGTGCTTAAACTTACAGAGAATTTACCTCCAGGCTGCACCTTGTATATGGAGAGATATTTTACATCAATACCTTTATTACACATCCTACATTATAAAGCTGAATGTCAGGGAACAGGTACTCTACGAAAGAGTAACATATCCCCAAATGTAAATTTTAAATCCGACTCTGAGATGAAAAAGCTTGGACGGGGTTCAGTTGAACAAAAAATTCGTAATGATGGACAAATTTGTATCCTAAAAGGGTTTGATAGTGGCAAACCAGTTGAATGGCAAACCAGTTATATCTGCCTCATCAGCTGACGGTAAGCATCCTGAAGATATATGTAAGCGATGGTCGAAAAAGGATAAAGAATATGTGTCAGTGAATCGTCCATCCATTGTAAAAAAAGTACAATGAATTTATGAGAAGTGTTGATTTCTTTGACCGAGTCTAAGCTATTATAGGATACATGCAAGGACAAAAAATGGACCATAAGAATCACTATGCATTTTTTTGATTTTGCCATAGCTGCCAGTTGAATAGAATATAGAGGTCACCAAACGTTGCTCAATAGAGCAAAGAAAGAAATATTAGACTATCTTGCATTCAGAGTTCATCTACAAGAATAACTTTTCTATGACACAGAGGAATGCAGTGGCTCAGAGTATACTCCTAGTGAGCCATCAACACCACAGAAAAACAGATATAACCAAAAAATGTCCTTGCCATCCACTCCTTTGCAAAAAAGGAAGGTTTCACATCTTCCTGAGATACCCAAACCATCCACAAAAAACCGATGTAGGATGCCTGGTTGTAAATCCAATTCTGCAAGGATTCGATGCACTGCATGTAATTTTTTTTTTGTCTGCAAGAAGACAGACAATGTTTCAATATATTTCACGAAAAATAATATTTTAAAAAAGATTTAAAAATTCTTACTGATATTTACGAAAGTATCTGCAATAATTGTATAAATATATTTTTTAATTTAAATTTCAGTTATTTCTAAAAAAAAATAGATAATTACAATTTATTTTTCAAACTATTATAAATGTTGTTTCTCTACGATGAATTAATTTTTAACCGACTTCCAAAAAGGAGAGGAGGTTATCAATTCGACGCGTATGTATTTTATTTTATGTATGTTCACCGATTACTCCGAAACTATTCAACCAATTTCTCTTATTTTTGTTTTAAATGAAAGACGATGCTCTCGAATTGGTACCACTTCCGTTTCATCGAAATGGGTTCAGTACTTTTTTTAGTAATTAGGCAAAAACTAATAAAACTAGTGATTTTTCGCTAATTAAAAGTGTTGAATACGTTCACTGAAAGGAGTGTAGACAGCATGGCCGAGCGGTCTAAGCGCCGGATTGAAGCTCTGTTTTTCGAAAGAGATTGTGGGTTCGAACCCCACTCCTGACATAATTTACATCCAAGTAAAATTTACAATATTTTTTTTTCGTATTACAATTTTTATTATTAATCGGCTTCAGATAAGGAAGAGGAAGTTATCAATTCGACGCGTATGTATTTTTTTAACCGACTTCCGAAAAGGAGAGGAAGTTATCACTTCAACGCTTATGTATATTTTTTTATGTATGTTCACCGATTACTTCAAAACTATTCAACCGATTTCTGTTATTTTTGTTTTAAATGAAAGACGATGCTCTCGAATTGGTACCACTTCCGTTTCATCGAAATTGGTTCAGTACTTTTTTAGTAATTAGGCAAAAATTAATAAAATTAGTGATTTTTCGCTAATTAAAAGTGTTGAATACGTTCGCTGAATGGAGTGTAGACAGCATGGCCGAGCGGTCTAAGGCGTCAGATTGAAGCTCGGTTTCTCGAAAGAGAGCGTGGGTTCGAACCACAATTCCGACATAATTTACATCCATGTAAAATTTACAACTTTTTTTCCGTAAGTAGTAGGAAAAGGAGAGTACGGGGACAGCCGCAGGTGGCACTGTGGCACCGTGCCTCCTGCGGTGCCTCCTGCGGCTGTCCCACCGCCACCATCCCTCCTGGCCCCTCCTGCGGTGCCTCCTGCGCCCACCGTGCCACCACCGTCCCTCCTACCCCCCACTATGCATCCCCCTCCACGAACGCCCCCTAGTGGAAAAAAGGAACATTCTATTATAACATGAGAGGTGATCAACCTTCCCTAATTAAAAATATTATCAATCACATCTCAACTCGGAATCATACTATATGATGAAGATTAAATTTATATTTGAATTTTGAACAACCGTAATTTTAATGAGTATTATTAATTAAGCGAAACAATTAAAATTTCAGTTTTTAACCATTTTATTTAGATTTCTTCAACTACAAGATGAGATTATCAATTTAACTCAAGAAAGTTAAACATATATTTGAATTTTGCTTCATAGACATCTTAATGAGTAGTATTAATTAAGTAAAAACAATAGAAAATATCCATTTTTATAGAAAAAGACTGATTTCTTACGATTTTTATCAACTATATGATCAATGTAACGACTTAAAAGTTGGAAGTTAAACATGTATCCTAGTTTTTCAACAGCTATAGCCTTAATGAGTATCGTTAATTAAGTAAAAAAAACAATGGAAAATATCAAGTTTTATGGAAAAAGACTGATTTCTAACGATTTTTATCAACTTAAGAGAGAAAACTTAAACATACATTTCAGTTTTTCAACAGCTATAACCTTAATGAGCATTCATAATTAAGTAAAAAACAATGGAAAATATCGATTTTATAGAAAAAGACTGATTTCTTACGATTTTTATCAACTGCAACATCAGTGTATCGACTTACAAGTTGAAAGTTAAACATGCATTCTAGTTTTTCAACAGCTATAATCTTAATGAGTATCGTTAATTAAGTAAAAAACAATGGAAAATATCAAGTTTTATAGAAAAAGACTGATTTCTTACGATTTTTTCAACTCAAACTTCAGAATATCAATTTGATAGAAAGAAATTTAAGCATGCATTCCAGTTTTGGACAACCATTTCCTTCATGAACATTATTAATTAAGCAAAACAGAAAATATTAAATTTTTAACTGATTTCTTCATATTTTTTATTTATTTATTTATTTTTTAATATAAAATCAGAATACACAACTTAAAATAGAAATTTAAACATATTTTTTAGTTTTTGAACAGTCGTTACCTCAAAGAATTTCGATAATTGAACAATTAACAAAGGAAACTAATGATTTTTTAACGAAAAAAGACGAATTAAACGAATTTGGTTAACTTTTACTCTAATTGGAAATTTCATCGTACTTTATGTATACCAACTAAGTAGAATTTTAATGCATAAACGAATAATTTAAAGAAATCCCCAACACACAAATGTGAACCTGCAGAGCATTTCTTATTACGTCATATCTAAACTAAAACTTTTTTCTGCAACCCCACCATGCATGCATTCCAGGTAGGGGAACATAACAAAGAATCTTGACGTCACAACTTACAAAGGTATACAAATGTTTACGTTCAAGAAAAAGTATCACATAGAGTGAAAAAAAAGAAGAGATTTAAGTTATTTATCCATTCTAGTTTTATAACAGTTACTACAACATCTCCAAATTAAAATTTGGAAGTCATAATGAGTATAATTAATTAAGCAAAATAATAGAAATATTAGTTTTTCAGAGGGGAAAAGACGAATTTAAACAAATTTTATTAGTTTTACACTAGTTTAATAATAATTTTAAGGAGGAAAAAGACGAATTTAAACTTTTTTTTTTTTAGTTTTACACTATTTTTTCTCATCTCCAACATGGATATATCAATTTTAACAGAAGAATTAAACGTATATTATAGTTTTTAACAACAAAATCTTAACAAGTATCATTAATTAAACAAAAATAAATATCAGTTTTAAAGAAAAGACGAATTTGAATAATTTTACACTAGTATTTTCAAAAGCAACATGGAAATATCAATACTTATTCACATATTTCACTTATTCACTGTATTCAATACTATATTTAATAAATTTGGATACACTTTAAGAATTTCCTAATCTATAATTAAATATTAGCTGTATATTTAATGTTACCCATGTTTTCAACATTAGTTCATAATCGTGAATTTTGTATTTTAAATACCATGTATTCAGGTTCAGATTATTTTCACTTGAAATCATACAGAATTTTTTAACAGAGTTTGTTTTTGAAATCATTGAAGCAACTGTATTTAATATTTTTAACACCAATTTTCTAAGATTTTCTAACATTTTCCGATTATACATTCTTCAGAAGTACATTTCTAAATGCTACAATCACTTTACATATCGAAAAGATATCATTGAAGCAACTGTATTTAATATTTTTAATACCAATTTTCTAAGATTTTTTAACATTTTCCGGTTATACATTCCTCAAAAGTTATTATTACGTATTCTAAACAATAGCAAATATTAATTTTAAGAATAAAAAGACGAATTTAAACAAATTTTATTAGTTTTACACTATTTTTTCTCACCTCCAACACGGATATATCAATTTTAACAGAAGAATTAAACGTATATTTTAGTTTTTAACAACAAAAATGTAATAAGTATCATTAATTAAACAAAAATAAATACCAATTTTCAAGAAAAGACAATTTTTTACACAAATTTTCAACTTTGAAATACATCGCTTACATATATTGTTACAGTATATTACTAAACTTAAACTTTTTAAAAAGTTTGAATGTCTTTACAAAGGGTTCATACTTATATTTTTCACGTCTTGACTGCATTCGAAATCTTACAACAAAAGTATACTTTTATTATTATTATTATTATTATTATTATTATTATTCTAGAAAACCTAAAAAATCGTTTCTTGCTGCTTTAGACACTTGACATATTAAAACTACTCTACCCATATAATTAATCAAATTAGGACATGATTCATCTTACACTTCAAAATTTCTGAATTTTTACAATACTTATTTTCATCAAACTTTATTCTTGATCCTATATATTTTAATAGCACAGAATTTTCACATCTGTTTTTATCTACTTATCAGAAAATTATTAAAACACCCAACAACATTTTTCAAATATGAATATTATCTTTACAATTTAATGATGCAAAACATACACGAATATAATCTTTAATTTTTACAAACATTTCATATTTCAAACCAAACTATTCGAAATTTTCACAACGTAAGAGCAAACATTAGACTAATTTTTTATCATTAATATTGCTTAGACCTTTTCATCATAACTTTTAAAAATGGTAATTATCCATTTTTTGGGTTCATTATCGAAAAACTGTAACTGAAATTACATAAACTTAATGTAAAAAACCATGTTCTCACACAATCTCTTAAAATTCAACAAAGAATTGACTATTACTGCAATACTTATCTATATCAATTTCGATTCTCGATAATATATAGGTATTTTATTATTACACACTTACATCTCTTTTCAAACGTTTATCAGAAAATCAAGCCAATCAAAGTCTAGTAGTTATCACACCTGTTCCTCAGAAATATTACTATCATATGAAACAGTAAAGAAAATTAATAGATATTTAATATTTAATAACTTCATACGTGAAATTACTGTCGAATGAGAATACTAATAATCAATAAAATCAACTGTTGGACAAAAAAATAGTACAGATTACCGAAAATTCAAATCATTTTTTCTACAAAAATTACAAAAATTAACAAATGAATGACCAGTTAGAGAAATAATTAAAAAAAAATAATGAACATATTTACAAATTTATTAAAATCACACCTTTTTCTGGATTACAAACCACAATTTCTTGAAAAATTTAACACCGAATTTGTAAGATTTTAATCCTAGTATTACATACACTCAATAAATATTCAAAATTAACAAAAAAATAATTTTTTTAGTCTCATCAATAAGCAGAAATTCTATATTAAAAGAATATTTTCATAGTAGTACTTATAAAAATGAGAGTTTACAAACTGATTTTCATAATTTTATCACATTTAAACTTAATTTTTATACATAAAACATTATTTAATCAAATTTTATACTTTCTAATTCAGTAAAATTCAATACTTTTTTAGTTTTTAAACCAATACCACAATATTTATTTACATCAAACTTGATTCTTTACCTTTTATATTTCCACATTACACAAGTGAGTTAAATACTAACTTGGAACGGGAGTTGAAGTCAATTGATTCAATTCGATTTTCATCGTATACGCATTTCCCCTACACGAAATTTCTTACTTCTATAATCATCTAATGTATTAAAACTAATCTACTCATATTTTTAATCAATTCATCAGATGTTTCATCTCGCACTTCTGAATTATCATCCACCAAGTTGCTTAAAATATAAATACTATCTTTAAAGTTTTAATGTAGTATACATGACTAATCTTGAGTTTCCATCTATACTATTAATCAAATTATCATATGTTTCATCTTACAGTTCAACGATTTCTGAATTATCGCCCATCTAGTTGTTTAAAATATTAATAAAATGTTTATAGTTTTTGATTATACATAGTATGTATGAATACAATCTTTAATTTTTAACAGTTCATATTTCAAATAACCTATTTTCGAAACCAAACTATGTGAATTTTACCACAATACTTATCATCATACAGAGATTTGTGTTTCATACTTTTTCTAAAAATTATCAGATATGTACTCCTAAGAGGAATTTCTATCATATGAATAAATGAAAAAAAAATTAATTTATATTAAACGTACAGCGAAATTTGATTGCAATATATATGTATTTAATAAAAATAAATAAATGAGCGATTATTTATACATTAAACCTTTACTAAATATATATTTCTTGCGTTATAAAGATGTTTCAACAAGATGAACCAAAACAGCAGCAAACTTCAGAAATTAATGATCTGAATGATTCATCCCTAGCACATGTAGCGTTAATGAATAATACATATGTAAGTACTTATATGAAAAATACTAGAATTCGTATATGAATCGTAATTAGAGTAAATATAAAATGATTTGTCTTACTGCCTACACTTTAACAAATGCCTTTTTACCTATATTGTTGAAAAGAATCCTAATTGTTTGCATTTTATTTCTATTACAGATGTGTTCTATTTGCTACAAACATTTCTTAAGTAAATCGAATTTAACAGAACATACAAAAATCCATACAGGTGAAAAACCTTACACTTGGGAAGATTACCAAATGCTGTTTTCAAGAAGGCGTGAATCAAAAGTGCACACATCATCATATAAAGCATCGTCAGTTATATGTAAACTTAGTGAGGATATTCAAAAATTATTCAGACGTTTGAAGAATTTAGACATAAAGGAAGATATTTAGACTATATATCCATCATATTTTCATAACACTTACCACAATATCTCAAACTTAAAATTTGGAACACATACACACTGCTGAAAAGTAATTTTGTTACCCGTGATTCTTCTAACCAGCATGAATGTATAGATATTATTTTGCAATGTATCCTTTAAATGCTCACATTAAATATTCCTTTATATACATATATCGTTGTGTTTATTTTTTAAAAACCTATTACATTAATAAAATAGGTTACACACACGTACATACACATAACATTTTAAGTGAAACAACACTCTCACAACTTAAAAAATGCATAAGAACATACAAAAATAAGCAGATGTATGAAAAAATATGCAAATTTACAAAATAATTTCACTGTTTTCTAGAAATACCAACAAAAAAATATTTAAAGTATAAAAAAATTACAAAAGTGAAAAGAAAAAACACAAATGTAAAACAAAAATCACAAAGTGAAAAACTCACAACAAAGTTTTTGAAAAAAAAAAATTTACAACAAAAATTTTTTTACAAAAACCAAAACTTCAAAAATATTTTTCCAAAAAAATTTTTTTTCAAAAACATTTTTTACAAAAAAATTTTTTTTTCAAAATAAGTTTTTACAAAAGTAAAAAATAAAAAATCACAACGTTAAAAATATGAAAAATTTTAGTTAAAAAAAGTGTAAAAAAAATTGCAAAAAAAAATTGCAAAAATTTCAAAAAAGTTATCAAAAAAGTTATCAAAATTTTTGTTCTTTTTAATACAGTATGCAATGGTGAAACCATTGTATTTACTATTAAAAAGAACAAAAATTTTGATACTTTTTTCGTAACTTTTTTTGAAATTTTTGCAATTTTTTTTTGCAATTTTTTTTACACTTTTTTTAACTAAAATTTTTCATTTTTTTAACGTTGTGATTTTTTATTTTTTACTTTTGTAAAAACTTATTTTGAAAAAAAAATTTTTTGTAAAAAATGTTTTTGAAAAAAAAATTTTTTGGAAAAATATTTTTGAAGTTTTGGTTTTTGTAAAAAAATTTTTGTTGTAAATTTTTTTTTTTCAAAAACTTTGTTGTGAGTTTTTCACTTTGTGATTTTTGTTTTACATTTGTGTTTTTTCTTTTCACTTTTGTAATTTTTTTATACTTTAAATATTTTTTTGTTGGTATTTCTAGAAAACAGTGAAATTATTTTGTAAATTTGCATATTTTTTCATACATCTGCTTATTTTTGTATGTTCTTATGCATTTTTTAAGTTGTGAGAGTGTTGTTTCACTTAAAATGTTATGTGTATGTACGTGTGTGTAACCTATTTTATTAATGTAATAGGTTTTTAAAAAATAAACACAACGATATATGTATATAAAGGAATATTTAATGTGAGCATTTAAAGGATACATTGCAAAATAATATCTATACATTCATGCTGGTTAGAAGAATCACGGGTAACAAAATTACTTTTCAGCAGTGTGTATGTGTTCCAAATTTTAAGTTTGAGATATTGTGGTAAGTGTTATGAAAATATGATGGATATATAGTCTAAATATCTTCCTTTATGTCTAAATTCTTCAAACGTCTGAATAATTTTTGAATATCCTCACTAAGTTTACATATAACTGACGATGCTTTATATGATGATGTGTGCACTTTTGATTCACGCCTTCTTGAAAACAGCATTTGGTAATCTTCCCAAGTGTAAGGTTTTTCACCTGTATGGATTTTTGTATGTTCTGTTAAATTCGATTTACTTAAGAAATGTTTGTAGCAAATAGAACACATCTGTAATAGAAATAAAATGCAAACAATTAGGATTCTTTTCAACAATATAGGTAAAAAGGCATTTGTTAAAGTGTAGGCAGTAAGACAAATCATTTTATATTTACTCTAATTACGATTCATATACGAATTCTAGTATTTTTCATATAAGTACTTACATATGTATTATTCATTAACGCTACATGTGCTAGGGATGAATCATTCAGATCATTAATTTCTGAAGTTTGCTGCTGTTTTGGTTCATCTTGTTGAAACATCTTTATAACGCAAGAAATATATATTTAGTAAAGGTTTAATGTATAAATAATCGCTCATTTATTTATTTTTATTAAATACATATATATTGCAATCAAATTTCGCTGTACGTTTAATATAAATTAATTTTTTTTTCATTTATTCATATGATAGAAATTCCTCTTAGGAGTACATATCTGATAATTTTTAGAAAAAGTATGAAACACAAATCTCTGTATGATGATAAGTATTGTGGTAAAATTCACATAGTTTGGTTTCGAAAATAGGTTATTTGAAATATGAACTGTTAAAAATTAAAGATTGTATTCATACATACTATGTATAATCAAAAACTATAAACATTTTATTAATATTTTAAACAACTAGATGGGCGATAATTCAGAAATCGTTGAACTGTAAGATGAAACATATGATAATTTGATTAATAGTATAGATGGAAACTCAAGATTAGTCATGTATACTACATTAAAACTTTAAAGATAGTATTTATATTTTAAGCAACTTGGTGGATGATAATTCAGAAGTGCGAGATGAAACATCTGATGAATTGATTAAAAATATGAGTAGATTAGTTTTAATACATTAGATGATTATAGAAGTAAGAAATTTCGTGTAGGGGAAATGCGTATACGATGAAAATCGAATTGAATCAATTGACTTCAACTCCCGTTCCAAGTTAGTATTTAACTCACTTGTGTAATGTGGAAATATAAAAGGTAAAGAATCAAGTTTGATGTAAATAAATATTGTGGTATTGGTTTAAAAACTAAAAAAGTATTGAATTTTACTGAATTAGAAAGTATAAAATTTGATTAAATAATGTTTTATGTATAAAAATTAAGTTTAAATGTGATAAAATTATGAAAATCAGTTTGTAAACTCTCATTTTTATAAGTACTACTATGAAAATATTCTTTTAATATAGAATTTCTGCTTATTGATGAGACTAAAAAAATTATTTTTTTGTTAATTTTGAATATTTATTGAGTGTATGTAATACTAGGATTAAAATCTTACAAATTCGGTGTTAAATTTTTCAAGAAATTGTGGTTTGTAATCCAGAAAAAGGTGTGATTTTAATAAATTTGTAAATATGTTCATTATTTTTTTTTAATTATTTCTCTAACTGGTCATTCATTTGTTAATTTTTGTAATTTTTGTAGAAAAAATGATTTGAATTTTCGGTAATCTGTACTATTTTTTTGTCCAACAGTTGATTTTATTGATTATTAGTATTCTCATTCGACAGTAATTTCACGTATGAAGTTATTAAATATTAAATATCTATTAATTTTCTTTACTGTTTCATATGATAGTAATATTTCTGAGGAACAGGTGTGATAACTACTAGACTTTGATTGGCTTGATTTTCTGATAAACGTTTGAAAAGAGATGTAAGTGTGTAATAATAAAATACCTATATATTATCGAGAATCGAAATTGATATAGATAAGTATTGCAGTAATAGTCAATTCTTTGTTGAATTTTAAGAGATTGTGTGAGAACATGGTTTTTTACATTAAGTTTATGTAATTTCAGTTACAGTTTTTCGATAATGAACCCAAAAAATGGATAATTACCATTTTTAAAAGTTATGATGAAAAGGTCTAAGCAATATTAATGATAAAAAATTAGTCTAATGTTTGCTCTTACGTTGTGAAAATTTCGAATAGTTTGGTTTGAAATATGAAATGTTTGTAAAAATTAAAGATTATATTCGTGTATGTTTTGCATCATTAAATTGTAAAGATAATATTCATATTTGAAAAATGTTGTTGGGTGTTTTAATAATTTTCTGATAAGTAGATAAAAACAGATGTGAAAATTCTGTGCTATTAAAATATATAGGATCAAGAATAAAGTTTGATGAAAATAAGTATTGTAAAAATTCAGAAATTTTGAAGTGTAAGATGAATCATGTCCTAATTTGATTAATTATATGGGTAGAGTAGTTTTAATATGTCAAGTGTCTAAAGCAGCAAGAAACGATTTTTTAGGTTTTCTAGAATAATAATAATAATAATAATAATAATAATAATAAAAGTATACTTTTGTTGTAAGATTTCGAATGCAGTCAAGACGTGAAAAATATAAGTATGAACCCTTTGTAAAGACATTCAAACTTTTTAAAAAGTTTAAGTTTAGTAATATACTGTAACAATATATGTAAGCGATGTATTTCAAAGTTGAAAATTTGTGTAAAAAATTGTCTTTTCTTGAAAATTGGTATTTATTTTTGTTTAATTAATGATACTTATTACATTTTTGTTGTTAAAAACTAAAATATACGTTTAATTCTTCTGTTAAAATTGATATATCCGTGTTGGAGGTGAGAAAAAATAGTGTAAAACTAATAAAATTTGTTTAAATTCGTCTTTTTATTCTTAAAATTAATATTTGCTATTGTTTAGAATACGTAATAATAACTTTTGAGGAATGTATAACCGGAAAATGTTAAAAAATCTTAGAAAATTGGTATTAAAAATATTAAATACAGTTGCTTCAATGATATCTTTTCGATATGTAAAGTGATTGTAGCATTTAGAAATGTACTTCTGAAGAATGTATAATCGGAAAATGTTAGAAAATCTTAGAAAATTGGTGTTAAAAATATTAAATACAGTTGCTTCAATGATTTCAAAAACAAACTCTGTTAAAAAATTCTGTATGATTTCAAGTGAAAATAATCTGAACCTGAATACATGGTATTTAAAATACAAAATTCACGATTATGAACTAATGTTGAAAACATGGGTAACATTAAATATACAGCTAATATTTAATTATAGATTAGGAAATTCTTAAAGTGTATCCAAATTTATTAAATATAGTATTGAATACAGTGAATAAGTGAAATATGTGAATAAGTATTGATATTTCCATGTTGCTTTTGAAAATACTAGTGTAAAATTATTCAAATTCGTCTTTTCTTTAAAACTGATATTTATTTTTGTTTAATTAATGATACTTGTTAAGATTTTGTTGTTAAAAACTATAATATACGTTTAATTCTTCTGTTAAAATTGATATATCCATGTTGGAGATGAGAAAAAATAGTGTAAAACTAAAAAAAAAAAAGTTTAAATTCGTCTTTTTCCTCCTTAAAATTATTATTAAACTAGTGTAAAACTAATAAAATTTGTTTAAATTCGTCTTTTCCCCTCTGAAAAACTAATATTTCTATTATTTTGCTTAATTAATTATACTCATTATGACTTCCAAATTTTAATTTGGAGATGTTGTAGTAACTGTTATAAAACTAGAATGGATAAATAACTTAAATCTCTTCTTTTTTTTCACTCTATGTGATACTTTTTCTTGAACGTAAACATTTGTATACCTTTGTAAGTTGTGACGTCAAGATTCTTTGTTATGTTCCCCTACCTGGAATGCATGCATGGTGGGGTTGCAGAAAAAAGTTTTAGTTTAGATATGACGTAATAAGAAATGCTCTGCAGGTTCACATTTGTGTGTTGGGGATTTCTTTAAATTATTCGTTTATGCATTAAAATTCTACTTAGTTGGTATACATAAAGTACGATGAAATTTCCAATTAGAGTAAAAGTTAACCAAATTCGTTTAATTCGTCTTTTTTCGTTAAAAAATCATTAGTTTCCTTTGTTAATTGTTCAATTATCGAAATTCTTTGAGGTAACGACTGTTCAAAAACTAAAAAATATGTTTAAATTTCTATTTTAAGTTGTGTATTCTGATTTTATATTAAAAAATAAATAAATAAATAAAAAATATGAAGAAATCAGTTAAAAATTTAATATTTTCTGTTTTGCTTAATTAATAATGTTCATGAAGGAAATGGTTGTCCAAAACTGGAATGCATGCTTAAATTTCTTTCTATCAAATTGATATTCTGAAGTTTGAGTTGAAAAAATCGTAAGAAATCAGTCTTTTTCTATAAAACTTGATATTTTCCATTGTTTTTTACTTAATTAACGATACTCATTAAGATTATAGCTGTTGAAAAACTAGAATGCATGTTTAACTTTCAACTTGTAAGTCGATACACTGATGTTGCAGTTGATAAAAATCGTAAGAAATCAGTCTTTTTCTATAAAATCGATATTTTCCATTGTTTTTTACTTAATTATGAATGCTCATTAAGGTTATAGCTGTTGAAAAACTGAAATGTATGTTTAAGTTTTCTCTCTTAAGTTGATAAAAATCGTTAGAAATCAGTCTTTTTCCATAAAACTTGATATTTTCCATTGTTTTTTTTACTTAATTAACGATACTCATTAAGGCTATAGCTGTTGAAAAACTAGGATACATGTTTAACTTCCAACTTTTAAGTCGTTACATTGATCATATAGTTGATAAAAATCGTAAGAAATCAGTCTTTTTCTATAAAAATGGATATTTTCTATTGTTTTTACTTAATTAATACTACTCATTAAGATGTCTATGAAGCAAAATTCAAATATATGTTTAACTTTCTTGAGTTAAATTGATAATCTCATCTTGTAGTTGAAGAAATCTAAATAAAATGGTTAAAAACTGAAATTTTAATTGTTTCGCTTAATTAATAATACTCATTAAAATTACGGTTGTTCAAAATTCAAATATAAATTTAATCTTCATCATATAGTATGATTCCGAGTTGAGATGTGATTGATAATATTTTTAATTAGGGAAGGTTGATCACCTCTCATGTTATAATAGAATGTTCCTTTTTTCCACTAGGGGGCGTTCGTGGAGGGGGATGCATAGTGGGGGGTAGGAGGGACGGTGGTGGCACGGTGGGCGCAGGAGGCACCGCAGGAGGGGCCAGGAGGGATGGTGGCGGTGGGACAGCCGCAGGAGGCACCGCAGGAGGCACGGTGCCACAGTGCCACCTGCGGCTGTCCCCGTACTCTCCTTTTCCTACTACTTCCGTATTACAATTTTTACTATTAACCGGCTTCAGAAAAGGAAGAGAAAGTTATCAATTCGACGCGTATGTATTTTTTTTCTATGTATGTTCACCGATTACTCTGAAACTATCCAACAGATTAATTTGTTTTTTGTGTTAAATAAAAGAGGCTACTCTGGAATTGGTACCACTTCCATTTCATTAAAATTGGTTCAGTACTTTTTTAGTAATTAGGTAAATTTTAATAAAATTGTTGATTTTTCGCAAATAAAAAATAACATGGACTTTGAATAAATTCGCCGATTGGAGCGCAGTTAGGATGACCCAGCGGTTTAAGGAGCCAGATTTAAGCTCTGGTGCTGGAAAGAGAGCGTGTGTTCGAACCCCACTCCTGGCAAAATTTACAACCATGGATAATTTACAATATTTTTTTCCGTATTATAATTTTTATTAACTGACTTCAAAAAATCGTTAACTTTTAACTAAAAAGAGAAAAATAAACTTTTCTACCAAAAATTGAACCGACTTCAAAAACTACTACAAAGTGAAAAATAATTTTTTTACATAATAGTAATAAGAAATTAAATTAGGAGCATAGTATTTACCATGCGTATTATTATATTTATGTACATTAATTTGATTTTTTGGAGTCGGTGCCAGCAAAGCCATTCTTTTAGGATTTGCATTGGATATTTGATTTAATTTTTGAAACTGGCTTGGCTGGCACCGACTACAAAAAATCAAATTAATGTACATAAATATAATAATACGCATGGTAAATACTATGCTCTTAATTTAATTTCATATTACTATTATGTAAAAAAATTATTTTTCACTTTGTAGTAGTTTTTAAAGTCGGTTCAATTTTTGGTAGAAAAGCTTATTTTATCTTAAAAATATGTTGTGTATTATTATAAATGTGTACTATAATATTAAAATGCTATTTGATCGTAAAATAAATATAAATGTATACATAAATTTATACTTCGTATTTAACATATCGTACTTAACTATGACCGGATGTCGCCTGTAGGCGACACTAATTTTCTAATTAAAAAGAATAATACAAATTTTTTCAGCATTTTTTCTTTGTTTTTCAGAGTATTTCAAACCTATTTAACAAGAAATTTTAAAAATTTAAGACTCAAAGTTGGTCTCAGGACTGAGGAGGTTAATAGTAGAATATGACGCATTTTTTGTTGACAAAATTAATGTTGGAATATGACACATTTTTGGAATGAAATTAATAATAGAGTATGATGCGTTTTATCTTGATAAAATTAATCGTAGAAAGTGAACTTAAAAAAAATCTACAAGTTGATACTTAACCTTCCTACCCTGTATGGGTCTAATCGACCCATACCTATAATGCGTTTTATTCGATTCAAACCAGAAAAATTTACATAAAGTAAATTAAATAAATAAGTTAAATAAGTATGCTAAATGGATTTAAATAAAAATTCTGGTGTGAAATATTTTAATCAAATTTGAGTAAAATTTCAACAGGGTAGGAAGGTTAAAGAGCGAATATTTACATGAGAAAAATAAAAGCTGCTACTGTTTTACTATTGTAAATGTTAATTTGAATACTGTCTGCAATGATAATTATAACGCAGTGGGGAAAAATAAATTTCTATGTTATTGTTTACCTGTGAAAATCAATGCAAATATCTACTACTCTGAATGAGTGAATTACTATAAAACTAACATAATGGCGCATATTCTATTTCTAAAAATCATTTTTTTAATATAAAATTCCAGAATTACAAACACGACGATTAAATATTAAAAGATGTTTCAAACCTAGAACTTTCGTAAAAATAATTACAAATCAACAATTTCAAGAATGAAGAAAAGGGCGAAGAAAAATCTCATATAATAAGTACTTCAAAACTCATTCAAAATTTAATATAAACTAATTAACTAAAAATTTATCGGAATTGCAGTTATTTATTCATTAAAAGTAATCTAGACTTTTTTGTGACATATTAGTGATATTAGTCATTTGTAAGATAAAGAAAAGAAATTCAAGAATTATTGAAAAATAAAAATATACTGACATTATCTTTAATTAGACTCTAGAAATAATCCAGGTCTTAAATATTTTTATTGGATTACATACGCAGTTCTTGAGTAAAAATATTTTTAAATTGATTCAAGTTCGAGTATTCATATATAAATTTAGATTAACTTTAAAAATAAAACATTTTTGCCTCTTCGTATACATACCTCAAGATTATTATTGTTATTTTATTAAAATTATAAAGGGCAAAAGTGTCTGTACGTATCGCTGACGTCGATGTTGTCATGGTGACAACAGCAAACGATTAAATCTATTTAATCAAACGATTAAATCTATTAAACTTTAAATTTAAACTTTAAACTTTATCTTTAAATTTAAATTCTATTAAACGATTAAACTTTTTAAAAATCTTACTGCGAAATTTAAATTTTTAGATACTGAATAATCTTAATTTTTAAACTCTAGAATAATATTATTTTTTTTTTCAAATGTACAATTTGCTTAAAAATTTATCGTAATTTGTTTAATTATTATATCACAATTTACTCAATTTTTATTGTTTTTTACCCCATGAAAGGCGATGGGATATATTTATTCCACATACTATAAAAAAGATTCACATAATGCACTTTTAACGAAGTTTTGCACTATTAACTTTGAGGACAAGTTTCCGGAAAATTGCCTTTCCTATTTTTAGAATAGAATTTTCATCTATTTCTGTGAAAATACAATATTACTGAGACATTGTTGCTTACCCCTCAAGAGGTTTAAATAATTTTCAAGCACGATTTTTAAAGATTTACCTCTGCCAATCACCAGACAGACGATTACAATAAATAAATTCTATTTTCACTTAACCTCTTGCGGCGCGGTGGTATATCTATGAAACCACTTAATTTTAATTCTTGAACGTCACATTGGCACCGGAATTTTGGTAAAAAAAATTACGCTTTATTGAATGTGTGAAATATAGTTTTTCTCCTATTTATAAATAAAGTTGTTTTCAGATTCCGGTGTCAGTCATTAATTTCAACACTTAAGCAATGAATTTCAAATGCGCCGCAAAGGGTTAATAGGGGTTAATCAATATAGATAAAATAGTTCAGCATTTGTTTCCTGCTTGTATTTCATAACGAAATTAAAACATTATTAATTCATTAAAAAAACAATAAAATGTAAATAAAACTCCAATTTAAGATTTGTAATCGATTCGCTCTTAAACCCCTGAAATTTTCAGAATAAAAAAAGCTATCGATCATTGGTGGTTTCTTCGAATGTTAATTCCTGACTCAAAATCAAAACGAAAGTAAGATTTATAAATGTCAAAATTTTATTTGGATACATAATTGCTATTTTTCATGCACAAATGATTGTTGATATTGTTAAAAATATATATATTAACCCTTAACTGCACCGTGTGCCACATGTGTCACATACCTAAAAGCACTATAATTCTCATTATATGCCAAGAATTTGATCAATAAAATAATAAAAATCACAATCAAAAACAGTCCAATGAATGGAACTTATTATGCCCATGTCAGATGGTTGCATTAGATAAGAAAATTAGAATTTATTCTTTGGAAAGAATAAAATTTTTGATCAAGCTCTTAATGCAAAATTTACTTTTATTATTTTTACAGAATACCTAAAAATATTAATATAAAGAAAGTTGCAAAGTGGTAAGCAAATAAAATTAATTAATTTAAGTCTGTATACAAAATATAATAGTACAATATTGAAAAATCCTAATTGTGTATACTGGGTACGCTTCATGAAATGTCAAATTGTAGCTGAAAATTTGAAATTAATTATTATTATTATTATTTTACTATTTTTCCCATTTTAGACTTATATATAGATTTCAAATATACATTTCTTTTCATAAAAATAGAAAGAATCGTGCAGTAAAGGGTTAAATTAAAAAATTTATTAGAGATTTCAATAAATAAATATACATATGGTTTTCATCTATAATCTTTAACCCAAGAATATCGGGTTGCAATTTCTTGTATTTTTAAAGCTCCTGTCCCTGCAAGCCAATACACTGGCGAGCTAATGCTATTCCTGTAGGGAGATTATTTTCTAATTACTTGTTTGCATTTCGACATTTTTATTTTATCTTATTTTATTTTATTGTATTGTATTGTATTTCTTGCATCGGATAGCTGAGGTCCCTCTTACATCTCTCCTTTTTTACTTTTTCGATTTTGGTTGGAGCTATTTTTTTAAATGACACTTTCATTTTTGGAACCGATTTTGAGCGTGAAAGAAATTTATAAAAAATATCTGAAACCAAAATCGAAAAAAAAATGAGCGACGTAGCTATACGTCTCAGCTATGCAATGCAAAATAATAATAATGATAATTTTTATTATCATTCTTATACAAACAAACAAACAAACAAATAAATAAATAAATAAATAAATAAATAAATAATAATAATAATAATAATGTCGAAATGCAAATGAGTTATTAGCATTAGCTCAAGCGTAATTTCGCTTCCAGGAATAAAAGCCTTAAATTCATAGATTTATTCTGGATGCGATTTACTTTTATTTTTCGCTTCTACATTTTCTTGATTTTATTGTTTTTTTCATAAAAAGTTTTCTTCACAATAGTCATTCATTTAAAAAATACAGATTTAAATAATAATAAGAAAAAAAAAGATCTATAAGTTCCTCCAATGTAAGCATTCAAATTTATAATAACTCGAAAAATTTTTATGGTTTAATGTCTTTTATCAAACTTTTTTTATTAATTTTTTGAAATTATTTAATCGCAGAAAGCATTAAAAATTCAACAATTACGTGTAAATCAAGTGATTTTCAATGCTATACTGTAAAATAGGAAAATTTTATTATAAAATTATTAAAATTTAATATAAAATGTTTTCAAACAAACATTTAAAAAAATTAATGAATGTTGTTACTTATCACGCATTAAATTGAAAACTTCAGACGATAAAGATGGTTAGTGATGCAATCCTCATTTTGAAAAAATGAGTCGTATAGTTCCAAATAAATACTTTCATTTATTGTCAAACTGTATCTTTATCAAAATCTTTTCTAATATTCATATTTTTTTTTCCTATAATAATATAACTCCTTGGGGACGAGTGATTTCGTACGTGCCATAAAAACGCTTAAGAATCCTGGTTTATCCCCCACCAGTAAAATTTTACTGTAAAATTTGACTTTAATCAGGATATTTTTTCTATATAAAAAGTCTATTATTTAAAAGGCTATTAAATAAATTTTAAAATAATTAAATAAATTATTATATAAAAAGGCTATCTATTTTTAATAACCGGTGACAGAGTATTAAACATTTCGTAAAAGAATCCCGTTAGCATAGATGCCAACATCTCCTAATTATTCCAGAAACTGATCCAAGATGAACATGTTTTAAACCGGAATTTTATTTAACCCAAAATTTCAAAATGATATCATAACTTGCCTCACAGAAATAAGATTCATTTTCCTATATATTTTTTTCCGGTTTGAACACGCAAATCTCAGTTCTGACTCGGGAATAATTAAGAAATGTTGTCATCTATGGTTAACATTGCTGAAACACCATTGAATATCTTCAATTATGTGATTACCGCAATTTCCCGCGTATACGGCGTGCTTTAATTAATATTTTTTTATACTGGAAATTTTATTTAAAAAATGAAGTGAAATAAATGCTCAGCAATTGAAGGTCACATTTTATTTTAACACTAGAACCGCGGTGACGGGTCGTTTTGACCCGTACTAAATGAATAGTTCTCGATTCAATCCAGGAATTTCTTCGTAGAATAAGTTACATTCTGTTCCGAATAAAGATAGTGTAAATAAATAAATGAAATTGTTTAATTGAAAATTCTGGTGAATAATATTTTTATGAACTTTGAGTAAACTTACCCGCGGTTCTAGTGTTAAACAAATTCTAGTCGGAAATCGAGTTATCTGAGCTGCGGCGTTTACTCAAAAAATTACGGTAATTCTTTTTTTTTTTTTTTTTTTTTTTTTTTTTTGTTTACATATCACTTTTATCATCTGAGCTTTTCAATTAATATTATTGATAAAGATGCAAAAAAAAGTAAATTTTAATTTTTTATACCAAAATTATTGATCTAGAAATTGCTTCACCTCAGTAAGTATATTTCTCAGCGTGTGAAAATTTACATAATAATATAAAATTTTGAAAGTTTTTAATCGTTTCCGACACGGAACAATTCTGTTAGTAAAATGAGAAATTACCGACTAACACCGGAATTTACAAGCGAATTTTTGAGAAATTAAAAATTCCGTAATTTAAGGGTTCACTGAAAAACCAAAATTTTATTAAAATATTATTGGTGCCGTTTGCAAGTTTGAAATTGAAATTGTGTATCTCGGGCTGGGTACAGTGTGCCGGAAAGGGTCAACGCTTTTCAATATAGACGAAAAGTATTTATGATTTCGGTTTTTCCATCTGCCGTCTGTCTTACTGTGCACTGACTTGCGTAATGTCAATGGAATTAACATGATATCCATTTTAAATTTATAACAAAATAAAAATAAGTTAAATTAAAGTATTTCTAGTGTGAATTCAATATTTCTAAATAAAAAAATCATCAAATGTGGCAACACTGGTCCCTATAACCTTCTTAATGTTTATGATCTGAATTAACTTCTAATATTATTAATGAATAATTACAATTACTATTGAATTAAGATTACTGAATTAAGGTTAAGTATTGCGAGCACTTTAAAATATAATCCATATTTTGAAATACTTTTAATGAATTTTATGAATTATTAAAACGGAATGTTTGTTCGCCTGCCTTGAGTCCCTTTGAACGTTATGTATTCGTATTTAATTTTAATTAATGTTAATCGAGTTATTGTCAAAGGAATATCCCCCCCCCCAAAAAAAAAATAAATAAATAAATAAATACCACGTAGAGAAATGTAATTAAAGTAATTTCTAAATTTGTAGACTTTCCCTGTATATTTATCTGTATATTTACAGAAATATTGTTATTATTATTATTTTTTTTTTTTATATTCCAAAACAATATATATGTTCTTATTATTTCGAAACTCTCCATGATTTCAGTATGTTTATGTTAGAAATACATATTTAACACAACATACAGATTAAACAAATAAATAAAATTGTATCTTAAAAAAAAAGTAAGAAATGAATTAGTTGGTGACTCAACTTTAAGCATTACGGTTTCAATGTCGAAAAATAGCTTTAGTTCCAGAGATGAACAAGAGGAAAAACGTTGTTGTTATGGAAACAGACGCCATTCTTCGACATCGAAACACATCGATAAAGTTAAGAATCTGGGGTTTAAACTTAATAAACGTTATGCTTCTACATTTTTTAACTAACCATTTAAAAATTAAATCCTTTTATTGGAAATTGAAAATGATTATTTGGCTTTGCATTAAATACTAAAACGGAAAAGAAAAATAAAATAGAAAAAAAGAAAAGAGAGAGAGAGAGTGAGAGAAAATCGTAAGTAACAAATAAAATGTAAAAATATTATCAAGATGTATATAAGTTTTAAAAAGCAATTTTTATAATAACATGCATTAATGATTTATATGATAAATGAACGATGCTGATCAAATAAATCTGAAATATGGTTTCTTTTCACATTTGACCGTCGTATTTCAAATATTTTAAAAGATTTTAAAATTATGTCTTCCAGCTCCCTATGTATTTGCATAGTTTACTATTATCTAGTTTATACTGTAAACTGTTACAAATTTATAGATTATCCATATTTGCACTTCAGAATAATACTGTTCTTAATCCTACTAAATTTCAAATATATAGAACTTCAAATTTTCCTACCAGTATCTTTATCCTAAGCGTGTTATATCATTTAAATGAACATTTGATTGATTTAAAAGAATAACATGTTCTCTATAATAATAGTGGTGTGAAAAAACCGCAGACCCAATAATTCTGAATATGGCTTTCGGGTCGAAATAGACCTGGACATCTTAGCAGAGTTAAAACGCCATTTTAAAAAATCTTTATATATATCCTTGTCTGTTTTCAAGAAATAATGACAGTTTTTATTTAATGATTGTTAAATTAATGCGATTGATAAGAATGCAGAGAACGCCAATTTTAAACCATTTCTGCCCGAATTATTGATCAATAAATTGCTTCATTTTTCTAAATATATTCATTATTGTCTGAGTTACATCAGAAAATTTACATAAAAAAATAAGAAGTTTTTTTCATTCAAACTGATATAATAATTACAACCTGATATAATGCTTACAATTTCTGCAAAATATTTATACAAATAATTTAATTAAATAGCAACAACAACAACAACAAAATATTATGGAAATCTAGCATTTTTTTTCAACATTACAATCTAAATGAATGTATATTGATCTTAACTGTAAATAGAAAGCATTTTTTAGTTGCAAAATTTTCGCATAACATTTAAAGGGTTATGAAAATAAACACTTTAACAATATTTATAATAACATTATTAACAATAGTTTCGAATCTCTAAATGCGTTTGAGCCGCATATTCTGTGTGAAAATTTTATGAATGAATTTTGTATGAAATTTTTATTGACTGTCGAATTAAATAATTTTAAATAATGTTTTCTTTTAAAGTACAATCGAATATAGAAAGTTAGTTTAACATTTAACGGGTGGTAACTTTAAATACATAATCACTATATTTAAAAAGCTTTTTTGTTTGGCCAAGCGGATAAATTTGGTTAACACTAGAACGATCAAAATATTTTTATAAAGTTTGATAATAATGATATTTCTTACCAGAATTTTTATTCAATATTATTTAATTGATTTATTTAACGTGTAACGTTGCAGTTTAAATTTAATCTATTTCAAGAAAGATTATCTGGCTTGAATTAAAATTTAATCTCATGATCAGAATCGAGTCGACTCCTTTCGGGCGTTCTTGTGTTAACGCTAGTTCGGCTTATATATCGGCACTGAGCAGCTAACCCTTTGGGGGCAAACTGGTTTACGTGCCATATAAAGTGCTCAGAATCTTTTCTTATTCTCACCAATAAAATAATATAGTAAAATTTTTAATGCAAAAATAAATATATATATTTTATCGATAATCTTATTACGATTTCTTTACCTCTTTCACTGTGCCCGGTCTGGGATACATAATTTTAATTCCAAACTTGCGAATGGCACCAATAATATTTTAGTAAAATTTTGCTTTTACGATAAAAGCTTAAATTAAGGAAATCAAAATATATAAAATAGTTTGTTAATCCCGGTGTCGATTGATAATTTCTCTTTTTAGTACAGATTTTGCCCGTGCCGGAAAGGGTTAATAGAAAGGAAACAAATAAAAATATTGCTGAGTTAAAAAACATCAACATTGACACATTGAAGAACATCGAAGAATTTTTTTACTGATATACAGTCATGAAAAAAGAAAAAAAAAAAAAAAGGTAAATATTAATGGTAAAATTAAAGGGAAAGGTAAAAAGGTAATATTAACTCTGCAAAAAAATTATCGTAGAAGAAAGTAATTGGCATGGAATGATTGGAAATAAAGTGTGCTTTTCAATTATGTGTATAAAGTTTTTTTAAGGGGACATCTACATACAAAAACGAACCCGTACTTCGTTTTTTTCAGTGGAAATACCCAATTTAACAAGCTATTTCAAATCTTCTGTTCAAACTATGGCTAGGCATCAAATTTCAAGTCATTTGAACGATAAGTTTTTGAATTATAAATATTCAAAATTTAGTGCTTCTCATTTTAAATTACATTTCTATATGTATACTAAAATGAAATTCCTAATGTACTAATTTTTTAAATAGTAATAATACTAAAGGCTATTTCCATGAGTACTTGTAGTGTAAGTCACAGGCTACGATTTTTGGCTACCAGTATTTTAGTACGAAAAAAATGTAATTTATTTTATTGGCACATTCTCATTAATTGAATAAGGCCAAGCAGACTTTTCGAAAATAACGGTGGCAAACAAGCATAGCAATTATAAAGTAATGTGACTTGCACTACAAAACCCATGGAACTAGCCTAAAATGAATTTGCAATTTTTATAATTTTATGATATAAATTATTAAATTAAGTTTCAAAAAAATTATAAATTTCAACCTACAATTTTTTTATGGATTTAGATATATTAAGTCATGCTTTATGAAATTTAAAATTTTAAATGTTTCTTCCAAGTAGTTTTCATTTTATGGCATCATAAATGATCTTTAAACCCTTCAACCAGCCTAAAAAAAAATTTCATACAATTCGTACGAATTTACGAAAATTTAGTAATTTTAAAAAGAGGATATTTTAGGGGCTGTATCCAAATTAAAGTTCGGAACTCCATTGTTGTCCAAGAGAATCGCTTTCTTGATCAAAGCATCTTAGCATAGCTGCCAACTTGTACGGATTTTTCTTACCACTAAAACCTAATGAAAATTTTTTACTTATTTAAACACTAAAATTACTTGAATTTCGGTAATTCATTTAAGTATAATCTTCTATAAAATTTTAGTGGTATGAAAAATCCGTACAAGTTGGCAGCTATGTCTTAGGTGGCCACTCAAGCAGGCATTGAAGAATGCTAGATACAAACTAGCATAAGAAGTTTCAAAATATCTAGTCACCTCTATCCAGGGACGTAGCTAGAAGTGAACAACACGGGGGGGTCAAGAGATTATAGGGGGGCTCGTAATTTTCTTCTCTCTTTCTCTCTGACGCAGAAAGATAAATTAGTGCATATTCACATTGTAGATACCCTCTTTCTTATTAAACTGTTATAATAACTTCGTTTTATGCTAAAAAAAGGATATGATGATGAAAATTTTGAGTGTATAACTGGTGTAAAATTAAACATCATGTTAGCTTCATATGCACAAATAGGATGAGGGAGTGTTGGAACACTTATTTTAGATACAATTTAAACATTCTGCAAAACTATGAAAGGGTCTCAAAACTAAATTCGGTTTTTAAACAGAATTTCATTTGAATTTTCCGAACATAAATTCATTGAGTGACCTTGGAATCTTTTCCAGGGGGGGGGGGATCAAAATATTTCAGGGGGGGGACTGAGCCGCCCATAGCGCCCCCTTAGCTACGGCCCTGCTTCTATCGTAAATAAAATAGAAAGAAAGAAACGAGAGAGACAGAGAGAGAGAGTGAGAGAAAATCGTAATTAACTAATAAAATGTAAAAATATTATCAAGATGTATATAATTTTTGAAAAGCAATTTTTATAATCACATGCATTAATGATTTACATGATAAATGAACGATGTTGATCAAATAAATCTGAAATAGGGTTTCTTTTCACATTTGACTGTGCATTTTATAAACATACTGAACATTTTTTGGGGGCCACTTAACCCTTTCCGGCACGGGTAAAATCTGTTAGTAAAATGAGAAATTATCGACTGACACCGGAATTCACAAACGAATTTTTTAGACATTTTGAATGCCTTAATTTGCGCCTTTATTGTGAAAGCAAAATTTTACTAAAATATTATTGGTGCCGTTTTCAACTTTGGAATTAAAATTAGGTGTCCCAGACTGGGCACAATGTGCCGGAAAGGGTTAAAGCATCATTTTGCCGTTTTTTAAGCATAATTAAAAACCTACTACGAAGAAAAAAATTTGAAATTTTGAATTTCCAGAAAGCAAAACTTAATAACCTAAATCCATCAAAAAAACTGTAGGCTGCAATTCATAATTTTTTCGAATATTAATTTCATAGATCATATAATAAAATTATAAAAACTGCAAATGCAGCAGGTTGGATTTGGTTTGGTTTTATTTTTGTCGTCTGATTATCTGCGCTAGGGATATACGCAGCAGGTTGGATATTCTAGTGTTAATGTTATATAAAAAATAAGTACATCAGTTGCATTATTTCAGGAGATATTAATAAAAGTATGAAAGTATAATTTAACATTAGAAGGACTACATTTTGAATGTTTAAAATACAAAAACTTATTCATATGATTTGAAATTTGATGTTCAGGCATAGTTTTAATCAAATTTTTTTTTTTTTTTTTTTTTTTTTTTTTTTTTTGTTAAAATCCGGTTATGCCTTGAAAGAAAAAATGAAGTTTTAAGTCGTTTAAATATTTATATGGCCTCCTAAGCAGGTGTATACCAGTAACATTCTTCTACGATAATTTGTTGAGGAGTTAGAAAGCGGTGTTTACTTTTTTTTCTAGGACTGTACATTTACTTATTATGTACACATATTAAATGTAATACTTGAAAAAATTGATTCCGTCAAGAAAAAAAATCAATTATGAGTAAAAATTCAGAATTTTCTTTTTTATTTAATTAAAGAATATCAAAGTTTGCTGTTTTTCTTTAACATATTCTTTAAAAAAAAAATCACTCCACTATGTTTTTGTATCCTCATTAGAATGTACATCAGGAAATTATAGAACTATTTTACAATAAATGAATTAATTTATGAGGAAATATATATTATTTTTATTATTAATTATTATTATTACACGATAATTTGATGTATTGAAGCTATTTTTGAATTTTTTCCAATTTGAGCTCATTTTGGCATACTCTTAATTTTATAATTTTTAAATACATTATTTTATTGCTGCGATGAGCATAAATTGATGTATGTATTTCTAGCTTTAGTTTTACTTCTGTGTACTTGCTGCATATCTGTAACTTTTTGTAATTTTTGCCTCTGTTATAACATACGATCTACCAGAATTAAAATTTAGTTTTTTAATGTTTTTGATACAAACTTATTGTAACCATACTTATAAATCTACTTGTTTAGTTTTTATATTGGGGCTTAAATATTTAGGCATTTATCCATTTGTGCTTTTCATTTGTCTGTTTATATTCATTTCACAGAACTTCATAATGCATATGGTGATCTGTTTTGTTTATTTTAAATAGGAGTTTATGTATTTCATGTTCATTATACATGCTTAACCCTTAAATGCATATTGTATCATTTTCGATACCATAAGTGTTCCCGATTTATTGGGGGGTTTTATTCACATATTCCGTATTCTCACCAGAAATTTAAAAGAGCAATTTTCACTTTACTTAATGACAGACCATTCGTAATTAAATAAAGAAAAATTGACTATTTAGATTTTTCTGGTATGAATTCTGATTCTTTGAATTGCGCATTTTTTGGAACGCGTTCTATCCTATGCATTTAAGGGTTAAGTGTGAATGAATTTAAGAGATACACGCAGTATCAAAACACAAGAAAATTTAAAATTCTTTAAACTTTTAAAACGATATAAATTCTGAATTTTCACCCATTGTATGATTTTTGTTGTCTTGTCAAAATCAGCTTTTCTAAATATTAGCTGTAATAATATGTGTATATAATAAATAAATGTTCTTCAGTAAAAAAAAAAAAAAAAAAAAAAAAAAGGTGAAAGTTTGTTAAAGGGTACACAATCCCTATAGAAAAAGTAATTTTAAATTATTTTCTCCGAAACAGTATCATTCTTTTTATAACTACATACAAAAAAGTATTTATAGGGAGAAGATACATTTTTATTCGAGGATAGTTAATTGTTCATTGTTCATCTATATTAACCATAACTTGTTAATCGTTTTACGCTTTTGTATGTTTGTAAAATTGATTTTTATTTTTCATATTGTCTATTAAATATATATGTATATTAAAGCAAGCAATTAAACAAATGAAAATATGGGTCGATCTAATACCGTAATTTTTTGCTTATAATCCGCGTATCAAATAATCATTTTAAACCCAGAAATTATTTACAACAAAATTTAATATTATAGATTGCCGTAAATATTTGACTTCAATTACTATATAAAGTTTCTGGGACCAAAAAGAATTGTTTGATCCCTAAATTATACACCGGAAATTACGGTAGTCCAATGATTGAATGACATTTAAAATTCTGTTTAATCTTTTATTTTTCTAACCTTTAATCTACTTTTGGTTATTAACCCTTTAACGATCATAGCATTTTCATTCCTAAGATGTCGAAATAAATGAATGACACCGGTAATTAAGAACAGATATACAGTAGAACCCCGATAATTCGGATTAATTGGGACCGGACCCAATCCGGATTCTTCGAAAATCCGGATTATCCGGAGAATTAGGAAAAAATGAAAGAAAATAAAACATACTTAAAGAAAATCACCTTTATGTTAAACTTAATGAATATTTACAGACAGTAAAAATGTTAACTTTGCTTAATTCTTCCAAAAAGATTTCGGAAAAAGTTTTTTTTTTTTTATTCAGAACACGATGATGAAACAAGTTAATGTTATGAAAATAGCCAATCGCTTCTCAAAATTGAAAAAAAAAAAAAATGACGAAACCGATCCGGATTAAAGGGGTCCGAATTTGCGGGGTTCTACTGTATTTCTAAATAAGAAAACATGATTTTTCACATACAAAATGAAAGGAATATTTTTAGATATAAATACCGGTGTCAGTGTTGCGTATCGGAATTAAAATTTTGTGGTTTCGTGGCGAAACCAATGAACGTTAAAGGGTTAATGCGGCATCAAAAGAATGGATAGGTATGGGTTTTTTTTTTAATCCAAAAGATATTCATCAAGCCATTATTCAATAAAAATTCTTTATACAGTTAGAAATAAATAAAAATACATAATCTAATCATTAAAAGTTTATCGAAAAATTGAAAAAGGTTATGAAAATAAAAAGATATGCTTTAATTAAGTAATTATGCAATACCTGAATCAGATTACCAAAGCTATTTTCTGTTTGTGATTGGCTCACATGAAAAAGCTCATTTCATGATATTGAGCTTTTTAATGTGCTGCCAAGAACATTGAGGATTGGGTTTTAATACGTTCATATGGAAACATTTCTTACTTTATTAATATTTTTTTGCACAGAAAATTGTTGAAATTTTATGTACCTTTATCATGTGGATCCTGATTCCTATTTTGTGCAAGGAGCTCATTATCGATTCACAATTTGCAGGTTATTGCAACACAGCTTAACGCAGCATCTTTTCTAATTACGCATTATATCCACAAACATGCGACCATAATTAGACATTTTAGATTACATCTCGATTATTATATCCATAGATTGCAAGGTTAGGTTGTAATCCAAGGTAACCCGTGGTGTAACTCTTCTTTGGTATCCCATAATACTCAATGCATTCACAAAATCTGCAGTAATTATGCTATTTAGATTACATCCGATTACGATATTCACAAATTCACAGGTTGCTGCACTTGTTTCTAGGTTGTAATCCATGGTGAAGGATACAAATGCCTATATACTACGAACTCTTTCTATATGCCGAGTTGTACTTACAGCACTTGCTTTGTATTATTTATACAATCTTTCTTTCCTCACTCGATATAATCCAATAACATTGTTTATCTCATTATTGTAAGAGATAAGGGTAATTCAGCTGTATTTATATAACAACATTCCCAGCTATATATCCGCTGGGAAAAATTCGCCATTAACCCTCTGTCATCATGGTTTTACAATGGTTTTTCAATATTGAAAAACACCATGTTTTCGCAGGTGCTTATATGACTAATTTCAAATTTTTTCGGCTTACGACGAAATTTGCTGCATTTCTTTCTCGGCTATAATCTAGGGTGGTATATTAGACATACAATAAATGCTTACTTATAATTTGACTTATACCACGCATGCCATGTTGCACTTATACCACGTGCCATTAGCTTTGTGTATTATTTGTGCTGTTCCGTGTAATCCAGTGACAGAGCTTACCTGGATAGTGTAAGGAACAAGGATTATTCAGCTTTATTCCTTTGCTGTCATTACCAACTTGAACGTTAAGACATTACCACATGAACGCGACAGATTTTGCGGGATCTTTATCAACTACCTTTTTGATATCTTAATTTCCTTAGCGCTGTGATAAGTTAACAATCGTCCCGTGGAAGATCTTTATCGTATCACGTAAAGAAAATTTATTTTGTTAAATTTGAGTGCATTGCTTCGATAAGTTTGAAGAACAAATAAAAAAGGTTATAACTCAATACAGAACCTTTGGAAAATAAGTCCCACAGCTATAATTTATATTTTTTTTGTCGTGTAATATGATCCGTTTGAAGTTTAACCCTTCAGCGGTCATTGGTTTCTCTACGAAACCACTAAAATTTAATTCCGATATGCAACAATGACACCGGAATTTCAATTTTAAAAATCCATATCATTATGTATATTAAAAATTTTTTTTTCTTTTTTTAAGAATATGTTTGTTCGCAATGACCGGTTTCATTCATTTATTTCAACATCTTAGCAACGAAAATGCTTTATCCGTTAATGTGTTAACCCTTTCAAGGACGGGTTATATCCACCTAGTTTTAATTCCAAAACTGACAAATGACACCAATGAAATTTGAATAAAATTTCGCTTGGGCAATAAAAGGGCAAAGTAACAGATTCTTATTTTCTAAGGAATTCCTTTGACTTTTCTGGTGTGAATCAATTATTTCACTATTTTACGAAGAGAATTCTTCTGTCCCTGAAAGGGTACAGCCGTTGTTTTCAGCGGTTTATTACCCGTCTAAAAAGTATCCTTTTTTTTTCCTGTTTCTTTTGCCGACGTTTATTAGATGGACATTTTGCAATCCACTTTTTTTTTGGGGGGGGGGGGTGCTTACCTGGACTCGGAGACGTTTGAGAGTTTCTGCTGCGATCCCGTGCTTGTCGTGGTAACTACTGACCCGTTCCGCCCTTTCGGCCCAGGCCCCAGGCTGCTCCTTGGCCGCAGCACGGGGGTCACACCCCATTTCTCGGCGAACTTTCGGAGCGAAATCTTGGCCCGGAGCCTCCGCCAGCGCGCGAAGGAATGGAGGGGTCGGCGAGAGCAGGGCGGCGCAGCCGTCGTGGCTGGGGCTACTTCAGACGTTTTGGAGGGGAGGGTCGGTCTGATCCCGGAGAGCGCGATCCGCGGACCTCACTCCCAGAACTCGAAATGAAGAGCTTATCTGGGCTGCAGAGGGCGCTCAGGGGAAAGCACGACGACAGCGCCCCTGTTTTCCCACGATACTTCCCCGTCGTAAATCTTTCCTTACTAAAAAAATATTGTTGCAAACATTCAATAAAATCGAATGTTTGGTTTAACTTTCATTTTGGGAAATATCTTGCATTTTTTTACATTTTTTAGCGGAGCATTTTATTTTACGTTTAAAGTGCACCAGTGGATTTACATTTGTGTCAAAATTTACACATCACGCAGAAAATATTCACCTCTATTAATCTTTTCATTATTTCTTTTCTAGCAGAAATAAAAGATGCAACTAGGAACAAATATTGAATGGCGAATATTTATTATTTTATATATTTTTTTATGAACAGCAAAATACTTTCAGGATAATTATTTGTAAATATTCATCCTTTATTACATTTTAGCAATAAATAATGTAGATGATATGATATAATTTTATAGCTTAGGAGGGGGGGGGAGGAAAGATAGTTCGACGACAACGCCCCTGTTTTCCCACGATACCCAGTCTTAAATCTTCCTACTTTATTAATCCTTTCTTAAAATGAGAAATTATCGACTGACACCGGAATTTGCAAACGACTTTTTAAGAAATCAACAAGTCCTTAATTTAAGCTTTTATTATACAAGCAAGATTTTATTGGTGCCAATTGCAAGTTCGGAATTAAAATCAGGTGTGTCCAGATCGGACGCACAGCGCCGAAAAGGGTTAAAAAATATTGTTGCAAACATTCAATAAATCGAATGTTTGGTTTAACTTTCATTTTGGGAAACATTTTAAGCAGTGTGTTTTACATTTTTTTCGCGGAGCATTTTATTATATATTTAAAAATGAGTAGTGAACTCATACCTGTGATAAAATTTACACGCCACCAGAAATTAAGATATCCTAATTAAGATAATAATAAATAAGATTATTATTAAAATAAAAAATTTAAAATTATTATTAAAATTATTATTATTATAATAATAAATAAGATTATAAATTAAGATACGATTTTTTTAATAATACCAATGGAAGATACAACTAGTAACAAATATTGAATCGAAATTATTTATTTTATTTTATATTTTTGTAATGAAGACCAAAATACTTGTAATAGCTTAATTAATTTGCACGGGCAAGAAGAGTTTGTTTCATCCATCACTTAAAGCTTTTTGACATCACTAATTTTTTTTAATGCAATTTCATACATTTTATGGCAGGAATGTTTAAACTAAATATCACGAATATTTTAGCTTAAAAAAGTGGTGTTTATTCTATATTTTTCAATTTATTGTACGCAAAAAAGAATCAGTTTAGCGGTTAAAAGAATTATTTGATAATATTCATTCATCTTTTATTACACATTAACGTTAAATATTTGAGATGATATTGATATGATTTTATATTTTTTCCTAATATGGATTGTTTGAATTGATCAAATTTTAAATAAAAAGTATCTTCTATATATTTTTTGGCATTTGTTATTCTTATTTTCATTATTAATTTTATAAAAACAATAACAATTAATATTTTTAAAGAATTATTTGTAGATATTTATTATTAATTTGTTTAAACATAGGATAATTTAGCTGAACATGATATACCGTAATTTCGGGTGTATAAGCCGCAGATCAAACAATTCTTTTTCGACCCAGAATTTTTTAAGAACCAATATAACTAGTTAGATCGCCGTAAATATTTGTCTTCAATCACTAAATAAGATTTCTGTGTCTAAAAAGAATTGTTTGATCCGCGGCTTATACAACCGAAATTACGGTATTTTTACAATATCTCCATTGCTAGTTTGACAAAGGGAGAATATATTTTTCTTCCACATTGAATCTAGACGCAGTGGAAACTTTTTGCTATCAAGAGTTTTCAAATCACAAGAATTCATTTTTCTCAAACACGACTTTCAGAAAGGTAGAAGTATTTATATTACTTTTTATTCTGGAAAAAGGTTCCTTTAAAAATACAGTCGAGTCTCTATATAACGAAATCCATCGTTGCAGTAAAAAATTCGTTATATAGAGAAATTCGATGTATAGAAAATGGTGTTAAAAATCGTATTTAATATGTAAATTTTGAGCAAATATTATTTTTGATGTTTTTAATTGAGAAATTGAAATGTTTAAAAGTAAATATTAACCTAACATTTTATTTCTTAATTATTTAAGCAGTTTCAAAAAAGAGAACAGACATTTATTTGAAAACTTAATGAAAATCAAATAAGGAAGACTTGCATTAATTTCAGACAAAAAATCTGTATTTTTTGTTGTTTTGATTTTAAAATTGTTACGCTCTCAAAAAAAAAAAAAAAAAAAAAAAAAAAAAAAAAAAAAAAAAAAAAAAATCAGCTTAAATTTTAGCAAGGAATGGAAAATTGTAGTTAACATTTTCTCCATTTGAAGGCCTCTCTTATGTGCCTCTCATTGATTCCTCTCTAATATGGCTTCTAATGGACTCTGTTTTGAGAAGGATGTTGAAAGATGTGTGGGAGGTGAGATGAATTCGGATTTAAAAAACAAGGAGAGAAGTAATATTAGAAAAAATTCAGCACTGAAGGATAAATAAAAATAAGTCATGGAAAACTGATTCGAAGCTCTTATAAAACTGAATAAATTAAGACCAATTTATGAAAAAATTCGTTATATGGAGATAGATATTTCGCTATATAGAGACTGTTTTTAATGTGATCATGCGAAAAAGGGACCGTTCCTACAAAAAATTCGTTATATAGAGAAATTCGATGTATGGAGTTTCGATGTATGGAGACTCGACTGTAATCACAATAAAGAGTTAATAACTGATCATTAAAATTCTCTTATGCATACCTGATAACTTTTCATGACAAAGTAGTGTGCTAGTGTGCAGATGTTTACATTAACCTCTATTCTACAATTAATCCAGCGCGGACAAATTCTGTTAGTAAAATGAAAAATTATCGACTGACATCGGAATTTACAAAAGAATTTTTAAGATTTCAAGAACTCCTTAATTTAAGCTTTTATTTTGAAAGCAAGATGTTATTAAAATATTATTGGTGTCAATTGCAAGTTTGGAATTTAATTTAGGTGTGTCCAGACCTTGCACACTACGCCGGAAAGGGTTAAATAATTAATTCTCTTTTTACATACAAAAAATTGAAAATATGAAAACACCACTTTTTTAAGCTAAAATATTCGTAATATCTAGTCTAAACATTTCTGCCTCTATGTAGTATGAAATTGTAATTTCAAAAGTTAGTGATGGATCAAGCAAGCTCTTCTTGCTCAAACGATGTACAGGGAAATCAATTAAATAGTTAAATCCAAATAAAGCGCAGCAAATTACAAAGAATGTTTAATAATCTCACTTAGTTGTCAAATTCCAAACTTAATTAACATCAGTAATTTTATAAAGAAATATTTGTTTTTAATAAAAATTTTAATAAAAATTTTAATTCTACTTAAGAAAGGTGTTATAATAAAAATAAAATACATTGACATGTTTCGGAACCGTCAAATAAGTTCCATAGTCATAATATAAATAAAACAAAATTTCAAAATATTACTCGGTCAATACAAATGACACGCGACAATGAGATATAAATAACAAAAAACGCGCTCTATTGCAAAAAATTAAATTAAATTATGGACCATGATCTAAAATATAAATAAAAATAAAATTTCAAAATATTTCATGGTCAATACAAATGACACGCAACAATGAGATATAAAAACACCAAAAAACACGCCCGTTATTGTAAAAAATTAAATTAAAAATAGACCATGATCTAAAAGAAATTCCAACATGGTTCATCCCATTCAAGCCCTCACGAGGAACTTATTCATTAATTCTAACCATAACTTATGAAATGTCTTAAAATCGATTAACGAATGTCTTAAAATCTGATGATTTAACCCATTAGTTCAAAAGGTGCATTCAGCGCTGTTTTTGACACCGGTAAAAAAGAAAAGCAATAATTATTTTATTTAAGTGATGCATTTTCGTGATCAATGAACTAAACTTAAATTTTTTAAAAATAGTGGTGCAAACCAAATAAAATTTACGCGAAAGATGCTGGGCACGAATGTGTTAAAAAAATCAATTGAAATATTTGTTATTATGTAACCACACTTTGTCCGCAATTTCATAAAGCGAGCATGTCTGTTAGGTTTTACTGGTATAAAAGAAAATCGGAAGGTTGAGAATACAGGTTGAGAAGATATTTCTATGAAATACGTAGATGCTTAAAAACTCTAGGCATAGAATGTAAACCTGAAGATCGGTTAGAAACCTCTTAAATTAATCGCTTTTAAATATCTCGATTAAATTCTTCTATTCCGAATCATTAGATTCACAGTTAAAGAACATTACTTCAAAAGAACTAAGAACTATTTTTAGTGGAAACTCTTTTTTGCCCTCCTCCCACAAAAGAAGAAGAAAAAAAAAAAAGGTTTTTTTTATCGTCTTTTCTTCTGAGAAACATTTTATAAAAACATTATAGAATTTTTTTTTTTTTCAGAATTATGTCATTACGTTACTATAAATATCCGGGAAAAAATTGAAACGTGGAACATATGGAAAAAATAATTAGTTATTTTTTATTATTTTCTTCAGATTCATTTTTGTCTAGTAAGCTATGGAATGCATATGAGTTAGATACCAAGAATGAAGATAATTTTAAATACTGATAATACACGTCAAAATAAATAATTTTTGTATACATAAAAAGTGTTATAATCAACTTGTTTGATCTAAAAACGAAGGCTGCCTGCACTCCAGCTTCGCAACATTGTCTTTTCTGCCTTAACCACTTAACTTATCGATATTTTTGAAAAAAAAAATGTTTCAAATAATGCCTACTTTTTCATGTCTTTTTAGGTGCGTTCGTAATTATGTATATACGTAGCATCTATAGTGGTCGTTCAGTCCGTCCGTCTGTCCGTCTGTCTGTCCGCATTTAACAATGCAAAAACTACCCAACCGAATCGTTTGAAATTTAAAATACATAATTATTACATAATTTTGTCGAGTCATTTTAAATTTTATGAAAATCGGATGCATAGATCAATTACAGGGACAATTAAAAGTATTCGGTTACATTACAGTCAATGAGGAAAAATGTTTGAAATGCATTTTAATAGTGTTACACTCAATCGAACTTAATAAAATTTATATGCAACTATAAAGTACATATTATAATATATATTTTACATAATTTGTGGTGCAAAGAACATTTTTATTGATTTACAAGGCCACACAAAAGTATTCCATTACATAATGGTATATAGAGAAAATTGTTTGATGAGCGTTTTAATTGTAATTCACTATTTACAATTTTATGATATTGATATATGAGAGTAATATTTTTAAAACTTCGTTATCGTACGAACGCACCTCATTTGCTACGCTTCACGTGCAATTTCCAACTTGTTTAATCTTTTATCGCTGATTTTTGGAAGCATAAATTTTTGCCTAATTAAATAATAACAATAATAATAATAAAAATGCTCGGATTAAGTAACCCAAAATTTACAATAAATCATGACTGGAATGTAGATGCCCATACGTGGCCCCCAAAATCATGATTGGCAGAAAAACACGTTGTACGTATGACGTATGGCCAAACAGGGAAGCGGTTAAAAAAATTATCTGACAGTTAAGAATACAATTTTAATTTAAACTGAGGAAATAACTAATAAATCAATAAAATATCATTAAATACATAAATGATCGTCGAATTAAAGATTATGTGATGATAAAAAACTCGAATAACGCAACATACGCCAAGTGAATGTGACAGCACGATCTTACATTTTTGCATACATGCCAACCTCCGGCTTTTTAAAAAATCAGACAGTCATACTTTCAGCCAGAAATTTATTTCATTACAGAAATTAAGTAAATTTCAAAAGACAAATCTCATTTTATGCTAAACATTTAATCAAAAATATTTTGTGGTTCCAATTATGTTTTCTTAATTTATAAAAAGCCGGAGGTTGGCAACTCTGTTTTTGACATAAAATCTTATAATTCAGCGAGAATTTAATTTTAATGGAAAGTGGTCCGCGAGATAATGGGAAAATGCTTTAAAACATTGCTTATTTTTGCGCTTTTTTATTTATGTTAAAAAAATATATAGTTGTTAAAATGACTAAAAGACAACAGCAGAAGACTTAATATTGTACGACTAAATTACAACTACTGCCATAATTAACACCTTGTGAGGCGGTGGGATATATTTTTTCCCAAATTGTTTTGATCAAGATTTATATAAGAAACTTTTAATTAAATTTTAATTTTTTAACTTTTGTGGATTAAAACTGACAAATTGTTTTCTAAATGTATTTTTTTATTTTTTTTACCTTGTGCATTTAAGGGTTGGTCGAACTTTATTATACGATAGCGAACCAACAACCAGCCATTTGACGAATGGCAAATAAAAACGTATCGATTCAAACCAGAAAGATGCTCATAAAATAAATTAATAAAATGTTTACAGAAAGAAATTACACAGTTATTCCGTACTGAAATGCGATTCTGTTCTGCAATACCGGCTGACATTTAAAGTGCACATGCTTGAAGATTTGCTGTACAAGTTAAGGAATTTAGACTATTGTTAAAAACTTTCGTAATTATACTTTTAGAACACGCGGAAGCGGGTTGTACAATAATAATGATAAGTATGAGATTTTACCGATAGATGGCGCTTAAATGTTAGAGATGCTCTATTAGCAAAAGACTCATTTTAAGTCAATAAATTTTGAAACGATGATCTTCTTTCATACAAATGCTATAATCATAAACATTTTGATAAAAACAGGTTACCAGGTGAAATTTTCAATAAAAATTTTTCAACATTTAGGTGATAGAAAGTCCTCAATGTTTTTATTATGCATAGCGCCATCTGTTTCAAAATTATTTTTATTTTATTTATTTATATTGCAAAACTGATTTCTGCATGTTCTAAACTGAATAAATACAAAATATTTTTTTTTTAAATATTTCAATTAGTTTAGCTTGTCGAGCCTTTCAAACGCATTCACTTAAATTATGGTCACTTAATACTTTTATAAAATTTCTGTAAAATTTCCCGTCCAAATGTTCATAAGGCCGTACAACGTAAAAATTTTAATTATCTAAAGATACGCCAAATGAAGACATCTTTTTTCTATCAAATACCTTAATGTTTCAAAACTCGACAATGGAAACAGAAAAATCCTTTATAAGTCTCTTCAACCAATCGTTTTTAAATATCCCGATTAAATTCATCCATTTGGAACCATTAAATTCATGACTAAAGAATAATTCTTCAAACGAATTAAGAGCTATTTATAGAGAAAATGTCTTTTTTTCCTTCTAAAAAAGTTCTTTATCGTCTTTTTTCTAGGAAGCACTTTATAAAGAAGTTTCATACTTTTTCATTATGTTATTACGTTTCTAAAAATATCTGTAATTTCATAATTTTTTTAAACAAAGGTATATGACGAAAAAAAATATATTAGTTACTGTTCTGGTTACATTTTTATGAGTTAAGTCTTTTAAAAGTTATGATTTAGGGTACGTCTGCTTTAGAATGGCATGGATCATGTAGTAAGTTTTAAAATAATATGTTGTATAATATATGCCCTTGAGGGGCTAGCAATAATGCTTCTGTAATATGGAATTCTCACCGGAATAGTCGTGATGTTCTATTTTAAAATATGAAAAGACATTCATTAAAAACTGTACCCCTAAAGTTAAAAATATAAAACTTCATTAAAAGTTTCCGGTGAGAATCTTCTTTATACTAGATGTGACAAAATATATCCCAACGGCACTTAACAGATTAACACGCATGTGTTACACGCAATGTCTGTCACATTTGGCAACACTGGCAACAGCAGTTACAAAATCGCATGTAAAACAATTGTCTTTGACTTTCTTTTTTTCGAGAGCCACTAAAGTGATTTAATTTTTGTTCTCGAGTGGTTATAAATTGTTCATTCTTATATAAAATTGAAATAGTTACTTCATTTCAAGAAAAAATCTTGGTTTTTTTTTTAATTTAGCATAACTATTGAGGTTTTTATTTTTTCTTGTCGAATATTTTGCTACTTCCAAAACCGATGACAGATGTACTTAATTCGCTTCATTACTTTTCGAGATACATTAAAATCAGCTGATTAGCAAGGGATTTCAAAGCTCTCGTCATTCTTTTGCATTGCGAGAAACAAAAATCCATATTAAAAGTTTCTTAATATCATCTGCTTAATAGTCTTTAACGAGATTAACTCTAAAAGATCTATTAATTTGTTTTACACATCTTCACTTTTGTATTTTACATATTAAAATTTATTAATATCTATGTTTTTATAGCTGACAGCAGATATTCGTGATAAATAAGAATTTTTTTAAAAACTATCTTTAAAAGCTTGAGTAAAATGGTTTTTCTCCGTCTCTTGTCATCTGAGTCATAATTTGTTGCAAATCGCAAACAATAAAACTTCGAAAATAGTTTCGAAACGTAAAATCTCCAGGTTGATAAATGTCCCATATCAAATTGATCTTAAACAGTTTCGATAAAAAGAATAAATAACTGTTTTCAACCAAAGTGGTCTTTTTGCTGTTGTATTTCCTTTTACTCTTTCTTTGAGGGGATAAATTTTCTTTTCAAAGTTATCGCACAAATTTTGTGGAGGTCTGGTCAAGGTTTTATTGCTTTTATGTCTGTTTCATAGCTCATCAACATTCTGACTTTCAGAAAAACTTCGGAAAAGCTACTTTAAATTTATTTCAACCGGCAATGATTAAATTATTATAACATTTAAAATTCCATAAAGGATCTGCTTTCCCCGTTTAAATTCGGAATTTCATCTGTTTCTTTACTTATACCGAAATAAAATGGCGGTGAAAACTCAAACATTGCTGGAAGTTTTAGAAATGCCAGATGGAATAGCATCACTTTTTAAAAACTATTTTTTAAAGCTTCCATCAATAAATGATTTTTCGCTGTCATTGTCAGCTAAACCGTCATTCGGTGTAAGATACGAACAATAAAACTCTGAAAATAGTTTTCAAAAGGTAAATTCCGATCTTGAGAAATAACAGATTTTAAATTTATCCGTTACGATTGCTGTTACGATAAAGGAAATAAATAAAAGACTCAAACATTTTTTATCCACTTAACTGATCAATATTATTAAAAAACATTTTAAAAAATGCTCATTTTTAAATGTATTTTGCACAATTTTTAATCTTTTATAACCAATTTGTCAAAACAGAAATCTATGTCTACTTTAATTGAAAAAAAAAGTACTCGGATTAAATAATGTAAGATTAACAGTAAAATTTTGCTGGTGAGAATAATAAATCACGATTGTGTGGATGCTCGTACTTGGTATGAGTAAATCATGATTGGCAAAAACGCATTGCCCGTATGACGTACGGGCAAATCAGGGAAGCGGTTAAGTTACCGCAAACATTTCACTGGGTTACGACTATAACTCCCCCCCTCTGTGTGTGTGTGTTCAGGCCTTATTTAATCCGAGCATTTTTGTGATTCAATTTTGAAAAAAATTCTGTTTTAAAAAGCCGATGATAAAAGATTAAAAATAATGCATAGTGCTCTCATCTCAACGGGGGTAAGTGAAGAGGAGTTTTATCCTTCAAATAAAGGTGTGCCAATCTAATTTTATCAATCTAAGGGACCGTTCAAGTATTACATAAGCATATTTTTAGTCATTTTGAAGCCCTCCCCCCTGTAAGAAAATATAAGCAAATGCTAGATCCCCCCCCCCCCTCTCTTTGCTTACGTAAGATTTTATGACAGTTAATTCCATCAAAATTTACACAATGTGACAAATTACATCAATACTTCTTGACTTATAAAAAGTTACCAATCAATTACATTATTAATCCTACAAATTTATATAGGCATATAGGGATTGTGATATCAAAATATGTAAAATGGTTTTAATATATTGTTGCTTATTGCATTAAACAAACCACAAAATACAAAATGGTTTAAATATATTGTTATTTATCACAATGAACAATAAAACAAGATATACAAGAAGTCTTAACTTACTTAGGCATCATAACTAAAATTATGAACCAATAAAAAATTCACTTTGTAAATTCACAATGCAACTGAACTAAAACAATAAATATCTGTGCTGTGTATCCGAGACAAGAAAAACCCCAAGTAGGTTTTCTGCTTTCTAAAGTTCCAAAACCTGTAGAAAAGGAAATTCGACAATAGGAGCAAAAAGACAAAAATTTCCAGAAATTCTGCAAAAAATCGCGGAATTCCATGACCGATTGAACAGGAGAAAAGAAAATACTGGACTTACCCAAAATAAAGTCAACTGACCAGTTACCCTGGCAACAGAACCCAGCCACACCGGTTCCTGTGTTTTTCTAGTCTTGCAATGTACTTGACTTGGCACACAACTTAACAGGCAACAATGAAGACGAAGGACGAGTGGGTGATGCGGGTCACGCGACTGCCGATAGATAAGCAAAGGATAAAATTAAAAATAAACGGCGAATTTCGAACGGTCTGTAGAACGTTCTTTCCCCATCATACTTTGTTTGCTTGTTGATTTGAACTGCAATTGCTTCGTTGTTTAATGCTTACGTAAGAATTGTCGTGACCCCCCCCCCTCCCCCTTGTCAGAAAAAATAAGCAGACTCTGGACCCGCCCATCTCCCTTTAGTGCTTACTTAATAATTGAACGGTCCCTAAATGTATTAATTTGATGGTTTTATGCGTTTCATACATAATTTTATAGCCCCTGTAACACCCTGTATACACCCTCTGATTAATGTTCATAAATATCCATTTTGAATATTGCAATTGATTTGAACATACATAAGATTGAGTAATCTTTGTTTACCAGTTTATTATTATTATTATTATTATTATTATTATTTTTTTTTTTTTTTTTTTTTTTTTTTTTTTTTTTTTACGAAAATATATTTTATAAATTTTGAGAATGCCACCATTTGATCAATGAAACATGTCGATTCTAAATAAATAAATTTGCCTTTTAAAAATGTATTTTTATCGATTTTAGCAAGTATTAACTTAGATTGGTTAAAAATAGTTGTTTGAATCCTAGTTTTTATACGGATCGTACGCGTCGTACGGGCAACGCACTTTTGCGACTCGTCATTCCCGTACCACGTATGGGCATCAGTATACCAATCATGTTTTATTACTCTCACCAGTAAATTTTACTGTAAAATTTTTATTATTTATTTAATCAGAGCATTTTTTTCTGATTCAGTTAACCCTTTTCGGCACACTGTGCCAGGTTTGGGATACCTAATTTTAATTCCAAATTTGCAGACAGCACCAATAATATTTTAGTAAAATTTTGCTTCTACAATGAAAGCATAAATTAAAGAATTCAGAATATGTAAAAAATTCATTTGTGAATTCTGGTGTCAATCGATAATGTCTCATTTTACTAACAGATTTTGCCCGTGCCGGAAAGGGTTAAACAAAAAAAATTTGTTTTGAAAAACTTGAGATAAAAATTCTGTAAAAAACATGAAAAAAAATTAGGCATTACTTGAAATTTTTTCTCAAAAATATTGATCAGTTAAGTGGTTAATTGCCGAAACGTCAGTGAAGGCTTACTGTGGAGACACGAAATTTTTTGGTTTCTGTCTGTCTGTCTGTCTGTCAGTTTGTCAGTCTGTCTGTTCCGCGATAACTACCGCAAAAAACATCCGAAAGACTTGAAATTAAGTGTGTATATTGGTAAGGCACTCGGATTTAGCTGTATAGTTTTTTGTTATATTTTATTAATTCGTTCGTAAAATATAGAATATTTTATTTTGCGCAATAATGTTTTTCTATGGCAAATCCAACGATTTTCAAATTTTTATTTGTTGAGAGAAAATGACTCATTTGATTAATGGAATTCAACGATAAATGGATACTGAAATTTGCCAGTACGGGGCTTAAATTATTCATATTGTTTTGAAATTTTATCTATGCATATGTCAGATTTTTTAAATTATTGCTGTAAATCTTGGCCATTTTTTATAAATGTGTTCCAATAATATAAGCTAATTTGTTTTAGAGATTTACTTATTTCAAATGTATTTATTTCGTTTTCTTCATTTCTTTTAATAGTCGCTAAGCAACCATTTATCCTAATTCTTATTCTTATAATATTATAAATTTTAAAATGTGTACGGAAGTTTGAATAACATAACTTCAATGCTTCAATAGCATAACTTCAACTTTGTATCTTTGCGTATAGATAATTATAGCCAGAAAAGAACAAAGGCTATGTATTATTTATTTTATTCGAATATTTTCGTTAATAATTCTGAATTTCATTATTTTTCATGCATAACCAATCGGCATTTTTTAGATAAAATTTAATCAATTTTCTTTCCGTTGCCAAGAAAATCAAAATTTCGAATATTAATTTTTCAGCGACGATAAATTTTCAATTGAGCAATTTCCATGCGAAAACTGAAACTAAGGGAAATTTAAAAGAAAAAAATAAATATGACGTCGTATTTGCAATAAAAATAAATATACTATTTTTTGTTAAATATTAAACACTGATATTTGTTTCGTTAACATGAATTTTTTTGTCAATATGGCGACATAATTAAAAATAAAAGGAATAAAAATATTTTAAATAAAATATTTATTTGGTAAATTATGACGTCATAATTGAAATAAAAGAGGTATTTTATAGTAGTCGTTAAAAATAAACGGGACATGGATAGCAGTAATTCATGGAGTTAGAAAAATAATGACGTCATATTTAAAATGGATAAGAAATATTTTTTACGAATACTAAATTATAAGTTACATACAGATAAAAAACTTCATTAAAAACTAAAAATTAGCAGTGGAAGGCTTTTTTTTGTCGGAAAAAAGGGGAAAATAAAACTGATTAATGTATTTTTGAAGCTATTTTTTTCTTTAAAGTTAAAAAGAATTAAGTTTCAATTTGTGCAGATGGTATAAAAATTAAAATAAATTTTCTAAAACTAAAAATATATTTTCAAACATTGACGTTTCATTAATGAACTTTTTCAACAGAAGCGAAAATCATCTGTCAGCAAATTAAAATTTACAACCAAGAATCTACACTATTAAAATCCGACCGTATGTATGTATGTATGTATGTAACGCTATCTCCTCCGATCCCGGATACTTAGAAAAGTCGCTTTTGTTTTGAAGGGAAAAGAATCCCGGGTTCCCGAGTTGCGCATTCGTCTCTCTGTCCGTCCGTCCCTCTGTTCGCATGTAGCAACTCAAAAACTACCGAACCGAATAGTTTGAAACATAAAATATATATAATTGCTGAAACGTCAGTGAAGGCTTACTTTGGAGACACGAAATTTTTTGGTTTCTGTCTGTCTGTCTGTCTGTCAGTCAGTCTGTCTGTTCCGCGATAACTAACGCAAAAAACATCCGATTGACTTGAAATTAAGTGGGTATGTTAGTGAGGCACTGGGATTAAGCTGTATAGTTTTTTGTTAGATTTGATTCATTCGTTCGTAAAATATAGAATATTTTATTTTGCGCAATAATGCTTTTCTATGGCAAATCCAATGATTTTCAATTTTTTTTTTTTTTTTTTCCTTGAGAGAAAATGACACATTTCATTAATGGAATTCAATGATAAATGGACACTGAAATTTACCAGTTAAATTATTCATATTGTTTTGAAATTTTGTTTATGCATTTGTCAGATTTTTAAAGTTATTACTGTAAATTTTGGAGATTTTTTGTAAATGTGTTCCAATAATATAAACTAATTTGTTTTAGATATTTACTTATTTCAAATGTATATATTTCTTTTTCTTTATTTTCTCTTAAGGGTTGCTAAGCAACCATTCATCCTGATCCTTATTATATTTTAATGCTATAAATTTGAAAACGTGTACGAAAATTTAAAGTCAAAGTCAAAACTGATGAATTAATTAATGTCTTTGTATCTTTGCTGATAAATATAACATTGCCCAGAAAAGAATACAGGCTATGTTTTATTAATTTTATTCAAATATTTTCCTTAATAATTCAAAATTTCCTTCTTTTTCATACAGAATCAAGAGCGATTTTTTAGATAAAATTTAACCAATTTCCTTTATCGTTGCCAAAAAAAAAAAAAAAAAAAAAAAAAAATCTGGAATAATTTTTCAACGGCAATAAGTTTCAATTGAGCAATTTCCATTCGAAAAATTAAACTAAGAAAAAATAAATATGACATCAGAATTAAAATAAAAATAAAAATAGTACTTTGTTAAATATTAAACACGGAAATTTGTTTCGTTAATAAGAATTTTTCTGACAAAAATGGGGGCATAATTAGAAGTAAAAGAAATAAAAAATAATTATATTTTTAACAAATATTTCAATTGATAAAATTTGACGTCATAATTGAAATAAAACAGGTATTTTATAGTTATCGTTAAAAATACAAGAAACATGGACAGCAATAACTCATGAATAATGACGTCATTGCCGAAACTTCTGCGAAGGCTTATTTTGGCGATGCAAAATTTATTGTTTTCCACTCTCAGTCTATTCTTCTGTCTATCTGTCAGTCCCCGATAACTGCCACAAAATGCAATCAAAACTTCTTTTTTTCGTAAACAAAATTGTAAAACCTTAGATTACTGAGTTTACACTTTCAAAAGTTCCTGATACATCAGATTTAGGTGGTTTTGGTGGGCAGGTATCTAGAAGTATGAGGATAATGAAAAATGCTTATTAAAACTTCTCACTTATCCTTATAAATCAAAATGTAGAAAAAATACAAGATATATGATAACCATTAGCAGATTGTTAGAAAGTTAGAAATTTAAATTTAATGAGACTACGGGGGGTTCAAGTGGGCGGAAATCTACTGTGGTATAATAAAAAAACAAAAATAATAGATCATGAATTTTTCAGAATATCCTAACATAACTAAATCTTTAATTTAACGGCTTTTGATGGCTTCAAATTTCTTATTCTTATTTTATACTTATAAATAATTACGTAATTCGAAAATTTTAAATTACAGTTTCCAGGAAGTTGAATATTACGACGCAAAGTGTGTTTTTAAAAAAAGAAGTGAAAAGCTGACGTTGAGGCTCTTGATCTGCAGATTTACTAGTAATTAAATACTGTAAAACCCGATAATTCGGATTAATTGGGACCAGATCCAATCCCGATTATCCGGAGAATTAGAAAAAAATGAAATAAATTAAAACATTCTTACACAAAATCCCCTTTATGTTAAACTCATTGAACATTTATAGACTATAAAAATGTTTACTTTATTTAATTCTTCCGAAAAAATATCAGAAAAAGTTTTTTTTATTCAGAATACGGCGATGAAACAAATTAATGTTATGGAAATTAGGCAATCGCTTCTCAAACTTGAAAAGAAATAATGATCAAACTGATCCGAATTATACGGAGATCCGGATTAACGGGGTCCGAATTATCGGGGTTCTACTGTACATAAATTTAATAATAATTGATTAAGTTCATGAGAGTTAAAAAAAAAATTAAAAAGACTTCGATAAATTATTTTCAGTCAATAGATAGGAAAAAAAAATAAAAAATAAAAGAAATAAATATTAGTTTAACCGCAAATTAAATTTTCAGTTATAATTTTATGAAAAGCTATTCACATTTAAAACTTCATAACAACATTTGCCTTATAAATTTTATCTTAAATTTATGAATGTGCTAGAAATAAAAAAATTTCGAAAACTCATGCAAGCTTTCATTAAAAATGACAGATTTTTTTAAAACTATTTTTAAAAAGCTTAGATAAATAAATGATCTTTTATTTTGCTATCGTTGTCAGCTAAGTCATGATTCGTTGCAGGCGCTCCATTCCTATGAAAAACAATAAAACTTCGAAAACAACATTTTCCAGGTTGATAAATATCCGATTTCAAATTGATCCGAAATTGTAAAGAGAAAGGAAATAAATAACAACTTTCGAACGGTGCGAGAGAATGCTGGAATGGGTGGGGAGGGGGGGAGGTTATTGTGCTTGGATCATCATAAGAGTACTTGATACAAAAGGAGGATCTACTAAAGTTCTTGAACAGTGTCTACTAAGTGAACTTCACTACAATTGACAGAATTTTTATTTTTCTTCAACCGGAATAATAATATTCTAAAATTTCATTTGATATTTTACGTCTAATGGAAATTGTTATGCTTTTTTTGAACAATGTAATCTATGTATAATACATGGTCACTGTAAGGGTCTTTTTTTTTGTTGGGGCGTTTTCCCTGTGGTAGCTTTTTTCGAATGCTATGGCTCAGTATTTGGATCTAATGGGCATTTTCTTTTTCTTTTTCTTTTCATTTTCCTTTTTTATTAATTTTGGAATACTGACAATGTTTTTTGTATTTATTTTCAAATTTCTTTTTCCTGTGGCCATTAGCCACGCCCAAACATTTAAATGGCTCCCACTGCATTGCAAAACACTCTACCTCTCTATATTGGATGTTAAGTTGCTCCGCAACTAGGGAATCCATTGCATGACTACATTGTTCCTTAACGGAAATTGTCTATTTTTAGATTATCCTAAAGAAAAATTCCTGATACATTTTCCAAATGATTTTCTGAGATTTAAACAGTTTTTTCAATCTTAAACAAAACAAATCTTTTCTTTTACGTTATGAAGAGACGCACCAGAAAATATAAATATTTTTATACGTATCGAGAAACATAATTTATTTCAAATTAATTTAAATTATATCCTTATTAATGAATTTAATCTTTTGAAAAATGATTAATAAAAAAACACAAAAATAAATATGTTTATGAGAATAGAATAAAAAAAAAACATGGATAAACATTTTACAACAATGGATAAACTAGAAAAAAGAAGAAATAAAATCAGATTTAACCACAATATATCGGATGGCGTTATACTTAAGTTAGTTAAGTTTTCAGCTATAAATTTATGAAAAGCTATTCACATTTAAAACTTCGTAACAACATTCGCCTTATAAATTTTATCTTTTAAATTCTAGGATTTCAATGCGCTGGAAATAAAATAGTTATGAAAACTCATACAAAAATAATAGTATTAAACATGAGAAATAAATAGCCGCAATTTTTTTAAAAACAATTTTTATAAGCTTAGATGAATAAATGATCTTTCGCTACCGTTGTCAGCTAATTCATGATTCGTTGCAGGCGCAAACAATATAACTTCGAAAACAACATTTTCCAGGTTGATAAATATCCGATTTCAAATTGATCCGAAACTGTAAAGAGAAAGGAAATAAATAACAGCTCTTGAACGTTGCGAGAGAATGTCGGGTTGGAGGAAGGAGGGGCATAGGTTATTGTACTTGGATCATTATAAGAGTACTTGATACAAAAGGAGGATCTAGTAAAGCTCTTGAATAGTGTCCACAAAATGAACTTCGCTAAAATTGACAAAATTCTTATTTTTCCTCCACCGGAATAATAATATTGTAAAACTTGATTTATTATTTTAAAATAACATTGCAGAATTAAAAGCTGCTTTATTCTTAGATATTCTAAATAGAAAATCCTGATTCAATTTCCAATTGATTATCTGAGTTTGAAACAGTTTTTTTCACTCTTAAACAAAACGAATTTTTTCTTTTGTTATGCATCAGAAAATATAAAATGAATTTAATAGTTTGAAAAATGATTAATAATAAAATGCATAAATGAATATGTTTATAATAGAAGAATAAAAATACAAGGATAAAGACTTTTCAACCAATAAATTCAAGGAAGAAACTAGAAAAAAAGAAGAAATAAAAACTGATTAACCACAATATATCTGATGACGTTTTATTTATTTTATTTAAATTTTCAGCAATAAATCAATGAAAAGCTATTCTCATTTAAAACTTCATAACAGCATTCGCTTCATAAATTTTATCTTTTAAATTCAAGGATTTCATGTGCTGGAAATAAAATAGTTACGAAAACTCATACAATAACAATAGTATTAAGGGAGACCTGTACCCCATTTTCGGCCAAAAAATCACCAAAAGTTCAAAAAAAAAAAAAAAAAAAAAAAAAAAAAAAAAAAAATCCCAGAAAACGATAAAATACATATTTGCGAATATCCATGCAAAATTTCAGAACTCGGGGACACTTGGAACAGGTAGAAAATGAGCTTTTTAAATTGTACTCACTATAGAGTTTAAAGGACTAGCGGCCATTTAAAACGTGTTTTCCTGAAAATGACTTTTTTCATATTTTGCCCAGAGCCTGATTACTAACGGGGCACTCTCTCACCAGAAAAAATTTATAGAAATTTTCGTCTTCTTTAAACGCCCTTTTCATACAAGATTACTGTCATGAATAAAAAAAAAATCTTTATTTCTTTTTCCTGGTGGGAGAGTGCCCCGTTAGTAATCAGGCCCTGATTTTGCCTAAGTTCAAAGTACTAAGGCTCACTGGTAAAATGATTTAGAAACAAAGTGTTTATGTTTTTAGAATCTTAAAAAAATTTGCATCAAAAGTAAGGAGAGATATATTTTTTAACTATTTCTGAAAATTTTACATAAATTGGTACACATGAAAATTATGACGAATTTAAAAAAAATTACCATGCGTATTTTTTTTTTTTTTTTTTTTTTTTCTAGCCGATTAAAATAGAAAATTAAAAATATCTCTCCTTTGTTCTTTTCTATATACTATAACACTATTTAAGAAATTTTAGTAATACCAAAATATTGAAAATTGAATGAGGAGTAGTAATTTTAAAAAGTGCATTTTTCGGCAAAAAAAATCATAAAAATCCCCATAAAAAATATACTTTTTAATAAAAAGTGAATTTTTTTGCTAATTATTCCTTACAAGAAGATTCTTAAATAGTACACGAAAATTCATTACTTTAAAATCACTAATAAAAATTTTGGGTTTTTTCTTACGGGTCTCTCTTAAAATGGACAGATAAATAGCCACATTTTTTTAAAAACTATTTTTAAAGCTTAGATAGATAAATGATCGTTCGCTATCGTTGTCAGCTAAGTCAAACTTCGCTAAATGAACTTCGCTATAATTGAGAGAATTTTTATTTTTATTCAATCGGAATAATAATATTGTAAAAATTTATTTGATATTTTAAAATAACGTTTTTGAATGTTAAAATTGTTCTAATCTTAGATTTTCTAAAGAGAAAATCCTGCTTTAATTTCCAATTGACTATCTGAGATTGAAACAGTTTTTTTTCATTCTGAAACAAAACGAATGTTTTCCTTATTTTTATGAATCGAAGTATAATTAATCGTTTCCGTGATTTGCCCGTACATCATACGGTCAACATGTTTTTGCCAAACATGATTTGCTTATACCAAGTACAAGGATCCATATTCCAATCATGATTTATTATTCACAACAGCAAATTCTTAACGTAAAATTTACATTATTTAAGTTTTCTGATACCATTAGGCAAAAATTACTGTTAACGAAAACCGGTGATAAAGATTTAAAATTCTGTAAAAAACGTGAAAAAAAATAGACATTATTTGAAAACTTTTTCAAAAATATTGATCAGTTAAATGCTTCAGATGTAATGCCAAAAGTTCTTTTCATTTTTTGTTTTCTTGTAAGTTTATGTTATTCGTGTGATTCAATAATTAATAATAAAATATATCAATGAATAAATTTATAAAAATAGCAAAAAAAAGTAATAATACTTTTTAATCAATTAATAAAAGAAACAAAAACTGATTTAACCATAATATATCTTATGACGTTACATTTAATTTATTTAAATTTCCAACTAGAAATTTATGAAAAGCCATTCATATTTAAGATTTCATTACAACATTTGCCTCATAAATTTTATCTTTTAAATTCAAAGATTTCCTGTTCTGGAAATAAAATAGCTGCGAAAACTCATGCAATAATAATATTATTATTAAAAAAAAAAAAAAAAAAAAAAAAAAAAAAAAAAAAACTATTTTAAAAAGCTTAGGTAGATAAACGATCTTTCGCTATCGTTGTCAGCTAAGTCATATTCGTTGCAAGCGCAAACAATAAAACTTCGAAAACAACATTTTCCAGGTTGATAAATATCCGATTTCAAATTGATCCGAAGCTGTAAATATAGAAGAAATAAATAACAGCTTTCGAACGTTGCGAGAGAATGTTGGGATGGGTGGGGAGGAGGGAGGTTATTGTACTTGGATCATCATAAGAGTACTTGATATAAAAGGAGGATCTACTAGATCTCTTAAACAGTATCTACAAAATGAACTTCGTTATAATTGACAGAATTTTTATTTTTTCTCCACCGGAATAATAATATTTTAAAATTGTGTTTCATATTTTATAACACCTGCTATCATAACGGAAATTACTCCATTTATTCTGAAGAGAAAATCCCGAATAATCCAAATGAATTTCGGAGGATGAAACAGGTTTTTCACTCTTAAGGGAAACGAATTTTTTCTCTCATTTTATGAAGAAGTGTATGAGGGATGAAATATTTCTATAAGTATTCTGAAACACAATTTATCCAGGTGACATCCTTATTAATGAATTTATTAATTTAAAAACTGATTAACATTGGCTAAGTTTATGTTAAAAAAAAAAAAATCTTTAAAGTTGCTCATAAAATTTGATGTTACATGGAGACTAAATAAGCATATTTTTCGCAATTTTTTGGAATTATTTTGTTTTATTTATTTATTTTCATTGTAAAAACGATAAAAAATTAAATTATTATAAATTTAATAATTTTTTAATTACTAATGGACTAAATGGTATCTTAACATACAGGATAACTGTTTACGTTTTCGTTTTTGTACATTTCGTACATTTTTGCTGCAAGTACATATCTCACTAAAAAACCACTATAAAAAACAAATTGCTAATTTATTTAGTTCTGCTATCTATCAGGCTCTATTTTCACTAATTTCTTGATTTTTAACATTATTTGTGAATTTGGAAAAAAAGTTGTAAAGATGTGTATACTATAGGATAAACCCGGGTTCGAAGAAAATAAAATACTTCACAACTTTACTTAACCCTTTAACGTTCATTGGTTTCTCTACGAAACCACAAAATTTTAATTCCGATACGCCTTATCGACACCGGAATTTTAATTTAAAAAAATCTATTTTATTATGTTTACGAAAATCACTTTTTCATATTTAGAATTATATTTGTTCGCTACTACCGGTGTCATCCATTTATTTCAACATCTTAGCAATAAAAATGCTTTGTCCGTTAAAGAGTTAAAAGCACATCTATCAAATAAAATAATTGTTTTTTCATTTGTTAGAGTTTAACCCTTAAATGCATAAGATAGAACGCGTTCCAAAAAATGCGCAATTCAAAGAGTCAGAATGCATACCAGAAAAATCTAAATAGTAAATTTCACTTTATTTGATTACGAATGGTGTGTCATTAAGTAAAGTGAAAATTGCTCTTTTAAATTTCTGGTGAGAATGCGTAATATGTGAATAAAACCCCCAATAAATCGGGAACACTTATGGTATCGAAAATGATACATTATGCATTTAAGGGTTAAAAAAATCTCTTCCTACCTTTACAGATATTTATTTTTTATATTTGCTATGGAAGGGAAATAAGAAGAGAACTGATTCCCTATTCAGAATTGAGGGCAGTAACTTCTCCGAATAATAGAAATTTGTATTTTTGTTGCTAATGAGTTCATTGGAGGCGCTGGGAGATTCTTTTTAAATACAAATAGAGAAGTTTTCGCAACGCTGGTAATCGATAATGATCGAATTACTCAGTGACACGTGCTGCAGGCAGAAGTAATCCTAATTTTATTGTAACAAAGCTGAAACACACAGACATAAAAGAGACACGGCAATGGATAAGAAAGGATAACCAATATAAAATCAGGAGGAAATAGAAATCTTAATTTCTTATGAGCCCATTGTTTGTTTATGGTCTTTTTTTAAATTTCAGATATGGATTTATACTAACAAGCTGATAATTAAAAAAAAATTAAAAAGCAAAAAAAAAAATTTTTTTTACGTAAAATTAAATGATACATGGAACATGAAAAAGTAAATATTTTTTACAACTTTTTAAGGATTTTTTTAAAAATTTTGTTTTACATTTTTACATTGAAGAAAACATTGAAAAACTTAAAATAAATGTATAAATACTTTTATAAATACATCCAAAGTTATTCAGACAATACCATTAAATAAACCAATGAAACCAGTATTTTTACAATCATATTATTAAATTTTTTTCATTACAAATGGTATCTTTAACGCACAGAAAAATTATTCATGTTTTCTTTTTTGTACATCTCGTGCATTTATGTAGCAAGCCATTTTTATATAACACGTAGCTGGCTAAAAAAGTGTTCAAGAAAAAATTTGCTATTTTGTTTAGTTTTAAATCTTAGACTCCATTCAGGTCAATTTCTCTTCTTTTTTTTAAACAATTTTTATAAATGTAAAAAAAATTGTAAATATCCCACAGGATGCATTAGGTTTGCGGAGGTTATAAAACCGGTAATAAAAATTTTAAAATTCTCTAAAAGACGCTCGTCCCGAAGGGCCATCTATTTGGGGAGGAGAGTATGAATTGGACACAATTCATTTTATAATTTTTTTTTTTTTTTGGCCTTATCTAATTAGAGGGTACATCAGGTCTAGAGAGGTTATTCAGAAAAAAGTTGACAATAATCAATGCAATATGCATAGCTGCCAACATCTTCCGCTTTTTCAGCCCGGAAAAATTTTATAGAAAATTTTACCACTTCAAATCGCCGTAATCAGCCGATTAAATAAATCAAAAATTTCTATAAAATTTTTCCGGGCCGAAAAATCAGAAGAGTTGGCAGCTATGCAATATGGAGGGGTAAAAAGTCTTTTCCATTCATTTAATATTAAGGAAACAGTTTGTTTTTTCAATAATTTTGCTTATTTTTTAAAAATATGATTCAAGTGGTTCACTCACTACAATTCAATGTTCAACTAAAAATACATTTTGAAAAAAAAAATTAACTGCAAACTTAATTATTTTTTTTTTAATTTATAAAAAAAAAAATATTTTTTTTAAATCCCTACTACATTTTTTTAAAAATATCAATGTTTTTATTCTATTCTTTTAATTAAATTTTCAAATGTGTGTTATAAAAGACTGCACATGGATTTCCAGACACATTTAATATTACATTTAGTGCAAATTTTTTATCGATATATATGTAGTGAAACACGATGAAATAAACATATCTTCATATAATTCTGCAGAAAGTTTACTTGGTGATTTTTATAGCAGTTTCATAGCATTTGGTAAATATCATATGTTTCAATGGTTTTATTTATAGAAAGATTTTATATATACACATCTTCATACACTTTTATTGAAAAAAAAATTGCAGGGTATTTCCATGGTAGATTTATTACATACACAGGGTGAGCATACATTATTAAGAACATTTCGAAATTCTATAAAACAAAAACAAATGAATGTAGGAAGCGTTACTGTTGTTCAAATACGAAAACGATTTAAACAGTTTATTTTTCAACCACAAGTTTATTTCCAGGAAAATGATGCAACACCACATTGGGGTTCCATTTTTAACCCTTTCCAGCACTGCAGTCCCACTCCAGGCACACCTTATTTTAAATCCGAACTTGCAATCATCGAAGAATATTTTAATAATATTGAGTATTTACGATGAAAGCTCATTTTAAGGCATTCTTAACACTAAAACTCCCGGAAGGAGTCGATTCGACTCCAACCATGTGATTAAATTTCAATTCGAACCGGAATATTTTTCTTGAAATGATTTAAATTTAATTCACACATATTTACGTCAAATAAATGAAATAAATAATTCTGAATAAAAAATCTGGTGAGAAATATTATTATTAAACTTTAATAAAAAATCTGGTGAGAAATATATTATTAAACTTGAGTAAAATTTCCGGGCGTTCTAGTGTTAATTTCTAAGGAAGTCTTTTGTAAATTCCGGTGTCAGTGAATAATTTCTCATTTTACGAACAGAATTTACTTATGCCGGAAAGAGTTAATGCCGGAAAGAGTTAACTCTTTCCGGCACACTGTGCCCAGTCTGGGATACCTAATTTTAATTCCAAACTTGCAAACGGCACCAGTAATATTTTAGTAATATTTTGCTTTTACAATTAAAGCCTAAATTAAGGAATTCAAAATATTTAATAAACTCGTTTGCGAATTCCGGTGTCAGTCGATAATTTCTTATTTTAGTACAGATTTTGCCCGTGCCGGAAAGGGTTAAAGGTTCCCTGCAAAAAACCTTCCCCAGACGATGGATTGACAGAGGTTGGCCGATTCTATAGCCTCCACGGTCACCCGACACATTTTTTCTTTGGGGTTTGTCAAAACTGGGTGTTACGCTACAAATTTTTGCGATATTGATGAACTAAAACAACGAATCACTCAGGTTATTGGAGAAATAATAGCTGAGAATGCTCCACAACGTACTGATTCGATATTTTACATGCGACACATGGATCTCATGTACAACTTCCTGAATGTATAAAATAAAACTGTTTGAAATATGCTGGTAAATAAAATATTAAACAAGTTAGTACAATAATTTGTTTTTTGTTTTGTAAAATTATGAAATGCGCTCAGTAATTTATATTCAAAATGTACCTTCATCAGACATGATTTAAGAGTTCTTCTTTATAAATTTTAAAAAAAAATGCATATGACATTATTGTTGAAATGCTAAACTATAATGTCTCCGATTCAAGCAGAAGAAAACAAGGATGTCAATTCACGCTAGATTATATAAAAGGTAAAAAAGAAAAAACATTCAAACGCATTTCTTAAAATTTAACACCATCAAACTATATTAAAATAAATCATACTCGGGCAACAGTATCCAGAAATTTAGCTAGCCCTAATGCATGCTACAATTCCGCATTATTTTATTAAATTATTCAATAACACTCTCTCCTCTCTTAAAATCACCTCTCTCTCGTAGACGTTTTTCTCTTCATTTGTTCGCGTCTAACAAATCTTCCTTGCTTTCTTTGCAGACGTTTATATCTTTTTTGTCCTGGAAGAGAAGCAGTACGATTCCATTTTAAGATTCGAGGCAGGAACTGGCCAATCGATAGTGCATCTTGCAACTGAAGAAAATATTTCCAAACATTAACTCTGTTCTAAATTTAACATTCCGGACAGTTCACGCTAAATTGTACATTATACAAGAGATTAAAAAAATAAAAATAAAATAAAATAAACTTTTAAAAAATTTAACACCATCAAACTGTATTAACCCGTTCGTGACGGGAGTCTTTTACGAAAGTTTTAATTTTTTTTTCACCGGTTTTTAAAGACAGAGATTTGTGCCTTATTAAATCACGAAAATGCTCCAATTAAATAAGGCAAAATTTTCAGTAAAATTTTACTGGTGGGGATAAGCAAGAGATCATTAAGCCTTACTGTGATACGTACATAGGTGCCAACCTGACATAGATTATCCGTAATGCATGCGTTAATTTGACCCTGCTTTAATCAGTTTCGAATCAGAATTTTTTCAAAGAAATTAAATTAAGCATGTTCCACTAACAATACTGAAATTAAATAAATAAAGATTTATGAAATATATTTTCTGGTTTGAAATGACGTTAACCTGGATCAAACTAATCGAGGTATTACGGAAGATTAGTTGAAAGTTGGCAGCTATGTACGTATATATGTCGCTCGCTAAAAGAGGTTAACCATTTGCGAGGAGGTCTTTTACGAAATTTTTAATGTTTTGTCACCGGTTTTTTAAAATAGAAATTTGTAGGTCATTAAATCGAGAAAATGCTTCGGTTTAATAAAGCCAATTTCACAGTAACAGTTTACTAATGGGGATAAACACAGACTCTTAAACCTTTTTGTTGCACATATACCTGCCGCTCACCTCCAGGGAATTATGTGTTGAAATTAATGATTGACACCGGAATTTTAAAACAACTTCTTTTGTAAATAAGAAAAAACTATATTTCACGCATCGAGTAAGCTGATTTTCCCCCAAAATGCTGGTACCGATGTTTTCTTTAGGAATTAACTCCTTGAGGGGCGATGGTTTTCTATGAAACCACTTAAGGTTCCACACTAGGCATGCAAAAAGACCCGGATGGTAATGTAAAGTGTATGGGAGCGTTCTTTTCAAATATCTCGGTCAAATTTTAATATTTTTACATGATTTTATTTGCATAGATAGCTGAGGACGATCTACTTTACTTTTTCGATTTTGCTTATATATTTTTTATATTACGATAGTTTCAATTTCAGAATCGATTTAAACCGATTTTGAAAGTTAGAATAATTTTTAAAAAATCCGAAACCAAAATTGAAAAAGTAGAAACTATGCCGGTTGTAGATCGTCCTCAGCTATCTTGTGCAAAAAAAAAATCAGGTAAAATATTAAAATTTGTGCAAAATATTTGAAAAGAATGCTCCCCGTAGACTTTACATTTTCATCCGGGTCTTTTTCTGCGCCTATTTGCTGAGCCTTAATTTTAATTCCCAACCACATTGGCATCATAATTTTGATTTAAAAAAAAATTCCCTTTGTTGGGCCCTATAAATATAGCTATTTCCTACTTACTAATAAAGTTTTCTTGAAATTCTGGTGTCAATCATTAATTTCAACTTTTAACCAATGAAAGTGCTCTCCGCCGCAAAGTATTAAGGGGGCTCAGGGGTTGAAAATTTTTCAAAAAATTGATTTTTTTTATGATCTAATTTGATTATTCATTTAATTCTTAACTCAGTGCAAAAAACCGCATAAAAATATTTGCATTTTTAACGGAGTTATAAGCATTTCTGTATCAACACTTTCATAGCTGCATCCATATAATTTCAACTTTAAGTCGCGTTTTCTCAAAACTTGGTTTTTGATGAGTAACACCAAGATTTAAAAAAATATATTTGATAAAATGGCTTTTTTTTTTTTTTTTTGCATGTATATAACATCATTATCTAGATTATGAATTAATATATTTTAGATAGTTTAATATTTTGAGTATTTTTAATGGAAAAAAAGTTGTATTTTTTAGGGGTTTTTTAAATTTTCAACTTTGAGAGATTTTTTAATACTGTTTTTATTAAGTGATAGTTATATCCTTAATTCATAATCTAGATTATGGTGTTATATACATGCAAAAAATATTTAAGCCATTCCATCAAATAGTTTTTTAAATCTTGGTGTTAGTCGTCAAAAATCAAGTTTTGAAAAAACACGACTTAAAGTTGAAATTATATGGATGCGGCTATGTAAGTATTGATACATAAATGCTTATAACTCCATTAAAAATGCTAATATTTTTATGCGGTTTTTTGCATTGAGTTAAGAATTAATTGAATAATCAAACTAGATCATAAAAAAATAGATTTTTTGAAAAGTTTTCAGCCCCTGAGCCCCCTTAAATTTAATGCTTTCATAGATTTACCATCACCCCTCAAGGGTTTCGATTGAGTCATACTCAGGCAACTGAATCAGGAAAATCCAACTCTAATGCATACTAAAATTCCGCTTTATTTTATTAAATTATTCAATAACACTCGCTCTTCTCCTTAAATTTTTTTCTTCATTTTTTCGAGTCTAACAAATCTTCTCACTGACTTTCCAGACTTTTATTTCCTTTTTTGCTGTGGAAGAAAAGCAGTGCGATTCCCTCTTGAGAATTCGGGTTGGGAACTAACCAATCGATAGCGCATCATACAACTGATGAGAAAAATATTTCCAAACTTTAACTCTGTTCTAAATTTAACAACCCAGACAGTTCACGCTAAATTGTAGATTATACAAAAGATTAAAAAACACATTTTTTTTTTAAATTTAACACATTCAAACTGTGTTAACCCTTTGCTGCGCAGATCACTTTCATTGCTTAAATGTTGAAATTAATGATTGACACTGAAATTTGAAAATAACTTCATTTGTAAATAAGAAAATGCTATATTTCACGCATTAATAAAACCGAATATTTTTTAACCAAAATTCTGGTTCCAATGTTATTTTCGGGAATTAACCCCTTGAGGGGCGATAGTATACCTAGGAAACTACTTAATTTTAAATCCCAACCACATTGGCATCAGAAATTTGATTTAAAGAAATTCCGCTATGTGTGACCAGTTAAATATAGCTATTTCTTCTTCACAAATGAGGTTGTTTTGAAATTCCAGTATCAATCATTAATTTCAACACTTAAGCAATGATAGTGTTCTGCGTTGCAAAGGGTTAAATTTAGTGGTTTCACGGACATACCATTTCCTCTCAAGGGATTCAATTGAATCATACTCACGCAACTGAACACGGAAAATCAGCTAATCCTAATGCATTCTAAAATTACAATTTTTTTTAATTAAATTATTCAATAACACTCTGTCTCCTCTTAACCCTTTAACGTTCATTGGTTTCGCCACGAAACCGCAAAATTTTAATTCCGATACGCAACACTGACACCGGTATTTTTATCTAAAAATATCCCTTTCATTTTGTACGTGAAAAATCACGTTTTCTTATTTAGAAATATATCTGTTCGTAATTACCGGTGTCACTCAATTATTTCGACACCTTAGCAATAAAAATGCTATGATCGTTAAAGGGTTAACCCTTTCAGGGCAGGGCCGTAGCTAGAAGTGAACACTAGGGGGGGCTCAAGAGAATGTAGGGGGGGCTCATGATATTTTTTGTTTCTCTTTTTCGTTGCGGCAGAAAGGTAAATTAGTGCATATTCACATTGTAGGTTATGTTTCTTATAAAACTGTTGTAATAACTTCATTTTATGCTAAGAAAAGTATAGGATGGTGAAAATTTGGAGTGTATAAGTAGTGAAAAATTAAACATAATGTTAGCTATATATGTACAAATAAGATGAGTTAGTGTTGAAACACTTATTTTAGATACAATTTAGTAATTCGGCAAAACAGTGAAAGAGTCTCAAAACTAAATTAGATTTTTGAACAGAATTTCCTTTGAATTTTCGGAACATAAATTCATTGAGTGACCTTGGAATGTTTTCCAGGGGGGGGGGGCTCAAAATATCTTAGGTGGGGGGGGCTGAGCCGCCCAAAGCACCCCCTTAGCTACGGGCCTGTTTCAGGGGCTAGACGTTTATGCTCTGAAAATGTTCAAATAATTAATTCCCACCGCAATTTACGAACAAATTTAGTTGAAAATAATCAAAACCGATTTTTCTCGTATATTATGAGATCAAAATTGTATTAAAAAGTTATTGGTTCCAGTTAGCATTTTAAACATTAAAATTAACAGTTTGCAGACTGCAAACGGCGCTCCTGAAGGGGTTAAATCACCTCTGTCTCATAGACCTTTTTCATTTCATTTGTTCGAGTCTAACAAATCTCGTTGCTGACTTGCAGACGTTTATTTCTTTTTTGCTCGGGAAGAAAAGCAGTGCGATTCCCTCTTGAGAATTCGGGGCAGTAACTGGCCAATCGATAGCACATCTTGCAACTGAGAGAAATGTTTCAAAACAATAGAAATTTGTATTTTTTTCGCTTTGTTGAAGCTATTAGAGGCATTTGGATGCTCACTGTAAATACAAATAGAGAGAAGTTGTCTCACCCTTTTTTGTAATGCCCACAGTCCTTTCCGGCACGGACAAATTCTGTTAGTAAAATGAGAAATTATCGACTGTCACCGGAATTTACAAACGACATTTTTAGAAATAAAGTGTCCCTTAATTTAAGCTTTCATTGTATAAGCAAAATTTTACCAAAATATTGTTGGTGCCATTTGCAAGTTTGGAATTAGGTATCCCGGTCTGGGCAAAGTGTGCCGGAAAGGGATAATCGGTAATGATAAATTCACTTAGAGACACGCCCTCTAGGTGACTATTAACCTCTTCTTTTTTCCGGTAGGTTGAAGAAGCTAAATGATATGTAAGAATATTTCAAAAATGTTTTGCGGATAATCACATTATCTGTTCTGATGCTATGGATCAGCTTAACCCTTTAACGTTCATTGGTTTCGCCACGAAACCACAAAATTTTAATTCCGATACGCAACACTGACACCGGTATTTTTATCTAAAAATATCCCTTTTATTTTGTATGTGAAAAATCACGTTTTCTTATTTAGAAATATATTTGTTCTTAATTACTGGTGTCAATCATTTATTTCGACATCTTAGCAATAATCCAATCTTATCTTATGGTTATATAAATGGGTTAATCCAATCTTATCTTATAATCACCTATATCGCATAGACTTTTTCTCTTCATTTATTCCAGTCTAACAAATCTTCTTACTGACTTTGCAGACGTTTATTTCATTTTATTTTTTATTTATTTATTTACTTTTTATTTTTTTGCTGTGAAAGAAAAACAGTGCGATTTCCTCTTGAGAATTCGCTGCAGGAACTGACCAATCAATAGCGCATCATGCAACTGAAGACAATCTTTCCAAAGGGTAGAAATTTGTATTTTTTTTTTTTTTTTCGCTTCGTTGAAGCTGGGTCAATCCATTTCAAGTGGTCCAGAAAATATTATTTTGGTCTGTCGACCATTTTTAAAAAATCTGAAATTTTTTGTACAACAACCCTAACATGACGGAAGTTCAAAATGACCGTTATTTTAATTTTACTATTTTTTGTTTGGGCATGGCGGCCATCTTTGTTTCATCGTGTTCAGCCATTTTCTCAGATACTAGGATACACAAAATTGTAAATATCTCGTCTTTTGTTTTACCAATTGAAATGGGGTTTGCAGTATTTTGTTCAGAATGAAATAGGCTAAATGTACAGTGGTAGAATAATTTTGAAAAATAAATTTTTACAGGTGAAATTTTAGCACAAAATTTAAGATTTTTTCCAAAATCTATCCATATGCAAGAGGAAATTAATTATGCAAGGAAAACTGTCAACCTTATACAATTTTTTCTGCAAATAGGTCAAAAAGGTGTGTACTCATACACCAAGTTCCAGATCTGGGAGTTAATTTCTCTTTGCGAAAAAAATTCCGAAATTCTTCAAAAATTTCAAAAATCGCACTTTTTAGGCTTTGATATCTCTGGTGGGGCACGAGATAAAAATTTGAAATTCTGGCCTTTGATAGTATTGTGTAGTAGTGTTATGTACAAAAAATTTCAAGAAGGAGATTTGACTATAAGCTGAGATACGGTGATTAAAAAATGTTAAGAAATGCTATTATGAGTACATTAGGAGAAATGAGATTAGTCTCATTTATTACAATATTTACAAAGAAAATATCGTTTTTTGAAAACAGTTTAATAATAAATGTTTAATATACAAAGATACTATATATGCTCAACAAAGAGTTTAACACTATTTACGAGAGATGTTATGAGTTCGACCAGTTACTGTTGTCAGGCCATATGACTGTTCTTTCTCAAAATTTTATTTGAAGCCACCCAAGTCTTGTCATTCCTCGTTAACTTGAATGAAATTCTCTAGATTTAATAATTGAAACCATGTCAACTCGATCAGTTGCAACCCATTGTCTGAAATTTACTTTTCCTGAAATGTGTACCGAGTAAAATTGTTGCAATAGCATTTGTAGTAGGTTTGTTCTCTGGACAAATAGGGTATTGTCTTAGCATACATTCTGAATTGTTTAAATCACACAGACGCATTTGAAGAAGATATTTCTAATTAACATTTAACTTTGTACCATAAATAATTAATTTAAAATTTTGGAGGTATGAACAATTACATAGAAGGTTACAATAGTTTGGCAGTATTGTTTTCACATATTGTCCATGTCATATCTCAGCTTGCAGTTAAATCTCCTTTTTAAAATTTTTTGTACATAACACTACTACACAATACTACTAAAGGCTAGAATTTCAGATTTTTATCTCGTGATCCACCAGAGATATTAAAGCATAAAAGGTGCGATTTTTGAAATTTTTGACGAATTTCGGAATTTTTTTCGCAAAGAGAAATCAACTTCCAGATCTGTGACTTGGTGTATGAGTACACGCACTTTTGACCTATTTGTAGAAAAAATTGTGTAAGGTTGACAGTCTTGTGGAACAATTACATAGTAGGTTACAATAGTTTGACAATATTATTTTTCACATATTGTCCATGTCATATCTCAGCTTGTAGTCAAATCTCCTTCTTGAAATTTTTTGTACATAACACTACTACACAATACTATCAAAGGCCAGAATTTCAAATTTTTATCTCGTGCCCCACCAGAGATATCAAAGCCAAAAAGTGCGATTTTTGAAATTTTTGAAGAATTTCGGAATTTTTTTCGCAAAGAGAAATTAACTCCCAGATCTGGGACTTGGTGTATGAGTACACACACTTTTGACCTATTTGCAGAAAAAAATTGTGTAAGGTTGACAGTTTTCCTTGCATAAAAAATTTCCTCTTGCAAATGGATAGATTTTGGAAAAAATCTTAAATTTTGTGCTAAAATTTCACCTGTAAAAATTTTTTTTTCAAAATAATCTACACTGTACATTTAGCCTATTTCATTCTGAACAAAATGCTGCAAACCCCATTTCAATTGGTAAAATAAAAGACGAGATATTTACAATTTTGTGTATCCTAGTATCTGAGAAAATGGCTGAACACGACGAAACAAAGATGGCCGCCATGCCCAAACAAAAAATAGTAAAATTAAAATAACGGTCATTTTGAACTTTCATCATGTTAGGGTTGTTGTACAAAAAATTTTGAGATTTTTTAAAAATGGTCGAGCGACCAGTGCTGGACCACTTGAAATGGATTGACCCAGCTATTAGAGGCATTTGGAGAGTATCTGTAAATGCAAGTAGAGAGAAGATGTGTCTCCCACTTTTTTGCAATGCCTATAATCGATAATGATCAATTCACTTTGTGTTACGTCCTCTTGACATTATTAACCTTTGTTTATTTGTCCGGTAAGTTGCAGCAGCTAAATAACATGTAAGAATACTTCAAAAATGTTATTGATGATAATCCGCAGTAACGAGTTATCCACACTTTAAGACATTAAATTTTTAACCCCTTAAATGGTCACATTAAATTACGATTTAAAAATTTAAATTCATTATTCCCACCACATTTTTGAAAAAAAAACTATTCATCTTATTTAATGACAAGTAAAACGATACCAGAATAAAACCAGTTACACTCTTTTATAAAACTGGTGGGAATCAAGCAATTCTGAATAAAAGCCGTGAATCTTGCAGCCCGTGAATGTCCTGGGCGCGACGATTAAGCGGTTAACAGATAATTCGCAGTTTATAGGCAGAAACAGTATTAACGAATTTATCTTTGTCCATCGCATTTTGTTATTATAGTTTGTTCCCTTGGTGAAAGCGTCTATAAGTAAAATAAACTATTTTAAAAAATATGAAAGAAATTACGCTTGTGATTTTTAACAGAACAATAATGCATAACTATGTGCAAAATCCTAATATTTCTTTTCTAGGCCTCTTCAATGTTTTTACTTCCAAAATCAAATTCTGTTACTAAATTTAAGCAGCAAGCACCTCCTCCTTTTTACTTCTATCTTTACAAGAAGAAAGTATTGAAAAAAGTATTGTATCGTGAAAATTTTCGAATTCCGAATTTCTTTTCGGTTTTTCGACGGATTTACGCATTTTAGGGGTTGTTAGGAATTGATGAATTAAGTTATTCCAGTTTATTCACAGAAAATCGTTTGCATATTTGCAATTGTGATATTTAATTTATTTATAAGACGCAACTCGTTGCTATGGAAGCGAAGCTGTTTTTCGTCTGCTTTGCTTTTATATTTTTTATCTTACGAGATGAGTTAAAAGTTTAGATAAAAAAATTGGCATCAATTTTTGATGGAATGAAAAAGAATTTTTTTAGAGAGAATGTTTATATTTTTTTGTGTCGTGCGTGTCTTAAGTTTTATGGAAGAATTATGATATTTTTAAGAAAAGGCACGCATAAATGGATATATGATCATCTCTCCAGTTTAAGTACGATGATCAGAAATTATCAAGGTAAAAAGCATTTATATTTTGTACATATTATACATTTTGTACATATTATGTAAATAATTTGAATTCAATATTTCTTCATGCTATTATTCTACGTATGCAATAAAATTTATTAAAAGAAAATTAAAGAATATTTAGAAGATTTTTGAACCCAAATAAATAAAGTTTTGATTGTTTACAAAACACATCTGGCGCCCGAACAGGGACATTTGAATAATACTGTTGAGATATTGAATTGTTTTTATAGCGTATAGTGTTTTCATAAGCTGTGCATTACTACTTAATTTTTCTAAGATGAATAAGTTAAAGAAAAAGCGTACACCACTACGTTCGTCATTTACCAGAACTTTAAATGTTTTGAATGAAGAAATTAACAGCGAGTCATTAGAAAAGGGTAAAATTTCAGACGATTTTAGTAAATTAGAAAATTTGATTCATGAAATTAAATCTATTGATGAAGCTATAATTGAACTCATGTTAGATGATGATAAATGCGATGAAGAGGCTATTGAAAATGAAGTAGTGGAAAATGAAAGTTATTCAGATCAATTTATTACCATTAAGCGTAAAGTTAGTGAAGTATTGGGTACAAATAAACGTAATCAAGATGATAGTGTAAAAAGCACAGATTACGGTTATTCCAAATCAAAGCATTATAAATTACCTAAACTAAATATTAAGCCATTCGATTCGCAGTTAATAAATTATCTTTCATTTTGGTCCCAGTTTCAGAAAATTCATGAAGACATAAATTTGGATAATAGTGACAAATTTCAGTATCTTATCCAATCGGTAGAACCTGGAACCAGTGCCAGGAGTTTGTTAGAGAGCTATCCAATGACCGCAGTTAATTACCCCAAAGCTATCGAGGCATTTCAAGAGCGTTTTGGGAATAAAGATTTACTAATAGAAGTGTACGTTAGAGAATTCCTAAAATTGATTGTAGCTAATGTACAGGCGCACGGCAAAGATAAACTTCCCTTATCAGATTTATTCACGAAAGTCGAGGCATATTTAAGATCGTTAGAATCAATGGGTTTAAGTTTAGAAAGCAATTCGGCGTGGCTCTATCCCATGATAGAATCTAGCTTATCGGAAGATGTATTAAAAGCATGGCAGCGATATAATATTTCAATTACATCAAACGTTGTTAGTAATAATAATGCATTGTCAACAAAAGCAAATATAGTAAGTTTGATGGAATTTCTGAAACAAGAAGTTGCAAACGAGGAAAGATTCAAATTAGCCAAATCGAGTTTTATAGAGCTGAGCTCTAAAGACAAACCTAAAGAAAAGTTAAGAAAAGCAGAAAGTAAAATACCTACTGCAGCAGGGCTATTTAGCGCAAAAGAACGCCTTTGTTTATTTTGCAGTAAATCTCATGAAAGCAAGGACTGTGTTAGGGCTAGATCTCTTTCCTTTAATGAACGGAAGGCTAAAATTAAGAATAAAAATTGCTGTTTAAAATGTCTTCGTTTTGGTCACCACGCTAAAGTTTGCAAAGTTTTTATTCGTTGCCACGTTTGTTCTAAACCCCATACCGAGTTATTATGCCCTGAAATTTCAATGTGTAAAGAACCAGAAAATACATCTAAGACCCCAGAAGTAATTCAAAGCACTATAGCAAATAAGCAGTGTTCTGCTGAAGTAGCTCTTATGACTTTGGAAATAGTTATTAAAGGTCGAATAACAAAGAACGTACGAGCGTTACTTGATTGTGGGTCGCAAAAGAGCTATATTTTAAAAGGTACAGCTGAAGAGCTAGGTTTACATCCCATTTCTTCTGAAGCTATTGTGCACACATTGTTTGGTGGTACGCAAACAGAAGCTAAATCTCATAATAAATTCCAAGTTGAGTTAAGTTCTTCTGATAGACAGAAACAAACGAAAGAAGTCTTAGAGCTTTTGGATCAAGATATAATTTGTAATAATATTCCTCGGATACCGAAAGAATCAGTAATTAAAGAGCTTAAACAAAATAAACTATGGATTTCAGATTTAGGAGCAGGAAGTCCAAAAATTGAAATTTTGATTGGAAGCGATTACTACGGACAACTTCTTACTGGTCGAGTAAAACAGTTAAAGAGCGGTTTTACAGCAATAGAGACAAAGTTTGGATGGGCACTTTGTGGTCGTTTAGAAAGTACATCACAGTCTTGTCTAAATTATGGAAATATGTTTATCACGAACCTAGCTTTAAAAGATATGAAGATTCCAGAATTATGGAAGTAGGTATAACAGATCCCTGTCAAACTTTGTCTAAAGCAGAAGAAGAAGAACTCGCTCATGATAATTTTATAAAAGAAGTTGATAGAAATATAGAAGGTCGCTATATTGTAGTCCTTCCTTGGATTAACGGCAAACGTGAGATCCCCTCAAATAGACACATAGCTGAACGAAGATTGATAAATTCAACAAAGAAATTAAAATCAATGAAAATGTTTGAAGAATATGCTAAAGTTTTTTGTGAATGGGAAGAAGAAGGCGTTATCAGTAAAGTACTAGATGAAACACTCAAGATTCCAGGACATTTTTTACCTCATCATCCCGTCATCAAACCAGATAGTCTTACTACAAGTGTTCGACCAGTTTTTGATGCATCGTGTAAGGTAGGAAGGTTTCCTTCTTTAAATGATTGCCTCTTCAAAGGACCAAACCTCATCGAACAAATTCCTGCAGTGTTAATAAGATTTCGTGAGAAAGCTATTGGGGTAGTAGCTGATATAAGAAGAGCATTTCTTCAAATTGAAGTCAAAGAATCAGATCGGCATTTCTTGCGATTTTTATGGTGGACGAGTCCTGACGAATTTCAAGTTTATCAACACAATAGAGTAGTTTTTGGAGCAACTTGTAGCCCATTTTTGCTAGGTGCAGTTATAAGATATCATTTGAGTAATGTTGATGAAGAAAACAAACAGATAGCTGAGAAGCTTATGAAATCATACTATATAGATAACTGCGTTACTTCAGTCGACAATGTGCCTGAACTAGAAAATTTTATTTCAAAATCTACAGAAATCATGACTAAATTTGTTTTGAAAGCCTTTAATTGTATTTCCATACCAGTAAAGTATTGGACCGACTCTTCGAATGCTCTCGCTTGGATTCGAAGAAATGATCAATGGGGAACGTTTGTAGGCAATAGAGTTAGAGAAATTTGTAAATTTTCCGAATCTCAACAATGGAACTTCGTACCTGGTCATCTCAACCCTGCTGATCTACCTTCTCGCGGATGTAGTGCTAAACAGCTGCTGAAGATGAGATGGTGGGAGGGACCAGAATGGTTGAAGTTATCGGAAGAAAATTGTCCACATTCAGAAACAACCCCCAACGAAGAATTAGTAAGGATGGAAAAGAAGAAAACTGCAGTACCTACTCTTTTATGTTCTAATTCACATGAATTTATGATATATAGTAGAATTTCAAAATTTGGTAGATTTATTAATGTCGTATGTTGGGTTAAGAGATTCATAATGAAGTGCAGAAATCGAAATATATGTTTTCCATCAGAATTGTCGATTGAAGAAAAGGAAGATGCGGAAAGGTCGTTCTGGTCAATAATACAATCTGAAAGTTTTGGTAATACTACGGATGCAATAAAAGGATTAAAGGTTATGAAAGATCAAGAAGGATTGTTGAGAGTAAAAACAAGCATATTAGAGCGGGATGACGAGTTTTCATACAGATATCCAATTTTATTACCATCGAAACATCATGTAGTGAATTGTCAGATTCAAGAATGTCATTTAAAGAATTGTCATGCTGGACTTCAAACAGTGGGATCCATTTTAAGAGAAAGATATTGGATAATTTCTTCTAGACGCAGCACTAGAAGTCAATTGTCTAAGTGTTACAGATGCAAAAGATACTCTGCAAAATCATATACTACATCTCCAATTCACCTACCTCTAGATTGAGTCAGAGATTCCAAAGTTTTTTAAGTTTTTGGAGCTGATCTTTTTGGCCCTCTTTTCGTAAAGCAAAGATCCAAAGTTTGGGTTGTACTTTTTACATGTGCAGTATATAGGGCAATACATTTGGAACTTGTATCCAGTCTCTCAACAGAAGGATTCATTCAATCCTTTCGAAGATTTATATGCAGGATTGGAAGGCGATAGTTTCTTCGAAAGAACTGGCTCCTCTTAAATGGAAGTTCATCCCTCGAGCATCAGCTTTGTGGATGGTGGGAGTATCTGTTTATATGTGTTAAGAATTCTCTTGATCAGAACACTCGGTGCTTCAGTTCTAACTTTTGAAACCTTTCAACTGTCCTATCTGATGTCGAAGCAGCAGTAAATAATAGACCTGTGAAATGACTTTTTCTAGAACTCTGAACTGATTTTTCTAGAACTCTGAAATGACTTTTCTAGAACTCTAAATGTTTCATTATTATTTTATTATTGTTTAGTTATTATCTTTATTTATTTAGATATTTTTTATTTTGAATTAGGGCTTATTTTGATCAAAAGTGATCTTAAGTTTAATTTGGCTTCCGCCTAAATTAAAGGTGGGAGTATGCTAGGAATTGATGAATTAAGTTATTCCAGTTTATTCACAGAAAATCGTTTGCATATTTGCAATTGTGATATTTAATTTATTTATAAGACGCAACTCGTTGCTATGGAAGCGAAGCTGTTTTTCGTCTGCTTTGCTTTTAAATTTTTTATCTTACGAGATGAGTTAAAAGTTTAGATAAAAAAGTTGGCATCAATTTTTGATGGAATGAAAAAGAATTTTTTTAGAGAGAATGTTTATATTTTTTTGTGTCGTGCGTGTCTTAAGTTTTATGGAAGAATTATGATATTTTTAAGAAAAGGCACGCATAAATGGATATATGATCATCTCTCCAGTTTAAGTACGATGATCAGAAATTATCAAGGTAAAAAGCATTTATATTTTGTACATATTATACATTTTGTACATATTATGTAAATAATTTGAATTCAATATTTCTTCATGCTATTATTCTACGTATGCAATAAAATTTATTAAAAGAAAATTCAAGAATATTTAGAAGATTTTTGAACCCAAATAAATAAAGTTTTGATTGTTTACAGGGGTCAAAGAACCCCCCTCCCTTCCACAAAAAAAGAAAATACTCTTTACAAAATGTCCATGCTTGTCTGTGTATCTGTGAGTCTGTCTGTATGCATTTAATTTAACTATAAATTTAGTAGGCGCTCTATCTTAAGAACTAATGCACCGAATTTTATAAAAATATATGTTCAAATAGTCTATGATATAAATTGATACTGGTTAGTTTTGGATGTAAATCGCTGGAAAGGTAATGCTGCTATATTAGATTTTTCAATTTCTCCGATAGCTCTATCTCAAGTATCAATGCAAAGATTTTTATCAAACTTCACATTCAATAAATCCGTGATATGAACTGGTTTTGTTTGCGTTTTGAAGACCATCGCCCAACAGGTTGCGCTGTTATGCTATATTCTTTCAGACTTCTTAAATAGCTCTACCTCAAGAACTAAAGCACGAATTTCCATCAAACCTCAATTTGAGGTATAGATTGTTAAATATTATTATTGTTTATGTTTTGGTATAAATTGTCCAACAGGTGGCGTTTTTATGAATCATTTATTACAATATCTGCAATTGTCCTATTTCAAGAAATAATGCAAGAAATTTCATACTTTAAGAATCCTCACGTTGAGTCAAATTGATATTTAATTTTGGCAGTGTGGTAGCGAATTTTGAAGTAGTAACTTGCGTGAGATAGAGGAAAGTTTTGGTATTGCCACATCCGACTAGTTTAACCCCTTGAAGGGCCGATTGGGTGTATTATATACCACTAAGTTTAGTTAAGATTTGCACCAGAAAAAATTAACTAAATTTAACTTCAATATAGAATAAAAAACTTCAAATTTTTCGGTGTGAAATTAGTGTTACACAAACGTAATTGCTTGCCCCGTAAAGGGTTTTAATAATTCCTAAATATACGAACTGAGGAGAAATGCACTTCAATTCTTTATCTTAAAAACTTCATTTGCATCAGTTTCAGTTGCAAAAGCATTCAATAAATGAATCAGAAATTCTAAGAAATAATAAATGATAGATGCATAATAGAAGCGCATTTGCGAAGGAGAAATACGCTCCATACTGCTTTTTTCAAGACCTCTATTATTGTAGGGATAGTGTAATATTTATAGTATACTATTCGAAGCCTTTATGTAGGCAATCTGCCTTTGCACGTTAGATAGATTGTATGTCTGCTTTGCGATTATTTTTTCGCAGCTCATATAGATTTTGAGATCAGACACTATTAGATAATATGTTTATGACTAAAGCTTTGCCATTAAAAATTTAATGAGGACGAGAACTAGACTTTATCGCAGACCCTGTATATTCGAGGTCTGCGATTTTGTAGCATATTTCTAAAACTTTGCAAAACAATATATACATACTGAGTGAGACAAAAAGAGTTATTGTCGGAAATGTTCTAAAAAAAATGCGTCATTTTCTATATGATGTGGACAATGACATCACCTCACATATGTACCGTAATTTCGGGTGTATAAGCCGCGGATCAAACAATTCTTTTTGGACCCAGAAATCTTATTTAGTGATTGAAGACAAATATTTACGGCGATCTAACTAGTTATATTTGTTTCTTAAAAAATTCTGGGTAGAAAAAGAATTGTTTGAGCTGCGGCTTATACACCCGAAATTACGGTACTAAATAATTGTTTGAAAATACTAATGTAAAAGCGGTTTAATCACGTCATATTCTGCTAAGCAATGTATGATGCTAAAACGTTCGATTTTGAATATTGTTCTTATAAAAAGTATTATTTTCTTCAGCGCAGGAAGTCTATAAAGATCATAATTTAGAGTTTATTCTATTTTAGAACATTGTAGGAAATCAAACTTAGCTGCAAAGATCTCTATTCAACAATGTCACTTGAAGTTCAGGGTTCGCACAGTTCTACGACTAAATTTTAAGAATATTTTCGAAGTGTTTCATTGCAGAAAAATATCGTAAAACCCGTGAATGAAGGTGGGGATTACGAATGTTGTGGTTTAAAAAATAAATGTAAAGTTTCTTTTTTTTAATAGTGGTGCCAGAGTCCTTGGAAATTCCAAGGAGTGTGCGAACCTTGGAAGTGCAAAAACAAAGTACAAAACTCACAAGTCTTTAACTTGTAAAACAGTGCGATCAACCCAACAGTGGTGGAAAATTGGCGCAGAGGTGGAGTCTATACTATAAATATACCACTAAAACTTAATAGTATTTTTCGACTTACTTAATTACAAAATTTTAGAGCTTTTACTAAATTGGCGAATGCTGTAAAAATTTCCTGGTGTCAATAGGCTCCACCTTTGTGCCAGTTTTCCTCCATTGCTATTATAGACGAACAATAACATCAGCAGCATGCAATATTTAAAAAAGATTTTTTTTTTTAAAAATTAAAACTGTCAGGATGTTTATTTATGTCAGTTGCATCCTGTAAATAATATACTTCCAATATTTTATAATGCTGAAGTTACACCTATTATAAGTTGAAGCATCGTTACTTATTTGGACAGTAATGAAAAAATATTTAAAATAAGTCACTCTGCATAACCGTAATATAATTCAGAAGCTACAAAAATATTCCATTCAAATAATGTAAAAAGTCATGAAATATTTGCTCGAAAAACCCGAATTGAGATATGGAACGTTAAAAATGAAAAACTCCAATAACAATCATTCCATGACTTTGAAATGTCTCGCTAAAAATACAAACGCAAGAAATATCTACTCCAGCCCCTCAAGCATTTTTGAAATTTCTCTTTCTACCATTTCCATCGCAACAGCATTAAATAAATGAAACGTACAACATACACATAAAAGAATAAGCAAAACTGAGAAATTTGTAAAAAGCAGCACATATCACAGATAAGAGTTTGGCATCCCTGCCAAATGATTACTCCCTTTTGGGGATATCTTTTTTGCCCCTCCTGGAGGGAAATCTCTCAAACATTTACACGCATGTGTGTGTGTGTTTTTTTTTTCTTTTTTCTAGATTTTCATGTTTGAGGGTTTGAGGAAGGAAGCAACACATTGATGAGACCCTAAGGGAAAGGAGTTATTATCAAGATGGGTGTTTGTCACATTTATTATTATTTGTAATTTTTTTTTTTTTTCAAAGAAAGATGATTATTTAATAGGTGTTAAATTATTAAACTAGAAGTAGTTTTCATTTTCTGCTTACATAGCTTTCGTTTATGTTGTATGACTAAAGTTGATTGCATGCGGATAATTCATTTTTAATAAGTGTAGAAGTTATTCGATTGAATGTCTGCCTCTCTTTCATTGATTAATAAAGTTAATAAAATTTTAGTGAAGACAAAATTAACATAAACTTCGTATTTGTCAGACATATTCATACGAAAGCGAATAGTAAAAATGCTGAATAAAGAAATTCACAACATAAGACACATTTATTGAGAAAACATTAAAATAATTCATTATGATTGTAGGATTAGAAAACCCTTTGATTAAAAAAAAATGGAAACAATTGGTTAAACACCACTTTGTTTGTTTTATGTCAACTGCATACAGTAAATAATTTATGTAGCATGTTTTGTAATGCGAAAGCTGAATCTACTATAGATTGAAGCATTCTGCCTACTGAATTACACCGAATTAAAATAATTATTTTGTCATGTATCATATAATGTTTTCGTGACCTCAATTTTGACATTGGTAAAAAATAAAATAAGTTACTCTATATAATAGTAATAAATATTGAAATGATATAAAAAGACATTAGATAGTTGCACGAAAAACCCAAACGGAGATACGGAACTTTTAAAATGGAAAACTCCATCAATAATCATTCCATGACTTTGAAATGTTTCCCTAACTTACAAACGCAAGAAATATCTACTCCAGGCCCTCAAGTATTTTAGAAATTTCTCTTTCAACCATTTCCATCGCAACAGCATTAAATAAAGAAAACATACATTAAAAAAAAAAAACCTCGAAATTGAGAGATTTGTAAAAAGCAGCACATATCACAGATAAGAGTTTGGCATCCTTACCAAACGATTACTCCCTTCTGGGGGATATCTTTTTGCCCTTCCTGGAGAGAGATCTCTCAAACATGGGCACGCGTAAATTTAATTTTTATTTTTTTTTCTTTGTAGATTTTCACGTTTGAGGAAGGAAGTAACACATTGATGGGACCCTGAGGGAAAGAAGTTATCAAAATAGGTACTTGTCAATCATTATTTTTTTTCAACGAAATAGAATTCTTTGATATTGAGTATTGAATCAGAAAACTAGATGTGGTTTTCATTTTCTGCTTACATTGCTTAACCCTTTCGTGGTTATAAGCGCATATACGAGCCCAGAATACCACTTAATTTGAATTGCGAAATGCCATACTGACACCGGAATTTTTAAATGAAAATTTTAATTTTACAAAGAACGTAAAAAAAAAAAAAAAAAAAAAAAAAAAAAAAAAAAATATTTATTATGAAATAAATTTGTTTTTAAATTCCGGTGTCATTTAATCATTTTAGTATTTTATGAATAGAAGTGCTTTAACCGTCAAAGGGTTAAGTTTCACCAAAGTTGATTGTATGCAGATGGTTAATTTTTAATAAGTGTAGAAATTATTCGATTGAGTAACTCCTCCTCTTTCATTGATTAACATAGTTATGAAATAAAATGTCATGCAAAGAAAAAATTAACGAAACAAATAGCAAGATAATGAATAAAAATATTCATATTATAATATATATACTACAAAAACTTAAAAATATGTACTAGGATCTCCATTTTCACTACAGTAAAACTCCGATAATTCGAATTATTTGGGACCCGACTCAATCCGGATTACCGAAAATCCGGATTATCCGGAGAATGAGAAAAAAAATTAAATAAAACATACTTATAAAAAAACTCCTTTATATTAAACATACTGAATATTTACAGGCAGTAAAAATGTTTATTTTGTAATTATAAAATCTTCTGTTGTGCGAGTTTTGTATAACATTTGCGGACTGCACTGTCACACATCCGCTTGAGCATAGTTAGTTTGTTGGGTGTAGTCTCCCCCTGATGTTCCAAAATAAACCATTAATTGTCGTAAATTATTTGTTGCTTCATTATGGATAATAACTTTTGATTGATCATTATTGATAACAGGCTTTAACCCTTTAACGTTCATTGGTTTCGCCACGAAACCAGAAGATTTTAATTCCGATATGCAACACTGACACCGGCATTTTTATCTAAAAATATCCCTTTTATTATGTATGTGAAAAATCACGTTTCCTTATTTAGAAATATATTTGTTCTTCATAACCGGTGTCATTCATTTATTTCGACATCTTAGCAATGAAAATGCTTTGATCGTTAAAGGGTTAATATATATCTGTATTTTAACCATTTTTTAAAGATTCTGTAATGTGACAAAGATTAATATTAATTTAAAGGTATGATGCATTATCTTTTGTTTATTTTTTATGTTAACAGCACATTGTAAGCATCTCACCTTAGAATAATTTTGCTATGTTGTTACTAAATGCCTCTTATTTTAAAGGATTTGCTTAGTGAACCTTATTGCAATAAACCAACGATTTCAGAGTTGTACATCGCAATATTTAATCTCGTGACCTTAACCCCTTCGCGACGGTAGCCTTTTACGAAATTTTTAATGTTTTGTCACCAGATTTCAAAAACAGATAATTGTGCCTTATTCAATCGAGAAAATGCTCAGATTGAATAAATCATATTTTACAGTAGAATTTTGCTGGTGGGAATGAAGAAGAACACGTATACGTGTCTCTCGACCCCAAGGGGTTAATTTGAATATTACCGAATAAATCAGTTCAAATAAATGGCATTAAATCAAAATTGCAAAGATTGAAAAAAAGCCCCTAAAAGAAAAAAAAAAATAATTTTTGGTTAAAAATGGGATTTTTTTTTTTTACTCTTTATTGCTGTATGTATAATCAGCAGCTGCTAAATAAACTCAACTAATATTGAAAATATGAAATATACGTATGAAAAAGGAACCTAAGTTCGAGAGTTTTAAAAAGTAGTACACATGAACAAATAAGAATTTGGTATACCTGCCACACATGCCCAACAGCTTCTGTAGTTAATTTTCCCAATCCCAGCCTCTTTTAGTCCCTTATTTTCTGCCCATAATTTTCGTTACCGCTATTTCCAATCTGTCACAGGAATTATGGGAGCTTAGCCTTAACCCATTAAAGCCAGTTGGTACAATATTCTTACCAGAAAAGTTTTATAAATTTTTTCTGTATGAATACCATTGAATTTTAAGGAAAGCATTTTCTTAGTTTGATGGATTATACTCCATGATAAACTAAAACAAAAATTGCGATTTTAATGAAACTGGTTTTTCACTTTAAAGAGAAAAATAATTTCGGCTTTAACCCTTTAACGATCATAGCATTTTCATTGCTAAGATGTCGAAATAAATGAGTGACACCGGTAATTAAGAACAAATATATTTCTAAATAAGAAAACGTGATTTATCACATACGAAATAAAAGGGATATTTTTAGATAAAAATACCGGTGTCAGTGTTGCGTATCGGAATTAAAATTTTGCGGTTTCGTGGAGAAACCAATGAACGTTAAAGGGTTAATGGGTTACGTTTAGTCTTATGAGCGACATAAATTATCTGTCTGTATATGTAAGGAACAGATTATTTGAAGTTTATGATTTTCAAAAATAGGAATCGTGCAAGTTATGCTACCATAGGTTTAAAAAATCATGAAAATAAAATTTATAAAGCAGCACATTTTACAAATAAGTGTTTGGTATCCCTGTCTAGGAGGTCAGTCCTTTCTGGGTATACTTTTTGCCCTTCTAAACAAGTAAAAACCTCTAAAACATACTCACACATGTATTCGAGCGCTGCTTTGTTGTTGTAGATTTCTATAATTGAAAATGCAAAATATTGAAGAATATGAAAATTTTATTGTTGCCTATTTTCAAAAATTTATTCTATGGTATTCAATGTGGTCACCTATGTCACTTCATTTACCAAGGTGTAAGTTGTTTGCAATGATCTAGAAAGAACCTCCAAACGATTTAATACACTTTACAAGTTCCTGCGCTTGTTGTTTATTTTTCACATAGTTTTTTGCGAAAAGTGTGCATAATTAATGACGAAACGCACTTTGATTCACACCTCCCCCCCCCCCCCCAAAAAAAAAAAAGAGAGAGAGATCGAGACATTCACGACACTTAAATAAAATTTCATGCCACGTGCTTTACGCTGACTCTAAAACTGTACAACGTTTTCTAGTATTGTGCAAAAAATTGTCCAGTAAAATTGTGCCTATTTAGTAGTATATGATTATGAACAAAAAATGATTATAGCGCTAATTTAGTAATCCTGTTGATATATGAGGACCCCAGAAGCCAAGGGGTATAAGTGACATAATTGAAAAAATTGAGTTAAATGCACAGGGTATCTGTAAATATGCTTTTTTCATTTCAGGTAAAGAAATATAGGTCATTTCTGATTATTTGGGGAGTTATAGAGATAAACCACTTTTTTCGAAAAACAAACAATATTGATTAATTATACATTTAAAGAAAATTGTACTCTATTTTTTTTTAACAGTTATTGAAATGAGAGTTCAAAGATTAGAATGCAACAAGCAGATGTTTCCTATTTCAATTTAGTCAATTGTTATTGATGTTCCAATTTAACATCAATTATCTTTAAACTCAATTTACTCCAAATCGACATTTTGTCACTTGTACCCCTTGGCTTCTGGGCTCCTCGTATAATGTATGTTACATTAAATTTTGATTGCTTTTCCTCTGATTTACACGCTTTAGTAATTTACTAGTGTTTTTAAAAAATCGTTTTGGATGTTCCATAGGTTGAGACAACTGTATGTTGATGTGGATTCAATAAAAAACTGCATTTTCATAGAATTTAACCGACTGATCTTAACTTAAACAATGTGAAAATCAGCTAAAATAAACACAACATGCTCAATATGTGCAATGTAATCATCTATGTCGTCTAGGCTTGTTATGTAAACCACGGAATGTAATCACGTGTGTAATGTAATGTATGTTATATAATCTATGTATTGTATGTAATTGCATTCTATGTAGTGTATAATGGTCTATCTATGTAATGTAGGGCACTTTATGCACTCTATATAATGTAATAATCAATCTATGTAATGTAGTGCATGTTATAAAATCTGTGTATCTTGTATAATCTTTGTATCTTTTGTAATTTATGTAATCTGGCAGCTGAATATATTTTATCTGTTGCATTCAGCATCTGATTACATCTATATGCAGCTGACAATGATAATCATATACCACGAAAAATCCAAATGATGATCCAAAATACTTAAAATAAAAATAAAATCGAATAAGCATTCCATTATATTGGAATGAAATATTATTCTAAATATAGAAATACAAGAAACATTTACTTCAATGCCTGAAATAAATTTAAAAATTTTCTTTCATCCATTTCCATAGCAACAGCATTAAATAAATGAAACATGCATTAGAAAAAGAAAAAAGATTTGAGAATTCTATAAATCAGCTGAAGTAAATTCAATATAAAATTTAATATTACTCTTCAGCTGATAAAATATATTCACTTCATGCAGAGAATGATGAAATATTTTCTCGCAAAAGCCAAATTGAGTTTAAAAACCCTTAAAATGAAAAACTGCAACTACAATCATTCCATGACTTTGGAATGTTTCTCTAAATATACAAACTCAATAATAACTGCACTAGTCCCTGAAGTATTTTTGAAAGTTCTCTTTCATCAATTTTCATCGCAACAGCATTAAATAAATGAAAGATGCATAAAAAAGGAGAGAAATTCGACAGTTATAAAAACTGCACATATCACAGATAAGAGTTTAGCATCTTTGCCAAACATGTTTCGATCCCTCGGGGGTATTTTTTTCTTTACCTTCCAGGAAAAAGAAATCTCAATCATACTTCAAGCACTAGCTTGTGTTGTAGAAGGTATCCAAGAATCAGGAAGAGAACTAAGTGTAAAAATCTAGCAGACTTTTTAAAATTAGAAACTTTGAATTCTCACCAGAAAGATTCAGTAGTTACTTTTGCTATATAATGATAAATTGACCGTTAGTAATATAAATATAACTGCTCTTTAAAATTTATTGGTCTAAATTTAGAATTTATGAATGAAATACGATCGGTCATGGCAGAATTGAAAGGGAAGAATATTTTGATAGAGCCCTAGAGGGAAGAAAATATCAGCAAGAACGGAAATCGTCACTTTTATTTATTAAACATTTGGGAAATGGTTGTTTTTCTTGGTCGAAAATACAGATATCTGAGAAATATCTGAATCCTTAAGATGCCCGCATTTTTGGAATTCTTCTGTTGCCAAAACGACAAAAAAGTATTAAAAACAACAAAAGAAATTAATAACTCAAAATATATATATATACAGCTTTCAAACAAATTGCATTTAAAAGTACATTTGTTTCCCTGGTACTACGTTACAAAAATTAAAAAGGAAGATGTTTAGAAGTTTAAAAATTTGCAGTAGTAAAAATTATAAAACAGAAATTTCATTTAAAATTTGAAACTGTTGTCATTCGTAGAAGGACGTAAGTATTTCGCACAGATATGTTCGTCCTTTTCAGTGTTCTCGCTGGCATTTGACCAACGTTAGTAATTTGGCTAAGGCTAATTAAAAATAGAAATCATTCGCCAAATGAAAAAAGTATTAGCAAAATAGATTCGCCGTGTAATACTAAAAAAATATCTTTAATTCTTTAATGTACTCGCTTTTTTCCAGTATGTTTTTATAACTGCTATAACGATTGTTAATAATCTAATTTCCACTAGTCTCGACAAATATATAAAAAATAAGTATAGATGCGTATGTATGAAAAAGAAAAAAAAAAGCAAAATCTGAACACTAGCAATTTGGCGAATCTAATCGCAAGTTTACTCGCCAAATGAAGAATTTAGTCGCAATTTGGCGCATTGACGAGCGACAGCGAGAACACTGGTCCTTTTTAATATAGATAGAATAGACATAACTATATAAGCAATTCGAATGAACTCAAAAAGGAAGATACACTATCATAACTTTATTTTGTTTTTTAAAAATTAATAAATCAGGAGGAAAATAATTGTATAAATGATAATCTCTTCGAGATGTTTCACTTTTATTTTAACATTAACTGTAAAATAAACATGTTTTACTCACAAAAACTGAGGGGGGAAAATATATATTTTTTGTATAGAATTAATTTGTAAGACTTAAAATTTTTGTCCAAATTTTTGTTGTTTTTAAATCTAAATAAAATTTTCTGGTACAAATCTGAATTAAAATTAGGAGGGATATAATATATCTCATCGCCCCCCCCCCCTAAGAAGTTAATAAAAAAAGTATTTACCTGTATAACTGTTAACAGTATAATGCTGATACTTATACACCAACCACTCTAACTGTTTCTATTTTAATTAAAAATCGAGTAATAGAAGAATCTGATGATCATTGTTAAATTAGAATGCCTCAATGATTTTCATTTTGATGTTACAACTATGTTAAAAGATAGGGGATTTTATTTTCACAATAATTTAATTTTTCCTACTAGTAATTTTCGCTGTATTTAATCACAGCCTATCTATCGGTAACTAAATCATAAATAGCTATTTTGAAATAGTGATGAATACTCTAAAAAATACATTTTTCAACTTTGAAGTACTGACAATAGCATTATATTTGGTTTGTAATAAAAATGCTGGTTGAAAAAGCAATACATTTCAATATCTCTTAACAATTTCACTTAATTGTTTTATCAAAAAATTATCAACCTACAGAATTTTGAATCTTTTATTACCGGGTTTTCAAAACAGTAAGTTTTATCTTTTTCGGGAAATGCTTCGATTAACAAAATTAGCGAAATTTACGGTAAAAATAACGGTGGGAATAATCATGGAAGATGAAAAATGCATGCCTGTGGAATAATCAGCGAGAAGTTTAATTATTCCGAAGTCCAATGGAAGAAAACATATTTGAAACCGGTAATTTTATTCAGACAATATTTATAAAATGAATTCGGATAAGCATCTGAACAGCATAAGATAATTTTTTTTAAGTACATTTTCCGGTTTTAGACACTGGACTAAATTCTAGAATAATTAACAGATTTTGGCATCTATGAAATAGTGAGTAAAATTCTTAACATGTGCATGGATTGGTAATTTTAATAATTTTCCTCTAGTTTTTTGATTAACCCATTAGTGCCTAGCGTCCCTTTTTAGGGATGCTTCAAATGGTGCATTCAGCACTGTTTTTGACACCGGTAAAAAAGAAAAGCAATAATTATTTTATTTAAATGATGCATTTTCGTGATTAATGAACTAAACTTAAATCTTCTAAAAATAGTGGTGCCAACCAATTAAAATTTACGCAAAGGATGCTGGGCACGAATGGGTTAATAATGTAACGTAACACATTTTTAGGGAAGTAATCTAGGATGACAAAATGAAAAATTTGTCTGTGGGTCTATACGTGAGTTTTTAATGCTGGTGCTACATTAACTATGTTTACAAACTTTGACACTAAAATTGTGCAGAGGGAAACGAAAGACACTTTGAAGAATTTCCTTTCTAGTCGATCCAGATATTTTAAAATTTAATTTTCATGTAATATTTGAATTTATTATCCCGTCTTATACAGCTGGGATAGCCGCTAGGTATAAATATAGGAAATATTTGCTATTGTTATCCTTCTTGAAGTCCAGGAATTTCGCTTTTGAGTTTTCAAAATTGAGGAAGGAAACAACCTATCGATGAAACCTTCAGGGGATGAAGGAAGAAGTGATTACTGAGAAAGGAATTTGCCACTCTAATTTTTCTCTTCCCGACAGCCAAAAAAATATTTCAATTCATAGTAATAAAAAAAAAGAATAAAAGAGATTCCTTGATAATAAATGCTAAAATAGATGTACGGAGATGCGCGGAGAATGAAATATTCGCAATCACATTTATGTGAAAGTTTATTATAATACTTAATTGCAAGATTTCATTTTTTAAAAAACACTTTTTAAATGTAATTTTGAGTGACTGGGAGATGCTAAGCTGGTTATCATTCTCGTAGATAAATGGTAGGGGAATTAGAGCGCGATTCCCAGGTTGGACATTTGTCACTCGGCTTGCTTCACTTGGACACTTGGTTCTACGCTTAGCTAGCAATATTATAAATCACTTATTAAATAACCTTTTAAATGTATATGAAATAGTCTGGATAAGTTAATATGTATCTTCTATCATATTTTAAGAGTTGAGAAAATATCTGAAAGGAAATCCGTTATTATTTTCATTCTTTATAATTCAAGGTAATTTAAATAATTTTAGATTGTACACATTATATATCAAGCAATAATGATTAATAGATTTTTGAGCAAAAATGGATGCTAAGAAAAAGATTAGGATATTTTGTAGTGCGTACAAACATATTTTTTTCATGCAAAGGCCGAATCATTCCTTTTAAGCAAAATGCAGGTTTTCGATGTTAGTGTGTCCTTTTACTGTTTCGCTGAAACAATTAAAACCCTGAAACTTGCAGATTAATTACCGCTCATGGTTTTGCCATGAAATCCGGCTCTGTCTACATATGCAATATCATACGCATTTACATTGATCTCATGTATTAGTTTGGAATAGATTTGCGCAGAATTACGGAAGTTACCGTGTCCATGTCCATAAAAAAGTGATACAGATATAATGCCATCAATTGTAATACAATGTACACCATTTAACCCTTTAAGGCCCCTGTCCTCGCTCGAGGAAACGCTCGCGAGCTAATGCTATTCCTATGGGGAAGCATTTTTCTAATAACTCTTTCGCATTTTGACATTTTTGAATAATTTTTTTTGCATTGGATAGCTGAAGTGCATGCCGACAGCGCACCTTTTTTACTTTTTCAATTTTGGTTGTAGATATATTTTTTAAAAAGCACTTTCAGTTTCGAAACCGGTTTTGAAAGTGAAACTAACTATGTAAAAAATATCTGCAACCAAAATCGAAAAAGTAAAAAAGGTGCGCTGTCGGCATGCACCTCAGCTATCCACTGCAAAAAAAAATATTCAAAAATGTCAAAACGCGAAAGAGATATTAGAAAAATGCTTCCCCATAGGAATAGCATTAGCTCGCGAGCGTTTCCTTGAGCGAGGACAGGAGCCTTAACGATCATAGCATTTTCATTGCTTTGGTGTAGAAATAAATGATTGACACCGGTAATTAAGAACAAATATATTTCTAAATAAGAAAATTGATTTTTAACATACATAATAAAAGGTATATTTTTAGATAAAAATACCGGTGTCAGTGCTGCATATCGGAATTAAAATTTTATGGTTTCGTGGCGAAACCAATGAACGTTAAAGGGTTAAGTGTGAAAAAATGAATTAAAAGGAACGTATTCGAAATTTGTAGAACCAAAGTAGATTCATCAGACTCCATACACTTTGGAGCTAAAAATAAAGTGCGTGGTTTAAACTTCGCATGAGCCATGAAAAAGCAAAATAATACGAATTTGGGGCTATACCAACATACATAATTCCTTAATTATAATACATATATATAAGTTTTTAAAGGATGATTGGAATTCTAGGTGTCATGATCAGTGTAGATCTACGAAAATTTTTCAAAAGTTTCAGTATAGGAGGAAATATAATAAATAGGTAGTTTTGTTCAGGCAGCTATATTCTCGCCGTATAAAACAATTTTTTTTCTCTACCGGAATGCACATTTTTGAAAATACAAAATATACATTCCGATAGAAAAAATATTTAAAACGACAGAAATTTAGTTGCCTACCCAGTTATTTCTTACAAAATCTCCATAAAGGAAAATAAAAATAAACTTTTAACCCTTTGAGGGGCAAGCAATTGCGTTCGTATAATTCTGAACTCCCACCGGAAATTTATAAAAAAGTTACATCAAAAAGAGGATAAGCATTTTCACGACTGTTTTCCACCAAAGTTAGAAAAGGGAAATTTAATGACATTTTTCTGGTGTAAATCTTCATCAATCGTAGGTGGTATATAATATATACCGCCGCCCCTCAAGGGGTTAAGATTAACCCTTTAACGTTCATTGGTTTCGCCACGAAACCACAAAATTTTAATTCCGATACGCAACACTGACACCGGTATTTTTATCTAAAAATATCCCTTTTATTTTGTATGTGAAAAATCACGTTTTCTTATTTAGAAATATATTTGTTCTTAATTACCGGTGTCAATCATTTATTTCGACATCTTAGCAATGAAAATGCTATGATCGTTAAAGGGTTAAACGATTTACAATAACTATGATATGTATTTCAACAGGGACTAAGAAATAGAGAAAAGATCTTTTTTGTACAGCATGCAACAGGTATGAAACAATGAAAAAAACAATACAAAAGTATATAAAAAGTACAAAATTGTATCTGTTTAATTAATGGAAAGTAGCCATTTTGTTTAAAACATGCAGAGAGAATTCAAATAATGGGCTTCGTGTAATGAACTTACATAAATGGTGGTAAGGTGAGTCGAGAAACACAGATGCTTAGAAGGTCGTAATGAAAGGAGATTTGCTCAGGAGTTATGTTCCCGTTGATAAGAAAAGGATGAAGGAAAAGAGAATTTCGCGAATTAATTATTAAGTGCGTTCGTAATTATGTAAATACGTAGCACCTATTGTTGTCGTTCAGTCCGTCTGTCTGTCTGTCTGTCCATCTGTCTGTCCGCATATAACAACCCAAAAACTACCCAACTGAATCGTTTGAAATTTAAAATACATAATTATTACATAATTTTGTCGAGTCATTTCAAATGTTATGAAAATCGGATGCATAGATCAATTACAGGGACAATCAAAAGGATTCCGTTACATTACGGTCAAAGGGGAAAAAAGTTTGAAATACATTTTAATCGTTTGAAATTTTAAATACATAATTATTGCATTATTTTATCGAGTTATTTCAAATTTTATCAAAATCGCATAGTTCAACTACAATGACAATCAAAAGTGTTCCGTTGTATTACCGTTAATAGGGAAAAATGTTTCAAATCAGAGTTGCCAACCTCCGGCTTTTTTAAAATCATGCAAACATACTTTGAACCAGAAAATTTATTTAATTACAAGTGTCTAGCATTAACGCAGAGTGTCATTTGAAATTTACTTAACTTCGTTGACTCAATAAACTTCTGGTTAGAACTATAATTGTTTGATTTTTAAAAAGCCGGAGGTTGGCAACTCTGTTCAAATGCATTTGAATGGTGTTACACTCATTCGAACGTAATAAAATTGATATGCATCTATAAAGTTCATATTATAAAATACATTTTGAATAATCTGTGGTGCTAAGAATGTTTGTTATTGATTTACAAGGCCACACAAAAGTATTCCATCGCATAAAGGTACAGGGAGTGCGCATTTTAATTGTAATTATTTACTATTTTTTGAGATTGATATATGAGAGGATATTTTTAAAACTTCGTTATCGTACGAACGCACCTCATTTGCTACGCTTCACGTACAATTTCCAACTTGTTTTTTAAACGGAGCTGATATGCAGACATTACTGCATTTTTAGGTGTATTTGTAATTATGTAAACACATAACACGTATGGTCCGTCTTTCGCATATAACAGCTTAAAAAATAATTTAAAAAAACGTAATTTAACGAATTACAACAAATATTTGGAAAATGTTATTTTCAAAGACTAAAATTTTAAAGACTTATAAATAAATTCTATTCTTAAATTAATAATAATAATAATAATAATAAACATCCTTTTTACGATGATCATAACGAGTCATAGATTACGTACGCCGAGCGTTAAATATTAATATTTTTAGATCAATGATTAAAAAAAAAAATAGTTTATAGATATACAATTTTAACTGTTTAAAATGTTCATTTTTATTGGATGGAGTTAACCAAACTGACTTCTGAACACCTCATATAACGTACGACATAGATTAAACAATTATATTCCTGGACCCATCATAAAGAAATTTTTAGCTAAATTTTCAGTTTTACATTTTTGGAACTGAAGATTTTTAAGCTTCTAAACATCACACATTTTAATTTTTTTACACCGTTACGTACAGAAAAATTGTGCAGTTTTAAATGAAATTTGTTTGTAGTCTTTATCACGATTTGTTTCCAAATTATTACAATTATTCCAAAGTTTTTTTAATTTTTTTTTTTTGTAATTGTGGCAACAAAAGTATTCCATTTTTGAACATTAAACATGGACCAATCAGAAAAGGATTAAAATTAAAAAAAAAAAATGGGGAATTCGATCAATTAAAAGATTTGGATATATTTCAGGTTTGCAAGTTCTCTACCGAGAACAACAACAATTATTTTCCAAAAAGTTAAAAAAAAAAAAAAAAAAAAAAAAAAAAAGAAAAAAATTCCGATAGAAAAAAAATTTAATACGCAGGGTTCGCACAATTTTACCACTAAATTTTTACAGTATATTCGAAGAATTTCGCAGCAGAAAAATAGTGCATAATTCGAGAAAGAAAGTGGGGGTTGCCGAATTCGTTTCTTAAAATTTAAATATAAATTTTCTTATAATTAATAATGGTGTCAAAGTCTTTATAAAATATAAGGAGTATGCGAACCTTGATATGGCAGGAACATAGTTGTTTACCAATTATTTCTTACGAAATTGACGTAAAAGGAAAGAAAAAATCATAGCGACAACTTTTAATATTAACAGATTTAGATAAATATGGTGATGGATATTTCAAACAAGAATAAAGAAATAGATAAAAGATCTTTCTGCACAGCCTGCAATAGGTATGAAATAATGAAAAGAACAAGAAAAATATATTCCTTACAAAATTGTATCGCCTCCGTTTAGTTAGTGGAAAGTAGCCATTTTTTTTAAATACATGTTTCAAATAATGCTTTCGTGAAATGGACTTACATAAATGGTGGTATGTAGAGTCGAGAAACACACATATTTCGAAGGTCGTAATAAAAGGAAATTTGCTGACAGGAAAATGGAGCTTCACGAATTTATTATTTTTTAAACGGAGTTGGTATGCAGATATTCCACGCGTGTAAAAATCTAGGCTCGAGCAAGCAATCTCTCACCAGTAAATTTATTATTTCTTTTTCTTTTCGTCTAATGTTTAGCGTAAATTTTTTTGTTAGAATGCTATTAAATTTTCAGCGAAGAAAATTAAATTACAGTGATGAGAGGTTACCCTCAAGTAACTAGATTTTTGCACCCATGCATTACTCCATTTATAGGTGACCCTGTACACATGAGAAATATCATTTGTGCAAAATGTATACATTAAATAGGAATTTTAAGTCATTCTTTATACAACGAATTTCTGTATATAACGATTTTTCTTACTGGAACAATGGATTTCGTTATATACAGACTCGACAACATACCTAAAAGAAAAGGAAAAAAGAGAAAAAAAATCACAGCACGACTTAAGATTAACAGATTTGCAACAAATATGGCAATATTTATTTCAAACAGGGACAAAGGAATAAATAAAATATCTTCATTCCCAGCATGCAACAAGTATGAAACAATGAAAAAAAAAAGTATATCGCTTACAAAATTGTATCGCCTCTGTTTAATTAACAGAAAGTAGCCATTTTGTTTGACACATGCAGAGAGAATTCAAATACGTTCGTGTAATGGACTTACATTAATGGTGGTAAGGTGAGTCGAGAAACCCAGATGTTTCCAAGGTCGTAATAAAATTGAAATTTGCTCGGGAATTATGTTCTCGTTGATAAGAAAATGATGGGAGAAGGGGAACTTTGCGAATTGATTATTTTTTAACACTTTAACGGACAAAACATTTTTATTGCTAAGATATTGAAATAAATTATTGACACCGGTAATTACTAACAAATATATTTGTATATAACAAAAAGTGATTTTTCATGTACATAATATAATGGATTATTAAATTTGTAATTCCGGTATCGTTGTTGCATATCGGAATTAAAATTTTATGCTTTCGTAGAGAAACCAATGAAACTTGATATGTACGGAGTTGATATGCAGATAGTCCAGAGGTGCAAAAATCTAGGCGTAAGCAAGCAATCTGTCACCACCAAATTTATTATTTTTTTCTTTTCGTCTAGTATTTTGTGTAAATTTTTTTGTTAGAATGTTATTAAATTTTCAGCGAAGGAAATTAAATTTTAGTGATGAGAGGTTACCCTCAAGCGCCCAGATTTTTGCACCCCTGTATTACTCCATTTTAGGTAAATTTGCAATTATATAAATATGTAACACTGATGATTCGTCTACCTTTCTGTTCGTATGTCAGTATGTAACAACTCAAAAACTATCCAATCGAATGGTTTCAAATTTAATGTATAAGAATAAAATCACTGCTGAATTTTCTCGTTGCATTTCAAGTTTTATGACAATTGAATACAAACTTAAAAATATATTTATAAAAGTTTTCTTCTATCTCTTAAATCTTATCATACGTAACGAATTCAATGATATGACATGACAGGTAATGATCCAAGGTTTCCATAGTGATTTCTTTATTAAATCCTATCATACAGCTCATATTCAAAATATTAGAATAATTGAGAAAAAGTAATAAGAAAAAATTATTTGTCATTTATTTATTTTTTATACTAAGTAAATGCAATTAAATTTCTTATAAATTAAATCTGGAATGTTTAGATAAGATTTTAACATTTATAAAATATAAAATACAGCACAATAAATTAGGTATACAGCTTCCTTAAACACACCAGAATATTAGAATAAAATTTAGATTGGTTCAAAATATTAGAATATTTTATTTTACGCAACAATATTACCTTATGAATATGAAGTAAATGGTAGTTAATATTTTGTAGCATCCCCTTTAGCTTTCATAACAGCGTACAATCGATCTTGCATACTATATACAAGGTGTTTACAAACATTTCTATCAATATTAGCCCAAATAGACTTTATACGTGCCACTAACTCAGTTTTACTTGAAGGAGGATTTTCTTGAAGTTTTTTCTTCATTATACACCATAAGTTTTCGATGGGATTAAGATCTGGTGAATTTGGTGGCCAAGGAAGTACTTTAATGTTGCGTTGGCGGAGCCAATTCTTAGTTGACACCGAGGTATGCGGGGACGCTAAATCTTGTTGAAAGATGAAATCATCTTCAAATAAATCTTCTGATGATGGAATCATGTAATATTCTAAAATTTCTTGATATATCAGAGAGTTAACCTTTTCGTAGACGATGCATAACTTTCCAGGTCCTTCTGCACTCATAAAACCCCAAACCATGACACTAGCAGCAAATTTAACGGAACGTTTAAGGCATTCTTTATCAAATGCTTCTTGCTTCATTCTCCAAACTCGAATACCTTGATTACCATATGAAACACAAAACATACTTTCATCACTAAATAATATATTTTTCCAATCTTCATTGCTCCATAAACGTCTTGATTTACACCAATTCAATCTTATACGCTTTTGTCTTGCAGTCATGAGAGGTTTTGTTTTCGGTACACGAGATTCAAATTTAAATTTATGGAGACGTCTTAACCCTCTCGCTGCGTAATTTTTTTATCAAAATAGGTTCAAAAATTGCGTATTTTTTTTATTACATATTTCAAATCTATATATATTTTAGAGTTAAAACATACAAAAAAATTTTGTAAAAGAGGTTTTTTTTTAATATAGAATTAGATCATAGAAAAAGGATGTCAGAATATTGAAATCGAAGAATAATGATATAAAAGCAAAATTTTGAAAATTAGTCTTGGTTGAATTATGATTTATTTTATAAAATACAATGGTAAAACGTATATACTAATAAAAATATGCAAAATACTTACAAAACATATGTTAGAAATGAAGTTTTGTATGATAAATTTCGAAGCAAGGCTCGAGGCAAAGTCCTACCTCACAATCCTTACACCAAATTCGCGTTTCTTTTCGAATTTTTTTTCCACTTTCAGTTTTTTTTGAACAACAGACAGCACACTGTCGACGAGGCTCTTTCTTGATGGTATTTGGGGGTATATGGCTAGCAAAATGTCGAGCTGTTAGTCTCATAGGATTGTGAGTTGAACTACATCTGCCATGGTAAACACTGGAATTTCCATCTGAATATTTCTGAATGCTTAGTTCAATAATTTGCAAACGGAATTCTAGAAGCGTTATATTTTGTAATGGGTTATCCTTTTTATAAAGGATATAAGCATTCCACAGAGATTGGTCCATGAATTGTCGGAAAATTTTTATGTAATATTTTCCTTGTTGTTTTCTGAGGGTGGGGTAATATGACATTTCTTGGTCACATAAATCAACCCCACCCATCGTGTTATTATAATCACAAACAACATTTGGTTTCAGTACAGTTTTGTTTGATTTGCATTTCACTAAACGGGAACTTGCATTATGAACTGTACTCATCAGAAACACACTTTTTTTGTCTTGCCATTTCAGGGCCATAACTTTACCCCTTTGGTAAGCAAGTACTTCACCTTTAGGTATTTTCTCCTTTGCGAAATTCGGAGGAAGGTCTTTCCTAATCTTATTTACTGTGCCATATGAGTCTGTTTTTTCTGAAATTAAAATGTCTGCCAATTGTGGAGACATGTAGTAGTTGTCCATAGTTACACAGTAACCTTTTCCAAGGAATCTGTCCATCAGGTGCAAAACAATTTTACTGGACACTGGATAATTTGCAAATTTAGGGTTATATACAGTTCCATTACCTGTGTATATGAGAAAGTCTGAAATGTATCCAGTTTCAGCTTCGCAAACCACAAAAAACTTAAGACCAAATCTTGCTCTTTTCTTAGCGATGAACATTTTCCAGCTCAGTCTGCCTTTGAAGCGCATCAAACTCTCGTCTATGCTGAGATTTTTATCTGGTGTATAAAGATTTCGGAATTTGTTTCTGAGATGCTCCATGATCTCATAAATTTTATTTAATTTTGGCCACGGATGACTATCCTTATCAAACTCTTCGTTATTAGAAAAATGAAGAAACTTCATTAGCAAAATAAACCTATCTTTTTGAATGATTTGTGGAAAAATTGGGGTTTGTAATATCTGGCGTTTAGACCAATAATACTCTTGTTTCGGCTTTTTTACGATTCCTTGCAGAAACAAAACGGAAAAGAATAATCTAAGTTCTTTCTCATTTGTATCTGTCCATTTTTTCCATCTTGATCTTTCTTTAGGAACTGCCTTATTTATATACTGCTGAGCGTATCTGTTGGTCTCTTTTACTATTATTTTCAACATAACATCGTCAAAAAAAAGTTCAAAATAATTCAAAACAGTTGCATCATTTGCCATAGAGAAATTTGGTCCGGGATTGCCAAGAAAAGGAAATGGAGCAGGAGCTGGTGGCACATTTTGCATGTCAATTTTGCACCACTGTCGAACGTTTTGAATCGAAAATGAATTTTCAGATTCATCACTATCCGCAGAGGAATCCGATAAATTCTCATCAGTTTCGCTATAACTATCTTCAATATAATTGAAATCAGAGTCAGAACTACTATCAGTGTCGGAAATATCGTCAGGAATATAGGTTATATCACGTGCGAAACGCTTCCTGGCAGACATTTTTCAGCTTTGAAAAAGCGCGCGCAAAATGCTACAAAAACTTCCTGTATATTTCGCTAAAATATGGACAACTAACGCCATCTGTTGGCCCACATCTAAATAAACATTCAAACATCACATAAAAGCGGAAATGAAACCTCGAACGGGGAAATAGCGGGTTGCACAATTCAATAGACGGCAAAAATGCATACCCGCGGAAATCGCGGGTTGCGCAAATTTTGCTACTTTTACGTTGCCCGTGGAAATCGCGGGATGCGCAGCGAGAGGGTTAATGTTGTCGATGTAGAAACTTCAACTCCTTCTTCTTTCCATTTTCGGTGCAAGAATCGCACACTTTTAAAATGGTTTTTCTTAACTATACGCTTCAGTTTCCTGTCATCTCTAGCAGATGTTTTTGGTTTTCGGCCACCATTTCGGCGATTATTTTGAAATTTTCCAATTTTTGAATATTGTGTTAGTATTTTACTAACGCTCGATTGCGAACAATGTAAATAATTCGCTATAAAACATTGATTTTTACCGTGCCGATACAAATAAACCATACGAAGTTTAGTAGATTCAGGAATATCATTCACACGGCCCATTTTAAGACGAAAAAGAAACAAACTGCAAAAAAGAATACTGATTTTAAATAAAATAGTCTGAATTTAATCAATGATGCCACCAGTTAAGAATTGGTAATAATTAAAGGAGAATTAATGTGAAATATTCTAATATTTTGAACCACTTGAATAAATATTCTAATATTTTGACTTTTCAAAATAATTTTTTTTTTGCAATTAATCTTTTCAAAAATGATATTAAATTTAAGATAACGAGTAAGTTTAACCTTCCGTCTACCAGACAAAACACCCATTTATCTACGGCAACACCTAATTTTAATTCCAAACTTGCAAACGGCACCAGTAATATTTTAATATAATTTTGCTTTTACAATGAAAGCTTAAATTAAGGAATTCGTAATATCTAGACAAGTCCTTTATAAATTCCGGTGTCAATCGACAATTTCTCATTTTACCATTGACACCAGAAATATTGCTGTCGGGTCCAATGGACCCGTCTGGTAGACGGAAGGTTTATCAACAATAAGTTCTTAATAAAAATATCGTTTGCATATTTTCATTAAAAGACATTTAATTACCAAACGATATTTTCAATTTCTAAAAAAAAGGTAATTATTCTAATATTTTGAATATGAGCTGTACATCATTAATTCAATGATATGCCATGGTAGACAATGATTCTAGGTTATCCTGTTGATAATGTTATAATTAAATTCTTATTTAAAAGTCATATTATTTCATAGCTGCCAACTCTTCTGATTTTTTGACCCGGAAAAATTTAACAGAAATTTTTTGCCTTATTTTACCCGCAAATAACAGCTATTTGGAATCTTAAAAATTACTGTAAAATTTTTCCGGGCCGAAAAAGCGGAAGATGTTTTCAGCTATGTTATTTTTATATTACTTAATTTGATAAATATAAGGTGATAAATTTTTCTGTTTATGCATTTTTGCATAAAAGTGCAATAATTATTTCACATTGATCTGAAACTCATTGTAAAACTGTTCTGTGTAAAATCGAAAAATTCTTCACTACTATTCCTTACAAATAATATGGTAATAGATATTTTAAACTGGGACAAAGAAATGGAGAAAAGGTTTTTCTGCACAGCATGCAACAGGTATGAAACAATGAATCGAACAAGTTTATCGCTTACAAAATTCTATTGCCTCGGCTTAATTAATGGAAAGTAGCCATTTTGTTCAACACATGTAGAGAGAATTCAAATAATGGCTTCGTGTAATGGACTTGCACAAATGGTGGTAAGGTGAGTCGAGAAACACAGATGTTTCGAAGGTCGTAATAAAATTGAAATTTGCTCGGGAGTTATGTTCTCGTTGATAGGAAAATGATCTTGCGAAATGCTTTGCGAATTGATTATTTTTTAAACGGAGTTGATATGCAAATATTACTCCTTTTTAGGTGAGTTTGCAATTATGTAAGTACATAACACGTATGGTCCGTCTTTCCGCGTATAACAACTGATAAACTACCCCCCAACATAACAATTTGAAATTTAATGCACACGATCATTGCAGAATTTTTTCGAGGTATTTCAAATTTTATGAAAATCGAATACAAACTTTAAAAAATATTAATAAAAGTTTTCTTCTTTCTATTAAATCCTATCATGCGTAATGAATTCAATAATATCCCATGATAGGTAATGATCCTAGGTTACCATAGTGGTTATTTTATTAAATCATATCATATGTCATTAATTCAATGATATCCTTGTAGGCAATGATCCTAGGTTATCATGGTGATGATGTCCTATTTAAGTACTTATTTAACTCTTTCGGGATGATCATCTTTTACGGAATTTTTAATCTTTTTAATCTCACCGGTTTTTTAAAACAGAAATTTTTACCGTATTGAATCGGGAAAGTACTAGGATTAAATAAGGCAAAACTTACAAAAAACTTTACTTGCGAACAGAATATAATAATAATCCCACGGGCCGGTGCGCCCTCGTCCAAAGAAGACTTAGCGCCCCTAAGTGCTTAAGCCGTTTAATTTTTTTTTTCTTATCATTGTACCAGGCATTTTTGACTAGTGACTAATTTTCGAGAATTCGTTTAGGAAATAATCCTCAGTCGAGAGACAGGCAGCACAAGAAGTATGTTTCATATAACAAAGAAATTAAAGATATAGATCGAAACAATTTTAGGATCGGAAAGCAAAGTAGGCATCTTTGCGCATACAATCCAGAGAGAACACATGCACCTAGGGAGAGTAGTAGCCACAGCGCCCTGTGCTGAAATTTTTAACTTCTTTGAATGACATCTTTTTGATTTTTCAAATATTTTGCATATTTTCAGTTTTTTAGCTTTTAATGTCTTGTCCCCCTGTCTAGTTATTATGGAACTCTAAACATGCGCAGGGAATGAAGCAGCGATACAATTTTAGACCATTTGTACATTTGGTGTTGTGCGAATGTGTTAAATTTTGTTAAATTAAATACAATACCAACAAGTAAAATTGACATGAATTTGTTAATTAGTTTTGCGCCCTCTGAAAATCCAAGGTCTGCGCCCTTTTTCCTAACCCAGTCCGACCCTGGAGATGGGCATTATTTAAGATATCAGTATAAATATTCGTAATATGAACCAAAAACTTATTATTCAGTAACAGATTACCAAAAAGTTCCTGTTAATTTTGGAACGCCTTGCATGATAAGCATTTTTAACTCTTTGCGGCGCAGGGCAAATTCATTGCTTAAGTGTTGAAAATAATGACTGACACCGGAATTCGAAAACAACTTTATCTGTTAATACGAACACGCTATATTTCACGCATTCAATAAACCATAATTTTTTTTAAACAAAATTCCGGTGCGAATGTGGCGTTTGGGAATTAAAATTAAGTGGCATATCTATGAAACCAACGCGCCGCAAGGAGTTAAAAGAAGATCCGAACACTTAATTTTAATGCAATTGTGATTAATTTTAAATACATGCTTTCACATGCGAAATTTGTTGAATAAGTGACATTTGATTAAAAATGTGTAAATAATGCTTCGTCATCTTGTGGAAAAAGCTTTGAATAAATGTATGTTGATAGATATAGATTCGGGGATGTTGAAATTCAAACTTCAAGTCAAGGTACCAACAAATGAAAATCAACTTTTTTTTTTTTTTTTTTTTTTTGCTAAATTGAGTTGTTAAAACGATGTTAATTTTTATGGAGGATAATTCTTGTTATCGAAACCACCAGTTTTAGAGGCATTGTACCAATTGCAAAAATGTTTTAAATTTTCTTCTGCATCATATAAATATCAATTTACATTAAAATAATTAATTTTTAAATTGCTAAGAAATTACATACTTTATACAGTGTTCAGTAAGTTATAAAATTTCCTATAACTTTTATTTAGAAAAAGTTTTTATGTGTTTTAACACGTAAAACAAAAAACATTATTCGGTACTACTAGGTTATCCCGTCGACCAAAAAATTATCGCCAAACTGTAAGATTAAATGCCAATAATGGATGATCGTGAATGTCACATTCAATGACATTAAATACGATTCACGTGTTTGAAAAGTCATTAAATGATTTTTATTTCGACTTTTTATTTGTATTTTTATTAATAGTCTACTAATTATTTGTTCTTTAGTTATTTAAAATAAACATTATGTCAATATGTATAATTTGGCTATTAGTTTGGCGGTTTGTATAATTTGGCGAAATTGGTAGACGGGATAACAGAGAAGTACCCATTATTCTTCTACTGGCAAAACTTACTGAGTTATGATACTTATAAATTTTAAAGTAGGAAAAACGCGTTTTTAGTGCAAGGTATACGACGCATACCCCCGTATACCCTCCACTACATCGCTGATAGGTAGCACTGTATGGTTTCAAACTGTGATACTGATTTAAATAATCTCCTATTTTAAAACATAAAAAACACTTTTTGACGATATAACAGACCGAAAATTAATTGCTTAATGAACTGTGATCCATTATGCCCGTTATGTTAAGTTTTCTAAAAGTTTTAGGCATCGCAGTGCATCGATTAGTGGTATTTGGAACAAAAAGAAGCAAGTTTAGTGCAGATATTTTTCAAATCACACATTAGTCTCCTTCAAGAGTAGCTTCAATAAATGTCACCACATGTTTTTGAATTTAATACTAAATTCTCTAGCTATATGAAATGAAAATATTTGTACTCAAACCAGAATTTTTTAAATAAAATATTTATAATGATAAATTACACATGTGAAAACTAACCCCTGCTAGCATGAACAAATTCTCTTCGCAAAATGAGAAATTATTGCCTGAAACTGGAATTCCCAAACGACATTTTTCAGCAATCAATAATTAAAATTTTCATCGTGATGACAAAATTTTATTGAAATATTATTGGTGCCGATTACAAATTCGAATTTAAAATTAGATGTGTCCGCAATGAGACAACTGTGTTGAGAAGGATTAAATAAGCTGAAATAATTTTTTTGGAGCAAAATGTGTGTTTCATGAAACCCAAATAAATTTCCCGTATGTTCAGTATTTAAAAATACTCAGTCCATGTTCAGACTCACTGTAGCTGAAAAATATTTCTGCTCAATTTAATCTATTTTTTTTTCTCTGTGAACAATGAAAAAAAGAAAAACTTACAAAACTGCATCGCCTCTATTTAATTAATGGAGAGTAGGGGATAAAAATTTCTAAACCCATGCAATAAAATTGAAACATGGGCTGCACGAAGAACACAGATAATGATGAAGAGAGTGGGGAAACACGTTTAAAAGGAAATTAACCAGGGAATTGTGATCCTGTTTACAGGAAAATGGTGAGGAAACGGGAAATTTGTGTTTAAATTGTTTTTTAATGACAGCTTGTTCTCGGAAGAAAGTTCGACATTTCGTGCGACATAAAAGTAACTCATTTTAATTTTTTCTAAAGCATTATAACTAGATTTTTCCTTTTCTGAAAAAAAAAAAATAACCTGTTTAATTTATAAATCTATAGACTTTAAATTGTCGTAAACGTAGATAATCAAAATGCTATAGACCAATGGTGTAAAAACCAGTGATGTCTCTCACCACCAAATTTTAACAGATATTTTTTTCTAATATTTTGTCTAATTTCATTGTAAGAATGCTAATGATATTTAAGCGAAGAAAACTAATAAAATTTAGTGATTTTGAGAATCTGTCCGCTGGCACCTAGAATTTTACAGCCCTGCTATAAATAACATATAATAATGAAATTCATATGTGATACGTAATTTAAATGTTTTTCAATAGAACAGTGGTTCCAAAATTTTAATTGACCCCGCCCCACTGAAACATACGAAAAATCGCTATAACCGAAATACTATAAATCAGTGTAAAACTCTAGGCATCATCGGGCAGTTTCTCATCACTAAATTTTAACTGTTTTTTTTTTTTAATAATATTTCATCTAATTTCATTGTGAAAATGCTTACTAAATTTAGTAGTGACTGTCAGAGGTGATTTAGTGGTGATTTAGTGAATCTGTCCGATGGGGCCTAGACTTTTACACCCCTATTATAAATAGCATATAGTAATGAAATTCATATGTGATACGTAATTTAAAAGTTTTTCAATCTAACAGTGGTTCCCAACCTTTTATTGACCACGCCCCACCGAAACATACGTAAAATCGATATCGCCCCTCCCCTCTTCTTTCCACACATAAATTCTACAACATATATGTTTTATTATTTAAAGATGGAACTCTGTTAACCCTTTCCGGCACACTGTGCCCGGTCTGGGATACCTAATTTTTATTCCAAACTTGCAAACGGCACCAGTAATATTTTAGTAAAATTTTGCTTTTACGATAAAAGCTTAAATTAAGGAATTCAGAATATTTAAAAAATTCGTTTGTGAATTCCGGTGTCAGTCGATAATTTCTCATTTTCGTACAGATTTTACCCGTGCCGGAAAGGGTTAATGTGAAAAAAGCATGGCGGAGCCTTACCAATAGCCGTTTATTTAACATTAAAAAAAATAAAAAAACTTATCAGAGATATTAATTTTTGATCACATATGTGATTTTTACACAATTCTACAAATGGAGTAACACATCTTCACTTTTATATCAGAAGTTGTTTTACTGCCTTTCCAACTTACTTAAATTTTTGATAAATGTGGTATGTATTCCATATTTTTATCTTCTCAAAATACTTAAAGAGACTCTGAATTTTATAACTGATAGCATTTGCAAATTTTATAATTCTTAGTAACTTATTAAAAGTTGGTGAAATTTTTTCTGTCTGTGGTTAACAAAACACACGAGAAGAATTTTAAGGATATGATATTTATTAAATTTATCATTATTCCCCCATCAAAACGCTTTATATTTTTATTCCTTCCCGTTTATCCTTAAAAAACTGGCATCCGATTTTAAAATTTAAATCTTATGTGTTTTATATTTATTTATTATGTAGAAATGCCTGGACTACAGTCATAAATAATTAAACATTTCCGCGTTTAGATATTCCTAATATTTTTTTAGGTTAAATATTTTCAAGACAGTAAAATTCAGATACGGCCGTAAGTATTTTGACTTACATCAGTTTTCTACAGCAAAAGTTTTTTCAGCAGTGCAAAGAAATACAAAACCATTTAGTAAATAATCGAAGAAGTTAAAAAATAGAAAATAGAAAATTAACAAAACAAATTTCAAAGCTTTTTATGTTAATAAAAAAAAAATAGCTGATGTAATTATTGTAGTGATGATTTTATTTTAAGCTTTTCATTTGGATATTTTCTTTAAATTTAATAAAAAAAACTTATTTTAATCCATGTATTTTTTATTTTTGCGTGTATTACTTTTATCTGAAAGATTACTTTTCCAAAAAAAACTTGACAGCAAATGGTTGAGTTACGAATTTGAATTTGCCCGCCTATAATATCCCAAGTTGGGAATTGCTGCACGAAAATATAAGGAAAACTGCTATGCCACCATTCAAAAACAGTTTAAGCATAGCTGCCAACGTTTACGCATTTTTCCTATCACAAAATTTTAGAGTAAAATTTGTCTTTCTTAATCGTCGATGTCTTATGATTATGCAAATGTGAAATCTCTGTAAAATTTTAGTGGTTGCAAAAAAACGTAAAAGTTGGCAGCTATGATTTAACCCTTTAACGTTCATTGGTTTCGCCACGAAACCACAAAATTTTAATTCCGATACGCAACACTGACACCGGTATTTTTATCTAAAAATATCCCTTTTATTTTGTATGTGAAAAATCACGTTTTCTTATTTAGAAATATATTTGTTCTTAATTACCGGTGTCAATCATTTATTTCGACATCTTAGCAATAAAAATGCTATGATCGTTAAAGGGTTAAGTTAAAATATATTCCTTCGTTATTATAATTCAAAGTGAATTTTATTATGCTTTAAATGTACATAAATAACATTATTTTTGATAATGACAGTTCACGTATAAACTAAGTAAAGTTCTGCTGCAGAAAAAATCAATTATTTTTAGAAGCATTCATAATCATGCAAACACATAGCACGTATAGTCGTCATTCAGTATGTCCGTTCGTCCATCCATCTGTTCGCATATAACAGAGCAAAAACTAACCAATCGAATCATTTGAAATTTAAAATGTATAATAATTGAACAATTTTGACGAGTCATTTGAAATTTTATGGAAATCTGATGCATACTTTAATAAATGGGACAAACAAAAATATTCCGTTACTTGAAAATAGTTTCAAGTGAATTTTACACTCTTGTGTTACACTCTTTCGAACACAATAGAATTGATATGCATGTATAAAGTTTATAATAAAATATACATTCTGTACAATCTGTGGTGCAAATAATATTTGTTATACATTTACAGGGCCACGAAAAACATTCCATTACATAATGGTATAGGGGAAGACGTTGTTTGTGACTCGTTTAAATAATATTAAACTAATTCATATACTTTGTTGAGGTTTACTACAAGTTACTTCCTGTATAATAAAAAACAGATAGTATTTACACGGATACACAAAAGATTCTGGATACTCTACTGTATCAGAAGTACCGTATACTATTACACCAACACCTGAATATTTTGAAAACTTCCTTAAAGTACGAAATGCACCTTATTTGCTATGCTTGACGTGCCAATTTACAACTTGTTTTACAAAAAATTCAAGTAGCCCGATTTTTTAGAATACAAATACAGTCGAGTCTCTATATACGAAATCCATCGTTCCACTAAAAAATCGTTATATAGAGAAATTCGATGTATAGAAAATGATGTTAAAAATCTTATTTAATGTGTAAATTTTGAACAAACATTATTTTTTATGTTTTCAATTAAGAATTTTACATGTTTAAACGTATATATTAACCTAACATTTTATTTAATTATTTAAGCAGTTTCAAAAAAAGAGAACAGACATTTATTTGAAAGCTTAATGAAAATCAAATAAGGAAGACTTACATTAATTTCAGAAGAAGAAATCTGTAACTTTTTGTTGTTTTGATTTTTAAATTGTTACGCTCTCAAAAAAAAAGTGCTCAAATTTTAGCAAGGAATGAAATATTGTAGTTAACATTTTCCTCCCTTTGAAGGCCTCTCTTATGTGCCTCTCATTGATTCCTTTCTTATAAGTGTAACAATCTAATTGATTCTGTTTTGAGAAGGATGTTGAAAGGTGTGTGGAAGGTGGGATGAATTCGTTGGATTTAAAGAACAAGGAGATAAGTAATATAAAAAAACTCAGCACTGAACGATAAAAAAAATAAGTGATGGAAAATTGATTCCATATGATTTCGAATCTTTTTTAAAACTGAATAAATTAAGACCAATTTATGAAAAAAATCGTTATATGGAGATAGATATTTCGCTATATAGAGACAGTTTTTAATGTAATCATGCGAAAAGGGGACCATTCCTATAAAAAATTCGTTATATAGAGAAATTCGATGTATGCAGTTTCGTTATAGGGAGACTCGACTGTATATGAATATCGTAGATCATATTTCCTCTTTTACTAAGGCTTATTTATTAAATTATTTATAAAATTTGACATACATTCTTTAAAAAAAATCAAGTACAAGCTGTCTCCAGACAAGACAAAAGACAATAATTTTACTAAAAATGATAAAATGAAAAAAATGAAAACAATGAAAAGATTCATAGTGACATTTTAAATATTAATTAATTTATAGTAAATTTCGTAATATATTATTCGCAATATATCACGTATAAGCTATGTAAAGTTATGCTGAAATTAAAATGAATTAACTATATTTCCATAAAAAATTCAAGTACTTGATTTTTTAGTTTCAAGAATATCATATTCTTGAAATATGTATATCGCAGTTGATTATAGACAAAAAACAATAAATTTATTAAAAAAAAGTAAAGAAAAGAACAAAAAAAGAGGGATTAAAAGGCTCATTGTGACATTTTTAAGATTAATTAATTTATAGTAAATTTAGTACTATATTATTATGTATCACGTATAAATTACGTAAAGTTATGCTTCAATGAAAATGAATTAATTATACTTCTATTATAAATTCAAGTACCTGATTTTTTTTATAATTCCGAGTAAATTAAAATCCGATTTGGTTAATCAGGCTACTTGAATTTTTAATAAAAAATAATTGATTTTTATTACAGCATAACTTTGCATAGTTTATACGTGAACTGTCGACATGCGAATAGAGGAAAGATTCTTTTCTTTAGTCTTCAAGTATAAAACTAAGAAAATAAAAAGTATATTGCTTACAAAACTGCACCGCCACCATTTAATTAATGGAGAATGTTGGCGAGCCTTTTGCTTAACCCGTGCAGCGAAATTGAAATAATGCCTTTGTGTAATGGAGTGTACGAAAAACACAAATGGTGGTAAGTAAAGGTGTGGGCAGGAGGAGTGGGCGTGATATAGATGTTTCAAAGATTACATTAAAAGTAAATTTGCTCGAAAATTGTGTTTTAGCTTGTAAGAAAATAATGAGAAAACGAAAAAAATCACGATCAAATTCTTTATTAATGACAACAAATTCCCGGAAGAACGCTTGACATTTAAAGTGGCAGAAAGTAACATATTTGCGATTTTTGTAAACATAAGTTAATTAGGTTTAACCCCTTAACCCTTTAACGATCATAGAATTTTCAATGCTAAGATGTCGAAATAAATGAATGACACCGGTAATTAAGAACAAATATATTTCCAAATAAGAAAACGTGATTTTTCATATACAAAATAAAAGGGATATTTCTAGATAAAAATACCGGTGTCAGTGTTGCGTATCGGAATTAAAATTTCGTGGTTTCGTGGCGAAACCAATGAACGTTAAAGGGTTAAGGGACAAGCAATACTATCTCTGTAATAATAAAAATAAAAAATAAAAGTAAAGAGAAGAACGAAAAAAAAACAAAACATGGAAAGATTCATTGTGTCATTTTTAACATTAATTAATTTATAGTAAATTTCGTAATATATTATACGTAATGTATCACGTATAAGCTCTGTAAAGTTATGCTGAAATTAAAATGAATTAACTATATCTCCATGAAAAATTCAAGGACCTGATTTTTTAGTTTATAGAATATGAATATCGCAGTTGATTATAGACAAAAAATAATAAATTTACTATAAAAAAGCGAAGAAAAGAACGAAAAAAAAAAAAAAAAAACAAGGATTAAAAGGTTCATAGTGACACTTTTAAGATTAATTAATTTTTAGTAAATTTCGTTCTATATTATTATATATCACGTATAAATTATGTAAAGTTATGCTGCAAGGAAAATGAATTAATTATATTTATATTAAACATTCAAGTAGCCTGATTTTTTACATAAATAATATGAATATCGCAGTACAGTATACTTTTTAAGTCAAAACATATTACTTTGTTATTATAATTCCGAGTAAATTAGACCTGATTGCTACTTGAATTTTTAATAAAAAAAATAATTGATTTTTATTAGAGCATAACTTTACATACTTTATTCGTGAACTGACGACAACTGATGAAAGAAGTAATGAAAAATTCTTTTATATAATCTTCAAGAATAAAACAAACAAAATAAAAAGTATATTGCTTACAAAACTGCACCGCCACCATTTAATTAATGGAGAATGCTGGTGAGCATTTTGCTTAACCCATGCAGCGATACTGAAATAATAACTTTGTGTAATGGAGTGTAAGGAAAACACAGATGGTGGTAAGTAGCGGTGTGGGCTGGAGGAGGGGGCGCGGTATAGATGTTTCAAAGCTAGTATTAAAAGTAAATTTGCTCGGAAATTGTGCTTTTGCTTAAATTATATAGACTTGATTAAAATATATTTTGGGGGTTCGGCGTTAATTAGTGAGCATGTTGGGTAAGAGAGTATATTAATACAGTGAAACCTCTTTATAAGGGACACTCCGAATAAGGGACACCTCTATTTAAGGGACGAAATTTCTGGTCCCAGTACCTGGGTATAGGACGTGTAATGTATTTACCTCTGAATAAGGGACACTCTATTTAAGGGACACTTCAAAATGAGACTAAAGAGAATGGTTTTTGAATTTCAGACAATGAAGTAGTTTGTGATGAAAATGAAAATACCATTTATTTACCCACAATTCTGACTCAACATTAGTGCTTTTATCCGCATTGAAAGTAATGGTGAAAATTGTGAGGATGATTCTGAAAATTGAGAATAAAAGAAAATTGTGAAATAAAGAAGTTTACATATGCTTTTAAGCTGTTCTCAAATCCAAAAAGGCAACTTTTAAGACATATATTTTAATTAATTTTTCTCCGTAAATGCAAGTTTTATCCGGAAACTAGCAAGTTTTGTTGTTCAGAAAATATGTAATCGACCAATTTTTTCTATTTTTTCCAAATGCAATAAGATCTTTCTGAAAATATCAATGTGAGCGTTTTGAACCGAATTTCCATGCGAAAGAAAAATAACTACTCAAGAAAGGGTAAAAAAGTCTTTGTCACGTGAAAAAAATCACTTATAACTAACAGGTAATTTATTTTTCAAAAAATTGAAAATACAGTTCAATTGTATATCGCTTCCATAATCAAGCATTCCAATTTTATAACTTTCAATTAAAAAAATGAATTTGTAAATATGCCAAAACGTTTTCCACTTGCTAAGTAGAGCAGTTGAAAGATTTGTTGCATTAAAATGCGCAAAACAGTTGAATATTTTTTTTCTTTGGTAAATACTGCTGGTAATGAAGAACTAAAATTTATAAGTAAGATAAATGAACAATTGAAAGGTTTATACTGAAAAATTGAAGTTTGCAAAACAATTCCTTTTGATTGTTACTTCGAAGTAAAATTCTTTCTAATGCTTTTATACTTTTTGCTGCATGTATAGAGTTTGCATAAAAAATACAAATCAACAATTCTACAAATCATGTAATAATTTAGTAATTAATTGAAAATTTTAATTAATTCTCTTTTTTAATTTTTGTTTGATTAACATAATTTATATACATATCGGGTCATTTAAGGTGTATCATCTTTAATGTTTTGCTATTTTTATATCTTTCAGAACGATTTATTAAAAAAATAATAAAAACTCCGAATAAGGGACACCTCTATTTAAGGGACAAAAGTTCCGGTCCCATAGGTGTCCCTTATTTGGAGGTTTCACAGTACATGATAGGAATGTCACAAGATTGGTGCAAGTGCTATCACAGCGCACAGATTCCTTTAGTGATCGGAAACGAAAATTCAATGATTCTTATTTTCCAAATTTATCATGTCCAAGCTAAGGCTAAGGTTAGCTTGGATAAGGAGATGTGCAAAAAAATTTATATTTCCTGAGGAGCATAAAAAAAATATTTATATTTAAGTATTTATTTTGATATTTTTCCGGGTTTTACACTTTTTTTTCGTGAATATATATTTATATATAAAACATTCCAAGTTAATGTAAGATGATTAGAAAAGAAAAATTCAGGCGTCCTTTTATAGATTATATATTAAATAAAGGATGTCTAACGATTGTCTTTTGATGATTCCCTTGGCGTTTACTATTACTATCGTTTCATTAAATAAATAAATAAAATGAAATCTGAATTCTAAAATGATTTGCTTTAAAATAATTAACATTTTCTGATATTTTTTCTAATAATACTGCAAAAAGATTTCTTTTTAATTTCTAGTCATTGTTTAGTTATGATTTCCAGACAGGTGGACTCAATCACTGTATACAAGCGAATGCTTAACACCTTAACCCTTTGAGCTCTGGTGGGTAAATTTCTTTAAAATTCCAAATGTCACATTGGCACCAGTATTTGGCAAAGAAAAAAATCGGTTAACGATATACATGAAAAATTGCATCAAACCTTTTTCAAATAAATTTGGTCAAATTTTCAGGTGCCGTTGTGACATTTTGGAATTAAAATTAAGTGGTAGAAAATTCAATCATCAGAGCTCAAATGGTTAACTGACACTTTTTTTCCGTTCAATAAATTGAAAGTAACGGATTCTCACCACAATTTTTTAAATAAAATATTCGTAACATTTAATCTAAACATTTCCGTCTTTAAATAATATGAAATTATTTTTTTACAAAATTGTGGTGTCAAAAAGCTTTAAATGATGAATTAAGCAAATTCGTCGTGCCCTAATGGCGTACGGGCAAATCAGTTAACCCTTTCCGGCGCAGACAAGTTCTGTTCGTAAAATGAGAAATTGTTGACTGACATCGGAATTTATAAAAGACTTTTTTTAGAAATTAAGAACTCCCTGATTTAAGTTGTCATTGTAAAAGTAAAATTTCACTAAAATATTATGGTGCCGTTTGTATGTTTGGAATTAAAATTAGGTGTTGCCGGAGTGGCAACACTGCGCCGGAAAGGGTTAAGGGGTTAATCATAATGGTATAAAACAAAGTTCGCATTAACGGGCATATTTATTCTCACATGACTATTCAATTGCCTCATAGCTCATGTATGCTGCAAATATTAGTGCATAGATGTGTTAGATATTATTAAAGCATTGTGTTATGTAAACGCTGATTATTATAGATAGGAATAATGAGTTATTTTGATATTAAAAGAATCATTCGTGTACACCAAAAAACATACTCTCTTAAAAAGTCAGCCACAAAATAGCTCAAAAAATCCACTCATCTCAATATTAAAAGGCAGCTTTTCAAAAAAGAGTTGAAATAACTCGAGTTTTAACCAATTTAAATGAAGTTGAGCTATTTAAATAACCAATTTAGATCAAGAAGATTTAATCGTTTGAAAAACAACTCTTTTATGATCGAAAAAATTACAGCTCTTTCATGAGAAGCGAAATCAGCTCTTTCGTTTTAAGAGTGATACACTGAAAAAAATGAAGTACTCAAAAATGAGTAAGTCGATGTACTCATATCGAATTGAGAATGTTTTGGATCAAAACTGAACACATTGTATTCTCAGTTTTGAAACAGCATACGTTATCAAATCCAAACAAACGATACTTTTGCACCCAGCATTGGTTTATGTCATTCATGGCGGCATAAAAGATGCTTATTAATGTAAATATTAAATTATGCACACTATTTTAAAATAATTTAAAAATATACTTGCAAATAATGCTCTTTTCATAAAAATGTTCGATTTGGGTATTTTACTTGTACTTTTGCTATTTCTCTTAATAAATAATCAATTAAATGTTTATTATTCATAATTTTGAGCAAGAAATAAATATCAGTATGTTTTGACTTTAATTTGTTAAATTCAGGGGGCAGATAATAGTGATTTATATTTGAACACAACCATGGAATGAAAAATGAATACATGTGTTGCTCAGTTTTTGAAAATTTTGGGATTGGAGCTATTTTGAGTATGTGAAGTACTTAAAATTGAGTACTTTTTACACAATTTTGAGAACCCATTTTTTTTTTTTTTTTTTTTTTAAATCAGCTTAGCTGGTCATTTATATGAAAACTTGTCATGTCTGTCACATAGTTAAAAATCGCTTATGCGACCTCAGTTATTTTCGAAGAATTTGTTTCGCTCTTTTCAACTCATGAAATATCTCCGACAAAATAAGTCACATTTTTCAGTTCTAAAATACTGGTAGCCAAAAATCGTTGTATGTGATAGAATGACACATTTTCATGGAATTAGTCAGCTGCCTATTGTTGTATTCTTTTCAATTATTTAAAACCAGAAATCTGAAAAAAAATTAACCCATTACTGCCTAGCGTCCCTTTTTAGGGACACTTCAAAAGGTGCATTCAACACTGTTTTTGACACCGGTAAAAAAGAAAAGCAATAATTATTTTATTTAAATGATGCATTTTTGTGATTGATGAACTAAACTTAAATCTTCTAAAAAGAGTGGTGCCAATCAAATAAAATTTATGCAAATGATGCTTTTTCACGAATGGGTTAAATCCATCAAAAATTAATAGCATAACACAATTGCTAATCTGCCAATATAGCAATTTTTATAAGTTTTTAAACTTAAAGTAAGGTCTCTGGTAAGATATATTTTGTTAGATGGAGGAAGCTTTTACCTCGGTAGTAGCTTTTTTGTCTGTGCTTTTAGGTATTAATGGAATTTTCTTGCTTTTTCTTTCTTCCCCACCCTCTCTTTTTGCATTGTAAAACTTTAAACTTTCAGAGGCGCCGTTTGCAGTTTGCAAGCGGCAATTTTAATACAGTATTTTCAAATGGCAGAAAGTTTTTAGTATAGAATCTATCTAACAATATACGTGAAAAAGAGCTTATTTTCAGATAAATTTGCTCGTAAATTATGGTGTGATTTAATTATTTCAACATTTTTGGAGCAGAAATTCTTTGCATCTAAATTGGTTAAAGTAGCTTAAATATATTTCATTTATTTTTTAACCATTTGAAAAATGGTTGTTGTTTTCGGGAGAATGGACCCGATGATGTTACCACTTTTGAATGATGTTACCACTTTTGAATGATGTTACCACTTTTGAATTTAAATTAAATTCTTTACTTTTAGAAGAATTTTTATTTGAATAGTAAATTAAAATGGTTAAAATCATTGTAATAAAGGAGAAAACTAACAAATTTAAAAATGGGTAGACGGAAATTAACAGATACGGAAAAAGCCGAAGCCAAAGAAATGAATGAACGTGAATATCGCATTCAATGATATTAAACACAGTCAACATGTATAAGTTGCTTATTAGTTTGGCGATTCGTATCATTTGGCGAAATTGGTCGACGGGATAACTGAGTAATACTGTATTTGGTTTGGCGCAAAAACGTCTTTCAATGCAGAAAATGATAAAATCAAAAGATTATTGAGCCGCTGAAAACCAATTACGTGTTGAAAGGCGATCACGAAAAAGGAAGCAATTTAATGCCGAACCGATTAATTGTAAAACATCATGTCGCCAGGGCGACCAATCCACTAGCCATGGCGTTTTACTATCGGTCGGTTCTAACCAGGAAAATTTGAGTGCCAATAGTGATTCTAACAAGCCGGAAAATGTTATAGCTATTACTCTTGATTTTCCACCACCTAAAAAGAAAACTAAAAAGCAATCGGCTTGGGAAAAACTGGGAAAAAACTTTTTTGATTCGATGTCTGATGGACCCATTCACAGATGCATGTGCTGCGATCGATTTTGGTTTAAAACCTCCATCACCAAAATTCTGCTCTGTAAAATCAAACAATATATGCCAAAGTCTTACAAGTATAACAGTATATGCCAAAGCTGTATTTTAATAATGATTACTTTTGCACCAACAATGTTAAATAGTTTGAAATGTTTCTTTCGTCGCCAACTTTTATGCTTGGCGACAATAGAGTGATATAACTTAAACGAACCGTACCTTCAAATTGCAGCATGTATAAAGTCATTTATAGCAGTGGCACGGATAATACACAATAAAACAACTGGTATTTAGCTTAAAATGATAGATGAATGTATCGAGTGAAACATTTTTCAAATGGTTGGGGTAATTTCTTAAATTACAATTTTTTTTTTTTTTTTTTTATTTTATTCTAATTTTTTTATTTCTCGCATTTTCGCGTGGTTTAACCGCATTTAATACTAACATTACGGGAAATTTTAACTAACCCTATGAGGGGCAAGCAATAATGCCTCTGTAATATTGAATTATCACCGGAATAATCGAAAAATTTTGTTTTAAAATAAGAACCCCCCCTCCACTATTTTGCTTTTAAAGGTAAAAATATAAAATTTCGTTAAAAGTTTCTGGTGAGAATCTTGTTTAAATTAGTTGGGATGAAATATACCCCACCGTTCTTCAAGAGGTTAAGTTTTTAGAAATTGGTTATCACCGGAAATTTTATTTAAAACAGTTTAAATTATTTATTTAACCTTTCTCCCCCCCCCCCTCCGTAGTATCTTTAAACTAATTTTATAAAAATAATTTCTGGTTTGAACTAGTGTAAATTCATTTGGAAATGGTCAAAATGGCCGTTCACTGCTTCTGTAAGTCACACTACCTCTAAACTGGATTACGAGTTGCTCCTTAACTAGATATTCCACACAACTAATTACCTCGTTCCATTGCTTTTGTCCGTCTCTATTAACTATCAAATATGCGTCAAACGTGGCAAATAAGGTTAGTTTGTGCTTAACGGAAAAGCATGTCCGTTTTGGAACATCAATTCATTCTGCCTATTAATTGCTAAACATTAGATATCGGAAATGATAATTAATAATTAAATCATAGAATTTTACGTTACGAATTGATTTTCCCAAACGAACAAGACTTTCCGAACGACCCAATAATTTTATAAATATTAAGATCTTGGGGCTATAGCTTTTGTACTCTTATGCAAAAATGCATGAATACAAAATTTATTACTATTCTGTATGCATTAAAATCAGTCATACGGAAATAATAGGACTGCATCTTAAATAGGACACTATTACCATGGAACCTAGAATTATCAACTATCGTGGGATATCAATGAATAAATTAAGTATGATAGGATTTAACAGAATTAAGAAAACTTTTATTAATATTTTTTGAAGTTTTGATTCGATTTTCATAAAATATGAAATGACTCGACGATATTCTGCAACTATTCTATATAATGAATTTCAGACCATTCATTTGGGTAGTATTTCATGCTGTTATATGCGGACAGACAGACAGACAAGCAGATTGATTGACCAGATAATTATTATTATTAAATACTTCGTATTTATGCAATTACGAACGCATAAAAAAAGTGTCTTTATTTTTACTTTCTTCTCCCTTACAAGAAGAAAGTATTGGATTTGTAAAAATTTTCGTATTCCGATATTTGACGGATTTACATGTTTTAGGAGTCAAATATTTCAAAAAACACGTTCTCTCAAAATGTCTGCCTGCGAGTCTATGACTGTCTGTATGTATGTGACATAAATTTTGTGGGCGTTCTATCGCAAAAGTTAATGCAAGTAATTTAATAAAAATTTATATTCAGATATTCCCTGATATAACTTGATGCCGAAGATGATGATGAAGATTTTGGTTTATATTGCTCAACATGTGGCACTGCTATACTGCAATTTTTACGATTTACGAAACAGCCGTGTCTCAAGAACTAATGCATGGATTTTAATAAAAAATTATATTTAGATAGCCCCTGATATAAATTGATGCTGAATACCTTTTGATGTAAATCGCTCAATAGATGACGCTGATATGCTGAAATTTTACAATTTTTCGCAATAGCTCTATCTCTAGAACTAATACATGAGTTTTCATCAAACTTCAGATTAAGATACACTTTGATAAATATTATTGCTGATTATGTTTTAATGTAAATCACCCAATAGGTGGCGCTTTTATGTTGCATTTTTCCCGATATCCGAAATAGTCCTATTTCAAGAAATAATGCATGGGATTTCATACCTTTAGAATCCTTACGATGGGCATAGTGAGCATTAATTTAATTGAGGATCATTTAATTTTAGTACTGTGGCAATGAATTTAGAAACATTAACATGCATGAAATAGCAGAATGTTTTGGAATTGCCACATCCGACTAGTTCTAATATGGTAAATATTTCTAATTGTGACCAAAATAATAGGAACCATTATAAGCTAAGAAACTTATGTATAAAAAAATCTCAACTTTCTTAAAGGAAAAGAAAACATATTTAACCCTTTCCGGCACGCTGTGCCTGGTCAGGAATATCTAATTTTAATTCCAAACGGCACCAAAAATATTTTAGTAGAATTTCGCTTTCACAACCAAAGCTTAAAAATGGGGTTTCAAATTATTAAAAAAAAAAAAAATTGTTTGTGAATTCCGGTGTTAGTTGATAATTTTTCATTTTACTACAGATTTTACCCGTGCCGGAAAGGGTTAACCCTTAAACGTTCATTGGTTTCGCCACGAAACCACAAAATTTTAATTCCGATACACACAACTGACACTGGTATTTTTATCTAAAAATAGCCCTTTTATTTTGTATGTGAAAAATCCCGTTTTCTTATTTAGAAATATATTTGTTCTTAATTACCGGTGTCACTCATTTATTTCGACATCTTAGCAATGAAAATGCTATGATCGTTAAAGGGTTAACATTGTTAGAATAGCTATTAGTATTGTAAGACATACCCGAGAATAAAATACAACTTAGAATCTGTAAATAAAGCAATCAATCGATAAAGGCACACTGGAATAAAAGGCATGCAGCAAATTAAGGAATAACAATTTCTACATGGTTTAGCCGTTAAGAGTACAGTTTTTTTTTTCCTGTGATTTCTTACTTTGTTTTTCCGATACAGAGATCACAACGTAATGAAACGAATACGATATAAGAGGCGGAGTTTATTCTAAAAAAAAAAAAAAAAAAAAAAGATTTAGAAGAAAATAGTACCATATATGCTTTACTATAGTACTATAGTGTATTAACGAAAAAATAAAATATTTTCTGGTATATACAAAATACACGCTACTTGAAATTAAACTATACTTAAACCCTTTGAAGAGTGGTGAAATATATTTTATCCCACTTAATTCAAACAAGAATTGCACTAAAGTTTTTAATGAAATTTTATACTTTTAACTTTGGGACATAATGTTGATGAATTTCCTTTCCTTATTTTAAAGTAATTTTTTCAGTTATTCCGGTAAGAATACAATATTACAGAAACATTGTTGCTTGCCCCTCAAGGCGTTAACATAGTGTTGAAGTTTTGTTTGCAATTTTCATGCATTAATAAAGATAAGAGTGATTAGAATATAGTTCATATGTAATTTTAAAAAATCCTAAAGTCAACAATCTTCTTTTTTAACCCCAGACAAATTCTGTTCGTAAAATGAGAAATTATTGGTTGACACCGGAATTTACAAACGACATTCTTTAGAAATTAAGAAAAAGAAATTACAAATGCTAAATTTTATTAAAATTTGATTTGCAAGTGTGATTTGCAAGTTTTGAATTAAAATTAGGTGTGTCCGGAGTGGAACCACTGAGCCGGAAAGGGTTTTTACCCCTTAACTGATTTACCCGTACGCCGTTCGGGTAAGACGAATTTGCTTAATTCATCATTTATAACTTTTTAACACCACCATTTTTTAAGAATAATTTCATACCATTTAAAGACGAAAATTCTTAGACTAAATGTTGTGAATATTTTATTTAAAAAAATTGTGGTGTGAATCCGTTATTTTCAATTTATTGAACGGAAAAGAAAGAACCAGTTAACCCTTTAACGTTCAGAGCATTTTAATTGCTAAGATATTGAAATAAATGATTGACACCGGTAACTGCGTACAAATATTTTTGTAAATACGAAAAAGTGATTTTTCACAATAAAATGAATTTTTCTTTATTAAAATTCCGGTGTCGTTGTTGCATATCGGAATTGAAATTTTGTGGTTTCGTAGAGAAACCAATGAACGTTAAAGGGTTAAGCGGTTATTGAAAAAAAGCAGTTTTTCTGAAATAAGTTTAGTATACTATTACGAAACACGCACTTTTGGAATAGAAATCGTTGAAATGTCTGAAATTTCAAAGAATTGTAACTTCAGAAGTTTTAAAACGTAAAAAATTGGAATTTTTACTGTTTAAGCGTACGTTTATTGTTCTCTAAATATAGATTAAAGTATCCAGAGGACTCTCTAATGTATAAATATTTAAATTCAGTAACCATTTACAAAATTAACTACTTTGAGTACTATTAAAGTTATTCCACAATTCCACTTAAAAAAAAAAAAAAAAAAAAAAAAAAAAATCTTGGAGAATTTTGGATTTTATAAATTGAGATGTTACCAAATAATACAAACAGAGCTCTGAAAACAAACTAGATGAACTTTTATACTTGTGTGTATATTTGTGAGGAGCAACTCGATTATGGAAGATACCGTTTGCACTCTAAACAATACAAAGATTTCAGTGATTATTTCCGACTAATATTCAGGGCCTGATTACTAACGGGGCACTCTCCCACCAGGAAAAAGAAATAAAGAATTTTTCCTTATTCATGACAGTAATCTTGTATGAAAAGGGCGTTTAAAGAAGACGAAAATTTCTATAAATTTTTTTCTGGTGAGAGAGTGCCCCGTTAGTAATCAGGCTCTGCTAATATTCAACAACAAAATTAACACTATATCTGTAAATAATCAAATAAAGTATTATAAATAAAACGCAAATCAAACAAATGTGTAATTGAGCGACGTGTATATAAACTCTGAAATAATCACAGTGAAAATCGTTGCTGTAAGTACCGAAATCTTCGGCGATTGTTTTTGTTATTAACCTCTGGCGCGCAACTAGTACAAGATTATTGCTTTAATCCTTTGAGCTCCGATGGTTTAATTTTCTACTACTTAATTTTTTAATTTTAATACTGAAATGTCACAATGACACCGGAATATTCGACCAAATTTATTTGAAAAAATTTTAATGCATTTTTTTCATGTATATCTCAAAACGAAATTTTTCTTTGCAAAATACTGGTGCCATTGTGACATTTGGAATTTTAAAGAAATTTACCCGTCAGAACTGAAAGGGTTTAAAAAAAAATTAAAACTTTATATGAATACGCAATTGGATCATTTTCATATTAATTTTTTTTTTTTTGCTGTTGTGCATGAGTAATGACCCCCCCCCTCCTAAACAAAAAAAAAGTTAAATTTAATAAGAGTTTTTAATAATAATGAATTAATAAAAATGATTTTACATGTTCATTACATTACCGGTATATGCAACACAATAAGCTCAAGTTTGGTCATCTGGTTTTTTTTTATTTCTCTTCTTTTTTTTTCTTTCTTTTTTTTTTCTTTTTAAATGGATGTAAATACCGGGTGTCCCAAAAATGACTGATGGATTTTAAAACTCAATAACTTGCAAACGGTGACAGCTATTTAAAAAATTTTTGCTGGAGGGTTATGTATAATGTCAGGAGTTTTTTTACCGTAATTTTTTATTTTAGTTCGCATCTCAAACAATAGGTGGCGCTGACGACGGTTGAAGGCCAGGTGATCAATGCTGAGTGAAGCGTCGACCTGGCTTTCAATCGCCGTCAGCGTCACCTATTGTTTGTGGTGCGAACTAAAATAAAAAATTACGCTAAAAAAACGCCTGCCATTATACATAACCCTCCTGCAAAAAATTTTTAAATAGCTGTCACCGTTTGCAAGTTAGTGAATTTTAAAATCCATCAGTCATTTTTGGGACACCCGGTAAAATACAACGTTAAATCAATAAAGGGAAAAACACAACAATAAAAGGATAAACCCATTTTTTTATACAATGCAAAGAACATAACAAATTAAAGAACAACAATTTCAATGTGATTTATCTAATGAGAGAAGCTTTTTTTCCTCCTTCATTTCGTACTTTGATTTTCCGATACAGTAACTCCAGGTTAATGAAACGAATACGAAATAAGGGGCAAAGATTATTGCGAAACAAATATTTAGAGGAAAGTAGCCGCTTCCACGCTTCATTATGGAATCGGTGGTGTATTAGCAAAGAGATAGTGAAGTTAAATATAGTGCAATTAGAACATATAGTATTAGAAAGTATATTTGATTTTAACATATCATTTCAGCTTTAGTTTTATAGCCTTTATCAAACATTAAGACTAATTAACCGAGCACCTTCAAAATAGTGTGTATCAGATAAATTTTATCATATTTATTTAATCATAATGATTGATAAAGATATTGAAAAAAAATGTGAGTAAAATGATATGAAAATGACATGTTAATTAAGCCAATTTGTATGTAGTTTTCAGATTTCCGTATAATTGACTAAACAAGTCGGCAATTCTATGTCGAACGTAGCAAATGAGTAACTGTAATTCGTTTTAGAAATATTAAGATCTTGGTACTATAGCTGTTGCACTCTCTCTAAAATAGAACGATACCACCATGGCAACCTAGAATGATTACTTACCATGGGATAGCATTAAATTCATCATGCATGATAGGGTTTAATAGAATGAAGAAAACTTTTATTTATATGGTTTAAATTTTTATTCAATTTTCATAAAAATTGAAAGGACTCGGCAAAATTATGCAATGATTACATACATACGAGGTAAGTAGGTCACAAATCGATATGAGAGGTCAGAAAACAGTTGTAAACTGTTTCTAAATATGCTCTTAGGTAGCAACATTATCCAACAATAAGATGTTAATTTCGAATTTATGAGACAACAGTTGTACAGGAGGAACAGAAGTGTTCAAAAGTTGTTAGCGAAGAACGAAGTGGTTGTCCGGTTGGGATTGCTATAGAAGAAATAGTGAGGAATGTTGAGGAAATGGTTAGAAGTGACAGACGAACAACAATAGTTCAGCTGCTTCTTCAGTCATCAACATCTATGTCAGTCAGCTGCTCACTTAGAAATATTAATTTGCAGAAAATTTTCGGCAGTCTTTCTGTGCAAACTTGCAGAAAGTTCAACATGACAAGACTACAATTTTATAACTAAACTGCTGCAAGATAACGCAAACTCCGAAGTCGCCACACTTTGGACTTTAGCTAGCTTGCCATGCAAGTTAAAGTCTCTGTGTATGAAATTTATTACAAATTAACGACAATCAAGTAGAAAATATAGCTCTGACATGACGAAAGAACTGCAAATTCTTTGCAAGCTAATAAATAATTTACCGTAATTTCGGGTGTATAAGCCGCGGATCAAACAATTCTTTTTGGACCCAGAAATCTTATTTAGTGATTGAAGACAAATATTTACGGCGATCTAACTAGTTACACTTATTTCTTTAAAAATTCTGGGTCGAAAAAGAGTTGTTTGACCCGCGGCTTATACACCCGAAATTACGGTAGTTTTGTTTTAAAGAACCGCAAACTTATTGGAATGTAGTAGCTTTGAGATGCAACGCAATCTGTTTAAACCTGACACGCCATAAGTGGAACCCTTTAAGGTCTACTGATGCATACACACCGTCAGAAAGTGCGTACATCTTTCTCATTACCACGAACCTCTTCGCAACGGGAGCCTTTTACGAAATTTTTAATGTTTTTTCAGCAGTTTATAAAGACAGAAATTTGTATCTTATGCTATCGGAAAAATGCTTCGATTAAATAAGACAAACTTTACAGTAAAATTTTACTGATGGGAATAAAGAAGGATTTTTAAGCCTTTATTGCAACACATATACGCGCTGCTCGTCCCCGAGGGATTAACAAATACAGGTGACATTTCAAGGTTCGCACACTCCTTGGAATTTCCAAAGACTCTGACACCACTATTAAAAAAAAGATAAGTTACATTTAATTTTTAACCCTTTGCGGCGCAGGGCAAATGCATTGCTTAAGTGTTGAAATTAATGACCGACACCGGAATTTGAAAACGACTTTATTTGTTAATAAGAAAACGCTATATTTCACGTATTCAATAAACCGTAATTTTTTCAAACAAAATTCCGATGCCAATGTGGCGTTTGGGAATTAAAATTACCGTAATTTCGGGTGTATAAGCCGCGGGTCAAACAACTCTTTTTCGACCCAGAATTTTTAAAGAAATAAGTGTAACTAGTTAGATCGCCGTAAATATTTGTCTTCAATCACTAAATAAGATTTCTGGGTCCAAAAAGAATTGTTTGATCCGCGGCTTATACACCCGAAATTACGGTAAGTGGTATATCTATGAAACCACCGCGCCGCAAGGGGTTAAACCACAACATTCGTAATCCCCACCTTCATTCACAATTTTTACGATATTTTTCTGCAGTGAAATACTTCGAAAATATTCTTAAAATTTAGTGGTAGAACTGTGCTAACCCTGCATTTGTACTTCTTATTTAAAGTCTTATTTTTCTTTATTTGATAAGTAAAGCGTTTAAAAAAAAGGTGCAAACTGAATAAACGCTAAAAAATGTGCCGCAGCTCAAATTTTGCAGGCTGGTTATTCTGAGAACAAACACATTGTACTCATTACTCTCAAATGTCTGTAAACAAACTTTTACAACATCGAAGACATTTTTTTCTCTTTTGGAGACAATATTTATAACCTATATAAAATGAATGCTTGAGTAAAATAGGATAGCGAAATCTTTATTTATCAATATCATGTTATTCTTTTAAACTACGTTACCATATCTTTGAACATTTACGCTTTGCTTTGCCACTAAAATTATACAGTAAAGTTTATATTTAATCGCCTAAATCTTATTATTAAGCAGGGTGAAAATCTCTATTAAATTTTAGCGGTAGTAATAAAGCGTAAAATTTGGAAGCTATGTTTTATAATTTCAGAGACTTGACATCATGGGACGACGTTGTGAGAATTGGGAACAGCAGCAAGTTTCCTAATGTTTGTTCAGATTAAACTAAATTTCAGTTTTTTACATCAAAATTATAAAATCAATGAGGAAAAAAAAACAGAAAAAAAATCTCATTTAATACCCTGCTTATTTTTGCTTTTCCGTTTCTCCCCCCCCCCTCTCTATTGAAAGGTTTTTAAATGCAAAAAAAATGCTTAACCGGCTTTTGAAAACCTCTGCTTTATTTCTAATTACAGTGAAAAGGAATATTGAAGTTTTTAATAAAATAATTTTCCTTCCAAAAAAACTAAAATATTTTTTTAAAAGAAAAAATTTTCGACTGAAAAAAAAAAAAAAAAGTTTATTTGCAAAATTGTTTTTCTATTTCTTTTTGTAAGAATCTTTACATATACTTATTTTTATTTTATTAATATTCTTTAAATTAAAAACATATTTATTTCTGGTGTAAATTCCAATTTGTTACCGTTGATGTTTTAAAATAAAAGTATTGCAAAGAAGATACAATTTTATTCAAAGGAACTAATTAAAAATACTGTTAATCAATTCATATTTTTATTTAATTTCGTTTGTTTTATCTGCATTTGACTTTCTTTCTGAATAAAATCTTGAAATCGATTTTTGACCTACTTACTTCAAACCGATTTTTCTCAAAATTTGTACCCAAGTTCATTGTCAATAACAATTATTGTTGCCAGTGTTGCTACACCTAAAATTTTTTTTTATGTAGGTCCCACTGTATATATTATATTCCCACTAGTAAGTTTTAACAGTTATATTTTATTTACAAGATAGTGATTAATATTGCAATTACTTTTAGGAGTTACCTAGTTGTCATCAACTTTATGCGCAATCTCTTGATGTATTTAAACTGAATTAAACTTTAGTTTTCTATATCAAAATTATTAAATCAATAAAGAAAAAAAGCAGAAAAAAATCTCATTTAATATCGTTCTTATTTTTGCTTTCCGTTTATATTTTTCCTCTCTTTTGAGTGGATTTGAAATGAAAAAAAATAGCTTAACATTCTTTTGAAATCCTCTCTTTTATTTCTAATTACAGTAAAAAGAAATATTGAAGTTTTTAATGAAATACTTTTTCCTTCCCTAAAACTAAAATATTTTTTTTAACAAGAAAAGATGTTCGACTGAAAGAAAAGTTTCTTTTCAAAATTGCTTTTCTATTTCTTTTTGTAAGTGTCTTTACATATATTTATTTTCATTTGATTAATATTCTTTAATTAAAAAATGTATATGTATTTCTGACATAAATTCTAATTTGTTTCCGTTGATGTTTTAAAATAAACAAAGCATTGTATCAGCAGATACAGTTTTATTCAAAGAAACTAATTAAAAATATAATTAATCAATTACAAGCTTTTACTTAATTTCGTTTGTTCGTCTGACTTTCTTTCTGAGTTAAATGTTGAAATCGATTTCTGACCTACTTCTAATCGATTTCTGATCGATTTTTCTCAAAATTTTCATCCGAGTTCATTGTCTATAACAATTATTGTTGCCAAAGTTATACCACCTGGATAATTTTTTTATGTAGGCATTCTCACTATATATAGGGGAAGATGGGGATACTTGAGCCATTTTTTAAATTTAAATTTTTTAAATTTTTTTATAATTTTTTAGAACAAAATAAAATATTGAAAATGAAAATTTGATATTTTTTCTTCAATTGAAAACCACTTTCAATTAATTTTGAACTATTTTTCTATGTATAATAAATTTTTACTTTTTTTTTTACATCGTGGCTCAAGTATCCCCATGGAGGGGATACTTGAGCCAGATGTCACATTCGCACCAGTATTTTGCAAAGAAAAAAAAACGATTTACAATATACGCGAAAAAATGCATTAAAACTTTTTCAAATAAATTTGGTCGAATTTTCTGGTGTCGTTGTGACATTTCAGAATTAAAATTATGTGGTAGAACATTCTACCAGCAGAGCTCAAAGGGTTAGTCACCATACTTTCAAAATGGTACCAAGGTATATGATTTCTTTTTTACATGTTCAAAACTATAAATATATTACCGTGTTTCTAGTTTTAGAAAGAAAAATTGACCAACTGTAGAGATAATAGGGGTGGCTCAAGTATCCCCTATGCTCAAGTATCCCCACTCTCCCCTATATATATATATTATGTTCCTACTAGTGAGTTTTAACTGTTAGCTATGATTTACAAGGTACTGCTTAACAGTGCTTATAAAAGTGTAGTCACATTGAGGGTCTTCCGAGCTGTCATCAACTTTACTTCCAGTCTATTGATGAATGTCTTACAAATAATGAGCCATTGGGAGGGATAATATAGCTGTAGAAAAAAAAAAAAACCGCGTAACAAGAGTGAAATAAAAAAATTTAAAACATTTAAATAAAACATACCGTAAAAAAGGGTGGTATTGAATTTAATTTTCAAAAATAATTTAAGTATGATTATATGAAGAGAATAAAATAATAAAAGAGAAGTTAAAAAAGAACTAAGCGAAGTTAACTTTTCACAGTTTCGATTTCCAATCGAAATGAGTTTACCAATTTTTGGTAAACAAATTATTTATACAGTTGTAAGCAACGGGTTATACTTGACCACTGATATTTCTCTCTTAATATTACTCAAAAAATACATTTTGACACTAGTTTCTGAAACGTTTTCTACCTTACCAAAAAAAGGAGGAAGTCTTTCGATTACATAGTTTTTAATTTAAAACATATACTAATTCCATTCCTTTTCGAACAAAAATGAATTTAAAAAATGTGCAAGAAAAGAGATTCTTCAAATTTAAAACCCGCCTTAACACTAAATGAAAGTTTACTTCCACATAATTTGCCACAGCCAGTCTCGCCAATTTCCTGTAAAACCACAATTAAATTCTTAATAAACCGATACGAAACAGACACAGACTGATAAAGTCGTTAGACGCAAAAATAATTTATTTTCCAGCTTAACAACAGCCCGGTTCAATCAATTCTCAGAGCAACTGCCAAATGAGTGCTTACTTAAAAATCTCACACTTTAATTAGCTTTGGCAAAGTTGGGAAAACGACAGCGGGAATGGAGATAAATGACAGAATCTGTCGCTATAAATGGAAAATGGTAGGGCATTACTCAATGCCGTGAGAAAGTGGTTATTATAAACAGGGGTGCAAAAATCTAGGCGCCAGAGGATAGTCTCTCACCACTAAAATTTTAAAGTTTTTTCCGCTCAAAATTTAATAGCATTCTAGCAGGAATTTTACACGAAATACTAGACGAAGAAAAACGAAATACATTTTGTGGTGAGAAACTGCCTGCTGGCGCCTAGATTTTTGCACCCCTGATTATAAATGTCGATAAGATTTTAGGTATAACTCATGCACTAAACCAAATACATTAAAAGGAAATTCATTAGGGAAGGGCAATATTTTGACAGTATTACTAGAAGAGCATTTGAAATATATATATGCAAACCTAGAAAATAATTTTCGCCGACCAAACTCCGTGCTTTTGAAAACAAATAATTACATGTACATAAAATGTTACTATTTTTAAACACAGGTACAAGATTTTTGTACTTGTCGAAGCGACCAAAAATATCCCATTTTCAATATACAAAAACACAAATAATAGTTGATTAAGATTTTTTTTTCTGTTTTCGTTCTATATCATATGTTCTAAAGTACATTAAACAGAAAATTAAACGTTTATAGAAAAATAAACATTAAGTTTAGTTTTAAAATTTTATATCACTAATACATAAATGAAAATCATTATATTGCTATGTTCTTGATAAAACGGGAAATTATGCATATAGAAAACAATATATGACCAAAATAAATTCAAAACATACTTACTTCAAACACAAAATCAAGCTAATTTTTATAAAGAAATAGGATATTAGGAATTTTTTTTTACCAACTTAAATAACATTTCTTTACCTTTTTAGGGCAAAGCACATACATTCTTAAAATGCTCAAATGATTGATCGACACCATAATTTAAAAACAAGTTTATTTCAAAATTAATACAATTTTATCTTCACGTACTTGATATAATTAAAATTTTCATTTCAAAATTCTGGTGTTATTGTGGCATTTCACAATTCAAATTAAGTGAGATATATTTTATCCCACCGCCTTTTAAGGGGTTAAAATGAAAATTTTGTTAAAGTGACTTTCGATCGAACGAGATTATACTATATATGTCACAGCCAGTCTCGCAAATTTCCTTATTTTTTCAGCATTTTTTGAAACATTTTCTACCTTTACCAAAAAAAGGAAGAGGTCCATTGATTACATAGTTTTTAAATAAAAACATATACCGATTCCATTCGTTTTCGAACAAAAATGAATTTAAGAAATGTGCAAGAAAATAGATTCTTCGAATTTAAGACCCGCTTAGCACACAATCAAAGTTTACAACCATATAATTTGCCACAGTCAATCTCGCCTATTTCCTGCAAAACCACAATGAAATTCTTAATAAACCGATACGAAACAGGCACAGACTGATAAAGTCGTTTAGACGCAAAACTAATTTATTTTCCCGCTTAACAGCTCGGCTCAATCAATTCCCAGAGCAACTTCCAAATGAGTGCTTACTTAAAAATCTCACACTTAATTAGCTTTGGCATAGTTGGGAAAACGACAGTGGGAATGGAGATAAATGACAGAATCTGTCGCTATAAATGGAAAATGGTAGGGCATTACTCAATGCCGTGAGAAAGTGGTTATTATAAATGTCGATAAGATTTTAGATATAACTCGTGCACTAAACCAAATAAATTAAAAGGGAATTTATTAGGTAAGGGTAATATTTTGACACTGTTACTGGAAGAGCATTGGAAATATATGTGAAAACCGGGAGAATAATTTTCACTTACTCACTTCTGTGCTGTCGAAAACAAGTAATTACATACACGTAAAATGTTACTATTTTAACCCTTTCATTCCCAGTGAGTCCAAATGGCATCATAACATTTCTTATCTTTTTTCTATATTTAATTCTGATATTCCAAATTCATACCAGAAAATTAAAATAGAAATACTTATTTTATTTAATAACAGACATTCCGTATTTAAATAAAGTGAAATTTATCAGGGAAGTTTTCTGGTGTGAAGTCAGATTATCTGAATTATGGAATTTCTTAAACGTATTCTACCATGGGAATGAACGGGTTAAAAACAGGTACAAGACCTTTGTACTTGTTGCACATTTGTGTTTTCAATGTACGAAAACACAAATAATAGGTAATTAAGATTTCTTTTTTTTTCTGTTATTGTTCTGCAGTATATGATCTTAAATACACTACAGAAAAAATAAGTGTCTATACAAAAATAAAATTTCAGTTTAGTTTTAAAAATTCGTATCACTAATATGTAAATGAAAAAAGTTATGTGCTGTGTTCTTGATACAACGGGACATTATGCGCATAGAAAACAATTTTTGACCAAAATAAATTCAAAACATACTTATTTGCAACATAAAATCAAAATACATATATTTTTTAAAGAAATAGGTTAATAGTAACTTTTTTAATAGTCGAAATAATATTCCTTAAAATAAAAAATTCATTAAATTGACATTCAATCAAACGAGATTATACTTTATATGTCACGGCCAGTCTCGCCTATTTCCTGTAAAACCACAATTAAAGTCTTAATAAACTGATACGAAAACAGACAGCAGATTGATTAAGTCGTTTAGACGCAAAACTAATTTATTTTCCCGCTTAACAATAGCTCGGTTCAAACGATTCCCAGAGCTACTTGCCAAATGAGTACTCATTTAAAAATCTCACACTTAATTAGCTTTGGCAAAATTGGGAAAACGACAGCGGGAATGGAGATAAATGACAGAATCTTTGGCTATAAATGGAAAATGGTAGGACATTACTCATTGCCGCGAGAAAGTGATTATTATAAATGTCGATAAAATTTCAGATATTACTCATGCTCTAACCCAAATTAAAAGGAAATCCATCAGGTTAGGGCAATATTTTGAGAATTTTACTATAAGAGCATTTTAATATACATGCAAACTCAGGGAATAATTTTCATCGACCTAAGATTGTGCTGTTGAAAACAAATAATTACATATGCATAAAATGTTACCATTTTTAAAAACAATTACAGGACATTAGCTACTTGTCGAAACGACCAAAAATATTTCATTTTCAATGTCCGAAAACACAAATAATAGGTAATAAGATTTTTTTTCTGTTATTGTTCTATAGTATATGTTCTTAAGAACAACTACATAGAAAATTAAATGTTTATGCAAAAATAAAATTTAATTTTAATTTTAAATTTAAAAATTCATATCACTAATACGTAAATTAAAATCGTTATGTGCTGTGTTCTTGATACGACGGGAAATTATGCTATAGAAAACTATTTTTGATCAAAACAGATTCAAAACATACGTATCTCTAAAATAAAATCATAACTTTAAAAAAAAAAAAAAAAAAAAAAAAAGGATAATAGGAAATTTTTTAATAGTCGAAACAAAATTTCTTAAAATGAAAAATTCATTAACCGTTTAATGTGCGTTGGTTTCATCACGAAACCACAAAATTTTAATTCCGATATGGAACAACGACACCGGAATTTTAATTTAAAAAAATTCATTTTATTATACATGTGAAAAGTCACTTTTTTTTTATTTATTTACAAATATATCTGTTAGCAATTACCGGTGACGATGATTTATTTCAGCTTCTTAGCAATAAAAATTTTTCTGTTAAAGGGTTAAAGCGACTTTCGATCAAACGAGATTATACTGTATACGTCTGTACTCTATATTGTATACAGTCTCGCCTATTTCCTGTAAAACCACAATTAAATTCCTAATAAACCGAAACGAAACAGACACAGGCTGATGAAGTCGTTTGATGCTAAACTAATTTATTTTCCCGCTTAACATTAGTCCCGGTTCAATCAATTTCCAAAGCAACTGCCAAATGAGTGCTTACTTAAAAATCTCACACTTAATTAGCTTTAGCAAAGTTTGGAAAACGACATCGGGAATGGAGATCAATGACAGAATCTGTCGCTATAAATGGAAAATGGTGGGGCATTACTCAATGGCGTGAGAAAATGGTTATTATAAATGTCGATAAGATTTTAGATGTAACTCATGCTCTAAACCAAATAAATTAAAAGGAAATTCATTAGGTTAGGGCAATATTTTGATAGTGGGCTATTTCCATGAGTACTTGTAGTGAAAGTCACAGGCTACGGTTTTTGGCTACCAGTATTTTAGTACGAAAAAATGTGATTTATTTTATCGGCACAGTCTCATTACTAATTGAATAAGGGGAAGCAGACTTTTCGAAAGTAACGGTGGCAAACAAGCATAGCAATTATAACGTAATGTGACTTACACTACAAAACCCATGGAACTAGCCAGTGTTACTGGATGAGCATTGGAAATAAATATGCAAGCCGAGAGAATAATTTTCGACGACCGAAATCTGTGAGGTTGAAAACATATAATTAGATATACCGTATATCCCGGCGTATAGCACGCTCTGGCGTATAACAAGCATCACTAATTTGAGAGTCCATAATTTTATTTCAAGCATATACTGGCGTATAACACGCATCAATTTTTTCCTACGGAAATAAACTAAATATAAAAACTTTTCCCCCACTTCAGATAAATGCATATTTTCTTTTCGACTCGAAAAATCAGTCCTTTAGACCCCATAGAACACCCGGAATTTAAAAAAAAAATGAATAAAAGAATCCAATACAGATTTGTCAGTAATTCCAAGTAGATTGACTTCGTTAATTGAACCACTAGATGTTTCAATAAACAACCTTTCAAAGAAAGTTTAAGGCACCAATGGAACACATGCATGCTAGAAGGAGAAAAATCCTTTACAAATAGAGGAAATATGCGGCATGCGACTTTATCGCAAATATGTGAATGGATTATAACGTCATGAGATGAAATCAAACAGGAAATAATTGTCAAACCATTTAAAAAATGTGGAATTTCCAGTGCACTTGACGGTACCAAGGATGACAATTTATGGCTAGATGAAAACGACACTGGCGGTAAAATATATGAAAGTGAGAGTGGGGAAGAAGATGGCATTCCCGAAAGTATAAATGAGGACGAGTGCAATGAATTTTTAATGTGATTTGATAAGTAAGATTAAGTTTTTTAGAAAATATATACTGTCAGTTTCTTTGTTTATGTAAATATATAAGTGCATTTATATAATTCTAAAAATTTGGAATGTTTTATTCTTAATATTTTACTTGAACCATTTAATATTCGGCGTATAACAAACACACGGAAAAATGAAGGGATTTTTCAGAGTTAAAAGTGCGTGTTATACGCCGGGATATACGGTATATAAAATGTTACTATTTTTAAAAAGAGATATAAGGTCTTAGTGCTTGCCGAAATGATCAAAAGCATCCCGTTTTCAATGTACGAAACCACAAATAACAGATAATTAAGTTTTTTTTTTTTACTGTTTTCGTTCTACAGTATAAGTTTTTAAGCAAACTACATCGAAAATATATGTTTATGCAAAAATAAAATTTAATTCTAGTTTAATTATATTTTTATTTAAGTTTAGTTAATTAGTAAGTTTAATTTATAGTTTAATGTAATTCTAGTCTTTTAATTATACGAATAGAAATTTTTTTTTTACCAAAATAAATTCAAAACATACTTTACTCTAACATAAAGTGAAAAAAGTTTTATGAAAAAAAATGAAATAATAGATTTTTTTCACAATTTAAATAACATTTCTTAAAATGAAAAATTCGTTATAGAGTAACATTCAGTCATATGAGATTATACTGTATATGTCACAGCTAGTCTCGCAAATTTCCTGTAAAACCACAATCAAATTCCTAATAAACCGATACAAAACAGACACTGACTGATAAAATCGTTTAGACGCAAAACTAATTTATTTTTCCACTTAACAATAGCTCGGCTCAATCAATTCTCAGTGCAACTGCCAAATGAGTGCTTACTTAAAAATCTCACACTTAATTAACTTTGGCAAAGTTAGGAAACGACAGCGGAAATGGAGATAAATGACAGAATCTGTCGCTATAAATGGAAAATGGTAGGACATTACTCAATGCCGTGAGAAAGTGGTTATTATGAATGTCGATAAGATTTTAGATTAACTCTTGCTCTAAACCAAATAAATTAAAAAGAAATTCATTAGGTTAGGGCAATATTATGACAGTGTTGCTAAAATAGTACGGGAACCTGGAAACCAAGGGAATAATTTTCGTTGACTTATCGAAAATAAGTAATTAAAATATATATAGTGTATTATTTTTAAAATGTCAATGTTGAGTTTGCCGAAATGATCAAAAGCATCCTCATTTTGTAACCCATTGAAGGGCTGTGAAATAAAATATATTCCACCCAATTTTTATTGCGAAATGTCACATTGGCATCAAAATTTTAAAGTAAAAAATTTGATTTTATGAAGTATATGAAGAAAGCTTTTATCCATTTTGAAATAAATTTGTTTTTAAATTCTAGTGTCAATCAATCATTTTGGCATTCTAAGAGTGGAAGTACACTGCTCAAAACAATTAAAGGATATTGCAGTTTTAAGGTGGATTTTGTATCTGGGAAAATTTTTAGTTGATTGATACATGGTCGACAGACATAGTAGGTTATATGCAGAGTTGGGCAGTATCGAAAATACATGTATATGAAATACATTTTCAAAATACATTTGTATTTTGTATTTTGTATTTTAACCCGACGAAACGAAAGTATTTGAGTAATGTATTTTGTAATGCTTTTTCCAAGTATTTTGTATTTTCAAAATACTTTTTTTATCAAAATACATTTATATATTTCAAGCTTTGCGGTTTTGTAAACCGCAAATCAGAGATTTGCAACAAGGAAATATCGTCTGTTTTGTTAAGTCTTCGAATTCTTTTCTGGGCATTTATAAACAAATTTTTCAACTAGTGATACGATAAAGATTGTTAATGAACAGGATGTATAGCTTTCCCAGAAGCATTTATGCTGAATGGTTACAAAAATAGTGTCATAATCTTACTGCTGCTGTGAGAATTACAAGAAAAAAAAGAGTTCAATGATAGACAGGAAGTATTGTTGTGAGTTTTACTTCTTATTGCTTTTTTATCAGGTACGTTAGAAATGTAATGCAATTATTTATTATTAAGGCTCGGGAAAAGTTGAATAATACAGACGCGCCCAATGAAAATATATCAATATACCAGGAGAATAATTTAATTGTGGTAATACATGGCGTGCAATATTAGACAAGAAATATTTCAAAATAATGTCTTCTCATGATAACGGAAAAGTTAAGGGAAAATACTATTGCATAAAACAAGAAGTTCAGTTACATGTACAACACTTTTCAATTTAGAATAAACTTCAAACTCTTTAAAGTTAAGATTTTAGTTTTGAACTGTGAAATATTGATTTTAGCAATATTTTTTCTAGTCTCTCAGTATTTATTGAATCCAGATTTTTTGTATGGTTTTATAATGATATATATTTATATATTTGCCTGACCAAAACAGGATTTTCAAGTGTCTTTTTCAAGTTTCGGCAAAAAAAAAAAAAAAAAAAAAAAAAAAGAAAAAGAAAAAGAAAAAGAAAAAAAGAAAAAAAAAGGAAAGAAAAGAAAAGAAAGAAAAAAAAGAAAAGAACAAAGAACAAAGAAAAAAAATTAAAAGAAAAAGTTTTCAGATGGAAATTTTAAGCAGAATCTATGCGTGTATACAAATGTATTATTAATTTAGTTTAATTAGCTTAATAAATCCATACACCTTATAAATATACTTATGATTATGTTAAACCAAGAACATGCATGAGTTTTTTTTAAACAAAATAAAAGAAAATTATTATTGTTATTTTTATTTGCTTTTGTTTTGTTTTTTATTTTATGACTAATTATCGAATGCATTTATTCGTTATTAATTCATATAGTTATTTATATGATGAAAGTACAAAAATTGATATCATTGTTCATTGTACAGAGAGAGAGAATTGTGTTTATCATTTGACTTTTAAATTAATCAAAAAAATATATCAAGAAAATTATCATTGAATAAAATAGTGTACTCATTCTTTTGAAAAGAGTATTTCAAATGTAACCAATTGAGAGAATTCATAAGAGACCTTACATTTTAAAATAAACCGTCCGGTGTTTCTTGAGCCTGCTATAATAACATCAAATAAACAATAAATTTGTATGATTTTATACATTTAACATGATTTTGTCGGAATTTATATTTGTGTGAATAAAAAATTTTCTAAAAAAATACTTATTTTAACTAGTAGATGTACTCGAAAAGACATTTTCTAGATTTTTATGTAGGGTCGTTTCATTGTTTCAAAAAAAATTTTGTAATTCGAACTCTGAACCGAGTGTGTTGGTCAGTTTTATCCGGCATCTTGTTTCGAAGTGGCGGCCATTTAATTATTTTAATTTAAAATTTAAAATTAGGTATACAAACATTAGAAGTTAAAAAAGATTTTTCTTTTATGAGCTTGATACAAAGATTTCAGAGTATTTTTTTTTTTTTTTTTTTTTTTTTTTGTCTATATCTTAAAAAATGGCTGAGTTATAGTACTTTGAATTTCTAGAGTGGCTGACATTTTGAAACCGTCTGATTTTTGTCACGTGGTAACACGCGTATTTATAAGACGATTTGGATGTAATTTGGTGTGCACATAGTATATACTGATGCATGAACCGAGTTCGTTGGCCAGTTTCATCCGCCATCTTTTTTCGAAATGGGGGCCATTTAAATTCTTTTTAAAAATTTTAAATTTTATGCACAAAAATTAGAAGTTAAAAAAGATTTTTCTTTTATGTGTTTTATCTTAATAAAAAGATTCCACAGCATTTTTTGTTGCATCTGTATCTTAAAAAATCGTTGAGTTATAACACTTCGAATTTCTAGTATGGTTGACATTTTGAAATATTCCGAAATTTTCTCACGTGATAACATTTGTATTAATGAATCGATTTGGATATAATTTGGTGTGTATATAGTACATATAAATGTTTGGATCGACTTTGTTGGCCAACATCGTCCCGCATCATGTTTCAAAAAGGTAGCCATTTATTTTTTTTAAATATTTAAAATTTAAAATTAAGCACAATAAAATTAGAAATTGAAAAATATTTTTCTTCAATGTGTTTGACCTTGATGCAAAGATTCCAGAGAATTTTTTGTTTCATCTATATTTTTTAAAATGTGTGAGTTATAGCAATTTGAATTTCTAAAGTGGGTGACATTTTGAAAAATCAATTTGCCTGTGACAACACTCGGATCAATCGATTTCGATGTGAGTGAGCATGTGTTAAGGACTTACTAAGATCTCAATCAAGTTTATTGGTTAATTTCAGTGGCGTAGCTAAGGGGGGGGGGCGTCCGCCCCGGGCGCCGAGGCCTAGGGGCGCCAAATTGAGAGAAATTGTTATATATCTACATTGGGGTGGGGGCGCAAAATGTCTTGCTGGCTCCGGGCTCCAAAAAACATAGCTACGCTACTGGTTAATTTCACCCATCATGTTATTTTAAGATGGGAGGCACCTCATTATGTCGCCGAGTTTGGTCAATGAATATAAATCGCTTTAAATAAAACCCGATTGTATAAAGTTGATTAATTTCTCGAAATTCCCATTTATATTCAGTATTGATAGAAATAAGCATTGAATCGTCTATTATCGTGTTCCACTAATTTGAGCTTTGCATGGTTGAATAATATAACTTGAATTTTTTTAAAGAAAAGTAAATAATATGAAAGCTGTCTCTACCTCCCGGTACTGGCCGGAAGGACTTTTTTTTTTTTAACTTGTATTCGTGAGAACGTTACGGAATTTTTCTAGGTGATGCAAATCTAGTCTGATGAGATGCTTCAAAAGTACTATGCTGAGATACATACGTTTAGTTACTTTTAGCATAGAAAAACTGTCGTCTCTAGAAGGCGCAAATTTTTTGAAAGTATTAAAATTCGTGACTTTAGAAAAACAATGGCACTGTCATAAAAAAAAAAAAGTTTTTAGCGATAAATACACAGATTTTGTTAATGAATACCCCTCCCCCTCCCCCCCCCAAAAAAAAAGTTTTTAGCTATAAATACGCAGATTTTATTAATCAATTCTTTCCTTCTCCCCCCCCCCCCCAAAAAAAAAAAAAAAAAAAGTGTGCGTTGCCGAAAGAGAATAAAAGTCAAAAGTGAAAACGTTCCTTTTTGAAAATTTTCCGATATGAAATTAGTACTCGTATAGACTGATTTATTTCTTTTTTATTCATTTATTAACAGTTATTTAAATTTTTAACACTTTCAAACAAAGTTTAGCTTTACCTTAAGTTTGTTAATGAATTCGATTTGTTTGTCAGTCCGCGTTCTAACTCGTGTAAATATAGTCCGATTTTCATGAAATTTATAGATGTTCCTGTGCATCACTATACGACATGTTCGTACATATTGGAAATGAAGTTTATAACTTTAACAGTTCATTTACAGGGACACACAAAATTGTGGTTACATTATGGTCTACGGAAAAAAATCTTTTGCGGTGTATTTTAATGATATACTATTTTAAACATATAAAAATGTAAATTTATATACATAAATTTATATATATCACTGAAGTGTACTACACGGCGATTATTGTTGAATAGGACGTGCACAGAATTTAGCATTCATTTTCAGGGACACATAAAAGAATTTGGCTACAGAAGAAACTCCACAATAATCGAACTTTTGAAGACTATGAACATTAATTGCTGGAAGTGCATTTTTAGTTATGGCACGCATTTTGAAATTGAATTATTTTTCTTTTATATGACTTGGGTTCTCTAAGAATTCTCTAGTACAATTCGTTTATTCACGGAAATTGCTGAATGGAAAATTTGAACTGCGTTATTCATTTCACTGAAATAACTTTTAGCGTAAAGTCTATAGATCGTATACAGAACAGCACACAAAAAAATGAATATTTTTTCATCTGATGATACTATTGGCAGAAATTGTGTTTTCAAATATATTACACCTTTACTTCTTTATTTCAGCATCATTGTTCTCTTTAATAAATTGTAAACTTTTGCTACAGTATTCTGAATGTCTTAGGAAGTATTTCATAATCTATGCTTGACGCGTGACTTTTTGTTCTTATTTTCCTTATTTTGAATTTCAAAAGCTTAATCAGTTTTGAAAAAAACACTTTGTATTTTTATAGTGAAACACTCAGCAAATTTGAAAATTTGAAAATGTATTTTGTATTTTGAATGTATTTTGAAAATACATGTATTTTGTATTTTGAAATTTTTCTTTTGAAAAGTATTTTGTATTTTGTATTTTAAGTTCTAAAAACCAATGTATTTTGTATTTTGTATCGAAAATGATATTTCGATGTATTTTGCCCAACTCTGGTTATATGAGAATAAATTACACATGTTTGGCAGAAAAAAATGCATTTTATTGCGCATTTGTGTACAAAAGGAAAAAAACACAATCTGTGCATATGAGAAAAAAAGAATAAGAAAAAGTGTTTTCTTCAAAGAAAATCATTTTCAGTAGGGGTATGGTTTCCACGGGCGGCGAGCAACGTTGAACACCTTTGAGGCATGGACTCAATGAGGCTATTAATGACGAGTTGGGGTATTCTGCCCCACTCTTCCAGAAGAACTCTTTCCAGTTCTTGGAGAGTTTGTGGGGGTTGTTGGCGGCCAGAAACTCGTCTTCCTAGAGCGTATCAAACGTGCTCGATTGGATTCATGTCTGGAGAACACGCTGGCCATTCCATTCGAACGATTCCTTCCTCGAAAAGGAAATCCTCCACCAGGTTTCCACGATGTGGCCTGCAGTTATCGTCTATTAAAATGAAGTTATCTCCGATTGTTGCAGCATAAGGGACTACAATAGGTCTGAGGATCTCATCCCTATATCGGCGACCAGTCAGAGCTCCATCTGGAATGATGTAGAGGTCAGTGCGCCCGTCAATGGAGATGCCACCATACACCAACACTCCTCCACCGCCAAATCTGACACTTTCGTGCACGAACGCAGGATTATTCCTACTGCCACGGTCCCTCCAGATGAAAATACGTCTATTATCCGGATGCACAGAAAAACGGGACTCGTCAGAAAACAGAATATTGCTCCATTCATTTCTCCTCCAGTGTACATGTTCGGTTGCCCACTCCCTGCGGTTGCGACGATGCCTTGATGTTAATCTAACACATACCATCGGTCGGCGAGTATACAGACCTACAGCATGGAGCCGGTTTCGGACAGTCTGAGCTGAAATCGTAGTGCCTGTAGCCGAGCGAAGGTGTTGTTGGAGAAGAGTAGTGTTCATGTTTCTATGTCTCCGATCTGTTAACGCTAAATACCGATCTTCATTGGGCGTTGTTGCCCGTCTACGACCTTGCCCTGGTCTTCGGCCTGCACATCCACTCTCCAAAAAACGGTTCCAGATCCTGGAAATGACACTTTGTGACACTCCAATGTCTTGCGCTACTTCGGCTTGAGTTTGGTCCCCTTCTAACCTGCCACAATTCTCCAAGCTTCTGAATCTGTCAAATGACTTCGCTGAGACATCGTACTCATCGAAACAAAGCAATCACTGAATGCCGATCATCCTTCTCTTCATTCTCTTTTATCCAGTTGAAAATCAAATTTCATTCGCTGCCGCTGAAGCGACGTTTTTGACGTCGAACTCAAAATTTGCATACTCCATAGTTTGAAAACCAGAAAAATTTGCATTTGTTATTCTCTTCTTCTATTTTTCGGCAAAAAAAAATTTCGTTTATATCTTTATTTTATATAAAACTTCAAATATCCTTTAATTGTTTTGAGCAGTGTACTTTGTCCCTCAACGTGTTAAACCTTATAATATTAAGGGGGCTCAGGGGTTGAAAACTTTTCAAAAAATCGATTTTTTTAATGATCTAATTTGATTATTCATTTAATTCTTAACTCAATGCAAGAAACCGCATAAAAATATTTGCATTTTTAACGGAGTTATAAGCATTTATGTATCAACACTTTCATAGCCGCATCCATATAATTTCAAGTCGCGTTTTCTCAAAACTTGATTTTTGATGACTAATACCAAGATTAAAAAATATATATTTGATGGAATGGCTTAATTTTTTTTTTTTTTTTTTTTTTTTGCATCTATATAACATCATTATCTAGGTTATGAATTAATATAGTTTAAATAGTTTAATATTTTGAGTATTTTTAATGAAAAAAAAGTTGTATTTTTTAGGGGGTTTTTTAATTTTTAAATTTAAGAGTTTTTTTAATAATGGTTTTTTTTTTTTTTTTGAGGGATTTTTATATCCTTAATTCATTCTCTAGAGTAAAGTTTCGTGATCATTTTAAAGCAAAAATTAGGTTCTTAAGTCAATTCAACGTTAAGATATTTTGGTGTTAGTGATATAGCATATATTTTTTTTTTCGAAAATTGTGTTACACGAATTTTGCTATATTTTTTATTATATTACATTGAAATACTTCATTTTGTAATTTTATAAGACTACAAACATACCTTTAAAATATCAGAAAGTTTAAATTAATTACATTGAATACTTCTGTTTTTATATGGGCTCGAAGCGAGAGCTCTGTTTACATGTTTTTCCGCATTGATCAACCCCTGAGCCCCCTTAAATTAATAACGTTTTCCCTTTCTGCTTCATCCTTTCCAGCACATTGTTTCCAGAAGGGATACCTAGTTTTAAATCCAAACTTGCATCGGCATCAATAATATTTTACTAAAATTTTGATTTTACCTTGAAATCTTAAATTAAGGAGTTCATAGTATTTAACAAAAATCATTTGCAAATTCCGGTGGCAGTCGATAATTACTCATTTTACCATAAAATTTGTCCGTGCGAGAAAGGGCCAAAGTATGTGTTACAGAAAAATAAATTTTGTCGGAGAGAATGGAGCACATGTGAACAGTTCACATACATACAGCTTTTTTCGCATAGTTGGATTAATTTATATTTGCCAAAACAACACAACATAGTAAACGAAACATTTTCTTACATATGATAAATTTTATAAAACAAGCTTTATGGTGCTACTTACATTTTTAAGTTTTATAAAGTCAAAGAACTTTTCACATTTTCTCCACCGGTAGCTCAGTTCTGAACACACGTGGGGCATATATGAACATAGAGAAAAAGCATTGTTTTGAGATTTTTCTTTATTAAATTATCCATTTGTTATCATAATTACTAGTTATATTATATGTTAAATAACGCAATAAAGATGTGTATACATATGAGGGGCTAACAACTATAACAGACCAAGTCCATTTCGAAATAAACAGGTCGGATTCTGCAATCCTAAAATTTTTGTCTATCTCATGCATGTGAATACTTCAAAAGTCGCCACCACAGTATCAGAACTAAATGAAAACCACGCCCATCGTGAGTATTCTAAATGCGTGAAATTCCGTTCATTAGTTCTTGAAATAGAACTATAAAAGTGCCACTATTTAGCTGATTTATAGCAAAACATAAAAATCAATAATATTTATCAAGCTATATCTGAATCTGAAGTTTGATGAGAAAATTTTTGCATTAGTTTTTGTGAAAGAGCTATTGCAGGAATTGAGAAAATTCAGCATAGCAGTGCCAACTGCTGGGCGATTGACTCCAAAACATAAACGGAATTAATTCAAATCACGGATTTACTGCATCTGAAGCTTGAGGAAAATCCGTGCATTAATTCTTGAGATAGAACTTTTGCGAAATCGTGAAAAATGCAGCGTAGCAGTGTCACCTGTGGCAATCTACTGAACCTACACTTAAAGTCTGTAACCATGAATGTATAATCATCATGTATAACTCTTTTAAAAAATCAGGACCTAAGTTTTTATTTTTTACTGCTTTATTATTTAATTAATCCCCAGTATTCTGTAAAGTGTTGTGACGTCGTTGCAATCGCTCCAGAATGTTTTCTTTTTTTTTAAGTGATGAGTATTTTTTATTCTAACTAAAAGTATTAAAAAAATCGATCTTGTATTTTTTCCGAACTGTATAAAATAAAGCCAAACATTCGATGCAAAAAGCGAAACGATGCGCCCGGCCCAAATGTAAACAAAGATAGTCTGCTCTCCTGACCCATATCCAGACTGTAACGATCTATTTCCTCGTTCTCATTACAAATTCATAGTCAAGGGCGTGCCTTCATGCATTCTGGATAAAGTCAATGAGAAGTGACCACACTTTATTGCCTAAAACATCAAATTATGTAGTCTCTATTTTTGTATAGAAGTAAGAATAAAGCTTGCCTTTCAGTTGTCCATTAAGTTTGAATAAGTGCATCTAAGTAATGAATTCGATACATTGCAGAAAAAAGACAAGTGTTTCTTAGTCTACAAAAATTTATCCAAATAATAATAGAAGGAACTTTCTAAAAAGGTACATTTATTAATGAAAGTGTTAGTTTCCTTTAAATTAAGAGGTCTTTTTAACCAGTGTAAATACTATACAGGGATATTCCAAATTCAAGATACAAGCTTTAAAGGTTTGTATAGAACACTGTTGCATTTATTGGAAGTGTATAGGCGGAAACGAGGCGTTGAGGTACAAACATCAGGGATCCAACATGAAGCTTTAACTTCATTTCAAAATTGCCATTCAGACCAGATAATATTTATACTACATTATGTTATTCTAAAATGGCATTTTTAAAGAATATACAAAGAAATTTATATTTTAATATTTCAGGTAGAAAATTGAAAATTTTGTATTAAAAAAATTGTTTTTATTTCTCTTTATGTATTTCATGTATTTGGTAGATTTGCCAGTTTTGCGTTTCTTTTTAAAGATACAAAATTTCAATTTCATACCGGAAATTTTCAAAGAAGAAATTTCTTTTAATATATTATAAAATTTCTGTAATTATAAAATGTCTGTCTTAAATAAAGAAATGAACTATATTGGAATTTTATGATATGAATTAGAAATTTTGAATTTATAAAAGTACTAAATTGCTCCTCCCCTGGTGTTTGTACCTCAAAGTGAACCACCAATTTAGAACCACCCAGCATAACCCCTTTATAAAATCAGGACCTAAGTTTTTATTTATTGCTGTACTATTCTTTAAATGAATCAACAGTATTTTCTAAAGTGGTCTAAATGTTGATGCACTCAATCCAGATTATTATTTTTTTCAGTAATGAGTATTATTTATTCTAACAAAAAGTATAAAAAATACGATCTACTCGTATTCGTTCAGATTTTTATGAAATAAAATCAAACATTCGATGCAAAAAGCGAAACGAAGCGCCCGGCCCAAATGTAAACAAAGATAGTCTGCTCTCCTGACCCATATCCAGACCGTAACGATCTCTTTCCTCGTTCTCATTACAAATTCATAGTCAAGGGGCGTGCCTTCATGCATTCTGGATGAAGTCGATGAGAGGTGGTCACACTTTATTGCCTAAAACATCATATTATGTAGCCTCTCTTTTTTATAGGCGTAGGAATGAAGCTCGCCTTTCAGTTGTCTACATCGAGTTTGGATAAATGTATACAAGTAATAAATTCGAAACACTGCCGACAAAAAATAAATGTTTCTTAATCTACAAAATGTATCCAAATAATGATAAAGAAAACTGGATAAAAAGGTGCATTTAACTACTTAATTTCAATATTTATCAACAGGGCTGCAAAAATCTAGGCGCCAGAGGGAGTCTCTCACCACTAAAATTTTAAAGTTTTTTTCGCTCAAAATTTAATAGCATTCTAGCAGGAATTTTACACGACATATTAGATTAAGAAAAACGAAATAAATTTTGTGGTGAGAAACTGACTGCTGGCGCCTAGATTTTTGCACCCCTCTTTATCAATATTTTTGAAAAAAAAAACTTTCAAATAATGTCCTTTACAGAATTTTTAATCATCTATCCCCAGTTTTTTAAATCAGAAATTTTTGACTGATCGGATTAGAGATATTTTGCATTAAATAATATAGAATTTACAATAACATTTTACTGGTGAGAATAATAAATTATGATTGAAGTATGAATACGTATATGTGGTGCGGACAAATTATGATTGACAAAAACCAGTTACCCGTACGACATACGGGCACAACAGAGAAGCGGTTAACATGCTGAAATATCAGAAATATAACCGTGTCACAAACATGTTATTGCATATTAATGCATGGAAATTCAAAATTAATATAGCGATTACAGACGGCTATAGCTATTTAATCGAAAACAATTTATCGATAAGAATGACACAAGATGTAAAAAGAAGTTCAAAATTTTGTTTACACAATTTATAAATGTTCTATGTGGCTTTTCTAGGTCACACAGACAACATCTAAACATCCTTTTTTGTTCAAACTTAAAATATCATCTGCACGTGTTGTTGGTAATTTCTAGCATACTGTGGGTTAGAATTGTCATTTCTAACGTCAGTGCAGCAAAGACTTTGTCAGTGGTATAGTCAAGCATTTTTAAATTCTAATAAAAACATATATTAGCGGATGTTTGAATCAAAAAGAATATTTTGATTTTTAATTAATTTTCAGAAATGAAAATACGCTTAAAATTATTGCATATTTAATACGAGATTTATCACTTGTTAACTAAGCATAGAAACCAACAGGGTGAAAGATGTCTAAGCCTGGCATCGATTCCTGAACGTTTGGAATAGCGCTACAAGTGCTCTATAATTTATCTTAAAAGACGATGCCCAGCTTGAAAACTTTCACACCCATGTATTGATAAAACTGCACAGCAGCACAAAATGCAATAGTCTTCAGGAGCACTCAACATGAAACATGATGATCATTTTGTAACATGAGGCACAAACAAACCTTAGCATCGGAAAACACACATACAATTTTAATTAATTTTGAGCTATGCAATCACGCCTGAAATTGTTGAATATTTAATACGAGATTTATCACTTGCTAACTAATTATGAATATAATAGATATATGGCCAGGGGTGCAAAAATCTAGGCGTCAGCAGGCAGTTTCTCACCACAAAATTTATTTCGTTTTTCTTCGTCTAATATTTCGTGTAAAATTCCTGCTAGAATGCTATTAAATTTTGAGCGAAAACAACTTTAAAGTTTTAATGGTGAGAGACTACCCTCTGGCGCCTAGATTTTTGCACCCTTGTATATGGCAATGATGAATTAACCTTTTCCGGTACATTGTGCCCAGTTCCGGATACCCAATTTTAATTCCAAACTCGCACACGGCACCAATAATATTTTAACAAAATTTTGCTTTTACAATAAAATCTTAAATTGAGAAATTCTTAATTCCTGAAAATGTTGTTTGTAAATTACGGTGACAGTCGGTAATTTCTCATTTTATCAACAGAATTTGCCCGTGCGAGAAATGGTAAATATCATATATAGTCAGTAGAAACAGATATTATAAATAAAATGCATTCTAAAATGACGTATTTTAGTAGTTCTTCTCATGCATAACCCCTACTCTCACGGGTAAGCGCAACGTCTCCCGCCAGCCAGATCGTCTTCTTGTGTACTACACCATAAAAAGGGAGGGAATATAAAAAATAAGCCTTGCTAAAATCAAACGACGAAAACTTTGCAAGCTCTTATACCAATAGGAGTAACTTATAAAGGATTAATCCTTAAATGCATAGGATAGAACGCGTCCCAAAAAATGCGCAATTCAAAGAATCAGAATTCATACCAGATAAATCTAAATAGTACATTTTTCTTTATTTAATTACGAATGGTCTGTCATTAAGTAAAGTGAAAATTACCCTTTTAAATTTCTGGTGAGAATACGGAATATGTGAATAAAATCCCCAATAAATCGGGAACACTTATGGTATCGAAAATGATACAATATGCGTTTAAGAGTTAAACGATCCTTAAATTCACTAACAATTAAGAGGTAAAAATCCAATAAAGTCTATTTTGCAAATGCATTATGTGTGGTGTCTTCACTCTTCCTTGGTTAGGTTACCGATATCATCGATATCTCAGTGGCGTAGCCAGCGATGGGGAAGGCGGTCAGATGCATTTCACATGACTAAAATTGTAAAGATTTTTCGCCTTATTAATAGCTAAAAATTCTTTGTTTAGATAAGGCAAAGAAAACATTATGAAATTAGTGGTTCCAAGTGCATCTGGACCCTGCCTTCTCCTTTAGCTACGCCACTGTGATAGCGATGAACGCCTGAAAAATCTGAAACTGTAATATTGACTAAAAATGTATTTATCAATTTCAAAACACAAGCCACACGTTTTGGTTTTTCAAAAGCTGACAAGTATGTATATTATAAATTAAATAATCAATTTTTATCTGTTCGTGATAGACGTTTAATAATTTGAGGTAGAGAATTGTTACCTATCGGAAATATTTTGAACTACGTCAAAGAAACATTGTAAGGAATTCTCGACATTACACATTAATTTTCCTGTAATGATAATTCCAAAATCACATACAATCTTCTATCACATTCACACTAACTTGTTGCTGAATTAGAATACTTTTTTAGAACACTCAGTTCATTTTTACCAATCTTATTTTGCCCGCACGAATACGGGCAGCCATATTGCAATCATGATTTATTATATTCACTTGTAAATATTTACTGCAAATTTTGAATTATTCAATTCGAACATTTTTCTGCTTCAATTAGGTAAATACTTCTATTTTGAAAAACCGATGATAATAGATTAAAAATTCTGTTAAGACATGGAAAAAAGCCATTTTTGAAAGCATTTTCTCAAAAATATTGATCAGTTAAATGCTTAACGAAACTCTAGATGCCGAATCTCTGAGACAGTGTGGCTTTCCTAAATGTAAACAAACATCATCTACTCTCTGACCCACATCCCGATCGGGACGATATTTTTTCACACAGCCTCGGTTTCATTGCAAATGCATAGTCAAGGGCGTGCCTTCATGCATTTTGGATGAAGTGAATGAGAGATTTCTACTCTTTATTACCTCATGCCCATCATATTATATTCTTTTACATAGCCAGATAAAATTTGTTGCTCATGAGAGGTAAATAAGTAATAAATGTAGTATGAATAATAGACATGATGTTTTTTATATTATATTAAATGTTTGATGGTTAATAAGTGCATAAATATAAGATGGAGATGTTATCCGAGTATATCTTAATAATTTGCGGCGCTGACAAATTTTGTTCGTAAAATGAGAAATTATCGACTAACACCGGAATTTACAAAAGACTTTTGCATCTATTAAAAACACCTGTATTCAAAATTTTTTTGAAGTATTGTTGGCGCCGATTGTAAGTATGGAATTAAAAATAGTTGTGTCAATTCTGCCGCATTCTGCCGAAAAGGGTTAAGTCCTTGTGAAAAAGTAAAAAGAGTAAATTGAATGTTAATTCCTAAGTTGCGTAGTTGCATATTTGTTGGTTTATTTTGAAAAATTTTGATACTGAATGTAAATTTCCTAATTGCTCTTTAGATGAATAAAATACAAAGTTGCCAAAAGGAGACAATTAAATTAATTGTAAAATTTTAATTAAAACAGGAATTAAATAGAAGACGAACTGAAATGTTCTTAAAATAGCCATAAAAGTGCTCGCAGGTAAAGAATTCCCGACATAACACATCAATTTTCTGCAACGATTTCTACAACACTAACTTGTTGCTGAATTAGAATGTCTTTTTAGAACTTTCAGTCCAGTATAACGAAACTCTATATGCAGAGATGCCACAGACGACTATTTTTATATTCCGTTTGTACCAGTATTTTTCTAGTATAAATTTTGAAGTAGATTTTTCATGCAATTGTTGTCAAAGCATGTATTAAGGATTTCTGTTTTAACCTTTACCGGTACGGGCAAAATCCGTTAATAAAATGAGAAATTATCGATTGGCATCGGAATTCACAAACGAATTTTTTAGATATTTTGAAACCCTTAATTTAAGCTTTCACTGTAAAAGCAAAATTTTACTAAAATGTTATTGATGCCGGTTGCAAGTTTGGAATTAAAATTAAGTATCCCGGATCGGGCACAGTTGCCGGAAAGGGTTAAGAAAGTGGTGCCAGTTAATATAAAAATAAAAAATAGTCGCCTGTAGCAGCACTGTATATGCAGAATCTCTGAAACAGTGCATCTTTCTCAAACGTAAACAAACATCATCTACTCTTTGACCCATATCCCGATCGTGACGATATTTTTTTTCACACTGCCTTGGTCTCATCGCAAATGCATAGTCAAGGGCGTGCCTTCATGCATTCTGGATGAAGTTAATGAGAGACTGCTATTCTTTATTACCTCATGCACATCATATTATATTCTCTTTCGTTTACATAAGCATAAAACTAAAGCTCCAAATTTTGTTGCTCATGGGAGGTAAATAAGTAATAAATGTTGTATAAATAATAGACACGATGTTTTTTTATATAATATTCAATGCTTTATGGGTAATACATGCATAAATATGAGATGGAGATGTTATCCGAATACATCTTAACCCATTTGTGCCCAGCATTTTTTGCGTAAGTTTTATTTGGTTGGCACCACTATTTTCAGAAGATTTAAGTTTAGTTCATTAATCACGAAAATGCATCATATAAATAAAATAATTATTGCTTTTCTTTTTCACAGGTGTCAAAAACAGTGCTGAATGCACCTTTTGAAGCGTCCCTTTTTAGGGACGGTAAAAAGACACCGGTAAAAAAAAACAGCAATCTTTATTTTATTTAATTGAAACATTTTCGTAATTAATGAACTAAACTTAATTCTTTTGAAAATAGTGGTGCCAACCGAATAAAATTTGCGTAAAAGGTGGTGGGCACGAATGGGTTAAATTGGAGTCTGTGAAAAAGGGAAAAAGAAATCAAGAATGGTTAAATCGCATATCAGTTTCTAAAATTGCGTAGTTGCATATCTGTAGGCTTATTTTTTAACCCCTTGGGGGGGGGGGGCAAGCCATAATGTATCTGTAGTATGGAATTCTCAAAAATCGAAAATTTTTATTTTAATATAGCAATAGACAATTTTTTTAACATCTTGTCACCATAGCTAAGAATATAAAATTTATTTTAAAGTTTCCGACGAGAATCTCGTTTAAACTGGATGGGATAAAGTATGTCCCACCGTGCCTCAAGAGGTGAAATTTTACATTGAATGTAAATTTTCAAATTACTGTTTGGATGAATAAAATATAAAGTTGTGAAAGGGAAACAATTAAATTGAATGTAAAATTTTGATTAAAATATGAATTAAATGGAATAAGTTTAACCCTTTCCGGCACGGGCAAAATCTGTAGTAAAATGAGAATTTATCGACTGACACCGAAATTCACAAACGGATTTTTTAAATATTTTGAATTCCTTAATTTGAAGTTCTATTATAAAACCGAAATTTTACTAAAATATTACTGGTGCGGTTTGCAAGTTTGGAATTAAAGTTAGGTATCCCAGACCGGGCACAGTGTGCCGGAAAGTTTTGAAACATACTTAAAATGTACATAAAATGGCTCGAAAGTAGTTATGAAATATTTTATTTCATTTTTATGTTACATTTAATTTAATTTTTGCACTCTCACTCATTACTAGTGTTTTCAGGTATTCCTCGTGAATCAAGACGCCAGATGCTTTGGACACCACTCATATCATACAGTTTATTTTGTAACATTTTACTACAGATTATTCGGCCATTAGATAAGGGACCGTTCAAGTATTACGTAAGCACTAAAGGGGGAGTGAGGGGTCCAGAGTCTGCTTATTTTTTCTGACAAAGGGGAGGGGGGAGTCACGACAATTCTTACGTAAGCATTAAACAACGAACCAGCTGCAGTTCAAATTCAACAAGCAAACAAAGTATGATGGGGAAAGAGCGTTCTACAGTCCGTTCGAAATTCGCCATTTATTTTCGATTTTATCCTTTGCTTATCTATCGGCAGTCGCGTGACCCTCATCACCCACTCGCCCTTTGTCTTCATTGTTGTCTGTTAAGTTGTGTGCCAAGTCAAGTACATTGATAGACTATAAAACCACAGAAACCGGTGTGGTTGGGTTCTGTTGCCAGGGTAACTAGTTAGTTGACTTTATTTTAGGTAAGTCCGCCATTTTCATTTCTCCCGTTCAATTGGTCATGGAATTCCAGGAATTTTTGCTGAATTTCTGGAAATTTTTATCTTTTTGCTATTTTTATCGACTTCCTTCTCTACAGGTTTTGGAACTTTAGAAAGCAGAAAACCTGCTTGGGGTTTTTCTTGTCTCGGATACATAGCACAGAGTTTAGTTCAGTTGCGTAGTGAATTTACATAGTGAGTTTTTGGTGAAAGAGTATTGCTTTTAGTTGCATAGTGAATTTAGTCGGATTTAATTATGGATACTAACATTGACAAAGAACAAAGACCGGAAACCTGCAATACCCCAGGCCAGTTCCAGTGAAAGCTTTATAATAGACGATGTTGAAACATGGGTTCAAGGATCCTGGACATCAGATTAAAATATAAACACCAAATTGAACTCCAACATTTGTATGATTCATGTCAAAAATTTTAGTTATGATGCCTAAGTAAATTAAGACTTCTTGTATATCTTGTTTTATTGTCCAATGTGATAAATAACAATATATTTAAATCATTTTGTATTCTGTGGTTTGGGTTAAGCAACAATATATTAAAACCATTTTATATATTCTGATATCACAATCGCTATATAAATTTGTAGGATTGTATAAAATTTATATTTGTATAAATATATATGTATATATTTGTACAATATACAATACAATATACAATACAATGTATGTTGTATATGTATATATTTGTACAATATACAATACAATATACAATACAATATATGTTGTATATGTATATATTTGTATAAATATATAATGTATATTGTATTTATATTTGTATAAATTTGTAATTGATTGGTAACTTTTTATAAGTCAAGAAGTATTGATGTATAAACTGTCATAAAATCTTATGTAAGCAAAGGGGGGAGGGGTCTAGCATTTGCTTATATTTTCTTACAAGGGGGAGGGAGGGGTACAAAATGACTAAAAATATGCTTTCGTAATACTTGAACGGTCCCTAAGGTGAAAAAAATGAGTTTAAAAACGCAAAGCACTAGTGGTCAGTGAGAATCACCTCTCGAGTGCAAAAGGAATAATATATATATATACGAGGGTAATTCGGAAAGTAACCTCCGTTTATGAATTTAAAAAAAACTAATGAAAGGAAACATATTTTATTACTTACATATGAAAGACACGTTCTTCAGCTACTTCTCAACATAACTGACGTATTAATTAAAACAATTATCATAACGGTAAATCAGCTTTGAAATTCCATCGTCACAGACTTCTGCCGCCGGCCTATTCAACTGCGATTATTTTAAAATTCAATGCGCACCACTCTTTCAATCCAAAGAATTTCATCATATTTTGCTACATAATTTTCGCATAAATGCACTACCAAAAATGTTTTAAAAAATAATGGGTCAAGTAAAATATTACGAGGGTAATTCAGAAAGTAACCTCCGTTTATGAATTAAAAAAACTAATGAAAGGAAACATATTTTATTACTTACGTATGAAAGACACGTTCTTCAGCTACTTCTCAACATAACTGCCGTATTAATTAAAACAATTATCATACGGTAAATCAGCTTTGAAATTCCATCGTCATAGACTTCTGCCGCCGGCCTATTCAATTGCGATTATTTTAAAATTCAATGCGCACCACTCTTTCAATCCAAAGAATTTCATCATATTTTGCTATATAATTTTCTTATAAATGCACTACCAAAAATGTTTTAAAAAACAGTGGGTCAGGTAAAATATTAGAGAGCAATTCGGAATTTGTCAGTATGAATAAAAAAATATTTTATAATTCTTTGGATTGAAAGAGTGGTGCGAGTTGAATTTACAAATAATCGCAGCTGAATAGGCCTGCGGCAGGAGTCTGTGACGATGGAATTTCAAAGCTGATTTACCTTTATGATAATTGTTTTAGTTAATATGGCAATTATGTTGAGAAGTACTTGAAGAACGTGTCTTTCATACGTGAGTAATAAAACATGTTTCCTTTCATTAGATTTTTTTAAATTCATAAACGGATGTTGCTTTCCGAATTACCCTCGTATATATATATATATGTTTAATATCATTAAAACATATATTTATAAAAAGAATTTGAATTAATCTCTTAACTGTGTTGCCCGAACTAGATTCGGGCAAAAACTTTTTGCTAGGTTGCATACTAAAAGCTTTTTGATACCGCTAATTTGTAGATGTAAATTTACCTTTATTAATTGTCGGATACTTTTCGATTAAATAAGTCAAATATTTTCATATGGAAAAAATGATGTTTAATCTTTATTTTTGATTTATGTTGTGAAAATCAATGCAACAGTCAAGGGGTTAAAGAACAAATAAATGATTATATAGAGTGTTATTAAAAAATAATTTCTAAATGTTTTAATTTTGTCGATGGAATATCGTCCGTCTAAAGCTGAGACTTCATTGCATTAGAAGAACATGGACAATGAAACTGGTTTTACAGTTGGAGGTGAAATGAAGCTACAGTTCTTTTTAAACGGCCGCTGCAGTGAAACTCCCTGTTCGCGAAATCCCTTGTTAACGTATAGGAAATTTTTGAAGCACGATGACTCATTACCTAATATAATTATTAAAATACCGTTTTCAACATCAGAAAGTTGACGTCAAACGTCGACGATGTGCTTTTTTAAAAATTGTCTATGCAAATTTTAAGTTTTTATAAGAAGATTATAAATTTTAATTAAATTGGGATTTAAAAGTTTATAGGGATTTTGTAAGAACTTAAAAATTATGTAGACAATTTTTAAAAAAGCATATCATCGGTATCTGACATTGAGTTTCTGATGGGCAAAACGGTATTTAACCCTTTAACGATCAAAGCATTTTCATTGCTAAGATGTCGAAATAAATGAATGACACCGGTAATTAAGAACAAATATATTTCTAAATAAGAAAACGTGATTTTTCACATACAAAATAAAAGGGATATTTTTAGATAAAAATACCGGTGTCAGTGTTGCATATCGGAATTAAAATTTTGTGGTTTCGTGGCGAAACCAATGAACGTTAAAAGGTTAAATAATTATATTAGCTAAGGGACTGTGCAAATATAACTTTAGCAACTTTTTCGTAATTTTGCACCCCCTCCCCTCTTTTTGATATGATACGCTATCATCTCTCGTCGTCATCAGCACGGTAATGATACTGTTATCAAAGTATATATATATATTTTTATTTTTAGAATTTATTTTATTTGCTGTGATATACAAAACTTGCTACATTTATTTTTGTCCTGCTTTATTGATCCAATGAAATATCACTTTATGTCAAATAACACTTAAGTCTATTGCATTTTTTGAAGCATAATTTATATTTTAAGGGTGTATTCGAAAAAACGCTTTTCCAACCTTCAGCAGCTCGAAATTTTCCGATACAATTTCAGACACATTTTTAAAAGTAGAATCATGAAACTTGCTGAGGGGATTCTTGAAGGGACGTATGAGGTGCCGAGCAAAGTTTTTTTACGCTCAATTCATTAGAATTTGATTTATAAGCAATTAACTTCTCTAAAAGACCCTTTTTTTCGTTCCCTTATCTCCCACTTCTGAAAAATCGGTTCAAATTGCCGTTTTTGATTACTTTTTCTGCAATATTTTGTACACTTATCAAAGAATTGACCTTTACGGCACCTTGTGTTCTTTCTAAATAAGAGAATCTGCGAGTTTCATGTGTTTGAGAGCAAAAGTGAATTCAAAAATAAATCGGAAAACAAGCAGTTTGAATCGAAATACACCCTTAAGCTAATAGATATAAGTATTTATTTATGTCTCAAGCACAAGGCATATTTTTCGCATTTTTAAATTTCAAACACGCACGAATTATAGTTTGCAAATCGAATATTTGATTGGCAAAATCGAAAAATTGGAAAATTCTAAAATTTTATATATTTCTTAGAAACCTACAGAGAAAAATTAATGATTAGAACCGAGTTGTTTTTAGAATCGTTTTTTAAAAGCTCTCTCTAAATAAAATAATAGGTAAACCAAAATGCGGCTTGGGATTTAAAAAAAAAAAGTTTGTTATTTGTTTGAGAGCTCTACAGCAATGATATACAGTAAAAGTTTTGCCAGGAGATTTGAATTATTGAGATTTTCCTAATAACTACAGGTACAACATTAACTTTAACAATAATAATTAATAATAACAATATAAATTTGACTTTTCTTTGTTAGTAACATTGTCAAATTACTTGACATTCTAATTTTTGTTTCAAATAGTAATACTATGTCGGGAGGTAAATAACATTTTATATCTTAATAAGAAATGTTGAAAAAAATAGTTATGTGTAATTTTTAGTTTTATATTTAAAGGAAAGTTGAACCAAGATAGAAAAAAATCAGTCTTAAATTAGATTATGAAGCCCTTTCAAATATTTTCCGTTTACTCTAAATTTCATAAAAATAATTTAGACATTTTAAACAAAGAAATACATTATTTAAGTTATCTAGAATCGCGAAATTTATTGTAAAATTTTCTGGCAGTCATAAAAACAAATTAATCATATAAATATAATTTAATACTGTTGTTAATTCCGGAAATTCCTATTTTTAAAAAGCGCGAATTGTAAAGTTTACGAATAGTTGACATTTGCTTAATATTTTACGAAAAAAAATTGAAAAAAAGAATTGCAATTATAAATACCATAACACGAATAATATTTATAAATATGGTACCTTGGAAAATTAAACGACCAAAACGAGTTTTTAAAACAAAATCTTCCAGTAAGATGTAGTTTTAAGATGGTAAATGTTTAATTTATATAGAGAGTACCTAATATGAAGCCAAATATTTTCCCGATAAATTTCTATTTTCATTGCATTTTGCATTTGATGCTTCAATTTTTTTCGACCATTTCGGCCTATAAATATCTGTTTGATTAGATTCTATAATATATGGATTATATATAATTATGTGATGTATAGTAAATGTATGTAATTATACATAATTACATTATATGCATTTTTATGTAATCTCAAAATTTGCAGTAAAATTGTCCAAAAGTTATAAAAATAACTTAATCATGCAACTATCTATATTTTTTATGCAGATATGATTCTGAAATTTCCTTACTTAACATGCACAAATTATAAAATTCACGAATAATCAATAGTTTATGAAAAAATTTCTTTAAAAAGGAAATACAGAAACAAAAATACATTACTTGAATTTTTTTTTAGATTCACAAAATTTGTAGTAAAATTTCTTAAAATTCGTAAAATTCATACACCATATGCTATTTATACATTTTCAATACTGATACTACTCGTAAATATTCTTATTTTTTAAATTTCAAACATGCATAAATTATAAAGTTTTCCAATAGTTAATATTTGCTGCATGTTTTATGAACAAATTCGAAAAAATTAAAAAGTTCCAAAGTTTTGCTTATTTTTAGAAACCAACTTGGGATGATTGATGATTGCAACCGGGTTGCTTTTAGACTCATTTTGCATAAGTTCACTCAGGATAAAATGGTAGATGAACCTAAATAAGGCTCGGGCTGAACGACTTTGCCATTTGTTTGACAGTTCTACAACATCGATATACATCATTATACAGTAAACACTCTTTACCTGGAGATTGGAATTATTGAGTTAGACTCCGCACTTTTTTGTAAGTAACTTTCCTAATAACTACAAGCGCAGCATTCTTTAATGTGTTAATAATATTGTTAGATTACTTCACATTCTGATTCCTGCATTATATAGAAAATAATAATATATAGAGAAGCTAAATATTTTTTGGTAAAATTTCTATTTTCATGGCATTTTGCATATGTTGCTTTAATTTTTTAGACTATTTGGACTCAAAAATACATATTTGATTAGTACCTACACGCACACACACACACACACACACACACACATATATATATATATGTGTGTGTGTGTAGGGATGAGATTTCCGCTTTTTTGGACACCAGTAAAATCTTAAAGAAAATGTTGTTATTTGAAATCACGAAAATGTTCCGATTTAATAATATAGCATTTTCTTTAAGATTATACTGGTGTGCAAAAAAGCGGAAATCTCATCCCTGTATATAGTTACATTATTTGTATTTTTTAGAATATCATAATTTGTAGCAAATTTTTTTTAACATCATAAAAACAATTCAATCATACATTTATCTATATATTTAATGCTGATGTGATTCTTAAAAAATCGCACTTAACATGTATAAATTATAAAGTTTACAAACAGAACAAAATTGAAAAAAAACAATGGAAATGGAAATGCAATAATGAAAATATATTTAAAAATGCATATAGAAATACATTACTTTAAATTTTTTTAGAATCCCAAATCATAAAAACAATTAAATAGTATAATATTTATATATTTTAAATACTGATATGATTCGTAAATATTCTTAATTTTTAAATTTTAAACATGTACAAATTATAAAATGCACCAATAATTTATATTTCCTGCATATTTTATTAACAAAATTGAAAAGTTCCAAAGTTTTGCTCATTTTTAGAAACCAGGGATGATTGATGATTGCTACCAGGTTGCCTTTAGACTCATTTTGCAAAAGTTCACTCAGGATAAAATGATAGATGAACCTAAATACAGCTTGGGTGGAACAACTTTGCCAGTTGTTTGAGAGTTCTACAACGGTGGTATGCATCGTTATACAGTAAACCCTCTTTGCCAAGGGATTTGAATTATTGAGATAGACTCCGCACCTTTGTGTAAGTAATTTTCCTAATAACTACAGGAGCAGTATTTTTTAATGTGTTTATAACATTGTTAGATTACTTCACATTCTGATTCCCACATTATATAGCGATAGTATGTAGGGACACGTAAAGTTTGATAATAGCGTTATAAGAAAAACAGGAAAAAAAATTTAGAAAATTTTTAATTTTGCGTTTAAAAGAAAATTAAAATGAGAAAAAATAATCATGCATCAACCATAAAATATCAAAGGTAAGTAATTTTCCTAATAACAACAGACGCAACATCCTTTAATGTGTTAATAACATTGTTAGATTACTTCACATTTTAATTCTTGCATCGCATTGTGATAACATGTCGGGGCATGCATAAAATTCGATAACAACTTTATAAGAAAAGCAGGAAAAAAATGTAGATAATTTTAAATTTTAGATTTAAAAGAAAATTAAAGTGAGAAAAAATGATCATGTGCCAGCCCTTTCCGGCACACTGTGCGCGGTTTAGGATACTTAATTTTAATTCCAAACTTGCAAATGGCACCGATAATATTTTAATAAAATTTTGCTTTTATAATGAAAGTTTGAAGTAGGAGGATTCTTAATTTTGACAATGTCGTTTATTAAATTCCGGTGACAGTCGATAATTTCTATTTTTGCTAATAGAATTTCCCGTGCCGGAAAGGGTTAACCCTTTAACTGGTTCCTCTTTTTTACGTGCAATAAATTGAAAATATGGGTTTATACTTTTTTAAAGCCAAAATATTCGCAATATTTATTCTAAACATTTCTACCTTTAAATAGTATGCCATTCCATTTAAAAAAAAATTAGTGGTGTCAAAAGCTTTAAATGATGAATTAAGCAAATTCGTCTATCCCGAACGGCGTACGGCCAAATCAGTTAAGTGGTTAACCATAAATTATTACAGGCTTTCCGATAATTTCAGAACAGTTCAAAGTAAACTTCACCATTTAACCCCTTAATTTTCGAGCTAATGACTTTCACACGCAGTATAGATTACATTTTTACTTATATTGTTTGATTCCCACATTTTTTTTAAATGGAGTAATTGACTCTATTCTGGTATATTTTATCTGCTAGAACTACCGGAAGTCTGAGTCAAGTTTTATAAAAATATTTTACCGCAGAATTTTGATTTTAAACAGTTTAACACGGTTAGTTATTCGACGTTGTTCTTTTTCGTATTTTTTAAACTTATTTCAAAATCAAATGTCTGGTTTGAACCGAAGTATATTATGGTGTAAAATTCACTACAAATCATAAAAACAAATGAACATAACTATAAATATACTATTTACATAATTTCAGTACTAATACGATTCTTAAATATTCGTATGTTTTAAATTTCAAACATGCACAAATTAAATGTGTACGAATAGTTAATATTTGCTGCATATTTTACGAACAAAATCGAAAAAATTGTAAAGTTCAAAAGTTTTCCTTATTATTAGAAACTAGGGGTGATTGATGATTGTAAACGGGTTGCTCTTAGTCTCATTTTGGAAAAAGTTCTCTCAGAATAAAATGATAAATGAACATAAATAAGGCTCGGGTGGAACAACTTTGCCATTTGTTTGACTGTTTTACAATGTCAATATGCATCATTATACTGTAAACACTATTTACCAGTCGATTTCAATTATTGAGATAGACTCCGCACCTTTTTGTAAGTAATTTTCCTAATAACTACAGGCGCAGCTTTTTTTAACATGTTAATAACATTGTTAGATTACTTCATAGTCTAATTCTTGCATAATATTGTGATAACATGTCGGAATATGAATGAAATTTGATAACAACATTATAAGAAAGCAGAAAAAAATGCAGATAATTTTTAATTTTACATTTAAAAGAAAATTAAAATGAGAATAAATAACCATGCGTTAACCATAAAATATCAGAGGCTTTTCCATAATTTCAAAATACTTCCAAGTAAACTTCACCATTTAACCCTTTAATTTTTTGAACTCGTGACTTTCGTGGACAGTGTGGGTTACTTTTTACTTAGATTGTTAGATCCGCACGGCTTTTTGTTTTAAAAGTATAATTGGCCTTATTCCTCCATCATTTTAAATGCCTTTAAATAATATAAATGTTTCTAGTTCAAAAAAGTGTGCAATCAGTGAACTTGAATTTTAAAAAAGCAGCTCAATTTATCGAGCGCTACGCTTAACTCTTTAAGGGACGCAGTTTGCAGCCTTCAAACCATTAATTTTAAGGCCCAAAATGCCAATAGTCAAGTTTGTAAAGCTTATAATAATTTTTTAAATATAGAAGATATTGTGACGACCCCGAATAACTGACTTTGGCACAAAACTCTCGCCTACAGTTGCAAAAAGCGATCTGGCTGTGCGTCCTGAATCCGGACTGTTCCTTCTATGTTGGCCAGACGGCGCTGTGATGTGAGACTGCTGGAGACGAAGCGAGAGAGCAGAGAGTGGGGAAAGATGGGACAGTGGCTGATTTTCAGTGATGATTTTAACGTTTTTTTTTTTTACTTGTTTGATTTTTATGTGTGTAAAGTCTTTAGTTGTCAAATTTTATAGTGTATCTGTTAATGTCGTGTGCTGAAATAAAAATATGGTTGTCATGAAAATGAGAAGTCATCGTGCTGCCTTTCACATCGGAACCAGCGAAAAGATGTAAATCGTTACAACATGCAACTTATAAAAAAACTGAGCGCAAAAATATTGAGCCATTGTGAAATAATAAGTTATTAATGTTGCCAATATTATTCAACTACAAATTTTACTCTTGACAATTTAATATATACTAATGCATATTTATGCGGAAAAGAAATTTGTATTGAATATTATCAGGCCCGTTTTTTAACCCTTTCCCGCACGGACAAATTCTGTTAGTAAAATGAGAATTTATCGACTGTCATACATCGAATTTACAAACGACTTTTTTAGATATTTTGAATACCTTAATTTAAGCTTTCATTGTAAAAGCAAAAATTTTATTAAAATATTATTGGTGCCGTTTGAAAGTTTGGAATTAAAATTAGGTGTTCCAGACTGGGCACAGTGTTCCTGAAATGATTAAGGCTTTGCCTTTATCCAAATTTGAATTTAGGTTCTCGCAATAAGAATATAATCCTCAGTCACCTATACAACTGACCACAAGAATGACTTTATGGGCCAAAACATCGATTGCGAAAATTTAACCTTCCTACCCTGAATGGGTCTAATCGACCCATAACTATGATTCGTTTTACACGATTCGAACCAGAACTTTTTTCATTAAGAAAGTTAAATAACAGATTCTGAGAAATAAGTTAATTAAATATATTAAAATATTCTAAATAACAATTCTGGTGTGAAATGTTTTTATCAAGATTGAATAAAATTTGAACAGGGTAGGAAGTTTAATTAACCCTTTGCGGGGCAGGGCAAATTCATTACTTAAGTATTGAAATAAATGACTGACACCGGAATTTGAAAACAACTTTATTTGTAAATAAGAAAACGCTATGTTTCACGCTTTCAATAAACCGTAATTTTCTTTAACAAAATTCTGGTGCCAATGTGGCGTTTGGGAATTCAAATTAAGCGGTATATCTATGAAACCAGCGCACCGCAAAGGGTTAAAATTTTTCTGTTTTCTTTCATTTTAAAAAGAATATTTGCTATGATAAAAAGTTAATTAAATCCAATTGATTTTTCAAATCATCAGATTTTAAAGCATTCACCTTTTATATAAACATTTTAATAACAATTTTAATTTTTCTTAACAAAGGTGTTATAGTAAAAATAAAATAAAATACATTGACATGTTTCGGAACCGTCAAATAAGTTCCATAGTCATAATATAAAAAAAATTTCAAACTATTACTCGGTCAATACAAATGACACGCGACAATGAGATATAAATAACAAAAAACACGCGTACTATTGCAAAAAATTAAATTAAAATACAGACCATGATCTAAAACTTAACTAAAAATAAAAATAAAATCGCGTGTCATTTGTATTAACCGTGAAATAGTTTGAAATTTTTATTTTTATTTTTAGTTAAATTTAAGATCATGGTCTATATTTTAATTTAATTTTTTGCAATAGTGCGCGTGTTTTTTGTTATTTATATCTCATTGTCGCGTGTCATCTGTATTGACCGAGTAATATTTTGAAATTTTGTTTATATTATGACTATGGAACTTATTTGACGGTTCCGAAACATGTCAATGTATTTTATTTTATTTTTACTATAACACCTTTCTTAAAAAAATTAAAATTGTTATTAAAATAAAATAAGAATATTTGCATTTCTCTGCCCTGCTGGATATATGTTCACTTGTCTGTCTTGGGGGGAAATATCCATTTGGCTTTCTTATAAAGAACATTCTCGTTTTAACCCTTATGGCACGGGCAAATTCTGTTAGCACCGGCAAATTCTGTCAGTCGATAATTTCTCATTTGAGAAATTATCAACTGGCACCGAAATTTAGAAACAACTTTTTGAGAAATTAAGAACGCCTTAATTTTAGCTTTCACTGTAAAAGCAAAATTTTATTAAGATAGCGAATTTAGAATTAAAATTAGGTTCCCGGACTGTGCCGGAAAGGGTTAAACAATCAATGAGAAAAGATAAAATAATATTTTCAACATAATTCTAGCAATTTATGATTATCACACGAAATATAATATTGTCTTTAAAAGACATGTATTTCACATAAAATCAATCGTATCTATACGAAATTTCTTTTACAATGGACCTGCAACGGGTAAAAATTGAATCGAATTTTTGTTTTTTGTTTTTAAGACCTGTATGCATATACATACACATAAATGTGCATAACATGCACCAAAAAGTGCTGATTTAATAGTCCAACATCATGTTTCTTTATTATTTTTTTCAAACATATTTTGAGCTTTTTCGAGTATTTTGTGTACTGATAATCACTCACAAATATTCATAACATAGGTCAATCTGATTCTAAATCATGATTTTGAAATTTCGACAACATGCTACTCTAAATTGTATATCAACCGCGTTTCAAGCTTATTAGAATGACCCGTATACACAAACATACTCGTAAATATATAAAACATACGTCGATCTGTTTCAAGTTGTGATTTTAAATTCCAACAACATGTTGCTCTAAATTTTATTTCAATAGCATTTCAAGCTTTTTAAAGTGCCCTGTATACGCATGCATACTTATAAATATACGTAATATACGTCGGCCTGTTTTTCCAAGCCGTGATTTTAAAATTCCCGCAACATACTAGACCAATTTTTACTTCAATTACATTTCAAACCTGTTAGAGTGTCCTGTATACGCACAAATACATGCACATAAATATCCATGACATACGTCAATCTGATTCCAAGTCATGATTCTAAAATTCAAACAACATATTACTCTGATATTTTATTTTAATCGCATTTCCAGCCTTTTAGACTATGCTGTATACACATACGTACTCATAAATATTACATAACATACGTCAATCTGATTCCAAGTCATGATTTTGAAATTCAAACTGTTACACTATTTTTTATTTCAATCGCGTTTCAAGAGTTTTAGAGCACCCTATATAGAGATACATAATCATAAATATGCATAACATCAGTCCGAGTCTAAGTCATGGTTTGGTTTGGTTTGGTTTATTTTTGTCGTCCGATTATCTGCGCTAGGGATATAGGACCAGTGGGGAAGTGCCCTTCGTGGGGGTCTTTCTAAGGGAACCTAACCCGTATTTACGCAAGGTTCGAAGAAAACTACGAAAACTCCGAACAGTTAGGCCGACAGCCGCGATTGGGTTCGAACCCAGCACCTGCCGTCTACCAGTTGAGAGGTCCTAATCTCTCGGCCACTGGTGGGGCCTCTAAGTCATGATTCTAAAATTCTAACTGCATGTTATTCTATGTTTTATTCCAATCGCATTTCCAGCCTTTTGGACTATCCTGTATACGTGTATGCACATACGTACTCATAAATATTACATAACATACGTCAATTTGATTCCAAGTCATGATTTTGAAATTCAAACAACATGTTACGCTGATATTTTATTTTAATCGCGTTTCAAGACCTTTAAAGCGCCCTGTATAGAGATACATACTCATAAGTATCCATAATATACATCAGTCTTACATGTAATGATTCTAAAATTCAAATCATGCTTCTCTATGTTTTATTTCAATCGCATTTCCAGTCTTTTAGAAAACTGTTTACACAAACGTACTCATAAATATTACATAACATACGTCAAAGTCATGATTTAAAATTCCAACATCATGTTAGTCTAATTCTTATATCTCAAACTTTTCATCGACGAGATTTTATTTTCCCCGTTTACACCTTTTATCCTGATTCATTTCTGCTCAGATTCTACAATTCCTTACATACAAATGACGAAAAGAAAAATCCGGAGAAATATATTTTGCTAACCTTGTATTCAATTTTTCTGGAACGCCTCCCAGAAAACAGACCCGGCATGGAAAACTTACGTCACAACATTCGGGGACGGATTCCAAGTTTATATCGATCCGGCGATATGTTTTTTTCCCCACACTAATCTTCTTCATGTGGAAGATTCTGAGATAGCATATTTTAGACAAAATAGCGTCGATTTCAAATTGTCGAGGTCAAGTATGCGAAATGGAGATCGGGATGAATCGCGTTTAGTGTATTTTAAATGTTATGTAAGCCATTATGTAAAAAAAAAAAAAAGGTTAAAATTAAATTTAATACAAATTAGCAAAACATTCACGATTTTAATAAATTGACAATAAGTATTTATTTATACTACACAAGCTGCCTGACGAATTTGTGAGTTATTTATGAAATGTCATTAAAATATTCTAAACCAGGGGTGCACAACCTTTGGCCCGCGGGCCACAATTATACCACTATTTTTATGCAGAATAATTTTCCTTATAGTAATGACAGAAACTTTGCTATTAAAGAAAAGAAACTAGACTTTTCAAATATTCTGGTGTCAACCGATTTTCTGGTAAAAAGGTTGTGCATCCCTGTCTAAACTCTTCCAGAAAATTTAATAATTATTTTTATTTGTTATAATAGCTAAGTGATAAACCTGGATTTCGCGGATAACGAACTGTTAGTGAAAACCTTCATATATACAATTAATCAATTAACATGTTGATAGAGACGTCAGTCACGGGTAAGTGACGATATAAGATGATAGAATAAAGTCACAGCTTGATGGGAAAGTTCAGTGTCAATCACCGGTGACTGCGGTTGGACTTGCTTTCCATTACTTATATATAACAGGCGTATGATAAATTCGGAACAATTTCTTGTATTTAAAAAGCAAAGAAATAAAAAAGCAATTCCGAAAAATGTCTATTTTTTACAAATGCTGATTTAAAAAAAAATGCTTTATTTTTCAAAAAGTTTTGAGTTTAAATTAGTTACACACTTTTTATAGTGGAAAATTTAAAGTTTGCTTTTTTGAGCAGAAATTTCATTTAGAGTTTTTTTTTTGGAAAAAACACTGATTTGGGGAAATTTTCACAAATTTTTGGGAAATTGACATTTGATTGTCTGGCAAAACTAAGTAAAAATGTTTCTTTAGCCCTTTAACGTTCATTGGTTTCGCCACCAAACCACAAAATTTTAATTCCGATATGCAACACTGACACCGGTATTTTTATCTAGAAATATCCCTTTTATTATGTATGTGAAAAATCACTTTTCCTTATTTAGAAATATATTTGTACTTAATTACCGGTGTCATTAATTTATTTCGACATCTTAGCAATGAAAATGCTTTGATCGTTAAAGGGTTAACCCTTTGCAGCGCAGGGCAAATTCATTGCTTAAGTATTGAAATAAATGACTGACCCCGGAGTTTGAAAACAACTTTATTTCTAAATAAGAAAACGATATTTTACACGTATTAAATAAACCGTAAATATTTTTAAGAAAATTCCGGTGCCAATGTGGCGTTTGGGAATTAAAATTAAGTGATATATCTATGAAACCACCGCGTCGCAAAGGGTTAATAATAATAATAATAATAACAATAAATAAAAGGTGTTATCAACCAAATAAAATTCGTGTACTTGTCCCAATGCCACGTGAGAAATATCATGACCAATAAGGATTAATTTACTCGACCTTCCTCCATCTAATCACTTCGATATAACACTAACATTTGTTGATGGTGAATACTTACAATTAATAATTCCAATCCAAAAAATCCTAAACAATCAATCATTTAAATACTGTTAAAATGGCGATGTAAAATTGGATTGTCTACGCCAGCGATGGCGAACTGTGATACGCCTGATACCACTAATTTCTTAAAAGAAATAGCCTACTTATTGAATAGTAGAGATTCGATGATTAGAGAAAGCAATAACATAAAATTTTAGTGGTGTGCAGTGTGTCAACAGTTGACCAACCCAGGCCTACACTGTAAAAATGTCAAAAGTTTCATAACCTACGGAAATTGGGAACTAAAACGGATTATAGAGGCGCTACTCGCAGCCTTCGATACAGGATAACTGTCCCTTTAACCCATTCGTGCCCAGCATCTTTTGCGTAAATTTTATTTGGTTGGCACCACTGTTTTTAGAAGATTTAAGTTTAGTTGGTTAATCACGAAAATGCATCACTTAAATAAAATAATTATTGCTTTTCTTTTTTACTGGTGTCAAAAACAGAGCTAAATGCACCTTTTGAAGCGTCCCTAAAAAGGGACGCTAGGCACTAATGGCTAATTTCCCTTTAACTAATGTTAAAATCCGTTTGAAACAATTCTTTCTTATAAATATATTTAAAAGTTTTAGATATTCAAATTCGTATAATATTTACTTCGTCATATAAGACAGAAAACAAATGTCACAGGAAATCTGAAATTGTGCAAAAGAATAATTATTCTGAACAAATTTAAAACGCATGTAATGCAATGAGCTTACACGGCGTTATCCTGAATGGAGAAGTTACATCTTTTCTCCACCAAATGGCGTATTAGAGCTCTTGAATCGCCAATAAAATTTAATTACGAAGAAAATATCTCTCACCCTCAAGAAAAGTGACACATCTTGACAAAAGTAGATTTTGCAGAAGAGGCAAACGAAAATTTGTGTGATTTTTTTGTGGCATCTTAGCTTTGCATACAGGTGTAAAAAAAGTGCATAAAAGTGTAAAATCCTTAACCACTTAACTGATCAATATTTTTGAAAAAAAACTTACAAATAATGTAAGTTTTTTTCATGTCTTTTACAGAATTTTTAATATTTTACCACCGTTTTTTCAAAACAGAAAGCTTGGCTTAATTGAGTGAGAAAAATGCTCGGATTGAAATAATGTAAAAATAACAAAATTTTTCCTGGTGAGAATAATAAATTATCATTAGAGTATGTAGGGATGTGTGCCATTGGTACCCGTTCATCGTACGGGCAAATAATGATTAGCAAAAACACGTTGCTCGTACGACGCGAAGTACGGGCGAAACACAGAAGAAGTTAAGACTGAAGACATATGATGTGGTTTAGAAGGTTGGATAAATTTGTCTCCTCACACAATCCACCCGTCTTGTGTGGTCACGAATGGACAAATAGCATAATAACGAGATTTTCCGTATAACTACACATATGAGGCATTTTGTGTAACAAGAATAAAAAAAAAATTGTATAGCAAGACACAACAATGACAGAGCTATTAGTAGAATAAAACGCAAAATGAAAATTTTTACGATACTTCACTTTTTAGGTGCGTTCGTAATTATATAATACGTAGCACCTATAGTGGTCGTTCAGTCCGTCCGTCTGTCCGTCCTTCTGTCCGTCCGTCTGTCCGTCCGCATATAACAACGCAAAAACTACCCAACCGAATCGTTTGAAACTTAAAATAAATAATTATTACATAATTTTGTCGAGTCATTTCAAATTTTATGAAACTCGGATGCATAGATCAATTACAGGGGCAATCAAAAGTATTCCATTACATTACGGTCAATGGGGAAAAAAGTTTCAAATGCATTTTAATCGTTTGAAATTTAAAATACGCAATTATTACATAATTCTGTCGAGTTATTTCAAATATTTTGATAATCGTGTGCATAGATCAATTACAGGGGCAATCAAAAGTATTCAATTACATTATGGTCAATTAGGAAAAAGTTTCAAATATATTCTATACGTTTGAAATTTAAAATACATAATTATTACATAATTTTGTCGAGTTATTTCAAATTTTATGAAAATCGGATGTATAGATCAATTACAGGGGCAATCAAAAGTATTCCATTACATTACGGTCAATGGGGAAAAAAGTTTCAAATGCATTTTAATCGTTTGAAGTTTAAAATACGCAATTATTACATAATTCTGTCGAGTTATTTCAAATATTTTGATAATCGTGTGCATAGATCAATTACAGGGGCAATCAAAATTATTCAATTACATTATGGTCAATTAGGAAAAAGTTTCAAATATATTCTTTACGTTTGAAATTTAAAATACATAATTATTACATAATTTTGTCGAGTTATTTCAGATTTTATGAAAATCGGATGCATAGATCAATTACAGGGACAATCAAAAGTATTCCGTTACATTACGGTCAATGGGAAAAAATGTTCCAAATGCATTTTAATCGTGTTACATTCATGCGAACTTAATAAAATTTATATGCAACTATAAAGTACATATTATAATATACATCATACATAATTTGTGGTGCAAAGAACATTTGTTATTGATTTACAAGGCCACACAAAAGTATTCCATTACATAATGGTATAGGGAGGACATTGTTTGATGAGCGTTTTAATTGTAATTCACTATTTACAATTTTATGAGATTGATATATGAAAGTAATATTTTTAAAACTTCATTATCGTACGAACACACCTAATTTGCTACGCTTCACGTGCAATTTCCAACTTGTTTTGCAGGTGAACAATGTACAATAACCTCTTTCGGATTGCACACGATTGCGAAAAGTGCACTGTATCTTTAGAAACTTAAAAAAATCATTGAATTTTCGAGATTTAAAGAATCACTAATAAAAACAAAGTCGCTTTTGTTTACAACACTTTCAGGAAACTTTTCCGAATGATTTTTATGATTTATTAGTTATATTTTCTCAAATTAGAATATCGGTTTTTAGATGCTATAAATTCTCAAGAATACAAATATCATGTTCACAAAACATATTTTACAGGCAATTAAAATTGACAGCATTAACATAGACCTCTTAACCGCAGAGGCGTATGTTGCTTACATCTTCTAATTCTATAGTCCTTTTCAGTGGCGCCAACTTATATGGGCCAGTGGGGTTCGAGCCCACCCAAAAATTTTGAATCATAGCGTATTCAATTTTTATTGTTCTAATTATTTATTTAATTATTACAGTAAAACCTCTAAATAACGGACACCTCGGGAACGCAAAAATTGTCCGCTATTCGGAGGTGTCCGCTATTGAAAAATCCCAGAGATTCAAAAACCGCTAAAAAATATTTAATGTTTCATTAATTTACTTTATATACCCTAAAACCTCTATTATATAATTAATCAGAAATTAAAATTATTTTTAAGCGTTAAAATTAAAATAAAATTGTGCACACATTTATCCACTGTTTATTATATTATTGTGAAAAAAATCTGTTACACAAGTTTATTTTTACCTGCGATTACATGCAATTTGCATTCCTGTGTGATGTTACTGGACATAGCAGAGTTCCGGACGAGGAGGTAGGGATTGCACTTTTTGATTTTTAACCCTTTAACGTTCATTGGTTTCGTCACGAAACCACAAAATTTTAATTCCGATACGCAACACTGACACCGGTATTTTTATCTAAAAATATCCCTTTTATTTTGTATGTGAAAAATCACATTTTCTTATTTAGAAATATATTTGTTCTTAATTACCGGTGTCATTCATTTATTTTCACATCTTAGCAATGAAAATGCTATGATCGTTAAAGGGTTAAAAGCATAAAATCTCACAATGTTCTTGGATGACATTTCAATAGTCTGGGAGATTATTTCTCCCGTGTAGCCTCCTGAATTCAGCACTGAAAGTTGGGGGGGGGGGGGGGAGTGGTATTTTCCCCAGCTCTTTATCGACATTTAACTGTGATAACAAAATTTGTAACACATTGTCCTGATAAATTCAGAGACTTTTTTACTTTTTCTCATTTTTTTCTGTTTAAAAAATACTTTTTTATCCTTTATCGCAGAATAAAGTGTCCGCTTTTCAGAATGTCCGTTATTCAGAGGTTAAACATACAAGAATTTAAGTTTTCGGAGTGGGGATCGGAAAATTGTCCGTTAAATAGAGGTGTCCGCTATTCGGGAGCGTCCGTTATGGAGGTTTTACTGTATTTTATTATTCCTTTTTCTCCTCAGAATAAAATTTATTTTGCCAATGACCATGTAGTTTAGTTCTCCAACTGACATTTATAAATCCCAAGTGACTGAAATGTTTTGCCCCATGGTTAACTTTCTGCTAATTCAATTTGTAGTCATGTTAATGATATCATGGCATCACAGTAAATATCAATGTCTTGATAAGAAAAAGTGCTGAGACGCTTGAGAATATATTTTAATAAAATTGAAACTTTATTAAAAAATGATCAAAAAAATTCTTATCTTTCACCATCTATCAACTTTTCAAAGAAAAATAAACTGGTCGCACCGTTTTACAAAAACATTTTTAAGCCCAACCAATATTTTTGAGCCAACCCAATATTTTTCAAAAGTTAGAGCTACTAGTCCTTTTACATAGCAGAGACGATTGACCTTGACAAGCTGACGCCGTGTTTCCGCGAAATTCATAGAAGAACTACATGTGATTTTCACTTCAACTGGCGAAGGTAAGGTGTAAAAGCTTGTCAACGTCAGTCCTTCATTATTTAAAATGACTATAGTAATCAATGACCATGACATATACACCGTTCGCTACATAGTAATGGCTGCATATCAGAACCGGATTGGTCAATGATCTGCAACTGGATAAAACAACGCCCTGATCGAAGGTGAATTTTAAAACCCAAACATTTCACACTTCATAGATTATTATACAATCCTTACTAGTGAAATTAAGCCTAAAAATTAATATTCTTTTAAAACTCTTGCATGCATAAACTCAATTACAGAGCCTTAAAACTCTTTTAGCTTAATTTACTTGTTCCTGCTGGCTTTGCATGAAGTTTGAAGAATTTTGAACAGTTGTTACTTTAACATGAACTTCGCATTTGTGATAAAACACTAATGCGTTTGATCAGGAGTGCAAAAATCTAGGCGCCAGCAGGCAGTTTCTCACCACAAAATTTATTTCATTTTTCTTCGTTTAATATTTCGTGTAAAAGTCCTGCTAGAATGCTATTAAATTTTGAGCGAAAAAACCTTTAAAATTTTAGTGGTGAGAGACTACCCTCTGGCGCCTAGATTTTTGGACCCCTGCGTTTGATAATAAAAACACGTGATAAATCGTAATAAATCGTAATAAATGATGATGTAGGTGAACCCTTTCCGGCACAGGCAAAATCTGTTAGCATAATGAGAAATTACCGACAGCCCCCGGAATTCACCAACAAAATTTTTAGATATTTTGAATTCCTTAATTTAAGTTTTTATTGTAAAAGCAAAATTTTACTAAAATATTAATGGTGTCGTTTGCAAGTTTGGAATTAAAATTAGGTATCGCAGACCGGGCTCAGTGTGCCGGAAAGGGACAAAAATGTCTTAACACTTAAATCCATAGGGTAGAACGCGTTCCAAAAAAAAATTGCAATTCAAAGAATCAGAATTCATACCAAAAAAATCTAAATAGTTTTTTCGTTATTTAATTACGAATTTTGTCATTAAGTAAAGTGAAAATTGCTCTTTTAAATTTCTGGTGAGAATACGGAATATGTGAATAAAACCCCCAATAAATCGGGAACACTTATGGTATCGAAAATGATACAATATGCATTTAAGGGTTAAGCAACGCAGTTTAACAAACTCAAGAGCGCATGAAGAAGTTCATATAGCTACGCTTTGGAAAATAACACAAGTAATAAATACACATTGATTTAAGTAGATTGTTTAAAAAATCTCGTGAAGATCTTATTGTATGCTCAACGTTAAATCTCATTTTTTTTATCGAGAGTTATACTTAATTAGCTATATCTACCACTTTGTATATTCCATGAAATTGACATAAAACAATATTATAATAAAATTGTTATATATATATGTCCCTTACAAACTATTTAAGATTCTCAACTTAATGGGGTTTTTTTTAATTGTTTCTTAAAAGCAGGTCCATATCACATTTATTAATTTTCAAAGACATAGTATCAACATCAGTATTTTCCAGGAAAAAAATAACAAAAACAACAATGTTAAGACTGACTAACAAAACATCTCCTATTTTCTAGTAAATAAAAGAGTATTTAAACTTAAGGAGCCTGCCAGACCTGAACGAAGTGACTCCATCAAAAAGATGAAACACTCCGTTCCAAGTGGGCCACTATGTCGACCCAATCAAAGTTTTGGCGACTGCTCAAAACTCTCTGACCCCTTGAACTACTGCAGCCAGAGCTGGCGACATTGATTTTTAGAGGGCTTTATGTCAGTGGGGCGGGAATAAGGGAATTTCCGATGGAGAAAAATATAATCGCCAGAATAACAGGATTTTTATTAAATAAATTTGTTGAGTCATGTGTAGTTTCTTTATTTTGTCAAAAAGAATTGTTAATTTAAATAATTATTGTTTCCCCGAAATGTTTTTTAGTTTTTAATAAAGTATAAAGTAAATACAGTCCCTCATTACATGTATCGCTTCTTAATCCCTTCGCGACGGGAGCCTTTCACGAAAATTTTAATGTTTTGTCACCGGTTTTTAAAAAGAGAAATCTGTGTTTATTAAATACTTAAAATGTTCCGATTAAATAAGGCAAATTTCACCGTAACATTTTTCTAGTAGAGATAAACAAGGAATCTTAACCCCTTGGGGACGAGCGACACGTATACGTGCCGCATAAAGGCTTAAGAATCCTCGTTTATTCGCACCGATAAAATTATATTGTAAAATTTGGCTTATTCAATTGGAGCACTTTCTTGATTTAACAAGAAATAATTTTCTGTTTTTTAAGACTGGTGACAGAACATTAAAAATTTCGTAAAAGGCTCCCGTTGCGAAGGGGTTAAGCCTTTTTGCGTCATGTATACGTGTCACTTATGCCCAACGGGTTAACACTTTCCAACAAAGTTTAACCCTTTAACGTTCATTGGTTTCGCCACGGAACCACAAAATTTTAATTCCGATACGCAACACTGACACCGGTATTTTTATCTAAAAATATCCCTTTTATTTTGTATGTGAAAAATCACGTTTTCTTATTTAGAAATATATTTGTTCTTAATTACCGGTGTCATTCATTTATTGCGACATCTTAGCAATGAAAATGCTATGATCGTTAAAGGGTTAAAAGTGTTTATGCATTTAGTTTGTCTGTCCGTCTGTTTACGCTCTAGCTCTCGAAAAAATACTCGGATTTTCATGAAACTGGTTAATCTTATTTAGAATCTCTTAGACATGTTTGGTATGGTATATGAAATACGTGGGATTAATTGTTCATTTACAGGGGTACCCTAAAGATTTTCATTACATTATGGTCTATGGAGAACAATCTTTTGCAGAGTATTTTAATGACATTACGCTGTTACAAATGTATTGAAACTGGATTTTACTATGATTACATTAAAACAGGAAATTCACAGCATTTTCAATCCATTCACAGGGACACACAAAATAAATGGGTTACAGTACTGTCTTTGAGTAATAATTACTGGAAATGCGTTTTCAATTTCGGCATGCGATTTTAAATATAAATGTTTTTAAGTGAGTTCATAATTATATAAATACATAGCACCTATATTCGTCGACTGATCTGTCCATCCGTCTGTCTGCACACATATAATAGCACAAAAACTACCCAACCAAATCGTTTGAATTTTTAAATATATATATATTTATAAAGCGGGATTCTTCTATAGCTACAACGGAGTTCTTGGTAGAACGATTTTACCAGAAGTTCTTTTTCTTGCAATTTAGGTATGAGATGCAGAGAAGTAACTAATGCTCGTTTAGATTTCATTTTCTTTTAACTAATTGAAAATGCTAATACATATGCACTGTAACGCAAAGGATGTTTTCATATTTTCAATAAATGCAAATCAATAACATTTCTGTTACACCACCCTCTATTGGAGAATTTAATTTAAAAAGTTTCGTATACAGTTGAGTCTCTATATGACGAAATCCATTGTTCCAGTAAAAAATTCGTTATATAGAGAAATTCGTTGAATAGAGAAAGACGTTACAATTTCTGTTTAATGTGCAAATTTTGAACAAGTATTATTTTTTATACGTTTAATTAAAAATTTGAAGTGCTTAACTATAAATATTAGCGTAATATCATATTTCTTAATTATTTGAAAAGTTTTAAAAAAGAGAATAGACATTTGTTTAAAAGCTTAATAAAAATTACACAAGAAAAAAGTACGTTAATTTTTTGCCATTGAAAACACAACATCTCAAATTTTCGGGGGCGATCTCATTGCTCTGGGAGTGAATATCCCCCCCAAGCCACCCTCTGAAATCAACACTGACTTCAGTTACCACATTGATCCAGGTTTTATATGTGTAACAATTAAATTGACACCGTTTCTCGAAGGATGTCAAAAGATGTGAGGAAGGGGGGGGGGGGGTAGTGGAAGGAATTCGTTGGACTTAAAGATCAAGAAGATTCAAGGTAGAGAAGCAACATAAAAAAGTCAGCCTTGAACGATGAATCAAAAATAAGTGATGGTGAAATTTGATTCCATGTGATTTTGAGGCTTTTTTAAAACTAAATAAATAAAAAACATTTTATGAAAAAATTCGTTACATGGAGATAGATATTTCGCTATATAGAGACTGTTTTTAATGTAATAATGGAAAAGGGGGACCGTTCCTGCTAAAAATTCGTTATATAGAGAAATTCGATGAATGGAGTTTCGTTATAGAGAGACTCGACTGTATTTAATAAATTTCAAACGCATCATTTGAGTTATCAATATTTCAAACTTGATTTCATTTGGACCAATAAAACAGATCCTAGAGCTCTTTGAAGTGAGAAATTTATTTCTTGTAGTGCCCTCATGGTTGTGTGAATCTGCCCGTTGATTTTCAAGTACTGGATATGCCGAATTTCATTACATGAAAAATAAGATGGAATTTGATTTTTATTGGCCAGTTTCACCTTTTTTAACATAATTTATTATTTAATAAACAAATTAAATGTTTATGTTTATACAGCATAGAACGCCACCCAACAGCGGATTTTTTTGTATTTTTATTTATTTTAAATAAATAAATAAATAAAATGTCTAAATGTTTTCAGAGCCTGATTACTAACGGGGCACTCTCTCACCAGAAAAAATTTATAGAAATTTTCGTCTTCTTTAAACGCCCTTTTCATACAAGATTACTGTCATGAATAAGGAAAAATTCTTTTTTTCTTTTTCCTGGTGGGAGAGTGCCCCGTTAGTAATCAGGCCCTGAATGTTTTTAAATAAGTAAGCGTTAAGGTTGTTCTTAATTGCTCTACTCAAAAAGCGCAAAACAGTTTGGCACATTTACAAATTAATTTTTTAACGAAAAGATATAAAATTGCAAAACCTGACCATAGAAGTGATCTGATATCTAACCCAGTTTTCTATTTTTTTAACAATAAATTATCTATTTATTTATGGCTTTTTTGATCACTTGAGAAGGCGATTTTCATCCAAGTTCCGGCAGGTTTTTCTTCTTTTGCGTAGAAAGTCAGATCAAAATGCTCATTTTGAAACTGTTTTCTGAAAAATCTATTGTGTTTGTAAAAAAAAAAAAAAAAAAAAAAAAAAAAAAAAAAAAAAAAAAACTGGAAACTGAGTACGATTAAATACTTTTTGAAAAACAACACCTGGTAGCTTCATACATCACTGAGCAAAAATAAATTAAAACTTACGTCATAAAGCTGCATTTTTAAATTGAAGAACAGCCTTAAGCGCGTCAATTGAATTATCTGTAGTTCAAATTTTATCTCAATTGGGCCAATAGAATCCCTTCTAGACCCTCTGAAGTTGCTAACTTATTTCTTACCCATCCTGTACTTTTGGCTAACTCTGAAATATTTCCCTTCCTCTTTTATAAAAAACAGATGTAAATTCAAGCATAATATGCAACAACATTAAATTAAAAGTCTTAAAACTACGCACATATCTTATAGGTATAAAACAACTTTTTTCAAATGAAGAAAATTTATCACCCGATCGCTGTTTTTCACAATCAAGAAAAGAATGAAATGAAGATAATTCCTAGAAAGTTACAAGTAATGTTGTAAAATACCATCATTAATTAATTCTGGTGACGGCTCCTTTATTTTATTTTCTGGCCCTTAAGGCCCTCTTTTCTGGCCCTCTTTAAATTAGGTTTTTCCTGTAAAAGGGTTCTTGCAATAGCAAAAATGCTTGGGAATTATCGTTTACAGTGACATATGGTTTCGATATAATCACAAATTGGCCATAAATAGCGAACTGAGGTTTTATGCTTTAATGGGAAAAGTTAAAATATTTTGGGGCGTGATAATTATCCGTTAGATTTATATAAAAAATGTAATGCAATGTTTTGGGAGTCTATGTTGATTGATTTTTGAGAGAAATTCTGATATTTGTAACAATATATCTGAATTTATGTCATAACTTTACTTTATAGATATATTACAGATTTTAAGTTTATATGATTGTTTTTCTTATTTCTTATAGTCTCTGCATGGTAGTTGATTGCACCAGTTGTTTAACAAGTATTAGATATGACAAATTTCACAGTACGAAAAATCTTACGATTAATTTTGAATTATTAATGACCAATTTCACTTTTTTAAAATATTATTTAATATTTATAAAGCGAATTAAAAGTTTATGTGTATTGTAGCACCTCCTATTGCCTGATTTTTGCATTTTTAATTTTTGTAAAAAAAATTTACAAATTTTTTAAGTACAGCATTTAAATTACCTGTAGTTCGTATTTGATCTCGATTTAGACCAATAAAACCCATTCTAGAGTCCACTGAAGCGGGTGACTTATTTCTTACAAAACTAGGGGGGCTCCGCCCCCCTGCTCGCTATGCTCGCCAACCCCCCGCGTAATCGCTTCGCGATTCCAAATTATTGTCTACCCCTGCATGCTGCGCTCGCCAATAACCCATGGTATGAATAAGCAGTTGCAGACCTTTCAAATGATGTGTCACACAATTGGTGTTGTAAAGAAATTACAAAATGTGCCCCCTCTGGGGGGCAGAGTGGGGGATGACACACAACACATCCGTAATATGAATAAGAAGTTGCAGACCTTTCAAATGATGTGTCACTCAACTGGTGTTGTAAAGAAATTAAAAATGTGACCCCCCCCCCTGAGGAGAGCAGTGTGTGGGGGTGACACACAAGACATTCATAATATGAATAAGCAGTTGCAGACCTTTCAAATCTTGTGTAACACGACTGGTGTTGTAAAGAAAATAAAAATGTGTTCCCTCTGGGGGGCAGAAAGGGGGATAACACACAAGACATCCATTATATGAATAAGCAGTTGCAAACCTCTCAAATGATGTATCAAACGACTGGTGTTGTAAAGAAATTAAAAATTTGGCGAAATATTACAGTTATCGCCAAGTTGGCGTCACTTTTGACAACTAATTTTGGTCGCCAAATTTGGCGATATATCGCCAAGTTGGCAACAAACTTGGCGATTGTTGGCGATGGTAACCTTTCCTCTCTTTATGGTAACCCAAATGGCGATGCATAGACGGAGCCCTTTCCTGATTGGTCTATTCGACTCATGGAAGGAGTGGACAACCCGGATTCGTTAGTTCCGGAAATCTTCCACATCAGCATCATTCCAGGAGTCATTCCTTTTAAGGCTAGTTTTTTTTTACTATAGAAGGACTATTATTTCTTATTTTTGGGGTAACTCAGTTATATGTCCCTTCCTTAAAAAAAAAAAAAAAAAAAAAAAGATGTAAATTCAAGCATAATATTCAAAAACATTAAGTTAAAAGTCTTAAAACTACGCGCATACCTTATGGGCATAAAACATTTTTTTAATGCAGAAAATTTATCATATGATCACTGTTTTTCACGGTAAAGAAAGGAAGGAAATGAAGAAAATCCCAAGTTGTAAAATACGATCATTAATCATTTCTGGGGGCTTTATTTTATTTTCTGGCCCTTAAGGCCCCCTCCCTCTTTAAATTAGCTTTGTCCTGTAAAAGGGTTCTTGTAATAGCAAAAATGCTTGGGAATTATCGTTTACAGTGACATATGGTTCCGATATAATCACAAATTGGCTATGAATAGCCACCTGAGATTTTTCGCCTTAATGGGAAAAGTTAAAATATTTTTAGGGCGAGATAATTTTCCATTAGATTTTTTTTTAATGTAATGTAATGTTTTGAGGTTCTATGTTAATTCATTTTTGAGAGAAATACAAATGTTTGCAATAATATATCTATATTTATGTCATAATTTTACTTTATAAATATATTACAGATTTTGAGTTTATGTCATTTTTTCTTATTTTTTGTAGTCTCCGCGTGGTAGTTAATTGTGCCAGTTGTTTCACAAGTATTAGATATGCCAAATTTCATTGTACGGAAAATCTTAAGAGTAATTTTGAATTGTCATTGAACAGTTTCACTTTTTAAGATAATATTTATTATTTTATAAAGCGAATTAAAAGCTTATGTGTATTAAACCTTCCCCTATTGGCTGATTTTTGTACTTTTAACTTTTGTAATTGTTTCTTTCAATAAATGTTAAGTACATCATTTGAAATATCTGTAGTTCAAATTTGATCTCATTTGGAACAATAGAGATTATTCTAGAGCCCACTGAAATGGGTAACTTATTTATTACTAAATCTGCACTTTAGGGTAGCTCTGTAATATTTCCTTTCCTCTTTTTTTAAAAAAATAGATGTAAATTCAAGCATAATATACAAAAATATTGAATTAAAAGTCTTAAAACTACGCACATACCTTATAGGTATACAACAACTCTTTTCAAATGAAGAGAAGTTATCACCCGATCGTTGTTTTTCACAATAAGAAAAGAATGAAGTGTAGAAAATCCCAAGAAAGTTATAAGTAATGTGTAAAATACCACCATTAATCATTTCTGATGGCGGCTCTTTTATTTTATTTTCTGGTTCTTAAGGCCCCGTCCCTCTTTAAATTAGGTCTTTTCAGTAAAAGGGTTCTTGTAATAGCAAAAATGCTTGGGAATTGCCGCTTCAAGTGACATATGGTTTCGACATAATCACAAATTGGCTATAAATAGCGATCTGAGGTTTTTCGCTTTAATGGAAAAAGTTAAAATATTTTGGGGCGTGATAATTTTTTATTAGATTTTTAAAAAAATGTAATGTTTTGAAGTTCTGTATTGATTTCCTTTTGAGTGAAATACAGATATTTGCAAAAATGCATCAGAATTTTTGTCATAATTTTACTTTATAGATATATTGCAGATTTTGAGTCTGTATGATTTTTTATCTTATTTCTTGTTCTCTCCGCGTGGTAGTTGATTGTGACAGATATTTTCCAAGTATTAGATATGCCAAGTTCCACAGTACGAAAAATATTAAGGCTAATTTTGAATTTTTAATGACCAGTTTTCTGTTGTTTTTTAATATTCTTTATTATTTATAAAGCGCATTAAACGCCTATGTGTATTAAAAAGCTCCCTATTATCTGATTTTTGTATTTTTAACTTTTGTATTTTTATTCAATAAATGTTAAGTACATCATTTGAATTACCTGTATTTCGAATTTGAGCTCCATTAAGACCAATAGAACCCATTCTAAATCCCAAAAAATTTATAAGCAATGTGTAAAATGTCTGAATTCAGCAACTTATTTTTTTACTAAACCTGCACTTTAGTGTAACTCTATAATATTTCCCATGCTCTTTTGTAAAAAAAAAAAAAAAAAAAAAAATTATCATCAGAAAGCTGTTTTACCCATTAAAGGAAAGAATCAAATGAAGAAAATCCCAGGAAAGTTATAAGTAATGTTGTAAAATACTATCATTAATAATTTCTGATGGCGGTTCTTTTGTTTTATTTTCTGGCCTTTAAGGACACCCCTCCCTCTTTAAATTGGGTTTCTCTAGTAACAGGGTTCTTGTAATATAGCAGAAATGCTTAGGAATTGCCGTTTCCAGTGACTTGTGGTTTCGATATAATCACAAATTGGTTATAAATAGCGAACCGAGGTTTTTCGTTTTAATGGGAAGAGTTAAAATATTTTGGGGCGCGATAATTTTTCATTAATTTTTTTATAAGTGTAATGGGATGTTCCAGGGATCTATGTTGATTCATTTTTGAGGGAAATACAGATTTTGATAATGTATCTAAATTTATGTCATAACTTTACTTCATAGATATATTACAGGTTTTTTGTCTGTATGATTTTTTCACCTATTTCTTGTAATCTTCGCATGGTAGTTGATAAGCCAATTATTTCCCAAGTAATAGATATGCCATATTTCATTGTACGAAAAATCTTAAAACTAATGTTGAATGTTTATTAACCAGTTTAATCTTTTAAAAGTATTATTTACTTTTTATAAAACGAAATAAAAACTTGAGTGTATTAAAAGCGCCCCCTATTGGCTGATTTTCCTATTTTTAATTTCTGTCAACATTTTCAATAAATGTTAAGTACAGCATTTGAATTACCTGTAGTTCGAATTAGATCTTCATTTGGACCCATAGAACCCATTGTAGAACCCACTTGAATGGGCAATGTATTGCTTACTAAACCTTTACTTTGGAGGTAATTCTGTAATAATTTCCTTCCTCTTTTTTTTTAATAGATGTAATCTCAGCATAATATGCAAAAACATTAAATTAAAAGTCTTTAAACTACCCGTTTACCTTAAGGATATAAATCATTTTTTTTTTTTTTTTATGAAGAAAATTTATCACCCGATCTGTGTTTTTCACAGTAAAGAAAAGAATAAAATGAAGAAAATCCTAAAGAAGTTATAAATTATCTGTAAAATACTATCATTAATCATTTCTGGTGGAATCTCCTTTATTTTATTTTCTGACCCTTAAGGCCCTTTCCCTCTTTAAATTAGTTTTTTCCAATAAAAGAGTTCTTGCAATAGCAGAAATGCTTGGGAATTGTCGTTTCCAGTGACTTATGGTTTCAATATAATCACAAATTGGCTATAGATAGCGAACTGAGGTTTGTCGCTTTAATGGGAAAAGTTAAAATATTTTGGGGGCGATAAGTTTTCACTAGATTTTTAAAAAATATGATGGAATGTTTTGGGGTTCTATGTTGTTTCATTTTTGAGAGAAATACAGATATCTGTAATGATGTATCTGAATTTATGTTATAACTTTACTTTACAGATGTATTGCATATTTTGAGTTTATATGATTTTTTTTTTCTTATTTCTTATAATCTTCGCATGGTAGATGATTGTACCAATTGTTTCCAAAGTATTAGATATGCCAAATTCCATACTACGTAAAATCTTAAGACTAATTTAAAATTTTTATTGACCTGTTTCACTTTTTGAAAATATTATTTATTATTTATAAAGCGAATTAAAAGCTTATGTGCATTAAAACGTCCCCTATTGACTGATTTTTCTATTTTTAATTTTTGTAATTTTTTTCAATAAGTATTAAGTACATATGTGAGGGAGTGACCTTTGTAATAAAGGCACTCTAGCATTTTTGAGATCGTTACGTCAATGATTTAACATGTGCAAGCGTGAAAGCGACATCTATCCTCTCTTTTACTTTAACTTTCTAGAGCGTGTGTGTCTTTCTTGGATTCTACAGTTATGTCGCGGTTAGAAGTAATATGTAAATTTGTAGTAGCTCAGTTTGCAGCATATAAAAGCTTGGAGTTTGAGTGTGTGTAGAGAGTCTAGCGGCCTTGTCCGATTAGGAGTGTCGAGCGACGTTAGCCAGCTAGGTGTGTGTCGAACGGCATTTCCCAGCTAGTGGTGACGACAAGCAGTGTGATTGATCCAGAGCGAGTGGTATCAAGTATTACCGAGCCTTCAGGGAGTGACAAGAAGTTTTGGAAGGCGATTCGAGAAATTAGCCGGTGGTAAGAGTTAATGTTGATTACATTGAATATTTTCAAAGTTAATAAAGAATATATGTACAGCCACGGGCTGTCTAATAAAGTTTATCTAGCAGTGTAGCGGAAGTTGAAGTGAGAAGTAATCTGAAGTGCCCCGATTGAGTTAGTGCCGGAGCTGTGAGTATGCGTTTAACCTTTTAGTATTGTTATCAGTTGTTAAAATTACAGAACTGCTCCACTGCCCTTCAGCCCTAACCATTTAAATAAACTGTTTTTATCTTAGTTCCTGAGTTATGTCTGCATTTAACCCCCAATACGAGCACACAACCGTTGCACATCATTTAAATTACCTGTAGTTCGAATTTGATCTCCATTTAGACCAATAGAACTCATTCTAGAGCCTATTGAAGTGTACAAAATATTTTTTTTTATTAAACTTGTACTTTTGGGTAATCCTGCAATAATTCCCATCCTCTATTTAAAAAAAATAGATGTAAACTCAAGCATAATATGCAAAAACATTAAATTAAAAGACTTAAAACTACGCCCATAGCTTAAGGATATAAAAAATATGTATATTTTTTTTAATGAAGAAAATTTATCACCCGATCTCTGTTTTTCACAGTAGAGAAGAGAAAGAAATGAACGAAATCCCCAAAAAGTTATAAGCAATGTGTAAAATACCACGATTAATCATCTGTGATGGCGGCTCCTTTATTTTATTTTCTGGCCCTTAAGCCCCTCCCCCTCTCTTTGAATTAGATTTTTCCAGTAAAAAGGTTCTTGTAATAGCAAAAATGCTTGGGAATTGCCGTTTCGAGTGACACGTGGTTTATATATAATCACAAATTGGCTATAAAGAAAGAACTGAGGTTTTTCGCTAATGGCAAAAGTTAAAATATTTTGGGGCGTAATAATTTTCCATTAGATTAAAAAAAAATGTAATGGAATGTTTTGGGGCTCTATGTTGATTCATTTTAAAGAGAAATACAAATGTTTGCAATAATGTATATGAATATATGTAATGACTTTACTTTATAGATATATTACAAATTTTGAATTTATATGATTTTTTTCTTATTTCTTGTAGTCTCCGCATGGTAGTTTGAATTTTTAATGACCAGTTCCCGTTTTTTAAAAATATTATTTATTATTTATAAAGCGAATTAACATGTTAAGTGTATAAAAGCGCCCCCTATTGGCTGATTTTTTTTCAATAATTTTTAAGTACATCATTCGAATTACCTATAGTTTGAATTTGATCTCCATTTAAACCAACAAAACCAATTCTAGAACCTTCTGAAGTAGATAATTTATTGCTTACTAAACTTGTACTTTTGGGTAACACTGTATTAATTACCTTCCTCTTTTTTTTAAAATAGATGTAAACCAGGGATGTATTGGAGGGTATACGGGGGTATACTCCGTGTACCCTCTGAATTTTTTAAAAAAATCTCCATATACCCTCGTTTTCTCAAATTTACCATTAGCGTATACCCTAACTATGAAAGTCCATGATGTTAGCGTATACCCTCTGTCTTTTCCGTATACTATCTACTTTTCTTACGACTACAACACTGATGTAAACTCGAGCATAATGTGCAAAAACTACCTGCATATCTTAAGGGATAAAACAAATTTTCATAAATGAAGAAAAAATATCTCCCGATCGAATGTTTTTACAATCAAGAAAAGAATCAAATGAAGAAAATCCCAAGAAAGTTAGAAGTAATGTTGCAAAATACGATCATTAATCATTTCTGGGGGCTTTATTTTATTTTCTGGCCCTTAAGGCCCCATCCCACTTTAAATTAGGTTTTTCCTGTAAAGGGGTTCTTGTAATAGCAGAAATTCTTGGGAATTGCCGTCTCCAGTGACATATGGTTTCGATATAATCACAAATTGGTTTTAAAAAGCAAACTGAGGTTTTTCGCTTTCATGAAAAAAGTTAAAATATTTTGGAGCGTGATAACTTTCGATTACATTTTTTTTTTTTTTTTTTTTTAATGGGAGGCAATGTTTTGAGGCTCTATGTTGATTAATTTTTGAGAGCAATACAGACGTGTGCAATAATGTATCTGAATTTATGTCATAACTCTTTAGATGTATTGCAAATTTGTTGCGAGTGTAAGAAATGCAATTTACAGAAATAGATGTTTGAGATCCTTCTAGAAGTTACCTTTCTCTATTATTCGTAGAGAGGTTTCAAGATTAAATGCAATAAGTAGATAAACAATTCAAGATTAAATACAAGAGTACGGGATGTTGTGTTTCTATATTTTAGATTATAAATAATCATAAATATACCTACTAATTCTAATAATATAATATCCAATAAAAAAAATCATTTATAGATACAGTAAATATATCTTTGTATAATACACATACTTCGTTGCCAACTTCTAAGCTTATTTACAGTCAAACAAAAATATTTGAAATAGAAATTTTAACTAGCAATACATAGTGCAATACATGACATGGAATAAATTTTGTGTGCATTTTACTAAAATGAATTTGTGGTTTCACAAACACCTTTATATGATTTCAAAAGGCGTAGCAATTGCATACATGATAGATATCTTTTGGCTTCTGATAAAATTTAAATGTTCTAATTTAAAAAAAAAAAACTGAGTCGATTTAATATAATGATTAAATTAATGATCTCAGCAGAAATATATTATATATCACTTTATATGTGGCACTATCATTGATCATTTTTAATAGAGTCTTCTTTATTTCGGACTCTTGAAGGCTCTCTTTAAATTGGGTTTTCCCAATGATGAAGTAATATACTTACAGAATTGGCCGCCATTTTTAGTGACTCATGGCTTCAATATTTTCAGAATTCTTATTATACTTGGACTTGAATGACGAGCTTATGGAAAAACTTCGCATTAGTGTTCTCATAATAATTAATGTTATGTTTTTGAAGTTCTACTTTGATTTTTTTTTTTTTTTACATCAGTTTAATAGAGATGTTTTCTTTACGAACAAAATAACATTATGCAATGATATATTTTGTGATTGAAATAGATGTAAGTTATGCAGATTTATATTTAAAGATCAGAAAAGGAATATTTTCTTTTTATTCTCAAAGATAGTTAATATATAATGCAAAATATTAAAAAATAGAGAAAGTTATTGTTGGATTGTATGTTTCTGTATGAATAATTTAAAACATATAGTTAGTAAATTAATTTCGGAAATGATACTTACAGTCTTTTATTTTATTGAGCGACAGCGAAATTCATGCCCTATTTCATGGATGGCAGAAACTTTCAATTTTGACTGCGCTGATGTTTCTAATAACCCTGTTTTTAATTGCATAAGGGGTTGTAGGATACATTATACACCACAGTATATTTTAATTAAGATTTACGCCAGAAACATTTAATTAAGTTTTACTTTCATAACTTTGGTGAAAAATATCTAAAATATTACTTATCCTTATTTTGAAATAAAAATTTTCCAAAGATTTCAGTAGTAATGCAACATTAAAGATATATAATTACTTGCCCCACAAAGGGTTAATTGAAAGTTATCTACATGTGTAAGTGAGGGAACATAACGTTAAAAAAGAGTTTTTTCAAATTAATTTGTGAGCAAGGTTAAGATTCAAAAGGGAAAAACGAAAACTTACATTTTCGCCATGGTATGTTATATGAGTTTTAAAAAGAAATAAGTTCTAAATGTGCTACAAAAAAAAACAAAAAAAAAAAAAAAAAAACAAAAAAAAAAAAAATTCAAGACATTTTTTTGAATTGATCTCCAGCTCTTTGGACTGTTAAAAAGTGTTTTTGTTGATTTCATAGTGGTGAATTCAATTTAAACGATAAAATTCCCTCTGGGCGAACTTCTGGCATTGATGGTGACTCAATTCAGGATTTAGTAAATGATTATCTACAGATTACTGCTGAAGAGATTGCTGAGAGACTATGCCCACTGTGGGCGCACCCAATTTTTGTTCCAAACTTGCAAACAACACCAAGAATATTTTAATAAAATTTTGCATTTACGATGAAAGCTGAATTAAGGCGTTTTTTTAATTTCTATAATAGTCGTTAGTAAGTTCCAGTGTCAGTCAATAATTTTTCATGTTACGATCAGAATTTTCTCGTGTTGGAAAGGTTTAACCCCTTAAAGCGCAGTGTTGCCGGGTCGGCAACACCTAAAGTTCCCTCTGTTTAGAGACACAAAAACTCCGTGAATATTTCAAAAACTACTCTAATGGCTACTTTAAATATTTCTTATGAGTTCTAGATGGCAGCACTACAGAGATAAAACTCTACTGTTTTTAAATAATAGGTAAAATGTTTTACTGTAATACGCGCTTCACAGCAATGCTCTTCTCACTGCGCTTATCAATACTTTACTTATGGGAGGTGACCACTTCGGCAACAGCTGTATAATTAAAATGGTTAGTGCAATCTCTGCAAAACAATACCTGTGTACTCCCCAAGGCCTAAATAGATTGCCTAATTTTTTTTTTTATCTTTAAATTCCAGCTTTAAAGTGTAGTGTGCCGGAAAGGGTTAAAACAACTTGAACGCACTTCGAAACTCGATACATTAGAAACCGTGCACGAACTTTTACATATTTAAACTTTCCACAGACACCCACCGTCTGTAGTCTCCATACGCTTAATTTCTATATCCAAACTGCCGAATGACACCAGTAATTCTTTAGTACAATATCTATCTCATAATATACGCGAAGAAATGTTTTTGATTATTTTCAAATAAATCTATTCTTAAATTGCGGTGCGGATTAATTATTTGAACACTTTTGGAGCAGAAATGCCTATTCCCTAAAATGTTAAAGAACATAACATATTAGGGAAGGGTTGACCAACTGTGGTACCTGCACACCATTAAAATTTTATAGTAATTATTCCCTTATTTAATCATCAAATTTCTGCAATTCAACAAGTCGACTACTTCTTTAAAAAAAATAGTGGTATCAGGCGTGCTACAGTTGGTCACCCAGAGCGTTAACCCTTTGCAGACGAGCGACCGGTGTACATGCCGATAAGGTTCTCAGACTCATTAATTATACTCACCAGTAAAATTTCATTGTAAATTTTGCCTTATTTAATCCGAGCACATTCACTATTCAATTAGGGAAGAATTTCTGCTTTAACTCTAGAACTACCGGAAATTTGAGTGAAGTTTTATAAAAATATTTTACACCACAATTTTGATAGAAAACATTTTGACTTCATTATTTAACGCTTTTCATCTGTATAATTTTTAGCCATTTCCGGCACTGGAAAAATCTGTTAGTAAAATAACAAATTATCGACTGACACCGGAAATCAAAAATGAATTTTTTCCATATTTTGAAATCCTTAATTTAAGTTTTAATTTTAAAAGCAAAATTTTACTAAACTATTATTTGTGTCCTTTGGAAGTTTGGAATTAAATTTAGGTATCCCAGACAGGGCACAGTGTGCCGGAAAGGGTTAAACTTACTTCATAAATTTCTGGTTTGAACCGAAACATTCATATGGTAACCGTCAAAATGATGGTTCACGGGAGTTTTACTGTTAAAAAACCGGTGATAATAGATTAAAAATTTTTTTAAACCCGCTCATTCCGAAAGGGCAAAGAATTCTTTATCTGATTCGGGACGAGTGACTGGTATACTACGTGATGTAAAAAGATGCTCAGAACCCTTAATTATCCCCACAGATTTTTTTTTTCTTTTTTTTTTTTTTGCACAGGCAAATTTTGCTCATAAAATAAGAAGTTATTGATTGATACCGGAACTTAAAAGCGACTTTTAAAGAAATTAAAAATTCCTAATTTTACACTTATTGTAAAGGCGAAATTTCTTTAAAATGTTCTTGGTGCCGTTTACAAGTTTGGAATTAAAATTAGATGCCCCCGGGAGTGGGCACACTGCGCCAAATGGATTAATCGGGCATTTTCTCGACTCGATGAGGCCAAAATTTTATTATGAAAAACCGGTGATAACGGATTAAAAATTCGGAAGAAGATCCTCGTCTCCAAGGAGTTAAAATTCATAAAATGCATGTATATTCGGGGTAAAATGTTTTTCGATGAAAGAAAATAATTAAATTTATCGCCCTCCTTAACCAAAAAGAAAAAAAAAAAGAGAGAGAGAGAGAGAGAGAGAGAGAAAGTTATAAGTAATATATTAAGCCCTACAAATAATCTTTTTGTAGCGAGTTTTTATTTACGGTTTCTTAAGCTTTCACCCCCTACGCTCCCTTCCTTACTCTGAATTAATTATTTGTTCTCAGAGAAGTGGCCGAAAATTGCTATTTCCAGTAACATATTGTTTCCATATAACTAAATATCTGCTATAAATAGCTAACTGATACATACATTTTCTTTTAATGGTAGTTCTACAATTTTTAGCGACGTGATAATTTTGGGTTAATAGTACTCTAATATTTTATACAATTTTCTTTTTAGCTAAATTTCATTTTAAGATATTTGAATGAATAAATATAATGTATCTGAAGTTATGTTTTGTCTCAAATTCTGCCACTGAGAAATATATAAGTTATACAGAATGATTTTTCATACACGGAACGGGAACTTTCTTGATTTATCTGCATATATAGTTCCAGTTATAATATAAAGCTGAAAAACACATTCGTAAACAAATTATCGAACAAACTTGTTTTTTACATATCGTTGTGGATTTAGAATAAATACTTTCATAAAAAAATTAAAAAATTTAAAATGAGCTTTTTTTTGAACCAGTCCAGGGAATTAAATTAAAACACAGACTATACACATAATAACACATAAAAAATAATAATGCACTAATAAAGATACACTTTACATACCTTTACGTGTAACATATAATCAAATAACAAAATTCAATAGATGAAACCAGAACACTTACCTAAAAAAAGAGAAATAAATCAAATCAAGGAAATAGAAAAAAATATGATAAATTAATATAAATAATTCAATAATACAGTTGACAGAGACATAATATACCATTTAACACTAGAACCGCGGGAAAATTCATATAAGTTTTAGAAAAATATTTCTCACCGGAATTTTTATTTTAAACTGTTTAAGCTATTTATTAAAATTCTTTTTTATCAGATTATATTTAGCTTATTTTATAAAGAGTTTTCTGGTTAGAATCGATATTTCTGCATATGATACGGGTCCAAATGACCCGTCTCCGCGGTTCTAGTGTTAATGAGAGACGCTTATACCGTCTTATATTGACACCTCTGTTTAACTTTATTTTATTCATTTATGCATTTATTTATTTATTTTTTTACCGGTTACACAACCCTTTCTAGCACAGTGTGACCATTCTGGATACCTAATTTTAATTCTAAACTTGCAATCGGCACCAATGATATTTTAATAAAATTTTGCTTTTACAATGAAAGCTTAAATTAAGAAGTTCTGGATTTCTTAAAAATTCGTTTGTGAATTCCGGTGTCAGTCGACAATTTCTCATTTTACTAACAGAATTTGTCCGGGCTAGAAGGTATGTTTTGTATGCATTGTATGTTTATGACAGCCGAGGGATATATGCCCTAGGGAGAGTGTCCTCTGTGGAGGTCTTTCTAAAGGTACCTAAACCGTATTTATGCAAGGAAATCCAAAGTTGGAAGAAAACCACGGAAAACTCCGAACGATTAGGGGGCCCCACCAGTGGCCGAGAGGTACGGACCTCTCAACTGGTAGACGGCAGGTGCTGGGTTCGAACCAATCGCGGCTGTCGGCCTAACCGTTCGGAGTTTTCGTGGTTTTCTTCGAACCTTGCGTAAATACGGGTTAGGTTCCCTTAGAAAGACCCACACGAAGGGCACTCCCCCCTGGTCCTATAGCCCTAGCGTAGATAATCGGACGACAAAATAAACCAAACCAAACCGAACGATTAGGCCGGCAGGCGTGATTGGATTAGAACCCAGCACCTCTAATCTATCAGTTTCGAGGGGCAGAAACTCTGGACCACTGGTGGGGCAGGATACTTAAAGGGGATTTAATTATTTAAATTCTGGCTACATGCACACCTCCATATGATAGATGGTCCCGTAATTTAAAGCATTGATCAGGTAATGTAAAAATTCCGTAATTTAAAGCCTTGATTTTTTTGCTAAATAAATTACATGCTGTGGTATAAGCTATTGCTGTCTAATAACGCACTTTAACAGGCTGTTATGTATGGTAATTCAGTTCAAATACCACTTTTGCTAGCGTTTTTTGAAATTCGTTTGTCTTTCTTGAAAAGTGAAAAACACTATTCGATTTCGTAGCTTTTGAATAACAGACAGTTTCATCAACTGAATGAATTGGAGAATGATTCTGAAATAAATCAGATTAGCCATAATTTGACACGCTGACCCTATACATTTGCTCATCATGTACATTGAAAATAAAAAAATCGCTATTTGATAATTGTAGCAATGGAATATTTTTTTTTTTACATATTTTCGTTCAAATTTTAAACACAGTCGGCTCTCTTAATTCGAAATCGGATAACTCGAATCTTTGCTTCACTTGAACTAAACATGAAGTCCCAAAATTTTCAATGGCAGAATAACGTTATAAATTTTCGTTTATTCGAACTTATTTTCTCTTGACTTAGAAAATATTATATATTGTATTATTAGAAAATTATATTATTATATTATTAGAAATATTTATATTATATTATTAGAAAATATTATAATATTTATTCGAAATATCGAGAGTTACATTTTTCATTTTTCCTAACTTTCTGCTGGATGATGATCCTTAGAATAACTTTCTTTCTTTATTTTTTGTCGAATTGCTCTAAACTAGAATACATATAATCCCATGCATTTGATATTATATATATTTTAAATCTAATTTCAAGCAAGAAAATTACAGTACAATTAATAAAAATCTTAAAATGCACTTGTTTATGCAGTATTATTAGTTTGATTTATATTATTTTAAGATTATTAATTAGTTTATGTACTTATATCTTTTAATTACGTCATATTCTAACAATAAGAGCTGAAAGAAATTAAAAAAAAATTCTATGACAATTATTCCTTTGTGACAGTACACTTTAAAACATATTTTCCTCTCATACTTTTCATAATTCGAACATTTCTTGTGGTCTCGAAGAGTTCGAATTAACGAAAGCCGACTTTAGTTATTTATCGGTATAAATTTTTAAAGTGGAAAAGAAGCTAGTTATAAGCAGTATTTTTAAATTAAAAAAATTTAAAATGTGAGATTTTTTTTTTTAAATTCATGTTATTAACCTTTATTTAATGAAATTCAAAAAGTTATTTCGAAATAAAACTGAATAAATTAAAACTGTGAATTAAACAAAAACTTATTTTATCCTATTTAACAATGACTACTATTATGTGTCTGACATCATTCGATGCTCTAACTTCTTTAAATAGTCCGAGTTTATACTGTAAATGGTGTTTGTTATTGATTTACAGTATAATCGCTATTGAAAATAAAATGCCTTGCATTTTTTGTTCGTTTACAGGAATACACAAAAGAGTTCTGTTACAGTAGATCAATTTTTTTTTGTAATGTTTTTTAATGAAAATGTTATTCCTTTTTAAGGTGACCTAAAACAGGCTTTCAGTAAAACAAAAAGTGGAAAGAATTTATCGTTTATTTACACGATCACACAAAATAATTCCATTACATAGTGATAAATGAAAATAATAATAATAGCTTATCTTAAGCAATAATAAGAGCATATCTTAATGATGTTAAATTATTTAAACATAAGGTAATTATTGTGCATTGTTAGATGCTTACTGTAAAATATGGTGTGCATACCATTTAAGAGGTCAGCTTTCGAATTCCAATTAATAATATGCATTTGATGTATTTAAGATATCTCCTCAGGGAATTAATATTTTTAGTTTCTGGTTTTTGTATACACTTAAAAAAAAATTCTTAGTTTTCTAAAGTACGTATACTTAATTTTATATAAAGTGATAAAATTTTACTCACAGTTCGTCACACAAAAAAATTCCGTTACTTAATGGTATACGAAAAAAATAAATGTTTGTGAGTGTATTTCAGTGATGTTACACATTTAAACATACGATAGTTGTTACGCATTCCTAAAGTGCATTCTAAAATGGTTACTATAAAATATTAAATAAAGCAAGATTTTAGAAATATTTTGAGAAGTAAGATAAAAGAAATATCCTTTAAGAAAGACTGTATAGAATAACGAAGTTAAATAATTAATTTCTGGAGCAGATATTTTAAATATACGAATGGCATCATTCGGAAGCTGAAAGAGGTTTTAAACCCCCTTAACGTTTATTTACGCGAACTCGAAAAATAACTCTGTTTTCTATTAATAGTGTATATGATTAAAGTTTCGTTATATTTTTCTAGGTGTATTGAAAATTGGTTCATAATCGATGTTTGACTCAAAATTTTTTTTTCTTTTTTTATATTTTGAAACAATTCAAACAATTCTAAATTTCTTTTTGATGCATATTTTGTATGTAAAAACACAGTGATTCAAAAATCTTTATAAAAAATAACCTGCTGAATCTTTCATCAAATATTTTCGGAATTTTTTCCAAATAGTTTAAAAAAAAAAGCATGCATATTTTTAACATATCTTGGAAAAATTAACTAAAATTACATAATTAATTGATTTTACTTACATATTGATATAGTAACATATTGATGTATGATTTTATAGATTTCTTAATTATTTAGTTTCAAAATAAACTTTTTTTAAAAGAGTGTTTAACATGGAAATCAGCTGCTACATTTATTTTGTAGTATTTTCAAGAATGGTTCAAAAAACATTCATTGATATCTTGAAATCTAAAGGAAATGGACTTCAGATGTTTTAGTGCTGCCATCTATTAAGAATTTATTCAACGTATTCTTAGACTTCTTCAACGTATTACTATTAGACATTATTAAAATAAAATATTTGATCGAATAAAAGAAAAACAAGCTTTAGAAAAAAATTTATTATAATCCATAAATATCTAAATCTTATAAAACTATAAAAGTTTCCAAATAAATCATAACTTTAAAAGAAAACAAAATAGCAATTTTACATTTGCGAAATAAGTTAAACTAGTAATGTTTAGTATCAATATAAAATAACAGAGATACTAAAAGGAAAAAGCGTAAAATAAACATAAAATGTTCACTTTATTTTAATTTATCATTATTATAATTTTTTACATAACTTTGATGTCATTAAATAACGTTTTACAAAATAAGTATGCATGTAACTGTAAAAATATCCGGTAGATGGCAGCACCAAACTTAAAGCAGTGGATTTTATTTTTCTGGAAAAGATATTGAATAATTTACACATCAATGATTTATTTTTCTTTAACCCGTTACCGGTAACCGCGCAGCGATCTATTTATAAACCTCCTACAACAGAACAAAACAACTTTTAAATTTCAATACCAGTATTTAACCTTTACCGAATTTCAATTCAGGGATATTTTTAATTATTCTTTTCTACATTATGTCTTGTAATGCTTTAATTTTGTTTTTTGCCGCTTTTTATTTATTATTATTATTATTATTATTATTGTTATTTTTTTTGCTTTTTTATTTTTATTTTTTTATTTATTTATTTATTTTTTATTTTTTTTTTTTTTTTTGTTTATTGCCGCTACGTGGCAATTAGGCGGTCGTCCGCCCCGATACCAGGTATCTAACCCGTTAAGCTGAGATAACTCGGCAGGTAGGGGCCTGGTCATCGGTTAGAAAGAAAGAAAGTCCTGTTTGCTAATGCTAATCCCATGGAAGAAATTTATAAAGATATCTCGGTTCCATTTCAATATTTTAAAATGATTTTTTCCCCATTGGATAGCTGAGATTGATCTATATGTAGGCCGTTTTTACTTTTTCGATTTTGGTTGCAGGTATTATTATTTTTTTTTTTTTCTAGGGTGCTTTTGCTTTTCAAACGGTTCCGAAAATGAAAGCGTTCTCATAAAACATACCTGTAAACAAAACCAAAAAGTAATAAACGGCTTGCATACAGATCGATCTCAACTATCTAATTAAAAAAAAATAATAATAATAATAATAATAATAATAATAATAATTTAAAAATATTGAAATGCAACCGAAATATCTTTATAAATTTCTTCCATCTGATTAGCTTTAGCGAACGGGTGTTTTCATTTAACTGAAGTAGCCTCTTAACTCCAGGGATGACTTTTTATTAGTGAGGCAGAGGCCCTTAAATTGTCAAGTTAAACCTTCAGCATTTGCCAACTCAGTGAAAAGCAAACATAAACAGTTCTTGGCATTTGCCAACTAGTTTTATAATTTTACCAAGTTATCACAATTAGAAATAGTAATGTACTTTTTACTTGTAAAAAGCTAAATAATATTTCAAATTATATTGGTAAATTTCGTCAAATGTACCAGAAATAGAAAGAGTATTATAGTTCTTTATTAAAGTTTATAACAAATTTGCCAACTGTAACAGCATTTGCAAACGTTTGGGGGGAGACTACCCCCTCCTCCCCCTCCCCCCCCCCCATTAGCGAGGCCCCTGTTTAACCCGTTACCTTCCAGCGATTTATTATAAACCACTTAAAACCGAACAAAACTTTTTAATTTCAATACCAGTATTTAAGTACTGAAATTTTCTGCTTATCTAATCTCAAATCTTGAGCGATTAAATAATTCAAAATTAGTACATGAAAAATACTGGTGGCGAAAAATTAAAGAAAAGTATTAAAAAAGTTGGACACTAACGAGTTAAAATAAAGGATGACTCTGATGTGATTTTTAAGCTTATTTCGAAGTACTCAATCATTTTTATCCTAAAGCTTTTACATAAATCGCCATATTCTGTCTGATTATAAATTTAGTTCTAAAATACCAGTTTTTATAACTAACAAGTTAAAATAGCGTTGAATTCTGGGCTCTTTTGTAGGAGAGATTTTTATGGCTCCAAGGGAACATTATTAAGGGTTTTTTTTTCTTTTGGGAGGGGGGACTGCACTTTTCCCCCCATTGAAAACAAAAAAATTCAAATTTTATAATAAAATAATTAATAAAAAATATAATAATTAATAAAAAATATTTCACTGTTTCGGGGGGGGGGGATGTCTCCCCCGGGCTATTCCTTGAAATCGAAAATAAGTTAAAATTTACTCATACAGTTATTAAATACTAATAAACATGATAAATATTGATTTATGTACAGTAATCAATGAATGGTAGTAAAAAAAAAAAAAAAAAAAAAAAAAAAGTAAGAAATATATTAAGAAGGACATTTAACTTTGCGGTACCACAAGTTAAGACCAAGTTAAGTATTTAAAATAATGGATGTTACTTGGTTATATCGTCAACCAAAACCATATCGCCAAACTATAAGATTAAATGCCAAAGTTGATAATTTATGTCTATTTTAGCGCATTTTAGTCATTTGGAAATAAAATTCGCTATATAACTGCTACTTTTTATACACGGTGTTTCCGAATTCAACCAACAACTTCATAGAGGTGATAGTAAGCATGAAGAAGCTGAAAATTTTACCATAGAATATGGGGTCGAAATCTATTTAAAAAGCTACTCCAGTCAAGTGAAAAAACTATTCGCAAATGCTAATCCTATGGAAGAAATATATGAAAATGCTTCGGTTACATTTAAAGAATTTTTTTTTAGGTGCGTTCGTAATTATGCAAATACGTAGCACCTACTGTTGTCGCTCAGTCCGTCTGTCTGTCCGTCTGCCCGCATATAACAACGCAAAAACTACCCAACCGAATCGTTTGAAATTTAAAACGCATAATTATAAAATAATTTTGTCGAGTCATTTCAAATTTTATGAAAATCGGATGCATAGATCAATTACAGGGACAATCAAAAGGATTCCGTTACATTACGGTCAATGGGGAAAAAAGTTTCAAATGCATTTTAATCGTTTGAAATTTAAAACATATAATTATTACGTAATTTTGTCGAGTCATTTCAAATGTTATGAAAGTCGGATGCATAGATCATTTACAGGGACAATCAAAAGTATTCCATTACATTACGGTCAATGGGAAAAAAGTTTCAAATGCATTTTAATAATGTTACACTCATTCGAACATAATAGAATTGGCATGAATCTATGAAATATATACTAAAATATGCATTGTGTACAATCTGTGATGCAAAGAATTTTTATTATTAAATTACAGGGCCACACAAAAGTATTCCATTACATAATGCTATACGGGGAAATATTGTTTGAGGCGTGTTTTAATTATATTCAACTATTTCACATTTTATGAATAAGATATACGTTGCTGAGTTGTAATAAAAATTACTTCCTGCATATTTACAGAAACACAAAGATTTCGACTACTATACTGTATCCGAAGTACGCTCTACTATATCAGCAAGATCTGAATATTTTTAAAACTTCGTTATCGTACGAACGCACCTCATTTGCTACGTTCACGTACAATTTACAAATTGCTTTTTTCTTTGCATTGGATGGTTGAAACCGATTTGTACAGCGTGTGTGTTGTTTGTGAATTTTAAATTTTAAATTCAATTAAAATTATTCAATTGAAATTAAAATTTTAAATAAATTTGCTTACAGGTGTTTTTATTAAGGACACGTTCGTTTATGTTTCCGGCTTAGAAGATGAAAGTATCTTCATAAAAGAAAAAATATGTAGTCAAAATCAAAAAATTAAAAAACGGCCGTGGTAAAAGATAAATCTCAACTATTCAATGCAAAAAAAAAAAAAAAAAAAAAAAAAAAAATGAAACGCGTCGAGATTTTTTACAAATTTCTTCCATGGGATGCGAGCAAGTCTTTTCGCAAGGTTATAGTAGCCCTTTTCTCAAAATTATTATTCCAGTTCAAATAATACGCATTTATGTTAGAATGTGTATAACCAATTAAACAGTGTATTTAGAAAAGGTGATTTTTTTATGTAGTGATTTTTTACTAGGCAAATCCAATGCTATATCCCTGTTGTTTATTAACAGCCAAATATATAAAAAAAAAAGTTACATTTCCCACAGCATAAAAAAATCTTATATTTCGTAATTTTTAAAACTATGCTTGTCAGTTTTAAAAGAGTTCTATATTGTTTCAACAAAACATTTTTTAACTACTGAAAATAATAATACTAACGCTAACAAATGTAATAAACATGACAAAGAATAATCTATCTGACCTACATTAATTCAGTAGCGTTTCGTGACCGTTGAATATTTTATATCATTTTGGTATACGAGTCTAAACGCGTATTTCCTCGAGTAATCTTCGAACAACGCATACATTTTGTTTCATTAGACTATGTTTATGGTTTAGGGTCGGAAAATGAATATATTCTAAGTGAGACAAAAACAATTTTTTTTAAAATTATTATTAAGTGCAAATTCTTTTTATTTTAAATATAACCTTGTTGTTGCACTTTTTTTAGGTTTTTATATAATTATTGTTGTTTGTTAGGTTGTCATAGAGATATTTAGTATATTTTCAATTTTCCAGACATTTTTTTTTTTTTTTTTTTTTTTTGAAATTTTAGAATATTAAAAAAAAGTTATTAACTAATTTTTAATCCTAAAATTTTCTGCAACAAGACGAAGCTAATTATTTAACAAGCTTTGTATAATTAAAGCTTAGGTAAATTGATTTTACACTGAAAAAAAATAACTGATTTTATCCATAAAAAGGTCATTTTTCCTGTGATCCTATATGTGTTTCATAAAAAGATGATTTTTTTAAATTTATTTATCATAAGGACTTTTTAAGGATTTTATCCTTAACAAGATAGAAAAAACCATGCGTCAAACATAGATTACGAAGCGCTTTCTAACACATTCTGAATAATATGTTCGAGTATATTTACAGGAGTGGTGGATAGACAGACAGACGAACGGAAGGCCAGATGGACAGACAAACCGAATGCATAACCACTTTTCAACTCTTTTGGAAAGTGCTAAATTGCTGTATTAACAAATCCCATAGCATAAAAAAAATCTTACATTTCGTAACGCTAAAAAATATGTTAGTCAAATTAAAAAGAATGCTTTATTGTTTTAACAAAACATTTTTTAACTACTGAAAAGAATAATAATAACTCCTAAAATTTAATAAACACGACAAAGAATAATCTATCTGACCTACATTAATTCAGTAACGTTTTGTGTCCGTTGAATATTTTATTTCATTTTGGTGTATGAGTATTCCCTCGAGTCATCTGCGAACAACGTATACATTTTGTTTCATTAGATTATGTTTATTGTTTAGGATAAGTGAAGTTGGGAAAAGGAATATATTCTATGTAAAACTAAAACATTTTTTAAATTCTGTGCAAAGCCATTTTATGTTTTCTGTTTTACGTATAACCTTGTTATTTAACTTTTTTAAAGTTATCATTCATTAGAGATATTTAGTACATTTTCTTTAATGTTCCAAGTTATTTTTCTTTTGTAGAATATTAAAAAGATGTTTTAGTTACTTTTTTACCAACTTCAATCACTAACATTTGCTGCTGAAAAGGTTAAAGAGGAAGTTAATTATTTAATAGGCTTTGATTAGTTTTGACTTATATAAATTGATTTTATATGTAAAAAAAATAAGAAAATCAGGTGTTAAGCATAGATTATGAAACACTTTCCAACCCTTCCTGAATTTTTTAACAAAACTTCGTTATTTAGCGAAATAAGGTTACTGTCTATAGCCAAATATGTATTCCACTACTTCTGAACAGACACAGTATTCACAGAACGCAAAACAACACATAACAAAACGTTTTTTAACTATTGAAAATAATAATATGAACGCTAACAAATGTAATAAACATGACAAAGAATAATCTATCTGACCTATGCTAATTCAGTAACGTTTTGTGACCGTTGAATACCGTATTTACTCGTGTATAGGGCGCACGCGTGTATAAGGCGCACCCCTACTTTACAAGTAAAAATGGCGATTTCTTAAAATCTCGTATATAATGCGCACCATAAATTTGATACGCTACTGAAGAATGACGAAGTAAATTTCTGTAAAAAAAAAAAAAAAAAAAAAAAAAAAAAAAGTCTAAATAAACATTACACCAGACCAGAAGACAAGACGAAAATGCATTTTTAGACTTCGGGTTTTATGACAATGACGGGAAATAGGAATGAGTGACGGTAAAGAGAATTGCTAATTAGCGTTTTATATAATGTCATTAGCTCTTTTGTATAAAAAACTGCAAGGAATGAAAGAAATATGCAGTAATATTTCAATTAAGTAACATTTTCCGGGTTTTAATATCTTCTTTGAATAATTTCTTGTTTTATATGTATATCGTTCGACTGCATCCAACAGTAAAAAATTATTCCGTGTATAAAGCGCACCTAGGAGTTTTGCCCTAAATTTTTGGAAAAAAAGTGCGCCTTATACACGAGTAAATACGGTATTTTATTTAATTTTGGTGTATGAATATTCCCTCGAGTAATCTACGAACAACGTATACATTTTGCTTCATTATATTATGTTTATTGTTTAGGATAAGCGAATTCGTGAAAATGAATGTACTCAGTGTGGAGCTGAAACATTTTTTCCTTATTATTATTATTCTGTGCAAAGTCTTATGTATTTATTTTATACATAACTTTGTTGTTAGATTTTTATTATGTTATTTTTCTTTAGAGATATTTAGTAAATTTTTTTATGTTCCAGATAATATTTTTTATATTTTTAGAATATTAAAATTATGTTTTAGATACTTATTAACCTAATGCAATCACTAAAATTTGCTGCTGAAAAGATTAAAGACGAAGTTAATTATTTAACAAGCTTTGTATTGTTAAAGCTTAGGTAAATTAATTTTAACCTGAAAAACAAAATACAAACAAAACATTGTATTTTTCAGAAGAAAGAAAAAAAAATCATGCGTCAAGCATAGATTATGAAGTGCTTTCCAATACAATCAGAATAATGCATTAAGTAATGTGTTCGTGTATATTTACAGGAGTTAGAGGGTGGGCAGACTGACAGAAGACCAGATGGACAGAAAACCAAATGCATAAACGCTTTTAAACTTTGTTGGAAAGTGCTAATAAGTTGTATTAACAGATACCATAACATAAAAAAAATCTTACATTTCGTAATTTTTAAAAATATGTATGTCAGTTTTAAAAGACTGCTGTATTATTAAAAAAAAAAATTAATTATTGAAAATAATAATACTAACGCTAACAGATGTAATAAACATGACAAAGAATAATCTATTTGACCTACATTAATTCAGTAACGTTTTATGTCCGTTGAATATTTTATATCCTTTTGGTATAAGAGTCTAAACGCTTATTCCCTCGAGCAATCAGCGTACAACGTATGCATTTTCTTTAATTAGATTATGTATATTGTTTAGGATAAGTGAAGTCGGGAAAATGAATATATTCTATGTGAAAACTAAAACATTTATTATTATTATTGTTATTATATGTGCAAAGCCATTTTATAAATTTTTATTTTGCACAAAACTTTGTTGTCGTACTTTCTTTTAGGTAATTCTTCTTTAGAGATATTATATTTTTAGCACTTTCCAACAAAGTTGAAAAGTGCTTAAGCGTTCCGTTTGCCTGACCGTCTGACCATGCTCTGGTGACCCTAAATGAGATTTCTCAGCTGCATGAAAATCCGAGTATATTTACAGGAATAGAGAGTGGAAAGACAAACCGAATGCATAAGCACTTTTCAACTTTATTGGAAAGGTGCTAGAAATTTGTACTAATTAAACGTACATGCTTCATATGCAATACCAAATGTGTTTTGACGTTCTTAAATAAACTTTATCAATTGCATGAAAACCCGAGTATATTTACAGGAGTTAGAAAGTGGGAAGACGGACAGAAGGCCAGACAAACCGAATGCATAAGCACGTTTCAACTTTGTTGGAAAGTGCTAAAAAGTTGTATTAATTATTTCCATAACATAAAAAAAAATCTTGCATTTCGTAATTTTTAAAAATATGCTTGTGAATTTTAAAAGAATGCTATATTGTTTCAACAAAACATTTTTTAACTATTGGAAATAATAATACTAACGCTAGCAAATGTAATAAACATGATGAGGAATAATCTATCTGACCTATATTAATCTAGTAACATGTCCGCTGAATATTTTATATCATTTTGGTGTATGAGTCTAAATGCATATTCCCTCGAGTAATCTGCGAACAACGTATACATTTTGTTTCAATTAGATTATGTTTTTTGTTTAGGATAAGGGAAGTTGGAAAAATGAATATATTCTATGCAAAACTTTTTTTTTGTGCAAAGCCATTTTTTGTTTCTTATTTTGCATATAAACATATTGTATAGTACTTTTCCAGGTTATTACTTTTTAGAAATACTTAGTACATTTTTAGCACTTTCCAACAAAGCTGAAAAGTGCTTATACATTCGGTTTGTTTGTCCAACTGTCTACCCTCTTATAATTATATTCGGATTTTTATGCACTTGATAAAGTTTATTTAGGGTCAGCAAAGCATGTTTGGGTATTGCATATGAAGTGTGTGCGGTTAGTGGTTCGTTTATAGGGACACTCAAACGAATTAGATTATATTATGGTACACGGGGAAAAATTGTTTGGAGAGTATTTTAATGACATTACGGTACTTCACATGTATTGAAGCTGATATAAATCACGGAATTTCACTACGATCATGTTAAAATAGAGCTTCATAGCAGTTTTTTATTAATTTACAGGAACACACAAAATAAATCGGTTACAGCACTGTCTTTGCGAAATATATTCTGGAGAGTATGTTTTAAAATTCGGTATACGATTTTAAATTTAACTAGCTTTTTACATATTGCTCTTTATGTATAAATTCTATATCTCATATACAGGGCTGCACAAAAATATTCGTATATCGTTTTCCTTATTAGAGGAAATTGCTGAATTTTCAACTAAAATATATTTCAGAGTAATTTATTCCATTTTTCAATATTGGGTGAAAAAAGTCCGAGCCAGGATTCGAACCAGGGATGTATTGGCTGAAGCCGCCAATGCTCTACCAACTGAGCTATCCCGGACACGAACACTGGAGGACTATTTCACCCAATTGACCTCAACGATTACTTTATCTGGTCTGATACTCTGGATCAGCACAACAGAATATTCAGCCAATACATCCCTGGTTCGAATCCTGGCCCGGACTTTTTTCACCCAATATTGAAAAATGGAATATTTGTATTTGTATTTGTATTTATGTCGGCCAATTATCTACACTATGGGATATAGGCCCTATGGGGTGGGATGCCCTCCGTGGGGGTCTTTCTAAGGGAACCTGACCCGTATTTACGCAAGGTTCGGAGAAAACCACGGAAAACTCCGAACGGTTAGGCCGACGGTCGCGATTGGGTTCGAACCCAGCACCTACCGTCTACCAGTTTGGAGGTCAGAACCTCGCGGCCACTGGTGGGGCGAAAAATGGAATAAATTACTCTGTTATAATTAATTTACCGATTAAATAATCGTGTTTAAAAAAATTAATCTAAAAAAATATATGTATTTCTTAAATTAACTAAATTTTAGAATGCGTGTTGTTATTAGATAAAAATCTCCATATCATATACAGGGCTGCTATAAAAAAAATCGCACAATTTTCGGGTTGTGGATGAGAACGGCTGAAATTTGGTTTTGAAATGCGTTATACAGGGTGAGTCATAAATATCGAAACAATAGGCTATCTCCTTAAATATTGCCCTTAGACCTATACTTCCAATTGCAAAAATTCATAAAAAAATGTGAAATTTTTGATAAGATAAATTGAGACTCCATGGGGGGTCTAGTTGAAAAGTTACGAAAATTAAATTTTTATACGGCCCCCGTAGGACAAAAATTCCAATTAGGAAAACTTTCCTTATTCGGTCCTGAATAAGACACAAAAAGTTGCATCTTCATATCTCCAAAATTCGCAAAGTTATAGCCGTTTAAAAAATTCATCAGGTTTTAAGGGATTAGACACAAATTGAAATGCGCACAATTCAAAAAACAATGTTAATTTAACAGTTCTAGAAAACGCGTAAAAAATCTATTTCTTGATTTAAAATTTTGATTTTTTTTTCTTTTTTTGTGATGGTTGGCCTTATAATTTGCTAAGAAAATCACATTCTAAAATTTCTCATACAATTTATAAAATTTTCATGTGGTTAGTACTGGTTTAAATGGGACAATCAAAAATCGTTATAACTCGTAAAATTATTTAACGGATTTCAATTTCTTTCCATTTAATTAAAGATGAAAATCTGATTTTAGTTTTGTTCCAAGGTTTTTTTCTATTAATTTTAAAACTATTAAAAATGTTTATTGAAAAAATAATATAACTTTTAAAAAAATCATATTTTCAAAAGCAAAAATTTTTTCAAAAGTAAACATTTTTTTCAAATTTGCCGAAACAAAACTAATGTAAAAAAATCAAAAATGACATGTTTCAAGTTCTTTTTTCTTTTAAAAATTCTTAACATTTAATAATTTAAAGACAAGAAATGGAGGATAAAAAATTCATTATGCAGAAAAACGAAGTGTATTGTTTAAATGTCCGTCAGTTATTTAAAAAAATGCTTTTTTTAAGATGCACAATAAGTCTTTTTTTTTTTTTTTTTTTTTCAATTTACTTTTGACAACTTCATGCTTTTTATCGTCCTTCAGAGGATGTTAAAAAATCTGTATTCTGGGCCCAGGTAGGGCCAGGACCGAGATGTTACTTTTTTCTGAAGACCCGCCAGGCCGGGCCTAGAGTACTTTTCATAAAGGATGGGACTTCCTTCAACTTAGGTGCACTCTGGATGAAATTTCACCGGTCACGGCAAAACCCGTTATTAAAATCTCTGTCTCTGACTGACTTAATACGTGCATAAAATAAATAAAATTCGGCTCAATCGATTTTTTTTACGAAAAACATATAGGTTTTAAAATCTTTATTTTACAAAAAAAAAAAAAAAAAAAAAAAAAAAAAAACTTTAAAATTTCAAATTTATTTTTTAAATAGATTATTCAAAGGCTAAAAAATTAAATATAATAAAACCAGTGAAAAAAAAAAAATCTACCTATGACGAAATTCCGTCTTAAACGGAAAATATGTTGATCCATGCAAAATAAATGCCATAGTACCTGAAAAGAAAATAAGCTACAATTACATCTTCTAGGTTGAGCATCTGTCTATAACGTACTTTTTCATTCCTATGTGATTCCGTCTTAAAAAGTTTTAGTGTATAACATTTTTCAGAGTCCCCAACGCATGGGATATGGATTAACGATATTAAAATATAAGTGAAACATTTACATATAAATAGAGATTCATTGACAAAATAAATATATTACAGCCTTTGGCGCTTCTTTAATAATAAAAAGTATAAATATAAAAAACGAAAAGCTATAAAAGTACACACACATAGCGTATAGTATATTTGGACATAAAATATACTATACGCTGCTATTTTATGTCCAAAGAAAAAGTGGTCTCTTACACCGATTTTTATTAAATTGCAATTTGTGAATGTTCCCTAACAAGCGTTGAAATTGAGTCAGTTTAGAGGCAGGGAAAAGTGGTGTAAGTCAGGAATTTTTGAAGATTTTGGGATTTAATATCTCTGTGGGATTTTTAGATACGGAGATGAAATTTGTTTTGTTCGATTTAGGAATGGATAAGGAATAATTTCCTAATTGGGAATTTTGCCCTACGGGGGCCGTATAAAAATTTAATTTTCGTATTTTTTCAAATAGACCCCCCATGGAGTTGCAACTTATCTTATCAGAAATTTCACCTTTTTTTATGAATTTTTGCAATTGGAAGTATGGGTCTAGGGGCAATATTTGAGGAGTTAGCCTATTGTTTCGATATTTATGACTCACCCTGTATATTTCCACATGGTGAGATGAAAGATATTTTATTTTTTTAAGTGGTGCAGTTTTGTTACATTATTCTGAATGTCTTGGAAAGTGCTTCATAATCTATGCTTGACATTTGATTTTATCTTTCTTGTTTAATGTTCCATACAATTTTTTATATTTTCAGAATATTAAAAAGATGTTCTAGATACTTATTAACTAACTTCAAACCCTAAAATTTGCTCCAGCAAAGATTAAAGACGAAACTAATTACTTAACAAGCTTTGTATAATTAAAGCTTCGATAAATTGGTTCTACCCTTACAAAAAATGGATTTTATCCATAAAATCGTTATTTTCCCTCTGATCCTACATAAATAAAAAGCCAAAAATGGCACTCTTGTCAACCTCTCAGCCCTTCCAGCTCTAACTTTTGGCAAAATAGGCCAATCGCTACACAATTTTAAAAGTTGCTGAATATTAATATTTATATTTTTATTATTATTATTGCAGGGACACTTAAAAACGTTGAGTATAAAATGCAGCAAAGTTGCTAACCTGCCGATTTTTTAAATACAAATCAAAAAAGGAAACTTTCTGACGTAAGTTTTAATTCATTTTTGTTCGGAAAAGCACGGGTCTACTAGGTGTTGTTGTTCAGAAACTATCTAATCGCATTCATTATTATTACTGTAAATTTGGCGTTTTTCAGTCGGAGCATTTCTCGATTATTTTAAGTTACAAATTTCTGGTTTTTAAAACCGGTGGTGGAACATTAAAAAATTAAAATATATATATATATATATATTTATCGACATAAATACTAAATAATATAGCAGAACCATATTTTGCTTCATTTAAAGAAATAAATAGAATTTTTGCATTTACAGATTATATTAGCTAAAATAGCAGTTGCCCGAAACAGGAATAGTGCGCTTTAATTAATCCAAAACAGTCCTGACGGTTTATTAGAGCAAGCTAATGTAGTTTTATGATTAAGGTTAACCCTTTGGTTACGGGGTTGGGACATACGTCGTCCCAAAGACTATCAATATTTTTTATTCTCACCACTTTTTGTAAACTACTCTCATCCAATATACTTAGAACAGAATAAATTCAACAGAAATTTTCCACAAAGAAATTTATTTGTAAATTGTGGTACGAATCAATAAAAAAATAGTGGCTGTCCTAGCCCGTAATCAAAAGGTTAATAAAGGGTCTAATTTCGGGTTATATTTTATCCCGCCAAATTTAAACGAGTTTCGCACCAGAAACTTTTAATGAATTTTTATATAATTCTAACTTTAGCGCCTAGGTACTAAAAATAAGCATTTTTTTAAATTGTTAAAAAATTTTTTTGACATTTTCCCGGTGGTAATTCATTATTACAGAAATATTATTGCTTGCTTCTGAATTTGTTATCCGCAGATTTTATTCATCAGTATTAAAAAACAGCAATACACTTCAGGTGTTATTATATCTTTGCATTTTTTTTTACCGTTATCTCAATTATATTATTAATGTCTTTTATTCATTGAACATAATTACTAAAAATTATTGCAAAGCCATATTTCGCTTCATCTGAAGAAATAAATAGAACTTTTGCACTCACAGATTATATTGTCTAAAATAGCAGCTCCCCGAAAACAGCAATAGAGAGCTTTAATAAACCTAAAACAGTCTCGACGGTTTATTAGAGCAAGTTAAGGCAGTTTTATAATTAAGAATTTAAAAAAAAAGTGACCAACTTTAGCTTCAAATTTAATTCAACAGCATTCAAAAGCAGAAATACACTTCAAATACTATTATTAAATTTTTGTATTTTTTACAATTACCTCGATTATACTATTAACCCCTTGGGGATGAGCGACATATATATGTGCTGCAAAAAGGCTTAAAAATTCGCATTTATCGCTACCAATAAAATTATACTGTAAATTTTATATATTTTAGTCAGAGCATTTGCTCGATTTTATTAAGTCATAAATTTCTGGTTTATAAAACCGGTGACGACACATTAAAAATTTCGTAAAAGGCTCTCTTCACGTAAGCATTAACGCATTTTATTTATCGACATAATAACTAAATAATATAGCACAATCCCATTGTTTCATTTAAAGAAATGAATAAAACTTTTGCACTCACAGATTATATTAGCTAAAATAGCAGGTGCCCGAAACAGGAATAGAGCGTTTTAATTAACCTAAAACAGTCTCGACGGTTTATTAGAGCAAGTTAAGGCAGTTTTATAATTAAGATCTACATTTCATTTGGTGTTTCAACACCTGAACTGAAAATTAAAAGCATACATTTTGTGTTCTGCTCCCAGATGGGGCAACATCTCTTCTCCTTACTCCCCCGCTCATCGAGTACGCACATAGAAATCCTGGAATACAAACTAACCATTGTCGCCATCTTGTTTCTTTTTGAACCTCCAAAATCTCCTATCAGGCAGAGTTTGTTGTGGAAAATATATTATGCTATATGCCGTGTACCTTTCGGATGCTTTTAAAATAAATTAAGTATACCCCCATATTTCTTAAGAAAAGCTGAAGTGTATAACTCTTTGCTGTTTATTATTATTATTATTATTTATTGAAATTTATAGAACTGATATGTATTGATTCTTTTGTCATGAAAAAATAGGTAAAATTATATTCATATCGATTTTGCAAAACAACTAAAGTTTGCATGGAAGTAATTAAAGTATGCAAAAGTATCTAAAAGGACTAAAAGTTATTCTGAAAAAGTTTACATTCTGCAGAAGTAAAATTGTAGTAAAATAATGCATCTATTCATGCATTCTTTTCGGCGATGCTAATTTTTCGACGAAATGGTACAACTATTTTAGTTTTTGAAAAATGGTGTTTTTCCCATATTTTCAATTAATTGTATAAAAAAATAATAAAAAAAGAAAAAAAAACTAATTAAATAATTTATTTGTTCTTATGCATTTCGATATTTTGAACGGCAGTTAAAGTATACAAAATCATGCAAATGGGACTGGGAATGCACGGCATCCTGAATAAGTTTTTATTCTATATTTAGGGGGAATATTATCAAATGATGAATTATTTTATTTGTTTTCGGTGGATTCCTTGATTTTGCATGCAACCATTACATTATTTATTCAAGAACAATTTAAAATATTAAAAATGCTATCTTAAAACCTAAAGCTTTGATCCAAATTTCGGACAAATATCATACGCTAGTAAATAAATTTATTTGTTTTTGATGCATTTCCTAATTTTGTGCTCTAAATAATGTATGGCAAAAGCATTTAAAAAGAAATTTGCCTGAATTCATCCTGTAGAAATTTTTATTTTTATTTTCTGAGAAATATTTTAACACTTCATAGACTGCAAACAAGTGTTGCCAAATCTGATATTTATTTTATTTAGAATTTCAAACTCACACCATAAAATTGTTTTTTGTATTTCATTCGCGAAATATCTATCATTGAAATATCCAAAAATAAATATTCAAATTTTCTGGCGAAAACTTAGAAATTTCTTGAAGATAGTTTTATAAAAGACGTACAAATACATCTTGCACAGTGTGAATTTTTTTCTTTTGATATGTTTCTTGAGTTTAGTTTGTATCTTTAAAGGCTGCAAATGAAGAAAAATTCTATTAATAATAATTTAAAAAAAGGTATTGCAATAATTATTTAGCTTTTATTTCTAAATTTTAAAGAAATACTGCAGAATAATGAATAACATTATGACGCGTTAATTAATTTTCAATGATTATGAAAATCTGCAAAATTAAGAACGAAATCTGAAATCACTGTATGGAAAAAATATTACACCTGAATTCAAAAGAAATACACCTCAAAATGAAAAGCATTTAAAGAACTTTAATGAGCATGACTTTTATATATAACTAGAAAAATATTTTTAAGGAAATTTAGTGCATTTCAAAATATAAATTTTTATAGTAGTATATTTTTTTTTTCTAGATTTCACAAATAAAATCTTTTTTCTACTTTATAGAGACTTAATTAAATTAAGCGGTTTTATTCCCCTTTTATGGGGAAATAAATTAACAACTAAAACAAGTCACAGCTAATTCTAATTGGTCCCTGGAATTTAAACTATCTGTGCTGCTATCTGCGTGTTTTTAGCCACAATCTGTACCCATTTTAAGGAATTTAACTTGATTTTTGTTTTTAAAATCCTTATACATCTGCTTCTTTTGCCCTTGCGTTGATCAGGCCCTGAGCTTAACAATTTAAATTTCATACAACTTCAAATCATCAAAAACAGACATGTGATTGATTCTCTCTTAAAGAGAACATAAACTAGGCAACAACATGTCAGATTTACTATCCCACATTACGAGAATCGTATACGCACGCATGACGTCAGTGTTGTCATGGAAACCACGCCAGCGTCGGAATCTAGTCCCTGCCTCTCTCTTTACAGAGTGCCATGCATACTTAATAGGGCGGCAATTTTTATTTATGCGTGTATTTTTTTAAATTACACGATTTTTTTCGGTCCATTTTAATTCTATTTATATATTGTGTGTATAAGGGAGAGGAAGGATGGTCCATTTTAGCTTTTAGATAAAATAAAATGCAAGGATAATGCTGAATAAGCCGATTTATCGAAGGAACTGTAATGTTTATACCACGAGAAGAAAAACGATCGGTTTTGGAATTGGGGATTTTTAGAGAGTTAGGTGAAATGGGAGAAGACTATGTCAATGAATATTAAATATGACATTGGGGAGATGTCGATATATTTTTAGAGAAAAAATTGCTGCAAGTAAAGCTGAGAAAGAAAAATTAGGCGTGGGTGCATTTGCATAATTTAAAAGTGAGTCGTCACATGCGATGTTGTTTTGTAATTAAAATGCAGAAGTGCAAAATAGATTTAGTTAGATTTATTATATGTTTTTAGCGCAAAAAATTAATTTTCCAAATTTTTGAATCGTTTTGATAATAAATTTCTGATAGCTATTGTTCCATCTTGCAAAACATGCTCTATTGAAGTAGAGATAGCACTAGATTCATGCATGTAATTAAAAAGGCTTACAAAATAAAGATAATGAAGAGCAAATATATTTTTTTATTTTCTACAATTTACGAAAATTATCGAAATTCTACAACAGTGCAAAAAAGTATTTAGTTTCATTTATTATAGTTTTCGGTTGCAAATAATTAATTTTACAGATTTTTAAAACTTCTTAATAACAAGTTTATGAGTTATTGTTCGACCTCGCAAAGCAGTGCAAAAAAGTATTTATTTACGTTTATTATATGTTTTCTGGTGCAAATAATTAATTTTCCAGATTTTAAAAATTTATTAATAACGTTATGATTGTTATTGACCGATCTTCCAAAACATGCAGCTACCGAAGTAGAGATAGAACTAGGCAAAAAGATAATAAAAGGGCAATGTAAGTATTGTTTTATTTTTTCAATTTACGAAAATTTTTTAAGTCTGCAATAATGCAAAAACATATTTAATTTTATTTATTTTATGTTTTCTGGTGCAAATAATTAATTTTCCAGATTTTTAAAACTTCTTAACAATAAATTTATGATAGTTATTGTTCGATGTTGAAAAACATGCAGCTATTGATGTAGAGGTTGCATATATCACGAATCTAATGCACACGATTCATTAATGCAACTAAAAAGACTTACTATTCAAAAGGTAATAAAAGGCAAATGTAAATGTTTTATTTATTTATTTATTTTCAATTTACGAGGATTCTCTAAAATTTGCATCAGTACACAAAAAATATTTTGTTTCAATTATTATATGTTTTCTGGTGCAAAAAATTATTTTTCCTTCAAAAAAAAAAAAAGTCAATTATAAAGTTAAGATAGTTAATGTTCAATCATGCAAAACATGCAGCTAAATCACAGCAGAAATAGAACTAGATTAACGCATACAAATATAAAGGCTTACGAAATAAAGATTATGAAAGGCAAACATAAGTGTTGTTTTATTTATTTATTTATTTATTGAATTTATGAAAATTTTCTAAAATCTGCAACAGTGCAAAAAATACATTATATGCTTTGTGGTGTAAATAATTATTTTTCCAGTTTTTCAATATTCTTTAATAATAATGTTACGATAATTAATGTTCGATCTTGAAAACATGCAGCTGCCAAAGTACTGATATAATTAGAATCACGAAAGCAATTAAAATGGCTCATGAAATAAAGATAATGAAGATCAAATGTAAGTGTTTTTTTCCTTTTTTTCAATTTACGAAAATTTTCTGAAATCTGCATCTGTACAAAAAATATTTAGTTCCATTTATTATATGTTTTCTGGTGCTAATAATTAATTTTCCGGATTTTTAAAATTCGTGAATGATAAAGCTACGATAGTTAATGTTCTATTTTACAAACACAGCTACCAAAGTAGGGATAGAACTGGATTCATCAATGCAACTAAAAAAGGCTTACGAAATAAAGGTAATACAGGGAAAATATAAGTATTGTTTTATTTTTTTCAATTTACAAAAATACTCTAAAACCCGAAACAGTGTAAAAAATATTTAGTATTATTTACTATATGTTTTCTGTTGCAAATAACTAATTTTCCTTTCTTAATAATAAATTTATTATAGTTATTGTTCGATCATGCAGCTATCGAAGTAAATATAGCATATTTCACGAATCTACTTCAACGGATTCTTGAATGCAACTAAAAAGGCTTACAAATTAAGATAATGAAGGGCAAGTGTAGGTGAAATTTTTTTTTTCAATTTACGAAACTTTTCTAAAACTTGAAACAGTAAAAATTTATTGAAATTTATTTATTATATGTTTTCTGGTGCAGGTAATTAATTTTCCAGTTTTTTAAAATTCGCTAATGATAAAGTTATGCTAGTGTTCGATCTTGCAAAACATACAACTATCGAAGTAGATTTATGCATGCAACTAAAGAATCTTACGAAACAAAAATAATGAAGAGTGTATGTAAGTGTTATTTTATTCCTCTCAGTTTACAAAGCAAAAATCTCTAAAATCTGTAAAAGTGCAAATCTGGATGCAATTTTAAGAGTTTAAAGAAATACAAGTAAAATTATGTAAAAAAATATTTTTCATATTTCATTTGGGGTAATCTACGAATTTTGCATTTTTTTTATGTTGTTAAGAATATAATAATGATAACGAGTGCTTAACAGTGTAGTCACTTTGAGGGCCTTCCGAATTGGCATCAACTTTACGCCCAGTCTATTGATGAATGTTTTTCAACTGAAGAGCCACTGTAGAGCCATTTGCCTAACTGTAGTATAAAACTACGTAACTAGAAATATTATAAATTTTATATAAAATAAAAGATAAAACTATTTTTGAAAAAGGTGTTTTAAGAATAAAATTTAAAGTTAATTAAGATTAAAAAAAAAAAAAAAATAAGTATGAAAAAAATACATCAAAAAAGTAAAAAAAAAAAAAAAAATTATTATAACGAATAATGAAAAGGTTATACAAATGTAAAATATATGTTATATGTTTTCAAGGTTTTTTTATTAGCACTTTCCAACAAAGTTGAAAAGTGCTTATGCATTCGGTTTGTCTGGCCGTCTGGCCATATGGCCGTCTGTCCGCGCTCTAACTCCCGTAAATATACTCGGATTGCTATGAAATTTTTATACGTTATTGATGTTTACCCTAGCACGAACCCTATTGAAAATGAAGTTTCTACCATGATTGGTTTATTTACAGGGAGAGTCAAAAGTTTTCGATTACATTACGGCCTATGGGGAAAAATTGTTCAAATGAATTTTAAAGGTGTTTACACACTGTCAAACATACTCATATTCATATGTATTCGCAAAGTGCACTAAAATATGCATTCTGTAATGCATGCAGTGAAAATATAGCTATTATTCATTTACAAGGCCGCACAAAAGAATTTCATTAGATAATGGTAAAGGGGGAATTGTGTGCGATATATTTTAAATATATTAAACTGTGTCATGTATAATAAAATTGATATATGTCACTGAAGCTTAATATAAATTATACGCTACTGTCTTGCATAATATGAAGTACATAGCATTTACAGGGCCATACAAAAGATTCCAAATGGTATATTCTTTCCGAAGTACCGTATATCTTTTCGATAATGGCTGAAGGAGGGATGTAATGCATTTTAATTATGATATGCGCATTTATATTTCGCTAAATATATGCACATTATATGGTGTGTATAAATGTTCTTGTTGATATACAGGGCTACCCAAAAGAGCTCACCAACGTTACTGAATATGAGCGTAAATTATTTAAACGTGGTTCTTAAATAAGCTATGCATTTTTACGCTGACCTTCACTCAATATACTGAGAAATGTTTGCAGAATATAGAGAAAAAAATATACAGGGCCACGCAAAGAATTCGGTACATGGACGCTTATGAATGATGATTTATGAGAATGTGATTTCAGTTGTTTTAAAAGTGTTTTAGTTTACAATAAATTTTAGCCTAATGCTGACGTGTAATAAAGGTACAATGTAAACTACAGGGCTGAACAAAAGTATTCAAGTATGTTTCCATCTAATAGTATGAATTGCTGAAAAGGAAATTTCAAGCTACTGCGGCATTTTTTTGCTAAACTAATTTTTCCCATTATATTAACTGACAGATAAAATACAGGGCTATTCAAAAGTACTGGAATACATATTTAGGTATATTTTATACACTATTATTTCCCGAAATAACGAAGTTTTGTTCAAGATTTCATGAAGTGTTGAAAAGTGCTTCATAAACTATGCTTAACGCATGATTTTTCTTACTTGTTTTCCCTCGGATTTGTTAATAGTGTTACGTTGTATTTTGTGTAGGTGTATTTTATATTATAGAATTTGGAATACACTAGCATTACTAATTTTTCTATTAAAAATATAAGAATAAACTTTTATATTTTTGCGGTGCGAGTTATATTTTTTCATTTTGCTTTTGTCAACTAGTTTTATAATATTCAATTGCTAATAAAGGAATGCGAGTGTATTGAAAAAGTCTGGTTCGAAGAATATTAAATAAAACGTTGGTGTGTTATCGGCTGGTTTTAAGCAGGGATGCAACCGCTACGCCAAAAATGAGCGATTCGCACCACTTAATTTTTAAAGTATTTCTCGCTTTATTTAATGACAAGATTTCTGAGATTTAATAAAGGAAATAATACTATTAAATTTTAGTGGTTAAAATCAGCCATTTTTGGCGGGACGCTTGCATCTCTAGTTTTAAGAGTAGAAAATTTTGACATGGAAAAATTGAGTGCAGGTAAATTTTTCTTTTGAAAAAATTGGTGAGTGTGCAGTTGTATATTAGGTGTTCTATTTAGTGTTAATTTTCTATTTACGGAATATTAAAGAGTATATTGTCCTTAGTTTAAAATAAGTCTAAAAGTAACATTTTTGTTTATGTAAGAAGTTTAACACTAAACTAAAACACATCAAATCTACTATTGAGAACTCCCCCATTATTTCCAATAATACCAAATCTTCTCTCATTCTTTCTGTCTCACATTGTGCAAGATTTTATACACTCCCAAAAGTCCACACGCAAGGCATTCCATTCAGACCGATTGTTTCTAACATCGGTACCGCTTTCTATAAATTAGCAAAATATCTTACCTCAGGGGTGCAAAAATCTAGGCGCCAGCTAGCAGTCTCTCACCATTAAAATTTAAAAGTTTTCTTCGCTTAAAATTTAATAGCATTCTTACAAGAGTTTTATACGAAATATAATACGAAAATTAACGAAATAATTTTAGTGGTGAGAGTCTGCCTGCTGGCGCCTAGATTTTTGCACCCGTGTCTTACCTATATTTTCTCCCCTCTACTCTCTAACAATATTCATACTTGCAGGAACTCTTATGAGTTTGTCAATAAACTTCTTAATTTCAATAGTACTCAAAACAATAAAATGGTTTCTTTTGACGTTAAATCCTTATTTACCAATGTTCCAGTTCAAGTTGCTCTAAAATGTCTTGAATCGCATTTGCGGGAATTTCATTACACAAACTTCGAAATTGATGAACTGATTCACCTTACTAGTATTTGTCTCTCGCAAAACACATTCATATTTAATGGTAACTTTTATCGAATGGTTTATCCATGTGCTCCCCCCTCAGTCCAATCCTTAGTGACTTTTATATGCATTATTTCGAATTAAAACTATTCAAGGAACTAACTTTTCCATTTTACATCCGCTACGTCGATGACTGTTTTGCGTTGCTGGACTCTGATATCTTTGATCTTACTAATATTCTTACTGTTATGAACTCAATAGATGACCATATTCAATTTACTTACGAATTTGAAAATAACAATCAATTACCTTTCCTGGATGTTTTGGTTTCCCGCGAAAATAACTTTTTTCACACAAATGTCTATCGTAAACCATTCGCAGTACCTTTACCCCCTAATCACCTTTCATTTCACCCCCCCCCCCAACCTGAAATTAGCTGCCTTTAACTCTTAAGTACATCGGGCCTTAAATATTTGCTCTTCCGATAGTTTATTTAAAGCAGAATTAAACCATATCAAATCCATTGCTATTCTTTGGGGTTTCCCAATCGAAATCGTTGATTCCATTCATAACAAATTAAGAAAACGTACTTCTTCGAACTTCAACTCTGACCACAATGTTAATTAAATTATTCTTCCTTATTTTCCAAAAATCAGTCATCAAATTTCTAAAATTTTGTCAAAATTTGATTTTAAAATAACTTATTCTCCTTTCAACAAAATGCAATTCTCAAATCTCAAGGATCCAATAGATGATTTATCACATTGGGGTATTTATAAGATTTTTTGCGAATGCGATAGAATGTACATCGGTCAAACGAAGCGAGCTTTGAAAAAACGTTTGGGAGAACACAGTGCTTACATTAAAAATTGTGAAATAAAACGATCCGCTATCGCTACCATTGTTGGTTCAATAGTCACAATTTTAAATTTTCCGAAGCCTCATTAATACAATATTATTCATCAATTTATGATTTAAACTTTTGGGAAGCTTTTCGTATTTGGAAAAACTTTTATAATTTAGTTAATGACATGTCCAGTACACCCATATTTTCAGAAGTTTGGTTCCTTTTCCTGTAATTTCACTCCCCCTCCCCCCTCCTTTTTCTCCTTTGTTTGGATTCTTCCAGTGAGAGTAGAGACATCTGATTGGTCTTCTTTGGAATGCGCGTGTCAGTTTGCCTTTGCTATTGCTTTGCGACACTTCGCGGCTAGTTCGCCTTTGGCGGCGAGCTGTGATGCACGTTTTTCATTTAATAATGTGACATATCTGTTACATTTTACACTTATTTTTTAGCACTGATGATGGGACTTTAGAAGTCCCGAAACGGCTGTATGCCTTTTAAACATTATTTTATATAATTTGTGCTCCTTAACGTTGTATCATTATTTATTCATATATTAGCACAAAGTACAATCCTCCGCCCCTATCTTACTTTGGAGTAATATGAAGAAATTTTCATAAAAAAGTATTTTTTTTTTTTTAACTTATGCAGGATACATAAGGAGAAAATGTCTAAGAAGGCACAATTTTCTTTTGATAAACATTTGTTTGCGCAAAAATTTAGACCTAAAACTTCATATATATACACTATATATTCTATTGTTCAATTCATTAAACTCGATAAATATCTGTTAACAAACGTGAGCGAAGGAAAAAACAAAAAGAGTTCGATTAATAGGCTGTATTTAAAAGAAATTACTTGGTATTCGCTTTTTTGATTCCAGACTAAATATTCGAGTAGCTTGACATTTTGTGACGTAAGTAAACAAACAAATTTAACCTCTCTGCTCACTGAACTTTTTAGCGTTTATTTATTTGCTGCAGCTCTTCAATCTTTCCAGAAAAACGTATATTTCCGTGCAAGTGCACTATTTCATGGAAAATTACCGCTTTAGCTCTTCTTTATAATAAAAAAAGGCGATTGATAACATTTTCACAGACAGCGACGTCTGGAAAACCGCCATATGCCACGGAAAGCGGAGCAACGAGTTGCTTGGCCTGTTCGATGTGTTCGCAATATCATAAAAATAGTAGTTTAAAAATGAATTTTACGTAACTCTTAAAATATAAAAAAGAAGTATTGATTTAGTTCATCGTAAGTTGTAAGACACTGGGAGACATTTTTAAAGCAGTTGTCACGATTGATTACTTACAAATACAGTACACTTCTTGGAGTAAAAATAAAGAAGAGAGAGGAAGTATGTATAGTGACTGCGGTTGACACCAAAAATGTAACCCTAAAATTCTTTACGTTAGTCCCTGGGCCTGATAACCGGAGAGGTCAACTAGGCCGTGGCCTTGGACCCATTTGCTGTTGAGGGCCTGAGATTGAATAAAAGGATTTTGAAAAGCAGCAATTATTGTGCGAAGGAGCCCAGAAAAGGACTAGGCCTCGGATTCCATGCAACCTTAATCGGGCTCTGATTGGGCCCAAACAAAACCACGCGCTTTGACACGTCTATCAGTTCAAACCGGTGTATACCTGTTTTCTTTGCTTTCGTTTTTTGCCGTCGAAAATTGTTATTCAACATATGATTAAAATTCCGATAAAAAAACAAGGCCATTGAATAAAAATGACCATTTGTGTAGTTAAAGGATGTAGCACTAAATTGGAATCTGTAAAAGAAAGCAAAAAATATCTGATTATTTTTTTCATATATCTTTTAAATATCAATATAGAAGCATCGTTAAAGATGTTGCTTGAAAAGGTAATAGTCTTCCGTTAATGTCTTAATATCGTTTGCTTTCGAAAATTTAGATTTTATATTAATATTTGTTATTTAAGTTTTCATACATGAATTTAAAAGAATGTTTTCATCAATGTATTTTATCTATTTATATGCAATTATTAATATGTTGTTAAGTCATAAACATTTGTCATCTACATTATAACGGATTAAAAAAAGTCCTTCCGGCAGTACCGGGAGGAAGAGGTAGCTTTCACATGTACCTTTTTTATTTATTTTAAATTAAGTTATATTATTCAAACATACGAAGCTCAAATTTGTGGAACCCGATTATATAAGATTGAATACTAGTTTTTGTCAATACTGAATATTAATGGGATTTTTTAGAAATTAGTCGTCTTTTATTCAACCTGGTTTTATTTTAAGCGATGTTTAGGGTCGCCAAATTTTACGATAGCATGATGTGTATGCCATTTTAAAACCATATAATGGATAAAACAAACTAATGAGCTTGGTCGAAATCTTAATTCATACGCGCATGCACACTAACATCGAAGTTTATTAATATATACGAGTACTGTCACATGCAAATTGATTTTTAAAAAAATGTCACCCACATTAGAAATTCAAACTGCTATATCTCAGGCGTTTTGTAAGGAAAAGACAAGGCAAAAAATACTCCGGAATTCATTATTAAGACCAAACACTTTCGAAAGAACCTTTTTTCAATTTCTAATTTTTTGTTTGTACATCATTATACATTTAAAAGATTTTTGACAAATTTTGGCCGCCATTTTGAAACAAGATGACGGATGAAGTTGGCCAATGAACTCGGTCAAGACATTGGTATGCACTATGTACAGACGGAGTTATATCCAAATCAGTTTATAAATATGCGTATTATCGCGTGACAAATTTCAGACCGTTTCAAAATATCAACCACACTGGAAATTGAAAGTGCTATAACTCAGCCAATTTTCAAGATATAGATGAAACAAAAAATGCTCTGGAATCTTTGTATCAAGGTGAAACACACAACAGAATTTTTATTTTCAATTTCTTACTTTTCTTTAGTTAATATTCCGCCATTTTGAAACAAAATGGCGGATGGAACTGGCCAACGAACTTGGTCCATACATCGGTATGTACTATGTACGCACCAAGTAACATCCCAATCGGTTTATAAATATGCGTGTCATCACGTGACGAAAATCAGATCATTTCAAAATGTGAGAAAAACTAGAAATTAAAAGTGCTATAACTCAAGCATTTTTTAAGATACAGACAAAACAAAAAATGCTCTAGAATCTTTGTACCAAGGTCAAATGCATAAAAGAAAAATCTTTTTAAATATCTTAAATTTTTGTACCTAATTTAAAATTTAAATTTTTTTAAATTTAAATGACCGTCATTTTGAAACAAGACAGTGGATGGAACTGTCTAACGAACTCGGCCCAGTTCTAATTATGTACTATGTACACACCAAGTTACATCCATATCGATTCATAAATACGCGTGTTATCACGTGACAAAAATCTGATAGTTTCAAAATGTCAGCCATACTAGAAATTCAAAGTGTTCTGGAATCGTTGTTTTAAGTTCTAACAAATAAAAGAAAAATATTTTTCAACTTTCAATTGTTTCGTATTTAATTTTAAACTTTAAATTTTCAAAAAAAAATTAAATGGCTGCCATTTTAAAACAAGATGGCGGATGATGCTGGCCAACGAACTAGGTCGAGACATTTGTATGTACTATGTACATGCCAAGTTTCATACAAATCGGTTCATAAATAAGATAGTTACAGCATGACAAAAATCAGATATATATGTATATATATATATACTAGGGGGGGGGGCTCCGCCCTCTTGCTCGCTACGCTCGCTAACCCCCCGCGTAATCACTTCGCGATTCCAAGTTGTAGGCTACCCCTGCTTGCTGCGCTCGCCAATACCCCATGGAATCGCTTCGCAATACCTTATTTTCCATACACTCAATTTTGGAATTCCTCTCATAAATGTACACTTATTAAAATACCGAGCATTAAATATCCATATAAACCAGGAAAATCTTCCAAAATAGCAGCATAAGAGAGAGAGAGAGAGAGAGAGAGAGAGAGAGAGAGAGAGAGAGAGAGAGAGAAAGGGAAGTGTACTCATTTCCATGTGCACCCGAGACGGAGCCCTTTCCTGATTGGTCTATTCGACTCATGGAAGGTGTGGTCTACCCGGACGCGTTATTTCCGGAAACCCCACACATCAGCATCATTCCAGGAGTCATTCCTGGAAATTTGTTTAAGGCTAGTTTTTTTTTTTTTTTTTTTTTTTTTTTTTTTTACTATTACCAGTGTAATATTAGAGAAAATATTGTTCTGTTAAATCGCAGCATTTTTCTTTTGAGCAAAATAACATTTTCTCTAAAATTATACTGGTGGGAAAAAACGCGGAAAATTGCGGAAAATCTCATTTTCTGCGGTTTTGGTGTTTGGGGGTCATGATCGGTGAAAAATATACCAAAATTTTCTGGAAGTGCTTTCCTCCGGACGACTGTAATAGGTAACTTTTTACTTTTTGTAATGAAAGCTACCTAATTACTCTAAGAAGATTTTTAAAAAATCACAGACAGAGATGTCTGGAATAACGCCATATGCAACAGAAAACGGAGCAACTAGTTGCTTACCCTGTTCGACATATTCACAATATCATAAAAATAGTAGTTTAAAAATGACTTTACGTGGTTCTTAAAATGATAATAAAAAAGAAGTATTGAATCAGTTCGTCGTCAGTTGTAAAACACTGAGAAATATTTTTAAAGCAGTTGTCATAATTGATTATTTACAAATGCAGTACACTCCATGGAATAAAATAAACAAGTAAGAAAAATTATGCGTTAAGCATACACTATAAAAAGCTTTCCAACACTTCCTGAAATCTTTAATAAAACTTTGTTATTTAGAGAAAATAAGATGCTACTGTCCATAGCCAAATATATATTCCAATACTTTTGAACAGCCCTGCATTTGATCCGTCGGTTGATATTATATATATATATATATATATATATATATATATATACTGTATAATAGGAAAATTTAGTTTAGCGAGAAAATGCCTAATTGGTTGAAATTTCTCTTTCAGCACTTTATTCTAATAGATGCTAAATACTTCAATACTTTTGTTCAGCCCTGTAATTTACTTAGTATTTTTATTACATGCCAGTATTTTGATAAAATTTAATTCAAACAAATACACACTTAAAGCTACTTAAATCACATTTTCAGAAATTATCATCTATAGGTGACCATATAGCTAATTCTTTGCGTGAATCTTTATAAAATTTTATCTATATTCTATAAACATTTCCTAGTAAACTGAAAGCAGCTCAACGTAAAAATGCATATCTTACTTTAAAAAGCTACATTTAAGTTAATTACCCTCATATTCAGTAACTTTTATGAGCTCTTTTCTGTTAACCCTGTATATCAACTATAACATTTATATTCACCATATAAATTGCAGAACATTTAGTAAAACTTAAAAGCGCATATCATACTTGAAAGTGCATTTCAAGAATCCATTAGCTATCATCGATAATATACAGTACTTCGGATAAATATATAAGATTTGAAATATTTTGAGTGTCCTTGTAAATGCTATGCACTTCATATTATGCGTTAAATATTAAGTCTCAGCGGCGTATATCAATTTTATGATACTTGAAACCGTTTAACATTATTAAAATATGTCGCAAACAATTCCCCCCTTAATTATTGTGTAAAGGAATTCTTTTGAGTATCCCTGTAAATGAATAATAACTATTATATTGACTGCATATTTTACAGAATGCGTATTTTAATGCGCTTTGCGAATCCATGTAAATTTGAATAAGTTTGACAGGGTGTAACACCTTTGAAATTCATTTTAATCTCTTCGCTACGGGCGATTACAGTATTTTTAATTATTACTGAATTATTTCTTCTCTCGTTTGACTTCAGAGCGAGATTCTTGTTTTATTTTCATTAGCTCAAATCTTATAATTCGAAACATATTATTCTTATATCGAAATTTCATTTATATTTGAGTATCATTAATAAAATGGGACAAAACTGATGTACCCATATGGGTACTCAGGGACTGAAGAGGTTAAACGATTTTTTTCCCGTTGGACGATTTTTTTTCCAGGAGTCAAAATGGCCCCTGCCAGATTGATAATAGTCAATTCAAACCAGAATTTTCTTCATAAGATACGTTAAATGCATACAGCACATAAGTAGACTTATTAAATAAGTTAAGTAGTTTAAAATAAAAAATTCTGGTGCGAAACACTTTTTCTAAAACTTGAGTAAAATACACGGTGGTTCTAGTGTTAAAAATGAATTTCTGGCTAAAAATATATCTACTTGACTTTTTTTAAAAAGGAAAGCTTGGCAACTATGTAACAAGCAAATAAGTATACAAATAACTTAATGTAACTTACTAGTTTCTTGAGCCTTATGCATGTTCATTAATCTCCAGTGGTTTTTCAATCTTCCCATAAAAATAACTATTTCGGTGTAGCTATATATTTTGCAGAAAATTTTCGCCATGATTTTCTTTTTATTGTTATTTATAAAAATTCAATTAATAGTATTCAACAGCAAGGTTTGGAAATTAGCCATATACCACAGAAATGATGCAATCGTTTTTTCAATTTTGCATGTTTAACTAAATAATAATTAAAAATTATTTCAGTTCTTCAAAATGAAGCAAAAAGTTATAAATAAATCGTATCTTCTAAAAGAGAGACATTCGTGATCTTCTTAAAGAGCTGTTGGCGGTTATTAAATTACACATGCGTATTTTTAAAACTCTGAAGAAAAAATATAAATTTACGATTTCCCAAGAAAAAGAGCTTTACATATTTTTTTCTAAATATGATCATGCTTCGGTTTATTATTTTTTTGGTTTATTTTTGTCGATTATCTACACTAGGGATATATGACCAGGGGGTGGGAGGGAGTGCCCTTCGTGGGGGTCTTTCTAAGGGAACCTAACCCGTATTTACGCAAGGTTCAAAGAAAATCACGAAAACTCCGAACGGTTAGGCGGACAGCCGCGATTGGGTTTGAACCCAGCACCTGCCGTCTACCAGTTGAGAGGTCAGAACCTCTTGGTCACTGGTGGGGCATGATCATGCTTCATGGAGAAATAATATTAACTCCACAAAGGCCGGGAATTTCATTCAAATTTTATAAAAATTGTTTACACCAGAATTTTTATTTGAAACTGTTTAACTTATTTATTTATTCTGTGTTTTTTTTCTTTTAACCCCTTTAGGAGCAAGTAATAATGTCACTGTAGCATTTAATTATCGCCGAAAAAATTGCAAAATTTTGTTTGAAAAAAAAGGGCAATTCTTGAACAATTATTCGCCAAAGTTAAAAATATAAAATTTCGTTGAAACTTTGTGGTGAGAATCTTGTTTAAATTAGGTGGGATAAAATATATACTACCGCTCCTCAACAGGTTGATACTAGATCTAAAGGAATTTGAGTCAAGTTAATTTTGAAAAATATGTTCCACACCAGAATATTTATTTAAATATGTTTTACTATTTTATTTAATCCCCTCTAGGACAAGCGACATGTATACGTGCCCCCAAAAGGCTTAAAAATACTTGATTATATCCACCAGTAAAATTTTCCTCACTTAACCTTCCTACCCTGAATGGGTCTAATCGACCCAGGCCTATAATCCGTTTCATTCGATTCAAACCAGAAAATTTTTCATAAAGTAAATTAAATAGATAACACGAAGATTTAAATAAAAAAAGTATATTAAATGGATTTGAATAAAAATCTGGTGTGAAATATTTTATTCAAGTTTGAGTAAAATTTCCACAGGGTAGGAAGGTTAACCCATTAACGCCCGAATTATTTTCTTCGCTAAAATTTAAATTTTGTATTTCCCACCACTTTTAAAAGCAAATTAACTTTTATCTAAATTTATCGAGGATTCAGTCGCGTGAAATAAGGTATATATTTATCTTCATCTTTACTGGTGGGAAAACCACTTTCTTGCTTTTTTTGTAACTGTCCTCAAAAAAGGACGCTGGTCGTTAATGGGTTAATCGGAGCATTTTATCGATGTCCACAAATTTTTATTTTTAAAAACCGGTGACAAAAGATTAAAATTTTTATAAAAGGCTTCCGTCGCGAAGGGGTTAATCTACTTTATTTTTTTAACAATCTTTTCTTAAATACTAGAGCTACCAAAAATTTGCGTTAAGTTTTATTTAAAAAAATATTTTACCCCAGAACATTGATTTAAAACTAATTAACTTTATTATTCAATTTTTTCTTCTTTGTATCTTTTAAACTTATTTCTTAATCAAATTTCTGGTTTGAACCGAAACCTGTTAATATGGCAGCCGTCAAAATCACAGCTTACAGTAGTCTAGTGTTAAATCTTTCATATATATATATGTAAAGAAAAGCGCGGGTTCGGAACGAAATGTTTTGATATGAAAGGGGGCAAATTGACCCCTCATGGTACATCTAGTGTTAACCCTTTTCGGTAGAAAGAAGTTAACTTCGTAAAATAATGAAATGATTGATTGACACCAAAATTCACAAACGACTTATTCAGAAATTAAAAACTGGTTATTTAAAACTTTTATTGTAAAGGCAAAATTTTATTAAAATATTCTTGACCCAAAATCTAAGTTTGGAATTAATTTCTAAAATAAAATTTATATTAAATTAAAAGTTAATATATTAACTGTAACTATGGATTATACTCAGTGTTGCCGTATCTGGCTGGTTTTCGGCTAGGCATTTCGAATTATCACCAATAAGTTTTAAAAGATTTTTTTGCTTTATAAGGTAACAGGTATTCTACAAATAAAACAAAAAAAAAAATTCTAATAAAAATTTTCTGGTGGGAATTCAGTATTTCTAATAAAATGATCGCCAGATACAGCAACACTGATTATACTGTATCAAGTATGCAGGATCAAATATTAGGGCTGCATCTATAAACTATATTTTAATTCCATGTAGCACCACTTTTTAGAAAACTGCATTAAACATTGCTGAACAGTAAAGCAACCTTGAGGGGTTTCCTAGTTGACATCAACTGACCACTCAATCTTGTGAATGAGATATGTTATTTGGAGCCATTGGAAGAAACTTTAAGAGTAGTGTGAACAACTTAATATTAAAAAGGATAAATTAAAAAAAATATTTAATTTTATAATTCATGGAAAAATTTTAAGCAAAGATTTAAGTAAACTTAAGTCAATTAAATTACTAGAGAAAAATTGAGTAATAGTTATTCAAATTACTATAAAATAATAATAATAATAAATAAATAAGTTATCACTTGTTCAGGAGTAACTCTCCACAAACTAGGGCAAGAAAAGCAGTAAAGGAGGCGGCAAAAGCCACATTAAAAACGTGAAATAGAATTTTAATATAATATCTATTTTTAAAAAATGATGCACACATAACATAAAAACAAGTCTCTGGTAGTAGCCTAGCTTTAAAAGTACCGTAATTTCCTGCGTGTAATCCGCGGAACAAACAATTATTTTTTGACCCAGAAATTTTATTTAGTAATTGAAGCCAAATATTTACTGCGATCTAAAACATAAAATTTTATTTGAAGAAATTTCTGGGTCGAAAATGATTGTTTGATCCGCGGATTATACACAGGAAATTACGGTAATTAAAATTTTGAAATTATTTGTTAACCCTTAAATGCATAATGTATCATTTTCGATACCATAAGTGTTCCCGGTTTATTGGGGATTTTATTCACATATTCCGTATTCTCACCAGAAATTTAATAGAGCGACTTTCACTTTACTTAATGACAAACCATTCGTAATTAAATAAAGAAAAATTTACTATTTAGATTTTTCTGGTGTGAATTCTGTTTCTTTGAATTGCGCATTTTTTGGAACGCGTTCTATCCTATGCATTTGAGGGTTAATCTAAACTTGGCCAATAAAATCTAAGAATAGGACATTTTTATTTAATTATTCTTTGCTTTTAAAGAATTGAAATTATTTTCTTAAACTCTCCTTTTTATCACATTTTAAACACGTAGCGAAGAAGCAACTCGTGCTTCATTTTTGTGTAGCTTATGGCACATTTCCAAATCTCGATGTCTGGTGAAATGTTATCAATCGCCTTTTCGACGATTCAAAAAATCGAGGTGAAAATTTTCCATGAAATGATGCACTTGCATCGAAATACGTCTTTTTTTTTATATTTTTAAGAGAAGATTTGGAGAGCCGCTAGAAATAAATAAACTTTGAAAAGGTTCAGTAAGCCAGAGAGGTTATTTATTTGTTTGTTTATTTATGTGCGTCTCTCGTCGGCGAAATGAAACGGCAGAAGAATATAATTTTTAATCCTGAATCAAAGCGAGGAAACGTTGAGATACTCATTTTGAATTCAGGCTATAAATTAAATCTTTATTTTTCCTCTTCTTTTGTATTTGGAAATAGATTGAAACGTTGCACATAAGTGGTAAATTGAAGGCTTCTATTTTTTTTTTTTTTATAAATCAAGTTTATAGTGAAAACTCGAGAAATATAAATTTACATAATCCCTTTCCGGTACACTGTGCCCGGTCTGGGATACTTAATTTTAATTCCAGACTTGCAAACGACACCAATAATATTTTAGTAAAATTTTACCTCTACAATAAAAGCTTAAATTAAGGATTTCAAAATAGTATCTAAAAAATTCGTTTATGAATTCCAGTGTCAGTCGATAATTTCTCATTTACTAATAGATCTTGCCAGTGCTGGAAAGGGTTAAATTTGAAAACATTCAAAATTTATGTTTATTAATAAAACCTTATGAGACCTAATGAGGCCTAAATTATTGAAAAGAGAACTAATCAATGATAAAAAAAGTCTATTAATTAATATACAGGAGCTTTTTTTATAATATAGGTTGAAAAGAAACAAGGATGAAAAAAGTTAAGTAAATAAATTAAATAATTTTAAACAGAAATTGTAGTGTAAAGTTATAAAATTTACGTAAAATTAACGGCCTTGTCCTTAACTTTAAACATATCTTAGATAGGATTAGTACATACCAATTTTTACGCTTTTCTTATTTTCACTTTTCTTAAATCCTGCTTACTTATTTACATTTGTCTTACATATTTACTTACACATTATAAAATAAATAAATTCTTATGTAAAAAAGACATATCATCTTTTTTACCAATGAATGAAAATAATAGGGACCCATTAAGAATCTTCTATAATTCGAAAGCATGTAAAATTTAATAGATCTTTAAAACTCAAGTTATTACTTTTCATGTTTATTTAAAAAGCATAGTATAAGCGAGAAATGTATCAATAAATTCGTCTTCAAAGAGCTGCCATTGGCGATTACTATTTATATATTCTGTTTGCACCACTATTTTAAAAAAGTATATCATTGCAAAGGTTGATTAAGAAAGAATACAGCTAAAGATTTTTCTTTTGAAAAAGTGGAAAGAAATATGATTTTAAATTAATCACCTGTGGAAACCCTGCTTCACGCTACCGTAGTAATGCAGTAGGGGAGAGTGGGGATACTTGAGCATAGGGGATACTTGAGCCACCCCTATTATCTCTACAGTTGGTCAATTTTTCTTTCTAAAACTGGCAACATGGTATCATATTTATAGTTCTGAACATGTAAAAAAGAAATCACATACCTTGGTACCATTTTGAAAGTATGGTGATTAACCCTTTGAGCTCTGCTGGTTGAATTTTCTACCACATAATTTTAATTCTGAAATGTCACATCGACACCAGAAAATTCGACCAGATTTATTTGAAAAGGTTTAATGCATTTTTTTCGAGTAGATTGTAAATCGGTTTTTTTCTTTGCAAAATACTGGTGCCAATGTGGCATCTGGCTCAAGTATCCCCTCCATGGGGATACTTGAGCCACGATGTAAAAGAAAAAGTAAAAATTTATTAGACATTGAAAAATAGTTCGAAATTAATTGAAAGTGGTTTTCAATTGTAGAAAAAATATATTTTCATTTTCAACGTTTTATTTTGTTCTAAGAAATTATAAAAAGTTTTAAAAAATTAAAATTTAAAAAATGGCTCAAGTATCCCCATCTTCCCCTAATTTTTTTTAACTATTTGAAAAGTGGTTGTTGTTTTCGGTAAAGTGTGACGCAAAAGTGTGGTAAAGTGTGATTCGGCTTTGTGATGCATACCTTTTTTATGTTAGCATTTTTTTTTTTTTTTTAATGATTGGTTCATGAATATTTATGTTTAATCCATGGCGTACTTAATACATGACTATTATTATGTAAGTCACATTTTGATCATCGTAAAAATTTTGTTTTTACTGACTTTTATTAACTTAGTGAGAAAGATTAAAACAGTTTGTTTAGACAATGGATATCTGCATTTTATTTATTTATTTATTTATTTATTTATTATTTATTTATTTTTTTTTTTTACGAAATTAATTTTATTTAGAAGAATTTTTATTCGAAAAGGAAATCGAAACGTCGTTATTAATAAAGAAGAAAGTAAAAAAGTTACAAAATCTGTAGATTCAAATTATCACATATGGAGAAAACTCAATCCAAAGAAATACGTATAAAAGATTTAGAAACAAAAACAAAAAGGTCTGATTATCAAGTGTTCGGTTTTATTAAAAGTGCGACATTACAAAAAAGAAAACAATCTAATCTTGAAACGATTGTTTGAAAAAAAAAAACACTTAAAAAAAATAGAGAATTTGTTTATAAGTCTTAAATTTTAATCTTTGAAAAAATCATTTTCCAAATGATTGTTGTAATTTGTTAACTTATATTTTTATTTAGTTGCATAATCGATTTGTTTTATTATAAATGACGAAACGATTTTCCGGCAATTGAAGAAATTAAAAATCTGAAAATGTGGAAATAGCAAAGATCTTTTTTTTTTTTTTTTAACGTTATTAAATTGCAAATTTTTTTAAGGCCATTAAAGTAAAAATTAAATGTGAAATACAGGAACAAAATTCGAAAAGAATCTGTTGCATTACTTTTCTTTGTTTCAACGGTGAATTCATATTCTTCTCTCGATTCTATTATCCCACCAGAGACGCACATTAAATAAACAAGCAAACAACCCCACTGCTTAATGAGCCGTTTCAAAGCATATTTATTTCTAGCGGCTCTTCAATCCTTTTCATAAAAAAAACACATTATTTCTATGCAAGTGTAGCAATTAGTCAGTTTAAAAATAATGTTTTGAATTGTTTAATAGGCGGTCAATATAACATAGAAAGATTTGGAAGTTTGTTATAACAGTAAAATAAATGAAACTGGAGTTGTTTCTCTCTAAGTGCTACACGTTAACCCTTTCCCGCACAGTGTGCCCACTCCAGTCACACCTAACATTAATTCCAAACTTGTAAATGGCACCAAGAACATTTTACTAAAACTTTGCTTATAATGAAAGGCTTTAATTAAATTAGGTTTAATTTCTAAAAAACTAATTTGTAAATTCCGGTGTCAGTCGATATTTAATCATTTTAAGAACAGAATTTGCCCGTGTCGGAAAGAGTTAAGTGTATAGGTGGAAATTCACGGTCGCCAGTCGCCATGTGGCGACTAATTTTTTTTACTGTGCGATTAATTTTCGGCATCTAAGTTGAAATCCTTTGGCGAATTTCACCGATCATTTGACGAAAATTGCGCTTTACGCAATTCTCTGATGAGAATCTTACGTTTTTTTTTTCGGAATCCTCTGACGAAAATGCGCAATTTTTTTTCCCCAAGCACCTTCGTCGTTCCAAGCCCAAGTTCGCACTCTGATTGGTTGTTGCTCTCGGCATTGTTTTCATGTAACTTGGCGATAATCATACTTGGCGGGCACGATAGATGCTTCCGTCCGTCGAAGAGTCTGATTTCCTTCCGAACCGAGTACAAAGTAACTTTTCCCGTTTATTAATAAGTAAAGCATTAGCCGTTTTATAAAATAACACAAGGCAATAATACACAAGAGCACAAAATGAAGGAAGAATAAGAATGAGTAGGTTAGGTTTTAGGTTTACTCGTTCACTTACGAGCGAAGTATTTTTCGCCAAGTTACGTGAAAACAGTGAGGAGAGCAACAACCAATCAGACTGCGAGTTTGGGCTTGGAACGACGAAGGTGCTTGGAAAAAAAAATTTCGCGACGAAAATCGCATGTTTTTTATCGATCCTCTAACTAAAATCACGTTTTTCAGCGAATCTTTGACGAAAGTCGCAGCGGGTTTTTTGGGATCCTTTAATAAAATTAACTTTTCCCCTGCGATCTTTTAACGAAATTCGAGTTGTTTCTCAATTTTTCTAAAAAAATTAAGCCCTGGTAATGACTGGAATATTTGGGTTTATGAGCCACTGGCTCCTAAAAAAAATTCGGAATCTACACCTATAGTTAAGGGCCTTGTCACTCACGGGTGACTGACGCTGAACTTTTCATTTTTGGCTGCTTTAAACACCGGCGATTGACGGTTTAAAGGATATTATAAAACTAAAATATTTATATTGTTTTAAGCAATCACTGAAAATTTATTTAAAATTTATATAATATCATATTTTACACTGTTAGTCATCGGTGATTCAAAAAGTCCAAAATCAAAAAGTTCAATGTCAGTCATCGCGGCACTCAACATGTTATATCCGTTCACTAAGCTGCAGATTTCACTGCAGCGGAAACATTTTTTTAGTTAATATAATTATATTAAAATATAATGCAATTTAAAACACTTTGTTACAACTAATTACTTAAAGCTTTATTTTCCAATATGTAATTTAATTTTATGTGTAATTAAAAAAAAATCACCTTTTTAGATTTTAAAAACATTACTGAGAAAACCACACAACAATTTTAGCCATTGGCTTGGAGGTCAGAGAAGGTCATAAAAAATAATAAGTTTTAAAAAAGTTTAAAAAAAGCCGAAATTTCGCGGAAAATTTTCACCTCATTTTTTTAAAAATCTTCAAAAAAAGCTAATTAATGGCATTTTACCTGCCAGATATTTCGAAATATGTCATATGTTAAAGAAATGAATCATAAGTTACATTTTTCTACGTATCTGAAATATCATAAAAGTAACGCATCTAAAAAATATTTTCAATTCTGCAAAAGAAGAAGAAACAGCAAATCTTTATAGCAACTCTTAACATAAATAAAAATTTGTCAAAAAAATTAACTCAATGTGGCCGTCTATTGAAAATTTTATGAAAAACTGATATTAAGGGATCTGTAAATCTTAAATGCATAATATTTACAATATAAAGAACTTGATGTATCTTCTATTAAAAATAATTTTTAAAAGAAATAATCTGCATTGAAATTTTATTTTATTTTTTAATGTTTAATTTTGATAAAAATAATTAAAATTGTTTTTTAATTTGGATCCACTGTACGCAAGATTGCAGCAAAACTATTGGTTCGAGAGCCCCAAAAATATTGATAATGATATAAAACTAATGTATCTTGAACCCATATCTTATTTGAAAACAATTTAGTTATTTAAAATTTTAACATTTAAAAAAAATCTATTTTTTTTTTTGAAAAATTTGTTATTTTTAAATAATTAATTCAATCATAATACTAAATTTGAAGTATAAGTTATTCTTTAACTTAAAATAAAAATATTTACCAAGTTTTATGCAAATTTCTTTATTAGTTTTTGAGAAATATTGCGCGCAAACAAAGAGCCATCTTAAATTTTGTATCAAAATTAAACACAAAAAATAACATAAAATTTCAATATAGAATATTAAAAAAAATATTTTAAATAGGCGAGATATTAAGTTGTGTACATTTATGCCTTTATGGTTCATTGGGACTGAGAAAAAAAATTAAATGTGACATTTTGCTAAATTTCACCACCTGGTGGAAAGCTAACATGTTGGGACATAGTAGTAATAAATGAAGTCCTCTTTAAAAGTGTACTACATAAATAAAGCTTACTTTTGAGTGTATTGAACATATGCATTGCGACGATCAAATAGCTAATCTGACCGATACTTTAACCGCTTAACTGATTCGCCCTTTACAACGAATAGGCTAAAGATTTATTATTAGTAACATTAGAATATTTTAAGTTAAAAATACTGGTGTTTATCGTATATTTTCAATTTATTGTACATAAAAAAGAATCAGTTAAGTGGTTAAAGTTCTGTTTGTCCCGAAAAGGATAAAAGGCTTAAATATTCTGTTCTCAAATCTGGTAAATGGGAAGTGCTGGGTAATAACTCTATCGGGTCCGTCGGCCTAATCGTTCAGTGTTTTCCTTAGTTTTGTTCGAACCTTGCATAAATACGGGTTAGGATTCCTTAGAAAGATCTCCGTTGAGAGCACTACCCTTTATAAATACCCCTCGTCATAAACAGCACCAACACCTAACTCCTTCGCGACGGGAGCCTTTTACGGAATTTTTTATGTTTTTTTTCACCTGTTTATAAACACAGAAATTTGAGCTTGATTAAATCAAGAAAACGCTGCAGTTAAATAAGGTAAGTTTAACGGTAAAATTTTACTGGTGGGGACAAACAAGGTTTCTTAAGCCTTTTTGCGGCACGCATACGTATCGCTCGTCTCCGAGGGGTTAATACCGAAAAGGAAACAATACGATTTTAGCGACACCAGTCGAACTAAGTATGCTGCATTTCGAAATATAAAGTCACGTTTAATGTTGTACTATGATGTATTTATTGCCATAATTACCAAGTCGTAAGATTTTCAACTACCATTATTTCCTTATAATAATAATATTCACCTTATGTAATCATAGATTTCTGTGATTAAATAAAGAGGATATTGTTAGACAATTGTTTTTTTTTGTACCAAAATCTGCCGCTAGATGGCAGCACCAGACTCACTGGAACAGAACCTTTTAGAACAGTTTTGTTTAAAATGTGACTCAAGTGGTAGTAGACAGCAAAATGTTGTCAGGGATTAAAAATCCATTATTATACATTTTCATTCCAAAGGAATAATAAATATTCATCAAGAACTGCTTCAAAGTGAAGCTAATATGTTATTTTTAGCTAATAGTTATTTTTCTTTATTTGTTGTGTTTCTGTAAATATTGTGAAGACTGTGCAACTGTGCTTTTGTTTTGTGAAATATTCCGAGTATTTGTTCATCATTAGTCTATTTTATTTCTTCAAATAAATGTGTGCCAACTAAAAGGTAAGACTTTTAACTCTTATTCACGCCTTATGGAATAACATTCCAACAGACATTTCTATTATGAATTAGAGGTAGAAAGAATTAAATTAATAAAAATATCGATAGAAGAAACAGATTCTATTTTGAAGGATTAAATTAACATAAAAAATGTATAATTTTCATGTGAAAATATGCGAAACTTTATTTCTTAAAGAATTGTTTTTTCAAAGTAAGGATTAGAAAAATCACGTAGGTATGAAAATTATATCAGCAAATAAGACAATACATTAAATTCACAATAATCCAAATGATGCTTGGTAATTTTTAAAGTTATTAATTTTTAGGGTTTCGTCAGATGATCGAAACCTTTAAATTAAATAACACACAGAAGAATGGTTTACGTATTCACTTTTTTAGATTTCATATATTTTTGCTGCAAGCTATTTCAATATAACACATATTTCGCTAAAAATGTGCTATAGGAAACAAATTGTTATCTTGCTTAATTCTGTTACCTGTTAGGCTCCATTCACACCAGTTTCTTTATTATTATTTTTTTTTTACGTTATTTATAAACGTGGAAAAAATTGCAAATATATGTATCCTATGAAATACACTGGGTCTGAAGGGGATAAACAATATTGTTTCAAGATTCGCACACTGCTTATACATTTTAACACTTTAATTCCCATAATAGAACACTTTTTTTTGAGGCGATCCAAAAGGTTAAGGATTTTGGCTCCACTATTAATGATACGAAAATTTATATTTAATATTAACCCTTTGAGGGGCAAACAATTGCGTTCGTGTAATTCTGAACTCCCACCGGAAATTTGTAAAAAAGTTATATGAAAAAGCGGTAAAGCCATTTCACGACTGTTTTCCACCAAAGTTAGAAAAGTGAAATTTAATGACATTTTTCTGGTGTAAATCTTCATCAATCGTAGGTGGTATATAATATATACCACCGCCCCTCAAGGGGTTAAAGAAACTGATTTTCCAGCTACTACCTTTATTCCTAGATTTCGAAATATTTTTAAAATAAGATTAAAATTTAGAGGTAAAATTGTGTGAACCCTGTGTTTTGTACCAGCATCTGCACCATTTTACCACAATTATTTTAAAAACACTTCCATTTTTTTCTTTCTTTTTTAAATACAAGATGAAGTATGATATTAAAGAAAGCGAGTCTTTTTCTGAAAGTCATTTGTTGACACATCCCTCTAAGCAGTGTCTGCTAAAATCATAACTCTGTGTTTTGTTTGTGTTATCATTTTCCTTCCGTGTGTGTGGAGACAACTTTTTTTAATAGCAACCGACCCAGTGCCAAGAAAAGAAGTGGCCCAGTCCTGAGCTATCTATAGAGCCACCCGTGACCCTATCCCACCAGCGGAAAGAGCATTTTTTTCCTTCGAGGCGTTGGGAGTGGTGATTTAAGCACATGGGCTATCTATCTACCACTGACACTTCATAATGAGGCAAAATAACACACCAAGGACGGAGTTTTTTTAATACTTGGAAGCTTTTAATAGTACTTTAACCTTTTCGTATACTTCAAACTTTTGAATGTGCAGCAACCAAGTAATGAAAGAGGTAGCGATTTACATACATAGCGCGTTATGAGAAGACAGGAATAGAGCTCATCAGTGGTGACGTCACAACTCCAGAAATTGGTTCAAAACAAACCACAGAGTTAAGAAAAGATAGAGATGAAGTGTGATGTTTTATCGTGAAGCTAAAAATTCAACCCTGAAACTGATTTAAACAAGTTACAATTCGTCCCAAACACTTTGGGATCGCTTTTAAAACGTCACCCAGTTCAATGGATTCAGCCTTTGAACGATATCTGATTTCATATTGAAAGCCTTTTTAATGGTATACAGTCCATCTCTATCACACTCTTAACTCTCTCGGTTTGTATTGACCCAGTTGCCATGGAAATGCGGAGTTGAGTTGTCTGTGACGTCACACTGATGAGCTCTATATTTGCGTATTCTGACGTAGTGGTAGCTTGTAAACAGTATTAATGATTTTTTTATTGAAAAAGTTTGGAATTCACACCAGAAAAGTTTGAATATTTTTATTTATTTAATTTGATTGATTTTTACTCTCATCAAATTCGTAGTTTTCAAACACTGCTAATGGAAAGAGCATTTTTTTTCTTCGAGGCGTTGGCAGTGGTGATTTAAGCACATAGGCTATCTACTACCGACATCTCATAATGAGGCGAGAAAACACATCAAGGACAGAGCTTTTTAAATAACAGGGAGCTTTTAATAGTCTTTTAATCTTTTCGTATACTTCAAAATTTTGACTGTGCAGCAACCGAGTGATGAAAGAGTTTGTGATTTACATATATAACACGTTATGAGAAGACAGGGATATTTGCGTATTCAGGCGCAGTGTTAGCTTGTGACTAGTGTTAACCCTTAAATGCATAGGATAGAACGCGTTCTAAAAAATGCGCAATTCAAAGAATCAGAATTCATACCAGAAAAATCTAAATAGTAAATTTTTCTTTATTTAATTACTAATGGTTTGTCATTAAGTAAAGTGAAAATTGCTCTTTTAAATTTCTGTGAATACGGAATATGTGAATAAAACCCCCAATAAATCGGGAACACTTATGGTATCGAAAATGACACAATATGCATTTAAAAGTTAACAATTCTTTTATTCACACATTTCGAATTGATATCAGAAAAATTAGAACACTATTTTGTACTTTTTTCATTCGATTGAATTCCCATATACCAGCAACACATCATAATGAGACGGGATAACACACCAAGAGCGGAGCTTCTTACATAATACTTGGGAGCTTTAAATAGTCTCTTAACCCCTTCGCGACGAAAGCCTTTTATGAAAATTTTAATGTTTTGTCACGGGTTTTTAAAAACAGAAATTTGTGCCTTCTTAAATTGAGAAAATGCTCCAATTCAAAAAGGCAAATTTTACATTAAAATTTGCTGATAGAGATAAACAAGGATTCTTAAGCTTTTTTGAGGCACGCAGACATTATGCTCGTCATCAAGAGGTTAACGTTTTCATGCACTCCAAAATTTTGAACGTGCAACACTCAGGCTAAGAAAGAGTAAGCGATTTACATATATAACGCATTATGAGAAGACAGGTATATTTGGGTACTCTGATCCAGTGGGAGCTTGTGACAAGTATTAATGATTTTTCTTATTCAGAAATTTTGAATTCACACCAGAAAAATTTGAATATTTTCTCTTATTCTATTCGATTGATTGTTAAACATGCAAATGTAGTAGCTTTTAAAACCAGGTATCCGGAAGAGCATTTTTTTAGACGTTGGCAGTAATGATTTAAGCACATGGGCTATCTACTACCAACACCTCATAATGAGGCAAAATAACACATCAAGAATGGAGTTTTTTTTAATACTTGGGAGATTTTAATAGTCCCTTAACCTTTTCGTATACTTCAAAATTGTGCTGAACGTGCAGCTTCGAGGCGATGGAAGAGTTAGCGATTTGCATACATAACGCGTTATGAGAAAATACGGATATTTAAATACACTGACGCTGTGGCAGCTTGTGACCGGTATTAATGATTTTTTATTCAGAAATTTTCAATTCACACCAGGAAAATTTGAATATTTTTACTTATTTTATTCGATTGATTGTAACGATATATGTCCACTTCCAGAACTGATTCTCTAAAATCTTTTTAATTGTTTCCTGTTATCTATTTTTTATGACATTTACTTTAAAACTTTGAAAAAAAAATATGAACATTTATCAGTTATCCAGAAATATTTTCTTACGAGAAAAATAGTCAAAATTATGTCGAAAATTGTCATTTCCGCTAAACGTGACAACTCAAAAATAAAACAATGTATTGACATTTTATAAATTGCATATTAAACAGGATAACAGTCTCTAGGATTTAAGTTACACGCATTATAATGGCACCTCTATCTCAGATGATACGTAATAAAAAATCCGCATTGACAACTTGTGACCAATGTTGACGATTTTTTTATTCGCAGATTCCGAATTAACACCAGAAAATTTTGAACACTATATTTTATTTATTTTATTCGATTGACAGCTATCTACCATCGAGACATTATAATAAGGCAGAATAACACCCCAAGGACGGCGCTTCTTTTTTAATGCTTGGGAGCTTTTAATAGTCCCTTAACCTTTTCGTATACTTCAAAATTTGGAACGTACAGCATTCAGACAATGAAAGAGTTAGCGATTCACATACATGATGTATTATGAGAAGACATGATATTTGCGCACTTTGACGCAGTGACAGATTTTGATCAATATTAACAATTTTTTTACTCAAAAATTTCGAATTTACACCAGAAAAGTTTGAATATTTTAAATTATTTTATTTGATTGATTGTAAATCCGTCAAATTTAGTAGTTTTTAAATCAAGCTAGTGGAAAGAGTATTTGTTTTTCTGTAAGGCTTTGGCAGTGGTGATTTAGGCACATGGGCTAGCTACAATCGACATATTATAACGGGTCAGACGGAGCTTTTTTTTAATACTTGTGAGTTTTTAACAGTCCCTTAACCCTTTGCGGCGAAGGACAAATTCATTGCTTAAGCGTTGAAATTAATGACTGACATCGGAATTTGAAAACAACTTTATTTCTAAGTTAGAAAACGCTATATTTCACGTATTCAATAAACCACAATTTTTTTAAACAAAATTCCGGTGCCAATGTGGCGTTTGGGAATTAAAATTAAGTGGTATATCTATGAAACCACTGCGCCGCAAAGGGTTAACCTTTTCGTATGCTTCAAAATTTTGAACGTACAGCATTCAGGCGATGAAAGAGTTAGCGATTTACATACATAATGCGTAGTGAGAAGACATGATGTTTGCGCGCACTTTGACGCAGTAGCGGATTGTAACCAGTGTTGACAAATCTCGCGGGATTTTTTATTCAGAAATTTCGAATTAACACTAGAAAATTTTGAAAAGTTTTTTATTTATTTATTCAATTGTATGTAAGATACTCTTTTTCGTACTGTTTACTTTTACATTCGTGTTTTTAACTGTATTGTTAGTTTGAACTCCCCTCAGTTATAATTTCCATCATATACTAATCAGTGTAGTAACCAATTAATTTCAAAATTAGGCTTAATTAAAATCAATATTTTTTGGCATTATCTTATATATCAGCTGCTTGAAAATCGCCGAGTTCGCAGGATGCTAATTATACGTCACTGCATAAACAGCCAATATACAACAGAACCATTAAAAAACGAGAATTTGTTTATTACAGTGCTCCTTTACGACAGATTATTCACAAATTTATTGTGGGATCTGCTGATCATAGCCAAAAATATACACATGAAATTTGGTTCAACTCTGTGCGTAATATCATACACTTTTCGATGATAAATTATTGAAAATTATACAAAAATCGCTATTACAGCACCCTCTTCTGCCGGAATATGTCCTAATTCAATGAAGATTTGTTTTCCATAGCCAATCAAATACATATGGAATTTGGTACAATCCTTCGTAAATTTTTCGATGGCCCAATAATGAAAGTGGAACAAAAATCATTACAACAGCGTCCAATTCCGGCGGGATATTTCCAAATTTAACCCATTAGTGCCTAGCGTCCCTTTTTAGGGACGCTTCAAAATGTGCATTCAGCACTGTTTTTGACACCGGTAAAAAAGAAAAGCAATAATTATTTTATTTAAATGATGCATTTTCGTTATTAATGAACTAAATTTAAATCTTCTAAAAATAGTGGTGCAAACCAAATAAAATTTACGCAAAAGATGCTGGGCACGAATGGGTTAAGAAGAACCTGCTCCATAAACTAAAAATATATACAAAAAAAAAAAAAAAAAATGGTTCAATTCTATATGTTTATTCAAAATGTTTGTTTGTCCGTCCGTATGCTCAAGTGTCCATATTGTATTATATCAAAGTGCGTAAAGTTATCAATAGGGAAATGTTATTCTAAAATATGAAACTGTCTCGAAAACGGGGAATTTTCTTTAAAGAAAAGAAAACATGAAATTAATTCGAATAATTTGTCAATTATGGTGAGTAGTTGAGAAAACTGTTTTTTCAAATGTTATGCATTTTCTGTTTATGTTTTGTAAAGTGTTTCATTATCTCTGCATTATACATGATTTTTCTTTCTTTTTCCTTCATGCTTCATTTCATATCTGCTCATCTCAAATATATAATTTACAACATCATTGCGCTAATGTATAAAACGCCGTAATAAAATACAAAAAGTACCAGCACTAGAACGGACGTGACTGATTTTGACTGATACCATACGAATATGTGTGCAAACATTTAGATGCCAGTAGGCAGTCTTACCACTAAATTTATTCCTTTTCCCGCGCAAAATTCTACTTAGAATGCTATGGAATTTTCAGGGAAGAAAATTTTTAAATTTTAGTGGTGAGAGATTTTTGAGGTGCTTAGATTTTTAACCCCTTCGAGACGGGAGTTTTTTACGAAATGTTTAACGTTTTGTTACCAGTTTTAAAAAACAGAAATGTGTGTCTTATTATATCAAGAAAATGCGCCGATTAAATAGGACAAATTTTTCAGAAAAGTTTTACTGGTTGGGATAAACAAAGATTCTTAAGCCTTTTTGCGGCACGTATACGTGTCGCTCGTCCCCAAGTGGTTAAGCCCCTACATATGTATGTTTTTGAGATTAACCCCTTGGGGACGAGCGACAGGTATACGTGCCGCAAAAAGGCTTAAGAATCCATGATTACTCCCACCGGTAAAATTTTACTGTAAAAGTTGCAGTATTTAATCAAAACATTTTCTCGATTTAATGAGGCACAAATTTCTATTTTTAAATCCTGCGATAAAAGATTAAAAATTTCGTAAAAAAGCTCCCGTCGCGAAGGGTTAAAACCAGAAAACTTACACAATACAAAACACTTAAGTTAAAACAATAAAAGCTAATGAATGTTAATCCTTTCCGGCATACTGTGCCCGGTCTGGGATACCTAATTTTAATTTCAAACTTGCAAACGGCACCAATAATATTTTAATAAAATTTTGCTTTTGCAATAAAGGCTTAATTAGGGATTTCAAAATATCTGAAAAAATCGTTTGTGAATTCCGGTGCCAGTCGATAATTTTTCATTTTACTAACAAATTTTGCCCGTGCCGGAAAGTGTTAAACAAAAAAGTTAAACTTTTTAAAATCAAAATTCTCATTTGAAACATTTTTATAAAACTTGATAAAAATTTCCTGCTTTTCTAGTGTTAAAAAAAGCACTATCACGCATGCAGCACCTTTTGAAAAAACTCAAGATTAAAGATGAACTTTTCCATAGATGCGCAAAATTAATTACTTTGTCGTCGCAGATTAGGAACCATTGATTTCCACATATCTCCCCCCTTTGTGTCATTATTATTCTAAAAGTATCCGCCTTTATTGATTTGGGAAAGCCACATAACATGGCTGGTGTGAAATGTGCCAAAACCAATAAATCAAAGGTCTCTCTTCATTTCTCTGTCACTGTGAATATTGTTTATGTAAAAGAATCGGAGGTAGCTGAACACAGATGTTACATTTTGGGGGTTTGCAGAATACAGTATTTATTATATTTCGATTACAATTCAGGTAGCAATGCCGAAACTTTATTAAAAATGAAATAAATAATATAAAAAAATTATCCTGTTATCTTTTCCTCTTATCTTATTAATCTTGTTATCTTTTTTAAAACACAGAATTGTGTTTATCCACATTAAATATTTTTTATACAACATCTAACATAAAAATTATAAACATACTTTTAAAGTAAATTTAAATCTGATTTCATCGAATAACAGAGTAGCGTTTAAGTATCGAAACTATAAGCAAAGAAGGATTGACGTATCGCCATAATACAGAAGCATCAACTGCATAGCGTGTCGCAGTTATTTATTGTTCAACGGAAAAATTATGTGAATAGTAATGTTCGCCTTTCCTAAACACCTTATAAATGCAGAATTTCAGTCATAACTATGTCCAAAAACATATATTTATTTTTACCGGTGGAAGTTTTCTTCGGCAGTCGTGAGACCCTGCGTTTTTGCCAGATTGTGACAACCTACAGAACCTCTTGTCGCAGTTAGTGAAAGAAATCAAAATGCCTCAGCCAACTTCCACAAAAATAAATAAATAATTTTTTTTTTACTATATATGATATTATTTTTTTACTATATAAATAGATAAAAGAAAGCAAGAAACAAATCAAATTTTACTTCGTCGATTGTGGTCAGAAACTGTGGAAGTCATTTTTTAAAATGTATTATCCATTTTCTGTTAATGTTTTGGAAGTGTTTTATGAACGCTGCATTATACATAATCTTTCTTTCTTGTTCCTTGATGTATCCTTTTACAACGTGTAATATCAAATAGGTAGGAAACAATATCACTCACTTATATATAAGGCCGTAATAAAATATAAAAAGTATCTGCATTAAAAAAAGAACAAAAAAAACATTATCTCGCATGCAACACCTTTTGAAATTAACTCAGGATTAAAGATGAACTCTTCCATAGACGTTCGAAATTAATTACTTAGTCCTCGCAGATTATGAACCATTGATTTCCGCATATCTCTCCCCTTTGTGTCATTATTATTTCAAAAGCATCCGCCTTCATCGATTTGGAAACGCAACATAACACAGCTGGTGTGAAATGTGTGAAAACCAATAAATCAAATGTCTCTGTTCATTTCTCTGTCGCAGCGAATATTGTTTATGTAAAAAGAATCGGAGATAGCTGAACACAGATGTTTCATTTGGGGTTTTGCAGAAGACAGTATTTATTATTTTCCGATCTCAAATCAGGTAACCATTGCAAAAATTTTATTAAAAATGAAACAAATACCGTAATTTCGGGTGTATAAGCCGCTGATCAAACAATTCTTTTTGGTCCCAGAAATCTTATTTAGTGATTGAGGACAAATATTTACGGCGATCTAAGTAGTTATATTTGTTTCTTAAAAAATTCTGGGTCGAAAAAGAATTGTTTGATCTGCGGCTTATACACGGGTATTTCCATGAGCATTTGTCGTGTAAGTCACATTATTAGTAACTTATAAATTGTTGGCCACCGTTATTTTGGAAAGATTTGCATGGCCTTATTCAATTAATAAATAACTCTAGTAAATTAAATCACATTTTTTCGTTCTAAAATACTGGTTTCCAAAATCATAGTATGTGACTTACACCACATGTGCTCATGAAAATATCCACACCCGAAATTACGGTAATATAAAAAATAAATAAATCCTGTTATCTTTTTTAACCCTTTAACGATCATAGCATTATCATTGCTAAGATGTCGAAATAAATGAATGACACCGGTAATTAAGAACAAATATATTTCTAAATAAGAAAACGTCATTTTTCACATACACAATAAGAGGGATATTTTTAGATAAAAATATCGGTGTCGGTGTTGCATATCGGAATTAAAATTTTGTGGTTTCGTGGCGAAACCTATGAACGTTAAAGGGTTAATTTTATAAAATATTTTTAAAACCAGAAAAATAATTTGAAATAATTTAACTTTTATTTTTAGCTTATATCATGTCAACTGTTATATAACTAGTTTCTTGAAATTTTTTCTGGTTCGAATCGACTGTTAGTCCAGTGATCGGTGTAGAATTGACACCTTCCCGGCGTTCTAGTAATAAAACACAGAATTGAGTTTATCCACATTAAAATGTTTTATTGATCTAATACCATAAAAATTATAAAGATAATTTTAAAGTACTTTAAATTGAATTTCCCCTAAACCCGGATAGTGCAAAAGTGCATCCCTACCAACTTTTACGAATTTTTCTTACCACAAAGGTTTTAAAGTAAATATTGTCGTATCTAATCGTCGAAATCTTATGATTCGAGAAATGGAAAATCCCTGTAGAATTTTAGTGGTAGCAAAAATGCATAAAAGTTGGCAGCTATGTTAAGTGGAAAGCTATATGACATACTTTATAATAGTGAAGCTTCAAATGGATCCGGTTTCACAATTGCTCATTGCTGCAATGGAAATATTATTTAAATAGTAACTTTCGCCTTATTTAAACGCCTTGTTAATGCAGAATTTCACTCATAACTACGTATCATTAAATAGATATTTACTTTTACTGGTGGACGTTATCTTCGGCGGTAGTCAGATCCTGCGTTTATGCTAAACATAAAATATGTAGCTAACGACATCATTGCGCGTTTATATAACGCTGTGACAAAATATAAAAGTATTTGCTTAAAAAAAATAAGAAAAAAAAAACATTATTCCGCATGCAGCATCTTTTGAAACTAACTTAGAGTCAAAGATGAACGTTTTCACCGCCGCGCAAAATTAATTATTTTGTCCTCGCAGATTATGAACAATTGATTTCCGCATATCTCTCCCATTTGTGCCATTATTCCAAAAGCAAGTCGAAAGCCTCCGCCTTCATCAATTTGGAAACGCCACATAATACAGCTAATGTGAAATGTGTGAATGCCAATAAATCAAACGTCTTTGTTCGTTTCTCTGTCGCGTCGATTGTTGTTTATGTAAAAAGAACCGGAGATAGCTGAATACAGATGTTACATTTTGGGGGTTGCAGAAGACAGTATTTATTATTTTTCGATCACAAGTCACGTAGCAGTGCAGAAACTTTATTAAAAAAAATGTATCTATTAAAAAAAAAAAATCCAGTTTTTTTTAAGCAGAGAATTGCGCTGATTCACATTAAACACTTTTTTTTATTAATCCTACATATTCCATAAAAAATGTAAAGATAGTTTTAAAGTAAATTTATTTACGCCAGATTAACTGAGAAGTGTGAGCGTATCGAAAATTGCAAGTAAAAGCGATATATTGATATACCTTCATAAGAGTGAAGTTTCAAATGCAATCGGTTTCCCAGTTGATCATTGCTGCAGCGGAAAACTATTTAAAGTAACGTTCGCTTTATTTAAACGCCTTTTAACACAAAATTTTAGTCATAACTATGGCCAATTAAATAGATATTTACTTTTACTGGTGAAAGTTTTCTTCGGCGGTAGTCAGATCCTGTGTTTTTGCCAGACTGTGACAACCTACATAACCTCCTGTCGTAGTTAGCGTAAGAGATCAAAATGCCCTACTAAAGTCTAACAATAAAAAAGAATAGAAAACTTTACCATATTTCTAAAAAAAATAGAAAAAAGAAAAAACAAATAAATTTGAAAATTATGATAATTTTTTTTTCAAATATGTGATGCACTTTTCTCTTAATATTTTGGAACAGTTTTATAAACTCTGTATTAGGTATAATTTTTCCTTCTTGTTCCTTCATATATCCTTTCATATCAGCTCATTCCAAATATATAGCTAGCAACATCATTGTCATGTCGTAATAAAATATAAAAAGTATTTGCATTAAAAGAAAAGAAGAAAAAAAAGCATTATCGTGCATGCAACACCTTTTGAAATTAACTCAGGATTAATGAAAAATTCTTCCGTAGACGCGCACAATTAATTACTTTGTCCTTGCATATTATGAACCATTGATTTCCACATATCTCTGCCGTTTGTGTAACTAATATTCTGAAAGCAAGTCAAAATTATCCGCCTTCATCGATTTGGGAACGCCACATAACACGGATGGTGCGAATTGTGTGAAAACCAATAAATCAAATGTCTCTCTTCATTTCTCTGTCGCAGCGAATATGTAAGAAGAATGAGAGATAGCTGAACACAGATGTCGCATTTGGGAGTTTGTAGGATACAGTTATTTATTATTTTTCGATCACAAGTCAGGTAGCCAGTGTGGAAACTTTGTTAAAAATGAAATAAAAAACATTAAATATAAATAAATGTTGTCATTTTTAAAAAAATACAGAATTATGTTCATTCACATTAAATACTTTTGTATTAGTCTAATTTACACCATAAAAATTATGAAGACACATTTTAAAAGTAAGTTTAAATCAAATTTTACAGGAAAATTGTATAAGAACAATAAAACTAATTTAGAGAAAATGACATATTCTCACTACAGTGAAGCTTCAAGTGGAACCAGTTTGGCAGTCGCTCATTGTTGCAGCGGATTAGTAATATTCTCCTGTAACGTAACGTATAGGTAACAGAGCCTCAACTCGACTTGAAAAGAACACCCTCAGTGGATCACTTAAAAACTAAACCATCACGTTGGCGATTTTTATCCTCGTGATTTCTGTTTAACTGTAACCCTATTCTGGTTTGGCGCTTCTTGCTGAATGCTGATTTGATTTAGGGTTGGGCATTTCGATTCATCTTGAGGAGTCGACTCTGACTCGATTCACTTGGTTAATGAGTCGAGACAGTGAGTCGACTCCCGACTCATTTACGATTGGTTGGTTGGTTGTAAAAATGACGCAATTTTATGTCTTCTACTACGTATATCGCACAAAAGAGAATTTTTAAATGTATGTTCGAATTATTTTGCTTTAGTTTTTAGATAAAAGATATATTTTTGTGGTAAGAGCCGAAATTTTCAGTCCTGTACCGGCCCAAAACGTATAAAAAATAATGACCTGGTTGGTAAAAAACATAAATGTAAGGCCAACTTGCTTCGTACAGAACAGTTATTAACCCGACAAGAAAAAAGTTAAAATTTTCTTCTTAGCCTGATCCGTCATAGTTAAATTTGTAGAAAACATGGATTTTTCCGTTTGAGAAGTTCTAATCAAAAATTAATATTTTAGATTTTTTTTTTATGTTTATAATCTTATTTTTAAAGAAGAACCCTATGCTATGATATTCATTTTTTAATTAATGTTAATTTGTATGTTAATGTTTCAGTTGATATTAATATTGTTAATCCAAATATTATGTGCTATTCTCCTCATTAGAGACGTAAAATCTGAAAAATGCTACAAAGTAAAATCCTCCAAGACGGAATAACATTAAATAAAAATTCGCTATAGACGAGTTCCCTTCCGATCGCTACGAGGAAAAAAAGGTTAGACTCGAACCAGTCTTATAGTAAAAAGTAAGTCTCGAGCTCGGCTTGGGAGAATGCAATGACAAGGCCAATCCGAGGCTTGTAAAATAAAGTAAAACCCGACCCGAGTGCCGCTAAAAATAGGCCGGAGCTTCGAGCCAGGATCCAGCAATCACAGCGTTTAAAATTATTAGACTGTTTTCTTTCCTTTTTTTCCTTTCTTTTTTTGAGGGGGGGGGGGGTTCTTTACTTAAAAATTTAAAACGGATACTTTAAGTTCATTATGTTCTTATATTTATGAATTATTGTTATTCACAAATACCCCCCCCCCCCCCCCAGAAAAAAAAGAGAAATATTAGTACAAATTAAGTTAATTGATTTTTTAAATTTTTTTAAATATGTGTGCGTTTACATGTATGTCGTGTTGGTTATGTTGGAAAGATATCGTATCATCGAATTAAAAAGAAATTAATTACTTTACGTTTAGATTCTGTAGAAAATATAATGCAAAAAATATATCTCTCCCCTCCCCGGTCTAGTCTATTTCTGAATTTATTAAAACTAAAATTATGAAAAAAAGGGGACAACAGTAGTTTATTCGAATTTTGCTGGAAAATAATAGCGATTATCCTGAGGCTCATTGTTTTGTAGAAAATTGCATTTTTCGTTTCACATAAGCTTTATATTGCAGGGATCAATGTCAGCATGCTTTAATGTACAATTATAAAATTGATAGCCTGACTATTGAGGGGATTTCGAATCAAATAACATTTTCCATTTGTTTAATAAATGAACTGCTAATCAAACTAAATACGAAAAAGAAAAAACGGAGCTGTTGTAGTGTGTTTGAAGAGGTGAAGAGATATTAGAAAATTTAAGATTCAATTCTAGAAAAAAAAATTCAGCATTGACATAATTTCTGATACATTTTTATTTAGAACTTTAAACATTGACAGGCAGCTATAGAGGAGATGAAAAATCAAACAGCATTTCCATTTTTTAATAAATACATTACATATGATGAAAAAATGTATTCTTGTCATGAAACGACAGGTTTTTCTCTTTTCCCTTGCAATATAAACTTCAATTTTAAGAGTAATTTTCTAATGTATTTTGCCAAAAATTGGAAAGCGCCAATCAATAACATAATTTCTGAATAAAAAAACTTTTCAATTTTACGAGGTTTTTTTTTTTTTTTTTTTTTTTTTTTTTTTTTTCCAACTAAAATAATTCAGAAATGTGTAAGAAAGTAGCTTTTGTGAATTTAAGAACAGATTTAATAAATTCAGAGAAATATTTTCAGAAATCTACTTTATATTGTACAGCTTTAAAAGCTACGACATTTTTAACCCTCTTTTTTTCTTTTATTCTAAATTATATTATTTTTTTTAACGAATGTTGAAGAGTCTTAAAATCTAAGTAAACGATAACATTGCTGTTGCTATTGTGTATTTTCTGTCTTGCGAGCACATACTAAACAAAAATATTGCTCATGAATGTGCATAAAATATTCTTAAGAAAATTATTGTATGCTAAGAAAAATCGGATATTTTTGTAGAAATTGAACCGGGCCGGGTAAGTTTATTAATTTATTTATTTGTACGGGTCGCGACCGGATAGAACTTTTTATTTTACATTAGCATGGGATAGCTTTCGCTTGTACCGGGCCTGGTTGGACCTGTGAGCTCTTCTAAATAAATTATGAATATTTGCAAGTTTTCTGTAATTTTAATAAATGTCATTTTACAAACCTATCAAAATGTTCAGTGTCTGGGACATAATTTACTCCTTATGCGATCATAAAAAGCGGCGGGGAGACTAATTTTTTAATTTTTTCCCTCATATTTACAGTTTTTATAATTGACTTCCTTTTGAAATTCTATTTATAAAATCATGATAATATACTGAAGAACTGCCAGGTTTTATGTTTTTATCCTACCACTATTTAAAAAATATATAATAAATAAATAAAATGTATTTTAAAATCATGGGAAATTTAGGAAAACAAGCAAATTCCCTTCATAAAAAATAACTGTAAAAAATAAGCGTAAAATTTGGCAGCTATGACATTGTGATCCCCTCTCCTCCCGATTGACACTCAGAACTTACTTGCGCTACCATAAAAAAAATAAATAAATAAATCAAAGAAAAAAAATAAATCAAATAAATAAAAGCAGTGGTGAATTCGGAAAGTGGCCCGTTGGTCAGGAATTCCCGCGGAACAATGAGATCCCCGCCCCCCCCCCCTGAAATATCAGGCATTTTGAATTTTAAATGGTAAAAGAGTGCAGTCTTTACCCCACCCAAAATTCTTTATAACATCCACCTACACCCACAGAAATCTCCTCTCGAAAAAAAATGTGTCTTAATTTAACAATGTTTTTTAAACAATTTGCTATTAAAGTAAAATTTTATTTCTCTCTCTTCAACTTTTTTTTTTCTATATTGCATCAAATAAAGGCAGTTGAAAATATTTCCCTAGCCAGTCCTACTTTCTTTTAGCAAAAAATACAAACATAATATCTGCTTTGTTTGATCGATCGATCTCTCCTCAATACGGAAATCGATCGGCACAAGCTTGTCATAAATTCAATCTTCCCAGAAATATCCTGCTGAACGCCCCTTTTTCCATAAATTCAATTAATCTTTCCAGAAATAACCAGCAGAACGCCTTTTTTTCTCTGCCCCTCCCATTCTTTTTATTCATTCGGTATCTTCCTAATTACACGTGAAATACACATCTACACTGCCTCCGCTTTTCCCAAAATCCCCAACCGCAATATAAAGTCAAACCAAGACATTTGTTTTTTGCTAAAAAGCCCAGCGCAGATTCGAAGAGTCGAAATCTGATAACGAGTCGAAAGTGTGGTTTTCAAGGAGTCGAAGAATCGAAGAGTCGACCACCCAATCTTCAACTCTCGACTCTCCAAGTCCGACACTCTGTTAAACTGGTCCAACCACTCTTTGAGTGAGTGAGTTGACTTTTCGACTCTTCGACTCCGAATCCCAAACTAAGTTGAAATGAAAGTTCGACTCTTTTGAGTCGACTCCGTTAACCAGATAGGAGTCGATAGTTCGATTCACTTGTAAGGAGTCGAGATTTAGAGTCGACTCCTCGACTCCTCGGCCAACTCTAATTTGATTATCTTTGCACACGTGCTTATGCCTCGGCTTATGCTATTTGATCTTAGATTTCCGCGCTTATATTGATTCGTAATTATTACTGTTATTATTCTTGAATTTTCAAGTTTAAATTATTAGGTCGTTATGTTACGAAGAGACACATGTATTGTTTGCAAGACGAATACGTCAAAGTTATTTCATATTAAAATAATTCCTTAATAAATTTCAAAACAAGAAGCAGCAAGCCGTCGCTGTATTTTTTTTATTTTTTTCTTTTATCATTTGGCGCCAAGGAAGCGATGTTTCGCCGAATTAGCAACCTCTCTTATGTTATGATCGTAGTTTCAGAGTTATCCGCTCGTCTCGCTACTGTTTATGCGTAATCCCATGTTAAACAAGTTGCCATCACAGCGTATGAAAGTTGATTCTCTGTTACTACTCTGTGAAATGCATTATCACTGCAGAATTTCAATTGTAACTATGGTTAAAAATAGATATTTACTTTTACTGGTGGAAGTGCTCTTCGACGGTAGTTAGAATCTTGTATTTTTGTGAGATTGTGACAATCTACCCAGCTTCCTGTCTCAGTTAATGAAAGATATAAAAATACTTCTACCACCAATAATAAAAGAATAGAAAATTTTGCCATATTTGTCAGAGTAATAGAAAAAAAAAGAAAGCAACAAATAAGTTTGTTGATTTTGTTGATTATGGTAAGTAGTTGTGGAAATTGTTTTTTCAAATGTGCTATGAATTTTCGCTTAGTGTTTTGGAAGAGTTTTATAAACTTTGCATTATACAAGATTTTTCTTAAGAAACGCAGCAAAAAATATAACAAGTATCTGCATTTAAAAAAAGAAGAAAAAAAACACTATCGTGCAAGCAGCACCTTTTAAAACTAATTCAGGATTAAAGTTGAACTCTTCCATAGACGCGCCAAATTAATTACTTTGTCACAACAGATTATTTGAACCATTGATTTCCTCGTATCTTTACCCTTTGTGACATAATTATTGCAAAAGCGAGTCAAAAGCATTCGCTTTCATCGATTTGGGAACGGATGGTGTGAAATGTGTGAAAGCGAATAAATCAAATGTCTGTGTTCATTTCTCGGTCGTAGCGAATATTGTTTATGTAAGAAGAATCTGAGACAGCTGAACACAGATGTTACAAGGGTTTGCAGAAGATAGTATTTGGCTAATTCCATGGGTTCTGTAGTGTAAGTCACATAACTTATTAATTGCTAAGCTTGTTAGCCACCGTTATTTTTGAAAAGTCTGCTTGGCCTTATTCAATTAATGAGAATGTGCCAATAAAATTAATCACATTTTTTTTTCGTTCTAAAATACCGGTAGCCAAAAATCGTAGCCTGTGACTTACACTACAAGTACTCATGGAAATAGCCATTTATTATTTTTCGATCACAAGTCAGACAGCTAGTGGGGAAACTTTATTAACAAAGAATATTTTAAAAAAAATTAAATAGTTTTATTTAAAAAAAATTGCGTTGATTCACATTAAATATTTTAATATTATACTAAATACCATAAAAATTATAAATATAGTTTTAAAGAAAATTTAAATCTATACCACGGATAAACTGCAAGTATGTAAGTATGATATAAGTAAAGGAAAACTGATGTATGCTCATAATCGTGAAGCTAGTAATATTCTCCTCATTCGAACATTTTTTTTTTTTTATGTAGAACTGATGTAAATTTCAGTTATAATTATGGCTCAAAATAAATTTATTTTAACCGGTGTAAATTTTTTTCGGCGGTAGTGAGTCCCTGCATTTTTATCAGATTGTGACAACCTACACAACCTCCTGTCATTATTGGTGAAAGAAATTAAAATGCCCGTACCAACCTCCACCAGTAAAAATATAAAGTTTTTTCATATTTGTGACAGAAATTTTACTTGAATAAACCGCTAAAATAAGGTTGTTGTTGTTGTTGTATGTATGTCGGCCAATTATCTACACTATGGGATATAGGCCCTAAGGGGTGGGATGCCCTCCGTGGGGGTCTTTCTAAGGGAACCTAACCCGTATTTACGCAAAGTTCGAAGAAAACCACGGAAAACTCCGAACGGTTAGGCCGACGGTCGCGATTGGGTTCGAACCCAGCACCTACCGTCTACCAGTTTGAGGTCAGAACCTCTCGGCCACTGGTGGGGCCGCTTAAATAAGGCGAAAAATTTCATTCAAAATTTACAGGTGAAAGCCTAACCATTTGATTAAAATGGATTTTTTATTTCGCATTTCGAATCTTTTTAGCTTTGTTAATAGCACTCACCCTACCTGAAACTAAAAAATAATAAATACTGTTTTCTGTAAATCCTCAACCATTAATCAATAGCTTACAACATCGTGATTTTATAAAACGTCATAAAAAAATGTATAGTTCGTGAATAATCTATATATAAAAAAAGAAATATATCCAGGTTAAACAAACGTAAACGTTATCGGGCATACAGCACCTTTTATAACAACTATTCAGGATTAAGTCTTTTTATCCGACGCAATATTAATTATGTTATCCTGATAGATTATGAGATTGATTTTTCTATATCGATTTACTTTGTATCATAAATCCGAAGGTAAAACAATAACATTCAGCTTCAACCGAAAGAACGCCTTAGAATGTCGTATATGAAAGCCAATAAATCAAATGGCAATCTTCATTTCTCTGTTGCGAAGAATATTGTTTATATACGAAGAATCAGAGATGACTGAACATACAGGGGGATTCGAAATTCATGGTACAAACTTTAATGGTTGGCACAGGACACTGTAACAATTATTTATTTTAAAGAAATGTATGAGAGCAAGTGATACTTTGCGGTACAAACACCAGGAGGCTAATATGGTCTTTTTTTTAATTTCTAAATGTTTCATTCATTCCACAAAATTCCTGTTCTACTCTTTTCGCTATTTAAGACAGACATTTCACGATTACAGGAAGAAAAAATTCTCCTTTGAAAATTTTCATTTATTTTAGTTTTACTAATGAAAAAAAAGTGTTGATTTAATTAAAAGGAACAACCTCCATCTTGTGATAACCACATCAGTTACTTTACACGCAACTTCTACACAATACCCTATATGTCATCTCCTTTTTATTTATAACTCCATTGTGTCACTATCACAAGAGCAATTCAAAAGCATCCACCTTCACCGATTCGGGGAACACCACTCAACACCTACAATTTGTGCCAGTGAAAATATTATGATACCAGGGCTCCGAAATGGTCCTTGTTGAAATCTGGACAAAATCTGGTCCCTCTAAATTTGTTCAGTAGTGATCGTTCCGACCCAGTTTTCTTTTTGCATTTCGGTCGTAAGGGCACTCTCTTTTTTACTTGTAACTGTATGCATAATTTTACTTTTAGTTTGTGTACTGAGTAAGTATATCTATAATGTGAACCATCTTTATATGTGTATGCTGTGATGGACAGACGATATAACCGATGGGTTTAGTTTTTGCTCTCTGCAGTTAAGTTTTGCCATTGATGTATGTTAACCCTTTAACGATCATAGCATTTTCATTGCTAAGATGTCGAAATAAATGATTGACACCGGTAATTAAGAACAAATATATTTCTAAATAAGAAAACGTGATTTTTCCCATACAAAATAAAAGGGATATTTTTAGATAAAAATACCGGTGTCAGTGTTGCGTATCGGAATTAAAATTTTGTGGTTTCGTGGCGAAACCAATGAACGTTAAAGGGTTACACAACGAAGTACCCAGCAAATGCTGGAGTTTTATGTAAATAGTTTTATTTAAGTTTAACATTCGAGATGAATGAAAATAAACGGATATGTTATTTCTAATTTGAACTGTTTCATAAATGTTCCATATTCTTCACGTCACACCACAGACCTTAAACACTGCGTTTGACTCTGCTCTATCCCCCAACAGTCCTCCAACTGAACATGAATATTTTCTAAGAAAGATTTTCTTTTTAGATTTTTTTTGGAAATTGCGCAGAAATCCCCTTTGGAGACTAGCTTTAGCACATATGTTGTAGGCACCTACTATGAAATTTTCTGTTAAAAAATATTGGTGTTCAGTTCGCGGACCATTTGGGAGCTTTGTGATACGTAATCAAAATGAAACCAGGAAAATGAAATAGAAAATTTTATACAAGATTAGTAAGAAAATTTTCCGATCAATAAAGCGTTTCAATTAGCCAAAAATTTTCTGTTTCAATTTACTGGTAGAAGAAATTTTTAATCTAATTAAAAAAATTATTATATTAAATTATTATATTAAATTATTATATTAAAAATTATATTATATTATTATATTAAAAAAAACAACAGCTAGACAATACCCTCCCTATATGATAGCTGCCAACACTTTTTTAGCCCGGAAAAATTTACAGCAAATTTTACAATTTCAAATCGTTTTAATCTGCCAATTTAGTAAGCAAAAACATTCTATTAAATTTTCCTGGGCAGAAAAATCAGGAAAGTTGTCCCTTCCTTTTTATTTATAACTCCATTGTGTCACTATCACATCAAAACCCCCTTTTTCATTTTTGTTTGCAGCGGATATTGGTTATGTAGAAAAATCGGATACAGCTGAACACAAATGTCACTAGTGTAGATCGATTAGAGACTTATATGAGACATTATTTTTACTGCTCGAGTAAGAAAGTCTGTGCAAATCTCATTACAAAGAAACTAAGAATGTTTGAAAACTATATCTGCTATACGATTGATTGACATTAATGAATCATAACAATAATAGCTACTTTTTATTCAACGTGACAGCTAAGACAGTCTACAGTTTGTGTCAATGAAAAGATTCTAATACTTAGTCGAATTGACACCAGGAAAATAAAATAATTTTTTTTTTCTAGATTTGTAAGAGAAATTTTCGGTCACGCTTAAATTAGCGCGATAACTTGCGCGAATACTAATCTGTTACCTTAATTTCCTGCGAATAATCCGTGCATCATTTTTTGGCCCAGAAATTTCTTTAAATAAAATGCAATGTGTTAAATCGCAGTAAATATTTCACTTCAATTAGTAAATAAAATTTCTGGGTCGAAAAAGAATTGTTTGATTCGCGGATTATACGCAGGGAATTACGGTATATGGCTGTTAAATTAGCACTTAACCCTTTCAGGGGAAAAATTTCCATTAGTAAAATGCAGAAATAAGTAAGTGACACCAGAATTTACAATCATATTTCTTTAAGAATAAGCAAAGGTATTTATTCACGTACTTAATAAAAGGAAATTTTTTATAACAAAATTCTGGTGTCAGTGTGGTATTTTGGAATAATAATTAACCCCTTGGGGGCGAGCGACACGTATACGTGCCGCGAAAAGTCTTAAGAATGCTCGTTTATTCCCACCAGTAAAATTTTACTGTAAAGTTTGCCTTATTTAATCATAGCATTTTCTCGATTGAATAAGGTATAAATTTCTGTTTCTAAACACCGGTGACTAATCATTTAAAATTTCGTAAAATGCCCGCGTCGCGAAGGGGTTAAGCGGTCAAAAAATGAACCATTGCCCTTAAATTAGACATTTTTTCTCTAATTTAAGTTTACTGGTGGAAGACACTGTTGATCTAATTAAAAGAAAGAGCCCCCCATCTTGTGACAACTTTCTCAGTTATTCTCCTAACTGCTGAACAATACCCTATATGTCACCCCCCCCCCCTTTATTTAGAACTCCATTGCTTCACTATTACAAGAGAAATCAAAAGTATCCGCTTTCATCGATTCGGGAAACACCACACAACGGCTGGTTGGGGGAAACCAATAAATCAAGCCAATAAATCAAATATTAATATAATATTTGACCTTTATAATTTTTGTTTGCAGCGAATATTGCTTATGTAGAAGAATTGGAAACGGCTTACACAGGTGTCACTATTGTAGATTGATTAGATACTATTGATTAGATTGATTAGATTGATTAGATTGATGAGACACTATTTTTTACATTTTTACAGATTAAATAAGATAGTGTGTGTAAATGTCATTATAAGGAAACTAGTAATATTTAAAAAATATAGTATATCTGTTATATGACTGAATGTCATTGATGAATCAAAACAATTGTAGTTACAGGGCTGCCACAGGTGACTATTTTTATATTATGTTCACACCAGTATTTTTCTAATCTAAATTTTAATGTATATTTTCTTGAAAATGTTGGCAAAGTGTCTATTAAAGACTTCCGTTAAGAAAAAGTGGTACCAACAACGATTAAAAAATAGTCATTTGTGGCAGCCCTGTAGTTATTTTTTATCCAACGCATAGCTGCCAACTTTTCCATTCTTTTTTTGTACCAGATATATTTAGTAGATTACTGTGATTACCTTTCTGGCTCGGGCAAAATCTTTAGTAAAATGATAAATTATTGACTGACACCGGAATTTACAAACGAATTTTTTAGATAATTTGAATTCCTTAATTTAAACTTTTATTATAAATATAAAAATTTACTAAAATATTATTGGTGCCGTTTGCAAGTTTGGAATTAAAATTAGGTATCTCAGACCGGGCACAGTGTGCCGGAAAGGGTTAAAAAGGCAAAATTTATTGTAAAATTTTTGTGGTACAAACAAGCGTAAGACCTTAGCTGCTATTTCAGAGTAGATTAATTTATATTTAGAACACACAGAAATTTACTTCGGCGGTGGTAGTATAGCCACATGCTGACAACTAAGTCAATTTACAGATTGTGTCAGTGAAAGGATTATAATACTTTGGTCAAACTGACATCAGGAAAATAAAATAGAAAATGTATACCAGATTTTTGAAAGAGATTTCCGATTAATAAAACATTTAAATTAGACAAAGTTTTCTATTTAAGTTTACTGATGGAAGAAGTTGATCTAATTAAAAGAAACAATCCCCATCTTGTGACGACCTTCTCAGCAACTTCTAGACCATAGCCTATGTGACACCTTTTCTTCATTTATAACTCCATTATGTCACTCTCACAAGAGCAAATCGAAAGCATCCGCCTTTAAGGACCAGACACATAGCACTAACTTCTTGCGGTCAGGCGTCGCTCTTTTTTTATCTTTCGTGTCGACGCTTTGATGTATAAATTGCTTTTTCAGTGAACTTTTTTGAACTTCAAGAGAGAAATCGAACTCGAAATCAGTTGACAGCTTTACGACTGAAGATGGAGGGAGATAAACTTTCCTTTCCTTTGTCAATTCGGTAGGGTCAGTCCCTCAAAAATCATTTAAAGAGATTTAACCTTTGTTCCGTACGAAAAACAAAGATAGATTTATTGCTCTTTTAGTGTAATAAAAAGCAGTGCTGTTCGCTCGCAGCCTTATCGATTCTAGAAATACACAAACAACGGCTGGTTGAGGAAGCGTGGGAATGCCAATAAATCGAAAGCCCCTTTTTCATTTTGTTTGCAGCGAATATTGCTTATGTAGAAGAATCAGAAACGGCTGAACACAGGTGTCACTATTGTAGATCGATTAGAGACTCATATGAGACAGTATTTTTTCTATTTTTATAACCTAAATAAGGTAATGTCATATTTAGATACTAAGAATATTTTAAAAAAATGTTATTACTAAACTATTATATGACTGATTGTCATTAATGAATCATAATAGCTATTTTTTTTTATTCAGCATATAGCTATCATCTTTTTCGCCTTTTTTTGTACCAGAAATATTTAGCAGATTTCTTTTTCATATTTCCGCAGATTAAAACGATTTTAAAAGCCAAAATTTATTGTAAAAGTTTTGTGGTACAAAAAAAAGGTAAGACATAAACTGCTGTGTAGAAATATGCCAGAATTCTCTGCATTAACTTTAGAACACACAGAAATTTATTTGGGTAGTTGCAGCTCCGCCACATTGTTACAACTAACACAGCCTACAGTTTGTGTGGGTGGAAAGATTATAATACTTGGTCAAATTGACACCTGAAAAATGAAATAGAAAAAATTTAGGACGTTTGTGAAAGAACTTTCCGATCAATAAAGCACTTAAATTGCACAAAATTTTCCATTCAAATTTACTGGTGGAAAAAGCTGTTGGTTTAATTGAAAAAAAAAAAAAACAGCGTCAAAATGTGACAACTACCACAGTTACCGTAATTTCTAGCGTATAATCCGCGGATCAAACAATTCTTTTTCGACCCAGAAATTTTATTTTGTAATTGAAGGAAAATATTTACGGTGATCTAAAAAGTTATATTTTACCTAATAAAATTTCTGGGTCGAAAAATGATTGTTTGATCCGCGGATTATACGCAGGAAATTACGGTACTTCGTTCCCAACTGCTAGAGAATATCCTATATGTCACCTTCTATTTATTTGTAGCTCCATTGTGTCACTATCACAAGAGCAAATCAAAGCTTCGCCATTATCGATTCAACAATCACTAGAGAACGTCTAGTTGGGAAACATGTGAATGCCAATAAATCAACAGTCCGTCTTCGTTTTTGTTTTGCAGCGAATATTGCATATGTAGAAGAATCGAAAACGACTGAACATAGCTGTAACTATCGTAGATTAATTAGAATCTTATATGAAACATTATTTTTACAGCTGTAGTGTGTATAAATGTCATTATTTAGAAATTAACAATATAAAAAAACTATTACTAGTTTGTTACATGACTGATTGTTATTGATGAATCATAAAAATTTTTTTACTCAACGCATAGTTGCCAATTTTTCCGCTTTTTCGTACCAGAAATATTTAATCGATTTTTTTTTTATAAATTTCCGCAAATTACAATGATTTAAAAAGGCAAAATTTATAGTAAAATTATTGTAGTTTAAAAAAGTGTAAGACATTAGCTGCTATGTCAACGTATACCAGAATTGTCTAAATTATTTTTATAACACAGAGAAATTTAGTTTGGTGTTGGCAGTTCCACCACATTATGAGAACTAAGACAACCTACAGTTTGTGTCGGTGGAAAGACTTGATCAAATTGACGCCAGGAAAATTATATAGAATATTTTTACCACATTTAGGAAATAAATTTTCAATCAATAAAGCGCTTAAATTAGACAAAATTTCCAATTTAAGTTTACTGGTTGGGAAAAAACTGGTGATCTAATTAAAGGAAACAGTCGCCATCTTGTGACAACCTACTCACAAGGAAGGTCTCCATACGGACATACCCCGAAAAATCTGAAAAAATTACAGAATGTTCTTCTCGTGTGGATATATACGTTCATAAAAAAAATTTCGGCATAACCTCCATTCAGTAACCGTAAAAAAATAATGAAAATTTCGTTATTTGGCGATGGAATGTAATTTCAAAAAATACTTTATGTCAAATACACTTTAAGAAAAAAAAGTTTCATGTTGAACTTGTTTAAATAAGTTTAATTTAAATAACTTTAGTTTTGTAAGTTTTAGTTTGTTTTAAATATAAGTTTGTTATATCGAAATTTATATGTATTTATATTAAAATTTAATCATCAAAATTTGAGATTTAAAACGAAATTCATAATTTAAATTTAGTAATTAAATTTGTTTCAAGCTCAAAGTCCAATTGACAATTGTCGATTAGATTTTGTTGCTATGGAAACATATGACGTTTATTTATGAATACGCTTAAATGTATGAAGGTAATTTTTCTCAATAGGTTTTTTTGGCTATGAAAACATTTTTTCCAGCGATTTATTAAATAACTACTTCAATGAGTAACATATATAATATATAATATATATATATATATGTATATAGATATATATAATACATTAAAGTTTCTCATTGTTTATGTTTAAATTCATTAAATACCATTTACACGCAAACTAAATATCCAACAGTTTTGAGTTTCATTATAATCGTTTGCTTTTGGCGAGAAAAAGGGCTGCTCGCCAAATCGAGTGACTTTTTAGTCTTTTCACGCCAAATATTCGAAAATATATATATTTTTTTTTACACAATATCTAATGTGATTGCGCCGCTAATTATGACTGATTCTTTATAACACACATAAGTACTTTAATTAGTATTTTTTTCATAAAATTCTGGGTATGCCCAGTATGGAGACCTTCCTTGTCAGTTATTTCACTCGCGACTTACAATACCCTTAACCCTGTAAGTCACATCCCCTTTATTTATAACTCCATTGTGTCCCTATCACAGGAACACAATAAAAGCATCCGCCTTCATCGATTCCAGACAACGGCTGGTTGGGGAAACATGCGAATGCCAATAAATCAAAAGACCTTCTTCATTTTTATTTGCAGCGAATATCGCTTAGGCAGAAGTATCGGGAATTTCTGAATACAGATATCACTATTGTAGACCAATTTGAGACATATGAAACACTATTTTTGTATTTTTTAGACTATATGTGTATGACTTTTGTATTTTATGACTATAGCACAAGTTCAATTAAGGTATCTTGTGTGTAAGAAGGGGGGGGGATTGTACTTTGTGCTTATATATAAACTAAATAAATAAACAACGTTAAAGAGCACAAATATTATAAAATAAAAGATGATAAAAACATACAGCTGTTTTGGGACTTCTAAAGTCCCATCCTCAGTGCTAAAAAAGTGTAAAATGTAAAAGAAAGTCACATCGTTAAATAAAATAAAATAAACCGTGCATTTGAGCTCGCCGCTAAGACGAACTCACCATGAAACGTCGCAAAGTAACAGTAAAAGTAAACTGGCACGCGCACTCAGTGGGAAGAGACATATGATTGGTCTCCTTCTGAGTGCGCGTGCCAGTTTACTTTTACTATTGCTTTGCGACATTTCATGGTGAGTTCGTTTTAGCGGCGAGCTCAAATGCACGGTTTATTTTATTTTATTTAACGATGTGACTTTCTTTTACATTTTACACTTTTTTAGCACTGATGATGGGACTTTAGAAGTCCAGAAACAGCTGTATGCTTTTATCATCTTTTATTTTATAATATTTGTGCTCTTTAACGTTGTTTTTTTATTTAGTTATCTTGTGTGTAAATGTCATTATAAAGACACTAAGAATATTTAAGAAAATATTATATGTGTTTGTGCACGATCATCATAAAGCAGCGCTGCGACAAGCGGCTATTTTTAAATTCTATCTGCCACTACTATCTAAAAACAGGAAATCTTTAACACACATTTTGACAACATTTGAAAAAGAAGTAAAATTCAATATTTAAATCAGAAAAATATTGGTGCGACCAGAGTATAAAAATAGTCGTCTGCAGTAACCCTGAAAAAGGTAGAGAGTTCCTCTGCGGGGAAACAATGTTAAACACAATAACATTTTCCCTTTTAGTTCGAGACTATAAAAATCGCCATTTTACCAACTGTGACTTTACAAGAATACTTTTCATTGAAGTGACTGCATGCAGACTATTACAGAACAGTGGCGTGACCAGGATGGGTGCCCCAAACCAGTTATATTGTAAAGTTTTCTTTTCCTTGATTCATAGCAGAAAATTTTCTAGTTAAATGATTAGACTAGAATTTTTTTAAAAATTATCAGTATTCAAAACACTTGGGCACCCAGCCTGGTTACGCCACTGCAGAAAATTTCGTTTACATATTAAAAAGAATATAAATAGTTTAGGATTAGTTTCCCGCTAGTGATCCATTAACCCGGGAGGAAGCGCGCAGGGCCTAAAATAGAGGTCTGCACGGGCCGGGCCTCGGCCCGAAGCCCAAGCCCGGCCCGGGCCGATTTCCAATAATGGCATTCGGGCCGGGCCGGGCCTAGTCACTAATCTTTTCGGGCTGGGCTCAGACCTTAATTTTTTTGCTGGAGTATCGGGCCGGGCCTAACTTTTTTTTTCCCGTACGAAGCCGAGACTGATTCCATTCTTCCTTGTTTTCATGGACCAAAATAATCAGGTCCTATTGCATCTTCCTATATGAAAATCCTTTTCTCGACTTTTTATAAATCAGTAATATTTGGCTTTGTGCAAAAATTTCAGCAAAAAAAGCATATACTTTTAAGTTGTCATTATTCTACAATTAAACATTAGAATTTATTCCTTTTAAAGAATCGTAGATTACTATGCGTTTTAAAATAGAATTAAACACACACACACAGAAAAAAAAACATGATTATGACGGAGTTTTTTTTTAAACTGAAAACTGAAAGTTTCTTTTAAAATGTTCATCCATGCAAAATGAATACAAAAATACGGGAGAAAAAAATATATTAAACATTTACATCTGCTAAGAAGGGAATGCTTTTTTTTTTTTTTTTTTTTTCGTTCCAAAGCGATTTCGTCTTTGGAAATTTTACCATACATCGCTTTTTCGATTTTTTGTCTCCATTACAGGGAATATGGATTAATAATACTAGTGATAACTGAAACATTTACATACAACAAACAAAGATTCATTTAAAAGCATAAATATCGCAGCCTACGGCACTTCTGCATAAATGGAGATTATAAACATGAAAAAAAAAAAAAAAAGACTAATATAATTTTTTTTGGTCAGAACTCTTCCATAAGATTAAAGATCAATGTTCTGTAGAAATTCACTCGAGCCGGGCTGGGTTCGGGCTGAATTTTAAACTTTTTTCCGGACCGGGCCGAGCTCGGGCCGAAATTCTAACTTTCGGGCCGGGCCGGGCCGGGTCGGGCCATTTTCTTTTTCGTTCGGCCCGGGCCGGTATCGGGCCGAAATTTTAACCTTCGGGCCGGGCCGGGTCGGGCCAATATTTCTTTCGTTCGGGCCGGGGCCGGGCCCGGGCCGAACTTTTAACTTTCGGGTCGGGCCCGGGCCTGGAAATTTCGGCCCGTGCAGACCTCTAGCCTAAAATACCAGGAGTGCGTATGGTTTTTACAATTATAACCACTAATATTTTAAAAGTAATCTTCAACTTATTTTATCGCAAAATTTGTAAAAAAAAAAATTGCCCTCCTCTAAATAAAGTGACAATTATAATTTAATTTTTATTGGTGACAAAGTTAAAACCATTCATACCCTGGGTAAGCGCGCATTCTCCGGGGTTAACACTTTCCGGCACGGGCAAAATTTACTAGTAAAATGAGAAATTATCAATTGTCACCGGAATTCAAAAACGAATATTTTAGATATTTTGAAAACCGCAATTTAAGCATTTATTGTAAAAGCAAAATTTTATTTAAATATTATTGGTGCCATTTGCAAGTTGGGAATTAAAATTAGGTATCCCATATCTGGCACAGTGTGCCGGAAAGTATTAAGAAAATGACCCTGATCGTCTTATCTGTTCGAGGCTATAAAATTCGCCATTTTCGAATTTTGTTACATTTTCATGTCATTTTGGTGCCATGTATACTGTCCTTTTTTAATATAAATAAGCAGTTTTCCGATATACACGAAACTAAGAAAGTGCATAATCAAATTAACTAATAGGACGTGGCAAACCCAAAACGTTCTTCTATTGCATGTGTTGTAAAATGAAATGAAGTGAAACTAATAGAACGCGCTGTGCGTAAATCAAGAAAATGAAAATATCGTCTGATTTTATTGTTATTATTCGAAGAACTTTGACAAGTGTATGAGAACGATTGAGTTCTCTGAATGTAATGATGGATATGGCTTTTATATGGAATTAAACGACATTTTTTATAATGTATTTTTTAGATGAATTTGAACTTAGAATAAGTATATCTTAACAGATGATTTTGATTTTAATTCAAGAGCTCCAAGCATCGTGTAGATGCAATCCGCAAATGAAGACATGCATGGTTAGTAAGTTAGTTATAAACTAACCCTATTTTCGAATTCTAACAGCATGCATGTTAATACTTCGAAATTCGTTATGACAATGCCAAAATCAAATGGCTATCTATGCTCATCATGGGGATTCTAATTGTATGAAATTCCATGCATTAGATCTTGAGACAAGACTATAGCTAAAATCCTATAAATCATGAAAACTGCAGCTTAGCAGCACCATTTGTTGTGTAATTTATACCAAAACCTAATCAAGAACAACTTGTGTCAACATAATAGTATTAGTGTTGCCTGGTTTATCACGTAAATCAGAGCTTCAAATGCTCTGGATACCGTTAATTTCTTAGAAGTGATTTCGCAACTATTAATGGCAGATCATTCTGCCCTTAACCCTTTAACGTTCACTGGTTTCGCCACGAAACCACAAAATTTTAATTCCGATACGCAACACTGACACCAGTATTTTTATCTAGAAATATCCCTTTTATTTTGTATGTGAAAAATGACGTTTTCTTATTTAGAAATATATTTGTTCTTAATTACCGGTGTCAATCATTTATTTCGACATCTTAGCAATGAAAATGCTATGATCGTTAATGGGTTAAAGAAAAAGAAATTACTTTAAAATTCTGATGCCTAGAGCATTTGTAGCCCTGATTTACGTGGGATATTAGAACCCCAGTCAATATCATTACATATGTTACTATGGGTGTCAAAATAAGTAAATAAATAACATACGGTTAAATAATATAAACACACAATTTTCAAACCAACATTGTCGCTTTACACTTTCATTATAATTAACTTTTCATTAACAAATTATATACAGTTGAGAAAAGAAAACCGCGTAAAGTTAAGTTCGCTACGTTGTAAAAGGTATTTTTGTAGTTTTATTTGTAAGGGGGAAAAAAAACCTGATTTACACCATTTTAAAACCAACATTTCCGCTTTTTACTTTAATATCTTGCTTTCATTTTAATTAACGCCAACAGTTAATTTTCATTTATATATGTCCCGACTTAATATTCATTTTAACTAACTAAACTAACAGAAAAATTTAATTTCCATTTACTAACTAGATTTTCCAACGAAAATTATACTTCAGAAGATAGATAACAATAACGTGCTCTTTTATTATGACATAAATGAAAGTTCTTATTTTTTAATTACTATAAGAGTTAAAATATCACTGTTAAACACAACATGCTTAAAAATTAATATGGTGTATGATATAATTACTTTTATACATTTTATTAACGGCATTTTTACTTTTGAAATTTTAAAAGTCAGAAATTATGTCGAGTTATAAAAAACATTTCTCAGTGCATAAGTGAATGCAGAGTTCAAAAAGAAGTTGCTGATAAAAATTTCTATTTAAAAATACCAGTACAAAAATTATTACTAAATAAATTTTCTAGATTCAATTGACTTGAAAAAAAAAATCCCAGTGTTATCTATTTAGAGTGTTTTGTTGAGTTAACATTTAAAAATAATTCAAGCTATGTATCACAGTTTTATTGTAGTAATCTTAGTATTATTTAATCACAACAGATTTGTCATTTAAAAAAATAAGAGTGCTGTTTGGAAATATTGGTACATATTGAAGAAAAAACTCGGCACTTTAATCTTTTTGCACACTAGTGCAAAGGGTTAACACCTTGCGGCGCAGTGGTAAAACAACTTAATTTTAATTCCCTAACGCCACATTGGCACTGGAATTTTGGTAAAAAAAATTTCAGTTTATTGAGTACGTGAATTATTGCTTTTTCTTATTTACAAATAAAATTGTTTTCAAATTCCAGTGACAGTCATTAATTTCAACACTTAACCTTTTCCGGCGCATTGTACCCACTCCGGACCGCACACACCTAATTATAATTCCAAACTTGCAACCGGCACCAAGAATACTTTAAAGAAATTTCGCTGTTAAAATGAAAGCGTGAATTTAGGAATTCGTGATTTCTACTAAAGTCGTTTTTAAATTCCGGTGTCAATCAATAATTTCTTATTTTATGAGCAGAATTTGCCTGCACCGGAAAGGGTTAAGCTAAGAATTTGCTAGGGTTAAAAAAAGAAACCAGAAAATTGCAGCGATGCAGAATAAGTAATCATTCCTCCACTATAGTACTACTGAAGCTTAACCACTTAAGAGCACACACTAGTCACTCAGTAATAGCCGAACGCTAATGATAAGTCTATGGGCGCAATCTTTTCAAATATCTCGTTCAAATTTAAATATTTTTACAAGATTTTTTTTGCATAGGATAGCTGAGGACGATCCACAACCGGCCTAGTTTTTATTTTTTCAATTTTGGTTTTAGATTTTTTTTTTAAAAAATTACTTTAATTTTCAAAACCGGTTTAAACCGGTTCTGAAACTGAAACTGTCATATTATAAAAAATATATAACCAAAATCGAAAAAGTAAAAACTAGGCCGGTTGTGGGTCGTCCTCAACTATCCTATGCAAAAAAAATCATGTAAAAATACTAAAATTTGAATGAGATATTTGAAAAGAACGCCCCCATAGACATTACATTAGCGTTCGGCATTTACCGCGTGACTAGTGTACGCTCTTAACTGATCGATTTTTTTTTTTTTAATCTTTCGAAGAATGTCTATTTTTTGCATGTCTTTTACAATATTTTTAATCTTTTATCACCGGTTTAAAAAAAAATTGCCTATTTGAACCAGTAAAGGCCAGTAAAGTAATGTTAATCTTGTCATGTCTGTCATCTGAAAATCACTGTGCATGTTGGCCATCGTCTTTTTTCGAAAAGTAGACTTCGCTTTATTCAATTAACCCCTTGGGGACCAGCGATACGCATACGTTCCGCAAAAAGGCTTAAGAATCCTTGCTTATCCCCACCAATAAAATTTTACTATGATTTTTGCCTTATTTAATCGGAGCATTTTCTCGATTTAATAAGACTCAATTTTCTGTTTTTAAAAACCGGTGACGAAACATTAAAAATTTCGTAAAAGACTCCCGTCACGAAGGGGTTAATGAGGTATCTCCGATAAAATAAGTCACATTTTACCCATTCTAAAATACTGGTAGCCAAAAATCGTAGCAAGTGACAGATATGACAAATTCACATGCAAATAGCCTAAAATGCTTGAATTAAATTATGCAATTTTTACAATAATGATTGCCAAAAACACTTTGCCCTTACGACGTACGGGCAAATCAGCGAAGCCGTTAACCCTTTAACGTTCATTGGTTTCGCCACGAAACCACAAAATTTTAATTCCGATATGCAACACTGACACTGGTATTTTTATCTAAAAATATCCCTTTTATTATGTATGTGAAAAATCACGTTTTCTTATTTAGAAGTATATTTGTTCTTAATTACCGGTGTCACTCATTTATTTCGACATCTTAGCAATGAAAATGCTTCGATCGTTAAAGGGTTAACGAACACAGCAAATTAAAATACAACAACAAAATAATAATCTCCAATAATTTATTCATTATTTAATATACGAGCTATTTCACAAAAATTTCCGGAATTGAAAGCTTTTATAATCAAATATTTATTTTTAGATAAAACAAAATGTCGCGATGATTGGATGCTTGTAACAATGTATATCTTTTAACAGAAACTTTCACTTGTTTTTCATATCTTACTAAAGGAAAAAGATGATAAACAAGCTAATCTTTATCATTTTAATTAATATTCAGTCACATGTGAAATTGAGTTGTTCAAAGAGGAATACATAAAGCGACAAATCATTTGAGCGAATGAGCATTCGTTCCTATAGAATTATAGACATTTACTGTGAGGATTAAGTCCTCCAATCGTAACCATTTGTATCCCCATTGTAATCAGGGAAGGTGGCACCTTTATTTTCCAGATGAAAAATCAGTACTTTTTTTTAAATAAAAAAATAAATCTAGTTCGAGCGCTTCACATTCTTCCTTACTTACTTCTTCTTCTTTTTACTTCTTCGCAACGGGAGCTTTTTTAATAATTTTTAATGTTTTGTCTCCTGTTTTTTAAAACATAAATTTAAATCGAGAAAATGCTCCGATTAAATAAGGCAAATTTTACAGCAAAATTTTATTGGTGGATTCTTAAGCCTTTGAGCGGCAAGCATACATGCCCATATACTCGCACTCCGTACATAAGGAAGTATACTCGTCCCCAAGGGGCAGGGGTGCAAAAATCTAGGCGCCAGCAGGCAGTTTCTCACGACAAAATTTATTTCGTTTTTCTTCGTCTAATATTCCTGCTAGAATGCTATTCAATTTTGAGCGAAAACAACTTTAAAATTTTAGTGGTGAGAGACTACCCTCTTTTTGCACCCCTGCCAAGGGGTTAACTCTTTCCAACACACTGTACCCAGCCCTGGATACCTAATTTTAATTCCAAATTTGCAATCGGCACCAATAATGTTTTACTAAAATTTTGTTCTTGCAGTGAAAGCTTAAATTAAAAGTTTTTTTTTTTTTTTTTTTTTTAATAGAATTTGTCAGTGCCGGAAAGGGTTAAGGAGAGATTTTCTAAGAAAATACTGAGATCGAAGAATTTCTTCATCTGGAAATTCCAGGAACTGTACGACCCCTGAGTAATTTAACCACCAATTTTCCGAATTATAAATCAGAAATTTATTGCTTCTTTTTAATAATTATCTTCGTTAATGTCTGACAAAATTTAAAACAACTCATATAATAACAATTTTATCTTTAGATAGGTTTTTAAATAAAAATAATTTAATAAATTGTTTAGTAGTTACAGTTCTTTTTTCTTGTAAAATATTTACAATAATAATTAGCTTAATTAACAAGAAATATTGTGATGGCAATCTTGCATTTATTAAAAGAACAATGTAAAAAAAATATATTGTGATACTATCTGTAATTAAGAAAAGCTTTGTAGTTGCAAACATTTTTTAATCCACGAAAAGCTAAATCCATTATATAATGCAATAAAAATTGTGGTTTTCAGGCAAAAATACGTGCTATTAACCCATTAACAGTCGCATTAAATTACGGTTTAAAAATTCAGATTGATTACTGCCATCACTATTTTCAAAAAGAAACATTAAACTTATTTAATGACATGCAAAATGATATTAGAATAAAAAACAATTGCACTATTTTATAAAATTAGTGGGAATCAAACAATTCTAAATAAAAGGCATGAAGTTCGAAGGCCGTGAATATCATGAGATGGAGAATTAACCCCTTGGGGACGAGAGACACGTATACGTGTGTTTGATAAAATGCTATTTAATTTTCTACTGGCGGTGTCGCCTAGCAACCAAGATATACCTAATTATTTCAAAATGTAAAAAGTTTTCTCCGCAAACGATAATTTGTGATAAATACATTATCTGTTTATTTCTTCAGCTTTTACCTAAGCTGTGTGAAACAATATTCTTTTTGTTTTTGAGTTTGATTAGAATGTTTTTATGAGAATATGTGAAAAAAATGTTACGGTTTTTTATTGGAGTTGTGTTTTGTTAAATTACCTATGTTCGAAAAAACCTGCGATGAGTGTTCTCATGAGAATAAACTGTTTAAAACCAGAGAAGAGTAATTAATTTTGAGCTGAGTAAGAAATTAATAATAAACATTCGAACAATTGGACATTCAACGTGCCCATAGCTGACAACATCTTCTGCTTTTTCGACCCGGAAAAAAAAATTACAGTAAATTTTATACCATTTCAAATCACCGCAATCTGCCGATTAAGTAAGGCAATTTTTTTATTAAATTATTCCGGGCCAAAAAATCGGAAAAGTGGGCAGCTATGCGTGCCGATAAAAGGCTTAAGAATCGTCGTTTATCCCCACCAGTAAAATTTGCTTTATCCTATCGGAGCATTTTCTCGATTTAATGAGCCACAAATTTCTGTCCTTAAAAACCGGTGACAAAACATTAACAATTTTGTATAAGGCTCCCGTCGCTTAAGTGTTAAGGAATTAACCCTTTAATTCCCATGCTAGAACACGTTCTAGAAATTATGTAGTTCATTTCACACCAGAAAAAGTCAATGGCTAATTTCGTTTTATTTAAATACGGAATGTTTTGTTATTGATTAAAGCAAATATTGTTGTTTTAATTTTCTGGTGGGAACTGAAATATATAAATTAAAATATCTCGGGCGGTTTCGGGCGGTTTGGGATCCAGAGGGTTAATGGGTTTAACCCTTTAACGATCAAAGCATTTTCATTGCTAAGTTGTCGAAATAAATGAATGACACCGGCATTTAAGAACAAATGTTTTTCTAAATAAGAAAACGTGATTTTTCACATACATAATAAAAGGGATATTTTTAGATAAAAATACCGGTGTCAGTGTTGCATATCGGAATTAAAATTTTGCGGTTTCGTGGCGAAACCAATGAACGTTAAAGTGTTAACACTAGAATGTCCGGAAATTTTACTCAAATTTGATGATATTTCTCGCTAGAATTAACTGATTTATTTAACGTAAATCTGCGTGTTTAAATTTAACTTATTTCAAGAAAAAATTTCTGACTCGAATTGAAATTTAATTACATGGTCAGAGTCGAATCGACTCTCTCTGTGCGTTCTAGTGTTAATATGGAAGATTATCATTAGATTAAAACTCAACTAATCAATTCTTGGAAGAAAATAATATTTAGGGAAAATATTATTTTTATCAAATTAAAAACAGTCGCGAATATCGAATAGGTTTTTATCCTTTTAATTAATAACTGTTCATATGATTAACTGAGTTTTAGGCGGCCAATGAGCAATGACAGCCATTTATACGAGTGAATGAAGATTTGATTCAAACAGTCGTTCTATAGGATTATCGCCAGCAACCGTGAAATCCCCAATAATTAGAAATTTTGATAGAAATTGCGTTATCTCTAAAAGTAAATCGCACCTTTTCTCGCCTTTTAATTGTATTTTAATAAGAACAAGTCCTTCCAATGTAATGCTTGATCACACGTGGCAACGGATTTAAATTCGCCAAAGTAACTGCTTCAAATTAAAATGCATAAGTAGAAACTCAGGGTACTGTTTGAGAATATATAATGCATTTTCGTGTGTGCGTTATTTATGTATAAGATCGCATTGTATTTATGCAGATTCTTAGTTTCATTTCAATTTATAAAAAATTTTTACTTATTTTTTTAATTATTAATGCTTGTAATTTTTTAATATAACAATTAGAATTTTTTTAAAAACCAGTTTGTTATTAATAACTTAATTGCGCTTTTTAACCCTTTGCGGCGCAGGGCTAATTCATTGCTTAAGTGTTGAAAGTAATGACTGACACCGGAATTTGAAAACTACTTTATATCTAAATAAGAAAAAGCTATATTTCACGCATTCAATAAACAGTAATTTTTTAAAACAAAATTCCGGTGCGAATGTGGCGTTTGAGAATTAAAATTAAGTAGTTTATCTATGAAACCACTGCGCCGCAAAGGGTTAACACAATCAAACTGATTTTTAAAGTTATCATACGAATTACATATTTCCAACTGAGCGAAAGCATTGCCCTTGAATTCGAAGTATTTGGGTTCGATTCCCGGCCTGGGAAACTTTTCGCTCAGTTGGAAATATTCAATTCGTATGATAACTTTACCAATCAGTATGATTATGTTAAAAATGTAATTATCTACATATCCATCGTTCTACGGAGTTACTTTACCTACGGTCTATTCTGTTGAGCTGTCTAAATGACAGACCAGATCTTATGACCTACAAGGTTATCTGAGTGAAAAATGCTCACCGGTTGCTGTGCCCAGTTAGCTTAACAGGTACAGATTGGCCTTGTAAGCCAAGTATCTGGATTTGATTCCCGACCTGGGCAATTTTTCTCTCAGTTGGAAATATATAATTCGTATAATTACCAACTTAACTGATATATTTTTATTTATTTATTTATTTATTTATTTTTTTTACATAAAATAAAATGAAAATATGGGATAAACACACTTTTAAAAACTAAAATATTCATAATACTTAGTCTAAATATTTTTGCCATTAAGCATTTAACCCTTTAACGTCCATTGGTTTCGCCACGAAACCACAAAATTTTAATTCCGATACGCAACACTGACACCGGTATTTTTATCTAAAAATATCCCTTTTATTTTGTATATGAAAAGTCACGTTTTCTTATTTAGAAATATATTTGTTGCTAATTACCGGTGTCATTCATTTATTTCGACATCTTAGCAATGAAAATGCTTTGATCGTTAACCCTTTAACGTTCATTGGTTTCGCCACGAAACCACAAAATTTTAATTCCGATATGCAACACTGACACCGGTATTTTTATCTAAAAATATCCCTTTTATTATGTATGTGAAAAATAACGTTTTCTTATTTAGAAATATATTTGTCCTTAATTACCGGTGTCACTCATTTATTTCGACATCTTAGCAATGAAAATGCTTTGATCGTTAAAGAGTTAATTGCATTTTAATGAGGATAAATTCTTCCAATGTAATGCTCGATCACTCATGGCAACGGATTTTAATACGCGAAAGTAATGGCTTTTAGCATTTAACTGATCAAAATTTTTGAAAAAAAAAACTTTCAAATAATATATATTTTTTTCACGTATTTAAAAAAAAAAATTTTAATCTTTTTTCCCCAGTTTTTCAAACAGAAATTTTTGCCTAATTGAATAGAAAAATGCTCGGATTAAATAGTGCAAAATTTTCAAAAAAAATTTACTGGTGAGAAACATAAATCATGATTCGAATATGGATGCCCGTTCGTGGTACGGTCAAATCATGATTGGCGAAAACACGTTGCCCATATGACGTATGGACGAATCAGGGAAGCGATTTATATAAAAGATTATCAATAATTAACCCTTTCCGGCACGGGCAAAATCTGTTCGTAATATGAGAAATTATCGAATGGCGCCGGAATTCACAAACGAAATTTTTAGATATTTTGAAACCCTTAATTTAAGCTTTTATTGTAAAAGCAAAATTTTATTAAAATATTATTGGTGCCGTTTACAAGTTTGGAATTAGGTATCCTAGGACCGTGCACAGTGAGCCGGAAAGGCTTAACCCTTTAACGTTCATTGGTTTCGCCACGAAACCACAAAATTTTAATTTTGATACGCAACACTGACACCGGTATTTTTATCTAAAAATATCCCTTTTATTATGTATGTGAAAAATCACGTTTTCTTATTTAGAAATATATTTGTTCTTAATTGCCGGTGTCATTCATTTACTTCGACATCTTAGCAATGAAAATGCTGTGATCGTTAAAGGGTTAACCCTTTCCGGCACACTGTACCCGGTCTGGGATACCTAATTTTTATTCCAAACTTGCAAACGGCACCAGTAATATTTTGGTAAGATTTTGCTTTTACAATAAAAGTTTAAATTAAGGGTTTCAAAATATCTAAATATTTCGTTTGTTAATTCCGGTGCCAGTCGATAATTTCTCATTTTAGTACAGATTTTACCCGTGCCGGAAAGGGTTAAAAAGTCAACTAATCAATTTTTGAAAAAAAAAAATATTATTATTTAGGAGAAATATTAACTTCATTAAATAAAAAACCATCGTAAATTTGGAACTGGCTGTTATCATTTTAATTAATAGTTATTCATATGTGTAATTGAGTTTAGTCGGTAAAAGAGGAATGGATAAAGCAACCATTTATGCGAGCGAATGGAGATTTGATTCGAACAGTCGTTCTATAGGATTATCGCCAGCGACCGGGAAATCCCCAATAATGAGAAATTTTGATGGAAATTGCGTTATCTGTAAAAATAAATCGCAAATTTTCCCGCCCTTTAATTGTATTTTAATGAGAACAAATCCTTCCAATGTGATGGTCGAAAACTCATGGCAATGAATTGCAACTCGTCAAAATAATTCCTTTAAATTAAAGTATATAAGTAGAATTTATGGCTCTATTTGCGAATATGTAATGCCTTTCTGTGCTTGGCATTTATGTGTAAGCATGCTTCGTATGTATTGCAGATTCTTCTGTTTAGTTTGTAAAATTTGCTTATTTAATTTTGTAACCCTTTAACGTTCATTGGTTTCGCCACGAAACCACAAAATTTTAATTCTGATATGCAACACTGACACCGGTATTTTTATCTAAAAATATCCCTTTTATTTTGTATGTGAAAAATCACGTTTTCTTATTTAGAAATATATTTGTTCTTAATTACCGGTGTCATTCATTTATTTCGACATCTTAGCAATGAAAATGCTTTGATCGTCAAAGGGTTAAAGAGTATTGTACTGTATTTTTTAAACTAACTGAAAATCAACAAAAACATTTAAGCGTGTCTTCGAAAACTTTATATGTATAAAATTGAAATTTTAACTTTTCCTCAAGCAAATTTTGTTTTTAAATATACTATTACTAGATAAGGACTAACCTTTCGTAGAATTTACGTATTGTTGCGTATAAGGCGATAATTTTAGGACAAATTTTTGGATCTAAAGTAAGAAAGTCGTCTTATACACGAGTCTGAGAAATTTTCCAAAATTGATATTCTAAATTAAAAAAAGATGGTGAAAAAAAAATACAAAATATTGGGTCGTTTTGAAAGTCCTGTCCGTTTGGGAAAATTAATTTGTCCCAAAAAATTCTATCATTTAATTATTAGAAAACGTTTCCGATATCTAAGGTTTAGTAATTAACGGGAAGAATTTTCTGGTATGAACAGATTTTCCCAAACGGATATGACTCTTCAAACGACCCAATACTTGCGAATTTCTAAAAATTCTTTCACATTCCATTATTTTAGAATAAAATAATCACCAGTCATCATTCACTACAACTAAGTCATTATCAGAATTTTCACGCAATTCTTTAAAACAGCTTTCTTTCATTAATACATCAGGTTGAATATTGCCTGTCTCCAATTCATCATAATTGTCATCTTCTTAAAAAATGACACCAACCTCAATTTCATCCAATTAGTTACTGATGCAATATTTTTTTTAGATCGGACGATCATTTTTGGTAATTCAAGACCAGGCCAAGATTCTTTCACCCATTGCAGAGATAATGACGATGTCAACTTTTTCCCGATTTCCGTAATTTGTCACAGCTTTACCCACAGTGGCATACGTTTAGCCGAATGCAGTTTGTCTTTAATCCTTTGCGGGGCAGGGCAAATTCATTGCTTAAGTGTTGAAATTAATGACTGACACCGGAATTTGAAAACAACTTTATTTATAAATAAGAAAAGGCTTTATTTCACGCATTCAATAAACCGTAATTTTCTCTAACGAAATTCCGGTGCCAATGTGGCGTTTGGGAATTAAAATTAAGTGGTATATCTATGAAACCACCGCCCCGCAAGGGATTAAGGCCCCTGTCCTCGCTCGAGGAAACGCTCGCGAGCCAATGCTATTTCTATGGGGAAGCATTTTTCTACTAACTCTTTCGCATTTTCACAATTTTTTTTTTTTTTTTTTTTTTTTTTTTTTTTGCATTGGATAGCTGAGGTGCATGCCGAGAGCGCAGTTTTCCAGATATATTTTTTAAAAAGCACTTTCAGTTTCGAAACCGGTTTTGAAAGTGAAACTAACATTGTATAAAATATCTGCAACCAAAATCGAAAAAGTAAAAAAAGTGCGCTGTCGACATGCACCTCAGCTATCCAATGCAAAAAAAATTATTTAACCCTTTAACGATCATAGCATTTTCATTGCTAAGATGTCGAAATAAATGAATGACACCGGTAATTAAGAACAAATATATTTGTAAATTAGAAAACGTGATTTTTCACATACAAAATAAAAGGGATATTTTCAGATAAAAATAGTGGTGTCAGTGTTGCGTATCGGAATTAAAATTTTGTGGTTTCGTGGCGAAACCAATGAACGTTAAAGAGTTAAAAATGTCAAAATGCGAAAGAGTTATTAGAAAAATACTTCCCCATAGGAATAGCATTAACTCGCGAGCGTTTCCTCGAGCAAGGACAGGGGCCTTAAATGAAGACTGGAATGGGAGGTGACAGCATAGACAATCACCTCATCGAGTTCACGCATGAAAATCTGGGATTAATGAAATTTCGATTTGCATATTAAAACGCAATCGGCCTGCGAAGTCCCATCTTGGTGGAAATCACCTAAATATACGATTTTAGCGGTTGACCCGTGGTTTACCATTTTGATTTCCTGCACTCATAAGTATGAAAATGTGGAGGATTGCTAGCAGGAAAACATAATGATAAATCTAGGAGTCAATCTCTAAAATCGGGTTTCAATTGATTTTCAACAAAATAAAACTCTGCAGACTGATCGCGTTGTAATATGCTAAACTAACCTTAGATATGCATCCGCGAACATGATGATCTGATTGTCTATGCTGCTGCCTCCCGGTGTATAATTTATAAAATCTTCCAGCAGAATCCAAATAAAGAAATTTAACAGGGCGCTAAAACAAAATAGGAGCGATGAATAATTTCAGAGAGCGCATTTTCTTTTAGTAGACGGGAATTGAATTTTTTATCATCTTCTTTTTATTGTCGACTTATACGGGAATTTTCTATTTTGGACGATTTTTCACTAAAAAGTCGTATACTCGGTTAGAAAAAATTTTACAGAAATTTGAACAATTCAAATCGCTGAAATCTGCCGATTAATTAATTCAAAAATTTCTGTTAAATTTTTCCGGGCCAAAAATGGATATTATAAAATTTGATATAATTAATAAAAACATACTCCCTCTGTCCCAAATTAGTTGCGACATTTAGGTTGAAAAGTTTGTCCCAAATTAGTTGCTACATTTCAAGTAGGTGGAGTTATAAATAATTTCTGATGCAATTTAGTAGATCGACACCAGTAAAATTATACTAGTATTTTAAATTTATACTAAAATAGAAAAAAGACGTAATAGTTTGAATAGAATGTTCTTAAATAAATTTTCGATTGATCAGATTGAAGACAGTTTTATGTGATTACTGTTAAAAGAATCTGAATGGGGCGTGGCTTAAGATCGTGTGAACCGGGATTTTTAAATTAATTAATTACTTATTTATGGAATTATGGAGGGAAAGTTAGGTACGTAAATATTGTTGACTGATAGTATAGCTCTCTGAAAAATGTTCAAACAAAATCATAAAGTCATAAATATCCATAATCAGTACAAAAGTATTCAAATGTCGCAACTAATTTGGGACAGAGGGAGTATGTTTTAATAAACAATCCACTCTCAGGTTAAAAGAAGTTCATTAAACATGTAAAAAAATATATTTGTAAAAAAATCCTTTTTAAAAATATTTAATAAATCAAAATTATTAAAATTTAGAGTCTTACCATTGTAAAAACTTAAAAGTAGATAATTTTAAACCTTCAAATGGACATATCATCTATTTAAATTTTATAAAAGTCCATACATACGTTTTCAAAATACCATCCAGGGAATAATTGAAAAAATAATAAAAAAATATTTATTTTTTCTTAAATAATCTATGAATTCTGAAAAAGACTTGTAAGTTTCTAATGATGGTACATTAAAAATTATAATCAGTTTAATTAATAGTCAAAATTTCATGTTTATACATAAGAAGGATTTAAAGATACACAAATTCAATTTTGAAAACTTTTGCTGAATTTCGTTGCGTTTAAAAGATAAAAATCGAGTAAAAAAGACTTTTTAAATTACTAATATTAGTACTTTTTGTTGTGAAAGTAAAAATTTTCTTCAAAAATTAACTTGTTATTAAAAGAATAAATCACTAACAGTCAGGGTTCTCGCTGTCGCTCGCCAATGCGCCAAATTGCGACTAAAATCTTCATTTGGCGAGTAAACAAGAGATTAGATTCGCCAAATCGCTAATGCTCAATTTTTGCTTTTTCTTTCTTTTCTTTTTCGTTTTTTATACGTATGCATATATATATATATATATATATATATATATATATATATATATATATATATATATATATATATATATATTAATATATTTGTAGCGGATAGTTGAAATTAGACTGATAACAATCGTTGTCGCAGTTATAAAAACTTAGGTTATTTTAGAACAAAAGAGAGGGTACATTAAAGGATTAAAGAATTTTTCTTGTGCTACACGGCGAATCTATTTTGCGAATACTTTTTCCATTCGGCAAATGTTTTTTATTTTTAATTAGCGAAATTACTAAAGTTGGCCAAATATCAGCGAGAACACTGCTAACAGTCCAGAAGCTTTTGACACAAATTAAAATATTTATAACCAGAAAATTTATCTAATAAAATGCATCTTTCTATTGATTGCTTACGTTCCTTATATGGGCTATTGTAAAAAATTTTTAAAATTTTTATTTTTATTTTTATTGTTTTTATTTTGTGTACGTGTCGGATAACACTTTAAAAGAATAGTAAAGCTCTGGAAACAATGTTAAAAGTAATGGGCAACAATCATGATTTGCCCGTACCACGCACCGGCATTGCAAGAAATATTGCAAAACATTTAAATATATTTTCTTCCTAATAATGAATGAGTTAAACGGATAATATAACACCCTTCATAATTTTGTACTGTCATATGATTAAACCTTATTCAAAAGTCTTTGAAAAAAATATTTTACATACCTTTATATAAGCAAATAATCAAACAGAATATTTAATGAGATGAAACCGGAAAACTTACCTAGAAAAGAAAACAAATAATAAAATTAGAGATTTGTAATTGCATAGCACAAACTATTGTAAACAGTTCGATAATTCATGTAAACATAAATCAGTACATTATTACAAAAATAATCATTTAAAAAAATTAAGTTTAAATGGGACATTTCGTCAGATAAGCATAATTTATTTTGGAACTACATAGCTACCAACCTCCATATTTTTTTACCCCTTACCCCTTTCCGGCACGGGCAAATTTTGTACTAAAATGAGAAATTATCGACTGATACCGGAATTCACTAGCTATTTTTTTTTTAATATTTTGAATTCCCTATTTTAATCTTTTATTGTAAAAGTAAAATTTTACTTAAATATTATTGGTGTCATTTGCAAGTTTGGAATTAAAATTAGGTATCCCGGACCGGGCACAGTGTGCCGGAAAGGGTTAACGGATTTGCCCGCACGCTGTTCGGGCAAGACGAATTTGCTTAATTCATCATTTAAAGCTTTTTGACACCACTATATTTTTTTAAAATAATTTCATACTATTTAAAGGCGGAAATGTTTAGACTAATAACGAATATTTCATTTAAAAAATTGTGGTGAGAATCCGTTATTTTCAATTTATTGAACGGAGAAGAAAGTGCCAGTGAAAGGGTTAATACCAACATTATCATGCAAAAATAATTCTTTTATACAATCGCAAATTTCTGCAATTAATTAAAGCGAATATTTTTGTAAGAATTTTTATTAATAATAAAAAAAATCTGAGAATAGCAACCATGAAGTTTTACCAAAAGAGAAAAAATAATCGCTTCCATGATTTACCCGTACGTCATACGAGCAACGTGTCTTTACCAATCATGATTTGCCTGTACTATGTATGGGCATCCATACTTCAATCATAATTTATTATTCTCACCAGTAAAATTATATTGTAAATTATTTATTATTTAATCCTAGCATTTTTCTGATTCGGTTAAGCAAAAATTTCTGTTTTGAAAAACAGGCGATAAAAGATTAAAAATTCTGTAAAACATAAAAAATAGACATTATTTGAAAGTTTTTTTCAAAAATATCGATCAGTTGAGTGGTTAGTTCTACACCCCGCCCCCCCCCCAAAAAAAAGAAGACATTCTCACCTTTTTAAAATTTATTTGACATAAATTAACACTAGAATGATGGTGAGAGGCCATTTTGGCCCCGATACATCTTGGTTCGTGTCAGAAATTACTTTATAAAATTTTAAGCACGCAAAGGAATACAGAGTTAAATAACTTAAACAGTTTTGCATAAAAAATCTGATATTAAATATTTTTATAAAACTTGAGTATAAATCCCCGTCTTTCTAGTGTTAATTATTAATGACAGTTAAAATTTTTAATATTATAAGGATTTTAGCAGAAATGATTTCTAATTTAATTTTATTTTAATTTTTATAAATTGTAATGCAAAATAGAGAAAATACACCTACGCACACTGATCCTTGTCACATGCACAGAAATTAAGACGAACACCGATTTATTGTGATCAAATTTTAAAAAGATTCTGAATTTGCCAATGATATCAAACAAAATAGCAAATCGAATAATACTTCCGATATACCACTGACGAAATTTTATTACTATGTTTAATTTTCTACTAAAATCTCTTACAATTGAGCTGCCATGTTAATATTTATGCTTATAGCAATCCCACACAACAAAACTTTAATTTATGCCAAGTCTTTTATTTTATTGTCAACTAGCTGAATCAACCGGCGTTGCCCGGACCCCTAATAATATATTAAAATAGACCTGAAATTCGTAGAATAAAATGTTATAAAAAGACCGAATCTCGAACCTAATCCCCGCTGCCCACGGTACCGTTTAGCAGAAATGCTGCGCACACACGGCAAAAAAGAAGGGGTTTTTCTTTGGGGGGGAGGGAGTCTGGAATCTTTTAGTTTCAGATTCCACCACCAGGGGGCGAACTCTTTTCTTAACAAAACCGTTTCTGGACATAAGAAAAATATTTGATGAAATTATTAATCGAAAATAGGGACAAGTACACTTTTAAAATTTTATATTAAATAAGTAAAATTTATCCCAAGGCTTTGAAAAATCCGCATTTAACCCTTTAACGTTCATTGGTTTCGTCACGAAACCACAAAATTTTAATTCCGATACGCAACACTGACACCGGTATATTTATCTAAAAATATCCCTTTTATTTTGTATGTGAAAAATCACGGTTTCTTATTTAGAAATATATTTGTTCTTAATTACCGGTGTCATTCATTTATTTCGATATCTTAGCAATGAAAATGCTATGATCGTTAAAGGGTTAAAACGGTACGATCTCAGATATTTGATCAATACCTCTCTAAAATAATTATTACCTTCCCTACCCTACTCTTTAGAATCTATCTTAAGTGTTATAAAATATCTGAATGTTTTATATTAAATAAGTAATATTTATCCCAAGACTTATTGAAAAGTCCGCAGAAATGGTAGAAAATGGCACAATTTTAAATATTTGACCGCTCCCCCTAAAAAATCCCCCGCCCCGTATTTGATGCTCTCTGCTATTTAAAATATTTACTATGCGTTATAATTTTTCTGAAAGTTCCAAAACAATCCTTTAGCGAGTTTTTTTTTTTCTTAATTTTCATTAATTCGCGTTTCAGCGTTTATTTTCCTTTTTTAAAAATCGACTTTTTTATTTAAAAGAAAACTTGGATTTTTATAAATTTAGATATTATCAAACAACGTTTAAAGATATTGCTCGATGCATAGTTTTAAAATATCTAAACGGCGTATTTTTAAAAATTTAGCAGCGTACCAAAGCATCCTAATATAAAAATCATTTGTGGTTTCGAAAAACTAGCTTTCAAATAGAGCGAGTCATCCAAGTGGCGAATTAATAATTAATATCTGAGATTGTAATTGAGTGACTATCAAGAAATTTACATATTTGAAATCAGCGAAAAATTTGTCATCTGGATGCACAAAAATTAAATTTATAAATTTAATATATGAAAAAAATTACAGATCGTCTATAAATGCCAGTACCCACCAGCGCCCGGCTGTGTGCGTTGAACACCTGCTCTCGTTAGGAAAGATTTCTCAAAAATCTATTTCTTTGAATGGAAATAAAATGAGATTTTATAAATGGATTTTTAATGAATTTTTAAACTATTTATGGGAGTAGGAAAATAATTTTTAGAATTTCTGAAAGGTGAATTTTTTCTGCATTTAACTGTATAATTTTTGAGTTTTTAGGCTCAGTAGAATTTAAAATACAGCCCCTTATAAAAAAGCCGAGTACATTTATCGCCATGGCAGCCCTCTATTTACATTAACACTTTTCTCTCTCTTCCAGTTTTCGAAGGTATATTCTGCGGTTTGATAAAAATCTATGCTCTTATTGAATTATGAGTACTTTTCCATTCTTCTAATTTAGAAATTTTAATTAATTTCTTAACTAATTATTAGAATTTTTTAATTCTGAGGATCAGGTACATTAGGAGAGGCTTTGTACAATCTTCACAAAAAATTGAACCTCACACATGCCGTAGTTTTCATTAACCATATCGCACACACACACACACAGAGCGATTTTTTTTTTCATTAGTATAGATGACTGTTTTAATGTTATTAAAATAACAAATTTAATACTTATTTGGTTAAAACAAAAACTTAAAATTATACAAAAAACAACCGCTAATAAATGAAGTAAAAAATAGAGAAAATAGAATGTAAAAACAGTTAAATACAGCTGTTATTTTAATATTCAAATAACTTTACTTTTATTAAATACCATCTTTTAATCGATAAATGGAAGAAAATTTAAAACGAACTCAATTTCTTCTGTTAAACTATTTCAACAAACCCGAGGATCATTAAAAGTTGCAAAGAATTTCCCGAAAATATTCTTCTGCTTAACTGTTTATTCCTCAATAACTACATATTTACCAAAGAAAAGTTTGCACAAAGTTGCATAAATATTTTCTAACATGTACTTTAAAAATCAATACATTTTAGTGACAAAGATTTTGCTTGAAGTTGTGTTAAAATACACAGCTAAGAAAAATCCAATAAAGGTAGTTACGCCTACTTTTGCGCTTTACAGATTTGTAACTTTTCTGTTTGAGTTCTTTTGATTAAAAAAGAAAGAAAACAGTTTATTGCGAATTTCCGTTTTCTTTTTTAATATTTAGAATTATATTTAAAAGTTTTTACAGATTACATTAAGGTTATAGTTTGAATGCGTATCGATTAAAAGTATGACTTTTTTTTTTTTTTTAATTTTTACACTTCACAAACAAATGTCACCATTGACACCACTATTTTTTTAGATCAATTTTTGTAGTATTTGTTAGTATAAATATTCGAAAATTACTAAAAAGTTTTCTTTTAAAATAAAGCGGTCCCAATAGAATATAAAAACATTTTTATGAATTAAAGTTACGGATCATTACAGATTAACTACTTCTTTTAACGCCTTGTGGTACATCTATGAAACCACTTAATTTTAATACCCAAACGCCACATTGGTACCGGAATTTTGTTAAAATAAATTTCGGTTTATTGAATTATTACAATATAGCTTTTTCTTAATTACAAATAAAGTTGTTTTCAAATTCCGGTGTCAGTATCAATTTCAAAATTTAAGCAATGAATTTTCTCTGCGTCGCAAAGGGTTTATAGATGGCCTCTGAAAGAACTATTTTAAAAATGTATTTAATCGCTTCTCTGATTTACCCGTACATCATACGGGCAACGTGTTTTTGCCAATCATGATTTGTCCGTAGCACGTACGGGCATCGATATTCCAATCGTGATTCATTTTTCTCACCAGTAAATTTTGAAAGGTAACTTTGAATTATTTAACCTGAGCAATTTTCTGATTCAATTAGGCAAAAAAATTCTGTTTTGAAAAATCTGTTCCAAAAGATAAAAAATTCTGTAAAAGACATGAAAAAATAGGCATTATTTAAAAGTATTTTTTTTTTTTAAATATTGATCATTTAAGTGATTAGTATCTTTCGATAATTCCAAATGTTTAAGTAAAACGAGTAAAATATATTTTTTCAAATTATGCTTTTTTATTTATGCTTATTATACTATAAGTGTCAGTTCAATCAAGGTGTCAGTTAACCCTTTAATGTTCATTGGTTTCGCCACGAAACCAAAAATTTTAATTCCGATATGCAACACTGACACCGGTATTTTCATCTAAAAATATTCCTTTTATTATGTATGTGAAAAATCACGTTTTCTTATTTAGAAATATATTTGTTCTTAATTATCGGTGTCATTCATTTATTTCGACATCTTAGCAATGAAAATGCTTTGATCGTTAAAGGGTTAATGGGTATTTCATCCTACGCATTGAACATTTGTAAAGAAGAGGGTGACACAGAAAAGCTATGAACACTTATATCTTTATACATACAGAAAGTTCTCTATATCTAATTTCTTTAAAAATTTCCATTACAAAACTTCTTTTAGAAAGTGTCAGTTTAGATCTCCTCACAGAAAAGGAAAAAAAATTGACAAAGACTTTTCGACGATTTTATTTCGAATGTGCACCTTATGAACGGGTATGACAGCTGACATTTTATTTCAGCAATTTATGGTGGAAGTTGTGTCGCGTACAATGAATTAAGGGGGAAAAGGTGTTTTAAGGAATCCAATTTCCTTTAAGATTTCCATTATAAAGTCTATTACTATTGCACTACTCAAATGGAATTCTGTGATAGTCCTTTAGCTTATTTATGATCCTATTTATCAACCAGACAAGTATGATTCACCGCGCCTGTAAATATCTGTTTAGAAGGGAAAACGCAAAAAAGAAATTTAAATAGCACAGAAGTTTTATTCAAGTAATGATGGATTATTAAAAAATTAAATCAAAGAAAGCTGATAAAACACAAAAGTATTACGAAAGGCTGGTAGAAAAATTTTACTAAGCCCTCGAGGGACGGTGGGATATATTGTATAGCATCTAACATAAAAGAGATTCTCACAAAAAACTTTTAACGTAGTTTTATATTTTTAACTTGGCAGCAAGATGTTAAAAAATGCCTTTTCTTATTTAAGAACAAAATTTTACGATTTTTCCGGTGACAATTCAATATTACAGAGGCATTATTGCTTGCCTTTCAAGGTACCACTAGGTATCGTACGCATTAAAATGCGCAAAGGAGAGGGTGACACAAAAGAGATATGAACACTTATATTTTTATTCACACAGAAAGGTACCAATATCTAATTTCTTTTAAAATTTCCATTACAAAGCCTCTTTCTTTAAGAATGTCTCAGTTGAGATTTCATTCACACAAAAGGAAAAAAAAATAAATTAAACTGACAATTACCCTCTTCAATTTTATTTCGAATGTACACCTTATAGACGGGTATGACAGCAGACATTTTATTTCAACAATTTCTGAAGGAAGTTGTGTCGCGTACAATGAATTAAGGGGGGAAAGGTCTTTTAAAGAATCCAATTCTCTAAAAATTTCCATTACAAAGTATATTACTACTGCAGTACTCAAATGGAATTCTGTGATATTCCTGGAGCTTATTTATGATCCTATTTATAAAAGAGACAAGTATGATTCAGCAAGCCTATAAACATATATTTAAAAGGAGAAACGAAAAATAAAAATATTAACCTCTTAACGGACGGTGGGATGTATTATATCACACTTATTATTAATAAAGATTTGCACCAGACATATTTTATTAAGAGAAAAAAATCGTGAAACTGCTTTTCCTTACTTCAAAATAATTTTTTTCCAAATGTCCGGGGGGGAGGGGGGGTTTAGAATTACAGAAACGCGCTTGACTCTCAAAGGGTTAATCTGTTCCGACAAGTCCAAAAGTTTTAACAGCTTCCTTGTTTTGCCTGTACTTTGCACGGGCAAGAAGAATTTTTTTGATTCATCACTTAATGTTTTTCCACACCACTAATTTTTTAAAATACAATTTGATACTACTTAATTGCACAAATGTTAAGATAAAATATTATAAATATTTAGCTTAAAAAAAGTGGCTTTAACCAATATTTTTAATTTATTGTACGGAAGAATAAGAATCAGTTAGGTGGTTAATAAAATGAATAATGTATATATATTTCCAAATTATGATTTTTGGCACATCATAAAAGTCAGTCCAGTCAAAGCATCAGTTGATGAGTATTTCATCCTACACATTGAAAAACCGTAAAGGAGAGGGTGTCACGAAAGATCTATGAACACTTACAGAGCCTGATTACTAACGGGGCACTCTCTCACCAGAAAAAATTTATAGAAATTTTCGTCTTCTTTAAACGCCCTTTTCATACAAGATTACTGTCATGAATAAGGAAAAATTCTTTTTTTCTTTTTCCTGGTGGGAGAGTGCCCCGTTAGTAATCAGGCCCTGAACACTTATATTTTCATACACACAGAAAAATCCCAATAACTAATTTCTTTTAAAATTTCCATTACAAAGCTTCTTTCTTTAAGAATGCGTCAGTTGAGATCTCGTTACACAAAAGAAACAAACAAAATAAAATCGATGAAGACCCTCTGTCGATTTTATTTCAAACGTTCACTTTATATACGGGTATGACAGCTGACATTTTATTTCATCTATTTCTGGAGGAAGTTGTGTCGCATAAAATGAATTAAGAAGGGGGGAGGGTCTTTTAAGGAATCCAATTCCCTTAAAAATTTCCATTATAAAGTCGATTATTACTGTAATTCTCAAAAATTTTTTGATATTCCTACAGCTTATTAATGATCCTATTTATCTATGAGACAAGTGTGATTCAACACGCCTGTAAATATCTGTTTAAAAAGGAAAAAGAAAAAACAAAACATTAAACAGCACAGAAGTTTTGTTTATATAACAATGGCTTATTAAATTTATTAACTATTTAACAAATCAATATTTTGAAAAAAAAAACTTTCAAATAATGCCCATATTTTTCATGTCTTTTAACAGAACTTTTAGTCTTTAATCACCGGTTTTCCAAAACAGAAAATTTTGACTAATTTAATCAAACAGAAAAAAAAATTCGAATTTAATAATATAAAATTCACAATAAAAATTTACTGGTGAGAATAATAAATCATGAATGGAATATTGATGGCAGTACGTGATATGAGGAAATCATGATTGGTAAAAACACGTTACCTCTATACCATACGGGCAAATCAGGGAAGCAGTTAACTCCGGAACGGGCAAAATCACGGGTAAAATGAGAAATTATCGACTGGCACCGGAATTCACAAACGAATTTTTTAAATATCTTGAAATTCTTAATTTAAGCTTTTATGAGAAAAGCAAAATTTTACTAAAATATTATTGGTGCCGTTTGCATGTTCGGAATGAAAATTAGGACCGGGCACAGTGTGCCGGAGAGGGTTAACCCTTTCTTGCGCAGCGGCAACACCTAATTTTAATTCCAAACTTGCAAACGGCCGCAGTAATATTTTAATATAATTTTGCATTTACAATGAAAGCTTAAATTAAGGAATTCGTAATATCTAGACAAGTCCTTTATAAATTCCGGTGTCAATCGACAATTTCTCATTTTACTAATAGAATTTGCTTGCGCCGGAAAGGGTTAAAGCAAAGAAAAACAGTTAAAGAAAAAGTATTACGAAAGGCTGGAAGAAAAATTTTGTTAATTGAGTGTACGAAAATTGTGATAGTCTCAAGAACTTGGAAATCGTATGTCAAACGTGGCAAATGTTCGTACCAGTAACGGCTCGTCAAAGAGTGCTGCATCCGATTTTTCATACCACTAAAATTTAACAGAATCTTTCATATTATTTATTCGACGAATTTTGTTGATTAAATAAAACTGAAATAACTATATAATTTTAGTGGTGTGAATAAATTGATACAGCACCCCCTGACCAGCCGCTTCTGGTTCGTACATTAACTTGTTTTATAAACATCTCAAGCTTTGAGCTAAACTGTTGAACTTTTATGGAAATATCCATGAATACAAACTTTTAATACAATTATTTACATTTAACCCATTCGTGCCCAGCATCGTTTGCGTAAATTTTATTTGGTTGGCACCACTATTTTTAGAAGATTTAAGTTTAGTTCATTAATCACGAAAATGCATCATTTAAATAAAATAATTATTGCTTTTCTTTTTTACCGGTGTCAAAAACAGTGCTGAATGCACCTTTTGAAACGTCCTTAAAAAGGGACGCTAGGCACTAATGGGTTAATTTACTCATACGGAGATTTCATTTTTAGGCGTCGTTATCACCATTAGTAACCTATAATCATTATCTATGATGGTTTATCATTGAATTCATGGTGTATAAGAGTATTTAATTGAATGAAGAAATTTTTTATTAACCTCCTCAGTCCTGAAGTCGCTTGGAAGCGACACTATAAATCACACTTTAAATTAATTTTATATCTTCCAGATTTGTTAAAATTACATCTAGACTTTTCTAAGAGATGTGTGCATGTTAGAAGCGCCGATATACAAATTAGTGCATGTTTGAAGATGTTTTATAATAATTTTAAACTAGTTTTTGTAGTGCCATTTCAAACTTGTCTCAGGACTGAGGAGGATAATATCCTTTAAAGTTTAGGTTAAATTTTCGGAAAATTTGAAATAACTTAATAAAACTCTGCAACGATTATAGATCTTAAATTTCAAACTGTTCGGTTAGTCAGCTTTGCGCTGTTATAAGCAGACAGCCCAGACGATTATTATAGTTACTTCATATTTACATAATTACAAATGCACGTTAACGTGGTAAAATTCACATCGTAAAATACATAACAAAAATTAAATCAAAAGTAGCCATATACATATTCATATATTGAAAATACATCAAAAATGTTCAAACTAGAAATCTATAGACACTTATATTTTATTGAACGAAATACTCATTTACCAACACCTTTCCAATTATTTCTTTAAAATTTTTCCACTACGTAATTGGTCAAATGACAAATAGTGTACAGATGTAGGATCAATAATGCAATTATTTAAAAATCTAACATTCCCGTTTTTCAATTTACATTGCATGATGCAAGGATTTAGAACACTACCATTAAAAAACAGTGGACGTACAATCCTAAAACAAATCCTTGCAGAATCGTGTCAGGCCGAGATGAGGCTTGCATTGTTTTTTTACATATAGTTGAGCTGGGCCGGAACTGGACTTAATTGTTCTTAAGATGTGAAGGGCAGACAACATGATTTGTAAAATTATTAATAGCGATAAAGAACTTATGTTAACGCTAGATTTGGATATATACATTTCTTGGCGGTTCATAAATTCACTTCCCAACAACGCGAAAGTTTGAGACATTTTCTGGCTAATTTTTAATGGTAAAGGCATAAAATTCACAAGCCTGACTACCGAAGGGATTTGGAATCGAATAGCGATTTTCATTGATAAAAAAAGTACTTGTATACGGTTGCAGATTTTTATCCCTTCCCATGCTGTTGCTTCCGGAAATTCTATTCAAAACGCTAACTTTGAGAGTATTATTTTTTTCATTGACAGCATCAAAAAATGGATAAGGCCATTCGATTACGTAATTTCTGAATAAAAACACCTGTTAATCTTATGCGTTTCCAAGGAAAAAAAAACCTGAAATCAGAAATGTTTTAGAATATAGCTCCTTTGGATTTGAGAATGAATTTGGATTTGAAATCTTTATTAAAAGGATATAGAAATATTTTCATAAATCTAAAAATTCTATAATTCATAAATTCTACAAATAATATTTTGAGTTATAACTATTTTAAATTATCCAACTTTAATAAATTTTAAATTAAAAGTATTTTTAAAAACAATTATGAGGAATTTAGCATGTGATTTTGTTTACAAATGATATGATTAATCAAGAGAAAAAAACTCAAAATTTCAACTCAATAAACGAAAAAGAATTTTAAAATGTGTCCCGTACCACCTTAAAACTTTTACTTTAAGAATCTGTCAGTTGAGAACTCCTTGCACAAAGACGAAGAATAAAAGAGAAAACTCGAAGAAGACGACTCTTTGAATAAGTACATATCGAGTTATGACAGATGACATCATATTTCAACAATTTCTGAAAGATGCCGTGTCACCTACGAAGAACCAGTGTGGAAATAATGCTTTTTAGGTTTGGTGACGTCTGTTCAATACCCCAAATGACATTCTGTGGTACTGTTTGTGGCTACGATGTTATCGCATTTATCAAGTGTATTCCAGAATATCTATCCGTTTCAAAATGGTAAGGAATAATATTGCGTTTTCAAAAAAAAAAAAAAAAAAAAAAAAAAAATTTCAATTTATCAAAAATTTTATGACAGGGTTCGCACACTCCTTATATTTTGTAAGGACTCTGGCACTACTATTAATGATTAAAAAATTTATATTTAAATTTTAAGAAACAAAATTTGCAAACACCGCTTCGATTCACAATTTCCACATTAGTTTTCTATTGTGAAATACATTGAAAATATTGTAAAAATTTAGTGGTAGAGCTGTGCGAACCCTGCCATGGTGTATTTTTCGGGGAAAAAAAAAAAACAGAAGAAATTTTTGGGATTAACCTAATAGAAAAAATACTTTTAAAACTTTTTCTTTATTTTTTTTCTTTTCTTACTTTTTTTGTATTTAAATTTAAGGGACCATTCAGAGAGGGAAATTAAAGGATAGCCGCCATTTTTCTTTTAGCACGTATTCAGAAACAGTGGTGTAAACTATGCTTTATCACATTGAATTTCACTGGCAGTGCATGTCAAAATGTTTCTTACTTAGATATAGATACTCATGAAGAAAATGACACACAAAAATATTCATATACTTTATTTCGATAAAACTTCATTGCTTCAAAATTCCTTGTATTCTTTGTAATTCCTTTTATTTTAAGAAACTGTCAGTTGAGAAATCCTTTTACAGAGAAAGAAAGAAAAAAGAGAAAAATCGAAGAAGCAGACTCTTTGAATAGGTACATATCGAGTTATGACAGATGACATCATATTTCAGCAATTTCTGAACGATGCGGTGTCATCTGCAAAGAACCCGTTTGGAAATAAGGCTTTTTAGGTTTGGTGATATCGTCTGTTCAGTACCCAAATGTGATTTTGTGATACTGTTTATGAGTATGTTGTTATCCCACTTATCATGTGTATTCCAGAATATGTATCCGATTAAAAATGGTAAGATGGTACTATGTGTAACATGGGTAAAATGGGTAAAGACATTTAGTTAGTTGATACTATTATGATAGAATTGATAATTACTAATCAGAATTTGTTTTAAAGTATTTTATGACACGGTTGTAATATCTGTTGTTATGTTATGTAAAAAAGATTTGTTGTAATTGTTTGTAAGGTACAGAATAGTTTCTTTTATGAAATATGATTTTATAATTTTTAACGTACTTCTATTGCATTGTTATTCTAATTATAATAATTATTATGAATATTATTTTTTTCTTTTAAATTGCGGGTATATTTGTTGAATATGATTATTTTGGAGAACACAAAATCGTTAAAGCTAATTTCAGAAGAAAAAAAAAAATCTACAACAGTTTTATTACCACAGATGAAGAACATTTCCACATATTACATCAGAACATTACTCAGTAAATAACTCAGGGCTGCCACAATCGACTATTTTTATATTTGACTGATACCAATATTTTTATAGCATACATTTTGAACTATGTTTCTCTTGTAAATATTATCAGAGAGTGTATTAAGGTTTTCTGCTTTTATAAAAGTGGTGCCAGTTAAAGTTAAAAAATATTCGTGTGTGGAGCATTGATAACAGGAAAAAAAATCATTCAGTTATTGAACGAAAAACTCCATTCTCATATGTTAAGAACAGAACTGATAAATATTTTTGAATTTTTTTTTCAAATAATACCTATTTTTTCATGTTTTTTACAAAAAGTTTAATCTTTTATCACCTATTTTTCAAACAGAAATGTCTGCCTAATTAAATCAGAAAAATGCTCAGATTAAAAAATACAAAATTTACAGTAAAAATTTACTGGTTAAATCATGATTGTCAAAAACACGTTGTCCTTATGATGCACGGGCAAATCAGAGAAGCAGTTAAATACTGATTCATTGGCATATCATATACTATTTACTTAGCTGCCAACATCTTCCGCTTTTTCGGCCCGGAAAAATTTTACAGTAAATTTTACTATTTCAAATCGCCGTTATCTGCTGATTAGATAAGCCACACATTTCTGTTAAATTTTTCCGGTTTGAAAAATCAGAAGAGTTGGCAGCTATGTATTTATAGAGAGAGTGAGAGAAAAAACTATTTTTAATCAAATGTTCAAAATTTATCAATTGTAGGAGCCCAGAAATCTACAACCACTTATATTTTTAGGAAGAAAGTGGGCTACAAAAAATATATTCCAGTAGTGTCTCATGTCTTTAAAAATACCAGTTACTTCAACTTTATCTACTAATGCTTTTAATCTAAGAAACTGTCAGCTAAGAACTTTTATTACAAAGGAAGGACCAAACGACAAAAACCGAAGACGCTTTGAATGTGAACCTTATAACAGGTTATGATAGATGGCAACCCATTTCAGCAATTTTCTAAGGATGGGGGAAAGAAGAGCGTAAAAAGAAGTATGATGGAAAAGTGTCTTCTAAAAGAACAGTTACCTTTTTTTTACATCGATCTATTCATTCATTATTTGACATTATTTTATAGTTCACCAATTGAAATTGCGATATTCTTATACGTAAGATGCTATAATTCCTTATTAAATTTAAAACTATGTTCATCTTGCTTCTAGATTTGTTTATAAATGTAAACTGAAATGTGTATATGTAAAAAAATAAATAAAAATAAAAACATATGACGGAGCGCAGTTTTCACTTTGTTTTTAACACAAAATGAACTTTAACCCCTTAACTGGGGCGAATTTGCTTATTGCATCATTTAAAGCTTTTTGACACCACTATTATTTTTAAGAAAATTTTCTTACTATTGTAGGGCGGCAATGTTTAGACTAAATTTTACGAATATTTTATTTAAATAATAGTGGTGCGATTCCGCTATTTTCAATTTATGGAACGGAAAAGAATTGACCAGTTAAGGAATTAAAATGTTCTGGTTTACTCAAAAGGCGATTAAAATAATAAAATAGAGATGTTAATATGATTTTTTATTTAAAACATCTTAGTATTTTCAGACCTTATTCAGGCTCTTCCACAGAAAATATTAATAATAAAAAATTGTATAAATAATATTCTCTGAGGAAGAGCCTGATTAACGATTGAAAGTACTAAGATATTTTAGATAAAATTAATATTAACGTCTCTATTTTTATTATTTTAATTCATATTATGTAAACCGGAACAATTTAAAGATCATATTATATAAAATGAGTATGTATAATGTATTACATTTTTTATGGTATAGCGTATAATCGTATGTGATAAGGTTTATTAACTATTTGGAAAATAGGTGTCGTCGTCGGTAGAGAATTGGAAAATATGAAGTATATCAGAATCTTTTTATTGTTTGACTTCCGCAACTTTATTTATTTCGTTTTCTGATTGGTCCTTGCTTAATGTCTAGAAATGGAACACTTCTGTTTTTTTTATTTTATTCGTTTTTCATTCGTCCATAGCTAATACTCTATGCTTTATCCATTCTTTATAGTCTTTGAAAATAGTATTTTCCATATAGTCGTTGTAATTTGTTAAATTACAATATGTATATATACATATTTCATCTAGCAGACTCTTTAAAATCCGCTATCCTAAAATCAGCACAACCTCGTAGATGTAACAATAAAACCTTCAGCTAAGATATAGGGGCGGAATGACAGGCATTTTTAAAACTTTTTATATCATTCCGTACGTATTTTAATATGCAATTCTAGTTAATATGACTGAACGGATGCTTTTTCACGAAGGAAGAATGAATTTATTTCTGTAAAATTTCGATATATGGCTGATTTTACAAGTTATTTAACCCCTTAATGGTCGCATTAAATTACGTTTTAAAAATTCAAATTCATTATTCCCACCCCTTTTTACTTTCTTCTATCTTCAATAGAAGAAAGTATTGTAATCGAATTTTTTTTCGACTTCCGGTTTTCGACGGATTTACCCGTTTTAGGGGTCAGAGATTCCAAAAAACATGTTTTTAAAATGTCTGTCTGTCCGTGTGTCTGTATGTCGCCATTCTACCATCAAAAAGTGTATGAAGTTATTCATAGAATTGAACCAAATTTTTTGTGAATGTTTTTGGCTGTGGCAAGCAGGTCCTCCTTCAATTTTGAAATATTCCGTCGGAAGAGGGAGCTGCAATAGCGATTTTTGTGCCGTTTTCAATATTGTACCGACCAAACGTATATGGAGTTATGCATCGAATTGAACCAAATTTTTGTGTATGTGTATGCTATGGCTAGTTGGTCCTCCCTGAATTTGAAAAAAATCCGCCGGAAGGGGGCGCTGCAATCGCGATTTTTGTGCCGTTTTCAATATTGTACCAACCAAAAGTATATGAAGTTATGCATCGAATTGAACCAATTTTTTTTTGTATCTGTATGACTATGGCTAGTTGGACCTCCTTGAATTAAAAAAAAAATCCTTTGGAAGGGGGCGCTGCAATCGCGATTTTTGTGTCATTTTCAATATTGTACCGACCAAAAGTACATGAAGTTATGCATCGAATTGAACGAATTTTTTTTTTCGTAAGTGTATGGCTAGTTGGATCACCCTGAATCTGAAAAAAATCCGCCGGAAGGGGGCTCTGCAATACCGAATTTTATGCCATTTTCAATATTGCACCACATAAAAGTGTATGAAGTTAGTTCTAAAACTGAACTAAACATTTTGCATATGATTATTTTTTGGTAAGGCAAGTAGGTCCTCCCTGAATTTGAAAAAAAAATCTGCTTATCATTCTACTGTCCATCGGCTCGTGCAGAGACGGAAATTCGTTTTTACTCCGATTAATTGATTGAAGCAGAAATTTAAGATAAAAATCAAAGTTGGTAAGGTATTGAATTAAAATTATTAAGTCATTAAAATGAGTTACTACTTTTTTTAAATATTAAAATGTATGTATGAGATAGAAGAAAGTTTTGGGATTGGCACATCTAACTAGTTTGAAAAAAAAATATTCATCTTATTTAAAGGACAAGTAAAATGATAACAAAATAAAACCAATTCCACTATTTTATAAAACTGGTGGGAATCATAATTATTTTAATATACTGATGTGTTGCAAGCACTATAATTTTGATTGCATTATTATATTCAAGTCACTGTAAACAAAGCAATGACCAGAAATACACAAAATTCTAAAATTCGCAAAGCTTTTGGATTTTATGATGATACAGTTGTATAATAATAATACATATATAATATAAATAATAATATAGAATAGTGCCGTTATATCATTCTAAAACAAAAGCGTAAAAATAAAGAACAATCAATTGCAGAAAATTCAAATGTCTTTGTATTCATATTCACATATTGAAAATGCATCTTGCATAAAAGAAACCCAGAATCTATAAACACTTTGGTTTTGATGAAAGAAACGATACAAAAAAGTATTCCAATATCTCATTTTCTTTAAAAATTTCCATTATGTAAACTTTTTCTATTAGATTCTTTACTTTTCGAAACTGCGAAATGAGATCTCTTAGCACAAAGGAAGGAAAAAAGGTAGAAAATCGAAGTGGACCCTTCGAATGTGCAGCTTATATCCGGTTATGACATTGTTAACGGTGCAGAGATGCATACAAAAGAAGAGACAAGGTAGAAAGAGAACTGTTATACACCGATCCTTCCGTTCAGCCATTCAATAAGATTTTGTGATTTTTCTTATAAGCAAGATAACCTAGGCAATTTTATATTTATCAAATTTACTCTGTTTCAAATGGTCTGAAGATTTTAGAAATGGCAACGAAAAAGTACGTATTAATCGCCTCACTGATATGCACGTACTTCATACGGGCAATTGATTGAACAATTAGTGATTGAACACAAATATTTACGGCGATCTAGGAAGTTACATTTATTTCTTTGAAAAATCTGGGTCGAAAAAGAATTGTTTGATCCGCGGCTTATACGCCCGAAATTACGGTACACATTATATGATAGTCCGGTTATGACATTGTGAACGGTGCAGAGATGTATACAAAAGAAGAAACAATGTAGAAAAACAACTTTGTTATACATCGACCTTTCCTTTCAGTCATTCAATGATATTTTACGTTTTTCTTTTTAGCAAGATACCTAGGCAACTTTATATTTATCCATCTTACTCTGTTTCAGATTGTCTAAAACTAATTGTTACTTTCTTCTATCTTTACACGATGAAAGTATTGGATTCGTGAAAATTATCGAATTCCAATTAAATCTAAAAAATATATTAGTTTCTAAGTTCTGTAAAGATAAGGAACTTTTTTCGGAATTGTGAGTAGTTCAGGAAAGGATTTTGTATGATTTCGTTTATGCTTGTGATATATTTTCCTGGATTAAAAAATATATATGATTTTTTTATAGTACAGTACCAGAGCTTTTCTAAGCGTTATTAGTCTTCCTTGCTATGAATAAGAAATGGAATTTTACTGTTATCGCTACTATCCACGTGACATAGTGATAAGCATCTCTTACGCGTATTTTATTCTGAATATTTAATTTCGGCGTCATTTTTTAAGAAATATTTTTTCTTGCACTTCGACAAAAACGTGAAAAAGAAATACTCTATAAAAGACCCTTTAAAATATAGTGATGCAAGAAGAATATAAAAATAAAATCCTGCATAAAATACTAGCATTTTATAAGGAATGGCAAAAAAAAAAATATTTAAATTTTAAAAGTATATATTTAATTTAATTTATTATTTTTTCTGGTAACAAATTCAAACATTAAAATCTCTTATTAACAATTTTAATACTATTATTATTATTACTGACTATAACACTAGAACCGCCGGGTATTTACTCCAGTTTAACAAAAAAGTGTTTCTCATCAGAATTTTTATTTTGAATTACTTAATTTATTTAATAAGTCTATTTTTGTGCTGCATGTATTTAACGTATCTTATAAAGAAAGTTCTGGTTAGAAACGACAATTTTCAATATGGCAGGGGTCATTTTGACCCCTAATGGCGGTTCTAGTGTTAACCTTCTGGATCGCAAATCGCTCGAGATATTTTAATTCGTATACCTTAAATCCCACCAAAAAATTAAAACAGAAATATTTGCCTTAATTAATGCCAGAACATTCCGTATTTAAATAAAACGAAATTAGCCATTAAATTTTTCTGGTGTGAAATCAGATTTTCTGAACTACCTTATTTCTAGAACGTGTTCTACCATGGAAATTATAGGATTAAACATTAAAAACTGGAGCTATGAAGAACCGAAGGTACTTAGAAACTAACCAAATTTACCATTTATTTTACCTTTACAACCCGTTATGCGATTGCGTAAAACGGCGACAGAAAAAAGAAAATAAACATCTTCTCAGGCGGCACTTCCCTTTTAATTTCTGTCTCAGGTTGGTGAACGTTCGTAACACCCACCCGGGAAGCACGTGAGAAAAATCATCGGGTGTTCTTCAAGCAACCCGAAAATTAAAAAAAAGACGATTATATTTTTAGAATTTCGATTACGGACAGGGTTAAAAGAAAAAGGTGTTTCACGTCACGTGTTTTTGAGGTCTCCTTAAGGACTTGGCAAGGCCGAATGCAGGAGACGGAAATTAAAACAGTCGCAGTCGCTCGAAGAAACTCCTGTTTGAAAACTTCTCCATTTAACAGTCTCAAAATTGCAATAAATTCAAATTCCACAAATTATTTACCATGCTTATGCATACAGAATTGCCGGTTGTCCATAGAAGAGCTATACTAATAATAACATCTTATATAATAACATCTTTACTATAAAAATAACTTAAATAATAAGCACAAACTTTTTCATAGTTTGAAATAGACATTTTTAATGAAACTAAAAAATAGATTGTCAAATTTTATTACCGTTTATTATTATTATTATTATTATTATTATTATTATTATTATTATTATTATTATTATTATTATTATAACTTTTAGCATAGCAGCCACCTTTTGAGTATTTTTCCAACCACAAAAATTTTATAGTAAATATTGTCTTATTTAATCGTCGAAATATTATGATTAAACAAACGGAAAAACTCTGTATAATTTTAGGGGTAGCGAAAATGCGTAAAAGTTGGCAGCTATGCTTTTAGGCTAAATTTAATTCCTGAGAAATACAAATAGCACCGACATGACGAGCTTTCGCTTAGATAAGACAATTATGGCCTAGCTTTGGCTAACTTTCATTGATATTTCCCATTTTTTATTATCTAGCATTTTTGAAAAAAAAAAAAAAAAAAAAAAAAAAAAAAAAGATAGTGGCGCGATTGTGGACATCATTTATTTCCGGCTAATTTTAACCCTTTCGGGCCTGGTGTACTGTTAATAGTACATGACTTTTAATTAACTATAATTTTGTTTTAACACTAGAACGCCGGGAAGGTGTCAAATTGACACCGATCGACTAATTGTCGATTCGAACCAGAAAAATCTCAAAGAAAAAAGTTATAGATTAGTTGCAATGAAATGAACACATTATATAAACTAAATAATTCGAAATTACTTTTCTAGTTTAAAATATATTTTTTAAAAGTTGCGTAAAATTTCCCGCCGCTCTAGTGTTAAGAATTACTTTTGCTACTATCTACATGTAGGATTGTTAGCATACGTCTATAAATTTACTATATGACTTCATTTATGTTTAGGCATGTAGTAAGTTTAGGCAATTAAGCAAATAATAATAATAATTATTATTTACTTAATTCTCTTCGTGCCGTTTGAGATTCTTTTATTTTAAACCTATATTTCATTTATTAAATTTAAAATAAAAGTTACTTTTCTGAAAGAATAATGTGTAATAAATCGCAAAAAGTATTAGAAAGTAGCAATGTAAGTTAAATCTTATTGTAACACAATATTTTCTAAACATCTCCGAAAATTCTTTCTTAGCCTATATTCATATGAATATTTAAAAAAAAAAAAAATACGACTCAAATCAGCAACATTTGTTATCTCTCAGACAATGAAATATCCGTTAAACAATAATTAATCTAGATGGATAGCTGGTGTTAATGTTATTAATATAAAAGTATTTTTTTCTAAAAATTGAAAAAAAAAGTAGGACCCGAAAAAGTTGATGTGACTTTATTCCCGCTACGGTTAATGATAGTCGACCCCTATCCAACATATTGATCCAAAGCCAACGCAGCCATCAGCGGCCAACAAGTTCTGTATCTGTTGGGACTTGACGGATGCATATTAGCACACTCCAAAATTAAAGAAAAAAATCATAATATATGACTTTCTACCAAATAAGGTATTTTAAATGTATTATATCACGCAAACATTCTAAAACATTTAACAGTACATATTCTGAGAAAGATTAATTATCAAGTACCGAAAAATACCGCTTTTTACAGAATGATGCATATATATTATGAGTTTAACCCTTAAATGCACAGGATAGAACACATTCCAAAAACTGCGCAATTCAAAGAATCAGAATTCATACCAGAAAAATCTTAATAGTAAATTTTTCTTTATTTAATTACGAATGGTCTGTCATTGAGTAAAGTGAAAATTGCTCTTTTAAATTTCAGGTGAGAATACGGAATATGTGAATAAAACCCCCAATAAATCGGGAACACTTATGGTATCGAAAATGATACAATATGCATTTAAGGATTAATCATTTCACTAGAAAATCGGATAGATATGTTCTAGTTGAATATTTTTATTCGAATATATCACTTTTTTAAAAAATATAATCATTGCATACACTTAAAATGATAAAAAATATTTTCAAAAGAAATAAATCAGTAAACAAATTTTAATTGTATAAGATTGAATTTTAAAATAATCGCCAAATGTGATATTTAACCCTTTCGCTATGAAAATTCTTTGATCAATCTTTAATCTTTTGCCACTCGTTTTTCAAAACGAAAAAGTTTCTGTAATTGAATCGTGAAAGTGGTCTGTTAACCCTTTAACGATCAGAGCATTTTCATAGCTAAGACGTCGAAATAAATGAATGACACCGGAAATTAAGAACAAATGTAATTCTAAATAAGAAAACGTGATTTTTCACATACAAAATAAAAGGGATATTTTTAGATAAAAATACCGGTGTCAGTGTTGCGTATCGGAATTAAAATTTTGTGGTTTCGTGGCGAAACCAATGAACGTTAAAAGGGTTAAATAAGGTAAATTTTACAATTGAAAATAAGTGGTGAGAATTATGAAATATTAAAAGCACTTTAAGAGGCACGAATGCCGGTCACTCATCACTAAGGGATTAATCAAAACTTATTATAATCTTTTGTATTTTTTAAAACCTGTACAAGAATATTTAACCCCTTGGGGACGAGCGACACGTATACGTACCGCAAAAAGGCTTTAGAATCCTCGTTTATTCTCACCGGTAAAATTATACTGTAAAATTTTCCTTATTCAATCGGAGCATTTTCTCGATTTAAGAAGGAACAAATTTCTATCTTTTAACCCTTTGAGGGGCAAGCAATTGCGTTCGTGTAATTCTGAACTCCCACCGGAAATTTGTAAAAAAGTTATATCAAAAAGAGGATAAGCATTTTCTCGACTGTTTTCCACCAAAGTTAGAAAAGGGAAATTTAATGAAATTTTTCTGGTGTAAAACTTTATCGATCGTAGGTGGTATATAATATATACCGCCGCCCCTCAAGGGGTTAAAACCGGTGACAAATCATTAAAAATTTTGTAAAAGGCTCCTATCCCGGAGGGGTTATACAGTTTTTATTTGGTGTAATTAAGTGTCTAATGATTAATTTAATGTGTAATGATTGTTCATTGTAGTATTTAATCAACATCCTTATTTACACATTGGAAAGTAAATAAAATAAACATTTTTTTAATAAAAGAAAGAAAAAAAAATAACAGTCTTAAGAGGAAAGTAGAAATAAAATAAGACTAAAATAAATTCTAATAATATTCTGTGAAACGTCTGATGCAAAAAGGAATAGGAACAGCAATTTCATTTGATTATACTCATTATGCACTGAAAACAGAAGATGGATTTTTTTTAATATACCCATAATAAGTTACGGTCTATCGCCGCAGGGTGGATTGAATTAGAAAAATGTTTAAGAATCAGCATAAGGAGAAATGGATATACCGTAATTTCGGGTGTATAAGCCGCGGATCAAACAATTCTTTTTGGACCCAGAAATCTTATTTAGTGATTGAAGACAAATATTAACGGCGATCTAACTAGTTATATTTGTTTTTTAAAAAATTCTGGGTCGAAAAAGAATTGTTTGATCTGCGGCTTATACACCCGAAATTACGGTAATGTAAAATTACTGAAACATTTTTTTTTCATCAGCAAAAATGAAGAGCTACGCTTCAGGAATTACTATTTAATTCATACGTAGGTGGGATCGGAAATATTTCTGGGAAAATAAGGAATATGAAACATTAAAAGATCAAAGTTGAGTGAAAAAATCAATTGGAGTTTCAAATGAAGAATTTAGATTTTCAAATAGAATATACTAAAAGAAATCAATCAGTAAATAAATTTAAATGGTATAAGATTGAATTTTAAGACAGTCGTTAACTGCTTCGCTGATTTGCCCGTACGTTATATGGGCAGCGTGTTTTTCCCAACACCAGTACGGGTATCCACTTTCCAATTATGATTTATAATTCTCACCGGTACATTGTAAATTTATTATAAATTTTGTATTATTTATTACGAGTATTTTTCTGATTAGGCAAAAATTTCTGTTTCTAAACATTGAGAAACAGGTGATAAAAGATTAAAAAATTCAGTAAAAGACGTGGTAAAATATGGCATTCTTTTATATATATATATATATATATATAAACTATAAAATAATGCCTATTTTGTGACTTTTACAGACTATTTAATTTTTTTCACTAATTTTTCAAAGCAGAATATTTTTCCCAGTAAAATCTGAACAGGATTCAACAGCTCGGATTAAATAATTCAAAAAATTTACCGGTGAGAATAATAAATGATGATTGACGAAAACGTGTTGCCCGTATGACGTACGGGCAAATCAGGAAAGTTGTTAAAAGTAATATATTTAAATTAAATTCCGTTTTATTAGGTGCGTTCGTAATTATGTAAATACGTAGCACCTATAGTGGTCGTTCAGTCTGTCTGTCTGTCCGTCTGTCTGTCCGCATATAACAACGCAAAAACTTCCGAACCGAATCGTTTGAAATTTAAAATAAATAATTATTACATTATTTTGTCGAGTCATTTCAAATTTTATGAAAATCGGATGCATAGATCAATTACAGGGGCAATCAAAAGTATTCCATTACATTACGATCAATGGAGAAAAAAGTTTCAAATGCATTTTAATAGTTTGAAATTTAAAGTACACAATTATTACATAATTTTGTTGAGTTATTTCAAAATTTTTGATAATCGGGTGCATAGATCAATTACAGGGGCAATCAAAAGTATTCAATTACATTATGGTCAATAGGGAAAAAGTTTCAAATGTATTTTATACGTTTGAAATTTAAAATGCAAAATTATTACATAATTTTGTCGCGTTATTTCACATTTTATGAAAATCGGATGCATAGATCAATTACAGGGACAATCAAAAGTATTCCGTTACATTACGGTCAATGGGGAAAAATGTTTCAAATGCATTTTAATGGTGTTACACTCATTCGAACTTAATGCAATTTATTTGCAACTATAAAGTACATATTATAATATACATTTTACATAATTTGGGGTGCAAAGAACATTTGTTATTGATTTACAAGGTCACACAAAGATATTCCATTACATAATGGTATAGGGAGAACATTGTTTAATGAGCGTTTTAATTGTAATTCACTATTTACAATTTTATGAGATTGATATATGAGAGTAATATTTTTAAAACTTCGTTATCGTACGAACGCAACTCATTTGCTACGCTTCACGTGCAATTTCCAACTTGTTTTTAGAAATTTTCTTTATAGACTTCCTTATCTGCATATACGAAAGCAAAAAAAAAAAAAAAAAAAAAATTTATTTTTCTACTATAAGAAAAGGGAAAAAACAGTAATTTTAAGAGGAACGTAGAAATAAGATAAGACTAAAATAAATTCTTATTATATTCTATGAAACGTCTGATGCAAAAAAAGAACAGGAACAGCAATTTTATTTGATTTCACTCATTATGTCCTGAAAACTAAAGATGCCATTTTTCTTATTAGACCCATATTAAGATACGAGTTTTCGCTGCAGGGTGGAACAAATTAGCAGAAAGCTTAAGAATCAGCGTAAGGAGAATTGAATTTAAGGTAAAATTACTGAGACATTTTTTGATCAGTAGAAGTGAAGAGATAACAATTAACCCATTAATGCCCAAATTATTTTCTTCATCAAAAATGAAATTTTGGGTTTCCCACCACTTTTCAAAGACGAATAACTTTTATCCTAATTTATTCAGGAATTTGTCTCGTGAAAAATAATGCTTATTTATCTTTCTAGTTACTGGTGTGAAAAGTGCTTTATTGCTTTTTTTTATAAGCGTCCCTAAAAAGGGACCCTAGGCACTAATGGGTTAAGAAATTCTATCTAATTCGTATGTAGGTGGGGCCAAAAATATTTTAGAGAAAATAAAGAATATGAAACATTGAAATATCAAAATGGCGTAAAAAAAATCAGTGGAGTTTCAAATAAAAAATTTGAATTTCGAAAAAAAAAAGCTACAAAAAAAATTCAGTAAATAAAATTAAATTGCATAAGATTGAGTTTTAAAACAGTTGCTAATTGTGGTATTTAATCAAACCTTTTATAACCCTTTTTTAGGTGCGTTCGTAATTATGTAAATACGTAGCACCTATTGTTGTCGCTCAGTCCGTCCGTCTGTCTGTCTGTCCGTCTGTCTGTCTGTCCGTCTGTCCGTCTGTCTGTCCGTCTGTCTGTCTGTCCGTCCGCATATAACAACGCAAAAACTACCCAACCGAATCGTTTGAAATTTAAAACACATAATTATTACATAATTTTGTCGAGTCATTTCAAATTTTGTGAAAATCGGATGCATAGATCAATTACAGGGGCAATCAAAAGTATTCCGTTACATTACGGTCAATGGGGAAAAAAGTTTCAAATGCATTTCAATCGTTTGAAATTTAAAACACATAGTTATTACATAATTTTGTCGCGTTATTTCAAATTTTTTGATAATCGGGTGCATAGATCAATTACAGGGGCAATCAAAAGTATTCCGTTACATTACGGTCAATGGGGAAAAAAGTTTCAAATGCATTTTAATCGTTTGAAATTTAAAATACATAATTATTACATAATTTTGTCGAGTTATTTAAAATTTTTCGGTAATCGGGTGCATAGATCAATTACAGGGCCAATCAAAAGTATACAATTACATTATAGTCAATAGGGAAAAAGTTTCAAATGTATTTTATACGTTTGAAATTTAAAATACATAGTTATTACATAATTTTGTCGAGTTATTTCAAATTTTATGAAAATCGGATGCATAGATCAATTACAGGGACAATCAAAAGTATTCCGTTACATTACGGTCAATGGGGGAAAATGTTTCAAATGCATTTTAATGGTGTTGCACTCATTCGAATTTAATAAAATTTATATGCAACTATAAAGTACATATTATAATATACATTTTACGTAATCTGCGGTGCAAAAAACATTTGTTATTGATTTACAAGGCCACACAAAAGTATTCCATTACATAATGGTATAGGGAGAACATTGTTTGATGAGCGTTTTATTTGTAATTCACTATTTACAATTTTATGAGATTGATATATCAGAGTAATATTTTTAAAACTTCGTTATCGTATGAACGCACCTCGTTTGCTACGCTTCACGTGCAATTTCCAACTTGTTATTTTTGAGCTTTTACCGGAATATATCTACCGTAATTTCCTGCGTATAATCCGCGGATCAAAGAATTCTTTTTCGACCCAGAAAAATTTGAAAATTAAATGTGACTTTATACATCGAGGTAATTATTTAGCTTTGATTACAAAATAAAATTTCTGGGGCAAAAAATAATTGTTTGATCCGCGGATTATACGCAAGAAATTACGGTACTAATAATTTGTCTGTTTTAATCTACATTAAATTGTGCAGAGAAATTACCCCGTATAAAAATTCGGGTTTTATTTGAGTTTTTATCAAAACGAATTCAAAAGTAATATATTTGAATTAAATTCCATTTTATTATTAGATATAATCTTTATCGTGTTTTATCAACATTCTTATTTACACATACGAAAGTAAAAAAAACGAGAAATTATCTTTCTATTATAAGAAAAGAGAGGAAAAAAACAGCAGTCTTTAGAGGAAAGTAGAAATAAAATGAGACTAAACTAAATTCTTATTATATTCAATGAAACTTCTCATGCAAAAGAGAACAGGGACGGCAATTTCATTTGATTACTCTCATTATGTCTTGAAAACTGAAGATGAAATTTTTCTTATTAGAACCATATTAAGTTACTGGCTATCGCTGCAGGGTGGGTTAAATTAGCAGAAAGCATAAGAATAAGCGGAATCAGAACTGAATCAAATGTAAAATTACTTAGACATATTTATGATCAGCAGAAATGAAGAGCTACGATTCAGAAACTACCGTCAAATCCACGTGTAGGCGAAGCGAAAATATTTTTGGGAAAATAAGGAATATGAAAAATTGAAAGATCAAGATGGCATCAGGAAAATGAATTGAAGTTACAAATGAAGAATTTTAAAATTTCAAAGAAACGCTATTAAAAAAATAAACCAGGAAATAAATTGAAATAGTTTAAGATTGAATTTTAAAACAATCGTTAATTGGGATATTTAGTCAAATCTATTATAACTATTTTTATTTATTTATTTTTTTTAGCTGTTTCAGGGATATTTTTACTAATAAATTGTCAATTTTAATCTATTTTAAATTGTGAACAGAAACTACCCCGGATAAAATTTCGGCTATCAAAACAAATCAAGGTCATTTAAAAATAATATATTTGATTTAAATACCATTTTATTATTAAATATAATCTTTATCGTGTTTTATCAACATTTTTATTTACACATACGAAAGTAAAAAGCGAGAAATTATTTTCCTGTTATAAGAAAATTGAAAAAACCAGCACTTATAAGAGAATAGTAGAAATAAAATAAGAGTAAAATAAATTCTTATAATATTCTATGAAACGTCTGATTAAAAAAAAGAACAGGAACAGCAATTTTATTTGATTACACTCATTATAACCTGACATTTTTCTTTTTAGACACGTATTAAGTTACACGCTGTCGCTGCAGAATGGGTTAAATTAGCAGAAAGCTTAAGAATCAGCGTAAGGAGAACGGAATATAATGTAAAAATACTCAGATATTTTTTTTGATTTGCAAAAATAAAGAGCTACGAGTCAGAAATTACTATCTAATTCATACGTAGGCATGGGGGCAAAAATAGTTTTGGGAAAGTAAGAAATGTGAAATATTGAACGATCAAAATTTCGTGAAAAAATAAATTGAAGTTTCAAACGAAGAATTTAAAATTTCAAAGAAAAGCTGCCAAAAGAAATCAACCAGTAAGGAAATTTTAAATTGAATAAGTTTAAATTTTAAAACTGCTGCTATTCTGATATTGAGTCAATCCTATTATAACCTGTTTTATTTATTTCTTATTTGTTGAGCTCTAACCTGAATATTTCTATTTATAATTTGCCCAGTTTAATGTCTATTAAATTGTCAGTAGAAATTAACCTCTATAGGAAATTCGGGTTTTATTTTACTTTCTACCAAAACTAATCAAAGTCTTTAAAAAGTAATATTTGAATAAAATTCTCTTTTATTATTAGAAATTTTCTTTATAATGTTTTATCATCTGCCTTATATATACATACACGAAAGTAAAAAGAGATTAATTTTCATTCTATTATAAGGAAAGAGAAAAAAAACAGTACACTTAAACGGAAAGTAGAAATAAAGTAAGACTAAAAAATTCTTATTATGTTCTATGTAACGTCTGATTAAAAAAAGAACAAGAACAGAAATTTCATTTGATTACGATCTTTATGTACTGAAAGCTGGCGATGGAATTTTTCTTATTAGACCCATATTAAGTTACAGGTTATCGCTACAGGGTCGGTTAAATTAGCAAAAACTTAAAAATAAGCTTAAGGAAAACTGAATGTAATGCAAAATTACTCAGACATTTTATTGATCGGCAGAAATGAAGAGCTATGATTCGGAAATTACTAATTAATTCATACGTAGGTTGGAGTGAAAATATTTTTGGGAAAATAAGGATTACAAAACATTAAAAGATCAAAATGGAGTTAAAAGAAACAAGTGGAGCTTCAAATAAAAAATTTGAATTTTCGAAGAAAAGCTATCAAAAGAAATCAATCAGTAAATAAATGTAAATTGTATAATATTCAATTTTGAAACAGTCGCTAATTGCGGTATTTAATCAAACCTATTATAACCTTTTTTATTTATTTCTTATTTATTGAGCTGTTACCAGAATATTTCTACTAATGATTTGTCTATTTTCATGTATAGAATTATGTTTGTGAATAGAAAAAATATATAATAATTCGGATTTCCCTATATAAAAACACAAATATTGTATTTGAGTTTATATCAAAACGATTCAAAGTCATTTAAACATTAAATTAAATTCCGTTTTATTATTAGAAATTTTCCTTATAATGTTTTTTTCAACTTCCTTATTAACCCATACGAAAGTAAAAAGAGAGAAAATACCATTCTATTATAAGAAAAGGAAAAAAAAAACAGCAGGCTTAAGAGGAAAGTAGAAATAAATTCTTATTATATTCTATGTATCGTCTGAAAAAAGAACTGGAACGGTAATTTCATTTGAATACACTCATTATGTGCTGAAAACTTTCTTATTAGACCCATATAATGTTACGGGCTATCCCTGCAGGGTGGGTTAAATTAGCAGAACGCTTAAGAATCAGCGTAAGGAGAATTGAATATATTGTAAAAATACTCAGACATTTTTTTGATCAGCAAAAATGAAGAGATACGTTTCAGAAATTACTATCTAATTCATACGTAGGCTGGAGTGAAAATATTTTCGGGAAAATAAGGAATATGGATCATTGAAGGAGGAAAATGGCGCCAAGAAAATCAATAGAAGTTTCAAATGAAGAATTTAAGTTTTGAAGGAAAAAAATATTTAAAAAGTTACTTTGATGAAATATAGGATAATAAGAATTTTAAGATATTCTTTTTAAATTTAGAATAAATGTAATAAAGAATTAGTTGAGAAGAAGAAATTTGTGCGTATGTGCACGTTTTCGAATAATGATAGCAATAAATTCTTTAAAAACTGAGTAAATTTACTTAAGGGGACATTGAATAAAAAAAATAAGAATTGTTGAGAAGCAGATATGTTTATAAATGATTATTTTTTTTTTGAGCATTTTAAAAAACAATCGCATAAAAAATATCTGTAACTAATCTGAGTTTCGTTTAGAAACATTACGAATTCAATAAGCTAATCCCTGGAAAAACGATAGAATATCCACATTATTTTATTCAATAATCGCACCAGATAATTTTTATAAAATTTTAGTTTTACAATTTTAATGAAAAAAAATTTTTTTTAAATAGACTCGTGCTCATTTTGAAACAAATTCTTTTGAATTTACCGGTGTGAACTGAACAATACACAAGAAACTTAACCCTTTGCGGCGCAGGGCAAATTCATTCCTTAAGATTTGAAATTAATGGCTGACACCGGAATTTGAAAACAACTTTATTTGTAAATAAGAAAACGCTGTATTTCACGCATTCAAAAAACCGTAATTTTTTTAAACAAAATTCCGGTGCGAATGTGGCGTTTGGGAATTAAAATTTAGTGGTTTATCTACTAAACCACTGCGCCGCAAAGGGTTAACTTGCCACTGAAAGAATTAAAAAATATTTTAAAGTCAATATTTTCAAAATATCTTTTTAAAACTTGCGTGCACGATTCCTCTTGAAAGACTTAACAATTGCATGCAATTCTCATGAATTTATAGTTGTCGCCTTCTTTTTAGGAGCATTCGTAATTATGTAAATGCATAGCACTTGTAGTCGTTATCTGGTCCGTTCGTCTGTCTGTCCGCGTAACCCCCAAAAAAACTACCCAAACGAATGGTTTGAAATTTAATATATATAATTGTTACAGAAATTTGTCGAGCCATTTTAAACTTTATGAAAATCTAATGTATAATTCAATTACTGAGACAGTCAAAAGTATACCGTTACATTAAAGCCAACGGGAGAAATTGTCTCAAGTGCATTTTGATGATGTTATATTCTTTCGAACAAATGGAAATTGATGTGCATTTAAGAAGTGCACTAAAATATATATTCCGTTGAGTATGCGGTGCAAAGAATATATATTATTCATTTACAGATCCATACGAAATAATTTCTTTACATAAAGACACAGGGGAAACATCATTTGCGTTGTGTTTTAATTATGGTGAACTATTTCACAGATAATCAAATTGGTACATGTAACTGATGTTTACTACAACTTACTTAGCGTATAATAGAAAATACGTAGCAATTACAGGGAAATACAAAAGGTTTTGGATACTGTACCCGAAATGTTTTAGCGATGATTGTTGGAAGCGTATTTATAGTTGTGATATGAAATTTTAAGTTAAACTAAATTTTGCATATTACGTTGTTTGTATAAATGTTGCAAAAAAAAAAAAAAAAAAAAAAAAAAAAAAAAAAAAAAAAAAATGTTGCAGGGCTACGCTAAAGAATTCGTAAATATGACTGAGTATGAGTTTTAAATAAGTTATGCATTTTTACTATGAACTACATTTAGAATGTTTGGAGAATATACATAAAATGAATGATATAGAAGGCCACTCAAAGAATTTGATGCATGGCCGCCTATAAATGATAATCATGCTTAATCATTTTAAATGTGTTTTAGTCTTAACATATTGGACATCAAGGGAAGGAAAAATTACTATAGAATATGGGGTTACATATACAAGGAGTTTCAGCCTAACTGAACTCAGATTAACGGTAATAATAATAAAAATAAGTAAAAGTATTACAATGAAAACTCAATACCTGGTTTGGTATGTAATGACGTAACAAAAAGGTGTTTCCGCAATTAATGATGCTACATGAACTGGTAATCGCAGTCCAAAAGTGAAGCATCCAGTACATAATGCACTGAAAAAAAAATGGACGATTTTTCGGTGACCGTATTGGTAATCAAGACGCCAGTACAGTTTACTGTTTTTAACTGAAAAATTCCTATAAATTCCAGGAAAAAACGGAAAATTTTCTGAGATGTGCAGAAATTTTTCTGTTAAAAAAGAGTGAAGTGGCATCCCCATTACCAATACAATATCTGTGAAATTATCCGTTTTGTTTTACTCTGTGCTGGTGTATATAATGGAAACTTCTACCATTTCTGATATTATCAAACTGACAACAAAAGCGAGCATATCTGTTAAAAGTTTCGTTATAATGTACTACAATATTTTGAAAGTTATTACCAGTAACCCATGTTCAGTTTGGGTACAACACCCTGTATTTTTGATAAAGTTTATGGTTTGTGACACCCTATTCCACTGCAGTTTTTGTGCCTCTTGATTTCTACTACTCGAATAGTTCAGCCCCCACCAGTGGCTGAAAAATTCTGCTCTCGAAACTGGTAGATAGCAGGTGCTGGGTTCAAACCCAATCGCGGTCGTCGGCCTAATCGTTTGGAGTTTTCCGTGGTTTTCTCCTAACCATTGATTTTCTTACATAAATACGGGTAAGGTTACCCTTAGGAAAATCCCCACGGAAGGCACCCCCCCCCTTAGGGCCCATATCCCTGGTGCTGATAATGGGCCATCAAAAATACAACCAACCAACCTACTGCTCTGTATTTGTCTTTAGAATTCGACAATACCCTGTATATATTTTTTCAATTTAATGACTCACCATTTTTATTAAAAGGGGTTCATTTATAATTTTCTAATTAAATTTTACATTTCTTACCCGAATGTTGCATCATATGTACTAAATGCTTTTGTAAATATTTACATTTTAACTTTTAAATTAAACTTTTTTGATTAAAACTTTTCATTAGAAAATTTAAATGAGCTTTCTCTTTTACACATACCAAAGTAAAATAGAGAGAAATTATTTTCGGATTAAGGTGAGAAAAAGATTATACACAAAATTCGGCAATACCCTGTATATATTATTATTTTTAATGACTCATCATTTTTATGAAAAGGGAAACAATTTATAATTACCTAATTAAATTTCGTAATTCTTACGAGAATGTTGCATTCTACATACAGAATGCTTTTGAAAACATTTACATTTGAACTTTTAAATTAAACTTTTTTGACAAAAAGCTTTCATTCAAGAATTTAATAAACTTTCTCTTTTACAAACACCAAAATAAAATAGAGAGAAATTACTTTCGGATTAAGGTAAGAAAAAGATTATATACTCAGAGGAATAAAACTTAAATATAAAAAAGAACAAAGATGATTTTTTGTTATTTTCTTTGAAAGCCCTGAAGTGGAAAAACAGGGAAACAGCATTTTTTTCGATTACTCACATTATGTCTTGAAAACTGATCATGAAAATTTCTCGTTATGTCCATAAAAACTTACGTGTTATTGCTGCGGGGGTTATGTATATTAGTGGAATATTTAAATATAAGCATACGGGGAAATGAATATCGTACTAAATTACTTAAAAAATAAAATATTTATTTTTAAGACTTTGGAATGTAGTCGAAAATTAAAAGATAGAAATCACAAAACACTTTTACTTATTTAGGCGTAAGACTGGTTTGATGATGATTATATGAGGTTTACTACAAGTTATTTCCTTTGCAATAGAAACTATTTAGTATTTACTGGACACGCACTGGAGTTTGGATACTGTATTGCAAACCTGTCCAACCTTTTAGTAACCAAGGGCGCACCTCAGCTCTTGGCACTCAATGAAGGGCGCCATCAATCACTTGACTGAAATCATGTGGTAATACTTCTGGAAAGTGATAGTATAAACGCACATCATAACATAATGCAAATGAATCTTACAGCGATAGACAAAAGGCCCTACGGTTCTGGAGTTAAATATATTAAATTTGAAATTATACAATTTTCCATGAGAGGACTATCTCCAAAATGACTGTAGAAATTTAAAAATTCATTAAATGTTTCTGATGAAAATCTTGATTAAAATTAGGTGGGATATAATATATCCAACGCCCCTTAATAGGTTTAATGCGTTTGCACAATTTTTGAAAATATTTCTAATACAAACATTAATAAATTTAAATAAAGCATTCTTTATAATGAAATTATACTTCTAAAAAACTTTTCAGGAAAACTCCAGGAAAGTACAGGAAAACTTCAAAAGGGCGACAAGAGAATATTCAAAGGGCGCCATGGCTCGGGCACCGCGTTGGACAGCCCTGCTATATTGCATTCGAAGTTCAGTATATTTTTAATATTTCTTTATCGTACGAACGCGCCTCATTTGCTACGTCTAACGTGTATTTTCCGAGTTCTTATGTAAAGGAGCTCATTTATAATTTTCTAATTAAATTTTACAATCCTTACGGAAATGTTGCATTCTACACTCAAAATGCTTTTGCAAACATTTACATTTGAACTTTTAAACTTTTTTAACTTGCTTTCATTTCAGAATTTAATGAGCTTTCTCTTTTACACATACCAAAATAAAATAGAGTGAATTTATTTTAAGATTAAAGTAAGAAAAAAGTTATATATTCAGAGGAATAAAAAAAACCTGAAATATAAAAAAAAAACAAAGTTAATTTTTTTGTTATTTTCTTGGAAACCCCTGATGTGCAGAAACGGGGAAACGGCAATTTTACTCGATTACGCACATTATGTCTTGAAAACTGATGATGAAAATTTCTAGTTGCGTCCATAAAAACTTACGTGTTATAGCTGCGGGGTATGTATATTAGCGGGATACTTAAGTATAAGCATCAGGAGAAATAAGTACCGTAGTAAATTACTTAAAAAATAAGATACTATATATTTTTAAGACTTTGAGAGGTGGCCGAAAATTAAAAGGTAGAATTTATAAAACATTTTTAGTTATTTATGCGTAAGTCTTAACCCTTCGGACTTCGGTGCCTCTTACACAAATTTTTTTCCATTGGCACCACTTTTTTAAAAGAGCTTTCCTTGAAGGAGACAATTTCAAACATTCTCTAATTAACCCTTTAACGTTCATTGGTTTCGCTACGAAACCACAAAATTTTAATTCCGATACGCAACACTGACACCGGTATTTTCATCTAAAAAAATCTCCTTTATTTTGTATCTGAAAAATCACGTTTTCTTATTTAGAAATATATTTATTCTTAATTACCGGTGTCATTCATTTATTTCGACATCTTAGCAATGAAAAAAGCTATGATCGTTAAAGGGTTAACCCTTTAACATTCATTGGTTTCTCTACGGAACCACAAAATTTCAATTCCGATATGCAACAACGACACCGGAATTTTAATAAAGAAAGTTTCATTTTATTATACATGTGAAAAATCACTTTTTCTTATTTACAAAAATATTTGTACGCAGTTACCGGTGTCAATCATCTATTTCAATATCTTAGCAATTAAAATGCTCTGAACGTTAAAGGGTTAAATAGGGAAAATTTTATTTTCCTTTATTGCTCGTGCCAAAAACAAATTTTGGAAGGAAACATGATGTTTCCGCAGCGGAGACAACGCAGTGCCAAGTGTTCACATATACATATGTATATATAACCCCTTCGCGACGGGACACTTTTACGGAATTTTTAATGTTTTCCACCGGTTTTCAAAAACATAAATTTGTGCCTTAATAAATCGAGAAAATGCTCCGATTAAACAAGGCAAATTTCTCAATAAAAATTTGCTGGAGGGGGGTGGGGGGTAAACAGGGTTCGCACAGCTCTACCACTAAATTTTAAGAATATTTTCAAAGTGCTTCACTGCACAAAAATATCGTAAAATCTGTGAATGAAGGTGGGGGTTACGAATGTTGTGGTTTAACCCTTTAACGATCATAGCATTTTCATTGCTAAGATGTCGAAATAAATGAATGACACCGGTAATTAAGAACAGATACATTTCTAAATAAGAAAACGTGATTTTCCACATACAAAATAAAAGGGATATTTTTAGATAAAAATACCGGTGTCAGTGTTGCGTATCGGAATTAAAATTTTGTGGTTTCGTGGCGAAACCAATGAACGTTAAAGGGTTAAAAATTAAACGTAAATTTTCTTATTTTTAATAGTGGTGCCAGAGTCCTTGGAAATTCCAAGGAGTGTGCGAACCTTGAGGGTAAATAGGGATTCTTAAGCTTTTTTGCGGGCCACCGGTGGTACGCGCCGGCATGAACATGACACATATATGTATATATATAAATGTTCTTTGTTAACGCATTTGAAAATTTCGTGATATTTCTTCTAGCACGCAATTAAAAAAAGTAAAATTTTGGTTTCAAGATTAAAAGTAAATTATAGATTCAACAACTGAGTGTACAAAAAAAGATTCGTATCTATGATAAATTTCTTATATCAATATATACCGTTATCAATATATACCGTTATCAAAATATCGTTCAAAAAAGAAAATATTAATAATTTAAAAAAATCTTTTTACGTTAACCCTTTTTTCTGAGTGAAAACTCTCTAATTTTTAATAGATTTTTCACATGATCAATTACTTATTTTAATGAAAATAATCATATATTAAACTCTTATGTTAATTTTTTCATTAAAAAAGTTAATTAAATTTTACATCCAGTAGCGACTCGTCAAGGAGTGTTGCATCAGATTTTTCTCACCGCTAAAATTTTTACAGAAACTGTTATATTACTATTCGAAAAAAAATTTTGTTTATTTTGAAATTTTTTTTTAATTTCTGTGCAATTTTATTGGTGCGAAAAAATTGATGCAGCACTCCCCCGAAACGCTACTGCTTATGTCATAAATATTTTACTGTATTTAACATTTAATACAAGTTATTCAACATGTGTATGAAAAAAACAATTTGTTATATAATTTTTTTACATGTGTTCTTAATTATATAACTATATATCACCTATAGTCTTTGTGTAGTCCGTCCATCTGTCTGTTCATCTATCCGCATATAACAGCGAAAAAATTACCAAACCTAATAATTTGAAACTTAATATATATAATCATTGCATAATTTTGTTGAATCCTTCCTAATTTCCTGAAAATCGAATCAATATTTAAAAAGATATTAATAAAAATTTTCCTCATTCTATTAACGGACAAAGCATTTTCATTACTAAGATGTTGAAATAATGAACGATACCGATAACTGCGAGCAAATATATTTGTAAATAAGAAAAAGGGATAAAAGATGCATGATAAAATGGATTTTTAAAAATTAAAATTCCGGTGTCGCTGTTGATATCGGAATTAATATTTTGTGGTTTCGTAGAGAAATCAATGGAAGTTAAAAAGGCTAAATCCTTCCACACAGAATTAATTCAATGATATCCCTAATTGGTAATGATTCTATGTTGTCACGGTAATTATTCTATTAAATGTTATACTATATAATTAATTCAATAATATATCCTATTCCCAAAAACACATTGCCCGTTTTACTTACAGGCAAATTAGTGAATCTGTTAAAATTATGATTGTTTAACCTTTCGCCGGGTGCACAAATTTTCATCACATGAGCTGGCGCATAGTAAATTGTACAACAGGTGGTTAACATTCAATTATTGCTGTTTTGTTTTAATTTTACAAATAATTTAACATACAAATGTCATATATGTATATGTGTCAAAATAAAAATGTCAAAATGTCAAATGTCTTAAAATGTCAAATGTATATTTCTCTGTTCACAATTGTGAAAGTATTCGGCAATACGCTTAGATATATTTTGTTGTAACATATTAAGGCAGGCGGGAATTTTGTTTTAAAGTAAAAAGAAAGTGAATATTGTAATTTTTACAACGGCGCGCCCGCCGGAAGGTTAAATCTTTATTCATAACAGAATTTCCTTATTCATAGTTGGCAACCTCCCACTTTTATTTAAACGAAAAAACCTACTTGACACCAAAAAATTTATAAAGTTAAATGTTTCTTCATTCGATGTGATGGTTATTCAAAACAAATATGTTTTAATTTGCTAAATAATTTTTCCGGTTTAAAATATGTTTTGTTACTTTTAAAAAGATGGGGGGCTTATAAGTATGCATATTATAATATTTTGTCAACTTCCTTTATATATATATAAGAAAAAATTCTTTACTTGTAAAGGAAATATGCTTTAAACTAAACAAAAATTAGAGATAGAAAAAATCCCTAGTACTTCCTTTCAAACACCTGATGCAAAAAGCTCAGAAACAGCAATTTCACTCGATTACATTCATTAATGTCCTGAAAACTAAAGATGAATATTTCTTATTACATCCATAAAAAGTTATGTGCTACAGCTGCGGGTGGGTTACATTCATGGTGAGTTCAAGGATCAGAATAGGAAGAAATGTATAGAGCAGGATTGCCAGTTTGGCCGCGAAATTTAACCCATTCGTGCCCAGCATCTTTTGCGTAAATTTTATTTGGTTGGCACCACTATTTTTAGAAGATTTAAGTTAACTTCATTAATCACGAAAATGCATCATTTAAATAAAATAATTATTGCTTTTCTTTTTTACCGGTGTCAAAAACAGCTCTGAATGCACCTTTTGAAGCGTCCCTAAAAAGGGACGCTAGGAACTAATAGGTTAATCCGAAAGTTCAAACTCAAACACACATAAAAAAATGTCCTAAAGCCGTCGCGACCCGTTTTACAAAATTTTTAATGTTTAATCACCGGTTTAAAAAAAAAAAAAAAAAAAAAAAAAGTGTTTTTTATTAAATTGAGAAAATGCTCCGAATAAATAAAGCAAATTTTACAGTAAGGAAATGCTGTTAACAGGGATGAGATTTCCTCGATTTTGAATACCAGTATTTTATTAGAGAAAATATTTCATTAAATTGAAACATATTTGCGATTTAACAGAACAACATTTTCTCTTTAATGTTCTTTTACAAACAAAATTTCCATAATCTGTATTAAATTCAATAAGTTTAAATCAAGCATTTGTTTTTGCTAAAAAGCTTTCAACGTATTTTTTTTAAGAGGGTTTTTTTTTTCTTTTTTAAGGAAAGTAATATATTTATGTTAAATTATCATAATATCATTTCCAAATGTTTTTTTAAAAAGAAACTTTAATAGTTTTAGAAATTTTTTCAAAAAATCTTCATCATTCTATTAAAATAAAAAAAAGTGTGATTCAAACATCTTGAAAGCTAACGTAACTTTTTTTTTTTTAATTTTTTTTTAATTTAATTTTTTTTTATCAAACAAAAGTCTTATTTTTTTTTTATTATTAGATTTGGGTTTAATCTTTCATGCATGTTTATGTTAAATTATCATAATACCTTAAGAAGCATTATTAAAAAAAATCATTAATAACTTCAGAAATTTATTCAAAAAATCATCATAATTCTAATAAAATAAAAAAAAAGAAAAAGTGTGATTAAAACCATCTTGAAAACTAACTAAAATTTTTTTTATTATACAAAAGTCTTAATTTTTTATTTTATTAGTAAGTTTGGATTTAATCTTTTATCCATGATAAAAAGCTTCAAATCTCAAGTATTTAATTTGAATTTTATCTTAATAAAAATGAGGCGTTCTAACGAGTTTACATTAAACTTTTCCGTTAATTCATACGCATATCCCCCCCCCCCCCAAAAAAAAAAAAATATAATTTTAATAAAAAATGCTGTATTTTTTTAAAAATAAAGAACTTTTATTGTAATATTTAATAAAAAATCCTTATTTACACAAAATAAAGAGATCATCTTTACATAACGATAACATAATAAGAACGTAATGAAAATAGCAGAAAACAAGGTATAAAAACTTTTTTGAGAAAACATTCAGAAGCAACGATTCAATTCTATTGCGCTCATTATACCCTAAAAAACTGAAAATGAAAACTTATTATTATGCCTATAAAAAGTTACGTATTGCAGAATTGGGGATATTTGGAGGAAATTTAAGTAAGAGATTAAGAAAAAGCGAGTATAAATAAAAGAACTTGAAATTTTACTTAACCACTTAACGGATCAATATTTCAGAAAAAAAAAACTTTCCAATAATAGCTATTTTTTCCTGTATGTACAAAATTTTTAATATTTCATCACCGGTTTTTTAAAACAGAAATTTTTGTCTAAATGAGTTAGAAAAATGAACTGATTAAATTATACAAAATTTACGATAAAATTTTATTGGTGAGAATAATAAATTATAATTGGAATATGAATGGCCGTACGTAAATCATGATTGGCAGAAACAGTTGCCCGTACGTACGATGTACGGGCAAAACAGAAAGCAGTTAAAAACCGCTGAGGGATGCTAGTATAAATTAAATCACACCTAATTTTATTGAGAGTTTCTGGTGCAAATCTTGTGAGGGAGTGTCCTTTCTGATAAAGGCACTCTAGCATGACGTCAATGTTCTAACATGTGTGGTGCGGAAGCGACATCTATCCTTTATTAAACTTTAACTTTCCAGAGCGTATGTGGCGCCCTCGGATCTACAGTTAGTTGCGGTTAGGAGTAATATGCAAATTTATCGCGCCGTCTTTAGTTTGCAACGTATAAAAGCTGTGAGATTGAGTGTGTTGCGTGTGGTGAGAAGGCGGAAGCCAGCTAGCGTGTGGTGAGGCGGCAGTAGTCCGCAAAGCGAGATTGGTGTTCTATAGTGAGATAGATTGTGTTCTAACGTGAGCCAGTCAGCATTGTGAGCCGAGTTAGTTTGTGGTGAGCTGAGTTACCCAAGAAGAGTGCCAGTGGGTAAGAATTAATTTAACACGTTGGGTATTTTGAGTAATAAAGAGTGCTTGCAGCCACGGGTTGTCTTATTATAGTTTTGAACTAGCTTTTAGCCGCAATCTGAACGTGAAGCTGGTGTGAAGTGCCCCGAACTGAGCTTAAGCCGAGGTCGTGAGTATAGGTTATGATTTAACTTCTTAGTATTGTGCTTAGTGGCTGAAATCTTGAACTATCGCTCCACTTTTCCATGTTCCAGGAGGTTTAAATAAACTGTTTGATTTTATGTTATATTTAGAATTATGTATTCATTTAACCAGCAGAACATTAGACACGTCACAAATGACACCCAACCTGTGTTCCATCACGTTACAATCTTAATCAAAGCTTTACATACAGCTTTTGACGAAAATAAGCTGCAAAAATTGCTTTTTTTTATTGAAATAAAAAAATTCTAAATTTCCGGTGGGAATTCAACATTGCAGAAACAATTGCTTGCCCCTCAAACGGTTAAAAAGTCATTTTTTTTCTTTTTCGAACATATTTGATGGTAATGGTGTCAACAAGGATGAGATATTCACGTTGAAACATTAGTATTTTGTTAGAAAAAAGTATTATTTCATTTAATAAAGCATGTTTGCGATTTAACAGAACAGCATTTTATCTTTAAATTTCTTTTGCCGACAAAATTTCCATAATCTTTATTAAATTCAATAAGTTTAAATCATGCACTGGTTTTTGCTAAAAATCTTTCACAGAATTTTATATTAATTAAATGTTTCTTTTTGACGAAAAGCAATATGTTTGTATTAAAATGTCATAATATCTTAACGAGTTAACGAATATTACTTTATTAACAAAAAAATTAATAATTTTAGAAATTTAATCAAAAAATCGTCATCATTCTAATTTTTTAAAAAATGTGATTCAACCCATTTTGAAAGCTAACTGAGAATATTTTCATTAAACAAAATTCTTAAGAAAAATTTCTTTTTCTTACTAAGTTTGGATTTAAATTTGACCCACGATTAAAAGTTTAAAACTTAAAATATTTAATTTGAGTTCCATTTTAATAAAAATCAAACGCTCTAACGACTTCTAAAGGCTTCCGTTAATTCGTAGTCATATTTGCCAAGTTAAAAAATAATGCTATAATTTTTATAAAAAATACTTTTCTAAACTGCATTTTTTTTTCAAGCAAAAAACTCTAATTGTAATATTTAATCAAGTTTCTTACTTACACAAAATAAGAAGATCATCTTTCCATAAAGATAACGCAAGAAAACCATAATAAAAATAGTAGAAAAAAGTCATAAACACTTTTTTGTAAAAACATTCAGAAAAAATGCTCCGAAAAAATAAAAAAAAATCATCGAAAAAATGCTCTGATTAGATAAGACAAATGTTACAGTAAAATTTTATTGGTGAGGATAAACAAGTATTCTTAAGACTTTTAGACGTGCCCAAGGGGTTAAAAGGGTTAAAAAGTCAGCTTTTTCGTTTTCGGACATATTCAATGATAATGGTTGTTCACAGGGATGGGATTTCTTTATTTTTGAACACCAGTATTTTTAAGAGAAAACATTATTTCATTTAAATGTAACATATTTGAGATATAACAGAGCAACATTTTCTCTTTGAAGTTCTTTAACCCTTTAACGTTCATTGGTTTCTCTACGAAACCACAAAATTTTAACTCCGATATGCAACAACGACACCGGAATTATAATAAAGAAAAATTCATTTTATTATTCATGTGAAAAATCACTTTTTTCTTATTTACAAAAATATTTGTACGCAGTTACCGGTGTCAATCATTTATTTCAATATCTTAGCAATTAAAATGCTCTGAACGTTAAAGGGTTAAAAAAAATATTGAAACTTTATTACATTCAGTAAGTTTAAGTGAAGCATTTGCTTTTGCTAAAAAGCTTTCACCGGATTTTTTTTAATTTAAGTGTTTGTGTTTTTTCCTTTTTTTCTTACGGAAATCAATATGTTTATATTAAATTATCATAATATCTTAACACGTTAACAAATACTATTTTATTAAAAATAAAAAAAAGTAATAATAATTATAGAAACTTAATCAAAAAGATCCATCATTCTATTTAACTGAAAAAATGTGTTCACCCCATCTTGAAAGCTAACTGAATATTTTTTTTATGCAACAAAATTCTTAAGAAAAGTTCCTTTTTCTTATTAAGTTTGGATTTAATCTTTAGTTTCTCATAAAAAGCTTAAAAATTTTAAATATTTAATTTGAGTTTTATTTTAATAAAAATTAAACGTTCTAACGAGTTTACATTAAACTTGTCCCTTAAAAAAAATCTGTTTATCAGTATGCATATTTGCCAAGTAAAAAAAAACAATTTTATGATTTTAATAAAAAATACTGTATTTTTTTTTAAAATAAAGAACTCGGATTGTAATATTAATGAAGTTCATTATTTACACAAAATAAAGAGATCATCTTTAGGTAACGATAGCATAAGAAAATCGTAATGAGAATAGTAGAAAAAAGCATAAACACTTTTTTGTGAAAACATTTACAGGGAACAATTTTACTCTATTATGCTCCTTATGTCCTAAAAAGATGAAGATGAAATTTCGTACTATGCCTATAAAAAGTTGCAAATTGCAGAGATGGTAATATTAGTGGAAAGTTTAAGTAACAGATTAAGGAAAAGCGAGCATAAATAAAATTACTTGCAGTCTTAATTAAAATCCCTTGAGGGGAGATAGTATAAATTAAATCCAACCTAATGTTGAATAAGATTTGCTCCAGAAATTTTTAATAAAGTTTTACATTTATAATTTTGACGAAATTTAGCTATGTATGTATGTATATATATATACATAGACACCGACTGTACTTAAAATATCTTATTTAAAAAATGTTTGAAAATGGCCCGCGCTCAAATAAAATACATTAAGTTTAAATTTTAAAAAATGTAGCAAGATGGATTTAATAGTTTTCGCGTTCTGATTCCTGCCAGTTCTCCCATTGAAGGACGGTGTCAAGGATAATACATAATTTCAATCCCTTATTGCAACATTGGCATAAGAAAATTTCAATGGAAAGTCACTTTTATTAAGTATGCGAAAGTATATTTTTATTAGTTTACAAACAAATTTTCGAGTAATTCAATTATTTGAAAGGGTTAAAAAAATCACTTTGTGTAACATGCCTTTATAGGGATCCACAACGTTTTAAGCCTGCGGACACACTGCACTAAAGCACTAAATAATTACGAAATGACTTCAAATTCAGCCAAATCGTTTTAACCTTTTCAGGGACAATAAATTTATGTTTCAAAAAGTTTTTTTTTTTTTTTTTTTTTTTTTTGACACCGTAATTTAAAAACAAACTTATTTGTAAATAATCGAATGCTCCCCCCTTTTATTTACATATATTATGAGATCCAATCTGTATTATAGAATTACTGGTGCCATTTGGCAGTCTGGGCATTAAAATTAACCGTTTTCAGACAGCGAACGACCGCCCTTTTTGAAACGATTAAAATGATAATCTTCAGATTATAGATAATATATAAATATATAATATGTTTCATATGGTGTTTTTTCTTTCAATTTGTAATAATTTTTCGTTCTCAAAAATATATTTTTCAACTTTGTGTCAGGAAATATCAGCGAAAAATTCTAGAAATCCAACAAAACAGCGATAAAGGAAAATTCTTCCGTATCTAGGATAAGAAGGAGTACTGACAAGTCTAAATATAAAATTCACGTTTTTGGAGAACTTAATACGAAATATTTTCTTATTCAGTAATTCAGTACCCTGAAGATATTACGTCTTCTTTTTTTTATGCACATAAATGTTTGGTATTAAGGTAAACGTAGTACTTCAAAATAAATTCAGTTAAATTTTGCATTCTAAATGCTAAAATGTTTGAAAACTTCTTCCTTGTATTTAAATTTTAGACGGCTTATCCGCGGGACAATATCTACCTATTTTTAAGTTTATTTAGCCCTTTCGACTCAAACGTTTCTCACACAAATTTCATTCGTTTGACATTACTTGTTTAAAATAATTTTTCTGCAAGCGCATAATTTCAAACATGTTCTTAATAAATAAAAAATGATGTTTTGTCAGACTGGACATACAAAAGTAAAAGGTTAACCCTTTTGCACTCGTGAAATATTTCTAACTGACCACTAGTGTCCCGCGTAAATGGGTGTTCTATATGCTGCAGACACCAGTATTTTAAACTAGTTGTCTATGCCTTATATACTAGCCTAATAATCTGTGGTAAAAGAAGAAGAAATATACTGTAAGATATGAGTGGTATTCAACCACTTAATCGTCTCGCCCGAGACAATCACGGTTTGCAAGCTTCACGGCTTTTATTCAGAATTGTTTAATTCCCACCAGTTTTTTTTAAATAGTGTAACTGGTTTTATTCTGGTATCATTTTACTTGCATTAAATAAGAGGAATATATTTTTTTTCAAAAAAGTGGTGGCAATAATGAATTTGAATTTTTAAACCGTAATTTACTGCCATCATTATGTGGTTAAAACATTTGGCGTTCCGATTTACGAGAGTGAGTGAATGAATGAGAGTCACTTCTCGGGTGCAACGGGTTAATAATGTCATTATATGGATTAAGGTCATAACGGATTATATTAAAAATATTTAAAAAGAGTTTTGAATAAGATACCCATAATTATAATTTTATAGTAATCATACAGCGATAACCCGCAAGTCAAGTATAAGCCTTATCCAATAAAATATTTTTCGTATAATGTAAGCCAGACACAAAAGTGATGCGTTTTAATTTGAAATCGATACGAAAATGCAATTATCATCCCAGAGTTTTCGTTGACTTTTGACCAACATAGAGATTTGACGAATAAGAAATAAAAAACAGTAACCAAATGAAAATATATATATATATCGAGCAAAATAGATTCGGTTTGAAACACTGAAAAAATTACATTTAACCCCTTATTGTGTCCGTTTTTCCTATATGTTCTAAAATAACAAAATTTTTTGCAATTGCCGAGAAATTAGAAAAACTAATATATTAGGGCTGCCACAGGCGACTATTTTTATATTTTTTTTCGCCCCAGTATTTTTCTAATATAAATTTTGAAGTAGATTTCTCTTGCAAATATTGTCAAAGTATAGGTTAAGTATTTCTTTTTCGAGAAAGTGGTTCTAGCAAGAATTGTAAAATAGTCGCCTGTGGCAGCCCTGCTATATACGCTACAGCAACTATTGTTTTGTACTTTCTGAATGTCTCCTAAATGTGTAAATGCTTCAAACATTTTTTTAGTGGTACATTGCCATAGGATGTCGACTATAACAGATTTTAAAAAATATGATTGGCCAATTATATTTTCTATATAACTAATAGGCAGAAAGGTAAATGGAAAATTCAACGCCACATTTCACCAAAACTTTCTTCGATTGCTGCGAGAATATTGTTTGTGATTTTACATGGGTATAAATAGTGATTAACTGACAACAAAAGAAATACCTTTAGTATAATCCTTCCTGTATCTTTCTTCGGCTATTGTTAAACTGACTTGGTGTTGAGTCAGTATTTTGATATATAATAATGTAATGGCATGGTGCAGTTAAAGATGAAAAGTGACATCTATTGTACAGTGACGCGGATAAGAATCTCAACTGTAACCACACACAAAAAAAGAGCAGAAATTGAGCACTCGAAATTTGTCGAGTCTGATTGTTCATTTATTTGCTAAATGAAGCATTTTGTCGTGCGCAGTAGCGAGCGGCAGCGAGAACTCTGATAACATCACTATGGTTGATTAGTCAACAATAATTTATCAAATCTCTTTGCGCCGCGTTTCCTATGCTAACCACGATTTGAAGAATGAAAAATGATGCACGAATCATACATTATGGAACAGTTCAAATCACTGCTGGAATATTGTTAAGAAATTTCATTTCCAATAAAAAAGTTGTATGAATATAGTTTTTAAAAAGACAACAAGATAAAATTCCATCGTTATCCGTTGCTTTTCATAGGCGGCAATGTTTGCGAATTCTTTCGTTTCGCTCTGTATATAATCTACGCATCACGTAATGCATTAAAAACTGTGTACAGCTAATACAAATTTATTACAGCAATGACCCGCTATTCCAAAATTCCGCTTATTTCGAATAGAGTTTACAAAACTTTTCTCACTAAGGATTGCCTATATAATAAAAACATTTTCTGTAGATGGTGTTATCATGCAATAATTATTAATTGCATCATCATAAAGCAATTTATATAACTTGTTTTATTGTTTGATTAAATATCTTTCTAAATCATTGACCATTTAGCATAGTGCTTTATAAAAAGGTAAAAGACACTAAAAATTATTTTCAAAAAGTTATCTGAAGCGATCTTTATATTATTTCGACCAGAAAAAAAGATTCAACTCCTTCGATTTAGATTAAAAGAAATATAATAGCAAAATAATGGTAAGTAGCGAATCAAATAAAAATAATTAGTGTATTTAATTTTCATATCCATTCGAAGGAATTTCGTTGAAACAGTTATATACCACAAATTTTCACTTGAATAAGTAGTTATCATCTTTTTGAATAGCTTGGCACTTAACATGATTTTAACCACATTTATTGAAATAAAAATAGATGTCGATAGAGATTACCTTATAAAAGAAAAAGACTTTATCATTTGTGATATATTGATAGTCATAGTAATCACCTTGTTTGAATGAAAAGGTAATTACTGTGATACGGTTTATTATTACCTTTCGTGGTAAGAAATTATCTGGAATTAAAGAAATACATTACTAGCTAACTTTTTTCACTAAGGATTAATATTACATTATAAAAGCATTTTCTGTAGATGATGAATTTAATTTTCATATCCATTTGAAGGAATTTCGTTAAAATAGCTTCATTATATAACGCAATTTTTCACTTGAATAAGTAGATATTATCTTTTTGAATAGCTTGGCATTTAACATGACCTATTCAGCCACATTTATTAAAGGAAAAATATATATCGATAAAGATTATAAAAGAAAAAGATTTTATCTTGTATTTCTATCGTGTATCTTATATTTCTAGTCATATTAATCACCGTGTTTTAATGAAAAGGTAATTACACTGATATGGATTATTATTACCTTTCTTGGTAAGTTAGAAATTATCTGGAATTAATGAAATACATTACTAGCTAACTTTTTACACTAAGGATTATCTATACAATAAAAGCATTTTCTGTAGATGGTAAATTATCATGTAATACTTACTAATTTGGTTTTCATAAAATGATTTATATGGCTTGTTTTATAATTTGATTAAATATCTTCCTGAATCACTGACCATTTAGCATAGCGCTTTATAAATAAGGGAAAAAAGGGGAAAAGACGCAGAAAAATATATTCAGAAAGTTATCTGATGCTATATTTATAGTAGTTCTAGCAGAAAAAAGATTAAACTTCTTCGATAATAATAATAAAAAACTTAATAGTAAAATAGTTACAAGTAACGAATCAAATTAAAATAATTGGTGTATTTAATTTTCATATCGATTTGAAGGAATTTCGTTAAAATACAGTCGACTCTCGTTAATTCGAACTCGTCGGGACCACATGAAATGTTCGAATTATCCGAAGTCCGAATTAGAGGAAATATGAAATGAAACCATGTTTAATATAATACTATTGCAAATGAATTAACGTTATGGTGTTTTTTTTTAATTTATTTAGTCTGTTATCGTTAGAATATGACTTAATATTAAATTAGAATGTATAAATACACAAACTAATTAAAAAATCAGAAACAAGCATAATGGAAGAAAAATTTAAAGTGTCACTGATGGACAGACGGGGCACGAAGAAAGTGGATATCCAATGCATTGGATTATATGTATACTTGTTCGGAACAACTTTCACAAAAATCGTAGAAAGATATTCAAATGATCTGAAATCCGTGAGAAAGAAAAGAAAAATGAAAAATTAGAATTCTCGAAAGTTCGAATTAAACGAAGTCAAGAGAAAATGAGTTCGAATTAATGAAAGTTTTTAACGTTATTCTGCCGTTGAAAATTTCGGGACTTCACGTTTAGTTCGAATTAAGCGAAGATTCGAATTATCCGATTTCGAATTAACGAGAGTCGACTGTAACTTTATTACATAAAACACTATTTCTCTTGAATAAGTGGTTATCATCATTTTGAATAGTTTGGCACTTTAATATGATCTATTCAACCACATCTACTAAAAGAAAAATAGAAGTCGATAAAGATTACAGTATGAAAGAAAAAGATTTTATCTTCTGTAATATATTGCTAGTCATATTAATCACCGTGTTTGAATGAAAAGATAATTACCAATGATATGGATTATTATTACCTTTCCTGGTAAGTTAGAAATGATCTGGAATTAATGGAATATATTACTGGCTAACTTTTTTCAGTAAGGATTATCTATATAATACAAGCATTTTCTGTAGGTGGTTAATTTAATTATCATGCAATATTTACTAATTTGGTCTTCATACAGTAATTTATATGGCTTGTTTTATTATTTGATTAAGCATCTTTCTGAATCATTGGGCATGTCCAGTCCCTTTTATAAAGAGAGAAAAAAGAATCAAGTCGGAATTTGCACATCAAATGTAGCAAATAAGGTGAGTTCGTACAATAAAAAATTAAAAAATATTCAAATCTTGGTTTAGACCTTTCCGGCACGGGCAAAAACTGTAATAAAATGAGAAATTATCAACTGGCACCGGAATTCACAAGCGAAATTTTTAGATATTTTGAAATTCTTAATTTAAGCTTTTATTAATTTTAGTAAAATATTACTGGTGCCGATTGCAAGTTTAGTATTAAAATTAGGTATCCCAGACCGGGCACAGTGTGCCGGAAAGGGTTAACATACACAGTTCATAGGATACGAAAGAGTATAGTATTCAAAGTCTTTTGTATGTACTTGTAAATACTATCTGCTTTCTGTTATACATGAAGTAATTTGCAGTATACCTCAGCAATGTATACCAGTTTCATAAAATGTTAAAAAACTGTGTGTCACCCTAAACTATTGTATAATGGAATACTTCTGTGTGGTCCTGTAAATTTATGACAAATAGTCTTTACACCACAGATTGTGTAGAATGTATTTTTTAATATACACTTCATAGATGCATATCAATTATATTACGTTCGAAGGAGTATATCATTAAAATGCACTTGAAACTATTATTTCTCCTTGGCCTTCATGTAACGGAATACTTTTGATTGTACTGTAATTAAATTACGCATTTGATTTTCAAAAAATTTGAAATGAATCGACAAAATTATGCAACAGTTATTTATTTTGATTTTAAAATGATTCGGTTGGGTAGATTTTGCTCTGTTATATGCGTACAGATGTACGGATGGACAGACGGATGAAATGAACGATGACAATAGGTGTTACGTATTTACATAATTACGATCGCACCTAAAAACTAGTCGTTGGAGGCCACCGTAATACTTACCCATCATGGATATGCATAGTACAATATATGAAAACATAACGTATGTAAACAATATATAAAATGCATTACAATTCCAAAACAAAATATAAACGTATATTTAAGTCTTTTTAACACATAATCATGCTCTATTAATGAATTTCTGATGAACCAATTTCGATAAATTATATGAAACGCCAAACTATTCAAGTAGCACTGAATTGCGTAAAAGAAACATCCTTATAACTCGAAAAATAATAATCATATTCACTAACGGTTTCTTGCATCGAATTCTGTATCTCATTTCCAATTAAAATATATCTTTGAATTGAAATTTGAATGAAATACAGGGTCATGAAAAATCAAAGAATGTGGAAAATAGGATTAAAAATATCTCAACAACTAATAACCCGATTGACTTCGTTTTTTATGCAAAATTTGTGTTATTTATTGCCTTTTACTTCCACTCTTTAAAATAAAAGAATTCGAAAATTTTTATATACCTTTCATCAGAACGAATTTTTCGGGAGTCCGAAAAAAATAATTCCGGATAATCGAGGTTATTGATATTAAATAGGCTTCGTCCCATTCTTACATACTAAGCACATACAAAATTTCAAATCTCTATCTCAATTTTTTCGGGAGATAGAGCGGTTACAGACAGACAGACAGACAGACAGACACACAGACGGACGGACGGCAAATTTTTTTTTCTAAAACTATGTTTTTCGGAATCTCCAGTGTCCGAAACGTGTAAATCCGCCAAAAAAAAAATTTCGATTTTCAAAACGATTACAAGACTTACCCTATACTACGTATGATGGGTAAGTAATACACTGAAAATTACATTCAAAGAATTAATTTTATTTTTCTAAAATAGCGCAAACATTTAACCACTCAGCTTGATTGAAAAGGAAACTATATCATTTCAGATTACTATTACCTTTTTGTGGAAAGTTAAATGATGATACACACAATTAATAAAATATGCAATAGCCAAACTTTTACTAAAGATTATACATTTTTAAGAGTTTTCTGAAGGTAGGGAAAATAATTATCGTGCAATACTTTTTAATTCGATTCTATTCGATTTGATATTTATTAGATTTTGTAATTGTAGGGCAGAATTTTTTACTTCATTAACCCCTTCGTGACGGGAATCTTTTACGAAATTTTTAAACTTTTGACACCGATTTTTAAAAGCTGGAATTTGTCCTCATTGAATCAAGACAAAATTTATAGTAAATTTTTACTGGCGTGGGAAAACAAAGATTTCGAGTACCTTAACCCTTTCCGGCACATTATGCCCAGAACGAGATACCTAAATTTAATTCCAAACTTGCAAACGGCACCAATAATATTTTAACAAAAGATTGCTTTTATAGTGAAAGCTTAAATTAAGGGATTCTTAATTTCTAAAAAAGTCGTTTATGAATTCGCGTGACAGTGGATATTTTCACATTTTACTAACAGAATTTGCATCGAAAAGGGTTAACCCCTTCGCGAAAGAAGCATTTTACGAAATTTTTAATATTTTATCACCGGTTTTTAAAAACATAAATTTGTGCATTATCAAATCGAGAAAATGCTTCGATTAAGGCAAATTTTACAGTAAAATTTTACCGATGGGGATAAACAAGATTTCTTAACCCCTTCGCAACGTGAGCTTTTTACGAATTTTTTAATGTTTTGTCACCGGTTTAAAAAAACAGAAATTTGTGGCTTATTGAAAAGAGAAAATGCTCCGATTGAATACGGCAAATTTTCCAGTAAAATTTTACCGGTGAGGAAAAGCACGGATTCTTAAGCCTTTTTTGAGGCCCGTATACGTGTCGCTCGTCCCCAAGGGGTTAAGCCTTTTTGCATCACGTATATGTATTGCTCGTCCCCAAGGGGTTAAGTGGCCCGTATACCGGTCACTCGGCTCTAACGGATTAACCACTTAATCGTCCGCCCGAGACATTCACGGGCTGCAAACTTCACGGTTTTTATTCCGAATTGTTTTATTCTTACCAGTTATTTAAAACAGTGTAATTGGTTTTAATCTGATATCCGGTTGCTTGCCATTAAATAAGATGAATATATATATATACATATATATATATATTTTAAAAAGTGGTGTCAATAATGAATTTGAAATTTTAACCCTTTAACGTTCATTGGTTTCGCCACGAAACCACAAAATTTTAATTCCGATATGCAACACTGACACTGGTATTTTTATTTAAAAATATCCCTCTTATTAAGCATGTGAAAAACCACGTTCTCTTATTTAGAAAAACATTTGTTTGCAATTACCGGTGTCATTCATTTATTTCGACATCTTAGCAATGAAAATGCTTTCATCGTTAACCCTTTAACGATCAGAGCATTTTCATTGCTAAGATGTCGAAATAAATGGTTGACACCGGTAATTAAGAACAAATATATTTCTAAATAAGAAAACGCGATTTTTCACATACAAAATAAAAGGGATATTTTTAGATAAAAATACCGGTGTCAGTGTGCGTATCGGAATTAAAATTTTGTGGTTTCGTGGCGAAACCAATGAACGTTAAAGGGTTAAAGGGTTAAAGGGTTAAGGGGTTATTTTTCTAAATAAAACGACATATAATGTGATGTCACAGATGCAAGTTAACTCTTTATACTCCAGAGGTGATTCTCACTCAGCGCAAGTGTTGTCTAGAGTCCGTCGTACATCGGGAGGCGAAATGCTTTGGACACTATTAATATCTTACAGTTTATTTCGCCATCTTTCATCACAGATTATTCGACCGCTAGATAAGGCGAAGAAAACAATTTAAAATACTAGTATATATTTAGAGCACCCATTTACGAGGAATATCAGTGGTCAGTGAGAATTACCTATCGAGTGAAAAGGGTTAATAAAAATATTGCCATCTTTTTCGCGAACGATAAGTATAGCTTTTTTAATCGAAATATCTACTATTAAATATATATTGCATATTAACTATTTAACTGATCAATATTTAACAAAAAAGAAGATAATGTGTTTTTTGTAATGTATTTTACAGAATTTTTAATCTTTTATCACCGGATTTGGAACAGAAATTTTTGCCTAGTTGGGCCAGAAAAATGCTCGGATTAAATAATGCAAAATTTACAATAAAAATTTATTGGTGAGAATAATAATTTCTGATTGTAATACAGATGCTCGTATGTGGTATCTGCAAATCATGATTGTCAAAAACACGTTGCCCTTATGATATACGGGCAAATCAGGTAAGCATTTAAGACACATTTATTTAAAGAATAAAAGATGATGATTTCATTAAAAATAATTTTTATTTTCAATGTTCACCAATGTAGAGGCATTAACATCATCACATTTATTATTATTTTTTTTTAATGTGCATTTTACCAACGTATAACGAGCATGTGTAAATTTTGATCGATTTTCGTGTATAAAATATTCCCGTTATATGGTAAAATATATGATATTGGACGAATTTTTCCATTTGATTAAGTAGTAATTATCTTTCTGGATCTGCCGAAATTCAACATAGCTTATTAAATCACTTTTAGAGAAAGAAATAAAAATCATGATGAGGATATTTTACTTAAAAAATGATTTTATCTCCTCTAACATAATATTAGATACATTAATGAAATCAGCTACGCTTGAAAGAAAAAGGCAATTGTACAGTTAAGGATTACTATTATTATCTGTCATGGTAAGTTAAACGATCTGCGCTATTTTATTCCCTAACTGTTCAATGGTGATTATATATTTTAAAGAAAGTTTTAGGAATGATGAATATTTACTTATTTGATTTTTATAAAGTAATAATTCGTATTATATTTTATAATTATATGGCACAATTTTTAATTTGATTAATCCTCTGCGGCACAGAGGCCTAAGAGTGTTCATTGCCTAAGTGATAAACTTGATGATTGACACGGGAATTTCAAAATAACTTTATTTCTAATGAAGTAAAAGCTATTTTGCAGGAATTCAATTAATGGAATTTTTTTTAACTAAAATTCCGGTACGAATGTGTCGTTTGGGAGTTAAAATGAAGTGTTTTCATAGATAAACCACTGCACCGCAAGGGGTTAAATAGACAGTATCTTCCTGAATCAGTGGACATTTAACATAAGATGTATTATTCGACGAGTTTTGTTAAAGGAAAAAGAATGATTATAAATATAGGTGCAAAAAACTAGGCGCCAGCGGGCAATCTTTCGCCAGTAAAATTTAAGAGTTTTCTTCGTTTGAAATGTAATAGTATTCCTACAAGAATTTTACACTAAATATTAGACAAAAAATAACAAAATAAATTTAGTGGTGAGAGACTGCCAGCTGGTGCTTAGATTTTTCTACCCCTGATTATAAAGATTACATGACATAACTGTCAACTTTTACACATTTTTCCGACCACAAAAATTTTATAGTAAATATTATTTTATTTAATCGTCGAATTCTTATGATTAAACAAATGGAAAATCTTTGAATAATTTTAGTGGTAGCAAAAATGCATAAGAGTTGGCAGCTATGCATTAAAATCAGAAATTGCTAGCATATCAATCATTTTTGTTGCATAAAAAGATAATTATATTGTCATAGATTACTTTTACTTTTTATGAAATTTTAGAAGAAAATATTTGTAAATAATAAAGCACATTTTACGCACACTAATTTTTACGGCAGATTAGTGTTTTTTAAAACTTTTCTGAAGAAGATGAATTTTGCAATTTTTCTATAATTCGTAATATATTAATATTTTAATGAATTAACTAAAATTAAAAAGCCATCAGAGCCATGGGATTTTTCCTTTCGGGGCTTTATAAAAGTTCGTGCCTATGTTCCACCGCACTTATTGATTTTCCAGAGTTTAGACATAGATCCGAAGAAGCTTTTCCAAAATTTGGAGTTTTTAAAATGAAGTGGAAGAGGAATTGAACGTTAGATTGGATTTGTGCCAAATAGGTGGACATATCGAACATTTGTAAGAAAAATTAAGTTAGTGGACCTTCAGTTTTAATTACGATTCACTGTAAGTCTAAATTAAATTTCTATTTTAACTCTTATCTTTTGCAATAAAAATAATAATTATCATAAAAAATATAAATAATAAAATTTTAATAATAAAGCTTAACAAATACGTTTAAGGTAATGAATATATTTAATTTCTATAATAATTTCAAAAGACATTCGATGAAATGGCTTAAATGCATATTGCACATAATTCTATGTTTGATTAAAGTGGTCATTATCTTTTTTTATTATCATTCATTCCTAAGCAGCTACTTTCATAATACGATAAATTAATGATGAAAATTAGATAACAAAAATGATTTTATCTTCTTTAAGCTTTTGTTAGAGATATTAATCGTTGCGCTTGAGTGAAAAGGTAATTACACAGTTAAGGATTATTATTAACTTTCATCGTGTGTTAGAAGAGATTATGATTTGTAATTAATGAAACACGTATTAGGTAACTTTTTTACAGGAGATTATAGATTGTTAAAGTCTTTTCTGGAGATAATGAATTTAATTATCGAGCAATACTTTTTAATTTTATTTTAACATTCCGCACTCGATTTTACAATTACATAACACATAATTACATTTGATTAAGAAGACAGTATATTTCTGAACATGTGGATTTGTAATATGATATACAGGGTGTCTATTAATCCAAGTTTATATAAATATGTCTATGTATTCCAAGCTTTAATTATCAATAGTATCAATTGAATCAAGAATGGATCAAGGTAACAAGATCAAGGTCATTGGATCAAGGTTACAAAAAGTTATTAAAACAGTCTTAGTTTGCGCATGGACGAATACTGCTTTGTTATTGGTTCGTTTGTAGCACCACATATGCAAAACGGTAAGTTTTTAGAGTAAATCGTCATCGCTAGAATGAAGATTCCAGTTCACCATTCGATTTTATAATTACATGGCACATTTTTCGTTTGATTAAGTAGACAGTTAATCGACAAAAATGATTTTATGTTTTTTAAAATCCTTTTAGGGGCGATGGGATATATTTAATTCCACCTAATTTAAACGAGATTCTCACCAGAAACATTTAACGAAATTTTATATTTTTAAGTTTGGCGGCCAAATGTTTAATTTCTATCTTATTTCATAATAAAATTTGTCGATTTTTCCGATGACAATACTATATTAAAGTGATGTGATATTATTGCTTGCCTCTCAAGTTGTTAAGCTATTTGTAGACAATCATTGTACTAGAGTGAAAAGGTAATAAAACTGTTAAGGATTATTATTAACTTCTATCGTGTATTGCAGGGATGCACAACCTTTTTACCAGAAAATCGGTTGACACCAGAATATTTGAAAAGTGTAGTTTATTTTCTTTAATAGCAAAGTTTCTGTCATTACTATAAGGAAAATTATTCTGCATAAAAATAGTGGTATAATTGTGGCCCGCGGGCCAAAGGTTGTGCACCCCTGGTGTATTGGATGAGATTATCATTATTTGAAATTAATGAAACACGTATTAGCTAACATTTTACAGGGGATTATAGAATTTTAAATCTCTTCTGGAAATAATGAATTTAAATATCGTGCATTACTTACTAATTCTATTTTAACATTCCGCATTCTATTTTATAATTATATGACACATTTATTCATTTGATCAGGTAGACTGTATCTTTCTGAAAAAATCAAATTAATATATATTTAATTATATTTAATTTCTGCATTCAGTTCAAAAGAAATTCAATGAAGTGACTTAAGTACATATTGCACATATTTCTATGTTTGATTAACCCTTTATAGGACAAGTCAGTTCGTTGGATTTAGCTTCACTGACACCATAATCTTTAACCCTTTCCGGCACACTGTGCCCGGTCTGGGATACCTAATTTTAATTCTAAACTTGAAAACGGCACCAGTAATATTTTAGTAAAATTTTACAATTTTTTTAGTAAAATTAAGTGGTAATTATTGCCCGATAAAGGGTTAAGTAGTTATAATCCTTTATTATTATTATTTATTTCTATGTAGCTGTTTTCATTAAGCAAAACGTTAATGATGAAAATTAACTAACAAAAAAAGATTTTATCTTTCTTTAGGCTATTGTTAGACATATTAATCGTTGTTCTTGAGTGAAAAGGTAATTATACAGTTAAGGATTATTATTAACTTTCATCGTGTGTTAGAAAAGATTATCATTTGTAATTAATGAAACACGCATTATCTAAATTTTTTACAGGAGATTATAGATTGTTAAAGTCTTTTCTGGAGATAATGGAATTAAATATCGTGCAATACTTTCTAATTCGATTTTAACATTCCACATTCAATTTTAGAATTACATGGCACATTTTTACATTTGAATAAGTACACAGTATCTTTCTGAACCAGTGGATATTTAATATGATATACAGAGTGTATATAAAGGAACTTACAAGCTATAATTTAAGTAGTATCAATAGTAGACGTTGGTTTAAGGTCCCAAAAAGTAAATAAACATTTTTAATATGCGCATGCGCGAGTACTGCTTTTTATCGACTAGTTTGCAGTGCTTGATTACCAATGGGAAACATTACCACCAGTAAAAATAAACAGAAAATTTACTTTAAATACATAGTTTAGGTAAGGCGACTATTTCTATAAAAAAAAGGAAAAGAAAAAAGAGAAAGTGTGCCCCTTTCGTAATCAGGCCCAGCTCGTTTGCAATGCCACATATGCAAAACAGTTCTTTTGAGTTTAACCCCTTGAGGGGTGCCGTTTGCAGTCTGAAAACGGGAAATTTTAATGCTTAAGAGCACACAATAGTCACGCGGTAAAAGCCGAGTGCTAATGTAAAGTCTATGGGGGCGTTCTTTTCGAATATCTCGCTGAAATTTTAATATTTTTTCATGATTTTTTTGCACAAGATAGCTGAGGGCGATCCACAACCGGCCTAGTTTTTACTTTTTCGATTTTGCTTATATATTTTTTATATTCCGATAGTTTCAATTTCAGAACCGGTTTAAACCGGTTCCGAAAGTTTAAGTAATTGTTTAAAGAAAATTTGAAACGAAAACTGAAAAAGTAAGAACTAGGCCGTTTGTGGATTGCCCTCAGCTATCTTGTGCAAAAAAATCATGTAAAAATATTAAAATTTCAGCGAGATATTCGAAAAGAACGCCCCCATAGACTTTACACTAGCGCTCGGCTTTTACAGCGTGACTAGTGTATGCTATTAAATTGCCATCTGGCACCAATAATTTTTTAATACAATTTTGATCTCATAATATACGTGAAGAAACGGTTTTGATTATTTTCAAATAAATTTGTTCGTAAATTGTGGCGGGAATTAATTATGTGAAAATTTTTGGAGTACAAATGTCTTGCCTCTGAAAGGATTTATCTTAGGGCGGAATATTCTCATAGCCGTTAAAGCTATGGTATTTTTCCCTTCGGCGACCATGTTTACGTTCCACTGCTACCTAATAATTTGCCAGAGTTGAAGACACAGAACTGAAGAGACTTTTCCATGACTCTGGACTTGTTAAAATGAAGTGTGGAAAAAATTGGCTTTATGTTGGATGTCTGCCAAATAGATGCATACATTGCACATTTTTTTTAAAAAAAGGACAGTTTACCCTCTATTAACCCTTTCCAGCACACTGTGCCCGGTCTGGGATACCTAATTTTTATTCCAAAGTTGCAATCGGCACCAATAATATGTTAGTGAAATTTTGCTTTTACAATAAAAGCTTAAATTAAAGGATTCATAATATCTAAAAAAATCGTTTGGGAATTCCGGTGTCAGTTGACAATTTCGAATTTTACTAATAGATTTTGCACGTGCAGGAAAGGGTTAAACGTATGATTTGTTGTAAATAATCTAAATTAACTCTTTGCATTCAATGGGTGATTCTCATTGACCACTATTGTCACGAGTAAATGGGTGTTCCAAATGCTCTGGACACCAGTATTTTAAACTAATGTTCTTCGTTTTATCTAATAGTCGAAGAGATGGAAAAATAAACTGTAAGATATTAGTGGTGGCTAAATTTACGAGGAACACTGGACAAGTTGCAAATGAGTGTCACCTCTCAAGTGCAAAGGTTTAAACTTATATAATTGAAACTGGGGCTTTCTTTCAAGGTTTCCCTGTATTATTCAGCTAGTTATGTTAAAAAAATAATTATCAAAATTATTTTTAAAAGATATATTTTCCCAGATATAGTTGAACTCTCTTTGTCTCTGTGCTGGAATAGACACATAACAATACTGTTACGAATTATTTTGATCTTTTATGAAATGATAGAAGGTGATATTTTCAATCAATAAATCACATTAAAGACTAATTTCTTTACAGGTTATTAATATATAAAAAAAAAATTCTGAAGGCCGTAAATTTAATAACCTATCAAGACTTGCTATTTAATTTATATCCCAGAAAATAACTGAATAGTACTTTCCAGCTCTTATCTTTTGAAATGATAGCAGAGCTACCATATCTCCGGCTTTTTGGATACGAGAATTTTAATTCAGAAAATGTTTTTTTTTTATTTAAATGAAACAATTGTGCAATTTAAAAGAATTACGTTTTCTCTAAAATATTAGTGGTGAAAAAAAAGCCGGAGACTTGGTTACTCTGAGAAACCAATAATAACACTAATAATAAAATAGATAAAAAAGAAATAATGACGAGTACTATTTAATTTATATATTCATTTCGCCGAAATGGTTTAATTATATTGCACGCAATTTCTTATTTGATTAAGCATTCACTATCTTTCGAATCGTTGGATGATTAACATAATTTTTATGCACTTTTATTAAAAGATAAAATGATGTTGGCGAAAATTAGATAGCAAAAAAAAAGATTTAATCTTTTCTAAGATTTACTAGGCATTATTAATCACCGCACTCAAGTCTAAGACTAATTATATACTTATTGATTATTATTACATTTCAGGGTATAGCTTAGAAGATACTATAAGCCATGATTAATAAAACATGTGCTTGATTACTCTTTATAGCGGATTACAGATAAGAATTTTATAGAGATAATGAATTTAATCGTCGTGCAATATTTACCGATTTGATTTTTGTAAAACAAAAAGGAAACGTATTTCTTAACCCTTTCCGGCACGGGCAAATTCTGTTGGTAAAATGGGAAATTATCGATTGATATCAGAATTTAAAAACAATTTTTTGAGAAATTAAGAATTCCTTAACTAAACTTTCATTGTCAAACCAAAATTTTATTAAAATATTATTGGTGCCGTTTGCAAGTTTCGAATTAAAATTAGGTATCCTGAACTGGGCACAGTGTGCCGGAGAGGGTAAAACTCTTATCTTTAAAAAACAAAAGAAAAAGAAAAGAAAAATAAGATTAATGAAAAATTATAAGTTAATGTATAAATGTTATGTATGTTTCTGTTTAATTCAGAAACTTCCATCAGCATACATAATGCGAAGTTCCACGAAAAACGAAATATAGTAATTACATGAAATTCGTACGCACTTAATTTGTTTTATAAACATTTATTATCATACTTATTAATAAATAACACTATTTAAATATGTAATAAATCCGTACACCTAGACATAATATTGCTAAAAGATTTTAAATTTAAAAATAGTGTAAAAAGATTTGGCTACGTGTTTGATTGCCAAAGCCTCTATCATGGCAAAAATTGTGATAATATTTTTGTTTTTGTCTTGATAAAACCGAAATATGTCGAGAAATCGTAGATATATATATATACATCTATATTACCGTTTTATAAGTATAATACATTTTGGAATATTCACGAAAAGTACTATCCTGTAATTAAATCATCAGGAGAATTTTTCAAATATATTTATTTATAGCAGGGATACAAAAATCTATTAGTATTCAAAAATATTATTAACAGCAAGAATGTTAACAGTATTCTTAGGAAAATTTTTGACGGAAAAGAACATTTAGATGGAATTTTAGATGGAAAATAACACGTGATTTTATTGGGTGTGTAGTGCAGGGACTGCACAAACGCCTAGATTTTTGCACCCTTGTTTATATGTTCTATTGTATATCACAACACGCTATATATTACAAGTAGTTTTAATTTTGTACATAAAGATATTTGTTTAACCCTTAAATGCATATTGTATCATTTTCGATACCATAAGTGTTCCCGATTTATTGGGGGTTTTATTCACATATTCCGTATTCTCACCAGAAATTTAAAAGAGCAAATTTCACTTTACTTAATGACAGACCCTTCGTAATTAAATAAAGAAAAATTTGCTATTTAGACTTTTCTGGTATGAATTATGATTCTTTGAATTGCGCATTTTTTGGAACGCGTTCTATCCTATGCATTTAAGGATAACAGAAAAGCACAATTCTTTTCTGTAATGAAAGCTATTTTCTTTACATTTAATGAAACAGGAGTTCGAAAGTATCCTTTTTTCTTTTTTCTACAGAATTAGAAAACTTTTCGACTGCCAGTTTACGATGGATTTATATGTATTAAGAGTAAGAGATCCCAAAATAAATGTTTATACTAAATGTTTGTCCGTCAGTCTCTATGCCCATATGTCAGCTTTATATCGTCGAAAAATGTTTGAAATTAGGCATAGATTGAACCAAATTTCATGCTATGCTTTTGACTATGTCCAGCAGGTCTCTGTCGGATTGAGAAATATTCCTCAAGGTGGGGACTCTTAAGTAGTTTTTGAACCATTTGTATTATTGCAACTTCGAAAAGTGCATGAATGTATGCATACTATTGAATTTTTTTTTTCGAGATTTTGTGACTATGGCCTGTAAGTCTCATGTGATTTGTAATAATCCTCTAGTAGGAGGCGCGGTTAAAGCGATTTTTTTTCATTTTTTCATAGTTTTTTTTTATACATCAGTTGTTTATGTAAGGATGAGCAATTTACATCTATCTAAACCGGAGATTTTCATGCAGCCAAATGTATAACAATATGATGAAAAACATTGATTTTATTGAATTTTACGATTGAGATTCATTCGTTTTGACTCCAACTAAAATTAAGCAGAAATCAAAGTTTGTGTAACATTGAATCAATAACACGGAAGTATTAACTTTTTCCAACGCGGAGTAAATTTGTTTGAAATAACTAACTTACGCCAGAATTAGTAAACGAATTTATTACGAAATTAGAACTGGCTTAACTGTTCTCAACTGTGAAGTCACTCTGAGAGGCTTCCAAGTTGACATCAAGTTTATGCCCAGTCTATTGACGAATGGCTTTCTAGTTTCAAGTATGCTATACACTGTATGGCCATTGATTATTGGACACTTGCGATTTTAGACATTTTGTTAAATATCTGGGAAAATACATGAGGAAGCATCTCGAAACTCTTAGTGTATAAATATAATAGTATAAGTCATACATCTCCGTGAAGATTTTTTCCCGAAACTCCATAGGGGACCGTCAACAAATTAAAAAAGAATGAATATCTTTTGAATAACCCTGTCAAAACTAATGTAGCAAAAGCTCTCAAACTCTAGATTATGATTGAATACCTTATTGTAATACGCCTTATTCATTTTTATGCAAATAGCATGCATACTCGCAGAGTAATTAAGGTTTTTATAAAAATGGTCCCAAATTTTTCCAAGTTTTTTCCTTATAATTTTCAGAGTTCTTAATATAAAATTCTTTTCAGAAAATATGACAAACAACATTGCACATAGTGCCCTGTAATCAGAATTAAAAAATAATGGAAATTGTATACAAAATGAGTTGGTTTACTAAATAACTTTTTACTGCGCATGCGTCAACGATATCAAAATTTCATTTGCATATTATGTTAGCTAAATGTATAGAGCAACTTTTGTGAAAGTCACAAAATCATAACTTGAAAATTCTGAAAATAATCGTCAATTGAGTAAGTTGAAAATCCGTTATTCTCAAAATGAAGCAAAAACAAGAGGTGTTGTATCCATATATTCATTGATTAGTATCAATATAGAATACACAATACGGGATGTACTACTACATTTGGATAAAATCCCTCATTTTTTTGCTTCATGTTGGAAACAACGGATTTTGTCCTTTTTCTATAGACGATTACATTCAGAATTTTCAAGCTATGATTTTGAGACTTTTACAAAAGTTGCTCTATACATTTAGCTAACATAATATGCAAATGAAATTTTGATATCTTTGACGCATGCGCAGTAAAAAATTATTTAGTAAACCTACTCATTTTTCATACAATTTTTATTATTTTTTAATTCTGATTACAGGGTACTATGTGCAATGTTGTTTGTCATATTTTCTGAAAAAAAATATTATTTTATATTAAGAACTCTGAAAATTATAAGGGAAAAACTTGGAAAAATTTGGGACCATTTTTATAAAAACCTTAAATACTTTGCGAGTATGCATGCTATTTGCATAAAAATGAACGCAGTGTATTATAATAAGGCATTCAATCATAATCTAGAGTTTGAGCGCTTTTGTTACATTAGTTTTGACAGGGTTATTCAAAAGATATTTATTCTTTTTTAATTTGTTGGCGGTCCCCTATGGAGTTTCATTAAAAAATCTTCACGGAGATGTATGACGTATACTATTATATTTATACACTAAGAGTTTCGAGATGATTCCTCATGTATTTTTCTAGATATTTAGTGAAATGTCTAAAATCGCAAGTGTCCAATAATCAATGGCCACATAGTGTATAAAGAAAATTTGAATTAAATATTCTAATGCTAGTAAAATCATAGTTTTTTGGCCCGGAAAATTCTATAATAAATTTCACCAATTAAAATCTCCGTAAGCTGCCGATTAATTAAGGCAAAAATTTCTGTAAAATTTTTCCGGGCCAAAAACTCAGAAGATGTTGGCAGCTATGATAAAATTATAATTAGGTGTCCTTTTTTAAGGACACTGCGTCGGAAATGGTTAATATGTGTAACAACTTTTCGAAATATTCACATGCTTTAGGGGAAAAAAAAGCTTTCTGCTCGGCACATCCGACTAGTTCAGTTTTATAACTTTATTTGAAATAATCATAAATGTACAGATTAATGTAAAGTCGTGGGCAAAAAAGGAACACTTACACTATTATTGTCGCAAATCATTGTATAAAAAACAGACTGCTTTTTTCTATAAGATTTTTTAAATATTACTGCATTTAATTTTTTCTTAGGGAGTCGTCTAAGTATACAAATTGTACTAAACTTGAAAAATTTCAATAGTAAAAGCTAATCTGACATAATATTTGGAATTTCAGTAAATTTTGCCAAAGGATACCAAACTGGAAGGCGTTCGGATAAATAGTTATTTATTACATGAATTTAAAGTATAAAACTCTTAGTATTAAATTCCTTTTTAACATTACAAAATAGAATGACCTCAAAATTTGTGCAACACACAGGCATAAATTTTCCAAAAATAATCAAAACATATTTAAACCTCCCTAAAAAGTGTAAATCTATCAAAAAATGTTCAAGTAATTAATATGAATCCGATAATTTCTGCCTATATTCACGAAAAGAAGTAAATATGTAAACCATGTAATTTTAAGACGATCTTAACGTTATCTTTATATTAAAATGCGTGAATTAGTTAAAATACTACAAATTCAGTTTAATTTTACAAAGAATCCTGGGGGTAAAAATTGCGAGCATGTCTTTCTTTTTTTAGCAACACACATGCTTTTTCTTAACTACGATATCTATTTTTGATGCTACACTGTCACTAAATTTTATCAAGTAATCATTTCATTGCATTTAAATCAAAACCAGGCGGCAGTCTTTTTACATTAACCTAGTTGTATTTGGATGTTCTTTTTTTTTATAAGTTTATTAAATTATTATACGAGACGGAGTACAGACATTCGTGAAATTCTTTCAATGCCTAAGTTTTACCAAGACATGTGTGAATGACATAAGGTTTGATTATCTTCATTTTTAACCCCTTCAGAGGGGATGGTTCGTTTTTAGACCACCTAATTTTTATACATAAATGAGTCACTGGCACCAGAATATTGAAATGCAAATTTTAATTTTATTAACCCTTTACGACGAGAGATCCTTTACGAAATTTTTAATGTCTTGTTACCGGTTTTTTTAAATAGAAATTTGTACCTTACTAAATCAACAATTTACTCCTATTAGATAAGGCAAATTTTACAGTAAAATTTTACTGGTGGGGATAAACACGGATTTTTAAGCCTTTTTATGGTACGTATAAGTGTGGCTCGACCTCAAGGGGTTAAGTACGTTAACTAAATCTTTTGATTATTTTGAAACGAATCTATTTATAGATTCTGATGTTCACTACTTTCTGCATTTTATGAATAGAAAGCCCCTGAAAGGGTTAATCAATCACTTTCAGAAATTTTGAGATGCTTAGATAGATACTAATTAAAATAAGAAAACTCATTTTCGATACAAAATTTCTGGTGGAAATTGAATTAAAGAAAAATACATATATATATAGAGAGAGAGAAAGAGAGAGAGAGACTGGAAGATGGTAGTACATATAATCACCTCATCGAATTCACGGCTGAAATTCAAGAATTAGCAAAAACTATTTGCGTATTAAAACTCAATCGGTGGGCCAAGTCCTATCTTGGTGGAACACACCCGTAAATCTGATTTTAGCGGTTTATTGGTAGGTTTATCATTGTGTTTTCTGTACTCAAATGGACATAGAGGACTTTAAGTAAGAAAATACAATAAGCCTACGAAACTGTTGATAAAATCAGGTTTCCAAGTGTTTTTCACTAAGGTGCGTCTTGACAGACATACTGCGTTTTAATATGCGAATCAAGTTTTAACTAATTCTAGAATTTCAACTGTGAGTTCGATGAGGTGATTGTTTGCGCTGTCGCTTCCTGGTCTAAAGGGTAATAAATATTTTTTAATGATAATAAATGTTTTTGAATGAATATTTTACTATTCGAATGATTTATTTAATTAATAAAATTTATTCTGCCATGACTAATTAATAATAGTAATTATTTTAATTACGTGTGTGCATATTAAGATTTTTATTATTCTCGCGTGTATTACAAGTGTTGATGAATAAAAATACATTTATTATTTATTTGCTTCCCATTGATATGGTATATTATAGAATCAAAATCGACGATGTTAATTTTCGAAGGATAGATATACAAATAAAAAAAATTCCGCAACTTATCGGTACTTTTCAAAGTACAGTTTGTCGGATAAATGTGGATTATATTGTCTATAATTTCTTTGCGACGGGAACGTAATACGAAAATTTTTAATGTTTTGTCATCGAGGAATTTGAATCAAAAGAGGAATTTGCAGTGTTGCCAGATTCTCGAAAGCCAATTTCCCCAAAGTTTCGGAAAATTTCCCCAAATCAGGGCTTTTTTCAGAAAAAGTCCCCAATGCAATTTCTACTCAAAAAGACAAGTTCTCAATTTTTAATTTTACGTTGCAAAAATTTTTTAACAAATTTAAACTCAATTTTTTCCCCAAATCAAGCATTTTTTGAAAAAAATTCCCCATTTATGAAAAAAAGAATAAACGTTTAATCTCAATAGAATTTTTCATGCATATTCAGAGTTAAAAAAAACAATAAAAAAAAAGTTATACTTTTTTTTCTATAAATCTATACTATTTAATGCATATGTATTTCTGTTCGCGATAACAGGAAAATCTGTATCACTTGTATGAAAATTCAGATGGGGGATAGCCCAATTCAAATCATGACGAATCTCTAGTACATGTAAGCGGTGAGCACGACCACGAGAATGATTTATATCTATTATTTCTGTATTTTATTTTCGTTTTCAAACCAAAATCGAATTCGAGATAGATCCGGTATTGGCAAGTGTCTGAAAGTAAAAATTGAAATTGCAATAACTATTCCCCAAGTTTTTCCCCAAATATGTTCATAGTCCCCAGACATGTCCCCAAGATTTACTTGTCCCCCAAAAATTTCCCTGGAGGTTCAAAATTCCCCAAAATGGGGACAAAATCCCCAATCTAGCAACACTAGGAATTTGAACCTAAATAAATCGAGAAATTGCTCCGGTTAAATAATTTTACAGTAAAATTTTACTGGTGGTGATAAAGAAAGATTTTGAGCCCCTTTTGCTACATGTGTACGAGTCGCTCGTTAACAAGGAGTTAACTTACGATCTTTAACCATCACATTTCCACATAGAACCGCTCAAAGCAATTCTAATTTTTAAGTATATTTTAGTTATTTAGACTCTAGATAACATATGTGTAATTTTAGTGATTTATAAGTTAGTGTTTAAAAAAAACACACACATTAGTGCTCATTTAGGCACTGGGTACATTCAAATCTTTTATTAAAGCTATTTTCTTTAAAAAATGAAACTTTCAGAACCAGAATTTTTTTCAATATATCTTCTTGAAATATGTCTATATCATCTCAAAACTTTCTAAAAATATAATTTCATGTATCTATCTTTTAACTCAATGTTATCAATTATTCCTTCTAGAAAAGCAGAACTTAAGCTAAATCGCAATTTAATCGTATCATGCAATGCATATAAAACCTCGCCGAAAATAACATTTATCACTTTTGTAGTCGAGCAATCGGATGCAAAAGAAAGGGAATTATCCATTTCCTCTAATCTATCAGTGCCTTTTAAGTATCGATTTATGTTTTTATTTGACCTTTCATCCTTTATATCTAGTTTTGGAGTGTCAAAGCCGTGTGAGGAGATGAGAGAATTTTTATTTTGTGATATGTACCAGAATTTCAGCGTAGGTACAGTTGCCTTATTTAACCCATTAGTGCCTAGCGTCCCTTTTTAGGGACGTTTATAAAAAAAAGCAATAAAGCACTTTTCACACCAGTAAATAGAAAGATAAATAAGCGCTATTTTTCACGAGACAAATTCCTCAATAAATTAAGATAAAAGTTATTCGTATTTTAAAAGTGGTGGGAAACTCAAAATTTTATTTTTAGGGAAGAAAATGATTTGGGCATTAATGGGTTAATACATTATTAAACACACGATTTAATATTATTCGATAACGATGGAAAATGTATGACTTAAAAGATTCCTCAATATGGTACATTGCTTCAAGGTATGTTTTGCAAAATAACAACAGATTATAGCATTTTTATTTATAACTTTTAACCCTCATTCCGATGTAAAAACTATCAGAATAATTGCAAATTTTTAATTGCTTCTTTTTTTCATCTGTACACAACAGAGACATGTAGTTTGCAGGCTTTATTTTTTTGTTTTTATACTCTTATAAAGATGCACATTATAGTGTAAATTGAGTATTGGTAATTCCTAGATAACTTTCAAGTGCGATTCTTGAAAAAACAGTATTCATTTTTCAGAAGGCAAGGTAAACCAAAAATTAACACGAATTTAAACTGGAGGCCAACATGATCTAAATTAGGTCGTATTTTATTAAAAACAGACAACAGAAATTTCAAGCAGTTTTTTTTAAATTCATGTACAATGTTATGTAATGTTCATAAAATTAATAATTTTGGCAAAGCGCATTACAGCGTGCCGACCGCATTCATTCATAAATAAATATGACAACTGTTGCTCATATGGTAATCATACGACAAGTTCTTAAGCAACGTAGCGGGAGTCAAACATAAATAAAAAAGTTTTATAAGATCTAAAGAAATCATAATTCTTAATTATTATTAATTATAACAAACAGTTTTGAAGAACGCCCTGATTAGTTCCTCAAGAAACTAATAGATGGACTTGAAATTACCTTTCGCAATTTTGTCAAGAATTTCAGAAAAAAAGCAGCGTTGGGATTTCGAGGGTTAAGATAAAATTTGTTCTTTTTCATACTAAACTATATTTTAATGCCATTTCTAAAGTGAACGATTAAGGATTTTGAAAAATAAACTAGTTTTTTTTTTAAAGAATCAATCATCTTAAATCCCAATCGCTTTAGTATAAAAAGACTTTCCCAAAAACATAGCTTTCCCAAACCAGATGGTTTGAGAAAGCTATGTTTTTCATGCTTAGTTCAAATCATGTTTTTTATGTTTAGTTCAATAATCCCACTTGATAAATGTCAACACCTAAAAACTCCAAGGAGGTATAATTATGCATATTCATCTTTTATCTCAAAACATTTTCAAATTCTTTTTTTTTTTTTTTTTTTTTTCAGAAAATTATTGTGGTGTTTCCAGTACATAAAAAAAGAGTCACTTTTCAAAATTTTCTGGTGTGAAGTAGTATTTAACACTAGAAAGCCCGGAGATTTTTTGTCAAGTTTTATAAAAAAATATTCCTTTATTTAAAACAGTTTTACTCTTTTATTCAGCGTTTTTCTTTTTTGTATCTTTTAAACTTATTTATGAATAAAAGGGTATAGCCGGGTTTCTTAGTAAAATATGCCCTTGAATCAACCACATCGAGTCCTACATGGATCGATAGCCCATAAAAAGAAATTCATTCCTCCCCAGTTTTAAGTTTGCATCCCAAGACCATGGGGGGTAAAGGCTCTAAATGCCTGTTTTGGAAAAGAGCGCATCGTGACGAAACAACTTATCAGATTTCAACGAAAAAAATAAGGGATGTAAAATACTACCATACGAATGTTTGACAATTTTTTCAGATTTTTTTAATCAAAACAACAAGTTTTCTAACATTTTTCCTGTTTTTAAATGTACATTTTAACTAAAAATAAACTGAAATTTCTGAGTGACCACCTTAATTTTTTGCAAGAAATACTATGAGACATGATGCATATTCACTATCAATTTCAACTTTCTATGTATGGTGCATCATATTCCAAAAAGGGCAAAATCATATTCCGGCGGCAATGTGGGGCGTGTCTCGGACAAATTTCACCCCTTCTTTTCAAATCTCACATTATAATTCACACGGTATTTTTAAATGGTCTTGAAATACAAACTTAAAATTGGGGAGAAATGATTTTCTTCTTATGGGCTATCGATCCATGTAGGACTCGATGTGGTTGACTCAAGGGCATATTTTACTATGAAACCCGGCTATACCCTTTCTGTTTCATTCGAAATATATTCATATAGACGATTAGCCATATTATACACCACCTGATTTTATTTCTGATTTGCTGCAGAAACTTTTAATTAACCCTTTTTCTATCGAATTATGAATTCGTGAAAATTTTGTATTCTAGAGCATTTTAAGTAAATTATTTAAACTAAATTAAGAGATTTACATAATCATTTAATACGTTTTTTGAAGGATTTTAGAAGGATTTAGAAGGATTTAGAAAGATTAATTAAATTTGAATTTACAGGAATTTTGCCCAATTTTTATAACCCCAATCAAATCTTTTATTTTATTTTCTTTCTTAGTATTTTGTAGCATTATAAAATGTACAAATATGATTTCTTACAATATAAATACAGAAATATTTCCGAAATGAAAAATCCCCATCCCCCTTCCTCAGCGTCAAGAAAGCTGAAAAGATACAAAGGCAAAATAAATCATCCTTTTAAAAATATTTTTGTTGTATGTAACCAATAATGCTTTTCGAACAAAATAAAGTAATGTATCTGTAACTTATTCTAAACAATATTACAATTAATGGACGTATTAAAAGAATTTTATGATAAGTAATTTTATTGGTACTTATAAGTACCGTCGATATATAAAGGATTAAGTTTCCCTTTTAAAAATTTTCTTTATATAAGTTTGGCAGAAGAAATCTGTAAAATTGCTTTTCCATATTTTAACCCTTTAACCCTTTCCGGCGCACTACTCTTTAAAGTTGATATTTAAAGAAAAAAAAATTAGGCAATCTATTTAGGCCTAGGGGAGTACACAGGTATTGTTTTGTAAAACTAGCACTAACCATTTTAATTATACAGCTGTTGCCGAAGTGGTAACCTCCCATAAGTAAAGCACTGATAAGCGCAGTGAGAAGAGCATTGCTGTGAAGCGCGTATTACAGTAAAACATTTTACCTATTATTTAAAAACAGTAGAGTTTGATCTCTGTGGTGCTGTCATCTAGAAGTCATAAGAAAGATTTAAAGTAGCCATTAGAGTAGTTTTTAAAATATTCACGGAGTTTTTGTGTCTCTAAAAAGGGGGAACTTTGGGTGTTGCCGACCCGGTAACACTACGCGTTAAGGGGTTAACGGACAAAGCAATTTCATTGTTAAGATGTTGAAATAAATTAGTGACGCAGGTAATTGTGAACAAATATATATGTAAATATACGGCCATCCATAAATGATGTCGCGCATTTTTTCCATATTTTTGACTCCCCTCCTTTCCTTTGTCACAAAGTGTCACACTTCACTTTACCCCCCCCCCCTCCTGTCACGCTATATTACGTAAACATGTATTCGCATTTCAGAAACTAAGCACTACGTTTTAGATCATATTTCAAATTTTATTTTTAAACTTTAACTGTGTGTTTTGTGAGCTGAACAATAAAAAGGATTCGTATTTTATATGAAATAAGGTTTACAACCAAATAAAAACAATAATAATAATATAAAATATTAACCCTTAAATGCATATTGTATCATTTTCGATATCATAAGTGTTCCCGATTTATCGGGGGTTTTATTCACATATTCCGTATTCTCACCAGAAATTTAAAAGAGCAATTTTCACTTCACTTAATGACAGACTATTCGTAATTAAATAAAGAAAAATTTACTCTTTAGATTTTTCTGGTATGACTTCTGATTCTTTGAATTGTGTATTTTTTGGAACGCGTTCTATCCTATGCATTTAAGGGTTAATAAAATATTAATATGAAAGAGCAGATGAAAACAGTTGTATTTTGGAATCTGAAATAGAATTACACATGTTTGACTTTAAACCTTATGAACACAAAATATTTTAATTTTAAAATAACTTCATACTTCATAATTTAATTCTATTGAAATTTAATGCTTTTCTTTTAACCAAAATGTGTGATGTCACATTTCTTCTTGCCCTCTCCCACCCCCTTGTCACAAATTGTCACAATTTTATGAACAACAATAACCCTTTCAACAGTAACATCATTTATGGACGGCCCCTAAAAGAAACGGGGATTTTTCACAATCCCCCACAACAAAAAGAATTTTTCACATATATAATAAAACGGATTTTTAAAATAAAATTCCGGTGTCTTTGCTGCATATTGGAATTAAAATTTTGTGGTTTCGTAGAGAAACCAAGGAACTTTAAGTTGTTAAAATATTTTTTTCGAAATTCCCAGTGTGAATGATGCATTATAGGAAAACTATTTTTTTACGCCTGAAAGTGTTGAACAAGCAAATGCGTTAACAGTACCCTATTTTAACGAAAGTTTTATTGAGGACAATCGCCTTTAAAGTGTTAACCCATTAACGCCCGAATTATTTTCTTCGCTAAAATTTAAATTTTGTGTTTCCCACCACTTTTAAAAGCAAATTAACTTTTATCTAAATTTATCGAGGATTCTGTCTCTTGAAATAAGGTACATATTTATATTCCCCTTTACTGGTGGGAAACCCGCTTTCTTGCTTTTTTTGTAACCGTCCTCAAACGAGGACGCTGGGCGTTAATGGGTTAATAAGAAATTTAAAATACGATTTCTCTTTTGAAATTTCCCCAATCTTTCATCTTTGTAAAATAAAAAGCTTCTAAACCGAATTATTTTCAGTAATCCCTTTTGATATATGTCTATATCTTCAAGGTGTAATTTCATACTTTCATCTTTTACCCCATTGTCTTTTTCAAAATATTCCTTCGAGAAAAGTAGGCTTTACGTTAAATTACACCTCAAGCACGCCATGTATCATATGAGATTCTTGTTGAAAACAACATTTATCACATTTAAAGTACATCAATCGCATGCAAAAAAAAAAAAAAAAAAAAAAAAAATAAGATATCAATTTTATATAATTTATCTAAGCCTTTTATGTAAGGTTTATGTTTCTCCATGATATTAAATGATAAATGTCAGTTAGGGATTTCAAATAACGACACTAAAGAAACATGTTAAGTGCATCATTTATGGCCTTTAACACTAGAACGGAGGTGAGACGTCATTTTCACGGTTATCATATGAATATGTTTCGGATTGAAGTTTGATTATGAAATAAGTTTAAAAAGAACAAAAGAAAAAAAAAAGAAAAAAAACGTTAAATAAAAAAAGTTAAACCTTTTTAACCATTTAATTGATCATTATTTTTGAAAAAAAAAAAAAAACCTTTCAAATAATGCCTATTTTTCATGTCTTTTACAGAATTTCTAATCTTTTACCACCGTTTTTTAAAAACAGAAATTTGTGCCTTATTAAATCGAGAAATTGCTCAAGGAAAATTTTATAGTAAAATTTTATCGGTGGGGATAAACACGGATTTTAAAACCTTTACACGGCACGTATGCGTGTCGCTCCTTCAAAAGGGGTCAACACTTGAGAAACGATTGGGCATACAGCCTAATTTGATTTCGGATTTTCACCGGAAATTGTAGTTAAATTTCCCATTTATAAATTTGGGAGGAGAAAATTTAACATTATTTTTCCTTTTATAAAATTCTTTTTCTAAATTTTTAGGGGGAATTCAGTATTCTAGAAACACAATCGTTTGTCCCTGAAAGGATTAACCCTTTCCGGCACACTGTGTCCTGTCCGAGATACCTAATTTTAATTCCAAACTTGCAAACGGCACCAGTAATATTTTAGTAAAATTTTACTTTTACAATAAATTAAGGAATTCAAAATATCTAAAAAATTCGCTTGTGAAATCCGGTGTCAGTTGATAATTTCTCATTTTATAACAGATTTTATTTTATTTCATTTTATAACAGATGCTATTAAACATGCGACTGCTAACTGCGTTAACAGTCTATTACTTTCAAAGAAAGTTTTATTGAGGACTAACGCACTTAAAGTTTTAACAAGGAATTTAAAATTGTTTTCTTTTTAAAATATTTCCCAATATTTCATCGTTGAAAGATGAAAGTTCTAAACCGAAATAATTTTCAATTATCCCTTTTGGTATATGTCTACACCTTCAATATTTTATATGTTGTAAATTTATGTATTCATTTTTTACTTCAATGGCTTCTTCAAGCTATTCCTTTGAAAAAAGTAGGTTTTACGTTAAATTACACGTTAAAGCACATCATGCATCATACCAGATCCTTGTAGAAAACACATTTATCACCATTTATAACCTATCAATCGCATGCAAAGAAGAACTATCTATTTCATCTAATTTATCAAAGTCTTATAGGTATAGACTTATGTTTCTCCATGATATTTAATGCTTTACTTCAGGTATGGGTATCAAATTACGGCATTCAAGAAGCATGTTAAGTGTATTATTTGTGGTCCTCAACCCTTTCCGGCGAGGGTAAAATCTGTTTGTAAAATGAGAAATTATCGACTGACACCGGAATTCACAAATGAATTTTTTAGATATTTTGAATATATTTTTTTTTTAAATATATTTTTGTTATAAAAGCAAATTTTTTCTAAAATATTGCTGGTGCCGTTTACAAGTTTGTAATTAAAATTAGGTATCCCAGGCTGGGCACAATGCGCCGGAAAGGATTAACTGTAAAAATACCTTGAACCGTCATTTTGACGGATACCATATCAATATGTTTCTTTTGAAACCAGAAATCTGATTCGAAAATAATTTTAAAAGATACAAAGAAAAAAAAACGTTAAATAACTATAAATAATAATAATAAATAACTATAATAAACGTTTCATACTATTTGATCGCAGAAATGCTTAAACTAAACGTTACAAATATTTTAACACAAAAAAAATGGTGTTTATCCCATATTTTCAGTTTATTGTACGTAAAAAGAGAGAGAGAGAGAGAGAGAGAGAGAGGAAAAGAATCTTAAGTATTTAAAGTACTAACAGGAAATTTGAAACCTTATTTCTTTTAACCCTTTTCGGTTAAAGGAACCATTAAAATTTTGCTTTTACAATAAAGGCTTAAATTAAGGAATTCCAAATATCTAAAAAAATCGTCAGTGAATTCCGGTGTCAGTTGATTATTTCTCATTTTACTACATATTTTGCCCGTACCGGAACGAGATAAAAATACTTCCCATTATTTCATCTTTGAAAGATGGAGGCTCTAAACCGGCATTATTTTCAATAATCCCTTTTGATACATGTCTAAATTTTCAGAATTTTTGAAGATGTAATTTCATACTTTCATATTTTACCTCATTGCCTTTTTCAAAATATTCCTTCGGGAAAAGTAGGCTTTATGTTAAGTTACACCTTAATCACATCACGCATCATATCGGATCCGTGCTGAAAACAACATTTATCAAATTCGTAGCCCATTAATTGTATGCAATAAAAGCAGAAACTATCAATTTTATCTAATTTATTAAAGTCTTTTAGATACAGATTTATGTTTCTCCATGGTATTAAATATTTTACGCCAGTTAGGGAAATCAAATAACGGCACTCAAGAAGCATGTTAAGCCCTTTCACTTATGAACTTCAAGACTAGTACAATTCTATGGACTATATGCTCACTTTAAGAGACCTTTCCTCGGAAATTAGCCGATCAATTTTGCTGAAATTTGAAAGCCATATCCACTGGATTATGCTAAATATTTACGGCATACGGTTATTTTTTCTGATTATTTTTTTAATTTTAGAGCGGCCAAAGTATGGTTCACAGAATAACTGCGGACTATAGCATTTTCACTTAGAATCTTATGCCTCATTCCGAAATAAAAACTACCAAAGTGTTTGTAATTTTTCAGTTGCTCTTTTTATTTTGTCTATAGAAAATATAGATACGCAATTTGCATGCTTTATTTGTTTGCTTACATACTGTTATAATGTCACAGATTATAGCACGCATTGGATACTGGTAATTCCTAGACCTTGCGAGTGCAATTCTAAAAAATATATATATATTTATTTTTTAGAAGGTATGGTACACCAAAAATTAACACGTTAACTTTATACATTTGTTCGTATTTAAATGGATATAATATAATTTAAATTAAATCGCATTTTATTCAAGACCAACAAGAGAAATTTCAACCAGATTTTTTTAATCCACAGACAGTATTATGTAAAAAACTTAAAACAATGCTATTTAAAACTTCAGCAAAGCTCATTACAACGTGCCGACCGTATTCATTCATAAATTTATACAAAATCGTCAAATTATAAGGCAGTCAATTTCTTCATGTATTTTAATGGCGCCAGGTGCATGTGAAATCCGTGGTAGGTGCAAAGTCCTCTAAGTTACCTGTGAATTATACCTCTGGAGGTGCCTTGCCAGGTGATGATCTCGTTATCTGATCCAGGTTCTAAATTACGAGACCAACTTGAGTACACATTTGCAGTACAAACAACAGGGTATAACGCTAAGCAAGCGACAAAGCAAAGTATGCTCAAATGAGAAGCGAGTACTGCAGATACGATGACGTGAGAAGCAAAGTTATCAGGTTTATCGACACTGCGCAGCGATTAGGCGGTCGCTCACCCCAATACCAGGTATTTAGCCCATTAAGCTGAGGTAACTAGGCAGGTAGGGGGCCTGGTCATAGATTAGAAAAAAAGAAAAGCAGTCAATTTCTTAAGCAACATCACAGTGCAGAAAGCCAAGAAGAAATTAAAATTTATTATATGTTTTAAAATAATGATGATAATTCTTAATTATAACAGCAAGTTTTAATTATAATATCAACGCATTCATTATTTCTACGAGAAACCAATAGATAGTCTTGAATTTATTTGTTGCTATTTTGTCAAGAACTACAGAGCAATAAAAAAAAAGGCCACAGCATTGGGAACTCGAGGGTTAGGATCAAATTAATTTTTTGACACTAAATACTTTTCTGACGTTAAATGATCAAGAAATTTGAAAAAACAAGAAATTTTTCAAAAAATCAATCATCTTAAATCCCAATCTCTTTAGTATAAAAAAAACACTTTCTTTAAAAAATAGCTTTCCCAAACCAGATATTGTTCTATAATCCCTCTTGATAAATGTCTACATCTTCCAAAAGCGTCCTGGAGATATAATTATGCACATTCATCTTTTATCTCAAAACATTTTCAAGCTTTTTTTTGTTTGTTTGTGGGAAAGGTTATGGCGTTTTCAGAACATAAAAAAGAGTTATTTTGTAAAATTTTCTGGTGTGGAGTAGTATTTAACACTAGAAAGACCGGATATTTTTGAAAAGTTTTATAAAAATATACCACAGCAGAATATTATTACCGTAATTTCGGGTGTATAAGCCGCGGCTCAAACAATTCTTTTTCGACCCAGAAATCTCATTTAATGATTAAACACAAATATTTACGGCGATCTAAGTAGTAACATTCATTTTTAAAAAAATTCTGGGTCGAAAAAGAATTGTTTGAGCCGCGGCTTATACACCCGAAATTACGGTATTTAAAACAGTTTAACTCTTTTATCAAAATTTTTCTTTTTTGTATCTTTTAAATTTGTTTAATAATAAAATTTCTTTGTGAACCGAAATATATTTATGTAGTAGCGGTCAAAATAATCGCTCATGGCGGGCCTAGAATTAACACTTGAGAGACGCTTAGACTTATTATGTACCAATACATAAGTTAAAAACTACACCGTAATAACGCACAAATTTCATAAAACACAAACCCCTAAAGAATTTCATACGCCGTTTCAAGGATGCCTTGATCCCCTTCCTCAGTGAAAAAAAATGAAATGGGTTAAAAAAAACTTCGCTCGGTTATAGCCCTGAGTACAGTATACTGTACTCAGGATTATTCTCAGGGTTACCCCTGATTACACCCCGAGTATACTCGGGGCTATAACCGAGCGGGGATTTTCGAACCTATTTCATCTTTTTTGTGTTTTATGAAATTTGTGCTTTATAACGTTGTAGTTTTTAACTTATGTATTGAATATTCGTACAAAGTGTTACAATTTTACTTATTATATACTACCTAATTTTATTTCTGATTTCAACCAGAAACTTTTAATTTAGTTTCCTTTTTATGATTTTGGGAGAAAAAAGTCTCTATAAAATTGTTTTTCTATATTTTTAAATATTTTTTTTTCTAAATATCCAATATGTATTCAGCATCACAGCAACATGCAACTTCGTTAACCCTTAAATGCATATTGTATCATTTTCGATACCATAAGTGTTCCCGATTTATTGGGGGTTTTATTCACATATTCCGTACTCTCACCAGAAATTTAAAAGAGCAATTTTCACTTTACCTAATGACAGACCATTCGCAATTAAATAAAGAAAAATTTACTGTTTAGATTTTTCTGGTATGAATTCTGTTTCTTTGAAGTGCGCACTTTTTGGAACGCGTTCTATCCTATGCATTTAAGCATAACTGCCAACATCTTCCTCTTTTTCAGCCTCGAAAAATTTTACGGTAAATTTTACCGTTTCAAATCGCCGTAATCTGCTGATTAAATAAGCCACACATTTCTGTTAAATTTTTCCGGGTCAAAAAATCAGAAGAGTTGGCAACTATGCATTTAAGGGTTAAGCGTGAACTGCCTACTCGAAAGCTTTATTGAAGACTTTAGAGAGTTAACAGGAAATTTAATCCTTGGCACTCCGCTGCGGAGATATGATCTTTACTTCCAAAATTTGTTTGTGGCACCAATAATAAAGGAAAATAAAATTTCCCATATTTAATCAGAGCATTTTTTGAAATTGTGTGCTTCAAGGAAAGTTCTTTTGAAAAAGTTGTGCTAATCGAATAAAATTTGTGTAAGAGACGCCGGAGTTCGAATGGACTTCTTTTTAAAATGTTTCCCATTATTTCATCTTTGAAAAATGAAAAGTTTTAAAACCGGAATTATTTTCAATTGTCCCTTCTGATATTTGTCTACATATTCAGAATTTAAAGGATGTAATTTCATGCATTCATCTTTTACCTGAATGCCTTTTTCAAAAGAAAAGTAGGCTTTACGTTAAATTATTCAGATACATCATGCATCATATACGATCAGTGTTGCCAGATTGGGGATTTTGTCCCCATTTTGGGGAATTTTGAATCTCCAGGGGAATTTTTTGGGGACAAGTAAATCTTGGGGACATGTTTGGGGACTATGAACATATTTGGGGAAAAACTTGGGGAATTGTTATCACAGTTTTAATTTTTACTTTCAGTAATTGGTCAATACTGGATCTGTCTGAAATTCGATTTTGGTTTGGAAAACGAAAATAAAATGCAGAAACAATAGATATGAATCATTCTCGTGGTCGTGCTCACCATTTATATGTACTACAGATTCATCATGACCTGCAATGGGCTATCCCGCGTCTGAATTTTCAGATAAGTGATTCAGATTTTACTGTCATCGTGGACAGAAATACAAGTACAGAAATACATTTCATTTTATAGTATACATTTATGGAACAAAAATAAAAACAATTTTATAACTTTTTGTTGTTGTTTTTGGTTTTGTATAAACATGTAAAATTCTGTTGAGATTAAATGTTTATTTTTTTTCCATAAATGGGGATTTTTTTCAAAAAATTGCTTGATTTGGGGGAAAAATTGAGTTTAATCTTGTAAAAAAAAATTTATAACAGAAAATTGAAAATTGAGAACTTGTTTTTTTGAGTAGAAATTGCGTTGGGGGCTTTTTCTGAAAAAAGCCTTGATTTGGGGGAAAATTTCAGAAATTTTGGGGAAATTGACTTTTGACAATCTGGCAACACTGTATAGGATCCATGCTGTAAACATTTATCACATTCAAAACCTATAATTCCTATGCAAAAAATGAAGGAGCTATCAATTTCATCTAATTTATCCAAGTCATTTAGGTATAGATTTATGTTTCTTCATGATATTTTATGTTTTACGGCAGTTAGAGATATCAAATAACGGCACTCAGGAAGCACATTAAGTGTATCATTTATCACCTTTAACACTTTTCGGCACACTGTGTCCGGTCTGGGATACCTAATTTTAATTCCAAACTTGAAAACGGTACCAATAATATTTTAGTAAATTTTGTTTTTATAATAAAAGCTTTAAATAAGGATTTAAGAATATCTAAAAAATTCATTTGTGAATTCCGGTGTCAGTTGATATTTTCTTATTTTACTAATCGATTTTGCCCGTTCCGGAAGCATTTTCAGAAAGAATCACGTTTTGAGCACCAGCCTTGGCGAGTAGGCGAAAGCGAGAACGTTCAGCTAGCTGCATCGCCAAACACAAAATAAACTAAGTTCAAATGTGTCATAAAACATATGGTTAAATAGAATTATATTTATTACACGAGAATCTTTTTTACTGTTTTTAATTAACTTCTCAATTTCTTCGATATAGCGAGTTAAGGAAATAATATTTTTGAACTGAGGAAAAAAAAACCCTATGTTTAGATGTTCTGTGAAATTTAAAGCATTTTAATCTGAAAAAAAACTCTTTGTTTTAAACTATGTTTTAATCGGAAACAACGGTGAATAACATTTTCTCATATTATAGTCTGCGTTTGATAATTTTTACGGAAAAAACAAACGAACAATAAGCGCGATCTCTTTGCAGAAGGAAGGGTTGCTATTCGCTAGGAGTTTGACGTCACAAATAAGAAAGGGTGAGTATCATTGACTTCATCTCCGCGCCAACTGTTGTTCTGGCGATAAGGTGCTCAAAACTTGATTATTTCTGAAAATGCGTTACGGAAAGGGTTAACACTAGAACTGCTGTGAGCCGTCATTTTGACGGTAAAATACACTGTAAAAAATTTCATCCTTTCGCTGCATCGTCTCTTCCCCGCTTTTATAGGATATATCGTTTTTGACCCATGAGACTGCTCCGTAATAGGCTGAAGTATTCGTTTTCTATATAAGCGGTTTAGTGATGATGCAGCAAAAGAGACAGATTTTTTAGTGTACGAATAGGTTTTGGTTCAAACTAGAAATTGGATTATGAAATAAATTTAAAAGATTCAGGGGAGAAAATCTTTAAATAACAATGTTAAACTGTTTTAAATCAAAATTCTTGTGGGAAATATTTTCATAAAACTTGATTAAAATTTCCGAAAGTTCCATTGTTAATGAATATAATCTCAATTATTTTAATAAATTAAATAAATGGAATAGGGGTATAATACTAATTAACACTAGAAATACAGTGAGACGTCATTTTGACGGCCACTATATGAATATGTTTTCGTTCAAACCAGAAATTTGATTATGAATATTCGATTCTACAAGATAACGTCCTTAACTGTTATTAAACATCTTATGAGTAGTTCAACTGTTCCTTTTTGTTAAAAAATTCCGTTATTATAGTAAAAAATCAAAAATGCTTTTTTTAATAACAGACACTTCACTTTTAATAAAGTAAAAATTCTTCTTTCAGAATATGCGGTAAGTATCCAGAATTTCTGAATTAAAAAGAAATGCAAACTGACAATACTGTTCAATGAAAATGTTCGTCTTTAATAAAAAGGGAATATAAAAAATGTTTTTTTCATTGAATTTTTAGATGTTTAAACAATTGTATAAAACCCTTCAAGATAAGAAGTTAAAGCGCTATCGGCAGCAAGCGTTGTGAACTGCATTTTGATATCCCAAAACCAGACATAAAGCATTAAAGATCACGGAGGAACATAAATCGATACGCAAGAGGCATTGATAGATTAGAGGAAATGGATAGTTTCTCCTTTTTTTCTTTCCTTCTAATCCGTTTTCTGGGCTACAAACGTGATAAATGTTATTTTCGGCGAGGCCCCTACACGATGCATGATGTGCTTAAGCTGTGATTCAGTTTAACGTCCAGTTTTCTCGGAGGAATAGTTTGTGAAATATATTGGGGTAAAGATGAATATATGAAATTACATCTTCGGAATATGCAGGCTTATATCGAAAAGGATTATTGTAGTTTATTTTTCAAAAATTGAATAATAGGGAAATTATAAAGGAGTCGCTATGGACTATGCTTCAAAAGAATACTTGTGGACGATTAATATTTATGAGTTATTCTATAAGAAATTTCTTCCGATTATATATTTTTTCCGTGTCAAAATGTTTTAACGCTTTACATTTGTTGAAAACAATTTAATTGTAGAAAACAATTTAATTAATTATTTTAATAATACAATACTTTGTAATGTTTTAATATCTACAAATTTCCGTTTTTTTTTTTTTTTTTTTTTTTTTATTGAATCATGAATACTTGGACCAGAAAATTTATTTAACCCTTTCCGACACGGGCAAAATTTATTAGTAAAATTGGAAATTATCTACTGATACCGGAATTTACAGACGAATTTTTTAGATATTTTGAAATCCTTAATTTAAGCTTTTATTGTAAAAGCAAAATTTTACTAAAATACTATTGGTGCCGTGTGCAAGTTTGTAATTAAAATTAGGTATCCCAGATCGGGCAAGGTGTGCCGGAAAGGGTTAATTATTTTAATAATACAATATTTTGTAATGTTTTAATAGCTACAAACCTCCGGGTTTTTTTTTTTTTTTTTTTTTTTTTTTTTTTTTTTTTTTTTTTTATTCAATCAAATATACTTGGATCAGAAAATTTATTTGATAAAATATTTTGCATCTATATGTAGTTGCGAAAAGCAAAAACATAAAAATATTTCTTGTTTAATTTGCCCCTACTATTATGCTAAAATTGTCTTTCTCTGTAACAGAAACTCCAAAAGGATTTATTTAATTACAGATATTTCATGTTATACAAAATCTTTCGGGATTTAGGGTAAGATGTCAGAATTTCTGAATAAAAGTAAGTGCAAACTGGCAACACTGCTCAAAGAGAATAAAAATAGATATTTTTTATTATTTATTTTCAATTAAATAATTCAATTGAATAGTTCAATTTATTTATTATGTATTTTCAATTGAATAATTTTTAGAAGATTAAAAAATTGTATAAAACTCTTCAAAGACAATTAGTTAATGTGCTATAGGCAGCATGCGTAGTAAACTGCATTTTGATTTTCCAAAAGGGATTGTTCAAATCAATGTTATGAAGTTTTTTGAAAATTTGGACCTTCTTCCTCCTGTTTCGATATCATAAGACATTATCCCTTGAACCTTCCCCTCCCCCGGTACCGATATCTTTATTAATATACATATTATTTATTAGAATTTATTTCCTTTGTTTGGAGAGATATACAAATCTAATCACATTTATTTTTTGCATGCTTTATTAATTCAAAGAAGAGATGTCAATAAAATATTACTTTATATCAAATAATATTTAAAAGAACTAGATAGCGGTTTAAACGTATTTTATTATAGCTTTTTGTTACACAATACCATTTAACAGCAATAAAATCTTGTTGCACTTTCTCCGAACGTAAGAGGGATTGGGCATAGATAAAAATTCTTATCAAAACAAGTGGACAACATTGTTTCTATTTCGGTTTTATTTGCAGTAAACACAAGCTTCATTTCAAATATACTTCACATTGGTTTTTCAACAGTAATTATATATGTACACCAGTATTTCCCCCAGGACAAGGGAGCACAGGCCTTCGACCAGTAAATTTTTGATCTTCCACCAGTAAATTTTTGAAAAGAAATGTTCCCCTTATTTTTGGCATTAATTCTGTATCTTTAAGAATTTAAATAAGAAAAAACCTTCTGCTAGCATTTACCGGTGGACGTTTCCCCGAAGGCCTGTGCGCCCTTCTCCTGGGGGAAATACTGTGTACACACACATAAAACTAGTCGTTGGGGGCCACCGTAATACTTACCCATCATGGATATGTATATGAAAATAAAACATGTGAAAACTATTTATACAATGCATTGCAATTCATAAACAAAATTTAAATATTGTTAATATACATAGTAATGCTATATTAAAGAACTGCTGATGTGCCAATTTCGACAAATTATATAAAACGCCAAACTACTCAAGTAGTACCGAACTGCGTAAAAGAAACATCCTTATAACTCCAAAAATAACAATTATATTAACTAACAATTAACTGCGTCGGATTAAGCGTCTCGTCTCATTTTCAATTAAAATATACCTCTGAATTGAAATTTGAATGAAATACAGGGTCATGAAAAATCGAAGAATGTGGAAAACAGGATTACAATTGTCTCGGCAACTAATAATCCGATCGACTTCATTCTACATGCAAAATGTGTGTTATTTTATTGCCTTTTACGTCCATTCCTTAGAACAAAAAAATTCGAAAATTTTTATATACCTTTCATCAGAACAAATTTTTCGAGAGTCCGAAAAAATAGTTCCGGAGAATCGAGGTTGCTGATATTAAATAGGCTTCGTCCCATTCTTACATACTAACTACATACAAAATTTCAAGTCTCTATCTCAACTTGTTCGGGAGATAGAGCGTTTACAGACAGACAGACGGACGGCAAATTTTTTTTTCTTAAAATATGTTTTTCGGAATCTCCACTATCTAAAACGTGTAAATCCGTCAAAAAAATTTTTTTCGACTTTCAAAACGATTGCAAGACTTACCCTATACTACGTATGATGGGTAAGTAAAAGAATAGAATGTCAAAAGTTGGGCTATTTTAGAATGAAATAATTTTATAATAATTTAGAGATTTTAATATCTCTTGTTTTGTTCATAAAAATAGATAACAGATTAAAAAAGTCAAAATACAATTTTTAACCCTTTCCGGCACACTGTGCCCGGTCTGAGATACCAATTTTTAATTCCAAACTTGCACACGGCAACAATAATATTTTATTAGAATTTTGCTTTCACAGTAAAAGCTTAAATTAAGAAATTCAAAATATCTAAAAAATTCTTTTTTGAATTCCGGTGTCAGTCGATAATTTCTCATATTACTAACAGATTTTGCACGTGCCGGGAAGGGTTAACTAAAGACCATTTTACAAATAAAAAGAGAAAATTCTGATTGGCTCAAAAATGATATCGATAGCAAAAGACAACCCCCCTCGCCCTAGCATTATCTTACGATAACATGTGCCACCCCCCCCCCCTAAAATGAGAACGTTATATATGCACAGCGGAAACAGACATAAAGCATTAAAGATCACGGAGTTGCATTAATCAATACATAAGAGATATTGATAGGTCACAGGAATGGAAATGGATATGGGGCTACAAACGGGTTCTTTGAACCCATTTCATCTTTTTTTTCCCTTGCACTGAGGAAGGGGATTGGGAATCCCTGAAACGGCGTATGTGATTCTTTAAGGGAGGAGGGGGTTATGTTTTACGAGATATGTGGGTTAAAACAATGTAGTTTTTAACTTACGTCTTGAAATTCGCAGAAAGTGTTACAATTTTGCTTATACTACGTGCTACAACTCTGGTAAACAGCTACCAAAAGTTTAGGTCTGTGTGACAATTATGCCGCAAGCTGAAACTTTTTTATTTTAAGGCAGCCGGTCACTGGGGGTAGCGTAATGTTAAATCAATGGACATTTGATTCATTCTTAAATTTGAAATATTTTCTCATGAAATTAATATTTGTAACTTCTTTTTTCGGTGATCTCTTCTTAAAGGAAGCCACTATTTTTCTTAGTTTTCGAAATATTTCTAAAATCTATCTTTAATTTAGAAATTTTATGTGTTAAAAACTGACGAACTGAAAGTAAAATTTTAACACTTCTTATAAAATAGATTTTAGAGATATCTTGAAAACTAAGAAAAAAAGTGACATCCTTTAAAAAGAGATCACCACAAAAAAAAAAAAAAAAAAAAAAAAAAAATTAAAAACGTGAATTTTTCGAGGAGATATTTTGAATATAAGAATGCATCAAACAGCCATAGACTTAACATTATGGAGGAGAATTTGGAGAATAGTGAGTGACCAACAGCAATAACCCCATTTCTGAAATATATCTGATCAAAGCTGTAAAGATCATTTTGGAATACCCTGTATATATTAAGATATATTTCCAAAATTTCGCATGAAAGTAAGTAATAATAAACCCACACATTACATCTTTACACAACCATAACGAAGTAATTGAACATTCCTTCATTTTAAAATTTGTGAATTTATCCTTATTTACCACTGACTTTTAGCAAAAATATTCCATTAATAATAATTAGAAATGTTGAACAAATTCAAAAATTCGAAAAAAAAACTTACTTAATATTTAAATAAAGTTTAAACTAGAATATATTTAGCAAAGTTTTCAAAATATTAATCTAAATAAAACAACAAGAATGAATATTTCCCAAGAAAGATTAAAAAAATAAATTAAATTGATACTATTTCATTTTTTCTTTAAAAAATATCGAATTCTACAAAGTATTAAGTGGAAAACCTCAAGTATTTTTATTTATTCATGAACGAAATCAATAAAAGAGGATAAAAATATTTTTTAAAACTATTTTTATTTATAAGTTTCTTAGATTTCAGCTTTGGGCTCCTTCAATTCTTTTTTGCCACACTTTGAGAAATATTTTCTTGATTCCTTTGAAATTATTTATCGAATTTCGGAAATCTGAATTTATGGTATTTGATTAAAAAACATTTTCGTAAACAGGTTAACACTTTATTAAACGATTTGTTCTTTTAAAAGGGATTTCTTGCTAATATATATTATCAGTATTATCATCAGTAATTTTCATCAGTAATCAGGCGACGATTGAAGGCCATGTGATCAGTGCTGAGTGAAGTGTCGACCTGGCCTTCAATTGCCGTCAGCGCCACCTATAGTTTGAGATGCGAACTAAAATAAAAAATTACGGTAAAAAAACTGACATTATACAAAACCCTCCTGCAAAAAAATTTTAAACAGCTGTCACCGTTTGCAAGTTATTGAATTTTAAAATCCATCAGTCATTTTTGGGACACCCGGTATATGCTAATAAATGTGGAAAATAAATGAAGCAAAAATATTTGTATTTATAAAAATTGTAGGAATTTTAAAAAAGTTAGTTAAAAAATTAAATTTTAGTAAAATTGGCGGTTTTACAAGATTTTTTTTATTTTAATTTTTAATATTAAATATTGCGCTACCATATATTATTACAGCATTATTCAAAAAAAAAGGAAAAGATAGTTTCAAAAGTACTTTGACCCCTTAACAGAATTATTCAATTTATTAAAAAATTATAACTGTTGTAAATTTCCAAGTAGGTGAAACAAATCATTCGAATTATCTAGACCAGCGGTTCCCAATCTTTCTTGGTACGCGACCCACCTTCCAGTAAAAAATAATTTCGCGACCCACCTTTCAATAAAAATTTTCTTCGCGTACCACGTAATATAAAGCGGTATATCAGAATAAAAATTGCTGTATGACCTCTATAAGCTCGGCATTTCTATCCTACAAAAAAGGATGTTTTTGTACGAAGAATACATTATCAGCGATATCAAGAAATGGTAATCTCAATGTGTGGAGAAATAATTAAAACAACACACAAACTACTAAGATAGTTAAAAATACATCAAATTACTATCAAAACATAGCTTTATTACCAATGGGATTTCTGGCACCTGCTTTTTATCGACGAGGGTATATATATGAGGGTTAAAATTAGTTAATTTGAGCTTTAAGTCACTTTCTACAAACAATTTGTTTCTCTACTTGTTTTTCAAAAACAGCAAAGTAGAAAAAACTCGTTCGCAAAAGTATGTCGGGTTGAACCCCAACAAGGAGATCAAATCTGATTTAGATATTTCTGGGTATTTTGCTCGTATATTTAGTTAGAAAGGAATTAAGAAATTTCCTTTGAAATATTGTTTGCTTTTGAAATTGTCATATCTTTTTAAACAGGTGAAATAAAAGATATATTTTGGACAAAACTCGGTAAATATTTCACGACCCACCAAAACACACTCCGCGGCCCACCAGTGTGTCGCGACCCATAGATTGGGAACCGCTGATCTAGACAAAAGCCGACAAAGAACAAAATCCTGCGATGATTATATACATTAAATTTCAAACTAGTTGGTTGGGCGCTATTATATGTGGACAGATAGACGGACCAGACGACTACTACAGGTGCTGCGTATTTATTTAATTTTGAACGCATCTAAAAATAACAATTAATGCTTTTATGCAATTCCAAGAATCAACGTTTTATGAGTAAAATAACTCACAAAATTACACATTCCTTATTTCCATTCATTAAAAAATATCGATTCTTATTTATGCTACATAAAATGTAATTTTATTTCCTCTGCACCCTAAACAAGTAAAAAGCAATAGTACTCTTTTTTATTTGTACCGATATCCTTGATTAAATTAATTTTTGACCCCCTTTAAATTTATTCATTTACACATTGGAACACATTTATTGGAATCACAGTTGTTCTTTTCGATTCACCAGAAAATTTTAATAAATTTCTAAAATTTTCTCCATAATTCAATTGAAGGTTGAATAAACTTAAGTATTTCTGAAAAAGAGAAATTTTATTTACATTGATTAATCCTTGAAGAATATTTATATCTTCTTTTTAAAATGCCGAATTAAATTTTCAAAAGTATTTCTGCCTCCCAAAAATATAATCAAAAAATATACCCAGATAAATTTCAGCGATTCACATTTGAAATACCAATACAAATAAAATAACAAAATGATCAACGCTTTGTGAGTAAAACAACAAAAGTTTTTGTTTCACTATTTTTAAAAAGAAAATTATATCGAATTCTATTTCGGCGTAAAATTTAATCCCAAAGCTTATATTTCTTTTGTTTATACGTTAAATAAAAATATTTTTAGAAATGCATTATAACAGATAGATCTAAAAGAATACCGTTTTGGAAACTTTAAATTTATTTTACGCATTAAGTTAAATTGAAATATTTTTTTTCATATCATTGAAATATTTTGATTATTTTCAAAAACTTAAATTTATTATCAATTTTCGCATTTGTGAAAAAGGAAAATTTTATTTCTAAGGTTGGCGAACCTTTATTTAACACATTAAAAAAAAAAGTGGTATCACGTTGTTTTATAAGTAAAATAATAATAAATGCCTATGTTAACAAAAATAAATAAATAAATAAATAAATGTTCGGATTAAATAATACAAAATTTACAGTAAAAATTACCGGTGATAATAATAAATTATGACTGGAGTATGGTCGACCGTACGTGGTACGGCCAAATCATGACTACCAAAAAAACGTTGCCTGTACGACATACGGGCAAAATAGAAAAGCATTTAACCCTTTCCAGCGCGGACAAATTCTGTTAGTAAAATGAAAAATTATCGACTGACACCGGAATTTACAAACGTCTTTTAAGAAATCAAGAACTTAATTTAAGCTTTCATTATAAAAGCAAGATTTTATTAAACTATTATTGGTGCCAATTGCTAGAATGGAATTAAAATTTGGTGTGTCCAGATCGGACGCACTGCGCCGGAAAGGGTTAAAAGAATAACATTTTCCCTAGGATAATGGTAGTATGCAAAAAGCCGGAAACTTGGCAACTCTGCTATTGTAAATTTTCAAGTAGGTAAAACAAATCCGAACCAAGATTCGAATCATATAGATATCTAGATTGAAGCTGCCAATGAACAAAATCCTACGATGATTATATACATTAAATTTCAAACTATTTGATTGGGCGCTATTATAATTTGAACAGACGGACGGACCAGACGACAACGTGCTGCGTATTCATATAATAACGAGCGCACCTAAAAATAACAACTCTTTTTATGTAATTCGCTAAGAATCAACGTTTTATGAATAAAATAACTGACTAAATTACATATTCCTTATTTCCATTCATTAACAAATATCGAATCTTATTTGTGCTGCATAAAATATAATTTTATTTTCTCTACACTCTATTTTTTCTTATTTATACCGATATCCTTGTTTAAATTAATTTTTGGTCTTTCTAAATTTATTTGTTTACACACTGGAACACATTTATTGGAATTACATGCTGTTCTATTTGATTCACGAGAAAAGTTTAATAAATTTCTAAAATTTTCTTCATAATTCAAATAAAGATTGAATAAACTTAAATACTTCTGAAAAAGAGAAATTTTATTTACACTGATTAATCCTTAAAGAATATTTATATTTTCTTTTTAAAATACCAAATTAAATTTTCATAAGTATTTCTGCCCTCCAAAAATGTAAACAAAATGTAGCCAAACAAATTTCAACAATTCTTCTATCACTTCACATTTCAAATACCAATACAAATAAAGATAACAACGATCGTCGTTTTGTAAATAAAATAATAAAACTTTTTATTTCACTTCTTAAAGAAAATTATATCGAATTCTATTTCGGCGTAAAATCTAATCCCGAAGCCTTTTGTTTATACGTTAATTTCTTTTTTTTTATGTATTATAACATATATATCTAAATGAATACCGTTTTGGAAACTTTTAATTTATTTTACGCATTAAGTTAAATTGAAATATCTTTTTTCATATCATTGAAATATTTTGATTATTTTCAAAAACACAGATTTTTTTAATCAATTTTCGTATTTGTGAAAAAGGAAAATTTCTTTTCTAAAGTTGGCGAACCTTTATTTAACACATTAAGAAAAACAAAAAATGTGATATCACGTTGTTTTATAAGTAAAATAATAATAAATGCCTATATTAACTAAAAATAAAATAAAATAAATCTTAAAAAAAAAAAAACTCGGATTAAATAATAAAAAATTTACAGTATAATTTTACTGGTGAGAATAATAAATTATGATTAGGGTATAGTTGACCGTACGTGGTACGGGCAAATCATGATTGGCAAAAACACCTTGCCCATACGACATACGGGCAAAACAGGGAAGAGGTTAGAATAATTACATTTTCTCTAAGATAATAGTGGTGTGCAAAAAGCCGGAACCTTGGCAACACTGCGTTTTAAATTTCCAAATAGGTGAATCAAATCCGAGCCAAGATTGGAGCCATAGATATCTAGACTGAAGTCGCCAACGAACAAAATCGTGCCATGATTACATACATTAAATTTTAATCTATTTGGTTAGGCGCTATTATATGCGGACAGACAGACCAGACGGCAACGGGCTGCGTATTCATATAAAGATGAGCGCACCTAAAATTACAATTAACTCTTTATATGTAATTCGTTAAGAATCAACCTTTTATGAGTAAAATAACTTACAAATAACTTTCACTTAATCGTCGCGCCCGAGATATTCACGGGCTTTCATAGCTGCCAACATCTTCCGCTTTTTCGGCCCGGAAAAATTTTACAGCAAATTTTACTTTTTCAAATCGCCGTAATGCGTTGATTAAATAAGGCAAATATTTCTGTTAAATTTTTCCGGGTCAAAAAATCAGAAGAGTTGGCAGCTATGGGCCTTTATTTAGAATCGTTTGATTCCCACCAGTTTTATAAAATAGTTTAATTGGTTTTATTTTTGTATTATTTTACTTGTCATTAAATAAGATGAATATTTTTTTTTCAAAAAAGTAGAGGCAATAATGAATTTGAATTTTTAAACCGTAATTTAATGCGTCCATTAAGGGGTTAAAGATTCTATTTCCTTTCATTAAAAAATATCGAATGTTATTTGTGCTTCATAAAATGTAATTTTATTTACTCTACTCACTAAACAAATAAAAATGAAGTAGTATTTTTTTTTTTATTTATACCGATATCCCTGCTTAAATTAATTTTTGGTCTCTTTAAATGTATTTGTTTACATTTTGGAACACGTTTATTAAAATCACATTTTGTTCTTTTCGACTTGTCAGAAATGTTTAATAATTTTCAGCAAATTTGTTCATAATTCAATTGAAGATTAAATAAATTTAAGCATTTCTGAAAAAGAGAAGTGCTTTTTAAATTGATAAATCCTTAAAGAATATTTATTTGTTCTTCTTAAAATTCCGAATTAAATTTTCATAAGTATTATCCTCCCCCCGCAAATATATGAATCTAATCAAAATATACACGGATAAGTTTTAGTGGTTCTGCAGCTCCACCCTTCAAATACCAATACAAATGAAAATAATATGGATCAACGTTTTATAAATAAAATAACAAAATTTTTGTTTCACTTTTTTTAAAGAAAATTATATCGAATTCTATTTTGGCGTAAAATCCAATCCCAAAGCTTATACATTTCTTTTGTTTATACGTTAAATAAAAATAATTTTTTTTCAAATGCATTTCAATAGCAGGAATACCGTTTTTGATCATTTAAATTTATTTGTTTACGCATCAAGTTAAATTGAAATATTTCTTTCAGTCATTGAAATATTTTGGTTATTTTCAAAAACCTTGATTTATTATCATATTTCGTATATCTGAAAAAGGAATATTCTTTTCTAAATTGGCGATCTTTTTTTTGACACATTAAGAAAAACGTGTTATGTGGTTTTATGAGTAAAATTATAATATGTTTTTATTAACTCTTTAACACCCTAAATGTCTTGCAAATGGTTAAAATTGTAACATTGTTACCTCTAAATTTTGTTTTAAATGCTCAGAAAATTGAATGATGATGAGAATGATCTCAGAATGATACTTTCAAAATTAAAAAAATAATATTAATTACAAATGTAAATGTAGTCCTTGAGAGTATTAATCATTCTTCAATGTATTGAAAATTCATTAAATTGATAGAGTTATATTATCTTAAATATTGCTTATATTGCAGTGAAAACTGGAGCTTAGTGTACGGAATATTACGGGACTAACGCTTAGAGGGTTAAGTTCTTTTAATTATTATTATTATTTAATTTTAATTCTACTTCGACATAAAACTGAATACAAAAAATTTTTATTTAATTAATTTGCGTTGATGACAAACGAAAAAGCATTAGTAAATTTTTATAGAAGAATTTACCCTATAATCCTTCATATAACAGGATGGCGAATGATCAGGGAAAAATACAGTAAAAAAAAGAATAACATACCAGTACTTTCTTACAGGAAATACTTCAAATAATATAAAGGAATTAAAGAAGGCAAATATATTTTAACAAAATACTAGTAATTAACATCTTTTTAACTGTGTTTTTCCTTGACCATTTTTTTGACAACATAAATTAAAAATAGGAATTAAACGCTACTTTTTCCATACTAAATTATTTGGCTTATTTGACCCTTTCCGGTGCAGTTTGCCCACTCCCCGGACACACCTAATTTTTATTCCAAACTTACAAACGGCACCAATAATATTTTAGTAAAATTTTATTTTTACAATGACAGCTTAAATCAGGACGTTGTTAATTTCTAAAAAAGTCTTTTGTAAATTCCGGTGTCAGTCAACAATTTATCATTTTATGAACAGAATTTGCTCATGCCGGAAAGGGTTAATCAAAACAATCTTTAATAGTCAATAAATTTAAATTTACGGTTACAAATTAGTGGTATCCAAAAGCTTTTAGTGACAAAGAAAGCAAAGTGTTCTTACCCGAACTGGATTCGGGCAACACAGTTAAGTGGTTAATAGAAGAGATTTGACTGAAATTTACAGATCTAGTTATAATATTGGTGGATTAAAAATGTTATAAAGATGAAATTACTAGTATTAAAATTTACAAATCAAAAAGCATGCTATTTATTAAAAAAATGCGTATTTGTTTGACTTGTTAAGTCCTAAATTATAAATTCGGAAAAATTTCATTTTCTAAAGTATGTTTCAATATTTTTTTAAACTACAAAATTTACACAATCACTGCATAATTAGTAAAATGATTTTGCAAATGAAAACTATTTAATTAAATTTTAATTTATAGGGATTTTGTGCAACATTCATAATTCTGTTCTCATACTTAATTTAAAGTATTTTTTAGTATTTTATAGATTTAGGAAAACGTACAATTATAATGCTCTTACACAGGGGTGTAAAAATCTAGGCGCCAGCGGGCAATCTATCAAAACTAAAATTTAAAAGTTTTCTTCTGTTAAAATTGAATTGCATTCTACATGAAATTTTCGAAAAAAAATAACGAAGTAAATTGAGTTGTGAGAGACTCTTACAATAGAGATATAAAAATCCGTTTAAATTGTAACCCCCCACCCCGCCTACAATCTTTGAACGTGAAGAAAGCTGAAACGAACAAATGGAAAAGAAATCATCCTTTAACCCCTTGGGGGACAAGCGGCAGGTAGATGTGCCGCAAAAAGGATTAAAAATCCTTGCTTATCTCCACCAGTAAAATTTTACTGCAAAATTTGCTTTATTTAATCGGATCTTTTTCACGATTTGATAAGCTCGGGGACAAAACATTAAAAATTTCGTAAAAGTCAGCCGTCCCGATGGGGTTTTAAAGATATTTTCGTTTTGTACAGCAAATAATACTTTTGGAACAAGATAAAGTAAATTGTCAATATATCATTCGAAACTGTAATACTGCTAATCGTCTTATTAAAATAATGTTATAAAAGTTATTTTAATAGGACTCTAAGGGGGGGGGGGGTTATTATAATTCAAACTGCCGATTTTTTAATTTATTTTTAAATTTATTTTTGCGCTCAATCGCATCAAATTGGCAAAATAACTTATTTAGAAACTACCATAATTTCTCGCGTATAATCAGTGGATCAAACAATTCTGTTTGGACCCAGAAAACTTATTTAGTGACAGAAGCCGAACATTTACGGCAATCTAAAGCATTACATTTTTTTCAAAAAAAAAAAAATAAATAAATAAATAAAAAAAAAATAAAAAAATAAATAAATAAATAAATAAATAAATAAAAAATTCTGGGTAGAAATTGATTATTCGATTGCAAGGACTATACGCCGAAAATTATGTTACATAATGTGTCGTGTTTGTCAATTTTCTGATAAAAGTAGAAAATACTGCAAAAAAATGTTGTCAAATTTGGCATTTTGAACCGTATTTTTCGAATCGATAGATCTGGGAACGAAAAAAAGAAATGATTAAACTGTGAAAATAACTGTTTATAATTCCAATAAATTGAGCGAAAAATGAAATCACAACGTCGTCTTAAACATTCCTTGAAAAATAATCCGAACAAGTTTTATACTTTTACTTTTAAAAATGAGTCTTAAAATACCACAGAAAATTTCGAGTTCCTGAGAGAGAAAAATATTTTTTTTTGAACAACACCTTTAAAGTACCTTCAAGGCATATAAGGCTGATAATGCTTGAAATCAGATTACAAGAAAATTAACTATATTAACTGTATCATTAAGATAGATTTATATATAAAATGTTAAAAATCCCATAAGATTTCTTTTGAGAAGAAGAAAGTAAGTGTTATAAAGCAAAATTATACTAAAATTTGAAAATCCACCCTTAAAATTTTGGGTGGCGTTTTATGCTGAATATGCAGTATATCGGTGTGGCTCTTTGAATTTAGTTTTGGAATCTGAATCCATTTGTTTACAAGCGGGATACATACATCGAAGTCTGAGAAAATGGCTTTTGATTCTATAGAAAATTTGCATCAATTTGGAAAGTATAAATTTTAAATATATATGTCCAAAACATACTGCTTCATTTCTTAAATTGTTTAAGTTTCTATTACATGTACTTTTTTTTTTCAGAAATAAATAATTGCAAAAAAAAAAAAGATTGTTTAAACTGCACTTTTAAAAAATCTTAATGAATGCCCAAATTTCATTAATAATAATAATAGACCAGAATCAACACATAATAATCGAAATAAGAAAACTTTTATTTCACGTGTTTTCGGAATAAAAATCCTTTAATCGAGGTGAAACTGAATTGTAAGCATATCTTTTACATTCCACTAATGTAGTAAACAAATAAAAGAGCACTAGTATTTTTCTTTGGAAAATATTTCTATGGATATATTTCCTGGAGATCAATTTAGGAATTTTTAAATTCATTTATACATAAAGGTATATTTAAGAAAATCCCTGAAAAAATACAATTTTCTCTTAAATTTTAATGAGTTTCCGAAACTTAATGAGTTTCCGAAGTTTTAAAGTTTTAGAAAGATGAGAAACTTCTTGAACTGTTTTTTTCTTTTCTGATTGTACAAACTATTTTATAGAATTATCGAATTACATATCGATAAATATTTGTTTTAGAAAATATAAATTCATTTAAAGTTTATCTATAAAAATATTTTGTGATTATTTCAGCCCATATATGAAAGACTAACAAAATGAATAAAAAAACAATGTTTATAATAGGGATGAGGGTGTTCCGCGTTTTTTACATACCAGTATAATATTAGAGAAAATATTGTTTTGTTAAATCGCAGCATTTTTCGTTTGAGTAAAACAACATTTCCCCTAAGATTATACTGGTGAGAAAAAACGCGGAAAATTTTCATCCCTATTTATAAGCAAAATAACAAAGTGGAGAGAATTTTTTTTATTAAATGAAATCAAATTCCATTGATCATAAAATAGAATTCCAAATCATTTTTAAAATTATTGTTACGTATATAGGGTTCTTTTGATCTTATGGTTAGACAACTTCAAACTCTTGTCTCTCGATTTTTGATGGCGGCTCTTCATTTGTATTCTCGTATAATCCTTCAAGAATTTTTCTCCGAATCTCATTTCAAGTGCACAACTTAGAGTCTCAAAATTGAGTTGCGTCATATCGGGCAATGTTTGCAGCACGTTGGCGGCTTCTCCTCTCAAAGATGCTGCCAGTTGACAAGCTTTCACCTCGTCACTCCATTTGTTCGCTTCGGCTACAATGGTAAATTGGGTCTCGTAAACTTGCCAGGAACTCTTTCCGTCGTATGTCGACAGCTTAACTTGCACAGGAGAAGCAGGCGGATTCCTAAATTCTTCATAATTACCACTGGATGCTGAAAGCTTCTTCTCAAGATCTTGTACTTTTTTATTTAGCTTTTCATCTACTTCACCTATTTTCACTTCAACGTTACTGATTTTCTCTTCAACGTTACAAATTTCATTCTGAATTTTCTCTTCTACTTCCGCCATTTTCCTTTCCATTTTCTCTTCAACATTACTAACTTCATTCTGAATTTTCTCTACTACTTCCTCTATTTTCTCTTCTACCGAGCCTATTCTTCTCTCTACCGACGAGAACTTTTCTTCTAAAGTTTTCTTCATTTCTTCTTGGCCTTTATTAATCTTTTCAGTCACATCTTCTTGGCATTTGTCAATTTTATTTGTCATCTGTTCCATTCTTTCTTCGTTTTTATTCATTTTATCCGCCAACTCTTCTTGGCCTTTATTCATTTTTTCCGCCAACTCTTCTTGGCCTTTTGATAACTCTTATTGGCCTTTATCAATTTTGTCTGTCAACTCTTCCAACAACTCTTCTTGTCCTTTGTCAATTTTATTCGTCAATTCTGTTTTTATGCCATTGATAGCATCTAATAGTTCTTTCAGTTGTCCGTCCATTGCTCTTGTTTTCGCCATAAGATTCCGACTCCTGACACCAAAAATTGTTACGTATATAGGGTTCTTTTGATCTTATGGTTAGACAACTTCAAACTCTTGTCTCTTAGAAAAGTAGAAAATAATTTACAGATCTTCAGAACAACAGAGTCTTCGAAACTCACAAATATTACTAGATATTCAAAAATAACTGCTCAAATCTATCGTACAAGTACAGCTTTAGATCCCAGAGACTCTTTATACAACGTCTCAACACTTAATAACATTCAAAACAACATAAATGAAGCAAACTTGCTTAACAAACGCCTTGTTCACTCAATGACTGACTGGTAAATAATAACAACAACAGCTCGTATCGCTCTCCTTATATAGGCTCGCAGCATGCAATGGAAATTTCCACAAGCTTCTCGAAAAATCCAGAAACCCATGGAATAACATTCAATGTATCAGCATATCTAAAGGGGGGGTTACCATAGAGAGGGAAGGGTTACCATCGCCAACAATCGCCAAGTTTTTCGCCAACTTGGCGATATATCGCCAAATTTGGCGACCAAAATTAGTCGCCAAAAGTGACGCCAACTTAGCGATATCTTTAATATTTCGCCAATCTGCCGTAGAAAATAATAGACAAGTTTGCTTGATAACAGAGACAATGTAACAAAAACTAATATTACTAAAGGAATGGAGCTTAATAAGATTATTTACATTATTTTACAATACAAACACTAACTATTTACAAAATTCGTAACATTATTATTATTTTCATTACTATTATAATTGTAATTGTCTTTACATCATTTAAATATTAGATAATTAAAAACATTTTTTTCGGGGAAATATTTTTATCGATATGTTTTATATACATCACTTTTGGGATAAATTATTAAATTGTTTATTTACAGAAGGCAGTACATTTATTAACACCAGAACTACCGGAAATTCGAGCCAAGTTTTATAAAAATATCTCACACTAGGTTTTCGATTTGAAACAATAGACATTATCATTTAAACGGTTTTTTTCTTTGTATCTAATTTATTCTATAATAATAATAATAATAAAGAATCTGGTTTGAATCGAATCATATTCATATGATAGCCGTAAAAATGACGGCTTGCGGTGATTCTAGTGTTAAAATGTTTGAAAGATTTTTCCGATTATTTCTAGAAATTTCCAAACATATCGTTTATAATTAAGTCCAACATTTTTGGTAAAAATAAAGCTTTTCAATTTCGTTAAACTTTCTTTAATACATTTGCCCGCTTCTAAAAAAATAAAAAAGTAAAACAATCTCCCTATACAAATATGAACAGAGTCAAAATTTAATGCGATAAGCTTTAATAATTCCTTAAACTCCTGTTTCAAATACCAATTAAAATATAAATAAAAACTGTGAAGATTTAAAAAATAAAATACAGCAAATATATTTATATGACTTCTTTTTAAAGTAAAATATATGGATTTCATTTTGACGTCAAATTGAATGACACAGAATATTTTTATTTTATTACTATACTATAACTACAAAATCTGCCGTAATTTTATTTTTACAGATTTTCATCGATTTGTTTCTTTGATTTCAGTTTTGGAATCTGTAAATTTATTCGTTTTAGGTATCAAGGTGAAATGGAACATCTAAAATGTTACAAATAGTCTTTGAAAGGATTTAATTATTTTCATTTTTTTTATTTTTTTTTATAACCAATTTTTGCAAAAGAAAGAACCTTTTCTGAAATTTGTTAAACTTTCTTTAATACATTTGCCTGCTTCTAAAAAGATAAATTATAAAAATTTCCCCCAATCAAATATGAACACAGTCAAAATTTAACGCGATAATCTTTAGTAATTCCTTCAACTGATATTTCAAATACCAATCCAAATATTAAGAAAAAACTGTCAAGATTTAAAAAATAAAATACAGAAAATGTATTCATATGACTTCTTTTTAAATAAAAATATATGAATTTCATTTAGACGTCAAGTTAAATGCCACCGATTATTTTTGTTTTATTACACGGTTCGCACACCCCTTATATTTTGTAAGGACTCTCGCACTACTATTAATGATAAGAAAATTTATATTTAACTTTTAAGAAACAGAATTCGCAACCACCTGCTCGACTCACAATTTTCACAATATTTTTCTGTAGTGTAATACATTGAAAATACTTTATAAATTTAGTGGTACAGTTGTGCGAACCCTGTATTTAATAAAAAGAATATTGCCCAGTTAAACTGATGGCATTGAGCTCACAGGCTACGCATGCTAATTGTACATTATAGCCTTGTATTTTTGTTAATTCCGTTCGAAAAAAAAATTAGGAAGGGGAAACAGCTCTCCCCTTTCTCCTTTTTTATACTCAATTATTGAACCTCCTAATTTATCAAGGACATGCTTTATCATATAAAAATCTATATACAAAATTCAGAGCAAATCGGATAATTCTTAATAAAAACCCATTTAGCATATATATAATTTAAGAGGAGTTGTTCCCCTCTTTTATACTTAACCATTAAACCTCCAAAACTATTCAGAGATTTGAACGAAATCTGACAATTCTGCTTGAAAAATCCATTTATACAAGTTATCGGGAGAGGCATTAGAACCCCCGTTCAACCTGTTTATACTTATTCAATGAAAACCTAATAACGGCAACAGCATCGCCTCATCAGAATGATCCTATATCTAAATTTTGAACGAAAACTGTTAATTCTGCATGAAAATCCCGTTTATATCAATTAAGGGGAAGGGCATGAGCCCCCCGTTCCCCCTCTTATACATATCGAATGAACTCCAAAAACTTATCAGGGAAGCGCCTTATCAGGATATATCTATATACAAAATTTCAAATGGATCCGATATTTTTTTCATGAGTTATCGCGTTACGCACGAACGTACGAACGTACATACAGATCGGACGGGCACATAAGCTCTCAGGCTATGATAGCCTGTGAGCTAAAAAGCAGACCTTCCAACAACACTGATATCAAACACATAACATTTTCGAGCCCTGGTGTTATGTTTCTATAAATATTTCTGGCAGAAAATTATAAATTCAAGCAAAGCTTATCAGCGCTGCAGATTAAAACTAGTTGGATGTGTCAATCCCAAAACTTTCTTCTATCTAATAAGTATATTTTAATATTTAAAAAAAACGTGGTGACCCCAAAGTTACCCACTATCGAATTTCCTCGAACATTTGACCTAGGTCGAAGGTTCTTTCGGAGATTCTGGTATCCGAAAAGCCTAAAACGCAAAATTTAATTAATATTCTGAGAAAATGAGCTTAGTAATGCCTCATGTTGGATAATTTATATTAAAACCTAATAAGCATCTTTTTTTGTCAAGACCTAACAGAATCTGAAATTTGATGGAATTTCGTCCATTAGTTCTTGAAATATAGTTATAACAAAAAATTTGCAAAACGTAGCACAGCAACACCATATCTTGGACAATTTATGTCAAAACGTAAAAAAGCGTCTAATTATGTTATGGTGTAAAAGAATCTGAAGTTTGATGAAATTCTGTGCATTAATTCTTGAGATATAGCTAGTTTAAAAAAAACCGTGTAAAATATAGCACATCAGCACCATCAGTTGAAGAATTTATAACAAAACGTAATCATCGTGTAATGTTATATGTCATTTTGTAACAAAATCTGAAGTTTGATGAAATTCTGTGCGCTGGTTGTTGAGATATAGCTATCGGAAAAATCGTGCAAAATGCAGCATAGCTGCACCACCTGTTGCAAGGTTAATACCAAAATGAAATCAGCGTCTAATTATGTTATACATTCTAGTGTAACAGAATGTAAAATTTGATGAAGTTCTCTGCATTAGTTCTTGAGATATAGCTATCGCAAAAATCGTGCAAAATGTAGCATAGCAGCGCCACCTATAGGGCAGTTCACACCAAAACCTTATCAGCGGCTATGTATAATAAGGTATCGCGGAATCTGAAGTTTGGTGAAATTCTGTGGATTAGTTCTTGAGATATAGCTATCATGAAAATCATGAAAAACATGGCATAGCAGCGCCACCTGCTGGCCAATTTACACCGAAACTTAATCAGCGTCTATGTATATAATGGGGTCACAGAATCTGAAGTTTGGTGAAATTCTGTGCATTAGTTCTTGAGATATAGCAATCTTGAAAATCATGAAAAACGTAGTATAGTAGCGCCACCTGCAGGCCAATTTTCACCAAAAACCAATAGGCACTAATTCATATCAAGGTCTAACTGAATATAAAATTTTATTAAATTTCGAGCATTAGTTCTTGAGATAGAGCGCCCACAAATTTTTTGTCACATACAGACAGACAGACATACAGACAGACAGACAGACAGACAGACAGACAGACAGACAGACGGACAGACTCACAGACAGACATTTTCTAAAAATAGTCAAAACGTGTTCAGGACCTTCTAAAACGTATAAATCCGTCGAAAACCGGAAGTCGAAAATTTTCATGAATCCAATACTTTCTTCTTGTAAAGATAGAAGAAAGTAAAAATTAAGTACAAAAGAGCAAACAACGAACAACATTTTAAAAATAAACATAAAAAAAATATTAAGAAAAATTTTTTTTCATAAAAAATGAAATAAAATAAAGAAAAAAAATTGAAAAGCGTTGTTGTGGCATAAAATCGAATAATAATGGATTGTCTTTTTAATTTATGTTTAATATAAGAAAAAGGATACTTTTACTTCTTTTTTTTTCTTTTTGTAAATGGATTTCTATTATTTTTTTTCATTTTATATAAAATAAAAATTTGGGCAGAAGATATTTTTTTCATTTATATAAAGATAAATTGAAAGGTTTTTGTAGGAGGATTTTTATCAATATTTTTTCTAATTTACACACAAGATAAATTGAAAGGCAATAGCATTTTTTTTCCTTAGAAGAATTACTGTCAATATAGTTTGTTCATTCATATACAAAATAAATAGAAGTACAATAATATTTTTTGCAAATGGATTTAAATAAATATATTTTTTTTATTTGTGTGCAAGATAGATAGAAAAGTAACAGTATTTTTTGTACAAGAATTAGCTCACATCAAAACGTCCCCATTATGTAACGGTATAAATAAAATTGTGTGACCCTGTAAATTAATAATAAATATTCATTGCACTACATATTCCACATAATAGATATTGTCAGGTTCAGAGACAACATCTGCTACAGGTTGGAATTTATGTTATTTCTTTCTCTTAATATTTTATGTTTTGTACGGGCTGTGTACTGGAATTTTCAAGGTGACATTCTTTCTTTGTTAAAATGAGAATTGACAGGTGATCATGTGCAGATGGTGAAGTGAGAAAGAGAATATTGCCGAGAGGCGTGTTCATCCGTCAGCGATGTATGTGAATGCTGAGCAAACAACGAACATAACATGAATCAAAAAAGCAATGTGGAATGTGCCCAATGGAGAAGCTCCACAGGGGGGTTTAGATTGGGGGAGAAGCTGTGATTTGAGAAGGGCAAGTATTGCCTGAGATTTTGGCAGTTCTATCTGGGCTCGTACCTAGAGAGCAGTGTAGGACAGAGGTCCTGGCAGAGAGTGTTCTGTGTCGGAGAGCGTGGCTAAGTTCGTAGCTGGAGAGCAAGGGACACAGACGTCCTGGTGTGTAGTGCTCTGGGCCGGATAGCGTAGGCCGAGTATCCATGTGTTGGGAGATTCGAAATTGATCTCCGGTAAAGTGAATCTAACGTGCATTGCATGTCAGGGAGAAGGTGTAATTTGAACAGTACACAGCCAACATTTACAGTATTTAATTTAATGTTGAACCGGATCACCTATATCCGAGTTGTAACTGTATATAATTATAGGATGGTCGAGTCTTGACTCAAAATAAAAAGAGGTTTCTAACGGACACATACATTTATTGACAGACGAACAGGACACAAAATAAACAAACGAAAAATAAAACAGATTAAATCGTCGTTGCTCTTCAAAATACTACTTTAAAAATCACATAATTCGTCGTAAAATCTATCGTCATTTTTCACTCTTCGAAATATCAGTCTTAGTTTTTAATTAACGTCGTTCATCGTTGTCGCAAAACATTCTATTTTCGTCTTCCTAATTCTTTCACTCTTCGCCACACAGCTTGGAAGCTTCGCGTTTCTTAATTAATCTCGTGCCGGTGTTTCGGAGAGTCCGATGCAGGTGCAACAGAAAGGGAGTGTAGCCAACATGCGAGAATATATCCCACATGCGGCCGTCCTGACATCTGGAGCTGCCGCAGCGACATGTGATCGTATAGAATCTGAAAAGAAACAAAAACAAAAACAAAAAAAAGTAACTGTTCTTAGGAAAAAAAAAATAGAGTTCATTTGCACACTAGAAAGATCAGTCGTCGTTTTTCTGAAATAGTGTAACATCGTATGAAAATGTTCTTTAAAATCGCTGATTTTTAAAATGATCAGACATACACATTAAAGATAAGGAAAAAAAATAAAGGTTCAGTTATCGTCATGCCAAGGCTTCATGTATTCAGCACACGAACTAGTACTGATCGGTCCTTCAGTTGATGAGATTTTCTCTACGTCGTAGGTGTCGTTAGACTTCACTTTGGTTACTTTATATGGACCTAGGAATTTAGATTTCAATTTTAGCCCTGGTCCTTGTTGGGTTCTTTTAATTGCTACGAGGTCTCCAAGGTTATATTTCCGGGGTTTCTTACGTCTTAAATTATAATGCTTGCGATTTTCTTGTTGAATTTCCAGAATATTCTTTTTAGCTTCTTTTCGTAGTTCTTCTCTATCTTTCATGAATTGTTCTTCGACTGCACTGTTCAGGAGTTCAATAATTTGTAAATCTTCTTTGTTTCATTTTTGTGCCAAATAGTATTTCAAAGGGTGTTCTCTTAATGATTCGTTGGTAAGTTGAATTAATGACTTGTTGAACTTTAGGAACATATTTAAACCATTTGGTCGGTTCGTCTTTGGACATTTTAGAGATTACTGAAATTATGATGGAATTAAGTCGCTCCACTTGACCATTAGCACGGGGAAGGCCAGTTGTTATTGTCTCATGTTTTATATTTTCATTTTGGCAATAATCAGCAAATTCTTTACTTGTAAATGCAGGACCTTTATCGCTAATAATTTTGGAAGGGTTGCCAAAAGTATAACTTTGTTGTTGCAGTTTCGATATGACTTCGGCAGAAGAAGTAGTTTTACAGGGATATAGCCACACGAATTTGGTAAACGAATCTATTAAAGACAAAATATGTTTATAGTTTTTGTTAGTTGATTCGAGAGGGCCTAGATGATCAATGTGGTAAGTTTGGAGGGGAGTCTCCTCTTTGTGTAAGGGATGTAACTCACCTTCTTGTTTTCCACGTTTCCGATTATATAAAAGGCATGTTACACAATTTGCTATAACTTTATCAATCTTATTTGCTATATTAGGGATAAAAAATTCTTCATTAAGGAGTTCTTCACAACGTTTGCGTCCGAAGTGTCCTTTGTCATGAACGTGTTTAATGACGTTTAGCTGCATTTCATCCGGCACATCTACCAGATCGTAACCTTTATGATTTTTATAAAGAACGTTATTTTTGAGGAAATAGTTGTCATATGGCTTTGTTTTCAAAATTTCTTTGATGGCCTGTATATGTTCGTCGGTGTTCTGTGATTGTATGATTTTGGAAGTAAAACTGTCTTGAATGGTCATACATACAGGATTTCTGCTTAAAGCGTCGACGTGGCGCATACGTGTACCTTGTCTGTGTTCGATTGTATAGTTATAATCAGCTAACATTAAAGCCCATCGAGCTATCTTGGTGCAAAGATCTTTTTTATTCATAGTTAGGGCAAATGCATTGCAATCTGTGACAATCTTGAAAGGAATACCTAAAATATAAACACGAAATTTTTTAAGAGCCTCGATGACAGCCAAAACTTCTAGTTCATAACTCGAATATTTACGCTCAGCATCTGTGGTTTTTTTGCTCATAAAGTAGACAGGGTGAAATTGATTATCAATAGAAGACTTTTGAAGGAGGACTGCTCCGTAACCATCAATAGAAGCATCGCAATGAACTTCTGTTTCATTACTGGGGTTATAAATGCTTAAAACAGGACCTGAAGCAAGAATGTGTTTCAACTGATTAAATGCATTTCGCTGTTGGTCACCGAAGTGAAATTTAGTGTCCTTTCTAAGGAGTTCTGTTAAGGGCTTAGCTATTAAAGAATAATCTTGAATAAATTTACGAAAATATGAGGTTAGTCCGACAAATGAATGTACATCTTTTACACTTTTAGGTTCTGGAAAATTTAGAACAGCTTTAGTTTTGGAGGGAGATGGATGTAGTTGACCATTTTTAATGTGGTAACCCAGAAAATCAATTTCTCGTTGTAAAAAGTGGCATTTTTTTAGATTCAGTTCCAAACCATATTCGGATGCAGTTGTAAGAATGCGTTGTAATTTCTGGAGTCCTTCGGCTTCGTTTTCAGATGGTATTATGAAATCATCCATGTACACGATAAGTACTTTTTCATTAATGAGATCGCGAAAAACATTATAGATATATCTCTGAAAAACTAAGGAAGCATCGCTAAGGCCATAATTCATGTATAGAAATTCAAATTGATTAGAATGTGTTACAAAAGAAGTGTATTTTCGGCTATTTTCTTCTACTTCGACATGAAAAAATGCATTTTTAAGATCAAGAGTTGTAAATACTTTTGCAGAGTGCAACTGATCAATAATGTCATCGATTACTGGGAGGGGAAAACGTTGTTTATGTGTTTTAGCATTTAGCTTTCTATAGTCAACACATAATCTATATGAACCATCTTTCTTTTTTACGAGGACAATAGGTGATGAAAAATTACTGGTGCTTTTTCGGATAATTCCCTTTTCAAGCCATTCAGAAATTTGTTTTTCGACAAATTCTTTCTCTATAGGAGCTAGGTGTCTGGGAGGACAAGTGACAGGAATTTCGTCTTTCAGATGAATTGATAATTTTACATCGGTAGTCTTTACTTTCCGGGGGGAATAATTTTGAATAAGTTCCGTAATTTTTGAACGTATAGTTTTATCGGTAATATGAGATAAATCAAGATTACTATCGTCTAATACTTGAGCAACATTAATCAGAAAATTATTTGACATATCTTCATTTTGCTTGATTTTTTGCATCGAAATAATATTTTGAGAAACTGTTAAAATACTTTGCTGTATAACATCTGTACCAATAATAAAATCAAAAGATATGGAATAATCTGGTACTACATAAACATTAGTGGTGTAATTAAAATCATCTATCGTAATATCCGTAGAGAAAAAACCCAGGGGTTTGATCATAGTATTTCCGAATCCAGTTAATGTGATTGTTGAATGTTCGAGGTTCGAAACCGTTGGGAGTTTGCGATAAATACTTTCTTTTAACAAACTTCTTTCACTTCCCGTATCGATCAAAGAAAGAACATTTACTGACGAAATAATTACTTGTTTGGTCATAAAAGTATTCGATGTAATGGTGGAAATATTGGATGTTTCAGGCTTATTTCTAGATTTCCTTGGTTGGTCACAATGAGCCGACTTATGGCCAAAATTCGAACAATTAAAGCAGCGAGGGCCTTTGTCTTTATGCCTACATTGGCTACTTTTATGGTTGGCTAAACCACAATTAAAGCAGAGAAGATCAGGTTTTGGACGAAAAGATTTGTCTTTCAACGGCATTTCTGGTTTAGATTTACGAAATTTAGTGTTCTCATAATCATGCCGAATTTTATCATAAATTTTGAGCTTTTGTTTAAATTCTACTATAGATTGGCAGCCATATAATATTGATTTTCGAAAAACAGGGTCGGGTATACCGTTAATAATATACTGCATCAGTGCTGAATCTTCGATGTTACCGCGCGAACATAATTGTTTCATTACGAGAAAATATTCTTCAAGGGATTCATTTTCTTGTAATTTTCGTTTATTTAACATGTCATGTAACTCAGCAGAATTATAAGTAATGCCAAATTCTGAAGTTAAGAGTTGTTTAAGTTTTTCATACGAGTTAATGTGAAATTCTGTTTGTACTAACAGCTGGGCTTTTCCTCGTAAGGATCGTTTAGCAAAAACAAATTTATGAAATTCTGATAAATTGAGCATGCTAGCGACATCGTCAAAATTACTTAACCAAATATTTATATCTTGAAAAGAACTACCATCAAAAGGCGGTATAACGCTTTCAACATCATTAAAATTAATAGTAGATGGCAAAAAACTTTGAACTGGAATTTGCTTGCTTTTATCAAAATTTGATGATTCAGTATTACTTGCAGTGTCCTTATTCAATGTAGTATTATGTGAAGATATTTCAGGTTCCGAATCGGTATCACTTTCGTTTTGGATAATGTTAGCTTGCAGTGAATTTAAGTCTGAAAGATATGTGACTAATCTGGTTGCAAGTTCAGTTAAAGAACCTTCATTTGAGATACAGAGTAAATTACAAATTGTGATTAAATCATTTAAAGAAAAATCTGCTTGAACTTTCGTAACTTTATTTTTGAATTCAGTGCTGGTCGTTTCGAAATCGAAACCAGTGAAGTCACGAATTCTTTTCCGGTTTGATCGATCACCATCAGTGTCGAACAATAATTTATGAAGTAATTTAATTTTGTTAGTACGTTCATTTTTAAATGCAACTTCCAGTTCTTTGATGTCGACTAGCTTCATAGTAAATATAAAATATGGAATTATTAACTCACCCGTAAAATGATATCCGGCTTGAATCTGAAGAAAAAATATCTAGTTCATAACAATGAGCAAAAATGGTGAGTCGGCACTTCTGGCACCACTTTATAGGATGGTCGAGTCTTGACTCAAAATAAAAAGAGGTTTCTAACGGACACATACATTTATTGACAGACGAACAGGACACAAAATAAACAAACGAAAAATAAAACAGATTAAATCGTCGTTGCTCTTCAAAATACTACTTTAAAAATCACATAATTCGTCGTAAAATCTATCGTCATTTTTCACTCTTCGAAATATCAGTCTTAGTTTTTAATTAACGTCGTTCATCGTTGTCGCAAAACATTCTATTTTCGTCTTCCTAATTCTTTCACTCTTCGCCACACAGCTTGGAAGCTTCGCGTTTCTTAATTAATCTCGTGCCGGTGTTTCGGAGAGTCCGATGCAGGTGCAACAGAAAGGGAGTGTAGCCAACATGCGAGAATATATCCCACATGCTTGTAATTAGCGTATTTATTGTGTACATATATTCTAAATAAATTGTTAATTCAGTTAATTGACAGCGTAAGTGTTCATTTACACAATCCTCACAGTGGATGACCGATATCACCTAATAATATCGGTGGTGGCAGCTATAACTACTACGGACTTTCTTCAAAGTTGTGTGGGCTAAGAGGAACGTCCGACAGATATGCAGGTATCTACTTCATAGATGCATATCAATTTTAATATGTTCGAAAGAGTGTAACAGCATTAAAATGCTCTTGAAACTTTTTTCCCCATTGACCGTCATGTAACAAAATGCTTTTGATTGTCCCTGTAATTAAACTATACACCCTTTTTCATATAACTTGAAATGACTCGGCAAAATTGTGCGACAATATTTTAAATTTCAAATGATTCAATTGGATAATTTTTGCTCTGTTTTATACGCACGGACGGACAGACGTACTGAATGACGACTATAGGTTTACATAATTACAAATGCTCCTACAAATGATAATTTCCTATAAAAAATATTTTTGAAATATTTTAATATATTTCTGTGGAAGTTTGAATATATTGTAAAACTCCTATTTCTATGCACATGTACGTGAAAATGTAGTATGTTGTACAAACGAAATTGAGATAAATTTAGTTAAAGAGAAAATGCGTTGTCTGGCGTAAGCATGACATTTTTCTAAAATAACAGAACCGCGGATAGCCGACGGATTATGTTTTTTCTCACTTTTAACCCCTTAACCCTTTCCGGCGTAGTGTTACCGGTCTGGACACACCTAATTTGAATTCCAAACTTACAATTGGCACCAGTAATATTTTAATAAAATCTTGCTTTTACAATAAAAGCTTAAATTAAGGAGTTCTTGATTTCTTAAAAAGTCCTTTGTAAATTCCGGTGTCATTCGATAATTTCTCATTTTACTGTCAAAATTTGTCTGCGCCGGAAAGGGTTAACTCGCACTTTTTGTTTCGTTCAATAAATTAAAAATAACGGATTCTTACCACATTTTTTTAAAATAAAATATTCGTAACATTTAGTATAAATATATCCCTCTCTCTCTCTATATATATATATATAAGTAGTATGAAATTATTTATTTAAAAAAATGTGGTAACAAAAAGCTTTAACCCTTTAACGTATAATTGGTTTCGCCACGAAACCACAAAATTTTAATTCCGATACGCAACACTGACACCGGTATTTTTATCTAAAAATATCCCTTTTATTTTGTATGTGATAAATCACGTTTTCTTGTTTAGAAATATATTTGTTCTTAATTACCGGTGTCATTCATTTATTTCGACATCTTAGCAATGAAAATGCTATGATCGTTAAAGGGTTAAATGATGAATAAAGCAAATTTGTTTTGACCAAACGGAGTACGGGCAGATCAGTTAAGGGGTTAAGTATTTTTACAACCAGCTCTATAGATGAATGTGACAGAGTTGAAAGTGATAAATATTGAAGCGCAGTTGTCAAGCTTTAGTAGCACAGAGGTAACTGCTCTAATTTAAAAATGGGAGGAGTACTGTTCGAATCCAACCAAATACCCTATATTAATACATATAGTACATATTTTCTGTTCTGGTGCGTTTTGTCATTTATTTATTTTTATTTTTTATAATTTAGATATGGATCATCTTTTGTGTGTGTGGGGGGGGGAGGGGGGGCTGTATTTTACCTTTTCTTTGGATTTTTTAAAGCATGTTATAAGGAGCTAAACATTGTCAGTTTTAGATTTAATGCTATTTGAAGAAATAAGATACTTTTACTAAGAATTATACTTGTGTAATTCCTCTGACGAATCTATAAGCTATTCATAATTTCTTATTTTTTTTAACTTCTTATTTCTTGTGTTCATTCTTTAATTATCTTTAGTTAATTTTACATTTCTTATTTAACTTTATGGGTTTAATTTTTGGGAGAATCATTTCCACTCAGTTTCACATGTGCGATTTCATTTTAATTACTAAGTATATTTTTTGGACACCTATGACAGGTTTCGAAAAATTAAATGGAGCCACTTCATTTTTTTTCGGAAGGAAGAGGATGGGTTTTCTACATATGTTTTCTTGCATTTAATTTTGGTATCGTTTATTAAATTTGGTTAAACATCGACGAATATTTAAATTTTTTTTTAAATTTTTAGCCAATTTTTTAGAAAAAAAAAATAACTTTTCAAAATTTTTATTTATTATTGTTATTATTCTGAAAATAAATATATAGATTCGATTTCGGTGTAAAATTGAACCCCGGCGCATTTTTCATTTCATTTATATTTTAGACAAATAAAAAGGGATCAGTATTATTTTTTTTTGAAAATATGGATATGTTTGAGAAAATCGGGTTTTGAATCTTTAAATTTACTTGTTTACTTATCCAATTAAATTCATTGGAATTAAATTGATTGTAATCTCACAAAAATGTAATATTACTTTAAAAGTTTCTTACATTTTCGAAGTCTTTTTTTAAACCTAGTTTTGTTATTTTTAAGATTAAAGATGGTTTAATTTAATCACTTTTTAAAATTCATTGAATTTTTAATTCTTTTATTGGTAAAGCATTTTCAATATTAAAGTGTTGAAATAAATTATTGCTACCGGAATTTAAGAACAAATTTATAAGGAAATAAGAAAAAAGGGATACATTTTACATATAGAGGAGGTAGACCAGACATGAAAAACTTAAAAAAAATCTTTATAGGGCTCAGAAAGTTTTTTTAAACAAATTTTTCTTGTTTCCTTTTAAAGTGATCTTTTACTTTTATTTTTTTAAATATAGTGAATCAAAAAAATAAGCATACAAAAAATAAATCCCAAATAATTTGAATGATTACTATTGTATCAAATCTCCCCGTTAATGCGGAAGATTGATACTCTATATTATATATTCTATATTAGAATCGATACTCTATATTGGAATCTATACTAGATACTCTATATTAGAATCGATACTCTATATTAGAATCTATACGAATATTTATATTAGAATCTATACTCTATATTATATAAGAATATACTCTATATTAGAATCGATTTTTACAGATTTTTTAATATGATTTTTTTCCTTATTTAATCAGCGATTTTCTTGCAAAGAAGGTTTGTCACATTGTTATGTAAATTGATAAAAGAAATGCAGACAATTCAATTTGTGTCATAAAATTTTTATGATAAATTTTGAAAGATTTTAGTAAAATTTAAAGAGAGATTGACATATTTTTGCCTCATAAATGTTTGCAAACAAAATTCAGATTTAAAAAAAAAATCCACTTTATTATTTATATATACATAAATAACAGATATATCGATATAAATAATATAGATATATAAATATCTATGAAACCACTATTAAAAAAAAAAAATTACATTTAATTTTTTAGATATGAGAATTTTCCGCGGTTTTCCGCGTTTTTTCCCACCAGTATAATTTTAGAGAAAATGTTATTTTAGTCAAACGAAAAATACTGCGATTTAACAGAAAAATGTTTTCTCTAACATTATACTGGTATGTAATAACGCGGAACACTCTCATCCCTAATTTTTAAACCACAACATTCGTTAACCCCACCTCCATTCACAGATTTCACGACATCTTTCAGCAGTGAAACACTTCGAAAATATTCTTAAAATTTAGTGGTACAACTGTGCGAACCCTAACTAATTAAATGGACTCGTGTAATAAATGAACTTTATTTTATGAACTAGTTCCTCTGAAGCAATTCCTATTCCTAATTTGCAAATTAGATAAATAAAAAAGGGGCAAAGATGTTTTTGAAATTTTTTTTATGAATACTATATTTGCCCAAATTCAGTCTTTGAATATTTAAATTTATTAGTTTATACAACATGGTGCAATTGCTGGAATCTAAGAAAATTTATTTCTATTTATTATAAAAGTTTAATGAATTTCTGAAATTCGATTTATAATGAGCTTCAGCATTTCTGAGACATATCAGTAACATAACATCAATTTGATTAGATAACGGATCAATATGTTTGAAAAAAAAAAAACTTTCAAATAATGTTTTTTCCATGCCTTTTATAGATTTTTAGCTCACAGGCTATTATAGCCTGAGAGCTTATGTGCCCGTCCGTTCTGTATGTATGTACGTGCGTAACGCGATAACTCATGTTAAAAATATCCCATCCACTTGAAATTTTGTATATAGGGATATCCTGATAAGGCGCTTCCCTGATTAGTTTTTGGAGTTCACTCGATATGTATAAGAGGGGGAACGGGGGGCTCATGCCCCTCCCCTTAATTGATATAAATGGGTTTTTCATGCAAAATTATCTGTTTTCGTTCAACATTTAGAAATAGGATCATTCTGATGAGGCGCCTCCATGATCGGTATTAGGTGTTTATTGGATATGTATAAACAGCGGGAACGGGGATTCTAATGCCCCTCCGCTCAATTTATATAAGTGGGTTTTTCATGCAGAATTATCAGATTTCGTCCAAATTTCTGAATAGTTTTGGAAGTTTAATGATTAAACTTCCAAGTGGGAATAACTCCGCTTAAATTAAGTAAATGGGTTTTCATTAAGAATTTTCTGATTTGCTTTGAATTTTGGGTATAGATTTTTTTATATGATAAAGCATGTCCCTGATTAGTTTAGGGGGTTCAATGATTAAGTATAAACAGGGGAAAGGAGGGAGCTGTTTCCCCTCCTTAATTTTTCTTTCGAACAGAATTAATTCTTGAAAATATAAGGCTGTAATGTACAATTAGAATGTGTAGCCTGTGAGCTCATTGTCATCAGTTTAACTGGGCAATATTTTTTTTTATTTAATAATTTATCAACGGTTTTTCAAAAAAGAATTTTTTTCTTAATTGAAGCAGAAAAATGCTCGGATTAAATAATACAAAATTTACAATAATTTTTACATTGAGACTATTAAATTATCATTGGAGTATGGATACCCGTACGTGTTACGGACAAATCATGATTGGGAAAAGCACGTTACCCACACGGCGTACGAACAAAACAGGGACGCTGTTAAAAAGAATCTTTCTAAAGGTTCTTGCTTTTTAGTTCTAAATAAACGAGATTCGGTAATCCGTTGTGAGAATTAATGCTGAAGCTAGCATAAAAAGTTAATTAAATACAATTGATTTTTTAAATCATCAGATTTTAAAACATTCATCTTTTATATAAACATTTTAATAAAAATTTTCATTTTTCTTAAGAAAAGTGTTATAATAAAAATAAAATACATTGACATGTTTCGGAACCGTCAAATAAGTTCCATAGTCATAATATAAATAAAACAAAATTAAATTTCCTAATTTTCCTAAATTTTCTAATTCCTAAGTTATGGTTAGAATTAATGAATAAATTCCTCGTGAGGGCTTGAAGGGATGAACCAGGTTGGAATTTCTTTTAGATCATGGTCTATTTAATTTTTTTTTTTTTTTTACAATAGCGCGCGTGTTTTTTGTTGTTTTTATATCTCATTCTCGCGTGTCATTTGCATTGACCGTGAAATATTTTGAAATTTTATTTTTATTTATGTTTTAGATCGTGGTCTATATTTCAATTTAATTTTTTGCAATAGAGCGCGTGTTTTTTGTTAGTTATATCTCATTGTCGCGTGTCATTTGTATTGACCGAGAAATATTTTGAACTTTTGTTTTATTTATATTATAACTATGGAACTTATTTGACGGTTCCGAAACATGTGAATGTATTTTATTTTTATTATAACACCTTTCTTAAGAAAAATTAAAATTTTTATTAAAATGCTGAAGCTAGCGTTAGCACCATGTTAACCGATAACGCTAATGTTATGAATATGTATAGAATATATGCAAGATTAATGCTAATGCTTTTGCATGAATATGTTACTACATTTTAGTGTGTATGTATCTGTATGCTTAAGTCTTTCGGGAAAAGAAATGAAGTACCATTCGAAGTAAATGTACTTATTCGAACCGAAATAATTTGTTATCATTATGATAAAGCTGATAGTCTTGTACTCGAAATATTTTGAACGAAATGTTTACCGATGGAATTGCATAACCTTCTTCACAATCAAACACTATTTACTTTGAATTTACTTTAACGGTTACCCTGATATGCCTGTACGTCATACGAACAACGTGTTTTTGCCAATCATGATTTATTATTCTCACCACTAAACTTTTAGTGTAAATCTTACATTATTTAATTCGAGCATTTTATTGATTCAATTGATCAAAGATTTCTGTTTTCAAAAACCAGTAGTAAAAGATTAAAAAGTCTGTAAAAGACATAAAAAATAGACCCGATTTGAAAGCTTTTTCAAAAATATTGATAAGTTAAGAGGTTACTCATTTTTTAATTTCCAATCGTCAAAACATATAATAATAATGAAATAATATAAAAATAAAATAAAATAATTTCCTGTATTGTTTTGTTATTTTACATAAGAAAAACTTTGAAATCTTCAACAAAAAATCATTTAAATGATAGATTAAATTTAAGTGGAATTAATTTTTAAAATATTATTATAATGTTGAAATACTTCCACAATGTAAAAAATAATGACGAAATAATAATAAAAAGGGGGGGGGAATACAGCTGTTCATCGAATTTTTCTAGATAATAAATTAAATTAAACTCTAACAATCGAAATTTCTATCAATATGTTTGCTTGAATTTACTTTTAAAACCTTGAAATTCGTTAGTTAATACATCGAAGTGCAATTATTGGAATCTCCGAAAATTCCTTTTGATTTATTGGAAAATTTTAATGAATTTCGGAATTCGTGATTTATAATCAATATCAACATTTCTCAAACACAGCGATAGGAAGTAAGTTCAATTAATAGAATGTTCTTACGGTTCATCCTTGGAAGTTCCTAATTATGTGAGATTAACCTTAGTTCCTTTGTGTGAATGTGTTTCTAGATTTCTGTGCTTAACGGCGATTTCAGAATAGACTGAACAAATTTTAACTCTAAATTGCAAGATTTTTTTTCTGGGAGTGTTTTATTATTATTATTATTTAAATTTAGAGAATAATTTTTCTAATTATTTAAATGCAAACTCATGGTGCTCATATAAAAGATATTTTTATTACTATTCTCTCCTTGCTGTCGATACTTCATAGGAATGTATAGTAGAAATGTAATCCGTACATTGTTTTTAGCTCACAGGCTATCATAGCCTGAGAGCTTATGTGCCCGCCCGTTCTGTATGTATGTTCGTTCGTGCGTAACGCGATAACTCATGATAAACATATCCGATCCATTTGAAAATTTGTATATAGGTATATCCTGACAAGGCGCTTCCCTGATTAGTTTTTGGAGTTCATTCGATGTGTATAAGAGGGGGAACGGGGGCTTATGCCCCTCCCCTTCATTGATATAAATGGGTTTTTCATGCAGAATTAAGTTTTCGTTCAAAATTTAGATATAGGATCATTCTGATGAGGCGATTCTGTTATTAGGTGTTCATTGAATAAGTATAAAAAGGGGGGAACGGGGGTTCTGATTCCCCTCCCCTTAATTTATATAAATAGGTTTTTCAAGGAGAATTGTCAGATTTCGTTCGAATCTCTGAATAGTTTTGGAAGTTTAATGGTTAAGTATGAAAGAGGGGGACAACTCCTCTTAAATTATATAAATGCTAAATGGGTTTTTATTATTAAGAATTATCCGATTTGCTCTGAATTTTGGATATAGATTTTTTATATGATAAAGCATGTACTTGATAGTTTAGGAGGTTCAATGATTAAGTATAAAGAAGGGGAAAGGGGAGAGCTGTTTCCCCTTCTTAATTTTTTTTCGAACGGAATTAAGCCTTGAAAATATAAGGCTGTAATGTACAATTAGTATGCGTAGCCTGTGAGCTCAATTCCATCAGTTTAACTGGGCAATATTCTTTTTATTTTGATTTTGTGGTAGTCAAAGCTTGTTCCTGAAGATGTGATAAGGACAAGCGCTATTGAGCTTCATCTGATGACGCAGTGCTACAAAATTAACCACTTAATTGATTAATATTTTTGAAAAAAATTCAAATATTGCCCATTGTTTTAATGTCTTTTACAAAAATTTTTATCTTTTATCACCGGTTTTTTAAAACAATATTTTTTTTAAATTGAATTAGAAAAGTGATCAGATTAAATAGTGCTAAATTTACAATAAAAACTTACTAATAATTTACAATAAAACATACGTTGCCCGTATGATGTACAGACAAATTAAAATAGCATTAAAATCTGTACTACACTAGTTGGAAAGGAAAATGTGTCAGAACTTTTGCATCAAATTATGTTTCCATTTCTTTTTTTAAATAAATGAATAAAAATACTACATTTGGTATAAAATCGAATCTCAAAGGAGTTTTGCTTATCATCATTTCAATTATAGAAAGATCTTTTTTTTATAAACAAATGCTTCCATCATCTAACCTACCTATTGCAATTTGGCCTTAGCCAACACTGAAGGAATTATCTTCGCGGCGTAGACCAATTGTATCGAAGATGTGTCAATCACAGACAAATCAGAATATAGATGATATACTCGTAGACTAGTCAGATTGTCAGATTTATTTTGAATAAGATGAAATATAAAGGTAGCCAGTTTATCAGACATCAAAGTTTTGATGTTGGTGTAGTCAAATATCTACACACGGGATATTGGCTCGAAGAAAGATTATCTTTCTGGGGATTTTTATCAGAGAATCTAAACCGTATTTACACAAGATTCGAAGAAAACCAGGGAGAACTCCGAACTACTAGCCCTACTGCCATGATTGGATTAGAACCAACATCTTTTCTCTACTGGTCCCTAAGGTTGTTGGTAATGCTTTTTTAGCCATCATTAGATGTCCCATCTTTATATGAAACAAGTAAGACGCAGAAGTATGTTCCATTTTTAGTACAACAATTTCTATCTATATATCTGCTTGAATTCAAATTTAAAATCTTTAACCCTTTCCGGCACACTGTGCCCGGTCTGGGATACCTAATTTTAATTCCAAACTTGTAAATGGCACCAGTAATATTTTAGTAAAATTTTGCTTTTACAATAAAAGCTTAAATTAAGGAATACAAAATATTTAAAAAGTTCGTTTGTGAATTCCGGTGTCAATCGATAATTTCTCATTTTGGTACAGATTTTGCCCGTGCTGGAAAGGGTTAAATCCGTTAGTTTACACATCGAGGCGCTTTTACTGGAGTCTAAGAGAATTACATTCGATTCACTGAAAAAGTTTAATGAAATTCAAAGATATTGATTTATAATCTATTTCAAGGCTTTCTACAGATAAATAGAAGATTTTCAGTTGAATTACAATTAGTTTCCAACAGCTCAAGCCTAGAAGTTCTAATTATCGAACATTAAATGTCAATGCTTTTAAATCAATGTATTACTACGTTTCTACGTAATCGAAGTATGTGTGACGCAGATGGAAAGCGTTCCAAGTTTATTTGTGATTCAGTTCAATTAACTATTTAACTGATTAGCCCGCACGCCGTTCGGGCAAGACGAATTTGCTTAATTCATCATTTAAAGCTTTTTGACACCACTAATTTTTTTTAACACTAAAACAGCCGGGTATTTTACTAAAGTTTTATAAAAAAAATCGCACCAGAATTTTAATTTTAAACTATTTAACTTATTTAATTACTGTATTTTTGCTTTGCATATATTTAACATATCTTATGAAGAATTCTGGTTCGAATGTACTACTACCATTCTGGCGGGGGTCATTTTGACCCCTAATGGCGGTTTTAGTGTTAAACATAATGGCATACTATTTAAAGGTAGAAATGTTTAGATTAAATATTACGAATATTTTAGCTTAAAATAGTGGTATAAACCGATATTTTCAATTAATTGTACGTAAGACAGGAAACCAGTTAAGGGGTTAAAATTAACCGTTTGCAGACTGCAAACTGCAGCCCTCAAGGGATTAAAGAGAAATTCGCGTTCTTTAACCATTTAACGTTCATTGGTTTCGCCACGAAACCGCAAAATTTTAATTCCGATACGCAACACTGACACCGGTATATTTATCTAAAAATGTCCCTTTTATTTTGTATGTGAAAAATCACGTTTTCTTATTTAGAAATATATTTGTTCTTAATTACCGGTGTCATTCATTTATTTCGACATCTTAGCAATGAAAATTTTATGACCGTTAAAGGGTTAATGACTATATTTTCTGAGACATATTTGCTATAAGATAATACTGGTGATTTTCTCTTTTTTGATTGTGCATTTTCCGGACCACTCACCACCACGTTATACGAACAAATAAAAGGCAGAAGTAAGTTTTTTTTCAGTACAAGCATTTCTATGTATATGTCAATTTGAACTCAAATTTAAAATCTTTAAATCCGTTAGTTTACACATCGATTCGCATTTACTGAAGTCTAAGAAAATTACATTCGATTCGCTGGAAAAGTTTAATGAAATTCAAAGGCATTGATTTATAATCAATTTCAAGGCTTTCTACAAATAAATAAAAAAAATTCAGTTGAATTATAATTAGTTTGTAACAGCTCAAGCCTAGAGGTCCTAATTATCGAACATTAAATGTTAATGCTTTTTCTTCAATGTGTTACTACACTTCTACGTGTATCTATGACGTAGATGGAAAGCGTTCAGAGTTTATTTGTGATTCAACTCAGTTAAAGGGATCTTCGATAAAACGGGTTGTCAGAACAGATAACATATCATCTTATAATTAAACAAATATTTATGCAAAATAATTTGAAAAATAGGCTTTTTCATACAAACAAACTAACTAAAAGTGACAAATGGCATATAATAAATTAATTATTTTATTATGTCAGCGATGGGAAATTTCTAACTATTAGGCTCATGACGGACGCAAATGGGTTCGAACCCGGCTACTCCTGTTTTCCAGATTTGATGGCTAGGGATGCATTTTTATCCTGACATCAGCTGCTATTTCCTTTTAAATGTTGTTAAGTACCAGTATTTTGTTAAAGGGAAATTTACTTTCTTTAACCCTTTGAGAAACAAGCAATAGCGCTTGTGTAACTCTGAACTCCCACCGGAAATTTGGAAAATTTTTATTTCAAAATCAGAAAAAGCAATACCGCGACTTTTTTCACCAAAGGTAGAAAAGTAAATTTCAGTAATATTTTCCTGGCAAAGTCTTCACTGTTCGCAGGTGGGATAAAATATATCCCACCGGCTCTCAAAGAGGCACTCCCTTTATACTATTTGAAGTGTTTGCTATAAGAAAATATTGGCTGTTAGTTCTTCTTTTTTTACCGTGTTTTTCTCTGATCACTAGCGACTCTGTTATACGAGACAAATAAACGGCTTAGTTAAAGGCTTGTGTTAAAAAGAAAAGTAAGTTTTCTTTTTAATACAACAATTTCTATCTATATGTCTGCTTGAATTCAAATTTAAAATCTTTAAATCCGTTAGTTTACACTTCTAGGCGCATTTATTGGAGTCTAAGAAAATTACATTCGATTCACTGCAAAAGTTTAATGAAATTCAAAGATATTGATTTATAATCTATTTCAAGGTTTCCTACAGATAAATAGAAGATTTCCAGTTAAATTATAATTAGTCTGTAACAGCTCAAGCTTAGAATTTCTAATTATCGAGCATTAAATGCTAATGTTTTTTCTCCAATGTATTACTACGCTTCTGCCGTTTATCTGTGAGGTAGATAGAAAGCGTTCAGAGTTTATTTGTGATTCAATTCAGTTAAAAGGATCATCTATAAAATGGGATGTCAAAATGGATAACGAATCACCTTATAATTAAACAAATATTTACGAGAAATAATTTGGAAAATGGGTTTTTTCATGCAAACAAACGAACTAAAATGACAAATGGCATACAATAAATTAATTATTTTATACTACGTCAGCGAAGAAAAATTTGTAAATACTAGGCTCACAATGGGCGCAAATGGGTTGGAACCCAGCAACGCCCGTCTTCTAGTTTTGAGGACAGAACCTCACAGTCACTGGTGATGCTTTTTTAACCTGACAACAGCTGCCCTTTCCTTATACAGAGTAGCGACAGGTCAGGGAAAAACACAGTCAAAGAAAGTTGTTAAATACCAGTATTTTGTTAAAGAGAAATTCGTTTTCGTCAATGTTTGAAGGACAAGGAATTGCGTATGGATAGTTCTGAACTCCTACGGGAAATTTGAAAAATTTTATTTCAAGACAAGAAAAAGCAGTTTACCGACTGTTTCCCCACCAAAGTTAAAAAAAGTGAAACATAGTAAAATTTTTCTGGTGCAAGTCTTCATTAATTATAGGTGAGGTTAAATATATCCGACCCCCCCTCAAGGGGATTAACCACTTGAGGGGCGCTGGTATGTGTAAAAAACAACTTAATTTTAAGTACCATAGGCCACATTGGCACCAGAATTTTGGTAAAAAGAATTTCGGTTTATTATATGGTGTCAAATACAGCTTATATATATTTACAAATAATTTGTTTCAAATTCCGGTACCATTTATTGATTTCAACATTTTCGAAATGGAAATGCGCTGCGCCTCAAAGAGTTAAATCCCTTTATACTATGTAAACTATTTTCTATAAGAAAATGCTGGTATTCTCCTCTTTTTTTACTGTGTTTTTCGCTGATCACTTGCCATTCTGTTATACAAACAAATAAAAGGCAGAAGTAATTTTTCTATTCAGTACAATAATTTTTATCTATGTCTGCTTGAAATTCAAATTTAAAATCTTTAAATCCGTTAATTTACACATCGAGACGCTTTTGCTGGAGTCTAAGAGAATTACATTCGATTCACTGCAAAAGTTTAATAAAATTCAAAGATATTGATTTATAATCTATTTCAAGGCTTACTACAGATAAATAGAAAATTTTTCAGTTAAATTATGATTAGTTTCTAACAGCTCAAGCTTAGAAGTTCCAATTATCGAACATTAAATATTAATGCTTTTTCTTCAATGTATTACTACGCGTCTACGCGTATGTGTGACATAGATGGAAAGAGTTCCGAGTTTGTTTCTGAATCAATTCTTTTAACCATTTCTTGCGCATGCAACACCTAATTTTAATTCCAAACTTGCAAACGGCACCAGTAATATTTTAATATAATTTTGCTTTTACAATGAAAGCTTAAATTAAGGAATTCGTAATATCTAGACAAGTCCTTTATAAATTCCGGTGTCAATCGACAATTTCTCATTTTACTAATACAATTTGCTTGCGCCGGAAAGGGTTAAAAGGATCACCTATAATATAGGTTCTCAAATTGGATAACGAATCACCTTCTAACTAAACATATTCACGCGAAACAATTTGGAAAATGGGCTTTCTCATACAAACAAAAAACTAAAAGTGACAAACGGCATATAATAAATTAATTTTTTCATACTATGTCAGCAATGAAAAATTTCTAACTATTAGGCTTACGACGGGCGCAAATGTGTTCGAATTCAGCAACTTCCGTCTTCCAGTTTTGAGGGCAGAACCTCTCAGCCACTGGCGATGCTTTCTTAGCCTGACATTAGCTGCGTTTTCATTATGCAGGGTGGCAAATAGTCAGGGAAAAACACAGTTAAAAAAAGTTGCTAAATACCAGTATTTTCTAAAAAAGAAATTCGTCTTCTTTAACCTTTTGGGGAACAATCAGTTGTGATTGTACTGGGTTGGGGAAAAAGTAAGTTCGCTTTTTTTCGTGTTTTTCAAAGTGAATTTATTTATATAAATAAAAAAAAACTAATCAAATTTTATGTGCTATTTTGTTCGATGACCTTTTGCCATTTTTCTGATAAAACAATAATTCCGTCACTGTAGATTTCAGAGAGTTCTGGGCAAAAAACTGAACAAGGTGATTTTCACAAGCCTTTTTTGAAGCCAGCTTAACACCTTCAAGAAAGTACCACATAGGGCAGAACAAATGGTAATCCGTCGGATCCAGGTCCAGACTATAGGGTTCATCAGAACTTCCCAACAAAGCTCTTTCAGTTTTTGCCGAGTGACTAAAGATGCGTGTGGTTTAGCGTTGTCATGATGGAAGACAGCGCCTTTTCTTTCGATCAATTTTGACCGGGTTTTCTAATTGCCTGCTTCAATCGCATTAGTTGTTTACAGAAGATAGTTGAATTGATGGTTTGGCCAGGTTTGAGCAGCTCATGATGGAAAATTCCTTTCCAATCCCATCAAACACTCAGAATCACTTTCGTAGGCATCAATTCGGACTTTGCCACCGTTTGTGAAGCTTCGATCACGATCTTTTTAGCACATTGTTGTTATACGTGATTCCCTTTTAATTACCCGTAATGATTTATTTCAAAAATGGCTCGATTTCATGCCGTTTCAGTAGCAATTCACAAATGAAAACTCTGTCTATTAAATTTTTCACTGTAAGTTTATGGGGAACCCAAGTATCGAGTTTCTTTTGGTATCCAATTTTATGTAAATGGTTCAAAAGAGGTTTATGGTTGATGTTTAGATCCGTAGCAATGTCGTGGGAAGAAACATGTCAGTCTACATGGGTTGTTTTTAAAATTTCATCGAATTTTTGAAGGATTGGCCGGCCAAGGAAAGGTTCATCTTTAACATCGAAATTTGCGGAAGCAAAACGAGCAAACCGATTCTGACTTTGGCGTTTACTTAAGCACTGATCACCATAAATGCCACACAAGTTTCGATGAGCCTGCGCCAATTTTTCCCTTTTTGGAAGTAAAAACTAAAATGTGACGAAAATGATCTTCTGAAATCTTTATTTTAAAAACGCAATAATTTTTGACTGGTTAAACAGATGACGTTACCTTTATATCTAGAATTTTCTAGAAACTGTTACCTTTCAAACGCTGTATAGTATGACTTAATTGAGTAAGTATTACTCGACATACGCGACTTTAAAGCTATCTATTGGGAAAAAACGAATTTACTTTTTCCCCAACCCAATATAATTCTGAACTCCAACTGGAAATTTGGAAAAAAATTATTTCAAAATAAGGAAAAGCAGTTTCTCGACTTTTTACCCCATCGATGTTATAAAAGAAAAAGTTAATATATTATTCTGGTACAAGTCTTCATTAACCTTTTACAAAATTGTTAATGTTTTATCACCAGCTTCTAAAACAATAAATTATAGCTTATTAAATCGAGGAAATTTACAGCAAAATTTTACTGGTGGGGACAAAGATTCTTAAGGCCTTTTTGCGGTACGTATTCGTGTTGCTCGTCCACAAAAGGTTAATCGTATCTCACCGCCCTTCAAGGAGTTGATCTCTTTATACTATATGAAGTATTTTGTATAAGAAAATAGTGGCGGTTACCTCTTTTTTTTACTGTATTTTTCCTGATCATTCTTTACCCTGTTATACGAACAAATAAAAGGCAGAAGTAAGTTTTCTTTCTAACCCTTTCCGGCACACTGTGCCCGGTCTGGGATACCTATTTTTAATTCTAAACTTTCAAACAGCACCAGTAATATTTTACTAAAATTTTGCTTTTAAAATAAAAGCTTGAATTAAGGATTTCAAAATTGCTAAAAAAAATTGTTTATGAATTCCGGTGCCAGTCGATAATTTCTCATTTTATTACAGATTTTGTTCGTGTCGGAAAGGGTTAACATAACAATTTCTATCTATATTCTTAATTGGTTTCAAATTTAAAATCATCAAATCTGTTAGTTTACACATCGAGGTGCATTTACTGAAGTCTAAGAAAATTACATTCGATTCACCGGAAAAAGTTTAATGAAATTCAAAGCTATTGATTTATAATCAATTTCAAAGTTTTCTACAAATAAATAGAAGACTTCCAGTTAAATTATAATTAGTATTTAAGAGCTCAAGACTAGAAGTTCTAATTATTGGACATTAAATATTAATGCTTTTTCTTCAATGTATTACTGCATTTCTACGTGTATATGTGACGTAGATGGATAGCGTTCCGAGTGCATTTGCGATTCAATTGAGTTAAAAGGGTCTTCGATAAAGCGGGTTGTCAGAACGGATAACGAATCACGTTCTAATTAAAGTAATGTTTACGCAAAATAATCTGAAAAATGGGCTTTTTCATGCAAACAAACGAAATAAAATAACAAATGGCATATAATAATTTAATTATTTCACAATATGTCAGCGATGAAAAATTTCTAACTATAACGTTCACGACGGACGCGAATGAGTTCGAACCCAGCAACGCCCTATTTACAGTTTTGAGGGCAGAACCCCTCAGCCACTGGTGATGCTTTTTTAGCCTGACATCAGCTGTCTTCATCGTCGAGTGGTCAGGAAAAACACAGTCAAAAAACTTGTTAAATACCAGTATTTTGTTAAAGAGAAATTCGCCTTCTTTAACTCTTTGAGGGGCAAGCACTCGCTTATGTATTATTCTGAACTCCCATCAGAAATTTAAAAAAAAAAAAATCAAAATAAGGAAAAAAAGTTTCATGATTTTTCCTTACCAGAGTTAGAAAAATAAAGTTTAGAATATTTTTACTGATGCATGTTTTCATTAATCGTAGCTGGGATTTACCATCGCCACTCGAGGGGGCTAATATTTTTATAATATTTGAAGCATTTTCTATAAGAAAATGCGGGTAGTTGTCTTTGTTTTTTACTGTTTTTTTTTTTACTTGACAACTCGCCACCCTATTACACGAACAAATGAAAGGCAGAAGTAATTTTTATTTTTAATACAAGAATTATGGTTCTATATGTCTGCTTGAATTGAAGTTTAAAATCTTTAAATCCTTTAGTTTACACATCGAGGAGCATTTATTGGAGACTCAGAAAATTGCATTCGATTCACTGGAAAAGTTTAATGAAATTTAAAAATATTGATTTATAATCTATTTCAAGGTTTCCTATAGATAAATAGAAGATCTCCAGTTGAATTATAATTAGTTTGTTAAAGCTCAAGCCTAGATTTTCTAATTATCGAACATTAAATGTTAATGCTTTTTCTTCAATGTATTACTACTCTTTTACGTGTATCTGTGACGTGGATGGAAATCGTTCCGAGTTTATTTCTGATTCATTTCAGTTTGAAGGATCTTCAATTAAACAGGTTGCCAGAACGGATAACGAATCACTTTGTAATTAAACAAATATTTACGCGAAATAATTTGGAAAATGGGCTTTTTCATAAAAACAATAAACTAAAATTACAAATGACGTATAATAAATTAAGTATTTCATAATATGGCTAGCGAGTTGATTAAATAATGATAAAAGCTGCAAAATATTACGACTGAGTGCAAGACAAGCTATTAGATCATTAAATTACTCGTATAATTCTCGTACCCACTATCTACGAGAGAAAATTATTTTCCAAAAATTACTGCATCTTTTCGAAATTTAATAAGTTGGAACATATACATAAAACTATACATATTATACGTCAGTGGAATTGACGAAATTGGTTAGATTAATTTTAAATTTATTAACTGGCATTTCATGCAAATTGATTTCCGAGAGGACAATGTTGATACTCCGTTGCCGAGTTGTTAACTCCTTGGGGAAGAGCGACACGTATACGTACCACAAAAAGGCTTAAGAATCCACGTTTATTGCCACCACTAAAATTTTGCTTTAATCGGAGCATTTTCTCGATTTAGTAAGGCCCAAATTTCTGTTTTTAAAAACCAGCCACAGAACATTAAAAATTTTGTAAAAAAAACTCCCGTCGCGAAGAAGATAACCCCTCGCGGCGCAGTGGTATTTCTATGAATTAACTTAATTTTAATTTCCAGACGCCACATTGGTACCGGAATTTTGGTTTAAAAAAAATTCGGTTTATAGAAACCGTCATATTAGCCTTTTTTATTAATAACAAATAAAGTCGTTTAGAAATTCCTGTGTCAGTCATCATTTTCAACACTTAAGCAATGAATTTGCTCTGCGCCGCAACAGGTTAACCCTTTCCGGCACGGGTAAAATCTGTTAGTAAAATGAGAAATTGTCGACTGTCACCGCAATTCACAAACGAATTTCTTAGATATGTTTGATTCCTTAATTTAAGCTTTTATTGAAAAAGCAAAATTTTATTTATATATTATTGGTGCCGTTTGGAATTAAAATTAGGCATGCCAAACCGGGCACAATGTACCGGAAAGGGATAAGGCAACACGCTCCTAATCGCTTGCGAGCGTAGGAGGTTGTGAGTTCGATTCCTCCTGGTTCCATTGCACACATTTTTTCAAGGTAGCGAATGGTGAATGAAAAACACAGTTAAAAAAAAGTCTCACATACCAGTATTTTGTTGCAGAGAATGTTACCTTGTTTAATCCCTTTATATTATTTGAAATATTTTCTATAAGAAAGTACTGATTTCTTCCCTTTTTTTATGATTTTGTTTTTTGCTGAACCTCCTGCGTTTGTGTGGAGCTCTCGTGTTCAGGGCCTGATTACTAACGGGGCACTCTCCCACCAGGAAAAAGAAATAAAGAATTTTTCCTTATTCATGACAGTAATCTTGTATGAAAAGGGCGTTTAAAGAAGACGAAAATTTCTATAAATTTTTTCTGGTGAGAGAGTGCCCCGTTAGTAATCAGGCTCTGCTCGTGTTGTAAAATTTCCTTGTTCTATCTCGTCCCTATATTTGACAATGACTTATAAGCAGGCTTTTATGTCAAAAACACAACTCAGATGTATGTGTTCAATAAAATAAATAAATAAGCTAAACTTGTCGGAAAGCGTATGGAAGACGACCTTGGCGACGTAAATGACAATATGTAGCAACAAACAATTTGAAAAAAAAGAGTATGAGTTGAATTTCAAGGAAAATGCCACACTGTACAATTTTACAACTATTTTTATCCTTTGCACTCGTATGTCCAATCTAAATAAATACAGTAAAACCTCTAAATAACGGACACCTCGGGAACGCAAAAATTGTCCGCTATTGGGAAAAAAATCAGAGATTCAAAAACCGCTAGGAAATGCTTAATGTTTCATTAATTTACTTTTACATGTCCTAAAGCCTCTCTTATATAATTAAACAGAAATTAAAATTATTTTTTAAGTCATAAAATTGAAATAAAACTGTGCACACTTTTATCCACTGTTTATTACATTCTTAGGAAAAAAACCTGTTACAAAAGTTAATTTTTGCTTGCGATTACATGTAATTTGTTTTTCAAAGTGACATCATTGGACATTATAGAGTTCCGTGTGGGAAGCGGGGATTGCACTTTTTGACTGTTAAAAACATAATCTCAAAATTTCCCGGGTGGCGGATTTCAATGCTCTGGAAGATGTCCATCCTGGGCAACCCCTTCAATTCAACACTGAACGTGTGTGTGTGTGGGGGGGGGGGGATTTTCCCCAGCTCCTATATCTGAGAACACAAAATTCCCATATAAATTTAGAGGCTTTTTTTTTTAAAGTCTTTTCTCCCTAAAAAATACTTTTTCATCCTTTATCGCCGTAAATAGTGTCCGCTATTCGGAATGTCCGTTATTCAGAGGTTAAACACATAAAAATTTAGGTATTGGGAGTGGGTATTGGAAAATTGTCCGTTAAATAGAGGTGTCCGCTATTCGGGAGTGTTCATTATGGAGGTTTTACTGTAGTATATTTCTCTATAAAATTTATATTTGCACCAGTAATAGCAAAAAGATAAAATTTGCCTTATTTTACCACGTAACTGATCGGATTTTTCGAATCATGCCAATTTTTTTCATGTCTTTTACCCAATTTTTAATCTTTTATCACTGGTTTTTCAAAACAGAAATTTTTTGCCTTATTGAATAACAAAATTGCCCGGTCCAAAGGATGCAAAATTTACAATAAAAATTTACTGGTGATAATAATAAATCATGCCTGGAATATGGATGACCGTACGTGCTACGGGCAAATCATGGCTGGCAAAAACACGTTGTGCGTATGACGTACGGGCAAATCATTGATATATTTAATTAGAGCATTTTTGATATTGTGTACCTGAAGGATACTTCTGTTAACCCTTTGTGGGGCAGGACAAATTCATTGCTTAAGTATTGAATTTAATGATTGACACCGGAATTTGAAAACAACTTTATTTGTAAATAAGAAAACGCTATATTTCCCGCATTCAATAAACAGTAAATTTTTTTAAACAAAATTTCGGTGCCAATGTGGCGTTTGGGAATTAAAATTAAGTGGTACATCTATGAAACCACCGCCCCTCAAGGGGTTAAAAAAGTTATGCCAATCGAACAAAATTTGTGTAAGAGACGACGAGTCGAAAGGATTGATCTTAATAATTATTTGACATAGAAAAATTATAAATTTATAAGTAAAGATTATACATTAAAAAAATGAAGATTTTTTTTCTATAAACATTTCAGAAATGAAAGAGATAGAAAAATTTAACAATAATAATTTCAGAAAAAATATAGAAATAAAACCAAAACTGTTTTTTTTTTCCATTTCTAAACTCCGATCACAAAGTTTTTTTATTTATTTATTTGTAACTTTTATTTCTTCCCTCTAGGAAAGTAAAAATAAAACTTTTGTTTAACAGCAAAAGTAGTTTTTTATTAAAAGTATTTCTATTGATATATTTGTTTGAAACTTTTTAAATCTGTTGTTTACACAGAGATATAGATATATTGATAGGAATTTTTCTAGATTCTTTCTAGAAATTGAAAGAATATTTCTTAAATTTTGATTTAGAATATATATATTTCAATTTGAACTCTTCTGTTAAAGAAAGGACCAAGTGCAATTTCTAAGCATTTTAATTAAAATAATCTTTTAACCCCTTGAGGGGCTAGCAATAATGTAATATTTAATTCTCTCCGGAAAAATCGAAAAACTGAAATTAAGAAATGACAAAAAAATTACGAAAATTTAACAAAAGGCAGTCTTTCAGCAATTTAACGCCAGATAAAACAATTTGGAAATTGCACGTGAATCGTAGCAAATTAGGTGCGTTCGTGCGATAACGAAGTTTTAAGAATATCACTCGCATATATCAATCTCATAAAATTGTAAATAGTTAATTACAATTAAATTTGCACCAAACAATGAACTTCCTGTACAGGGGTGCAAAAATCTAGGCGCCAGCAAGCAGTCTCTCACCACTAAAATTTAAAGGTTTTCTTCGCTTAATATTTAATAGCATTTTTACACGAATTTAACATGAAATATTATACGAAAAATAACGAAATAAATTTAGTGGTGTGAGACTGCCTGCTGGCGCCTAGATTTTTGCACCCCTGTTCCTATACCATTATGTAATGGAATACTTTTGTGTGGCCTTGTGGTAAATCAACAAATGTTCTTTGCACCACAGATTATACAAAATGTATATTATAATATGTACTTTATAGATGCATATCAATTTTATTTTGTTCGAATTAGCGTAATACCATTAAAATGCATTGGAAACATTTTTTTTCCCATTGACCGTAATGTAATGGAATAGTTTTGATTGTCCCTGTAATTGAACTATGCATTCGATTTTTATAAACTTTGAAATAACTCGACAAAATTATGTAATAATTATATATTTTAAATTTCAAACGATTAAAATGCATTTGAAACTTTTCCCTCCATTGACCATAACGTAACGGAATACTTTTGATTGTCCCTGTAATTGATCTATGCATCCGATTTTCATAAAACTTGAAACGACTCGACAAAATTATGTAATAATTACATATTTTAAATTTCAAACGATTCGGTAGGTAGTTTTTGCGTGATTATATGCGGACGGGCGGACAGACTGAACGACAACTATAGGTGCTATGTATTTACAAAATTAGGAACGCACCTAAAAAGTATAAAATTTCGTTAAAAGTTTACGGTGAGAATCTCCTTTAAATTAGATGGGATTTAATATATCCCACCGCCCCTGACAGGGTTAAAGGAAAAATTTCTGATATCTTCCAATTTTGCAAGATTACGTGTAAATGTACTTTCTGAAATACGATGTATTGGAAAAAAAACATGAATTACAATCTCTTTTTGTCGTCTTATTTGAAATTGACAGAACTATTTATACGTTTGATAATTGCAAAAAACTTAGCCTTATTTATGATAGAAATATACCAATCATTGGAAATAACCATAGTTGTAGTAATTGTGTGGATTGGGGCTAGGATTATGGAGGAATTAAAAAATTATCACTGGTCACTATTATTTTTATTTGTAAATTCCCTGAGTAGCAGTGGGATATATTATATTCCGCTTTTTATACAAAGAAAAATAAACTGATTAGTAAAGTTTATACATGTATATAAAAATGAAGAATTTTTTCTATAAACATTTCGAAAATGAAACGCGATAGAAAAAGTTAACAATAAACATTCCAGGAAAAATATACGAATAAAACCACAACCATTTTTTTTCCATTTCCAAAATCCGATCACAAATATTTTTTATTTATTTATTTGTAAGTTTCATTTCTTTCATCTAAGAAAGTTAAAAAAAAGTTTTAACAGCAAAAGCAATTTTTTATTAAAAGTATTTCCATTGATATATTTGTTTGAAAATTTTTTAATCTGTTGTTTACAGTGAGATATATTTATAGGAATTTTTCTAGATTCTTTCTGGAAATGGAAAGAATATTTCTTAAATTTTGATTTAGAATTGTCGATTTGATCTCTTCTGTCAAAGAAAGTACGACGAGCATTTTTGAAGCAATTTAATTAAAATAAACTTTTAAAGGAAAATCTGAATTCTTCCAGTTTTGCAAGATTACGTGTTAATATACTTTCTAGATTACGACTAACTTGCATTGGAAAAATAAACATAAACTGCATTCTCTTTTTTTCAACTTATTTGAAATCGAATTTTTTCTATAAACATTTCGGAAATAAAACGAGATAGAAAAAGTTAACAATAAACATTTCAGGAAAAATATACGAATAAAACCACAACCATTTTTTTTTCACTTCTAAAATCCTATCACAAATATTTTCTATTTATTTATTTGAGTGATTTATTTTTTTCATTTAAGAAAGTAGAAAAAAAATTTTAACACCAAAAGTACATTTTTTTTTATTAAAAGTATTCCTATTGATATATTTCTTTGAATTTTTTTTTAATCTTTTGTGTACATTGCGAGATACATTTACAGTAGTTTTTCTAGATTCTTTCTAGAAATAGAAAGAATATTTCGTAAATTTTGATTTAGAAAAATCGATTTGAAGTTTTCTGTCAAAGAAAGAACCAAATGCGATTCCTAAGCAATTTAATTAACCTTCATACCCTGTTCAAATTTTACTCAATCGTGATAAAAACATTTCACACCAGAATTGTTATTTAAAATATTTTAATATATTTAATTGACTTATATCTTTGAATATGTAATGTAACTTTCTTTATGAAAATAGTTCTGGTTCGAATCTTATAAAACAAATTATAGTCATGGGTCGATTAGACCCATTCAGGGTAGGAAGGTTAATATAATCTTTTAACCCCTTGAATAGCAAGCAATAATGTCTTTGTAATATTTAACCCCTAGAGGGGCGGTGGTATATATTATATACCACCTACGATTGATGAAGATTCACACCAGAAAAATTTTATTAAATTTCACTTCTCTAACTTTGGTCGAAAACAGTCTTAAAAATGCTTATCCTCTTTTTGATATAACTTTATTACAAATTTCCGGTGGGAGTTCAGAATTACACGAACGCAATTGCTTGCCCCTCAAAGGGTTAATTCGCACCGAAAAATCGAAAAACTTTATTGTAATATAAGAAAAGGCAGTTTTTCAACAATTTGCCACCAGATAAAAAAGTATATTTCATTAACCCTTTAACCTCTTCCGGCTTTCTGTGCCCGGTCTGGGACAGCTAATTTTTATTCCAAACTTGTAAACGACACCAGAATTATTTTAGTAAAATTTTGGTTTTACAATAAAAGTTGAAATTAAGGGATTCAAAATCTTTATAAAATTCGTTTGTGAATTCCGGTGTTAGTCGATAATATCTGATTTTACTAACAGAATTTGCCCGTGCCAGAAAGGGTTAAGGGTATATTTCGATCCAAATTGCTTTTTTCCGATTTATTTTTAAATTCATTTTTTCTCTCAAATGCACCAAACTTTCAAATTCTCTTATTTAGAAACTACAAAAGGTGCCGTGTCTGTCGATTTTCTTGATAAATGTAGAAAATGTTGCAAAAAATGCTGTCAAAAACGGCGTTTTGGACCAAATTTTCCGAAGCGGGAGGTCTGCGGACGAAAAAAAGAGCATCCTGAGAAAATAATTGCTCAATAATCAAATTCTAATTAATTCAGCGAAAAATTACTTCACACGGCATCTTGTACATCACTTCAAAAATCACCCCAGCAAGTTTCATGTTTCTATTTTTTAAAATGAGTCTGAAAATGTATCGGAAAATTTCGAGCTGATGAAGGTGGAAAAGCGTTTTTTCGAATACACCTTTAACCCTTTCCGGCACTCTGTGCCCGATCTGGGACAGCTAATTTTTATTCCAAACGACGCCAATAATATTTTAGTCAAATTTCGTTTTTACAATAAAAGCTTAAATTAAGGAAGTCAAAATATCTAAAAAAATCGTTTGTGAATTCCGGTGTCAGTTGATAATTTCTCATTTTACTAAGAGATTCTGCCCGTTCCGGAAAGGGTTAACTGGTTACATTTCTTACGTGCAATAAATTAAAAATGTCAGTTCATACCACTTTTTAAATCTAAAATATTCGTAATGTTTATTCTAAACTTTCCTACCTATATGCCATTCCGTTAAAAAAAAATTAGTGACGTCAAAAAGCTTTAAATGATGAATTAAGCAAATCCGTCTGGCCCGTATGGCGTACGGGCAAATCAGTTAAGCGGTTATAAGTTTCTGGCTTGAGAATCTTGTTGAAATTAGGTGGTATAAAATATATCCCACTGCCCCTCAAGGATTTAAAGGAAAATTTCCCGAATTCTTCCAATTTTGCAAGATTACAGGTAAATGTACTTTTTAGAATACGATGTATTAGAAAAGTAAACATAAATTGCAACCTCTTTTTAGGTGCGTTCGTAACTATGTAAATACGTAGCACCTATAGTTGTCGTTCAGTCCGTCCGTCTGTCTGTCCGCATATAACAACACAAAAACTACCCAACCGAATCTTTTGAAATTTAAATTACATATTACATAATTTTGTCGAGTCATTTCAATTTTTTTGAAAATAGGATGCATAGATCAAATACAGGGACAATCAAAGTTACTCCGTTACATTACAGACAATGTAAAAAAAGTTTCAAATGCATTTTAATAATATTACACTCATTCGAACATAATAATATTGATATGTATCATAAAGTACATATTATAATATTGATTTTGCATAATCTGTTGTGCAAAGAACTTTTGTTATTAATTTACAAGGCCACTCAAAAGTATTCCATTACATAATGAGTATAGAGAGAACATTGTTTGTTGCGCATTTTAATTGTAATTAACTATTTACAATTTTATGAGATTGGTATATGAGAGTGATATTTTTAAAACTTCATTATCGTACGAACGCACCTCATTTGCTATGCTTCACGTGCAATTTCCATCTTGTTTATCATCTTATTTGAAACTGTCATAATTATTTATGCTTTTGAATATCGCAAAAAGCTTAGTGTCATTTGTGAAAAAAAACATACTAATCATTGGAAATAATCATAGTTGTGGTAATTGTTGGGATTGAGATTAGGACTATGGAAAAATTCAAAATTCCTCACTGGTCACTATTATTTTTATTTGTTAACCCCTTGAGGAGCACTGGTACACATTATATCCCACTTATATAACATAGAAAAACAAACTTATTAGTAAATTTTATGCATACATATAAAAATGAAGAATTTTTTCTATAAACATTTCGGAAATGAAACAAGATAGAAAAAGTTAACTACAAACATTTCGGGAAAAAAAAAATAAATGAATAAAACCACTACCATTTTTTTTTTTTCCATTTCTAAAATCCGATCACAAAGATTTCTTATTTATTTATTTGTTAGTTTTATTTCTTTCATCTAAGAAAGTTTAAAAAAAAAGTTTTAACAGCAAAAGTAATTTTTTATTAAAAGTATTTCTATTGATATATTTGTTTGAAAATTTTTTTAATCTGTTGATTACATAGTGAGATACATTTATAGGAATTTTTCAAGATTCTTTCTAGAAATGGATAGAATAATTCTTGAATTTTGATTTAGAATAATCGATTTTAACTTTTCTAAATCAATTTAATGAAAATTAGTTTTAAAAGAAAATCTGAATTCTCCCAATTTTTAAAGATTACGTATTAATGTATATTCTGGAATACGACTAAGTTATATTATAAAATAAACATAAATTAAAATACTCTTTTTTTCGTCTTATTTGAAATTGACAGAATTATTTATGCTTTTGATTATCGCAAAATGTTTAGTGTCATTTAGGATAAAATTAACTGATGAAAGTAACCATAGTTGTAGTGATTATTAGGATGAGGACTGGAATTATGGAAAATTTCAAAAATCCTCACTGGTCATTATTATTTTCATTTGTTAACCCCTTGAGGGGCGGTGCGAATACTGTTGTAATCACCAATGAAATTAAGAAATGGTTATTTCTACCGGTCATTTTTCTCATAACGTACAATAGTATTATAATTTAAGGGAGACCCGTAAGAAAAAACCCAAAATTTTTATTATTGATTTTAAAGTAATGAATTTTGGTGTACTACTGAAAAATCTTTTTGTAAGGAATATAATTAGCAAAAAAATTCACTTTTTATTAAAAAGTATATTTTTATGGGGATTTTTATGATTTTTTTTTTTCGAAAAATATACTTTTTAAAATTACTACTCCTCATTCAATTTTCAATATTTTGGTAGTACTAAAATTTCTTAAATAGTGTTATAGTATATAGAAAAGAACTAACGAGAGATATTTTTATTTTTCTATTTTAATCGGCTAAAAAAATAATAATAATAAAAATACGCATGGTAAATTTCCTTAAATTCGTTATAATTTTCATGTTTACCAATTTATGTAAAATTTTCAGAAATAGTTAAAAAATATATATCTTCTTACTTTTGTTGCAAATTTTTTTAAGATTCTAAAAACATAAACACTTTGTTTTTAAATCATTTTACCACTGAGCCTTAGTACTTTGAAAAAAGTCATTTTCAGGAAAACGCGTTTTAAGTGGCCGCTAGTCGTTTAAACTCTATAGTGAGTACAATTAAAAGAGCTCATTTTCTACCAGTTCCAAGTGTCCTCGAGTTCTGAAATTTTGCATGGATATTCGCAAATATGTATTTTATCGTTTTTTGAGATAAAAATTTTTTTGGACATTTGATGATTTTTGGCCGAAAATGGGGTTCGGGTCTCCCTTAAGCGCAATCTAACAAACTAATAGACATCTGATACAAGATTACTCGTAATTTCGGTGTATAAGCCGCGGATCAAGCAATCATTTCTCGACCCAGAAAATTTTAAAAATAGAATTAAACTTCTTAGATCTATGTAAATATTTCTCTACAATTACTGAACAAATTTTCTGGGTCCAAAAATAATTGTTTGATCTGCGGCTTATACACCGGAAATTACGGTACTTATACAAACAGCCGTTTCTTGATTTTATTGATGATTACAACGGCGTTTTCACCAACTAAACCCGTGGTACCATCTGTTATTGCTTTTATTTATTTTTCATTGTCACTGTTATTCTTTTTTTCTCGATTAAAAGAATGCTCTGATTTTAGCTTCATTCGATTTATTACTTTAACCGCTTTTATGATTTGGCCGTAAGGGCAACGTGTTTTTTGCCGATAACAGAGCTGCCAAATGGTCCGCCAACTGAACCTCAATATTTTCCTAGAAAGATTTTCGTTTTATCTTTTTCTTGCAAACTGCACAGAAATCGCCATCCGAGGTTAATTTTAGCATAAATGCTGTAGAACCACTATGAAATCCCTCATTGCATTCATAGTCACAGTGACGTCACAAGGACGTCACTGTGAGTCACTTACGTCACATCACATCTGTGACCAAACTGCCACCACACAGTGACGTCACTTTGTGACTGAGATGTGACTTTTTAAAAAATCCTTAGAAAATTACAAAAATTCTTCAAAACATGTTATTTACTTTAAAAAAACATGTTTCTGGCAATTTAAATATCGTCACTTTTTTCACAGTTTTGTCACAATGTTGTCAAAGTAGTCACAAATGACACATTTTTAGGTGCGTTCGTAATTATGTAAATACGTAGCACCTATTGTTGTCGCTCAGTCCGTCCGTCTGTCCGTCTGTCTGTCCGCATATAACAACGCAAAAACTACCCAACCGAATCGTTTGAAATTTAAAATACATAATTATAACATAATTTTGTCGAGTCATTTCAAATTTTAAGAAAATCGGATGGATAGATCAATTACAGGGACAATCAAAAAGATTCCATTACATTACGGTCAATAGGGAAAAAAGTTTCAAATGCATTTTAATCGTTTGAAATTTAAAACATATAATTATTGCGTAATTTTGCCGAGTCATTTCAAATGTTATGAAAATCGGATGCATAGATCAATTACAGGGACAATCAAAAGGATTCCGTTACATTACGGTCAATGGGGAAAAATTTCAAGTGCATTTTAATCGTTTGAAATTTTAAAATATCTTTATTACGTAATTTTGTCGAGTAATTTCAAATGTTATGAAAGTCGGATGCATAGATCATTTACAGGGACAATCAAAAGTATTCCATTACATTACGGTCAATGGGGAAAAAGTTTCAAATGCATTTTAATGATGTTACACTCATTCGAACATAATAGAATTGGCATGAATCTATGAAATATATACTAAAAGATGCATTCTGTACAATCTGTGATCCAAAGAATTTTTATTATTAAATTACAGGGCCACACAAAAGTATTCCACTACATAATGCTATACGGGGAACATTGTTTGGGACGTGTTTTAATTACCCTAATTTCCTGCCTATAATCCGCGGATCAAACAATTCTTTTTCGACCCAGAAATTTTATTTCGTAAATGAAGGCAAATATTTACGGCGATCTGAAAAGTTATATTTTATTTAATAAAATTTCTGGGTCGAAAAATGATTGTTTGATCCGCGGATTATACGCAGGAAATTAGGGTATATTCAACTATTTCACATCTTATGAATAAGATATACGTTGCTGAGGTGTAATAAAAATTACTTCCTGCATATTTACAGAAACGTAAAGATTTCGACTACTACACTGTATCCGGAGTACGCTCTACTATATCAGCAAGATCTGAATATTTTTAAAACTTCGTTATCGTACGAACGCACCTCATTTGCTACGTTCACGTGCAATTCCAACTTGTTCACATTGTGACCACTTTGTGAAGTGGTCACAAAGGAGCTCTAAAACGGCCATAACGACTTCACATTTCAGTCACTGACTTCACACTGACGTCACGTGACGTCACATCGACGATCGGTGGTCACAAAGTCACAATGTGACTTCAGAACGACGTCGCAGCAACGTCACCATGCCTTACGGGATGTTTTGTTAAAAACAATTGTGTTCAGCTCGCGGACCATTTGGGAGCCCTGCAATCCTGATTTGCCCTTACCGCGTACAGGCATCCTTATTCCAATCCTGATTTATTATTCTCAACAAAATTATTTATTGTAAATTTTGCCTTATTGATTCCGAGCCTTTTTCGGATTCATTTCGGAAGAAAAATCTTTTTTAAACCCTTGAGGGGCAAGCAATAATTTCTCTGTAATACTGAATTCTTGGCGGAAAAATAGAAAAATTTTACTAATAAGAATGTATTTATTAAAATACAACACATTGCTCAGTGGTGCACAAAACAAGAATTTTAATATATATTTGTACAATTAAAATAAAATAAAACTATCAACGTTTCGCGCCGTCTTCTGTGGGCGTCTTCAGGAAAATATGATAACGGAAGGACTAAGCTTACTTCTTGATGGAGAGATAATATTTCTAATAAATAGAAATCTAAATGAATTAAAATTTTAAAAATGTTGCCACTTACACGTGAGTAAAAATTAAAATATTGCAACGAAATAAAAATTTACATGTAAGTGGCAACATTTTTAAACTTTTAATTCTCTTAGATTTTAATTTATTAGAAATATTATCTCTCGATCAAGAAGCAAACTTAGTCCTTCCGTTATCATATTTTCCTGAAGACGCCCGCAGAAGACGGCGCGAAACGTTGATAGTTTTATTTTATTTTAATTGTACAAATGTATATTAAAATTCTTATTTTGTGCACCACTGAGAAATGTGTTGTATTTTAATAAATACATTCTTATTGGTTAAATTTTATGGAGCAACTGTCCTGTATATATTTAAGAAAAATTTTATTTTAAAGTAGGAAAAAGCAATTTTTTGGCATTCCACAATTAAAGCTAAAAATATAAAATTTCGTTAAAATCCTTATTTAAATTAGGTGGGATAAAATATATACACCCTCCCCTCAAGGGGTTAAAAAACCGATCATAAAAGATTGTAAATTCTGAAAATGACATGGAAAAATTGGCACTATTTGAAAGTTTAAAAAAAAATATCGATCAATTAAGCTACAAACAACTCTTTATAACCAGCCGATATATAAGTTTGTTGTTTACAAAAATGTAGGTATATAGATAGATTGTTTTTCTGGATCTTACAGAAAACTTAAAGAATTTTCCATAGCATGATTTGCAATGAATTTTAACTTTTCTGAGAGAGAAAGTTTTAAGTATACTTGCAAAGCAATTTAATCAAAAAGATGCTTTTAACGGGAAATCCTCTTCGTTCTCCATTATCTGTAATTAAATGCGAATGCATTTCGTTGGATACGATTTCGTTGTATTAGAAAAGTGAACATAAATCCGAATGTTTTATTATGTTAGAAGTTTATTTTAATTATTTTTTAAACTAAACATAATTAAATTTAATTATAGAATTAAAGAAGACGTAACTGATATTAAATATGATAGAAAAATTACCTAAAGCTCTAGCAAGAAAAAACCCTAGCAAGATTATATTAAAAAGCATTCATCTAAATAAATTTCAACGAATACAAGACAACTTAACCTAACAGTCTATGCTATACAGCCATTATTAGAGAATCTATAGACATAATAACACGCAGAAATTCAATAGGAAACGATGCAGTACGACTTAACATACCAAAACGATGACTCGTGTTACTCAATGGTTACGAAAATAATCTTCCAAATAAAATAAAAAAATAATTTACATAATATGAATGAGTATATAAAATTTTAATGGTAGCGTTTCATGGAGAGGACAATTTCAAAATATTTTTATGTATTTGTTTCTCGGTAGAGGCCGAGACATGCAAACAGTCGAATAAACCTAGAGAATTAAAGTTATTACAGAATTAAAGTATTAAATTACGACTTTAAGGGAGACCCGTAAGAAAAAACCCGAAATTTTTATTATTGATTTTAACACTAGAACCGCCGGGTATTTTACTCAAATTTTACAAAAATGTTTTCTCACCAGAATTTTAATTCTAAACTATTTAACTTATTTAATTAGTTTATTTTTGTGCTGCAAAGGTTTAACATATCTTATAAAGAAAATTCTGGTTTGAATCGAATATTATCAATTTAGCAGGGGGTCATTTTGACCCCTAATGGCGGTTCTAGTGTTAGAGTAATAAATTTTTTGTACTGTTTAAGAATCTTTTTGCAAGGAATAATTAGCAAAAAAAATTCACTTTTTATTAAAAAGTATATTTTTTATGTCGATTTTTATGATTTTTTTGTGGAAAAATACACTTTTTCAAATTGCTACTCCTCATACAATTTTCAATATTTTGGTGTTACTAAAATTTCTTAAATAGTGTTAATAGTATATGGAAACGACCTAGGGAGAGATATTTTTAATTTTCTATTTTAATCAGCTAAAAAAAAAACAGAAATTATGCATGGTAAATTTCCTTAAATTCGTTGTAATTTTCATGTTTACCAATTTATGTAAACTTTTCAGAAATAGTTTTAAAAAATCTCTCTCCTTACTTTTGTTGCAATTTTTTTAAGATTCTAAAAACATAAACACTTTGTTTCTAAACCATTTTACCACTGAGTCTTAGTACTTTGAACTTAGGCAAAATACGAAAACACATTTTAAATGGCCGCTACGCCTTTAAACTCTAGTGACTACAATTAAAAAAAGCTCATTTTCTACCTGTTCCAAGTGTCCCCGAGTTCTGAAATTTTGCATGGATATTCGCAAATATGTATTTTATCGTTTTCTGAGATTTTTTTTTTTTTTTTTTTTTTTTTTTTTTTTTTTTTTTTGAACTTTTGATGATTTTTGGCCGAAAATGAGGTTCGGGTCTCCCTTAAACCCAAAGTATTTTCATTGCTAAGATGTTGAAATAAATGAATGACACCGTTAATTATGAACCAAATATATTTGTAAATAAGAAAATGTGTTTTTTCACATACATAATAAAATGGATTTTTTAAAATTAAAATTCTGGTGTCGCTGTCGCATATCGGAATTAAAATTTTGTGGTTTTGTACAGAAATCAATAAAGTGTTAACAAAGTGTTAAAGTGTTAACAATGAAAATTCCTATGTGACTTCCTATTTTATGCGATGACGTTACTTTGAAGTAGCATTAATAAACTTGCAAGGAAATTCATTTAGAATATCGATAAACAGTAATGCAATTTAGAATGGAATTATAGATAAATCATTTTACCCTGTATCAAAAATTATTAATTATGCAAATTACAAATATTTCTAAATGACTAATTTACTTTCAATTTACATAGATGTACCGCTTTTCTTTTAGCTTTTTTATGCACAAATACTATAGTTGCATGCATAAATACCATAGCATGTAAAAATACTGTAGTACAAGTTCTATATTTATATATTTTTTATTTCTATAAAGTATTAAAAAAAACAATATTTTAGCGGAATAATTTGAGTAGTGACAAAATAAACAAATATCTTCTTTATACCGATTTAGCTTATTAGGTCCATAATTGTTATTATTATCAACAGAAAATGTATGTTGCATATTGTTATTTCATGCCTACGTCTTTAAAATCAGATTTCTACATTGACACTACTTTTTAGGTACTTTCGTAATTATGTAAATACTTAACTCTTATAGTAGTCGTTCAGTCCGTCCGTCTGTCCGCATATAACAGGTAAAACACTACCCAACCGAATCGTTTGAAATTTAAAATATCCAATTATTGTATAATTTTGTCGAATCATGTCAAATTTTATGAAAATCGGATGAAAGACAGGAACAATCAAAAGCATTCCGTTACATTAAGATCAATAAAATAAATACAGTAAAACCCCGATAATTCAGACCCCGATAATCCGGATCTCCGGATAATTCGGATAGGTTTGGTCATTTTTTTTTCAAGTTTGAGAAGCGATTGGCTAATTTCCATAACATTAACTTGTTTCAACGGCGTATTCTAAATAAAAAAACTTTTTCTGACATGTTTTCGGAATAATTAAGCAAAGTAAACATTATTACTGTCTGCAAATATTCAATAAGTTTAACATAAAGGTGATTTTCAGTTTGTACGTTATATTTTATTTCATTTTTTTTTCTAATTCTCCGGATAATCCGGATTGTGTCAGGTCCCAATTAATCCGAATTATCGGGGTTTTATTGTAATTTCAAATGTATTTTAATAGTGTTACACACTTTCGAAAGTAATAAAATTGATGCATCTATAGAGTTTGTACTGAAATAAACAATCTGCACAATCTGTAGTGCAAAGAATACTTCTTATTAATTTACAGGGCTAGTTTACAGGTACATAGCTGCCAACTTTTAACTAATCTTCCGTAACACCTGGATTAGTTTGATCCTGGTTAAACTCATTTCGAACCAAAAAAATTATTTCATGAATTTTTATTTCTTTAATTTTAGGCTTCGAGGTTGAACACATTTAATTTCATTTCTTTGAAATAATTCTGGTTCGAAATTCACTAAACTAGGGTCAAATTAACGCATGTATTACGGATAACTGATATCAGGTTGGCACCTATGCAGATATTCCAAAAAAACCCTTAAATGCATATTGTATCATTTTCGATACCATAAGAGTTCCAAATTTATCGGGGGTTTTATTCACATATTCCGTATTCTCACCAGAAATTTAAAAGAGCAATTTTCACTTTACTTAATGACAGACCATTCGTAATTAAATAAAGAAAAATTTACTATTTAGATTTTTCTGGTAGGAATTCTGATTCATTGAATTGCGCATTTTTTGGAACGCGTTCTATCCTATGCATTTAAGGGATAATGTTGTCTGGGCCGCATTTTCATAATATTAGGCTATTTCACATTTTATGAAATTGAATATATTTCTGAGGTTTACAACAAATTACTTTCTGTATAATAGAAGGCAGATAGGGATATTTACAGGGATACACAAAATATTTCGGATACTCTAATGTATCCGAATACTATTACACCAAGATCTGAATATTTTTAAAACTTCCTTATAGTACGAAAGCACCTCATCTGTTACGCTTGACGTGCAATTTCTAACTTGTTTGAAATAGTAATAAATCCCACAATTTTCATGTTAATCTAAAACCGTGAAAACTACCGGAATTTAACCATTTGAAAAATGTGTTGCCAATGAAGGAATATAAATTTTTTAACCCTTAAATGCATATTGTATCATTTTCGATACCATAAGTGTTCCCGATTTATCGGGGGTTTTATTCACATATTCCGTATTCTCACCAGAAATTTAAAAGAGCAATTTTCACTCTACTTAATGACAGACCAATCGTAATTAAATACAATAAAATTTACTATTTAGATTTTTCTGGTATGAATTCTGATTCTTTGAATTGTGCATTTTTTGGAACGCGTTCTATCTTATGCATTTAAGGGTTAAACGTAAGCGTGAAATAACATTATATGACAGAACTTTCCAGTTGACCTATTGATCACCAGTTTTACACAGAAAAATATCTGAAAACGGAACATGCTTATAACGACCAGAAACTCGTATCAAACTCGAACTCAATGATATTATGATCATAATTTCATGCATTGCAGAAATATCATATAATTTATATCTGCTAAGATTTAAATTTATCTAAAAAGCAGTTTTATTCCATTCCTAGCTATTCCGCTTTTACCGAGCTTGCGATATTTATTAAGGAAATAAGAATAAACAGTTTCTTTAATTTATAAAAATAACGATATTTTACAGCTAATAATTCAAGTAAAAAAAATAACAGTTGAAATTTTATATTTAAAATAACAACAGTGACTTTTTCTTATTTAAAAGAAAAATATTCAATCCTAACATGTGAAAATTCCACGGAACCATTAGCACTAGAACACCCGGAAATTCTACTCAAGTTTGGAAATAATATTTCTCACCAGAATTTTTATTTAGAATTATTTAATTAATTTATTTAACGTAAATCTGCGTGGATTAAATTTAAATTATTTCAAGAAAATGTTTCTGGTTCGAATTGAAATTTAGTTACATCATTGGAGTCGAATCGACTCCATCCGGGCGTTCTAGTGGAGTCGAGTTCTAGTGTTAATAAAAAGAAATTAACACAGCCTTAAAATAGTGAAGCGTTAACTGTAAACGCTTTCGGAAGTTTTTTTTTACAATCTTCGGAAATTCCCACTAGTAAATTAAAAAATATACAGCTGACTCTCGTTAATTCGAACTCGTCGGGACCACATGAAATGTTCGAATTATGAAAATATGAAATGAAACCGTGCTTAATATGGTACTATTACAAAGGAATTGATTTTATAAGGCCTTTTAAATTTATTTCGTCTGTTATTGTTAGAATATGACTTGATATTAAATTAGAATGTATAAATACATAAACTAATTAAAATAACAGAAACAAGCACAGTGGAAGAAAAATTTAAATCGTCACTGATGGAAAGACGGGGCACTAAAGAATGTGGATATCGAATGCACTGGATCCTTTGTATACTCGTTCGGAACAATTTTTTACAAAAATCAAAGAAAGAATGTTATTCGGATAGTATGAAATAGGTGAGAAAGAAAATAAAAATGAAAAATAGGAATTCTCTTTAGTTTGAATTAAACGAAGTCAAGAGAAAATGAGTTCGAATTAATGAAAAATTTTAACGTTATTCTGACAGTTATTCTGCCATGAAAATTTCGGGACTTCGTGCTTAGTTCGAATTAAGCGAAGATTCGAATGATCCGATTTCGAATTATCGAGAGTCGACAGTATATATTATCTTTACTTAGACGTCTTACTGATAAAACAAAATTTCAAGTTATTATTCCAGTTATAATGGTTGAAACAGGTATTCATTTTTGCTGGTGGAAGTTTATTTTAGTGATAGTGATAGAGGAAGTCGTTATATTTAACACTACCTAGACAACTCCTCTAGGTAATGTTAAATATACGTTCGGAGTCAGTGGAAAAGAATTTAAAATCTTGACAAACTGAAACTAGTAAAAACAAATAGAACATGTTTGCCATTTTGGTAAGGATATTTTACAGCTCCTAATCAATTTAGCTAGTGAAAGTTTATCAGAATAGATAAATCAGAAGCTACTGATCGGATGTGAAAAATCAACTACCATTGGGACAACTTTCTCAGTTATTTATTATTACAATTACGAACTCGTAAGATACGTGATTACAATCTCCGAAAATTCCACCAGTAAATTAAAAATATATATATATTATCTTTATTTAAACGTCTTACTGATAGAAAAAAATTTCCAGTTATAAATAATGGTTGAAACAGATATTCATTTTTGCTGGAGGAAGTTTATTTTAGTGATAGTGAGAGAGGACGTCGTTATATTTACACTACCTAGATAACTCCTCTAATAGTCAGTGGAAAGGTTTGGTTTGGTTTATTTTTGTCGTCCGATTATCTACACTAACGGGATATAGGACCATGGGGGAGTGCCCTTCGTCGGGGTCTTTCTAAGGGAACCTAACCCGTATTTACGCAAGGTTCGAAGAAAACCACGAAAACTCCGAACGGTTAGGCCGACAGCCGCGATTGGGTTCGAACCCAGCACCTGCCGTCTACCAGTAGAGAGGTCTGAACCTCTCGGCCACTGGTGGGGCGTCAGTGGAAAGGAATTTAAAATCTTGGCAAACTGAAACTAGTAAAAACAAATAGAACATGTTTACCATTTTGGTAAGGATATTTTACAGCTCCTAATCAATTTGATTATTCTTAAATAAATAAGTTAATAAATTGCAGTGTAAATTAATTGTTTGAACTTTTTCTGAGCAGAAATGCTTTACCCCTACCAGGGTTGACCTCTTCCCTGATTTGCCCGTATGTCATACGGCAACGTGTTTTTACCAGTCATGATTTGCCCGTACCACATACGGGTATTGCAATCATGATTTATTATTCTCACCAGTAATTTTTTATTGTAAATTTTACATTACTTAATCCGAGCATCTTTCTGATTCGATTAGGCGAAAATTTCTGTTTTGAAAAAACGGTGTTAAAAGATTAGAAATTCGGTAAAAAACATGAGAAAATGGACATTATTTGAAAGTTTTTTTTCAAACAATATTGATCAGTTAACCCTTTAAGCTCTGATGATAGAATTTTCTACCACATAATTTCAATTCCGAAATGTCACAACGGCACCAGAAAATTCGGCCAAATTTATTTGAAAAAGGTTTAATGCATTTTTTCCTGTATATCGTTAACCGGTTTTTTTCTTTGCAAAATACTTTTGCCAATGCGACATTTGGAATTTTGAAGAAATTTACCAACCAGAGCTTAAAGGATTAAGTGGTTATATAAGAAGTCATCACCATAACAATCTGGAATCATTACCCATCACGAGATATCATTGAATTAAAAACGCATGATAGGATTTAATAGAATGAACAAAGTTATTTTTAATATCTTTTTACTTTTAATTCAATTTTCATAAAAATTGGAAGAACTCCACAAACTCTGCATCTATTCTGTACATTACATTTGAAAATGTTCGTCTGCGTAGATTTTACGCTGTTATAGGTGAACAGACGGGCAGACTAGCTGACCCCTATAAGTACTACATATTTATATAATAAGGAACTCATCTAAAGAAGACAGAGTAATATTTATTTTACAGATATTTCTATCAATATGTTTCTTTGAATTTTACTTTAGACTACTGGAATTCGTTTGTTTACTGATTCAGATTTATTTAGTTGAAATCCGTTGATATTTGAAAGAATGTCTAATGAGTTTTCCGAATTCCTGATCTAGAATTAATGCTTCTATTCGCGAAGTAACTCAGTTAACCCTTTGACGTTCATTGGTTTCGCCACGAAACCACAAATTTTTAATTCCGATATGCAACACTGACACCGGTATTTTTATCTAAAAATATCCCTTTTATTATGTATGTAAAAAAAATCACGTTTTCTTATTTACAAATATATTTGTTCTTAATTACTGGTGTCAATCATTTATTTCGACATCTTAGCAATAAAAATGCTTTGATAGTTAAAGGGTTAAAAGGAGCTCCCAAAGAATAAGGAATTTGAACTCGTAATTATGCGGAAAATATTCGTTAATTTATTTGCAGTAATATGATTTCATTATATTGGAAATTTCGGCTGAATATCAAAAGCTATTTTTTGAGATGAAGTAAAAGGCATATATTTAAAAAACAATTCCAAAATGACATTTTTCTTCAATCGTTCTTCTGTTTTGCCCGTACGACGTACGGGCATCGTTTAATAGTCTCACCAATAAAATTTTATTGTTAATTTTTCTTTATTTAATCCGAGCGATTTCCTGATTCAATTAGGCAACAAAATTCTGTTTTGAAAAACCGGTTAAAAAAACCTTAAAAATTTTATAAAAGACATGAAAAAATAGATATTATTTGTAATTTTATTTCAAAAATAATAAATAAAGGTTAATAAAGACGTCATCACCATGGCAATTTAGAATCATTACTCATCATGAGATATCATTGAATTAATGACATACGATAGGCTTTAATAAAATAAAGAAAACTTAATATCATCTTACGTTTTAATTCGATTTTTGTAAACTTTGAAAATGTTCGAGATAGTTTTGCAAAGATTCTTCATATTATTTTTTAAACCATTCGGGTGAGTAGATTTTACGCTGTTTTAGGAGAACAGACGGACAAGCCAGACAACGATTATAAGTGCTACGTACTTATATAATTAAGAATACATCTAAAAAGACAGAGTAGTATTTATTTTACAGCTATTGCTATCAATACAGTTCTTTGAATTTAGTTTTAAACTACTGGAATTCGTTTGTTTACTCATTAAGATTTACTTAGTTGAAACTCGTAGATACTTGATAGAGTATTTAATGGATTTTCCGAATTCCTAATTTAGAATCAATGCATCTATTTGTGAAGTAACTCAACAAAAAGAAGCTTCCAACGAATAAGGAATTTGAACTCGTAATTACGCAGAATCTATTCGTTAATATATTTGCAATAATATGATTTCATTATATTGGAAATTTCAGCTGAATTTAAAAAACAATTTTTTGAGATGAACCAAATGGTATATACTTAAAAAACAAATTGAAGGTGACGTTTTTCCTTAAAAAATAAATTCTTATTTTAACACTAGAACGCCCGAAATTTTAATCTAGTTTGATAATGGTATTTCACACCAGTAAATGTTTATTGTAATTTTTATATTATTTAATCAAGATATTTTTCTGATTCATTTAGGTAAACATTTCTGTATTGAAAAACCAATGATATAAGTTTAAAAATTCTCTAAAAGACATGGAAAAAAAAAATAGGCATTATTTGAGAGTTTTTTTTTTCAAAAATATTGGTGAGTTAATTGGTTAAAAAAGGCATTATTTTAAGTTTTCTTTTTCAAAAATATTAGTCAGTTAATTGGTTAAATAGGCCGTCATCACCACGGCAATCTAGGATCATTGCCCATCTCTGGATAGCATTAAATTAATGACGCATGATAGGGTTTACTGTAATGAAGAAAACTTTTATTAATATCTTCTTACTTTTAGATCCGATTTTCGTAAAATTTGATTTTCATAAATCAATTTCGTATAAACGATTTGAATCAGTTCTGCAAATGTTCTGAATATTACATTTTAAACCTGTCGGTTGAGTAAATTTTACGGTGTTATAAGAGGACAGACGGACAGACCAAACGACGACTATAAATGCTACGTATTTATATAATAAGGAACGCATCGAAAAAGAGAGTTATATTTATTTTACAGCTATTGTTTTAATACGATTCTTTGAATTTAGTTTTAGACAATTGGAATTCGTTTGTTTACTGATTCAGGTTTATTTAGTTAAAACTCGTTGATACTTGATAGAGTATTTAATGGATTTTCCGAATTTCCTAATTTAAAATTAATGCTTCTAGTTGTGAAGTAACTCAACTAAAAAAAGCTTTCAACGAATGAGGAATTTCAACTCGCAATTACGCGGGATATATTTGTTAATGTATTTGAAATAATATTGGAAATATATTGCAATAATATTACAATTATATTGGAAATCTCAGCTGAATGTCAAAAGCTATTTTTTTAAAGATGAATCAAATGGTATATACTTAAAAAACAAATTCACGATTATATTATTCCTTAAAAAATAAATTCTTGTAAGAAAAAAAAATAATTACTCAAAAATATTACAACACCATATATAATCTGTATGCAGGGATGCAAGCGTTACGTCAAAAATGCAGGTTTTTCATTAAATTTTAATTGTAATATTCACCTTATTAACCTTCCTACGCTGAGTGGGTCTAATCGACCCATAACTATAATTTGTTTTAAACGGTTCGAACCAGAACTTTTTTCATAAAGAAAGTTAATAATAAATTCAGAGAAATAAGTCAAATAATATTAAAATGTTTTCAATAACAATTCTGGTGTGAAATTTTTTTATCGAGATTGAGTGAAATTTGAACAGGGTAGGAAGGTTAACTCCTTCGCGACGGCAGCCTTTTACGTAATTTTTAATTCTTTGTCACCGGTTTTTAAAAACGGAAATTTATTGCCTTATTGAATCGAGAAAATGCTCCAATTGAAAAAGTCAAATTCTACAGTAAAATTTTACTGATGGGGATAAACAAGGATTTTTAAGCCTTTTTGCGGCACGTATACGTGTCGCTCGTCCCCAAGGGGTTAACACATAATCGACGAGTATCTTTCACACTCCTTTGAATTATTCGACGCCAGTTTTCTCCACATTGTAATTTTGAATTATTTAATTGCACAAAATTTGAGATTAGATAACGTGAAAATTTCCAAACTAATTTCTGGTGTAGTCGATAATTTCTCCTTTTACTAGTAGAATTTGCCCGTGCTGGGAACGGCTAATTGATATTAATAAAGTACTTTTTATCTAAAACAATTTCTGTCAATTTACTTATCTGGATTCAGTTTTAGAATCCTTTGTTCATACGTTGAAGTATACTTATTGAAATCTTGGGAGACATCCTTAATTTTAAAGAAATTTTTAATGAATTAATTCCCTTAGCCCTGTAGAATATTAGTTTCCAATATTATTATTCCTAAATAGTGCTATTTAGAGTAAACAGTTGGGAAGCAGCTAAATTAACAAGTGATTCTAACGGATAATTAGCTCGAATTTGAAACTATGCGTAATTAAATGCTAATGCATTCGAATGTTGATATATTAAAGGACCAAAGGTGAGCGGCCAATTGCGACTTTAGACGTTTAGATAAATATCTAGAAAAATACATGAGTAATTATCTTGAAACCCAAGCGTGTAAACAGATTAGGTTAAGTCCATTTATTTCCGCAAAAACGTTTTCAGAAAGCGCTTACGGACCGTCACAAATTGAAACAGAACGAATATCTTTTAGATATTCCTGTCAAAATTAACGCAGCAAAAGCGTTCAAACTGTAGATTCTGATTAAGTAACTTGTTATAAAAAACTGTTTTCAGTTTTATGAGAAAGCATGTATATTCGTAGAAAATGTAAAATTTTCATAAAAACAATCCCAAAATTTGACACGTTTTCCGCTTTTAATTTGCTGAATTCTTAATATACATATAAAAAAAAAAAATGCGCTTTTCAGAAAATTTGACAAACAAAATATATTCAATACTCTGTAATCAGAATTCAAAAATAATAAAAATTGTATGAAAAATGAGCAGGTTTACTAAATAATATTTCACTGAATGTACACGAAACATAATTTTACATGATGCTATAGCTAAATGTACAGAGCAACTTTTGTGAGTCTCAAAAACAAACCTTGAAAATTCTGAAAATTATCGTCGATAGAATAAGCTCAAAATACGTTGTTAACAAAAAGAAGAAAAAAGATTAGGTATCCAAATATGGTAGCACGTTAATTATTGTGTATTCTATATTGACACTAATCAATGGATATACGGCTACAGAGACTTATCTTTTTATGCTTCATTTTCGGAACAAAGGATTTTGAGCTTATTCTAACGATGATAATTTTCAGAATTTTCAGGTAATGTTTTGAGACTTTCACAAAAGTTGCTTTAGAAATTTAGCTAACATATTATGCAAATAACAATTAATTACATTCGCACATGCGCTGTGAACATTTTTTTAGCAAACCTGTTAATTTTTCACACAATTACTATTATTTTTTAATTCTGATCACAGGTTATTGTGTACAATATTGTTGGTCATATTTTCTGAACAATAACATTTTTTTTAATTACGAACTCTGAAATTTATAAGCAAAAAATTTGATAAAATTTGGACTGTTTTTATGAAAACCTTTATATTTGTCTACGAGAATACATGCTATCCTCATAAAAATTAACAAACTTTATTACAGAAAGCGATTTAATCATAATCTAAAGTTTGAATGCTGTTGCTAATTAATTTGGCAGGGTAATCCAAAAGATTTATTTTTTTTCAATTTGTTGGCAGTCTCTTGTAAGGTTTTGGGAAAACATCTTCGCAGAAATATATGACTTGTACTACTTTGTTTATACACTTGGAGGTTCAGGATATTGCCTCATGTATTGTTCTAACTATTTAATAAAACATCTAAAATCGCAAGTGACCTGTTACCTTTGACCATATACTGTATGATAAATTGTGTTGTATTTAAAATATCACAAGAAATTCTATTTTTTTCCACGAGATGCTTTTATAGTTATTTTATTTCAAACTCTGGATACATTTATAACTGAAAAGGGGTAGCGATTTTGACATGCGTTTATTTTCACTAGCAGAATTTTACTCAGCATGCTTGAAAAAGTGTACGAATGCTTTTTTATTATTTATAACTTTATAAAGCATATCTGACAGATGAAAGAAGACCTTTTAAAATGTTTTATTTTTTCTTCTTTATTTTTAGTAACTTCACTTAAAATTTAGCTCTTATATTACATAGCTGATGAAAAGCAACAAAAAATGATTTATGTTCTGAAATCAGATTATCATTTAAGCTGTGTTACAATTTCAGACAGTTCCGCGTCCATTGATATTTTGAGCAAAAAATATAGAAGTGTAGCAAAGTACAGTCGACTCTCGTTAATTCGAAATCGGATAATTCGAATCTTCGCTTAATTCGAACTAAATATAAAGTCCAGAAATTTTCAATGGCAGAATAACATTAAAATTTTTCATTAATTCGAACTCATTTTCTCTTGACTTCATTTAATTCGAACTAACGAGAATTCCGATTTTTCATTTTTCTCTTCTTTCGCGCGAATTTAAGATCATCGATGATCTTAAATAATTTTCAGAGTAATTTTCTTTGATTTTTATGAAAATTTTTCCGAACAAGTATACATATAATCCAATGCATCTGATATCCACTTTCTTAGAGCTCCATCTGTCCATCAGTGAAGCTTTAAATTTTTCTTCCATTATGCTTGTTTCTAATCTTTTAATTAGTTAATGTATTTATACATTCTAATTTAATATTAAGTCATATTCTTGTGATAACAGTCGAAATAAATTAAAAAAACACTTTAACATTAACTCCTTTGTAATAGCACAATATTAAACATGTTTTCATTTCATATTTTCCATAATTCGAACTTCGGATAATTCGAACATTTCTTGTGGTTCCGACAAGTTCGAATGCACGAGAGCCGACTGTATTTCGAACTTTACCCGTTACTGTTTTGCAAGGATAGCTTCAAATCAATAAATAACAGTCAGCTGTCAATGTCAATGGTTTTCGAAGTTTACTTCATGGAACTATTGAACCTTTCAGGGACAAAGTACTTCTCTTGTAAAAATGTTGGAATTACTGATTCACACCAATTATTAGAAACGGGCTTATTTAGAAATAAGTTAAAAGCTTTTTCTTCACGCACAGTATAAATGAAAAATTCTATTTCAAAATTCTGGTGTCAATGTGGCACTTCGAAATTTAAATTATGTGTGATATAACATATCCCCCTCTTCCTCCAGGGGTTAAGACAGAGGAACTGATAAATTCTTAAAATGGTGAAGTTTCAACTGTAATAGCTTTCGTTTGGGGGGGGGGAGTTATTACCGCCGGAACAAACTTCCACCAGTAAATTTAAGTAGAAAATTTCTCTTTATTTAGATGCTTTATAAATGGAAAAATTTAAACAATAATAGTGGTAAAAATGATATTAATTTTTGCTGGTGGGAAGTTTACTTCAGCAGTAGAAATTCTACTATATTGTGATAACCAAGACAACCTCCTGTCAGTATTAGTAAAAGGATTATATATTTAAAAAAAAATGTGGAAATTAGGAAACGTGCAAGTTGTGCGAATTCTTTCTTCTGTACTGTCTCTATATCGTTTGATGGTTTCGTGGCGTAACAACAAAGCTTATCATGGCTTTCTCCAATTTAGAGGGCGTTGACTTTACACATTACATTTGTGCAAGTATATCTTCAAATCAACTATCAACGGCGAGCTGTCAACGTCAGTAGCTATCGACATTTATTTAATACTGAATTTTCAATGCGTTCAATTCATTTCATTATACCTTGTACATTAACCCTCTCATTGTTTAATTGTTTTATCAAAAATTTGGCATATACAGAATTTTTAGTCTTTTAACAACAGGTTTTCAAAACAGTAACTTTTGCCTAATTTATTCGGGAAAATGCTTTGATTAAACAAGGCAAAATTTACAATAAAAAAATAATTGATGGGAACAATCATGGATTATTAATAAGAATGAAAAATGCGTCCCCGCGGAAATAGCGGGGCGAAAGCATTAACCTTTTAGCGGACGAAAATAAGACCCCAAAAGAGGGCATCTAATTTTAAGATTAGTGACACAATTATCTAATTAAAATTTCCTTTTTGTAGAGTATGAGGAAATTAACAAATTATTATTTGCTAATAAATTCGTTAGTAAAATCTAGTGTTAGTCCATCATTTCATCATTTTACAAGTAGAATTACTCTACACCAGAAAGGGTTAACCCTTTAACGTTCATTGGTTTCGCCACGAAACCACAAAATTTTAATTCCGATATGCAACACTGACACCGGTATTTTTATCTAAAAATATCCCTTTTATTATGTATGTGAAAAATCACGTTTTATTATTTAGAAATATATTTGTTCTTAATTACCGGTGTCGCTCATTTATTTCGACATCTTAGCAAAGAAAATGCTTTGATCGTTTAAGGGTTAAAGCAAGGCGTGATATTTTTCGGTACTTTTCGGTTAGCCGATTAGTTTTCGGTTTGCCAGTATTATGTATGCAAATGTATGTCTATAAAAATGCATATTTACACATGTATACAAATACATACATGTGGATATGTAGTATATACCGGGTGTCCCAAAAATGACTGATGGATTTTAAAATCCAATAACTTGCAAACGGTGACAGCTATTTAAAAAAATTTTGCAGGAAGGTTATGTATAATGTCAGGAGTTTTTTTTTTACCGTAATTGTTTATTTTAGTTCGCATCTCAAAAAATAGGTGGCGCTGACGGCGATTGAAGGCCAGGTGATCAGTGCTGAGTGAAGCGTCGACCTGGCCATCAATCTCTGTCAGCGCCACCTATTGTTTGAGATGCGAACTAAAATAAACAATTACGGTAAAAAAATTCCTGACATTATACATAACCCTCCTGCAAAAATTTTTTTAAATAGCTGTTACCGTTTGCAAGTTATTGAATTTTAAAATCCATCAGTCATTTTTGGGACACCCGGTATATGTAACACCTGACTAATTGAAAGGTACCTATTTTTTTTAAGTTATCAATTTGGATATATTTATTTTAATTCAATTTCAGAATACTTGAATTGATTCTTGTACACACTGAGATTTATTTATTTGAATTTCGTTGATCCTTTGGAAAATTTAACCAATTTCCCGAATACCAGATTCAGAATCAATATTTCTAAGTCTATTTCCGAATCAACTCAATTAAAAGAAGTTTCTAACAGATAATGAATTCGAACTCCTAATTAAACGAGATTAAATGTTAAAAGTAATTGCGCGAATGCTATTTTGTTGTATTATAAAAGGTTTTTTTTTTTCTGAGATATGATTTTATCATCATCTTTCATAATAATTTTTCATACGCATACAGTAAAATCCCGTTACAACAAATCTCTAGGAAGCTGTGATTATATTCACTATTTAAAAAAATTGTCATAGTGTATATTTTTGAAATGAAACATGGGAAAATGATTTTCTTTAACAATCCAAATAATATTAGTTAAAATGAAAAATTCGTTAAAGTGGCAATCGTTGAAAGGAGATTCTACTGTATCTCATAAAAAATAGGGTGCTTGTGTAGTGGAATTTTATGTAAAACAGTTCAAAATATAAGCGAATACTTTCTTCTTATTGTTACTTTTACACTTTTAAAAAATAAGTATGAAAGTAGAAAAAATATCCTTTAAAATTATTTATCTTTAACCCATAGAAGTCGAAGTCTATACGCCATCCGTTTTCCCAATTCAGTGAATTTTATTATTCAGACATACCGTTTCCACAGCAGAAATTTAAAATGGAAATTTTTTATTTGTTTAATAACAGGCATTTCGTTATCAAAATAAGAAGAATTTACTATTTAGATTTTTCTGAAACATGAATTCCGATTTTCTGAATCTGCAATTTCTGAAATGCATTTTACACAGGGCATTTAAGGGTTAACCGTAAAATTTTAATAATTTCACACGGTTTTTAGGTTTCTGCTGTTGAGCTGCATAAATGTTGCGAATTATTCTTCAAATTACAAGGTTAAACATTATTAAAGCTTGAGATATTGCACTGCTATCTGTTGGTAATATTCAAATAATATTTTTAATTATAACGATTTAAAATTACTCTACATTTTAAATATATTTTTAAATTTTAAATTTTTTAACAAATTCTGAGAAGTTTTATCGTGTGATTTTTTTTTACAAAAATGTTGTTAACCATCATAAAAATATTCAAAATGTTAATTCAATAAATAAAAATTGTTTTAAAATTTGTTCCGGACCCCCTTAACTGGTTATTTATTTTCCGTTCAATTATTTGAAAATAACGGATTCACACCACTATTATTTAAATAAAATATTCGTAACATTTAGTCTAAAACCTTTTCCAACTTTAAATTGTATGAAATTATCTTTAAAAAAATAGTGGTGTCAAAAAGCTTTAAATGATGAATTAAACAAATTCGTCTTGCCCGAATGGCGTACGAGCAAATCAGTTAAGGTGTCAAAGAATTTCTGTCAATGTGTTTAATTTGAATACGTTTTAGAAGCTCTAAATGCTGGTGTATTCATAGTTGAAAATAGATTATAAATAAATAGGTATATTGTTTTTAATAGATAGGCTTTAATAAAATAAAACAAAAACTTCAAAATGCATTTGAACAGCTCCATTGTGCACTTTGTTTGACAGTATATATAATAGACTTTAGAACTTTATGAATTTTAGCAAATTCACTCAATTGTTTTGAAAATGTTAACAAACTTCCAAAATATTTACTTATAATCAAATTTAACAATTCATCGATAAAAGAGAAAATCTTCAAAGTGCACTTGCAATGCAGTTACATTGAGAAGGCCTTCAACGTCAAATTATTCAAGATATATGTTGCTTAGGACCAATTTACTGCATTTGAAATTTAAACAGAATTCCAGATGCTTTTTCTAAGAAGCTGTAATTCTAAAAAATTGTGTTCTTCCTTTTTAAATGTAACTGAAAATGGTTCGTCTTTAATGTACGCATCAGTCAAATGTTAATTGACTGATTATTTCTAAATGAAATATCAACAGTTATGTTACCCTAAAAAATTAGGTATTAACTCCTTGCAATCTAGTGCTATTAGAAAATATATGTCACTAGCTATGTGTTAACGTATCTAGCTGATTATTACTTTTTTTTCGAATTCACATCACAAAAATGCAATAAATGACTTTATTGTGTTTTATTAAAAAACAATCTCTATTTGCGGTAAAAATAAAAGTTCAAGCTTTCTGGTGAGAATGTGAAATGTCTAATGAAAATAGCCAGCAATCTGTCATAATATACTCTACGTATGTCATTGTGTGAAATGACTAAAATAGCGTGACGTACGCTGCATACGTGCATGCTAATATCGAAAACGAGGTATTAAGCTTTCAAATAGGGCTGCCACAGGCAACTGTTTTTTATTACAAGCTGGCACCATTTTCTCAATACTGAATTTTTAAAGACAAATTTTAATAAAATTTTCGAAAGAAATATACTTACGAACAGGGGTGCAAAAATCTAGGCGCCAGAGGGTAGTCTCTCCCCACTAAAATTTTAAACTTCGTTTCGCTCAAAATTTAATAGCATTCTAGCAGGAATTTTACACGAAATATTAGACGGAGAAAAACGAAATAAATTTTGAGGTGAGAAACTGCCTGCTGGCGCCTAGATTTTTGCACCCATGCTTACGAACATGTATTAGATAAACATATGTACTAACAAAATATAAAAATAGTAGCCTGCAGCAGACCCGATCATACACCGAATTATATTTAGGACAGATTATTTTTATCCATTTTATTTTTATTAATTGTTACTTATTAATAGTTAGTAATTTCTAATAGATTGTGTAAGTACTTTTTAATCAAAATTAAAGTACATATGCATACATTAATATACATATTCTATTTTCAAACACCCCTATGACAAAATATAGATTAAAAACCACTAAATAGCACTATATATTAAAAAAAGCAAATTTTAATTTACATTCTGAACTTTTAAATGTTTTAAATACATGTATAATACTTATGAGGAATTTTCACTCTAATTTTTTCGGTTCTCAGTTGTAAAAATACCTTAAAAATTTCTAAATAAATATGATATTTCAAAAATTAAAAGAGGAGTAAAAGAATTAACATTGTTCCACACAATTTTCCTAAGAATAAAAAACCAAAAGAAGAGTCCTTGTAATAAATAATCACTTTAGTAAAGTTTCACAAGTTTATAAAATGCAATTAATATTATCTGCTTTTCATGAAATGCCATTAATTAACTACCAATGAAGTGTGAAAATTCTATGGCAACATTCATCTTTATTTAATTTACAGAAATGTTTATCACATTTCTAGAAATTAAATACAAATATAGCGTTAATAAACGGTTTATTTTATTAATTAAGTTATTTATTTAATTATTCTGTTACTATTTGCTCAGAATTTATTTGATCGAATGAAATATATAATAAATCTAAGGAAAGGTGAAAAGCTCATATTATTTTATCTTTAAATTATCGTTGAGGAATGTCAGAAATGTCTTTAAACTGTACATTAAAAAAGCTTGGAATACCACATACTCGTTTAAAATGAAACAAAATTTAAAATTTTCAATACAAACACTGCATTTTGACGTACTCTTCAGCCAATTTTATCTTCAGATATCAAACGTGAAATTATATGATAAAGAAGTACAGAAATTATATAGAATTTTAAACCTTCAGTGTTAAATTAATTTTTTAACTTTTACAAAACGAACCACGATAGCCAATATTTTTTCAAACATAAAAGAAAAACTGCTTGGCTGATAGAGCTGTGACTTTTGATTCGCATGTAAAATATGTCGCATATCCGGCAACAATCATTAGGGTTACAATACATTTTCATTTAATATTAATTTGATTATTTTACTCAATAAATTTTTGAACCCTGTGTTTTACCATTTGCGTGTTTGACTCCAGCTATGTTTATGGTAATTTGCTAACTATCACTAATTATATTCCTTCTATATATTTCCCTAACTAACAATATTAACGCTTAAAAAAATTTATCTGTGCAAATGTTCAACATTTTTGAAAATTTGTGTCACATTAACACCCTATTATGGTGCTTACATCTCACATAATCTTTCAAAAAGAGGAAACATTTTTATTATGTAGAAAGTGCCATGTAGTTAGTGGAAGTTAGACATCTCAAAACCGTTAATAGCTACATTGATCGAAATACATTTTGGCGATACGCTCATTTTAGTCGTTAAGAGCCCACACTACCGATTGATAAAGACCCGGATGATAAAGTTAAGTCTATGGGGGGGAGGGTTCTTTTTAAATATTTCGCTCAAATTTTAATATTTTTACTTTTTTTTTTTTTGCATAGGATAGTTGAGGACGATCTACAACCAGGGTAGTTTTTACTTTTTAAATTTTGATTTCAGATTTTTTTAAATTACTTCAACTTTCGAAACCGACTAGAACCGGTTCTGAAATTTAAACTCTCATAATATATAAAATATATAACCAAAATCGAAAAAGTAAAAACTAGCCCGATTGTAGATCGCCCTCAGCTATCCTATGCAAAAAAGTCAAAATAATTAATATAAATAATAAAATAATGAATTTAACAAGATATTTGAAAAGAACGCGCCCATAGACTTAACATTATCATCCGGGTATTTTTCAGTCAGTAGCGTGGGCTCATAAGAGACGAAATGTCGTATATTGTTTGGATGAGCAATCTTTTACATTAATTTGTAAATAATCAATTATTTCTTAAATGCATGACTTTTATTTTGTTAAGAACAACTTATATATGAATCTCGAAAAGATTTGTTCCACAGCAAAATAATTAAAAAAAAAATCAGAGATACAGTTACCGTATAAGGAACTGCTCATAAATGATGTCACAAATTTTAATTTTTTTCAATATTTATAACATTTCTCCCACTTTGTCACAATGTGTTTCACTTTAACTTATCCACTTACCTCACCTCTTGTCACATTTCACGCTACATTACTCTAACATATACAGTTGGCAAAAAAAGTATTTGTACACTTCATTTTTTAAAATTATAATGAAATTAAACAAAAGATTTAAGCAAAAAATACTGTAATACATTAATTTAATGCATTATAATATTATAGAAGCAAAAACAAAATTAAACGAATCGATTTTTTCATTATAATAAACAAATATACAAAAATATAATGCAAAAAAAGTATTTGTACACTATATTAATGTAATATAATTAATGAAAATTTAGTAAAATGATGCAAATTAATATTTTGTGCGAATTCATTTAGAGTTTATGACACCATCCATTCTAGATGGTGTGACATAGATTCCACCAACTTTTTTGTAGAGGTCTGGTTAATGTTATTCCATGACACAATAAGAGCTTCTTTAAAATTGTTTTTTACAAATACATATTTTTTTTCGAATTTTTGCATCCAATAGCATCTGCAAATTTTCTATTGGATTCAAGTCTAGAGATTTTAGAGGAGTTACCAGTCGTCTTCGAGTATTGTCGTAAGCATGTGCTGGTGATCACAGCAGTGTGCTTTGGTCGTTATCCTGCAGAAAGTGAAAAGCTTCCTCTATGCATAATTTCTTGGCACAGTTTAATAAATTATGGCGCGACACATCAATGTATGTTAAACCTGTCCTTCCATTGTCAATAAATTTTAAATGTCCTGCTCCATTAGAAGCTATACACCCCAAAAGTATAATATTCCCCCCAACATGCTTGATAGTTTGAAGTATACGTTTCGGATCTAGAACAGTTTTATTTTTACGCCAATTTTTTCGAATGCTTGATGGTAAGAAAATTCCGAATTTTCCCTCATCAGAAAAAATTACTGTTTTCCAAAAATCCAATGATTTACTTCTGTATGCGAAAGCGAATACTATGCGTTTTCGCCTATTTGTTTCGCCGATGAATGGATTTTTCCTTGAGGTTCTTCCTTTTAAATCTGCATTGAGAAGAATATTTTTTATTGTTTGAGGTATTACTCTGATGCGAGAAGATGTTGCAAGGTCTCCAGCAAATTTTTGAACCGAATGCATAGGATTTTTTAAAGCTTTTTTAACAACACTCCCTTTTCCCCCTCATTGTTAGTTTGCTAAGAAGTCCTGGTTTTCATTGAATTTCGATGCTTTTAATTTATTCATAGTTTCTCACTATACATCCAATAGTTGTAAATGGTAATTTAATAGCTTTTATAAATTCTTGTTGCGAATTTAAATTTTTATTATGCTCAATCATAGGATTTCATATATCTAGAGGTGCCTCTCTAATATTGAGTTCTATTCTCAGTTACTTCAAGAGCAAATTAGATTAAATGTCAGACAAACATAATATGAACTTAAAAATTATTAACAGCTTCTGTAAAAGTAGTTCTTTGAACCGTAAACACTATAAAACACAGTACATATCAGGATGGAGAAATGTACAAATACTTTTTTTGCAAGAAATTTTTAAACTTTTCCTATTAGAAAATTATTTTACATCTTTATCGAAATTTTCTGTTGTGTAATTTAAAACGCACGGTAAACAGACTGTATTAAAACTATTTTTGACAAAATATCTGTTTTTATTTAGTTAAAAATTAAAAATTTTAGAGTGTACAAATACTTTTTTTGCCAACTGTATTAGCGGTTCAGAAACAAAATATTACGTTACAGATCATATTTCAAACTTTATTTTTAAACTATGTGTTTTAAGGACATTTCTTGGCATAACAATAAAAATGATTCATGTACTTATTTTGTACATAAATAACGTTAAGATTTACAACAATAACAACAAAAATTAATAATATAGAATAGTAATAAAATATTAATATGAAATAGCGATTGAAAAAACAGTACCCCTTGTCACAAACTGTCACAATTTCATGAACACTTTACCCCCCCCCCTTTTAAGCGTGACATCATTTGTGGATGGCCCCTAATACGTCAGCCCTTGCACATATGCAATACATGTAAAAACTACTGTCATTACTAAAACATTGCAAATTAATTAGATTCATACTCATTAAAATATTTACTATCCTATTTTATATAAATATTTATTTTGTAAAGCATAATCTTTAAATGCATGAATTATTCATTTAGAATTGTTTTTTTATTCTTATATTGAGGATTATACACCATAAAACTCAAGACATATTTTAAAACTGTACCATGTAAAATTTTGCAATTTTTTTAGCATTAATATTTTGATATAAATATAGTGGTTGCTAAGAGTTTAAAAAAAATTAAGCAATTATGAATCAATATGTATTTAAAGGTCAACCCCTTGCGGCGCAGTGGTTTCATAGATATACCACTTAATTTTAATTCCCAAACGTCACATTGACACCGGATTTCGTTTAAAGAAATTACAGTTTATTGATTGCGTGAAATATAGCGTTTTCTTATTTACAAAAAAATTGTTTTTAAATTTCGGTGTCAGTCATTAATTTCAATACTTAAGCAATGAATTTGCCCTGCGCCGCAAAGGGTTAAACCGGAGTCTCCGACATTTTTGATGCCTGCATTTTAACCCTTTAACGTTCATTGGTTTCGCCACGAAACCACAAAATTTTAATTCCGATACGCAACTCTGACACCGGTATTTTTATCTAAAAATATCCCTTTTATTTTGTATGTGAAAAATCACGTTTTCTTATTTACAAATATATTTGTCCTGAATTATCGGTGTCATTTATTTATTTCGACATCTTAGCAATGAAAATGTTATGATAAAGGGTTAAAGGGTTAATACAGAAAATGTTGTTTTATTAAATTTAGACATTCTGCCGAATTAAAAGAGTAGGATTTTTTCTACTACAATATTGGTGTGCAAAAAGTCGGAGTCTTAGCAACCCTGTACATGTAGCTTTCGTAAAATATTATTTACGTTGTCAAAAATATTTAACATTGCAAGAAATATATAAAAAAAAATTCTAAATATATTTTTTCTTAATAATGAATCAATTAAATGGATAATATTGCACTCTTCATGTTTTTATAATGTCATATGATAAAACTTTTTTCAAAGTCTTTGAACCAAAAAAAAAGTTTTACATACCTTTATATATGCATACAATCAAATAGAATACTTAATAAGATGAAACCAGAAAACTTACCTAAAAAATAAGAGAAATAATCAAATTATAATTTGAAAACTTTTAGCGCAAAATATTGTAAACATTTTAATAGCTCATTTAAAGATATACAGTACATTACGTAAAAAATATGTGTTCTAAAAAAATGAAGTATAAATTAGAAATTTTGACGAATTAGCATGATTTATCTTTTAACTACCCAGTTAGTAACCTTCGGAAATTTTAAGACTAGCATTTTGATGCACAAATAGTTGTTTTATACAATCTCAAATTTCTGCAATTAAATAAGGCGAATGTTTTTGTAATATTATTTTATTGGTATTTTGTAATATTTTTTAATAGTAAGAAAAAAAATCTTTAATTGGCAACTATGAAGTTGAACGAAGAGAAAAATTGAACCGCTTAAATCATTTGCCCCTACGTCGTACGGGCAACGTATCTTCCAAATAAGAAAAGGCTATATTTCACATACATAATAAACCGAAAACTTGTTCACCAAAATTTTGGTGCAATTGTGGAATTATAATGAATATGTTTTATAAACATACTACCGCCCCTCAAGCGATTATAACAAGTTATAAATTTAAACTGCTTCTGAAAGTTACTAACATTCGTATTCACGATCAACTTGAACCCAGAATTTCCCCCGAAACCCGAGTTGAAAGCAGATTCGGCATTCTTCATCAACCTGACTGAACCGGTTTGAGGGGAAATCCAAGGTCAGGTCGAGAAACCTAACCTTGCTCTACAGCGAAGTTCAGGTTCAATTTCTCAAGATTTCAGCAAGGAGAGAGAGAATTTTATCGAGAGAAACGCCATTTTACAATGGCGGTATTTGAGTACTTAATATAGGTGCTGTCAAAATGTAAAAAATATACTATCAAATAAAGCAGAGGAACATTATGTAAAGGTATGTAATCTCATACATCTGTATTACCTTCAATATTTTTATTTGATTTATTTATATTTAAGTATAAATACTCTATATATTGTATGTTGAACTGTTTGTTTATATGTGGTCGCGAAAAAATATTTGCTTTAAAAATAGCCAACATTACTTAGACAGACGATTAATAAATTGTTATTAAAGCAACAATTGTTGCGTCTGTCTAAAGTTTGTTTAAAGTCATTTACTTTTTGCCATTTTATTGTTAAAAAAAAAAATAGAATGTATTTTAACAGTACCGAAATAAATGTCGTACTTACATAAGGTCTAACTAAAATATGAGATACCTTTCTGATTTGCATTTTCGTTTATCTAGAGAAATACGAAGATTATTTTTAAATATCCATACATTCTCTGTAGTTTTTTTATCCGTATTTATAGTAAGTTTAACAAATTAAAGTTTGGTTTTATTGCGCGAAAGATTTATTGTTTATGTACAAACTTAGATAAATGTATATCACATCTATAAATTAGATATTTTGACTTAAAATTTAATCAATTCATTTGGATTTTATCAGTTTATTGAAGATTTTTAGACGTTTTGTTCTTTTCAAAATTACGAATCCTAATTACATGAAATACCTGCTATCATTAACACTATAGCATTGTTGTTATTATTGTTTGTATCCGAAGTTTTGTGAAATTTCAAGTTTTTAATTTAAATACTTCTATTTTTCAACTGCATTTTACTTTTAAAATTATATATAGTATAAAATATTGGAATAGAAATACTATTTTATACGAAAATAATAATAGTGATAATAAATCCTTTTGGCTTCTTAAAACACGAGCCTCACAATTTTTAAATAAAATTGAATTACTTCCTGAAATTGTGAGATTTCTTTTAGAGATCACTTATAATTTTTACTCCTTAATTAGCTTAAAAACAATAAATTACTAAAAAGTTGAAATACAATGATAAAAAAAACACCTTTTTTTAAAAAAAAAACAACCCCATACCAAAAATAATTTTATCAGTTCTTTCAGTAATGCTGACTATTTTAAGGCAAATAAATTGTTGGCGACTATGAGTATTTATGAAAACAAACAATTCAACATATAATGTTGGGAATATATGTATAAATATAAATAAACTGGTTAAAAACAGATAACATATATGTACAATATGTATATATATGAGATTACATACATTCTTCTATTTTTGGTAGCATTTTAAATTTAATTTTCATTTCTATATCTTATACAGCATCTTGAGTACTTTAATTAACACATGACACATACACAAAAATAAATAAAAGAATAATAATAATAAAGAGGGAATGGGTAGGATGGTGCTAATGGGGACCCATTCTTCTCCACAAATTCACAAACAAAAGACAACTTTTTTATTTATTATGTAATGTAAAATTATATGAAATTATTAATAATGAATTCGAACTGTTTTGATAGATTGCTATCATTACTTTACCAATCTAGTCTAGAAATCTTTCAGTAATCAATCATAATATATATATAATAAAATCTCTTTTCTTTCTATACTAAATAAAATTCTTATTACATCTAATTAAATGATATTTAAATGAGTAAAAATTATAAAATAATAAAGCTAGAAAAAATATATAAAATAAAATATGTTTTTTTATAATTTACTTTGAGAAGTAAATACTTTCTCTCAAATGGAATACTGGATCCAAAAACAGGTGCGTGCGTGCATGTAATAATATTTCATAATTATTTATTCAACACTAATATATAAAAAAAATAGTCAAAGAGAATCAAATGAGCTTAACTCATTTGATTCTCTCTCTCTTTTTTTTTTCTTTTTTACGAAATCAAATTTGATCTTGTATCTGAGAATGACAATTCTCATAAACAAAGAGTAGAGAAGGGGGGGAGCTCTAAAAACTGGTCAATGAAAAATCAACTTTCTGTAATATTTCACATTTATTTGACAGGCTAGTGTTCAGAATTCATTTATCATTGTTTTTAAAAGGACTTATTCGATTCTGTGTGTTGAATGGAAATTCATATGCTAGTAATTTTAAAAGGTTTAAATTTTTTCTTTTCCTTAAAATAACTTCTTATAAAATATCGCACTGTATACAGTTTAAAGTTACAAGAAGTGTGGAAATTTATTTAACTATTAGTTAAATGAAAAAGGTTGATCAATCAATCGGAAGTGATAACTATATGCGTCCATGTGTCGTGCCTCTGCGGCCTGGTTCCTAATGCCGGGGCAGTGCCAGAATCTCCAGCTCATCTTTTTCTGCAGTTCTCTTAATATTATTTTACTACTTTTTTCCAGTCTATTTGGAATATTAATAGCTATCTAGCTCAATTAAAATTAACCGTTTTCGCTGAAAATCCAGACAATAAAATTATTACATTTGGATAACATCTATACTGATATACAGGCTACTTTTTTCATTTTTTCCTTTTTTTTCTATTTTAATATTTTCCTTATTAGAAATTACTTAGTTACTAATTAAAGCTATTAATAATGGAAATCAACATAATAACTGTTGGAATAAAATTTTAGTTTTTATTCAAGTCAAATTTCATTAGTTTTTATTCAAATGAAATTCCATTTTTAAGCAAATATGTAAAAATTATTTTGAAAAAAAAAATATGTATATATATACTAACTAATAAAAAAATACTAAATAACTAATTTTTTTTAGCCGATACACGATTCATATCATTTACCTAACTCATTTATCAATTGAATAAAGAAAAAAAAAGTAATTGAATCAATTGTTTAAAAAATATTAAAACTTTCAAAAAATTAAATTTCCATATCTAGTGGCTGCAAGTTTTAATTTCTTCCGTATATTTTGTGGAAGAAAAAAAAAATAAAAAAATCGAATTGAATATTCGTTTTTCCTTCTTTTTGAACCCCTCCCCCCCTTTTTTTTAAACGCTTTTCATACAAAACAAAAATAATGTGGCGACGCGAAACCGAAAAAGACGGAAATTTTTAAACCAATAGGCATACTTCTTTCAACCGGGGTCCAGGAACTCTGGGTTCGGTAACTTTTCATCTGAAGTCGATGGCGAATACGAGTTTTCAACTCTCGGTTAAAAATCCCAACTCGGAGTTACTGGACCTGTGGTTTAACTCTCGGTCGAAGTTCTTTATGAATACGACCGTTACCCGGTAATTCTCCATCAACTTCAACCTCGAATTTCGAGCTGAACTCTCGGTTGAAAGCGAAATCCAATTCGCCGTTAACTCAACCTGCCGAGATTCGAGGCATTTCCCAACCTGGAGTTGACAAACTCAACCAAGCTAAAATCCCGGGTTAGTGAATCGCGCATGCCTACTAGAAAGAAAGATGGCCGTCGTTTTAAACAGAGCGTTGATGTGTCTTTTTCTAAAACAATGCTGTTTATGATTTATTAATAAAGCAAAGCGTTTATTATGAAAGTTGCTATTATAACAGAATGTGTCACCTAAATTTTTCCCTTTTCCTTATATATTTTTGCTCTACGAACGCAAAATTACATAAATTTGTGTGTCGAAAACGAAGCTTGCAATTTTACGGATTTTGTTTGGTGGCGTCCTCTAAAGAATCCAAATAGAAATATGTTAACATCAATTACAGTTATATGAATCAAAATTCTCTATCTCTCTTTAAATAATAATAATAATAAAGAAAAAACGAAGTTTTATTTCTGTTGTACCGCAGTACTTTTTATATTTGTTTAAAGTATGAAATTTCTACAAAATTGCGTATATGTGGTCAGTTATTACTAATAGATAAATTTTTTTTTTGTTGTTGTTAATTATATGTTTGGTAAGTTTGAAATAATTACTTTTACTTATAATAAATAAATAAATTTATTAGTTTGATCAGATAACTTTCTATTAAATTTATATTAAAGAAATATATATATATACATAATAAAATAAATGTTTTTTTTTTTTTTTTTAGAATTTCACTGCAACGAAAATTTTGTTTTGTAAACGAAAACCATCATTCGAAATTTATTTATAAGAATTTTTTAGTTAAAAATTAAACATAAGTATGCATTTCAATACTTCCTTTAATTTTGTTCTTGGGGAAAAAAATATATGAAATAAAAAAAAACAGAGATGGTACTAGGCCAGGACAGAACTCATAGCGGCTACTACCAGGTCATGTGATTCCTATGGCCAATCCGCTAACTAGTTTTTAACCCAGGTCGAGTAACCCAAGGTTGAATAATCGCGGCTCCAAAGTTATTGATGAATTCGAAATATTAACTGGTGGTTAGATTTGCCAACCTAGAGTTTCTCAACTGAGAGTTGAAACGCGAGTTAAAGGTTGGCCGTTACTTGGCCGGTTAGACTAATAGTTGTTAGTTTTCACATCAGCATTAACATAAGTGTTTCTCATACTAAAAGACAAATTTTATCTTTTAAACCAAACCAACTTCCGTGTTTATTGCCGTAATATATTCCAAAGTTGCAAGTTTGGCTTCTATTTTTATTTAGAAATTTCAATTTCACACTTCAAATTTCCAATCATGAATTCTTCCTTTAAATAATCGGGAAATTTCCGTCTTCAAACAAACAAATAAACAAACAAACAAAAATACCATTATAAACTTCTAATTTATAGATTTGTCAGGAGTGACTGTTTTTATATTCTATTTGCGAAACTTTTTTTTAAATACTGTAGTATATGTATATTACAAATGTTGTCAAAGTATCTATAAAAGATTTTGTTTTTGAAATAATGGAGCAAAATATTGGGTGGGTGCAAAAGTTCGTGCGGAGGTGCAATAGATGTCGTTAGAAACGGCGTAAAGTGTTGTCATGAATACTGCCATCTATGTAAGACAGATCGTTAGAAAGGTGACGTGTGCAGCTTTCATTTCAAACAAAATAATTTGTGTAGATACAAACTGTTTCCAAGAAAATTTACTTTCAAAATGAGTGTCGGAAAGATGAATTTACGGCATGTTATGCTTTACGTGTTTCGGAAAGGAATAAACTTTGCAGAAGCCGTAAAGAACAATTAAAAGGTTTATCAAGATCAAGCACCAACTAAACGAACTGTGTAAAAAGGGTTTGCGATATTTCGCTGCGAAGAGTTTAACATTGAAGACAGATCACAATCCGGTCGACCTTCACACATTGGTGTCGATATTTTGCGTACTCCGCATACTACTGTAAAAATACTCCGCGAATTTCAAAAAAGGAAGTTGCTACAGCACTTATCGTTCACCGATCAACCACTTTTTAGCGTTTAAAAAAATATAAGATTCGATTTGAAGCTCGGTATATGGGTGCCCTATTTGCTGACCGAGAGGAACAAAATCGAGCGAATTTCTGCTGAAGTTTCTTTACTCGGGCAGCTCAAAAACGAGCCGTTTTTGGATCGATTAGTGACGGGCGATGAGAAATGGGTCCCTTACAATAGGGGTGCACAACCTGTGGCCCGCGGGCCAAACTGATACCAGTAATTTTATGCAGAATAATTTTCCTTATAATAATGACAAAAACTTTGCTATGAAAGAAAACAAACGTCACTTTTTAAATATTATTGTGTCAAACGATTTTCTGGCAAAAAGGTTGTACATCGCTACCTTACAGCAAAGTTCAGCAATGTGAGTACGATGACGCGATGGCAAAGGCCAGTTTGCATCCGATGAAGGTGATTCTGTGTGTTTGGTGAGATTGCACGGGCATAATTTATTTTGAGTTTTTCCCCACTGGCCAAATGATTGATTCAGTCAAGCACTGTCGCCAATTAACCAGTCTGTGTCGAGAAATCAAACAGAAACGTCCGATTTTGCTAAATAGCAAAATTCCTTTCATCATGACGACGCCAGACTACACGTTTCGAAACAGACATTGCGCAAACGGAACAGCCTGAAATGGAATACCCTAACTCATCCACCGTATTTCTCTGATATTACACCACCTGATTATCATTTTTTCTGATCATTGCAAAATTATTTAAATAAAAAAAACTTGAATCTTTGGATGCCTTAAAAAACGTCGTGTTTTCGTTCTTTGAATTTAAACTGAACTGCACAAATTTTATGATCCGGGCATCCGTATGATGCCAGAACGTTGGAAACAGATTATAGAAAACGATAGAGCATATATCATTGATTGAATAAAGGACTTTGTTTGCCTAATCACTTTGTGACTTTTACTCTCAAACTCCGCATTAACTTTTGCACTCTCCCAATAGAATTTTAAAAATATTCTGTGTGGCAGCTCAAAAATGGAGATCAAACAAGCAACTTTGACATATTTACATAACGTAAAATTGTAAAGCAATCATCTATAAATCTAACCGAAAAAAAATCAGGAGTTATGACTGTTTGTATTTTTATCAGCTCCCATCAAAATTATTGTACTTTAACCCCTTAACGGTTACCGTAATTTCGGGTGTATAAGCCGCAGATCAAACAATTCTTTTTCGACCTAGAATTTTTTAAGAGACAAATGTAACTAGTTAGATCGCCGTAAATATTTATCTTCATTTACTAAATAAGATTTCTGGGTCAAAAAAGAATTGTTTGATCCGCGGCTTATACACCCGAAATTACGGTAATTCTTTTCCGTTCAATAAAATGAAAATAGCGGACTCACACCACTATTATTTAAAAAAACTATTAGTAAAATTTATACTAAATATTTCCGCCTTTCAATAGTATGAAAATTTTCTTTAAAATAACAGTGGTGTCAAAAAGCTTTAAATGATGAAATAAGCAGATTAGTCTTGCCCGAAAGCCGTTCGGGCAAACCAGTTAAGGGTTTAAGTAACTATTACCATCTGAAGAATAGCCCTGAGCGCTGAGACAAAATCGTAGCTGCCGAAGGCGGATTTTTATTTTATGTATGTACGGTCCCTTAAATTTAGAGTATTATTTTTAGCAGTATTTTATAAAATATTTCTTTCATTAGTACAATCTCAATATAATAAAGCAGAAAAAGCCTTTTAATATTGGTACTAATATAGAAGGGACCGTACACGGGCAGACTAAAATTCGTCTTCGACATCCGCCATTTTTGTGTGAGCGCTCAGGCCTAGATTTCAGGATCAGATCATATCTTGATCAGATAACTTTCTATTAAATTTATATTAAAGAAATATATATATATACATAATAAAATAAATGTTTTTTTTAGAATTTCACTGCAACGAAAATTTTGTTTTGTAAACAATAAACCATCATTCGAAATTTATTTATAAGAATTTTTTAGTTAAAAATTAAACATAAGTATGCATTTCAATACTTCCTTTAATTTTGTTCTTGGGGAAAAAAAATATATGAAATAAAAAAAAAAACAGAGATGGTACTAGGCCAGGACAGAACTCATAGCGGCTACTACCAGGTCATGTGATTCCTATGGCCAATCCGCTAACTAGTTTTTAACCCAGGTCGAGTAACCCAAGGTTGAATAATCGCGGCTCCAAAGTTATTGATGAATTCGAAATATTAACTGGTGGTTAGATTTGCCAACCTAGAGTTTCTCAACTGAGAGTTGAAACGCGAGTTAAAGGTTGGCCGTTACTTGGCCGGTTAGACTAATAGTTGTTAGTTTTCACATCAGCATTAACATAAGTGTTTCTCATACTAAAAGACAAATTTTATCTTTTAAACCAAACCAACTTCCGTGTTTATTGCCGTAATATATTCCAAAGTTGCAAGTTTGGCTTCTATTTTTATTTAGAAATTTCAATTTCACACTTCAAATTTCCAATCATGAATTCTTCCTTTAAATAATCGGGAAATTTCCGTCTTCAAACAAACAAATAAACAAACAAACAAAAATACCATTATAAACTTCTAATTTATAGATTTGTCAGGAGTGACTGTTTTTATATTCTATTTGCGAAACTTTTTTTTTAAATACTGTAGTATATGTATATTACAAATGTTGTCAAAGTATCTATAAAAGATTTTGTTTTTGAAATAATGGAGCAAAATATTGGGTGGGTGCAAAAGTTCGTGCGGAGGTGCAATAGATGTCGTTAGAAACGGCGTAAAGTGTTGTCATGAATACTGCCATCTATGTAAGACAGATCGTTAGAAAGGTGACGTGTGCAGCTTTCATTTCAAACAAAATAATTTGTGTAGATACAAACTGTTTCCAAGAAAATTTACTTTCAAAATGAGTGTCGGAAAGATGAATTTACGGCATGTTATGCTTTACGTGTTTCGGAAAGGAATAAACTTTGCAGAAGCCGTAAAGAACAATTAAAAGGTTTATCAAGATCAAGCACCAACTAAACGAACTGTGTAAAAAGGGTTTGCGATATTTCGCTGCGAAGAGTTTAACATTGAAGACAGATCACAATCCGGTCGACCTTCACACATTGGTGTCGATATTTTGCGTACTCCGCATACTACTGTAAAAATACTCCGCGAATTTCAAAAAAGGAAGTTGCTACAGCACTTATCGTTCACCGATCAACCACTTTTTAGCGTTTAAAAAAATATAAGATTCGATTTGAAGCTCGGTATATGGGTGCCCTATTTGCTGACCGAGAGGAACAAAATCGAGCGAATTTCTGCTGAAGTTTCTTTACTCGGGCAGCTCAAAAACGAGCCGTTTTTGGATCGATTAGTGACGGGCGATGAGAAATGGGTCCCTTACAATAGGGGTGCACAACCTGTGGCCCGCGGGCCAAACTGATACCAGTAATTTTATGCAGAATAATTTTCCTTATAATAATGACAAAAACTTTGCTATGAAAGAAAACAAACGTCACTTTTTAAATATTATTGTGTCAAACGATTTTCTGGCAAAAAGGTTGTACATCGCTACCTTACAGCAAAGTTCAGCAATGTGAGTACGATGACGCGATGGCAAAGGCCAGTTTGCATCCGATGAAGGTGATTCTGTGTGTTTGGTGAGATTGCACGGGCATAATTTATTTTGAGTTTTTCCCCACTGGCCAAATGATTGATTCAGTCAAGCACTGTCGCCAATTAACCAGTCTGTGTCGAGAAATCAAACAGAAACGTCCGATTTTGCTAAATAGCAAAATTCCTTTCATCATGACGACGCCAGACTACACGTTTCGAAACAGACATTGCGCAAACGGAACAGCCTGAAATGGAATACCCTAACTCATCCACCGTATTTCTCTGATATTACACCACCGGATTATCATTTTTTCTGATCATTGCAAAATTATTTAAATAAAAAAAACTTGAATCTTTGGATGCCTTAAAAAACGTCGTGTTTTCGTTCTTTGAATTTTAACTGAACTGCACAAATTTTATGATCCGGGCATCCGTATGATGCCAGAACGTTGGAAACAGATTATAGAAAACGATAGAGCATATATCATTGATTGAATAAAGGACTTTGTTTGCCTAATCACTTTGTGACTTTTACTCTCAAACTCCGCATTAACTTTTGCACTCTCCCAATAGAATTTTAAAAATATTCTGTGTGGCAGCTCAAAAATGGAGATCAAACAAGCAACTTTGACATATTTACATAACGTAAAATTGTAAAGCAATCATCTATAAATCTAACCGAAAAAAAATCAGGAGTTATGACTGTTTGTATTTTTATCAGCTCCCATCAAAATTATTGTACTTTAACCCCTTAACGGTTACCGTAATTTCGGGTGTATAAGCCGCAGATCAAACAATTCTTTTTCGACCTAGAATTTTTTAAGAGACAAATGTAACTAGTTAGATCGCCGTAAATATTTATCTTCATTTACTAAATAAGATTTCTGGGTCAAAAAAGAATTGTTTGATCCGCGGCTTATACACCCGAAATTACGGTAATTCTTTTCCGTTCAATAAAATGAAAATAGCGGACTCACACCACTATTATTTAAAAAAACTATTAGTAAAATTTATACTAAATATTTCCGCCTTTCAATAGTATGAAAATTTTCTTTAAAATAACAGTGGTGTCAAAAAGCTTTAAATGATGAAATAAGCAGATTAGTCTTGCCCGAAAGCCGTTCGGGCAAACCAGTTAAGGGTTTAAGTAACTATTACCATCTGAAGAATAGCTCTGAGCGCTGAGACAAAATCGTAGCTGCCGAAGGCGGATTTTTATTTTATGTATGTACGGTCCCTTAAATTTAGAGTATTATTTTTAGCAGTATTTTATAAAATATTTCTTTCATTAGTACAATCTCAATATAATAAAGCAGAAAAAGCCTTTAAATATTGGTACTAATATAGAAGGGACCGTACACGGGCAGACTAAAATTCGTCTTCGACATCCGCCATTTTTGTGTGAGCGCTCAGGCCTAGATTTCAGGGGACGGTGTTTAAACTTGTTGTTCGGTACGTGTTAAATTAGCGCCACTTTGAGGCTAGTTGCAAAAAAGAAATGACCTCTAAAAGTACATTATGAAAGTTTTGTTCTGATACATGAGTTCTATTATTATCTCTTAACGCGATTCATTAATAAAAAATCCGTAGAGGTAAACAGATTATATACAACTTCTCTTGAATTACATACTCTATGCCAGCGACCTTCGTTAATGCGAGTTTCTGTTTTAGATTTTTTGCTTGATTTGTCTATCATTTTTATCACTTTCGGAATAATATTTCAAGACTTTTTATTATAATTTTTCTGAAGTAAACTGTTTATTTTATCTTGTAAAAAATGAAAAAATACAAGACGTTATTCTCTACTTGCAAAAATTCTTCTATATTCATGCGATCAGGGTTATTATTTGATGGCTTTGTCTCCAATGTCTCACAAAAAACCCAAGAAAAAAAGCCGCTATGACTAGTTTGATGGAGGGTGTAAACAAATATTCAACATTTTGCTGGCAGTAGTTCAACGTCAGAACAATAAGTACAGATAAAGGTGCCTCAAAATAAGCTGCGAAAATTGAGCGTGAAATCTGTTAAACTTCATCCAAACAGTCATATTGAAAACCGTTCTTTCACACCTGGTATTTAAATTGTGTTGTTTATTTACCATTCATTATGCGTTAACAGAATAAATAAGGAGACTGTTAATAGACTGAACACTATAGTTCATGTTTCAAATACCAGAAGATAAAATCGAGAAAGCAGTAGAGAAATTAAGGTAGCTTCCGGTAGTGTTGCCACATGTGGTTGATCTTTTTAGCTCACAGGCTATCATAGCCTGAGAGCTTATGTGCCCTTCCGTTCTGTTCGTACGTTCGTATGTTCGTTCATGCGTAACGCGATAACTCATGATAAAAATATCGGATCCACTTGAAATTTTGTATATAGGTATATCCTGATAAGGCGCTTCCCTGATTAGTTTTTGGAGTTCATTCGATATGTATAAGAGGAGGAACAGGGGGCTCATGCCCCCCCCTCTTAATTGATATAAACGGGATTTTCATGAGAATTAACAGTTTTCGTTCAAAATTTAGATATAGGATCATTCTGATGAGGCGATTCCGTGACTGTTATTAGGTGTTTATTGAATAAGTATAAACAGGGGGAAAGGGGGGCTCATGCTCCTCCCCTAAATTGATATAAACGGGATTTTCTTGCAGAATTAACAGTTTTCGTTCAAAATTTAGATATAGGATCATTCTGATGAGGCGATTCCGTGACTGTCATTAGATGTCCATTGAATAAGTATAAACAGGGGGAACGGGGGGCTCATGCCCCCCATAATTGCTATAAACGGGATTTTCATGCAGAATTAACAGTTTTCGTTCAAAATTTAGATATAGGATCATTCTGATGAGGCGATTCCGTGACTGTCATTAGGTGTTCATTGAATAAGTATAAACAGGAGGAACGGGGGGCTCATGCCCCCCCCCCCTTAATTGATATAAACGGGATTTTCATGAGAATTAACTGTTTTCGTTCAAAATTTAGATATAGGATCATTCTGATGAGGCGATTCCGTGACTGTTATTAGGTGTTCATTGAATAAGCATAAAGAGGGGGAACGGGGGGCTCATGCCCCTCCCCTTAATTGATATAAACGGGATTTTCATGCAGAATTAACAGTTTTCGTTCAAAATTAAGATATAGGATCATTCTGATGAGGCGATACCAAGGCTGTTATTAGGTGTTCATAGAATAAGTATAAACAGGGGGAACGGGGGCTCATGCCCCTCTCCTTAATTGATATAAACGGGATTTTAATGCAGAATTAACAGTTTTTTCGTTCAAAATTTAGATATAGGATCATTCTGATGAGGCGAGTCCGTGGCTGTTATTAGGTGTTCATTGAATAAGTATAAACAGGGGGAACGGGGGTTCTAATGCCCCTTTCCTTAACTTGTATAAATGGATTTTTCAATCAGAATTGTCAGATTTCGTTCAAATCTCTGAATAGTTTTGGAAGTTTAATGGTTAAGTATAAAAGAGGAGAATAACTCCTCTTAAATTATATAAATGCTAAATGGGTTTTTATTAAGAATTATCCGATATGCTCTGAATTTTGGATATAGGTTTTTGAATATGATAAAGCATGTACTTGATAGTTTAGGAGGTTCAATGATTAAGTATAAAAAAGGAGAAAGGGGGGAGCTGTTACTCCTTTTTAAATTTTTTTTTTCGAACGGAATTAACGAAAATACAAGGCTATAATGTACAATTAGTATGCGTAGCCTGTGAGCTCAATGCCATCAGTTGAACTGGGCAATATTCTTTTTTATTAATTTAGACATTCCAAATACTCAGCAGTGTATTTTAATTGTTTCTTTTAACAAAATGATATATAATCCATAAACAAACTAAAAAAAATGCTTTTCAAGATTTTTTGGTTTGAATTTAATATATCTTAATAAAAAATTTGGCAGGTTCAAACACTGGTTTCGGGAATCTTTAACCCTTAAATGCATAGGATAGAACGCGGTCCAAAAAATGCGCAATTCAAAGAATCAGAATTCATACCAAAAAAATCTAAATAGTCAATTTTTCTTTATTTAATTACGAATGGTCTGTCATTAAGTAAAGTGAAAATTGCTCTTTTAAATTTCTGGTGAGAATACGGAATATGTGAATAAAACCCCCAATAAATCGGGAACACTTATGGTATCGAAAATGATACAATATGCATTTAACCCTTTTCGGCACGGGTAAAATCCGTAGTAAAATGAGAAATTATCGCATGACACCGGAATTCACAAACGAATTTTTTCGATATTCTGAATTCCCCAATTTAAGCTTTTATTGTAAAAGCAAAATTTTACTAAAATATTATTGGTGCCGTTTGCAAGTTTGGAATTAAAATTAGGTATCCCAGACCGGGCACAGTGTGCCGGAAAGGGTTAAGGGTTAACTAACACCAGAACTACCGTGAGCAGTCATTTTGACAACTACCTTATGATTATGTTTCGACTCAAACCAGAAATTGGATCTTGAGATAAGTTTAACCCCTTAACGCGCAGTGTTGCCGGGTGGCAACACCTAAAGTTCACCCTGTTTAGAGACACATAAACTACGTGAATATTTAAAAAACTACTTTAATGGCTTCTTTAAATCTTTCTTATGAGTTCTTGATGGCAGCACCACAGATATCAAACTCTACTTTTTTTAAATAATAGATAAAATGGTTTACTGTAATACGCGCTTCACAGCAATACTCTTCTCACTGCGTTTAACAATGCTTTACTTATGGGAGGTTACCACTTCGGCATCAGCTGTATAATTAAAATGGTTAGTGCAATCTTTACAAAACAATACCTGTGTACTCCTCTAGGCCTAAATAGATTGCCTAATTTTTTTTTCTTTAAATTCCAACTTTAAAGAGTAGTGCGCCGGAAAGGGTTAAAAGACACAAAAAAAGAAAACGTTAAATAATAAAAAATAAACCGTTTTAAACCAAAATTTTGGTGTGAAATATTTTTGTAAAGCTTGACTCAAATTTCTGGTAGTTATTGTGTTAATTAAAACATAAAAGAAGTGCATTAAGAGACTATGCTATTCTCGCCACGAAGATATTCGCAAGCTATGTACCCCTTTACACTCGAGAAGTGACTCTCTCTGACTACTGGTGTTGTTAGGCGTTCTGCATAAATAGAAATGCTTTGAGCACCATTAATTTTTTGCAATTTATTTCGCCATCTTTAATTGCAAATTCTGCAATTAGATAAAGCACTAACAAAATACAGTAAAACCTCTATAACGGACACTCTCTAATAGCAGACACCTCTATTTAACGGACAGTTTTCAAATCCCCACTCCCAAAACTTAAACTTTTATATGTTTAACCTCTGAGTAACGGACATTCCTACTATCGGACAGTAATTTTGGCTAAAAGGAATGAAAAATTATTTTTTAACGAGGAAAAAATAAAATAAAAATCCTCTAAATTTATCAGGACAATGAGTCACAAATTTTGTGATCACAGATAAATGTGAGGATTAGCTGGAGAAAATCCCCTCTCCCCCTATATTTATATGTGATCATAGTTCTCCCTCCCTCTGATAATTTGAGATTGCATGCTTTTAAGAAGCAGAAAAAATACAGTAAACAATTATACATTATTTTATTTTATTTATTTATTTATTTATTTTTTTGGAAAAAGATGTTTTAAAAGGATTAAAACTACTGTGACACTGTTAAAACTCCACATTGAAAAACAAATTGCATCTAATCGCAAGCGGACACCTCCGAATAGCGGACAATTTCTGCGCTCCCAAGGTGTCCGTTATTTAGAGGTTTTACTGTATTTCAAAATTTTTGGTTAATTTAAAGACCCGATTTACGCAGAATATCTGAGGAGTCACCTCTGTAGTGGAAAATGTTAAATAAATCATAGAGTAATTTTCCTATTTTTCGTTTGAATTTCAATATTTTTAAACAATCCCCCCCCCCGTAACACAGTCATTACACAGTCATTTCTCCTTCAATAATGACCATGCAATATTAAATATATACCCCATATATATTTTATACACCAACAACATATATCATTCACGGTATAACACAAGTTAGAGAACATACAGACGACAGAAAAATTGGCCGCAGACAAACAAATTGAAATTCAAACACTTTTCAACTACATTGAAAATATTAAAAATGCTACATTTGGCAAAATTTTTATTAATCCGAGAAGACTAGAACAGTTGCTAATAGTCTTTTATTGACAAACACCGCACATCACGACGTTTAACTTGGCCACACTTCTTGGAGCAAAAAACAATTGAAAAAAGAAGTATACTTACCATGAGGAAGAAACAAAGCGAGGTCCCAGAGGGTATGTTAACCCTTAAATGCATAGGATAGAACACGTTCCAAACAATGCGCAATTCAAAGAATCAGAAATCATACCAGAAAAATCTAAATAGCAAATTTTTCTTTAATTACGAATGGTCTGTCATTAAGTTAAGTGAAAATTGTTCTTTTAAAATTCTGGTGAGAATACGGAATATGTGAATAAAACCCCCAATAAATAGGGAACACTTACGGTATCGAAAATGATACAATATGCATTTAAGGGTTAAATTACTTTTTAAAAAAAAGTTAAAAACTGTTGCGTAAAAATAGAATTTAAACCCACATTATAATATGAGAGAATATTGTAAAATAGACCTTCCCTGGTCCTGCTCAGCGCTCCACCGCGCTTCCGAAAACTAAGGTAATTTGAACAAATTTACGCATTTTAAGTAGTGACCTTTAGCGGCTGTGCATATGCATGGTCGAATTCATAAGAAATGAGCATTTGGAATTGGTACAATTGCCTAGTATTCTTCAAAATAGGTATTCTTGTGTCATACACTTTTGTAGGTGGCATTTCCATGATTCGAAAGTGTCCACGTAGGCCTGTTCCGGGATGGCTTCAAGGGCTGTCTTGACAGCATATTCACAGTATCCGCAAAGAAACTCTTCTAGAGGGTTGAATTCTGATAGGGATTGGCCGACGCGTTTCCACGTAACTTGGAGATAATTGTACTTGGCGAGCGATAGATGCTTCCGTCGAGGCGTTTCATTTCCTTCCGAACCGAGTACAAAGTAACTTTTCCCGTGCAGCATTGCCTTGGATGGAACGTGTCTTACTGAAAGCTGTACTCTTTAAAAGTTTTTAAACACAAATTTTTACTTTGTACTCGGTTTACTTTGTACTCGGCTCCGAAGGAAATCAAACTCGACGGGAGCGTCTATCGCTACGCCAAGTATAATTATCGCCAAGTTACGTGAAAACGCATCGGCCAATCCCTATCAGCAGTGATGCATAACCTTTTTACCAGAAAATCGTTTGCCACCGGAATATTTGAAAAGTATTGTTTCTTTTCTTTAATAGCTAAGTTTCTGTTATTACTATAAGCAAAATTATTCTGCATAAGAATTGTGGTATTATTGTGGCCCGCGGGCCAAAGGTTGTGCACCCCTGCCTATCAGAATTCAACCCTCCCGAAGAGTTTCTTTGCGGATACTGTGAATATGCATCTTGACATTTTCTTGGATGTCCTCGATCGAGTTGAAACGTTTATCATTCAGCGCTGATTTTAAGCGCGGAAACAAGAAGAAGTCAGGGGCGACAAGTCCGGACTATAGGGAGGATGTGGGACAATTGGAACATCCAGCCGACTAGGTAAGCGCTCACGATGAAGGAGGTGTGTCTGGGCGTTATCGTGGTGAATCTCCCAAACAACCTTCATATCCCTTTGCTTGCGCGAGACGCTTTTTTTCAGCCTTTTTAGGACTTACAAGTAGTCAACGCCTCCCTCCATCGTCCCTAGCAACGGTTGCGTGTGCCGATGTACGCTAGCGCCAATGTAAAATGGGCCTCATTCCTTCTGAATCCGACCATATATACGTTATTACTTTAAGAGGGAGGGGGGGGGGGTTCTGGCACATGAGATCGTGAGATATCTTTAGGGGGAGGGAGGTTTGCCATTTGATATCGATATCATTTTTGATCCAATCAAAATTCTCTCTTTTTATTTGTAACATGGTATTTGATTCAAAATATAACTTTTTTTTAGATTGACCAATTTTTTATGAAAATACAAAGTCATTGTTAAAGTCAGCACAAATTGTACGGATAAAGATCTCTGAAAATATACCAGTATAATTGAATATTAATGCTTTTCTGCTTTGAACAATCACAAGAAGAATGATATCACCACGCTGCCTAATTCATTCGGGTTCTTTATCTACTATCCATTATACACTAATAAAATTTGTAAAAAGTACCAGCAAGATACACAACTTTATCATCATTAGACTAGAACGCTAAACACTGTAGAATCAAATTGAGTGCGCACAAATTACTATAAATCACAGGGTAATTCAAAATGAATATAGCGATTAAAAACTTGGTTATAACGATTTAATCAAAAGGAATTTAAAGATAAAAACCACACGGTATTTAAAAGGAAGTTCATTATTTTGTTTACATACTTTTTAAATATTATATGTGATTCATCTTGGTCACATGGGCGACATCAAAATATTCTTTTAATTCAAATATCCGATACCATATGTGTATGCTGTTAGGATTTAGAGGTGCTTAAAATTGTCGACATCTTCTCTATATTGTGATGACAGAAAGAACAATTTCGAAATTTTAACACACAGAATGTTCCAAAATACCAACAATACATATGCATGGTATATGATGTTTCAATAATTTAAAAAAATAGTCTTTGCCCGTGTCACCCAGGAAAGTTACATTGAACATTTATAAAGCGTGCAAACAAAATTTTTCAGGAAATGACATTTTTAAAAATCTATTACAGAGAATGCTCCAAAAGCCCACAGCACATGCAGATGGTATCTGATGTTTGAACAAAAACAAACAAAAAATAATGTTTAGATGTTGTCCGTGTGAACCAGGAGAATTACATAGAATTTTTATAGAGTGTGTAAAGCTATTTCCATGAGTACTTGTAGTGTAAGTCACAGGCTACGATTTTTGGCTACCAGTATTTTAGTATGAAAAAATGTGATTTATTTTATCGGCACATTCTCATTAATTGAATAAGACCAAGCAGACTTTTCGAAAATAACGGTGGCAAACAAGCATAGCAATTATAAGGTAATGTGACTTACACTACAAAACCCATGGAACTAGCCGTAAACAAAATTTTAAACTTCTTTTTAAATTTTGTATCATTTCTATCGATAAATTAATTTCGATTCAATATTTAAAACCGTTTGTAATCGCTATATTCATTTTGAATTACACTGTATTTTAAAACAAATATAGAATTACACATGATACGCATTAATGAAGTTAAAAATCATGGTACAATACGATGAATAATCAAACAGTTATCATAAATATACGGCATTTAGTTCTGAATTACTTAATGATTAAAATCTTTTGAAAGGTAGCGGGAATTTTTTTTTGTGTGCTACCTAATTTTAATCTTATTTGTATTAAAATTTTTAATCAGAATTTTACATTGATAACTTTAATAAAAGACTTGGTCTGTTTTTGTGGGGTTTTTTCTTTTTACTCTGTAGCTTTCGTCGCCTCCTTTTTGCTTAGACTGCCCAATCCTGGTTCATTTTCAAATAAAATGGCCCGAAAATTCTTAAGTAAATTATAAAGTATAGAAACACAAAGAGTTAAATTTGTATAGAAGTAGAGAATTTAATGTTAGATTCGGGAATATAAAGCTGAGAAAGAAAAAAAATTCCATTAAGTAAATATTAGCTACAGCTTTAATCTAGCGTTATACGTTTACAGAATCCATAAGACAGAATCGTTTAACTCGAAAATCAAAATTCTCATACTCGAAAATCAAAATTCTCATCAATGCAATTTTCCCAGCTATTTAAAAATAAAACACTCTCTAACAGATGTACTTCGGTGTACTTTATTTTAATTTTTTTAACTGTTGGTTTATCTTTATTTTAAAAAATAATATTACGGCATGAAGGTTTAGCCTACGAGTTTTTTTTACAATCTTTTCGTGATATTAGACTTTCTTAACCTTCCTTCCCTAAATGGGTCTAATCGACCCAGTCCTATAATTCATTTCATTAGATTCAAACCAGAAAATTTTTCATAAAGTACGTTAAATAAATAACACAAAGATTTAAGTTAAATAAGTATGTTAAATGGATTTAAATAAAAATTCTGATTAAAATACTTTAATCAAATTTCAGTAAAATTTCAACAGGGTAGAAAGATTAATTCACTTCTAAGATTGACCTTATTATAGTAACATACAAAAATTATGCTAAAGTAATCGGCAGACATTTTAATAGACATCAGAGCAAGGAGCGTTTGTCTTTTTAATAACTTCATTACACACTTCATTGTCTCATCGATGAAGCAGCGTGATTTTGTCGTGGTAGGGTTTAACCTTCCTATCCTGAATGGGTCTAATCGACCCAGTCCTATAATGCATTTCATTCGAATCAAACCAGAAATTTTTTCATAAAGTAAATTAAATAAATAACACAAAGATTTAAGTTAAATAAGTATGTTAAATGGATTTAACCCTTTAACATTCATTGGTTTCGCCACGAAACTACAAAATTTTAATTCCGATATGCAACACTGACACCGGTATTTTTATCTAAAAATATCTCTTTTATTTTGTATGTGAAAAATCCCGTTTTCTTATTTAGATATATATCCGTTCTTAATTACCGGTGTCATTCGTTTATTTCGACATCTTAGAAATGAAAATGCTTTGATCGTTAAAGGGTTAAATGAAAATTCTGGTGTGAAATATTTTAATCAAGTTAGAGTAAAATTTCAACTGGGTAGGAAGGTTAAGAAAGCATCAAATACTTTACTGGCAGCAGTTCAAACTTGGCGCAATTTGTGTAGATAAAGAAGTCTGAAAATAAGCCAGAGCAACGGAACATGAAGCCTGTTAGGTGTCAAACATTTAGCTGCAAACAATCATGGAAAAACAATGCCTCATCACCTCATAATTGCATATACTATTCATTACTCATTAATAGCGTATGTGGCGTCCGACATGTCTACATCAGTCTAATGTAATAGCATCTTCAAAAATCGACTGAAATTTTAATCGTGTTCGTATATATCGAAGATCATTAATGTGTTAACAGTAGTCATTAGGAGCCAGTTCGAGCCAATGGAATATAAATTATGTAATGTACCCGTAAATTCTCTATATATTTGTATGTATGTACGTTACGCGGTAACTCTTGGTAGAAATATTAGATTTACTTCAAATTTGGTACATAGGTTTTTTCTGAGAAGGCACTTCACTGATTCTTTTTAGAGATCGTTAGTCAAATATAAAGCGGGGAAAGTGGATTAACACTACCTTAACCCTTTCCGGCATGGGCAAAATCTGTTAGCAAAATGAGAAATTATCGATTGACACCGGAATTCACAAGCAATTTTTTTTAGATATTTTGAATTCTTAAATTTAAGCCTTTATTGTAATAATAAAATTTTACTAAAATATTATTGGTGCCGTTTGCAAGTTTGTATCCGAGACCGGGCACAGTGTGCCGAAAAGGGTTAATTTAGATAAACCGGTTTTTCATGCAAAATTTTTGAAAATCTCTTGACGATATTATATGTTTTTTAAATCGCTGCTAAGATTGACCGTATTCTTGTAATTTTTAGAATTTATGATAAACTGGCCTCCTTACGTTTTAACCCTTTAACGATCAAAGCATTTTTATTGCTAAGATGTCGAAATAAATGAATGACACCGGTAATTAAGAACAAATATATTTCTAAATAAGAAAACTTGATTTTTCACATCCATAATAAAAGGGATATTTCTAGATAAAAATACCGGTGTCAGTGTTGCGTATCGGACTTAAAATTATGTGGTTTCGTGGCGAAACCAATGAACGTTAAAGGGTTAACCGACATCAGAGCAAAGGGTGTTTGTGTTTTGAAGAGCTTCATTACCCACGTCATTGTCTTATCAATGAAGTAGCGTGACTTTGTTGACGGAGGGTCTAAAAAAACATCAAACACTCTACTGGCAGTGATTCAAACTTAGCGTATTTTATATAAATAAAGAAGTCTGAAAATAAGCGAGAGAAATGGAACATGAAGCTCGTTAGCTGCCAAATATTTAGCTTCAAACAATCTCTAAAAAAACAATTCCTCATCACCTAATACTTCTATTGTGTCGTTTGATTATCATTTATTACACGCTAATAGAGTATGTGGTGTATGGGGCATACGACATGTCGCATTCTACATCAGTATAATGTAATGACAACTTTAAAAATGGATTGAAATTCTAATCATGCTCTTGCGTATCCAAGATCATTAATGTGTTAACCTTTTAACGTTCATTGGTTTCGCCACGAAACCACAAAATTTTAATTCCGATGCGCAACACTGACACCGGTATTTTTATATAAAAATATCCCTTTTATTTTGAAAATGGTGAAAAATCACGTTTTCTTATTTAGAAATATATTTGTTCTCAATTGCCGGTGTCATTCATTTATTTCGACATCTTAGCAATGAAAATGCTTTGATCGTTAAAGGGTGAATAAACTGTGATATTAGGATATAGTTCGAGCCAAATACAAAAGAGCAATACATTTTGAAGAATCCCAATTAAATGTTAATTGTATAATGAGATCGTAGGCTCTGTATGTACGTATGTATGAAAACACGATTAATCTTGATAGAAATATTCGATTTGCTTGAAATTTGGCACATAGGTTTATTCTGGGAAGGCATTCCCCGACTCTTTTCCGATGTCGTTTGTCAATTACAAAGGGAAGAAGGGGGCTAAACCTTCCATAATTTAGATAAATCGGCGTTCATGCGAAAGCTTCTCGAAAGTCTCTTCATGGTATTAGATTTTGTTAAATCACTGCTCATATTTTCGCAATATTCAGAAGTTATATTAGCCTCCAGGCATTTTAACCGACATCAAAGAAATAAGCGTTTAGGTTTTTAATAGCTTCATTACCCACTTCATTGTCTCATCGATGAAGCACCGTGACTTTGTTGACGGAGAGTTAAAAAAAAACTTCAAACACTCCACTGGCAGCAGTTCAAACTTGGCGCAATTTGTGTAGATAGAGAAGTCTGAAAATAAGCCAGAGGACTGGAACATGAAGCCTGTTAGGTGTCAAACATTTAGCTGCAAACAATCATTGAAAAACAATGCTTCATCACCTCGTACTTCAATTGTGTTGTTTATTTATCATTCGTTACACGCTAATAGAGTAATTAGCATGCGACATGTCACGTTCTACACCAGTCTAATGTAATGTCATCCTCAAAAATCGATCGAAGTTCTAATCGTGTTCTTATTCATCCGAGATCATTAATCCCTTGCGGTGCAATGCATGAGACCACTTAATTTACTAGCCTCTATCGACAGCAGGATTCCTAATGGTAGGACTTAGAGTAAAATCCGCGAAACTTGAAACATCCCTAAAGAGGGATTTTCCCCTCTTTCTTCAAATGTTTAGGGAAATCCACAGCCAGTGGGGGAAATCATCGTTAGTGGCGCCTGGCATGGCTTTTTGAAAATGAGATAATACGATTGTTGCGTTTACTGTTTGAATACCAGAATATAATAATTCTCACATAAATTCAAGAATTACTTAAATTAAGAACAATATTAACATTATTATTAATTTAAATGTCTTTGATAATTAATTTCTTCCTTATCTGCCACGATAGTCAAAATGACATTTTAAATAACTAGCAATATTAACGCTATAAATAATTTAAATGTATTTCATAATTTATTTGATAATTTATTTTATTTTTATCTGCCACAATATTCAATATAATGCAATGTTTTAATTAACTATAACTTTAGTCCTCTGTTAACAGATGGCAGCACAATACAAAAGTCTAAAAAAGCAAATTATCCCTCTTTAGGGATAAATCCTAAGAGCAAAGATCGGCAGATTTTTTTCTAAGTCCTACCATAAGGAATCCTGCTGTCGCTAGACGCTAGTCTTAATTTTAATTCTCAAACGCCACAATGTCACTGGAATTCCGATTAAAAAAAATTACGGTTTATTGAAATTGTGAAATGTAGATTTTTCTAATTTACAAATAAAGTTGATTTCAAATACCGTAACACCGGTTCATTAATTTCAACATTTAAGTATTGAATTAGCTCAGCACCGCAAAGGGTTAAAGTGTGAACTGTAGTCATTAGGAGCCAGCTCGGAAAATACAAATGAGCAGTGTATTTTGGAGAATTTCAAAGGGTCATTTTTAGCTCAGAGACTAAAAGCCTGAGAGCTAAAAGATCGGGAAGTGGCAGCACAAACAATTATCTCATTCAGTTTAAGTATGAATATCTAGGATTAGTTATATCTCGATTAGCATATTAAACCGCAATTCGGTCTGTCAAGTCGTATCTTGGTAAAATATATCTAAAAACCCGATTTTAGTAGTTGACTTATAGGTTTACCATCATGTTTTCCTACTTCTAGTCCTCCGTGTTAACATACTTTTGGATTAGCACAATGATAAACCTATGAGTCAACTGCTAAAATCGGCGATTTAGATGTTTTCCACAAACATACGACTTGGCAGACCGATTGCCTTTTAATATGCTAATCCAGAATTAAGTAATCCTAGATTTTTATCCGTGAACTCAACGATGCGAATGTATGTGCTGTCACCTCCTATTCTATAATCTACTGCAGGATCTGTATGTACGTAACGCGATAACTCGAGTTATTCGATTTGCTTCAAAATTGATTTATAGGTAGGTATGAAAGTGAAGCACCAGAAATGGCAGATTGCTACACCAAAATTTTAATAATACTTCTTGACTTACTTCATGAGGGAATTTCTCAAATTTAATAAATATAAGTAGTAAGTATAGGTAGTAGTGAGCGGCCTAATGCCCCCTTTATTTAGTAAAATGGGTTTTTCAAACTGAATTACCCATTTGCTTCAAATTTGCTACATTGGTTTATACTGATAAGGCGCTTTTCTGGTTAGATTTGTGGTTTCATTGGATAAACATAAAGAAGTGAAATGGAAGAGCTAATTCTCCCCAGGTGAAATATCCTGTTTTGAGACAACAGTGCAATTTATTACTTGAAAGCTAAGATAGATTCCTGTTTTACTAAACACACTTATTTACTCCATCATGAGAGATGGCAGTGTGATTAAAATTAGAGAAGAATTTAGCAGGGAATAATTCAAATCTTTTGTGTTAAACAGTTATTAGATTATTCAAAGGTTTGTTATTCAAGTAAACAGAGTATGCAGAGCTTTGATTAATTCTAAGAATATTTATTATTTATGCAAATTCGTCTTAGTTCAACTAAATAGTTTATTTAACATTCCAATGTATTTCCTCAAATGGTGTATTTGTTTAAAGTGATAATATGTAAAGTAATAGTTCCTCATCTTTGATGATTTTTTATTCAAACAATAAATACCAAAAAAATTTTCTTTTTTTTTTTTTTTTTTTTAAAAAAAGGCTGATTAATTTTTATAAAATATTTTTGCAATTATAAATAGACAGTTTTATAAAATAGAATATAGTTGGGCCGCGTTTAATAAATCGCGATTAAGGGATTTTTTCGATGCAGCGAATTTTTTATTGTTCTGACAAAACTGAAAAAAAAAAAACTTCGATTTACCGAATTTATAATCCCGTTAAAGATAACTTTCGATGAGAAAAATAAATAAATAAATAAGTAAATAAAAATCGGAAAAATTCTAATGTAAAAGAAAAAAAAAAGGAAATCGGTATCCCTGATTGTCAAATTTGTGAATATGTATCTTTTGACGACAAACCATCTACACTGGAAAATGTACATTACAATAAGCTTATTCACAGGATTCGTACGGATACCGTTATTTTTAAGAAGAATATTAGTAAAATTCAGTAGTATTATATTTATAGTAGTATTAATAGTATTTGTTGCATTACGTATAGCAGTATATATTTTATTATATCAGTAGTATTATATTAAGGTTATCTGGTGTAATAACGCCAGGCGGGGTAATAACGCCAAGTGTTAAGATTATGCATAATTATGAAATAATCTGGTAAATGACACCCATGTGCTCTGCGCAGAAGGGTTTTGAGTCATATAAATCGCAAAAAACAGCTTCAAGTTAATTTGTTTCACTTTTAGGTCTTATTGTTTTAACAAGCAATTAAAATTAACGCTTGATCTACAATTTGCGAGATACGTTTTGTGATGTGAAGACTATTTTTTTATCCGGAAATACTTTGTTAATAACATAAATTTGTAGTACATTTCATGGACTTTCAAAATGTTGTTGAAGATTTTGGATATCTTCTCGAGATAATTTGTAATTTAAAATGTACAGCACAATAACTATAACGGGGTAATAACGCCAATCCTTGGCATTAATACCCTGGTTGATTCCCTACAGTGGCCGAGCTACATCCTAATTACTGGTTCAAATAAACACAGTTAAAACTGTGCAATGTTTCTAATAATTCTATTTAAGCGGTCCTTTTTAAGCAAAAAAGAAACTCACGGAATGATATTCTTTTGCCTCATCCTCCCCCCCCCCCCCAAAACCACACCTTTATTTTTCTTAACTTTCACAAAAAAATGAACATTTTCAATAGCTTAGAATGCAATTTATTAATTTCTAAGTTTGTATTTTTAGAACTGGGCAATCTACATGCAATTATTCCATCTTATTTCATAGTTTTGTTTGCATGGCGTTATTACCCATATAGGTGGGTAATAACGCCAAATAGCATTGGTCAAGAAATCACGCCATTACATTTTATGAATACATATCTGTTAAATTATTTTTTTATATAGATAGTCAATGAATTGCTGTATCAAATCATATATTTGTTTCAAAAATACAATCTAAAACTGAGCCGTGAAAATTGGTAGAACCTTAACGTGGCGTTATTACCCCAGGGTACCTTATTATAAAAATATCAATAGTATAACGATGAGATTTCCGCGTTTTGCACACCAGCATTTTTTGCTAAGCAAAAAATTTTTTGCTTCAAAACATCTGATGTGAAATCGAAGTTTTTAAATTGAAAGTAGAGACCAAACTGGCAACACATAAACTATAATATTTTTTTTATTATTATTTTGATGTGACTTGCTTTACATTATCTAATGTATGTGTAATTTTATGTACATAAGACTAGATAATGATGCTGTTGATGGATCTTAGAGAGCATTACCGTCAGCAAAATATTTTATTATTGTAATACTAACGTCCGAGAGAGTTTCCAAAGTTTTAACTGTGGAAATTGCAAAAGAATTCATAAAAATGCTCAAAGATATTTTTAGATTTTTTATTTCTAATATTTTTTTATTCCTTTTTCTAAAATTAAAAATACAATATTTTTTCTTTACTTTTTTATAATCGTAATACTATCGTCCGAGGAAGTTTCCGAAGTTTTAGCTGTGGAAAACGCAAAAGAATTCATAAAAATGCTAAAAGATATTTTTAGATTTTTTTTTTCTATTTTTGTATTCATTTTTCTAAAATTAAAAATACAATATTTTTTTCCTTTATTATTTATCACTGTGAATAATAAATGAATTTATCACATAAATCATGTAATATTTTCTAATACGTGGTATGAAAATCAGTCTGTTTAGCAACTACGCATGTCCAGTAAATATAAACTTTTTTTAAGCATATCACTTGGCAAACCGATTGCGTTTTAGTATGCTACTCGAAATTTAACTAATTCTAATTTTTTTCCTTTAACTCGATGAGGTGAATGTCTGTGTTGTTCCTTCCCGTCTATTTTGATAAGAAGAAAAAAATCCAAAATATATTGCAAATATTAACCAACTTATTTGAGTTAAACAATTTTAAATCAATAAATTTATCATACGCTTTTGATATTTGTTTATTAACCCATTCATGCCCAGCATCTTTTGCGTAAATTTTATTTGGTTGGCACCACTATTTTTAGAAAATTTAATTAGTTCATTAATCACGAAAATGCATCATTTAAATGAAATAATTATTGCTTTTCTTTTTTACCGGTGTCAAAAACAGTGCTAAATGCATCTTTTGAAGCGTCCCTAAAAAGGGACACTAGGCACTAATGGGTTAAACAAGTCTTGAAATCATTTAACCCTTTCCGGCACGAGCAAAATCTGTACTAAAATGAGAAGTTCTCGACTGACACCGGAATTCACAAACGAATTTTTTAAATATTTTGAATTCCTTAATTTAAGCTTTTATTGTAAAAGCAAAATTTTACTAAAATATTATTGGTGCCGTTTGCAAGTTTGGAATTGAAAATAGGTATCCCAGACCGGGCACAGTGTGCCGGAAAGGGTTAAAATATAAGAAGCGACATCGAATTAATGAAGCTTCGCTTAGGACAAAAATTCGTTTTCAGACTTTCGTTTCTAAGTCCAATAAATCAACCATAAATTAAATAACTAAAGCATTACGAAATAAGAGATCTGCTAAATTTCAAACTCGTTGTTATTAATTTCAAGCCAGTATAGAGCTAAATAGATTAGACTGTATTTAAAATTGGCGGAAAGAGTGGCATTTTCATATTCCATTTTCTACTAATTCATGTATATGTCTTTAATGAGTCTATGAATTATGTGCTACATTTTTCTAAATTTTATTACAATTAATTTAATTCCGTGTATTATGGATAAAAAAATGAAATATTTATTTTATTGAAAGAAGTTTTTTTATTTTTCGTAATATTTTATTTTATTATGTTATGTTTATAAAAATAATATAATTAAATATAACGTTTTTAATGTATAAATTGTCATGAAATTTTTATTTCATTTTCCGATAAAATTTTATAAGTTAAATATCTGATTAGCTCAAGACAATAAAAAAGCCCAAATGGAACGAAAATTTAATAAAGAATTAGTAAAACTGACAAAGAACTATTTTAATAATATTTCATTATTTCATTAAGTACATTTGAGTGCATTTTCCACATACATTAAAACACTACTAATTTAGTACATATGCATATGTAAAAATACAAACATTGCTTTGAAATTTTTTTAAAAAGCTGTGTGTGTATTTTAGATAATATCTAATAAAGTTTACAAACTGCAATTCAATTATATTTCCTGAATGATATTATTAACTGGTTTACCCGAACGGCATTCAGGCAAGACGCATTTCCTTATTTCATCATTTAAAGGTTTTCGACACCACTATTATTTTAAAGAAAATTTTCATACTATAGAAAGGTGGAAATGTTTAGACTAAATTTTGCGAATATTTTATTTAAATAATAGTGGTGTGAATCTGCTATTTTCAATTTATTGAACGGAAAAGAATTCACAACTTAAGGGGTTAAGTGATAGCAAGTAAGTGATTCACAATTTCTAATTTGCTGGCAAAATAGCGGCATATTGGTTCATATCTATGTACTACCAATTGTCTAAAGATACGAATTTTTTAAACATGGTGATAAATCTTTCAAAAACGCAAGATTTTTCATAATTTAGAAGATAATTAGATTATTCAAAAAAGTATTTTTCATTTTAGAAGAGTTGTTATTCATATTAGCATTCTCTGTCATTTTCGAGAAAAAACATCAGAAAGACTATTATTAAAAAGTCATATCTTTATCCTAAAATGTGTATGATTAAAACAATTTTTCCAGAATATTAGAGATGATGCTTACGTGAACATACTAGTTCAAATGAACTAATCTATAAAAGGAAATAGTTCGAACCGAATACGTTTAAATGTAAAAAGATTATAGTCGTCATCTTCATAGATCAGCGCGAAAACTACTCAACAGAATGGTTTGAAATTAAATATGTGTATTCGTTGCAGAATTTTGTCGCGTCATTTCAAATTTATCCGAATCTAATCAAAGAATTAATTAATTTTATTTAATTTTATTTAATTCTATCATGTGTCATTAATTCAATGATATATCATGATAGATAATGATTCAAGGTTTCCATGATGAGGACATCTTTTTAAAATGTAATCTTAGTATTTCCATACTGCTAAATTTAATGTATACAGCGTTGGCAAGTCTGCAGTTGTTTACATATCAGTATTACGTTAATAAAAATATTGTTCTTTTAATCCTTTCCGACACACTGTGCCCAGTCTGGGATACCTAATTTTAATTCCAAACGGTCCCAGTAATATTTTACCAAAATTTTGCTTTTACAATGAAACTTAAATGAGGGAACTCTAAATTTCTAAAAATGTCGTTTGTAAATTTCGGTGACAAATGATAATTTCTCATTTTACTAACAGAATTTCCTATGCCGGAAAGGGTTAAGGGGACACAATAGCTTGAAATTGGTCAAAATACCGATCTTCTTTTTAAAATATTAATTCCTTCGGGAGCCTTTTACGAAACTTTTAATGTTTTGTCACCGGTTTTTAAATGCAGAAATTTGTGTGTTAATAAATCCCGAAAATGTTTTCCGATTCATTGGGCAAATTTTATAAGTGGGGATAAACAAGGATTCTGGGCACTTTCGCGGCATGTATACGGGTCACTCGTACCCATGGGGTTAACTGAAAGCTTTTTTAACCCTTTAAGTTCATTGGTTTCTCTAGGAAACAACAAAATTTTAATTCCGATATGCAACAACGACACCGGAATTTTAATAAAGAAAAATTCATTTCATTATACATGTGAAAAATCACTTTTTTCTTATTTATAAAAATATTTGTACGCAGTTACCGGTGTCAATCATTTATTTCAATATCTTAGCAATTAAAATGCTCTGAACGTTAAAGGGTTATTTGTAGATATTTTGGCACGTCACTTTTACCTGTACGACTATCGTATCGCAAAAGGTTACAAATTTTGTTAATAGATCCAGCGTAGTTATCCATATAAATGAAAGCTTTAAACTGATATTTCTCCTTGTTCATATTTTTATAACTGGCTTGTTCGAAGAATACTAGGCCTTTCTTTCTAATTTAGATAGAAGTTTCAAGTATTTTTACTTGTTTTTCATGGTGTATTTAATACTTTTGTGCATGGGTTATACATTTAAATTTATAGTTATTTAAAAAAATATTTAAATTGAGATTTTATTGACATATTTTCAGTTTTTTAAACTATACACAAGAGAAAAAATCATTTAACCCTTTCAGGCACAGTGTGAGGAGTCAAGGCACACAATATTTTAACCCTAAACTTGCAAACGGCATCAATAACATTTTAATAAAATTTTACTTTTAATAAGAAAGGGAAAATAAAGGAATTCTTAATTTCTAAAAAGATCGCTTGTAAATTCCGGTGACAGTCGTCAATATCTCATTTTACTAACAGATTTTGCCCTCGCCAGAAAGGGTTAAATGTAAAAATCATAGACATCTAAAAATCCAATTGAGCTGGGTCACATGTTCGAAAAATTTTGATTAGTGGGTCATTTTTGGGTCATTGTGGGTCAAGCCATTTTTATCTAAAAAACGGCTCTAACGATTTCGACCAAATTTTATATTTTATCGTTTTGGATTACAAGAAAACCATTGGATTACGTAACATGTTCGAGAAAATTGGGTTAGTGGGTCATTTTGGGGGTCATTTTGGGTCATGCTTTTTTTATCTAGAGATTTTCTCACGCAATTTTGACTAAAAATTGCAGTCTATGGTTTTCGGGCACGAGAAAAACATTGGGCTAGGTTACATGTTCGAATAAAAATTTTAATGGGTCATATTGGGTCATTAAGTGTCTGGGTCAAGCTATTTATATTTAAAGAACCGCAGAATCAATTTCATCGAAATTTTGCCTGTAATAGTTTTTTGACACGAGAAAGCTAATGGGCTAAGTCACACGATCGAGAGATTCCGATTATAAGAGTCATTTGTGAGTCATGATGGGTCATGGTCAAGCTATAGCTAAAGAACAGGTGGATCGATTTTAACGAAATTTTGTATACAACATTTCTTTGGCACGAGAAAACTATTGGGCTAGGTCTCAGTTCGAGAAATTTCGATTACTGGGTCATTTTGGGTCATAAAAGGTCTGAGTCAAGCTATTTATATATAAAGTACGACAGTATCAAATTTAATGAAATTTTGTATGTAAGTTTTTTGACACGAGAAAATTAATGGGCTATCTCACATGTTTGAGAGAATTCGATTATAAGAGTCATTTATGGGTAATGATGGATTATAACGGGTCATGTCAAGCTATATCTAAAGAACATGTGGATCAATTTTAACGAAATTTTGTATACAAGATTTTTTGGCATGAGAAAATCATTGGGGTAGGTGACATGATCGAGAAATTTCGATTAATGGGTCATTTTGGGTCATAAAGGGTCTGGGTCAAATTATTTATATTTAAAGAACGGCAGGATCGAGTTTAACGAAATTTTGAGTGTAACAATATTTGTACACGAGAAATCTAATGGGCTAAGTCACATGTTCGAGAGATTTCGATTATAAGGGTCATTTGTGGGTCATGATAGGTCATGGTCAAGCTATATCTAAAGAACGGGTGAATCGATTTTAACGAAATTTTGTATAAAACATGTTTTTGGCACGAAAAAAATCATTGGGCTATGTCACATGTTCTAGAAATTTCGATCAGTGGGTCACTTTTGGGTTATTCTAATTTTATTTGGACAATGTCTCGCGCAAATTTGACTAAATTTTATATTCTATCGTTTTCGGACACAACAAAATCATTGGGGTAGGTCAGATGTTTGAGAAACTCGATTAATGAGTCATTTTGGGTCATAATGGGTCAAGGTCAAACTATTTATACCTAAAAAATGGCTCAATCGATTTTATCTAAATTTTGTATTTAATGTTTTTCGGCACGCAAAAATTAATGAACTAAGTCACATTTTCGAGAGATTTCGATATAACGGTCATTTGTGGGTCATGCTAATTTTATCTAGAAAATTGTTCTCACCATTTTGAGTATATTTTCTATTATATCGTTTTCGGGCAAAAGAAAACCATTGAGGTAGGGCACATGCACGTAACAATTCAATTAGTGGGTCGTTTTAGGTCTTAATGGGTTCGGGTCATTCTAATTATGTATAACAACGACTCAGTCAATTTTACCTAAATTTTGCAACAGAACGTCTTTTGTCACGAGAAGACTATTGAGCTGAGTTGCATATTAAACAAAATTATATTAGTGGGTCATATCGCTTCATTGCTGAATGCTGTCAAGCTAATTTTACTTAAGAAATGGCTTAAACGATTTTGATTCATTTTATACTCTACTGTTTTTGATTACCTGAAGACCATTGAGCTAAGTCACATGTTTCATCATATGTGATTAATGGATCATTTGGGTAATAAGGGTCAGGATCATGAGACTATGGCAAAAGCCAATAAGTTGGCGATATTTGACAAAATACTGGAGAAATTTGGCCGAAAAATCGACTATTAAGGTTACGAAACCAAAACACATATTTGGCGCTAAATGAAAGAATGTGTCCAAATTTGGTTATATCTGGCAAAAAATACTGTCTTTCAGAATGTGAAGAAATTTCTTATACATTCTTAATAGTCTTCGAGATGCATAGTTAAACTAACCAGAGTCGAGCTAAAAAAGTGATTTGGATTGATGTCCTTTCGTTGTAAATTTTAAAATAAAGTAAAATTTATGAACATGTGCATACAAACATAGTTTTCTTATTGATTGTTTTTGTAAATAATACTATTATTAATAACATGTTTTACAGTAATAATACTATATCGAGTTGAATACAAAGTTAATTTTGACCGAGCTGAGCTCGGTCACCACTGCTAGTATATATAAAACTAGGTATGGTATAGAAATGCACCTTATCACCTTTCAAATCACTTTTACAAAACAAAACAATCTTACATATGCTTTGTGTATATTGTCAAAAGAAATATGTTTTTGAGAAATTTACTTTATAAAAGGTATTTTTAAAATATAGTAGCACGAAAAGAATAGAAAAATATTCGTCACTGCAACTTCACGATACCTCCACGTATTATATGAAGAATAAGACTAAAAAAATCTCAACGCAAATTTTTAGTTTTACTTCATATTTTCAGCATTAATTTGGATCAAAACCAACGTTCCATTATAGGCTTAGTTTTAAAATAAAATCTGGTGAAAATTATATACCGAGAGAAAGACTTACGACGCGGTGAAAAAAAAGTATAAAAGCTTTTCAGGGGGAAAAAAAAGATAGAAAATTCAATTAGCAAACATGAAAAAATAAAATGTATTTAAGCTTTTCAAGTTTCTTGTTATTCTAAAAAAAAGTTCTGGACATTAATGAAGTAAAAACAATTTCATTCTCTAAGAAAAGAAAAAAATCTCAGTTTTGCAGTGTCAAATTAATATTTCAAATTTGGAATTTGAGCTTTATTTTTATCTCAAGCCTGTTTAGAGTTAAAAAATGCAAGATGTACAATAATAGGATGGGCCGAAAAAATCTTTTTTTCGATTTTCAATTATGGCGGGTGCGGATAAGTGGCCACTAGTGGCCACTGGATCTCAAAAAAATTGAGATTTTTTTTATATTTCCTTACCTTGCCGCAAATGGCATGAAGTTTTGCAAAAATGCTTATTTTTTTAACTTTTTTAACAAAAAGTTGTAATGTGTTAAAATAAATTCATTTTGGTTGTATTTAGTTAAAAAGATATATTTAATGTGCCGAATGTCTAAATAACCTCTGATTATACATTATTTTAGTGCTATATTCTTTAAAAATGTACAGCTTTTAGCTTGTTTTGCGTTCGGTACCAAGGCTAAACAACCCAGAACTCACCACGAGGAGTATAGCTGCACGCCGAATTTTACCCGCCCTCCAATCCATAGAATGTTATATTCAAAATGCATACTTTTTTACGCTACAAAGTCCTTCTTAAAAATTAATTTTGGCATCTTTTTCCGTGCTTGAAGTTTTGCTCTAATGAAGGTATCTCTTCTTTAATTCCCGCATACCTTTGATGCAGCTTCTGTTACTATTTTAACAACTCTTTCCACAGCCTGGGAGTGACTTTGAAAGCAGACTAATGACTCATCTAACATGGATCCTGAAATTAGTACGTTTTCTTCAATTTCTTCTAGTGAAAAAGTTCTTTTTATAAGAGGCTCGTTGATTTCGGCGGCGACCCAGTCGATACCCGCATAGTATTCCGTTGCTTTAAAGTTCAGCTTTGGAACTTGAAACTCTCACACTATGTTGGTTTTTAGTTTATTTTTAAATTGCGGCATATTTTTATTCTTGCCCATGCCTTTCTTCTAATATGCTGGCTATCGTCGGTTACCATTGCTATCAATAAATTCTTGGGATGACCATAATGTCCATTTGTTTGGATGACTGAATTCAATGTCTCCTTTAAGTCATCTGGTAAAAAAGCTGAAAGTTTAACTATCTGCCACATATGTTTAGGTCCATCCACGCAACCTGGCCTTTTCCTTACAGAAAACCACACGAGTGCATAAACACGTATCACGTACTGAACGAGATATTTTAACGCTCTATCAGGATTCGAACTACTAACGTGCAATCGTAAAATTCTGCAGGCAGTTGTGATCCATCTCGATTACACAACTGATCCTGGTTTTTTATTTTCCAGTCCTCGAGGACATACTTTGATTGAAACCGCAACACAAATATCAAATAAGTACTTTTGATCTGTACTCAGATCTTCAGTATTTTCCATTTCTGATGGTCATGAAACAGCAATAGGCTCGAACAAAGTGATACGCAGATTTTCACACCCCATTATTCTACCACCGATTGGACCGGCAAAGGGCTTAGGTCCAGTGGTTCTACCATCAAGTTTAGAAAGTAGATGTCGGAACGGGGGTTCTTTCGTATGAAGAATACATATCAAATGTTACAGCTCCTTTCCTAATTTTTTTTTTCAAGACCGGCAATAACATCATTGCGTTTTCCTGTATTAACCTTTTAACGTTCATTGGTTTCGCCACGAAACCACAAAATTTTAATTCCGATACGCAACACTGACACCGGTATTTTTATCTAAAAATACCCCTTTTATTTTGTATGTGAAAAATCACGCTTTCTTATTTAGAAATATATTTGTTCTTAATTACCGGTGTCACTCATTTATTTCGACATCTTAGCAATGAAAATGCTATGATCGTTAAAGGGTTAACAACGGTGCCATCACACCCTAGTGCTATCGGTTCAGAAAAATCTAACGTGTACTGACTTAGAAAGTTATATATGAGTTTGCTATTACTTTTCCATGACCAGAATGAAGTGTCAAGTGACCCAAGTATTCCAAACTAAGTTCAGACAACACGGTGATGTGTTCCTCACCTTTTTCTCGACGGTGCCTCTTGTTCTTTTTTTTCTATGAAGATAGTTTTATCCTTTCTACCATCAAAAAATATGCTTTTAATTTTCCTTCCTTCAAGAATTTCTACCGCCTGTATCTTCTTTCCAAGTTTCTGTTTCTCTCTTCTGACCTTGTTTTTATCGATGACGATATTCTTATCCTCTGCTGTCACAACTCCTGCATCTTGAAGCACGGATGAAGCTATTAAGGCAACTTCCCTGTCTGATACACCAGTTTTAAATGCGGCGGACGCTGTATGAGAAAGGCACAAGCGTTTAGGAGTGTCTGGCTTTGAAAAAGCTGTTTCAAATTCTGATTCAGAAGAACTGCTTTCTTGAAAGCTTCCACTACCTTAACTTCTAACTCCTAACCTTATTTCTAACAATATAACTGTCTCACATCTTGATCTAACTCCACTTGTTGAGAGTTCTGGCGCAGAACCACTATCCCTCGTTAAAATTGTATTCCTTTTTATTTTCCGCGATATTTTCTTTTCAAGAGTTTTGCTTGTTTTTAAATCTATATTTCCGATAAACATTTTTCGACCAGTTTTTTGATCCTTCAAGAAGTCCACTTCTCGATGTGGAACTTTATGCCTGGCGTCGCAACTACAATTGTCCAAGTCTTTAAACTTACAAGCTGCAGTGTCAAAAAGAGAGATTTCCGCATTTCGAACGAATTCTTCGCGAGCTGTCTTGTCTTTCACGCCCGTACGATACAGGATTTCTGCAATGATCTACACGTTTTGTAATAGGTTTAAATCTTTCTGTAAATTGATCATTGGGAAACCACTGTATGGAAGCTTTTATCCAGATTTCGGTAACTTTTCAACCTATAATTTTATAACATCATCTACTGACTGATATTGAATTTCTTGATTTTCTGCCATATCGCTTCGCAACCAGTAATAATGGCGCATGATATCAGCATAAGTTGGAAATTGCAAGTCTTTCAATATGCATGGTGCTCCAAAAAGGCTACTTTTCACGCTAACACGCTTCTTTACATTGCCATGGACCTTCATACCGGCCATTTCTAAGTTCGTCGTAATAAAACGCACAAAACACTGTACTGGCACGTTAAACGATCCAAAAAGCATTGTACCTCACTAGAAAAATGTTTCACGTTTACACTGAACAAATGTTGCAGGGTAACTGAGCTTAGAAAAATAAGAATTTCTTATAGTATTTTTCCCCTCTTCTGTTTCTGCCTTCACTCCGTCAACACTAGGATGAGTCATTGCGCTCGCTTAGAGTCCTACTTCCACCCCCTTCTCACCTTCCAGATTTGTTTCTAAAGTATACTGCTGTCCGTTGCTCAAATATATGACCTCTGACGCATAGAAAAAAATAAAGAAGACCAAGGAACATAAATAAGAGAAAGACTAACGAACGATTCAAACAAATACAACTTTTGCCTGTTATGCGCGAAAACGTTATAAAAATTGGCTAATTTAAAATACACATAGCAATTAAATAATGCATTATCAGAACTTATTTAAACATTTGGTACATTAAATATGTCATTTCAAGTAAATACAACCAAAATAAATTTAAATTAACATTTTAAATTTTTTTGTTAAAAATCTCAAAAATTAGCATTTTTGCAAAACTACAAGCCATTTGCTTCAGGATAAGGAAATGTCCGAAAAATCTCAACTTTTTTGTGTGAACTGAGTGCCACCAGTGGCCACTTTTCCGCACTCGCCATCATCGAAAACCGAAAAAAAGTCTTTTTCGGCCCACCCTAATGTGTACAAGGGAATAAAATTTTTCTACAATAAGCAGGAGCTCCATTTGTGTTAGCCGTGCCCCAACCCGTTAACACTTTCCGGCACTGTGTGCCCAGTCTGGGATACTTAATTTTAATTCCTAACTTGCAAATGGCTCCAATAATTTTTTAATAAAATTTTGCTGTTATAAAAATATCTAAAATTAAGGGATTCTTAATTTCTAAAAAAAAGTCATCTGTAAATTTCGGTGACAATCGATAATATCTAATTTTTCTCAACAGAATTTGCCCGTGTCGGAAAGCGTGAAGACATGTCTGGTAGCCACGCCCATTCGCGTTAATTTTATTCTAACATTTTATATTTATTTATTATACGTATTTAAATGACATATTCCATTACAGGCTTAGTTTTAAAATAAAGTCTGGTAAAATTTATGGAATGAGAAAAAGATTTGCGACGCGGAGAAAAAAAAAAGTATAAAAGCTCTTCAGATAAAAAAGATACAAAATTCAATTAGCAGCACGTGGGAAAGTGAAATGTATTTAAGCTTTTCAAGCTTCTTGTTGTTCTTGAAAAATGTGCTGGTCATTAATGAAATAAAAGCGCTTTCATTCTCAAAAACAATTTTTAGAATATTTTCTAAGTTTCGCAATGTAAAATTCATTTCAAATTTGCAGTTTTATTTTTGTCTTAAAATAAAGTCTGGTAAAATTTATGGAATGAGAAAAAGATTTGCGACGCGGAGAAAAAAAAAAGTATAAAAGCTCTTCAGATAAAAAAGATACAAAATTCAATTAGCAGCACGTGGGAAAGTGAAATGTATTTAAGCTTTTCAAGCTTCTTGTTGTTCTTGAAAAATGTGCTGGTCATTAATGAAATAAAAGCGCTTTCATTCTCAAAAACAATTTGTAGAATATTTTCTAAGTTTCGCAATGTAAAATTCATTTCAAATTTGCAGTTTTATTTTTGTCTTACCCTTTTCAGGGGTATATATTTTTTTCCATTTTTAGAATAAAATACAGTCGAGTCTCTCTATAACGAAACTCCATACATCGAACTTCTCTATATAACGAATTTTTAATAGGAAAGGTTCCCTTTTCGCATGATTACATTAAAAACAATCTCTATATAGCGAAATATCGATCTCCATATAACGAATTTTTCCATAAATTCGTCTCTTAATTTACTCATTTTTGAAAGGCTTCAAAATCGTATGGAATCAATTTTCTATCACTTATTTTTGATTTATCGTCAGGGCTGAGTTTTTTTTTTTCTAATACTTTTCTCCTTGTTCTTTAAATCCAACGAATTCATCCCATCTCCCATACACCTTCCCACATCCTTCTCAAAACAGAGTCAATTGGATTGATGCACATGTAAAACAGGAATCAAGGAGGGGCACATAAGAGAGGCTTTCAAATGGAGGAAAATGTTAAGTACAATTTTTCATAATTTTTCATTCCTGGCTAAAATTTGAGCATTTTTTTTTTTTTTTTTTTTTTTTTTTTTTTTTTTTTTCTTGAGAGCGTAACAATTTTAAAATCAAAACAACAAAAAATTACAGATTTCTTCGATTGAAATTAATGCAAGTCTTCCTTATTTGATTTTCATTATGCTTTCAAATAAATGTCTGTTCTCTTTTTTAAAACAGCTTAAATAATCACGAAATAAAATGTTAGGTTAATACTTACTTTTAAACATTTCAAATTCTTAATTCAAAAGATCAAAAATAATATTTGTTCAAATTTCACACATTAAATACGATTTTTAACATCATTCTCTATAGATCGAATTTCTCTATATAACGAATGTTTTACTGGAACGGTGGATTTCGTTATATAGAGACTCGACTGTACTTTTATATTAACATTAGCATTATCTATCATTAACAGTAATAACATTAACACTATCTATGCAGATACATTAATTAGAGTTTAACGAACATTTCAATGTCTGAATCATAACGAATGTTCTTGTTTTGCGTACTATTTAATTAATATCCATATGACAATAGGCTATGGAAGAGTTTTTGAAGATACTTCTAAAATATTATATTACAATAAGATTTAACCCCTTGTGGCGCGGTGGTTTCATAGATATACCACTTAATTTCAATTCCCAAACGTCACATTGGCACCGGAATTTTGTTTAAAAAAATTATGGTATATTGCATGCGTAAAATGTTAGCGTTTTATTATTTACAAATAAAGTTGTTTTCAAATTCCGGTGTCAGTCATTAATTTCAACACTTAAGCAATGAATTTGTCCTACGCCGCAAAGGGTTAACAGATATTACAAATTTCTAATACTTTTAGAGCTTTATTCTATTTATTTAGAGCATGATTCTTTCAGGAAAGTAATATTTACCTTAAATTAGAAAGTGAGATATATATTTCAAATAAAAGAATCTCAGACAATGCAAAGAGAACTAAGCAAATATTCATTATACATTATTACTAAATGCCTAAACAGAAATGAGGTCATATAGTAAATGCTTAGACATATACTAACATGATTACATGTAAGCAGCAACAAAAATATTTCTCAAAACAAAATAATGCTAAAAAAAGATTTGTGCACCAGACCCGAAAGTGTTACGTCTTTTTACAGTTCAAAAATAACGGATTAATTTATTTTCTATAAAACAGGGGTTCCATTTTTGTTAACCGTCTCGCAACCCATTAACCCTTTCGCGACAGAAGTCTTTTACGATAATTTAAAAAATTGTCACCGGTTTTTATAAACAGAAGTTTGTGTCTTACTAATTCGAAAAAATGCTCCGATGAACATTTTTTATTTTCTAAATTTCTTTTATCCACGCCTAAACATCTAAATGGCTCCCATTGCACTGCAAAACACTCTACCTTGCTATATTGGATGTTAAATTGTTCCGCAACTAGGGAATCCATTGAACTGATTACATTGTTCCATCGTACCAATGCTCCGATTAAATAAGGCAACATTTACAGTAAAATTTTATTGGTGGGGATAAACGCTGATTCTTAAGCTTTTTTGCGGCACGTATTCGTGTCGCTCGTAACCAAGGAGTTAAATGAAGACATGTCTGGGAGTCATGTCCACTCACGTAAATTTTATTCTAATATTTTATATTAATTTATTATACGTACTAAATGACATATTCCATTACCGGTTTGATTTGAAAATAAAGTCTGGTGAAATGTATAAAACGAGGGAAGGGAAAAACTTAGGACGCGGGGAAAAAAAGTATAAAAGTTTTTCAGGAGGAAAAAAAAAGATACAAAATTCAATTAGCAAAACGTGAAAAGGTAAAATGTATTTAAGCTTTTCAAGCTAAACTTGTTATTCTTGAAAAATGTCCTGGTCCTTAATGAAATGAAGGCGCTTTCATTCTCAAAAGAAATTTTTAGTTTATTTTCTCAGTTTCGCATTGTAAAATTAATTTTAAATTTGGAATTAGGGTTTTATTTTTATCTTAAGATTTTTTCGAGTTCAAACATACAGAGTGTACAAAAGACTAGATTTTTTTCTATAATAAGCAGCTCGCCATTTGAGTTAGACTTATCCCAAACCTGTTAAGGGAAGACACGACTGGAGGCATACCTACTCACATTAAATTTGTTCTAACATTCTATATTCAGTTACTATAGATCGGGAGGCGGAAGCACCAGTGTTCTCGCTGGCATTTGACCAACGTTAGTAATTTGGCTAATTAAAAATAAAAAGCATTCGCCAAATGAAAAAAGTATTAGCAAAATAAATTCGTCGTGTAAAAAAAAAAAGAATATATATGTATCTTTAATGTAGCCCTCTTTTTTATATATGTTCTAAAATAATCTAAATTTTATGACTGCGACAACGATTGTTATTAATCTAATGTCAACTATCCGCTACAAATATATTAAGCATATGTACATATTAAAATTATTTGTACATGCATATGTATGAAAAAAAAGAAAGAAAAGAAAAAGCAAAAATTGAGCACTAGCAATTTGGCGAATCTAATCGCTTGTTTACTCGCCAAATGAAGAATTTAGTCGCAATTTGGCGCAATGGCGAGCGACAGCGAGAACCCTGGAAAGCACAGACAATCATCTCATCGCGTTCAAGGACAAAAATTTAGTATTAGTTAAATCTCGATTCGCATATTAAAACAAAATCGGTCGGCCAAGTTATATCTTGGAGCAAAACACATAAAAATCCGATTTTAGCGATTGTTTCGGAGATTTACTATTAAGTTTTCTTGCTCCCGATTCTCCATGTTTTCATACATTTGGATACAGGAAAGAAGAATAATAAACCTACTAATCAACCGCTGAAAGCGAGATTTTAAGTGTTTTCCACCAAAATATGACTTGGCAGACCTATTGCATTTTAATATGCGAATTGATATTTAGCTAATCCTACATTTTTATCAGTAAATTCCTTCAGATGATTATCTGTGCTGCCGCCTCCCGGTCTGTTATATATGAGTATTTTTATGCAAACGTTTATACATACTTTAATTCATGTGTTTGATAAAGTTGCGCAAGAACTTCACACAAATTAAATTGAACAAAGTTTTTTAGCTTTCAGGGCTCTCAAATGGCCCGCGAACTGCACACCAATATTTTTTAACAGAAAATTTAATAGTAGGTTTCTACAGCTTTTGTGCTAAAATTAACCTCAAAAGGCGGTATCTGCGCGATTTGCAAAAAAAATTATAGAAGGAAAATTTTTCTAAGAAAATATTGATGTTCAGTTGGCAGACCATTTGGGAGCCTTTAGCTTTCCGAAAAATTTTATTTTCAACTAAAATACCCACTAACTCCTGACGTGTGATTTCTAGTGATTTCTGGTGGTGGAGTATTAATATAAGATCATATGTGAAAGGTAGTTTTAAAACATTTTAATTCATTTCAGAAAGTTTTTTTTTTTTTTGAAAAATATACAATTTTTCAGAATTTGCCAATATTCTAAAATATAGAGATTTACTGGCAGAAATAAATGGCATGACAAAAGTCTTGAGCATAATCCAGTGATTATGGATTCCAAATTTCATTAAAATCAGCTGCTTAGTTTTCGAGGAAACGCGCCATAAAGCTGGCATATTCCCCATAATCTAAAATTTACGCTCAATTTAATATTTTATGTATCAAAAACTGGCGAACTTGAAGTAAAATTTTAACACTTCTTGCATAATTATGCATAGATTTTATAAATACTTTGAAAACTAAGCGAAAAAGTGACGTCCATTAAAAAAAAAAAGTTACAAATATTCATTTCCCGAAGAAATATTTTGGATATAAAAATACATCAAATACCCATAGACTCAATGTTACCAATGGGAATTTAGCCTATGAGTGACTACCACCGTAAGACTGATACATATGTGTAAAACAAAAGAATCGCCAACGGTACAAAGATAATTAAATTAACATTTATTATTATAATTATTATAAACCATTTCCAGCGCGTCGTCCCTAAAAAAAGACACCTAATTTTAATTTTACTAACACCAAGAATATTTAATTATAATTTTACTTTTATAACATACCTACACATTTTCGCGTTTTGATTTACTAATAAATTCGTTTATTAATTGTGGTGTGAGTTAATTATTTCAAACAGATTTACTCCGCGCCGAAAAGCGTGCCGAAGTATAAATGGAGTCAAGTAATTCGTAGACAGATACCGTTACTACACATCGACAGTAACAAGAGTAATTGTTAACCCATCATACTACCAAATTAAAAAAACAAGTACTATTAATAGTATACTAGACCTAAACGGCTTAACCCTTTCCGGCGCAGTGCTGCCGGTCTGGACACACCTAATTTTAATTCCAACCTTGGAATTGGCACCAGTAATATTTTACCCTTTGAGGGGCAAGCAATTGCATTCGTGTAATTCAGAACTCCCACCGGAAATTTGTAAAAAAGTTATATCAAAAAAGAGGAAAAGCAAATTCACGACTATTTTCCACCAAAGTTAGAAAAGTGAAATTTAATAACATTTTTCTGGTGTAAAACTTCGTCAGTCGTAGGTGGTATATAATATATACCACCGCCCCTCAAAGGGTTAATAAAATCTTGCTTTTACAATAAAAGCTTAAGTTAAGGAGTACTTGATATCTTAAAAAGTTCGTTATAAATTCCGGTGTCAATCGAAAATTTCGCATTTTACTAACAGAATTTGTCCGCGCCGGAAAGCGTTAACCCCTTGGGACGAGCGACACGTATACGTGCCGCGATAAGGCTTAAGAATGCTTGTTTATTCCCACCAGTAAAATTTTGTTGTAAAATTTGCCTTATTTAATCAGAGCATTTCCTCAATTCACTAAGGTATATATTTCTGTTTCTCAAAACCGGTGACTAAACATTAAATATTTCGTAAAATGCTCCCGTCGCGAAGGAGTTAAAAAAAGAAGAAGTTTCTCATTCATCAAAATTCACCTTTATTAAATTTTATAATCCTTCAGTTTCAAGACTCATTATGATATTACCTTTTTTTTTCTTTGATATCTCCCACGTTACATCACATAATGAGGAGCTATTTATGTAACAAAAAAATTCAAAAATAAAATTCTATCCTAATTCTGTATTTTCTTATCTAATTAAGATAGGAAACATTCCACTCTCATTTAACATTACTTTTAAAATGAAGTCAGTCTTTTCAGAAATTAAGAAACGATTTGCGAAATATATATATATAAAAGAAATACAAAGAGCTCTTTTTAAAGAAAGTACCACATTTAATTAGTGACACGTAAAACGGTAAAAATATACTTAAGATTTTTTGCAAGCATGTTTTTATTCTTGAAAAATTTTCTATCATTAAAGAAATGAAAGAAGCTTCATTCTTAAGATAACTTTGCTGAAAGTTTTCTTAGATTTCTTAAAGTTTTAGTAAAATAACAGTAATTTCAAATTTGGAATTTTATTTTTCGCTTTTAATTTTTTACTTACCCATAATACGTAATTGAGGATAAGCCTTGTAATTTTTATAAAAAATCGAAATAAATTGATGGATTTACACGTTTAGACACTGGAGATTCTGAAAAACATATTTAAGAAAAAATAATTGCAGTTGTATCTCTCGGAGAAATTGAGATAGATACTTAAAATTTGGCACGTACTTAGTATGTAATAACGTGGAGGAATCTACTGAATTTCAGTAACTTTGATTATCCGGAACTATTTTTTCGGATCTTCGAGATATTCGTTCTCATAAAAGTTACATAAATATCTTCGAAATTGATTATTTTAAGAAATGAATTGAATAACAATTAAAAAAAGAACGTAAATTTTTCATAAAAATAAAGTTGATTGGATAATTTATTACCGAGATTTTTTAAATTCTTTTTTCCACATTCTTTGATTTTTCGTGACACTGTATTTCATCTTTATTAAATTTTATAATCCTCTTTGTTTCAAGGCTCATTAGGATAATATCTTTTTTTCGTATTTCCCACGTTACATCATATAATGAGGAACTATTTATGTAACAAAAAAGTTTAAAAATAAAATTCTATCTTAATTCTGTATTTGCTTAACTAATTAAGATGGGAAACATTCCATTCTCATTTAACATAAATTTTAAAATGAAGTCAGTTTTTTCAGAAATTTGTGAGATTAAGAAACGATTTCTGAAATATATATATATATAAAAAAATACAAAGACTTCTTTTTAAAAAAAAGTACCAGGTTTAATTAGCGACACGTAAAACGGTAAAAATATACTAAAGATTTTTTAAAGCTTGTTTTTATTCTTGAAAAATGTTCTGTCATTAAAGAAATGAAAGAAAGCTTCACTCTCAAAATAACTTTGCTGAAAGTTTTCTAAGATTTCTTGGATTTAAAGTTTTGTAAAAATAATCATTTCATTTTTTTTTACTTATCGTACATAGTATAGGATAAGTGTTGGAATTGTTTTAAAAATTTAAAAAGAAAAAATTGACGGGTTTCACGTTTCAGACACTGGAGATTCTGAAAAACATAATTTTAGAGAAAAAAATTGCGTCCGTCTGTCTATGTGTGTAAAGGCTCCCTCTAAGAAAATTTCACATACAATATATATATTTTTTAAATTCTGATTTCAGGGTATTGTGTACACCCTAATATCATGCATGGTCACAGTGACGTCACTGTGAGTCGCTTCGGTCACATCACATCTGTGACCAAAATGCCACCACTCAGTGCGTCACATTGTGACTCAGATGTGACTTTCTTAAAAATCTTTAGAAATTTATAAATATCCTTCAAAACATGTTATTTACTTTAAAAAACATGTTTCTGGCAATTTAAATATCGTCGCTTTTGTCAAAGTTTCGTCACAAAATTAATGTCAAATTAGTCACAAATGACACATTTTTCACAAATATGTCACATTGTGACCACTTTGTGAAACGTCACAAAAGAGCTCTAAAACAGGCCATAACGACTTCACATCGACGTCACATCGACAATCGATGGTCACAAATTCACAATTTGACTTCACAACGACGTTGCAGTGACGTCACCATGCTTTATGGGCAATGTCGTTTATCATGGTTCCTAAAAAGAAAAATCTTTTATATTAAGAACACTGCAATTTTTTAGCAAAACATTTAATAAAATTTGGAATTGTTTTTATAAAAACATTAATTTTTCCATGAGTATTCGCATAAACCTTATAAAAAACAACATAGTTTTTAACAGAAACCGCCTAATCACTTTTTAAATTTTCAACGCTTTTGAGGCATTATTATTTTTTTTCAGGGTAATCCAAAAGATATTCATTCAATTTGTTTACGGCCCCCAATGGAGATTTGGGGGAATAACTTCGTAGAAAAATATGACATCTACTAACTGTTTACACACCTGAAGTATCAGGATTATTCCTCAAGCATTTTTTCTAGATATTTAACAAAAAATTTAAAATTGCAAGTGACCGGTCATTAACCCCTTCAAGACGGGAGACTTTTACAAAATTTTTAATATTTTGTCGGATTGTTTAACCCATTAACGCCCAGCGTCCTTTTTTGAGGACAGTTAAAAAACAGCAATAAAGCGGTTTTCCCGTCAGTAAAGAGAAAGATAAATACACTGCTCAAAACAATTAAAGGTCATTTGAAGTTTTATATAAAATGAAGATATAAACGAAATTTTTTTTGCCAAAAATAGAAGAGAATCACAAATGCAAATTTTTCTGGTTTTCAAACTGTGGAGTATGCAAATTTTGAGTTCGACGTCAAAAACGTCGCTTCAGCGGCAGCGAATGAAATTTGACTTTCAACTGGATAAAAGAGAATAAAGACAAGAATGATCGGCATTCAGTGATTGCTTTGTTTCGATGAGTACGATGTCTCAGCGAAGTCATTTGACAGATTCAGAAGCTTGGAGAATTGTTGGTAGGTTAGAAGGGGGCCAAACTCAAGCCGAAGTAGCGCAAGCCATTGGAGTGTCACAAAGTGTCATTTCCAGGATCTGGAACCGTTTTTTGGAGAGTGGATGTGCAGGCCGAAGACCAGGGCAAGGTCGTAGATGGGCAACAACGCCCAATGAAGATCGGTATTTAGCGTTAACGGCTCGGAGACACCGAAACATGAACGCTACTCTACTCCAATAACAACACCTTCGCTCGGCTACAGGCACCACGATTTCAACTCAGACTGTCCGAAACCGGCTCCATGCTGTAGGTCTTTATGCTCGCCGACCGATGGTATGTGTTAGATTAACATTAAGGCATCGTCGCGACCGCAGGGAGTGGGCAACCGAGCATGTCAACTGGAGGAGAAATGAATGGAGCAATATTCTGTTTTCTGACGAGTCCCGTTTTTCTGTGCATCCGGAAAATAGGCGTATTTTCATCTGGAGGGACCGTGGCAGTGGGAATAATCCTGCGTTCGTGCACGAAAGTGTCAGATTTGGCGGTGGAGGAGTGTTGGTGTATGGTGGCATCTCCATTGACGGGCGTACTGACCTCTACATCATTCGAGATGGAGCTCTCACAGGTCGCCGATATAGGAATGAGATCCTCAGACCTATTGTAGTCCCTTACGCTGCAGCAAACGGAGATAACTACATTTTAATGGACGATAACTGCAGGCCACATCGTGCAAACTTGGTGGAGGATTTCCTTTTCGAGGAAGGAATCGTTCGAATGGAATGGCCATCGTGTTCTCCAGACATGAATCCAATCGAGCACGTTTGGGACGCTCTAGGAAGACGAGTTTCTGGCCGCCAACAACCCCCACAAACTCTTCAAGAACTGGAAAGAGCTCTTCTGGAAGAGTCGGGCAGAATACTCCAACTCGTCATTAATAGCCTCATTGAGTCCATGCCTCAAAGGTGTTCTACATACTGGCCGCCCGTGGAAACCATATCCCCTACTGAAAATGATTTTCTTTGAAGAAAACATCTTTTCTTATTCTTTTTTCTCATATGCACAAATTGTGTTTTTTTTCCTTTTGTACACAAATGCGCAATAAAATGCATTTTTTTTCTGCCAAACATGTGTAATTTATTCTCATATAACCTACTATGTCTGTCGACCATGTATCAATCAGCTAAAAAGTTTCCCAGATACAAAATCCACCTAAAACTGCAATATCCTTTAATTGTTTTGAGCAGTGTATATACCTTATTTCACGAGACAGAAACCTCGATAAATTTAGATAAAAGTTAATTAGTTTTTATAAGTGGTGGGAAATTCAAAATTTAAATTTTAGCAAAGAAATTAATTCGGGCGTTAATGGGTTAAAAACAGAAATTTGTGTCTTATTAAATCAAAAAAATTCTCCGATTAAATAAGGCAAATTTTACAATAAAATTTTACTGGTAGGGATAAACAAGGATTCTTAAGCCTTTTTGCTGCACGTATATGTGTCTCTCATCTCCAAGGAGTTAATGTCCATATAGTGAAGAAAGTTCATTAAAAATTACAATATATATCTAGACTGTTAAAAATCTGCTGCATTTCGTTGCATAACTCCGCCGCTTGTATGTAATATATCTATTCCGACCAATGAGAACGCTCCATAATACAATCAAGCAACCGTTTTCTATTCAAGCGACGGAGTACGTGTGCAACAAAATGCAGTAGATTTTTAACAATGTAGAGAATAAGATTTCCACGTTTTTGTACATCAGTATTTTATTAGAAAAAAAAATATTTCTTTTAATTAGAACATTTTTGAGATTTAAGAAGCCAACATTTTCTCTAACATAATACTGGTGTGCAAAAACGCCGAAATCTCATCTATATTTATCGGAAATTAAGTCAGATTTTCAAAATGTGAAAGTTGATACGACATTCTCAGATCCATGCGATAGCTTAACCCTTTCCGGCGCAATACTCTTTAAAGTTGGAATTTAAAGAAAAAAAATTAGGCAATCTATTTAGGCCTAGAAGAGTACACAGGTATTGTTTTATTGCACTAACCATTTTAATTATACAGCTGTTGCCGAAGTGGTAACCTCTTATAAGTAAAGCATTGATAAGCGCAGTGAGAAGAGCATTGCTGTGAAGCGCGTATTACAGTAAAATATTTTACCTATTATTTAAAAACAGTACAGTTTGATCTCTGTGGTGCTGCCATTTAGAGCTCATAAGAAAGATTTAAAGTAGCCATTAGAGTAGTTTTTGAAATATTCACGGAGTTTTTGTGTCTCCAAACAGGGGGAACTATAGGTGTTGCCGACCCGGCAACACTGCGCGTTAAGGGGTTAAATTAATTCCGTGTCGCTACGTTTCATATTCTATGAGGGCAGTTGAAAAGTACGAACAGACCGGCAGATTTTAATATAACAGATTATTTTTTATGAAAAAATGTATGAAAAAAAGTATTTTAATCCCTTTCGGCGAAGTGGTATAACTACTTAATTTTAATTCCCAAATGCCACATTGGCACTGGAATTTTGATTAAAAAAATTTACGGTTTAATGAATGTGTGAAATAGAGCTTTTTTTTTTTTCTTATTTACAAATAAATTTGCTTCCAAATTCCGGTGGCTGACAATAATTTCAACACTTAAGCAATGAATTTGCCCTGCCCCGCAAAGTGTTAAGCATTAATTAAACCAGTGATACATTTATTGTAATAAAAGTTACGTAGGTGCTATTTAATTATTTCGTTGACGAAAAAACTACCACCCAATTAAAAGATTAAATGCCAATAATGATGATAAAAAATGTCACATTTCGTAACGTTAAACTCGTATCACGTGTTTGTTATGCCATTAACCCTTTAATTCCCAAGCTAGAACACGTTCTAGAAATTATGTAGTTCATTTCACACCAGAAAAATTCAATGGCTAATTTCGTTTTATTTAAATACGGAATGTTCTGTTATTGATTAAAGCAAATATTGTTGTTTTAATTTTCTGGTGGGAACTGAAATATACGAATTAAAATATTTCGGGCGGTTTGGGATCCAGAGGGTTAAGTGACTTTTAATACGAAGTTTTATTTATTAAGCATGAGAGTTTTCCGGTTTTTTCCACACCAGTGTAATCTTAGAGAAAATTTTATTTTATTTAATCAAAAAATACTAGGATTTAAGAAAACGAAATTTTCTCTAACATTATACTGGTATGCAAAAACGCGCAAAATTCTCATCCCTAATTTATATTCTTATTAATGTTTTATTAATTTATTTGTTCTTACATTATTTAAATTAAAAATTACGTCAGTTTGTTTAATTTGGCCATTTGTATAATTTGGCGAAATTGGTAGACGGGATAACCAAATAGTACCGTTAATTATTTCTTTAACACTTATTTCTGTATTGAGCTGGAAGAATAAAAAAAATTTTACTGCAAATATAACATCGCATGAAATGTTTTAATTCAGTTTTTTTAAATAGACAAGTTTTAAAAATAGTTATGATTCATCCAAAATATCTGGAAATACTGAAAGAATTTAAAAAGTAAAATAGAACATCATGGGGCGATAAGTCATACCTTAGGGAAAAGAATTTTTATAAATAGTCCCGAGAGCATTTTTCCGTTTGCATTTATCTTGATGAAACGGGAAAATGAAAATTTATGGGAGCTGAGCAGTTAATATTTCACTTTTGTTTTTTCGTAGAAATGCGTGGTTTCCGTATTGTTGTTTGAAAAAATATATAATACAGAGGAACGATATCACTTTAACTGCATGAAGTTTGTTTAAAATTAGAAAATTTGATTTATGTAGGAACAAATAACTTCATAAATGTTAGATAATAATAATTAAAAAAATTAGAAGAATTTATTTTATTTTTTGTATTTTTTATTTTTCTTTGGATAATTTTTCAAACAACGTTTTTTTTTTTCATTTTAAGGTATTCGAACACTCTTAACCTTTTTTGCATAGTGATGCAAATTTACTTCACCCTTTATTTAACTTTTGAAAAATAAATTAAGTTCTTAGGAACCACTTCATTTATATAGAAATATTAATCCTCTAAAAATTACAAAAATGTGCCTTGTATGAGTTTTAAAATCTACCTAAAAATTTCTGGTGTCTAATCCTTAATATAAGAAAAAAAAACACAATTATAAAAGTATAATTCATGCAGTTATCGGTTAAAACGCAATTTTCAATCAAATATCGATTTTTCATTTATGCGATAATATTATAATCGACTCTTTTATCTGCCCAATTCTGCTTAAATAGTGCTTGTATCTTAATTATAAGGAAAGTTATAGCCGTTTAACGTTACAGCTATTGAATTGTGTTTAAAAGTTATTTTTAGTTTTCCCTCAAAATGAAGTTTTTTAGATTTTTATTTTTTTCAAAACATTCTAAAACAAAAAATACGTGCATAAAAAGCTAAGAAATTTTCTTCTTTTAGAAATGTCTTTTGAGGGAATAGACTACACTCATGACAATATTTTAAATACAGTCAAACCCCGTTAATACGCGCCCTGCTTAATACGCGAAACCGCTTAATACGCGAATTTTCTTTGGTCCCTCCAAATACTCCTATCTTGCGCATATAAAAAGACCCCCTTTAATACGCGAATGGTTAATACGCGAACCCGTTTAATACGCGAAATTTTTTTAGTCAATAGAAAGAAAAACCTACGTTTAATACGCGAACGAGCTTAATTCTAAACATACGAATTTTTAGATGAAGTATTTTCCCAAGCATTTATACAACAATTATTTAACTTATTTTTTAAACAACAATTATTTAAACCCAATTAAATTGAGCATTTTTACCCTTAAAACCACACGCTGACTAGAATTGGACCCCGATCCGAGGCTAGCACAAGACTGCCCAATCAAAACTCTCCCATTGTAATCTCATAAGCGACACGAGGCTGGCGTTGCGCAAAAGTTAAAAACATTATGTCTGCTTTGAAAAACACATGTTTTCATTTGGTGAATATATAAAAAAACAGTGTAAAATTTTAATGGAAATTCAAATTTTTTAAAAATACAGCAGTTAGAGATTTTTAACTTATGCATTTCGGCTTATCATGAGACGTTACTTTATATGTAAATAAAAAAAAAAATTGATACAAAACTTTTTAAAATCAATAAAAACTTGAGTATTTTATCGTGATTTCCCTCGCTTTCTGTACGCATAGACTCAGAAAATCAAATTACTCAAATCAGAATATACCTTCAATTCAATACTTTTCTTGCGATATTTGTCACTTAACACTAGAACCGCCGGGTATTTTACTCAAATTTTACAAAAAATTGTTTTACACCAGAATTTTAATTCTAAACTATTTAACTTACTTAATTAGTCTATTTTTGTGCTGCAAACGTTTAACATATCTTATAAAGAAAATTCTGGTTCGAATCGACTATTATCAATTTAGCAGGGGGTCATTTTGACCCCTAATGGCGGTTCTAGTGTTAAAAATAAAAATGTAGACCAAAAAAGAATTAAATTTATAAAATCATACAAATATAGCTAACAAAGATTTCAATTTTGTTAACATTAGTCTTAATTAATGTGATTCGCAGAAATGTTTGTGTTCGCCTTATTCAATTTCATGTGACATATACAATAAATCTAAATTTGAAAAGACGTAGGATTTTTACTTGAGAAAATAACGATTTTGTGAACTTTCAGCTTTCAAACGTCCCTTTTTAATAAGCACATAATGATTAAAATAAAATGTCATTTTATGTCTAAAAAATGCTTAACAATGACAAAAAATGTGTTTTTTCCGCATACATTGTTATTAGATAGATCACTCGACGAAAATTCGCGACCTGTGGTTAATACGCGAACCCGTTTAATACGCGAATTTTGATCGAACCCCTGATTCGCGTATTAACGAGGTTCGACTGTAGTTTTATATTTACACATGTATAAGTGAAAAACTTGAGAGAAATTTTGCGAATTTTTCATTATAAAAAATTTGTAACCCTTTAATTCCCATGCTGAAACACGTTCTAGAAATTATGTAGTTCATTTCACACCAGAAAAATTCAATGACTAGTTTCGTTTTATTTAACTACGGAATGTTCCGTTATTGATTAAAGCAAATATTGTTGTTTTAATTTTCTGGTGGGAACTGAAATATAGTAATTAAAATATCTCGGGCTGTTTGGGATCCAGAGGGTTAACTGCCATATCATCTGTGAGATAGAAATGCGATTATAATGTCTAAGTCCTAGAGAAAGTTATTCTGTTTATCATGCAATTTACAAAATTTCAATACATTGTTTTATTTTTGAGTTACCGCTTTTTGCGGAAATGTCATTTTCTGACATAATTTTGACTGTTTTTCTTTTATCCCTTTCTTGCGCAGTGTTGCCGGGCCGGCAACACCTAATTTTAATTCCAAACTTGCAAACGGCACCAGTAATATTTTAATATAATTTTGCTTTTACAATGAAAGCTTAAATTAAGGAATTCCTAATATCTAGACAAGTCCTTTATAAATTCCGGTGTCAGTCGACAATTTCCCATTTTACTAATAGAATTTGCTTGCTCTGGAAAGGGTTAACCCCTTCGTGAACGTGGTTCATATTTGGACATTTTTCTACATAGGCCGGTAGCAAAATTTTATGTAGATGGAATTAATAAGGTGTTGTACGTTATTATAAATGTTTTAATTTATACGGCGATGATGTTGCGAAGTAGCTGCATAATGTGCCTTACAAATGTAAATGATAAAAAGAAGTTTCCTTTTATTTTTTAAAATAATTCATAAATAACCTTTACTTTAAAAATAGCCCTCGTAAAAACCTGAAACACAAATAATGTGACTAATTACTAAAATGCGGGTATTTTTTAGCGTTATTTAGGCTTTTCATATTTTGTTCTCTGCAGATTTTATTTTTACAATTTGACAACTCTTTACATTCTTCCAATTTTTATATTTACCGTTTACATGAACGAAAAACATGCATTTATATACTATACAAAAATTTTCAGGGACCTCGTGTGTTCAAGAGAAAAGTCTATGCGTACACATGCTACAGAGTTAGCGTTGTTGACGACTACTTATCTACAAAAAATAACAAGAAAAACTAACAATCGGTTCGCGCTAATTATGAAACAAAAAGCCTCTGATACACTACATATATATTTATCATTATACCATCGATAATAAAGACCTTACCTCTTTATTTTTCTGATAGGGACAGATAAGCTCTTGTATGCATCATATTTGATGTTTACACACAACATTTGGTTCATCTATATAGTTCAAAAATTAAATACAGTGCTACTTATTTTCTCAAATAGATAAAGATGAGAATCACAAAATAAAAAACAACGCTCAGAATTTCGTGAAAGCTAAAAATTAAAAGAAACACGCAAAAATTGTCGCTACTGTCATACAGCTTTAAAATCATTGTGGGTTTTTTTTGTTGTTGTTGTTTTGTTTGTTTCTTTGTTTTTTCTACCGTTGCAGTAGCAGTGTGACAGAAGCGCAATTAGATACCACTAAGCTGTCTAATTAGGATACAGACATGCAAAAATGCGCTGCGAATCTTTTTTGTTTTTTTCATGGGAACAACGTTGAAACACATTTCCTGACAATTAACTTGACATCTGCTGCTCTTAATTTGTCGCTAATTCGTTTTTTAATAAAGGGATAAAAGAAAAATAAAGTACTAAAAATGAATATGCTTAATTTATCAAACATTTAGGAGACTGACACAAAATATAAAAAGTTTATAACATATTGCGTAAACTATTGATTTTTGAGTAAACCAAATACTAAATCAACACAATCAGCTTGTTATCACCAAGAATACATTGTTTACAGTAGACGTTATTAGCCTTTTATACTATGATAGGAATGATCAAATTATTCAGATCCTTTTTGGGCACCTCGTTGGTGAATATCACAATATTCCCCACCCTGTCACCATTCAAAGGCGTAGACAAAGGCTAGAGGGAGGGACAAACGCTGTTCCAAAAAATTTCCCGCCTTTATTAACTCTTTCCGTCACACACAAATTATGTTAGTAAAATAAGAAATTATCGACTGACACCGGAATTTACAAACGATTTCTTTAGAAATTAAGCTTTCATTGTAAAAGCAAAATCTTATTTAAATATAATTGGTACCATTTGCAAGTGCAGCATTAAAATTAGGTGTGCCCGGACTGGGCACACTGTGCCGGAAAGGGGGCTGTGACCCTGGGGACAAATGCCACCTATACGTGCCTCAAAAAGGCTTAAGAATCACCATCAGTAAAATTTCCTGTATTTTTTTTAATTAATCGGAACATTTTCTCAATTTGAGAAGACACAAATATCTGTTTTTAAATATAGATGACAATATTGAGTGAATTGAATAATTCGTTAAAGGCTCCTGTTACGAAAAGGCTAATAGAAGAAATTTCTTATATTACATAAAGATTTAAAAAAAAAAAACTTTATAAAATTAGTGGTGTCCAGTGCATCTGGACACCCCCTCTGACTACGACATTGCCCTTCCCCCACACACCGCATATTTATTATGAATGGGATAGAGTGCACATTAATACACACAGTTCCACATCTATAAATGTTAGCTAGATGTACATGCATATTTATGATAAATATTTTGTTCTTAGGTGACAAATTATATTCAGGAATACTGAAATACAAGTCATGTAACTAATTCCTGAAATGCGGGCCGTTTTCAATGTTAGTGAGGTTTTTCATCTTTTGTCCACTGCGGGTCTTACTTTTAGAAAAATTGAGCAAACTGGAATTTCCGAACGTTCTTCTTAACCTTCCTACCCTGTTCAAATTTTACTCAATCTTGATAAAAACACTTCACACCAGAATTGTTATTTAAAATGTTTTAATATATTTAATTGACTCACATTTTTGAATTTTTTATTTAACTTTCTTTATGAAAAACGTTCTGGTTCGAATCGTATAATACAAACTATAGAAGTGGGTCGATTAGACCCATTCAGGGTAGGAAGGTTAATGCTGTATTTATCGTATATGAATGGAAAATGGTCATTTATACACTGTACAAAAATTTACAGGGTAGATATAAGCAGTATTGATAGTGGACTAGTACATTTAAATTTATATTCCTTAATTAACAGCTCTTTTTTTAAAATAGTAAAATTTTCTTTATTAGTTATGACGATTAGAAGCGAAATTTTGCGAATTGAAAGAGGTGGTGCCTAACAAGAAATTTGAATTGAAAAAAAAAAATAACCCACCAACTATATTGGGCACAAGAAAAGAGGTCTATTCATGCAAATGCGATCGAGGGTATACTGTTGACGATCTCAGATCTACAGGAAATAATTAGCGCAAAAAACTTGTCACACTAAATTTTAAACAAAAAGCCTCGCATGCACTACGTGAGTATGAGCCCATAAAACATTAATGATAAAGACCTTACATCTTTAGTTTTCTTCTACAAACATACACGTTTTTGAAAGAATCTTTTCTGATTAATTGCTTTCCTGATTTACCTATACGTCATACCGGCAACGTGTTTTAGCTAGCAATGATTTACCCGTATCACGTACAGGCATTCATATGTCATTCATGATATGTTATTCTCACAAGTAAAATTTTATCGTACATTTTACATTATTTAGTCCGAGCATTTTTCTGATTCAACTAGGTAAAAGTTTCTGTTCTGAAAAACCGGTGATAAAAAACTAAAAATTCTGTAAAAGACATGAAAAAATAGGCATAATTTGAAAGTTTTTTCAAATATATTGATCAGTTAACCATTTCCGGCACATTGTGCCCAATCCGGGATACCTAATTTTAATTCCAAATTTGCAAATGGCACCAATAATATTTTAACGGAATTTCGAAATTTTTGTTAGTGATTAAATATATGTGCTGTAATGGATAACGGTGAATACAGCTCATATTCAAAATATTAGAATAATTACCTTTTTTTTAGAAATTGAAAATATCGTTTGGTAATTTAATGTCTTTTAATGAAAATATGCAAACGATATTTTTATTAAGAACTTATTGTTGATTAAACTTACTTGTTATCTTAAATTTAATATTTTTGAAAAGATTAATTGCAAAAAAAATTATTTTGAAAAGTCAAAATATTAGAATATTTATTCAAGTGGTTCAAAATATTAGAATATTTCACATTAATTCTCCTTTAATTATTACCAATTCTTAACTGGTGGCATCATTGATTAAATTCAGACTATTTTATTTAAAATCAGTATACTTTTTTGCAGTTTGTTTCTTTTTCGTCTTAAAATGGGCCGTGTGAGTGATATTCCTGAATCTACTAAACTTCGTATGGTTGATTTGTATCGGCACGGTAAAAATCAATGTTTTATAGCGAATTATTTACATTGTTCGCAATCGAGCGTTAGTAAAATACTAACACAATATTCAAAAATTGGAAAATTTCAAAATAATCGCCGAAATGGTGGCCGAAAACCAAAAACATCTGCTAGAGATGACAGGAAACTGAAGCGTATAGTTAAGAAAAACCGTTTTAAAAGTGTGCGATTCTTGCACCGAAAATGGAAAGAAGAAGGAGTTGAAGTTTCTGCATCGACAACATTAAGACGTCTCCATAAATTTAAATTTGAATCTCGTGTACCGAAAACAAAACCTCTCATGACTGCAAGACAAAAGCGTATAAGATTGAATTGGTGTAAATCAAGCCGTTTATGGAGCAATGAAGATTGGAAAAAATATATTATTTAGTGATGAAAGTATGTTTTGTGTTTCATATGGTAATCAAGGAATTCGAGTTTGGAGAATGAAGCAAGAAGCATTTGATAAAGAATGCCTTAAACGTTCCGTAAAATTTGCTGCTAGTGTCATGGTTTGGGGTTGTATGAGTGCAGAAGGACCTGGAAAGTTATGCATCGCCTACGAAAAGGTTAACTCTCTGATATATCAAGAAATTTTAGAATATTACATGATTCCATCATCAGAAGATTTATTTGAAGATGATTTCATCTTTCAATAAGATTTAGCGTCCCCGCATACCTCGGTGTCAACTAAGAATTGGTTCCGCCAACGCAACATTAAGGTACTTCCTTGGCCACCAAATTCACCAGATCTTAATCCCATCGAAAACTTATGGTGTATAATGAAAAAAAACCTTCAAGAAAATCCTCCTTCAAGTAAAACTGAGTTAGCGGCACGTATAAAGTCTATTTGGGCTGATATTGATAGAAATGTTTGTAAACACCTTGTATATAGTATGCAAGATCGATTGTACGCTGTTATGAAAGCTAAAGGGGATGCTACAAAATATTAACTACCATTTACTTCATATTCATAAGGTAATATTGTTGCGTAAAATAAAATATTCTAATATTTTGAACCAATCTAAATTTTATTCTAATATTCTGGTGTGTGTTAAGGAAGCTGTATACCTAATTTATTGTGCTGTATTTTATATTTTATAAATGTTAAAATCTTATCTAAACATTCCAGATTTAATTTATAAGAAATTTAATTGCATTTACTTAGTATAAAAAATAAATAAATGACAAATAATTTTTTCTTATTACTTTTTCTCAATTATTCTAATATTTTGAATATGAGCTGTATATTTTGACATACATTTTACTAAAACATTTTTGTGATTCTAAATATGTTTATGTGATTTAAATAGGAGTAGAAGTTGGCAGCTCTGCATTCCTCGAACTCATTAACCCCTTTCCAGCACAATTTGCCCAATCTGGGATACTTTATTTTAATTCCAAACATGCAAACGGCACCAATAATAACTTAATAACATTTTGCTTTCAAAATGAAAGCTTAAATTAAGGGATTCTTTATTTCTAGAAAAATGCCGTTTGTAAATTCCAGTGACAGTCTATAATTTCTCATTTTACTAACAGAATTTGAACGTGTCGGAAAGGTTTAACCCCTTGGGGGGCGGGGGTATATATTATATACCACCTACGATTGATGAAGATTTACACCAGAAAAATGTCATTAAATTTCCCTTTTCTAACTTTGGCGGAAAACAGTCGTGAAAATGTTTATCCTCTTTTTAATATAACTTTTTTACAAATTTCCGGTGGGAGTTCAGAATTACACGAACGCAATTGCTTGCCCCTCAATGGGTTAAGGGTGTATTCGAAAAAACACGTTTTTTACCTTCAACAGCTCGAAATTTTCCGATACAATTTCAGACACGTTTTTAAAAGTAGAAACATGAAACTTGCTCAGGGGATTTTTGAAGAGACGTACAAGGTGCTGTGTGATGTCATTTTACGCTCCATTCATTGGAATTTGATTTATGAACAATTATCTTCTCAGTATGACACTTTTTTTCGTTCCAAATCTCCCGCTTCGGAAAAATCTGTTCAAAATGCCTTTTTTGATTGCTTTTTTAAAAATATTTTCTTCATTTATCAAAGAATCGACAGTCACAGCACCTTGTGTACTTTCTAAATAAGACAATCTGCGAGTTTGATGAGTTTGAGAGCAAAAGTGAATTCAAAAATAAATCGGAAAATAAGCAGTTTGAATCGAAATACACCCTTAACCCTCTGGATCCCAAACCGCCCGAGACCGCCCGAGATATTTTAATTCGTATATCTCCATTCCCACCAGAAAATTAACGCGGCAATACTTGTTTTAATTAATGCCAGTATATGCCGTATTTAAATAAAAGGAAATTAGCCGTTGAATTTTTCTGGTGTTAAACTAAACATTCTATTTCTAGAACGTATTTTATCATGGGATTTAAAGGGTTAAAGCGAGTATTACATAAATACAGAAAATTGCGTTTAGAATTTTGTGGATGCAAAAAATACGTAGAAACTGTCACTATTGTAATTCAACTTTGAAATCCGTGTTTTTTTTTTTTTTTTTCACTTTGGCGATGACTGAATGACAAAAACGCCATACGACAATACTAAGCTGTTTAATTGGTATAGAGAGATGTGAACTTTTTTTTTCTATTGGAGCAAAGCTGAGAAACAATTCCTGACAATTAGCACGACATCTGTCGCTCTTAGTTTGTTGTTATTTATTTGTTTTAAGATAAATATAAAGTGTTTAAAGTAACATCGTAGGTGTTTGGCAAACGTACCAAACATTGAAAATTTGAATGAATTTGATTTTTCAGATTTTCAAAAGTTTAGTAAGCCTATAGAAGATTAAATATTGCATTCATACGTCTTGATATTTTGTTTCACGATTAAATCTGAGCTGCCTGTATTTTTCGCTCTCAACCCTTTAACTCTTTAACGATCATAGCATTTTCATTGCTTAAATGTCGAAATAAATGAATGACACCGGTAATTAGGAAGAGATATATTTGTAAATAAGAAAATTGTGAATTTGTAAATAAGTGATTTTTAACATACATAATAAAAGGGATATTTTTTGATAAAAATACCGGTGTCAGTGCTGCATATCGGAATTAAAATTTTGTTGTTTCGTGGCGAAACCAATGAACGTTAAAGGGTTAACCCCTTGAGGGGCGGTGGTATATATTATATACCACCTACAATAGATGAAGTTTCACACCAGAAAAATGTTATCAAATTTCACTTTTCTAACTTTGGTGGAAAACAGTCATGAAATTGCTTCTCCTCCTTTTGATCTAACATTTTTACAAATTTCCGGTGGGAGTTCAGAATTACACGAACGCAGTTCCTTGCCCCTCAAAGGGTTAACGTACAAAGCATTTTCATTGCTAAGATGTTGAAATAAATGAATGACACCGGTAATTGCCAACAAATATATTTTTAAATAACAAAAAAGTGATTTTCCACAAACCTAATAAAACGGATTTTGTTGCATACCGGAATTAAAATTTTGTGGTTTAGTAGAGAAACCAATGAACGTTAAAGGGTTAACTCTTACCGGCGCGGAATAAATCTGTTTGAAATAATTAACTTACACTAGAAATTATACACGAATTTATTACAAAGTACGAACTTGCTTAGTTTCGAAGTGGCAATTTTTAATTAAATATTTTATGTGCTAGAAAAATAAAAATTTAGTGTCCTTTTTTATATCCACTGCCCGCAAAGGGGTTAACAAGGAATCATAACAAATGTTAAACATCTTATCAAATTATACACATTTTAAATATTATTACAATTAAATTTTAGTTTAAAAAACTTTTTTTTTAATATCTTATTATTCAAATCAAGAGATAAAAGCTAATTGTGTGGCAAGCAGATGTCTCGCATTTGCAATGCTCTGAGATATTTCTATTTGAAAAAAAAAATTTTTGAAAATATTTACGGTATTAACTTTATTAAATAGTTTATGATAAATTTTTAAAAAGTATTCACAATATAAAATAAAGGATGAATATTGAAAGCAGCTGTGCTTTTTATCATAATTTTACTAAAATGTTGTAGTTTTTTTTCGATTAATAGACAGTTTTCAATGACGACATTTGCAAAAATAAAACCATTGAATTTTTTTAAAGATTTGTGAAATATATGCAGACAGAGTCAAAATTTAAAATACAGGGTGATTCTAAATTTATCTCATTCTGATTCTAATATTTTCTTTCCACCGTTTTGCTTCCCTTGAACATAATTGAGTGACAGGTGAACGAAATGAAATTATGTAAGAAAGTCGTGCAAATGGAATAGTGAGACATGGCAATTTGCTGAAAAATTTACTTTTTATTTTTGAGAGTGCCATTTTGATAGAAGTAATTACTAGCTTGACAACCGTCGTTCTTAATCCATAGCTAATTTGTCTCTGAAAAGCTTTTTGTATTTTTTAACCATGAAGGAATTGTTGTTGTTTTTGAGCGCGACTACATATATCCAACACATATCTGAATCCTTCTGGTGTCCATATTTTTGGGTTACTTCTGTTCTTGTAATTAAACTAAAAGTATTAAACACTACACTTTTAAAATGAAAGAGTTGATTTGGCTTCTCAGGAAAGAGCTGTAATTTTTTCGATCATAAATGAGTTGTTTTTCAAACGATTGCATCTTCTTGATTTAAACTGTTTATTTGAATAGCTCAACTTGATTTAAATTGCTTAAAAACAAGTCGTTCTCTTGAGTTATTTCAACTCTTTTCGAGAAGCTGCTTTTCAAAACGTGAGATGAATGAATTTCGGCTCAACATGAGTTATTTTGTGGCTGACTTTTTAAGAGAGTACAAAAAAATGTATAACTCGAAAACAAATCGTTGTTTTTGTTCATTTAACCCTCTGGATCCCAAACCGCCCGAGATATTTTAATTCGTATATTTCAGTTCCCACCAGAAAATTAAAACAACAATATTTGCTTTAATCAATAACAGAACATTCCGTATTTAAATAAAACGAAATTAGCCATTGAATTTTTCTGGTGTGAAATGAACTACATAATTTCTAGAACGTGTTCTAGCATGGGAATTAAAAGGTTAAATTATAAATAAATAAAAAAAATAACAATGATAATAATAAAAAATCTTCAAATATTGTTTCAAGATATAACAATTTTAAATTACCGTAATTTCCTGCGTAAAATCCGCAGATCAAACAGTTCTTTTTAGACCCAGAAAAAAAAAAATTTAAATTAAATGTGACTTTTTACATTGTGGTAAATATTTGGCTGTCATTACAAAATAAAATTTCTGGGTCGAAAAAGAATTGTTTGATCCGCGGATTTTACGCAAGAAATTACGGTACCCCAATCTTTTTAATAAAATCAAACATACTTTTTCAAATTATGAGAAATTTTATCATTTGACTTTGTTTACAAATAATACGGTTAACTACCGCAAAAAATTTCAAAATTTTAAACTTAATAAATAAAAAAATTATCTTAAAATGTATCCCGGACACCTTTAAAAACACGTTCCATTCCATTGATTCAACAATGCCTTGCTAATCGGAGAGTATCATTCACATTTACGTAACTGATAATAGAAAGAAAATCAAGATAAAGATATTTTTGCTACATTCAATTCGTGTGACAAAGCTTTCCGTCTTTTTGCTTCTCATGAACATAATTGAGTGACAGGCGAGCGAAAAGAATTTATGTAAGAAAGCCGTGTTATTGCAATAGGGAGACACGGCAATTTGCTGTAAGATTTACTTTTCATTTTTTAGAGTAGAATTTTGACAAGAGTAACTACTAGCTTGACAACTGTCGTTCTTAATCCACAGCTAATTTTCCTCTGGAAATCTTTTTGCATTTTTTATCTGAATTATTTAAGATGCATTATTTTTTTACATCTTTTTGTATGGAAAACGTTTGTTGTTTTCGCTCGAGAATAGAGATATTTGAATTCTTGTGATATCCGCATTTTTGGAATACTTCTGTTTCCATCTTTATTAAAGATAGACGTTTCACGATTAGATAAAAATCTTCTTTGAAAATTTCCGGTGTGAAATTGAAATTCGGACGAAAACACGCAAAATCACATATTTTTATATTTGAAATATTTGCCAATTTTTATTTTTTTTAATTGAAAAATTTAAAGTTTATTAAGTATATTTTCAAAGAAAAATATTTTTTTTTATGTAATAAGGAAATGTATGTCTTAAATAAAATAAAAAAAAATATTTGTATAAGTCTTTTCTGGGGTGAATGAGCAATTTTGAAGTAAAAAAGGATGTATATTCGTTTATTGTTTGCACCTCAAAGCGTCATTTGTGTAAATACATTATTATTACATGCTATTCAATACTGTGTCAATAAGTGATTGTTACAGTGTCTCAATGCTTACCTTTAAAATTTGTACTATGAATTTAGAATCACCCTGTTTACAATTTATTGTGCATAAACAAAAATCAGTTAAGTGTTTAAAACAACATTTCATTCCATTGGTGCAACCCTGCCTTGTCATCCCCTTCGCGATGGTAGCCTTTTACGAAATTTTTAATGGTTTGTCACCGGTTTTTAGCTCACAGGCTATCATAGCCTGAGAGCTTATGTGCCCGCCCGTTCTGTATGTATGTTCGTTCGTGCGTAACGCGATAACTCATGATAAAAAATATCCTATCCACTTGAAATTTTGTATATAGGTATATCCTGACAAGGCGCCTCCCTGATTAGTTTTTGGAGTTCATTCGATATGTATAAGAGGGGGAACGGGGGACTCATGCCCCTCCCCTTAATTGATATAAATGGGTTTTTTCATGCAGAAATAATACTTTTTGTTCAGAATTTAGATATAGGATCATTCTTATGAGTGACTGTTATTAGGTGTTCATTGAATAAGTATACACAGGGAGAACGGGGGCTCTAATGCCCCTCCCCTTAATTTATATAAATGGATTTTTGAAGCAGAATTGTCAGATTTCGTTCAAATCTCTGGATAGTTTTGGAAGTTTAATGGTTAAGTATAAAACAGGGGGATAATTCCTCTTAAATTATATAAATGCTAAATGAGTTTTTATTAAGAATTATCCGATTTGCTCTGAATTTTGAATATAGATTTTTTACATGATAAAGCATGTTCTTGATGGTTTAGGAAGTTCAATGATTAAGTATAAAAAAGGGAAAAAGGAGAGCTGTTTCCCCTTCTTAATTTTTCTTTTCGAACGGAATTAACCATTGAAAATATAAGGCTGTAATGTAAAATTAGTATGCGTAGCCTGTGAGCTCAATGCCATCAGTTTAATTGGGCAATATTCTTTTTATTTAAAACAGAAATTTGTGCCGTATTAAATCGAGAAAATGCTCCGATTAAATAAGGCAAATTTAAAAGAAAAATTTTATTGATGGCGATATAAACATGGATTCTTAAGCCTTTTTGCGGCACGTACACGTATTGCTCGTCCTCAAGGGGTTAATCAGAGAATTCCATTCACATTCCCGTAATTGACAATCGAAAGGAAATCGAGACAGATATTTTTACAGAATTCAATTCATGTTACAAAGTTTTCCGCCTTTTTGCTTCTCATGCACATAATTGGGTGACAGACAAACAAAAAGAAATTATGTAAAAAAGCCGTGTAATTGGAATAGGGAGACACGGCAATTTGCTAAAAGATTTACTTTTCCTTTTTCAGAGTACAATTTTGAGAGGAATAACCACTAGCTTGACAATTGTCGTTCTTAATCCATAGCGAATTTGTCTCTGGAAATCTTTTTGTATTTTTTTGTCTTTTGTTTTATAAAAGTGATATTTTTTTTTTTTTTTTTTTACTTACTTATCTTTTTTTTTTTTTAACTTTATCATTTTTTTTACTTTAAATATTTTTAATTTTTATTTAAATTAATATTTTTAAAAATGATAAATCAAAATTAAAGCTTATATATTTCTGTTCATTTAAACGTAAACAAAAAAAAAACAAAACAAAAAAAACCCCTTAAAATTTTACAAATATTATTTTAAGTAATAACGATTTCAGATCACTCCAATAGTTTTTAATAAAATTTAAATTTATTACTTTTTAAACTATGACAAGTTTTATCATGTGATTTTGTTTACAAATGGTACCCCCCCCCCCCCGATTAAAATAATAATAATAAAAATCCAAAACATAACTCCGTAAATAAAAGTTACTTTAAAATGCGCCTCGCAACCCCTTAAAAAACATTCTATTACATTGATTCAAAAATGTCTTGCAAATCATAGGGTATCATTAACATTTCCGTAATTGACAATAGAAAAAAAAATCCAGATAAAGATATTTTTACTAGATACATTCAATCAATGTTACAAAGCTTTCCGCCTTTTTGCTCATCGTAAGATAATTGAGTGACAGGCGAACGGAAAGAAATTATGTAAGAAAGCCGTGTAATTGGGATAGGGAGACATGGCAATTTGCTGAAAGATTTACTTTTTATTTTTGAGAGTACAATTTTGACAGGGATAACTACTAGCTTGACAACAGCTGTCGTTCTTAATCCATAGCTAATTTGCATCTGTAAATGCTTTTTTATTTCTAACCATTTGGAAAATGGTTTTTGTTTTTGGTTGAGAATAGCAAAGTCTAAATCCTTGTGATGTACGCATTTTTGGAATACTTCTGTTGCCACGTTAATAAAAAAAGGTATTAAATACTACAGAAAAAATTATAACTCAAAAACAAATTGAGATACAGCTTTCAAACAAATTGCATTTAAAAATACACTTTTCTCCTAAATGTCATTTAAAATTTGAAAATGTGGCCATTCGAAGAACACCGTCAACATTACGCACAGGTATGTTTGTATTTTATTATAGAATAGATAAGAGAGATATAACTATATAAGAAATTGAACGAAATCCGGAAAGAAGAAATACTATCGCCTTTTTATTTATTTATTTAAAAAAAATATTTTATGAGAGAAATGACTGTATATGACGACCTCAGAAGCCAAGGGGTAAAAGTTACAAAATTTCGATTTGGAGTAAATTGAGTTTAAAGATAATTGATGTTAAATTCGAACATCAATAACAATTGAGTGGATTGAAACAGGAAATTTCTGCTTGTTGCATCCTGGTCTTTGAACTCTTATTTCAATAAATGTTAAAAAATAAAGTACAATTTTCTTTAAATGAATAATTAATCAGTATTGTTTGTTTTTCGAAAAAAGTGGTTTGCCTCTATAACTCAGCAAATAATAAGAAAATCACTTATATTTCTTTACCTGAAATGAAAAAAGCATATTTTAAGGTCGTCTGTGTATTTAGTTTTTTTTTTTTTTTTTTCAATTTTGTTACTTATACCCCTTGGCTTCTGGAGTCCTCATATATGATAATCTCTTCGAGATGTTTCACATTTATTTAACTTAATCTGTAAAATAAACATGTATTATTTACAAAAGTAAGGTTTTTAAAAAAATATATATACATACACGGTTCGCACATTCCTTGGAATTTCCAAGGACTCATGCAACACTATTAAAAATAAGAAAACTTACATTTAATTTTTAAACCACAACATTTGTAATCCCCACATTCATTCACAGATTTTACGATATTTTTCTGCAGTGAAACACTTTGAAAATATTCTTAAAATTTAGTGGCAGAACTGTGCGAACTTGTATATATAGAACGTATTTAGAAATCTTAAATTTTAATCTTTGAAAAAATTATTTTACGAACAGTTGTTATACTTTGTTAAATTATATTTTCCGTTTCTTTTTATTTTAACTTACTCACACCTGAAGATTTAAAAACACTACAAATACTGATTCATTAGTTTTTCTTAAACAAAATAACATTAAATATAATAGAATAAAGAAAATTTCCGAAATCGATAATTTAAGAGAGTTGTAATTTAGATTCACAAATATGGATTAAAACTTTACATCGATTAAAATAACAATTTAAATATCACTAACTTAAATTCACAGCAATCACAAATTTAAGGACTCTAAACAAGTAAATGATACAAAACTATTCAATTTTTTTTTTTTTTTACTGTAAAGGATTTAAGTTAAACACTTATGAAAAGTTCTCAATTTTACTGGCCACGTTGTCTTCAAGGCAATTTGCTAAGTGAAAAAGTTTTGTAATTTTGTAATTTTTGATAAGATATATATAAAAAAATGAATTGAGGGGAGGAGGGGATGGATGGGGAGAATAGATGCTTCTTTTTCTTATGGTATTGATTGAGACAAAAAATTATTAAGTTAAGAAAGGACAGAAATTTAATACACTTTTATTAGAAAAATCGAGTCTCACGCAATGATAGACAAATTGATTTTAAGGTTGGACGCTGCACATTCTACTCTCATTCCCTCCCTGCCTAGCAATGGGATTGTTGCACAAAAACTAAAAAAAAAAAAACAATAATAAAGCTGCTTAAATGAGGCACAATAAAAAAATTGTAATCTAACAATTTACAACGACTATTTGGAAAAAAATATTTCAAAAGAAATTTTAAAGACTTATAAATAAATTCTATATTTAAATTAATAATAATAAAAAACATCATTTTTAGGATGATTATAACGAGTCATGTATTACGCACGTCGTGCATTAACCCTTTAACGTTCATTGGTTTCGCCACGAAACCACAAAATTTTAATTCCGATATGGAACACTGACACCGGTATTTTTATCTAAAAATATCCCTTTTATTATGTATGTTAAAAACACGTTTTCTTATCTATATTAATAAAATAACAATCTTCTATATTAATAAAATAACAAATCGCTCTGTGTGTGTGTCTGCGATAGTTAGCGAAAACTACGATACGTACGAAGCTCAAAATTTTTCTGATTGTAGCCCAATATCTCTCCTGATGCACCTGATGCTCAGAATTTCAAAATTCTATTTATTAACTGAGTAATTAATTAAATTCCAAACCTCATTCTCATAAAAAATCGCTTTTTTTTTTTAGCTTTTTTTCCTTTCATTCTATTGTGGTTGGTTGGTTGCATAAAATTTTCGAAGAAATAATTTAAAAAACTGGGACTGACCTTTAAAATTCATAGACTGGCAAACTGTCAGTCTAAATGAGGATTTTTTTTTTTTTTAATCACAGCTGCTGTACGCCATGGAGGAAAAAGATAGGTGGTGGCGAAGTAAACCGAGAAAAAAAGGTTTGCAATATGAAACCATTTATCGCTGAAATTTTAATGTCTCAAAATAAAGCACGAGGAAGGAATTTCGCACTATTAAGACGGATTGGAAGAAATGAATTACAGCTGAAGCATATTTTACGAAGAAATAGTAATTTTTTTAAATGGTTATTATTTATTTATTAAAATAAATATTTGCTTTTAAAATAATTGAAATTGGAAAATTAAAAATAATTAAATGTCAAAACAAAATAAATAAAATATTGAAAACATATGATTTGAAGTAAAAATTTGTATTACTAAAAGTTTTCTCTTTTTTTTTTTTTCAGAAATTTTTAATACTTTATAACGTAGATGAAAAATGTTTATGATTTAACAACATATTAATAATTTCATGTCAATATATAAAATATAGTGATGAAAAGATTCTTTTAAAATCATGCATGAACACTTAAATAATAATATTAATCTAAAATCTAGATTTCAGAGTGCAGACGATTTTAAGACATTAACGAAAGAATGTTGATTTTTCAAGCAAAGTCTTAAATGATGCTTCTATATTGATATTTCAAAGTCATATGATAAAAATAATCAAATAATTCTTGCCTATGATTGATCTAATTGTATCTTTCATGCATTCTGATCGTGTATTACAGGCAATAATGGCACAAAACGTTATTTTTTTAAACGAAATTTTAGTCATCTATTCAATAACAGTTTAAAAGGTAAAAAACAAAGACAAAAAAATACTGGTTTAAACCAGTTTGAATTGATCGGAGTTTCAAAGGACATGGTTTTGTTGGTGCTTATTTGGACTTAATGTAGCGGATTTTAGAGTTACATTTTTTGCGTCACCCCAAGACATTATACTGCCACTCTATTAATTTCTTTTTACTATACGGTTTTACGCATATTTTTGGCATTTCGAACATTAGAATGTATGAGTCATTAGCTGTGTTGCTGTAAAAAACATTACACAACACTTTTCTACGAGTTTATTTTTTTAATCATTGATTAAATTTAAATGTGTTCTATTCAATTTAAAATTGTAATATGGCTTTAATTTGTTTTTAAAACAAAAATAAAATATATGTTTGTCGTACAATTGTTTGTATCCGCAAACGATTCATTCACCATAATAAATTATCAAATAGCAAAGTAAATTATGTATCAGAAATAGCCATAAAAAGAATAGTAGCTAAACTGATTATAACCTTAATGATTAGACTAATTTAAACATAACCCGATCCCAACCAGAAAAAAAACAGACCACACTCCGATCCGTGATACACAAAATTTCCGTGAGTATAAACCCGACCCTGACCTAAAAATTCTGTTTGGAAAAAACTATGGAATTGATAACTGACCCGAACCAAATTTGAACCCCGCAAAAATGTTTAAGTGAAGCATAACCCGATTCAAACAACGAAAAATAATTTTCGTGGGTATGAAACCTGACCCGAACCTAAATATTTTCTTGAAAAAATCCCGAAATATGACTCGAACGAAATCTGAAACCGATAAAAATATTCCAGAGAACTATAACCCGATAACAGCAAGACAAAATACTTTCCATAATCATAAACCCGACTCAAACCTAAAAAACTCCGTTTGAAAAATCTTGAACTTTGACCCAAACCACATCTAAACCTGACCAAAGTATTCGAAAGAACTATAACCGGATTCGAGTAACACAAACTAATTTCCGTGGACAGGAACCAGATACGAACCTAAAACTCCCATTCAAAAAATACCTGAAATTTGAATCGAACCAAATCTGAATCTGACAAAACTATTTCAAAGAAACGCAACCGGATCCAAACAAGACAAAATATTTCCATGGACATGAACACAATCCGAACCCAAAAAAATTCTTTGAAAATTCGCGAACTGAACGAAATCTGAACTTGGCAAAAATATTCCAGTGAAGCATGTCATTATTCGAACAAGACAGAATTATTTCCTTGAAAATGCAAGAAGATCCGAACCTAACAGTTATATTTGAAGAAAAAACCCGAAATCTGAATTGAACCAAATCTGGATCTGACAAAAATATTCCAAAGAACTATAACCCAATCCAAGAAAGACGAAATAATTTCTATGGACATAAACCCAACTTGAACCTAAAAAATTCGATTTGAAAAAAACTGAAATTTGACCCAAACCACATCTAAATTCGACCAAAATATTCGAAAGAATCATAACTGGATTCGAGTATGACAAAATAATTTCCGTGGACATGAACGAGATCCGAACCTAAAAATTATATTTGAAAAAATACCTGAAATTTGAATCGAACCAAATCAGAACCTGATAAAAAATATTCCAAAGAATCGTAACCGGATCTGAATAAGACAAAAAATTTCCATTCACATGAACCGAATCTGAACCTAAAAAATTTCTTTGAAAAAATCACGAAATCTGAACTGAAACAAATCTGAACTTGAAAAAATATTCCAGTGAAGCATGTTCTTATTCGAACAAGGCAGCATAATTTCCGTGAACACGCAAGAAAAACCGAACCCAAAAATTCAATTTGAAGAAAAAGCCGAAATCTGAATTGAAACAAATCTGTTTCCGACAAAAATATTCCAAAGAACCATAACAGTATCCGAGCAAGGCAAAATAATTTCCATGGACATGAATACGACCCGGACATTAAAACTCAATAAAAAAAAACCTAAAATCTGAACCGAACGAAATCTGAACCCGACAAAAATGTTCTGATGAATCATAACCAGATCCGAACAAGACAAAATAATTTCCATGGACATGAAACCAATATATGGTTTTGAAACATTTAGGTTGCAATTACATTACGGTAAGTCTTTGAATATATTTAATTTCCCGTTAGGTTATAGTTAGGTCACGGTTAAGTTAAAGTTAGGTTAAAGTTAAATTGCATTTATGTTATGGTTACAATAAGGATATGTTACAATAAAGTGAAGGCTAGGTTACATTTATGTTATATTTAATTTACGGTAAGGAACTGTTAAGTCAAAGTTAGGTTACAGGCAGGTTATATTTACGGTACAAAAGTTTACGGGTAGGAATTTATCCATAGAGTGAACATTACGCATGATTTGATTAAAAATAACACTTACTTTTGTTAAATGGCTCTGAAATTATAATACTACATACCAACATTTTAGCTACCAGCGAGTATCGATGTCATTCATGGTATAATCGGAATTAAGAGTGATATAATTAGTTTGAAATTCAAAATATTTCACTTGGGATTTCTATGTGAAAAAAAAATAATTACTTACATGACTTAACAGTGATTTTGATAAATATCAACACTTTAACACAAAAATCAAGCAGTCGTTGGATACATATTCAATCCCGCGTTTCTCATCGCTCATTTTGAGTATTTTTAGAGCTTAACATTAGCTGTTTTTTAAACCGATTTTTCACACAGTCAGTGGCCACGTATTTCAGACAATGTATTTCTGCATGTTTCGAGTTAATGATAAAATCATACAAATTTCAAGTTCGTTTAATATTGTTAATACGGACCCGGGCAACGCCGGGCGGGTCAGCTAGTTTAGAAATATATTTGTTCTTAATTACCGGTTTCATTCATTTATTTCGACATCTTAGCAATGAAAATGCTTTGATCGTTAAAGGATTAAACATTAATATTCCTAGACCAAAATGATAAAAAAGAACAATAGATTAAAGATAGACAACTTTAACTGTTTAAAATGTGCATTTTTATTTGATGGAGTTAATCAGACTGACTTCTGAACGCCTCATATTACGTACGACATGGACTAACATTAATATTCCAAGACCCGTCACAAATAAATTTTAAATGAAATTTCAGTTTTACAATTTTCGAAACTGCAAATTTTTAAACTTCTAAAAATCGCCCATTTAAATTTTTTACACCGTTGCGTAGAGAAAAAAATTCACCTTCTAATGAAATTTCTTTGAAATCTCTATCACAAATTGTTTTTAAATTATTAATTTTTTTTAGTTTTTATTACTTTTTTTTTATCATTGTGACAACAGAAGAATTCCATTTTTGGACATTAAACTTGGACCATTCAGGAAAAGAATAAAATTAAATAAGTTGCGGAATTCAACCAATAAAAAGATTCAGATATGCTTTCCCAATTCTCTACCGAGAACAACAACTATTTTTTCCAAATAGTAAAAAAAGAGCCAATTTTGCGATTTATACGACAAGTTTTAACCCTTTCCGGCACACTGTGTAAGGTCTGGGATACCTAATTTTAATTCCAAACATGCAAACGGCACCAGTAATATTTTAGTAAAATCTTGCTTTTACAATAAAAGCTAAGTTAAGGATTTCAAAATGTTTAAAAAATTCGTTTGTGAATTCCGGACAATCGATAATTTCTCATTTTAGTACAGATTTTGCCGTGCCGGAAAGGGTTAACCTTTTAGTAATTTTTAATAGATCTTTCTAAATTCAGTTAAAAATGTCTTAATATCATATTTTTAAAAATTCGTACATGCTGAAACGGAAAAAAGAAGTTTAACGAGAAGATTTTTACTAGACTACCATGTTTCTCAATTCTCCTCCCCCTCTTCGGTAAAGATAATTAAGCGACAGACAATTAAAAAAAGTGCTACGTCTAAGAACGGAGTTTTGAATAAGGAAGAGTTTGTCATTTTTTAACATTCTTGCTTGCTTGTACAGGGTTTGCACACTCTTTATATTTTGCAATGATTCTGGCACCATTATAAATGATAAGAAAATTTATATTTAATAAAAAAAAAAAAAAGAATTCATAACCACTTTTTCGATTTGCAGTTTTTGCAATATTTTTCTGCAGTGAAATACATTGAAAGTACTGTAAAAATTTAGTGGTAGAGCTGTGCGAACGCTGTTGTAAATAATAAATCAAGATTAAAAAAACATAAAGCATTTGTAGAAATAAGATGCGAGAACATTTTAAAGGGATTTCGGGTTCGAGGTTGGATAGCCATTTCGTCAGGCTAGCTCTACTTATTAACAAAAAAAAAAAAAAAGATGAAACTTCACTTATCTAAATATAAATTTCTCGGGGCGATGATCTTCTTTAAATATTTTTATTTTTTCAGAGACGGCACATAACACGTAGAACAGTCGCACAAACATAAAATATTTACAAAATAGCGCTTTTTTGCATTTTACAGTCGCACACACCCAGAGCCTGATTACTAACGGGGCACTCTCTCACCAGAAAAAAATTATAGAAATTTTCGTCTTCTTTAAACGCCCTTTTCATACAAGATTACTGTCATGAATAAGGAAAAATTCTTTATTTCTTTTTCCTGGTGGGAGAGTGCCCCGTTAGTAATCAGGCCCTGCACACACCACCAAAACAAAACATGAACTCACAACCAACTTCAAACACAACTTCTAATAGAACTTTAGCAAAACTCACGGTTACGGTCACGAAAGCGAGAGAATCTATTTTTTGGAGCGGTTAACGCGCATTACAGGAAGAGACATACATTGTATTATCCACCATTTAAAAATGGAGTAACTGAGGAAGTTGTCACAAGATGACAGCTGTTACTTTTAATCGGATCAACAATTTCTGACATCCATTATAAAAAAACTCCCACCAGTAAATTCTGAGAAGGGAGTTTTGTCTTATTTTAGCATCTGTTTTCATGAAATTTGTTTTCAGAAATATGATTAAATTCTCTATTTGTTTTTACTGGTATGAATTAACCCATGTGTCAATCACTTTCATTGACAGGAGGTCGTTTAAGTTGTCACAATATAGCGAAAAGGCCAGTGGCTGTCTACTTCTGAAATAAATTTATATCAGTAAAGTTGAATACCTAATTTTGTCATTATTTTCAACTGCGACAACGCGTTAAAAAAGACGTCAAAATAAGGAGAAAGTTTCTACTTAAATTTACTGATGGAAATTTGACTTGGTAGTAATGAATCCCTACAAAAGTGAAGCTACATTATCTTAATGTTATGTATACAGGGCCCTCGCGAAACTGTTTATTGGTGAGGGAGAGAGCCTTAAATTGCCAAATCAAAATTCAGTTTTTGCCAACACAGTGAAAAGCAAACGTAAATAATTCCCGGCGTTTGCCAGCTAGTTTTTTAATCTTACCATGTTATCACAATTACAAAATGTAATTGTTTTTATTTGGAAGAAAAAATCTTAGTATTTACAATTATATTGGTAATTTCGTCAAATTTATCAGAAAGAGAAAGTGTATTTTAGTTTTTTATTAAAGTTTTGAACTAATTTGCCAGTTCAGTTTGTAAATTTGCCAACTGTCACAGCATGTTTGGGGGGGAGGCTCCCCCCCCTAACGAGGCCCTTGTATGTCAACTCCTCTTTATTTATAGTTCCATGGGACTAAGCAGCATATTTGAAGCATTGATGCATGAGAATTCGCTGAAAGATTTTGTCTTTTCTTTTGGAGTAAAATTTTGACCAATTAATTGAGTATTAGCTGCCGTCCTTAGTCTATAGTCCTTCTGAAATTTTTTTTTTTTTTCTAAATATAAAATGTATGAAACTGTAGATTGGTGATGAAAAACTTAGATTATTTAAAACTTGAACTCAGTAAAATGTTTTTGTATTTTGCAGAATTATACTTGCTTAATACCAATTAAATTATCTATTCACGATATTCGTTTTTTCTTTTTACTTTTTTCCTCTTTTCTTTGCATGGATGAAAAACTTGCTTAGTTGCCAAAGATTCCGAATTTTGAATACCGCAGTTTTCAAACAAAAATAGCTACATTTAAAATGAGAGATATTTGGGATTAAATAGATCGAACATTGCTATTTCAAAAATTAGGAATCAAAATACGAAAGATTTGGCAGCTACGCTTGAATTTTTAAGTTTATGATTAAAGAATGTACTTCAAATATCGAAACAGGAGAATGCACTAAAATTTTTTTTATTTTCTCTTATAAAAAAATATCTCTTAAATTTTTTTTTCAGACTAATTGACTGTTAGCTTGATAAATTTCGTCCTTAATCTGTAGCTAATTTTCTTTTCCAACTTTTTTTTAATGCAAAAATGTGAAAAAGTAAGACCACTGAAGAGTATAGAAGCACTCGAAATATTTAAAACATGAGCTTACCATACATTTTTTTATGTTTTCAAGAAATAAAAATAATATAATTGGTATTAAATCATAATTTGCACTAAAGTGTGTTTTTTCTGTTGCTAAAAAATAGGTTAATGTAAAATATATAAAAATAGGTATATGTTAATTTGAATAAAAAAGGTTAGAACCCACATTTTTAAATCAACATTCGCTTATAAATTCGTGAAAAATATTTTCGATTTCTCTTTACAACAAGAGGATGTACAATTGCCTGATATGCCTTTATTATATGACATGCCAATCCTTGATTTTAGGATTTCACCAAAACCTTTATTTACTGATTTTCTCGAAACAAGACAATGTACCGTGACTTAAGTGTCTTGTGTCCCAGAATGCTACAATTATGGAATCTGAAATCGCACTACAATGTCTGCAAAAAATCTTGACAATTAACCCTCTGAGGGACTTGCAATTGTCTTTGTGTAGTTCTGAAATCCCACCGGAAATTTATAAAAAGTTTATTTCAAAAGGAGGGAAAATTTTTGATGCATTTTACTTCTTCCAAAATAGAAGAGTATGCACAATTTTTCTTGTTTGAAATCTTTAATAATTATAGGTGGGATATAATATATCCTACCGTCCTTCAAAGGATTAATCCATAATTTCAATGTTCAATTTTTAGGCTGAACCTGAGTTGCCAGATTTGGCCTGGGTCAATCCATTTCAAGTGGTCCAGCACTGGTCGCTAGACTATTTTTTAAAAATCTGAAATTTTTTGTACAACAACCCTAACATGATGGAAGTTCAAAATGACCGTTATTTTAATTCTACTATTTTTTGTTTGTGCATGGCGGCCATCTTTGTTTTATCGTGTGCAGCGATTTTCTCAGATACTAGGATGCACAAAATTGTAAATATCTCGTATTCTATTTTCCCAATTGAAATGGGGTTTGCAGAATTTTGTTCAGAATGAAATAGGCTAAATATACAGTGTAAGAAAAATTTTGAAAAATAAATTTTTACAGGTGAAATTTTAGCACAAAATTTACGATTTTTTCCAAAATCTATCCGTTTGCAAGAGGAAAATTTTCATGCAAGGGAAACTGTCAACCTTACACATTTTTTTCTACAAATAAGTCAAAAGTGCGTGTACTCATACACCAAGTCCCAGATCTGGGAGTTAATTTCTCTTTGCGAAAAAAATTCCGAAATTCGTCAAAAATTTTAAAAATCGCACTTTTTAGGCTTTTATATGTCTGGTGGGGCACGAGATAAAAATCTGAAATTTTGGCCTATGATAGTATCGTGTAGTAGCGTTATGTACAAAAAATTTCAAGAAGGAGATTTGACTACAAGCTGAGATATGACATGGACAATATGTGAAAACAATACTACCAAACTATTGTAAACCTACTATGTAATTGTTCAACAAGACTGTCAACATTGCACAATTTTTTCTACAAATAGATCAGAAGTGTGTGTACTCATACACCAAGTTCCATATCTGGGAACTGATTTCTCTTTCCGAAAAAAATTCCGAAATTCGTCGAAAATTTCAAAAATCGCACTTTTTAGGCTTTGATATCTCTAATGGAGTACGAAATAAAAATCTGAAATTCTGGCCTTTGATAGTATTATGTAGTAGTGTTATGTACAAAAAATTTCAAGAAGGAGATTTGACTACAAGCTGAGATATGACATGGAAAATATGTGAAAACAATACTGCCAAACCATTGTAACATACTATGAAATTGTTCATGCCTCCAAAAATTTAAATTAATTATTTATGGTACAAAGTTAAATGTTAGTTACAAATATATTTTTCAAATGCTTCTGTGTGATTTAAACAATTCAGAATGTATGCTAAGCCTATACACTATTTGTCCAGATGAACAAATCTACTAGAAATGCTATTGCAACAATTTTACTCGGAACACATTTCAGAAAAAGTAAATTACAGACAATGAATTACAACTGATCGAGTTGACATGGCTTCAGTTATTAAACCTAGAAAATTTCATTCAAGTTAACAAGGGATGACAAGACTTGGGGGCTTCAAATAAAATTTTTAGAAAGAACAGCCTGATGGACTGACAACAGTAACTGGTCGAACTCATAACATCTCTCGTAAATATTGTTAAGCTCTTTGTTGAGCATATATAGTATTTTGTAAATTAAATGCTTATTATTTAACTGTTTTCAACAAATGATATTTTTGGGTAAATATTGTAATTAAAAGAGATTAATCTCATTTCTCCTAATGTACTCGTAGTAGCATTTCTTAACATTTCTTTAATCACCGTATCTCAGCTTGTAGTCAAATCTCCTTCTTGAAATTTTTTGTACATAACACTACTACATAATACTATCAAAGGCCAGAATTTCAGATTTTTATCTCGTGCTCCACCAGAGATATCAAAGGCTAAAAAGTGCGATTTTTGAAATTTTCGACGAATTTCGGAATTTTTTTCGGAAAGAGAAATCATTTCCCAGATATGGGACTTGGTGTATGAGTACACACACTTCTGATCTATTTGTAGAAAAAATTGTGCAAGGTTGACAGTCTTGTTGAACAATTACGTAGTAGGTTTACAATAGTTTGACAGTATTGTTTTCGCATATTTTCCATGTCATATCTCAGCTTGTAGTCAAATCTCCTTCTTGAAATTTTTTGTACATAACGCTACTACACAATACAATCACAGACCAAAATTTCAGATTTTTATGTCGTGCCCCACCAGAGATATCAAAGCCTAAAAAGTGCGATTTTTGAAATTTTTGACGAATTTCGGAATTTTTTTCGCAAAGAGAAATTAACTCCCAGATCTGGGACTTGGTGTATGAGTACACATACTTTTGACCTATTTGTAGAAAAAATTGTGTAAGGTTGACAGTTGCTCTTGCATGAAAATTTTCCTCTTGCAAACGGACAGATTTTGGAAAAAATCGTACATTTTGTGCTAAAATTTCACCTGTAAAAATTTATTTTTCAAAACTTTTCTATCACTGTATATTTAGCCTATTTTATTTTGAACAAAATGCTGCAAACCCCATTTCAATTGGGAAAATAGAAGACGAGATATTTACAATTTTGTGTATCCTAGTATCTGAGAAAATCGCTGAAACAAAGATGGCTGCCATGCACAAACAAAAAATAGTAAATTTAAAAGAACGGTCATTTTGAACTTTCGGCATGTTAGGGTTGTTGTACAAAAAATTTCAGATTTTTTAAAAATGGTCGAGCGACCAAAAAAATATTTTCTGGACCACTTGAAATGGATTGACCCGCCTCAATTTTTTAAGTTTTTAAAATCTGAAATTTTACATTCACACCAGAAATTCTGTATGGCTTTTTTTTCTCTCCGTAAGGACAGTCATTTCGCGATTACCGAAAGTAAAAATTCTTCTTTCAGATTTTTTGATGTGAATTCGAAGTTTTAAGTTGAAAGTGGAGGCCAACCCAGCGCTGGACCAAGGACGATATAATAAATTGAATAGTCATAAATTACATCACTTGAAATCTTTCTACCCCTTCAACACCCGCCATATTTAGCCGCGTCTTGCACTGGGGATTGCCAAGTCTGCTGGACCAAGGATGTTACAATAAATAGAATAGTCATAAATGATATCACTTGAAACCTTTCTACTCCTTCTGCACGAGTCATATTTAGTTGCGTCTTGCATTTGAGATTGTTAAGTCTTTAGGCTAGACCAAGGACGATACAATAAACTGAATAGTCATAAGAGACATCAGTTGAAGCCTTCATAGCAGCCAGGAAAATTCACTCCAACACGGCCACCAAACGAAGCCAAGAGCATTGTAAATTGCGACATTAAAAAAAATCTTTTGTTTTAGACACCTGTTTTGTTACCCCCCCTCTCGACTGCTACTAGTGAGGAGCACTTTTTATTTCGTCCAATAGTGTGCTCGTCTTCCCCCCCCCCCTTTCCCCCTCCACATACTTCTGTGGAGTCGTTTCGGAGAAACTTTGTGTACACATGTATTTATTCTCGCAGCGACGCAAACCAATTGCGAAAGTAACATAAAGAAATTAAAGTACTTTACATTGAAATGAGGAACTTCTTTTTTCTAATTTAAAATATAGTTTGGGAGTTACTTTTATTCTTCGTTTATATTTTTGCGCTTGTTCACACGCACAATGTGTCAATTGAATATTTTTTTACATTTTTTTTCCACAAATGGCAATAATTTTGAAATTGTCAGTGAAAACGCATCAAATTTGAAACCTTTGTTTAATACGGTCATGTTGATGCCTTCACCCCCCATCTTTTCTATACGATTCCTCCCTCACTACGCAGAGAAAAAAAGCGGTAATTTCTCCCTTCGCCAACCACTTATGACATGAGTAAAATTTATAAAAAGAAATTTTTATCCCTCAATGAAAAATTGAGGGTTATTGATGATAGTAAGAAGGGCATTAGTGCACGGAAATTAGCAGAAAAATATGGATGCGGAAGAATGCAAATAAATGAAATTTTAAAGAATAAAGAAGTGCATCTTGAGAAACATCTTAGAGGCGAAAACCTAGAAAACAAGGTCAAATGTCGCAAAACTGGGAATGAAGTAATTAATGAAATGCTATTAGAATGGTTTAGAAATTACAGATCTAAAAATTTACCGATTTCAGGGCCCATTTTGCAAGAAAGCGCAATGAAAATTGCCAAAGAACTTGGTGTTAATGATTTCAAAGCTTCTAACGGCTGGTTAGAAAAGTTTCGCCTGAGAAATAATATCGTTTTCCGGACTGCCTGTGGTGAACCTGCCGATTGTCCTACAGATATCGCTGAATCCTGGAAAAATTTTTTAGACCGTCTTCTGAGCGAGAATGGAGCAAAACACGTGTTTAACTGCGATGAAACAGGTGTTTTTTCCGGGCTGTTCCACTTAAGACTTAAAAATAATTTCTGTAAAGGCGGTAATCGTTCTAAAGAAAGATTAACAGTATTATTATGCTGCAATATGGAAGGGGATTTCGAAAAAACAGTTGTTATTGGAAAGTCAGCCAAGCCACGTTGTTTCAGGAATTTAGACATAAAGAAACTTCCTGTAATTTGGCGAAACAACCTCAAGTTTTGAATGACCCAAGAAATTATGCTAAGTTGGTTGACAATGTTCAACGAAATGATGAAGAGACAGAAGCGAAAAATTTGCTGTTTATGGACAACGCTGCCTGCCACCCAAGCGACAAAAAGTTTAGTAATATAACAATATCTTTTTTCCCTCCTAATACAACTTCGACATGGCAGCCACTAGATCTGGGAATCATACAAGCGTTTAAAGTAGGATACAGAAAAATGTTGATGAGGAAACTTATCTTAGAAATGACACAAGCTCCGTCACTGACTGCTCTCTCCAAATCATTAAATGTTCAACATGCTGTTAATTGGATGGCAAGATCAGTAAAGGAATTAAACAGGGATACAATTCAAAGTGTTTCGAAAAAGCTGGATTCCATGTAAGTCTCTGTTTTTCATTCATTTTATTTCTTTGATTTTTGATCTTTAATAAAAAAGATAAATAATTTTAAATTTTCAAAATTTATGAGGTTTAATTTGTCTTTCAGAAACTTTCAAATGTCTGTAACATCTTTGAAAAACAACCAAGTAATGATCTTAGCGATAGTGAGTTAGACGCATTATTTAAAGCAGCAAAAATTATCGACATGACGCCAGATGAATTTATTTCTATTGATTATCATTTGCCCGTATCAGCCACTTACGAAAACATACCGGAAATGGTTCAGGATTTGATAAAAGAAGAGGACACTGAAACTTTAAGTGAGGACGAAGCGGAAATTGAAAAAGAAAAAGAGACTAAAATAAAGTCTTATGAAGAATTCCTCGCAAATGCTCGAGATATTCAATTTTTTGCTCAGAATAAGAACGACGAAGATTTGTACAATAAAACCACAGATATTATCGTATCGATTGAAAAAAAAATTAAGTTCGAAATGGACAAAACAAACGAGACTAACAGATTTCTTTAATGTGAAAAATAATTTAAAATTTATGCATTTTTCTGAAGTATTTTATTGAATTAAATAGTTTTGTTTGGTTTTTCTAATAAGTTGAAGCAAAACCTCCATATAACAGACACCTCTGAGAAGCAGCCACGTTTACACAGTCCCATCGCTGGCCGCTCTTCGGAGGTTTTACTGTAGTCATAAATGACATCAGTTGAAACTTTTCTATCCCTTCAGCACCCGCCATAATTAGCTACATCTTACACTGGAGATTGCTAATTCTTTAGGCTAGACCTAGGACGATACAATAAATAGAATAGTCATATATGCAAGGTTCGCACACTCCTTGGAATTTCCAAGGACTCTGGCACCACTATTAACCAACCCCCTGACTGCCCAGCCAAAGGGTAATATTGTAATGTTTTCTCTGTAATTTATTACAAATATAAAAAAAAAGATGTTTTTTCCAACCTGATGCAAAATGCGTTATTAGTATCGGTGTATAATCTTTGATAGCATCAATCCTAACTTAATGTTTCAGAACTGGGTTTTATTTGTGGAATTATACTAATTTAAATATTGCTTATGTTGCAGTGAAACCTGCAGCTTAGTGTGTGAAAAAATCAGCCGGCGACAGTCAGGAGGTTAAAAATAAGAAAATTTACATTTAATTTTTAAACCACAGCATTCGCAATCCCCACCTTCATTCACAGATTTTACGATATTTTTCTACAGTGAAACACTTAGAAAACATTCTTAAAATTTAGTGGTAGAACTGTGCGAACCCTGTATATGACATTAGCTGAAACCCTTCGACCACTTCTGCACCCGTCATATTTAGCCGCGTCTTGCACTGGAAATTGCAAAATCTTTAGGATAGACCAAAGACGATACACTAAATAGAATTATCATAAATGGCATCTTTTGAAGCCTGTCTACCCTTTCTGCACCCGCCATATTTAGAAACGTCTTACACTGGAGACTGCCGAGTGGATAGCTATCGTTTAAAGTCAAAAATGTCGAACGCAGAGGTAGACATATGTCTAGTCCTCTCGTTCAATAGCTGCATGGGCTAGTACCATAGCCGGAAATTGCAAGGATGCAAATCTGGGGACCGTGCACAACAAATTCATTGATATTTAGATAACCCAGTATCTCGCCTTTCACAGCGTACTCTAGTGGTGAGATTCTTAACTAATGTCTTTTATGCTACATAAAAACTTTATTACCTTATTATGTATCTGCTAATTTTCCATGGAATTCTGCAGCATAGTTTTTACTACAAACTGCTACGAAATATAAAGTTTGTTTATTTTTTATTTATTTATTTATTTATTTATTTATTTATTTTTCTTTTTTTTTTGTATAGATTTTAGAATTTTTAACTACTCATAACGAACAGATAGAAAAAAATGTTTAGGTTATATACGTTTATCAAGATTAATTTTGAACATTGGGTTCTGTTAACCCTTTCAGGGGCGGTGTTTGCAGTCTGCAAACACATAATATTACTGTTCCAATTTCGAACTGGCACCAGTATAATTTTAGTGCAAATTCGATTTTATAATATTCGCGAAAAACAGCTCTTGATTATTTTCAAATAAATCTGTTCTTTAATTGTGGTGTGAATCAATTATTTGAACATTTTCGGAGCAGAAATACCTTGCCCCTGAAAGGGTTAAATTGTCCCTCGCCATATATCCATTGTAACATTTATTAACATAAAATATACTACATGAACTTTAAAAAGACATAAAAGAATATGCCGTCATAAATTTTACTACGTCACTTTGCTCAAGATTTTTAGATTTATTTTCAGGATATTGAACCGTATACTTTGGTACTGCACGATAAGGCATCGTTATATATCTTATTTCTTAAACTGGGTGCAAAAGTCTAGGCTCCAACGGCTAGTCTCTTACCACAAAAAAATTAAAGTTTTTTTAGCTCAAGATTAATAGTATACTTAGAAGAATTTAACACGAAATAGATAAAAGGAAACGAAATAATTTTAATGGTGAGAGATTGCACCTCTGATTTAAATCCTTTAACGTTCATTGGTTCCTTTACGAAACCACAAAATTTTAATTCTCATATGCAACAACGATACCGGAATTTTAATTAAAAAATCCATTTTATATGTGAAAAATCACTTTTTTCTTATTTATAAATATACACATTTTTTTACAATTACCGGTGTCATCCATTTATTTCAACATCTTAGAAATGAAAACGTTTTGTCCGTTAAAGGGTTAACACAGAACTTTTATGAATACTCTGATAGTGGTAATAACAGGATGTTCGATACATGTTTTTATTTAATTTTTAAGTTTATTCAATTCCATTTTTTTAATAAACACGTGCAGATCATTTTCTTAATTTCTAGGTGGTTGTTCCAGATCAAGTTGTTCCAATCATTCATGATTAAATAAAAAAAAAAAATCCAATTTTGAGTCAGCCCCACCAGTGGCCGAGAGGTTCGGACCTCTCAACTGGTAGACGGCAGGTGCTGGGTACGAACCCAATCGCGGCTGTCGGCCTAACCGTTCGGAGTTTTCGTGGTTTTCTTCGAACCTTGCGTAAATACGGGTTAGGTTCCCTTAGAAAGACCCCCACGAAGGGTACACCCCCTGGTCCTATATCCCTAGTGTAGATAATCGGACGACAAAAATCAACCAACCAACCAACCAATTTTGAGTCTAACTTTTAACTTTCATTTTAAAAGCAATAAAAGGGAATAGACAAGTTACAATTGATAGGAAAAAGCAAACAGACTTCAAAGTGCCTTCTTTAGGTTCTTCGACAACTTATATTTAGAGGAAATAAGATTTAAAAATAACTAAACAGACTCTTCTTTAACCACTTGGAGGAAATATTTATTGTTAACCGATGTTTCCGAAGTTTAGAAAAAATCCAGAATCAATATTGAATGAAGTTCAGTTGTAGGTAAATATTGAAGTAAAAAAATTAAACATTTACTTCTCTTTTTTTCACAACAATTCTGCTAAAATTATTGTTCAAAAATTATGTTTGAAAATTTACTTAAGGGAAAAATACTTCTTTCTAATTTAAATCATACTGTACCAGACAAACAAAGGTTTATATTAGCAATTGAAATAGCAATAAAAGTATTAGCGGAGCAAATTATTGCACAGTTGAGTTGTAGTCTGAAAAATTAAAATGAGATTTTAAATGAAATAGTTGTTTTTTTTTGTTTTGGATGCATTGTTTTGTAATTTTTTCCTGTGGTTTGCGTAGCATATGTGTATTTAATTTGAAAATAAAACAAAGTAAACGGAAAGAAGAATGGTGTTTTAATTTATTCATATTACATTTCCATAAATGGAATTGCTATGGCATAGCTTTCAAAATTAGAGTCATGAATATTCATGTTTATTTTGGAAATTTCTTGAAGTATAAACGAACATTATGAGAAAAAATTAATTAATTTAAAAGATCTTGAAATAAACATTAATGATGTATTTTAAATATATCTCATTATACATTTTTTAACTCTAGACTGCTCCAAAATATAAAAGTTTTTTTCAATTAATATTCTGTGGATTTTATAATTGTTAACAAGGCGTAACGAACAGAATGGAAAAATTGTTCAGCTTATGTGTATTTATCAAGTTTAATTTTGAACACTGGGGGCTGTTCAATTGTATTTCACCATTATAATGTTTATTGACATAAAATACATAATACGAATTTTAAAAAGACGTAGAAGAATATTTAACTGACGTGCCACAAATTTCATTACGCCACTAATGTTAGATGCATAACTTTATTTTTATTTCACTTTTATTTACGTTTATTCACTTCCAGTTATTTATTTATTTATTTATTTACTAAATATCCTGAAAGAATTTCTTGAAGTATAGATAAACATTATAAGAAAAAATTAATTAATTCAAAAGAGTTTAAAATGAACGTTAAGGCTGTATTTTAAGTATTTCTCATTTAGCATTTAGGTTTGATTAAATCTTAACTATTTATAAATAAACATTATTATTTTTCACTCAATCAAATTAATTGTTAAAGATATCATAAGAATTGATATTTATCTAACGGAATGGAACGGCATCTAGGCGATAAGAGTGGATCCTAAGATTTGTGGTTTAAATTGCCGAAGATGTACATGTTGATTTAAGGGGGCTCAGGTGTTGAAAACTTTTCAAAAAATCGATTTTTTTATGATCTAGTTTGATTATTCATTTAATTCTTAACTCAATGCAAAAAACTGCATAAAAATATTTGCATTTTTAAACAGAGTTATAAGCATTTATGTATCAATACTTTCACAGCCGCATCCATATAATCTCAACTTTAAGTCGCGTTTTCTCAAAACTTGATTTTGGACGACTAACACCAAGATTAAAAAAAAATTATTTGATGGAATGGCTTAAAATTTTTTTGAAAGCATATAACATCATTACCTCGAGAATGAATTAAGGATATAACTATCACTTTAAAAAAAAATTATTAAAAAATCTCTCAAAGTTGAAAATTCAAAAAACCCTTAAAAAATACAACTTTTTTTCATTAAAAATACTCAAAATATTAAACTATCTAAAATATATTAATTAATTCATTCTCTAGATAATGATATTATATGCATGCAAAAAAAAAAATAAATAAATAAATAAACCATTCCATCAAATAGTTTTTTTAAATCTTGGTGTTAGTCATCAAAATTCAAGTTTTGAGAAAACGCGACTTAAAGTTGAAATTATATGGATGCGGCTAAGAAAGTGTTGATACATAAATGCTTATAACTCCGTTAAAAATGCAAATATTTTTATGCGGTTTTTTGCATTAAGTTAAGAATTAAAGGAATAATCAAATTAGACCATTAAAAAAATTCGATTTTTTGAAAAGTTTTCAACCCCTGAGCCCCCTTAACTCAGCGGTTCCCAACATTTTTACGTGCGTTCGTAATTATGTATCATACCGCACGATAAAGCGTCGTTACATACTTTATTGTTTTTACACAGAATTTCCATCGGTTCTCTGATAACGGTAATAACTGGATGTTAGATATATAATTTTATTTGTATTTATTTATTTATTTTTATGTTTATTCACTTCCATTTTTTTTAAATAAATATCTGCAAGATCATTTTCTTAATTACTTGGCGGTGGACACAGATACACTGAAACCTTTATGATTATATATGAGGGCCGCAGAAGCCAAGGGGTACAAGTGACAAAATTTTGATTTGGAGTAAATTGAGTTTAAAGATAATTAATGTTAAATTGGAACATCAATAACAATTGAGTGGATTGAAATAGGAAATTTCTGCTTGTTGCATTCTGGTCTTTAAACTGTTATTTCAATAACTGTTAAAAAATAGAGTACAATTTTCTTTAAATGTATAATTAATCAATATTGTTTGTTTTTCGAAAAAAGTGGTTTATCTCTATAACTCAGCAAATAATAAAAAAAATGACCTATATTTCTTTACCTGAAATGAAAAAAGCATATTTTTAGGTTGTCTGTGTACTTAGTTTATTTTTTCAATTTTGTCACTTATACCCCTTGGCTTCTGGGCTCCTCATATATGAAAAAAAAAAAAATGCAATCTTGAGTCTAACCTTTAACTTTCATTTTAAAGGCAATAAAAGGGAATCGAAAAGTTACAATTGAGAGGAAAAAGCAAACAGATTGATCTTCAAAATACCTTCTTTAGATTCTTCGACAATTTATATTTAGAGGAAATAACATTAAAAAAAACTAAACATACTCTTCTTTAACCACTTGGAGGAAATATTTATTGTTAACCGACGTTTCCGAAGATTAAAAAAAATCCAGAATCAATATTGAATGAAGTTCAGTTGTAGGGAAATATTGAAGTAAAAAATTTAAACATTTACTTCCGTTTTTCTCCGCGATGTTCCTGCAAAAATTATTATACAAACATTATGTTTCAAAATTTACTTATGGGAAAATACTTGTTTCTAATTTAAATCATACGGTTCTATTCAAACAAAAGGTTTATATTAGCAATTGAAATAACTACAAACGTATTAGCGGAGCAAATTATTGCACAGTTGAGTTATAGACTAAAAAATAAAAAATGAGTTTTAAATAATTATTTTTTATTTGCTATGGATGCACTGATTTGTTTTTTTTTTTCCTGGTTTACGTACGTACGTATATTTAATTCCTCGCATACGTATATTTAATTTGAACATAAAACAAAGTAAATTGAAAGGAGAATGATGTTTTAATTTATTAATATTACATTTTTATAAATGGATTTGCTATGGCATAGCTTTAAAAATTAAAGCAATGAATATTCATATTTATTTTGAAAATTTCTTGAAGTATAAACAAACATTATGAGAAAAAATTAATTAATTCAAAAGAGCTTAATATAAAAGTTAAGGGTGTATTTTGAACATTTCTTCTTTTATATTTGCTTTTAGATTTCATTAACATTTAACTATACATAAATAAACTTTATTATTTTTTCACTCAATCAAATTAATTGTTAAAGATATCATAAGAATTGACATTTTTCTAACTAAGTGAAACAGCGTCTAGGTCCAGAGTGGAACCTAAGATCTGTGGTTTAAATTGCCGAAGATCTGCCTACTGATTTAGCTCAGCGCTTCCTAGCCTTTTTAAGTGCATTCATAATTATGCATGATACAGAACGATAAGGTGTCGTTAGATACTTGATCGTTTTTGCAAAGAAATTTCTATCGATTCTTTCATAGTGGTAATAACTGGATATTATATATAAAATTTTGGTACTTCTAGGTTATCCCGTCGACAAGGAAATTATCGCCAAGCTATAAGATTAAATGCCAATAATGGATGATCGTGAATGTCACATTCAATGACATTCATATGATTCACGTGTTTAAAATGTCATTAAGTGATTTTTATTTCGACTTTTTATTAATTTTTTTATTAATATTCTACTAATTATTTGTTTTTTCGTTATTTAAAATAAAAATTATGTCAACATGTATAATTTGGCTATTAGTTTGGCGATTTGTATAATTTCGCGAAATTGGTCGACGGGATAATCTAGAAGTACCAAAATTTTATTCATTTTTATTTACTTTTATTCACTTCCAATTATTATTATTTTTTTTTAAATAAATATTCTGCAAGATCATTTTTTAATTTCTAGGTGATCGACCGAGATAAACTGAAACCTTTTTGATTAAATAAAAAATTCAATCTTGAGTCTAACTTTTAACTTTTATTTTAAAGGCAATAAAAGGTAATCGAAATTTACAATTGAGAGGAAAAAGCAAACAGACTGATCTTCAAAATACCTTCTTTAAATTCATCATCAATTTATATTTAGAGGAAATAAGATTAAAAAAAGAAAAACTAAACAGACTCTTCTTTAACCACTGGGGGGAAATATTTATTGTTAACCGACGTTCCCGAAGTTTAAAAAAAATCCAGAACCAATATTGAATGAAGTTCAGTTGTAGGTAAATATTGAAGTAAAAAATTTAAACGTTTACTTTCCTTTTTCTCGCGTCGTTACTTATAAAATTATTATTCAAACATTATGTTTGAAAATTTACTTAAGGGGAAAATATTCCTTTCTAATTTAAATCATGCTGTACCAGACAAACAAAGATGTATATTGGCAATTGAAATAACTACAAACATATTGAGTAAGAGTAATTACCTAGTTGAGTTATAAAATGGAAAAATAAAGATGAGTTTTAAACGAAAATTTTTTTTTGCTTTTCGTGCACTGTTTTGTAGTTTTCTCTCCTGTGGTTCACGTAGCATATGTATATTTAATTTGAACATAAAACAAAGTAAACGGAAAGAAGAATGGTGTTTCAATTTATTTATATTACATTTCCATAAATGGGATTGCTATAGCATATCTTTCAAAATTAGAACAATGAATATTCATATTTATTTCGAAATTTTCTTTAAGTATAACAAAACATTATGATAAAAAAATTAATTCTAGAGACTTTAAAATAAACATTAAGGATGTATTTTTAATATTTATCATTTTAGATTTGCTTTTAGGCTTGATTAACACTTAACTATACATAAATAAACTTTATTATTTTTTACTCAACCAAATTAATTGTTAAAGATATCACAAGAACTGATATTTTTCTAACTGACTGAAGCAGCGTCTAGGTCAAGAGTAGAACCTAAGTTCTGCGGCTTAAATTGCCGAAGATCTGCCGATTGATTTAGCTTAGCACATTACAACCTTTTTTGGTGCGTTCGTAAAGATACTGTACGATAAAGCATTGTTACATACTTGATCGTTTCTACACAGAATTTTTATCGACTCTCTGATAGTGGTAATAATTAGATGTTAGATACATAATTTTATTTGTATTCAATTTTTATTTACGTTTACTCACTTCCAATTATTTTTTTAAATAAATGTATGCATAATTATTGTCATAATTTCTAGGTGGTTGTCCCGTATCAACCTTCATGATTAAATAAAAAAAAAAATCCAATCTTCAGTCTAACCTTTAACTTTCATTTTAAAGGCAATAAAAGGGAATCGAAAAGTTACAATTGAGAGGAAAAGGCAAACAGACGTATCTTAAAAATGCCTTCTTTAGATTCTTCGACCATTTATATTTAGAAGAAATGGCATTAAAAATAAAATAAAATAAACAGACCCTTCTTTAGCTACTTGGGGGAAATGTTTATTGTTAACCGACGTTTTCGAAGTTGAAAAAAAAATCCAGAATCAATATTGAATGAAGTTTAGTTGTAGGTAAATAATAAAGTAAAAAATTTAAACATTTACTTATATTTTTCTCGTGGCGTTGCTGATAAAATTATTATTCAAACATGAAACTTTTTTTCACTGTTTTTTTTTCTTTTTTTTTGTGGTTTACGTAGTATATGTATATTTAATTTAAACATAAAACAAAATAAACGGAAAGAAGAATGTTGTTTTAATTTATTCATATTTTATTTGCATAAATGGAATTGCTATGGCATATCTTTCAAAATTAGAGCAATGAATATTCATTTTTATTTTGAAAATTTCTTGAAGTATAACCAAACATTATGAGAAGGGGTGCAAAAATCTAGGCGCCAGTGGGTAGTCTCTCACCACTAACATTAAAAAAAAAAAATTCGCTCAAAATTTAATAGCATTCTAGCAGGAATTTTACACGAAATAATAGACGAAGAAAAACGAAATAAATTTTGTGGTGAGAAACTGCCTGCTGGCGCCTAGATTTTTGCACCCCTGATTATGAGAAAAAATTAATTCTAGAGACTTTAAAATAAATATTAAGGATATATGTTAAATAAGATTTCTCATTTTACATTTGCTCTTAGGTTTGCTTAAAATTTAACTGTTTATAAACAAGTTTTATTATTTCACCCTTAATCAAATTACATATTAAAAATGTCATATAGACAGGGTGGTGGCAGTACAGTTCGCGGATGAACATTTAGGATTACTTAAATTTCGATTAGCATATGAAAACATAATCGGTTTGCCAAGTCCTATCTTGATGGAAAACACCTAAAAACCTAATTTTTGAGGCTGTTTCACAGGTTTACCACTATGCATCCAAAAGTCCTACATCCAAAAGTATAAAAACATGGAAGATTAGGAGCAGGAAAACATAATGATAAACGTATGAGTCAACTGCTAAAATCGGATTTTTCCGGTGTTTTCCACAAAGATATGAATTGTCAGACAGATTTCGTTTTAACCCTTTAACGATCAAAGCATTTTCATTTCTAAGATCACTCACTATAGAGTACTCACTATAGAGTTTAAAGGACTAGCGGCCATTTAAAACGTGTTTTCCTGAAAATGACTTTTTTCATATTTTGCCTAAGTTCAAAGTACTAAGGCACAGTGGTAAAATGATTTAGAAACAAAGTGTTTATGTTTTTAGAATCTTAAAAAAAATGTGCAATAAAGGTAAGGAGAGAGATATTTTTTAACTGTTTCTGAAAATTTTACATAAATTGGTAAACATGAAAATTCTAACGAATTTAAGGAAATTTACCATGCGTATTTTTTTTAGCCGATTAAAATAGAAAATTAAAAATATCTCTCCTTAGTTCTTTTTTACATACTATAACACTATTTAAGAAATTTTAGTAATACCAAAATATTGAAAATTGAATGAGGAGTAGTAATTTTAAAAAGTTTATTTTTCGACAAAAAATATCATAAAAATCCCCCTAAAAAATATACTTTTTAATAAAAAGTGAATTTTTTTGCTAATTATTCCTTACAAAAAGATTCTTAAGTAGTACACCAAAATTCAATTCTTTAAAACCGATAATAAAAATTTTGGGGTTTTTCTTACGGGTCTCCCTTAATTTGGGAATCGAGATTTAATTAATCCTAAATGTTCATCCGCGAGCTCGATGAGGTGATTGTCTGTATTGCCGCCTCTCTGTCTTATAGGAAATGATATTTCTCAAACGCAGTGAGAAAAAGCATCTAGATCAGGAGTGGAACCTATGATCTGTGGATTAAGTTGACTCAACTCTGCCTATTAATTTAGCTCAGTGCTTCCCAGCCCTTTTTTTTTCATTCAGCCCTTTCTTAGGATTATCATTTACAAGTACTCATTTTTCTTATAAAATCGCCCATCTCTCCTCTTCTAGTCAATTCGATAAAGCAAAAATATTTTTAGGTGCGCTTGTAATTATGTAAATATGTAGAACCTATAGTCGTCGTTCAAACCGTCCGTCTGTCCACATATAACAAAATAAAAACTACCCACCCGAATGGTTTGAAATTTAAAATATATAATTTTAGTAAAATTTTATGAAAATCCGATGCATAGTTAAGTTACAGGGACATTCAAAATTATTCCATTAATGACAGGTAATAGGAAAAAAATAGTTTGAAGTGCATTTTAATAATATTACACACTTTCGAACATGATAAATTAGATATGCATCTGTGAAGTATGTTCTAAAATATACGTTCTGTACAATATGTAGTGCAAAGAATATTTTTTATTAATTTACAGGGCTGCTCAAAAATATTCCATTACCTTATGGTATAGGGAGAAATATTATTTGGGATGTGTTTGAATTATATTAAGCTATTTCCCATTTTATGAAATTGTACATTAGTTACAGAATACATTTTGATGAATACAGAATTAGAATACATTAGTGATGTATACTACAAGTTGTTTCTTGTACAATAGGAAGTAGTTAATATTTACAGGGACCCACAAAAGATTTCCGAATACTATACTGTATCACATGTACTGCGTATTACTTTTAAAACTTCTTTATAGTACGAGCGCACATTATTTGCTATATTTGAAGTACAATTTCGGACTTTTTTTTTCATATACTTTTAATTACAACCGCATGATAAATCGATACAAATTACATTAACATTTATAGCGCTATTGTGACTTTTATAACCATTTTGTTATTTCCGTCATTACAGATATTATTTCACGTACACCCCAGCAGGACCGCCACCTACCCCAGGTTGAAAACCACTGATTTAGAACAACTAACAACCAGCCAAAAGATATTTTGTTCAGATAATTTTATTTGGCAATAGCACCTGCTTTTTCATGTAGCTAGTAGAAAAGACCATAGAGTAGGTAATGGAATCTTATTAAACAATAGATAATTAACAATAATAGATAATTAACAACTTATTTAACAATCTCTATCTAGAGAGTCAGATACTACTAGCGAAACATTCGTTCTCAGTGTGCCTGTAAACTCAGGGTGCACGACTGACCAACCACAGATATTAACTAAACAAGATAGAAACGTGAATACTGGGTGGACAAAAAGTCCGTAGAAACTTTAAAAATTCATAAAAACCGGAAAAATAACCGAAAAATCTGGTTTGCAGGGTTAGCATCTATAATTCACAGGATTTTAAAAAAGAGAATGATAAAAAAAATTTAAAAACATCCGACAGATGACGCTAGAAACGCTTCACTTCGGTGCAAATATGCAAATTAGACGGCTGTAAGAACTTATGCACTGCCAATCCACAATTTGTTCACGATTGAGAGCTGGTTCATGTAAAATAACATCACCAACAATGCTTTATCATTCGCACTCAGTACACTGCTATTAACCGCAAACTAATTGTAGATTAGAAGCACAAACGCATATTTACACCGAAGTCAAACGTTTTCAGCTCCATCTGTCGGATTTTTTTTGAGTTATTTTTTTATTGCTGTCTTAAAGAAAAATTCCGTAACGAATACATGCTAATCCTGCAAATCGTTTTTACATTTCAGTTTTTTTTCTCGCTTTTATGAATTTTTAGAGTTTTTACGGATATTTTGCCCGCTTGATATGTGTAACGTATGTATAAGAGAAAAAAAATGAACACAAGAAAAAATAAATAAATAAACAAATAATCGGGGCGTTCTTTTTATATTATTACTGCGTTGTCATTGATTGATTGGTTAACGCAAACCGATGACGATTATTCGAATCAAAATAATGGAAGGAGGAGAGGGAGATACAGACAATTGTCCGATGACATAATAATCTTAGACTAAATATCTTCGCTGACAACAAAAGATTATAATAGAGAATAAATCATTAATCATTAAATGTGCATAAAAACAATTTCATCATTAAAAGACGGTTTAACGTTTTTCTATTTTCTGATTTCGAGGTACGTATATTGAAATACTTTCCTACACGAAAGATATTTAAAACGTCATTTAGTCAGGCATTTTGAGGTATATCAAAACATCTACAATTCTTTATGACAGGGATTTGAAAATTCGCAGATTTACTTAAAATAAAATTCTATTACATAAATTAGAATAATATAATACACCAGTCAATAAATTTTTATTTTATCAAAAAACTATTTTTTTTTTTTTTTACTTAAAAAAATTCATTTGCATTTAATCTTATTGCCAATTATTTAAACTGAAGCATTTTCTGCACTAAATATCATTATGTTAAATTACACTTCTTTATGGATGCCCTTGTCTGCATACTATGTGTGTAACATATTAAAATATTAAGCGTTACCACAATTTCCGAATAATAAATTTCCAAAAATGACAAAAGTAAATTTTTCTAAAAATTAAAAAATAATCGGACCTAAAAAGGTTAAACTTTTAAAAATAATCAATTATACACTGAACACCTTTTAATATCCATTATCATGACAGAATTATAAAAGAAAAAAAATTCCTGTAATTTAAATTAATTTAGAGAATTTCCGAAAAGATATAAATAAAAATTTCTTACATATAATTCTAAACATATATTCACCATTAATTTAAAATAAATTATTCTTCAAAACCGCAAAAATATAATAGAAAAAAAGAATTAATTATTTTTCTTATGGTAAATGCCTGTTGACATGACAACCGTGGACTAATTAGCTTCGCTGACAACTGAGGATTTTGAACACTGAAAGCTCGTTAATCTTTAATCGTGAAGTAAAACAATTTCATTAATAATAGATCTTCTTGAATGTTTGCTTCATTATTTCATAGGATGTCACAATTTTTGAAATAATTTTCCGATCTTGTGTTTATTAAAAACATTTTTTAATTAATTAATTTACTTAGCTATTGAAATAATTCTAATTCTGAATGTGGTCTTTAGGCGTTTCATTTTAAAGTACTTCTTATTTGAATATTTAATGCAATCAATTATTATTCACTGATTAAATTTAAATTGATTAAAGCAAATCGGTAGTTTGAAATAATAAATGTACCGAGTTGTTTAAAAAAGAGACAGTATAACTGAATTTTTTTAAAATATTTTTTTAATATTTTTTTAATGTATGATACACTGAAATGTGTTTATCGAGCATGAATTATAAGAAAAAAAATCGCACACACAATTTAAAATATTTTTGAAAACTTACTAAAAAACGCAACTTTTGAAAAAATATTTACATATTATTCTTCGATTTATTATTAATTTTGAATAAATGAAAATTATTCAAACCCACAAAAATGTGATAGAAAAACATTGAAATTCTATTTTTCTGATATCTCTTTCATTATTGTCAAAGAGTTATCTATACATAATTAACCCGGGGAAACTCGCTGTATGAGCTTTTGTTTTTTCATCGTACTTTTTTAAGATTTTTATTTAAAACATTTTAATAAAATTTCAAAATGTGATTTCGATTACTTTATCTCTTTTGTTAATAAAAGATCTAAGCCAAGCAAAAAAGTTGATATTAAGTGAATGTAAAGTAAAAGAAAAGCAATTGGGCACCGTGAGAGAAATTCTCACTTGCGAGTTCTCCCGGGTTAATGTAAATCAATGAAAATTGCAACGACATATGTGATTGGCACGTTAGTGATGACGACTCACAAAGTGACCACAGATATATTAAATTCACACTAAACAACTATGAAAACATCGACTATCAAAGACATGGCTTACAAACAAAAATAGGTAAACATGCAAAATTTGACAAAAGCATCAGAAAAATCAGAAACAAATACATAAAAGAACTTCAAAGAACCACAACAGAAGAACAACTGGACAATGTAACTCTGAGACTACAAAATGAAATCACATCAATGCTTTTGCGTGTTATAAAAATAAACGCACACCTGCGGTCACTGCCCCCCCTTGGTGGACGGACGAAATCAAAACAGCCAGGAACAAGGTTAGGACGCTCAGGAGGAGATACCAAAAACAACCAGATGAAGAACTAAAAATAAAACAACAAATAGTATTTAAAAGAGAAAGAGCCAAACTTAAGAAGCTCATCAACAAAACAAAATTAAAGACATGGAAAGACTACTGCAGCAAAGTAACGGAAACATACGGCTCGCAATACAAAAACGCAAGCAATAAAAACACGGGCCGTGCTAAACTCTTCAATATACTCCCACCACAGCAATCAGTAAACATTAAAGATACACTGACACACTTTTTAGACAATCTATTCATAACAGACCAGAACACCCCCCACAACATAACAACAGTAAATAAAAAAAAAGATGATGCAAAACCACCAGTAGTTACGAAGGCGGAATTAAATAGAATAATCAGAAACATCAAACAAAACAAAGCACCAGGTTATGACTTCATTGACTATAACTTAATTAAACGCATAAACAATGCTGCCCCGCAACTACTGCTCACACTTCTCAATACATGCTTAAAATTTGAATTGCCCCAAGTCATTTAAAATCGGAGTAGTGGTCCTCTTTCACAAGCCGGGTAAAGACCCCGCAAACCCTAAAAACTACAGACCGATATGCCTACTACCGGCAATAAGTAAGATTTTAGAACGCATAATACATGGTAGAATAAACTACCATCTTAATAAAAATAAATACTGGAGCGATAAACAATATGGCTTCAAGCAGGGATTCTCCACGGAACACGCACTGGACAACCTAATTAAAACAATAAAAGAAGACAAAGCTAACAACTACCAAACACTCTTAATAGCCATGGACATCAAAGGGGCTTTCGACAACATACGCTGGCCAATACTAATAGATAATATAAAACAATCTCCCTGCCCGGGTTATTTAATAAACTGGGTAGTGAGTTTCTTACAACAAAGATACGTTTCACTAGAGGAAAATGGGATCAAAATCACAAAACAGACATTTGGCGGCTGTCCCCAGGGAAGTTGCCTGGGCCCGCTTCTATGGTTATTAATCGCAGAGACAGCATTAAAAAACACTGGGGAAAACATGTCAGGATACAGGCATTCGCGGATGACTTTATTCTGATACTCAAGGGAAGTACAAAAGATAAACTTAGAAGACTCGCAAATAGAATACTCAAAACTTTTAACAAATGGATAGAGGCTAATGGCCTAACGCTGAATAAAGAAAAAACAGAACTACTATATCTAAACAGGGGACATATGAGGAACCTACCTACAGAAAACACCAATGTAATAGAGGGCATAGAGTTAAACGGTCAATCTCTAAATGTGAAAGAACATATCAAATATCTGGGAGTGATATTGCATAAAAATCTAAACTGGGTACCTCACTGCGCAACACAAACAGGCAAAGTTAGAACAAACTTCAAAAACCTGGCCTATATGGCGGCAAAGGGCTGGGGACTAAAACCTAACATTATCAAGATATGGTACACAACAGTAGTGGAAAAAACGCTAACTTATGCGGCCCCAATATGGGGGCACGAGCTCAATAAAAGGAGCAAAGAGATACTCTCTAGTTGTCAAAGGCATTTTGCACTGGCCATAGTCAGGGCTTATAGAACGGCCCCCACCTCGGCACTTCTGGTACTCTCGGGCCTGATTCCAATCCACCTCAAAGTCAATTACGAGGCAGCCTATGGAACAATCGCAAGACTTAGAAAAAACACAAAAATACACAACAAGGTCCTGCACCAACTTGAATATGAAAAGAAAATCAATATATGGGCAAATCACCCAGCCGAAATAATTGAACCAAGGAGTGGATATAACATGCACGAAGTAGTCACCTACACGGACGGATCCAAATTGGAATCAGGCGCTACAGGTTCGGCCTTTGTAGCATACAAAAATAACCAAAAAATAATGACATGGTCAGTGCCCCTAAGAGAATGCAACAGCGTTTTCCAGGCCGAACTACTGGCAATACAAAAAGCAGCGGAATGGGGCAACACAACAGGTGAGCCATACAGCATACGCTCGGATTGCAGATCAGCCATAGAATCACTAAAAAAGCCATTTAATGTCAATGAAACAGTAGATAAAATACAAAACTTAATTAAAGAATCCAACAATAAGTTTAAAATCAGCTGGGTCAAGGCGCACGTGGGCATCCAAGGAAACGAGGATGCAGACGAGTTAGCCAAAACCGCAGCGGAAAACACAAATAACAAAAACAAATATTATATGAAAAAGCCAATCTCAAAACTGAAACGGACACTCAAAGAGCTAACAATGAAACAATGGCAGTTCGAGTGGGATTACGGGGATACAGGCAGAGAAACACATCAGTATTTTCCAACAGTAGGTGAAAGCAGACTCATAAGTGACTTTTTACTCTCACAACTTTACACAGCACATGGAGCATTTCCAGCTTATCTCCACAGATTTAATAAAGCGGACACTCCGGACTGTGCATGCGGCACGGAGGGTACGCCTAAACATTATCTCCTCCACTGCCCACTCACCCAACAGTACCACCTGGTAAACATAACAACAAATAATGATAAACTGTGGCACGAACAATTAGGTAAAAACAAACACGTACAAAATAAAGCAAAAACAGTAATCAGATGGCTCCAAGAAAACTGCGACAGTATCACAACATTAAAGCAAACAAACATATAAAACAGAAAGCCCTCTCATTTTGGTAACCCAGCAGAAACATAATACTGTATGTTATGTGTTATATGTTGTATGTTTAAAAAAAAAAAAAAAAAAAAAAAAAGGCCTAGGATTTTTTTTTCTTTCGCCAAAAAAAAAAAAAATTGTTTGTATATGTTTTATGTCCTTTAGCAGTGTGCGGTAGTCGCACAACATCAGCTGTAACCATGGCCCGCAATAGGAGCCCCGCAACATATGAATTGCAAGCACAACGAATATCACCAACGGTTCAGCAAGTTGTGCAATATGACACAGTAAGAAGCTTCAAACGCCCCCGGCACTGCTTGTCCGTCCACTGTGTTGTGTTATAAAAAAAAATAAATAAAAAAAAATAAAATAAATTATATATAAAAGGTCTAGGAATCCCCTAATGCCAAAAAAAAAAAATAACAAATAACAAATAAAAAAAATTAAAAACTGCTTTTAAGTTTTTTCATCTATTATTTTATTTTATATATTTTTTTATTCTTTATTTAACTATTTTTTTTTAATTTTATTATTACTAATTTTTATTTATTTTTTTATTTTTTTTATTTTTGACAGCTCGCCTCTTTATTTGGTGCAGTAGGACTCTGTCCGCACAAAATACCGGACCCGCTCTAATGGGACAACCCAAGGAGCCAGTTTTTCTCGGTGGGGTACGGTAGAAAGGTGGGTTCTTGTTTCTCTCTCTGCAACGCTCTCGTTTGCCTTGCTATTTGGCGCAAAAATTTTCCTCCATCAGCGGTACGACTTAGCTTTTAAGCCATTTTCTGTTTTCCTTTTTTTTTTCTTTTTTTTTCTTTTTTTTTTTTTTTAATTCCCTCAAAATTTCCCCAACATTCAGCTAAGTTCAGTACCATTGTTTAGGCCCAAAAACATCCAGTCCCATTTCGTCTGGTATGATGAGTACAAGGTGTGCGGCAACAAATCACAAAGTTAACCCAATGTGCAATAAACCACAAAGATTACCAACAAAGCACTTAACCTAAACAGCCGACCCGGGTACTTTTCTTAGTGGTTCGCCACTTTGCCTGCTAAAATTACATCATGTACGCTAATGGCGCCTGGTGCATGTAAAATCCGTCGTGGGTGCAAAGTCCTCCAAGTTACCTGTGAATTATACCTCTGGAGGTGCCTTGCCAGGTGAAGGTCTCGTCATCTGATCAAGGCTCTAAATTACGAGACCATCTTGCGAAGCCATTTGCAGTTCAAACAACAGGATGTAACATTAATTAACAGGCGAAACAAAGTATGCTCAACGACAAGCAAGTACTGCAGAAATGATGGCATGCGTAGCAAAGAAATCAGGTTTATTGCCGCTACGCGGCAATTAGGCGGTCGACCGCCCCGATACCAGGTATCTAACCCGTTAAGCTGAGATAACTCGGCAGGTAGGGGCCTGGCCATCGGTTAGAAAGAAAGAAAATCAATGAAAATTACGGGACGTAAAATAATACGGAAAAAAATGATACGGTATTGTTTGTCGACCTGACAACCATGGACTAATTAGCTTCGCTGACAATTGAGGATTTTGAACAATGAAAGCTCGTTAATTTTTAATTGAGGAATTAAACAGTTTGATTAATAATAGATCCTCTTGAATGTTTGCTTCATTATTTATAGAATATTGATGTTTTTTTTAATCCTTTAACGTTCATTAGTTTCGCCACGAAACCACAAAATTTTAATTCCGATACGCAACACTGACACCGGTATTTTTATCTAAAAACATCCCTTTTATTTTGTAAGTGAAAAATCACGTTTTCTTATTTAGAAATATATTTGTTCTTAATTACCGGTGTCATTCATTTATTTCGTCATCTTAGCAATGAAAATGCTATGATAGTTAAAGGGTTAAACAATTTTTTGGCTCTTGGTTGATTAAAATCTTATTTTAATTAATTAATTAACTTATTGAAACAGTTCCAATAACTGAATACGGTCTTTAGTATTTTCATTTTGAAATACTTGGTTATTTGAATACTTAATTCATAGTTGCCAACTTTAACGGATTTGTCTTTCCACTAAAATTTAATGAAAATTTTTCACTTAATTAAACGGTAAAAGTGCTTGAATATCGGTGAGTCAATTTAGTTATAATCTTCCATAAAATTTTAGTTATATGAAAAATAACTTCAAATTAGGAGATTGTTTTTAGTTAATATTAGTAATAATTTAATTAATTATTTAGTTATTAAATTTCAGTTGAATAAAGCAAGTGAGTATATGAATTAATAATTGTACGCGGTTGTTTTTTAAAAAAGTGACGCTAATTGAAGCTATTAAAAAAAAACAATGATACACTGAAATGCGTTTACCGCGCAAGAGTTATAAATTAAAACGAAACAAAAATCACACATTTTAATAAAAATTTTATTTTACTTAAGAAAGGTGTTATAATAATTAAAAATAAATGACGTTGACATGTTTCGGATCCGTCTAATGAGATCCATAATCATAATAAAAATAAAAATTAAATTTCAAAACATTTCACGGTCAATACAAATGACACGCAAGAATGAGATATAATCAACAAAAAACAAAAATCACGCGCTCTATTGAAAAATTAAATTACAATAGACCATGATCTAAAAGAATTTCCAACGTGGTTCATCCCATTCAAGCTCTCACGAGGAATTTATTCATTAATTCTAAGCATAACTGAGGAATAATAAAAGAAACGGTATCATTGCAAACAAATTTTTTACGCGTATGGACTCTCAATGGACTCTCTTAAAACAGACTTACGACAGCAATTAGATACGAAACATAATCTGCTTTCACTAAACAATATTTTTATCCCCTCAGTTAAATATGTTCTAGATAAAGCAGTGTTGGTACGTCCAAATTTAATATCAGGTTCATGCTCCTCTTTTCTAATACAGTCAACTCTCGTTAATTCGAACTCGTCGGGACCACAAGAAATGTTCGAATTATCCGAAGTTCGAATTATGGAAAGTATGATATGAGAACATGCTTTATATGGTACTATTATAATGGTATTAATATTATAGTGTTTTTTTAATTTATTATGTCTGTTAGCATCAGAATATGACTTAATATTAAAATTAGAATGTATAAATACATAAACTAATTAAAATTTTAGAAACAAAAGAAAAATTTGAAACATCACTGATGGACAGAAAGGGCACTTAGAAAGTGGATATCAAATGCATAAGATTATATGTATACTCGTTCGGAACAATTTTCACAAAAATCAAAGAAAGAAAGTTATTCAAATGATTTGAAATCCGTGAGAAAGAAAGGAAGAATGAAAAATTGGAATTCTCGTTAGTTCGAATTAAACGATGTCAAGAGAAAATGAGTTCGAATTAATGAAAAAGTTTAACGTTATTCTGCCATTGAAAATTTAGGTACTTCATGTTTAGTTCGAATTAAGCGAAGATTCGAATTATCCGATTTCGAATTAATGAGAGTCGACTGTACCAAGCTTTCTCCCAGTCATGCCTATGTAATAATATAAGTTCCCATTTTCTGTAATATAAGGTGTTTCGTAAACTCCAGCAAAATCATCATGACCTATAGGATCCACTTGCTTATTAAGTAAACACCTTAATTTTGGTGGAGGCGTTGCAATCAAATCAATATTAAACTTTTTTAATTTTAAATTTCAACTTTTCAAAACTGCCTTTCAGATATGGAAAAGAAACTCTTTTAAATTTTGTAGAATTTCTCCCTTTGTTGAATCTTTCATTTAACTCTATTTTATTTTTATTATGATTATGGATCTTATTTGACGGATCCGAAATATGTCAACGTCATTTATTTTTAATTATTATAGCACCTTTCTTAAGTAAAATAAAATTTTTATTAAAATGTTTAGATAAAAGGCGAATCTTTTAAAATCTGGTGATTTAAAAAATCTATTGGATGTAATAAACTTTTTATCATAAAAATCACACATTTAAAAATATTTTTTTTAATTTCACCAAAAAAATGTAAATTTTCGAAAAATACTTAAGAATTCGATTCAGTAACAATTTTAAATAAATTCTTTAGCAATCATAAAAATATGATAAAAAATTAAATTATCTTTTCTTCCAGTATGTCTTTTCATATTGCCAAAGAATTGTCTATACATTATTAATGACAATTTTAAATCAATGAAGATTACAAGACGTAAAATAATGGGGAAAAAACGACGTGTCATTGTCTGTCGACATGACAAACGTGGACTAATTAGCTTCGCTGACAACTGAGGATTTTGAACGCTGAAAGCTCGTTAATCTTTAATCGAGGAGTGAAACAACTTCATTAATAATATATCCTCTAAAAAGTTATCTTCATTATTTCATGATATCATAGTTTTTGAAATAAATTTCCGCTTGTTTTAATTAATTAATTTACTCAGTTATTAAAAGAGTTCTAATTCTGAATGGGGAATTTTGTCTTTTCATTTTAAAATACTTGGTTATTTAAATATTTAAATGTTATCAATTATTATTCACTGATTAAATTTAAATTGAATAAAGCAAACGAGTAATTTGAAATAATAAATGTAGAGAGTTGTTTAAAAAAAGAATAGGTAACATAACTAAAGTTTAAAAAAAAAAAAATCGCGCATTTTAAAACTTTTTCGACGGGAGTCTTTTACGAAATTTTTAAAGATTTGTCACCGGTTTTTAAAAACAGAAATTTGTGACTTATTAAATAAAATAAATGCTCCCATTAAATAAGGAAAATATCTCTTAAACTTACAAAAAAAAAAAAAAAAAAAAAAAAAATTGCAACATTTGGGAAAAATATTTAAATATTATTCTTCAATTCATTATTAGTTTTAAATAAATAAAAATTCTTCAACAACCACAAAAATATAACAGAAAACATTTAATTACTTTTTCTTCAGATATTTATTTCAATAATATCAAATAATTGTTTATACATAATTAATGTAAATCAATTAAGATTACGGGACGGAAAATAATGGGGAAAAAATCACATGGTATTGTCTGTCGACATGACAACAGTGGACTAATTAGCTTCGCTGACAACTCAGGATTTTGAACGATGAAAGCTCGTTAATTTTTAATCGAAGTATAAAACAATTTCATTAATAAAATATCCTCTTAAATGCTTGCTTTATTATTTCATAGGATATCGCAGTTTTTGAAAGAATTTTCCGGGGTTGTGTTTATTAAAAGCTTGTTTTAATTAATTAATTTGCTTACCTATTGAAATAATTCTAATTCTGGATGTAGTCTTTTGTTTTTTTTATTTTAAAATATTCGGTTATTTGAATATTTAATGTTATCAAGCATTATAAACTGATTAAATTTAAACGGTATGAAGCAAAAGAATAAATTGAAGTAATAACTGTACACAATTTAAAAAGGAAGAGTCAACATAACAGCATCCAAATCTGCTGTAATTCGTATGTTAGTATGTTTTGCTGTAAATTAACTGCAAAAATATAACTGAAATATTATTTTTTCTTTAAACATCTTTAACAAAAATTGTAAGAATTTAGCGAAAAATTACTGATAGGCATAATTTATATCAAATTTTGCTGGGATCTTTATTTTTCTTTGGTTAATAATATAAATAATATTGAACTAGAAAATAGTTACTAAAGGGGAAAATATATTACTTAAAAATATATAATTATGTATTGGTTTGTTTAACCCTTTGAAGGTAAGCAACAATGTCACTGTAATATTGCATTCTCACCGGAATAAAACGAGAATTTTTTTTTTAATTAAAAGAGGCAAGTTGTCCACCAAAGTCTAAGGTGTAAAATCTCCTTAAAAGTTTGTGGTGCGAATCTTCTTCTAATTAGGTGGGATGAATTTTATACCACCGCCCCTTTAGGGGATAAGAAAAAAAAATATGATATTGTTACACGACAAGAATCGGGAAAATCTGTGACAAAACTTGTAAAGGAGTTTCACGTTGGCGTGTCAACTGTCAATGAGATGAAAAGGATTAAAAAATGGAGAAAATTAAAAAGTGTTTTGCTGAATGTATATTGGGAAAAGCGCCAAATTCCAAAAACAATGAAATTAGCAGATCATAGAGATTTAGATGCGGCTTTGTAACTTCGGGATAGAGCTGCACGGTAAAGGATGGCCAGTTTTACACCAGATGTTACATTTAAACCATTGTAAGTATTTGTTTCAGAAATAAATTTATTTTCATTTATAATTTAACCTTTTCCGGCGCAGTGTTACCACTCCGGCAACATCTAATTTTAATACCAAACTTGCAAACGGCACCAACAAAATTAAAAAAAAAAAAATTCGCTTTTAGAATGAATACGTGAATTTGGGAATTCTTAATTTTTATAAAAGTCGTTTTTAAATTCAGGTGTCAATCAACAATTTCTTATTTTATGAGCAGAATTTGCCTGCGCCGGAAAGGGTTAAATTTAGTATTTTACAGTTAAAATAAGTCATAATAACAGTTCAATGACGATACTACATACAAAACTAGATGATTATTGATAAATTCTCGATAATCCGAAAATTTCGATTATCCGAAGTAGGGTCGGTCCCAATTACTTAGGATAACCGAGGTTCAACTGTATTTGCAATACAAAATTGCTATTAGAAAAGACACTGACTTTACTTTGAAAATATTTGTAATTATATGTCAATACGAGAATTACCGTAATTTCCGGTGTATAAGCCGCGGATCAAACAATTCTTTTTGGACCCAGAAATCTTATTTAGTGATTGAACACAAATATTTACGCCGATCTAATTAGTAACATTCATTTTTTTTAATTCTGGGTCGTAAAAGAATTGTTTTATCTGCGGCTTATACACCCGAAATTACGGTACACACATATGGGTCTGAGTAATTGCAAGGTAATGCCCCTACTACGGAAATATTGACATTATACTAGTTTCACCTTGAAAATATTTGTAGTAAAAAGTCTGTTACTGAAATATTGACTTTACATTGGAAATAATTGTAATGAAATGTGAGTATTATATATTGGGTTTACATTATAAATATTTCAACAAAATGCCCCTATTGCAAAATTGTTCGCTTTTTTTTTGTTTTATATAGGAAATTTAAATATAAAACTAGTAAAACTAGTTTTTCCAGTTCTTCATTTGTTAGTTTTTCAATGACTTTTCAGTTTAAATAGACTTATTTTAAAAGAACACTTTTGAAATAATAATCATATAGGGTGTTGCACTTTCCTTATATTTTTAAGGACTCTGGCACCACTACTAATGATAAGAAAATTTACATTTAACTTTTAAAACACAAAATTCGCAACCAACCACCTCCATTCATAGGTTTTATAATAATTTGCTGCAGTGAAATACTCTGAAAACATTCTAAAACTTTAGTGGCAGAAGTGTGCGAACCCTGATATAAGTATTATAAACAAGTATTATGCATATACAAGCTTGCGATGTTCTTAATCCTTTCCGGCACGGGCAAAATCTGTTAGTAAAATGAGAAATTATCCATTATGACCGGAATTCAAAAACGAATTTTTTAGATATCTCGAAATCCTTTGTTTAAGCTTTTATTGTAAATGCAAAATTTTACTAAAATATTTTTGATGTCGTTTGCAAATTTGGCATTAACCCTTTCCGGCACACTGTGCCCGATCTGGGATACGAAATTTTAATTTTAAACTTTCAAACTGCACCAATAATATTTTAGCAAAATTTTGCTTTTATCATAAAAGCTTAAATTAGGGGTTTCAAAATATATAAAAAATTCGTTTGTGAATTCCGGTGCCACTCGATAATTTCTAATTTTACTACAAATTTTGCCTGTGCCGGAAAGGGTTAAAATTAGGCATTCCAGACAGGGCATAGTGTGCCGGAAAGGGTTAACCATGTGTAGCTCGTTTTGATAACAAGAATGGCAGTAAATTTCGCAAGGAAACTAATATGCCATTAAAAAATAATAGTTTAAAAGATTGTTGACAGGTGGAAATATGACGCCGTGCAATGAAAGGATAAAGTTTCATAAACTGACAAAATAATCGTCACATTTTAATCATCACATGCCCGACAAGCAATTCAACTACATTGAAATGTGACTCCCGTTCTCTTTGACCACACCTGGCATTCTTTGCATAAGATGAGCTACGTCTGAACGTAGCATGACAAAAGGAATATTCCTCACTGTATGTGAACTGTTGTTTTTAAGGTACCGAGGTTTGTGGATAGACCTTCGTCAGCAAATAAGACCACAGACAAATGTTATCGGTAACATTAATAATTTAATATACTAATTTAACAGAATAATTTAGCAGAATCATTTAACATACTCATTTAATATAATAAATCAATCAAAACTAAAGTAAAGTAATTTCCTAAATCTTTAAAAAAGATTTATTGCAATAATAAACATTTTCTTTATCATCAAGTAAGATTTATTTATATAGTAATCATTTTCTAAAACATTAAGTGTAATATATCACTTTTTGTGTTTATAATTTAATTCTGAAATGCCGACAGATTGATGCCAATGTATCCACTTTGTTTTAATTCTGTGACGTCAAGATATCTGTGTGTAAAATGTTATGAAATGATAGTCAAATAGTCAGTTGATTAAAATGTTGAATAGATAACAAGTGTTTTTCTTTTACGTGTGTTTAAATGGTCTTATGCTGTGATACTACTAATAGTAGTTTTTTTAGATTGTTATGGATTAACAATACAGTTTGATATATTTAGAAAGAAATAATAACAAAAACCACGCAGAGTTAGATATCTATCAGGTTGGTTCAGCATCTTGGAAACTATGATTGATGAAACTGATGACCTTTTAGTTAATGAAAGGGTGGTAATAGCTGCTGCAACTTAATAGCAAATTATGGAGGTGCACCAATATGCATAAAAAGTATTTCTGATCCAGACATTTATGAAATTTCGAAACTGAAAAATTATTCAGCTTGTCGTGATACCTTTGTGCATTAACAGTGCATGTCCATTAACGGTACAACGTGTCCTGTCGTAGAAATTTTTTCGTAAAAAGAACAATCAAAAGGATGAATTCGGCTGAGAAGTCACACCAAACAGTGAATTTAACAGAGTTTCTAATCCCACGTGGTACTGTTGAGAAGCCGGATTCATGGTGAACTTCATTAGAGGCATAGAAAGCTTTTTGTTCTTAGGACGGATTATACGACATTATATCATATGATTTACGATCCAATCGGCAGAGAGAGCTATTGTTTGTAACGCCCCTTTCCAGGACAGTTTTCTCGCTGTATTGAATCGGCAAAGATCGCATTATCTGACGTCATGAACTCCGTCGTAACTCCCGCCCTAACAAGCAAAAGTCTACGTGGCTTCTAATGAAGTATGCCGTGCCACAATTCGCCAATTATGAATATAAAGTTTAAAAATAGAAAACCATCAATTATAAATGTACAAATAATGCATGAAAAGATAGCAAACAGCTGTTTCGAATCTACTATCGAGATTCTTCATCAGTGCAAAACTCAAGGAGCTAGAAAGAGCAAAACTGAGACAAAGCTCAGTTTTCTAGCTCGTTGACAGGGATGTAGTGGAGGGTATACGGTGAAAAACGACGTATGGCTTCTAGATTTTTTTTAAGGAACACTGTTTACTCTCGGTTTCTGAAGAAAACTAATGGTATCTACACGCTAAGGTATACCCTCTGCCTTGAGCGTATACTCTCTGTATTTTTCAGAACTACATCACTACTCGCTGAGTTTTGCACTGATGAAGAATCTCGATAGTAGATTCGAAACAACTGTTTGATTTCTTTTCATGCATTATTTGTGCATTTATAATCTTTGGTTTCCTACATTTAAACATTTCTCACAAAGGCTCTTTTTGCTATTTTAATATGAGTGTAAAGGTCTATTTAAATGAAAATTGGCCTCCTCTCTCGATAGAATTCTTGCGGGACAGAATTTTTTATCTCCAATCTGACAAGATATATCACAGCAAATGTCAGCCGTTAATGAAAATCGTTGATTCGGATTTGTTTAACCCTTTAACGTTCATTGGTTTCTCTACGAAACCACAATATTTCAATTCCGATATGCAACAACGACACCGGAATTTTAATAAAGAAAAATTTATTTTATTATACATGTGACAAATCACTTTTTCTTATTTCAAAAATATTTGTACGCAGTTACCGGTGTCAATCATTTATTTCAATAACTTAGCAACTAAAATGCTCTGAACGTAAAAGGGTTAAAGCAGCTAATTTTGTATGGATAAGAGAGGGAAATTCGTAATAAGAATTTCTATATTGTCGAAACGTTCAAATACAACTTATGCGCATCGGTTCTATGGCTACTAGCAATGTTGTGTGATCTATTGGTGATTAGAAGTTACAATAATTTGTTATTACGTCTTTAGACACTATTTTAATCCCTCTGCCTGAACGAAGTGTTGGCGAACTTGTTTCCTCCAACTTCAGAATCATTGCTTTAACACTTGACAAATTCTCCTTATTTAATCAGAGTTTTTGAAATTGTCTATTTCAAGGAAAGTTATTTTAAAAAAGTAGTGTTAATCGAATGAAATTTGTGTAAGAGGCACCAGAGTCCAAAGGGTTTATTTATTAACTCAGGGTTCATATGCTTTAGGAACTTTAAAGCACCTTTTACCAGAATTTTCGTAAAGTAATCTTTCAAGCAATTTTTACCAGAATTTTCGTAAAGTAATCTTTCAAGCATCTTTTACCAGAATTTTCGTAAACTTTCAAGCACCTTTTACAAGAATTTTCGTTAAGTAATCTTTCAAGCATCTTTTACCAGAATTTTCGAAAGTAATCTTTCAAGCACCTTTTACCAGAATTTTCGAAAAGTAATCTTTCAAGCATCTTTTACCAGAATTTTCGTAAAGCAATCTTTCAGGCACCTTTTACCAGAATTTTCGTAAAGTAATCTTTCAAGCACCTTTTACCAGAATTTTCGTAAAGTAATGTTTGACTTATTTAATGACAAAAAAAAATCTTCAGATACAGTGACTAATTTTGTACGAAACTTCTGGTACACAATCTAAAATCCCATAAATTCCTTGATGTGAACAAAGCCTGTAATTGATAAAGTTTCTTTGAGTAGCTTGTACTGTACTTCAAATGTTACGCACAAATGGGATATTTTAACCACTAAAGTTTTAAACTATTCTATTTTATTACTATTTTATTAAATTTCAGAAATCTTGTCAACAAGATAGACGAGGAATACTGGTAAAATTCAGTGGTACTAATCGGTAAAATGTGGCGCAACGCTTGCATCCCTGGGCATACTCAACTTCAACTGAAAATGTTTCTGGTAACTTTTCGCATGCGCTTAACTCTATCCGGCGCAGACAAATTCTAATCGTAAAATGAAAAATTTTTGACTGACACCGGAATTTACAAAAGACTTTTTTAGAAATTACGAATTCCCTGATTTAAGCTGTCATTGTAAAAGTAAAATTTTACTAAAATATTATTGGTGCCGTTTGTAAGTTTGGAATTAAAATTATGTGTTGACGGAGTGGTAACACTGCGCCGGAAAGGGTTAACCCCTTGACGGGCAACCAATAATATATCTGTAGTATTGAATTCTCACCGAAAAAACAATTGTTTTAAAAGTTTATAACCATCTTGCCGCCAAAGTTAAGAATATAAAATTTCGTTAAAAGTTTCTGGTAAGAATCTCGTTTAAATTAGGTGGGATAAAATATATTTCACTGCCTCTTAACCCTTTAACGATCAAAGCATTTTCATTGCTAAGATGTCGAAATAAATGAATGACACCGGTAATTAAGAACAAATATATTTCTAAATAAGTGACTAAATAACGTGATTTTTCACATACAAAATAAAAGGGATATTTTTAGATAAAAATACCGGTGTCAGTGTTGCGTATCGGAATTAAAAATTTGTGGTTTCGTGGCGAAACCAATGAACGTTAAAGGGTTAAGTGGTTATAATCCGCATTATTGGCGCTTTTATCGTATACGTCGGAATATTCATTTGTTACCTGCATTATACACTCATTCTTGGCTGTGTCAACTATTGTCACATACAGTCGAGTCTCTAACGAAATCCATTGTTCAATCAAAAATTTCGTTGTATAGAAAAATTCGTTGAATAGAGAACGGCAAATATTTTTTTCATTTAATGTTTACATTTTGAAACAGTATTTTTTTTTTCAGCTGTTTAACCCTTTCCGGCACGGGTAAAATCTGCAGTAAAATGAGAAATTATCCTACTGACACCGGAATCCACGAACTAATTTTTTAGATATTTTGAATTCCGTAATTTAACCTTCTATTGTAAAAGCAAAATTTTACTAAAATATTATTGGTGCCACATGCAACTTTGGAATTAAAATTAGGAATCCCAGACCGGACACAGTGTGCCGGAAAGGGTTATTTAAGTTTTTGAAATGTTAAACGGAATTTTGCTGTAATCTCAAACATTTTGCCACTTTCTTTTTTTTCCAGTGTCTTATTGATTATTTTCAAAATTATTACTTTATCAGAGAGAGTTATGCTTATCCTAAGAGTGATTTTATGCAGATGCAGTAGAAAATCCCACCAGCATAGATGACATTTAGTAACAATTCTTCATTCAAATGATCTCTCAGAACAAAAAATGTTCCAAGTCGCCACAAACAACAAACAACCACTCTATACTCTAAAAGTAATGAAAGTTAGTTTAGGTAGATGATAACCTGTTGAAAAAGACGGCCTTTTCTGAAATTATCCTTTTATCCCTGCCTTACTATCCAACCCAAGAAACAAACAACATTTTCAAGGCGACAACGGAATACGTTTATCTTTTATTATGCATTGTGATATGCTTCAATATTTTCCAAGAAAGCATACTCATCTTTGTTAAAACAAAGTTAAGTATAACCATGAAAAAAAAGGATTTTGTCTTGGGGGGAGGGTCTGAATGCCTTTTTTTAGACATAAGGAATATGGTAGAGGGGTGCATCTATAAAATATGAACCAGAAATCCACAAAAAAAAAAAAATTACCACAAATAATTTCAAGCGTTTTCTGAACATATGAAAGAACATTTTTGAAAAAAATCGTTAAACGGAGATATATATTTCGCTGTATGGAGATATTTTTAAATGTAATTATGAAAAAAATTGACCGTTCCTACAAAAAAATTCGTTAAATAGAGAAATTCGCTAGATGGAGTTTCGTTGTATAGAGATTCGACTGTATTTCCTATTGGCGGTGTTTTGAACTTTTGTTTTCCTATGAATCTTATTCGCCATGCTGTTATTAGCTTTCTTACCATGTAAGTTTTATAAATTTATTTCCATTCCGGTTTGAACGAGTTGCATAGTACAGGACTGCCATGCTATTTTTATATTCTGTTAGTACCACTATTTAAAAAAAAAATACATTTTGTAATACATTTCTCTTGCAAATACTGTCAAAGTATATGGCAAAGGTTTTTAATTAAAAAAAACAGTGCAAAATAAGTTTTTTTTTAATCACGTCGTATATACAAAATAAAGAAAATTCATATTTCACTTCCATAAAAAATTTCCAAAAAAAAAGCAAAATTTAAGAAAGCATCTGGAAATACATTTTTAAAACCTCGGCGAATTTTTTCGCGCTTTAATTTTTTATATGTTCATCGAAATAGCTATATAATGATTAAGATAAATTGATGAGGATTAAGGATGTAAAATAACGAGGGAAAAAAGAATGACATGCGATTTACGTCGACGCAATAATCGCAGATTAATTAGCTTTTAGGTCAACAAAGAATTCTGAAAGATAAAAACTCATTAATCATTAACCCTGTAGTAATAAAAAAAATCATTATAAATTAATGCCTTAATGCTTTCTTTATTTTTCATTGAATATCGTAAATTTGTGCATGTTATAACTAATTTTAATTAATAGTTAATTTCAGTTATGTTAGAGAAATAAATTAAATTAGTTGTATTACGTACACCGATATGAAGATTTTTAAAAATAAGAATTTTTTGAATTTTTCTTTTAATTATATTTTGATAAGCAAGGTTGCCAAGCTTCCGGTAATTTTTCTGGAACAGTTTTACTATTTTTATTATAAAAAAAATCAACCTAGGTTAAACGTACGAAATTTTGCCTTATTTAGGCAGAGATTTTTTATAAGAAGATACTGGTCTGGATTAATTTTCACATCTTGAAATTTCCTGATCCGTATTAACCCTGATAGGGGAGTATGAATTTTTTAATCCTTTCCGGAATGATGATTGTTACACAAATTTTACTCTTCTGGTGTGACTTTTATCGAAGAAGTTATGTTTATTTTCATAATTTCGAAAATTTCTAATTAAATAGGGCAAATTTTATTTTCCTTTATTACTGGTGCAAAGAAAAATTTCCCAAGTCAGATTCGGGTTAAGACAGCAAAGTGTTAAGCACTAAACAACACAGAACAACACTAAAACGCGAAGCTTCTAGTAAATGAATATTTTGAAGTTTAAATGTATCGAGGGTTTCACAACAGTTATTAAATAATATTAATTTTTTTTATTTTAATAAAAGATGAGAGTTTCTAAAAAGACCTATTTTCAATTCCGATTAAAATATATATATATATATATATATATATATATATATATATATATATATATATATATATATATATATATATATATATATATATATAAAATCTATTAAAAGCATCTGAAAACCAGATTTTAAAAACTAAAGACTTTATTATTATCATTATTAACATTAATTTTATTATGTAGTTATTATTATAATGTAGTATTATTATGATAGTAGAGTTAGTTTAAAATAATCACACATATACAAGAAAAAAAAATCATATTTTACTTCCAAAAATATAAAATATGTTAAAGCATCAAGAAATACATTTTTAAAACCTCAGCTAATTTTTTCGCGTTTTCATTTTTTTTTTACTCTTATCCAGATAGCAATATAATGATTAAGATAAATCGATGAGGATTACAGGATGTAAAATAACGAAGGAAAAAAATAATGACATAACGATTTACGTCGACGCTATAATCGCAGATTAATTAGCTTTTAGGTCAACAAAGAATTCTGAAATACAAAAACTCATTAATCATTAACCCTGCAGTTAAAAAAAATCATTATAAATTAAAGCTTTCTTTGTATATCGTAAATTTGTGCACATTATAATTTATTTTAATTAATAGTCAATACTACTTATACTGCTTTAATACTACTTTAATTAATAGTTAATACTGTTTATATCTGCCCTGTAAATTTTTGTACAGTGTATAAATGAGCAATTTCCATTCATATACGATAAATACAGCATTAACCTTCCTACCCTGCATGAGTCCAATCGACCCATAACTATAATTTTTTTATACGATTCGAACTAGAACTTTTTTAAAAAAGAAAGTTAAATAACGAATTCACAGAAATAAGTCAAATAAATATATTAAAATGTTTTTAATACCAATTCTGGTGTGAAATGTTTTTATCAAGATTGAGTAAAATTTGAACAGGGTAGGAAGGTTAAATAAGAATTTTTCGAATTTTTCTTCCTTATTTATTTTGATGGGCAAGGTTGCCACACTTCAAAGATTTTCCAAAAAAATATCAGTTTTTTTTTTTCTTTCTTTCTTTACAAAAAAATAAATCTAACTTAAAGCATGAAATTTCGCCCTATTTTTTTTTTTTATTACTTAATCAGAGATTTTTTATAAGAAGATACTGGTATCGAATAATTTTCGGGTGTGGAAATATCCTGTTACGTGTTATCGTGCTAACCCTGGTGGGGGAGTATGAAACCCTCTCCGGTACGATGACTCCTAGACAAATTTTATTCGGTTGGCTTCACCTTTGCGGAAGAATCTCTAATTACGCAATTTCGAAAATTTTCAAAGTAAAAAAGGCAAATTTTATTTTCCTTTATTACGGGTGCAAAAAAATTTTGCAAAGAAAAATTTCTCCGATTCAGACTCTGGTTTGTACAGCATAGTGTTAAACATTTAGTGTATGAACGGCACTAAAATATGAAATTTCAAATAAATATAAAAGCAAAAGAACATTTCGAAATTTATTTATATATATAGGGAGGCACAAAATTTTCTAAGTAACAATATTTTTCTTTAATTTAACAGCTTCTATGTTTTGCTCGTTTGTCATACAGGAAACGTATTTTTACCAATGATTTGCCAGTACCACATACGGACAAATCATAATTTACTATTCTCACTAGTAAAATTTTGTATTAATTAATGCGAGCATTTTTATGATTCGATTAGGCAAAAATTTCTATTTTGAAAAACCGGTGAAAAAATATTAAATACAAGTAAATCCTTATGTTCCCTTAATTGCAGAAAATGCGCAATTGTATTGTATAAAATAAGTATTTTTGCATAAAATTATTTGAATTAAAAAATTGAAAGTTTGGCAACTATGCTTTTCTTCTTCTATACATTGAAATTGTCTAAATATTTTTTTTAAGTATTTTCTTCTTCTTCTTCTTCGGCATATTAGAATCGCCTCAATATTTAAAGAAGTATCTTCTTCCTTCTCCATTTTAAAATTGTCCAAAAATTAAAAGAATAATTTTCTTTTTTTTTTTCTAACCATTTGGAAAATTACTGTTGCTCTCGGTCGAGAATAGATATCCATGAGACATATCTGAATCCTTTTGCTGTCCGTATTTTTGTAACACTTCTGTTACAATAATGACAAAAAAGTATTAAAAACCACAATAATAATAATAATAACGCAAAAACAAATTGCGATACAGGTTTCAAATACTTTAATTTAGAAGTATTTTTTTCCTAACACGATTTTGTAAAAATGGAAAAATGTGCAATGTTTAGAAGTTTAAAATTTTGCAGTACCGAAAATTATAAAACTGAAATTGCATTTAAAATTAAAAAGTGTTGCCATTCGCAGAAGGACGTATATGTTATGCTCAGATATGTTTATCTTTGATAATATATATAGGATAGATATTACTATATCAGAAGTTGAATGAATTAAAAAAAAAAGAAACGCCATCATTTCTTCTTATACATACTTTTTTATATAAATAAATATTTTAAGAGGAAAATTACAGTATAAATATTAATCTCTTCGAGATGTTTGAGTTTATTTGACTTTATCTCTAAAATAAACATGCGTTGTTTACAAAATGTGAGGAAGAAATGTATATTTATATATTTAATGTAGAATTTATCGAATTTTAGTCTTTAAAAAATCTTTGTCCAAATGGTTGTTGTAATTTTTTAAATCACATTTTTTATGATGATTGTATTAGTGCATAATTATATATGTTACGTACTGACGAATTTTTATTTAACTACAACAAAACAAATATTTTAAAATAAAAACCTATATATTCTAGGCACAAATATTACGTAGAAAAAGCAAATGAAGCACATTTCAATCTGTATGTATTTAAGAATTTAAATTCTACGGAAAAATCAAAGTATAAAATTTAAAAAAACTACAGCTAATTTTTATACATTACCGTTAAGGTTTATTTCCTTAGAAATCGACCGATTGCAATAAATTCCTTTATGTTATATCTCCTCTGTCTATATATTTATCTAAATACTGTCACCACTATAATGTCCAATTTCTGAAACAATTCAAATTTCATTGTGGCAGAAAATTGATACTGCTCGTGACCTCAGATATGTTTCGAAAGGCGTCAGAGCAAACAATCACCTCGTCGAGTTCACGACTAAAATTCCAGAATTAGTTAAACTCGCTTCGGGTATTACCCCTTACGGGTCTGATGTACTATTTATAGTACTTGTTTTTCCATTAAATATTATTTTGTACTAACAATTACACTGTTACTCTCTACATGTAAAAATAACCCTATATATCTAAGCCTTTGCTATTAACCCTTTTGGGACGGGATCCTTTTGCGAAATTTTTATTGTTTCTTCACCTGTTTTAAAATACAGAATTTTGTTTTTGCTTAAATCGAGAAAATGCTCCGATTCGATAAGGCAAATTTTACAGTATAATTTTACCGGTGAGAATAAAAGAGAATTCTTAACCCTTTCCGGCACGGGCAAAATCTGTACTAAAATGAGAAATTATCGACTGACACCGGAATTCACAAACGATTTTTTAAGATATTTTGAATTCCTTATTTTAAGCTTTTATTGTAAAAGCAAAATTTTACTAAAATGTTACTGGTGCCGATTGCAAGTTTAGAATTAAAATTAGGTATCCCAGAGCGATCACAGTGTGCCGGAAAGGGTTAAGCCTTTTTGCGGCACGTATACGTGTCGCTCGTCCCCAAGGGGTTATGACTTCATTTATGTTTCCACATTTAGTAATAACAATAATAATAAAAGTTAACTTAATTCTCTTTGCATCGTTAGCGATTCCTTAGTTTATACATAGGTTACTATACTTAGGTTATACTTAGTTTATGCATTCTCTTTAAAATAAAGTTTACTTTTTTGAACGAATCATGTGTGATAAAACGCAAAAAACATTAGAAAATTGTTATATCTGTTGAACACTGTTGTAATACGATATTTCCCAAACGTCTCCATAAACTCTTCCTTAGCCTATTATCATATAAATATGAATTGAACAGTAAACAAAATAGGTACATTCGTTGCATTTCAAACTACGAGATAATCTTTAAACATCAATAGGTCTATTTGGATAGCTATGATTAACATTATTACACTAATAATTATTTTGTTCTCACAATGGAAAAAACTTCGGAACCGAAAGAGCTAAAATGCAATCTGTGTTCCAAGTACAGTCGACTCTCGTTAATTCCAAATCGGATAATTCGAATCTTCGCTTAATTCGAACTAAATATGAAGTCCCGAAATTTTCAATGGCAGAATAACGTTAAAATTTTTCAATTCGAACTCATTTTCTCTCAACTTCGTTTATTTCGAACTAACGAGAATTCCGATTTCTTATTTTTCTCTTCTTTCTCACGGATTTCAGATCATTTGAATAACTTTCTTTCTTTGATTTTTGAGAAAATTGTTCCGAACAAGTATACGTATAATGCAATGCATTTGATATCCACTTTCTTAGTGCCCTGTCTGTCCATAAGTGACGCTTTAAATTTTTCTTCCATTGCGTTTAGTTTCTAATCTTTTAATTTAATTTATGTATTTATCCATTCTAATTCAATATTAAGTCATATTCTAATGATAACAGATGAAATAAATTAAAAAAACACTATAACATTAATTCATTTGTATTAGTACCATATTAAGCATGTTTTCATTTCACATTTTCCATAATTCGAACTTCGGATAATTCGAACATTTCTTGTGGTCCCGACGAGTTCAAATTAACGAGAGCCGACTGTATGTCCTTTGTGGAAAATACCTAAAAGTCCGATTTTACCGTGTGACTCAAAGCTATACCATTGTAATTTGTTTCTCCCAGTCCTCCATGTTACCATATTTTTTGGGTGCAGTAAAACACAATGATAAACCTGCCAGCCAACCGCTAAGATTTTAAATGGTTTCCACCAAGATATGACTTAGAAGATCAATTGCATTTTAATATGCGAATCAAGTTTTAATGAATTCTGGAATTTCAGCCGTGAACTTGATGAATTGGTCTGTGCTTCCATCTCCAGGTCTAGTATGTATCCTAGTAGCAAACCAATATTGATCCAACGTTGCGCCAATATTTCATTTATTGGAAATATTGCAAATAAAACGCTAATATTGCTCCAATATTGGGATGTTTACATTTTATCCTTATTTAGCCAATATTTGCTGCCAATATTATACCAATATTGGGGTTTCATTGGAAATATTGCCAATAAAACGCCAATATTGTACAAATATTGGCGTTACATTGGAAATATTTCCAATGAATTTCCAATATTTAACCAATATTGGCGTTTTATTGACAATATTTCCAATGAAACCCCAATATTGGCTGCAAATATTGGCTAAATATTTGCAAAATGTAAACACCCCAATTTAAGAGCAATTTTTTATGCCACTATTGCGCCAATGTACCAATATTGCTCCAAAATGTAGCCAATATTGTCCCAATATTGTTTGACTAATGGGGATGCTCTTAAATTTCATTTTCAGAGACACACAAAAGTAAAATATGCAAAACTTGTTACATCCTGATAATGTATGAAATTTTGAATCAAATGAATCCTGATTTGGACAATGTACTGATCCTGCTGATTCGTTAATCATTTAGCCCTTGCAGTTCCTTTACAGGAACACGACAAGCAATATATGCAAAATTAGTTATATCGATAACGTCTGGAGTACTGAATAAATTCGAAATTAATTGAAACAGTTTATTGATCTAGTAAAATTATGCTAGAAGTTTGTTGATTAATTCAGAGACACGCAAAAGTAAAATATGCAAAAGTTGTTACATCCTGATAATGTATGAAATTTTGAATCAAATGAATCCTGATTTGGACAATGTACTGATCCTGCTGATTCGTTAATCATTTAGCCCTTGCAGTTCCTTTACAGGAACACGACAAGCAATATATGCAAAATTAGTTATATCGATAACGTCTGGAGTACTGAACAAATTCGAAATTAATTGAAACAGTTTATTGATCTAGTAAAATTATGCTAGAAGTTTGTTGATTAATTCAGAGACACGCAAAAGTAAAATATGCAAAAGTTGTTACATCCTGATAATGTATGAAATTTTGAATCAAATGAATCCTGATTTGGACAATGTACTGATCCTGCTGATTCGTTAATCATTTAGCCCTTGCAGTTCCTTTACAGGAACACGACAAGCAATATATGCAAAATTAGTTATATCGATAACGTCTGGAGTACTGAATAAATTCGAAATTAATTGAAACAGTTTATTGATCTAGTAAAATTATGCTAGAAGTTTGTTGATTAATTCAGAGACACGCAAAAGTAAAATATGCAAAAGTTGTTACATCCTGATAATGTATGAAATTTTGAATCAAATGAATCCTGATTTGGACAATGTACTGATCCTGCTGATTCGTTAATCATTTAGCCCTTGCAGTTCCTTTACAGGAACACGACAAGCAATATATGCAAAATTAGTTATATCGATAACGTCTGGAGTACTGAATAAATTCGAAATTAATTGAAACAGTTTATTGATCTAGTAAAATTATGCTAGAAGTTTGTTGATTAATTCAGAGACACGCAAAAGTAAAATATGCAAAAGTTGTTACATCCTGATAATGTATGAAATTTTGAATCAAATGAATCCTGATTTGGACAATTTACTGATCCTGCTGATTCGTTAATCATTTAGCCCTTGCAGTTCCTTTACAGGAACACGACAAGCAATATATGCAAAATTAGTTATATCGATAACGTCTGGAGTACTGAATAAATTCGAAATTAATTGAAACAGTTTATTGATCTAGTAAAATTATGCTAGAAGTTTGTTGATTAATTCAGAGACACGCAAAAGTAAAATATGCAAAAGTTGTTACATCCTGATAATGTATGAAATTTTGAATCAAATGAATCCTGATTTGGACAATGTACTGATCCTGCTGATTCGTTAATCATTTAGCCCTTGCAGTTCCTTTACAGGAACACGACAAGCAATATATGCAAAATTAGTTATATCGATAACGTCTGGAGTACTGAATAAATTCGAAATTAATTGAAACAGTTTATTGATCTAGTAAAATTATGCTAGAAGTTTGTTGATTAATTCAGAGACACGCAAAAGTAAAATATGCAAAAATTGTTACATCCTGATAATGTATGAAATTTTGAATCAAATGAATCCTGATTTAGACAATGTACTGATCCTGCTGATTCGTTAATCTTAGCCCTTGCAGTTCCTTTACAGGAACACGACAAGCAATATATGCAAAATTAGTTATATCGATAACGTCTGGAGTACTGAATAAATTCGAAATTAATTGAAACAGTTTATTGATCTAGTAAAATTATGCTAGAAGTTTGTTGATTAATTCAGAGACACGCAAAAGTAAAATATGCAAAAGTTGTTACATCCTGATAATGTATGAAATTTTGAATCAAATGAATCCTGATTTGGACAATGTACTGATCCTGCTGATTCGTTAATCATTTAGCCCTTGCAGTTCCTTTACAGGAACACGACAAGCAATATATGCAAAATTAGTTATATCGATAACGTCTGGAGTACTGAACAAATTCGAAATTAATTGAAACAGTTTATTGATCTAGTAAAATTATGCTAGAAGTTTGTTGATTAATTCAGAGACACGCAAAAGTAAAATATGCAAAAGTTGTTACATCCTGATAATGTATGAAATTTTGAATCAAATGAATCCTGATTTGGACAATGTACTGATCCTGCTGATTCGTTAATCATTTAGCCCTTGCAGTTCCTTTACAGGAACACGACAAGCAATATATGCAAAATTAGTTATATCGATAACGTCTGGAGTACTGAATAAATTCGAAATTAATTGAAACAGTTTATTTATCTAGTAAAATTATGCTAGAAGTTTGTTGATTAATTCAGAGACACGCAAAAGTAAAATATGCAAAAGTTGTTACATCCTGATAATGTATGAAATTTTGAATCAAATGAATCCTGATTTGGACAATGTACTGATCCTGCTGATTCGTTAATCATTTAGCCCTTGCAGTTCCTTTACAGGAACACGACAAGCAATATATGCAAAATTAGTTATATCGATAACGTCTGGAGTACTGAATAAATTCGAAATTAATTGAAACAGTTTATTGATCTAGTAAAATTATGCTAGAAGTTTGTTGATTAATTCAGAGACACGCAAAAGTAAAATATGCAAAAGTTGTTACATCCTGATAATGTATGAAATTTTGAATCAAATGAATCCTGATTTGGACAATGTACTGATCCTGCTGATTCGTTAATCATTTAGCCCTTGCAGTTCCTTTACAGGAACACGACAAGCAATATATGCAAAATTAGTTATATCGATAACGTCTGGAGTACTGAATAAATTCGAAATTAATTGAAACAGTTTATTGATCTAGTAAAATTATGCTAGAAGTTTGTTGATTAATTCAGAGACACGCAAAAGTAAAATATGCAAAAGTTGTTACATCCTGATAATGTATGAAATTTTGAATCAAATGAATCCTGATTTGGACAATGTACTGATCCTGCTGATTCGTTAATCATTTAGCCCTTGCAGTTCCTTTACAGGAACACGACAAGCAATATATGCAAAATTAGTTATATCGATAACGTCTGGAGTACTGAATAAATTCGAAATTAATTGAAACAGTTTATTGATCTAGTAAAATTATGCTAGAAGTTTGTTGATTAATTCAGAGACACGCAAAAGTAAAATATGCAAAAGTTGTTACATCCTGATAATGTATGAAATTTTGAATCAAATGAATCCTGATTTGGACAATGTACTGATCCTGCTGATTCGTTAATCATTTAGCCCTTGCAGTTCCTTTACAGGAACACGACAAGCAATATATGCAAAATTAGTTATATCGATAACGTCTGGAGTACTGAATAAATTCGAAATTAATTGAAACAGTTTATTGATCTAGTAAAATTATGCTAGAAGTTTGTTGATTAATTCAGAGACACGCAAAAGTAAAATATGCAAAAGTTGTTACATCCTGATAATGTATGAAATTTTGAATCAAATGAATCCTGATTTGGACAATGTACTGATCCTGCTGATTCGTTAATCATTTAGCCCTTGCAGTTCCTTTACAGGAACACGACAAGCAATATATGCAAAATTAGTTATATCGATAACGTCTGGAGTACTGAACAAATTCGAAATTAATTGAAACAGTTTATTGATCTAGTAAAATTATGTTAGAAGTTTGTTGATTAATTATGTTGCTCGCATAGGTTGTTTACAAGAAATCACTAAAGCAAGACATTAAAAAGTAATTAAAATACTAAGCCGATTCGAACCTAATTTTACACTTTCTGCAAGTAGTTGTAAATATATTGGATAAATATTAGACTGCGAAGCCGCAGCACAAACAATCAACTTACCGAGTTCACGGATCAAAATCTAGGATTAGTTGAATCTCGATTCATATTTTAACTGGTTCAATGTTTTGCCCTAAGCTGTACGCATTTTTGCCGATCTCACCGAAGCTAGGATAGGGGAGAAAAATACGGGCTTCTGATTGGTCGAACAATTTTGCTTTCCTTCATTTTTGAGTTTACGTTTATTTAATCACCAATTTCTGTTTAAAAAGCTTTTGAAAGCTGGATATCCATTCTGTTTTTACATATTTATTAATACATAAAGAAGTAGATAATTCGGAATTTATAGTTAAAGAAGTTAATCAAGATATTAAATAATTGTTCTGTATTACTTTTAGAAAATAATAAAAATAGAATTGTCATTTTTTTTAACATGATCTGCACATATACACGCAATCAGAACAATTTATTTAGAAACAACAGCATTTTCATTTTACGGCGTCAAACTCAATTTTTCTGTATTAATTATTAAAAAATTGCAATTTCTTCTTATTATTATTTTAATGATATACCCATATACGCTCCTAATACATACATTAGTATTCAAGATGATCTATTTGCAAACAATTTTTCGACCAATCAGAAGCCCGTATTTTTCGCCCCCCCCCCCCCCTATGCTCTAGCTTCGGTGGGATCGGCAAAAATGCACGTTGTACGGGCAACGTATTTTTGTTAGTCATGATTTGCCGTACCACGTACGGGCAAGTTAAATTGTGAAATTCCAATCACAATTTATTATTTTCACTAGTAAAATTTTATTGCAAATTTTATATTATTTAATTCCAGCAATTCTTTTTTAAAATTCAGTTAGATAAAAAATTCTATTTTGAAAATTTGGTCATAAAAGATTAAAAATTATGTAAAAGATATGAAAAAAAAAATAGACATTATTTGAAAGTTTTTTCAAAAATATTGATCAGTTAAGCGGTTAAAACGTATGTCTATAACTCTATCTTAGTGGAAAGCTCGATTTTAGCAGTTAACAAAGCAGGCAAAGTTAGCAGGTTTACAATTACGTTTTCAAGATCCCAATCCTTCACGTTTTCATACTTTTGGGTTCAAGAAAGCACAATGGTACACCTAAGAATGAATCGCTAAAATTGGGTTTTTAGGGTTTCTCCCAAGATAGGTCTAGGCAGATCGAATGCGTCTTTTTCCATCTTTGTGTTTATTTGTATTTTGTTTTTCTGATGATGATTGAGTAAATTCAATCGAAACATGTAAAAATTATTAAGATCTTTTAATGTTTTTATTAGTATTTGACGTCCTTTATAGCAATTAAATATTTTAATGCATATTTTTGAAAAGATCGAACGCGTTTTAATATGCCATAGGTGCCAACCTGACATAGATTATCCGTAATACGTGCGTTAATTTGACCCTGGTTTAATGAGTTTCGAACCAGAAATTTTTCAAAGAAATGAAATTAAGTTCCTCTAACAATCTTGAAATTAAATAAATAAACATTCATGAAATATATTTTCTGGTTTGAAATGACGTTAACGGGGCTCAGGGGTTGAAAACTTTTCAAAAAATCGATTTTTTTAATGATCTAATTCGATTATTCATTTAATTCTTAACTCAATGCAAAAAACCGCATAAAAATATTTGCATTTTTAACGGAGTTAGAAGCATTTATGTATCAACACTTTCATAGCCGTATCGATATAATTTCAGTTTTAAGTCGCGTTTTCTCAAAACTTGATTTTTGATGACTAACACCAAAATAAAAAAAAATAAAAAACTATTTGATGAAATTGCTTTTTTTTTTTTTTTTTTTTTTTTTTTTTTTTTTTTTTTTGCATATAACATCATTATCTAGATTATGAATTACTATATTTTGGATAGTTTAATATTTTGAGTATTTTTAATGGAAAAAAAAGTTGTATTTTTTAGGGTTTTTTTTAAATTTTCAACTTTGAGAGATTTTTTAATACTGTTTTTATTAAGTGATACTTATATCCTTAATTCATAATCTAGATTATGATGTTATATGCATGCAAAAAAAATAAGCCATTCCATCAAATATTTTTCTTTAAATCTTGGTGTTAGTCGTCAAAAATCAAGTTTTGAGAAAACACGACTTCAAGTTGAAATTATATGGATGCGGCTATGTAAGTATCGATACATAAATGCTTATAACTCCGTTAAAAATGCAAATATTTTTATGCGGTTTTTTGCATTGATTTAAGAATTAATTGAGTAATCAAACTAGATCATAAAAAAATCGATTTTTTGAAAAGTTTTCAACCCCTGAGCCCCCTTAACCTGGATCAAACTAATCTAGGTATTACGGATGATTAGTTGAAAGTTGATAGCTATGATATGCTAATCGAGATTTAACAAATCCTAGATTTTCATCCGTGTACTCGATGAGATTATCGTCTCCCGGTCTATATGTTAATCAAGTAAGTACCATTCATTTCGTTTACAGGGTCACACAGAAGTTGTCGATGACATTCGACATTCTAGCATTGGACATTCGAATGATTTGTAGTTGAATCTCATTGAGCGTCAGAAGTATAATGTGTGCGATTTTTAAACAATGATGTCAACAAATTTATAACACACTTTATATAATAATTCTCTCATATCCATTAAATAACATTAAATTTAAATTTCTCTGTAAATTGCCTTTGTGGCCAAAACAGCGAAATTATAGGAAGTGAGATCAATTATTTTAATTTGTCAAATTAAATCTGATGTATGTGCATTAGAATAAAATGAAAGAAATAAAAAAATGAAATTAATATATTCTTCGACTTAACTGGAAGGTTTTTGTTGCATATTCTGATTCAGGTAGCTATAGAATGAATTACATAAATCGATGAAGATTACGCACTTTAAAACAAAAGAACGATTGGGCAATCGTAGATTAATTAACTCACTTTTCCAAGAACAAAGGATTTTGACAGATGAAACTTTTTCATTGTTAATCAAGCATTAAACCAATTTCATCCTTAATGGATTCTTTAATAATTTTATTTCACTGAATGTCGCAGTTTTAAAAAGAAATACTTGACTAAGTATATCTTGCAACTTATTTAATTAATAATTAATTTCAGTTACATTTGAGAAAATAAACCAAATTTATAGTTGCATATGCCACACTGTTATCGGTGGCGAGCAATCAAAGAAAAACATTTTCAAAAAAAAAAAAAAAAAAGAGAGAGAGAGAGAGAGAGAGAGAGAAAACTCCCAGTATTTTCTTATAGAAAATAGTTCCAACAATATAAATGGATTAAAGAAAGTTAATTTCACTTTAACAAAATGCTGGTATTTAATTCCTTTTCTGTCAGTGTTTTTTTTCTGACCACTAGCCACTCTGAATAATAATTAATTTATACAGTGCTCAGCAAACGTTTAGACAATGATCCATTACGCTTCTAAATTTAGAAGTATGTACCGATTTTTTGTAATTTATCTGTCATACATTACTTGTGACTTATCCTTTATTCACAAACAATAAATTTTGAATTTTACCTTTTACCTTTTACATAAAACATAACGACAAAAAAATGAAATTAACATTGTGGCAAAAGTATAGACAATTTGTATATTTACAGAAAAATAACTACAAATTAAAATCGAGTTGCACCTACATTGTTTTCAGTTAGTGCAAGAATGTGACTTTTCATCGAAAAAACTAAATGCTGCGTTTTGGGGGGTATCTGTTTTGTACCAAACATGTTCAACAGCAGCTCGAAGCTCATTAAAAGAAAAGTATAGCAAAAACTTGCATAAACATTATGACATATGATGTTACAAAGGTTTTCGATTGGCTCCAGATCAGAATTACACTCCGGCCAGTTGAGATCAGTAATATTTTCAGAGTTAAACGAATTTCTTGTTTTGTATGCAACATGAATAGATGCATTATCTTGCTAAAATCCATTCTTTGGATCAGCTAAATTTCCTCAAATGACTAAAAATTAATCTCCAACGTATATACGTAGTCTTGTGTTGCTTTGCAACCAATGAATAACTCCACAAATACTCGAGCATCAAAGCAAAGTGAGGACCAAATCATTAAAAAGTCACCTCCTTGTTGTCGACTTAAGAAAGTCCCAGATTCTTTACGCAAGTCGTGCAATAGTATGCCCACCCGTTTGGGCCATTCAAATTCCACTTTTTTTCGTTACTGGATATCACAGCGTACCACTTGGGTCATTATGACGTATGTTTGCAAGTTCATTGCATTCTCGTCAATTTGTAGAGAGATTTTAAAGCTGATTCTTTTACCATTTTCATGTAAAATTAATTTACCTGTTTCTGTAATTCATCTACGAATCATGTTCGTCGACGCTTAAAGTCCTGAATTACTTTTAATGTGATTAGCAATTATTTTTTGTGTAAATGTCAGTTTCTGGATCCTTTTGTCATCTCATTTTCTCGTCACACAAGGTCTTCCAGATTTATATTTTGTTTTGAAGGAAGTCATCCTTAGACTGTACTTCCTAGAGAGACCACTTTGGACGATTCATTTCTGCTGAAATTTCAGCAGCATTCTTCCCTTTCCATTTCAGCTTTCAATTACTTGATCTAACTGAATAATTTTAGCTGGTGGCATCTTCAATAACTGATGCTATATCAAGGTATAATTAAATACTTCAGACATGTGACATCATAACTTGGAAATTTGCATTTTTCCATGAACAGTTGGCAAAAAAATCAAAAAAGTGTCTAAACTTTTGCAATATTCAAATTTTACTTTTTTCAGTTAAATATTATCTTATATTATAACCATTATTTTAATCCTATATTGTTTAAATATATTTAAAAATAAGTATAGCCATTTGTAAAACTCACGTGTTCGTATTTTTTATTTAAAGATTAAAAAACACCAGTCTAAACTTTTGCTGAGCACTGTAATTGTAATGATACATAACTCATTTTGAGAGGAAGGTAACTATGCTATGTTATTTTTAAGAGAAAAAAGAAAATTCTTTAATATTAGAACGCAAGTTTTATAAAATATATTTAAAACCAGAAGAATAATTGGAAATAATTTAGTTTATTTAATTTAGCAAATTTTACAGCAACTGATATATAACTTATTTCTTAAAAAATTATCTATTTCGAATTGAAAATTAGTCCAGAGATCGGTGCCGAATTACCACCTTCCCAGCATTCTATTGTTAAAAAATTGAAAAAAAAAAAAAATCCCATATGCCTTTCTAGAAAATCACCGATTGTGCATTATAAAGTAAGATTTTAAAAAAAATGGGGAGCGAAATAACAAAAAAATAAACGATTGTCTTTATTTGACATTACAATTATAGATTAATTAGGTTCTCTGACAACAGATTATTCTAAAAATGAAAACTCGTGAAATGTTTTTTGGAGAGTAAAACGATTTCATTAACAATAAGCCTTCCCTTTAACGTTTTCTTTGTATTTTTTTTACCGAATATCGCAATTTAAAAAAAAAAATAAGGCTATGCATAATTTTCAGTTCTTTCTAATTGTTAATTGTAGCTGAGTTCCAGAAATATTTTAAATGAATTATTTAAAATGCATCACAAGCTAGTAATTTAAAGAAAAGACGATTTTTTTGTTTCGTTCTTAAAGATTCACATTAGTGTTTCTTAAGTGTTTACATTGCTAATCGAAGACAAAGTGATTTCGTTAACAATAGGGAATCACTTTGATGTGTTATTTATTCTTTTATTGATTATTATCAGTTAAAAAAGCTTTGTATGTTTTACCCCTTATTTGAGCCAATTAATTAAAATCAATTTAAGTCTCAGAACTAGTTTAACCCTTTCCGGCACGGGCAAAATCTGTACTAAAATGAGAACTTATCGACTGCCACCGGAATTCACAAAAGAATTTTTTAAATATCTATATTCACAAACTAATTTTTTAGATATTTTGAATTCCTTAATTTAAGCTTTCATTATGAAAGCAAAATTTTACTAAAATATTGCTGGTGCCGTTTGAAAGTTTGGAATTAAAATTAGGTATCCCAGACTGGGCACAGTGTGCCGGAAAGGGTTAAATTAATCGTTGGTAATGATAATGAATTAACAGATATATAATTTTAAGGTGATATAAATAAAATGATAAAATGCTAAAATCCTACCTCATCACTTTCCATTAGCCTCTACTGAATACAGGTAAATATTAAGAAATCTTAATTATTGCTGATTTATAAATATTTAGATATAGTTAACTGATCAATATTTTTAAAAAAGAACTCTCAAATAATATACATTTTCCATGCCTTTAACAGAATTTTTTATCTTTTATCGCTGGTTTTTCAAAACAGAAATTTTTGCATAATTGAATCAGAAAAGTACTCGGATCAAATAATGCAAAATTTACAATAAAATTTTATTGATGATAATAGTTAATTATGATTGGAGTATGGATGCCCGTACGTGGTACGGACAAAACAGAGAAGCAGTAAAGCAATGGGCATTATGTTAAAATTTATTTCCGCATATTTACCAATTACATCAGATATTATCGTAAGTTCAAAATGGGGGAGTTTCCTACGTCCAACTACTAAAAAATTCAAAATTCTTTTTCAAAATATAGTATATAAACATACTCGGTACCAGTCATTAGATTCAAAATGGATAAGAAAAAAAAAACGAAGTTTTTTATCTTTAAAAATTTTTTAATACCTGTATTAACAACTTTATATAATATATATTTGAATACTGAGACTCTCTGGAATAAATTTTTGTGGACAAATTTATATGCTTTTAACTTGAACTTCGAACTATCATTATCATCATTTTTTAAAAGACTCGATGCAATATATTTAATTTTTTTAAAATGAATTGTGAATTGGATTTATTGTATGTAATAAATTGTGCAGAATACTATATTAATAACTGATATAACATAAATAAACCTGTTGAAATATACATAGAGTATTATATGTTTATATACTATTTTTTGAAAAAGAATTTTGAATTTTTTAGTAGTTGGACGTAGGAAACTCCCCCATTTTGAATTTACGATAATACCTGATGAAATTGGTAACTATGCGGATAAAAAGTTGTTAATACAGGTATTAAAAATTTTTTAAAGATAAAAACTTTTTTTTTCTTATCCATTTTAAAGTTAAATTTATGTTAAACTTTTATTTTGGCCCATTTAGAGAGAATTACATTTATAATTTTTCTGGTTAAAAATCTGTTTATCTTTTGTTTGAAAATTGAAAATTGGGAAGAAATTTTCAGTTAGGATATACATCTATGCTGGTATTTGTATTGTAATAAGCTGAATTAATAGTTTTTATCCATAAATCGAAGATATCCATCCGAAAACATAGAAAATTTGCATTAAAACAAACTCTTAATAAAGAAAGGCAAAAATTGTCATACCTCTACTTAATATCTTACACTAATGCAAATGCCCGGAAGGTAAGTAAAAGCTGTGTTTTTCATTTAACATTTGAAAAAAAAAAGATAAAATAATTGACAGTATTGAAGCATTTAGATGAGCAAAGTTCGGCTAGTTTATGTTCTAATAAACAAACTATCACCATTAATATTTCTGGGTAAACCAGTCTTTTTGACTAGTATATCGTAATAAAATTAAGATTTTTTAATAAAAAAAAATGTTTAACAAATATGCAATAAAACTGCGTAGTTAAAAAAATGCTCTGTACAATCTTTACATCACATTTCAACAAAAACGAATTTACGGAAGAACCCCTCCGAAAAAGACAGTTTATTAAACTAAAAGAAGGCATTGTTAAAATATTCTTCACACCTATTAGTGTTTTTCTTCTGTGTACCCTTGGCTGACTACAGGCTGGCATCACATGAGTAAGCAGTCGTAAAACAGGTTCAGCTGACATCTAGTTCCACGGTTTATTTTTTTTCAATAAATGACTTACAAAAAAAAAAAAAAAAAAAAAAAAAAGACTCGGTACATGATACAGTTGTTTGCAACTCGATTTCTGAAAATATTTTTTAATTGCGCAAATCATTGAAATTTTGTTAGTTTTGAATATTTTATAGAAAATTATGCTGAACAGAAGAGATCTCCTGGAAAAGATTTGTATTTAGGCAGATAAGTTTTCTCATACACATCTTGAAATTAATTAACGTGGCTCCATCTTATTGGACATTGATAAGCTTGCTCCGGAATTTTATTATACAGATTTAAGAAAATAATTTCAATTTTTAACAAATTTAAGTGCAAAGTGATAAAAATACTACTGAGACTTTTGAAGGAACTTTTTAACACTAGAACGCCGGGAAAGTTTACGCAACTTTTATAAAATACATTTAAAACCAGAAAAAATATTTGAAATTATTTAGTTTATTTGTTAAGCTCATTTCATTGCAACTGATATATAACTTGTTTCTTGCAGATTTTTCTGGTACGAATCGACCATCAGTTTAGTGATCGGTGTCGATTTGACACCTTTCCGGCGTTCTAGTGTTAAATACACGCGACGGCCAAAATGTTAAACTGAACATCTACGTCCTCTATGTGACGAATATTGCTACACTTGAAAAATTTATTAATTCCGTCAATTTCTACTAATGTTTCTTATTCAGTAGAACACCCTTTTCCAAATTTTACGTAACTCTTTGGAGGCTAAATCATTGTAACTATTCTCAATGAGTTCGCTAAAAAAAAGTAGTACTGGTGCATTTTACAATATAGATCAATAGTTTTGTTTTTAAAACTTGCTTTGTCAAAAATATAATGAAAGACAAAATTAGATGTGATTTACCCCCACACATATGCTACCGTTACAAAAAATAGGCATGTTTGCTTATGCGTTAAATTTGACGACATTGGTCCACTAAGGGTTAAAATAAAAGCATTGTAGCTTATAGTCTAAAACGGTAACTCCCGATGGATTCACAAATGGCTTTCTGAATAAAAAATATAGCAGATTTGACTGCTATGGAGTGTAGGGATTTCATGCATTTCGTCTTATCTAATCACGTAAAATAAGTCAATATCCCCAAGATCACTTTGCCACTTAGAGATTGACTAAAGTGCCGACCACTTCTCACGTAATTAAATGAAATGTTTAAGATTATTTTATTTTTTCCACTTTGCTAACAATTAAATGGAACAAAATGCCAGCGTGGGATAGAAAATAACACAAAGAAGCATAGAAAATGCCTTATAAAAATGTTTATTATCTTTTAGTTAGTTATGATAAAAAGAGAGTAAACATTGTAGCATTATATTTAAGAAAAAAGATGAAAGTTTCTTTTAACAATGTTCGTTGAGACATCGTATAAGATATTTGACAAAAAATTTTTTGCACATTGTAATGTGCTTTAGCGTTTTAGCATATTATGCATAAATAATGCATTCAAAATAATGCAAAAAAATTCAAAATATTCTCAAAAGGTTCTCTAAACGAATTAGTATTGGCACATTTTACAATATATACCATTAGATTTTTTTAAATTTATTTAGCAAAAATATAATGAAAGACAAAAGTTGGTGAGATTTATTTCCGCGGGTGTGTTAACGTTACAAAAATAGGCGTATGTACTTACGTGTTAAATGTGACGTCATTGGTGCGCTAAAGATTAAAATAAATGTATTGTTGCTAATAACCTAAAACATCAACCCCCAACGAATTCACAAATGCGTTTCTGAATTAAAAAAAAATATACCAGATTTGACTACACTGCAGAGAAACTTAGGGATTTAATGCATTTCGTCTAATCCAATCACATGAAATTAAGTCAATTTCCCCAAGATCACTTTGCGACTTAGAGATTGACTAAAGTGCCGACCACTTCTCACAAAATTAAATGAAGCGTTTAAGGTTATTTTATTTTTCCCTACTCTTCTAACAATTAAATGAAACGAAATGTCAGCGTGAGCTAGAAAACAACCCAAAGAAGGATAGAAAATGCCTTATAAAAATCTTTATTATCTTTTAGTTAGTTGCAATAAAATGAAAGTGCACATTGTGGCATTGCTTTCAAGAAAAATGATGAAAGTTTCTTTTAACCTTCCTATCCTGTTCAAATTTTACTCAATCTTGATAAAAAAAAAAAACATTTCACACCAGAATTGGAATTTAAAACACTTTTATATATTTATTTGACTTATTTCTGCTAATCCATTTAACTTTCTCTATGAAAAATGTTTTGTTTGAATCGTATAAAATAAATTATAGTTATGGGTCGATTAGACCCATTCAGGGTAGGAAGGTTAACAAAGCTCGTTGAGGCATCGTGTGAGATATTTGACAAAACTTTTTTGTACATTGTAATGTGCTTTGACGTTTTAGCATGTTATATATAAATAATGTAATCAAAATATTATCAAAAGGTTCTCTAAAACTAAGTAGTATTGGCATATTTTACAATATATATCACTAAATATTTGTAAAAATTTATTTAGCAAAAATATAATGGGAGACAAAAGTAGGTGAGATTTATTCCACGCGTGTGTTCACATTACAAAAATAAATGCATGTGTTAAATGTGACGTCTTTGGTCCGTCAAGGATTAAAATAAATACATTGTAACTTATAATCTAAAACATTAACCCCCAATGAATTCACAAATGCCTTTCTGAATGAAAAATATAGCAGATTTGACTACACTGCAGAGGAACATAGGGATTTAATGCATTTCGTCTAATCTAATCGCGTGAAATAAAGTCAATTTTGCCAAGATCACTTTGCGACTTAGAGATTGGCTAAAGTGCCGATCACTTCTCGCGTAATAAAATGAAGTGTTTAAGGTTATTCTTTTTTTTCCACTCTTATAACAATTAAATGAAACAAAATGTCAGCGTTGGCTAGAAAATAACCCAAAAAAAGGATATAAAATGCCTTATAAAAATGTTTATTATCTTTTAGTTAGTTGCAGTAAAATGAAAGTGCACATTGTGGCATTGCTTTAAAGAAAAATGAAAGTTTCTTTTAACAACGTTCGTTGAGACATGGTATGAGGTATTTGTCAAAACTTTTTTCTAAGTTGTGAAGTGTCGTGGCCTTTCAGCATATTATGTATAAATATTGCAATTAATTCTTCAGTTCTTAAAAATTATGAATGGGAATAATTTTATTTACTCAAAATACTTTTGAGGGGCAAAGTACTTCTATTCATAAAATGCTGAACTAATTGAATGACACCAGAATATAAAAAAAAAAGTATGTGTGGCACTCGGGGACTGCCGCGGTAAAGCTATTGCATAGCATTTTTTATCAACTTATGCAAAAATACCGCGTCAATGTCTGCTGAAGTCTATCGAAGGATAACGTGCCGAAATCTGCCAAACTGAAACGTCGTTAGCCGGAGTGTTAGGATTTTTTCTCATTACGGAATTCCTAGATTCGGTCGCCGCGCTCAAAGCCCGCGATAAAAGCTGTGCAATAGCTTAATAAATTACCAAACAAAATTTGGTCGCGCTACGAAAATTAGATCGTGAGTTACAAGCATTTTAAATTTTTCGACCCTCACCGTGGGGAGTCTAATGTCCCCAAAAATTAACACTGCCTCAAAATAAATTACCAAACAAAATTTGGCCGCACTACGAAAATTAGATCGCGAGTTATAAGCATTTTAAATTTTTCGACCCTCACCGTATGGGGTCTCCTGTCACCAAAAATTAACACTGTCTCATAAAAAATACCAAACAAAATTTGGCCGCGCTACGAAAGTTAGATCGCGAGTTATAAGCATTTTAAGTTATTCTACCCTCACCGAGGGGGGTCTCCTGTCACCAAAAATTAACACTGTCTCACAAAAAATTACCAAACAAAATTTGGCTGCGCTACGAAAATTAGATCGCGAGTTATAAGCATTTTAAATTTTTCGACCATCACCGTGGGGGGGTCTCCTGTCACCTAAAATTAACAGTCTCATATTAAATTACCAAACAAAATTTGGCCGCGCTACGAAAATTAGATCGTGAGTAATAAGCATTTTTAATTTTTCGACCCTCACCGTGGGGTGTCTTCTGTCACCAAAAATTAACAATGCCTCATAATAATTTACCAAACAAAATTTGGCCGCGCTACGAAAATTAGATCGCGAGTTATAAGCATTTTAAATTTTTCGACCCTCACCGTGGGGGGTCTAATGTCCCCAAAAATTGACACTGCCTCATAATAAATTACCAAACAAAATTCTGCCGCACTACGAAAATTAGATAGCGAGTTATAAGCATTTTAAATTTTTCGATCCTCACTGTGGGGGGTCTAATGTCCCCAAAAATTAACACTGCCTCATAAGAAATTACCAAACAAAATTTGGGCGCGCTACGAAAATTAGATCGCGAGTTATAAGCATTTTAAATTTTTCGACCCTCACCATGGGGGGTCTCCTGTCACCAAAAATTAACAATCTCATATTAAATTACCAAACAAAATTTGGCCGCGCTACGAAAATTAGATCGTGAGTTATAAGCATTTTAAATTTTTCGACCCTCACCGGGGGGGGGGGGCTAATGTCCCCCAAAGATAACACTGTCTCATTATAAATTACCAAACAAAATTTGGCCGCGCTATGAAAATTAGATAGCGAGTTATAAGCATTTAAAATTTTTCGACCCTCACCGTGGGGGGGTCTCCTGTCACCAAAAATTAACACTGCCTCATAATAAATTACCAAACAAAATTTGGCCGCGCTACGAAAATTAGATAGCGAGTTATAAGCATTTTAAATTTTTCGACCCTCACCGTGGGAGGTCTCCTGTCACCAAAAATTAACACTGTCTGATAATAAATTACCAAACAAAATTTGGCCGCGCTACGAAATTTAGATCGTGAGTTATAAGCATTTTAAATTTTTCAACCCTCATCGTGGGGGGGGGGGGGTCTAATGTCCCCAAAAATTAACACTGCCTCATAATAAATTACCAAACAATATTTTGCCAAGCTACCAAAATTAGATCGCGAGTTAGAATCACTTTTTATTTTTCGACCCTCACCATGGGGTGTCTTCTGTCACCAACAATTAACAATGTCTCATAATAAATTACCAAGCAATTCTTGGCCTAGCTACGAAAATTAGATCTCGAGTTATGAGCATTTTAAATTTTTCAATCCTCACCGTGTGGGGTCTCCTGTCACCAAAAATTAACACTGTCTCATAATAAATTACCAAACAAAATTTGGTCGCGCTACGAAAATTAGATCGCGAGTTATAAGCATTTTAAATTTTTCGACCCTCACCTTGGGGTGTCTCCTGTCACCAGAAATTAACAATGTCTCATAATAAATTACCAAACAAAGTTTGGCCGCGCTACGAAAGTTAGATCGCGAGTTATAAGCATTTTAAATTTTTCGACCCTCACGGAGGGGGGTCTGCTGTCACCAAAATAAATAAGACCACCAAAATAAACACTGTCTCATAATAAATTACCAAACAAAATTTGGCCGCGCTATGAAAATTATATCATAAGAAACATAAGTTTGAGACTTGATATCCTAATATCTGAAAAATACCGCGTCAATGTCTGCCGAAGTCTACCGAAGGATACCGTCCCGAAGTTTTCCGAAAGGAAACGACGTTAGCCGAGTGTTAGGTTTTTTCGTTACCGAAGTGTTAGGATTTTTCGCGTTACGGAATTTTTGGATTCGGTCACCGCGCTCAAAGCCCGCGATAAAAGCTATGCAATAGCTTAAAAATTATTTCAAAAGTAAAAAAAACGATTTTCGTTACGTACTTCAGAAAATTAAAATTTTCTTTTAAAAATTCTTGTGTCAATGTGACATTTCCCAATTCAAATTAAATGGGAATTAATTTTATACCACCGCCCTTCAAAAGGTTAACCCCTTCGGGATGAGCATCTTTTACGGATATTTTAATATTTTTTCAATGATTTTTCAAAAGAAAAATTTTTACAGATGTAAATTTTCCAAGCAAGTCCGGCCCAGGTTTCGAACTAGGGATTTATTGGCTGAAGTCGAGAATGTTCTTCCAACTGAGTCATTACTGGAGAAAAAATCCTCCAACCAACTTGACGATCACACAATCTAGTCTGATACTTTGGACCAGCTCAACAGAATAAATCGAAGGATAATATATGGAACTGCAGAAAACACTGTATACGAAATTATATTAGCTTAATTTATCCAAATAATTAATTAGTCCAAAATATCAGACCACATTGTGTGATCGTTAACCCCTAAATGCATATTGTATCATTTTCGATACCATGAGTGTTCCCGATTTATTGGATGTTTTATTCACCATTGGTATTCTCACCAGAAATTTAAAAGAGCAATTTTCACTTTACTTAATAGCAGACCATTCGTAATTAAATAAAGAAAAATTTACTATTTAGATTTTTCTGGTATGAATTCTGATTCTTTGAATTGCGTATTTTTTGGAACGCGTTCTATCTTCTATCCTATGCATTTAAGGGTTAAGGCTGGTTGAATGAATTATTCCTCCAGTATTCGTCCGGGATGGCTCAGTTTGAAGAGCGTTGGCGGCTTCAGCTATTACATCACTTCAAATCTTCGCTCGGACATTTTTCTGCCACTTGGAAAATTTACATCTGTAACAATTCAATTATCGAATAAATAATCGTGTAATAAAATAATCTAACAGAAATTTTTGCCTAATTAATTCGAAACAAGTTTGATATTGCACGTGAAGCGTAGCAAATGAGGCGCGTTCGTACGATAACAAAGTTTTAAGAAGTATTCAGATCTTGCTGTTATAATAGATAGTATATCGATACAGTACAATGGTCGAAATTTTTTTGTGTTCCTGTAAATATACAGGAAGTAACTTTTATTACACCTTAGCAACGTATGTCATACGCTATACTATATGCTTTTTTTATACAGGAAATAACTTGTAGTGTTCCGCAGCAACGTATATCAATCTAATAAAACGTAAAATTGTCAATTACAATTAAAACGCGCAATAAAAAATGTTCTCCATATACCATTATATAATGGAATACTTTTGTGTGTCCTTGTAAATCAATAACAAATGTTTTTTGCACCACAGATTGTGCAAAATGTATATTATAATATGTACTTCATAGATGCATAAAAACATTATTGTGTTCCAATGACTGTAACATCATTAAAATGCATTTGAATGTTTTTCCCCATTGATAGTAATGTCACGGAATTCTTTTGATTGTCCCTGTAATTGATCTATGCATCCGATTTTCATAAAATTTGAAATGACTCGACAAAATTATGTAATAATTATATATTTTAAATTTCAAACGATTAAAATGCATTTGAAAGTTTTTCCCCCATTGATAGTAATGTAACGGAATTCTTTTGATTGTCCCTGTAATTGATCTATGCATCCGATTTTCATAAAATTTGAAATGACCCTACAAAATTATGTAACAACTATATATTTTAAATTTCAAACGATTCGGTTGGGTAGTTTTTGCGTTGTTATATGCGGACGGGCAGACAGACAGACGGACGGACTGAACGACAACTATAGGTACTACGTATTTACATAATTACGAAAGCACCTAAAAAGGCTCGGATTAAAAAAAAAAGAATTAAATTGAAATAAAAATTTACTGGTGAGACTAATGAAGGATTCTGAGCGCCTTATGCCCACTCGTCCACAAGGAGTTAACCCATTCTGCCCACCACCTTTTGCGCAAATTTTATTCGGTTGGCACCACTATTTTTAACAGAATTAAGTTTAGTTCATTAATTACGAAAATGTTTCAATTAAATAAATAAAACATCGACCCAGGATAATTTTTCCTAGTTTTTATCTCATTGATAGGGTTTTCCTTCCTGAACGTTCACCATCTCCTAGTCTTTATTTTGTAAATACTTTTGTAAATATTTGTAAATATTTTTATTTCTCTTATACTCTTATCTATTTTATTTTATTTATTTATTTATTTTTTGTATGGTGCCCTTAATGTGCCTTTGTTTTTTGGGACCCGGCTTCCCCCCCCCCCTTGTTTCTGACGTTATGTTTGTCAGACTTTGGCTATGACTTGAATTGTTCCATGCATCATTTCTCTACTAGAGGTAAGGAGTTGATCTCTCCAGGCACTCTGACAATTATCTCGTCCAAGTCCAAGTCAATTAAATAAAATTAAGATTGCTGTTCTTTTTTACCGGTGTCAAAAACAGTGCTAAATGCACCTTTTGAAGCGTCCCTAAAAAGGGACGCAAGGCACTAATGGGTTAAGAACAAAAAGTCTGGCCCTCATTATAATAATTCGTTACATATTAACCAATTCTATAATAATGTTACTTAATAGGTCAGTTTTAGTAATGTTTAGACCATACTGGGGTTTTAGTGCGTGATTTCATAAACGAAAATTTCCGGATTGGTGGATTGAAAAGGATGGACCAAAACCTCGGTCTCCACGATCTTCAGACATTAATTCTCTGGATTTTTTTCTTTTGGGGCTATATTAACCCTCATAGCATGCATGGTCACATAACATCTGTGACCAAAATGCCACCACTCAGTGACGTCCCATTTGTGACTAAGATGTGACTTTATTAAAAAATTTTAGAAAATTATAAATATTCTTCAAAACATGTTATTTACCTTAAAAAAACATGTTTCTGGCAATTTAAATATCGTTGCTTTTGTCACAGTTTCGTCACAATGTTAATGTCAAATTAGTCACAAATGACACATTTTTCATAAATTTGTCACATTGTGACCACTTTGTGAAACGTCACAAACGAGCTCTAAAACGGCCATAACGACTTCGCATTTTAGTCACTGTGACTTCTGTGACCAAAATGCCACCACTCAGTGACGTCCCATTTGTGACTGAGATGTGACTTTATTAAAGAATTTTAGAAAATTATAAATATTCTTCAAAACATGTTATTTACCTTAAAAAACATGTTTCTGGCAATTTAAATATCTTTGCTTTTGTCACAGTTTCGTCACAATGTTAATGTCAAATTAGTCACAAATGACACATTTTTTACAAATTTGTCTGATTGTGACCACTTTGTGAAACGTCACAAACGAGCTCTAAAACGGCCATAACGACTTCACATTTTAGTCACTGTGACTTCACATCGACAATTGATGGTCACAAAGTCACAATGTGACTTCACAACGACGTCGCAGTGACGTCACCATGCCTTACGGGAAGAACAGTCTTTGCCACACCTCTTGCGAATGTCCAAAAACTGAGAACTAGAATGCAAGCTGTTGTGTATACTACAATAGAAGACCTATTAAAGAACACTTGGCGAGGACTAGAATACTCCGAATCTCTTAGACATCCTCCTTTTTACCAAGGCGGCACACGTGGAAATTAATCGAAACACATGGTCGTATAAAAATATGTATATCAGTTCTCACAATGTATGCAAACATGCATGTAGCAACTATAATAGTTAGAGCATAATAAATATTTATAATCACCATTGCCTCTGAAGGGGTTAAACTATGCATCGTATTTTCATAAAATTTGAAATGACTCGACAAAACTATACAACAATTATATATTTTAAACTTCAAACGATTCGGATGGATAATTTTTGCTCTCTTATATGCAGACATACGGACAGTTGGACGGAAGGACTGAAAGACAACAATTGGTTTTACGTGTTTACATAATTACGAACGCACGTAAAAATTATCAGTAACTGCTTAACTTGAGTTTGATGGATTTTTGGATATCCCTGTACACACACACAAAACGCTGTTTGATTCTTAAAAGCGACTACTTACTAGATTAAATGATAAGATTTCATTATCACATTCATCACACTGACTCTTGCATACTTACACACTTACTCCGTACATACAGACAAAACCCTGTTTAATTATATACTAAACAAATATAATGCATACTTTTTTCCATTGGCCGTAATGTAACATAATAATTTTGATTGTCCCTGTAATTGAACTATGGATCAGATTTTCGAAAAATTTGAAATGTCTGAATAAAATTATTATTATATTTTAAATTTCATATGATTCGGATAGGTAGTTTTTGCTCTTTTACATACGGACAGATGGACAGACAGATGGGCAAATGGACGAACTGATCGACGACTTTAGGAGATACGAATTTACATAATTATGAATCCACTTAAAAATAGTCTGTAACTGCTTAACTTGAGTTTGATGGATTTTTGGACATCCCTGTACATACAGACAAAACGCTGTCTGATGAAGCTTCTTAAAAGCTACTTGTGAGCTTCTTAAAAGCTACTACCTATTTGATAAAGTAGTAAGATTTCATTATCACATTTATCACACTGAATCGATTAATGTTTAAAATAAGATTTTCAATGCAATTTACACGTGAATAATTTTTCCACTAGCTTTAGTTAATTAATTCATACACTGATCGCTAGGAGATATTCAATACGGATTTCACTGCATTAAATTTATCTCGTAACGTTTATTATTATCAAAGTAAATACCTCTGAGACTTTACAAGTATTGATAAAAAGAATCACTTTTGAACTAAGAGAGATAGTCCTTTAAGGATAAAAAAGGCATTTTTAACTATTCATCATAACAAGTCAATGATTACATTTGAATAATAATGTAGATAACTATTATAATCTCAACATTACTGATTGAATTTTAAATGCATGTTGGTGTATGTGTTTATAAAATATTTTCAACTAAAAAAAGTGATTTTCACATAGCTTGAGTTTTAAAGGTCACAGTTAACAGTTGAGGCAGCCAACCGGCTTACTTCTTACTTTGCATATTTTATTTGAGCATTGCATTTATTTATGTCACTGCAAATGTTACATTAAATTACCGCAGGATATGTTACGTAGATAAATTATCAAATAGCATTCTGAAAATTACTTTTTTCTCCATTGGCCGTAATGTAAAGGAATAGTTTTGATTGTCCCTGTAATTGAACTACGGATCCGATTTTCATAAAATTTTAAATGTCTCAATAAATTATGTAACAATTATATGTTTTACGTATCATACTATTCGGATAGATAGTTTTTGCTCTTTTATATGCAGACAGATGGTCGGATGGACGGACTGAACAACGACTATAGGTACTGCGTATTTATAAAATTATGAACGCACCTAAAAATAGTCTGTAACTGCTTAACTTGAGTTTGAAAGATTTTTGGTTCTCCCTGTACTCACAGACAAAATGCTCTTTGATTCTTAAGGGTGTTCTTAACTGATCCAGTCAACAAGCGAAAAACGTTTTGACACATTTACAAATTCATTTTTTAACAGAAAGTTATAAAATTTTAATGCCTGACTAAGAAAGCGATTTCGAATTGAACTTATTTTTCCATTTTATGATAATTAAATTACTTATCGAGTTATAAGCTATTTCGATGACGCAATCACCCGTTTTTCTCCTCCTTTTCGACCAGTTTTTCTGCTTTCGTCGGGAAATATGCTCAAAAGTGTCAACTTTGAAGGCTTGTTATGAAAAATCTATTGTGTTTTTTTAAAAAACAAAAGAATGAGTGCAATTAGAGAATTTCTGAATAACAACGCCTGCTATTTTCATGCATTTCCGAACAAAAATAAATTAATGCATGTGTCACAAAGTTGCCCTTTTTGATTTAAGAACACCCTTAATTATACAATTAAAGTATTATTAACATTAAAGTATTATTATTATAAGAATTATTGTAGAATTATACAATAATATCTACATTAACCATTGGTCGTAATGTAACAGAATACTTTCGATTGTCCCTGTAATTGAACTATGGAACTGAATTTCATAAAATTTGAAATGACTCGGTAGAATTGTGCAACAATTTTATATTTTTAATTTCATACGATTCGGATCGGCAATTTTTGCTCTTTTATATACGGACAGAGGAACCGACACACGATCGGATGGACAGACTTAACCCTTAAATGCATAGGATAGAACGCATTCCAAAAAATGCGCAATACAAAGAATCAGAATTCATAACAGAAAAATCTAAATAGTAAATTTTTCTTTATATAATTACGAATGGTCTGTCTTTAAGTAAAGTGAAAATTGCTCTTTTAAATTTCTGGTGAGATTACGGAATATGTGAATAAAACCCTCAATAAATTGGGAACACTTATGGTATCGAAAATGATACAATATGCATTTAAGGGTTAACGACGATTATAGGTGACGTATTTACGTAATAGGAACGCATCTAAAAATAGTCTGTAACTGCTTAACTTGAGCTTGATGGAATTTTTGCCTCTCCCTGTACACACAGACAAAACGCTGTTTGATTCTTAAAAGCGACTACTGTTAGATTAAACAATGATACATAAAATTTCATTATCACATTCATCACACTGAGTGGATTAATGTTTAAAATAAGATTTTCAATGCAGTTTATACGTGAATAATTTGTCTACTAGCTTTACTTAATTAATTCATAGAGTTATCGTTAGCTATTATATATTCGTATAGTTATATTTGAATAATAATGTAACACAGGGTGCGTAGTCATTAAGAAACTCAGAGGATTTTAATTCTTTTAGTATCAGAAATTCTTTAAAGGACTGGTTGTTAGATCTGAAAAAGGATTTCTTTTTCGTTAAATAAAGCAAATATTACATTATAAAAATTCTGGTAAAAGGTCCTTACAAGGTGCTTCCAGACTACGCTCCCTGAATGTAGATAACAATTCTGATCATTACAATCTGAACATTACTGATTGAATTTTAAATATGTATTGTGGGAATATATTTATGAAATATTTTAAACTAAAGGAAGGTGATTTCACAATGCTTGAGTAGTATATCTCACAGTTAAAAGTAGTAGCAACCAAACGGGTTACTTCTTGCTCTGCATATTTTATTTCAACACTATATTTATTTATATCACTGAGATAGATTAAAAAATTGCAAACTGAAAAATTTCACAAATCAGAATCGGTTAGGTAATTTTATTCTCATATATGCGGACTGAGGGACAGAGAGACGGTCGGATGGGCGGATTGAACTTGACTTCAGGAGCTACGTATTTACATAATTACGAAAACACCTAAAAATTATCTGTAACTGCTTAACTTGTCTTTGATGGATTTTCGACTATCCCTGTACATACAGACAAAACCCTGTTTAATTATATACTATACAAATATAATGCATACATTTTCCCATTGGCCGTAATGTAACGGAATACTTTTGATTGTACCTGTAAGTGTACTATGAATCTGATTTTCATAAAATTTGAAATGTCTGAATAAAATTATTATTATATTTTAAATTTCATACGATTCGGATAGGTAGTTTTTGCTCTTTTATGTACCGACAGATGGACAGACAGATGGTCAAATGGACGAACTGAACGACGACTTTAAGAGATACGAATTTACATAATTATGAATCCACTTAAAAATAGTCTGTAACTGCTTAACTTGAGTTTGATGGATTTTTGAATATCCCTGTACACACAGATAAAACGCTGTCTGATTCTTAAAAGCGACTACCTATTTGATAAAGTAGTAAGATTTCATTTTCACATTTATCACACTGAGTCGATTAATGCTTAAAATAAGATTTTCAATGCAATTAACGCGTGAATAATTTTTCCGCTAGCTTTAGTTAATTAATTCATAAACTTATCGCTAGGAGATATTCAATACGAGTTTCACTGCACTGAATTTATCTCATAAAGTTTAATATTATCAAAGTAAATACCTCTGAGACTTTACAAGTATTGATAAAAAGAATCGTTTTTTGAATTTGGATAGGTAGTCATTTAAAGATGAATATTAGTTTATGGATGAATTAGGAAAAAAAATATTTTTAACTATTCATCATAATAAGTCAACGATTAGATTTGAATGAAAATGCATATAACTATTATAATCTGAACATTACTGATTGAATTTTAAATATATATTGTGGCATGCATTTATAAGGCATTTTTAAATAAAAGAAGGTGATGTCACCAAACGTTAGTGGTAAAGATCACTTGTTAATTGTTGTGGCGAATTACAGGCTTACTTCTTAATTTGCATATTTTATTTGAACACTGTATTTATTTATGTCACTGAAAATATTACATTCAGTTATCGCAGGATATGCAATGTCGCTATATTAAAAAATTGCATACTGAAAAATAATGCTAACAAATCAGCCTTTGTCAATTAAGTTACAGTTTTCAATCTAACATCACTTGAAATTCTATTTTTCGCTATATTCGATGAAGTAAAGCTTAAACTCATGAAATATTTGGAAGAGAAGATGCACAATCAATGTAAAATCTCCCCTTCCCACATACACACCCAAAAATACATTAAAAATCTGTATTTTTAAGGACTCATCAAATCTCCAATACTAGTTCCAAAACAATGTTCATCACAAATTTTCGTGAATAGAAATCATTTATTGCCACTTAGATAAAATTTTCGATTTAGCATTCATAGAACTTGCCGTAATTTTGAAAAAAAAATGATCGTATTGATTTGTGACTGATGCCATTCGATTCAGAATTGAGAAATACATAATAAACAATATCTCACTTGACCTATTTAAAATAAAATTAGTCTTCCGGCTTCCAGAGTTGTTAAAAGGGTCCCTTTTCACTCCCAAAACTTTGTGAAATAATTTTATTTAGGGGTACTGATCAGATCTTCATACTTATTACCAAAATGAAGTTTTACCGAATAGTCCAACATCCGACTTCAAAAATATTTAAGTATCAAGCACAAGAAAAAAAAATCCTTTATTTTATGGAAGAGTAGCAATAAGGGAATCTAATGATGCATGTCTACTGGAAGTGAAATGATGCATAAGGCAAAAAGTAATGCCCCTAGTGGTTTACTCGTAGATTTATCATTGTGTTTGTTGTACAATCAAAAGTATGAAAACACGGAGGATTGAAAGCAAGAAAACAGAATGGTAAACCTACGAGTAAACCACTAGTGGAATTAATTTTTGGCTTATGCACCACTTCATTTCCGGCAGACATGGATCATGCGATTCACCTATGACTACTCTTCCATAAAATAAAGGATTTATTTCTTAAATATATACAGGACAGTTGCACCATAAAATTTAACTAATAAGAATGTATTTATTAAAATACAACACATTGCTCAGTGGTGCACAAAACAAGAATTTTAATATACACTTGTACAATTAAAGTAAAATAAAGCTATCAACGTTTCGCGCCGTCTTCTGCGGGCGTCTTCAGGAAAATATGATAACGGAAGGACTAAGTTTGCATCTTGATCGAGAGATAATATTTCTACTAAATTAAAATCTAAATGAATTAAAATTTTACAAAATGTTGCCACTTACACGTGAGTAAAATTTAAAATATTACAACGAATTAAAAATTTTAAGATTTTATGATGTTATGCCATATTTTTGGTATATTGTAGGATAAATTATCATTACATGGTTTATTTTCTCGTGCAATGATTTCGATAGATTATCTTATTTTACCTTGAACTGAGTTATTGCTCGGAACTATGATTTTGGCCTCATCAAAGTTAACTCTTGGACAAGGAGAATATCTGTTAGTTGCTTCTGAAAGTCCCTATGTCACTTGCAAGGTTGCCACAGACGACTATTTTTATATTCATGTTGCACCACAATTTTAAAAAAATATATTTACATTTATACTACATTTCTCTTGCAAATGATGTCACGGCGTATGTAAATGATTTTCGCTTTAACCCTTAAATGCATATTGTATCATTTTCGATACCATAAGTGTTCCCGATTTATTGGGGGTTTTATTCACATATTCTGTATTCTCACCAGAAATTTAAAAGAGCAATTTTCACTTTACTTAATGACAGACCATTCGTAATTAAATAAAGAAAAATTTACTATTTATATTTTTCTGGTATGAATTCTGATTCTTTGAATTGCGCATTTTTTGGAACGCGTTCTATCCTATGCATTTAAGGGTTAAAATGGTGGTGCGAAATACAATTGAAGAGTAGTTGCGTGTGGCAGCCCTGCATCTCTACTATAAGGCAGCCAGTGATTATGACGGCACTCAGTATGATTTTTAAAACAATAAATACAGTTATTATTACATCTATCCCAATTTATAGGAGAGATGAATAGCGATAATCTAATTTATGTTTAAAATATGCTTCTCAGTGATAATCTCATTAACACTTAAATAAATTTTCCACTAGCTTTAAATTAATCTATTCAAAAGACGCATCGCAAGCAAATAGTTCATATGCATATTTAGCCACATTAAATTTATCCTATGATATTCTGCTGTCAAACAAAGTAAACGTCGTAAGATGAAGTGGAGAATGCTAAAATTATCGCCTATCCTAAGATTATGGTTTATGAAATATCTGATTCTATCTCTTCAATTCCGAAGCTAAAGTAACAATACAAATACTTATTTATTGATTTTTTTCATACAAAATGACATTGTAAGTGACAGAAAAAATATCTTTTCTGAAATTGATCCTTTAGGCTTATAATAATTGAGATTCAAAAATATGGATCTAAAACTATAAATCCACCTTGAAACATTAATTTAATAACCATTAATCTAAATTAACGCAATCACAAATTTAAGAGATTTAAAGAAGTAAATAATTTAAAAATCCTCAAAAAAAAAAAAAAAAAAAAAAAAAAAAAAAAAAAAAAAAAAATATTGAAAAAGATTTAGGTTAAATATCAAAATTTATCACTTTCTTTTGAATACTTTTAGGCATTTTGAGATCTCTGATGAAAATAGCATTTATTTTATGAAGGACTTAGCTTAGATGCAGCCATTTATTTGTTTGATTTCAACGCAAAAAAACAGTCAGCTATTAACCCATTAATGCCCAAATTATTTTCTTCATAAAAAATGAAATTTGGGATTTCCCACCACTTTTAAAAGAAGAATAACTTTTATCTTAATTTATCGAGGAATTTGTCTCATGAAAAAATGCGTTTATTTGTCTTTCCATTTACTGGTTGAAAAGTGCTTTCTTACCTTTTTTATAGTCGTCCCTAAAAAGGGACGTTAGGCAGAAATGGGTTAAGACGTGATGTAAAAATGTAATGAAAAAAAATCAGGCATTTAATTTTTATAAGTAAAATTATAGAAGTCCCCAAATGGGGCGGAAGAGGATAAACTGAGATTTTTGGAACGTTCATTATCCTTCAATTAAACAAAATATTTTGATGTCTACTAGTTTTATTTAACCAAAGATTCATTTTTCGAGTTTCAGTGATAGTCATAATTATTAAAATTTTGATCGTGAAAGAATAGAATCTTTACTACTTTCCTTGTTCGAGCAAGAAGAAAGCATTATTTTAGAACTGCTTTTTACTTAAATTAAAAATTAACTTGGCTTATAGTACTTACAAATGTATATACAGTAAACTCTCGATTATCCGCAAGGCTAAATTTTAATTTTTGAAAAGTGTCACAAAAAAGGAAAAGGAGTTGTATTAATAATTCAGCATAAATTAAAATTGATTTATCCAGTATTAGATTCAGGTTTTGAGCATGTAACTGATGAAGAAATTGTAGAAGAAGCGTTAAGTATGATTTTTGAAGAGAGTGATGAAGAAGATAAGAAACAACAGAAAATAAGTGACGACACGGTCTGGGTCTGGGTCTGGGATACCTAATTTTAATTAAAGAACTTGCAAAAGGCACCAATAATATTTTAGTGAAATTTTGCTTTTACAATTAAAGCTTTAACCCTTTCCGGCACACTGTGCCCGGTCTGGGATACCTAGTTTTAATTCAAAACTTGCAAACGGCACCAATAATATTTTTTTTTTTTAATTTTTCTTTTAGAATAAAAGCTGAAATTAAAGGATTCAAAATATTTACAAAAATTCGTTTGTGAATTCCGGTGTCAGTCGATAATTTCTCATTTAACTAACAGATTTTACCCGTGCCCGAAAGTGCTAAGCTTACGTTGAAAGCCTTATTCAGTATTTAGAGGGAAAAGATGATGCAACACTTTGTGATAAAATTGTTTCTAAAAACTTCGATCTCAAATATAGAACAAGTGTTTCAATACAAAAAAAAAAAAAAAAAAAAAAAAAAAAAAAAGAAAAAAAAAAAGAAAGAAAGAAAAAAAAGATAAAAAAAACTTTTGAGTGATTTCAGAAGCCAATCCACAAATTTGTAACAGGAAAATAATTTTATTATTCCTTAAATAGTAAGTATGTTTATGTTACCGATTGTGCGTATAAATTATTCAAATGTACATTATCTATTATGTTAATAAACTGTACAAGTGCATATTTTGTTGATTTGTTCCCTTTTTTCATAATTTTGTAGATTATCCACGAAATTGACTTAACCGTGATAGCCGCGCCAAGCAATCCCGCGAATTATCGGGAATTTACTGTACCTATTAACTTTTCAATTTTATGCCACATTTATTATTCACTTAAATAACTTATATTCTTATTGGACATGGCAGTTCAACCACACCAATAAAATAATGCACCTGTAAACGTAACTATGTGCAAAGGTGCAAAAGTATAGCCTCTGCACCATTAAAATTTAAAAGTTTCTTCGTTAAAATTTAACCCTTAACCCTTTCCGGCACGGGCAAAATCTGTTAGTAAAATGAGAAATTATCGACTGACACCGGAATTCCCAAACGAATTTTTTAGATATTCTGAAGCCATTAATTTAAGCTTTTATTGTAAAAGCAAAATATTACTAAAATATTACTGGTGCCGTTTGCAAGTTTGGAATTAAAGTTAAGTATCCCGGACCGGGCACAGTGTGCCGGAAAGGGTTAAATGCATATTGTATCATTTTCGATACCATAAGTGTTCCCGATTTATTGGGGGTTTTATTCACATATTCCGTATTCTCATCAGAAATTTAAAAGAGCAATTTTCACTTTACTTAATGACAGACCATTCGTAATTAAATAAAGAAAAATTTACTATTTAGATTTTTCTGGTATGAATTCTGATTTTTTGAATTGCGCATTTTTTTGGAACGCGTTCTATTTTATGCATTTAAGGATTAATAGCATTCTTACAATAATTTTACACAAAATATTAGACGAAAAATAAAGAAATAAATTTAATGATGAAGCTGCCCTCTGGCGCTTAGATCTTTGTACCCCTGCTTTTGCAATTCTTTCTCAAAACTATTATTTGACATTTAAATTTCTTTTTATCAATTTATACGATATATTTGTGATTAAATAAATGTGATTTAATTAAAGAAACAAAATATAATGTATTTTAAAAATCACATTTCTTAATTTTATTGATAATGACACAAATGGAATTTTCATATGATGAAAATGATCTTTCGAAATTTAAAATTTATCCGAAGATGATTTATGATATACCTTGTAGACGATTCTTTAATAAAGATTACAGTTATTATTGCATAAAACAGTCCGATTTCCTTTCAAATCGATCGCACTAATCTAATTTATAGTTGAAATTAGGTTTTCAATGATGAAGTGATTAACACGTGAATAGATTTTCCACTAACTTTAAATTAATCAATTTAAAGACATATTTTGCCGTCAGATAGTTTATATATGTATTTCTCCAGATTATACTTATTGTATGATATTTGCTAGCGTTAAACCTTTATCTACCGATGGTATTTATAAGTACCATTAAAATTATTTATTATAAAATTCTTTTAATACGTCGATTTGTTGTAATACAGTTTAGAATGAGTTACAAATACATTACTTTTATTTTGTTCCAAAAGCATTATTGGTTATGGGGTTTCATTATTTATGGGGATTTTTCAATTAGGAAATAATTCTATATTTATGTTGTAGAAACTTTGGGCTATCAGGTTTGTTCCACTTTCAGATTTTCCCACCAAGATATGACTTGGCGGATCGATTGTGTTTTAATATGCCATGCGTGTTTTAATTATTCTGGAATTTCAGCCGTGCGCTCGATTAGGTGATCGTCTATGCTGCCGCTTTTCAGTAAATGGTTCATGTTCTATCTTCAGGAATATAGATATAGTCCACATTTTAACCCTTTCCGATACGGGTAAAATACTGTTAGTAAAATGAAAAATCTTGGACTGACACCTAAATTCACAAAAGGTGTTTTTAGATATTTTGAATTCCTTAATTTAAGCTTTTATTAAAAAGGGAAAAAAAATACTAAAATATTATTGGTGCCGTATGCAAGTTTGGAATTAAAATTAGGTATCCCAGACCAGGCACAGTGTGCCGGAAAAGGTTTTAACCCTTTATTTACCGACGGTACTTATAAGTGCCATAAAAATTACTTATTATAAATTCTTTTAATTAATGCTGTTTAGAATATGTTGCAGATACATTACTTTATGTTGTTCCAAAAACAATATTGGTTGCACAAAAGAAAAATATTTTTAAATGGATGATTACTTTTGTCTTTGCATCTTTTTCGCTTTCTTGGCGCTAAGGGAGGGGGATAAAGATTTTTCAATTCGGAAATATTTCTATATTTCTATTGTAAGATCATCATATTTGTACATATTATAATTCTACAAAATAATAAGAAAACAATTTAAAATAAAAGATGCGAGTGGGGTTATAAATATTGCACAGAATCCCAGTAAATTCAAATTTAATTAATCCTTCTTAAACCTTCAATCATTCAAAAATCTATTAAATGACTATATAAATCTTTTAATTTATTTAAACAATTTACGTAAAATGCTTCAGAATATAAAATTTTCACGAATTCATAATTCGGTAGATAATGGATTAAATAAAGTAAATATCTTAAAAGGACGTATGAACAATTAATTTATTTTTATGCCTGATTGAATTCCTGAGCTACATATTCTCGGGAACATATCTATCTGTCTTAATTTCAAAGTTATTTTGAATTTTAATCACTGAACTGTCAATATTTTTGAAATTTTTTTTTTTTAAAGAATGCTTATTTTTCTGCGCCTTTTACAGAACTTGTAATCTTTTATCAGCGGTCTTTCGAAACAGAAATTTTTTGCCGACCGTATGAGAAAATTGCTTGAATTAAATAATGCAAAATTTGCAATAAGAAATTACTGGTGAGAATAATAAATCATGATTAGAAGATGCGTGCCCGTAAGTGGCAAATCATGACTGTCAAAAACACGTTACCCGTATGGCGTGCAGGCAAAGAAGGGAAGCGGTAAAAAAAAAAAAAAAAAATCGGTACAACTTGTTTATCCCGTCGACCAATTTCGCCAAATTATACAAATCGCCAAACTAACAGCCAAATTATACATATTGACATAGTTTTTATTTTAAAAAACAAATATTCATAAAAATATAAATAAAAAGTTAAAATAAAAATCGCGCAATAATGTTTTAAACATGTGTATCGTGTTTAATGTCATTGAATGTTACATTCACGATCATCCATCTTTGGCATTTAATCTCATAGTTTGGCGATGGTTTTTTGGTCGACGGGATAACCAAGTAGTACCAAAAAAATCTTATTCTACTACAATCTCAGCATCCTCTAAAGATTTTGTAACTTAAATAACTAAATTATTTTAAATTTCTTAAAGTTTCATTTAATTTAATTAGTTTGTCATTTAGTTAAATCGTAAAAACTTACATTAGTGATTTATTTGTTCATACAAACATCTAATAACTATATAATTCTATGTATACAGTGCATATCAAAAGTAAATGTAAACCTGATATTTTGAAGAAACAGCTTTTTTTAAAAATATTGACTAAGAAAAAAATTAATTAATATATGAAATCATAACGTAATTTTATTACCATACAGAAACATCATAATTATATCTGATATACTTTATAAAAAAATAAATCCATGATAAACTGCCCAAAAATATATGGACAATGATTAGAATCGCTTTTATTACAACCATGAGAAAAAAATTCGCATGTTTTATGTTCCGAACATGTGACATCAGTACTCCGGAATGTAAAATCCATGCTCATTTTTCAATACTCGAAAATTAATAAAATTTTTTGACTTAATTCGATTTTTTTTTTTTTTTGTATATTCTGATTTCAAATTAATTTTTGCTAATAACCGCTTCGCTGATTTCCCCGAACTTCATACGGGCTACGTGCTTTTGCCATTTATAATTTTATCCGTATGTGGCACGGCCAAATGATTTCAAATTGTATTTTATTATTCTAACCAGTAAATTTTTAGTGTAAATTTTGCATTAATAGGGCCTTTTTTCTGATTCAATTAGCCAAAATATTCTGTAAAACGGGTGATATGGAATTAAATATTCTGTCATGATGCAAAAAATAAGCATTATTAGAAAGCGTTTTTCAAAAACATTGATCAGTTTAATAAAGTTGCCAATTTTTTTTACCAAAAAAAAATTTTATAATAAATTTTAACGCTTCAATTCACCGTAATCAGCCGATTAAATAAGCCAAAAATTTCTATTAAATTTTTCCGGGGAAAAAATCGAAAAAGTTAGCAATTATGATTAACCCTTTGCGGCGCAGGACAAATTCATTGCTTAAGTGAGGAAATTAATGACTGACACCGGAATTTGAAAACAATTTTATTTGTTAATAAGAAAACGCTATATTTCGTGCATTCAATAAACCGTAATTTTTTTAAACAAAATTCTGGTGCCAATGGGTGCGTTTGGGAATTAAAATTAAGTGGTACATCTATGAAACCACTGCGCCGCAAGGGGTTAAGTGATTAAATTTATTGGTAAGTAAAAAGCGCATAAATTGGCAGCAGTGAATTTACTTGAAAAGGAAAGTTTACATTAATTTTTTTTTTTTTTTTTTTTTTTTTTTTTTTTAAACCAAATAACAAATTCCATATTTCTCACATTAAGAAACGGACAGTTATAATTCAAAATGCTGAGCATGAAAAAGCGTGTCATTTAACTAATTCTTTTGTGACATTCACATTCAGGCGGTGAATGATAAATGTCGCAAAGACACGAATGACAAAAGCTAACATTTCTGCATTGTCATTTACACTTATTTGATTTTGACACCTGAATAATGACTTTGAGCTCACTTATAAAATATAATAAAGAAGTGATAGTGTTTCTTCCCCTCTGAATTCATTCAATTTCTTATAGAGTTATATGTACCCTATCTATATTTTACAGGACAAACATATCTGTGCGTAAGCTTATTTACTTCTGTAAATGGCAATACTTTCAAATTTAAGATTAATTTTGTTTTACAATCTTCAGTACTGCCATTTTCAAACTTCTAAACATCGCACATTTTCAATTTTTACACCGTCGTATGAGGAAAAAATGGACTTTTAAATGCAATTTTTTTAAAGCTGTTTTTCTATTTGTATTTGAGTAATTAATTCTTTTGCAGTTTTTAACACATTTTTACAAAATTAATTGTATAATTCAATAAGAAAAACCTAGATCATATATTTGTATTCAATAAACTAGTAGCATCTCCTTACGTTGTTTAATACAATGATACTTAAAAATTCAAATTCGATTTTTTTTTATTTCTAATATTGAACCTAAAATTTCATATAGTTTTAAAACATGTAAAAATGTAAATATATCAATAATGTTTTTGTATATGATTAAAATTTCTAAAAGTGTTTGAATTAGTAAAACCTTTAATGTTTCTTTGTTAATTATAATGTAAGAAAATTAATAAGTACTAATTGGTAATAATTATTACGAGACGGACCCATAGCTGCCAACATCTTCCGCTTTTTCGGCCCGGAAAAATTTTACAGTAAATTTTATGATTCCAAATCATCCTAATTTGCTGATAAAATAAGGCACAAATTTTTGTTAAATTTTTCCGGGTAAAACAATGAAAAGAGTTGGGAGCTATGACGGAACCCATCGAAATTCGACGTTAAAAAAAAAGTTTTATAATACCCTGATCAATCATTCTTCGTTTGAATTTCATTTCTTCTGAAACGCAGCTATTGTTTTAAATTAATTAATTATTATGGGAAAATGAAGAAAATACCTTTCAATAATATTAGAACAATTTGCAGATGAAACAGAATTTTAATATTTTAGATTGATAATTTCATTGCATGGTTTCCTCGTTCCCTTTCAATAATCAGGATGGCTACCCCATTTTCACAAACGGTGATTTTTTTCTTTATTATGCCACATATCCAATAACCCTAATAGCATGCATGGTCACAGTGACGTCACAGTGACGTCACTGTGAGTCACTTTGGTCACATCACATCTGTGACCAAAATGAGTGACGTCACATTGTGACTGAGATGTGACTTTCTTAAAAATCTTTAAAAATTTATAAATATCCTTCAGAACATGTTATTTACTTTAAAAAACATGTGTCCGGCAATTTAAATATCGTCGCTTTTGTCACAGTTTCGTCACAATGTTAAAGTCAAATTAGTCACAAGGTGGTGGTGGTGGTGGTGGTGTATTTTTATCGGCCGATTATCTACACTAATGGGATATAGGCCCTATGGGGTGGGTTGCCCTCCGTGGGGGTCTTTCTAAGGGAACCTAACCCGTATTTACGCAAGGTTCGAAGAAAACCACGGAAAACTTCGAACGGTTAGGCCAACGGTCGCGATTGGGTTCGAACCCAGCACCTACCGTCTACCAGTTTGAGGTCAGAACCTCTCGGCCACTCAAATTCGTCACAAATGAACATTTTTCAGAAATTTGTCACATTGTGACCACTTTGTGAAACGTCACAAAAGAGCTCTAAAACAGCCATAACGACTTCACATTTTAGTCACTGTGACTTCACACCGACGTCACGTGACGTCACATCGACAATCGATGGTCACAAAGTCACAATGTGACTTCACAACGACGTTGCAGTGACGTCACCATGCTTTACGGGAAATCCTTAAAAAATATTGAAATGTAATTTCTATCATAGTCGGATTCAAAACATATTTCAAGCAACTTGACATGATCTTAGTTTTACATTCTGCCTTAACTGAATACCTGTCTTTTTGGCAACAGATTTCAGTTTAGTAACAAAATTCTGCATTCTATGGATAATCTGATATTATAATTTATCTTTTTTTTTTTTTGCCTTTATTATTTAAATTGGTTAAAATAGGCTTGAGAAATAATTCATGCTTGAAAATAATTTAAAGTGTCGCTAAATAGACAATTATTTTTCAAATAAAGTTCATTTTAGCAATTGTTTACTAAAATTAATTTTATTTCTTTATCATGTAACAATGGAAATTGTTCAGTGTTTAGATTTAGCAGTAATGTAAGTACGATAAAAGTGAAAGCTAAAGCGCTGTTCATTGTCATCATCATTATACAATTCTGAGACTTGTAATTGAGTTTTGACTGCAGTTCAAAAATTGACTACTTTTTTTCACAATAAAGAATTCTGCCATAAAAGAAATAGGTCTTTGTCAATAATAAGGAACTATTAAGCGAATTTACTTTAAAACTACAAAAAATGTTCCATAGAATATGTGCTTTACACTAAATCATTTTTTATTGTAAATTAATTTAAAAAAAATAATATATCTTACCTACAATTATTTTTTAAATCAAGAGAGAACATGTAATCAGGATAAAAAATCAATAAGGTCTCCAATTATAATCTTTACAGTCCAGAAAGAAAAATCAGTGCAAATTATATCAATATGACATTATCAGATTAATTTTTCTCATTACATATGTCAATGTTTTACATATATTACAATACATTTTAATATTACAATAACGTTTTACAATACATTTTAAACCAACATGTTTACCGGAACGAACTTATCAGGTATGATTTATTACTTATCCGTATGAATACTTTTCGCACGTACTTTATAACGTATTCTTATGCTTATTAAAATAAAAACATATTTTTTATTTCATTGTAATGAAAAGAAAGGACATCAATAAACTTAAAATGCATAAAGATAAAATAAGTGCAATGAGCAATATTCACGTACCGTCAGAGTCAATATGAATTTTTATTTGCTTATCAAAATAAAGTATACTTATATGAATATTTTTTACAGAAATTTAACTCGTAAGTGAAAAAAAAGGTATTTCTAGAATATCCCGTCGACCAATTTCGCCAAATTATACAAATCGTCAAACTAATAGCCAAATTATAAATGTTGACATGATTTTTATTTTAAATAACAAAAAAACAAATAATTAGTAGAATATTAATAAAAATATTAATATAAAGTCGAAATAAAACTCATTTAATGCCATTTTAAACACGTGAATCGCATTTGATGTCATTGAATGTGACATTCACGATCATCCATTATTGGCATTTAATCTTATAGTTTGGCGATAATTTTTTGTTCGACGGAATAACCTAGAAGTACCAAAAAAATGATTTAAAAAAGCTACGTATCTGAATATTTCTATTATTTTTCTTTTCTCTGCAACAATGGAAATAATCATATTACTACTGTTTCGAAGAAAAAGCTTGATTAGTTTGATTGAAAGCTTTTGATTAAAAAGCTTAAAAACAATTATGTAATACGATCCAGTAAAAAGCTTAGAGCTGATGACTAACAAAACAGTTTATTTTTCTAAATATATAAACTATATGTGTTACAATTATTTGATAGTCTGATTCGTTCAAAAAAAATAAATAAATAAATAATAATAAATAAATACAGTGGGCTTTCGTTAATTCGAAATCGGAGAATTCGAATCTTCACTTAATTCGAACTAAACATGAAGGCCCGAAATTTTCAATGGCCGAATAACGTTAAACACTTTTATTAATTCGAATTCATTTTATCTTGACTTCATTTAATTCGAACTAACGAGAATTCCGATTTTTCATACTTTCTTTCTTTTCTTTCAGATAATTTGAATAATTTTCTTTCTTTGATTTTTGTGAAAATTGTTCCGAACGAGTATACATATAATCCAATAATTTTGATATAAACTTTCTTAGTGCCCCGTCTGTCCATCAGTGACACTTTAAATTTTTCTTCCATTGTGCTTGTTTATAATCTTTTAATTAGCTCATGTATTTACACATTCTAATTTAATATTAAGTCATATTCTAATGATAACAGACGAAATAAATGTAAAAAACACCATATCATTAATTCCTTTATAATAGAACCATATTAATCATGTTTTCATTTCATACTTTCCATAATTCGAACTTCGGATAATTCGAACATTTCCTGTGGTCCCGACGAGTTCGAATTAACGAGAGCCGACTGTATATCATTCTCTTAAAATGACGATTGCGTCGTGTTCCGAAATGAAAATTAATTATTAATATGCTTTTATTATGTAATGTTTTTTTCCTGTACAATGAATCCATTATTAATTATTAATTTCGAATTATAATTTAATAATTGCACTGTCAGAATTTTTTATTTTATTAGTGATCGGAAATCTGAAATTAAAGTAATTACACAAATACTAACAATCTGTAAAAAAAACATTCCTTTCCTATAGCACTAAATGTTAGAAATCATGAATAAATAGAAAAACACATTCCACATAAGAAGCATCAAAGATTGGAAATAACGCATCCGAATTCTGAATACTATATAAAAACAGTGTAAAAAAGGTGAGAAAAACATTTAAAGGTTTTTATTATATTTACTTCATTCACTGCGTAAGACTTCCATCCTCATCAAAGATCTTTTTCTCTTCGAAATGTTTTTAAAAAAGAAAAAAAAAATAGAAGATTATGAGACAAAGAATTAAACTTACTAGACTTATTTAATTTTTGATATAAACATTTTCTATTTTTACAGTTTTTCTTTTTTTCATTAATGATCATAAATCCGAAATTGAAATAATTACACAAATACTAACAACCTATAAAAAACATTCTTTTCCAACAGAGCTAAATAGCAGAAATCATAAATAAAGAGAAAAACAAATTCTACATAAAAAGTATCAAAGACTGGATATAACACATTTGAATTCTGAATTCTATTAGATCAACCTGAAAGTTCTGTCATATGTTAGTCCACGCCCATTTTTTTAAAATTCAGATTTCTTCATTCGCACAACTTTTTTGAAATGGTAAAATTAACAACTTTCACTTTTCACCTTAAGGTTGAAAGCAATGGAAATTTTGCTATTTCAAAAAAATGATACCAACGAAAAAAAAAATCTGAATTTTAAAATGAACAACAAATAAATAACGCTATACTACAGAATTTTCATGTTAACCTAATATATAAAAATAGTGAAAGTCAGGTGAGAAAATGCATTTAAGGACAGCATTTTTTATTATATTTACTTCATGTATTGCCTAAGATTGCCATCCTCATCAAAGATTTTTTTTCTCTTCGAAATGTTTTTAAAAAAGAAGAAAATAAAAGAATATGAGTCAAAGAATCAAACTTAGAAAACTTTGAATATCAACATTTTTTTTTATTTACACACACAGCAGATAATCTTCAGATTTAGTGTTTCATAAAATCTTTAAAATATTTTTTATGCAATATTACTGCACAGAAGAAATTAAATAAATAAATAAAAATTATAAAAACTATTTAACTTCTCAACCCTTTCGGGTCTGATGTACTATTAACCCTTAAATGCATATTATATCATTTCCGATACCATAAGTGTTCCCGATTTATTGGGGGTTTTATTCACATATTCGGTATTCTCACCAGAAATTTAAAAGAGCAATTTTCACTTAACTTGATGACAGATCATTCGTAATTAAATAAAGAAAAAATTACTATTTAGATTTTTCTGGTATGAATTCTGATTCTTTGAATTGCGCATTTTTTGGAACGCGTTCTATCCTATGCATTTAAGGATTAACCCTTTCCGGCACGGGCAAAATCTGTAATAAAATGCGAAATTATCGACTGACACCGGAATTCAGAAACGAATTTTTAAGATATTTTGAATTCCTTAATTTAAGCTTTCATTGTAAACGCAAAATTTTACAAAAATATTATTGGTGCCGTTTGCATGTTTGGAATTAAAGTTAAGTATCCCAGACCGGGCACCGTGTGCCGGAAAGTGTTAATAGTGCATGTCTTTTAATCAAGTATTATTTTGTTTTAAGATACACTTTTGCTGCTATTTACATGTAGTACTGTTAGTATATGTCTATGCATTCACTATGTGACTTCATTTATGTTTAGGCATTTAGTAATAATAATAATCATTATTATTATTATTTGTTTAATTTTTTTGCGATTCTTTTATTTTAAACATATATTTCACTCTTTAAATTTAAAATAAAAGTTACTTTCCTGAAAGAATCACGTGTAATAAAACGCTAAAAATATTAGAAAGTTGTAATATGAGTTAAATCTTATTGTAATACAATATTTTCTAAAAATCTCCAAAAATTCTTTTTTAACCTATTGTCATATGAATATTAATTTGATAATATACAAAACAACAATATTCGTTATCTTTCAGATAATAGCATTCATTAAACTCTAATTAATTTATTTAGATAGCTAATGTTAATAACTTAAAAGTAATTTTTTAAAAATATTGAAAAAAAATTCGGATTTGAAAGGATTAAATTCAACAATTTTGTAAATTTTTTATACATCTATTTTGCCCTTATCGTATGTTTTAATCTTTTTGAAATGACTTACTAGAAGAATATAAAAGAATAAATGTGAAAAAAAAACATACTTATAAAAACTGTTAAAAATTTATTGTCAATATTTTCTTCTTTCTTTTCGCTTAATATAAAAGTCACTCAATCTTATGTTTTATAATCCATTCTAATTATATACATATATTTTAACATTCTGAACGTCAAAGGGCTTTACTGTATTTAAACAATAATTTTGATAGCACTAATTTTAATATAAAATTTCTTTTCTTGTTTGTTTCTGAAATACACTTCTTATTTATTTATTTTATTTATATATTAAAATACGGTTTTCTGACAAATAAGTTTGTCTACTACTGATTAAAGTTTTCTTAGTAAAAATAAAAAATACAGGCAAATCTCTTAGAAGTAAGATCACGTGTAGTTAAATAAACAAATAGGTCAAACTTATAAAACTATTTCACTTTTAAAATAAAATATTTTTTATATATTTATACAATGTAAAAATATCTTAAAGGTCATCGTATTTACAATCTCTATAGAGTAGTTTTCTAAGAAAAAAAGAGAAAAAATATATAAATCCATTAAAAACTTTAAATGTCTTAACCGGGTATTTCAATCATTTAACTTTTGAAACAATTTCTGATTTGCCACAAAATCAATATTAAAAATATTTCTTTAATAGAATACGATAAACAAATATGTAAGTATAATATGTAAAAAAAAAAATAATATGTATAATGTACGTAAAAATAATAGCTACAGGATAACATGTAATTTTATTAAATAAAAGTTCTCAAACTAAAACCATTCATAGCTACTATTTTATGAATCGTTAAGCATGAAAGAAAAAATCTGCAGCACGTTTAAAGGGTTAAATTAAACCCATTTAATATTCCCAGGTATGACCAATAAAATATCATCAACCTTATCGTAATCTTAATCTATTTGAGACAGATTTTTTGAAGAAAAAAAAATGATTGAAAAACAGTTTAACATTTAAAGTCAACTATAATTCCCTGTATTTATTTCATAAAACAATAAAAATTTTCAACCACTTTTTTTTTTTTAAATTTCTCGAAATATTTTCTGCGAAAAATATTTTTAAAAATGAAACTTGTACAATATACCAATCTTCAAATAAGAGCATTTCTCTCTTTTTTTATTTCTTCCACTTTAAAAATTCAGCATAACTATTTTTTGTTCTTTTCTTTTAATATCTTCGAGATTGATTTTTTAAGGAAAAAATACAACCATTCCTTTTGAAAAATCGAACTTATTAAACCCTATTCAGCATTTAAAATGGAATATTTCTCCACTATGCACTCTAAAAGATCTTCAGACTCATCGTATTTTAATCTCTTTGAATAAGACTTTTAAAGTAAAAAAAGTTAAACTGAAATAGGAAAGTTTCCCTCAAAAAGAATGTAACTTATAAACTTATTCAATACTTGGTGAATGACTTAAATAATTCCTCCTTCTGTTAGTTCATACGCTTCTTCAACTTTTTCATTTTACTCGATATAATACTTTTAAGAAAATATTTATTCAAAATTTTATCAACAATTCCCCCCCCCCCCTTTTTTTGTTTGCTTATTGTAAAAGATCTATTCTTCAATCACGATTCAATCTCTTCAAATAAATAAAACTTAAATGAATACTGTAAATAAGATTTAAAATACTTAAGTTCAATACTGTAAAATAAGAAATAATACACAGTTGTTTAAATTAATTAAACCGTATATTACTGCTTAACTGAATATTACTATTCAACATTTAAAGTAAAAAAAAATACGTATAATTGTTTCATATATTGCAAAATATCTTCAACCTCATCCTATCTTTATCATCTTTTCTAAATATTTTTTTAAGTTAAAAAAAAAAAAAAAAAAAAAAAAAAAAAAAAAAAAAAACTACATATTATACAATTTACATAAAATTTATCACATTTAAATCTTACAATAAAAGTCAGTTTGTACATTGTAAAATTTTTCAGCCTCATCTGCTTTTTATTTTTCTCGAAACACTATTTTTATATTTTAAAGAAACAGATAAAAAAAAAAAAAAAGAACTTACTGATTATTAAAATCCTGCGGAAATTAAACCTGTACACATAATCTTTTCTAAATATTTTTTAAAGTAAAAAAAACATACAATAAAACTTATATAAAAGCTATTACACTTACGTATAAAATATATTATACTGCTTTTTATTCTTTCCAAAACACTGTTAAAAAACAAACAGAGAAAAAAAGAATTTACTGATAACTGTAATTCTGCAGAAATTCAATCTCTCTTTATCAACTTTTATAAATATTTTTTAATTAAAAAAACTACATATAATAAAATTTACATAAGAGTATCACATTTAAAGCTTACAACAAAAGTCCATTTTTACATTGTAAATGGTTTTAAGCCTCGTCTGTTTTTTCTTCTTTTCGAAATGCTTTTTTTAAGAAACAAAAAAAAAAAAAAAAACATAGAAAAAAAAACATACTGATATTTATAATCCTGCAGAAAATTCAGCCTGTCCTTATCATCTTTTCTAAATATTTTTTTAAAGTAAAAAAACAGCATTCAATAAAACATACATAACAGCTATCACACTTAAATGTTACAATAAAATTCCATTTTTACATTGTAGTAGTTTTCAACTTCATCTGCTTTTTATTCTTTTCGATATTTTAAATTAATTAATTAATTTATTTATTAAAGAAACAAACAGAGAAATAAATAACTCACTGATATTTGTAATCCTGAAGAAATTCAACCTCTCCTTATCTTTTCTAAATAATTTTTAAAGTAAAAAAACTACATACAATAAAACTTACATAAAAGTATCACACTTAAATCTTACAATAAAAGTCCATTTTTACATTGTAATGTTTCAGCCTCATATGCTTTTTATTCTTTTCGATTTTTTTTAAATTTAATTTAGTTATTTATTTATTTATTTATTAAAGAAGCAAATAAAATACCTCACTGATATTTGTAATCCTGCAGAAATTCAACCTCTCCTTATCATCTTTTCTAAATATTTTTAAAATAAAAAACTACATTAATACTTACATAAAAGCTATCGCACTTAAATATTACAATAAAATTCAATTTTTACATTGTAAAAATTTTCAGCACCGTCTGCTTTTTATTCTTTTCAAAATACCTTTTTCCTTTTTCTAGAAACAAGCAGATAAAAAGAGCTTGTTGATTATTATAATCCTGCATAAATTCAATCTGTCCTTACCTTTTCTAAATTTCTTTTTTAAATAAAAAAAAAACTACTTACAACACAATTTACATAAAATCTATCACACTTAAATCTTACAATAAAAGACCATTTATACAGTGTAAAAGTTTTCAGCATTATCTGCTTTTTATTCTTTTCGAAATACATTTATTTTTAAAGAAAGACACAGAAAAAAAAGAACTTACTGACAGTTATAATCCGGCAGAAATTCAACCTGTCCTTATCTTTTCTAAATATTTTTTAAGAAAGAAAAGAAAAAATACATGCAATAAAATTTACATAAAAGTTATCACACTTAAATTTTACAATAAAAATCCATTTTTACATTGCAATTGTTTTCAACTTTATCTGTTTTTTTATTCTTTTCGAAATACTTTAAGGGAAAAAAAGGAACACGCAAACAAACAAAAAAAGAACTTACTGATAATTATAATCCTGCAGAAATTCCGGAGGCAACTGTGTCTCATTGGAAGATGTTCCCATCTGCGACCAAAATCCGACGGTCGCCATGGTTACCAATTCCTTTGTGGTGTTTATGAGATAAATCTCCAGTCAACCGATTCCTTCACCAATGATTTTGTACATTCAATGGGAATATGCATGTGCCTTTTAACAGCACGCTTCGAAATACCTACATCGATTTCCATGAGTTAAAAAGTTTACTCACTGAATTTCATTCGGAAAACTGATTAATTGTTGAAAAGTTTTGTCTTGTTCTTATCAAAGCCATCGTTTAAATAATCACAGATTTATACTGATTATTTCCCATAATGCTGTGAATAAAATATCCATTAACCATAATAGTTTCATTTTAAAGAAAACATGTCTTTAATTGGTTTTATTGTTAGCAAAACCATCATGTAAATTATTATAAGTTTCAATTGATTATTTCACATAATGGTGCGAATAAAATATCGATTATCAACTGTATTGCTGAACGAAAGCAGCCCTTTAATTGCTTTTGTTGTTGCCAAAATCATCTTTTAAATGAGCACGAATTAAAAATTAATATATTTTAAATCCACTGTACTACAATGAAGTGAAACATCATTAATTGATATTTTTACATTGGTGCACATTTTCCATCTACTGTGTTTCAATGAAGTAAAACATCTTTAATTGCTATTCTTACATTGGTGCACATTTCATGTAAAAATTCAACACCGGTGGTAACATCTGATGTAGGTGTTTATATCTAGTGCTTACAAGGCATGAAGTGACATATTTTTAAAGTGACATTAGTTTTGCTAATCTAAATGGTTCTTCATATGAACTAGCCCATATTTCCTATCAAAGTGAACTAGTTTTAAAAACTATGGCATTTAGACATAATTTCTCTAAAGGTTAGTTTAGCTCATACACAGTCAGGTTTTCACAAAAACATATGCAATCACTTCCCATTCATCAAGAAAAAATAAGAAATTTTAGAAGAATAAGAATGATGAAATATAATCGATATGATGTTTCCAAAAATGGTAGTAGTGCTGTTTATTCGGTACATTTTAATATGAAAATTTTGTTCCATGTAATTGCTCAAAATTCCCTCAAAAATTCCTTAATAAATCATGCGAAGTATACTTCTGTAAAATAATATGAAACATTTCTGTTCCACAGAAGTAAAAACACCAGAGTTATTTATTTCTTTAATACCGTATTAAAAATTCTTTGTTCTCTCTTCAAAAGCATTTAATATTATTCTTTTCAGCAGCGTTTGTAAACAATTGGGATGTAGATGCTTATTAATGATAAATATAATTTAATCTTATGTAACAATTATTGATTTTTATATTTGATAAAATTAACTAACTTTAAAATATTTTGGCTTTAGTTCTTCCTTTTGTTTTTCTCAAATTTGTTGCGAACTAAATAATTTGCTCTTTATGAGACATTTTTAAAAAAATGGTTAGTATTTTGTAGAGTAAAAAATAGAAAAAAAAGGTGTTTATAAATATTAAATATTCAGGTATAAAGTATTCTAATGATTGCACTAACTTGCATGCGAAAGTTATGTCAGACAATTTTTAATCTTTTCTGTATAGTGCTTTGAAACATCAACTTCCTTCTTTTTATTGTATGAATGAACGCCTTTATATTTATTTTGATTACAAAATACTCACTTCTGCAAGACAAAATAAACAGACTTACTTATAAAAGAGTATATTTAGTATGCTTAAAAAGTATATTTGGCACAGATTTTTCATTAATACTTGTAATACTTAGTTTACTTTTTTTTTTCCTCTTTAGTATTTCAAAACTTTTGTTCTAAAACTAAGGATAGTAACTATGCAATGGTTTAAAATTGAATTTTGCAAATAATGTATAATTTTCATTTAAAAATAAATTTAAGCACCTTCTTTAGTTACGCTGAAAAATTGTATTTAATTATTCTTTTCAAAACTTGACGTTTTCTATTGTTATGAAATTTTAAAATCAGAGTTATAATTCTAACAAAATTATTATCTTTCGAAAACAAGAGACAAATTATTTGTTATTCGGAAAGAAAACACTAAGATAAATAGTTTGTTAAATAAAAAAAGTAACACTTTGGTTGAAAAATTTCACTACCAAAAATGGCGTTTTCTATAAAGATGATTAATATTTATTACTTTAAAGTTATTTGTTCCAAATTATTGGCTTTAAAAAATATTAATAAAAGAAAATAAATTATATAAATATTATTACTTGCCTTAAGTTATTATGTAATCTTTAATATTTAAAATTACTTCGACTTCTAAAATTAACTATAATAGTTAAAACAATAGATAAAATAAAAAACTTTGTATTTCAATGACATAATATGTAGTTAATATGCGATGAATTTTTAATAAAGTTATTTAGTAAGGAATTTCTCATATAGCAAAAAGAATTAAAAAATAGATAAAAATTAATATTTTCTTTTGAATAACTTTTCCGCTGTTTGAAATACAGAATAAAATAATAATTTATATGCCCTATTAAAATTAAAAAATATATATATTATACATCATGTTATTTGTAGAAGTATTTCTTATATAAGCTTATTGTACAAAAAATTATTTAAGATATTCTAATTTTAAATCTGCTATGAAATTGAAAAGGAATAAATAGGTGATTTAACCACTTCGAACGATTTTGTCATATAAATAAGCATTTGTGTAACTAATTAAAATCTTTTCAAAAATTCAAACACCATTGGTACTATTAAAGAATTTATAAAAAAATAAAAATGCTTCGTAATTATTCTACTGAGAAATTTTTTTTTCTTCTTTCAAAATTTTATCGGCATTCATAAAAATGAATTAAAAAATTTATTTTAAAAAATACCTCTCATTTTTGACAAATCTGATATGAAGCATTCTGATAAAGAATTTATTTTGATCGTGTAATGGTTTGATAGAAAGAAAATTATCGCATTAGAATTGGTTTATTGAAATAGTCAAAAGAAATAATCTATTACAATTAGTGGTGGAATTATATTATTGATTAAATTTTATTGAAATTTTTTTCCGCTGTGTGAAAATATAGACTTTCGAGACTTTAAAAATATTTTTAGTAATCAGAAAATAGTTAATATTTTTACTTTCAAAATTTAATAATTTTTAAAATATTTATTTAAATTGAAAGATAATGATTATGTTTATTTAATATAAGCGGAAAATAATCACCATTTATTTATTATAAAACCTAAAATATTCAAATATTTCATTAAAATCATCATTAACGTTTTTTCGTTTGATATGTTTTTGTGATATATATCTAGTTAATATATGTTAGATTATGATATTATTATTCATATAATAAAGGAAAATGTTGGATTTTTAAAAAACTCAACAGGTTATATAGGTCATGATTTGCATCCAACAAGTACTACTTTTATTGGACATAATTGAAATGTACTTTATTAGTTCGGAGATGTAATAAAATTACTTCTAATAAAATAACGTCACAGTTAAATGCTCAGGAAAGAAATTTACTTTTCACTTACTTTAAAAATCCTTATGTAATCAATACAATTATTCAGCACAATTGTTAATTTCTAATTGCTCTATATCAAAATATTCTATCTGTATTTGCATCGTGCCACTTTATTCTGTATTATCACTTCTGTCGGTTTTGTTTTCTTTAAGCACCTATTATTTATTTATTTATTTTTATTGTATGCATACTCACCGATACTTTTAATCTAAACCAGGATATATAGATGTGTAACAAATTATTTAAATATTTCTTGCATCTTTTAAATTGAGGTTATTAAAATAAATAATGAGTATTCAAGCAATTTATATTAACTTTCATATAACAAAAACAATCTGCCATAATAATCAATGTCCTTCGATGATTGGTAAATCATAATTTACAAATTATTTTCTTTTCTCATTTTGTCATATCTTATGTTATATCAATATTTTTTATTCACAGCTCTCCACAGATGTAGGTATAAAATTTATATCCTTTATTGAAAATGCAATTTTTTCTTCAGAAAAAACTTTTAAAATTATATGGTGAATTATGGATGCATAAATCTTGTAAATAACTGCTATTTTTATAAAAAACAAAACTATCTTTTATCGCGAAATCTGAAAATAAAGCAAAAAAAAAAAAGATAAATCCAAGCTGAACACCGGGAGGAAATTTTTGTGTGAAACAAAATCAACTTCTCTCCCCCAAACACTCCGCCGGTCTCCTTTATTTGATTCAACTGCTCACTAAAATCGCAACCTACAACTCACAGGACTTCATCTGCCGCTAGGGGTCGCATTCTCGTCACGTGCAAAAAGAGAGGGATCGCTCGTCGATTAAAGTTAATCGGGAGTAAATTTTTTCATTAGATTTTCCTCTTCCATTTTATCCATTTTCGACGCACTTCATTGACTTTGATGTGAGAAAATAGACTATTTTCTTTTCCGCTCTGATGTAGGTGGTAGCTGGGAGAAAATGATCTTTTCACTGTACTACATCTGTGGATCCGTAACCCTCTAGCGGAGAGCGCTTCAACCATGAATAGCTTCGACCACGTAGCAAGGGTAGAGAGAAAGTTGTAACTGATGCTTTTATTTGTTTCTTTCGCGGGACATCGTCGATATACAGACTCAGAATTGAATTTCCAGAACGACCTTCGTAATTATTCCTTATACTTGATAGTCTGAAGATTGAAGTTGAAGTTTATAGGCAAAAAATCGAGGGTAAAATAGTTTCGGGACTTCGATTTGCCCGCCGCTAAAGACATTGGAAAAGACCGGGTTTTCGGTGGTGTCACGTGATAATTTCTATGACGTCAATGGGAAGAAGCAACTAGTGGCCAATTGCAACAGAGGACGTAGAGCAGTGACGTACGGAGGAATTCTTTCTCTTTAACTCCCGGGCATCAGTTTGTTTTGGGATGGGGGTGGAGAGTTTTCCCAAATTTTATGTAATATTTAAAGGTGAAATCTAAATTGAGCGCGTTGAAAGAGTTTTAAATTATACGCTATGATCGTGATGAACTATCATAATGGACAACTGTGCAAATAAATTTTAGTATAACACATTGTTTTTAACACTTTCCAACAAAGTTGAAAAGTACTTATGAATTAAGTTTGTGTGACCGACTGTCTGTCCAAGCTCTAACTCGCATTAATATACTCGTATTTTCATGCAACTGATATAGGTTATGGATGTTTACCAAGACATGTTTGGTAAAAAATAGAAATAGTGTAACTTTAATAGTTTATTTACATAGGCATGCAAATTAATTCTGTTACATTAGTATCATTGAAAAAAGATCATTTGCAATGTATTGTAAATACATTATGCTATTTCAAATGCATTGAAATTGATATAAATCGCTAAATTTATATCGATTCGGAACTTCGATTTGCCCGCCGGTAAAAACATTGGAAAAGACTGGGTTTTCGGTGGTGTCACGTGATAATTTCTATGACGTCAATGGGAAGAAGCAACTAGTGGCCAATTGCAACAGAGGACGCAGAGCAGTGACGTGCGGAAGAATTCTTTCTCTTTAACTCCCGGGCATCAGTTTGTCTTGGGATGGGGGTGGAGAGTTTTCCGAAATTTTATGTAATATTTAAAAGTGAAATCTAAATTGAGCGCGTTGAAAGAGTTTTAAATTATACGCTATGATCGTGAGGAACTATCATAATGGACAATTATGCAAATAAATATTAGTATAACACATTGTTTTTAATACTTTCCAACACTTTTGAAATGCATTTACGAGCTCTGTTTGTTTGGCCGATTGTTTGCACGCGCTCTAACTCGCGTAAATATACTCGTATTTTCATGAAACTGATATAGGTTAAGGATGTTTACCAAGACATGTTTGGTAAAAAATAGAAATAGTGTAACTTTAATAGTTTATTTACATAGGCATGCAAATTAATTCTGTTACATTAGTATCATTGAAAAAAGATCTATTGCAGTGCATTGTAAAGAAATTATGCTATTTCAACTACATTGAAATTGATATAAATCGCTGAATTCATATCAATTCGGGACTTATATTTGCCCGCCGGTAAAGACAATGGAAAAGACCGGGTTTTCAGTGGTGTCACGTGATAATTTCTATGACGTCAATGGGAAGAAGCAACTAGTGGCCAATTGCAATAGAGGACGCAGAGCAGTGACGTACGGAAGAATTCTTTCTCTTTAACTCCCGGGCATCAGTTTTGTCTTGGGATGGGGGTGGAGAGTTTTCCGAAATTTTATGTAATATTTAAAGGTGAAATCTAAACTGAGCGCGTTGAAAGAGTTTTAAATTATACGCTATGATCGTGATGAACTATCATAATGGACAATTATGCAAATAAATATTAGTGTAACACATTGTTTTTAACACTTTCCAACAAAGTTAAAAGGTATTTATGAATTCGGTCTGTGTGGCCGACTGTCTATCCGTACACTAACTTGCGTAAATATACTTAGATTGTCTGCAATTGATATATGTTAATGATATTATGGCATGTTCATTCTTGAATAGGAATAGCGTAATTTTACTAGTTTATTTACAGGGCACTTACAAGAATTCTGTTACATTAGGACAAAAAAAAATCGTTTGCAGTGTATTTTAACGGCATTATGTTGTTTCAAATGAAATGAAATTGATATAAATCGCTGAATTTAATACAAGATTATTATTATAGAATACGGTACTCATAGTATTTGTCGTTCATTTACAAAGACACAAAAAAGAAATCGGCTACAGATCGGGTGCAAAAACCTACAGAGTACGGAACAGAGAATCAACTTTTATACACTGTAATGGCAACTTGTTTAACATGGGATTACGCATAAACAGTAGCGACACGAGCAGACCACTCTGAAACTACGATCATAACATAAGAGAGGTTGCTAATTCGGCGAAACATCGCTTCCTTAGCGACAAATGATAAGGGAAAAAAATACAGCGACGGCTTGCTGCTTCTTGTTTTGAAATTTATAAAAGAATTATGAAATAACTTTGACGTATTCGTCTTGCAAACAACGCATGTGTCTCTTCGTAACATAACGATCTAATAATTTAAACTTGAAAATTCAAGAATAATAACAGTAATAATTACGAATCAATATAAGCGCGGAAATCTAAGATCAAATAGCATAAGCACATGTGCAAAGATAATCAAATCAGCATTCAGCAAGAAGCACCAAGCAGAATAAGGTTACAGTTAAACAGAAATCACGAGGATAAAAATCGCCAACGCGATGGTTTAGTTTTTAAGTCATCCACTGAGGGCGCTCTTTTCAAGCCGAGATGAGGCTCTGTTACTACTCTGTGCAAAAACCTAGGCTCCAGCAGGCAGCCTCTCACCATTAACCTTTTCCGGCACGGGTAAAATCTGTTATTAAAATGAGAAATTATCGACTGACACCGGAATTTAAAAACGAATTTTTTAGATATTTTGAATTTCTTAATTTAAGCTTTTATGGTAAAAGCAAAATTTCACTAAAATATTATTGGTGCCGTTTGCAAGTTTGGGATTAAAATTAAGTATCCCAGATCAGGCACAGAGTGCCGGAAAAGGTTAAATTCCTTTTTTTTTGTCTAACATTTCATGTAATATACTTAGAAGAATGCTATTAAATTTTCGAACGATTTTTTTTTAATTTTAGCTGTGAGAGACTACCCGCTTTCGCCTAGATTTTTGCATTATTGGGTTGCAGTATACTGTCTTTGAGTTATAATTGCTGGAAGTGCATTTTCAATTTTGAAATGAGCTTTAAAATTTAGCAAATTGCTTACATGTTTCTCGTCGTATATAAATTTTATACCTCGCATACAGGGGTGCACATAAGAATTCACATGCCATTCTTTTTATTAGTGAAGATTGCAAATGGGGAATTTTTAACTGAGGTATTTGTTTCGAAATTGAACTAAATATCCGTATGCGTAGTTGATAAATACAGTTATTCATTCACAGCCCGTAAGACATGGTGACGTCACTGCAACGTCGTTGTGAAGTCACATTGTGACTTTGTGACCATCGATTGACGATGTGACGTCACTGCAACGTCGTTGTGAAGTCACATTGTGACTTTGTGACCATCGATTGTCGATGTGACGTCACGTGACGTCGATGTGAAGTCACAGTGACTAAAATGTGAAGCCGTTATGGCCGTTTCAGAGCTTTTTTGTGACGTCACATTGTGACCACTTTGTGACGTCACAATGTGACCAATTTGTGAAAAGTGTGTCATTTGTGACTACTTTGACATTAACATTGAGACGATTTTCCAAAAAATTTTAAGAAAGTCACATCTCAGTCACATCTCAATATTTCCAAAATGTGACGTCACTGAGTGGTGACATTTTGGTCACAGATGTGATGTGACAAAAGACGGTTTACAGTGACGTCATTGTGACATCACTTGACCATGCATGCTATGAGGGAGGACTGTTCAAAGAATTCGGATGTATCTTTGACTGTAGAGGGGAATTGATGAAATTGGGATTTCAAAGGCGTTAAGCTTTTCCAAATGGTTCAGTTAGACATCATGCTATTTCAGCGTATTAAACGGTACAATTTTGTTGCAATATTCTAAATGTACTAGAAAATGTTTCATAATCTATGCTTGAAGCATGATTTTTTTTCTTGTCGATTTTTCGAAAGTAACAGTTTTTCGAAAGATGCAAAAGGTTCGAAATAATAACAATCTTAAATAAAATATAAGCTTTTTATCTAAAAAAATATATTTCCAACGAATGCAAAAGATAAATATGCAATTATAAATGCATAGAATATAATGTGCAATCATTTTATTTTTTATATTCTATTTAACTACATTAAATAATCAACTGATTAATTTAATACCTTAACTGGTGAAATCTTTTCTGTTTAATAAATTGAAATAGCGGATTCACACCACTATTATTTAAATAAATTATTCGTAAAATTTAGTCTAAACATTTGCGCCTTTCAATAGTATGAAAACTTCCTTAAATATAATAGTGGTGTCAAAAAACTTTAAATGATGCAATAATAAAATTCGTTTTGCCCGAACGGCGTTCGGGCAACCAGTTAAGGCATTAGAGAATTAAAAAAAAACCATGATAACAAATTACGAAAGCTAGAATAAAATTTATAGCGTTATACAGTTATTGTGTGTTCCTTTTGTAAAATTACATGCTTTTTCATTGTAAGTTTTTAGATAAATATAAAATTTTGTAACTAATAATAATAATAACCAAAAATAAAGAAATAATAACTTTTTACCTCATACAGAAATTTGTCAAAATAATCTTTAATTGCAAGCTTTTTGGTACTTATCACACAATATTTTTTTCAACTGATGATCAACTAATGGGGAAAAAAATCTTTTCGCATAAAGCAGAAAAAATTACTCATACAATTAATTTCGCTTTTAAGAGCATTATTCTTAATATTCAAAAGCAAATTTTTATTTGATAAGCATTAAAAATAATTAATAGAATTAATTTGATTTCTAAGAACATTTTTTATAATTTCAAAAGCATTTATTTATTTATTTATTTATTTATTTTTTGATGAGCTTTAAAAAATTATTAGTACACTTAAATTGTTTTTCTAAGAGCATTATTTTGCATACTGAGAATTAAATTTTTATTTGATGTTTAAATTATAAGGAAATGTAAGTTTAAAATATTATCGAAAGTGAGACTAAAATATAACAAAATACACAATTAAAAGGCATTTTTTTGTACTACTTTGTTATCCCTTCGACCGATTCCGCGAAATTATACAAATCGCCAAACTAATAGCCAAATTATACATTGATATAATTTTTATTTTAAATAATAAAAATCAAATAATTAGCAGAATATTAATAAAAATACAAATAGAATGTTGAAATAAAAATCACTTAATGACGTTTAAAACATGTGTATCGTATTTTATATAATTGAATTGACATTCACGATCATTCATTATTGGCATTTAATCTTATAATTTGGCGATAGTATTTTGGTCGACGGGTTAACAGAGTAGTACCCTTTTTTTAACTATCATTTTTAATGCTTTAGAATGCGGCAAGTTTTCCAAGTAAGGTAAAATATTTTAAAACAAAACAAAATTATAACAATATGAATGATAACAATAGTATTATTGTACAGTATATTATAGTACAAGGTGTCCAGCAAATAACACCCTGATTTCAAAATTAAATTTCTCAAAAACAAAGATCAATAGAATTATGCAGTAAACGGTTAGTTTATCAGGTAAGCTGTAAAAATCTTATACAAAAGTTTCGAACAGTAAATATTTTGAAAAGATTGTGTTCTGATTGCAAAGAATGCTTTGATTTGACATTTTTCTTGCTTTAGATTGCTGCCAAAAAATGTGTTTTTCGGCTTAAAGTGCCATATTTCATAGTTTTTTTAAATTAAATTTTTGAAATTTCGAAATTCTAAAAATTTACTTCGAAAAATCTTCAAAATATTGCACTGTAAGCCGAAAAATTATTTCTCTGCAGACAATCTAAAACAAGAAAAATGTCAAATCAAAGCATTCTATGCAATCAGAACACAATTTTTTCAAAATATTCACTGTTTGAAATTTCTGTATAAGATTTTTACAGCTTACCTAATTAAAAAACCGTTTACCATATATTACTATCGATCTTTGTTTTTGAGAAATTTAATTTTGAAATCAGGGTGTTATTTGCTGGACACCCTGTAGTATACGTAGTTTGTTTTATCCCGTTAAGGTTCAAGCAATGATGTCTTTGTAATATTGAATTCAACCAGGGTCAAATTAAAGCACGCAAGATTACAGAAGATTAATGTCAGATTGACACCTATGCATTTATTATGAAGTATTTTATATTTTTTTTAAATGGAAAAAGAGAAATTATTTTAACTAAATTTTAACCCGAAGCCAATATAAACACAAACGTCATACATATTTTTAAGTTAGGAAACCCTGTAATGGAACGTCAATGCATAAGGCAGTTCGCTTCGCAAAATACACTGACATATGTTTGTGGAAAAAAAAATTTCTTGCTTGTAGAAGACTCGAAATGACATTTTAGAACAAAGAGACATATATTTCTCTTAACCAGAGAACAAAGTTCGGATAGAATTTTAAACAAGAAAGTTTCTGTCTCCAGATCCCATCCTTTTTGCATTTTTCAGGGGATACTTTTTAAACAGAGAGCGTCCAGCAAATAAATTTCAGAAACGTGAAAAGGAAAAATAATATTTTTCCTTTACTTAAAACAAAGACAAGTTTATAAAAACAAGTTTCTCATGTGTAATATATAGCATTTTTTAAAATTTTAACACTATATTACATTGTATTATTTAAATTTTTATTTTTAATAGGTTTTTTCAGTTGAAAGCTGCCAGTATATTTTAATAGAAATACTTTTGTTACATATAATGTGCTTAAAAAATATATACTAAAAGTTATTAAATAACATAAATTCTTAGCTGAACTATAAAACTAGTCATCTTCAGGGACAAAATATATAAACGGATATTACCAAAGACATACTTTTTAAATTTTAAAAATTTGACACACACACATAGGGATTACAATCCCGAGACTAATTTCCGATCCCGGGATTTCGGGATTGTTTAGATTCAATCCCGGGATCCCGGGATAATCCCGGGATTACGAAAATTAAAATTTCTCCAATATTATCAGTTCTCACAATTGCTAAATTTCACAATATTGAAAAAAAATAATTAAAGCAAAAATACAGCCTAATTTATGAAAATATGCCAAGTTCAAAATTGATTATTTTAATAATAAAAAAAGTATAGGATAAATTATAAGAATTGGAAATTAAAACAAATATGTTGTTGATGTTTAACAATGTAACAAAAAAAGTCTGTATTTTATCTTCCAAATAATTTCTTTCATTTGATGTAAAAAAATTCTTTGAATGGGTAAATATTTACAATATGAAAAGATAATTAATAAATTATTATTACTAATTAAATTTTGAATTATTCTTATAACCAAATAAATAAAGATTACAAATTTAGGATATCGAAAACACAAGATTTTCCCCTACAGAATGCTTTTTTTCTTGAAACAAAAGTACTTAACACCTACTCACATATATCAATAAAAAATTAACTAAATGTATTATTTAAATTTGTAATTAGTGATAGTTGTTAAAATTTGAATATATTGCGTAACGTAAAAAATTATAACATACCAAGATAAAAAAGGAGATTAGTTTGAATAGCTCAGTGTTTCTCAACTAATGGTTTTCCTTTGAAAATGTGATCTAAGAAATAACTAAACATTTAAAATATCATATCCAAGTCGACTTCTAATTTTGTTTGTTATAAATCCTGCTGCTAAAAAGGCTCGTTCTGCTTCTACACTCGCGGGGGGAATTGTCAGCAAATATTGATAAGCTAATTTTAAATGATGACCGCGTAACTCCTCCATTTTCAAAGAGAGACATCTCATTTCTAATTTGTATTGATAAATCCTTTTGTTTTTGTATTTCAGCTTCAGCAGTTCGCATGTTTTTTTTTTTTTTTTCTATTTCTTGTTATAATTTTTCCTTATATGTTCGGTAATCCGTTTGCTGTTTCGCAGTGGGCTCAATATGCGTTATTTCTGTAATTTCAAAATTGCCATTGTCAACACTGTTTACTCTTCCAACTATTGCTTTCACTTGCTTCTTAATACCAGTTTTGTTAGGAATAGAAAACGTACTGCTAGTTTTCACTCAGGTCATTTCGTTTAGGATTATGCAAATAATTTGAAACACCTGATAATTCCATGCGTCGTCGCTCTCTAATGCATAATTTTAGCACTCTGCCATTTTGCAAGCAAATTTTGATTTTTTTCTCCAACAATTCGATTAAAATAATTTTTAAAGCTGAGTCTGTGGTTAATAAATTAGAATCCCTGGGACAGATTACTTCTACTGTGATTTTTATCGGTTTGAGAACTTCAACAATTTTGTTTATAAGTTGAAAATCGAAATCGTCAATTCAGATCTTATGCCTTAAATCAATTAAAGTTTTTTGTATGCTATTTTTCAAGAAATAAAATTGTTCAAGTACAGTTACTTGGATATTCTATCTAGTCTTGCAATCTAAAAGAAGGGGAAGTTCTTTCTCTTTTTCAGTTTTAACATATTTTTGAAGAATTTCATTCCTTGTTGCAGATCATTTAAAATAAATTACTAATTTTCGAACTTTTTTGATAAGTTCATTGATATACTCATCAGAGTATGAAAAGCCGTTTTCGTCTTCAAAAATTAAAACAAAACCCAATTCTAAACCTTCGGAAGATTCAATATCTTCATCTTTATCATTTTCTTTTAAGGCTAAATTTTAACTTCCGCAGCAAGTTTCAGCTACTGTTTTACTGGAGGAAGTTTCTGGTTCTGTATTTCGTTGGTTACAACAATATAAATCATCACAAACTGTTAAATGAATGCCATGAGCGAAACAAAGCTGTTCATCAGCTTCAATTTCTTTTCCGACTTTCAGCATTACATTTGGTCCATCAGTTACGATTAGCAACAACGTCTTTTTTGATTGAAATGCCATACTGTTTTAGACGCACATTGTCAGCATTTCAATATACTTTTTTTCAGTGGAAGATCCATGTATGTGCATAAGACCTAAATTACAGAATTTGCTTAAATTTACACTTCTTGAATGAACTTTAATATTCATAAATCGTTTGTTTGCAACAGATGTTCATTCGTCAGAAGTCAAACTATTTTTTCCCGAAGTTTAAAAAAATTGTACATCTCTTGTAATTAGCACCTTTATTATGAAACTGTAATTTACTACACGATTTCTAACTGATACTACAGATTTTGGCAAATCATTATAAGTCTTCTATTTTCAATTTTTAGAAGGCAATTTATCATCTGTGTAATCTTGACTTTTGGAAAGAAAAGAGGATGTAATAAATTCTTTCTTAAATTTAGTGTTGTATAAATATGTATGCAATCTCTTAGTCGATCCATCCAATGTTTCAAGCACTGCGCTACACTTTTACATTTAGCACTTTTTCCATCTTTTGACGTACCATATTAATGGTACGTTAAAATGACGTACCATACTACCATATAATAGTAATACCATAATGAAGATGTATCATTGTACTTTCCGATGAGCTACGGAATCCTTGTCATTTGACATCTTTAAAGTAAAGTAAATATAAATACACGAAAAGCTAAGAAATTAGCACATAATGACAATCATATACAAATGCGATGCTTATCAGTAAAATCTAATTCAAAAATGACCTACGAAGTGAATAAAATTTCTTACATACGCAGTGAAATTGAAATGAACACGATTTCATTTTTTCTGCCTAATAACTGTGTGTGTTACATCTATTTACAAGTCAAAAGATTTCCACTGTAAATGATTTAATCGCTTAGAAATGTATGTAAACATATTTAAGGTATATATTATTTTTTAATCATGCATAAACTTCATGAAAATTGATTTTTTTCCAACCAAAAGCGAAATTTTATAAATATCTTTCTTAATTTCAGCTGAATATTATCCCAGTAAAAAAACCGGACAATCCCGTAAATCCCGGGATTTTTTTCTGACAAATCCCGGGATTTTCGGGATTGAAAATACACCGGGATCCCGGGATTGTAATCCCTACACACACACATAAGGTAAAATGTACAAAATTTTTATCGTACAACTTTAAGAAAGTAAAATTAAAAAGTTTATATGAAAAAAAAAATACACATATAACAATACATATTTTTAGACAAAAAATAAAGACAAAACTTCTTTAGTTAAAATAAACATATTTGAGATTTTAAATAATGTGTTATAGTACACGAATTTAATAAAACTATAATCAAATTCATGGTTGTTTTCGTTATATTAATAAATCAGTATTTTTCTCCATTTATACAGTTTATTCTTTATCTTTTACTTATTTTTTATTTCATAATTCAGAATTTCCTGCTTTTGCTCAACATTTTGATGTAAAAAGGGAAAAAAATAACGTATCTTAAAACATTAAATACATTTTTTAGAAATTTAATATAAAACAAAATATATGACACTAACAAATACTACAAATTTAACTACTATCTTAATTTGATCTTATTTTATCAATTTTATACAAATGAAGATTTTTTTAATATATATTTTTATTTTCTATTGTACTTTATATTTCCTTTTGTATTTAAATAGCTGCCAACAATCAACTAATCTTCCGTAATACCTGGATTAGTTTGATCCAAGTTAACCTCATTTCGAACCAGAAAATTTATTTCATGAATCTTTATAAATTTAACCCTTAAATGCATAAGATAGAACGCGTTCCAAAAAATGCGCAATTCAAAGAATCAGAATTCATACCTGAAAAATCTAAATAGTAAATTTTTCTTTATTTTATTACGAATGGTCTGCCATTAAGTAAAGTAAAAATTGCTCTTTTAAATTTCTGCTGAGAATACGGAATATGTGAATAAAACCCCCCAATAAATCAGGAACACTTATGGTATCGAAAATGATACAATATGCATTTAAGGGTTAACTTCAAGTTTCTAAGTATATTTAATTTAATTTCTTTGAAAAAATTCTGCTTCGAAATTTATTAAACCAGGTTCAAATTAAAGCACATATTACGGAAGATTAATGTCAGATTGGCACCTATGCATTTATATTTAAAAATTTTAAATTTATTTTATATTTAAAAAAAATGAAAAAAGAGAAAGTATTTTAACAAAAATTTTAACCCGAAGCCAATATAAACACAAAAGTCATATATATTTTTAAGTTATGAAAGTCTGTAATGGAACGTCAATGCATACGGCAGCTCGCTTCCTAAAATACACTGACATATATTTGAGAAAATATTTTTCTTGTTTGTAGAATATTCGAAATGACATTTTAGAACAAAGAGACATATATTTCTCTTAACCAGAGAACAAAGTTCGGATAGAATTTTAAACAAGAAAATTTCTGTCTCCAGATCCCATCCATTTTGTATTTTTCAGGGTAAACTTTTTAAACAGAGAGTGTCCAGGAAATAAATTTCAGAAACGTGATAGTAAAAGTAATTTTTTTCCTTTACATAAAACAAAAAACAAGTTTTTAAAAACAAGCTCCTCCTGCGTAATATATAACATTTTTTAAATTTTACATTGTATTACACTGTATTATTTAAAATTTTATTTTTAGTACTTTTTTTAGTTTAAATCTACCTCTATATTTAAACAGAAATATGTATAATGTGCTTAAACAATAAATAGTAAAAGATATTAAATTACATAAATTCTTAGCTAAGCTATAAACCTAGTCATCCTTAGGGACAAAATACAATAAAAAGAATATTGCCCAGTTAAACTGATGGCATTGAGCTCACAGGCTACGCATACTAATTGTACATTACAGCCTTATATTTTTCAAGGGTTAATTCCGTTCGAAAAAAAATATTAAGGAGGGGGATCAGCTATCCTCTCTCCCCTTTTCATACTTAATCATTGAACCTTCTAAACTGATCAGGGACATGCTTTATCATATAAAAAATCCATATCCAAAATTTAGAGCAAATCGGAAAGTTCTTAATAAAAACCCATTTATATAATTTGAGAAGAGTTATCCCTCTCTTTTATATACTTAACCATTAAACTTCCAAAACTATTCAGAGATTTGAACGAAATTTGACAATTCTGCATGAAAATCCCATTTATATAAATTAAGGGGAGGGGCATTAGAACCTCCATTTCCCCTGTTTATATTTATCCAATGAACATCTAATACCACTCACGGAAGCGCTTCATGAGAATGAGCCTATGTGTAAATATTGAACAAAAACTAATATTTCTGCATGAAAAACCCACTCATATCAATTAAGGGGAGGGGCATGAGCCCTCCGTTCCCCCTCTTATATATATCGAATGAACTCCAAAAACTAATCAGGGAAGCGCCTTATCAGGATATACCTATATACAAGGGTGCAAAAATCTAGGCGCCAGCGGGCAGTTTCTCACCACTAAAATATAAAAGTTTCGTCGGTTAAAATTTAATAGCATTCTTGCAAGAATTTTACGCGCAATATTAAACGAAAAACAACAAAATAAATTTAGTGGTGAGAGACTGGCTGCTGGCGCCTAGATTTTTGCACCCCTGCCTATATACAAAATTTCAAGTGGATGGGATATTTTTATCATGAGTTATCGCGTTACGTACGTAAGAACGGGCGGGCACATAAGCTCTCAGGCTATGATAGCCTGTGAGCTAAAAAACGGATATTACTAAAGACTTATATTTCTTTTAAAATTTAAAAATTTGTCACCCATATAAGCAAAATGTACAAAAAGTTTATTGTACAATAGGGTGGTGCGAAAAAACAAAAGTTTTTATTTCCGAATCGCTATAGTGCGGAAAAGTTGCGATTGGCAAATACAAGAAAAACTAAAAAAAAAATTTTGAAATCGGACATTATCTTCCGATCGCGCAAACCACCTAAAAATTGAAAAAAATTGAAAAATTTCGATTTTTTTCAAAATTAAAAAAAATATATTACATATACATATATTTTATCACTATAGTGAAAAATATTTACATATTGTACTATTTAATAATAATAAAAAAAATAAATTGCGTTTAGAGAATATCTTCCGATCGCGCAAGCTCATTAAAAATCGGGAAAAACTCAATTTTCAGTGATTTTTGATGCATTAAGAAAATAATTAAATAAATTCAATTTGCGATTTCATGTTAAAATTTAAATGTAAATTAATACTATTGTGCATGTTATGCTATTTTTGAACAACCGAGATCTTACCACGACGAGATCGCTGCAGAGCGAAAAGGTTTAGTAGTTCGCGCAACTCCTGTTAGCCACGTTGCGAAATAGCGTTGAAGTCGCCCTATGTGTCCACATCCTTTTCTCTCCCCAACCTCGTCCACTTGCACAATGCGCCATTTTGTATCAGTGAGCCCGTGAACGAATTTCATTTGTTAATTAGATGTACTGTGTTATTTAAAATACATTAACATGTGACCGGTACAAGGATCTGCATACGTTGTTCACAAAGAAAATTACTAGACAATCTTTTCATTGTCCTATATTTTGTCATCCCCAAGAGATTTTTTGTAAAATACACTTCACGAATATAGTGCCTGTACGAGAAACTAAAGAAAATCCTTTAAAAGAATTTAAATACTTCTAAAATCGTTAAAAATACTTCTAGACTTTTTCAATAAATGCGTCCATATAACACGCATTGATATGTATAATGATACATGTTTGAAGATGATTTATAGTAATTTTAAACAGTGTATGTTGTCCATCGTGATATTTGTCTCAGGACTGAGGAGGATAACTAAAGAATCGTCCTTTTTTTCCATCAGAATGTATGTCATGTGGTTCTTCTGGTTCTACTTGATTTTGCCGTAATCTTTTTCTTTCTGTTTGTTTTCTTCTAATTTTGTATAGGTCAATAACATGAAAAGCATCTGTTTTAGTTATTACAGGAATATCTTCTAGCACACTCAATGCTTTAGTAGCACCTGCACTGTCAGATACACCATTGCGATCGCAATGTAAAAATGTAGATTGTAACTTCACTTTCATTTGCCATGGTAATTTCTTCTTCTTAAATCTGATAGACTGTATCCGTCATGGTAATGATATTTTACATATGCCTCCATTAGCATTAAAATTTCCATGTATTTCATCTAAATATTCAAGGTCTTTTATTTTCGCTTCAACGAATTTGGAAGGTTGCCTTTTCAAAAGATAGTTTCGTCTTCCAAGTCTTGTACTCAGTTTTTTTTTTTAAACTTTAGTTCCAATTTTTCCCGTTCCGTCCTTTCTCTGGAGGTAGATCTATGCTCAATGACTGGACTTTTGTTATATTTTTGAGACGTACAATTAGTCTCAGTTAGACACTCCCTCAGATCTGGTGACATTTACAGGAGCAATATAAATTCATTACACGTTTGCAGGCTGAAATATCACACAGTTGAGTTTCTTGTGTTTTAAATTCATCAAACTTTTTTATAAGGTTTGGCTATTCCTTGTCTCGAATATAAGATTTCGTTAGTTTAGAATATTATCGTAGTAGGCATTAATTAGCTAAATGATTCTACAATCAAACACTTTTGGGATTGACGCCTTCTAATAAATATATTTTATTTTTTGTGCCACTGTATTGCTGACAAATGAGAAACTCACTTTAATGCTGTTGAATTTACTTGCTAATAGAGACTTCTCCTCAAGGTAGCATTGAAAAACATCTTCGTGTGTTGGAAGAATATATGGCAGAAAATCTCTTGGATGACCAAATATAGGACAATGAAAAGATTGTCTAGTAATTTTCTTTGTCAACGACGTATCCAGATCCGTGTCTTTGTCACATGTTAATGTATTTTTAATAACACAATACATCCAATTAACAAACGAAATTCGTTCACGGGCTCTCTGATACGAAATGGCGCTCTGTGCAAGTGGAGACTGCAAATGCATGATACTGCAAACTCAGCTTATTTAATTAGTTTCTTAATATATCAAAAATCACTGAAAATTGGATTTTTCCCGATTTTTAATGAGCTTGTGCGATCGGAAGATATTCTCTAAACGCAATTTATTTTTTTATTATTATTAAACAGTACAATATGCAAATATTTACCACTATAGTGATTAAATATGTGTATATGTAATATTTTTTTTTAAATTTGAAAAAATAGGAATTTTTCAATTTTTTTGAATTTTTAGATGGTTTGCGCGATCGGAAGATAATGTCCGATTTCAAAAAATTTTTTTTAGTTTTTCTTGTATTTACCAATCGCAACTTTTCCGCACTATAGCGATTCGGAAATAAAAACTTTTGTTTTTTCGCACCACCCTATTGTACAACAATACCGTTTGAGGGCAAAGCACTTATATTCTTAAAATGCTGAAATGATTGATCGAAACCAGAATTTAAATATTAATTTATTTCAAAATCTATAAAAGTTTTTATGCACATACTTGATAAAATTAAAATTTTCATTGCAAAATTCTGGTGTGAATGTGGTATTTGGTAATTAAAATTAAATGGGATATACTTTATACCACTGTCCTACAAGAGGCTAAGAAAATAAAATTCAAAAGGATATATAAAAAAAAAATACACATATAAAAATTTTTACTTTTAGACAAATAATAAAATCAAAGACAAAACTTGTTTAGCTAAAATAAACATACTTAAAAATATGTTATGTTACACAAATTTAATAGAACTATAAATATTTTTAAGCTATGAAAGCCTGTAATGGAGATTCAATGTAAAAGGCAGCTAAGTCCCCAAAATACTACACTGACATATATTTGTGGAAATATTTTTCTTATTTGTAGAAGACTCGAAATGACATTTTAGAGCAAAGAGAAATATCTTTCTCTTAACCAGGGAACAAAGTTCGAATAGAATTTTAAAGAAGAAAATTTCTGTCACCAGATCCCATGCTTTTTGCATTTTTCAGGGATTACTTTTTAAACAGAGAGCGTCCAGTAAATAAATTTCAGAAACGTGATAGTAAAAGTAATTCATTTTTCATTTTATATAAAAAAAAACAAGTTTAGAAAAATAATCTTTTCGCGTGGAAATATATTCGCGTGAAAAAATATTAATACTATATTACATTTAGTTATTTATATTCTTTATTTTTTTTCGGTTTAATGCAACCACCATATTTAAATAGAAATACTTTTGTAATATATAATGTACTTAAACAATAAATACTAAAAGATATTAAATTACATAAATTCTTAGCTGAACTATAAGCCTAGTTATCCTCAGGGACAAAATACAAAAACTGATATTACTGAAGACTTATTTTTCTAATTTCAAAAAATTGGCACACACACACATAAGTAAAATACACAAAATATTCATCGTACAACTGTAAGAAAATAAAATTCAAAATTGTGCATGAGAGAAAATGCATATAACAAATTACATTTCTGGACAAAAAATAAAATCAAAGACAAAACTTGCTTAGCTAAATTAAACATATTTGAGATCTTATATAATGTGTTATGATACACGAATTTAATAGAACTATATAATCAAATTCTTGGTTGTTTTCGTTAAATTAATAAACCAGCATCTTTTTTCTATTAATACAGTTTATTATTTATCTTTACTTACTTTTTATTTTTGTAATTCAGAATTTGCTGCTTTTGCTGAACATTTTCAAGTAAAAAAGGAATAAATAATAACATATCTTAAAACCTTAAACGCAGTTTTTAGAAATTTGATATAAAACAAAAGATATGACTCTTAAAAATACTAGAAATTTAACTACTTTCTTAATTTTATCTTATTTTATCGATTTTATACGAATGATGATTTTTTTAAATACAGTCGACTCTCCTTAATTCGAATTCGGATAATTCGAATCTTTGCTTAATTCGAAATAAAGATGAAGTCCCGAATTTTCAATGGCAAAATAACGTTAAAAATTTTCATTAATTCGAACTCATTTTCTCTTGACTTCGTTTTATTCGAACTAATGAGAATTCAGATTTTTCATTTTTCCTTTCTTTCTCGCGGATTTCAAATCATTTGAATAACTTTCTTTCTTTCATTTTTGTGAAAATTGTTCTGAACGAGTAACATATAATCCCATGCATTTGATATCCACTTTCTTAGTGCTCTGTTTGTCAATCAGTGACGCTTCAAAATTTTCTTCCATTGTACTTGTTTCTAATCCTTTAATTAGTTTATGTAATTATACATTTTAATTTAATATTAAGTCATATTTTAATGATAATAGACGAAATAAATTAAAAAACACTATAACATTAATTCCTTTGTAATAGTATCATTTTAAGCATGTTTACTTCTCATACTTTCCATAATTCGAACTTCGGATAATTCGAACATTCCTTGTGGTCCCGGCTAGTTCGAATTAACGAGAGCCGACTGTATATAGTTTTATTTTCTATTTCACTAAAGATATATTATAATTTTTTAAAAGTTTTTCAAAAATGTAAAAAGAGAAAGTATTTTAACTAAATTTTAACTCGAAGCCAATATAAACGCAAGAGTCATATATATTTTTAAGTTATGAAAGTCTGTAATGGAACGTCGTCGATGCATAAGGCAGGTCGCTTCCCAAAATACACTGACATATATTTGTGAAAATATCTTTCTTGTTTGTAGAAGACTCGAAATGACATTTTAGAACAAAGAGAAATATCTTTCTCTTAACCAGGGAACGAAGTTCGGATAGAATTTTAAACAAGAAAATTTCTGTCTCTAGATCCCATCCTTTTTACATTTTTCAGGGTATACTTTTTAAACAGAGAGTGTCCAGGAAATAAATTTCGGAAACGTTATAGTAAAAGTAATTTTTTTTCTTTTACTTAAAACAAAAACAAGTTTATAAAACAAGCTTCTCGCGTGGAATATAGATACTTTTTTAAATATTAACACTATTTTAAATTGAATCATTTATAATCTTTTTTTAATAATTTTTTTAAGTTTAATTGCACATTATATTTAAATAGAAATATTTTTGTTATATATAATGCATTTAATCAAAAGAATAAAAAATACATTAAATTACATAAATTCTTTGCTCAACTACAAACATAGTCATCCTCAGGATCTAAATACAAAAACGGGTGCCGAAGCTAAAAATTTAATTATCAAATTTCTCAAGTTCTCAAATATTATATGTAATTTTAACATTTTAAAGATTAATTTCAGCATTCCAGTTATTTATTTTCTTTCTTATGTTGCGTGACTCTTGAATTCTGCGTTTAACCCCCTGACTGGCTTGCAAAAGGGCAAAATTGTAATTTTTTTTTCTTCTCAATTTATTTTAAATGTTAATAAAAGGGGAATTTTCCATCATGGTGTAATTTTTTTTTTATGTATGTGCTTATAAGCCTTGAAATTATCAATCATAACTTAATTTCTTAAAACTGGATTTTATTTGTAGAATTATATTAATTTAAATAAAGTTTCAACTGCAGTGAAACCGACAGCCTAGTGAACGGACATATCCGGTCGCGGCAGTGGGGAGGTTAAGTGAGGTAAACAGTTTGCATTTAAAATTATTGGTATCAAATGAATTTAAAAAATATTCTTCTAAAATCAAATTCGTGCAGTTTGATATTAAATTGCAGCATCTGTTTTAATATGTAAATTTTAAATAACTAAAATGCTGTATAGAAGATTGGAGATGTGGTCGGGTAGATCGGAAAATTTATAACATTAATTTATGTAAAGTAAATATTTGTTGGAAAAGTTTAAAATTCTATTTTGAAAATTTTTACGAAATTATTTATTTTAAAATTTTAAATAAAAATTATATGAAGTAAATTTACAGTTAAATTTTCAGTCAATTTACAATAAAATTTAAATTAGTTAAAATAAAATGTTAAATAAAATTTGAATTTTTCTTAGCGTAGCATATACTCTTACCAATATGTTTATACATTACTATATATTTTTTATTAAATGTTAAGGTAGAATTTAAAAGCCAATATAAGTGCGACCAGTTGCATATAAACATTAAATTGTTATAATAATTGAATGCAATACTATTTGTCGCATTAACGTAAATTAATTTAAACTTAATTAGAATATAGTTAAAATCTTTTGATAATTTTATACTATAAAGAAGAATTAAAAGACGACGCAACAAAAAATTCTTAAGTAACGAATTAAATTGACATTAATGTTTTTAATAAATTGAATTGATAAACGTACAGTCCAGAACAAAATTTAAAATAAACAAGTTTAGCTTGAAAATAACTTCTAAAGTACCAATTAAACAATACTTTCAGACTTTCTTAATTTTTAATTATCAGTGTAATACTTCGTGGGGAAATGTAAGTATTAAGCAATGATATTTATACAAGAGACCGCTCTTAATAGTCTGCAATGGCTAACTTCTCAGCCGTTAACCCAAAACATATAGATATCCATACGAACATGTTTTAAATGAGTCTATTTCAACAGTCTTTTGGATCAATAATGTAGGCGTGATATAAAGGACCGTTCATGCAGTTCCAGTCATACGAAAATTTGAAGCATTCATCTCTGATCAATCTTTTGAATATGTAATAAAGGTACCGTAATTTCCTGCATATAATCCGCGGATCAAACAACCATTTTTTCACCCAGAAATTTTATTTAATAAAATATAACTTTTTAGATTGCCGTAAATATTTGCCTCCAATTACAAAATAAAATTTCTGGGTCAAAAAAGATTTGTTTGACAGCGGATTATACGCAGGAAATTACAGTACTGAATTTTGTCACCGACTATTTATTTATGGAGAAACTTGTATTCTTCTAGTTAAGTAATTCCTCGGTCATTTATTTATGTATCACGTTGGGAAAGATAGTTCAAATGGCGCTTGTTCCAATTTCTACGAACTCCAATGTCAAAATGTCACATTTTTAAACTACTTCTTTACCTCATTTAAAACGTTTTTGGTTTGGTTTGGTTTATTTTGTGTCGTAATTTCGGGTGTATAAGCCGCGGATCAAACAATTCTTTTCGGACCCAGAAATCTTATTTAGTGATTGAAGACAAATATTTACGGCGATCTAACTAGTTATATTTGTTTCTTAAAAAAATTCCGGGTCGAAAAAGAATTGTTTTATCTGCGGCTTATACACCCGAAATTACGGTATCTACTCTAGGGAGAGAGTATGGCCTGGGGAGTAATGCCCTATGTATAAGCCTGGGGAGAATGCCCTTCGTGGGTGTCTTTCTAAGGGAACCTAATCCGTATTTGCCCAAGGCTCGAAGAAAACCCCGAAAACTCCGAACGGTTAGGATGACTGCCGCGATAGGATTCTCGTCGAACGTATAACGTCTGAACCCAGCACCTACCGTCTATCAGTTGAAATATAAGAACCTCTTGGTCACTGATTTTTGTAACTGGAATTTTATGCTTAACGTTTTAGGAATTAACCATTAAACACCGTCGAGAGTAGATACGCTGCGTGTTCTAAACACAGGCTGCAAAGTTTATGTTAGAAATACAAAAGAAAACAACAATATTACCTTCGCCATATGAATTCGAATATGAACTTGGATCAGGAAACCATTGTTTATATGATCTTATATGTACCTACATTAAAAACTCCTAACAAACGAAAGAAAAAGAATGAAAACGAAGTCAGTAAGCAATATATTTGATTGGCGAAATAACAACATCAGTTAGAAGCATAAATAACAGAAAAGAAAACCCGTCGTTCTTTAGGAAGCCTATCGCAATAACGTCTGTTCCCGTCTGTTTATGACAGAGATACAAGCAGAATTTTATCTTTTTTTTCCTCAGCGAGGATGGAGGGATGCGGAAATTTTTCGCGTCGAATTCTAGCACACACGATCGACAAAAAATATGATTTGTATTCCAGCATTCAGTATTTTTTTTCCTTTCTAAAATAAGGATTATAAAGAAGAGAAAATACCTTAATTCTTCTGAGAAAGTTTTAAAGCATTTATTTATTGTTATCTTTTATTTATTGTTGTTGATATGAACAAAATAAAATAATTAACCCTTTAACGATCATAGCATTTTCATTGCTAAGATGTCGAAATAAATGAGTGACACCGGTAATTAAAAACAAATATATTTCTAAATAAAAAAAACGTGATTTTTCACATACAAAATAAAAGAGATATTTTTAGATAAAAATACCGGTGTAAGTGTTGCGTATCAGAATTAAAATTTTGTGTTTTCGTGGCGAAACCAATGAACGTTAAAAGGTTAAAGGAATATACATATTAAGTAAACCGGGAAGTTCTGTCGTATAATATTATTTTACGTCTAGTATTTTAAAATTCATATTTCTACATTTGCACCTCTTTTTTTTTATTGGTAAAATTTCCCTAGTTTTTACGTTTCACCTTAATCTCTTGTCTGTTTGTTCCTAGATCGTACGGACAATGTGTTTTTGCCAATCATGATTGGCCCGTACCACATACGCGCATCCATATTCCAATCATTCTTTATTATTATCACCAATAAAATTTTATTGTAAATTTTACATCATTTAACCCTTTAACAATCATAGTATTTTTATTGCTTAGATGTCGAAATAAATGAATGACACTGGTAATAAAGAACAAACATATTTCTAAATAAGAAAACATGGTTTTTCACATACAAAATTAACCCTTTCCGGCACACTGTGCCCGGTCTGGGATACCTGATTTTAATTCTAAATTTGCAAACGGCACCAGTAATATTTTAGTAACATTTTGCTCTTTCAATAAAAGCTTAAATTAAAGAATTCAAAATATCTAAAAAAATAGTTTGTGAATTCCGGCGTCAATCGACAAATTTTCATTTTACTACAGATTTTGCCCGTGCAGGAAAGGGTTAAAGGGATATTTTTAGATAAAAACACCGGTGTCAGTGTTGCGTATCGGAATTAAAATTTTGTGGTTTCGTGACGAAACCAATGAACGTTAAAGGGTTAATCCGAGCATTAGTCTGATTTTTTTTTTAGGCAAAAATTTCTGTTTTAAAAACTTATGATAAAAGATTAAAATTTCTGGAAGCCAATCGCAATGTCTGTTCCCGTCTGTTTATGACAGAGATACAAACACAATCTTATCCCCTTTTTTATAGCGAGGATGGAGTGATGCTGAATTTTTTTTCGGTTCCGCGTTGAATTCTTGCACACAAGATCAACAAAAAATAAAATTTGTTCAGTATTTTTTTCCTTCTAAAATAAGGATTATAAAGAGAAAATGCTTTTGTTCTTCTGAGAAAATTTTAAAACTTACATCTTTTGTTTATTGTTGTTGATATGAATAAAACAAAATAATTAAAGGAGAATTTATATTTGTCAGGATATAACAAAAGAAAGCTGAGCAGCTCCTTTTCAGTTTTTGATGGAAAATGAAGTCTGCATTAAATGAGATTGATTTCTCTACTTCTTTTCTTTTCTCTTTTTCTTTCGACCTTTCTTTTTTTTTTCTTTTTACTAAACGATGTTTTATTATTATTATTAATTCCATATATTAAACGTTAAAAATGCATTAAATAAATAAATAAATAAAATATTAAACTTTGATGAAACTCTCGAGTATTATTTTAAATATTTTGGGAGAGAATCAATGTAATTTTATCTCTTTCTTGTTGATAAATTGAACTCTCCATTAGTTTATCTTTTCTTACTTTTCTTACTTTTCTTTCTTTCTTTTTTTTTTTTTTAATTGAATAAGGTGTTGTATTATTATTGTTGTTTTCATATCTTAAAAGTTAAAAATGCAAATAAATAAATAAATAAATAAAAATAGAAAAGTTAAATTTTTACTTTAGTTACTTTCGATGATATCTTTAGTGTTCTTAAATCAAAGTGCAAGTGCAACTTTGTGACATATGTTTTAATTCATTTTTGTTCGGATATCCATGAAAACAGTAGGTGTTGTTATTCAGAAACTATTTAATCGCACTCAGTTTTCTGTTTTTTTAAACATAATAAATCTTTCGTAACGACCCTTTAAAGTTGACGCTTTTGAGCACATTTCCCGACCGGTCGAAAAGCAGGAGAAAAACGGGGTGATCACGTGATCCCAATAGCTTATAATTGGATAGGTAATTTAATTATCTTAAAATAAAACTATGTTCGTTTCAAAATCACTTCCATAGTCAGGAATTCCAATTTTATATCTTTTCTTTAAAAAATCAGGGTTCTCACACTCCTTATAGTTTGTAAGGACTCTGGCACCACTATTAATGATGAGAAAATTTATATTTAAATTTTAAGAAACAGAATTCGCAACCACCTCCTCGATTCGCAATTTTCGCAATATTTTTCTGAAGTGAAACACATTGAAAATATTGTAAAAAATTAGTGGTAGAGCTGTGCGAACCTTGAAAATGAATTTGTAAATGTGTCAAAACGTTTGACCCTTGATGATTGAAGCAGTTGAGAACACCCTTAAAAATTTTTAGTGAGAATCAGAATCTAATTTTATGTCCTTCTTGTTACTAAATTGAACTCTCTACTTCTTTTCTTTTGTTCCTCTTTGTTATGTTTTATTTATGTTTTTCATATCTTGAAAGTTAAAAGATGTAAAAAATGTTAAACATTAAACTTTGTTTTAGTTACCTTCAAATGATATTTTTAATATCATTTGATAATTATTTGGCGAGAATCCGCATTTAACAGTAATTTCCTTCTTGTTGCCCGTGTTCTAATAAAATGATGGTACATCTTGTGATATATATCTCAGGATCACTGGCATTTGTACACAATAATTTATTAGATGATTCAAAATATTAATTTTAAAACTTGCAGAACTTGAATTCTTGTTTTAATTTGGACTGTTAAGGAAAAAATATTAATTTTCAAATATTTTTAACATGCAGGGTTCAAATTAAAAGCAGAGTCAAATTAATTTTTTAAATTCTGATTTTGATCCTTTAGAATTTCTTCTCTTATTGCGACTCGCTAGCTAAAGCCAGGTTTAAAGATCCCGATCTACCTTTCGAATAGCCGAGTCTACAGCAAAAGCCAGATTGGGAAAAAATCGAAACCGGACAAATTTAAAAGGAAAATTGTTTAACCCTTTCCGGCGCAGACAAATTCTGTTCGCAAAATGAGAAATTGCAGACTGACACCGGAATTTACAAAGGACTTTTTTTAGAAATTAAGAATTCCCTGATTTAAACTGTCATAGTAAAAGCAAAATTTTACCAAAATATTATTGGTGCCGTTTGTAAGTTTGAAATTAAAAGTAGGTGTTGCCGGAGTGGTTACACTGCGCCGGAAAGCGTTAACCCTTTCTGGCACACCGTGTCCGGTCTGGGATACCTAATTTTAATTCCAAAGTTGCAAATGGCAACAATAACATTTTAGTAAAATTTTGCTTTTACAATAGAATCTTAAATTAAGGAATTCAAAACGATCTAAAAAATTTACTTGCAAGTTCCGGTGACAGTCGATAGTTTCTCATTTTATAACAGATTTTGCCCGTGCCGAAAAGGGTTAAATATTGGGTTGGGGAAAAAGTAATTTCGCTTTTTTTCGTATTTTTCAAACTGAATTTATTTATATAAATTAAAAAAGCTGATCAGTAATATATGTGGTGTTTTGTTCGATGACATTTTGTCCTTTTTCCACCATAATTCCACCGTAAAACCATAATTCCGTCACTGTAGAATTTCTGCGAGTTCTGGGCAAAAAACTGAACAAGGTGATTTTCACAAGCCTTTTTTGAAGCTAGCTTAACACCCTTAAAAGAGTTCCGCAGAGGGTGGAACAAATGGTAATTGGTTGGATCTAGGTCCAGACTATACGGTGGATGCATCAAAACCTCCCAACCAAGCTCTCTAAGTTTTTGCCAAGAGACTAGACATGTGTGTCATTTAGCGATGTCGTGATGGAAGACAACGCTTTTCCTATTGATCAATTTCGAACAGGTTTTTTAATCACCTGTTTCAATTGCATTATTTGTTCACAGTAGATAGTTGAATTAATGGTTTTGCCAGGTTAGAACAGCTCATGATGGACAATTCCTTTTCATTCGCACCAAACAATCAGCATCACCTTCCTTGGCGTCAATCCGGGCTTTATCATCGTTTGTGAAGCTTCGACCACGATCTTTTTCGCACATTGTTGTCGTACGTGATTCACTTTTCATCACTCATAATCATTTGTTTCAAAAATGGTTTGATTTTGTTCCGTATCAGTAGCAATTCCCAATGGAAACTCTGTCCATTAAACTTTTTCACTGCAAACTCATGGGGAACCCAAGTATCGAGTTTCTTTTGGTATTAAATTTTTTGTAAATGTTTCAAAAGTGTTTTATAGTCGATGTTTAGTCCCGTAGCAATGTCGCAGGAAAAAATACTTCAGTCTACTTCGATTTTTTTTTTTTAATTGCATCGACTTTTTCAACGATAGGCTGGCCAGGGAAATGTTCATCTTTAACATCGAAATTTTCGGAACGAAAACGAGCCAACCAAATTCTGACTTTGGCGTTTACTTAAGCATCGATCACCATAAACGCCACGTAATTTTCGATGAACCTGAACCGCATTTTCCTCTTTTTAGAAATAAAAAACTAAAATGTGACGAAAATGATTTTCTGGAATCTCTCTTTTTAAAACGTAATAACTTTTGACTGATTAAACAGATGATGATAACTTTACATTTAAAATGTGCTAGAGACTGTTACCTTTCAAATGCTGTATAGTATGGCTTAATTGAGTAAGTAGTACTCGAGATATACGACTTTAAAACTATCTATTGGCAAAAAAAGAAATTACTTTTTCCCCAACCCAATAAAACACTCAAATAAAATGTGGGAAAGGTGACTGGAAACTTTAGTTACCAAACGAGTACGGCTGCATCGAGCTTATCATTATTAAATCATTAGCTGACCATTTCCATAGTATAACCTCGAATCTGAATTTAAGATGCCAAATTGATTAGAATTTCATTTTCCAGATGTTTGTTATAATTTATTGAATTACATTTATTTTAAATTCTATTCCGCGTTTTTTTTTTTCAAAAAAAAAAAAAAAAAAAAAAAAAATCGTTTTCATACATTCTGACTATACAATAAAATACACTATTTGTAAATACTAGTGCGCATGGAGTACAAAAATAGTTGCCTGTAACAGAACTATATTTACACGCTCACATTTTAAAAGTAATTTTAGACATAAGTTTTAAAGGAGTATTTATAATAGTAGAGCATTAAAAGATATCAACTTCGACAAATAAATACAAGAAAATCGCCGTTAATAAGATCATAGTAAATCAGAAAAACTAATAAACAAATCATGCTACAAGCAGTATTTTTGATGGGGAAAATAATAACCTTAGATGGCAGGATAAATAATTAAGAAAAACTGCCGTTACAGAAAGTCAATCTCAGTTACGTTTATTTCCATCTCTTATTATGTCAGTGACAAGCAGACATGTTTTTTTCGTTATTTCATTTAGTAGGAAGGAGGGAATTTTTTTTCAATCAGTTTTCAAACTTTAGCAGACATGCTGGAGGAAAAATGAAATATCTATCAATATTTTTATTTTTATCATGAATTAAAAACTGTAAAAAAGAACCAAAATCATTTTTACATGTGTAAAGGTTTGAAAACTGTGATTTTTTTTTTTTTGGGGGGGGGGGGTTCCCGATATCAATAAAAAAGAATGAAAGGGAAATATGTATCTGACAGAATTTAAGAAAAAAATTAAACTACTCAATCTTTTTTTTTTCTTTGACAAAAAATGGTATCGAGATTAATTAAATTAATCTTTTCTTTGTCGTCTTTTATCTCTTGACATAAAATTGGCTATTTTATAGTTATTTTTATTTCTCTCTATTTAAACGACAGACTTATGGAAAAGTTCAATCAAAAATACTATCAAAAACTGATATTTATTTTTATTGTTAAGAGTTTATTTCGGCCACAGTAGTGCCGCGACATTGTGACAACCAAAACAACGTGCTATCTGTGTCATTGAAAAGATTATAATACTTGGGCAAACTGTCACCAATAAAAAGAAATAGATTTTTTTTTAAAACCATATTTGTAAGATGAAATTTCCGCATCAATAAAGCATTTGAGTCAAATGAAAAATTCTATTGAAGTTACTAGTGGGGGAATTTACCGGCTGTAACTTAGAAACTGTTGATCCGATTAAAAAAAAACAACCACCATATTTGTGACGACTTTTTAGTTACTTCATTCATAACTGCTAGACAATACATTGTATGTCTTTTCCTCTGTTTTCCTAATTCCATTGTGTGTATACGTTCACTTGTTTTTAGAATTAATTCTAGACATAGGTTTTGAAAAAGCAATTTATGTTAGAAAAACATTAAAAGATATAAACTTCAACAAATAAATACAAAAAAATCGCCTTTAATAAGATCATAGTAAATCAGAAAAACTAATAAACAAAACATGCTATAAGAAGAATTTTTGATGGAAAAAATAATAACCTTAGTTATCAGGATAAATAATAAAGAAAGCTGCCGTTACAGAAAGTCAATCTCAGTTACGTTTATTTCCATCTCCATTATGTTAGTGACAAGCAGACATGTTTTTTTCGTTATTTCATTTAGCGAGAGGGAGGGAACATATTTTTTTTCATTCCGTGGTCAAAATCTAGCAGACAAACTCGACGAAAAATGAAATATCTATCAATATTTATCTTTTTATCATGAATTAAAAACTATAAAAAAAAAAGAACTAAAATCGCTTTTACATCTGTAATTGTTTGAAAACTATGAATTTTTATTTTGTTCTTTTTCACGATATCAATAAAAAAAGAATGAAAGAGAAATACGTATATGGCAAGATTTAGCAAAAAAAAAAAAAAAAAAAAAAAAAAAAAAAACCTACTTATAGTCTGTGTATTATTATTATTATTATTTGACAAAAAATAGCATCGAACAGGGGTTCAAAAATCTAGGCGCCAGAGGGTAGTCTCTCACCACTAAAATTTTAAAGTTTTTTTCACTCAAAATTTAATAGCATTCTAGCAGGAATTTCGCACGAAATACTAGACGAAGAAAAACGAAATAAATTTTGTAGTGAGAAACTGCCTGCTGGCGCCTAGATTTTTACACCCCTGGTATCGAGATTAAATTAAATTAATCTTTGTCGTATTTTATCTGTTTTGAAGTAAAATTGGCTGTTTTATATTTATTTTTATTTCTCTGTATTTAAACAATAGATTATGGAAATCTTCAATCGAAAATACTGTCAAAAACGGATATTTATTTTTATTGGAGAGAGTTCATTTCGGCGACAATAGTGCCGCGACATTGCGACAACCAATACTATCTGTGTCACTGAAAAGATTATAATAATTGAGCAAACTGTCACCAATAAAAATAAATAGATTTTTTTTTTACTATATTTGGATGAGGAAATTTCCGCATCAATAAGGCATTTAAATTAAACGAAATTTTCTATTGAAGTTTACTTGTAGAGGTATTTACCAATATAACTTAGAAACTGTTGATCCGATAAAAAAATGAATAAATAAAACAGTCATTATCTTTTGACAACCTTTTTAGTTACTTCATTCATAATTGCTAGACAATACACTGTATGTCCTTTCCACTTTTCTACTAATTCCATTGTATTTATGCGTTCACTTTTTAGAATTAATTCTAGACATAGGTTTTGAAAAAGAGATTTATGTTAGAAAAGCATTAAAAGATATAAACTTCGACAAATGAATACAAGAAAATCACCGTTAATAAGATCGTAGTAAATCAGAAAAACTAATAAACAAAACATGCTATAAGAAGAATTTTTGATGGGAAAAATAATAAACTTAGCTAGCAGGATAAATAATAAAGAAAACTGCCATTACAGAAAATCAATCTCAGTTACGTTTATTTCCATCTCCATTATGTCAGTGACAAGCAGACATGTTTTTTTCTTTAATTCATTTAGCGAGAGGGAGGGGACATATTTTTTTTTTCATTCCGTGGTCAAACTTTAGCAGACAAACTAAAGGAAAAATGAAATATTTATCAATATTTTTCTTTTTCTCATGAATTAAAAACTACAAAAAAAGAAACAGAATCAATTTCACATCTGTAAAAGTTGGAAAACTATAAATTTTTATTTCATCTTTTTCACGATATCAATAAAAAAGTATGAAAGGGAAATATGTATCTAACAGAATTTAACGAAAAATTAAAATATTTATTAATTAAATACTCATAATCTATTTTTTAAACAAAAAAATGGTAACGAGATTAAATTAATTTAATCTTTGTTGTCTTTTATCTCTTATGATGCAAATTCGGCTGTTTTATTTTTATTCTTACTAGGTTATCCCCTCGACCAAAATATTATCGCCAAACTATAAGATTAAATGCCAATAATGGATGATCGTTAATGTCACATTCAATAACATTAAATACATTTCACGTGTTTAAAATGTCATTAAGTTATTTTTATTTTGACTTTTTATTTGTATTTTTATTAATATTCTACTAATTATTTGGTTTTTCTTTATTTAAAATGCAAATTATGTCAGCATGCATAATTTGGCTATTAGTTTGGCGATTTGTAGAATTTGGTGAAATTGGTCGACGGGATAATAGAGTAGTACCATTTTTATAAAACTTTTGATTCACTATCTCTATGAGTTAATAAAATTTAAGCGCATTTGGAATATTCATAATGGGTTACTTTTATGCACAGATGTCTAATACTTACCATGTTGGCGCAGTTTTTTTTCTGACGCCAATTTGGCGAAAATTTCGTTTTCAAATACATAGTACATATATATTTTTTTACGACGGGATAATAGAGTAGTACCATTTTTATAAAACTTTTGATTCACTATCTCTATGAGTTAATAAAATTTAAGCACATTTGGAATATTCATAATGGGTTACCTTTATGCACAGATGTCTAATACTTACCATGTTGGCGCAGTTTTTTTCTGACGCCAATTTGGCGAAAATTTTGTTTTCAAATATATAGCACATATATATTTTTTTTATTATTTTCTAATATTTAAAAAGGAAAATAAAGATAAATAAAAAAAAGTTTATTAATAACTATAGAACAAACGATCTACATAATTTTTTAAAATAAAAGTAATAGAAAATAAACAATTTATAAGTAAAATAAACAACGATAGACAGGTTAGCATGTGAGGCATATAATATCCATTTTGTTCCAATCGCGCCAATGTATTGCATATATGACATCTATCCCTAACTTTTCTACGCTGAACCCTGCCCAGAGCTCCGATAGCGGTTTGAAGTTCTGTCGATGTTAAATTTCAATTTTGGGCAGATTTTCAATTCAAACATTGATTTATTTATCAAGAAGCTTCTAAGTGAAGAAATACAGAAAATAAATAAACATGACGTAATATAAAAAATAAAAAAATAAATATATTTTATTGATACTGTGTCTTGAGGTATTGTTGGAGGAATACTGATAAACCACGTTTGAGAGAAACCTGGACAGAACTGCGCATGGGCGAAAAGAGCGAGTCCAATGCGAAAATGGGAGAGTTCGTACCATCTCGAGGATGAGTTTATTTATTAAACATCCTAGATATGTCGAATTTTTTTTGGCGAATACCTTTTTGTTTCTCTAATTCAATTATCAGTTTCTAAACATTATATTGTAATTCAGTTACACTAAAATAAGTTTTAAAAAAAATACAAATTATAATAAAAAAGATGATTTAAAGGTATGGTTATAACTTTTTCCCTCGCAATATAACGTAACTTAATCTTTTTAGAATTAACGCCTGAATGGTGTGATTTTAAAACTTGCCAGATTAGCAATTTTTTAAAATTATTTCGCTACATTATTGTGTACTATATTTATTTATATTATTTGCATACATTGGATATGAAAATGATAAATGACGCAGATATCATATACTCGCAAGGTTTGGTAAAAAAAAATTTTAACGTCAATTTGGCGAAAACCTCATTTTCGAATGCTGGTTAAATATACATTTTTAAATTATTTTTTATTATTAAAAACGATAACAATAAATAAAACAATTCTTAAATATAATAAATTTTAAAAACAAATAACAATAGAGCAAAAAACATTTTATATAATTAAAAAAAAATTAAATTAAATAAACAATTTATCAAAAAATAAACACTATCAGAATTGCCATATTAGGCAAAATAACGCCATTCTGGCGCCAAGTAAATCCCAGTGAGTATATGACACACAAGTGCCCTGAATATTTAGGTTGTTAGAATTGGCGAATTTCTTGCATAGCCGCCAAGTCAGATGCCAAGCAGTCGTTAAAACTGCATTTTAGCCATAAATATAAATGTTAAAAAAAAAGACATGTTTTTATTAAAATTCACAAAAATGTAGGAGAAAATATATATTTTGGAAAGGTTATTCCGAGAACTAATAATAGCTCCACAATCTATTTATTTTAAAATAAAATTTCACTCGGAACAAAAAATAGAAAACAATATTTAATATATCACTAGCTGACCCGCCCGGCGTTGCCCGGGTCCGTATTAGCAATATTAAACGAACTTGAAATTTGTATGATTTTATCAATAACTGGAAGCATGCAGAAATGCATTGTCTGAAATACGTCGCAGCTGACTTTGTGAAAAATCAGTTTTAAAAACAACAACTAATATTAAACTCTAAAAATACTTAAAATGAGCAATGAGAAACACGGGAGGGAACATGTATCCAACGATTGCGTTAGTTTCGTGTTAAAGTGTTGATATTTTCTTAGCAGACGATTTTTTGTGATAAATACATTATCTGTTTTATATTTCTTAATGATATTCCTCTGGACCGAGTTGGCGCATTGCCAAGATTTGCTTCCTCTGGACCGAGTTGGCGCATTGCCAAGATTTGCTTTCCCCTGTGCCTCAATTAATTATCCTCGGAATTCCTTTTATTTATAGAGATTTCTCTTTATTTATACGACAGATCTATGGAACCATTCAATCAAAAATGCTGTCAAAAACTGATATTTATTTTTATTGGTGAGAGTTTATTTCGGCGACAGTAGTGCCTTGACTTTGTGACAACCAATACAGCGTACTATCTGTGTCATTAAAAAGATAATCATACCTATCACTCTGTCGCCAGCAAAAAGAAATAGTTATTTTTTACCATATTCGTCGCACGAAATTTTCGCATCAGTAAGGCATTTAAATTCAACGAAATTTTCTGTTGAAGTTTAGGTGGGGAGTTTTATCGGCTGTAGCTGGAAACTGTTAATCCGATTAGAAAAAAAAAACCACCACATTTGTGACGAACTTTTTAGTTACATCATTCATAACTGCTAGACAATACACTTTATGTCCTTTCCACTTTTTTCCTAATTCCATTGCATTTATACGTTCACTTTTTAGAATTAATTCTAGACATAGGTTTTGAAAAAGAGATTTGTGTTAGAAAAACATTTAAAAGATATAAACTTCGACAAATGAATACAAGAAAATCGCCGTTAATAAGATCATAGTAAATCAGAAAAAAAAACAATAAATAAAACATGCTATAAGCAATATTTTTGATGGGGAAAATAATAACCTTAGCTAGCAGGATAAATAATAAAGAAAACTGCCGTTACAGAAAGTCCATCTCCATTATGTCAGTGACAAGCAGACATGTTTTATTCGTTATTTCATTTAGTGAGAAGGAGGAAACATTCTTTTTTTTCATTCCGCGGCCAAACTTTAGCACACAAGTTGGAGAAAAAATGAAATATTTATCATTATTTTTCTTTTTATCATGAATTAAAAACTGTAAAGAAAAAGAACCAAAATCTCTTTTACGTCAGAAAAAGTTTGAAAACTATGAATTTTTATTTTGGTCTTTTTCATGATATCAATAAAAAAGAATGAAAGAGGAATACATATTTGACAAGGTTTAACGCAATACTAAAAAGCTCGTATTGTGTTTTATTTTCCTTTGACAAAAAGTGGTATCGAGATTAAATTGAATTAATCTTTGCTTTTTTTAAAATCTCTTTTGACGTAAAATTGTGTGTTTTATATTTATTTTAGTTTTTTTTAAGGGGATTTCTATTCAGTATTTATTACTTGCTCTTTCCTTATTAATATATCTATATATTTTAAAGTGTTTAATAAAAACCGGAATTTTACAGCATCACATTAATATTAAAGGAAGAAAATATCTTGTTTTACATTGAGAAACGTTACATTAACATATCTGAAGTAACAATTGTTTTTCTTCCCAATAGTATAAAAAATAAAGAACATTGGATTCAATCTAATTCTAAATAATTCCATGTGAAGTAACAGGGAAATATAATGGTTATATTCATGAAATATAAAATACTCTGTTCATATAAGAGTTATTTTCATGTGTTAATCATTTTTCTTGATACGGTATAACTACTTTTTACATAAATTCAAAACGATTCCATTTTATACGACTGATTAAATGAATATATGGCAAATCCGGGGTCAGTAGAGTGCTGACCTTAATGTTAAATTAGTATGCGGTTACAGTCACTTTAGCAATATTTTTTTATTTATTTATTTATTTATTTATTTATTTTTTGAGAGCGTACGTATAACATTTATAGCTATTTTACAAACATACTACCATACAAAAGGTTATGAATAAATGTAACGATTTCTGAAAAGAATGCATGTAAACTGCGGATGGTCAGTATCAACAATTGGCATTTTTTTTTTTTTTTTTTTTTTTTTTTTTTTTTTTAAGTTTTAACAAAGATATCGTTGTAAAATGTATCGCTCATTTGTTTCGTTTAGCTAAATTTGTAAAATATTTTTTATAATGAAAAGTTTAAAATAGAAAATTTACTTTTTAAAGTAAAAACTGTATTGGAGACATTTTTGGAAAAAACACTGATTTGGCGAAATTTAAAAATATTTTGGGGAATTTGATTTTTGACTATTTGGCAACACTGATTTATATAAACTTATAAAGAAAAAAATAACGTACTGGTACGAACACGTAATGCCTAAATAAAAATTCTGTCACATGCTTCAGGCCTTTGAATTTGTCAGATGAACTCTACAACACACTGTACAATTGTCATATTATTTAAATTTGCATAAAAATTTCTTGTGCATATGAAAAGATGTGAAGAATCAGAGTATTTCCATATAAATACACTTTATAATACATTATAATTAAACACAAGAATTTTTCATTTTTTATGTGTAACCTGCAAATGAGCAGAATAAAAGAAAAAGATAAGAAAACAAAATTTTTTATGCCAAAACTATTATCAATTTTGTATCGAATATGATCGATATGCTGATATTTCGAATGTACATTGAGATAATTCCACAGAAATGGCTAAAATTAACTATGGAGTAAACAATATACAAAAGAATTACAAGCATGGAAATCTAACTTTCATAATTTGAAATAAAAATTTTACTAAAAAATAATTAAAACACTAAGTTTACTACCCCCGGTCCAAATAAAACTTTGTCATGTTTATAATTTCTATTTGCAGAGTTGCCAAGTATCTGGCTTTATGCGCACCAGTATTATTTTAGAGAAAACGTTTTAATTTTAAATCGGCGAAACATTCCAATTGAATGAAAGAACTTTTTCTATATTATTTTACTGGTATCCAAAAAGCCGGAGACTTGGTAGCTCTGTATTTGGAGAATATTGTTATGAATTTTGTAAGTAGTTAGTATTTGTACTCAAAAATAGCATGAATAATCCAATTAAGCTCTATTCATAAGTTAATATTAGTTTTTGTTGTATTAAAATGTCACACTTTGTGGTCTTTCTGCAAGTAAGCAACCAAGTTTAACCCTTTAACGATCATAGCATCTTCATTGCTAAGATGTCGAAATAAATGATTGACACCGGTAATTAAGAACAAACATATTTCTTAATAGGAAAACGTGATTTTTCAAATGCAAAATAAAAGGGATATTTTTAGATAAAAATACCGGTGTCAGTGTTGCATATCGGAATTAAAATTTTGTGGTTTCGTGGCGAAACCAATGAACGTTAAAGGGTTAAGCAGTCAAGTTTTTCGATGGATGTCTACGAGAACTACGCGAAATATCAGAGAAATTTTCGCAACAGACTTGGCAATATTTGGCAACAGGGCACTCCCCTTCATTATAGGTATGGATCTAGTAATACGAATTGAATATTTCCAACTGAGCGAAAAATTGACAAGGCTGAGAATCGAACCTAGATACTTGGCTTACAATGCCAATGCTTTACCTGTTAAGCTACCTGGGCGATAGCCAGCTGGGATTTCTCGCTCAGATAACCTTATTGGTGATAACATCTGGTCTGTCCTTTAGACAGCTCAACAGAATAGACCACAGGTAGTGGAACTCCATACAGTGTTGCCAGTGGGCTACTTTTTAAAAATTTAGATTTCTTGATTGACACCACTTTTTTGAGGCAGTAAATTATCTTTTGTTTTCGCCTTAATTATAATGTCATGGAATAAGGCAGATTTTATCATTTGTAAAAAGTGGTGTCAATCAAGAATTTGAATTTTAAAAAAGTAGCCCATCCGGCAACACTGACTCCATATGACGATGGGTGCGTAGATATACTATTATTTTCAACACAATCTAACTGATCGGTAAAGTAATCATACGAATTGAATATTTCCAACGAAATATTCAATTGTTGGAAATATTCAATTCGTATGATTACTAATCAGTTAGATTGTGTTGAAAATAATAGTGTGCATCTAGTAAGTTCTTGAATTAGAAATTTGTAGAATGTTCGCTCCATGCTCTCGTCCCTATGTGTACAGGAACGGAGCCAAACAGTATTCAGTTAATCAGTGAGTGAGTGAGCTGGTTAGACGCTTTCTTGAATGCGATACGTTTCAAAGCGGATTTGCTTGATTTACAAGGAAGGTCTCCATACGGGGCTTACTCAGAATGTTTTGAAAAAATACTGATTAAACTACTCATGTATGTAATAAAGGATCAGTCAAATTTATCGGCGGAATTACGAAAGAAACTCAGTAAAAAAATAAAATACTTTCGAGAATTTGGCGCGAAAAGACAAAAGCGTCAAGCGATTTGGCGAGCATCATTTTCCCTCGCCAAAAACAAACGATTTTAATGCACCTGAAAATTTCTTGTCAATTAAATTTTAGAATACGTACAAATAGTTTTTAATGAATTTAAATTTGAACAATGAGAGAGTTTGACATATAGATGTATTTTATATTGCATATTTCTGTTGCTTTTGCTCCTGTTATTTAATTTTTTTTTACTTTAAAAATAATTCCTTAGATAAAAAATACTTTCATATTGAAAAGTATTTTTTCATATATTTAAGCGTATGACAAAATAAAGGCCAGAGGAAGAATGCTTGCAGTAATACATTTCAATATCAGAAATGTCTTTGTTTCCATAGCAACAAAATTAAATCGACAGAGCTCAATTAGACTGGAGTTAATTTTGTGGTTGAAAGATTTTAATTAATTTAAATTTTGTTTTAATTCATAAAATTTCACAGTTAATTTTCATTCTAAATACATTATGGCAAAAATATAGTTGAAACAAACTAAAGCTGACAAAACTAACGTTATATAAATAAAATTTCTTTTAACAAGTTCAAGAGGAAACATTTTTACCTTAAAAAGTATTTGACCTAAAAAAGTATTTTTTGAAATTTTATTTTGTCGCCAACCGATAATAAATCGCCAAATAAAAGAAATGTTCGTTATTTTTTTTTACGAACTTCTATCGGGGTTCCGCCAAAATAAATTTTACGAACATATATATCCACATGAGAAGTATATTCTGTAATTTTTTCAGAATTTTCTGAATATGCCCGTATGGAGACCTTCCTTGTTAGTCACTGACTTATGTTGTTTTATATCTGTTGTAATGTTGAGAAGTTGTGTGAAGAGTCTCTGTGAGATATAGCTGTGCTCGAACGCTTGATTTGTTCAGTTAGACATTTTTTCTGAGATCTGATGTTATTTGTGAGATATAAGGACTCTGTCACTGAGAATCATTGTCAATAAAGTACTTTTTGTTTAAGAGACTGTGGTCATTTAAACCTGTTGCACCATAAGATCAGAAGAACCCCTATCTATACAACAATATAATATTTCGAGAAACGTGTATGGGGCGATTTTATTCATATACTCAATAATCAATGAAAAACAATTCTACAAATATTTCACAAATCAAAGATATTTGAGTAATTCTTTATTCAAAATACTAATCACTATTTCATAAACAAAATATTAGCTTTATTTAATGACAGACATGCCGTGATCAAATAAAATGATGATTACTATTCGAAAAATGCGGTAGATATGTTCAGTAAAAATATTCTCATATTTGGCAACAATGTGTTAAGGAGGCATTAGAAGATTATATTTTTGATAAAAAGGTATCAGGAAATCACCACAAGTAAGACATTTCATATTTATTTAGTTTTATTAGAATTTATAAATTAGAACGAAAGAAAAACATGTAGCTCTCGGGATTTAACAAAAAGCTAAATTCTGGTTTTGATAGATATTGGTATAGCCATAGCTGCCATATTTCAACTAATCTTCCGTAATACCTGGTTTAGTTTGATCCAGGTTAACGTAATTTCAAACCAGAAAACATATTTCAAGAATTTTTATTTATTTAATTTCAAGATTGTTAGTGAAACATACTTAATTTCATTTCTTTGAAAAATTTCTGGTTCGAAACTCATTAAACCAGGGTCAATTTAACGCACGTATTACGGATAATCTCTGTCAGGTTGGCAGCTATGGGTATAGCAGATTAATTTAATCTTTTTCCAACTTTTTATTTATCTGATGTAGAGTAAAAAGTTTTTTTTTCAATGTTTTTTTTTAAACAAAAATTTTTTTATGATTTTGCGATATTATTATTCTTATTTAATCAGAATCCGTTTTTGTCTGTCAATACAAATAAAATCAAAGAAAAGAGAAAAGTGATTTTCGTACTTCGCAATCAAGTATTTTTATTATCTTATTGCCAGACACGAAGAATATCAGGGGTGTAAAAAATTACTTTTATATCTACATTTTCACGATACTTTTTTACAGGGGTGCAAAAATCTAGGCGCCAGAGGGTAGTCTCTCACTACTAAAATTTTAAAGTTTTTTTCTCTCAACATTTAATAGCATTCTAGCAGGAATTTTACACAAAATATTAGACGGAGAAAAACGAAATAAATTTTGTGGTGAGAAACTGCCTGCTAGCGCCTAGATTTTTGCACCCCTGAAGAATATATATATTTTTCATTTTAATATTAAATAGAAATTTATAAAAAAGATTTTTACTTTATTTTAAGATATATTTATGTATACTATTTGTAGAAATAAGTTGAACATTTTATATGTATAGTGAAAATTCTACAAATATAAATAAAATTTTTTTATTTTAAGAATAAATTATCATCATAAAAAACAATAAGGGGCCAAATTGATTAAACATTGCGTAAAATTACTGTCGTAGCATTTTTTTCTATTGTACAATATTTGATTAAAACAATTAATTCGTATGTAATGCGATTGATTTTTTAACTTAAAATAAACAGCTGAAATACAAATTGGGTTATTTTAGGTTTTTAAATTTAAAGTTATGACTCTAAATTAAACAGAATATGATTAATTTAAATATTTTTGCAATTATCACTGTAACATTTTAAAGAAATGCGCATTTCATAATCGTAATTATGTTTACACTTTAAAAAAATATTCTATATTTTTGACAAATGATGGTGACGACTAGAGGTCAGTTGATTTCATCAATTGAAATGTCAAAAGGACCATAATAAAATTAAATGACGAATACAAATGTTGAACTTTTAACCCTTTACGGGTTAAAATATTAAACGAAAATAAATTAGAAAGAAAGAAAAACATGTAGCTCTCGGGATTTAACAAAAGGCTAAATTCTGGTTTTGATAGATACACATTTGTATTCGTTTGTATTCGTTTGTATTCATTTGTATTCGTTCTCTAAAGGGGCAATGTGTCCGGCCTGGACACACCTAATTTTAATTCCAAACTTGCAATTGGAACCAATAATATTTTAATAAAATCTTGCTTTTACAATAGAAGCTTAAATTAAGGGGTTCTTAATTTCTTATAAAGTCGTTTATAAATTCCGGTGTCAATCGATAATTTCTTATTTTACTAACAGAATTTGTCCGCGCCGGAAAGTGTTAACTTGCCCAGTATGAATATTTTGTTCTCCATAAGTATTTGTAACTGAAAATCCGCATTGCATTACACGATACATCAAATCAGATGTCATTTTTAATAAGCAAATGTGTTTTTTTAAGGGTGATCTTGAATATTTGTGTAATCTGAAAAAAAAAATCTCTTAAATGTATCACAAATCAGACCACACAAACTAAGATACCAAAATTAAACCAATAAATAAAAGCATGAAATAAACAGTACATTGGATGGGAAAATATGGCAAAAGAAAAAGAAACTTATGTAGAAGGATGAATAATAGAAAGAAAAACTATCGTTCGATCGGAAGTTTATCTCAGTAACGTCTGTTTCCATCTTTATTATGTCAATGACACCAGACGTGTTCTTATCTTTTCCCCTATAGAGGGGATGGGAGTGGTCCGACATTCCCCCCCCCAATATATAGGCATTGGTGATTATTTTATATAGATAACTTTTATTAATACTATTTATATACAATATTATTAGAATTACTTAGTGGAAATTTATCACGACAACAATTATTTTTGAAATGGTACTAGATAACATTTATCCTCTTCACATCTGATGTATCCTATAAGATACACATAGTTAACATTTGTTTATACATATAAATAACGTTAAAAAAGAAAAATTGGTGTAAATGGAGCCTATGGTATGGTAGCAGTGTGAATATGGTAGCAAAAGTATAAAAAAATACCAATTTGTTTCTTATAGCGCTGTTTTAGTGAGATACGAGTTACATAAAAATGTCTTGTAGCAGAAATGTACAAAAATGAAAGCGTAAATAATTTTACTGAGCGTTAAGATACCATTTGTAAAGTCCATTAGTAATAAAAAAATTATTAAATGTATAATTGCTTTATGTTTTTAAATGTTTTTGCAATGCAAAAATGTAAAATAGTCAAAAAATGTACTTGTCATTCTCATTCAAACCCATAACATTATCATACCCATACATTATCAAATTTTATCTAAAAAAATATTTTTTTTTCACTGCTCTTTTTATTTTGGTTATCAAATTATTATTATGAATCTATAATTGAAATTAAAAATGTACATAAATAAATTTTTGGGGCTAGAACAGGATACATGAGGACGTAAATATCGCTCTATCCAAAAAAATCAAAATTTGGGGTATTTTTAGAAGTATTTTGTCAATTAAAGTTAATTTGAATTTATGGGGATTTTAAAGCGAAATTCCTTTTAGCATAACAACCAACCTGTTAATTTTGGAAACATTATTTTTAGATGTAATAATTCTATATTTACTTTATGTAACCAGTTAACCTCTGTGATTAAATGAAAATAAAAATATTTAAAAATCGTGAAGTTGGCAACAGTGCTCGAAAAATCTACATCCCCAATACCAGTGTTGCTAAACTGTGAAAATATAAAAATTCAGATTAGCACAACTTTTTTGAGTTTATAAGGTTTGGTTTTTTTACGGCATATCAATGAAGGCAAAAGCATGAAGAATTTTATCCTTTAATCACAGTGGTGCTAATTAAATAAAAACAAAGTAGCCCATCGAACAACACTTATGTGCATTATGATTTTTCGAGCCTGGTTGGCAACAATACTTTCATTAATTTTTTATCAGTCATCCTTACGATGGTGCATATACTTTTTTTTGTCCGATAAAGTATGTAACTTGAATAGTTTCTCCAATATTTTGTTAATACAATGAATCAATTAGTAAAAAGTGGTTAATGCTAATTTTGAAGCTTATGATTAGAATTTAAAACTCGAAATATCTTAAAATTAAAATTTACCCATAGATAAACAGAATCGAGTATTTAATTTTTATTTGACTATTGTAATATTTTAAAGAAATACTTATTCCACAATCTTATTCATATTACTATTACGAAAAGAATCCCAATGAGACATTATAAAACAGAACATTCATATTAAAAAATATTAATTTTACAAATGCATATCAGGAGATTTCAGCAAATAAGAGAAAACAAAACAATATACACAAAAGTATAACAAACAAGTGGGTAAATGACACAGCTGCCAACATCTTCAGTTTTTTTGGACCAGAAAAATTTAATAGAGATTTTTGGCTTTATTTAATTAATTGACAGATTACGTGATTTGAAATGGTAAAAATTTACTATAAAATTTTTCCGAGCCAAAAAAGCGGACGATGTTGGCAGCTATGGTAAATAAGATCAAAGATCGCACAGATGGTTTGTTTAATATTTCTTAATCTTTTAAAGCAACTTAACCTTTAATTAATCTAGATTGTTAATTTATAATTTTCATCAAGTCTTTAATTTATTTTACAAAATTCGGGGTGTAATTTTCTTGATGACACTGCAATGAAAAATACGCCTACGGAGGATACAATGTACTTTTCCATAATGTCATGCTAATTTCAGGTATGCTATGACGTTTAACCCCTTAACTGATTTAACCTAAGACGAATTTGCTTAATTCATTATTTAAAGATTTTTGACACCACTATTTTCTTTTAATAATTTCCTACCATTTACAGGTGGTAATGGTTAGATTAAATGTCACGAATATTTTATTTAAATAATAGTGGTGTGAATCCGTTATTTTTAATTTATTGAACAGAAAAGAAAGAACCAGTTAAAAGGTTAAAATGAAGAAAAAAGACAAAAGTTTATGTGACTGAATTAAAAAATTACATTTCGGCTAAAATGAGACATTTTACATACCTTTACGTATATATATAATCAAATATCATTATATGCAATAGAAGAAACCAGAACACTTACCTAAAAAAGAGAGAAAAAATCAAATTAGTAAATGAAAAATAATCATCAATTGAATTTTAATGCAAATAAATCAATAACATGTTTAAATATAATCTAAGTATTATTAGAAACAGATTTATGCATTCTTCTAACAAACTTAATTAGCAAAGGTAACCTTTCACTTCAGATTACAGATTAATTCCTGATTTACCTAAACTGTGAGCCACAGAATTTAAAAATCGATAAGGTTTTAACCACTTCAGTTTCTTGATCCATCACTTAAATCTTTTTGACACCACTAATTCTTTAAATACAATTTCATACTGTTCAATGGAAAAAATGATTTGACTAAATATTACAAATGTTTTTGTTTAACCCCTCGAAGAGCGGTGGTATATCTATGAGACCACTTAATTTTAATTCCCAAAAGCCGCGTTGGCATCGGAATCTTAATTTCAAAAAAATTCAGTTTATAGAAAGCGTGAAACACAACTTTTTTTTTTCTCTTTGCAAATAAAGCTGTTTTCAAATTTCGGTGTTAGTCAATAATTTCGATCCTTAACCAATGAATATGCTCTGCGCCACAAAGGGTTACAAAAAGTTGTGTGTATACCATATTAGTGATGTTTTTCAATTTATTGCACGTAAAAATGAGAAACAATAAAGCTCTTAAAAGAAGACTTTGTGACATTTGTACAAGTATCTCGTGGCACAATTATTGATTAACAGCGCGTAATTAAAACAGTGACGTAAAAGGGTGAGTGCCCAAGTGCTCTGAATATTAGTAATTTTTGAAATTTCTGTTTGCCTTATCTAATCATAAAAATTTTTGCTATGAATCAAGAAGAAGAAAACCTTATATTAGTACAAATTTTGGGCTTCCATAATGGTTACGCCACTGTTAAAACAATTTTTAAACGTCAAAAATTGAACTTAGGTATAAAAAATGGTTTAAGTTATGTAGTGTTACATTATATTATTTATGGGCAGTAGGATAAATTTGTTCATTTATTCATATTATAAGAAGATAAGTTTATATCAGGCAGAAATGCAAAAATCTAAATGCCAGAGGGCAGAGGTCTTACCATTAACCCTTTTCGGCGCGGTGGTTTCATAAATATACCCCTTAATTTTAATTCCCAAACGCCACATTGGCACCGGAATTTTGTTTAAAAATATTACGGTTTATTGAATGTGTGAAATCTAGCCTTTTCTTATTAACAAAGAAAGTTATTTTCAAATTCCGGTGTCAGTCATTAATTTCAACAGTTAAGCAATGAATTTTCATATGTGCCGCAAAGGGTTAAAATTTCAAAGTTTTCTTCGCTTAAAATTTAATAGCAGACATACAAGAATTTTACACGAAATATTAGACGAAAATAAACGAAATAAATTTAGTGGTGGGAAACAGATTGCTGTCGCCTAGACTTTTACACCCCTGATATTAAGGTAATTAGAAAATATTATTCTCAACAAATGAGCATCAAGAAATAGAAAAAAATAAATCGGCAAAAAATGTAGAAAATTAAAAAAAAAAAATTAAACACCAGAAAAAAAAAAGAAAGAAGGAAATTTTCATCTAGAAGAATAAATAATTGAAATAAAACAAAAATCTTTTTAGAGTAAACCATTCGCGGTAATCTCCGTTTCCATCGTTTATTGTCCGTAATAGTAAGAATGGTTTTATGAATAAAAACGAAGAGACATATACGAGGGTAATTCGGAAAGTAACCTCCGTTTATGAGTTTTAAAAAAAACTAATGAAAGGAAACATGTTTTATTACTTACGTATGAAAGACACGTTCTTCAGCTACTTCTCAACATAATCGCCGTATTTATTAAAACAATTATCATAACGGTAAATCAGCTTTGAAATTCCATCGTCACAGACCTCTGCCGCCGGCCTATTCAACTGCGATTATTTTTAAATTCAACTCGCACCACTCTTTCAAGCCAAAGAATTTTAACATATTTTCCTATATAATTTGCTGATAAATGTACTACTAAAAATGCTTTAGAAAATAGTGGGTCAAGTAAAATATTACGAGAGCAATTCGGAATTTGTTAATATGAATAAAAGAATATGTTAAAATTCTTTGGATTGAAAGAGTGGTGCGAATTGTGTTAAACCTATTGTCCATGTTTTTTCATTTTATTTTTTATCCTTTCACCTTGAATGCTCGTGACATTTTTTTGGCATGTGATGTAACGTGAAAAGAAATTGTATTTTCTAATGTTTTAAAAATTCTTATTTAAAAAGGTATAAGGTTTACCGGTAAATAAATTATTAGTGCTGAAGAAGTTTATTTACTTCTTTCTTTTATTTTTTTTATATTTTAAAGTAGTTATAGGCGTCCGCATTGTATTTAGAAAGCTGGGGTGTTAAAATAACATCTTTTGAACGCTTTATCCAACAAATTGAATTTTAAAATAATCGCAGTTGAATAGGCCTGCGGCAGAAGTCTGTGACGATGGAATTTCAAAGCTGATTTACCGTTATGATAATTGTTTTAATTAATACGGCAATTATGTTGAGAAGTAGCTGAAGAACGTGTCTTTCATACGTAAGTAATAAAACAGGTTTCTTTTCATTAGTTTTTTTTTAAATTCATAAACGGAGGTTACTTTCCGAATTACCCTCGTAGAATAGCTGCATTTTCCTACCACATTTTTCATAACGCATTTTCCACGCATTTTCCTACCACAAAAATTTTGTAATACATATTGTCTTATATAATCGTTGAAATCTTATGATTAAACAAATGGAAAATCTCTGTACAATTTTAGTGGTTGAGAAAATGCGTAAAAGTTGGCAGCTATGATTTAGTGTATTGTCTATCAGTTGCCAATGAAGTAAACTGAGAAGGTTATTTCTTTTAACCACTAAATGGTCGCATTAAATTGCGGTTTAACCCCTTGAGGGGCGGCGGTATATATTATATACCACCTACGATTGATGAAGATTCACACCAGAAAAATTTTATTAAATTTCACTTTTCTAACTTTGGTGGAAAACAGTCGTGAAATTGCTTTTTCTCTTTTAGATGTAACTTTTTTACAGATTTCTGGTGGGAGTTCAGAATTACTCGAACGCAATTGCTTGCCCCTCAAGGGGTTAAAAATTCAAATTCATTTCTGCCACCACTTTTTTGAAAAAATAAATATTCATCGTATTTATTGACAAGTAAAACGATACCAGAATGAAACCAATTACACTATTTTATAAAATTGGTGGGAATCAAGCAATTCTGAATGAATAAATGTCGTGAAACTTGCAGCCCGTGAAAGTATTGGGCGCGATGATTAAGTGATTAATCGGATCTACAGTTTCTGATTAACGCCGGTGAAAACTTCCAACAGTAAATTTGAATAGTAAATTTCGTTTTATTTTTTAACCTTATTAATATTAAATTTCTCGCACAAATAGTAAAAAAAAATCTATTTCTTTTTACTGATGTCATTTTGCCAGATATTATAATCTTTCTATTGTTACTTGCAGATGGTTGTCTTTGTTATCACAATGGAGTTATGAATAATCAGGAGGAGACATGATAGTAGACTGTATAGCAGTCGCGACTGAAGTAACTGGAAAGGTTGTCACAAGATGGCGGCTGTTTTATTTATAAATCGGATCAACAATTTCTGATTACCGCAGATGAAAACTTCTGCCAGTATTTTTGAATAGAAATATTCCTTATTTTTAGCGCCTTATTAATGAGAAATTTCTCGCACAAATATGATATAGAATTTCTATTTCTTTTTACTGGTGCCAGTTTGTCCAGGTATTATAATATTTTTACAGACTCTGGCAGGTGGTTGTTTTGGTAATCAAAATGCGGCGGAACTATTACCGCCGAAAAAAACTCTTATCGGTAAAAACGAATATTAGTTTTTGCCATTGTTTTTTATTAGTGAAGCACTTAAATGAAGAGATATTTTCTGCTTAAATTGATTGGTGGAAGTTTACCGCGGTAGTAATGAGCCCCTACGAAACCGGTTGCAATTGAAGCTTCAGCATTTTAAGGATATGTATGTATGTCTTTCTTAACAGTTCCATGGTGGCATCAAGCAGATAAGCTATTGTCACTTTTTCCCAGGAGCATAGCTGTCAACCTCCACATTTTTTTTTAATTTAAAAAAAATCTTACAAAAATGTTCGCTTTATTTATACACAGAAATTGTGCGTCAAGTATTTCTGCATAAAAATAGTGCTAAGGTTGGCAATTATGTAGTGAATTGAAATGATGCTTAATTTTTTCACTCCATAGCTTAACACGAGCAGACAAGTTTAAGAAACAGTAAAATCCTCCTTCCCTTCTTTTTTAATTCCTCGAGGGGCGGTGGAATGTATTTTATTCCACCTAATTTAAACGAGATTCCAACCAGAAACTTTTAGAGAAATTGTATATTTTAAACTTTGGTAGCCGAATGTTAAACAAGTTGGAAATTGCATGTGAAGCGTAGCAAATGACGATACGTACGATAACGAAATTTTAAAAATATTACTCTCATATATCAATCTCATAAAATTGTAAATAGTAAATTACAATTAAAACGCTCACCAAACAATGTTCTCCCTATACCATTACGTAATGGAATACTTTTGTGTGGCCATGTAAATCAATAACAAATATTCTTTGCATCACAAATTACGTAAAATGTATATTATCATATGTACTTTATAGTTGCATATAAATTTTATTAAGTTCGAATGAGTATAACACTATTAAAATGCATTTGAAACATTTTTCTCAATTGAGCGTAATGTAACGGAATACTTTTGATTGTCCCTGTAATTGATCTATGCATCCGATTATCATAAAATTTGAAATGACTCGACAAAATTATGTAATAATTATGTATTTTAAATTTCAAACGTATAAAATACATTTGAAACTCCCCCCCCCCCCATTGACCATAATGTAACTGAATATTTTTGATTGCCCCTGTAATTGATCTATGCGCCCGATTATCAAAAAATTTGAAATAATTCGACAAAATTATGTAAAAATTATGTATTTTAAATTTCAAACCATTAAAATGTATTTGAAACTTTTCCCCCATTGACCGTAATGTAATGGAATACCTTTGATTGCCCCTGTAATTGATCTATGCATCCGATTTTCATAAAATTTGAAATGACTCGACAAAATTATGTAATAATTATGTATTTTAAATTTCAAAAGATTCTGTTGGGTAGTTTTTGCGTTGTTATATGCGGACAGACGGACGGACTGAACGACCACAATAGGTGCTACGTATTTACTTACGAACGCACCTAAAAATGGCCTTTTCTTATTTTAAAAAAAGTTTTTCTATTTTTCCGGAGAGAATTCAATATTACAGAAACTTTATTGCTTGCTCTTCAAGGAACTAAACTAAACGATATAAAAATAATTAAAAATTAATAAAAATAATATCATAGCAATGCATTACAAAGAAACAACATATAGCGGGTGCGAACAATTCTGATGTATTTTTAATAGAAATTATTGCTTTATTCAATCGCAGAAAAATATTGCAATTTATACAAATAAATAAGGTAATTTAGATATCTAAAATTCAAATATGCAATAGGAAAATTTCAAAACCAAAATAGTGATACCACTACTCCCAAGAAATCTGAAGTATTTTCGTGTCTTGCAAATATATGCACTTGATAACGATGTCACAAAATCATCGTAAATAAAATCAAAGACAAGCAAGCAAATAAGAATATCGAAGAAATATAACATTTCGTTGAAAGAGAGTAATCCTTAATTATAAGTATAAATATTAAGGAGAAAATTTATTATTTGTCAATCGCAGTAACGTCTGCTTGATTCTTTATTTTGCCAGTGGCAATCATACATGTTCTTGTCTCTTTTCTAAAAGTGGGATGGACAGATAATTTCCCCCACTAGCTGAAACTATTGAATAAAAATATATTAAAAAAAACTATTTTTTTAAACGAAATATTATAAAGGAAAAAGTTCTTTTGTGCATCGTCAAAAGGTTAAAAAACTTTGAATTTCTATTTTGCCATTTTTCTTTGCGGTATCAAAAAAGAAATTGAAGGAACACATTATTGTCAGGATTTAACAAAAAGCTCAACTTGCCTTTTCCTGTTTTTGACAGAAAGTGATATCGAGATTCGATTAAATTGATCGCTTCTACTATTTCACTTTTTTTGGACATGAAATAAGGCGTTTTATTTATTTATTATTATTAGAGAACCGCTTTAGTTAGGGTTTTATTTATGATTGCGTTAGTTGTTTTTTATTTTTTTTTAAGCTGTTATTAGAATCTAAACTAAAAAAAAGCATATTTAAAAATAAATCGTATTCCCTTTTTATTCTATTTTTGGGTCGTTTGGAAAAAACGTGTCCGTTTGGGAAAATTAATTCTTGCCGAAAATTCTATCCCTTAATTATTAGATATTGTTTCCTATATCAAATGTTTAGAAATTAGAGGGCAGAATTTTCTAGTAGGAGTTGATTTTCCAAAACGAACACGACTTTCCGAACGACCCAATAATATCAAAGAAAGAAGACATCTTTCCGAACTCCATGGATATCGTCAAGTTATGTATTTACTAGCGATTATTTTAACCCTTAACTGCCTGAATTATTCTTTTATAATTATGTTTTTTACTTTTTTATATTAAGGATTTGACACCAGAAATTTTTAGATAGATTTTTAACCTTATACAGAGGCACATTTTTGTAATTTTTATAGGATTAATATTTCTATATAAATATAGTGGTTGCGAAGAACTTAATTTATTTTTTAAAAGTTAAATAAAAGGTGAAGTAAATTTGAATCAATATGCAAAGAAGGGTTACATATTTGAGGGGCGATGGAATATATATTATCCGTCCTAATTTAAATTATTTTCTCACCAGAAACTTTTAACTTTTGTAAAAATGTTTTTTCTTATTTTGAAAGAAATATTTTGATTTTTCCGGTGAAAATACAATATTATAGAGAGATTAACGCTTGCCCAGCAAGGGGTTAATATATTATCTAATATTTTTTTTCTTGGTAATTAGTTTATACGAAATAGTACTGCATAAAAGATTTACACCAAAATATAATCAGCAGCAGTTTACCTGAAAGGTATTTTAACGTGAAGTTTTATAAAATTCCGTTTATTAGATCTTGATCTGCCACAAAATTTGTATCAGACACCGACAGATTCACGGACAATCATTTTCTGAATAACAATCAGATCTATTTCAGAACTTTATAAAAACACATATATCCGACAAAAACAGGAATTCGAAATTTTTCAAGAATCCAAAACCTTTCTCTTGTAATGATAAGAAATATTTTAATTTTCAGCTGTGAAATTACGCTAGAAATTATTTAATATCTCATACGCGAATTTTCACTTGCTAAGTAAGAGTAGAAACTTTACCGATTATTCCAAGGGTTCCGGGTTCGATTCCCGACTTAGACATTTTTTACCCTGTTGGTTCTACGCTTAGTTAGCAAGTGATAATTCATGCATTAAATATTCAATAATTTCAAGTTTAATTTCAAAGCTGAAAATTAAAACATATGATCATCGATGATGGGTTTATTTGTGACTCATGTTACGAATCAAGATTGTGTGCACATGCTGACTATTCCATCTTGTGTTGCAGCGCAGCCTTAGCAACATATGGGAGTGAAAAATACCAAATTGGGCATCATCTTCGTAGCTTAACTCCTTGGGGACGAGCGACACGTATACGTGCCGCAAAAAGGCTTAGGAATCCTCGTTTATTACCACCAGTAAAATTATACTGTAAATTTTTTCTTATTTAATTTAAGCATTTTCTCGATTTGACAAGACACAAATTTCTGTTTTTTTAAAGCCGGTGACAAGGCATTAAAAATTTCGTAAAAGGCTCCCTTCGCGAAGGAGTTAAATGGTAGGGAACTTGGAGCGCTATTCCAAGGATGAGGGTTCGATCCCCGGTTTGAACATTTTTCACCCTGTTGGTTCAACGCTTAGTTAGCAAATGTTAATTCACGTATTAAATATTCAAGATATAAGATAATAAAAAGAAAATCCTTGTTTGATAGGGAAGTCAATCGCAGTAACATCTGCTTTTAAATTTATTACGCCAGAGTCAAGCAAACATTTTCTTATCTATTTCCCACAGAGGGACTGAATTGTACCTCTTTTTTTCTTTCCAACTCGTACTCAAACACAAGCACATACGTCGAGAACAAAAAAATAAAGTTTATTTTACCACATAAAAATGTCCTTTTCTTCTTTTAAAGTAACGATACTAAGAAGAAAAATGGTGTCCTATGCTTCCTGAAAGAGTTTTAAAACTTTGAATTTTTATTTTGGCAGTATCAATAAAAAAGAATGAAAGGGATCACGTTATTTGTCAAGACTCAATAAAAAACTAAACTCAGTTAAAAACTGCTCCTTTTCTGTTTTTGACCGAAAGTTGCAGAGATTAAAATAGATTGATGCCTCCACAATTAATCTTTATTTTTTTCTTTTTTAATAGACTGCTTCATCTATTTTATTTTATTTTTTTTCTTTTAAATTGCTATTAGTAATTTTTATTGGTATTTTTAATATTTTATTTATATATAAGATAGAGCAAAACGTTCTACGAAATTTTTAAACTAATAGTTACCAGAATTTGTATCGTATGTAACAGTACTAGTAGTATATCTATAACAAGTTAGGAATTCCGGTGCAGACGTGGCTCCATTCGATTATGCCTGAATCCTTAATTCCTTGAGGAGCAAGCAGTATTGTATCTGCAATGTTCAATTCTCTTTGGAAAAATCGAAAAATTTTATTTTAAGATAAGGAAAATATATTTTTCCACAGAGTTAAATATATAAAATTTCGTTAAAAGTTTCTTGTGTGAATCTTGTTTAACCCTTTAACGATCAAAGCATTTTCATTGCTAAGATGTCGAAATAAATGAATGACACCGGTAATTAAGAACAAATATATTTCTAAATAAGAAAATGTGATTTTTCACTTACAAAATAAAAGGGATATTTTCAGATAAAAATACCGGTGTCGGTGTTGCGTATCGGAATTAAAATTTTGTGGTTTCGTGGCGAAACTAATGAACGTTAAAGGGTTAACCCCTTAACTGGTTATTTCTTTTCCGTTCAATAAATTGAAAATAACGGATTCACACCACTATTTTTTAAATAAAATAGTCGTAAAATTCAGTCTAAACATTTCCGCCTTTGAATGGTATGAAATTATTTTTTAAGAAAATAGTGGTGTCAAAAAGCTTTAACTGATGAATTAAACAAATTCGTCTTGCCCGAACGGCGTACGGGCAAATCAGTTAATGGGATAAATTTGGTGGGATACAATACATCCCACCGTCCTCAAGGGGTTTATGAAGTTGGAGAATCATATCAAGAGATTTTCGACTCCAAGGAACCGCCACAGTACTTTCAGTTAACCCTTTCCGGCGCAGTGTCTCTACTCCGGGCACACCTAATTTTAATTCTAAACTTATAAGCGGCACCAAGACTATTTCACTAAAATTTTGCTTTTACAATGAAAGCTTGAATTGAGACGTTTTTAATTTCTAATAAAATCGTTTGTAAATTCCAGTGTCAGTCGATAATTTCCCATTTTACGACCACAATTTGTCCGCGTCGGAAGGGGTTAATCCGGAATCTTGTAGAATACCGTAAAGTCCGGAATCTTGTAGATAAGCCGCTGCTCAAATAATTCATTTTCGACCCAGAAAATTCATTCAGAAATTCAAGATAAATGTATATCGCGATACAAAATGTTACATTTTATTTTTGAAAATTTCTGGGTCGAAATAGAATTGTTTGAGCTGCGGCTTAGCTACACGAAATTACGCTAAAATTTCGACCTAGAAATTTTAAAAAATAAAATGTAACATTTTGTATCGCGATATATATTTATCTTGAATTTCTGAATGAATTTTTCAAAAATAAAATGTAACATTTTGTATCGCGATGCATATTTATCTTGAATTTCTGAAGGAATTTTTCAAAAATAAAATGTAACATTTTGTGTCGCGATTAGGAATGAGATTTCCGCTTTTTTGGACACCAGTAAAAACTTAGAGAAAATGTTGTTATTTTAAATCACAAAAATGTTCCGATTTAAAAATACAGCATTTTCTCTAAGATTTTACTGGTGTGCTAAAAAGCGGAAATCTCATCCCTGATCGCGATATATATTTATCTTGAATTTCTGAATGAATTTTTCAAAAATAAAATGTAACATTTTGTATCGCGATATATATTTATCTTGAATTTCTGAATGAATTTTTCAAAAATAAAATGTAACATTTTGTATCGCGATATATATTTATCTTGCATTTCTGAATGAATTTTTCAAAAATAAAATGTAACATTTTGTATCGCGATATATATTTATCTTGCATTTCTGAATGAATTTTTCAGAAATAAAATGTAACATTTTGTATCGCGATATATATTTATCTTGCATTTCTGAATGAATTTTCTGGGTCGAAAATGAATTTTTTGAGCGGCGGCTTATCTACACGAAATTACAGTAATAGCAAAAAGCCGTGCACTATGATAGTCTCTACTTTGAAGAATAGTCTTGTCAGGTGTGTTGGTTATGTCAATTATGTAAATACGTAGCACTTATATAATCGTCGTTCAGTCCGTACGTCTGTCCGCATATAACAGAGCATAAACTACACAACCAAATAATCTGAAATTTAAAATATATAATTGCTGCATAATTTTATCGAATCATTTCAAAATTTATGATAATCGGATGTAAAGTTCAATTACAGGGACAATCAAAAGTTTTCCATTGCATTATGCGAATGGGAAAAATAGTTTCAAGTGCAATTTAATGATGTTATGTTCTTTCGAACATATATAGATATACATCTATTCAGTGTTGCCAGATTGTCAAAAGCCAATTTCCCCAAAATCTCTGAACTTTTCCCCAAATTAGGGCTTTTTTCAGAAAAAGTCCCCAACGCAAGTTCTATTCATGAAGGCAAGTTCTCAATTAAAAATTTTTCATTATAATTTTTTTTTAACAAATTTAAACTGTTTTTCCGCAAATTAAGTATATTTTTGAGAAAATTCCCCTTTTACAAAAATAAAATAAAATAAAAGGCTATTATTTCTGATTTTATTTCCGTTTTCCAAATCAAAATCGAATTCCAGACAGCACCAGCATTAACAAATGTCTGAAAGTAAATTTGAAAATGCAAAAACAATTTCCCAAATTTTCCCCCAAAAATGTTTATAGTCCCCATACATGTCCCCAAGAATTATTCGTCCCCAAAAAATTCCCCTCAAGGTTCAAAATTCCCCAAAATGGGGACAAAATCCCCAATCTGGCAACACTGCATCTATTAAATACATACTAAAATATGCATTCTGTACAATCTGTGGTGAAAATAATATTTTTTTATTAATTAAGCAATTTTTTCAATATTTATGTCGATAAAATTAGATGAAATTTATATAAATTATACAAAAATAAGATATATAACTTTGTAATACAAAGTGCATGATTTATTGTTACAAAGATAAACCATATAAAAGAATAGAAATATTTTTCATTTATTGCTGTATCATTTTCAAGATTGTTAATAAAATTTAGCAAGAAATCGCCCTTACTCATGACAGAATAATGCCAAGGCCACTCTATAAAAAAGAAGTACTGGATAAATAATGTATGGGGGGAAAAAAAAAGAAAAACATTCTTTCGATCGGAAGTCAATCACAGTAACGTCTGCTCCCATCTTTATTATGTCAGTGACAAGCAGACATGCGCTTATCTTTTTTCCCATAGAGAAAATGGAGGTGGTGGGCAATTTTTCCACTCCGTGGTCAAACACTAGTGGAGATGGTCGAGAAAAAATAAAATTCGTTTTCCTATATTCAATAGCTACTCTTTTTAAACAAAAAAATAAAAAAGTTTATAATGAAAACATGTTCCTTTGTGCATGTACCATGAAAGAATTTAGAAATTTTGAATATTTATTATGGTCGTATCAATAAAATAGAAGCAAAGAAAACACGTTTATCTGTCATAAACACTGTCCCACCAGTGGCCAAGAGGTACGGACCTCTCAACTGGTAGACGGCAGGTGCTGGGTTCGAACCCAATCGCGGCTGTCGGCCGAACCGTTCGGAGTTTTCGTGGTTTTCTTCGAATTTTACGTAAATACGGGTTAGGTTCCCTTAGAAAGACCCCCACGAAGCGCACTCCCCCCTGGTCCTATATCCCTAGTGTAGATAATCGGACGACACAAAATACACTGTCATGAACACTAACCTAACTGCTCATTTTTTATATTTTCGGACAAAATAATGATTAAATTAGTTAATGCCGTTCATCTTGTTTTATGCGATATCGGGTGTCTTATAAATTTTATTTCAAATCATCCTTCTAAAACGGTATATAAAGAAGAAGTGTTTATTTGTGCATTATGAGAAGATTTTAAAACGTTCAATACTTATTTTAATTTTGTTCACCTCATCAATGAATAAATAAATAAATGAAAATACGTATCTGTAAGGGTTTAATAAAATGATTAGCTATTCTTTTGCTTATAGTTTTTTTTCGGGGGGGGGGGGCGAAATAGAGGTTAAATTTCCTGATCCTGACCATCATTTTCTCTGCAATATGGGCATTTTACAAATATTCTTTAAAAAATTCATTTAAAGCAAGTGATAATTTTATTAATAATTCTATAAACCACTTAACCCTTTCCGGGGCATTGTTACCACTTACGGCAACACCTAATTTCAATTCCAAATTTATAAACGGCACCAATACTATTTTAGTAAAATTTTACTTTGACAGCTTAAACCAGGGAATTCTTATTTCTAAAGAAGTCTTTTGTAAATTCCGGTGTCAGTCAACAATTTTTTATTTTACAAATAGAATTTGGCCGCGCCGGAAAGGCTTAATAGACCAATATATTTGAAAAACCTTCCAAATAATCTCTATTTTTCCATGTCTTTTCCAGAATTTTTAATCTTTTATAACCGGTTTTTCAAAATAAAAAATTTTGCCTAATTGAATAAGAAAAATGTTCGGATTAAATAACGCAAAATTTACAATAAAAATTTACTGGTGAGAATAACAAATCATGATTTGGAATCATTTTCCGGCACGTGGTATGGGCAAATATAGATTGGCAAACATATGTTGCCCGTATGACGTACAGACAAATCAGGGAAGCAGTTAATTCTTCAAAACAAATTAGAGTTATATAAACTGGATTTTATTTGCTTTATAATAGTTAGATAAGTTTTACGTTTTTAGATAGAGTTCGTGAGAATGACTACAGATAACATTATCCCCTACGTTTTGATTTCTGAAAAAATTTCGCTGATCTACGCCAATCATGGCCTCTAGAACCCAAAAACACCTCCAGTTAAAAAAATTTCCTCGGCATATGGCTGGCGTATAGAGTTATTCTGATTTAATATTTTCTAAGAGATCTGAATGAGCTATTTACGTTATGTTACATTATATAATTCTATTTAAAGTGTTTTAATGGTGAGGGATTATCTATATTAAAAATGACGACTATAATTTAAAAATTCTCCAAAGTCACATGCATTTTAATAAAAAATTTTAATTTTACTTAAAAAAGGTGTTATAATAAAAATAAATGACATTGACATGTTTCGGAACCGTCAAATAAGTTCCATAATCATAATTATGGAACTTAATTATTATGATTATGGAACTTATTTGAAGGTTCCGAAACATGTCAATGTCATTTATTTTTATTATAACACCTTTCTTAAGTAAAATTAAAAAAAATTATTAAAATGTTTATATAAAAGGTGAATGTTTTAAAATCTGGTGATTTAAAAAATCAGTTGGATTTAATAAACTTTTTGTCATATGCATTATTCAGATTACAATACTAAATAAAAAAGACACATTTCCAAAGAAAATACTTTTCTTAAAAGGTTATCTTATGAATTTTTAACCCATTAGTGCCTAGCGTCCCTTTTTAGGGACGCTTCAAAAGGTGCATTCAGCACTGATTTTGACACCGGTAAAAAAGAAAACAATAATTATTTTATTTAAGGGACGCATTTTCGTGATTAATGAACTAAACTTAAATCTTCTAAAAATAGTGGTGCCAACCAAATAAAATTTACGAAAGAGATGCTGGGCACGAATTGGTTAATATTCATGGCAAATTAAGTCTATGAAATTTTTTATTTAAAGTTTATTTTATTTATTAATAAAATGTATCATCTATTTATGACTCAAAGTATAAACTAATTAGAACTCAATCGCTATCATGCTGCACTAGGGATCTTTAAGGGGCTACTTCAGTCAAATGAAAAGACCCAACTAATGCTAATCCTATGGAAGAAATTTATACAGATATCTCGGTTGCATTTCAATATTTTTAAATGATTTTTTGCCTTTGGATACCTGAGATCGATCTGTATGCATGACGTTAGTTACTTTTTTCATTTTGTTTACAGTTATTTTTTACAAGGACGCTTTCATTTTTGAAACCGGTTTGGAAAGCGAAAGCAATCCCATAAAAAATATCTGCAATCAAAATCGAAAAACTAAAAAACGACCTCCATTCAGATCAATCTGAGTTATCCAATGCAAAAAGAATCATCTAAAAATATTGAAATGCAACCGAGATACTTTTATAAATTTCTCCCATAGGATTAGCATTAGCGAACGGATCTTTTCATTTGAGTGAAGTAGCCTCTTAAGAATAATTACATTACACGCTTTCATATACTTTCTAGCGCAAGTAAATCCTTCGAAAATTAATCCCCTTTAGATTGGATTTAGACAGCTGCCAAGGACACCAGACAAATGACAAGATTTTAAATTTCTGTCTGTTACAGTTTTGGAGCGTATCGGATTGGAAAATTAAGGTATCTTAATTAGAAGGGGCGCAATTGTTTATCCCTAGCAGTTTTGGAATATCGAAGAAAAGCCGTAAGTGATTATTGTAACTAGTTATTGGGGCTAGGACCATTGCTTCGTTAAATTATGGTAATTTAGAATGGCAATAAGCTTTGACTTATTCTGAGTTATTTTGGGAATTCAGGAGATCAGAGTTCAGTTCAAATGAATTAATGGATGTGAAGTTAATGGGTTTCAGAATGATAATTTAGGAAAATCGTCTGATTATACACTGTTAAAAATCTTGCAGCTTTTGTACAGTCATTTCACCGTTTTCTGAAAAACCAGTAACATAACCGTAATTTAATTCTATTCTGACCATAAAATTGGTAATAATAAGTTCAGAATAACGTAAAAAGACTGTTGTTTTACTTTTTTTGTAGAAAACGGTCAAATGACTGGATAAAATGCTGCAGATTTTTAACAGTGTAATGAGATTAGATGAATAATTAATGGACGATGCATATCAGTAGCGGGTCGTCAGGGGGTGCTGCATCAATTTATTCACACCATTAAAATTATATGGTAATTTCAGTTTTATTTAATGAACAAAATTTGTCGAATAAATAACATGAAAGATAATGCTAAATTTTACTGGTGTGATAAATCTGATGCAGCACTCCCTGAAGAGCCGCTACTGATGCATATCAGTTTTTAATACAAGTACAATCATCACATTAAACAGAAAACATAAAATTTAAAATAATCATTTATATTGATTAAACTAAAATAATTTTCATACACATATTTACTGACAAAACAAAGGTCCTAAATCAGGCTTTGCAAAAGTTTGAGCTTCAGTATGTGGCTTGTGCGTTTAGAGTTACTCTGATTTAGTATTTTTTTTAGTGATCTATATGGATGCTATTTACGTTATAACATATTACTTTTTTTCTATTTAAAGTTTTTTTAGGGAGAGAAATTTTTTATATTAAAAATGGTAGCAACAATCTGAAAAACTTCTAAAACCACTTACTTTATTTAGAATGAAACAAAATAAAATTGGTTATTTTAACCCCTTAACGCGCAGTGTTGCCGGGTCGGCAACACCTAAAGTTCCCCCTGTTTAGAAACACAGAAACTCCGTGAATATTTCAAAAACTACTCTAATGCCTACTTTAAATCTTTCTTATGAGTTCTAGATGGCAGCTCCAAAGAGATCAAACTCTACTGTTTTTAAATAATAGGTAAAATGTTTTACTGTAATACACGCTTCACAGCAATGCTCTTCTCACTGCGCTTTTCAATGCTTTACTTACGGGAGGTGACCACTTCGGCAACATCTATAAAATTAAAATGGTTAGTGCAATCTTTACAAAACAATACCTGTGTACTCCTCTAGGCCTAAATATATTGCCTAATTTTTTTTTCTTTAAATTCCAACTTTAAAGAGTAGTGCGCCGGAAAGGGTTAAGCACTTGAGAGACGGTGGGATTTATTTTTTTCCACCTATTTTAAACAGAATTCTTAAAGCTGTATCACACGGGGAATGATTTTTCCGCAAACATTTTACAAAACACGATCGTTCATTTTGCTGCGTGTTCGGTAAACAGGTTTTTCTAACTTCTAGTGGGTTATTTAATTTCTCCCTCCGCTCCTATTGGTCAGTTGGTCAGCACTGAAAGAATAACCAACATTTTCCGTGCAATGCGAGAAACACTCTGTAAACAAGAATAGTATTCTCCCCTACATAAAGGTCACGCAACTTTTGCTGGCTGTAGCGTTGAGTAAGGGAAAATGTTCTGCGAAAGGAGTGCCTGTGACAGCGCGATTACGAGAAACTTTTGACAAAATACTATAATTTTAACTTTGAGAGCAAAATGTTAAAAAATGCGCTTCATTATTTTAATATAAAATTTATCGATTATTCCGGCCGCAATTCAATATTACAGAGATATTATTGCTCGCCCACCAAAGGGTCACAAAAAAAAGACTCTCTTAAAATGTTAGCTTATCAATTTTTGTATTCACAGCTAATTAAGTCTCAGATATTTTTTTATGAAATATTTATTTTTTTATTGATACAATGTATCATCTATTTATAATTCAAAGAATAAACTAATTAGAACTCAATCAGTGTTCCCAGTGGGCTACTTTTTTTTAATTCGGATTTTTTGATTGGCACCACTTTTTTGAAACTGTGAATTACCTTTTCTTTTCGACTTAATTATCATGACAATGAATAAGGCACATATTATCATTTGTAAAAAGTGGTGCCAATCAAGAATCTGAATTTAAAAAAAGTAGCCCATTTGGCAACACTGAACTCAATCGTTATCTAGCAGCTTTCGGAATCTTTAACAATAATTATGTTACACGCTCTCATACACTTTCTAACGCAAGTAAATCTTGCAAAAATTAATCTCCTTTAGTTTGGATTTAAACAGCTGCCATGGACACCAGACATAAGATTTTAAATTTCTGTCTGTTACAGTTTTGAAGCATATCGGACTGGAAAATTAAGGTATCTTTATTAAAAGGGTCCAAATATTTAACTCTAGCAATTTTGGAATATATATATATATATATATATATATATATATATATATATATATATATATATATATATATATATATATATATATATATAAAAGCTGTAAGTAATTGTTGAAACAAGTTATTGGGGATAAGATCATTGGTTCGTTGAATTATGTAAATTTAAGGTGGCAATCAGCTTTGACTTATTCCGACTTATTTTGGGAATTATCAAGGAGATCAGAGTGCAGTTTAAATGAATTAATGAATGCGAAGTTAATGGGATTTAGAATGATAATTCGGTAAAGTTGTCTTATTATAAGGAGATTAGATGAATACAGTACACTTAACGGACTGCAGCTTTAAATAATTTTTTCCTCATATTCTATTCTCATCACTATAATTTAAAAGTAATTTTTTTAATAATTTTCTCTTTTACATGATCTCGCAGTACTAGTGAAAGTGGTTCTTAAAAAAATTATAGAGCCAAGCGAATAAATTTGGTAAAGTGTTAAATCAATTGTCTTTTATTATTTTTGTAAACAACGTTGTGAAAATCGTTTCTGAAGTATATTTGTAACCTTTTTTTTAAATTTAACCACTCCTTTGATTTGCCGGTACGTTATACGGCTAACATTTTTTTTTTTTTTTTTTTTGCTAATCGTGATTTGCCTGTATCACGTACGGGCATCCATATTCCAATCTTGATTTATTAGTCTCTCGACTAAGTTCTTATTGTAAATTTTGTATTATTTAATCTGAACATTTTTCTGATTCAATTAAAGGAAAAATTCTGTTTTGAAAAACAGGCGATAAAACATTAAAAATTCTGTAAAACACATGAAAAAAAGGCAGTATTTGAAAGATTTTACAAAAAATATTGATCAGTTAAGAGGTTAAGATCTACTTTTTCCCATTGATACAATGTATCATCTATTTATGCCTCAAAGAATAAACTAATTAGAACTCCATCGTTATGGAGCAGCATTCGGAATCTTAAACACCAATTACGTTAGACGCTTTCATACACTTTCTAACGGAAGTAATCCTTTTAAAAAATATGCATTAAAATATTTAATTGCTATAAAGGACGTCAAATACTAATGAAAAGATTAAAAGATCTTAATAATTTTTACATGTTTTGATTGAATTTACTCAATCATCATCAGAAAAACAAAATACAAATAAACACAAAGATGGAAAATAACAATAAACTATTACAAATGAATTAAAAAAAATTCATTTGTAATAATAAAAGACGGAAAATGACAATAAACTATTACAAATAAATTTTTTTTTCAAAAATTTCGTTTGTAATAGTTTATTGTCATTTTCCATCTTTGTGTTTATTTGTATTTTGCTTTTCTGATGATGATTGAGTAAATTCAATCGAAACATGTAAAAATTATTAAGATCTTTTAATGTTTTTATTAGTATTTGACGTATTTTTATAGCAATTAAATATTTTAATGCATATTTTTGAAATGTTTTTAATGGACGTATAAGAAAACTTCTATTTATAATTAATGGAAGTAAATCCTTCGTAAATTAATCTCATTTAGATTGGATTTAGAGAGCTGCCACGGACACCAAACAAATGATACGATTTTAAATTTCTGTCTGGTACAATTTTGGAGCGTATCGGATTGGAAAATTAAGGTATCTTAATTAAAAGAGTTAAATTCAACTATTTATCCACAGTCATTTTGGAATATCGAAAAAAAGCTGTAAGTAATTGTTGAAACTGTTAGGAAATGATAAATTTAATGTTTCATTTTATTCACAGCAAATCGTTTGCAAATTTACTATTGTGATGTTTATTTTTTTTTTCTTACTCGTTACTATGGCAGCGAAACTGTCTTTTCATCTGCTTTACTATTACATTTGTTTTTTCTTACGAGATGAGTTAAAAGTTTAGGTATAAAAAATTGGCATCAATTTTTGATGGAATGAAAAAGAATTTTTTAGAGAGAATGTTTATATTTTTTGTATCGTGCATGTCTTAAGTTTTATGGAAGAATTATGCTATTTTTATGAAAAGGCACGCATAAATGGATATAGGATCATTTTTCCAGTATAAGTACGATGATCAGAAATTATCAAGGTAAAAGGAATTTATATTTTGTACATACTATACATTTTGTACATATTATGTAAATAATTTGAATTCAATATTTCTTCATACTATTATTCTATGTATGCAATAAAATTTATTAAAAGAAAATTCAAGAATAATTTGAGCATTTTTGAACCCAATAAAGAAGTTTTGATTGTTTACAAAACAGAAACTACTTATAGGGAAATAAAACATTGGTTCATCAAATTATAGTAATTTAAGGTGGCAATCGGCTTTGACTTATTCCAAGTTATTTTGGGAAATATCAATGAGATCAGAGTGCAGTTTAAATGAATTAATGGATGCGAAGTTAATGGATTTTAAAATGATAATTCGGTAAAGTGATCTAGTTATAAGGAGATTAGATAAATAATGTTTACCCTTAACGGACACAGCGTATCAGTTGTTAATGCAAGTGCAATTTTCACATTAAACAGTAAAAATCAAATTTAAATAATCATTTATATTGATAAAAAATATGTTTTCATACACATATTTACTAACGAAACAAAGTTTTTAATTGACGACCTCAGAAGCCAAGGGGTACAAGTGACAAAATGTCGATTTGAGTAAATTGAGTTTAAAGATAATTGATGTTAAATTGGGACATCAATAACAATTGACTAAATTGAAATTAGAAACATCTGCTTGTTGCATTCTAATCTTTGAACTCTCATTTCAATAACTTAAAAAAATAAAGTACAATTTTCTTTAAATGTATAATTAATCAATATTGTTTGTTTTTCGAAAAAAGTGATTTATCTCTGTAACTCCCCAAATAATCAGAAAATGACCTATATTTCTTTACCTGAAATGAAAAAAGCATATTTCCAGATACCCTGTGCACTTAACTCAATTTTTTCAATTTTGTCACTTATACCCCTTGGCTTCTGGGCTCCTCAATTAGGTTTTGCAAAAATTAGAGCTTCGGTATGTGATTTATGCGTATAGCGCTAGAATTTTTAGAATTTTTTTGTATTGATCTGAATGGATGCTAGTTACGCTATGATATGTTACATAATATTATTTAATGTGTTTTAACGTAGAGGGATTATTTATATCAAAAAATGGTGACAATAATCTGAAAATCCTTTAAAACTACCTGCTTTATTCAAATTGAAACAAAATAAAATTGGTCGTTTTAAATAAAATGCCTCTCTTAAAATGTTATCTTAGGAATTTTTGTGTTCATACCTAATTAAGTCTATGACTTTTTTATTTAACCCCTTGAGGGGCGGTGTAACATATTTTATCCAATCTAATTTAAATGACATTTTTACCAGAAACTTTTCACGAAATTTTATTTTTAAGTTCGACGGCAAAATGTCAAAGCTTGTCTTTTCCTATCCTAAAACAAAAATTTTCGATTTTTCCGATGAAAACTTAATATTATAGAGACATTACTGCTTGCATTGCTAATCCTTTGGAGACAAACGGACAATAAACGGGCTGCAAAAAAGGCTTAACCCTTTCCGGCACGGGCAAATTTTGTAATAAAATGAGAAATTATCGTCTGACACCGGAATTGACAAACGAATTTTTTAGATATTTTGAATTCCTTAATTTAAACTGGTAATGTATAAGCGGAATTTTACTTATATATTATTGGTGCCGTTTGCAAGTTTGGAATTAAAATTAGATATCGCAGACCGGGCACAGTGTGCCAGAAAGAGTTAAGACTTCTTGTTTATTCCCACCAGTAAAATTTTACTGTAAAATGTGCCTTATTTATTCGGGGCATTTAAAATAAAACACAAATTTCTGTATTTAAAAATCATTAAAAACATTAAAAATTTCGCAAAAGGCTTCCGTCGCTATAAGGTCAAGGGTTATTTTTCCCAGGGATACAATGCATCCTCTATTTATGACTTAAAGAGCAAATTAATTAGAACTCAATTTTACCAAGCATCATTCGAGATTTTCAACAATAATTACGTCACACGCTTTCATACACTTTCTAAAGCAAATAAATCCTGAGAAAATTAATCCCCTTTAGATTGGATTTAGACAGCTGCCAAAGACACCAGAAAAATGACATGATCTTAAATTTCTGTCTCGTACAGTTTTGGAGCGTATCGGAATGGAAAATTAAGGTATCTACTTTGAATGGGCGCAATTGTTTATCCCTAGCAGTTTCGGAATATCAAAGAAAAGCTGTAAGTAATTGTTGAAACTAGTTATTGGGGATAAGATCATTGGTTCATTGAATTATGCTAATTTAGGGTGACAATCAGCTTTGACTTATTCCGACTTATTTTGGAAATTATCAAGGAGATCAGAGCTAATGCAATCAGAGCAATCCTTAAATGAATCAATGGATGCGAAGTTAATTGGTTTAAGACAATAATTTCGTAAAATGTTCTGGCTATAAACAGATTAGATAAATAAAGGACACAACATATCAGTTTTAATGCAAGTGCAATTTTCACATTAAACAGCAAAAAATAAATTTAAACAATCATTCATATTGGTAAAAAAATGTTTTCATACACATATTTACTGCCAAATCAGAGGTTCTAATTAGGCTTTGCAAAAGTTAGAGTTTCGGTATGTGACTTATGCGCATAGCGTTACTCTGATTTAGAATTTTTTTCTAATAATCTAAATGGATGCTACTTACGCTATGACATGTTGCATAATTCTATTTAAAATGCTTTTATGGAGAGAGATTTTTGATTTAAAAATGGTAACAATAATCTGAATATCCTCTAAAACCACCTGTTTTATTTAGATTAAAAGAAAATATAAATTGGCACGTTTAAAGAATTTCTTTATTGTTATTTTACGACTTTTTGTATTCACTTTGATTAAGCCTGATTTTTTTTTAAACTTAAGTATATTGATTCCCATTGATGCAACTTTTCATCTATTTATGACTCGAATAATAAACTAATTAGAACTCAATCGTTATTAAGCAGCATTCGTGATATTTAACAATAATTACGTTACACGCTTTCATACATTTTCTAACGCAAGTAAATCCTGGGAAAATTAATCCCCTGTAGATTGGATTTAGACAGCTGCCAAGGACACCAGACAAATGACACAATTTTAAATTTCTGTCTGGTACAGTTTTCGAGCGTATCCACTAGAAAATTAAGGTATTAAAAGGGTAGAATTATTTATCCTAGCAGTTTTGGAATATCGAAGAAAAGCCGTAACTGATTTTAGAAACTAGTAATTTTGGATAAGACCATTGGTTCGTCAAATTATGGTAATTTAGGGTGGCAATCAGCTTTGACTTATTTCGAGTTATTTTGGGAATTCAGGAGATCAGAGTGCAGTTTAAAAGAATTAATGTATGCGAAGCTAATGGGTTTTGAATGATAATTCGGTAAAGTGATCTGATTATAAGAGATTAGATAAATAATATAATTCATCCCGTAATAAACGGTAGCTTTAAACACATGATTTTGTTTCCTTTATATATATATATATTTGTTAGTTTGTCTTGCACATAAAAGTACAATTGTTTGCCTTTGTTGAAACCAAGTGACCTTTTTACTTGTACTTTGACCATCTGCAAGAAAATGTTTCTGAAATTTACTTTTGAAATTTTGTGTTTAGAATCAAATATAAAAATAAAATTATGCATATAAATACGCGATCTGATAAAAATTAAATGAGAGGTGTAAGTGATATTAACAATAATGAAAATAAATCAAAAACCTTCCAAAACCATGTGAATTTATTCAGAATAAAATACCAAATATAATAGATCCATTGTAAAAGAAAATACTTTTCTTCAAATATTATCTTATGGATTTTTGGTACTCGCAGCCTATTAAGTGTATATTTTTCTACACTTTTTCTCATAGATATATCGTTTATTTATGACTCAAAGATTAAACTAATTAGAACTCAATCATTATGGGGAAGCATTCGGGTTCTTTAAAAGAATTACGTTACACGCTTTCATGCATAAAATGAAATTGAATTAGCTGGTGTATATACCATCCCTTTTAAAACTGATTGCAATAAATTAATGGAATACATCGGGAAAACCAATAGAAAACTCAAAAAAAAAAAAAGAATAAAAGAACATAAAACAGATATCAAATTTTGTTGCCAATCTACAGATCTCTCACGTTTATATTTCAAACAGAATATCACAATAGATTTTGATCATACGAAAATCATACTCCCAACATCCAATTATTATTTATATATTATAAGAGAATCAATAGAAATCCTATGCAAGAGCAATAAAGTGTGCAATGATGCCCTGTCTTATAATATACCTAGTTTATGGTTTAACATCCTAAAAATAAAATCCTGACAATTTGAGAAAATGACGTATTAAAATTTCATGGTACAACTATCAAATAATTTTTTTACAGTGCACCTAAAATATTACTGACTCAATCTTCAAGCCACGAGTCTCGTTCATTTTTTTCAAAAATGAAATCTTATATTTGTATTTATAAAATAAAATATTCTCGGGGGAAGAACCTGTTTGGAAAAGATTCGAAAGTACTAAGATTTTTAAATAAAATTAATTTTTAACATCTACAATAGATTATTTAATCGCCAGTTAAGTAAGAATTGTACATTTTATGTTAAAAGCAAGGCGAAAATTTCATTCCGTCATATATTTTATATTTATTCACTTTCATACACTTTCTAACGTAAGTAATACCTGAGAAAATTAATCCCCTTTAGATAAGCTTTAGACAGCTGCCAAGGACACCAGACAAATGAAACGATTTTAAATTTCTGTCTGCTACAGTTTTGGAGCGTATCCTACTGGAAAATTAAGGTATCTTAATTGAAAGGCCGCAATTATTTATCCCCAGCAATTTTGAAATATCGAGGAAAAGCCGTAAGAGATTATTGAAACTAGTTATTGGGGATAAGACCATTGCTTTCTCAAATTATGGTTATTTAGAATGGCATTCAGCTTTGACTTATTCCGAGTTATTTTGGGAATTCAGGATATCAGAATTCGGTTCAAATGAACTAATGGATGCGACAAGTAATGGGTTTTAGAATAACAATTTGGTAAAGTGGTCTGATTATAAGAAGATTTTATGAATAACGTACTCTTAACCCTTTCCGGCACGGGCAAAATCTGTACTAAAATGAGAAATTATCGACTGACACCGGAATTCATCAACGAATTTTTTAAATATTTTGAATTCCTTAATTTAAGCTTTTATTTTACAAACGAAATTTTACCAAAATATTACTGGTGCCTTTTGCAAATTTGGAAATAAAATTAGGTATCCCAGACCGGGCACAGTGTGCCGGAAAGGATTAACGGTCTGTAGTACATGGTTTTTTTTTATATTCTACTGTCACCAGTATTATTGAAAAGCATTGTTTCAGTATCTTTCTCTTTCCGATAATATCATAGTACCAGTAAAAGTGTTATTTAAAAAAATAAATGCTAGTGCTAAGTGAATAAGAGTTAAATCAATTTATTTTATCATCTTTCGAAAACAATTTTGAGAAAATCATTTATAAAATATATTTATAACCATTTTTAATTTTAAACCGCTGTAAATATTTTTGCGAACTTCTGAACCAATTATGTTTTTAATTTTTTTTTTAATAAAGGACTGAATGGAAAAACACGTTAGTATACTTTTTCTCAAAAACTGGTTTCTGTTAATGATGAAAATAGTATGATGTATTATATCATGTTACTTCCACTTTGACCATCTGCAAGAAAATTTTACTAAAATTTATGTTTAAAATATAGTGTTTCGAATATAATATAAAAATAGAACTATCAGGGTAGAGTTAAAATTATTTTCAACGTTAGAACACCAGAATATTCGTATTCCAAGCATACCGGTTTCGGTAGCATATAGCATACTTTCCTCAGTGCTAAAGATAGTGAAAATTTACTCATATATATATATATATATATATATATAGGGAGGATGGGGATTCAAGCGACAAGTTTCTTGACCAATAGGAAAACAGAGGATCCTAGGCAACAGCCAATAGGAAAACAGGGAACAGCTAATAGGAACTACCAGGGCTTCCAAATGGTCCGCCAACTGAACATCAATATATTCTTAGAAAAATTTTCTGTTTTAGATTTTACTTGCAAATTGCTCAGAAATCAACTTCAAAGATTAATAATAGTGCAAATGTTGAAGAAACCTACTATGAAATTTTCTGTTAAAAAATATTGGTGTTCAGTTCGCGGACCATTTGAGAGGCTTAACTATACATTTAATCTACTGTCTGTTAAGAGTTATTTTTCATTATTACTTAAAGAAATCAAACAATCTTTTTTTGTGATAAATGACAACATTATATAAAAAAAAATTACTATTGCGCTGCATACTACGATCTATTACATGTCTAAAAATAAGATCTTCATAAATTAATGCTGTTTAAAAAAAAATGATTTATTTTTATGTGTATTTATTTTATTTTATTTTTTATATATATATTTATTTATTTGCTTTATAGGAAATAATTTTATGACATCATATGAGACCCGTATATATGAAAGGGTTAAATAAAATGCGTATTGTTGATAATAGTGTCAATAATCCGAAAATCCTCTAAAACCACAGTAATTTAATCAGACCAAATGAAATAAATCCACTTTAGAAGAAACTACCTTTCTTTAACCCATTAACCCTTTGCGGCGCAGGGCAAATTCATTCCTTAAGTTTTGAAATTAATGGCTGACACCGGAATTTGAAAACAACTTTATTTGTAAATAAGAAAACTCTGTATTTCACGCATTCAATAAACCGTAATTTTTTTAAAGAAAATTCCGGTGCGAATGTGGCGTTTGGGAATTAAAATTAAGTGGTATATCTACGAAACCACTGCGCCGCAAAGGGTTAACGCCCGAATTATTTTCTTCGCTAAAATTTAAATTTTGTATTTCCCACCATTTTTAAAATCAAATTAACTTTTATCTAAATTTATCAAGGATTCTGCCTCGTGAAAGAAGGTATATATTTAACTTCCTCTTTACTGGTGGGAAAACTCTTTTCTTGCTGTTTTTGTAACCGTCCTCAAAAGAGGACGCTGGGCGTTAATGGGTTAAATGTTATTTCATGGATTTTTGGTATTCACAGCTAATTAAGTGTGTATTTCTCATTACTTTTTCTCATAGATATATCGTCTATTTATAACTAAAATAAAAAATTAATTAGAAGTCAATCATTATCGAGCAGCAATGTGATCTTTAACAATAATTATGGTACATGCTTCATAGACTTTTTAACGTAAGTAAATCCTACCAAAATTAATCCCCTTTAGATTGGATTTAGACAGCTACCAAGGACACCAGACAAATGACAAGATTTTAAATTTTTGTCTGGTACAGTTTTGGAGCGTATTCGACTGGAAAATTAAGCTATCTTAATTGAAAGGCCGCAATTATTTAAGGGCACAGTTAGTTTTGGAATATCGAAGAAAATCCGTTATTAATTGTTGAAACTACTTAGAATAGATATAAAAATAGAATTTTGCATTTAAATCAATGTCCATTAAGAGTCAATACCTTTCATGCATGAATTATTTTTCATTATCATTTAAACTAAACAACAGTCTTCTGTTTTGTGATAAATAAGAACATTATAAAATAATTTTATTACTGTACTGCATGTTAAATATTATTATAAACACCAGATCTCCATAAATGATTGGTAGATTTTTTCTTCTTTTTTTGCTGCTTCATGGTGCAGTACATTTATGATGTCATATGAGAGTTGTATGTCTGGAAAGATTAAAGGAGTAAGGCCGTTGTTATTAACAATTATCAAAAGAATCTCAAAATCCTTTAAAACTATATGGATCTATTAAGATTGAAATACTACATAAAATAGATCCTTTTTAAAAGAAAATATCTTTCTTTACATGATATTTTATGGATTTTTGGTATTCAGAATTAATTAAGAGTATATTTTTCTTTACTTGTTCTCCACAGATATATCTTCTATTAATGACTCAAAGAGTAAAACTAATTAGAACTCGATCGTTATCGGGCAACATTCGGGATCTTTAACAATAATTACGAAACAAGCTTTCATACACTTTCTAGAGCAAGTAATTCCTAAGAAAATTAATCCCCTTTAGATTGGATTTAGACAGCTGCCAAGGACACCAGACAAATGACACGAATTTAAATTTCTGTCTGTTACAGTTTTGGAGCATATCGGACTGCAAAATTACACTATCTTAATTAAAAGGGTGTAATTTATCCTTAGCAGTTTTGGAATATCGCAGAAAAGACGTAAGTGATTATTGAAACTAGTTATTGGGGATAAGTTCATTGCTTCGTTAAATTAAGATAATTTAGGGTGGCAATCAGCTTTGACTTATTCCGAGTTATTTTGGGAATTCGGGAGATCGGAGTGTGATTTAAATAAATTAATGGATGCGAAATTAATGGGTTTTAGAACGATAATTCGCTAAAGTGGTCTTATTTTAAGGAGATTAGATGAATAAAGAACAATTAACGGAAAGTAGCTTAAAATAATTTTATTTTTATATTCTATTTTTGCCACAATAATTTAAAAGTATTGTTTTATTAAATATTGCTTACACATAGTGTCATATCTCCGTAAAAGTGCTTTTTAACCCATTCGTGCCCACGACCTTTTGCGTAAATTTTATTCGGTTGGCACCACTATTTTTAAAAGAATTAAGTTTTTACGAAAATATTTCAATTAAATAAAACAAAGGTTGTTGTTCTCTTTTACCGGTGTCAAAAACAGTGCTACATGCACCTTTTGAAACATCCCGAAAAAGGGACGCTAGGCACTAATGGGTTAAAAAAATGAATGCTAGTGCCAGGCAAATAAATTTGGTTAAGTGTCAAATAAACTTCATTTATGATCTTTATTTAATAAGTTTGTAAAAATAATTTATGAAGTATATTTGTAACCATTTCATTTTAATCGATGCCCTTATTTCCCCGTACGTTATTTGGGCAATATGCTTTTTTTTTTCAATTATGATTTGCCCGTGCCACATACGGGCATCCATATTCTAATCGTGATTCATTATTCTCGCCAGTAAATTTTTATTGTAAATTTTACATCATTTAAACCCGAACATTTTTCTCATTCATTTAAGTAAAAAATTATGTTTTCAAAAACCGGCATTAAAAATTCTGTAAAAGGCATGACAAAATAAAGCAGTATTTGAAAGGTTTCGCAAAAATGTTGATCAGTTAAGTCGTTAAGGTTTGTTTATTTTCCCACACAGAGTAGTAACAGAGCCTCAACTCGGCTTGAAAAGAGCGCCCTCAGTGGATCATTTAAAAACTAAGCCATCGCGTTGGCGATTTTTATCCTCGTGATTTCTGTTTAACTGTAACCTTATTCTGCTTGGCGCTTCCTGCTGAATGCTGATTTGATTATCTTTGCACATGTGCTTATGCTATTTGATCTTAAATTTTCGCGCTTATATTGATTCGTAATTATTACTGTTATTATTCTTGAATTTTCAAGTTTAAACTATTAGGTCGTTATGTTACGAAGAGACACATGTATTGTTTGCAAGACGAATACGTCAAAGTTATTTCATAATTCTTTCATAAACTTCAAAACAAAAAGCAGCAAGCCGTCGCTGTAATTTTTTTCTTTTTTTCCTTATCATTTGTCGCCAAGGAAGCGATGTTTCGCCAAATTAGCAACCTCTCTTATGTTATGATCGTAGTTTCAGAGTGGTCCGCTCGTGTCGCTACTGTCTATGCGTAATCCCATGTTAAACAAGTTGCCATTACAGTGTATGAAAGTTGATTCTCTGTTCCGTACTCTGTGTTTTCCCATTGATACAATGTATCGCCTAATTATGACTCAAAGAATAAACTATCGGTATTAAGCTATTTATTCGAACAATCCAGCCTCTCCTCCCCCATCCTACTTAGCATACACACATAAAAGATAACGTTAAAAAGAAAAAAAAAAGAACAAAAGAGCAAATGAATTCAGCAAACAACATAAACGGAAGGCAGGGCATATTTAATAACCTCTGCTGTTTGCTTGGCCATGTAATGTTAAGAGTATTATTAAAGAAAAAGACGTTACAAAAGGTGCGAATAAAGAATTACACAAAAAAATGTTTATTAATCTTTGGGGTAAATTTTTAGTTTTTTTAATTCTTAACATAAGTAATTATTTAAAATAATAATATTAAAATACAATTCCGGGTATAATATAAATGCCATGAATATTTCACTAATCAATAAAAAACCTAATTCAACTTAATTTGCTATTAATTTTAATTTCAAAATTAAATGCGCTGACTTAGCGCGGACAAATTTTAGGCTAAAAATATAAAACCTTGTAAGTAATCTTATCTTATTTTGATTAATAAGTATTGTTTTAATTCGATGCTTTCATAATTATGTTAATACGTAATTCCTATAATCGTCGTTCAACCTATCATTCAACATTAACAAAGAAAAACGACTCAGCCGAGTCATTTGGAATTAAAAATATATAATTGCTGCATAATCTTGCCAAATCATTTCAAAGTTTATGGTATCGGATGCACAGTTCAATTACAGGGACAATCAAAATTATTCCGTTACATTACGTCCAATGGGAAAAAAATTTTCATGTGCATTTTAATGACGTTACATTCTTTGAAACATAATAAACGAACATCCCTTTTCTGTGCATCAATTAATAACTATTTTCTCGGTTGCGAAGCTATTTATTCGAACAATCCCCCCTTCCTTCTAACCTCCTTCTCGGAATACAATCATAAAAGAGAACGTAAAAAGCAAAAAAAGAACAAAAGTGCAATTAAATTCAGCAAACAACATAAACGAATGGTGCACACATTTAATAACCTCTGCCGTTTGCTAGGCCATGTAAAGTATAAAGCATTTTTTAAAGAAAAGACGTTATGAAATCTGATAAAGTTAATTTTAATAATAGAAAATTATTCGTCTATGATGTAAGATAAAATGATTTTTTTAAGAAATTGCAATACGCGAATAGACTTATAAAAATGTTTATCAATTTTAACACTAGAACGCCGGAAAGGTGTCAAATTGACACCGATCACTGGAATGATGTTCGGTTAGAACCAGAAAAATCTTGAAGAAATAAGTTATATATCAGTTGCAATGAAATGAGCAAAATAAATAAATTAATTAACTTAAAATTATTTTTCTGGTTTAAAATGTATTTTATAAAAATTGCGTAAATTTTCCCCGCGTTCTAGTGTTAAGGAATATTCCTGGAAAAATTTTCAATTCTTAAATTTTTAATACAAATAATTATTTAAAATAATTTCATTAAAATAAAATTCCGAGCATATTATGAATGTAAAAAAATTGTTCAACTAATTAATGACAACTTAATTCAACTTAATTTATTATTAATTTTATTTACAATATTAAATGAAAATAATTCTTTGTGTTGATTATTTTTAGCTTAATGGTATAAGATGGTATCTTGCAGTTAACCCATTAATGCCCAATTTATTTTCTTCATTAAAAATGAAATTTTGGTTTCCCACCACTTTTAAAAGAAGAATAACTTTTATCTTAATTTATTGAAGAATTTGTTTCGTGAAGAATGTATTTTCCTATTTACTGATGTGAAAAGTAAATTATTGTCTTTTTAACAATCGTCCCTAAAAAAGACGTTGGGCACTAATGGGTTAATCTGATTAACCACTTAACCTATAACCGTAATGTAACGGAATCCTTTTGATTGTCCCTGTAATTGATTTATACATCCGATTGTCATAACATTTGAAATGACTCGATAAAATAACGCAATGATTGTATGTTTTAAATTTCAACCGATTAAAATGCATTTGAAACTTTTTTCCCCATTGACCGTAATGTAACGAAATCCTTTTGATTGTCCCTGTAATTGATCTATCCATCCGATTTTCATAAAACTTGAAATGAGTCGACAAAATTATGTTATAATTATGTATTTTAAATTTTAAACGATTCGGTTAGGTAGTTTTTGCGTTGTTATATGCGGACAGACAGACGTACAATAAATTTAAAATATGAATTAACTTTTAAAAGCTAAAATATTCATACTATTTCGCCAAAGCATTTTTTTTTTCATTAACTAGTATAAAATTGCATTTAAAAAATTTAATAGTGTCAAAAAGTTATAAGTGATGAATCAAGCAAACTCTTGCATGTACGCGACGTACGGTAAAATCAGTTTAGTGGTTTATAGAAAGGGGTGCAAAAATCTAGGAAGCAGACAGAACCAGAACTCATACCATTAAAATTTAAGTTTTCTTCTCTTAAAATTTAATAGCATTCTTACAGGAATTTACACGAAATATTAGACAAAATATAACGAAATAAATTTAGTGGCGAGAGACTGCCTGCTGGTACCTAAGTTTTTACACCCCTGTTAACCCTTTAACGTTCATTGATTTCGCCACGAAACCACAAAATTTTCATTCCGATATGCAACACCGACACCGGTATTTTTATCTAAAAATATCCCTTTTATTATGTATGTGAAAAATGGCATTTTCTTATTTAGAAATATATTTGTTCATAATTACCGGTGTCATTCATTTATTTCGACATCTTAGCAATGAAAATGATTTGATCGTTAAAGGGTTAATAGGTATCGTTTTCATTTTAATTTGCTATCAATCAATAGATATTTATGATTATCTTAGATAATTGTTATTTTAGATTATTATAGCGAAATTGTGCCTTACTCATAAAAATATTTAACAGAAAAAATTCATGTTATAAAAGTATTTAAAATATCATAATAAGTCCCTGAATTGACTTACAGATTTTAAACATTTTACAATAAATTTTAATGTTTGAAATTATTTTTAAAATTTAACATACATCTTTATAGACCTGCTATTATATTCATGATATACTGGCTGCAATAGAAACAAACGATCGTGCCAAATTTAAAATGTGATGATATTAGACAAATAATAATAATAATAAAAAATGCATAGGAAATCATTATAGCAAATATCGGAAAACCATAATCCTATAATAGCAATAACGACCTTTTGTTGAAATTTTCCATAGACAGACTTGTTATAAAATGTGGTGACATTACAGGAAGCAACGCAAGTGCATAGAAATTTTGGTATTAGATAGTTTAACGATACAGTTTTTTAAAAGCATTTTTTACATTAAATAATGTGAAACTCTTAACGATAAAAATATCCCGGTTTTTTTTTTTCATCTTTATTAGAAAAGCAATTAATTTATAATCTTACGATTTCAAAATTAGTTTAAAATTTTGTTAATAGATGGTGCTGCAATCTGTAAAAATTAAATGGCAGTATTTCCGATTTAACAGTCATTTGCAATAATAACATGACGCAGTCTCAATGCCTCATCAGGACATCTTTAAATGCCTTGCAAGTGTCATGTTAGGCTTCCGCTAAACTTTGACTTTTAAGTGTATCCACTTCCACTGAAATAAATTAACCCTTTAACGTTCATTGGTTTCGCCACGAAACCACAAAATTTTAATTCCGATACGCAACACTGACACCGGTATTTTTATCTAGAAATATCCCTTTTATTTTGTATGTGAAAAACCATGCTTTCTTATTTGGAAATATATATGTTCTTAATTACCGGTGTCACTCATTTATTTCGACATCTTAGGAATGAAAATGCTATGATCGTTAAAGGGCCCTTTCCGGCACACTGTGCCCGATCTGGGATACTTAATTTTAATTCCAAACTTGACAACGGCACCAGTAATATTTTAGTAATATTTTGCTTTTACAATAAAAGCTTAAATTAAGGAATACAAAGTATTTTAAAAAATCGTTTGTGAATTCCGGTGTCAGTCGATAATTTCTCATTTTAGTACAGATTTTGCCCGTGCCGGAAAGGGTTAAAGGATTCAAATTCTACGAATATATTTACTAACGATACATTTTTTATCATTATTTAAATTACCGTGCCACCTATCGCCGATTTTTTAAATAAATTTTGAAATCGCATGATTAAAAATCCATTGTTTTTCTATTAAAGATGCAAGAAACATTCTATCATTATTCAAGTTATTTAATTATATTATTACGGACTAAAACTGACGACTTTATTTTATGTTCACTCATACCACAATTTATAAAAATGCTTCTTTGTCGTGCATTTCTCTTGATGAAGTCTATGGCTTAGAATAGTTTTAAAAAATGGTGCTAATGGCAAAAAATTAATAATCTCTGGGACGACGACGTGTGTCCCAACTTCGTAGGCCAAGAATTAATTTTGCAAATCTCCCCTCTATTTTATAATATATGGTACCATCTATGACTTTACGTGTTATGATGATGTTTCTTGTATGTGTATGCCTGGCACTTATGGTTTTATGTAATATCATGTTACATAAAGATAGGTAGCATTTTTCGCAAATAACTTCTTCAAATTTTCAAAAATTTTTTATCAGTATAACTTTGAATGAAAATTCCGATTTCAACTTCGAGTGAAGAACTTTGTCTTGTTAACTGAACAAATGAATTGCGACACTATACAAATATTATTTGGGTGTAATATCGCCTCAAACTGCTACCATCTGTTGCAACCTATTCGGCTATATAAAAGGTTGGTTATAATAACAGTTACTTGTTTAGACTTACATAAAATCTGCTCTGGTTGACAAGTATCAATGAAACTTTGAATATAAGTCATATGGACCATGGGGAAAAGACATATGCAATAAAAAGGTTTACCGTAATTTCGGGTATATAAGCCGCAGATCAAACAATTCTTTTTCCACCCAGAATTTTTTAAGAAACCAATATAATTAGTCAAATCGCCGTAAATACTTGTCTTCAATCACTAAATAAGATTTCTGGGTCCAAACAGAATTGTTTGATCCGCGGCTTATACACCCGAAATTAAATTTCGACAAGCAGGAGAGACAGGGTCGCATAAAGACCAAAAATATCAAACTAAAAGCACATTTTTTTAGGTGCGTTCATAATTATGCAAATACGTAGCACCTATTGATGTCGCTCAGTCCGTCCGTCTGTCCGTCTGTCTGTCCGTCTGTCTGTCTGTCCGTCCGTCCGTCCGCATATAACAACGGAAAAACTACCCAACCGAATCGATTGAAATTTAAAATACATAATTATAAAATAATTTTGTTGAGTCATTTCAAATTTTATGAAAATCGGATGGATAGATCAATTACAAGGACAATCAAAATAATTCCGTCACATTACGGTCAATGGGGAAAAAAGTTTCAAATGCATTTTAATCGTTTGAAATTTAAAACATACAATTATTGCGTAATTTTGTCGAGTCCTTTCAAATGTTATGAAAATAGAATGCATAGATCAATTACAGGGACAATCAAAAGGATTCCGTTACATTACGGTCAATGGGGGGAAAAGTTTCAAATGCATTTTAATCGTTTGAAATTTAAAGCATATAATTATTACGTAATTTTGTCGAGTGATTTCAAATGTTATGAAAGTCGGATGCATAGATCATTTACAGGGACAATCAAAAGTAGTCCATTATATTACGGTCAATAAGAAAAAAGTTTCAAATGCATGAATCTATGAAATATATACTAAAATATGCATTCTCAGAGCTGCCAAGTCTCCGGCTTTTTGGATACCGGTATTTTAATACAGAAAAGTATGTTTTGTTTAATTGGAACAATCTGGGGGATTTAAAACAACACCATTTTTTTAAAAATTTTACTGGTGTGCAAAATCCGGAGACTTGACAACTCTGCATTCTGTACAATCTTTGATGCAAATAATTTTTATTATTAAATTACAGGGCCACACAAAAGTATTCCACTACATAATGCTATACGGGGAAACATTGTTTGAGGCGTGTTTTAATTATATTCAACTATTTCACATTTTATGAATAAGATATACGTTGCTGAGGTGTAATAAAAATTACTTCCTGCATATTTACAGAAACACAAAGATTTCGACTACTATACTGTATCCGAATTACGCTCTACTATATCAGCAAGATCTGAATATTTTTAAAACTTCGTTATCGTACGAACGCACCTCATTTGCTACGTTCACGTACAATTTCCAACTTGTTTAAACCTATGTTCAATCCACATTCCATTTGCTTCAAGCAGACGTTCAAAGCGTATTCTAGCGTGCTAAACAGTAGCACGAAGGGATTTTTCGATCAATTGCAGCAACATTACGAATTATGTTTGCTTTCAAATCAGGCAGACCCTGTATGCTACATCCATACAGTGATTTTTTAACTATCCCCACAACCAGAACTCACAGAAATTCAAGTCGGAAGAACGAAGACAGCATGTCGGTAAATTTCTCGAAAATACCCAATATCTCTAAAGTGAATACGAAGCTGTTCCATCACTCATTGGACTTTGTGAGGTGGCTCACGATCTTTCATGAATACGGTAGTTTATAAACACTTTCGCTCTTGTAAGGATATAATGACCTTCTGCTGAAGAAGGCCGCATTAAGGGTGTATTCGAAAAAACGCTTTTTCACCTTCAACAACTCGAAATTTTCCGATACAATTTCAGACACATTTTTAAAAGTAGAAACGTGAAACTCTTGCTGAGGGGATTCTTGAAAAGGCGTATAAGGAGCCGTGTGATGTTTTTTACGCTCAATTCATTAGAATTTTATTTATAAACATTTACCTTCTCGGCATGACCCTTTTTTTTTCGTTCTCAGATCTCTCGCTTCGGGAAAATCTGTTCAACATGCCGTTTTTGATCGCTTTTTTTAACAATGTTTTTTACATTTATCAAAGAATTGACAATCACGGCACCTTGTGCACTTTCTAAATAAGAGAATCTGCAAGTTTGATGCGTTTGAGAGCAAAAGTGCATTCAAAAATAAATCAGAAAATAAGCAGTTTGAATCGAAATACACCCTTAAGGCTCCGTTCAGATAGCAATTCTCTTCCCGTCAACTGAATTCTTGGAAGTTTCTTTAGTGTAGGACCCATTTGCGGTTTCTTCATAATAGAACGAAGGGGGGGGGGGGGAACAAAAGAATCGGGAGATAAACAGGTCTACCCTACTTGACGGAAAGATTTCTCTTTTGCCGTGCAACCGACCCTTTCCGGCGAAACTCATTAAAGATCCAAAACACCGCGTCGTCACAACAAACGAGCCGACAAGAAGTGGTCAGGTCTGTTTTGGCCTTAACCCTTTAACGATCAAAGCATTTTCATTGCTAAGATGTCGAAATAAATGAATGACACCGGTAATTAGGAACAGATATTTTTCTAAATAAGAAAACGTGATTTTTCACATACATAATAAAAGGGGTATTTCTAAATAAAAATACAGGTGTCAGTGTTGCATATCGGAATTAAAATTTTGTGGTTTCGTGGCGAAACCAATGAACGTTAAAGGGTTAAAGGGTTCCCATAAAGGAACGCCTTTTAAGACCCTAAAAAGTGTTCCCCTAAACAGACTAAAAATGAAATTAGCCGTAAAATCGCACTATACATTAATGTAATCATGATGAAGCAGAGACTGTTCATAGACAACATTAGGACTTGCAGTACCCCATATGAAACGGTTCTGAGAATTAACTGCTCCATCTAGGGTAAAGGGTGTTTCTTAAGGACCGGGCAGATAGCACTAACTTCTTGTGGTCAGGCTTCGCTATTTTTGATCTTTCGTGTCGGCGCTTTGATGTATAAATTGCTTTTTCAGTGCACGGAATCTGAACTTCAAGAGAGAAATCGAACTCGAAATCAGTTGACAGCTTTACGTCTAAAGATGGTGGAGATAAACTTCCCTTTCCTTTGTCAATTCGATACGATTCTTACCCCAAAAATCATTTAAAGAGGTTCCGAAACTAGCAATCTTTGTTCCGTTCGGAAACAAAGATAGATTTATTGCTCTTTTAGTGTAACTGAAAATAGTGCTGTTTGCCCGCAGCCTTATGACCACAGAATCGCCCAAGGCCTTACATTGTCAACGATTATTCTGTCCAAAAAACATTCTCGCAAATTAAGTTCGTGTGTCCATGTCTGCAGGGTTTATCGCTTGCACAGCGTGAATGTTGCACGAATACCACTTTACAATGGATCGAACAACATTTCGTACTGCAGATCAAGAGAGAGAGAAATAACTTTCGACAACCATCAGACCCACTCTTTTCGGCATTTTCATTCGAAATCCGTTTCCGTCCTTTTCCTGGCAGTACCCATCTCCAAAGTCTCTTCGAATTTGGACATCATTTTTTTTTTCTTAAAGCATACCTGAACATCGTTTCTTTTCGTAATCGTTTCAAGCACGGTATTCTCTCAATATAGTTCATAAATTACTGTATTTCAGATTTAAAAAAAAAGCTTCACCGATAACGCACGTTCTTTCTTATCTGATGGCATGATGCAAAACGATTTTATGCTATCGACTTAAGGGATTTTAAATCGCTGCAAATTTGCATAAAGGCCTTTCTCGCTGATAAAATACTCCATATATCGGTCGAAGTTTGAACTATTTTTTTTTTATTGTAGATTTCTTCTCTCCATGGTCCATATTCCAAGTTTCATCGACATCTGTCTATTAGACTGGTCTCTATGTAGGTCTAAACAGGGTAACTTTAATTATAACAACCCTGTATAGTATGCATAGGGCTGCCACAAGCGAATATTTTTTTAATCCGTTTACACCAATGTTTTTTTAAAGATTTTACATTTAACAGTATACTCTTTGATAACTATTACTCTTGCATCTTATCGAAACGTCTATAAAATAGTTTTATTTAAAAAAAATGGAGCAAAAGCGATTTAAAAAATAGTCACCTGTGGCAGCCCTGTATACAGCTTATCCCTTTTTTATTGTCGACCAACAGTAAATTTGTACTTAGAATTACTTGTACTTTCCTTTTGTTTCAGAACTATAAGAACTATTAAATATACTTGAAAGACTTTTAGTTTTAGAAGAACAATTCCAAACACGCAGGGGTTTTTTGTTTGTTTGTTTGTTTTTATTTGCAGATACTATCGAAAATTCATAAAATTTAAATTATCAAATTTCGATGGATTTTAATCGCAGAATAATGGAAATTTTACAGTTTTGCTTTTTTTGTAACAATATTATCGAATACATGCTGCGAAATTCGCTGAGATTCTGCGATTATGTCTACTATTATAAAGCAGGAGGCGGAAGTTCAGGCAATCACCTCATTGAGTTTAAGGCTGAAGTTTTAAAAATTAGTTAAAACTCGATTCGCTTGTTAAAAAGCATTCGGTCTGCCAAGTCCTATCTTGGTGGAAAACATGTGAAAATCCGATTTTAGCGGTTCATTCGTAAATTCACCATTGTGTTTCCTTGCTCCCTCCCAGGCCTCCAATTTTCGTACCTTTGGGTATAGGAAAATACAATAATAAACCTCGAGTCAACCGCTAAAATTGGATTGTCACGCGTTTTCAACAGGGCTTCCAAATGGTCCGCCAACTGAACATCAGAATTTTCTTAGAGAAATTTTCGTTTTAGATTTTTCTTGCAAATTGTCAAGAAACCACCTTTGGAAGTTGATTCTAGCGCAAACGTATCATGAAATTTTCTGTTAAAAAATACTGATGTTCAGTTCGCGGACCATTTTGGAACCCTGTTTCAACCAATATAGGACTTGGCAGACCGATTGCGTTTTTATATGCGAACCGAGTTTTACTAATTCTAGAATTTCAGCTGATTAAGTGATGGTGGTCTGTACTGCCGCCTACTTGCCTATTACCTTTCTTGTTCAAAATTTTGCCATTTTTAATTAAAGTCCTTCTGGGTTTAAATTCGTCAAAAATTCCTATTTTAAAATCTGAAGACAAACAATTGAAAATTAAGTCGCTTTCATCGCAGAGGCGATTATAAAGAACTATTTTGGCGCAAAATGATTTTCAAGTAATATAGAGAAATATTTGAAACTTTTAGGCAAGCAGAACTTTACCTCTAAAACTAACAATACAGTGAACTAGTCGCACAGGATAGGAAAAAAAACAACCTGAATATTATTAAACTCCATTTTAATTACATTATTTTTAAATTTTCTTTGGGTTAATAACTGACGTAAAAGTTTAGAAAATACTTCTATTCTGAACATAGAAAAAAACTGCCGCAATTTTATGCATTCACTCAGGGCGATACATAGAAAAATAAAATAACTGTTTTAATTTATTCATGAGATTTTAAAAAGAACGTGCATTGATAAAGTTGATTTTGCTTCATGAAAAGGCTGAAATATATCCCAGATACTATTTTTTTCTTTCTAAAACTCAAAAGAAAAGTTTATTTATTATTTTTTTTTTAATTAAGATAACATAATTCTTACCTGACACATTATCGGTGAAACATATCCTGGTATTGACAGGGTAGTAAATGGGATTTTTATTAAATAGTTGGATAATTGAAAGTGCTATTTTAAGATCTTCAGGCCGCAAGGATTTTTTCCCAGTTTTTTAAAAGTATTTTATTGTATTTTGGCAAATTACAGGGACTATACAGGGTGTCCACTCTCAAAGGTGTTCAATGACTAATTTCTAAATATAGACATATTGTTCTAGTTGCAAAAAGTTTTAAATGTGTAAAAAATTATTTAAAAAATCGTTTTGATCAATAAAACGAAAGGCTTGTGAAATTAAATTATTTTACAATCCCCTAGTCCTATAAATGATATTTAGGAAAGCTTTTCTATTGCACAAGTAAATAGCGCAAAATATAACATTCATTCAGAATTCTCGCTGTCACTCGCCATTGCGCCAAATTGCGACTAAATTCTTTATTTGGCGAGTAAACAAGTAATTAGATTCGCCAAATTGCTAGGGTCAATTTTTGCTTTTTCTTTCTTTTTTATACATATGCATATATACATATTTTTAATATATTTGTAGCGGATAGTTAATATTACATTGATAACAATCTTTGTCGCAGTTATAAAACTTAGGTTATTTTAGAACATATTGGGAAAAAGTGAGTTCATTAAAGGATTTAAGATTTTTTTATTATTATTTTTTTTTCTTTTTGTGCTACACGGCATTTCTATTTTGCTAATACTTTTTTCATTTGGCGAATGTTTTTTTATTTTTAACTAGCCAAATTACTAACGTTGGTCAAATGTCAGCGAGAACACTGCATTCATCTAGCACTAAAACTCATCTAATTATAAGACTTTGAATTAAATGACTTTTTCCATTTTTTCTGTACCCGAATACAAATGAGTCGGGCCCAAGCTTCAAGGGTCATACAGTTTGCAGGCGAAGATCCGCTCTCTTATTTTCTGGCTGTGCAGTCACTTCGCTTTAATAATAGAATCTTTAATACTTCCTTATTATTATTGTTATTATTATTTATGAAATAAAAGTGATTATTATTAATTATTTGAAAAATTGTTGCTGTTTGTTACCAGTAAAATTTTACTGTAAAAATTTTCCTTATTTAATCTGAGCATTTTCGCGATTCGAATAGACAAAAATTTCTGCTTTAAAAAATCGCTGATAAAAGATTAAAAATTCTGTAAAAGACGTTCCCTTACGTTACTTCTTTTCAATAATTTTTCTAGCTTGAAAAAGACATTACTAAGCCGCGGCGTATACGCGGGAAATTACGGTAATCCTCCATGATTATTCCCACCAGTTATTTTTTATTGTAAATTTCGTCGGGTTTAATCAATACATTTTCCTGAATAAATTAAACAAAAATTACTCTTTTGAAAACCCGGCGGTAAAAGATTAAAAATTCTGCAAATGCGCAATTTTTGCCAAATAATTAATCAGTGAAAGGGTTAGACCTTTTCGGGAAAAAAAAAAGACACCTAATTTTAATTTTGTTGGCACCAAGAATATTTAATTGAAAATTTCTTTTTAAAATACTATATCTAAATAAAGATATTATTGTATTCTAATAAATTCGTTTATAAGTTCTGGTGGAAGATAATTATTTGAAACAGATTTCTTCCGCACTGGAAGGAGTTAACACATAAAAAACATGTACAAGGATCAAATTGATGTTGTTGATGGATTATTGGAATCATATTTTTTATTATTATTGTTATTTCTTTGCAAAACACAAAAGAAAACTTTAAAAAAAATTAAGATAACATAACTATTACCTGATCCTTTATCGATAAAACGTATCTTGATATTGATAACTGGGAAATTTGTATTTTTCTTTAATAGTTAGATGAAGTAAAGTGCTGTTTTAAGATCTGTTAGAGATACCACAATACTTTTTTCTGACAATTATTTTGCTAAGTATTTGACAACGTATATTTTTTGGCAGAAAAAAAAATTAGACCAATCGGAAAATATTATTAAACAGTTTTTCCTCTTTAATATGTTCCTAAGGTATTGTATAAAATCTAATCATTGAAAAAAAAATCGTGATTAAATAATAAAAATAGAATAATTTAATTTAATATATTTTCTTGTTTTAACAAGGGAACCACTTTTTATGTTGCTCGCACCTACTATCGATACCTGATGCATTTTGAAGCACTATATATAAAAACTCCGAGAATCGATAAAAACTCTCTATTAAAATTGTTTTATATATTTATTGGGCTTTAAATTTTTTATTGGATTATTATTTTTTTATTTCACGCCAAAAGTGAGTTAAGTAGCCAAATATGGCTCTATGAATTTTCTGTTTGCCTTGTTTTGAGTCTCTGACATTTGGCAAGGATCTCCGGAAATCTCTCCTTTTGAAAAATACGCCAATTTTTCCCCATCAAAAATGTTAATATAATATCGCATAACTGCCAACGTTTACGCATTTTTCCTACCACAAAAATTTTACAGTAAATGTTGATATTTATTATTAACTTATTTATATATTTTTTTTTCCTTTTTTTAAACTATATTAATAAATCCAATAAATGGCTTCGAAAATAGACTTTTCAGAATGTAATGCTACTGTAAAACCAAAAAACTTGACTTTAACAGATTTTTTTTTTTTTTTTTTTTCCGAATCTCAAACTTCCTAATAAACGACTTTAAAATGCACCAAGTCTAAATGCTAGGTGCAAGCAACACTGAAAGAGATTTCCTTGCACGCATGTTTTTCTTTAATAAATGTGGGCCGTTGGCAAATATGATTTTTTTTTTTTAATTCTACTCACCATAACTTTTATAATTCTTCTTTTTACTCAAAAAAAAAAAAAAAAAAAAAAAAAAAAAAAAAATGAATAGTCCAATTTCTATAACTTATTGTTTCCATTTTCAATTACAAATATAGAATACATCACACTTTAAAAGCGCCAAACAAAAAATACGACAAAAGTATCATTATATATAATAACATTTAAAAATTATGTTTTCTAAATATTTTACAATTGTATGGGGGATTGGGGGGGCGAACAGAAAAGTATTTAAGATATCGTAAAATACTCTTAAACATTCTTCCTCTCTAATATGTACTTTTGGTATCGTATAATATCGAATCATTGAAATACAGAAAATTTTCCCCAATGAAATATTAATAATGAAACACATAGTCAATTAAATATATATATATATATTTAATTTTAAGTATGCTTTTCTTTAATAAAAGTGGGAGGTTGACAAATTTGGTTAATTAAAAAATAATCTACTCATTATAACTTTAATAGCTAGTTTTTCTTTATTGAAATAAATAAATAAATTCAATTACTACATCCATAATTATTAACTATTTCCATTTTACAATTAAATATACAAAATACACCACAATTTCAAATCGCCAAACGATAATCTGTTCAATGTATACTTATACCTAATAAAATTTTCAAATTGTACTTGCTCAAAGTTAATCAAACAACGCATTTCTTTACTGTTTTGCCTCAAATCTCCTTCATACACAGTCTCGCTTCAGTCAAAATTTCCTGTGAATTTATAATAATTAAAGTTGGATAAAAGTGGCAAGAAAAACATCCCCGCCATTCGCTAAAATAAGGCAAACAATTTACTCCCAAATTAACAGAAATGGTCTCGCAGAACTAACTCTTCCTAAACTCTCTCAACTCAACTCGGTTCGATGTGTTTAAAGGCTGCAAGCACATTGAAATATTCTCCCTTTCAACTGATTTCTTGGAAGAATCTTTTGTATAGAACCCCTTTGCGGTTTCTTCATAACTGAACGAAGGAGAACGAACAAAAGAATCGGGAAATAAGCAGATCCACTTTACTTAACGGCAAGATTCCTCTTTTGCCGGACAATTGACCCTTTCCTACATAACTCATTAAAGATCGAAAACACCGTTTGCCACAAGAAACGAGCCGACGAGTAACCGCAAGAAGTGGTCTTGTATGTTTGCGCCTTAAGCATCTCCTGATTAAACGTTAGGCACCTGCATCTGCAGCTAGCGTTTTCATCCATTTATTTTTAGCAACTTCGCGGAGAAGTGATTTTTCTGCCAATTTACAGTGCCAGTTAACGCGAAGAGGTGAGCGGATCCCGAGTATAAAGGTGGAAGAGCGATGATAAAATTATTACTCAGGGTTATCTGTTAGCGGATGTCAAATGATCTCTAAAAAGCTATAATCAATTTGCTAAATTTATCGACGTTCGTTATGAAAGCAGTCTCGACTGTTAATTTTTTTTTTCTCTGTTTTATTTATGGTTTGAGTTTCTTTTAGCTTTTATTTTATTGCTGTAGATAAGGGAGTATAAAAATGTGCTGAATTGGATGATGGAATGCTAATAAAAGACTTTTTATTTGATAATTAATATAAATATCCGCAGGTGGGGAATATTCTATTCCATTTAAAATAAGTGTTTGCATAAGTACATTATTTAATATATATATATAGAGAGAGAGACATTTGTTAGAGATATCAAGCAATTTATTAAAAACGCTTTAAACAGTTTCCTAAATTTAAGTAAATTAAAAATAAAAGAGCAATAAATCATTATTTATTTTGTTCTAATTTATTTATGGCGAGAGTTTATTATTTCTTTCTTTTTTGGTTGCTGTAAATTGAGAGCAGTTGAATATGAAATTTTTCTTGAATTGAGTGATAGTATGACAATCTTAGATTTTATGGCAAAAACTAATGCAAATATTCTTTATCCTTAGAAGGCTGATAGAATACTTTTTATACCACTTGATTTAAAACAAAAAGTTTACCAGAATTTCTGAACAAAATTTTAATTTTTTTACTACGATGAAGAAATTTTCCCTGTTTTCAAATATTATTCAGAATATAAATTTATTACTCAGGATCAGTAGCGGCTCGTCAGGGAGTGCTGCATCAGATTTTTCAGACCACTAAAATTTAACAGAATCTTTCATATTATTTATTCGACGAAATTTGTTGAATAAATAAAACTGAAATTACCATATAGTTTTAGTGGTGTGAAAAAATTGATGCAGCACCCCCTGACGAGTCGCTACTACTCAGGATTATCTGTTAGCAGATATCAAATGATCTCTAAACAGCTGTAATCAATTTGCTAAATTTATCGGCGTTCATTATAACAGTAGTCTCAGCCGTTACATTTTTTTTTTCTATTTCATTTATGGAGAGAGTTTCTTTTAGCTTTTATTTTATTGCTGTAGATAAGGGAGCATAAAAATGTGCTAAATTGAATTGTGAAATGCTAATAAAAGATTTCGTAAGTGATAATTAGTATAAATATAAGCAGGTGTGGATCATTTTTATTTAATTTATAAGTGTTATCATAAACAGATTAATAAAATTTAACATAAAAATTTGTTAGCGAAAGTTTATTTTTTAAAGCTTTGCGCAACTGAAGTGATTGAAGCTTATTAAGGATGGCATGAAAAGTTATACATTTAGTGTCATTTTATTTATAGTGAGAGTTTCTTTTTTCATCATTTCTTTGTTTCAACATATTGTAGACAATTGAATATAAAAATTTCGCCTATCGTAATTTCCTGTGTACAGAGCTGCCACTTCTACGCCTATTTAAATCATAGAAACATGTTTGGAACCACAAAAATGTCTTAGTAAAATGCATACCAAATTTATTCAATGTTACACATGAATAGTATATTGTTATTCATTTATTAAAAGGGGGTAGCGGGTTAAGGGGGGTCTGGCGGCCCCCACAGAATCTGGTAAAATCGTTCCAAAAATCTTGAAGAGGGTCGAAAAACAAGCAGTATAAGCTTTTTACCGACATTACAACCCCAAAGGAAAACACAATAATGGCGAAAAATATGATTTTTTGTGATTTTTATTTTTTACCCAGTTTAATTTATTTTTAAATGGTTTAAACGCAATTAAAAATTTGTTTTGGATGTGTGGAAGTCCCCTGAATTTTTTCAGATTTTTTGATCAAGTAAAAACATGTGAATTTTAGGTTTAAATGCGAAAAATGCGTGAAAAACGCGTCATTTTCAAGATTCAACCCTCTAATTTTTAGGGTTGTTTTCATTTTCCCGAGGGGTGCTGTATAGTATAGATAGCAGCAATTGTCCTCTTTCGAATGCAGGCAACTGGACTCAATTTGGTCAATTTTGGTGAGCGGGGCGATTTTTTGAAAAAAAACTCGAATTTTCAACTTTTGGTAAATTACGGCGCGTACTTGGTATAATGCGTCTTTGCTATAAAAAATACATCTCTATAGGGGTTTTTGAGGTCGCTGATCACGAATTTGATGTCAAAAAAATTTTTTGACAACAAATTCACCCATAAATATTTATTAACACAGGTTTGATAATGTAAAAATATTAATGAAAGATTTTTTTAATTTCTCTCAATTAACTGTTTTTTAGTTTTTATTCCAGAAAAAGTTAATTAATAATATTAATAGTAATATTAACAGTATTAATAATATTATTAATAATATTAACATTAATTTAAAAAAAATTGTGTGTCGTTAAATTTTCATCGTTATTTTATTTAGTCAAAAATATAATAATTACCGATAGCGTAATTTGAATTTTAACTGCATTGATAATGGTAATTTGAAATTCAAATGAGTTGACTGAACCGCCATCTGGTAAAAGACTACACTACTAGGCCCACGGCTCGAGGCATTAGGCCCAACCCGAAGTCATGCTACTGCGCACGCGCCATAGCGCTGTGGCGTCGTCATAATATCATCAGTTCTTAATATGCATTACTTGTTGGAAGATAAATCAATTTTGAAATGCGAAGTTCAATCGAGGCACATACGTCGGAAAAAGTACAGGTGTTACTTAAAATACGTTCCTAAAGCTATTGGAAGAAGTGGTATAGAAGAATACGTATGCGATAGTGCGAATGGCCTCAGAACTGTCGGTTGTTGTGCACATGTGGCCACTATCATTTATTTCTTAGGGCATGCGAGATATTTGTCGCGAATTATTCGTCCAGCACAGATTCTCACAAATCATTTCTCTGTTCAAAGCGTTGAACCTGTTATTGAAGAAGATAGTGATGAGGATTAAAACTGTAAAATTGTTAACTTAGCTCTGTAAAAAAGTATTATGCTATTTTATATTACTGTGTGACTATTACGTAAGCTTGAATAAAATATGATTTATACCAGAAAATTTAGTTTCATTGATTATATTAGTTGAACACGATATTAAAATTGTTTAAATGCTGTGATTCAATGATATTTTTTACATTATCAAACCTGTGTTAATAAATATTTATGGGTGAATTTGTTGTCAAAAAAAATATTTTGACATCAAATTCGTCATCAGCGACCTCAAAAACCCCTATAGAGATGTATTTTTTATAGCAAAGACTCATTATACCAAGTACGCGCCGTAATTTACCGAAAGTTGAAAATTCGAGTTTTTTTTCAAAAAATCGCCCCGCTCACCAAAATTGACCAAATTGAGTCCAGTTGCCTGCATTCGAAAGAAGACGATTGCCGCTATCTATACTATACAGCACCCCTCGGGAAAATGAAAACAACCCTCAAAATTAGAGGGTTGAATCTTGAAAATGACGCGTTTTTCACGATTTTGTCGCATTTAAACCTAAAATTCACATGTTTTTACTTGACCAAAAAATCTGAAAAAATTCAGGGGACTTCCACACATCCAAAACAAATTTTTAATTGCGTTTAAACCATTTAAAAATAAATTAAACTGGTTAAAAAATAAAAATCACAACAAATCATATTTTTCGCCATTATTGTGTTTTCCTTTGGGGTTGTAATGTCGGTAAAAAGCTTATACTGCTTGTTTTTCGACCCTCTTCAAGATTTTTGGAACGATTTTACCAGATTCGGTGGGGGCCGCCAGACCCCCCTTAACCCGCTACCCCCTTTCTGTTTCTAAGATGTTTATTTGACTTTAAATAGGCGTAGTAGTTTGCAGCCATGTGTGTATAATCCGCGGATCCAACAATTTTTTTAAGATGCAGAAATTTCATTTAGTGATTGAATACTAATATATACGGCGAGCCATAAACTTAAATTTCTTTTTAAACAAATTTTGGGTCGAAAAATAATTTTTTGATTCGCGGATTATATGCAGGAAATTACGGTATTAAATGGTAAGAATGATAAAAACACATTTTATTGCGACTTTACACTGCTTTTGTGTGGCCCTCTATATTAATAAAAAACATTCTTTGCACCACAGATAGCACACAATGTATAATTTTAGTATATATTTCATAGATGCATATGCTCGAAAGATTGTATCATCATTAATATGCACCCGAAACAATTTTTTTCCCATTGACCGTAATGAAACGGAAATTTTTTTATTGTCCCTTTAATTTTGCTATGTATGCGATTTTCATAAAATTTGAAATGACTCGAAAAATTATGTAGTAATTATAGATTTTAAATTTCAAACGATTCGGTTGGGTAGTTTTTGCGTTGTTATGTACGGACAGACGGACGGTATAAACGATGATTATAAATGGTACGTATTTACATAATTACGAACGCACCTAATACCGAAAATTGGCGAAATATGAAAGTCATTTGGAATGCAGATAATTTCGGTCCGGCATAATTTTCGGCGGGTTTTCGTGGAGTTTTCAGTGAACCCTAGAATATGTTCCGAAAACCCATTTTCACCCGACCTATAAATAACGTACAGCAATCGTAAAATATTAAATTTATTTTCATGTTTTATTTATGTTGACAATTTTTTTTAAATCATTTTTATCTTTTTTATTTATTGCAACAAATAAATGGTAGTTGAACATAGAAATGTGTTGAATTAAATAGTTTAACCCTTTCCGGCGCACTACTCTTTAAAGTTGGAATTTAAAGAGAAAAAAAATTAGGCATTCTATTTAGGCCTAGAGGAGTACACAGGTATTGTTTTGTAAAGATTGCACTAACCATTTTAATTATACAGCTATTGCCGAAGTGGTAACCTCCCATAAGTAAAGCATTGATAAGCGCAATGAGAAGAGCATTGCTGTGAAACGCGTATTACAGTAAAACATTTTACCTATTATTTAAAAACAGTAGAGTTTGATCTCTGTGGTGTTGCCATCTAGAACTCATAAGAAAGATTTAAAGTAGCCATTAGAGTAGTTTTTGAAATATTCACGGAGTTTTTGTGTCTCTAAACAGGGGGAACTTAAGGTGTTGCTGACCCCTCAACACTGCGCGCTAAGGGGTTAATGCTAATAGAGATAACTGGCATAAATATTCTCAAATGTTGAATATTTATTGAATTTAACTGGAGGTGTTCAGATATTGGAAGGGTTAAAAAGATTTTCTTTAATCGATAAGGGATTTTTTTTTTTTTTTTTTTTTTTAAAGTTTGGCAATTTTTTTTCTCGGGAGCATTTTTTCGTACCAGGATTTTATAAATAAATTATAAGGGATTTACTAACATTGTCAGAATATTTTTGAACATTTATTTTAATATTCTAAATAAGGTATCTTGGTAAAATTAGCAAAAAAAAAAAAAAAAAAAAAAAAAAAAAAAATAACTTGGTATAAACTTGGTAAAATTATTTCATAAAGAAGTCATGAAACTTTGTGTTTAATATATATGTATATACCTTTAAATGAATGTAAATGTTCCTAGACTTAGATGCCCCTTAACTAGTTCCTTTTTTTCGTGCAATAAATTGAAAATATGGATTTATACCACTTTTTCTAAGCTAAAATATTCGTAATATTTATTCTAAACATTTCTACCTTTGAATAGTATGCCATTCCATTTAAAAAAATGTAGTTTTAAAAATTTTTAAATGATGAATTAAGCAAATTCGTCTTGCCCGAACGGCGGACGGGAAAATCAGTTAACCCTTTCCGGCACGGGCAAAATCTGCAATAAATTGAGAAATTATCGACTGACACCGGAATTCACAAACGAATTTTTTAGATATTTTGAAATCCTTAATTTAAGCTTTTACTACAAAAGCAAAATTTTAGTAAAATTTTACTGGTGTCATTTGCAAGTTTGGAAATAAAATTAGATATCCCAGACCGGACACAGTGTGCCGGAAAGGGTTAAGTGGTTAAAATTACATCTAGACAATTTAAATAAATGCATGCTTATCACATGCATCGATGAATTGATTAATACATCTTTGGAGATGTTTTATAGTAATTTTAAACAGTTTTTTTTGCGGTCCCTCGTAATATTATATCGTTACTGAGGTAGATAAACTATAAAAATGTGCTGTATTGAATGCTGGAGTGCAGCAGAATACAAATGAAGTTATTTTATAGTGATGGTCAGTACAAAAATCTCAGGCTTTGATTATTTTATTCAATTTATATGAAATTATGACACAAATGTTGAAAGAAAAAGCTTAAATATTAACTGGTAGAAATGTCAATCTATAAAAAGGCCTTAGTCTTTTTTTTAATTAATCGTCGTTTATTCAAGATACAATATTGAAGTCTTGCGCATTTCCTGTGTTTTATTTACTAGGAGTGCTTCTTTTTCTTGTTTTTTTTTTCTTTTTATTACAGCGAAAAGAAGGCAGTTAAATATAATAATGAATAGAATCGAATTATGGAATGCTAATAAAAGATTTTTATTGCGCTATTTAGTTGAAATATTTTCATCTGTTGATTAATTTATCCAATTTAAATCAAGATCGAGTAGGAGTACATTAAAAATAATAAAATGAAAGGAGGAAAAATATCTTATCAACGAGATATTCTTTTTCTTCCTGACAGTTCGACAATTATTTCCTCTTCATGTATGAAAAATTTATTGAAATCGCTGGAAGAGTATTGCTTAAATCAATTTTCTAAACCGAATATTACAATATTCAATTAAGGAAGAATGTTTTGTCAGCTTTTTACATTTTCCCTTATTTTATTTATAGTGAGTTCTCCTTTTTAGGTGCGTTCGTAATTATGTAAATACGTAGCACCTATTGTTGTCGCTCAGTCCGTCCGTCTGTCTGTCCGTCTGTCCGTCTGTCTGTCCGTCCGCATATAACAACGCAAAAACTACCCAACCGAATCGTTTGAAATTTAAAATACATAATTATAACATAATTTTGTCGAGTCATTTCAAATTTTATGAAAATCGGATGGATATATCAATTACAGGGACAATCAAAAGAATTCTATTACATTACGGCAATGGGGTAAAAAGTTTCAAATGCATTTTAATCGTTTGAAATTTAAAACATATAATTATTGCGTAATTTTGTCGAGTCATTTCAAATGTTATGAAAATCGGATGCATAGATCACTTACAGGGACAATCAAAAGGATTCCGTTACATTACAGTCAATGTGGAAAAAAAAATTCAAATGCATTTTAATCGTTTGAAATTTAAAACATATAATTATTGCGTAATTTTGTCGAGTCATTTCAAATGTTATGAAAGTCGGATGCATAGATCATTTACAGGGACAATCAAAGGTATTCCATTACATTACGGTCAATTGGAAAAAAGATTCAAATGCATTTTTATGATGTTACACTCATTCGAACATAATAGAATTTGCATGAATCTATGAAATATATACTAAAATATGTATTCTGTACAATCTGTGATGCAAAGAATTTTTATTATTAAATTACAGGGCCACACAAAAGTATTCCACTACATAATGCTATACGGGGAAACATTGTTTGGGGCGTGTTTTAATTATATTCAACTATTTCACATATAATGAATAAGATATACGTTTCTGAGGTGTAATAAAAATTACTTTCTGCATATTTACAGAAACACAAAGATTTCGACTACTATACTGTATCCGAAGTACACTCTACTATATCAGCAAGATCTGCATATTTTTAAAACTTCGTTATCGTACGAACGCACCTCATTTGCTACGTTCACGTGCAATTTCCAACTTGTTTCTTTTTTTATAGCTGCAAATGGAGAACAGTTAAATATAAGAGTGCGTTGAATTCAATGGTGAAATTCGTAATTCTAAGAACAACAACATCAAAAATTTTACAATACTTTAGTAGTACATTAATGGTGACTATTTTATGCAATTTAAAATTTAAAGAAATGTTGAATATTAACCACTAAATTTAATATTTTTTGAAAAAAAAACAGCCTTTCAAATAATGTCTATTTTTTCATGTCTTTTACAGAATTTTTAACCTTTTATCACCAGCTTTTCAAAACAGAAGTTTTTGGCTAATTGAAACAGGAAAATGCCGAGGTTAAATAATGCAAATATTACAAAAAAAAATTCATTGATAAAAATAATAAATCATGATTTGAAATTATTTGCCCGTTTGAAGTATGTGCTAACCAGGGAAACTGTTATAAACGTAATATTATATTTTTAAAATTTTTTAAATCTTAAAACATTATATTAACTCTCAGCAATATATAGAGTGTCATTTTTATCGTAGTCATATTTACGTTAACTGGGTCGTTTTTCTAAAAGCTACAAATTAAACATTTTTATCCGATCCCCCGATCTTGGATTTAGATAAATGCATACGTACTAAAACATACCTCTGATGAAAAAAAAATCATTTTTGCACACCCAAACAGTTCCGAGTTACATTTTATTAGGCTAGTTCCATGGGTTTTGTAGTGTAAGTCACATTACCTTATAATTGCTATGCTTGTTTGCCACCGTTATTTTCGGAAAGTCTGCTTAGCCTTATTCAATTAATGAGAAAGTGTCGATAAAATAAATCACATTTTTTCGTACTAAAATACTGGTAGCCAAAAATCGTAGCCTGTGACTTACACTACAAGTACTCATGGAAACAGCCATTAAAGTTTACGAATTTTCAGTCTTTTTTGGCGATAAAAACGTTAAGAAATGGATTTAACCCTTTAACGATCAAAGCTTTTCGTTGCTAAGATGTCGAAATAAATGAGTGATACCAGTAATTAAAAACAAATATATTTCTAAATAAGCAAACGTGATTTTTCACATACATAATAAAAGGGATATTTTTAGATAAAAATACCGGTGTCAGTGTTGTGTATCGGAATTAAAATTTTGTGGTTTCGTGGCGAAACCAATAAAAGTTAAAGGGTTAATGCCTGGCACGTTTCAAGAGAGATTTAAAACCTGTGTACCAATATATCTTTAATTTCTGAATGCTGTAACTTCCAGTGTATAAACCTCAACTAAGATAAATCTGTTTCAAACAAGAAAATTTATTTTATAAATAAGCTCAAATAAACTTCAAGTAGAACTAAAATACATTTTAACCGCTTCTCTGTTTTGCCCGTACGTCGTACTGGCAACGTGTTTTTACCATTAATGATTTGCCCGTACCCAGTACGGACATTTATACTCTAACCGTAATTTCAACTAATAAAATTTTATTGTAAATTTTGTGTTAATTAATAAAAACATTTTTCTGTTTCAATTAGGCAAAATTTCGGTTTTAAAAATCTGGCAATAAAAGATAAAAAAGTCTGTAAAACCATGAACAAAAATAGACATTATTTGAAAGTTTTTTCGAAAATATTGATCAGTTAAGGGGTTAACCCTTTAACGTTCGTTGGTTTCGCCACGAAACCACAAAATTTTAATTCCGATACGCAACACTGACACCGGTATTTTTATCTAGAAATATCCCTTTTATTTTGTACGTGAAAAATCACGTTTTCTTATTTAGAAATATATTTGTTTTTCATTACCGGTGTCATTCATTTATTTCGACATCTTAGCAATGAAAATGCTATGATCGTTAAAGGGTAAAGAAATAAAATTTCTGGTCGAAAATAAATTAATTTGAATCGCGACTTATTTGCCGGACATTCAGTAATTCTTTGTGGCATGAAACAAAATAGTGGGAAAGAAAAGATACAAGAAGTCAAGCTTCCAATACATTTAATGCATGCAGTAACTTTTACATTAGGATACAATTTCACAAGATAAGAAAGTATTGAAGATCGTGAAAAAAGCAGTGATTGAAGTATTTGCGTAAGAAGTGTGAAAATTTTGAAGAAAAGATGTGATTTAGATTCCTTTAATGAGAGACAGAAAGTGAGTAATTTCCATGAGTTAAAAACAGCAAATGAAGGATCGTTAAATGAAGCCTTGTTAGTTGTGCGTTTACTCTTGAAGCATAAAGTACAGTTTTACATGTTACCTGGCTGGATGAACCTTGTTACGACGATTTACAGTATTCTCTACAGCTGTACAGACCCTGTTAGCAAAAAAATTATTATATACTCAATTTAAAAAAGAAAAAAATCATACCTGAAGCGATTATTTCAAACATACTATCAAAATCTAAATACTTAAAAATTGCTTATGTTTGTGCTTTAACCCCTCAAAATTTCAAAAAGTATTAGAAAAAACCAGTCACCAAAACCGAATAAGTTTAGAACTTTCTAGCAGAATCACATTAAAAAAACATCAAAACAAAAAAAAAAAGCATAATAATAATGGGGGAGTCTAAAAAAGAAAAAAAAATCAGGAAACTGTAAAATCTTAAAAATTGAAAACAAGACCTATAATAAAAAAAATCTCAGTAAATTATATCGTAAAATTGTGTTGCAAAAAATTACCGTTAATTAATAAGTATACTAATGTTTAGGTGCTAAACATAAAAATAAAAGTGTAAAGCAACCGGCAATGACAAAATTCGCAATCAAGCAATAGACACTGTCAACTTAATGCAAATCTAGACCTTGTGAGGTTTATTGCCGCTACCCAGCACTTATGCGTCCCAATACCAAGTTTCTATCTGGTTCAGCAAGGACAATCCAGAAATGTAGCCCTCGGACCACTCTTTCATATTATAGACCTTTCTTCCCTTCTCCTAATTTGGCTCTCCGGTTGGGGGCAATTTTCATTTTTATTCTTTTAAAAAAAAAAAAAAAAATCCCAGTATTTTTATCATTTTAATCATGATTTTTGTACAGAGACATCCCATAAATATAATTTATAATAAATGAAAAATTTAAAGAGAGAGGCAGTGGGGGAAGTTTTCCGGGGGGATACGGTAGTGAACCCTGGGGTGCACTTTTTCTTCTTTTGCTGACACCCCTTGTGTGACATATCATTGGAAAGTTCTATCAATTCTATTTCATGTTATACACCTCCCGATCTCCTCTCCCCACTTTATCGGAGGGAGAGGCATTTTCTAAATTTTAGCAGACACCCTTCATGTGATATACCGTTAGTACGCCCTGCGACCCCTTATTCATATTATATTCGTCCCTCCTCCATTTTTCCTCTCCTGGAGGGTACGTTTATTGTATTTCCAAAAAAAGTAATCGAATAATGATGAAATTATGGAATTGGTTAAAATGACATAGAAAAAAATCGATAAAAAATATCGATACCATTCACCATACTTTTAGCTCCTATTTTTGCCACAAGAGGTGCTTTTAATTTCTATTTTATTAGCTATTTTGCTGCTAATCGCTTTGGTTATTTTCCAGCGTTTTTACTGCTAAAAGGCGTAATTTTTTATACTTAAACTAGCTTATCTTTGTACACTTACTCTCGTTTTTTTAATTACTTTTTGCAATTAGGGATGCTTTCACATGACTTTTCCACTTTTCCATTATTGTGTCTACCTTATAGCCTCCCTTTGGTTTATTGTTTTTTTAATTCAATTTTCTTTTAGTTTCCATGTAAATAACAAAATCGACTTCATAATTAGGGGAGAGTGGGGATACTTGAGCATAGGGGATACTTGAGCCACCCCCTTTATCTCTACAGTTGTTCACTTTTTCTTTCTAAAACTGGCAACATGGTAACATATTTATAGTTCTGAACATGTAAAAAAGAAATCATATACCTTGGTACCATTTTTAAAGTATGGTGATTAACCCTTTGAGCTCTGCTGGTAGAATTTTCTACCACAAAATTTTAATTCTGAAATGTCACAACGACACCAGAAAATTCGACCAAATTTATTTGAAAAAGGTTTAATGCATTTTTTCGCGTATATTGTAAATCAGTTTTTTTCTTTGCAAAATACTGGTGCGAATGTGACATCTGGCTCAAGTATCCCCTCCATGGGGATACTTGAGCCACAATGTAAAAGAAAAAGTAAAAATTTATTAGACATAGAAAAATAGTTCAAAATTAATTGAAAGTGGTTTTCAAATGAAGAAAAAATATCAAATTTTCATTTTCAATATTTTATTTTGTTCTAAGAAATTCTAAAAAATTTTAAAAAATTAAAATTTAAAAAATGGCTCAAGTATCCCCATCTTCCCCTATGTAAAAACAGTGATTTTTATAAATGACTATAGATTTTTTGATTGTAGATTTTCTCGGTTGTAGATTTTCTCAAGTAATTGACGATTGTTTCGATTGTGTTTTTTAGGATGACGATTTTTTTGATAGGTAAATTTTCGAGAATTGTCCCTCTCAATTATATCCCTGCAGCAACTTTAAGCAGAAGCGTGAAATTCACGATAACAAACCTTTTAAAAAATATTAGACATTTATTTCATCGATTTTAGAACTTTCCCTTTCACCTCCTAAATCGGGAGGCGCGAAATTTTTAGGTTATTCTACTATACTTCAGCAGCATATTAAGTTAGAGACATGAATTTGAGGATAATTAATCAACTAAAATAAACTTAAAAAGTATTATATCTATTTTATTTTCCCTTTCCGGCACACTGTGCCCGGTCTGGGATACCTAAGTTTTATTCCAAACTTGCAAATGGCACCAATAATATTTTTGTAAATTTTTTCTTTTAGAATAAAAGCTTCAATTAAGGATTTAAAAATATCTAAAAAATTCGTTTGTGAAATCCGTGTCAGTCGATAATTTCACATTTTACTAACAGATTTTTCCTTTGCCGGAAAGGGTTAAGAGGGTTTTTAATGGGTTGGTCGTACTTCTAGGACATTTTGCTATCTCTGTAGCAATTTTGGTAGAACCGCGAAATTTTTCAAATAGCAATTCTTCTAAAAAAATTTTTAAATATAGAGATTTTAGAGCTTTTTTATCTGTTATGTGGCTAACATTGATTTTGAACCCGATAATCTGAGGTTATACGTTTAAGACAACAATTATGGCTATTTGATTAGGTAATTTATTTAAAAAAATTTTACTAGATGAATCTTGTTTGATTGAAAATGCTTTAAAAAAATATCGAACAGCGTAGCTGGCGAAGGCTGCTAGTCATTCATAAAAGTATTTTTCTTAGATAGAGTAAGTTTTGTTGCAGTTCTTCAAATCTTTAAACGAAATTTTGTGTTCCATTTATATCATTAAAAAAAAACACTTAAGTCTTAATTAAACAATTTTATAAAAATATTGCTTTGAATTTTTCATTGAAATTTTGAATTATGTTTTTAAGTGTGCTTATTTTTTCAGAGTCTACTTTTTTATGCTACTTAAAATAGTATCTTAGATTTTTTTCGCATAAATTTAACTTTATCATCTAAAAGAATCCCATACTCTCAGATCAGATTGAATTGAAAAACAACCTCTAGCAAAATGTGCATGTTGTTAATTTTATTCCTGTATCACATAAAAATCTCAATGAAGTTCAATAAGTCCTTACTAATCGAATGAAGAATTTTTCCCAAGAAATTCTGCTTCTTGACCTATACAAACACATGATCATTTTTTTCTTTTCTTTTTTTTAAAATTAGTGGTGAGATGTTTATATTTAAAATATCGCAAAAAACTATTTAATTACTACTTTTATTATTTTTTATGCATGTAAGCTTCACAAAAGGCTCGTTTTATAATAAATTACCTTATTTATTTTTTTCAATTCAACGTTATTTGATCTTAAAATTTGTAAAACTTTTTCAAGTGCTAAATATATTTTTCGTCCATTAAAAAACAGTTCCTGCATGATAAAGTTAAAAAAGTTGAAAATTGCACGTCAAGCGAGCAATTGACGTTCGTATTATGATGAAGTTTTAAAAATATTCAGATCTTGGCGTAATAGTGTACCGTATTTCGCTTACATTAGAGTATCGGATATCTTTTTCGTATCCTGAACGAACTATCTGCTTCATATTATGTAGGAAGTAATTTGTAGTAAATCTCAGCAACATATCAATTTCTTAAAATGCAAAATAGTTTAATATTATTAAAACGCCCCCCCAAACAATGTTTCTTCATATACTGCTTTGCAATGAAATATTTTTGTGTAGCAGTGTAAATTGATAACAAATATTCTTTGCACTACAAATTGTACAGAATGTATATTTCAGTATATACTTCATAGATGCATATCCATTTCATTATGCTCGAAAGAGTAGAACACCATTAACCCTTTCTTGCGCAGTGTTGCCGGGCCGGCAACAACTAATTTTAATTCCAAACTTGCAAACGGCACCAGTAATATTTTAATATGATTTTTCTTTTACAATGAAAGCTTAAATTATGGAATTCGTAATATCTAGACAAGTCCTTTATAAATTCCGGTGTCAATCGATAATTTCTCATTTTACTAATAGAATTTGCTTGCGTCGGAAAGGGTTAAAATGCACTTGAAGCTATTTTTTCCCATTGGCTGTGATGTATTGGAATACACTGTAAAAAAATGTTCCGTTAAATAACGGAAATAGTACTGATAATCTACACGCCAGTACTACTTCCGTTTTTTAACGGAAAAAATTTTTCAGAAATAGTTCCGTTTTTTCACAAAATATTTCCGTTTTTTAACATTTCCTTTTGTAAAAATTTTCGTTTGAAAAGTTAAAATAATTTTTTAAGGATAAACTAACATGTTTGTAATTCTTATTCTTTACTTTACAATGCGCGTTAACATCAAGGACACATTATATACATTTAATTTAAACAACAGTGAATAAATGTTACTTACCTTCCATGGGGTTCGAAACCGCGACCTCGTCTGTCATAGCCGGCAGTGTAATACGATTAAGCTAGGATTTCACATAGCAACTTTTCGGATAGCATCTTTAGTTATTTCGGATACATTTCATAAAGACAAGATTTTGAACGCTGATTTATTTTTGTAGAGATAATATTTTTTTATTGAACGGACAGTTCTAAATCAAGTTTTACAGATTTTCTTTCTATATTTTCTAATATTTAGCTTTTTAATTTTAGCTTTATAAAAAGAAAAGTTTAGCCTTTAAAATATTACATGCATGAATGAAATTATTAAAAAATTTCGTTTCCTTCTTTTTTGAAAGAGTTTTAAAATTCTATTGTAATATTATTCATATTTATTTATTTATTTTATAAAAGGATGCTAACACACTTTAAAAAAAAAACCATGTATTTTAAAAAATATTTTGTATTTTGTTTTTTGTATTGATCTATTGTAAACTCAATAAAGATAATTACTATGGGTTATTAAAATTAATTACATTTATTGATTTTTATGACTTAGCTAATCCCCAAAATGGTTATAATTTCGGTAATATATTTCGATGTATTTTAAATTTTAAGTGCGAATTTCTTAATTTGAATACATTAAAAAATATATATATTAAAATTAAAAGTATTTTATAAAATAATAATTTCAGTAATATATTAGTATTACTGGTAAGTATAATTTCGGTAATATATTTCGATATATTTTAAATTTTAAGTGCTAATTTATTAATTTGAATACATTAAAATATATATATATTAAAATTATAAGTAGATTTTTTTCCACTTTAAAATATCTTACGCACTTTTTATATTATGATATAAATAAATTAAACATTATGTTAAAACAATCCGGAAAAAAACATTTCCTTAGCTATCTCAAACTTAAAAACAATTAATAAATATTATTATTATTATTATATTTTTTAATATTGTAAAGATATGCTATCTTTTTAATATACTTTAAATTTTATGAGCGAGCTTCTTAATTTGAATAGATTAAAATATATATATATATTAAAATTAAAAGTAGATTTTTTCCACTTAAAATAACCTACGCACTTTTTATATTATAATATAAATAAATTAAACATTATTTTAAAATCATTCTGAAAAAAAAAACTTTCCTTAACTATCTGAAACTTAAAAAGAATTATTAATTTTTATTATTATTATTATTTTAATATTGTAAAAATATGCTATCCTTTTATAATTAAAACAGAAAAAAATAGAGAAATATTGCTATGTTTTTCTATTTGTCATACAGATGGCGCCACGACACTTATCAGTTAAAAATACTGATAACTTGTGCTGTTTAAAACGGAAGTTGTTCTGTTTCCGTTGAAATTTACGGAACAGTTCCTGTATTTGTAATCTCAAAATGTGAAATAGGGAAAAACTGCTGTTTTCTTGGAAAAATGAAACTATTCCGTAAAATTTTACAGAAAAGTTTGTGTTTATTAACGGATAATTTTTACAGTGTACGTTTGATTGTCCCTGTAATTAAACTATTCATACGATTTTCATAAAATTTGAAATGACTTGACAAAAGTATGCAACAATTATACATTTTAAATTTCAAATGATTCGGTAATTTTTTGGTAGTTTTTGCTCTGTTATATGCACACGTATGCGGACTATATTCTGTTATATGCGGACGGACAGACGGAGGTATTGAACGATGACTATAGGTGTTACGTATTTGCATAATTTCGAGCGCATCAAAAAGGAATAAAAATTTAAAGAACGGTCTCAAATATCACATCTTTCGATTCATTATATTATATAAATACGCGAAAAAATTATTACTACCTTTAAAAAAAATTAAAGTGAAGTTTTGCATTTATAAGCTAGTTTAAGTATCTTTATGTTGCAACTCACGCCATCCTTACACAGCAACTTCCAAAAATATCCGGACAAACATGAACACAATGGACTGTAATCACGTCCATTCTCCACATGAGTGTAGAAATGAGTTTTCAAGCATGAATTTTATGCAAATCAAAACGCAGCTGACATAAAAATATACGCACAAAGTACTTTTACATGTTGGAATATAACAGCCTTTTTATGCATTCACTTTTAGGTTTTAAAGCGAATATTTTAATACACGCTTGAAAAACGAAATTGTTGCCTACCATAAAATCTGTAACTTATGTAATTACTAATAAAAAAAAAAGACGAATATTGCATTTAAGTATAAAATAGTTAACTATATTTTGAAGTATGTTTTTCCTAGTGCTAAATTTTCTTTTTTTAAAATAACTTTTTTCTTGTTAGTACTACCAGAATAGTATACCTTATTTAAATTTTGAAAAAAAGGTATTAAAACATTTATGATAATTAACAGCATAAATTACATTTTAAAATAAAGAATAACTTGACATCATATTTAGAGTGGACGTTTTAGTATGTGATAAAAAAGTTTTTATCTGGCTTCCATAAAATTTGTGTATCATACAATAAGTTTTAAATATAGTTTGTGTTGAAATAAACTAATCACTATTTCAGCTGAAAAAAAAACCAATCATCTTTAAATTGAATTAGATCTATTTACGATATAAAGATTTCATTTTTTGCATATCATAAAAAAGAAAGTAATTATTTATCGCCTATTTCGGAATATACTCAACAACGAAATAAACTGATTCATTCAAGGACGTTTAACCTTTTCTACTGCAGTAGTGTCACGGGACGAAAAATGAAATAAATGAAAAACAAAGAAAAGAACTTTTTTTTTACTGTTTTAATTTCAGTGTTTGTTGTGTTCTCGGTGTGTGATAATGTAAACGCTTTTTTATTGTTCGTTGCTTAATAGCAGTAATGTAATATCATAACATCTAATAATAATTATTAGTTTAAAGTAGAATCAGGCCATTGTTTCATTAAGAACAATAATTAATCAACTATTTACAGTTTCCAGATAACTTTAATTAATTAATAAGTTATAAAAGGCTGAAGTTAAATCGAAGATTCCAGAAAATGGCGGTCATAAAACGGATGGAACATCTGAAGAAGAAGAAGAAGAATAAAAGATAAGATCATCTTGCCTTATTATTATTGATTGCTATATAATATGATGAACTAAGAACTAAATATTTAAAATGATATTAAATAAAAATCCTTGTGTAGCGTAAGCGCTACAAAGGTACATTTTTTAATATATTTTCATCAGTTTGGACATGGAAAACTTTTCTTCAGTAATTTTTTTTTTAAATACTGTAATCCCTAAGCATTAGCGAGGGTTGGCTTCCCAAAAAAACTTTCGCGAATGTTGAGACTATCTTACAATACATATAAGCAGGTTAGGTTCTAATTTTTTTTATGGGAAAAAAAAACAACTGAAGTTCAACAAAAACATTTACAAAACATTATACTTTCAAAGTACATGCTTTAACAATCTGGACCCCAAACCGCCCGAGATATTTTGATATATTTTAATTCGTATATCTTAAATCCCACCAGAAATTTAAACACATATAATTAATAACTATATTTATATAATAACATATAATTAATAAGCTTTAATTAAAAACAGAACATTCCGTATTTAAATAAAATAAAATTAGCCATTGAATTTTTCTGGTGTAAAATCAGATTTTCTGAAGTACTTAATTTTAAGAACGTGTTCTATCATGGGAATTAAAGGATTGAAGGAGTTTGGAATAATTATAAATATATTGTAAAAAATATATTTTCTGTACTATGGTGGAAAAAATTTATTCATTTGCGATTGTTTGACTTAACAAATTTTATGCATATGAATTTCCAAGTTGCGACCTAGATTTCTATTTAAAATTTAAGTTTCCTCAGCAGTGAAGAATCGTATTCTATTGCTTTTCAATAAATTGTGGTTGATGTGTTAAAATTCTTCCAGAAAATATTTCAGATGCAATACAAATTTAAAATTTCAGAAAACTTAGAAAACTGAGAAAAATCTGCACAAAAATAAGGGAAATTATTGATCTATATTTTCCCTCAGCACAAAGACTGAATTTCTCGCCATCATAATTCAGTAGAAATAGTACAGTAGATAATACTTTATAATACAATAGATTATAGTAGGGGCAGCTAATAAAAATTTCTTTCTATAAATTGTTCTTTAAATTTCGAAAATAAATATTTTTCTGAAGTTTTTAAAGCTAAAAGATTGCTTTTCGGAATCTTCGGTGACTTGAACGAGGTTGTTATATATTTTCATTCTTGATTATAGTACAAATTAAGAAACATCTATCCTTTTTTTATAGTGTACTGTATGCGCCTTCGGCTTTTAAAGTCCAGATAAACACTTAACCCATTAACGTCCAGCGTCCTTTTTTTGAGGACGGTTACAAAAACAGCAAGAAAGCGGTTTTCCCACCAGTAAAAAGGAAGATAAATATATACCTTATTTCACGAGACAGAATCATCGATAAATTTAGATAAAAGTAAATTTGCTTTTAAAAGTGGTGGGAAATACAAAATTTAAAATTTAGCGAAGAAAATAATTCGGGCGTTAATGGGTTAAAGATATATTAGGGAAAATGCAATATCCAGTTACTAATTAACATCTTCAGTTCCAAATCTAAAGTAATAATGCAAATACTTTTCCCAAACAATAATGATGTTGTAAATGGCAGAAAAATTATCTTTTCTAAAATTGATCCTTTAGCCGCTTAGTAAATTTAGGTTAAATAATATAGATATAAAATTACAAACCCCCCTTAAAACATTGATTCAATAACTATTTACAGTGGGCTCTCGTTAATTCGAACTCGTCGGGACCACAAGAAATGTTCGAATTATCCGAAGTTCGAATCATGAAAAATATGAAATGAAAACATGCTATAAAGGTACTATTACAAATAAATTAATGTTATAGTGTTTTTTAATTTAATTTCGTCTGTTATCATTAGAATATGACTTAATATTAAATTAGAATGCATAAATACATAAATTAATTAAAAGATTAGAAACAAGCACAATGGAAGAAAAATTTAAAGCGTCACTGATGGACAGGCGAGGCACCAGAAAGTGGATATCAAATGCATTGGATTATATGTATACTCGACCGGAACAATTTTCACAAAAATCATAGAAAGAAAGTTATTCAAATGATCTGAAATCCGTGAGAAAGAAAAGAAAAATGAAAAATCAGAATTCCAGTTAGTTCGAATTAAACGAAGTCAAGAGAAAATGAGTTCGAATTAATGAAAATTTTTAACATTCTGCTATTGAAAATTTTGGGACTTCATGTTTAGTTCGAATTAAGCGAAGATTCGAATTATCCGATTTCTAATTAACGAGAGTCGACTGTACTTAAATTAACGCAATCACAAATTTAGAGCATTAAACAAGTAAATAATATCAAATATTCAAGAACAAAAATAGTAATATTGAAAAAGATTTAATTTGAATATTTATGAAAATTTATCACTTTCTTGGTCACATTGCCTTTTGAACATTTTTCAAATTCAGATGAAAATGATATTTATTTTATAAAGGATTCCGTTTATATGCAAGCATTTATTTGTTTGCTTTTAACTTAAAAAATATTTAACTATTAGGAAGTGACGCAAAATTGTAAAAAAATCGGACATTTTAGTTTTTATGCAAGGTTCGCACAATATTACACTAAACCAGCGGTGCACAACCTTTGGCCCGCGGGCCACAAAGATACCACTATTTTTATGCAGAATATTTTTCCTTATAGTTATGACGAAATCTTTGCTATTAAAGAAAACAAACGACTCTTTTCAAATATTCTGTTGGGAAACAATTTTCTGGCAAAAAGGTTGTGCATCACTGCACTAAACCTTAACAAGTTTTTTTTTTTTTTTTTTTTTTTTTTTTTTTTTTTTTTAAGTATTTCACTGCAGAAAAATATTGCGAAACTTGAGAATAAAAATAATGCTTAACAATCCCGTTTCTTAAAAATTAAACAAGAATTTTCACTTCTGTTAATAGTGGTGCTAGAGTCCTAAGAAAAATATACGGACTACGAATTTAGTTATAAGGAAAAGAACAGAGGTCCCATAAAGTTGACCCATGGACCGAGGAGGTTAAGATATTTAATTGCACGGAACCCTCCGTATGCAAACAATACCGACACTTGATCGGTTATTATTTTTTTTACATACACAGCTTTTTCCAAGAAAAAATCACTTTAAGCAAAATAATTCACAATTCTTATTACAAATGCACTACCTTTCGAATAGCCTGCTTTTTTCCTACAAGCATTTTTATTTTCAATAACGCCTGTCGACTGCATCAAACAATACGCTTTTTATATATTAATTTAGATTACGTTTTATTCCAATTTTAGTGTGTACTCGACTATTACTAGCACTTGACTGGTTATTTATTTTTGTACATACATAGCTTTTTCCTAGAAAAAAATAATTTTGGGCAAAATAATTCACAATTTCTGTAATAAATGCTCTATCTTTCGAATATCGTGCTTTTTTCCTATAAGCATTTTTATTTTCTTTAATCCCTGTGGATTACGTCAAGTAACACGCTTTTTATACATTAATTTACATTACTTTTATTCCAATTATACCGAAAATTTCTCGACAGAATCCTTTACACGATATGAAAATTCCGCCAGTTGAGTCTGGAGCACAGGAGCGCTGGATCGATCCGGAGTTCCATTGACGTCACAAATCCGGGATTCGATGACGTCACCGCAGAAACGGAGTGGAAGTGGTGGGTGGTGGTGGTAATGGGAAGCGGCGAAAGGAACCAAGCTGTCTTGATATCTACCCACACCACTCTACTGACACCAAGTCCGGTCTCTAGAGACTATGAATGTTATTTTTTTTTTTTGCAGGTTGTTTTGTTAGCCCCTTTTTCCTTTTGTTTTTTCCTCTCAGGGGGCGAAAAATAAAAAAGACAAAAACATTTCTCATTATGATCACGCGTTGGATATTTTCCTTTCATTCAATTTCTTTCTTTTTCGTAGCACTTACAAAACAAATCCTGGATTTAGGTATAGATTTCTGAATTAGGGGTATAGAATAATATCATTATGTACTACAATTGCAACTGAATCTTTTATTTGTTTATTGCTTTCAATATTGGATGTAGCAAGTTGTAGAAAGTTTTACGGGTCAATAAAGTACGTTTATTTGTTTAACAAGTTGCATATTAAATTTCAGCTTTATATTTTATAAAAAATTGTAGCATTGATTTAATTAAAGTTTTTATTTGTCGCATATAGTCCGATTATCTGTTTTATCAGTTGATAGTAAATTTCAGCAATATATTCTTCAAATAATTGCAACATTAATTTGATTAAAATTGTGTATTTGTTGCATAGGTCAAAAGAAAAAAAAATCGTATACGATCTGCATATAAAAGCAGCCATTCCTAACTGCGTTAGATAAAAGAACAACAAAATTTATATTAAATGAAATTTTGGTTTTTAAAATTTATTTTGCAACTTCAACCAACTTTTTATAAGTTATTAGCATTAGACTTAGCGTTTAAGAAACTGCAATTTATGATCAAATAACTTTGCAAAACGCGTTTCAAGAATTTCTTTGTTAAAAAGAATAAAGAAATATACTTTGCATTTTTGCACAATCTGCTGGAAAATCTCACCCCGTAGCTGGGTACATAATCAGTCAAATGTTTAAAGTTTAATCAAATTATAACTTAGATGAACTTACTTTGCATTTGAATAATGTTTTATTCCATTTTAATATTAGACTTAGCGCGACTTATAAACTTTAACGGGTTAATATAGGACAGTTTATATTTCAAATCCAATACAAAAATTTACAGAATAAATTTCAAATATATTATTGTTCAAAAGATCTCGGCAATTTCTTTTTTATTCCTCTTTAAAATGCAGTAAAATGTCTGTAAATTTATTTAATGTTATAATGTACTACATATTGTCAACATAAGAGTAAAATTTCTGGTTCGAGTGTGTGTGTTTGACTTTAAATAGGCGTAGAAGTTGGTAGCCATGCATAACATATAATTCTTTAACGGACAAAGCATTTCATTGCTAAGATGTTGAAATAAATTGGGAACACCCATAATAATCTGTAAATAAGAAAATGCGACTTTTTAAATATATTAAAAAATTAATTTTGTTAATTTAACACTAGAACCGCCATTAGGGGTCATTATGACCCCTGCCAAATTGAAAATAGCCGATTTGAACCAGAAATTTCTTGATAAGATTTGTTAAATATGTGCGGCACAAAAATAGGCTAATTAAATAAGTTAAATAGTTTTAAATAAAAATTCTGGTGTCAAACACTTTTTATAAAACTTGAATAAAGTAGTCGGCGGTTCTAGTGTTAAAATTCCGGTGTCGATGTTGCATATCGGAATTAAAATTTTGTAGTTTCGTAGAGAAACCAATGAACGTTAAAGGAACAAAGCGTATAACAATTTATCGGAAATGGATACAAGATATTGAAACATAATTGATTTTTTTTTCTGTTAATTTACTTAAATTGGTATTTCTTCCGGGTACGCAGTACATAAAAAAGTATAAGCCTCATTATTAAATATTAGCAAAACATTTTACATATTTTATACCCTTAGTTTTCTGTGCCAGGATCGTTTGAACAGATTCTTTTTTCCATTTTCTCTGAAAGTATTTCCATTTACATCTACATCTCTCGTTATTTATTTTCTTAAAAAAAAAATCTATTTATATCTACAACAGTATATTCATTTCATTTATGTCAAACAAAATATATTTTTGACAATGGACAGTGTCTTCCAGTAAGAAAAAAAAAAAAAAAAAAAAAAAATCCCATCTAGATTATTGAAAAATATGGGAGAATCATAATTTACAATGTATTATACTGCATTAAGCATTACATTGGACAAGCCTCATTGCATCGAGGGGGTAGTAAAATGCGAAAGAGATAGCTTATTTATTACCAGAAGTAAATGGAGGGAATAGAAGATAGCTCTGGATTTTAAAAACTGAATGTAGAGAAATTTTTCTAGACGCGATTTTTTAACAAATGTTTGCTGCGTAAATAATGACGAATTTCTGTATTTTTCAATAATTTAATAATTCTTTTAATATAAAGTATTTTTTGTTCTCCACGGAACTTTAAAATTTCTTGATGAAAATCTAACCGTAAAAAATATATACGTAATTTCCGGCGTATAATCCGCGAAAACAATTCTGTTTTAACACAAATTTTATTTAGTAATTAAAGTCGAGTGTTTGTCACGGTCTAAAGTCATTACATTCTTAAAGTTACATTACATTCTTAAAGTTTTTTGGGCTGAAAAATGATTGTTCGATCCGCGGATTGTATGCCGGAAATTACGATACTTATTAGGCCATCCGGAAAAATATCCGTTTTTTTTTTTTTTTATAACGTTTGAATTTATAAAAACTGCATTGTCACCGGAATTTTTCAGTGTACAAGTTTGTGTTTATAGTGCGCTTATAGAAAATCTTTTGCTTACATATTAATAAGCCTGTTCATATTTTCCGGTGTCATTCTAGAGCTTTTACATTATCTCAATCAAATACCCCAGAATTTTCCGGATGACTCAATATTTAAATTTCATAATGTAAAATCTATTAACATCATCATTGGATTATTTCGTTGGGTTATTACATAATTATACACTAGAAGACATTAACACTAGAACACCCGAAAATTTTACTAAAGTTTGATAACAATATTTCTCACCAGAATTTTTATTCAAATTTATTTAATTAATTTAGTTAATGTGAATTCACGTGGGTGAGATTTAACTTATTTCAATAAAAAATTTCTGGCCGAAATGAAATTTAATCACGTGGTCGGAGTCGAATCGACTCGTTCCGGACCTTCTAGTTTTGACTTAGTTCTAAGTTCTAGAACTAGGACTAGGTTCTGGTCCTAGTCTAGTGTTAATATTGAATGTATTATCGACCACTGTATGATGAATAATTTCATAATACTGTGCAAAATTCTTATTTATAATTTTTAACTCCGTCACATTAACAGAATAGTTTCAATATCGGGATATTGAATATCGTTAAAGATCGGGATATTCGGTTTCTTTTTCGGCCTAAATTCTGAATTTTGGCGGAAATGCTACCAAAAATTTGGCCGTACAAAAACTCGACCGAAAATATCTATATTCCCAAAAATCTCGTTTCTCATTTTTTATTCATTCATTAGAGCTGCATTCGCTCAAATAAGAGACTCTTTATCCTTATTTTCCATGTATTTGAAAGTCTATTTTTTTTCGGTTTAGTTTGTTCGTTCTCCGGTAGATGTCTCTACTTCTCCATCCAGTTGTTCATGATTCTTTATTTTCATTGGTTGCTTTTTGGGGCGTTTGCTCCCGTAACGGGTATAAAAGTCTTCCATTCTATGTGGCCAGTTTTTGCTTTTTCTAGCACGCTGAGTAAACTGCAGTTCTACTCATGAAAAATCTCGATAGTAGATATTCGATTTCTCGGTAGTAGAAACGGTTGTATTCTACGTTTTCATGTATTATATGTGCATTTCTAAACGTTGGCTTTCTATCTTTATATATTCTCTATTTATTGCTGTGAACTTCAGTCATGTATGCTACAAGACGTAAGGACAACTCATAAAGCCTTTGAAGCTCTTTGAAGACACTTTTAATGAGCTCATTAAATGTTGCAGACTTAACAGTAATAGAACAGTTTTAGTTCAAAACCGAAGAAGCGTTTTGAATAATATTTGAAAAAGTTCTAAGCTAAAAAAAATCTGTATAAAAGATTAATAGAAGTACATAAATATAAAATATTTTTTAAATAGATCAAATTCGCATTTTTTTAAGTCATTTTATACCATTGATGAATGAATTACGTTTTATTCTACATGAAAATAAAAAAAATGTTCAGAGACCCATACAGCGAATTTGAATTACATTTATAAATAATTAATATATAAATGTGTTTAATAAATACGCATAATGAATTAATAATTATGTAGATTTGTGTATGCATTAATTACTCTTCTTTTTTACATTTTCGCATTTCAAATATCTAATAATATTAACCCCAGTATTCTAATTCCCAATTATACCAAATCCAAAATGGTGTACGACGTGAGAAAAGTCTCCCAATAAAAGCAGAGAAAGAAAAAATAAAATTCTAGAGCCCTTAAAGCAAAAAAGATTACACGTCGCTTCTCGCAATAAACTTCTTGGAGGAAAATGAACGAAATAAAAATCGCACCCCGATTGCATTTAAAAGCAGTAAGAGGTTATCCAAAAAGGCGAATTAGAATTTAGAATAAAAATGGTAAATTAGAATGAAGAGGATCACGAGCAGATGCTTCTGAAAAGAGAGTTGTTGTCATGGAAACAGCTTTATCTTTATTTTGAATGATTTTTTTTTAAGAGAAATCCTTATTAAATTGGTAGTCGGATTTTTTTTTTTTTTTTTTTTTTTTTTTTTTTTGATATTAAGAAAAATAGCTCTGCTTTAATTCTTGGTCTTTTTTTCACTTAAAAGCTGAATGAGAAAGAAAAACATGTTTCGCACTAATCAATACAATACTTTCCATTTTGATTCAAATAATATTATGTAATTAGTTTTGCCTTTTGTAATTATATTTGATATTGAAAATTAATATGATATGTAGATATATGTGTGTATGTGTGAATTAAGATATTCAAATAATAAATAATATGATGTATATAACAATTCCCGAGTTCATTGGTCCTTGAACTCGAGAACTACTAACTTGCTATATTTAGGCGCAGAAATTATAAATTGTACGATTAAGTAAAGGGAAGTTTTCTCTAGAGGTGTATGAACCTGATGTTCATAATGAAGATTTATAGCATAAGTATGTTTTTTTCCAGCCTATTTTTTTTTCAATATTACATTGGCAATATCCAGCGTTGCAGCATCCGGTGGATTTTTTATTTAGAAATATTAAATTCACACCGGAAAATTTTGAATAGCAATTTTATTTAGGCGTTTGGCAGTATAGAGTACAGCGTGAAAAATGTCTCGAAACAAAAAGCAACCACAAAAAGAATCGACAATTCTTCAAACAAAAAATATTTTATACCACCATCGCAATAAACTTCTGTGAGGCAAAAGAAGCGAAATAAAAATCACACCTCTATTGCTTTAAAAGCAGTAAGAGGTTATCCAAAAAGGCGAATTAGAATAAAAAAAAACGAAAAAGGTAAATTAGAATGATGATCACGAACAGAAGCTTAAAAAAAGGAGCTGTTGTCATGGAAACCGACTTTTTTTCTCTGTTTTATATGGTTAAAAAAGAAAAGAATCTTTACCGAATCGGTAGTCGGCTGTCTTCTTTTTTGTTGATCTTAGGAAAAGTAACTATGCTACTTCTTGGCCTTTTTATTATGATTTTTTTTAACTTACAAGCTGAATAAGAAAGAAAAATATATCTTACTTTGATCAATAAAACACATTCTAAATTAATTCATATAATGTCATAACCTTCCTACCCTGTTCAAATTTCACTCAATCTTGATAAAAACATTTCACACCAGAAATGTTAATTAAAACATTTTAATATATTTAATTGACTTATTTCTGTGAATCTGATATTTAACTTTCTTTATAAAAAAAAGTTCTGTTTCGAATCGTATAAAACGAATTATAGTTATGGGTCGATTAGACCCATTCAGGGTAGGAAGGTTAAAGTAGGTTTTATCTTTTGTAATTATATTTATATTGAAAAATAAGATAAATATATATGTGTGTATATATATATATCTATTTATATACATATATATATATATGTCTTTGTGTGTGTGTGTGTTAAGATATTCAAATAACAAATAATAAGTTGTATATTGCAATCCAAGGTTCATTGTTCCATGAACTCATGAACTACTATTTTGCTATATTTAACTGCAGAAAATTATTATAAACTGTACGATTTAGTAAAGCAAAGTTTTCTCTGGAACTATATGAATCTCGAAATCATATTAAAGATTTATAGTAAGTATATTTACTCCCAGCCTATCTTTTTCAATAAGAAATTGGCAATATCCAGCGTTGCAGAATCCTGCGGAATTCTTATTTAGAAGTATTAAATTCACACCGGAAATTTTGAATAGCAATTGCATTTAGCCATATGGCAGCAGAGTGAAAAACAACTCGAATATTAAAAACAACGAAAAAATAAATCTAGAATTATTCCAGATAAAAAGGATTCATGTCACTATAGCAATAAACTTCTTAGAGGCAAAAAGAAAAAAAATTGTACTTCTGTTGCATTGAACCCCTTAACCCCTTGCTGCGCGCTACTTTCATAGGTATACCACTTAATTTTAATTCCCAAACACCATATTGGCACCAGAAATTTGTTTAAAAAAATATGGTTTATTGAATACGTGAAATATAACGTTTTCTAATTTACCAATAAAGTTGATTTTAAATTCCGGTGTGAGTCATTAATTTCAATACTTAAGCAATAAATTTGACCTGCGACGCAAAGGGTTAACTGGTTGTTTCTTTTCCGTTCAATAAATGAAAAATAACGGATACCACCTTTTTTTAAAATTAAATATTCGTAACATTTAGTCTAAACATTGCCGCTTTTAAATTGTATGAAATTATATAAAAAAAATAGTGGTGTCAAAAAGCTTTCAATGATAAATTAAACAAATTCATCTTGCCGAACGGCGCACGGCGAATCAGTCAAGCGCCTTAACCCCTTGCCTCGCGGTGGTTTCACAGATATACCACTTAATTTTAATTCCCAAATGCCACATTGGCACCGGAATTTTGCTTAAAAATTTTACGGTTTACTGAATGGCTGAAATATAGCGTTTTTTTAATTACAAAAAAAGCTGTTTTAAAATTCCGGTGTCAATCATTAATTTCAACACTTAAGCAATGAATTCGTCCTGCGCCGCAAAGGGTTAAAAGCTGTAAAAGTTCTCCAAAAAGTCGAATTAGAATTAAGAATAAAAATGGTAAATTGGAACGATGAGGATCACGAGCTGATGCTTCTGAAAAGAAAGCTGTTGTCATGGAAATTGTATTTTTTCTCAGTTTTACATACTTAAAAAAAAAGGAAAAAAACTTTTTTTTTTTTTTTTTTTTTTTTTTTTTTTTTTTTTTTGATTTTAGGAAATGTAACTTTGCTTTACTTCTTTGTCTTTTTTAAAAACTTTAATTGAATAAGAAAGAAAAATATGGGTTTCATTGATCATTAAAATGCGTTCTAGTTTAATTAATATTTTCTGCCCTTTGAAATTATATTTATAGTATTAAAACATGATATGTTGAATGATCCTGCCATAAGTTGGTACCTTTCCAATACTTGATAAAATCTGCGAAATATTGATTGACAAACATATGCAAAAACTTTACAAAAGCTAAAACTGCTCAAAGTGTTTTATTTTTTGAAATATGTGATATTAACCTCAATGTTCTCATACTTGAATCTTTATTAACTCAATTCCATATCGTGTACGACGGGAGAAATATATCACAATAAAAGCAGTGAGAAAAATTATTAAATGCCCTTAAAATAAAAAGATGTAACATCACTATCGCAACAAACTTCTGAGAGGCAAAAAAAAAGGAACGAAATAAAAATCTCACCCCTGTTGCATTTAAAAGCAGCAAGAGTTTATCCAAAAAGGTGAATTAGAATTAAGAATAAAAATGGAAAATTAGAATGATGATTACGAACTGATGCTACTAAAAAGAGAACTGTTGTCATGGAAACTATTTTTTTGTTTGTTGTTTTACATGATTAAAAACAAGGAAAAAATCTTTACTGAATCGGTAGTCATCTGCTTTCTTTTTTGTTGATCTTAGAAAAAGTAACTTTGTTTGACTTCTTACCCCTCCCCCTTTTTTTTTTTAACTTACTGGCAGAATAAGAAAGAAAAATATATCTCGCATTGATAAATACAACACGTTCCAATTTAATTCATAGTGGCAAAAATTTGGAATTCCAAATAAGAACTCTGCAACAAATGGCAACTCTCATAACATCGCCAAGCCATTTGTCAAACTTAGTACCTAGGTTAATAGTCGTGAGTTTTAGTCATTTGTTTTTTTTTCTGTTTATTTTCCCTGTATTAATTCTGGTGATAATAACCTATTTATTACGATTGGCCTTTCTGACTCGCCATGTTTAATCTTATAAATGTTTGTCGATGTCTTTGGATCGTCATATAATTTACAAATTAAAAGGCTGATGCTACAAAATTTTTTAATAATTTTTTTTTTCTATTGCATATCAGAAAAGGAGATAAAGCATTTAAATTTCGATTTACATGCTTAAATGATACATAGCTATCGGTTTTATGAAGATTAACAAAGATATGCAAAAATATTACTGCTCAAAAAATAAAACTGCACAAAGTGTTTTAATTTTCAAAATATCTAATAATATTAACCACAGTATTCTAATACTTGAATATTTATTAACCCAATCCAGAATCGTGTGCGACGTGAGAAATATATAGCAATAAAAATTAACAAATCAGCCTATAAAGCAATAAAGATTCCACATCGCTATCGCAATAAACTTCTAAGAGGCAAAAGGCACGAAATAAAAATCGCACCCCTACTGCATTTAAAAGCAGTAAGAGGTTATCCAAAAAGGCGAATTGGAATTAAGAATAAAAATGGTAAATTAGAATGATGATCACGAGCAGATCCTTGTAAAAAGAGAGCTGTTGTCATGGAAACTGCTTTTTTTCCCGTTTTACATGATCAAAAAGGGGAAAAATCTTTCTAAATGGGTTGTCGGCTGTTTTTTTACTTACCATCATACGTAGTATAGTGTAAGTCTTGCAATCGTTTTGAAAATCGAAATTTTTTTTTGACGGATTTACACGTTTTAGATAGTGGAGATTCCGAAAAACATATTTTTAGAAAAAAAAATTTGCCGTCCGTCTATCTGTCAGTCTGTAAACGCTCTATCTACCGAACAAATTGAGATAGAGACTTGAAATTTTGTATGTAGTTAGTATGTAAAAATGGGACGAACCCTATTTAATATCAGCAACCTCGATTATCCGGAACTATTTTTTTCGGACTCTCGAAGAATTCGCTCTGATGAAAGGTATATAAAAATTTTCGAATTTTTTGTTCTAAGGCATGGACGTAAAAGGCAATAAAATAACACACATTTCGCATATAAAACGAAGTCGATCGGATTATTAGTTGCCGAAATATTTGTAATCTTGTTTTCCACATTCTTCGATTTTTCATGACCCTGTATTTCATTCAAATTTCAATTCAGAAGTATATTTTAAATTGAAATGAGACGCTTAATCCGATGCAGTTAATTGTTAGTTAATAGAATTATTATTTTTGGAGTTATAAGGATGTTTCTTTTACGCAGTTCGGTACTACTTGAGTAGTTTGGCGTTTTATATAATTTGTCGAAATTAATACATCAGCAGTTGTTTAATATAGCATTACTATGTATATTAACAATATTTAAATTTTGTTTATGAATTGCAATGCATTGTATAAATAGTTTCACATGTTTTATTTTCATATACATATCCATGATGGGTAAGTATTACGGTGGCCCCCAACGACTAGTTTTTGTTGATCTTAAGAAAAGTAACTTTGCTTTACTTCTTGACATTATTTTTTTCAACTTAGGCTGAATGAGAAAGAAAATATATCTTACATTGATCAATAAAACATGTTCTAGTTTAATTCATATTATGTGTTTTTTGCCCTTTATCCCCTTGGGGACGAGCAACACGTGTATGTGCCACAAAAATGCTTAAGGACCCTTGTTTATTTAAACCAATAAAATTTTACTGTAAAATTTGCCTTATTTAATCGGGGCACTTTCTCAACTTAATAAGGCATAAATTTCTGTTTTTAAAAACCGGTGACAGAGCATTAAAAATTTCGTAAAAGCCTCCCGTCGAGAAGGGGCTAAAATTATTTTTATAGCATTGAAACTTAACATTATTGAATGATCCCAACAGTAGTTGACACCCTTCCAATAGTTCATCAAATTATTGAAATATCGATTGACAAAGGTATGCAAAAACATTACCTAAAGCTGCTCAAAGAGTTCTATTTTTCGAAATACCTAATAATATCAACCTCAGTATTCTAATGCTTGAATATTCATTAGCCCAATCCCGTGTAGTGTACGACGCGAGAAATATCTCGCAATAAAAGCAGCTAGAAAAATAATCTAGAGCCCTTAAAGCAAAAAAGATTTCACATCGCTATCGCAATTAACTTCTGAGAGGCAAAAGTAACGAAATAAAAATCGCACCCTTATTGCATTTAAAAGCAGTAGGAGATTATACAAAAAGGCAAATTACAATTAAGAATAAAAATGGTAAATTAGAATGATGATCACGAACAGATGCTTCTAAAAAGAGAACTGTTGTCATGGAAACTGTATTTTTTTCTCCGTTTTACATGATTCAAAAAAGGAAAAAAAAAAATCTTTACCGAATCGGCCGTCGGCTGTTTTCTTTTTTCTTGATCTTAGGAAAAGAAATTTTTCTTTACTCCTTGGCTTTTTTATAAAAAACTTATAAGCTGAATAAGAAAGAAAAATATATCTTGCATTGATCAATATAACACGTTTTAGTTTAATTCATATAATGTGTTTTGTTGCCCTTTATAGTTATTTTTATTGCATTGAAATATAACATGATTGAATAATCCTGACAGTTGTTGATACCATTACAATTGTTGATCAAATTTGTGAAATATTGATCGACACAGACATGCAAAAATATTACCTGAAGCTGCTCAAAGTGTTTTATTTTAAGAAATATCTAATGATATTAATCTCAGTATTCTAACACTTAATATTTATTAATCCAGTCCCGTGTCCTGTAAGGCAAGAAAAATATCTCGCAAAAAAACCAAAGAGGAAAAAAAAATCTAGAGCCCTTAACCACTTAACCGGCGATGGGTATGGGGAAACAGTGCTTTAACCCCCGACTTATCTCGGGGCAAAAGCAAAAAAAAAAAGATTTCACTATCGCAATGAACTTCTGACAGGCAAAGGGAACGGCATAAAAATCGCACCCCTGTTGAATTTAAAAGCAGTAAAAGGTTATCCAAAAAAGGCGAATTAGAATTAACCCTTTGAAGGGCAAGCAATTGCGTTCGTGTAATTCTGAACTCCCACCGGAAATTTGTAAAAAAGTTATATCAAAAAGAGGATAAGCATTTTCACGACTGTTTTCCACCAAAGTTAGAAAAGGGAAATTTAATGACATTTTTCTGGTGTAAATCTTCATCAATCGTAGGTGGTATATAACATATACCGCCGCCCCTCAAGGGGTTAAGAATAAAAACGGTAATTTAGAATGATGATCACGAACAGATGCTTCTAAAAAGAGAGCTGTTGTCATGGAGACACTATTTTTTCTCCGTTTTACATGATTAAAAAAAGAAAAAAAAAATCTTTACCAAATCAGTAGTCGGCTGTTTTTTTTTTTTTTTTGGTCTTAGGAAAAGTAACTTTGCTTTATTTCTTGGCATATTTTTTAAACTTGTAAGCTGAATTAGAAAGAAAAATATTTTTTACATTAATCACTAAAACACGTTCTAGTTTAATTCATATACCCTAATTTCCTGCGTATAATCCGCGGATCAAACAATCATTTTTCGACCCAGAAATTCTATTAAATAAAATATAACTTTGTAGATCGCCGTAAATATTTGGCTTCAATTATAAAATAAAATTTCTGGGTCGAAAAAGAATTGTTTGATCCGCGGATTATACGCAGGAAATTAGGGTAACAAAGATGCCACAGGCGACTATTTTTTTTATATTCTATTGGCACCAGTATTTTCCTGATGTAAATTCTGAAATGTAATTTTCAAGCGAATGTTGTTAAAATGTGAGGTAAGAGGCCACTCCAGTCAGTAAAAAAAGACCCGGATGATAATGTTAAGTCTATGGGGGTGTTTTTTTTAAATATCTCGTTCAAATTTTAACATTTTTACGTGATTTTTTTTTATAGGATAGCTTGGATTTCATAGCTGAGGAAGATCTACAACCGGGCTAGTTTTTAGTTCTTTGACTTACATCTTGACTTACAATCATACATTTTTAATATTATGATAGTTTTAACTTCAGAACCGGCTCCAAAAGCATTTCTTTTTTACTTTGAAACCAAAATTGAAAAAGTAAAAACTAGCCTTGTTATAGACTGTTACAAATAATTAAAACTAGACTGTTATAGGTCGTCCTCAGCAATCCAATCCAAAAACACCATGTGGAAATATTAAAATTTGAACAAGACATTGTTAAGATATTGGAAATAAACTTCTGTGAGGCAAAAGGATCAAAATAAAAATCGTACCCCAATTGCATTTAAAAGCAGTTAGAGGATATCCATAAAGGCGAAATAGAATTAAGAATAAAAATGGTAAATCGGAATGATGATCACGAACAGATGCTACTAAAAAGAGAGTTGTTGTTGTGGAAACCGTATTTTTTCTTCGTTTTACACGATTTAAAAAGAGAAAGAATCTTTACCAAATCGATAATAGTCTTTTTTTTTTTTTTTTTTTTTTTTTTTTTTTTTGTTTATCTCAGGAAAAGTAACTTTGCTTTACTCCTTGACCTTATTTTAAAACTTATAAGCTGAATAAGAAAGAAAAATATATCTTGCATTGATTAAAAAAACATGTTCTAGTTTAATTCATGTGTTGTATATTTTGCCCTTTGCAATTATAGTACAGAAACATAAAATGATTGAATGGTCTCGCCAGTAGTGGATACCCTCCCAATAGTTGATTAAAATTTAGGAAGTAAACAAAAGACAAAGATATGAAAAAATATTTCCTAAAGTTCCTCACATTGCTTTATTTTTCGAAATGTTTAATAATATTAACCTCAGTATTCTAATACTTGAATATCTATTAACCTAATCCCGTATCATGTACGATGTCGTAATAAAATATGTCGTAATAAAATTAACAAGAAAAAAATTCAAGAGCCTATAAAGCATAAAAGATTTCACATCGCTATCGCAATAAACTTCTGAGATTCAAAAGGAACGAAATAAAAATCGCACCCCTATTACATTTACAAGCAGTAAGAGCTTATCCAAAAAGACGAATTAGAATTAAGAATAAAAGTGGTAAATTAGAATCATGATCACGAGCAGATGCTTCTAAAAAAGAGAGCTGTTGTCATGGAAACTGTATTTTTTCATCGTTTTACATGATTAAAAAAAGAAAAGAATCTTTAGCGAATCGGTGGTCGGCTGATTTCTGTTGTGTTGATCTTAGGGAAAGTAACTGTGCTTTACTTCTTGGCCTTTTCTAAAAAAACTTATAAGGTGAATGCGAAAGAAAAATATTTCTTGCATTGATCAATAAATTACGTTCTATTTTAAAGCAGGGGTGCAAAAATCTAAACGTCAGCAGGCAATTTCTCACCACAAAATTTATTTCGTTTTTTTTCGTCAAATATTTCGTGTGAAATTCCTGCTAGAATGCTATTAAATTTTGAGCGAAAAAAATTTTAAAATTTTAGTGGTGAAAGACTACCCTCTGGCGCCTAGATTTTTGCACCCCTGTTTTAAAGCATGTGTGTTTTGTCCTTTGTAGTATTGAAACATAACAAGATTGTATGACCCCGCCGGTACTCCATTCCCTTCCCATATTTCATGAAATTTGTGGAATATTGCACCACTTTGACCGGAAATGAGTTTATTCCCTTGAGGGGCAAGCAATAATGTTTCTGTAATATTGAATTCTCACCGGAAAAATCGTAAAAAAAAAAAATTGTTTTTGAATTAAAAAAAAAAAAAAAAAAAAAAAAAAAAAAACGCAATTTTTCAGTATTTTCCGCCAAAGTTAAAAATTTATGAGTCCCCTGTGAGAATCTCGTTTAAATTAGGTTGAATAAAATGTATCCCATCATCCCTCAAAGCGTTTTACACACGGATGAAAACGCTATGGCATTTGCTACCACGAAATTTTAACCACTTTATTTAATTTGACAGTATTTCTGAGTTTTAATAAGGAAAATAATACTTTTAAACATTTCAACAAGCAATTTTATTTTACTTGAGATAGATGTAATGAAAAATTAAAAACAAATATTGACATGTTTTCATTTCATCTAATAAGAACCATAATCATAATAAGATAAAAATAAGAATTTATTATGATTATGGTTTTTATTAGATGAAATAGAAACACGTCAATATTTGTTTTTAAATTTTTTGTTACACGTATCTCCAGTAAAATAAAATTATTAATTGAAATGTTTATATGTAAAAAGTGTATTTCTTAAAATTTTGAGATTTAAAAATCTAAAAGATTTAATAATTTTTTTATAATACTTTTAAAATTTAGTGGTGAAAGTCAATCATTTTTGGCTGAGCGCTAGTATCCCTAGTTATATATGCCAATATATACATAATATTTTTGTTTTAATGGTAAAGCATCTGTTTTCACATTGTTCTCTCCTGCGTTTAAAAAAACATTTTCTAATATTTTTTCTTTTTTTTTTTAAACCCATTAGTGCCTAGCGTCCCTTTTTAGGGACACTTCAAAAGGTGCATTCAGCACTGTTTTTGACACCGGTAAAAAAGAAAAGCAATAACTATTTTATTTAAATAATGCATTTTCGTGATTAATGAACTAAAATTAAATCTTCTAAAAATAGTGGTGCCAACCAAATAAAATTTACGCAAAAGATGCTGGGCACGAATGGGTTAATTAGAAAGTGTAAAAATTTAGTTTTTGATTTGTTGGAGACAATTAATCCAAATTAAAAATATTCGTTTTCAATCTTGCGTATTTCAAATAATAGTTTTATAAAAATTGTTGTTAATCAAATCCCAATCATGTTTTTTGAGGATTAATTTTAAAACTTTCGGTTTATTTCTTCGATTGATGAACTACTGAGAAAATGGCGATTAAAATAACTACTTATTTATAATTTGTTATTACCTAATTTTAGCAGATTTTATTTTTGTCCATTATAGGCCATTTATTAATAGATTGAGAGGAGGCAGCAAAGTCAATCGCTTCATCGAGTTCACGGATGGAGAATCTAAGATTAGTTAAATCTTAGTTAGCATATTAAAACGCAAATGGTCTGCCAAGTCATATCTTAGTGGAAAATAACTACAGACCCGATTTTAGCGGTTTACTTATAGGTTTAGCATTGTGGATTCCTACTCCTAAAAGTATGAAAACAAAAGGAACTGGGAGCAGGAAAACATAACCGTAAAGCTACGAGTTAACCGCTAAAATAGGGATTTAATGTATTTTCCACAAAGATATGATTTAACTGGCAGACTGATTGCTTTTTAATATGCCAATCAAGATTTAACTAATTTAACTACACTGTAAAAAAACGGATGATTTAACGGAAGTATTACTTGTAATCTAGACGCCAGTAAATTCCGGGGAAAACTAAAAAAAAAAAAAGGAATATTTTCCGGAACTTTTCCGTTAAAAAACAGTAAATAGTACTGGCGTCTACACTGAAAGAACTGTTTCGTTGAAACAACTAAATTTTGATTACTATTGCCCCTACAAAATATTTTGGTTTGAATAACCAAATTGTGGTTAGACAAACCAAATAATTTTGTTAATTCAACAAAATTTTGTTTATAATTTGGTCATTTCAACAAAAAAATTTTGTGGGGACTATAGTAATCAAAATTTAGTTGTTTCAACAAAAGAGTTCTCTCCGTGTAGATTACCAGTAATACTTCCGTTAAATCGTCCGTTTTTAGGTGCGTTCGTAATTATATAATACGTAGCACCTATAGTGGTCGTTCAGTCCGTCCGTCCGTCTGTCTGTCCGCATATAACAACGCAAAAACTACTCAACCGAATCGTTTGAAATTTAAAATACATAATTATTACATAATTTTGTCGAGTCATTTCAAATTTTATGAAAATCGGATGCACAGATCAATTACAGGGGCAATCAAAAGTATTCCATTACATTACGGTCAATGGGGAAAAAAGTTTCAAATGCATTTTAATCGTTTGAAATTTAAAATACGCAATTGTTACATAATTCTGTCGAGTTATTTCAAATATTTTGATAATCGTGTGCATAGATCAATTACAGGGGCAATCAAAAGTATTCAATTACATTATGGTCAATGGGGGAAAAGTTTCAAATATATTCTATACATTTGAAATTTAAAATACATAATTATTACATAATTTTGTCGAGTTATTTCATATTTTATGAAAATCGGATGCATAGATAAATTACAGGGATAATCAAAAGTATTCTGTTACATTACGGTCAATGGGAAAAATGTTTCAAATGCATTTTAATCGTGTTACACTCATACGAACTTAATAAAATTTTTATGCAACTATAAAGTACATATTATAATATACATCATACATAATTTGTGGTGCAAAGAACATTTGTTATTGATTTACAAGGCCACACAAAAGTATTCCATTACATAATGGTATAGGGAGAACATTGTTTGATGAGCGTTTTAATTGTAATTCACTATTTATAATTTTATGAGATTGACATATGAAAGTAAAATTTTTAAAACTTTGTTATCGTACGAACGCACCTAATTTGCTACGCTTCACGTGCAATTTCCAACTTGTTTCTTACAGTGTAGATTTTCATCCATGCACTCGATGAGGTGAATATCAGTGCTGATGCCCCCCGGTCTGTAAGGGTTGTAGTAATCACGTTTCTTTATTTCTAAAATTTAAAACGTAAGGAAATATAATAAAACCCCCTTAGTACTGAATTTATTTGATAAATTATTGGCTGGGGTCAACCTGTATATGTATCCAGTCTGCTACAGAAGATTATTTATTAAATTCTATTTCGCATCAATTTTTAAAACTAAACAAACAAAAAAAAAAATAAATAAATACACGCTTTGATATTATGCATAATAGAAACATAATACAGAATCTATTTTTTCAAAAAAGTGGTGCGAATCGATTATAAAAATAATCGCCAGTGGCTGTCCCGATACATGGGTGTGTATGTGTACGTGTTTACCCTTTAACGTTCATTGGTATTGCCATGAAACCACAAAGATTTAATTCCGATATGCAACACTGACACCGGTATTTTTATCTAAAAATGTCCCTTTTGTTATGTATGTATGTATGTGAAAAATCACGTTTTCTTATTTAGAAATATATTTGTTCTTAATTACCGGTGTCATTCATTTATTTCGACATCTTAGCAATGAAAATGCTTTGATCGTTAAAGGGTTAACCCTTTAACGTTCATTGGTTTCGCCACGAAACCACAAAATTTTAATTCCGATATGGAACACTGACACCGGTATTTTTATCTAAAAATATCCCTTTTATTATGTATGTGAAAAATCACGTTTTCTTATTTAGAAATATATTTGTTGTTAATTATCGGTGTCATTCATTTATTTCGAGATCTTAGCAATGAAAATGCTTTGATCGTTAAAGGGTTAACGGACAAAGCATCTCCATTGCTAAGATGTTAAAATAAATAATTGACACCGGTAATTCCAAATAAATATATTTGTAAAAAGGAAAAAGTGATTTTTCACATACATAATAAAATGGATTTTTTAAAATTAAAATTCCGGTGTCTTTGTTACATATCGAAATTAAAATTTTGTGGTTTCGTACAGAAACCAATGAACGTCAAAGGCTTAACTCCAGAAACACGGTAGGCGGTCACTTTGATTGCTATCATGTGGATCTCTTTCCATTCTAATTAGAAATTTCTTTAAAAAATAAGTTTAAAAGATGGGAAGAATTAAAAAGTAAAATAAATAAATCAAACAGTTTCAAATAAAAAATCTGGTGAGAAATATTTTTACAAAAATTCAGCAAAAGTTTCCGTCTTTCTAGTGTTAAGACATTCAAATATTAAATAATATATGTACAGTAATCCTTCACTTATACGTTGGAGCAAGGGACTGACTAAAAACGACGTCTAAACGAGTACGAAACATTAATGAATTATATCAATACAGATAATCACCTCATCGAATTCATGGATAAAATTCTAGGATTAATTAAATCTCTCTTCAAATATTAACCCTTTCCGGCACACTGTGCCCGGTCTGGGATACCTAATTTTAATTCGAAACTTGCAAACGGCACCAATAATATTTTAGTAAAATTTTGCTTTTACAATAAAAGCTTAAATTAAGGGTTTCAAAGTATCTAAAATATTCGTTTGTGAATTCCGGTGTCAGTTGATAATTTCTCATTTTACATCAGATTTTGCCCGTGCCGGAAAGGGTTAAAACAAATTGTTTCCAAATCTTATCTTGGTGGGAAACACCTGAAAACCCGATTTTAGTGCTTGACTCGTAGTTTTATCATTGTAATTTCGTGCGTGCAAAGTTTCGAAAACATGTCGAGGGCTGACAGCAGAAAAACACAATGATAAACCTACAAGTCAATTGTCATAATCGGGTTTTCGGATGTTTTCCACCAAGATATGACTTGACAGACCAATTGCGTTTTAATATGCGAATCGAATTTTAACTACATTAGTTATAAATAGAAGTGTTCTTATACGTCCATTAAAAACATTTCAAGAATAAGTATTCAGGGGTGCAAAAATCTAGGCGCCAGCAGGCAATTTCTCACCACAAAATTTATTTCGTTTTTCTTCATCTAATATTTCGTGTAAAATTCCTGCTAGAATGCTATTAAATTTTGAGGGAAAAAAATTTAAAATTTTAGTGGTGAGAGACTACTCTCTGGCGCCTAGATTTTTGCACCCCTGTATATATTAAAATATTTAATTGCCAAAAAGGACGTCAAATGCTAATAAAATACATTAAAAGATCTTAATAATTTTATTATAAATTTATTTATTATAAATTATTAAGATATTTTAATGTATTTTTTTAGCATTTGACGTTCTTTTTGGCAGTTAAATATTTCAATATATATTTTTGAAATGTTTTTAATAAACGTATAAGAAAACTTCTAATTATAACTAATGTCTTTTGCATCCATGCTGGATAAAATGACGTCTACTTATGATAAACTATTAAGATCTTTTAATGTATTTTATTAGCATTTTATTGGCAATTAAATATTTTAATATATATTTTTGAAATGAATTTTAACTAATTCTAAAATTTCAACCGTGAATTCGATAAATGATTGTTTGCGCTGCTGACTCTCGCTCTTGTAGGATGTGCCCTTTTCGTGCGAAAATTCTTATAGCAATTCCTATCTTAATGTGACACAGATAGAATTTCATAAAATTGGAAATGGCTAAAAATGTGGACGTCCTGAGTCTTGTTAACCCTTTCAATTTTGGTGTCTCTTATACACAAAATTTATTTAGTTGCACCAATTTTTTAAAAAATAAGTTATCTTCTATTAGAAAATTTCAAAAATGTTCAAATTAAGGTAAATTTCATTTTCATTCATTGCCGATGCCGAAAACAAATTTTTCAAAGACTGATGATGTTGAATCGGATTCGACATAGAAGTGTAAAGTAACCCATTAGTGCTTAGCGTCCCATTTTCGGGACAGTTTTAAAAAATTCAAGTAAGCGCATTTCACACCAGTAAAAGATGAGGATAAATAAATACTTTCTTTCTCGAGCCAAAGTCCTCGATAAATTAAGATAAAAGTTATTCTTGCTTTAAAAGTGGTGGGAAAATGTAAAATTTGAATTTTAACGAAGAAAATAATTCAGGCATTAACCCTTTCCGGCACGGGCAAAATCTGCAGTAAAATGAGAAATTATCGACTGACACCGGAATCCACGAACTAATTTTTTAGATATTTTGAATTCCTTAATTTAACCTTCTATTGTAAAAGCAAAATTTTACTAAAATATTATTGGTGCCAATTGCAAGTTTGGAATTAAAATTAGGTATCTCAGACCGGGCACAGTGTGCCGGAAAGGGTTAATGGGTTAACTGATTTGCCCGTACGCCGTTCGGGCAAGACGAATTTACTTAATTCATCACTTAAAGCTTTTTGACACCACTATTTTTTTAAATACTTTCATACTATTTAACCCTTTCCGGCACGGCAAGAATCTGTTAGTAAAATGAGAAATTATCGAATGACACCGCAATTTACAGACGAAATTTTTAGCTATTTTGAAATCCTTAATTTAAGCTTTCATTGTAAAAACAAAATTTTACTAAAACATTATTTGCGTCGTTTCCAAGTTTTAATTAAAATTAGGTATCCCAGACCAGGGAACAGTGTGCCGGAAACTGTTTTAATGCCAGAAATGTTTAGATTGAATGTTATGAATATTTTATTTAAAAAAATTGTGGTGTGAATCTGTTTTTTTTTTTTTTTTCCAATTTATTGAAAGGAAAAGAAAGAACAAGGGGCTAACACTACACATTAAAAAAAAATTAATAAAATCTCTCACTGCTTAGATCTTAGCTGAAATATTTTAAACTTCAGATTTTTTTTTCCGTTACAACTTTAATTAATTTTTCCTGTAATCATAAAAAATAATAAAAATGAAAATAAATAAACAAAGAAATTCATCAACATTCATTCTATTTTGTACCTTTACATTAAATAAGTCAAGAAAAATAAAAGCAGTAAGACCGAAATATAAAATTACGAATAATCAATCATTTCCTATTTTCTATTCACTTTTCTTTAAAAATTAATTCAAAACAAATTAATTGCTAAAAAAATTGCGTAAATATATCAAACAAAATGCAAAAAAGTGCTACTAATTTAAAATGAATTATCCAAGCCCGGTGCGAACAATGGAGGATATTACATTCATAATTTCTAATAAAAAATCTCGAAGAACATCATTTTTCATAAGGAAAATAAAAAGTTTTGAAATATTTTAGTTTAATATGGTGCCATCTGGCGATAAAAAGACGTTTCAACTATCCTTCGGATGATAAATTAAAGCGAAATTTGACAGAAAATAATAAAACATGTTTTTCCTCCAAACTTTAAGAGAAATAATAATAATATATAGCATTTTCATTACAAATATTTTTTGTAATAAATAGCAAAATGGCGTTAAAGAATGGATGTTCCGCAAATATTTCGAATAAAAATATTTGTTAAAAGACATTTAATTTTTTGTTGTAGCCATCAATTATTTTTACTATTATGAATTTTTGTATTATGATAATAATTATGCACTTCATAGGTTTTTTTTTAACCAAACAGTAATTACTGAAATATTAAGAGAAACAAATCGGAAATTATATCTTAAAAAAGTGCAAATGAGGTGCGTTCATGCTCTGTAACTAGTTTTATTCAGATCTTGATGCAATAATTGTTGCACTCTTATGCTAAAATGCATAAATACACAATTTTTTACGATTCTATATATTGAATTCAGTCAAATCATAGGAGTTCATTACAAATAGGACATACTTATCAAGACAATTTTGAATCATTACCTATCACTGAGTTAATTACATATGATAGATATTAAAACAATGAAGAAATCTCGTATTAATATCTTTAAGTTTTTTAGCGAAACAATATTCTCCTATATGTTAACAGAAACAAACTGGAAATTACACACCAGACCTGACAAATAAGGTGTGTCCGTACTAAAATTAGTTTAATAAATATTCAAATCTTGGTGCAATGGCTGTTGCATTCGTAAGATAAAATGCATGAATACAAAATTTATTACGATTCTTTCTATAAAATTCAATCATACGGAAATAATAGGCCTCCATTATAAATAAGACGTACTCAACATGGCAACTTAGAATCATTACCTAACAATGTGTTAATTACGTATGATAAATTTAGTAGAATGAAGCAGATTTTTATTAATATCTTTTTATGTTTTGATTAAATTTTCAGAAAAATTTGAAATGATAAAATTCAGCAATGATAATGTATTTTAAATGTCCAACTTTTCTGTTGGGCAATTTTTGCTGTTATAAACGGACGGACAGACAGACCAGACACTTACTATAAATATTACGTATTTATTGAGTCGTTCGGAAGTCGTGTCCGTTTGGGGAAAATCAATTGGTACTGGAAAATTCTGCCCATTAATTACTAAACATTAGATACGAGAAACAATATATAATAATTAAATCGTAGAATTTTTCCTTACGAATTAATCTTCCTAAATGGACACGACTTTCCGAACGACTTAATATACTTATGAACGCATCTAATTAAAGATTCATTTTAATTTAAAATTTGACTTTGAGCTAGATGATATACCAGCTGGTATTTTTTTTTTTTTCTTTAATATAAGCAATGTGAACCGTGATTCCTTAACCCTTTGCGGCGCAGGGAAAATTCATTGCTCAAGTATTGAAATTAATGATTGACACCGGAATTTGAAAACAACTTTATTTGTAAATAAGAAAACGCTGTATTTGAAGCATTCTGTAAACCTAAATTTTTCCTAAAAAAAATGTGTTGCCAATGTGGCGTTTGGGAATTAAAATTAAGTAGTATATTTATGGAACCAGCGATCCGCAAGGGATTAACATACGCAGTTTTAACATTGGCGAGTTTTGATTTTAGTGAAATAGAAAATTCAGAACATTTGAACATTCGCGAATATTTCGCACCACTTTCATTTTTTTTTTTTTTTTTTTTTACATGAGCATTAACAGTATTAACACCTTGGGGACTAGCGACGCGTATATGTGCCGATAACGCAGAAAGAAGAAAACGCTGTATTTGACGCATTCTGTAAACCTAAATTTTTCCTAAAAAAAATCTGTTGCCAATGTGGCGTTTGGGAATTAAAATTAAGTGGTATATCTATGAAACCAGCGCCCCGCAAGAGGTTAACATACGCAGTTTTAACATTGGCGAGTTTTGATTTTAGCGAAATAGAAAATTCAGAACATTTGAACATTCGCGAATATTTCGCACCACTTTTTAAAACGAATTTTTTTTTTACATGCGCATTAACAGTTTTAACCCCTTGGGGACGAGCGACGCGTATACGTGCCGCAAGTAGGCTTAATAATTCTTATTTATCGACACCAGCCAAATTATTCTGTAAAATTTGGCTTCTTTAATCGGAGAGTATTCCCAATTTAATAAGGCACAAATTTCTGTTTTTAAAAATCGGTTACAAAACATTAAAAATTTCGTAAAAAGCCCCCGTCTTGAAGGGGGTTAACAAGAAAAAAATATAATACAAAATTTATTTTCTTTTAAAAATAGTGACGCGAACTGAATATAAAAATAGTAACTTGTGGCAGATTTACGGGAACCCAACCCTCGTGAATGTTGAGGGATTTCTGTATTTTTATTTACTTACAGAGTCAAAGTAAGAGTAAAACAAGTTGGAAATTGCACGTAAAGCGTAGCAAATGAGGTGCGTTCGTACGATAACGAAATGTTAAAAACATCACTCTCATGTATCAATCGCATAAAACTGTAAATATTTAATTACAATTAAAATGTGCACCTAACAATGTTCTTTCTATACCATTATGTAACAGGATACTTTTGTGTGCCCTTGTAAATCAATAACAAAATGTTCTTTGTTCCACAGATTATACAAAATGCATATTATAGTATGTACTTTATAGTTGCATATCAATTTTATTATGTTCGAATGAGTGTAACACCATTAAAATGCATTTGAAACATTTTTTCCCATTGACCGTAATGTAAAAGAATACTTTTGATTGTCCCTGTAATTGAACTATGCATCCGATTTTGAAAGAATTTGAAAAAACCCGACAAAATTATGTAATAATTATGTATTTTAAATTTTAAACGATTAAAATACATTTGAAAAAATTTCCCCCATTGACCGTAATGTAACGGAATCCTTCTGATTGTCCCTGTAATTGATCTATTCATCCGATTTTCATAAAATTTGAAATGACTCGACAAAATTATGTAATAATTATATATTTTAAATTTCAAACGATTCGGTTGGTTAGTTTTTACGTTGTTATATGCGGACGGACAGACAGATGGACGGACTGAACGACAACTATAGGTGCTACGTATTTACATAATTACGAACGCACCTAATTACTTCTTTAACAGTGTACTAAAATGGAAATTTAATTAAATTTTTTTCACGTTTATAACCTTCAGTTAATGATACTACCGCTTTTTTATATGTTTCACAGTTACTAAAATATTATTTTTGTAAATATTAAAGAAAACGAAAGATTTTATTTTTCTATTTAAACTTTATCGCGAACCTTTAAATATATTATATTTTTTTTTCCTTCAAGAAAATGTGTAAAATTTTATATGCTTATAACATATAATAAGGTCCTTGTTTTATAGTGTCATGAAACTAGGATAAAATTGAAACGCTATAAATTTTGTAAGACCTTTTTTTAAAGAAGTGATTAATTATTTTTTTCGATTAACGTTAATAATTTTTTCTGCATTAATATTAATAGTTTTTAATTTAAAATTTGAGAGTTTTTTTTCTGCACTGAAAGATAAATTTTACAAATTATTAAAGAAAATGAATGATCATTCTTAAAATAAAATTTAATTATAAACCTGGAGGCACTTTTTTAAAAAGAAAGTAGCATTATTTTTCAATCTACGTAGAAGTTTAAATTACTTAATAAAACTAAGATATAATTAAAAATATGAAAGTTTGTAGATATTTTTTATAAATGTTTTTTAAAAAAGTCAATATATTACTTTTCGGCATACACAATACAGAGATTGCTTTAATTTAATTTCATGGGAAGGGGGATTGGCAGGGGACCAGGCTTATCACATATGTATGATTGATGCATAGAACAAAGTTCAGAAATTAATTAAAATTAGCTTGATATATTAATAGAAAAAAATTGCGAAGTTCTTTTAACCCATTAGTGCCTAGCGTCCCTTTTTAGGGACGCTTCAAAAGTTGCATTCAGCACTGTTTTTGACACCGGTAAAAAAGAAAAGCAATAATTATTTTATTTAAATGATGCATTTTTGTGATTAATGAACTAAACTTAAATCTTCTAAAAATAGTGGTACCAACCAAATAAAATTTACGCAAAAGGTGCTGGGCACGAATGGGTTAAACTCACATCTTAAAAGTTTACTTATAAATGAGAGGAAATGCTTTCCTTCAGCATTCGCTTGCACTGTTGTCGGAGGGCTACATAAAAAAAAAAAATCAGATTTCTCGATTGACACCATTTTTTTTAAATGGTAAAAATCGCCTTATTTAACTCCTTGGTGACGAGCGACATGTATATATGCCGCAAGAAGGCTTAAGAATCCGTGTTTACCCCCACCAGTAAAATTTGCCTTATATAATCAGAGCATTTTCTCGATATCATAAGCCATAAATTTCTGTTTTTAAAAACCGGTGACAAGACGTTAAAAATTTCGTAAAAGATTCCCGTCACGAAGAGGTTAATGTCACACTGATATTAAGTAAGATGTAAATAACGTGAATTTTGCCATTTAAAAAAAGGGGTGCCAATTGAGAAATTCCGAATTAAAAAGAATTAGTCATTTCGTCACCTGAGAATAATAAGGTTCTATCTGTGTTTTTGAAAAAAAAAAATGACTTATCAATATAGAAATGTTCTATTTGTATCGATGAAGGTATTTTTGGATTAAAATAACGTCATAATATAATAGTAATGTCATATGTAAGTTATATATAACATCATTTTGACGCAAAAATGCCTTCATAGATACAAATAGAACCTTTCTATATCGACAAGATCATTTTTTTCAAAAACACAGATAGAACCGCATGCTTTGCTGAAATCCTTTGAGGGTGGTGGTTCATTTTTTGAGCACTTAATTTTTTAATTCATAAAAGCTACATTGACACCAGAATATTGACATGAAAAATATTCTTTTACTGAGTGTGCGAACAAAAGATTTAGCTTCTTTTGAGATACATTTGATTATAATTTCTTATGTCATTCATTCATTTCGGCATTTATCGAATGGAAGTGCCTGGCTCCTGAAATTGTTGACCGTATTAAGCTATTTTCCCCCAAAGTTAACCTTCCGGCGGGTGCGCCGTCGTAAGAAGTACAACTTTCGCCTTTTTTTTTCTTTCGTTAAAACAAAATTCACGCCTGCTTTAACCGTTTCCGGTACACTGTGCCCGGTTTGGGATACATAATTTTAATTCCACACGGCACCAGTAATATTTTAGTAAAATTCTGTTTTTACAATAAAAGATTAAATTAGGGGATTTAAAATACTTAAAAGATTCTTTTTTGAATTCCAGTGCCAGTCGATAATTTCTCATTTTACTACAGATTTTACCTGCGCCGGAAAGGGTTAAAACACTTAGTTAAATAAATAAAAAAAGATCTATAACGGAAAGGGCTATAGCAAATGTTATAAAAAATAAATCTAATTGTTTTACGGAATACTTTCATAAACTGAGAGCAGAGAAAACTTATGATATTTGCATGTTAAATTATTTGTAAAATAACAGCAATAATTGAATGTTTTCCTCCTGTTGTACAATTTACAATGCACGCCTGCTCATGTGATGAAAATTAGCGTGCCCGGCAAAAGGTTAAAAATATGAAATTTGGTGAAAAGTTTCTGGTGTGATTCTTGATTAAATTAGATAATGGCAAGTTGTCAGGGATTAACACAGTCAAAACAGGTGTTAAATACCAGTTAAAGAGAAATTCGCCTTCTTTCATTCTGTTATGATATTTTATGTATGTTCTATAAAAAAAAAAAATACTGGTAGTTTCCACTTTTTTGAACTGTGTTTTTACCTGACTGCTCGCCACTCTCTTTAAATAAAATCAAGCTCTGTTTGTGCAGCATAATCAAATTAAACATTTTTAGGATAGATAAGTTTTTAATATGCCTATTTGTACAGTTGAAAATAATGTTTATATATAAATCGTAAAATATCTGAATAACGTACGCTTTCGAACTGTGAGTTTTGCCCATACGATTAGTGCATGTGTAGTGATAATTTTTCTTCACTAAATCTGCCATCTATTTGTGAGTGTCCCCTTTATGGAGGTTTTACTGTATTTCCAATTTTAAGAATGAAAAGGATAAAACAACAAGCAGTAAATAAACATCCCAGATGCATTTTTATAATCATCGCTTATTTATTCCATCTCATACTTGTCACAAAAGTTTGAAAAGCAGGCTTTATTACTTGACACATTATTACATTCATATTTCATTCGGTTTGTAATTTTTCTCCGTCGTAGACTCACTCATATGGGAAAGCCATCATCTCCTTTTTCGCGTTACCTGGCAACCAACGAGAGATTCCTGGATTCATTCTAAAATAACAGAGTGCGGACAATATTAGGAGCGTCATTTTTGTTCCTTCTATCTCCCTCTCTAAACAAAAGTGTTTTGTTTTAGTTTAAAATTCCAATTATTTAGGATTAAACGCAGAAGGAGAACTCGAGAAAAAAAATCTCGAATGTAGTGTCGAGATTTCTTCAAAGAGCTTTCCGAGTTTGAAATGGACTTTAAAAGTCTCGATGTTCTGAAATAAAGCAGCTTTGAAGTTTGTTCTTTTAAAAAACAAGCGATATTTAGTTGTATCACCGGAGAAGTTCATAATTTTTTTAAGAATATTTTTTAAACTTTCTTTTTTTGTGAAGCATTTGATATCGTCTTTCTCAAAACAGAAACTTTTTCAAAATTGATTTAGAAAAATGATTGGATTAAATAAAGCAGAATTTACAATAAAAGTGTGTTGGTGAGAATAACAAATCATGTTCGGAATTTGGATGCCTGTACGTAGTAGGGGCGAATCATGATTGTGAAAAATTACATTGCCTGTATGACGTACGGGGAAATCAAATCAGGAGAGTGGTTAAATAAACTCAAACTTTGTTCTATCACCACAATCGAATTAATTATTTTTATGATAAACAAGTTTTTAATATGCCTATCATTGGGCCTTACCGTACACAAGCAGTGCATGTATTAGTGACGATTTTTTTTCACAAAATGTGTCTTCTATTCGCGACTGTCTGCATTTTGGAGATTTATAGTATTTTCTATTTTAAGTATGAAAAGAAACTAGTCGTTGGGGCCCATATGTATATGGAAATAAAACATGTGAAAGCTATTTATACAATGTATTGCAATTCATAAACAAAATTTAAATATTGTTAATATACATAGTAATACTATATTAAAGAACTGCTGATTACCAATTTCGACAGATTATATAAAACTCCAAACTACTCAAGTAGTACCGAACTGCGTAAAAGAAACGTCCTTATAACTCCAAAAATAATAACTCTATTAACTAACTATTGACTGCGTCGGATTAAGCGTCGCATTTCCAATTAAAATATACCTCTGAATTGAAATTTTAATGAAATACAGGGTCATGAAAAATGGAAGAATGTGGAACACAGGATTACAAATATCTCGGCAACTAATAATCCGAGAGACTTCTTTCTATATGCAAAATATCTGTTATTTTATTGCCTTTTACGTCCATGCCTTAGAACAAAAAAGTTCGAAAATTTTTATGTACCTTTCATCAGAACGAATTTTTCGAGAGTCCGAAAAAAACAGTTCCGGATAATCGAGGTTGCTGATATTAAATAGGCTTCGTCCCATTTTTACATACTAACTACATACAAAATTTCAAGTCTCTATAACAATTTTTCGGGAGATAGAGCGTTTACAGACAGACAGACAGACGGACGGCAATTTTTTTTTCTAAAAATATGTTTTTCGGAATCTCCACTATCTAAAACGTGTAAATCCGTCAAAATTTTTTTTTCGATTTTCAAAATGATTGCAAGACTTACCCTATACTACGTATGATGGGTAAGTAAAAACAGAAAGCAAAAATAAACATCACAGATGCATTTTTATAAGCTTCTCTTATTTATTCCATCTCATATTTATCACAAAAATTTGAAAAGCAGGCTTTATGATTTCACACTTTATTTCATTCATATTTAATTCGGTTTGTAAGTTTCTCTCCGTCACATACTCACTCATAGGCAAAAGCCATCGTCTCCTTTTTCGCGTTACCATGGCAACCAAAGAGAGATTCCTGGATTCATTCTAAAATAGCCGAGTGTGGACAATATTAGGAGCGACATTTTTGTTCGTTCTATGCTTCCTCTAAGCAAAAGTGTTTTGTTTTAGTTTAATATTTCAACTATTTAGGATTAAAGGGAGAAGGAGAACTCGGGGAAAAACTGGAATGCGGTGTCGAGATTTCTTAAAAGAGCTTTTCGAGTTTGAATTAGACTTTAATGCTCTTATTCATCATCTACCTCAACCTAGGAAACCTCGGTCGAACGCTCAAATGAAATTCATCATAACATTTGATTGGACATTATCAAGGAGACGTCCAATCAGGATTAAAGATGAATACCGTTTGAGCGTTCGACCGAGGTTTTTGATGTAACTCGGGGTCGAAGTAGTTGGTGAATAAGAGCGTAAAAGTCTCGATGTTCTGAACTAAAGCATCTTTATAATTAGTTCTTTTAAAAAACAAACGGTATTTAGTTATATCGCCGGAAAATTTTTATAAATAGTTATTAATAGTATTTTAGAAAGCTTAATTTATTATTTCGTGAAGTATTCGAAATAATTTTTTTTCAAAACATAATTTTTTATCTAATTGAATCAGAAAAATGTTTCTATTAAATAGAGAAAATTTACAATATAAATTTATTGGTGAGAATAATAAATCATGATTGGAATATGGAAGATGAATATTGTATATGATATATATATATATATACTGGATATGATTTGCCCGTACGTGGTACGGGCAAATCATGATCGGCAAAAACACGTTACTTGTATGTCGTACGAGTAAATCAAATCAGGGGAGTGGATAAATAAACTTGACCCTTAAATGCATATTGTATCATTTTCGATACCATAAGTGTTCCCGACTTATTGGACTTATTCCCATATTCCGTATTCTCACCAGAAATTTAAAAGAGCAATTTTCACTTTACTTAATGACAGACCATTCGTAATTAAATAAAGAAAAAATTACTATTTAGATTAATCTGGTGATAATTCTGATTCTTTGAATTGCGCATTTTTTGGAACGCGTTCTATCCTATGCATTTAAGGGTTAATCAATATAATCGAAAAAAATAATGCAGTATAATCGAATTAAATATTTTTATGATAAACACGTTTTTGATATGCCTATTTGTACAGCTGGAAATAATGTTCATATATAAATCGTAAAACCTCTGAATAACGTACACTTTTGAACCATGAAGTTCGCCCGTCATCCTGAAGTAAATAAAATGAACAGTGAATGCATTAGTGTTCATTATTTTTTCACTAAACGTGCCATCCATTCCCGAGTGTCCGCGTTCTGGAGGTTTTAAAGTATTTCCCATTTTAAGAATGAAAAGAAAAAAACAACATGCAGAAAATGAACATCCCATTTGTATTTCTATAAGCATCTCTTATTTATTCAAACTCGTATTTATCACAAAAGTTTGAAAAGCAGGCTTTATGACTTGAAACTTTATTACATACATATTTAATTCGGTTTGTAAGTTTCTCCGTAACAGACACTCACAAGCGAAAGCCATCATCTCTTTTTCGCGTTACCATTGCAACTAAAGAGAGATTCCTGGATTCATTCCAAAATAACCCAGTGTGGACAATATTAGGTACGCCATTTTTGTTTATTCTATCCTCCTCTCTAAGCAAAAGTATTTTGTTTTAGTTTAATATTCCAATTATTTTAGGATAAAGGGGTGAAGGAGAATTCTGGGAAAAATACTGGAATGCATTGTCGAGATTTCTTGAAAGAGTTTTTCGTGTTTGAATTGGATTTTAAAAGTCTCAATGTCTGAATTAAAGCAGCTTTAAAGTTAGTTCTTTTAAAAACGAGCCATATTTTGTTACATTTTACCGGAAAAGTTTATAATTTTTTTTTTCAAGAGTGTTTTAGAAAGTTTAATTTATTATTTGATGAAGCTTTTAAAATCCTTTTTTCAAAACAGGATTTTTTCTAATTGAATTTTTAAAAAATGCTTGGAAAAAATAAAGCAAAATTTAGGATAAAAATTTATTGGTGAGAGTAACACATCATGACTGACAAAAACACATTGCATGTTTGAAGTACTGACAGATCAAATCAGGCGAGCGGTTAAGTAAACCCAAACTCTGTTAGTGCAGTATAATCAAATTGAACATTTTTATGATAATTAATCTTTTAACATGCCCATTTCTCCAGCTGAAAAAAGTGTTTATATATAAATCATAGATCCTCTGAATAACGCACACTTACGAACCGTGAAGTTTGCCCGTTATTCTAAGGTAAAGAATACGAACACTGCATGCATTAGTGATAATTTTTTTTCACTAAATCTGCCATCTGTTCTTGTATGTCGGCTTTATTGAGATTTTACTGTATTTCCTATTTTAAGAATGAAAAGATAAAACAACAAGACGAAAATAAACATACCAAGATTTATTTTTATAAGCATCTCTTTTTTATTCCATCTCATATTTATCATAAAAGTTTGAAAAGCAGGCTTTATGACTTGACAATTTATTACATTCATATTTAATTCGGTTTGTAAGTTTTCTCCGCCGTAGACTCACTCATATGCGAAAGCAATCATCTCCTTTTTTCGCGATACCATGGCAACCAAAGAGAGATTCCTGGATACATTCCAAAATAAAGGAGTGTGGTCTATATTAGCAGCGTCATTTTTGTTCATTCTCTCCCCTTCTCTAAAGAAAAAGTGTTTTGTTTTAGTTAAATATTCCAATTATTTAGGATTAAAGGGAGAAGCAGAACCTGAAAAAAAATCTGGAATGCAGTGTCGAGATTTCTTGAAAGAGGTTTTCGAGTTTGAATTGGACTTTGAAAGTCTCGATGTTCTGAATTAAAGCAGCTTTAAAGTTAGTTCTTTTAAAAAACAAACGATATTTAGTTACATCGCTGGAAAAGTTTATATATTTCCTTTTTAAGTGTATATTAGAAAGCTTTAAATTCTTATTTCGTGAAGCATTTGAAAGTATTTTTATCAAAATAAATTTTTTTCCCTATTGAATGAAAAATATATTTGAATTAAATAAAGCAAAATTTACGATAAAAATTTATTGGTTTGAGTAACAAATCATGATTGGAAGATAGAAAGAAACACGTTGCCTGCATTATGTACGGGCAAATCAGATCAGGGGAGCGGTTGAATAAACTCAAATTCTGTTTGAGCAGCATAATCGAATTAAACATCTTATTGATAAACAAGGATTTTAATATGCCTATTTGTACAGCTGAAAATAATATTTATATATAAATCATAAAACCTCTGAACAACATATACTTCCGAACTGTGAAGTTTTCCCGTCATTCCGTAGTAAAGAATACAAACAGTGCAGACATTAGTGATAATTTTTTTTTCACTAAATGTGCCATTTATTCGTGAGTGTCCTTTAATACGGACACTTACGAATATATGGCACATTTAGTTTTCACTAAATCTCCTCTATTAACCCTTTAACGTTCAGAGCATTTTAATTGCTAAGATACAGAAATAAATGATTGACACCGGTAACTGCATACAAATATTTTTGAAAATAAGAAAAAGTGATTTTTCACATGTATAATAAAATGATTTTTTTAAATGAAAATTTCGGTGCCGTTGTTGCATATCGGAATTGAAATTTTGTGGTTTCGTAGAGAAACCAATGAACGTTAAAGGGTTAAGTTACTTCACTTATCATCCTCCATGCGATCATGGCTTTAGTTCTGTGACGGTGAAACTTACAAACCGAATTAAATATTAATGTAATAAAGCGTCAAGTCATAAAGCCTGCTCTTCAAACTTTTGTGATAAATATGAGATAAAATAAATAGGAGATGCTTTTTAAAAATTTATCTGGGATGTTTATTTTCTTCTTCTTGTTTTTTTTTTATTATTATTATTATTATTCTTAAAATAGGAAATGCAGCAAAACTTCCACAACGCGGACATTCACGAATTCATGGCACATAGAGTGAAAAGAATTATCACTAACGCATGCACTGTTCGTATTTTTTACCCACGAATGACGGTCAAATTTCATGGCTCGGACATTATTTTCAGCATTTCAAATTGGCATATTAAAAACTTATCTATCATAAAAATATGTAACTTGACTATGATGCTCGAACAGAATCAGTTTTATTAACTATTTAAATAATATTATTTTTGAAAAAACTTTTAATTATACCTATTTTTTCATGTGTTTAACAGAATTTTTAACATTTTCTTACTGTATTTTCTCCTTTAAGAATGAGAAGAAAACAGAGCAAGCAGAAAATAAACATCCCAGATGTATTTTTATAAGCATCTCTTATTTATTCCATCTCATATTTATCACAGAAGTTTGAAAATTATGTTTTATGACTTGACACTTTATTACATTCATATTTAATTCAGCTTGTAAGTTTCTCTGTCACAGACTCACTCTTATGCGAAAGCCATCACCTTCTTTTTCGCGTTACCATGGCAACCAAACAGAGATTCATGGATTCATTCCAAAATAACCGTGAGTGGATAATATTAGGAACGTCATTTTTGTTCATTCTGTTACCTCTCTAAAGCAAAAGTGTTTTGTTTTAGTTTAATATCCCAATTATTTAGGATTAAAGCAGGGATGCAAAAATCTAGGCGCCAGCAGGCAGTTTCTCACCAAAAAATTTATTTCGTTTTTCTTCGTCTAATATTTCGTGTATAATTCCTGCTAGAATGCTATTCAATTTTGAGGGAAATTTTTTTTTAAAATTTTAGTGGTGATAGACTACCCTCTGGAGCCTAGCTTTTTGCACCCCTGGATTAAAGGGAGAAGGAGAACTCCGGAAGAAAAAACTTGAATGCTGTGTCGCGATTTCTTGAAAGAGCTTCCCGAGTTTGAATTGGAATTTAAAAGTCTCGATGTCCTGAATTAAAGCAGGATTAAAGTTAGTTCTTTTAAAAAACAAGCAATATTTAGTTATATCTCACTGGAGAAGTTTATAAGTTGTTTTTATTGTGTTTTATTAAGTTTAATTTCTTACTTTATAAAGCATTTAAAATCTTTTTTTTTTTTCAAAACAGAACTTTTTCCTAATTGAATTAAAAAAACGCTAGGGAAAAAATAAAGCGAAATTTACAATAAAAATTCATTGGTGGGAATAACAAATCATGATAGGTAAAAACACGTTGCCTGTATGGCGTACTGACAAATCAAATGAAGTGAGCGATTAAATAAACACAAACTCTGTTTATTTAACCGCGTAATCGAATTAAATATTTTTGTGGTAAACAAGTTTTTAATATGCTTATTTGTACAGTTGGAAAAAGTATTTATATATAAATCGTAAAACCTCTGAGTAGCGTACACTTCCAAACCATGAAGTTTGTCCGTCATTCCAAGGTAAAGAATAAAAACAGTGCATGCATTAGTGAAATTTTTTTTGCCCCAAATGTACCATCTATTCATGAATGTCCATATTATGGAAGTTTTATAATACTGCCTATTTTAATACTGAAAAGGTAAAACAACAACCTAAAAATAAACATCCCAGATGGAATAAATAAGAGATGCTTATAAAAATACAACTCATATTTTTTCACAAAAGTTTGAAAAGCAGGCTTTATGACTTGACACTTTATTACATTCATATTTAATTCGGTTTGTAAGTTTCTCTCCGTCACAGACTCACTCACATGCGAAAGCCATCATCTCCCTTTTCATATTACCATGGCAACCAATGAGAGATTCCTGGATTCATTCCAAAATAACCGAGTGTGGACAGTATTAGGAGCGTCATTTTTGTTCATTTTATCGCACGCTCTAAGCAAAAGTGTTTTGTTTTAGTTTAATATTCCAATTGTTTAGCATTAAAGGGAGAAGGAGAATTCAAGGAAAAAGCTGGAATGCAGTGTCGAGATTTCTTGAAGGAGCTTTCCGAGTTTGAATTGGACTTTGAAATTCTCGATGTTTTGAATAAAAACTGCTTCATAGTTAGTGTTTTTTTTTTTTTTTTTTTTTAGACGATATTTACTTACTTCACCGAAAAGTTTATAATTTCTTTAATCCTTTCCGGCACGGGCAAAATCTGAACTAAAATGAGAAATTGTCGACTGACACCGGAATTCACAAACGAATTTTTTAAGTATTTTGAATTTCTTAATTTAAGCTTCCATTATAAAACCAAAAATTTACTAAAGTATTACTGGTGCCGTTTGCAAGTTTGTAAATAAAATTAAGTATCCCATACCGGGCACAGTGTGGCGGAAAGGGTTAATAGTGTTTTAGAAAGCTTCATTTCGTATTTCATGATATATTTTAACCCTTTCCGGCACACTGTGCCCGGTCTGGGATACCTAATTTTAATTCCAATCTTGCAATCGGCACCAGTAATATTTTAGTAAAATTTTGCTTTTACAATAAAAGCTTAAATTAAGGAATTCAAAATATTAAAAAAATTCGTTTGTGAATTCCGGTGTCAGACGATAATTTCACATTTTAGTTCAGATTTTGCCCGTGCCGGAAAGGGTTAAATAATTTGTATAATACATACAGTAAAAGCTGTAGTAAAAGGTTTGATAAGTTCTGCATTTTCTGTCGTATAATCCAGTGAGCCAAACAATCATGTTTGGACCCAGAAATTTGAAATAATAATTGAAATCAAATGTTTACCACGCTTTCATACTTTACGTTCTTTTAATCCCTTGAGGAGCGATGGAATAAATTATATCTACCTAGTGTTAATCAAGATTAAATAATTATAATAAAATTAAACATTCTTATGATAACTAAATTCTTAATATGCCTATTTGTACAGCTGAAGATAATGTTTATATATAAATCGTAAAATTTCTGAATAATGTACACTTCCAAACCGTGAAGTTTGTCCGTCATTAGGAGGTAAAGTGTACGAACAATGCATGTGTTAGTGATAATTTTTTTTTCACTAAATGTACCATCTATTCACGAGTGTCCGTGTTGTAGAGGTTTTACAGAATTTCTTTTTATAAAAATGATAAGAAAAAACAACAAGTAGAAAATAAACATCCCAGATATATTTTTATAAGCATCTCTTATTTATTTCACCTCATATTTATCTCAAAAGTTTGAAAAGCAGGTTTTATGACTTGACATTTTATTACATTCATATTTAATTCGGTTTGTAAGTTTCTCCGTCACAGACTTGCTCATATGCGAAAGCAATCATCTCCTTTTTTTCACGATACCATGGCAACCAAAGAGAGATTCCTGGATTCATTCCAAAATAACCGAGTGTGGACAATATATCATTCCATTCCCTCTCTAAGCAAAAGTGTTTTGCTGTAGTTTAATATTCCAATTATTTAAAATTAAAGGAGAAGGTGAACTCGAGAAAAAACTGGAATGCAGTGTCACGATTTCTTGAAAGAGATTTCCGAGTTTGAATTGAACTTTAAAAGTCTCGACGTTCTGAATTAGAGAGCTTTGAAGTTTGTTCTTTTAAAAAACAAGCGATATTTAGTTGTATCACCGGAAAAGTTTTTTGAAGATTATTTTAGAAAGCTTAATTTCTTATTTTGTGATGCATTTGAAATCATTTATATACTACATTTAGTAAAAGTTGATGTAGCGGAATGTATGATCATTACCATATTTTCTTTCGTATCATCCCCGAATCAAATAATTACGATAGGACTCAGAAATTTTAATTAATAATTGAATTTACACTTTTACCGTGATTTAATAAAATACATTAACCATTACATTAACCCTTTAACGATCATAGCATTTTCATTGCTAAGATGTCGAAATAAATGAATGACACCGGTAATTAAGAACAAATATATTTCTAAATAAGAAAAGGTGATTTTTCACATACAAAATAAAAGGGATATTTTTAGATAAAAATACCGGTGTCAGTGTTGCGTATCGGAATTAAAATTTTGTGGTTTCGTGGCGAAACCAATGAACGTTAAAGGGTTAAAATAAATTTTCAGGTTCAAAGGTGATAGCTTGATCCGCGGATTTTACTCCGGAAATTACGAGATATGTGCGTTTTAAATCTACAAAGTTTATTTTTACGGAGGACATTTAAAAAGTACTATTGTAAAATTACGTTACAGAAAATGATGAAAAACTGCTTCACTGTCATATTTTATCTACATGGACAGAGTGTCTAAATATGAGCTAAACAAGTTATTTTCTTATTGAAATATAACTGATTTCAAGCACTTTTTCTATATTTCCTTCTTCATTTAGTTAGTTAAACAAAGTCGGTTAGTAATAATAATAAAAAAAAATTATAAACCCTTCTACATTATTTGATTCCATGCTTATCACACAAGTTTTAAAAATATATTAGATAGCTTGGTACATTTTTAAGTTCATACTGAGTTTTATATTCATAATAGCTGCTCCTTTCTGTGCTGTCCGGGACATAATTTTCTTAAATGAATCTGAAATCTGTACTGAAGAAATCTTGTAAAAAGATCCAGTCTCTAATTGAACGAACTTCGATCCAAGTTCCTGTTCCTACAACACCGTTTAGGAGGTGTTCTGCGTACGCACCGATGCGAGGTAAAAAATCTGGAATGTTTAGTTTCTAAATTCCTTCACCTAGTGGCGAACTCTATTCCTGAATGAAACTCCATCAAACAACCTACACATAGATATATTAGTCAAGAGGGTAATGGACTTGAGCTAGAATTTAAGATATTTCTTCAGATTACTATTCGAAAATAGATATAAATACACTTTTCCAATTTTCTATTAAATAAGTAATATTTGTCCCAGAGGTCTGTCAAAAATCCGCTACTGAAACTTCTTAAAACGGTATGATTATCAATATTTGATCGCCCCTCTCTAAAAAAAGTTATTCCCTTCCCCTTCAAAAATTTCATGCGCCCTACTTTGTAAAATCTTTATTATATGTTATAAAATTTCTAAACTTTCCAAATCGATCAGTTAGTCAGTTTTTTTTTTTTTTTTACTTTTAACCCTTTGCGGCGCAGAGCGAATTCATTGCTTAAGTGTTGAAATTAATGACTGACACCAGAATTTGAAAACAACTTAATTTTTAAATATGTAAAAGCTATATATCACGCGTTCAATAAACCGTAAATATTTTTACCAAAATTCCGGCACCAATGTGACGTTTGGGAATTAACCCCTTCGGGACGGGAGTCTTTTACGAAATTTTTAATGTTTTGTCACCAGTCTAAAAAAACAGAAATTTATTGCTTCTAAAATCGAGAAAATGCTCCGATTGGATAAGTCAAATTTTACAGTATAATTTTACCGGTGAGAATAAACAAGGATTCTTAAGCCTTTTTGCGGCATGTATACGTGTCGCTCGTCCCCAAAGGGTTAAGATTAAGTGGTTTCATTGATATACCACCGCGCCAAAAGGGGTTGACAAATTCCCGTTTCAACACTGTATTTCTTTTCCTTTTTAAAAATCGATTTTTTTTTTAAACTTGCATATAGAACTAGATGCATTGGTTTAAAATCTCTAAATAGTGCATTAAAAAAAAATGACGGTGTTGCAACGAATTCTAGAATCATTCATTACATACGAAAATCATTTACGGTTTGTGAAACAGGCTTTGAACCCCCGTCGGGATTATGAACGCATGTATGCATCTGCAAAAGATGCTTGAAGCACTTATTTTTGCTACCACTAAAAAAGAAAATTAAAATGTTCATTATTTAACTTAGCTATTTTCTTGATTAACCCCTTCGCGACGGGAGTTTTTTTTTTTTTTTTTACGAAATTTTTAATGTTTTGTCACCGGTTTTTTAAAAACAGAAATTTGTGCCTTATTAAATCGAGAAAATGCTCCGATTAAATAAGGAAAATTTTACAGTAAATTTTTACTGGTGGGAATAAACAAAGATTCTTAAGCCTTTTTTGCGGCATGTACACGTGTCACTCGTCCACCCAAGGGGTTAATAAAATAAATTTAATTAATTGACAAAAAAGTGGTGTTAAACAAATAAATATCATGTAAAAGGTACTGGTCCATAAAGGGTTAAAATGAGATTTTCAAAGGAATCATACAACCTAAAGTTGCAATTGAGCTTTGTGAAGAAATTTACATATTTGAAATCAGCGAAAAATTCTACATCTGGATGCATAAGAATAAAAACTATTATTCCAATATTTTAATTTTTTTATATTCGTTTGAAAATGTTCGCTAATAAAAGACATCGAGTGTCTACAATGAACACATGCGTCCATGGCAGCAATTTCAAACTTGCTTTCGAAGAAAATATAAAGATTTTTTTTTTGACTTAGTTTCTAGAATTTCTAATAGGGATTTTTATTTTTCATCTATCTGTTCAATTTTGTTTGTTTATGTTCAGTAGAATTTAAGATACATTTCTTTTTTCTTTAAAAAAATTAGTACATTTATCGCTCTGGTAATGCTGTAATTTTACTGTCCCTTCCCCTCTCTTCCAATTTTCCAGGAAATATTCTGCGGTTTAATAAAAATGTATGTTTTGTTGATTTATGAATATTTTCCCAGCCTTTTAATTTGGGGGGTTTAATTAATTTCTCAACTAATTATTAGAAATTTAAAATTCAGGCGTTCTAGGACAGGCTTTATCTATCTTCACAAAAAATTTCAGCTTCGTAGTTAGAGTAGATTTTGCTAGCCATCACACACAAACAGAGCGAAATTTTATTAGTACAGATAGTACGTTTCTCCAAAACAAACTTGCTTACATGACAACGTCATGATCTTTGTTCTGGAGTCACCATAGCAACCGAAGAGAAAGAAGAGCAAACATCCGGGATTCATTCCAAAACAACTGAGTGTGGACAATATTACTAGCGTCATTTACGTTCGCTCTATCTCCTCTCAAAGCAAAAGTGTTTTCTTTCAGTTTATTATTCCAATTATTTAGAATTAAATGGGGAAGGAGAACTGCAAAAAGAAGAAAAAACTAGAACAGCAATGATGAGATTTCTTAAAAGAAGCTTTCAGAGTCTAAATTTGTTTTCACTGGTTACTTTCAAATTTAAACAATGCTTCAATGTTCTCAAAAGGACAATTTTAAAGTTAATTAAATATCGAAAGTTTTTAAAAAGTACTTAGTCACCAGAAAAGTTTATGCAATTTCACCAAGAATATTTTATAAAGTATATTTTTTCCCAAATATTGGAATGTTTGGCATATTTAGCAATGGATGATGGAATGGAAAACGCTTTTTGAATAAGAGAATTTATTGTAATAATGTTTAAATGCATCTATTTAATATATTTTGAAAATATACTACAAGTATTATTATTTTGAAATACTGGTATTATAGCAAATCAGTGAAACCGCTGTCGAAAAGGATAGTAACAATTTCAAAAATTTACCGTCAAAGTTAAAACTATAAAATTTCGTTAAAAGTTTCTGGTGAAATTTTAGTTTAAATTAGGTGGGATAAACTGTATCCCACCGCCCCTCAAGGGGTTAAAATACATTCTAGAAAAAGTGCACAATTTTAACAAACTTAGTTTTTTTTTTTTTTTTTGGGGGGGGGGGGGGGCTAGATTTTTGCTCAACAAAAGCATTTTAATTGGTTTAACCCTTTAACGTTCAAAATTTTAATTCCGATATGCAACACTGACACCGGTATTTTTATCTAAAAATATCCCTTTTATTATGTATGCGAAAAATCACGTTTTCTTATTTAGAAATACAGTCGACTCTCGTTAATTCGAAATCGGATAATTCGAATCTTCGCTTAATTCGAACTAAACATGATGTCCCAAAATTTTCAATGGCAGGATAATGTTAAAAATTTTCATTAATTCGAACTCATTTTCTCTTGACTTCGCTTAATTCGAACTAACGAGAATTCAGATTTTTCATTTTTCTTTTCTTTTTCACGGATTTCAGATCATTTGAATAACTTTCTTTTATTTTTGTGAAACTTGTTCCGAACGCGTATACATATAATCCAATGAATTTGATATACACTTTTTTAGTGCCCCGTCTGTCCATCAGTGACGCTTTAAATTTTTCTTCCATCGTGCTTGTTTCTAATCTTTTTTTTAGTTTATGTATTTATACATTCTAATTTAATATTAAGTCATATTCTAAAGATAATAGACGAAATAAAGTTAAAAAACACTATAATATTAATTCCTTTGTAATAATACCATATTAACCCATTAACGCCCGCATTATTTTCTTCGCTAAAATTTAAATTTTGTATTTCCCACCACTTTTAAAAGCAAATTAACTTTTATCTAAATTTATCGAGGATTCTGTCTCGTGAAATAAGGTATATATTTATCTTCCTCTTTACTGGTGGGAAAACCGATTTCTTGCTTTTTTTGTAACTGTCCTCAAAAGAGGACGCTGGGCGTTAATGGGTTAAGCATGTTTTAATTTCATATTTTCTATAATTCGAACTTCGGATAATTCGAACACTTCTTGTGGTCCCAACGAGTTCGAATTAACGAGAGCCGTCTGTATAATTGTTCTTAATTTCCGGTGTCATTCATTTATTTCACCATCTTAGCAATGAAAATGCTTTGATCGTTAAAGGGTTAATATAACAAGTATTTAGGATTAAACGGGGAAGTAAAAATTCAACGTAATGTCGATCTCTCAACAAAAGCATTTTTTTTTTTTTTTTTTTTGGTTTAATATTCTAAGTATTTAGGATTAAACGCGGAAGGAAATATAATCTTGATCTCTCAGCAAAATCGTTTTGTTTCGGTCTAGTATTCCGAGTATTTTGGAGTAAACGGACAAAGGAAAAAAAAATGGGGTGTAACAACAAGATTTCTTAAACTTTCAAGGGCAGCAAATTGTGTTTCTGCAATATCGAAATAGAACCAGAATTTACAAAAAGAATTTAATTCAGTATAATGAAAAGACTTTTTCAGTTTCACATTTCCATCATAATTAAGAAAGTAAAATTTAATTAAAAGTGCCTGATGCAAATCACGATTAAAATTGGGTGGAATATAATATATCCCACCGCCTCTCAAGGGTTTAACAACTTAACTGGTCAATATTTTTGAGTAAAACTTTCAAATACTATCTATTTTTTTTTCTCTTATAAAATTTTTAATCTTTTATCACCGGTTTCTGTAAAAGAAATTTTTGCCTAATTTAATTAGCGAAATACTCCGATTAACCCTTTAACCCCTTGCGGCGCGGTGGTATATCTATGAAACCACTTAACCTTAATTCACAAACGTCACATTGGTGCCGGAATTTTCGTAAAGATATTTACGGTTTATTGAATGCGTGATATATAGCTTTTACATATTTAAAAATTAAGTTGTTTTCAAATTCTGATGTCAGTCATTTATTTCAACACTTAAGCAATGAATTCGCTCTGCGCTGCAAAGGGTTAACGATCGTAGCATTTTCATTGCTAAGATATCGAAATAAATGAATGACACCGGTAATTAAGAACAGATATATTTCCAAATAAGAAAACGTGATTTTTCACATACATAATAAAAGGGATATTTTTAGATAAAAATACCGGTGTCAGTGTTGCGTATCGGAATTAAAATTTTGTGGTTTCGTGGCGAAACCACAAAATTTTAATTCCAATATGCAACAACGACACCGGAATTTTAATTTAAAAAAATCCATTTTATTGTGTATGTGATAAACCACTTTTTTCTTATTTAAAGATATATTTATTCGCAATTTCCGGTGTGAATCATTTATTTCTATATCTTAGCAATGAAAATTCTTTGACCGTTAAAGGGTTAAATAACGAAGAATTTACAAAGAAAAAAAAAATACTGATGAGAATAATAAATCATGATTGTAATTTGGATGTCCGTACGGTGCACAGACAAATCACGAATGGCAAAAGCACGTTGCCAGTATGACAACCGAAAAAATGTATAAGAAAATGCTTCTTCATTCTACGCGGTACATTTGTACTATCGTTCTAAAATGTTTATTTAACCCTTTCCGGCACACTGTGCCCGGTCTGGTATACCTAATTTTAATTCTAAACTTGCAAACGGCACCAGTAATATTTTAGTAAAATTTTGCTTCTACAATAAAAGCTTAAATTAAGGCATTCACAATATTTAAAAAATTCGTTTTCGTTTTCCGGTGTCAGTCGATAATTTCTTATTTTAGTACAGATTTTGCCCGTGCCGGAAAGGGTTAAATAAAATTTCCAATTGAAAACATATTCATCTTGGATCAGACTCCGGAATAATTAATACATGTTGGCACCGTGGTTAAAGGAGTTTTAAAGTGCGATTACACGTAAAAATAGCAAGCGACAAAAATTGCCTGCGTTTTTTCGTTTTCTAAGCATTTCATTGGCTGTTTCAGAAGAGGCTTTACCATCATTTGGATTTCCTAGCATTTGATTGGCTCTTACTAGCAACTCGCTTCGTTCCAGCCGTCAAAGACGCTCCGACAAAAGAGAAACACGCTCCCTCCAAGCGACTCCCCTGGTCCCATAGGATAACATGGAGACGCCTGGAATTTGAAGCGTCTTCGACCACACGTGTAAAGAGCACTTTTAGGATAGAGCTCGATGACTGCTGGAACAAACTTCCATCAGTATTTTAGTAAAGAAAATTTTGATTCACTTAACCCTTTAACGTTCATTGGTTTCGCCACGAAACCACAAAATTTTCATTACGATCTGCAACACTGGCACCGGTATTTTTATCTAAAAATATCCCTTTTATTATGTATGTGAAAAATCACGTTTTCTTATTTAGAAATATATTTGTTCTTAGTTACCGGTTACACTCATTTATTTCGACATCTTAGCAATGAAAATGCTTTGATCGTTAAAGAGTTAAACGCAGAATATTTGTCTCAAACAAGTAAAAAGAAAGCTACTTTAAATGACTGGTGGAAGTTAATGAATTGCGTTCATCAAGTTCTGCTTTAAGAGTTCGAGATTGATTTTAATATTTCGTTCCATGTTTGGCTAATAGTTTACTGTTGTGAAATCCAAAATTAAAAACTTTTATTGTTTTACCAAATGACTAGAAAAAATATGAATTTTATTAAGAATATTTTAGAAACTATTTGTTACGCATCTTTTTAAATTATCTAAGTATCTTTTATTACGATAGTGCAGTGGATAAGAATTGACTATAATCTGTATCTCTGAAGTGCCTAGCTGCCAATTCTTCCGCTTTTTTGGACCGCAAAAATTTAATAGAATTTTACCCTTATTTTATCGACAGATTTCGGCGATTTAAAAAGTTAAAATTTACTATACATTTTTCACTGGTTCAAAAAACCATGAGATGTTAGCAGCAATGCTTAACCTTCCGTCTACCAGACGGGTCCATTGGACCCGACAGCAATATTTCTGGTGTCAATGGTAAAATGAGAAAATGTCGATTGACACCGGAATTTATAAAGGACTTGTCTAGATATTACGAATTCCTTAATTTAAGCTTTCATTGTAAAAGCAAAATTATATTAAAATATTACTGGTGCCGTTTGCAAGTTTGGAATTAAAATTAGGTGTTGCCGTAGATAAATGGGTGTTTTGTCTGGTAGACTGGAAGGTTAAATGTATAAAATCAAAAATTTTTAGAACGTAACTTACTCCTTGTAAATTATAAATAAAAAACTTTCTAGAATGTAAAATAAGGGGGAAATAAAAGTCGTGGGGGATTTCATTGTCAAATATTCATATAGAGGATTGTAGGATACCGCTTTAAAATTAAGATACAGAGTGTCCAGCAAATAACACCCTGATTTCAAATTTAAATTTCTCAAAAACAAATATCGATAGAATTATGCGGTAATCGGTTTGACTATTAGGAAAGCTGTAAAAATGCTATACTGAAGTTTCGGAGAGTGGATATTTTGAAAAGATTACGTTCTGATTGCAAAATATGCTTGACTTAACATTTTTCTTGCTTTAAATTGCTTGGTTTCATTGAGATTTTGGGCGGACAACGCCATATTTTAAAGTTTTTTGGAACAAAATTTTTGGAATTTTAAAAATTTCAAAAATTTAGTTCTAAAAATATGGCTAAATACCCCGAAAAACACGTTCTCTACAAGCAATCTAAAGCAAGAAAAACGTCAGGTCGAGCATTCTTTGCAATCAGAACACATTCTTTTCAAAATATTCACCGTTCGAAACTTTAGTATAACATTTTTACAGCTTACCTAATAAAGAAACCGTTTACCGCATAGTACTATCGATTTTTGTTTTTGAGAAATTTAAATTTGAAATCAGGGTGTTATTTCCTGGACACCCTGTATATGCCTAACAGTAAAATGTTTATGATTTTTCTGCGCAATGCATGAATGAAAAATAACATGCAGAAATAAAATTTTCTATTTTATTAACAATTTTAATTTTTCTTAAGAAAGGTGTTATAGTAAAAATAAAATACATTGACATTATTGAATCTATCCCTGTTTATAAAATTCTTCAATATTATTTAATACTGATGTTTAAATTATCAGTATTCATGTTCAAAAATTAAAATATCTTAACTACAGCATGAATGTATTAATCTTACCTTATCATGTATCGGGAGATCAAGCTAATTCTATATCTTAAGTAAATAAATTTTCATGTCTTCGGAGTAAATTCAAGCACAGATGTATAAAAAAAACATCTATTAACATTCACATTACAAACAATAATATTATTGTGCACATATCATATCTTTTCATCAATATAATACCTTAATACAATACATACTGCATTTTTCAGTTCAAAGAAAATTCCATTTAAAAAAAGTTCTAGCAAATTCATAATGTAAACAACAACAAAAAATCGTTTGCGCGAGGCGCAAAGTAAAAACGATTAAATTAAACCATGGAAGCAGCGATAGTACGCAACAGACATGTTTCGGAACCGTCAAATAAGTTCCATAGTCATAATATAAATAAAACAAAATTTCAAAATATTTCTGGGACAATACAAATGACACGCGACAATGAGATATAAATAACAATAAAAACACGCGCTCTATTGCAAAAAATTAAAATAAAATATAGACCATGATCTAAACTTAACTAAAAATAAAAATTTCAGACTATTTCACGGTCAATACAACTGACACGCGACAAAGAGATATAAAAACACTATAATATAGTATATATAATATATATACTATACTATACTATACTATACTATAGTATATAGTATAATATAATATATAGAGATATATAAAATTTTCTAGATAAATTTTTATAAGCGTCTCTCTTTTTTTCGTTTCATACTCAACGTAAAGTTTGAATAACGTACTTCATGACTTAACACTTTATTATATTTATACTTCTGTTCAGTTTGTACGTTTATCCATCACAAACTCATTCACATACGAAAGCCATCAGCTCCCTTTTCGCGTTACTATGACAACCAATGACAGAAGTCAGAACATCCTGGATTTATTCTGGAATAACTGAATGTGAACAATATTGGGAAGGCCCTTTTTGATCGTTCTATGCTTTCTAAGAGAAAAGTATTTTGTTTCGATTTAACCCATTAGTGCCTGGCGTCCCTTTTTAGAGACGCTTCAAAAGGTGCATGTAGCACTGTTTTTGACACCGGTAAAAAAGAACAGCAAACTTTATTTTATTTAATTGAAACATTTTCGTAATTAACCCCTTCGGGACGGGAGACTTTTACGAAATTTTTAATGTTTTTTCACCAGTTTTATAATACAGAAAATTGTGAGTTATTAAATCGAGAAAATGCTCCGATTAAATAAGACAAATTTTGTAGTATAATTTTACTGGTGAGTATAAACAAGAAATCTTAAACATTTTTGCGGCACGTATACGTGTCGCTCGTCCCCAAGGGGTTAATGAACTAAACTTAATTCTTTTAAAAATAGTGGTGCAAACCGAATAAAATTTGCGCAAAAGGTGGTGGGAACGAATGGGTTAATATTCCAATTATTTAGGATTTAACGTAGAGAGGAACAATTGGAATGGATCGACATGATTTTATGCATAAGCTGTGTTAGTTGGAATTTAAATTTATAGGCAGTTTGCAGTTGGAGCAGCTCTATTTTAACCGTTTCCCTGATTTTCCATACGTCATACAGACAACGTGTTGCTAATCATGATTTACCCGTACCACATACGGACACCTATATTACAATCACATTTATTATTCTGAGTCTGAAACCGTAGTAAAGTTTCGATCGACAATCATTGGTTAAGATAAAACAGTTTCACAATTAACCCTTTAACGATCACAGCATTTTCATTGCTAAAATGTCGAAATAAATGAATGACACCGGTAATTAAGAACAAATATATTTCTAAATAAGAAAACGTGATTTATCACATATAAAATAAAAGGTATATTTTTATATAAAAATACCGGTGTCAGTGCTGCGTATCGGAATTAAAATTTTGTGGTTTCGTGGCGAAACGAATCCAATGAATGTTAAAGGGTTAAAGCCTTAGCTATCAATGTCAACATCACGTTGGAAGACGTTCTTCTGTACTAGTAAAAGGGTATTTAAAATAAATTGAAAATCTTCTCTCGGCATTTTGAAAGAATCAAATTACTATACTTCCTGTAATTTAAATGCATGAAGCGCCCTCTATTGACAGTATTGTTCACTAAAACTTTTTTATTTTATTTAAAAAAGAAAGAACAAAATGCCCTTGCGCGAAAATAAATGTATCACAAACTACATTTTCCCTTTCCGGCGCTGACAAATTCTGTTCGTAAAATGAGAAATTGTTGACTGACACCGAAATTTACAAAAGACTTTTTTTTAGAAATTAAGAACTCCCTGATTTAAGCTGTCATTGTAAAAGTAAAATTTTAATAAAATATTATTGGTGCCGTTTGTAAGTTAGGAATTTAAATTAGGTGAGGCCGGAGTGGGCACACTGCACCGGAAAAGTTTAAATAAATCAGTCCTTTCTCTTTTTATATGAATTTTTCAAACGTTAAACTTTTCCGGCACATTGGTCCCACTCTGGGCACACCTAATTCTAATTACAAACTTGCCATCGGCATTAAGAATATTTTAATAATTTTTTTTTTTTTTTTTTTTTTTACAGTGAAAACTTAAATTAAGGAGTTCTTCTTTTAGAAAAAAAATCGTTTGTAAATTCTGGTGTCAGTCAATAATTTCACAATTTGCGAATAAAATTTGTCTGTACCGGAAGCATTTTCAGAAAGAATCACGTTTTGAGCATCAGCCTTGGCGAGTTAGCGAAAGAGAGAACTGCATCGCCAAACACAAAATAAACTAAGTTCAAATGTGTCATAAAACATATGATTAATAGAATTATATTTATTACAAGAGAATCTTTACTACTGTTTTTAATTAACTTCTCAATTTCTTCGAACATAGCGAGTTAAGGAAATAACATTTTTGAATCAAGGAAAAAAAAAAAAAAAAAAAAAAACTTATGTTTAGAAGTTCTGAGAAATTTAAAGCATTTTAATCTGAAAAAGCTCTTTGTTTTAAACTATGTTTTAATCGTAAACAACGGTGAATAACATTTCCTCATATTATAGTTTTTGCTATATAACATTTACGGAAAAACAAATGAACAATAAGAGGGATCGGTTTGCAGAAGGAAGGACTGCTATTTGCTAGGCGTTTGACGTCACAAAAAAGAAAGGGTGCGTAGCATTGACTTCATCTCCGCGTCAATCATTGTTCTGGCGATAAAGTGCTCAAAACGTGATTCTTTTTGAAAATGCGTACCGGAAAGGATTAACAAATTTATGGCGATATAATACGAACACTAAGCATAAGCTACTTGTAAAGGCAGGAAAAGGAAACCAGTGTTAGCTATACTAGTGTTAGTAAATTATTCTCTAAATTAATTTAGTTAACCTCGGTTAGTATAAAAAAAATATATTTAATTATATTTTGTTTCTATAATAAGTTTTTCTCAATGCTAACATTCGGTAAAATTCTAAATAACAAGTATCTTTTCTCAGTCACTATGGCAACAAGTGAAAAAATTGCATTTTGGATGCTTCCCTAAAGTCTGCTTAATGCCTGAAAAATTATTTCTATTTTTTAGTTTTTTGAAAATTTCCATTTCTTGTAAAAGTTACATACTACATATTAATATATTCTTGCTATTTTTTTCTTTCTCATTAATTCCAATTTTAATAGCTTACATTACAATTTAAAATTATAAATTTACCAACCAGAAATTCATAAGGACAATATTCAATAATTATTTAGTAAATTACGTGTAATGTAAATAGAAGTAATCACTCTAAGAAAAAAATAATTAGTGACAATTTGAAAAAAAAAAAAAATCTATTCTCAAAAACATTTAGCAGGGCAATTTGATTATGTAATATTAATAGATTTTTTTTCTGGTCAAAAAATAAAAATCTAGAATATTTATTACTTTCATCAATAGTTTAATGTTGTTCAAATACATTATTTCAAAGAAAAAAATCCCTGACGGCTCGGCCTACACTAGATATTGAAGTTAAGTACTAATTTTTACAGTAAAAAGTAAATCAAGATTAGAGATAAACCTAATTTCTTCATTAAGAATGAGCTCAAGAGTCTTAAACTTTTTTTAAAAAATGTCTAATATGCACGCAAACACGCACTTTTGTATATGGAATAGATTTAAAAATAACGAAAACAAATTCAGAGAACCTCAAAATGTTAAAATATGCCAATATTTCCATAGTTGAGTTTTTATCATGTTTGAATAATTTTTTTCAAACAAATATGATGTTACATACTCACCTAGGGAAATCAATATTTCCAATATGACGTATTATTCACATTTTTAAAAAATTGTCGAATTATTTCTTTCATGAAAATTTCCTTTTTAATTATTTTCAATATTATGAATAGTAGAAGTTCCAAACAAAAACAACGAAAAAATTTAACTTTTTATTTCTTATTGAAAAGAATTCATTTTACATGAAAATTGTTTAAAATGCGAAAAGTAAATGCAAATGGTTATTTAATCCGTATTATTTTATCTGAAAAAAAAAGTTTGTATTTAACAGATTGGGATTTTTACAAATTAAAACAATTATGAGCAACAAAACTTTTACGACTGATTCTTTAAACCTCCTATCTCACAATAAATAAATAATAATTTGAAAATAATTTAAGTGTGTGAAAAACACTTATTTTAAATCATAATATATTTATAATAAAATAAGAGATAAAAACTTGTTGCACCAAATAAAAATTTTGTTGGAACGCTTCCCATACATGTGTTGCGTATCTATACATCTTAAGTGAAGAAAATTTTTCTGTTTTCATCGGTTTTCCCGCGGAAGATAATATATTCTTTTATCTGGATGGAAATTATTTTTAAGATTTAATCTTTATCTCAGTAAAACCTCTTATCTTTTTCTTATCTTCTCCTTTTTTTTCCTTAGAAAAAAGACATTATTTTATCTAAGTAGATAGATTTATCCGAGTATAGTACCCGTAAGACATGGTGACGTCACTGCAATGTCGTTGTGAAGTCACATTGTGACTTTGTGACCATCGATTGTCGATGTGACGTCGCGAGACGTCGATGTGAAGTCACAGTGACTAAAATGTGAAGTCGTTATGGCCGTTTTAGAGCTTTTTTGTGACGTCACATTGTGGCCACTTTATGACGTCACAATGTGACCAATTTGTGAAAAGTGTGTCATTAGTGACTACTTTGACATTAACATTGTGACGAAACTGTGAAAAAAGCGACGATATTAAAATTGTCAGAAACATGTTTTTTAAAGTAAATAACATGTTTTTAAGAATATTTGTAATTTTCTAAAAAATTTTTAGAAAGTCACATATTAGTCACAATGTGATCGCTGAATGGTGGCATTTTCGTCACAGATGTGATGTGACCAAAGTTCCTAATAAGTAACGTCATTGTGACGTCACTGTGACCATGCATGCTATGAGGGTAGTAATAGATTTATAAGAGTAGTAAAATATAGTATAATATATAGTATTAAAATTTAAATCATATTTGTCTTTAGTTCAAAATTTATTATTATATTTCAGCAAATATTAATTTTATTTCTGCAAATCTGGAATAATACTGTTTTTTACTTATTTGTATCACTGTATATGGATAGTTACCTTTGCTTTATTGAATCGCAAAACTTCTGCCATTTAACCCTTTAACGATCAAAGCATTTTCATTGCTAAGATGTCGAAATAAATGAGTGACACCGGTAATTAAGAACAAATACATTTCTAAATTTGAAAACGTGATTTTTCACAAACATAATAAAAGGGATATTTTCCCTCATAGCATACATGGTCACAGTGACGTCAGAATGACGTCCCTGTGAGTCACTTTGATCACATCACATCTGTGACGAAAATGCCACCACTCAGTGACGTCACATTGTGACTAAGATGCGACTTTCTAAAAAAATTTTCGCAGTTCGTCACAATGTTAATAACAAAGTAGTCACAAATGACACACTTTTCACAAATTGGTCACAAAAAAGCTCTAAAACAGCCATAACGACTGAAATGAAAAAAAAAAACCTCTTTAAACACCATAAAATAAGTTAAATGTTTAATAATATATTCATAAAATTATATTATAATAATATAATTATCATAATAATATTCATAAAATGTTTAAAGAAGTTTTTTTTTCATTTCAATTGTGTATAACACCAGCTTCAATTTTATACATAGCCATAACGACTTCACATTTTAGTCACTGTGACTTCACATCGACGTCACGTCGACAATCGCTGGTCACAGAGTCAAAATGTGACTTCACAACGACGTTGCAGTGACGTCACCATGTCTTACGGGTTTAGATAAAAATACCGGTGTCAGTGTTGCATATCGGAATTAAAATTTTGTGGTTTCGTGGCGAAACTAATGAACGTTAAAGGGTTAATGAAGTTAATGAGGTAATCTCAGTTCAGAAATTGTTGAACTGGAACCCAAAGACTAGGTGAAACCTATTGCATATTAAATAAGAATAATATAAAAACAAAGTTTGAATATACACCATAATTTTTGACATACAACACGGGGATTTAACCCCTTCGCGACGGGAGCCTTTTACAAAAATTTTTAATGTTTTGTCGCCGGTTTTTAAAAACAGAAATTTGTTGCTTATTAAATCGAGAAAATCATTCGATTAAATAAGCCAAATTTTAAAGTAAAATTTTACTGATGGGGATAAGCAAGTATTATTAAACCTTTTTGCGTACGATAATACGTTCCCAAGGGATTCATATATTTATTATAAACTTGAAATGTATATTAAAATACTTGCAAGTAAAAATAAGTACGATTTTAATATCTAAATTTATATCTATATAATAATTAATATCTATATCTTTTCTGAATGTTTTTTTCGAATGTTTGTTTATTTTATTGCCTTTTACGTCCATTCCTTAAAATAAAAAAATTCGAAAATTTTTATATACCTTTCATCAACACGAATTTTTCGGGAGTCCGAAAAAAATAGTTCCGGATAATCGAAGTTACTGATATTAAATAGGCTTCGTCTGATTAATACATACTAAGTACATACTAAATTTCAAGTCTCTATCTCAAATTGTTCGGGAGATAGAACGACACACAGACGGACGGACGGCAAATTTTTTTTTTTCTAAAAATATGTTTTTCGAAATCTCCAGTATCTAAAACGTGTAAATCCGTCAATTTTTTTTTTTTTCGATTTTCAAAACGATTGCAAGACTTACCCTATACTACGTATGATGGGTAAGTAATTAGGTGGCTACAACCACCTGACTAGCTACCACCCTTGAACTAAACAATAATGTGGACGTCTAAAAAATGTCAAAATGAAGCTACCTCATTTTTGCAACAAACCCTTCAATTGCTAAAACATAAAATAATTGAAACTATGAAATTACAGATATTTCTAGAAGAGTTTTATGGTGTACATTTAAGCAATTATATTTCATTAATTTTGGTGACGATAATTCAAAACATTACATGAAATTTAATCTAGCAACTTTTTTTAGATTTATCCGTAGCCTTGTTCTTAAATTTCTGACAATATGTTCGGTAATGAACATTGTATCATAATTATATGAATAGTTGTCAAGGTAACACTGAGTTACAGACGTGTATGGGAGAATAAACAAAGTGTTAATGAAAGTTCTGGAAAACGTAATTAAGGCTCATGATATGTCTGGCGCGTAATGTTTTATTAGGTGCGATCGTAATTACATGGTTCCTCTGTCTGTCCGCATATAACTACGCAAAAATGAACCAACTGAATTGCATGAAATTCAATGTATGTAATCGTTTCAGAATTTTGTTAAGTCGTTTCAAATTTTAACTCTTTCTGGCACACTGTGCCCGGTCTGGGATACTTAATTTTAATTCTAAACTTGCAAACGACACCAGTAATAATTTTGTAAAATTTTGCTTTCACAATAAAAGCTCAAATTAAGTACAGTAAAACCTCCATAACGGACACTCCCGAATAGCGGACGCCTCTATTTAACGGACAGTTTTCCAATCCCCACTTCCAAAACTTTAATTTTTGTATGTTTAACCTCTCAATAACGGACATTCCGAATAGCGGACACTTTATTCGGCGATAAAGGATGAAAAAGTATTTTTTAAACACAAAAGAAAATGCAAAAAAGTAAAAAAGCCTCTAAATTTATCAGCACAACGTGCTACTAATTTTGTGATCACAATTAAATGTAGATAAAGAGCTGGGGAAAATCCCCCCCCCTCCCCCAACGTTCAGTGCTAAATTCAATGGGTTTCCCGGGAGAAATAATCTCTCGGACTATTGAAATGTCATTCAAGAACATTTTGAGATTTTGTGATTTTCATTTTATTTTGAGATGTTGCCATTTTTAAAGATCAAAAAGTGCAATCCCTCCCTCCTACCAGAACTCTACAATGTCCAATAACATCACACAGAAAAACAAATTACATGTAATCGCAAGCAAAAATAAGCTTTTGTAACAGATTTTTTTCACAATAACGTAATACACAGTGGATAAAAGTGTGCACAATTTTATTTCAATTTTATTGCTTAAAAATAATTTTAATTTCTGGTTAATAATATAATAGAGGTTTTAGGATATATAAAAGTAAATTAATGAAACATCGAGCATTTCTTAACGGTTTTTGAATCTCTGAGGTTTTCCCAATAGCGGACACCTCCGAATAGCGGACAATTTCTGCGTTCCCGATGTGTCCGTTATTTAGAGGTTTTACTGTAATACAAATTATCTGAAAAATTCGTTTGTGAATTCCGGTGTCAGTCGATAATTTCTCATTTTACTAAAAGATTTTACCCGTGCCGGAAAGGGTTAAGGAAAACAAGAGTTTTGGTCATTCTCTTAACCTTCCGTCTACCAGACAAAACACCCATTTATCTACGGCAACACCTAATTTTAATTCCAAACTTGCAAACGGCACCAGTAATATTTTAATATAATTTTGCTTTTACAATGAAAGCTTAAATTAAGGAATTCGTAATATCTAGACAAGTCCTTTATAAATTCCGGTGTCAATCGACAATTTCTCATTTTACCATTGACACCAGAAATATTGCTGTCGGGTCCAATGGACCCGTCTGGTAGACGGAAGGTTAAAAACTGCCCTACGTCATTAATTCAACTACATTCCATGATAGGTAATGATAGGTCGTCATGGTGAGGACGTGAAATCTGCCGGAAGGGGGCGCTATAACAACGTTTTTGCCATTTTTATTATTTTAACATCGAAAGATGTATGGAGTTATGACCAAAATTGAACAGAAATTTTATGCATATTTCAGATCAGCAGATCTTTATTGAATTCTGAAATATTCCGAGTGAAAGAAGTTCTGTGATAGCGACTTTTGCATCATGATCTAGATTCTTCGTTTTTTTTTTTAAATATGTCGCATCTTTTTTTCACATTTTTAATTTAAGTATTGGGTTGGAAACTAAGTTCCCGCAGTTTTTTTAAATAGAAGTTTTCTACCAGAATCTATATTTTGTTTTTTGGATACTAGAGCTAATTTGTGTTGAAACTACGATCAGTAAATTGGAGTGTTAAGTTGAGAAAAAGGAACATTTTCGACACCTCCTTCTCTTTGCTTTCAATCAAGGTTGTAAGGCCGCAAAAGCTGCTCGTGACATTTGTGCTGTGTATGGCGAGGGTGCGATAGCTGAAAGAACCGCCCATGATTGGTATGCCAAGTTCAAAAATGGAAATTTTGACATCAAAGACGCACCTCGTTTTGGCCGTCCAGTTGAGTTCGATGAGGAGCCATTAAACCAACATTTGCACGAAAATTCGCGTCAAAAGACAAGAGAACTGGCAAAGAAAATGAAATTCTCCTACACTGCTATAGTGAAGCATCTTCACTCGATGGGAAAAGTTCAGAAGTTTGGAGCATGGGTTCCGCATGTTTTAAGTGACAACAACAAGAATCAACGAGCCGCAATCTCCGCTGGTTTGCTTGCTCGTCACCGCTCAACTCATGGAAACAAGCAACGATTTCTTTACCGAATCGTTACTGGCGATGAAAAATGGTGCCTGTACAATAATATGAAGCAACGCAAGGAATGGCTCAGCCCTGGTAAATTACCAACACCGCGTGTAAAACAAGATCTTCACCCACGTAAAAAGATGTTGTGCGTATGGTGAGACTGGGAAGGCATTATCCATTACGAACTGCTTGAACGGAACCAAACAGTCAACGCGGAACTCTATGTTCGACAAATGGAACGACTCAACGTAGCTATTCAAGAGAAAAGACCTAATCGGCAGCATGGAGTCCTTTTGCTGCACGACAACGCCCGCCCTCATATCGCCAATATGACCAAGGAAGCCATTCAAACGCATGGCTGGGAAGTACTGCCGCACCCGCCGTACTCTCCTGATTTGGCACCAACGGATTTCCATCTCTTTCGATCTCTATCAAACGCTATGCGCGGAGTTTCGTTCAATACTGATGCAGACTTGAAAGCTTGGTTGGATGAATTTTTCGAGTCGAAACCAGGGGATTTCTACCAACGAGGTATTGAAAATCTTGTTGAACGTTGGGAAGAAGTTGTAAACAACAAGGGAGAATACATTGTTGATTAATTATTTGTTATTTTTTATTGAAAAATAAACTTTGAAATAATTTTTTAAAAACGGCGGAAACTTAGTTGCCAACCCAGTTGGCATTCCAGAGTTGACATTCCATTTAAACCCTTTCGACTCGGATGTCACTTACACAAATTTTATTTGGTTTACACCACTTTTTAAAAAAAGTTTCCTTCAAGTACACAATTTCAAAAATGCTGTAATCAAATAAGGCAAATTTTATTTTCCTTTATTACTGGTGCCAAAAACAAATTTTTGCAAAGAAAGATGATGTCGAGTCAGACTGGACATACGAATGCAAAGAGTTAATGATCTGAAATTTAACATAAATTAACTCGATCAAAAAAAAAAAAAAAAAATGTAAATTTGGCAGAACAAAAACGTATTTAAAAACACGGCGGGAACTTAGTTTCCAACCCAATATATTCTTTTAAATCGATATTTTTAAAAATGTATATTTAAAATTAAAATTTCGATATTTCTGTTTATTTAAATGTAAAAAAATTGAAATTCCACTAATAATATTTTGAGTTACAACGATTTTAAACTACCCCACTGTAATACATTTAAAATTTAAAAACAGTTTTTGTATTCTGAGAAGTTTTATCATGTCACTTAGTTTACAAGTGATATGGTTAATCATCACAAAAAACCCTTAAAATTTTAAGTCAATATTTAAAAATTATTTAAAAATGTGTCCTGGATCTGTTTAAAGTCACTTTTATTCTTTTGCTCCAAAAAAGAAAAGCAAAATTAAAACGTATGTCATTAAAAGAACTTATTGGATAAATCTCTTTTCCGGAAACAATAAAATTCTAATTTAAACTAATTAATAACTAAAAACTTTAGTGCATAGAATAAAAGCGAATTAGAAACCATTTACAAAAGACCAATTATTTCCCAATCTCCACTCTTTTTTGCATTCTGTTTAACTAAAAACTTCTCCCGCTTTTTATCTTTTCTGAACAATCTGTTTCACTGAAGCAAAAATTATTTTTAAAGTATTTCTGTTTCATGGTAATGTTCTTTAAAAATACGTAAATTTTATTCCTAGAATCTGACAAAAAATATAAAAATCTTCATCAACAATCTAACACTAGCGAATTCAAAGACGCTCAAGAAAATACATTCTAAAATAGCTCCTCCTCCACCCTTTCCCCTTAAAAATTTTGTTTATGAAAAATGAATGCGAGCATATCTTTAAAAAATCGATACAAATGACTGTATAATGTTCCAATTCTTTTTCAATTTTCAGTGTTATTTTTACAACATTTTACACATCCGTGGGTAAATGTAAATTTGTTTCATATGAAATTACATGCTTGCCGTATTGTGGGTGTTGAATCGCATAAAATATGTTTTACCATCTTCTCTATTTTGTGCGCTGAAATGCGTAAAACTATTCTATGCATAATAAAAATCTATTGTCGAAATTTTTATGTTTATGCTGAACAAGAAGCTTTTATTGTTGGATCTATTTTTGTATTGTTTGGGATATTTTTATATATGTTTATCTGACAATAAACACAGATGATCGTAAAAAATATTGTGTATAAACATTTATAGAAGTTGGAAATATTTTCCTGTTGATAAGATTGTATTTGTATAAGAAATTACAATTCGGTTTTATTTCTTTATTTATTTATAGTGTGATGTTGTTATAATAGAAAAATAAAATATTTACCATTTTAATAACAATTTTAATTTTTCTTAAGAAAGGTGTTATAGTAAAAATAAAATACATTGACATGTTTCGGAACCGTCAAATAAGTTCCATAGTCATAATATAAATAAAACAAAATTTCAAAATATTTCTCGGACAATACAAATGACACGCGACAGTGAGATATAAATAACAAAAAAAAAAAAAAAAAAAAAAAAAAAAACACGCGCTCTATTGCAAAAAATTAAATTAAAATATAGACCATGATCTAAACTTAACTAAAAATTAAAAAAAAACTAACTTAACTTACATAACTTAACTAAACTTAACTAAAACTTAACTAAACTAAACTTAACTAAAAATTTTTAGTTAAGTTTAGATCATGGTCTATATTTTAATTTAATTTTTTGCAATAGAGCGCGTGTTTTTTTGTTATTTATATCTCACTGTCGCGTGTCATTTGTATTGTCCGAGAAATATTTTGAAATTTTGTTTTATTTATATTATGACTATGGAACTTATTTGACGGTTCCGAAACATGTCAATGTATTTTATTTTTACTATAACACCTTTCTTAAGAAAAATTAAAATTGTTATTAAAATGTTTATATAAAAGGTGAATATTTTAAAATCTGATGATTTAAAAAATCAATTGGATTTAATTAACTTTTTATCATAAAATATTTACCATTATATAAAACAAAATACTTTGCTCAATATGTTGATTAAATAGTAACTTGGCTTCATATCACATATACCGGGAGGCGATTGCACAAACCGTCACCTGAATGATGAAATTCTAGAAATAGTTAAAACTCAATTCGTATATTAATATGCAACAGATCTGCCAAGCAATATCTTGGTGGAAAGCATTTGAAAACACGATTTTAGTGGTTGACTCGTAGATTTATCATTGTGTTTTCCTGTTCCAAGATCTCTATGTTTTCATGCCTTTGGGTGGAGGAAAACACAATCATAAGCCTATCAGTCAACCAATAAAATAGATTTTTCAGGTGCTTTCCCTACATTTCCCCCCATGACTTTTAATATGCTAATCGAGGTTTAACTAATCCTGGAATTTCACCCCGGAATTCGATCAGATGATGGTATGCTGCCTACTGTTCTAAAAGCAATAAACAATCAGCAGTGTAGGGGAGAGTGGGGATACTTGAGCATAGGGGATACTTGAGCCACCCCTATTATCTTTACAGTTGGTCAATTTTTCTTTCTAAAACTGGCAACATGGTAACATATTTATAGTTCTGAACATGTAAAAAAAGAAATCACATACCTTGGTACCATTTTGAAAGTATGGTGATTAACCCTTTGAGCTCTGCTGGTAGAATTTTCTACCACATAATTTTAATTCTGAAATGTCACAACGACACCAGAAAATTCGACCAAATTTATTTGAAAAAGGTTTAATGCATTTTTTCGCGTATATTGTAAATCGGGTTTTTTCTTTGCAAAATACTGGTGCGAATATGACATCTGGCTCAAGTATCCCCTCCATGGGGATACTTGAGCCACGATGTAAAAGAAAAAGTAAACATTTTTTAGACATAGAAAAATAGTTCAAAATGAATTAAAAGCGGTTTTCAATTGAAGAAAAAATATCAAATTTTCATTTTCAATATTTTATTTTGTTCTAAGAAATTATAAAAAATTTAAAAAAATTAAAATTTAAAAAATGGTTCAAGTATCCCCATCTTCCCCTACTGTTTTGATGCTGAAATTTGTTCAATATATTGGAATTACAATGCAATCAAGAAAATTCAATAACACCTAACAGGCTGAAATTTTTCTTTCAGCAGTTTGTACTAATAGATGGAAACATACTTGAATACTTTGTTTAGCTCTATAGTTTACCTAGTAACTATATTACACGTCATTATTTAGCTGAAATTTAGTTCAAACTAAAACACTCTTAAAAGTACTGAAATCACATTTCCAGAAATTATCATCCGTTGGTGACCATGTATCTAATTGTTGTCGTGACCCTGTATATCATTTTACCTATTCTACAAACATTTCCTAGTAAACTCAATGAAGTTCTGCGTAAAATTACATAACTTATTTTTAAAACACCTTTAAGTAATTTATGCGCATATTCAGTAACGTTTGCGATGTTTTTATGTAGCCCTGTATATCAACTATAATATTTATACACACCATATAAAATTTATACATTTAGCGAAATTTAAAACCGCATATCATAATTAAAAATGCATTTCATCCATTCATCAGCTAGCATCGATAACATACAGTACTTTGAATAGAATATACTATTTAAAATATTTTGTGTGTCCCTGTACTTGCTATGCACTTCGTATTATGCATGAAATAACTTATATTAAGCCTCGACGACGTATATCAATTTTATTATACATGAAATAGTTTAATATAATTAAAATGTGCCGCAAACAATACTTCCCTTTACCATTATGTAATGGAATTCTTTTGTGTGGCCCTGTAAATGAATAATAATTCTTTTCACCACATAATTTATAGAATGCATATTTTAGTGCATTTACTAAATGTATATCCATTTAAATATGTTTAACAGTGTGTAACATCTTTAAAATTCATTTGGAACGATTTTTTCAAGTAGGACGTTATGTAACGAAAAACTTTTGATTGCCCTTGTAAATTAAATTATAATGGTAGTAACTTCATTTGAAATAGGGCTTGTGCTAGGATCAGCGTCCAAAAGTTTCAATGCATTCCGGCTATATTTACGAGAATTAGAGCGAGAACAGACGGCCAGACAAACTTAAATTATAAACAATTTTCAAATTTGTTGGAAAGTGATAAAATTCCATGACATTTTTGGATTCAACGCTACAAAATTATTAAAATCTAATTATCTAAAGCTACAAAATATGACACCATCGAAACTTCCCAGACTGGTATAATTATTCCTTGTTAAGTTTTTTTATATTAAAATATCTCAATACTGCCGGATTCCATTTCATAAAATTAAACTACGCAAGATCAAATTCTCGTCAGCGAATTAGTTATTGGAATTACTAATTGCAGTACCGTTACGCACAGGTAACTTTTCGGAATAAATTTCAGCTAATTTGTTTCCTCTACTGTCTGGTTCTCTGCCAGATTTTTGTTTGTTTCCCTGACAACGAAATTCGTAAACACACTTTATCAGCATTTTGTTGCACTGAGCCTAAATATGTATCTGCAAGACTAATCATACTCATATGTTTTTCTTTTGTTCGAACGTAAGTCTTTATGACAATTGCAGACTTAATCAAAAATCGTCTGCTCCCGGTAATAAATGGAATAAAAAAGAACAAATATATTAAGGACTTGGGGCAGTTTTCTTGTTAAAATATACGAAATAAATATTGATTATCATTCGTAAATTGTTTCGATAATTTTAGAAATGTGTAAGTAGTTAAATGACAAATCATTTATATAGTTTTAAAAAAGTTTTTATATTATTATTATTACTATTATTATTATTATTTATTATTACTATTATTATGATGAGCCGCAAAACATTAAAAATGCATAAAGTATAATATGTAATTACCATAAAAAATTTACCAATAAAAATAAATTTGATATATGAGAATTACTAGAAAATTCAATCTTTTAGATCTTTAAAGGGCGGTTTGATATACGACATAATTTGCTCCCTCGAAAAATAAAGAAATTGAAAAAAATCTATTTAGTTAAATTATATGGGGGATTACCTTGGTCACTTTTTACTTAAACAATGCACCTTCAAAACTTTTTAGGGCAGCGGCTTTTCAGTAATACAGCGTTATTAAAAAATTGAAGCCATTCGAATAATTCTGTTTGGAAAATCAATTTATAAAGGTGGTTAGCCATCTGTTATTCCTTTTTATGCTTAACCAACGAATCTCCAAAACTAATTAGGGACACGCTTTATCAGAATGAACCTGTATTCAAAATTTGAAGCAAATCGAATATTTCAATCAAGAGTTATTGCGCTTCGTATATATATAAGTACGTACCAACATACGTACGTCAATACATACATATAAACATACATACAGAGTTTGCGGTCACATTAGCTCTCAGACTTTGAAATCTGCGAGCTAAACATGTGAAGAGATTTAATTCTCATCTGTCAATGCTCAGAAAAACAAATTGCCATACCGTTACACCACAAGGAATTTTTCTGTACAAATTTCGACTAATTTGTTTTCTTTTACTATTTGGTTTCTGTAGCATATTTTAGTTTGTTTCCGTGACAACGAAATTCGTAAACGCATTTATCAGCATTTGGTACATGGTGAGTGCGAATATGTATCATCAAACGGTAATGAAACTGAAATGTCGATATACAGTCGGCTCTCGTTAATTCGAACTCGTTGGGACCACAAGAAATGTTCGAATTATCCGAAGTTCGAATTATGGAAAGTATGAAATGAGAACATGCTTAATATGACACTATTACAAAGGAATTAATGTTATAGTGTTTGTTTAATTTATTATGTCTGTTATCATCAGAATATGACTTAATATTAAATTAGAATGTATAAATACATAAACTAATTAAAGATTAGACACAAGCATAACAGAAGAAAAATTTGAAGCGCCACTGATGGACAGACGCGGCATTTAGAAAGTGTATACCAAATACATGGGATTATATGTATGCTCGTTCGGAACAATTTTCACAAAAATAAAAAGAAAGAAAGTTATTCAAATATTTGAAATCCGTGAAAAAGAAAGGAAGAATGAAAAATCTGAATTCTGGTTAGTTCGAATTAAACGATGTCAAGAGAAAATGAGTTCGAATTAATGAAAAAGTTTACGTTATTCTGCCAATGAAAATTTCGGGACTTCATGTTTAGTTCGAATTAAGCGAAGATTCGAATTATCCGATTTCGAATTAACAAGAGTCGACTGTATTTTTTTTTCTCTTCGAATATGTCTTCATGAGAAGCGAAATTTCGATAAAAAAACAACAAAAATTTTTGCCCTTTTCTACCAGTATTTTAAATCAAAAATCTTCGTGTCAGATTTCTTTAACGTCTACAATGAAATTCTACAATAATTATTATCGTTTTGAAATTGTGTTTGGAAATTGGAAAGTGCGAAAATTTTAGGGACGCTGCGACCCCTGATTGTATGTATAAGAAAGATTTGCTTAGTAATTTAGAGAAATGTTAGACGTGAATATTTATCATAAATGGGAGAATATTTTGATCGTAATAAAAAATAAGAATCGATAAAAATCCGTACTTATATTCTGTATCTGTACATATATCTTATATCTGTACTTATAATCAGGGGTGCAAAAATCTAGGCGCCAGCAGGCAGTTTCCCACCAGAAAATTTATTTCGTTTTTCTTCATCTAATATTTCGCATAAAATTCCTGGTAGCATGCTATTAAATTTTAAGCGGAAAAAGCTTTAAAATTTTAGTGGTGAGAGACTACTCTCTGGCGCCTAGATTTTTTCACCGCTGCTTATAATTATCTGTACTTATCATTGAAGGGAAAAAAAGATTGTTGAAGAGAATGGATGGAAAATTTTTTTTCAATAAAACAATAGTAAAACATTAAAATACGTAAAATATAATATGAAAACAGCATAAAAAATTAAAATTTTTTTAAATAAATATAAATTTGCATTAAAGCAACAGTAAAAAATATCAAGTTATTGCCCTTTAAAAGGCGGTTTAATGTTTAATGTACCGCATAGTTTGGCCCCTCGAAAAACAAAAAAATCGACTAAAAATCTATTTAGTTAAATGAAAGGGGGAAATATCCCCCCTTTATACTTGACCAATGAACTTTCAAATCTATTTAGAGAAGCGCCTTATCAGGATAAAGCGGCAACTAAATTTTAAGCAAATCTGATAATTCTGTTTGAAAAACCAATTTACTGAAATTAAGGTGGGGAAGAGGTAGCCATCCATTACCTTAACCAATGAATCCCCAAAACTAATCAGGAACGCGCTTTATCAAAATGAACCTAGATTCGAAATTTGAAGCAAATCTAATATTTTTATCAAGAGTCATCCTGTTGCGTATATACGTAAGAACATCATACCTACATATGCATAGGTATGATGTTCTGCCAACATCTTCCGCTTTTTTGGCCCGAAAAAATTTTAAAGAAAATTTCACCAATTGAAATCGCTATAATACGGCGATTAACTAAGACAAAAAATTCTGTTACATTTTTCCGGGCCAAAAAAACAGAAGAGTTGCCAGCTATGCATATGTACGTACATACATACATACATAAAAACATACAGAACTTGCGATCACATTATCTCTCAGGCTTTGATAGCTTGCATTCTAAAAATGTGAAGAGATTTAATACTCGTCTGCCAGTACTCAGAAAAACAAATTGCCATACCGCTACACACAAGGAATTTTTCTGAATAAACTTTCACTAATTTATTACCTTTTACTTGTTTGATTTCCGTGTCATATTTTTGTTTGTTTCTTGACAACGAAATTCGTAAACACATTTATCGGCATTTAGTACGTGGTGGGTGCGAATATGTATCATCAAACGGTAATAAAACTCAAATGTCGATATATTTTTCTTTTGTTCGAATATGTCTTCATGAGAAGTGAAGTCTCGATTAAAAAACATCTGTTCCCGGTGATTAAAATGTTGAATAACAATATGTGTAAGGAAGATTTGCTTAGTAATTTAGAGAAACGTTAGATGTAGATAACACTGATAAACAAGGTTTCTGTTTCTAACTAAGTATGTGGTGACTTTTATATTTTAGGTGGTGCTGTGAAAGAATATGCCATTAAAAAGTTTCCATCACCCAAAGATTTTTAAAAAATTCAAAATCCTGAAAATCTCAATTTTGTAGTATTTATTTAACACATACACCTTATGAAATTTATCATTTGGTATTTTAGTAATGACAAACTTTTAAATAAACATTTATAAAGCTAAAAATTAACATTTAAAACACTTAAAGTATGCATTGTTTATAAAGTTTCAGAAAAATATAGATTTTTTGTAAAAAATTATATTAATAAGAAATTTCATACTTTATGTAGCGGTAAATGTCTTATCTGTGAGTGCTCTCTTATAGGTCATTGTTCCGAGTTATATTGACAATTTAAAGCAGACATCAAGCCACTTATATCATTACAATAGCATAAATCATTTTTTCTTTAAAAAAATGTTGAATATTTCTTATATCAATCTCGATAAATAGATATCTTTGTATTGTTTTTCAGGAGATTCCAACCTTGCAATCTTGATCAAGTAATTCTGAGTTTTTCTTTGATAAATTTAAGACTCTCACAAAATCATTTAATTCTTTTTTAATAATTTGGTGTGGTTCTTCATTTATGCCAGGAGAATAGTTCATATCAGATGTAGAGGAAGTTTCAGTTTCATCGATTTCCATTTGTACTGCTACATCATCATATGTAAAATTCTCTGGAGGTTTCGATATTTGTAAATCATCATTATGTAATGCTGGTCACATTTCTGAATCTAAGTTCGTGTACTTAATTTTATGTTTACTTCTTGCAAAGAATCCTTTAATTTTTGTAATACACAGGGATGAGATTTCCGCTTTTTTGAACACCAGTAAAATTTTAGAAAAAATGCTATAGTATTTAATTGAAACATTTTTGCGATTTAAGAGACCAGCATTTTCTCTAAGATTATACTGGTGTGCAAAAAAGCGGAAATCTCATCCCTAAATACATTAGTAGCAGTCAGTTATTTGATCCTTCGGCATGTGCCATATCATGGGTCTAGCAAAGGTCATATACTTTTTTGTACCTTTCATCCACGTACAGAGGTTTGTAGCACATTATGTATAACAAGAACGAAGTGCCCATTTCTGATCTCGTTCACCTACTTTATATTCAAAGTACATATGATAGGCGCATCGATGCTTTTTCTAAGTTAGCTCCCCGCACACACAGCAAAAAGAATCGGGTTCATTAACGCATCCTCTAGACATGTTTTAGATATTGCAGAGGAAAATACGATAATTATAATTAAAATTTAATTAAAAAGTCTTACAGAACAAAGAAATAGTAATATATTTGCCTCGAAAAATAAGTTTCCACTGTCAGAGATTTGCTTTAAAGTCAAATACTGTGGGGGTGGCTAGAGCTGTCTGTTCAAGGTCGCTAACATAAAAATTATTAGGGGGACATCTGTTTCTACTCTCTTGCTGTATCTTCTATCGTTGTAATAAGAAAAAGAAATGTTTGTGTGAATCAAATACATGAAAGAGAATAATATAATATAATTATAATACCTATACGATGCCTACATACTCCAAAACGTATTAATAAAATTTCTGAAAATTGGAGGGTGATAGAAAATTTTTACAAACATATTCGTTTTGAGCAGCTTGAAATCTATAAGAAACACCCAACGTATATAGAGAAATCGAAAATTCGTTAAAATTTGTTTATCAGTGTAATTATCATAAATGGGAGAGTATTTTGATCGTCATGAAAGCAAAAAATAGATAAAGATCTGTACTTAGTTTTAAATATCGAGAGGAAAGATATTTGTTGAAATGAATTTTTTTAATTTTTTTTTTAATTTCAATAAAAGAGCTGTAAAACATTAAAATACATAAAATATAATATGTATACACCATAAAAAATTATAAATGTTTAAAAATAAAAATAAACCTGCTAGGTGAGTAACAATAGTAAATGTTAAGTTTTTTAGCCGTTTAACCCCTTGAGGGGCAAAGCACTTCTACTACTAAAATGTTAAAATGATTGATTGGCACCGGTATTTATAAACAATTTTATATGAAACAAAGTAAAAGCTTTTCTTCGAATATATCATACGAAACAAAAGTTGATTCTTAAATTTTGGTGTCAATGCGGCATTTGGAAATTTAAATTAAGTGGTATATAACATATACCGGTGCCCTTCAAGGGTTTAACTTTTTACCGCAGACTGTGCCCGGTCTGGGATACCTAATTTTAATTGCAAACTTAGAAACGACTCCAGGAATATTTTGGTAATTTTTTTGCTTTTACAATAAAAGCCTAAATTAGGGGTTTCAAAAAAAAAAAAAGTTAGTTAATTCCGGAGTCAGTCGATAAATTCTCATTTTACTAGCAGATTTTGTCCGTGACGAAAAGGGTTAAAAGATGGTCTGATATATTATATACCTGATAATTTGTCTCTTCGAAAAATAAAGATATCGTCAGAAAATCATTTTAGCAAAATTAAGGGGTGGGGGGGGGATTACCATGCCCTTTTTATTTTTAACCCCTTGGGGACTGGAGTTTTTTACGAAATTTTTAATGTTTTGACACCGGTTTTAACCCTTTAACGATCATAGCATTTTCATTGCTGAGATGTCGAAATAAATGATTGACACCGGTAATTAAGAACAAATATATTTCTAAATAAGAAAACGTGATTTTTCACATGCAAAATAAAAGGGATATTTTTAGATAAAAATACCGGTGTCAGTGTTGCGTATCGGAATTAAAATTTTGTGGTTTCGTGGCGAAACCAATGAACGTTAAAGGGTTAAAATACAGAAATTTGTACCTTTTTAAATCGAGAAAATGCTCCGATTAAATAAATCAAAATTTCTAGTATAATTTTACTGGTGTCGATAAACACGGATTCCTAAGCCTATTTGCGGCAGGTATACGTGTCGCTCGTCCCCAAGGGGTTAACCAACGTAGCTTCAAATCTATTCAGGATAGCGCCTTATTAATATAAAGCAGCATACCAAAATTGAAGATAATCTGATAATTCTGATTGAATTTTTTTAATCTAAAGTAAGGAGGAGGGTAACCATCCTTTGCTATTTTTATACTTAACCAGTGATCCCCCAAAATTAATCAGGGATGCGCCTTATCAGAATGAACCTATATTCAAATTTAGAAGCAAATCGAGTATTTTTATCAAGAGACATTCCGCTGCGTACATACTTAAGTACGTACTTACATAAGCACGTACTTACATAAGTATATACGTACATACACACACAGGAAACTTGCGGTCACATGTGCGGAAAAATATGAAAAAAATTAATTCTCTTCTGCCACTACTCAAAAAAAAAAAAAAAGCCATACCGTTACACAAGGAATTTTTCTGAGTAAACTTCCACTAATTTGTTTCCTTTTACTGTTCGGTTTCCGTGTCAAATTTTTGTTTGTTTCCGTGACAACGAAATTCGTAAACACATTTATCGGCATTTAGTACGTGGTGAGTGCGAATATGTATCATCAAACGGTAATGAAACTCAAATGTCGATATATTTTTCCTCTCTTCGAATATGTCTTCATGAGAAGTGAAGTCTCGATCAAAAAACATCTGCTCTCGGTGATTAAGTTGATTAATAACAATATGTGCAAGAAAGATTTGCTTAGTAATTTAGAAAAATGTTAGATGTGAATATTTATCATAAATGAGAGACTATTTTAATCGTAATGAAAATTACGAATAGATGAAGTACATATATTTAACCCATTAGTGCCAAGCGTCCCATTTTTGAGACAGTTTTAAAAAATTCAAGTAAGGTCTTTTCGCACCAGTAAAAAAGAGAATAAACAAATACTTTATTTCTCGAGACAAATTCCTAGATAAATTAAGATAAAAGTTATTCTTGTTTTAAAAGTGGTGGGGAAATGCAAAATCTGAATTTTAACGAAGAAAATAACTGGGGCATTAATGGGTTAACATTGAGAGAAAAGCAATTTGATGAAATGAACGGTTTAAAAAACTTTTTCAATAAAAGATATGTAGAATATTAGAAATACATAAATTATAATATGTATATACCATAAAAGTTATGTAATTTTAAAAAATAAAAAGTATTACCTAACGAATAGGAGGATATCAAGTTATTTGTCCTTAAAAAAAGAGTATGATATACCACAAAATTTGAAAGAGGTTTGCTTCAGGATCTTATATTTTAAATTTTACTTGTATAAGTCAAGTAAAGTTCAAAAATTTCTTTTCCTTCTTTTTAAACAATTTCTGTCAAAAACTCTTGTGTTAATTCAAAATAACAGAAATACATTCATTTGCTCCTGAAAAGTAAAATAAAATAAAATAAAACCCAGCTAATTTGTTTACTCTTAATTTTTGGTTTTGTGCCAGATTTTAAAGATTTTTTTTTTTTTGTTTCCCTGACGACGAAATTCGTAAACATAGTTTACCGGTATTTAATGTATGGTGAGGGCAAATATGTATCCGCAAATAAATTTTTATTAAAATTGACGTTTAAATAACAATAAAAAGAACTTCTGCACTTAAATAAATAATAAGAAATAAACTTAAAGCTTAACCCTTTCCGGCACACTGTGCCCGGTCTGGGATACCTCATTTTAATTCCAAACTTAGATAAGGCACCAATAATATTTTAGTAAAATTTTGCTTTTACAATAAAAGCTTAAATTAAGGATTTCAAAATATCTAAAAAAATCGGTTGTGAATTACGGTGTCAGTCGATAATTTTTCATTTTACTGATAAATTTTGCCCGTGCCGGAAAGGGTTAACCTTTTCAGGCGCAGTGTGTCCGGTCTGGACACACCTAATTTTAATTCCAAACTTGCAATTGGCACCAATAATATTTTAATAAAATTTTGCTTCTACAATAAAAGCTTAAATTAAGGAGTTCTTGATTTCCTAAAAAGTCGTTTGTAAATTCCGGTATCAGTCCAAAATTTCTCATTTTACTTACAGAATTTGTTTGCATCCCAAAAAGGGTTAACTCATTGGGGACGAGTGACTCGTATACGTACCGCAAAAAGGCTTAAGAATTCTTGCTTACCCGCACCAGTAAAATTTACTGTAAAATCTTTCTTATTCGATCTGAGCATTTTCTCGATTTAATAAGGCACAAATTTCTGTTTTTAAAAGCCGGTGGCAATACATTAAGAATTTTGTAAAATACTTTCGTCGCGAAGAGGTTAATCCTTTCCGGTGCAGTGTTACCACTCCGGCAACACCTAATTTTAATTCCAAACTTACAAACGGCACCAATAATATTTTAGTAAAATTTTACTTTTACAATTCTTAATTTCTAAAAAAGTCTTTTGTAAATTCCGGTGTCAGTCAACAATTTCTCATTTTACGAACAGAATTTGTCTGCGCCGGAAAGGGTTAAGGGAAATACATGAAGGCAATTTGCTTGACCTTTTAGCGAATTATTAGAAAACTATGATTATTATTAACCAGAAAAAGTTTCTCGAAACATATTTTTAGATGTCTCTCGATATGGCTATTTCATTGTATTGATCGAACATAAGTCATTTCAAAAACATGCATTAAAATATTTAATTGCTATAAAGGACGTTAAATACTAATAAAAACATTAAAAGATCTTAATAATTTTTACATGTTTCGATTGAATTTACTCAATCATCATCAGAAAAAGGAAATACAAATAAACACAAAGATGGAAAATGACAAAAAACTATTATAAACGAAATTTAAAAAAAAAAATTTAAAAACTGAAATCTATATAATAAAGGCCAAACGTATCTGTGCGTAACGCATACGTCATGTTTTGAATGGCAACACTTTTCGATGAAATTTTAATTTTGCAATTTTCGCTATTGTAAAATTTTAAACTTCTAGACATAGCACGTTTTCGACATTTATACCATCGTATGCAGAAAAATATGCACGTTTAAATGCAGTTTGTTAGAAAACTGTATCTCAATTTGTTTTTGATATATTAATTTTTTTATAGTTTTTAGTTCATTTTCTCTAATGGTGGCAACTTAAGTATCGCATTTGTGTGGGAAAAAAAGGAAAAATATCCATAGAGTAAAAAAAAAAAGAAGATGAATAGAGATGCAGTTTGGTGGCTGCAGGTGACGCTAAAAAATCATCTCTAAAATTCGCTGCATTGCATCAAACACAACCACGTGCTTTCGCAAAAAAGGAAAATTTTTAGCGATACAGTTTTAATTCATAATACAATGAAATGCTATTTTAGAATGCTAAAATATAATAATTATTTTTTTTTTCATTTAGAGAAAAAATTATGTTAAAGGATTCGGTCTCTGTTCTTAGAGATTGTTTTGTTTGGCTCGAATAAGAAACTTAAATTGGAAGAACAACGCCCATGAAACCGTTTTAATTGCATACTTCACCTCCATTTATCTCTTTTCTACGTGAAAAATAACAGATCACTGTATATTTTAGTTGCATTTTTTCATAGCAACCGAAAAAAATAGTAATTAAAAACGTGTTATGTCAAAATATCGTCGGCTAAACCCAGTGAATGTTGTTGGTTTTATTTCGTTTTTTCCTATCAATTTAATAACTTTCAGTTCGTTGCAAACTTAATTTACAAAAAATACATCAATTAATCTTTACAAAAATGTATTTTAAAGAATATCTGTGTATCATATTTTCTTAGTTGATGCAATTTTATTCTTTGGCAAGATCTTTGGCTAATAAATTCTATCTTGCGTCTAATACGGAAGTACCGGTAATTTTCAAAGCTTTATATGATAACATAATTAATATTTTTCATATAAAATTGCTGTTTGGAATTAGTTGGAAGTTTAAAAAGCATATTACGTAGGGAAAATTTATTAGAATTTTCAATTTTAATTTCTAAAAAAAGTTTTTCACCTTTACTCTGTGACCCGGGAACCCCGGGTTCGGTGTACTAGTGTTTTTAATGGACGTATATGAAAACTTCTATTTATATTTAACGAACATAAGTCTTTATGATAGCTGAAGTCTATTAGAAAAACTTTTACTTCAGGTTATTAGCTTAATAAGTAACAAGAAATAGATGAATGGCTTGAAACAGCTGGTTTGGTTACTTAAATAAGAAAAGAATTATTACGATGAGAAATAAGAATATAATAATGAATATGTAAGAATAAAATGTTTGGAATGTTATGAAAAATGACGAACATACAAGTCTCTATACATAGATTTCATATTGAAAGATTTCATGTTTGCTTTTCTTTATAAGTATTGTGTTACGAATATAGAAATACTGCTCAATTATGAATATGCATTTTTCTGTTGGAACATAAGTCTTTGTGACAATTGGAGTCTTAATAAAAAAAACTTCTGCTTTCGGTGATTTCTTGAACAAATAGCAAGATATATACAAAAGGCTGAAGGCAGCTTGCTTGATAATTTAACAGCAAATTAAAAGAGAATAACTATAGTAAATCAGAATATGTTTCGAATATGGAGGAAACTTTGAATACTTAAATATTAGTATGTATTTTCAAATATTTGGAGAAACTATTTTATGTTTTGCTTATTAATGATGTATGTTCGCAGAAAATGGAATTTTTAAAAACCAAGTTAGACTGGCTCTAATTATTATCAAAACATTTCTGATTTTCTTTCTTTTTACACTGAGTTACAATTAGAGATTTACGATTTTTATGTATAATTACAGTACTAAACAATGGACCTTTTATTTTCATGACAATCTATGAACAAACATCTCGTTATCAGGGCCTGATTACTAACGGGGCACTCTCCCACCAGGAAAAAGAAATAAAGAATTTTTCCTTATTCATGACAGTAATCTTGTATGAAAAGGGCGTTTAAAGAAGACGAAAATTTCTATAAATTTTTTCTGGTGAGAGAGTGCCCCGTTAGTAATCAGGCTCTGCTCGTTATTAATCAGCTTTATCTTTTTCTCTGTGTGTCTGTGTCATAGAATTGTACGTATTTGTGTGTTAATCACTTAACCGTCTGCCCCGAGATAAGTCGGGGGTGAAAGCACTGTTTCCCAATACCTATCGCCGGTTAAGTGGTTAAAATGTTGTTAAAGGTTTTAGCATAAGAGGATTATTTTATGCTTATCACAGGATATAGTGCATTCGAAATCTACGGTGATTTCGGCAGTATAAGCCGCCGATCAAACAATTCTTTTTGGACCCAGAAATCTTATTTAGTTATTGAATACAAATATTTACGGCGATCTAATATTTGTTTCTTAAAAAATTCTGGGTCAAAAAAGAATTGTTTGATCTGCGGCTTATACACCCCAAATTACGGTAATTTATTTTTAAAATAACCGACTTCCATACCGTTACAATCCAGGCAACTTTTTTGGAAATAAACAATAAAAAGCTAATTTGTTTACTCTGATTGTTTGGTTTTGTGCCAGATTTTAAAGATTGTTATTTTTTTCTATGACGACAATGTTCGTAAACACATTTTACCAGTATTTAATGTAGGGTGTATGTAAATATGTATCCGCAAATAAGTTTTTATAAAAATTGATGTTTAATCCTGGCAAACAAGAATATCTTTGTAGTATTGAATTCTCACCGGAAAAATCAAAAAATTTATTTTAAAATATGAAAAGACAAATTTTTCAACATCCTGTGTTAAAAATATGAAATTTCGTTAAAAGTTTCTAGTGAAAATCTCGTTTAAATTAACTTTGATAAATTATAATCCACCGCTTCTCAAGTGGTTATAATAAATAAAACATGGTGGCGAGTGGTCAGGCAAAATCAGAATCAGAAAAGGTGTTAAATAAAAGTATTTTGTTAACCCCTTTGCGACGAGGGCCTTTTACGAAATTTTTAATGCTTTGCCACCGGTTTTTAAAAACAGAAAATTATGCCCTGTTAAATCGAGAACATGCGCCCATTAAAAAAAGGAAATTTTACAGTAAAATTTTACTGGTGGAGATGAACAAGGATTCTTAAGCCTCTATGTGGCTCGTCCCTAAGGGGTTAAAGAAAAATTCACCTTCTTTAATCCTTTCATATTATTTGAAGTATTTTATCAATAAGAAAATACTGGTGGTTACTTCTTTTTTTTTTTTTTTTTTTTTTTTTACTGAGTTTTAAACCATTTGCCATTCTGTAAAAACTTTTGCTCATGTTGATTAGATAAAAAAAATAAAGAATACTGCCCAGTTAAACTGATGGCATAGAGCTCACAGGCTACAAATACTAATTGTACATTAAAGCCTTATATTTTCAAGGGTTAATTCCGTTCGAAAAAAAATTAAGAAGGGGAAACAGCTCTCTCCTTTCCTCTTTTTTTATACTTAATCATTGAACCTCCTATACTATCAAAGACATGCTTTATCATATAAAAAATCTATATCCAATATTCAGAGCAAATGAGATAATTCTTAATAAAAACCCATTTAGCATTTATATATTTTAAAAGGAGTTATCCCCCCTCTTTTATACTTAACCATTAAATTTCCAAAACTATTCAGAGATTTGAACGAAATTTGAAAATTCTGCTTGAAAAACCCATTTAGGGGAAGATGGGGATACTTGAGCCATTTTTTAAATTTTAAATTTTTAAAATTTTTTAGAATTTCTTAGAACAAAATAAAATATTGAAAATGAAAATTTGATATTTTTTCTTCATTTGAAAACCACTTTCAATTAATTTTGAACTATTTTTCTATGTCTAATAAATTTTTACTTTTTCTTTTACATCGGGGCTCAAGTATCCCCATTGAGGGGATACTTGAGCCAGATGTCACATTCGCACCAGTATTTTGCAAAGAAAAAAACCGATTTACAATATACGCGAAAAAATGCATTAAACCTTTTTCAAATAAATTTGGTCGAATTTTCTGGTGTCGTTGTGACATTTCAGAATTAAAATTTTGTGGTAGAAAATTCTACCAGCAGAGCTCAAAGGGTTAATCACCATACTTTAAAAATGGTACCAAGGTATATGATTTCTTTTTTACATGTTCAGAACTATAAATATGTTACCATGTTGCCAGTTTTAGAAAGAAAAATTGAACAACTGTAGAGATAAAGGGGGTGGCTCAAGTATCCCCTATGCTCAAGTATCCCCACTCTCCCCTATATAAATTAAGGGGGGGGCATTAGAACCCCTGTTCCCCCTATTTATACTTATTCATTGAACACCTAATAACAGTCACGGAATCGCCTCATCAGAATGATCCTAATCTAAATTTTGAACGAAAACTTAATGCTGCATGAAAATCCCATTTATATCAACTAAGGGGAGGGGCATGAGCCCCCCGTTCCCCCTCTTATACATATCGGATGAACTCCAAAAACTAATGAGGGAAGCGCCTTGTCAGGATATACCTACATACAAAATTTCAAGTGGATCGGATATTTTTATCATGAGTTATCGCGTTACGTACGAACGAACGTACATACAGATCGGACGGGAACATAAGCTCTCAGGCTATGATAGCCTGTGAGCTAATAACAAGAAGTATGCTAAAAGTTTAAAGGAAATAGTTCTAAAGCATAAAGGCAGTTTGCTTGACCATTTAGCGAATTATTAGAAAAGTATAATTATATCTAAATAGAAAAAGTTTTGAATGTTATAGAAATTATTAGAAGATAAAGTATCAGCTTATATTTTTAGATGTCTCACGATATGTTGTTTTGTTGTAGATCGAACATCTAATGAAACACTTTTACTCAGGTGATTAGTTTAATAAGTTACAAGAAATAGAAGAATGGCTTTGAAACAGCTGGTTTGGTAATTTAAATAACAAAAGAATAATAGCGATAAGATATCCCTCATAGCATGCATGGTCACAGTGACGTCACTGTGACCATGTGTGTCACTTTGATCACATCACATTTGTGACGAAAATGCCACCACTCAGTGACGTCACATTGTGACTAAGATGTGACTTTCTAAAAAAATTTTCACAGTTCGTCACAATGTTAATGTCAAAGTAGTCACAAATGACACACTTTTCACAAATTGGTCACAATGTGACGTCACAAAAAAGCTCTAAAACGGCCATAACGACTTAACATTTTAGTCACTGCGACTTCACAACGACGTTGCAGTGCCGTCACCATGTCTTACCCCGTAAAGCATGGTGACGCCACTGCAACGTCGTTGTGAAGTCACATTGTGACTTTGTGACCATCGATTGTCGATGTGCCGTCACGTGACGTCGACGTGAAGTCACAGTGACTAAAATGTGAAGTCGTTATGGCCGTTTTAGAGCTCTTTTGTGACGTTTCACAAAGTCGTCACAGTGTGACAAATTTGTGAAAAATGTGTCATTTGTGACTAATTTAACATTAACATTGTGACGAAACAGTGACAAAAGCGACGATATTTAAATTTCCCGAAACATGTTTTTTAAAGTAAATAACATGTTTTGAAGGATATTTATAAATTTCTAAAGATTTTTAAGAAACTCGCATCTCAGTCACAATGTGACGTCACTGAGAGGTGGCATTTTGGTCACAGATATATTGTGACCAAAGTGACTCACAGTGACGTCACTGTGACCATGCATGCTATTAGGGACGGGATAGCATAGCTGCCAACTTTTATGCATTTTGGTACCACTAAAATTGTACAGAGATTCTCCATTCCTTTAATCATAAGATTTCAACGATTAAATAAGACAATGCTTACCATAAAAATTTTGTGGTAGAAAAAATGCGTAAAAGTTGGCAGCTATGGATATAGGAAAAGAAAGATTGCGATGTAAGAGTAAAATATTTCGGATGTTACGAAAAACAATGAACAGATAAATGTTTGTATATATATTTCATATTGAAAGAATGTATATTTGCTTTTCCTTGTAAATATTATGTTACGAATATGGCAATGGTGCTCAATTATGGATATGGATTTTTCTGTTCGAACATAAGTCTTTGTGACAATTGGAGTTAAATCAAAAAACTTCTGCTCTTGGTCAGAGCCTGATTACTAACGGGGCACTCTCTCCCCAGTAAAATTACATAGAAATTTTCGCCTTGTTTAAACGCCCTTTTCAGTCAAAATTACTATCACGAGTAAGGAAAAAAATTCTATTTATTTTTTCTGGTGGGAGAGTGCCCCGTTAATAATCAGGCCCTGCTCTTGGTGATTACTTGAATAAATAGTAAGATACATACAAAAGCCTTGGGGCAGCTTGCTTGATAATTTAACGTCAAATTAAAAGAGAATAATTATCGTAAATCAAAATATGTTTCGAATATAAAGGAAAGATTGAACAATTAAATATTAGAACGTATTTTTGTGTATTCGGGGAAACTATTTTTTTTATATCAATATTATGTGTTCGGAGAAAACGGAATAAGGCCGTAAGGCCAAATTAGACTGATTGGCACTAATTATCATCAATTAAATCTGACCTTATATCAGGTTATTTTAGTATTTCCTAAAACATTTCGAATTTTCTTTTCTTTACCATGAGTTACAATTAGGGATTTACTCATTTTTATAAATATTTACATTATTAATCCTTTAATGTACAAAGCATTTTCACTGCTAAGGTATTTAAATAAATGAGTCACACCGGTGATTGCGAACAAATATATTTGTAAATAAGAAAAGCTGATTTTTCACATATATATAATAAAATGAATTTTTAAAAATAAAATTCCGGTGTCGTTGAGGAATATCGGAATTAAAATTTTGTGGTTTCGTAGAGAAACCAATGAACGATAAAGGGTTAATCATTCGGCTTTTCTGTGACAATATTTGAACGCTGCGAAAAATCTCCTTATTAATCAATTTAAAAAAAAAAAAACGGAAAACGCACAGAAATCTCTAAAAATAAAATAAAACATTGTACTTTTCTTTGAAAGAATGAAAACAGACTATAAGAATATGTTTTAACACCTTTACAACGGGAGCCTTCTAAGAAATTTTTAATGTTTTGTCACCTTTTTTAAAAAATGCGTCCATTTTAAATCTATAAGATGTTCCGATTAAATAAGACAATTTTTGCTCTAAAATTTTATAGCTGGGGATAAACAAATATTCTTAAGTCTTTTTGCGGTACACATACGTGTCGCTCGTCCCTAAGGAGTTAACACTAGAACGTCTAGCTAGCGCCGATTAGACACCGATCAAATAATAAAATGTCGATTTGAACCAGAAACTCAGTTGTAAAATCAGTTTAATTTTAAATAGCAACCGAGTTAAATAATTAAGTAAAATAGCTTTAAGTAAAAATCTTGCATTAAAATGTTTTTTTAAAATTTACGGACGTTCTATCGTTAAAACATAACACATTTATATAAGCAGTTTATGTATATACATATACATAGCAACAAAAACAATAAAAAATTGATCTAAAAGGCGTCGTAGTAGTTCATTGTTGTTTAAATTGTAAAACAAATAACATATTAATAGTTAAATCAATATACTGTGTTTTCTTTTGGGAATATGAAAGATGATAGCAATGAAAAGTTTCCGTTTAAAAAAAATCTTCAAAAATATATCCTTACTGTTTGGAAGTGTGGTGCACTTTCATACTACATTAGTCCCTTGAAGGGCGGTGGGATATATATATATCCTACTTAGTTCTTATTCAAAAATGCCACATTGGAACCAGAATTTTGAAAGGAAAATCTAAATTTTGCCAGGTACCGTAATTTCCTGCGTATAATCCGCGGATCAAACAATTCTTTTTCGACCCAGAAATTTTATTTCATAATGGAGGGAAAATATTTACTGCGATTTAAAATGTCACATTTAATTAAAAAAAATTTCTGGGTCGAAAAAAACTTGTTTCATCCGCGGGTTATACCCAGGAAATTACGGTATGTAAAAAAAAAAGCATTATCTATTTAGAAAAAAAAATTTCTAAACTTTGGTGTCATATAATCATTTCAGCCTTTTATGAATGGAAGTACTTTGTCCCTCAAAGGATTAGCACTAGAATTACCTGAAATTGCACTTAAGTTTTACAAAAATAATTAACACCTGAATTTTTATTTAAAATAGTTTAAATTATTTATTTAATTTCGTTTTCCTTTGAATCTTTAAAACATGTTTCATAAAAAAATGTTTAATTCGAAATGGTGCAAATTCATTTAGTAAGGGTGACAACAACCGCTGATCATAATTCTAGTTTTAAATCAGTGTGAAAAGAAAAGAATGTATGTTATAACGAGGTGACCTCCAGTTGCTTAAGCTTTGATATATTCAGTTTTTCTTAGAAAATAACTACAACTAAAACTATTATGAGTGTTTCCTATAAAACCTCGCCATTGTTAAAACTGGTTTTTTAGTTAAATATGTGTAACTTTTTGTCGAACGGATTTAGTTTTATTAGACTTTTATTATTTCTACGACAAAAAATTGTTTTACATATTTAAAACTTCTGTATAATTATAATATAATATACCGAGAATTAAATAAACTTTTACTTTTGAAAAAAGTAATAAAAATTAGGTGTTAAGCATTGATTATGAAACACTTTTCAACACTTCCTGAAATCTTTAACAAAACTTCGTTATTTTAGTGATTGAAATTTTCCTTTTGAGCAATTTATACCAATAGACAGAAACATACTTGAATACTTTTGTTCAGCGTGCTAGTTTATTTAGTACCTTTATTACACTCCAGAATTTTGTTAAATCTTAGTTTAAAAAAACACTTTTAAAACTACTTAAATCACATTTCAGAAATTGTCGTCCATATGTAGCTAATTCTTTGTGTCACACTGTATATCATTTTATCTATATTCTGCAAAATTTTCTCAGCAAACTAAAAACAGCTCTAATTACAAATGCATAACTTACTTAAAAAACATATTTAAGTAAATTATACTTATATTCAGAAACCTTTACGAGTTCTTTTGTGTAATTCTGTATACCAACTATAATATTTATACACACCATATAATACGAACACATTTAGTGAAATTTAAAGGCGCATATTATAATTAACAATGGATTTATACATCCATCAGCCATCACCAATAATATACAGCGCTTCGGATAGAATATTTTATTTGAAATCTTATGTATGTCCCTGTTAATGCTATGCACCTCAAATTATGCGTGAAATATTAAGCTTCAGCGGCGTGTATAAATTTTATTATACATGAAATCGTTTAACATAATTAAAATATTTCGCAAACAATTCCTCCCCCCTTTTTTATTGTGTAATGTGGATGGAATTCTTGCAATTATTTGGAATGAAATTCTTTTGTGTGGCCCTGTAAATGAGCAATAACTGTTATTTTCGCAGCATATTTTAGAGAATGCATATTTTTGTGCATTTGCAAATGCATATAGCATCTAAAAATTTCATGGCAATCCGTGTGCATTTACGAGAGTTAGAGCGTGGACAGACAAACTGAAAGTATAAAAACTTTTCAGCTTTGTTGGAAAGTATTAAAAATGATGACAGACTGCAATTAAATATTTTCTCTGAAAATCAGAAAAAAAATGTAGACAATCTCAGTTATTATTGTTTCCGAGAGAGGTCTTTTAAATATTTGTCGAGCAAATATGACCATGTTCCCACTCTAATGCTCTATGATGCATAATTTATCTCCATTACCAAGAAATAAGTATATCGGTTGGGTGACGATGTTAATATTGAATACTGCAGATAGTGGAGAAAGGGCGGTGGCATTTTTTGTTTCAAGGTGAAGCTACTAACAGTGGGTAAAGGAATGTTTGCAGGCTACCTAAATAGATATTAATAATAATGATAACAATGATTATATATTTCTGTGTTTTTTATAAATGAAAAATTCCAGGTTATCATAATGCAACGCTTCCCAGATGAAAGAGTCCAAGTAGTTGCAAAGATCATATTTTGCTTTACCCAACCCGTTCAGGACCGGAGCCCCATATACGCACCCAGATAAGTCTCTCTTCACAGCCCGCGGGTTCAAATACGAGGTTCGTTGGAAACATCTCTACGAGACCACGGGTTCATATTTGAATTTCCAAATCGGGACGTTATATTACTATTTTTAAACAATACTAGATGGCGTTAGATGTCCGTTATTTTCGAGTATGGTAATTGTCCGATCATTGACCTTCATACCCTGCTAGATTTTTTTTCGTTTCTGTTAGATGGGTGTGAGGGAGGGGGTATCATTCGTTTGTTTATGTAAACACAGCCATGTGCGCTGAGCTCGTAAGAGTAAGTGATTTAAATGTCTGGGATTCGTTTTCGGTATTGCGATTTTGTTTTATTTATGGGGGGTATTACAGATAAAATGATTCATTTTGTATTCGTGGGTGAATTCTTTCTTTCTTTTTTTCCTAGATTGGAGGCATTTTAACATAAAGTTTTTACCAGATGCTCAGAAATAGTCATGGCGTAAATAATCAATAGTCAAAAATTAAAAAAAAGAAACAAACATGTTATGAATGTAAAATATGCAATGTAGGGCTGTGTTTTGATCAATGTTTTGAAAAATATCACACATTGATAAATTTTTCTTAAAAGGTTGGTTTTCATTTTATGTTATATATTTTTCTTTTATAATCTCGTGAAAATATATATATATAATTAATTATATTTGTTTATTTTTGTTACAAACTATCTTTATGTGCGTTTTATTTACTTTTCGTATTATTTTAACGTGCTATATAGATAAATTTTTCATGTAACTTGTATTATATTTCCTTAAATATTAGAATTACATGTACAAAATGTGATTAAAATGCTTATAAATATTTAAATTAAAGAAATAAAAAGATGGAAATTTTACTAGTGTTAGTATATATTATGTTAACCAATATTACAAAGACTGTAAAGTCTTATAAGCGAAATATTAAGAATTATGAATTTTTTTAACGCGTTAGGCTTAACTTGGAGAAATGGCTGGGCCCGTAGAGTAGATCTTTCTCCGAGACGCACGGGCCGGTGGCAGAGCTTTTTCTTCGCGCCGGCGGTCCCGAACGGGTTAAACATTTTGCGGCGCCTAACACTTTCATTCCTTAAACCCTTTCCGTCAAACTGTGCTTAGTGCGGGATGCTTAATTTTAAATCCTAACTTGGAAATGGCACCAAACTTATTTTAATAAAATTTTGCTTTTACAGTGAAAGCTTAACCCTTTAACGATCACAGCATTTTCATTGATAAGATGTCGAAATAAATGATTGACACCGGTAATTAAGTACAAATATATTTTTAAATAAGAAAACGTGATTTTTTACATATATAATAAAAGGGATATTTTGAGATAAAAATACCGGTGTCAGTGTTGCATATCGGAATTAAAATTTTGTGATTTCGTGGCGAAACCAATGAACGTTAAAGGGTTGAGGGGGCTCTTAATTTCTCAAAATGTTATTTCTAAATTCCGATGTCAGTCGATAATTTCTCATTTTACTAACAGAATTTGACCATGCCAGAAAGGTTTAAGTGTTGAAGTTAATCATTGACACCAGAATCTTAAAATAACTTTTTTTGTAAATAAGAAAAAGCTATATAACAAACCGAAAAATTTTTTCGGCAAAATTCTGGTGCCAATGTGGCCTTTGGTAATTAAAATTTAGTAGTTTCATAAGGATACATTCACCCCTCAAGGGGTTAACCGCTTCTCTGATGTTCCAGTACGACATACCGGCAACGGGTTTTCGCCAATCATGAATTGTCCGTATCACGAATGGGCATCCATAGTCCAGTCGTGATTTATTATTCTTACCAGTAAATTTTTTATTGTTAAATTTCCATTATTTAATACGAGCATTTTTTCTGATACAATAAGGCAAAAATTTCTGTTTGAAGAAACCGGTGATAAAAGTTAAAAAATCTGTAAAAGCTACGAAAAAAAAACTTTTTGAAAGATTTTCAAAAATACTGATCAGCTAACTGGTTAAAATGGTGACATGATGCAACTAAATATTTTCCATGAAAATTAGAAAAAAATGCAAGCAATCTCAGTTATTATTGTTACAGACAGAAATTCTTTCAAATATTTGTCGAGCAAATATGACCACGTTCCCACCCACGTATTCTATAATGCATAATTTATCGCCATTAAGAAGAAATAAGTATATTGGTTGGGTCACGCTGTTAATATTGAATACTGCAGATAGTAGATAAAGGGCGGTGGCATTTTTTGTTCCAAGGTGAAACTATTAACTGTGGGTATAGGAATGTTAGTAGTTTATCTAAATAGATATTAATAATAATGATAATAATAATGATTATATATATATATATATATATGTGTGTGTGTGTGTGTATGTATTTATCAATGGAAAAATCCAGGACATCATAATGCAACGCTAATCTTGTCAGATGAAAGAATGCAAATGGCTTCGAAATCCACATTTTGATTTAATCCTTAATCCCTGAGGGGCATTGAGATATATTATATCCCACCTACGATTAAAGAAGATTTGCACCAAAAAAATTACTATTTTAAAGTTTACCTTTCTAAATTTGGTGTCAAAAATATTTCTAAAATTGCTCTTCTATAGTTTGATTTTTTTTTCTAAAATTTCCGGTAGCAGTTCAAAATTAGATAAACGAAACTATTTGCCCCTCAAAGGGTTAAGAGGCAAGGCATTTCTGTTGCAAAAATGTTCAATTAAATTAATCCACACCGCAATTTATGAACATATTTATCCCCTTAGACACGAGCGACTGGTATACGTGCCTCACAAGCTGCTTAGAATACTTAATTATTCTTACCGGTAAATTTTTATTAACAGTTTAGCTGTTTTAATCGGCACATTTTCCCAATATGATTAGTAAAAAATTTCTCATTTTAAAAACTGGTGATAAAAGATTAATAATTTCATAAAATAGGCGCGCTCCGAAGGAGTTATTTCAAGGAAAAGAAAATATTGCGTTTATAATGAGATCGAAATTGTACTAAAAAATTACAGGTGCTATGTGTCAGTTTAGGCATTAAAGTTCAGCGTTTGCAGACTGCAAATGGAACTTTTGAAAAGGTTTTTAAAAAAGCAAGTTACGTCCACGAAAGTAAAAGAAAGGCACATTTTCTCCAATTATTATTATCATTTAAAAGTAACTGCATTATTTACTATAAACTACAGATTTTTTTTTAAAAATTTAGTTATTTGGTATTGCGCTGCTCTAGTGATGGTAACTTCTTCAGCCTGATTTTCCCTCAAAAATCCCCACATCGGCCTGATTTTCCCCTCACAATTAAGCTTGCCGGTGCTCCCTTCAGTCCGAAAACTTTCGAGCAACATTATTTCCTATATTATTTCCTATCTTTTTCACTTTTGAACATTTCAAAAGGGTTTTTCAAGGAAATATATAGTAAAAGTAAACAAGTGAAAAATTTCCAAGAGTTTTCTTTTTTTATTAAATAGCAGAATATGCATTTAAGAATCAATAAAAAAAGAAACTTGGTTTATATAAACTAGCACATTCTTTCAACGATCAGTAATAAATTCAAACTTTTGGTTTTTAAATAATCTTAATATATCTGCTAGAAATAAGTGCATTGGATCTGTTAACATAATGTTTTTAAAATGTTGTGTACGTTGTATTATCTCTTTGAAAAATATATTTCTTTTTTCGAGGATTCATTCTTAAACAGCAAAAAATAATTTTACAATATATGTTAGACATAGGTAATTCAAGACTTTTTTTCCTAATCAATTTTAGTTCGATTCTATGGCTTTCCCAGAAAATTGAATGCAAAGGAAATATTTTTATGTTTGATTCTCTACCTCCGTCTTTTGTAAAAGATAACATTCAGCATCAAAAACAGATTGGAGAGAAGCAGAAATTAACACTTATGAAGATACAATATATCTATTGCACCCTCTTAGATATAACATTTCTCTGTTACATAATTCATCCGTCCAGTTAAGAGGGGGTTGGGGCTACCAAATTGCTTTAACTCTACTTGTCCCACCTACCTCTGCTGTGGCAAAGATCATCCAACATTATTGACCAATCCTTCATACTATGAAGAATTAAGAATTGTGCACAATAATCACATCAGCAAAATTGTTATTCCGCTTATTTCGGGGAAAAAATTGCTGATACAAAAGCTGTGGAAATAATGTCTCAAAGACGCTGAAATTTCCCACAAAAGTACAAAAATTCCCTTTTCCCCACAAAAAGGGAAATTTCCCACGAGTTACCATCACTGCTGCTCATTACATTATATATTTTAACTAGACAAAACTTTTTTAACATTTTCCGGCACAAAAAAAAAAAAAAAAAAAAAAAAAAAAAAAAAAAAATCTGTTCGTAAAATGATAATGCCTGTCAAATGAATCTACAAACGGCTTTTTTCGAAATTATAAACTCATTATTTTGAACTTTCATTATAATAACAACTTTTTATTTATATATTATGAATGTCGTTTGTAAATTCGGAATTAAAATTAGGTGGTAAGGACGCGAGACCACTGAGTCGGAAAAGGTTCAATAAGTGAAATTGTTTAAAATAAAAAATCTGGTGTTATTATTATTTTTTTATTAAGTTTTTGTAAAATTTCCAGATGATGTAATGTTAAACAATTACAGGGTTCTTGCGCATCAAAGGTTTCAGGGGATTTTAAGTGTTTTAATACCAGAAGTTTTTTAACTCTTTTCGGCACGTTCAAATCCTGTTAGTGGAATGAGAAATTATCGACTGACATCGGAATTTACCAAACGACTAATTAGGAATCCCTTAATTTAAGCGTTCATTGTAAAAGTAAAAAAATGTTAATAAGACATTATTGATGCCGTTTGCAAGTTTGGAAATAAAATTACACATCCCAGACGGGGCACAGTGTGCCGGAAAGGGTTAAAGTATTGGTCACTATATCTAGAAGCGAAATTTTTTGTTCCAAGCACCTTCGTCTTTCCAAGCCCAAACTCGCACTCTGATTGGTTGTTGCTCTCGACACTGTTTTCACGTAACTTGGCGATAACCATACTTGGCGAAAAATACTTCGCTCGTAAGTGAACAAGTAAAACTAAAACCTAACCTACTCATTCTTATTCTTCCTTCATTTTGTGCTCTTGTGTATTATTATCTTGTGTTATTTTATAAAATAGCTAATGCTTTACTTATTAATAAACGGGAAAAGTTACTTTGTACTCGGTTCGGAAGGAAATCAAACTCCTCGACGGAAGCATCTATCGCTACGCCAAGTATGATTATCGCCAAGTTACATGAAAACAGTGCCGAGAGCAACAACCAATCAGAGTGCGAGCTTGGGCTTGGAACGACGAAGGTGCTTGGAAAAAAAATTACGCTATCTAGGAGTAATAAGAAAGAGAAACTGACATATACTTAAAATAGTGAACCTTCAATTGTGACAGTTTTTGCAAAAATTCACTAACAGCGGTAAACTTAGAATAATAAAATTCATGTAAAAAATGTCTGGTTATTTAAATGTCTCATTAAAGGGGGGGGGGGGATTTTCAATTTAAAATAATCGCAAAAACTGATATTCATTTCTGTTAGTTGCAGTTAATTTTGGCAGTAGTAGTTCCGCCACATTGTGACATATAAGACAACTTCCTGTCAGTATCAGTAATATCTGAATAAACTGCCATCGGTAAAAAGAAATATAAATTGTTTATCACAATTGTGAGAGAAATTCTTCATTATTAAGGCTCTAATATAAGTCGAACTTTTCTATTCAAATTTATTGGTGGAAGTTTTCATCGGCGGATTAAAAGAAACAGTTATCTTGTGACAATCTCCTCACTTATTTCACCCGCAAGTCATAGAGAATACACTATGCGTACCCTCCTCTTTATTCATTACTCAATGTATCTGGAGATTGAAATATTTTTCATCAACCCTTAAATGCATATTGTATCATTTTCGATACCATAAGTGTTCCCGATTTATTGGGGGTTTTATTAACATATTCCGTATTCTCACCAGAAATTTAAAAGAGCAACTTTCACTTTACTAAACGACAGACCATTAGTAATTAAAGAAAAAATTTACTATTTAGATTTTTCTGGTATGAATTCTGATTTTTTGAATTGCGCATTTTTTGGAACGCGTTCTATACTATGCCTTTAAGGGTTAAATAAGACAAATGTTACTTGACAAATAATCTAGTGAAAGGTCCTTGAAAGTCCCTTAAGCGTATGAATCCTGAGTTAACATTTTTGTTAAATAATTCAGAGTAAATCACCCCATTTCTGTTTCCGCCTTGATTTTTATCACGCTTCCAAGAAGAAAAAGGGAATTTAGTTACACATTACAATAAATCTGTAATGCATTATGCTTGTCTAAGAACTAACATAGTTTCCAGCTCATGTAGCACACTTTTCGAGTAGTAATAATTCGAAAACTGCAGGAAGAATCTGAAAGAAGCTTAATGGCTCTGTGGGAGCTTGTATTATAATCATTTTCGATTACTTTCAATTCTGCGTTTTCTTTCTTCTTTGATTTTGTGCAAGCTTTTCTTTTTGTAAATTCTGCTTAACTTTTACAGAAAAGGTATCACATACACATTCTATAAAAAAAATGTTTTTTTTTTTTTTTTTTTTTATACCCATTGAGGCGCAGAGCAAATTCATTGCTTAAGTGTTGAAATTAATAACTGGCACCGGAATTTCAAAGCAATTTTATTTGTAAATAAGAAAATAGCTATCTTTCACACATTCTATAAACCGACTTTTATTAAACCAACATTCCGGTACGAATGTAGTGTTTGGAAATGAAATTTAAGTGATTTTATAGATATACCACCACCCCTCAAGGGATTAAATGAGACAAACATTATTTTAGAAATATTCTGGTAAAAAATGTCTTTAATCGTATGAACCCTGAGTTATTGCAGTTTAGTTCAATAATTCAGAATAAATCACCTCATCTCTATTTCTGCCATGATTTTTATCTACGCTTCCAAGAAGAAAAAGTGAATTTAGTTACAGATTACAATAAATCTGTAATGCATTATGCTTGTCTAAGAACTAACATAGTTTCCAGCTCATGTAGCATAACTTTTCGAGTAGTAATAATTCGAAAACTGCAGGAAGAATCTGAAAGAAGCTTAATGGCTTTGTGAGAGTTTGTAATATAATCATTTTCGATTAATTTCAACTCTGAGATTTCTTTCTTTTTTAATACTTTTAAGAAAGCTGAAAAGTGTTTATGATTTCGGCTTGTCTAGCTGTCTTTCCGCGCTCTAACTTCCGTAAATATACTTAGATTGTCCTGAAATTTTTGGACGTTACGGACGTTTACCCTAGCGCGAACCCTATTTCAAACGAAGTTTTTCGAATGATTAGTTTATTTACATGGACAGTTAAAAGTTTGCCATTACATTACGGCCTATGAGAAAAAATCGTTTCAAATGAATTTTAATTATGTTACACCCTGTCAAACATTAATATGTATACGCATTTACAAATTTCACTAAAATATGAGTTAACTTTTTTGTTCAATAATTTAGAGTAAATCACCTCATTTCTATTTCTGCCATGTTTTTCATTCACACTTCCAAGAATAAAAAGTGAATTTAGTTGCACATTACAATAAATCTGTAATGCATTATCCTTGTATGAGAGTTTCCAGCTCATGTAGCATACTTTTAGAGTAGTAATAATTCGAAAACTGCAGGAAGAATCTGAAAAAAGCTTTATGGCTCTGTGGGAGCTTGTATTATAATCATTTTCGATTACTTTCAATTCTGCGGTTTCTTTCTTCGTTGATTTTGTGCACGTTTAGTAAATTCGGTTAATCACTTGAGGGGCAAGCAAGAATATCACCGAATATTGAATTTTCACCGGAAAAATAGAAAATTCTTTATTTAAAATAAATAAAAATTAATTTTTCAACATTTTACCTCCAAAGTTAAAAATATGAAAAATTTTGTGAAAGATTTTTGGTGTGAATCTCATATTAGGAGGGATAAAATATATCCCATCGCTCCTTAAGGGGTTAACCATTGCTGGAAAGGTATAGCACATACGTTACATATACAGTGCGTTTGGTTTTTATCTTTCAGTTCTAGAATATTTTATTAGTAAACACATTTACTTTGCTTGCAGTGTTATTGGATTAAATAACGCGAAATTTACTATACAGATACAGTCGACTCTTGTTAATTCGAAATCGGATAATTCGAATCTTCGATCTTAATTCGAACTAAATTTTGGGTCCAGATATTTTCAATAACAGAATAACGTTAAAAGTTTTCATTAATTCGAACTCATTTTCTCTTGACTTCGTTTAATTCGAACTAACGAGATTCCGATTTATCATTTTTGCTTAATTTCTCCAGGACTTTAGATTCCTGAAATAACTTTCTTTCTTTCATTTTTGTCTGAATCGTTCTGAACAAGTATACATATAATCCCATGCATTTGATAACCACTTTTTGTAAACTAGCGTCTGACCATCATTGACAGCTCCACCCCATCTTTGTTTGTGCTTGTTCCTCATCCCATAATTAGTTTATGTATTTATGTCTTTTAACCCTTTAACGATCAAAGCATTTTCATTGCTAAAATGTCGAAATAAATGAATGACACCGGTAATTAAGAACAAATATATTTCTAAATAAAAAAAGGTGATTTTTCACATACATAATAAAAGGGATATTTTTAGATAAAAATACCGGTGTCAGTGTTGCATATCGGAATTAAAATTTTGTGGTTTCGTGGCGAAACCAATGAACGTTAATAGGTTAATTTAATATTAAACCATATTCTAATGGTAACACAACCAAAACATATTTTGAAAATGCTATAATATTTCTTTGCAATTGCATCCTTTAAGCAGGTTTTCCTGTCATACATTCCATAATTCTAACATTACTTGTGGTCCCGACGAGTTCGAATTAACGAGAGCCGACTGTATACTGGTACTAAAAAAATAGAATGTTAAATGGCGGTTATGCTGAAAGGTTAAGCACTAAAATGGAAATCATAAAGGATGATATTTTTGATGTATTCAAAGGTGTCAACTTTAACACGTTTCTTTTAACTATAAAATTTATAGTAATTTTTGTGTTACCATATCAATAATAATAAGAAATATATTCGATTAAAAAGGCAGTTTTTTAAATTTTAATATTGGTATTAAAAAACATAAAAGTTTGCAGCTATGTGTTTATGAAAGTTAAATACATAATACATGTTTTTTATTTCATTTCATTTTATTTTTATTTACTTATTTAGTTTAAGCATTTGGAACGGATTTTTCAATTTAATGAATATGCATTGTTATATTAATCCTCCTTAAAGAAAAGAAAAATTAAAATCTCGAAAGAAATTTTATTGTTAGGAAAAGTTATTACAATAGAAAAATTATGTTTTATAACAAAATAGGTAGAATGTTATACTATAGATTGTTTTTACTATAGTGGAAATTTACAAGCTTACAGTTATATTTTATAAAGTTCTAGTCGAATAAGCTTGTATTAAATGATTATTTAAATGAAAAATTGAAAAAGGAATAAGCTTTTTAAGAAAAAGGGTTTTAGCCTCATATTCTTTGTTACTCAAAATTTATTATATCCTTGAATCTACTATACTTAATCACTAATTAAATTTATTGAATAATTTCAAAAATCATTCAGTGCCTATTTTGTTATTGATGAATGCGCGGACAAAATAAAACACTAATATCATAGTATACGTACATTTTTTCCACAATAGAATTTCTTCCTCGTTTAACTATTCCCAAAATACTTCAGTAGATAAAATTTTGAAATGATTTAATGACATCAGGTTTTACGGACAAATTTGTTATAAAATAAGTAAAATCTTTTTCTCACACGTTACAAACAGATTTTTTTTGTAACGTGTTTGATGGCTTATGGTAATTAAATTAAATGGGACATGTATGGTACATGCATTAACCCTTTAACGGACAAAGCATTTTCATTGCTAAGATATTGAAATAAATGATTTACACCAGTAATTGCGAACAAATATATTTGTAAATAAGAAAAAGTGATTTTTCACATACATAATAAAAGGGAATTTTCTAAATTAAAATTCAGGTATCGTTGTTGCATATCGGAATTAAAATTTTGTGGTTTCGTAGAGAAACCAATGAACGTTAAAGGGTTAATGGTAGCAAAATATCACAAAATGACATTATTAAATATGGTCGTAATCAGTGTTCTCGCTGACATTTGACCAACGTTTATCTATACCAAGCAAAAATTCTGAAAAAGACCTGAAAAAAAGGCATTATTTGAATCTTTTTTCAAAAATATTGATCATTTAACCCTTTAACGTTCATTGGTTTCGCCACGAAACCACAAAATTTTAATTCCTATACGCAACACAGACACCGGTATTTTTATCTAAAAATATCCCTTTTATTTTGTATGTGAAAAATCACGTTTTCTTATTTAGAAGTATATTTGTTCTTAATTACCGGTGTCATTCATTTATTTCGACATCTTAGCTATGAAAATGCTATGATCGCTAAAGGGTTAAGTGGATAAACAAGGTAGTTATTTCTAAGTAAAATACGAAATATGTATCTGTTTGTATTTTATTTATTTAAAAAAAAACATAAAACCATGAGAAAAACAACTTTCTATCCGATTCTTTTTGTCCTGTTTACGAAGCAATTTTATTCCTTCTGTTTGAACAAGATATTTAAAGATACTTTAGCTTAAGCTATTTTAACCGACACCTGCTTCTGAAGAGATAGCTTTTGCACTAAATGATTCAAGAGTAAATAGTCCTATTTCATTCATTCATGAAGAGAAGCATGTTTTACGTTACAAACACATTCTAGTACATTAGTAATGCACCGTGTTATGCGCAAGATAACAGTATTTTCCAACTCATGCATCCTCAAACAAATGTGTGAGTTCTATTATAATTTGAAATTCGTATAAAGAATTTTTGGTTCTTTTGAGAGTAGTTAAATAGAGGTTTATAGTTACTTTTATTTATTTAAATTATAAACATTGAGAAAACTTTTGAAAAAAAATTATATTTTTTTCCTTTTTTAACAATTTCCAATATAGTTGAAAATTGTTTATGAATTCGGTTTGTATATCCGCCCTTCAAGTCCCTTAAATATAGTCCAATTGCTTTTGAAATTATATATTTTATTAAAATTTACTGTGTACAAAGTAATGCTCTTTAGAAATTTCATGGAGTGAATCCATTTTGTAATAATAAAAGCAAATTTAAATAAAGTGGTTATTTCTAAATAAAATACGAAATATACTTTTATTCGTGTTTTATTTATTTATTATTTTTTAAAACCTAAAAACCTTAAAAAATAATTTTATATCAGATTTTTTTTCTTGTATATGTTACAGGCCAAACCCGATTTTAGGCCAAACTAGATTGGCCTAGGCAAAACTAGTTTATCCGAACGCCCATCGGATAGACTAGTTTTTCCTAGGCCAAACCGGTCTATCCTAACGCCCATCGGATAAACTAGTTTTTCCTAGGCCAAACCGGTCTATCCTAAGGCCCATCGGATAAACTAGTTTTTCCTAGGCCAAACTAGTCTATCCTAAGGCCCGTAGGACAATCTAGTTTTTCCTAGGCCAAACTAGTTTGGCCTAACTCTTATAGGATAAACTAGTTTAGCCTGCTGTTTATTGGTCTCAACTAGTTTCTCCTAGGCCGATCTAGTTTATCCTAGGCCAATTATATTTGGCGTGATTTTATTGAATTCAATGACCGCCACAGTAGTTTGTCCTAGGCTGATCTAGTTTATCCTAGGCCAATTTAATTTTAAGTGTTTTTAGCTAGCAGGCGTCAAAGCCTGAGAAATAATGGGCTCGCAGGATCTGTATGTATGAATGTACGTATGTATGTACGAATGTACGTACAAATGTACGTACGTATGTACGTGCGTATGTACGTAACGCGATAACTCGTGATAGAAATATCCGATTTGCTTCAAATTTTGGATGTACGTTCATTGATATAAGGTACTTTTCTGATTAATTTTGGGAATTCATTGGATCAGAATAAAGGGGAGCGAACGGGAGGCTAGTCCCCTACCGTTAATTTAGAGAAATTGATTTTTTATGCAGAATTATCAGTTTTCATTTAAAATTTTAGATATAGGATTATTCTGACAAGGCGTTTCCATGATTAGTTGTGGATGTTTATTGTTTAAGTGTAAAAAAAGGGGCAATGTAGGTTAACCCCTCCCCATAATTTAGATAAATGGTTTTTGGCGCAGAATTTACGGATTTGCTTCACATTTGTATATAGGTTCTTTCTGATAAGGCGATTCCCTGAATAGTTTTGGGGATTAATGGTTAAATATGAAGGAAAAATTACATATCTTACATAGAAAAAACTAGTTTATCCTATGGGCATTTAGATAAAGAAGTTTGGTGTAGAAAAAACTAGTTTATCCAATTGGCATAAGGATAAAATAGTTTGGCCGAGGTTAATCTAATTTAGCTCGAAAACGGGTCTGGCCAGTAAAAAACATATCTTTCACTAAAAAATATAAATGTGTGTCAAGAGTCATTGCTTATAACACCAATACAGAAATTTAAGATGCTCACCTTAGAGACATGATGCATTGGACATGGTGTTTGCTTTTTTTTCTGCACACTCGTGCCAACTGAGATCTGACTTGCATTTATTATTATTATTATTATTATTATTATTATTATTATTATTATTATTATTATTATTATTGCATATTCGAGCCAGAATGAAGCCGAACAAAATTTGCAATCGAGCAGCGATTTCCAATTTTGAGAAATTAATATGAGCTATTCTTGTCACGGCGTCAATTTTTTTTTTTTTTTTCGTGAAGTCGTAACCGGAAATTCGATACAAAATGTAGCTTTATTATTTTCTCAAAGATACATCGCTTTTATGAAAAAATGGTTTACACCATTCGATTATATATTATCTGAATCTGTTAACCTTATGCATTTCCGAAAAGGAAGTAGTTCATAAATGTGTTAGGATGTAGCTCTTTAGCATTTGAGAAAAGCCGTGACAGAGAAATATATTCACAAATCTATTTTTTACTGAACGGTTTCAAAAGTTATGATATTTATAACTCTCATATTTTTTCTTTTGTTCTAAACTACATTGATTATTTAATGAATCCGTATTTGAATATTGAAACTCTAATAATCTAGATAAGCATTAATGCATTGTGTATTTTCCATTCTGTGAACACAACATAATTTAAAAATACATTGTAAATTTATCCAATAAGTATATAAGCAGTATTTTTTAAAGGAATCTTAATTGTATGTGAAGTAAAACCTGATTTTTTTTGCAGAAATTGAGTAAGGCCAGATCGAGCCGGACTGAGTCTTTTTTCACTGATTTTTGTACACAGAGCTCTGCCTGTACAAAAGTAAATAACATTAAAGTAAATAATAATAATTTGCTTGAATAAGCAAACAGCATGTCCAATGCATCATGTATCTAAGGTGAACATGTTAAATTTCTGTATTGGTGTTATAAGCAATGACCTCTTGACACACATTTATACTTTTTCTAGTGAAAGAAATGGTTTTTTACTGGCCAAACCCGTTTTCGAGCTAAATTAGATTAGCCTCGGCCAAACTATTTTATCCTTATGCCAATTGGGTAAATTAGTTTTCTACACCAAATTTATTTATCTAAATGCCCATAGGATAAACTAGTTTTTTCTATGTAAGAGGGTAATCGTTCATTTTTCCTTTCATACTTAACCATTAAACCACCAAAACTATTCAGGGAATCGCCTTATCAGAGAGAACCTATATACAAATGTGAAGCATATCAGTAAATTCTGCGTCAAAAACCCATTTATCTAAATTATGGGGGGGGGGTAACCTACATTGCCCTTCTTTTACAATTAAACAATAAACATCCACAACTAATCATGGAGGCGCCTAGTCAGAATTATCCTATATCTAAAATTTTAAATGAAAATTGATAATTCGGCATCAAAAATCCATTTCTCTAAATTAACGGTGGGGGATTAGCCTCCCTTTCGCTTCCCTTTATTCTTATCCAATGAATTCCCAAAATTAATCAGAAAAGTACCTTATATCAATGAACGTACATTCAAAATTTGAAGCAAATCGGATATTTCTATCACGAGTTATCGTGTTACGTACATACGCACGTACATACGTACGAACATTCGTACATACATACGTACATTCATACATACAGAACCTGCGAGCCCATTATTTCTCAGGCTTTGACGCTTGCGAGCTAAAAACACGTAAAATTAAATTGGCCTAGGATAAACTAGATCAGGCTAGGACAAACTAGAATGTTGGCGTTGTGGCACCATTGAATTCAATAAAATCACGCCAAATTGAATTGGCCTAGGATAAACTAGATCGGCCTAGGAGAAACTAGTTCAGACCAATAAACAGCAAGCTAAACTATTTTATCCTATAAGAGTTAGGCCAAACTAGTTTGGCCTAGGAAAAACTAGATTGTCCTACGGGCCTTAGGATAGACTAGTTTTGCCTAGGAAAAACTAGTTTATCCGATGGGCGTTAGGATAGACCAGTTTGGCCTAGGAAAAACTAGTTTATCCGATGGGCGTTAGGATAGACCGGTTTGGCCTAGGAAAAACTAGTCTATCCGATGGGCGTTAGGATAAACTAGTTTGGCCTAGGCCAATCTAGTTTGGCCTAAAATCGGGTTTGGCCTGTAACATATACAAAGCAATTTTATTCCTTAAACCTGAACAAGATATTTAGGATACTTTAACGTAAGATATTTTAGCCAACACCTGCTTCTGGAGAGAGAGAGCTTTATTGCTTAATGATTCAGAGTGAATAGTCCTATTTCATCCATTCATGAAGTAAAGCATGTTTTAGGTTATAAACGCATTCTAGCAAATCAGTGATGCATTGTGTTATGCGGAAGATAACAGAATTTTCCAACTCATGCATCCTCAAATAAATGTTTGAGTTCTATTATAATTTAAAAATCGCATAAAACAGTTATGGTTCTTTTGAGAGTAGTTGAATAGAGATTTAGTTACTTTTATTTATTTGAATTGAAAATGTTGAGAAAATTGTAAGAAAAAATCTATCCTTTTTAACCAATTTTCACCGTTCACGAAATTACTTCATTCTCAATGTAATAAGAAAATATTTATAGTGCGTAAATATCTTTTGGTGAACATCTGCTTCCGTTTAATCATTCAAGAAGAAAAAATCGTTTTATGTACACATTTCAGTAAATCTGTAATACACTATATTTGGCTAACAGATAAAGTAGCTTTGGCTTTATGTTGTAAGAAACATTCTTTCGAGTTGAGATTTTTTCTTTGAAAACCACATAAAAACGTTTAAGGAATCTAAGATATACCAGTTGGTAATGAGCATTTTCGTGAAAATTGTCGATTTTGTTCTCTTTATTTCATTTGAAAGCATAAATTTTGCTTTGTATTATTTATAGCATGTTTATAGATACAATGTATATGAAAAATATACTTATTTCAAGATTGAAATTTTTAATGAAACAACTATAAAAAGGTACTTAATGTTAACTATATTAAATGAAGTTGAATGAAAAGTAATAGACAGTGTTAACAAAAACGGCGGATATATTATTTAAAATTTCTTATATTCGCTTGAAAGTTAACATAGTGTATATTAATTACTAGATTGTTATTATCCACAGAATTATTGGATTAAACCAATTTAGTTTTTTGTAAATATAGATAACAGGAAAATTACTTAAGAACTATTTTAAAAAATATATAATTTTTTCAAATAATAAATCATTGAAAACAAAACAAAATAAATAAAAAAATAATTAAATAAATTTTATTACTAGAACAATTTTTTTAACAAATTAAAATGTTTTACACAGTATCATTTATCCACTTTTCAAAGTTAGATTAAAAAAAAAAAAGTATTGAATTTCTTAATGAATAAAATATCGAACAATTTGATACAATTTCTAAGCGAGAGCCTTTTGATATATAAATGGTAGATATCATAATCAAACTGTGCTTCCTCCCGCATTGCTTATTACAGAGCTGCCAAGTCTCCGGCTTTTTCGATACCGGTATTTTGATAAAGAATTTTTTGTTCTATTTAATTGGAACATTTAGGCGATTTAACAGAGCAATATTTTTAGTAAAATATTAGTGGTGTGAAAAAAGCCGGAGACTTGGCAACTGTGTTATTACCAAGAATTCAATATACTGTTTGGATCGATAGCAGGAGAAACAGCTATAAAAATTACTCTGTTATTTGAATCATTTTATTGTTTCCATGTACGCTATTTGTCTATAGGGAACCAAAATCAAACTAGACACTTGTAAGTTTAAATAAAACACTTCAGTCTAGAAAATAACTATTTCATCCTTTCTTTTCATTGTTCCTTTCGTTGCAAAATTACTTCATTCTCATTGTAACCACAAAATATTTAAGGTGCGTAAATATCTTTCAGCGAACACTTGCTTCCATTTAATCATTCATGAAGAAAAAAATCGTTTTATGTACACATTTAAGAAAATCTGTATATTTGACTAATAGACTATATTTGACTAATAGATAAAATAGTTTCTATCTTATATTGCCAGAAACATTCTTTTCGAGTTGAGATTTTTTTTTTGAAAACCACATAAAAATGCTTAAGGAGTCGAAGACATCGAAGTTGAAAATGTGCATTTTTATAAAATTTGTCAATTTCACAATTTTTTTCAATTTTTTCACAATTTTTATCAATTATTTTGTTTGACAGCATAACTTAGCTTTATATTATTTTTAGCATGATTTAAAACAGTTATAATCAATGTATAGCAAAAATATACTAATTTCAAGGTGGAAATGTTAAGGAAACAATTGTAAAACGGTTCTTAATATTAACTGTATTAAATGAAGTTGAATGGGAATTAGTAGGCACTGTTACCAAATATGGCGGATTCTTTATTCAGGATTTTCTTATATTCGCTTGAAAGTTAACATAGTGTATATTAATTACGGGATTGCTATTGATCTCTGAATCATTGGATGAAAATAATTAAGGTTTTTGTAACTATAGAGAACAGGAAAATTACTTAACTACTTAAAAATATATATAATTTTTCAAATAACTCATTGAATACCATATAAAACAGAAAATAAATTTTATTGCTAGATAATTCTTCTAAGAAAATAAAATGACTTATAGTATCATTTATCCATTTTTAAAAGTTAGAATAAAAAATAGCATTGAATTTTATAAGGAATAAAGTATCGAACAATTTGATACGATTTCTAAGCCTTATAATACATTAACCCTTTCGCGACGGGAACTTTTTACGAAATTTTTAATGTTTTGTCACCGGTTTTTAGAAACAGAAATTTATATCTTATGAAATCGAGGAAACGCTTTGATTAAATAAGTCAAATTTTATCATATAATTTTACTGGTGGGGATAAAAAAGGATTCTTAAGCATTTTTGAGGCACGTATATGTGTCGCTCGTCCGTAAGGGATTAATATATTTATTCTAAACTAGAAATATGATAATCAAACTATGCTTCTTCATGCACTCCTTATTACCCAGAATTCAATATACAGCGTGGATGAATAACAATAGAAACAGCTATAAAAATTTATTCTATTACTGAAAACATTTGTTTGTTTCCATGCACGTTATTTCTCTAAAGGAAATAAAATAAAAACAAAATCAAACTACAGCCATACATTTGTAAACTTCAATAAAGCACTTTAGTCTAGAAAATAATTTTATTTCATGATTTCTTCTCCTTGTTGGCGAAATTACTCCATTCTCATTGTAACCAGAAAATATTTATTATGCGTAAATATCTTTCAGCGAACATCTGCTGCATTTTAATCATCCATGACGAAAAAATCGTTTTATGTACACATTTAAATAAATCTGCAATTCACTATATTTGGCTAATCAGGGCCTGATTACTAACGGGGCACTCTCCCACCAGGAAAAAGAAATAAAGAATTTTTCCTTATTCATGACAGTAATCTTGTATGAAAAAGGCGTTTAAAGAAGACGAAAATTTCTATAAATTTTTTCTGGTGAGAGAGTGCCCCGTTAGTAATCAGGCTCTGTGGCTAATAGATAAAGTAGTTTACGCTTTACGTAATAAGAAAAGTAACGTTCTTTTCCAGTTGATATTTGTTTTCCCGAAAACCATATAAAAACGCTTAAGATATATAACTCTAAAATCAGCACTTTCCCGAAATTTTTGTCGATTTTGTTTTTATTAGTATACAAACTTTTCAAAGCGTAATCTTTGCTTTGTGTTTGTTCCTACCTTGTTTCAGAACGGAAATTATAGTCAATGTATAGTAAAACAAATACTAATTTAATGTTTTTAAAATGAAAATATTAAAGAAATAACAACTATAAGAAAGACTAAGTTAATTCTATTAAATGAGACGAAGGTAAGTGTTTGCAACGTTGCCAAAAATTTACAGGATAATTGTTATCCACTAAATCACTGGATTAAAACAATTAGAATTTTTGTAAATATAGATAACGGCAAAACTACTTTAGAATTATTTAAAAATATATATAATTTTTAAAATAATAACCCATTAAATACTATGTAAAACAAAAAAAAAAAAAATTATTATTAGAAAATTTTTCTAATGTTTTAAACAGAAAAAAAATTAAATGTTTTAAACAACAATATTTATCCCCTTTTCAAAGTTAGATTTAAAAAATGGTATTGAATTTCATATTGAATAAAATATCGAACTATTTTATATGATCTCTAAGCGAGAGCTTCATAATATATTAATGGTAGATATCATAATCAAACTACCTCACGCAACTCTTTACTGCCCAAAATTCAATATACTGCGTGGATCGATAGCAAAAGAAACAGGCTTAAAAATTTACTCTTTTACTTAAAACATTTGGTTGCTTCCATGCACGTTATTTGTCGATGGGGAATAAATTACGAACAAAATCAAACTACAGCATGCATTTGTAAGTTTAACACTAGAACGCCGGGAAATTCTACGCAAGTTTTATAAAATATATTTAAAACCAGAAAAATATTTTGAAAATATTCAATTTATTTGCTTAGCACATTTCATTGCAACGGATATATAACTTATTTCTTAAAGATTTTTCTGGTTTGAATCGAGAATCAATCCAGCGTTCGGTGTCGAATTAACACCTTACTGGCGTTCTAGTGTTAAATAAAGCAGTATAGTCTAAGAAAATAACTTTATTTTATCTTTTCTTTTCCTTATTCGCGAAATTACTTCATTCTTATTGCAACCAGAAAATATTTAGAGTGCGTAAATATCTTTGAGCGAACACCTGCTTTCGTTGAATCATTCATGTAGAAAAAATCGTTTTATGTACATATATCAGTAAATCTGTAATTGACTATATTTCTCTAATGGATAAAGTAGTTTTTGCCTTATATTGTAAGAAACATTCCTTTCGAGTTGAGATTTTTTTTCTTTGAAAACCAAATAAAAATGCTTAAGGAATCTAAGATATCGAAGTTGGAAGTGGGCATTATCGCGAAAATTGTCGATTTTGTTTTTGTTATTTTATTTGAAAGTATAAATTTTGCTGTGTCTTTGTTCCCATCATGCTTTAGAATTATAGTCAGTGTATAGTACAAATATAATAATTTAGTGTTTTAATTTGTTAATTTTATAGAAACAACGATAAGAATTAGCTAATTTTATTAAATGAAGTCCAACGAAATGTCGTAGGCAGTGTTGCCAAAGTTGGGAAATTTTGTAATTCAAAAATTTCGAATACTCACCAAAAAATATATATTGTATTCTTAAGTGTCGCAATATGTAGGGAAATTTTATTATTCTTGTCACTTTTTTTTAAAAATTATTATCCTATTTTTTCCGGGAAATATGTTAAATAAAAACATTATAAAGATTATAGATTAAAGATTCTGGTAGAAACAATAATTTTTTCCTTATATAATGCGATTCCTGTAATCCACGAATAATAATAATACAAAATAAATAAAAAAAAAATTCTACATAAATGATCTGTCAGATTTGGAAACACTGGCTAGTTTGAAACTGGAGGCCAATGCTGTTGCGCAGAATAGTAAAATATGTCTGTAGGAACTACTAATTAATTCTGAAAAAAATGAGCTTAATTGGAAGAAAGCAAGAGGGGTAGTAATCTTGTAAAGCTGTAGAAAACAATTTCTGCATATATCTCTAAAATTTTATAGAAAATAAGTTTTTCTGTACACCACTTTGTTTTACATTTTTTATATTTTTATTAAATTTTATTTTATACAGAAATGGAATACTCTGGATATTTAGAAAAAGAATATTTTGGATTTCAGATATGATAAAATAAAGTTTTTTTAACAGGTGTATGCTATATATATATATATAACATACACAGTATATATAACAAAGTTAAAACTTAAAAAACTATAATAGAATTCATATTCAAATGATTGAACCGCCTCTTACAAATGTGTTGAATTTTGGTTCGATTCTATCGCAACGGCCAGAAAAGTTGGCAACGATTTTCCGTACTGAACTTTTGGAATTTCGAAATTTAATTCCAAAAATCTTTAAAATATGGCACTGTAAGCCAAAATATTTGTTCTCTATGAACAACCTAAAACAAGAAAAAAATGTCAAATCAAGCATTCTTTGCAATCAAAACATAATCTTTTCAAAATATTCATCGTTCAAATTTCTGTATAAAATTTGTACAGCTTACCTAATAAACAAACCGTTTACTGCATGATTCTATTGATCTTTGGTTTTGAGACATTTATTTTCGAAATCAGGCCTTATTCGCTGGACATCCTGAATTAATTTGAAGTATTCAGTAAAAATAAAAAATAAAGTCAATTTTGGCTTATTAGCTCGATCGAAAATTTTATTGTTTCAAGAGAACAACCCTAATACCATGCATGGTCACAGTGACGTCACTGTGAGTCACTTTGGTCACATCACATCTGTGACCAAAATGCCACCACTCAGTGACGTCATACTGTGACTGAGATGTGACTTTCTTAAAAATCTTTAGAAATTTATAAATATCCTTTCAAAACATGTTATTTACTTTAAAAAACATGTTTCTGGCAATTTAAATATCGCCGCTTTTGTCACAGTTTCGTCACAATGTTAATGTCAAATTAGTCACAAATGACTCATTTTTAACAAATTTGTCACATTGTGACCACTTTGTGAAACGTCACAAAAGAGCTCTAAAACGGCCATAACGACTTCACATTTTAGTCACTGACTTCACATCGATGTCACATGACGTCACATCGACAATCGATGGTCACAAAGTCACAATGTGACTTCACAACGACGTTGCAGTGACGTCACCATGCTTTACGGGAAGTTCTAATTTTATAGTAAATGCAGCCACCTAACATGGATATATAATAAAAGTGGGATTATATTTTTTGGCCTCTTCTAGTTATAATGATCCTATTGGCCAAATTCATGGCACATAATGAGAATGACAGTGTTTTTAGGTTTGCAATAGATGTGGCACACGGTGCAGTGAAGGGTTAAAAAACCACGAAATAAATATACTGTTCCATACAAAATTTATATCGTTACATTTAAAATATCGGTACTTCTAGGTTATCCCGTCGACCAAAAAATTATCGCCAAAATATAAGATTAAATGCCAATAATGGATGATCGTGAATGTCACATTCAATGACATTAAATGCGATACACGTGTTTAAAATGTCATTAAGTGATTTTTATTTCGACTTTTTATTCATATTTTTATTAATATTCTACTAATTATTTGTTTTTTCGTTAATAAAAATTATGTCAACATGTATAATTTGGCTATTAGTTTGGCGATTTGTATAATTTGGCGAAATTGGTCGACGAGATAACCTAGAAGTACCAAAATATCGTTATGCGGTTTAATCTGTAAAATATTTCCCGTTTCCCAAAATGCTCAGTTTGTTGAAATTTTGATTGTTTTATTAAACATATTTTTTGTCGTGTTTTCCAAAAAAAACATTATACTCAAATTATTTTTTGTTAATTATCTGCAAGAAAAGTAGAAAAAAAGTTAACTATGTTAATGCTGGGCATGGTGTCACTCCTGTGTTGCATAATAAAAAATGGCTCAAAATATGATCATTTTAAATTACGTACTTATTTTAAATGGTTTACACTGTACGATAACAACTCTTTAACGATGTAATAATTTTTATAATGCTTTCAATGATTTGCAGAAGTAATAATCACTACCTTATACCTATTTCAAGCATCATCAACAAAAAGTTATTAATCTCCCATGATAATAAATCGAAAAAAAAAAGCCTCAAGACTTTAGATGCACATCATCAAACGAAATCAACATGCAATAGTTCACAAAAGACCAACCAAAAATCTCAGATGGAAAAAAAAATGAAATTGCACGTGAAGCTTAGCTAATAAGGTGCGTTCGTACGATATCGAAGTTTTAAAAATACTCTCAGATATCAATCTCATAAAATAGTAAATAATTACAATTAAAATGCGCACCAAACAATGTTCTCCCTATATCATTATGCAATGGAATACTTTTGTGTGGCCTTGTAAATCAATAACAAATATTCTTTGCACCACAGATTATGCAAAATGTATATTATAACATGTACTTTATAGATGCATATCAGTTTTATTACGTTCGAATGAGTGTAACACCATTAAAATGCATTTGAAACATTTTTCCCCATTAACCGTAATGTAACGGAATCCTTTTGATTGTCCCTGTAATTGATCTATGCATCCGATTTTCATAAATTTTGAAATGACTCGACAAAATTATGTAATAATTTTGTATTTTAAATTTCAAACGATTCAGTTGGGTAGTTTTTGCGTTGTTATATGCGGACAGAACGACAACAATAGGTGCTACATATTTACTTAATTACGAACGCACCTAAAAAGATCCTGTATTACACTGTGTTTTCGGGTTAAGTTGAGACCATAATATTTATTTACTCCTTTTCATGATTTCTACTGCTAATGCTAGATTGCAATTGTTAAAAATGTCCCGCATATAATATCTGAAAGCAATTTCTTTAAATTAAATTCTTGAAAATAGCTTCTTTATGCATGGATGAGATTTATGCGTTTTCCCACACCAATAATTTGTTACAGAAAATGTTATTTCATTTAATCGGAACTTTAATACGATTTTAGAGAACGACAGTTTCTCGAAGGAAATACTGGTGTGCAAAAATTCGGAAATCTCATCCCTGTTTACGGCTATGATTCTATTCTTGTACTTCATTGAACTTGAAAACAAAACAAAAAAAAAAAACATTCATTATCAAATGGTTAAATAAAAATGTACTTACCGGTATGGCACCGAATTCCTATTTTCTGTTTTTAATCCAGTTTTAGACATTGTTGATTAATATAATCAGATAGTCAAGTTGAAGTAGAAGTTCTTGTTTTCCTTTATATTTTTCTTTCCGTTTTACAGTCACATTTTGAAAATAATTTACGAAAATCCTTTTCAGCCCTTGATTTATTTACGGAATAATCCTTTTTTAGACCTTGAATTTTTTACTAAGTATTTTTAAAGAGTTTTATCTACTCTACTTTAATTTAAATAATAATCCAGGCAAATTAATTGTTCTTTTCACACAATATAGAAAAACACGTTTCAAACGTTCTTTACTGCCCATTTTAGCGTAGACGAATTTTTTATGTCTTTAAGAGAAAACTTTATTTTATTACAATTCCTGTAAACCTTTAAGTCGATATTTCAATATTTTAAAGCAATATCATTAAACATTTAAATCGAACTCTAATATTTTTAAACAGTTCCTGTATAAAATATAATATTAAATTCCTTTTTTATTATAATTCAGACATCATAGTTAAACATAATATCAGTATATAATTCTTTTGCTTTCGACTATTTTAAATTACTAATAAATCGAAGTTTTTTTAAACTGTAGATCAATTGCTTGATCCTTTAATAATTTTTCAACGAAGTCTGCGCGTAATTATTTTTAATTCTTCTTTTAGCTATCTCTTATTAATTAAGCGAAGCTTAACCAAAAGAGAATAACTCCGAAAATTATTAAAACAGCAACAATGATACTCGCTAAAGAACGAGGTCAAGTGCTTATTAATTGAACTTGCTTAATACTCAAATCAATTGCAACAATGAATTTCGTAATTGCTTACGAAATCACGTGCTTCAGAACGAGCTTGAAAAAAGTTTATTTAATTTTACAAATTGGGTCTATTTTTAGATCTTTCTAGATTAAAAAAAAATCTCAAATATGTTGCAACAATGATTTTCGCACTTTAGTACGAAATCAAGTGCTAAAATTGAGATTTAGAAGATCGTTCGAAATTTCTTTGACTATATTTTATATCGGGAGATTAGTTGAAGATTCAAATTAATTCTAAACCTGATACAATCTTTGAAAATTGGTTAAAAATATAATAGCAATAATAATTTTGTGAATATTCTATATTCAAGGTGAGTGAATAACGGTAAACACAATTCTTTGATGTAATTTTTATAAATTTAATCTCAAAAACTATAATTTGTATGCCTAAATAAGCACAAGAATCGATACAAAATGTATGTATATAAAGCTGCCTCTTTTATACAATTGACAAACTTTTTCTCAGTGCTTTCACGGTTAGCACCATGAAGTTTTGGAAGGTTGCATTTGGCAAATTTATGTATACATAAATACATATATTTCCATAACTAAAACAATAGATACAGCGAAAATGTATAACGATTAATATTACTAGTAGATCAAAAATTTATAAATTTAAAGATGTATATTACATCTAAAAAAGCGAATAGTAAAAAATTAAGCAATTGATTAGGTTGATAATGATGCAAGTGCTAAATACTCACGACTAGAAGTAAAGTGCTAATAACTTTTAAAGCTAAGATAAAATGGTGTATAATTAAAAAAATAATTTTCAAGTTCACGTATTATTTTAAAATTGATTGTCTCTGCAGAATATATTTAATTTTTTTCATTAATTTTATTAAATACTTTTCTTTCTCTCTAATTTTACTTTCTAACATATTTTTTAATCTCATTTATATTCTTTTTCATCAAATACTAAACTAATATTTATATTTGGCAAAAATATTAGCTCAAGAAAAAGTTTCACCTGAATTCCACATAAAGTTCAACGATTCTCGGAATAACAGGTAAAAATAGATACAAACTTTCTATTCTCCACTATTGAACGTTTTCAAGCTGTTAATTACTTGTAACGGTTAAAAATAAATGCAAATTATTCAATAACTTTGCACGTTTAGCATTTTATAAAACTCTTTTTGAAATCTTTGCGTGTAAGATATTGATACAATATTGTAAAATCTAATTTGCAATTTTTTTAAAACTTCACACAATCGATTTTGCCGGACCTAAAATCGATTGCAGTTTTTTCAATCAATTATTCCTTAAACATGCAAATGTAAACTAACTACGCCTTCTGGTGGGTCCTTTGATTTGTTCAGCCCATTTTCACTATAATTATTTTATATATTTCAGCGGAACTTCGCTGGGAACTTTAGTATCGATATTAATAAGTTTTTCACTTTAATAATTCCTCTTTTAAAAAGTTTATAAATTCCTCTTTCAAAAAATAAATAATACTGCAGAACGAACACGAAAGCTCATCGGGGCAAATCGTCTGCCCCATTAATCAGAGAGCCAGAAAGTTCTTAGAACACTCCTAACTTTGCTAAATCCTTCTTGAAAACATCGCAATAAATTCCTTCTTTCCCAGGGAAGGTCCGTTTTCCATTCTTCCTCTTTTTGTTTTAATCACAACTCTCAAAAATCACTGAATCTCACGAATCTGGAATAGCCTGCAGATTTGGGAATTTATAATGCTTTGACGACATCGTTTTCGTTCGGGACTGGAAAAACTCTTAACGTACCTTTCTTGGTGCCGTCTCTTTTCCTAACTGCGGCACCTGTACTTGGCAACGGACTAAGTCACGCACGGCAACGCCTTTTCATAGGGCAATGCAGACACAAAACCGAATGGTCAGTGATGAAACAGAAGAAAATGACCACGTGGACACTTTTTATGCATCAATTAGATTCTTTTTTTCTAGCCGCAGTTCTCGATTATAGCCAGGGTTCATTACATATGATTCATTAATTCTAGCTCAATCGATTGTGGGTTTTTATAATAAAAATTAAGTAACAATGTAAAATCATAAAGATTATTAAGTAGTAGATGTGTATTAAAATACTTTAAATATCTCCGTGTTAAATTTTGTACTCACTTTTCAAAGTTCGAGTTCATTTTATACATAGTACTTCAAAAAAAAAAAAAAAAAAAAAAAAAAAAAAAAAAAAAAAAAAAAATTGCACTTATAAAATATTATTACAAGATTATAATATGTGCATGTGTTTTACACTCAATACAAAATTTTTGCTTTTACTTATTATTTTATTTTATCATAAGGTTCATTTAAAAGCTGGAGGCCGATAAAAAAAGGTAAATTATAAATATTATGCTAGATCTGAAAATATCATACTTTTATATTTTTATGGGAATATATGAAATGCGTTGTTTTCTAATTCTCAATTCGTAACACTGACGACCTTAAAAATTGAATGGCAGAGATTATTAAAACTTTTATTCTTTAACTATCCAAGATGGCATGACGAATAATAGTCTATTATGATCTGTTCTTTTTTTAATTGACGCATCCCACATGCTTTATTATAAAAAGAAATCTCAAGTAAGAGCCACCGGAAAAGTTACATGAATAAATTTTAACCATTTCCAGCTCTGGCATATTATGTTAGTACAACGAAAAATTACAGATTGTCACCGGGATTTACAAAAAACTTTTTCAGAACTTAACAATCTCTTACTATAAGCTTTTATTGTAAAAGCAAAATTTTATTAAAACATTATTGGTGCCGTTTGCAAGTTCGGAATTAAAATAGGTATCCCGGACGCATTTTCAGAAAGAATCACGTTTTGAGCACCAGCCTTGGGAGTTGGCGAAAGCGAGAACGTTCAGCTAGCTGCATCGGCAAACACAAAATAAACTAAGTTCAAATGTGTCATAAAACGTATGATTAATAGAATTATATTTATTACAAGAGAATCTTTACTACTGTTTTTAATTAACTTCTCGATTTCTTCGAACATAGCGAGTTAAGGAAATAATATTTTTGAATTGCGAAAACAAAATGCTTAGATGTTCTGTGAAATTTAAAGCATTTTAATCTGAAAAGGCTCTTTGTTTTAAACTATGTTTTAATCGTAGACAACGGTGAATAACATTTCCTCATATTATAGTCTTTGTTTGATAACATTTACGGAAAAATAAATGAACAATAAGCGCGATCTCTTTGCAGAAGGGTTGCTATTCGCTAGGCGTTTGACGTCACAAACAAGAAAGGTTGCGTAGCATTGACTTCATCTCCGCGCCAATCGTTGTTTTGGCGATAAGGTGCTCAAAACGTGATTCCTTCTGAAAATACATCCCGGACTGAGCACAGTGTGACCAAAAAGGTATAAAATAAAATTAATCGAAACTTTTGAACCTTTTTAATTTTAAAACAAATCTTTTTGATTTTTCCGGTGAGAATTCAACATTACAGTGACATTATTGTTTGCCTTCCAAGAGATTAAGTGAATCAAATCCATATTCAACTCTTTCCAGCATAGTTTAAATGCTTATGGAATTGGTTAGTCTGGTTATCCGTGCTTTAACTCTCTCAAATTTGAGTGAAATTTCCCCGAAATGCTTTCACATTGAAGTTATACCCCAACATCGTACAATGATTGGTATTGAATATCAAGTGTGTAACATTTGTAAATAGTTTAATGGGTCACGTAATAGAATGTTGTTACATTATAATTTGTGGGAGAAATCGTATGTGATGCATCTAATGTCGTTATCAACAATACTTAAAAAAAAAAATACTTCACTAAAGTGCACTACAACGTGTTTTCTGGGAATTATAAAGTGCATAGTTTTTATATTTCAAAAAATCGATTTTTTTTATGATCTAGTTCGATTAGCATTTTTAACGGAGTTATAAGCATTTATGTATCAATACTTAGATAGCCGCATCCATATAATTTCAACTTTAAGTCGTGTTTTCTGAAAACTTGATTTTTGACGAATAACACCAAGATTAAAAAAAAAAAACTATTTCATGGAATGGCTTAATTTTTTTTTGCATGCATATAACATTATAATCTAGATTATGAATTAAGGATATAAGTATCACTTAATAAAAGCAGTATTAAAAAATCTCTCAAAGTTGAAAATTAAAAAAAAAAACCTAAAAAGTACAACTTTTTTTCCATTAAAAATCCTCAAAATATTAAACTATCTAAAATATATTAATTCATAATCTAGATAATGATGTTATATGCATGCAAAAAAAAAAAATTATGCCATTCCATCAAATAGTTTTTTTTAAATCTTGGTGTTAGTCGTCAAAAATCAAGCTTTGAGAAAACGCGACTTAAAGTTTAAATTATATGGATGCGGCTATGAAAGTGTTGATACACAAATGCTTATAACTCCATTAAAAATGCAAATATTTTTAAGCGGTTTTTTGCACTGAGTTAAGAATTAAATGAATAATCAAATTAGATCATAAAAAATATCAATTTTTTTTAAAAGTTTTCAACCCCTGAACCCCTTTAATATACAGAGACACACAAAACATTTCTGCTACAAGACTGTCTAAGATCGATAATGGGTGGAAGTGGTTTTCACTGTGGCATGCATTCTGAAATTTAACCATATGGAACAGAAAAATTTCCCACACATTATCGGTCATGAAAGGAAATCGCTGTAAAAAAGATCTATCTCTATAAAGTTATTAGAGTTATCGGTAAAAAAAAATACATTTATCATATTCTATTAGTATCAAAAGTATTCTGTTACATGGCGGTGAATGGGAAAAAATACATTTCAAGCGCATTTTAATGATGTTACACTCTTTCGAACAGAGTGAAATTGACATACATCTATGAAATGCATACCAAAAAATACATTTTGTACAATCTGTGGTGAAGCATATTTGTTATCAATTTACAAGGCTGCACAAATGTATTCCTTTACATCAGGCCTGTCCAACCTTTTAGTAAACAGAGGCGCACCTCATCTACTGGCACTCAATGAAGGGCGCCATTATTCATGATACTGAAAACATTCTACAATACAATCACACTATAGTACTACACATCACGCCTGTTTAACCCTTTAACGGTCAGAACATTTTCATTGCTAAGATTTTGAAATAAATGAATGACACCGATTATTGGGAACAATTATATTTGTAAAAAAGAAAAAGTGATTTTTCCCACAGATAATAAAGTGGATTCTTTAAAATTAAAATTCCGGTGTCGATGTTGCATATCGGAATTAAAATTTTGTGGCTTCGTAGAGAAACCAATGAAAGTTAAATAGTTAAGATAATGGAAATGAATTTTAGAGCGGAATACAGAAGGCCCCTACAATTCTGCAGTTACATAAATTTCGAATTATACACTTTTTTGTGATAGCTCTATCTCAAAAATGTTTGTAGGGTAAGGTGCCAGAAATTTTAATCACGTCTGTAATAACAGCAACGAGAAAGGAAATAAACATGGAAATCAAAGATGTTGATGTTTTTTTAGGATGTGAAAATGTGTTTTGACTTAATTTCAAGGCGTAAATTTAGTTTTATATATATAGTATAAATAGAATGACTAATTTATATGGTTGATTTCACTGAAAATTAAGCCCATTTATTCCTCGTATGAAACAGCCAATGGCCAGCAAAAATATAAAAATATATTAGCTTTCATGCACATGTTACTTCAAAGTGACGGAGAATTCGGGAAAGTTTATATTTGTCTGTTACTTAATGATTATTAAAAAGGGCTATTTCAAATACTACTTTTAATCATAATAATTAGACTTTAAAGAAATAACTACAAAACTTTAAAATATGCAGCATTAAAATTTCAAACTATGTTTCTCGTTTTTATGTGTTTTGACAGGTTTGAAAATATTTCTTATGTAAATATTGATGATTTTACAGAAAATATTTTTTATAACTCAATTTTACGTCTAGAAATTCTAGTTACACGAAATCTTCAAAAGTGCGCCAAATAAATCTGAAAGGGCGCTATGGCGACCGCGGGCGCCGCGTTGAACAGCCCTGCTTTACATAGTGGTACAGGGGGAAACATTGTTCGGACCGCGTTTTAATTATATTAAACTATTTCACATTTCATGAAATTAATATACATTGATACAAATTACTTCGTGTATAATAGAAAGCAAATAATATTTGCAGGGACAGAGAACACAATGCGGCGACTCTGCCCTGTCCAAAGTACTTACGCTATTACACTAGTGATTCACAATATTTTTACTTGAAAATTGTTTCCTAACCAGAATATTTGAAAAATGACGTTACTTTTATTTAATAGCAAAATTTCAGTCATTATAAGGATTATATTCTGCATGAAAATAGTGGTATCTTTACGGCCCGAGTGTGTTCAGTGCTGTAAAAAAAGTCGTGACCTGAAATTATAGATCTTTTGTAAAATGGAATGATCACAAAATTTAAACGATTCTACAGATTGATTCAGCAATGTGTAAATAATAGGACAACACCTTAAATAGTATATCATCACCATAGCAACCGAAAAGTATGGTTTATCACGGAATATCATTGAATTAAGACTTTCGGGAGGAGGGTCTTTTTTAGTAGTTTTTAATCTTTTATGACCAATCTTTCAAATCAGGACTTTTTTCCTAATTGAATGAGAAAAATGTTCGGATTAAATAATGCCAAATATACAGAAAAAATATACTCATGAGAATAATCAAAGATTCTAAGAACTTTATGCGGCTTGTATGCCGGCCGCTTGTCCGCTCAAGGGGTGCACACGTTGAGTGCCATGTCAGATGGCAGACACTGAAATTTCAATTTAGGCTGCATCAGTCACCGGTGACTGACAGTATTGAAATTGTGTAATGGGAGTCTTATTTCGGAGCCGAAACAGAAAGACAGACAGAATGAATAGACTAGGCACTCAACGTGTTAATCAGTAGCGGCTCGTCACGGAGTGCTGCATCAAATTTTTCATACCACTAAATTTTTACAGAATCTTTCATAGTATTAATTCCACAAATTTTGTAGATAAAATAAACCTGAAATTACCATACAATTTTAGTGGTGTGATTGATGCAGCATCCCCTGACGAGCCGCTACTGGTGTTAACTATAAACGATGGGATTTTGATAAAATGAAGAAAATATTTATTAATATATACTTAATGCTTTCGGGTCTCGTGTACTATTAATAGTACATGTCTTTTAATGGAATATTATTTTGTTTTAATAAATACTTTTTCTACCATTTATATGTAGTAATGTTAGTATATGTCTATGCATTTACGATATGAATTCATTTATATTTAGGCATTAAGTAATAATAATAAATATTATAAGTTGCTTCATTCTCTTTGCAGCGTTTGCTACTCTTTTATTTTAAACATATATTTCACTCTTTAAATTTAACCCCTTGGGGACGAGCGACACGTATACGTGCCGCAAAAAGGCTTAAGAATCCTCGTTTATTCCCACCGGTAAAATTATGCTGTAAAATTTGCCTTATTCAATCGGAACATTTTCTCGATTTAACTAGAAACAAATTTCTGTAATTTAAAACCGGTGACAAAGCAATAAAAATCTCGTAAAAGGCTTAAAATGAAAATTACTTTCCTGAGAAAAGCATGCGTAATAAAGCTAAAAAAATATTAGAAAGTTACCTCTTATTGTAGTCAAATATAATATAAACATCTCCAAAAAGTTTTCCTTAGCCTGTTGGGATATGAATATTACTTGAATAGAACTCAAAACAACAACATTCATTATCTTTCAGACAATCAAATGTTCATTAAACACTAATCAATCTGTTTGGATAGCTAGTGTTTGTTATTAATAAAAAAATAATTTTTTCTAAAACCTGAAAAAAAAAATCGGACCCGAAAGGTTTAAATTTTTCATAAAATTTGAAATGACTCGACAAAATACTGGGACGAAACCATGCTAAAATTTCAAATCATTGGGTAGTTTTAGGGCAATTTGTGCCGACAGATGGACGTGCCAAACGATGGTAGGGGTTACCTATTTATATAATTAAAAATGCATCTAAAAGTGCCAATCATTGATTATAGTTCTTCATTTAACTTCTTCGGCTTTGTCTGGAAGAATTAGCAAAACTCTAGAGCGAGTTGAGAAAAGGGAAAACAAAATCATAAAAGTGAATAAATTTTCTTAGTGTAAATTTTTGCTTTCCACAGTCACTAGGTGAAGGTCACATTCTTACCAGAAGTATTATTGCTATATATATCGAGCATTTACTTCAGTCTTAGGGGAAAAAATCTTTTTCCTTTTTTCCTTTAAAGATCGAATACCCAGACCCGCCTTACTCCAATTTGCAGCACTTTCGTGATGTTACTAATCTAGGGCTGTAGGTAAAGCCAGAATGTTAAAAATGCTAGGAAAAAAGGGAAAAAGGGTAAGAGGAAAATCGATTAGTGGGGGACTATGGTGACGATTTGCGTGTTCCTTTGTATAGCCGGCATACATGGTCTCGCTTGATCCCAACTTCAGACACCTTCTTGGAAATTTTCCCGAAATTGGAAAAATGATCTTTTTGGGCGAGAGTGAATATTGTGGTAATATAGGGTTATCATCATGAAAAACTCGACGAATAAGGTTTATTTTGAAAGCTATTTTTATTTTTTAACATCTTCGCGACATGTTTTATATAATCGTGTAAGTTATATAAAAACCCTACAAATTAAGCACTTTTTTAACCCTTTAACGTTCATTGGTTTCTCTACGAAACCACATAATTTTAATCCCGATATGCAACAACGACACCGGAATTTTAATAAAGAAAAGTTCATTTTATTATACATGTGAAAAATCACTTTTTCTTATTTACAAAAATATTTGTGCGCAGTTACCGGTGTCAATCATTTATTTCAATATCTTAGCAATTAAAATGCTCTGAACGTTAAAGAGTTAAAGCAGAAAGTTTTGTTTAGTTTAGTTTAACCATAGACTTCCAATAATTTAATAAAACAAGCTTTTCTAAATAAACAAGTCGGAAATTGAACGTTAAACGTGGCAAATGAGTTGCGTGCGTACTATAACTAGTTTTGAAAATATTGAGGTTTTGGTGCAATAGCTGTAGCACTCTTATGAAAAAAATGCATGAATATTACACGGCTCGCACACTCCTTATATTTTTTAAAGACTCTACCACCATTATTAAAAATAAGAAAATTTACGTCTCATTTTTAAAACATAGAACCCGCAAACACCACCCTCATTTAAAGATTTTACTACATTTGTCTGCAGTGAAATACTTTGAAAATATTCTTAAATTTTAGTGGTAGTAATGTGCGAACCCTGTATTACATTTGTTATAATTTTGTATATTAAATGCAGTCACATAGAAATAACAGGGCTCCATCTAAATTAGGATGTCATCACTTTGGTAAATGAGAATGACTTCCTATCATGGAATATCTTTCAATTAACTTAATAGGATATAATTTAATAAAATGAAGAAAATTTTTATTAATATTAATATCAATTTTTTGAATCGATTTTCATAAATTAGAAATGTCCCGATAAAAACCTGGGACGAAACAATATTAAATTACAAAACATTCGGTTTGGTAGTTTTAGAGCTATTATATGCGGACAGATGGACGTACCAGACGATGACTGGAGGTGCTACGCATTTATATAACTAAGAATGCACCAGAAAGTGCCAATGAGTGATCACAATTCTTGATACAACTTCTTTGGCCTATCTCAAGTGGTCTGAACATATAGCAGAAATTTTATTGTTCTTAACAATATATTTTATCAAAAATCTTCAAGAGACATTTTTAAAAAATGCAATAGAACTATATCACGAATATCAAATTTTTGGTAGGAACAATAAAATTTATCTAATATGCCCCGACCCTGATCTTTGTCTGAAAGAATTAACAAAACTCTAATACGAACGGAAAACGAAAAAAAAAAAATCGAATAAATTGAAAAAAATTTAAAAAAATAAATAAATTTTCTTTAAGCGCAACACTAGTCACATAAAAAGACCCGGATGATAATGTAAAGTCTATGGGAGCGTTCTTTTCAAATATCTCGCTCAAATTTTAATATTTTTATATGATTTACTTTTATTTTTTATTTATTATTATTATTATTATTATTATTATTATTATTATTATTTTTTTTTTTTTTTGCTGCATAGGATAGCTGAGGACGATCCAAAACGAGCCTAGTTTTTACTTTTTCAATTTGGATTTCAGACTAAAAAAAAATACTACTTTTAAAAATTTAAATCTGGTTTGATCCGGTTCTGAAATTGAAACTATCATAATATAAAAAATATATAAGCAAATTCGAAAAAGTAAAAACTATCCCGGTTGTAGATTGTCTTCACCTATCCCATGCACGTCAAAACATTAAAATTTGAGCGAGATATTTGAAAAGAATGCTCCCATAGACTTTATATTATCATCCGAATATTTTTCAGTGACTAGTGTTGGGCCTTAATGCAATTTTTTGCATTCCACTGTCACTAGATGAAGGTCGCTATCTTACCAGTAGTATTATCGCTATATATACCAACCATTTACTACAGTCTTTGGAAAAAAACCTTTTTTTCCTCTTTTTTTACTTTTTTCATTTAAAGATCAAATACCCAGCCCCGCCTTACTCCAATTTGGAGCCCTTTCGTGATATTATTAATCTAGAGATGTAGGTAAAGACTGAATGTTAAAAATGCGAGAAGAGAAAAAAGGGTAAGAGAAAAATCGATTGGTGCGGGACTATTATGACGATTTGCGTGTTTCTTTATATAGCTGACATTACGTGCTCTCGCTTGATCCCACCTTCAGACACCTTCTTGGAAATATTCCTGAAATAGGAAAAATGATCTTTTTGGCCGAGAAGGAAAATTGTAGTTATATAGGAATTACTCCATGAAAAACTCTACAATAAGCTTGATTTTAAATGTTTTCAGGTGCGTTCGTAATTATGCAAATATGCTGTTCGACCTGTTCGTGCATCCGCCTATAACAAAGCAAAAACTGAATTAAGACATTCGGGACATTGAATTAAAACTTTCGGAAGGAGGGTCTTTTTTAGTAATTGAGTCTTATCAGCAATTTTTCAAATCAGGAATTTTTTCCAAATTGAATGAGGAAAATGCTGGGATTAAATGATGCCAAATTCACAGAAAAAATGTACTCATGAGAATAATCAAATTTTCTAAGAACTTTATGCGGCCCTTAACATTACTTGTTCCTCAAAGGGTTAACACGTTGAGTGCCATGTCAGACAACGGTAACTGACACTGAAATTTCCATTTAGGCCGCGTCAGTCACCGGTGACTGACAATATTGAGATTTTGTATAGGGAATCTCATTCCCCACTCAAAGGAAAAAAACAGACAAAATAGATAATCATCTAAGGTAGGATTTTACAAAATGAAGAAGACATTTATTAATATATATATATAAGTTGCGATTTAGTTTTTACTAAATTAGGTATGAAATTAGGAAAGTTCGAACAAAACCATATTAAATTACAAACATTCGGTTGAGTAGTTTTAGTGGAATTATATGTGGACAGATGGATATACCAGACGATGACTGTAGGTGCTACGCATTTATGTAAATACGAATGCACCTAAAAGTGCCAATAGTGAGCAATGTTTTTTATGAAACTTTTGATGCTTTGGTTTTGTCTGAAAGAATTAGCAAAATTCTTGTACAAGCGGGAAAACTGAAAAAAAAAATCAAAAATGTGAATAAATTTTCTTAATGCAAATTTTTTCTTTCCACGGTCACTAGGTGAAGGTCGCTTTCTTACCAGAAGTATTATTGCTATATATATATCGAGCATTTACTTCAGTCTTAGAGAAAAAAAAAATATTTTTCCTCTTTTTCGTTTAAAGATCGAATACCCAGACACGCCTTACTCCAATTTGCAGCACTTTCGTGATGTTACTAATCTAGGGATGTAGGTAAAGCCAGAATGTTAAAAATGCTCTGGGGGGGGGGAGGTAAAGAAAAATCGATTAGTGTGGAGTATTATGACGATTTGCGTGTTCCTTTATATAGCCGGCATGCATGGTCTCGCATGATCCCAATTTCAGACACCTTCTTGGAAATTTTCCCGAAATAGGAAAAATGATCTTTTTGGCCGAGAGCGAATATTGTGGTAATATAGGGTTATCATCATGAAAAACTAGACGAATAAGGTTTATTTTAAAAGCTTTTTTTATTTTTTAACATATTCGCGACATGTTTTATATAATCGTGTAAGTTATAAAAAAAACCCTACAAATTAAGCACTTTTTTACCCTTTAACGTTCATTGGTTTCGCCACGAAACCACAAAATTTTAATTCCGATACGCAACACTGACACCGGTATTTTTATCTAAAAATATCCCTTTTATTATGAATGTGAAAAATCACATTTTCTTATTTAGTATTTAGTATTTGTTCTTAATTACCGGTGTCAATCATTTATTTCGACATCTTAGCAATGAAAATGCTATGATTATTGCGTTATCTTTTATGCAACGATAACTCTATTACGCTAGCAGCGTATCTGGATCACCAGTAATTGAATAAGGCTTAAAATAGATTTAAGAAATCATAACATTAAAAAAATATTCTGGAGTCTGCAAAACGAAAAACATCCAGTCGTTTAAAAAATCAAAAACACATTTATTTTCACACAAACAAGAACTCTCAAAAAATTTAACTAAAAAAAAAAACCGAAATTGCCAAAATACAAAAACAAAACTTTTGCTTAATATTTACATTGAGTTAGAGTTACAGTGCGCGGGTGTAGATGCCATGAAATAAACAAACAAAATCTCTGAAGACATGACATCCTCCCACCTTGAGTTGTTGAAAGACAACTTAACTTACCAAACATTTAAAAATTTCAAAGAATAACACATACACAATAGACATTTCTAATATACTCACTAACACGAAAAATATATAAGATATATATACTGAAAGTCACATTTAAAGTTCTGAATAAGTTTGTTTACAAGTCCAGCTTTTGTGGTTTTTTAACAATTCTTCCACTTTTAGTTTTTAAAACATCATCTCTGAAAGTTTCATTGGAAATTTCAAGTGGGAAGATTCTTTGGACTGGTCGTAGAAGTTCTCCTTTTGCTGTTCTCAAACGCACTAATCTGTTAATACCATCCTTTCCAGGTAATAATTTAATAACAACACCTAAAGGCCAGTCATTACATTTTACATTATCACTTCCAATCAACACAACTTCTCCTAGCTTAATATCTCTTTCTTGTTTCTTGTTTTCATTTCTTTGAATTAAAAGTCCCAAATATTCCGATCTAAATCTTTTCCGAATGTCAGTTATCAACTGTTGACGATATTTTATTCTTTTGTTGAGAACAACTTCATCCACTTGATCTAAATCCGGAACACCAATTTGCCTGAAATCTTGCAAAAATGAGTTAGGTGATAAAGGTATCAGTTCAGAATCCGTTTCTGATATATGACTAAGCGGTCGAGAATTTATAACAGACTCTGCATCACATAAAACGGTGACCATTTCTTCATAAGATAAAAAAGCCTTTCCGAGAACTCTTCTTAGGATCTGTTTCATTACTCCAACTAATCTTTCCCAGAAACCGCCCCACCAGGAGGCAGTGGGAGGGTTGAAAAGCCATTGTATTTTTCGTATACTACTAAATTGTGCAATCTCAGCCCAATTCACGGTTTTCAAATAATTTGATGCACCGGCAAAATTGCTTCCATTATCACAATACACAACTGATGGCCTTCCTCTTCTTGAGATGAATCTACGAAAACTTTGAAGAAAAGCTTCAGTAGTTAATGATGACAGAAGTTCAAGGTGCACAGCTCTGAAAACCGCACAGGTAAATATGCAAATCCAAGCTTTACTCCCCTCCTTTAAATACAGCGGTCCAGCTAAGTCAAAACCGATTATTTCAAAAACTGCAGCATCTTTTATTCTGTTTTCTGGAAGTGATGCAGAGGAGGTAGTCACATTTCTTTTGACGTGTCTTAAGCAAATAACACATTTTGATAATACTGCTCGAACAGTTTTTCTCGCATTCAGAATCCAATAATGTTCACGTAGAATATTTAAAATCATTTGTAATCCTGCATGTGAATTCTTTTTGTGTTCAGTCATTATCAGTCTCTCAACGACTGGATGATGGGATGGCAAAATGATAGGCTTCTTGAAATCTTCTGAATCCTTCCTATACGTTAATTTTGTCTTCACTCTAAGTATTCCCTTTTCATCTCTGTATGTTGTTAAAGAATTAATTCTCTTTCTGTTGACTTCATGACTAAAATATTCCTCTTGTATCATCTGTACAATCTTTATTTCTGCTTCTTTTAGTTCCGCATAAGATAATTCACCCGTGATTCGAGAAGCGGAATTCCTACAGTTGAAAATGAATCTATTCATCCAAGCTGTCATTCGTAGCATTCGATCATAGCTTGAAAAATAATAGTAGTACCAACCTGAATCTTCGTTATAGTTTTTACTACTACTTTTATTTTCACATTGATTTAAAGAACACACAACTGGAAGATTCTTAGAAGTTGGATTTGTTTTTCTTTTTTCTTTCAGAATAGATGGCTCGTCAAAAACAGGTTTGGTAATAGGCCAGTTTTCTTCAGTTTGTAGAAGCCATATGGGACCCTCCCACCATCTACTGCATAAAAGTTGGTGAGCAGAACAGCCTCTTGAAGGTAGGTCAGCAGGATTTTGTACTCCTGGAAGATGCTTCCACGAAGTTGGATCAGTCAGTTCTCTTATCTCTCGAACTCTATTATTTGCAAATACTGACCAAATTTCTTCTCGCTGAATCCAACTTAATACTGTAGTGGAATCAGTCCAGTAGTGTTGCTTCACATTGTCCCACTGGAGTGCACTGAGTACAGATCTGCAAAGTCGAGCTCCCACCGTTGCAGCCAGCAACTCAAGACGAGGAATAGTGATGGATTTTACTGGAGCAACTCTCGATTTGGCAGCCAAAAGATTTATATGAACAACACCAGAATATTCTATGCGAACGAAAACAGCTGCTGCGTATGCAAATTGGCTGGCATCACAAAATGTATGAATACTTATATTATGTTGATCACTTATAACAGGAGAAAAACAGCGGCTTACAGACAAATTTTTTAAGGAACTTAAATCTTCAAACCATTTTAGAAATTCACGTTTCAAATTATCTTCAACTTCCCTATCCCACGGGATGTTGTCTCTCCACATCTTCTGTAACATTAATTTGGGAATTAACAGAAAAGGACATAAGAATCCAATAGGATCAAAAACCCTATGTGTAATGGAAAGAATCACTCTCTTCGATACAATTTCGAGTTTGTATGTTTTCATCCAATCCAAATTAATTTTCAGTTCATCTTCTTTACGATTCCAAATTAATCCTAGAACCGAAGTAACTTGTTCTGGGTCATCATCTCCTGTGTACTTCCATCCTCGCAAGTTCAATTTTCCTTCAGCCAAGATGTGATGACTCTCCTCGATGAAAGGTAATATTTCTGCTTCATTGTCCAAACTTGTAATTAAATCATCTACGTAAAAACTTCGCAGAAGTATGTCAACTGTTCTCTGACTATATTTCAAATTATTTCGATATTTTTTCAAATGATGTTCAAGCACAGCTTCTAAGAGAAAAGGGCTGCTTTTCACACCAAACACCACACGTGTATGCCGCATTATCTTTGGAACTACATTTTCTTTTCCATTCCACCAAAAAAATTTTAGAAAATTCCTATCTTCCGGTTGCACACTTATTTGTAAAAAAGCTTTCTCTATATCGGCAACTATGCCATATTTATGTTCTCTAAACCTGAGAAGAAGATTAGGGATTAGTTCCAATAAATTTGGTCCGGACTCTAAACACTGGTTGAGCGATGGAGAATCTCTAAGTCTGGCAGAGGCATCAAAAACTGGGCTTACTTTAGTTGTTCCATGTTGTTTTACAACAGGTCTGTGTGGTAAATAGTGTTCTTGCAGGGAAGATGGAGAGTCAACTGGATCATCTTCAATTATACCTAACGATTTCCATTCTTTGAACACATCATCATAAGCTGTAAACAAGTTTTCTTGATGCAATTTTTTCGTCGATGATTCTAATCGTTTCATAGCAATCTCTTTATTACTCGGTAAAGGCAAATGATTATCTTTCCAGGGTAGTGAAACTTCGTATCTTCCATCTGTATTGATTCGAACAGTTTCTTCGAAATGCAATTTAGTAAGATTTTCTTTTTCCTTTTTGTTTTTCATTTCAACTGGATCACTTATCCCTAAAACCTCTAAACTAAAAAGATCGGAAATAGTAGCGTCTCGTACAAACATCGAAATTACCATCATAGCTGTATCTTCTTTTTCAGAACGCAATTTAGTTTTCCCCATGAGAGTCCATCCTAGATAGGTTTCCATGGCTACTAATCCACTGGATAGAACTCTTCTCTTTCCAGTAAACAGTCTACCAGCAACATCTGCTCCAACAAGAATATCAATTGGCCCAGAATTATTTTCGATGTCAAACATTTGTATATTCATAGATTGCAATTCTTCAATCCACGGTTCCTACGAAACAGAAGGAACATCATTGCAAATAATAGCTTGATCAACTACGTCAAAATTACAATTAAAACTTCCATCTAAGTTTCCTAGCTCAATTTTGTATACGTTATGAAACTTCTCGTTGATCTTTGTTCCTCCAAAAAGTGCATGCGACAAATGTTGCTGTCGTAAAGGTGCTAATCCTAAAACGGATATTATTTCTTTTCTAATATAAGACTTTTGCGATCCCGAATCATACATAGCTCTTACGATTAAATTACAATTTTTACCTTTTATTTTAACTTTCAAAGTCTGTAGCAAAACTTGTGGCGCGTTCGTAATACTCGCCAAATTTAGTGATTTATCCTGTTCTTTAACCTCTTTTTCCGCATTATTTGATGCAGGTTTATTTACCTTTTTATTTGACTCGGTGCACATAACTGCATAATGCTTCTTATTGCAGATCATGCATTTCACAAAGCACCTACATTTTCCTACCCTATGTCCGACTTTTAAACATTTGAAACAATAATCTTTATCTTTTAAAATCTTTAATTTTTCATTATAAGACATTTTTTGAGCCTTAAAGCAATTAGTCGGTTCATGTTTTCCGCTACAGAAAACGCAAAGTTTCTCTGTACCATCTGAAGAGCTCAACAAACTAGCCGACGTAAATATTTTGTCTTTCTTTAATTTGCTTCCACTTTTATATGACGTTGCATCCGTCAAACCGAAACCTGTCATAGCTAAATTAATCCGCTCTTCTGATTCACTTCAGTTTTCAAAAATTTTAATAAAGCATCTAATCTCTTTTTGGAATCATCGCCAGAATCAAAATTCAAACCTCGCTGAAAAGCTCTAAGCAAATCCTCTGGCATGCAAGACTCAACTAAAGGATAAAGTAAACATGCACATTCGGCAGTTGTAACACCAAGCGTTTCAAGTGCACGAATTTGGGTTTCTAGATTATCATATAATGCACACAAATTATTTGAGGAAAAATTTGAATTGGCATTTTTTAAAACTAATTTCAATAATTCTCTTACATAAACCTCTACTTGTTAATCATGGCGACCAAAACGACTTTTCAAACAGTCAATTGCTTTTGGATAGTTCTCGCCAATTGGCGGAAAGCTTTCAATCACTTCTCTAGCACGAGACCCTTCAACTGTAGACTGTAACAAATATTGAAATTTATGTGAATCTTCAATACTAGAATCAACATGAATTTTTTCAAATTGGCTCCAAAAATAAAGCCACTCTTTAATATCGCCATCAAATTTTCGTAATTCTAATTTAGGCAATTTAAACTTACTTTTATCAACAGTAATATTTTCGACAGTATTAATTACAACAGAGTCATCATTAGTTGAATTTAAAACACTACTCACGTTTTGTTGACCGTTGATTATTCTTCTTGCTTTCGTTTGAATTCGTATAGCTTTATCCCGAAAATCTTCTACAACTTCAAATTCTGCATCAAATTCTTTATCGGGCAGAAGTTCAAGAATATTTGAATGTGTTTTTTCTAAACGATCAGCTTTCCCATTGAAAACATTCAGTTCTGCTTCCAGTTCGCAAATATCAACACTTTCTAAGGCTATCAGATCTTCTACTTTATTATAAGCTTTCGTAAAAGCGGCTCTTTCACCTTTTCTCAATTTCTTAAGATCTTCAATATTAGCCATTATTACAATCACCGGTCTTCACCGAGGGTACCAAAAAATATATTGCGTTATCTTTTATGCAATGATAATTCTATTACGCTAGCAGCGTATCTGGATCGCCAGTAATTGAATAAGGCTTAAAATAGATTTAAGAAATCATAACATTAAAAAAATATTCAGGAGTCTGCAAAACGAAAAACATCCAGTCGTTTAAAAAATCAAAAACACATTTATTTTCACACAAACAAGAACTCTCAAAAAATTTAACTAAAAAAAACCGAAATTGTCAAAATACAAAAACAAAACTTTTGCTTAATATTTACATTGAGTTAGAGTTACAGTGCTCGGGTGTAGATGCCATGAAATAAACAAACAAAATCTCTGAAGACATGACAATGATCGTTAAAGGGTTAAAGCAGAAATTTTTGTTTAGTTTAGTTTAACCATAGAATTCCAGTAATTTAATAAAACAAGCTTTTCTAAATAAACAAGTCGAAAATTGTACGTTAAACGTGGCAAATGAGGTGCGTGCGTACTATAACTAGTTTTGAAAATATTCAGGTTTTGGTGCAATAGCTGTTGCGCTCTTATGAAAAAATGCATGAATATTACACGGCTCGCACACTCCTTATATTTTTTAAAGACTCTACCACCACTATTAAAAATAAGAAAATTTACATTTAATTTTTAAATCATAGAACGCGCAAGCACCACCCTCATTTAAAGATTTTACTCTATATTTCTGCAGTGAAATACTTTTAAAATATTCTTAAATTTTACTGGTAGTACTCTGCGAACCCTGTATTACATTTGTTATAATTTTATATATTAAATGCAGTCACATAGAAATAACAGGACAATTATTTCTATTTCTACATACAATTTGGATTTCAGACTTAAAAAAAATTACTACTTTAAAAAATTTAAATCTGGTTTGATCCGGTTCTGAAATTGAAACTATCATAATATAATAAAAAAATTACTACTTTAAAAAATTTTAAATCTGGTTTGATACGATTCTGAAATTGAAACTATCATAATATAAAAAAGATATAAGTAAAATCGAAAAAGTAAGAACTATCCCGGTTGTAGATCGTCCTCAGCTATCCTATGCAAAAAACACGTCAAAATATTAAAATTTGAGCGAGATATTTGAGAAGAACGCTCCCATAGACTTTACATTATCATCCGAATATTTTTCATTGACTAGTGTGGAGCCTTAAGAGCACACACTAGTCACGCGGTAAAAGCCGAGCGCTAATGTAAAGTCTATGGGGGCGTTCTTTTCGAATATCTCGCTCAAATTTTAATATTTTTTGCATGATTTTTTTGCACAAGATAGCTGAGGGCGATCCACAACCGGCCTAGTTTTACTTTTTCGATTTTGCTTATATATTTTTTATATTACGATAGTTTCAATTTCAGAACCGGTTTAAACCGGTTCCGAAAGTTTAAGTAATTGTTTAAAGAAAATCTGAAACGAAAACTGAAAAAGTAAAAACTAGGCCGGTTGTGGATCGTCCTCAGATATCTTGTGCAAAAAATAATGTAAAAATATTAAAATTTCAGCGAGATATTCGAAAAGAACGCCCCCATAGACTTTACATTAGCGCTCGGCTTTTACCGCGTGACTAGTGTGTGCTCTTAATGCAATTTTTTGCTTACCACGGTCACTAGCTGAAGGTCGCTATCTTACCAGTAGTATTATCGCTATATTTACCATCCATTTACTTCAGTCTTTGGAAAAAAACCTTTTTCTCCACTTTTTTTTTTTTACTTTTTTTATTTAAAGATCAAATACTCAGCCCCGCCCTACTCCAATTTGGAGCCCTTTCGTGATATTATTAATCTAGAGATGTAGGTAAAGACTGAATATTAAAAATGCGAGAAGAGAAAAAAGGGTAAGAGAAAAATCGATTATTGGGGGACTATTATGACGATTTGCGTGTTCCTTTATATAGCCGACATTACGTGTTCTCGCTTGATCCCACCTTCAGACACCTTCTTGAAAATTTTCCCAAGAAAAGGAAAAAGCATCTTTTTTGGTGAAGAGGGAAAATTGTGGTAACATGAAATTATCTCTATGAAAAACTCAACGAATAAGTTTCATTTTAAATGTTTTTTAGGTGCTTTTATAATTATGAAAATTTTATAATTATTAGATTTTTACATATCTGACACATGATAGGACTTAATAGAATGAAGTAATCTTTTATTTCATTTTTTATTCGATTTTCATAAAATTTGAAATGACACGGCAAAATTCGGCACCAATTCTATAATTTAAACTTCAAACCATTCGCTTTGATAGATTTTGCGCTGTTATAGGCAGACAGACGGACACAAAGACGGATGAGTTAGATGACGACTATAGGTGTTACGTATTTACAGAATTACGAACAAAACTAAAACAGGCAATGGGAAGACTTTTTTTTTTTTTTTTTTTGCTATAATTTCTTTATTTGGAAGAATTAGAAATTACTCTGAAACGAAATAAAAAAGAATGAAAGAAAAAGAAAGGAAGAAATGTAAAAGTGAATAAATTTTACTTATATAAATTTTTTCCTCTTCAAGTTCACTAGGTGAAGGTTATTTTTTTACCAGAAATGCTATAGCTCTATATATATCATCGTTTACTTCTGTATTTAGAAAAAAAAAAAAAAAATCCCTTCTTTTCCTTTTTTCGTTTAAAGATCAAATACCCAGCCCCGCCTTACTCCAATTTGGAGTCCTTTCGTGATATTACTAATCTAGGGATGTAGGTAAAGCCTGAATGTTAAAAATGTGAGAAAATAAAAAAGGGTAAGGGGGAAATCGATTAGTGGGAGACTATTATGACAATTTGCGTGTTCCTTTCTTATAGAGCCGGCATGCGTGCTCTCGCTTGATCCCACCCTTCAGACACCTTCTTGGAAATTTTCCTGAAAAGGTAACAATCTTTTTTGGCCGAGAGAGAAAATTTTGGTAATATACGATAATTTACATGGAAAACTGGACGAATAAGTTTGATCTTAAATGTACTTTTTTTTAACACCTTCGCGATAATCGACACATAAACGAGTCGTGTAAGCAGGTTTGCCAGTTTAGACTTACCTGTTATTAAAAAAAAAAAAAAACTGATTTGTATCCGAAAATTTAAACGATATTTTCAGATTTTTTTTTTAAATGTCGGACTTCTGGACTGCCTCATGGGACTACTTTTTAATTCTAACTGTAACCACTTTTTTATGACAGAACTTTTTAATACATTATGATAGCATTTAAAAGAATTAAAATTTATATTAGAAAATACTGGTGCGAACAGATTAAAAAAATAGCTACCTGTGACATTCTTAGACATTTATTAACTGCTTAAATTCTTCGCGACGAGAGCCTTTTGAATAATTTTTAATTTTTAACCACCGCTTTTTCAAAGTTGGAATTATTCTCTTATTAAATTGCGAAAATTTTCTCGATAAATAAAATTAACTTTACAACAAAAAATAACTGGTGATAGCATAATGCGAGAATCTGTGCACTTTAAGTGGCACGCATACTGTTCGTTCGTCCCCAAGGCGTTAATGCATAAAGCCGTGCGTATTTTAGAGAACTTCTAATCTTTTTCACAGGTTTTTAGCTCACAGGCTATCATAGCCTGAGAGCTTATGTGCCCGCCCGTTCTGTATGTACGTTCGTACGTGCGTAACTCATGATAAAAATATCGGATCCGCTTGAAATTTTGTATATAAGTATATCCTGATAAGGCGCTTCCCTGATTAGTTTTTGGAATCCATTCGATATGTATAAGAAGGGGAACGGGGGGCTCATGCCTCTCCCCTTAATTGATTTAAACGGGATTTTCATGCAAAATTAACATTTTTCGTTCAAAATTTAGATATAGGATCATTCTAATGAGGCGATTCTGTGACTGTTATTAGGTGTTCATTGAATAAGTATAAACAGGGGGAACGGGGGTTCTAATGCCCCTTCCCTTAATTTATATAAATGGGTTTTTCAAGCAGAATTGTCAGATTTCGTTCAAATCTCTGAATAGTTTTGGAAGTTTAATGGTTAAGTATAAAAGAGGGGGATAACTCCTCTTAAATTATATAAATGCTAAATGGGTTTTTATTAAGAATTATCCGATTTACTCTGAATTTTGAATATAATTTTTTTATATGATAAAGCATGTCCTTGATAGTTTAGGAGGTTCAATGATTAAGGGGAGTCTTCACACCCAGCCGCCATTGGAAAGCATCCCATGTTAACCTATGGAGAAATTTACTTTTCTCTTTCTGAGCTTAATATTTTAGATATCGGGATGCGAATTGCTGCAATCGATAAAACAGAAGAATACTCATAAAGATTATTTTCTATATTATTTTTAAAACGTTTTAAAGTATTTTTAAATTTGGCTTAAAGTTGGCAAAATTTGAAAAATCAGGAAGTTTATACTTAAAAAAAAATATAAAAAATCACTGGAGCATCATAGAAAAAAAAGAGAAAAGAGCCATAGAAACTGCAAGTCTCTTCTTTTCGATGAAAAAAATGAACAAGTATTTTTTTTAAAAATAACAGAGTTATAAGGGATTTTTCTCACAAGTAAGCTGATTTTTAAACGCGCGTAAGAATACAAATGTTTACAGTTGCAACTGATGGTGGGCGGGCAAGGCGATAAGGAAGCAATTACAGAGACTCGTATCAAGTTACAAAATAAAGGGAAAATAGAGGGGTCCTGTCTAATTTATTGCTTTTTTCATTCCCCGGTCAGTTTAGGATCTTCCAGAAAGGGAAATGCTCTTTTGTACAAGATTTTTTTTTCAGGACTGTTGAGACCAGATTGCTAGATTTCGTCTCTATATAACATTCGTTACAAATTATTTGTACAATGAGTTCCCGACACTCTAGAAGCGGACAATTACGATGAATTTTTTTATGTATAATATTAATAAGCTTTGGTTTTATTTGTAAACGTATATATATATATATATATTCATGTATAGAATTATAATATATATTTATATACAGAATTAAAATCTCCTGTAATTAGATTCATAACGAGGTTTAGCATGAAATATGGACAATGCTGGTAGTAATGTTGTTTCAACTACGCGAGAATTACAATACAACACAGATTATAGAAATGAAACTAATGATTGAAACCCATGATGCAAAGGAAAAAAAAATACTTTATAAAAGTTTACCATATGCCCTGATGACACATATTGCATATGGTATGTTTAAATTTAAATTAAAGAGAAAAAATAGATTTTTAAAAACAATTATTAGTCTTAAATTTTTTCTTTATCAAAAATCTAAAATTATGCTTTGTTAAATACATTTATTCTTAATCTAACGCCAATTTTAATTTTGGAATCCAATTTTTTTTTTTTTTTTTTTTTTTTTGTATCCAAAATCGTAGTATGTGACTTACACGACAAATGCTCATGGAATGACCCATGTGTATTTGTTGATATGAGCCGGCATGTTTTCTTTGCATTTCGAAATACTTTTTGATAATTTTACTATTGTTTTATGCCACCTGAATTTTGTTTAAGGATCAACGGAAACCAATTTTTAAGACCAAAACCGAAACTGAATTTCGATAATCTTCCTATTTTAGGACGAAAACGAAAATGTCCAAAAATATTTTTTTAACTAATTAATGCCTACATAAATATGCATAGTTATTAATTATAGTTGTTTATTAAGTATGCATAATTATTAGTTATACGTGAGGCCCAAATTGATTCTTGTGCCTCTGACCAACACTTTTTATTTTCGTATAAAATAAAATGTAAATATGCATCAATGATTTCTTAAAAATACGAATCATTTAATTAAAAAAAGGTTTAGGTATACATACCTCGATTTATTACAAAAGTATAAGATTTTGATAGAAATACTTTAAGTAAATTAAAATTCTAATCTCATTTATAACATATTTAAATTTTTAGAGCATATTTTGCTGTTGTGCTTTTCATTATGATTTTATTTATTTATTTTTTATAGTACTGTTTTCACCGCGTCACACTTCTAAGATTTTTTTTTTATTTTGTCTCCAGATTTTTAAGTAAAGTAATTCTTTTCTACTTTTAATTTCATAAAAAGTGTACTTAAAAAAATATTTTTTACACTTTAGTATTTATTACATTTCATATTGCTTCAATATAATTATTATTGTATTAATTTTCTTTGAACATTTTCCTCATTTAATTTTTCGATTAATTTATTTAAATATGTATTGATTTATTTTTATTTCCTTTTATTTTATTTTGAAATAAACATTTTTTGCAACATTATTGAAGGTCCTTTCTTTTATTATTTTGCAACGTCGTATAGAAAATGATTGATGTATTGTTGAAATAAACGCATTCTTTGTTTGTCATAGCTTTTACTTTGTTTTATTCTTCTCCATTTTTAAATTGAATTGGTGTTAAATCAATAACTTAAATTAATTGGCAATGAACTATGGAAAATTTTAAATATTCTATTGTCATCACAAGCATAACAATAATATATAATGTCAGAAATCTAACATATCCTGAAATAAGTAAAATATCGATTACAAAATTCTATTTTTACATCTATAAAGAAAGTTAAATTAAAGTTTTTAACAGTTGATGTAATTTAAGAAACAAGAATCAAATAATTTAGAGTTATAATATCAGTTACGAAAAGTAATTTGTTCCTGGGCATTTCCAGGTATTTTCTGGCTTCTAGGCAAGTGTTAAAATTCCGCCCCTCACTATTGCTACAACTAATGTTTGGTTAACTTTTTATTATTATCATTCGCCTTATAACCGTCTATACAATATTGCCTACTTTGGTAATTTAGAAGTCATGTGTAATGGTAAAAATGATCCTTTTTTCATAATATCAAAACACGTGAAATATTCTCTCTATCTCTTTTATATATATTTATATATATAATATTTTTGTGTGTGTGTGTGCGCGCGCGTGCGCGTAAAAGTATAAATAAGAAAAAAATTATGCCCCCCCCCCCGACCAAATCATTATATGAAAATGAGACTGGTTCCAACTGATTTTTAATAACACTTGTAATGGTAAGAATAATATACACAATAAGTGTTACACAAGAATTATAACTTGAAGCTCTTTATATAATAAAATTGTGCTTTTTTTTCTTTTTTTCAAGTAGTAACATTTACTCTTCACTGTTCTTGAGCTCGTTCGATAAATAAGCTCGAAAAAGTACGTAATCTAATATACACTTAATTTTTTTTTAGGTAGATTTCGTATGAAATACTACCTATTGCATTCTCTCCCATGTTGGAATTTCTGAAAAATTTTTGCGGATCTACACGAATCATGACTCCTAGACCCCAAAACTACCATCAGTAAAAAAGTTTATATATATATATATCTGTCTATCTATCTATCTATCTATCTATCGGTGTATATCACTTTCTTCTAGACACGATAACTTCCATAATTATACTCAGATCTTTTTCAAACTTTTACATAAAATCAAGGAGCTTAAAATCTCGGTCGAGTTCGTTAATAGGCAAAATCGGACCAAGGGGGTGAAAATAGGGAGAGTTTTTGTGAAAACCGAAAAAACGCGATAACTTCTTAATTAAAATAGATATCGAATCAGTTTAAAGTTTATATTACTTCTAAGAAATGGGCAAAAAGTTTATACATGACAGTTTTTTGATAAAGTTAAAAATGGGCTCAAGGGGTGAAAAAAACATGGTTTTTGGGAGAAAAAAATTCATAACTTCATCAATTTTCAAGATATCAAATCCAACTAAATTTTATATAAATGTACTCAATATTATCTAAAACTTTTGTATTTACAAGTTTTTGATAGGGTCAATTTTTACCGATGAAAAAAATTAAAAACGAAAAGAAAAAGGGGGGAGGAAAAAGAAAAAAATCCATAACTTACTCAATTCTTAAGCAATCAAATCTAATTAAATTTATTTTACATCTTCACAATAATATCTACAACTTTTATATTAACAAGTTTTTCATAGAACCAATTCTTATAGCAAAAATAAATTAAACAAAAATAGGAGTTGGAGAAAAAGCCTCAAATCCAAACTGCTTATATTCTGACTCATTTTAAAATTCATTTTTGATTTTAAACTCATCCAAATGACAGATACTCTTATTTAGGAACTATATAATGCGACGTATTGGCCAGTTTTTTGATAAAGACAAACTATATTTTTAAAAAAGTCTGCCAAAAAGGGTATTTTGAACAGAATTTCCCGAAGTTGTCAATGAAAAATTGAGGAAGTATAACAAATTGCGTTTTTTCTGAGTCATTTTTAAATTCATTTTTGTTCTCAAACCCTTCCAATTTACAGGTCCTCTTATTTAGGAACTATGTAATGTGACGGATTGGCCAGTTTTTTGATAAAGGCAGAATATATTTTTAAAAAGGCTGCCAAAAAGGGTATTTTGAACAGAATTTCACTAAGTTATCGTGATTGAAATATGAGGAAATTTAAGAAATTGCGTTTTTACGGAGTCATTTTTAAATCTTTTTTTGTTCTCAAACGCATCCAATTTACGGGTTTTCTTGTTTAGGAACTATATAATGTGACGGAGTGGCCAGTTTTTTCATAAAGGCAGAATATATTTTTAAAAAAGCTGCCAAAATGGGCACTTTGCACAAACTTTCCCAAAGCGATCATGATTAATGAACTGTGGGTATTCAAATAACAAATTGGTTATTTTATGACTCATTTGTAAATCCAATTTTACTCTGAAACGCATTCAAATGACAGTTTTTTGTTACTTAGGAACTATATAATGTGCGTATTCGTCGATTTTTTGATAAAGGGTGAATATATATTTTTTAAAAGCTGTCAAAGTAAGCACTTCGCAAAAAAAATCCCAAAGCGATTATGATAAAAGAATTGAGGCTGTATTCAAATAACAAATTGTTTATTTTATGACTCATTTTTAAATTCAATTTTCCTCTCAAACGCATTCAATTGACAGTTATTTGTTATTTAGAAACTGTGTAATTACTGTGTATTGGTCAGATTTTTGATAAAGGCTAAATATATATTTAAAAAAATCTGTCAAAGTGGGCACTTCGCACAAAATTTCTCAAAGCGATCTTGATTAAAGAATTGTGGATGTATTAAAATAATAAATCGGTTATTTTATGACTCATTTTAAAATTCAATTTTGCTGTCAAACGAATTTAATTAACAGTTTTTTGTCATTTAGGAACTATATAATGAGCATATTGGTCAATTTTTTTAAAATAAAGTAAGAATATAATTCAAAATATGTTGCCAAAATGGGCATTTGAGTAGAATTTCGTTTAAGATGATTTTGACAAAACCAGTTCTTACAGAAAAATGAAATTAAAAATTTTTTAAAAACGGCTGAATTAAGTAGTTAAACTGGGTTTATCTCTAATCATATTTTTATTTTTTTATTTTTTTCTTTTTTTTTCTTTTTGAGATGAAAACTTTTCGAAATCTACCTCCGCCTATAGGCCATGCCGAAAGGGATTTTTTAATTAAATTAGAAGGGATCAAAGTTTGAGGATGCTATTGTTAAATCTATGAGGCAAAATTTTATTTATATTTTCAAAAAATAATTATTTTATTTTATGTTATTTTAATAAAATGCAATTATCTGTCCCAAAATACTATGAACATTTTTGTAATTTCAAAGATAAATTTCAAATTTTCGCTGGGTGGGCTAGTTTAAAATGTGCAATATTCGCATTTATTTTTGGTTTAACTGAAAAAATGTCTGGATTAATTCTCAGTTATTAATGAAACCAGATTTCAAAACTATTATGAATTAAGACTTGCAATTTTTTTCTTTAAAAAAACTTACATAGTCTAAAATATACGGTTCTGTAAATTTATATATTATTCTTACCATTAATTTTAAAATTGTAGAAAACATTTACTGATCAACTCTTGTTATCGTTTGTATCCATAAAAACATATAACGAATTTCATTACTGATTAAAAAAGGTTTCATTTTTAAATCATAAATTCAGTCATTTATGATGAAAAAAAGGTTTATAAAGTATTATCTTATAAAATACTATTATATTTTAGATTTAGATTTTTATACAATTTTAGAGTTTATTCTAAAAAAAAAAATGCAATAAAAAGGGGTAAAATGGCAAAAAGAGGTTAAAAAAAGTTTAGGAGAAGTAAAGGGTACTGAAGAAAATACAGTAGAAGTAATGCTAAAAAAAAGTTTTTAAACAAATTCCTCGGAACAATATTGAAAACCTTCTTACAATTGTTCAAACACCGTAATTCCCTTTTAAATATATCTACCAGTGGCTGAGAGGTTCTGACCTCTCAGCTGGTAGACAGACTAGTTGGGTTCGAACCCAATCGCGGCTGTCGGCCTGACCGTTCGGAGTTTTTGTGATTTTTCTCCTTACCTTGCGTAATTACGGGTTAGGTTCCCTTAGAAAGACCCCCCCCAAGAAGGGCACTCTCCCCCAGGGCCTATATCCCTAGTGTAGATAATTGGCCGACATAAAAAATAAACCTTAAATATTTTATTAAAAAAGAAAAAAATAAGAAACGAAAGCTCTTTGTAAAAAATGGTTTTTAAGTATTTTTATTCAGTTCATGGATAATTATAAATAAAAATAAAAGTAATCACAAATGTAATTATGGAAAAAGAAAGAAACTCGACATGTGGAAATATCGGTTTATCCGAGTTGATGCGTGATTTTATTGAGATTTATTTTGAATCATTGAAGAATAATTACAAATTAAAATTCTAATGATTACAAAAGTACTTACTAAATAACGGGAAATTGACTCCCAGAAAAATAAGTTTACCCGATCTGAAATTCTGCATAGAGTCGAGCAACCAGTCGAGCCCAACTCAATCAGCGATTTGTGTCGGTTCGTTTAAATCCGATTTAAAAAATAAAATAAATAAAATAATATTTTAGATAAAAGTACAAATTAAATATGATCAACTCTTTAGATGTTCTTTTTTTTTTTTTTTCTTTTGTGTGTGTGTGTGTGTGTGTGTGTGTTTCGAGTATTTACATCGACTCCAGAACCTATTTTTGCCAGGTTACTGCATTTCATGACGTTCATAGGAAATGAGTTTCTATATTTTAGTTTAATAAGGTAAATTGTTCTTTGAAACTTTTTAAATTTTTCCAACCTTTTTTTTTAATTTAGAATTTTTAATCTTTTTTTATGCCGATTTTTTAGTTTGTTTTTTATAAAACAGAAGAAGTTTTCTGATATACGCTTTTTTATTTGAAAATAATGAAGATTTTTTTAAAACCAAGATGAACCCGAATTCAAAATAATTAAAGTTAATCCAACCTGACCTAAAAGTCTTTCTTATATGACAAGAATCTAGATCTTTGCATATTTCTGAATTATGTGGATTCAATTATATATTGTAGTCCGAAAACGAAATTATTATTAAAAATTTATACTGGTACAAAATCATTTAAAGAAAAATTTTTATTTGTCTCTGAGATTTCTGAAAAAATTCACAAGGTTTTTTTTTACGGCCATTTCAAGAAATACGGAATTTCTTCCATAACAGTTTCACTTAAGGACTTTTTAAAATGTCGCAAAAAAGTAGAATTATTACAGACTTAGATGAAAATTAAGTCTCTCTATTTCTATCTATCTCTCTCTCTCTCTCTCTCTCTATATATATATATATATACATGAAAGAATTCATTTCTGGGAAACAATTTAAGGCAGACGTGGAATTATTACACAGATGTTTTTATTATCCTTTACAATCTTTTTATTTTATTTATTTTATTTTTTATATATTTGTGTGTGTGTGTGTGTATATAATTCGTGCAACCCATAAGCCTTTTTCGAATATTTTATTTGAAATAAAAAAAAACTCCCCCCCCCGCTCCAAGGAGCCTGAAAAGGTATACCTGAGTAAGGGAATTCGAGATGTAAGTATTAGCAAAAAATGATACATTCAAGATTAATATCATTAAAATTTGCAGGCTGATGATCGATATTTGATCATTTTCGTAACTGAATGCCTGAAATTTTGGGAAATATCGGAATAGAATCATCTCTGGTACAGTAAAATTCGCCAACGCATTTAAAAAAATGCATGGTGCATTTTAAAAATCATACAGCATTATACCGAACTAAATATGTCCAGAGAAATATCTAAATTTTCTCGGTTATTAATACTCATATATTGTTACAATATATTACTAAACTTAAACTTTTTAAAAAGTTTGAATGTCTTTACAAAGGGTTCATATTTATATTTTTCACGTCTTGACTGCATTCGAAATCTTACAACAAAAGTATACTTTTATTATTATTATTATTATTATTAAAAATGCAATGGCAAAAATTAAATGCAATGGTTTCGCCATTGCATACTGCATTAAAACCAACGAAATTTTTGAAGCTTTTTTCATAACTTTTTTTGAAATTTTTGCAACTTTTTTTTGCAATTTTTTTACACTTTTTTTAACAAAAATTTTTCATTTTTTAACGTTGTGATTTTCTTTTTTTTATTTTTGTAAAAACTTATTTTGAAAAAAAAATTTTTGTAAAAAATGTTTTTGAAAAAAAAATTTTTTTGAAAAAAATATTTTTGGAAGTTTTGGTTTTTGTAAAAAAAAAATTTGTTGTAAATATTTTTTTCAAAAACTTTGTTATGAGTTTTTCACTTTGTGGTTTTTGTTTTTACATTTGTGTTTTTTCTTTTCACTTTTGCAATTTTTTCATATTGTAAATATTTTTTCTTAATATTTCTAGAAAACAATGAAATTATTTTGTAAACTTGCATATTTTTTCATATATCTGCTTATTTTTGTATGTTCTTATGCATTTTTTAAGTTGTGAGAGTGTTATTTCACTTAAAATGTTATGTATTTCATTAATGTAATAGGTATTAGAAAAATAAACACAACGATATATGCATATAAAAGAATATTTAATGTGAGCATTTAAAGAATACATTGCAAAATAATATCTATACATTCATGCTGGTTAGAAGAATCACAAAATTACTTTTCAGCAGTGTGTATGTCTTCCAAATTTTAAGTTTGAGATATTGTGGTAAGTGTTGTGAAAATATGATGGATAAATAGCCTAAATATCTTCCTTTGTTTCTAAATTCTTCAAAAGTCTGACTAATTTTTGAATATCTTCGCTAAGTTTACATATATCTGACGATGCTTTATATGATGATGTGTGCATTTTTGATTCACGTCTCCTTGAAAACAGCATTTATGGTAATCTTTCCAAGTGTAAGGTTTTTCACCTGTATAGATTTTTCTATGTTCTGTTAAATTCCATTTACTTAAGAAGTGTTTGTAGCAAATAGACCACATCTGTAATAGAAATAAATGGACACAGTTAGGATTCTCTTCAATAATATAGGTAAAAAGCGCTTGTTAAAGTGTAGATAGTAAGACAAATCATTTTGTATTTACTCTAATTACGTTTCATATACGAATTCTAGTATTTCTCATATAAGTACTCACATATGTGTTATTCGTTAACGCTACATGTGCTAGGGATGAATCATTCGAATCATTAATTTCTGAAGTTTGCTGCTGTTTTGGTTCATCTTGTTGAAACATCTGTAATGAAATAAATATATATTTAGTAAAGGTTTAATGTATAAATAATCGCTTATTTATTTATTTTTATTAAATACATGTATATTGCAATCAATTTCGTGTACCTTTAATATAAATTAAATTTTCTCCATTTATTCATATGATAGTAATTTCTCTGAGGGGTACATATCTGATAATTTTTAGAAAAGTGTGAAACACAAATTATTCTATGATAATAAGCATTGTGGTAAAATTCACATAGCTTGGTTTCGGAAATAGGTTATTTGAAATATGAAATGTTAAAATTAAAGATTGTATTCGTACATGCTATGTATAATCAAAAACTATAAATATATTATTATTTAAAAAAAAACTCGATGGACGATAATTCAGATGCAAGATGAAATCATTAAGATCAAGTGCAAGATGAAACATATAATTTGATTAATACTATGGAAGTGCTAACTCAAGATAAACCATGTATACTATATATCATTAAAACTATAAAGATAGTATTTATATTTTAAGCAACTTGATGCACGATAATTCAGAAGTGCGAGATGAAACATCTGATGAATTGATTAAAAATATGAGTAGATTAGTTTTAATACATTAGATGATTATAGAAGTAAGAAATTTCGTGTAGGAGCAATGCTTACATGATGAAAATCGAATGGAATCAATTGACTTCAACTCCTGATCCAAGTTAGTATTTATCTCACGTGTGTAATGTGGAAATATAAAAAATGAAGAATCAAGTTTGATGTAAATAAATATTGTTGTATTGGTTTAAAAACTAAAAAAGTATTGAATTTTACTGAATTAGAAAGCATAAAATTTGATTAAATAATGTTTTATGTAAAAAATTAAGTTTAAATTATGAAAATCAGTTTGTAAACTCTCATTTTTATAAGTACTACTATGAAAATATTCTTTTAATATAGAATTTCTGCTTATTGATGAGACTAAAAAATTATTTTTTTGTTAATTTTGAATATTTATTGATTTACTAGGATTAAAATCTTACAAATTCGGTGTTAAATTTTTCAGGAAATTGTGGCTTGTAATCCAGAAAAAGGTGTGATTTTAATAAATTTGTAAATATGTTCATTAATTTTTTTAGTTATTTCTCTAACTTGTCATTCATTTGTTAATTTTTGTAACTTTTGTAGAAAAACATTTGAATTTTCAGTAATCTGTACTATTTTTTTGTTCAACAGTTGATTTTATAGATTATTAGTATTCTCATTCGACAGTAATTTCACGTATGAGGTTATTAAATATTAAATATCTATTAATTTTCTTTACTGTTTCATATGATAGTAATATTTCTGAGGAACAGGTGTGATAACTACTAGACTTTGATTGACTTATTTGTCTGATAAACGTTTGAAAAGAGTTGTACGTGTGTAATGATGAAATATCTATATACTATCGAGAGTCGATATTGATGTAGATAAGTATTTAATAAGAATAATAATAGATAAGTAATAGTCAATTCTTTGTTGAATTTCAAGAAATTGTGTCAGAACATGGTTTTTTACATTAAGTTTATGTAATTTCAGTTACCGTTTTTCGACAATCAACCTAAAAATGGATAATTATCATAATTAAAAGTGATGATGAAAAGATCTAAGCAATAAAAAAAAGTTAAAGTTAAAAAGTTCGTCTAATGTTTGCTCTTATGATGTGAAAATTTCGAAAAGTTTGGTTTGAAATATGAAATGTTTGTAAAAATTAAACTTTGTATTCGTGTATGTTTTGTATTATTAAACTGTAAAGATAATATTCATATTTGGAAAATGCTGTTGGGTGTTTTAATAATTTTCTGATAAGTAGATAAAAACAGATGTTAAAATTCTGTACTCCTAAAATGTATAGGATCAAGAATAAAGTTTGATGAAAATAAGTATTGTAAAAATTCAGAAATTTTGAAGTGTAAGATGAATCATGTCCTAATTTGATTAATTATATGGGTAGAATATCTCAGAGTAGTTTTACTATGTCAAGTGTTTAAAGTAGCAAGAAATGACTTTTTAGGTTTTCTAGAATAATAATAATAATAATAATAATAAAAGTATACTTTTGTTGTAAGATTTCGAATGCAGTCAAGACGTGAAAAATATAAATATGAACCCTTTGTAAAGACATTCAAACTTTTTAAAAAGTTTAAGTTTAGTAATATATTGTAACAATATATGTAAACAAATGTGTTTCAAAGTTGAAAATTTGTGTAAAAAATTGTCTTTTCTTGAAAATTGATATTTATTTTTTGTTTAATTAATGATACTTATTACATTTTTGTTCTTAAAAACTAAAATATGCGTTTAATTCTGTTAAAATTGATATATCCGTGTTGGAGATGAGAAAAAATATTGTAAAACTAATAAAATTTGTTTAAATTCGTCTTTTTATTCTTAAAATTAATATTTTCTATTGTTTAGAATATATACTTTTGAGGAATGTATAACCGGAAAATGTTAAAAAAATCTTAGAAAATTGGTGTTAAAAATATTAAATACAGTTGCTTCAATGATATCTTTTCGATATGTAAAGTGATTGTAGCATTTAGAAATGTACTTATGAGGAATGTATAATTGGAAAATGTTAGAAAATTGGTGTTAAAAATATTAAATACAGTTGCTTCAATGATTTCAAAAACAAACTCTGTTAAAAAATTCTGTATGATTTCAAGTGAAAATAATCTGAACCTGAATACATGGTATTTAAAATACAAAATTCACGATTATGAACTAATGTTGAAAACGTGGGTAACATTAAATATACAGCTAATATATAATTATAGATTAGGAAATTCTTAAAGTGTATCCAAATTTATTAAATATAGTATTGAATACAGTGAATAAGTGAAATATGTGAATAAGTATTGATATTTCCATGTTGCTTTTGAAAATACTAGTGTAAAATTATTCAAATTCGTCTTTTCTTTAAAACTGATATTTATTTTTGTTTAATTAATGATACTTGTTAAGATTTTGTTGTTAAAAACTAAAATATACGTTTAATTCTTCTGTTAAAATTGATATATCCGTGTTGGAGATGAGAAAAAATAGTGTAAAACTTAAAAAAAAAAAAAAAAAAAAAAGTTTAAATTCGTCTTTTTCCTCTTAAAATTATTATTAAACTAGTGTAAAACTAATAAAATTTGTTTAAATTCGTCTTTTCCCCTCTGAAAAACTAATATTTCTATTATTTTGCTTAATTAATTACACTCATTATGACTTCCAAATTTTAATTTGGAGATGTTGTGGTAACTGTTATAAAACTAGAATGGATAAATAGCTTAAATCTCTTCTTTTTTTTCTCTCTAGGTGATACTTTTTCTTGAACGTAAACATTTTGTTGTATTCCTTTGTAAGTTGTGACGTCAAAATTCTTTGTTATGTTCCCCTACCTGGAATGCATGCATGGAGGGGTTGCAGAAAAAAGTTTTAGTTTAGGTATGACGTAATAAGAAATGCTCTGCAGGTTCACATTTGCGTGTTGAGAATTTCTTTAAATTATTCGTTTATGTATTAAAATTCTACTTAGTTGGTATATATAAAGTACGATGAAATTTTCAATTAGAGTAAAAGTTAACCAAATTCGTTTAATTCGTCTTTTTTCGTTAAAAAATCATTAGTTTCCTTTGTTAATTGTTCAATTATCGAAATTCTTTGAGGTAACGACTGTTCAAAAACTAAAAAAAATGTTTAAATTTCTATTTTAAGTTGTGTATTCTGATTTTATATTAAAAAAAAAATAAAAAAATATGAAGAAATCAGTTAAAAATTTAATATTTTCTGTTTTGCTTAATTAATAATATTCATGAAGGAAATGGTTGTCCAAAACTGGAATGCATGCTTAAATTTCTTTCTATCAAATTGAGAGTCTGAAGTTTGAGTTGAAAAAATCGTAAGAAATCAGTCATTTTCTATAAAACTTGATATTTTCCATTGGTTTTTACTTAATTAACGATACTCATTAAGATTATAGCTGTTGAAAAACTGAAATGTACGTTTAACTTTTCTCTTTTAAGTTGATAAAAATCGTAAGAAATCAGTCTTTTTCTATAAAACTGGATATTTTCCATTGTTTTTTTACTTAATTAACGATACTCATTAAGATTATAGCTGTTGAAAAACTAGGATACATGTTTAACTTTTCTCTTTTAAGTTGATAAAAATCGTAAGAAATCAGTCTTTTTCTATAAAACTGGATATTTTCTATTGTTTTTACTTAATTAACGATACTCATTAAGATGTCTATCAAGCAAAGTTCAAATATATGTTTAACTTTCTTGTGTTAAATTGATAATCTCATCTTGTAGTTGAAGAAATCCAAATAAAATGGTTAAAAACTGTGATTTTCCATTGTTTCGCTTAATTAATAATACTCATTAAAATTATGGTTGTTCAGAATTCAAATATAAATTTAATCTTCATCTTATAGTATGATTCCGAGTTGAGATGCGATTGATAATATTTTTAATTAGGGAAAGTTGTTCACCTCTCCTGTTATAATAGAATGTTCCTTTTTTCCACTAGGGGGCGTTCGTGCAGGGGGATGCATGGTGGGCGCAGGAGGGACGGCGGTGGCACGGTGGGAGCAGGGACGGTCCCTTCATCCCAGCGACTGAGCAGGGACGGGGGCAGGGACGGTCCCTGGTCCCTGCTCCTGAGCTTAAACTGTCCTTTTCCTACTACTTTGAACAATAGCAGAGTTTATTTATTCCAAAAGTTCAATTTCTGGCTACATTATATTGCTGAAATAAATACCTGCAATGTTACATTATCGTATTTTCACTGTTTTATTCATTTTCATTGCTAATTATTCGTACTGATCTGTTACTTGATAGTTAATTTCATGAAATATTAAAATACTGTATTGCTATCGCGAGCCCATTAATGTGCATAATGTTAATGCCAGTAAATTATAACAATTACAACATTCAACACAGTAAAATAACTCTGTGGTCAATTAAAAACTAGTCGTTGGGGGCCACCGTAATACTTACCCATCATGGATATGTATATGAAAATAAAACATGTGAAACTATTTATACAATGCATTGCAATTCATAAACAAAATTTAAATATTGTTAATATACATAGTAATGCTATATTAAAGAACTGCTGATGTACCAATTTCGACAAATTATATAAAACGCCAATTTACTCAAGTAGTACCGAACTGCGTAAAAGAAACATCCTTATAACTCCGAAAAGAATAATTCTATTAACTAACAATTAACTGCGTCGGATTAAGCGTCTCATTTCCAATTAAAATATACCTCTGAATTGAAATTTGAATAAAATACAGGGTCATGAAAAATCGAAGAATGTGGAAAACAAGATTACAAATATCTCGGCAACTAATAATCCGATCGACTTCGTTCTATATGCAAAATGTGTGTTATTTTATTGCCTTTTAAGTCCATTCCTTAGAACAAAAGAATTCGAAAATTTTTATATACCTTTCATCAGAATGAATTTTTCGAGAGTCCGAAAAAAATAGTTCCGGATAATCGAGGTTGCTGATATTAAATAGGGTTCGTCCCATTCTTACATACTAATTACATACAAAATTTCAAGTCTCTATCTCAATTTGTTCGAGAGATAGAGCGTTTACAGACAGACAGACAGACAGACAGACGGACGGCAAAAATTTTTTTCTAAAAATATGTTTTTCGGAATCTCCACTATCTAAAACGTGTAAATCCGTCAAAAAAATTTTCGATTTTCAAAACGATTGCAAGACTTACCCTATACTACGTATGATGGGTAAGTAATAGCGAACATAACAATTGCTTCAAAGGTCTTAAAAATAAATATTTTCGCATTCATTATTCCTATCTTTATCTTTATGTAAAAATTGTATCTTCAATTCCCCTCTCCCCTCTCTTTGGATCAAATGTCTGCAAAATTCTAACTTCTCCCACCTCCCTGCATGATAAAAATACAAGAAATTAGTTTCGCGGAAAGCGAGCGGGGTAAATAAAAGACCTATTTTTTTCCCGGTCAGTGGTCAGCTCTTAGCGGAAGTAAACAATATTGTAAGAAGGGTAAAAAGGCTGAGCTGGGGATCTTCTTCCTTTTCACACAAGAGGTCGCGCTCTTCGTTTTCGATCTGATCATCGTGTGAAGAATCCCCTTAAGTATAAAAAAGGGGCGAGGGGAGAGCTGTTTCCCCTTCTTAATTTGTTTTCGAACGGAATTAACCCTTGAAAATACAAGGGTGTAATGTACAATTAGTAAGCGTAGCCTGTGAGCTCAATGCCATCAGTTTAACTGGACAATATTCTTTTTATTTAACCCTTTCCGGAACGGTGAAAATTTGTAGTAAAATGTGAAATTATCGACTGACACAGGAATTCACAAACGAATTATATATATATATATTGAATTCCTTTATTTACGCTTTTATTGTAAAAGCAAAATTTTAGTAAACTATTATTGGTGCCGTTGGCACGTTTGAAATCAAAATCTGATATCCCAGATCGGGGCAGCATTTTCAGAAAGAATCACGTTTTGAGCACCAGCCTTGGCGAGTTGGCGAAAGCGAGAACGTTCAGCTAGCTGCATCGCTAAACACAAAATAAACTAAGTTCAAATGTGTCATAAAACATAAGATTAATAGAATTATATCTATTACAAGTGAATCTTTACTACTGTTTTTAATTAACTTCTCAATCTTTTCGAACATAGCGAGTTGAGGAAATAATATTTTTGAATTGAGAAAAAAAAAAAAACTGTTTAGATGCTCTGTGAAATTTAAAGCATTTTAATCAGAAAAAGCTGTTTGTTTTAAACTATGTTTTAATCGTAAACAACGGTGAATAACATTTCCTCATATTATAGTCTTTGCTTGATAATATTTACGGAAAAACAAATCAACAATAAACGCGATCTCTTTGCAGAAGGAAGGGTTGCTATTCTCGAGGCGTTTGAAGTCACAAACAAGAAAGGGTGCGTAGCATTGACTTCATCTCCGCGCCAATCGTTGTTCTGGCGATAAGGTGCTCAAAACGTGATTCTTTTCTGAAAATGCGATCGGGCACTGTGTGCCGGAAAGAGTTAAAGCAGAAAACCTTACTTATTTAGAATTGCGAAAATGCTTGGATAAAATAAGGCAAAATTTGCATTAAAAATTTATTGGTGAGATTTATCAAAGATTCTTAGCCACCTGATGCCGCACGTGCACCAGTCGTTCGTCCCCAACGGGTTGAAGTAAATATTCTTTTAGAAAAAGTTTCGGTCCGAATGTGAAATTTTTTTAAAAAAATTAAGGACTGATTGGCAATTTCTGCAAAATTTGCACAACAGTATTTGAATTTAAACACCAAGTTCTTTTAGGTTCGTTCGCAATTATAAAAATATGTAACACTTACAGTCGTCTTCTGGTCCGTCCGTCTGTCCGTATATAAGAACGCTAAAACGACCCAATCAAACGTTTCGAAATTTAAAATGTAGAACTGCATTGTCGAATCATTTAAAATTTTATGAAAATCTTATGCATAGTTTAATTACAGGAACAATCAAAATATGAAAAAAAAGTTAGTTAAACGGAATAAGTAGCACGAAAATTTTTCAAAAATCTCGCTGTTTTCGAAATTTGCATGGATTATTTTTTTTGTCAAAAAACGAAAGAAACTTTTGCGACAACCTAATATTTTATACCCCGTAATTTTAAATAAGATTTTTTCCCAGAAATATTGAACAAAATTTTACTTTTATGAGAGATTTATCTATATACGTACTACGATTAAAATTGCATTTCCTGTTTGTCTAATGAAACTTTTAGAAAATTCTGGTGTTAATTCAAAATTACAGACACATAATTACTTGCCTCTGATTGGATAAAAAAGTACATTTGATTTTCATTACAAAGTATAACCACAAAAGTTCTAAATTAACTAAAATATAATCTAGCATGAATTTGTTAGATAAATGTTATTAACCCATTCGTGCCCAGCATCTTTTGCGTAAATTTTATTTGGTTGGCACCACTATTTTCAGAAGATTTAAGTTTAGTTCATGAATCACGAAAAGGCATCATTTAAATAAAATAATTATTGCTTTTCTTTTTTACCGGTGTCAAAAACAGTGCTGAATGCACCTTTTGAAGTGTCCCTAAACAGGGACGCTAGGCACTAATGGGTTAAGCTTCAACTCTTTTAAATATATATTTTAACCCTTTGAGGGGCAAGCCATTGCGTTCGAGTAATTCTGAACTCCCACCGGAAATTTGTAAAAAAGTTACATCAAAAAGAGGAAAAGCAATTTCACGACTGTTTTCCACCAAAGTTAGAAAAGTGAAATTTAATAAAAATTTTCTGGTGTGAATCTTCATCAATCGTAGGTGGTATATAATGTATACCGCCGCCCCTCAAGGAGTTAAACAAATTAAAAGAAGAGAAAGCTACTAAAAAAGTATTTTTAAAATATAATGGTGCGAGTAGAATACTAAAATAAAATCATGTTTAAAAATGTAGCGGCCGAAAAGGATAAATATTAATCTATTTTATTTATGTCTTGATACAAAAATCAAAGATAATATAAATCAGCGGTTCCCAAACATTAATGGTAAATGATCCACCTTTAAGTAAAATAAATTTTCGCGACCCACCTAATATAATGGTGTATGTCAGTATGAAAAATGTTATATTGCGTAATAAGGCAATTTTTCCTACGAAGGATTGCACTATCAACAAAATCAAAAATTGGTAATCAAAATGCATATAAGTCGAATAATAATTAACACAACACACAAACTTGAAAGATAATTAAAATACATGCACTTATTATCAAAACATAACTTTATAATAAGTCCATTATCTGGTACGGATGAAATCATCTATATCAGGGATAGAACTTGTTTATTTGAACCTTAGTTCACTTTTGACACATAGTTTATTCTGTACTTGTTTTTCAAAAACAGCCAAGTACGCATTTCACCCGAGTATATTGTGTTAAACTCCATCAAGGAAATCTAGGTTCATTTAGGTGTTTCTGGATATTCTGCTCGCATATTTCGGCATTTGGAAATAAAGAAATATCCCTTGAAACATTATTTGCCATTGAAATTCTTACTTTTTCTAATAGATGAAATACAAAAAATATCTTTGTGACAAACCTCGATTATTTCCGCAACCCATGGTTTGGGAACAGCTGAATTAAATTATTGTTCGATATATACAAAAAACAAATTATTATAGAAAATACTATAAATTACACTTAAAAATCCTAAATATTCATGTCTAAAAATACTCAATATATTTGTGTAAGCGTGTATTGTTTTATGCTTATACATGCATGATGAATTTTAAAAATATATAAAATTAGCCAATTGGATGAAATTATTGGGGAAAAAAAGGAAAACGAAGTTCAATAATTTTCATTGTGTTTTATTTAAATTTGGGAATCTATTTAAATAACTTTGACCATTTGTTTTCCGAAGTCGTGACGTTTAAATCTAAGCTAACGATACTATTTGGCCTATTTGGACATACTTTTGTATGCACGGTATGTATCCATAGAAACGAACTCTTCTATAACGTATTTGGAATTCCAAGTCGATGGGGTCCCACAATGTAGGTCAAGGTTAGGCGGTAAAAAAGAAACACATTACGTTTCTATTGCATTAGAATGGGATGATGAAAATGATTACTGAGAAATTAATACTTTTTGTCGTTTAACAAGGAAACATTCTTGTATCAATCGAATGTTCTAAAGTTAGATTCTTTTTTTGGCAAACTCTTTATGTTTTCTTTTCTTTTCTTTTCTTTCTTTTTTTAAAAATCTTTACAAGAAGATTGTAATGGATCTCGAAAAATATCGACTACTGGACTGCCACGGATTTATACATTTTATAAGATATTAAAGGAAATTTGATTGTTTTCAGAAAATGTCTAACCGTATTGTCTGTCTGTATGTGACACAAATTTTTGAAGGGTCTATCTCAAGAACTAATGCACAGAATTTAATCAAACTTCAGAATCAGTTCGGTCCCGGAATTGATGTGTGCGGATTACATTTTGGTTTAACTTCTTAAATGGGTGATTTTTTAAAAATCAATTTTAAAATGATTTTCCTTTTTCATTTCTTAAGGGGATTCAGTACCTTGAAATTTGTCGAAATATCAGTTTTCTTTTTTTTTATATTAACCGAAATCTTCTTTAATTGTCAATATTTTGATACCTCGTTTTTACTTATACGACTATTGTATCATGAGTTGTTGTATTTGTTGTAGTTGTTGTATTTTTGTCGGACGATTATCTACGCTATGGGATATAGGCCCTATGGGGTGGGTTGCCTTCAGTGGGGGTCTTTCTAAGGGAACCTAACTCGTATTTACGCAAAGTTCGAAGAAAACCACGGAAAACTTCGAACGGTTAGGCGGACGGTCGCGTTTGGGTTCGAACCCAGCACCTACAGTCTACCAGTTTGGAGGTCAGAACCTCGTGGCCACTGGTGGGGCATTGTATCATGAGATATTGTAAAAAAAAAAAATAATAATAGATCCAACTCAATTACACATACAAATGAAAACTTTAAACTGATTTTCCACCCCGTTCCTATTTTTATAACTTTCTTGTTTGGAAAATACTAAGACTTTTTCCTAATTTAGATAGAGGTTTGAAATTTTTTTTATTTGTTCTCAATAGTGTATTTAATATTTTTGTACATGGATTTAACTTTCAAGCATATAGTTATTTTTTAAAAATATTTAAATTGAGACTTTTTCATCATTTTTTAATATACACGAGAGAAAAAATTCATATTCAATGTAAAATCCCACACATATAAAATCCATGCACACATTTATGTAGTATATTCTATGGAGTGTGGAAAAAAAATCGAAGCAAAAATACTCATATTTATAATAGTAGGAACTTTTAAAAAAGTTAATTTTTTTAATTAAATTTCAGTAAAATAGGCTGTTTTGCAAGAATTTTTTTAAAAATTGTATTCAATTTTTATTTTTAAGTATTGTGTCATGACATATATTGAAGTATTAGAATTCAAAATTGAAGATATGGTTTTAAAGGTACTGTTCCTTAATCACTTGAGGGACGGCAAGATATATTTTATCCCACTTTATTCAAACAAGATCTTACCAGATATTTTAAATGAATTTTTATATTTTTAACATTGAAAGTAAAATGTTCAAAAAATGCTTTTCCTTATTTTTATTTAAAAATTTTCGATTATTACGGTGAGAATCCAGAACTACAGAGACATTATTGCTTGCTCCTCAAGGAGTTAAATAAATCCTGAGAATAATGCTGTAAAAATCATTTTATTTAATAAAGGTTTGCGGCTAGAAAAAAGGTTGTTGCTAATTGAAACCACTGGGCTTTAATTTAGAAAAAAAAAATTCCTTGGTAAAATTGTATAATATAAAATACACATGGATTTTAAGAAACTGTGATAAAGATTAAATCTTATTTGATCACTTCAGAACAAAATTGGATATTTCGCAAACTTATAAACAAAGCGACAGACACACATAAAAACAATTGAAAAGAAAAAACTATCATTATTCTTAAACAACGCTTTGATGCCATCTACATGGTGAAAATTTATTTAAAAATATTTAAGTATGTATTTTACCGGCACGATTAGGCATTAAAGCTTCAATATTATTCTTATAGCATTTTAAAAGACTAAGTTGGGTATTTTGCAGAAATTCATCACACGACATTTAAGGGCTAAATTGCCTGATATTTGGCATTGATATACTGTTTTTTTATAAATTACGCGACTAATGTATCTCCATAATAGTTGCAAAAACATGCTATAGAAAAGTAATCTGTACTGTAAAAATTAGCTTTATTATGTGAAAAAAAATTATCCCAATTTAAGCCAGGGGATGCTATGATTTTTTAAAATCTTTTTGTATTTTTTTATTTGGCCACTATCAAAATTCTTGGCTTTTAATAAAATGTCTTGATAAAATCTACTATAATAATTTACCTCAAAAATAACTATATGATTTAATTAAACTTTTAATGTGTAATGCAGTCATAATTACAGTTTTAAAGTCTTACTTTTAATGTATTATAAACTCAATAAAGCATACGAATTAATTATTTCCAACTGAGCGAAAAATTATCCAGGCCGGGAATTGAACACGGATACATGTCTTACAATGTCAATGCTTTACCTGTTAAGCTAACCGGGCGATAACCGGCTGGAATTTTTCGCTCAGATAACCTTATTGGCCGTAACATCTGGTCTGTCATTAAAGCATCTCTGCCGAATAAGCCGCAGGTAATGGAACTCCATAGAACGATGGATACGTAGATATACTATTATTTTAGCACAATCAAACTGATTGTTAAAGTTATCATACGAATTAGTTATTTCCAACTAAGCGAAAAATTGCCCAGGCCGGGAATCGAACCCGGATACTTGGCTTACAAGGCCAATGCTTTAACTGTTAAGCTAACCGTTTGGGCAATTTTTCGCTCAGTTGGAAATAATTAATTCGTATGATAACTTTACCAATCAGTTAGATTGTGTTAAAATAATAGTATATGAATAAAGCATGACTTACAAAAATTCTATTTCACAACCTGCGGAAAAAAGAAGAATTACGTAAAAGAATTATCCTTATAACTCCAAAAATAATAATCATATTAACTAACAATTTACTGCGTCAGATTAAGCTTCTTATATCCAATTAAAATATATCTTTGAATTGAAATTTGAGAGAAATATAAGGTTATGTAAAATCGAAGAGTGTGGAAAACAGGATTACAAATGATTCATTGGGTTTTATGGATTTTCATCAACAATATCCCTTTAGCAGGGCTCCCAAACGGTCCGCCAACTGAAAATAAGAATTTTCTTAGAGAGTTTTCCTGTTTAAATTTTTTCTTGCGAATTTCCGAAAAACCACCTTTTGATGTTAATTCTGGCTCAAATTCAGTAGAAGCCTATCATGAAATTTTCTTTTAAAAAATATTGATGTTCAGTTCGCGGACCCTTTGGGAGCCATGCTTTAGGGTTATGTTGCGCCAAGAACAGATTAAGAAGAAAGGATAAAATTCTAAAAGTTAAAATAAAACACTGTAAAAGGCATAAAGTACTATGAAAAAGGCAAAATAATGATACATGCAAATAAAATGTAACTAAAACCAATCAGTCAGACTAAAATATAAAGGTAAAAAAGAAAATATAACTAGTTAAAATGCTATAAACAGTAAAATAATAGGACAATATTTATTGGACGAAAATTTAAACAGTTAAATATTGCATAATACCTAATAAATTTAAAACAAAGATTAGTTTAAAAAAAACTGCACAGTCATTTAGGCTCAAATTCTTCCAACATGGTATTATCATCGGCGTCCGAGTCATTGCTATAAGAGCCCCACCAGTGGCCGAGAGGTTCTGAACTCTTAACTGGTAGACAGCAGGTGCTGGGTTCGAACCCAATCGCGGCTGTCGGCCTAACCGTTTTCTTCGAACCTTGCGTAAATACGGGTTAGGTTCCCTTAAAAAGACCCCCACGAAGGGCATTCCTCCCTGGTCCTATATCCCTAGTGTAGATAATCGGACAACAAAAATAAACCAAACCAAACCATTGCTATAAGAATCGGATTCCATTGCCTCCTCTACATAGTGCTGTACCTGCTTAGGAACTTTTATATTTCTCATACATGGGCTGAGTGAGAAATTGTTCTTTTTTTCCCCCACAGTTTTCCACTGTGGAGAGGAAGGAGTTAAAGTTTTCTTTATTTCTATTTGTGAGCTAGATTTTTGTTTTAAATTCTGTTTTTAAATGGTATCAGATTGCCGTGGTATTTTTAAAAATATGCCACCTTTGGTCTTAGTCTGAGGTTCGTGTGATTTTGGAGTATTTTTTGGAGATTGAGCAGTAATAGTCTCAGTGTTGAGTTTAGATGATCCCTTAGATTAAACTGGAGATTTCTGTCGCCAGCTAGCTATGCTAGTTATTTTCACAGGTTCTGAAGATGAGCTTAGCTATAGGAGTTTTAGGTTCTTTTAATCAAAGAAATATTAAACATAAGATTTCTTTATTTGTATGATCGGTAATGATTACTGTTGTTTTATTATTATTATTGACAAAATAATCCATTAGAAACATTTTTAAAAGTCGAGCAGACTTCCTTTTTAAAAATTTGCCTTAAATTCAAATAAAGCCAAAGTTCTAATAATGGGATCCCATAACATATGAAACTAAAACTGACACCACGGCGTTCCTTAATAGGAGTTTTGTTTGATTGAGTTATAGGTGAATTACTTGGAGGAAAAGAGGAGTCAGCCTAAGTGCTGATGTGCCCAACAGATTTTAATTGTTGTTTCAGTAAGCTAGAATAGGATACTGGACTCAACAAAATCACGAGCTTCGGGATAGGTAATTTTCTGGGTTATTTTAATAGCAAATATTTATTTTTCGCGGTTCAAGTTTGGCCAGAACAGGAATATCCTGGATGGTTTTACAGTTTATGCAATGTTCAGAATTAGTACAGGACTTACCGTCCTGGACAACTTCTGCGCAACGTGGAATAGAATTGCAAATATATACGTACAAAATTTGTGTCATTGTCTGTTATATCTTTTCCTTAAAATAAAAAATTTGGAAATTTTTTATATACCTTTCATCAGAACGAATATTTTGAAAGTTTCAAAAAAAAAAAAAAGTTCCGGATAATTGAGTTTACTTATATATATTTATATATCTTACTTATAGACTTCGTTTCATTATTACATTCTAATTACGCATCAAATTTTAAGTCTCTGTATCAATTTGTTCGGAAGATAAAGCGTTTACCGATACGCAGACGTGAAGTTTTTTTTCTTCTTAAAATATGTTTTTCGGAATCTCCAGTGTTTGAAACACGTAAATCCGTTAAAAAAATTTTTCGATTTTCAAAACGATTGCAAGATTTACTCTATATTGCGTATAATGGGTAAATAAAAACGTTAAATCTTTGAAAATTGTGCTAAAAACTTTATTAAAAATTTATTAAATTCAAAATCTACAGATGGCAAAATTTATTATTTTCAGCTAGAACTTTAAAATCAAATTTCTTTTCTGAATGTCAAAAAATTGCCGTGAAGCTTAAAAAACCCCTAAAAACGTATTGAAAAATCGCATTAAAAATCCAAAATTATGAAAGTATCCCAGCAGTAAAAATTTACTCTATTTGGACAAAAAAAAAAATGATTGTAAATTTTAATGAATGTGAAAAAATTGCTTCGAAACATTAAAAAACCCACTAAAAATCGGGTTTCGAAGTACAAAACTACATACATAGAAGTGCCTTCCCCCCAAATTTTGTAGCACTACGCGCCGGTCCCTGCAGAGCATTGTACATACACTTACAAACATCTCTTTTTACTATTATAGGTTAAAATTCGCAGACCGTTCATATGAACAGGTCTATTACTTGAATTCCTCTTCCACAACGAACTGCTTTAAATTACTAGCGATTTCAGAAAACATATTCTCAAATATTAGTATAATTTTCCTGGTGGTACGTTTTTAGACTTATTTTAAGAATTTCAAAGAGATGGTGGTTCGAACTGCTGAACTCTAACTCTCTCGGTATGTATACACACACACATATATGTGTGTGTAGCGTTGTATAAATCTCCATCAAAATATTGGAAGTTGTAATCAGATCGTACCGTTATTTGAAAGTCGACACAACCAGTCAATTTATATACCTTTACTGATCATCGTGATAAATAATGATTAATATAAGTGCTTTAAAATTGAATAAATATATTTTTTATGTATATTAGGGTGTTTCATTTTTACAAGGGTTTGATTTTAATTACGCTCAAAGTCTCAATGTTATAATATAGATGCTACATTTTAAGAACATTGGATATTTTGGGGTTTCACGCATTGATCACTTTTATCTTAAACTAGTGAAATTTCTATATTAAAGTGCTCTCTGCTAATGAGCTTCTCATGTACTTCTTTCATCTTTTGCAGATAATTTAACTTAAAATTGGGAACCAACAGAGGAATTTGGCTGATAGGAAAAATGCCAAGTGGTGAGTTTTAAGGAGCTCGGCTTACTTCAAAGGAACAAGTATTCTTAGTTTTTATTCTATCACAAGGCAATTGAAGAAACACTTTCGGATGCTGTTAAATCTAATAGTACTGAACTACAATAACAATGTAATTGTCCGATGTGATAAATATTTTTAGTAAGAAAAAGTATTTTTCTTTTTTTCAATAATTTACCCATATTTCGTCGTAACTAGATATATTTTTACGAAAGCTAGTACGCAAATGAATACAATATACATATTCCTTTTAGTAAATCCTAGTACCGTTTATACAGGAAAAGCAAAACAAGTGGAAAAAAATATATGGGAAATTTTCATTGGAAAAAAGTTTTTTTGCATGGAAAAAAGTATAAAAACACTCACATTCAAGATGAAGACAGTTTCAAAAGCTACAATTCCGCACTAATGGAATTATTTGATGACTTATTGATGAATCAATTTATCGTCATTTATTCATAATTCATTTTTTCCTTTCAGAAAATATTGGGTCGTTCGGAAAGTCGTGTCCGTTTGGGAAAATTAATTCGTACCGAAAAATTCTATCATTTAATTATTAGATATTGTTTCCGATATCGAATGTTAAGTAATTAATGGGTAGAATTTTCCGGTACGAATTTAATTTCCAAAACGGACACTACTTTCCTAACGAACCAATATATATTTTCAAAAAAAAAAAAAAAAAAAATCTGAATTGTACCCTAAATACTTTTAGCCCTTTGTGCTTGAGAGAGAATTCTCACTGACCACTAGTGTTCCGCGTATATATATGCTCTAAGTACTCTTGACACTAGTATTTTAAGCTCATTTTCTGCGCCTTATCTAATGGCCGAATAACCTGTGATAAAAGATAGCGAAATAAACTGTAAGAAATTAGTGGTGTCTAAAGCAATTTGTATCCCGACTTTCGAGGGATACCCGACAACACTAGTGGTGAGTGAGATTCCTTTTTCGAGTGCAAAGGGTTAATAGAAATGTGTAGAATGCAAATTTAAGATTTCTATTTGTTCCGTCTGGTCGTATTTCCAAAATAAATATATTTATATCAAAAAATTGTATCTCTTTTCTTCTCTGAAATCAGTGAAAATAGATAACTCAATTTTGTCTGGACCCATTATCATATTTTATTATTAATATGATTAATAGTTATGCGAACAAACATTTATCAGAGAATTCAAAATCTTGCTCATTACATTTCCAGCTTAATTAAACTCATTCGCATTATAATATAAATCGTGCATTATTGCATGATTTGCAGATAACGTTTTGTCCTCACGCTGTCTGAATATTTAGATAATTTAAACAGTTTCAGCAACAATGGTTGTTATCTATTCTAGCGATGAATGCGTGAACTGCGTATGATAGCTTCACAGTGAAAGTACCTTTACATGGAATTTCTATAGAATTCCAATTTAGATGTTTTGTTGAGCGTAACTTCTAAACAGGCATTTACAATTCAGTTTATTTATTCAACCTTTTCAGGTCTGGTATACTATTAATAGTGCATGTCTTTTAATTAAGTATTATTTAATTTTAACAGATATTTTTGTTATTCTTTGCATTTAGTAATGTTGGTATCTGTCTATGCATTTATGATATGACTTCATTAATGTTTAATCATTAATTAATAATAATAATAATAAATATTTGCTTTATTCTCATTGCGCTGTTTGCAATTCTTTTATTTTAAACAAATATTTCTAATTAAATTAAAAAATATTGTGACTTTTCTGAAGGAATAATGTGTGATATATCGCAAAAAAAATATTTAGAAAATTATGATACCTGTTAAACTTTGTTTGAATTTAATGTTTTCCAAACGTCAGTGAAAATAGACATTCTGTGAAAAACTGAAAAAACATTCAGTGAAAATAGACAACTCTATTTTGTCAGTCAACTCTATTTTGTAAACTCCCTTCTTATATGTTATTATTAAAATATTAATATAATTAATAATACTTATACGAACAAACATTTATCAGATAATTCGAAATCTTGCTCATTACGTTTCCAGCTTAATTAAACTCATTCGCATTATAATATAAATCGTGCATTATTGCATGATTTGCAGATAACGTTTTGTCCTCTCGCTGTTTGAATATTTAGTTAATTGCAACAGTTCAGCAACAATGGTTGTTATCAATTCTAGCAACGAATGCGTGAACTGCAGATGAACGCTTCACAGTGAAAATGCCTTTTCATAGATTTTCTATGGAATTCAAATATAGATGATTTGTTGAGCGAAACTTCTGTACAGACATTTATAATTCAGTTCATTTATTTACCCTTTTTAGGTGTGGCGTACTATTAATAGTGCAAGTTTTTTAATTAAGTATTATTATGTTTTAACGAATATTTTTGTTACTGTTTGCATGTAGCAAGGTTCGCACACTCCTTGGAATTTCCAAAAACACTGGCATCACTATTAAAAAAAATTATGTTTAATTTTTAAACCACAACATTCGTAATTCCCACCTTCATTCACATATTTTACGACATTTTTCTGCAATGAAACACTTTGAAAATATTCTTAAAATTTAGTGATAGAGCTGTGCGAACCCTGATGTATTAATGTTAGTGTCTGTCTATTCTCAATATGATTTCAATAACCACTTAACTGATTTGCCCGTACGCCGTTGGGGCCAGACGAATTTGCTTAATTCATCATTTAAAACTCTTTTGACACCACTATTTTTTTCTTTTTTTGTAAAATGGAATGGCATACTATTCAAAGTTAGAGATATTTAGTATAAATATTGTGAATATTTTAGATTTAAAAAAGTGGTATACACCCATATTTTCAATTTATTGCACATAAAAAAGGAACCAGTTAACCCTTTAACGATCATAGCATTTTCATTGCTAAGATGTCGAAATAAATGAATGACACCGGTAATTAAGAACAAATATATTTCTAAATAAGAAAACGTGATTTTTCACATACAAAATAAAAGGGTTATTTTTAGATTAAAATACCGGTGTCAGTGTTGCATATCGGAATTAAAATGTTGTGGTTTCGTGGCGAAACCAATGAACGTTAATTCCTTGAGGGACAAAGCACTTATGTTCATAAAATGTTCAAATGATTGATTGACACCGGAATTCACAAACAAATTTATATGATAGAAAATAAAAGATGTTTTTCGCGTACATTGTAAAAAGCAAATGTTAATACTAAAATTCCGGTGCCAATGTGGCATAAGGGAATTAAAATTAAGTGGTATATATAATATACCGGTGCCCTTCAAGGGGTTAAAGGGTTATAGCTTTTTTTACACCACTTTTTTTTTTTTTTTTTTTTTTTTTTTTTTTTTTTTTTTTTTTGTAAAATGGAATGGCATACTATTCAAAGTTAGAGATATTTAGTATAAATATTGTGAATATTTTAGATTTAAAAAAGCGGTATAAACCCATATTTTCAATTTATTGCACGTAAAAGAGGAACCAGTTAAGGTATTAATGTTTAGACATTAAGTAATAATAATAATAGTTATTATTTCCTCAATTCTCTTTGCACTGATTGCGATTCTTTTATTTTAAACATATATTTCATTCTTTAAATTAAAAATATTGGTTACTTTTCTGAAGGAATAATATGTTATACAACGGAAAAAATATTAGAAAGTTATAATACCTGTTAAACTTTGTTGTAATTTAATGTTTTCCAAACGTCTCCTAAAAAACTTTTTCTTCTTTTAATTCAGTGAAAATAAACATATATTTTTGTCTGGAACCATTATCATAATTTATTATTAATATGATAATAATATTTATGAAAACAAACATTGATCAGAGAATTCGAAAACTTGCCCATTACGTTTCCATCTTAATTAAACCCATTCGCATTATAATATAAATCGTGCATTATTGCATGATTTGCAGATAACGTTTTGTCCTCTCGCTGTTTGAATATTTAGTTCATTTAAACAGTTTCAGCAATAATGGCTGTTATCTATTCTAGCAACGAATGCTTGAACTGCATATGAACACTTCATTTTGAAAGTACCTTTACATGAAATTTCTATGGAATTCAATTATAGATGTTTTCTCGAGCGCAACATCTGTACAGACATTTACAATTCAGTTTATTTATTCAATCTTTTCAAATCTGGTGTACTATAAATAATACATGTCTTTTAAATAAGTATTATTTTGTTTTAACATATATTTTTGTTACTATTTGCATGTAGTAATGTTAGTATCTGTCTATGCATTTACGATATGACGTCATCAATGTTTAGGCATTTAATAATAATAATAATTTGCTTAATTCTCTTTGCGCCGTTTGCAATTTTTTTATTTTAGACATATATCTCACACTTTAAATTAAGAATATTGATTGCATTTCTGAAGGAATAATGTGCTATAAAACGCAAAAAATATTAGAAAATTATAATACTTGTTAAACGTTCTTGCAATTTAATGTTTTCCAAACATCACCTAAAATTTCTTTTAATTCATTGAAAATAGACAACTCTATTTTGTCAGGAGCCATTATTATATTTTATTATGATTAATATGTTAATATGATTAATATGTTAATATGATTAATAAATACTTATGAGGGCGTATGTTTATCAGACAATACAAAATCTTGCTCATTACGTTTCCAGATTAATTAAACTCATTCGCATTATTATATAAATCGTGCATTATTGCATGATTTGCAGATAACGTTTTGTCCTCTCGCTCTTTGAATATTTAGTTAATTTAAACAGTTTCAGCAACAATGGTTGTTATCTACTCTAGCAACGAATGGGTGAACTGCATATGAACACTTGATTATGAAAGTAACTTTACATGAAATTTCTATGGAATTCAATTATAGATGTTTTCTTGAGCGCAACATCTGTACAGACTAGGCATGAGATTTCCGCTTTTTTTGACACCAGTAAAATCTTAGAGAAAATGTTGTTATTTTAAATAACAAAAATGTTCTGATTTAAAAATATAGCATTTTCTCTAAAATTTTACTGGTGTGCAAAAAAGCGGAAATCTCATCCCTGGTACAGACATTTACAATTCAGTTTATTTATTCAACCTTTTCAGATCTGGTGTACTATAAATAGTGCATCTCTTTTAATTGAGAATTATTTTGCTTTAACAAATATTTTTATTACTGTTTGTATGTTGTAATGTTAGCTTTTGTCTATGGATATACTATCCCTAATAGCACGCATGGTCACAGTGACGTCACTGTGAGTCACTTTGGTCACATCACATCTGTGACCAAAATGCCACCACTCAGTGACATCACATTGTGACTGAGATGTGACTTTCTTAAAAATCTTTAGAAATTTATAAATATCCTTCAAAACATGGTATTTACTTTAAAAAACATGCTTTTGGCAATTTAAATATCGTCGCTTTTGTCACAGTTTCGTCACATATTTATGTCAAATTAGTCACAAATGACACATTTTTCACAAATTTGTCTCATTGTGACCACTTTGTGAAACCTTCACAAAAGAGCTCTAAAACGGCCATAACGACTTCACATGTGACTTCACATCGACGTCACGGGACGTCACATCGACAATGGATGGTCACAAAGTCACAATGTGACTTCACAACGACGTTGCAGTGACGTCACCATGCTTTACGAGATACGATTTCATTAACCTTTAGGCAATAAGTAATAATAAGAATAATAAATATTTTCTTCATTCTCTTTGCACCATTGGCACCTTTTATTTTAAACATATATTTCACTCTTTAAATTAAAAATATTGGTTACTTTTCTGAATGAATAAAGTGTGAAACAACAGGAAAATATTAGAAAGTTATAATAGCTGTTATATTTTGTCGCAATTTTAAGTTTTCCAAACGTCTCCTAAAACTGTTCTTTTTTTTTAATTCAGTGAAAATAGACAACTCCATTTTGCCAGGAACCATTATTATAAGTATTATTAATAACTCTCATAATATTAATAAGTATAAGTATTATTAATTACTCTTATAAGTATTATAAATCATATTAATATGTTAATATGATTAATAATACTTATGAGAGCAAATATTTATCAGAGAATTCGAAATCGTGCTCGTTACGTTTCCAGCTTAATTAAACTCATTCGCATTATAATATAAATCGTGCATTATTGCATGATTTGCAGATAGCGTTTTGTCCTCTCGCTGTTTGAATATTTAGTTCATTTAAACAGTTTCAACAACAATAGTTGTTATCTATTGTAGCAATGAATGCGTGAACTGCATATGAAGGCTTCACAGTGAAAGTATCTTTACATGAAATTTCTATAGAATTCAAATATAGTTGTTTTCTTGAGCGTTACTTCTGTACAGACATTTACAATTCAGTTTATTAATTTAATCTTTTCAGGTCTGGTCTACTATTAACAGTGCATGTCTTTTAATTAAGTATTATTTTGATTTAAGGAATATTTTTTTTACTGTTTGCATCTAGTAATGTTAGTACAGTGCGTGTCAAAAGTTCAAGCACAGCAGAAAATTTCAAAATAAAATTTTATTAATGAGTGAAAGTTACTTTCCTTTTCACATAGTTTACAAATTGTAGTTTTAAAAAGATAGTTATCAGATTTATCCTAAAAAAATTATCTTAAACAATAAAATTTATCAAAACAATGAGTGTGTCTGAAGTTTAAGCACAGTAATTTTTTAGTCTTTAGCAGAACAACAGTAAAGAAATTTAATACTTGGTTATTGCTCCTTTCTGTTGAATTATTTTAAATATACGGTCTTCTATCGATAAATTCAGGTTTTGTATTGTTTCTAATTCAATTTTAAACCAAGCAATCTCAATGGCATCTTTAACTGAAGAATATTGCTTTCAATTTGGATAAACTGCATGAGTGAGAATACCCCACATGTTTGCTATAGGATTTAAATTAGGACTAATTGCAGTCATTTCAAAACAGACATTTTCTTCGACTTAAGCCACGATGAAGTTTAGTTTGATTATGGATCGAAGCATTATCATGTTGAAGTGACAATTTTTCTCCCCCCCCCCCCTCCAAAAAAAAAACCCCTCGGCAACAGGAAGTAAATGATTGGCAAATGTCTCTAGGTAGTTTTCTGAGTTTTCACGACCACTGATGAATGTTAGAGATGTCGTAGCATTGAAACAAATAATCCCCCTATACCATTACAGAACCACCTTTATGTTGTCGGCTAAATACACTCCTAGGTTCTTTGCGGAGATCATGCCAATAGTACTTAAACCCATCAGGGCAATCGAGGTTCCATTTTTTTTTCATCATTGAATATGACATTCAGCCACTTTTCACCAAATGACATATGCTCTTTGGCCCATTATAATCTACCTTCTTTATGGTGTCGTTTGAGACACGGTAATCGAGCCATTTTACGGAATTTGATGTATTTGAATTCCAAAACTCTCCTATGAACAGTTTTTTTTTCGATATTTGACCTCCAACTGCATATTTTTTTGCGAAAGGGAGTAATTACCAGCTGAAGCCAAATTTCTGATACAGCTGTCTTTGCGCAAACTAGTCACTCGCGGCCTTCCTGAACGATATTTTCTTTTGAAATCATTACCACGAGCCAAAATTTGATGAATACCTCGTTTTGATATTTTTAATGCATTTGCGACTTCAGAAACAGGCTTACATTTTGCTCTCATACTCCATATTTTTATCCCCCCCATCCTCTGAAAATTCTTTCGACTTACGCATTGTATACTAACTCAAAAACAACAACTGACTTCTTCTTATACACCCAGAAACTGTTTGCGTGCGCAACCGCTTACGATAGATTGTAAAATTTGCATAAAACGATTTTGTGCTTAAACTTTTGGCACTGTTATTTTTGTTCGATTCTTAAACTCCATGGTTTCAAATAAAATTTAAAAGTTAATTTTAATGAATCTAGTATTAAAATAGATTTTATTAACATATACAAGGCAGGCATAGAAATAAAGTGAATATTTAAAGTTTTATTTTAAAATTGCTATGTTGCTTAAACTTTTGACACGCACTGTATTTGTCTAAGAATAGCTGCCAAATTTTACGCATTTTTGCTACCACTAAAATGTACAGAGATTTTCCATTTGTTTAATCATAAGATTTAGACTATTAAATAAAACAATATTTATTATAAAATTTTTGTGGTAGGAAAAATGCGTAAAAATATGTAGACGTGGTCTATGCAATTACGATATGACTTCATTAACCCTTAAATGCATATTGTATCATTTTCGATACCATAAGTGTTCCCGATTTATTGGGGTTTTACTCACATATTCCGTATTCTCACCAGAAATTTAAAAGAGCTATTTTCACTTTACTTAATGACAGACCATTCGTAATTAAATAAAGAAAAATTTACTATTTAGATTTTTCTGGGATGAATTCTGATTCTTTGAATTGCGCATTTTTTGGAACGCGTTCTATCCTATGCATTTAAGGATTAATGTTTAGGCATTTAGTAATAATAATAAATATTTGCTTCATTCTCTTTCCACCGTTTGCGATTCTTTTATTTAAAACATATATTTCACTCTTTAAATTAAAAATATTGTTTACTTTTCTGAATGAATAATATGTGATACAACTCAAAAAATATTAGAAAGTTATAATACCTGTTAAACTTTGTTATAGTTTAATGTTTTCCAAACTTTTGTTGTTTCTTCTTTCAATTCAGTGAAAATAGACAACTCAATTTTGTCAGGAACCATTATTATATTTTATTATGATTAATATGTTAATATGATTAATAATAGTTATGCGAATAAACATTTATTAGAGAATTCGAAATCTTGCTCATTACGTTTCCAGCTTAATTCAACTCATTCGCATTATAATGCAAGTCGTGCATTATTGCATGATTTACAGATAACGTTTTGTCCTCTCGCTGTTTGAATATTTAGTTAATTTAAACAGTTTCAGCAACAATGGTTGTTATCTGTTCTAGCAATGAAAGCATGAACTGCATATGAACAATTCATTGTGAAAGTATTGTTACGAATTTTTAAATAGTTAGTGTTTGTACTGTAAAATAATGTAAATAATCTTATTAAGCTGCATTCCTTTACTAATGTTAATTTTTTGTAGCATTGTCTCTGTTATCAAGCAAACCTGTCTATTATTTTTCAGTGAATGTCTACGGCAGCTTGGCGAAATATTACAGTTATCGCGAAGTTGGCGTCACTTTTGACAACTAATTTTGGTCGCCAAATTTGGCAATATATCATCAAGTTGGCGACAAACATGGCGATTGTTGGCGATGGTAACCCTTTCCTCTCTATGGTAACCTCCCCCTTAGGTATGCTGATACAATGAATGTTATTCCTTGATTTGCGAGCCTATATAAGGAGAGCAATAGGAGCTGTTGTGGTTATTATTTATCAGTCAGTCATTGAGTGAACAACTAGGCAATTGTTAAGCAAGTTTGCTTGAGTTTTATCTACGTTGTTTTGAATGTTATTTAGTGTTGAGACGTTGTATAAAGAGTCTCTGGAACCTATATCTGTACTTGTACGATAGATTTGAGCAGTTATTTTTGAATATCTTGTAATATTTGTGAGTTTCGAAGACTATGTTGTTCTGAAGATCTGTAAATAAATTATTTTCTACTTTTCTAAGAAACGAGTTTGAAGTTGTCTAACCATAAGATCAAAAGAACCCTATATACGCAACAGTATCCTTACATGACATTTCTATGGAATTCAAATATAGATGTTTGTTGAGCGTAACTTCGTACAGATGAGTACAAATACGTTTATTTGTATAAAGTTTAAAAAATCTATATAAATTCATGAATTAAAAAGATGCAGTTTCGAAATCAATGAAAAAGTGACAATATTTATTTTCATTTACTTATAGACCGAGATGCGACAACACAAACAATCACCTCATCGAGTTCATGGATAAAATTCTAGAATTCGTTAAAAATTGATTAGCATATTAAAATACAATTGCTCTGCCAAATCATATCTTGGTGGAAAACAATTTAAAATCCGATTTTAGCGGCAACTTAACCCTTTAACGATCATAGCATTTTCCTTGCTAAGATGTCGAAATAAATGAATGACACCGGTAATTAAGAACAAATATATTTCTAAATAAGAAAACGTGATTTTTCACATACAAAATAAAAAAGATATTTCTAGATAAAAAAAACGGTGTCAGTGTTGCGTATCGGAATTAAACTTTTGTGGTTTCGTGGCAAAACCAATGAACGTTAAAGGGTTAAATTGACCGTGAACTTTTATCCAAAATAATTTTCTGTTTAGAAATTTGTTTATTTAGACCACATTTACCCACATTTTGCAAAAATAATACTGTAAGTTTTGCAGGTATGGTAAATATGTACCTATCGAAGAAAATATCTACATTCAGTAATACTTTTAGGTTTTAAAACAAACGAATTTAAAAATTGATCTGTAGGATTAAATTCTTATACATTCGGTTTGTCAGGAAATATGTCTACGCTCTAACTCCCCTAAATGCAGTCGGATTTTCGTGAAAGTGATAAAGCTTATTTGAGTCACCAAAGCCTCTTTGGTATTGCATATGAAGTACGTACGGTTAATGATTCACTTACAGGGACACTCAAAAGAATTCGATTACATTATGATATAGGGGAAAAGTCGTTTGGGGAGTATTTCAATGACAATACACTATTTAAAAAGTATTCAGAATGATATAAATCACTGAATTACACTACGATCACGTTAAAACCGAGAATTCATAGTATTTTTTATTAATTTACAGGAACACACAAAAGGAATCGGTTACAGTAGTCTTTGGTAATAATTAATGGAGAGTACGTTTTAAATTTCAATATGCGTTTTTAAATTTAATTAGTTTTTTGCATACTACTCTTTATACATAAATTCTATACCTCACATAGAGTGTTGCACAAAAGTATTTACGTACCATTCTCCTTATAAGAGGGAATTAATCAAGGGGAATTTTCAACTGAAATGTATGTATTCGTTTAATGAACAAAATATTGGAATGCATGTTTATAGATACAATTCTCTATATCTTTTACAGGACTGCTAAGAAATTCGGATCATTTTCCTATTGTAAATAAAAGCAGTTGAAATTCTATTTTGAAACGTTTAAAATTTCCCTGTGGTGAATTGAGACATAGTATTTCAATTTTTTAACCTTTCTACCCTGAATGGGTCTAATCGACCCATAACTATAATTTGTTTTATACGATTCGAACCAGAACTTTTTTTCATACAGAAAGTTAAATAACAGATTCAGAGAAATAAGTCAATTAAATTTATTTAAATAACAATTCTGGTGTTAATGTTTTTATCAAGATTGAGTAAAATTTGAACAAGGTAGGAACGTTAAACGGTGCATAGAGAGTTACATTATTCTAGATGTGTTGGAAAGTGCTTCATAATCTATGCTTGATACATGATGTTTATTATTGTTTAAAATTTGGATTGAATAAAGCATTCATTCACTTTTCCATCTAATATGCCTCTACAGTTAAAGTATTGTACAGTATTTCGAAAAAAGTGCACTCAATCTTTTAATAATTTAAAAAAAAACACTGTCGCTACAATAATTAAAATTCATACATTTAACGAATATTTATTATGCCAAAAAGATTATCCGTAATTTGTTTAAAATTAAACCATCAAAGCTTCTTCTTTTTACTTATCTGTAATCAATAAACAATTGAAAGGCACGAAAACATAACGTTTTTTAGAAAAATAATAGTTATGATTTATATGGCAATATAAAAATTCCCACACGTCATGGAAACATGAATAATTTAAAATAACACGTGATGCAAGATCAATGAAGTACTTTAATTACCGAGCGTTCGAGATTCCCTTTTCAAATTTTTATCAGAACTATTAAGCCCTTCGAGTAACATATTAAGTGTAATTTAAACTTATATATTAATTTTCTGATAGAAAATCGTAAGGATTTAGGTAATAGTATTACTACCATTGGTACCGTCTACATAAGTATCCGGGATTCATACATTTAAAGAACATATATTGCACTTAGAAAGTTACCCGTAATTTCCCGTAAAGCATGGTGATGTCACTGCAACGTCGTTGTGAAGTCACATTGTGACTTTGTGACCATCGATTGTCGATGTGACGTCACGTGACGTCGATGTGAAGTCACAGTGATTAAAATGTGAAGTCGTTATGGCCGTGTTAGAGCTATTTTGTGACGTTTCACAAAGTGGTCAGAATGTGACAAATTTGTGAAAAATGTGTCATTTGTGACTAATTTTACATTAATATTGTGACGAAACTGTGACAAAAGCGACGATGATTAAATTGCCAGAAACATGTTTTTTAAAGTAAATAACATGTTTTAAAGGATATTTATAAATTTCTAAAGATTTTTAAGAAAGTCACATCTCAGTCGCAATGTAACGTCACTGAGTGGTGGCATTTTGGTCACAGATGTGATGTGACCAAAGTGACTCACAGTGACGTCATTGTGACCATGCATGCTATTAGGGTTATTTAAAATTAGACAATCAAAGCTTCTTCTTTACCTATCTGTAATCAATAAACAATTTAAGGTACGAAAGCGCAACGTTTTCAAGCAAAATAATAACCATGGTTTATACGGCAACATAAAAATTTCCACACGTCATGGAAACATGAATAATTTAAAATAACGCGTCATGCAAGATTGATGTTCGTTCTTTCAATCTCGTAAAAAACAATCGTAATTGTCAATAATTGTAAATTATTGATAATTTAATTGTAATATATATATATATATTATAATTTTATTATTTTTTATTACGATATTTTAATATTACAGTTTTCATTTTTAGTACTTTAGCTCCTATTTTTAAATTTTATAATGTTTCATTTTTGCAGTTTTACAGTGCTTTGGCATATTTTAACGACCTATTATTGACGCTTAATTAAATCTATTGTTTTTTTTTCAAATCCCATATGAGTTAGAGAAAATTTGGATATTTACACACAAAAATTTAATCACATAAAAATCACATGAAAATTCACATGAATTTCAAAAAGCCCTGAAAGTGATGTATTAAGTACTGTAAATCGTAAAATTTTACAATACATTTAGTATGCATTTTGTACATAAATTTTACGATTCTGACATATCAGCATGCGGATCAAAAATCAATTAAAATCGATCCTTTTTTACATAGAAATGTTAAATAAAAGAGTTTAATAAACTATCGAGCAGAGCTCGGTCTACAATTGGTACTTAAAAATTAGACCGTCAAAATTTCTTTTTTACCTATCCGTAACCAATAAACAATTTAAGGCACGAAAATGCAACCTTTGCTAGCAAAATAATAATTATGATTTATATAGCAACATAAAAATTTCCACGCGTCACGAAAACATGAATAATTTAAAATAACACGTGATGCAAGATCGATGACGTACTTTAATTCCCGAGCGTTCGAGTTTTCCTTTTCCCAGTTTTATCAGAACTATTAAGTTCTTCGGGTAACATATTATGTATAATTTAAACTAGTATATTAATTTTCTGCTAGAAAATCATAAGGATTTAGGTATTAGCATTATTCGCAGTTGTGTTATGTATTTTTTTTTCTGCACAGCTATCTGGAATTTATTAAAAATTGAACCACTAAAACAATTTTTTTCTACTTTTAATCAATAATCGATTCACGCTATGAAAACAAAGTTTTTCCTGAAAGAATAATTACCATTATTTATATAGTAACATAAAAATTCGTATACAATACGAAAACATGCATTATTTAAAATATCACGTGATGAAAGATCGAGGACGTAAGTAATTCCCGAATGTTCAATTTTCTTGCGGTATCTAAATTTGTAAATTATTCGAAAAACACATTTTCAACTAATTTAATTAATTCTTAAAAGACAATAGCTTTAAATACATGACATGGTATATTTTTTAATATTTTAACTAGCACCGCTATATTTTAACAGTCATTTTTTATCTGTAATTAGTCTTGCATATGATTTAAACATACAAGTAAAAATGTATATTTTAAAAAAATGCAATTTAGTAAGAGTTATTGTATGTACTTTTTAAATATTACATTAGAAAGTCATATTGCAATGACTGCATATTACACTGGAATTTTGTTTTAATATTTTTCTTTTTTCAGTACAGGAATGTACAGTAACATTTGCATATATAGTCGAGTCTCTCTATAACGAAACTCCATACATTGAATTTCCCTATATAATGAATTTTTAGCAGGAACGGTCCCCTTTTCCCATGATTACATTAAAAACAGTCTCTATACAGCGAAATATCTATCTCCATATAACGAATTTTTTCATAAAACTTCTTTATTTATTCAGCTTTAAACAAGCTTCGAAATCACGAGGAATCAAATTTCCATCACCTACTTTTGATTTATCGTTAAAAGCTGAGTTTTTTATAAAGCTTCTTTACCTTGAATCTCCTTGTTCTTTAAATCCAACGAATTCATTCCACCAGCCTCCCTCCCACACATCTTTTAACATCCTTCGTGAAACTGTGTCAATTTAATTGTTACACATATAAAAGCTGGATCAATGTGGTAATTAAAGTCAGTGTTGATTTCAGAGGGTGGCTTCGGGGGACATTCACTCCCGCAGCAACGAGATCGCCATCGAAAATTTGAGATGTTTTGTTTTCAATAGCAAAAAAATCCATTTTTTCACTCTTTCCCGAAGAAAAGGGTTTGAATTTAACTGTGATTGAATTTTAAGGTGAATGAGATCTAAGATCATTGAAGAAATTAAATTAGAAAAATGAACTCTATTTTAATCAAATACAGCAAGGCGAATTATTCATGATATTTGATGCAAGACAATTCCCGAGATCCACTGAAAATTCTCCCTCGGCAGACGCAGTCGCGAGAGCAGACCACTGTTACCATTTAGAACCCGTCTTCATCTATCTAAATTAAAGCTCTCAACCCTAAAAGTTAGTGTAGATGTTTGTTGTTTCTAGCTTTCTTTAGTGTGAAAGATTCACAAAACTGTATCTTTTTTAGTATGTTTTTTGTCATGCTTCTGCAAAAAATGTCTCCTAGGACATGCATAACTATTTTTGATAAAGCGAAGATTTTGAAAAACATCGTTAAAAAATTGAAAAAGATGGTGCAATTAAGTGTGGAATTCAGGCAAGCAGTCTATCAACAATCATGCAAAATAGAAAGTCAATCGGCGATCAGAATTGGGATCTTGTTCCGACGCAAAAAAGAAAGGGAACGTGCCAATACGAGGACTTAGTTAAAGCAATATTTAAATGGGTTAATAGGATAAGGGGCCGGGATTTAACACTTTGAAAAGGCTCTAGAATATGCTTTGTCTCTTGAGCACTATGACTTACAAGCCACCATTGGTTGGTTAGAAAAGTTCTGAAAAGACACATGGGTCATCACAGAAAAATACCAGCGGTGAAAGTGCGAATGTTCCGGTGACAGCATGTGAGAACTGGAATCCTAAGGTAGCAGAAATTCTAAAATAATTTTCTCCTGGGAACATTTTCAATGCGGACAAAACAGGTCTCTTTTACGAGTGTCTCCCAAACAAGGCTATGCAATTTAACCCTCTGGATCCCAAACCGCCCGAGATATTTTAAAATATTTTAAATTGTATATCTTAATTCCCACCAGAAAATAAAAACAACAATATTTGCTTTAAGTAATAACAGAAAATTTCGTATTTAAATAAAACGAAATTAGCTATTGATTTTTTCTGGTGTAAAACCGAATTTTCTGAACTAGATAATTTCTAGGACGTGTTCTATCATGTGATTTAACCCTTTAATGATCATAGCATTTTCATTGCTAAGATGTCGAAATTAATGAATGACACCGGTAATTAAGAACAAATATAGTTCTAAATATGAAGACGTGATTTTTCACATACAAAATAAAAGGGATATTTTTAGATAAAAATACCGGTGTCAGTGTTGCGTATCAGAATTAAAATTTTGTGGTTTCGTGGCGAAACCAATGAAAGTTAAAGGGTTAAAGGGTAAAGAAGATAAAATTTTTAGTGGTAAATACTGCAAACAAAAGATTACTCTTTAGTTGTGTGCTAGCATGACAAGGAAAGAAAATTAAAACAGCTAGTCATTGGGAAAAATATATGTCCTCGTTGTTTTGACAACGTGAAATCCTTAGAACTGGACTATGATTTAAAAAAAATCCTGGATGACGACTAAAATTTTTGACAAATGGCTAAAAGCACTTGACCAGCCAATGAGAATATAACGCAAAAAGATTGCTTTGCTTATTGATAACTGTGCAGCACATTTACAAAACTGTGGAAAAAACTGCATAATGTTGAAGTTATTTTGTTACCACCCCAGTTACAAATTAAAACTTCAGCCCATGGACCTGGGAATAATAAAAAAAATCTAATGGTGCATTATCCATATAAGAATTCTTAACCTTCCTACCCTGAATGGGTCTAATCGACCCATAACTATAATTCGTTTTTTACGATTCGAACCAGAATTTTTTTTATAAAGAAAGTTTAATAACAGATTCAGAAAATTCAGTCAATTAAATATATTAAAAATTTTTAAATAGCAATTCTGGTGTGAAATGTTTTTATCACGATTGAGCCAAATTTGAACAGGGTAGGAAGGTTAAAAACTGATCATAGCTACTGAAAAAAAATTATTCTACCGAAGACATCATTAACCTTAGAAAAGTGTATTAAGGAACTTTATAAAGCTTGGAGATTGGATGTAACTGAAGAAACAATTTACAATTGCTTCGAAAAGGCCGAATTTTTTATATTGGAAGATAATGTGGATTCTGAGGACGAAGAAGACGTGACTTGAATAGACTTAAAAGATTAATGGAAATTAATTAAGGATTGAGGAAATGGTGAAGAAAATGTTGATCTCTCTGATTTTTTAGAAGTGGATGACAATCTCACTATTGCAAGGTATCCTACTGATAAAGATATTTTTAGCAGTTTTATGGTGAGAGTAACAATGAGTATGAGAAAGAAAACCTACAAGAGAAAAAAAACCACCACGCAGTAAAATTATAAGTTCTTTTGATCTTATTAGGAGAGGACTTCAAATAGAGAGAAATGTTCCCGATGCAATCTTTCATCCCTTGCTAAAATGTGAACATTTTTACGAGAATATAACAAATTCGGAATCAAAACAATCAAAAAAATATTGCAGATTTCTTCGTCTAAAATTAATATAAATTTTTCTTATGTGATTTTTATTAAGCTTCTAAATGAATGACTTTTTTTTTTTTTTTTTTTGAAACTGTTTAAATAATTAAGAAATAGGCTGTTACGTTAATAATTATAGTTAATCACTTCAAATTTTGAATTAAACGTATAAAAAATAATACTTGTTCAAAATTTGTACATTAAATAAGAATTTTAACGGCTTTCTCTATTCAACGAATTTCTCTTTATAACGAATTTTTTACTGGAAAAATGGATTTCGTTATATAGAGACTCGACAATACATTAATGTCGTTATAGTGGAACGTACCCCATTTGCTACGCTTGACGTGTATTTTTCAACTTGTTTCCCATTTTATGTCTATACATTTAAAGTATCATAATTTCGAAAATCGCTCCTTCATTCTTTTAATAATCAACAAAACACCGTCGCTACAGTAATTAAAATTCATACATTTAAGGAATATTCATAACTTAATTTAATATTTATCCTTAATTTATTAAAAAATTAGAACATCAAAGCTTCTTTTTTACCTATCTGTAATCAATAAACAATTTAAGGTACGAAAACGCAACCTTCGCTAGCAAAATAATAGTCATGATTTATATAACAACATAAAAATTTCCACACGTCACGAAAACATGAATAATTTAAAATAACACGTGATGCAAGATCGATGACGTACTTTAATTCTCGATCGTTCGAGGTTTCCTTTTCCTAGTTTTATCAGAAATATTAAAATCTTAGAGTAACATATTACATGTAATTTAAACTAGTATATTCATCTTCTGTTAAAAAAAATCATTAGGATTTAGGTAATAGTATTATTAGCAATCTATTATATGATTCCGTTTGTACAGTTATCGGGATTTTTTTAAAAATTGGATCACTAATATAATCTTTTTCTACTTCTAATCAATAATCGATTCAGGCAACGAAAACAAAGTTTTATTCTGAAATAATAATAATCATTATTTATATAGCAACATAAAAATTGGCACACAACACGAAAACATCAATTATTTAAAATATCACATGATGAAAGATCGAGGACGTACGTAATTCCCGACTGTTCATTTTTTTTTTCTATCCGAAGTAAAATATTTTTCAAAATACGTGTTTTCGCCTCATTCAATTAATTCTTATAGGACGATAGCTTTAAATACATGTCAGACGATACTTTTTTATAACACACGCCTGGCGTATTACGCCTGGTAACGCACTTTAAGTTGTAGCCTTAACCCTTTGCGGCGTAGAGTCCTTTCATTGCTTATGTGTTGAAAATAAGGAATGACTCCGGAGTTTGAAAACAACTTTATTTCTAAATACGAAAAAAGTTACATTTCACTCATCTAATAAACCGATGCTTCTTGCCAAAATTCCGGGGCAAATGGGGCCGAATGTAATTAAAATCAAGCGGTTCCATAGATATACCAGAAGTACCACCTCCCCGCAAGGGTTTACAAAGATCCGCAGGCGACTGTTTTTTAATTTTGATTGACACCACTTTTTAAAAACAGAAATCCTTAACAGGTAGGTTGAAAAAGTCTACAAGAACAATATAAGTCGAGTCTCTATATAACGAAGTTCATCGCTCCAGTAAAAAATTCGTTGTATAGAGAAATTCGATGTATAGAGAATGATATTGAAAATCGTATTTAATATGTGAAATTTGAGCAAATATTATTTTTGATCTTTTGAATTAAAAATTTGAAATGTTTAAAAGTAAATATTAAACTAACATTTTATTTCTTAATTATTTAAGCTGTTTCAAAAAAGAGAACATACATTTATTTGAAAGTTTATTGAAAATCAAATAAGGAAGACTTGCATTAATTTCAGAGGAGGAAATCTGTGATTTTTTGTTGCTTTGATTTTAAAATTATTACGCTCTCAAAAAAAATGCTCAAATTTTAGTAAGGAATGAAAAATTGTAGTTAACATTTTCCTTCATTTGACGGCCTCTCTTATGTGCCTCTCGTTGATTCCTCTCTTACATGTGTGTCAATCCAATTGAATTTTGAGAAGATTGCGGAAAGGTGTGTGGGAGGTGAAGGTGAATTTGCTGAATTTAAAGAACAAAGAGAAAGGTAATAATAATAAAAAAAACCCTCAGCACTGACAATAAATAAAAAATTCGAAGCTTTTTAAAACTGAATAAATTAAGAACAATTTATGAAAAAATTCGTTATATGGAGATAGATATTTCGCTATATAGAGACTGTTTTTAATGTAATCATGGGAAAAGACAGACCGTTCTTACTAAAAATTCGTTATATAGAGAAATTCGATGTATGGAGTTTCGTTATAGAGAGACTCGACTGTACATCAAAATATCTATTAGAAAAAAATTGGTGTGAGCAGAATATAAAAATAGTCACCACTGGCAGCCCTAAAGATCCTAATTGTGTAACAATAAGAAAAAAATATAAAAGTAATAATAAAAAGTTTACTCACAATCCATGATGTTTCTTCCGATGTCCGCCACTGAAAAAATAAAGTACATAGCAATGCATTACTTTTACCAAACTTAATATAAGCCAATTTTTTTCAGCAGTTTGTGAAGCTAGTCTATGTAAAATTATATGGCATCTGTTAGATGTGAATGCAGATGTGAAATTTTAACTGTAATTCAATGCGACCATTAAGTGGTTAAAACATTGGAAATTTACTAACCTGACATAGTTTTCAGGCAAATTGCTTTAACACTTGATGAATCTTTGATGAATTTAACCCTTAAATGCATAGGATAGAACGCGTTCCAAAAAATGCACAATTCAAAGAATCAGAATTCATAGCAGAAAAATCTAAATAGTAATTTTTTTTATTCAATTACAAATGGTCTGTCAATAAGTGAAAATTGCTCTTTTAAATTTCTGGTGAGAATACGGAATGTGCGAATAAAACCCCCAATAAATCGGGAACACCTATGATATCGAAAATGATATAATATGCATTTAAGGGTTAAAAGCAGGGGTGCAAAAATCTAGGCGCCAGCAAGCAGTCTCTCACCACTAAAATTTAAAGGTTTTCTTCGCTTAATATTTAATAGCATTTTTACACGAATTTAACATGAAATATTATACGAAAAATAACGAAATAAATTTAGTGGTGTGAGACTGCCTGCTGGCGCCTAGATTTTTGCACCCCTGGTTAAAAGGACATTTTTTTTCTATTTCATTGCATAAAATTTGAAAATAATGGACGCTTGCAGGGCTTTAAAAAAATGCAGCAGATGCAAAATTTATTGATCAAATGTCGCTATTGTCAATATGATATTAGCGTTACTCATGGATATGTTATGCTTTATAATAAAGATTGTAATTGGAACAAAAATATTTGCATCATAAAATTTTTCAAAAGTTCTTACCGCCTTTAATATTAATAAATTTTTATTAAATAAAATTCTTTTACATGTTAAACCGGGAAGAAGACGAAAATATTCATTATAATCTTTAATTTAAACGCTAGAAGGGCACACGAATGATGTACCAACAACTAAAACAGAATAAACGTAATATCGTGAATAATATATCTAAACTATCTATATTATAAAGGCCAAACTTATTTGTTCGTAACGCATACGTTATTTTGCGAATGGCAAAACTTTCCCCTGTAATTTCTGTTTTGCAATTTTCACCACTGCAAATTTTACAGCTCTAAACAACGCACATTTTAAATTTTTACACCGCTGTATAGAAAAAATATATACTTTTGAATGCAATTTGTTTGAAAGCTGTATTTCAATTTATTTTTGAGATATTAATTTTTTTTATAGTTTTTGTACCAATTTTGTAATTGTTGTAACAGGATCACTCCATTTTATCTTAAAATTGAAAAAAAAAAAATGAAATTAAAATACGCAACACTTTTCCATGCAATTTCGGTTTTTCAATTTTCGTGGCTACAAGTTTTGAAATTCTAAACATCGTACGTTATAAATTTTTATACCGTCGTATAGAGAAAAAAAAAATGTCTTTCTTAAATGCAATTTGTTTTAAAACTGTATCTCAAATTTAGTGATATTATTATTATTATTTTACAATTTTTAGTACCAATTCTGTAACAGAAACACTCCATTTTCTCTTAAAATTAAAAAAAAAAAACATCGAAATTAAAAAGCGTATATTATTTCAAAACTGGTGAATTTTGGTTTGATTTCGTTTAATAATTTGAATGATTGAATTTTATAGTATTTTGTTAATTTTGGCTTAAAATAATGTTTATTTGATTGATTGATTTTATTTATTTGTTAGACTGACCATAATATAAGATGCATTTTTTACTTTAACGAATGTTGTAGATTTATTATAATTCAATGAACAGTTCTTTCTTAAAGATTTTCTTTCGTCGAGTTTCGACGGGTTCCACCTCGTGCCTTTTATATAACAACTACGTAAATGAAGTATGCAGTTAACCCTTTCTAGCGCGATAGGATAAAAGAGGACACCTAATTTTGCGTGAACCTAGAATATTTAATTAAAATTTTCTTTTTATAACATGCCTGAAGATAAGCAAGTTCGTATTTGCTAATAAATTCGTTTATTAATTCCGGGACAAGTTAATTATTTCACACATATTTACTCCACGGCGAAATGGGTTAAAATGATGAAATGGGGGAGGTGATTATTATTTAATTAGGGGGTAATTAAGTAATTAATATTTTCTTCGCCATTGTTAGCACAGTAAATATGTCTCGAATAATACATACGAACACCTTTACATTAATAATACCGTCATTAATTATCATTTTTGACTAAAAATACTTCGACAGTATGTAACAAAACGTAATGCAAGAAAAATTTAACCCTTAAATGCATAGGATAGAACGCGTTCCAAAAAATGCGCAATTCAAAAGAATCAGAATTCATACCTGAAAAATTTAAATAGTAAATTTTCCTTTATTTAATTACGAATGGTCTGTCATTAAGTAAAGTGAAAACTGCTCTTTTAAATTTTTGGTGAGAATACGGAATATGTGAATAAAACTCCCAATAAATCGGGAACACTTATGGTATCGAAAATGATACAATATGCATTTAAGGGTTAAATTGAATTCGGATGTATAATATGCATTTTAAAATGTTCAGGATTAATTAAAATGCGATTAAAATGATCAAATATAGGTGTTAATTTTATTTAAAAAAAATCTTCGTACTTTCAAGCCTTTAACACTAGAACCCCGGGGAGGTATCAATTCATCACTGGATTAATTATCGATTCGAACCAGAAAAGTCTTCAAGAAATAAGTTATATGTCACATGCAGTGAAATGAGCTATACAAATAAATTGAATAACTTGTTGTTTTTTCTGGTCTTTTTAAATATACAGTCCGCTCTCGTTAATTCGAACTCGTCGGAACCACAAGAAATGTTCGAATTATGGGAAATATGAAATGAAAACATGCTCAATATGGTACGATTACAAAGGAATTAATGTTATAGTGTTTTTTTTTAAATTTATTTCATCAGTTATCAATAGAATATGACTTAATATTAAATTAGAATGAATAAATACATAAACTAATTAAAAGATTAGAAACAAGCACGGTGGAAGAAAAATTTAAAGCGTCACTGATAGACAGACGGGGCTCTAAAAAAGTGGATATCAATTGCATTGCATTATATGCATACTTGTTCGGAACAATTTTCATAAAAATCAAAGAAAGAAAGTTATTAAAATTATCTGAAATCCGTGAGAAAAAAAAAAAAAAAAAGAAAAATGAAAAATCGGAATTCTCGTTAGTTCGAATTAAGCGAAGTCAAGAGAAAATGAGTTCGAATTAATGAAAATTTTTAACGTTATTCTGCCATTGAAAATTTCCGGACTTCATGACTAGTTCGAATTAAGCGGAGATTCGAATAATCCGATTTCGAATTAACGAGAGTCAACTATATTTTATAAAACTTGTTTAAAATTTCCCGGCGTTCTATTGTTAGTCAGGCTCTTCCTCAGAGAATATTTTCTTTTGTAAATACAATTATAAAATAAATACATAGTTAAAGGCTTGAAAGTACTAAGATGTTAAAGAAAGAAAAAAAAAATTAAAAAAATAATTATTAACATCTTTAGTTGATTATTTTAATCGCCTTTTAAATAAAACTGAACACTTTAACCTCCTGACTGCCGCGACTGGATTTTTTCGCACACTAAGCTCCAGGTTTCACTGCAACATAAGCAATATTTAAATTAATATAATTCTACAAATAAAACCCACTTTTGAAAAATTAAGTTAGGATTAATGCTCTCAAAGATTATACACTAATACGTAATACCATATTTTGTATCAAATTGGAAAAAACATCTTTTTTTAATATTTTTAATAAATTACAGAGAAAAAAGCATTAAAATTTTACCCTTTTGCTGGGCAGTCAGGAGGTTAAGGGTGTATTTCGATTCAAACTGCCTATTTTCCGATTTATTTTTGAACTCATTATTGCTCTCAAATACACCAAACTTTCAAAATCTCTTATTTGGAAAGTGCACAAGGTGCCGTAAAGGTCAATTCTTTGATAAGTGCACAAAACATTTCAAAAAAAGCAATCAAAAACGGCATTTCGAACCGATTTCTCCCAAGCGGGAGATTAGAGAACGAAAAAAAGGGTCATACTGAGAAGATAATTGTTTATAACTCAAATTCTAATGAATTGAGCGTAAAAAAACATCACTCGGCACCTCATACGTCCCTTCAAGAATCCTCTCAGCAAATTTCATGTTTCTACGTTTAAAAATGTGTCTGAAATTGTATCGGAAAATTTCGAGCTGTTGAAGATAGCGTTTTTTCGAATACACCCTTAAAGTTCATATTATATATTTTGTATTAAAAGCAAGGCGAAATTTTATTCCGTCATATATTTTTATATTTAAATTGAATTCGGATTTACCATGTTAAACAAAAGAATTTTAATCTCTCCAATAACTGAATGCTCCTCTATTGAATCGAGAAGAGAGACATTTAATAATATGAAAATCCTAGTTATTTTATTTCACCTACAATAGATGGCAGCACTACAAGAAAAGACCATATGAAAGGTAAGTTTCCCTACTTCAAGGGAAGAAATCAAAATGCAGGCTTTTTACGAAGTCCCAAGGAACTGCATTCTGAAATTCTGGATTTTTGTTCACACAACATTCAAACACATTTTTGTTCGAAAATGCATGAAACTGACAGGTAGCTACAGTCGACTCTCGTTAATTCGAACTCGTCGGGACCACATGAAATGTTCGAATTATCCGAAGTTCGAATTAGGGAAAATATGAAATGAAAACATGCTTAATAGGGTACTATTACAAAGGAATTAATCTTATAGTGTTTTCCTAATTTATTTCGTCTGTTATCATCAGAATATGACTTAATATTAAATTAGAATGTATAAATACATAAACTAATTAAAAGATTAGAAACAAGTACGGTGGGAGAAAAATTTAAAGCGTCACTCATGTACAGACGGGACATTAAGAAAGTGGATATCAAATGCATGGGATTACATGTATACTCGTTCGGAACAATTTTCACAAAAATCAAAGAAAGAAAATTATTCAAATCATCTGAAATCCGTGAGAAAGAAAAGAAAAATGAAAAATCGGAATTCTCGTTAGTTCGAATTAAAAAAGATCAAGAGAAAATGAGTTCAAATTAATGAATATTTTTAACATTATTCTAACATTTCAAATTTCGGGACTTCGTGTTTAGTTCCAATAAAGCGAAGATTCGAATTATCCGATTTCGAATTAACGAGAGTCGACTGTATTTCAAAAACTTTAGAATACAGTGGCTTTTCCCCTCTTTTTGATAATCCTTTCCGGTCCGAATATTTTTTCCGTTTTGAGAACATTTTTATTTTAATAACGTTAATCGTAGCTATGCAAATGGACTTACAGAATTTTAAAGATTAATTCATTGTCTGAAGTCTTAGGAATGTACTTATATTTGTGTACTGTTCAATTCATATGTATATGATAACAGGCTGAGTAAAATTTTTTGAAAACGTTTGGAAAATAACGAATTACAATAGGATTTCAGAGGGTATTACAACTTTCTAATTTTTTTTCTGCATTTTATGATGTATGACTGTTTTAGAAAAGTAACGTACAGTCGACTATCGTTAATTAGAAATCGGATAATTCGAATCTTCGCTTAATTCGAACTAAACATGAAGTCTCAAAATTTTCAATGGCAGAATAATGTTAAAAACTTTCATTAATTCGAACTCATTTTCTTTCGACTTCGTTTAATTCAAACTATCGAGAATTTCGATTTTTCATTTTTCTTTTCTTTCTCATACATTTCAGATCATTTGAACAACTTTCTTTGATTTTTGTGAAAATTGTTCCGAACGAGTATACATATAATCTTACGCGTTTGATATCCACTTTCTTAGTGCCAGGTTTGTCCATCAGTGATGCTTTAATTTTTTTTTCCATTGTGCTTGTTTCTAATCTTTTTATTAGTTAATGTATTTATACATTCTAATTTAATATTAAGTCATATTCTAATGATAATAGACGAAATAAATTTGAAAAACACCATAACATTGATTCCTTTGTTATAGTATCATATTAAGCATGGTTTCATTTCATATTTTCCATAATTCGAACTTCGGATAATTCGAACATTTGTTGTGGTCCCGATGAGTTCGAATTAACGAGAGCCAACTGTATATTTAAAATTTAAAGAGTGAAATATATGTATACAACAAAGGAATCGTCAAAGCTGCAAAGAAAACTAAATAAACTTTTGTTTCTATTATTGTTACTAAATGCGAAAATGTAAAGAATATCATCAGTTGTTCCGCTTAGATGCAGGCATTTATTCATTTACTTTTAACGCAAAAACATTCAGGAATTAAATAAAAAGAATATTGCCCAGTTAAACTGATGGCATTGAGCTCACAGGCTACGCATACTGATTGTACATTACAGCCTGGTATTTTCGTTAATTCCGTCCGAAAAAAAATTAAGAAGAGGAAACAGCTCTCCCCTTTCTTCTTTTTTATACTTAATCATTGAGCCTCCTAAACTATCAAGTACATGCTTTATCATATTAAAAAATCTATACTCAAAATTCAGAGCAAATCGGATAATTCTTAATAAAAACCCATTAACCATTTATATAATTTAAGAGGAGTTATCCCCCTCTTTCATACTTAACCATTAAACTATTCAGAGATTTGAACGAAATCTGACAATTCTGCTTGAAAAATCCATTTATACAAGTTAAGGGGAGGGGCATTAGAACCCCCGTTCCCCCTGTTTATACTTATTCAATGAACACCTAATAACAGCCACGGACTCGCCTCATCAGAATGATTTTATATCTAAATTTTGAACGAAAACTGTTAATTCTGCTTGAAAATCCCGTTTATATCAATTAAGGGGAGGGGCATGAGCCCCCCGTTCCCCCTGTTTATACTTATTCAATCAACACCTAATAACAACCACAGTATCGCCTCATCAGAATGATCCTATATCTACATTTTGAACGAAAACTGTTAATTCTGCTTGAAAATCCCGTTTATATCAATTAAGGGGAGGGGCATGAGCCCCCCGTTCCCCCGTGTTTATACTTATTCAATGAACACCTAATAACAGTCACGGAATCGCCTCATCAGAATGATTCTATATCTAAATTTTGAACGAAAACTTAATTCTGCATGAAAATCCCGTTTATATCAATTAAGGGGAGGGGCATGAGCCCCCCGTTCCCCCTCTTATACCTATCGAATGAACTCCAAAAAGTAATCGGGGAAGCGCCTTATCAGGATATACCTATATACAAAATTTCAAGTGAATCCGATATTTTTATCATGAGTTATCGCGTTACGCACGAACGCACATACATACAGAACGGACGGGCACATAAGCTCTCAGGCTATGATAGCCTGTGAGCTAAAAAGTCATGCAAAATTAAAAATAAATAAATAAAATATAAAATCTGATATTTTAATTTTTCTAAGGGGGAAAAAAACAGAGCTCCCCGAATGGAGATCCAGGGACCGAAGAGGTAAAAAAAATAATTCAAATGCAAAATATTTTTTCAAAATATTGTAAATTAACCCATTGGGGACGAGCGACACGTATGCGTGCCGCGAAAAGGCTTAAGAATACTTGTTTATTTCCACCAGTAAAATTTGTTTTATTTAATCGGAGCATTTTCTCGATTTAATAAGGTACAAATTTCTGTTTTTAAAAACCGGTGACAAAACCTTAAAAATTTTATAAAAATCTCCCAACGCGAAGGGGTTAAGAAAGAATAGATAACGATTTACACAAACGATTTACACAACGAGGAGTGACCTGTATTTTTTATATTAACACTATAACCAATATGGTGACCATTCTGTCACGAATAATAATAATAACAATAGTAATAATAATAAAGAATCAACCAAGCTATTGGAAACATAACTATAAATCCGTCAATAAATCAATGAAAAAAATTCAATATCGTTTCTAATTTATTTATGTATTCTAGACTGCAAATACCTTTTAGAACTATAATCTTACTCTTTTTTTTTTTTATAAAAAGGCCTTAAAATCAATAATCGGTAATATGAGATTCACTTTATAGTAAAAGACAGAAGATATAACTTTTTCCATATTTTTAGCAAGTGAAGTACTTTATTTAATATAATGAAAGCGAGTTTTTATCTATTTAGATAATCTAAAATATGTTCTACAATTTATAATCAATAGGATAAGACCTGATTTTCCTTTTTCATTTCACGCATTGGAATTATGTTATAAACATAATTAAATTGATTTCTTCAATGATGTAAATTAATTTTTCATTTTTCCTTGTTAGAAATTGAATACGGTTAATGACATAACTTACAGTATTTTATTAAAGGTATTTTTGGGGATTGCATTTTATATTTTATGAATAATAATGTACTTTGAAGAATTACAGTAAAAAAATCACTGAAAAAGTTCATTAAATTTTCCTCTTTTAAGTGTTTTTTTTTTTTTTTTTTTTTTTTTTTACATTTTATTATTTTATTTTTGTGTTTTATTAAAATAAAGAAGAATAAAAACCTTTGATATTTTTCAATACATATTTAAAAAAAAACTATTTAAAACATTACGAAGCAATTCTTAATTTAGAACAAAGAATTTTCTTTGTGTAAAAGACTGTAATAAAAGTAGTAATAATATTAATAATGGTATTAAAATAATAATAATAATAATCTTTTGTAGACGTATTGACAAAAATGTGGGGAAAACTAATTTAAGTTTAAATTATGCACTTCAGTTGAATTAGCGCATAATAAGTGCATTAGTAGACAATTGAAGTGCATAATAAGCGCATTAGTAGATTCTTAATTTGAAATTATTTGATAAAATCATGCAACAATTATATATTTTACATTTCAAACGAATCGGTTGGGTAGTTTTTGCGTTATTATGTGCGGACGGACAGACAGGCGGACGGACTAAACGACGACTGTAAGTTCTTCGTATGTACTAATTACAAACGTACTTAATAATAATAAAGAATCAACTAGTTATTTCCAGATTATAAATAAATTTAGTTTGAAATTCTAAGACACTAACTGAATTGAATTTAACCGTTTAACTGATCAATATTTTTGAAAAAACTTTGAAATAATGTACTTTTTTTTTCATGTCTTTTAAACAGTTTTTAATCTTTTGTGAACAGTTTTTCAAAACGCAATTTTTTTGCCTAATTGAATCGGAAAAATGATCGGTTTAAACCCTTGGGGACGAGCGACACGTATACGTGCCGCAAAAAGGCTTAACCCTCTCCGGCTCGTGCAAAATCTGTTAGTAAAATGACACCAGAATTCGCAAACGAATTTTTTAGATATTTTGAACTTCTTAATTTAAGCGTTTAACTGTAAAAGAAAATTTTACTAAAATATTAGTGGTGCCGGTAGCAAGTTTGGAATTAAAATTAGGTATCCCAAACCGTGCATAGTGTGTCAGAAAGGGTTGAGAATCCTTGTTTATTTCCACCGGTAAAATTTCTCTATAAAATTTGCCTTATTTAATCGGAGCATTTTCACGATTCAATAAGACACAAATTTCTGCTTTTAAAAACCGGTGACAAAACATTAGAATTTCATAAAACGCTCTCGTCGCGAAAAGGTTAACACTAGAAAGCCGGGAAGGTTTCAATTCTGCACCAATCATGGAGTTAATTGTCCATTCGAGCTAGAAAATTCTTACATCAGTTGCAATGAAATGAGCTAAACATATAAACAGAATAATTTCAAATAATTTTTCTGGTTTAATTTTTTTTTCTTTATAAAACTTGCGTAAAATTTCCCGGCATTCTAGTGTTAACGCAAATTTGCAATATAATTTTACTAATCAATAATAATTTATGAATGGGGTATGGATGCCCGTACGTGGTACGGGCAAACCTGGATTAGAAAAATACTTTGCCCCTACCTCGTACTGGCAAAACAGGGAAGCGTTTAATTCATTTCTTTCCGTTCTCAGATACCTTTCGGGATTTTGTGTGACCTTGTAGATGAATAACAAACATTCTTTTTACCCCAGACTGTACAAAATGTTTATATATTTCATAGATTCATACCAGTTTTATTATGCTCGAAAGAGTGTAACATAGTTATAATGCACTTGAAACTACCGTATTTTCGGGAGTATAGCCCGCACCCTGTGTATAACCCGCACCCCTAAATCGAGTTGTGCAGTAAAATAAGTTCGTGTATAACCCGCGGAGATGCTTCGGTGTATAGTCCGCGGGCTATACACCATTTACGAACGTATATTTCGACCAGGGTTCGAAATTAGAAGCCATTAGTTATAATTTTTAACACAAATTTACCAAATTTTTTCGTGATGCATATCTACAGTAATTGGGCTAAAAAATTAAGATTATCAGTACCGTAATTTTCGGACGAAACGCCGCGGAGTTTACGTGTTTTAAGATGAATTTTCAAGCGATGCGGCGTTTACGCGCATTTTTTTTCCAAAAAAGCGTGACATTTAAAAAAAATTCAGAAAAAAAAATCGGTGATAAATTCAAAATTTCGGACTAAAATGTATACGGATCTTAGGTCATTGGTTCCCAAAAGGAACGAATCCTCGGAATCGATCCGAAATGCACCAACTCCGAAAAGGAACGATTCCTCTGATTCTATCTGAAATGAAACGACCCCGGAAAAGTTCGATTCCTAGAACTCGATCCGAAATTAAACGACTCTGAAAAGGAACGATTCCTCGGAATCGTTTCGAAAAAGATTGACTGCTCTGAATCGTACCGAAATGACGTAAATCACGCACTTTTTTATTCTTTGCAACAGGGTAAGGTACTAAGTACCAACTCCGAAAAGGAACGATTCCTCGGACTCTATCTGGAATGAAACGACTCCGGAAAAGTTTGATTCCTTGAACTCCTTCCGAAAAGAAACGACTCTGTAAAGGAACGATTCCTCGGAATCGTTTCGAAAAAGAACGACTGCTCTGAATCGTTCCGAAATGATATAAATCATGCACATTTTTTTGTTCTTTGCAACAGGGTCGGTAGATTATTATTTATTTATTTTTTTTTTTTTTTGAAAAATAAACTAAAAATGATCTTAAATTCAGAATTGTCGAGATTGAAAGGGTTCCAGAATTTGGATTTTGTACTCTACAAACACAATGGCTATTGTACATCTATCAGTGCAATACTTCGCGATAGTTGCGACAGTTCTTCCAAATCCAGAAATAACTGTATTTGAGCTGTAAAAAAAGCCTTTACAAACATGGGAGAACTCTCTAAATTTCAAGGCATAGCGAAAAAAATTTACAAATTTCGATAATTTTTTCAAATTTTTTAAGGTTTAAAAATTGTAGAAAAAAAATCACGATTTCCAATTTTTTTAAAGAAAATTTTGTATAACCCGCACCGTGTATAAGCCGCAGCGGCTTTTTGGAAAGTTTTTTCTTGTATAAGACGCGGACTATACACCCGAAAATACGGTACTTTTTTCAACTGGTCGTCATGTAGCGGAATAATTTTGATGGTCCCTGTAATTAAACTATCCATCCGATTTTCATTAAATTTGAAATGGCTCGACAAAATTATGTAATAGTTATATATTTTAAATTTCAAACGATTCGGTAGGGTAGTTTTTGCTCTGTTATACGCGGACGGACAGACAGACGAATGGATGTATTGAACGACGACTATAGGTGCATCGTATTTACATAATTACGGACGCACCTATTAATAATAAACAATTAACCATTTGTTTCCAGATGATAAATTAATTTAATTTGAAATTCTAAGAAACTAATCGAATTTCAATTAACTCATTTCTGTCCGTCTTCAAATACTTTCCGAGATTTTATCTCTTCAGAAGACCTTAAAAATAATAATCTTTAATATCATCTTTCATTTTACAGTGAATAAGAGAGCACGATAATTTTTTTTCTCCATTTTAATAATTAGCAATTACCTTATCTAACATAATTAAACAAAGCTTATTAAATAGAGTTCAATTAAGTAACCTTTTTCCCATTATTTATTAAATGAGAGGATTGAAGTTAATGACATAGCTTAACGCACTTCGTTAAAAGCATTTACGTCAAGCACATTTTAGATTATATTAACCACTTAACTAATCAATATTTTTGAAAAAAAAATTCAAATAATGCCTATTTTTTCATGTTATTTACAGTATTTTTAATCTTACATCACTGGTTTTTCTAAACAGAAATATTTGCCTAATAAAATTTTAAAAAAGGCTCAGAAAGAAATGTTCAAAATTTTCAATAAAAATTTGCTGGTGAGAATAATAAATCATGATTTGTCCGTATATGTTGTCCGTATGTGACAGGGGCAAATAATGACTGGCAAAAACACTCGTATGACGCACGGGCAAATCTGGGCAGCTCTGTTCAAACAGTTTCTTTTATAATAAATATTAAGGTAATTAGAATACGAAAAGTTCTATATTTCAAAGTACATTTCACAAAGCTTTGATAAAGTACACAAGTAATAGGTGATAAAATTAAAAGGCACTTGTTAAATATATAATTTATCCACAAATCTTAAGAAAAAGAAAAATTTACAATGATACGAAAGTTTCAATAATAATAAAAAAGGAACAAATTGGAAATATCACGTCAAACTTAGCAAATAAGCATGCGTTCATTCTATAAAAAAAGTTCTAAAAATATTTAGATCTTAGTGTAATAGTATAAAATACATAAGATGAAGTATAGCAGGCAAAATCTTTTGCGAGTCCCTGTAAATACTACAAGCTTTCTATTATACAGGAAATAGTTTGTAGTAAACATCAACAACGTATATCTATTTCGTGAAATGGGTCATGGTTTAATAGTATTAAAACGCGCCCAAAACAATGTTTTCCTTATACCATTATGTCATGGAATAACTTTGTGTGGCCCTGTAATTAATAACAAATATTCTTTGCACCACATATTATACAAAATATATATTTTAGTATATACTTCATAGATGCATATCAATTGTATTAAGTTCGAAAGAGTGCAACATCATGAAAATCACTTGAAACTCTTTTTTCCCATTGACCGTAATGTAACGGAATACTTTTGAATGTCCCGGTCATTAAATTATACTTCCGATTTTCATAAAATTTGAAATGGCGCGGCAAAATTATGCAACAATTTTGCATTTTAAACTTCAAACGATTCGGATGGATAGTTTCTGCTCTGTTACATGGGAACGGACAGACAGACTTATGGACTGTAGGTCCTTCGTTTTTACATAATTACAAATGCACCTAATAATAAGAAAGAATCAAATATTTGTTTCCAGATTATAAATTAGTTTAATTTGAAGTTCTAGGAACTAATCGAATTTTAATTTAATTCATGTCTATCCGTCTTCAAATATCTTACAGGACTTAACCTGTTGAGAAAATCTTAAAAATAATAATATTTAATTTCATCATCATTTTTACATTGAATAAGAGAACAGCACATCTTTTCCCAATTTTAATAACCAGTAATTACCTTATCTAACGTAATTAAACAGAGTTCGTTAAAAAGAGATCAATAAAGTAACTTTTTCTGTTATTTATTAAAGGAAGGAATTAAAATTACTGGCATAACTTAACGCACTTCGTTAAAAGCATTTGCGTCAAGCACATTTTAAATTTTATTAATAAATACTTGGAAAGTTAGAATATGAAAGGAATATACATTTTATATTTCAAAGCACATTTTAGAAAACTTCAGAAAATTGCACAAGCCAGAAAATATAAAATTAAAATGCATTTATTAACCGCTTTACTTGATTTGACTCTATGTTATACCAATCACGTTTTTTGCCGATCATAATTTTGCCAATCATGGATGACGCACCACGTACGGGCATCCAATTTCAAGGTCATGATTTATTATTCTCATCAATAAATTTTAGTGTACATTTTGCTTTATTTATTCCGACAGTTTTTCTGTTTCAGTTAGGCTAAAATTACTGTTTTGAAAAATCGGTGATAAAATGGTTAAAACGTTTATAAGAGACATGACAAAAATAGGTACAGTAGAGACCCCGTTAATTCGGACCCCGATAGTCCGAATCCCCGGATAATCCGGAACGGTTTGGTCAATTGTTTTTCTCTTTCAAACTTGAGAAGCGATTGGCTAATTTCAATAATTTAACTTGTTTCATCATCATATTCTGAATAAAAACTTTTCTGAAATATTTTTGGAAGAATATTGTCGGACGTTCCCTCTTAGCCCGCACAACTTTGAAGAAAGTCCGTAGTAGTTATAGCTGCCACCACCGATATTATTAGGTGATATCGGTCACCCACTGTCAGGATCGTGTAAATGTACACCAACACTGTCAATTAACTAAATTAACAGTTCATTTATACTCTATGTACACAATATAATACACTATATACAGTTAAAACTTGGATATAGGTGATCCGGTTCAACATTAAATTAAATACAGTAAAAGTTTGGCTGTGTACTGTTCAAATTACACCTTCTCTCCCTCACTCTACATACGCTAGATTAACTCTTACGGAGATCAAATCCGAATCTCCCGACACATGGGTTCTCAGACTACGCTATTCGAACCAGAGCACTCTACACAAGGACCTCTGTCCACCACTGCTCTCCAGGTACTCTCCCTGAACTGCACTGACTATCTCCGTCAAAAAACTGCCCTTCTCCATTCCTGCACTTCCCCAATCGAAACCCCCCTATTCATGGAAATCTTTTATTCTTTCTTCTTCAATAGACCTCCCAGAAGGTCAAACACTCCCCTCTGTCATCATCTTTTTTCATCTCGCTGCACCTGTGCATGTTCACATGTTCATCCCCGCTTTAGACAAAGAAAGAATGTCACCTTGAAATTTCCGTACACAGCCCATACAATACATAAGATATTAAGATAACAAATAACATAAATTCCAATTCTACAGCAGATGTTTTCTTAGAACCTGTCAAATACCTTAAGCTTTTTTATTTAAACTCGTTGATGTTATCTTTCAAAGAAACAACAATATAACTTACGCTCAAGCGGATACGCCACCGTATGGCTCGCAAAAGGTAGAAAAAACTGGCACAGCAAAAAATTGCAAACTTTTTTATTACAAAGGAAACATTTTTACTGTCAGTAAATATTCAACAAGTTTAACAGAAAGGTGATTTTCTGTAAATATGTTTTATTTGAATTTTTTTTTTTTTTTTTTTTTTTTTTTTTTTTGTAATTCTCAGAATAATTCGGCTTTTGAATAATCCGGACTATGTCTCGTCAAAATTAATCCGAATTATCGGAGTTTTACTGTATTTTTTTTTTTATTTTTTTTAAAGATACTGATCAGTTAAATGATTAAAAATAGTATTATTTAATGTCATCTTCATTTTACACTTCATTTTGAATATCATCTTCAGTGAATAAGAGAGCAGCAAAATTTTTTCCTCCATTTTAGCAATTACCTTATCTAACATAATTAAAGGTGCATTTCGCCAGCCCCCCCACCAACTCAAATTTTTTCGACAATAATACCAGTCGTTTATACCTCGTTTGTACCCGTTTGTACCAGCAATCTTTTCGTTTGAACCTCATTTGTACTAGAGTAATAAAGAGTTTTTAGTGGGGGGGCTGGAGAAACGGCCAGCCCCCCCCCCACCTCAACATTTAAAAAAATGAACAGTGCCAATCGTTTATACCTCGTTTGTACCCGTTTGTACCAGCAATTTTTTCGTTTGTACCTCATTTGTACTAGAGTAATACAGAGTTTTTAGTGGGCGGGCTGGAGAAATGCCAGCCCCCCCACCTCAACATTTAAAAAAATGAATAGTGCCAATCGTTTATACCTCGTTTGTACCCGTTTGTACCAGCAATTTTTTCGTTTGTACCTCATTTGTACTAGAGTAATAAAGAGTTTTTAGTAGGGGGGGCTGGAGAAATGCCAGCCCCCCCCACCTCAACATTTAAAAAATGAATAGTGCCAATCGCTTATACCTCGTTTGTACCCGTTTGTACCAGCAATTTTTTCGTTTGTACCTCATTTGTACTAGTGTAATAAAGAGTTTTTAGCGGGGCGGGGTGGAGAAATTCCAGCCCCCCTCCTCAACATTTAAAAAAATGAATAGTGCCAATCGTTTATACCTCGTTTATACCCGTTTGTACATCATTTTTCGTACCAATTTTTTCGTTTGTACCTCATTTGTACTAGAGTAATAAAGAGTTTTTAGTGGAGGGGGGGGCGGAGAAATGAAAGCCCCACCACCTCAACATTTAAAAAAATGAATAGTGCCAATCGTTTATACCTCGTTTGTACCCGTTTATACCAGCAATCTTTTCGTTTGTACCTCATTTGTACTAGAGTAATAAAGAGTTTTATAGGAGGGGCTGGAGAAACGACCCCCTCTCCTCGCCTCAATATTAAAAAAAAAGAACAGTGCCAATCGTCTATATTTTGTTTGTGCCCGTTTGTATCAACAATTTTTTCGTTTGTACCTCATTTGTACTAGATTAATAAAAAGTTTTTAGTGAAGGTGCTGTAGAAACAGTCCTTGCCCCTAAATATTTAAAAATATGCATAAAGTCTTATCGTTTATACCTCGTTTGTACGATATACAGTTTTTAAAACATTGAGGTAAAAGCTGGTCCTTTTCCCCACGCAAAGTGAAAAGCTTTTATTACTCTAGGTAAAAATGAACTATAAATAATTGGCACTATTCGTGCCAATTATAACAACAGTTAATATTGAATGCATGCTTTTTAAATACTTATTTCTTTTTAATCATTCTAGTACAGCTTAAAACCATACGAAAATATTGTTAATATAGATGGATACAAAGGAGGTGAAACGATTGGAGCCATTTATTTTTTTAAATATTGAGAGAGGGATTTTCACCGTCTGTCCATCTCCCACAAAAAACCATTTATTACTCTTGAGCAAATGAGGTACAAACAAGAGATAAATAATTAACACTACCTTTTTAAAAAACAATTTCTATCTTTATAAGAAAAAATATCGTTTTCGGGAAAATTTTCGAATTCTGGTTTTCGGCGGATTTAAAAGCTCTAGGAGTCAGAAATTCCAAAAACCAACAGTGAGTCTATTTGTCTGCATGTGACATAAATTTTGTGAGCACTCTATTTTAAGAACTAATGCATGGAATTTATAAAAAATATATATTTAGTTAGTCTGATATAAATTGGTGCTGATTAGATTTTGGTGTAAATCACACAACAGGTAACGCTGCTATGCTGCCTTTTGTGAGATTACCGTAATAACTATATCCAGAATGTCATCAGACTTCAGATTAAGTTAGTCCTTGACATGAATTGATGTTTTTTACGTTTTTGTGTAAACCGCTACATAGGTGGCGCTGCTATGCAGCATTATCTAAAAATTTCTGCAATCGCTCAATCTTCAGGTATAATGCACAAATTTTCATGAATTTGGTTAGTCCGTGACATGAGTTGACATTTTCTATATTTTGGTGTAAATTGGTTAATAGGTGGCGTTTCTATGCTGTATTTTTTTAAGAATTCCTCAATAGCTCTATTTCAAGAACTAATTCACAGATTTCCATCAAACTTCAGATTCGATAAGTCCTTGACAGGAATTTATGCTGTTTATATTTTGTTGTAAATAGCTCTTCAGTTGGCGCTGCTATACAGCATTTGTTACGATATCTGTAACAACTCTCAAGAACTAATGCACGAATTTCTATCCAAATTCAGATGCAGTTAATCGTTGACATGAATTGGTTTTGTATACATTTTGGTGTGAATCGCCTAACAAGTAACGCTGCTATTCTGCATTTTGTCGGATTTACACGATTTTAGCGATGTTCATAACTCAAGAACTAATGCATGGAACTTCATATCTTTAAAATTCTCTTGATGGGCATATGTTACAATTTAATTTTGGCACTGTAATGGAAAATTTCGAAAATTTAACAAGTATGAGATGGAAGAAAGTTTTGGGATTGCTATTAGCGACCAGTTTTGACAAGGATACTTCCCATTTCTCCAGCCCTTTTCCCCAATTTTTTTTTTTTAAATTCCTATTTTTTTTTTTTTTTTTTTTTTTTTTTTTTTTACCATTAATTTTTTTCAATATTCTACTAAAGCTGACGTACAAACAAAAAGACTGTTGGTACAAATGAATACAAAGGAGGTATACGCGATTTCGTTATTTATTATTTCAAATATTGAGACAGGGGTCTGGAGTTTCTCCATTATCACACAAAAAACCGCTTATTACACTGGTAAAAATAAGGTATAAAAGGGTTATAAAAGACTGGGACTATCTTATAGTTTTTTTTTTCCTATTTTAATATTGAAATGTGCGCTTCCAGTGTCCTCAACTTACTAAAAACCTTTATTATTCTAATACAGATGAAATAGAAATGAAATCACTGTTTTTACAAACGAGTACAATTAAGATATAAACGATTGCAGCAATTCATTTTGTAAAATTCTAAAATTGGAGCTTCCCGTTTCTCCAGCCTCACCTACCCCCACCTCATTAGTTCTTTATTATTCTAGTAATGTTGATGTACTAACTAAAAGAATGAAGTATAAACGATAGGCTGTACTATTTTTTTAATATTGAGGTGAGTGCTAGTTGATTGACCAGAACCCCCCCCCCCTTTCCTCTAAAAGAATTATTATTCTAGTACAAATGAGGTATACATGAAAATATTGAATGCACAAACGGGCACTATTGAGGTAAAAACCATTTGCGCTATTCAGTTTTTTAAATATTAAGGCAGGAGGTTGGCCGTTTCTACAGCCCCCCAAATACAAACTGTTTATTACTCTAGGACAAATGAGATACAAACGAAAAGATGGTTGGTACAAACGGGTACAAATGAGATATAAACGATTGACACTGTTCATCATTTTAAATTTTAAAATGGGTGTTTCTCAACCCCTCCGCCCAATAAAAACTCTTTAATATTCTAATACAAATGAGATACAACCGAAAAGATTGTTGGTACAAACAGGTACAAATGAAGTATAAACGATTGCCACTGTTCATTTTTTAAAATATTGAGGTGAAGGATTGACCGTTTCTCCAGCTCCCCCACTAAAATCCTTTTATTATTCTAGTACAAATGATGTACAAACGAAAAGATTTTTGGGTAAAACTATTACAAACGACGTATAAACGTTTGGCACTGTTCATTTTTGAAAATATTAAGGTGGGAGGCTGGCTGTTTTTCCTGCCCCCCATTAAGAACTCTTTATTACTCTAGTATAAATGAGGTACAAACGAAAATATTGTTGGTACAAACGGGTATAAACGATTGGCACTATTCATTTTTTTTAAATGTTGAGGTGGGGGGGCTGGCATTTCTCCAGCCCCCCCCCCCCACTAAAAACTCTTTATTACTCTAGTACAAATGAGGTACAAACGAAAAAATTGCTGGTACAAACGGGTACAAACGAGGTATAAACGATTGGCACTATTCATTTTTTTAAATGTTGAGGTGGGGGGGCTGGCCGTTTCTCCAGCCCCCCCACTAAAAACTCTTTATTACTCTAGTACAAATGAGGTACAAACGAAAAGATTGCTGGTACAAACGAGGTATAAACGACTGGTATTATTGTCGAAAAAATTTGAGTTGGTGGGGGGGGCTGGCGAAATGCACCTCATAATTAAACAGAGTTCAATAAAATAAATTATTTACCATTATTTATTAAAGGAGGGGATTAATGCTAATGACATAGCTTAATGCACTTCGTTAAAAGCATTTATGTAGAGCAAATTTTGGATTGTATTAATAAAGTTTCGTAAAATATGGAAAGTCTGTTTTTTCAAAGTACTTTTCACAAAACTTCGATAAAGTACACAAGTAATAAGATGGAAAATTGAAATTAAAATGGAAAATTAAAAAATGTATTTTGTCCACAAAATTTAAATAAAGGAAAATTTTACAATGATTCAAAAGTTTCAATTGTCAACAAGGAGAAACAAGTAGGAAATTGCCAGTCAAATGTAGAAAATGAGGAGCGTTCGTATTGTCGTAAAAATAAAAAAATATTCAGATCTTGGTGTTAACCCTTTACTTCCCATGCCAGAACACGTTCTAGAAATTATGTAGTTCATTTCACACCAGAAAAATTCAATGGCTAATTTCGTTTTATTTAAATAGGGAATGTTCTGTTATTGATTAAAGCAAATATTGTTGTTTTAATTTTCTGGTGGGAACTGAAATATACGAATTAAAGATCGGTGGTTTAAGACCTAAACCACTGGGGAGCAAAGGGTTAATAGTATGCAATACGTTGGACACTGTATAAATATCAGAAATGTTTTGTGTGACCCTGTAAACGCTATCTGCTTTATATAATACAGGAAGTAACCTTTAGTAAATCTCAGCACGTATATTAGTTTCATAAAATGAGTTATAATAATTTAATAGAATTAAGACGCGCCCCAGTTACTGAGGCGTTCCTCCTATTATATTATGGAATGGAATACTTTTGTGGGACCATTTAATTTAATAAAAAATATTCTTTGCACTACAGATTTTGCAGAATGTAAATTTTAGTATATACATCATAGATGTCTTTCTATTGTATTATTTTCGAAAGAGTGTAACATCATTAAAATGCACCCTTAAAATTATTTTTTTCTTTGAGCGTCATATAACGGAATGCTTTTGATTGTCCCTCTAATTACACTATACATCTGATTTTCATAAAATTTGAAATGACTCGACAAAATTACGCAGCAATTTTATATTTTAAATGATTCGAATGGGTAGTTTTACCTTTGTCATATGCAGACGGACAGACGGACAAACTGAACGACGACTATAGGTGCTACGTATTTACATAATTACGAACGCATCAAATAATAAAGAATCAAGCAGATGTTTCCAGATGTTTCCAGATGATAAATTAATTTAATTTGAAATTCTAAGACACTAATCGAATTTCAATTTAATTCAGTTCTGCTCGTCTTAAAATACTTTTCGGGATTTCACCTATTCATACAAATAATCACAAAATATTAATAATAAAATCTATAAAAATAATACCGTATTTACTCGTGTATAAGGCGCACTTTTTTTCCAAAAAAATTAGAAAAAAATCTCCTAGGTGCGTCTTATACACGGATTAATTTCTTACTGTTGGATGCAGTCGAACGATATACATATGAAATAAGAAATTATTCAAAGAAGATATTAAAACTCGGAAAATGTTACTTAATTGAAGTATTACTGCATATTTATTTCATTCCTTGCAGCTTTTTATACAACACAGCTAGTGACATTATCTAAACGTTAATTAGCTATTCTCTTTACCGTCACTCATTCCTATTTCCCATCATTTTCTTACAACCCGAAGTCTAAAAACGTCTTGTTTTCTAGTCTGGTGTAATGTTTGTTTCGACTTCTTTTTTTTTAAACTGAAATTCATTTGGTCATTCTTCATTAGCGTATCAAATTTATGGTGCGCGTTATATAAGAGATTTTAAGAAATCGCCATTTTTACTTGTAGATTAGGGGTGTGCCTTATACACGTGTGCTCCCTATACACGAGTAAATACGGTAATCTTTTATATCATCTTCATTTTACAGCGAATAAGAGAGCAGCATAATTTTTTTTAACCATTTTAATAACTACCAATTACTTTATCTAATATGATTGAACACAGTTCATTAAATAGAGTCCAATTAAGTAACCTTATTCCCTTATTTATTAAAGGAGGGGATTAATGTTAATGACATAGCTTAACGCACTTCGTTAAAAGAGTCTGTGTCGAGCAAATTTTAGATTGTATTAATAATGTTTTGTAAAATTGCAATATGGAAAGTCCGATATTCAAAGTACATTTCAAAAAGCTTCAATAAAGAGCACAAGCAAAAAGATGTAAAATTAACATAAAAAGGCATCTAGTAAAGATATATTTTCCTACAAAAATGAATAAGGAAAGATTTACAATAATTCAAGAGTTTCGATGGTCAGTAATGAGACAAAATTACATTGTTGTAAATTGCATGTCATTCATAGCAAATGAAGTGCGTTCGTACTGTAACAAAGTTTTTAAAATGTTCAGATCTTGGTCTAATAGTATTTAGTATAGTAGACGAAATCTTCTATCTGTTTTTTATTATATATAATCTGTTTTTTATTAATAAATCTCAGCAATGTGTATCATTTTCATTAAAATGTGAAATAGTTTAATATCATTAAAACGCGTTCCAAACCATGTTTACACTTATAAATTTATGAAATAGAGTGCTTTTATGTGGCCCTGTAAATTATTAACAAATATTCTTTTCACCACAGATTATACAGAATATACGATTTAGTAAATACACAGAGTTCGCACAGTTCTACCACTAAATTTTAAGAATATTTTCGAAGTGTTTCACTGCAGAAAACTATAAAATCTGCGAATGAAGGTGGGGATAACGAATGTTGCGGTTTAAAAATTATATGTAAAGCTTCTTATTTTTAATAGTGGTACCAGAGTCCTTGGAAATTCCAAGGAGTGTGCGAATCTTGTATATACTTCAACTTCATAGATGCCTATGAATTGTATTATCTTCAAAAGAGTGCACCATCATTAAAATGCTATTGAAACTATTTTTTTCCCCAATTGGTCATAATGTAATGCAGTACTTTTTATTGTCCCTGTTATTAAACTATACATCCGAAAAATTTTATTTGACTCGATAAAATTATGCAGCAGTTTCAAATTTTAAACGAGTCGGTTCAGTAGTTTTTATGTATGCAGACGGAAAGGCATACAGACAGACTGACGGAAAGATGGAATGACGACTATAAGTGCTTTGTATTTACATAATTACGGACGCACCTAATAATAATAAAGAATCCAGATGGTGATGTTTCCAGATGATGAATTAATTTAATTTGAAATTTTAAGACATTAACCTTCCTACCCTGAATGGGTCTAATCGAACCATAGCTATAATTTGTTTTATACGATTCGCACCAGAACTTTTTTCATAAAAAAAGTTAAATTACACATCAATAAAAATAAGCCAATTAAATATATTAAAATGATTTAAATAACAATTCTGGTGTGAAATGTTTTTAATCAAGATTGGGTAAAATTTCAACAAAGTAGGAAGGTTAACTGAATTTCGGTTTAATTCATTACTGCCCGTATTCAAATGCTTTTCGAGATTTTATCTACTCAGAAAATCATAAAAATAATAATCTTTAATATCATCTTCATTTTACAGGAAATAAGAGAGCAGCATAACTTTTTTATCCGTCTTAATAATTAGAAATTACCTAATCTAACATAATTAAACTAAGTTCATTTTAAATAGCCTTCAATAAAGTAACTTTATTCACATCATTTATTAAAGGACGGGATTAATGTTAATGGGATAACTTAAAGCATTTCGTTAAAAGAATTTACGTCAAATACATTTCACATTTTATTAATAAAATTTTGGAAAATAAGAATATGGAATGTCCGATGTTTGAATTTACATTTCACTAAGCTTTCATAAAGTACACATGTAATAAGACGCAAAATTAAAATGAATTTATTAGAAATATAAATAAATCTTACCTTAGATTTACAATGAATAAATCGTTTCAATGGTCAACACGAAGAATAAAGAAAAAGTTGGAAATCGCTCGTCAAACGTAACAAATGTGGTACGTTCGTACTGTAGCAAAGTTTTAAAAATACAGTCGACTCTCGTTAATTCGAACTCGTCGGGACCACATGAAATGTTCGAATTATCCGAAGTTCGAATTATGGAAAATATGAAATGAAAACATGCTTAATATGGTGCTATTACAAAGGAATTAATGTGATAGTGTTTTTTATACCTATTTCGTCTGTTATCATTAGAATATGACTTAATATTAAATTAGAATGTATAAATACATAAACTAATTAAAAGTTTAGAAACAAGCACGATGGGAGAAAAAAGTAAAGCGTCACTGATGGACAGACGGGACATTAAGAAAATGGCTATTAAATGCATTGGATTATATGTATACTCGTTCGGAACAATTTTCACAAAAATCAAAGAAAGAAAATTATTCAAATGATCTGAAATCTGTGAGAAAGAAAAGAAAAATAAAAAATCGGAATTCTCGTTAGTTCGAATTAAACGAACTCAAGAGAAAATGAGTTCGAATTAATGAATATTTTTAACATTATTCTAACATTGCAAATTTCGAGACTTCATGTTTAGTTCGAATAAAGCGAAGATTCGAATTATCCGATTTCGAATTAACGAGAGTCGACTGTATTTAGATCTTGGCGTAGTAGTACACAGTAAATCGGATACAGTATAGTGGATGTCTTCTGTAGAAATCTTCTGTGCATTCTTGTAAATACTATGTGCTTTCTATCATACAGGAAATAATATGTGTAAACATCAATAACGTATAACTATTTCATAAAATATGAAATAACTTAATAGTATTAAAACGCTCTCCAAAATAGAGTTTCCGCCAATACCATTATATAATGGAATACTTTTGTGTGGCGCTGTAAATTAATAACAAATATTCTTTGCACCAGTGATTGTGCAGAATGTATCTATCATATTCAATCATCATAATCAATTCTATCATATTCGAAAGAGTATAACAACATTAATATTCACTTGAAACTATTTTTTCCCATTGACCGTCACGTAAAGGAATGTTTTTGATTGACCTTGTAATTAAACTATGCATCCGATTTTCAAGAAATTTGAAATGATTCAACAGAATTATGCAAAAATTTTATTTTTTAAATTTCAAACGATTCGGTTGGATAATTTTTGCTCTGTTATGCGGACGGACGGACGAACAAAGCGACGATTGTAGGTGCTGCGTATTTACATAATTACGAACGCACCTAATAATAACAAAGAATCAACCAGATGTTTTCAGATGATAAATTAATTTAATTTGAAATTCTAAAACACTAATCTAATTTCAATTTAATTTATTATTGCCCGTCTTGAAATACTTTTCGGATTTTATCTGTTCAGAAGATCTTAAAAATTATAATCTGTAATATAATCTTCCTTTTTACAGTGAATAGGAGCGCAGCATATTTTTTTCTCGATTTTAATAATTAGTAATTACCTCATCTAACATAATTAAACAGAGTTCATTAAATAGATTTCAATAAAACAACTTTATTTTCATTATTTATTTAAAGGAGCAAATTGCAATTCATGACATAACTTAGCACATTCCATCAAATGCATTTACGTCAAACATTTTTTAGATTTTGTTAATAAAGACTTGAAAAAATTGGAATATAAAAAGTCCGATACTTAAAAAGTACATTTCAAAAAGTTTCGATAAAGTACGCAATAAGACGTAAACTTTAAAATAAAAGACACTTATTAAAGATATATTTTACCCACAAAACTTAAATAAAGAAAGAGTTTCAATGATTCAAAATTTTTAGCAGTCTATAAATAAGTATAAAGAAAACAAGTTGGAAATTGCACATCAAGCGTTGCAAATGCTGTGCGTTCGTATTGTAAAGAAGTTTTACAAATACTCAGACCTTGATATAAAAATATACAGTACTTCGGATACTGTATAAGTATCCGAAATATTTCATGTGTCCCTGTAAATACTATCTGCTTTCTATTATACAGGGAGTAAATTGTTGTAAACCCTAGCAAGGTATTTCAATTTCATAAAATGCGAAACAATTTAATATAATTAAAACGCGTCCTAAATAATATTTCTCCCTAGACCATTATGAAATGGAATACTTTTGTGTGGCGCTTTAATTTAATTACAAATATTCTTTGCTCTACAGATTATGCAAAATGTATTTTTTAGTACATAGAAATGTACTAAATAATAGAAATGATGAAAATGTTTTCGTAGATGCATACAATTTTATTATGTTCGAAAGAGAGCAACATCATTAAAATGCTTTAGAAACTATTTTTTTCTCCATTAGCAGTCATGTAACGGAATACTTTTGATTGTCCCTGTCATCAATCTATGCACCCAATTCTCATCAAATTTGATTTGACTTGGCAAAATCATGCAAGAGCTTTATACTTTAAATTTCAAATGATTCGGTTGGGTAGTTTTCGCTCTGTTATATGCGGACAGACAGACGGACGGACGGACTAAGCAATGATTGTAGGTGTTTTGTTTTATTTAATTACGGACGCACATAATAATAATAATAATCAATACACCATTTTTTCCAGATGGTAAATTAATTTAACTTGAAATTCACGGACATTTGTCAAATTTAATTTTATTCATTTCTGCACTTTCTTCAAATACTTTTCAGAATTTTATCCATTCAAAAAATCTTATAAATACTAATCTTTAATATCAACCTTATTTTACAGTGAATAAGAAAGGAGCATATTTTTTTCTCCATTTTAATAATTAGCAATTACCTTATCTAACATAATTAATCAGAGTTCATTAAATAGAGTTCAATGAAGTAAATTTTTTCTCATTATTTAGTAAAGAACGGGCTTACAGGTAATGACATAACTTAGCGCATTTCATCAAAAGCATTTACGTCAAATACATTTTAGATTTTATCAATAAAGACTTGAAAAAAAAAATTAGAATATAAAATGTCCTATATTTCATAGTACATAGTAGAAAACTTCAGTAAATTATTCAAGCAAGAAAATGTAAAATTAAAAATGAGATATATTATGCTCGTAAAACTTATATAAGAAAAGATTTTTCAGCGATTCAAAAGTTTAGACGGCTAATAAAAAAGAAAATATATCTAAAATTGCACGTCAAGAGTAGCAAATAAGGTGCGTTCGTACTATAACGGAGTTTTAAAAATATTTAGATGTTGGTGTAATAGTTTATAGTATAATAGCCTAACTCTTTAGTGTATCCCTGTAAATACCATTTGCGTTCTATTATATAGGAAGTAACTTGCAGTAAGCCTTAGGAAGGTGTATTAATTTCATAAAATGTGATAAAATCTAATATAATTTAAAACGCGCCCCAAACAATGCTCACCCCTATATTATTATGCAATGGAATACTTTTGTGTGGCTCTGTAAATTAACAACAAATGTTATTTGAACTACACACTGTGCAGAATCTATATTTTAGTAAATACTTCATAGAGGCATATCAATTTTACTATGTTCGTAAGAGTCTAGCATCATTAAAAATGATTTGAAACTATATTTTCTCATTGGTCTTCATGTAGCGAAATATTTTTGATTGTCCTGTAATTAAACTATTCATCCGATATTCAAATATTTTTAAATGATTCTACAAAATTATGCAACAATTTTAGTTTTCCAATTTCAAACGATTCGGCTGGGTATTTTCTGCTTTTTTATGCGGACGGACAGACAGGCGGACGGACGGACGGACGAAGAGAGCGACGACTATAGGTGCTTAGTATTTACATAATTACGAACGTGCCTAATAATAATAAAGAATCAACCAGTTGTTTACGCATTAATTTAATCAATTAATTTAATTTGAAAATCTAAGACACTGATCGAATTTCAATTTAATTCATTTCTGCCCGACTTCAAAACTTTTCGGGATTTTATCTGTTCAGAAAATTTTAAAGATAATAATCTTTAATATAATCTTTATTTTTACAGTGAATAAGAGAGATGAATAAATGTTTTCCTCTTTTTAATAATTAGCTATTACCTTATTTAACATAATTAATCAGAGTTCGTTAAATAGAATTCAAAAAATAAATTTATTCTCGTTATTTATTAAAAGAGGGGATTAATGATGGTGATATAACTTAACGCACTTTGTTAAAAGCATTTACTTCAAGGATATTTTAGATTTTATGTATAAACGTTTGGAAAATTAGAAAGCGAAAAGTTGGATATTTCAAAGTACATGTCACAAAGTTTTGATAATGTAAACAAGTAATAAATGGTAAAATTAAAAGTTTTTATTAAACAGATATTTTGCCCACAAAATTTAAATTAGTGTTGCGAGTGGTCACAGAACAACATAGTCAAAAAAGATGTTAAATTCCAGTATTTTGTTAAAGAGAAGTTCGCCTTCTTTAATTCCTTTATACTATTTGAAGTATTTTCTACCGGGTGTTTCAAAATAACGAGGACAAATTGATATGACAAATCAGGCATATGACAAGGATAAAAAATCACATGGGAACATAGGGTCGCAAACTACTTATTGAGTCACAAATACAGGGTGTTTCTTTCTAGCTACAACGTGTTTGAAAGTAATAATTTCCAGGAAAATAATAACATCGTAATGAATCGCACATTCTGTGTAAATATAAAAATAATTCTGACATGAAAAAGAATTCATTCATAATTTTTTATTACCTTAAAATTACTCTATCGAGTCCATAGCTAGGCCTAAACCAATCATAAATTCATTTTTCTTAGATTTATTGAGGCACAATCTCTAGCTTTTTAATAAAAACTTTTATGTTTTTAATTTTACTAAAATCGCCTACCTTCAAGAGATAAATTCAGCTTCGACAACAGAAAAAAATCCCACGAGCTTATATCTAGATAGTACGATGCCATGTTGATTCATTTGCATTATTTGCATTTTGGGGCAGAAACTCTTGCGCAACAATAATTTTGTTTGCTGCTGAATTTTCGTGATGAACAATCCACACGAAATTTCAGAGATTTTCAAGATGCTTGACACAGGAAATTTGGTTAAAACAAAAAATTTATGTTGATCTCTTCATTCAACTAATTTTTACATTGTCAGAAATTACAAAGAACTGAAAACAATGACAAAAACAAACCTGCCACAGGCAACTACTTTTTAATTCTATTTTGCTCTTTTTCAAAACAAATTTTCTTACATGTTCTTTGGAAACAACTGCACTTGATATATACTATTAAATGTATTTTTTTTAATATTAACATAAAATAATAATAGTCGCCCATGGTACTCTGCTCAAACACAGTCGTTCTCAGCACACTTACGTCACAAAAGGTAATCAACTCCGCGTATTTTTTTTCCGAGCACCTTCGTCGTTCCAATCCTAAGCTCGCACTCTGATTGGTTGTTGCTCTCGGCACTGTTTTCATGTAACTTGGCGATAATCATACTTGGCGTAGCGATAGATGCTTCCGTCGAGGAGTTTGATTTCCTTCCGAACCGAGTACAAAGTAACTTTTTCCGTTTATTAATAAGTAAAGCATTAGCCATTTTATAAAATAACACAAGATAATAATACACAAGAGCATAAAATGAAGGAAGAATAAGAATGAGTAGGTTAGGTTTTAGGTTTACTCGTTCACTTGCGAGCGAAGTATTTTTCGCCAAGTATGGCTATTGCCAAGTTACGTGAAAACAGTGCCGAGAGCAACAACCAATCAGAGTGTGAGCTTGGCCTTGGAACGACGAAGGTGCTCGGAAAAAAAAAATTCGCCTCAACTACGCATTTTAACTCTGTACAGTGATATGAACTTATTTTAAAGAAGTTGAAAATGACAAATGGGTCCGTTCGTACTATTACAAAGTTTTAAAAATATTTAGATATATACACTATAGTTCATTTGTGTATCCCTATAAATACTATCTGCTTTCTATTATTCAAGAAGTAACTTATAGTAAACCTCAACAACGTACACCAATTTCATAAAATGTGAAACAGTTTAGCCCATTAGTGCCTCAATTATTTTCTACGTTAAAATTCAAATTTTGCACTTTCCCACCACTTTTAAAACAGGAAAAGCTTTTAGCTTAATTTATCGAGGACTTTGTCTTGAGAAAGAAAGTATTTATTTATCCTCCTTTTTTACTCGTATAAAATGCGCTTACTTGAATTTTTTAAAACTGTCCCAAAAATAGGACGCTAGGCATAAATGGGTTAGTAGTATTAAAACAAACTTCAAATAATGTTCCCACCTACACCATTATGCAAGGGAATACTTTTATGCGATCCTGTAAATTAATAAAAATATTCTTTGCACCACACATTGCACAGAATGTATATTTTAGTACACACTTCAAGATGCATAATTTTATTATGTTCTAAAGTGTGTAACAGCATTAAAATGCACTTGAAAGTATTTTTTCCCAATTGTCGTTATGTATCGGAGTAATTTTGATTGTCCCTGTAATTAAACTATACATCCGATTTTCATAAAATTTGTAACGACTCGACAAAATTATGCAACAATTATATATTTGAAATTTCAATGAATTCTGTTGGGTTATTTTTGCTCTGTTATATGCGGTCAGACGGACGAACTACTGTAGGTGTACATACGCAATTATTTACATAATTACGAACGCACCTAAAAAGTGTTCCGCGATATCTTTTAAACGATAAATTCCGAATATATTTTATGCATAATGTTTTAGAATAACTTAGCATGTTAATATTTTATGCATTATGTCTATATGTTTTTTTTATAGATGAGTCATGTATATTTTCATAGCTCATTAACGGAAGAAATTCTACGTAACAATTCTATATTTTCTTAAAAGCATTTGAATGGATCAAATTTTAGATTGTTTGAATAAATATCTAAATAATTAGAATATGCAAAGCCAGATTTATAGCAAACTTGATTTCTATTTCTTTTTCAGTAATACTTCCGTGAGTTATTAAAATTAGGGGCTTAGGCAGAATTTTTAATATGTTTTCAAAGCATGACTAAAAATCGGAGTTCTAATTCAAAATATCCTTAAACAGGTCTGCAACAGGCGACTATTTTTTAATTCTACCTCCAACCATTTTTTCAATTTAAAATTATTTATATACATTTTGACAATATAGACAAGAAAAAATTGTTTAAAAAATATTTAAAAAAAAATAGAGGAGCTAATAAAATATAAAAATAGACGGCTGTGACAATCTTGTTAAGCGGTTGTAGATTTTCAATGAAAGTGAAAAATTGAGATATCTCTATTTTTATTGCCTGCAGCGATTTGGCCGTAATGCGAACGAAAATTCTCCATTTCACAATCAATATTAGCAATAAAAAAAGGTTTTTGTCTATTATCCCGTCGACCAATTTCGCCAAATTATACAAATCGCCAAACTCATAAGCCAAATTAAACATATTGACATAATTTTTATTTTAAATAACGAAAAAATAAATATTTTGTGGAATATTAATAAAAATTCAAATAAAAAACGAAATTAAAATCACTTAATAACATTAAACACGCGAATCTTATTTAATGTCATTGAATGTGACATTCACGATCATCCATTATTGGCATTTAATCGTATAGTTTGGCGATAATTTTCTGGTCGACGGGATAACCTAGAAGTACCTAAAAATATATCGATCTTTTGAGTTGAACTGATAAATTTGACGACAAATTTATTTTATTTAAAATTCCAAGACACTTATAGAATTTCAGTTTAATTAAATTTTCCCCGTCTGTAATTATCTTTTGGGATTTTATCTTTTCGAAAGATTTTTTAAATAGTAATCTGTAATATGATCTTCATTTTACCATGTATAAGGTTAAGACCATAAAATTTTTGTCTTCGTTTCAATAATTTCCAATCAGCTTAATCAACATAATTAAATCGAGTCCATCAATAAATTAACTTACTTTTCCATTATTCATTGATGGAGGGGATTAAAGTTAATGGCATAACTTATCGCGCTGCGTTGAAAGTATTTACACCGCGTGCATTTTACATTTTATTAATAAAAGCTTGAAAAATTAGAATGTGAAAAGTCCGATATTTGAAAATAAATAAATACCGTAATTTCGAGTGTATAAGCCGCAGATCAAACAATTTTTTTTTGACCCAGATTTTTTTAAGAAACAAATATAACTAGTTAAATCCCCGTAAATATTTGCATTCAATCACTAAATAAGATTTCTGGGTCCAAAAAGAATTGTTTGATCCGCGGCTTATACACCTGAAATTACGGTACATGTCGTAAATTGCACGTCAAGTGTAGCAAATGAGGTGAGTTCGCAGATTGACGAAGTTAAAAAAATATTTAGATCTTGGTGTAATAGTATATAATACTTCGGATACAGTATAACAGCTGAAATCTTATGTGCGTTCCTGTAAATACTATGTGCTTTCTATTATATAGGAAGTATTCAGTGAACATCAGAAAGGTATATCAATTTTGTAAAATGCGAAATAGTTTGTTATATTAAAAAGCATTCCAAACAGCGAAATTTTTTTTCCCAAGCACCTTGGTCGTTCCAAGGCCAAGCTCGCACTCTGATTGGTTGTTGCTCTCGGCACTGTTTTCACGTAACTTGGCGATAATCATACTTGGCGTAGCGATAGATGCTTCCGTCGAGTTTGATTTCCTTCCGAACCGAGTATAAATTAAAAAGTTGGGTGTAAAAACTTTTAAAGAGTACAGCTTTCAGTAAGACACGTTCCATCCAATCCAATGCTGCAAGAGAAAAGTTAATCCAAGTCCTCAACGGAAGCATCTATCGCTACGCCAAGTATGATTATCGCCAAGTTACATGAAAACAGTGCCGAGAGCAACAACCAATCAGAGTGCGAGCTTGGGCTTGGAATGACGAAGGTGCTTTGGGGAAAAAAAATTACGCTTCCAAACAATGTTTTCTCCTATACCATTATGTAATAGAATACTTTTCTGTGGCCCTGTAAATGAATAACAAATATTTTTTCTTTGTACCACCGATTATACAGAATGTATATTTTAGTATATACCGTAATTTCCTCCGTGAAATCCGCGGATCAAACAATTCTTTTTGCACTCAGAAATTTTATTTAGTGATTGAGGACAAATATTTACGGCGATCTAACAAGTTACAATTTTTTTTAAACAAATTCTGGGTCGAAAAATAGTTGTTTGATCCGCGGATTTATACGCAGGATGGTACTTCATAGATGCATATCAATTATAGTATGTTCGAAAGAGTGTAATATCATTAAAATGTACTTGAAGCTATTTCCCCCCTTATACTGGTCGCCATGTAACGGAATAAATAAATTGGTCCCTGTAATTGAATTATTCATCTGATTTTCATAAAATTTGAAATGATTCGACAATATTAGCAACAATAATATATTTTAAATTACATTTATTTAAAAATTTAAATATTTTAAATGTTTAAAAATGTTTTTAATATTTTACTTTAAATATTCTATAATTTCAACAATTCGGTTGAGTAGCTTTTGCGTTGTTATAAGCGTACGGACAGACAGACGGACGGACTGATTCAAAATATCCTCCAGTTGTCATAAACTTTTAATAGAAGCGTAACAAGGAGAAAACTCGTTAAACTTTTTATTATTATTTATTTACAACACGTAACGTTTATTAATTATTTTTCATATTCTTACTCTGAATCATAAATTTCTATTTCTCCCACACAAATAATCTAATAATAATAAAGAATCAACCAATATTTACGAGAAAATAAACCTTTCTATAAAATAATGTTATTTAAACATCTAGTGATCGAATTTAATTTGAATTCAATTAAATATTCCTAGAAATACCTTTCTGATTTTATCTTTTCAGAAGTTTCAAAATTAATAATCAGTAATATGATCTTCATTTTACAGCAAATAAGGTTAAGACCGAAGAATATTTTTTTTTCGTATCAGGAATTGGTTCTTACCTTATCTAGCATAGTTAAACTAAGTTCACCAATAAAATAACTTCATTTCTCATTATTCATTAATGGAGTGGGGATTAAAATTAGTAACATAACTTACCGCATTTCGTTAATGGCATTTGCACCCAGAGAATTTATAATTTTATTAATAAAAGTTTGAAGAATTAGGATATGGAAAGTTCGGTATTTCAAAATACATATTAAAATACCGCTAAGGTACGAAAATAATAAGATTAACACTCGAACCGCGGAAAAATTTATTCAAGTTTTATACAAATATTTATCACCGGAATTTCAATTTAAAAATTTTAAGTTGTTTATTGAAAATATCTTTGCTCAGCATATATTTAGTCTATTTTATTAACAGTTTTCTGGTTCGAATCTACATCTCTACATAGGATATGGGTCAAAATGACCCGCCTCCGCGGTTCTAGTGTTAAAATTATAAGGTGATTATTAACCATACTTAACTGATCAATATTTTTAGAAAAAAAAATTTGAATAATGCCTATAATTTTCATTTCTTTTACAGAATTTTTAATCTTTTATCACCGACAGAAATTTTTGCCTAGTAAAACCAGAAAAATGCTCAAATTAAAAAAAAATATTACAACAAAAATTTACTGTTGAGAATAATAAATCGTGATTAAAATATGGATGCCCGTACTATGTACGGGCAAATCATGAACAGCAAAAACAAGTTGCTCGTATGAGGTACGATCAAATCTCTCTTGTTTTAATTAGCAACACTCAGTTTTTAACCCTTTGGGGACGAGCGACACTTATACGTACCACAAAAAGTCTTAAGAATCCTTCGTTATCCCCACCAGAAAAATTTTACTGTAAAATTTGCTTTATTTAATCGGAGCATTTGCTCGATTTAAGACAATACAAATTTCTGTGTTTAAAAACCTGTAAAAATTTTGTAAAAGGCTCCCGTCGCGAATGGGTTAATCTAAATGATAAATCTTTATTTCACAGACACAAATAATAAAATAATAATAAAGAGTCAACCAACCTTTACGATATGTAAGAAATAAACCACTCTATAAAATAATTTTATTTGAAATTTTAGTGTTCAAATGTAATTTGAGTTTAATTAAATTTTCCTTGTATTTTAAATACCTTTCTGATTTTATCTTTTCAAAACTTTTAAAATTAATAATCTGTAATATGATCTTCATTTTACAGCAAATAAGGTTAAGACTAAAGAATATTTTTTTTTATTTTCGTTTCAATAATTGGTTATTACCTTATCTAACATAATTAAACAAACTTCATCAATAAAATAACTTCATTTTTCATTATTCATTAATGGAGACAGCATTATAGATAATGACATAAGTTACTGCTTTTCGTTAATAGCAATTACGCAGGGAGAATTTATAATTTTTTTGTTACAGTTTGTAGCATAAGAATATGAAAAGTTCGTATATTTCAAAATAATTTTAAATTGCCGCTAAGATACGAAAGTAATGAGATTAAAATTAAACAGGGTGCGTAGTCTGGAAGCACCTTGTAAGCACCTTTTACCAGAATTTTTATAATGTAAAATCTGTTTTATTTAACGAAAAAGAAATCCCTTTTCAGATGTAACAACCAGTACTTTAAAGAATTTCTGATACTAAAAGAATTAAAATCTTCTGAGTTTCTTGATGACTACGCACCCTGATTAAAGTTATAAAGATATTTATTAACCACTTAATTCATCAATATTTTTGAATAGATCTTTCAAATAATGTCTTTTTTTTCATGGTCTTTTACAGAAGTTTTAATGTTTACACAATATATATATATATATATAATAATAATAATAATAATAATAATAATAATAATAATAATAATAATATATATATATATATATATATATATATATATATATATATATACCGGGTGTCCCAAAAATGACTGATGGATTTTAAAATTCAATAACTTGCAAACGGTGACAGCTATTTAAAAATTTTTTGCAGGAGGGTTATGTATGAAGTCAGGAGTTTTTTACCGTAATTTTTTTAGTTCGAATTTAAAACAATAGGTGGCGCTGACGGCGATTGAAAGCCAGGTTGACGCTCCACTCAGCACTAATCACATAGCCTTCAATCCGAGTCAGCGCCACCTATTGTTTGAAATTCGAACTAAAAAAAAAATTACTGTAAAAAAAACTCCAGACATTATACATAACCCTCCTGCAACAATTTTTTAACCCATTCGTGCCCAGCATCTGTTGCTTAAATTTTATTTGGTTGGCACCACTATTTTTAGAAGATTTAAGTTTAGTTGATTAATCACGAAAATGCAACATTTAAATAAAATAATTATTGCTTTTCTTTTTTACCGGTGTCAAAAACAGTGCTGAATGCACCTTTTGAAGCGTCCCTAAAAAGGGACACTAGGCACTAATGGGTTAAATAGCTGTCACCGTTTGCAAGTTATTGAATTTTAAAATCCATCAGTCATTTTTGGGGCACCCGGTATATAGTATATATATATATTAGCCTACTTTAATCAGACAAACTCTCGGGTTGAATAAAGCAAAATTTACTATAAAAATTTACAGGAGATAATAACAAATCATAACTGGAATATGGATGTAATACAGAATTTATTTATATGTGTGAAATTTTAGACTTTGAAAATATCATTTTCCAAACGGTCGTTGTAATTTGGTTAATTACATTTTTTAACTATTTGGAAAATCGGGTTTTCTATCGTTCAAGAATATCTGAAGAATATCTAAAATCTTGTGATATTCGTTTTATTATTATTATTAATTATTATTATGGGAAATCTCCTCCACTATTAGATCTGCATATTATTTTCTACGCATCGCAACTCTGATGAAAAGGCTCTCAGTGAGGCAGACGATTTTGAAGCAGCTATTAATTCCTAAGAAACCAGACGATTTAAGCGGTAGAAAAAAGAACTGAACGGAAGAAAGGAGAATGGAATGTTTTGAGTTTTAAGTGGATGTAAAAAGAAAAAAAAGAATGTAAGATGAAGACGATTTCCCGTATAAGATGTAATTGATTAATTAGAGTTATGATTGTTTGTTTTGTAATAGTCTTATGTAAATATTTTCTCTGTAAATAATTTAAGTTAATATAAGTATTTAAAAGTTAAACGGTGTCAGATATGAATCAATTATGAGTTAATCATAATTCCGCAAGAACTTTTAGGAAGAAGAATTCCATATTATTAACAACACTCTTCTAAGTATGAATCATAAACTCTTATTTCTCTGAAACTATTAATAAAATAAAGATAAAGAATTAACCATTCTTTACGAGATGTAATGATAAATCTGTATATAAAATAATTTTATTTGAAATTGTAATGATTTTACCTTTTCAAAACTTTTAAAATTAATTATCTATAATCAGATCTTCATTTTACAGGAAATAAGGTTCAGACTGAAGAATATTTTTTATTTTCGTTTGAATAATTGGTTATTACCTTATCTAACATAATTAAACAAAATTCATCACTAAAATAACTTCCTTTTTCATTATTCATTAATGGAGTGGGATTAAAGTTAATGACATAATTTACCGCATTTCGTTGATAGCATTTACGCCGAGAGAATTAATAATTTTATTGATACACAGTTTGAAGGATTACAACATGAAGTTCGTATATTTTAAAATACTGTTAAAGTACAAAAGTAATAAGTATAAAATTAAAATTATAAGATAAATACTAACCCACTTAACTGATCAATATTTTTGAAAAAAAAATTCCAAAATTTTTCGTCTTTTACACAATTTTTAATCTTTTATCACCGATTTTTCAAAGCAGAAATTTTTGCCAAATTTAACCCCGTAACTGGTTATTTCTTTTCCGTTCAATAAATTTAAAATAACGGATTCACACCACTATTATTTCAATAAAATATTCGTAACATTTAGTCTAAACATTTCTAGCTTTGAATAGTATGAAGTTGTTAAAAAAAGAAAAAATAGTGGTGTCAAAAAGCTTTAAATGACGAATTAAGAAAATTCGTCTTGGGCGAACGGCGTACTGGCTTTGTATGTATGTATGTATGTCAGCCGATTATCTACGCTGTGGGATATAGGCCCTAAGGGGTGGGGTGCCCTCCGTGGGGGTCTTTCTAAGGGAACCTAACCCGTATTTACGCAAGGTTCGAAGAAAACCACGGAAAACTCCGAACGGTTAGGCCGACGGTCGAGATTGGGTTCGAACCCAGCACCTACCGTCTACCAGTTTGAGGTCAGAACCTCTCGGCCACTGGTGGGGCCCCGGCGTACTGGCAAATCATATAAGGTGTCAGAAAAATGGTCGGATAAAATAATGCAAAATTCAAGTTTTCTGTGCTGAATGACAATAAAAACAAGTCGAAAATTGTACGCCAACTGTGACAAATGCGGTTGATCGTACCATAACTAATTCTATAAATATTGAGATGTTGTTTAAATTCTATTGCACTCTTATGCAAAAATGCAGGAATATAAAATTTATTACTATTCCATATATATTAAATTCAGTAATACAGAGTCCATCTTAAATCTTAGGTAATCACTATGGCAAGTTACAATCATTACTTATCATTAAATTAATGACGTATGATAGTTATATTTTTAACCCTTTCCGGCACGGGCAAAATCTGTTAATAAAATCAGAAATGGAAAATTCGATTGACACCAGAATTCACAAACGGATTTTTTAGATACTTTGAATTCCTTAATTTAAGCTTTCATTGTATAAGCCAAATTCCACTAAAATATTATTGGTGCCGTTTGAAAGTTTGGAATTAAAATTAGGTATCCCAGACCGGGCACAGTGTTCCGGAAAGGGTTAAAGAAAACTTTTATTATTTTTTTAAGTTTTGTATTGATTTTCATAAAATTAGAAATGACAAAATTCTGCAAAGATTCTGTTATTAAATTTTAAAACAATTCAGTTGTGCTGTTTTTACGGTGTTATTTTAGGACAGACGGACAGTTCGACCAGACGACTACTACAAATAATACGAATTTGTATAATTGCGTACTTTTCTATAAACGAATCTACAAAAAGATAACTTTAGCACAAACGGAAAAATAAAACAATTTCTTCCGATTTAAAAGTCATTCTCAAAAGCCTTATGGCCCTGCCAATGGCGGAGAGGTTCTGGGTTCGAACGCAACCGCGTCTGTCGATCTAACCGTTTGCAGTTGTTAATAGTTTTCTTCGAACTTTTGGATATCCTTACGTAGATATAAAATAGGTTACCCTATAGAGGCCCTCACGGAGAACACCCCCTTCGAGACTACATCCCTCATGCAGATAATCGGCCGTCAAAAATAACACAACACCCAAAATCTTTTTCTAACAGCATGATCAATATTTTTGTGATATAATGAAATATTTATAAAATAAAAAGCTTCTTTTGAAGCCAATGATTTTCGGAAAAGTTTCTGATGAGTTACTACAGTGTATAATTTAGTTTCTTCAAACCTGAATGTCCCTATTCTCAATGAAATATTTTAGCTGTGTGAAGGAATTTCTATATTTACAAGAGTATTAAGATAATAGTAATGTTAATGTTATTTATTTAGCATAAAATATTTTAAACATATTTTTTTTTGTACAGTAAAATGTTTACTTGAAAATATATGACATCCGAAAAACGGGTTTAGGGAATTGATAAATACACTGTACAGTTACTCGGAAATATTTCCAAAAGTCGGTGGCACCAAACAACTTATAGATACAGAGGATGATTGATTAACGAACAGATCGATTAAAGAACAATTTCACAATAGATTGTTATGTTTAGATAATGAAGACATCACAAAACAAAGCCAAGAAAAAGCAATGCTGAGTTTTAGATTTGCAGTTTCATTTAACCCTTTAACGATCAAAGCATTTTCATTGCTAAGATGTCGAAATAAATGAATGACACCGGTAATTAAGAACAAATACATTTCTAAATAAGAAAACGTGATTTTTCACATACATAATAAAAGGGATATTTTTAGATAAAAATACCTGTGTCAGTGTTGCGTATCGGAATTAAAATTTTGTGGTTTCGTGGCGAAACCAATGAACGTTAAAGGGTTAAATCGCATATATTGTCGATACATTGAACATTTTAACCAGTTGTATCCATAAGGCCAAATTAATTTATGGACTATCAGGGTCTCGGGCTTTCGTTTATATTCTCTAAATTAGAATGAACAAATAAGATCTCTTAATTTTTATATTACGTGTCCCTGTTTAAAGAAATATTTTTAATTGCAAATTAATTATTTTAATTGAAATGTACTTCATAAATTATGAACAGTTTCTAATAGGGAAACGGTCGTTGCAGCAAGTTAGAGTTGGTGCATGCCTTTTTGATCTCTTGTTTGTCGCCTGCTAGAAAATCAAGATGGAACCTGAGCAGAGTGACAGTTTATAATCGGATAACCTTCGTTGGCAATCGACTCTGTAGTATGTTCAGTAGCATACGGAATTTGAGATTTTTTTTAATTTAAGTTCAAAACCGGATCGCACTTTTTTTCGGAACAAAAATTTATTTCTTTGTTGGAAAAAAGTAGATTAGGCCAGGAATTCATTTAATTTAGATAATTTGACGTAAAGGAATCATTGACATAAATATTACTTACAATTTTGAATAACATAACACAAGAGATAAATCAATTTATTGAAGAAACTTCATTTCAATGCATACTATAGATTCATTTAAAATTATAAATTTAACAACGAATTGGAAAATTAAAAGTATTTTTTATACGTGTAAATATACTTTACCAAAAAAATTTGTATTTATCATACGTGTTAATATACTTTGCCAAATAAAATAAATTTGAATTTTAAAACAAACCTTTTAAAGCCACATAAAGGCGTCACGTAAATTTTCTATCATATATTCTAACCCTTTGCGGGGCAGGGCAAATTCATTGCTTAAGTATTGAAATACATGACTGACACCGGAATGTGAAAACAACTTTATTTCTAAATAAGAAAACGCTATGTTTCACGCATTCAACAAACCGTAATTCTCTTTAACAAAATTCTGGTGCCAATGTGGCGTTTGGGAATTAAAATTAAGTGGTACATCTATCAAACCAGCACCCCACAAAGGGTTAAAACTAATACTTTGAATTTATAAGAGGTGGATGTGAAACAGCATCAGGGAATAAAGTTTCATGCATCTTTTATGTTGAAGATAACTTTTGCACATGCTATTATAAATAGAACAGAAATATTATGATGAAATGAATAATACAAAAATGCATTTTTAATTACTAGCATGGCGTCACTCTAAATTTGATATCATTATTTTTAAAATTTATATTTAAAATTCTTAGAGTCATAAGATTAACAGCTGCGTCAAAACTTTTCACCCGTTAAGGGTTTTTTTTAATCTATTTATATACAAGTTTATGTTTATAACTATGCAAGTATAAGAGTTTTAAATGTATACATCTGATTATATTTTATGGTACATTTTCCCTATATATGTTAACAAAATCAACTATTTTGTATAATGTATACTCTACAATTAAATTATGATGGGAAATTAACCTTAGTTGAAATTCTATAACTTTAACATAATTCCTATTTATTAAATTACCTTCGTCCTCAAATAACTTTAGGCACCTTATGTTTTCAAAATTTCTTAAATTAATATTCTATAGTATGATCTTTATTTTAAAGTAAATGGGCGAAAACTTCATTTTTTTTCTTTCTTTCGTTTCAGTAATTACCCATTACGTTGCGTAACATAATTAAACAGAGTTAATCGATAAAGTTGCTTTTCTTTTTAGTTTTCAGTGATGGAGAGAAATTAATGTTAATGACACATTAACATTAACTTACACTGTTCACATAATTCACCGCTTGTTGTTAAAATCATTTGCGTCGAACGCGTTTTAGATTTTATGAACAAAGGCTGAAAAAATTAGGATAGGAAAAGACTCAAATTTAAGACGAAGTTAGTAAATACTTTTTAAATCCTCAATAAAATTACGTGAAGGACAAAAGATAGTTACAAATATTTAAAGATATTTGGGATATTCATAGCGATTTTTTTTTTTGTTTAATTGAGGAATTAAGTTTAATTTCTCAAACTTTGAGAGCTTAAAATTGAACACTAGAACGACCGGAAATTTTACTCAAATTTCATAATGTTTCTTACCAGAAATTTTATTTTAAATTATTTAACCTTTTTTTAAAAAAAATGTAGAAGTACTTTGTTCGTATTTGACTTTTCTTCTGAAACAATTTCTGGCTCAAGTTGATATTTTAATCATATGGCCTGAACCGTATCGACTCTTTTCGGGCGTTCTACTGTTAATCCCTTTGGGACGAGGGCCACGTAGCATTTTTGCCGATCCCACCGAAGCTAGCATAGGGGAGAAAAATACGGGCTTCTGATTGGTTGAATAATTTTGCTTTCCTTTATTTTTGAATTTACGTTTATTTAATCATCAATTTCTGTTTGAAAAGCTTTTGAAAGCTGGATTTTCCTTCTGTTTTCCTTCGGAAATTATAATTAAAGAAGTTAATTAGGATGTTTAACAGTTGTTCTGTATTACTTTTAGAAAATAATAAAAATAGAATTGTCATTTTTTCTTTCTATTTTTTTTAACATGATATGCACATATATACACAATCAGAACAATTTATTTAGAAACAATAGTATTTTCATTTTACGGCGTCAAACTCAATTGTTCTATATTACTTTTAAAAAAATTCAAATTTCTTCTTCTTATTATTATTTTAATGATATACTCATATACGCTCCTAATACGTACATTAGCATTCAGGATGATCTATTTGCAAACAATTTTTCGACCAATCAGAAGCCCGTATATTTCTCCCCTATGCTAGCTTCGGTGGGATCGGCAAAAATGCGGCCACGTATAAGTGCCGCCAAAAGGCTTAAGAATCCTTGTTTATACCCATCAGTAAAATTTTATTGTAAAATTTGCCTTATGTAATCGGAAAATTTTCTCCATTTAACCCCTTGTGGCGCGCTGGTACATCTATGAAACCACTAAATTTTAATTCCCGAAAGCCACATCGGCACCAGAATTTTTCTACAAAAATTTACGATTTATTGAATTCTTGCGAAAGAGCTTTTTCATATTAACAAATAAAGTTGTTTTCAAATTCCGGTGTCAATCATTAATTTCAATACTTAAGCAATGAATTTGCTCTGCGCCTAGTTTAATCAGAGCATTTTCGCGATTCAAATAGCGAAAATTTTACGTTTTGTAAAAACCATGGTAAAAGATTAAAAATTAAACCAAGGCACTCGTCGCGAAGGGATTAAAGTATAGTGATAGCGATTCTGGAAAATTCAAGCATCAATGAACATCGACATCACATAAAACAGAATCGATTACAGAACCGATTCCCTAGATCTAGTTTCTAATGTTTTAGAATCGATAAGTTTTTAAAAAAGTCTGTGCAAAACTTAGTGATTAGATTGGGAGACGGCTGCATAAATAATCTTCTCATCTATTTCAAGGATGAAAATGTGGGATTAATTAAATCTCGATTTGCATATTAAAACGCAATCGGTCTGTCAAGTCCTATCTTACTGGAAAACACCTATAAACTCGAATCATAGGTTTAGCATTATATTTTCCTGCTCCCAATTTTCAATGCTTTCATACTTTTGGGTAATGTCGTCTAAATATTATAGTATAATATAATATAATATAGTATATTATAATATAGTGTAATAAATTAAAAGTATAAAAAGTGAGAAAAATTCTGTGACATTCTAAGCTCAGAGATGGCCCAACTATTGAATGCTGGGCACCATAAAACTTTTATTGTAATCATAGCGTTATTTAGTCATCGAATCTCTACGATTCAAAAAACCGGCTATTATATTAAAAAATAAATAAATAAATAAATAAAATAATAATAATAATAATAATAATAATAATAGTGGTATCCGCAATGCTCTAGTTGATCACCCTTGTTCTAGCGTTAAGAAATTAAAAAAAAAATAACCTCTTGGACACAAATGACCGGTATACGTGCCATTTGAGGTGCTCTGAATTCTTCATTATTGCCACCAATTAATTTCATTTGTAAAGTTTACTTTTAGGTAGCTTTTATTACAAAAAGTAAAAAGCTACCTATTGCAGCCGCATTTTTTGATTCATTTATTTCAGAGCATTTTTTGTTTGATCTATATCTTGAAAAATGGCTGAGTTTTAGCACTTTCAATTTCCAGTGTGATTGACATTTTGAAACGGTCTGAAATTTGTCACGCGATAATACGCATATTTACAAACTGATTTCAAAAAAACCCTGTGTACATGGTACATACCAATGTCTTGACCGAGTTCACGAGCCAACCTCATCCGCCATCTTGTTTCAAAATGGCGACCATTTAAGTTTGTCAAAAATCTTTTACATGTATAATGATGTACAAACAAAAACATAGAAATTGAAAAAAGGTTCTTTATAAACTATTTATCTTACTAATGAATTCTGGGAGTATTTTTTTTTGCTTTGTTTTTACCTTGAAAAACGCGTGGGATATAGCAGCTTGAATTTCTAATGTGGGTGACATTTTAAAAAAAAATCAATTTGCCCGCGACAGCACTCTCATATATTAATCTATTTCAATGTGAGAGTGCATGTTCACATGAACTAAGATTTCGACCAAGCTCATTGGTTTTATCCATCATGTTGCTTTAAAATGGATATCGTGGAATTTGTCGACCCTATAAATCGCTTAAAATAAAACCAGGTTGAATAAAAAATGACTAATTTCTAAAAATGCCTATTAATATTCAGTATTGACAGAAACTAGTATTCAGTCTTATATAATCGTGCTCCACTAATTTGAGCTTCGTATATTTGAATAATATAACTTAATTTAAAATAAATAAATAAGTATATGAAAGCTACCTCTTCCTCCCGACACTGCCGGAAGGACTTTTCTAATCGGAGCATTTTCGCGATTTTATTAGAGAAAATTATCTGTATTGAAAAACCGGTAGTAAAATATTAAAAATTAAGCAAACAGGAATAATAAGCAGTGTGAAGTGGTTAATAATAATAAAACTTTAAATGAAACATACGATAAAAATGATAAAAAATGTATAGAAACAAAAAATCTGAAAGAAGTAAAAAAAAAAGTACCTACGTATTAAAATATTAAAGGGGGAAATAAAAGATAAAAACTGCAAGATTTTGATATAAGCTGATAAGCTATTTATATTTTGATATAAGCTATTTGAGCTGATAAAAACATTATCAGCTCTAGGGAAAAAAAGAAAAATACAAAGGATTACTTAAACAGTTTCGTCGAATGGAAAATTTTTCTTCAAGCCAATGTACGAAAAATATTTATAGGACATTTTTTAGATCCATGTACAACGGATTTCAGAGGATTTGATATCCGGCTTTGAAATATAAACAAAGAAATTGCAAAAAGTGTATTGATTTTTTTAAATTTTGTTTTCGAAATTGGTTTATAGATCCATGATAGTGACAAAACATTTTTTAATAAAATTATTCTAGTTTAATTTTAGTCCACATTTTACTTTAAAAAATAAAAAATGTAGTTAATAATATGTGGGTTTTTTCAATACAAAAAAAAAAAAAAAAATATTTTTGCGATACAATTATAGAAAAATTTCTGTTTAAAAAAATTGGTAGTGAAAGGTTAAGAATTAACCAAATAAATCTCGTTGCTAAATTGTTAATAATGATAAAAATTTAGCTGTAACATACAATAAAAGTGACAAAAATGTTTAGAAACAAAAAAAAAAAACAAAAAAAAAAACTAATATCTGAAATATATATATATATATATATATATATATATATATATATATATACCTAGGTATTAAAATATTAAAGGGGAGAAATAAAAGGAAAAAAACAGCAGGATTTTGAAACATTGTTTAAAAACCTTATCAGTTTAATCCCATCGCGGCGCGGCGGGTGCTTATTACAAAATATTTAATATTTTGTCACCGGTTTTTAAAATTTTTGATTTTGAATCCGGTTTTGAAATTTGTGCCTTTTCAAATCGAAAAAATGCTCCGTTTAAATAAAGCAAATTTTACAGCATAATTTTACTGGTGGGAGTAAACAAGAATCCTTAAGCCTTTTTGCGGCACGTATACGTGTCGCTCGTCCCTAAGGTTTTAAGGAAAAATAAATTTAAAAATAAAATGGATTGCTTAAACAGTTTCGTAGAATGGGAAATTTTTCTTCAAGCTAATGTATAAGAAAAATTTATAGGATTTTTTTTTTTTTTTTTTTTTTTTTTTTTTTTTTTTTTTCTAGGATTTATGTTTACGTGATTTTAGGGGATTTGATATCCGGTTTTGAAATGTAAACAAAAAAAAATTGAAATAGTGTATCGATATTTTAATTTTTGTTTAAGAAATTGGTTTATAGATCCATCATAGCGACGAAACATTTTTATACAAAATTATTCTAGTTTTATTTCAGTTTGCATTTTATTTTAAATAATAAATAAAGGTAGTTAATATAGACTTTTATTTTTTTCCGTTTATGAATTTTCTTAACATTTTCCGACATGAACAAATTCTGTTAGTAAAATGAAAAATTATCGACTGACACCAGAATTTACATACGACTTTTTTTGAAATTAAAAACTCCTTAATTTAAGCTTTCACTCTAAAAGCAATACTTGATTAAATATTATTGATGCTAATTGGAAGTTTTGAATTAATATTAGGTATCGCAGACTGGGTTCAGTATGCCGAAAAGGGTTAAAAACGAAAAAGCGATAGAATTACAGAAATTTTTCTATTTTGAAAAAACCGGGGGGGGGGGTAAAAGATTAAAAATTAAGCAAATGGGTCTCGTTGCGAAGTGGTTAATAAAAAAAAATAATAAAACTTTAAATTTAACATAAAATAAAATAGACGAAAAATGTTTAGAAACAAAAAAACAGTATCTGAAGAATGAAAAAAAAACATACTTAAGTATTAAAATATTAAATGAGAACATGAAAGATGAAAACGACAGGATTTTGATATATTTTTTAAAAACATCAGTTTAAGGAAAAAAAAAATACAAAGGATTACTTAAACAGTTTCGCAGAATAGGAAATTTTTCTTAAAGCCAATGTATAAGAAACTATTTGTAGAAAATTTTTCAGGATCTAAGCTCACGGGATCTTAGGGTATTTGATGTTCGGCTTTAAAATGTAAACAAAGAAATTGAAAAAGTGTATCAATATTTTAAATTTTGTTTAGGAAATTGGTTTATAGATCCATGACAGTGCCTAAAAATTTTTTTACAAAATTATTCGATTTTTATCTTAGTTCACATTTTACTTAAAATAAAAAATGTAGTTAAATTAGATTTTTTTTTTCGTTTGTAGGTTTTTTTAAAAACGAAAAAGCATTTTCGCGATACAAATATAGAAAATTTTCTGTTTTAAAAAATTGGTGGTGAAAGATTAAGTATTAACCAAATAGCTCTCGTTGCTAAATGGTTAATAATGATAAAACTTTAATTATAACATTCAATAAAAGTGACAAAAAAAAGCTTAGAAATAAAACATCAGTATCTGAAAGAAGGAAAAAAATATTAGTGTACTAAAATATTAAATGGGGAAATAAAAGATAAAAGTGACAGGATTTAGAAATATTTTTAAAAAACATTTTGAGTTTAAGAAAAAGTAAATAAAAGTAAAAATACAAAGGATTACTTACACAATTTCGTAGAATAGGAAATTTTTCTTCAAGCCAATGTATGAGAAACATTTATAGGTATTTTTTTTTTTGGATTTATGTTTACGGGATTTTAGAGGATTTAATATCCGGTTTTGAAATGTAAACAAAGAAATTGAAAAAGTGTATTGATATTTTAAATTTTGTTTAGGAAATTGGTTTATAGATCCATGATTGTGACAAAACATTTTTATACAAAACAATTTTAATTTAATTTTGGTTCATATTTTACTTTAAATAATAAAAAATATAGTTAAATTATATTAAAAATTTTTTTTCGTTTGTTGTTTTTTAAAAACAAAGAAATATGTTAGTGAAAAAATAAGTAAGTTTTTTACTGAAACTTAAAGAAAACATAGAGGAAAATCAGAAAAGAATTGAAAAGATTACTTTATTGAAAGATTTTACTTGTGGATTAGACAGAGTGCAAATATTTTTTTTTTTTTTGACCCATTAAGTGGACCTTTGAAACTTTTTTCAATTTTGAATAATACATTAATATAAGTAGTGCACAATACTCAATACTGAAAATTAAACAAAATTGAAAAAAATATTGTAGAAGAGACTATTTTACTATTTTTTTTAATTTAATTTTTTAAAAATCTCTACTTTTAGAAATGTGAATATTTTTACTTCGATTATTTTTCACATTATTAGTACATACTTCATAAAACAATTCATGGAATGTTTTTATGTATGAAATTTTACATTAATTGTGACTTTTTTTTCTCTTGTGTACAGTCGCAGCTCGTCAGGGTACTTCCCAAGAGCTGCATCAATTTTTCCACGTCACTAAAATTGTACAGCGATTTTTATTTATTATTTTTTTATCAACAAAATTTGTCGAATAAATGATATAAAAGATTCTGTTAAACTTTAGTGGTGAGAATAATCTGATACAGCACTCCCTAAAAGCAGCTGTTGCTCGTATAGATTTTAAAAAAAAGGGAAATTCAATAAACTCTGTAGGAATTACTTTATGACGTAGAATCGTATGATCAAGCCCCACCAGTGGCCGAGAGGTTCAGACCTCTCAACTGGTAGACGGCAGGTGCTGGGTTCAAACCCAATCGCGGCTGTCGGCCTAACCGTTCGGAGTTTTCGTGGTTTTCTTCGAACCTTGCGTAAATACGGGTTAGGTTCCCTTAGAAAGACCCCCACGAAGGGCACTCCCCCCTGGTCCTATATCCCATTAGTGTAGGTAATTGGACGACAAAAATAAACCAAACCAAATAAACCGTATGATCAAATCTTCATCTACGATCATAACAGAAGCTAAAATAGTTGTGTCTTCAAAGACTCGTCGAGTTGTATTGTCATCATTTGTGCTTCTAAATCCGAGCTTTGGTTATTGCCAAGAAACCTTAATTGGAAGAGAAATCTTTTTTTGCATATTTTGTTTTACAAGTTCAATTTTCTTCTTCTCACGCTGAATACGCGCTTGCCATTTCTTTATATCCAATTAGCACGTCAGATGTAAGCAACTCTCAAACATCTAGCACGTGACGTTAAAATTCTGACATGCAAATGATTTTCATTCACTTTTACTTTAAAAATGTCATATCTGTATGAAGCAGTTTTGAGGTTGCCTGATATACACTGTAAAAATAGGGTCGATCTACTAAAAAAATTTTAGTGATACTTGTAATTACTAAAGAAAATTTGTAATCTTTCTCGGTTACAAAGAATCTGTAAGAATTACTAGAAAAAAGTTAGCAACGAATAGAGTTAATAGTATTACATTTTTAAATCTATTACTAAAACTCACTTGGTGTGGCCGTGAGAGCCTAGTGGTCATAGCACCGAACTCCAGGCTGAAAGTACCTGGGTTCGATGCTGGACGCCACTAAATATGCACTGAATGTATGCAATGTAAGTACTTGTTAAATAAAGGAATTATGAAAATCCTGTCATAGCAGTTACCATGGTTAATGATCTCTGAACTTTCCCTTCCATTTAGAAGCATGTCAAAATAGAGCAAGGTAGCAATGTTTGGTGCTGTCATCTATTACGGCTTTTCCGAAAATCTTCCGTTTCAGAAGTCTGCCTTTTTACCCACTGGATGCAGCTCGAAGGAAGCTCCTGCCCTTCGGGCGCACGTAATGCTTACTGAAAATAATTTTGGATTTATTACTAAAATTTGCTTGGTGGCTCATACTAAAAAGTTTTAAGTTAGTTATACAAAAAATTCTTTTGTTCGGTTTACAAAATAAATGTTTGTTTCACTTGCAAAAAAAAAAAAAGTTTGTAATGGTTACTAAAAAATTCTGTGGAATACAAATTTACTAACAAATTTTTAGTAAACTCTTGATTTTTTTTTTTTTTTTTTTTTTTTTTTTTTTTTTTTTTTTTTTTTTTTACAGTGTAGGCAGCAACGTTGAATATTACACTAATTTATAATTAACGACTAGTTCTTCTCTATCAGTGATTGTATTAAAAGGAAGAAGTTTATTCTCCTGATATAATCCTTTTTTTTTACAGTAGCTTCCTCATTTTCGTGCAAGAAATGGATCTTCATGAGCCTAATAAATTCAGTGAAATGAAGATCGATGCTTCTTCAAGATAACGATTTACGAATTATTCGCTATAATTATATGTTATAACTGCAAGAAAGAAGTGAAAAAAAAAAAAAAAAAAAGAAAGAAAGAAACTGATTTCCTACCGTCGCCATCGCTAATTATTTTTTAAAAGTACTTTGACCAGATGTGTCATTACATCCTCACTTGCAAATCAAATCCATATTGCTAAATGTACTCGAAAGTCTGATTCTTAATTATTTCTTTTCATATTAATGACAAAAGAATTCTTCTAATTACAATAGAACAGAATTATTACCTATTAAACCCTTTCCGGCACACTATGCTCAGCCCGGGATTCCTACTTTTAATTCCAAACTTGCAAATTGCGCCAACAATAATTTATTAAAATTTTGCTTTAACAATGAAAGCTTAATTAGCAGATTCTTAATTTCTAAAAAAGTGGTTTGTAAATTCCGGTGACAGTCGTTAATTTCTAATTATACTTATAAAATTACCCGCGCCGGAGAGGGCTAAGATAAGAAAATGTAATTCTATCGGATCAATAATAGAGAATTATTTTAAGTTTTTCGGTACCAATCTTAATTGTGAAATTAATTATATTTTTATTATTATAATACTTATTTGTTATATAATAGATAATGACCTATTACAAAATTGAATAATTCAAAAATTTCAAAAGTATTTGCCAATTAAATCAATTTGAATAGTAATCAATTTCAGAGATTTTGAAATGGCTAAAAAAGTGTGACATTTTTATGTGTGGTTACTAAAATATGTGCGAAATGTATAATGTCCGTTTATTTTTCATAGTTCATTAGATAATAATCCAGGCTATTATTTCCATTAAATTTCGCTGCCTAACACTCTGGAACATTTAAACATTTTGATGTTTGAAAGCAAAAATAAATAAATAAATAATAAAATAAAATAAAAAATAATTTTTTAAATATATTATAAAATGTAATCATGTAATTATTAATTCTTATTTGAGTAATATAATTTTTGTAACACATTCAAATAATGTACACACTGTCATAGTGTGAATTCATTTTAAATCATTAAAATCGGTGTATATGATAAAAAAAAAAAAAAAAAATGCAGTGCGTGTTTAGTGGAACTGTTGTTTTTTGGTCTTTTTGTTTGTTACAGTTGATATCTTTTTCAAACACCACTTTTGAAATAATGTAAATTGTCAAGGCAAACGAAAACACTTTTTCTAAAAATAGATTCTGACCCGAAAAACATTATTATCGTCAACTATATAATCAAAATTCATTTTACGACTTTTGGTCAACTTTTTGGATACTTGCCCCAATGTGCTTCATTACTAGCAGCTTTTGAACACCACCAATTATTAACTATAATTTTGCTTTAGGAATTGGTAGACGATTTTTTTTTTTTTTGATAATACAAGGCGGATATTTTAGTATAGTAAAAGTGGTATTAGTCCCTATTTTAAGTTTAATGTGAGAAAAGGAAATAAGAGGCTAGTAAAAAAGAAAACTAATTGGAAAATGCTTGCATCCCGTGCATTTTAGTGACATTTTGTTGCATTATTTTTTTAAGTTCTAGTTTCATTTAAAGCACTGTATTGATATTACATTTCATAATTTTCTACAGAATGATTATTTGTTTTAAAAATACTTTCTCTTCAGTAAGTCAAAAGAAAGAAAATCTTTTAAAAAGTGTCGATTACAAAATTCAAAAGCATCAGCATAAAGCTTTTATGAAGTTCCAAGTAGCTCAGATAATTTTGAAAGCAATCAATAATGCCAAAAAATCTAAATATCATGCATTGAATTATGTAAATGAAAAAGCGAAGTGAAAAATTCTTATTTGGGATTTCAGTATAAATAATTCAATAAAAAAGTAAAAAATAAATAAAATAAGAAAAGGAAAATGTGTAGGTATTAAAAGATTATGCGGAGATAAGGGAAAGAAAAATGATGTGGTTTCGGGAGATTTTAATTGGATTTTATACCGGAAAAAAGAAATACAAAAAAGGGTTATTGATTGGATAACACTCACATAAAATGGATTAAGGAGACATAATACTTTGAAATTGGTCAAAATATGGATTTTATTTTTTTAATATTAACTGAAAGCTACTTTAATCGAGAATAATTTGACAAATAATTTTTACCAATTCAACAATTTTATCACTGGATATTGTAAATTTTGTTAGTAGATCCTGCGCAATTACCCATACAAATGAGAATATATTAAAATGATTTATCTCCATGTTCCTATTTTTATAACTTGCCTGGTGATAAATACCAAGGCTTTTCTTGCTAAATTAGATAAAGGTTTGACTTTATCTTTTTTTTACTTGTTCTCCACGGTGTATTTAATATTTTTGTGCATGGATTTAACTTCGAGTTTATAGTTATTTATTAAAAAAATAAATTGAGAGTTTTTTGAAATTTTTTTATTGTTTATACATGCCAGAGAAAAAAAATCATATTTAATGTAAAATCTCCCTCTTTTTCTTCAGTCGATTCTTGTTTAACCCTTTAACGATCAAAGCATTTTCATTGCTAAGATGTCGAAATAAATGAATGACACTGGTAATTAAGAACAAACATATTTGTAAATAAGAAAGCGTGATTTTTCACATACATAATAGGGATATTTTTAGATAAAAATACCGGTGTCAGTGTTGCATATCGGAATTAAAATTTTGTGGTTTTGTGGCGAAACCAATGAACGTTAAAGGGTTAACGATCATAGCATTTTCATTGCTAAGATGTCGAAATAAATGAATGACACTGGTAATTAAGAACAAATATATTTCTAAATCAGAAAACGTGATTTTTCACATACAAAATGTTGTAGTAGTTAGTAATGTAGTAGTTATTTTAACTGCTACCAAATAAAAATATTTCGATTTGAGCCAGCAATGACCGGGCAACGTGTTTTTGCCTATCATGATTTGTCCGTATCACATACGGGCATCCATGTTGTTATAATTCATTATTCTCACCAGTAATATTTTGTCGTAAATTTTAATCAGTTATTTTATTAAAGCATCTTTCTAATTCGATTATCCACAGATTTCTCTTTTCAAAAACCGGTGAATAAACATCAAAACTTTTATAAAAAGAGCAAACTTTTATAAAATTAGACATTATTTCAAAGTTTTTTTAAAAAAAATATTGATCAGTTAACTGAATAATGTTTAGTTAGAATCAGTTTAGTTCAATATTTACGACATTGAAAATGTCAAATAAATAAGCTAAAAGTTGGAAATATATATTCTGGTGAGTAATATTTTAGAACACTTTGAATAAAATTCTCCGTGGTTCGAGTGTTAAGGCCCCACAATAGTCACAGAAAAAGTACACAAAAAGACCCGGATGATAATGTAAAGTCTATGGGAGCGTTCTTTTCAAATATCTCGCTCAAACTTTAATATTTTTACATGATTTTTTTTTTTGCATAGGATATCTGAGGACGCTCTACAACCGGCCTAGTTTTTACTTTTTCGATTTTGCTTATATATTTTTTATATTACGATAGTTTCAGTTTCAGAACCGGTTTAAACCGGTTTCGAAAGTTTAAGTAAATGTTTAAAGAAAATCTGAAACGAAAACTGAAAAAGTAAAAACTATGCCGGTTGTGGATCGTCCTCAGCTATCTTGTGCAAAAAAAAAAAAAAAAAAAAAAAAAAAAAAATCATGTAAAAATATTAAAATTAAAATTTCAGCGAGATATTCGAAAAGAACGCCCCCGTAGACTTTACATTAGCGCTCGGCTTTTACCGCGTGACTAGTGTGTGCTCTTAATAGATATTTCTTCAGTAATTCAAAACGAAAAAAGAAATATCTCTTTAAAAAAGATCAATTGCAAAATTCTAAAGCATTTATAGCTTTAAAAAAGGACTAGCTTAGGTAATCCTGAAAGCAATCAATGCAAGGAAATCTAAATACCATGCATTAAAATATGAAAATGAAAAAATGCGATTTAAATATTTCAATGAAAAAAAAAAAAAAAAAAAAAAAAAAAAAAAAAAAAAACGTGTAGATATAAAATTATTAAGATGATAGAAAATAAAGTAAAATAACGGAAATGTGGCTTTGGGAAACTTTAATTAGATTTGTTATCGAAAAACAGAAAAAAGTAGAGGCAAGAGGATGGATTAAATAACACTTTTATAAAAAGGATTAAAACATAGATTAAATGCATTTAATGCTGTAAAAGGAAATTTTCAAGCACACAATGCGATTCGTGCGGATCTAGTATTAAAGCACTGTTAACTGATAATTTTAGTAATAAATTGGTTTCATAGTCATTACTTATTAGACCCGTACAAATATCCTTATCATAGATCCGTACAAATCATATGTATGCTTTTGAAAACTACGGAATTACAGGTTCTACTTGATTATCCCGTCCATCTATTTTGACAAATTGTATAAATCACCAAACTACTCTTAAATTATACGAATTAGCATGATTTTTATTTTAAGTAACGAAAAAACAAATAAATTACTAAAAGATTAATAAAAATACAAATTAAACGTCGAAATAAAAATAATTTGATGACGAAACATACACTTTTAACGTGTTTAATGTCGTGAATGTCACACTTACGGTAAGCCATTATTGGCATTTAATCTCATAGTTTTGCGATAGACCTTTGTTCGACGGGATAATCAAGTACTCCCGAATTGCGTAAAATCATTATCCTTATAATTCCAAAAATGAAAATCATATCAACTATGAATCAACAAATGAATTGAATTTCCTCAAAATAAACAGGTACATAAAGCTAATCTATCACAATAAAGTTGAAAATACTTAAATAGCTATACTTCGATATCAGTTATTTTCCCCTATAAGATTTCGAAAATAAATATTTTATTAACCTTCCTACCCTGTTCAAATTTTACTCAATCTTGATAAAAACATTTCACACCAGAATTGTCATTTAAAACATTTTGATATACTTAATTGGCTTATTTCTCTGAATCTGTTATTTAACTTTCTTTATGAAAAAAGTTCTGGTGCGAATCGTATAAAATAAACTGTAGATATGGGTCGATTAGACCCATTCAGGGTAGGAAGGTTAAAAGCGTAAGATTACTTGAGTTAGCTGAAATACATTAAAACTTTCTTTAAAATCAGCATATGTGGACATCAGCTGTTTCCCGTTACAGAAAGATTGTAATATGTTTGCAATTCGCATAGCACATCTGCAGATTCTGGTATCTAAGCTTAGTAACAAGGCAGGCAGATGACAATTCTAGATTGGAGTTAAATTGAAGAGGAAATAATACAATAACACTTCATTAATACTTAGTAGTTGAAGACATAAATCATTCGGACGCTATAAAGTGTGCTTTCAGAATTTAGGTTGATGAGTTATGTTTCCAGATAAATCTATTAAGATGGCAATAGCACGCCAAACTTACGGATAACACTATTAAAATACCTTTTCTTGAGAATTATTGCAGCATATTCAGTATTTTTAAAAATAGTTTAGTGAGTAATTAACAATAAATCGATATTTCGCCAAACAATCTAAATAATGGTATAGTTATGCAATTTGATAAGCAAAATTAGATAAGTTTTTAAGATTCAATATTATTGAAAATGAATTGAATTTCTACAGTAAAAAAATCTACTTAAAAAGCTAATCTATAATAATAAAGTTACTTAAGTAGTTGTTGCTAAATCGATTATAGCTATTTTTTTCTATAGGATTTCGCAAATAAATATTTTATTAAAAGTGTAAGAATTGTTGAGATAGCTGAAATAGATTAAAACTTCCCCTAAAATCGGCATATGTGGACATCAGTTGTTTCCTGTTACAGAAAGATTTTACTTGCAATTTACACAGCACATCTCCAAAGTCTGGGTATCTAAGCTTCATAACAAGGTAGACAGATGACAATTCTAGCTTTAGAGTGAGATTGGAGAGAAAATAATTCAGTAGCACTTCATCAATACTTAATAGTTGGAGACATAATTCATACAGACGCTTTAACCATTCAACGATCATAGCATTTTCATTTCTAAGATGTCGAAATAAATGAATATCACCGGTAATTAAGAACAAATATATTTCTAAATAAGAAAACGTGATTTTTCACATACAAAATAAATGGGATATTTTTAGATAAAAATACCGGTGTCAGTGTTGCGTATCGGAATTAAAATTTTGTGGTTTCGTTTCGAAACCAATGAACGTTAAAGGGTTAAAGTGCGCTTAGAATTCAGATTGATGAATTAGGTTTGCAGATAAATCTCTTAAGATGGCAATAACACGATAAACCTATGGATAAATTGTGATGTTAAAGTAGCTTTTCTTGGGAATTATTGAAGCAGATTCAATATTTGTTTTCCACGCCAAAGTATATATTAACAACAAATATTTTATTTCATTAAAGTTATATTTATTCTTTTATTTTTAAATAAAAATTACTTCACGCATATTACCGTAATTTCGGGTGTATAAGCCGCTGATCAAACAATTCTTTTTGGGCCCAGAAATCTTATTTAGTGATTGAAGACAAATTTTTACGGCGATCTAACCAGTTACACTTCTCTCTGAAAAAAATTCTGGGTCGAAAAAGAATTGTTTGACCCGCGGCTTATACACCCGAAATTACGGTATATAATCATTTTAAAAGCGACTGACATAATCATCGTGAAAATCGATTGAGCCAATTTTAGTCATCTCGATATAACTTTCGATTAAAAATCCATACATCAATGAACAAAATGAAAATGTCGAAGCCAGGCCTTCCTCTAATATCTCTTCATTAATTTACTTTTAGAATCGGAAAATGTACTGAACTCATTTTCGACGGCAATTGCAGCAAGTCTTCGTTGGAATGTGTTTCATTAATTCCTTTTGCTTTTTGAGACCGCCCCCCCACACACGAACAGCACTTTCCCATAGGGCCTATATCCCTTGATTACCGGCCTTCATAAATAATACCTAGCACCTTCGCGGAGTTCCAAAAAATAGAAAAATAGTGATAGGAAAAAAAATGTTTTTGCCATTAAATTTCTTTATTTTATTTTCTTTTTAAATAAAAATATTTTCAAGCACACTACTTAACTGCTTCCTGATTTCCTCGTACATCAAACGGCCAGCGTGTTTTTGCCAGTCATGATTTACCGGAAACACTTACGGTCAAATGATTACAAATCATAATTTATTATTCTCACCTGTAATTTTTTATCGTATATTTTGTATTATTTAATCCATGCATTTTTTAAAATTCAATTCGGAAAAAAAAATCTATTTTAACCTTTTAACGGACAAAGCATTTTCATTGCTAAGATGTTGAAATAAATGAATGACACCGGCAATTGCGAACAAATAAGTAAATAAGAAAAAGTGATTTTTTACAATACATAATAAAATGGATTTCCTTAAATTAAAATTATGGTGTCGTTGTTGCATATCGGAATTAAAATTTTTTGTGTTTTCGTTTAGAAACCAATGAACGTTAAAGGGCTAATATTGGAACGTCCGGAAAGAGTCTATTCTATTCCAATCATGTGATTAAATTTCAATTCGAACCAGAAAACTTTTCTTGGGATAATTTAAATTTACACTAATTTCGCACGTCAAAGCCGCAGTGTTGCCAGATGGGCTACTTTTTTTGCTCACAGGCTATCATAGCCTGAGAGCTTATGTGCCCGTCCGTTCTGTATGTATGTTCGTACGTAACGCGATAACTCATGATAAAAATATCAGATCCACTTGAAATTTTGTATATAGGTATATCCTGATAAGGGGCTTCCCTGATTAGTTTTTGGAGTTCATTCGATATGTATAAGAGGGGGAACGGGGGGCTCATGCCCCCCCTTAAATGATATAAACGGGATTTTCATGCAGAATTAACAGTTTTCGTTCAAAATTTAGATATAGGATCATTCTGATGAGGCGATTCCGTGACTGTCATTAGGTGTTCATTGAATAAGTATAAACAGGGGGAACGGGGGGCTCATGCCCCCCCCCCCCTCCCTTAATTGATATAAACGGGATTTTCATGCAGAATTAACAGTTTTCGTTCAAAATTTAGATATAGGATCATTCTGATGAGGCGAGTCCGTGGCTGTTATTAGGTGTTCATTGAATAAGTATAAACAGGGGAAACGGGGGTTCTAATGCCCCCCCCCTTAATTGATATAAGCGGGATTTTCATGCAGAATTAACAGTTTTCGTTCAAAATGTAGATATAGGATCATTCTGATGAGGCGATTCCGTGTCTCTTATTAGTTGTTCATTGAATAAGTATAAACAGAGGGAACCTGGGGCTCATGCCCCTCCCCTTAATTGATATATATAAACGTTATTTTCATGCAGAATTAACAGTTTTCGTTCAAAATTTAGATATAGGATCATAGTGATGAGGCGATACCGTGGCTGTTATTAGGTGTTCATAGAATAAGTATAAACAGGGGGAACGGGGGGCTCATGCCCCTCCCCTTAATTGATATAAACGGGATTTTCATGCAGAATTAACAGTTTTCGTTCAAAATTTAGGTATAGGATCATTCTGATGAGGCGAGTCCGTGGCTGTTATTAGGTGTTCATTGAATAAGTATAAACAGGGGGAACGGGGGTTCTAATGCCCCTCTCCTTAACTTGTATAAATGGATTTTTCAATCAGAATTGTCAGATTTCGTTCAAATCTCTGAATAGTTTTGGAAGTTTAATGGTTAAGTATAAAAGAGGAGAATAACTCCTCTTAAATTATATAAATGCTAAATGGGTTTTTATTAAGAATTATCCGATTTGCTCTGAATTTTGGATATAGATTTATTAATATGATAAAGCATGCACTTGATAGTTTAGGAGGTTCAATGATTAAGTATAAAAAAGGAGAAAGGGGAGAGCTGTTACCCCTTTTTAATTTTTTTTCGAACGGAATTAACGAAAATACAAGGCTGTAATGTACAATTAGTATGTGTAGCCTGTGAGCTCAATGCCATCAGTTTAACTGGGCAATATTCTTTTTTATTTTAAATTCAGATTCTTGATTAGCACCACATTTTACAAATGATAAAATGTGTCTTATTCAATGACATGATAATTAAAGCGAAAACAAAAGGTAATTTACTGTTTCAAAAAAGTGGTGCCAATCAAGAAATCTGAATTTTAAAAAAGTAGCCCACTGGCAACACTGCAATGCCGTAACTTGGATAATTCGATTTCCCTCAAAAATTAATTTAAAAAAAATGTTATTTGATTGTGCTTAGCATGCATTTAACTTCTTTTTCTCAATAAATTTTCTGGTTTCAAAAAAACTTTACTAATAACGGTATCACACATAGAATGGTAAACAACAAACATTTTAGAAATCATTTCACACAACATGTTCTCCAACCACTGCGCACTCCGTAAACAGGTTCTTCGAACTTCGAACAGGCTCTTCGAACTCTCGCTTCGCTCCTATTGGTTCAAATGGTCAGCGCTGACTGAATGGTCATCATTTTCCGGGCGACACGGAAAATGCTCGGTAAGCTAAAATAACGACCAAAATTCTCTCCTTCATCAAGGTCAATCAAGTTTTGCTCATTGAAATGTTCCTTTGGGGGAAAAGTTGAGCGAAAGCCTCCCGTGTGATATGGCCATAAGCGGTAACTACGCGGGAACACCACGCATAGTTACTTCAATAATTTTAAATAAATGAACAATTTTAAATAAAAATTCTGGTGAAAAAATTATTACCAAACTTGAGTAAAATTTCCGGGCTTTCCAGTGTTAAAAGACTATTATAAATTCTGTAAAAGACGCGAAAAATAAGCATTATATGAAAGTTTTTCTCAAAAAATGTTCGTCAATTAAGTGTTTAAACCTATTTTAAGTAACTGATATACTCGTCGTTAAAATCGATTCAAACAGTTTTAGTCATCTTGTTATAACTTTCGATTAAAAGTTCATATATCAATGAAGAAAATGAAATCCCCGAATGCCAAACCTTCTTCTAATACCTTTTTATTATTTTACTTTTAGAATCGGAAAAATGTGCAGAACTCATTTTCAACGACAACGGCATCAAGTCTTCGATGGAATGTGGTCCATTAATTTCTTCTGTCGTTTAGCGGAGTTCCGGAAAATAGGAAAAGAACGAATGGCACAAGAAAACAAAAATCATCTTTTGTTTTTAGCGTTAATGAGACAGAACGTTTTTGGTGTTGGTGGAGATATGGTAGACAAATCTAATCACGATAAATCAAATAATGAAAAACGAAATTGAGAATTATAACAATAAAATGTTCTAAGGTAAAAGACAATTTTGTTGTCATCCGGTGATTTTCATAAATTTCTTTAGAGAAAGGATAAAATTATAGATTTTCATGTTTAGCTATTTGAAAAAACAATATTAAATTTGTTAAATCCCTTACACAAAGTTTTTTTTTTCACGTGTCGGAATTAATTTTTGGATGTATTCAATTCCGAAATTAACTCTAAATAGCTCAGTTTAATGCCGATTTATACAACAGACATAATTTTTAATAATTTTTTCTTACAAATTAAACATCATCACTGACACCGAAATTTACGGTAATTATGTAATATGGTGATTTCTCTCTTCCTGTTTTCTAGAGAAAATTTTCCCTTATCACTTTCCGGCACACTGTGCCCGGCCTGGGATACTTAATTTTAATTCCAAACTTGCGAACGGCACCAATAATATTTTAGTAAAATTTGGCTATTACAATAAAAGCTTAAATTAAGGATTTCAAAATATATAAAAAAATCGTTTGCGAATACCGGTGTCAGTCGATAATTCCTCATTTTACTAACTGATTTTGCCCGTGCCGGAAAGGGTTAAAGAAATAGCTTGTTTTTATTTGCCAGTACCACATTTTGATGAACTAATCATTTTAAAACGGGATCCAATCTGCTTTCTACTGCGCAAAATGTATCTTTGATTATCTATTCATATAAAAATGAAGGAAATTAAGTCCTCATTTACAGTATGTCAGATTTTTCACCACATCTGCTTATAATTATGAGATATATAATATGAGATAGGTTGGGTGGAGATCACATGACCTGACGTCATGAACTCCGTTCTAAGACCCATCTTAACATGCAAAAGCTTTTCTGTCTTCTATTGAAATTGGCCGTACCCATGTCAGCAAAATGAAAGAAAAGTTTTCAACAGATCGGATTAGAGCGACATGAAAAAATAAATGGGCCGGGCTAGGCAAATAAAATATTCCCGTCATAATAATTTAAAACGATCAAACAAAGCCAATAAAATGTTAACAGTTTTCGATGGATGTGATAAAGGAGAGGTATGTTGCACGAGCCGATGTTACATTGACAACATCAGTACAGGATTATAACATGTACAGCATAGAAATCGGCACTGGCAGTTGCATCACGTCTGTACCAGAGGTTAAATATTTCACCAAATTTCATCTGGACTAGGATCGGGATTACATTTTCTTTTTACATACTGGTCCTACATGACGATTCAGTACAAATACTATTTAGGATTGTACGACTTGCGAAATTAAGGTAATCTAAAGCATATAGTAATCCATAGTGTTAAATTTTCCCATAAGTAAATATGCAATATTACAGAAAAACATTTTAAATGTATGTTATAGATAATGTTTGTTTGTTTTTAGGTGCGTTCGTAATTATATAATACGTAGCACCTATAGTGGTCTGTCCGTCTGTCTGTCCGCATATAACAACGCAAAAACTACCCAACAGAATCGTTTGAAATTTAAAATACATAATTACTAGCAAAAGCCATGCTTTGTTTGGATTCGCGAAGCATTATTTTATAAAACAGATATTTGAAAGTAACAATATTTTTTATTATTATTTTTGCATCTTTATTAAACAAAAACGTTATTTTATGTTTTGGCGCATTTTAATTTTTTATTAATGATGTAAAACTGGCATAATAAGATATTTTCGAAGCAAACTTTTACAATTTTTTTTAAATTTTCAACTAAAAGCTCTTTTAAAGATGTTTTTACAATTTCAAGTAGCCACTGGTGTTTTTTAATTGTTTGAAATATGCATGTTTCCAATCTTTGTAATCAACATCCGATAATCTTTGATAGCTATTTTAGAATAATATATTTGAAGAAAGCTTGAAGAAAGTTACTTCTTCAAAATCCTATTTTCTGGAAAAAACATTTGAAATCTGCTTTCGTTGATACTTTGAATTTTTAACTGTAAAACATTTTATTTTAATTTCTTCGTTTTTATACATGTTAGTGTATGAGAATTGCTGTAATTCTCTCCGCGTGGGAGAACTTTTTACTTTCTGCGAATGGCAACTCAATTAATGGAATTACCTTTTAACGAAGCGCTCTCTCATTCTCGCAGTGACGTTTTCACGAATAATTATTGTTGTGTTTGCGAACTTAATAAAGTATTATTTTTCTATAAAATCCTTCTGATTAATGAGTCGATATTATTTAGCCACAATACGACCTTCGCAAAAATATTTATAAAGAGCTTGAACCAACAACTTCACGCAGATCTTTTAATTTTTCATTTATATAACAAATTTAAGAATTAATTTTATTTGTTTACAATTATTTTGTTGCCAGTTTACAAAAAAAAAATCCATAATACAATTCTTTTGAAATGTTTAAGTGTCATCTGTGCAAACGATTTTGCGGGATAATGAAAACATGTTTTATTTAATAAATTAATCATGATTCTATCTATAATTATTTTCTCCATGATTTAAACTTTTTTTTCTGAAAATATACGCATTTCATTTTTTATTTATTTGCTAAATTGCGTCCGTATTGGAAAGGCATGTAAAATAAATTAATTAAAATAATAATTTTTTTAACGTTTTACTGTAAAAAAAATTATATTCTGCAAATCTACAGATCATAATTTATTTTTGTGTTTAATTTGAAGTTAAAATATTGAATAGTTTTTTTGTAAAGCGTACGACAAATTGTAATTTGAGTGGACTAGTAGAGGATTCGCTTCGCTCATCCTAATTACATAATTTTGTCGAGTCATTTCAAATTTTATGAAACTCGGATGCATAGATCAATTACAGGGGCAATCAAAAGTATTCCATTACATTATGGTCAATGGGGAAAAAAAGTTTCAAATGCATTTTAATCGTTTGAAATTTAAAATACGCAATTATTACATAATTCTGTCAAGTTATTTCAAATATTTTGATAATCGTGTGCATAGATGTGCACAGTGGGGCAATCAAAAGTATTCAATTACATTATGGCCAATGGGGAAAAAGTTTCAAATATATTCTATACGTTTGAAATTTAAAATACATAATTATAACATAATTTTGTCGAGTCATTTCAAATTTTATGAAAATCGGATGCATAGATCAATTACAGGGACAATCAAAAGTATTCCGTTACATTACGGTCAATGGGAAAAAATGTTTCAAATGCATTTTAATCATGTTATACTCATGCGAACTTAATAAAATTTATATGCAACTATAAAGACATATTATAATATACATCATACATAATTTGTGGTGCAAAGAACATTTGTTATTGATTTACAAGGCCACACAAAAGTATTCCATTACATAATGGTATAGGGAGAACATTGTTTGATGAGCGTTTTAATTGTAATTCACTATTTACAATTTTATGAGATTGATATATGAAAGTAATATTTTTAAAACTTCGTTATCGTACGAACGCACCTAATTTGCTACGCTTCACGTGCAATTTCCAACTTGTTTTTTCTGCAGAAATTGAGTCTGATTTCATTTAACCTTCCTACCCTGTTCAAATTTTACTCAATCTTGATAAAAACATTTCACACCAGAGTTGTTATTTAAAACATTTTAATATATTTAATTGACTTATATCTCTGAATCTGTTATTTAACTTTCTTTATGAAAAAAGTTCTGGTTCGAATCGTATAAAACGAATTATAGTTACGGGTCGATTAGACCCATTCAGGGTAGGAAGGTTAATTTTGCACAAGCCGGGCGGGGTCCAACCCGTTTTTATTTATTCCAGCCTGAACTTTTAGTTTTCGCACGGGACGGCTCCAGATATGGTTATTTCGTACCCTGCTGGCCTCTAGAATTAAGAACTGCCACGAAACGTGTTTCTTTGGTTTATTTTTGTTTTTCGCTAAATTTCTGGAAGTGGGATGAGAGCAAGAGAGAAAAAAATTAAATCATCTTTTGTTTTTCAATATTAATTAAACGGAATGTTATTAATTTTAGATGAAATGGAATGAGCAGATAAGACATTTCTTTGGAAGCACGAAAAACCATATATTGATGCTGCTATTAATAAAGAAAAATACTGCGATCAAATAACACGAAAATCTTATGATCTTAAAAAATCGTACGATCAAATAACACGAAGATAAACTCAAACATAATGGTACTTCACACAGGCCTGTCACTGATAAAATTAATGCCAAAATCAATCAAGAAAAAGAAGTCTAAAGTTTTAGCAACACCACGAGGACATTTTAATTTATAACAAGTACAGAAAACTTACATAACATGGGCAATAAGTAATACTGGTCGTGTAGGAGTGAGCGCTGTATTATGCATGATTCATGCAAGATGAAAAGAAATGCATTAGACGGCAGCACAAACAATCGCCTTATCGAGATCACGGTTGAAAATCTAAAATTGGTTAAACCTCGATTCGCATATTAAAATGAAATCGGTCTGCCAAGTAATATTTTGCTGGAAAACACCTAAAAACCCGATTTTGGTAAATCCCTAATAGCATGCATGGTCACAGTGACTCACTTTGGTCACATCACATCTGTGACCAAAATGCCACCACTCACTGACGTCACATTGTGGCTGAGATGTGACTTTCTTAAAAATCTTTAGAAATTTATAAATATCCTTCAAAACATGTTATTTACTTTAAAAAACATGTTTCTGGCAATTTATATATCGTCGCTTTTGTCACAGTTTCGTCACAATGTTAATGTCAAATTAGTCACAAATGACACATTTTTCACAAATGTGTGAAATTGTGACCACTTTGTGAAACGTCACAAAAGAGTTCTAAAAGGGCCATAATGACTTCACATTTTAGTCACTGTGACTTCACATCGACGTCACATGACGTCACATCGACAATCGATGATCACAAAGTCACAATATGACTTCACAACGACGTTGCAGTGGCGTCACCATGCTTTACGGGATGACACATAGGTTTACCATTATGATTTTCTACTCCCAAACCTCCATGTATTTTAGTAAAGTACCTCCGTGTACTTTTGGGTACAGGAAAGCACCATGGTAAATCTACGAGTCAACTGTTAAAATCGTATTTTTATGTGTTTTCCACTAAGATAGGATTTCGCAGACCAATTGCATTTTAATATGCGAATCGAAATTTAACTAATCCTAGATTTCCATCCATGAACTGGATGAGGTGATTGTCTGTGCTGCCGCCTCTCTGTCTATATCTTTTTATTCGTGAATCATTCTTTTCTAGAAAATTAATTTAAACAGTTTATGCTGCTCAAAAGGTAATTTGTTCTCTTATTTTCTGAAAGAGAATAGCTATAACCAATGTAAAAATCTTTGAATCTTACGATTTAGATCTTATTAACTACAAACATCTTTGGAGAAACGAAAATAATCATCTCAAAAATCGATTTCATCATTTTTTATTTTAAAAGACTTATGCCTTCGATAACCATTTTATATATATATAAGACGAAAATGAAGTTCTCAATTACAGCATGACAGATCTTTCAATAAACATCTTCTTATTCTTATTTTTAGAGTTGGGAAGGCGTAAAAGTCTATTTGAATGATAAAGTTAAATCAAAGATTTTGAATTTGCTCATTTAATTCTTCGGTTTAAGGTCAACTTCTTAGAAGTTCAAAAAATCTAAAAAAGGACTAGAAAAAAAAAACAGCCTAAATTAGACGGAACTTTAGTCATGATAATGAAATACGGTAGGCAAATCCTATACTTTTTCTAATGAAAAATGTGTCTGTATGCTGCTATTTTTGAATAGAAGTACAGTCGACTCTCGTTAATTCGAAATCGGATAATTCGAATCTTCGCTTAATTCGAACTAAACATGAAGTCCCGAAATATTCAATGGCAGAGTAACGTTAAACTTTTTCATTAATTCGAACTCATTTTCTCTTGCCATCGTTTAATTCGAACTAACGAGAATTCCGATTTTTTATTCTTCCTTCCTTTCTCACGGATTTCAGATCATTTGAATAACTTTCTTTCTTAGATGTTTGTGAAAATTGTTCCGAACGAGTATACATATAATTCAATGCATTTGATATCCAATTTCAAAGTGCCCCGTCTGTCCATCAGTGACGCTTCAATTTTTTTCTTCCATTGTGCTTGTTTCTAATATTTTACTTAGTTTATGTATTTATACATTCTAATTTATTATTAAGTCATATTCTGATGATAGCAAACATAATACATTTAAAAAACACTATAACATCAATTCCTTTGTAATAGTACCATATTAAGCATGTTCTCATTTCATACTTTCCATAATTCGAACTTCGGATAATTCGAACATTTCTTGTGGTCCCGACGAGTTCGAATTAACGAGAGCCGACTGTACATGGTTAATTTAAAAGTGTCTGGGAAAACAAAAATCTTCAAATTTTCTATAGATGTTTTTTTTTTCATTAAAACATATTCTGTTCTTTTATGATTAAAATGACGTTCAAATCATGTTTGTATTTTAATTGGAACAGGAAATATTAATTTTTAGCATTTTGGTTTGTTTTCAAAATCTAGCTTTCAAGCAATGAGTATCATGGAAACTTTTTCTTAATGATTGGGTTTTTTTTTTAAACATTTCTCTTATCTAAAATGTTATATGCTGAGAACCTTCAACCCCTTAAGGAACAAGCAAAAATGTCGCTGTAATACTGAATTCTTATCGGAAAAATCCAAAAACTTTTATTAAAATACGAAATCTCAATTTTTCTACATTTTGCAGCCAAAGTCTAAAATATAAAACTTCGTTAAAAGTTTCTGGTGAGAATCTCGTTTAAATTAGGTGAGATAAAATATATTTCACCGACCCTCAAAGGGTTAACCCCTTTGTGGCGCGGTGGTATATCTATGAAACCACTTCCCAAACGCCACATTGGCACCAGAATTTTTCTTAAAAAAAAAAAAAAAAAGTACGGTTTATTGAATGCATGAAACATAGCTTTTACTCATTTACAAATAAAGTTGTTTTCAAATAGGGTGTCAGTCTTTAATTTCAACAATTAAGAAATAAATTTGCCGTGTTCCGCAAACGGTATAAGTTAAATAATTCAAACTTGAAATATATATTTTTAAGTTGTTTTACTTTAATTTTGATTCAGAAAACTTTAAGAGATTTTTTTCTTTGAATAATATGATTTTTTTAAATTATAGCCTTTTTTTTTTAGATTTTTAATTTAAATTAATATTTTTAATAAAAATTAAAGTTTATATATTTCTGCTTATTTAAAGAGTAAAAAATGGAAATTTTAAAATAATATTTCGAGTTATAATGTTTTAAACATTTTACATTAAATAAGTTTAACATTTTAAAATGTGTCGCGGATCCCCTTAACACGTTCGCTGCCGGTAACTCCGCTCACTGTGTTAAATGCTTGAGAATTTCACGTGCTAGCGCGTGACAAGAACGGGCGCAATCCAGTTTAACTAAAACTATTATTTTGAAATAATGGTATTTAACACGAGTTCCTTTGATAAAACAGATGTCTAGTCCGAGTTATAAAAAGTAGATAATGCGAAGAAGTTTTAATTTGTAACACATAAAGAAAGTTGTTCGAATGCGGACTTTAATTTCGGTTTTAACTGATACCGGACTAAAATAATTGCTCAAGTACAAGTTTTGCTTGCATATAATAAGTACGAATTAACGAGAAAAATTGTTATTAGTGTTAGGAAAAATGAGTTTTATCATGACAAGAAAAGATAGCCTTGATATTGTTTACCTTGCTAAAACAACAACAGTTTCTTTATCAAAGAAAATATAATATAACCACAAACGTGAATATACAAAAATACAAAAAATTACATTAAAAAAAACTCAAATTTTTAATGTCAAAAAGCATAATTTATAACAACTCCTTATATATATTTTTTAATTTTACATTTTTTAATTGCGAAAACACTGAGAAACATAAAATAAATTTTTATTTAATAAATTTTTATAACAAATAGACTCTATAAATTGTAACAGAAGTAATTTATTCCATTTTTCAATATTGGGTGAAAAAAGTCCGGGCCAGGATTCGAACCAGGGATGTATTGGCTGAAGCCGCCAATGCTCTACCAACTGAGCTATCCCGGACACGAACACTGGAGGACTATTTCACCCAATTAACCTCAACGATCACTTAATGGAATGAATTACTTCTGTTATAATTGATTTACCAATTGAATAATCGTGTTTAAAATTAATATATATAAATTGTATTTTAACGCACAGTAAAATTATTTAAATTTTCATTTTTACAGATTTCGTACGTTTCTTCTGCAAGCTGTTTTTATATAACACGCAGCTTGCTAAAAAATTGCCATAAGAAACAAATTGCTCTTTTGTTTAGTTCTGGTATCTGCTAGACTTCTGTTTTGTTATACATTAATTATACACGTGAAAAAAGTTATGAAGATGTAAATTTTATAGGATACATCAGGTCTGAAGAGGTTAAACTTTTCAAATATTCCAATGAAATAAAAGAACATTTTCCGAATGAAATTAACGGTATCCAAAAAGCTAGTGACTAGGTAACACTGATATTTCTCAAATTGTGATATTTTTCTTTCTTCTCTGAAAATTAAATGGCTACACGGAACTAAAATTTTATTTAAAAATATCAAAAACTAAAATAATCACCGTGAAAATAGATTCAATCTCTTTTAGTTAGAGCGACACTACACTTCCGATTCATATATTTGATGAAGAAAATGAAGTCCTCAATTACATCATGCATTTCTCCTAGTTCCCGAGTCAAAAAGTTTGCTGAACTCATATCAAATGACAAGGGCAAATCCGACGGAATGTTCTCCGCTTATTCCTTTTGCTTTTTTTTGCCGCATTCCACAGGAAATTAGGAAACGAACAAAATAGAGAAGAAAACAAAAATAATTTTTCTCGGTATTAAGGGAGGAGACCCGTACCCCATTTTCACCAAAAATCATCAAAAGTTCAAATTTTTTTTTTCTTAGAAAACGATGAAATACATATTTGCGAATATCCATGCAAAATTTCAGAACTCTGGAACACTTGGAACAGGTAGAAAATGAGCTTTTTAAATTGTACTCACTACAGAGTTTAAAGGACTAGCGGCCATTTAAAACGTGTTTTCCTGAGAATGACTTTTTTCATATTTTGCCTAAGTTCAAAGTACTAAGACTCAGTGGTAAAATGATTTAGAAACAAAGTGTTTATGTTTTTAAAATCTTAAAAAAATTTTCAACAAAAGTAAGGAGAGATATTTTTTTTAACTATTTCTGAAAATTTTACATAAATTGGTAAACATGAAAATTATAACGAATTTAAGGAAATTTTATTTAATTGAATTTTATTTAATTGAATTTTATTTAATTGAATTATTGAATTTTATTTAATTTTTTTAGCCGATTAAAATAGAAAATTAAAAATGTCTCTCCTTAGTTCTTTTCTATATACTATAACACTAAGAAATTTTAGTAATACAAAAATATTGAAAATTGAATGAGGAGTAGTAATTTAAAAAAAATGTATTTTTCGACAAAAAAAAAAAAAAAAAAAAAAAAAAAACCATAAAAATCCCCATAAAAAATATACTTTTTAATAAAAAGTGAATTTTTTTGCTAATTATTCCTTACAAGAACATTCTTAAATAGTATACCAAAATTCATTACTTTAAAATCAATAATAAAAATTTTGGGATTTTTCTTACGGGTCTCCCTTAACGCGGCGGATTGTTTTTAGTTTTAGGAAAAATTACTCTTATTAGAAATTATCAATGGGCGTACCCATATATAAAACAGATTGCTGTTACCATTTCTGTCTTTTTAACCCCTTGAAGGTTTGGTAATATACCTATGAAACCATTTAATTTTAATTCCAAAACGCAACATTGGCATTAGAATATCGGTAAGAAAAATTTTTGGTTGGTTGAATGCGTTACACATTTTTTTCCCATTAGATACAAATAAAAGCGTTTTCAACCTCCGGTGTTAGTCATTAATTTCAATATTTAATGAACGAATGTGCTCTGCGCCACAAAGAAATAAGATAGAGCTTATCTGATGTTAGTTTTATATACCATTATTTCGCGCTTATCCGGCGCACCTCAGATAAGTCGATTTACTCCCAGAATTTATTTTAAATATATTGGGATTTACTTTTGTATTTTATTTTATTTACAGATATCAAAAACTAAAATAAACATCCTGAAATTTTATTCAATCTCTTTTAGGCTGAGCGACATATACCGAGTGTCCCAAAAATGACTGATGGATTTTCAAATTCAATAACTTGCAAACGGTGACAGCTATTTAAAATTTTTTTGCAGTTGAGTTAGGTATAATGTCAGGAGTTTTTTTTATCGTACTTTTTATTTTAGTTCGAATTTCAAACAATAGGTGGCGCTGACGGCAATTGAAGCCAGGGTCGACGATTCACTCAGCACTGATCACCTGGCCTTCAATCCCCGTCAGCGCCACCTATTGTTTGAGATGCGAGCTAAAATAAAAAATTACGGTAAAAAAAGTCCTGACATTATACATAACCCTCCTGTAAATTTTTTTTTAAATTGCTATCACCGTTTGCAAGTTATTGAATTTTAATATCCATCAGTCATTTTTGGGACACCCGGTACTTTCGATTAAATGTATCGATGAAGAAAATGAAGCCCTCAATTACAGCATGCATTTCACCCAATTCCCGGAAACAGAACTCATATCGAACGACAAGGGCAGATGCGATTGAATGTTCTCCGTTTATTTCTTTTGCTTTTTTTGCCGCGTTCTGCAGGAAATTAGAAAAGGACGATTTAGACGGGAGAGAACAAAAATCATGTTTTGTTTTTCGGCATTAACGAGGCGAATTGTTATTGGTGTTAGGTGTGAAATGAATTTTATCGTAACAAGGTAATACAAATATATTCAGGATGTGGGAAGGTGCGATTGCTAGTATTATTACCCCACCCCACAAACTCACCGTTAACCAGTGTCTTTAATTTATCTACTTTTTCTTTTGAATTTGTCCGGTTTCAATTTGTTTTATTTTTTTTCCCTTTTCTATTTAGAATCAAAAGGTATTCGATTTGTAAGTAAAGAATTTTGATGCTATTTGTGGTCGAATATATTGCTTGATTTGGTAAAACAGCAACAGCTTCTTAATCAGGGAAAACATATTATAACCACAAAAGGAAATATTCAATAATCTCTTCCGGGTTGATAACGATTCCAAAATGCTTTCTTTATCTTTAACCTTCATGCGGGGTTCATTTCAAATGTACATTATTTCAAATATGCAGATCATCTAAGTTTAATGACTATATTTTATTTCTGGAAATGTTCTTTTATTTAATTGGAACATTTGAACGATTGAAGAGAATAACAATTTCTTGAAAATAATCGTGGTGGGCAAATAGCCGCAAACGCAACAACTCAGAATATGACTTCTTTATGGACAAAATCAGGGATTGATGCATATTGGCAAATTTTATTGTGTTTTCCAATAACTTTTAATAATAATCTTCATGATATAGTTTGATTCCATATCCTTTAAAAATGTCTCTTAAAGGTTATTGATAAAGTATACTGGTATGAACAATAGAAATTGTCCTATATGCTCCAAACCCTTTTCGAAAACAATCCGAAAACTTAGAGGGGTGAAACAGCTCGAAAACTAATCCTTTGCACTACGTTGTCGCCGCTACGGCGACATCATTTTTTTAAATTTCTTTTTCTATTAAACGAATTAAATATATTTTAATAAATATCCTCTTGAAGGTCGGTAGGACATATTTTATCCCATCTAATTTAAACAAGATTCTCAACAGAAACTTAACGAATTTTTATATTCTTACTTACCCATTATACGTAGTATAGGGTAAGTCTTGCAATCGTTTTGAAAATCGAAAATTTTTTTTGACGGATTTACACGTTTTAGATAGTGGAGATTCCGAAAAACATATTTTTAGAAAAAAATTTTTGCCGTCCGCCTGTCTGTCTGTCTGTAAACGCTCTATATCCCGAACAAATTGAGATAGAGAGTTGAAATTTTGTATATAGTTAGTATGTAAGAATGGGACGAACCCTATTTAATATCAGCAACCTCGATTATCCGGAACTATTTTTTCGGACTCTCGAAAAATTCGTTCTGATGAAAGGTATATAAAAATTTTTGAATTTTTTTGCTTTAAGGAATGGACGTAAAAGGCAATAAAATAACACATATTTTGCATATAAAACGAAGTCGATCGGATTATTAGATGCCGAGATATTTGTAATCTTGTTTTCCACATTCTTCGATTTTTCATGACCCTGTATTTCATTCAACTTTCAATTCAGAGGTACATTTTAATTGGAAATGAGACGCTTAATCCGACGCAGTTAATTGTTAGTTAATAGAATTATTATTTTTGGAGTTATAAGGATGTTTCTTTTACGCAGTTCGGTACTACTTGAGTAGTTTGGCGTTTTATATAATTTGTCGAAATTGGTACATCAGCAGTTCTTTAATATAGCATTACTATGCATATTAACAATATTTAAATTTTGTTTATGAATTGCAATGCATTGTATAAATAGTTTCACATGTTTTATTTTCATGTACATATCCATGATGGGTAAGTATTACGGTGGCCCCCAACGACTAGTTTAACGTTTGTGGTAAGTTGTAGAAAAATTGCCTTTTCTTACTTTAAAATAATTTTTTTTTTATTTTTCTGGTGAGAATTCAATATTAGAGAGACAGTAAAATGCATTTTCTTTACTGCGATTTAAAAGTTCCATCGGGGCATAAAAAGCTAAATTCCAACATAATAATATATCATACTGTTATTTAGCGAGAATTTTTTTTTGCTACCAGTCCATACCGGATTTGTATTTTGAGAAAAATATGATTAAAATTTAGTCTGCACTAGCTTAAAGATCATTCCTTTGCTGAATATTCAGATATTCTCACGCTATATTTCTGAAAATTTTTGAAATAACTGCTTCATATACATTCAAAAACGAAAGAATTGTATAACTGTTGAGTCGACAAATACCTTCGGATGTAGAAGAATTCATCCAATGCGATGAACTTTGCCTTTGTAAAACATCTGAATAACTAAGCACGTATCAGCAGATTCAGAAGGATCTTTTACGACACATAATGCTGGTCTTCTTTTTAACAAGATATATAGGAGTAAAAGTTTAAAGATGAAGGTTTGTAAGGTTGATTATGAAACTATATAGATTTTGCATGATTTGGTCTTGCGTTCAAAATAACAAACTAAGTAAGATATCGCGTGATTTGGTCCTACATTCAAAATGACGGAAGCTAAATATGACATAGCATGACTTAGTCTGGTATTCAAACTGATGTAAATTAACCCTAGAACCGCGGGAAATGTTACTCAAGTTTCACAAAAAATATTTTGCACCATAATTTTTAAGTAAATTATTTAAGTTTTTTAATCAAAATACAGTAGACTCTCGTTAATTCGAACTCGTCGGGACAACAAGAAATGTTCGAATTATTCGAAGTTCGAATTATAAAAAGTATGAAATGAAAACATGCTTAATATGGTACTATTACAACGATATTAATGTTATAGTGTTTTTTTAATTTATTTCGTCTGTTAACATTAGAATATGACTTAATATTAAATTAGAATGTAGAAATACATTACCTAATTAAAAGATTAAAACAAGCACAATATCAGAAAAATATGAAGCGTCACTGATGGACATACGGGGCACAAAGAAAGTGAATATCAAATGCATGAAATTACATGTATACTCGTTCGGAACAATTCTAAAAAAAATCAAAGAAAGAAAGTAATTCAAATGATCTGAAATCCGTGAGAAAGAAAATAAAAATAAAAAATTGGAATTATCGTTAGTTCGAATTAAACGAAGTCAAGAGAAAATGAGTTCTAATTAATGAAAATTTTTAACGTTATTCTGCTAATGAAAATTTCGGGACTTCATGCTTACTTCGAATTAAGCGAAGATTCGAATTAACGAGAGTCGACTGTATTTTAATTTAGAACATACATAATCTATTCTGCTAAGAAATTTCTGGTTTCAATCAACACCTATTCATTTGGTGCGGGTCAAAATGACCCGTTACCGCGGTTCTAGTGTTAAATTAGATATTACATGATTTGGTCTGATGTTCAAACTGACAGACTAAATAAGATATCGCTTGATTTGGTCCAAAATTCAAAATGATGAAAACTAAATAAGACATTGCATGACTTAGTCTGGTACTCAAACTGGCGTAAATCAAACCAGATAATACACGATTTGGTCTGGTATTCAAAACGATGGAAATTGAGTAAGAAATCGCATAATTTTATCCGATATTCAAAATGACGAAAAATGAGACATTGCATGACTTGATCTGGTATTCAAAACGAAGGAAGCAAAATAAGATATTACATGATCTAACCTTATATTCAAAATGACAGACCAAAAAAGATATCGCATGATTTGTTCCAATATTAAAAGTGACGGAAACCAAATAAGACATTACATGACTTGGTCTGATATTCAGAACAACGGAAATTAAATCAGATATTACATGATTCGGTCTAGTGTTCAAAACGACGGAAATTAAATAATTACAAGAGTTGGTTTAGTATTCAAAACGGCGGAAACTAAGTAAGATATTGCATGATTAGGTATAGTATTCAAAATGACAGAAATTAAATAAGATATTGCATGATAGGTCTAGTATTCAAAATGACAGAAATCAAATAAGATATTGAATTACTTGGTCTGGTGTTCAAAATGACGGAAGCAAAATAATATGTTACATGATTTGCTCTAACATTCAAAATGACAGACTAAAAAAGGATTCTGCGTGATTTGGTCCAATATTCAAACTGGCGGAAACTAAATAAGACATTGCATGATATTCAAACTGACGTAAATTAAATCATATATTACATGACTTGGTCTAGTATTCAAAACGACGAAAATTAAATAAGATATTGCATTATTTTGTCCAATATTCAAAACAACGAAAACTAAATAAGACATTGTTTGAAATGATCCAGTATCTAAAATGACGGAAATTAAATAAGATATTACATGATTTGGTATAGTATTTAGAACGCCTGAAACTATGCAAGATATTGCATGATATAGGATGTAGTCTAGTAATCAAAATGACTGAGATTAAATAAGATATTGCGTGATTTGGTCCAATATTCAAAATGGTGGAAACTAAATAATTGCGATATTACATGATATGGTGAAGTTTTCAAAATGGCGGAAACTAAGAAAGATATTGCATGATTTGGTCTAGCAGTGAAAATCACTGAGATTAAATAAGATATTGCATAATTTGGTCTTGTGATCTAAATGACACTAAATAGGCAAGATATTACATGATTTAGTGTAGTATTCAAAACTATGGAAACTAAGTAAGATATTGCATGATTTTCTTTATTAGTCAAAATGACTGAGATTAAATAAGATATTGCGTGATTTGGTCCAATATTCAAAGTGACGGAAACCAAATAAGATATTACATGACTTAGAATAATTTATAACACGATATTACTTTTTCCTTTATAAAAACGAAATTACTTTTTCCCCAACCCAATATATATAATAAAGGAATCGCCAATGATGCAAAGAGAATTAAGTAAACTTTTATTAGTATTGCTATTACGTGTCTTAAATAATATTGCTAAAATGTCAAAACATAGTAAAAGTTATTAAATACAGAAAAACTTGTTATTATTTAATATTTAAATATTAAAACTTAGTATTATTTTTGTCAATTTTAAAATAAATATTAAATATTGAAATGCATTTCACATTTTCATGGCCCCTTACTTTTACTGAGTTTATTGAATTAAACAATGTGAAAAATCTCATTATTCAAGCATTAAAAAAAAGAAATTGACTATTGTGACCCGCGTTCAAAAATTGTGCTTAAAATGAACCCAAAACCGAATTAAATCCGCATATTCTTTCTCGAACCCCAAACATTTAAACCCGAACCTGAAAAAGGAAAAATATTCTATTTTAATGAATTATAGACATCTAATTTACATTTATATAATTGCTCTGTTAATTTTTTGTTTCAAGCTTGATTTTTAACTCTTTAACCCTTTAACGTTCATTGGTTTCGCCACGAAACCACAAAATTTTAATTCCGATACGCAACACTGACACCGGTATTTTTATCTAAAAATATCCCTTTTATTATGTATGTGAAAAATCACGTTTTCTTATTTAGAAATATATTTGTTCTTAATTATCGGTGTCATTCATTTATTTCGGCATCTTAGCAATGAAAATGCTATGATCGTTAAAGGTTGAAAACGACATAAACTAAATAAGACATTGCATGTTTTGTCTGGTACTCAAAATAACGAACACTTACATTATAAGTAGTGCTTGATGAAAACAAGATTTTTAGACCGAACTCTAATTTCTGTAATCATGTTAGTTCCGGTCGGAAACAAGATTGAAACTTTCCAAAGAAAATTTAAAGCAATTAATACATATATAAATATATATAATTACTAGCAGCCTTCGTCCGCTATGCTGGTGAGTATTTTTTTTTTTTTTTTTTTTTTTTTTTTTTTTTTTTAAGAAACTTTGAATTAAACGAAATTTTTATATCATAATAGTTTTTAGTTTTATATCGTACTTTAGACTGTCTGTCATCGGTGAAAAATCAGTCATCTAAACTGAAAGTTCAGTGTTAGTCACCAATGACTGACGTAGCGCTCAACATGTTAACAATTTTAATCACATAAAAATTCATTCAGCAGAACTTTTAAAATAAAGCTAAACTTTTGGAATTGGGTTCATCTGATAAAAAACATTTCCTAAGTATCCAATTAAACAACGTAGAATGCTATATTTCATTTGTTACAAAATTTCTGAAAAATTATCCAACTAACAATGTAAAATCCATTAAAATCTATTTTGTAGAACTTAAGTTATAAGCGGCCACAATGAAATTTCACTTTGCGTTTTATATATACAAGGTAGAACCCGTCGAAATTCGACGAAAGAAAATGTTTAAGAAGGAACTTTTTTTATTGATCTATGATAAACTTAAAAAATTAGCTACAGTAAAAAATGCATCTTACAATGGTCAGTCTAACTCTCAATCAAATACTATTTAAAGCTAAAATTAAGAAGGAAAAAAGTACTACTTCTATAAAACTCAGTTTTCCAAATTATTAAAATTAAACTTTAATCGCATACAAAAAAAAATAATAATAAAGCAAAATATAATAAAGATCAGTTATTAAAATGAAGTATCAATTGAGATTCTTATGTTTGGTATAAATGCGTATGAAAAAAAAATTCAAATTGACACGATCTTAAATTTCACGTGTTTCATTTCTAAACCCCATCATCATTTTCATCTTCTCAAAATTTACACGTGCACATTTCAATTTTTATCAATTTTAAGAGAAAATGACGTATTTATGTTGCCACAATTACAAAATTCGGTCTAAAAAGTACAAAAAAATTAATATCTCAAGAATAAATTGAGATACAGCTTTCAAAAAAACTGCATTTAAAAGTACATATTTTTCTCCATACGGTGATGTAAAAATTGTAAATGTGCGATGTTTAAAAGTACAAAATTTGCAGTAGCGCAAACTGCAAAACGGAAATTACAGGGGAAAGTGTTGCCATTCGCAAAATGACGTATGCGTTACGCACAGATACGTTTGGCCTTTATAATATAGATTCAGATAATTAAATATAAGCTTACATAATCATCTTAACCTGATTATAGAACTCTTTCAAAATTTTAGGATCAATAGATTTTTTTGTGCTGTGAATAATACGAAATCAAGACTTTCTTTTATATATATAGATAAGGATTGAAAATTTCAGGTTTTTGCGCCGAAGACACCGCCAAATCAGGAAAATGTGAAGTATCTCGCGAGCTACTGAACTTAAAAGAATTTGCTTTGTATCATTCGATTCAGCATGAAAAAATACATTAAAATATGTTATCAGTTGGAAAACAACTACAAAAGCCGATTTTTAAGGAATTTTTGAAAAGTTCGTTCCTTTTTTTAACCTCCTTAGGGCTGGAATTTTCGAAAATCCCTTCTTAGCTGCACTCGGTGTTAACAGAAGTATTTTTAACCCAATTTTCAAGATTTTAGGTTCGGCAGATTTTTTTGTGCTATGATTAACACGAAATCCAGACTTTCTTTCATATATATAGAGATAAGGATTGAAAATTTCAGGTTTTTGCGCCGAAGACACCGCCAAATCAGGAAAATGTGAAGCATCTCGCGAACTACTGAACTTAAAAGAATTTGCTTGCTACCATTCGATTCAGAATGAAAAAATACATTAAAATATGTTATCAGTTGAAAAATAACTATAAAAGCCGATTTTTATAGAATTTTTTAAAAAGTCGTTCCTTTTTTTAACCCCCTTAGGGGTGGAATTTTCGAAAATCCCTTCTTAGCGGCACTCGATGTTATCAGAAGTATTTTTAACCCAATTTTCAAGATTTTACGTTAGGCAGATTTTTTTGTGCTGTGATTAATACGAAATACAGACTTTCTTTTATATATATAGATTAATTATTTATGCATGTGTGTTTATAAGGTTAAAACTAAATGAAACGATCACAAGTAACAATTTCAGATTAATTACATCTTTCAAAAAAGCGTAATTTATGGGATTTATAAGGAAAATGTCAAATGTTGTAAAGCATAATCTGAAAATAAACTAGAGGGTCAATATCGAAATAATTTAGGCAGTATCCCAGAAACTAACAAAAAACATTAAATAATAAAAAACATGCAATGAAATTGGGACATATCGCAAATATTCGTAAAGAACATAATCAGTATTCGCACACTCCTTAGATTTTGTAAGGACTCTGGTACCACTATTAATGAAAAAGAAATTTATATTTAATTTTTAAGATACAGAATTCGCAACCACCTTCTTGATTCGCAATATCTTTCTGCAGCGAAATACATTGAAAATACCGTAAAAAATTAATGGTAGAGTTGTGCGAACCCTGTTAATTAAATGAACAAATAAATGAATAAAATTAGGAAAAGATTTTTTGAAACAAAAGTGACAATTCAATTAAAAAAATATATATATATATAAAATTGATTTTCATTCATAATTAAAATGTGCATAAGTAGCCTTGTAAATTCAATGCTAATATAAAACCGTTATAAAACACAAAGTTATCAGAGAAATGTGAAATTAAAGTACGTAATTCTAAAGAAGAATCGTTTATATAACGGCGAATTAAAACCAATGTAGTGTATTAAAATACAGATTAAAAAAAAGTTGCATTGTAGTCTATTTTACTTAGTTAATACTAGAACGCCGGGAAATTTAACGCAAGTTTTATAAAATATACTTAAAACCATAAAAATAGTTTGAAATTATTTAGTTTATTTATTTAGCTCATTTCATTGCAACTAATATATAATTTATTTCTTGAAGATTTTTCTGGTTCAAATCAACATTTAATCCAGTGGTCGGTGTCGAATTGACACCTTCCCGGCGTTCTAGTGTTAAATGGTTTTTGAACATTTTATCCAATTGTTCAAAGAAATTTAATTTTTGTTTTCTTTGACATACGTCTAAAATAAAATATTTACTAAATTTCCTTAATGAAAATCGTTTTGTTTTATAATTATCTAATAGGTTTGTATTTAATAAAAGCAGCATTACAAAGCAACTCGCGATCATAAATTATCTAGCAATATATAAAGATCCAGAGCTACGAAGTAAGAAACTTTTCCAATTAATCATGGCCAAAACTTACAGGTGAAATTTAATTAATATCTTACCTTTTATTAACATTAAGAAGATTAATTCCACTCAAAGCATTTTACCGAGAATATATCATACAGGGTGTCCAGCAAATAACACCCTGATTTCAAATTTAAATTTCTCAAAAACAAAAATTGATAGAACTATGCGGTAAACGGTTTCTTTGTTAGGTAAGCTGTAAAAATGTTATACTAAAGTTTCGAACGGTGAATATTTTGAAAAGATTGTGTTCTGATTGCAAAGAATGCTCGACTTGACGTTTTTTTTTTTTTTTTTGCTTTATATTGCTTGTAGAGAACGAATTTTTCGGGGTACTTAGTCATATTTTTAGAACTAAATTTTTGATATTTCAGAAATTTCAAAAATTTTGTTCCAAAAAACTTTAAAATATGGCGTTGTCCGCCCAAAATCTCATTCAAACCAAGCAATTTAAAGCAAGAAAAATGTTAATTCGAGCGTTCTTTGCAATCAGAACATAATCTTTTCAAAATATCCACCCTTCGTAACTTCTGTATAACATTTTTACAGCTTTCCTAATAAAGAAACCGTTTATCGCATAGTTCTATCGATTTTTGTTTTTGAGAAATTTAAATTTGAAATCAGGGTGTTATTTGCTGGACACCCTGTTTTAATGACAATGTAATAGTTGCCAACCTTCGGCTTTTTTATAAATGAAGAAAACATATTTTGAACCAGAAAATTTGTTTAATTCAAAGTGTCTGCCATTAAATGAGATAACTGTTTGAAATTTACATAATTTCCATAATTAAATAAATTTCTGGTTAAAAAGATGATTGTTTGATTTTCAAAAAGCCGGAAGTTGGCACGTATGCAATGCATAAATTTTACAAAATGTAAATTTGTAATCTGTGTTAAGTAAGCCAAATATTACTTTATGAAAATTTTGATAAAAGATGCTTGAATGATAGAACCCCTTGAAGAGTACAAACTCTGACTTTAATCACGTTATTTTTATTTTTATTTTATAAACTTAAGTCTATCACCCATCCATTATGAGAGAAACCGTAGACATTGGAACAGACGTTAATTCAATATGTTATGATACAGCATCATTTAACTTACCAAAATTATTACTTGAGCTACTGATTGATTACGCAAATAAAAAGAAACGGTAACCACTTAACTAATCAATATTTTGGGAAAAAACTTTCAAATAATGTTTATTTTTTTCATGTCTTTTACAGAAATTTTAGATTTTTTTCGATCAGTTTTTCAAAACATAAATTTTCGCCTAATTGAATCAGAAAATTGCTCGGATTAAACAATACAAAATTAACAATAAAAATTTACTGATAAAAATAATAAATCAAGTTTCGAATATCAGGGAAGCGGTTAAATTAAATTAAAATAATAATGTATCAGTAGGGAAGATTACGTGAAAAAATGTTATGTAGGAGCTTCACATACTGTGTCATTTCAGAATATTTTTTTTAAATTTGTTTTTATATTGAATGGTGTACAGATAAGCATAAATACAGTCAAACAAATGTACTTTTACAGTTTTTTATTTTTAATAATATTTAACAATTATAATTGGTATAGAATTTTAAAAATTTTCAAATAGTGTGCAACACATTAGTAATTCAATTACTACAAATGCCTTTTGTGATGTACCGTAAAATGGGGTGAATAGGAACGAAACTTCCCGGTCATACAAATAAATTCATTATAAAAAAATGTGTTGATATTTTTAGTTGCCAATTTTTTTATAAGAAGGTAATAACATTAAGAGTTGGGAAATTTAGTTTTGACATGTTTGCACCACTACTGGGGTATATAAAAAAACTTCAAGAGGATCCGCAAAAATCTCATTTTTTCAACGTCTTCAAAACTTTGTATGTAACTACAGTATTTTTCGTATTCTACACCTAAGAGAGGGGATTTTTTAATTAATGATAGACCTGTAAACGATATGCTGAATAAAATTCTACTTATTTCTAAACTACATAATGAAAAAATAAAAAATGTCTTGTAACATCAGAGGTTTAAGATTCACGTTTTCTCTCATGGTTTATTTTTCTAGGCAGTAATAGTTTTATGTAATATATGAAAACATATGTATGAATTAGTATTGTAACAATATTTTGTTTGTTCTAATTACTTGAAGAATTTAAAGGTGTCAAGAATTTACTTGGTTAAACAACAAAGTCAACGCTCAATCCAACAGACATGGAACACACAATAAAAGAATTAAAAAAAAAAAATTAGTTAGAAAAACTGCACAGAAATATTCTCTGACATCCACAACATTACACAAACATCTCAAAATGAAAAAAAAAAAACAATTAAAAAAGAGAGGGATGCAAACAGTACTAAGGGCTGGGGATGAGGGCGTATTAGCAGATCGTGTTAATACATGCAGCGATCGGGGCTACCCAATAGATTTACTTACCCAATGACTTCGAGTAAAGGATAACACAGAACAGGGCAGATTTTGTATTAAATTTTACTTCTGCAATTCGAATATATTTTTTAAAATAAATTTTAATTTTTCTTGATTTCAAAGTTGTTTTCTAATTTTTAAAAAGGCATAACTTTACTTGTATATAAGATAAAGGCTTGGTTTCACAGTAACTACGTGTTCCTATTCCTCCCTTATCATAATTACCAGTTTTTATTAACCCTCTTAAAGTTTGAATCGGAATAAATAGAGATGATAACATCTGTTCCGATTCACCCCTATCTGCGGGATGAATCGGAACACCAATAAAAAAATAAATAATACATATATAAGCAGTACAAATGTTTCGTTTCTCCTTAAAAAGTAAATAACAAAATAAGACCGAAGTTTCTAACAGAAAAATAAAAAAAATAAAAAATCAGTTATTGCTTTTTTTTTTTAACGTTGAAGTTGAAAAGTGGTTCGATTCACCCCATTTTACGGTATCTCCGTCATTCTGTAGAGAACGTGATTTGGATGGTATAAAGCGTTTTGAAAATTAACTTTCTTGCAAAAAAATTGCGAATCAGGGCCGTAGCTAAGGGGGTGCTATGGGCGGCTCAGCCCCCCCTAAAATATTTTGAGCCCCCCCCCCCCTGGAAAAAGTTCCAAGGTCACTAAATGTTCCGAAAATTCAAATAAAATTCTGTTCAAAAATCTAATTTAGTTTTGAGACCCTTTCACAGTTTTGCAGAGTTATTAAATCGTATCTAAAATAAGTATTTCAACACTTGCTCATCCTATTTGTACATATGACGCTAACACGATGTTTAATTTTGCACCAATTATACACTCAAAATTTTCATCATCATATACTTTTCTTAGCATAAAATGAAATTATTACAACAGTTTAATGAGAAACATTGTACCTACTATGTGAATATGCACTAATTTATCTTTCTGCGTTAGAGAGAGAGAAAAAAAAATTATGAGCCCCCCTACATTCTCTTGAGCCTCCCCTATCGTACACTTTTAGCTACGGCCCTGTTGCGAATGTTAGGCACAGTATTTTGTTATCCTCATTCAAGCACCGGTTTGTTCACGCACGTACAGATTGGACTCGGAATCTGATGTAAACAAGTTTATCCAATTGCTAATCAGTAATATTTCAATGTAAATTTTACAATCTCTAGTTAAGGCGATCGCGTTCATTATTTCATATACAATAGCACCGTATTTTTAAAAGAAAATTTCATATTTTAAAATTAAATTCACTGATTCTAACTATTCATGCCCAAGAATGGGTGTAAAGTTGACATCAACCAGGCAACCCCTTGATGCTACTCTGCTGTTCAGCACTGTTTAGCTAACTATTCAGATATAGATTGAAGTATATTTAAAGGGATTTCTACTCTTTCAGTTAAAAAAGATTTTTTTTTACGAACATTGACAAACGCGATTTTGGACGAACAGGTAGGTGTATTTTGCGATTTCGGAAAGAATAATTAACCACTGAACTGACCTATATTTTTGGAAGAAAACTTTCAAATAATGCCTATTTTTTCATGTCTTTTACAGAAATTTTAATCTTTTATCATCAGTTTTTCAAAACATATATTTTTGCCTAATTGTATTAGAAAAAATAAAAACAGCAGATAAAAATTTCCAAAAAATTCTAATGGGAATAACAAATTTTGATTGCAATATGGACGCCCGTACGTGGTACGGGCAAATCATGATTGATAAAAACACATTGCCCATCTGACATACGAGTAAATCAGGAAAGCGTTAAATTATGTACTAATTAGCAATTTCAATTAATATAAAATTCTAAAAATGATGAAAAACAATGTAACACATTAGTTACTCAATTCCAGCAAACGCCTTTTATGGTGTATCTCCGTAATTCTATAGAGAACGTGATTGGGATGGAATAAAGCGTCTCGAAAATTAACTTTCCTGCAAAAATAATTGAGAATGTTAGACACAGTATCTTGATATTTTCATTTCAAGCACCGGTTTGTTCACGCACGTACGAATTCGATCAGAATGGACTTCGAATCCGATGTAAACAAGTTTATCCAATTGCTAATCAGTAAGATTCCCATGTAAATTTTACAATCTTTAGTTAGAACGATTGCGTTCATTAATTTATATAGCTTGGCACCGTAACTTTCAAAAAAATGTTTATAGATTAAAATTAAATTCATTAATGCAAACTTTTCGGATTTAGATTAATAAGTACCGGGTGATCCAGAAGTTTCGGGAGTTTTGAAAAGTTAATAATTAGGAAACTATGTATAATACAAAGGTGCTGTTTTCAGATATATGCTCAGAAACATGTGGGATTTTTGTTTAGAATGAATTTTTTTAAATATATATAGTTACCATTTTTAGCAACAGGTGGCGCTGTTGTATAAGACTGAATGTACCTATACCATGCGTTATATAGACACATGAATTCATTGCGAAACTTCTTTTCTATGATATTGATGGGATTTCGTTTTAAGGGTAGTTTATGTTCAAACATTTTTTGTAAGGTAAATGAAATTGCATTGTAAGGGAAATTTGATACAAAATTTCATGAGCAACTGCCGTGTTTAGACATTGTCTAGACTATGTTTAGACACATCTTTGCATGTCGAGTTGTTTTCATATCGTACAATACGTCAAGTTAAAACTGCAAAAGAATCGATGGCCATTGCAAATGTGAAATGCTATGGTAAGCAAGGTTTGAGAAAAAGGCTCATTGGAAGATCGTAATAGAAACAAGAGATCCCAAATGTCTGTTACAATCGTAAATTAGGTAGGATTCTATGCCAATACTCTGTAGAAATCACCAGTTCATGCAGTAAACTTGTGATATCACGATGAACTGAAATTTCTTCTGGAATTTCTTTCTGCTCTGAGGATATTGTGCACGCTGTTTTGCATCGGCTCACGGCGGTACTTATAAGCCATGAGCGTCATGATTAAACTTTGTAACCCTTGGACACAAATTCGTTCTTTTAAATGAGCTGTATCATACTATAAAAGCAATACTGTCAATTTTAGCGCCACCTGCTGTCAAAAAGTGCAACTAACATAATATGTTTTTTTCATCGAAAAAACAAATCCCACTAGTTTCTCAGCATTTCTGTGAAAACCGCATACTTCTATTGTTTATGGTTTTCTAATTATTAGCATTTCAAAAGTCCCGGGACTTCTGGATCACCCGGTATATTTAAAATGATTTCTACATTTTCAGGTAAAAAAAAATTTTTACGAACAGTGACGAACGCAATTTTGGATGAACAAGTTGGTGTATTTTGTGATCCCGGAATAAATAATTAACCACTTAAGAGGGGTGCACAACCTGTGGCACGCGGGCCAAACTGATACCAGTAATTTTATGCAGAATGATTTTCCTTATAATAATGACAGAAACTTTGCTATGAAAGAAAACAAACGTCACTTTTGAAATATTCTGATGTCAAACGATTTTCTGGCAAAAAGGTTGTGCATCGCTAAAATGATTAATATTTTTGAAGAAAACTTTGAAATAATATCTATTTTTTTCATGGCTTTTAGAAAATTTTTATTATTTCATTACCGGTGTTTCAAAACCGAAATTTTTGCCGAATAGAATCAGAAAAATGACCGGGTTAAATATTGCAATATTTACAAAGAAAAAAAAAACCTAGTGAGAATAATAAATTATGATTGTTAATATGGATGCCCATACGTGTTACGAGTAAATCATGATTGGCAGAAATAAGTTGACCGTATGATGCATAATTAAATCAGGGAAATAGTTAAAGACCTTTAACTATTAGATGCATTTCCATGCGAATTTGTTAGTCTGTTACACAACTGAAAATCGTTATGCTTGTTGGCCACCGTTATTTTCGAAAAAGTTTGCTTCGCCTTATTCAATTGATGATATATCTTCGATAAACTAAGTCACATTTTCTCGTTTTAAAATACTGGCAGCTAAAAATCATAGTACGTAACAGACAAAATGGTTCGCATGGAAATGCCCAGGTATAGCTACACTTTCAGTTAACCCTTTAACGATCATAGCATTTTCATTGCTAAGATGCCGAAATAAATGAATGACACCAGTAATTAAGAACAAATGTATTTCTAAATAAGAAAACGTGATTTTTCACATACATAATAAAAGGGATATTTCTAGATAAAAATACCGGTGTCAGTGTTGCATATCGGAATTAAAATTTTGTGGTTTCGTGGCGAAACCAATGAACGTTAAAGGGTTAAAAAAAATTTTCGCATATGATATTGATGTCACCAATAACATTGATGAACGCAGTTTTAGTGGAACAGATAAGTGTATTTTGTGATACCGAACACTAGTCAGTACCGAATGGTTACTGACTTAAGAATAACTAATAGCAAGTTAAAATATATATATGATGTTGATAAATAAAGAGGGAAAATGTTTAAATAAGTGCTTCTTGAAGCAACATTTAGAAAATTATACCGCGATTTCTGAAAAGAAAAAAACATAGTCGATTTCAATAATATTTTTAGGCATTTTTGTGTATATATGTGGCTGTGTTTGAAACGGAAAACGTAAATTAACCCTTGGCACATACTACCTTTTCTGCCCTTTTAACCACTTCCCTGATTCGCCCGTATGTCACACAGGCAACGTGTTTTTTCCATTCGTGATTTGCGGGTACCACGTACGGGCATCCCTATTCCAATCATGTTTTATTATTCTCACCAATAAACTTTTATTGTACATTTTGCATTATTTAACCTGAGCATTTCTCTGATTCCATTAGGCAAAAAAATATGTTTTGAGAAACTAATGTTATAAATTCTGTATAAGACATGAAAAAATTGCCATTATTTTAAAGTTTTTCAAAAAAAAAAAATATTGGTCAGTTAAGTGATTTTTCTGTGCGCATTTTTTCAGAAAAAAGAAATTTTCGCAAAAAATGACAAAATTATATTTTTTCTGTCCATTTCAACAATAATGCAATCCTAGAGATTATAAAACTGTTTACAAAAGATTTCTGATTTATCATTTGTTTGAAAGCGTGGTGTATTTCAATTATGTTCTGCGGCATGACTCAAATTTGCCGCCATTTTGAAACATGAACTTTTTTAACAAAAAATTCAAAAATATTGTTCGAAATGCAGCTAATTTTAAAATAGAAACATTTTTAATAATATATATTGCCGAGTTGAAAAAATAATCTCCTCAAAATACCCAAGTGTATATCTAAAAAATCTTAAAATCATGAAACTAGATGTGCAATATTTTATTACAGTTACGCAGTTATATATTTCATTAAAATTACCTTTCTTTAATGTATACAAACGTCAGTATATTACGGAACTATTTTCTTTTTCTTTTTTTAAGTCCAAGCATAAAGATGACCCGGTTCCGAAAATTCTTCTTATGTATATTTTTATGTATGGTTTATTTGGTTAGTGGTCCCGCTGTAAATTTCATAAGTAATAAAAACAAGTTGGAAATTGCACGTGAACGTAGCAAATTATGTGCGTTCGTCCGATAACGATGTTTTAAAAATATTCACATCTTGCTGATATAGTAGAGCGTACTTCGGATACAGTATAGTAGTCGAAATTTTTGTGTTTCTGTAAATATGCAGGAAGTAATTTTTATTACACCTCAGCAACGTATATCTTATTCAGAAAATGTGAAATAGTTGAATATAATTAAAACACGCCCCAAACAATATTCCCCCGTATAGCATTATGTAGTGGAATACTTTTGTGTGGCCCTGTAATTTAATAATAAAAATTCTTTGCATCACAGATTGTACGGAATGCATATTTTAGTATATATTTCATAGATTCATGCCAATTCTATTATGTTCGAATGAGTGTAACATCATTAACCCCTTGCGGCGCGCTGGTTTCATAGATATACCACTTAATTTAAATTCCCAAACGCCACATTGGCAACAGAATTTTATTAGAAAAAGTTGCGGTTTATTGAATGCGTGAAACATAGCGTTTTCATATTTACAAATAAAGTTTTTTTTCAAATTCTGGTGTCAGTCATTAATTTTAATACTTATGCAATGAATTTGCCCTGCCCCGCAGAGGGTTAAAATGCATTCGAAACTTTTTTCCCATTGACCGTAATGTAATGGAGTACTTTTGATTGTCCCTGTAAATGATCTATGCATCCGACTTTCATAACATTTGAAATGACTCGATAAAATTACGTAATAATTATATGTTTTAAATTTCAAACGATTAAAATGCATTTGAAACTTTTCCCCCCATTGACCGTAGTGTAACCGAATCCTTTCGATTGTCCCTGTAACTGATCTATCCACCCGATTTTCATAAAATTTGAAATGACTCGACAAAATTGTTATAATTAAGTATTTTAAATTTCAAACGATTCGGTTGGGTAGTTTTTGCGTTGTTATATGTGGACGGACAGATAGACGGACAGACAGACGGACGGACTGAGCGACAACAATAGGTGCTACGTATTTACATAATTGCGAACGCATCTAAAAATGAATACCTATATGCTTATTGTCATTTTGTCTTTCTCGGCTCAACTTTATTAACAATCGGACGATCTTTCTAAAATTTTAATGTGGTGTTAAGGAACGCTATGTTAATTTACGTTTTTAAATAGTCATGGCATATAGTTTTTTGACAGGACGCATAAAAAGGCTTAATATATCATAGTCTGCTGCATTCCAAAATGAACGATATTAGTAACAATTGGATATAGAGTTTATATAGATGATAATAATATGATCACCACAAATATTATATAATGACAATCTGCTCATACAAAATGGAAATTGGCCGGCAAAAAACTACATATTACTATAATAAGATCAGAAATATTCCTTTTACGTAGGTTTTAGTTATTTTTATAATTATTTGCTTGTGTTGTAAATCAACGAAATATACCTTTGTTCGGTGAAATTAATTACATATTAGCACAGAAGAATTAAGTTCAATTTATGATTATTTCCTTTTTTAGATAATAGATAGCGTCAGTGTGCATTTTTAAAATGATTTTAATTGTCACATGATTGAGTCAGATTAGTTTTGTTTTTATGATTGCTTGCTAAACACAGAAGAAACTCTTGCTTATGTATATACTTTTTAAAAAAATCGCGGTTTGATACTATAATATGCTTCACAAGTCTTCATTCAATATATTTTATTTTTCAGACTATAAATGTGCTAAAAATATTTTCCACTATAACCATTTTAAGAGATTCGGGAAACCGAAAATCATGCTCTTTAATTTCTTGAAACTTTATTCAAAGTATACAGTCTAGCTCAAAGAGAACAATGAATTGTTTTTACTGCAGTCGTTTTCCGTTACAGATCGTAATATTGAAACAGAAATCTAATTTGTATTCAGTTAAACTTATTTACTTCGCATCCCTACTCCAAGCTGATCGAAGTTGCACGTGCATAAGCAAATTCCGTTAACTTGAAATGAGAACCTTCTAAACCATGTCTAACATTCTCAATTTTTGTCACAGAAAAGTTACTTCTGCATTCCAATCACGTTCGCAAATTGTATATTCCACAAAATAATGATAAAGGTTCTTTGTAACATTATTTTATACATATATTTTAGTATAATTATACTACACATGTTTTAAAATGTTCAAAAGCGTATGGCAGGAGGAAAAAAATAATATAGATAACAAAGTACATAGAATATTTTCCGGCAGAGGGCGGTACTGTTATACTTTATTATGTGGCGAAAATCAAGATGATATGGGAATTTTTATGGAAAAATCTGATTGAGGCTGCCATCACTATCTTAATTCAGTAAACCAAAAAATTCTGATTAAAAAAACCTGTGATAAAAGATTGAAAATTCTGTAAAAGACGATCTTACAGAAATGTTTATTTCACTCAAATTTTAAATATACGAATGCATCAAACGTCCATAGACTTAACCCCTTGCGGCGCGGTGGTTTCATAGATATACTACCACTAATTTTAATTCCCAAACGCTACATTGGCACCGAAATTTTATTTTAAAAAAATTACCGTATACTGAGTGGTGAAATCTAGCGTTTTCTTATTTACAAATAAAGTTGTTTTCAAATTCCGGTGTCAGTCATTAACCCTTTAACGATCATAGCATTTTCATTGCTAAGATGTCGAAATAAATGAATTACCCCGGTAATTAAGAACAAATATATTTCTAAATAAGGAAACGTGATTTTTCACATACAAAATAAAATGGATATGTTTAGATAAAAATACCGGTGTCAGTGTTGCGTATCGGAATTAAAATTTTGTGGTTTCGTGGCGAAACCAATGAACGTTAAAGGGTTAATTTCCACATTTAATCAATGAATTTGCCTTGCGCCGCAAAGGGTTAACATTACGAGGAAGAATTTTAAAGTTGAAGACCAGTTCACTTAAAAGTCCATAGAGATAATAATAATGCAGATGTTACAAGTTAAAAATGCACATTTTATTTAAATTTCCTGGTACTTTTTGCTTGAAATACCGTTGCCATCGTGAGAGCATATTTTAATTATTAATTGCTGTTCCCTTCATTAAAATAGTAGGTCACTTCGTTTATTAACGAATGGAACACTACTTAATAAAAAATATTGCCTGCCGATAACCGCGTGATTGCAAGAAAAAATACTATGGCATCTCAATAAAAATTTACATTTTTAACTTGCAACACTTATATGATTACTATTTTCGTCGTCTTTTATGGGGGTTCGAGACATACTTTAAATTTATTTACTGAATCGCATTTTTGAAACTTTTGTGAAGGTTAAGTATATTATTTGTAAACAAAATCACATGATAAAGCTTCACATAATTTGTTAAAAAAGAATTCCAAATAAAAACTTTATTTAAAAAATGCGGTAATTTTAAGCGATTGCAACTAGAAATATTATTTATAGAATTTCAATTTTTTATCATTTAAATAAACTGAATTATATAATCGGAAATTTTGATTCAGAATTAAAAAAGGAATATTAACTTAAATAAAAATTTAAAATATTAAAAAAATTTTTTAAAATTCATGTCATTTTTCTTTAAAAAATCAACTTTATTCATTTTTATTTTATTTTATTTTATTTTATTTATTTATTTATTTATTTATTTTTTTTTTACAAATCTGGTGAATGAAAGTTAGAGTAAAAGAGCTTAAAAAGACATGTTCCAAGTTTGAACAATTTATCTTTAGCGGTTCTTTACTTATAACAATTTAAATAGGAGAAATGGTGAAAAAATCTATCTTAAGAAAAATGCATTTTCAGACGAATTCGTTTCTATGAGAATCATTGCTTGAAAGCTTTGATTTTGAAAACAAACAAAAATGAAAATGCTGCTCAATTTAAGATAGAAACATGATTTAAACGTCATTTTAAGTTTTAAAAATTGTGCAATTAAAAAGTTTTAGAAAATTTTATTATTTTTGAATCTCTTAAATCCTCTCCGGTGCAGAAAAATGCTGTTAGTAAAATAAGAAATTATCGACTGACACCGGAAATTTTAGAAATAAAAAAATTCTTCAATTTTAGCCCCCATTGTAAAAGTAAAATTTTATGAAAATATTAATGGCGCCATTTGCAAGTTCGGAATTAAAATTAGGTGTGTCCGGGCAGACAAACTGTCCCGGAAAGGGTTAAGTAAAGCAATTAGTTTTTTGTTGTTTAATATTGTGCATTTTATGATTGAATAAAGGTGCAATATCGTATTTCATCTTACAAATTTATTTACACTATATTTAACTATACACTACATTTAACAATATTTTTTATTTCAGTTTTCATTAGTAAAGGTACAATGAAAGAAAAAAATATTCAGTGTTCTAAAAAAAAAAATCAATAATTAGTTGTATATCTTAAAATTATATTTCTTAATTTATAAATTTATTTTGAAACATCGCTAATACAATAAATCACTAATAAAAATCTTATACGAATAACAAAAAATATTTATTGTCAAATGAAGAAAAACAGCTTGTATGCTCTAGAGATGAGATTTCAGAGTTTTTTAACACCAGTATGTTGTTAAAGATAATGTTTTCTTAAACCACAAAAATGTTCAGATTAAATGAAATAATATTTTCTCTAACAAAATACTGGTGTTATAAAATATGGAAATCTCATCCCTAATGTTCATTTCAAATAAGATTTACCTTTAACCCTTCCCGGGACGGTAAAAATCTGTTAGTAAAATGAAAAATTATCGACTGACACCGGAATTCAAAAACGAATTTTTTAGACATTTTGAATGCCTTAATTTAAGCTTTCATTGTAAAAGCAAAATTTTACTAAAATATTATTGGTGCCGTTTGCAAGTTTGGAATTAAAATTAGGTATCCCAGATCGGGCACAGTGTGCCGGAAAGGGTTAACTTATTTTTTCACACAAAATGAACTTACTCATTTTCAAAATTAATGTTTCAATAAACACACTCTTGGCCACCGACGCACTAGCACGTCCGATTGAAGCCTTCTTTGTAAGCTAGCGACGCTCTGGAGCGTCGTACATCTGGAGGACCACTTATTCGCTTCCCTGATTTGCTTGTACGTCATACGTGAAACTTATTTTTGCCAGTCATGATTTGCTCCCCCCATATTCCAATCATGATTTATTTTCATAACCAATAAACTTTTATTATAAATTTTGCATTGTTTAATCTCAGCATTTTTTTTTCTGATTATATTAGATAAAAATTTCTGTTTTCAAAAACCAGTAATAAAAAATTTCTGCAAAATGCATGGAAAATATAAGCACTATTTTAAAATCTTTTTCAAATATATTTACCAGTTAAGGGTGTATTCGAAAAAACGCTTTTCCACCTTCAACAGCTCGAAATTTTCCGATACAATTTCAGGCACATTTTTAAAAGTAGAAACATGAAACTTGCTGAGGGGATTCTTGAAGGGACGTATGAGGTGCCGTGTGATGTCTTTTTACGCTCCATTCATTATAATTTGAGTTATAAACAATTACCTTAACAGTAGGACCCTTTTTTTCGTTCACAAATCTCCCACTTGGGAAAAATCGGTTCGAAATGCCGTTTTTGATCGCTTTTTTTGCAATGTTTCCTGCATTTATCAAAGAATTGACCATCACGGCACCTTGTGTAGTTTCCAAATAAGAGATTTTGAAAGTTTGGTGTATTTGAGAGCAAAAATGAATTAAAAATAAATCGGAAAATAAGCAGTTTGAACCGAAATACACCTTTAAGTGGTTAAGGTGCTCACAATCCTTCATTATTCTGTTTTTTATTGCCTAGTATACCTTATTCAATCAGAGCATTTTCTCAATTCAGCCACAGAAAATTTTCTGTTTTTAAAAACCGATATTAGAAGTTTAAAAATTAAGCAAAATGCTCTCACCGCGAAGGGATTAAAACACTATTTTGTAATCCGGCTTCTGAGGATGAAAAATTTTTTTTAGTTGCAGCGAATGTGTGTCAAAGCTGCTGATCACTCATTGTCCGAAGTCTAAGGGCAGGGGTGCAAAAATCTAGGCGCCAGCAGGCAGTTTCTCACCACAAAATTTATTTCGTTTTCTTCGTCTAATATTTCGTGTAAAATTCCTGCTAGAATGCTATTCAATTTTGAGCGAAAAAAACTTTAAAATTTTAGTGGTGAGAGACTAAAAAAAATCTGTAGAAAATCTATAGCTTTTTGGCCCAAAAATCTGTGGGAAATCCGTCGGTATTTGGCACATTATGAAGATATTCTTAAGAATATCTTTAAAATTTCTGCAGATATTTTAAAGATAAAGCTAAGTCTGCAAACTTTCTTCAAATTTCTGAAAAAAGTGGCGATTTTTTCAGATAATCTTAAATTTATTTTTAGTGGGCCACCCTCTGGCGCCTATATTTTTGCACCCTTGTCTAAGGGCATTTGGTACATTTCTATATTCAAAGCATCTCTTGCAGGAAATTAATATTTTAAACTTCTTTTTTCAGTGTTCTCTTCTTTAAACAGTCTATTTTTTTTCTTGGTTTCTAAAATATATCTAAAAACTACGTATAATTTTACATGAAGTGTTAAAAATTTATTCCCACTTAGTCAGTTTGTAAAACAAAAAAACGTTAAAATAAACAAAGATTTTAGAAGTATTATGGAAACCAAGAAAATAATAGACTGTTTAAATAAGAGAACACTGAAAAAATAAGGCAAAGAAATTAATTTCCTGAGGAGATATTTTGAATATAACAATGCATCAAACGCCAACATTACGGATCGGAATTCAAAAAATGAGTGACCAGGAGCCTCAAGCGATTGTTGTTTTGAATGGTCGAGAAAACGTCATATGTCATGTATTAAAAACTTTTGGAACAATTTCTTTTAGAACTATTGTGTTTTGAACTGAAAAAAAAATAGTCATTATTACTATTTTTTTAATAGAAAATCTTCCATAAATTTGATTCAACGATAACATAGATAATCTTTTAGTTTAACCCTTTAACGATCAAAGCATTTTCATTGCTAAGATGTCGAAATAAATGATTGACACCGGTAATTAAGAACAAATACATTTCTAAATAAGAAAACGTGAATTTTCACATACAAAATAAAAGGGATATTTTTAGATAAAAATACCGGTGTCAGTGTTGCGTATCGGAATTAAAATTTTGTGGTTTCGTGGCGAAACCAATGAACGTTAAAGGGTTAATGCAAAAGTGGTAAATTTTACTCTAGACAAATGATAATAAAACGTAAAAACTACAGCTGCATTTGTGGCTGCTAACGTAATATTCCCGATTTAAATTCAAAGCCAATTTCGGTGGGAGAAGAATTTAAACTTCTCCAAGGCGTTCTCTGTACACTGTTGAGGAATCTGTGTACTTTTACAATGTTTTGGGAAATAAATTTTGTTTTCGCACGTGGCGCGAATAAAAGAGTGTGATACTTCTAGTAATATTGCTATGCATAGGAAATAATTGTAACCATGTTAAGGCTTTATATTCGTCGATGTATTTTTTTTTTTCGGAAAAATAGAGATGCATTTTCGATTTTAATAAGAACAAAAATATTTAAAATAATAACAAAAACCAAATAAGTATAAAATAATTTTTTTTTTCAAAAGCTCCCCATAATCATAACATCCAGTGTTTACATTAAAAATAATGCGTAATTTCATGAGCCCATGCAACTCGAAAAACATTTATTTAAAGACGTTGATCTTGATTATAGAAAATCAGGGTAGCGAGTGCTGAGGGAAAAACTCAGTCAAAAAATGAGCTAAACACGAGTATTTTGTTAATAAGTTTGTTAATTTCTTAATATTATTTCAAGTATTTTTTATAAGAAATGCTATACCTAAATGCCATTTGCCAATTTGGGAATAAAAATTAAATATTTGCAAATTTCAAACGGCGCCTTTAAAAGAGTTATAATTAAATAAGTAATTTTTTTAAAAAATCTCTTCAAACACAATAAAACACAGTTTTCCAAAATTTAGACCGACACTGAAGAAAAGGAGAATTTTGATTTCTTCAGAGGTTTTCTGTAATCCATGAACTTAACTACTTCTCTACTACTCGAAAATGAAATTTGTTTTCGTACGTGATAGAAATAAAAAATATTCGACGTGCGTCAAAAAATGAATTGCTGAACATAAATAACAGGCTGCAACAATTTTTTTTTTTTGATTAGAATGTTTACATAAATTATTCTACAAAAGTGTGATTTTTGTTTTTTATTGCTAAAAGAATGCGAGTTAATTTCTTCAGAATCTCTACAAAATATATTGTTGATTTAAAAATACTCACACTACATTGTAAAATATATAACGCTCATTTTAAATGGTGATTGGAGAAAATTATCTGCACTTGAAAATTAGGAGATTCTGAATATTTTGAATTTCTTACATTTATTAAATACCGATTATATAATGCTAACCGGTAAAATATAACGCATCTTAAACACATTTATATAAAAAAAAAATTTTGAACATTTTTCTTAAAATGCCCTATGTTGTTAATTTATACTGTATAACTCTTTAAAATGTCTTTCAATGTTTATAACATTCTCTTTAAAATGACATATAAGTGTTGGCATTTTGTGAAACGTAACAATTTGTATAAGTTTTCAAAGTTAAAAAACATAAGAAATTGAAAAAATTCAAACGGCCGTCATTTTGAAATAAGATAACAGATGAAGTTGGCCAACGATCTCTGTCGAGACATTGGTATATATTATGACCACACCAAACTGCATTCAAATCGATTGATAAATATGGGAGTTAAGTACGGGACCAATATTTTATATATATTTTCAACATTTGAATGGAATTGTGGCTTTGCGGTCTTGAGGTCACAATCGGTGAAAATATACCAAGATTTTCCGGAAGCGCTTCCCTCCGGACGGTTGCTATAGGTAGTTTTTTAATTTTTACTAGCGGACCCGACAGACGTTGTCCTGTCACCGACAAACGTTGTCCTTCTTGGCACCGACTCCAGAAAATCAATTAAATGTACGTAAATATGGTAATACGCACGATAAAAACTACGCTCTTAATTTAATTTCTTGTTACAATTATGTAAGGAAATTATTTTTCATTCTTCAGTATTTTTTGAAGTCGGTTCAATTTTTGATAGAAAAGTTTATTTTTCTCATTTTAGTTAAAAGTTAACGATTTTCTGAAGTCGGTTAACCCTTTGCGGCGCAGGGCAAATTCATTCCTTACGTTTTGAAATTAATGGCTGACACCGGAATTTGAAAACAACTTTATTTGTAAATAAGAAAACGCTGTATTTCACACATTCAATGAACCGTAATTTTTTTAAACAAAATTCCGGTGCGAATGTGGCGTTTGGGAATTAAAATTAAGTGGTACATCTACGAAACCACTGCGCCGCAAAGGGTTAATCAAAGTTATAATACAGGAAACATTATTGTAAAGCATACACGTTTGTCAGGAGTGGGGTTCGAACACGCGATCTCTTTTTTCAAGAAGCTGAGCTTAAATCTGGCGCTTTAGACCGCTCGGACATTCCGTCCGCACTTTATTCATCGAACTTATTCAACACTTTTAATTAGCGAAAAATCACTAACCATTAGTTTTTGCCTAATTACTAAAAAAATACTGAATCAATTTCGACGAAATGTGAATCTAAACCATTCTCGAATCTACTGGAACGCACACACAAAATTTCATTAAAATCGGTCTAGTCGTTTAGGAGGAGTTCAGTGACATACACACGCACAGAAGATTTATATATATAAAGATAATGAAAGCTACTTAAAGATTTCCACAATTTTGGTCACCACTGTATACATCGTATGCATATTATTAAAGTTTCTTATGGGAAATCCAGCCATCACATCGTTTAGTGTCTAGATGTATTAAATGGAAAGAACTGGAAAATAAAAACATTTTCGGGAATGGAAATGCAATTTCCATGATTTAAATTCAAACCAACTAATGGAAAAATAAGTAGAATTTAGATTTCTCTAAGGCGGTCGGCTGTTCAAATGTTTAGTTATTTCTTCGCTATAAAATTCGTACTGATATGATACAATGATTGGACGTGCACGAAAGATATATACAATATTCGTCGCGAATGAAAAATATGTACAATACCAGCTGATTTTGGTGCATTCATCAAGATATACGAGGATTTCATAAAGAATATCTCAGATATAAATTTTAATAGTAGCATTTGCTTGATTTAAGGAATAAAATTATGAGTAAAGAGAAGACATGTAGTTTGGTGAAAATTGGTGAAAAAAATGAAAATTTTGGTGAAAAAATCTGTCAGTTACGAGTGCAGTAGATGAGTAGGTTGCAAAAAGATGGCAGTTGCTACTTCAAATGAATTAACAGTTTCTGATGGTTGCTGGTTAAAACTTTCACGAATAAATTTGAATAGAAAAATTTGTCTTATTTTATCGCCTAATTGGTAGGAAATTTTTCTCACAAATATCGCTAAATATCTCTATTTCTTTTTACTGGTGTCGTTTCGCCCGGGTATTATAATCTTTTCACAGACACTGACAGGAGACTTGAGTGTCTTTAATGTGGCGAAACTATTATCCCCGGAGTAAACTCTTACCAATAACAATTAACTCTTTACACTTAAAATACACTTAATTAAATTATATACTTTCAGTTCGCAGTTTGCTCTGCACAGTGACAACTATTAATATTCACATTATAGTAATTTTTACAATGGTTTTATTGGTTTGAAGGCTTAATAATGACAATCTTATAAAGATGGACCAAAAACAACAGTCAAAATTGATCTTATAAACTCTCCACGATAACAAATGAGAATAAAAACAGATTTTACGGCCTTAAATGTTTGTTATCATATATAAGTAACATAACATTACCTTAAAAAAATAATAGAAACCGCACAATGGCTAAAGATCGAGTAAGTTTTGATAGCTGTATTTCGGTGGAAAGTAAAGGTCTGCACAGACCAGAATTTGCAGGCTCGTGTCCTGCCATTCTTGAACGAAAGCTATATTGGCCCGCACCAGGAGTGCAAAAATCAAGGTGTCAAACTATGCTCATTCCTTTTAATTATGTATAGTTTCATGATTTCTTTCATAAAATTTATAAAATACTTTTTTTTAGAAAACTTATAGCATATTTGTAATGAATTAAAATTTGTGAAAATTCTCTTATTAACATTCAATTATAAAAGTACTTTTCTGTGTTAGGAATTCAAATACACAATTTATTCTTGATTTGTGAAATCATTTAAGCAGACGATATTTATGAATTTTAAAAGAATTACATTATATTTTTGTGAAATGGCAATAAAAGAATTGTAAACAAATAAAATTAATATTTTGTATAATTCTACTTCGAAAATATTTTTATTTATACCAGTCTTATATGATAAATAAACAATCTGAGGAAATTCTTAGTTATTTGGTTAAAGTATATTTTAAAATTAAAATGCGCCGAAACATAAAATTACATTTTTGCTTAATAAAGAAGCAAAAGTAATTTAAAAAATATATTATTACTTTCAAATATTTATCTTATAGCATAATACTTCGCGAATCCACACAAAGCATGGCTTTCGCTAGTTTAGTTAGTTTTCATCTAATATTTCACGAGGAATGCTTGTAAAAATGCTATAAATTTTAACCGAAAAAAACTTTTAAATTTTACCGTTGAGAGACTACCTGCTGGCGTTTACATTTTTGCACCCCTGACACGGATCATTGCAAAATTAAAAGTTAGGCCCAGGGTCGGGCCAAACCCAAACCCGTCCAAATCTCAAGATATAGTGATTATCTATAAATTATCCTTCTAATCGCATTTCGACATTACTAAAAACCATAGTTTGGCATTACAGCAAGCACATTTTGGTATTACCATAATAATGACAATTTTGACATTGCCGAAAACACCTTAGCAGTTAAAAAAAAAATATTTTGTAGATAGGTAAAATATTTTTTTAGCGGAAATCATAATCCTAACTTTTTTTAACGACTAGATTTTTCAAAGTCACGCAGAATTCAACACACAAATCTAGAAAGTAAAAACTTCGAAACTGAAAATGTAATTTTCATGATTTAAGTTTTAAGCCAACTTTGAGAAAGAGAAGAATTTTGATTTCTCCCAGGCGTTTTCTAGATCAGTAGTTTTGTTTAGTTTCCTATTATCAGAAAATAAAATTTGTTTTCGTACGTGATACAAATAAAATGATCTGACATGCGTTATGGTAGTGATGTCATATGCTAAAAAAATGAAAATTTTTATAAATTAGATTTGTTGAAATAACAAGGTATTATTATGGCTTGCATTTTGTAATACATCTTTATAAATGTATTTCCTTTTTTATACTCTTAAAAAATAGGCTTATTTCATAAGAAATAACAGGTGAAATGCGAGTATTACTTGCGCAAAGAGGATTCGTTCAATAACAATGTAGTACACTTCCTAAAATCCGCATACACCTAAAGTCCACACATTATCACATACGTAAACAATGAAACTTTCAGTTAAGATGTGGGAACATTATTACTGAATTTTTTAGTTTTATTTCATTCTATATGTATTTTAATATGCAATTCTAAACAATATGACTGATCTCATGGTTTTCCATAAGGGAAGTATGAGTTTATGCTTGAAAAAAATCAAGTTATTGCTAATATCACTGGTAATCACAATGAGCATATATAACTATTAAGCAAATCTTTTGGTTATTAAGATAGCTAAAAATATTTTGGATGGGAGTCATAATAATAACATTTTTTTAACAACTAGATTTTTTAGAGTCAAACACACTTTAACACATAAATCTAGGAAGTAAAAACACCTTCGAGACTGAAAACGTTATTTTCATGATTTAAAGTTTAAGCCAACTTTAAGAAAGAGAATTTTCATTTCCTCTAAGCATTTTCTTGGCATAACTTTTCCTATGATCAGAAAATAAAATTTGTTTTCGGACGAGAAACAAATAAAACGATCTGACAGGCGTTTATAGTAGTGATGCCATATGGTTGGAAAATGAATAGTTCACAAATTAAATTTGGTGTATAGGTATTATTATGTAATATTTTTATAAACGTATTTCCACTTTTTTACTCTTAACCCTTTCCGGCGCGGATAAATTCTGTTCGTAAAATGAGAAATTGTTGACTGACACCGGAATTTACAAAAGACTTTTTTTAGAAATTAACAACTCCCTGATTCAAGCTGCCATCGTAAAATTAAAATTTTACTAAAATATTATTGGTGCCATTTGTAAGTTTGTAATTAAAATTAGGTGTTGCCGGAGTGGTAACACTGCGCCGGAAAGGGTTAAAAAAATAAGTTTATTTTATAAGTAATAAGCGTTTAAGTGCGAGTAATAATGTCTGTCAGGAGTCTTTTTACCGTAATTTGTTATTTTAGTTCGCATCTCAAACAATAGGTGGCGCTGATGGCGACTGAAGGCCAGGTGATCAGTACTGAGTGAAGCGTCGACCTGGCCTTAAATCGCCGTCAGTGCCACCTATTGTTTGAGATGCGAACTAAAATAAAAAATTACGGTAAAAACTCCTGACATTATACATAACCCTCCTGCAAAAATTTTTTAAACAGCTGTCACCGTTTGGAAGTTATTGAATTTTAAAATCCATCAGTAATTTTTGGGACACCCGGTATATACACACAATTTGCTTCTCGATAAAGGCCTTATTAGTAAAAAAAATCATTGTATCTTATAGATTAGTTAAAATGTTTTTTTGAATGGAAACCATAATCCTAACATTATTTTAACAACTAGATTTTTCAAAGTCATACAATTCCCAATGCACAAATAAAAAAAGTACAAAAGTCTTCGAGATTGAAAACGAAATTTTCATGATTTAAATTCTAAGCCAACTTGAGAAAAGGGAAGAATTTTGATTTCTCTCAAGCATTCTGTAGTTTGTTACTTTTCCAAATAAAATTTGTTTTCGGACGTGATACAAATAAAATGACATGATTTATAGAGTGGATGTTATATTTTAAAAATATGGATAACACGCAAATTAGATTTTGTGATAATTAAAGCATTATTATATGTAATTCCGGTTATTATAATGTATTACCGGGTAGGGAAAAGTTCGTAAAAACTTTTAAAAATCGTAACAGCCTAAAAATAACTACATTAGAAAACGGTTTGCAAAATTAGAATCTATGGGTAGCGTGCATTTTTTAACCCTTAAATGCATATTGTATCATTTTCGATACCATAAGTGTTCCCGATTTATTGGGGGGTTTTATTCACATATTCCTTATTCTCATCAGAAATTTAAAAGAGCAATTTTCACTTTACTTAATGACAGATTATTCGTAATTAAATAAAGGAAAATTTACTATTTAGATTTTTCTGGTATGAATTCTGATTCTTTGAATTGCGCATTTTTTGGAACGCGTTCTATTCTATGCATTTAAGGGTTAAAGATAGCAATAAAAAATAACTAAAACACACATCCAACAAATGGTCAAATCTTTTTTTATTCCAAGTTTCACCTAAAAGAGCTTTTTTCCCTTATTCCTACTGCCTTAATAGTTTATGAGTAAAATATCTGCTGTGACAGGTGGACAGACAGACACAGGCGACTTTTACAAGAATAGAAAATCATTCACTAGTCCGCCATCATTTTGTTATTTACTTTTTAGATATAGGAGTGATCTTATAATGGTTTAACTTTTTAAGTAAAGAGCACTAAAATGAAACAAACTATTTATATAAACGAAATTTGCTTCTCCATAAACGCATAAGCACAGTTGCCAAGTCTCCGGCTTTTTTCATGCCACTAATATTTTACTAAAAATATTGCTCTGTTAAATCGCCTAAATGTTCCAATTAAATGAAACAAAAAATTCTGTATCAAAATACCGATATCGAAAAAGCTGGAGACTTGGCAGCTCTGGTAAAAGGTAACCTAAGCGAAAAATCCCAACTGGCTACCGCCCAGTTAACAGGTAAAATCTTTGGCCTTGTAAGCCAAGTATCTGTGTTCGATTCCCGGAAAGGGCAATTTTTCGCTCAGTTGGAAATATTCAATTCGTATGATAATTTTACCAATCAGTTTGATTATATTAAAATGATAGTATATAATATTAAAATTTTTCTTGTTTTTTATGAAATAAACTTATTTTCTTGAGAGGATAAAAGAATCAATACATTAATGAAGATGTACCCTATTTATTCGTGTATAGGGCGCACGCATGTATAAGGCGAACCCCTACTTTACAAGTAAAAATGTAAAAATGGCGATTTCTTAAAATCTCGTATGTAACGCGCACCATAAATTTGATATGCTAATGAAGAATGACCAAATGAATTTTAGTAAAAAAAAAGTCGAAACAAACATAACTCTAGACCAAAAAACAAAACGAAACTGCATTTTTAGACTTCGGGTTGTAAGAGAATGACAGGAAATAGGAATGAGTGACGGTAAATAGAATTGCTAATTATCATTTAGATAATGTGATTAGCTCTGTTGTATAAAAAAACTGCAAGGAATCAAATAAATATGCAGTAATACTTCAATTAAGTAACATTTTCCGAGTTTTAATACCTAATTTTAATGATTTCTTGTTTCATATGTATATCGTTCGACTGCATCCAACAGTAAAAAAATATTCCGTGTATTAGGCGCACGTAGGAGTTTTGCCCTAATTTTTTGGGAAAAAAGTGAACCTTATACATGAATAAATATGGTATTACTTTAGAATAATACCTTGATTATCACAAAATCATCACGAATATCCCCATATTTTTTTAACCACTAGATTTTTGAAAGTTATACAATTTTCAACACAAAAAACTAAAGAGTAAAAATACCTTCGAGACTAAAAACGTTATTTTCATGATTTAAATTCTAAGCCAACTCTGAGAAAAGGGGAGAATTTTGATTTCTTCCAGGCGTTCTGTAGTTCAGTAGGTTGTTACTTTTCCGATGATCAGAAAATAAAATTTGTTTTCGTATACGTGATACAAATAAAATGATTTGGCATGCGTTATAGTAGTGGTGTTACATGTTAAAAACCTGGATAGAACACAAATCAGATATTGTTATAATTAAGTTATTATCATAATGTAATGAATCTTTATAAATGCATTTCCTCTTTTATCCTCTCAAGAACATATGTTTATTTCATCAATATCATGCCTCGATTTAATCACAAACTTTTAAAAATAAAATTATTATTTACAGCAGAGGTTCCCAATCTATGGGTCGCGACCCACTGTTGGGTCGAGGCAGTTGTTTTGGTGGGTCGCAGAACAATCGAGGTTTGTCATCAAAATGTATTTTTTATTTCATATAAACAAATATAATAATTTCAACAGATAATAATAATGAGGGGAAAATCATTAATTTCCTTCTAGATTAATATACGAACAGAATATCCAGAAATATTTAAATCAGCTTTGAGGTCGTTGAAAATAAACACTCCGTGTTTATGAGAACATGCTTTTTCTCCTTGGCTGTTTTTGAAAGACAAGTACTGAGACAAACTGCTTGTTAATATATCTTCCCACTTTAACCCTTTCCGGCGCAGACAAATTCTGTTCGTAAAATGAGAAATTGTTGACTGACACCGTAATTTACAAAAGACTTTTTTAGAAATTAAGAATTCCCTGATTTAAGCTGTCATTGTAAAAGTAAAATTTTACTAAAGTATTATTGGTGCCGTTTGTAAGTTTGGAATTAAAATTAGGTGTTGCCGGAGTGGTAACACTGCGCCTGAAAGGGTTAATAAACATCAGTACCAGAAATCTCATTGATTATAAAGTTATGTTTTCACAATATTTAAACGTACTTTTAACTATCTTTGTTCATTGGTTTGATTACTATTCACTTACACGCATTGAGATTACTGATCCTTGTTTTTATTGATATCCACATGAAAATTTCCGTTTTTCGTAGGATCATGAGATCGTACTAAAATTGCCATACTGATATACAACTTTATCTTGGATGGGTCGCGAAATTTATATTTACTGAAAGGTGGGTCGCGAAATTTCTTTTCACTGAAAGGAGGGTCGCATACCAAGAAAGTTTGGGAACCGCTGATTTACAGGAATAAAATTTCGTCATTTTCCTGCCAGCATTTTTTAATTTATAACACACCAATAATCAATCTAAATTTGCCGCTCCATAAACGCTTTATCAGAAAAAAAGGTCATCGTATCTCAGATTGTATATATATATATTTTTTTTTTTGAATGGAAACCACAACCCTAAAGTTATTTTATACCACTATATTTTTCGAAGTTAAACAATTTTAACACCCAAGTCTAAACTGTAAAAATGCCTACGAGACTAAAAACGTAATTTTCATGATTTAAAAATTCTACGGCAACATTGAGAAGTGGGAGAATTTTGATTTCTCCAAGGAATTCTGTAGTCCTCCAATTCTGTAGTTTTCCAATAAATAGGAAATAAAATTGGTTTTCGTACGTAATACAAATAAAATGATCTGGCATGCGCTATAGTAGTAACGACATATGTTGAAAAAATGAATAGTACACGAATAAGATTTTGTGATAATCAAGGTATTATAATGTGGGCAAAATGTCCATAAAAACTTTAAAAATTCATAACAGCCGGGAAAATAACCACAAGAAAAAACGGTTTGCAGGGTTAGCATCTATGGGTCACGTGAATTTTTTTAAAACAGCATTAAAAAATAATTAAGAAAAGACATATAACAGAAGACGCTGGAAACTTTTGACTTCGATGGAAATATGCAAATGAGACGGTTATAAGAACTTGCTCTGCTAATCCACAATTAGTTCATGGTTGAGAGTAGTATTAGGATTATGAATTAGGATACATCGACCCACAATAATTTTTCCTAATTTTTATCTCATTGATAAGGTTATTCCTTCCTGAACGTTCACCATCTCCTAGTCTCTAATTTGTAAATACTTTGTAAATACTTTTGTAAATATTTGTAAATATTTTTTACTTCTCTTATATATACTCTCATATATTTTATTTATTTTGTATGGTGCCTTTAACCCTTTAACGTTCATTGGTTTCGCTACGAAACCACAAAATTTTAATTCCGATACGCAACACTGACACCGGTATTTTTATCCAAAAATATCCCTTTTATTTTGTATGTGAAAAATAACGTTTTCTTATTTAGAAATATATTTGTTCTTAATTAACGGTGTCATTCACTTATTTCGACATCTTAGCAATAAAAATGCTATGATCGTTAAAGGATTAAAGGGTGTTTGGTTTATTTTGCCCCCCCCCCCGGCGTGTTTCTGACGTTCTGTTTGTCAGACTTTATCTATGACTTGAATTGTTTTATGTATCATTTCTCTACCAGAGGTAAGGAGTTGATCGCTCCAGGCACTCTCACAACTATCTCGTCCAATTATGGGTTAGAATTATGGTTCGGATATTATCATTTTATGGTGCAGTAATGAACCACGATCCACACTCACTGTAAGACTATGTTGTCCCAGTGAAGCATAATAATAATACTAACCTGCACATATATAGTTACAGAACGTGCAAGCAAGACTATAGTCCTGCTTGAATGTGTCATGTTTTCACACTTATAACGAATCCGTAAAAGTATATAAAAAAATAATGCATGAATCTTACAGTTAAAATGTCCGAATAAAAAAATTTTATAACGGTGTAATCAAAGACAACCCACTTTTCTAATTACAAAGCCATCTGTTAATTAAAGCTGTATAGTTATTACTGAACAAAGCATTCTTTTACATATTAATTAATTGTTTATCATAATACAAAGCTCATTTTTAATTAATGAATTCAGCAGCTGCGTCGATACCTGTATTCGCATAGCTGGGGTAATTCGAAATCAATATGACAGCTTTGGAAGTGCATTCTGGTGTTAATACTCGTAATAAAGCATCGTAATGAAGAATTAATTAGGAATGAATTGATTTAATTGTAAAATGTGGATGAAGAGCACACGCTTATATTCATTCAAGCTATTTCAATAAATTGGAATGCTTTGTTTAATACCGGTAATATTATACTATCATCCTGAATTCGAGATGTAAATGAAAGTTCATTAAAAATGAAAGCAAGTATAATTTTAATAATTGTTCGATTTATTTCATCGAGGAATATATCGATAAGTTTACAAAATGTTCTTAGATTTAAACATTCGGACTGCGGCGTCTCTTGCACAAATTTTATTTGGCCAGCACCGCTTTCTTTAAAGCAAGTTTCCATCAAGCACACAATTTCAAAAATTCTCTCATTAACCCTTTAACGATCATAGCATTTTCATTGCTAAGATGTCGAAATAAATGACTGACACCGGTAATTAAGAACAAATATGTTTCTAAATAAGAAAACGTGATTTTTCACATACAAAATAAAAGGGATATTTTTAGATAAAAATACCGGTGTCAGTGTTGCATATAGGAATTAAAATTTTGTGGTTTCGTGGCGAAACAAATGAACGTTAACCCTTTCCAGCACGGGCAAAATCTGTACTAAAATGAGAAATTATAGACTGACACCGGAATTCAAAAACGAATTTCTTAAATATTTTGAATTCCTTAATTTAAGCTTTTATTGTAAAAGCAAAATTTTACTAAAATATTATTGGTGCCGTTTGCAAGTTTGGAATTAAAATTAGGTATCCCAGACCGGGCACAGTGTGCCGGAAAGGGTTAAAGGGTTAAATAAGGCAAATTTTATTTCCCTTTATTACTGATGACAAAAACGAATTTTTCAAGGAAAGATGATGTCTCCGCAGCGGAGACAACGGAGTGCCAAGGTTTAAAATCCAAAATACATTAAATTGGAGTATCAGATTTTTTTTTTTTTTTTTTTGGGGGGGGGGGGGGTTAAAGGGATACGGGATAAATTTTAAAATAATTTTTCTTCATTGAGTTAACATTTTGAATATTTTTGTGATGGTTAACTATATTATTAGTAAACAAAATCACTTGATAAAAATCCTTCTATAGTAAAAAAAAACTAACCTTAAAAGGAATGACTCCTAGAATGATGCTGATGTGTAAGATTTCCGGAAATAACGAATCCGGGCGGACCACTCTTTCCATGAGTCGAATAGACCAATCAGGAAAGGGCTCCGTCTATGCATAAAGTCCATCTATGCACCCCCCCATAAAGAGGGAAAGGTTACCATCGCCAACAATCGTAAAGTTTGTCGCCAACTTGGCGATATATCGCCAAATTTGGCGACCAAAATTAGTCGTCAAAAGTGAAGCCAACTTGGCGATAACTGTAATATTTCGCCAAATTTTTAATTTCTTTACAGCACCAGTCGTGTGACACATCATTTGAGAGGTCTGCAACTGCTTATTCATATTATGGATGTCTTGTGTTCACCCCCTACTCTGCTCTCCCAGGGGGGCACATTTTTAATTTCTTTAAAACACCAGTCGTGTGACGCATCATTTGAGAGGTCTGCAACTGCTTATTCATATTATGGATGTCTTTTGTCTCACCCCCCCACTCTGCCGCCCAGGGGGGGCACTTTTTTAAATTCTTTACAACACTAGTCGTGTGACACATCTTTTGAAAGATCTGCAACTGCTTATTCATATTATGGATTTCTTGTGTGTCACCCCCCTCTGCCCCCCCATGGGGAGCACATTTTAAATTTTTTTACAACACCAGTCTTGTGACACATCATTTGAAAGGTCTGCAACTGCTTATTCATACCATGGGGTATTGGCGAGCACAGAAAACAGGGGTAGCCTATAACTTGGAATCGCGAAGCGATTACGCGGGGGTGTTGGCGAGCGTAACGAGCAGGGGGGCGGAGACCCCCTAGTTTTCATATATGTTTTTTTTAGCTAAAAATTATCATTTAAAATCGTTATAACAGGAAATAATATTTGTAGAATTTAATTTTTTTTTCAATTAAATAAATAGAAATATGCAAGTTTTAATTTTGATTCAGCATCTTCAAAAATAGAAATTTGAATAAAAATTGAAAATATTTGAAGTAGAATTTTTTTTAAAAAAGGATGTAAGTATTAAAAAATATTTTTTCAAAATTAAATGTTTCTTTTTTTAAATTTTTCCGAATCAAAATTAAAAGTAAAACATTTGTAAAGACATGTTCCCAGATTGAACCATTTACCTTTAACGGTTCTTGACTTAAAATAATTTAAATACGAAAAATGCTGGAAAAACGCATTTTTACATGAAGGCATTTTCATCACAACCATTGTTTGAAAGCTAGCTTTTAAATACAAACGAAAACGAAAAAATTAATATTTTTTAATTAAGATAGAAACTTGATTTAAATGTCATTTCGAGAAAAAAATAGAAATAAAATAAAATAAAGTTAGGATAAAAATCAATGTATTTTTTTAAATTGAAAATGTTTGTGTTCCGTCCCCCTTCATAATATTCTAATAAATCAAGCACGAAAATATTTAAATTGAAGGTTAACGATATTAAAAGATAGGCATTTTTTATCCCGTAAATGACTTTTTTTTTTTACTTTTTGCAGCGCAGGGCAAATTTATTGCTTAAGTGTTGAAATTAATGACTGACACCGGATTTTGGAAACAATTTTATTTGTAAATAAGAAAAAGCTATATTTGACGCATTTTAAAACCTTTTTTTTTTTTTTTTTTTTTTTTTTAAATCCCGGTGTAGATGTGGCGTTTGGGATTTATAGTTAAGTGGTTTCATAGACATACCACTGCGCCGCAAGGGGTTAAAAAGCATTTCAAAATTATTATATTAGTACATAAAACCATTTAACCTTCCTACCCTGAATGGGTCTAATCGACCCAGTCACATAACGCGTTTCATTCGATTCAAACCAGAAAATTTTTCACAAAGTAAATTAAATAATTAAGACAAAGATTTAAGTTAAATAAGTATGTTAAATGGACTTAAATAAAAATTCTGGTGTGAAATATTTTAATCAAGTTTGAGTAAAATTTCAACAGGGTAGAAAGGTTAAAATGTTAAATGTAACATTCTCCTTTCCTATAAATGTTTTAGTAGTTGAGAAGATATTTCGTATAGGGGCACGCAAAATAATTCCTTTACACTAGTGAAGGCGGGATAAAATAGTTTTCGATGGATTTTACTAATATCACAGTTCTTCAAACATTATAAAATTTATATGAATCGCTGTGGTAAAATAAAAAAAAAAAGTTCTCAGGAGTATATACTTGCTTTATTATTATTCATAGCTTGTTTACAAAGATGCTCAAAACTTTTCGATTATAGAAAGGATTAAGATACAGTAGAACCCCGTAAATTCGGACTCCGTTAATCCGGATCTCCGGATAATCCGGATTGATTTGGTCATTTTTTTTTTCAAGTTTGAGAAGCGATTGTCTAATTTCCATAACATTAATTTGTTTCATCATCATATTCTCAATTTAAAAAAAAAAACTTTTTCTGAAATCTTTGCAGAAGAATTAAGCAAAGTAAACATTTTTACTGTCTGTAATTATTCAATAAGTTTAATATAAAGGTGATTTCTGTAAGTATGTTTTATTTTATTCCATTTTTTTCTTATTCTCCGGATAATCCGGATTGGGTCTGGTCCCAGTTAATCCGAATTATCGGGGTTCTACTGTATTTACATAATATTAATAAATGAAATTTCTAAAATTATGATAGTGGTGGAAAGTGTCTCATAATTTACGCCTGGTGCATTATTTTTTGTCTATATAACCATTCAAGTTTATTAAAAAACTAGCTATATTATTAAATCTAGAACGGAGGAATATTATTGATGCAGGTCAGAATAAATTCTTTGAATATTTTTGCACAAAAAAATGTAAGTGATAAATTTTCTTGAACACCATTAAAAAGTTTCATACAGCCTCTACTTAAATTGTTTCTATAAATTATTTTAAAATAAATTTTTAATGGAATATATTTTATATTTTTGCCACTGAAGATTATCTTTAAAATGGGGTTTGCTCAAATATTATTCCACGGTTCAAAGTACATAAAATAGCATTATGAATTTACTTTTAAGAAATTAATAGTGCATGACTTATTCATGCATGTATAAAGTAATATTTGCTTATTAAGTTGCATGGTGTAAACAAGAGAAATATTATTTTTTTTTCAAGAATTTACTTTTTTAATTTCCATTTTTTTTACAGCGCTAAGTTTTCATTTTTTAGGAAACTTAATTTAACTGCTTTTATTTAACTCAGAAACCACGGGAAATTAATTTTCTCATAAGTATTTCTTTCTTTTCCTAACTTGTTTTATTTAGATATAAAATGTTTGGCTTTAAGTCATTTAGCATCAAGATAGCTACTGTTTCTTTTGCCGGAAATAACACACAATATATAATAACGTAAGTTATAGGATGCTTAAATTAGAAATTATTTATATCACTCAAGTTCTATTGTTATCATTATTCTTACTTTTCCCAATGAAGCGTTAAGACTCCATTAATTATTTTAAATCTGTTTGCAGTCCACAAATGCAGAGCTGCCAAATCTCTGACTTTTTGCATACCGGTAATTTAATACAGAAATATTTTATTATTTAAGTTGCACATTTGGACGATTTAAGAGAACAGCATTTTCTATAAAATACAAGGGCAATTCAGAAAGTAACCTCCATTTATGAATTAAAAAAAAACTAATGAAAGGAAACATGTTTTATTACTTACGTATGAAAGACACGTTCTTCAGCTACTTCTCAACATAATTGTCGTATTAATTAAAACAATTATCATAACGGTAAATCAGCTTTGAAATTCCATCGTCCTCTGCCGCCGGCCTATTCAACTGCAATTATTTTTAAATTCAACTCGCACCACTCTTTGCATCCAAAGAATTTTAACATATTTTTCTGTATAATTTGCTAATATGTGTACTACATAAAATGATTTAAACAATAGTGGGTCAAGTAAAATATTACGAGAGCAATTCATTTAACAGCAAATTATATACAAAAATATGTTAAACTTCTTTGGATGGAAAAGGGGTGCGAGTTGAATTAAAAAAAAATCGCAGTTGAATAGGTCCATCGGCAGAGGTCTGTGACGATGGAATTTCAAAGCTTATTTACCGTTATGATAATTGTTTTAATTAATACGGCAATTATGTTGAGAAGTAGCTGAAGAAAGTGTCTTTCATACGTAAGTAATAAAACATGTTTCCTTTCATTACTTTTTTTTAAATACATAAACGGATGTTACTTTCCGAATTGCCCTCGTAGTAGTGGTGTGCTAAAAACCGGAGGCTAAGAGGGCTGCAAACGATTATTTTTAATGCCAAAATTTTCAATTTGCACCAGTAATTTTTTAGGACAATATCTATCTCATAATATATGTTAAACGGAGTCTTTGATTATTTTCCAATAAATTTGTTCGTAAATTACAATGTTAATTAATTCTTTCAACATTTTTTGAGCAAAAATGCTTTACCCCTGAAAGGGTTAAATTCAAATTGTTAGATTGTTACCATCTAATCAAATTCTATTCTAGCAATTTTCGAATCACTTTTCAAAAATCAGCTTCTAGACTTACGAGAGAAACTTTGATTGAAATAGTAAAACAGAACTTTGTTTTCGCTTTAATTCAGTTGGTGTAAGAGCTGGATTTCATTTATGTTGAATTACGGGGTGGTATTAATATCAAGTGTAGCAATGAGATATCCCTCCAGGAGGGTTAAGATTTTGTGTTTTAAATAATCAAAAATACCCCCCTCCCGAAACTCAGAAATATTTCTCTGAAAACCACAGATATCCCTTTCAAAAAATATATATTAAAATATTTAATTGCTAAAACGGGCGTCAAATACTAATAAAATACATTAAAAGATCTTAATAATTTGACATATTTCGATTGAATTTACTCAATCATCATCAGAAAAACAAAAATACAAATAAACACAAAGATGGAAAATGACAACAACGATCACAAGAATTCCTTTAATTTATGGTAGTGTAGTAATAGAGGAATCTAATGATCCATGTCTGCCGGAAGAGAAGTGGTGCATAAGCCAAAAATTGATATCACTAGTGGTTGGCTCGTAGGCTTAGCGTTGAGCTTGCTGTACAATCAAAAAATATGATTACATGGAAAAATGGGTGCAGGAAAACACAATGCTAAGCCTACGAATAAACCACTAGCGGTATTAATTTTTAGCTTATGCATCACTTCGCTTCCGGCAGACATGGATCATTAGATTCCTCTATTACTACTCTTCTATAAAATAAAGAATTTTTCTTGTGTTTGATGACTTAGGGTTTTAAGCGGTCGGCTCTTGGACTATAATGCTTAACCGCTTAACAGATTTCCCGTACGTCATACGGGCAACATGTTTTTGCCAACTATGATATGCCCATACCATGCACGGGCATCCAAAAACCAATCAGAATTTATTATTCTTATCAGTAAGTTTTAATTGATAATTTAGCATTATTTAACATGAGCATTTTTCTTATTTATAAGACAAAAATTTCTGTTTTGAAAAACCGGTGGTAAAAGATTAATAATTGTGTAAAATACGTGAAAAAAAAAATTATATTAGAGTTTTTTTTTTAAATCATCGATCCGTTAAGTGGTTAAAAGCTGTTTAAAAATAGTATTTTTAACGAAAACCCATCTAATTCACAAATTTATTATCCGGAAATCTCTTTATTCGTAATAATATATATTGCTTTACAGATTTAATAATTATTTGCTATTTAATGATCTATTGAAATTTTATGCTAGCACTTCATATTACAACATCGGCTTACGTCACTACAACATTAATTAGTATTAAACAAAAAATTAAAGATTATCAGCAGAGAAAACTTCAATACTAAAGTAAAAATATTTTCTTTTGATTATCAAAACACAGCGTAATAATTATTTCGACTTGAAAGCAATTATTTCATTTGTGCTACATTCTCATTTTCTAATAATAGAATCATAAGATATCACATTTCTTTTTCATTAAAACGTGATTTTTTTTTTTTTTTTTTTTTTGGTGTTGATGATACTTTTTATGAGATGTGAAAAAAGCCTCATAGCAGAAAAATAAAAATAAACAATAGAAATTTGATTTATTAGTTAAGCCGATTTTTTAAAATGTACTTATGAGCGAAAGAAAATGGTGAATGATAAAATACCTATTGGATTAGAAGTTGCTTCAAAAGAAATAAATATACACATAGAATAAATAAGTTAAATAAGCTGATTAAAACCAACAGATAAAAATAATAACAATTATAAAAAGCAAAGAAATAAATTAATGTTCTCATATTTTCTTTTCTCAGATATTTTTCCTTTAAAAAATTACAAATATCTTTTCAACTATCATACGTTAAAAAAAAGCGTATAAAATTCATTTCTTACTTTTGATAATCGCTTTAACAAACTTATGTTACTATAATATAGGGTGTGTATAAATTTCCATGCGAACTTTACAGAACTACTACTAAGAAAAAAAAAGCAGAACTCTGTGGCTTATCAGAAAAAAATAACAGTTACAAATACTTATTAAGCACAGTATATTATTTACATCAACAGTACAAGAATTATCATTTGTTAAAAGCCATAACAACAGTATTATTTGAAAATAAATTTATTCTTAATAAAATATTTATTTACTTTATGAGATACGTTACGTTATTTCTTTAATGAGAACATATCCATTAAATATTTACGCTACAATTTCACATTACAACATCTGCTTCTGTCACAATAACATTAATTAGTATTAAACAAAAAAATTAAAGATTATCAGCAGAGAAAACTTCTATACTAAAGTAAAAATATTTTTTTTTTTTTTTTGATTATCAAAACACAGCGTGATAACTACTTCGACTTGAAAGCAATTATTTTATTTGTGCTACATTCTCAATTTCTAATATTAGAACTATAAGATATCACTTTTTTTTCATTAGAAGGTTTTTTCTGTTATTAGTGGTATTTTTATTAATGAGATATGATAAAAGCTTCGAAGCAGAAAAAAATATATAAACAAAAGAAATTTCATTTATTTACTAAACCGAGTTGTTAAAACATACTTATGAACGAAAAAAAAATGATAAATGATTTAGTATCTATTGAATTAGAAGTTGATTAGAAAAGTAATTATACACAAAGAATAAATAATTTTTAAAAAAGGCTTTTAAAACCAACAGATAGAATTTATGAGAATAATAAAAAAAAGCAATCAAATAAAGTAGTGTTCTCAAGTTTTCTTTTCTTAAATATTTTTCCTTTAAAAAATTACAGCTACGATACTTTAGAAAAAAGCATATCAAATTCATTTCCTACTTTTGCTAACCGATTTGACAAATTACTTTTGCTAATGTAGGATGTGTATAAAGGACTATTCGAATTTTACAGTACTACTAAAAAGAAAACAAGTTGGAAATTGCACGTGAACGTAGCAAATGAGGTACGTTCGTACGATAACGAAGTTTTAAAAATATTCAAATCTTGCTAATATAGTAGAGCGTACTCCGGATACAGTATAGTAGTCGAAATCTTTACGTTTCTGTAAATATGCAGGAAGTAATTTTTATTACACCTCAGCAACGTATATCTTATTCATAAAATGTGAAATAGTTGAATATAATTAAAACACGTACCAAACCATGTTTCCCCGTATAGCATTATATAGTGGAATACTTTTGTGTGGCCCTGTAATTTAATAAAAAATTCTTTGCATCACAGATTGTACAGAATGCATATTTTAGATATTTTTCATAGATTCATGCCAATTCTAATATGTTCGAATGAGTGTAACATCATTAAAATGCATTTGAAACTTTTTCCCCATTGACCGTAATGTAACGGAATCCTTTTGATTGTCCTTGTAATTTATCTATGCATCAGATTTTCATAACATTTGAAATGACACGACAAAATTACGCAATAATTATATGTTTTAAATTTCGAACGATTAAAATGCATTTTAAACTTTTTTCCCTATTGACCGTAATGTAACGTAATCCTTTTGAATGTCCATGTAATTGATCTATCCATCCGATTTTCATAAAATTTTAAATGACTCGACAAAATTGTTATAATTATGTATTTTAAATTTCAAACGATTCGGTTGGGTAGTTTTTGCGTTGTTATATGCGGACAGACGGACGGACAGACGGACAGACAGACAGACTGACTGAGCGACAACAATAGGTGCTACGTATTTACATAATTACGAACGCACCTAAAAAGCAGAACTTTGTTGCTCATCAGAAATAAAAAAATTTTACTAAGCACAGTATATTTTCAAGAACAGGACAATAATTATTATTATTTGTTAAAACCCATCTAATGCATGACTTCATTATATGGAAATCTTTATTTTCTTACAATAAATTTTATTTAACTTTAATGTGAACGGATTCATTGAAATTTTATGCTACTACTTCACATTACAACATTGGCTGCCGTCACATTAATGTTAATTAGTGTGAAACAAAAAATAGTAATTATGAGCAGAGGAAATATTTAATATTAAAATAATTTTTTTTATCGATTATCAAGACACAGCTTGTTAACTACTTCGCCTTGAAAGCAATTATTTTGTTTGTGTTACATTCTCAATTTTAAATAATAGAACCATAAGATATACCGTAATTTCCTGCATATAATCCGCGGATCAAAAACAACTCTTTTTGGACCCAGAAATATTATTTAGTAATTGAAGCCAAATATATACTGCTATTTCAAAGATGACATTTTATTTCTAGAATTTTCTGGGTTGAAAAATGATTGTTTGATCCGCGGGTTATACGTAGAAAATTACGGTATTTTTTTTTAATTAGAAGGTTATTTTTTCTGGTATTAGTCGTATTTTTTATGAGATGTGATAAAAGTTTCGAAGTAGGAAAAAAAATATAAGCAATAGAAAATTCATTTATTTACCAAGCCGAGTTGTTAAAATGCACTTATGAACAGATGAAAATGATAAATTATTGGATTAGAAGTTGATTAAAAAAAATTATACACATAGAATAAATAATTTAAAAATTAGGCTCTTAAAACCAACATATAGAATTAATAACAATAATTAAAAAGCAATGAAATAAATCAATGTTCTCACATTTTCTAATCTCAAATATTTTTCCTTTAAAAAAATTACAAAGATCTTTAAAGCTAGTATGATACTTAAATAAAAAACATATAAAATTCATTTCCTACTTTTGATAATCGATTTGACAAATTACTTTTGATATAATATAAGATGTGTACAGAACAGAATAAGAATAGTATAAGAACAGGAAATATAAAAGCAGAAATTTGTTGCTCATCAGAAATAAAAAATAACACTTAAAAATACATATTAAGCACAGTATATTATCTACATCAACAGTACAACAATTATTATTATTTGTTAAAATCTATCTAATGCTATTATTATTTGATTATTTTTTAAATCATTATTTATAAAATATTCCTTTGCTTTTAATGGGAACGGATGCAGTGAAATTTTACGCTACCACTTAACATTACATCCGCATCCGTAACAATAACATTAATTATTATTAAATAAAAAGTTAATGATCTTCAGAAGAGAAAATTTCTATACTAAACTCATAACACTTTCTTTTCTTTATCAAAACACAGCGTTTTCGACTTGATAAGAATAATTTTATTTGTGCAACATTTAAGATTTCCACTGATAGAGTCATGAAATTTCACCTTTTTTTACATTAGAAAGTTATTTTTTCTGGTATTAATGGTATTTTTTTTATGAGATGTGATAAAAGCTTCGAAGCAGAAAAAATATAAACAATAGAAATGTCGTTTCTTTACTAAGCCGAGTTGTTAAAATGTACTTGTGAACGAAAGAAAATGATAAATGACTTAGTATCTATTGGATTAGAAGTCGGTTAAAAAAGTCATTATGCACAGAGAATAAATAATTTACAAAATATTCTTTTAAAAGCAACATATAGAAATAATAACAACAATAAAAAGCAAAGAAATTAAGTAATGTTCTGACTTTTTTTTCTTAAGTATTTTTTATTAAAAAAATTACAATTATCTTTGCAACTATGACACTTTAACCCTTTTCCGGCGCAGTATTTCCGGTCTGGAAACATACAATTTTAATTCCAAACTTGCAAATGGTACCAACAATATTTTAATAAAATCTAGCTTTTACAATAAAAGCTTAATTAAGGCGTTCTTGATTTCTTAAAAAGTCGTTTGTAAATTCCAGTGTAAGTTGATAATTTCAACAGAATTTGTCCGCGCAGGAAAGGGTTAAAAAATGTATATAATTAGTTTCTTAATTTTGATAATCGCATTGACAAATGTATTTTAATATAATAGAGGTTGTGTATAACTTGCTATTCGAACTGTATAGAACTACTAAAAGAAAAAAGGAGAAGTTTGTTGCTCACCAGAAATAAAAAATAACAGTTAAAAATATTTATTAAGCACAGTATTTTATCTACTTCAACAGGACAACAATTATTATTATTTGTTAAAACTCATTAATGCATAACTTTATTTGATTTTTTTTAAATTCTTTATAAATTATTTCTTTACTTTTAATGAAAACGGATCCATTGAAATTTTACACTACCACTTCACATTAAAAAATCGGCTGCCATGACAATAAATTATTAGACTGTTTAATTAGTATTAAACAAAAAATTAATGATTATCAGCAGAGAAAATTTCTATACTAAAGTAAAAATAATTTCTTTTGATTATCAAAACATAGCGTGATAACTACTTCGACTTGAAAGCAATTATTTTGTTTGTGCTACATTCTCAATTTCTAATAATAGAACCATAAGATATCGCATTTTTTTCATTAGAAGGTTATTTTTTCTGGTATTAGTGGTATTTTTTTATGAAGTGTGATAAAATCTTCGAAGCAGAAAAAATATACACAATGGAAAATTCGTTTACTTATTATGGCCGAGTTGTTAAAATGTGCTTATGAATGAAAAAAAAAAATAAATGTCTAAATATCTATTGGGTTAAGAGTTGCTTAAAAATAAAAATGTACAAAGAGAATAAATGAGTTGCAAAAATAGGCTTTTAAAGCCAATAGATAAAAATAATAACTATATTAAGAAACAAAGATAAATCAATGCTCTCACATTTTCTTTTCTCAAATATTTTTCCTTTAAATATTAAAAAGAATTTTCCAACTATGATATTAAAAAAATATTATATAAAATTTTTCTTACTTTTGATAATCGCATTGACAAATTACTCTTACTATAAAATAATGTGTGTATAAATGAATGTTCGAACTTTAAAGGATTACTAAAAGACAAGACAAAAACAAACAAGAAAAGAAGTTGGAAATTGCACGTACTATAATACACGATTCGTACGGATACCGTTATTTTCCAGGTGAAATATCACTATTTTTTCGCAGGTAAATAAGCATAGTTGGAAAGCACGAAATTTCATTTTATTAAATCTAAAGATTTTCTATAAGGAAATATTGGTACTGAAGAATTTCCTGGTCATAAAATTTAAGGACTCGTACGAAACCTGCTAGAACTAAGTTTTAAAAATATTTAGATCTTATTGTAATAGTATACAGTCCATCGGATACAGTAAAGCATCCGAAACCTTTTGTGTATCGCTGTAAATACTATCTGCTTTCTATTATATAGGAAGTAACTTCCAGTAAACCTCAGCAACGTATATCAATTTCATAAAATGCGAAATAGTTTAATATATTTAAAACGCACACCAAATAATGTTTCTCCCCTATACCATTATGTATTGGGCTGCTTTTGTGTGGACCTGTAAATTAATAACAAATATTCTTTGCACCACAGATTCTACTGAGTGTATATTTAAGTATATATTTTAGAGATTCATATGAATTTTATTATGTTTCGGAAAAAGAGTACTATGTGACATCATTAAAATGCGTTTGAAACTACTTTTTCCAGTTGGCCGTGATGTAATGGAATAATTTGATTGTTCCTGTACGAAGCTATACATTCGATTTTCACAAAATTTAAAATGATTCGACAAAATTATGCAGCAATTATATGTTTTAAATTTCGAACAATTTGTTTGGGTAGGTTTTGCTCTGTTAGATGCGGACAGACAGATTTAAGGACGACTATAGGTGATATGAATTTTCATTATTACGAACGCACCTAAAAAGCAAAGAAATATATCAAAGCTCTCATATTTTCTTTCCCATATATTCTTCCTTTAAAAAAAGATTTTTCCAGCTATGAAACTTAAAAAAGGCATATAAAATTCATTTTTTACTTTCGATAATCGCATTGACAAAATACTGTAGCGTATATGGGGTTCTTTTGATCTTATGGTTAGACAACTTCCAACACTTGTCTCTTAGAAAAGTAGAAAATAATTTATTTACAGATCTTCAGAACAACAGAGTCTTCGAAACTCACAAATATCACTAGATATTCAAAAATAACTGCTCAAATCTATCGTACAAGTACAGATATAGGTCCCAGAGACTCTTTATACAACGTCTCAACACTAAATAACATTCAAAACAACGTAGATAAAACTCAAGCAAACTTGCTTAACAATCGCCTAGTTGTTCATTCAATGACTGACTGATAAATAATAAACAACAACTCGTATCGGCTCTCCTATATATAGTCTCGCCGCATGCGCCGGAAATCTCCACTGGCTTCTCGAATATTCCAGAAAACCACGGAATAACATTCAATGTATCAGCATATCTAAAGGGGGGGTTATCATAGAGAGGGAAAGGTTACCACCGCCAACAATCGCCAAGTTTGTCGCCAATTTGGCGATATATCGCCATATTTGACCACCAAAATTAGTCGTCAAAAGTGACGCCAACTTGGCGATATCTCTAATATTTCGCCAAGCTGCCATACACATTCACTGAAAATAATAGACAAGTTTGCTTGATAACAGAAACAATTTAACAAAAACTAATAGTAGTAAAGGAATGGAGTTTAATGAGATTATTTGCATTATTTCACAGTACAAACACTAACTATTTACAAAATCCGTAACAATACTTTTGCTATAATATAGGGTGTGTCTAAATAATTATGCAAACTTTACAAAAAACACAACATTGTTTATCAGAAATAAAAAATAAGAGCTAAAAGTACTTATTAACCGCTTAACTGGTTTGCCCAAATGCTGTTCGGGCGAGACAAACCTTTATTTGCTTGCATTTAAACCTTTTCGACAACACCATTATTTTTAAGAAAATTTTCATACTATTGAAAGGCGGAAATGTTGAGGCTAAATTTTAGGAATATTTTATTTAAATAATGATGGTGTGAATCCGCTATTTTCAATTTATAGAACGGAAAAGAATTGACCAGTTAAGGAGTTAAACAGTGTTATTGTCTATCTCGATAGTACAAAAATTGAATTACTTCATCAACGAACTCGAAAAATTTTCACTGGATTCCAAATAAAATAAGTAATGGAATCTTTTTATTTCTCTTTAAATTCTTGGAACGTTACAAAAGAAATTATCCACTAGAACAGTTCTTTTCTCATGTTAGTGGCATTTATATGAGTTGTTGCAAAAACCTGGAAGCTGAAAACAAAAGATAAGCAATAGAAATTTAGTTTATTCGCAAATTTTAATTTTTTTTTAGACAAAACTAGAAGGAACTATTCTTTTTAAATAAAAAAAATTATATTTTAAATTTAAAACAGTTATACTATTTAATATTCTCGACCACAAATATTTTCAACTTATTATTAAGCACAATTTGTTATCTACTTCAATAAGACAAATATTATTTTATTTCATTTACGGACTCGAGATACGTTTATTGGATACTAAATAACCTAATATAAGCTTTTTATACCTCTTTAATTTCTTCAATCGTTACAAAAGAAATTATCCGCTGGAACAGTTCTTTTCTCCCGTTACTGGAATTTGAATGAGATGTGGCAAAAGCCAGCAGCCGAAAATGAAGCATAAGCTATAGAAATTTAGTTTTTCGCAAACTTTAGTTCTTTTAACCCTTTGCGGCGCAGGACAAGTTCATTGCTTAAGTGTTGAAATTAATGACTAACACCGGAATTTGAAAACACCTTTATCTGTAAATAAGAAAACGCTATATTTCACACAATCAATAAACCGTAATTTTTTTAAACAAAATTCGGGTGCCAATGTGGCGTTTGGGAATTAAATTTAAGTGGTATATTTATGAAACCACCTCGCCGCAAGGGGTTAAACAAAATTGGATTGAACCATTATTTTTAAATGAAAAATTACATTTTAAATTTAAAACAGTAATTTTTATATTCTTAACCACAAACATTTCCTACTTATTACTAAGCCAATATCAATTTCAATAACACAGATATTATTTTACTTCATTTACGAACTCGAGGAACGTTCATTGAATTCCAAATAATGTAATAGAAGCTTTTTATACATTTTTAATATCTTCGAAAACTACAAAAGAAATTATCCACTGGAGCAGTTTTTTTTTCACGTTAGTGGAATTTATATGAGATATGGTAAAAATCTGAAATTGACGAAGATAAGCAATAGAAATTTAGTTTTTTCGCTAACGCTAGATGTTTTAAACAAAATTGAATTGAACCATTTTTTTTAATGAAAAATTATATTTTAAATTTAAAGCAGTAATTTTTATATTCTTATCCACAGACATTTTCTACGAATGATTAATCAGAGCATGTTATCTATTAGAACAGGAAAACAATGATTTTAATTTGTATACGAACTCGAGAAACTGTCATTGAATTCCAAATAACGTAAATAGTGGAATCTTTTTATTTCTAACATTGCAAAAGAAATTATGTGCTTCAATAGTTCTTACCTTACGTTTAGTGGCATTTATATGAGATGTGGCATATGCTTTGAAGATGGAAAAAAATAAGTACAAGAAATTTTCTTTATTAACTAACACTAGTTGTTTGGGCGGAAACCGTTCTTTTTAACACTAGAACGCCTGGAAATTTTACGCAGCTTTTGTAAAATATTTTTAAAACCAGAAAAATAATGTGAAATTATTTAGATTATTTGTTTAGCCCACTTCACTACAACTGGTATATAATTTATTTCTTGAAAATGTGCCTTGTACAAATCGATAATCAGGCCAGTGATCGGTGTCGAATTAACACCTTCCCGACGTTGTAGCGTTAAATTAAAAAGTTACATTTGAACCCCTTAACTGGTTTGCCCGAACGGCGTTCGGGAAAACCAGTTAACCCTTTCCGGCACACTGTGCCCGGTCTGGGATAATTAAATTTAATTCCAAACTTCCAAACGGCACCAATAAAATTTTAGTAAAAATTTTATTTTACAATAAAAGCTTAAATTAGGGAATTCAAAATATCTAAAAAATTCGTTTGTGAATTCCGGTGTCAAACGATAATTTCTCATTTTTCATCAGATTTTGCCCGTGCCGGAAAGAGTTAAGGCGTTAAGTAAAACGAATTTACTTAATTCATCATTTAAAGCTTTTGGACACCACTATTATTGTTAAGAAAATTTTCATACTATTGAAATGCGCAAATGTTTATACTAAATTTTACGAATATTTTATTTAAATAATGATGGTGTGAATCCGCTATTTTCAATTTATTGTACGGAAAAGAATTGACCAGTTAAGGAGTTAAACAGTGTTACTGTCTACCTCAATAGTACAAAAATTGAATTACTTCATCTACGAACTCGAAAAATGTTCATTGGATTCCAAATAAAATAAGCAATGGAATCTTTTTTATTTCTCTTTAAATTCTTGGAACGTTACAAAAGAAATTATCCTCTAGAAAAGTTCTTTTCTCATGTTAGTGGCATTTATATGAGTTGTTGCAAAAACTTGGAAGCTGAAAACAAAAGATAAGCAATAGAAATTTAGTTTATTCGCAAATTTTAATTTTTTTTTAGACAAAACTAGAAGGAACTATTCTTTTTAAATAAAAAAATTATATTTTAAATTTAAAACAGTTATACTATTTAATATTCTTGACCACAAATATTTTCAGCTTATTATTAAGCACAATTTGTTATCTACTTCAATAAGACAAATATTATTTTATTTCATTTACGGACTCGAGATACGTTTATTGGATACCAAATAACCTAACATAAGCTTTTTATACCTCTTTAATTTCTTCAAACGTTACAAAAGAAATTATCCGCTGGAACAGTTTTTTTTTTCATGTTAGTGGAATTTGAATGAGATGTGGCAAGCGCCAGAAGCCGAAAATGAAACATAAGCATTCGAAATTTAGTATTTTCGCAAACTCTAGTTCTTTTAACCTTCCTACCCTGAATGGGTCTAATCGACCCATATTTATAATTTGTTTTTTACGATTCGAACCAGAATTCTTTAAATAAAAAAAGTTAAATACCAGACTCAGTAAACTAAGTGAATTAAATATATTAAAATGTTCAAAATAACAATTCTGGTATGAAATGTTTTTATCAAGATTGAGTAAAATTTGAACAGGGTAGGAAGGTTAAACAAAATTGGATTGAACCATTATTTTTAAATGAAAAATTACATTTTAAATTTAAAACAGTAATTTTTATATTCTTAACCACAAACATTTTCTACTTATTACTAAGCCAATCCGTTATCAATTTCAATAACACATATATTATTTTATTTCATTTACAAACTCGTTCATTGGATTCCAAATAATGTAATAGAAGCTTTTTATACGTTTTTAATATCTTCGAAAATTACAAAAGACGAATTATTAAGCAGAGTATGTTATCTATTACAAAAGGAAAACAACGATTTTAATTTGTATACGAACTCGAGAAACTGTCATTGAATTCCAAATAACGTAAATAGTGGAATCTTTTGATTTCTAACATTGCAAAAGAAATTATGTGCTTCAATAGTTCTTATCTTATTACGTTAGTGGCATTTATATGAGATGTGGCATATGCTTTGAAGATGGAAAAAAATAAGCACAAGAAATTTTCTTAAACTAACACTAGTTGTTTGGGCGGAAACCGTTCTTTTTAACACTAGAACGCCTGGAAATTTTACGCAGCTTTTGTAAAATATTTTTAAAACCTGAAAAATAATGTGAAATTATTTAGATTATTTGTTTAGCCCTCTTCACTACAACTGGTATATAATTTATTTCTTGAAAATGTGCCTTGTACAAATCGATAATCAGGATAGTGATCGGTGTCGAATTAACACCGACGTTGTAGCGTTAAATTAAAAAGTTACATTTGAACCCCTTAACTGGTTTGCCCGAACGGCTTTCGGGAAAACCAGTTAACCCTTTCCGGCACACTGTGCCCGGTCTGGGATACTTAAATTTAATTCCAAACTTCCAAACGGCACCAATAAAATTTTAGTAAAAATTTTATTTTACAATAAAAGCTTAAATTAGGGAATTCAAAACATCTAAAAAATTCGTTTGTGAATTCCGGTGTCAAACGATAATTTCTCATTTTTCATCAGATTTTGCCCGTGCCGGAAAGAGTTAAGGCGTTAAGTAAAACGAATTTACTTAATTCATCATTTAAAGCTTTTGGACACCACTATTATTTTTAAGAAAATTTTCATACTATTGAAATGCGCAAATGTTTATACTAAATTTTACGAATATTTTATTTAAATAATGATGGTGTGAATCCGCTATTTTCAATTTATTGTACGGAAAAGAATTGACCAGTTAAGGAGTTAAACAGTGTTATTGTCTACCTCAATAGTACAAAAATTGAATTACTTCATCTACGAACTCGAAAAATGTTTATTGGATTCCAAATAAAATAAGTAATGGAATCTTTTTATTTCTCTTTAAATTCTTGGAACGTTACAAAAGAAATTATCCACTAGAACAGTTCTTTTTTCATGTTAGTGGCATTTATACGAGTTGTTGCAAAAACCTGGAAGCTGAAAACAAAACATAAGCAATAAAAATTTAGTTTATTCGCAAACTTTAAATTTTTTAGACAAAACTAGATGGAACTATTCTTTAAAAAAAAAATATATATATTTTAAATTTAAAACAGTTATAATATTTAATATTCTCGACCACAAATATTTTCAACTTATTATTAAGCACAATTTTTTATCTACTTTAATAAGACAAATATTATTTTATTTCATTTACGGACTCGAGATACGTTTATTGGATACCAAATAACCTAATATAAGCTTTTTATACAGTCGACTCTCGTTAATTCGAAATCGGATAATTCGAATCTTCGCTTAATTCGAACTAAACATGAAGTCCCGAAATTTTCAATGGCAAAATAACATTAAAATTTTTCATTAATTCGAACTCATTTTTTCTTGACTTCGCTTAATTCGAACTAACGAGAATTCCAATTTTTCTTTTTTCTTTTCTTTCTCACGGATTTCAGATCATTTGAATAATTTTCTTTCTTTGATTTTTGTGAAAATTGTTCCGAACGAGTATGTATATAATTTCATGCATTTGATATCCATTTTCTTAGTGCCCCGTATGTCCATCAGTGACGCTTCAAATTTTAAATAAATTGAAAACTTGTTTCTAATCTTTCAATTAATTAATGTATTTCTACATTCTAATTTGATATTAAGTCATATTCTAACGATAACAGACGAAATAAATTTAAAAAAAATACTATAACATTAATTTCTTTGTAATAGTACCATATTATGCATGTTTTCATTTTATACTTTCCATAATTCGAACATCGGATAATTCAAACATTTGTTGTGGTGCCGATGAGTTCGAATTAACGAGAGTCGACTGTACCTCTTTAATTTCTTCAAACGTTACAAAAGAAATTATCCGCTGGAACAGTTTTTTCTCCTGTTAGTAGAATTTGAATGAGATGTGGCAAAACCAGAAGCCGAAAATGATGCATAAGCGATAAAAATTTAGTTTTTTCGCAAACTCTAGTTCTTTTAAACAAAATTGGATTGAACCATTATTTTTAAATGAAAAATTACATTTTAAATTTAAAACAGTAATTTTTATATTCTTAACCACAAACATTTTCTACTTATTACTAAGCCAATACGTTATCAATTTCAATAACACAGATATTATTTTATTTCATTTACGAACTCGAGGAACGTTCATTGGATTCCAAATAATGTAATAGAAGCTTTTTATACGTTTTTAATATCTTCGAAAACTACAAAAGAAATTATCCACTGGAGCAGTTTTTTTTTTCACGTTAGTGGAATTTATATGGAGGTATGGTAAAATTCTGAAATTGACAAAGAATAAGCAATAGAAATTTAGTTTTTTCGCAAACTCTAGATGTTTTTAACAAAACTGAATTGAACCATTTTTTAATGAAAAATTACATTTTAAATTTAAAGCAGTAATTTTTATATTCTTATCCACAAACATTTTCTACGAATTATTAAGCAGAGTATGTTATCTATTAGAACATGAAAACAGTGATTTTAATTTGTATACGAACTCGAGAAACTGTCATTGAATTCCAAATAACGTAAATAGTGGAATCTTTTTATTTCTAACATTCCAAAAGAAATTATCTGCTTCAATAGTTCTTATCTTACGTTAGTGGCATTCATAGGAGATGTGGCATATGCTTTGAAGATGGAAAAAAATAAGCACAAGAAATTTACTTTATTCACTAACACTAGTTATTTGGGCGAAAACCGTTCTTTTTAACACTAGAACGCCGGGAAATTTTACGCAACTTTTGTAAAATATTTTTAAAACCAGAAAAATAATATGAAATTGTTTACATTATTTGTTTAGCCCACTTTATTGCAACTCATATATAATAAATTTCTTGAAAATGTGGCTTATACAAATCGACAATCAGGCCAGTGATCGGTGTCGAATTAACACCTTCCCAACGTTGTAGTGTTAAATTAAAAAGTTAAATTTGAACCCCTTAACTGGTTTGCCCGAACGGCGTTCGGGCAAAACGAATTTACTTAATTCATCATTTAAAGCTTTTTGACACCACTATTATTTTTAAGAAAATTTTCATATTATTGAAAGGTGCAAATGTTTAGACCAGAGGTTCCCAAAGTGTGCTCCGCGGAACACTTGGGGCTCCGCCTGAACTTTCTCTGTGCTCCGCGGTGTTCCAGGAAAATAAACAAAACATGAAAGAAATTAGCCTATTGCAAGTGAAATATTTTCAAAAGTATGTAGGAATTTGTGTGTGTGTATGTCAAAAATAAATATACCTGTAAGTGAAATGAAAAATACAATAATACATTCCAAAGCTTATTAATTGTTTGCATTATACATGTATCTATTTTTTGTATAATATTTTGGTTTGAATTGCATTATTTTATGATTTTGTATTTAATGTGTTTTAAAAATTCAATTTAAAATTGACTACAAAAAATGGTATTCTAAATCGAATGCACAACGGGAATCGAAACAGAAAAGGCCTACCAGTGCTGTTAATTCGGCTTGTCGCACAAAAGGGAGAGCAGTTTTATTCTTTGAAGCTCCGCCTATTCATATGTTTATACTTAATTCTTTAATTCTCACACTTTATAATCAGATGAACCAACAAAAGAGCTTTTGGACAATGAAAGCATTTCCGAACCTTGATCCCAAATCAAGTATTTTTATTTAAGCAAGAAAGAACCGAGACATTGGGGAAAAGCATTCTCGATAAAAAACTAAAATATGATGAAAATTACTTATAAAATGGGATTTATTAAAACAGATGATGATCGGCCTCTCTGTTTGATTTGTGGTAAAGTTTTGAACAACAATTCAATGCTTTATGTTATTTGTATATTTAAATTTTCTTTACTGTTTTTCATTGTGCAACAATGTTTGTCGTTTAAAAAGCCCATTTTTTGTAATATCTTGTATCATTTAATAAACCCCTCGGTTAGATTCGTTTAATATTTATATACGCTGTGTATATAGTTTTTTTTCTTTTCGTAACTTTAATTGCTTGAAACTGTTTATTATTTTTTTATATATATAATTCCTTAGTTCTTTGAATTTTCTATGCTATTTTACATAATTGTACTTTATTTCAGAAGCAATGTATATTGCTGAAAAAGCATTTTTTTAGTATCTTGTATCACTTTACAATCCCTATTTAAAATTTCTTTTGATTGGTCTCTGCCACATTTTCCAATCACAAATAAGTCTGTAGCAATTTAAAGATATATATTGGTTCTTTACATTTGTCATCACACTAAGAATTTAAAATTCCACCTCTTGCTTAGACTTTTTGTCAATGAATGCGTGTCTTGATATAAATTTAATCCCACCCATACATTTCATTTTGTTAGTAAAGTTTTTCTACTAGTTGTAGTTCGTTTAACATGTGTAGTTTTTACTTGCATATCTGTTTTGAGGCAAAAACAATGACGAAAGAAAGTTCCTTTCAAAACTATAATTAACCGTAAAATAGTTTAAATAAAATATACAAAAAAGTGAACAATTCTGCAACTGACAACATCCATAAGCTGTATAGCTTATAGATTTTAATGCCCCGCCCACTTAAATATTAAAACGGTAACCTGCTTCTAAATGTATTTTTTTAAACAGTTCAAATAAAAAAGCTGAGAGGGGAATCATTTTCATTGCATGTTCAGAAGTAGTACTAGAAACTTAAAGAAGAAGGAAAAAATATTCCATAATCGCATAATTCTATTACGGGTAAATGGTATTAGCGAAAACGTGTTACATATTTTTTCATGTGTGACTGGAATTACATATTTCTTTTTTTTTAGCGAGTAGCATATTGAAATTATACAGAAGTATCTCCCTGCAAATGAAAACTGTATAACTTGCCTTTTTATCTGTGTGTGTGTGTGGTTTTTGCCATCTATATATTTAAAACGCTAAGCGTTTTCTTTCGACAGTCTGTGAGCAGAAACTACTGTTTCAAATTATACTATTCTTTTTTAAATGAAAAATATTTGTCCACAGATTTGTTATCGTACATTCGTTTGATCAAAAATTTTATTAATTAGCTGTAATTATCAATTAAAATTTCCCTTATGCGCATGCGTAATTCATAAGTACTTATCTGTGCCTTGGAAGCTCTACGCATGTGTATAAATGCTTGCATGCTCAGTTGAATTTTCATAAGCGGTGGAAAGAAAGAATGATTTGTGTATTTACGGAAAAAGAGGTGATGTCCGACATTTTCTATTTGATAAAGGCACCGTTACAGATTTTTAGTTTTGATATTTTAAAAATAGATCAGTAGAATGGAATGTCGCTAATGTTTTGTCTTCTAGAGCTAACTACAATTATTTACGTCAGATTTATAATAAATTAAACAAATATTATTCCTTTATTACATATCAATTTTAAGTTCATAAAGTTTAGTTAAAGTTTCGTAATGTTAAGTTTATAAATCTGTGGTTTACCTTGTGGTGTAGGGCGATTTTCCTCCGGAGCAAACTGCCTATGCCAAATTTGGTTGGCGCTCCGGTTGGGTGATTAAGTCCCTGATTCAAGCGGTGGAAGCCGATTGTGTTTTTATCGGTACGTGCAATTCTTTCGTTGTCGTTATATTAACTGACTAACTACAAACTTTTTTTCAGGAGATCGATATTATTGAGTTTTTAAATCATTTTTCGGAATGGGAAACTTCGTTATACCGATAATAGGCAATCGAAATTGTGAGAGGTTTTTCGCCCGACAACTTGGATTTTTTTTTTTTTTTTTTTTTTTTTTTTGAAAAGGATTGGCGAAAACTGGGGTTTTTGAAAGATAGCGCCATTTAGAGTTTTTGTTGGAAATGAACGTATGCTTTTGGTTTTTGACTTTGTTTTTTACTGTAATATATGTATGAAACCTGACACTTATGAATGAAAATAGAAAAGAGCCTTTGCACGACTTTAATCTATTTTCGTAGTAATAAAAGTTTCTAGCCATAAGCATAATTTATGGAAAAAAAACAAAGTGCGAAATAAAAAACATACTGTTTTGCCAATAAAAATGGACGAGAGAATTTGAACGCGCTTACAAATTAGAACTTAATAAAAAAATTAACCTTTTAAAGGATGACCTTTCTTCTCAGCTGAAAAATAAAGAAAGGACGGAAAGAAAGAAAAATTAATTTTGTATGGTCAATAAAACTTGATTTATTCAGAAATAATTAAAAAAAAATCTCTTTCCTAACCGACTTAGTTTAAAATTACACACACACACACATATATAGATATATATATATACATATATACATATATTTTCTAAAATAGGAATATTGTTTTCAGATGGGTGTTCTTCAAATTTACGAATTATTTTAAAGCTAGAAAAAAAATTTAAGAAATATGTATTACCTAAACTTTTTAAATTATGATAGTTATCAAACTATGATATAAAGCTAAGAAATTAAATATTAGTTTTGTAGTTTCGAGAAATTTTATTTTAAAATATTAAAACTTTAAACATCCTGGGAGAAAGAAATAAAATAAAAAAAATCTGTAATAGTAAAATTAAAAAAATAATTCATAACGATCTGTTAAATAATATTTTTTAACCCCTTGAAGGGCGGTGATGCCGCCACGGCATCACCTAATTTTAATTCCTGAATATCACATTGGCACCCGAATTTTTTAAAGAGAATTTCACCTTTATTAAATGAGCGAAAATACACTTTTACTAGTTTACAAATAAATTTTCTTGTGAATACTGGTGTCAGTGAATTACTTCAACATTTTATGAAGACATGTACCTTGCCCCTGAAAGGATTAAAGTATAATTTTAAATTCTACCCTGTAAAATTTGTTGATTGCCTACAAGGAAAAATATTCTTAAAATTAATCTATCCATCTGGAGAAACTACTTTATGTGCCTGATGGCTCTTACCGCCCCTAAAGGTGTTAAACAATGAAGAACATATTTAACCAACATTATAGTAAATTTTTTTTCGTCAAGTTTTGACGGGTTCCATATAGTAAACAATAATAGTTTTACCTAAGCCCCATGCAAGACATAATCCAAACATGGTGACCATTTTCACCTTTAATTGCAAATTCATACTGGGAATCCCAAAAGAATATTTTGCATTTTAAAAACAAATGTCATTAACCCTTTAACACTTTGACTTCCATGGCTATCATATGTGATAGTCTGTGATGTTTCCTTTGGGGCACTGGCTATCAGATATGATAGCTATGGTGTTTCAACACTTCAGGCCTTGGCTATCAAACACGGTACGAGTTACATGAAAATTGTTTTGAAGTACGATGTGTTAGATATATGTGGTTTGTGCAAATTGATATATGTGCCGATTGTATGAGCTAAGTGCTGTAGAAAATGAAATATTTTCCATATTTTTCTCTTTCTTATTGTAATAAAAATTCAAAAATTCTATCCTAAAGTAATCGAAAAAAATAAAAATATAGAAAATAAAACAATAAAAAAATAATAGAAAAGAAATTTTAAACCAATAATCTGCCAAGCACATCATTACATATAATTAAAAATTTTCCAATTTAAGTTATTACACTGTAGAAACATCATTTTAATAAGTGATTTTAGTCATAAATGACAAATTTAGCTGGCTAACAAAGAAGCCTTGACCACTCATGGAAGAATTTACACTAACTTTAATGAAGTGTTTTGGCTATCACTTTTGATAGCCAAGAAGAAAATCTCCCTATGTGTTGCAAAATGAATCAGATTCATAAAAATATTGATTTTATATATAGTGTGTAGCAAATATTCAAATTACACACACACACACACAAATGGCATCCTGGTGAACATTAGCAGTTTTCGCTTGGCAATCAACGTGTTAACAGTATTGAACTTTGTAACATTGCTTGAAAATCGCTCTGGTAAAACAAAGTTTGTTTTAATATTTCCGATTTTTTAATTTCCTAATATGAATTTAAAGTTTCTGTATCAAAGGGCCAAACTGAGAACTATTAATGGCTCAGATTTTTATCCACCATACTTTTCTGTGCTTCATAGGCAATAAAAAGAATTAATTTGTAAACCATAGAGTATCTTTGTGTTCAGGGGCTCCGTCTTAGAAATTCTTCCCAAAAGAAATCCGCGAGCCCAAAAGTTTGTGAACTGCTGGTTTAGACTACATTTTACGAATATTTTATTTAAATAATAGTGGTGTGAACCCGCTATTTTCAATTTATTGAACGGAAAAGAATTAACCAATTAAGGGGTTAAATATGAAACCATTTTTATAAACCCATATAATAGAGAAGCCTATATAATATTTAACTCCAAATATTTTCTACTTATTACTAAGCATAATGTGTTATCTATTTCAATAGGACAGCAATTATTTTATTTGGTCTTCGAACTTTAGAAACGTTCACTAGATTCAAAATAAGATAATTTTTTTTATTCCTCTTTAATTATTTCGAATACTGCAAAAGAAATTGTCCGCTGCAGTAGTTTTTTCTTCACATTAGTTGCATTTTTATGAGATATGACAAAAGCTTTGAAGTTGGGGAAAAAAGGATAAGCAAAAGAAATTTAGTTTATTCGCTAATCCTAGTTATTTAGACAGAACCATTCTATTTAAATGAAAAACATCATTTCAAATTTGAAACAATTTTTATATTAGTAAAGCCCATACATTTTCTACTTATTAAGCATAATATGTTACCTACTTCAATAGGAAAACAATTACTTTATTTCGTCTGAGAACGCGAGAAACGTTCACTAAATTCCAAATGAGGTAAGGAATTTTTTTATTCCTCTTTCATTATTTCGAATGCTACAAAAGAAATTATCCGCTGGAGTAGTTATTTCTCACATTAGTGGCATTTATATGAGATGTGGCGAAAGCTTCGAAGCTTGAAAAGAAAAGATAAGCAAAAGAAATTTAGTTTATTCACTAACCCTAGTTGTTTAGACGGAATTCATTTTAAATAAAATTTATATTTTAAATTTAAAAATAATTTTTATATTACTAAAGCACAAATATATGCCACTTATTATTAAACACAATGTGTTATCTTGTTCGACAAAATAACAAATATTTTATTTTGTTTAAGAACTCTAGATGCTGTCATTGAATTCTAAATAACGTAATGGAATATTTTTATTCCTCTTTAATTTCTCCGAACGTTGTAAAAGAAATTATCTGCTGTAATAGTTCTTTCTTCAAGTTAATAGCATTTATATAAGATGTGACAACAACGATAAGGAAAAAAAATAGTGTATTCGCTAACTCTAATTATTTAGACTGAATTAGATGGAACCATTCATTTTAAAGAAAACTTTTATTTTAAATTTGAAACAATTTTTATATTACTAAAACGCAAATATTTCCCACTTAACACAACGTGTTATGTAGCTCAGCAAAAGAACAATTATTTTTAATTATATTATATAACAATTATTTTTAATTATTATTTTTAATTATATATATATTTATGAATTATATTTCGTTTACGAACTCGAGAAACCGTCATTGAATTCCAAATAAGGTAATAATTTTTTTTTATTCCTCTTTGATTATTTCGAATGCTACAAAAAAATATCCACCGGAGTAGTTTTTTTCTCACATTAGCGGCACTTATATGAAATGTGGCGAAAGTTTCGAAGGTTGAAAACAAGGTAAGCAAAAGAAATTTAGTTTATTCGCTAACCCTAGTTGTTTAGACGGAATCATTCATTGTAAATGAAAATTTATATTTGAAACAGTTTTTATATTACTAAAGACCTTGTATTTCCCTTTTATTATTAAGCAAATGGACAACATCAATACAACAGCTATTTAATTTCATATGCGAATTCGAGAAACGTTCACTAGATTCCAAATAAAGTAATGAATCTTTTTATTTCTCTATAATTTCTTCGAAGAACATTGCAAAAGAAATTATCTGCTGGAATAGTTCTTTTTTGGCTTGAATAGCATTTATATGAGCTGTGGCAAAAGATCAAAGCTGATAAAAAAAGAAAAGAAAAGCAGGGTTCGCATGGTTTTAACCAATAAATATTAACAGTATTTTCAAAGTATTTCACTGCAGAAAAATATTGCGAAACTGGAGAAAAAAGGTGGCAGTTGCTGATCATGCTTCTTAAATATTAAATATAATTTCCTTATCATTAATGGTGGTGCTAGAATCTTTAACACTAGAACCATAGCTGCCAACTCTTCCGATTTTTTGGCCCGGAAAAATTTAATAGAAATTTTTGACTTATTTAATCGACAGATTACGGTGATTTGAAATGGTAAATATTTCTATAGAATTTTTCCGGGCTGAAAAAGCGGAAGAGGTTGGCAGCTATGTTAGAACCGCGAGAAATTTCACACAAATTTCATCAAAATATTTCGCATCAGAATTTTTTTATAATGTTATATAATTTAATTATTTAAATTACTTTTGTTCTGCTTATATTCATCTTATTTTGTAAGGTGTTTTCTGGTTCGAATCGTCGTATTTTCATTTGATACGGGTCAAAATGACCCGCCACCGCGGTTCTAGTGTTAATAAATATAAGGAGTGTGCGAACTTTGAAAAGCGAAAGAAATTTAGTTTATTTGCTAACCCTAGTTATTTTAACGGAATTACACGTAACTAATCATTTTAAAGAAAATTTAAATTTTAAACAATAATCTAATATTGTCAACCACAAATATTTACTATTTATTAAACACAATTGGTCATCTAGTTCGACAAAGAATTAATTACCTTAACTCATTTGCGAACATGAGAAACTGTCATTGAATTCCAAATAACATAATGGAATCTTTTTATTTCTCTTTCATTTCTTCAAACGTCACAAAAGAAATAATCCGATGGAATAGTCCTTTTCTCACGTTAATGGCATTTACATAGCTGCCAACATCTTCCGCTTTTTTGGCCCGGGAAAATTTTATAGTAAATTTTACCAATGGCTATTTCCATGCGAACTTGTTTGTCTGTTGCGTATTACGATTTTTGACTACCAGTATTTGATGTCGGAAAAATGTGACTTATTTTGTTGAAGATATCTCATCAATTGAATAAAACGAAGCAAACTTTACGAAAATACCGGTGGCCAACAATCATAGTAATTTTTACTGCGTAACAGACAAACAAATTCGCATGGAATTTGCCCCAATACAAATCGTCGTTATTTGCCGATTAAATAAGGCAAAGTTTTCTGTTAAATTTTTCCGGGCCAAAAAATCAGAAGAGTTGGCAGCTATGCATTTATATGATAAGTGACAAAAACTTCGAAGCTAATAATAATAGAGATACGCAAAAAATTTAGTTTATTCGTTAACCCTTGTTATTCTGTCGGAATCATTCTCTTTTAAGAAAAAATAACATTTTAAATTTCAAACATTTTTTATATTACTAAAAGTCTTATATTTTCTGCTTATTATTAAACAGTATGTTTTATCTACTTCAATAGCACAGCAATCGTTTTATTTCGTCTGCGTCCTCGAAAAGCGCTCACTAGATTCCAAAAAAGGTAATGGATTTTTTTATTCCTCTTTAATTATTTCGAATGCTACAAAAGAAATTATCCACTGGAGTAGTTTTTTTCTCACATTAGTGGCATTTATATGAGATGTGACGAAAGCTTCGAAGCTTGAAAAGAAAAGATAAACAAAAGAAATATAATTTATTCACTAACCCTAGTTGTTTAGATGTAATTAGACGGAATTATTCATTTTAAATGAAAATTTATATTTTAAATTTGAAACTATTTTTTATATTACTAAAGCATAAATGTACGCCCCTTATTATTAAACACAATGTGTTATCTCGTTTGAGAAAACAACAAATATTTTATTTCGTTTAAGAACTCTAAAAGCCGTCATTGAATTCTAAATAACATAATGGAATATTTTTATTCCTTTTTAATTTCTTCGAAGGTTGCAAAAGAAATTATCTGCTGTAATAGTTCTTTTCTCAGGTTAATGGCATTAAAATTAAGCAAAAAAAAAAAAAAAAAAAAAAAAAAAAAAAAATCAGTGAACTCGCCAACTTTAGCTATTCAGACTAAATTAGATGGAACCATTCATTTTAAAGAAAATTTTATTTTAAATTTGAAACAATTTTTATATTACTAAAGCACATACATTTTCCACTTATTTTTAAACACAATGTGTTATGCAGTTCGGAAAAAGGACAATTATTTTATTTCGTTTACTAATTCCAGAAACCGTCATTGAATTACAAATAACGCAATGGAAACTTTTTATTACTCTTTAAATTCTTCGAACGTTACAAAAGAAATTATTCACTGGAATAAATCTTTTTTCACGTTAGTGGAATTTATAAGAGATGCGACAAAAGCCTTAAATCTGAAAAAAAAAAGATAAGCGAAAGAACTTTAGTTTTTTCGCCAACCCTAGTTGTTTTGACTGAATTTATACACAAAGAAAACGTATATACCGTATTTAGTCGTGTGTAGGACGCACGCGTGTATAAGGCGCACCCTTACTTTACAAGTAAAAATGGCGATTTCTTAAAATCTCGTATATAAGGCGCACCATAAATTTGATACGTTAATGAAGAATGACGAAATGAATTTCAGTAAAAAAAGTCGAAACAAACATTACACCAGTCCAGAAAACATGACGAAAATGCATTTTTAGACTTCGGGTTGTAAGAGAATGACGGGAAATAGGAATGAGTGACGGTAAAGAGAATTGGTAGTTAGCGTTTAGATAATCTCATTAGTTCCGTTGTATAAAAAAAACTGCATGGAATGAAATAAATATGCAGTAATACTTCAATTAAGGAACATTTTCCGAGTTTTAATATCTAATTTTAATAATTTGTTGTTTCATATATGTATATCGTTCGACTGCATCCAACAGTAAAAAATTATTCCGTGTATAAGGCGTACCTAGGAGTTTTGCCCTAATTTTTTCGGGAAAAAGTGCGCCTTATACACGAGTAAATATGGTATATCAAAATTATAAAAACTTGGAAGATTGGGAGGAAGAAAACATAATGGTAAAACTAAGAGTGAACCTCTATAATTAGGTTTCTAGGTATTTTCAACCAAGATATGACTTTGCAGGCCGATTGCGTTTTAATATGCGAATCGATACTTAAATAATTCTAGATTTTCATCCGTGAAATCTTTTAAGTGATTGTTGGTCAGCAAAGAAGCTATTTTCTGATACAGTTTTAAATTCACTTTTATACGAAAACTCGTTGAATTGGATGTTATTTGTTCTACTAGAATTTTCTCTCAAAGGGCATTTGGAACACTTTTGCGGTTTCAAACTAAAAAAATGCCAATAATTGTTAAGTCAAACTTTTTATAAGTACGTGAAAATAGTCTTCAAAATTTATAAGTATATACATTGCTTGCATTATAATTCTCACTCACGTCTTGAATATGTCATAACTGACGGTTATAAACAATGAAATTCATAGCAATAATTAAAAAACATCTCCTTTGAGCCGATACAGCTCAAATCAAGGAGTCATTTAACACTAGAACCGCGGTGGCGGGTCATTTTGACCCGTATCAAATGAAAATATGACGATTCGAACCAGAAAACGCCTTACAAAATAAGATGAATATAAGCAGAACAAAAGTAATTTGAATAATTAAGTTATGTAACATTATAAAAAAATTCTGATGCGAAATATTTTGATGAAATATTAGTATAATTTCCCGCGGTTCTAGTGTTAAAAATTTTTGGAAGTAAAGAAAAATGATTCGTGGTGTTTTCGTCTGGCCGAATCTGTCTTTAAACTCTTCAGCTTCGAAACTGAAATCGTAATACAAATACTTATTCATAGGTTTTTAACATACAAAATGACAGTTTTTCTTTCTTTTTCTTCGGGGGTGCATTTGCTCTTTTAAAGCGCTTGGTAATTTAGTTCAAAAATATGGATCTAAAACTACAACCTCCTTAAAATATTAATTTAATAATGCTAATTCAAAAAACACTTAAATGATTCTTTTTTTTTCTTTCGTAAAATATATTGAAAACATGGGATAATCATAACTTTTTTTAAGCTAAAATTTTCGTAATATTTTCTGTAATCATTTGGGCCATTTAGTAGTATGAAATTTTAATTAAAGAAATTAGTGGTTTAAAAAAAGCTTTTAGTGATGGATCAAGCAAACTCTTCTTGCCCGTACCACGTACGGGCAAATCAGTTAAGTGGTTAACGGAATCGCAAATTTAAGAGCTTTAACCCTTAAATGTATATTGTATCATTTTCGATACCATAAGTGTTCCCGATTTATTGGGGGTTTTATTCACATATTCCGTATTCTCACCAGAAATTTAAAAGAGCAATTTTCACTGTACTTAATGACAGACCATTCGTAATTAATTAAAGAAAAAAATATTTTTTAGACTTTTCTGGTATGAATTCTGATTATTTGAATTGCGCATTTTTTTCGAACGCGTTCTATCCTATGCATTTAAGGGTTAAACAAGTAAATAACTAACAAATCATCCTAAAAAATATTGAAAAAGATTTAAGTTCAATACTTATGAAAATATATCACTCTCTTGGTCACAGTGCCCTTTTGGACATTTGTAGGTATTTTGTAAACTCAGATGAAATTAACATTTGTTTTATGAGGGATTTAGCTTACAAGCATTTACTCGTTTGCTTTCAAAGCAGAAAATATTCAGGCAAATAATGTAAAAATTCAAAAGAGTCGGACACTTTAATTTTTATACATAACGGAATATAGGTCCCCGAATGGGAACAAAGGAACCGACGAGGTTGTGATAAAATTATTATCTTTCTTATACTTCAAAGTAAATATCATATCACAGAATATTAATGTTAAATATTCTGTTTGTTTTTTAAGGAAAAAAAATTCCTAAACATATTTGGAACCAGAATAATTTTATTGAATGAGAATAATATTTAAAGAATTATCGTGAATTTTCAGCAAATTAGATTACTCACGGCTTATAGTTATTTTTAAAATAGATTGGTTGATTTTTTATTTTGATGATCAATAATAATTCTTAGTGCTGGAATGGTCATCATTTATCTTTCAGACAATAATCGAATTGTTGATCACAAAAATAAATAAACTTTCAAACAATGTCTACTTTTTTGTGTCTTTTACACATTTTTTTTTACAGAGTGTCTTTTACAGGAAAGGTTAATTAATAAACATGTGTAGTAATGTATCCAATGTTTTAGAATAAATAAGTGAATTACGACTCCATGTTCTTAAGTGAGACAGACATTTGTTTCCATACTTCTAATTTGCTCTTTCGTTTTATAATAAAATTACAGATTCCCTCCACGTATGTATACAGAGAAAAATGGAACGTTATGCATTAGAAATATTTTTTTTCTGAAAAATTAAATAGTCTTATTATCTTAATCTTTTTCCTCCCAGAAATCATCACTGTTTGCTTAGAGTTGCAGAAAAGTTAAATAAAAGTTAAATACATTTTTCGCATGTGGATACAACTAGTTATAAAGAAAAATACACGTCAGATGTTTGAATAAAGAAAATCGTAAAAGAAAAAAAAGCTAACGAGCTTTCACAAGCTAGAAATACGTTTCAGCATAAAATTACGTTAACAAAAACTTCTAAGTTTAGTCGAAAATGTTTTAGTTTTCTTATTTAAATATGAGACAAAAAAAGAAAATACTTTATTAAAGTCTGAGATTTCACATTAGAATAATAAAGAAAGCGTCTTAATATTTTGCATATAATTTTTAATATGTTTTATGCTAATTCAAGCAGAAAGAATGCTTGAAGTTTTAGCATTTTGTTTGGAAAAATTGCTTAAAAATTCTATTATGTTTAATCTTAATGGAAAGCGTACGCCGATGTGAATATGGAAAAGAATTAACGTAAAATACAGTTATAGTGTATTTATATGTTAGAAATTTTAATGAAAAAGTAGAAGATGAAATGAAATGACATTTTTTGCGTGTAATTATATAATCACAGAACTTATAACTAAAAAAAGAGACATGAAAAAAAAAAACTATAACTAAAATAATCTATCACTAAAAACAAACTATAACTAAAATAAACTATCACTAAAAGCAATCTATCACTAAAAACAAACTACAAAACTGTAAGTTTCCGTCGAAAAAATGTTCTGATTAAATAATACATATTTTACAGTAAAATTTTACTGGTGAGGATAAACGATGATTCTCAAGCCTTTTTGCTGCAAGGAATACATATCGCTCGTACCCAAAGGGTTAAAATAACCTGATTTTCCCTATGATAATAGTGGTGTGCATAAAGCCGGTGACTTCACAATAAAAAAAAAAAAAATACGGATTTTACCGAAATTGTATAGTTAATCGAAATTCCAGTTCAATTTAATGTTTTTAACGGAAAAAATTCTGTAAATTACAGAATAAATCTCGAAAAACGGAGAAATTTCTAGAATTTACGGAAAATTTTCCGTTAAAAAACAGTAAATTGTACCGGTGCCCCGATTACTAGTACAATTTCCATAAAATCGTCCGTTTTTTCTTTTTTTTCTTTTACAGTGTTGGTAACTCTGAAACAATCACTAAAAATAAACATTCTTAACGTCGATTAAGATGTAAATCTATACTGGCCAGTGGATTAATTGTCGATTCGAACCAGATTTTCATAAAATAAATAATAAGTGTATTACAGTAAAGCATCGTTTATACGACGATCACTTATACGACGTTTACATTTATACGACGTTTAATGTGGTCCCGATTCATTCCTATTCATTTTAATGTAAAAATATATCTTTTATACGACGCCCTAAATCGTTTGTACGTCGATTTTTCGATTTTATATAGGTTTATTTTTGTTTATTTTTCTTGTGTATTTTACTAACTAGCGGAAGTTGTCAGCTATGAATGACAAAGAGCGTGTTTAAATGTATTCCACATTATATAAACTAGTACATCGAACCCGGGGTTCCCGGGTCACAAAGTAAAGGTGAAAAACTTTTTTAAAATTTAAAATTGGATAAATTTTTTCTGCGTAATAGGCTTTTTAAACTGCCAACTAATTCCAAATAGCAATTTTATATGAAACATTATTTATGTAATCATATACAGCTTTAAAAATTATCGGTACTTCCGTATTAGCGGGGCCGTAACTAAGGGGGCGCTATGGGCGGCTCAGCCCCCCCCCCAAATATTTTGAGATCCCCCCTGGAAAAGATTCCAACGTCACTCAATGGATTTCTGTTCCGAAAATTTAAATGAAATATTGTTTAAAAATCTAATTTAGTTTTGAAACCTTTTCACAGTTTTGCAGAATTACTAAATTGTATCTAAAATAAGTGTTTCAACACTCCCTCATCCTATTTGTACATATGAAGCTAACATGATGGGCTATTTTGCACCAGTTATACACTCAAAATTTTCATCATCATATACTTTTCTTAGCATAAAATGATGTTATTTTAACAATTTAATAAGAAACAGAGTACTTACAATATGAATATGCACTAATTTATCTTTCTGCGTCAGAGAGAGAGAGAAAAAAAAAACTATGAGCCCCCCTACATTCTCTTGAGCCCTCCCTATTGTTCACTACGGTCCTGCGTATTAGACGCAAGATAGCAGTTATTAGCCAAAGATTTCGCCAAAGAATAAAATTGCATTCTCAGTTTTTAAATACAACTAAGAAAATATGACACCCAGATATTCTTTAAAATACATTCTTGTAAAGGTTAATTGATGTATCTTTTGTAAAGTAAGTTTACAACGAACTAAAAGTCACTAAATTCATAGATAAAAACGAAATAAAACCAACAACATTCACGGGTTTTATAGCCAACGATATATTGACGTTACAGGTTTTTAATTACTATTTTTTTCAGTTGCTATGAAAAAATGGCAACTAAAATATACAGTGATGTGTAATTTTCCATGGAGAAAAGAGATAGATGGAGGTGCAGTATGCGATTAAAACGGTTTGATGGGCGTTATTCTTCCAATATAAGTCCCTCATTCGACCCAAACAAAACAATCACATGGAACAGTGACCGAATTTTTTAACATCATTTTTTCTCTAAATGATAAAGATCTGAATATATTTTAGCATTATAAAATAGCATTTCATTGTATTATGAATTAAAATTGCATCGCTAAAAGTTTTCTTTATTGTGAAAGCACGTCGTTCTGTTTGATGCAATGCAGCGAATTTTAGAGTTACATTTTTGGCGTCACCTCCAGCGACTAAACTGCATCTCTATTTTTTTTTCTTTTTTACTCTATGGCTATTTTTTCTCTTTTTCTCACATAAATGCGATACTCAAGTTGCCACCATTAGAGAAATTGAAACAAAAACTACAAAAAAATTAATATCTCAAAAACAAATTGAGATACAGTTTTCTAACAAACGGCATTTAAAAGTGCATTTTTTTCTCTAAACGATGGTATAAAGATTTAAAACGTGCAATGTCTAGAAGTTTAAAAATTTACAATAGCGAAAATTGCAAAACCGAAATTTCATCGGAAAGTGTTGCCATTCAAAACATGACGTATGCGTTACGCACAGATACGTTTGGCCTTTATTATATAGATGTGGGCTGGTATTCGATGAGTCTGAAAAATCAGCTTACGTGTAGCAGATTACACTGTGATGGGTCATTCTTTTTACGGGGATGGTCAGCTTTCCCGACCTGTTTTAAATTGCAAATATACTATCCTTTTAACTGTTATCAGTATTGGCGACTTTTAGTTGGCTACGCGGGGTTTTTAATCTTTGACTTTAAATGGAAAGGAAATGATGTACTGCAAATGAGGAACCTTTCGGTGAAACATAAATAAAGGTACGCATATTTATATTGCTTACTAATCTCCCCTAGTTTTTTTTTTAGTTATTTGTTTATTTTGATTTGTTTAATTTAAAAATGCATGCAAATCATCACGTTAAACATTAAAATTAAGTGAAAACAAAATTAATTCTAATTTTGGAAGGGAAAATCGATTATACGTCGTTATCGTTTATACGACGTTTTTCGCAGTCCCTTCGGCGTCGTATAAACGATGCTCCACTGTACTTTATAAGTAAAAAAATTGATTTTAAATAAATTTTCTGGTTACAAATATTTTTTACAAATCTTAAAATTTCTCGGCGTTCTAGTGTATCAGCAGCTATTTACCATGCAGAATTTGATGTTGATAATTTTTTAATTTGCTTCCAATAAATTGCACTATTGTCAGCATAAGTCTTACATTAGATTAATTTTAAATACAATTATTCAATCGGTAAATTAATTAAAATAGATACAAAATTTTACAGATGGAAAATTTTGCATAAGTCTTACATACTAAGGCAAGTTTTAAAATATGCATGTTATAAGTAAAATATGTGCAAAATCTTCGTAATCCACACTTACATTCCGATTGAATTATGTTTCTTTGTAATTTTATTTATTTCTATATTTTTGATTTCACTTTTTTTATTTTTCAGACATTTTAGATTACCTTTTTATGTATACGCAGGAAAATAATATGATTTGCCTTAAAGTCATAACTTGTTAGCAGCCAAAATTAAATAGTTTCAAATACATCACTTTCTCAAATGTCAACACTGTTTGATTAGAGTTGCAGAAATGTTAAATTCTTTTCGAATGTGGATTACAACTAATTATAAAAAGAAAAAAAGTCAGAAGTTTAAATTTGTAAAAAAAGTAAATGAAGAATCCAGAGACAAATCTAGTGAAATTTCGGAATACATTTGAGCATAAAATTAGATTAGCAAAAATTTCTCAGTTTAGAGGTGTATGCATTAGTATTCTTATTTAAGCAACGGCAAAAGATATTTTAATTAAAGTAGGAGTTTTCACATTAGCATAATAAACAATGAGAATTAGTTCTTTTACTCAATTTTTTTTATATAATTTATACTTATTTAAGCAGAAAGAAAACGACGTAAAGTTTTGGAATTTTGTTTAGGAAAAAATATTTGAAAATTCTTATATTTTTAAAACTAATAGAAAACATAAATCACCGTGAATATTCGTAATGATCTCACTGACAACAGATTTCCATTCATTTCTCTTTCACTGGGAAATTTTAAGGTCAAATCAGCTTCTGTTAACCCTCCGCGTGTTTGAAGAGTAACATTTCGTTCACTAAGCTCCAGGCTTCACTGCAATATGAGCAATATTTAAGATAATATAATTATATAGATTTAATGTTTTTTCAATACATTGAAGGCTGATTAATACTCCCGATGATTACATTCACATTTGTATTAAAGTTTTTTATATATAATGTTGAAAGAATCATATATTTTAAGCATTTAAAACAAAATACAGAGAAAACAAGATTACAATTTTACTCATTTGCTAGAAGCTCAGAGACACTACTGGTCGTTTTCATGTTTGATTACATGAGATTGGCTAAACATTTGTAATACATAGTCTTTGCCTCTTTGGTATTTTTCTAACAATGCTATACGAAAATTGTTTTAGATAAAATATTTTAAATGTACCTTTTTAAATAAGCCGATGTAATTTTCACTAAAGTTTTCTTTCTCTGTTTGATATTCATGTGAAAATATATTTGGAAATATCAGTTGTTTTGTCTTACAAATCACAACAGTACGTAAAAAGATCGTCACAGAAAATGAAATAAATGTCTTGTGTAAATATATTTTTTAATTTAAACTGTTTTGCAATATTGTTATTAGGTCATTTAAAATATGAAAACATATGATGAGATGTAGGATTTAGATGAGAATGCTCTAGTGTTCTTATTTAAACTACAGAAAAACTATTTTAATTAAACTAAGAGTTTTTACATTAGCATAATAAACAAAGAAAGTCTTGTTCTTTTGTTCGAAATTTTTTAATATGTTTTATGCTAATTCAAGCAGAAAGGAAGAACACGAAGTTTAATCATTTTGTCCCGGAAAAATATTTGAAAATTCTATTATTTTAATATTAATGGATTCACATCGTCACGAATATCCGTAACGTAAATCTCAAAACACAGCTGTGCTACGTATGTTTCACAATTTAATAACATAGAAAATTATGATGGAAGGAATGTCATGGATTTATTTCTGTAACTATTACTTCACAGAGCTTTTTACTATTAAAAAGAAACTAGCTTTTTAACAGTTTCAGCATCTTTTGCGGAAATTTTAATCTTTTATCACCGGCTTTTTAAAGCAGAAATTTTTGCCTAATTAAATCGCTCAAACTCACAGATTAAATAAGGCAAAATTTACTATAAAATTTTACTGGTGAAAATTCAGAGTAAGTTTTGCTGTATGTATATGAGTCGCTCATCCTCAAGTGGTCAAAAGCTTTACCAAAAGACATTAAAATTACATTATAATTGATTTTAATATTGAAAGAATGATGTACCCTATGACGAATAATTATGAACTACACTGTAAAAAAAAAAAAAAAAAAAAAAAAAATCTTTTAAATAACGGAAATAGTACTGGTAATCTAGACGCGTCAGTACTATTTCCCGTTTTTTAACGGAAAAAAATTCCTTTTTTTCCAGAAATATTTCCGTTTTTTTTTTTTTTTTTTTTTTTTTTTTTTTTTTTTTTTTTTTAATATTTCCATTTTTTAAATGTTTTTTTTTTAATAAAAATTTTCGTTTGAGAGCCAAAAAAGAATTTCAAGGACAAACTGGCATCTTTATGATTTTCATTATTTAGATAAAGACATCAGGTCACATACATTTTATTTAACCTCTTCAGACCTGACGTATCTTATAGGATACATATCAACAATTTTTTTCACGTATATAAATAACGTAAAAAAAAGAGAAATTGGTCTAAATGGACCGAACAGATAGAAGAATTAAACAAAATAGTAATTTGTTTGTTATAGCTCTTTTTTAGTAAGCTACGTGTTATATAAAATTGGCTTGCAGCAAAAATCTATGAAATGAGCAAAAATGAAAACTCAAATAATTTTATTGTGCGTTAAGATATCATTTGTAGAGTCCATTAGTAATGAAAAATTACCAAATATATATTTATTTTATGTTTTTCAGTGTTTTTACAATACAAAAAAGTATAATAAAATTAAAAAAATCCAAAGAAATTGTCAAAAAATGTCTTTTTTGAATCCTGATGTGTCATCAATTTTTATCAACAAAAAATAAATTCTATTTTTTTTTGCTGATCAATCTTTTTTAGGTATCGGTTTGATAATATAAATCCATAACTGAAATTAAGAAAAGTACATAAATAAACCCTGGGGTCTGAATAGGTTTTAAACAACAGTAGAAAAAATGTCACTTACCCTCGATGGAGATCGAACCAGGCATTTCTCCTATAGCAGCTTGCAGTAGTGTAATACCATTATGCCGCAGTTATACACACAGAGCTTGCAAATATCCTTACTTATTTCAAATGATTTTATAAAGCAAAGGCTTTATGTTGAACTCGGCATTAATTTTTGTAGAGAATTATTTATTACTTTTTTATTAATTATTATTACTTACTTATTAATTTATTAACTATTTACTTATTTGTTATTGAGTGTACAGTTCTAAATGTTTAACAGATTTTATTTCCATAATTTCGAATATTTAGTTTTTAATTTCAGTTCTATAAAAATATTGCATGTATTAAGAGTTGAATGAATTTAAAATTTTGTTTTCTTTATTTTAAGGAGATTTTTAAAAGTTTATTGTATTATTATTTATATGTATTTACTTTTTTGTTTTTGAAAGAATACTAACATATATTTTTTAAAACATCTATTTTAACAAAGTATTTGTATGACGATCGATTTTAATCTCAATAAAGATAGCTATTACTGGTTATTAAAATACATTTCCGTTATTGTTTTTTATAAATTAGATAATCGTCAATATTATAATAATTCCTTCAATACAATTCGGATGTTTTAAATTTTATGTGCGAATTTCTTAAAGTAGATAGATTAAAAAAATATATTAAAATTAAAAGTAGAAAATTTTTCCATTTTAAAATGTCCTACGCACTTTTTTAAAAATATGCTATAAATGAGTTAAACATTATTTAAAAATCATGATGGAAATAAACTAACTGAAAATAAACTAACTAATCTCAAACTTAAAAAAGATTAATAAAACTTTATAATTTTTATTATTTTTTTAAAATATTGTAAAAATATGTTACTTTATATTACTAAAACAGAAAAAAATAAAGAAAATTATTATAGAAAGTTGTTCTTAAAACAACTCTATAATGTTTTTCTATCCGAGATATAGATAACGACACTAGAGTTATTTATGGAATTTATACTGTTTTAATACGGAACTTCTGTTTCCTGATAATTTACGGAAATCTTACTGTAATTATAATCTCAAAATGTCAATAACGGAAGTTCTACTGTTTTTTCGGAAAAATAAAACTATTCCGTAGAATTTTATGGAAAAATTTCTATATATTAACGGATATTTTTTACAGTGTATGCGTGAATCAATAGAAATAGTAAAACGGAGTGGGAAAATCATGTAAATGGCATTATCATATAACTTTCCAAATATTTGGTTAGATTTTATCAAAGAGGAAAGATTTGTAACTAAAAAACCTCCCTTTTCGCTCCCACTACTTTATAGTTTTTGGTAAAATTAGCTTGTTGATGGATTTCCAGTATTAATTCCTTCATATCGGCCACATAAGACAGGATTCGCACAATTATACCACTAAAATTTGACTTGTAAATAAGGAGAAAAAACTGTATTTCACATACGTCATAAACCGATAATTCTTTAACCGAAAATTCTGGTACCATTGTGACATTTGTTGAGTAAAAATAGATGGTTTCATAGGCATATCAGCACTCCTCAATGACTCATCAATTTTCTTTTGCCCATCTTTCAAAATCAACATATCGTTTGAAAATTCAATTTGAAAATGCAAAATATCTGTATTACTTTATGTATAACAATGTTCTGACATAAAGAAAAAGATTCCACATGAATTGTAATCCAATAAAATCTTACAACTTTCAGAAAAGATTTCCGAAGTTATATTTGCATGTGAAATTGGATGTTAAAAAGAAAAACAATAAAAAGAAAGAAAAGGAAACACATTTTTCTTATCTAAATTTAAGTATGCATTTTCTTTCAACCAGTGAAAAATAAGTCAGAAAATTTCTCAATTCGATTTTTTCTAAAAATGAAAAAGAATTCACAACGTAAGATTTATGCTTTTCTGAAACGAAGCAAAATAACATATCGTTACTTTAATCCACGTTCTTCCTTCATGCATGAATTTAGATGAGGCAGAATTCCTTAAAGATGTTTTTTTCTGATGTGTTGTTGATATATTTACCATCTGAGCGAACAGAAATTGGATTAAAAGCTAAAATGTATTATATGTTTTTTCACTGTTAAAAGTGAATAAATGAAGAAATGAAATGTTTCCCACCCAATGTAAATATTATCACATTTTTACAAACGAAATCATGCAATTAACAAGTGAAAAATAAGTCACAAAATTCTTTTTTTTACTTAAAAAAAGAAAAAAAAATCACTATGTAAGATTTATGCTTTTCTGAAACAAAGCAAAATAACATATCGTTACTTAAATACCTGTTCTTGCTTCATGCATGAATTTAGGTAAGGCAATATTCCTAAAATATTTTTTTTTCTGATGTATTGTTGATATATTTACCATCTGAGCGAACAGAAATTGGATTAAATGCTAAAATGGGTATTGCGTGTTATTTTCAGTGTAAAAAGTAAATACATTAACTAAAATGTTTTTCTTAAATCTAGATGAATAGTAAGTAATCACAAACCAAATCGTGCAATCATGTCTTCACTGTAAAGAAACCAGACGATTTTACGGAGACTCTACGGATAATCTGGACGCCCGTACAATTCACTGTTTTTAAAGGAAAAGTTTGCGTAAATTCCAGAAAATTTTCTAGAATTTAAGGAAATTTTTCCGTAGTTGTACTGGCGTCGAGATTACCAGTAGAATCTTCGAAAATCGTCTTTTAACAGTGTTTTGAGTTTTCTTGTTATTGTAAAAAGCTTTCTTTATTTTTTGAAACCCCAGAAGACTAATATAATTCCAAGAATTAGACATTTTTATTTTAAAAAATTGTTTTTCTGCTACTGATTTATAAAAAGTGTCCTAGTAGTCTTTAAAATATAGGGTTCGCCTAAATGATCCATCATTTTTAAGACATCCAGACATAAAGACATGACAAGATAAATGCACTCATCAAGTTTAAACAAGTTGGAAATTGTACGTGAACGTAGCAAATGAGGTGCGTTCGTACGATAACGAAGTTTTAAAAATATTCAGACCTTGCTGTGATATAGTAGAGCGTACTCCGGATACAGTATAGTAGTCGAAATCTTTACGTTTCTGTAAACATGCATGAAGTAATTTTTATGACACCTCAGCAACGTATATCTTATTCATAAAATGTGAAATAGTTGAATATGATTAAAACACGCCCCAAACAATGTTTCCACGTTTAGCATTATATAGTGGAATACTTTTGTGTGGCCCTGTAATTTAATAATAAAAATTCTTTGCATCACAGATTCTACAGAATGCATATTTTAGTATATATATTTCATAGATTCATGCCAATTCTATTATGTTCGAATGAGTGTAACATCATTAAAATGCATTTGAATCTTTTTTCCCATTGACCAGAATGTAATGGAATACCTTTGATTGTCCCTGTAAATGATCTATGCATCCGACTTTCATAACATTTGAAATGACTTGATAAAATTACGTAATAATTATATGTTTTAAATTTCAAACGATTAAAATGCATTTAAAACTTTTTTCCCCATTGGCCGTAATGTAACGGAATCCTTTTGATTGTCCCTGTAATTGATCTATACATCCGATTTTCATAAAATTTGAAATGACTCGACAAAATTATGTTATAATTATGTATTTTAAATTTCAAACGATTCGGTTGGGTAGTTTTTCCGTTGTTATATGCGGACAGACGGACAGACTGAGCGACAACAATAGGTGCTACGTATTTACATAATTACGAACGCACCTAAAAACGGCCTCGTGGCTTGTATGGAGGAATGCATCACTGATGCGGTGATTGACATTAGAAGATACAGACTATTGGACGTACGTAGGACCAGGATTACAATTGGAAAGTGTGACATTTGACTAAGAATTCAACAAAGAAAATAAGACTAAGTTTGTTTGAATCAATGCGAATTGAAAAAAAAATCTTAAAAATACCATAATCTTTAAATTTGCTAGACCTGAGAATTTCTTCGTCAGGCGTAAAAAAAAAGACGCGCATCTGCTATGAAACAGGCAACACAAATTTTAATGTATATTTTTATAAAACTTGACGAAAATTTCGAGCTTTTCTAGTGTTAAATCATCTTCCATCCAGAGTTTCCAAGTCTCCGGCTTTTTGCACACCGCAATAATCTTAAATGTGGTTATTTTTAATCGCTCAAATGTTTCGATTAAATAAAACAAGTTCTGTATTAAAATACTGGTATCCAAAAAGCCGGAGACTTGGCAGCTCGATCTCGACCTTAACCCCTTAACGTTTGAAGCCTTTTACGAAATTTTTAATCTTTTGCCATCAGTTTTTGAAAATAGAAATTTTTGCCTTTTTAAATCGAAAAAATGCTCCTATTAAATAAGGAAAATTTTACAGTAAAATTTTACTGGTGGGTATAAACAAGTATTCTTAAGCTTTTTTTGCAGCACGTATACGTGTCGCTCGTCCCCAAGGGATTAACTCTTTCGATTCGGGTGTCTCTTGGCAACACTTTTTTCAAAGAAGTTTCCTTTTAAATATACAATTTTAAAAAATGCTCTAATTAAATAAGGCATTTTATTTTCCTTACACAGGTAGATGAAGTCAAAAAGCCAAAATGCACAATCCTGCACCACCTTACTCCACACAATCTGCATTATCATCTATTACAATTACAAATCCTATCGAACTTTTTCTGACAAAGTGGTCAATTTCAATTAACACTTTAACGATCATAGCATTTTCATTGCTAAGATATCGAAATAAATGAATGACACCGGTAATTAAGAACAAATATATTTGTAAATAAGAAAACGTGATTTTTCACATACAAAATAAAAGGGATATTTTTAGATAAAAATACCGGTGTCAGTGTTGCGTATCGGAATTAAAATTTTGTGGCTTCGTGGCGAAACCAATGAACGTTAAAGGGTTAAATAAAACTTAAATTTCTGTATTAAAATACTAGTATTCAAAAAACCGGAGACTTGGCTTGGCTCGGGTGTCTCTTTTACAAATTCTATTCGATAGGCAATACTTTTTATAAAAGGAGTTTCCTTTCAAATACACAATTTAAAAAAAATGCTCTAATTAAATAAGGCATTTTATTTTCTGTAGAGATAAATGACGTCAAATAGCCAAAATGCACAATCATGTACCACCTTACCGCATTTTTACCGATCCCACCGAAGCTAGCATAGGGAAGTAAAAATGGGCTTCTGATTGGTTGAATAATTTAAACAGCAATTGTTGTTTGTAAATAAATTATTCTGAATGTGGATGTACGTATTAGGGGTGTATATTGGTATAACGTACTAAAATTACAATAAATAGATAATAAGAATAATAAGAAATTTTTTAAATTAAAAACTGGATTTGTAAATATTACGTAATTGACGCCATTAAAAGGAAATGTGATTATTGTTTGTAAATAAATTGTTCTATCATGTTAAAATAATTAAGAAGAAATTACAATTTCACTATTATCATTTAAGTAATACAGACCAATTAAGAAACATCATCATTAACTTCTTTAATGCTAAATTACAGAAAATTTTTCTTTTTATCTGTTAATAAATATGTAAAATCAGAAGGAAATTAAAGTAATCAAAATCCATCTTTTTAAACAGAAACTGATGATTAAATAAATGTTAACTCAAAAATGAATCCAAACAAAATGCTCTTTAAATTATTCAACCAATCAGAAGCCTGTATTTTCTTCCTTGTGCTAGCTTCGGTGGGATCGGCAAAAATGCCACCTTACCCAACACAACCTACATTATCATCTACTACAACTAGTGTTGAATTCAGGGGGTGGCCCGTGAGGGACATTCCCCCCAGGAAATTTTGATATTTTGCGTTTTTAATGGTCAAAAAGTGCAATTCCCCACTTGAAACTCTATAAGGACCCCCTCCCCCCGGAGCCACAGAAATTTCTCCAGGAGAAAAGTGTCTGAATTCGACACTGACTACAACTACAAATCATATCGAACATTTTCTGACGAAGTGATTGCACACAACTTTTTATTCAATTTATTGCCGGTCCCTTAACTGCTCACGAGACTGAATCCTGAGTCAAGAAAATATGAAATTAAACATGTTTTATACCTTCGCAGTGTTCAAGACCGATTCGTGCAGTATATTTCTATATTTTTAACGGGGCGTTTAGCAAATAAGCTTCCGGGTACTTCAAATCAAATAATATAATTTATAGATTTAATTTTTCATATTAACGATTAAATCAATTTTAGATCTAGGGTTCAAATATACTATTATACCATTATTTTTCGTAAAACTAAAAATATAATTAAAAAAATTTCAGAGAAAATTTAAACCTATGCTAATACGAAGAAAGATATTTTTAAACATGTTCTTTACCTCCCTGATTTTCAAGAACAATTCGTTAAGTATTTATCTGTATTTTTGACAAAGCATTTAACATCTTAAACATCCGAGTATTTATGAATCAGGCAAATATAATTTATTACAGATTAATTTTTTTATTTTAACCAATTAATGAATTAATATATAACTTTAAAAAAAACGTTCGAATAACGCAATTTTTTATTTATTTATTTTTCATGTTTTTTAGAGAATTTTTTATTTTTTTATCACATTTTTTTCAAACCAGAATTTTTTGCCTGATTGAATCAGGAAAATGCTAAATAATGCAAAATTTACACTAAAAATTTACTGGTGAAAATAATAAATCATGATTAGAATATGCATGCCCGTATGTGGTACGGGCAAATCACGATTGGCAAAAACACGTTTATGACGTACGGGTAAATCAGGGAAGTGATGAAAGTATAAACCAATTTTAAATGTCGAATTCTTGTATTAATTTACTCCTATAAAATGTCTTTTCTTAAAACTAAAAATATTATTCAAGAATTTCGGTGAAAATTTCAACATATGCTAATACGAAGAAAAAAATTCCAGTTATCGCATCTCTCGTTATCTTAACTCTTGCCCCTTTTTAGGAAAAAAAAAATTCTAAAACTATTTTTTAACCCTACAAAACTGTGTTCAGGATAATAACAATTTTTTTCTCCATGTGAAATAATTTTAAGCATACATTTCCTACAAGCCAATAGATAAGCCTGAATATTTTACTTTTTTTTTTCTGAATTTAAAAATCGATTCTTACAACATTAATAATGCTTTTGTAAAACAAGGAAAAATAGCATCTCGTTATTTAAATCCATGTTCTTGCCTCATGCATGAATTTAGACGAGCTCGGTATTCCTAATACAAATTTGTGTAGTCTTTTTTTGTGCATTTATTGTCTGAACCAACAGGGATTGGATTAAACAAAGATTTATTTTGCTTTGTTTCTTATAATGGATGTTTCAGTTACAACTTAAATGAAATAAATAATCCATCAATTTATTTAAGTTCTGGAAGACTTTAAGGGATTCAGGGACACATTTAAAAACAGTATATTTAATTTACCCTAATTTCCTGCGTATAATCCGCGGATCAAACAATCATTTTTCGACCCAGAAATTTTATTAAATAAAATATAACTTTTCAGATCGCCGTAAATATTTGCCTTCATTTACGAAATAAAATTTCTGGGTCGAAAAAGAATTGTTTGATCCGCGGATTATAGGCAGGAAATTAGGGTACTTTATTTAGTGAAATAAAATTATTTTTTGTGATCGTTAATAATATATGTTGTAAACAAAATCACATAACAAAATTTTTCAATTATTTTTAATTTAAAATTTATCAAAAATTGGGGTAAATTAAAATTCTTACATATCTCGAAATATTATTACTAGAATCTAATTATTTTCATCTAAATAAACAGAAATGTGTAAGTTTTAATTTTGATTCAGTATTTAAAAAAAAAAATTAATAAAAATTAAAAATACTTAAAGTAAAAATCTTTAAAAAAAGTGATGTAACTTTTTAATATATATATATATATATATATATATATATATATATATATATATATACACATATTATTTATTAAACATTTTTTTTTTAATTTTCTGACTTAAAATTATGGTAAAACAATTGAGAAAGATATGTTCCAAGCTTGAGTCATTTATCTTAAACGGTTGAAAATGTTATTCAACAATTTGAGAGAAAATTTCAATATATGCTAATGCGAAGAAAAAATTTTCAGATATCGCATCTCTTGTTATCTTAATTCTTACCCATTTTAGAAAAATAAAATTCTAAAACTATATTTTTAACCCTAGAAAACTGTGTTCAAGAAAAAAAAAATTCTCCATATGAAATAATTTAAGCATGCATTTCCCATAAGCCAATAGATAAGACTGAATATTTTACTTTTTTTCTGACTTTAAAAATCGATTCTTACAACATAACATTAATAATGCTTTTGTAAATCAAGGAAAAATAGCATCTCGTTATTTAAATCCATATTCTTGCCACTTGCATGAATTTAAATGAGCCCAGTTTTCCTAATACACGTTTTTAATAGTATTTTTTATAATTTATTGTCTGAGCCAACAGGGATTGGATTAACCCTGTCCGACGCAGACAAATTCTGTTCGTAAAATGAGAAATTGTTGACTGACACCGGAATTTACAAAAGAATTTTTTAGAAATTGAGAATTAATTGTAAAAATAAAATTTTACTAAAATATTATTGGTGCCATTTGTAAGTTTGGAATTAAAAGTAGGTGTTGCCGGAGTGGTAACACTGCCCCGGAAAGGGTTAAACAAAGATTTATTTTGCTTTGTTTCTTACAATGATGTTTCAGTTACAATTTGGAACGATATAAATAATCCATCAATTTATTTAAGTTCCAGAAGACTTTAAGGGGGGTCTGGGACACATTTAACCCATTAACTGGTTATTTCTTTTCCGTTCAATAAATTGAAAATAACAGATTCACACCACTAGTATTTAAATAAAATATTCGTAACATTTAACTAAACCTTTTCCGCCTTTAATAGTATGAAATTATTTTAAAAAAAATAGTGGTGTCAAAAAGGTTTAAATGATGAATTATTCAAATTCGCCTTACCCGAACGGCTTACGGGTAAACCAGTTAACACGTTAAAAATAATATTTGTTTTGTGAAATAAAAATTTAATTTACCCTAATTTCCTGCCTATAATCCGCGGATCAAACAATTCTTTTTCGACCCAGAAATTTTATTTTGTAAATGAAAGCAAATATTTACGGCGATCTGAAAAGTTATATTTTATTTAATAAAATTTCTGGGTCGAAAAATGATTGTTTTATCCGCGGATTATACGCAGGAAATTAGGGTATTTGTGATGGTTAATAATATCTGTTGTAAACAAAATCACATGATAAAATTTCTCCGATTTATTTTATTTAAAATTTTAAAATTTATCAAAAAGTGGGATAAATTAAAATTCTCATATCTCGAAATATTATTACTATAATCTAATTGTTTTTCGTCTAAATAAACAAAAATATGTAAGTTTTAATTTTGATTGAGCATTAAAAAATATATTTAAATAAAAGTTAAAAATATTTAAAGTAAAAATCTTTAAAAAAAAGTGATACATACTTTTTAAAAAGTTATATTAAGAAAAAAACATTTTTTTAATTTTCTGAATGAAAATTAGAGTAAAACAATTGTGAAAGGCATGTTCCAAGATTGAGCCATTTATCTTTAACGGTTGTAAATGTTATTCAAGAATTTCAAAGAAAATTTCAATATATGCTAATAGGAAGAAAGAACTTCCAGCTATCTCATTTCTTGTTATCATAACTCTTACCCTTTTTAGAAAATAAAAATTCCAAAACTATTTTTTGATCCTACAAAACTGTGTTCAGGATAATAACAATTTCTTTTCCATGTGAAATAATTTAAGCATACATTTCTTACAAGCCAATAGATAAGCTTGAATATTTAACTTTTTTTCTCCCTTTAAAAATCGAATCTTACAACATAACATTAATCCCTTTTGTAAAACAAGGAAAAATTGCATCTCGTTATTTAAATCCATGTTCTTGCCTCATGCATGAATTTAAATGAGCTCAGTATTTCTAATACAAATTTGTATAGTCTTTTTTTGTGTGTGTATGTTTATTGTCTGAACCAACGGGGATTGGATTAAACAAAGATTTTTCTTTGTTTCTTAGAATGGGTGTTGAATTTGTATGTTTGGACGAAACAAATAATCCATTAATTTATTTAAATCCTGAGAGTCCTTAAAAAAATAATTTGAGATTTTAATTCTAAGCAATTCGAGATTACATTTTGCATGGGGAGAATGTAATTTCCGGTGTATAAGCCGCGGATCAAACAATTATTTCTCGACCCAAAAAATTTTTTTTAAATAAAATTTAACTTTTAAGATCGCGGTATATACTTTTCTTCGATTACTGAATACATTTTCTGGGTCCAAAAATAATTGTTTGATCTGCGGCTTATACACCGGAAATTACTGTAAAATACATTTATTAAAATCTTTCAAAAGACGGTAAGAGACTTTATTGAACATTACATTAATTTATACACAAACACATTAATTTTAACACAATTATTTTAACACATTGAGTGCCACGATGACTTACACTGAACTTTTTTTTTAGTCAATGTCTGTCACCGATGACTAACAGTGCAAAATATGCAATAAAATTAAAAATAAAATATTTTAAGTAATTATTAAGAAAATATAATCCTGTAATAATTAAAAGTTCAGTAAATTTTAAATATTTTTTCCGTAGTTATTTAAAACAGTATACTATTTTTGTATTATATCTTAGATTGTCAATCATCGGTGACTGACGCGACCGAAAAGGAATTTTCAGTATCAGTCATCTACAACGTGTTAACCCTTTGCGGCGCAGAGTATTTCCATTGCGAAAATGCTCAAATAAATGAATGGATGACACTGGAACTTGAAACAAATTTATTTTTAAATATGAAAAATTTGTATTTCACTCTTCTAATAAACCGATTTTTTTAAACCAAATTCTGGTGCCAATGTGAACTTTCGGCAATTAAAATTAATTGATTTCATAGACATACAAGCGCCTTTCAAGGGTTTAATCAGTATAGTGTAATTATGCATCTAACGTTTCTCCACGTTCATTATCTGAGATTTATTCAGTTGAGCTGAATCGGATATCAAACCACATGTCTTAAAAGTATCGTCAAAGCATGAAAGGTTAAGTACCAGTAGTTTCTCTCCCAATTAAAATACATTTGTTGAATACATTCGTAATGGTAATTTTTAGGGAGCAATAGTAAATACATTCCTTGACCATCAACAGATAGCAATGGCAGTTTCAATAAGCTGGAAGAACTTTAGGAAACTCTTTTGGGACGCGCATCTCTCAATTTTGCTTCCATTTTCTTGTCTCATATGGTATGCCTAACTTTTGCTTGAAAGCGCGAATTTTTTTTCCGAGCACCTTCGTCGTTCCAAGCCCAAGCTCGCACTCTGATTGGTTGTTGCTCTCGTCACTGTTTTCATGTAACTTGGCAATAATCATACTTGGCGTAGCGATAGATGCTTCCGTCGTGTCCGTCGAGGAGAACTCTTTCTCCTCGAAATTTTTCTCTTGCAGTATTGGATTGGATGGAACGTGTCTTACTGAAAGCTGTACTCTTTAAAAGTTTTTACACACAAGAGCACAAGACCACGAGGATAAGAATGAAGAATAAGAATAAGTAGGTTAGGTTTTAGGTTTATTCGTTCACTTACGAGCGAAGTATTTTTTGCCAAGTATGGTTATCGCCAAGTTACGTGAAAACAGTACGGAGAGCAACAACCAATCAGAGTGCGAGCTTGGGCTTGGAGCGACGAAGGTGCTCGGAAAAAAAAATTACGCCTTGGAAGCATATGGAATTTCAAACACAAGATTATTACATTTTTTCTTATTTTAAATAAATCACTTGACTGTATGTTATGCTTTTTTTTTAGTTTGTTTACGTTAGGATGTTTTTTCCAAAGTGGTAATTTTGAATGCCGTTGGGATTATGTTGAACATGATTTTTACTTACCTATATTTTTAAGATTTGTATACATAAGCTGCATAGAAACGTACATGTTTACTAGGAATGCATGGTTATTTAACAGATCAGGATTCGCACAGTTCTACCACTAAATTTTAAGAATATTTTCAAAGTGCTTCACAGCAGAAAAATATCGTAAAATCTGTGAATGAAGGTGGGGTTTACGATTGTTGTGGTTTAAAAACTAAATGTAAATTTTCTTTTTTTTTAATAGTGGTGCCAGAGTCCTTGGAAATTCCAAAGAGTGTGCGAACCTTGCAGATGGATTTTCGTACGATGTGCTGGATGATATTGCATGGCTTATGTACATCACTGATGAATAATAAAAGATAAAAATTGTTATTTTTACCTTTAGAAAAATATTACACTTTTACAAAACAACACTAAACAAAATTACAAATTTGGAAAAAAATCTAAAAATATCTTTTAGAATTTTAATGAATCTTTTGTGTTTTTTACAACATAAAGTTGGGAATTTTTTTTCAAAATACTTTCCATCGGAGGTACGGTAACAACTATAGAATATTCTACTGACAACGAAAAGCTCTCTGATAATGCACTAATCGGATTTTAATTTTGTTATATATGCATCATATACATAACATGCACTAGATATATTAATAACGAATCACATTAAAATAAGAAAAAAATTGGTATAAGTTTTATTTTTCCGAAGTCTCGATATTTAGCCCAAACATTAAGATCCAACGGTACTTTTCAATACCTCATTGAGCAATTATCCTTAATTATTAAAAAATTGAATCTTTTTTTAACATATATATCTTTTAATTTATCAGAGTGATGTAAGGAAAAAAAAGTTTTGAGAATATAGCATTTAAATTCATAATTTCGGATACAAAGGGTTATTTAGATTAGTAAGTTATCTGGATGAGAAAGGCTCGCCAGATGTGTCCAGGACAGGGGGGGGGGGGTATAAAATATCTGCATTTTGTTTTATATTGCTGAAAATCACAGCCAAATGCTACACATCGTTAAATTTTTTTGGGAGGGGGGGACTTAATGGAAACATTTTATTATTATGATTATCTAATTTGGGTGAATAATGTTAATATAAAACGAATAAAGTATAAGTTTTGTAAAAAAAAAAAAAAAAATATGGAATTAAAATTTTTTATGAATTAATTGGATTTTATATATTACAGCATCACAGATCTGTGTCTTGGAGTTTTAGAATATAATTATTATATTATATTAATATTTTTTAGTATTTTTCAGATTGCATATAATCTGAAATTTATAATATTTTCAAACAATGAACCTTATTCTGATGCCATATAAATTACATAGACTGTAAAGAAATTAATAAACATACAAAATAACTTTTACTACAGCACATATAAGTATAAATGAATTTAATAGATTAAAAGAATAGAAACATGAATAGACTACATGAAAACAAAATCACACTGTACATTTGTCTTTTAAATTGAAACACCATCATTACATTTAAAAATTTTTAAAATTTAAACTATAGTTGTGGTAAAGCAAAAAAGTACATCAAAATTTCTGTTTTAAATTTGATTTCGACGAAGTTTTGAATTTAAATTATATTTACTACTTGTTTAAAAAATAATTTTAATTTGAAACTTATTTGAACTTTATTGTAACTTTAATAAATAAATAAAGGCTTTATTAAACTTGAATAATTATTTACATAAGTTAACATTTAACAAATTCTTTAAAAAAAATTACAATATCAAGCGAATATATGTATTTTTTAATTTATGCAATATTCATATTATTTCAAGTTTAAACAAAGATTATGTTTATAAATAAAATTTGCACTTTAAATGTAAGCATTTGTCTTAACAATTTAATGTGCAGCACGTACTTAATTTGATTTTACAAATATTTATTTTTGCAGTTTTTAAATAAATTATTGGATGTGATATTAAAAACATGCATTGCATGCTTCCGCATCAAGATCTCACAATTAAAGAATGGCAACAAAAATCATGCATGTAGGTATTAATTATACTTAAATATTATCATAATTTATCTAAGAAAAATTGGAATTAATATAGAATAACAGTTTATCTCAAATAGAAAAATGTTTCGTGTTTCTTTCTTTCTTTTTTTTTCCAAATGCAAAATTTGTATAAACGCTGACATACTTAGTCTAAATTTTAAAAGTTACATAAAATATAAATTGCAATTAAAACATGTAATAAGATCTCAATTTAATTTTAAATTTAAAAAGTTCCAATTAAATAAAATAATAAAATGGTAAAAGAAATAAAAATAATGTTTAAATGGCATTTTAAATTTAAATGCCATAAACATTACTTTTTTTTAAAGCGATAATCATTGTTTAAAATTTAAATGTTATTTAAATTTAAATAAACCTGGGATCTAATTTTTCAATTACAAATAAATTTTTGTTCCTTTGAAATAATTTGTAAAATTCTACGACTCATCTGTTTTTAAATATTTCTTTAAATTTCAAACAAATTCCCGGAATCCTTATATAGAAGCAAAACATAAATAAAACGTTTATCTCTTACCCAAAATAATCCGCCAAGGCATACTCTGTAACTGCCAGCATGTTTGATAAAAACTCTTTTCTTCTTTACTTGCAGATGCAACAGGTGCTATCCTCGGAGAAAAATACCTTGGATGTTGAAACAAATCCTCGAGCGGGATTTTCTTTATTGTAAAAGCTGTGTTTCCATTTAATTTGTTTATGTTTTATTCTATAATCAGCTTTGCATGTTTTTAGAACTGTTTTTAACTTCACATTTCTGTTTAAAATGCTTCTAAATATAACGATTTCATAGGTAAATCGTATAGATGAAAAGCTAAAATGACAAATATAGATGTTTAAAAATTTCGCATTTTTTCTAGTATTGTTCAGAAACTATTTTAATTCCAAATTTCATTTCATTTCTAATTTCAATTAGATCTATTTTATTTATTTTTAAGGGAGGAGTTTATCATTTAGTGATAAAATTTGAAATGATACGTAACAAATCATACGTGTATAAAACTTTATTAGATTACTTTTTCTGAAAAATTATTAATTTTTTTATCGATAATATTTTTTAAATATTGTAAATTTATTTCAATATCGATCTTTAAAAAAGCAATTTTCTATATCCTGCATTTTAAGTATAGTACGACAACATTTCAATAGCAAATATCGAATTTATGAGTCAAATAACAAAATTCTAACAGATATTTTTTCGTAATTACAGCAAATATGCCTGTATGCAAATTAAACTTTCCACCTTTTCAAAACTTACAATTGCATAATAGCAGTAAAAATTATGAATAATCTACAGGATTTTCACAAAATTTCAGATGCTTCATAACACTTATACAGACACGTTTCTCTAAAATATACGAAGCATACGTTTTCATAGTAAAGAAAAATTCCAAACAAATGTTTCAAGATATATGCAAAATTTTGTTTGTTAATATTTTAATAATATATAAGGACATTATTAATAAACTTTTTTTTCAAGGCAAAATAATTTTGTTAGCCTTTTAAATAATCACAATATTTATGCATGATTTTATAAAGCATTTTTAAAATACATATAAAACATTAGGATATTCAAATGGTCGAATTTTAATACTCGTTTTAAAAACTTATACAGATGCTAAATTCTTTGTTTTAGCCATTGACGCTAATTCATATTCCTACAGATGAATCAGAATCTAAGCTTCAGATAAATAGTTATCGCTACATTTCGGCAGCAAAATGTACTTAAGAATATTAGAACGTCAATATTACGTTAATAAAAGAAAAGTTGTATAGATGATTAACTGTGAGGCTTACACTCATTATGTATAATTTTTGATGGGTTTTCACATTGTAAAAGACACCTTAGATGAAGTTTTATATAATAATAAAAATTTTCAAACAATTTCAATGTTCACCTATAGTCAATTTCATTGTTATTATATTATTGTTGCGGGAAAGGTTTGATTCCCGCAAATAAATATTCGAACACGTCTTCTGTAAAATTATAAATAAAAAGACTTCTATTTCTGAAAAATCGCTAAACACAATGTATTCTTAAAAAATTAATTAAATTCATTTCTGAATCTCAAATTAAGTCTAGAAAAAAAAAGTTATCTGTTAATTTTTTAAAATCAATTTAGTTATGAAATAAAACATCGATTTTCTTACAGTTTAGTAAAATAAACAAAATTTTTTCATCCTGTATAAAATGCTGAAAATTTTTAAAAATAAAAGGTTTTGATCACGATTAATTTACTTTAATACCTTATTTAAATAACATGTGTCTCATCCATTTTCTTTAGAAATACAGTGAAAATCAATCTCCATTCCAGATTTAAAAAGGTTTTTAAATTAATTGTATGTCTTAGCTAGAACGCTATTCAAAGCGATTTATTGGTATATATACTTTGTCATTTCATCGCTTATCATTATGGTAAGTAAATTGAGAAAAAAGTTCATCAAACTTTTAATTAAAAGAATCCACGAAATAATCCTTTCTTTTATAGAAATATTTTCTAGATCAGGAACAATATATATATATATATATATATATATGAATGAAGAATATTATACTATGTCGTAACGTTGGTAATATTCGTATGACCACTGATATGAGTAATGATATTCCATTGGCTTGTTAAATGAGAAACACTCGAAAACCTAATTCTTTATCAGAAGCACTAGACTAATGCCTGCTTTATCGTTTATTTTCAATGCCTGCTTTATCGCTGTAAAGCACTTCCAACCGTCTTTTTCACAATTTTTACAATTAAATCACTCATTATGGTACACAGGAGTAGCGTTCATGAAATTTTAAATTATAAATTTCGTAAGAATAACCCCTCATTTAAAGATAAGCTATGGTCCACTACTTATGTATATATGTATATTTCTGCAAGATAAAATATCTCATGTTATACCCATGTCTGGTGAAAATTTTTGGGTTATAGTACTCCATCCATTTAATAAAAGGTAAACTTAGGATACATATAAATGGTACAGAAAACACAAAGGTTTCGTCTCAATAAAAGATGTCAAAGGAAAGACTGGCTTATAAATTATAAATTCCTTTCAAGTTTGCTGTGGGATATTTTTCCCATTTGTTCGTCATTCTTAAAATCTATTTCATCATTTTCGATTGAAATTGAAGAAAACTATTCATTCATCAATGGAAATACATTCAAGCAACTAATATTTGTATCTGTGGATTAGAGCCTAGCTGATGATATATACTGCCCAGTAATCAGAAAAATTAAGTGACTGCTAAAAGTATTTATAGTATATGAACTTTTTAAAAGGAAAATTTTCTGGGTTAAAACATGGTAAATTAATTCCAGGAAACTAAAAATTTCTGTTTTTTTTTTTTCTACCTTATATTATTTTTCGTTTTATCATTCATCGTTACCACAAACGTAGAAAACAGAAATTCATGAAGCTGTAAATTATCCAATAAAAATATTTTTTCATTATTCACGGACATCTCATAATATAAAACTTTAGACAAGAAACATCTGATGATGCTCTTGATGATTGTACACAACAACTGTCATCGCAACTGTAAAGCTATTATTTGTTATAAGTAATTATACTCCATTAACTTCTTTAGCAACAAATGTATTTGGTTAAAAGATCACAAACTAATGCCTGAAAACTAAAAAGAAAAAAAAATAGAGGTTTTACTATTAGATGATTTTTCGTTTGCCATTATTCATCATTACTACAGATACAGTATACCAAAGTTCATCAAGCTGTCAATTTAAATCTCCATGCTTGTTATAAGTAATTACACTCCATTATCTTCCTAAGCAAAGAATAGATAAACACAACAAACTGTTGACTGAAAACTAAAAAAAAATAAAAAAAATTCCAAGGTTTCACTATTAGATGATTTTTCATCTTCCATTACTCATCATTACATAATTCACCAAAGTTCATCAAGCTGTCTATTAAAAACTCATCGGTTAAAATAGTCATCGGTACACCATGTGGACCACAGTTGATGTATACCTGTGAATGAATGATACGGTCCTGCTAAAAGACAGAAAAGCTTCCCGCGGATTTCCTCAGATGCGGAGGATTCCTGGTAACCATGGTAATAATCGTAAGCCCCCACCGGAAGAATCGGAAAGAGGGGCGACTTTTCTCTTGTCTAATGTGGAGGGGGGGGGCAGGGGCGCCACTTGCGCTTGCGCCTCCTAGTTAATGGAATGTCGGTCAGGTGACAAAGCGAGAGCACAAAGAGTGAGGGGGCGGTGACAGCCCGGGTAGATTATTTTTAGGCCTTTTAAGAATCAAATAAAACGAACTTAATGAGAAATAGGGTTATGAAAGAATCTATATTACTTCTGGGAAAAGGAAGAAAGTTTTTTGTTCGTTTTGAAATTGTCTAAAAATAAGTAAATAACAGTTTGTTATTTGAGAGAGACAATTAAAAACAATTGGTTGTTTGCTGGAATTTTGCATTTAATTGTTATTATTGTAATCAAAAGAGAAAAAAACTGAACTTTTTTTTTCAGTACTTGTTTAATGTATTGAGTTGAAAATTAAATTATATTCATGTAATATATAAATAATTATATTTATATATTACATTGATTTCTTAATTTTTAACTGTACAATTATCGTTTGTCGAGTTTTACGATTTACATTTATTGTAGTGAAATTGTGCTTAATATCATGACTTCCGTCATGATTGAAATATTAACAGATATTGGCTGATTGTAATATCAGGATATGATCGAATTAACCACTTGACTGATCAATATTTTTGGAAAAAACTTTAAATTAATGTGCTTTTTTCATGTCTTTTACAAAATTTTTAATCTTTTATCACCGAATATTTAAAACACATATTTTTGCCCAATTGAATCAGAAAAATGATTGGATTAAATAATACAAGATTTACAATAAAATTTTACTGGTGGGAATAATAAAATGTGATTGTAGTAAGGATGCAAGTACTTGGACTATCTGGCACTATCTATACATACTAACTGGCACCATTTTCTTTAAACCCTTTCCGGCACACTGTGCCCGGTCTGGGATACCTAATTATTTTGCTTTTTACAATAAAAGATTAAATTAAGCAATTCAAAATATCTAAAAAATTCGTTTGCGAATTCCGGTATCAGTCGATAATATCTCATTTTACAACAGATTTTGCCCGTGCCGGAAAGGGTTAAATTGAAATCATTAACGCACATTTTGACAACGTATGCAAAAAAAAAAAAAAAAATAATAATAATAATAATAATAATTTTTTAATTTATATTAGAAAAATACTGGTGCGAACAGAATATAAAAATAGTCACCTGTGACAGCCCTCACGTACGTGATATGGGCAAAACATCATTGGCAAAAACACGTTGCTCGTGCGACGTACGGGCAAACAAGGAAGCGGTTAATTTATCATATAATTATATATTTATTAATCTTGTGGATAAATTTAAATAACAATGCAGACAAACACACATACCCACAAACAAACAAAATTGATGATAAAAAGGGGACAAAAAAGGTGCAGTTTTTAATCTTACTTGTATATAAAGATATTTGATGTTTATTCCGCTTTCTTATACTGATTTTTTTTTCCTAGATAATGGAGCTACGATGGGGTGAAAAAGTGAAAGAATAAAGAGAGAAGGAGTGGACATAGCCCGGGTTGATTAATTTTAGGATTTGTAAGAATGAGAGAAAGTGAACTTAGTAAGAAATATTTCTGTGAAAGAATCTATATTACTTTTGGAAAACTAAAAATGTTTTTGCTCGCCTCGAAATTATCCAAGTAATAACTAAATAGCAGTTCGCCATTTGAGAGATACATTTAAAAATATACATCTCTCAAAATAATTCTCTCTAAAGAAATTTGATGTTTTCTTGAATTTTGCTATTCTACTTGAATTCTTACTATTTATTAGAATTGAATATTTTGTATTTATTACTACTTTGTTATTGTTACTAAATGTTTTTTCAAATATTCGTTTTGTATAGGGAGATAGATACATATATCTCATGGGAAAAATAAATAAAGCAGAGTCATAAAAAACATGTATTTAATATGATAATTCTAACATGAACAAAAATACAAAAAATAGTGCTATTTTGTTCTTAAAATATGATTATAAAGATAGTTTATACTACTTTTCTAAATCCCTTTTTTAACAGTTAATAAAACGTCGGTACGGATAAAAAACGAGATTAAAAAGAATGAAGGAGTGGATGCAACCTGGATTTATTAATAAACTTAACATAGGTGCCAACCTGTCTTTAATTTTCCGTAATACGTGAATTTATTTGATCCTGGTTTAATGAATTTCGAACCAGAATTTTTTTAAAGAAGTTAAATTAAATATGTTCCACTTAGAAATATGAAGTTTAATGAATAAAGATCTTGAAATAAATTTCTGATTCGAAATGAGGTTAACCTGGTTCAAGCTAATGAAGGTATTACGCATAGCTGCCAACTCCTCCGATTTTTTGGCCCGGAAAAATTTTATAGAAATTTTTGATTTATTTAATCGGCAGATTACGGCGATTTGAAATGGTAAAATTTTCTATAAAATTTTTCCGGGCTCAAAAAGCGGAAGATATTTGCAGCTATGGTATTACGGAAGATTATTTGAAAGTTGGAGGTTATGACTTAATTGGAAATATTACTATGAAATAATCTATATCAGTTTCGGAATAACGTTAAGAATTAATAAATAACAATTCTTTGATTGAGAGATATTATTTTTGCATTTTAATTCAAGTATAAAAAATTTTTGTTTTGAAAAACCGTGGTAAAAGATAAAAAATTAGGCAAAAGTTTTTCATCGCGAAGAGATTGATTGATTATTTATTTATTTATTTAAAGTGCAGCAGGGTCATAAAATATAAAAGACAAATGTTTCTTAATATAGAAATATACAATAACGAAATTATACAATAACATTTCCTGAGTTACAAAGCATTGTTTATCAATACAAACTTCCGAAACTAATGTACTTCTAAAATTTAAAGTATTAGTTATAAAAACAATTCTTACTTTCTTACCGATGACTTTCGAAAACATTTCCTAACAGCTTTTTAAAAGTGTATTACTCAGTTTTCTTAAACCGAAATAATGTTTCTTAGGTGCTATCAATTCACACAGAAATACTTTCATATTAAATAAATCTATTTTACACACAAACATAATAAATTAACAACATTAACATTAACAAAAAATATTTTGTTTCTGTCACATGAATAAATTCAGTTACGCACCTAAAATATTTGATTATTTCAACAATATTTTTATTTTTTTAAATGTTTGAGTTAATGAATGTAATTTATCATTTCTGTACAAACCCATCGGGATGCTAAAAGCTTGGTAATATCCTTTATTCCAGAGCAATAATGAGTGGGGAGGAGGCAATTCTAATATTATCTTTTTACAAATCGGAAAATTTAAATGTTTTCAGGTGCTTTTCCTTAGAAAGAGCATTATTAACCATTTGAGCTCTGGTGAGTAAATTTCTTCAAAATTCCAAATGTCACATTGGCACCAGTATTTTGCAATGAAAAATTCGGTTTGCGATAAAGACGCAGAAAAATGCATTAAACCTTTTTCAAGTAAATTTGGTCGAACATTCCAGTGTTATTTTGACATTTCGGAATTAAAATTAAGTGGTAGAAAATTCAATCATCAGAGCTCAAAGGATTAACCGTCTAAGCTGCCTGCTGGTATTTTTCCCGAAAACAACTTTAATTAGCTGTAACCAAAAATAATTTTAACCGAATTATGTTTGAAGACATGTAAAATAAAAGGCGTGAAATGTACTATTGAAAAAAACACAGAAAAAGTTAAATCAACATTAATTTTATGGGAATCTTTATGAAAATGAAGAGAGGACCTCAAATTATTTGAATAAAATGCAATTTTATTATTAAAAAATAACTGTTATTAAATTTTCGAGTTTTTGAAATAGAGTTATTTTGTGTACACATGTCAATTTTCAAATTCCTACCTGAAGTAGTTTTAAATTGTTTCATTAATTTTATAATATATCATTCTCTTATCTTTCTGGTATCCCGACATATCTAGCAAAATTTTTCAGCTATGAATCGACAGTACACGTGTTGATGAGTTTCTCGTCTTTTTGCAAGATTCTGCGAAAGCTCACAAAATTCTCCGTCCTTTAAATGTTTTTTTAAAGATATTTTTATTGATATATAGACTAATTATAAAACTTTAAAATTCCGAGCCTGAAGTATAATCGGACCACTTATTTAGGTACGGAATATTTTGCATCGTAAACAGATATACAAAGATATCTATTTTTTTTATAAATATAAATTATTTGACTCAATAAATGCAGTTAATGGTACAAAATTAGCAATTAAGTTTATAAAATTACACAAAATACACGGTGACAACAGATCAGAAAAAAAAAACAGTTGAGAAATGTTTTATAGAAAAATGTGTGATGTTTAAATGTGCATTGCGCGGTTAAATAAGATTAATTTCTCGATAAGAAAATAGTGATATGCCCTCTTCTTGATTATTTTCCCCTTGAATTGTCGCTACCCTCTACATGGTATCGTTTTGCTTAATAAAATCCCTCCTCCTGTAATACAGTAATGTGATTCATCATTCATATTATTGGCTTTTTTTTTTACAAAATTAGGTTTGAGCCAAGATTTTGGAGAAGGTCCCCATAGTACAACACTGAATCATCAAATATTCTGTTTTGCATCACTCAGAGGAATTTTATCAAAGTACAACAGTAAACTTATAAACTAGTAAAAAAACTAAGTCTTAATAATTCTCGTTTGACTCCAAGAGAAGTAATTTTAATGAGAAATGTGTTTTTTTAAGCCAATCTACAATAAAAACTAAGTGGAGCTATTTAATTAATTTTTTAATATTTTTGATACAGACATAATTAATAGTTAAAAAAGATATAATTCTAATTCATACATTATAAAATAGAATAATATCTAATCAATTTTTATTAAATATTTCTTTATAGTTAGTCAGTTTTTTAACCAGTTCAGATTATTCAATTTCGTCTTGAAAAAGTTTTCATTTTCATTTATTTAAATACAACGACAAAAGAATTACCTTCATTTACGCTTTTCTATTGCTTAAAAATTTATTTTTTCCTTTTAGTACTTTAAATATTCATTTCATTATATCATTTGGAATGTTTCCAAGGCTATTTATTGTTTCATTTTTAATTTCCTTGCACTTTTTTTGCAGATATATATAAGGCAAAAAATTTCTTTAATCAATTAGAAAAAGATTTTGTTTCTTTTATGAAATACAGGGTTGCTACAGGCAACTATTTTTATATTCGTTTGCACCAATATTTTCTAATATAAATTTTAAAATATTTTTTTCTTGCAAATATTGCCAATGTGTCTGTTAACCCTTTCCGGCACGGGCAAAATCTGTTAGTAAAATGAGAAATTATCGACTGACACCGGAATTCACAAACGAATTTTTGAGATATTTTGAAATCCTTAATTTAAGCTTTTATTGTAAAAGCAAAATTTTACTAAAATATTATTGGTGCCGTTTGCAAGTTTGGAATTAAAATTAGGTATCCCAGAACTGGCACAGTGTGCCGGAAAGGGTTAAGCATTTATGTTTAATCCTTTAACTGGTTAATTTTTTTTCCGTTCAATAAATTGAAAATAGTGGACTCACACCACTATTATCTAAATAAAATATTCATAAAATTTAGTCTAAACATTTCCGCCTTTCAATATTCTCAAATTTTTTTTTAAAATAATAGTGGTATTAAAAAGCTTTAAATGATGAAATAAGAAAATTCGTCTTGACCAAATGTCGTTCGGGAAAAAACAGTTAAGGGGTTAAAGAAAGTGGTGCCAGTTAGAATTAAAAAATAGTCGCCTGTGGCAGCCCTGGAAATAGCGATATAATAGAAAACCAAGACGGCTTAACGAGAATCTCTAGAGAAGAACACTGAACACATACACACAGAAATAGTAAGTAAACTTTTAATTAGTCGGGTAAAAGACAACTGCCACACCCTATTTCCTTCAATGGAAGCAAACAACGAAAATTCAAATGCACAAAAACCCGAGTGAGTATTTTGAGTAAAATTCTTTGCAATCGGGAACAGCAGCAATAAAAAAATTTCTGCTCGTGAAATCACAGACTGATATAATTGCGAAAGAACCGCAAGACAGACCGAGGGGCAACAGCACAGATAATCATCTCATCGAGTTCAGGGATGGAAATTTAGGATTAGTTTAATATCTACTCCTATATTAAAATGCACTCGGGCTGTCAAGTCATATCTTGATGGAAAACAAGTGAAAGTCTTATTTTAACGGTCGATTCATTAGTTTAAAATTATATTTTCTTGATACCAATCCTCCACATTTTTATACTTTTGCATGCAGGATCGCACAATGATAAATCTATGAGTCAACCGCTGAAATTGAATTTTTAGGTGTTTCCCACCAAGATAGGACTTGGCCGACCGATTGAGTTTTATAATGGGAAATGAAATTTAAATAATTCTAGATTTTCATTTGAGAACTAAATGAGGCGATTGTTTGCGTTGCCACTTCTCGGTCTAACTGATTATAAAGAATTAAAGAATGACGAAATTATTCATTTTTTTTTTTTTAAATCCAGTGAAATTTAAAATGGATGAATATGACGAATCGAGTATCGATTATCTACGAGTCAATCATGCAGACTATGTTCTCTCAATGAATTGATTGGTTTGAGATACAAGAATAAGAATACGCAGCACACCCACTTTTAATATGTAGAATTCTTAATCTTTCAGCATTAAAAGCACAAGTAAAACGCAATAAAAAAAAACAATTCACATGTGGCAATCCGAGAACTTTCTTCTATCTCATGCTTGTTAATACTTCAAAATTCGCTACCACAGTGTCAAAATTAAATAACAATCTATGCTCGTCGTGAAGATTATAAAGGCATAAAAGCGTCATCTATTGGGAGTTCTTTATCAAAACATAAACATCAATAATGTTTTTCAAGCTATACCTGAATCTGAAATCTGATAAAATTCGTGCATTGGTTCTTCAGATAGAGCTATTGCAGGAATATAGAAAAAACTAGTATAACAACCCCATCTGTTGAGCGAATTACACCAAAAACTAATCAGCATTAATTGATATCAGGGACTAGTTGAATAATTTTTTTTCTTCAAATTCTGTGCATTAGTTCTCGAGATAGTGCGCCCACAAAATTTATGTCACATACAAGCAGACAGATGTACAGAAATTTTGTAAGAACATGTTTTTTGGAATCTCTGACCCCTAAAACCTTGTAAATCTATCAGAATCCGGAAGTTTGAAAATTTCCACTAATCCAATACTTTCTTTGTGTAAAGATAGAAGAAAGCCTGAATTGTAAAGATAGAACAACACGTTTGTTTCATGGAAAAGTGGAAATAGGAGAATCTAATGATTCATGCCTGCCGGAGATAAAGTGGTGCATATATAAAAAATAAATATTATTCGTTAACTCATTCGTGCCCAGCATCTTTTGCGTAAATTTTATTTGGTTGGCACCACTATTTTGAGAAGATTTAAGTTTAGTTCATTAATCACGAAAATGCATCATTTAAATAAAATAATTATTGCTTTTCCTTTTTACAGGTGTCAGAAACAGTGCTGAATGCACCTTTTGAAGCGTCCCTAAATAGGGACGCTAGGCACTAATGGGTTAAGTAAAAATTAATACGATTAGTGGCTGTTTCGTAGTTTTATTATTGAGTTTTCCTGCTCCCAGACCTCCATGTTTTAATGCTTTTAACTGTAGGACGAACACAATCTGAAACCTACGAGTCATTCACTGATGGTATTAATCCATTAACGCCCAGCGTCCTCGTTTGAGGACGGTTACAAAAACAGCAAGAATGCGGTTTTCCCACCAGTAAAAAGGAAGATAAATATATACCTTCTTTCACGAGACAGAATCCTCGATAAATTTAGATAAAAGTTAATTTGATTTTAAAAGTGGTGGGAAATACAAAACTTAAATTTTAGCGAAGAAAATAATTTGGGCCTTAATGGGTTAATATTTGGCGTATGCATCACTTCGCTTCCGGCTTACATTTATTATTAGATTCCTATATTTTTATTCTTAATACAATGAAGATTTTTTCTTGTGCTCGATACTTTAGGTTTTTATAAAGGTCGGCTATTTAGACTATAAGGAGACTTAGTTCATGCCAACACATGTATCTCCTGCCACTCATATCGAAGTGTCTTTACGGTAGCACTTCGTGTATTACGTGGCATATCGCGTTTTTTTTACGAAATTGAAATATAAGTATTGTAAATTTATTGCAATTAGAGATCAACATAAAATTCAACTTAACCTTCCTACCCTGAATGGGTCTAATCGACCCAGTCCTATAATGCGTTTCATTCGATTCGAAACAGAAAATTTTTTATAAAGTAAATTAAATAAATAACACAAAGATTTAAGCTAAATAAGTATGTTAAATGAATTTAAATAAAAATTCTGGTGTGGATATTTCAATCACGTTTGAATAAAACTTCAACAGGGTAGGAAGGTTAAAGATGATATTATTGACGGCAAAGAAATTATGCAGCGTGTGCATACCTTTAATTCCCTCTGTTATAATGATCTTGTGAATTTAATTATGATTTCCCTGGTCACTATTGCTGTTCCAGAATCGGTCACTTATGGTCTTCACCGATGAATCTAAGATGAAAAATGGCATTTCGGCCGTCTCTTACGGTATTCCACAATTGGATACTTTTCTGCCACTAAAAATTTAACCCTTTGCGGCGCAGGACAAATTCATTGTTTAAGGTTTGAAATTAATGATTGACACAGGAATTTGAAAACATCTTTATTTGTAAATAAGTAAGCGCTATATTTCACGCATTCAACCAACCGTAAGTTTTTTAAACAAAATTCCGGTGCCAATGTGGCGTTTAGGAATTAAAATTAAGTGGTATATCTATGAAACCACTGCGCCGCAAGGGGTTAACCTCTTAACGCGCAGTGTTGCGTGGTCGGCAACACCTAAAGTTCCCCTGTTTAGGGACACAAAAACTCCGTGAATATTTCAAATACTACTCTAATGGCTACTTTAAATCTTTCTTATGAGCTTTAGATGGCAGCACCACAGAGATATACTTTTTTAAAATAATAGGTAAAATGTTTTACTGTAATACGCGCTTCACAGCAATGCTCTTTTCACTGCGCTTATCAATGCTTTACTTATGGGAGGTTACCACTTCGGCAACAGCTGTATAATTAAAATGGTTAGTGCAATCTTTACAAAACAATACCTGTCTACTCCTCAAGGCCTATATAGATTGCCTAATTTTTTTAATCTTTAAATTCCAACTTTAAAGTGTAGTGCGCCGGAAAGGGTTAAACTGTGCTTGTTTAATGCTATTAGTCAAGCCGAACTCATAGCAATTAAATACTTAATTTTGTGATTTTCGAGTACAAGTTTCCAATCGGTCATTATTTACTCGGATAGTTCATCATCTGTGTTTTCTTTGTGCATTTTTTCTAGCAATAATTATATCGTTTTAAGAAATTTTAATCTTAATTCAAATTGTTATTTACTTAAATTTTAACCTGCTAGTTTAAACTCACGTTTAATTATTATTATCCTGCTTTTTCAGATACAAGGTACTTCTATTAGTAACATGCGAAAAGAGTACATGATACCGGAATTTACATATGAATTTATTTCAAAATAACCAAAATCTTTGTGTCGCATTTTTAATTAAAGGAAAATTTTAATTCTGATATTCTAATGTTAATATGGCATTAACAAATTAAAATTAGGTAGTTCAAAAACGGTGAAATTTTTCTTTCCAAGCACCTTCGTCGTTCACAGCCCAAGCTCGCACTCTGATTGGTTGTTGCTCTCGGCACTGTTTTCACGTAACTTGTCGATAACCATACTTGGCGAAAAATACTTCGCTCTAAGTAAACGAGTAAACCTAAAACCTAACCTACTCATTCTTATTCTCCCTTCATTCTTATCCTCGTGGTCTTGTGCTCTTGTATGTAAAAACTTTTAAAGAGTACAGCTTTCAGTAAAACACGTTCCATCTAATCCAATGCTCCAAGAGAAAAGTTACTTTGTACTCGGTTCGGAAGGAAATCAAATTCGACGGAAGCATCTATCGCTACGCCAAGTATGATTATCTCCAAGTTACATGAAAACAGTTCCGAGAGCAACAACCAATCAGAGTGCGAGCTTGGGCTTGGAACGACGAAGGTGCTTGGAAAATAATTTACGCGCAAAAATGAACCACCGCCTTGAAGGGGATAAAACATAGATATTGAATTGTTCTTGTCTGTTTTCTGGCTTTGATGTAATTGGTAAGAGGAGGGGAACTTCCATTGGAATGTAGTCCTTATGTTTTACGGCTGGTGCTGCTGTATGTGATTTTGTTGCAATTGTATTCTTCATTTTTTAGTCAAAAACATATGCAAATTCCATATAAAAAGGGTTAATTTTTGAACGAGTTTTTGGCTATTTTTATGATTTTTCTTTAATTTTTAGAAATTAGTGTTAAAAATTTACCGAATAGCTGATTGAGTGCTATAGCGTCACCTTTTGGCAAATTTTCATAACTTGTGTTTAATAAACCATAAGTGCACCATTTGTGTTGCATGTAATGAAAGCAGATTCTCCAAAACATTCTTTCCCTATTCAGTAATGCTAAACTTCGAAATTTTTACAGAAATTTTAAAATATAAAAGCGTAATATTTGCGAGGCATGATTACTGAAATGATTAACAATCAAAGAGGCTTCTTTTTTTTCGGTAAATGTATTGTGTATTCGAATCAAAGAAAACAAGAACTGAGAACATTATTCAAGATTTTGTTTTAATACTTTATTTCTTTCAATTAGCCAAGCCTCAAATTCTCCACTTTGCGGTTTACATCCATCTACCCTTTTCCGAACAGTAAAAGAACTGATTATTGAACTTTGAAACACTTTGACTCATCATATTTTTGTATTACGCACTTTCTTTTGTTTTTCTATTGTGAAATATGCAGTCGGAGAGACGTTCCTTTTCTCTCTCCCTTAAAATTGTTACCCTTTAATTTTTTAATCCAGAAATTATTATATGGTTTTATTACATTAAATATAAAATTTAAAGCATTGACATCCGTCTTTGATGTGTGCACTAAAGTTACAAAAACACAGTTATTAATGCTATAATTAAGTTTCTTACAGCTGCAAGCCCAACGCTGTGGCTGAAACGGATTTTTCGTCGGTCGTGTTTACTGAGATCTGGGATGACCATAAATGAGGTAAGTGAACAATTTCCTTATCTCTTTATTTGTTCATGCTGTTTTGACTAAATAAATTAAATAGAGGATCCTCCGCTCCAGTATTTGAAATATAATATATAATATATACATTTAACAACAAAATGTGCGATGATCATGTTGATTTACATGAGGATTTTTGCCTTACGGTGGCATTTGTTTCTTTCCCGCACTGTCACATCGAAAAATTTGATTTAAAACATCAATTTTGATAGCATTTCGTAAAAAATCAGGGTTTTATTTTTCTATGAGAAAACTGATTGCATTTAGTTTTTGAACAAGAGAATCAACCAATGTCATCCTTTTGAGTGTACCTTTAAATCAATCAAAAAGGGCAACTTTGAAACATAAATTTTACATAAAACATCTACTTTTGTTCGGAAATGCATGAAACTAGCATGTGATGTTATTAAGAAACTATGTAATCGCACTCACTTTTCAGGGTTTTTTTTTCTTCAAACACAATAGATGCTACGGAAAATAATGTCAAAGTGGGCATTTTGAACCAAATTCCTGCACTAAAGAAGAATAATCACTGAAACAAGGGTTAAAAACGTGTTTGTCACGGACCAAAAACGCTTATAATTAAACGCAATAGGTAATTTAAAAAATCGAAAACACAGTTCGATTCCAAATTGCTTCCATAGTCAGGCCTTTCAGTTTTATAGCTTTCCGTTAAAAATGGAATTTGCAAATGTTTCAAAATGTTTTGCACTTATTGAACAGAGAAGCTGACAACAGCTTTAAGAAAAAAAAAAAATTCAAAAATAACTCAGAAAACAGTTATTTTAAACTTAAGAAAAGCCTTAAAATTTGATTCATTCGGAGTCGCCCAAAGCACTTCCATATCCTTCTGAAGTTGGTAACTTATATTTTGGTATCTTGTATTTTTAATAGTTATTCCAAGTTTTGAATCTAAATTTCCCCTCTGGAAATGTAGCAAATACAGAGAACAAACTGCTTTCACCGTTCGGCTTACCTAAGCTTTTGCTCATTAAGGTCACTCTTTTAAAACGTAATCTTGAAAATAAATGGCCACACATTACGTAAATGAATGGGAAGGTATTAGATTCTAATTTATACTAGCGGATGATTTAAATTAATGTAGAGGTATATTTAATAGGATATTATTAATGTTGAAATAAATAAGCTGCATAATAATACTCATTTGATTATACTGTGAAAGCTCTTGTAATTTTAGCTGAAAATCTTTCCCAGTCTGTCCGTTTTTTTACCATTTATGTAAACATATCTTGAATTTGCATTTTTACTTAAGGGGGCTCAGGGGTTAAAAACTTTTCAAAAAATCGATTTTCTTTATGATCTAATTTGATTATTCATTTAATTCTTAACTCAATGCAAAAAACCACATAAAAATATTTGCATTTTTAACGGAGTTATAAGCATTTATGTATCAACACTTTCATAGCCGCATCCATATAATTTCAAGTCGCGTTTTCTCAAACCTTTATTTTTGACGACTAACACCAAAATAAAAAAAAATCTTTTTGATGGAATGGCTTAATTTTGTTTTTTTGCATCTATATAACAGCATTATCTAGGTTATGAATTAATATATTTTAGATAGTTTAATATTTTGAGTATTTTTAATGAAAAAAACCTGTATTTTTAGGGGTTTTTAAAATTTTCAAATTTAAGAGTTTTTTTTTTTTTTTTTTGAGGGATTTTTATATCCTTAATTCATTCTCTAGAGTAAAGTTTCCTGATCATTTTAAAGCAAAAATTAGGTTCTTAAGTCAATTCAACGTTAAGATATTTTGGTGTTGGTTATATAGCATATAATTGTTTTTTTTTTTTCGAAAATTGTGTTACATACATTTCGCTATATTTTTTATTATATTACATTGAAATATTTCATTTTGTAATTTTATAAGACTAGAAACGTACCTTTAAAATATCAGAAAGTTTAAATTAATTACATTGAATACTTCTGTTTTTATATGGGCTCGAAGCGAGAGCTCTGTTTACATGTTTTTCCGTATTGATCGACCCCTGAGCCCCTTAATGAAGTAAATAAAATAATTATAAATAGAAACAATAAGTATTTTGTTAATCCCTTGAGGGGTAGTAAGATATATTTTATTCCACCAGTGTTGCCAGATTGCCGAAAGCCAATTTCCCCAAAATTTCTGAAATTTTCCCCAAATCAGGGCTTTCTTCAAAAAAAAAAAAAAAAGTCCCCAACGCAATTTCTACTCAAAAAAGCAAATTACCCAATTTTCAATTTTCCGTTATAAAATTTTTTTAACAAATTTAAACTGAAATTTTTCTCCAAATCAAGCATTATTTTGAAAAAATTCCCCATTTATGGGAAAAAAACATTTAATCTCAACAGAATTTTTTATGTATGCTAGCTAAAAACAAAGCTAACATACAAAGCTAAAAACAAAAAAGAAAAGTTATGAAATTGTTTTTTTTTGTATAAATCTATACTATTAAATGAAATGTATTTCTGTGCTGGTGTTTCTGTCCGTATTGACAGGAAAATCTGAATAACTTATCTGAAAATTCAGACGAGTGATAGCTCAGTGCAGATCATGATGAATCTGTAGTACATATAAATGCACGACCGTGAGAATGATTTATATCTATTATTTCAGTATTTTATTTTCGTTTCCCAAACCAAAATCGAATTCGAGACAGATCCAGTATTGGTTAATGTCTGAAAGTAAAAATTGAAATTGTGATAACAATTCCCCAAATATGTTCATAGTCCTCAAACATGTCCCCAAGATTTACTTGTTCCCAAAAAATTTCCCAGGAAGTTCAAAATTCCCCAAAATGGGGACAAAATCCCCAGTCTGGCAACACTGTATCCCACCTAATATAAACAAGATTCTCACCAGAAACTTTTAACGAAATTATACATTTTAAACACTGGCGGCATAATTTCGAGAAAATGCCTTTTCTTAATTTAAAATGTTTATTTTCCGGTGACAGTTCAATATGACAGAGACATTATTGTTTGTCCCTCAAACAATTAACCCTTTCCGGCACAAACACAAATTCTGTTCGCAAAATGAGAAAATCAAAATTTTATTAAATCATCCTTGATAATATTTGTAAGTTTATAATTATTTAAGTCCGGACTTGGGCACACCTAAAAAGTTAAAAGTGGGAAAAAAATGTAAACATTTATTAATTCGGAGTCGCCTAAAGCACTTCCATATCCTTCTGATGTCGGTAACTTATTTTTCGGTACCCTGTATTTTTAATGATAATTTTTCCAAATTTTGTGACTAAATTTCCCCTACGAAAGCGTAGCAAACAAGGAGATAAACTGCTTACCTAAGCTTTTGATCATTAAGGTCATTCTTCTAAAACGTAATTTTGAAAATAAATGGCCACATTCAGGGCCTGATTACTAACGGGGCACTCTCCCACCAGGAAAAAGAAATAAAGAATTTTTCCCTATTCATGACAGTAATCTTGTATGAAAAGGGCGTTTAAAGAAGACGAAAATTTCTATAAATTTTTTCTGGTGAGAGAGTGCCCCGTTAGTAATCAGGTTCTGGCCACATTACGTAAATGAATGGGAAGGTATTCGATTCCAATTTAAATAAGCGGATGATTTAAATCAATGTAGAGGTTTATTTAATAGGATATTAGTAGTGTTGAAATATACAAGCTGCATAAATTACTAATAATACTATGTTAAAGTAATAATACTGTGAAAGCTCTTTTGTAATTTTAAAAGAAAATTCTTATCAGCTTTTCTGTCCTTTTTTAAGAGCCATGACCATAATGTAAAATACAAATGAAGAGCTGCAGATTATTTAATTTTATTATGTTGTTGCAATTACATAAATAAAATATTCAGATAAAATTAAAGAAGTTGATTGAGTGGATACATAATCTGAAGTGAGTTTGCTTTTAATTGAATGCACTATTTTCAACTAAATTTTTTTAGTTGTTATAGCAAACTGACTATTATTTTTGTTTTATTGACAATTATAGCAAACTGATATAATTGTCACATCCTGCGTCTTTTTTATTCACAAACACTAATTTTCGCCAGAAAGTTTAAATAGTTATTGTATTTATATATAACAATATATCTATGGATGGCCTAATTGTTACCTTAACCCATTCGTGCCCATCATCTTTTGCCTAAATTTTATTTGGTTGGCACCACTATTTTTAGAAGATTTAAGTTAAGTTGATTAATCACGAAAATGCATCATTTAAATAAAATAATTATTGCTTTTCTTTTTTACCGGTGTCAAAAACAGCGATGAATACACCTTTTGAAGCGTCCCTAAAAAGGGACGCTAGGCACTAATGGGTTAAGGCAGCAAGTCTGTCAGCTTCCGAAATCCCCTTGCTATTCCTAAGTACTTTGGGAGTTTAGTATATTTAGAAGAGCACCTCGGAAAATTAATATTTTTAAGTCTTACTTCTCTGACCTGTTCTTAAAGGACGTCTTTGTTCTTATTTCTTAAAGTATTTCTAACACACATGAATTAATATTATTATTTTGTTAAGAACTGAAGAAGTGGAAGAAAGATTTTAACACTACATACAAAATTAATCATTAGTCAGGAGAGTATGGGAGCTGCGTAATTAGCAGCTTTAATATTCAATGTATAGTTAAAGACTTCTATGAAATAGTTTTATATTACACTTATTCATATTTTCTAAAAAACATTTTACATAAAATAAAAACTCTTTCAAATTTTCCGGTATGAAGACGAAATTTTGAATTAAAATTGGAGGCCAAACTAGCAACCCTGAATTCTCATGAAAGTATTTTTATCGGCGCATTTAATGCATGCTTGTCTGGATGTCAGAATATCAAAAATTTGCAAACAATAAAACAGTATTGTAAAGACAGAACAATAACAAATGTAAAAGGATGAGCTATTATTAAGACTGCAGATAATAAAAAATTAATGACGTAATCTTTAGTTCTGCTGTCTATTTTTTCCACGGAAAATAAGTTTAAAACGCAAGTATTTTGTTAAATGAATCTACAATTCTCAAAGAATTTATAAATTAAAATATTAAAAGACTAAATTGTGGTAAATGAAGCTAATATACTGAACGACGAAGATTAGAATCTTTTCATGAGCTAATTCTCTTTTAATTTTATTTCGGATTTTCGATTGATGCTTCAGCAAATGCGAAAACCCGCCTTAAGATTTAGATCACGCATTGTTGACTCATCATTCGAGCTGCTTTTGTTCTCCTACACATAATAATTTCTTCATCCCCTCAACAAGATATCAAACTCCTAGTTAGAAGGAAATTAATTAAACACTTAACTGAGCAATCTTTTTGAATAAAAACTTTCAAATAATGCCTAATTTTTATTTAAAAAATGACGTATTTATGTCATTTTCAGATTAAATATGGAAAGAAAAATACAGATCAAAAATAAAAATTATACATACAAACATAAATTTCTTTATTTCCTCCTTAACCCTTTCCGGTATGGGCACAATTTGTTAATAAAACGAGAAATTATCGACTGTCAGTAGAATTCAAAAACGAGTTTTGAAAGTCTTAATTTAACTTTTTACTGTAAAAGCAAAATTTTACTAAAATATTATTGGTGCCATTTGCAAGTTTGGAATTAAAATTATGTATCCATGACTGGACACAGTGTGCCGGAAAGGGTTAACCCTTTCACGACGAGCATCTTTTACATAATTTTAATTTTTTTTTTATCACCGGTTATTAGAAACAAAAATTTTTACCTAATTGAATCAGAAAAATGCTCAGATTAAATGATGCAAAATTTACAATAAATATTTACTGGTGAAAATAATAAATGAGTTGCCCATATCACGTACTGACAAATCATGATTGACAAAAGCACGTTGCCCGTATGACGTACGAATAAATCAGAGATATGGTTAAAATGTTTCAAACTGACTAAGAATTGAAAATTAGAAATGTCTTGTTATTGTAATTTATTATTAATTGATATTACAATTACTTTAAATAAATCTATTTGCAGTAACATATCCATAAAGAAACGCACCTGGACAGTGGAGACCTCTGTTTAAGGGTGTATTCGAAAAAACGCTCTTCCACCTTCAACAGCTCGAAATTTTCCGATACAATTTCAGACACATTTTTGAAAGTAGAAACATGAAACTTGCTGAGGGGATTCTAGAAGGGATGTATGAGGTGCCGTGTGATGTCTTTTTAAGCTCAGTTCAATAGAATTTGAGTTATAAACAATTACCTTATCAGTATGACCCTTTTTTTCGTTCCCAGAACTCCCGCTTGGGAAAAACCGGTTCGAAATGCCGTTTTTGATTGCTTTTTTGCAAAATTTTCTTCATTTATCAAAGAATTGACAATCACGGCATCTTGTGTACTTTCCAAATAAGAGATTTTGAATGTTTGGTGTATTTGAGAGCAAAAATGAATTCAAAAATAAATCGGAAAATAAGCAGTTTGAATCGAAATACACCCTTAATGAACATATTTTCCATCTATCTATCTATCTATCTATCTATCTGTCCGTATCTATCTATCTATCTATCTATCTATCTATCTATATATATATATATATATATATATATTTACTCCTTAATTACGGATAAACTAAGATTAACCTTTAGCTTTCGGTCAAGTGAAATGTAAAATATCCTTTTACAACGGGAGAACTGACGCGATTTCGTCCCCCTTTCTTAATGACCCTTCACTGCAGGTGACCAGAAATTGCTGTTATCATTTGGAACACGTGTTAAAGATTTACACGTTCTTGAGAGGATAAGGGAATTTTGGTTCCCTGAGAGAAAGCTGTTTTTGTTTACTTGTCGGCATAGAAAGTGATGCTTTAGGTTCGTTGAAAAGGTGTAATTTATAATGATAAAAAAGATCTTTTTCTGTAAAGTGCGTATCATTAAATAAAACATATATTACTAGTAATTGAGCGGTCTTTTTAAAAAATAATTAGAAAACTTGATGGATGTTTATTGAATGTTTTAATACCATTTGATTTCTTGAAGGGTATAATCTAAAAATGAAGGTTTGTTATAGGCAAAATTACTATAAGTGTATATGATATTACAAAAATACATTATTTTAAAAAGTGCTAAATTTTCAAATATTTAAATAACACATAAGTGATTTCTTTAACATCTTACTTACGTATCATTGTTAATATTATTACAACAATTTAAATTAAAACAGAAAATAAAATTTCAAGATAAGAAAAAATTAGAAATTAACATATAAGGAATCGTTAAACAATATAGTAACAAATAAAACGAATATTTACGAATAGTACTACTTTAATTTAATCTGTAAAATAATTAACCGAATATTATTATAAAGAAATATTATTATTATTAATATTATATTATTATTAATATTATTATATTATTATATTATTATATTATTATTAATATTATTATTATATTTTTATTAATATTATATTATTACTATTAATATTATGTACCGTGCGATAGTCAGGGCTTGATTACGTGACATTAATATTTCTTTCTTTTTTATTTTAAAATGCCCTAAAAGTAAGCAAATTTCCTTTGAAGTTTTTTTTAATGACATATATTATTATTATTATTATTATTATTATTATTATTATTATTATTATTATTTTATTATTTTTAAAAATTCAGTGATTTACAATAAAATTACAAATAGAAAATAAGAGGTACAATAAACTATATGAAAATATCTGCATACAACATATAAAAAGTTTATCATTTCCAAGGAATCACACTTTCTTCTACAAACCAAAGATTAGTAGTTTGGTTGTGTTTATGACGGTTAATTATGAACACGAGGGATAAGTGCTCTTAGGATGGAATGCCCCCCTTAAGAGGATTTTAAGAAAACCTAACCCGTATTTAAACGAGGAAATCCAAGTTTCGTAGAAAACCACGAAAAACTCCGAACAATTTGGTTGATGGGCGCGATTGGGTTTGAACCCAGCACCTCCTGTCTAATAGTTTCGAGGAAGATCTTCTTAGCCATTGGTGGGGCCTTTCAAGCTAATAAAATACAGCAATTTGTTTTAATTTTTTAAAAAATTGGCTTGTTTTTAGCTTATATCACACAGGGTTTTGTACAAATTTAACATCAATTTTTGTAAAATTGGCAAAATGTAGTAGAAATAATGTAGTGCAATTGAAATATAAATATATTAAATATTTTATAAAATATGAGTTGTACTATAAAGTATTTTTTTTTTTATCTGCGTACGTGCGAATGGTTACAACAATCTTTTTACATGATTTAATATTTAACTCTATAGAGCAACTCACAAAAAAAAAAAAAAAAAAAAAAAAAAAACTAGCCAAATATTAGGAAAATTCAGAAAGATATCGGTGATAAAAGTGAGCTGATTTTTAGTTATCTCTAAAAGCAGGTGAAGGATAATGGTTTTTCCACAAATTGTAAATTTTAATTAGCCGAATTTTAAGAAAAACTTAGTTTTTATTGACTATCAAGATTGTGTATGATGAGAAGATTTGGGACAAATCTTCGATTTTGATAATTCTTTTTATTATGCAACAGGTTCGCTCTAGTAGCTATCCAAGAAGAACTAAAGCATTATATAGAAATTTAAAAATATATATATTAAAATTGAAATTGAAAGTTTTTGGAAAATTACTTATCATTCAGCTGCTTTTAGATTTAATAAAAAATCAAATCATTCCTATCGCCAACACCTTTATGAAATTTCACGATATTTAACTTTTTTTTTATGAATTGAACCATAGAGTTGACTATTAAATTATCTTAAAAGAGCGTTGTTATCGTTTGCACATGCACAGACAAAAATTATTTTATACAACTACTCATATTTTATAAAATGTTTAATTTATTTATATTACTATTGCCTATGTTTTTTCAAACTACATTTTGCCAGTTTTTCTAAAACTGTCGTTAAATTTGGTTAAAAACCATGTATAATAAGCTAAAAAACATGCCAGTTTTTTTGCACTTAAAAAAAGGCTATATTTCCCTGATTATACTCTCTATTTATGCAAAAATCAGTAGAAATGTTGTACAATATCCATATTTTCTACTCTGCATCGATAGATCGTTTCGTATAATTTAATGTACAGTGGGATCCCAAATATTATAGTTTTTCTATTTTTTTTTCCCTATCGGCTTCCTAAGTTTCCTTCTTATGAAATGGGCATTCATAAATAAAATGGGCATTCATTCTTTTTTCTGCGAATGAAGTGTGGAGCTGGGGAAAAAAGTACGAATTTAAAAGTACATTTTTTTCTCTATACGATGTGTAAAAATTTAAAATGTGAGATATTTAGAAGTGTAATTGCAATAATCGAAAATTGCAAAACCGAATTTGCCTGGAAACGCATTTTAATTTCTTTTCTTTTCTTTTCTTTCTTTCTTTTCTTTCTTTCTGCTTTTTTTTTTTTTTTTTCTATTTCAACAGAAAATGGAGTGATTCTGTTGCCACAATCTCAAAAATGTTACTGGAAACAAAAAATAAATTAATATCTCAAAATTAAATTGAGATAGTTAAAAACAAATTGCACTTAAAAGTACAATTTTCTTTCTATACAACAGTATAAAAATTTAAAATGTGCGATGGTTAAAAGTGAAAAAATTTGTTGTAGTGAACATTGCAAAACCGAAATTGCATGGGAAACTGTTGGCATTGGCAAAACGACGTATACGTTACGCACAGATATGTTTCGCTTTTATAATATAGATACATATTTATGAAATTTATGGTATTTTTATTTAGAAACAAAGAGATTGTATAGTATTTTCTATTTTTCCGTAAAGGCAAGACACTGTGAAAGAAGCTGTAAAAGTTAGTTTTTTAAACAAAATTTAACAATGAAGGGGAAAAAAAGACATTAATTATATTAATTTATGTGAAATTCAGACTTTTGAACCATTCTGTGTTAGAGTAACAATCCTACTACTATAGAAATATGATTCTTCAAATTAAACGAGTGTACCGCAGAAGTTTTGAAGAAATTCAAACACTTTCTAATTTTTTAGACTTTATTATTATTATTAATTATACCTTTTGCTTTTAATTTAATTATATTATCATTTATTATATTTTTTAACAATTGTTTCGCCATGAAAGTTTTTAATAATTAAATCATTATTTTTTGTTTTCCCTTGTTTTATTCGAGAATAATAGCTATATAAATAATAATAATAATAATAAATTTTGTGGTTGCAACATTCTAGCAAAAAAAAAAAAAAAAAAAAAAAAAAAAAAAAAAAGAAGAAGAAGAAGAAGAAGAAGAAAATAGAGCTAGTTTATTTGATAAAAATCGCTAAAAATTAAATATTTTAAATGAGTTTATTTAATTTATTTATTTGTATTGTTGTATTGTTATTACATTTCTAAAAAAAGCCTTGCAGCAATTGTCATGAAATTTAAATTCAATCCTTGACCAATTGCAGAGAATAATCTTTCAATGAAACAACAAAAAAAAAGGCACATGAATCAGTCGAATAGTTTCGAAATAATTGATAAGCGTACAAAACGACAACAACAACAAAAAAGTGCTAAATTGAAACTTCTTCCTTTTCTTTTTGGTGTCAGATGAAAAATAACTGAGAAATTATTAATGCAATCTATATTATGGTTTGCATAAATAAAAATTATTTCATTTGAATTTGACGGTGAATAAGTTATTTAGAAATAATGAAGAATACTAGAATTCGACGATTTTCTGAAGCAGATAATGCATAATTCCATTCTCATTTATGTAAAAAGTATTGTTGCGCATGACTATTTAGTAGGCTGTGACCATAGAATCAAGCTGGTTTCTAATGTGAAACTTTCTGAATAATTCTTAACGTGTGGCATCAAATTGTCAGACCTGACAGGATAGGATTTTGATAGAATTGGGAATCAAATTCAGTTTTTCCATTTTGTTTTTGTTATAAATAAATTACTTATTGACATTACCGCAACAAAAATACAACCAGCAAATTTCCACCTTACCCTAAATTTCGCGATCGGAAATTTTGTTCAAAACGCCAAATTTTACATTATTTTCAGAAATGCATTTTTTGCCTTTATTAAATAAATTAAAAACGCCATTCAATTATGTAATTTTTTAATAAGAATTTCACGTCTCGTTCATATGTTTCATATGTTAACAATTTCGTATGTTTTTGAATAATAAAAATGAATTCAGAAAAGCTTCAAAAACTAACTCTTTTGGGCTTGAGAACAATCATAAGTTCCGTAAATATAATAATAATTATAAACATTTGATTTTTTTTTCAATTCAGTGCGTAAAATTACGTACGTAATTTCTAATATTTAGTGCGTTAGTAAGAAAGAAAAAAAAATAATAATGCTTCATTTTACATTCTAAGAGTAAACGTGTAGTCAAAATTAGCAACGCTAAATATCTAAAACTACTTGCTAAATATAATCTATTCATTATTATGTCTCACAAGCAAGATCTATCTAAAATACCTTGTAGCCACTGGGGTAGAAGCAGCTTTACGTCGTCTGCGCAAACAATGTTTATTTTTTTGCCAAGTTTTTTTTCCCGGCATTTCCCTAGGATAATTAACATCCTCCCTACAGAAATTCCCTAGCTCGATAATCAGTCGGACCCCTATTGAGCGAAACGGCCTTAATGATTTCTTTTTCCGCATGTTGGAGGGGAAAAAGTTTTCGGGATAACGATAATCCCAACCCCGTATTCTTCAACATTTATTTTCTTGGGACTACGGTAATCCCCCCGGAAGCTAAAGGTTAATGGGCAATTTCCGAGCTCTATAGGTGTCTACTACAGAGAGGTTTGGATTATTCAGAATTTAACACCTTCGCGACGAGATCATTTTACGAAATTTTTAATGTATTGTCACCTGTTCTTAAAAACAGAAATTTGTAGCTTATTAAAACGAGAAAATGCTCCGATTAAATAAGATAAATTTTGCAGTAACATTTTACTGGTGGGGATAAACAAGGATTCTTAAGCCTTTTTTTGCGGCAAGTATACGTGTCGCTCGTCCCCAGGGGTTAATATGTAATATTTGAAAGTCTCTATTTTAAATGCCTTTTGATTGTTGTTAAAATACGCTTCCGTATAGGGAACACCTCTATTATTCGGACAGTTGTATTATTTATGTAGTTATTACTCTTTTTTAACTCTCAATTACATGCATCTTCGAATAGCAAGCGAATTCCTCGCTCTAGATGTGTTTATTATTCATAGGCTTTGCATTATCTACTTAGATATATTGAATCCACCTACGATATCAATATCGTATATTAAGCTATTTTCCCTTATCATACCTTTATTTACATTTTCCATCAGGTAATAACTTAAATGAAACCCCTTTTCAATTCAAATAATATATTGTCTATCCAATATAAATGTAATTGTATTCAAAGATATTGAAAATTTATCTTTTTCAGTGAAAATACATTCCCTATCTTTATTGTTGCAATTTATATGAGATCCCTCCTAAGTTAGCCATTAGAAGCCATCTGCCATAATTTTCAGTTTCATTACATGTCGATATCATTCCACGACCATATATAGAATTACAGATGGCCTCCCTTTCTCTTTTTAGCATTTGTTCACTATGCAAAAACAAACGTTTGCTTATTTGGCTCCCTATACCGCGATCAAGAAATTCCAGTATAACTCATACGCCCTTTGTATTCTCTTCAATTAGAAATGCGTTTCCATATACCTCATATTCAAAATTGCGCGTTAATTATGCCAAAATATCACAGTTCATACAAAACAAACTTTTCAGAGAATGCGCCAAACTACATGCAATGTAACCATTTTGGCGGACATATTGGCGATATCAACTTTATGCGTGTAATCATCGCAGATTCTCCTGGGCTTGGATCTAAAAAGGACACTTATCTCCAAGGGGGGGGGGGGAGCTCGCATCTCTATAGGATTTAAAATAAATATTATTCTGTTATACTCAAGAACCTGGATTCCACATTATTTTATTCACAGCTCTGTCTCAAGATTTCTTCTTTTAAATCGCTTTCAAGAATAATTAAAAGCTTTTAAAAATTACCTTCATAAAAAAACTGTTTGAAATCAATAGCATTCCACCATAATGGATTCTCTTGAATATTAGACATCTTTATTTAGCGGACATTTTACATGTCCGCAACATCGATATATTTGAACATTTTTACTTTTGAATAGTTGACAAATTTCGTGCTTTCCATTTAATGAAATTTTTAAAAACAAATTCCAACATTCATACACTTGCCGCTTTTCAAAATCTTTGCTGTATATAAGCACTTTATACATATCCGTATATTAATATCAGAGCATCAAAAATCTTTAAACAGTAACAACACAAATTGAAAAGACAGAATAATTGTATTGTGAATTCAAAAGCATGCGCTATTGTTAACTTCTTAACTGGTTCCTTTTTTTACGTGTAATGAACTGAAAATATGGGTTTATACCACTTTTTTAAGCTAAAAGATTCGTAATATTTATTCTAAACATTTCTACCTTTGAAAAGTGTGCCATTCCACTTAAAAAAAAGCTTGTGGTGTCAAAATGCTTTAACCCTCTGGATCCCAAACCGCCCGAGACCGCCCGAGATATTTTAATTCGTATATTTCAGTTCCCACCAGAAAATTAAAACAACAATATTTGCTTTAATCAATATCAGAACATTCCGTATTTAAATAAAACGAAATTAGTCATTGAATTTTTCTGGTGTGAAATGAACTACATAATTTCTAGAACGTGTTCTAGCATGGGAATTAAAGGGTTAAATGATGAGTTAAGCAAATTCGTCTTGCCCAAACGCCGTACGGGCAAATCAGTTAATGATTAAGACGCGAAATAACAAAGAATTAACAACGTAATCTTTAGTTCTGTTGGATATTTTTTTTACTAAAATATGTTTACAAAGCAAGCATTTTGTTAAATTAATCTACAATGCTCGAAGCATTTATAAATTACAATATTAAACAATAAATTTTTGGCAAATTAAGCCAATTCACTAAACAAGGAAGATTAGAATCTTTTGATGAGGTATTTCTCTTAATTTTGTGTCTTCTTTCGCACTGAAGCTTCAAAGATGCGAGACCCGCCTTAAGATTTGGATCACGCATTGTTGACTCATCATTGGAGCTGCTTTTGTTCTCCTACAGACAGAAATTCTTCATGACCTCAGCGAGATTTCAAACTCCTATTTAGAAGAATGCCAATTAAAAGATTTCAACCAGACTACGGAACGGGAATCACAAATGTGTTGTTGTTGCAATTTATAACTAATTATCTGCCTTAACTTTTCGTGAATTATTTGCATCGAAGCCTTTATATTGAAACCCTCCTGGACAACGGACCCCTCTATTTAACGGGCACTTTTTCAATCGATATATTTTTCTTTTTCACTTCTCAATTACGGACACCTCCGATTATTGAATAATTTCCCCGCTCCAGAAGCGTCCATTATTCAGAGGTTTTATTTATAGATTTTAAAATGTAACATTTGAAATTCTCAATTTTAAATGCATTTTGAATGCTGTTAAAAACACTCTTGGATAGCGGACATTTTTTCCATCTATATATTTGTTCTTTTTTACCTCTCGATTACATACAACTCCGAATATCACGAATTATTCAGAGGTTTTACTTTATCTACTTATATATAGTGAAACCTCCATAATAGACTTTTTCGAATATTACATATCTCTATTTAGAGGACAAATTTTTTGTCCCGAACACCGATATATTTGATCATTTTTAACTATTCGAAATTTTCAAGCGGCACCAATAATATTTTAGTAACATTTCACTTTCATAAATGAAGCTTAAATTAAGGAGTTCGTAATAACTAAAAGAAGTTGTTTGTAAAGTTCCAGTGGCAGTCGATAGGTACTAATTTTACAAACAGAATTTGTCCGTGCCGGAAGGGGTTAACCCTTTCCAGCACACTGTGCCCGGTCCCAAGGATATCTAATTTTAATTCCAAACTTGTAAAGGGCACCAATAATATTTCAGTAAAATTTTGATTTTAGAATAAAAGATTTAATTAAGGATTTCAAAATATCTAAAAAATTCGTTTGTAAATTCCGGTGTCAGTCGATAATTCCTCATTTTACTAACAGATTTTGTCCATGGGGAAAGGGTTAATGGACACTTCTTTTATTTCCAGCACCAATATACTTTTATTTTTTCGCCTTTTTAAAACAAATGAAATCAATGCTCTCGAATAGTCTTCTGTCCATAGGTTTTATTGCATATAAACTGCATTTCGTTTGTTCTAGACTGAAGCTTCAGGAGATGCGAAACCAGACTTTAAGATTTAGATCACGCATTGTCGACTCACCATTGGAACAGCTTTTATTGTAATATACACAAATTTTTCATGAGTCAGCGAGATATCAAACCCCTAGTTTAGAAGGATACTAATTAAAGGATTTCAAACTGACTAAAAAATGATAAACACGAATGTCTTGTTACTGTAATTTATTATTAATTGATTTCCTTAACTTTACATAAATCTATTTCAAGACACTTCTGTGTAGCGGAAAATTAACTTTAGCAGACATTTTTCGATTATAAAAATCTATATACTTTTGCTCTTTTACCTCTAAATTACGGACACCCCCGAATAGCGGACATATTCGCAGCTCCAATGGTGTCCATTATTCACTGGTTTTATTTATCTTCTTGCATACGATAAAACCTCTATAATGGACTCTCTTAACCCTTTCCGGCACACTGTGCCCAGTCTAGGATACCTAATTTTAATTCCAAACTTGCAAACGGCACCAATAATATTTTAGGAAAATTTTGCTTTTACAATAAAAGCTTAAATTAGGAGTTTCAAACTATCTAAAAAACTTGTTTATGAATTCTGGTGTCAGTCGATGATTTCTAATATTACTAACAGATTTTGCCCGTGCCGGAAAGGGTTAAATATCAGCCACCTCTATTTAGTGGACATTATTCCTGTCCCCTGTACGAATACATTTGACTGTTTCTAATTCTCAATAGCGGACAAATTCCACGCTTTCTATTTAATGGACGTATTTTCAATTCCCAAAACATATATATTTGTAAAATTTTACTTCTATAAAGCGGAAACTTTCGAATAGCGGTCAAGTTCTGCATTCAAGAGATGTCCGTTATTTAGAGGTTTTACTTATTTATTTAAATACAGTGAAACCTCCAGAATAGACTCTTGAATGTTAGATATGTCTATTTAGTGGATGCTTTTCCTGTATCCGACACCAAAATATTTGTAAAATGTCCCTTCTGAATAAGGAACAAAATAAACTCTACACTGTTAAAAGTGAAGGTAACAAACCGGTGCCATTTGCGACCCGGAGGTGAAAAGGCCCGAGGGTCCATTGGAACCCGGGGCATTTGGAACCCTAGGGCGCCATAGGGGCTTGGATATGTGGTTGCAGTGCCGACAGATCTCTTACTGGGTGATTGGAGCTAAATAAGGTGCCATGCACTTCGTATTGGCAGCAATGTGGCACCTCATCGAGTGACTGGAACCATGCGCATGCGCTGTGACGTGTGTCTTCCTGTTTTCTGTGACGGCAAGTAAAATCTATGGCTATGAGTGAATGAAGGTGAGCTCGATGGCCGAGCGGTTAGAACGCTGAGCTTGTAATCAGACGTTGTGAGTTCGAATCCTTCGACGGCCAAAAGTCGGTTTGTATATATTTTTTAATTTTTTATTATTGGACACTCTGGATTAAGGGTGCCATCTTTTCACCCTAATTAAAGGTACCATTCTGGCTCATTTAGGGGTGTCACCAGAGAGACAAGCCTTTCACCCCTAAAAGGTGCAATGTGTCACTATTAGTTTTAACAGTGTATTTCATAGGCACTTTATAATCGCCAACACCTACGGCTTTACTTTACTAAAGTGCAAACATCCCAACTGCGCGAACTAAACGTGCCCAAGATGTCCGTTATTCACAGGTTCTACTAATATATATATATATATATATATAATTTGCTTGCGTGCGTTCTTGCATACAGAATTGTAAATTCTTTAACAGATACCTGGACAACGTAAATTGTAAAAATGTACAAAATAAGGCAGGATTTAAAATTATTTTGATAAAATAGTCCAGGAGTTAATTACTAAAAAGTTTACCAAACACTTTAAATTGTTATATGGTTATTTGGTTACACGAGTTTTTTTCCATTCTCTGATAAACATAATAAAAAAAAATTTCCATTCTTCTGCGACCAACGAGATATGATACTTTGATTTGTACGAAATATCAGAAGTTTCCGAACAAGTATAGTAATTGATTTTATATAATATAATAGCATAATAATAATTTATAGTAAGATGTATCAGATATAAAATAAAATAGTAGATTTTAGGTATTATATATGATAGAACTTCTCATGAAACCATAACATAAAACTGTTTAAGAGAAAATATAACCTAACGTCTTCTACTAAGCTCTACAGCTCCCTTTCAAGTTCTTAGTGAAAGAAACAATCTCTTTTGATATTGAAAGAAATTCAATATCTTTCAATAGATAGGGGAGAGTGGGGATACTTGAGCATAGGGGATACTTGAGCCACCCCTATTATCTCTACAGTTGAACAATTTTTCTTTCTAAAACTGGCAACATGGTAACATATTTATAGTTTTGAACATGTAAAAAAGAAATCACATACCTTGGTACTATTTTGAAAGTATGGTGATTAACCCTTTGAGCTCTGCTGGTAGAATTTTCTACCATGTAATTTTAATTCTGAAATGTCACAACGACACCAGAAAATTCGACCAAATTTATTTGGAAAAGATTTAATGCATTTTTTCGTGTATATTGTAAATCGGTTTTTTTCTTTGCAAAATACTGGTGCGAATGTGACATCTGGCTCAAGTATCCCCTCCTTGGGGATACTTGAGCCACGACGTAAAAGAAAAAGTAAAAACTTATTAGACATAGAAAAATAGTTCAAAATTAATTGAAAGTGGTTTTCAATTAAAGAAAAAATATCAAATTTTCATTTTCAATTTTTAATTTTGTTCTAAAAAATTATAAAAAATCTTAAAAAATTAAAATTTAAAAAATGGCTCAAGTATCCCCATCTTCCCCTAGAAGATATTAAACAACTTGTTTACGAATACAATGTTTTCAAAATGTAGCAACTTAACAACGGATCCACCTTTTCTAACAAATAGAAATTTCCCATTATTCACTGCATTTCAGTCATTAAATATGCTGAATATTACACTTCATAAATACTGGTGTGATTACCCCCCCCCCCCCAAAAAAAAAAAAGAGAGAGAGTACCACTGCTCTCACGATTCACCTTAACCCTTTCCAGCGCAGTACGTCCGGTCTGGACACACCTAATTTTAATTCCAAATTTGCAATTGGCACCAATAATAATTTAATAAAATCGCGCTTTTACAATAATGTCTCAAATTAAGGAGTTCTTAATTTCTTAAAAAGTCGTTTGTAAATTCCGTTGTCAGTCGATAATTTCTCAATTTTCTAACAGAATTTGTCCGTGCCGGAAAGGGTTAAGGCGCAACACTAGTCACAGAAAAGGACTGGAATGATAATGTGAAGTCGATGGGAACGTTCTTTTCAAATATCTCGCTCTAATTTTTTTTAATTACTTTAAATTTCAAAACCGGTTTAAGGGTGTATTCGAAAAAACGCTTTTCCACCTTCAACAGCTCGAAATTTTCCGATTCAATTTCAGACACACTTTTAAAAGTAGAAACATGAAACCTGCTGAGGGGATTTTTGAAGAGACGTACAAGGTGCCATGTGATGTCATTTTACGCTCCATTCATTAGAATTTGATTTATGAATAATTATCTACTCAGTATGACACTTTTTTTCGTCCTCAAATGCCCCGCTTCGGAAAAATCTGTTAAAATGCCGTTTTTGCTTGCTTTTTTTGCAATATTTTCTGCATTTATCAAAGAATCGACAGTCACGGCACCTTGTGTACACTCTAAATAAGAGAATCTGCGAGTTTGGTGCGTTTGAGAGCAAAAGTGAATTCAAAAATAAATTGGAAAATAAGCAGTTAGAATCGAAATACAACCTTAAACCGATTCTGAAATTGAAACTATCATAATATAAAAAAATATGTAAGCAAAATTGAAAAAAGTAAAAACTAGGTCAGTTGTAGATCGTCCTGAGCTATCCTATGCAAAAAACAAAACAAAAAAAAACATGCAAAAATATTAAAATTTGAGAGAGATTTTTGAAAAGAACTCTCCCATAGACTTTACATTATCATCCGGATCTTTTTCAATGACTATTGTGCGGCTTTAAAGGGACAGTGGACATTAATAAACAATTCCTCTATTTTCAGTGGATTCACTTGAAAGTAGGCAAAAGTGTTAATTGCAAGCTAAAACAACTATATTCAAACTTTGGTGATAAAATAATAAAAAGTTTTCAAATTGTTCAGTTTTTAAATTTTTAAAATAACGAAAAATCGTCATATTTTAAAATGTCTCATGCGTATTTCTTTTGCAAAAAATACAATATTTACACATAAGACACTTTTTATGTATTACAATGGAAGTTGACTTGAATTGTAAAAGTTCACTGAAATAGCATATAGGTAAAAAAAAAAAAAAAAATATTTTGATAATTATACTTCTTTTTTTCGAAAAAGTGGTTATATTTTTTCAAAGTCTCTTAAATTTCAACATTAAAATATTCTTAAAATGCAACTTTTTGTGTTAACTTTTATTTATTATTGTAACGAGGATATAAATTATAAATTTTAAAAGAATCTCATAAGTAGAAATGAACATAGAGCGTTTAACCCTTTAACATTCATAGCATTTTCATTGTTAAGATGTCGAAATAAATGAATGACACCGGTAATTAAGAACAAATATATTTCTAAATATGAAAACGTGATTTTTCACATACGAAATAAAAGGGATATTTTTAGATAAAAATACCGGTATCAGTGTTGTGTCTCGGAATTAAAATTTTGCGGTTTCGTGGCGAAACCAATGAACGTTAAAGGGTTAAACGGTTAGAAATGTGCAAAATTTTCAATTTTGAGAAAATAGCATTTTAAGTAAAATAAACTGCATAAATATGTATAATTTTTATAAATATAAAAGCTTATAAATCTACAAAAAAGCATCAGAATTGGAAATCTATTTTTGCATCAGATAAATTTGAACAACTAGATTCATAATTCTTATAAAGAAAAAAAAATCTTTTTCTTTGTCAAACTTGATTATTTCAAATGTCCACAGTCGTTTTAAATTACAGATCACGCATTGTTCACTCATCATTGATACTTCTATTCTACGTACAAGATAGTTATTTTTTCATGACGTCAGCGGAATATCACACTGATAGTTTGAAGAATAAAAATTACATTTAAATCTGACTAAAATTTTCGTAAATGTTTTTCACATCGTAAATTGCTATACATCATTATATCTAAACTAAGTGACATAATATATGCAAATGCATAATTTCACGCAGAGAAACCATATATATATATACGTTTTACATAAGACTGAGTAGTGTGACACAAAAGATAAATCAATTGATTAAAATAAATACATTTCAATGCATATTATAGATTCGATAAAAGTTATGCATTTAACAGTGAATTTAGAATCTTAAAAGTATTGTTTAAGTGTGTAAATATATTTAACAGTGAATTGGAAAATTAAAAAAAATGTTCAGATGTGTAAAAATATTTTACCAAATTAAAACTAATTTAATTTTAAAACAAACCTTTTAATAACCTTTTTTTTAAGAGGCGCCTTATTAAGGCGCCTCTTAAATTTCATGTCATAACTTTTAAAACTCTTATTTTAAATTTATGAGAGATGTGAATAAAAAAGAAGTCTAATAAAGTTTATACATCTTTTATGTTGAATATAACTTTGTAACGGTTAACACACGTTGGGCGCCATTTGTAACGGTTGGGTGCTCGTACTGGGTGTTGAATGCAGACATAACTCAGAACGTAAGATAAAAACAGTTTATTTAAAACGATTAGGGCTCAAGGGACGTGGAGCAGTTCTGTAATTTTAACAACTGATAACAGTACTAAAAGGTTAAACTCATACTCACAGCTCCGGCACTAACTCAATCGGAGCACTTCAGATTACTTCTCCTCTAAACTTCAGCTAAGCTGCTAGATAAAATCTTATTAGACAGCCTGTGGCTGTATATATATTCTTTATTAACTTTGAAATAATCAACCTAATTACTATTAATTTCTTACCACCGGCCAACTTCTCGAATCGAATTCCAAAACTCCTTGTCAACCCACTGGAGGCTCGCTAATACTTGATATCGCTTGATCTAGATTCACAACTAGCTGGCGAATGCCGTTAGACACCCTCTACACACACTCAAACTCCGAGCTTTTATATGCTGCAAACTGAGATACTACAAATTTACATATTACTTCTAACCGCGACATAACTGTAGAATCCGAGAAAGACACACACGCTCTAGAAAGTTAAAGTAAAAGAGAGGATAGATGTCGCTTTCACGCTTACACATGTTAAACGTTCGTTCACGTTACGTCACGTTCTCAAAAATGCTAGAGTGCCTTTATTACAAAGGTCAATCCCTCACAACTGGTCAATCCCTCACCTCCTGCACATAGAATTATAAATAAAGGAAACATAAAATGATAAAATAAATAATAAGGTACCCTGGGGTAATAACGCCACGTTAAGGTTCTACCAATTTTCACGGCTCAGTTTTAGATTGTATTTTTTAAACAAATATATGATTTGATACAGCAACTCATTGACTATCTATATAAAAAAAATAATTTAACAGATATGTATTCATAAAATGTAATAGCGTGATTTCTTGACCAATGCTATTTGGCATTATTACCCACCTATATGGGTAATAACGCCTTGCAAACAAAACTATGAAATAAGATGGAATAATTGCATGTAGATTGCCCAATTCTAAAAATACAAACTCTACAAACTTAGAAATTGACAAATTGCATTCTAAGATATTGAAAATGTTCATTTTTTGTGAAAGTGTAAGAAAAATAAAGCTGTGGTGTGGGGGGGATGAGGGAAAAGAATATCAAACCGTGAGCTTCTTTTTGCTTAAAAAGGACCGCTTAAATAGAATTATTAGAAACATTGAACAGTTTTAACTATGTTTATTTGAATCAGTATTTAGGATGTAGCTCGGCCACTGTAAGGAATCAACCGGGGTATTAATGCCAAGGATTGGCGTTATTACCCCGATATATTTATTGCGCTGTACATTTTAAATTAAAAATTATCTCGAGAAGATATTCAAAATCTTCAACAATATTTTGAAAGTCCATGAAATGTACTTCAAATTTATGTAATTAACAAAGTATTTCCGGATAAAAAAAATAGTCTTCAGATCACAAAACGTATCTTGCAAATTTTAGATCAAGCGTTAATTTTAGTTGCTTGTAACAACAATAAAACCTAAAAATGAAACAAATTAATTTGAAGCTGTTTTTTGCGATTTATATGACTCAAAACCCGTCTGCGCAGAGCACATGGGTGTCATTTACCAGATTATTTCATAATTATGCATAATATTAGCACTTGGCGTTATTACCCCGCCTGGCGTTATTACCCCAGACCACCTTACAAATATACATTTTTAATTAATAGCATTGCGTCACTCAAAATTTGATATCATCAATACATTTACCATGTACAGTACATGTATCAACATTCCAATCATGATTTATTATTCTCGCCAGTAATTTCTTATGGTAAATTTTGCATTATTTTATCCGAGCATTTTTCTCATTCAATTAGGCAAAAAATTTCTGTTTTGTAAAACCGGTGATAAAAGATAAAAATACTGTAAAAGATAAAGAAAAAAATAAGCATTATTTCAAAGTATTTTTCTGAAAAGTATTGATCAATTAAGTCGTTAAGGACGACTGAATCATATAGGATTTGTTTTGGTTGATTCAAGGACATTGTACTAAAAAAAAGAAAAACTCGGTCATAACCTTTTCTTGTTTCTACTACCACCCTTAATCTGTATTCTTCATGATCGTTTTATTTAATATATATTATAGAAACGTACGAAGATGATATTATTTTCAAAATAGAAGGTAGGAACAATAAAATTTTCCCTATACTATGCGATACCTGTACATTAACCTCTTTACGACGGGAGCATTTTACGAAATTTTTAATGTTTTGTCACCGGTTTTTATAAACAGAAATTTGTGCCTGATTAAATGAAGAAATCGTTATGATTAAATAAGGCAAAATTTACAGTAAAAATTTACTGGTGTGTATAAAAAAAAAAAAAAAAATTAAGCCTTTTTACGACACGTATGCGTGCTGCTCGACTCCAAGGGATTAAAAAACTTTTATTTAAGTTTGGAATCATGACAAATTCAAGTTTATTATTAATTAATCCTTTTATGTTTTTTTTATTTTTTTATTTTTCAAAGTTAAAAATTACCAAAAAATTCCAGTATTCTTTTTTCCTGCCAGAGATAGTATACTTTTATCCACATTATTCTTTTCAAATGAACATTTCTTTAAAAGTTTTTCCTTTTATATAAAATATTACCTAAATCTTACTCTTCTAAAGATAAAAGCTTACATGCATAGGATCTGTTTATTTAACATACTTGCTCATTTATCAATTTCATGGACTGACACACCATTATTCACATTTTTCTTCTTAAAATCTTTTCCCTCGTGAAAATAAATAAATGAATGTATAAATAAAAGTAGAAATTGAGGTTTTCATAGAAAAAAAAATAAAAACGAGTTTAAGATTGTGATTTTAAAACAATCAGAACAAAGAATTAGATAAGAAGTTAAATATGCATTAATAATGTCCAAAAAAGGTTATAAATTATACATAAATTAGCAAATTTGTTGTCATATTGATATAGAATAAACAAAACCACATACAAGGAGGATTTTATTGAATCATGTGTAGATGAATGATTTTGTTTTCAATTATTAAATTGTTAAAATTTTTAAAAAAATTAATTTAAATTATTAAATTAAATTTTATTATTATTATTTAAATAAAGTTATTTTTTATAAATATTAATTGATAAAAGAACTTTATTATCTAAACCATTATTTATAAATAATTTTATAAATAATTTATATTTTAAGTAATATTTTTTATTTATTTTTTACATTGCAGTCACTTATACGACGTTTACATTTATACGACGTTTTAATGTGGTCCCGATTCATTCCTATTCATTTTAATGTAAAAATATATCTTTTATACGACGCCCAAAATACGTCGATTTTTCGATTTTGTATAGGTTCATTTTTGTTTATTTTTCTTGTGTATTTTACAAACGAGCAGAATTTGGCAGCTATGAATTACACCAAAGAGCGTGTTTAAATGCACTCCACACTATAAAAATGTGGGCTGGTGTTCGATTAGTCTGAAAAATCAGCTTATGTGCAACAGATTACACTGGGAGGAGGCATTCTTTTTTCGGGAATAGTCAGCTTTCCCGACCTGTTTTAAGCTGCAAATAGACTATCCTTCTAACTGTTAATCAGTATTGGCGACTTTTAGTTGGTCACGCGGGGTTTTTTATCTTTAACTTTAAATGGAAAGGAAATGGTGTACTGCAAATGGGGAACCTTATTCGGTGAAACATAAATAAAGGTACGCATATTTAAATTGCTTACTAATTCCCCCCCCCCCCGTTTTTAACGAGCAGAATTTGTTTATTTTGGTTTGTTTAATTTAAAAATTCATGCAAATCATCACGTTAAACATTAAAATTGAGCGAAAACAAAAATTATTCTAGTTTTGGAAGTGAAAATCGATTATACGTCTTTATCGTTTATACGACGTTTTTCGGTAGTCCCTTCGGCGTCGTATAAACGATGCTCCACTGTATTATTTATATAAATAATTTTATTATTTACTACTAATAAATTTATTATTAAATTTATTATTATTATCCAAAAGAATTAAGTGAACATACGCCTGGTCCTGATGGCAAAAGAAAATTGGTTAACCCCTTAGGGACGAGCGACACGTATAAGTGCCACAAAAAGGTTTAAGAATTCTTGTTTATTCCCACCAGTAAAATTTTACTGAAAAATGTGCCTTATTTAAAAGGAGTATAAATTTTTGCTTTTAAAAACAGACGACAAAACATTAAAAATTTAATAAAATGTTCCCGTGGCGAAGGGGTTAAGGATCAACAACAGTTGTAAAACATTATAAATCAACACCTGATAATGACGTTACAAGACCATTCCCTTAGCTGCCAGCTTTTACGCCTTTTTCCTACCACAAAAATTTTATAGTAAATATTGTCTTATTTAATCGTCGAAATCTTATGATTAAACGAATGGAAAGTCTCTGTATAATTTTAGTGGTAGGAAAAATGCGTAAAAGTTGGCAGCTATGCCATTCCAAAACTAAGATTCCATTAAACAATTTCACTTTCACCTATTTTAGTACATATCTTTTATTATTTAATAATAGCTGCCTGTTGGAAATAATTTTAGGAAATATTGTTGGAATAAATTTTAATATTAGCTGCCTGTTGGAAATATTTGCAGTGAATGCTTATAAAAAAAATGTTAGTTGATTACTGAAAATAGTTGTAACGAAATATTGGCTGTATATTGTAAATATTTGAAAAAACATTTTTGGGAAGAAATGTTGGCAAAATTTTACTGGTGGGAATAAACAAGAATTCTTAAACCTTTTTATTGCAATTATTTTCAACATTGAATTATTATAGACATGCTTCGAAATATTACAAAAATATTACCTATATATTGGAAATGTGTGCAACGAAGTAACATGGGCTTTATAGTAAAGATATTTGCACCAAAATATCAATATTTCCATGGCCAGAATTTCTAATCCTGCTTCTTCTCACTTAAATGTTCACGAAGCTTATTTTATTTGTAAAAATTCTAATACTCTTGTCAATGATCTCTCATCATACCCCTCCCTTTCTCCTGCGTGGAAACTGCTCTTTTAGTTTTTATATATATATATATATATATATATATATATAAAATTTAAGTATATTTATTAATTTTTCTTGTTTTATTTTTTTTATTTCTTTATTTTATTTATTAATTTTTAATTATTTATTTACCTTATTATTTATTTATTATTTTATTTCTTTATTATTTTTATTGTTTTTCCACCCTTTTCTCTCTTTTATTATTTTTGCATCATTTTCTCTTCCACCTGTGATCTTTCACCTAGCGCCACCTGTGGCACTCTTCGTAATCTACTCCGTGTTGCTTTCACTTTATCTCGAATCTGTGCCCTTATGGACACATGTTGGTTTAGCTGATGACGAGCTGTCATTCTTGTAGCTCGAAACGCATCCTACTTTATTTTTCCTTTTATGGTGATTTTACAAAGTGTTTTACTTTATTCATTACAGTAATATTAGTCGTGAACTGGAAATAGTTGCCACGAACTATTATTGCAAAAATGAACTATTTTTAACAATATTGCACATATATTGAGAAAATTAATCCATAATCACAAAGACATATTGATGCAATACATATATGATACTACTGATAAAATAAATATGAGCTGTTTAAAAAAAATAAGAGACACAGCATATATTATTTTTGAAAAACTTTAAAACATTATCTGAAAAAATATTTACATGTACAAAAGTTATTGAGATATTTTTATATAAATATGAATACATTGTTTCTATATTAACCCTTTCCGGCGCGGACAAATTCTGTTCGTAAAATGAGAAATTGTCGACTGACACCGGAATTTACAAAATACTTTTTTAGAAATTAAGAATTCCCTGGTTTAAGCTTTCATTGTAAAAGTAAAATTTTACTAAAATATTATTGGTGCCGTTTGTAAGTTTGGAATTAAAATTAGGTGTTGCCGGAGTGGTAACACTGCGCCGGAAAGGGTTAAAGAATAGCGAGGAAAAAAAAGATGTATATATTTAATATCTTACTATGTTTGCACATGAAAATAGATACTACTTTAAAGCTTTGCTTTGAACTCTTAATAAATATGCCTTGCAAATTACAAAAAATTAATTCTTTGTTAATACAGACTTCCCCATTCTCAATATTTGCATTTTGAATACTGCCTTTTGAAAAAAAAATCAAAAGGGAGAAACATTTTAATAAAAATTTTAATTTTCCTTAAGAAAGGTGTTATAATAAAAATATAAAATACATTGACATGTTTCGGAACCGTCAAATAAGTTCCATAGTCATAATATAAATAAAACAAAATTTCAAAATATTTCTCGGTCAATACAAATGATACGCGACAATGAGATGTTATTGTATTGTTTTTGTTATTTATATTTCATTGTCTCGTGTCATTTGTATTGACCCAGAAATATTTTGAAATTTTGTTTTATTTATATTATGACTATGGAACTTATTTGACAGTTCCGAAACATGTCAATGTATTTTATTTTTATAACACCTTTCTTAAGAAAAATTAAAATTTTTATTAAAATTAAAAGGTGAATGTTTTAAAATCTGATGATTTAAAAAATCAATTGGATTTAATTAACTTTTTATCAAAAGGGAGAAAGTTTTATTAAAAATCTTTTTTATCCATAAAAATTAAATCAAATGAATGATATAAAATATTAAAAAAGATTTTATGATTTTTAAATTACACTTTAAGATTACATAGGTTAAAATATTTAAATGATATTGCAATATGTAATCTATACTTCTCAAATATTTATCAAAATATATTTTTTATATATTAGTTGCTATTTAATTTTGTTATGCAATCTTGTTTATATAAATTTGAAAAAAAAAAATATATATATATAACGCATATGACAAAACACTGGCATACATAAAATGAAAGGAAAAATTACACATGATGCGTAGATTAGTAAACACGTTCGCTGCCGCAGACGCGCCAGCTCGTGATATGGCACCAACGTTAAGGGGCCACTCACGCGCCAGCGCGTGATGTGGGGTGATGTCCATTAGCCAGTCACGCGCTGGCGCGGGAAAATCTTTCACTGATTCTTTGTTATAGAAAAGTAAATCGGCTTCTGGGAAAACCGCACTTCTACAGTGCGGCATTAACTGTCATCACATCTTTACGTAAGCGGCAGTGAAAGTGTCAAGAGTTTACAACAATTTCAGAATTTTTTTATTGAAATTTTATCTTTTGGTACTTTTGATACGAACAATTTACAAAACACAACTGAAAACCGAAATTTCGTCAAATAATGTTCAGTTTGTACAAAGCACGAAAATTATTTTCTGCAATCACACAACTTGTTGCAGCCAAACCACATAAGTTTAACCCTTTAACGATCATAGCATTTTCATTGCTAAGATGTCGAAATAAATGAACGACACCGGTAATTAAGAACAAATATGTTTCTAAATAAGAAAACGTGACTTTCACATACAAAATAAAAGGGATATTTTTAGATAAAAATACCGGTGTCAGTGTTGCGTACCGGAATTAAAATTTTGTGGTTTCGTGGCGAAACCAATGAACGTTAAAGGGTTAATTCACTCAAAAAATAAACAACGTTCCAACAAATTCACTTTAAGAAATTTTTTTCCGTAAATCATAATGCATTGGATTTCTTTTGATCAACCATGTATAGATTCAGCAAATATTTATAAACAAAGCATAATATGCTAATATATAATTCCGCTAAAACCATACACAGCACAATTAAAGCGCATTTAATTGTGCACTTCATAAGATAAAACCTTTTTAGAGAAATTGTGTAAAACAAAAACAATGAGTGATAAGCTATATAGAAATACACTGGTATTTTTTTATTACTTTAACTTTCGAAACCGGTTTAAACCGGATTTTGAAATTGAAACTATTGTAATATTAAAAATATATAAGCAATATCGAAAAATTAAAAGCTAGGCCGATTGTGGATCGGCTATCTTGTAAAAAAAAAAAAAAAAATCATGTAAAAATATTAAAATTTGAGAGACATATTTAAAAAGAAAGCTCCCATAGACTTTACATTATCATCCGGGTCTTTTTCTGTGCCTAGTGTGGGGCCTTAAGGGTGTATTCGAAAAAACGCTTTTCCAGCTTCAACAGCTCGAAATTTTCCGCTTTAATTTCAGACACACTTTTAAAAGTAGAAACATGAAACTTGCTGAGGGGAATTTTGAAGAGACGTACAAGGTGCTGTGTAATGTCATTTTACGCTCCATTCATTAGAATTTGATTTATGAACAATTATCTACTCAGCATGACACTTTTTTTCGTCTCCAAATCTCCCGCTTCCGAAAAATCTGTTCAAAACGTTGTTTTTGATTGCATTTTTGCAATATTTTCTGCATTTATCAAAGAATTGACAGTCACGACACCTTGTGTGGTTTCTAAATAAGAGAATCTGCGAGTTTGATGAGTTAAAGAAAAGTGGATTCAAAAATAAATCGAAAAATAAGCAGTTTGAATCGAAATACACTCTTAAGTGGTTTCATAGATATACCACCGCACCTCAAGGGGTTAATGATTTCCGGGACAATGCTCAATTATGAATGCATCCAATTAAAATGTAGATAGATCTTGGAGCCAGAGCTGCCAACTTCTACGCCTATTTAAATCATATAAACATGTTTGGAACCACAAAAATGTTTTAGTAAAATGTATGTCAAATATATTCAATGTTATGCATTACATCATGTTGTTAATCATTTACAAAAATTTCTGTTTTAAACATGTTTATATGTCTTGGCAGCTATGTGGAGCTCATTGGCAATATGCTCGTAGTGATCTGAACAAACCCGATGCATTAAAAGTATTATTATTAAAAGCACTAATGCGCATGTTTTTTGTGAAAAAAAAATTTCAAATTTTGTGAGTGTCATTTACAATTTCAATATCATTCTTTTATTAATTATATTAATAACTTCTTGCCAATAACAGTAATTTCTGCGTATAATATGCGGATCAAACAATTGCTTTTCGACACAGAAATTTTATTTAGTAATTTAAGTGAAATATTTCCTGCGATATAAGAAGTTGCATTTTATTAATAGAATTTCCTGGGTCGAAAAGTAATTGTTTGATCCGCGGATTAAAAGCAGGAAATTACGGTAAGTTTGAATGAAAAACGGTTTTATAATTATTTTTCCCCACCCAACCTTGTTTGTCATTTAAGATAAAATTTATTGTTACTTCATAATTCTTTTTATAAAGTAGTACTGTATCATTTTTTGATGCGTTCATATCGTGGTTCAGCCCGTCCATCCGTCTGTCCTCATATAAAAGAGCAAAAGTTATCCAACCGAATAGTTTGATAATAAATAACTAATAATTTTGTCGAGTCATTTCAAATTTTACGAAAATCGGATGTATAGTTCAATTACAGCGACAATCAATCGTATTCCGTTACATGACGGTCAATAGGAAACAATAGTTTCATGTGCATTTTAGTGGAGTCAAACTTTTTCGAACTTAATAAAATTTATATGAATCTATGAAGTATGTACTAAAATATATATTTTGTACATTCTATGGTGCAAAGAATATTTGTTATAAATTTATAGGGCCATGCAAAATTATTCCAATACATTATGGTATAGGGGGAAACAATGTTTGTGGGGAGGAATTTTAATAATATGAATCTATTTCACATTTTATGAAAATATTATACGTTGCTGAGTTTAATACGTGTTACTACCTGTATAATAGAAGCATATAGTATTTACAGAGACACACAAAAAATTCCGGCTACTATACAGTAGCTGAAGTACTGTATACTATTAAATCAAGATCAGAGTATTTTTAAAAGTTCGTTATTGTACGAACGCACGTCATTTGCTACATTTGACGTGCAATTTCCGACTTGTTTTCTAATGCAAATATGTCAATTTGACAGGTAAGATTCTAGTTATAATACTAAATAGGTTCATAAGAATAATAATTATTTTTTTATATTACAATAAAAGGTTACAAAAATATTATACATTTGTTTAACCCTTCCAGGGGCAGAAGAATTCTGCATGTAAAATGATGGAATAAATGACTGACACCAGAATATTCTAAAGAATTTCTTAGAAAATATAAACTCGCTATTTTGCACTTTCATTATAAAAACTAAATTTTATTAAAATATTATTGGTGCTGTTTGCCAGTTACAGAATTAAAATTAGGTGGATAGAGGGTCTAGCTACCGCCTTTGAAAGGGTTAACCCTTTAACGTTCAGAGCATTTTAATTGCTAAGATATTGAAATAAATTATTGACACCGGTAACTGTGTACAAATATTTTTTAAATAAGAAAAAGTGATTTTTCACATGTATAATAATATGAATTTTTCTTTATTCAAATTCCGGTGTCGTTGTTGCATATCGGAATTGAAATTTTGTGGTTTCGTAGAGAAACCAATGAACGTTAAAGGGTTAACTCTCTGGATTCCAAACCGCCCGAGATACTTTGAGGTATTTTAATTCGTATATCTTAATTCCCACCAGAAAATTAAAACAGCAATATTTGATTTAATTAATAGCAAATCATTCCGTTTTATAAAAGAAGAAATTAGTCATTGCATTTTCCAGGTGTTAAGTCAGATTTTCTGAATTACATAATTTCTGGAACGTGTTCTATCATGGGAATTAACACGGGAATGACAGCAAGGGGCCGATTTGGCCCCTACTAAGGAAATATATATTTCTGTTCGAACCATGAATTTCTTTCAATAATAACTAATTAAATAACTTAAACAATTTTAAATAAAAATTATGGTGTTAAATATTTTTTTATAAAAGTTGTGCGAAAATTCCCGTCTTTCTAATGTTAAAGGATTAAAAATTAATAACATGTGTTTTTAAAATATTTGTATTTTAGATGTTTCTATGTTATGATATGTTTATTAAAAAAAAGTTCAATATATGTTTAACTTGAAAGAAAATACTTCTACATACAAATAAATTAACCTGCTATCTTATTTTCTCCTATTTATTATCTAATTATTTTATTTTGAAGTTCAAATAATAAAATAAAACTGAGCTAGTTAAAATATCAAAATGCACAGATATTTATTACAGGAGGAATCCCATTTATATAATCAGAATAAGTCTAATACTCGGACTAAAATCCAAGTTTAATTAATGTTTTGCATTCAAAAGAAAAACTTTAATTAAATCTTAATTGCTTTTCTCCGAACTTTCAAAAGAAATGTCGAAATTTCAATTATAAATTTATTTAATTCACCTCATCTCTGTTTTTGCTTTTAGAGTTAAAAAAAAAAAGAAATAAAAGAAAACGAATCGATTTTAAAACTATAAAATGTCCATTATGCAATCTATTATTTTAAAAAAATTATTTTAAGTATGACTTTGAAATTTTGTTTGTAATTAAATGAAACAGAATTGTAATTAAACTAAGATTTATTGCTTATATTTTGGTCGTGAGCTTATTTTTAATCCTTTCAAACCAGCTTTTGTATATGATTTAGAATATAAAAATAACTGAGCAATTTTAATACGAATGTGTAGTAAATGTCATAATATTCCTTTTGAAAAAATAATCTGTAAAGTTCTAAATATGTATATGAATTTATTTTCAAGTGTTTTTTTTATCAGTTGAAAACTTAGTATTAGGTTGTATGTAGATTTCGTAAGATATACTATTGATTACATTGCCTGTTACGTTGAATCTTGAAAATATTTTGCAGATCTACACCGAACATGATTCTTGAGACTAAAACTTCATCAATCCATCTATCTATATGCCCTTCTCTCTATATATACAGACAAACCTCGTTAACATAAACACGCTTACCGTGAATTAATGTTAACATGAACTGTTTTCACAGTCCCCTTTAAAGACGAATACAAAGATTTAATACTGATAACAGGAACAAAATTTTGATTTTCCTTGAGTTTCATGTTAACGAGGTCCGGCTGTATATATAAATATATACTATATCACATTTATATCGACACGATAACTTCCATAATTCTATTCAAATATCTTTCAAACTATACATATAATTGGTGTCCAAATCTGTATATGCATTTACTATCAAATGTCTTTTTTCTCAATTAAAAGTTGTGTATTAGATTGTATGTATGTTTCATAAGAAATACTACCGATTACATTGTCCGTATGTTGCAATATCTCATTTTTTTTTTTTTTTTCAGATTTACGTGGACTTTGATTCTTGCGACTAAAATGTCGTTAATCCATCAATCTATCTGTCCCCCCTTCTCTCTCGCTGTCTCTCTATAAACATATATCACGTTTATATTTACCCGATAACTTCCATAATTTTACTACTCAAATATATTTCAGGCTGATACATAAAACCTCGGTGTCCAAATCTGTATATGAATTTATTGTCAAAGTCTTCAGTCTCAATTAAAATCTGAGTATTAGATTGTATGTAGGTTTTGTAAGAAATACTACCGATTACATTGTCCGTTTTTTTGAAATATATGAAAATGTTTTATAGATTTAGGCTGACCATGATTCCTGGAACTAATACTTCATAAATTCATCTATCTATCCCTCTGTCTCTCTCTCTCTGTATATATATCACATTTATATGGACACGATAACTTCCATAATTCCATAATTCTCCTCGAATATCTTTCAAACTGATGCATAAAATCTCGGTGTCTAAATCTGTATATGCATATATTGTCAAATGTCTTCTGTCCCAATTAAAAACAGAGTATTAGTTTGTATGAAGATTTCTTAATCAATACTACCGATTAGATTTTTCGTTATATTTGGATCGCCGATCATTATATCTACGACTAAAAACTTTATCTGTTCTTCTATCTGTCCCTCTGTCCTTCTCTCTCTATATATATGTTTTTTTCGCTTTTTTATGAGCTTCCATTGCTTCTATAATCTTATACAATTTTCTTTAAAACTGCTACATAAAATCTCGGTCAGGTTCGTATATGAGGAAAATCGGACCAAGTAGGCGGAAATTGGGAGGGGTTTTATGAAAACAGACAAAAATCTCTGTCTCACAATCTCTCTCTCAGTAAAATATTCGTTGCTGATGCATTTTCATCAATGCTTAACCAATCATCTATGTATCTTTTTTTTTTACACCTGATGTATTTTCAGATTTTGCGTGATCAATCAGCATAAATTAAGGCTTTTTCACGGGAAGGTGAAAGCCTAAGAATTTTTTTATTGTCATAGATGTCGCCCTATGCCGAAAATTTGTTCAAGCCATATATTGAGCCAAACATTCGTTAAAGTTAACCCCCCTCTCCAAGGGGGGGGGTATCTTTGGTGTAACTTCAGGAGGTTAAGCCCCCAGAAATTAAGCGCAGTCCCCAGAAACTTTTTTCAGAAAATAATTACCTAAGGCAAATAAAAGAAAAATGAAATATTTTTTTTCATTTTTATTCTCGATTTTGAAGTTTTTAATTTGTAAAGAATGGTTATTTTTCTTGTCCTATAACTTAAAAGTAAAAAAGTGCCAGAAAACATGGTTTTGATACCGAATTTTTGAAATCACTGAATTTCTGAACGCTGAATTTTAAAGTCATAGTGTAATTGAAGTTTACCATGGCGTGTTTAATATTAAAAATGAAACATTTACAATTCAAAATTCATCTACAGGAGAACTCAAAATTATTTCGTAATTTATGGTCTATGGAACGTACTCATGGCCATATTGTTAATAAACAATAGAAACAAGATACTTTTCCTTTGCCTTGTAAACTTTTTTTTGGATCACCCCTCGTGTTATTGAATACTTCATCCTTTATTCCCATATATATATATATATATATATATACAGGGTGATTCCAAAATTTTTTTACAATAAAAGAGGGGTGATAGTACACATCAAGACAAACAATATTAAATAGGAGACCAAGGGTCCAAAACGTTTTCCTAAGCAAATAGCCGCCATTAAAGTTTAGGGACCAAAACTTCAAATAAACATAAAAAACGGAAAAATCAGTCGATTGATTTGCGGTTTTCACTAAAATTATTCTTTATGTCGGCATTTTCTTGAAATTAAATTATAAAGATAAATTTCAAAAAATGCCGATAGAGGGCGCTTTAGACTTTCTAGTAACGAACAACTATTTTTTGCCGGTATTTTTTGCATCTCATTAAATGTTTTCGTAAGCTTAGACTCAAACTTAAATTTTGAGCTCAAAATCTGTAGTTGGGAGTGGTTAAGTAACACAAACTGAGCTGTGTTCAGAGGGTTCAAATTTCAAATGATTATAAAAAGCGGAAAAAATGGTCGATTGATTTGCCGTTTTCACTAAATCTATTCTTTATTTAGGTATTTTCGTGAAAATAAATTATAAAGATAAATTTCAAAAAATGCCGATAGAGGGCGCTTTAGACTTTGGAGTAACGAACACTCTTTTTTGGCGTTATTTTTTGCATCTTATTAAATGCTTTCGTAAGCTTAGACTTGAACTTAAATTTTGAGCTCAAAATCTGAATAGCTGGGAGTGGTTAAGTAGACAAACTTAGCTGTGTTCAGAGGGTTCAAGTTTCAAATAATTGTAAAAAACGGAAAAAATTGGTCGATTCGTTTGCGTTTTTGCTAAAACTAATTTTTAAATCAGCAGTTTTTTGATCAATCAGTGTTTTCTTGAAAATAATTTTTAAAGATAAATTTCACAAAATGCCGATAGAGGGCGCTTTAGACTTTGGAGTAGCGTACAACTATTTTTAACTGTTATTTTTTTTAATCTCATTAAATGCTTTCAAATGCATAGACTTAAATTTTGGGCTGAAATTCTGAATCGTTGGGAGTGTTTAAGTAGCGAAAAATTGAATTGTGTCCGAGGAGGAAAGAGGGTTAAATTTCAACTCCTGAACACACTTCAGTTTGCGCTTCTTAACTACTCGTAACGATTCAGGATTTGAGCTCAAAATTTAAGTTTAAATCTAAGCTTCCGAGAACATTTAAAATGCTTTTGCAAGCATTTAATCAGAACCAAAAAATAATGTTTAAATGAATTGTTGGTTACTCTGAAGTTTACGGCGCCCTCTGACGGAATTTTTTGAGTTTTTTCTTTAAAAATCATTTTCAAGACTGACTTAAAAAATAGTTTTATTTTAAACCGCAAACGAATCGACCAATTTTTCCATTTTCTATAATTACTTTAACTCTTTCATTACCATGGCCGAAATCGTACAGGTACCTGGGAGAACCAAAACGCCCGAAATCTCTTTGAAAAATTTCATCCCCCCCTTCTTAGGAGTAATGTCGAAGTAAAAAGCATCAATCTTACAAGTGGGTGTAAAAGAACGTAGAAAGGATTAGCGTTTTCCCTTGCATGGGGAAATAGGGAAGATTTCCGACTGAATAGTACCTTTTTCCAAGGAAGTAGGTTACGCCCAGGAGAGCAAAATTCTTGTGAGAGCTTTGAAACAAAAATGCTAAACACCTGTTTCTTCAAGTTACCCACATAAATCGAAATACGTTTTTGTGTCAACATAAAACTTATAGCACAGCTTTCTTTTCATGGAGACTTAAATTTTATGGTTATTTAAGTTTAGAATTAAATAAATTCTTTAACTCTTCAATATATCATGGAATTACACATGGTGAAATTGTACTGTCAATTCAGTAATGTCTTTGGATAAATGTCAAAATTTTTCAGACCTAGAAATGTTGTAATCGCTATAGAAATAATTTTAAAACCTCATCTTTTGTCAAAAAAGTAAATTATCATTTTTTTTTTTTTTTCGAATTTGTAAAGGCGAACAAAGCAGACGAAATAAAAAGCTTGTTATTATCTAGTTTAGGTAGTTGAACAAGAATAGTTTTTGTTTAATGGAAAAAAGATATAAAATAAAATATTTCTCATTTGATATAAAGTTAAATAGTAATGTACGTTTTACAAAAAGAAATAAATAACCTTTCCTTTTTTCGCTTCTGACATTTTTTCTGTGATCTCGATATATTTATTTTGATTATTAATTTACATGATAAAAGTGGTTACTGTTAACTTCGGATCTGGCGTGCACATGACTACCTCATAAATATTTTAAAGTATTGCCATTTATAATAGTTCTCATAGATATTTCTTATGCTCTTTATAATCATTTAGACAGAAGAGAAAAAAAATATGGTAATTAAATAAAATAATAATTGAAAAAAATCAGCATTTTGGAGAAATTACAGGGTTCAGATCGATATTTAAAAGCCATTGCTTTGGCAATTCTGTTTAATAAAAGTTTTAAATAGTAAATAGTCGTAACAATAATGGAAAAATACTAAAAAGATCTCTCAATTTTTTTCGATCGTAAGAAAAAAAAATGGGGGAAAGTAAACTGTATTATATATTCTGAAATTTATTTCCATTTCTGTGCTCCTGAAAATTTCAGATATTCGTATTAAAATGCCTAAGAAATAAATAGCCTTTTTTTCTATTGTGTATGTGTGTGATATCAAAAATATCGACTGCGTAAATTCGGTATCAATCTCCCCCCCCCCCCACACACACACACACACGTTTCACTTTACACTTTCAACTTAGAGAGAAAAGAAATAGCAATTGTTTACAAAATCAAATGAAACTGAAAATAAAAGCAAACGAAATTGACATTCATGTTCCGAAAACTATACAAGGAAAAGTTACTTTACTGATTATTTATTATTATTATTATTTTTTTTTTTTTATCAACACAGAAATTTTTAATTAAATATTTATATTTCTTTTTCTCTCACATAATTATTATTTTTTTTTTGCTATGAATTAAATTACGACTAAAGGCACCATTAAGAATAATCGGAAGTACTTTTAATATTCTTTCAGAAATCCGAAAATTTAAAAATAATTTACTAACCCGATTTTCAGAGTTCTACTCGTATTTATATAAAGGGTTAATATATTTTTAATTACAGTTGATTGCTATTCAATTACATAGAAACACGGCGCTTACAAATATAACTACTAGAAATTTTTTTGTTAATTTAGAAATATAACTAATAGAAGCTTTTTTTGTTAATTTATGTATAAATGAATTATGTATTCTGTTATAAACGATTGTTTTCGCCCAACGACAGTTTTTTTTTCTTTTTCAGTTCCATTTCAAAGCATCAACTTTTACAGCGTACTCTGAAAAATCTGCTTTCGATTGCACACTGTTTATAGCAGCTACTCATTTTCCATCATTTGCCATATTACGTCTCGGGTTTTATTCATTCAAACACAAACAAATAGGCTGAATATCAGAAGATATTATAACATTTTTATATGGTGTTATTAATTTATCAAACATCATTTCTAACTTTTTTCTGTATAATTCGAACAATGTTTCATAAAAGATATTGAAATAAAGTAATTTTGGATCTCTTTCATGCCAAAATTTTTAATATATATTGCAATATATGTTTAAAATTTCTTTAATCTTTTAAGTGTTGAACAGAAAGCATGTATTTATTTTCCAGTTTTCTTTCTGGAAAAAAATAATTAAGATATTAACAGTGGAGAAGACAGTCGTCCATTTTTTATAAATCTCATTTGATAGTTTCATTTAAGAAGCTACGTTAATCACGAATCTGGAAAATCCGGTTTGCTGATGCTAATACTATCAGTCAAATTTATAAAGATATCTTTGTTGCATTTGAATTTTTTTAATGCCGTTTATTATTATTGTTATTATTATTATTATTATTATTTGCATTGAATAGTTGAGATTGACTTATGTACAGCGACATTTTTCACTTTTTCAATTTTGATTGCTGATTTTCTATTTATTTATTTACCATTTTTATAAGAATGCTTTTACTTTCGAAACCGTTCCGAGAATTAAAGTATCTACATGAAAAGTACCTGTACACAAAATTGAAAAAGTAAAAAAAAAAGCCTTAGAATAGACCAATCTCCGCTGTCCAATGAAAAAAACCCGAAGTAATAATAATTTAATGAATTAAAAATAAGGATCAATAGAAATAAATTTATTTTACCTTTAATTGTTGTTTACTCGTTTAATACAGTAATAATCTCATCATCTACTGGTGTGATGCCGATTTCAAATACATGTCCCGAATTTCTTTCTAGTATATCAAATAACTAACACTCTTTCTTTATTGTTTTCACAGATTCGAAAAAAATAAATAAAAAATGAAAGCATGATCGACTGGGAAAAAAAGAGCATTTGTTATAACCGATTTTTAAGATTTCTGAGGTTTGCTATAAAAGTATAAATGAGCATTAAATACAATAGGAAGAGGCAGGGTCAAAATTGTGTTCGTTATATCCATAGGTTCGTTATAACGGGGTTCGACCGTAACCATTTTTGCTTTCTAGCTATATATCCCATTATTACAATGTGTTTGTTAAATTGTGTTCATAGAAACTTTCCAAACTGAGTGCTACGATATTTACATTCCGAATTATATTTGTTAAAAGTTTTCGATATATTTTATTTATAATATTTTAAAATATGGGTCTTGTATAAAACTTCGACAGAGTTCCTCCCGTCTTTAATTTCCACCTTTAAAACAATTCCGTTACATTTTGTTCACAAAAACATCCTGATAATATATTATCGTCTACAGCCATGATTGATTCGGCATTGTAGCCCTCCCCCCCCCACACACACACACACATACAGCCATCATCCCACAAAAAAAGGGAGACTGAATTAAAAAAAAATATATATATATAAATACGTTATGTTTATATTCTAATTCTCCGAGCCATACAAAATTTTATCATCGAAGCAATGACAGTTTTTGAGAACTTTTAACCCCCCCCCCCCTCTCTCAGTCCCGAGAGAACAAGGACACCAAATTTCAAATAACAGTCTCAGTCTGCTCTTTATATTCTAAAGTTAACTATGTGTATTATTATCGAACTTATTTTAAAATGTGATACGTAAACAGATGCACTTTTTCCCGCCAACCTTATTATTTACATATTTGCATAAAACTTGAATGGGTAAAATGTTTTGAAGATTTTAATAGTAGCTCTACCAATCTCATGTATAATAATAATAATAATAATAATAATAATAATAATAATAATAATAATTCTTGAACGTATATTTGCTTTTTCCTTTTCTTAAAAAATATATTGTTTATGGTGTTCAAAAGATTATATAAATTCTAGATGGGGAAAATAGACATAGGATCAGAACCAACCATACATTTTTTTCCTGCTTTATTTGAAAAATAATTGATATACCTATTATAAAATTTATTTCCATCAAATCGTTGTGAATTGAAATTATGTATTATTATGTTGTGTATTGTAATGTACAATGATTGAACAGGTCATTTCTCAGACAACATAAATCAATTTTTCCAAATATACCTTTTCTTTTTATACTATTTTTTATAAATCATAAATCATATAAAAATATTTTGAAATTTAAATTCTATAATCGGTATTTGAAAAATCAACCAAAAATTTATTATTTATGAAAATGCAGTTCTTTTTCTGAAAAATGACTCCATATCGTTTTTTTAATGACTTATTCAATTCAATTTATATGCATACATATATACAAACTTTTTTTTTTTTTTTTTTTTTTTGCATGAAACTTTGCAGACAGGAAACGAACTTTTTTTCGAGAAAACGAAATAAGCGTCCAGACAGATTATTAAAAAAAAAAAAAAAGCCGTTTACTGTAATTTTTTTTTTTTTTTCATGAATGTAAATTCAGATAAATTGGGTTGTTTTAATTGAATTGGTGTGTTTTATTAATTTAATACTCATGCGCTTTTAAAGATTCGTTGTACATTTTTTTTTTAGTTTTTTAATCTATTAAATAATGGTTTCTCTTCTTTTTTGTATACTATTGCATAAGGTATCAAAAAACTCGTATTACGAAAATATAGTTTTTCTTACTGCGGAAAGATAAAAACTTTATGTGAATTAGAAGTATAGAAAATTTGTAAATTTTGTTTAATGAGTCTCAGAGGCAAAATATATATTTTACAACCGAAAATTAAAAAGTAATAATATCAGCTTGGCATATATTTTAAATCAGTAATAACACAGATATTTAGTTCGTTTGAGGAGGGCCTTTTAAAAGATCAATTATGTATATTGGTAGCAAAAATTAAATGTTAAATTTGACGAAACATTGGGTAATAAAGCATTAGAAGTATACATTTGTCACGAAAATGCATGATATCGCGGTAGATGATAAAAGATTTAGAACGATTTAGGTTCAGGATACTTTCTGATCGAATTTATATTAATCACAAATAAAATACAGGGAGAGTCAATTTCGACAATTTTATATTATTTTTAGGCTTTGAGGAGTTTTCTAAATTAGTATTTTGCAGTTTCTTTTTTGATAACTTTTTGCTAACTTCAAATTCCAAATTTTCTATTATTTCATTAACTTCCTCGTTTTCCTTGATGAAATACTTAATTTCATTAAAAAAAAAATAACTGCATCAGCAATTTTATACTTTTGTCAAATAGTAAGTTTTAATAATAAGAATATTTAAAAATCATGATATTAAATCTTTAAGTAACATTTTATTGATATATATGATTGCATATATATTAAATAGTTTTATTAAAAACAATGTAAATATAAACCTTCAAAAAGTTTTCTGTATGTGTAGAAAGTAAAAAGCTAGTGATGACAGAAAACTATTTTCTAATATCTGCTGATTTAATTAAATTCATTAAAAATAATTTTGATTTTAAATTTCTCTTTTAAATATAGAGTTACATTCAATACACAAAAGATAAAAGAAAAAGAAAAACAAAGCTAGGTATTAAATAAATTAAACAATTTAATAAATTGAATTGCACTCAAATAGAAAAACATATACAAATATAATCATTTAAAAATGTAAAATCATAGTATTAGGAATTAGGATTAATTGCAGAACCTGACTCACAATTAAAGCATGTTTTACAAAGACACATTTTACATATTTCACATTCCCATGTGCTTTGAATATTGTTATTTGAAGTTGTTTTTATTTTCAATTCGCGGCATCGAACGCAAGTTCTTTTTCTTCCTTCAATTTTCACTCTTTTATGATTGTGAAAGGATGTAGGAGAAAATGGTGGGTGTGTGCGCTTTCTTTCAAGAAACTGTGCTTCAATGTTTTCAATAATTTCCAATTTAAAATCATATAGCGATTTCATTTTTTTCGGTGAAGGAAAGTTCGTAGTTTTCTGTATGATATATGCATTGTTCACTGCTGTGTCAAACAGAAATGAAAATACATAATTCCACCATTTATTAGATTTACGTGAAACGCTATAATATTTACGTCGCTGATCCGCTAGATCAACTCCTCCCATATATTTATTATATAAATTGAATGAAAATGGGCAGTTGACACTTGTAGTTAATGATTTGTTACGTCTTTTTACTGTTGTGGTTTCATTTTTTGCATTTACAGATAACATAAAAATTATTTTTTTGTCAAGCCATGCCGAACAAAGCATATTAGGGATTGTTTTACACTGAAAAACTTTATTTTCATGTGGCTGTGTAAGTTTTAAATTTTTTATTTCAATTGGTAAATTTTTTCTGTTTTTCATCAATGTTCCACAGGAGAATATTCCTAATTTAAGTAGATCGTGTACTAATTGCACGCTTGTGAAAAAACGATCAAAAAATAATTCGTGTCCTCTGTTTTTTAAGGGCGTAATTAAGTGCATTACTACATCATATCCTAGTCCTTTTGAACTTCTCGGAATATTGTCATTTTTTCCTCCGTAAATGTCAAAATTATAAACGTAGCCTTCATTGGATGTGCACAGCATCCACATTTTCAGTCCTCTCTTAGCTGGCTTAAGTGGCATATATTGGACAATACCAAGTCTCCCTTTATATTTTATCATGGCTTCATCCACTGATAAATGTTTGTATGGATTAAAATGGGTTTGAAATTTCCTTTTCACATCGTTGAACATTGGCTCCAGTTTTTGCGAATATCTGAACGATTCGTCATTTTTATTGGGTTCAGCTTCTCTATCGGATATATGAAAATAATGTTTTATTTTCATAAATCTTCTTCTACTCATAAGCTTTTTCACCATTTGGTTGCCAAGTATCGAGTTTGTTGACCAATAGTCTGATAGTTTTGGCATACGTACAATGCTCATAACAAGGAGAATTCCAAAAAAACACCAAATTTCTCTTATATTTGAAATTGGTATCCAATTTTCGTCTTTTTTTTTGGCGCTTATTTTGACAGAAATCAGCATATTTGTTGGTATTAATGATTATATTGTCACAGAGATCATCACTTATTAGTAATCTTAAGTAGCTTAGAGCGGATGCACCTGGTTCTAAATCATGAAGAGGCCCCGATGACGAAGAAAATTTTTCTATCACTATCGCAGAATTGTCCACGCAGGAACTCCATTCATAGTTAATAAAATTATCATCTGGTTCATAATCGTCTTCTGCAAAATGCGGATCAACCAAATTTGTATCCGCTTCTTCTCCATCATTATCATCGTCATCATCATCATCAATTTCACTTTCGGAGAAATCCGACTCATCAGTATCTTGATCAAAAAATATCTGAAGGGCTTCATCTACTGTCAATCCCTTTCTCCGATTATACATCACTAAAGGCTACTAAATTATTTGTTAATAAATAATGAAGATAACGTAGTTGTACGAAATATCAGAAAAATGTATACGCATAGGCCATAGGAAAAAGAAATTTGAAACTATAAATATAAACGCTGGCGATCTATAGACTGTTTATTTGTAAAACCTCTTCATTTCCCGTCTTCACGTTTATGAATACATATCTGAGTGAACCAATCAAGTTAACTAAGAAAAGATAATCTTATTGACACACCTCTAATATTTGCCTTTATAGGCTATGAGCTTACGGTAGATAGCGAAAAGGTAAAAGAAGGGGAGAAAGGAGAAAACATCCCAGGCATTCTACGTTGGATTCAATATTTTAGAATTCGGGACGTTGTACGTTTATAAAATTCAAACACGCCTATCATAGTAAAAGGATTACAATTCTGAGAACTACAAAAGCTTTCGCTATAAGAAATAACGGATTTTTTACTTATTAATTAAATTCAGTAAAACTATTCGTGATAGAGATATTTAGTGTATTAACCTATCGCCCCCCCCCCCCCGATACACATACACTAATCAAACTTTAATTAGAAAATAAATTCTCTCTTTGGTTAAATGCATGGTCATGTAAGAATAAGCGGGAAGACATTATTCGAAGTTGCAGCTGTGATCTATTATCTGCAATGCGTTATTCCATTTTGAAATGTTTCGTTTTAGTTTTCATCAATGAAAAGTCATTGAATATTTTGAAAACAATTTAAGGTTACACTTTCTAGAACAAATAATTCATAAATATCGCGAACAGGAAAAAACAAAAATACTTATAAATTGATAAGTAAATATTAATCTCATTTCGATTATTTACTAATATTTTATTAATATTTTCTACTACCATTAACTTCTATTATTATTTTCAAATTTTCAGCATTAATATCATAATTTTAAAATAATTGCATTATTTTTTAAAAATAAAAGCATCGTGGATTAATTGTGTCAGTTTTTCTGCCGCCAATTAATACTTTTTTTTTTTTTTTTTTTTTTTTTTTAAACGTTTAGATGCCGTCTGACATAGAGCACGTTTCCAGATCAAAGTTCAATAAATTTTCAAAAAAAAAAAAAAAAAAAAAAAAACATTGTATTACTATGGATACTAAGATTTAATTTTTTAAAGGAAAATGTGGATACCATTGCAAACGGAACTGGTTGAAGTAAATTCATTTCTACCCGCATTTTTTTAGGAGCGTTGTTTGAACGTCTAAGCTAACATTTCTTAATGTTAATAAAATTCTGTAATTTTGATATGAATTTTTACAAATGCAAGGTTTAAATTTAGGCAATATTTGAAGAAATATTGTAGATAAAAAAATAATAAAAAAGAATAACAACAATTGTGGAAAAGAAATAAAAAATAATAATAAGGGTTTTTTTTTTTTGGGGGGGGGGGGGGAGGATGTTGGACAAGAATGTTGTTGTGAGGAGGAATAAAATACAACGAGAGTGAGAGAGAGTTTTTAAAGCGCAAGGCAAAAGGTAAATAACGAAGAGTTTTTATTATTATTTTTTTTTCATTTGACATTTTTAAATGTGACGATGTTTAAAAAACTCACAAATAAAAATAAGTAAAACATTGAGATATGTATCATGAATTTAAACCATGACATTATGCTGACAGAAAAATATTTTTAACGTATATTATAAACGTTTTACTTCCAGGTAGGTAGGTTTCTGTGTGAGGGGGAGCGAATGGCGGAATAAAGGGCGCATTTGAAAAACGATTTTTCCACCCTCAACCGCTCGAAATATTTGGATACATTTTCAGGTTCATTTTTAAAAGTAAAAACATGAAACTTGCTGAGCTGATTTTAGAAGAGATGTATAAGATGCCGCGTGATTTTTTTATCCTCAATTCATTAAAATTTGACTTATAAAAAAATATTTTCTCAGTATGACCTTCTCTTTTTTTTTCTTTTCTTGTTTCCACATCTCATGCTTCGGAAAATTCCGTTCAAAATATCCAGTTTGACAGCATCTTTTTGCAATGTTTTCTGCATTTATCAAAGAATCGTCAAGCACGGCACATTGTGTAGAGTCTAAATAAGAGAATTTACCAGTTTGATGCAATCGAAAGAAAAATGAATTTAAAAATAAATCACAAAATAAGCTGTTTATATTGGAACACACCCTTAATAAAATTTCAGATTCTTCCAAATTGTTACATTGATATACTATATGTTATTCATCGATGGTTACATACCATATTTTATGGAAAAAAGGTCACGGCGTTAACAAAATTATTATTATTATTATTATTATTATTATTATTATTATTATTATTATTTTCAAGTGCGTGCGTTCATGTTTTTTTTTTTATTTCGCGCGCATAAACTGTGGGTAAAATAAAAATTCCAAAAATAATTATGTATTTAAAACCTTATTTAAATAAAATTTTACACATCTTCAGTTATTAAAAAGAGGCTCCCTGCACTGTTCAGAAATTTTTGAATAAAGTTATGTCCATGTGACTGTGTCGAGAAAAATAGCATATATCACTTGTATGGCGATTACGATATATTTTTTAGCTTATTGAGGCTAATTTGAGGAATGCGGCGCTTATGATGGGTGAGGCGTTTCTTCCATAAAATACGGTATATATTTCTTTTAACTTTCGACAAAAATGATCACTAAAAAGATAAGTGGAGGCAACGAAGTAAGAATAACTCAAACCTCTCTTATAGAGTCCGTAAACTCACTACATAAATAACTTATATATTGCGACATTTAAAAAAAATATATATTGAACGCAGAAGCAACTTTACTTATATATGTAAGCTATAGATGTAGAGAGGTGAAAGAATCTATAAATTACATTTTCTTTTGAATTAGCCCTTCGCCCCCCCCCCCCTCCACCCCACACAGAAAATCCTACTCTCCTAAACATCTCAAGATTTTATCTCATTTTTTTTTACTTCCCCTAAAATCAACCCCTCCCTCACCTCAAAAGATAGATAACAATTTTTTTTTATTTATCTATACTCCCCCCCCTTTAAAATCTCTGAATGTAAAGTTTACTTTTCTTTACTTCTTTATGCAGCATTGCTTTTATATATAAGTTTTCCTTTGTAGTAAGATGAAAGAATCTATAAAATCAATTTTATTTTCTATAATTATTGTAAAATGTATCTTCTCTGACCCTGCCCTAAATCTTACAATTTGTAAACATAATTTCCGGTAAACCTGTTCTTAACTGCTCTGTTGAATAAGCGCAAAATGTTTTGACATATTTACAAATTGTTTTTTAACGGAAAGATATAAAATTGCAATGTCTGATCATGGAAGCGATTTGGAAATGAACAGTGTTTTCCAATTTTTTGTATCATTAAACTACGTATTCAGGTATAAGCGATTTTGATCACGTGACAAACACAATTTCACCTTTGTTTGTGTGGTTATTCATCTTTCATGCAGAAATTTGATTCAAAACGCACCTTTTTGACATTATTTAGTAAAAAGCAATTGGGTTTGAAAAAAAAAAAAAAAAAACGAAACACGAGTTTGTGATTGATCTGAACATCAGCATCTGCTATTTTTCCTGTATTTCCGAACGAAAACAAATTAAGACTTATGTCATAAATTTGTCCTTTTGGCTTTAAAAACAGTTTTAACATTCATAAATCTGTTTCCTCCTTATCTTCTTATTTTGTGAAACCTAATGATAAAAAAAAAGTTTCAGAGTTTTCTCCTTGTTCTTTTCTATTGCACAATTAAAAATCGGATTTAAAAATGATACGAACTGAAGTGTAGGTTTGTACCCTAAACAGTTATCAGTCATCAATCACTGAATAATAATACTCAATATCTTGAGTGAAATACTCAAATGAGGACATCCAAGCTGTCTTTGTAGCTACAAATTGTATAAACTTAAAAAAAAAAAAAAAAAAAAAAAAAAAAAAAAATCTAAAATTTGAGTTTGGGGAGCCGGGCAGTTACCCCTTTTGCCTATACGATAATCATAGAAGTAGGACCTTATTTGATATGGAGGTTTTACTATTAAACAATATGTATACAATGTCGTAATTATTTCCAGTAGAAATGCACACGATTAGCATGTGGTTTACTTGAAATTATAATTGCCATAATCAAAGTCATCAAATCTTTGTTATTCATATGTATGGGCTTTTTCAATCCTAATTAACACAAACCTTATTATTCGGTTACCTTTTTGTCGGGGGCGAATTTTTCCGTGATTGATTTCTTTATGGTCAAGTGAGGAATTTGCCCAGAGTCACAATAGTGTAATGCTCCAAATTTAGAAATAATTGCAGTTCTAGATCTATACTTTTTCCTTTTATTCTTTATTCAAAAGAATCTATATATAAAAAAAATCTCATATCGCTGTTGTTAAATCTGTCTGCATCACTATGAAATAAATGTATTAAAAATTTGAAAAAAAAAAAGAGCTAGATTTTGATTTAATTATTGTAACCATTAATTTCACAGGAAGACAAGGAAAGAAGAAAAAAAAAGTCACTTGTTTTACACAATTAACTTTCGATAATACTGCGCGATGCACATTTATTCTAATGCGTTTAAGTATTTTAGTTATTACTTTGAGAGCATGAAATATATTTTAAAATATATGTTTTTTCTTTCATTTTCGTACTAATAAAATCAATAGTTACACCATCAAAATCTAATTTTTTCTTCCTTGCAAAGTTTTAATATATTCATTTCATTATGACTCAAACAGATTAAACAACAACGATATGAAATATTTTTAAATATAAATATTTTCGAATAAAGAATGAAAAGGAAAAGTACTGAGCTAAAATTGCAGTTACGTCTAATTTTGAATCATTACATTATAGGGACTCGGGAAAAATTCCTCCCTTGCCCATACAGAAATACTGCAATTTTTTATAATACTTTGAACCAAGGAATGTATTTTTCTAACGCATTACTGAATTCAGCTTTCTTCATTAACGCATGAAAATAGTAGGGAGATCTTATTCAGAAACTGTAAAGTCGAACAATGATCATTCAATGATTTCATTTTTAGATAAGTGCAGGTGGTCTTTTAGAAACAGCGGTCAAAATCGGCGTTTTTGGTGGAATTTCTGAACGCGAGAACCTGATAAAATTCCTCGTGAGAAAACACTCGCTTATTACTAAAAATGCTGTTCACTGTCAAAAAATGAAATAAAAGTGTCTGTATTTACATACAATTGTTTATTAATTAATTAATATTATTATTAGTAGTAATAGCAGAACCCCCAAAATACATTTCGCTATATTTTTAATTTTATAGTAAATTGTCTATGCTGCATGTTGCCAGAGTTGCATTTTCTTGTGCCAAATCTCAAAATTTTGACTCATTTTCTTCATTTTTTAAAAAATTTCATTTATTTGACATTTTTTCCACCTCAAAAAGTTCATGTTATCTGCATGCAATTATTATTATTATTTTTTTTTTACGTTTTCTCTTTCATTCCCATTTCAAAAGTTATCCTTGGGAAAATTTACATGAAGATATGAATATGAATATCTTTTAAAGAGTATAAACACACTTCATTTTCCCCATCTGGTTCCCGAAAAAAAATCCCTTTTAAGAAATCAAGCTAACAAAGAGAAGATAATCCTTCAGTTACATCCCACTTCACGTCTTGACAGGTAGTTTTCCGGAAAAAAGAGGGGTTGAATTAGTCTAGGCGCTTTCGGGCGTCTTCGGTAATCTGCCTGACCGGGCGTCTCGGGCGCTTTGGTATTGAAAGAGTTAAATTTGAACCTCCCCCTCCCCCTTGAACACAGTTCAGTTTGTGATACTTAACCATTCCCTACTATTCAGATTTTGAGCTCAAAATTTAAGTTTAAGTCTAAGCTTCCGAAATCATTTAAAGAGATGCAAACAATAACAGCAAAAAATAGTTGTTCGTTACTCCAAAGTCTAAAGCGCCCTCTATCGGCATTTTTTGAAAGTTATCTTTATAATTTATTTTCACGAAAATACCGACATAAAGAATAGTTTTAGTGAAAACCGCAAATCAATCGACCAATTTTTCCGGGTTTTTTTAATCATTTGAAATTTGAACCCTCTGAACACAGCTCAGTTTGTGTTACTTAATCACTCCCAACTACAGATTTTGAGCTCAAAATTTAAGTTTTAGTGTAAACTTACGAAAACATGTAATGCGATGCAAAACATACCGGCAAAAAATAGTTGTTCGTTACTCCAAAGTCTAAAGCGCCCTCTATCGGCATTTTTTGAAATTTATCTTTATAATTTAATTTCAAGAAAATGCCAACATAAAGAATAATTTTAGTGAAAACCGCAAATCAATCGACCGATTTCTCCGTTTTTTATGTTTATTTGAAATTTTGGTCCCTAAACTTTAATGGCGGCTATCTCCTTAGGAAAACGTTTTGGACCCTTGGTCTCCTATTTAAGGGGTGTCAGGAGTTTTAAATTTAACGCACTTCATGAAAATGTGCTTCCGCTTCGAGTTCGCGTAACTTCATAAATATTCAAAGTATTTACTTAATTTTTTGTGGTATATTTGGGATAGGGTTTAGGTCTAATAATATCATAAAATAAAGACTCACAACAGACTAAAAAAAATATAGCAAGAACATTTAAGTAATGAAATTTTCATGTATTTTTAAAAACAATCCGCAAGATTAAAAAAAATCTGTTTGAAGTATCATCTGGAAATTTCTCACATATGTTTATATTAACATTCCCTATAAAATGAATTAATTTTGTAAAGATAATTTAAAATTTAATTAATTTTTTAATGATTAAGTAATTCTAATTTTAACGATTTTTCAAATTTTCAAATTCAGATGCCATTTTAAAGTAGTTAATTTCAAGCAATGTCTATATCCTTAATTCATTCTATAAAATAGAGTTTAGAGATCATTTTGGTCTATGAATGAAGCTTATAGGTCTACTCAAAGTTTAGTTATCTTACGGATAGTGATAAAAAATACATGAAAATTTCATTACTTAAATGTTCTTGCTATATTTTTTTTAGTCTGTTGTGAGTCTTTATTTTGTGATATTACTAGACCTAAACCCTATCCCAAATATACCACAAAAAACTAAGTAAATACTTTGAATATTTATGAAGTTACGCGAACTCGAAGCGGAAGCACATTTTCATGAAGTGCGTTAAATTTAAAACTCCTGACACCCCTTAATATTGATTGTCTTGATGTGTACTATCACCCCCCTTTTATTGTAAAAAAAAATTGGAATCACCCTGTATATATATAAAACCATCAGCTGTAAAAGAATATAAAAAACCATTGAATTTAATTTAAAATTATCACATTGAAGCACGGAAAAAAATAAAATTAATATAATCGAAATTTGTAGAACCAAAGCAGAATCATCAGGCCTACAAATACTTTGAAAGTATAAATGAAGTGTGTGGTTTCATCTTCATGTTAGCCATGAAAAAGCAAAATAATACGAATTTGGGGCTACAAACAGGCATAAACAGAAAAACTTTAAAAATAAATTATAATAAGGGGACAGTGGACCTTTATTTGAGCAAAATCATCTATAGCAAAATCGTGAGAAAAAAGGTCTATTTCTGGGGTATAATAGTACCAAAACAGTTTTTTCTTATTAAAATATCATTTATGAAGGTTTTAAGGAGTAAATAAAAAAAGATAAATGTATTTATATACTTTAAATCTGTTTTCCTCAAAACTAATTTTTCAACGTTTTTAGATTTTTGAATTGCTCCATGCGTCTTAATTTTTGATCAATATTTATAAAATTGATAAGGAAGTATCCTGGTATTATTTAAAAAGAAATTGTGTAAGCTTTTTAAAATTCGTCTTCATTAAGATAGTAAAATTTGATTTTTTACTTATTAAAAGGCAAAATTTTAATGAAAATCGATAAGGAATTTAGAAAAAAATCTGTAAAATATTAACTATTCAAGAGATTTAAAAAATCTTACACAATATTGTTTATAATATAGTTTTAAATGATAAAAATGCAAAAGCAAGAAAATATTTCAAAAATTAAGACAAGAGGAGCATTTTAAAATTTCGTTTAAAAATTTAAATTTTTGCAAAAAAAAAAAGGTTGGAAATTTTTTTAAGGTAATCTATATGCTGTAGGTGAAATGTATATATGTACAAAATTTCATATTGCTATGATAAAAATGAATAAAATAAATTTTTAACGTCCACCGTCCCCTTAATATAATTAAAACGAATAGAAAAGAAAAACACACACCAGACACTATAGATACCCATAAAATGATGTAGCAAAAAAAACTTTTAATTTGACAATATTAACCTAAATTCGATATCTTAATTTAAGATAAAAGAAGGAATAAAATAGATTATTAATGTATGCATTTTATAAACTCAGAAAAATTATTTTTGGTATTGTCCATATATATATGAGTTACCTGATTTGAATTGCTACATGTCCAATTACACATATTTTCAACTGCACTTATTGAGGAAATATTCTTACCTGAAAAATAGAAAATATGACCTTAAGTATGCAAAATATATTACATAAACACAGAACTTGAAATGATTTTCGATTCATGACAATATAATTAACTATAAACTAGATGTTGGGGGTCACCGTAATACTTACCCATCATGAATATGCATAGTATAATATATGAAGATAAAACTTATGTAAACTATTTATAAAATTCATTGCAATTCTAAAATAAAATTTAAACGCATATTTAAATATATTTAAAACATAGTAACGCTCTGTTAATGAAATGCTGATGAGCCAATTTCGACATACAAAACGTCAAATTACTAAGTAGTATCGTATTGCGTAAAGAAACATCCTTATAACTTCTATAAATAAAAACCTATTAGCTAACAGTTTACTGCGTCGGATTAAGTATCATATATCAAATTAAAATATCGTATTTACTCATGTATAGGGCGCACGCGTGTATAAGACGCACCCCTACTTTACAAGTAAAAATGGCGATTTCTTAAAATCTCGTACATAACACGCACCATAAATTTGATACGCTAATGAAGAAAGACCAAATAAATTTCAGTAAAAAAAAAAAAGGTCGAAACAAACATTACACCAGACCAGAAAACAAGACGAAAATGCATTTTTAGAGTTCGGGTTGTAAGAGAATGGCGGGAAATAGGAATGAGTGACGGTAAAGACAATTGCTAATTAGCATTTAGATAATGTCATTAGCTCTGTTGTATAAAAAAAACTGCAAGGAGTGAAATAAATATGCAGTGATACTCCAATTAAGTAACATTTTCGGAGTTTTAATATCTTCTTTGAATAATTTCTTGTTTCATATGTATACCATTCGACTGCATCCAACCGTAAAACATTATTCGTGTATAAGGCGCACCTAGGCGTTTCTAATTTTTTGGAAAAAGTGCGCCTTATACACGAGTAAATACGTATATCTTTGAATTGAAATTTGAACAAAATACAGGGTTATGAAAACTCGAAGAGTGTGGAAAATAGAATTACAAATATCTCGGCAACTCATTATCCGATCGACTTTTTTATGCAAAATTTGTATTATTTTATTGTCTTTTACATCCACTACTTTTTAAAAAAAAAAGAAAAAATCGAAAATTTTTATGTATTTTTCATCAGAACGAATATTTCGAGAGTCCGAAAAAAAAAATTCCGAATAATCGAAGTTACTGCTATTTAAAAGGCTTCTTCCCATTATTAAATAATTGGTACACACCAAATTTGAAGTTCTCTATCTCAATTTGTTCTCAAAGTATTCAAGTACGTTCATTTGCAGAAATTGCTGAAAGACAAAAATATCAATTGTATTTTCTAACCAATTTAAATTTTATCATACTATGTATACATATAAATCTAAGTATTATATACAGGGCTACTGAATAGTATACAAGTACCTTTCCGGCTCCTTTTGCAAGTAGTAATTGCTGGAATATTTTTTTTAAATGCGTTACGTGTTTTTTAAATAGTTTGTTTTAGTATCTTTTTTTTCCCTTTTAAATGGCGGGGTTTTGTAGCTTGGAGGAGTTGGAAAGTGTTTCATAATCTATGCTCAACGCATGATTTTTTGTGGTTTTAAAATTATTGTTAATCCGAGAAGGTTAAAAGCTGTATCATTGTAACAAAATTAGAATTTGTTAGATATTTTTCCCCGGCATCTTCAAATAATAGTTCAAAATAAATTAATAGATGAAAAGTATAAAAAAATTTAAATATATAGGTTTATATATATTATAATAAAAAACGGCAATTGAAATAAATACTCCGAAAATATTTCCATGATAAAAGCCAAATTGATATATATCTTGTAATTGCAATAATATTATTTCAACTGCATTTAGATTATAAAAAAAAATGCAAGTAGAGATTCCAATCCCATAACCAAATTTCTAAGGCAAATGGGTTCTATCCTATTGTATATCTGAAGAAAAATAAATAGTACAATTTTCTATAAATGCGAAAAATCTATTCTGTGGTAAAGCTTGCTATAAATGAAGCATCAATACGAAACTCTCCTGAAAGGCAATAGATGGCACCACTAAATAATTATTAATATTTATGAATGGAGAGTCACCAATGTAAAGAAAACAAAAATCCAGTTTTATTTATTTTTTCATCTCTGAATATGACAGTTATATTTTAAATAACACACGCTTGTGCTTATTTTATTGAATGAAACTGATCAATAAACTTTATTACTCCACTATCATAAAAATGAAAATAAAAAAGAAATATTGAAAGTAACTAGAGTCTGTATAGAGCCGCGTTATACAATTTTGCCAGAACCCGAGACCCGAGCCGTTGGCGTTAGGTTGAAGCTAACTTTATTACGTCTCGAGTTGGTTTTGATTTTAAACATTTTGATAAAAAGCTTATTAAATCCAATTGATTTTTTAAATCACCAGATTTTAAAACATTCACGTTTTATTTAACCATTTTAATAAAAAATTTTAATTTTACATAAGAAAGTTGTTATAATAAAAATAAATGACATTGACATGTTTCGGAACCGTCAAATAAGTTCCATAATCATAATATAAAATATATAATCATATAATATATATGATATGATTATATGTATCATATAATATATATAATCATATAATATATAATCAATATACTATAATATATCATAATATAAATTTTATATTATGATTATGGAACTTATCCGAAACATGTCAATGTCATTTATTTTTATTATAACATCTTTCTTAAGTAAAATTAAAAAAAAATTTATTAAAATGTTTAAACATTTTGTTTAACTCCTTAACTGGTTTGGGCGAACGGCTTTTGGTCAAGACAAATTTGCTTATTTCATCATTTAGCTTTTGACACCACTATTATTTTTAAGAAAATTTTCACACTTTTGAAAGGCGGTAATGTTTAGACTAAATTTTACGAATATTTTATTTAAATAATAGTGGTGTGAGTCCGCTATTTTCAGTTTATTGAACGGAAAAGCCAGTTAACCCTTTAACGATCATAGCATTTTCATTGCTAAGATGTCGAAATAAATGAATGACACCGGTAATTAAGAACAAATATATTTCTAAATAAGAAAACGTGATTTTTCACATACAAAGTAAAAGGGATATTTTTCGATAAAAATACCGGTGTCAGTGTTGCATATCGGAATTAAAATTTTGTGGTTTCGTGGCGAAACCAATGAACGTTAAAGGGTTAAAAAGTTAAAAATCAAGCTCGAAACAAAAAATTAACAGAAAAATTATATAAATGTAAATTAGATTTCTATAATTCATTAAAATAGAATATTTTTCCTTTTTCGGGTTCGGGTTTAAATGTTTGGAGTTCGACAAAGAATATGCGGATTTAATTCGGTTTTGGGTCCATTTTAAGCAGAATTTTTGAACGCGGGTCACAATGGTCAATTTCTTTTTTTTTAATACTTGAATAATGAGATTTTTCGTATTGTTTAATTCAATAAACTCAGTAAAAGTAAGGGGCCATGAAAATGTGAAATACATTTCATTATTTAATATTTATTTTAAAATTGATGAAGTTTTATTAAGTTTTAATATTTAAATATTAAATAATAACAAGTTTTCTGTATTTAATAACTTTTATTTATGTTTTGACATTTTAGCAATGTTATTTAAGACACGTAATAGCAATATTAATAAAAGTTTACTTAATTCTGTTTGCACCATTGTCGATTTCTTTATTATTTATATGGGTGATTCTCAAAATAGGGGACAATTTCAAAAGTGAAATCTTAAAAAAATTACTGTTAGCAAAATTTCTGAAAAAAATAGGTGTTGTTAATATAGTATTAGGTATATTTACATGTAGTCAGCAGAGCTAAATATTTAAAAATTAACTTAAAAAAAAATAATTAGTATTTTTTGAGCCATGCTAATGACAAAACAAATTGCATGGAATAAATAGATTAAGAAATTTTTATTTTCTTCCTGTTTAAATATTTTTTTCTATATTTATTAGCCTTCCTTTTCAGCAAATTGTTTCCATTTTTACATATATACATATAAGGAGAATAAAAATATTACCAAAGAGAAAACTTTGTTTACATGAGCAACATTCTGACACTAACAATGTAAGAAGCTGTCTTAGTGATTTTCTGACAGATTTAATGCATATTTTAGGGATAATAAATGTAACACCTAAATTTATATGTAAAATTAAACTTTATAAAAGATACAATATAAGCAATGGTTACATTTATGCTCATAGGAGTCTTTAGCATGGACAGAAAAACCATGCTAATGACACTGATATTTGTCCATGCTAATGACAAATTTTAATTTAAATAAGATTATGAGCCATAATATAATTACAATGCAATAGTCCTTTCTGGGGCTTTTTAAATCACAAAAGTCCTATGCAAATAAGTAAAATAAAAAATTTAATTATAAAATAAACATGAAAATTATTATCCATTCTAATGACATACAATTGATGTACGCCCCTAATATTCAACTTCTATTCTTAAAATACAATACATGCTTCTATTTTCAGGCTGGGATAAAATGGCTACTTGTTGCCATGGAGAAACTTTATATTTTCAAACTATTGTCATATGTGAAAATGAAATTTTGATTAATAACCAGCTGTTATAGTATGACCTTGTTTTGAAAATAGAATATGGAGAACAAACTTTAATTCTTTTTTTATATATTATAATTTTATTTTTAAAAAGAAATTTATTGGATCAATCCTCTCCTTGATTAATTTAAATAAAGAATAACATTTGTTTTATTTTATAAACATGATATCAACTCTTGAAAAAGCTAGTATATACAAGGCACAGCTGCTGTGGACATCCATGCTAATGACATTTTGATCATTTATTCTGTTATTTTAAGGTGTTTTTAACTAAAAAGTGAGTAATTCTTGAGTGCAAATAATGAATAATATTAAGACAACATATCTAAATATAAAAACATGACAGAAAACCTGTCAATTTTTTTTGTATGCCGAAAGACATAAATTGTCCCCTATTTTGAGAATCACCCATATACAAGGTAGAACCCATGAAATTTTGACGAAGGAAAATGTTAAGAAGGAACTGTTTCGTTAACTCATAATCAGAGTTGCCAGTAAGCTACTTTTTAATAATTCAGATTTCTGGATTGGTACCACTTTTTTGAAACAGAAAAAATATCTTTGTTTTTGGCTTAATTAATATATGATTAAATAAGATGCATTTTATCATTTCAAAACAATGGTGTCAATCAAGAATTTGAAATAAAAAAAATAGCCCGTCTGGCAACACTGCTCATAATAAACCTACAAAATTAGTTATAGTAAAAAAATGCTTTTTATATTGGTACGTCTAACTCTTAAACAAACGATATTTATCGTCAAATTAACAAAATACTATTTCTATAAAATGCAGTTGTAGCGATTGTTGAAATTAAACTTTAAACGTATATTTAAACAGTAAAAAATAATAAAGACATGTTATTATGATAAAGTTATCAATTAAGGTTCTTATGCTAGTATTCCAAAATGATAAAAAGCAAAATTTATTCAACTTTGACTAAATCATAGAATTTTTTTCCCGTGAAATCTAAACCTGGCATCATTTTCACCGTATCAAAAATTACAAATATACATTTCACAACTGTATTCCCGTTTTTATAAAATGGCATTTTAATTTGATAATTTTGATTCTAAACTTGAAGTCTCAATGTCTATTAGCTGAAATAGGTATTAAACTGTTGATATTCTTTTACGTGTAAATCAAATTTTGTAAATGCAGTCAAAATTCACCGGGTTTTATAACAGAAGATATTTAAATTTCTATTTTTTCCCTTTTAATGAAAAAATGGCAACATGAAGATACAGCTCCCAATTTTTCCCCTTTTTTCCTTTGCTTTGAATAGAAATGGAGTACTCCTGTTGCCACGATTAGAAAAGAGGTATTAAAAGCTACAAAAAAATTAAAATTTCAAAAACAAATTAAGATGTAGATTTCAAATAAATTTCATTTAAAAGTACATTTTTTTCCTACACGATGGTGTAAAAAGTAAAAATGCGCGACATTAAAAAGTCTAAGAACTTTTAGTAGCAAAAATTGCAATACTGAAATTCATTTAAAATTTGAAAGTGCTGCCATGCGCAAAATGACGTATGCGTCACGCACAGATAGGTTTGGCCTTTATAATATAGATATTCCACTCATTAAATTTAAAATATAGAATTATATTTCTGAAAGAATGGAGTGTGATAAAACGCGGAAAACATTAGAAAGTTGTTAATCCTTCAACGGACAAAGCATTTTCATAGCTGAGATGTTAAAATAAATGAATGACACCGGTAATTGCGTACAAATATACAATCGAATCTCGTTAATTCGAAATCGGATAATTCGAATCTTTGCTTAATTCGAACTAAACATGAAGTCCCGAAATTTTCAATGGCGTAATAACGTTAAAAACTTTCACTAATTCAAACTCATTTTCTCTTGTCTTTGTTTAATTCGAACTAACGAGAATTCCGATTTTTCATTTTTCTTTTCTTTCTCACGGAATTCAGATAATATGAATAACTTTCTTTCTTAGATTTTTGTGAAAATTGTTCCGAACGAGTATACATATAATCCAATGCATTTGATATCCACTTTCTTAATTCCCCGTCTGTCCATCAGTGACACCTCAAAATTTTCCTACATTGCGCTTGTTTCTAAACATTTAAATAGTTTATGTATTTATAATTTCTAATTTATTATTAAGTCATATTATAATGATAACAGCCGAAATATATTTAAAAAAAACTATCACATTAATTCCTTTGTAATAGTACCATATAAGCATGTTTTTATTTCATATTTTCCATAATTCGAACATCGAATAATTTGAACATTTCTTCTGGTCCCGGCGAGTTCGAATTAACGAGAGCCGACAGTATTTGCAAATAAGGAAAAGTTACTTTTTCCACAAGTATAATAGAATGGATTTTTTAATATTAAAATTTCGCTGTCGTTGTTGCATATCGGAATTAAAATTTTGTAGAGAAACCAATGAACGTTAAAGGGTTAAGGCCTGCTGTAATACGATATTTTCCCAAACGTCTGCAAAAACTTTTCCTTAGTCTATTGTCATATAAATAATGAATGGAATACTACGCAAAATAAGTACATTTATTAAATTTCAGACAATGATATGATCTTTAGACTTTAGTAAATGTATTTCGATAGCTGCAATCAATATTATTAAAGTAAAAGTTATTTTGTTTTCTAAATGGCTAAATTTTGATATTCTATTTAAAAATTCTAAATTTTGACTCTAAAGGGTTAAAGTGCTCAGAATCTTTCATTATTTTCACCAGTTATCATTATTATACATATACCGGGTGTCCCAAAAATGTCTGATGGATTTTAAAATTCAATAATGTGCAAACGGTGACAGCTATTTAAAAAATTTTTGCAGGAGGGTTATGTATAAGGTGAGGAATTTTTTTTTACCGTAATTTTTATTTTAGTTCGAATTTCAAGCAATAGGAGGCGCTGACGGCGATTTGAAGCTAGGTCGACACGTCACTCAGCACTGATCACCTGGCTTTCAATCGCCGTCAGCGCCACCTATTGTTTGAAATTCGAACTAAAATAAAAAATTACGGTAAAAAACTCCTGACATTATACATAACCCTCCTGCAAATTTTTTTTAAATAGCTGTCACCGTTTGCAAGTTATGGAATTTTAAAATCCATCAGTCATTTTTGGGACACCCGGTATATGTATATGTTTTGCAATATTTACCTTATAAAGACCTTTTTTAAAATTGAACTACAGAAAATTTTCTCTTTTGAAAAACCGGGGGTAAAAGTTTAAAAATTAAGTAAATTGCTCTCGTTAGAAGGAATAATTCTCTCCCACCACTTTTGCGAAAGAGAAATCTTTTATTAGATATTCAACAATATGTGCAGGAGGAATTTACTAAAAATTTACTTTATTTAAATACTGGTGTCAATAGAATATATAAAAAGAATACTGCCCAGTACACTGATAGTATTGGCCTCACATGCTACGCATACTAATTATGTACTGCAGCCTTATATTTTCAAAGGTTGATGCCGTTCGAAAAACAAATTAAAGGGGGAAATAGCTCACCCCATTTCCCTTTTTTAAACTTAATCGTTGAATCCTCTAAACTAATCAGTTATATGCTTTATCATATAAAAACCTATATCCAAAACTCAGAGCAAAACGGATAATTCTTCATAAAAACCCGTTCATATAATTTAAGAGGATGTATCCCCCTCCTTCATACTTATCCATTAAACTTCTAAAAATAATGAGAGATTCGCCTTATCATAAAGAATCTACATCCAAAATTTAAAGCAAATTTAATAATTCTGCATAGAAACCCATTTATCAAATTTAAGGGGGGAATCGCCCATATCCCCCTATACTTAACAAATGAATTCCACAGCTAATTAGAGATGGATCTTATAACTATTAAACTGTATACAAAAATAGAAGCAAATCGGTTAATTATTCTACAAGAAAAAAAACATTTACCTAAATTAACAAGGGTAGTCCCACCGGTCCTCCATTTATACTTATCCATTGAATTTCCAAAACAAACCAGGGAAGCGCTTTATGAGAAAGTTTTTATATCCAAAATTTGAAGCAAATCGGTAAATTCGTAAAATTCGATTAGCATAAATTAAGGGGGGAGTGGGTCACCTCCCATTCCCCCCTTTATACTTATCCAATAAACTCGTACAATCAATCATGGAGGTGCTCTCGTCAGAATGATCCTATGTCTAAAGTTTGAATGTAATCTGATAATTCTGCATGAAAATCCTTTTATCTAAATTAAAGGCGGTAGATTAGCTCCTCGCGTTCCCCCCTTTTTATACATATCCATTTAACTTCCAAAGCAAACCATGACGGTGCTCTCATAAGAATTATCCTATGTCTAAAGTTTGAATGAAATCTGATAAATCTGCATGAAAAACCCATTTATCGAATTTAAGGGTGGGAAATAAACCCCCCGTTTCCCATCTTTATACGTATCCCATGAACATCTAATACTAATCACGGAGGCGCCTCATCAGAAAGATCCTATCTCAAAGTTTTGAACGAAATCTGATCATTGTGTATGGAAAACTCATTTATACCAATTAAGAGGAGGGGCATTAGCCCCTGTTGCTTCTCATACTTATCGAGTGAACGCCTAAAAGTTATCAGGGAAGTGCCTTACCAGAATATACTTATATCCAACATTTCAAATGGATCGGATATTTTTATCACGAATTATCGCGTTAAGTACGTACATACATACATACAAAACGGGCGGGCACATAAGCTCTCAGGCTTTCATAGCCTGTGAGCTAAAAAATAGATTTTAGTGGCACGCCTGTATTTGTAGGTAAAAATTTTTTCTAAATTTAATCTTTTGCACTCGTATGTCCATTCTAAGTAAAGATCGTTGCTAAATTTGTTTTTGGAACCAGTAATAAAAAATAAAATAAAATATACCTTATGTAATTTGAGCTTTTTTGGGTGCATTCATAATTATATAAATATGTTGCATCTATAGATGTCGTTCAGTCTGTCTGTTCGCATATAACACAGTAAAAACTATACGATCGAATTGTTTGAAATTTAAAATATTTAATTGCAGCATAATTTTGCTGTGTCATTTCAAATTTTATGAAAATCGGATATATAATTTGATGACAGGGACGATTAAAAGTATTTCATGAGATGACGGTAAACGGGTAAAAGTAGTATCGAGCTTATTTTAATCACCTTAAACTCTTTCGTACATAATAAATTTGGTATGCATCTATGAAGCATGTACTTAAATATACATTCCGTACAATCTGTGGTGCAAAGAAAATTTTTTATTCGTTGAGAGGGACAAAAGTATTAGAAAGAGTATTCCATTACATAATGATATAAAAGAAAACATTTTTTGGCGCATTTTAATTATATTAAACTCTTTAGAACATAATAACATGGATGTAAGTTGCAGCATAGGTGCCAATCTGACATGGATTATCCGTAATGCGTGCGTTAATTTGACCCTGGTTTAATGAGTTTCGAACCAGAATTTTTTCAAAGAAATGAAATTAACTATGTTTCACGAACAATTCTGAAAATGAATGAAGAAAGATTCATGAAATATATTTTCTGGTTTGAAATGACGTTAACCTGGATCAAACTAATTCAGGTATTACGGAAGATTAGTTGAAAGTTGGCAGCTATGGTTGCAGTTTTGCCTTCTCAAAGCGTCTCATTAGTCTACTGCTGTGGTTAGCATTCTCTCACGGGAAGAGTGTTCATGAGTGTGTATGTGCTGACCGTCACTTTTTATCCAATTAGCCTAATAGCAAAGTAAAGTAAAACAGATTCTTTCTCAGCAGCAAAGCGGGCAAGACATGCTTCTTGAGCTCACGCAAAACATAGCCGAATGTTTCGGCATATGGAACAGTATGTCCCCAAAACGTAGTTTAAAATATTCTTCTGTACTCTTTATTTACAGGGTGATTATTAATTAACGTCAGGTGTTTAGGGCCCTCTAGCGAGTAAAGTATTGGACGAAACATAACCAAATTTGATCAGCATACATAGTAGACCATGGGATTTCGAATTCTTAAAAAAAAAAATTAAAATAAAAAGTTTTAAAGTAAATCGCCACTAGGGGCAATTTTAGCGTTGTTTACCGACTAAAATGCATTAATTTGCATAAAATCAGCTGTGTATAGCAATCATGAGTATAAAAGGAAAGGCTGGGAGAGTTCTCATCATTATCAACTCTCACCATACTTTGCTAGTCAAGCTATGTTATCAGCAGAACGAGAATTGCAATGATGCTCGTCCTGAATTTCACCGATTACAGAATTTGCCAAAAGAACCGATGAGCATAACAAATTTACAAAAGCTGATTCATCGATTTGAAACTAAGCGGCAACAAAGTCTAGGACGCAAAGTGACTAGTCAATAACAAGTTGAAGAAATTGTAACTGCTATTGTCGAACAAGAGATGAAAAATGTGCAGGTACCATCAGCGCTCGAGCAGTATTCCAGCAGTATAAAATTGATCTGTACTGTATTTTTTGACATTTAATCATTCAACATTTACACTAATACACTTTTGGTGCGCCAAAGATTTTACGCAAATTAAATGCATTTTAGTCGCATTTTAGCTAAAATTGCCCCTAGTGGCGATTTTTAAAACTTTTTCTTTTCTTTAAGAATTCGAAATCCCATGGTCTACTATGTTTGCTGATTAAATTTGGTTATGTTTCGTCCAATACTTTACTCGCTAGAGGACTCTAAACACCTGACTTTAATTAATAACCGCCCTGTATAAAAAGATTTACAATTATTATGACATTAATATGTTATGCATATTGACATCGTTGTTATTCTTTCATTATCGTAAAAAATAAAATTAAAGTGTCAGTTTTATTTATAAACTTAATCAACAAATAAATTTTATGTACAAGACATTGTGATAACTTTTTCCTCCATGTGACAGTTTCTTGATTAAAAAAGGAGACTACCTGTTAGTATTTTGAGCAAAAAAAATAAAGATAAAATTCGCAATAAAAAAAAAATACTCTTCAATTTTCTTCAAGTTTAATCTTTATTTCTGAACATCTTATATTCAGTTTTTCACATTATTTATAATGAAGTTTAGCAAAGTAAACATTAAACAAATATTTAAGAAATCGAATAAATGTTTTAATATTTTTTATTCTAATGTTATTTTTTTTTTTTTTAATTTAAAAGGGATTATAAAGAGCATACATTGTATAAGACAAAACACTATATTAACCCTTTCCGGCACACTGTCCCCAGTCTGGGATACCTAATTTTAATTCCAAACTTGCAAACGACACCAATAATATTTTAGCAAAATTTTGCTTATAAAGATAAAAGCTTAAATTAAGGAATTCAAAATATCTAAAAAATCCGTTTTTGAGATCCGGTGCCAGTCGATAATTTCTCTTTTTATCACAGATTTTGTCCGTGCCGGAAAGGGTTAATCAAATAATTTTTTAATTAAAAGGGATTGTAAAAAAGAATACATAGTGTAAAATTTAAAAAATATCTACTAAATGTATATTCATGAAAGAAAGTTTCCCTCCGTCTGTGCTTCTGTGATGGCTACCAAATTCTATTGCACGCACAAATCTGCAGATTTTTGTGAGGATAGTCCAGGGACTTTCTTGGTGCGCCTCAGACAGATAGACTTTCACACAAAAATTTATCTTATAATTATTTTAGATAAAAAAAAGTTTTTTGTCTTTATTGTATCACGCAAAATTGTTCGACATTTTAATGTACGAAACATACTTTATAAAATAATGAGACGTTGCTTATGTGATACTGAGAAATACTTTGAAAACTGATACATATGTAGCATTTGAAGGGAACAAAATAGCTCAGAAGGCGAAAGGTGATATTTTGCTTTGTTGTAATCACAAACTGTGTAATATAAACTTTAAAATAACCACAGTTTAATGGGAAGGTGACAAATATTAATATAGATGTTTAAGAGTAAAAGTTAAAAAATATGTAATATATATAAATTTATATAAATTTTGGAGTATTTTCGGTTTGCAATCAATCTCTTACTTTCTTTCCAACCGATGGCCAGGCCCCTACCTTCTGATTATTGTTCAAATCGTTCAAACAGGTCACTTCGTTTGAAATAGGATAGTATGCATTCTTAGGTTTGGTTTATTCGGTTTATTTTTGTCGTCCGATTATCTATACTTGGGATATAGGACCATGTATATGTTCTTAGGATAACTGTAATTAGAAGTAACAGTACTTCAGATTAATCTTATGTAGTGGAAATTATTTAACTATTGTTCCATTCATTTTTGATACGTCACTTTGTTCATTACGTCATGAAATCTTTCATCCTCCTAATTAGTTTTGGTATCATTGGTTAATATTAATTATTAATAATTCCTTGATACCCACTTAAAATAAGGCGACTAATTAAAACGACAAGAATAAGCTGTCAAATATCTTCCTCTACACAAATTTAATCCGAAGCACTACTACTCTATTTCCACATATCCTAAGAATTATAAACTTTTTTATTTCAAAAGAAATGTCGTATTTGAATAAATAGAATAGCAATTAATGAAAATATTCCTTGAAGATGGCTATAGGATAGCAGACTAGAAGTACTCAAAGAAATAAATAAAAAGTAAAATTGGATCATCTGTAATTTTTAAACTTGTAAACATCTGTATTATTATTTGTCACCTTTTAAATAAACAGTGATCTTTTAAAAGTTCATATTTGTTTAGTTTATTAATAGCTTTAAAATTGGAAAATTTCTGGTTGAATAACACAAAACTTGAAAACTATATTTTATCAACCCGAAGCACTACTACTACTACTTCTAGCTATCCCGAGAATTATAAATTCTTTCATTTCAAAGAAATGTATTAGAATAAATAGAATGACAATTAATCAAAATATTCCTTGAGGATGGCTACAGGATAGCAGACCGAAAGTACTCGGGAAATTAAATAAATATAAACTTGTGTAATATGCAATTCTTAAACTTTTAACCATCTATATGATTATGTGTCCCCTTTTCCCTTTAACCCTTTAACTTTAACATTTTCATTGCTAAGATGTCGAAATAAATGAATGACACCGGTAATTAAGAACAAATATATTTCTAAATAAGAAAACTTGATTTTTCACATACATAATAAAAGGGATATTTTTAGATAAAAATACCGGTGTCAGTGTTGCATATCGGAATTAGAATTTTGTGGTTTCGTGGCGAAACCAATGAACGTTAAATGGTTAATACCCATGAAAGAACATGTTCTAGAAATTATGTAGTTCAGAAAATCCGATTTTACACCAGAAAAATTCAATGGCTAATTTCGTTATATTTAAATACGAAATTCTTTGTTAATAATTAAAGCAAATATTATCGTTTTAATTTTCTGGTGGGAATTAAGATATACGAATTAAAATATCTCAAAATACCTCGGGCGGTATCAGGTGGTTTTGGCTCCAGAGGGTTAAGTAAACAATGTTGGTATAAAAGTTCATATTTCTCTAGTTTGTTAAAAGTTTTAAAGTTCGGGACAATTTCTTTTTGAATAACAAAAAGAAGAGAAACTATTTTTAAAAAGGTACTCAATACCATCAGTTTTTCAAGAAAAACGTTATTTATTTATTTATTTATTTATTTATTTATTTATTTTCTGTCAGGAAAAAGTTTAGGTACAATAGCTCTAGTTAACATTCTAACCTTTTAGCTGAATGGACTTTAGTAATGCTTAAATGATTTCCAGTACTTCAGAATACTATCAGTAAACCTTTCAAGATAATAATTATCTTTTTTCTATGTTTAAGGAAGGTTTAAACATAAGATAAATCACTGCAGAATAAATTACTCCAATAGATTCGCGACTAATTATTTTCTACTCCATTTCCATTAAAAGCATAGTCACTGAAAGAGAACACCAGTGATAACATTCCTTTGTTTGCCAAGCCCTATTATCAAATAGAAACTCTCATTGATTCAAGCGCAATTTCATTAGTGAAGGTCAGGTTTCAATTAATAAATCACAGTAGTTTACTATTATCTTTTACAGAAGATATCTGTAAGCATAAATGGAAATCTATAATAAGTATATCTATTTTTAGAGGTAATAATGAAGAATTATTAAAAATTATTATGCATGCTATTTATTTATCGGAATTTGTTATTATAGTCCTAAACAGCATGCCAAATATCTGATTAAACATTTTTTTACAGTCTAGCATTGTGAAATTTGCCCAACATTTGATAATAAAAATTTAAGACTATAATCTAGCATTGACAAGTTTATCAAGTATCTGATAATAAATATTTTTAACCCTTTACGGCGCGTACAAATTCTGTTTGTAAAATGAGAAATTATCCACTGACACCCGAATTTACATACGACTTTTTAAGAAATCCTTAATTTAAGCTTTTATTGTAAAAGCAAGATTATATTAAAATATTATTGGTGTGACAATTGCAAGTTTAAAATTAAAATTAGGTGTGTCCAGACCAGACACACTGTGCCGGAAAGGGTTTATACTATAGTCTAGCATTGTCTAGTTTGTCTAGCATCTGATTATAAACATTTTTTTAAACTATAATCTAGCATTGGCTAATTTGTTTAGCATCTGATGATAAATATTTTTTTAAACTATAGTTAGAGATGAGATTTTCGTGCTTTTGCGAAGAAAAAGAAAGAATAAGAAAGAAAGAAATTCTAGGAAAAATTTTAGGTTTTGTCCATATTCTAACCTTATTGCTAAATTGGCATTGGTATTCAGTAATACCTTAACGATTTCCAGAACTTCAGGTTAATCATAGTAAATCTTTCAAGATAATTATATATTTTTATATCTTTAAGGATAGTCTAACAATAAGATGAATCACTGTAGAATAAATTACTGCAAAAGATTCGCGACTAATTATTTCCTACTCCATTTTCATTAAAAGTATCGTCACTGAAAAGAGGGCATCTGTGATGACGTTCCTTTGTTTGCTAAGCTCTATTAACGAAGAGAAAATTCTCATTATTGACTTAAACGCAATTTCGTTAGTTAAGGTCAGGTTTTAGTTAATAAATCACGGGAATTGACTATTATCTTTTGCGGAAAATATTTATAAGCATAAAAGGAAATCTATAGCTATACCTATTTTTAGAAGTATTAATGAAAAATTATTATGTATATTATTATTTCCAACACAATCAAACTGATTGGTAAATTTATCATACGAATCTTAATATTTCCTACTGAGCGAAAAATTGCCCAGGCCGGGAATCGAACTCAGATACTTGGCTTACAAGGTCAATGCTTTACCTGTTAAGCTAACTGGGCGATAGCCGACTGGGATTTCTCACTCAGGTACTCTTATTGGTCATAACATCTGGTCTGTCATTTAGACAGTTCGGCAGAATAAACCTCAGGTAATGGAACTCCTTATAACGATGGATACGTAAAAATACTATTATTTTCAACACAATCAAGCTGATTGGTATTTTATCATACGAATTATCAATATTTCCTACTGAGCGAAAAATTGACTAGGTCAGGAATCGAACCCAGATACTTCACTTACAAGGCCAATGCTTTACCTGTAATAATAGTATTTCTACGTATTCATCGTTATATGGAGTTCCATTACCTGAGGTTTTTTCTGACCAGCTGTCTAAATGACAAAGCAGATGTTATGACCAATAAGGTTACCTGAGCGAGAAATCCCAATCGGCTATCGCCCAATTAGCTTAACAGGTAAAGCATTGGCCTTGTAAGACAAGTATCTGGGTTCGAATCCCGGCCTGGGCAATTTTTCGCTCAATAGTAAATATTAAATATTCGTATGATAATATATATATATATATATATATATATATATATATATATATATATATATATATATATATATATATTATGTATGCTATTTATTTAATGGAATTTGTTATCGTAGTCCTAAATTGCATGTCAAATATCAGATTAATCTTAAATGCATATTGTATCATTTTCGATACCATAAGTGTTCCCGATTTTTTGGGGGTTTTATTCACATATTCCGTATTCTCACCAGAAATTTAAAAGAGCAATTTTCACTTTACTTAATGACAGACAATTTGTAATTAAATAAAGAAAAATTTACTATTTAAATTTTTCTGGTATGAATTCTGATTCTTTGAATTGCGCATTTTTTGGAACGCGTTCTATCCTATGCATTTAAGGGTTAAACATTTTCTTTACAGTCAAACATTGTGTAATTTGTCCAGCATTTTATAATAAAAATTTAAGACTATTATCTAGTATTGACAAATGTGTCTAGAATCTGATAATAAACATTTTTAAAACTACAGTCCAGCATTGTCTAGTTTGTCTACTATCTGATTATAAACATTTTTTTTAAACTATTGTCTAGCATTGGTTAGTTTGTTCAGCATCTGATGATAATCCTTTTTTAAAAAGTCCTTTTGTTTTAAACTATAGTTAGAGATGAGATTTTCGTGCTTTTGCGAAGAGAAAGAATGAAAGAAAAGGAGGAAATTCCCATGAAAATTTTTAGGTACAGTCCATAATCTAGCCTTATTGCTAAATCGACATTAATATTCAGTAATATCTTTACGATTTCCAGTACTTCAGGATACTCGTAGTTAACATTCCAAGGTAATAATTATCTTTTTTCTATGTTGAAGGAAGGTCTAAACATAAGATAAATAAATGCAGAATAAATTACTCCAATAGATTCGCGACTAATTATTTTCTACTCCATTTCCATTAAAAGTATAGCCTCTGAAAGAGGACATCAGTGATAACGTTCCTTTGTTTGCCAACCCTTATTATCGAACAGAAAACTCTCATTATTGACTTAAACGCAATTTCGTTAGGTAAGGTCAGGTTTTAATTAATAAATCACGTTAGTTTACTATTAACTTTTACGGAAAATATTTATAAGCATAAAAGGAAATCTATAATAAATATATCTATACCTATTTTTAGAGATAATAATGAAGAATTATTAAAAATTATTATGCATGGTATATATTTATAGGGATTTGTTATATCATAGCTCTAAACAGCATATCAAACATCTGATTATAAACATTCTTTTTAAAACAGCAGTCTAGAATTGCCTAGTTTATCTAGCATCTGATTATAAAGATTTAAGACAATAGTATTGGCTAATTTACATATCTTCGAATTATAAATATTTTTCAAACTGTAATCTAGCTTTGTCTAGTATGTCTAGTATCTGTTTGTAAGCATTTTGTTAAACTATAGTCTGGTATTGTCTAGTCTGTCTAGCATATGATTACAAACATTAAAGACAATAGTGTTGTCTGATTTTCTATCATCTGATTATAAATATTTTTAAAACTATAATCTAGCTTTGTTTAGTATGTCTAGGATCTGTTTATAAACATTTTTTAAACTATAGACTAGCATTGGCTAGTTTGTCTAGCATCTGATTATAAACATTATTTTAAACTATAGTTAGGGTGAGATTTCGTGTTTTTGCATACCACTATTTTGTTAGAAAAAAAAAAAACTTCATTTAATCGGATGATTTTTGCAATTTAAATGAACAACATTTTTTTCTAATAAAATACTGGTATGCTAAAACGCGAAAATCTCATACCCATATTGTATAGCATTGTTTAATTTGTCTAGCGTATGATAATAAATATATTTTTTAAACTATTATCTAGTATTGGCTATTTTGTCCAGCATTTTATTATAAATATTATTTAAAACTATAGTTAAAGATGACATTTCTACGTTTTTGCGCACCAGTATTTTGTTAGATTAAAAATAGTATCATTTAATCGAATTATTTTTGCAATTAAATAGAACAACATTTTCTCTAACAAAATACTGGTGGGCAAAAACGTAGAAATATCATTCCTATATGGTCTAGATTGTCTAGTATGCGATTTTAAACATTTTTTAAAAGCTACTGTTTAGCATTGTGCAGTTTGCCTAAAATTTCCAAATTATTTTGCTATCATGAATAAGCGCAATTATGACTCCTGTAATAAAATGATAATCGATGCTATCATTGCATTTTAATGTATAGTGAACTTTCCGGCGGTAATCATGTTTTGATACAACTATTTCTGTAAAGATATTTTTGCCTTGTTTTACCCCTTGAGGGTCGGTGGTATATATTATATACCACCTACGATTAATGAAGATTTACACCAGAAAAATGTCATTAAATTTCACTTTTCTAACTTTGGTGGGAAACAGTCGTGAAATTGCTTTTCCTCTTTTTCATATAACTTTTTTACAATTTTCCGGTGGGAGTTCAGAATCGGTACAGGTCAGTTCGACGCCAACGTTTCGACGCCAACTGTTCGACGCCAACGTTTCGACGCGTGGTCAGTTCGACGCCGTACTTTTCGACGCCGGGGCAGTTCGACGCCATATATTTTTTATGAAACTTAGGAACTTCCGATTTTATTTACGTTTGCACAGCTTATTTAGACTTTCTAACAGCATATATATATATATATATATATATATATATATATATATATATATTTTTTTTTTTTTTTTTTTTTTTTTTTTTTTTTTTTACTTTTCTGTGTTAAAAAAAGAAAAGAAAAAATGTTTACAATGTATCTTTATTTTTATGTTCTTACTAAAAAACACCCATTCTTATTTAAATTAATTGCTAATGAGCTATTTTCTTCAAAACTTTTAAATTCCTTTACAATGTATTTTATTCTATTTTTTGCTATAGGAATATAATTCACAAATATCCACATTTTAAAAGTACTAATTAAATGAAACTCTTTAATAAAGACCTGTTTTGTAATTTTTAATCCTTGAATAGTTGTGTAAATTTTAAAGACTAAAACGCAGTAAAACTGTTAACGTTATTTGTTCAGAATTTGGAAATACCTTTAGTGTAAGTAAAGCAGCTTCCATAACGTATTAACTAGAATTCACATGCAATTCCTTTGTCCTCACCTTGACAAAGGGATAGGGAGCGTCCATAATGGGGACAATGAGGGCGCACGTAAATGTACAAAGGAACCGTGACATTCCCACTCAGGGGGGAAGAAATGTTGCACAGAAAAGCTAACACCGCTTCCCCTAGAAACCCTTGCCGATATAAGAAGAAACGGGTTGAAACTTCGCATTGACGCCTGTGACTAGCTTATCCTTATCTATTCTTCTTTCTTTGAAACATATTACAGGCTTGTAAATAACTCTAACTCTTTTTTGACAAGTGCAACCCCCCCCCCCCTCCTCCAGTTGGGGGTTATGAAATCGCCTCAGATTTGTCGTTAAGTATTGCCGATTGTCAACGCATGCGCATTTCTTATCTTCTCTAAAGCGCCCGTAATCTATTTGGAAGCCTGTCGATATTTTTAAATTCAATGTTAGCACTTTCAACCGTAGAAATGTCTGAAAGCCGAAAATATATGACTAAGAGAGGTAAAGAAAAGTATGAGCACGATGGATATTTATATTGTTTCGATAAATATATAGAAAATGGAGCAAAAAAATCGTGGCGTTGTGAAGTTGAATTTTCCAAAAACAATAAATGTAAAGGAAGAATTTACACTGATGCAGTTACGAGTGAATTTTTAAAACTTGTTCGCAATCATGCTCATGAAGGAAATGCAGCACGTGTTGAAGTTGTCCGCACTTTAACATCAATAAAGCGAAGGGCAGGTGAAACACAAGAAACTCCCGCAGTAATTCGCATTGAAGAAACGCAAGAGCTGTCTGTTGGAGCATTAGGACAGTTTCCAAGCAGAGAAGCTGTAAGATTAGTTATTAAAAGACGTAGAAAAGACATAAATGCACTCCCGTCGCAACCAATTGACAGAGCTTCCATTGAATTGCCAGAAAATTATAAATATTACTGAGAAAATAAGGAAAATTTTGTTATCGCCGATTCGGGAGTGGGGGATAAAGACCGAATTTTAATTTTCGGAAAAGCCAGTGTCAGCGATTGGATTCACCTCGTAACAAAAATTTACGTTGATGGAACTTTTAGTCTAGCACCACATCATTTTTACCAGGTTTTTGTTATTATGGCCGAACGTGGAGGTTTTGTATTGCCAATCATTTATGCCCTCTTACCCGACAAGGCGGAAGAAACATATACACGAATGCTTGAAATGATTCAAGACAGTTGGCCATTTTTTAAGGCGAAAAAAATTTCTTTAGATTTTGAAATTGCCTTAATTAACACTTTTTCAAGCAAGTTTCCAGACGCCGAAATTCAAGGGTGCTTGTTCCACCTTGTGAAAAATATGAAGCGCAAATTAGCAGAATTCAATTTAATGCAACGATATAATACCGATGCTGATTTTGCTCTCTATGCACGTATGATTCCTGCGTTAAGTTTTGTGCCTATCGAAGAACTTGAAAATGCTTTAGAAGTTTTGAGTGAGAATTTACCTAATCAGTTAACCCCAATTTTAGATTACTTTGAAGATTATTATGTTGGAAGGATTCAGAGAAATAATCGTCGCCGTCGTCCTATTTTTAAACCAGAAATGTGGTCATGTTATGCTAGAACCTTAAATAACGAAGAACGCACCAATAATTTCGCGGAAGCAGCACACAGACGTTTACAGTCCGAATTTGGTGTTTCACACCCCACATTATGGAAATTCATAGATGGTCTCAGACGTGTTCAAAAAACAATTGACCAATGTTATGAGCAATTTGTACGTGGAGATGAACCGCCGCACAAGCGGAATAAGTATCTGCGAGCTGATATGAGAATTAAAGTAATAGTTGAAGATTTTGAAAATCGAGAAATAATGGAATACCTGAAAGGTGTGGCGCATAATTTTGCAATGGATTAGTATAATAACAGTTTTGTGATGTAATCTTATTTATGTGTAATCTTGTTACTCTGTAATTAAATTTGTCTGCAATATAACTTTTTTGTAACCATATGTTTATTTACCATTTCTGTATTTTGCCTTTTTGATGCTGTTTTGTGAAATAAATAAATAAAAAAAAACAACCTCCCTCATGTCCCAGGGCCTTGACGTTGGCGAGGGGGCTTCTCACTAATCTGGGACAAAAAAAAAAAATCTAGAACACTTTCACACATATATTTATTTCAAATATGCATGCAAACAATCGATAATTCAATAAATAAAAATCAGTCATATTGCTTATTTATTTGAATCACGCTTCATATACATAACAAAAATATATATATATTATATCAGGCATATTGCATATTTATTCTAAAAATAAATAAAAATACGGAAAAAAATATATGGCGTCGAACTGCCCCGGCGTCGAAAAGTACGGCGTCGAACTGACCACGCGTCGAAACGTTGGCGTCGAATCGTTGGCGTCGAACCGTCGGCGTCGAAACAACCTGCTTCGGTTCAGAATTACACGAATCCAATTGCTTGCACCTCAAAAGAGTTAATATAATTTATAGACATTTTAATTTTCAGAAAAAGTAGTAATGAAAAGTAATTACTATGCATCGCATATAATATAAGCGAAAGCTCTAATTTAACGAATAAGTTGTAAAATTCTGTCGCAGATACTGGAAAAAAGTATGTAGCAAATTCGACCGTTTTTATAGAAAATGTAATTTAAGTGCATTCTGACAGTAACATGGGAAATAATAGGTTCAGAATGGCGTTAAATTTCTGTTATGTAACCGTTATCTTTAAAAACGGTGAAAAAAAAAACTTAAAAAAAAACTATTGGGTAGTTTACCTCACATTTCCAAATTATTTTGCTATTATCAATAAACGTAATTATGGCTGCTGTGATAAAGTGATAATCGATGCTATCATTGAACTTTAAAACCATAGTTATTACAAATATATGTACATTTAGATAACAAGTAAGAAAAATCATACGTTAAGCATAGATTACTAAACACTTTCCAACACATCAAACAACTTTTCTAGTGAACTTTTCGGCGGTAAATATGTTTAGATACAACTATTTCTGTTAAGATATTTTTGCCTTGTTTAATTACCTAGTTTATAAAGACAAACTTTAATTTTCAGAAAAAGTAGTAATGAAAACTAATTACTATGCATCGCGTATAAGCGAGAGCTCTGATTTAGGGAATAAGATATAATCCCCTGTCGCAGAAACTGGGAAAAAGTACGCAGCAAATATCACAGTCTTTCGACCGTTTTAATAGAAAACTTTAAATGCATTCTGACAATAACATGAGCAATAATAGAGTCAGAATGGCGTAAAATGACTTATGTAACCCAGAGCTGTCACGTCTCCGGCTTTTTGGATACCAGAATTTTAATTCAGAAAATATTGTTATATTTAATTGGAACATTTCGGCAATTTAAAGTGACCAGATTTTCTCTAAAATAATAGTGGTGTGCAAAAAGCCGGAGACTTGGCAACTCTGGTAACCGTTATCTATAAAAACCGTCGAATAACTTGACAATTTGCTGCAAAATTTTTAACAATTGTAGATTTTCGCATAAATCAGTCAGCGAATTAGGCAGTGCCGGAGGCAGTTTTTCAATTTTGGTTTCAGATTTTTTTAAAAATTACTTTAACTTTCAAAACCTGTTTAAACCGGTTCTGAAATTGAAACTACCATAATATAAGAAATATGTAATTAAATCTAAAAAGTAAAAACTAGCCCGGTTGTAGATCGTCCTCAGCTATCTTATGCAAAATAATAATAATAATGTAAAAATGTTAATATTTGAGTGAGATATTCGAGAAGAATGCCCCGATAGACTTAACATTATCATCCGGGTCTTTTTCACTCAGAAGTGTGGGCTCTTAACTCCTTTTACAATTGGTTTGAATTTTGTAAATAAATGTGTGCGTATCATGAAAATGTGTATCAATGTGTCGTATAAATGTGTCTCTCGTAATATTTGTCTCAGGTCTGAGGAGGCTAAAAAAAATTAATGCGTAAAATTTTTTCTCAGTTTTCTTTAGTGCACTGCATATAATAGCACCCCTGTAGAATTGAAATAATGCAAAAATAACAGAACCTAAATAACAGTAGTTTTTTTAATGCACTGAGAAAAATTAAAAAAAGAGAAGAAACATAGATAATAGAAAAAATATATTTGTGCAAAAAAAAAAAAAACATAGTTATTGCAAATACATGTACATTTAGATAACAAGTAAGAAAAATCATACGTTAAGCATAGATTACGAAGCACGTTCCAACACATCAAACAACTTTTAACCCTTTCCGCCACACTGTGCCCGGTCTGGGATACCTAATTTTAATTCGAAACTTGCAGCCGGCACCAGTAATATTTTAGTAAATTTTTTTTTTACAATAGAAGCTTAATTTAAAGAATTCAAAATATTTAAAAAATTCGTTTGCGAATTTCGATGTCAGTCGATAATTTCTCATTTTATTACAGATTTTGCCAGTGCCGGAAAGGGTCAACAAAACATCGTCATTTAGGGAAATAAGGTTACTGTATATATACAAATATGTTTTCCAATACTTTTGAATAGCCCTGTGTTTGATCTGTCGGTTGATATACTATATACTAAATGATGAAAAAATTTAGTTTAGTAAAAAAAATGTCTAGCAGGTTGTAATTTTTTTTCAGAAATTTATACTAATCAATGGAAACAGATTTGAATACTTTCGTTCAGCTCTATATTTTACTTTGTATCTTTATTACACGTCATTATTAAACTAAAACTTTCTTTTAAACTCAAACATTTTTAAAACTATTAAAATTACATTCTAAAAAATTATCATTCAAAAGCGTCCATGTATTCAATTCTTTGCATGACCCTGTATATCATTTTATCTATTTTCTTCAAACATTTCTTAGTAAATTGAATGCAGTTCAGCGTAAAAATGCATAACTTATTTCAAAACCTCCTTTAAATAATTTAAGCTCATATTCAGTCAGTATTGCGACCTCATTTGATAGCCCTGTATATCAACTATAGCATTTATACACACCATATATTATGCATACACTTAGTGAAACTTAAACGCGCATACTATAACGTGCATTTTATTTATCCATCAGCCATCATGTACAGTATTTCGGAAAGCATATACTATATGAAATCTTTTGTATGTTCCTGTAAATGCTATGTACTTCATATTATGCATGACTGAATAGTATAATTTATATCATGCCTCAGCTATATATATAAATTATATAATATATGAAATAGTTTAATATAATTAAAAAATGTCGCACACAATTCCCTCTTTTACCATTATGTGATTGAATTCTTTTGTGTGGCCCTGTAAATAAATAAGCTATTTTTTGATCGATTTTTTTTTTACAGAATGCCTTTTTTAGTACATCTTGTAAATGCATGCAAATTTTAATGTTTGACAGGGTGTAACACATTGAAAATTCACTTGACACTGTTTTTTCCCATAGGCCGCAAGGTAACGGTAAACTTTTGACTACCCCTGTAAATAAACTAATCATGGTAGAAAATTCATTTTCAATAGGGTTCGTGGTAGGGTAAATGTGAATAACATCTAAAAATTTCCTAGTGATCCGAGTATATTTAAGAGAGTTAGAGCGCGGACAGACGGTCAGACAAACCGAATGCATAAGCACTTTTCAACTTTGTTGGAAAGTGCTAAAAACCGAATGCATAAGCACTTTTCAACTTTATTGGAAAATGCTAATTAGATTTTTTTTTAAATGTGGCTTTTTTAACAATAAATTTTGATAATCTTTTTTCTTTCATTATTTGTAAGCGCTGTTGCAAAATTGGATATAAGAAAGTCCCAGATTGTTGATTGTCACCTCTTTTTTAAAATAGAAATATTCGTAGAAATCCTGAAAAAAAAAATGCGAATTATGCTGTTTAAAAAAGTGGCGACAATCATATAATCTGAATTAAAAAATTCCCTAATTTGGTAACATTGCTTCTAAGTCACCCTTAAGGAAAATGTAAAAACACAAATATTGATATTCAGTGTTGTCACATCTGATTTATTTTTTATTTGCGCATGCCGAAAAGTTTTTATAATTTGTTTTACAATGTTAAAATTAATACATAAAATAGATCAAAGTTGCTATTAAATTTTTTCTGGTGTGAATTCAACATTTTTAAATGAAAACGAAAACTGTTAGATGTTTCAACATTGTTGAGATTAAAAATTCATGGAATATATTCATAAATTAATTTTAATTAGGAATAGATTACTCCCAGACAAGATTGAACAAAATACCGTTTATAAAGAGTTTCTCTTTCGCAAATCCTCCTAATCTCCTAATAATCTCCTTTCCATTCGAGTAGTTTTGGGTAATGCCTTGAAAGCTCCCATCTCATTTCGGGCATACGTGATAAAACTGAAGTTCTTCTTTCTGCTAAAATTCTGTATTCTTTAGCTAGTGAAATTTGTAGTTCCGTACTTGCATAAACTTACTCAAATGATCTTGAACTAAACAAAAGTGTAGAAAAAGTAAAATCACTAACTGGACTCGACTTAATATCATAACAAATACAGCCGAATCTCATTAACTTTAATTGAATAAATGAGAATAATGGTTAGTACGAACTTAAATTTATTCCCACTTATGTTCGGATAACTGATTAACCCTGTGGGGACGAGCGACCAGTACACGTGCCGCATAAGGTGTTCAGAATCATTGATTATTCTCACTTATAAAATTTTATTGTAAATTTTGTAGTTATTCTGCGATTTCATTTCAACCATTCTCATAAACATCAACAACTAACCAAAACAGTATACCACGAAATAGACATTTTTCGCAAAAAGTTAGTGATAATAATACTTATTTTTTTTCAAAAGTATTTCATTTTATCATTATTAATCTAGATAAATGCACTAAAATAGTAGACCGAATTATTAAAAAGTTTGTTTTAGGTCTTAATCTTCAATGCAATAACTTTTAGAATACACATTTTTATTTTTAAGGAAATTAGTGATTTGTTTTTTTATATTAGCTCTGCAATAATAAGTAGGGATGTAAAAAATTAGGGGCCAACAGGCAGTCACCCACCAGTGAATTTTAATCATTGTTTCTCGTGAAATGTTTGGTCTAAATTTTTTTTAAAGAATGCTAATGAAATTTAAGCGAAGAAAACTTATAAAATTTTGTGGTGAGAGACTATCCATTGGCGCCTTGATTTTTAACTAAATGATGATAACTAAACTATTGAGTCATTGGAAAGTGATGTCTTTTTGGGAAAATCAAATCCTACCACAAAATTCTGCCCATTTTTTACTATACAGTACATACCGGAAACACTAATAACACTGATAAAGAAATTTTAACGAATTTTCTGTTTCTCTATATACGTTGGGTGTTTCTTATAGATTTCAAGCTGCTGAAAAAGAATATGTTTGTAAAAATTTTCTAACACCCTCCAATTTTGAGAAATTTCATTTATACGTTTTGGAGTATGTAGGCATTATAATTACATTATATTATTCTCTTTCATGTATTTGATTCACACAAACATTCCTTTTTCTTATTACAACAATAGAAGATGCAGCAAGAGAGTAGAAACAGATGTCCCCCTAATAAATTTTATGTTAGCGACGTTGAACAGACAGCTCTAGCCTCCCCCCCCCCTCACACGCAGTATTTGACTTTAACGCAAATCCATGACAGTTGAAACTTTCGGGGCGAGTGTACATCTATTTCTTTGTTCTGTAAGATTTTTTAATTAAATTTTGATTATAATTATCCTATTTTCGTCTAAAATATGTAAAACATGTCTAGAGGATGCGTTAAGGAAACCTATTCTTTTTGCTATGTGTGCGGGTAACTAACTTTGAAAAAAGCATCGATGTGCTTTCACGCCGTTAATAAAGGCTGCCTATCATATGTACTTTGGATATAAAGTAAATGAACAAGATAAGAAATGGGCACCTCATTCTTGTTGTACACGATGTGCTACAAACCTACGGGCGTGGATAAAAGGTACAAAAATGTGTATGTCCTTTGCCATACTCATGATATGGCGCATACTGAAGGATCATATAACTGATTGCTACTAATGTATTACAAAAATTAAAGGATTTTCTGCAGGAAGTAAACATAAAATTAAGTACTCGAACTTAGATTCAGCAATGTTACCAGCATTACATAATGATGATTTACCAGTATTGAAACCTCCAGAGAATTTTACAAATGACGATGCAGCAGTAAAAATGGAAATTGATGAAACAAACTTTTTCTACATCTGATATGAACTATTCTCCTGGCATAAATAAAGAACCAACCTAATTACTCAAAAACAATTAAATGATTTTGTAAGAGACTTAAATTTATCAAAGAAAAACTCAGAATTACTTGGATCAAGATTGCAAGATTGGAATCTCCTGAAAAACAATACAGAGATATCACTTTATCGAGATTGACATAAGAAATATTCGACATTTTTTTTAAAAAATGATTTATGCTATTATAATGATAAAGTGGCTTAATGTCTGCTTTAAATTGTCAATATAATCGGAACAATGGCCTATATGAGAGTAGCCACATATAAGACATTTTACCGCTACATAAAGTATGAAATTTCTTATTAATATCATTTCTGTTTATAAAAAATCTTCTATATTTTTCTGAAACTTTATAAACAATGCATACTTTCAGTGTTTTAAATATTAAATTTAAGCTTTATAAGTGTTTATTTAAAAGATTGTCATTACTAAAATACCAAATGATAAATTTCATAAGGTATATGTGTTGAATAAATACTACAAAATTCAGATTTTCAAGATTTTGAATTTTTTAAAAATCTGTGGGTGATGGAAACTTTTTAATGGCATATTCTTTCACAGCACCACCTAAAATATAAAAGTCACCACATACTTAATTAGAAACAGAAAGCTTGTTTATCAGTGTAATTAACAATTTAATTCCTATGATAGAATACGTTCTAAAAAATACATAGTTTATAAAATCCGATTTTACACTAGAAATATGCAATGGCTAATTTCGTTTTAATTAAATTCGGGATGTTCTGCTATTAATTAAAGCAAATATTGCTGTTTAAATTTTCTGGTGGGAATTAAGATATGCGAATTAAAATATCTCAAAATATCTTGGGCGGTTTGAGATAAAGAGGGTTAAATGATAGAATTTTTCAATGTTAATTAATTTTTGCGAACGGACACGACTTTCCGAACGACACGATATTTATACAAATAAAATCAAGACCCCTGCTAATAAAATTCAAAAAGGCACCAGGAACAATTTGCACTCGATATTTGAAGAAAATGCTCAACTTAACGAGTAACTTTTCCTGAAAACCTTTTAACTCTCTCGTTATCTATTGCTTACCCGAGTACTTGTGGTAATGCTTTGAACGATTTTTTTTTGTTAAAGCCCATCTCATTTCGTGAATACGTGATAAAAATGAGCTTCTCCTTTTCCTAGAATTCCAAATATGCTTCACATTATGCTTCACATTAAGAAAATGGGATATTTTATATTTAGTTAAATCGCTCAGATGGCACTATATACATTTTATATGAAAACAGAGAAGATTTATTGATATTTTTTAATTGTTGATTCTTTTTATTACGCTTTTTTAGCAACTAGGAAAAATAAAGCAAGCTACAGGGTGTTCAGCAAATAACACCCTGATTTCAAAATTAAATTTCTCAAAAAAAAAAAAAAAAAGATCAATAGAATTATGCAGTAAACGGTTTGTTTATCAGGTAAGCTCTAAAAATCTTATACATAAATTTCAAACAGTGAATATTTTGGAAAAACTGCTTTCTGATTGCATAGAATGCTTTGATTTGACATTTTTCTTGCTTTAGATTGCTGCCAGAGAATGTGTTTTTCGGCTTAAAGTGCCATATTTCATAGTTTTTTGAAATTAAATTTTTGAAATTTTGAAATTCTAAAAATTTACTTCGAAACATCTTTAATATATTGCACTGTAAGCTGAAAAATTATTTCCCTGCAGGCAATCTAAAACAAGAAAAATGTCAAATCAATGCATTCTATGCAATCAGAACGCAATTTTTTCAAAATATTCACTGTTTGAAATATCTCGATAAGATTTTTACAGGTTACCTAATGAAAAAACCGTTTACTGCATATTACTATTGATCTTTGTTTTTGAGAAATTTAATTTTAAAATCAGGGTGTTATTTGCTAGACACCCTGTATTTACACAGATTAAATCGGAACTCCTACTAAAATAATGTAAGAGGTCACATGAAAATTTGCAAGCGATATTTGAAGAAAATGTTCAACAAAACAAAATTTTTCCCACAATCCTCTTAACTCTCTGGTAATTTTGTCCTCACTCGAGTACTTGGGGTAATGCTTTGAAAGATTTTTGTTAACACCTTTGGGACGAGCGACACGCACACGTGCTGCAAGAAGGGTTAAGAATCGTTGTTTATCCTCACCAGTAAAATTTTAATATAAAATTTGCCTTTTTTATCCGGACAATTATCTCGATTTATTAGAGTTCAAATGTTTCTCTTAAAAAAAACAGTGACAAAACATTAATCCCTTGGGGACGAGCGACATGCATACGCGCCACAAAAAAGCTTAACCCATTAACCGATTAACTGGTTAATTCTTTTTCGTTCAAATTGGAAGTAGTGGACTCACACCACTATTATTTAAATAAAATATTCGTAAAATTTAGTCTAAACATTTCCGCCTTTCAATAGTATGAAAATTTTCTTTAAAATAAAAGTGGTGTCAAAAAGCTTTAAATTATGAAATAAGCGAACAATTCGAATAAGCGAACAATTCGTCTTGCCCGAACGGCGTTCAGGCAAACCAATTCAGGGATTAACTGGTTATTTCTTTTCCATTCAGTAAATTGAAAATAACGGATTCACACCACTATTGTTAAATAAAATATTCGTAACATTTAGTCTAAACATTTCCGTCTTTAATAAGTATGAAATTTAAAAATATATATACATAGCGGTGTCAAAAAGCTTTAAATGACGAATTAAGCGAATTCGTCTTGTCCGAACGGCGTACGGGCAAATCAGTCAAGGGGTTAAGAATCCTTTGTTTTCCCCAACAGTAAAATTTTACTGTAAAATTTGCTTTTTTTTTTTTTTTTTTTTTTTTTTTTTTTTTTTTTTAATAAATCGGAACATATTCTCGATTTAATAAGCCACAAATTTCTGTTTTAAAAACTGGTGACAAAACAATTAAAAATTCATAAAAGTATCCCGTTGCGAAGAGGTTAAAGCCCATCTCATTTCGTGAATACGTGGTAGAAATTATCTTCTACCATTCACTAAAATTCTTTATATGCTTCACAACAACAAAGTGTGACATTTTGTATTTAATTAAATTTCTCAGATGACTGTATACACTTTTTATATAAAAACAAAGAAGTTATTATTATTTTACTATTATTGATTCTTCTTATTACGCTTTTTTAGCATTTAGGAAGAATAAAGCAAGCCATTTACACAAATTAAATCGCAACCCCTGCTAGAATAATGCAAGAAGGCATCTGGAACGATTTGCAAGTGATATTTGAAGAAAACGTTCAACATAGCGAGTTTCTTTTCCACAAATCCTCTTAACTCTCTCGTAATCTTATCCTCGCTCGAATATTTGTGGTAATAATGCTTTGAAAGATTTTTGTTAAAGCCCATCTCATTTCGTGAATAGGTGATAATAATGAGTTTATTCTTTCAGCTAGAATTCCATTCATTCTTTAAATCAACAAAGCCTGACATTTTGTATTAGGGTTAACTTGCTCAGATGACTCTATACACTTTTTATCTCGGGAGTACCACCGAATGTTTATTAATAAGTTTTTGGAGCTTTTATGTGTAAAATAATCACACGGTTAGGAAATTTAAACTGTTGATACATCGTCACTCCTCCGTTTTAATACAAAGCGATTAGTTTACTGTATTATAGAGCATTCTTCCAAAATAGAGATAATCTATTAAAGCGGTGGAGTGACGATGCAGCAAAACAGTAAAATTTTTAACTGCTTGCTTTTTGAATGCATTATATCTCGTTATAACGAATCACCGATTAGTTTCGCTATGCTGAAAAAATAGTTAAAGTGAATATTTTTATGAGGAAATAATGTTCAATGATATTTTTTAAACCCAATTAATATCTGTTTAACTAGAAAATTTGCTGAAGCAATACTTGTTATAACGAGATTCAGCTGTATACATTTTTATTTTAATGAGAATAGATATTTTTTCTTATAAACTTCTTTTCTATTTTGATGGATATTTTTAAATATTTTATCGAAACCCTTGCTAGAATAATTCTAGAGGCCTCTGGAACAATTTGCACACGATATTAGAAGAAAATACTCAACATAACGAGTTTCTTTTCCACAAATCCTCTTAATTCTTTCGTAATCATATCCTAACTCGAGTACTTGTGGTAACGCTTTGAAAGATTCTTGTTAAACCTCATCTTATTTCACGAATACGTGATAAAAATGAACACCTACCTTTTCGCTGGAATTCCTTCTATGCTTCACATCAACTAAGTGTGATATTTTGTATTTAGTTAAATAGCTCAAATGATTCTATTCAGTTTTTACATAAAAACAAAGAAATCTTATTCTTTTTTTATTCTTATCGATTCTTCTTATGACGCTTTTTTAGCAATTAGGAGAAAAAAAGGAAGCTATTTACACAAATTAAATCGAAACACATGCCAGAATAATGCAAGAGAACATCTTTAACAATTTGCACATGATATTTCGAGAAAATGCTTAACCCTTTCCGTCACACTGTGCCCGGTCTGGGATATCTAATTTTAATTTCGAACTTGCAAACGGCACCAATGAAATATTAATAAAATTTGGCTTTTAAAATAAAAGCTTAAATTAAGGGTTTCAAATTATCCAAAAAATTCGTTTCTAAATTCCGGTGTCAGTTGATAATTTCTCATTTTACAAACAGATTTTGCCCGTGCCGGAAAGAGTTAACATTACGAGTTTCTTTTCCGAAATTCCTCTTAACCCTTTATAGGACAGATCAATTCTTTGGGTAAAATGTTGAAAAGATTCCCTACCACCCTGCCACCCTGCCACCCATAAACAAATTTATTTCAAATTAAAAAGGACGATTACTGTGTGGTTATTATAGATACAAACATTCTCACTGTAAATTCCGGTTTGGATAAATCAGTTTTTAATAAAAATTAAGTGCTAAGTATATCACCATTGCCCGATAAATGGTTAACCCTCTCGTGATTTTGCCGCCCACTTGAGTACTTGGGGTAATATGATTTGAAAGATTTAAGTTAAAGCCCTCCTCATTTCGTGAATAAGTGATAGAAATAAGCTCCTCCATTTTGCTACAATTCCTTTCAGGCCTTTAAATCAACAAAGTCCGACATTTCGTATTTAGTTAACTTGCTCAAATAGCTGTATACACTTTTTATCTCGAGAATGTCACCAAATGTGCGTACAAAACAAAATATCTATTTGTTAACACTAAAACCGCTATTAGGGGTCAAAAGGACCCCTGCCAAATTGATAATACTCGATTCGAACAAGAATTTTCTTCATAAGATATGTTCAATGTATGTAGCAGAAAAATCGACTAATTAAATATGTTAAATAGTTCAAAATTAAAATTCTGGTGAGAAACATTTTTCATAAAACTGGAGCAAAATACCCGACGGTTCTAGTATTAGGTGTTTTAAGCTTTTTTTTTTTTTTGTTAAATAATCACTTTTAGAATGCAATCAAATCTCGTTACAACAAACCATTGGGAAGCACCGATTAATTTCGCTATCCCGAATAATTTATTTAAGTGAAAGTTTTTACTAGAAATAAGGTTGAAGGATTTTTTTAACAACCCAATTAATATTTGTTAAACTGGAAAATTTGTTGAAGTGATTTTAGTTATAACGAGATTCAAGTGTATACATTTTTATTTTAATGAGAAAAAATTAGTTTTCTTATATAGTTCTATAATGATAGTTTATATATATAAATGCTGTCGTAATCCCTTCTAAAATAATGCAAGAGGGCATCTGGAACAATTTGCACGCGATATTTGAAGAAAAAATGAACGTAACGAGTTTTTTTCCCACAAATCCTCTTAACCCTTTCCAGCACGGGCAAAATCTGTACTAAAATGAGAAATTATCGACTGATACCGGAATTCACAAACGATTTTTTAAAATATTTTGAATTCTTTAATTTAAGCTTTTATTGTAAAAGCAAAATTTTACTAAAATATAACTGGTGCCGTTGGCAAGTTTGGAATTAAAATTAGGTATCCCAGACCGGGCACAGTGTGCCGGAAAGGGTTAACTCTCTCCTAATCTTGTCCTCACTCGAGGACTTGTGGTATTGCTTTGAAAGATTTTTTGTTACAGATCATCTCATTTCGTGAATACGTAATAATATATGATCTTTTTGCTAGAATACCTTGAATTCTTAAAGTCAACAACAAAGTCTGACATTTTGTTGAAGGGTTATGAGATTCACAATAAAAACCTTCGTTATATACGTAACGGCTGTAGATATTTACGAAATTCCACCGTTCGTAGAGACTTAAACACTACCTCGCTTAAAAAGTGCATTAATCAGTTATCTAAATTTTTTTTATAAATCTCTTTACAATCTACCTAATGAAATTGTCGCTGAGCTTCCAGATTATGAGGTTTCCGACCCCATAAATAGAAAGCGTCCCAGATATACTCTCATTTTGGAAGCGAATGATTGAGTTTCCCTCAACCCTTATTTAAACTAATCTCTCTTTGTTTTGTTCTCTGTCCAAATTTTTTCTTCTCAAAAAAATGTATATATATATATATATTGTTATACTGTTAGTGTTTAGTTAACAGTACTAATTTAAGATATTTTAAAAATATATGGTCTCTGCAAAGAGGTTTATTATTTATTTTTTTTTAAGTTTGGGCATCTCTTCGGTACCTTTTTCGTGTTTACTTTTTTGAACTAAATGAACATTTTTTCCTGCTTTATTTTTTTAAAGCTTGCTTTATTTTTCTTTTAATTTAAATTATTAGTTGCTTTTAATTCTTATGATAGCTAATTTTATTTATCTTAATTGTGGTATATTTTATTTATCTTAATCTTTGCCACATCTAAACATTTTTTTCTTAATTTTTCTTATGGCTCCCTAAACCCATGTAAAACGGTTTACTTAGTTATACTGGATATAAAGTTAATTGTCACCTAGGAGATCCATATCACAGATTACATTGTTCATTGTTGTTCATTGAGATTCTGGCATTTATGCACACTGTAAAATAATGCAAGAGGCCATCTGGAACAATTTGTACGCGATTTTCGAAGAAAATGCTCAACGTAACGAGTTTCTTTTCCATAAATCCTTTTTACTTTCTCGTGGTTTTGTCCTCACTCGAGAACTTGTGGTAATGCTTTGAAAGATTTCTGTTAAAGCTCATCTCATTTCGTGAATAGGTGATAGAAATTAGTTTCTTCTTTTTGCTTCAATTCTTTAAGGGGACAAGGGACCTTCAAAACTATTTTTTTAAATCTTTTTAAAATTGCACTTTAAATATTATTGAAGGGTACATGATATGTATAATAACATATATTTATCACAAAAAATGTAAAAAAAATTTTTTTTGAGAAAAATAGGGAATTTTTTTGTAATATTTTAGATTTAACGAGAACTTTTCAAAATGCTCCATGGGCATTATTTTTTCCCTGAATGCTTTGAAATTTTTTATAATTTTTTATCATAATATATGTCATAAAACTGTGCATGGGTTTTTGAAAATAAAAATAATTGTAAAAGTTATAGGTAGTTAAAAGTAAAAATAGGTCATAAAAAGCTCAAAATTTCAGAAAAATTTAGAAAATATTTTTTTCTTACCTTTATATTCAGATATATAAAATTCAATGCAGTTTTATTTATATATGTAAATCAAACTAGTATAAATAATATTGGAGATTTTCATTGATATGGAATGCGCATGGGACATTTTGAAAAGTTCTCGTTAAATCTAAAATATTACGAAAAATTCCCTATTGTTAAAAAAAAAAAATTACATTTTTCTGTGATAAATACATGTTATAATGCATATAAAGTACCTTTAAATAATATTTAAAGTGCAAATTTAAAAATATAAAAAAAGTTATTTTAAAGTTCCCTTGTCCCCTTAAATCGGCAAATTTTGACATTTTGTATTAGGGTTAACTTGCTCAAATGATTCTATACACTTTTTATATCGAAGATATCACCGAATGAGTGTATGAAACTAGAATATCTATACAGTAACAGGTTATTTAGGACTTTAGGAGTAAAATAATCAGTTTTTAAATGCAGTAAAATGTCAATACTAAGTATCGCCGAGAAGCACTGATTAATTTCGTTATGCTGAAAAAATACGTTAAAGTGAATATTTTTATAAGGAAGTAAAGTTCAAGGATATTATTTTAATACTCCAATTAATATTTGTTAATCTGGAAAATTTGCTGAAGTGGTATTTTATATAATACGATTCAGCTTATAAGTTTTTATTTTAATGAGACTAAATGATTTTTCTTATATAATTCTATAACGATAGATTATTTATGTAAATTTTATTGAAACACGCTCTTGAATAATGCAAGAGGGCATCTGGAAATATTTGCACGCGATGTTTAATGAAAACGCTCAACTTAACGAGTTTCTTTTCCACAAATCCTTTTAACCCTCTCCTAATCTTGTCCTCGCTCGAGTACTCGTGGTAATACTTTGAAAGATTTTTGTTAAAGCCTATCTGATTTCGCGAATACGTGACAGAAATGAGCTTCTACCTATTTGCTAGAATTCTTTACGTGCTTCACATCAACAAAGTGTAGTATTTTGTATTTAGTTAACTGCTCAGTTGACTTTATGCATTTTTTATATAACAACAAGGAAGTTTTATTATTATTTTCTTTTTCTTCTCATTAACAGGCCTTTTTAGCAATTAGGAAGAATAAAGCAAGATATTCACAGAAATTAAATTGAAATCCTTGTTAAAATAATGCAAGAGGCCATCTGAAAAAAATTGCACTTGTTATTTGAAGAAAATGTTTAACAAAACGAGTTTCATTTCCTGAAATCATCGTAACTCGTAATCTTGCCTCGATTCAAGCACTTGTGGTAATGCTTTGTTAAAGACAGGGGTGCAAAAATCTAGGCGCCAGCAGGCATTCTCACCACAAAATTTATTTCGTTCTTCTTCGTCTAATATTTCGTGTCATATTCCTGCTAGAATGCTATTAAATTTTGAGCGAAAAAAACTTTTAGTGTGAGAGACTACTCTCTGGAGCCTAGATTTTTGCACCCCTGGTTAAAGACCATCTCATTTCGTGAATACCTGATAGAAATCAGCTTCTTCCTTTTGCTACAATTCCTCGCAATCTTTAAATCAACAAAGTGTGATATTTTGTATTTAGTTAAATTTCCCAGATGATTCAATGCACTTTTTGTCTCGAGAATGTTACCGAATATGCGTGCGAAACTAGAAGATATATTTATTTATAGTTTTTGTTAATGCTTTTATGTGTAAAATAATCAACATTAGAATGCAGTAAAATAGCGTTACTCTGAATCATTCGGAATCACTGATTAATTTTGTTATGTTGAAAAATTCGTTAAATAGAAATAGAAATAAGAATTATACTGAGATAAGGCTCATATTTTTTTTAAAAGGTAAGGAAAAGAGGTTCATATAAAGAAATAAGGTTAATATTTTTTTAACAATCCATTTAATATTTGTAATAAACTGGAAAATTTTCATAAGCGATTGTTTTAACGAGATTTAGTTGTATTTTATTTTATTTTAATGACAATAAATGATTTTTCTTATATAGTTCTATAATGATAGATTATTTATATAAATTTTATCGAATAAATTTTATATAAATTTTATCATAGTCATAGATGCCAAGATCTCTTCATTATGCCGGTGACTGCTCAAAAATGTTTACGCTGAAACCGAAAAAATTATATAAGAAAATATTTTTTGTATTTACAATATAAAATTAGCAGTAATTTATTTGGAAGTTTTTGAGACAAATAATTTTTTTGGTTGAAAACATGTCCATCTTGAATCAGACGTAAGAAATTAAGAGATGTTGGCATCTATACACACTGTGTTAAATGTTTCAAATCAACAAAGTGTAACATTTTGTATTACGGTTAACTTGCTCAGATGACTCTATACGCTTTTTATTTCGAAAATGTCATCGAATGTTCGTACGAAACTAGATTATCTATTTATTAACAGGAATACTTAGGTCCTTATGTATAAAATAATCATTTTTAGAATGCAGTAAAATCACTCTACAACGAATCGCTAGGAAGCACATTAATTTCGCTATTTTCACTGAAAAATTCGCCAAAGTCAATATTTAAAAATTAAATATTGTTCAATCATATTTTTTAACAATTCATTTAAAATTTCTTAAACTGGAAAATTTGTCATATTTTTTGTAACGAGATTCAGCTGTGTACATTTTTATTTCAATGAGAATAAATGATTTTTTATAGCTCTATAATAATAGCTTTATAATAAACACACTTTGGAATACTGCAAGAAGGCATTTGGAAAAATCTGTATACGATATTTGAAGAAAACGGTCAATATAACAAATTTCTTTTCGACAAATCCTCTTAACTTTCTCGTAAACTTGTCATCTTTCGACTACTTGGGATAATGCCTTGAAAGATTTTTGCTAACCGCTTGGGGACAAGCGATAGGTGTAAAGACGCAAAAAGGCTTAAGAATCCTTATTTACCTCTACCAGTAAAAATTTATTGTAAAATTTGACATATATTTTCGGAAAATTTTTTTGATTTAGTAAATCCACAAATTTTTGTTTTAAAAACCGGCGACAAAACATTACAAATTTCGTAAAAGGCTCCCATTGCAAAGGGGTTAAAGCCCATCTCATTTCGTGAACGTGATAGAGATGATTTTTTATTATTATTGTTTCTTTTTATTACTTCTTTTCAGCAGTAAGGAAGAGTAAAGCAAGATATTTACATAAATTAAATCGAAACCCCTGCTAGAATAATGCAATAGGGCATCTCAAACATTTTGCGCGATATATTTGAAGAAAATGCTTAACATAACGAGTTTCTTTTCCTCAAATCTTCGTAACTCTCTTGTAATCTTGTTCTCACTCGACTACTTGTGGTTTGAAAGATTCTTGTTAAATTCCATTTCGTGAATACCGTAATTTCCGGCGTATAATCCGCGGATCAAACAATTCTTTTTCGACCCAGAAATTTTGTTTAGTAATTGAAGACAAATATTTATCGCGATCTAAAATGTTGCATTTTATTTTAAAAACTTTCTGGGTCGAAAAATGATTGTTTGATCCGCGGATTATACGGCGGAAATTACGGTACGTGATACAAATGAGCTTCTACCTTTTCCTAGAATTCTCTATATCCTCTTCAGACCCCAGGGTTTATTTATGTACTTTAAATTTTGTTTATGGATTTATATTAACAAAGTGATATTGAATAGATAATATATATAAGAAATAATATATAATATACATAATAAAGTACAAATAATATATATAACAATGACTGGATAGCGAAAATATTTAATTTTTTTTGTTGTTGTTGTTCTTGAAATTTAATTGTACATGGAGACTCAAAAGTTACATTTTTTGACAATATCTTAGATTTATTTATTTTATTTTACTTCTGTGCAGTGCAAAAACATTACAAAACATAAAATTGCAACCTATTTAGTAATTTTCCATGTCTAACGGACTCTACAAATGGTATCTCAACGCACAGTAAAATTATTTACGTTTTCATTTTTGTACATTTCATTCATTTCTTCTGCAAGCTATTTTTATGTAATACGGTGCTTGCTAAGAAAGCGCTGTAAGCAATAAATTTCTATTTTATTGAGTTCTGCTACCTGTTAGACTCAATTCACGCCAATTTCTCTTTTTTAGCACTATTTATGTGTATGAAAAAATATTACGAATGCTAGAGTTTTCTGGAATTCACATAAAAACATGAAACAGCATTGAATGTATCTCCATACCTTTAAGAAGGATTAACATGGGTAAAGGCCCGCTCTGTCACCAAATGACATCAAATTGGCCGAATAAAGGTAATTGCCAAAAGTTATGCTAATTTAGCGATATCTAATATTTCATCAAATTCCCACAAAATTCCATTGTTATCCAATAGGATTTATTTGCTTGCATAAAATAAACAAATTTAGATATTTTAATACAACTAAAACTAATTTTACTTTATGAATAGAGCTTAATTGAACTATATACATTAATTTTGAACACAAATACTAACTATTTACAAAATCCGTAACAATCTGTAAAGGTGAGTAAATAGGTTATACACGAAAAAAAAAGAAGTCTAAATATGACACTATACCCATATTTAGCAATACTTGGTAGTGACATATTAGGAATTCCACATGAATTACTTATAGATAAGAAGTTCTTTCCAAAGGCCTTGCGCAATTTCATTTATTTTAGGGTGTTTTAAAGAAGTTTTTTCACTTCAATGACAAAACTTTTGACTTTTGACTACTGACAAAAAGAAAAAAAATCGATCGAAACCAATATTTATAAAACATTAACATAATAAAAACTGAAATTACAGATGTATTCAAATATCGCAAAATCACTTTTTTCTTCGAAAAAGTTACACTAAAATGTAATTTTAAAAAATATTCATCATTTTGAAACACAACTGGCGGAGTATCAGTACTAAAATATGTAGAATGAATGCGAACGTACCATACCCTGTTGAGTAAATTTGAAAAACTATTGCTTGAGAACTTTCTCACTAAAGTGCGATTTCTCCTTTAGAAGGTATAATACAGTGCCTAATTAGGAGACTATACCATATCTGGGCACTTTATCCTATATTACTTTTGACACTGTAATATAGCCGCATAAATTTTACTTTTAAAATAAAGGAAACTAGTTAGATGTAGCAATCCTAAAATTTTCTTTTGTCTTGTACATGTCATTACTTCCTGAAAAGTGCAGTATCACAGTATCACCGGTTAGATGGCTTACAACAAACTTCAGTCAGCACCAACTTATGTCAACACATCGCCACCTATTGGGTCATGAACACCAAAAACTAATCTGGATCAATTTTATCAGATGACTAAATCCAAAATTCAAAAATACATGCATTAGTTCTAGAGATAGAACTTTTAGGATAATCATGAATAATGCAGCATCGCAGCGCCATCTATGGAGCGAGTTTCACCAGAAGGTAGTCAGCACCATGCAATGTCAAGAACTAACCGAATCTGAAGTTTTATGAAAATCCGTGCATAAGGTCTTGAGACAGAGCTATTGCGATAATCTTTAATAATGCAGCATGGCAGCATCGTCTGTTAAGCGATATGCAACAAAAACTAACTAGCTCCAGTATTTATCAAGGTCTAACTGAATCTAAAATTTTGTAAAATTCTGTTTATTAGTTCTTGAAATAGAGCGCCCGCAAATTTTTTGTCACTACAGATTTTGAGTGACGGACAGACACTTTCTAAAATCCATTAAATCGTGTTCAGGATCTTCTAAAACGTGTAGATACATCAAAAACCGAAAGTCAAAAATTTTCACAAATCAAATACTTTCTTCTTGTCAATATGGAAAACAAGAGAAACTAATGGATTCGTCTGCCCCTCGGGAATGCACTATCACTCTAAAGCATAAGCTCAGTTTCCAACTGATCACCCCTTGTCATCCCAAGTCAAGATGGAAGAAAATAAAAAATTGTTCATCAAGCTATTAAAATTCTACCAGAATTTTTAAAATTCTTTTTTATGGAAAGGCCAAAGTTAATTTTTTTTTCAATACCAGGGCATAAGTTACAGCTTCTCTGTGATCTTCGCTGTAAGCGTATTCCATTTAAATATTACGTTTATTAATATTATTTAAATTATTAAATAAGAAATATATTAAATAAATAAACTTAAAGGCGTAACTTCGAAATTAATGCGTACCATATCATAAATTATCTTACAACACGTTCATTCTCCATAAAATAAAATTATCTCAGATCAAAATATGACAATAACATCGTTTTCTATTCAAGTCAATAAGAAAAGTTTAATTATTAAATCAGAACCTCTGAATGAACTCCGAGAGTAAAATAAACTGTCAAGTACTCAACTTCTACTGAGAGAGCGTCAAATACAATTTTGCATTTGCCCTTTAGGAACTGTCGCGACATTACCACTTCTTTACAAGTCATTTAAGAAACTGAAAGAAAACAAAAAGCGATTTATAAGACGTGATCGAAAAAACATTTTTGTAAACTATATGTGCGTTGAAAAATCTTATTTAGGAATGTGACAATTTACTTTTCCTCCCATTTCGCGGATATCAGATTTGAAGTTTTGATTGTTTCTGTTGAGATTTAGGAAATAAATTCTATACTTTTATAAAAGCTATTGAAGAAAATAATTTTTAGATAAAAGTCCATTTGATTTTTCTGAAAACTTGTCGACGTGAAAAAACACCGTGAACACTAGTGATATTTAATAAATCAAGTAAAACACTTTGTAAAATCAAGTTAAACACGTTGTAAGGGTACAGAGTCGAGATCTGTGCCCTTACGGAACACGTGTCGGTTTAGCTGATGACGAGCTATTATTGTTGTAGCTCGAAACGCGTCCTACTTTATTTTCATTTTATGGTGGTTTTACAAAGTGTTTTACTTGATTTATTAACTTGTCGTTGTGACCAGAAAAAATACAAAGAAAATTTTTTTGTTTAACCCTTTCCGGCACGGGCAAAATCTGCAGTAAAACGAGAAATTATCGACTGATACCGGAATTCATGAACTATTTTTTTAGATATTTTGAATTCCTTAATTTATGCTTTTATTGTAAAGGCAAAATTTTACCAAAATATTATTGGTGCCGTTTGCAAGTTTTGTATGAAAATTAGGTATCCCAGACCGGGCAGCTAATTCGCAAACACTCAACGTCCCAGCGCGCTTCACGCCAACCTCTATAGCCAAGCGCTTTCGGGAGAAAATGAACATGTGCGTGCAAGTCTGAAGTTCTAAAGTAAGTCAAGTTCAAAGTAGTTCCAAGTTTGTAAATATTTTTGAATTACGTTGATCTATCTTGATTAACTATGCGGCTTATTGTTTCAACTATTATACCTTCATAACGCTAAAAACATGCATTTTAAATTTTCCAGCGTCGTCCTAGCTTTTTAATGGTAATTTTATTGTGACAGCATCAGTATTCAACTAGCGTAATCAATAGCACAACTTGTGTAGACTGAATTAATCTGCTACAGAAAAAAAAGATATCTTTGAATTCTGTAAGCGTATCTAAAATATTAATATAAAGTGGGTATAAATATTTGAAATGCAAATTTCAAACTACGATACCAGCAATATTCAAGTATGCACGTCGAAGTTCAATTTTTCGCCAAAGCCCTTGGCTAGAGGAGTTGGCGTCAAGCGCACTGGGACGTTGAGTGTTTGCGAATTTGCGACCGGGCACAGTGTGCCGGAATCGGAAAGGATTAAAACTTTGAAGCGAGACGAAGAAGAGTTTTCAAACAATGTAGTTTATAAATTTTGGGCTGTGTTATATTTTTTAAAGGTTGCAATTTTATACATAAATTTATACTCTTGCGACAAAAATATATAAATAACATATAAGCACATATAGCATACGGTATTAGCCCAGTACTGCTAGCGTTCAATCATTAGAAGGGCTGAAAAGTCATTGAAAGTACGTCCTTGAAATGAAGAAATATTATTAAAAAATATGTTGATTATTTTCTATTATTTTGATGGAATTTTTTAATTAAGGGTGTATTTCGATTCAAACTGCTTATTTTTCGATTTATTTTTGATTTCATTTTTGCTCTCAAATACACCAAACTTTCAAAATCTCTTATTTGGAAAGTGCACAAGGTGCCGTGATTGCCGCTTATTTGATACATGCAGAAAATATTGCAAAAAAGCAATGAAAAACGGCATTTCGAACCGATTTTCTCCTAGCGGGGGTTTTGGGAACGAAAAAAAGGGTTATACTGATAAGGTACCGTAATTTCGGGCGTATAAGCCGCGGATCGAACAATTCTTTTTGGACCCAGAAATCTTGTTTAGTGATTGTAGATAAATATTTATGGCGATCTAACTAGTTATAATTGTTTTTTAAAAAAATCTGGATCGAAAAAGAATTGTTTGATCTGCGGCTTATACACCCGAAATTACGGTAATTGTTTATAACACAAATCCTAATGAATTGAGCTTAAAAAGACATCACACGGCACCTCATACGTCCCTTCAAGAATCTCCTCAGCAAGTTTCATTTCTACTTTTAAAAATGTATCTGAAATTGTATCGGAAAATTTCGAGCTGTTGAAGATGGAAAAGCGTTTTTTCGAATACACCCTTAAATCATTTCCTTTTAATATACACAGAAACCAATATGATATAAACTTAAAATTCAACGTACAATTACGTAATATCCAAATGAATCCCACATGAAACCGAACTTACGCAGGTGACATGAATATTCTAAAGATGTACGTCATCAGTGTCAATAAAATTAAAAGGTTTGTAGTTGTAAGTCAAGCGTAGCAAATGAGGTGCGTTTGTGCCATAACTAATTTTATATATATTCAGTTCTTGTTCCCGCAGCTGTTGCACTCTTATGCAAAAATTTACCAATACAAAATTCCTTCCGATTATATCTATCTAATAATATGGAAATAACAGGATTTTATAAATTAAAAGAATCTTTGAGAAAAATATCACATCATCTTTCACTAAAGTCAATTAGAGGGTAAGGAAAGTTTAATTATCAAACTAAAACTGCTGAATGAAGTCCCAGAGCAAATTAAGCTGTCTAGTACTCAAATATTAGTGAGGGAGGGTCAAATAGTCTTTTGCATTTGCCCTTTACAAACTGTCGCCATATTACCACTGCTTCACACGTCAGTTAAGAAACAATGAAAACAAAAAAGCGATTTATAAGACGTGATCGAGAAACTTTTTTGTAAACTATATGTGCGTGAAAAAATCTAATTTAAGAATGTGACAATTTACTTTTTCTCCCATTTGTGGATATCAGATTTGAAGTTTTTATTATATCTTTTAAGATTTAGAGGATAAATTCTCTATTTTTATAAAAGCTATTGAAGTAAATAATTTTTAGATAAAAGAAAAGTCCTCTTGACATTTCTGAACACTTGTCGACGTGACCAGAAAAAATAAAAGTTTTTTTCCCCCTTCGGGGTTAGAATGTTGTGTAGAAGAGTTGCGAAACAATGTGGTTCATAGATTTTTGGTTTTATTGTTATTTTTTTAAAGGTTTCAACTTTATACATAAATCTGTACACTTGCCACTTACACATATATTTGTAACATACCGGGTGTCCAGTAAATAACTGACCCATTTTGAACTTAAATAACAAATAAATGGTTTAAGATAATAATGCGCGGTTTGCGGTATTGTTATAAGAAAATCAATAAATTTTTAAACATGTACTTTGTTAATATAGTTCAAATTTCGGGAAAAAATATCGCGCTGGCGGTAACAGGCTGTTTGAATACAGACATGACTCTAATTTTTATAAATATGAGATTTTCGGCTGAATTTGAATCTATATGTTGTCGAATCTGAATCTATATGTTCAATCGACTCTCGAATCAGCTTCAGAAATAGGGTACGTTGGTTGGAAAGTGATTTAAAATAATATTTGTGATTGAACCATCTGTATTATATTTCCCCTCCTCAGTCTTGAGACTGAGATATTATTTTAAATATTATTATATTACATTAACAAAGTGCATATTTTAAAATTTATTTATATTCTAATAACAATACAGCAAGCCGCGCATTTTTATCTCAAACAGTTTTTTTGTTATTTACATTCAAAATGGGTCAGTCATTTACTGGACACCCGGTGTTAGCACATATAACATAATGTAGGCACATGTAACATAGGTCTATTACTGTTAACATTCAATATTTAGAAGGATTGAAGCATCATTCAAAGTACATCTTTGAAATGAAGACATTTTTAAAATATATTGGTTAATTTCTATTATTTTGATGTATTTTTTTTATTAAATCATTCCTTTTTTATATACACAGAAACCATAGCTGCCAACTTTTACGCATTTTTCCTACCACAAAATTTTATAATAAATATTGTCTTATTTAATCGTCGAAATGTTATGATTAAAGAAAGGGAAAAACTCTGTACAAATTGAGAGGTAGCAAAAATGCGTAAATGGCAGATATGGAGAAACCAATATGATATTAACTAAAAATTCAGCTTAAAAATATGCAATAACCAAATGAACCACGCATAAAAATGAACATGCGAGTACCTTAAAGATGCGCATCATCAGTGTCAATAAAATTTAAAAGTTTGAAGTTGTACGTCAAAAGTAGCAAATGCGGTGGGTTTGTGCCATTAGTAGTTTTATAGATAGTCAGATCTTATTGCCATAGCTGTTTCACTCTTATGAAAAAATGCACAAATGCAAAATTCATTACGATTTTGTAGATTCAATAATACGGAAATAATAGGATTTTATAAATTAAAATAATCTTTAAGAAAAATATTACAACATTATCATTTTTCACTATAGTCAATTAGAAGGTAAGAAAAGTTTAATTCCAGGCCAAAACTGCTGTAAGAACTCAGAGAACAAAATAAGCTGTTAACTCTTTCCGGTACAGTGGTCCCACTTCGGACACACCTAATTTTAATTTCGAACTTGCAGACGGCACAAAGTGTATTTTAATAACATTTTCATTTTAAAATAGAAGCTTAAATTAAGGACATCTTATTTTTTTTAAATGTTTTTTAATCCCACTTGCAAACGGCGCAAAGACTATTTTAATAAATTTTTCCTTTTAAAATAGAACCTTAAATTAAGGATATCTTAATTTTTTTAAAAAACTCTTTTTTTAATCCCAGAGTCAGTCAGTAATTTCTCATTTTACGAAAAGAATTTGTCTGTGCGGGAAAGGGTTAAGTACTCAAACATTAACCCTCTCACTGACAAGGCCGTCTATAGACGTTCCCTAAGCTCCAGGTTTCACTGCAATGCAAACAATAATTAAAAGGATATAACTCAGTTGATTTAATGGATTTTTAATACATTGTGCAATGATTAACACACTCAAGGATAAAATTCATATTCGTAAATAAGATTTTTCTATAATTTTGAAGGAATCATATTTTTTTAGCAATTAAAACAAAATGCTGAGAAAACAACATTACAATTTTGCCCTTTTGCAAGACTGTCAGAGGGTTTTAACCCTTTCCGGCGCGGAGTAAGTTTAATTGAAATAATTATCTGCCACCAGAATTTATAAACGAATTTATTAGAGAATACGAACTTGCTTATTTTCAGGCATTTTATCAAAGGAAAATTTTAATTAAATATTCTTGGTGCCAGTAAAATTAAAATTAGGTGTCCTTTTTAAGGGACACCGCGCCGGAAAGGGTTAACCCTTTCCGGCACGTGCAAAAACTGTACCCAGATGAGAAATTATCGACTGACACCGGAATTCACAAAGGAATTTTTTTTAAATATTTTGAATATTACTGGTGCCGTTTGCAAGTTTGGAATTAAAAATAGGTATCTCAGAACGGGCACAGTGTGCCGGAAAGGGTTAAGAAGAGAGCGTCAAATACTCTTTTGCATTTGCCCTTTACGCACTGTCGCGACATTACCACTTCTTCACACGTCATTTAAGAAACTGAAAGAAAACAAAAAGCGATTTGATAGACGTGATCGAGAAACAATTTTGTAAACTATACGTGCTTAAAAAATTTAATTTAGGAATGTGACAATTTACTTTTCTTTCCATTTCGCGGATATCAGATTTAAAGTTTTGAATTGTATCTTTTAAGATTTAGGGGATAAAGTCTATTAAAAAAAAACTATTCAAGTAAATTATTTTTAGATAAAAGAAAAATCCATTTGACTTTTTCGGAGACTTGTCGACGTGACCAGATTTTTTTTTTTTTTTTTTTTTTTTTTTTTTTTTTTTTACATTTTGCTACAGAGTTAGTAGAGTTGCCAAATAAAATAGTTTATAGATTTTGAGCTTCATTGTTATTTTTTTACAGGTTGCAACTTTATATATAAATTTGTAAACTTAACACATAAGGACTTGGTATTAGTCCAGTACCGCTAACGTTCAATCTTTAGAAGAATAGAAAAATCATTGAAAGTACGTTTTAGAAATGAAGACATTATTAAAAATATGTTGGTTACTTTCCACTATTTCTATTTATTTTTTTTTTAAATCATGCTCTTTTAATATACATAGAAGCGAATATATTAACTAAAAAATCAACGTACAAATGCGCAATATCGAAATGAATGACACATGAAAACGAACGTACGTACGTTTCATGATTATCTTAAAGATATGCATCATCAGGGTCAATAAAATTAAAAAGTTTGAAGTTTTACGTCAAACGTGACAAATAAGGTACGTTTGTTCCAAAATTACTTTTATAGATATTTGACAAGTTGCAATAGCTGTTGTACTCTTATGCCAAAATGCACGAATACAAAATACGAGGAAAGTTATAATATTCACCTGCCGACTGTGGACAGAGGTATGTATGAAAGACAAAACATATAATGAAACATTAAATATAAGACGTAACTTTACTTTTCTACATAAGTATCAAGTGAGTTCAGACATTTGCTATACCCCTTTATAAGTTTCAAAAAGACCTCCAGGAAAATAAAATCAGGGAAAAGAAGCGTCGAACCGCTTGTGTGATTTCGGCATTTGCTTTCAAAGCTGTAGTCAAGCATTGCTTTCGTCAGTAGTGGCCGCGCACGCCCCGTTGAGATCTCGTTCTGTCCAATACTTGATAATGTCCCTCACTGAATTTGCGGCACGATCTCCGCACCTTTTGTTTCGACATCACATCTGCCTCATAGACTTCCACCATAGCCTACTATATACTACCTTCCGAGCCATTTCGCGAAAAGCTGCCGAAAAAGTGAAGCTGGATTCAACTTCAAACCCTGAATCATTTCACTGGACCACGTGCGAGACCACGTGAAGCAAACCCTACCCAAATTAGCATTGAATAAGCTGTTTTCTGTTCGGTGAACATGGCTCGGCACGTGGTCATTGTTTTGGTTCAGAGTTTGCACGATTGGTCAGAATAACTTGGGCAAGGTATCAGAGTCCTCTGGCGGGAGACTTCATACATTAATCTCAAATAGATGGGCCTATAGGTCTAGTGGGCCATGCTTCCACATAGAGCAGCAACAAGTATTGGACAGACTGAGACCTGGACGAGCGTGCAGGACCACTATAGACTATACAAAAGCAATGCGTGACTACAGCTTTGGAAGCAATGCCGAAATCCCACAAGCGGTTCAACGCTTCTTTCTTATGTAAAAACCGGATTTTTTCCTGGAGGTATATAAAGCTTTTAAAAAAGAGTATGGCAAATGGCTCAACTCACTTGTCACTGATGTAGAAAAATAAAGCTATGTATATCAATTTTTCATTATATGATATTTTTTTTCATACCTACCTCTGTCCACAGTCGACAAGGGAAACTTATTTTCGGACTATCGTGCATTACAATTATATAGATTCAATAATACGGAAATAATGATTTGATAATTTATAATACAGGGTTCGCACAGATCTACCACTAAAATTTTACAGTATTTTCTATGTCTTTCACTACAGAAAAATATTGCGAAAATTGCGAATCGAGCAGTTGGTTGCAAATTCTGTTTCTCAAAAATTAAATATAAATTTTCTTATCATTAATAGTGGTGGCAGAGTCCTTACAAAATATAAGGAGTGTGCGAACCCTGTAATAATCTTTTAAAAAAATATCATATCATCATCACCATCTTTCACTCAGGTCAATTAGAGGGTAAGAAAAGTTTTAATTATCAAATCAAGTCAGCTGAATGAACTCCCAGAGCAAAATAAGCTGTCTGGCACTCAAACACTCCGGAGAGAGCGTCAAATGCTCTTTTGCATTTGCCCTTTACAAACAGTTGCGACATTAACACTTCTTTACAAAAATAGCAAAAAAAGCCTTTGTGCAAAAATGTTTAAAAATCGAAAACCAACGATTATAAATGCACAAATAATGTATGAAAAGGTATCAAACAGCTGTTTCAAATCTACTATTGAGATTCTTCATCAGTGCAAAACTTAGCGAGCTAGAAAAGTTGAGCTCAATTTTGCTTTTTCTAGCTCGTTGAGTTTTGCATTTATGAAGAATCTCGATAGTAGATTCGAAACAGCTGTTTGCTATTTTTTCATACATTATTTGTTTATTTATAATCGTTGTTTTTCTATCTTTAAACTTTTTCACACGTCAGTAAAAAAACTGAAAGAAGACAAAAAGCGACGTGATCAGAAAAACATTTTTGTAAACTACATGTGCGCGAAAAATCTAATTTTTGAATGTGACAATTTATTTTTCCTCTCATTTCGGGGATACCAGATTTGAAGCTGTGATTGCATCTTTTAAGATTTAGAGGATAAATTCTTTACTTTTCTAAAAGCTATTGAAATAAATAATTTTTAGATAAAAGAAAAGTCCACTTGACTTTTTCGAAGACTTGTCGACGTGACCAGAAAAAAATATTAAAGATTTGTTTTTAATATTTAGACACAGAGTTAGAACAAGTAGAGTTGACAAACAATTTAGTTTGTAGATTTTATGTTCCATTCGTTATTTCATTTTTAATATTACAACTTTATATATAAATTTGTATACTTGACATATATATAACATATAAGCATACATAATATATGGTACTAATCCAGTAATGATAAAGTTCAATCTTGAAAAGAATTGAAACACTATTTAACCCTTTGAGCTCTTATGGTAGAATTTTCTACCATATAATTTTAATTCCGAAATGTCACAACGGCACCAGAAAATTTGACCAGATTTATTTGAAAAATGTTTAATGCATTTTTTCGTGTATATCGTTAGCTGTTTTTTTTTTTTTTTTTTTTTGAAAAATACTGGTGCCAATGTCACATTTGGAATTTTGAAGAAATTTGCCCACCAGAGCTCAAAGGGTTAAGCCCTTATTCTCATCGAAAAATCGTTCTTTCATTAACATTTTGCTGACAAGTTAAGAATATAAAATTTCGTTAAAATTTTCGGGTGAGAATCTCGTTTAAATTAGGTAGCATAAAATATATCCCACCTCTCAAGGGTTTAATTACGTATTGGAAATGAAGACACGCGTTAAAACTATCTTGGCTATTTTTAGTTATTTTGATAAAGGTAATTTAGTTACATTAGATCAATTCTTTTAAACGTATATAAAAACGATGCGACAACATTTAAAAAAATAACGTTTAACCGTAAATTCTTTTCATAAAATGAGAAATTATTGAATAACAATTTACTAACGATTTTTTTATAAATGAAGAATTCCTTAATTTAAGATTTCATTGTAAAAACAAAGTTTTATTAAAATAATATTGGTACCGTTGGTAATTAAAATTAGTGTGCCCGGAGTGACACCACTATACGGAAGAGTTAAAACACGATATCCAAATATAGCACCATTAAATGAAACATACCAAATTACAGGAGTAACTTAAGCCCACAACAGCGTCGATAAAATTAATATTTACGACCCCTAAAGGCGTGAAACTGAAAGCCGAAAACATAAACAACATATTTAAGTACCATTTTATTCCAACAGTGAATGAGATTTAGTCGTTGAGCCAGAAGTTAAAGTTAGGACTTTTGGTTTCATCTCTGGGGATCTCTTTTGGGATTCAGATCTTGAGTGACTGGTATTCGTGCCGTGTACTTGGAACGTTATATGTCTAAATATATACTACAAAAACTTATTTTAACTCTTAAATGCATAGGATAGAACACGTTCCAAAAAATACGCAATTCAAAGAATCAGAATTTATACCAGAAAAATCTAAATAGTAAATTTTTCTTTATTTAATTACGAATGGTCTGTCATAATTAAAATGAAAATTGCTCTTTTAAATTTTTGGTGAGAATACGGAATATGTGAATAAAACCCCCCCAATAAACCGTGAACTCTTATGGTATCAAAAATGACACAACATGCATTGAAGGTTTAATCGTATTTGAATTTATTTTTAATCCATGTTAATTTAATTTTAAAATATACTGCAATGAAAAATAAGTAATTATTTCATCATCTATTTAAGTTCCTGATTGATGTTTCTGAGTTTTGATCTTTTCGCGATCATAAACCTTTTACATGTCTAGTAGAGGTCCATTTTTATTTATCCTTCTTGGTAGGGGAGGAAGTGTATAAGCTGATAAACGCATAAATATGATATCTGCTACACATGCGCTTCTGAATAAGACTCGCAATTAACCCAATCGTGCCCAGCATCTTTTGCGTAAATTTTATTTAGTTGCCACCACTATTTATAGAAGATTTAAGTTTAGTTCATTAATCACGAAAATGCATCATTTAAATAAAATAATGATTGCTTTTCTTTTTTACCGGTGTCAAAAACAGTGCTGAATGCACATTCTGAAGCGTCCGTAAAAAGAGACGCTAGGCACTAATGGGTTAATGCGTGTCTCTATTCTTTTTTTTTTTTTTTTTACTTCTATCTCGATAGAAACAACTTATTTATTGGTTTACGGGTGCATATTTCTTAAGTTTTTCTTTCTTTTCGTTTTTTTTTTTTTTTTTTTCGTCGATTGGAAATTGCTTATTCGTATGTAAATCGTTGAGATTGCTGGTCTCCAGAATTTACGGTTTAAAAACTAAAAGCGTTTTGTAATTGACACTTTTATTCCGGCACATTAACTTGCGCAGCAGAAAAAAAGATAAGATAAAAAGAAAAGGAAAAAAGATAAAAAGTGATCAATTGTGGTATTGTATTGTATTAATTGTCGGAATTTTGATTAGTTAAGTGGTTAAAAACTTTTTTTCCTTTAACCCTTTTTTGCGCAGTGTTGCCGGGCCGGAAACATCTACTTTTAATTCCTAACGGCACCAGTAATATTGTAATATAATTTTGCTTTTACAATAAAAGCTTAAATTAAGGAATTCGTAATATCTAGACAAGTCCTTTATAAATTCCGGTGTCAAACAAAAATTTCTCATTTTACTAATAGAATTTGCTTGCGCCGGAAAGGGTTAAAACATAGAAAATTATCTAAATTTATCCAAATAACATCATTTGAAATCAAAATATCAAAAACGCATTTACAACTATGAAAAGTTAATTCTAATTTTGTTTGAAATTTCGTCTTCCACTTATTTCAATGTCTTTCCAGCCCCCAAACCTTAGAAAAAATAATTAGTGATTCATATCCTTTATCCACTGTATTGAAAATAACTAAACAATCATATTTCTGAACTAAACTTTTCATGCACATATAGCTTTAAAAATTGTTTTCAATTACATCCCATAACGCGAAACTCCCGGATGCTGTAAGTGGCGGTTCTATCGCCACATTTCGAAAAGAGCAAATGCAAAATAGCTTTCGACACTTTTCCTGTTTTTCCTTTGTGAGGTTGAATGTGTATCTGACAATTTATTTTGATCTCGGAACTCATTCAGATCTTTTAATTTGGTAATTATACTTACCGTTGCCTCATAGCAATTTTCAAATTTCTTTCGAAATACAGTCGACTCTCGTTAATTCGAAATCGGATAATTCGAATCTTCGTTTAATTCGAACTAAACATGAAGTCCCAAAATTTTCAATGGTAGAATAACGTTAAAATTTTTCATTCATTCGAACTCATTTTCTCTTGACTTCGTTTAATTCGAACTAAAGAGAATTCCTATTTTTCATTCTTCTTTTCTTTCTCACCGATTTCAGATTATTTGAATAACTTTCTTTCTTTAATTTTTGTGAAAATTGCTCCGAACGAGTATACATATAATCCAATGGATTTGATATCCACTTTCTTAGTACCTCGTTTGTCCATCAGTGATGCTTTAAAATTTTCCTCCATTGTGCTTGTTTCTAAACTTTTAATTAGTTTGTGTATTTATACATTCTAATTTAATACTAAGTCATATTCTAATGATAATAGAAGAAATAAATTAAAAAAAAACACTATAACATTAATTTTTTTGTAATAGTACCATATTAAGTATGTTTTCATTTCATATTTTCCATAATTCGAACTTCGGGTAATTCGAACATTTCCTGTGGTCCCGACGAGTTCGAATTAACGAGAGTCGGCTGTAGTAGAGCTGTTAAGTCTCCGGCTTTTTGAATACAGTTATTTTAACCAAATAATTGATAAATATTTTTGAAAAAAAAACTTTTAAATAATGTCTTTTTTTGCATGTCTTTTTCAATCTTTTAAAAGACATTTTAAAAGAGCAATCAAAATTTAAGCAGGATTTTTAATCTTTAATCACCGGTTCTATAAAGCAGAATTTTTTTTCCTAATTTAATACGATAATTGTTTTTAAGTTATGCAAAATTTACAATAAAAATTTATTGATGAGAATAATAAATCGTCACTGGAATATGGATACGGATACGTGGCACGAGCAAAACTAGTCGTTGGGGGCCACCGTTATACTTACCCATCATAGATATATATATGAAAATAAAACATGTGAAAACTATTTATACAATACATTGCAATTCATACACAAAATTTAAATATTGTTAATATACATAGTGTTAAAGAACTGCTGATGTACCAATTTCGACAAATTATATAAAACGCCAAACTACTTAAGTAGTACCGAACTGAGTAAAAGAAACATCCTTATAACTCCAAAAATAATAATTCTATTAACTAACAATTGACTGCGTCGGATTAACCGTCTCATTTCCAATTAAAATATACCTCTGAATTGAAATTTGAATGAAATACAGGGTCATGAAAAATCGAAAAATATGGAAAACAGGATTACAAATATCTCGGCAACTAATAATCCGATTGACTTTGTTCTATCTGCAAAATGTGTGTTATTTTATTGCCTTTTACTTCCATGCCTTAGAACAAAACAATTCGAAAATTTTTATATACCTTTCATCAGAACGAATTTTTTGAGAGTCCGAAAAAAATAGTTCCGGATAATCGAGGTTGCTGATATTAAATAGGCTTCGTCCCACTCTTACATACTAACTACATACAAAATTTCAAGTCTCTATATCAATTTGTTCGAGAGAGCGTTTACAGACAGACAGACAGACAGACGGACGGACGACAAATTTTTTTTCTAAAAATATGTTTTTCGGAATCTCCACTATCTAAAACGTGTAAATCCGTCAAAAAAATTTTCGATTTTCAAAACGATTGCAAGACTTACCCTATACTACGTATGATGGGTAAGTAACATGATTGGCACAAAACACCTTGTAAGTATGACGTACAGGCATATCAAGGAAACTATTACCGTATTTACTGGTGTATAGGGCGCACGCGTTTATAAGGCGAACCCCTACTTTACAAGTAAAAATGGTGATTTCTTAAAATCTCGTCTATAAGGCGCACCATAAATTTGATACGCGAATGAAGAATGACCAAATGAATTTCAGTAAAATAAGTCGAAACAAACATTACACCAGACTAGAAAACAAAACGAAAATGCATTTTTAGACTTCGGGTTGTAAAACAATAACTTGAAATAGGAATGAGTGACGGTAAAGAGAATCTCTAATTAGTGTTTAGATAATGTCATTAGCTCTGTTGTATAAAAAACTGCAAGGAATGAAATTAAATATGCAGTAATACTTCAATTAAGTAACATTTTCCGAGTTTTAATATCTTCTTTGAATAATTTCTTGTTTCATGTGGATATCGTTCTACTGCATCCAACAGTAAAAAATTATTCCGTGTATAGGGCGCACCTAGGAGTTTTGCCCAAATTTTTTGGAAAAAAAGTGCGCCTTATACACGAGTAAATACGGTACTTTTAATTTTTCCTGCAGTTTCTGTTTAAATTTATTTCAGTGTCTCTCCGTCCCCCAGAACTTTAGTATAGGAAATTAGAGATTCAAATCTTTCATCCTACACTATTGAAAATAACTAAATAGCCACAATTCTGAATTAAACTTTCACGCACATATTGCTTTTAAAATTATTTTCATTTACATTACACATCGCGTCTCTCCCGGATGCTGTAGGGGAGAGTGGGGATACTTGAGCATAGGGGATACTTGAGCCACCCCTATTATCTCTACAGTTGGTTAATTTTTCTTTCTAAAACTGCCAATATGGTAACATATTTATAGTTCTGAACATGTAAAAAAGAAATCACACATCTTGGTACCATTTTGAAAGTATAGTGATTAATAGTTGTCTTTTCCCTATCTGAAGTAAATATTTGGGTGCATGGTTTTTTTGTTTTTTTGTAATTAAAGTTTTGTTTAAAGTTGCAACTATATACATAAATTTAATAAGCATAATTTCAATTGTATTTTGAATCTAAAATAGTTCTAATAGCTGCATGCTTTATTTAGTAAAACTCTAGGAAACAAAAATAGTGGTAGTGGGGATACTTGAGCCAGTGAGAGTGGGGATGCTTGAGCCATGTCTCAACCACCCCTACTAGAAATTAAACATGGGTGAAACAAACAAAAAATAAAATTCCATCCTTATATTCACTAATAGATTTTTTTCTGGATAAAAGGGAGAATAATTTTTCATTTTATTTTTTTTCTTAAAAAAATAACGACTTAAAAATGTTTCAAAATGTATATTTTTTAAATGAAAATATCCATTTAATTTTTCAATTTGACTAGCAAAATAGCCTGTCTAGATAAATGTAAACATAGTACCCAATTTAACTTTTATTAAATTAAAATAACTTTTTAAAACTGTTTTACAGGCTATAATCTCTAATACTTTAAATAGTTAGGTCCAACATATTAAAATATTTACTTTTTAATATAACATATTAAGATTAATATTTTATATTGAAATCGTAACCTCTGTTGCTGTAACTTTTTTTAACTAAGAAAATTGAAGAAAAATTGGTAAAAAGAGCGCACAAAAAACAAGAAAAGCAACCAAAATCCCAGTTCAAACTAATCTGCATGGAGCCAATGAGAAAGACAAAATCTTTTCCTGTGAAATCAAAAAAGTGTTTGAAATAGTAGAATGATACGTCTGACTTAAATTCCGACAGCTACTAAATTAAAAGCATGAGTTCGACAATATCATTAGAGGAAAATTCTGTCAATGATGGTGGTGATATGAAAAGAAAACCTTCTATTGATGGTTGGTTACTAATAAAATATGCCAGAAAGAAAACTGTAAAAATATTTGTTGGACAAGTGCTTAATATTTTGAAAATGAAATTTGCCCGAAGAATTGCAGATTCCAAATTTAAATGGCTCTGAACTGAGGATGTTTCTACTGTCGTTATAACTCAAGTTAAAATTATCCTTCGATAACCAGTTCTAAGGACAAAAAATGATCGTATTACTAGCTTTGTTTTCTCAATTTGTTTTGAAAGACTTTATGCTTCTTAATTTATCATTCTGTAAAATGTTTGTGCAAAAATAAAGCGAAAAAAATTACTTTTGTAGGCATTTTTCCGTAGTGGCTCAAGTATCCCTTCACCATGGCTCAAGTATCCCCCCCATGGGGATACTTGAGCCACGATGTAAAGCAAAAAACAAACATTTATTATACATAGAAAAATAGTTCAAAATGAATTGAAACTGGTTTTCAGTTGAAGAAAAAATATCAAATTTTCATTTTCAATACTTTATTTTATTCTAAGAAATTACAAAAAATTTTAAAAAATTAAAATTTAAAAAATGGCTCAAGTATCCCCATCTTCCCCTAAGTGACGGTTTATCTTGACATTTCGGAAAGTGCAAAAGGAAAACAGCTTCTTTTGTATTACCTTTGTGAAGTTAAATGTGTACATGACAGATTATTTTGATCTGAGAACTCATTCAGTTCTTTTTGTAATGATAATTAAACTTTCAGTTGTCTGATAGCATTTTCAATTTTTCTTTCGAAATACTAGAGCTTAATGCAGAAATTTTTTTTCTATTTAATTGGAATATTTACGAAATTTAACTTTTTGAAAGGCTAGCAGTTGCATTTGTGAGTTTTTGAATTCCCACCAGAAATATAGAAAAAATTATTTCCAATTAAGGAAAAACAATTTTCTGACGATTTACCCTCAAAACTCTAGAAGTATAATTTAACTAAAAATTTCTGGTGGAAATCTTAATTTGACTTAGGTGGGTTAACCCTTTAACGGACAAAGCATTTTCATTGCTAAGATGTTGAAATAAATGATTAACACCGGTAATTGCGAACAAATGTATTTGTAAATAAGAAAAAGTGATTTTTCACATACGTAATAAAAAAGATTTTTTAAAATCAAAATTCCGGTGTCGTTGTTGCATATCGGAATTAAAATTTTGTGGTTTCGTAGAGAAACCAATGAACGTTAAAGGGTTTAAATATAACCCACCGCCTCTCTCAAGGAGTAAAAAAAAACAAGTTTAACCACTTAATTGATTTGCCCGTACACCGTTCGGGCAAGACGAATTTACTTATTTCATCATTTATACTTTTTTGACACCAATGGAATAAAATTCTATTCAGAAGTAGAAATGTTTGGAATAAATATTAAGAATATTTTAGCTTAAAAAAGTGGTATTAATCCATATTTTCAATTTATTGCACGTAAAAAAGGAACCATTTAAGGAGATAATAGTAGTGTGCAAAAAGCCGGAGAGTTGGTAACTCTAGAAATACATAACCATGATTTGTGCATGTGTAAGTAAAAAGGATAAATTCTAACGGACATTTAGAATGGGTATTTTATGATTTGTCGCAAAAAATTTAGACGTAGAATAAAAATCGCCAAATCTGTAACTGCGGTGGCGTTAATACGTAAGTACCAAAATCTGTTATAAGCCACTGTCTGAAGAACTGCTTAAAATTTTATATAAATAAGTTGACAGATTACATGTTGAATCTCTTTTTTAAATCAATCTGTAAACGATTCTACAATAAAAATCACAATGGAATTGAAAGTGAAAGTTATAAATATTGCAGTGATGAAATTGAGCATGTGTATCGCAGAAGTAACACTCCCAGTTTCAAAACGATAGACCCAATATTCAAATCCAGCTGATTCTGTTTTGTCTAGAGAAAATTTTAAAATCACCTTTTGTTCTTACCTTGTACTTTATTTCTGTAATTTAGAGAAGTCGAGTGTAATCATTACAGATAAATAATTCAAAAATTTTCAATTATTTTGCCTCTATATATGAAAGTATATGCAATTTTAATCCATATTACTTTGGTTCTTACAGATGTGTATTATAGCGCGTTTCGTCGGGCAGTCCTACAAGTTTTATACACAAGACTTCCAAAAGCATTGTGTTAACAATAAATCGTGACTGAATTAGAATCTTGCTTTTTACTAGTCATAGTAAATATATAACATCAGCAAGGTAGATGCTTCGCGATTGAAAAGAGTAGGATTAAGCTTTAAAATTAAAATTATTTCAGACATCTGGTTAGAAGAGCAAGTGTGATTACCTTTCAAAACCTCCCCAAAGAAGCCAGTATACTTAACCCTTTCCGGCGCAAGTAAGTTCTATTAGTAAAATGAGAATTGTCGATTGACACCGGAATTTATAAAGGACTTGTCTAGATATTAGGAATTCCTTAATTTAAGCTTTCATTGTAAAAGCAAAATTATATTAAAATATTACTGGTGCCATTTGCAAGTTTGGAATTAAAATTAGGTATTGCCGACCCGGCAACACTGCGCAAGAAAGGGTTAACCTAAATTTACCAATGGCGATTTTTAAAAGAATTAAATGAACAAAAAAATTCATTTAAAATATCGCTTTAACTTTAGATACTTTCGTGATTACATAAATAAAAAAAAATTCAGTATGAATTTCTGAATGTAAAAGAAAGCCACAATTGGCAAGATTTTCTGTTAAATGAATAGGGAATTAAACGGTTAACCTTCCTACCCTGTTCAAATTTTACCCAATCTTGATAAAAACCTTCCACACCAGAATTGTTTTTTAAAACATTTTAATATATTTAATTGCATCATATCTTTGGACCCGTTATTTAACACTCTTTATGAAAAATGTTCTGGTGCGAATCGTATAAAACAAATTATAGCTATGGGTCGATAATACCCATTCAGGGTAGGAAGGTTAATGGAAGTTTGAAATGGTATGCCTCGACATTTCTGAAAAGTGAAAAGTGTTAAATGCTAGTCGTTTTCATCTTTCTGCTATATGGAATTAAAAATGGTCATATTCACATACTGCAAATGATTAGTGGCGGCTTGGTACCTTTTGAACCGATCATTTAAATTTTAAAAAAGGATTTGTTTATTTAATTTTAATACGGTTACAAATTTAATATGGTTACATTGTTCACTGCTGCCATTTCCTTTTATACTGCATTCCGAAATGTATTAGTGATATTATTACTTCATGTAACTTACCCAAAAGTTTCTTTGTTTTATTGAAGAATTAATATGAATTAAATTCAAAATATAAAATTAAAAAATTATTTGAGAAAACTGCCTGAAAAGGTTATTTTTTATAAATTCAACTTTTGTTTTTTACTTTCTCCGAAAATCTTTTCAAACGAATATTGAGGAATTTTATTTTAAAATAATTTTTTTATTCGGTGTTTCTAACTGTAAACATCGACTTATTAAAAAGTTAAATATTTACAGCTCAACATAATGTAAAATAAAATATTATCCTGGTTCAGTTGGTCCTAACAAACGTTGTGAGCCTACCAATAAGGATAATTTATTTTTTTATTACTATATAATATTTATCTGTAAAAACTTTCGGTAAATGCAAGAAATATTTTTCCTTTATTTCCACTTTTAAGTATCGATTCTTGAAAGCTAAGGAAATATGAAAAAAAAACGTAAAATTCTCGAATTAGATTTTTCTCACATCTATAGGTTTGCTTACGGAAATTTTGTTTGATCTTATTCATAAATCATAAACCGTTTTTCTCTCTTGCCTTCTTAGCAATATTCTGTGAGAGAAAGCTTAGCCGTAGCATTTTAAAAAGGTCAAATGTAACAGAGCATTTTCATAGAGGATGCCAGAAAAATCTACAGTTTAATTATGAAAAACACTATCTCAGAAAAAGAACATCCCTTTATTAAATTTCAGAAATTCTGCGATGAATATAAGGTGAAACTATACGAAAATAATGGCTTTCGAAATTCTATGGTAGTCATATTGCTGACAATCTTGTTTTTGATACTCACTTCCACAATTTTCGGGAGCGAACCACTCTTTAAAATAGATCAATGAAATTCAGTTTTGTTCAGTGAATATAAAGCAAATCATAAAATTTGGTGCTAAGGTAAAACTTTTCAAATTACGATAAGCATAGTTGCTGGAGTTGCATTCTATAGGGAAAATTTCATTGTTCCTACCACTATTTTGAAAATAATATCTTCATCGCCATTTTCTAAAGCAAATTTTAACCCCTTCGCATGGGAACCTTTTACGAAATTTAATTTTTTTTCACCGATTTTTAAAAACAGAAATTTGTGCCTTATTAAATCGAGAAAATTCTCCAATTAAATAAAGCAAAATAGACACATTTTACTAGTGGGGATAAAGAAGTATTCCTAAGCCCTTTCATGGCTCGTATACGCTTTGCTCGTCAAAAGGTGTTAAATAAAATGATCATGAAAATTACTGATTAAAGATTCTGGTAGGAACAATAAGTTTTCCCCGATATAATGTGACCCCTGTAGTTGCCAACTACCTATTTTTTTAATACCGGTATATTTCAGTAACACTAGTTTTATATAATTGCTGAACTTGTGATTGTATAAAACAGTTATTTCTGCATAGGTTAGCAACTATGTGATAAACAATATGTGGAGTCATACGTATCTGCTTTAGTCCGATGTTATGCTTTATATTGGGTCATTAAAAAAGTGTGTCCGTTTGGAAAAAATCAATTCGTACCGAAAAATTCTGTAACTTAATTATTAGATGTTGTTTCCGATGTCTGATCTACAGTAATTAATGGGCAGAATTTGTCGGTATGAATTGATCTTCCCAAACGGACACGACTTTCCGAAAGACCCAATATATATTTTTTCCTCCACACTGCATGTGTTCATGGACTTCCATTTTGCCATACAACATGAGAAAATTGTATAACGCATCTTAAGAAGCTCTCAAAGAAACCCATCAATTAGCGTAATATACAGGGTGTATCTAAACTACTGGGCAAAACTTTAAGGGATGATAGTACACATCAACACAAATAATATTAAATGGGAAACTAAGGGTCCCAAACATCTTCCTAAGGAGATGTTGGCGCCATCAAAGCTTAGAGTCCAAAATTTGAAATGATTATAAAAAACGGAAAAGTTGCTCGATTCGTTTGCGGTTTTCACGAAAACTATTCTTTATGTCAGTATTGTCTTTAAAATAAATTATAAAGATAAATTTCAAAAAATGCCGATAGAGGGCGCTTTAGACTTTGGAGTAAAGAACAACTATTTTTTACCGTTATTTTTTGCATCTCATTAAATTTTTTTAAAAGTTTAGACATAAACTTAAATTTTGAGCTCAAAATCGATGGTTAAATAGCGCAAACTGAATTGTATTCAATGGGAGTCGGTAGGTTCAAATTTCAAATGATTATAAAAATCAGAAAAATTGGTCAATTGATTTGGAGTTTTCACTAAAATTATTCTTTATGTCAGTATTGTCATGAAAATAAATTATACAGATAAATTTTTAAAAATGTCGATAGAGGGCGCTTTAGACTTTGAAGTAACGTGCAACTATTTTTTACCGTTATTTTTTGCATCTTATTACTTTTTTTAGAAGCTTAGACATAAACTTAAATTTTGAGCTCAAAATCTGAATCGTAGAGAGTGGTTAACCCTTTCCGGCACACTGCGCCCGGTCTGGGATACCTACTTTTAATTCCAAACTTGCAAACGGCACCAGTAATATTTTAGTAAAATTTTGCTTTTACAATAAAAGCTTAAATTAAGGGATTCAAAATATTAAAAAAAATCGTTTGTGAATTCCGGTGACAGTCGATAATTTCTCATTTTACTAACAAATTTTGCCCGTGCCGGAAAACGTTAAGTAGCGCAAACTGAACTGTGTTCAAAGGGGGTGGGGAGGTTCAAATTTTAAATGATTATAAAAAACGGAAAAATTGGTCAATTGATTTGCGGTTTTCACTAAAATTATTCTTTATGTCAGTATTGTCTTGAAAATAAATTATACAGATAAATTTCAAAAAATGCCGATAGAGGGCGCTTTAGACTTTGGAGTAACGAACAACTATTTTTACCGTTGTTTTTTGCATCTCATTAAATTTTTTTAGAAGTTTAGACATGAACTTAAATTTTGAGCTCAAAATCTGTGGTTAAATAGCGCAAAATGAACTGTATTCAATGGGAGTGGGTAGGTTCAAATTTCAAATGGTTATAAAAAATAGAAAATTTGGTCAATTGATTTGAGGTTTTCACTAAAATTATTCTTTTTGTCAGTATTGTCTTAAAAATAAATTATACAGATAAATTTCAAAAAATGTCGATAGAGGGAGCTTTAGACTTTGGAGTAACGTACAACTATTTATTACCGTTATTTTTTGCATCTCATTACATTTTTTAGAAGCTTTGACATAAACTTAAATTTTGTGCTGAAAATCTGAATCGTAGAGAGTGGTTAAGTAGCGCAAACTGAATTGTGTTGAAAGGAGGTGGGGAGGTTCAAATTTCAAATGATTATAAAAAACGGAAAAATTGGCCGATTCGTTTGCGGTTTTCTCTAAAACCATTCTTTATGTCAGTATTTCCTTGAAAATAAATTTTAAAGATAAATTTCAAAAAATTCCATTAGAGGGCGCCTTAAACTTTAGAGCAACCAACAGCTCTTTTTAACCGTTATTTTTTGTATTTAACTAAATGCTTGCAAAAGCTTAGACTTAAATTTTGAGCTCAAATTCTGAATCGTTGGGAGGGGTTAAAAAGCGCAAACTGAACTGTTTTCAGGAATTGAAATGTTACCCTGCCAACCCTACGAACACAGTTAAATTTTTCGCTACTTAATTACTCACAATGATTCAGATTTTGAGCTCAAAATTTAAGTCTAAGATTTTAAAATATTTATTTAGATAAAAAAAATTACGGTTAAAAATAGTTGTTGGTTACTCTGTTGTTTAAGGCGCCCTCTAACGGAATTTTTTGAAATTTATCTTTAAAATTTATTTTCAAGGAAATACTTACATAAAGAATGGTTTTAGAGAAAACCACAAACAAATCGACCAATTTTTCCGTTTTTTATAATCATTTAAAATTTGAACTCCCCACCCCCTTTAAACACAGTTCAGTTTGCGCTACTTAACCACTTCCTACGATTCAGATTTTGAGCTCAAAATTTAAGTTTATGTCTAAGCTTCTAAAAAAATGTAATGAGATGCAAAAAATAACGGTAAAAACTAGTTGTACGTTACTCCAAAGTCTAAAGCGCCCTCTATCGACATTTTTAAAAATTTATCTGCATAATTTATTTTCATGACAATACTGACATAAAGAATAATTTTAGTGAAAACCGCAAATCAATTGACCAATTTTTCTGTTTTTTATAATCATTTGAAATTTGAACCTACCCACTCCCATTGAATACGGTTCAGTTTGCGCTATTTAACCACAGATTTTGAGTTCAAAATTTAAGTTTATGTCTAAACTTCTAAAAAAATTTAATGAGATGCAAAAAATAACGGTAAAAAATAGTTATTCGTTACTCCAAAGCCTAAACCGTCATCTATCGTAATTTTTTGAAATTTATCTTTATAATTTATTTTAAAGACAATAGTGACATAAAGAATAATTTTCGTGAAAACCGCAAACGAATCGACGAATTTTTCCGTTTTTTTATAATCATTTCAAATTTTGGACCCTAAGCTTTGATGGCGCCTATCTCCTTAGGAAGATGTTTGGGACCTTTAGTTTCCCATTTAATATTATTTGCCTTGATGTGCCCAGTAGTTTAGATACACTCTCTATATATATACGACAGCAAGTTAAAAATAGCTATCAACTGCTGAAAAAAAAGTCTTCGGTATTACCTAATACTAACACCGCGACCATATAACATTTCTTTAACATTAATGTGCACATCTAAATATTTTTTAACTTAAAATTACTTATGATTGTATCTTGTACAAATAAAATTAAATTACACAATTTAAGTTTAATTTTATTTGCTTAATTATTTTAAATTTTAACTCCTTGAAGGCCGGTTAGGATATATTATATCCCATCTAAGTTAACACGCTTCCCTGATTTGCTCGTACGTCAAATGGGCAATTTGTTTTTCCCAATCATGATTTGACAGTACCGCGTAAGGGGCGTCCATATTCCAATCATTGATTTACAAATGTCACCAGAAAACTTTTATTGAAAATTTTCTCTTATTTAATCGAAGCATTTTTAGATGCGTTCGTAATTATGTAAATACGTAGCACCTATTGTTGTCGTTCAGTCCTTCCGTCTGTCCGACCGTCTGTCTGTCCGTCCGCATATAACAACGCAAAAACTACCCAACCGAATCGTTTGAAATTTTAAATACATAATTATTACGTAATTTTGTCGAGTTATTTCAAATTTTATCAAAATCGGATGCATAGTTCAATTACAGGGACAATCAAAAGTATTCCGTTACATTACGGTTAATGGGGAAAAATGTTTCAATTGCATTTTAATGGTGTTACATTTATTCGAACGTAATAAAATTGATATGCCTCTATAAAGTACATATTATAATATACATTTTGCATAATCTGTGGTGCAAAGAATATTTGTTATTGATTTACAAGGCCACACAAAAGTGTTCCATTGCATAATGGTATAGGGATAACATTGTTTGGTGCGTATTTTAATTGTAATTATTTACAATTTTGTGAGATTAATATATAGGAGTGATATTTTTACAACTTCGCTATCATACGAATGCACCTCATTTGCTACGCTTCACGTGCAATTTCCAACTTGTTTTCATTCAGTTCGACAAAATATTAAAAATTCTGTGAAAGGCATGAAAAAAAAATAGGCATTATATGAAAGTTTTTTTCAAAAATATTCATCAGTCAATTGGTTAAAACCCTTTCCGGCATACTGTTCCCGATTTGAGCACAACTAATTTAAATTCCAAACTTCCTAATGGCACCAATAATATTTTACAAAAATTTTGCTTTTACAAAGAAAGTTTAAATTAAGGATTTCTCAATATCTAAAAAAAGTCGTTTGTGAATTCCGGTGGCAGTCGATAATTTCTCATTTTACTAACAGAATGTCTGTGCCGGGAAGGATAACTAATATTTGAAAAAAAAAATCTTTTAGTTAAATTTTATTTTTAAAAGCTTTGATGAAACAATTGTAAAATTGTTGTTTTTTTATTGATTTTTTTTATATTCCGGTGTAAATTCGAAATTAAAGAAATATAATTGTTTGCCTTTCAATAGGTTAGTAAAAAACTAAATCCCCTCCCCCCTAAAATCCCAGCTATAAACAGGGTTGATACGGGTCAGGGAATTTTCAGACTAAAAAATTCTTCAGTACCAGTATTTTATTATAGAAAATCTCTCCTTGAATACGGCGAAATTTCATGCTTCTTTACTAGATTTATTTTCTCATAAAAAAATATTGATATTTGACCTGGAAATTTCCTTGAAGCGTAGCAACCCTGTATAAAGAATCCCTAAAAGTTTCTTGTCCGCGAAATAAGGACACTTTAAAATATAAATTTCCTGAATTAGATTTTAAACACATATTAAACTTAGAAAACGAATTTCAATCATAAATCGTTTTATCTCTTGGTCTTATGAACAAGCGTGCAAGAAAAGGCTTTGACATTTCGGAAAGGTCAAATGCAAAAGCGTGTTTTCGCGTCTCTTCCCCACTATTTCCTTTGGATCACTTGAAATGGATTTATAGAGTTTAATGAACGTTTGAGGAATTAATTTTTTTCTCTTAATTCACACAATGCTTTTGATTTCATAATAAAAAAAAAAAAAAAAAATTCTAACCTACAGTTCCGGATTTTGAAACTCATTATGATTTCGTTTAAGGGTGTATTTCGATTCAAACTGCTTATTTTCCGATTTATTTTTGAATTCATTTTTGCTCTCAAATGCACCAAACTTACAAAATCTCTTATTTGGAAAGTACGCAAGTTACCGTGATTGTCTATTCTTTGATAAATGCACAAAATATTTTTAAAAATGCAATCAAAAGCGACATTTTGAACCGATTTTTCCGAAGGCGGAGATCTGGGAGCGAAAAAAAAAGGGTCCTACTGACAAGGTAATTATTTATAAATCAAATTCTAATGAATTGAGCATAAAATGACATCACACGGCACTTCATACGTGCCATCAAGAATCCCCTCAGCAAGTTTCGTGTTTTTTGTCTGAAATTGTATCGGAAAATTTCGAGCTGTTGAAGGTGGAAAAGCTTTTTTTCGAATACACCCTTAACCCCCTGACTGCCCGGCAAAAGTGTAAAATTGTAATGTTGTTTTCTCTGTAATTTATTAAAGATATTAAAAAAAATGTTTTTTCCAACCTGATACAAAATATGTTATTATGTAGTGGTGTATAAATCTTGAGAGTATTAATCCTAACTTAATTTTTCAAAACTGGGTTTTATTTGTAGAATTATATTAATTTAAATATTGCTTATGCTGCAGTGAAACCTGCAGGTTAGTGTGCGAAAACATCATCCAGCGGCAGTCAGGAGGTTAAGAAAACTTTGTTTTAGAATTTTCCTTCGAAGGGCTGACACGGGCGATTATTTATATGGGTGATTCTCAAAATAGGGGACTCTTTCAAAAATGAAATCTTAAAAAAATTACTGTTAGCAAAATTTCTGAAAAAAATATGTGTTGTTAATATAGTATTAGGTATACTTTCCATGTAGTCAGCAGAGCTAAATATTTAAAAATTAACTTAAAAAAAATAATTAGTATTTTTTGAGCCATGCTAATGACAAAACAAATTGCATGGAATAAATATATTATGAAATTTTTATTTTCTTCCTGTTTAAATATTTTTTTTTCTATATTTATTAGCCTTCCTTTTCAGCAAATGGTTTCCATTTTTACATATAGTATACATATAAGGAGAATAAAAACATTACCAAAGAGCAAACTTTGTTTACATGAGAAACATTCTGACACTAACAATGTAAGAAGCTGTCTTAGTGATTTTCCTACAGATTTAATGCATATTTTAGGATAATAAATGTAATACCTAAATTTATACGTAAAATTAAACTTTATAAAGGATACAATATAAGCACTGGTTACATTTATGCACATAGGAGGCTTTAGCATGGACAGAAAAACCATGCTAATGACACTGATATCTGTCCATGCTAATGACAAATTTTAATTTAAATAAGATTATGAGCCATAATATAATCACAATGCAATAATCCTTTCTGGGGCTTTTTAAAACACAAAAGTTCTATGCAAATAAATAAAATAAAAATTTTAACTATAAAATAAGCATGAAAATTATTATCCATTCTAATGACATACAATTGATGTACGCCCCTAATAGTAAACTTCTATTCTTAAAATACAATACATGCTTCTATTTTCTGGCTGGAATAAAATGGATATTTGTTGCCATGGAGAAACTTTATATTTTCAAACTATTGTCATATGTGAAAATGAAATTTTGATTAATAACCAGCTGTTATAGTATGACCTTGTTTTGAAAATAGAATATGGAGGACAAACTTTAATTCTTTTTTTATATACTATAATTTTATTTTTAAAAAGAAATTTTATTTTTAAAAAGAAATTTATTGGATAAATCCTCTCCTTGATTAATATAAAGAAAGAATAACATTCGTTTTATTTAAACATGATATTAACTCTTGAAAAACGCTAATATATACAAGGCACGGCTGCTGTGGACATCCATGCTAATGACATTTTGAACCTTTATTCTGTTATTTTAAGGTGTTTTTAACTAAAAAGTGAGTAATTCTTGAGTGCAAATAATGAATAATATTAAGACAAACATATCTAAATATAAAAACATGACAGAAAACCTCTCAATTTTTTTTTTGTATGCCGAAAGACATAAATTGTCCCCTATTTTGAGAATCACCCATATACTCTGGTTGCACAGTATTTTTCCAATACAAACTTTGAAATATATTTATCTTATAAATGTTGTCAAAGTGTCTGTTAAGGATTACTGTTTTGAGAAAGTGGTGCCAGTTAGAATGTAAAAAAAAAAAAAAAGTCGTCTGCGACAGCCCTACCTTCGGAATGCATTAATTATTTTAGAAAGATTTCAAATTTTCTCGTCAATCGAAACATGAATTTTGAAATTTAACAGTTAGGTTTAGTAAAAAGATAAAGTGAAATGATTAGTATTACAATAATTCTCTATTGTTTATACATTGTAATGTAATTAATAGATTCCTTTACCTATTTCTTTGAAAAAAAAAACATTTTTAAGCGCGTTCGTAATTCTATAAATACTTAACACCTATAATCGTTATTCAGTCCGTCCATATGTCTGCCTTTTCGTCTGCCCGCATATAACAAAGCAAAAACTATCCAACCGGATTGTTTAAAATTTAAAATATATAATTGTTGCATAATATCTTTGCCAAAGTTTGCAAAATTCCTGAATTAGATTTTAAACACATATTAAGCCAAGAATATGTTTTTAAATCCTACATCGTTTTATCCACTGATATTATGAACACGCGTGCAAGAAAAGGCTTTGACATTTTAAAAAGGTCAAATGCAAAAGCGTGTTTTCGCGACCCTTCCCCACTATTTCCTCCACATCACTCTAAATGGATTTATAGAGTTTAATGAACGTTTGACGAATTAATTTTGTTCTCTTAACTCATTCAATGCTCTGGATTTCATAATTAAACTTTTTCTAACATACCGTTGCGGAATTTTAAGCGCATTATGTTTTCGTTTCCGGAAATTTTGTTTTGGAATTATTCTTTTGAAAGCATTCATTATTTTAGAATGATTTCAGGGTATTTCAACAAAGGATACAGGGATAATGAAATTCAACAGCTAATTAGATATTAAAGGAAAGTGAATTAATTAATATTAGAATAATTCTCTATTTTTTATACATTGTAATGAAAGTAACCGATTTACTTATCCATTTTTTTTAAAATAAATTGTTATTTCATTATTTTCAATTATTCATTTTTTAATTTTATCTCGCACCACTTTTTTTTTAAACACAAAAATCTTTCAAATGGAGTTTGTGAACAAATGCCAGAGATATGTATACTGTAAAATTTATTTATTTATTTATTTATCTACTTATTTTGAATAGTTCTTTGAGTAGAATAGAAAAATAGTTGCCAGTGGAATTACTGTATGCCCAAGTTTTCTTAGGATAATTATTTGCACTACATACGAACACAAAATAATTCGGGATAATGAGGGAAGGCGTTAAAGTTTCACTTTAAAAGCTTTATAAAATGAAAACTACAGTAGAAAATTTTCTTAAGGGAAACACAGTACTTTGAAATTAGTAAAGATATCGATTTACTTTTTTCAATATTAACAGAAAGCGTTTTTAATTGTGAATATTTTGACACCTCATTTTTATCTATACAACTATTGTAATGCGAGATATTGCAGATTTTGTTAATCGATCCTGCGCAAAAAATCATTTTTTTTTATCCATTTGAATTTTTGATAAAAAAAAAAGCAAAAATCTTGCGACATCAAAATTATACTATAAAAAGTCCAAAAATTACTTGTCTGCGGAAAAAAAATAAATGTAAACTTCCTGAATTAGATTTTCAACTCATATGACGCTTACTAAAATACTTTTGATCATAATTACTTCGTAACATACGTACGAGAGAAGGTTGTGACGCGGCATTTTAGAAAGATCAAATCGAAAAGAGCATTATGACATCTCTATCCTATTATTATGCTTTCAGAAAATCGCTCGAAATGGATTTATAGATTTCATTGAACATTCGACAATTTATTTTGTTTTCTTGACTGAACTGATTCAGCGCTTTTTATTTCATTATTATGGTTTTAATAAAATTACAATGGAAATACTTCTGTTTCTACAATGACAAAAAATTATTAAAACTATAAAAAAAATTAACTCAAAAGCAAATTAAGATACAGCTTTCAAACAAATTGCTATTAAAAATACATTTTTGTCTCTGTGTGACGGTGTAAAAATTGAAAATGTGCGATAAGTTTAAAAATTCGCAGTATCGAAAATTCTAAAACTGAAATTTCATTTAAAATTTGAAAATGCTGCCATTTATAGAAGGACATATGCGTTACGCACAGATATTACTGTTCTTTCTAATATCGATAGTGCATGTATAACTAATATTTCAAATTGAGTAAATTCAGAAAGGAAAAACCCCTATCCTCTTTTTGTTTTTAAAAAATTAATAAATCTTTAGGAGGAAAATAACTGCATAAACGATAATTTCTCCGAGATGTTTCATACTTGATTGACTTTAACTAAAAAATAAACAACAAAAAAGGGAGGAATATTTGTCTCTATAATTTATTTAAAGAACTACAATTTTAGTCATTGAAAAAATCCTTTTTTTATTTTATTGGTTTATTCATTTGAAGTTTTCAGAAAAAAAGTAAATATTTTACCACATTAAAATCATGCTGCACAAAGTCCATTTCTAAAAATTATATGTCCGCGAAATCAAATCAAATAAATAAATAAATGTAAACTTACTGAATTAGATTTTTCGCTCATATAACGCTTACTAAAATGATTTTGATCATAATTTCTTCGTAACATACGTATGAGAGAAGGTTCTGACGTGGCATTTAAGAAAGGTCAAATCGAAAAGAGCATTTTGATATGTCTATCCTATTATTATGCTTTCAGAACATCACTCGAAATGCATTTATAGAGTTCATTGAAAATTTGACAATTTATTTTGTTCTCTCGCTGAACTGATTCAGCGCTTTTGATTTCATTAATATGGTTTTTAAAGAAATGGAATTTTAAGCTATTGTTTTAGGAATATTTGTATTGTACTTTTAGATACTTTTTTACTAAATTTTATTTGGTTAGTAATATACAGGGAATCCCCTATCATTTACGAATAGATAATTCTTAAAATATCAGCTTTGGAAGTATATTTTCAAAGAAATTTCAAATGTTGTTCTTTATTATATTGTTTACTGCAGTATAATCATATACAAACACACTAGTATACATAGTATATTTTAAAACTATAAAAAAAATACATTTGAGCAAAGTAAGTATAATAGAGTTATGAATATTATTTGAAAGTATATGAAGAGAAACGCATTTACTATATATTATTATATAGAATTTATTTATAAAACTTAAATTTTAGTCTTTGAAAAAATCATTTTTTATTTTATTTGTTTATTCCTTTTGAGTTTTCATTGAAAAGAATAAATTTTGCAACATCAAGTTCATACTTCAAAATGCCTCTTTGTATAAATTCCCTGTCTTTGAAATAAAATAAAAATGGGAAATTCCTGAATTAAATTTTTCGCTCATATGACGCTTATTGAAATGCTTTCGATTATAATTTCTCGTAACACACGTATGAATAAAGGATCTGACGCGGCATTTCGAAAAGGTCAAATCGAAAAGACCATTTTGACATCCCTATACTATTATTATGCTTTCAGAACATCACTTGAAAAGGATTTGTAAGGTTCATTGAACATTTGACAATTTATTTTGTTCTCCTAACTGAAGTGATTCAACGCTTTTGAAAACTCTATTATAGTTTAAATAAAATTACAATGGAAATACTTCTATTGCTATGATGACAAAAAAAAAAGTATTAAAAACTACAAAAAATAATTAACTCAAAAACAAATTGAAATACAATTTTCAAAAAATTTGCAGTTAAAAGTACATTGTTTTATCTTTATGACAGTATAAAAATTGAAAATGTGCGATGTTTAGAGGTTTAAAAATTTTGCAATTGCGAAAATTGTAAAATTGAAATTTCATTTCAAATTTGTTGCCAATCGCAAAAGGACGTATGCGTTACGCACAGATATGTTTGTCCTTTATTATACAGATAGGATAGATATAATTATACAAGAAACTGAATGAATTCGAAGAGGAAGAAGCATTATCACCTGTTTGATTTAAAAAATAATAAATCCTTTAAGAGGAAAATGATTGTATAAATTACGGATCCAGAACCTGTGGCCCACAGGCCACAAAACGCTACGATTTTTTTCATACAGAATAATTTTCCTTGTAATAATAACAGAAATTTTTATTCAGTAAAACAAACGTAACTTTTCAAATATCCTGGCAGCGAAGAATTTTCTGGCAAAAAAGTTGTACATCTCTAGTATAAATAAACTCTCCCAGATGTTTCAACTTTATTGACTTTAATTCTAAAATAAATATGTTTACAAAATGTGAGGAAAATATATGTTTTTTACTATAGAATTTATTTATAAGTCTTAAATTATAATCTTCGAAAATATCATTTATTTATTTAATTTTTTATTCAGTTGAAGTATCAGAGAAAAAGGATATATTTTGCCACATCAAAATGATACTGCAAAAAGTCCATATTTAAAATTTTCCTGTCTTCGAAATAAAAACAAAAGTGAACTTCCTGAATTAGATTTTTCGCTCATATGGCGCTTACTAAAATGCTTTAGATCATAATTGCTTCGTAGCACACGTATGAGAAAAGGTTCTGACATGGCATTTCTGGAAAGATCAAACCGAAAAGAACGTTTTGACATCTCTTATTATACTTTCACGACATCATTCGAAAAGGATTTATAGAGTTCATTGAACAATTTGTCAATTTATCTTGTTCTCTCGACTGAACTGATTCAGCGCTTTTCATTTCATTATTATGGTTGAAAAAAGGGGAATTTTTAGCATTTGTTTTAGAGGTTTTTTTACTGTACCTTTATATGTATTTTCGCACATTTCTTAGAAATGTACGAAATCATTTGGATGGAATACTCCATCATTTACGAATAGATAATTCGTAAAATTTCATCTTAGGAAGTATATTTTCAAAGAAATTTCAAATGTCGTTCTTTATTATATTGTTTACATTACAGTATATTACAAAAATTCACACGCGAGTGTACATAGTACATTTCAAAAGTTTAAAAATTAAAACTTTGAGCTAAGTAAATAATTAATTATTATTGCGTAAATTAGGAAGTATATGCAGAAAAACGCATTTTCTGCACATTATTAAGCATTTAAGACAGGGATGTAAAAAGCTGGCGCCAGCGAGTAGTCTCTCACCACTAAAATTTAAAAGTTTTTATCTTTCTTTGACTTTAACTCTTTAAATAAACATGTCTTGTTTACAAAAAGTAAGTTGTTTTATTTGAGGGGGGGGGGGGAAATATAGAATTTATTTATGACTTAAATTGACTTTGAGAAGAATTTTACACGAAATATTAGATGGGAAAAAAATCTAAATAAAGTGGTGAGAGACTGCTGAAGCAAGAAAATAAAATAAAATAAAATAAATGTAAACTTTTTGAGAGAAGATTCTAACGGGGATTTAGAAAGGTCAAATCGAAAACAGCATTTTGACATCTCTCTATAATATTATTATGCTTTCAGAACATCACTCGAAAAGGATTTATAAAGTTCATTGAACATATGACAATTATTTTGTTCTCTCGACTGAACCGATTCAGCGCTTTTGATTTCATTATTATGGTTTTTTAAAAAATGGAATTTTAAGTTTTGTTTTAGAAATTTATGTGCTGTATTTTTTCGTATATTTTCGCACATTTGGTTTCCTTAGGAATACAGAGGGGATAGATAATTCTTAAGGGAGACCCGTAAGAAAAAACCCAAAAATTTTATTATTGATTTTAAAGTAATGAATTTTGGTTACTATTTAAGAATCTTCTTGTAAGGAATAATTAGCAAAAAATCACTTTTTATTAAAAAGTATATTTTTATGGGGATTTTTGTGATTTTTTTTTTTTTTTTTTTTTTTTTTTTGTCGAAAAATACACTTTTTAAAATTACTACTCCTCATTCAATTGTCAATATTTTGGAATTACTAAAGTATATAGAAAAGAACTAAGGAGAGATATTTTTAATTTTCTATTTTAATCGGTTAAAAAAAAATACGCATGGTAAATTTCCTTAAATTTGTTATAATTTTCATGTTTACCAATTTATGTAAAATTTTCAGAAATAGTTAAAAAAATATCTCTCCTTGCAAATTTTTTTTAAGATTCTAAAAACATAAACATTTTGTTTCTAAATCATTTTACCACTGAGCCTTAGTACTTTGAACTAAGCAAATATGAAAAAAGTCATTTTCAGGAAAACACGTTTTAAATGGCCACTAGTCCTTTAAACTCTATAGCGAGTACAATTAAAAAGGCTCATTTTCTACCTGTTTCAAGTGTCCCCGAGTTCTGAAATTTTGCATGGATTTTCGCAAATATGTATTTTATCGTTTTCTGAGAAAAAAAAAAATTGAACTTTTGATGACTTTTGGCCAAAAATGGGGTTCGGGTCTCCCTTAAGACATCAGCTTTTAAAGTATTATTTGCAATTTCGGTTGTTGTTTATTATTACACTTTTTACTGTAATATATTCATTTACACACACGCGAGTATACATGGGTGAATATCACAAAATGTCAGATTTCGATCATCTGAGATATAATGAAAGTATCCATTGAAAACAATTCAAAATTTCAAGAGATAAATTTATTCTCTATTAGCGAATAGAAAAATTTTCCACGTGAAACTGCTAAATTTTGAAGAACTTAAACAATGAGTTAATTTTTATGTAATTATATGTCATTACTTGGCATATGTAGGCCAGGAAAATTATAATTGTAAATTACAAATGTTTATGACAAAAAAAGAAAAATAAATAAAATCTAAATTTCCTAAATTAGATTTTTGACATCTCTATCCTATTATTATGCTTATTATTATTATCCTATTATTATTACTCGAAAAGGGGGTTTATAGAGTTCATTGAATACTTGGCAATTTATTTTGTTCTCTCGACTGAACTGATTCAGTACTTTTGATTACATGTTATAGTAGATTACAAAATAGAATTTTAAGCTCTTGTTTTGCAGATTTTTGTAATGTACTTTTATCCCCTTGCGGCGCTGTGTTTTCATAGAATGTACCACTTAAATTTAATTCCCAAACGCCACATTGGCACTGGAATTTTGTTTAAAAAAAATACGGTTTATTGATTGCGTGAAATATAGTGTTTTCTTATTTATAAATAAAGTTGTTTTCAAATTCTGGTGTCAGTTAATTTCAATACTCTTAAGCAATGAATTTGCTCTGCGCCGCAAAGGGTTATCTTTTCGCACATTTTGTTTGCTTAGAAATATACAGGGGATTTCCATTATTTACGGATAGATAGTTCTTAAAAACGTCAGGTTTAGAAGTATTATTTCCAAAGACATTTCAATTGTTGTTCTTTATTATACTTTTTTACTGTAGTATACTCATAAAGAAATAAGCGAGCATACATAGTATATTTTAAAAGCATAAAAAATATACATTTGATCTAAATCAATATAATAGGTATTCATTCGGAAGTATTTGAAAAGAATCTCAGTTACTGAATATTATATATCGAATTTAATATAAAACTTAAATTTTAGTCTTTGAAGAAATATTTTTTTTATTTGTTCATTCATTTAAAGTTTTCATAAAAATACAAAAAGTTTTCCACATCAAAATTATACTGCGAAAAATCCATTACTAAAAATCCCCTGTCTGCGAAATAAAAATAAATAAAAATAAATAAGCATCCAGAATAAAATTTTTCACTCATATGTCGCTTATAAAAATGCTCTTGATCATAATTGCATCATAATGCCCGTATGAGAGATGGTTTCGACGTGACATTTTTGAATGGTCAAATCAGGGATGAGATTTCCGCTTTTTTGCACACTAGTAAAATCTTAGAGAAAATGCCATATTATGTAATCGGAACATTTATGTTATTTAAGAGACAAACATTTTCTTCATTATTATACTGGTGTCCAAAAAAGCGGAAATCTCACCCCTAGGTCAAATCCAAATTTGACTTCTATATCCTATTATTATGCTTTCAGGACATCACTCGAAAAGGATTTATAAATTTCCTTGAAGATTTGACAATTTATTTTTATCTCTCAACTGATAGTATAAGAGCCAGAGAAAAGCTACTTATATGTATTTGACCAGACCTGAATTTTTGTACATTGAGGCCCCTATACCTACTATACATGAGATGGGGAGTCACTATGCCCAAAGTGGTGGACGCGGCTAGTGCGCAGGTAACACAGGTATCATTTTTTAGCAAATTTTAAATCCATTTGACCACGTCTGCCGTTTTGAAATTTTAAAATATATTATTAGTATTATCGGAAAAAAATGGCAGACCATTATCGCGCGTTTAACATTGTGGCAGACAGTTTTGAAAGTTCTGAAAAAGATAAAACTTCGAAAGGTATTGACCAGATCTGTCATTAATATATTTTGTTTATTAGGGTCTTAAAAGCTTATATTGATCACGGCAGACGTCTTCATTGAAAACACACTTCAGCAGACAACCAAATCTTATCTATTACCCGGTCAGATGTATGCATAGACTGTCTATAATTATCTTTATTTTTTCATCGTATGGATGACTATTGTACTCATTCTAGCTTATAGTATTCTCTTTTATAGTTACTAGCATTCAAATAACCGAGGTTTTATACCTGAGAGGACATGTTATGTCCCTCCACTAATGGTTTTTGCCAGATGTTTTCGGTATATTTGTGAACCTTCGTACAGGTGCCTCGTATTTCGTAAATTTAATAAAATATATACTGTTAGTTATTGTATCTTTAAATTCTCAGCGCTATTGCGCATGCGTCAAATCTGGTTTATTTTAGCGAAATAAAGGTGAACAGTTTGTTTAGCTACATTTTTTCAAGAATTCGTTTTTGGAGAATATTATCGATTTATGTAAAAAAGTTTTCGTAGATAATATTTATAAAAAAACTAAAAAAAAATAAAATATAATTTTTTTCTCGTTTTAAGTCTTTACTTTTGGCATCTTTAAAACCAATTTTCTGGAGTAATTGATGCAAAGTTTCTTTATTTCAAAAGAGGAAGCAATTTATTCAAAGGAAGATTGCTTTCTATATGACCAAAAAAAAAAAATCGTGTACAGTTTGTCTAACAACACTGCAATCGAAATCCTCTATAGATGTTTTTTTTTCAATGACATTCTTTTTAACTCTTTTTTAGCGATGAACAAAGCATAGTATTACATGCATTTCTTGTTTCTCCGTGAGTTTTTTTAATAGTACTTCTACAATCACCGGCAATTTGACTGGATCGTTTTTTATAGAATTATCTATCGGAACAATTAATTTTTCTTTTTCTGTCTCTTGATCACAGAATTGAATGACATATAAAATTGTCGTACTGCTACTCCTGAAAGATTTATTTCTACTCAAATTAGTCATTTGAACTCTGGATATAGAAGTTTTAATTTGAATTAAAACGTGATATTACCATAATTTCCGACGTATAATCTGAGGATCAAACAATTCTTTTTGGACCCAGAAATCTTATTTGATGCGATAAGATAAATATTTACGGCGATCTATTAAGTTGCATTTCAGTAAAAAAAAAAAAAAAAGTTCTGGGTCGAAAAACGATTGTTTGATCCTCGGATTATATGCCGAAAATTACGGTAATAGAATTTTTAACTTTGATCGGAAGTAAAAAATAACAGAAGTAAAAGCCAATTTTAATTGCAGCGCTGTCGAGAAAATGCCCATCTTAGCCATGCAACCCTTTTAGAATAGAATCATCCCAGAATTATAGGCGAGATTCAAATGAAAAGAAATAAATATTTTGTAATGCATGATTCATTTTTTAATTCTTTTTTTGTCTTAAATGAATAAAAAAAAATAAAGTAAAATCAATATTTGAATGATTATTTGTTATCTGCAATATAGCTTAATATTTGAGATTGATTCGAAATATATTTACTTTTTTATTATAATTTTAGTACATAATTTACAAAATTAAATATTAATTTTTTATAACTACAATGATAAAGTAAATCATATTGTTGTAAAGCAGGGAACTTAATACATACAGGGTAGTTATTATCGTCAGGTGTTCAAAGTGCTCTAGCGAGTAAAGTTTTGGTCAAAACATAATCAAATTTGATCAGCATACACAATAGACCATGGGATTTCGAATTCTTAAAAAAAAATTTAAATAAAAAGTTTTAAAAATCGCCACTAGGTGCAATTTTAGCGTTGTTTACTGACTAAAATGCATTAATTTGCATAAAATCAGCTGTGTATAGCAATCATGAGTATAAAAGGAAAGGCTGGGAGAGTTGTCATCATTATCAACTCTCACCATACTTTGCTAGTCAAGCTCTGTTATCAGCAGAACGAGAATTTCAATGCTGCTCTTCCTGAATTTCACCGATGACAGAATTTGCCAAAAGAACCGATGAGCATAACAAATTTACACACCACTATTATTTTAGAGAAAATCTGGTTACTTTAAATTTCAGAAATGTTCCAATTAAATATAACAATATTTTCTGTATTAAAATTCTGGTATCCCAAAAGCCGGAGACTTGGCAGCTCTCATATAGGTAGCTTTTCACTGACTCTTAGACTATGAACTCATTGAGTGCTTTACATTTCGTATTATAAAAATTATTATGATGTTGAAAAAAAATTAAATTTCAAGCTTTTGATTTAGAAGTTTTTGTCCTATACTTTTATATAAACGTTTTTACACATTTTTTTTTTTTGCTTAAGATTATACAGGGATATTCTTATCATTTACAGATAAGATAATTCTTAACCCCTTAGGAACAAGAGCCTTTTGGATAATTTTTATCACAGGTTTTCTAAACATTTTTTAAAAATAATTTAATCGCTGCAATGTGTTGATTAAATACGGCAAACTGTACAATAAAAAGTGGTGGGAATAATGAAGCGTTCTGAGCACCCTTAGTGGCACGTGTACCAGTCGCATCACCCTAAGGGGTTAATTCAGCTTTGCAAGAACATTTTCAAAGAATTTCCTAATGTTGTTCTTTATTATATTGTTTACTATAGTATATATACACACACGCGAGTATACATAGTTGTATTGGATTCCAAACTTCTGGATTCCAAACCGCCGAAAATATTTTCAGATATTTTAATTCGTGTACCTTAATTCCCACCAGAAAATTAAAACAGCAATATTTGCTTTAATTAACGATAGACTATTTTGTATTTAACCTTCCGTCTACCAAACGGGTCCATTGGACCCGACACTAATATTTCTGGTGTCAATGGTAAAATGAGAAATTGTCGATTGACACCGGAATTTATAAAGGACTTGTCTAGATATTACGAATTCCTTAATTTAAGCTTTCATTGTAAAAGCAAAATTATATTAAAATATTACTGGTGCCGTTTGCAAGTTTGGAATTAAAATTAGGTGTTGCCGTAGATAAATGGGTGTTTTGTCTGGTAGACGGAAGGTTAAATAAAACGTATTTAAATAAAACGAAATTAACCATTGAATTTTCCTGGTGCATACAAGATTTTCTGAACTATATAATTTCTAGAACGTGTTCTATCATGGAAATTAAAGATTTAAAAGTATAAAAAATATACCTTTGAGCTTAGTCAATATATTAGGTATTCATTTAGAATTATATGCAGACAAACACATTTACTACATATTATTGTATAGAACTTTTTTATAATACTTAAATTTTAGTCTTTGAAAAAAAATATTTTTTTTGCTTATTCATTTGAAGGTTTCAGATAATAGCAAATATTTTGCCACATGAAAATTATGCTGCAAAAAGTCCATCTCTAAAAATTCCCTGTCTGCAAAAATAAATAAATAAAAAGTTAAATTTAAACTTCCTGGATTAATTTTTTCGCTCATCATCTGCTTTTGATTATAATTGCTTCGTCACAAACGTATAAGAAAAGGTTCTGACACTTCATTTCAGAAAGTTCAAATCGAAGAGAGCATTTTGACATCCCAATCCTATTATTATGTTTTCAGGTCAACACTCGAAATGGACTTAGAGTTCATCGAACATTTGACAATTTATTTTGTTCTCTCGACTGAACTGATTCAGCTCTTTTGATTTCATTATTATGGTTTTAAAAAAGGGGAATTTTAAGATTTTGTTTTATAATTTTTTTTACTGTTCTTTTATATATATTTTTGCACATTTTGTTTGCTTAGAAATACATAAAGAATCCCCATCATTTACGGATAGATAATTTTTAAGACTAACTTTGGAAGTATTATTTCTAAAGAAATTTTTATTGTTGTTCCTTATTACACTTTTTAGTCTAGTATACTCACATACACACACACGAGTAGACATAGTATATTTTAAAAGCATAAAAATTATAACTTTGGGGTTAGTCAATATATTAGGTATTCATTTGGAAGTATATGCAGAAAACGCATTTACAAAGTTCGCACACACCTTGGAATTTTCAAGGACTCTGACACCACTATTAAAAATAAGAAAATTTACATTTAATTTTTAAACCACAACATTCGTAACCCTAACCTTCATTCACAGATTTTAAATATATATATATTTCTGCAGTGAAACACTTCGAAAATATTCTTAAAATTTTGTGGTAGAACTGTGCGAACCCTGATTTACTACATATTATAGAAAATTTAATAATAAAAATTAAATTTTAGACTGTGAAAAATAGTTTTTATTTGTTTATTCGTTTGAAGTTTTCACAAAAAAGCAAAGATTTTGCTTCATCAAAATCATACTACAGCAAAAAATTCATATCTAATAATCCCTTGTCTGTGAAATAAAAAATAATAAAAATATACAAACTTCCTGAATTAGATTTTCCGCTCATATGACACTTACTAACATGCTTTTGATCATAATTGCTTTGTAACACACGTACGAGAGAAGGTTCTGACGTTGCATTTTAAAAAGGTCAAATCGAAAAGAACATTTTGACATCCCTATCTATTATTATGTTTTCAGAACATCACTCGAAATGGATTTATAAAGTTCACTGAACATTTGACAATTTGTTTTTTTTCTTTCAGCTGAACTGATTCAGCAATTTTGATTTGATCATTATGAATGAAAAAAATGGAGTTTAAAGCTATTGTTCTAGAAATTTTTAACTGTAGTTTTATATATTTTTTCGCACATTTTGCTTGCTTAAAAAAATATAAAGGCATAGCTGCCAACTCTTCTGATTTTTTGGCCCGGAAAAATTTTATAGTAATTTTTGATTTATTTGATCGGCAGATTACGGCGATTTGAAATGGTAAAATTTTCTATAAAATTTTTCCGGGCTGAAAAAGCGGAAGATGTTGGCAGCTATGATAAAGGGGATCGCTTACTGGGAGATCATTTACGGATAAATAATTCTTAAGATTTCAGCTTTGGAAGCATATTTTCAAAGAAATTTTTAATTTTGTTCTTTATTATATTATTTACTATAGTACACTCATATACACACACGCGGGTATGCATGGTATATTTTAACCCTTTGCATTTGAGAAGTAGGCACGGTCCTGGAGGAGCGAGGGAGAATTTCATAACGGGCCAGGCCGAACCGACAGAATTAAAACAGTATTTTCAACGGGCCAAGAAACAAAATATGCGGGTCGATCCGAGAAATTATTTCGGGCCTACCGGACCAATTATAAAATATCGGCCACTTTTAATATGACTTTCGCGAGAATTATTACAAATGTGCGTCACGAGTCGACGGTAATTTGACAACATGAATACAGAAATGCAACGTGTCCACCGTAGAGACCCCCATCGGGCATAATTTCTGAGACGGGTTTATTTTATTTTATTTTTCTCCACCAAACTCGTGCCGCGTTGAGATCAGACTTGCATTTTTTCTCTTCTCAGCACTTCAACTAATATATCTCCATATAGCTTGAAGAACAGAGTTTATTAACCCTTTCCGGCAAGGGCAAAAGCTGTTAGTAAAATCAGAAATTATCGACTGTCACGGGATTTCGAAAACGAATTTTTTAGATACTTTGAAATCCTTAATTTAAGCTTTCATTGTAAAGGCAAAATTTTACTAAAATATTATTGGTACATATTACAAGTTTGGAATTAAAATTAGGTATATCAGACTAGACACAATGTGCTGCAAAGGGTTAAGTTTGTTGAAAGCAGAATAGGCCAGTAGGCGATGGAAACTGGAACTAATAGGCTTTAACCTATTAACGCCCAGCGTCCTTTTTTGAGGACGGTTACAAAAACAGCAAGAAAGTGGTTTACCCACCAGTAAAGAGGAAGATAAATGTATATTTTATTTCACAAGGCAGAATCCTCGATAAATTTAGATAAAATTTAAATTGCTTTTAAAAGTGGTGGGAAATACAAGATTTAAATTTTAGCGGAGAAAATAATTCGGGCGTTAATGGGTTAAAGCGCGTTTTCGGAACGCCTCCTATAAGGTGCCAGAGGCAGGGGCGTTTCATCTTGGAGAACTATGAAGCATATAATGTTTAGAACATATCCCACTCCTAGGAAATGGGAAAGGTGATTTATTCCAATTAAATTTTCGTACGGCGTGCGTAGAGGCAGCAATGACACATACCGATTCAGTTTCGTTCAGAAAGTGGTTTATTTAGAACAGAGTACGCGTCCCATGGCTACAAAATGTGGAGCTAAAAAATTACAGCACATCTTTGGTACCGCACGCCGACTGGCGACGAAAATTGGAAATACAAGACATTTCTACTCGTTTGTAGCACGTTTGTGTACAGTATCGTAAATAGCAGAAGCATGAGACTAAAGTTCTTTTTGTGCATGTTTTGTGTTTTGAAAAGCTTTCATATGAATTCAAGGGTCCGATATAATATCATAAAAATCTAAGGTTCATCTGAACATATTATACAAGACGACAGTCAACACCGGGCGAGTCATCTACTATATATATATTTAGTGTTTTTTACTTTATTCATTAATATATTAAAATTTATAATAATAATAAATACACACATGTATAAATAAGTAATTAAATGTTCTTTATTACTAACTATAAATCTTAAAAAAAAATTGAGCAATACTTACAAGGAAGGTCTCCACACTAGACACTCAGTTTTTTTTTTTTTTTTTTTTTTTTTTTTTGAAAAAAAAAATATTAATGAAACTACTCATGCATCTAATAAAGGATCAGTGAAAATTAACGGCGGAATTGTTGAAGAAAAGATGTAAAAAAATAAAATACTTTCGAATATTTGGAGTGAAAAGAAGAAAGTGTCACACGATTTGGTGAGCAGCACTTTCCCCCGCCAAAATCAAATGATTTTAATGCAACTGAAAACTTTTGGATTCTTAGAATCCATATAAATGGTATTTAATGAATTTAAACATAAACAATGAGAGAGTTTTATATATATATATATATATAATTATTTGTTGCTGTAGTTATTTAATTTACCTCTGGAAAAAATATTTTCATATATAAAAGAATTCTTATTCAGTAAAATTAATTTCATACATTTAAGCGTATTCAAATATAAAAGTCAGACGTTTCCATAGCAACAACATCGAATTGACAATGCTCAACTGGACTTTGAACTTGAAACAATTTTAATTAATTTAAATTTGAATTTCGTTTTAAATTTCAAATTCTGATGGTTAAATTTGAATATAAATGCATATAAATATCAATATAACGAAATTATACTTAAATCAAACTAAAGCTGACAACACCAAAGATGCTTAATTTATCTAAACACGTTGAACATGAAACTTATTTTTCTTTAAAATGCATTTCACGTAAAAAAAAAAAAAAAAAAAAAAAAAAAAAACATTTTTAGAAATTGCTTTTTATCGCTAACCAATGATAAATCGCCAAATAACGAAATGTTCATTATTTTTTTACGTAAAGGATACGAAGGTTCCGCCGAAATTCTTTTTTATAAATGTATATATTCTCATGAGAAGAAAATTCTGTAATTTTTTCAGATTTTTCTGAGTATGTCCGTATGGAGTATTTCCTTGTTAGATAAATGAACAAATAATGATAATGCTTTATAAAGTTATCTGAAATTTATAAAATGAAAAAAATAGAAGATTTAAAGGGAAAATATAAAAACAAAAACCGTAAAAATATGAAAATAAATGAATAAAAATTGCATTGCGAAACACGTTATCAAAGACGATATTTCACAGCATATATATTTAGATTTCAAATTATATTGGAAGAAATTTATAGCAGATTTTGAAAATAACACAGTTATTTTTTGCGCATCTAATTAGTTTGGTTATTAAAAGGGTTTTTAAATCCTTTAATATTTACTATAATTAATTTTAGTATACATATTTTATTTTAACCATTTTTGTTTTTCAATAATTAAATGCAAAGAGCAAATTTAAGATAAAAGACCATTTTATGAGTAAAAAGATGCAGCTTTACTTTAATTGCTTTTTTTCAGGGAATTTTCATTTTTCCTAAATAAAAGTTACTTTTGATAGGTTTTATGAACCGGAAAAATTTGCAACGAAGAAAGAAAAATGATTATGTATTTCTTCAGAGTAAACTGTTTGTTTTCTTTCTTCTCAGTTTTTTCCCTATAGTATGATAATAAGAAAAAAAAAGAATTAAAAAAGAACAGCGTTAATGGAAGATTTAAATTGTGAATTAATGTGGTTAAGATGAATAAGTATTTTTTATTCTTTATATTAACTCCATTGAGAATGCTGCGTACTTTATGCTTCATTTCTGTATTTACATATATATTTTATATATATTCATATATCCATCTAATATCCAACAACTTCTTAACGATTTAAGACGAGTATTTTTTAAAGAACTTAAAAATTTTACCACAGATTATCTTTTAAATAAAATGCATAAATAATTTAATCCCAAAAATATTAATTTTATAACAATAATTATTCTTAAAAAAATATTGGTGTAAAAAAGATAAAAGGTCACTTTGTATATCCCCTTGATGGGAGATCCCATCTAATTTAAACAATATTCTCACGAGCAACTTTTAAGAAAATTTTATATTTATAAATTTGGTGGCTTAAAGGTTAGAAAATTCTTTTTAAAATTTTAATAACAGAATTTTTTGATTTTTCCGGTAAGAATTTAATATTACTGATACATTATTGCTTTCCCCTCAAGGGGATATACGACAGTTATAAGGAAGGAATTAAACCATTTAATAGTTGTAAGAAATCTTTTTTTTCCTCATTATTTGAAAATAATGCAGGGTTCGTACACAAAGTATTTCTGGGATTTTAGGTGGTTTTATACCAGAAAATTCGTAAAGTACTAATTGCTATATCTAAAAATAAAAATTTCACCAAGAAATAAGGCGAATATTACTTTACAAATATTCTGGTAAAAGATCATTCACCCCTTCGCGACGGGAGTCTTTTACGAAATTAATATTTTGTCACCGGTTTTAACCCTTTAACGTTCATTGGTTTCGCCACGAAACCACAAAATTTTAATTTCGATATGCAACACTGACACCGGTATTTTTATCTAAAAATATCCCTTTTATTATGTATGTTAAAAAAAAAATCACGTTTTCTTATTTAGAAATATATTTGTTCTTAATTACCGGTGTCATTCATTTATTTCAACATCTTAGCAATGAAAATGCGTTGATCGTTAAAGGGTTAAAAAACAGAAATTTGTTCCTTCTCAAATCGAGAAAATGCTCCGATTCAATAAGATAAATTTTACAGTATAATTTTACTGGTGGGGATAAAAGAGGATTCTTAAGCCTTTTTGCGGCACGTATACGTGTCGCTCGTCCCCAAGGGGTTTAAGAGTACGAACCCTGTAATGACTCAAAAAATCGTCAAACCCTGATGTACGTTAAGTCATAAACTATTTAATTCTGTTAATGCGAAAATCTGTAGTGTTTTCAGGGTAAGCCCGACAATCTTTTAATAGAATTTGCGCCAAATTCCAGCATAGAAAAAAAATTGCAAATTTTGTATTTTAAGAGCACACACTAGTCACGTGGCAAAAGCCGAGCGCTAATGTAAAGTCTATGGGGGCGTTCTTTTCGAATATCTCGCTGAAATTTTAATATTTTTGCATGATTTTTTTTGCACAAGATAGCTGAGAACGATCCACAACCGGCCTAGTTTTTACTTTTTCAGTTTTCGTTTCAGATTTTCTTTAAACAATTACTTAAACTTTCGGAACCGGTTTAAACCGGTTTTGAAATTGAAACTATCGTAATATAAAAAAAATATGAGCAAAATCGAAAAAGTAAAAATTAGGCCAGTTGTGGATCGCCCTCAGCTATCTTGTGCAAAAAAATCATGCAAAAATATTAAAATTTGAGCGAGATATTCGAAAAGAACGTCCCCATAGACTTTACATTAACTCTCGGCTTTTACCGTGTGACTAGTGTACGCTCTTAACCCTTATAGGAGCCTATGTCACTCCTCACGTGACATCGGAACCAGCATGTCTTATACGAATTTTATTCCGTTGTTTGAACTTTTGTAAATCTTTTCGAGACGAGCGCCCTTTACAGAATTTCAGGGTTCTCACTGTTCCTAAAATTTTCGTACTTTCCTACCACAATTTTTAAACGGTAATATTTATAGCATAATTATATTGTAGATTTTAAACGGACCTTCGACGAAGATTTTTGATTTTAAATATTGGTAGCAACGTGTGAAAATCTTAGGAACGGTGCTAATCCTGGAATTATGAATCTTTTATCTCCGGGATTTTTTTTTAACCCTTAAATGCATATTGTATCATTTTCGATACCATAAGTGTTTCCGATTTATTGGGGGTTTTATTCACGTATTCCGTATTCTCACCAGAAATTTAAAAGAGCAATTTTCATTTTACTTAATGACAGACTATTCGTAATTAAATAAAGAAAAATTTACTATTTAGATTTTTCTGGTATGAATTCTGATTCTTTGAATTGCGCATTTTTTGGAACGCGTTCTATCCTATGCATTTAAGGGTTAAACAGAAAATTCTGCCTCATTGAATCTCTCTCTCTCTCTCTCCCTCTCGCTGATTAAACAAGGCAAAATTTACAATAAAGTTTTACTGGTGAGAATAATCAAGGATTCTAAGCACCTTATACGGTAGGTTTACTGGTCGCCCGTCCCCAAAGAGTTAAGAAATAATTGTAATTTTTTTTCGGCAATGTGTGCAAGAGAAGTGGACTGTAATATTTACTTTTAAAATATATTGGTACAGTTAGAATATAGAAATACAGGGTTTTTATATTCTGACTATTTTTATATTCTGTCCGCATTAGTAATTTTCTATTTTAACCCCTTGGGGACGAGCGACACATATACGTGCCGCAAAAAGGCTTAAGAATCCTTGCTTATCCCCACCAGTAAAATTTTACTATAAAATATGCCTTATTTAATCGGTGCATTTTCTTGATATAATAAGACACTGATTTCTGTTTTTAAAAACAGGTGTCAAAACATCAAAATTTTCGTAAAAAGCTCCCGACGCGAAGGGGTTAAATTTTGAATTTTGTTTTTCTGGCAAATGTTGTCAGTGTTTATTAAAGATTTCCGATTAGAGAAAGTGGTGCCAGTTAGAATTAAAAAATACTCGCCTGTGGCAGCCTTGGAAATAGTATCAATAAAAAGATTACTATTCGATAACAATTAAATAGTAAATAGAAAGTTTCTCAACTAGTTCCATGTTTTTTTTTAAAGAATTCTAAGGAGTATCCACGTATATCCACGAAACTTTATTACTTACCGAACAAAGAGTGCAAGAAAAGTACGGCAAACCTTGAATTATATCTGTTTGAGTGTGAGAGTGAACACGTTAACTCCGGAAAGGCAATTCGAATTGAGCTCCTACTTTGCTAGGCTGTTGTCGAAAGAACTATACAGAATGTTTTCTGAAGTGATGATGGGTTAGGTATTTAAGCTGACGGTGGACGTTAAAAATTTATTTTATTCATTTTTATCATAGCAATATGAAATTTTGTGCATATATACATTTCATCAAAAGCATATAGAATACCTTCAAAAAATTTCCAGTTTTATTAAAATTTGTAATTTTCTTTACAAAAATTTAAATTTTTAAACGAAATTTTAAAATGCTTCTCGTGTCTTAATTTTTGAAATATTTTCTTGCTTTTGCATTTTTATAACCTAAAACTATATTATAACCAAATTTGTTAAGATTTTTTAAATCTCTTGAATAGTTAATATTTTACAATTTTTTTTCTAAATTCCTTATCGATTTTCATCAAAATTTTGCCTATTAATAAGTAAAAAATAAAATTTGACTATCTTAATGAAGACGAATTTTAAAAAGCTTACACAATTTCTTTTTAAATAACTAGGGGGGCCCCGCCCCCCCTGCTCGCTATGCTCGCCAACCCCCCGCGTAATCGCTTCGTGATTCCAAATTATTGGCTACCCCTGCTTGCTGCGCTCGCCAATATCCCATGGTATGAATAAGCAGTTGCAGACTTTTCAAATGATGTGTCATACGACTAATGTTGTAAAGAAATTAAAAATGTGCCCCCCGGGGGGGCAGAGGGGGAGGCGACACAAAAGACATCCATAATATGAATTATCAGCTGCAGACCTCTCAAATGATGTCACACGACTGGTGTTGTAAAGGAATTAAAATTTGTGCCCTACTGGGGGGCAGAGTGGGGGTGACACACAAGACATCCATAAAATGAATAAACAGTTGCAGACCTTTCAAATGATGTGTCACACAATTGGTGTTGTAAAGAAATTACAAAATGCGCCCCCTCTGAGCGCAGAGGGGGGGGGGTTTCACACAAGATATCCATAATATGAATAAGCAGTTGCATACCTCTCAAATGATGTGTCACACAATTGGTGTTGTAAAGAAATTAAAAATGTGCTCCCCTGGGGGGCAGAGTGGGGGATGACACACAACACATCCATAATATGAATAAGCAGTTGCAGATCTTTCAAATGATGTGTCACACATCTGGTGTTGTAAAGAAATTAAAAATGTGACCCCCCTGGGGAGAGCAGAGTGTGGGGGTGACACACAAGACATCCATAATATGAATAAGCAGTTGCAGACCTTTCAAATGATGTGTCACACAACTGGTGTTGTAAAGAAATTAAAAATGTGACCCCTCTGGGGAGAGCAGAGTGTGGGGGTGACACACAAGACATCCATAATGTGAATAAGCAGTTGCAGACCTTTCAAATCTTGTGTAACACGACTGGTGTTGTAAAGAAATTAAAAATGTGTCCCCCCTGGGGAGCAGAATGGGGGATAACACACAAGACATCCTTTAAATGAATAAGCAGTTGCAAACCTCTCAAATGATGTATCAAACGACTGATGTTGTAAAGAAATTAAAAATTTGGTGAAATATTACAGTAATCGCCAAGTTGGCGTCACTTTTGACAACTAATTTTGGTCGCCAAATTTGGCGATATATCGCCAAGTTGGCGACAAACTTGGCGATTGTTGGCGATGGTAACCTTTCCTCTCTTTATGGTAACCCATATGGCGATGCATAGACGGAGCCCTTTCATGATTGGTCTATTCGACTCATGAAAGGAGTGGACAATCCGGATTCGTTAGTTCCGGAAATCTTCCACATCAGCATCATTCCAGGAGTCATTCCTTTTAAGGCTAGTTTTTTTTTACTATAGAAGGATATCAGGCTAATTTCTTATCAATTTTATAAATATTGATCAAAATTAAGACGCAAGGAGCAATTCAAAAATCTAAAAACGCTGAAAAATTAGTTTTGATAAAAACAGATTCAAAAGTGTATAAATACATTTATCTTTATTATTTACTCCTTAAAGCCTTCATAAATGATATTTTAATAAGAAAAACTGTTTAGGTACTATTATGCCCCAGAAATAGACCTTTTGTCTGACGATTTTTCTATAGATGATTTTGCTCAAATAAAGAGCTCCTTAACCTCTTCAGACCTGGTGTATCCTATAGGATACACTTCTTTATAATTTTGTTTTCACATATATAAATGCTATTAAAAAAAGAGAAATTAGTGTGAATGGAGCCTAAGAGATAGCAGAAATAAAGAAAATAGCAATTTGTCTCTCGTAGTGCTTTTTCAGTGAGTTACATCATATACAAAAATGGCTTGCAGCAGAAATGCACAAAATGTACAAAAAAAAAAAAAAAAAAAAAAAAAAACGTAAAATTTTTTATTGTGTGTTAAGATACCATTTGTAGACTCCATTAGTAATACAAATTATTAAATATATATTTGTTTGATCTTTTTCTATGTTTTTACAATGCAGAAAAGTAAAGTTTAATTTAAAATAAGCTAAGAAATTGTTAAAATGCGTGTTTTACAAGTCCCCATATATCAAAATAAATTATGTACAAAAAATAAATTTTAATTATTTCGTTGTTAAATCTTTCTTAGTTATCAATTAATTAATGTAAATCCATAGCTGAAATTAATAAAAGTAGAACAATAAACCCTCGGCTCTGAAGAGGTTAAGGGGCGTTCACAGAGCCTGATTACTAACGGGGCACTCTCTCACCAGAAAAAATTTATAGAAATTTTCGTCTTCTTTAAACGCCCTTTTCATACACGATTACTGTCATGAATAAGGAAAAATTCTTTATTTCTTTATCCTGGTGGGAGAGTGCCCCGTTAGTAATCAGGCCCTGGGCGTTCATAATTGATGCCACGCTTGGAGGGGTGAAGAAGGATTCGGGGAATTGTGACAGTCTGTGACAAGAAGGTGGGAACGGCTAAGAAGAAATGTGACATCACACATTTTGGTGAAAATAAAGACATTAAAAATCAGCAGATAATATTTTGAAGTTCTGTTGAAATTAAAATATTTTTATATTCATAAAGTAAAGGTAAAATTTAAAGCCAAATATTACCATTACATTCCATTTCAAATTCCAAAATGCTACTCTTTACAATTACTCTTTCATATTAATAGCGTATTACTATTGTATATCAGTTATATTTTTGTTGTAAACTTTTTCGTACAAAATAAGTAGACAAATAATTTTTATTGTTATTCTTACAAAAATCATTAACCCTTAGCCGCGCGATGGTTTCATAGATATACCACTTAATTTTTATTCCGAAATGCCACATTAGCACCGGAATTTTGTTTAAAAAAACTACTCTTTATGGCATGCGTGAAATCTAGCGTTTTCTTATTGACAAATGAAGTTGTTTTCAAATTCCGATGTCAGTCATTAATTTCAATACTTAAGCAATGAATTTGCCATGCGCCGCAAAGGGTTAAAATACACGGTTAAAGTTAAAAAATAAAATTTGAAATATGATCTACAACGCAGTGCTTTGTTTCCCAACTGCAAGTATATGTAATGCATGTGAAATATGACAAGTAGGGAAAGGGGGTACAGTGAAATGTGACATACTTTGTGACAAAGGGGGGAAGAGTTACCTGATAAAGTGTGCGACATCATTTATGGACAGCCTGTAATCTATTTTTAAACCCTTTCAAAACCATTTTGAGATGAGAAAATGGGGAATAATATAAGTGATAAATATAGAGGCGAGATGAACAATGCATCAGTATCCAGGTCAAAATTTATGCTTGTACCAGCAACAAAAATATGCTAGTTATTGTTATGTCTGATAGATTTCCATGCTATTATATGCTAGCTAACATCACATGCCATTTTGCTAGCTTGCACAACAAAAGCATGATAAGCTATATGCAAGCATTTCATGCTAATTTCCAGCAAAGTGGGCCATTACACGCCATGAATTGCTGGAAATTCTGCTTGAACCAGCAATGTGTAATGCTAGTTTATGCTATTTTACTTGTTGGGTTGTAGCACTTGGTGCTTGTCTAGCAAATAAATACAAGCATGAATTTCGACCTAGGATAGAAGGGAGGTAAGATGTGAAATTTCAAAATTTTAGGTCTAGCGTTCGAATACATTCGATTCAATTGTCTTCAAAATTTATAAAATTCCCCACTGTTTATCTTTATCTTTTTTTTATTTTGGAGGGAGATACAGAAAATATCAAACGAAGTAGTAATTTTTACATTTATATTCTCTTTTTCTCATAAATATCACTTAGCTATAAAATTTTGAAAAAAAAAAAATCAAAAATATCAGATGTGCTTTTGATAATCGCTTAGAAATCGGGAATTTTGAAATACCTGACTTTGACTCGGTTCTGAAGCCTACGACATTATACTATATACAGAGTCCGTACGCTTCGGGAAATTTGCAAAGAACAATATCAGTATATACAGGGTGTCCAGCAAATAACATCCTGATCTCAAAATTAAATTTCTCAAAAACTAAGATCGGTAGAATTATGCGATAAACGTTTTGTTTATTAGGTAAGCTGTAAAAATGTTATACAAAAGTTCCGAGCAGTGAATATTTTGAAAAGATTGTGTTCTGATTGCAAAGAATACTGGAGTTGACATTTTTCTTGTTTTAGATTGTTTTTAGAGAATGAGGTTTTCAGTGTACAGTGCCATATTTAACGATATTTCGAACTTTATTTTTGAAATTTCGAAACTTTTTCTCCAAAAATCGTTAAAATGTGGCACTGTACACCAAAAATTTTGTTCTCTGCAAAAAAACTAAAACAAGAAAAATGTCAAATCAGGCATTGTTTTAATTAGAATACAATCTTTTAAAAATATTCACCGTTCGAAACTTCTATATAAGATTTTTACAACTTACCTAATAAACAAACCGTTTACCGCATTATTTTCCAGATCTTCGTTTTTGAGAAATTTAATTTTGAAATTAGGGTGTTATTTGTGGATACCCTGTATGAATATTAAATATAGAAAGTTAAATCTACGTTAAAAGCATAAAATTTTACTTTATTTAATCAGAATTTTCTAAATGAATTTACTGGTCAAAAAATTCTTACGTGCTAGCCCTGTGTATACATATTTAGGAAATAACGGTAATATTGGCCTAGATTTATTTATTGAAGGATAAATTTTAAGTATTTTAATTGTTACAACACTGTGCATGGTTGCCGACATGCGACTATTTTGATAATCTGTTCGCACCACGGTTTTTTTAAAATACATTTTTTCTATATTTTTTCTTGCAAATACCGTTTTTTGCTACCGTACAATCTTATCTTTTTTTTTTCTTTGACAAGATGGTGTTAAATACAATTAAAAAATAGTCGCCTATAGCAGTCCTGATTGTGCAGTGCATATTTAATAATGAATTTATAAATTAATGAAAAAGGAGAGAAAATTCATTTTTCTCTAAGGACAAACTAAAAGAGACGGCTGTTGTGATTACACTCCTTGAAATGTCTATGGTCTGCCTCCACTTTTAAAGATAAAAAACACTTCTATTTGATATTAAAATTTTACGCTTTAAAATTAACGTTGTTCAAACTCTGGCCTCACGGCCAAAATGTGCACGACCGATTATCCCCGCGATCTTTGGTCTTTATGATCTAATTCTATATGGATAGTAAAATCTTTACAAAAATATATCTCATGTTTTAACTTTATACTTCCTACCCTGCTCAAATTTTACTCAATCTTGATAAAAACATTTCACACCAGAATTGTTATTTAAAACATTTTAATGTATTTAATTGACTTATTTCCCTAATCTATTATTTAATTTTATGAAAAAAGTTCTGCTTCGAATCGTATAAAACGAATTATAGTTATGGGTCGATTAGACCCATTCAGGGTAGGAAAGTTAAAATGTATGTAGATTTGAAATATGTAATAAAATAAACGCGCAATTGTTGAACCTATTTATAATAATAATAATAATAATAAATACACAGCGAGATTGTTAATTCTTTGAGGGGCGGTGGTATACGTTGAATCCAATGTTATTTTATTCAAGAGTTGCATCATACACTTTTAGTTAAATTTTACTTTTATAATGTTGATTGAAAATAGATATAAAATTGTATTTCCTTGATTTAAAACAAAAGTTTTCGAAAATTCTGATGTGAATTCAACATTGAAGAAACACAATTACTTACAGCTGAAAGGAATAATACCTAACTTTATTTTAAGTGATGAAAAAATTATGCATAAAAAATTGTGATAAATTCGTATACACCTTGTAAAAAACTTTTAAAAAGTGCCGGAGTATTTTTAAGCTGACCAATCTGTTATCCCATAACTAAGCAATAAAAGTGATAATATCTGCACTTATTTTGTTTTATAAATTGCCTAAGACTTTTTTTAATAGGATACTTTTATTCTATATAAAGAAAGTTTGCTTTCGATGAGTTTATAACTCCAATGGGATAAAAAGTAAAAGAAAAATAATTATTTACTCTTCAAAGAAAATTGTTTCCTTTTTTCTCCCTGCAGATTTTTCTTTATTTGTAAGAGTATAATAAGAAAGCATCATGGCTCAGACGTGCTAAAGCTAGAAAGTTTTTTCTCCTTTTTTTTATTAAACTCATCTGATTTTTTCTATTTTTTTTTTTTTTTTTTTTTTTTTTTTACCATCTTAGTATTTTGTTTAATATTGATGCAGCTTCAAACGATTTGTTTTAAAATTCAGTTTAAATTATTTTATGCTTTGGCTAAATATATTTGTACATCTAATGAAAACTCTTAGTTTTTCAGTACATTTTAAAATATATTATTCTTACTGATTCTATACAATGAACTGAAATGTATTTATATGAATACATTGATTTATCTTTTGTGCCACGTTATCCCAAAAGAAAGGTAAAATTTATGTTCACAATTTCTCTGCGTTATTGTATCTATTTGCATAAATTTCGTTTAGTCTGGATACAATGATGCAAAGAAATTATTAACATAAAGTTTACCTTTGTTTTTGGATAGCGTGGCACAAAAGATAAATCAAGTTATTCATGTAAACACATTTCAGTGCTTTAGTATAGGTTCAGTGAGGATATTATTTTTTAAAGTGTATTGGAAACCTAAAAGTTTATGTTAGATGTGTAAATAAAATTTACCAAATCAATAAAACAATTTAAAATCAACTTTAAAACAAATCGTTTAAAGCTACATCAAGGCGTCGCTTAAAATTTGATATCTTTTAAAACTCATATTTTGATTTTATGAGAAATGTGAATGATAAAGCATCAATGAATAAAATTTTAAACATCCTTTTAAAGTTAACATTATTCTTGCACATACCATTATAAATAAAATGAAAATAAAATGATGAAGCAAATAATATGTTTATGCATTAATTAATAGCACAAGCGTCATTTCAAATTTGATATCATTAAGTTCCATAGTTAACATTCTTATTACATTAAGATTTGTTGGGTCACAACTTTTTAACCCATTAAGGGATTTTGTATTCATAATATTTATACCTATTTTCTTTTGTAAAAAGCCGAAGACTTTTTTAATAGAATACTTTTATTCTACATAAAGAAAATTTCCTTTCGATGAGTTTGTTACACCAGTGAGGAAAAAGAAGAAAAATAATTATTTACTCTTCGAAGAAAACTATTGTTATTCTTTTTTCTCCCTGGAGATTTTCCATCTGACTTTATTTCTTAGAGTATAATAAGAAAGTGTATGAAGACCAAAAGCTCCAAAACACAAAAGCTAGGAAGTTTTTTTTTTAAAAAATCACTTCTGTTTTATTTTTTTCCATCTCAGTATTTTGTTTAAAACCATCTATACAATAAATCACACATACAAAATGCTTGCATTAAACAATTAAAAGTTAGGATAAAGGTGGGTTAGTTTTGATCAGGGGGTAATTATGGAAATCCCTATGCTGGAAAAAATTGTGTATGCTAAAATTTTATTTCAAGCTTAGATATTAACCTAATAATGTATTTTTCATTTTAGACATTCTTTATCACTAGTCTCAAGTATTTTTGAGATCCAAATAGCAATTTAAAATAAAGCTACCAGTATTATTAAAATATGGATTTGTCAGTTTAGCGTTCTAATACTGTTAATTATCCCCAAAAAAATATAAAGAAGCAATATAGTGGTGATAGTTTCCTAACTGATGGTCTTAATTACCCCAAGCTTTTGTGATTATTAGTTTTTGATGGGGTCATTATAACCACATTTTTAACTTAAAAAGTGGGATATAAGAGTTAAAACTTTTAAAAAGTTTTCTTAAAAGGTCCAAGTTGCTTCCTATGTAAGGTGTCCTGGGGTAATAACGCTACGTTAAGGTTCTACTAATTTTCACGGCTTAGTTTTAGATTGTATTTTTCAAACAAGTATAGGATTTGATACAGCTACTCATTCACTATCTATATAAAAAATAATTTAACAGATATGTATTCATAAAATGTAATGGCGTGATTTCTTTACCAATGCTATTTGGCGTTATTACCCACCTATGTGGGTAATAACGCCATGCAAACAAAACTATAAAATAAGGTGGAATAATGGTATGTAGATTGCCGAATTCTAAAAATACAAACTATGCAGCTCTAGAAATTGACAAACTGCATTCTAAGCTATTGAAAATGTTCAATTTTTTGTGAAAGTGTAAGAAAAATAAATGTGTGGTATGGCGAGGGGGGGGGGGAGGCAAAAGAATATCAGATTCTAAGTTACTTTTTGCTTAAAAAAGACTGTTTAAATAGAAATATTAGAAATATTGCACGGTTTTAACTGTGTTTATTTCAATCAGTATTTAGGATGTAGGTCGGCCATTGTGGGGAATCAACCGAGTATTAATGCCAAGGATTGGTGTTATTACCCTGGTATAAATATTGCGCAGTATATTTTAAACTACAAATTATCTTGAGGCGATATCCAAAATCTTCTACAACATTTTGAAAGTACACGAAGTGCACTACAAATTTATGTAATAGACAAAGAATGTCCGGATAAAAAAAATAGTCTTCACATCACAAAACGTATCTCGCAAATTTTAGATCAAGCGTTAATTTTAGTTGCTTGTAAAAGCAATAAGACCTACAAATAGAACAGATTACGTTGAAGCTGTTTTTTGCGATTTATATGACTCAAAACTCTTCTGCGCAGAGCACACGGGTGCCATTTTCCAGATTATTTCATAATTATGCGTAATATTAGCACTCGGCGTTATTACCCTAGACCATCTTACTAAAACCCCCACTTTTCCAAATAGAAGCAAGTAAAAAATATAACAATGTTGAAAATGTAAAAAATGATCATAATTGCACCTCCTGACCCTATATAGAAATATTCCAGAGACATACATACATTCAGTAAATACAATAAACCAAACTGGTTTGAAAAATTAGCCATACCCAGGAATCAAACACAAGACTACAATGTATTGGGATGTTGCTTTACTATTAAGCCATTCCTTTTGATACCCGGGCCTGCAATTTCTCTTTAATAAACCAAGTTAAGGAAAATCGACAGACATCTCCCTAATAGCATGCATGGTCACATCACATCTGTGACCAAAATGCCACCACTCAGTGACGTCACATTGTGACTTAGATGCAACTTTCTTAAAAATCTTTAGAAATTTATAAATATCCTTCAAAACATGTTATTTACTTTAAAAAACATGTTTCTGGAAATTTATATATCGTCGCTTTTATCACAGTTTCGTCACAATATTAATATCAAATTAGTCACAAATGACACATTTTTCAAAAATTTGTCACATTGTGTCCACTTTGTGAAACGTCACAAAAGAGCTCTAAAACGGCCATAACGACTTCACATTGTAGTCACTGTGACTTCACATCGACAATCGATGGTCACAAAGTCACAATGTGACTTCACAACGACGTTGCAGTGACGTCACCATGCTTTACGGGCTATTAAAAATTTATGTGCTTTAACCACATAACTGATCAATATTTTTAAATAAATCAGGAAAGCGATAATATGTGTTGTAAGTCGGTGAAATAGTAAAACCTATTCATCGTTTTTCGGTCATCCAAGGATAATAGACCATTTTAAAAGACCGGGCAGCACATACAGTCATCTTGTCGAGTTCAAGGACGAAACTCTAGGGTTACTTAAAACTCGATTCGGATATTAACCCTTTGAGGGGCAGAGCAAATTCATTGATTAAGTATTGGAATTAATGACTGACACCGGAATTTGAAAACAACTTTATTCCTAAATAAGAAAACGCTATATTTCAGGCATTCAATAAACCGTAATTTTCTTTAACAAAATTCCGGTGCGAATGTGGCGTTTGGGAATTAAAATTAAGTGGTATATCTATGAAACCACCGCCCCGCAAGGGGTTAAAACGCAATCGGTCTGTCAAGTCCTATTTTGGTGGAAAACATCTAAAATACAATTTTAGCGTTTCCTTATATTTCTAGTTTCAAAAAGTAAATCACTATCTTTTAAAATATTGCATTTAAGTGTGTGTACGTACGAAAGGGCTTAGAAAATATCTCGGTTTTAGGCATCTGCAGATTTGGTTTTAGAAAGAAGACATGATAAAAATACATGTATTAACAAAAAAACTTTTTTTTGTATTGTATCGGATTTACAATGATGACAATTCGCCGCTTTTATTTTCACTAATTAACTAGGAAAAGTGAGAACATGCGTATTTTTTAAGTACAGATTTTCATGGGATTTTCTTATAAGTAGAGAAAATTTACTTTCTATGCTTTTATTACCTAAAAAAATCCAAACGAAGAAATTGACCTACTTTTTTCCGGGAATATTATTTTTTATTATTTTTTTTTTCCTCAGCCAATTTTTATTTATTTATTTTACTCTATTTCGAAGTATGCAGAAACTAAATGGCACAGGTTCTTAAAACTCTAAAGTTATTTCAATAACAATAATCGCATATTTTCGTGAATGTTGTTGCTGCATTTTTCAGTATTTTTGTCTGTAATGCAAGCAAAGTATATAATCCAATACACATACATTTAAATAGGCAATTGTTTTATGGCAATATTAAACAGAATATGATGTTTGATGAAATTTTAAGCATTAATCCTAGAGACAGAGTGCCCAAAGATTTCTGTCACATATTAAAAATACTATAATAATTTTAATACATGTAAAGAAACAAACATTTTCCAAAAATATTGAAATCGTCTGTATTACGTCTGAAAATATGTAAATCAATTAAAAAAAGAAAGTCCAAAATTTTCGCTATCCCAATTTCTCCTGTTTTATCTAAATATCAAATAAAAAAAATTATCCAATTAGAAAAAAAAATAGATTTTGAAACACAAATTAAAAATGAATAATTTCTAGAAACGCTTTAATAATGAATTCCCGGAAAAATAATCAAGGATAGAAACTACAAGACTTTCTATAACAAAAAAGTAATGGAAGCAGTTTTAAGAAAGCCGAGAGAGGAAGGGGGAGGCAGAGAAAAAACAGTCTGGCAAAGAGTGTTCTTAAATTAACCGCTTTTGTTTTCACATAATTAGCTAGAAAAAATGAGAATATTTGTATTTTTTTAGTACAGATTTTCGTGGGATTTTCTTTTAAGTAGAGAAAATTAACTTTCGGTGCTTTTATTACTCAAAGAAAAAAAATGGCAAGGAAAAAATTGACCTACTCTTTCTGGGAAAATTATTCTGTTTTCCTTTTTTTTTTCTCCGCCATTTTATTTTTTTATTTTTTAAAAATCTATCGCGAAGTGTATAGGAACTAAAAATCACGGACTCTTAAAACTCTGAAAGTTATTTTAATAATAAGATTCGTAATTTTTCGTGAATGTTGTTACTGGACTTTTCAGTATTTTTGTCAATAATGTAAATACAGTTATAAATTTTTCAGCTAGAAAAGAGAAATGTTTCTAATTTAAGGGGAAAGAAATACTATTAATTATTAAGAAATCCTGTATATATATTTTCAATAAGATGATTGTAAAAATATTGGTTTATTGTATGGTAATATATGAATTACTCTGGTTATATAATGTCCATATATTCATATATTTCTTAGTAATTTGGTAATCTGCCTTCTATTTCTCTTCAAACTTCAACTGTTTTTAATAATATGATTGTAAAAATACTGGTTTCATTGGTTCTTTTAATGGTATTGTCTGAATAACTTTGGATGTATTTATAAAGGTATTATATATATATATATATATATATATATATATATATATATATATATATATATATATATATATATATAAGTTTTGTGCAAATTGAACTTACAAAAATTATTCAAAATGTCACACACACACAAAAAAAAAAGAAAAGTGAAAGTGGCTAATATTTTTAATTTGTTCAATACCAGAAAAGTTATTTTTTGTATGTTAAATTGTATTGCGGTGTTCAACGAATTGATATTAGCATTATATTTTTATAGTAACTAATGATAAACAAATAGTTTAGTTTAGGATGAAAGTAAATGTATTGTGACAATTTTATTCATATTTAATTCTCTAAAGAATATAAAATTATTAAACGTCTTTAAAGACTATTGCATAGCCTAATCAGGGTGGCAAGTAGTCAGGGAAAAGTAGTACAAAAAAAAGAGAGGAAACTAGTAGTGCCTTCTTACAGAAAATACTTAATATAAAAGGATTAAAGAAGCCGGGTTTCATAGTAAAGTATACCCTTGAGTCAACTACATCGAGTCCTACATGGATCAATAGTCCATAAAAAGAAATTCGTTTCTCCCCAGTTTTAAGTTTGTATCTCAAGACTATGGGGGATAATGACCCTAAATGCCTGTTTTGGAAAAGTGCGCATTTTGACGAAACTACCGAGCAAATTTCTACGAAAAAAAAAATAAGAGATGTAAAAAAACAACCTTACGAGTGTTTGACAATTTTTTCAGATTTTTTTAAGCAAAAGAACAAGTTTTCTAACATTTTTCCTGTTTTTAAATGAACATTTTAATTAAAAGTAAACTGAAATTTTTGAGTGACCACCTTAATTTTTTTGCAAGAAATACTATGAGACATGATGCATATTCACTATCAATTTCAACTTCCTACGTATGGTGCATCATATTTAAAAAAGGCAAAATCATATTCCGGCGGTAATGTGGGGCGTGTCTCGGACAAATTTCACGCCTTCATTTCAACTCTCATATATTAATTCACACGGTATTTTTAAAAGGCGTAAAATTTGTCCAATTGAACTGCTCATGATTCATTAATCCGCGAAATTTTCTTACTAGGGAACAAGAATTCAAGAAATACTGGTGAGCGGGTAGAAATTTTGCACTCGCCTAATATTTTCCAATTGTTCACTCAAATGCAATTGTGCAATACACCATGCCACCAAAGTTTGTAACATTAAAAATGTATTTTGTTAACAAAGGCAAAAATTTTATTTGGTTAAAGCAGATAGGTTATCAGATTGATTACAAAGCAGTATTCAAGTCAAGTATCCCAAGACCTATTGAAGAGGTGTCCGCAAGATTAAAGACGGAGTCAAGGTCTACGCCTCCTAGCGGCAGAGGTGAACAATAAAAGGATTATTAAGTAGATTGTAGTTTCTTTTGTGTGAATAGCAACGGAACGTTTTGGTTTCTATCAAATGTTACTTTAAATTAATGCGTAAAATAAATTTTAGGTTTGAAATATTGTAAACAAATATAGAATAAATAAATGTAGTGCGGCTAAATATTAACATAAAATATACTAAGAGGAAATATCATTTAATTATGCGATATAAATATCGCTAATTTAAATATGTTCTATTTATTTACGTTTTTAATGTAATAAAAGATGACTTATTAAATTTAGTAAGTAGTTCATATGTAAAGACAGAATTTTGTAGTAAAGTCATATTTTACTAAATTCTTGATGCTTGAAGTTATACAAAATGAAATACATCGTTGTATTTCCTATGAGAATATAATATTTATCAATGCTTAGAATATGTATAGAATTTAATTCTAAATAAAATATTCAACTTTAGTTCCTTTTTTTTCCCATTTACCGACTGCAGACGATAAAAATACAACGTTTTCTTGGTCGTATTGACTTTTATTATTTAACTTGCAAGCATTTCATTCTTTTAACCTAAAACCTATTTCTTTATACGTATATTCGGAATAACTTTAATATTAAATGCATGTATTAAATGTTGTTTTGTTAAACAAAAAATATTGTTCATTTATTTGTTTACATGTTTTGCAATTCTAGACAATTTTTCTGAAATCGTAGATTAGACTCTCTCTCTTTTTTTCTTTTTTTTTTTTTAAAGACAAAGCTATTTCGAGAATTCATATTAAAAATTCAATCATAAATTTCAAGCTATTCTCCCAATCATGACAGATTAATCAAGTCTACCAGATTCATTGCAACATATTTGTTACAGATTTTTTTAAATTAAAAATATGTGTATTTAAAAACAGTCGCATTGTCATTTTAATTTTAGGGTAAGAGTCAATAGTTTTCGTACATTAGTACATTTTCTTCCGAAATTAAAATGACATTGTGACTATTTTTTTTAATGAACACGTTTTTGTCAAAACAAACTGTAACAAAAATATTTTGCAATAAATCTGGTAGACTTGATTAATCTGTCATGATTGAGTAAAAATTCAGAAAATATGCGCAAGAGATGCGGAGATAATAGACATCTGCGCATATATGACGTAATACTAAAAACTCGCGCATTCATTAACACTCTTGCCCCCAGCTGGCGCAGCTATGTTAATTTACGATAAATTGCAGCATTGTCTTGGAATGCTTGGTATGCATGCAGTTTTGACTGATTATGCTGAAATTTTGTCATAATCCAGATTTCCACCCATTGTACTTCGGTGTTATTGGGCTCATATGAACATACTATCATTATAATTATAGAGTGATGTTTTTCAAAGTTGACATTCTACTTTGTTCGTAAACGAATGCATTAATACATAAAAAATAACATTGCAGTTCTTTTGAAAAAGTCGTTATCTTCGTTTGGATTTAGAGAATTTTTTAAAAATTTATCACCAGACATCAACGTGATCGTCTGCTAAAACGATAGAAATCAGAAAAGTACTCTTCAGCATGTCTGATTTATTTTTTCTTTGTAGAACGTGACAAACGTTTCGATATTAACAAAAGATTAACCCACGCATTAAATTTTATTTTACTTAACATTTTGTAAAAAAGCAGAAAAAACGAAATCTTCAGTCTGCTACCTTTATTTAAAAAGGTAAAAATATATTAAATGGTCCTGATATTGCAGTATGTTATTCTCTATTTCGTAATCTCCTATTATATCGACTATTCGTTAGGTATTTCTTATGTGAGATTTTTTTTGGAGTTTTCTGTATGTTTATTAAACGGTTGAATCATCATTTTCTTCCTGAAGTTAATGACTTAAGTTGCAAAAGTAATTAAACACTGAATTGATCAATATTTCTGAAAAAACTTGTAAACATTGCCTACTTTTTATGTTTTTTACATAATTTTTAATCTTTTAATACCGGTTTTTCAAAGCAGACATTTTGCGTAATTAACCTTCCTACCCTGAATGGATCTAATCGACCCATAACTATAATTTGTTTTATACGATTCGAACCAGAACTTTTTTCTTAAAGAAAGTTAAATAACAGATTTAGATTAAGAAGTCAATTAAATATACTAAAATATTTTAAATGATAATTCTGGTGCGAAATGTTTTTAATAAAGATTGAGTAAAATTTGAACAGGGTAGGAAGGTTAAATTAGAAAATTGCTCGGGTTAAATAATTCAAAATCTACTATAACAATTTACTGATTAAAATAATCGTCCAAGATTGGAATATGGATGCCCGTACATGGTACGGGCAAGGGCAAATCAGGAAAGCATTTAAAAAGACAAAGTTTGCAAATGGATTTTGCAATATGCTATTCTCTGTTACGATTATATCGATTAATTATATCGATTAATCGTTAGGTATTTTTTAGCTTGAGAAATTTTTGGAGTTTTCTGTACGTTTAATAAACGGAAGAATTATCATTTTCTCCGTTAAATTAATGACCTAATAAGTAACAAAAATAATTAACACTTAACTGATCAATATTATTGAACAAACTTTCAAATATAACCTACTTTTTTTTTCATATCTTTTACAGAATTTTTAATCTTTCAATACCGGTTTTTCAAAACAGAAGTTTTTTGCCTAATTGTATCCGAATAGCCCTTTGCGGGGCAGGGCAAATTGATTGCTTAAGTGTTCAAATTAATGACTGACACCGGAATTTGAAAACAACTTTATTTGTAAATAAGAAAACGCTATATTTCACGCATTCAAAAAAACCGTAATTTTTTTAATTAAATTTCGGTGCCAATGTGGCGTTTGGAAATTAAAATTAAATGGTATATCTATGAAACCACCGCCCCTCAAGGGGTTAAAAGGCTCTTATTAACTGCTTGCGGTGCAGTGGTATATCTATGAAACCACTTAATTTTAAATCCCAAACGCCACACTGTCACCGGAATTTTGATAGAAAAAAAATGTCAGTTATTTTTAATTAATTTTTCAATTAATTTCCGCAGTTAATGTACGTTTGAAAATCTTGAATATTACATACGTGAAGTCAGTGTTGCCAGGTGGGCTACTTTTTAAAATTCATATTCTTGATTGGCACCACTTTTTACAGATGATAAAATATACTTTATACAATGTCATGATAATTAAGGCAAAAAACTAAAGGTACTTTACCGTTTCAAAAAAGTGGTGCCAATCGAAAAATCTGAATTTTAGAAAAGTAGCCAAGAATAGTAACTGGCAACACTGCGTGAAGTTTCACATTGCCACACTTCCCGGGTTCGATCCCCGCATTGGACATTTATTACTAAGTTGGTTTTACGCTTAGTAGGAATGTGAAACTTCACATGTGAAATATTACAAAAGTGTCAGTTTATTGAGTACGTGAAATATAGCTTTTTCTCTTTTACATATAAAGTTGTTTTCAAATTTCGTTGTCATTCATCAATTTTAACGCTTAAACAAAGAATTGCTCTGCGCCGCAAAGGGTTAAATAATGCAAAATTTACAATACAATTTTACTGGTGAGAACAATAAATCACGATTGACTAAAAAACGGTACCTGTATGACGTACCCTCAAATTAGGGAAGAGGTTGAAAGGGCAGAAATTTATCAAATAGATCAGATTTTGCAATATGTTATTCACTGTTATGTAATCTTCTATAATATCGATTATTTGTTATATATTTTTTACATTGAGAAGTGTTGGATTTTTTTTTTATGTATGTTTATTAAACAGTAGAATCATTATTTTCTCCGTTGAATTAATGATCCAATAAGTAGCAAGAGTAATTAGTTAAACTTTTCCCATTTATCTTCCAATACTCGTGAAATAGACAAGTATTCTTTTTAATACGCGTATAATTAATTATACTGAGTGTACTATTTTTAATTCCTGAGAAGAAAAATGGCTGAATATTTTAAAATTCAAACTATAGTCAAATAAAAATTATATTTCTCAAAAAAAAAATTAAATAAATAAATAAAAATAAAATTTAAAAAATTCTCTCTTCAACAAAACGGAATTAACACTTTGTGGCACAGAGCAGATTCATTGCATCAGTGTTGAAATTAATAACTGACGCCGGAATTTAAAAACAACTTAATTTTTAAATAAGGAAAAAATATATTTCACTCATTCAATAAACCAAAAATTTCTTTACAAAAATTCCGGTGCCAATGTGGCATTTGGGAATTAAAATTAAATGGTTTCATAGATATACCACCGCGCCGCAAGGGGTTAACCGTTCAATTATACCAATTATGTATTCTTTAAATTTTTATTAACTCTTTCTGATGCTGCGTTTTTCAGGAAGTATTAACTTGCACAATATAAAAGAAAGTTTTGGAATTGCCATATCTAGCGAGTTTTTTTTTTTCGAGGGGGGGGGGGGGGCTAGGTCATCAAATTATCTTTACTATAATATATTTCTATATCTAAAGTTTAAACTTTTGAAAGAAGCCTTTTCATGCTATATTCAAAAAGAGCATAAAATTTCTAATAACTCAAATATTGTAAAAGAAAAAAATATATTAAAACACAAACCTTACAGTTCTGTATCATTCTTCCATATTTTACTATTTTCTCCCATCCTTTTTCATTTCGGATTACGATTGATAAATTCTCTTTTGTGATCCTATTACACAGACGTAAGATAAGAAGTATTAAGTAAAGATTGTTCGATGAAACTTTGTAGGATACGGGTCCGGTTAACATGTTCTTAACTGTGTAAGTAGATATTATAAGCTATCAGTTTGTTGCAACGGAAAGTGTCTGCTAAATCTTTTAATCGGTTTTTTTTTTCTGAGAAAAAGAGAATAAAATTCTGAAACTCAAACGATTTATACTTTCTTGGAAAGTTTAAAAATATGTTTAACACTTTCCTTCTTTAAATTTTGTTTTATGATATTTTCTAAATGTACAACTAAATATAACACAAATATATAATCAAGTGAATGTTTTGTCCACTAACAATGAAACATTTCTTCAAAAATATTGAAATTTCATATAAAATCCCCTGGATATATGCATTTCTTTACTCATAAAATAATCATTACATAAATTTTTCATATCAAATTTCTATACCTAATCTTAGCGCTCTTGATAAGAAAAACACTTTTATTACTATATGCAATAACTAATACATAAAATTTCTAATAAGTCAAATATTATAATAGAAAAAATAGTAAAACAAAACTTTAGCTCTGGATCATTCACCCGTATTTGACTATTTTCCCCAATCTTTTCTCGTTTCGGATTACTATTGATAAATTATCTTTTCTGACCCGTTTACATATAAGTAAGATAGGAAGTATTAAGTAAAGATTGCCCGATGAAACTTTGTAGGATACGGGGGTCCGAATAACATGTTCTTAACTGTGTAAATAAATGTTATAAGTTATCTTTTTCTTGGAACGAAAAGTGTCTGCTTAATCTTTTACAGAATGTTTTTCTGGTAAACAGGGGATAAATTCTTCAACAGAATCGTTTTAAATTAAAACGTTTAAAGTTTAAAAATATGTTTGTTAGTTTTTTTCTTTATATATGTCATAAATTATTGATTATATTTTATAAAAATATAGCCAAGTGAATATTTTGCTTATTTTGTCAAATTTTTTTTTTATTCATCAAATATTTATTACCGTAATATATTTCTATATCTAAACTTTTGAAAGAAACACTCTTATTGCTACATGCAAAACAGCATAAAATTTCTAATAACTCAATCATTGTAAAATAAATAAATATATTATAACACAAATCTTACAGTTCTGTATCATTTTTCCATATTTGACTATTTTCCCCAATCCTTTCTCATTTCGGATTACGAATGATAAATTCTCTTTTGCAACCTGATTACATACGAGTAAGATAAGAAGTATTAAGTAAAGATTGTCCGATGAAACTTTGTAAGATACGGGTCCGATTAACATGTTCTTAACCGTGTAAGTAAATGTTATAAGTTAACATTTTGTTTGAACAGAAAGTGTCTGCTTATTCTTTTAAGCGGCATGTTTTTCTGAAGAAGCACAAACGTTTTATATTTTCTTATAAAGTTAAAAAAAATATGTCAATTAGCTTCTTTTTACATATATATATATCATAGATTACACATTATATATCATAAATACATAACCAAGTGAATATTTTTCTTATTTTGTCACAAATATTTTTTTAGTCATCAATTATTACTATAATTTTTTATTATTCACTTAATCGTCGCGCCTTAGACATTCACGGGCTGCAAGCTTCACGGCTTTTATTCAAAATTGTTTGATTCCCACCAGTTTTATAAAATAGTGTAACTGGTTTTATTCTGATATCATATTACTTGTCGTTAGCCCTTTCCGGCACGGGTAAAATCTGTTAGTAATATGAGAAATTATCGACTGACAACGGAACTCACAATCGAATTTTGTAGATATTTTGAAACTCCCAATTACAGCTTTTACTGTATAAGCAAAATATTACTAAAATATTATTGGTGCCGTTTGTAAGTTTGGAATTAAAATTAGGTATCTCAGACCGGGTACAATGTGCCGGAAAGGGTTTTAAAAAAGATTAATTTTTTTTTTCAAAAAAGTGGTGGCAATAAAGAATTTGAATTTTTAAACCATAATTTATTGGGACTATTAAGTGGTTATATCCAATCTTTAAACTTTTGAAAGAAATACTTTTTTTTTTGTTATATGCAAAAAGAGCATAACATTTCCAGTAACTCAAATATTGTAAAAGATAAAAATATTAAAATACAAATATTAACAGATCTGGATCATTCTTCCATATTTGACAATTTCCTCCAGCCCTTTCTCATTTCGGATTGCGATTGATAAATTCCTTTTTTATTCTGCTACCTGATTACATATACGAAAGATAAGAAGCATTAAGTAAAGATTGTCCGATGAAACTTTGTAGGATGCGGGTCCGATCAACATGTTCTTAACTTTGCAAGTAAATGTTATAAGCTATCATTTTGTTAGAACGGAAAGTATCCGTTAGGTCTTTTAACCGGGATGTTTTTCTAGGGAAAAGAAGGTAAATTCAGAAACACTAACGCTTTATACTTTCCTGTAAATTTAAAAAATATGCTTAATGATTTTTGTTTAAATTTTGTTTTATGATATTTTCTAAATGTATAATTAAACATAAATATATTGAAAAATAATAATACTCTTCAAGGAAAACTTTCCTTAGAAACTTAAAAAATATATACCGTTGAAGAGTTATTATTAAGCCACTAAAACATTTTAAAGTAAGTGTATAACTTAAAAAAATCCTTTAGACATTTTTATTATGTAACTCATGTGTGAGATAATGATATTATAATGATATATGACAAAACCATAAATACTTTTTTACAACTTTCTTTAGTGGAGAATTTACAAAACTAGACTTTGGTTTCCTGAACAAAATAAAAAAAGTGTTAAATGTTTAACTTCCTATTTGTCACTCATAAGCAAGAAGTCATTTTGAAACACCGAATTTGTTGTCTTTGTTTAAAACAAATATCTTTAGTTTTATAGAAAAATTAAAAACGCTATTTGATAGGAATTTGTTCGAAAACAAATTGTTGGAACAAATTGTTTCTTTTACATATTAAATTTTAAAAAAATGATAACGACTTAGATTTAAGCAAAGCTTTAAATCCTTCATTAAATGCATACTAATACACTGTATAATCATAAAATATTTACATATTTAATTTCCAAAATTTGCATTGAATCTCTTTGGATTATATACAAAATAACACTGTTGTGTGATTAAGATTGATAAGTCAATTTATCAAAACAAGGATTTATTGGAAGACAAACACAAACGTTTAATGAGACTTAAAATATATACAGAAGCTAAGTACATTATTTCCGAAGAATTATAAAGGCCTATTATATATTCCTTAAATAAATATGAATAGTGCACTTTTACATGATTTTCATACAATTAAACTTTATAAGCTTATATGCTTTCTAGGTGCTTTCATAATTATACAAATACATAACACTTATAGTTGCCGTTTATTCCGTCCGTCTGTCCGCATATAAGAACAGAAAAACTTCCAAGCCGAATGGTTTAACATTTTATATGTGTAATCGTTGAGGAATTATATGGAGTTATTTCAAATTTTACGAAAATCGAATCAAACATAAAATGAGCAGAATAAAAGTTTTCTTGATATTAAATCTTATCGTACATAATTCAGTGACATTACCTAACAGCGAGAAATTCTAAATTGCTATGGTGATAACGTCCTATTTACGAAGGAGCCTTATGTCCGTATTACTGAATTTAATATATAGAATCGTAATATATTTTGTATTCATACATTTTTACATAAGAGTGCAACCGCTATTGCAGCAAGATCTGAATAGTCATAAATATAGATAAAGTAAGTACGCCCCTCTTTCACAGCCAACTTTATCATAGACCTAGAAAACTCTTGGTTGTCCGGATAGAGTTCACGACATATCACGATATTTTTAAGTTGTAGACACATGAACCCACAAACTGTCGGCAACTGTCAGCTTTTTTTTTTTTTTTTAAATCTTTAATGACTTTTGCAGGAAGGGAACTGATATCCGAAAAAATAGGAATTGTCCGTTCAAGTAGAGCTGAGATCCTTATCTTCTGACACATTGTTCATTCCCTCTTGTCTATTATGAAGAAACCGCAATAGGGTCCTATACAAAAGGCATACCGTGGGTCGCAGCGTCCCTAAAATTTTCGCACTTTCCTACCAGTATTTTAAACCAAAAATCTCCATCTCAAATTACTTTAACCCTTTGAGGGGCAAGCAGTTGCGTTCGTGTAATTCTGAACTCCCACTGGAAATTCGTAAAAAAGTTATATCAAAAACAGGATAAGCATTTTCACGACTGTTTTCCACCAAAGTTAAAAAAGGGAAATTTAATGAAATTTTTCTGGTGTAAAACTTCATCGATCGTAGGTGGTATATAATATATACCGCCGCCCCTCAAGGGGTTAACATCTAAAACGAAATTCTGCGATAAATATTGTCGTTTAAAAATTGTGGTACGAAAGTGCGAAAATTTTAGGGACGCTGCGACCCCTGGCATACAACATTTTTCCCTAGAATTCAGTTGACCGGGACAAAACAAGCATCTGCCTTTATCCCTTGGGGACGAGCGACACGTATACGTGCCGCAAAAAGGTTAAGAATCCTTGTTCATCCCCACCAGTAAAATTTTACTGTAAAATTTGCTTTAAGAGCCCACAATAGTCACAGAAAAATTACTCAAAAAGACCCGGATGACCATGTAAAGTCTATGGGAGCGTTCTTTTCTAATATCTCGCTCAAATTTTAATATTTTTGCATGATTTTTTTGCACAAGATAGCTGAGGGCAATCCACAACCGGGCTAGTTTTTACTTTTTCAATTTTTGTTTCAGATTTTCTTTAAAAAATTACTTTAACTTTCGAAACCGGTTTAAACCAGTTCTGAAACTGAAACTATCGTAATATAAAAAATATATAACCAAAATCGAAAAAGTAAAAACTAGCCCGGTTGTGGATTGCCCTCAGCTATCTTGTGCAAAAAAATCATGCAAAAATATTAAAATTTGAGCGAGATATTAGAAATGAACGCTCCCATAGACTTTACATGGTCATCCGGGTCTTTTTGTGTACTTTTCCTGTGACTATTGTGGGCTCTTAACATTGAAAAGTTTTTGTGGCCTCTAATGAAGTTGGCCGTGCCTCATTCGCCAAGTTTGACATACAATTTTTGAATATGGAAAACAAAAAAGACCGCATACAGGAAAACACAATGATGAACTTACCGATCAACTAACAAATTTTTTTTTCCATTAACCCTTTCATAGCGGTTTTATCGCCGGTTTTTCAAAATTCTTGCCAAACTGAAACTCGAAAATGTTCGGATTAAACAAAACTAAATTTACAATAAAATTATACCGGCAAGAATAATAAGCATTCTAAACATCTTATGCGGCACGTATACCGATCGCTCATCCGCTAGGGGTTAACATATGACATTGTAAGGCAGTTGCATTATGATGTATTAAATCAGTTTTTAACTAATCCAGGAGTTTCAGCAGTCAACTTAATGACGTGACGTGTGCAGTCTCTTCCCGGTCAAATCGGTGTAAAAATCACTCCGAAAATGCTACCTCTGTTGTAAATCTATAATTAAAGACTAAGAAATTTTTAACTTGTGGATTCAGAATAACAACTTTGCGATATAAATTTACTGTTGTTAAACTCACAGTTAAATATTAAATTCCCACTTTTTAAGCTATTGCATAGCTTTTATCACGGGCTTTGAGCGCGGCGACCGAATCCAAAAATTCCGTAACGCGAAAAATCCTAACACATCGGTAACGAAAAAACCTAACACTCGGCTAATGTCGTTTCAGCTCGGCAAACTTCGGTACGGTATCCTTCGGTAGACTTCGGCAGACACTAACGCGGTATTTTTCAGATATTAGGATATCAAGTCTCAAACTTATGTTTCTTAAGATCTAATTTTCATAGCGCGGCCAAATTTTGTTTAGTAATTTGTTATGAGACATTGTTAATTTTTGGTGACAGGAGACCCCCCATGGTGAGGGTCGAAAAATTTAAAATGCTTATAACTCGCGATCTAAGTTTCGTAGCGCGGCCAAATTTTGTTTGGGAATTTATTATGAGGCAGTGTTAATTTTTGGTGACAAGAGACCCCCCCCCCCCACGGTGAGGGTCGAAAAATTTAAAATGCTTATAACTCGCGATGTAACTTTGTAGCGCGGCCAAATTTTGTTTGGTAATTTATTATGAGACTGTTAATTTTTGGTGACAGGAGACCCCCACACGATGAGGGTCGAAAAATTAAAAATGTTTATAACTCGCGATCTAATTTTTGTAGCGCGGCCAAATTTTGTTTGGTAATTTTTAATGAGACAGTGTTAATTCTTGGTGACATGAGACCCCCCACCGTGAGGGTCGAAAATTTAAAATGCTTATAACTCGCGATCTACTTTTCGTAGCGCGGCCAAATATTGTTTGGTAATTTATTATGAGACATTGTTAATTTTTGGTGACAGGAAACCCCCATTGTGAGGGTCGAAAAATTTAAAATGCTTATAACTCGCGATCTAAATTTTGTAGCGCGGCCAAATTTTTCTTGGTAATTTATTATGAGACAGTGTTAATTTTTGGTGACAGGAGACCCCCCAAGATGAGGGTCAAAAAATTTAAATTGCTTATAACTCGCGATCTAATTTTTGTAGCACGGCCAAATTTTGTTTGTTAATTTATTATGAGGGAGTGTTAATTTTTGGTGACAGGAGACCCCCATGGTGAGGGTCGAAAAATTTAAGATGCTTATAACTCGCGATCTAATTTTCGTAGCGCGGCCAAATTTTCTTTGGTAATTTATTATGAGACAGCGTTAATTTTTGGTGACAGGAGACCCCCCACGGTGAGGGTCGAAAAATTTAAAATGCTTATAACTCGCGATCTAATTTTCGTAGCGCGACCAAATTTTGTTTGGTAATTTTTTAAGCTATTGCATAGCTTTTATCGCGGGCTTTGAGCGCGGCGACCGAATCTAGAAATTCCGTAACGAGAAAAAATCCTAACACTCCGGCTAACGTCGTTTCAGTTCGGCAGACTTCGGCACGGTATCCTTCGGCAGACTTCGGCACGGTATCCTTCGGTAGACTTCGGCACAGTATCCTTCGGTAGACTTCGGCAGACATTGACGTGGTATTTTTGCATAGGTTAATAAAAAATGCTATGCAATAGCTTTACCGCTGCAGTCCCCGAGTGCCACACGTATTTTTTATACATAATAACTAAGCACAATACTCCATTTAAAAATTGTAAACGATGCTATAGTAATCCTAAAATATTACATTTCTACTTACCCATCATACGTAGTATAGGGTAAGTCTTTCAATCGTTTTGAAAATCGAAAAAAAAAATGGCGGATTTACACGTTTCATGTACTAGATATTCCGAAAAACATTTTTAGAAAAAAATTCAGCCGTGCGTCCGTCTGTCTGTCTGTGTGTGTGTGTGTCTGTCTCTCTCCCGAACAAATTGAGATAGAAACATGAAATTTCGTTTGTCCTTAGTATATAAGGATTGGACGAAGCCTATTGAATATCAGCATCCTCGATTATCCGGAACTAATTTTTTAGGATTCTCGAAAAATTCGTTCTGATGATAGGTATATAAAAATTTTCGAATTTTTTTGTTTTAAGGAAATGACGTAAAAGGCAATAAAATAACACACATTTTGCATAAAAAATGAAGTCGATCGGATAATTAGTTGCTGAGATATTTGTAATCCTGTTTTTCACATTCTTCGAATTTTCATGACTCTGTATTTCATTCAGATTTCAATTCAAATATATACTTTAATTGGAAATGAGACGCTTAATCCAACGCAGTAAACTGTTAGTTAATATGATTATTATTTTTTGAGTTACAAGGATGTTTCTTTTACGCAGTTCGGTACTACTTGAGTAGTCTGGCGTTTTCTATAACTTGTCGATATTGGTTCAACAGCAGTTCATTAAAAGAAAATTACTATGCACATTAAAAATATTTAAATGCACGTTTAAATTTTGTTTTGAAATTGTAATGCATTTTATACATATTTTCCACATGTTTTATTTTCACATATTATACCTGGAGTATGCATATCAATGATGAGTAAGTATTACGGTGGCCCTCAACGACTAGTTACATTAGGAAAAATAGTTTATTTATGGATTCAAAAAGGTACTTCTTTATCATAAAATAACGAGTGATAAAAGCCTTCTTGAATGTGTAAACATGTACGTTAGAAATAATACATGAATATTTTCAGAGACAAATATGAAGGGTGTAATACGTTATCTACCGCTGATCTGTAAACTCTCAACAGTTATTCATAGACATATAGTTCCAGTTACAAAATTGTTTCAAATGAGGTAAATATTCATCTTGTGGCGTTGTTTAAAGTAAAAAAATCAATTGTATAAAAATTAGGAAAACTAACTTTTTTTACGATCCCCACATCCCTATAGTTATATTTAGTAAAAGTTTACACATAAATTTGACTTCTGTACTACAAAATTTGACATAGTTATTAAATTTCAAAGTTGCAAAGTTTCATTTTGAGCATGATTTTATCTTTCGTTGATGGATCCGTTTTAAAAAGAATTAAAGTAATTAGAAATTGAATTCATGGTGCAATGTCCTTTTCACGACGAAACCATCTTTATCCGATATCGCAAAATCGGTGTATCACCAAAGAGGGTTATTTTATCTAAAAATTTTAGCCGACTTTTAGGGATCGTATAAAAAAAAAGAATGAAATACGGAAATTAAACAGAAAAATAAATATTAATATATTATCATATTAGAAATCACTCAACTATAAAAAATGAATGCATCAAACGCCAAAATTTATTAGATACGTTTTGGAATCGTAGAACATTTAGAAGTCAAAATAGAATGTATCGGCCACTAAAAATAAAACTTACTAAGAGCTAAACAAATGACAGTGGGATTTAAAGAACACGCTGAGATATAATGAACAAGAAAATAGGGATGATGCTTATTATAATAATACCAGAGCGCCTCACGTTCTGGATAAAACACAAGCCATCAAGCAGTAGACGTTGATAATCAGCTCTGAGATGGTGCCAGCTCTGCGATAAGCTCAGTGAATAATGCCATTAAATTATTTACCATGTTTGATTTATTCAAAATTAATAGAAAGATATTTAGGTGACATTACTAAAATTATTAAAACAAAGTGATCAAAAATAAGGTAAATAAAAGCACTAATATTCTTTTTTAAAATTTAATACTTAAATTTGTGGAAAATAAAAAATTTCTTATTGTTTTCCCTTATAGTAAAAAAAAGTATAAACATAAATCTTAAAACGTTCATAGTTTGAAGTTTTTCGTAGTAACAAAGTTATTGATATTATATTTCCTCAATAGAATTATTTATATGTATGTGTTTAATGAAATCAAAAATACATAAGAAAATATTTTATAAATATTAAATAATAATAATATCTATCAAATGCAATTATTAATAAAAAAACTTACTCAGTAAATTAACTTATAAATTAATAATAAAGTAGCATTAATAAAATCTTTTTTTCCGTTTTTTTTTTTCATTTGTATTATATTTCTCAAGGATGGAATTATTGAAAAACATCTAAAAATATATTTAAAAAATAGTCGCAGAATAACATAAAATAGCATTAAAATCTGAAAATGAGAAACTCAACAATAATTTAATATCAAAAGATAACAGAACGCAACTTACCAGAATACGAATACCTTTATTTACAAGGCAGACAAATTTAAGGCATATAAATAAGGCTTTATTTGTAGACAAATTTAAGTCATTTACAATGTTCTGGAATGTTGAAGGCGGTAATAATTATCCAAATCCACATTTCTACAACATAATTAAATCGGACTGACTATCGCAGTTAACAATAATAAATTATGGAATCTGTATTCAGCTTATAACACATATTAGTATTGTATACGTTGAACGTTAACGGCATATCCTAGTATGAACACTAAATGATGTTAAAATAAATTTATGTATCCATATACATTACATGTAGTTACATAAACAAGCATATATGTGAATATTAAGTATGACTGTTGAAAGTTAAGATTAAGTGTAGTTGAAAATTTAAAATATTGTGTATTAAATATAATTGTACTTTTAAGTTATTGTTCTGCATAGTATCGATATTAAAACATGGCGATATTTGTACGGATTTATGTGAACAGTTTTGGATTTATCGAAGATTTTCTTATAGTTTTTATAATTGTTGAACATTGTACGAATTGTGATTTTTATGATATCTTAATAACTTGACTTGTTTTGCATATAATGATATCTGCAAACTCTATCTTAGAACATTCCATTCACTTGCATTTATTTAAACATTGTAATGTTTCTATGTATGAAACCATTATACAGAATAATTCAAAATGAATGCACGATCACTAACGGCTATTGCTATTTAATCAAAAGGAATCCATAACATCGAATTGGTAGAAAACTCCCAAAACTCGACCTTAACAGTTGTCTCATAGGTTTACCATTCTGTTTTTCTGCTCCCAAAGGTATAAAAACACGGGGAACTGGAAACATGAAAACACAATGGTAAACCTGCGAGTCAAACGCTTAAGTCGGGTTTTCGGGTATTTTCTACCAAAATATACTTCAGCAGACCGATTGCGTTTTAGTGTGCAAATTGAGTTTTAACTAATTCTGTAATATGATATGTTAACTCAATGAGGGATTGTCTGTACCACCCATTTCCCGATCTATGAAATTGTAAAGTTTTCTTCGCCTTCATTAATGCAAGAAAATTCTCCGAAGAGAAACATACAAAATCCATATATGAAGAGCATCTGGACTCTCATCATGGCTACATGCTGACACCAGGTATCAGCAGGGAATTTACCACTGTTTTGGCGGACAGTGTTGAAATACCGACAGTGTGGCTTGTATTTTTTGCTATATTGTTCTCTTACCTTTGGCCCTCTGTAAAAGTCATTGCACACCCAGAAAAAAAATGTGTTAAATCAACAACTTTTTTTTTTTTTTTTTTTTTTTTTTTTTTTTTTTTTTTTTTTTTTTTTTTAATTTTTCGTCTACAATTTTCTTCCAAAATGCATAATAACGTAATAATAACGTTATTAATCGGCTCAATTAAAAAAAAAAAAATATTATCCAAAAGTTATGTTATCCATATGTTAATCCTTTATAGCTAAATAAGTCAATTAAACGTGATTACGTGAGAGAGTTATGAATAATACACACCAATTAAAATTTTGTTTAAAAAAAAGTAGGAAATACAAGAATTTATTAAGACTCAAATAAAATTAATGAAATTTTTTAAAATTTTATAAGAGTGTTAACAATATTTTTTTGTCTGAGCAACAAAACCGATTTTCTATTTCAACTAAAAATTAGCTTAACCAAAATGTACTCAACAAAACATGTTTTGTAGTTTAATCAATTCTTTTCCGGGTGTATTTTTCGCTATATTGTTGTCTTAACTTATCCCACTGAAAAAGACATTGCAGATTCGCTGTTTTCCCTAACACAATGCAGTCAAGGACAATGGTCGAAATTGATTGACATTTCAGCGAGAAGACTATGAATAAGTTATTCACCATTTTATTGTTTACTGGTATTTTGCAATCCGTTTAACCCTTTAACGTTCATTGGTTTCGCCCAGAAACCACAAAATATTAATTCTGATATGCAACAACGACACCGGAATTTTAATTTAAGAAATCCATTTTATTCTGTACATGAAAAATCTCATTTTCTTACTCACAAATACATTTGTTCGTAATTACCGAGAAACAAAGGATTTATTACAACATCTTAACAATGAAAATGCTTTGTCCGTTAAAGGGTTAATGTGGAATAAATTTATATATTAAAAACATTTTTTTCACATATTTTATGAGAGTTATATAATTAAAAAACTCTTTAAAGATATTCAAATTAAAACAAAGATATAATTGACGAAAGATAACAGAGTACTAATAATATTTTGAAGGTACCATGGGGACTATGGTTCCCGTTAATCCTCACCCTAAAAATTCAAAACGTTAAATTTTGTTGAGTGAACAAATATAAAAATTAAAAAGAAGATTCATAGAAAGGCATGTCATCATATTACACAAAATTGCGAGAAATGTGGCCACACCCAACTGTCTCTCTTGCAAAACAGAGGTTCATATTTACTCATGAAAATATTTAATATAAAAGATTTATTTTAAATAGCCATCTTTTTACTTGAAAATATATGAAAGAAATTTTTAAATTGGAAGTTATAAAGCATCCTTTGAAAATACGTTAGACAAAAGTAATACATTTCCCTGTACTTGATGCAAATGTGAACTATAAATATTAAAAATGATAAGATGCACCCCTGAGAATACTTCATATAAAAGGACTCTTAATCTAACCATCTTTACTTGAAAAGAATGTAAAATCATGAATATTAACAAAGAAGCCAGACGCTTATCTGAGAATACTTTAAATAAAATAAATACTTCAATCGATTAGTCTATCTCTAAAGAATATGAAATCAAATAGTTTAAAAAAAGGCTAGGTCTGGGAAAAACCATTACATTTAATAACTGTTTTATTATATTTTTCTTCATTTAAAGAATGTGAAATCGTTTAAATTAAAATAAAAATCAGGAGAAAGAAACTTAACACTAGAACGCCCGGAAATTTTACTGAAGTTTGTTAATATTTCTCAACAGAATTTTTATTCAAATTTACTAAATTGATTTTTTTTGTCGTAAATCTGCATGGTTAAAATTTAAGTTTTTCAAGAAAAAATTTCTGGCTGGAATGGAAATTTAATCACATGGTCAGAGTCGAATCCACTCTTACCGGGTGTTCTAGTGTTAAGGGAAAAACGGATTTTGATAAATATAAAAGTTTAATATGTTAAAGATATGTTCAGTCCTCCTCAATCACATTTGTGAGAAAATTCTTTAACCCTTTCCGGCACACTGTGCCCGGTCTGGGATACCTAATTTTAATTCCAAACGGCACCAGTAATATTTTAATAAAATTTTACTTTTCCAATAAAACCTTAAATTAAGGAATTCAAAATATCTAAGAAGTTCGTTTGCGAATTCCGGTGTCAGTCGAGAATTTCTCATTTTACTAACAGATTTTGTCCGTGCCGGAAGAGGTTAAATAGTACCACTTGACAAATTTAATTCTATTATTTTTTCTCTTAATTTTTTTTCTATTAATATTATTCTCTTAATTTAATATTTACTCAGTATTCATAATCAATTTAATGCGGAAATGTCTTAAATATCAAAAAGATTTTTCTTCACATTTTTTCTAAGAATTGTAAAATTTTAATAAATTTAATATATTTCAATTACTATAAAGATATAATAATCAAGGAAATATGCATATAATACCGAGGGAAGATTTCCAATGTATCACATAGGCTGTAGTCTCCATCACCCCTATCCCTTATCCTAACACCCCCCCCCCCAAGTGTTAAAAAATTTTGTTGGGTGAAAAAATGTCCCAATGAAAGGCATGACGCAATCAGGGTTCTCGTTGCCATTGCGCCATCTCACCAAATTGCTACAAACTGTTTCATTTCGCGAATGAACGGTAAGTCTGATTCGCCAAACTACGTGTTCAATTTGTGCTCTTTTTGTATGTGAATCCTTATAATCCAATTTCTTATGCATATTAATGAACGATAGATGTCGCTTCTCATGTTCAATCGCACTGTACCATTTGCATTGCCCTGTATTGTGACGACCCCGAGTAACTGACTTGGCACAAAACTCTCGCCTATAGTTGCAAGAAGCGATCCTGGCTGTGCGTCCTGAATCCGGACTGTTCCTTCTATGTTGGCCAGATGGCGCTGTGATATGAGACTGCTGGAAACGAAACGGAAAAGCAGAGAGTGGGGGAGACGTGGGACAGTGACTTTTGGATTTCAGCGAGGATTTTAACGATTTTTATTTACTTCTATGATTTTTATGTGTGTAAGGTTTTTGTTTGTCAAATTTTAGAGTGTAATTGTTAAGTTAGTATGCTGAAATAAATAGATGATTATCATGAAAATGCGAGGTCATCGTGCTGCCTAACACATCGGAACCAGGGGAAAGACAGTATATAGAGATACGAACACTCAACACCAATTCAGTTTAGCAGCAACCAAAGACAAAAAAGGATTATGTGATGTGTATTTCTCCAATGCTAATTAATTACTATCTATGCAACGGCATCACGCCGGTAAAAACTCATACATACTCGCATAAAGTGCCAAAACTGAAAAAAGAATGTCTAAAACATTTAAATATTTAGAAGACATTTAGAATGTACTTATTTTAGTAGTTTCAGTAGCTGACAGACGAATTTCTATTTTATAAGCAATTACAAAAAATTAAGTTATTTTAGAAAACATTAAAAAAAAATAGATACATTAAGGTGGTTAAAAATGCATTTTTCAATGTTCCATGCCAAATTTATTTTGCTAATTTTTTTATAAATTTAGCTATTGTTTTATATTTCTTATTAGCCAAATCGATAATTTTGGTAAAAGGTCAAGGAGAACACCGGACACAATAATACACAAAACCAATTTGTTAAAATCTAGGCGCCTGTAGGTAGTTTCTCAACAAAAATTTCAAAGTTATCTTCGATGAAAATTTAATAGCATTTTTACAAGAATACAAAATATGAAAAAAACAGGAAAAATTAAATAACTACCAAAGTAAAGAAAAAGAAAGAATAAAAAAATGAATTTTGTGGTTAGAGGCTGCTTGCTGGCGTCCAGATTTTTAGACTCTGATCAAAACGATATGTAAAATGATCTCGTTCACCTACACCCTGCGAAATAGAGGTTGATATTCAGTGGCGTGACTAGGATGAGTGCCCAAGTGTTCACCAGTAATTTTTTATAGTTCTGTTGGCCTTTTCTAATCAGAAAAAAACCCTTACAATATTACTGATTTTGTGCACCGACTCTGGTTACGCCACTGATATTCACCCAAAAAAAATATTTCATACAAAAGAATCATTTTAAATGTTTGTCTTTATACTTTAACCCTTTCCGGCGCGGGCAAAATCTGTACTAAAATGAGAAAATATCGACTGACACCGGAATTTACAAGCGAACTTTTTTAATATTTCGAATTCCTTAATTTAAGCATTTATTGTAAAAGCAAAATTTTACTTAAATCTTACTGGTGCCGTTTGCAAATTTGGAATTAAAAGTAGGTATCCCAGACTGGGAGAAGTGTGCCGGAAAAGGTTAAAATCGTATGAAGGCAAATTAAAGATTATAATGCGTCCATTAAAAATGAGGTACACAAAATAATACTTTTTTGTACTAGAAAATAATATGAACTATGAATATTGATAATAAGATGCACCCCTGAGAATACTTCATATAAAAGAACTCTTAATCTATGCATCTTTACTTGAATCGAATATAAAATCATGAATATTTACAAAGAAGGTTATCTGAAAATGTTTTAAATAAAGACATTATTTAATCGGTTCGTCTATTTGAAAAGAATATAAAATCAAATAGTTTTTTAAGAAAAAGTTTAGGCTTGTGTAAAACTTTACATTTAATAACTGCTTTAATATATTCTTCTTTATTTAAAAGAATGTTAAATTGTTTAAACTAAAATACAAATCAAAACGGATATTTACACAGAAACAGGATTTTGATTTATATAAGGGTTTAATATGTTAAATATATGTTTAGTCGCACCTCAATTAAAAATATTTTAGCAAATGCTTTAATTAAGTAGTACCAGGAAAAAAAATATTTCCATTATTTTTTTACTCTATCATTTTTAATTCCTATTAATTTAGTATTTACTGAATATTCGCAATTAATTTAATACAAAAATAATTTATATAGCATTTTTTTAAATTTTTTCTAATAATTATAAAATTTTAAAAATTAAATATGTATACATTACTAGAAAATATAATAATCGGGGAAATATGCATATAATGCTGAGGAAAGATTCCCAATTTGTCACACAGAATGTGGTCTCCAAACATCCTCATCCCCCCCCCCCCTATGTATTGAGAAATTTTGTTGGGTAAAAAAATGTTTCATTAAAAGGCGTTACACAATAATTTTTCAAATTTTTTGATAGTTTTGTTCGTTTGATCCACAGAGTAGTAACAGAGCTTCAACTCGGCTTGAAAAGAGCGCCCTCAGTGGATCACTTAAAAACTAAACCATCACGTTGGCGATTTTTATCCTCGTGATTTCTGTTTAACTGTAACCTTATTCTGCTTGGCGCTTCTTGGTGAATGCTGATTTGATTATTTTTGCACATGTGCTTATGCTATTTGATCATAGATTTCCGCGCTTATATTGATTCGTAATTATTACTGTTATTATTCTTGAATTTTCAAGTTTAAATTATTAGATCATTATGTTAGGAAGAGACACATGCATTGTTTGCAAGACGATTACGTCAAAGTTATTTCATAATTCTTTCATAAATTTCAAAACAAGAAGCAGCAAGCCGTCGCTGTATTTTTTTTTCCTTATCATTTGTCGCCAAGGAAGCGATGTTTCGCCGAATTAGCAACCTCTCTTATGTTATGATCGTAGTTTCAGAGTGGTCCGCTCGTGTCGCTACTGTTTATGCGTAATCCCATGTTAAACAAGTTGCCATTAAAGTGTATGAAAGTTGATTCTCTGTTCTGTACTCTGTGGTTTGATCTAACCAGAAAATTTTAAGCTATGAACTAAAGACAAAAAAAACCTTACAATATTACTGGTTTTCGGCATCCAAATTAGTTATGTAACTCATATTTAATGATAAAAATATTTCATACAAAAGAATTATTTTAAATATATATCTTTATTCTTTATCAGGTTTAGCACAGTTCTACCCCTAAAATTTAAGAATATTTTCAATGTATTTCACTGCAGAAAAAATATTGCAAAATCTTTAAATGAAAGTGGTGGTTTTGAATTCTGTGTTTTAAAAATTAAATATAAATTTTCTTATTTTTAATCGTGGTGCCAGAGTGTACGAACGTGTGCGATATAAAAAGTGTACGAACCTTGTTTGAAGTAATGTGGAGACAAATTAATGACTATAAAGGTTCCATTAAAAATACGTTGCACCAAATATTACTTCTTTTTGTACTAGAAAAGAATGAACTATAAATATTAAAAATGATAATATGATGCATCCCTGGGTATACTCCATATAAAAGAACTCTCAATCTATCCATTTTTACTTGAAAAGAATTTAAAATCATGAATATTAACAAGGAAGGTTAGACGCTTATATCAGAATATTTTAAATGATTCGTTCTATCTTCAAACGAATATGAAATCATAAATAGTTCAAAAAAGAAGACTCGACCTTTCTCTGGAGAAAATTTCACATTTCATAACTATTTTATACATTCTTCCTTATTTAAAAGATTACAGGGGTCCCCTAAAAATTTCAGACATTCCTGCCACAATTTTAAAAAGACAATTTTTATTCTAGAATTGCATTGTAGATGTTAAAATAATCTGAGATGAAGATTTTTGATTTAAAATACTGGTAGAAAAGTGCGAAAATTTTAGGGACGCTGCGACCCCTTAAATTAGAAAACCATAAAAATCAGGAGAAATAAATGTCAGGTTCTGAGACAACATCTACTACGGATTGGAATTTCTGTTATTTCTCTATCTTAATATTGTATGTATTGTACCGGCTGTGTACTGGAATTTGCAAGGTGACATTCTTTCTTTGTTAAAATGAGAATTGACAGGTGGTCATGTGCAGGTGGTGAAGTGAGAAAGAGAATATTGACGAGAGGCGTGTTCATCCGTCAGCGATGTATGTGAATGATGAGCAAACAAGGAACATGCCACGAATCAAGAAAGCAATGTGGAATGTGTCCAATGGATAAGCTCCACAGGGGGGTTGACATCGGGGAAAGCAGTGATTTGAGAAGGGCAAGTCTTGTCTGAGATTTTGGGCAGTTCGTATCCTGAGAGCAAGGGACACAGACGTCCTGGTGTGTAGTGTTCTGGGCCGGATAGCGTAGGCCAAGTATCCATGTGTTGGGAGATTCGAATTGATCTCCGGTAAAGTGAATCTAACGTGCATTGAGTGTGAGGGAGAAGGTGTAATTTGAACAGTACACAGCCAACTTTTTACGGTATTTAATTTAATGTTGAACCGGATCATCTATATTCGAGTTGTAATTGTATATAATTGTAAATAATGTATTTCTTGTGTACATATAGTATAAATAAACTTTTAGTTCAGTTAATTGACAGCGTCTGTGTTCATTTACACAATCCTCACAGTGGGTGACCGATATCACCTAATAATTTCGGTGGTGGCAGCTATAACTACTACGGACTTTCTTCAAAGTTGTGCGGGCTGAAAGGAACGTCCGACAATAAACTTGTAGAGAAAAAAGATTGTATTAAGTATAAAGAAAGGATATGTTTAGTCACACTCGATCATACATATGTGAGCAAATGCTTTAATTAAGTAGTGCAACCTAACAAATTATTATTATTTTTTTTTACTCTACTAATTTTTCTACACTATTCCTATTAATTTACTAATTACTCAATATCTACATACAATTAATTTAATGCAGAAACATCGTATTCATTAAAAGGATTTTTCTTCACAAATATTCTGAGAATTATATAAAAAATTTTTGAATATAATTTAATTATTACAAAGATATAATCGGCGAAATATACATATAATATTGAGGGAGGATTCCCAATGTATGACGCAGGCTATGGTCTCATCACCTCCCCCTACTTTATCCTAACCCCTCCCAAGCATTAAATATTGTTAGGTAAAAAAAATATTTCGTGTAAAAGATGCGACACCTTACTACACAAAATTATATACAGTGTGATCATGTCCATTCATCCCACCCCTTCCCAAAAAAAAAAAAAAAAAAAAAAAAGAGGATAATATTCACTCCTGAAATTGTTCATATAAAAGAATTATTGTAAATACTTCATACTTTGAAGTCTTTATACTTTAAAATGATATGAAGTCATAATTAAGATTATAAAGCGGTCTTTACAGTACGTTACACAAAATAATCCTTTTTTTGTGCTAGAAAAGATTGTGAACTATATATATTAAAAATTATAATAATATGCACCTCTGAGAATACTTCATATAAAAGAAATCAATATACCCATCTGTACTTGAAAATAGTATAAAATATACTAGATAAAATAGTATACTAGACGCTTATATTAGAATATTTTAAATAAATATTTTAAATGATTCATCTCTATCTTCAAAGGAATATGAAATCGTAAATGGTTCAAAAAGAAGGCTAGACCTCCCCCTGGGAGAAACTTCACATTTCATAACTGTTTTTAGCTCACAGGCTATCATAGCCTGAGAACTTATGTGTCCGTCCGTTCTGTATGTTCGTACGTTCGTGCGTAACGCGATAACTCATGTAAAAATATCCGATCCACTTGAAATTTTGTATGTAGGTATATCCTGACAAGGCGCTTCCCTGATTAGTTTTTGGAGTTTATTAGATATGTATAAGAGGGGGAACGGGGGGGCTCATGCCCCTCCCCTTAATTGATATAAACGAGATTTTCATGCAGAATTAACAGTTTTCGTTCAAAATTTAGATATAGGATCATTCTGATGAGGCGATTCCGGGACTGTTATTAGGTGTTCATTGAATAAGTATAAATAGGGAGAACAGGGGTTCTAATGTCTCCCCCCTAAATTTATATAAATGGGTTTTTCAAGCAGAATTTTCAGATTTCGTTCAAATCTCTTAATAGTTTTTGAAGTTTAATGGTTAAGTATAAAAGAGGGGATAACTCCTTTTAAATTATATAAATGCTAAATGGGTTTTTATTAAGAATTATCTCATTTGCTCTGAATTTTGGATATAGATTTTTTATATGATAAAGCATGTCTTTGGTAGTATAAGAGGTTCAGTGATTAAGTATAAAAAAAGAGGAAAGGGGAGAGCTGTTTCCCGTTCTTAATTTTTTTTCTAACGGAATTAACCCTTGAAAATATAAGGCTTTAATGTACAATTAGTATTTGTAGCCTGTGAGCTCAATGCCATTAGTTTAACTGGGCAGCATTCTTTATATACATTATTCCTTATTTAAAAGAGTAGGAAACCGTTAAAATTAAAATACAAATCAGGAGAAAGAAATTTGCAAAGAAATAGGATACAGTTAAATATAATGAAAGAGTATGTTTATTCGCACTTTATCATATATTTGTCAAAAAATGCTTTAATTATATGGTACAACTTAGTAATTTTAATTCTTTAAATATATTTTATTACACTGTTCCTATTAATTTACTATTTACTTAATATCCACTACCAATTAAATTCAGAAATATCTTGCAATTGTATAATACAAAGGTATTTCTTCACAAATATTCTGAGAATTATAAAAAAAAAACTTGAATGTGTTTTAATTATTACAAAGATATAATCGGTAAAATATACATATAATACTGACGGAAGATATCCACTATCCCAACACCCCCCCCCCCCCCTCCAATTATTCTAACCCCTCCGAAGCAAAAAATATTGTCAGATGAAAAAATGTTTTAATGTTGATAAAAAAAAAAAAAAAAAAAAAAAAAATTCATGTAATCGGTGTAACACCTTACTGCACAAAACGATGTAAAATGTGATCATGTTCACCGCAAAAAGGGTAGAACAAAATCACTCATGAAAAAGTTTCATATAAAAGAATTCTATTAAATACTTAAATAGAATTACTTGTTATTAAGTATAAATACTTGTCTTTATACTTTAAAATGATATGAGGGCAAAATAAAGATTATAAAGCGTCCATTAAAAATGCGTTACACAAAATAATAGTATTTTTTTTTTTTTTTTTTTACTAGAAAAGAATGAGAACTATAAATATTTAAAATGTTAATAATGTGCACATTTGAGAATACTTCATATAAATCAATTCAACCTACCCATTTGTTCTTGAAAAGAGTACAAAATCATGAATATTAACGAGGAAGGCTAAACGCTTATATCAGAATATTTTTAATAAATACTTCAATTGAATCGTCTCCATCTTCAAAAGAATATGAAATCATAAATAATTCAAAAAGAAGGCTAGACCTTTTCCCTATGGGGAAAACTTCACATTTCATAACTCTTTTATACATTCTTCCTTATTAAAAAGATGAGGTAACCGTTAAAATTAAACAAAAAACAGCAGAAAGAAACTTGTAGAGAAAAGGAATTCTGTGAAATGCAAGGAAAGGTTATGTTTAGTCATATTCGATCATATATTTGTGTGCTAATGCTTTAATAGAGTAGTAGCACTTAACAAATTTAATTGTATTATTTGATTACATTTGCTAAATATAAAAAAACAGTTACCTGACTTGAATTGCTACATATCCAATTACACTTATTTTCAACTGCACTTATTGAGGAAATATTCTTACCTGAAAAATAGAAAATGTGACATTATGTATCAGTATAGAATTTAATTAAGACTATAATTAACAAATTTAATAATATTATCAATAAAGTTTAAATTTATGTACCACAGCTTTTTCAGGAAAAAAATTTTGAGGTAAAAGCAAAGTATATTATGTATATATATATAGCACCTCTGATGAATTTATATGCTACTGATAGTTTTAGGGCTTCTACATTTATTTTCATCCTGTTTTTCTGTTTGTCCATTTATTGTTTTCCTTATTTATACATATTTATATTTGTGTTTTCAATTTTATTATATACGTATGTATATATATATATAGCTGTAAGTAACATTCATTTCAACCCATAGAACTAAACAAACTCGAGAAAAAGGTCGGAAAACAATAATCGGAGAAATGGTTTTTCTCTTTGCTGGCAAATTAGGAGGCTGGACTTTATTAATTAATAAAATTCTCTTGGTTTTCAATCAATCAAAATACGATCAATCTACGGTATTACCTAAAATTCGATTTTGTTAATATATTCTTATGAAAATGTTTCTTCTTTCTTTATATTATTATGCTTCGTCAATTTTCTCTAAGCTGTTTGGATGCATATGTACAACATTATACTACAGGAATTATCTATTAAATACATCGTTGAATGTATTCTGCGGAAGCAATAGACTTTACTTCCCCCTCATACTCCGTATACTACATGTAAAAAATAAAATTCACATTCCATCATATACTCGATTACGAATTGGTAACTTCATAAACCAGTTAAATGGTTAATGACCTTACCAATTAACTAGCCCGAACGCCATTCGGGCAAGACGAATTTGCTTATTGCATCATTTAAAGCTTTTTCACACCACTATTATTTTTAAGAAAATTTTCATACTATTGAAAGGCGGAAATATTTAAATTTTACGAATATTTTTTTTAAATAATGATGGTGTGAATCTGCTATTTTCAATTTATTGAACGGAAAATAATGAACCCGTTAAGGGGTTAAATCTAATTACACACAGTCCTAATACAGTCCATAATAGAATATGTTCATATGGTTTTGATAAATTATTATTCATTTTTGCTTATCTAAATGTGATTTGATTTATGTCATTAATTTCCGAAAGAATTGCTTACGTGAGTCGAGGTATTATTGCATATCAGTTATTTTTTTTATATAAAGTACGTAATTTAATTTTTAACATGTTGCCATAAAATTCCATATCCCCTTTGTGAACGGTGTTGATGCACTATTAGTACTTGATGTCGTTATTAAAATTTTGTGGGTTTAAAAGAAATAAAAAGTGCATTTTAATGATAAAAACGAAGGAATAAAAGGCCATATTTTCCTTATTTTTTGTCTATTAATCCGAAATATATATTTCATTTTGCTGTATATGTAGTCGCAACTAACTGTTCAATGTATATTTAGTTCAAAAATTTCATTGTGTCAAAAGTACTAAAACAAATAACTACAACTTTTGTTAAAAAACAATCGTAAAATACGGATTTACAACTTTTCAATCGTATTCTCTTAATCAAAGTTTAAAACAAGTAATCGAATATTCGATAAAACAGAATGTATTAAAAAAAACGTATTAAAATGTGAATGTATTGAATGTATTGAATGTATTAAAAATGAAAAATGTGTATTGAATGTATTAAAAAAGGAAAATCGCGACATAAAGTCAGAGCCTGATTACTAACGGGGCACTCTCTCACCAGAAAAAATTTATAGAAATTTTCGTCTTCTTTAAACGCCCTTTTCATACAAGATTACTGTCATGAATAAGGAAAAATTCTTTATTTCTTTTTCCTGGTGGGAGAGTGCCCCGTTAGTAATCAGGCCCTGCATAAAGTCAACAAACCTTTAAGAGACGACTGGAGTAGAAAAAATATGTAAAGAATCGGATTAGCTACATATCAATTTAGAAAAGGTTCGATAATACTTTCGTTAACTTGACAAACAGATCTTTATTTTCCTTGTGAAACCAGTGAATGTTCAATAAGTACATGGAATTGAATCAGTTATTTCGGAAAAAACTTCAAGAATCAACAAATTGTGCTAGACAGAGAAATGTTAGGCAGTTTAAGAAACTTTCTGTGTTGCTATATTTTTTACATCTTTATTTTTATAAATTGATGATTATCAGTTATTTATTTTATGATAATTAAAATAATAAAGACGTATTTCAGAAATACTAAAATAAAATCTCAACTTTAATTTTTAAAAATCAGTCGCAAAATATGGATTTACAAGTTTTCTATCGCATTCCCTTAACCCTTCCCGGCACACTGTGCCCGGTCTGGGATATTTGAATTTAATTCCAAACTTTCAAACGGCACCAATAATATTTTAATAAGATGTTGCTTTTACAATAAAAGCTTAAATTAAGGAATTCAAAATATGTAAAAAACTCGTTTGTGAATTCCGGTGTCAGTCGATAATTTTTCATTTTACTAACAGATTTCGCCCGTGCCGGAAAGGGTTAATCACTGATTAAACCAAGTGATCGAATATTCGATGAAAACGAGTGTAAAAAAGTATCGTGTAAATAAAAACCGCGACAGAAAGTCAACAAACCTTTAAAAGACGATTAGAGTTGAACAAATATGTAACGAATCGGATTAGCTACATATCAATTTAGAAAAAGTTCGATAATACTTTCGTGAACTTGACAAACAGATCTTTATTTTCCTTGTGAAACCAGTGAATGTTGAATAAGTACATGAAATTGAATCAGTTATTTCGAAAATTTTTTCAAGAATCAACAAATTGTGCTAGATGGAGAAATGCTAGGCAGTTTAAGAAACTTTCTGTGTTGCTATATTTTTTACATCTTTATTTTTATAAATTGGTGATTATCAGTTATTTTATGATAATTTAAAAAAATAAAGGCGTATTTCAGAAAAAATGATATGTAGTAAATAATGCAGATATATTATTAAATCATATTATATCTATCAGATACTATTATAATACACTTCAGGCATTGTTTAGCCCTTTATCTACTGACGGTACTTATAAGTACTATTAAAATTACTTATAAAATTCTTTTAATAAGTCATTTAGTTGTAATAATGCTTAGAATGAGTTACAGATACATTACTTTATTTTGTTCAAAAGCATTATTGGTTACACAAAACAAAAATATTTTTAAAACAATGATTTCTTTTGCCCCTGTATCTTTTCAACTCCCTTAGCGCTGAGGAAGGAGGATGGGGATTTTTCATTTCGGAAATATTTCTATATTTATATTGTAAGAAGATCGTATTTTTACATTTTATAATTCTACAAAATACTAAGAAAACAATTTAAAATGAAAGTTTTGAATGGGGTTATAACTCTTGCTCAAAATCACTGTAAATTCAAATTTTGTTAATTCTTCCAAATCCTTCAATCCTCCTAAAATATATTAAATGATAATGTAAATCTTTTAATTTAATTTAAACAATTCACGTAAAATGCTTTAGAATGTGAAATCTTCATAAATTCCTAATTCAGCAGATAAAGGTTTAAGTCTGTGGCTGATTAAATTTCTGGCCACATAAAAATTGCAACTGAAAAATGGGAAAATACCTACATAAATTATTATTATTATTATTATTTTGAGACAGAATTTTATTTTTATCTTAACCCCTTCGCGACGGGAACCTTTTACGAATTTTTTAATGTTTTGTCACTGGTTTTAAAGAACAGAAATTTGTTCCTTCTTAAATCGAGAAAATGCTCCGATTGAATAAGGCAAATTTTACTGTATAATTTTACCGATGGGAATAAACAAGCATTCTTAAGCCGTTTGCGGTACGTATACGTGTCGATCGTCCCCAAGGGGTTAATGTGGGCTACAGATATAAGAGTATAAACTCTTCGGATCCGATATATCGTATAAGATACATATCTTTACAATTTTTTCACGTATAAAAAAACTTGTTAAAAAATAGTGTGGATAGAGCCTAGAAGATAACAAAACTTCAAGTACTTAGCGTACGTCATGCTATTTTGAGAATTTTCGACCATGAGATTTGATCCGATCATTATGACGTGATATCTGACTAATTTGCTTTAATTAGATATTCTGAATTCTGACCAGAGAGTTTTAACTCTTATTTTTGCTTTAAATTTTAACAGACTTAATTACTCTACATCTTATTAATATTTATATTTTGCATATAAATAACTAAATGATACCTCTGTAAAGATTTAACCCTTAAATGCATAGGATCGAACGCGTTCAAAAAAATGCACAATTCAAAGAATCAGAATTCATACCAGAAAAATCTAAATAGTAAATTTTTCTTCAATTACAAATGGTCTGTCATTAAGTAAAGTGATAATTGCTCTTTTAAATTTCTGGTGAGAATACGGAATATGTGAATAAAACCCCCAATAAATCGGGAACACTTATGGTATCGAAAATGATACAATATGCATTTAAGGTTTAACAATAAAGGCAAAATTTAACAGCAACAAATGAAAATTTAACGGCATTTGAAACATTTTTGCATTTAAAAATGTTTTATATTGCGAACAGATTTTATGCTGTTTTTATCTTTCTACATCAAACAACACATTTCTTTACCAGTTATAGAACATCATACACTTTACATATAAATGATGCTTCCAAGCACTTAACAATGGTGAATGTTTGAAATAAATCACATGCAAATGCTGTTTAAGACAGGCAATTTATAAAACAGCTTTAATCTTATTTGTAAGCAGACTGCGATATTCTTTAATGCTTTTAGCCGCCGGAAAAATGTAAGTCATATGGACGTCTATTCATATAATTTAATAAAATCAAATATGCGATGAATATATTTCTATAAATCCCTTCGCGACGGAACTCTTTTACGAAGTTTTTAATGTTTTGTCACCGGCTTTTAACCCTTTAACTGGCACTTTCTTACCCGTTAAATAAATTAAAAATAACGGATTCTCACCACAAATTTTAAAATAAAATATTCGTAACAATTAGTCTGAACATTATCGCCTTTCAATAGTATGAAATTATTTTTTAAAAAAATTGTGGAGTCAAAAAGCTTTAAATGGTGAATTAAGCAAATTCGTCTTGCCTGAACGGCGTACGGGTAAATCAGTTAAAGAGTTAAAAACAGAAATTTGTGCCTTAACCCTTTCCTCTCGGGCAAAATCTATTAGTAAAATGAGGAATTATCGACTGACACCGGAATTCACAAACGAAATTTTTAGATATTTTGAAATCCTTAATTTAAGCTATTATTCCAAAAGCAAAATTTTAGTAAAATATTACTGGTGCCGCGCCGTTTAGAAGTTTGGAATTAAAATTAGGTATCCCAGACCGAGCACAGTGTGCCGGAAAGGGTTAAATAAATGAGAAAATGCTCCGGCTGAATAAGACAAATTTTACAGTAAAGTTTTAATGGTGGGGATCAACAAGGATTCCTAAGTCTTTTTGCGGCACGTATTCGTGCCGCTCTACCCCAAGGGGTTAACGGGAATGTCAAGGCAAATGTACAATATATAACCCCCCCCCTACCAAAAAAAAGGAATCATTAGTAACTCGGCAAGTTATTATAATAGAAGAAATTTACTGGTATCAAACTATTAAATTAAATATAAAATCTACTGTTAACCCATTCGTGCACAGCATCTTTTGCGTAAATTTTATTTGGTTGGCACCACTATTTTTTAGAAGATTAAAGTTTAGTTCATTAATCATGAAAATGCATCATTTAAATAAAATATTTATTGCTTTTCTTTTTTCCGGTGTCAAAAACAGTGCTGAATGCACCTTTTGAAGTGTCCCTGAAAAGGGACGCTAGGCACTAATGGGTTAACCTTTTCAAGGGCACCATTTGCAGTCTGAAAACGGTCAATTTTAATGTTAAATCGCTCCAGTAATTTTTAGTACAATTTCGATCTCATAACATACGGCAAAAAAGAACTTTTGATTATTTTCAAGTAAATCTGTTTGCAAATTTTAGTGCGAATTATTTGAACACTTTTAGAGAAAAAAGCCTTGCCCCTGAAAAGTTTAAATGGTGAAAATAAAATCTGCTTAAGGGGCCATATACGAATCAAAGCCAGACATTTAAAAAAAAAAAATACTCAATTTCGTCACTACATTTTAAATCTTTGTTTAAAATTATGCCCAGAATGTAATTTCAAGTCATTTGGATAATATGTTTTTGAGTTATAAATATTCAAAATTTAGACCTAATGCTAAATTACATTTACATATTTTTATTAATATCTGCTGATATTGCAATCCTAATTTGACAACTTTCTTTTGTTTGGTTGCGATACTAAAAAAGACACACAAACATAAATACATTGAATACATTGAACATAAATACACAAATTACGAAATTTATTTTCGAAAAACATAAAAATTACAACAAACCATTTTTGATAGATTTTTTATTTATTAGGTTCTGCTTAATGCGAATTATCAATTTAATTTTTTTTAGATGTAGTTTTCGAAGTACTGGTAACAAAATGATGGTTTAAGATCTTGACCTCTTAATTATCGCGCCTGAGATATTCACCGGCTGCAAGCTTCACGGCTTTTATTCAGAATTGTTTGATTCCCACCAGTTTTATAAAATAGTGTCATAGATTTTATTCTGGTATCACTTTACTTTTCATTAAATAAGATGAATATTTATTTTTCCAAAAAGTGCTGTTAATTACTAATATGAATTTTAAAACCGTATTTCTATGCGACCTTTAACCCTTAAATGCACATTGTATCATTTTCGATACCATAAGTGTTCCCGATTTATTGGGGGTTTTATTCACATATTCCGTATACTCACCAGAAATTTAAAAGAGCAATTTTCACTTTACTTAATGACAGACCATTCGTAATTAAAGAAAGAAAAATTTACTATTTAGATTTTTCTGGTATGAATTTGGTTCTTTGAATTGCGCATTTTTTGGAACGCGTTCTATCCTATGCATTTAAGGGTTAATTTTCTCGTGGGAATTAAGATGTACGAATTAAAATATCTCAAAATAACTCGAGCGGTTTGGGATCCAGAGGTTTAAAAAAATGGAAATTATCTTTCCAATATTCAGGAGTCAATATGACATTTGGGATATAAAATTAGGTGGTCCAAAATTGAATTACCGCCCTTGAAGGGATTTTAATAAGCGAAATGCTCTGATCAAATAAATGAAAATTTAGAATAAAATGTGTGAATAATCACAGATTCTGAGTATGTTATGGGTCATATATACGCAACCTGTCCCGTAAATTAATGCTGTTAGCTGTACTACAGTTTTACCTGATAATCTATTATTGCAGATAAAAAGATATGTATAATATGAAATACATTTTTATATTTTAAACTTTTATGCGTAAAATTAATTTTTATAATTATAAGGTTATTTTCCATAAACTTTTGAAAATTTCTTAGACAGTAAAATATCTAGAAAGATTATGTCTATTAAAATAAATAAATCGGTACTTATACGAATTTTGCTGAAAAGTTGTAGTTCCAGGGTCCGTAGGCTTCGAGGGATTAAGAGGATTTTAGGAGTTTTAGCTCCAGAAATTTTGTAAAGTACTGATCATTATATATTGATAGAATTTATTTTCATTAAATAAAGCTAATATTATTTTACAAAAATTCTGGCAAAATGTGCTTGAAAGTCTTTAACACTAGAACTATCCTGGACCGTCATTTTGACGACTACTATAAAAATGTGTATCGTTCAAACTAGAAATTTGATTATAAAATATAGTTAAATGTTACAAAGAAGAAAACTTTAAATTAAAAAAATTATTCCGTTTTAAATAAAAATTTTAGTATGATTAATTTTTATAAAATTTGACCTAAATTTCCGGTATTTCTAGCGTAAGTGTACGAACCCTAAATACTACAAAATTTATTTCTTAAAAATATTTTTTTGTAGTATTTTACTGAATTCGAAAATATTTTCCGTAAAAATAATTAATCTAAAAGAAAATTAAAACATTTCCTTTTACGCATTTCAATACCTAAAGAATTCAAAATTTAATTAGAAAAGAAATTATCCAATTTAAAATGGTTTTAATTTCTACAACGAATTATTCTATAGGAAAATGATCAAGTGTTTTTCTTTATTCTTCACAGTGAATTAATTTTGTTACTTCAATTGATATGCTAGATCAATTTTTATAGAATTTTATTTTTCCCATTATTTACAATCATGGCAGAAAAGCCTAAATGAAATCATTGTTCTTGCTTTAAAATGATACTTAATTTTTTTTATTATTATTCTTTACACTATTTTATAAACAGAGTTTGTTGTGTTTTAATTTTTCTACATCAAAGTAGAAATTTTTGCTTCGCTCTAAAATACATAAACTGTAACTTTAAATGATCCTCGGAAAAAAATAACTATTTGGACACGCAGGATTGCGTTTAAAATATTTTGCATGCAAATTTTATACACGCAGGCAATTTATAATACCTCCGTAATCTTATATATTAGCAAGAAGATCATAATTCTCTATAATTTTCTTAGTTATGCAAACGTACGGACTGATAATTATAGTATTTACATATTTCTGCTTGAAAGATGTCGGTAATAGAATGTACGTTCATATCATTTAATAACTGCACGAATGCGAACAATAGACAAATATATATTTATTTGAAAGAATGTGAAGGGGAAATATAGTGTGATAATACTGCATGTAGAATTCTCTATAATTTTCTTAGTTATGCAAACGCACGGACTGATAATTATAGTATTTACTTATTTCTGCTTGAAAGATGTCGGTAATAAGAATGTACGGTCATATCATTTAATAACCGCACGAATGCGAACAATATACAAATATATATTTATTTGAAAGAACGTGAAGGGGAAATATAGTGTGATAATACTTCATGTAAAATTCTATCTATTAAGATACAAGGGTTTGAGCATAAGAGGTCTCATATTTTAAACACGATGAAATTTACCGAAAAATATTTAACCCTTAAATGCATAGGATAGAATGCGTTCCAAAAAATGCGCAATTGAAAGAATCAGAATTCATACCAGAAAAATCTAAAAAGTAAATTTTTCTTTATTTAATTACGAATGGTCTGTCATTAAGTGAAGTGAAAATTGTTTTTTTTTTATTTCTGGTGAGAATACGGAATATGTGACTAAAACCCCCAATAAATCGGGAATACTTATGGTATCGAAAATGATACAATATGCATTTAACCCTTTGAGGGGCAAGCAATTGCGTTCGGGTAATTCTGAACTCCCACCGGAAATTTGTAAAAAAGTTGTATCAAAAAGAGAATAAGCATTTTCACGACTGTTTTCCACCAAAGTTAGAAAAGGGAAATTTAATGACATCTTTCTGGTGTAAATCTTCATCAGTCGTAGGTGGTATATAATATATACCGCCGCCCCTCAAGGGGTTAAGGGTTAAAGATTAAATTAAGTCTATCTTAAAACAGCTAATTATGATGTTTAGACAAATTATTATGAATAATTTAACTTAATAAAGGTGGTGTTTATCTCAAATTTTTTATTTATTGTATGCATTACATTTCCCCAAAGTTTATTAAAAAAAAAAAAAAAAAAAAAAAAAAAAACAGTGGAAATTTGGATAAAAAAAATAATTTATTGAAAAATGCATGCTCCAATCTGTTGAGCAAACATTTTTCTATCCTTCCGGTAGTCTAATTGCACCTGTTTTCCAAACCTTTTTTGATTTTGTAACAAAATACTTACCAAAGGGACATTTTATGTCTTTCAAAGGGAACGAAACAAATAGTAGTCAGATGGAGCAATGTCCGGAAAGTAAGGAAGATGGATCGGAATATCTTAATCGAATGCAAGGTATCTGTTTCTAGCAAAACCATTCAGACAAAAAAATAGTAAAATTTTTGAATTTTTAAAAGAGTTGGAATATGCGAAAAATGTTTGTCAATAAAATAAAATCATTCACACGCTTACGTTAGTAAACGTTATAATACACTGGTGTCCAAAATTTAAGCATAATTAGTAATTAAGTTATTATTTTTAAGTAATGAAAAAAATATGAATCGGAATGTGCTGAAACTCCAGGTGTGTAAACAAAATAGTACGCGTCACATATTTTCGCGAAGAGTTTTCCCCGAAATCGAACAGGGGACCGTCAACAAATTGAAAAAGAACGAAGATCTTTTGGATAACCCTGTCAAAACTAATGTAGCAAAAGCGTTCAAACTGCACATTATGATTAATTGGCTTATTGTAATGTACTGTGTTAATTTTTACAAGGATAGCATGTATACTCGTAGAGAAATTAAGGTTTTTATAAAAACAGTCCTAAGTTTTTTGCTTATAATTTGCAGAGTTCTTAATATAAAATAGTGTTCTTTTTTGAAAAAATGACAAACATCATTGTACACAATACCCTGTCATCAGAATTAAAAAATAATAAAAATTGTATGACAAATGAGCAGGTTTACTAAATAATTTTTTACTGCGCATGCGTGAACGCTATTAAAATTTCATTTGCATATTATGTTAGTTAAATGTATAGAGCAACTTTTGTGAAAGTCTCAAAAACATAGATTAAAAATTCTGAAAATTATCGTTGATAGAATGAGATCAAAATCCTTTATTCCCTAAATGAAGCAAAAAGATGAGGGGCTGTATCCATATTCCATTGTTTAGTGCCTACACAATATTGCACGTACAACTATATTTAGGTAAAACCCCTGATTTTTTTGCTTCCTTTAGGAATAACGGATTTTGAGTTGATTCTATAGGCTCCCTTCAGAATTTTCAAGCTATGTTTTTGAAACTTTTACAGAAGTTGCTCTATACATTTAGCTAACACAATATGCAAATGACATTTTGATATCGTTGACGCATGCGCAATGAAAAATTATTTACTAAACATACTCATTTTTCATACAATTTTTATTATTTTTAAATTCTGATGACAGGGTATTGTGTACAATGATGTTTGTCATATTTTCAGAAAAGAACATTATTTTATAATAAGAACTCTGCAAATTATAAGCAAAAAACTTGGGAAAATTTAGGACTGTTTTTATAAAAACCTTAATTTCTCTACGAGTATACATGCTATCCTTGTAAAAATTAACACAGTACATTACAATAAGCCAATTAATCATAATGTGCAGTTTGAACGCTTTTGCTACATTAGTTTTGACAGGGTTATCCAAAAGATCTTCGTTCTTTTTCAATTTGTTGACGGTCCCCTGTTCAATTTCGGGGAAAACTCTTCGCGAAAATATGTGACGCGTACTATTTTGTTTACACACCTGGAGTTTCAGCACATTCCGATTCATATTTCTTTCATTACTTAAAAATAATTACTTAATTACCAATTATGCTTAAATTTTGGACACCAGTGTATATTACGTTAGTAAACATTCAAATATATAAAGTTTTGTGTTATAAAGTAATGTTTAATGATTATATATAGGCATTTACCAGTATTTTATTAGAGAAACTGCTCTTCGCAAAATCGCAAAAAAAATTCCGAATAATCCTTTATGCACTGACCGTACTTTAAAGTACCATTGAAGAAAACTTTTTGTAAAACTTATTTATTCTGTCTATTAATAAAAGTTTTTTATCCTTTCCACACAAAACACTCTTCTCGATCGAATTTAGATAGAATAGAGAAACAGGCGAAACTAAATATTTTCAAAAAGTGATAATTTTATTATTCATTTTTATAGGTATTCTTTCCTTTTTTAAAAAATAAAATTGTATGCAACATATTCAAATGCAAAAGCATTTCCATTAATAGAGAGGATCGTGAAGCATTTAAACTCTTGCTTTTTTAAGAATTGTGATATTTTTAAAAAAATAATTTTGATTAATTACCGTATTTACTCGTGTAGAAGGCGCACTTTTTTTCCCCAAAAAGTAGGGCAAAACTCCTAGGTGCGCCTTATACTCGGAATATTTTTTTATTGTTGGATGCAGTCGAACGATATACATCTGAAACAAGTTATTATTGAAAGAAGATGTTAAAACTCGGAAAATGTTACGTAATTAAGGTATTACTGCATATTTATTTCATTCCTTGCAGTTTTTTATACAACAGAGCTAGTGACATTATTTATACTCTAATTAGCAATTTCCTTTACAGTCACTCATTCCTATTTCCCGTCATTCTCTTACAACCCGAAGTCTAAAAATGTATTTTCGTCTTGTTTTCTGGTCTGGTGTAATGTTTGTTTAGACTTTTTTTTTACTGAAATTCATTTAGTCACTCTTCATTAGCATATCAAATATATGGTGCGCCTTATATACGAGATTTTAAAAAATCGCTATTTTTACTTGTAAAGTAGGGGTGCGCCTTATACACGCGTGCGCCCTATACACGAGTAAATACGGTAATCTGATTATTTTTGTAAATATTTTATAAAAAAAATTATAACTACCGATATATTTAAGCAGTTTTAATGAAAAAAAAAATCTAGATTCCACATTACTATTATCTAAAAATTCCAGCATACCTTCAGATATAAAAGAAGACAATTATTGAGGTGGATCAATTTCTTGATAAATAATTCGGTAGATAAAGAGTTAAATGAAAAAAATATATTCTGCAACAAAATACTGATGTGCAAAATTCGGAAATCTCATCCCTGTTTATAGTAAACACAATTGTTTCATTACTATCACATTTTTTCCTATTTAGGCTACGTATTTCCATCGTGGTACGCTAGCAATGCGAAGCGAGTTATTTATTTCTCCTTTAATATTTATTTCCTTTGACGATCTCGGACATTCATTTAATCGCTAAGAGAGTTCAGATATTTTTTTTCTACGTGTTGTTTATTGCATCGCATTGTATCTTACGCGCAACGCGCAAGAACCAACGTGCGTTGTTTTCAGTGAAAATTTTAGATCTCTTTGGCGCTGTTTCTAGGTCTCTCTTTTACAGATTAGGAACTTGTTTTGATTTTGTCTGTTTTTATACGATCTTTAACTCAATAATGGGCGGTGGGATACATTCTATCTCACTTAAATTTACCGTAATTTCCGGCGTATAATCCGCGGATCAAACGATTCTTTTTGGACCCAGAAATTTTATTTAGTGATTGAAGACAAATATTTATGACGATCCTTTTTAAAAATTTCTGGGTCGAAAAATGATTGTTTGATCCGCGGATTTTACGTCGGAAATTACGGTAATTAAGATTTTCACCTGCAACTTTTGAGTTGTATTTTTGTAATTTTCAGGGAAATTAGTTGAAAAATTGCTTTTCCTTATTTAGAAATAATTTTTTCAAATTTCTGGTGGGAATTCATAATAACACAAAAGTTATTGCATTCTTCTCAAGGACTTAAACACATCGTCATTTTAATTTAACTTAGGAATTCATAATATATTTGGAATCACTTTTCTACAACCCTTTTCTTGTATATATATATATGTATATATATAGACACGCACTTGAGTATTTTAAAAGACTTTTAAGATAATCCAAAAAATTTTGGAATTGTGATTGTCGATTTGAAATTCTAACAACTACGCCGATTTCAAAATTCTGAATCCATTTTTCAAAAAACCTTTAACTCTCTTCATATGACATTATTTCTAATATTAAATTTAAATTATTTTAATTCCAATATCTCCCAATATGCTCATTTACAGAAGTCTGTTAGTTATAACCAAACATTCTTCTTAATGAATCTAACGAACCATGACTTCAATAATGTAGAATATTTAAAATTTATTATCTTTTTGGAATTTTTTTAATGTGCAGTGATGAAAGTAATTTCCTTCCCACCTTTTAAGATCCGATTAAATAAACGAGAATTTTTTACCAATTACATGTCTTTATCCATTTACAATTATATTTGTGGATTCATTTAACCCCTTGGGGCGAGCGGACAAGTATATATGCCGCAAAAATGCATAAGAATTCTAGTTTATCGCCACCAGTATAGTTTTACTGTAAAATTTGTTTTACTTAATCGGAGCATTTTTTTTTCGATCTCAAAAGTCACAAATTTCTGATTGTTAAAACCGGTGATAAAGCATAAAAAATTTCGTAAAAGTCTCAGGACGCGAAATGGGTTAAAAGAAAGATCGTTATAATATACAATTATTTGCGTATTTTTCTGCAGTTAAATGCATTTAAATGCAAAGAGCATTTAACCGCTTCCTCTGATTTGCCCATACGTCATATTAACAATGACGAATTTCCAAATATGAAACAAAAAAATGAGGGGCTGTATTCATATTCCATTGAGAAGTGTCTACACAATACTGCACTATTTGGTGACAGCATCTCATCAATTTGCTTCATTTTGAGAATAACGGATTTTGATCTTATTCTATCGACGATAATTTTCAGAATTTTCAAGATATGATTTTGAAACTTTAACAAAAGTTGCTCTGTTTCATTTAGTTAACACAATATGCAAATGAAATTTTTATAGACTTGACGCATGCACAGTGAAAATTTATTTAGTAAACCTGCTCATTTTTCATACAAATATTAATAGTTTTTAATTTTGATTTTTGTGTATTATATACCAAGTCGTTTCTCATATTTTCTAATAAGAACATTGTTTTTATATTAAGAACTATGCATATGTAAATATTATAAGCAAAAAACTTGGCAAAATTTAGGACCGTTTTTATAAAAACCTTAATTTTTCTACAAGTATACATGCTATCCGCATAAAAATGAATGCAGTTTATAACCATAAGCCATTTAATCATAATCTGCAGTTTTAACTCTTTTACTACATTAGTTTTGACAGGGTTAGTAAAAAGATATTCGTTCTTTTTCAATTTATTGACGGTCCCCTATTGGATTTCGGAAAAAAAATCTTCTCAAAAATATATGACTTGTACTATTTTGTTTATACATCTGAAGATTCAGCGTTATTCCTCATGTATATTTCTTGATATTTGACAAAACGTCTGAAATCGCAAATGTCAAGATTTTTTTCCTGTGACTGTATTTCTAAAGCAGGGCTCCCAAATGGTCCGCGAACTGAACATCAGAATTTTCTTACAGAAATTTTCCTTTTAGATTTGTTTTGCAAATTGCCAAGAAACCACCTTTGGAAGTTGATTCTAGCGCAAACGTATCATGAAATTTTCTGTTAAAATTTACTGATGTTCAGTTCGCGGACCATTTGGGAGCCCTGCTTAAGTTGTAACATCTACATTATTATTTTGTCGAGTTTGAATTGAAAACAGTTAGTTTTATAAAGTTTACATTTTGTTTCTTGTGACTGAATAAAGATGAAATGATGCATTTCGTCTTATGATTTCATTTAACCCCTCAACTGGCACTTTCATTTCGATCAATAAATTGAAAAGAACGGATTCTCACCACAATTTTTTAAATAAGATATTCGTAACATTTAGTCTAAACATTTCCGCTTTTTAACCCTTTCCGGCGCGGGCAAAATGTGTACTAAAATGAGAAAGTATCGAATGACAGCAGAATTCACATACGAATTTTTTAAATATTTTGAATTACTTAATTTAAGCTTTTATTGTAAAAGTAAAATTTTACAAAAATATTACTGGTGCCGTTTGCAAGATTGGAATTAAAATTAGGTATCCCAGACCGGACACAGTGTGCCGGAAAGGGTTAATAGCATGAAATTATTTTGTAAAAAAAAATTGTGGTGTCAAAAAGCATTAAATGATGAATTAAGCAAATTCGTATTGCCCGAATGGCGTTCGGGCAAATCAGTTAAATCAAAACAATACTCGAATTACATAATACAAAATTTACAATAAAAATGTTATTCCCTTCACGACGGGAGCCTTTTGAGAAATTTTTAATGTTTTGTCACTGGTTTTTAATAAGAGAAATTTGTGCTTTTTTAAATCGACAAATCGTTCCGATTAAATAAGGCAAATTTTACAGGTGGGGATAAACAGGAATTCTGAGCACTTTTTTGCGGCATGTATATGGGTCGTTCGTCTCCAAGCAGTTAATGACAAGTTGATATATTGCAAATAAAGTCAATAACCATGCTTGAAAATAATCATGCTTTTATATTTAAAAAAGAATCCAAAACTATGTCAGAAATTTTCGTGTTGTTCAACAAGAAATATATTTTTTCAAGAATTGCTTAAAATATAAAGACAATTTTAAGTATAAAATAAATTTTTATGGTCTTTTCGTTTATCTATGCCTACTTATTTGTTTATCTATCTATCTATCTACCTACCTATCTTACTTCCTATATATACGCTGATTATTTTTCCATATACAGTATGAAGAAATTCTTGAACGATAAATCGGAATACGATAAACCCTTATTCTAAAAATACAATTTTCTATTCAGCATCGGAAAAATTTATCCTTCGAAATCAATCCATTTCTGGAATACAGCCAAGGGAATTTGAAGCCTCAGTCTTGTTTTTCACACCATATAAGAAAAGAAAAAGAAATACATAAACTGTATTCAGAAAATATCAAAAGTGGTAAATTTATTTCACCTCGAAATGCTACAAAAATGTCTATCAATGAATAACAAATCGGAATAAGCAAAACGCATATATTCATTTTTAAATGTTTCGTAATTATATAAATACGTAGCACCTATATCCGACGTTCAATCCGTCCCTCCACATATTACAGGGTTAAAACTACTCAACCGAATCATTTGAAATTTGAAATATATAATTGTTGCATAATTTTGTTAAGTCATTTCATATTTTATGAAAATCGGATGTGTAGTTCATTTACAGGGGCAATCAAAAGTGTTCCGTTACATTTACAGCTAATGGAAAAAATAGTTTCAAATGCATTTTAATGATGCTACATATTTTCGAACATAATAAAATTGCTATGCATCTATGATGTATATAGTACGTTATTCAATCTGTGCAATCTGTGGTGCAAAGAATATTTTTTATTAATCTACAGAGCCACACACAAGTATTCCATTGCAAAATGATATTGGGGGAAACATTGTTAAAGAAATGTTTTAATTATGTTAAACTATTTCACAATTTTTGACAATCGTATACGTTACTGAGGTTTACTACAAGTTATTTACTGTATACAGTAAACCTCCATAACGGACACTCCCGAATAGTGGACACCTCTATTTAACGGACAGTTTTCCAATCCCCATTCCCAAAACCAAAATTTTTGTATGTTTAACCTCCAAATAACGGACATTCCGAATAGCGGACACTATAGGATGAAAAAGAATTTTTCATCCAGAAAAAAAAATAACGAAAAAAGAGTAAAAAGGATGCATCAAAATTTATCAGAGCAATGTGCCACCAATTTTGTGATCACAGTTAAATGTAGAGGATGAGCTAGGGAAAATCTCCCCCCCCCCTCTACATTTAGTGTGAAAAGGTTGCCCGGAAGGGACATCTTCTTCAACATTGCAATGTCCCCCTGGAAGTTTTTAAGATTTTATGCTTCTAATAGAAAAAAAGTGCAATTTCTCCTCCCCGCCCGAAATTCTATAGAGTCCAATAACGTCACATTGAAAAACAAATTATATGTAATTGCAAGCAAAAGTAAACTTTTGCAGCTGATTTTTTCTTAAGAATGTAATAAACAGACAATTTTATTTCAGTATTATTGCTTAAAAAATAATTTTAATTTCTGATTAATCATAAAATGTAGGTTTTAGGAATATAAAAGTCAATTAATGAATCTTAAGCATTTGATTTTTGAATCTCTGAGGTTTTCCCAATAGCGGACACCTCCGAATAGCGGACAATTTCGGCGTTCCCGAGGTGTCCGTTATTTAGAGGTTTTACTGTAATAGAAAGCAGATAGTATTTACATAACATACATAAAAGTTTTGCATACATAAAAGTTTTCGGACACCATTCTGTATTCGAAGTACTGTATATTCTTACACAATATCCGAGTATTTTTAAAACTTTGTTTTAGTACGAACGCACCTCATTAGTTACATTTGACCTGCAATTTCCAACTTATTTTCTACTAACATCATAACCTTAATTTTCATTAACTCATTAAAAACATTCACTCATATTTCTACATATATTGATGGAATTATTGCTAGAATGTCATTATAAATATAAACAAGTTGGAAATTGCACGTGAAGCGTAGCAAAAGAGGTGCGTTCGTACGATTACGAAGTTTTAAAAATATTACTCTCATATATCAATCTCATAAAATTGTGACTAGTGAATTACAATTAAAACGCTCGTCAAACAATGTCCTACCTATACCATTATGTAATTGAATACTTTTGTGTGGCCTTGTAAATCAATAACAAATGTTCTTTGCACCACAAATTATGTAAAATGTATATTATAATATGTACTTTATAGTTGCATATAAATTTTATTAAGTTCGAATGAGTGTAACACCATTAAAATGTATTTGAAACATTTTTCCCCATTGACCGTAATGTAATGGAATAACTTTTGATTGCCCCTGTAATTAATCTATGCATCCGATTTTCATAAAATTTGAAATGACTCGACAAAATTATGTAATAATTATGTGTTTGAAATTTTAATCGATTCGGCTGAGTAGTTTTTGCGTTGTTATATGCGAACGGACAGACGGACGGACGGACTGAACGATCACTATAGGTGCTACGGATTTACATAATTACGAACGCACCTAAAAATGACATAAAAGTTATTTACTTTAATAAACTGCAACACACTTTATAAATTCTTTCTTTGTATTTTTAATGTTTACAAACTAAAAGGTCTTATTATTTAGAAAATATTGGGTAATAAAGATTTCATAACTTCATATTCAAAATTATACCTAACAGCAAAATAAACGATTTACATTTGAATAAAATGCATAATAACATCAAAGTTAGTTTTACTCTCACATTGTTATAAACACATAATAATAATCAGAATGCACAAACAAAAATTAAAGGAAAACCTACGTCATTACCTTAAATGTTATTCTCTAAATAGCCCTTTTATTACAAAGAGAAACACAAGCTCTTTTGTTTCAATGACAGTCGCATATTTGTATGAACCATATTCATGCATTTGACATCGACTTTTCAAAAAGAATCTTATAATAGCTTTGAAAATTAACTTCGTTAAAGAGAATACTTTTTTTATCACAAAGAGCTTTAGACCAGTGATGCACAACCTTTTTGTCAGAAAATTGTTTCCCACCAGAATATTTGAAAAGAGTCGTTTGTTTTATTTAATAGTAAAGATTTCGTCATAACTATAAGGAAAAATATTCTGCATAAAAATAGAGGTATCTTTGTGGCCCGCGGGCCAAAGGTTGTGAACCGCTGCTTTAGACACAAGAGATATTTTTAGTTCCATAATCAGTTTGATAATTTAGACATCAACATTGTTTAAAAGCAACGAACCGTTAAAAGTAAATTGAAATAATTTATAAAAATACTGTGTGATTAGATTTTATTGAAGAATCCGAATTCTTCAGAATTGTAAATACGTTTAACCCTTTGCGGGGCAGGACAAATTCATTGCTTAAGTATTGAAATAAATGACTGACACCGGAATTTGAAAACAACTTTATTTGCAAATAAGAAAACGCTATAATTCGCGCATTCAATAAACCGTATTTTTTTAAAGAAAATTCCGGTACCAGTGTGGCGTTTGGAAATTAAAATTAAGTGGTATATCTATGAAACCAGCGCCCCGCAAAGGGTTAACACGTTGAGTGCAACACCAGTCACCAGTGACTGACACTGAACTTTCTGTTTAGGCCGCTTGAATCAGCAGAGTCCGAGACTCTAAAATATGATTTAACTTAAAAAATATATTGTTTTAAATAATTTCTGAAAATGCATTCCATTTTTATTTACAATAGGATTATACATTTTTAATAATTACTTAAAACAATATGTATATATATTTTTTAGTTTTATATGATATTTTACAATATCATTCATCGTGACTGATGCGGCATAAACCGGAAGTTCAGTAACAGTCACCGTGGCACTCTAACTGTTGAATTAACACTAGAACCGCCATTAAGGGTCATTTTAACCCTTTGCCAAAATTGATAATAGTCAATTTGACTCAGAAATTTTTTTATGAGATGTGTTAACCCCTTGGGGACGAGTGACTCGTATACGTGCCGCAAAAAGGCTTGAGAATCATTGTTTATTCACACCTGTTAAAATTATATTTTGAAATTTGCTTTATTGAATCAACATTTTCTCGATTTAAAAAGGAACAAATTTCTGTTTTTTAAAACTGGTGACAAAACATTAAAAATTTCGTAAAAGGTTCCCGTCGCGAAGGGGTTACTGGTGCGTTGTACAAATCCAAGCTAATTAATTAAATTATTTTAAATACTAATTCTGGTTTGAAACTCTTTTTTTTTAATACATGAATAAAATCAACCGGCTGTTCTAGTATTAAATTACACTTTCATGTTAACGCTTTCGGGTCTGGTGTATTATTAATAGTACATGTCTTTCAATGGAGTATAACTTTGTTTCAAGAAGCAATTTTGCTATTTGCATGTAGTAATGTTGGCATATGTCTATGCATTTATCCTATGTCTTCATCTATGCATAGGAATTTAGTAATAATAATAATTATTATTATTTACTAAATTCTCATTGCACCGTTTGCGATTCTTTTACTTTAATGTTATATTTCACTCTTTAACCCTTTAACGTTCATTGGTTTCTCTACGAAACCCCAAAATTTTAATTCCGATATGTAACTTCGCACCGGAATTTTAAATTTTAAAAAATCTATTTATTGTGAACGTGAAAAAACACTTTTTCTTATTAACAAATATATTTCTTTGCAATTATCGGTGTCATTTATTTATTTCAGTATCTTACCAATAAAAATATTTTGATCAAAGGGTTAAATTTAAATTAAAAGTTACTTTCCAGAAAGAATCATGTGTAATAAAGCGCAAAAAGTATTAGAAAGTTGTAATACAAGTTAAATCTTATTGTAATGCAATATTATCTAAACAACTCAAAAATTCTTCCTTAGCTTATTCGCATATGAATATGGATTGAATAGTAAGTAAAACAACAACATTCGATGTGTTTCAGACAATAAAATATTCGTTAAAAACTAATTAATCTATTTGCATAGCTAGTGTTAATGTTATTAACGTAAAGGTAGTTTTTTTCTAATAATTGAAAAAAAATCGAAAGTTCATACCTCTGATTGGCTATATCTGAAATTTCACCTCGATTAGTTGAACGGACTGGCCGCTAGAGCTCCATATATCGGCAAAGTTTTTTTATGACCATCCTGTATGATGTTACTATTTGACATGTATAACTGCCGCAAAAAAGCTTAAAAATCATTGCTTATCTGCACCAGTAAAATTTTACAGAAAAATTTGTCTTATTTAATTGGAGCATGTTATCGATTTGATAAGACATAAATTTCTTTTAATAAAAACCAGTGACAAAACATTAAAAATTTCGTAAAAGGTTTATGTCTCGAAGGGGTTTAATCAAAATTCTGGTGTGAAATATTTTTTATAAAACTTGACTTAAATTTCTGGTAGTTCTAGTGTTAAGAAAGTTTTTGGACGCAACCGAGTTGCAAAGATTTATGAATACGTTTTTAAATTACACATTCACGTTTACTACTTAACACTCATGTCTTCATACTTATACTAAATACACATACGTACAGTAAATATAAAAACTCAGAAAATGAAAATAGCTGTGGCTAACAAGGATTCATTCGTAACGCTATTTTACAACACAACAACAGTTAGAACAATGCTTTGTTGAGTCATCCGAATACTTTTGTCCTGTACACGGCGTCTTTTTTTAGATTAAAAACAACAAGTGGCTAAATTCCTTAGTTAATTCAAAAACTCTGACTGTACATGAAAACACAATCATAAAATAAAGTTTTGCAAAATAAATAACAACGTATAAGTTTGAAAGAAGTTATTAATTACGGATCCCTGAATGTATAGTTTCAGTCTATTCAAAATTTAAAATAAATTATTTACATATAATATTATATTGCGGTAGATTAATAAAAAAATCAAAAAACAGTAAAAAAAAAAATATAAGAAATAGCATCATTATTTAAACAACACAATCATAAAATAAACCTCTAAAAATTAATAATAACTTATTATTATAAAAAAAGTTTTTAATTACCTGCCTCTGAATGTGTTGTGTAATTTTAGTTGCAAGCATTTGTCGAAAATTAAAGGAAATATTTACATCTAATGAAATGTTACTAATACACAACAAAAAAATCCAAAAACAGGAATGAAAATAAAGAAAAGCAAGCATCATTACTTAAATAATATTAACTCATAATATTTCCTATCTGTTTATCTAAAAAAGAAAATATAATCTCTTTTGTTTCAACAACAGTCATTTTTCCATAAACTATTTCTATACATTTGACATAGGCTTATAAAGAGAACTACACAATAGCTTACCAAATTAACTTCGTTTAATAAAAGCACATTAATGTTTTCCTATGACAAAGAGGTTTCGACGAGAGTTATTTTTAGTTTCTTTACGACTTTGATAACTTGAAACGCATTTAATAACCACGACTCGATTTAAATATTTTGAAAGCATTGATTTGAAAGCATTTGAGTGCGAAAATAAGAATAGTTATGCATTTTAAATAAATGTAATATTTATGTAGTGAAATCCTATTAATAAAAGACTGGCATTTTTTTTCATTTCTATTACTCTGGCAAAGGCAGTTTTTATTATATTTGGATAAATTTTATTTTTATATTTTAAATTATACATTTTATTTTTAAATTTTTATTGTTTTGAATCCCAATATAGGGGACATATTTAACAATTAACGGACACTGGTTTTATATACATTATTTTATTTTTATATTCTGTTGGCTCCACTATATTTTAAATAAAAAAATTTATAATAATAATTAATATTAATAATTTTTAATAATATTTAACATATTCAATAGAACAGATTATTTTGAAAAAAAAACCCTATTGATTACGAGCATCTTAATATGTAGTTTCAGTTGTAAGTGTTTACTGAAAATTTAAAATAAATTATTTGCATCTAATAAAATGTTCCAAATACGTAATAAAAATGCAGAAAACAGTAATAAAAGAGAATAAAAAACAGCATCATTACTTAAATAAGAGAAACTCATATTACCCCCCCCCCTTTTTTATCGTAAAAGGGAAACAAAATAATCTCTTTTGTTTCAACAACAGTCATATTTCTATAAAAGATTTCTATACATTTGACATAGACTTATAAAAATAACAATAGCTTACCAAATTAACTTCGTTAAATAAAAGCACATTAATGTTTTCCTATGACTATGAGCTTTCGGCGAGAGCTGTTTTTTTATTTCCTTTACGACTTTGATAACTTAAATATATATATAATAGCCACGAATCGATTTAAATAATTTGAAAGCATTGTTAAATTGAGTGCGAAAACAATAATAGTTATGCTTTTAAAAAGAATGTAAACATTGCGAAAAGAAATTCAACACCATCATAATATAAATCTTTCTAAACTAATAATTTATTATTTTGAAAGAAAATGTTAATTTAGAGTCTTACATATGTAGTTTCGGTTGTAAGTGTTTAATGGAAATTTAAAATAAATTATTTGCATCTAATAAAATATTGCAAACACGTAAATAAAAAAAGCACAAAAGAGTAGTAAAAAATAAACAAAAAAGAGCATCATTATTTAAAAATGCAATTATAAAGTAAACCTTTAAAAAATAATAATTACCTATTATTTAAATATATATATATACAGGTGGTTATCAAAATAATAGAAACACCCTAGATTTTGAAGGAATGCTTTATTAATATGGCGTAGGACCGCCTTTGGCATGTAATACAGCTTGGATTCGCCTGGGAATCGAATCATACAAATCCTGAATAGTGTTTAGAGGAATATTGTACCATTCTTCATGGAGATATTGTGAAAGTTTCGTGAGAGATGCGGGTGGAGGATATCGATTCCGGATTGAAAACTCTAAAACAAACCACAACGCTTCGATTATGTTGAGGTCTGGGGACTGTGCGGGCCAAGGTAGATGTTCCACCCAGGGCCTGATTACTAACGGGGCACTCTCCCACCAGGAAAAAGAAATAAAGATTTTTTCCTTATTCATGACAGTAATCTTGTATGAAAAGGGCGTTTAAAGAAGACGAAAATTTCTATAAATTTTTTCTGGTGAGAGAGTGCCCCGTTAGTAATCAGGCTCTGGTTCCACCTCATCCTCATGTTCATCAAACCATGATTGGACAACTCTGGCTGCATGAATAGGGGCATTATCATCCTGGAAAATTCCATCTCCAAAAGTATTTTTAAAATAATTAAAGAATATTTTTTTTATTTCTATAATGAAACAATGTTTGTTGACTCTAAGCATCAGATGAGGCTATGTTCAACACCATTTTGCAACGTATATAACGCTATTTATAGACATTAATTGATTTCTTTTCAACTAATGCTGAAAAAGCTCATGCCACAATGTAGATAAAATAAAATGCCATATTTATGTACGAAAAAGTACATTTGATGCATTTAATTTTATTAACTCCTTCGCGACGGGACCTTTTACGAAATTTTTAATTCTTTGTCACCGATTTTTAAAAACATATTTATTGCCTTATTGAATCGAGAAAATGCTTAAATAGGACTAATTTTACAGTATAATTTTACTGGTGGGGATAAATAAAGACTGTTAAGCCTTTTTTGCGGCACGTATACGTGTCGCTTGTCTCCAAAGTAATTAACACAAAAAATATTTCAATAAAACAACAAGGAAGTAACTATAATTAACGAGAACAAATTTCTCAGTTACCAATATTAAAGTTACGAATTTATACTTATAATTTCTATAATTATTCTTAAAATAAGTCTTATTTAAAAATTACTCTTACTATAAGCTTTTTTTATTGACATCGATTCTTAAACGTGAAAGCTTCGTACGTTCTGTTCTCAGTTGCATTAGAAACATGTTTTACTTAAATAATAAATAAACGCAAGTAACATACATTCTTTTTAACGTTTTTTTAGAAAAACAACGCTTGTTAGTCACGCTTTTCAATAAAGCTCCAGCGAGCAGAAATATTGAAAATAATTATTTTTACCGGAACAAATAAGTAACTAATAAGAATATCCTAAAAAACATTTTCATAAAAGAGAAGCATATATTTTCAGCAATAGTAAAAAAGAATGTACTATAAGCCAAACTACAAAGAATTTTCTTGAGGATCAGTAAACACACACACACACATTAGTAAGAAAAAAAAAAAAGAAATAATAATAATAAAGATAGGTACGCCTAAATAAACCAACTGAATAAAGCTATCAAGCATGGCTGATGGAACTATCTTTTTATTCCCGTCGAAGAATGGCAAAATTATTCTGAAGAAATATTTATTCACAAAAATTTTCAGTCGATAGTAAAATGTCATCAAATGTTTGGTATTTTGATTTTATGAAAATATTTAATGCATTATTGAATAAAAATGACTATCATCACAATATACGATCATAAATTTGCTGATATTAGAAATATTTCTTTACCCATGTCACAGCTGTCAAGTTACCAGTAATTTCCGTAAATTTCTTTCTGTTTGACCTAGATCAAATAAATAATTTTCTCACTGTAAAAAAAGTAATAAAATTAATGTATAAGAAATGCATCGAAATAGGAAGCATTCTACTAAATAATTTTTATAGTTCGAATGTGTTTAGTCTGCAAGAGATATGTCTATTGTTTTACGGAAATTATCGCTAAGTTGAAAAATATGTCATATATTTGGATATTTGAAATTTTCTGCATACTTATATGGGGGAGGCTTATTCCCTCCCTGATTGACCTGAATAATAGACTGTTTTTATGAAAACTTTTATTTATCTGCGAGTATACTTACTTTCCTCATAAAGATGAACGCAGTGTATCACAATATGCCATTTGATCATATTCTACTGTTTGAATGCATTTGTTACATTAGTGTTGGCAGCGTTATCCAAAAGATATTTATTCTTTTTCAATTTTTGACGGTTTCCTGTGGGATTTCGAGAAAAAAAATCTTTGCTGAAATATACGACTTATGTACTATTCTGTTTGCACACCTGGAGTTTCAGAATAATTCTTCATGTTATTTTTAAAGATATTTAACAAAATGTCTAAAATTGCAAGTGACCGGTCACGTTTGACCATATAGTGTATGCGTATATATATCACTTACCAATAGTTTTCGTAAAACTATACCGATATATTTTGCCGTACATGAACGCAAATATAAATAGACAGAAGTAACATACAATTCTCTGTAACGCTTACTTTGGAAAACAACATTTGTTTATCATGCTATTCAATAGAGCTCCAAAAAGCAAAAATATTTAAAGATAATTCATTTTACTAGAACAAATGTATGACTAATGAGCAAATTCTAAAACCCTTTTCATAAAAACAAAGCACATATTTCCATCAATTGTAAAAAAGGATATTTGCATAAACCAAACTACAAAAAGTAAAAACAAAAAACAAAAAATAAACAAAAAACAAAAAACAAACAAAACTACAAACTTCAGTCCAGTAGACACACATTTCAATAAAAAGAAACAACAACAACAAAAAATAAGCTAAGTAAGCATAAATAAACTTTGAACACAACTAAATAATGCGATCAAGCGTGGATGAAAAAATTATTTTTCTTCCCTTCGAAAAATTGCAAAATTATGTTGAAGAAATATTTATTCACAAAATTTAAAGTTTCAATCGATAGTAAAATGATATCAAATGCTTGATATTTTGACTTTATAATAATGTTTGGTTTATTTTTTCACGACCAATTATCTACTCGGGGGGTATAGGCCCTGGGGGGGGGGTGCCTGTCGTGGAGTTATTTCAAAGGGAACCTAACCCGTATTTACGAAAGTTTCGAAGAAAACCACAAAAACTTGTAACAGTTAGGCCGACGGCCGCGATTGGGCTCGAACCCAGCACATTCTGTCTACCAATTTCGAGTGTAGAAATTCTCGACCACTTGTACTGTGACTTTATACGAACAGTACTTAAATATTGAAAAATAAAAATAACCAGTTACAAAATCATAAAATAATAAAAAGTAGAGTCATCTTAAGTTTCAAGGACTTTCACCACTTATCCGTTCAATATTTTTGAAAAAAACTTTCAAATAATGTCCATTTTTTCTTGTCTTTTTACACAGTTTTTAATATTGTATCAGCAGTTTTTATAATTAGAAATTTTTGTCTAATTAAATCAGAAAAATATTCAGATTAAATAATGCAAAATTCGCAATAAAAAGTTACTGTTGACAATAATAAATTATGAATGGAATATGGATGCCCGTACGTGATACGGACACTTCATGATTGGCAAAAACTATTACCCGTATGACGTACGGCATATCAGCGAATCGGTTATCAAGAATTTTGACGATGTAATATTTACGATATTTAATGATAAGAAAAAAAAATTCTATCTCCAAATGTAGCGACCAATGATTTATCAAGTTTCTGTTTCTAAAACAACCCTTAATTCCTTGATGCGTAAGTTTCCTGTAATAGAAAATTTAATCTATTATATATGCAGATTTTTTTTTCCTTGCATTTCTGCATACCTACAAGATCGAGGCTTATGCCCTCCCTGATTGGTCAAAACCTGTGCATACATATAAGTACAACTTGTCATTATTTACACAGGATGTGGAATATGGATTACAAATATCTCGGTAACTAATTATCCGATCGACTTTTTTTTTTATAAAAATTTATGTCTTTTTATTGTCTGTTACATTCACTCCATAAAAAAAGTTTTTAAATACCTTGCATCAGAACGAAAATTTCGGGAGTCCGATAAAAAATAGTTCCGGATAATCGAGGTTACTGATATTAAATAGGTTTCTTTACTTTCTTACATACTAAGTACATACAAAATTTCAAGTCTCTATCTCAATTTAATCGGGAGATGGAGCGTTTAGAGATACACAGACACAGAAACAGACGGACAGCAATTTTTTTGTCTAAAAATGTTTTTTGGGATCTCCTAGGCCTAACACGTCTAAACAATTTTTTCGGTTTTTTAAAAAATTGCAAAGATTTACTCTATACTATGTATGATGGATAAGTACAATAAAAATATTAACATAATAAAATGTACAAGGAACTTTCTTTCTGTTTAACACACACACTTTCTTGGAATGAAAAATAAAACATAAGGAAATTAGAAGAGTGCAAACAACTAGACGGTTGTACCAATCCCAAGACTTTCTTCTTCAAAATTTCAAAAAGTAGTTACAGATTTTAAGCTTCCATTGTTATTACTTCAATACTACATCAACTTTGATTTTCACCTTAAATTTCTGCTTTATTTTACTAATTAAAAATGAAAACGAGGTAATTCCAATTGCAATATTCCAAAAACCGATATTTTTCGTTATACTGATGTATATCAGTTAGATGAGATCGCCAAGATAGGCGGATGCGAATTGCTTGTCGCTGCATGAACAGACGATGTACAACAGAACTATGAAAAATAGATACCCAGGTCAAAGTTCATGCTGGTATTTTGTTGCTAGGCAAGCATTACTTGCTGTATCCCAGCAAGTTAAATAGCATAAATTACCATAACATATTTGCTGGTTCTACCAGAATTACCAGCAAGTCATGGTGTATATTGGCCCACTTTAATGCTTGGCCAGCATGCATATTCCAGCATGTGTTGATTGAATATGTTGCTGTAAAGACCATCATTGCTTGTACTCTCTGCTAGTCTAGCATTATTTTCTACCATCATCTGATTTTAATTTTTGCTATTCAAGCCAAGGCCCCCTTATCATAATATCAAGGCCTCGCATTCAGGAGAAAATCCATTGTTGAAATTGTCCCTATAATTGCCAACTTATTATATGACTTTGTCTCGTATGTAATGCCACCTGGTGCATACTACTGCTAATAATCCCATAGGAAATAATGGAAAACATTTCAGTTTCTAACATTAGATGGCGCTACCAACGTGAAAATCATGTAGTTCAGCGCCCTGTACTGCAGTCAAAGGAAACTTGGCGAATGACAAGCCTTGATATTATGATAAGTTAGCCTTGATTCAAGCATTAAATTTCTAGCATCAGATGCTAAAAAAGACGCTGGTAGCACCATCTATTAACAATTAAGGAAGCGAAATTGGATATTGCCGGTAGAAACAGTTGCGGATTTTCTTCCCCAGCTGAGGATCGAACTCATTAACTTTGGTGACGGAGACGCGCGTTTTCCTGACATTGCCAGTGGGGACATGATTTTTATAGCCTGTAATTGTGAATGATGGTTTACGAAGCTTATTTTACTGTGCGTCAATATTTTTATATAAAGTGTCAATTTATCGATGCAGTTAAATTTCCTCGAAGTTTTAATTTATAAGATTTATTTATTGTAAGAGTTTTTTCTAATAGTTATTGGATAATTAGAATATGGCTTGATTAATATAATTCATCCTTAATACTAAAATAATTTTCTTTGCTCAATAGATAAATTGAACATTTTCTAAATTATTTTTTGCAGAGAAGTAAACAATTTTGATGTGTCTTTTTGATAGAATAAATTTCAGGTAAATAAATTTTGATAAATAAATTTCATTTTGGGGGGGGGTAGATTATGAATACTTTTTATTATTTTCAATAGCTTAAGATAATGAAACACTATCAAAATTGACAGCTAAGAATGTTATGATGGGAAAGATGCATATTTCCTAAAATTCTCCATGGAAATTAATTTTTATTTTGTTTTTTATTTACATGTTAAACTTTTATTTCAAACGAGTGGACGAAGGAATAGCATATAAAGCTGCTTCTTAATAGCATATCATGCTTGCAAGCATTAAAAAGCATATAACAGCAGGTTTATGTTCCTACCTCTTCATGTTTTGGAAGAAGCTTAATTATAGCACATAAGCATAGCATGATTGTACATAGCGTGTCATGCTATTTCTCCCTAAACTCGCTGCATTTCATATTATGCTGGCTAGCAAAAAAAGCATATTATAGCATGTTGAGGTGCCTACCTCCGCATGTTTTGGAAGAAGATTAAATAGCAAAAAAGCATAAGATGCTTGTACATAGCTTTTCATGCTATTGCTGTGGAAGCTAGCTATATAGCATTTGATGCCGACTAGCAATTTTAAGCATATAGTAGCAGGAAAATCTAGCAGACAAAGCAATATATAGCAATAACTAGCATGTTGTCGTTGCTGGTACTAGCATGAATATTGACCTGGGTATAAATCACTTTAACAGCTCGCTTTTCAAACAGGAAGCGGATACAGGATTACATACGGAAGCATGAAAAAGAAAGGCAGTATATAAACATGATTTTGGCATCTCTGACGTTTAAAACATGTAAATCCGTTGATAATTTGAAGTTTAAAAAAATTGATTACACAACTTTTAAAATGGAGAAAAAAAACTAAGACTAAATAAATAAATAAATAAATAAATAAAATCTGGCGAGATTGAAGAAATTTTTTTTTCACAAATGGCAAAAATTATGCTGAAGAGATGTTTGTTTACAAAGTGATGTATTTTAATTTTAATCGATAGCAAAATATTAAAGGATGAATGTATTTTGAAGGAAAAACATAAAATCGATAAATAATAAATAGTGAAGAAAGGTGAGGAATTGATAAATTTCAATAATGAAAGATTGTATGCTCTAGACTTTTTCATATACATATATATATATATATATACAGGGTGTTTCTAAATTCATGGTACAGACTTTAAGGGGCGATAGTACACATCAAGACAAACAATATTAAACAGGAAACTAAGGGTCCCAAACGTCTTCCGAAGGAGATAGGCGCCATTAAAGTTTAGGGTCCAAAAATTTAAATGATTATAAAATACAGAACAATTGGTCGATTCGTTTGTGGTTTTCACTAAAACTATTCTTTATATCAGTATTGTCTTGAAAATAAATTATAAAGATAAATTTCAAAAAATACCGATAGAGGGCGCTTTAGACTTTGGAGTAACTAACAACTATTTTTTGTTGTTATTTTTTGCATCTCATTACTTTTTTTATGGAAGCTTAGGCATAAACATAAATTTTGAGCTCAAAATATAAATCGTTGAGAATGATTAAGTAACGCAAACTGAACTGTGGGGGGGAGGTTCAAATTTTAAATGATTATAAAATACGGAAAAATTGGTCAATTGATTTGCGATTTTCACTAAAATTATTCTTTACGTCAGTATTATATTAAAAATAAATTATAAAGATAAAATTCAAAAATTGCCGATAGAGGGCGCTTTAGACTTTGGAGTAACGTACAACTATTTTTTACCGTTATTTTTTGCATCTCAAATTTTTTTAGAAGCTTAGGATTAAACTTAAATTTTGAGATGAAAATCTGAATCGTTGGGAGTGGTTAAGTAGCGCAAACTCAAACTGAACTGTGTTCAAAGGGGGTGGGGAGGTTCAAATTTCAAATGATTATAAAAAACTGAATAATTGGTCGATTCGTTTGCGGTTTTCGCTAAAACTATTCTTTATGTCAATATTTTCTCGTAAATAAATTTTAAAGATATGTTTCAAAAAATTTCGTGAGAGTGCGCCTTAAACTTTAGGGTAACCAACAACTATTTTTAACCGTTGTTTTTTATATCTAATTAAATGCCTGTAAAAGTTCAAACTTAAATTTTGAGCTCAAAATCTGCATCGTTGTGAGTAATTAAGTAGCGGAAAATGGAACTGTGTTCGAGGGGTGGGGAGGGTAACATTTCAACTCCTGAACACAGTTCAGTTTGCGCTTCTTAACACCTCCCATCGATTTAGAATTTGGGCCCAAAATCTAAGTCTAAGATTTTGCAAGGATTTAATCAGATACAAAAAGTAACGGTTAAAAATAGTTGTCAGTTACTCTAAAGTTTAAGGCGCCCTCTAACGGAAATTTTTTTAATTTATCTTAAAAATTTATTTTCAAGGAAATATTGACATAAAGAATAGTTTTAGCGAAAACCGCAAACGAATCGACCAATTTTTCCGTTTTTTATAATCATTTGAAATTTGAACCTCCCCACCCCCATTCAACATAGTTCAGTTTGCGCTACTTAACCACTCCCAACGATTCAGATTTTCATCTCAAAATTTAAGTTCATTTCTAAGCTTCTAAAAAAAATTATGAGATGCAAAAAATAACAATAAAAGATAGTTGTAGGTTACTCCAAAGTCTAAAGCGCCCTCTATCGGCATTTTTTGAAATTCATCTTTATAATTTAATTTCAAGACAATACTGACAAAAAGAAAAGTTTTAGTGAAAACCGCAAACGAATCGACCAATTTTTCTGTATTTTATAATCATTTGAATTTTTGGACGCAAAACTTTAATGGCGCCTGAAGACGTTTGGGACCCTTAGTTTCCTATTTAATATTGTTTGTCTTGATGTGTACTATCACCCCTTAAAGTTTGTACCATGAATTTAGAAACACCCTGTGTATATATATATATATATATATATATTTTACAAAACATACTTTTACTTAACCAGAAAAAATTAAAGAATATTTAATAAATAATAATAAATTGTAAAATTTTCGCAAATGGTACAAAAATTTAAAAATCATTCTAGTAGCAAAAGTGTCTTTCTGGAAATATATAAACATCTTCTAATATATAAACCTTCTAATATATATAAAGTATCAGAGATGCTAAGAAAAATGGGTAAGTGGAGGCATTTTGTAATAATAATAATTATTATTATTTGCTTGATTCTCTTTGCGCCTTTTGCGATTCTTTTATTTTAAACAAATATTTCACTCTTTGAGTTTAAAATAAAAGTAACTTTCTCGAAAGAATCATGTGTAATAAAGCCCAAAATCTGTAAAAAAGTTGTAATATAATTTAAATCTTAATGTAATACAACATTTTAACAACTGGAAAAATTCTTTTTTGGTCTATTTCAATATGAATATGAATTAAATAATATACAAAAAAAAAAAAAAAAAAAAAAAAAAAAACATTCGTTATCTTTCAGACAATGGAATATTCGTTCAACTCTAATAAATCTATTTGAAGGTTAATTTTATTATTATTTTAGTTATATTAGTTAGTGTTAATCTTATTAAAAGTATTTTTTTCTAAAATGTGAAAATAAAATTCAGACCCGAGAGGGTTAAAAACTCTAGTAGATGCCGAATTATTTCCGAACTTATAAAATTTTAATTTTCTAATTCTATCGAAATTTTTCTGCTCTGGAGGTGACGAATTAACATTGAAATTGTAAAGATTTCCCTTTTCTTAACCCTTTAACGATCATAGCATTTTCATTGCTAAGATGTCGAAATAAATGAGTGACACCGGTAATTAAGAACAAATATATTTCTAAATAAGAAAACGTGATTTTTCACATACATAATAAAAGGGATATTTTTAGATGAAAATACCGGTGTCAGTGTTGCGTATCGGAATTAAAATTTTGTGGTTTCGTGGCGAAACCAATGAACGTTAAAGGGTTAAGTCAACAGATCCGAAATAGTAAAATTTCTCATTTGTTCTCTTCTTTAACCTCTTGCAGCGCGGTGGTATAACTATGAAACCACTTAATTTTAATTCCCAAACGTCACATTGGCACCGGAATTTTGATTAAAAGAAATTAAGGTTTATTGAATATCGGAAATACAGCTTTTTCTTATATACTTATAAAGTTGTTTTCAAATACCGGTGTCAACCCTTAATTTCAACATTAAAGAAATGAATTCTGCGTGCGCCGCAAAGGGTTAAATTTCGATAATTCGATTTTTCGGATTTGTGGAATACAAAATTGAAAAATTAGTAAAATGAAAAACAATTTTTTTACCCTTTTTTTCTTTCAAAGCATTAAGAATTGAGTTGATATCGAAATAGTTAAATTTCCGCCTTATTTTTCTTACATTCTCTCGCAATTCTAACAGACGGCAACACTATTATATTAGCCAGCATGGAGTCTGAATCGGCCTTTTATCCCACCGACTATGATGCCCTACTGATAATTAAAAAAGCAAAGTTTTCAATAAAAAAAATATCGATCAGTGGTGTCGAAAACATTTTAGGAACGGAGCAAGTAAAGTGTTCGTGCCTGTGCGGCGTCCGAAAAAAGTGCTAAGGAATTAAATAAAACAAACATTATTATATAGAATTTAGGGTATAATTTCAAAATTTATGAATAAAAAAAGGGGGGTTACACTTTAGTTTAACTCTCTAGTTTGTAAATATAAAAAATTACCGTAATTTCCTGCGTATAATCCGCGGATCAAACAACTCTTTTTAGACCCAGAAGTTTTATTTAGTGTTTGAAAATATATTTACGGCGATCTATAAAGTTAAATTTCTTTTAAAACAAATTCTGGGTCGAAAAAGAAATGTTTGATCCGCGGATTATACGCAGGAAATTACGGTAGCATAAATGTGTTTAACCCTTTCATATGCAGGGGAAAACAATGCAAAAAATCAAAGTGCAACACAAAATGTTTTTTTTTAATAGTGGTGCGAACAAAATATAAAAATAACAGTTTTGCGAAGGCAATTTTCAGATAACCCTCGAATGTTAAGAGATTATTGTACATAAAAAGCCATACTAGTCGCTGAAAAAGTCCCGGATAATAATATAATGTCTATGGGGGCGTTATTTTCAAATATCTTGCTCAAATTTTAATATTTTTACACGATTTTGTTTGCATAGGATAACTGAGGACACTCTACAACCGGGTTACTTTTACTTTTGCGATTTTTTAATATTCTAATTTTTAGAATCAGTGTGAACCGGTTCTGAAACTGGAACTATTTTAATAAAAAAATAAAATCCAAAAGTAAAGATTAGCCCGGTTGTGGATAGTCTTCAGCTATCCTATGCAAAAAAGAATCATGTAAAAATATTAAAATTTTAGCGAGGTATTTGAAAATAACGTCCCCATAAACATACATTATCATCCGAGTATTTTTCGGCAACTAGTGTAGCGCCTTAATCTTAGAACTTGGCGATATTTTTTTCGGCCGACTTAATGATCAAGATGTACCAAAAATTTTTGTTGAAATATTCTTGGTGCGGTTTGTCAGCTTTAGAATTAAAATTGGGTGGTCACGACGCGTACCGCCCTTGGAAAGATCAAATCATTCTTGAAAATGTCCAACTTAATGTACCCCTGTAGGAAACGAATTCAATTATAACAAGTTGGAAATTGCACGTGAACGTAGCAAATGAGGTGCGTTCGTACGATAACGAAGTTTTAAAAATATTCAGATCTTGCTGATATAGTAGAGCGTACTCCAGATACAGTATAGTAGTCGAAATCTTTACTTTTCTGTAAATATGCAGGAAGTAATTTTTATTACACCTCAGCAACGTATATCTTATTCATAAAATGTGAAATAGTTGAATATAATTAAAACACGTACCAAACCATGTTTCCCCGTATAGCATTATATAGTGGAATACTTTTGTGTGGCCCTGTAATTTAATAATAAAAATTCTTTGCATCACAGATTGTGCAGAATGCATATTTTAGTATATATTTCATTGACCGTAATATAACGGAATCCTTTTGAATGTCCCTGTAATTGATCTATCCATCCGATTTTCATAAAATGTGAAATGACTCGACAAAATTATGTTATAATTATGTATTTTAAATTTCAAACGATTCGGTTGGGTAGTTTTTGCGTTGTTATATGCGGACAGACGGACAGACGGACGGACTGAGCGACAGCAAGTGGTGCTACGTATTTGCATAATTACGAACGCACCTAAAAACAGAGAAACAGAAACTTCAATAGTTTTAGAGAAAAAAGTTAAAAGATTTAAACTTCCTACTTCAATTTATAAATAATAATTTGACAAATTATAACAACCATTTGGAAAATGATTTTTTCAAGGACTAAAATTTAAGACTTATAAATAAATTCTATATAAAAAGCATTTTTTTTTTCTTTTTACAATTAATCGTTTAATTGCTTTCTTTTTCGTGATCGTCGCACATTTCGTGATCGGTGGGCTCTATAATCAGACCCCGTTTTAAAAGACTACTTTCTTTGGATTCGCCTTTTTAACTCCCCATATCTAATAATCAGGGATGAGATTTCCGCTTTTTTTAACACCAGTAAAATTTTAGAAAAAATGCTATATTGTTTAATCGGAACAATTTTGCGATTTAACCCCTTGAGGGGCGCCGGTATATATTATATACCACCTACGACTGATGAAGATTCACACCAGAAAAATATTATTAAATTTCACTTTTCTAACTTTGGTGGAAAACAGTCGTGAAATTGCTTTTCCTGTTTTTGATATAACTTTTTTACAAATTTCCGGTGGGAGTTCAGAATTACTCGAACGCAATTGCTTGCCCCTCAAAGGGTTAACAGGCCAACATTTTCTCTAAGATTATACTGGTGTGCAAAAAAGCGAAAATCTCATCCCTAAATAAATTGCGTTTACTCATTTTGTAACTTTTTAAATTTATTCTTTATTAACAACTACAATTCGATTTTCAAACAAAAATTCAGCTAAAACGTTCAGAATTTCGTAATAAATAAATAAATAAATATGCGGACGTCCATTGACCAAAGTAAAAAGTTTGAATGTTTTCCACTGAGTTAATAAAAATCAGTAAAAACATTATTTTTATGATGATTTAAATGTGATTTACGTAATAAGAATCCTAAAAAACGTACGCCATGGATTAAACATTAATATTCCTTGAACAATCATAAAAATATAAAATGCGGTCATCAAAAAGGGACATCAAAGATCCATGCTCGACTGAAAACAACACCAATTTTCCAAATGATTAAAAAATACTATAATTATCGCTCTCTTCTTTCTAAAATTTTGTTTTCTGTTTGAATGTTTGTCTGTTTTTTATATCATGAAATGCAAATAAACAATGAAGAGTTAAACAGACAAAAATAATGCATGGTAGAAGAATTTTTTTTCTTTTTCGAAACATCCTAAAAATTGAACTTAAAAAATATTTATTCACAAACTGAAATACTTTAGTCGATAAAAAAAATGTTAGAAATTGTTTTTTCTTTCAATATCAAACAAATGCACTTTATTTTAAAATATTAACGGATGAATGCAACTGCATTTTCATTGAAGGTTCGTTGACTCTAGTTTAAAAGCAATGCATTTTGCTTTTACAATTGTTCAGGCACGAAGTCTTAAATAACATATAAAGTTATTTACTTCTATTCAAAAGATAACGCTACTAAATATGATTCATTAATAATACAGCATTCAAGAAACAAAAATATTCAAATACATATTTCTATTAACCCTGTAAAAAACAGTACATGTAAAAGCTCCACCATCAACAAATTATGTAACAATCCACATTAATCATAATGTAAAAATAATTCACTTTCAAGCCAGCAAAAATATGTTACAACAAGAAAAATATAACATGAATAAAAAGCTATGTAAGCGTAAATAAAATCTGAATGATTACATAGAAAAATCATGCCTGATTGAATAACTTATTTTGCTTCCTTTCGAACCGGAAAAATCATTCTGAAAAAGTATTTATTAATAAAATGAAACGTTTCTGCACCTGCGAAAGATAAATAAATGTTTAATAATAAGATATTTCGTGAGGCAATCAATGCACTTTAAAAATATTTAAAACTGCATGTAGCAGTTTAATGACAATAGGACTTATATGACAAAATATGGTAGTCAGAAATCCACCTTCACGGTCGATCCCCCCCCCCCCTACTTTTTTTAAAACCTACAACTTCGGGAATGGAATAATAGTAATTGTTTTAAAAAAAAATGAGATAGAAAGTTATAGACAGTATGATCGCTGACTGTGTATTAAACAGTACTGCTGATAACAGTTCAAGTGAACAAGGGTATCGCGCGACGTTCAAAATAAATGCCTATATTTAAGTTATTTACATATTACTTACATATTATTTTTCAATTAAAAAAATAGCTTAATTAAATACTTAAAATTGTAAGATAATTTAAAGAGAAAATTATCTTTCATAGTAAGTGGTGGCCAGTGTTCTCGCTGACATTAGACTAACGTTAGAAATTTGGCTAATCAAAAATAAAAAACATTCGCCAAATGAAAAATTTATTAGTAAAATAAATTCGCCGTATAGCACCCCCCCCCCAAAAAAAAAACTTTAATCCTTTAATGTACCCCCTTTTTTCAATATGTTCTAAACTAACTTAAGTTTTTATAACTGTGACAGCGATTGTTATTAATCTAATTTCAACTATCCGCTACAAATAAAAAAAATATGTATGTATTAAATATATATATATGTATATGAATATGCATGAAAAACGGAAAAGAAAAAAAGAAAAAATTGAATGCACTAGCAATTTGGCTAATCCATAGGTTCCCAACTGGGGCGGTATCGCCCCCCCAGTGGGCGCTGGAGCCTTTCAGGGGGGCGGTAGGGAGTCTAGAGAAAAATGGGGGGCGTTAGGACAGTCAAGGGGGGCGGTGATGGCATACCTATCTATTTAGGAACTAATGTGATAAAAATAGTTGATCTCCTCTGCATTGGCCGGTCCGTGACAAAAACCTTAACTGTACCTTTAATTTAAATGGAAATCTATAAAGACGAACATATATCTGAGAGAGGGGGGGGGGGTATTTATTTTACTAATGTGAGAAAATCTCTGTGAAACACGTAGAAGGACTAAAATCGCGGAGAACAAAATTGTATTATATTAAGCTAAAAACATTGTAGCTTCAATTCTTTCATGAATGTCAAGATATCTCAGCGGAACACGAAAAATCGCTATTACTTGCATTAAAAATCATTATGAATTTAAAAATTGAGGAGGACAAAATTCGCGAGAATTGGCTGACTAAAGGTTTTAAACAGAATTATTTTTTATTAACCTGTAATTCGAAAAATTCTGTAGTTTGACGGCATAGACCTGAACAGAGATATTTAAACAAATCCGTGATTTGAAACAGTTCAAGAAATTATTTTGTTCTTAGTGAAAGTTATAAAAATCATTATATCAATAATTTTCTTCAAAAGTAAATTTATTTAAACATGAACAAGAAAAAATCTTATATTTCAAAATATCTTACCGTAAAATACCGTTAATTCGAACCCCTCCCCCCCAAACGTGACAAAAAATCGAAAAATATTCAGAGGGGATGCTTACACGGGATTTTCTAACTATCTTTTTACAAAATTAGCGTTTTTTTATATTTGCGGGGTTTTCTCGCAATGTTTGACAAAATTTACGGAGCTTTTCGCGATATTTGATGGAATTTGTAGAGTTTTTCTTGATTTTTGACGAAATTTGTGTTTATTTCGCTATTCATTAACGAAAATTGCAATTTCCGTAATCTTTTGACGAAATCTATGTTTTTCAGCTCGGTTCTTTCGTTATCCTCTGATGAAATGGGCGTTTTTTCACGATTCTTTAACGGAATTCGCGTTTTTATGGCGGTTATTTTTACACAAAATTAGCGCGCTTTTGACGAAATTCACAGTTTTTTCGAGATTTTTAAACAGAATTCGCCGTTTACGTCATCTTTTGACGAAATTCGAGTTTTTCTGCGATCGTTTGACTTATTTTGCATTTTTACTGCAATCTTTTGATGACATTCGCATTTTTTATTACGATCCTTGACGAAATTTGCGCTTTTTTCGCGATCCTTTGACTGTGTTTTCTTTATAAATCTGACATGCTCGCGTTTTATTCCTGCAATCTTTTGACAAAAAGTGCGTTTTTTGTCGATCCTTCAAGAAATTCAAGATTTTTTTCGTGATTTTTTAACGTAATTCGCGGGTTTTTTTTTTTTTCTGAGAGAGAGCTTTTTACATGATTCGCGTTTTTAGCTATCCTTTGATAGCATGTTTTTAGATCTGACGTAATTCGCGTTTCTTCCTGCAATCTTTTGCTGAAATGATCGTTTTTGGCGATCCTTTGATGAAATTAACGAATTTTCGCTATCATTTGAAGAAATTAGTGTTCCTTTATTTCGCGATTCTATAACGAAATTTGCGTTTTCTCAGCGATCATTAGATAAATTTCCCCCTTTTTTTTCGCGGTTCTTTGCCGTATTTTCTGTTGTTCAGCGATTTTTGGAAGTAATTTACGTTTTATCAGCGATCTTTAGGGGGTAGGGGACGCTTTCTTGGGATTTTTTGAAAATTTCAATTTTTTTTATAAAGTTAGGGGAGGGCGTTTGATCGGGAAGGGCGTATTAACGGTATTTTATGGTAATCGAAGAAGAAATACCGTCAGTACAGTATTGAGTATTTGAAATATGGATCTAAGCACTCTTCTACAAACCAATCGTTAACTATATGCTTAATTTACCAAAAAGTTTTTTCAAATGAAGCCATGGAGCTTTCTAGGCTACAAGAGCTTTTGAATAAATGAGTGCTGATAGAAAAGACAAAGATATGTTCTATTTTTACTTTCTTCTATCTTTTCAAAAAAGTATTGGATTCGAGAAAATTTTCTAATTCCGGTTTTCGACATATTTACATGTTTTAGGGGATCAGAGATTCCAAGAAGCATGTTTTTACAAAATGTCTGTCTGTGAGTCTGTGGTTATGTGAGTATATGATTCTGTATTTGTGTGACAGATATTTTGTGAGCTCTCTATCTCAAGAACTACTGCACAGAATTTTAAAAAAATTATATTCAGGTAATCACTGATATGAATCGAGGCTGATTAGTTTTGGTGTGAATCACTAAACAGATGGCGCTTTTATGCTGCCTTTTTCTCGATTTACGCAACAGCTTTATCCCAAGAACTACTGCCCAGATTTTCACTAAACTTCAGATTCTGTTAGTCCTTGATATGAATGAATGCTGTTTACATTTTGTTGAAAATTTCTCAACAGGTTGTGCTGCCTTTTTCACGATTTCTGCAACAGCTCTATCCCAAGAATTCACGTATGGATTTTCACCAAACTTCATAGTTGGTTAGTTCTTGACATTGATATTTATCATGAATATATCGAGTTTATTTTTAGATCCTTTCGCAAATGGAGATACAGCAGTATCTTGGAGGAAGAAATCGTGGAACTCACAGCAAATGAGAACTAAAAGTAAAATTCAGAAATGGATACCAAGAGTTCCAACTTCAAAAGCCAATACAGCCGCAAGCGAGAGTACATGAAATTTTAATTGGTTTTCCTTCATCATATTTGGTTGAGAGTGGTTTCCGTACCAAGTGGTTTGGCTGATTTACTGTACAAGAAAAGGAACAGACATTTTTGAACCTGACAATTTGTGACTGATGTTAAAGAAATTTGAAGCCAGCGTGAACAAATTGTTAAAACTTCATCAGCCTCAAACATTTCATTATTATTTTTTTAATTCTTATTGGTTTTATGTTTATTAATTTTTAATAGACAATTTTTTACTACATTTGATGGTCATTTAAATTAACTTCTACTTTAAGATTCTTAACAGATAGAGAGACAGATAAAATGTAGATAATATGCAATAATATTTTAATATTTTGTATAATTAATTATTATGGAAGAGGGGGGCGTTGGCATTTTTTTTCTCTTATGTAGGGGGCGGCGGTCCAGAAAAGGTTGGGAACCTATGGGCTAATCTAATTGCTTGTTTACTCGCCAAATGAAGAATTTAGTCGCAATTTGGCGCATTGGCGAGCGACAGCGAGAACACTGGTGATGGCAAAAGACGTTTATTTAAAAAACTGAAAAATACAACCTTGAAGTTTTGGCTATTAACCCTTTAACGTTCATTGGTTTCGCCACGAAACCACAAAATTTAAATTCCGATATGCAACACTGACACCGGTATTTTTATCTAAAAATATCCCTTTTATTATGTATGTGAAAAATCACGTTTTCTTATTTAGAAATATATTTGTTCTTAATTACCGGTGTCCTTCATTTATTTCGACATCTTAGCAATGAAAATGCTTTCATCGTTAAAGGGCTAATGGGTTAAAAAATTATTTTTAATTAGAAAAAATATAAAGCTTTTTACATTAAAAATTTTATCCATTTATGTTTTACAGAGACTGAGAAAAAAAAATTAAACGCGATATGTCACTAATTTGCACCTCCAAGTAAGATGCAAGACTCCAAGTAAAATGAATTGCATAGTTTAAATTTTATAAAGCATGTTAACTAAAAAAAGGCATTACACTTATACAATTTAATTAAGATGTAAACGAAAATAGATAAAATTATCACATCTTGATAAAGTTCTCTATAATGTTCTTTGCTGTTAAATAAAGAAGTAATTTGGAAGTGTTTCAAATATTTAATGCTTATCTTAAACTAACTCCATTGAATTTTAAGAAGAAAACTCAAATTAACGTGAACCTCGACGAAATTTAATAAACTCAATCGAAAATAATTTTTAAATAAGAAATCTGAGAAGATATATATGATTATAAAGGACTTATAAAAAATATTTTAATCATTTAATGCAGAGCTGCCAAGTCTCCAGCTTTTTGAATACCAGTACCTTAACCTCTTAACCCATTAACGCCCGAATATTTTTCTTCGCTAAAATTTAAATTTTGTATTTCCCACCACTTTTAAAATCAAATTAACTTTTATCTACATTAATCGAGGATTCTGTCTCGTGAAAGGAGGTATATATTTATCTTCCTTTTTACTGGTGGGAAAATCGCTTTCTTGCTGTTTTTGTAACCGTCGTCAAAAGACGACGCTAGGCGTTAATGGGTTAACTCTTTCCGGCACGGGCAAATTTTGTAATAAAATGAGTAATTATCAACTGCCACCGGAATTTGCAAACGACTTTTATACATATCTTGAATTCCTTAATTTAAGCTTTCATCGTAAAAGCAAAATTTTACTAAAATATTACTGGTGCCGTTTGCAAGTTTGGAATTAAAATTAGGTATCCCAGACCGGGCACAGTGTGCCGGAAAGGGTTAACTGGTTTCTTTTTTTACGTGCAATAAATTGAAAATATGGTTTTATACCACTTTTTTAAGCTAAAATATTCGTAATATTTATTCTAAACATTTCTACCTTTGAATAGTATGCCATTCCATTTTTAAAAAATTAGTGCTGTCAGAAAGTTTAAGATGATGAATTAAGCAAATTCATCTTGCCCGAACGGCGTACGGGCAAATCAATTAACGGGTTAATACAGAAAATGTTTTATTTAATTGGAATAATTGGTCGAATTAAAATAAAGTAAAAAAAAATTAAATATTCTATACTGAGGGGGGGGGGGTTGTGTGTGTTTAATTTTGATAAAAATTTTATAGTTTTTATATTTGCAGTCACTGCTCGCTAGGCTGAGCAAAACTATTGGTATAATATGTCAAAATATTGATAAAGATGTAAAACTAATTTATCTTGAAAGCATACTTCATATGCAAGCAATTTACTTATTTATTTGAAATTTAAATGTTGAAAACAAATGTATTTTTTATTGAAAAATTGCCAATTTGAAATACATAAACTGCTTCCAAATGAAGTATATGTACAAGGTATATTAGTTTTACATTATTATTAACATTTTAGGGAGCTTTTGAAATTTTTCATCAAAATTAAACATAATATATATATATATATATATAGTATTTTTAAAATATTTTGGATAGAAAGATATGAAGTTGTTTACATTAAAAATTTTATACAGTTAAGTTTAATAGAAACTGTGAAAAAAAAAAGAATGTGATATGTTGCTAATTTGAACCGCCAAACAATATGCAACACTCCTGAATCTCCTTAATTGCTTGATTTTATAAAACACGTTAGGTCAAAAAAAGAAAAAAAAACTTATTAAATTTAATTAAGTTGCAACCGAAAATGGATAAAATGATCACAATCTTGATAAAGTTCTCCATAATGCTCTTTGCTGTTAAACAAAAAAGTAATTTGGAAATGCTTCAAATACTTATTGCTTATCTTAAACGAACTCCATTGAATTTTAAGAAAACTCAAATTAACGTGAATTTCCCAGTGAAATTTAATAAACGCAATCAAGAATCCTTTTTAAATAAGAAACCTGAGAAGATATAGGTGATTAAAATAGAATAGAATTATTGATAAAATGATTTAAAAATGACTAAAGATGATTAGGGAAAATGTTTTAATGACTTAACCCTTTCCGGCGCAGTGTGTCCAATCCCTGTGCACACCTAATTTTAATTGCAAACATACAAACGGCACCAATAATATTTTAGTAAATTTTACTTTTGCAATGACAGCTTAAATCAAGGAGTTCTCAATTTCTAAAAAAAAGTCTTCTGTAAATTCCTGTGTCAGTTAACAATTTCTCGTTTTACGAACAGAACTCGTCCGCGCCGAAAAGGGTTATGTAAAGCTGACTCCGACTTTTTGGATGCCAGTATCTTAACACCCTTCATGACGGGAGCTTTTTCCAAAATTTTTAATGTTGCAACAAATTTTTAAAAACACTAATTTGTATCTTAACCCTTTAACGATCATTGCATTTTCATTGCTAAGATGTCGAAATAAATGAATGATACCGGTAATTAAGAACAAATATATTTCTAAATAAGAAAACGTGATTTTTCACATACATAATAAAAGGGATATTTTTAGATAAACATACCGGTGTCAGTGTTGCGTATCGGAATTAAAATTTTGTGGCGAAACCAATGAACGTTAAAGGGTTAAGAAATGGCTAAAATTCTCTGGTTAAAAAAGACAAATCTTACAGTAAAATTTTACTGGTGGGGATAAACAAGGTTTCTAATAATTTTTTTACGGCACGTATACAGGTCGCTCGTCCCCAAGGGGTTAATACAGAAAATCTTGTTCTATTTAAATGGAACAATTGGACGAATTAAAATACGAATATTTTCTGTGATATAATAGTGGTGAGCAAAAAGCCAGAGACATGGCAACTCTGCTTAAGGGATAAGAATATTTAAGTTTTTGATATGTATTTGTTTACTTTTAACTAAGAAGAACAGTAATTATCAATTAAGAATTACCGTAATTTCGGGTGTATAAGCCGTGGGTCAAACAATTCTTTTTCGACCCAGATTTTTTTAAGAAATAAGTGTAACTATTTAGATCGCCATAAATACTTGTTTTCAATCACTAAATAAGATTTCTGGGTCCAAAAAGAATCGTTTGGTCCGCGGCTTATATACCCGAAATTACGGTATAATTTATTCGGGAGTAATTGTAGTTAATATTTATTAATAAAATCAATCTACATTAAATGAAAAATGTTCAAATTAAATAGGAAAGTATTTTTTTAACAACTGTTTATTAAGACTAGAAGAGCCGAGAGCAAACACTTTGATTGCTACCATATATGAATAATTTGATTTGAATCAGATATATGAAATATCTTTAAAAAATAAGTTAAATATGTAAATCACACCATAAAATTGTTAAAAAGTTAATTTTCAAAAGTTAAAAAAAAATTCTGGTGTACATTTTTTTTTTATATATAAAACTTGAGTGAAATTTCCGACCTTTCTAGACTTAACCCACTAGTGCCTAGCGTCATTTTTAAGGACGATTACAAAAAAGGCAATTAAAGCACTTTTCACACCAGTAAATAGAAAGTCCTCAATAAATTATGATAAAAGTTATTCGTCTTTTAAAAGTGGTGGGAAACCCAAAATTTCATTTTTAATGAAGAAAATAATTTGGGCATTAATGGATTAACCCCCTTAACTGATATTCTCGTATGCCATTCGAGCAAGACGAATTTGCTTAATTCATCATTTAAAGATTTTTGACACCACAATTTTTTTAAATAATTTCATACAATTTAAAGGTAAAAAAGGTTTACACTAAATGTTACGAATATATTTCATTTAAAAAAATGTGGTGAGAATCCGTTATTTTCAATTTATTGAACGGAAAATTTATTGAACGGTGCCAGTTAAGGTTTTCATTTTGTTATTTTCCTTCTCATGAATCAAAAACTATTTACGGTTGTTGAATATCCCTCTTCGGTACCGAGGATTAATAGCATTATTAATTATTCCTGAATTATTTCTCCTCGAACTTTGTCTAAAGAGGAATATTCTTATTTTATTTGTATTAGTCCGAATCTTAGAATTCCAAACAGATCACTCTGATATCGGAATTGTAATCTTGTTCAAGTACTGTTAATATAATGATACTAAACGGTGGTCTATATTTGGGGACCCAGGAACCGAACAGGCTATAGTTGAAAAGCCCTAGACTGAAATACCGAAAAGGTATTATAAAATTTCTTGGTTCAATATTTGAAAATCGTGAGCATTAAGAAAAAATTATTAATTAAAATATACATTAATTATTTTTCATCACTTGAAAATCAAATCGACTAATTGGGAAATTATAAATTCTTAAAGACAACTGTTCAGCACATGAAAAGTTTTCTGAACAAATGAATTAGTAAAATTAAATTTGCAACTAAAAGAATTTATATTTTAATAATTATCGATATATATTATTTTCATTTCCAAATAAAAATGTTTTAATTAGAAATTGAAAATTAATTTTATTCTCAGTTACACGCTGGATATTTTAATTAGAAAATAATAATCGCGTGAAATAAATTAAAGAAGAATAATTTGTACAAAGAAGTTTGTACGTTTCGATATTACAAACTTGAAAATTTATTGATAACTTCATTCTGAAAATGCTCTAATATTTAAAAGTTTTCTCATTAGAATAAAAAATCATTAACTTATAAAAATTAACTATCCATGATACGAAAATAGACTTCTTTAAGCAGTAAACTTTATCAAAATTGTGATATCTTTATGCATATTTTACAGCAGGCTGAAATTCGTTATAAAGTTTAATAGCGTTTTATAATCGATGACTAAAGCAGAAGCTGTTGTTACGTTTCTTTTACCAGTATAAATATTACGTTCGCTAATAACAAAAAATTTTTACTTCATAGACAGCAGTTGATGTGTTATCGAAAGTTACTGACATACAGGAACGTTGCGCCTTTCTTTGACAACCTGCGAAAGAAAATATTCTTACAAATAGTTGCCATGGTGACAGATAAGAGTAAAAAATGTGATTTTCATATTTTAAAATATTGCTCTGCATTTGCGTTGAGATACTCGTATGATAGGCTACTGGCAATGTGTATTGTCATTCAACGATGCGTGGATATGATACATAATCTTAACGCATCCAGGGGAAATGTATCAAGAAAAATGAAATAGGAAAATATGATAGTAATATTTAATGCAGATCTTGAAGTTTCAAATATCGTTTTATAAACTGTATTTTTAGGTTTCGCATATTGCGTGAATTTGAATGCTTTTGAAATGAATATTTGGCAGAATTTTTTTTTTTCTCAAAATCAGTATGCGAGACAGGTAGGACTGTTGTGATACAGTGTTGCCGCATTTGGCAGTTTTTTTTAAATATTGAATTCACACCATAACATTTTCTATAGAATTAATTTTTTATCTTTGGAAACGTGTTTCTTACTCAGTGTATTTATTGTAGTTTTCTAACTACAACTATACCATTATACATAGCTGCCAATTTTTACGCATTTTTGCTACCAGTAAAATTTTACAGAGATTTTACATTTGTTTAATCAAAAAAGGTTTACATGATTAAACAAGACAATAAATACTATAAATTTTTTATGGTACATAAAAGGCGTAAAAGTTGGCAGCTATGCATTATATTAATATTTAAGACAAATTGATCTTAATTCTCCTTTACGATTTTCCAGCACACTGTGCCCAGTCCGGGATACCTAATTTTAATTCCAAACTTGCAAACGGCACCGATAATATTTTAGTAAATTTTGCTTTTACAATGAAAGCTTTAAATAAGGAGATAAAAATATCTAAAAAAATCGTTTACGAATTCCGGTGGCAGTCAATAATTAATCATTTTACTACAAAATTTGCCCGTGCCGAAAAGAGTTACCGTAATTTCGGGTGTATAAGCCGCATCTCAAACAATTCTTTTTCGACCCAGAATTTTTTTAAAAACAAATATAACTAGCCAGATCGCAGTAAATATTTGTCTTTAATCACTAAATAAGATTTCTGGGTCCAAAAAGAATTGTTTGATCTGCGGCTTATACACCCGAAATTACGGTAATTTATTTTAATTCTATATAAAATTCTATTTAAATTTACTATTCTAACTTTATTTAATGAGTTTCAAAAAATGTTAGTAATAAAATACGTTACAATCATGTAAATTTACACATATATTAAAAACTATCCAATTTGGTATGCTTTAAAAAAACTTTGAAATAAATTTGTGACATTTATTTACAGCAAACTGAAATTAGTTGTAAAATGTTAAAGCGTTTCATCATCTATGAGTAAAGCAGAAGTTTTTGTTATGTTCCTTTTAGAAGTATAAATGTTGCGTTCACTAACACACACATAAAAAAAAAAAAAAAAAAATTGCAACATATAGACAGCAGTCGATGTGTTATCAAAAGTTACTGACATATAGGAAAGTTGCGCCTTTCTTTGACAACTTCCGAAAGAAAATATTCCTACAAATAGTTGCCATGTTGACAGAATTCAGCTAAAAATTTGATTTTCATATTTTAAAATATTGCTATGCGATTGCGTTGAGATGGTCGTATGATTACCAGAGATGTATATTGCCACACAACGACGCGTATGGATGATATATAATCTAAATGCATCCAAGAGAGATGTATCACGGAAAATGAAAGGAGAAAATTTGATAATGATAATTAATGCAGATTACGGAGTTTCTAATAACGTTTAGAAAACTATCCTTTTAGCTCTCTCATATTGCGTGAATTTGAACGCGTCGAAATAAATATTTGGTAGACATTTTTTTCTCAAAATCAGTATACTAGTAAGGTAGGACTGTTTTGATATATATAGTATTGTCGTATGTGGCCGTTTTTGTTATTTAGAAATATTGAAATCACACCAGAAAATTTTCAATGGAATTTTTTTTTAACACGTTTGCTGCTGCTTACGTGAAGATGTGATGATAGTTAATGAAGAAGTGGTTTTTTCCCAGAAGCCGATTCAATTTTTATAACAAATAATCAGTGAAAGACTTTCCCGCGCCAGGATATTGGACATCACTCCATATCACGCGCTGGCGCGTGAGTGGCCCCTTCACTTTGGCTCAATATCACGCGCTGGCGTGTGATCGGCAGCGAATGTGTTTATGTTGTAAACGTCTTTTCATGCTTATTGTGTTTATAGTAGTTATCTAAGTACAGATGTACCATTATATTAACTCTTTCCGGCGCAGACAAATTCTGTTCGTAAAATGAGAAATTGTCGACTGACACCGGAATTCACAAAAGACTTTTTTAGAAATTAAGAACTCCTTGAGTTAAGCTGTCATTGTAAACGTAAAATTTTATTAAAATATTATTGGTGCCGTTTGTACGTTTGGAATTAAAATCAGCTGTGCCCGGAGTGGACACACTGCGCCTGAAAGGGTTAATATTTAAGTTTTAAATCTCTTTTAATTCATTAATTCATTTTTATTCTACTTAAAATTATGTTTAAATTTACTAATCTAACTTTTATTAATGGGTTTCAAACAATTGTTAACAATAAAATACATTACAGTAATGTAATTTACAAATACTTTATGAACTACCCAACTGGCATGCTTTAAAAAAACTCCGAAATATGTTTGTGACATTTACTACAGCAGACTGAAAGATTCATTGTACAATTTTATAGCGTTTCATCATCAATGAGTAAAGCATAACCTGTTATTAAGATCCTTATCAATATAAATATTGCGTTCACTAACAAACAACAACAACAAAAAAAATATTCCACCTCATAGGCAGCAGTTGATGTGTTCAGGGCCTGATTACTAACGGGGCACTCTCCCACCAGGAAAAAGAAATAAAGAATTTTTCCTTATTCATGACAGTAATCGTGCATGAAAAGGGCGTTTAAAGAAGACGAAAATTTCTATAAATTTTTTCTGGTGAGAGAGTGCCCCGTTAGTAATCAGGCTCTGGATGTGTTATCGAAAGTTACCAATATATTTGCGAAGTTGCGCATTTGTTTGGTAACTTCCGAAGGAAAATATTCCTATAAATAGTTGCCATGGAGACAGAATAGACCTAAAAATTTGATTTTCCTATTTTAAAATATTGCTACGCAATTGCATTGCGATGCTATTATTTTAGGCTACTGGCGATGTATATTGTCATATAATGACATGTGGATGACGTATAATCTAAATGCATCCAGGCCCCACCAGTGGCCGAGAGGTTCTGACTTCAAACTGGTAGACGGTAGGTGCTGGGTTCGAACCCAATCGCGACCGTCGGCCTAACTGTTCGGAGTTTTCCGTGGTTTTCTTCAAACCTTGCGTAAATACGTGTTAGGTTCCCTTAGAAAGACCCCCACGGGGGGCATCCCACCCCTTAGGGCCTATATCCTATAGTGTAGATAATTGGCCGACATACATACAACAATACATACAACAACTAAATGCATCCAGGGGAAATGTATCACGAAAAATGAACTGGGAAAGGATGATAGTAATATTTATTGCAGATTTTGGAGTTTCAAATATATCGTTTTATAAGTTGTGCTTTTAGCATTCGCGCATTGCGTAAATTTAAATACGTTTGAAATGAATATTTGCCAGATATATTTTTTAAAAAATCAATAGGCGAGTTAGGTATGACGTGGCGATAAAGTGTTGCCGTATGTGGCAGGTTTTTTATTTAAAAATATTGAATTCACAGCAGAAACTTTTTTAGAACTTATTTTTTTAACTTTGAAAACGTCTTTCTTGTTCTATGTATTTATAATATTTTCTAACCTACAGGTATACCATTATATTAATAATTAAGGAAAAGTATCTTCTTTCTCCTTTAACCTTTTCTGGCACAATATGCCCAGGGCGGGATACCTAATTTTTATTTTAAACTTACTAATTGCACCGATAATATTTTAGTAAAATTATGCTTTAACAATGAGATCTTAAATTAAGGAGTTCAAAATATCTAAAAAAATCAAATGCGAATTCCGGTGACAGCCGATAATTGCTCATTTTATTACAAAATTTGCCCTTGCCTGAAAGGGTTAATTCATTAATTTATTTTAATTCTATTAAAATTCCATTTAAATTTACTACTCTAAGTTTTTTAATGGATACCAAAAATTTTTTAATAACAAAATACATTACAGTAATGTAATTTACAAATTCTTTAACCAGGGGTGCAAAAATCCAGGCGCCAGCAGGTAGTCTCACACCACTAAATTTATTTCATTATTTTTCGTATAATATTTCATGTAAAATTCGTGTAAAAATGCTATTAAATATTAAGCGAAGAAAACCTTTAAATTTTAGTGGTGAGAGACTGCTTGCTGGCGCCTAGATTTTTGCACCCCTGACTTTAACTCTTTCTTGCGCAGTGTTGCTAGTCGGCAACTCCTAATTTTAATTGCAAACTTGCAAACGGCACCAGTAATATTTTAATATAATTTTGCTTTTACAATAAAAGCTTAATTTTAGGAATTCTTAATATCTAGGCAAGTCCTTTATAAATTCCGGTGTCAATCGACAATTTCTCATTTTACTAATAGAATTTGCTTGTGCCGGAAAGGGTTAAGAAACTGCCCAACTTGGTACTGTTTAAACAAAACTTTGAAATATATTTGTGACATTTAATTTACGATAGACTGAGAGATTCGTTGTAAAATTTTATAGCGTTTCTTCATCAATGAGTAAAGCAGAAGCCGTTGTTACATTCATTTTATCAGTATAAATGTTGCGTTCACTTAAAAAAAATAATAATAAAATAAAATAAAATAAAATAAAATCACCTCTTAGGCAGCAGTTGATGTGTTATCAAAAATTACTGACATACAGGAAAGTAGTTTTTCTTTTAACTTTCCCCGAAGGGAAATATTCTTACAAATAGTTAACATGGTGACAGAATAGAGCTAAAAATTTGATTTTCACATTTTAAAATATTGCTATGCGATTGCTTTGATGTGCTAGTATGATAGGCTATTAGCTATGCATATTGTGATACAATGACGAGTATCCACCCGTCGATATATAATCTAAACGTACGCAGGGGAAATGTATCACGAAATATGAAATGGAAAAGTGTAATAGTAATATTTAATGGAGAATTTGAAATTTCAAATATCGTTTTATAAGCTGTGCTTTTAGCACTCGCATATAGCATGGATTTGAATGTGTTTGAAATGAATATTTGTCGGACATCTTTTTTCTCAAAATCAGTATGCGAGTCATGAGGGATTTTGTGATACAGTGTTACCGTATCTCGTGATTTTTTATTTAGAAATACTGAATTCACGCCAGAAAATTTTCTATAGATTTTTTTTTTTAACTTTGAAAAGGTCTTTCATGTTCAGTGTATTTATAGTAGTTTTCTAACTACAGCTATACCATTATGTAAATATTTATGAATTAAGCTTATCTTAATTGTCTTTTAATTTATTCAGTAATTTATTTTAATTCTATTTAAATTTACTACTTTGACTTTTTTTAAATGGGTAGAAAAAAATAGTTCACAATAAAATACATTACAGTAATGTGATTTACGAATACTTTATAAATTTTGCAACTTGGCATGCTTAAAAAAATCTTTGAAACATATGTTACATTTACTTTATAGCAGGCTGAAATTCGTTGTAAAATTTTATAGCATTTGATCCTCGATGAGTAATACTGTTATATTCCTTTTATCGGTATAAATGTTACGTTAACTAACAACAAAATATTTGCACTTCATAGACAGCAGTTGATGTGTTTTCAAAAGTTACTGACACATAGGAAAGTAGAGTCTTTCTTTTGACTTTGCCTGAAGAAAAATATTCATACAAATAATTGCCATGGTGACAGGATAGAGCTAAAAGTTTGATTTTTATATTTTAAAATATTTCAATGCGATTGCGTTGATATGCTCATATGGTAGGCCACAGGCAATGTTTATTGTCATACAACGACGAGTGGATATGATATATAATCTAAACGCATCCAGTTGAAATGTATCACGAAAAATGAAATGGTAAAGTGTGATAGTAATATTTAATGCAGATTCTGAAGTTTCAAATATCGTTTTATAAGCTGTATTTTTAGCATTCCCATACTGCGTGAATTTGAATGCGTTTGAAATGAATACTTGGCAGACATTTTTTTTTCTCTTAACCCTCTCCGGCACGTGCAAAACCTGTTAGTAAAATGAGAAATTACCTACTGACACCGGAATTCGGAAATGAATTTAGATATTTTGAAATCCTAATTTTAAGCTTTCATTGTAGAACCAAAATTTTACTAAAATATTATTGGTGCCGTTTGCAAGTTTGGAATTAAAATTAAGTATGTAAGTTATTTCCAATACGGATGCATTTTAGCAAATAAATAAAAAATGAAACGGGTACATTTCCAGAAAAAAAAAATATATAAATCATGGAGTAATTGATTATAGATAGAATCATGATTAATTTAATAAATAAAATATGTTTTCATTATTCAGCAAAATCGTTCGCACAGATGACACTTAAACATTTTAAAAGAATTGTATTATGGATTTTTTTTTTTTTTTTTTTTTTTTTTTTTGTAAAGTGGCAACAAAAGAATTGTAAACAAATAAAATTAATTGTTAAATTTGTTACATAAATGAAAAATTAAAAGAACTGCGTGAAGTTGTTGCATCGATTCAAGCTCTTTATAAATGCATTAAAGCAAAGTTGGCCGATTCAGAAACGACAAATGGACTTTTTACTTTATCATTTGGATCTAAAGTAATGTTACGTTCTAATTTGTGGACTGAAAAAGGTTTAGCGAACGGGACTTTAGACTTTGTTGCGCGTAATAAAGAAAATCACAAGCCACAAGACCAGATATCGCGAATAATCACGGATAAATTTGAATATTACAGTAATTTAACTTATAAGAATTGGTGCGTACCAATTCCCCCAATAATTAAATTCTGGAAAAATGGAAGCATAAATTGCTCAAGGAAAGAATTTCTTCTGTAGTTAGCTTTTGCTGTTACAATTCATAAATCCCAAGGTTTAACATTAGATGAAGCAATTGTAAACATTGAGGATATATAGACACCAGTTGGCTTAAAAACTAAACGTACGTAACGTTGTCGAGAGTGAAAATCCTTCAAAATTAAGCATTCAATAGAAATTTTCCTTACGAAAAATTCTACAATATCAAAAATACTCATACGCTAACATGTATAAAAACGAAGAAATTAGAATAAAAATTTTTACAGTTAAAAATTCATAGTATCAACGAGAGCAGATTTCAAATATTTTTCCAGAAAATAGGATTTTGAGGAAGTAACTTTCTTCAAGCTCTCTTCAAACATATTATTCTAAAATAGCTATCAAAGATTATTTGATGTTAATTACAAAGATTGGAAACATGCATATTTCAAACAACTTTATAAAACAGCAGTGGTTACTGGAAATTGTAAAAACATCTTTAAAAGAGCTTTTAGTTCAAAATTAAAAAATATTTTGTGAAAGTTTGCTTCGAAAATATTTTACTATGCCAATCTTACGTCATAAATAAAAAATTAAAATGCTCCAAAACATAAAATAACGTTTTTTTAATAAAGATGCAAAAATAATATTTAAAAAATATTGTTACTTTCAAATATCTGTTTTATAAAATAATGCTTCGCGAATCCAAACAAAGCATGGCTTTTGCTAGTAGGTATTAAAAATTGTTAGCAACAAAATACATTATAATAATGTAATTCATAAACACTTTAAGAAACTATCCAACTTCGCATGCTTAAAAAAACTTTTGGAATATGTTTGAGACATTTGCTTTACAGCAGACAGAGATTCTTAGTAAAAATTTGTAGCGTTTCATCATCAATGAGTAAAACGAAGCTGTTGTTATCTCCCTTTTATCAGTGTAAACGTTGCGTTCACTAACAAAAAAATTTGCACCTCATAGGCAGCAGTTGATGTGTTATCGAAAGTTACTGACATATAGGAAAGTTGCGCCTTTCTTTGACAACCTCCGAAGGAAAATATTCTTACAAATAGTTGCCATGGTGACAGAATAGAGCTAAAAATTTGATTTTCATATTTTAAAATATTGCTATGCGATTGCGTTGATATGCTCGTATGACAGGCTACTGGCGATGCATATTATACAACGACGATACGTGGATTACATTTAATCTCAACGCATCCAGAGGAAAAGTATCATGAAAAATGAAATGGGAATATGTGATAGTAATATTTAATGCAGATTTTGAAGTATCAAATGCCGTTTTATCAGCTATATTTTTAGCACTCGCATATTGCGTGAATTTGAAAGCATTTGAAAAAAAATATTTGGCATACTTTTTTTTTTCTTCTCAAAATCAGTATGGGAGTCAGGCTGGAATTTTGTGATACAGTGTTTCTGTATCACGTGTATTTTGTTGTTGTTATTGTTATTATTGTTGTTATTTAGAAATATTGAATTCACACCAGAAAAATTTTTATAGATTTTTTTTCTAAGTTTGAAAATGTCTTTCATGCTCAGTGTATTTATAGTAGTTTTCTAACTACAGCTATGCCATTATATTAATATTTAACCTCTATCTAACCTATTTAGCCTCTTGATCCCAAACAGGCCGAGATATTTTCAATTACCGTAATTTCGGGTGTATAAGCCGCGGATCAAACAATTCTTTTTGGACCCAGAAATCTTATTTAGTGATTGAAGACAAATATTTACGGCGATCTAGCTAGTTATATTTGTTTCTTAAAAATTTCTGGGTCGAAAAAGAATTGTTTGATCTGCGGCTTATACACCCGAAATTACGGTATTTTAATTCGTATATTCTCATTCCCATCAGAAAATTAAAATAGCAATATTTGCTTTAATTAATAAAAGAACATTCCATATTTAAATAAAACGAAATTAGCCATTGAGTTTTTCTAGTGTAAAATCAGATTTTCTGAACTACATAATTTCTAGAACGTGTTCTATCATAGGAATTAAACGGTCATTAATTGAATTCATCTTAATTCTCTTTTAATTCATTAATTTATTTTAATTCTATTTAAAATTCTATTTAAATTTACTACTTTAACTTTTTTTAATGGGTATCAAAAAATTGTAAACAACAAAATATAGTATAGTAATGTAATTCATAAATTTTTTAAGAAACTTGGTATGCTTAAAAAAACTTTGAAATATGTTTGTGCCATTTACTTTATAACAGACTGAGAGATTCGTCGTAAAATTTTATAGCGTATCATCATCAATGAGTAAAGCAGAAGCTGCTTTTACGTTCCTTGTAACATTATAAATGGAACTGCGTTCACAAAAAAGAAAAAAATACCTCATATGCAGCAGTTGATGTGTTATTGAAAGTTACTGACGAATAGGAATCTTTCTTTTGATTTTCCCAAAAGGAAAATATTCATACAAATAGTTGCCATGGTAACAGAATAAAGCTTAAAATTTGCTTTTCTTATTTTGAAACATTGCTATGCGTTTGCGTTTAGATGCTCGTGTGATAGGCTACTGACGATGTACATTAATATACAGCGACGCGTCGATGATATATAACCTAAACGTATCCAGAGGAAATGTGTCACGAAAAATGGAATCGGAAAGTTTGATAGTAATATTTAAGGATGATTTTAGAGTTTCAAATATCGTTTTATAAGCTATACTTTTAGTCCTCGTATATTGCGTGAATTTGAATGCCTTTGAAATAAATATTCGGCAGACTTTTTTTTTTTTTTTTTTTGTCAAAATCAATATGCGAGTCACATAGGACTGTTGCGATACTGAGTTGCCGTATCTCGTGGATTTTTATTTTTTTAGAAATATTGAATTCACACCAGAAAATTTTCTATATATATATATATATTTTAAACCTTGAAAACGTCTATTGTGTTTAGTGTAATTATACAGTATATATGAATAGTTTTCTAACTACAGTTATAGAATTATATTATATTTAAGACTAGTTAAAATTATAGATTCATAATACATAATAAAGCAGAAGTTGATGTTACGTTCACTAACATAAAAATTTGCACCTCATAAGCAGCAGTCGATGTGTTTTCGAAACTTACTCACAAATAGGAAAGTACAGTCTTTCTTTTGACTTCCTCCAAAGAAAAATATTCCTATAAATAGTTGCCATGGTGACAGAATAGAGTTAAAAGTTCGATTCGGATATTTTAAAATATTGCTATGCGATCGCGTTGAGATGCTCATATGTTAAGCTCTAGCGATGCACATTGTCATACAAGGACGCTTGGATGATATATAATCTATACGCATTCAGGTGAAATGCATCACGAAAAATGGAATGGTAAAGTGTGATAGTAGTATTTAATGCAGATTTTGAAGTTTCAAATATCGTTTTATAAGCTGTAATTTTAGCACTCCCATATTGTGTGAATTTGAATGCGTTTGAAATAAATATTTGGCAAACTCTTTTTTTTTTCTCAAAATCAAAATCAGTATGCGAGACAGGTATCACTGTTGTGATACAACATTGCCATATCTATTTTTTTTTTTTCAGAATATTGAATTTACATCAGAAAATTTTCAACAGAATTTTTTCTTTTAATATTAAAAAAAAAAAAAAAAAAAAAAAAAATCATTTGTGCTCTGCTATAGCAATTCGTGGGAAATCTCTCTCGTTAGATGGAAAAAATGGATTTGAATGGCGAAAAAGAAATTTTTATGGGAGATTTTGGGATTTTGCAGATTTTTTGAGAATTTGTCTTAGCTTATTTCTTCCCCTCAACGTTTTTCTGCTGGTGAAATTAATGTATCCTAAATATTTGCGAATGAGATAGATGCCATTAAAGTTCAGGGTCTAAATTTTCAAAGATTATAAAAGACTGAAATATAGATCGATTCGTTTGCTGTTTTCGTTAAAATTTATCTTTCAGTCAATATTTTCTTGAAAATAAATTTTAACGATAAAGTTCAAAAACATCGATAGAGGGCGCTTCAGACTTTGGAGTAACGAACAACTAATTTTTAGCGTAATTTTTTGTATCTGAATAAATGTTTTCAAAAGCTTAGACTTAAATTTAAATTTTGAGCTCAAAATCTGAATCGTTGGGAGTGGTTAGGTAGCGCAACTTGTTCAGGAGTTAAAATTTAACCCCTCCCCCTCCTGGACACAGTTCAGTTTATTCTACTTTGTCACTCCCAACGATTGAAATTTCGAGTTCAAAATGTTTGTTTAAATATAAACTTTAGAAAGCATTGAATGAGATATAAAAAATAACGGTAAAAAATAGTTGTTCTTTACTGCAAAGTCTAAAGTGTTCTCTGTTGGCATTTTTTGAATCCTTTAAAATATTTTCAAGAAAATACTGACATAAAGAATAATTTTCGCGAAAACTACAAACGAATCTATCTATTTTCCGTTTTTTATAGTCATTTGAAATTTTGGACCCTAAACTTTAATGGCGCCTATCTCCTTCAGATGATGTTTGAGACACTTAGTATCTGTTTAATATTGTTTATCTTGATGTGTACTATCGCTTCTTAACTCTTTCCCGCACGGGCAAATTATATTAGTAAAATGAGAAATTATTGGCTGACACCGGAATTTAGAAACAACTTTTAGAGATATTATGAACCCCCATAATTTAAGCTTTCATTGTAAAAGCAAAATTTTACTAAAATATTATTGGTGCCGTTTGCAAGTTTGGAATTAAATTAAGTATTCCTGACTGGCCACAATATGCCGGAAAGGGATAAAGTTTTGCCAAAGAAAAAAAAAGCAAATATTTGCATAGTTAAAAGTATAAAAAACTTTCTTTGGGATCCATACACATATTTTCCTAAGCAGTAAAAATAAAATTAAAATTTTTTTTATATAACCGTAAATAAACATTGAGTGAATAAAAATAAAAATCAGGAGTGGTGGAACGAATCTTCTTTGTATTCACAAATAACAAACATTCGGAAAAAATATTTATACAAAAAATGAAATAGTTCAATCGATAAAAAAATATTAATAAAAGTTCAATGTCTGTTTTAAGAAAAAGATAAAATTAGTCAATAATAAAAATAGTTGAAACTACCTATACGAATGCGCAATAAAGATGTAATTGGCATGCTTTAAATGTTCAGGTAACTATCCGGATTCGAAAAAAATCACATTTGTATTGTGATTTTTAAGTGTAAATTAAAAAAAAAAATAAGTGTAAATAAAATGCTTACAACGAAAATAAAAATAATAAAAAATAATAATCAGAAACATAAGTGAAACAAAAAAGTTATATTTTATAATAGGGGGGGGGGGAGAACTGGGAGATGAAGCACGAGCATCTCTGGTTCTGAAATAAAATATTTTTCGGGTAGATTTATTTATTTATTTATTTATTTTACAAAAATTATTCTTAATGAAACCAGAAAGTTTTTAAAATTTTTTATTTAAAATCCTAAAGTTAATCAGGAAATCGTTGGCAGCATTAAAACTCTTAATCCAGTAGCAAAGCTGTCCATGTGACGCTTTGTTAAAGTACAGTGGAATGTGTTAGAAATTTAAAGTTAAAATTCACGAGAACATATTTCATACATTTCAGGGATTTCAGTCTTATATTTTTATGATATATTATATAATAGATTCTCGATTAATCAGGATGGTCCTAAAATACATCTTCCTGGATAATCGAATTTGTACAAATCTTCATGAAAATGTTTGGAACGAATAGAAAATGTTTGGAACGAATAGAAAATGTGAAATTAAACTTTAAAGATTATTGTTTTGAGCCAATCCCCAGCGGCAAGGCTCAAATGTCAAATTATTATACAATAGAACATTAATAATTTATAAACATATACTGGACAATTGCACCATACAATTTAACTACTAAGAATGTATTTATTAACAAGTTGGAAATTGCACGTGAAGCGTAGCAAATGAGGTGCGTTCGTACGATAACGAAGTTTTAAAAATATCAATCTCATAAAATTGTAAATAATTACAATTAAAATGCGCACCAAACAATCTTCTCCCTATACCATTATGCAATGGAATATTTTTGTGTGGCCCTGTAAATCAATAACAAATATTCTTTGCACCACAGATTATGCAAAAAGTATATTATAATATGTACTTTATAGATGCATATAAATTTTATTACGTTTGAATGAGTGTAACACCATTAAAATGCATTTGAAACATTTTTCCCCATTAACCGTAATGTAACGGAACACTTTTGATTGTCCCTGTAGTTGAACTATACATCCGATTTTGATAAAATTTTAGATAACTCGACAAAATTATCTAATAATTATGTATTTAAAATTTCAAACGATTCAAATGTATTTGAAATTTTTTTTCCCCATTGGCCGTAATGTAACGGAATCATTTTGATTGTCCCCGTTATTGATCTATGCATCCGATTTTCCTAAAATTTCAAATGACTCGACAAAATTATGTAATAATTATGTATTTTAAATTTCAAATGATTCAGTTGGCTAGTTTTTGCGTTGTTATATGCCTACAGACGGACAGACAGACAAACGGACGGTCTGAACGACAACAATAGGTGCTACGTATTTACATAATTACGAACGCACCTAAAAATGCAAAAAATTGCTCAATGGTGCATAAAACAAGAACTTTAATATAAACTTGTGCAATTAAAATAAAATAAAATATCAAAGTTTCGCGCCATCTTCAGGAAAATATGATATTGAAATGACTAAATGTTTGCTTCCTGATCGAGAGAAAATATTTCTAATAAAATAAATATTAGCAGCGTTACCTAAAGAGTGATTTACCCCAAAGCTGTATAATATAATTTGTTAGAATTTAAATTCTTTTTCTGTTAAATTTGTCCAGATTACATTTCTCTCTTTTTTTCCGTTTCTATTTACGGTCCAAGGTATTCGGGTCGCATTTTCAGAAAGAATCAAGTTTTGAGCACCAGCCTTGGCGAGTTGGCGAAAGCGAGAACGTTCAGCTAGCTGCATCGCCAAACACAAAATAAACTAACAAGGAAGGTCTCCATTGGGGGCATACTCAGAATTTTTTGAAAAAAATACGAATTAAACTAATCATGTAGGTAATAAAGGATCAGTGAAAATTAGCGGCAGAATTACATTATTAGATATGTAAAAAAATAAAATAGTTTGGAATAATTGGCGTGAAAAGCTGAAAGCGACGCGGGATTTGGCAAGCAGTGCATTTCCTCGCCAAAAGCAGACGATTTTAACGAATCTGAAAATTGATTTTAATTGACTTCACTGTTAAAAATCTGCAGCATTTACTGCAACGTCACTCCACTACTTTTATAGAATATCTCTCTTCTGACCAATGAGAATGCTCCATAGCACGGCGAATTGACCGTGTCATACACTGTTAAAAATCTGCTGCATTTTGTTGCAACGCACTCCACCGCTTGTATATAATATCTCTATTTCAACCAATGAGAAAGCTCCATTTCAAGGCCAAGTAACCGTTTTCTATACAAGCAAGGGAGTGCGTTGCAACAAAATGCAGCAGATTTTAACAGTGTATTTTTCAATTTGGAACAATTTTAATCAATTTAAATTGTGTTTTAAATGATAAAGTATATTAATTTCATTTTGTTATAAGTACATATAAACATATATGACAAAATTACACTTAAAGTAAAGTAAAAATGCAAAACTAAAATTACTTAAACTAAACTTATTTAAATAAATTGAACATAGAAAGTTTTTTCTTTAAAAAGTATTCGAAGCGTAAAAGCGTGTTTTTCAAAATTTCGTTTTTTCGCCAACCGGAGATAAACCGCCAAATAAACGAAATTTTTATTATTTTTTTACGGACGTTATAAGGAGGTTCCGCCGAAATTTTTTTTATAAACATATATAACTATATGAGAAGAACATTCTGTAATTTTTTCAGATTTTTCTGAGTATGCCCGTATGGAGACCTTCCTTGTAAGTTCAAATGTGTCATAAAACATATAATTAATAGAATTATATTTATTACAAGCGAATCTTTACTACTGTTTTTAATTAATTTCAAACATCTTCAAACATAGCGAGTTAAGGAAATATTTTTTGAATTGAGGAAAAAAAAACCTATGTTTAGATTAGGCATGAGATTTCCGCGTTTTTGGACACCGGTATTTTGTTAAAGAAAATATTACTTCATTTAATCTGAACATTTTTGCGATTTAACTCAACAACATTTTATCTAAGATAATACTGGTGCGAAAAAACGCGAAAATCTCATCCCTAGTTTAGATGTTCTGTGAAATATAAAGCATTTTGATCTGAAAAAGCTCTTTGTTTTAAGCTATGTTTTAATCGTAAACAACAGTGAATAACATTTCCTCATATTATAGTCTTTGCTTGATAACATTTACGGAAAAACAAATGAACAATAAGCGCGATCTCTTTGCAAAAGGAAGGGTTGCTATTCGCTAGACATTTAACGTCACAAAACAAGAAAGGGTGCGTAGCATTGACTTCATCTCCGCGCCAATCGTTGTTCTGGCTGATAGAATATTTATTCTAGTTTAGGCGTGAGTACGATGTAGTGTCCTCTTTGTGTCTTTAATAAAAACTATCTTTCAAAACTTCAAAATGAAAGGTAAGTAAAATATACTCACCCGATTTATGAATTCTTCTTTTACGATGTATCCAATGTTATCCACATGGAATATTATCCCGTGGTATTTTGCAGCTCCGAGCACAATATGTTGTATATCCTAGTTTAGCATTCTTATTCCTTAGAAAAAGGTATATTTCATTATTAATTCTTTTTCACACAAACATTAAGAACATTGATTCAAACGAAAAGAACACATATTTATTATTTTACCGCGAGAAAAAGGACAGAGCATTACTGCTCTACTCAGTGAATTACATGACTATTAAAGAAAATCAGAAACGCACACACAATCACAAGAAAAAGGCAAATAAAAAAAATAAAAAATGTTAATTTAGAGTTTTGACAGTTCGAACAATACATAATGATTCTTTCCTCTGTAATCATTTTTCAAGGTCCCGCTAACAAGCACTCAAGTTGATTTACGAATTAATTTAAACTGTCATTTGTTTCGCAACACAGGAAATTAGTTCCGAATGATGAAATCTTCTATCAACTCCTCCTTAATTTCTGTAGTTGCATTATCACTTAAATGTAAGTTCTTCCTGTGAACTTCAAAAATAGTCTTTGGCAGGGGTTTTGTAAATAAGTCGGCTAGCATGACTTTTGTTGGGCAGTATACGAGGTTTATTATTCCTTCTTGTTTCAAATGTTTTATAAGATGAAATCTTAGTTCGATGTGCTTTGTTTTACTTGAATGTTTTTCTAATTCTATCATTTTAATGGCCGATTGATTGTCTTCATACTGTGTTATCGGATATGTTTGTGAGAGATTAAGTTCGTTGAGTAGGTTCACCAGCCATTTAACTTGATTTGCTGCATTTGCTGCTGAGATGTACTCAGCTTCAGCTGAGGATAAGGCTATACAGGACTGTCTCTTAGTCGACCAAAGTATGGGGTTTCCACCTAACAAATATATATTTCCACTGGTGGATTTCCTCGATTCTGTGTCTCCACCCCAGTCAGCGTCCGCATAAACTTCAAGTATAGGTTTTGACTTTCCATCAATAACTAAATTAAAGTTCTTTGTTGTCCTGAGGTATCTCATTACCCGCTTTACACTGTTCCAATCTTTCATTCTTGGCCTTTCGGTTCTTCGGCTCAAGATATTAACAGTGCTCCGATGGCTTGTTAAGAGTGCTCCGATGGCTTGTCTGTATTGTGTGTTGTTTGGTAAGAGATTGTCATCATCTTTAAAGTGTGTGTAATTTGTTTCCATGGGTGTACTACACGGTTTTGCTTCTTGTAAATTGAATTTATTAATTAACTCTTCGATTTTTGGGGTTTGGTTAATTAAGTAGTTTTTATTTACTTTTCGAATGTTCGTGGATAAATAATTACTTATATCCCCTAAATTCTTTAGTTCATATTCTTTAACCCTTTGACGGTTAAAGCACTTTCTATTCATAAAATACTAAAATGATTGAATGACACCGGAATTTAAAAACAAATTTATTTCATAATATATAAATGTTTTTCTTACGTTCTTTGTAAAACTAAAATTTTCATTTAAAAATTCCGGTGTCAGTATGGCATTTCGCAATTTAAATTAAGTGGTATTCTGGGCGAGTATACGCGCTTATAACCACGAAAGGGTTAAGTTCGCGATTATTTCCTCTATGGCTTCGTCTTTTCCTACAATTAAAAAGTCATCGACGTACGTTATTATGTAGATTGTGTCATTATTCCTTTTCTGTGTAAAAAGACATGTATCGATTTTATTTTGAATGAAATTCATGTTTTTTAGTGTTTCTGTTATTTTATTATGCCACGCTCTCGCGGCTTGCTTAAGTCCGTAGATTGCTTTATTCAACTTACAGACTTTGTTTTCCTGATTTGGTTCAACGAATCCTTCCGGTTGCGTCATGTATATCTCCTCCTCAAGTTCCCCATGTAGGAACGCAGTGTCTATATCTATATGCTTAACATTCAAGTTTTGGTGCAACGCCGCCATTAATAATGCTCTTATCGTAGTATACGACACGACCGGTGTGTAAGTTTCGTCATAATCCTCTCCGAACCTTTGCGTGTACCTTTTAGCTACTAAAAGTGTTTTATATTTTTGAATTTTTCCGGTATTGTCACGCTTTAATTTATAAGTCCATTTACAACCAATTATTCTCTTATTCGGTGGAGGATCTACAATTGACCACGTTTTATTTTTCTTTAATGAATTCATTTCGCTCTCCATGGCTTCTATCCAATTCTGTTTTACCGGTGAATTTTCCATAAATTTAATTTCCTTATTAATCCTTTGGTTCATTAAGTTTTTCATCTTTAACCATGTATATTAGCCTATCAGGAGGTACGCCTTTATTTATTCTATCTGAACGCCTTGGTTCCGCAATTTGTTGTTGGGACGTGGATGGTGTTGTTTTGTTGTTTGAAATTTCTATTTCTACAAGATTTTCACAATTGCGTTTTTCACCCTCATCTTGTTTTGGTTCGTTTTCAGTCTTGTCGTTTACATATTTAAATTTATTTTCAAGAAATTTCACCGTTCTCGCGATTTTTATTTCATTTCCTCCTATATATATACGATATCCCTTAGATTGATTGTCGTATCCCACAAAAATGCCTTCTACAGCTTTATTGTCTAATTTTTGTCTTTTGGCTTTATCAATGTAAGCGAAGGCTTTGCAGCCAAACACTTTAACATAGCTTAAGTTTGGCTGTCTTTCTGTCCATAATTCGTATGGCGTTTTTGCATTTGCTTTTGTAGATAGTCTATTTTGTAGGTGGTTTGCCGTGCAGATTGCTTCCCCCCAGAACTTTAAAGGTAAATTTGATTCATTTAACATTGTCCTAGCCATCTCGACTAACGACCTATTTTTTCGTTCAGCCACCCCGTTTTGGCTCGCACAATATGGGACTGTGTGTTGATGTTTTATCCCATTTGACTTGAGATAATTCTCAATTTCATCCGATGTAAATTCCCCCCCCCCGTTATCCGTTCTGATTTCTTTCGGTTTTTCACCAAACTTGTTGCTTATTAGCGCGACGAACTCTTTAAGTTTTTCATAGACTTCACTCTTTTTGACAATAGATAGATTATCGTAAATCGTGAGTAATCATCGACGAAAGTCAAAAAATATGATTTCCCACCTATCGTGGGTGTTTGAAAAGATCCACAAACGTCCGAGTGAATGAGTTGAAGCCTTTTACTTGCTCTATACTGAGCAACTTTGGGATAGGGTTCATCAGTTAATTTCGCTTTAATACACGGTTCGCAATCTATATTATGTTTACAATTGTTTATTTGAATACCTCTTACTAACTCTCTTTGTGTAATTTCTTTAATCGATGTTAAATTTCTGTGTCCTAACCTCCTGTGCCATAGTTCTAAACAATTTTTATTGTTGCACGTTTGTGTTATGTTCGCGTGGTTTTCGTTTGTTAATTGGACTTCATAGAGGTTATTTACTTTTCGTGCTTCTAAGCAAATTTCTCCATTAAGTTTGAAAATACACTTGTCATTTTTAAATACAATCTCACATCCGTTTTGAGTTGCTTTACTGACCGATAGTAAATTCGTTTCGATTTCGGGTACTAGAAGTACGTCTTTAAGCGTTATTTTATGGATTTTATTATCCGATGTCAGCGTATTTAAATTTACATCGCCTGATCCATAAGCGATAAGTTTTTTTCCATTTGCGATAGTCACGTTTGTTTTTTCCCGCGATTTAATCTCTGTAAACATTGATTCGGAGGATGCGATGTGGCTTGAGCTACCGCTATCCACAATGAAAGTTTTATTTTCTATTCCCTGTGTTATAAAGGCATAATCTTTGTTTTCGCTTTCTCTCCATGTATTGTTTTTGCCTTCATAGCGATTAAACCTGTGGTTCGATTCCGATATTTGTTCATTCTTAAAATTGTTTTCGCTCTTTTGAAAATCAAGTGATGTTGAATAGTGTTTTTTACTGTATTTGTTGTGTTGATTTTGTTGTGTGGTGTGTGCTTTGTTTTTATTATGCCAGCAATCTTGAGTGTTGTGGCTTTTCATCCGACAGTAGGTGCAAAATTTGTTTTCTCTTTTTGTCGGGAACCTTTTCTGAGCTTTAAAAGCTCTCGCCGGGTTTTCAGAATTTTCGGTATTTTCATTTCTACGATTAAACTCATCTATGAGTTTACTTTTTATATATGACGGAGTGAGTTGTGCTTCTTCTTTAGATTCGAGCGCAGTTATAAGGTGATCATAGGACTGGGGCAGAGAACACAATAAAAGTGCTGAAATGTGATGATCGTTAATGACTTCGCCTATTGCTCCCAGTTGATCGAAAAGTTCCATTATTTTTGTTATATGGTTAAGCATGTTGCCTGATTCTGCTAATTTTATGCTGTAGAGTTTTCTCAGGAGAAAAAGTTTGCTTGTCAAATTTGACCGCTCGTGAATTTCTTTTAGAGCCTCCCAAGTTTGTCTCGCGGTTTGTAAATTTTTTACATGCGTAATTTGGGAGTCATCAATAGTTAAATTTATGAGTGCTCGGGCTTTGCGGTCATTTTTGGACCACCCATCGTTCATAGGATTTGGTGGATCGTCTGTTATTACATTAAATAATTCTTCCTTTGTCAACAGCATCTCGACCTTAAATTTCCAGGTCGAATAATTTGTTGCTGTGAGCTTTTCTATAGAATAATTATCTCTTAAGGTGGCCATTGTTACTATGTTTTTATTCTACGGTATTAATGTTTTTCAAATGGATACAATTTTTTTTTAAATCTGTATCATAATCTTTGATAGACTATTTATTCTAGTTTAGGCGTGAGTACGATGTAGTGTCCTCTTTGTGTCTTTAATAAAAACTATCTTTCAAAACTTCAAAATGAAAGGTAAGTAAAATATACTCACCCGATTTATGAATTCTTCTTTTACGATGTATCCAATGTTATCCACATGGAATATTATCCCGTGGTATTTTGCAGCTCCGAGCACAATATGTTGTATATCCTAGTTTAGGATTCTTATTCCTTAGAAAAAGGTATATTTCATTATTAATTCTTTTTCACACAAACATTAAGAACATTGATTCAAACGAAAAGAACACATATTTATTATTTTACCGCGAGAAAAAGGACAGAGCATTACTGCTCTACTCAGTGAATTACATGACTATTAAAGAAAATCAGAAACGCACACACAATCACATGAAAAAGGCAAATAAAAAAAAAAATGTTAATTTAGAGTTTTGACAGTTCGAACAATACATAATGATTCTTTCCCCTGTAATCATTTTTCAAGGTCCCGCTAACAAGCACTCAAGTTGATTTACGAAGTAATTTAAACTGTCATTTGTTTCGCAACACAGGAAATTAGTTCCGAATGATGAAATCTTCTATCACTGGCGATAAGGTGCTCAAAGCGCGATTCTTTCTGAAAATGCATTCGGGTCGTAAGTAAAGAGTTTTGACGCTATTCTTCGTCGCTTATCAGCGACAGCGCTTACGCACAAGTGAGTCTTACTGTACGGATTGCTATATAGTGACATAGACCGCCATGATGAGCGGCCCATATTCGTCGGCGACCCCAACCCACTTCCATATAGTAACATTCTCTTACGCATAAGCGCTGTCGCTGATAAGCGACCAAGAATAGCGTCAAAAATCTTTACTTACGATCCGAATGCCTTGGACTCTTAATAGAAAAGGGGAAAAAATAACAGAAATTGCAACCGGACAAATTTAACAGAAAAAAGTAGACAAATTAAAGACTCAGAAAAGCTGCTAGTGGGTGGGGGGATGAAACTAGCTATCGCCTCGACCTACATCCCGAACATATTTGTCTGTTTCACAGACTACGTGAATATAAATTTTTATTCAATTCTGTGCATTTGTTCTCGACTTAGAGATAGACTGATCCATCCTTGAGATAGAGTGCCTATAAAACTTATGTCAAAAACAGACAGAGTCACAGACTCTTAGAGAAACATTTTATAATTATTTTTTTTTTTTAATCCGCAACTCCTCAAATGTGTAAATCATTCAAAAACCCTATTCTAAAAATTTTCACGAATCCAATACTTTCTTCTTGTAAAGATAAAAGAAAGTAATAAGAAAAAAATTCTAGATTTTCATATTAACATGGTTGTTTTAATTTGAAGATATAAAACATTGTTAAAACAGCAGAAATACGTAGAAAAGTTGATCCAACGCGTGGGCATGAAATATACTAAACACCCTCATACTAAATATTTTTTTAATTATTTACTTTGAAATTTATGAAACATTTTGCAATCAAACTGCATTATTTTATTTTACAAAATTTAATTAAGTTTAGAATAAAAATGAAATGAAAACAATTACAATCTTAATTACAATCGTGATAAAAATCTCGATAAACTTCTTTGTTAAATAAAAATGCAGTTTAGGAATGGTTTAAATGCTTAATTCTTATCTCAAAGTACGCCATTAAATTTCAAGAAGAAAACTGAAATCAAAGTGAAACTAAACGAAATGTAATTAGCGCAATTTAAAATAAATTTTTAATAAGAAACTTGAGAAAATATCCATGATTAAAAATGTCTGTTATAAAAAAAAAAAAAAAAAAATATTTTAATCACTTAATGGGTAAGAAATATTTTTTAGTTTTTGTCTTTTTGTAACTGTTTTATTATGGTTCTATAGTTAGAAACAATAATAAACTTAGTAAAAATTATAATGTCAGAAATTATTTGCTAAATAATTCTAAGCATATTTTGAGTATATCCCAATTGACTTATAGGGACATTTTTTTATAGTAAGAAAGAAAAGATATTTTTTTTCTCTATACGATTTATTCATTTTATATCAATTGTAATTAAAAAAGTTTAAAAAGAAAAAAACAATAAAATTTTACAAAAACGGTCTATATTTTTGGCAGCTGCGCGTTAACGGAAATTTACGAGTGAAATGATTTCTTATACAATTAAAAAGTGACTGTCAATTTCATTTTTACATTTCAACACATTATTAACCCTTCGAGGGGCGCCGTTTGCAGTGTGTAAACGGTTAATTTTAATCCTTAAATGCATATTGTATCATTTTCGATACCATAAGTGTTCCCGATTTTTTGGGAGTTTTATTCACATATTCCGTACTCTCACCAGAAATTTAAAAGAGCAATTTTCACTTTACTTAATGCCAGACCATTCGTAATTAAATAAAGAAAAATTTACTATATAGATTTTTCTGGTATGAATTCTGATTCTTTCAAATGCGCATTTTTTGGAACACGTTCTATCCTATGCATTAAACCCTTTCCGGCACACTGTGCTGGTCTGGGATACTTAATTTTTATTCCAAACTTGCAAATGGCTCCAACAATATTTTAGTGAAATTTTGCTTCGACAATTTGCTTAAATTAGGCATTTCAAAATATCTCAAAAAATCGTTTGTGAATTCCGATGTCAGTCGATAATTTCTCATTTTACAAACAGATTTTACTCATGCCGGAAAGGGTTAAGGGTTAATGCTTTAATTGCCAACTGGCACCAATAATTTTTAGTACAATTTTGATCTCATAATATACGTGAAGAAACGGATTTGATTACTTTCAATTAAAATTGCTCGTAAATTGCGGTCGGAATTAATTATTTGAACATTTTAGGAGCACAAATGTCTTGCTCCTGAAAGAGTTAAAGCGGAATACATTTATTATATCCGATATTATTTTTATCAGATAGTAACGCTTTATTCAAATACCGTATTTACTCGTGTATAAGGCGCACTTTTTTCCCAAAAAATTAGGGCAAAACCCCTAGGTGCGCCTTATACACGGAATAATTTTTTACTGTTTGATGCAGTCGAACGATGTACATATGAAACAAGAAATTATTCAAAGAAGATAATTAAACTCGAAAAATGTTACTGAATTAAAGTATTACTGCATATTTATTTCATTCTTTGCAGTTTTTTATACAACAGAGCTAATGACATTATCTAAACGCTAATTAGCAATTCTCTTTACCGTCACTCATTTCTATTTCCCGTCATTCTCTTACAACCCGAAGTCTAAAAATGCATTTTCGTCTTGTTTTCTGGTCTGGTGTAATGTTTGTTTCGACTTTTTTTTTTTATTGAAATTCATTTGGTCATTCTTCATTAGCATATCAAATTTATGGTGTGCGTTATATACGAGATTTTAAGAAATCGCCATTTTTACTTGCAAAGTAGAGGGTGCGCCTTATACACACGTGCGCCCTATACACGAGTAAATACGGTAATAATATAACACTTATGAAGGCATGATATAGGCATATATCAACAATTTTCATGTTTCATTTGGATTAGAAATTTAGTTGCTATGCAGAATTTACCCAAACAGTGTACTTTAACATTTAATTTAGCTGTCTATCTTTTCTGGAACGTAAATAATGCCACAATATTTCATTATTTTGGTACTCAACTTTTAACCACTTAACTGATCAATACAGTCGAGTCTCTTTATAACGAAACTCCATACATCGAATTTCTCTCTATAACAAATTTTTATTAGGAACAGTCCCCTTTTCGCATGATTACATTAAAAACAGTCTCTATATAGCGAAGTATCTATCTCCATATAACGAATTTTTTCATAAATTGGTCATAATTTATTCAGTCTTAAAAAAGCTTCGAAATCATATGGAATCAATTTTTCATCACTTATTTTTGATTTATCGTTCAGTGCTGAGGTTTTTTTTAATATTATTTCTTTTCTTTTTTTTTTTTTTCTTTTTTTTTTTTTTTTTTAAACTACATAAATAATTAAGAAATAAAATGTTAGGTTTACTTTTAAACATTTCAAATTCTTAATTCAAAAGATAAAGATTTGTTCAAAATTTACACATTAAATACCATTTTTAACATCATTCTCTATACATCGAATTTCTCTATATAACGAATTTTTTACTGGAACGATGGATTTCGTTATATAGAGACTCGACATATTTCTGAAAAAAATACTTTCAAATAATGCTTATATTTTTTTCATGTCTTTCACAGATTTTTTTAATCACTGGCTTTTCAAAACAGAAATTTTTGCCTAATTCGCTCAGAAAAATGCTCGATTTAAATAATACAAAATTCACAACAAAAAATTACTGGTGAGAATAATAAATCAACATTGGAATATGAACGCCAGTACGTGGTACGCGCAAATCATGACCGGCAAAAACATGTAGTCCTTATGACTTATGGGCAATTCAGGGAGTAATATTCTCCTTCCATGGCAGCTAACTTGTTTTTAACCATTTTTCAATACTAAAATTTAATGATTATTTTTTACTTATATAAAGGATAAAATTGTTTGAATTTCGATGATTTAATCAGCTATAATCTCCCTTGAAATTTTAGAAGTATGAAAAATCCTGAGAGGTTGACAGCTATGTTTTGGGGTTTTACTTACCCATCATACGTAGCATAGGGCAAGTCTTGCAATCGTTTTGAAAATCGAAATTTTTTTGACGGATTTACACGTTTTTGACACTGGATATTTCGAAAAACATTTTTAGAAAAAAAAAAAATTCCGTACGTCTGTCTGCCTGTAAACGCTCTATCTCCCGAACGAATTGAGATAGAGACTTGAAATTTTGTATGTACTTAGTATGTAAGAATGGGACAAAGCCTGTTTAATATCAGTAACCTTGATTATCCGGAACTATTTTTTTCGGACTCTCGAATAATTCGTTCTGATGAAAGGTACATAAAAATTTTCGAAATTTTTTATTTTAAAGGCGTGATCGTAAAAGGCAATAAAATAACACAAATTTTGCATAAAGAACGAAGTTGATCGAATTATTAGTTGCCGAGATATCTGTAATCCTGTTTTCCACATTCTTCGATTTTTCATGACCTTGTATTTCATTCAAATTTCAATTCAAAGATATATTTTAATTGGAAATGAGACGCTTAATCCGACGCAATAAACTGTTAGTTAATAAGATTATTATTTTGGCGGTTATAAGGATGTTTCTTTTTCGCAATTCAGTACTACTTGAGTAGTTAGGCGTGTTGTATAATTTATCGAAAGAGATTCATCAGCAACTCATTGATACAGCATTAATATGTACAATAAAAATATAAATACACGTTTAAATTTAGTTTTTGAATTGCAATCCATTTTATAAATAGTTTTCAAATGTATTATTTTCATATATTATGTATGCATATGTATGATGGGTAAGTATTACGGTGGCCCCCAACGACTAGTTTCATTTCCATATGATTTTTTATACCTCTAAAATTTAATGGGAGATTAGAGCTAATTAAATCGCCGAAATCCAAGCAATTTTATCGTTTATATAAGTAAAAAAAATCATTAAGTTTTAGTGGTTAACCCTTTGAGCTCTGGGGTGTAAATTTCTTCAAAATTCCAAATGTCACATTCGTACCAGTATTTTGCAAAGAAAAAAAAACATTTAACGATAAACACGAAAAAATGCATTAAACCTTTTACAAATAAATTTGGTCAAATTTTGTGGTGCCATTGTGACATTTCGGAATTAAAATTATGTGGTAGAAAATTCTTACCATCAGACCAAAATACCATCAGACCTCAAGGGGTTAAAAAAATCCGTACAAGTTGGCAGCCCTGGAAATAGATCATTAACCACTTCGAAATTTAGACTTTTTTTCTGTACTTATTCGGCATTAACCTGGCTATAGACACGTGCCGGTATTTTTTTCGCCATTATAAATTATTTTCTCTTAACTCGTATCCCTTTACGAATACAATGAAGAACTAACATTTAGCTGATTTTAAATGTTTCTTTACAGCCATAATGGTGTAACAAGACATCTCAATTTTTCCTTCAGATACATTTTTACAAGCAAAGTTGAAATTGCTGGAATAGTCTACGAGAGCGGTTCCCAATCTATGAGTCGCGACCCACTGGTGGGCCGCGGCAGTTTTTTTTTTGTCATGAAATTATATCTTTTTTTCATCTATTTAAACAGATATGACAATTTCAACAGAAAATAATATTTCAAGGGAAAATCCTTAATTTTATTCTAGATCAATATACGAACAGAATATCCAGAAATATTTAAATCAGTTTTGAGGTCCTTGATGAAATTCTACACTTTGTGCTTACTAGAACATGTCTTTTCTACTTTGCTGTCTTTGAAATACCAAGTACTTGGACAACTGCGTTTTAATAAATGTTCCGACATTGGTCGACATGAGTACCAGAAATCTCATTGATTATAAGATAATATTTTCATAGTAATTAAACGCATTTTTAACTATATTTGTAGTTTGTGCACTGTTTTAATTACCATTCACCTACACATATTGAGATAACCGATTCTTATTTTTGTTGATAATTTATCTTACGTACGAAAATTTGCGTTTTTCGTATAGCTGAGCATACAGAAATCGTACAAAAATTGCTATACTAATAAACAACTTTATCTTGTGCGTCTCGCGATTTTTTTTTAACTGAAAGTTACGTTGCGAAATTTTTTTTCATTGAAAGGCGGGTCGCGTACCAAGAAAGTTTGGGAACCGCTGGTCTATTCAACAAGCCTTAACCACTGAACTGCTTTTACAACAACAAATCGAAAATGTAAGATTAAAACCCTACTTTTTAAAGCTAAAATAGTAATATTTAGTCTAATTATTTCTATCATTAAATAGTGTGTAATTGTATTTAAGATTTTTAGTGGCATCAAAAAACTTTAACCCCCTTCGAGACAGGAGTCTTTTCCGAAATTTTTAATGTTTTGTCGCCGGTATATGTAAAAAAAGAAAAAGCTGTGTTTCGTTAAATCGCGAAATTGTTCTGATATGACGACCTCAGAAGCCAAGGGGTACAGGTGACAAAATGTCGATTTGGAGTAAATTAAGTTTAAAGATAATTGATGTTAAATTGGAACATCAATAACAATTGACTAAATTGAAATAGGAAACATCTGCTTGTTGCATTCTAATCTTTGAACTCTCATTTCAATAACTGTTAAAAAAATAGAGTACAATTTTCTTCAAATGTATAATTAATCAATATTGTTTGTTTTTCGAAAAAAGTGGTTTATCTCTATAACTCAGTAAATAATAAGAAAATGACCTATATTTCTTTACCTGAAATGAAAAAAGCATATTTCCAGATACCCTGTGCACTTAATTAACTTTATTCAATTTTGTCACTTATACCTCTTGGCTTCTGAGCTCCTTATATAAGACAACTTTTAATGGTGGGGATAAACCAAGATTCTGAGCATATTTTGCGGCACGAATACGGGTCTTTAGTTCTCAAAGGGTTAAGTCAAGGAAACGATTCATGAGGATCAAGGAAACGATTCTTGCCCGTATGACGCGACGTACGGTCAAATCAGTTACGTGGTTAGTGTCAAATCATTTTTACATTTGCCCATTATTCCAAATCTAAATTATAAAATGCGTAATTACCGTCGGGTGTATAAGCCGCGGATCAAACAAGTCTTTTTGGACCCAGAAATCTTATTTAGTGATTGAAGACAAATATTTACGTCGATCTAAGTAGTAACATTTGTTTCTTAAAAAATTCTGGGTCGATAAAGAATTGTTTGATCCGCGGCTTATACACCCGAAATTACGGTAAAGCAAATTGCAAATTTATATTTTCATCGAAATATAATATTCGAATATTAAATGAAAAATGCTTCGTAATTTACCCTTTCTGATTTTCTATATTTGGAGGGCCGCAGTAAAACGACTGACCGCTACTAATAACCTTCTGAAAAAAAAAAAGACGCGACTATTCTTGGGTTAAAAAATTAATATTTAGCCCTTCGACGCCCACATGGAGTTTTATCTTACGGAAAAGGAACATATGCCCCCGCTTAATCTATTCTTGACATATCATACATTAAGGCTGCTCGTCATTCATATTCCGAATTGCCCTCCGTAATGTTAAGTCTATGGGCATTTGTTTTTATATATTTAAAGTACAATCGGCTCTCGTTAATTCGAACTTCGGGACCACAAGAAATGTTCTAAATATGGAAAGTATGAGAGGGGAACATGTTTAAAAGGGTAATATTACAAAGGAATTAATATTATAGCATTTTTTTTTATTTCGTCTGTTTTCATTAGAATATGGCTTAATAATAAATTAGAATGTATAAATACATAAATTAATTAAAAGATTAGAAACAAGCACAATCGAAGAAAAATTTAATGTTCCACTGATGGACAGACGGGGCACTAAGAAAGTGGATATCAAATGTATTGGATTGTATGTATACTCGTTCGGAACAATTTTCACGAAAATCAAAGAAAAAAAGTTGTTCAGATGATCTGAAATCCGCAAGAAAGAAAAGAAAAATGAAAAATCGGAATTATCGTTAATTCGAATTAACGTGTCAAGTGAAATCAATGTCAAGTGTCATTAAGTCAAGTGAAAATGAGTTCGAATTAATGAAAATTTTTTAACGTTATTCTGCCATTGAAAATTTCGGGACTTCATGTTTAGTTCGAATTAAGCGAAGATTCGAATTATCCGATTTCGAATTAACAGGAGTCGACTATATCTCCTCAGGAAATTAATATTTTTAACTTCTTTCGATTTTCTCTCCTTAATCCCTTAACTGGTTTGTCCGAACGCCGTTCGGGCAAGACGAATTTGCGATTACATCATTTAAAGCTTTTAGACCCCACTATTATTTTTAAGAAACATTTTCATACTATTGAAAAGCGGAAATGTCGAGACTAAATTTTACGAATATTTTATTTAAATAATAGTGGTGTGAATCCGCTATTTTCAATTTATTGAACGGAAAAGAATTAGCCAGTTAAGGGGTTAAAGAAAGTCACTTTTTTTTCTTAGTTTTCAACATGTGTCTAAAAACTATGGTTAATTTAATATTTTATGTGTTAAAAACTGACGAACTGGCAGTAAAATTTTAATATTTCATGTAAAATTAAGCGTATATTTTAGACACATGTTGAAAACTAAGAAAAAAGGTGGCATCTTTTAAGAAGAGATCACCCCCAAAAAAAAAAAAAAAAGAAGTTAAAAATATTAATTTTCTGAAAAGCGACTTTATATATACGATCGCATGAGACGCCCATAGACTTTACACTACGGAGGGGACTTTGGGAACTGAGTGACCAGCAACCTTTCTTACATACTAAGTACATACAAAATTTCAAGTCTCTATCTCAATTTGTTAAGGAGATAGAGTGTTTACAGACTGACAGACAGACGGACGGCAATTTTTTTTTTTTCTAAAAATATGTTTTTCGGAATCTCCAGTGCAAATCCGTCAATTTTTTTTTTTTTCGATTTGCAAACGATTGCAAGATTCACACTATACTACGTATGAAGGGTAAGTAAAAAGTGTAAATTTGGGAGTGGTTTGTAATCTGTCAAATAGTATTCAGCATATTTAACCCTTAAAGGCATAGGATAGAACGCGTTCCAAAAAATGCGCAATTCAAAGAATCAGAATTCATACCAGAAAAATCTAAATAGCAAATTTTTCTTCATTTAATTCCTTATACTCATTTTTTTCCATGGCACCTAGCCACGTTTAAACATCTCTATGGCTCTCATTGCATTGAAAAACACTGTATCAAGACATACTGGATCTAAAGTCGCTCAGCAACTAGGAAATCCATGTCACCGATTAACTTGTTCACTTGTTCACTTGTTCACTCTGTCATTAAGTAAAGTGAAAATTCCTCTTTTAAATTTCTGGTGAGAATACGGAATATGTGAATAAAACTCCCAATAAATCGGGAACACTTATGGTATCGAAAATGATACAATATGCATTTAAGGGTTAATGGCTATATTTGTGTCTACGTACTTCCGCCAATACTGGAGCACATCGAGAAAATGTAATGACATCATTATGCTCTTAATTAATTGCAATGTTAAAAAATTTTAAAAATTCTGAAGTTATAATTTTTTTTAGGAAACTGGAATTTGTAGAAATTTCTATGCAACGGAAACAACGAGAATTCATTAAACAGATACACTTCTTCCTTAACCCTTTAACGTTCATTGGTTTCCCCACAAAACCACAAAACTTTAATTCCGATATGCAACACTGACACCGGTATTTTTGTCTGAAAATATCCCTTTTATTATGTATGCGAAAAATAATGTTTTCTTAATTAGAAATATATTTGTTCTTAATTACCGGTGTCATTCATTTATTTCAACATCTTAGCAATGAAAATGCTTTGATCGTTAAAGGGTTAAATAAAAAATCTTTAAGATTACTATAAGAACTTTTTAGGAAACTCATGCTTAGAACTTTTTATGCAATTGAACCTCGGGTAAAGATAAATTTTATAAACATTACTGTAAATTTAATTGTATATTTTTGTAAAGCTACAAAAATCTGCAGCCTTAGTAGAACTTTTTATGGAATTGCAACTCGGGCTACAGATAACATTTATATAGGTTACAGTAATTTTATGCATTAAAAAATAATAAATAAATTGTAAAATTCTACTTTTTTTGTGTGTGTGTACAGGGTATTGATAAAATTTTAGTAAGCGTACGGATTTTGTAAATTTACACACATGTAGAATCAGATATATTTTTATGGATAGGTAATTATTAATTTTTTATTAACATTTATTATAATTAAAAAACTTATCGTCCACATATCTAAGATTATGAAAACAATACTCTATTATTAAATCTCATATTGTCTTTTAACAGCTATTTATTGAAAATATTTTCATTTTGCTTTGTTTTAATTATTTTAATTACGACATAATAAAAACTATACTGTTATTGATATAACACTCTAGAAGCATCAGGCTAAAATTATATTTGAAAAATATTTCGTTTGATAATTATGAATATTAAGAAAAAAAATTCATTAACTAAAATACACATTAATTTTTTTTATAAACAGATGCATTAATAAAATGAAAGTTTGAAATCTTAAAATTTGAATAAATATTGAGATATTAATTTTCATTTCAAAATAAAAAATCTTTTAATGAGAAATGGGAAATTAATTTTATTTCCAATTACTCGCTGGATTTTTGAATTGTAAAAATGGAATCACACAAAATAAATTAATGAAGATTAATTTTAGCAAATAAAGTGTATTTCGTAATTAAAAACTTTAAATTTTATTAAGAAATGTATTGTTTTCAATGTAAAACTGCCTTCATCTTCAATAATACTCTGAAACACATAAAAATAAAGATACATATTTATGCAATTTAATGAAAAAAAATTTAGAAATTAAAGTTGACTTCTTTAATACGATCTTGATTAAATTAGCCGTTATTAAATAAAAATGTAATTAAAAAATAGATGCTTTATGATTAACTGGATGTATGATATCGAATTTCAGGAAGAAAATCTACATCAAAAGATTATTATGAAATGTAATTATAGTAATCTAAAATAAGTTTTTTTAATAAGAAACTTGAGAAATATCTCCATGATTAAAGAAAAATTTTTTTGATTCCTAAAATAAAAAAAATTTCAAATCGCTTAATAGACAAAAAATATTATTTTTTTTAGTTTTTGTATTTTAGCATCAGCTTCTTAAATTTAAATTTAAAGAATGACTCGAAAAACAGCCGAACTCATAATATATTGCAGACAGAATTTTTTTTTCTATTTTAAATAAACTTAAACCAGTAAAGTTCAAAATATCCAAATATATCAAGGACAGTAAATAGTTTTAAATGCTCTAAAAAAATCCCCCGTCCAAAATTAAGTTATTCTTGTTCTCTAAAAATGTTTGTAAATTCCGGTGACAGTCGATAATTTCTCATTTTACTACAGAATTTGCTCGTGCCAGAAAGGGTTAATTGACAAAACCTTTTTTTTTTATGACTTTTAGTATCAGTTTCTTATAGTTGAATTTAAAGAATGACTCTAAACACAGCCGAACTCATAATATATTACAGACAGTATTTTTTTCTCTTTTAATTAACACTAAAACAGCCGGGTATTTTACTAAGTTTCATACAAAGCGTTTCGCACCAGAAATTTAATTTTAAACTATTTAACTTATTTAATTAGTCTATTTTTGGGCTACGTGTATTTAACGTATCTTATGAAGAAAATTCTGGTTCGAATTGACTGTTATCGTTCTGGCATGGCTCATTTTGACCCCTAATGGCGGTTTTAGCGTTAAACTGGTAAATTCATAATATCCAAATATATTAAGGACAGCATATTAGTTTTAAATGCTCTGGAAAAAGCTCCCAAGCCAAAAAATTGATATAAAATGTTCACAGTGAAGTATTTTACTTATGGAATAATATTAGTTTCAAACCTAATCTTAAACGGATACAAAAAGTCATAAACTAAAAAAAATGGTTTTAGAGAATAAGAATAACTTAATTTTGGACGGGAGCTTTTTCCAGAGCATTTGAAACTATTTACTGTGCTTAATATATTTGGATATTATGAACTTTACTGGTTTAAGTTTATTTAAAAAATAAAATAAAATAAATTAATGACGATTTAAAAAAAATCCTGATTCATGATCGTAAAAATTAAATTTGTAACGGATATTTGAATCAATTTCGGATGCGATGAGAGTTATAGAAGTTCATTAGGTTAATTTCTTTATCTCCGATGATAATTAACTATAAAAAGGTAATCATTGTAATCTAAAATGAGTTTTAATTTCATAAGAAACTTGAGAAAAATCTTCATGGTAAAAAAATTTTTTTTTATATTCCTAAAATAAAAAACTTTAAAGTCGCTTAACCCTTTCCGGCACACTGTGCCCAGTCTGGGATATCTAATTTTAATTCCAAACAATTGGTACAATATCGTAGCAATAATATTTTAATAAAACTTTGATTTTACAATAAATGCTTAAATTACTAAGTTAATCTTGTTGTCTAAAAAAGTCGTTTGTTCCGGTGACAGCTGATAATTTCACATTTTACTACAGAATTTGCCCATGCCGGAAAGGTTTTTTTTTTTTTTTTTAGTTTATGACTTTTCTATATATTTCTTATGGTTGAATTTGAAGAATGACTCTAAAGCACAGTCGAACTCATAATATATTGCAGACAGTATTTTTTTCTTTTTTAACTAATCAATTTTAAACGGTAAAAATCATAATATCTAAGTATATTAAGGGCAGTATTAATAAAAAGTTTCAAATGCTCCCCAAAAAAGCTCCGAAGCCCAAAAATTGGCATCAAATGTTCATTGTGAAATGTTTTACAAATGAAAAAAAAAAAAAATATTAGTTTCAAACATACTTCCACACTTCGATCTCTTCCCCCCCCCCCCCAAAAAAAAAAGGAAAATGGTTAAAATTATTTCCAAATATATTAAGGATAAAACATTCTGTCTAATTCAATTTCAAATATTTTCTCCCCTTCAAAAAATATTTATTTAGATAAATAAAGGATTATTTTTATCTACATGTGCAGGGGTGCAAAAATCTAGGCGACAGAGGGTAGTCTCTCACCACTAAAATTTTAAAGTTTTTTTTCGCTCAAAATTTCATAGCATTCTAGCAGGAATTTTACACGAAATATTAGACGGAGAAAAACGAAATAAATTTTGTGGTGAGAAACTGCCTGCTGGCGCCTAGATTTTTGCACCCCTGTACGTATGTTTTATAGAAACAGTAGCTATATGATGTAGAGTAGTAGAGTAGTTTTTAACTCATTTATTAAAATATTTTTAAAATCAATCTTTTTCCCATTTTAACAAGGAGAGGACAATAGGCTTGTGTCACCGAATCCATCGAGCCTTTGGGTACTGATAGAATATAGTTAGTAGATAAATATATCACAAGGATATTGTGCAATATTCAGGGAGGGCCTTAAAAAACGACCCCCAAAGTTCACCGATTATCGAAGCAAAATATATAACAAAATAAATTGAAGGTATAAGCGAGGGCTGGATGGCACAGTTCGCTAGGCGCCAGAGCCAGACATTTACTTTTCTCACTATTCAGCTGTCAGTGGGTTCAAATCCCGTTCAAGCCATTTTTTTTTTCACAGACAAAATCAGGATTAGTTATTTTCGGACAACAGTATCTGATTATTTATACGTATGGAAAATATGAACAAGAACAGTCTTTTGCACGCATGCACAAACACACATACACACTCACACACATATATACTCTTATTTACAGAGAAATTGGGGTTTTAGGGATCGAATGAAAAAAAAAACAGAATTATTCAGCGACAAAATGTTAATTTTATTCATTCTTATTTATAGATATTTCTACGAATATATCACTGTCCTTCTCAACGAAGTAAATTAAAATATGCTACATAAAATTAAAAAATGCTAGTTCATTTTTGTCTTGTCTGATACCCATCAATTTAAAAGATAATTTAAGATTTTTTTAAATTTTGATAATGTAATTTTTTTTTAATATCGTATCTCATGTTTCGATTAAGAAAAACTGTTTTCGGTTAAAGCCCTTTTCGGCGACATTTTATTACGTAGCTTTGCAGGTGGTTGTTAACCAAAACAAGCTTGTTAGTACACTATAGAAAATAAATAATTTACAAAAATCCAAAAATGTCGAATGTCAAAGAAATATATAGCATAAGATTTTTTCTTCTTTTCTTTATATCCATAGTGTTCAACGAACCCTCTTACTCTTTGTAAATAAATAAATATGTATTAATGAGCCTAGAAACATGTTCTTATTCATATTTTCATACATATAAATAATCAGATACTGTTGTCCGAAAATAGCTAATCCTAATTTTGTCTGTGAAAAAATGGCCTGGACGGGATTTGAACCCGCTGACAGCTGAGGAGCGAGAAAAGTAAATGTCTGGCATCTAGCCAACTTTGCTATTCAGCCCTCACTGATAGCTTCAATTTATTTTATTATAAATTTTGTTTCAATAATGGATGAACTTCGGGGGTCGTTTTTTATGCCCCCTTCCTGAATATTGCACTTTATCCTTGGGATATATTTATATACTAACTATACTCTATCAATACCCAAAGACTCGCTGGATTCGGTGACATAAGCCTCGTGTCCCCTCCTTCTAAGAGTTTTAGGACAATTTACGACTAATTTAGTAATTAACTATTCGAAAATGAGTTAACAATAATAGATAAATAAATAACTTATTATTAAATTAAATATTATAAGTTAATAATAATTAACTTATTAACTTATTATAAAATTTATAAAAATATATAACACATTTTGTTTAACGATAAAATACATTGTGTCAATGTAATTTTACAATTACTATATAAAATATGCAGCTCAAAGTCATGCTCTTAGAAAATTTTGAAATATATTTATGCCATTTACTTTTGAGTGCACTGCGATTTGATGTAAAATATTATAGCGTTTCATGATCGATATGCAAAACAGAAGCTACTATTTACGCTCTTTTTACCCGTAGGAATGTTACGTCGACTGGCAACTACATAAGCAATTTATACTTACTAGACAGCACTTGATGTGCTATCGAAAGTTACTCACATATAACAAAGAAGAAGCATTTTCTTCTGAGAAACTTCCCAGGAAGTTATTATAGAATCTCTTGTTCAAGAATTTTTCTGTAAGGTCTGGTATATATAATGTACTTCAGTTTTTATTAATGTTTCACAATTTTTTTTAACATCATTTTTGTTATGGTATTTCTGTACGTGTTATTTCTTACAGTTCAATTAGTAAAAATGAATAAACGAAGTTGAAATCATTATATATGTTTTTATGTATACTAAATCAATAAAAGCCGATAAAAAACATAATATCCAAATATATTAAGGATAAAATATTCGGTTTAATTCGTTCCAAATATTATTTTCTTTACCCCTCCCCCAATAGAATACTTTCCTTACTTAATTATATGAAATACTTTTAATTTTTATCAACATATGTTTTACAGAAATAGAATTGCTATAATGATGCGATCAGTAGTGTAGATTTTAATACATTTTTCTAAAATATTTCTAAAAATAAATCTTTTTCCCAGTTTAAAAAGATTTTATGACAAATCACAACTAATTTAAAGATTAACTATTTGGAAATGGAATAATAAATATAGATAAATGCATAACTGAATATATTTCATTAAAAAAATAAAACATTTTGTTTAACAATAAAATACATTCTATCAACATAAATTTACAAATACTTTATGAAGTATGCTGCTTTTAGAAAATTTTTTAATATATTTATGACATTTACTTTTGATAGAGCTGCTATTTGTAAAATTTTATAGCGTTTATTGAATGATATGTAAAGCAGAAGCTGATGTTACGTTCTATTTTATCTGTAGAAATATGTTACGCCCATTGGCAACTATATAAGCAATTTATACCTTCTAGAAAGCACTTGATGTGCTATCGAAAGTTACTCACATGTATCAAAGAAGAATTTTCTTCTGAGAATGTTTGAAGGAAAATATTCTTACAAAAAGTCACTATGGTGACAGAATAGAGCTAAAATTTGATTTTTCGAGTGAGTTGGTAATTGTGTAAATATGTAACGCTTATAGTCGTCGTTTCGTCTGTCTGTCCGCATACGTATATGCCAACCTCCGGCTTTTTTTTAAACAAAGAAACATAGTTCGAACCAGAAATTTATTTAGCTGATGAAATTAAAAAGACTTCAAACGACAACTACATTTAATAAAAGATACATTTAATTTAATAAATTTTCCGGTTAAAGGTATATTTTTTTATTTAGAAAAAGCCGGAGGTTGGCAAGTATGCGCATATAATAGATCAAAAATTACCCAACCGAATCATTTGAAATTTAAAATGTACGATTATTGCATAATTTTTTCGAGTCATTTCAAATGTTATAAAAATCGGATGCATAGATCAACTACAGGGACAATCAAAAGTATTCCGTTACATTACGGTTAAAGTTGAAAAAGTTTCAAGATCATTTTAATGGTGTTACACTCTTTCGAACATAATAAATATGATATGCATCTATGAAATATATAATAGGGATGCAAAAGCTGTTGCACGCGGGCCACATTGATACCGCTATTTTCAGGCAGAATAATTCTCCTTATTTTATCAACAATTTTAATTTTTCTTAAGAAAGGTGTTAAAGTAAAAATAAAATACATTGACATGTTTCGGAACAGTCAATTTAATTTTTCTTAAGAAAGGTGTTAAAGTAAAAATAAAATACATGAATTTTGGGTACAAATTGACGGTTCCGAAACATGTCAATGTATTTTATTTTTACTTTAACACCTTTCTTAAGAAAAATTAAAATTGTTATTAAAATGTTTATATAAAAGGTGACTATTTTAAAATCTGATGATTAAAAAAAAAATCAATTGGATTTAATTAACTTTTTATCATAATTCTCCTTATATTAAAGACAGAGACTTTGCTATTATATAAAATATTTTTTAACTATCCTGGTGACAAATGATTTTCTGGAAATAAGGTTGTATATCACTATATAGAAATATACTGGGTGATCCAGAAGTTTCGGGAGTTTTGAAATGCTAATAATTAGTAAAGTATAAACAATAGAAAGATGAGGTTTTCACAGAAATTCTTAGAAACTTGTAAGATTTTGTTTTTAATAAGAATTTTTTTTATATTAGTTACACTTTTTGCCAATAGGTGGCGCTGAACTGGATAGTATGATACTGCTATGATATGATACAGCTCATTAAAAATAAAGAATCAGTGTCCAAGGGTTACAAATTTTCTGTATGACGCCCATAACTTATAAGTACCGCCATCATACGATGCAAAACAGCCTGGACAGCATTAAAAAGCAATTCAGGGGATATCTTTGAAACGCTCTAGTGTAGTATCTTTCAGCTGAGTCAATGACATAGGCCAATCTCTGTACACATGAGCCTTCAAGTAGCTCCACAACCAAAAGTCAGAAGGAGTAAGATCTGGAGATCGTGGAGGCCATTCGTGTCAAAAATTGCGACACAGAACACGGTATCAATAAATGTAGTCCTCAGGATCGTCGTGACAGGAGAAATGATGTGGGAAGGTTCTTCCAATGAGCTTGTTTCCTCAAACCTTTTTATCACAGTCTTCAGGTTTGTTATGTCATCGGTTCTTTTCCGGTTTTCATTCCACGCATTGTACTGTAAGAATGCAATGCTAAACTAGGCGATTCATCCTTTTTGTAAAACTGCATAACTAACAAAGCTTTTTTATGCAAAGAAAGCATTTTTTAACTTAGCAGTTACATATCAAATTTTGTATCGAAATTTCTTTTAAATGCAATTTTCTTAACCTTCGAAAAAGAGTTTGAACATTAAGGACGCTTAAAAAGAAATCTGATCAATAATCTCAGAAAGATGTTGCGCAATGAATTCATCTGCTTATATAACGCATGGTAATGAAACTTTCGATGTCGTATACTAGAGCCACTTGTTGCTAAAATGTTAACTATTTATTTAAAAATAAATTCATCATAAACAAAAATTCCACGCTTTTCTGAGTATGTATCTGAAAACCGCATCTTATTATTGTATATAGTTTTCTAATTATTAACATTTCAAAACTCCCGAAACTTCTGGATCACCCGGTATATTCTGTACAATCTGTAGTGCAAAAAATAATTGTTATTCCTTTACAGGGCCATATAATTTAATTGTTATTCATATTCATTTCCATTACATAATGGTATAGGGGGAACACTGCTTGGGGAAAATACAGTTTAAGAAATATGAAGCTCAAAGTAATGCTTTTAGAAAATTTTGAAACATGTTTATGACATTTACTTTTAAATGGGCTGTGATTTGATGTAAAATTTTATAGCGTTTCATGATCGATATTTAAAGCAGAAGCTTTTTACGCTTTTTTTATCCGTAAAAAAATTACGTCCTCTGGCAACTATATAAGCAATTTATACCTTCCCCGTAATGCATGGTGACGTCACTATGACGTCGTTGCGAAGTCACATTGTGGCTTTGTGACCATCGATTGTCGATGTGACGTCACGTGACGTCGATGTGAAGTCACAGTGATTAAAATGTGAAGTCGTTATGGCCGTTTTAGAGCTCGTTTTTGACGTTACACAAAGTGGTCACAATGTGACAAATTTGTGAAAAATGTGTCATTTGTGACTAATTTGACATTTACATTGTGACAAAACCGTGACAAAAGCAACGATATTTAAATTACCAGAAACATGTTTTTTAAAGTAACATGTTTTGAAGAATATTTGTAATTTTCTTAAATTTTAATATACATAAGTAATAAAAGTCACATCTCAATCACAATGTGACGTCACTGAGTGGTGGCATTTTGGTCACAGATGTTATGTGACCAAAGTGACCCACAGTGACGTCACTGTGACCATGCATGCTACGAGGGTCTAGACATCACTTGACGTATTATCGAAAGTTACACCCATATAGCAAAGAAGGAGAAGTATTTTCTTCTGAGAACCTTCGAGGAAAAATATTCTTACAAATATTTACTATGGTGATAGAATAGAACTGAAATTTTTAATTTTATATTTTAAAATATTGCTATGCGATTTCTTCGAGATTTTAATTCTATAAAAAAGAACGTTTTACAGATATTAGAGAGTAATCGGGACGCCAGTACCATGTGCAGTTTTCTAGCGGAAAAAATTCTGTGAATTCCAGAAAACGCTCCGCTTTTTTTGGCTTTTTTTCTGGAATTTGCGGAAACATTGCCGTTAAAAAACAGCAAATAGTACTGTTGTCCCGATTACAAAAACAATTTCCGTAAAATAATCCACTTTTATATATTTATTTATTTATTTTATAGTGTAGTATGCTGTTGCACGATGTATACCTTTGTATATCATTCTTGCGACCTTGCACGATCTAAGTGCATTCAGAAAAATGTATTTCGAAATATGTTCATGACAGTTATTTTTGAATGGGCTGCGATTTTATGTAAAATTTTATAGCTTTTCATGATCGATATGCAAATCAGAAGCTGCTGTTACGCCTCTTTTTACACATAGAAATGTCACGTGCACTGGCAAGTACATAAGCAATTTATAGCTTCTAGACAGCACTTGATGTGTTATCGAAATTTATTCACATATAACAAAGAAAAAGTACATTTTTTCGAGAACATTCGAGGAAAAATATTCTTAAAAATAGTTACTATGGTGACAGAATAGAGCTAAAAATTTTATTTTTATATTTTAAAATATTGCTATGTTGTTTCTTCGAGATATTAGTATGCTGTTGAGCGATGTATACATACAAACAATTTCGCTTGAATGATACACAATTTAAGCGCATTTAAGTAAAGGTATTTCGAAAAAAACATGAAAATTTTAAAAAGTGGGAGAACATTATTCATTGCATGTTTAGCCCTCTCCACAGAGTAGTAACAGAGCCTCAACTCGGCTTGAAAAGAACGCCCTCAGTGGATCATTTAAAAACTAAACCATCGCGTTGGCGATTTTTATCCTCGTGATTTCTGTGTAACTGTAACCTTATTCTGCTTGGCGCTTCTTGCTGAATGCTGATTTGATTATCTTTGCACATGTTCTTATGCTATTTGATCTTAGATTTCCGCGCTTATGTTGATTCGTAATTATTACTGTTATTATTCTTGATTTTTCAAGTTTAAATTATTACATCCTTATGTTACAAAGAGACACATGCATTGTTTGCAAGTTATTTCATAGAAGTTATTTCATAAGAATTTATTTCATAATTCTTTCATAAATTTCAAAACAAGAAGCAGCAAGCCGTCGCTGTATTTTTTTCCCTATCATTTGTCGCCAAGGAAGCGATGTTTCGCCGAATTAGCAACCTCTCTTATGTTATGATCGTAGTTTCAGAGTAGTCCGCTCATGTCGCTACTGTCTATGAATAATCCCATGTTAAACAAGTTGCCATTACAGTGTATGAAAGTTGATTCTCTGTTCCGTACTCTGTGGCCCTCTCCTGCGCAGCGTGCTTACTCCCGGGTACACCTCATTTTAATTCCAAACTTGCAAACGGCACGAAGAATATGTTAAAGAAATTCCGCTTTTACAATGAAAGCGTGGATTTAGGAATTCTTAATTTTCTTTATATAAAAGTCGTTTTTAATTTCCGTTGTCAATCAATAATTTCTTATTGAATGAGCGGAATTTGCCTGCGCCGGAAAGAGTTAACGATTAAGATGCCGTCTTATAAATTTTGTAGGGTTCCGTTCATTTGACGAAATCTTATTCGTCTCAGTTCTCTGTCCGTCACAGAGTTCGAACACAAAAATCATATAAATCAGAGGCTTCAAATTTTGTGTACTTACAGCTGAATATCTCGAGTCACACGACAAATCATAAAATTTAAAAAATGTCTATTATTTTAACACTAAAACCACAGGAAAATTCATTCAAGTTTTATAAGAATATTTCTCACCAGATTTTTTTTAATTTAAAACTGCTTAAGTTATTTATTGAAAATATTTTTAGCTTATTTTATTAAGAGTTTTCTGGTTCGAGTCGAAACCTTTCAATACGGTACCGCTCAAAATGATCCCGTCGCCGAGGTTCTAGTATTAAATCAATTTTCCAATGTTATCCTTTCATTTTTGCGATTTAAACTTTGAAAGAGAACTTTTTAATTTTAAAGTTCTTCGTGTGGACATCATAGTTTGGAAATAACCCATCTTGCTTGTAAATAGAAAGTTCTTAATTCGAGCTTCAGTTTTATGAGGTGAAATTTTCATATTTAGATGGATTTAATTAAAAAGATTTCGTATTTTTTGAGAAATTTAAGGGTTAATGTATGCAAGTCTTTACATCCAACTTTTATAATATTCTTTTGGAATCTTATATAGCTTCTCACAATTTAAATACAATAGCTCTTTACAACTTTAGAGCACATGCGTGACCGGAAGATGTTGGTGAATTTAAAGCGCAACACTAGTCACAGAAAAAGACCCGGATGATAATGTAAAGTGTATGGGAGCGTTCTTTTCAAATATCTCCCTCAAATTTTAATATTTTTAGATGATTTTTTTTTCATAGGATTGCCGAGGACGATCTGCAACGGGCCTAGTTATTACTTTTTCGATTTTTGTTTCAGATTTTTTTTGAAATTACTTTAAATTTCAAAGCCGGTTTAAACCGGTTCTGAAATTGAAACTATCATAATATAAAAAATATATAAGCAAAATCGAAAAAGTAAAAACTAAGCCGGTTGTAGATTGTCCACGTCAATCCTATAAAAAAAATCATGTAAAAAAAAAGAGCGAGATATTTGAAAAAAACTCTTCCATAGATTTTACATTATCATCCGGGTCTTTTTCTGTGACTAGTGTTGCGCCTTAAAGTCCCACAATAGTCACAGAAAAAGACCCGGATGATAATGTAAAGTCTATGGGAACATTCTTTTTCAAGTTACTCGCTCAAATTTTAATATTTTTACATGATTTTTTTTGCATAGGATAGCTGAGGACAATCTACAACCGGCCTACTTTTTACTTTTTCAATTTTGCTTATATATTTTATATATTATGATAGTTTCAATTTCAGAGCCGGTTTAAACCGGTTTTGAAATTAAGTTTTTTTAAAATCTGAAACCAAAATTGAAAAAGTAAAAAGTAGGCCGGCTGTGGATCGTCCTCAGCTATCATTTGAAAAAAAATCATGTAAAAATATTAAAATTTGAGCGAGTAACTTGAAAAAAGCTCCCATACACTTTACATTATCATCCAAGTCTTTTTCAATGGCTATTGTGAGAGTCTTAAATGATATTTCAACACAATGCTTTCTTATTCTAACACATAAGAATTTGAACAATTCCACCCGTAAAGAGGCTAATTTAGAAAATTTTGAAATAAAATGAATTTTTAGACATTTCGGCAAACTTTACAGCACATACGCGAATGGAAAATATAAACAGAATTTTTTCCATTTTCTTTTACTCAATTTTTATTGGACACTACTATTCAATTTTATTCGCAACTTTTCCGTGACGTTACGATTTGAAGAAAAAAAAGGTTGCGTTTTTTCGATCTATCCTATTGCACATGGCTGTGAATTGCAACGTTCGTTTCATTCATTCAAGATTTAACCCCTTGGGGGGAGGGGGGACAAGCAATAGTGTCTCTGTAATATTGAATTCCCACCGGGAAAATCGAAAATTTTTGCTTTAAATTAAGAAAAAGCAATTTTTCAACATATTATCGCCAAAGTTAAACTTATGCAATTTCATTAAAATATTCTGGTGAAAAGATTTCATTAAAAGATCTGTGGTTCGTTTAGATTAGGTGAGATAAAATATATACCCCCTGAAGGGGTTAACTATAGCATTTATAAAATGAAAATGTGTGAAAACATGGCAGTGAATGTTATCGCCTATTTAGCTATGTAGGCGGTGCATGTAAAATCGGGCGCAAATCTTTGCCTGGATAATTTTAGTTGTGTGAAAAAAACCTCAAGTATTCCAGTCCAATCTTGAAGATCTTTAGTCTATTTAAACGAATCAAAATATACAAATAAGTACTTAAAATGCGTTGCAAAAATATAGATTTTTTTTTTTTTTTTTTTTTTTTTTTTTTTTTTTACCTGAGATCTTTCGAATGTTAATGTTTCGATCGTTTGGGAAAATCAATTTGCACCGGTAAATTCTATCATTTAATTATTAGATATTGCTTTCGACATCTAATGTCTAGTAATCGATGGACAGAAATTTCCGGTAATAATTGATTTTCGCAAACGGACACGACTTTCCGAATAACTAACTCAGTATGTTCCTAAAAATTTCGTTAACCCCTTGAGATAAAATTTATCTCAAGAGATAAAATTTATATTGCTGGTAAAATTTTCTACCACACAATTTTAATTCCGAAATGTCACACTGACACCAGAAAATTTTTTTAAATTTACTTCAAAAAGGATTAATGCATTTTTTTTTTCTTTTTTGGTTTATCGTTAACCTTTTTTTTTTCTTTGCAAAATACTATTGCCAATGTGACATTTGCAATTTTGAAGAAATTTACACCCCAGAGGTCAAAGGGTTAAAGGAGTATGTGTGTTCTTCAATTCCGTATATTTATTTATTCCCTTCGCGATGGGAGTCTTTTACGAATTTTTTAATGTTTTCTCTCCGGTTTTCAAAAACTGAAATTTGCGCCTCATTAAATCGAGAAAATGCTACGATTAAATAAGGCAAAATTTTCAGTAAAATTTTACTGGTGGGGATAAACAAGGATTCCTAATCCTTTCTGCAGCACGTATAGGTGTCGTTCGTCCCCAAGGGGTTAAGTTTTCAGAGTGATTCTTCATAAACAAATAAGAGTTTGTTACATCCAAGAAAAGCACATCTTGATCTCTTATATTCTGCGATGTCAAAAACATTTTGATGCTGATTTTGCGCCTTTATTATGAGGAAAACCTTCAAATAAATATTTTTTACGCTGATAACTTCTAAAAGAAACGTTCGTTGAAAACATTTGCATACCTAAATTTCAAGTTTTTTAAATATTGCGATAAACTTGTTCTGAATGCTCAGAAGTTTATGTACTACAGACGTAATATAGGAGTATAGCCATATAATATGGGGATCGTACAAGATGTTAATGCTTCAGATAGAAAGTAACTTTAAATTCTTTGTAGGTATCAAAAAATATCTCCCAAATTTTCAATATTACCTACAGCTTTCAATGTTTCAAAACTGTTCATAATTTTAAAAAAATATGCCTCAATTTATTTATGAAAGCAACATTTTATGCATATATTTTTTATGTGCACACATTCATAGTAAGCATACATGCCTATTACAAAATTTAATATTTTATCAAACTTTAAAAGTTCTAGAAAATTAAATTTGTCTTTAAAACAAATTACAAATTCTATGAGAAATATACAATTTCATAGCATACTTTATAAATTTTAAACTATATTTATGGTACTTCCATTACAAAATATTGAATTTGAGTGCATTTTAAATAAAACATTAAATTTTATAGTTTCATGGAACAGGAAAAAAAAAGTAAAGGATTCTGCAATGGTTTATCATTTTTTTGCATATTTATTTTAATCAAAAGTTATTTATACATAATTTTGTGCTTCATCCAATAAAAGAAAATGTATTTTCCCTTTGCAACTCTTAAAATAAAGCATAAAATCAAAAAACTAAGATCATAACAGAATCCGAAAAAAAAAAATTCTTTTATATTTTGAAATAATACAATGTGTTAGTTTTAAAAATGATAAGCTCATGCATGACGAAAATCATTATTTATATTGTTATATGATGATATATAAAACATGCATAATCTAAAATATACGGATCTCAGAAAATACCTTTCATGAATATCTTCATTCTAGAAGCTGAAGGAATAACACCATTCCCAGTCACCATTTCTAATGTATTGAGGCTCCGAAGTTACAATAGTTTGATGTTTTTACTTACCCATCATACGTAGTATAAAGTCTTGCATTGGTTTTGAAAATCGAAAAATTTTTTTGACGGATTCACACGTTTCAGATACTGGAGATTCCAAAAAATATTTTTTTAGAAATTTTTTTTTTGCCGTCTGTCTGTCTGTCTGCCAGTCTGTCTGCTGTAAACGCTCTATCTTCCGAAAAAACTGAGATAGAGACTTGAAATTTTGTTTGTAGTTAGTATGTAAGAAAGGGACGAAGCCTATTTCATATCAGCAACCTCGATTATCCGGAACTATTTTTTTCGGACTCTAGAAAAATTCGTTCTGAATATATAAAAATTTTCGAATTTTTTTGTTCTAAGGAATGGACGTAAAAGGCAATAAACTAACACACATTTTGCATATAGAACGAAGTCGATCGGATTATTAGTTGCCGAGATATTTGTAATCCAGTTTTCCACATTCTTCGATTTTTCATGATCCTGTATATCATTCAAATTTCAATTCAGAGGTATATTTTAATTAGAAATGAGAAGCTTAATGCGACGCAGTTAATTGTTAGTTAGTAGAATTATTATTTTTGGAGTTATAAGGACGTTTCTTTTACGCAGTTCGGTACTACTTGAGTAGTTTGGCGTTTAATATAATTTGTCGAAATTGGTAATCAGCAGTTCTTTAATATAGCATTACTATGTATATTAACAACATTTAAATTTTGTTTATGAATTGCAATGTATTGTATAAATAGTTTTCACGTGTTTTATTTTCATATACATATCTATGATGGGTAAGTATTACGGTGGCCCCCAACGACTAGTTTGAAAGTTGTGCACTTTATTCAGAATATATTTATGTGCACTGCACTTTTATGTACAATTGAAAAATTTAGATCATAGCAATATCGAACAGTAAATGTTTTATTATAATCAAATTCATCATGACAAAATAAATTTCGAAGTACTCTTGGATATATATTACTTCATGGTTGTTTTATGACAATCTAAACGTTATTCCTGGTACTTCAATAAAAATAGACTTCATTTTCAAATGTTCTTCAAGTCTTTTTTACAGCATTGCTTTATCAATGCATACAAGTCAAAGAATGATATGTTCAACAAAAAAAGCACAATTTGGATAGTATATTTTATTACAGTCAAAACTATTCACAAATATTTGAACACCTAGTCCATAAAAACAACAACAACAGAAAAACATTAAAAAAACTGCCAAATATTGTTTTTTAAGAGATCCCTCAAATGAAAATACTTCTACTGAATGTTGCCATGGCAACAGAGTAGAGTTTACAATTGGATTTCATATTTGAAAGTATTTCAATTTGATTGCCTTGAATGTTGGAAGAGGAATGTCGTAAAATGATACATAGGATCTTATGGAATCTAAAGCAGTTTTATGAAAAGTATCTCTAAATTTATTTTGCGAAATAAAGAAAAAATATAAATATAAAATTTTAGTATCCTTGCAGGATTTGAAGTTTTATATCCTACTGATAAATTGGTTGTATTATTTTTCAAGGAAAAATATTTCACATTTTTTTTTAATCTCAAAATATTTGAAGTATTATATGATAATACAGGGTAATTCAAAATGAATATATCAATTACAAACGGCAATAATTATTTTAATAAAATTTTTTTATTTTACTTAAGAAAGGTGTTATAGTAAAAATAAATGACATTGACATGTTTCGGAACCTTCAAATAAGTTCCATAATCATAATATAAAAAAAAAATAAAATTTCAAAATATTACACGGTCAATACAAATGTCACGCGACAATGAGATATAAATAACAAAAAACACGCGCTCTATTGTAAAAAATTAAAATAAAATATAGACCATGATCTAAAATGTAAATAAAAATAAAATTTCAAAATATTTCATGGTCAATACAAATGACACGCGACAAAGAGAAATAAATAACAAAAAACACGCGCTCTATTGTAAAAAATTAAATTAAAATATAGACCATGATCAAAAAGAATTTCCAACATGGTTCATCCCATTCAAGCTCTCACGAGGAATTAATTCATTAATTCTAACCATAACTTAGGAATAATAAAAGTAACGGTATCATTGCAAACCAGATTTTTAAGCATATAAATTTCAATAGACTCCCTTATAATAGATTTTCGACAACAATTAGATATGAAACATAATCTACTTTCACTAAACAATATTTTTATCGCCTCATTTAAATATGTTCTTGATAAGGCAGTCTTAGTACGCTCAAATTTAATATCAGATAGTTAATTTACAGATAATTAATTTAAAATCTGGTGATTTAAAAAATCAATTGGATTTAATAGGCTATAATTATTTTAGTCGAAAAGAGTTTATTGATAAGAATTACACAGAATGTAAAAGAAAGTTCAAAATCTTGTTTACACACACTGCAATAGTTCAAGAATCGACCGCACAATACCCTAAATCATCGCGCACAAGAAAAAATTGTTTAACCCTTTCCGGCGCACAACTCTTTAAAGTTTGAATTTAAAGAAAAAAAAATAGGCAATCTATTTAGGCATAGAGGAGTACACAGGAATTGTTTTGTAAATATTGCAGTAACCATTTTAATTATACAGCTGTTGCCGAAGTGGCAACCTCCCATAAGTAAAGCACTGATATGCGCAGTGAGAAGAGCATTGCTGTGAAGCGCGTATTACAGTAACACATTTTACCTATTATTAAACAGTAGAGTTTGATCTCTGTGGTGCTGCCATCTAGAACTCATAAGAAAGATTTAAAGTAGCCATTAGAGTAGTTTTTGAAATATTTACGGAGTTTTTGTGTCTCTAAACAGAGGGAACTTTAGGTGTTGCCGACCCGGCAACACTGCGCGTTAAGGGGTTAATTTATGGAAGAGTACTAATAGGAGAATCTAATGAGTCATGTATGCCGGACGCGAAGTAGTGTATAAGACAAAAATTAATATTAACAGTGGTTGACCCATAGGCTTTGCATTGTGTTATCCTGCACCCAGTTTTCCATGTTTTCATACTTTTGACTGCATTGCAAACACAATGCTAAGCCTACGAGTCAACCCCGAGTGGTATTAATTTTTGGCTTATGCACCACTTTGCAGACATGGATCATTAGATTCTTCTATAACCCTACCCTCATAGCATGCATGTTCACAGTGACGTCACTGTGAGTCACTTTAGTCACATCACATCTGTGACGAAAATTCCACCACTCAGTGACGTCACAATGTGACAAAGATGTGACTTTCTAAAAACAATTTTACAGTTCGTCACAATGTTAATGTCAAAGTAGTCACAAATGACACACTTTTCACAAATTGGTCACATTGTGACGTCACAAAGTGGTCACAATGTGATGTCACAAAAAAGCTCTAAAACGACCATAACGACTTCACATTTTAGTCACTGTGACTTCACATCGACGTCACGTGACGTCACATCGACAATCGATGATCACAAAGTCACAATGTGACTTCACAACGACGTTGCAGTGACATCACCATGCTTTACGGGAAGTACTCTTCCATAAAATAAAGGATTTTTTCTTATACTCGACGACTTACAGTTTTATGCCATTGCCTCTTGGACTATAAATATTCTATTTGACTCTCTTAGATGACACGGACAAAATTTAAGCATCCTTTTTGTTTAATCATCAGATATCATCTGCCGTATTATTGCCATTTTGGAGCATTCTGTGTGTTTGAATTTCTCAATTGTCATTTCTGCCATTGGGCATTTCCATACGAACTTGTTTGTCTGTTACACAATTTAAAATCGCTAATGCTTGTTCGCCACCGTTATTTTCAAAAAATTTGCTTCGCCTTATTCAATTGACGATATATCTTCGATAAACTAAGTCGCATTTTCTCGCTTTAAAATACTGGTATTTAAAAAATCGTAGTATCTAACAGACAAACAAGTTCGCATAAAAATGCCCCATTGTGGTGTAGAGTAGATTTTGTCCGCGGTTACAGCTAAGCATACCCCCAAATGCCAATAACATACACATATGGTATCGGATAATTGAACAAAAAGGATCTTTAGATATTGTCCATGTAACCAAGGTTAGTCAAATAGAACATTTAACACTTTACCTGCCGAATTATAAATTCATGAAATTTTTACATTCTAAAGCACTTAACGTAAATTGTTTAAACTAAATTAAAAGATTTACATTATCATTTTATAAATTTTTGGTGGATTTTAGAAGGATTGGAGGATTCAGAAAGGTTAATTAAATATGAATTTACAGGGATTTTGTGCAATATTTATAACACCACTCAAATCTTTTATTTTAAATTGTTTTCTTAGTATTTTGTAGAATTGTAAAATGTACAAATAAGATGTTCTTACAATATGGAAGTATTTCCGAATTGAAAAATCCCCATCCCCCTCCTTCAGCGACAAGAAAGCTAAAAAGATGCAAAGGCAAAAGAAATCATCCTTTTAAAAATATTTTTGTTTTGTTTAACCAATAATGCTTTTGTAACAAGATAAAGTAATGTATCTGTAACTCATTTTAAATAGTATTACAACTAATTGACGTATTAAAAGAACTTTATAAAAATGAATTTTAATGGTACTTATAAGTACCGTCGGTAGTATGTAAACAAAATTTTGAACATTTTGCGTAATCTTATCGATAAATTCCTTTCGATTAAATAGTTATATAGCCGATTGTAATTGCTATCAGTAAAACTTTACTGTAAAATTTGCCTTATTTAATCGGAGCATTTTCTTGATTTAATAAAGCGCAATTTTCAGTTATTAAAAACCGGTGACAAATCATTAAAATTTTCGTAAAAGACCTGAAAAAATAGACATAATTTAATTTTTTTTTTCAAAAAACATTGATCACTTAAGTGATTAAAAGCTTAGAAAACTCTTGGGTGTTAGGACGGAGTTAATGACATCATATCACGCGATTCAACACCAACCCCGAGACGGCATTTGTTTGTGAGGCCCCTTGCAAGGACAGTTTTCACGTGGGGTTGTGGCTCGGAGGAGACCTCGTGATTTCACGTCATGAACTTGTCCTGAGCCCCCCCCCCCCCCCCCGCTCACCGTCGAGGTGAGCGACCAATTTTCGTCGACGACCCCTACCTACGACCCAAACAGACCTAGTTTCTTGCGCGACAGCGCTGTCGCCGGCAGGCCACCACGGATAGCGCCAAAATACTTTACTTACGACCCGAATAGCCTTGGACTCTTAATAGAAAAGAAAAACAAATACGAGGAATTGAAACCGGACAAATTTAAAAGAAAAAGTAGACAAATTAAAGATATTGAAAGACGTTTAGTGGGAAGTCAGGGATCTAAAGCTATCAACTCTACCTGCCTTCATCCCGAAAATATATGTCTCAACATATGTCTGAAACATTTTTAACCGCTTGCGGCGCGGTGGTTTGATAGATATACCACGTAATTTTAATTCCCAAACGCCACATTAGCATCGGAGTTTTGTTTAAAAAAATTTACTGTTTATTGAATGCCTGAAATATAGCGTTTTCTTATTTACAAATAAAGTTGTTTTCAAATTCCGGTGTCAGTCATTAATTTCAACACTTAAGCAATGAATTTGCCCTGCGCCGCAAAGGGTTAAAAAGTCTTTTCTGGCCTCTAATGAAGTTGGTCGTGCTAGATTTCATATATTATAGGTATAATCGCTTGTCATTTAATGGGATGTAAAAAAAAACTATGTCAAAGGTGATTGGATGGATAAAAGGAAGGCGATGACGACGAAAGTGTTGATATCAACAACTGGAAGAAAGTCAGCTTTCACTGCAAGATGATGGTTAATTGGATATGCGTCAGCTCTTTTTATACGAATTTGAGTCCTAACCTTTCGCAGTTTTCCTTGTTTTCTTTAGAACCTGCGAAGCGATAAGTAAATATCAGTTAAGTTTTTCCAGAAGAATACGGAGGATAAGGCCACACCTCTTTTTGGACTATATCCGCTGCGCTATCTAGCGAAGATAATCCCCTAAACAAAAGCCAGCACCATCATAAAAGTTCCGCTGTAATTTTTACCTGTAAAAATCTTGTTATTTTTTAAACTGTTGAAGGGAAAACATTCTCTGGAAAAGTACAGGATTTTGTAATTTTTACAGAAAAAATCTGTAAAAAAATACAGGTATATTCTGTATACTAAACGGTTTTTTACTTGAGCCAAAATTGTAAAATATATAAATAAATAAATGTAGCCTAATTAAGAACATTCCGCCTGAGACGGTAAGTTTTGAGATTGCCACATCCAATTACTTTTAACAGATTGAAAGAACATATAATTTTCAGTCGAGTCTGATTTTTTCATTTTTTTTCTGTAGCAATTCGGTGATTTAAATTGTTTGTGGTGACCGACTTTATGAACTATATTAATCGTTTCTCGGGCAAATTAATTCTTTGGATTAAAAGTTGAAAATCTTCACTGCCACCAGAATCAGTAAACAAATTTATATGACAATAAAAATTGCCATTTCAGTCAGATTATTATTAACCCTTTGAGGGGCAAGCAATCGCGTTCGTATAATTCTGAACTCCCACCGGAAATTTGTAAAAAAGTTATATCAAAAAGAGAAAAAGCAATTTCACGACTGTTTTACACCAAAATTAAAAAAGTGAATTTTAAGGACATTTTTCTGGTGTAAATCTTTATCAATCGTAGGTGGTATATAATATATACCACCGCCCCTCAAAGGGGTTAAAATGAATTACGCAACTAAAAATTCCGGTACCAATCAACTAGTATTTAATAAAAAGTAAGTGGTAAGTATCTGACCATTGCCGATAAAGGGTTAACCTAGAGGAGCGATCGGCGATAAAAATTTGTTCCTCAAATAAATACATTCATAGATGTGGAAAAACTTACAAATATATTAAAAACTATAGAAAACTATAGTTATTTAGGATCCGAAAAGAAATAATTTATTGCCTTCTGTAAGTATTCCAATCGGCCATAAAATGACAAGAACAAAACGGAGCATTCGAATTTCTTTGCCGATAAAACAGGTCTTAAAAAAGGAGGGAATCATTGTTAAATTTCCGCGTGTGCTCTAAAAGAGAGATTGTAAATTAACACAATTTGTGATATAAATAAAAGATGTCGGAAATTGGACGCCAAACATAGCAAATGTAGTGCATTCATTCTATAGCGAATTTTTAAAAATATGCAGATCTTGGTGTAATAGTATATAGTACTCTGATATAGTACGGCATCCGAAATATTTTTTGTGTCCAACATACTCTCTGTTTTTATTATATAAGAAGTAACTTGTTTTATCCTCAGAAAACTATCACTTTTATAAAATGTGAAATAGTTTAATTAAAACGTATCCCAAACAATATTTCCTCCTATACCATTATGTAATGGAATACTTGTGCAAGCCTTGTAATTAAATAAGAAATATTTTTTGCATCACAGATTGTACAGAATGTATATTTTAGTATAAAGGCCATTTTCACCTTTAGCTTACATTTTAGAATTTTATTTTTGTTTTTCAAACTTAATAAATTCTTTTAAAAATGGAGACAGGTGTTATGGTAAATATTTAAGGTACAGGAAAAAGTAATTGATCATACACTTTGTCCCATAATTTAATATGTAAATGCTATTTTAATGTTAGCTTGTAAGACAAATTGTCAAGTCTGTTACCATACAAAATTACTGAAAATTCTCAGCTTTAAATTTATTAAATTTTCTAAAATTAACTTACTTTCAAGTGACTAAAATTTCAAAACATGATATGAATGATATGTGATACATGATATGTGACCCTAAATTTCAAAACATGATATTTATCAATAATACCGAAATTAAATTGAAATAAGAGACCGTATTAGCCACAAATTTTGATCATATAGAAAATTATACAAGAACTTTTTCTAATAATCACGGCATACATTCATGTAAATTATTAAGTTTTAAGGAAATTTCATATTTGTCTCTCACTTAAATGAAAAATAGAAGTAGAATGGTGAAGAAAACGGCATTGTACTAAAATAGCATTACAAAATCATGCGATAACAGACATGTCATCTGGTAACGGATTTGATACTATGTTAGCACATGTGTAGTTTACGGCGCAGTTTTGAATGATATCTCCAACTTTATACAAAAACTTTATTTAAACCCTTGCGGCGCGCTGGTTTCATAGATATACCACTTAATTTTTATTCCCAAACGCTACATTGGCACCAGAATATTTTTTTATTACGGTTTATTGAATACATGAAATATAGTGTTTTCTTATTTACAAACAAAGTATTTTTCAAATCCCGGTGTCAGTCATTAATGACAATACTTAAGCAATGAATCTGCCCTGCGCCTCAAAGGGTTAAATGGTAATTTTCTGTCAGATATCATATGGAGAAGTCATTTTATTTCATATTCAAATCAATTAATATATTTGATTTGAATATCAAACAAATAATTTATCAAGCAGTTCCATCTAAATATTAAAATATAACTAAAAGTATCTGAAAATTTACAATATATTTATATAATATTAATTATATTAACATGTTGTATTTCTAAATAACATATCTAAACTCTATCTAAATAACATATTCAAATGTAATATGACTAAAATTTCATTTTTCATATAATATTACATACAAAATAAATATGATTTAACTCTAAGTTATTTTTGTCTACTAATATGCCATAAGTGATTATGAATATCATTGATCATAATTATCCTAATTCAGAGTCATTTATCTTTTTTTATACATGTTTTAAACTTATTTGTATTTTTCATAGTTTTATTTCAATCTTTACCCCTAATTGCACCTTTTATATTTCTACAGCTGTCAAAACCATTCTTGATGCAAAACACCTCTTTTTAAACCATAATTCATAAACATAGGGATGAGATTTCCGCTTTTTTGCACACCCAGGGCCTGATTACTAACGGGGCACTCTCCCACCAGGAAAAAGAAAAAGAATTTTTCCTTATTCATGACAGTAATCTTGTATGAAAAGGGCGTTTAAAGAAGACGAAAATTTCTATAAATTTTTTCTGGTGAGAGAGTGCCCCGTTAGTAATCAGGCTCTGTGCACACCAGTATAATCTTAGAGAAAATGTTGGTTAGTCAAATCGCAAAAGTGTTCCGATTAAACAGCAAAGCATTTTCCTTAAAATTTTACTGGTGTTCAAAAAAGCGGAAATCTCATGCCTAAAACAATATCAAGTCCGTTATCTTGAGTCAATTCCGTTAACTTTCACATGGTAACAGACTGTAAGACTGTAAAAAAAAAATTGTAATTTCGGAATTTCAGAAATATAATTCCAAAAATTGTTAAAATAATTCAGCCGAAAAACGTTTTCGGCAAGTAATCTAAAACAAAGTCTAAAATTGTCAAATCAAGTTTTCTTTACAATCAGAACTCAATGTTTTCAAAATATTCACCGTTCGAAACTTCTGTATAAGATTTTTACAGCTTACCTAATAAACAAATCGTTTACCGCATAATTCTATGGATATTTGATTTTGAAAATTATCCCCCTGACACTAACACTTTATCCCCCTGACCGCCGAGTAAGAGGGAAAATTGTAATTTTTTTTCTCTGCTATTTATTTTAAATGCTAATAAAAGAGGGATTTTCTATCATGGTATAATTTTTTAGCTCACAGGCTATCATAGCCTGAGAGCTTATGTGCCCGTCCGTTCTGTATGTTCGTTCGTGCGTTACGCGATAACTCGTGATAAAAATATTCGATCCACTTGAAATTTTGTATGTAGGTATATCCTGACAAGGCGCTTCCCTGATTACTTTTTGGAGTTCATTCGACATGTATAAGAGGGGGCACGGGGGGCTCATGCCTTTCCCCTTAGTTTATATAAATGGGATTTTCTTGCAGAATTAAGTTTTCGTTCAAAATTTAGATTAGGATCATTCTGATGAGGAGATTCCGTGACTGTTATTAGGTGTTCATTGAATAAGTATAAATAGGGGGAACAGGGGTTCTAATGCCCCCCCCCTTAATTTATATAAATGGGTTTTCCAAGCAGAATTTTCAGATTTCGTTCAAATCTCTGAATAGTTTTGGAAGTTTAATGATTAAGTATAAAAGAAGGGGATAACTCCTTTTAAATTATATAAATGCTAAATGGGTTTTTATTAAGAATTATCTCATTTGCTCTGAATTTTGTATATAGATTTTTTATATGATAAAGCATGTCTTTGATAGTATAGGAGGTTCAATGATTAAATATAAAAAAGAGGAAAGGAGAGAGCTGTTTCCCCTTCTTAATTTTTTTTCGAACGGAATTAACCCTTGAAAATATAAGGCTTTAATGTACAATTAGTATTTGTAGCCTGTGAGCTCAATGCTATCTGTTTAACTGGGCAGTATTCTTTATTTATTACTTATATGCTCATAAGCCTTGAAAGTATCAATCATAACAAAATTTCTTAAAACTGGATTATATTTGTAGAATTATATTAATTTAAATAAAGTTTCAACTGCAGTGAAACCTGCAGCCTAGTAAACGGATATATCCGGTCGCGGCAGTGGGAAGGTTGTGAGAGCAACTTTCTCCTAATTTAAGACTCTGCGGCGCAGGACAAATTCATTGCTTAAGTGTTGAAATAAATGACTGACACCAGAATTTGAAAACAACTTTACTTGTAAATAAGAAAACGCTATATTTCACGCATTTAATAAACCGTAATTTTTTTTAACAAAATTTCGGTGCCAATGTGGTGTTTGAGAATTAAAATTAAGTGGTATATCTATGAAACCATCGCCCGCAAGGGGTTAAGAAGAAATTTAATATTCAAGACTGTCTCAGGCGACAATTTTTAAATTATATTTCGCACCTTTTTTTCTATGCGACACTTTTTGATGCGAGTTAACAAACCTATACGCATATCTTGACAAAATTTCCAATTCTACACAATGTATGGGGTGTCCATCGAATATATATTTTTTTATAAAATGTTGTTTGTAAATATTAATCGGGCAATGATAGAAAATTATGAATTAGGACATTTTCCTGATTTCTACATCATAAATTAAACGTAAATTTTTGTGACTGCGTGGCAATAAATACGAGCCACGTAACACAAATTTCATTTTTATTTGTCATTGTTCCATTAGTGTTATTTCTATTTGATTATCTTGTCAAGTTTGTGTAAGTTATATTGGGTTATTCAATATTCGAAGTAGACTTATAGTATTACATAATGGATATTTATGTATCATAAATTTTGATATAGATACTTCATCTGGAAAAATAATGGGATCCATACAAAACCTGCTATTAATGCATCAAATTAAATTTAAATATCACTCATTGGAAAACGAAAATAAAACACATCTTTTCTGGCAGAATATTTTACACCTGAAACAATACTCGTAGAGAAAGAAAGAACAATAGCCTATAATAGTTCTTAACCGTCCAGAAGAAATGAATAAATTTGTCTTACTAAAGCAATCCAGAAGGCCATAAAATGATAAATGAATATCATAACCAAACGGGACATTCGAGTCTTCTTGCCTCTAAAATAGATCGTTACAAAAAAAGGAGCATCGTTGGTAAATGTCTATCTGGAACGTAAATATCAAAGTGAGATTCAGAGATAAGGCTTTTAGTAATGATAGGAATGAAAAATTACCAGAAGAGAAGTTACGTTTGTAATCTTTTCACTCCATGGCAGAATTTATTTTATGTGATTTATCTTGTATGTTTTATGTGTTTTCAGTTAAATACAGTTATTAATTATACAAAAAAAGTGAAATAGCTTTCTGTTTAAGGTATGTGCCTACTCCAGGGATAATATTTCCGCTTTTTTTGCACACCAGTAAAATCTTAGGGAAAATGCCATATTATTTAATCTGAACATTTTTGCAATTTAAAATAACAACATTTTCTCTAAGATTATACTGGTGACCAAGAAAGCGGAAATCTCATCCCTTGCCTACTCTCAAATGGCTGTTTATTGGAAAATTTTCCATTGTTTTTTAATTATTTTAGAATTATTAAAATTTAGGATTCCAGAAATGTGTTACCTTTGCTTTAGCGATAATTAGTATTAAAAAAAAATAATAAATTTTGCCTTAAAAGCTTGATCGATTTTTTTTTGTTGTTGTTTTCGAAGAGGAAATTCTAATCTTTTGTCATTTGCAGCCATCTGAAATAAACAAAATAAGTGTTATTCTATTCTTTGGACTGTTCTTGATCAGTTACAGCGATCGTCGAAGGGTTAAAAAAGGAGAGCACTTAAACTAGATTTATATTATTTATTTATTTGCAAAAAATATTGATATTTCACCATTTACTAACGGGAACCATACAAATCCTCTACCAAATAAAATTTAAAATATTAATCATTGGAAAATGAAAATAAAACATTTCATCTCTGACAGAAAATAATACATCTGGAACAATAGTTACAGAGATAGAAAGAACAATAACCTATAATAATTATTAACAGTCCAGAGGTAAGAATTTTGTCTTGGTAAAGCACTGAAAACGGCAATAAAATGATCAATGAATATGAGAACTAAATATTCATTTCAAATCATAAGCATTCGAGTTCTCTAGCCTCTAAATAAATCGTAACAAATAAAGGAGCATCGTTGGTAAATGTTTTTCTGGAACGTAAATATCAAAGTGAAATTGCAGATAATGCAGTTAGTGATAGGAATGAAAAATTGCCAGAAGAGAAGCTATGTTTTTAATCTTTTCACTTCATGGCATAATTTACTTTTTGTGATTTATATTATAAGTTTTATATATTTTCGGTTAAATACAATTATTAATTATCCAGAAAAGTTGAATATCATTCTATTTATGGTATGTGGTTATTCTCTTTTCGTTGTTTATGGGAGAATTTTACAGTGTTTAATTATTTTAAATTAAAGTTAGAACAATTAAGATTCCAAAATTGCGTTATGTTTGGTTCTGCGATAACACTGATAAACAAGGTTTCTGTTTCTAACTAAGTATCTGGTGATTTTATATTTTAGATGGTGCTGTGAAAGAATATGCCATTAAAAATTTTCCATCACCCACAGATTTTTAAAAAAGTCAAATTCTTGAAAATCTGAATTTTGTACTATTTATTCAACACATATACCTCATAAAATTTATCTATTGGTATTTTAGAAATGACAAACTTTTAAATAAACACTTATAAAGCTTAAAATTAATATTTAAAACACTGAAAGTATGCATTATTTATAAAGTTTCAGAAAAATACAGGAGAAATTTTGTAAAAAGAAATGATATTAATAAGAAATTTCATACTTTATGTAGCGATAAATGTTTTATCTGTGGCTGCACACTTATAGGAGATTGTTCCGAGTTATATTGATAATTTAAAGCAGACATTAAGCCACTTATATCATTAAAATAGCATAAATCATCTTTTCTTGAAAAAAATGTCGAATATTTCTTATGTCAATCTCGATAAATAGATATCTTTGTATTGTTTTTCAGGAGATCCCGATCTTGCAATCTTGATCCAAGTAATTCTGAGTTTTACTTTGATAAATTTAAGTCTCTCACAAAATCATTTAATTCTTTTTCAGTAATTAGGTGTGGTTCTTCATTTATGCCAGGAAAATAGTACATATCAGATGTAGAGGAAGTTTCAGTTTCACCAATTTCCATTTCTACTATTGCATCATCATATGTAAAATTCTCTGGAGGTCACGATATTTGTAAATCATCATTATGCAATGCTGGTCACATTGCTGAATCTAAGTTCGGGTACTTAATTTTATATTTACTTCTTGCAGAGAATCCTTTAATCTTTGTAATACATTAGTAGCAATCAGTTATGTGATCCTTCAGCATGCGCCATATCATGAATATAACAAATGACATACACTTTTTTGTACCTTTCATCCACGCCCGGAGGTTTGTAGCACATCGTGTACAACAAAAATGATGTACCCATTTCTTATCATATTCACCTACTTTACATCCAAAGTACACATGATAGGCAGTCTTTATCAATGGCATGAAAGCGCATCCATGCTTTTTCAAAGTTAGCTCCCCGCACACATAGCAAAAATAATCGGGTTCATTAACGCATCTTCTAGATATGTTTTACATATTGTAGAGGAAAATAGGATAATTATAATCAAAATTTAATTAAAAAGTCTTACAGAACAAATAAATAGTAGTACACTCGCCCCGAAAGTGTCAACTGTCATGGATTTGCATTAAAGTCAAATACTGTGGGGGTGGCTAGAGCTGTCTGTTCAAGGTCGCTAACATAAAATTTATTAGGGGAACATCTGTTTCTACTCTTTTGCTGTATCTTCTATCGTTGTAATAAAAGAAGAATGTTTGTGTGAATCAAATACTTAAAAGAGAATAATATAATATAATTATAATGCCTATACGATGCCTGCATACTCCAAAACGTATAAATGAAATTTCTCAAAATTGGAGGGTGACAGAAAATTTTTACAAACATATTATTTTTCAGCAGCTTGAAATCTATAAGAAACACCCACCGTATATTTAGAAACATAAAATTCGTTAAAATTTGTTTATCAGTGTAATTAATATTGAGTAAAAATAATAAAAGAAAATTTTGCCTTAATACCTTTATCAATATTCTTTTTTTTTTCTGAGGAGGAAATTCTAATCTTTTGTCAAATGCAGCCATCTGAAATAGACTAAATAAGTGTTATTCTATTATCTGGACTGTTTTTGATAAGTTACAGCGATTTTTGAATGATTAAACAAGGAGATCTTTCGTGCACTTACACAAGATTTATTTTATTTATTTATTTATTTGTGAAAAAAATATCGATATTTCACCAGGAAAATAACGGAGTCCATACGAAACATGTACCAAATTAAATTAAAAATATATCTCACTGAAAAATGAATATAAAACATATCTCCTCTGACAGAATGTTTTACGCCTGGAACAATACTTGCAGTGAAAGAAAGAAAAACAGCCCACAATAATTCTTAAACGTCCAAAGGAAAGAATTTATTTTGTCTTCGTAAAGCACCCCAAAAGGCCATAAAATGTTCAATGATAACCAAACGAAGCATTCGAGTTCTCTTTTATCTGATATAGATCGTTACAAATAAAGGAGCATCGTTTGTAAATGTCTTTCTGGAACGTAAATTTCAAAGTTAGAGTCTGAGATAATGATGTTAGTGATAGAAATGAAAAATTACTAGAAGAGACGTTACGTTTTTAATCTTTTCACTCCAAGCAAACATTGTTTTTTAGAATTTATGTTATAAGTTTTGTGTGTTTTCGTTTAACCTTCCTACCCTGTTCAAATTTTACTTAATCTTGATAAAAACATTTCCCACCAGAATTGTTATTTGAAACATCTTAATATATTTAATTGACTTATTTCGCTGAGTCTGCTATTTAAAAGAAAAAAGTTGGCTTGAATCGTAATAAACTAATAATAGTTATGGGTCGATTAGACCCATTGAGGTTAGGAAGGTTAAATGCAGTTATTAATCAGCTAGAAAACTGCAGTAGTGTCGATCTGGTTAAGATGTGTGTTTATTCTCAAATTGCTGTTTTTGGAAAAAATTTTGATTGCTTTTTATTATTTTAAAATAACAGCTTGCTTGAGAAATTATTTCAATCATGATATATTATTCTCCCTAATACATTTTTATTGTAATTGAATATTGATCAGTTATGTTTTTAAAATTTAAACATTTATGATTAAAAAAGTGCCTTACATTATTTTCAGCGATAATTAGACAAAAAGTGTATCCCAAATTAACCCTAAAATAACTTTCAGAAAACAGCTTACTTTTAAAAACAATATTTTGTATACAAAAATTGGTATAAGTTAGTATATTTAAGGAGGTATTGCAAAACTTTTGCTTCAAAATACGAGTAAGTGGTTTACTAATATTTCCTGCTCAATCCTAATGTCGCCTATAGGAGTAATTGAAAAACATCATTTGAATGCATTTAACACTAGAACGCCGGGAAGGTGTCAATTTGACATCGATCGCTGGACTAATTGTTGATTCAAACCAGAAAAATCTTCGAGAAATAAGTTATATATAAGTTGCAATGAAATGAATTAAACAAACTAAATTATTTCAATTTATTTTTCTGGTTTTAAATATATTTTATAAAATTTGCATAAAAATCTCCGGCGTTCTAGTGTTAAATACATCTAGAATTATTAAAATTACCTTTTTTTCATAAATGCATGCATATCATAAGAATTGGTATATAGGTTCATATACACACTGAAACATGAAAACAACACATATATCCTGTGACAGACTATTTTAAGCCTGAAATAATAGTTGCAGAGAAAGAAAGAATTATACAACAATACAACAACAATATTTCTTAACCGTCCAGAAGAAAGAATTTATTTTGTTTTCGTATAACACTCAAACACCGAACCAGGGAATGAGGAATTTACTAGAAAATGGTAATTTTCCGACAACTATAAGATATAATTTTTATTGTTCAAAAATTTGTAATCGCTTTTTCACGCACTTTTTATATTCAGAAAATTATACAAAACTTACCAGTTATGCATCTTTAATGTCTATATAAACTCAATAAATCGCATGTAATTCGGTGCAGTACTTTTTGAGAAAATGAGGTTTTTAAAAAATCGAAAAAACATTTTTATCTCTTAAAATATTAATATTTATAAGCTGATAATAGGGGAAATACATTGTCAGATATGCAGATACAACTGGGGAAAAAATCAAGAAATTTGATTGAAAGGCATGTTTCCAATGCTTATCCGGCTATGCCCTTTGAGTCAAATTAAAAAAAAAAAAAATTCACACCAGAATGTCGATTTTTTTTTTTCAGAACTTATTTTATAATCAATATTCTGATTCGAACCAAAACATATTCATTATTCGTCCAAACGTCGGCTCACGGAATTTCTAGAGTTAATCAGAGTTGCATTTCCAAACCAGTAATTTTTTTATGAAAAATTCACATCTTTTAATTCCCAGATTCTTCTGTTTAAGAGAAAATCTTTTCTGTGCAAAATACTGGTATCCAAAACACCTCTGCATAAATTAATTTTGTGAACTTAAAAATCAAATCAGCTAATTAGTAAATGAAAAATTTAAAAAACATCTGCGCGTTAAAAAAATATTTTTATAAACAGACGAATTAATAGAATTAAAATTTGAATAAGATATTAGTTTTCCCTTCAAAATAAAAAAGTTTTAATGAGAATTGGAGAATTAATTTTATTCTCAATTAGTTGCTGAATATTCTAATTATAAAAATGGAATCGTGCGAAATAAATTGATGAAAATTTTATCCACAGAAGTACGTTTCGTAATTAAATTTTAAAATTTAATAATATATTCATGGTTTAAGAAATACTTTTCTTTAAAAGTATTTCTATTAGAGATGGGAAATATGGTTATTTTTGGTTAACAGGTTACATCATTCCACAGTAGCGCTGGTAACAGGTTCCAACATCCTGTTATTTTTGTAACAGGATACAATAAACAATTTATAAACAATTGCTAAATATGCTCCCAAACGGACAACACATGGGATATGGGTCCCCAAGGTGGTGCCCTCCGTGGAGGGAGGGGGGTCTTTCTAAGGGAATCCAACCCGTATTTACGCAAGGAAATCCAAAGTTCGAAGAAAACCACGGAAAACTCCGAATGATTGGGCTGACGACCGCGATTGGATTTTGTTCTAATCCAGCGCCTGCCGTCTACCAGTTTTGAGGGCAGAATCTCTCAGCCACTGGTGAGGCAACAACATTTAAGAAAATATTTATAGGCACATATATTTTTGAATATAAAATAATGTATCCAATAGGAAATACGAAAAGCAGGAAAATTAGAAAGTACAAGAAAACATATTAAGAAAACTTTAACATACAGAGGAAAACGAATTTTTCAAAAATCCATTTTCCGTATACCGCGTTTTCTCAATCAGCACTGTTGATGTTTTAAAATCTGAGATGAAATGCATTACTGAATTTTCGTACAGCAAGTCAATGCGTGCTGCCACTACTAGAGCGGCTGCAAAACATAAAACAAATATTAACTGATAGGACAAAGAAACTTGTGAGATAGGACAGATGGTAGAGAATGAAATTTTTTCCAGACTCAGTTTTTTTTACTAGTTTCTTAATAGCAGATATGTATAGTATGCAAGATCGATTGTACGCTATTATGAAAGCAAAAGAGGGTGCTACAAAAAATTAACTACCATTTACTTCATATTAATAAGGTAATATTGTTGCGCAAAATAAAATATTCTAATACTTTGAACTCATCTAAATTTTATCCTACTATTTTTATGTCTTTCAGAAAGCTGTAAACCTATTATATTGTACTGTATTTTATATTTTGTAAATATTAAAATCTTATCTAAACATTCCAGATTCAATTTATAAGAAATTTAATTGCATTTACTTAGTATAAAAATGATTAAATTGAAAATAATTTTTTAATAATTTTTCTCAATTATTTTAATATTTGGAATATGAGTTTTATTAAAATGGTTCCAAAGTTCACTAGCTCATACTTTTTTATATGGATCCATACATAAATAAAAAATAAGACTTATTTCCACAAAATTTTCACCCCCCCCCCCCTAAAAAAAGTGACATTTTTGGAGTGCCGACAGAAGTGAAAACTTGGACAATTACGTTTTTATTTTTTGAATTGTCAGGACATATTTTTTTGTAATCGTCTGGAAACATTTTTTTGTGCAGGAAATACTTTTAAATAATGTGCTTTTTTTATTCATTATTATAAAGTACTACTACAAAAATTGCATTACAATTTTCATTTAATGCGCAATTGTGCATGAAAAATAATGCATATTGTTTTACATAAAAAAATTGTAATAAAAAAAGACTGAATAATATTTATATGGCGCAGATGTCATACACACATCCAAGGCCTGATTACTAACGGGGCACTCTCCAACCAGGAAAAAGAAATAAAGAATTTTTCCTTATTCATGACAGTAATCTTGTATGAAAAGGGCGTTTAAATAAGACGAAAATTTCTATAAATTTTTTCTGGTGAGAGAGTGCCCCGTTAGTAATCAGGCTCTGCACACATCACGTTGGCACAATTTTTTTCTGATACCGATTTGGCAAAAAAACCTCGAAGAAGTTTAAGAAATTTAAATTTCAACCCATTATGGGTCCGTAACGTGACCCAGAATAACGGGAGAAAATTTTTTATGCTAGATTTGTAATGTATGAAGCATAAGCTTTCGACAGACATATTACATCAAAAAATGAGAAACGCCCCCCCCCCCAGCCCCCCCTCCCAAAAAATGCTCCTATAGGGAAAAACCGGAAAATTGAAATAGCAAAAAGAATGGCGAGTAAAAGTTAGCTATGCTGGAATTTTTTTCTCCGCTCTAGCTCCCATAGAAGCAAAGTTATAGCCTTTAAAAGATTGAAATGAAGTAAAGAAATGAGCAAAATTAGGTGAGTCACCGAAAGGGGGGGGGGTGTCATGTTAAAAACGGTAGAGAAATAAATAAGCGAAATTTGAAGGTGTATGTTTAAGATGTGAACCCTCCCCCCCCCCCCCCCCCAGAAGAGCCCTTTAGAAATCAAATCCACAAATCTCAAATTCAGTCTTTCTGATATTTAATAAAAAAGAGACGAAATCATTTTTCATTTATCCTCTTTCTTCAACAACCGCGAATGAAAACCAAACAGGAAACGAAACTTTAAATCAAAAGTCGTTAACGATAACAACATTATCCTTAGACAAAACGTTTGAAAATAAACAACAGTTACGAAGCGATAAAATGTTCTTTTGTAATGTAAAAAACTACATTTTTTCAAAAACGGGTGGAAAATCTAAAAGAAAATAACTACATAACTGAACTGAATTGAAAAACTGGTGAAAAATCTAACAGTTATTGAATTAGCGAATATTAAGGAGTTATTTCTTCTATGGTTGCATAGGCGTAACCAGCTTTTTGAACGGGTGGGTGCCCAGAATTTTTAACCTGAACTTGCTGGATACAAACAATATCTTATTTTATATAGTAAAACCTTCTAAAACGGAAGCCTATAAAACAGTTTTAAATTCCGTTTTAGACAGTTTTTTATCTTAGAGAGTATAATTGGGAGATTTTTTTAATAAGGGTTTTTAAGTGTGTTTTAATAATAGTCCAGTCATTTTAGCACCTTTTTTTGCAAATAGCGGAAAAAATTAGAACAAAGCTGGATTTTTGCATAGGTGCTAGTTAGGGTATGTAGTTTAACATACTAAAAGTCCCCATCGATCCGATGTGAGCATTTGCCTCCAGGGGGCGCTAAAGAGCTTGAAAATCGGTTTTCTGTGAATATCTCACGAAGAATGGCATCTAGACAAAAATGTTCAATTACAAAAATGTAGATAATTTAATTTCCTACAAAAAGTGTCATTAACATTTTTTTGTCACACCAGCCCTTCCTGCCAAAAATTAAGATAAAATAAACATTATTGAAAAAGAATGTGCAAGCACAATCATAATGCAGCAAAGAGGCAGAACATATACTAAACAACTTTTGATTCCCCCCCCCATCTCTCCCCCATTGTTTGCATGGCGTTTTCGGGCGCTTGTGCAATACGTCACCTGAGAATAATAAGGTTCTATCTGTGTTTTTGAAAAAATCGACATATCTATATAGAAATGTTCTATTTGTATCTATGAAGGCATTTATGGATTAAAATAATGTCATAATATAATTGTAATATTATATGTAAATTATATAAAACATCATTTTGATGCAAAAATGCCTTCATAGATACAAAGAGTCTTTCTATATAGATAAGTCAATATTTTCAAAAACACAGATAGAACTTTATTATTCTCAGGTGATGAATAGTCATTTCCCAATATCCTATCTCTCTTTGCGTTTGTCGAAATGAACCACGTGCAAGTATTTTTCAATATTTTATTTTTATTTGGTGCTCATTTTGCTAGTATGAAATGACCCTAATTTATTGAATGATGCATTTATTCTTTTTAAGATTTTAGGAAGGAAATAATTTTTTTTGCAACGCAATGTTGTAGAAAGTTTTAAATTATTTATGACAGTTTAAAATGACTCTTTCTTAATTGCTGATACTGAGCGAAAAATGGAGATTGACAAAATAGTTTATCTTGCATGAGATGAGGACTGGGTTTCGAAAGATTTTGTAAAAACAGAAAAAAAGGGTCTGAAGTCGCTTGTGACAGCAAGTTCGAAAAGAGATGACCATAAGTGGAAAATATTTGAAGAAATGGCTAAAAACAATAATGAATTTACAGTTCATTCAAAGAGTAAGAAAAATTATTCACGAAAGAATTCTATTAAATCATACAATAAATCTATTGCTGAAAAACGATCAACATCCGCACAAATTAATCATCCATTGAAGGAAAAATTGAGAAATGACAGTCCGTTGTTTGAATTTAAGGGAAAATGTTTGTTATTTCTGATACATTAGACGAAGATTTTTTACAGCAGGAAAAAAAAGAAAGCTCTAAAGTATCGCGAAAAAGAATTTTTTTTAATCTAATCATTAAAATAAGACACGTCTCATATCTATGCTTATGGAGAAATTTATGGAGAATGGTTTCGAAGCGAAACAAACAGAAGATGATGCAGACTCACTAATTGTTAACACAGTTATTGAAGTAGCAAAGTCTGGTGCGCTTATTGCTGTTGTTGGCGATGATGTTGACTTGCTCGTATTGTTGACAGTTTTAGCACCTCCAGAGATAGAGATATTTTTTTATTAAGTCTGGAAGAGGACGAATTGTTACCACCCTGTATTCATCGCACAGTTTTAACAATGATGCTGTTCTGAAAGATCATATATTGTTCCTTCACGCTTTTTCAGGTTGTGACTCGACATCAGCAATGTTTGGGAAAGGTAAATTGTCTTTAGCAAAATTTTTGAAGAAGGAAGAAGATCAAAACATACAAGCTGCCAGCATTTTAAAAAGTGATCAAGTATCTTAATTTGAAGTTTCCGAGGCTGGAAAAACTATTTTTCTTGCTTTATACGGTAGTAAAGCAGAAATTTCTCTGAAAAAGTACCGTTATGTATGTTTCAAGAAAAGAGTTGCTATTGGTAAAAAAAAGCCTTTTATCGTTGCCGCCTGCCGAAGATGCAACTAGATTGTACAGTTCACGTATTTATCATCAAGTACAATACTGATTGGGCAATAAACTACTTCCTGAGAACTGGGGCTGGCAAAATGCACCTAATTTGTTTCCAATTCTTGCTACCTTACCGCACGCACCAAAAGATATTATTGAATCTATTTTTTATACTTGCTCCAAAGGACGTGGAAAAGCATGTGGATGCCGAAAAATTGGATTGAAATGTTCTGATATTTCATAAATTGCTGCGGATTTTCATTTCATAATGCAAGTAAAATTGAATTTGAAGACGAGGAAAATATTGACAATATCCTGCCCACTGCAAGGGAGGAGGGAAGCGCTACTTCTGTATTCTGTGATGATATCGAAAGGCAAACAAAAAATACTGAAAGCAGTACAGCAACGAAAGAAATAAATGCAGATAATTACGAATCTGAATCGAGTGTAGAAATTGAAGCTGTGCAAAGAACTACTGAAGCAGTTAAACGACTTAAATCGGATTAAGCCAGTCACTATAAGTGGAATATGCCTACGGGGGAAACCACAAAAAAAAAAAAAAAAAAAAAAAAAAAACGCACTAAGTATTTTACCTCAAGGGTGGTGTGGAAATAAGCATAAATGTATATTATATATTAAGGTGAGAATTATAGATCTGTTTACAATTTTTTTTTTTTTTTTTTTTTTTTTTTTTTTTATATATAGCAGCAGATTTTTTGAATTTTTATAATTTTACTTTCAAATATGGTCACGTTTTTACATTTTTGACAGGGAAGGGTTAATGTGACAAACAAATGTTAAGGACACTTTTTATAGAAAATTAAATTATCTACAACTTTGTAATTCACTTTTTTTCTCTAAATGCCATTGTTTGTGAGATATTCACAAAAAACTGATTTTCAAGCTCTTTAGCGCCCCCTGGTGGCGAAAACTCACATCGGATCGATGGGGACTTTTAGTATGTTTAACTACATAACCTAACTAGCACCTATGCAAAAATCCAGCTTTGTTCTAATTTTTTCCCCTATTTTTGCTAAAATGACTGGGCTATAAGGGGGGGGGACGCAAATTTTTTAAATAATTGTGAATGGGTCTGCGCAAGCAGGGGGGGCTGTCCGGGCTGTACTTGCTGGATACAAACAATCTTATTTTATATAGTAAAACCTTCGAAAACGGAAACCTATAAAACAGTTTTAAATTCCGTTTTAGACAGGTTTTTATCTTAGAGTGTATAATTGTGAGATTTTTTTTAACAAGGGTTTTTAAGGGTGTTTTAATAAGGGGGGGGGACGCAATTTTTTTAAATAATTGTGAATGGGTTTGCACAAGCAGGGGGGGGGCTGTCCGGGCTGTACTTGCTGGACACATACAATATCTTATTTTATATAGTAAAACCTTCTAAAACGGAAGCTTTTAAAACAGTTTTAAATTTCGTTTTAGACAGGTTTTTTATCTTAGAGTGTATAATTGTGAGATTTTTTTAATAAGGGTTTTTAAGGATGTTTTAATAAGGGGGGGAAGACGCAAATTCTTTAAATAATTGTGAATGGGTCTGCGCAAGCAGGAAGGTCGGGGGCGCTGTCCGGGCACCCAGTCCGGACATTCAACATTGTTCGGCAAGCATCTCAAAAGAAACGATAAAGGACGTTTTTAATGAATATTATTATTATTTTAGAGGTACAAAAAATGAAATCTTGATTAAAACAAGTGAAGGAAGATGCTGTCATTAAGAACCATGTGTTATTTATTTAACAGGGACTTTTCAGTAACATACTAATGCAATATTAGGTTCTAGCGTAGTAACACTGTTATTTATCCTAATACGATAAATAATGTCCATCCCTAATTTCTATCTTTAATAATTTCTCCAAACCTATTAGAACAAAAATTCATTAACTTATAAAATTTAATAACGTTTGAAATGAAAATAGACTTCTTTATTACAATCTTTTAAAGTTTACCGTTATTAAATAAAAATGTAATACAGTAATATTTTAAATATTACTGTTTAACCCCTTTAACCCCTACTGTTTAACTCTTTCCAATAATGACTTGCAAAATTGAATTCTCACCAGCAAAATCGCAAAACTTTCTTTTAAAAATAAGAAAAGGCAATTTATCACCTTTTTTGCCGCCAATGTTAAAAATATAAAATATCGTTAAAAGTTTGTGGTGAGAATCTCGTTTAAATTAGGTGGGATAAAATATATTTCATCGCCTCTCAAAGGTTTTTTATATCGATGTACGCCGTGAACTTATAAACATCCTTCGTAAAAATTTAAATTTCGTATCTCCCACCACATTTAAGATAATAATTTTTATCTTATTTCATCAAGGTATTTGTTTCATGAAACAGCATTTTCTGTACTTGCTTGGTGAGAGTGATTTTTGAACGAGTGCTAACTTTTATGTAATTATTTTTCGAAGCGAAAAAAAACTTCTTTAACCCTTTCCGGCACGGGCAAAATCTCTCATAAAATGAGAAATAATGGACTGACACCGGAATTCACAAATGAATTTTTTAGATACTTTGAATTCCTTAATTTAAGGCTTTATTGTAAAAGCAAAATTTTACTAAAATATTACTGGTGCCGTTTGCAAGTTTGGAATTAAAATGAGGTATACCAGACCGGGCACAGTGTGCCGGAAAGGGTTAACTCTTTCCGGCGCTTTGTGCCCGGTCTGGGATACCTAATTTTAATTCAAAACGACACCAATAATATTTTAGTAAAATTTTGCATTTATAATAAAAGCTTAAATTAAGGATTTCAAAATATCTAAAAAATCCGTTTGTGAATTCCGGTGTCAGTCGATAAATTCTCATTTTACTACAGATTTTGCCCTGTGCCGGAAAGGGTTAAATCACCAAAAAATATATAAAGTTGCGCTAGGCCTTCGTCGGCGCAAAAAGACGTTCGTCTACTATGAATGTAGCAGCACGACTGAAGTGAAAAAGCGAGAAAGGGAGCAAACCTTTGCTTTTTGCGCCAGATGAAGAAAAACTAATTTCTTTCAAAAGGCCTTGCGCAATTTTATTTTATGGTGCATTAAAAAAAGTTTTATTTCACTTCGATTGATTGATTTTTAGCAAGAACTATTTCCGAATGTTTCGTCCGGTTGTATGATGTATTTTAGCTCCGATAACACAAACTGTATTAAACGCATACAAAGAAAACGTTTTCCCTTAGGTGTTCGCGTCCTTTTTCGTGCTTTTTTGATTAATTGTATGTATATTTTATATTTTAAAAATACAATATTTTTTTAAACACTATTATAGAAATGTAATTTTGCAAAGAGTTACATCATAATATAATAACTAAAAGCTGAAAAGATTTGAATGATTTTCATATTCTGAAAATAGTACTGCGATTGCTTTGAATACTCATATGCTTATGCATCATGGATACAGATAGTTATATGACTATCGCCATTTTATGATACATAAAACATGCGAAATCTGAATGGATGCGAGAGAAGCATCTTTAAAAATTATATTACTTCTTGAAGAAAACAACTTCCTACAAAACTTGCTACATGATCACCTACGAAATTGCATCACAACATAATAAGACTTAAAACTATTTTTCCCTTTGTCATATTCTGAATTACTACTCTGCGATTACTTTAAATATTAGTAACCTCATGTATCACGGAATAGTTATGACTAATTATATCAATACTAATTAATATACTATTATATTAATATTATTAATAATACTAATTATAATAATTATCTGATCCTATTTTATGAAACATGCGCAATCTAAATAAACCCAATAAAATTGTTGTGATATTATTACTTGAAGATGACTATTTTACATTTTTAATATATCCTACAGATTTTAATGTTTCGTGTTTTAAAAGCTGTATACTTTATGTATACATCTATAAGTATATACATGCACGTACACTCGTGCAAGAATAAAAAATTTACATTTTAGAAATCCTTATAAGTTCCAATATATAATAATCAAATTCATTATGATAAAATAAATTTGCAAATAGTTCTGAAAATATACCACTTCAAGGCAAGTTTTTATGAGATTCTAACCAATATGCATGGTGCTTCAAAAAAAAAAGTTTTCGTTTTTCAATGTACTTTAAGTTTGACATAAAATTTTAAAGCATTTCCTTAGCAATAAAAGCAAGTCAAAAACGAATATGTTCTGAAAAAGAAAAAAAAAATTGGCATCTCGGACACTATATTTTGCGATAGTGAAAGTCATACACATATACTTCAGTTTATAAAAAACAACAAGAAAAATAGAATTAAAAAAATAGTGAAGATATATATATTTTTGGTGACATCCGACGAATGAAAATATTTCTGCAGAATGTTTCCATGGTGACAGAGTAGAATTTACAATTGGATTTCATATTTGAGAATACTTCAATTTGATTGCCTTGAATGTCGAAATATTGGAAGAACAGTCTGAAAACTGCCGTAAAAAGACACATAGATCGTATGCATTTTAAAGTAATTTTATGAAAAGTATCTCTAAATTTATTTTATGAAATAAAGAAAAGATATATCTATACAATCTTTGTGTCTTTGCAAAATTTGAAATTTTTAATGCTATTCATAATATCATTACTATTTATAACATGCATCATTTTCTAAAGTAAAAATGTTATCGGAAGAAACATTCTGGAATAAACAGATTCTGGAATAAACAGATTCAGGAATAAACATTTTTTTAAAGGAAAAAATGAGGTAGTCTCTTGAAAATGAAAGTAAAACTGCACTCTTATAATAGAATACATTTAACCCTTAAATGCATAGGATAGAACGCATTCCAAAAAATTCGCACTTCAAAAAATCAGAATTCATACCAAAAAAATCTAAATAGTAAATTTTTCTTTATTTAATTTCGAATGGTTTGTCATTAAGTGAAGTGAAAATTGCTCTTTTAAATTTCTGCTGAGAATACGGAATATGTTAATAAAACCCCCAATAAATCGGGAACACTTATGGTATCGAAAATGATACAATATGCATTTAAGGGTTAAACATGGAATAATACTCACAGTGCAAGAAAAAAAAACAGAGTACAATATTCCTTAAATGTTTAGAGAAATGTTTTTTCCAAATCACGCCAAAAGGTCCTAAAATATTCAGCGACTACGAGAATCAAATGAAGCATTCGAGTAATCTTGTCTCTAAGAGAGATCGTTAAAAGAGTATCATTGGTTTGTAACGCAAATATCGAAGTGAGATTATCAGATAACGCAGTAGGTAAAAAGGAAAAAAATATCTAAAATATCATTAAGTGCTGTAAACATTATGCTCATATTTGGAAGCAGATACATGCACGTACACACGTGAACGAATAAAAGATTTACATTTTAGCAATCCTGATAAGTTCCAATATATAACAATCAAATTCATCATCACAAAAGATGTTTGCAAATACAGTCGAGTCTCTCTATAACGAAACTCCATACATCGAATTTCTCTATAAAACGAATTTTTAGTAGGAACATTCCCCTTTTCCCATGGTTACATTAAAAGCAATCTCTATATATCGAAATATCTATCTCCATATGACGAATATTTTCATAAAATGGCCTTTATTCAGTTGTTAAAAAGCTTCGAAATCACATGAAATCAATTTTCTATCACTTATTCCTAATTTATCGTTCAGTGCTGAGTTTTTTTATATTACTTCTGTGCTTGAATCTCCTTGTTCTTCAAGTCCAAAGAATTCATCCTCCTACCTCCTCCCATACACCTTTCAACATCTTTCTCTGTCAAAACAGTGTCAAAAGGATAGTTATACATATAAGAACGGGATCAATGCGGGTGATAGAAGAAAAAATAATTTACAATTGCTTCAAAAAGGCCGAATTTTATATACTAGAGAATAATGTGAATTCTGAGTACGGAGAAGATACGACTCGTACAGACTTAAAAGGAGAAATAGAAATAAATTAAGGAATGCAGAGATGTCAATAATATCCAAGGTTCGCACACTCTTTGGAATTTCCAAGGACTCTGGCACCACTATTAAAAATAAGAAAATTTCCATTTAGTTTTTAAACCACAATATTCGTAACCTCCACCTTCATTCACAGGTGATTTTACGATATTTTTCTGCAGTGAAACACTTTGAAAATATTCTTTAAATTTAGTAGTAGAACTGTGCGAACCCTGAATATCTCTCTGAATTTTTTGGAAGTGGATTACAATCTCACAATTGCACAGTACTGATACAGTACTTACTGATAGTGATATTTTAAGCAGAGTTATAAACAATTTCCAATTCTTAATTAAGCACATCAAAAATAACAATTTTTCAAAATTTACACATTAAATAAGAATTTTAACATTATTCTCTATACAACGAATTTCTCTATATACCGAATTTTGTAGTCGAACAATGGATTTCGTTATACAGAGACTCGGCTGTATTTTGAATATACTCCACTTCAAAGAATGTTTTTATGAGATTCTAAGCGGTATATATGTATTTCAATAAAAAATAGGTTTCATTTTTGAATGTCCAAATTTGACATAATATTTTACAGCATTTCCATAGCAATAAATGCAAGTCAAAAACGGATACGTCCAGCAAAAATGACATCTCGGACACTATATTTTGAGATAACGAAAGTTATTCACAAATACTTGACTAAATAAAAAAGAGAATTATAAAAATAGTGAATTTTATTATTTTATTAATTTTATTAATTATATTTGGCGATATCCGTCGAATGAAAAATACTTCTATAAAATGTTTCCATGGCGACAGGGAAGAATTTACAATTGGATTTCACATTTGAGAATACTTCAATTTGATTGCCTTGAATGTAGAAATATTGGAAGAAATGACTGAAAACTGCCATAAAAGGATACATAGATCTTATGAAATCTAAAGCAGTCTTATGAAAAGTAATTCTAAATTTAATTTACGTAATAAAGGAAAATATAAATTCCAGTATCTTTGCAGAATTTGAAAATTAAAATGCTCTTTATAACATGTATCATTTTCTAAAATAAAATGTTTTTGAAAAACTAAATGTGGAATAAATATTTTCTTTTTTCAAAATATGTAGAAGTCTTTTAATAATGAAAATAAAACAGTTTTTCTCATGGCAGAATATCTTTAAACTGAAACAATACTCTTTGTGAAATAAAAAAAAACAATAGACTGCAATATTTCTTAAATGTCCAGAGGAAATATTTTACTTTGTCTTCATAAAGCACTCGAAAAGTCAATAAAAACATCAATGAACACAAAATCAAACTAAACATTCGATTTCACTTGCCTCTGTAACAGACCGTTAAAAATAAATAAATAAATAAGGAGCATCATTGGCAAATGTCTGTTTGGAACGTAAATATTAAAGCAAGATTCTGAGAAAACACAGTTACCGTAATTTCGGGTGTATAAGCCGCAGATCAAACAATTCTTTTTCGACCCAGAATTTTTTAAGAAACCAATATAACTAGTTAGATATATTGGTATCGCCGTAAATACCTATCTTCAATCACTAAATAAGATTTCTGGGTCCAAAAAGAATTGTTTGATCCGCGGCTTATACACCCGAAATTACGGTAGTAAAAGGAATGAAAGATTATCAGAAGGGTATGTATGTATCAGAAGGGTATGCATGTATTTTTACTTCGTGACAAAATTTATATTTGTTATTTGTGTTATACTAATAAATGCGAGTCAAAAACCAATATGTCCAGCAAAAAAAAAAAAAAAAAAAGGGAATTTCGGAAACTATTATGCGATAGCGAAAATCATTCGCAGATATTTCAGTCTATAAAAAAAACAACAATAAAAAAAGAATTAAAGAAAGCGAATATATGTATATATTTGGCGATAGCGGACGACTGAAAGTACTTCTACAAAAAGTTTACAAGGCGACAGAGTGGAATGTACAATTGGATTTCATATTTGAAAATATTTCAATTTGATTGCCTTGAATCTCGAAATATTGGAAGAACTGTCTCATAACTGCCATAAAAAGATACATAGTTTTCAAGAAATCCCATACAATCTAAGAAAAGTATCTCTAATTTTTTTTACGGAATAAAGGAAAATGTAAATTTTGTATCGCTACAAATTTTGTAAATTTAACCCTTTAAACGTCCTAACCGGGTTTTTTTTGTCTCGTAATCTTTGAGTTAACCCCTTGAAGGGTGGAGGTATAAAATATATACCACTTAATTTTAATTGCGAAACGCCACATTGACACCAGAAATTTGAAAAGAAGATTTTAATTTTATCAAGTACGTACAGAAAAGTTTTTATCTATTTTGAAAAAAAATTCATTTTTAAATTCTGGTGTCAATCAGTCATTTCAGCATTTTAAGAATAGAAGTGCTTTGCCCCTCAAAGGGTTAACCCTTTCCGGCACGGGTAAAATTTGTACTAAAATGAGAAATTATGGACTGACACCGGAACTCACAAACGAATTTTTTTAAATATTTTGAATTCCTTAATTTAAGCTTTTATTGTAAAAGCAAAATTTTACTAAAATATTACTGGTGCCGTTTGCAAGTTTGGAATTAAAATTAGGTATCCCAGACCGGGCACAGTGTGCCGGAAAGGGTTAAAGGGCTGATATAACATAATATGAAATAAATGTTATTTTTTCAATAGTGCATAAGATAAATATGTAATGTAATCATAAACAAATCCCTATACAAGTAATATTCATAGCTGTTATTTTATGAATCATTAAACATATTGAAGAAAAAGTATGCTGGACGCTTAAAGGGTTAACTATTTAACTTATCAATTTTTTTGAGAAAAAAATCTTTCAAATACCGATTTTTTTTCATGTCTTTTACAGACTTTATAAATATTTAACATCGGTTTTCCGAAACAGAAATTTTTAGTTAATTGAACCAGAAAAATACTTGGATTAACTCTTAAATGCATATTGTATCATTTTCGATACCATGAGTGTTCCCGATTTATTGGGGGTTTTATTCACATATTCCGTATCCTCACCAGAAATTTAAAAGAGCAATTTTAACTTAATGACAGACCATTCGTAATTAAATAAAGAAAAATTTACTATTTAGATTTTTCTGGTATGAATTCTGATTCTTTGAATTGCGCATTTTTTGGAACGCGTTCTATCCTATGCATTTAAGGGTTAAATAGTCCGACGCTTACAATAAAAACTTACCGGTGAGAATAATAAATATACGTTACCCGTATGACACATGGGTAAATCCTCGACGCGGTTGAATGCTGTTTATAAGATGTATGATTTTCTAAATTATAATGTTATTGGAAGACTGTATTTGGAATAAAAATTTTCTTATTTCAAAAAATACATCAGTCTTTTGAAAATAAAAATAAAACAGCATTTCTATGGCACAATATCTTAACACATGAGATTTTTCTCAGTGAAAGAAGAAAATAACAATGGACTACAATACTTCTTAACCCTTTCCGGCACACTGTGCCCGGTCTGGGATACCTAATTTTAATTCCAAACTGCACCAATAAAATTTTAGTGAAAATTTCCTTTTACAGTAAAAGCTTAAATTAAGAAATTCAGAACACCTAAAAAATTTTTTTACGAAATCCGGTGTCAGTCGATAATTTATAATTTTTTATCAGATTTTACCCGTGCCGGAAAGGGTTAAATGTGCAGAGGAAAGATTTAACCAATTAATCGTCACGTCCGAGACATTCACGGGCTGCAAGCCTCACGGCTTTTATTCAGAATTGTTTGATCTCAACCAGTTTTTTAAAATAGTGTAACTGGTTTTATTCTGGTATCATTTTTATCATTAAATAAAATAATTTTTTTTTTCAAAAAAAAGGTGGATATAACGAATTTGCCTTTTTAAACCGTAATTTAATGCGACCATTAAGGGGTTAACTTTGTTTTTGCAAAGCACTCCAAAATGACATGAAATGGTCAGTGAATACAATAGCCAAATGAAGCCTTCGAGTACTAGTTTATAAAACAGATTTTTAAAAAACAAAAAAGAAGAAATCATACCGTCAAGCATAGATTATGAAGCACTTTTCAAAACATTCAGAATGGTGTAACAAAACTGCAACTTTTTCAAGTAATTAAAACAATACGTCTCATTTCACTACATGAAAATGAATAACTCATTCTAAAACCGAACTGTAGCTAATCTCATCTACAATCTCAAAATTCTCCAAATATTTTAGCAGCCCTGTATATGATATCGAGATTTGTATCTATAAACAACATGAATTCCAAAATTTAGTTCATTTAAAAGATACATATATTTCATTTAAAAATTACCCTTTAGATATTTCATTTAATAAGGGGAATGTTATGCGAATACTTCCATGCAACTGTGTATATGAGGTATACAATTTATATATAAAGAGTAATATGCAAAAAATCTGTAAAACGGATTTTTAAAAAACAAAAAAGAAATCATGTGTAAGCATTAGACTATAAAGCACTTTTCAAAACATTCAGAATCGTGTAACAAAACTGCTATGTTGAAAAAAATTAAAATATTGAGTCTCATTTCACTACATGGAAATGTATAACTCATTCCAAAACCGAATTTTAGCTTTTACCATCTACAATAATATGAAACCTTTAAAATTAAGACATAAATTAGGAGAAAGAAGCGAAGAGAAATGGAAATTTACTAAATAGGAAAAAAAATCAGTTACCTGACTTTTAATTGCGACCTATCCAATTACACGTATTTTCAACTGCACTTATTAAGGAAATATTCTTACCTGAAAAATAGAAAATATCACATTGTCAGTATCGAATTCAATTAAAATTACAATCAACACATTGAATAATAATATCAAAAATGTGTAAATTTATCTATCGCAGTTTGTATATATACATATATATATATAAGGTGTCCGAAAAGGGTCGAATAACTCGAGAAATACATATGAGATTAATATTAATTATTATATTTCAATGATATTTCAATTATATTCAATTTCTAAATTAATATATTTCAATGAATTTTTCTAAAGAAAAACAAAAAACCGTATATACTGTAAAAAAATTGACACATTTGCTACAGCGCCACTCCACCGCTTTTATAAAAAACGGTTACTTTACCGTTATGGAGCATTCTCATTCGTCATAAAAGAGAGATTCTATAAAAGCTGTGGAGTGACGCCGCAGCAAATGGGTCGAATTTTTAACAGTGTAGCACTATCGAAAAAATCTCCGCAGGTGATTTTCAGGAAACGCTATTCCTGCACAAGACGAGGAATTTGACTTCAAAAATTCTGGCCAATCAGTTTCGATAAGGCAATTCTCGGTTGGGAAAGCAGAAATATGTATCGATTTAATATGCTCGATTACACCTTGATAAAAGAGGATTCGAAATAAACATCAAATGCAAATGTTACGTATTTTTGTCCGTAGAATCTGAATCTGCAATAAAAAATGGGGGTTATAATTTAAGTTTCAAAGTTGGACCCCCTCTGACCCCCAGAGGGTCGGTTGCTAAGGTCAAATTTGGTATCACTGAGTAGCTTATTTAAAAATATTTAACACGTATATTTACGTTTTTCAATCTCATGTTTATTTCTCGAGTTATTCGACCGTTTCCAGACTTTTCGGACACCGTGTATATAAAATACCACTATGAAGCCCTTTATAACAAATGCAAATATTGACCCTTTTCAGCACAGTGTGTCCGGTCTGGACACACCTAATTTAATCCAAAACTTGCAATGGCACCAATGATATTTTAATAAAATCTAGCTCTTTCAATAAAAGCTTGAATTAAGAAGTTCTTGATTTCTTAAAAAGTCGTTCGTAAATTCCGGTGTCAGTCGATAATTTCTCATTTTACTAACAGAATTTGTCCGCGCCGAAAAGGGTTAAAGTTGAATATTCCCCTTCAGCAATTTCTCCAAATGTGTACATTGTTATGCGAGTACTTTTGGGAAGCCCTGTATATGAGATACAGAATTTATATATAAAGATCCATACGCAAAAAACTAATTAAGTTTAAAAGCGCATACCGAATTTTAAAACGTAATCTCCAGCAATTATTATGCAAAAAATACACCGTAACCTATTTCTTTCGTGTGTCCCTGTATATTAGTAAGAAATACTATGAATACTTTATTTTAACATGATCTAAATGAAAATCAGTGATTTGTGTCATTTTCAATACATGGGAAATAGTGTCATTAAAAGATTGAATAATATAAATTAAAACAGACTTGAATACATTTTTTAAAAATAGATAAAATTTATATACAACTAGCCTTTGGAGGCCACCGTAATACTTACCCATCATGGATATGCATAACATAATATATGAAAACCTAACATATGTAAACAATTTATAAAATGCATTACAATTCCAAAACAAACTATAAACGTATAATTAAGTATTTTTAACACATAATCATGCTCTATTAATGAATATCTGATGAACCTATTTCGATAAATTGTATGAAACGCCAAACAATTCAAATAGCACTGAATTGCATAAAATAAACATCCTTATAACTACAAAAATAATAAACATATTCACTAACGGTTTGTTGCATCGGATTAAGTGTCTCATTTCCAATATAAGATATCTTTGAATTCGAAAACTTTTATATACCTTTCATCAGAACGAATTTTTCAAGAGTCCGAAAAAAATAGTTCCGGATAACCGACGTTACTGATATTAAATTGGCTTCGTCTCATTCTTACATACTAAGTACATACAAAATTTCAAGTCTTTATCTCAATTTCTTCGTGAGATAGAGCGTTTACAGGTAGACAGACAGACAGACGGACGGACGGACAGACGGACGACAAAAAAAAAAAAAAAAAAATAATAATAATAATAATAATAATAATAATTTCTAAAAATATGTTTTTTGGAATCGCGACTATCTGAAACGTGAAAATCCGTCAAAATTTTTTTTCCGATTTTCAAAGCGATTGCAAGATTTACCCTATACTACATATGATGGGTAAGTAAAAGGAAACTTTTCGCCAAGCAACACGCAAGACCTCGTCAGTAGAAATAATAATTCATTGCAAAACAAACATTGGAACAAATCAAGACAGTTACAGTTAGTTATTAATTTTTAGAAAAAGATAACATGGCTGCCAACTACTACGCCTATTTACAGTCAAATAAACATATTAGAAACAGAAATTTTAGCAAGTAATTAAGGATATGTACTGTAATGCATAACACTGAATATATTTTGTACACAATTTACTAGAACATTTTTTGTGGTTCCAAACATGTTTATACGATTTAAATAGGCGTAGAAGTTGGCAGCTCTCAGATAATATTCATTTGGGGCAGCACCATCCTCATTCATAGTTGTTCAACTCGGAATGAGGCTCGTGCTGTCCCAAGATCGGCTATTTTTATGCGGCTATTTTTGGACATCCATAAAAGATAATTTTTTTTAACCCTTAAATGCATAGGATAGAACGCGTTCCCAAAAAATGCGCAATTCAAAGAATCAGAATTCATACCAGAAAAACCTAACTAGTAAATTTTTCTTTATTTAATTACGAATGGTCTGTCATTAAGTAAAGTGAAAATTGCTCTTTTATATTTCTGGTGAGAATACGGAATATGTGAATAAAACCCCCAATAAATCGGGAACACTTATGGTATCGAAAATGATACAATATACATTAAAGGGTTAAACTTTCAGCCTTTTTTTTTAAATTTTGTAAGCTACGATTTTTGAACTTCATTGATTTTTAATGCGATTTTCAAAGTAACTTTTGACGATTTTTCGAGTTTTTGTGCTTTTAGAATCGATGTACATTTTTTCATTTTGTCAATATTAAAGTTTTCTTATAACCATGATTATCATGGAACCGGGCAACGCCGGGAGGATCAGCTGGTCATACATATTTCATATGCAATATTAAACACGCTTTGGTGGCACCTAAATAATCTTTATCACTTGGATAAAAATCCTAGTATATTTACAGGAGTTAGAGTGTAGACAATCAAACCAAATGCATAAGCACTTTTCAACTTCGTTGAAAAGTATTAAAAAAATATATGTTTGGAACGTGAATATCGATGTGATATTCTGAGATAACGCAGGAAATGAAAAATTATCAAAATAATTTTTTTTTTTTTTTTTTTTTTTTACTACGTGACAAAGTTATATTTGTGATTTATGTTGTACATATTGTATATTTTCGTATAAATAAAATTGTTAATTCCTAAGAAAAGTAAAGTGGAGTAGCAATATGTAAATATTACAAAAATAAAATAAAATAAAATAAAATAAATAAAAATAAATAAATAAACGATCGATGAGTGAAATTATAAAATCAGCTCATTTTACCAGAATCCATTTTGTATCCCATGAAAATTGATATAAAGTTATTTTTGAAATATTTTTTCCACATAATGTATCGATTTTCTTCCACTTAAATGAAACAGTTCGAAAATTACACGTCAATCTTAGAAAGTGAGTTATGTTCGTATTGTAATGAAGTTTTATACCTTAAATGTATATTGTATCATTTTCGATACCATAAGTGTTCCCTATTTATTGGGGGTTTTATTCACATATTCCGTATTCTCACCAGAAATTTAAAAGAGCAATTTTCACTTTACTTAACGACAGACCATTCGTAATTAAATAAAGAAAAGTTTACTATTTAGATTTTTCTGGTATGAATTCTGATTCTTTGAATTGCGCATTTTTTGGAACGCGTTCTATCCTACGCATTTAAGGGTTAAAAATATTCAGATCTTAGTGTAATACTGTACAGTATAGAAGACGAAATCCTTTGTGTATCCCTGTAGATACTATCTGCTTTCCATTATACAGGAAATAAGTTGCAGTAATAGTGTTGTAAGTATATAAGTATATAATAAGTAATGTTGTAAGTATATAATAAGTATATAATAAGTAATGTTGTAAGTATATAATAAGTAACATACATGTGTTGTAAGTTGTAGTTGCAACGTATATCAATTTCATGAAATGTGAAATAGTTAATATTAATGTTAGTAATTAAACGCACCAAAACTGTGTTTCCCTCTATACAATTATGTAATGGAATACTTTTGTGTATCCCTGCATATTAATAAAAAAATGTTCTTTGCACAACAAATTATACAGAATGTATGTTTTAGCATATACATTATAAAATCTGAAGTTAACCCTTTAACGTTCATTGGTTTCGCCACGAAACCACAAAATTTTAATTCCGATACGCAACACTGGCACCGGTATTTTTATCTAAAAAAATCTCTTATTTTGTATGTGAAAAATCACGTTTTCTTATTTAGAAATATATTTGTTCTTAATTACCGGTGTCTTTCATTTATTTCGACATCTTAGCAATGAAAATGCTATGATCGTTAAAGGGTTAATCGATAAAATTATTCAACAATTATACATTTTAAATTTCCGTTGAGTAGTTTTTGCTTTGTTATATGCCGACAGACGGACGGACTGAACGATACAATAGGTACTTCTTATTTACATAATTACGAACGCACCTAAAAAGCAAACTTTAATTCAGAAATTCGTGAAAGAATTTTGATTAAAATCAAGTGGTAAAATTAATCTACTACCGTCTACCAAAGGATAATTCTTCAATATACAATCATAAATCGATGCAGCTCTAATTAATAAATTTCCTGACTAACTAACAAGATCCCTTGGTCCTAAATTGTTCCGATATTGGTTTCAATAAATTGTGCATCGATCGGTAGAAAGCGTGTAATTTAAGATACGTGTTTATAACATTCGACTGCCATAAAATCTGTTACCTTATTAGCATAACTTTCAACTAACTAGTGAAACAATGTCGAACAAGCACTGCAATGTTAGTAAATTTCTAACGAATTTGAGAATACTCGGTAGAAATTGTGAATATCATTTAAGATAACTTTTCCAGGAAATAGCGAAAATTTTAACAAGGGAAAAAACGGAAGATGATTAATGTAACTCAGAATATTAGTGAAAAATGTTTAAATTGTACTGTGTCTTAATACTTATACGTACGTTTTATGTGTTTGTTAACCCCTTGAGAAGTAGCAACAATTATACATGCCGCTAAAAGGCTTAAGAAGCTTAAGGCCTTGTTTATCATCGCCAGTAAAATTTTCTTTACACCACACATTATACAGAGTGCATATTTTAGTAAATACTTACTTTACACTTATACTTACGTTTTATGTGTTTGTTAACCCCTTGAGAACTAGCAACAATTATACATGCCGCTAAAAGGCTTAAGAAGCTTAAGGCCTTGTTTATTACTGCCAGTAAAATTTTCTTTACACCACACATTATACATAGTTCATATTTTAGTATATACTTTATATATACATACAGTTTCATTATGTTTGAAAGAATGTAACATCAATAAAATGCATTTGAAACTATTTTTCCCATTAGCCGCCATGTAACGGAATTCTTTTGACTTCTGTAATTGAACTGTGCTTCCGATTTTTACAAAATTTGAAATGACTCAAAAAAATTGTGCAAGTATTATATATTTTAAACGATCCAGTTGGGCAGTTTTTGCGTTGTTATAAGCGGACGGACATAACAACGACTATAGGTACTAAGTTTTTATATAATTACGAAAGTACCTAAAAAGGAATCATTTATTAAGAAATTCTTGCAAGAATCTTTATTATAATTAAAAAATATAATCAATGTACTACAACCTACCAAAGGATTAATTCTTCAATATACAATCATAAATCGATGCAGTTCTAAATAATAAATTTCCTAACTGACTAACAAGATGCCCTTGATCCTAAAATGTTCCGATATTGGTTTCAATAAACCGTGCATCGTTTGGTAGAAAGCGTGTAATTTAAGATGCAAGTTTATTACGTTTAACTGCCACAAAATCTGTTACTTTATTAGCATAACTTTCAACTAACTAGCGAAACAATGTCGAACAAGCACCTCAAATGTTAGTAAATTTCTAACGAATTTGAGAATACTCGATACAAATTGGGAATATCATTTGAGCTAACTTTTTCGGAAAATAACGAAAATTTTAACAAGGGAAAAAACGGGAGATGATTAATCCTTAAATGCATAGGATAGAACGCATTCGAAAAAATGCGCAATTCTAGGAATCAGAATTCATATCAGAAAAATCTAAATAGTAAATTTTTCTTTATTTAATTACGAATTGTTTTGTCATTAAGTAAAGTGAAAATTGCTTTTTTAAATTTCTGGTGAGAATACGGAATATGTGAATATAACCCCCAATAAATCGGGAACACTTATGGTATCGAAAATGATACAATATGCATTTAAGGGTTGATATTTGTGAGAAAATTACTGAAAACAGGGATGAGATTTCCGTTTTTTTTTTTGAACACCAGTAAAGTTTTAGAGAAATTGCTATATTATATAATGGAAACATTTTTGCGATTTAACAGATCAACATTTTCGCTAAGATTATACTGGTGTGTAAAAAAGCGGAAATCTCATCCATGTGAAAAGTATTTAAATTGCACTGTGTCTGTTAAACATGGACGATATCTTAAATTTCAGTATCGTAATACAGGCGAATTCTAAATTCATGATACAAAATTTAAAGGTTGTACAGGACACTGTAATAATAATTTATTATGTATTAATCAATTATTTACTTACTCCACTGCACATAATTTCTCAGTTACTTCATTCATTTATTCCTTTTTAGTTTTATGTCATCAGTCATTTAAATTTGTTTTCAAGAGAAATACACAAAAGCCGGAGAATTCACGAAACATAAAATATGAATATCACAGAACTTTGAATAATTTATTATCTGAAATATCAGTACAGCATTTTTCAAGGAAAATAAGATGGATACGGCAAAGAACGAAAAGAAAATTCTTGATAGAAATAGGACTGATTACAAATTGCAACAACATATTCTAATTTTATTCGAGTTGATTTTTTTAAATTAAATCCAAATATTAGCATCTGTTACAAGAAAAAAATGTTATATTTATTTGTACTTCCTGAATATTTTTTATAAATTTATATTAAGAATTCAAAAGAGACTTTTTTTGAAAGAATTTTTTAAAAGTGTGCATCATTTTGGAAGGGATTAGTATATATCAATCGGTTTCAGTGAAAAAATGAAACACAATCGTGATTAATTTCACGTGATTAATTTCATCATGTTTTATTTATTTTTCAGATATTTCTAGATAGCTGTGTTTTTTTCGTTATTAATCAAAATAAATAGTTTCGGTATTAAATTTGTATATCTATCAATATTAAACAGAGATAAAATAAATAAATGCCCCAACTCGTCATTAATAGCCTCATTGAATCCATGCCTCAAAGGTGTTCAACATTGCTGGCCGCCCGTGGAAACCATACCCTCTACTGAAAATGATTTTCTTTGAAGAAAACACCTTTTCTTATTCTTTTTTTCTCATATGCGCAAATTGTGTTTTTTTCCTTTTGTACACAAATGCGCAATAAAATGCATTTTTTTCTGCCAAACATGTGTAATTTTTATTCTCATATAACCTACTATGTCTGTCGACCATGTATCAATCAGCTAAAAAGTTTCCCAGATACAAAATCCACCTAAAACTGCAATATCCTTTAATTGTTTTGAGCAGTGTATAAACTCACCGTTTAATAGGGGCAAAGATAAGTAAACAATTTAAAAATTCCATCTAATGATACTAGTAATGTACTTGAAGTCTGTTGTAGCCCTGTATACGATCTATTAAATTTACACGTCAAGTAATGTGCAAAAAATTTAAATACCCGAACTGAAAAAGTATTTCTAATTATTATTACTTCTATACTATTCTATTAGTGAATTCTCTTGTGTGTTCCTGTAAATAAATTGTGCACGCCGTATTTTTCAGGAAGTAACTTGAAGTAAAACTTAGTGATGTATAATAATTTCAGTAAGTCTGTAATACTGCACATACTTCAAATACATTGTGAACATTTTTTAAAGTAAATCATCGTGTAATGACGATTTGCAAGTGTCCCTGTTAACCCTTTCTGGCATACTGTGCCCGGTCTGGGATACCTGATTTTAATTCCAAACTTGCAAGCGGCACCAGTAATATTTTACGAAAGTTTCGTTTTTACAATAAAAGCTTAAATTAAGGATTTCAAAATACCCCAAAAATTCGTTTGTGAATTCCAGTGTCAGTCGATAATTTCTCATTTTATTACAGATTTTGCGAGTGCCGAAAAGGGTTAACGAATTTTAAGTGCTAAGCATTTCATTTTCACTGCCGAATATGCCATAATAAACTTCAACAGCATATGTCAAATACACGGAAATGAAAGTATATTTACAAGGGTTTAACCCATTAACGCCCGAATTATTTTCTTCGCTAAAATTTAAATTTTGTATTTCCTACCACTTTTAAAAGCAAATTAACTTTTATCTAAATCTATCGAGGATTCTGCCTCGTGAAGTAAGGTATATATTTATCTTCCTCTTTATTGGTGGGAAAACCGCTTTCTTGCTGTTTTTGTAACAGTCCTCAAAAAAGGACGCTGGGCGTTAATGGGTCAATGCAAACATCATGGATGCGTTTATACAAAAATAATGCGACAATGAAAAAAAGTTAATAAATATTAACATTAAACCACTGATAAAATAAAACAAAAATATAAACATAATTTTACATAAATGAAAATTCGTGTACTGTGTTTATATAGTCATAAAAAAAACCGCTACTAAAACCGTTTTATTTCTTGTTAACTTCTCCACCACTTTTCTTTCAAACGTTTATTAGTTCAGTTTTCACTAATGCACAGACAATATAGATAATATAGATGGATAATAGATAGTCTAGATTGCACAAAGACATAGCATATAGATGAACTGAAACTGCAAGGGCTTTCAATAATTCTTCGTGGCATTGCTCGGATTTTGTATTTAAATTGTGAGGTATGCACTGATGCTTCTCAGCGGAATTTATTATACCTCTGCCAGTAGTTGATCAAATTGTTGAAATATGGGCCGTTTTTGGCGGAAATGAGTTTTATGGTAGCACTAGAGATAATATTTTTGTTTGAATGTTAGTTCATCCGTCATTATACAGTTGTCAGTTATCTGATGTAAGAGAGGACATTTTAAGATTTAATTTTATTAGAAAAAGTGAATATCAAATTTAGTTTTTTGAGTAGTTGGAACAATTACGGTAACTTAAAAAAAAATACACTCTCTTGCTTATTTCAACTCATTATTTTATAAGAGTCATTATTAATCACAGACCATGCATGACAATTTTAAAGATTTTTAGATTTTCGATTGATTTCTTTCGCTTGATAAAGTACTAGGAAAATTAGTATTAACCCTTCCCGGCACATTGTGCCCGGTCTGGGATACCTAATATTAATTCCAAACTTGCAAACGGCACCATTAATATTTTAGTAAAATTTTGCGTTTACAATAAAACCTTAAATTAAGGAGTTCAAAATATCTCAAAAAATTCGTTTGTGAATTCCGGTGCCTGTCGATAATTTCTCATTTTATTAACAGATTTTGCCTGTGCCGGAAAGGGTTAAAAAGCTACGTATCTATAATTTTGTTGCTACTTAATTTCAGCTTTTTTCATTTTTGTCCATTATACGACATTTAACAAGCGTTGTAGCATTCAAGTTAGTTTACTTCTAAAAATTTAAAGGAAGAAAATGTAAAAAAAAAAAAAAAAAACATAGTACTGATTTTATCTGAACAACTACTGGCGGGATCTCACTATAAGTTTTAACAAAAATTAATGACACAGCGAATTTGCTTTGCATGAATTTTTAAAGAATTTAATCTTTTGTGAATGTAATGAGTACAAACTGATTTTTTTTCGACTTTATCTACTTGCACTAACTGCAACAAATTCTCAACAACTTTATTATAGGCCAGTCAAATTGTCAGAAAAAAGGGCCGATAGATGCAAAAATTCTGCTAGAAGATTTTATGTTTTTAAAATGTTTAGGGGGATGCTAGTAACAAGAATTCATGGTTTCCCAACAAAATATCTCGAGGCTAAACTTTTTGGAGCCAAAAAACCACGAAATTTTCGGACTTTTTTCAGTTTTTTGCCTATAACTCAAAAAGTATAAAATTTTTGTGTACCATACTCAATTACAAAAAGAAAGAGCATTAAATTCTCTACAAATTTCATTATAAAAACGTTTTTCTAAACCCATTACTAAGCGCGCTAGGGCTTTTTGAAAATGTCACTTTTTTTTAACTTTACAGAAAAAGATCTATTTTTCGTCTCCCATCCTAAAAAACTTTCTTTCATTGCTAACTATGAAAATTAAATACACATATTAATGAATGAGAATTCAAATTTTTAAGAAAGGCAGGCCGAAAGAACAGAAATTCTGGAAACACTATACGAAAACAATCACGGAAGAGTTGGGGGAGTGAAGGGGAGGAATACCGGAGGTAGAATGCCGACAAAAGGAAAAAAGGAATGCCGACGGAAGATACTGACCACTTGTCAGCTGCTGCCCAATTTGCGCTCATTCTGTCGCAGGTGTTCCTTTTTTTTAAGGCACATTCTTCTAACATGTTACTATTCAGTGTATTGCTAGTATTCTTCGCATGCAGTAATTAAAAATGAGCGATCTCGATCCAAAATTATGTTTCGTTTGCCAAACGGCTTCAAATTGTGATACTCGCGTTGTGAGCAAAAAAGGACTTGCCAGGCTTTTTGAATGTAGCGTTCAACGGCAAAATAATTTTCATCAACGTTTTTTGAAAAGTTGCAAGGAAGTCAGAATACATGATGATTGCCAAAAAACATATACGAATGAGAGAATGATAGCAGCATATATTCGTCGGAATGAAGATTCTACACAGACTAGTTTATCCCTCCGATCAAGCACTTCTTTCAAATTTCAAGATAATTGCTTTTTATGTGGAAAAGGTAATCCCGTTGACTTCAACGAAAAACAATCGAAAAAGCCATACGCAAAGAGAAATTTGATTCACAAAGTAATGAAGTTAGAAGCAAAAATTACGTTCCTGAAAGCTGCAGAAAAACGTGGGGATAAATGGTCCCAGAAAATAATTGAACGTATTCAACACGAACCTGACTTGGTAGCTGTAGATGCATGGTATCATAGTTTTTGTCGCGTAAAACTATATCAGTCTGTAACAGTTGCAGAAAAAAGAGGGCGTCGACCCGCAACATCTGTTGACGAAGCTATGGAGGCTATATTTATGTACATTGAAGAAAAGTTTGAAGAATGCCAGTTTTCTTTAGATGAGTTGATGAATCAAGTACCACAGTCATTAGAACTTCCCGATTCACGGACTGTTAAGGCCCGTATAATCCAGAAATATGGGGATGCTGTGCTGATTTCTGAAAACAAGAAAAAGAAAACAGTGCTCTGTTTCAAAAATGTTGGGCACAAAATACTCACTGATCATTGGTATTTGAGTAGGAATTTAGATCCTCAACAGGAGCGACTTCGTATTGTGAAAACAGCCGCTGATATAATTGTGGAAGATATAAGGTCACAAATGTATGATATTACACAATACCCCCCATCTGATAACTTTCTGTCTGACGCTGAGACAGTTATCCCAGAATCAGTAAAATTGCTTTTTGAAAGCATAGTTTTAAAATACAAACGTGGTTCATTTGAGAAATGGAAAAAAAAGTGCGTTGCATTTTCACATGCCCTAATAAGTTCGGTTAGACCAAGATCATTCCTTTCATCCATCATGACAGGGATCAGTGCATATTTGTACAGAAAGTTAGGTTCAAAGCATTTGCTCCAAGTTATGTCTGCTTTTGGCTTTGCAGGGTCCTATGAAGATGCCTCTCTTCTTGAATTGTCTACCATTCTGCGGCCTCAGAAAACAAAAGAACGAGATGATGCATTCTGCCAATTTATTTTTGACAATGCTGATTTTAATGCCAGCACTCTAGATGGGACTGGTACATTTCATGCAATGGGAGGTATAATGTGTGTTACTCCTCACGACGCCTTGCATCCCGAAAAAAGAATTCAAAAAGTAAAACATCAGTCCACAAATGAAATTGTCTGTCAAGCTGAAAAAATTGATCTACAGACATTTCACAGAACAGATATGAGTGGCTTACAAAATATAGAAATTGAAAGTTTGGAAAAACTTTCTCCCATTAATAATGAAATAATTCCCTCAACAACAGACATAGTATGGCTCTATGGGAAGTGGTCAAATGTTGAAAACATTCCCGGTTGGAACGGTTTCATGGAGAAAGTTACATCCAACAAAGAGTATAAACGTTCTAAAATAAAGTATCTTCCATTTATTAATGCCCATCCTTCACATTATGATACTATTTTTACCTCACTATTGGTTGCTGCTGAAAAATGTAGACAACTCAACCAGAAGACATGCTTTGTGACGTATGACCAACCTCTTTATTTGAAAGCTAGAGACATAATGACGAATGAACATCCAGAATTGAACAATGTGACAGTGAGGCTTGGAGGTTTTCATCTCCTCATGTCTTTCATGGGATCAATTGGTTTTATCATGGACTTTCACAGTCAGGCAGCTGATGTCGCAACTTGCTCAAAGAATATCAAGGCTATTAAAGAACAAGAAACCTGCTCATTTGCCCCTCAAGCTGAGGTTGAGGAATTATTTCAATTAACCCGAAAGCGTTCCAGACGTTATTAAATAAATGAAAAATATCATCGTAAGTATTTTTTACTTACATTCTGTTAAATACCTAATATTAATGTTCTCCACTTAAGCTCTAAATACAAAAAAAGTTACACTGTTCTTAATTATTTTACTATGTTACCGTTGTAATTAATCATGATTGCTATAATGCAAATGCCTGTAATATAAATAAGTTACATTAAAGAGGATAAAATAATGAAAAACGGTGTAAAATTTCCATTTTTGCAATATTTCCACAAAGTTAGAAAAAAAGAGTCATTTTCAGAAAGCTGTAGCACGCTTCATAATAGCTTTAGAAAAACAAATGTATAATGAAATTTGTAGAGAATTTAATGCTCTTTCTTTTTCTAATTGCATATTTGCACAAAAAATCTATACTTTTTGAGTTATAGGCAAAAAACTGAAAAAAGTCCGAAAATTTCGTGGTTTTTTGGCTCCAAAAAGTTTAGCCTCGAGATATTTTGTTGGGAAACCATTAATTCTTGTTACTAGCATCCCGATAAACAGTTTAAAAACATAAAATCTTCTAGCAGAATTTTTGCATCTATTTATGACAATTTGACTGGCCTATTAGGAGAAATTAAAAATAATCTAATAGGACATGCATATGATACTAACCTTAGTGCTTATTATATGTTCTATATATAATACAGATACATGTAAAGATAACTTCGATACGTAAACAATGCATGATGATATTTAATTTAGGTTTCCTTTGTTTTATGTAAAAGTAAATTAATAAAAGTAATATTTCCTGCAGCTAATGTTTATTATATGTGCTTTAGTTTTTTTACGTCTGTGGCTAATATAGATAAGATGATAACACCGTCAAATCATGTTTGCATTTACATTCTTACGTTCCACGTGAAAATGAGATAATCAAATATTCACATCAAATATTATTTGCGACGAATGTTTATTCGAGATATTTTACTTCTTTAATTTTTATTATTGCAGCAAATATTTATTTTTGTTAATTTCTAAATAAACTTAAAAATCTTATCAAAGCAGTATGGTTATTTTACAAAATTCATATTCATTTTAACAATTTCTAAATATCAGAATTGAGACATAATCCCAGAATTGAGACATAATCCCAGAACTGTAACAGTGTGATGTACTTTTCTCTAACTTCTTCAGACCTGATATATTCTGTAGGATATACATTTTTCGAATTTTTTCACGCATATAAAAATACAGGGTGTCCAGCAAATAAGACCCCGATTTCAAAATTAAATTTCTCAAAAACAAAGATCAATGGAATTACGCAGTAAATGATTTGTTTATTAGAAAAGCTGTAAAAGTGTTACACAGAATTTTCGAACGGTGAATATTCTGAAAGGATTGTGTGCGGATTCCAAAGAATATTTGACTTGACATTTTTCTAGTTTTAGATTGCTCGCAGTGAACGAGTTTTTGGGCATACAATGCGAAATCTCAAAAGATGAACTCCAAGAAACTAAAATATGGCACTGTAATCCGAAAAACGCATTCTCCGGAATCAATTAGGAACAAGAAAAATGGTCAAGTCAAGCATTCTTTGCTTTCAGAACACATTCTTTTTAACCCTTTGCGGCGCAGGGTAATTTCATTTCTTAAGTTTTGAAATTAATAGCTGACACCGGAATTTGAAAACAACTTTATTTGTAAATAAGAAAACGCTGTATTTCACGCATTCAATAAACCGTAATTTTTTTAAACAAAATTCCGGTGCGAATGTGGCGTTTGGGAATTAAAAATAAGTAGTATATCTATGAAACCACTGCGCCGCAAATGGTTAAAATATTCACCAATGGAAACTTCAGTATAACATTTTTTACAGTTTACCTAAGGGTAACTGTATGTCCATTCATTCCATGTACATTCCATGTCAATTCAACCAATTTTTCCCCCATTTGTAACCCGACCAACAGGGATTCGGATGAAACTTTGTGTACACGCTAATTCTATCATGAAATGATTCCATCAGAAATTTTTCTTTCCTAGACCTCATGGTTTGCGAGATATGGAGGGCCCAATTCTTGGGGGTTTCTCAAATCTCACATTTCTTAGTCTGTATTCTGAGATTGCAGTTCCATCTTCAAAAAATTGTTTCTCTGGATCTAAAACATGAATCATCCTAAAAATATCACTGTAAGAAGATAAAAAGATGCAGATTTTAATAAAAAATATTTAAAAAATTTACTTGTAATATTTAGGATAAAAAAGTCAGCCAAAGTTGAGAGTTATGGTTTTTTTTCCAAATTTTTGTGACTTCACGAAAAAGTCTGTACACAAAAAGGCAAATTAAATTTCCAATTTCTTTTTGTTTTAAATAAAAGTTTATACTTTGGGCTTTCTATCTATGAAATAAAAATGATGTGTTTCGCATGGCTTATGCAAAAATTTTGGGTACTTTCCAATTAGCCGGATGCATGTTTTATTTTTACATATTACATATGCAAACAAAAAGGCAAATGAAATTTCCAATTTCTTTTTGTTTTAAATAAAAGTTTACACTTTGGGCTTTCTATCTATGAAATAAAAATGATGTCTTTTGCATGGCTTATGCAAAAATTTTGGGTACTTTCCAATTAGCCGGATAAGTACTTTATTTTTACATATTACATATGCACAGAAAAAAGCAAATGAAATTGCCAAAGTCTTTTTGTTTTAAATAAAAGTTTACACTTTGGGCTTTCTATCTGTGAAATAAAAATGATGTCTTTCACATAGCTTATACAAAAATTTTGGGTACTTTCCAATTAGCCGGATGCGTGTTTTATTTTTACATATGTACATATATATAGATCTATATAAATACAGATGTATTATACATGTACATATGTATGTATATATACAGTATATTGATATATATATATATGTATGTATAACACTGGTGCCCGTCTAACCGAAAAGTACCAAATTTTACCTTGTTTTGAAAATCTGCACTAAATAAGGGGGAAAAAAATCTGACTAAGTTTAGCTTTGGTACTTAAATAATTACTGGAGTTTCTATGAGTTACTGAATTTAATGTTATTTGATACAAAAACAAATTGGAAATTTCATTTGCCTTTTTGTGTAGAGACTTTTTCATAAAGTCACAAAATTTCGGAAAAACAATCATAACTTTCAGCTTTGGTTTACTTTTTCGGCCGTATATAAATCTCTATTAACTGCCCTAATTGCTTTTTTCACTTGCTTTTTATGCCGCTTAAATGGATCTCCACATTTATATAATTCATATTTCATTAAGAGCGAAATTCTGCGATGCTCACATATATTAATCAAACGGTTTTCACTTAATTTTTGTTTTATAAATGCAATAGTCCTAACTAATAAAAGTTCTTTTTCTGAATCACAGAGATTATCAATGTAGTCTATTCCTCTGTTATTTCTATAGCTAGTTTTGTGACATTCTAAACCAGTTAATATTACAATACTGCCAGCTTGAAGACTAGTAGAAGGTTTAATATCAGGCTCCATATTAAAACAATAAAGCAAAAAAATATTTATACATATCATAAACTATAAAGTATGTAACAATCAGATTATATTTTTAGTAGCACAGTAAAAGTTAGATCATTCTTCTTTGATAAGAAACAGCAGAATGACAATAATTTTATTAAATTGATTTCAAAACATCTGCTTTCATACTAACGAACATTACCCTGCCTTTATCAGAAGGTGTTTATACAAGGCAGGTGCAATTAAATCTTTCAGACTATAGAAACAAATTTAAGTTCTGTTAAACATTTGTGTATTTAAACTTGTCAATATAAATATTTAAACTGATTAAAATTAACCAAGGACAGGAAATACAAGGTTTTGAACATTTTTTAAACACAAATAATTAATATATAAGCATTCGAAAGAAAAAATGGAAATGTTAGGAGAAAAAATTATCTATTTTATACTGTACAAAAAAAAAATCTCTTTTGATTTTAATTATTGAAAATAAAAGTAAGAGATTCTTTAGATTAGCAAAAAATGCCCATTATTAAATAACTAAATGAAATATATGGACCATTCACTAAATTTAATAAGGAAACATATTACAGTCAGATTTTTTTTTTTTTTAATCAGAAAAAACAAAGCCTAAATTTTACTTTGCAAATTAAATAAACATGCATCAAATAACATTAAATTCATTAACTCATAGAAATTCCAGTAATTATTTAAGTACCACAGCTAAACTTAGTCAGATTTTTTTCCTCTTAATTGGTGCAGATTCTCAAAACAAGGCAAAATTTGGTACTTTTCGGTTAGACGAGCACCAGTGTTATACATATATATATCAATATACTGTATATATACAGACGTATGTACATGTATAATACATCTGCATTTATATAGATCTATACATATGTACATATGTAAAAATAAAACACGCATCCGGCTAAGTGGAAAGTACCCAAAATTTTTACATAAGCCATGCGAAAGACACCATTTTTATTTCACAAATAGAAAGCCCAAAGTGTAAACTTTTATTTAAAACGAAAAGAAATTGGAAATTTCATTTGCCTTTTTGTGTGCATATGTAATATGTAAAAATAAAACATGCATCCGGCTAAGTGGAAAGTACCCAAAATTTTTGCATAAGCCATGCGAAAGACACCATTTTTATTTCACAAATAGAAAGCCCAAAGTGTAAACTTTTATTTAAAACGAAAAGAAATTGGAAATTTCATTTGCCTTTTTGTTTGCATATGTAATATGTAGAAATAAAACATGCATCCGGCTAATTGGAAAGTACCCAAAATTTTTGCATAAGCCATGCGAAACACATCATTTTTATTTCATAGATAGAAAGCCCAAAGTATAAACTTTTATTTAAAACAAAAAGAAATTGGAAATTTAATTTGCCTCTTTTGTGTACAGCCTTTTTGGTGAAGTCACAAAAATTTGGAAAAATAACCATGACTCTCAACTTTGGCTAATATTTTTTATCCTAAATATTACAAGTAAATTTTTTAAAAATTTATTATTAAAATCTGCATCTTTTTATATTCTTACAGTGATATTTTTAAGATGATTCACGTTTTAGATCCAGAGAAACAATTTTTTGAAGATGGAACAGCAATCTCAAAATACAGACTCAGAAATGTGCGATTTGAGAAACCCCCAAGAATTGGACCCCCCATATCTCACAAAGTATGAGATCTAGGAAGGAAAAATTTCTGATGGAATCATTTCATGATAGAATTAGTGTGTACACAAAGTTTCATCAAAATCCCTGTGGGTCGGGTTACAAGGTCTGGTTGAATTGACATGAAATGACCCCTAATAAATAAACCGTTTACCGCATAATTCTATCGATCTTTGTTTTTGAGAAATTTAATTTTGAAATCGGTGTCTTATTTGCTGGGCAACCTGTTGATATTAGTGCAAAAAGTAAAACAAGTAAGAAAAATCATGCGTTAAGCATAGATTATGAAGCACTTTCCAACACTTAATGAAATCTTTAACAAAACTTTGTTATTTAGGGAAATAATAGTGTACAGCCAAATATGCCCAAATATGTATTCCAGTACATTAGAACAGCCCTGTATTTCATATGTTACTTCATATAATGGGAAAATTTAGCTTAGCAAGAAAATACCCAGTAGCTTGAAATTTCTTTTTCAGCAATTCATACTATTAGATGGAAACATACTTGAATACTTTTGTTCAGCCCTGTAGTTTACATTATACCTTTATTACACGTCAGCATTAGGCTAAAAGTTATTGTAAACTAAAACACTTTTAAAACAACTGAAATCACATTCTCATAAATCATCATTCATAGGCGTCCATGTACCGAATTCTTTGCGTGGCCCTGTATATCCTTTTATCTATATTCTGCAAACATTTCTCAGTAAATTGAATGTAGCTCAGCGTAAAAATGCATAGCTTATTTAAGAACCACGTTTAAATAACTTACGCTCATATTCAGTAACGTTGGTGAGCTCTTTTGGGCAGCCCTGTATATGAACTATAACATTTATACACACCATATAATGTGCATATATTTAGCGAAATATAAACGCGAATATCATAATTAAAATGCATGTCATCCCTCCATCAGCCTCATCGGACACATATACGGTACTTCGGAAAGAATATACTATTTGAAATCTTTTGTATGACCCTGTAAATGCTATGTACTTCATATTATGCAAGACAGTAGCGTATAATTTATATTAAGCTTCAGTGTCATATATCAATTTTATTATACATGAAAAAGCTTAATATATTTAAAATATGTCACACACAATTCCCCCTTTTACCATTATCTAATGGAATTCTTCTGTGTGTCCCTGTAAATAAATAATAGCTATATTTTCACCTTATATTTTATAGAATGCATATTTTAATATGTTTGACAGGGTATAACATCTTTAAAATTCCTTTGAAGCGATTTTTCCCCATAGGCCGTAATGTAATAGTAAACTTTTGATTCGCCCTGTAGATAAATTAATCATGGTAGAAACTTCATTTTCGATAGGACTTGTGCTAGGGTAAACGTCAAAACGTCCTAAAATTTCATGGCAATCCGAGTATATTAACGATTTTTCCCCATAGGTCATAATGTAATGGGAAACTTTTGATTCTCTCTGTAGATAAACTAATCATAGTAGATACTTCATTTTCAGTAGGGTTCGTGTTAGGGTAAACCTCAATAACGTCCTAAAATTTTATGGCGATCCGAGTATATTAACGATTTTTCCCCATAGGCCGTAATGTAATGGGAAACTTTTGATTCTCTCTGTAGATAAACTAATCATGGTAGATACTTCATTTTCAATAGGGTTCGTGCTAGGGTAAACCTCAATAACGTATAAAAATTTCATAGCAATCCGAGTATATTTACGGGAGTTAGAGCGCGGACAGACGGACAGATGGACAGACAAACCGAATGCATAAGCACTTTTCAACTTTGTTGGAAAGTGCTAAAAAAAGTGCAAAGCAAAAAAGCAAAAAAATCCTTAGAAGTTAGAAAAAAAATTACTTTTTGAGTCCGCTTGTATCATCAAATTTTATATACAAAAAATGAAATTTATTTATTTTTTTCGCTGTTCAAGCTTTCTTAGTTCATATAAATCCACAGGTGAAATTAAAAAAAATACATAAATAAACTCTGACTTCTGAAGAGGAGAAGTATTTATTTAAAAGATGCTCGAGTATAAAGGCGACAGATAATTCCAAATTTTAACACTTTGAGAGGGGAAACACTTCTCTTCCTAAAATGATTGATTGGCACTAGAATTTAGAAACAAGGGTATTTCAAAATAGACAACAGCTTTTCTTCATGCACTTGATGAAATTAAAATTTTCCTGTCAAATTTCTAGTGTCAATATAGCATTTATAAATTAAAGTTATGTGGGATATATTTTATCCCATCGTCCTTCAGGGGGTTAAACATCTTTTAATTGGTGTTTAAAACCTTAATACAGACAACAGAAACATTGATACTGGAATAAATAACTGTAAACGAATGAAACATTTCTGATAAAATAATCTTTTCAAATGCATCATTACATTTAACTATAAAGTTTTGTGAATTATGCACTTGAACTTTTGCATCGTAGTGTAAAAAATAAACTAAATCCGATTTAACCTTCCTAACCTGTTCAAATTTAACTCATTCTTGATAAAAACATTTCACACCAGAATTGTCATTTAAAACATTTTAATATATTTAATTGACTTATTTCTCTGAATCTGTGAATCTGTAATATAACATTCCTTATGAAAAAAGTTCTGGTTGGAATCGCATAAAATGAATTATAGTTATGGGTTGATTAGACCCATTCAGGGTAGGAAGGTTAAAAATTGCTATGCAAAATTTAATCCATATCCGCGTAAACACACATTCTTGTAACATAACGAGAAATCTTCTTTTAATTTCGCCTTAAACACGTAGCAAGAGCATTTTTCCAAATGCTGTTGCGTACGAAGCTGAGTCTGATTATTTTTTTGGAATCTTAAATATATACCTGAGCATCTCTGTAAACGCAAAGGAATATCCATCGAAAATTTTTAAATAGTTGAACGACATAAAAAGCGAAAAAAAAAAGGTTCTTCAAATATAGTTTCAGGTTTATAAATGTTTGAAGAGGTTACGTGATAGCTTGAAAGAAATAATTTTGCATTTAATGCGAGAAGATAAATTATGTCTCGTTAAGTTGTAAATCAATACTTTTTTTTTTTTGCAATTATTCTTTCTGCGGAGTTTTTTAGAAAATTTTTCCTCGGAAAAATTTTGTACAGTAACGATTGATTTCTATTCAATGACGGTAATGTTTTATATTGAAATTTACATTTTACCTTATTTATATATATCATAATCCGAGATGTATGCATTTGTTAAAATAACAGCTCTTTAAAAATTCTCTTTTTTAAATTTTTTATTATTTTAAATGAAATATAATTTTTTTTATTAAAAAATTGAAAATATTTCTTAAAGGAATCTAAAACTTATTGTGCGATTGTTTTAACAGTTTCCCTAATTTAGCCGGTACGATGTACGGCTAGCGTGCTTTGCCAATCTTAATTTACCCGTATCACGTACGGGAATCCATACTCTAATTTATAATTACTCACCGGTAAAATTTTATTGTAAATGTTGCATTATTTAATCCGAGCATCTTTGTGATTCAACTAGGTAAAATTTTCTGTTTTGGAAAAACCGGTAAAAAAAAAGATTAAAAATTCTGTAAAAGACATAAAAAATAGAGATTATTTAAAGTTTTTGAAAAATATTGATGAGCTAACTGGTTAATCTCTATCAGAGTAAACACACTTTATTAACATAACGAGAAATCGTCTTCTAATTTCGCCTTAAACACGTAGCAAAACAATTTTTCCAAATGTTGTGTACGAAGCTGTGTCTGACTATTTTTTTGGAATTTGAATATATATGTGAATCTCTCTGCCAACGTAAAGAAATATCAGATGAGCATTTTCGAATAATTGAATAACATAAAAAGCAAAAAAAAGGGGTTTTTTTTTTATATAGTTTTTAATTGATAAATGTTTAAAGAAGTTACGTGATAGTTTGAAAGACATTATCACGCATTTAATGCGAGAATATAAATTATGTCTCGTTAAGTTGTAAATCAATACTTTTTTTGCAATTATTCTTTCTGCGGAGTTTAGTAGCAAATTTTTGTCAGAAATTTTTTTTACAGTAACTAATGTCTGTCGGAATGTTCCGATTCATTGACAGTAATGTCTTGTTTTGAAATCTATATTTTATCGTATTTAAATGTTTCATAATTCGAGAAGTTTGCATGTATTGAAACAATTAGTTCTAAGTATTTTCTTTATCTTTTAATTATTTTAAGTAAATTACCAAATTATTTCAAAGGAAAAATGAAAAATATTTGTTAAAGGAATCTATTTAAACACTTTTGTGCGATTGTTTTAATAGCTTCCCAGTTTAACCCGTACCAGGTAAAGGGCAAAATTTATTCTCCAATCAAAATTTATTATTCTCATCAGTAAAATTTTATTGTAAATGTTGTATTATTTAATCCGAGCAATTTTTCCGCCCGATTCAATTAGGCAAAAATTTCTTTTTTAAAAAACCGGTAATAAAAGTTTAAAAATTTTGTAAAAAACATGAAAAACAGACATTATCTGAATGTTTTTTTTTCAAAAGTATTAATCATATAAGTGTTTAAAAAATTTAAAAGAGACAAAAGAAATTTATACTTGGATAAATGACTTTAACCCTGAAATACATAGGATAGAACGCGTTCCAAAAAATGCGCAATTCAAAGAATCAGAATTCATACCAGAAAAATCTAAATAATAAATTTTTCTTTATTTAATTACGAATGATCTGTCATTAAGTAAAGTGAAAATTGCTCTTTTAAATTTCTGGTGAAAATACGGAATACGTGAATAAAACCCCTAATAAATCGGGAACACTTATGGTATCGAAAATGATACAATATGCATTTAAGGGTTAAACGACTAAAACATTTCTGATAAAATAAGTCTTTCAAATGCCTCATTACTTTTAACTATGAAGTTTTGCGAATTATACAGTTAATCCTTTTTCCTTCGTGATGTGAAAAAATAAACTGAATGTGATATAAAAATTGTTATGCACATTACTTTCCAAACGCCAAAAAAGAATTTTAATCCATGTGCGCGAAAACACACTTTCTTGTAACATAACGAGAAATAGACTTCAAATTTCGTCTTAACTCTCTGGATCCCGAACCACCCGAGATATTTTGAGATATTTTAATTCATAAACTTAATTTCCACAAGAAAATTAAAACAGCAATATTTGCTTTAATTATTAACGGAACATGCAATATTTAACCCTTTGAGCTCTGATGGTAGAATTTTCTACCACTTAATTTTAATTCCGAAATGTCACACTGGCACCGGAATATTCGATCATCTTTATTTGAAAAAGGTTTAACGCATTTTTTCGTGTATATCGTAAACAGAATTTTTTCTTTGAAAAATACTGGTGCCAATGTGATTTTTTTTTAATTTTGAAGAAATTTAACCACCAAAGCTCAAAGGGTTAAATAAAACAAAATTTGCCATTGAATTTTTCTGGTGTAAAATCAGATTTTCTGAACCACATAATTTCTGTAACGTGTTCTATCATGTGAATTAAAGGGTTAACTCTTAAATGCATATTGTCTCATTTTCGATACCATAAGTGTTCCCGATTTATTGGGGATTTTATTCACATATTCCGTATTCTCACCAGAAATTTAAAAGAGCTATTTTCACTTTACTTAATGACAGACTATTCGTAATTAAATATAAAAAAAATTACTATTTAGATTTTTCTGGTATGAATTCTGATTCTTTGAATTGTGCATTTTTTGAAACGCGTTCTATCCTATGCATTTAAGGGTTAAACACGTAGCAAGATATTTTTTCCAAATGCTGGATACGAAGTTGTGCTTGATTATTTTTTTGGAATTTTGAATATATATGTGAACATCTCTGTAAATGTAAAGGAATATCAGGCGAGCATTTTTAAATAGTTGAACGACATAAAAAGTTTAGAAGAAAGTTATTTCAATATAGTTTCTGCTTGATAAATGTTTGAAGAGGTTACGTGATAGTCTGAAAGAAATAATTTCGAATTTAATGTGAGAAGATAAATTATGTCTCTTTAAGTTATAAATCAATACTTTCTTTTGCAATTATTCCTTCTGCCCAGTTTAGTAGCAAATTTTTCGTCAGAAAAATTTTGTACAGTAAGTAGTGATTGCGAAATAGATATTCCTATTCAATCACGGTAATGCTTCGTTTTTAAATCTACATACTATCGTATTTAAATGTTTCATTGTTTGAGGAAAATGTATATATTGAAATAACAATTAGCTCTTTAAATAATCTCTTTTTAAAATAAATTATCAATACTTTTTCTATTGAAAAGATGAAAAATATTTGTTAAATGAATGGATTTAAAATTTTTTTGTCGGATTGTTTTAAGGTAAAAAGTACAGGCATGGCAAAAGTAAAGCACCTTTATATCATTATCCCATATTTGTTTACCCCCCCCCCCCCCCCCATTTTAAAGTATAAAACAACATATTAAACTAGCATTTTAAATTACTGCTATATGAAATAAATTTTAGCGTAATTTATATCCAAGTCTTGTCTGCTATTTTTTACTTGTAAATTTTAATTACACTCTTATTTCATTCTAATACTACTTTTTTATATAAAAGAATTTGCACTAGAAAAAAAAATGGGCCTTTTAGTCAAGTTCTATATAAGTATTTCACACCAGAATTTTGATCTAGAGCAGTTTTACTTTTTTTATTTAACGTTTTTCTTCTCAATCCCTTTAAAACTTATTTTATAATGGAAATTTTGGCATAAATATATTCATATGGTACCGGTAAAAATGACCGCTAACCTCCAAGATAGTGTTAAATTGTCCTTAATTTTTAATAAAAAAATATTTCATAGTTTATATACTACTGCTAGATTTCTTTCTCCCCATGGCTCATTTATTGTAAGACAATCATCTATAGTTGAAGATTCTCAAAATTTTTAAGGTGACGGTGCCCCTTAAACCAAAATGTTCCAGTCGCCACCAGAATGTAATTTCTCAGAAAAATTAAGATGCAATGCGAAACAACGGAGGAAAAAGGCGAATTTCGTTAAAAGATCACAGAAGAAAAGCTAATTTTTTCAATGAATCGCAAAAATGCAGCATTTTTCGTCAAAGAATCGCTGAAAAACGTGATTTTCGTCAAATGGTCTCGCTAAGAGGCGATTTTGGGTAGAGGATCGCGAAAAAAAATGCGGCCTTCTCGACAGACGATTGCGGAAAAATGTAAAATTTGCTAAATGATCGCGACAACAAACGCAAAACTATCCAAAAGATAGTCACTTAGACGGCAAAAATTAGTGGCCATGTCAAAAAATTTAGTCTCCACGTAGCGACTGGCAACCGTGAATTTACACCTATAGTACAGACTGGACATAAAGTTGATGGCAACTGGCAAGCCTCTGAAAATGATTTACATGAAAGTAAAACATATTGAGCCGTTCGAAAATCAATTCGCGCCAGAAAGTTTTATCAATTAATTACTCAGATATTGCTTCCGATATCTAATGTTTAGTAAATAATTGGCAGAATTTTTCAGTACAAATTTATTTTCCCAAACGGTTTATTTTTTGTTTACAAAAATTTCAATCACCATTTTAAAGAAAAAATTAATCAACAAACAGCTATTTCAAAAAACCTAATCTTAAATTGAATAATCTCGTTAATAAATCCGTTAAAACTAATATTTATCTATTATTTAATCAATGTAAACATTGTAGCCTTCTAAAATAGCTAAATAGAAAGAGTAATTTACCAAAAATAATATTTTTTCAAAATTATTTTAATATTGGTTATTTATTCTTGATATTTTATTAATCGGCCTTTATTTTAAATATAAATTATTTTAACATAATCTTTCAGCATTTTAAACAATTACTTTGCGAATTATGCAATTTTAAAAAGTGACTGTTTCAGCTTTTTTATACAACGCGGTCACAACATTTCAAGTTAACCTATAGCCATCTTTTTTTTTTTTTTTTTTTTTTTTTTTTTTAATTCTTTTCCGGGCAGGACATAAGTCATCGTAAATGGAGAAAATTCGAGAACCTTTGGCATCTTTCGAATATGCAAATTTCGCGGCAAAAACCGGAGTCGCTGTTTAGAACATGAGTCACGGTCAGCTACGAAAGTTCTACAGCTTTCCAGATGCTTAGAGGGAGCAAAATTGGCGGCAAAATTAAGACTCGCTGATTGGCGGTTGAGCGCGCGTCGAGGAGCGAGGCTAAAAAAATTACTGATTTATGAGCCAGATTTACGGTAACACTCATTGGTAAAGGTGGTCAGCTTGGTGATTTTCGTTGAGACGAACGGTTGGCATATTTTCGCCACTTCGAAATTTTTGATGATTTTTACTCGCCGCGTCTAAGTTCTTTTTGAGAAAACAGCCTCTTTTGCAAGAATATTTGCAAAAATTACCAAAATGCACCAAATTATACTTTTAATACGACTAATTAGAAAATGAAAATAAAACGTATCTTCTCCACAGAATAATATTTTACACAAGAAACAATACTTTCAGTTAAAGGAAAAAATAGCCTACAAAATTTCTTAACCGTCCAGAGGAAAGAATTTGTCTTCTCAAAGCACTAAAAAAGGCCATAAAATGATCACCCGTAAGACATGGTGACGTCACTGCAACGTCGTTGTGAAGTCACATTGTGACTTTGTGACCAGCGATTGTCGATGTGACGTCACGTGACGTCGATGTGAAGTCACAGTGACTAAAATGTGAAGTCGTTATGGCCGTTTTAGAGCTTTTTTGTGACGTCACATTGTGACCACTTTGTGGCGTCACAATGTGACCAATTTGTGAAAAGTGTGTCATTTGTGACTACTTTGACATTAACATTGTGACGAACTGTGAAAATTTTTTTAGAAAGTCACATCTTAGTCACAATGTGACGTCACTGAGTGGTGGCATTTTCGTCACAGATGTGATGTGACCAAAGTGACTCACAGTGACGTCATTGTGACGTCACTGTGACGTCACTGCCAGTCACTGTGGTCACATCACATCTGTGACCAAAATGCCACCTCTCTGTGACGTCGCATTGTGACTTAGATGTGAACTTCTTAGAAAACTTTAAATAATTACGAAAATTCTTTAAAACATGATGTTTCCTGTAAAATTATGTTTTGTTTGGACAAGTAAATAATAATAAAAAAATACGTCACTGTAATATCATTTCGTATAACGTTCGTCACAAATATTTGACCACCACATTTTAAAATCGCAGTGTGACATAAATATGAACTTGAAAACTTTTGAATCAATTCTTGAATCAATTTTTAGATGATATGTCAAGCAAAAAATGTTTTCCAGAGAATTATTGTGGCGCTGATTTGGTGAAAACGATTCCAGTCTATAAAAACTTTATTTCAAGGTGCCTCTGTGCCTCTGACCAAAACTTTTTAATTTCATATAACATAATCTTTAAACATTTAAAAAAATTTAAACTATGTTTTATCTAATGAACTCTAATTGTTAATATTATTTACAAAAAAAAATAAATAAAAATAAAAATAAAAAGAACTTATGAGTCATTTTTAACTCGAATTGTTTTGAAACTGGGAAAAATAAAAGATAGATTAAATTACTAAATTCATCAAATAAAAAAGATTAGCTAGAGACACTCTTATAAAATTATTGTGTATTCAATTTCCAAATCTGTTGTATGCGAAATGAAATTAACGGTCATGCGCATTAAACAATTTATGACTGTTTGCAGTCGATTTTTTAACGAAGAATAAACACAGAGATCTAAGGTGCCAGAAATAAGTTCACTGGAGGCATATAGCAGTTATGTACGCATATTGAAACCGATTTAAAAATTTAAACAAGAAAAACCTCAAGAGCTCCTCATTTTTAGCTGAGATATTAAACAAAAAATAAGTTCGAGAGTTATTGTGGCGCTGGCTTGGTGAAAATGATTCCAGTCTGTGCCATAATAATTAATATTGAACTTAACTTACACGGCCAAAAGCAATTTGGATAGAAAAATGTCAACAAAAAATAGGTATGATTTTTTTTCTTTTTCCTGTTTGCTTTATCATTATTATTAGAAAACTTTTAGTTAGCTTTTTAAAAACATGTTAAAATTCTAAATGTTTCATGAATTTAATAGTGTAATACATTATTTATTGCAAACTTTGATGTAAAATTACCCCTTCTAAATATCTGCAACATGCCCAAAAGTCAATTACTTTTACAGTGAGCTTAAAAATAAGATTTTATTTATTTTTACTACCTTCCAACATAGTAATTATTTCCAAAATATAATTTTGAGAATTCTCAACATATTTATATTATTGGTACGAGTTATATTTGTTTTCATACCAAAGTTACGTTTATCAATGGACTAGTTTCAGATCGTTGTTAGTAAAATGTAAATTTAAGCTTTGTAAATTTTGTAAAATTAAAAAGCTAGAGATAGCTAGGAATAGATAGTTGCAAAAGTAAGTTTGTATATTTTATAATTTTTTATTTGTATATTGACAATATTGATGAGAAATACGGCATTTTCTGCTTATCACAAGTATACCAAATATCCATAATTTATTATTTTTATGTTTGAATTTATTTTTTTAGTATCTAAAACAACATTCGATCATTTGCAGTTTCAAAATTAAATTGCTTTTAAAATAGTTGTTTGATTTAAAAACTGTGTCAACATATTTATCATATATGTTTCTACACTTTTTAAGCTCCTTGACCGTGTTTTTCAGTCACATAATTATAGAATTTAAGGCGCAACGATAGTCAGAGAAAAAGACCCGGATGATAGTGTAAAGTCTATGGGAGCGCTCCTTTCAAATATCTCGCTCAAATTTTAATACGTTTACATGAATTTTTTTTGCATAGGATAGCTGAGGTCGATCCAACAATCAGTCTAGTTTTTACTTTTTCGATTTTCGTTTCATATTTTAAAAAGAATACTTTAAATTTCAAAACCGCTTTAAACCGGTTCTGAAATTGAAACCATCATAATATAAAAAATATATAAGAAAATCAAAAAAGTAAAAACTAGGCCGGTTGTAGATCGTCCTCAGATATCCTATGAAAAAAAAAATATGTAAATATTAAAGTTTAAGCGAGATATTTAAAAAAAAACATACCCATAGACTTTACATTATCATCCGGATCTTTTTGAGTGACTATTGTGAAGCCTTACGGGCTGATTTAATACAAAATTTATATTAATGTCCTATTTTTGCATTGAATAAAATAATCACTATTCTGTGACGATAGTGACAAGACTGGGGAGACACTTTGTGACATTTTTGTGAATATTTTGTGATCTGTGATGATTTTGTTACTAACTTTGTGATGGTGGCTACATTGCCAGTGTTGTAATGTTACACTGGGACATAATTATACAGTTATGAACATTGATACATAGTGTAAAATAATTTACATCTTTTACAAAACTTTATTATATTTTGATTATATCTCAATTAAAACTTGAGAGCTGCTATAAAAAGAAAGTTTCTGAATCAAACTGCAATGCCATACAGACTTTATCAAAACAAATTATGTTTTGGTTGCTAATATTCTATGAATCATTAAATACTCACGAAAAAATCTGAAGGCCTCTTAAAAGGTTAAACAGAAATGTTTTTTTCATAATTTTAATGCTTTTTAAAAAACAAATAGCTAAATTTAAAATAATTGTGATAGATTGAATATTCAATTCTCCTAAATATTCCCATTTATTGCAGCAGAAAAAAAAATATGTAACAAAGATTAAAATCTGTATGGCATTGCAGTTTGATTCAATAACTTCCTTTTGGTACTTTCTTTTTATAGCAGCTCTCAAGTTTGAATTGAGATATATTGCCAAAATATAATAAAGTTTTGTAAAAGATGTAAATGATTTTACACTATATATCAATGCTCATAACTGTATAATTGTGTCCCAGTGTAACATTACAACACTGGCAATATAGCCACCATCACAAATTTAGTAACAAAATCGTCACAGATCATAAAATATTCACAAAAATGTCACAAAGTGTCTTCACAATCTTGTCACTATCGTCACAAAATAGTCACAGTTTCAAAGACAATTTTGTCACAAATGACACATTTTTCACATTTTGGTCACACCGTGACTTCACAAAGTGGTCACAATGTGACGTCACAAACGAGCTCTAAAACGGCCATAACGACTTCACATTTTAGTCACTGTGACTTCACATCGACGTCACGCGACGTCACATCGACGGTCACAAAGTCACAACGTGACTTCACAACGACGTCACTGTGACGTCACCATGTCTTACGGGTATGAGAACTAAACGAAGCATTCGAGTTCTCTTGCCTCTGAAATAGATCGTCACAAAAAAAGAGACCACCGTCGGTAAATGTCTTCTGAGACGTAAATATCAAAGTGAGATTCTTACATAACGCAGTTAGTGATTGTTATGAAAAAATACTAGAAGAAAAGTTATGTTTGTAATGTTTTCACTCCATGGCAATATTTATTTTTGTGATTTATGTTGTAAGTTTTAGATGTTTTCGGTTAAATACAGTTATTAATTATCCAGAAAAGTGTAGTAGCCTTTCGTGTTATGTATGTGCTTGCCCTCAAATCGTTATTGGAAAATTTTTCGATTGTTTTTTAATTTGAATTTAAAGTTAGAACATTTAGGATTTCAAAAATGCAGCTACGTTTGCTTTAGCGGTAATTAGTATTCAGTTAACTTAATAATAAAAGTAAATTTTGCCTTATTAGCTTTGAAGTTTTGTTTCCGAGGAGGAAATTGTAATCTTTTGTCAAATGCAACCAACTGAAATTGACAATGCAAGTTATTTCAGTTTATAAGTTATTCAGCGTTATTTTATTCTTTGTTACAGCGATTTTTGTTGGATTAAATTAGGAGAGATTTCGCGCACTTACACTAGATTTATTTTATTTATATATTTATTTGTAAAAAAATGATATTTCACCAGGAACATAACGGAATCCATACGAATCCTGTAACAAAATTAAATTAAAAATATCACTCATTGGGAAATGAAAATAAAACACATCTCCTGTGACACAATATTTTACACATGAAGCTATACTTGTAGAGAAAGAAACAAAAATAGTCTACAATAGTTCTTAATAGTCCACAGGAAAGAATTTATTTTGTTTTCGTAAAGCAATACAAAAATACCATGAAATGATCGATGAATATGAGTACCAAACGAAGCAGGGCTGGCAGTAAGTGGCAAAAACTGGCAGAAACTAAGAAGTAATACTAATAAGAACTTTAACCTGCAATGATTCATAATTCACACATGTCTTTAATCTATAAAGAATTTAGTTAAAAAAATAAGCTAATATAAAAGCTAACACTGCATTAAATGTGATTTGATTCTTGCATTTATGAGTTTAAATGATATTTTCATCATTAAATAAAGCTATATAAATTTTATGAGCAGCTGCAATACAACAATCATGTTTTGTACTTTATGTTTAATCCAAATTATTATTTGTTATTTATCATAAAATAAAATGTATAAGCAATTGAATACTTCTAAAAACTCTCAGATTATGTCTTGAAGTGAATTTATGTCAGTTATTGCCAGTTTCTACCAGTTATTGTCAATTTCTACCGGTTAAAACCACTTTCTGGCACTTGTTTCTGCCGGCAAAAACCCAGCCCTGAAACGAAGCATTTGAGTTCTCTAACTTCTAAAATACACTGGTGTCCAAAAGTTAAGCATAATTGGTAATTAAGTAATGAAAGAAATGTATATCGGAATGTGGTGAAACGTGATATGCGAGTGTAAAAGAGTTATAAAATAAGGAAGCAATTCAAAAGAACGATAATATTTATTTTTTTTAATCCAAAGAAGCAGTTTGAAAGAAAACTAAGAATATTAAAGGTTCACACTTTAAACCTTTCAGGGGCAAGGTGCTTGTATTAATAAAATATTGAAATAATTGGTTGACACCAGTATCTACAAGAAAATTTATTTGTAAAAAAGTAAATGTGTATGTTCCCGTATTTAATGTAGGTGAAATTTTCTTAAAAAAAATTCAGGTGCCAATGTGTTAATAATGAATTAATATTATGTGATGCCGTGGCGGCATCACCGCCCTTCAAGGGGTTAAAGGAAAAATGAAAGAAAACATTTACAGACATGCCAACCTCCGGCTTTTTAAAAATTAAACAATTATACTTCTAACCAGAAATTTACTGAGTCAATGACATTAAGAACTTTTCAAATGACCATCTGAGTTAATACTAGACACTTCTAATTAAATAAGTTTTCTGGTTCAAAGTACGTTTTCATGAATTAACAAAAGCCGGAGGTTGGCAACTCTGCATTTATCAAAATAGCAATGCTGCAGTTTAATAAGGCGTGTGGTCATTTCTGACAGCTAGGCACGCTTAACAGCGATTTCTCATACCTGCTATGAGGTTATGAATGGGTTGTGAGCTCAAACACTTCCAAGCTTCTTTCAGAGCTTTTTTTCAGTTCTGAAAGGGAGCGTGGTGGGTGCGAAAGTGCTGCAAGTTGTCTCCCAAGCATATCTCATACATGCTCGATAGGACTTAAATCCGGAAAGCTCGCATGCCACGATATGCGCTGGATGTTTTCCGTTTCAAGGAAGTCGACTAATAACGCATGATGGCAAGGCGCATTATTATCTAGGAATATGAAATCAGGACTTACAGCACATCGAAACAAGCGAACATAAGTCTCAAGAACATCGTATCGGAACTTCGTCTCTCACTTTTGCCACTCACAGACCCCGTATCACAGATATGGATGTCTGTGTGGAAGTCCAACATGATGCCTGCCCATACCATTACCCCCCCCCCCCCTGATGGAAAAATGTGTCTTTCTATTATGTTTCTTTCTTCAAAACGTGTTTCACGTTCTCTCCATATCGTTTTGTTACGAGAATCACTACTTAGACTAAATTAGGACTCTTCATTGAACATCACGTTGGCCCACTCTCCCTCACTCCAATGTTGATGCTTCAATCTACAGTTTAACCCTTTAACGTTCATTGGTTTCGCCACGAAACCACAAAATTTTAATTCCGATATGCAACACTGACACCGGTATTTTTATCTAAAAATATACCTTTTATTTTGTATGTGAAAAATCGCGTTTTGTTATTTAGAAATATATTTGTTCTTAATTACCGGTGTCATTCATTTATTTCGACATCTTAGCAATGAAAATGCTTTGATCGTTAAAGGGTTAAACAAGTGCGTTTATGCGCAGACGTGAGGGGAAATTGCTGGTTGTCTGGCATACAAGCCAGCGTGATTGAGTCTCCTGTAAACAGTTTGTCTCGAAATTCGTGTTTCTGTTGTGACTGTGAGCGCCGAACCCTGTTTTCTGGCAGTACTGCCCCTCTGATGTCTCACACTTATTGCGAGATTTCGATCTTGGAGAAGAGTTGTGACTCTTGGTCGACCTGGTACTGGTCGTCGGGTAACATCTCCCATACTTTAACCCTTTGCGGCGCAGGGCTAATTCATTGCTTAAGTGTTGAAAATAATGACTGACACCGGAATTTGAAAACTACTTTATTTCTAAATAAGAAAACGTTATACTTCACGCATTCAATAAACAGTAATTTTTTAAAACAAAATTCCGGTGCGAATGTGGCGTTTGAGAATTAAAATTAAGTGGTTTATTTATGAAACCACTGCGCCGCAAAGGGTTAAAACCTCTGTCACAGTCTTGAGATCACAGACTGATCCACATTCAGAATTCGAGAGACTTCGGTTTGTGATCGTCCGGATTCCAGCATTGAAACGCGTCTTCCTTTCGCAAACATGTCCAGTTGGCGTTTTTGTGGTATAATTAATCCTGTTTGCTCGTAACAATGTTTCTTGGCACATGAGTTGTACGAAATTCGTCTGAACTGTCTATACCGCGTGAACCGGTTTATAAGTGTTCCGACATGCGCAGGTATTTCGTGCATGACGTAGTCGACTGAAATGTTTTGCATAAACTCAATATTTTTTCTTCAAACAGTTAAGGTAATTTTGAATAATTTTACGAATATTTACTCCACGTGTTTAGCATTTTACGAATTATGCTTAACTTTTGGGCACCAGTGTAGATAGTTGCAAGAAAAGGGCGCATCCTCGGTAAATATCTTTCTAAAACGTAAATAACAAAGTGAGACATAGACAACATAAATGTTATACAATTCTTAGGACAGTTTTTGATAAGTTACTGCGTCGTTGAAGGGTTAAATAAGGAAAGATTTCGCACATTTACACTAAATATATTTTATTTATTTATTTGTAAAGAATATTGATATTTCACCAGGAAAATAAGTAAGTCCATACGAATCCTGTACTAAATGTAATTCATAATATCACTCATTGGAAAATGAAAATAAAATATATGTCCCATGATGGAATATTATATACCTTGAACAATACATATAGCGAAAGAAAGAACAATAGCCTACAATAATTCTTAACTGCTCAGAAGCAAGAATTTATTTTGTGTTTGCAAAGCACTAAAAAAGGCCATAAAACGATCAATGAATATGAGTACCAAACGAAGCATTCGAGTTCTCTTGCCTCTAAAACAGATCGTTACAAAAAAAGAAGTATCGTTGGTAAATGTCTTTTTGGAACGTAAATATCAAAGTGAAATTCAGAGATTACGCTATTAGTCATAGGATTGAAAAATTACCAGAAGTGAAGTTAAGTTTGTAATGTTTTCACTCCATGGCAAAATTTATTTTTTGTGATTTTCCTTGTAAGTTTTATATGTTTTCGGTTAAATACTGTTATTAATTATACAGAAAAGTTGAATAGCATTCTATTTATGGTATGTGGGTATCATCAAACCGTTGTTTACGGGAAAATTTTCCATTGTTTTTTAATTATTTTAAATTGAATTTAGAACATGTAGAATTCCAAAAATCCGTTTTGTTTGGATCAGGGATAATTAGTATTCATTAAAAATAATAAAAGTAAATTTTGCCTTAATAGCTTAATCGATTTTTTTTTTTTGGTTTCCGTAAAGGAAATTGTAATATTTTGTCAAACGGAACTATCAAACACTTGTCAAATCACGTGTTATTCAATTCTTTGGACTGTTCTTGACATCAGTTATAGCGATCGTCGAAGGTTTAAATAAGGAGAAATTTCGCGCTATTACAATAGACTTTTATATAAACATAAATATTTTGAATATTATAAAATATTAAAAATAATTATGTTCCAGAAATATGTTTCTTCAAAAAGAATTATGTTCTTTTGCAATAAAAATCTGAAGTTTGTAAAATATGAAAGAAATATTTATTGGTCTAACTGAAGCTTAAGTTTCACTGAATTAAAAAAAAGCACGATAAATGATCATACGCAAATCAGAAAGCTTTTTAATGCTAAAATAACTCTGACAAACTATTTGATAGATCTTTAGTAAGTTAGAATGCTTAAATGATTCATTTCATCAAAACAAATGAGTAACTAATGAGAAATTACGATAGAAAAATTTCATAAAAGATGTAGATAAGTCAACACTGTAAATACAACAAAAACACGGATAAAAAGACTTAACACTTTGCGGCGCAGGGCAAATTCATTGCTTAAGTGTTGAAATTAATGACTGATACCGGAATTTGAAAACAATCTTATTTGTAAATAAAAAAAAAGCTATATTTCACGCATTCAATAAACCGTAATTTTTTAAAACAAAATTCCGGTGCGAATGTGGCGTTTGGGAATTAAAAATAAGTAGTATATCTATGAAACCACTGCGCCGCAAAGGGTTAACAACAAAATATCTAACACTTTACATAAGTCAATATACGAAAAAAAATTGTAGTTTAATACATACAAATTTTAGAATGAAAATAATTAAATAAAATCTGGGTAAGCGTAAATAAACTGTGAAGGCGTAAACAGAAAGAGCACGTGTGATAGTTTTCCCTCTTCAAAGTATTGCAAAAGTATGCTTAAAAATCATTTATTTAGAAAATAAAATACTACTTCAGTTTATAATAAAAAAGTAAGTTGTTTTATCCCTTTTAATATCAAAACAATATTAACTGTTTTTTCCCTCTTTTAATATGAAATATATTCTCCAATTTATTTAAAGATAGTTATAAATGATTTACAATCTGCTGGAATGTTCATTGATTCTTCAGTTTAGAGGCAATGATTTTTGTTTCTATAATTGTTCGAGCACGAAGATTTAATAACATGCAGCGTTCGTTATTCTTTTTAAAAAATATATCGTTTATGTGATTCATTAAAAAGAAATCATTCAATAAGCAGAAACATTCAAGTAATAAATATCATTGATATTATCAGACCAAATATTCGAGTGGTCTGAAAGACACGTAGAAAAATTAAAAAAGAAAGAAAAATCAAGTACACATTTGCATTAACGAACTAAAAAATGACAAATATAAGCACCGCCAATAAAATACCAAACAACTTAACAACCGCAATACAAAGAATTCATTTTCCGTTCAATGTAGATACTTTCTAGTTAGAAAAATAATAAAATCGAAACAAGCACAAATAAACTCTGAATAACTTCGTAAAAAGAAACAAAAATCAGGCGTGGTTGAATAAAATATTTTTACTCTTTTCAAAGAATCGCAAAAATCATGCTGAAATAATGTAATTTTATAAAATATTACAGTCTCTAGTATTAATAAATGATTAATATTTTGTTCGCTGACAAATCAATGAATGGATATGAAATAAAATAGATAAAATTGTATATTGAAATGTAAACTTATGTGTTTTATTTAAATGCATTTTAAACAATACTTAAAGCAGCATATCAATATTAACTCAATTTTTCACAAGTATCGTATTTATAAATTTTATATTAGATATATTAATAGTGTATTACTCATATTTCAGAATCACAATTATTTTTTTACATTTCGGACAATATAGAAGAATTTCTGGTATAAAATTGGAAGTACAGAATATTTATTTTGTTAAATATTAAACAACAAATACCTACTTCCTTGAGCGTAACATTGACTAATGTAGTATAATTTATAAATTAGATTCAAGGAATATCTATCATGAAATTCTTAAAAAAAAAAAAAAAAAAAGAAAAGAAAAAAAGAAATTTTCTCTCCTAAGGTTTCTGAATTTTTTAATCCCCCGAATTATTGTCTTCGTTAGAATTTTTAAAATTTAAATTTTTGATTTCTCATCGCTAGAGTAATTATTATCTTATTTTGCTTAGGGATTTGTCTCGTGAAAGAAAACAAACATTTGTCTTCATATTTACTGCGGTGAAAAGTACTAAAAACATGTCAATGGGCGTTAAACACTTAACCCTTTAACGTTCATTGGTTTCCCTAAGAAAACACAAAATTTTAATTCCGATATGCAACAACGACACCGGAATTTCAATATAAAAAAATCCAGCTTATTATACAGGGGTTGGACAAAAATATGGAAACACCTTAAAAAAAAACACGTTTCCTTGCCTTGTTATTGTGTACGGTACCCCTTGTTATTCAAAACAGCTTGCAGTCTTCTCGGAATGGATAAATACAGTTTTTGTATGTTTGCCAAGGGAATATTGTACCATTATTCCTGCAAAACGGTGGCAAGTTCAGATAGCGATGTTGGCGGTGGATAGCGAGAACGCACTTTCCGCTCCAATGTAGACCACTAAAGTTCGATAATATTCAAGTCTGATGACTTTGGTGGACTGGAGAGATACGAAAATTCATCCTCGTGCTCAGAAAACCGGTTCATTACAATGTGAGCTGTGTGAACGGGGACGTTGTCGTCTTAGAAGATACCATCATCATTGGGGAATAAAGCTTGTACCATTGGATGGACTTGATCGGCCAAAATGTTCACATAAGTCTGATCAGTAGTACGCCTTTACAGAGTTATCATGGGGACAGAAGATAACCAAGATATGGCTGCCCAAACCATCACCGAACCCTCGCCATGTTTCAATCTTGGCAACAAGCAGTCTGTATTATAGGTTTGAGATGGCGTTCTCCAGACGTAAACTCAGCCAGAAGTGGGAAACAATGTGAAAGAAGACTCATCAGACCATATTACGCTCTTCCACTGCTCTATAGTCCAGGCTTTATGACTTAAACACCACTTTTCCCTGTTACAGGCATTAGCATTACTGATGGATGGCTTTTCAATTGCAACACGGCCAGCAATTCCCTATTTATGAAGCTCCCTTCTAATTGTTTTGGTACTCACAGGATTTGGTAACACGACATTCATTTCAGCAGTAACTTTTGCAGCTGTGGACTGCTTATTTTTCGCGATAATCCTCCTTAATGATCGTCTGTCCCGATCACTCAGCACACACTTTCGTCCGCGCTGTGATTTAGCGGATGATGTTTTTTCCGCATTTCAAATATGCGGAATAAATCTTCGACACAGTACCTCTTGAAACACTAAATCCTCGGCTATCTTGCTTACGGAAGCACCCACCATACGCGCGCCAACAATTTGTCCACGTTCGAAGTCTGTTAACTCTGACATAATGCAATGATAATCTCACATAACAGTGCTCCAACAACGTCTGAACGGTGCAGCGATTTTACGAAGTTGTATAGGTGGCGTCAGTAGGCGAAAACTCCAGTGCCATCAACATAGTTCATTATAATGAATCTTTCTTTTCAAACATGCATTTCAAAAGGTGTTTCCATATTTTTGTCCAACCCCTGTATATGAGAAAATTACTATTTCTCATTTACAAACATATTTGTTCACAATTACCGGTGTCAGTCATTTATTTGGAAAACTTAGCAATAAAAATGCTTTGAACGTTAATGGGTTAAATGATTAAATGGTTTGTTGTACGAACAGAAGCGTTTGCTTCGTCTGACACTACTAAATATTCAAAATATATATTTATACTATTTAATAGCAGAAATGTTTAGAATAAGTATTATGAATAATTTAGTTTAAAAAAGTGGTGTTATCGGGTATTTTCAATTTATTATCTTTAATAAAATAATCAGTTAAGTGATTATGGTGTTAATTTTAAAAAAAAATCAGCCAGATTTTTCAACACTTCTCGATATTCAATTTAAAATTTTTCCCTTTACTTTGAATTCCTTGTATATTTAATTTAAATTTAAAATAAAGATGTCTTAATCAGATTTTACAAGTTTACAAAGTTAAAAATCTAATAATATATTAACTTATTTAAAAATATATATCAAGACTTATTTTTATAAAGGTTTCCATACTAGATGTTCTTCTTAATCAAGTGGGAAATCAATTATCAAATTCAATCCATTCCAAATCAGCGTTAGCTAACTGAACTGTTCGTTAACCAATAAGATTTTGTGTAAGTTAGAATGCGAATTTCATTCATTCTCAAAAGCTAAATATTGAATAAAAAATAATGTAATTTTTTTCTTATAATAGCGTTAATATGCAGGTCTTATTTGACATGGACAGCAATGTAAGTGAGAGTCAAAATACTGTAGATACCATTAATTATATAAAGTTCTTTTCACTTTATCTAATCAGAGAACCTACTGCTATGAATCAAGACATTTAAGATATTATTGGTATCCAGAACTGTTTGAATTGAGCATCCCACCTCATTAACTACGCAGATTTACTACAGACAGATCGCATTTTGAGGGTTTTTTATGGTGTTGTGGCATATTAAATCTATCGTGGGAGGCGGGACGGGACATACATGTTTAATTTAATTTAAATTAAATTCATCAATTGCACTAGAAACTTTAACACTAAAACCGCCGGGTATTTTACTCCAGTTTTACAAAAAGTGTTTCTCACCACAATTTTAATTTTAAACTATTTAACTTATTTAATTAGTCTATTTTTGTGCTGCATACATTTAAAATATCTTATGAAAGAAATTCTGGTTCGAATCGATTATTATCAATCTGATAGGTGTCATTTTGACCCCCTAATGGCAGTTCTAGTATTAAACGGAATTTCACACATATAATGCACTTATAAAAGTTTCTTATCGTGAAACAAATTTGTTCGAAAAACATGGTGACATTCAATCATTTCAATATTTTAGAAACTGAAATATTTTACCCATGAAAGGGTTAAAAAATAAATGATATGCTCTTTGTAAAACTCTTGGGATTACATCAATCGACTACGGAATTAAATCAAATCAATCTGTCATTCTGTCCTTGAAAAATCTCCTTAGTTCTCTAAAAGATTATGTTCACAGCAGGGTCCGATACAGCGCAAGTGAACCTAGAGTTTCTTGCCCCTCAAGAGGCAAGAAATAATATCGCTCTAATATTGTATTCTCACCGGAAAAATCGGAAAATTTTGTTTTAAAATAAGAAAAGGCAATTATTTAATACTTTGTCACCAAACTAAAAACCAAAAAAATTTCGTTAAATGTTTCTGGTGAGAAACTCTTTTAAGTTAGGTGGGATAAAATATATCCCACAGTCCCTCAAGGGGTTAATAATTTAATAACTCAATTTATTTTACAGTAAATAAATTGCAGTTTAAAATATTTCTTAAAAAATCGATACAAAATATGAAAAGTAAAAATTCTTGTCTGTTCATTCTCACTTGTGCAACCCTAAAATGTAGGGTTGAAACACCATTAGTCCATGAATTAATTGGGCTATACGTTCTTTAAGTCAACAATAGATACAATGAACCGCTTAAAGTGGCAGTGGGATATATCTTATCCCGTCTAATTTAAACGAGATTTTCGGCAGAAACTTTTAACGAAATTTTATATTTTTAACTTTGTCGGCATAAGGTTGAAAAAATGGCCTTAAAAATTTCTTAAAAATTTTCGATTTTTCAGATGAGAATTTAGTGTTACACAGTCATTATTACTTGACCTTCAAGGGGTTAAATAGAGCTCCGCAAATCTGAAACACAGAAACTTTTATTTATTTATTTATTTATTTTTATTTATTGTGAAACATTCCTCAACTGAACATGTATCCGCTATCTGAACAGAAAAAATCTCTTTCAGTAGTTCATAACCATCCAATATATTTATTTGAAATTTATGAAACGCGTTCTAATCAAATTACATTAACTAATAAAATTCAATTACGCTGAGAATAAAAATGAAGTTAACTTTTGATTACAATCTTGTTAAATTCTCGATAAACTTCTTTGTTATTAAGTAAAAATGTTATTTAGGAATGGTTTAAATGCTTACTTCTTATCTCATAGTAAGCTATTAAATTTCAAGAAGAAAATTCAAATCAAAGTGAAATAAAAGAAAATGTAATTATTGCAATCTACAATAATTGTTTAATTAGAAAATTTAGAAAATATAAACATTTAAAAATGACTTATAAAAACTATTTTAATTAATGTATAAGATTTTTTTTTTCAATTTTTCCCTTTTTGTATCTTTTTTTTTGTTGTTGTTGTTCATTAGTTAGAACGATGATAATCTTAGTAATAATGTAAAATTATAACGTATTGTGGAGACACCATTATTTACAATTAAAAAAGAAAATCTGAGAAAGTTAGGAACATATCTTAATAAGCGAATAATTTTTTTTAACAGCTAATTATTGAAAATGTTTTCATTTTTTTATTTTCCTTTTAACCCTTTAACGTTCATTGGTTTCGCCACGAAACCACAAAATTTTAATTCCGATACGCAACACTGACACCGGTATTTTTATCTAAAAATATCCCTTTTATTTTGTATGTGAAAAATCACGTTTTCTTATTTAGAAATATATTTGTTCTTAATTACCGGTGTCATTCATTTATTTCGACATCTTAGCAATGAAAATGCTATGATCGTTAAAGGGTTAATGTAATGCAAACGTCGTTGACTTTGCACTTGAAAAACTTGAAATACAGAAATTATATTGTAAATATTTTTAGTTAGTATTTTGTCAAAGATGAATAAATAAGAATACAACAGAAATGTGCATTAACTCTAAAACTACCGAAAAATTGAATCAAGTTTTATATAAAAAATATTTCACACCAGAACTAGATTTTCACCTCCTTAACTGAATATTTTTAACCGTTTAACCCAAAATTTTATTTTATTTCCAGTTTAGTGGTATTTTATTGCAAAATTTTCTTTAAAAGAGTATTATACATAAAAAATAAACCTTAAACAAAAATACTGGTTACAACAGTTTTTAGGTGAGTTCAATGATGCCAGTAGATTACTTTTTTTTAATTCAAAATTTTTGATTAACACCTCTTTTTCTAAACAGTAAGACTGCACTTGTTTTCTCTTTAATTAATATAAACTATCCCTTTGAGAAGCCAAGAACTTGTGTTCCTAAAACATTACCACTAGAACGCCGGAAAGGTGTCAAATTGATACCAACAAATGGACTTTTTTATCGATTGGATAAAATAAATTATAAATTTTATTAACAAATAAATACATAATTATAAATACATTTTCCGGTTTGAAATATTTTTTACAAAACATATGTAAAATCTCCCAGCGTTCTAGTGTTAAATGATTGCTTGACATCGGAATTTACTGACAAATTTATATGACAGTAAGGAAAAGCTGTTTTTCGTGTACATTTTAAAAACGAACACTTAATATCGAAATTCCGGTGTCAGCATGGCATACGGAAATTAAAATTATATGGTATATATAATATATAAAAAAATTAAATGAAATAAAATCTTATTTTAAAAAAACGATATCTAACAAAATACTACAAAATGGCAATATAAAATGCTTTAAAAAATCCAGAGCAGTTATTAAATAATTCACTAGGATTCTATTTCTACGTTATTTCTCCAAATATTTTTTTAAATCTAAATTGCCTTTCAAAATGATAAAATATATTAAAAGATGTATTTTACAAATTAATATCCAAAACATTTCATTTCATTTTATTGATTTTTCTTTTTTAAAGAGAAATCAAAATATATAGTTACACGAACACAAAGATATATCTTTCGTATATAATTTAAAAGCATGAGTCGAATGAAATTGAATTAGATTTTTGAAATCTAACTTTGAGCCAATGTAAAAAGTGCCTTTTTCCCACCCATTGTTATCCCAGTTTCACATCTCATTTCTTTTAAATGGCCAGGCTTTCTCCCAGAAAATTCATTCTCAAAGTGACCCAGTAAATTCATTCAGCAAATTAAGATAAATGTATACCGTGATACAAAATGTTACTTTTTATTTTTCAAAATTTCTGGGTCGATACAGAATTGTTTGAACTGCGGCTTATCTACCCGAAATTACGGTACGTATCTACCGTTCTATGGGTTCCTTTACCTACGGTCTATTCTGTTGAGCTGTCTAAATGACAGACCCTATGATATGACTTACAGGGTTATCTGGGCGAAGAGTGTTCACCGGTTCTCGTGCCCAGTAAGCTTGAACGGTAAAGCATTGGCTTTGTAAGCCAAGTAACTGGGTTCAAATCTCGGTCTGGGCAATTTTTCGTTCAGTTGGAAATATTTTATTCGTAAAATTATACTTGTGATTTATATTATACTATTGTATATTTTCATATAAAAAAGTTATTAATTCCTAAGAAAAGTAAAGTAGAGTAACAATCTGTAAACATGACAAAGAAAAAAACGGTCGATGTGTAAAATTATAAAATCATCTGATTTTACCAGAATCCATTTTGTACCTCATGAAAATTCATATAAAGTTACTTTACGAAATAGTTAATTTTCCACATAATACATCGATTTCCTTCAACTTAAATGAAACAGTTCGAAAATTGCACGTCAATCGTAGCAAATGAGGTACGTTCTTATTACAATGAAGTTTTAGAAATATTCAGATCTCGATGTAATGATATACAGTATAGAAGATGAAATCTTTTGTGATCCCTGTAATTACTATCTGCTTTCTACTATACAGGAAGTAAGTTGCAGTAAACCTCAGCAGCGTATAACAATTTCATGAAATGTGAAATAGTTAATGTTAATGTTAATAATTAAAACGCACCAAAACTGTGGTTTCGCCAGTACCATTATGTAATGGAATACTTTTGTGTGTCCCTGTATATTCATAAAAATGTTCTTTGCACAACAAATTGTACAGAGCATATATTTTAGTATATACTTTATAAAATCTGAAGTTTCTCGGACAAATTATGCAACAATTATATATTTTAAATTTCAAATTTTTCGATTGGGTGGTTTTTGCTTTCTTATATGCGGACAGACAGACGGAATGAACATAATTACGAACGCACCTAAAAATCATACTATTATTAAGAAACGCTTGCAAGAATTTAGAATAAAATCAAGTGGTATAATTAATGTACTACCGTCTACCAAATGATTGATTCTTCTGTATACAATCATAAATCGACGCAGTTCTAACTAATAAATTTCCTAACCAACTTATAAGATTCTCCGATACTAAATTGATACGATATTGGTTTCTATAAACCGCGCATCGATCGGTAGAAAACGTATAACTTAAGATACATCCCTAATAGCATGCATGGTCACACTGACGCCACAGTGACGTCACTGTGAGTCACTTTGGTCACATCACATCTGTGACCAAAATGCCACTACTCAGAGACGTCTCATTGTGACTGAGATGCGACTTTCTTAAAAATCTTTAGAAATTTATAAATATCCTTCAAAACATGTTATTTACTTTAAAAACATGTTTTTGGCATTTTAAATATCGTCGCTTTTGTCACAGTTTCGTTACAATGTTAATATCAAATTAGTCACAAATGACACATTTTTCACAAATTGGTCACATTGTGACCACTTTGTGAAACGTCACAAAAGAGCTCTAAAGCGGCCATAACGACTTCACATTTTAGTCACTGTGACTTCACATGGACGTCACGTGACGTCACATCGACAATCGATGGTCATAAAGTCACAATGTGACTTCACAACAAGGTTTCAGTGACGTCAACATGCTTTACGGGATGTTTATAACGTCTGACTGACACAGAATCTGTTACCTTATTAGCATAACTTTGAACTAACTAAAAAACAATGCAGAACAAGCACCGCATTGTTAGTAAATTTCTAACAAATTTGAGAATACTCGGTAGAAAATAGGAATATCATCTGAGATAACTTTTCCGGGATATAACGAAAATTTTAACATGAGAAAAAAAAGATTCAAATGATGATTCAAATATTTTCGAATATTACTGAAAAATGTTTAAATTGAACTGTGCCTGTTAACACTTATATGTGCCCCAAAAAGGCTTAAGAATCCTTGTTTATCCCCGCCAGTAAAATTTTCTTTGCACCACACATTCTACAGAATGCATATTTTAGTAAATACTTCATAGATGCATATCAATTTCATTATGTTTGAAAGAGTATAACTTCAATAAGATGCACTTGAAACTATTTTTTTCCCACTAGCCGTCATGTAATGGAATTCTTTTGATTGCACTGTAATTGTACTATACATCCGATTTTCATAAAATTTGAAATTACTCGACAAAGTTGTGCAATAATTATGTATTTTAAATTTCAAACGATTCGGTTGCTTAGTTTTTGCGTTGTTATAAGCGAACGGAAAGACGAACGGACGACATAACAACGACTATAGGTGCTACGTATTAATATAATTACGAACGTACCTAAAAAACAATCATTTACTAAGAAATTCTTGCAAGAGTTTTGATTATAATTAAATGGTATAATGAATGTACTATCGCTTAATAAAATATTAATTCTTCAATATACAATCAATAAATCGATACAGTTCTAAATAATAAATTTACTAACTGACTAACAAGATCCCCTTGATCCTAAATTGTTCCGATATTGCTTTCAATAAACTGTGCATAGTTCGGTAGAATGCATGTAATTTAAGATACATGTTTATAACATTCGACTGCCACAAAATGTGTTACCTTATCAGCATAACTTTCAACTAACGAGTGAAACAATTTCGAACAAGCGCCGCAATGTTAATAAATTTCTAACGAATTTGTTCTGAAGAAATTGGGAATATCATTTGAGATAACTTTTCCGAAAGGAAGATGATTAAAAAATCTCCAATATTAATAAAAAGTGTTTAAATTGCACTGTGTATGTTAACCCTTTGGGTAATAGCAACTCTTATACGTGTCGCAAAAAGGCGTAAAAATCTTTGTTTATCCCCGCCAGTAAAATTTTCTTTGCACCACACGTTCTACAGAAAGCATATTTTGGAAAATACTTCCTAGATGCATACAATTTCCTTCTATTTGAAAAAATGTAACATCAATAAAATGCACTTGAAACTATTTTTCCCATTAGCCGCCATGTAACGGAACTCTTGATTGTCCTGTAATTGAACTTGAACTATGCATTGGATTTTTACATAATTTGAAATGACTCGACAGGATTATGTGAAAATTTTCAAACAATTAGGTTGGGCAGTTTTTGCTTTGTTATAAGCGGACGGACAGACGAACGGACATAACAAGGATTATAGATACAACGTATTTATATAATTACGAACGTACCTAAAAAGCAAACTTTTATTAAGAAGTTCTTATAACAATTTTGATTAACACTAGAACGCCCGAAAATTTTACTCAAGTTTGATAATAATATTTCTCACCAGAATTTTTATTCAGAATTATTTAATAGATTTAATTAATGAAAATCTGCGTGCTTTGAATTTAACTTATTTCGAGAAAAAAATTCTGGCTCGAACTGAAATTTAATCACGTGGTCGGAGTCGAATCGACTCCACCCGGGCGTTCTAGTGTTAAGATGTAGTGGTAACTATTTTTCGCCTTAGCCGTAATGTAACGGAATTCTTTTGGATTGTTCTGTAATTGTATTATCATCCGATTTTTACAAAATTTGAAATTACTCGACAAAATTGTGGAAAAATTATATATTTTAAACGATCCAGTTGGGTAGTTTTTGCGTTGTTATAAGGGGACGGAGATAACAACGACTATAGGTACTAAGTATTAATATAATTACGAACGTACCTAAATAGGAATCATTTAATAAGAAAATTTTGCGCACGCACCTAAAGAGCAAACTTTTATTCAGAAATTCTTGAAAGAATTCTGATTAATATCAAGTGGTATAATTAATCTTCTACCGTCTAACCAAAGGATAATTCTTCAATATACAATCATAAATCGATGCATCTCTAACTAATAAATTTCCTAACTAACTAACTAGATTCCCTGATCCTAAATTGTTCCGATATTGCTTTCAATAAACCGTGCATCGATCGGTAGAAAGCGTGTAATTTAAGATGCATGTTTATAACGTTTGACTGCCACAAAATCTGTTACCTTATTAGCATAACTTTCAACCAACGAGTGAAACAATGTCGAACAAGCACCGCAATGTTAGTAAATTTCTAACGAATTTGAGAATGCTCGGAAGAAATTGCGAATATCATTTGCGATAACTTTTTCGGAAAATAATGACGATTTTAACGAATAAAAGGGTAGATGCAGGGGTGCAAAAATCTAGACGCCAGCAGGCAATTTCTCACCACAAAAGTTATTTCGTTTTTCCTGGTCCAGTATTTCCTGTAAAATTCCTGCTAGAATGCTATTAAATTTTAAGCGAAAAAAACTTTAAAATTTTAGTGGTGAGAGACTACCTCTGGTGCCTAGATTTTTGCACCCCTGGGTAGATGATTGAAATATTTTCGAATATTACTGAATTTTTTTTGTAATTGCATTGTGTGTGTTAAACATAGACGATATCTTAAATTTCAGTATGGTAATAGAGGGCGATTCCAAATTCATGGTACAAAATTTAAGTGTTGGTACAGGACACGGTAACAATCATTTATTCAGTATTAATCATTTTTTTTACTCCATCGCACATAGTTTTTCAGTTACTTCATTGATTTATTCCTTTTTAGTTTCATGTCTTCAATCATTTAAATTTGTTTTCTTAAAAAATAAACAAAAGCATGAGAATTCATACATAAATAGATATCGGTGAACATTGAATAATTTATTATCTGAAACATCAGTAGCGCATTTTTCAAAAGAAAATAAGATTGACAAAGCAAAAACCGAAATGAAAAATTTTGATAGGAGTAGAACTGATTACAAATTGCAAAAACATTCTTATTTTATTCGAGTTGCCTTTTTAAAATTAAATCCAAATATTAGCATCTGCTGGGAAAAAATTGTTATATGTATTGGTACTTTCAGAATAATTTTTATAAATTTAAATTAAGAATTCAAGGATACTTTTTCAGATGAATTTTTTAAAAGTATGCATGATTTTGAAAGCGATTAATGACTTTCAATCGGTTTCAGTGAAAAAAATGAAACACAATCGCGATAAATTTTATCATGTTTAATTTATTTTATCAGCTATCTGATATTTCAAGATATATGTTTAATAATCATTTTTTTATAAATCAAAATAAATAGTTTCGGTACCTGGTTTGAATATCAATCATTATGAAATACAGATTAAAATAAACAACGGAAGATCATGCATCAATTATAGATTATGAAATACTTAAATGGTATCCCGAATTCTGTAATATAATTTCAAGATTTAATAAGGGCAAAGATACCCAAGTAAACAGTTTTGAAAATGCATGTAACAATGCATAATAATGCACTTGAAGTCTTTTTTGTAGCCTTATATACTCAAGAGCCAAAACATTATGACCACCCCTACATTTTGCAATGAACTCGCCTGGATGACGTGGAAGGCACGTGATCTGGTGGAAGTGGTATTTAACTGCTGCTGGAGAGTTTGAAGAACCATTCCTTCACTTACTTCTATGTGTGATGAGAAAAGATGCGGATCTAAACGACTTTGATCGAGGGCAGATTGTAATAGCTCGAAGGCTCGGAACAAGTACACTGCTCAAAACAATTAAAGGATATTGCAGTTTTAGGTGGATTTTGTATCTGGGAAACTTTTTAGCTGATTGATACATGGTCGACAGACATAGTAGGTTATATGAGAATAAATTACACATGTTTGGCAGAAAAAAAATGCATTTTATTGCGCATTTGTGTACAAAATGAAAAAAACACAATTTGTGCATATGAGAAAAAAAGAATAAGAAAAGGTGTTTTCTTCAAAGAAAATCATTTTCAGTAGGGGGTATGGTTTCCACGGGCGGCCAGCAACGTTGAACACCTTTGAGGCATGGACTCAATGAGGCTATTAATGACGAGTTGGGGTATTCTGCTCCACTCTTCCAGAAGAGCTCTTTCCAGTTCTTGGAGAGTTTGTGGGGGTTGTTGGTGGTCAGAAACTCATCTTCCTAGAGCGTCCCAAACATGCTCGAATGGATTCATGTCTGGAGAACACGCTGGCTATTCCATTCGAACGATTCCTTCCTCGAAAAGGAAATCCTTCACCAGGTTTGCACGATGTGGCTTGCAGTTATCGTCCATTAAAATGAAGTTATCTCCGATTGCTGCAGCGTAAGGGACTACAATAGGTCTGAGGATCTCATCCCTATATCGGCGACTAGTCAGAGCTCCATCTCGAATGATGTTGAGGTCAGTGCGCCCGTCAATGGAGATGCCACCATACACCAACACTCCTCCACCGCCAAATCTGACACTTTCGTGCACGAACGCAGGATTATTCCTACTGCTACGGTCCCTCCAGATGAAAATACGCCTATTATCCGGATGCACAGAAAAACGGGACTCGTCAGAAAACAGAATATTGTTCCATTCCTTTCTCCTCCAGTTGACATGCTCGGTTGCCCATTCCCTGCGGTCGCGATGATGCCTTGATGTTAATCTAACACATACCATAGGTCGGCGAGCATACAGACCTACAGCATGGAGCCGGTTTCGGACAGTCTGAGTTGAAATCGTGGTGCCTGTAGCCGAGCGAAGATGTTGTTGGAGAAGAGTAGCGTTCATGTTTCGGTGTCTCCGAGCTGTTAACGCTAAATACCGATCTTCATTGGGCGTTGTTGCCCGTCTACGACCTTGCCCTGGTCTTCGGCCTGCACATCCGCTCTCCAAAAAACGGTTCCAGATCCTGGAAATGACACTTTGTGACATTCCAATGGCTTGCACTACTTCGGCTTGAGTTTGACCCCCCTTCTAACCTACCAACAATTCTCCAAGCTTCTGAATCTGTCAAATGACTTCGCTGAGACATCGTACTCATCGAAACAAAGCAATCACTGAATGCCGATCATCCTTGTCTTCATTCTCTTTTATCCAGTTGAAAGTCAAATTTCATTCGCTACCACTGAAGCGACGTTTTTGACGTCGAACTCAAAATTTGCATACTCCACAGTTTGAAAACCAGAAAAATTTGCATTTGTGATTCTCCTCTTCTATTTTCGGCAAAAAAAATTTCGTTTATATCTTTATTTTATATAAAACTTCAAATATCCTTTAACCCCTTGGGGACGAGCGACCACTATATATGCCGGCACCGATTGTACTCAGATCCCGCGAGACTACCATTCATGCAAGCGCTGTTTGTACTCGCATCCCGCGAGACTACCATTCACGCCGATCAAACGGAACGTTTTGTTTTTCACAGTTTAGCATATAAAAAATTTATCCTAATTCTATTTGAATGTATATTAAGGAAGAAGACTTCTCCTTCAAACTAGGAAAGCTAAAGAAAACATTTTTTTTAATCCACGCGAATTTAATTTTTTATGGAAATACTACAATGGGAAATAGATTATTTTTTCATCACATCTTTGTGTGTCATAAATCTTTTTACGCGTCTAGTAAAACTTTATTTTTCTTTATTAGAAAAAATTCTACTGAACTTGAGAGGGAAAATTTTGCGGTTAAAGAATACGATCATTAGAAAGCATATAATTCACTTAAGTAAGCATATTAGCAAGCATATGCACGTTTACGAATGACAACATGAACATCTGATTCATGGCTTTATTTTTCGCGCTTTTATCTCGATCAGAAATACTATTTAGTTGCAAAAATCGACGTCATTAAGATTTCGTGTTTTCTTTCTTTTAGAAGGAAAGATTTATCTTTTTTATATTTTTATTTTATTTCAGAAGTGCTTCGCAGTTAAAAAAAATAAGAAGAAGAAAGAAAGAAAAGTGCTACATACTGATTGTGACAGCTGATACGCTGATAATATATTCTCAGCGCCACTAAAATAAGAATATTTTTCTGCTTTCCTCTTTTGATTTTACTTTTTACGCTTAATTAAATTAATTCGTTTTAAATTAATAATAAATATTTACGCGATATCTTTTATTAAATTCTGACTATTTTAAAGACTATGCGCATACATTAGCATGCATATTTTGAATCAAAAATCCGTTTTAGCTGTTATAATTGAATATATTCCATGCATTATTTGATGTTCAGTTATATATATATTTTTTCAATTTCAAAAATACTTTCAACATTAATGGCATTTTTATCAGTATATTTAAAATTACTATTTAATTTCATTCACTATTAATTACCTTTAATTTCTTAACTTTATTTATAGTTTTAAATATTTAATACATAAGACATAACTAAAGATATTTTAACATCAATAAATTCTTTGATGAATGTATTTTAATTTATAATTCAAGTTAACTCATTATTATTAAACAATCCTTACCTATCAAATTACTTAAGTTATGCTATAAGTGATATATTAAAATAAAATGGCTAAAAACAACTTTTGTTTAATATATCACTTGTAGCATAACATAAGTAATTTGATATTTTAAAGTGATGATTCATATTATACATAATTCTATTTAATATTTCACTTTATAACATATTCACAACAAACACATAACTTGTGGGCCACTAAAGGTGTCGTTAACGTTGGCCCAAAGTGTTTGGTGACGGCCCGCCGTTCTTTGCCGTAACGGCTCCGTCAAAAAACTGTCACGCCGGCCAGAACGCGGAAACAAGAAGATGCCCACATGCGTGCCATTAACTTTTTACCAAAATATCAGACAGCCTCAAACTGGCCGCAGTTATTCTTTTAACCCTTTGAGGGGCAAGCAATTGCGTTCGTGTAATTCTGAACTCCCACCAGAAATTTGTTAAAAAGTTATATCAAAAAGAGGATAAGCATTTTCACGACTGTTTTCCACCAAAGTTAGAAATGGGAAATTTAATGACATTTTTCTGGTGTAAATCTTCATCAATCGTAGGCGGTATATAATATATACCGCCGCCCTTCAAGGGGTTAAAGGCCATTAACAATCAAAACTAGCCAGAAGTTTGCCCTAGCCATGCCATTTGTGTTTTGTAAGAATTAAATTTAGCCAAAAGCTGCCCGCAAAAGAGCCTTTAATGATTTCTACTCTCCAAAAGCCTGCCACTGCCTTGCCATAAAAATTATTTAAGCATAAATTCAAAATTTGTTGAATGAAAAATATTTATTGAAGAATTGATTGAATGATTAAATGTTTCTGCATAAAAAAATAAATATATTAAAAATAATTTACGTACAATAAATACATGTATATATAAATTTACTTTTCTTGAATTTTTCCAAAATACAATACTTGGCATATTGAACTTAATAATTTGTTTATTTATTCTATTATGCATTAAAAAAATATAGGTATAAATAATGCCATTTATAAACAGTTGCTTTTCATATACAATTTGAAAAATAAAATCAGTATGCCAGGCATAATATTTATAAAAAACTCAAGGTAAATAAATTTATACATTTTTGAAAAATGAACCTAAATTATTATTTCTATATTTATTTTTCATGAAGAAACATTTGTCATTCAAGCTATTTTTCAACAATTATTTTTTATTCAACACATTTTGAACTTACGCCTAAATAACATGTAATCTTAATATGATTTATTATGTATTTTATATTAAAATAAATCTATTTTATATATGTATGTGGTGTTTAGTTTCTCTTATTGTTAAGTCTGTTAATATTTCATGTCCATTCATTAAAGTACATTAAATCACAATTATTTTTCCATCATTTTCAATTTATGAAAAAAAAAAAATCGCACAGCTATTTAAAATAAATAAAAAGAGTTTGATGTTTACATAAGTCACGAACCTTTTTTTTTTTTTTTTTTTGTATATACATATATATATAACCGCCTCTCGTTCTTGTGCACATTTTTAATTTGTTTATATCAGATAATATTAGATTTTCCTTTCGAAATTGAGCAAAATAATTATAACACAGGCCTACAACAGGGGTGCAAAAATCTAGGCGCCAGAGGGTAGTCTCTCACCACTAAAATTTTCAAGTTTTTTTCGCTCAAAATTTAATAGCATTCTAGCAGGAATTTTACACGAAATATTAGACTAAGAAAAACGAAATAAATTTTGTGGTGAGAAACTACCTGCTGGCGCCTAGATTTTTGCACCCCTGCCTACAAAAAAAAATTTTTTTTGGTGCCTGAGATTTTACAACTGATTTTGGATATTTTTGGGACGCTGATTCCAAATATGCTGTCAGTTTTTCTCTATCAGCTCTACTTTTTTAGATATGCAAAGCGAACTAATGATTTTTTAGAACTAAAGTGACCTTGAACACTTAAACTGACCTTATGATACATAGCCCTATAACGACGCTCAAGGCGATTAGAAGGACATTGAAATACCACAAGATCTTGGAAAAAAAACAAAACAAATGTGCAAGCAAAACTGAGGATCTGCGCATGCTTATGATTTCGCGCCGCTCATCCATAAAGCCAAATGTAAAAGCCTCCAAGAGATAAGGTTAGTTTCAGAGTTCGCTCCATGGAAACAAAACTGGCTTTCTTTGACTTTCTAAAGTTTTTGAACTTCCATGATATTTGTGTTTAAGGTAGAATTCGTATCAATTTAACGTAAAACTCGTAGTATTGTAGATTGTTGTGTTTGTGTTGTAGAATGGAATATAAATGAGTTCAAGTAGAAAAAGTTGTATAAATCATCCAGATAAGTTTTGCTACATATGCAGAGAATAAAAGTTGAAAGAACACAGAAAATATGTTACTAACTTTGTAAAGAGAGCTTATCTTGGATACTTTGGGGGTTAGACTTGGTGATCAGGATAAAATCTGCGCACCGCAACAGGTCTGTTAAACTTGTACAGAACATATATGAGAGTGAGCTGGCGGAAAAGAATAAGTCTCAAATTCGGCTTACCAATGGTTACGAGAGATCTCCAAAACTATTTCTATGACTATTATTTCTACATAGCACTGGAATACTATTTGAATTAATCGAAACAATTGTAATAAGAAAACTTATCGTGATTTAGTGTCTTCAAGTGTCTTTAGTGTCTTCCTCACTCAGAGGAACTACCGATCCCAACGTTTCATCGGCTAACAGAGCTTAGTGAGGATGAATATTGTCCTTCTGATCATCTTTTAGATAGCTGTGAAGGTAACAGTGATTATGAGAAGACGTCATCAATGCCTAAGTTTTTCGACCAGGTTGATTTAAATGATTTCAAAAGAGATTTCAATGTTTTAAAAGAAGCTTCTGAATTACTGGTTGGTTTCAAGATTAAAAGACAAAAATTTATTAGAACAAAGAGCCAAACTTACATTTTATCACACAAGACAAAATTGTCTACTACCCTTCTTCTCTTAAAAAAAACAATCTTGTATTTTGTCATGAATTTAGAGGACTGTTAGAAAAATTAGTTCTTCCTAAATATTTTCCAGATGATTGTCCTTGGACAGCAAAGAAGTTACACAAAATACTATTGTTTTTATATTTTTGGGATAGCAGGGATAAAATACACCACTAGATTAGAAAAGAGAGCCTAAGAAAGAAAATATGGATGTTGGAGAAAGGAATGTCATTAATAACACTTTAGTTGGGCGAAAGAAAATTATACTTTCTGCACTGCATATCAAGCTTTGTCCTATGAAGCAGTTTGTGTAAATTCTCCATAAGAACGGGTCATGATTTGCATATATTAGGTAAAAACACCCGAATTGAGTTATGAAGATATTAAAGCAGGAATATTTAACGGACAACAAATAAGACAACTGATTAAGGATCCTGCTTTCGTAAATTCAACGAATGAGGCTGAATAAAAGCCTGGACTTCTTTTGTGGCAGTTCACAAAAACATTCCGGGCAAATGCAAAGGAGAAATCTATGTAGAACTGGTAAATGAAAAGCATAATAGTTTTAAATCTCTTGGATGTACTAGAAGCATTAAAGTGCACTATTTACATTGCCACTTAGAGCATTTTCTTGAAAATAAAGAAGGCACAAGTGATAAACAGCCCGAAAGATTTCACCACAATATTAAGACTATGGAGGACCGCTACCAAAAAGGATGAGATATGCAAAGGGTTTCAGATTACAGTTTGAGTTTAAAAAGACACTGTTCTAAAATATATTCCAGAATGTCACGGAAAAGAAGTTTCCGAAGCATTTAATGAGTATCAGTTTCATCAGTGACGTTTTTCTCTATTTTTGTGAGTAAAAATATTTGTATAATATAATTAAAAATTATTATTTGAATATATGTATATCATAATAATAAAAACTAACATTTGTGTATTATAAAAAATAAAAATCCTGTATTTATTTTATTTTTACATACATTTTTTAATACATGGATTTACCTTAAAATAATGAAACATATATTTCACAAAAAGTTGTTTATCTTAAAAAACTGAGCTGATAGAGGAAAACTCATACCATATTTGAATTCAGGACATCAAATTCATATAAAATCAGCTAAAAATACCCCGGCACTAAAACAGCTGTTGACCAGTGTAATCTTTTCTCAGAAAAGTATTTCGAGTAATTAATATTGCGTTTTATCTTTACTCTATTTCTTTAGTGCATTAAAATTATTTAGAGTTTGGTTTTAATGGCATTTTCACCAAGGAGAAATTATTATCCGCACTTAGAAAGGGGGAAAAAATCCTTTTCTTTGAAAGTTGTATATATATATATATATATTAAAAAAAAAGCCACATGGAAACAATTAATTTTAAGTAAACTAAAATGTTAAGAAAGGAACATCGAAAATTCACAATATTTATAATCGATTTATATAATTCCAACAATAAAACATTTCGTGTAAAAAAAAAATACATTTAATGATACAAACTAAATGAAATTTTGAAGAAAACTAAATTTAATAAAATTAATAAATCTATATTAATAAAAGAACAAAACGCTCTGTCTGTGTGTGTGTCTGTGTGTGTGTGTGTCTGCGATGGCTAGCAAAATTTACAGCATGTACGAAGCTCAAAATTTTTTTGAGAGTAGCCCTAAATCTCTCCTGATGCACCTGAGCTTCAGAATTTCGAAATTCCAATTATTAATTCCAATTAACTGAGTAATTAATTAAAATCGAGAGGTCACTCTCATAAAAAATCATCTTTTTCCAATTTTTTTCTGTTTCGTTTGTTTACGGTTGGTTGGTTGTGTAAAAATTTTCGCAGAAGTAATAAGAAAGCTGAGGCAGAATTAAAGAAACCCATAGAGGAATGAGATATGTGGAGGTGAAGTAAGCCTCAAAAAGTTTTGCAATATGAAACCATTTATCGCTCAAATTTTAATGTGCCAAACAAAAGGACGTGGAAGGGATTTTGTATTATAAGACGATTTGAAGAAATGAATTACAATTAAAGCATATTTTAAGAGGAAATAGCAAATTTTTAAAATGGTCTTTGTTCTATTATTATTTATTAAAATAAATGTTCGCTTTTAAAATGAAGGAAATTGGAAAATTAGCAATAATTAAATATCAAATTCTTTTAAAATCATGTATGAAAACTTAAGTAATAAATATTAATCTAAAAAATAGATTTCTGACTGCAGACGATTTTAATGTATTAACAAAAGAATATTATATTTTCAAGAAAAACGTTAAAATAATTTTCTATATTGATATTTAAAACACATATGATAAAATAATTAATAAATTTTTACCGGTGAAGCGATAGATTAGTTCTTTTTAAGAAACAAGTGCAAAAAAATACGGGTTTAAACCTGTTTCAACTGATAGGCGTGTCAAAGCAGGTACTTCTGTTGGTACTTAATTGGACTTAATGCAGGGTCTTTTATGCAAACTACATCTGAATCCGATAAAAATATTCAAAAGAACCGGATTCGAATAAGAGCAAATAATTTCCGTGGACATGAACCCGATCCGAACCTAAAATTCCGTTTGAAAAAAATACCTGAAATTAGAATCGAACCAAATATGAACCTGACAAAAATATTTCACAGAACCATACCCGGATCTGAACAAGACAAAAAATTTCCATGAACATGAACCTAATCCGAACCTAAAAAAACTGAACTAAATCTGAATCTGACATAAATATTCCAGAGAAGCATATCCTTATTCAAACAATGCAGAATAATTTTCGTTGATGAGCAACCCAACCTGAACCTAAAAATTCCATTAAAAAAACCGAAATCTGAATTGAATGACATCTGAACCCGAAAAAATATTCCAAAGACCTAAAACCGGATCCGAGCATGACAAAATAATTTCTCTGGATATGAATCCGACCAGAAACTTAAAAATGAATTTGAAAAAATACCTGAAATCTGAATCGAACCAAATCTGAATCCGACGAAAATATTCCAAATAACTATAACCAGATACGAACAAGACAATATAATTTCCATGGGCATAAACCCAATCCGAACCAGAAAATTTGTAAAAAAAATAAATTCCGAAATTTGAACCAAACCTAATCTGAACCTAACAAAAATATTTCAGTGAAGTATAACCTCCTTGAAACTAGGTAAAATAATTTCCATGGAAGTACAACCCGAACCGAACTTAAAAATCTCATTTGAAGGAAAAAAAACCCCACGAAATCTGAATTGAACCGAATCTAAACTGAACAAAAGTATTCCAAACAACCATAACCGTATCCGAAGAAGACAAAATAATTTCCATGAACATGAATCCAATCCGAACCTAAAATTCGGATGTTCTACTGTTCTACAAAACATAATGCGCTCCGTAGCGGTGGAAAGTGAAACTAAGTACTTAGCGCGAGATGGTTAAGATATTTCGTTTATAGTTAGTGTTAAATTAGAACTTGGTTACGGTTAGGTAACAGTTAGGTTGCAATTACGTTCCGGTGAGCCTTATGTCATATTTATTTTCCGGTTAGGTTACAGTTAGGTCATGGTTAAGTTACTGTTAGGTTAAGGTTAAGTTGCGGTTAGGTTGTGGTTAGATTATGGGTAGGTTACGATAAGGTGACGGCAGGGCCTGATTACTAACGGGGCACTCTCCCACCAGGAAAAAGAAATAAAGATTTTTTCCTTATTCATGACAGTAATCTTGTATGAAAAGGGCGTTTAAAGAAGACGAAAATTTCTATAAATTTTTTCTGGTGAGAGAGTGCCCCGTTAGTAATCAGGCTCTGGGTGACGGCCAGGTTACATTTATGGTATATTTATGTTACAGTTAGGTTACTGTTAAGATACAGCTAGGTTACAGACAAGTTATGATTACAATACAATTAGATTACGGTTAGGATTTTGTTCACAGAATGAACATTACGCATGTTTGATAAAAAATATGCACCTATTTTTGTAAAATGGTTCTGAAATTATAATACTATATACCAACCTTTTAGCTAATCACCGAGAATCGATTTCATTTACGGTATAGTCGGATTTAAGAGTGATATAATCAGTTTGAAATTCAAAAATATTTCACTTGGGATATCTATGTGAAAAAAGTATTTAGTTAAGTTACTTAACAGTAATTTTAAAGATAAATATCAACAGTTTAAGACGAAAATCACGCAATCGTTGGACACATATTCCCTCCTGCGTTTCCCATTGCAATCATTTTGGGTACTTTTGCAGCTAAATATTACTTTTTTTTAAACCAATTTTTGACACAGTCAGGGGGCACGTATTTAATAAAATGTACACTGTAAAAAATTTTACCCTTTTGCTGTATCATCACTCCCCCGCTTTTATAGAATATCTCCCTTTTGACCTATGAGAATGCTCCATAATAGGCTGAAGTAATCATTTTCTATAAAAGCGGTGGACTGAAGATGCAGCAAAAGGGTCAAGTTTTTAATAGTGTATTTACACATATTTCGAGTTAAAGATAAAATCATAAAAATTTCAAGTTCGTTTAAGATTATTATTACGGACCCGGGCAACGCCGGGCGGGTCAGCTAGTATTAAATAAATGTTATTGTGCGTTTGCGAAAACCAAAATACGTATTAATACGGTTCTAATATAAAAACAAATACAATAAAATGATGCAGAAATATTTTAGAGTTAAAAATCTTTAATGAATAGACAAAAATTGAAAAGACTTACAATATTTTATGTGTAAATATCCTCAGAGATAAAGACCAGAGCACCAGTGTGCTAGCTAGCATCAGGTGTGAAGTTGGAATAAGGAATGACAGAGATAATTGACAAAAACGGGAAACGGGGAGAGGGGTGAGTCAGCGAAAAACTGCTAGGTCACTGATGTGTCCTTGAAATTCCTCAGAAAAAAGGGAGAAAGATAAGGAATCTTTTTACAGATATAGTAAAATAAACGTCTATTTGATGTATCTGCATTAAAAAATTATACTATAATGTGAGCAAAAATTGTGTGTGTGGGTAAATTTTATCTCAAAAACGGCTCTAACGATTTTCGCAAAAATTTGGATTTTACCATTTTCGGGCACGAGAAGACCATTGGGCTAGGTCCCATGATCGGGAAAATTCGATTACTGGGTCATTTTGGGTCATAATCGGTCAGGATAAAGCTATTTATATCTATAGAACGGCTGGATCGATTTTAAGGAAACTTTGTACCCAATCGTTTTTCGGTACGAGAAAACTATTGGGCTGGGTTACATGTTCGAAAAATTTCGATTAGTGGGTCATTTTTGGGTCATTATGGGTCAAACCATTTTTATCTAAAAAACGGCTCTAACGATTTTGACCAAATTTTATATTGTATCGCTTTGGATTACAAGAAGACCATTGGGTTAGGTAACATGTTCGAGAAAATTCAGTTAGTGGGTCATTTTTGGGGTCATTGTGGGTCATGCTATTTTTATCTAGAGATTTTCTCACGCAATTTTGATTAAAAATTGCATTTTATGGTTTTCGGGCACGAGAAAAACATTGGGCTAGGTTACATGTTCGAGAAAAAAATTTAATGGGTCATATTGGGTCATTAAGAGTCTGGGTCAAGTTATTTATATTTAAAGAAAGGCGTGATGGATTTTAACGAAATTTTGTATGTAACAGTTTTTTGACATGAGAAAACTAATGGACTAAATCACATGTTTGAGAGATTTCGATTATGAGGGTCATTTGTGGGTCATGATGGGTCATAATGGGTCATGGTCAAGCTATATCTAAAGAACAGGTGGATCGATTTTAACGAAATTTTGTATGCAACATTTTTTTTGGCACGATAAAATCATTGGACTAGGTTACATGTTCGAAAAATTTCGATTAATGGGTCATTTTGGGTCATTAAGAGTCTGGGTCAAGCTATTTATATTTAAAGAACGGCGTGATGAATTATAACGAAATTTTGTATGTAACAGTTTTTTGACATGAGAAAACTAATGGGCTAAATCACATGTTTGAGAGATTTCGACTATGAGGGTCATTTGTGGGTCATGATGGGTCATAATGGGTCATGGTCAAGCTATATCTAAAGAACAGGTGGACCGATTTTAATGGAATTTTGTTTGCAACATTTTTTGGCACAATAAAATCATTGAACTAGGTTACATGTTCGAAAAATTTCGATTAATGGGTCATTTTGGATCATAAAGGGTCTGGGTCAAGCTATATATAATTAAAGAACGGCAGGATCAATTTTAACGAAATTCTGTATGTAACAATTTTTAAAAACGAGAAAACTAATGGACTAAGTCAGATATTCGAGAGCTTTCGATTATAAGGGTCATTTGTGGGTCTTAATGGGTCAAGGTCAAGCTATATCTAAAGAATGGATGGGTCGATTTTAACGAAATTTTGTATACAACATATTTTTGGCATGAGAAAATCATTGGGGTAGGTCACATGTTCGAGAAATTTCGATTAGTGGGCCACTTTTGGGTCATTCCAATTTTATCTAGAAAACATTTCGCACAATTTTGACTAAATTTTGTATTTTATCATTTTCGGGCACAAGAAAATCATTGGGTTATGACAGATTTTTGAGAAAATTCGATCAATGGGTCATTTTGGATCATAAGGGGTCAGGGTCAAACTAACTATATCTAAAAAACGGCTTAATCGATTTTATCTAATTTTTGTATCTAATGTTTTTCGGCATGCTAAAACTAATGAGCTAGGCCACACGTTCGAGAGATTTCGATTATAAAGATCATTTGTTAGTCATGATGGGTCATGCTAATTTTATGTAGAAAATGGTACTCACCATTTTGACTATACTTTGTATTATATCTTTTTGAGCAAGAGAAAACCATTTGGCTTGGACACATGTTCGCGAAAATTCGATTAGTGGGTTATTTTGGGTCTTAATGAGCTAGGGTCATTCTAATTATATATAACAACCACTCAATCAATTTTACCTAAATTTTGAAACAAAACGTTTTTTGTCACGAGAAGACTATTGGGCTGAGTCGCATGTTAAACAAAATTATATTAGTGGGTCATTTCGCTTCATTGCTGAATGCTGCCAAGCTAATTTTACCTAAAAAATGACTTAAACGATTTTGATTCAATTTTATATTCTACTGTTTTTGATTACCTGAAGACGATTGAGCTATGTCACATGCTTGATCAAATTTGATTAGTGGCTCATTTTTGGTAATACGGGTCAGGGTCACGAGAATATGGCAAAAGCCAATAACTTGGTGATAGTTGACAAAATATTGGCGACATATGGCCAAAAAATCGACTTTAAAAATTACGAAAACCAAAACACGTATTTGGAGCCAAATGAAAGAATGCCTCCAAATTTGGCTAAATCTAGCAAAAAATATTGTCTTTCAGAATGTAAAGAATTTTTTTATACATTCTTAAGAGGATTCGAGATGCATGGTTACACCGATCAGAGTCGAGCTAAAAAAGTGATTTAGATCGATGTCCTTTCGTTGTAAATTTTAAAATAAAGTAAAATTTATAAACATGCGCATAAAAACTTAGTTTTCTTATTGATTGTTTTTCTGAATAATACTATTATAAACATGTTTTACAGTAATGATACAGAGTTAATGATACAGTGAAAATACTATATCGAGTTAAACACAAAATTAATTTTGACCGAGCTAAGCTCGGTCTCCCTGCTAGTGTCTATTTAACGATACATTCTTACAGCCCGGATATATTTTTATGTATTTTAATGTTTAATGGAATTTTTTTTAAGGAGACGTTTCGCAAATTTAACGACAACTCTTCAGGATTTTAAATACAGTAAACTGTGTAAGGCGAATTAGATTTGAATCGAGAAAGTTTCCTATCGTAGACAATATTCCGCCATAAATAAATTTTACTCTATCTCAATAAATTCGCAGAGACTTGAAAATCTTTGCGAAATATATAGATTTCCGTCTTACACAGTGTTTTACTGCATTTTAATCATTTTTTCATAAATAAAAGATTGTATGATGTTTTTGAAACAAAATGGAAAGTCATATTACAGAAATTTAAGTTAAAAAATATACATATCGATAGAATACTTTTATCAAAGTTTTAGGCATTTACTTCTCTAAGAAAGAACTTTAAGAAATGATTGTACGATCTTTAGTAATTTTAAAGAAATCATTGAAAATTTTTCGTTAACTTGAGATTCTAGTGGGCTTATGTTTTTAATTTTTTTTAAAGTATATTTTTTTTTAAATGTGGTTTTTTTTTCGCACCTTTCAATGTCCCGAATCTTTTCTACACATTTTGTGATGTATTTTTAAGCGCAAAAACATTAATCTTGACTAAATGATTATTATAGCGATTTGTCATTGAGCAGTTTTCGTTTCATTTTTTTTTAAATCTAGGCATGAATTACAATTTGTAAGCGATTGAATTTTTATTATTTCCGTTTTTTTTACCATTTCCCGTGCTCTCGCGTCCAGCTTTTTGGTACAAAACATCAAACTTCACAGCATATTCTGAAAGATCTGCTACCTTTACTGAAATTTACTTTTATATAAGGACTTTTTTGTTTAAATATTTATATTAAATTATTTTAATCTATTTAATTTTTTTTTCATTTTCTTTCAGATTTTTTTTTTATAAATGATGAGTGTAAAAGGGCGCCGGTTAAGAAAAATGTATGGAAGTGTGGATTCCATTTCAGATATACACATTCATGAAAAATGAAAAAAGTTGTTCGATTACAAAAACAATTTTTATTCATTTATGTACAAAAATAATTAAATGTATCAGAAAGTAATTGATGTAACAAAATGTATCAAAAGCATGTTTTTACACAGGAAAAAAGTAAAACACTTTTTAAACAAAATGAACAAAAGAATTTTTTAAAAATGTACTGTTCTACAGAAAAATTATTCATTTTAAGGGAGAATTATTAGCCCACAACCTTTGCCTTCTACCCACGCTTGCAGAGGCAAGGAAATCGAAATGTATTTCTTTTCTTTTCTTTCTTTCTTTCTTTTTTTCTCCCAAAACGACCTTTTTTATTTTTAAGAAAAAAAAATCTTTCCTTAAAAGAAAAAAAAAAAAAAAAAAAAAAAAAAAAAGTAATTTGGCTTTTATGCCAATTTTAGAAATACTGTAATAGGCAATTTTAGAAATATTTATGCATTTACAACTAAAAATTATACATGTATGTATACGAGAGTTTTGCATTACAGAGTAGGTGGGGAAAGCAGACAGAGACTGATTTAGGAACAATCTAAAGACTTTTTCTATTTTAATATTTATTTTAAATATCTTTAATGTATTTTAAACATTTATTCATTTTCTTTTAGTTATTTTTTATAAATAATGAATGCAAAAGAGCGCCTGAAGAAATTATTTGGAATACTGTATACATTTTGGGAGCAATTTTTATTATTTATAAAAAAAATACTTTGAAACTAAATAAAAATATGACAACTATATTACTGTTTTAAATATAATACTTACAACATATTTATATGTTTATTAAAACCCAGATTTGAAGTAATTTCTGAAAGAAATGAAGACACAAAAAATAATCTCTCTTTCTTTAAATAAAAAAGCTGGTTAGATTATAACGCCCTTTGCTTTCTAGAGTATGATACGCCATTACATTATTGCCGGAAACTGACCCTTAGGAGTTGGCCGGCAAAGTAAATGTAACTGTTCTCTCATCGCCGATCCGTTACTGGCTCGGCGGGTCATTTGCGTTACCGCATTGTTTTGTTACAAATGACCTTAACTCCTTCTGGCCGCAATGAAATCGTCTGTAGGCCGTAAGTCATGTGTTTGTTGGGTTACTATATATATCTATATCTAGCTATAATGAACAAATTCAGCGAAATGCATATTTTATTTTAAAGTATAGTTTTATTAACTTTTCATTTATTACTATGCAATACTTTTTATTTGATAAATATTTTATGATTTATTATATTTTTATATATAATTTTTGAATTTTCAGAACTGCTTTTAAAGAAACATTTCAAATTTGTTTTTATGTATGTTTCTATAATAAGCAATAAACACTAACATGCAGAAGTTTTCACACGTTTTATTTAGTTAGTCTTATTTGTTAATAAAACAGCTTCATTAAAACGCTTATTTTGTTTAAGAAATGTCTTAAAAATTATTTAGAAGCAAAACTATTGCTGTTTTAACAAAAATATTTTTTAAATTAGGAAAATATTTCGTTTGTTGCTATATTAAACTTACTAAACTTACAAACTGAATTTTTTAGACTTTTTCTACTTCCATTAAAATTGCAAGAAATTCTCAAGAATATTTTCATTAGGAGAAATTAAAAATAATCTAATAAGACATGCATATGATATTAACCTTAGTCTTCTAGCTTATTATATGTTCTATATATAATACAGATACATGTAAAGATAACTTCGATACGTAAACAATGCATGATGATATTTAATTTAGGTTTCCTTTGTTTTATGTAAAAGTAAATTAATAAAAGTAATATTTCCTGTAGCTAATGTTTATTATATGTGCTTTAGTTTTTCTAAGTCTGTGGCTAATATAGAATAAGATGATAACACAGACAAATCATGTTTGCATTTACATTCTTACGTTCCACATGAAAATGAGACATTTAATCAAATATTCACATCGAATATTATTTGCAACGAATGTTTGAGATATTTTATTTCTTCATTCTCCATTGTTATAGCAAATATTTATTATTGTTAACCTCTTAACTATGGCATTGTTTTCGACAACATAAATTAAAAATAGGGGCTTTAAACCACATTTTCCATACTAAAATAGTTGCTTCACTTAATAGAAAAACATCCGCCAATCAATAAAGATAAATTTTAAGTTAAAAATTAGTGGTGCCAAAATGGTTTAAGTAACGAAGCGTGCAAATAGTTCCGGCCCGAAAACAGTTCGGGCAACGAAGTCAGAGGGTTAATAATAAAAAGACGAAAATATACTCAAGTTTTATAATATATATATATATATATATATATATATGTGGGATTAAAGAATAAAGTATTCAGCAATAAAAGGTAATAAACTCAATGATTTAATGAACGTGATATCCAAAATGAGACTCGTGTGATGATGCGTGGAAAGAACGAGGTGTTCTATAGATTTCAGCGATGGCGAGTTTGATGGATTGTTAATCCAAAGCTTAGAGAACCCTTTTTATACTGAATATTATTCAGTTCTACTGTTATTTTTGAATGCTACGTATATATTTTATGTCTATTAATCCTTTTTTATCTTAACAAGAATATTAGTTTTTCTTAAATCATAAGTTAATCACTCAATATCCCACAAGTTTTTCTATTAGCTGTATTATCTGTAAATTGTTGTTTTCTTAAAGTATCATAACGTTGAGATGGTAACCACGGTTTTGAATTGTTATTTTCGCGCATTTTTGACTTCCTATCTTCAAAGTGGTGTGAGTGTCTATCCATGGTTTTAACATTACGCCTTGCTGTTTCATAATCATCTAGTTTACAAACTAATACATCAACATTTTTAATTTTGGGAAGATCATCGATAAAATGTTCTTTCATTTCTATCGGTAACCTTCTCTTGATTTGATCTACTAATATTAATTCTTTTAAATCTTCAAAATTGGATACATCAAGACCGGTAATCCATTCTCTTTAATTGAAGATGTTTTAGATAAATTAGAGAGATCAAAAGTATTTACGACTCTCGATCTAAAGAATGGTTTTTTTCATGTTGAAATTGAGGAGAAAAGCAGGAAATACACCGCATTCGTGACACACGAAGGGGAATATGAGTTTTTGAAGTGTCCATTTGGTTTATGTACATCAGGAAACCAGTTCCAAAGATATGTAAACACGGTGTTTAGAAAGTTATTACGGGACGGCACAGTAGTTATTTATATGGATGATTTTATTATTCCATCACAAACTGAAGAAGAAGGTTTAGAGAAATTGAAACAAGTACTTGAAGTTGCAGCGGATTATGGGCTAGAGTTTAACTTCAAAAAATGCAAATTTTTAAGGAAAAAAATAGAAATTCTTGGTTATATAATTGAACATGGGACGATACAGCCATCTGAATCGAAGACATCAGATGTTTGGAATTTCCCTCAACCAAAAACGATAAAACAATTGCAATCATATTTAGGATTAACAGGTTATTTTCGTAAATTTATTCCGAACTATGCTCGAATAGCCAAACCATTGACTGATTTATTGCGTAAAAATGTCACATTTGAATTTGGAACAGAACAAATACAGGCGTTTAAAAAATTAATAGAAATATTATCGCAAAAACCAGTATTGCATTTATTTAAACAAGGATCAGCACAATAATTACACACCGAGGCCAGTAGCCATGGTTTCGCAGCAGTACTACTACAAAAAGCGGATGATGGAAAATTCCACCCTATACAATACATGAGCAAAAAGACAACCCCGCAACAAGAAAAATATTGTAGTTATGAATTGGAGGTATTGGCAATAATTGAAGCTCTTAAAAAATTCAGGAACTACTTACTTGGTACAAAATTCAAGATAGTAACTGATTGTGAAGCATTTCAGAAAACATTAAACAAAAAAGATTTGGCTCCAAAAGTCGCAAGATGGGCTTTATTCATGGAAGAATTTGATTATGAAATCACACATAGACCAGGGAATAAAATGAAACATGTAGATGCTTTGAGCAGGAATACTGTTTTAGTAATTACAAGATCACAGAGTAAGATGACAGCTAGAATAGCTATAGCACAGGAGAAAGATGAGCTCATAAAATCAATAAAATCTTTAGTTGAAAAAGGTGAAGAAAATGAATATCTTATCAAGAATAACGTGTTGTATAAGTTCGATAACGGAAGAGAGTTACTTGTAGTGCCTGAAGAAATGCAAAAAAAGATTATTCGTAAAACACACGATAAAGGGCATTTTGCTGCAGTCAAAACAGAAGAATTAGTAAAAAAAGAGTTCTTCATCCCTAACCTGAGAAAACAAGTCGAAACAGTGGTAGTAAATTGCATCGAATGTATTCTATTTAACAAGAAACGAGGCAAAGACGAAGGTTTTCTAACGCCCATAACAAAAGAGAATATACCATTAAGCACATACCACATTGATCATATTGGACCGCTGCCATCAACAAACAAGAAATATCAGCATATATTCACAGTTGTAGACGCCTTTACTAAGTTCGTATGGTTTTATCCGGTGAAATCCACGACAGCTCAGGAAGTCATTTAAAAGTTATCATTGCAACAAACTGTGTTCGGGAATCCCAGCAAAATAATAACGGATCGGGGACCAGCGTTCAGATCAGATGAGTTTATAGAATACTGCAAAGAGCAAGGGATAGAACACGGTAAAATTACGGCAGGGATGCCCAGGGGAAACTGACAGATCGAAAGAATACATAGCATCCTGATTCCTGTACTCGCAAAGCTATGTGAGAATGAGCCCACAAAATGGTATAAATATGTGGCAGATGTGCAGAGAATTCTCAATAGTACAGATACAAGAAGTACAAAATACAGCCCGTTTGAATTGATGATTGGCGTAAAAATTGTTGAAGTGTAAACAAAAATTATAATGTCTGTTCTGAATAAAGCTAGAAAGGCGGACTTGTTAACATTGTGTGATGATCTAGGTATAGTTGTGCCTCAGAGTCCAAGAATCATTGATTTGATAAAGTTGGTGACGGAATCGAAGGATTATGAAGAAAATTTTGTAAAAGCTCGACTTGAAGTCATTGCCGCGGAGAGAATAGAAAAAGAAAGACTGGAAGCAGAAAAAGAAGAAAGAAGACTAGAAGCAGAAAAAGAAGAAAGAAGATTAGAAGCAGAAAGAAGATTAGAGGAAAAGAAGATGGAGATGGAGTACGAATTACGAAAAATTGAACTTCAAGGAAATATGACAAATACAAGTGACGATTCGGCTGTAACTGGTTCAGGTAAACAACCAGATTTGTCTAAATTAATGTCACACTTTGATGAGAAGGGTGATATTAGTATCTATTTAGCTCTATTCGAGAGACAGATTTCTAGGATGAATATAACAAAAGAGAATTGGGTCATGCACTTATTAAGTTTAATGCCGCTAGAAATTGCTAATGTTATAACTAGAGAACCAGAAACATTAACAAATAACTACGATTATGTAAAAAACTTGCTGCTCAAAAGATTCAAATTGACGCCAGAAGAGTTTAGGCAAAAATTAATGTCGCATAAGAAAGAAAACTCAGCCACTTGGCGCGATCTAGCATTTGAGTTAAGGAATTATTTAGAAGAATGGATTACCGGTCTTGATGCATCCAATTTTGAAGATTTAAAAGAATTAATATTAGTAGATCAAATCAAGAGAAGGTTACCGATAGAAATAAAAGAACATTTTATCGATGATCTTCCCAAAATTAAAAATGTTGATGTATTAGTTTGTAAACTAGATGATTACGAAACAGCAAGGCGTAATGTTAAAACCATGAATAGACACTCACACCACTTTGAAGATAGGAAGTCAAAAATGCGCGAAAATAACAATTCAAAACCGTGGTTACCATCTCATCGTTATGATACTTTAAGAAAACAACAATTTGCAGATAATACAGATAATAGAAATGAATCTTCTAATTTAAATGAAAGAAACAGGGCACAAATTAGATGTTTTAAACGTAACCGTCTTGGCCACGTAATATCCCAGTGTAAAAATGGGAATAATAGTCAAATAAATTATGACAGCCAAAATCGGAGCCAAAACCCGCGATTATCGAATCACAAAGAAGTGAATTGTGCATTAATCAAAGAAACAAACAGCGCCAAAGCGGATCACATGTTAGACACCGATATTAACGGGAGCCAAAACCCGCGATTATCCAAACACAAGGAGATAAATTTTGCAGTAATCAAACAAACAAACAGCGCCAAGCCGGATCGCATGATAAATATTGATATTAACGGTGAAAAGACACAGATCTTTTTTGACACTGGAAGTGATATCAGTCTGGTCAGTTATGAATACTATACGAAGATTGGATCGCCAAGATTACGTTCAAATAATATTTCTTTGTCAGGTATAGAAAGAGTAGTTGTTTATCCTAAAGGATAATTTTCATATGAATTTGATATTGATGGTTTTCAAATCAAAGCAAATTTGTATGTGTTAGAATCTCTTTCATACGATATTTTATTGGGATATGATGTGATTAGCAAATTAAATTTGGCGATAGACGAGAACGGAATTAAGATCGTTGGCGAACGCAACAATATTGAAGTTACACTGAAGTTCAGAAGAATTCTGACATAAAATTGAATCATGCTGCCAGAAATAATAATGAAAAGAAAACGTCAACGTTAGATAATTCACGTGATGAAAATATTATAATTGTAAATGATAATAATGCAGGAGATAATTTCTTAATTTAGCGAGCGTCATAGAAGATGATGAAATTGATTTAGATCACGTGAGAAATTTTAATATAAGAAAACAAATAAATGAATTATTAAAGGGATACAAGCCAAATAAATCAAAAGATACAGGATTACGGATGAATATAATTTTATCTGATGAAATTCCTGTTTGTCAACGGCCACGAAGATTTCCTTTTAAAGAGCAAGAAATAATCGAAAACCAGGTTCAGCAATGGTTGAAAGACGGAATTATAAGGCGCAGTTTTTCAGATTACGCTGCACCGGTAGTTTTAGTTAAAAAGAAAGACAACTCGTATAGGTTATGCATAGATTACCGTAAACTGAATAAGAAAATAATCAAAGATCGTTACCCATTACCTTTAATTGAAGATGTCTTAGATAAATTAGAGGGATCAAAAGTATTTACTACTCTCGATCTAAAGAATGGTTTTTTTCATGTTGAAATTGAGGAGAAAAGCAGGAAATACACCGCATTCGTGACACACGAAGGGGAATATGAGTTTTTGAAGTGTCCATTTGGTTTATGTACATCAGGAAACCAGTTCCAAAGATATGTAAACACGGTGTTTAGAAAGTTATTACGGGACGGCACAGTAGTTATTTATATGGATGATTTTATTATTCCATCACAAACTGAAGAAGAAGGTTTAGAGAAATTGAAACAAGTACTTGAAGTTGCAGCGGATTATGGGCTAGAGTTTAACTTCAAAAAATGCAAATTTTTAAGGAAAAAAATAGAATTTCTTGGTTATATAATTGAAATGGGACGATACAGCCATCTGAATCGAAGACATCAGCTGTTTGGAATTTCCCTCAACCAAAAACGATAAAACAATTGCAATCATACTTAGGATTAACAGGTTATTTTCGTAAATTTATTCCGAACTATGCTCAAATAGCCAAACCATTGACTGATTTATTGCGTAAAAATGTCACATTTGAATTTGGCACAGAACAAATACAGGCGTTTAAAAAATTAAAAGAAATATTATCGCAAAAACCAGTATTGCATTTATTTAAACAAGGATCAGCACTAGAATTACACACCGACGCCAGTAGCCATGGTTTCGGAGCAGTACTACTACAAAAGGCGGATGATGGAAAATTCCACCCTATACAATACATGAGCAAAAAGACAACCCCGCAACAAGAAAAATATTGTAGTTATGAATTGGAGGTATTGGCAATAATTGAAGCTCTTAAAAAATTCAGGAACTACTTACTTGGTACAAAATTCAAGATAGTAACTGATTGTGAAGCATTTCAGAAAACATTAAATAAAAAAGATTTGGCTCCAAAAGTCGCAAGATGGGCTTTATTCATGGAAGAATTTGATTATGAAATCACACATAGACAAGGGAATAAAATGAAACATGTAGATGCTTTGAGCAGGAATACTGTTTTAGTAATTACAAGATCACAGAGTGAGATGACAGCTAGAATAGCTATAGCACAGGAGAAAGATGAGCTCATAAAATCAATAAAATCTTTAGTTGAAAAAGGTGAAGAAAATGAATATCTTATCAAGAATAACGTGTTGTATAAGTTTGATAACGGAAGAGAGTTACTTGTAGTGCCTGAAGAAATGCACAAAGAGATTATTCGTAAAACACACGATAAAGGGCATTTTGCTGCAGTCAAAACAGAAGAATTAGTAAAAAAAGAGTTCTTCATCCCTAACCTGAGAAAACAAGTTGAAACAGTGGTAGTAAATTGCATCGAATGTATTCTATTTAACAACGAGGCAAAGCCGAAGGTTTTCTAACGCCCATACCAAAAGAGAATATACCACTAAGCACATACTACATTGATCATATTGGACCGCTGCCATCAACAAACAAGAAATATCAGCATATATTCACAGTTGTAGATGCCTTTACTAAGTTCGTATGGTTTTATCCGGTGAAATCCACGACAGCTCAGGAAGTCATTGAAAAGTTATCATTGCAACAAACTGTGTTCGGGAATCCCAGCAAAATAATAACGGATCGGGGACCAGCGTTCAGATCAGATGAGTTTATAGAATACTGCAAAGAGCAAGGGATAGAACACGGTAAAATTACTGCAGGGATGCCCAGGGGAAACGGACAGATTGAAAGAATTCATAGCATCCTGATTCCTGTACTAGCAAAGCTATGTGGGAATGAGCCCACAAAATGGTATAAATATGTGGCAGATGTGCAGAGAATTCTCAATAGTACAGTTACAAGAAGTACAAAATACAGCCCGTTTGAATTGATGATTGGCGTAAAAATGAAAAATAAAATTGACTTAAGGATTAAAGAAATACTAGAGGAAGAAGATATAAACCACATGATGATGGAACGGGAAAATGTAAGAGAAGAAGCGAGAAAAAATATTTTGAAAATACAAGAAGAAAATAGAAAACAATTTAACAAGAAGAGGAGAGAGCCTAACAAATATAAATTAAATGATCTCGTGGCATCCAAAGAACGCAGTACGGCACAGGCCAGAAATTAAAGGAAAAATTCCATGGACCTTATAAAGTTACTAAAGTAAAGTCAAATGATCGTTATGATGTAGAGAAAATTGGAGACCATGATGGTCCCAACAAGACCTCAACTGCTGCAGAATATATGAAGCCCTGGAGTAACGCATCTGCATAACGTGACATGTTTTTGTTTTATGTTTACCTGTTTTGTATGTGTAAATTTATGTCTAAATTTTTATAAGCAGCTGCCGAGGACGTCAGAAACGTCAGGATGACCGAGAATGTGGGATTAAAGAATAAAGTATTCAGCAATAAAAGGTAATAAACTCAATGATATCCAATAAACTCAACGTGATATCCAAAATGAGACTCGTGTGATGATGCGTGGAAAGAACGAGGTGTTCTATAGATTTCAGCGATGGCGAGTTTGATGGATTGTTAATCCAAAGCTCAGAGAAGCTTATTTATACTGAATATTATTCAGTTCTACTATTATTTTTGAATGCTACGTATATATTTTATGTCTATTAAACCTTTTTTATCTTAACAAGAATATTAGTTTTTCTTAAATCATAAGTTAATCACTCATTATCCCACATATATATATATGAGGACCCCAAAAGCCAAGGGGTATAAGTGACAAAATTGAAAAAATTGAGTTAAGTGCACAGGGTATCTGGAAATTTTTCATTTCAGGTAATGAAATATAGGTCATTTTCTTATTATTTGGGGAGTTACAGAGATAAACCAGTTTTTTCGGAAAACAAACAATATTGATTAATTATACATTTAAAGAAAATTGTACTTTATTTTTTTAACATTTATTGAAATGAGAGTTCAACGATTAGAATGCACTAAGCAGATGTTTCCTATTTCAATTTAGTCAATTGTTATTGATGTTCCAATTCAACATCAATTATCTTTAACCTTTTGCGGAGCAGGGCAAATTCATTCCTTAAGTTTTGAAATTAATGGCTGACACCGGAATTTGAAAAAAACTTTATTTGTAAATAAGAAAACGCTGTATTTCACGCATTCAATAAACCGTAATTTTTTTAAACAAAATTCCGGTGTGAATGTGGCGTTTGGGGATTAAAATCAAGTGGTATATCTACGAAACCACTGCGCCGCAAAGGGTTAAACTCAATTTACTCCAAATCGGCATTTTGTCACTTGTACCCCTTGGCTTCTGAGGTCGTCATATATATATATTTCGCAACAGAATTTTTATTTAAAATTGTTTTTTAAATACATTTCTGGTTAAAACTTTTTTTTATAGCGGTCAAAATGACCGTTCCACTTCTTTCTAGCGTTACTCTCTAAATAAAATTAAATTCTTATCTAAGCAGTACGGTTATTTTAAAAAATCATTAACCGTAATAATTTCTAAATATCAGAATTGAAACAAAATTCCAGAACCATAATAATGCGATAAATTTTTCTCTAACTTCTTCAGATCTGGTGTATCCTACAGCATACACACCTTTAGAATTTTTTCCCACATATACAACATAGATGCCAACATCTCTTAATTATTCCGGAGTCTGATCAAAAATTTGCCCGCCTATACCGGAAAATATATATAGTATGAGTATGTATCATATTTCTATGAGGTACGTTTTTTATATCATTTTGAAATTTTTGGTTTAACCCCTTAACTGTTTGCCCCTTGAGTGGTTTGCCCGAACGCCCGTTCGGGCAAGACGAATTTACTTATTTGACACCAGTACTATCTAAGAACATTTTCATACCGATGAAACACAGAAATATTTAGACTAAATTTTACGAATATTTTATTTAAACAATAGTGGTGTGAGTCCGCTATTTTCAATTTAATGAACGGTAAAGAATTAACCAGTTGAGGGGCTAATAAAATTTCCAGAAAAAAAACATGTAAAATGTTGGCATCAATCGTTTAAAAAAAAATGTTATGAAAATAGATATTGGTGTGATTGGAGCCTAACAGCAATTTATTTTTATAGCGTTTTTTTAGCGAGCTACGTGTTATATAAAAATGAGTTGCAGCAGAAATGTGTGAAATGCACAAAAATGAAAATTTAAATAATTTTACTATACGTTAAGACACCATTTGTCGAGTGCAATTATTATTAAGTATGTATATTTTTTATGTTTTTGCAATGCCAAAATATAAAAAAAGAAAAAAAATCCAAATAAATTGTAAAAAAAAAGTACTTCGAGTCCCCTTGTATTATCAAATTTTATGTACAAAAAATAAAATTTATTTTTTCATTCTAAACATCGTTTTATTGGTGTTAAAAAACTTTAATACGGACAAAGAAATATTGATACTTGAATAAATAACTTTGACTGGAACGTTTCTGATAAAATAATTTTTCAAATGCATCATTACGCTCAACCATGAAGTTTTGTAAATTATGCAGTTGAACTTTTTCATTCGTAGTGTAAAAAATAAATTAAATCTGATATAAAAATTACTATGCAAATTATTTGAATGCCTTCCATACGCATAAAAAAAAGAATTTTAAGGCATATCTGCATAAACACACTTTCCTGTAACTTAACGAGATATCGTCTTCTAATTTTGCCTTCAACACGTAGCTACAATTTTTCCTAATGTTGTGTACTAAACTGTGTCCGATTATTTTTTTTGGAATCTTGAATATATATGTGAGCATTTCTGTAAACGTAAAGAAATATCACACGAGCATTTTTAAATAGTTGAATGACAAAAAAATGTGGAAAAAAGGTTCTTTAAATATATTTTCAGGTTGATAAATGTTTGAAGAGTTTACGTGATAGTTTGAAAGAAATAATTTCGCATTTAATGAGAGAAGATAAGTTATGTCTCGTTAAGTTGTAAATCAATACTTTTTTTTGCAATTATTCTTTCTGCCGAGTTTAGTAGAAAATTTTTCGTCAGAATATTTTTGGCAGTAACTAAATAATGTCGATTAGGTATTTCTTTTCGATGATGGTAATTTTTTGTTTTTAAATCTGCATTTCACCCTACTTATTGTTTAATTGTTCCAGAAGTGTGCATATATTAAAGTAACAACTAGGTTTTTAAATATTCTCCTTTTTAAATTAATTAAAAAATGAATTATCAATACTTTTTTTATTGGATAGATTGAAAATATTTGTTAACCCTTTCCGGCACACTGTGGCCGGTCTGGGATACCTAATTTTAATTCCGAACTTGCAAACGGAACCAGTAATATTTTACTAAAATTTTGCTATTATAATAAAAGCTTAAATTACGGAATTCAAAGAATCTAAAAAATTCGCTTGTGAATTCCGGTGTCAGTCGATAATTTCTCATTTTATTGCTGATTTTATCCGTGCCGCAAAGGGTTAAAGGAATCGATTTAAACCCTTTTTGTGATTGTTTTAACTGCTTCCCAATTTATCACGTACTACGTACGGAAGAAGTATTTTTGAAAATCTAAATTGCCTGTACCCCGTAGGTGCATCCCATACTCCAATCATTATTTATTATTCTCACCAGTAAATTTTATTATGAATGTTGTATAATTTTATCCGAGTATTTTTCTGATTCAATTATGAAAAAATATCTGTTAAAAAAAAACAATCACAAAAGATTAAAAATGCTATAAAAAACATTATTTGAAAGTGTTTTTCAAAAATATTGATCTGTTAAGTAGTTAATCCAGGGGCGCAAAAATCCAGGCGCCAGAGGGTAGTCTCTCACCTCTAAAATTTTTTTTCGCTCAAAATTGAATAGCATTCTAGCAGGAATTTCACACGAAATATTAGACGAAGAAAAACGAAATAAATTTTGTGGTGAGAAACTGCTTGCTGGAGCCAAGTTTTTTGCACCCCTGGATTAACTACTTAACACAGGGGTGCAAAAATCTAGGCGCCAGAGGGTAGTCTCTCACCTCTAAAATTTTTTTTCGCTCAAAATTGAATAGCATTCTAGCAGGAATTTCACACGAAATATTAGACGAAGAAAAACGAAATAAATTTTGTGGTGAGAAACTGCTTGCTGGAGCCAAGTTTTTTGCACCCCTGGATTAACTACTTAACACAGGGGTGCAAAAATCCAGGCGCCAGAGGGTAGTCTCTCACCTCTAAAATTTTTTTTCGCTCAAAATTGAATAGCATTCTAGCAGGAATTTCACACGAAATATTAGACGAAGAAAAACGAAATAAATTTTGTGGTGAGAAACTGCTTGCTGGAGCCAAGTTTTTTGCACCCCTGGATTTAACTACTTAACACAGGGGTGTAAAAATCCAGGCGCCAGAGGGTAGTCTCTCACCTCTAAAATTTTTTTTCGCTCAAAATTGAATAGCATTCTAGCAGGAATTTCGCACGAAATATTAGACGAAGAAAAGCGAAATAAATTTTGTGGTGAGAAACTGCCTGCTGGCGCCTAGATTTTTACACCCCTGACTTAACAGATCAATATTTTTAGAAAACACTTTCAAATAATGTTCGCCTTAAACGTGTATCAAGAACATTTTTCCAAATGCTGCGTACGAAACTGTGTCTGATTATTTTTTGGAATGTTTGGAATATGTGAGAATCTTTGTAAACTTAAAGGAATATCAGACGAGCAGTTTTAAATAGTTTAACGACATAAATAGCGAAAAAAAAAATAAGGTTCTTTAAATATAGCTTCTGGTTCATAAATGTTTGAAGAGGTTACGTGATAGTCTCTAAGAAAAAGTTTTGCATTTAATGCTAGAAGATCAATTATATCTCACTAAATTATAAATTAATATTTTTTATTCGCAATTATTCTTTCTGTGGATTAATACACATAGGGTGTTGACAAATTAAACAGGCAAATTCAGAAGGGTAATAGCATAGCTGCCAACTTTTACGTATTTTTTCTACCACTAAAATTGTACAGAGATTTTTCATCTGTTTAATCTGAAGATTTAGACGATTAAATAAGACAATATTTACTGTAAAATTTTTGTGGTAGGAAAAATGCGTAAAAGTTGGTAGCTATGGTAATAGTAGTAGGTATCAAGCTAATAAAAAATTACCATAGAACATGAGATGGCAAATTATGCATTTAATAAAATATACGGGATATTTAACCCTAACCCGTTTTGGCTTGGTGGTAATAACTTTAAAAAAACTGGAGTACATTATAATAAAACCTTTAACCGCCTCTGATTTGCATGTGTACCATACGGGTATGATGTTTTTTTCTATTCATGATTTATTAATCTCACCAGTAAAATTTCACTGTAAAACTTGTATCAAATCCAAGCCCTTTTTCAGATTTAATTAGGTAAAAATTTATGCTTTGAAAAACTGTTGTTTAAAAGATTAAAAATTCTATACAAGGCATTAAAAAGTAATCAATATTTGAAAATTTTAACTAGATAAAATTAGACATTATTTGAAAGATTTTTCAAAATTATTGATCCGTTAAGTGGTTTAGAATCTTTTCATTGGTGTAAAAAATGTTAATAGAGACAAAAGAAACATTGATACTTGAAACTTTAAACGGCTGAAACGTTTTTAATAAAATAATTCTTTCAAATGTATCATTACTTTTAACTATGAAATTTTGTGAAATATGCAATTGAACTTTTTCCTTCGCAGTGTGAAAAATAAACTATATCCGATATAAAAATTGCTGTGCAAATTATTTCAAAACCTTCCATACGCCAAAAAAGAATTTTAATCCATATCCGCGTAAACACACATTCCTGTAACATAACGAGAAATCGTCTTTTAATTTCGCCTTAAACACGTAGCAAGATCATTTTTCCAAATGCTGTTGCGGAGTCTGATTATTTTTTTTGGAATCTTGAATATATACGTGAACATCTCTGTAAATGTAAAGGAATATCAGGAAAGCATTTTTAAATAGTTGAACGGCGTAAAAAGCAAAAAGGTTCCTTAACCCGCGAGTAGTCGCGACTTTTTTCACAACGTCATTAGTCGCGCTCGGTCTTTTCGCCGCTGATCCCTTGCATACCAAATATGTAAAATAAGAAACATTTTTCACCTAATATATGAAGATAACATTTCAATGAATATATAAATTTGCAGTTTTCTTAAATTATGCATTTTATTCATTAGATCTGGAGTAGTTGGATGAAGTAAAAATGAACTGTCATTAGTGTTTTCTACGTAGACTTTTTCACCAATTTCAACTTTGTTTCTAAAAATGTACCTGAAAGAAAAACAGAGGTGTCCTGTTACTTCACCAAGGTGCTCGAAACACTTTCAAAGTCAGCTACATGGTAGATCGCCGTTGTATTTTTAACGTGATATAACTTAGGAGAAGATAATTTATACGGGCGGCGAAAAGACCGACACGCGACTACTGACGGGTTAAATGTAGTTTCGGGTTGATAAATGTTTGAAGAGGTTACGTAATAGTTTGAAAGAAATAATTTCGCATTTAATGTGAAGATAAATTATGTCTCGTTAAGTTGTAAATGAATGCTTTTTTTTGCAACAATTCTTCGTGAGGATTTTAGTAGAAAATTTTTCGTCAGAATTTTTTTGTACATTAACTAATGAATGTCCAAACTCCCTATTCAGTGACGGCAATATTTTGTTTTAAATCTACATTTTCCCCATTTAAATGTTTCTTCATTCGGGAATGCATACATTGAAATAAAAATTAGCTTTTTAAATATTATCTTTTATTTTTTAATTTTTTTAATATAGGGTAACATCCCCAGTAATTGGCACATTAAGTATTTGTCTTTAAACTTACTACTGTTTTCACTACCAAGAAATAAAATAATTACTTGCAAATATTTTTAAATCAAAGAGTGCCTATCTGTTCATCTATTTTGCCCACTAAAAGCAAAAATATTTGAAAAAGTATTTTTATAAAAATATATTTATAAAAAGTTGCTGTAATCACCAGTAATTGGCACTTAGACTTTTACACAATTAAAGTAACCCTTTTCAACTAAACAAAACTGTTGTCAATTAAAATTTACAATATATTGTAAATCAGATAATAATAAATTGAAATGCATGCCTTTCTTAAGCCAGAGAAGAAGCATTTGCAACTAATATGCCTAATTTGATACAAGCCATAATTGTTTCTCTTTCCTAGGCTCTATTGTCATTTAGTAGCATAAATCAAAGTTTTAATCTGTAAAATAAATGAACATATAACTGGTATATGGTCTTGCATTTTTAAAAAACTGGATATAAATCTTATTTTAGGACATTTTTGTAGGATGTGCCAATCACTGGTGCCTGCCAATTACGGGGATGTTACCTTAATATCAATACTTTTTTATTAGAAGTATAGAAAAAATTTGTTAAAGGAATCGATTGAAACCCTTTTGTGTGATTGTTTTAAGCACTTCACTGTTTTTTCCTTACGACTCACGGGCAGCGTGTTTTAGCCAAACATAACTTATTATTCTCGCGAGTAAAATTTTATTGTAAATGTAACATTATTTATTCGGAACATTTTTCCGAAAACTAGGCAAAAATTTCTGTTTTGAAAAACTGGTATTAAAAGATTAAAAACTCTGCAAAATAACATAATAATGCAAAAGAAAATAAGCAATTGTTAAAGGTTTGTTTAAAAAATATTGATCAGATAAGTCGTTCAGAAGTCCCGTTCGCTAATGCTAATCCTATGGGAGAAATTTATAAAGATATCTCGGTTGCATTTTAATACTTTTAGATGATTCTTTTTGCATTGGACAACTCAGATTGATCTGAATGGAGGTCGTTTTTTAGTTTTTCGATTTTTGTTGCAGATATTTTTTATGGGAATGCTTTCGCTTTCCAAACCGGTTCCGAAAATGAAAGCGTCCTCGTAAAAAATAACTGTAAACAAAATGAAAAAGTAACTAACGGCATGCATACAGATAGATCTCAGATATCCAAAGCCAAAAAATCGTTTAAAAATATTGAAATGCAACTGAGATATCTGTATAAATTTCTTCCATAGGATTAACATTAGTGAATGGGTCTTTTCATTTAACTGAAGTAGCCCCTTAATCCATAACCGAGCAACCACACTTTCCTGTAACATAACGAGAAATCATCTAATTTCGGCTTAAACACGTAGCAAGAGAATTTTTCCAAATGCTGCGCACGAAGCTGTGTCCGATTATTATTATTATTATTTTGGAATCTTGAATGTGTATGTGAGCATCTGTGTCAACGTAGGAATATCAGGCGAGCATTTTTAAATAGTTGAACAATATAAATAGCGAAAAAAAAGTTCCAATATAGTTTCTGGTTGATAAATGTTTGAAGAGGTTACGTGATAGTCTGAAAGAAGTAACTTCGCATCTAATGCGAGAAGATAAATTATGTCTCGTTAATTTGTAAATCAATACTTTTTTTTTGCAATTATTCATTCTGCGGAGTTCAGTAACAAATTTTTCGTCATAATATTTTTGTACAGTAACGAATTAATGTCGAATAGATATGCCTATTCAGTGACGGCTAATGTTGTGTTTTAAAATTTACATTTTATCGTATTTAAATGTTTCATTATTCCAGGAAAATACATATATTGAAATAACAATTAGCTCCTTAAATAATCTTTTTTTAAAAAATAAATTATCAGTACTTTTTCTATTAAAAAGATGAAAAATATTTATTAAAGGAATGTATTTAAACGCTTTTGTCTGGATTGTTTTATGGTAAAAAGAACACGCATGGCATGATATTCCTTTTATATCTTTATCCCGTATTTGTTTACCTCCCTTTTTAAAAATAAAACAACATATTAAGCTCGAATTTAAAATGACTGCTAAATAAATAAATTTTATCTTAATTTATATCCAAGTCTTTTCTTTTCTTTCTTTTCTTTCTTTTTTTTCTTTTTCTTTTCTTTTCTTTTTTTTTTGGCACCTGTAAATTTTTATTACACTTTTGTTTTATTTTAGTATTTGTTTAATAAAAATTCTTTAGTATTTGTTTAATAAAATAGTATTTAATTTTTATTATAAATTAAAAAAAATTCATAGTTTATATACTACTGCTAGTTTTTTTTTCTTTCAATTGCTCATTTATTTTAAGACAATCATCTATGGACTATAGATGCAAATTCCCAATTTTTTTAAGGTGACAGTACCTTCTAAACCCAAAAATTCCAGTCGCCACCAGGTATTTTTTTTCTGAGAAACAACACGAAACAACGCGAATTTCGTTTAAAGGTCACAGAAAAAAAAGCTAATTTTATCGAAGGATCACAAGAAACACAGAAACTTTCGTCAAAGAATCGCTGAAAATGCGAATTTTGTCAAATGATCGCAAAAAAACGCGATTTTGGTTAGAGAATCGCGAAAAAAAAAAGTGGGATTCTCGTTAGAAGATTGCAAAAAAACGTAATTTTTACTAAATGATCGCGAAAACAAACGCAAAATTTGACAAAGGATAGCGACTAAGATGCCGAAAGTTAGTCACCATGTCAAACAATTCATGCCAAACATAGCCTCCACGTGGTGATTGGTAACCATGAATCAGCATCTATACTACAGACTAGGCATAAAGCTGATCGCAACTGGGAGGTCTCTCAAAATGTTTTACATGAAAGTAACACATATTGAGTCGTTAGGAGAGTAGTTTCCGTTTAGGAAAATCAATTCGTACGAGGAAGTTCTACCAATTAATTATAGATATTTTAGTACGATATCTGCAATTAATGGGCAGAATTTTCCGGTACGGATTGACTTTTACAAACAGGCACGAACCAATATTTAATTAAATTTTTCGATTCCAAGAGTCTGTTTTTCATTTAGCATAAATATTAAATAAAACATTCTTTAATAACTAATTCTTAAATCGTTAAATCTAGTGATATAGTTCAAACGACAAAACTGTTTTAAATAGTACTTTTATGAAAGTTCTGTAATTTAACTTTTATTCGATTCGTAGTTTTTACCGTAAAATCTTCTTCGTTTTTTAACGTTTAAAAAAGTAAAAAGTGCAAATTCGTACTAGAAAAAACGTATTGTGTTTTTAACAGTCTGAATTCCCTTAATTTTCAGTTTTTTGTTCTTTTTTTTCACAAAAAACGTAAAACGATACAATGTAGCAATTAGAGAACCTCATTTTGAAACATAAATCAGTTGTATATAATGCTAAATTTACATAAAAAATAGAGTATCGTCAATCATTAATCTAGGGGCCTGATTTTTAACATAGTAGCATAAATTTTCTTGAAATAACTACATGCGAAAAATGTGAAAAATACTATTATTAAAATTCATCTTTCCTAATTTGTTATGCAGCTGATTTTAAAACTTTTAAACATATAAACCTCATAATGTAAATCGTTTTCACATAATTGCCTCGCTCAAAATACGAATTAAGTATTTTCCTATAATGAACAAAAACGTTTAAACCGCTTATCTGTGATTTTTGAGGCAATTATCGAATTATCCCAGAGAAAAACTTTCCGTAATTTTTGCACGCGTATAATTTTTATCATTTTTTATAATTATTTGTTTGATGGTTATGGTGTGGAATTGATTTTTGAAGTTAATCATGCATATGAAATGTCTTTAATATTCTACAAATTCATCAAAGATTTAATTCTTTTCGATATTTTTTGTTGTAAGTAGATATTTAAAGATGTTCCATTAGTATGATGCAGTGACACCATAGATACCAAAACCGATCCTTCACTCAGTATATGTTTTTATACTCATATACATCTGCAAGGGTTGCCACACGCGACTATTTTTGTATTATATTTTCACCAGTAATTTTCTAACAAATTTAACAAATTTGAAGTATATTTCAATCAAAGAGATTAATATTGATTTGTGTTTTAAGAAAGCAATGCCAGTTAGAATTAAGAAAAAAAAACAATTGCATGTGGCAGACTTGATCTGCAAATATTGACTACACTAAATAACGATAAATGCTTCAATATCAACACATTAACGACGGTATATATCTATGAAATCTGGGTTTAAAGATAATAGAAGATGGCTCCTCTTCTGACAGAATTTCATAAACTTGTTTCCTAAATATTTTTCTAAATATTTATTTATATATTACGCCCAAAACCCGGAGCCCGGCCAATTCTAGAACTGGCCAAGCTTCCTATGGCCAAACCCCGAAATACATGAAAGGAATAGCATATTTCGGGTTTTGGCACCACCCCCTATAGTCAAGGCCTTCACAGCGAATTCCAAAAATGCCAATATGGCCGACCCTTTAGTCCGAAGACCAAAGGGAGGTGACCGAAGTGATTTCCCCTGTAGCAGCAGTAGTGCATGTTTCTGCCTCGTGTTCGCATCTCGCCATTTTCTGTTGTATGATTTGTTGTGCTTTAATAAAGTAATTTGGATATTTTAAAGACTAAAAGTAAGTGTTATTTTTGTTTCCTTATGTCATTGTTTTAATTGCAAGGCTTTAAATATGATTTCTGTCTTATATATTTGTAAGATTAATGATTATCAATTTAATTTTCAAGTCACACGTGTATTACAACAGTAGCTTTGAATCATTTACCTATACTTTGAATTAGTATTTTGTTTTAAATGATAATAATAATAAGATATTTTTTCTTCTCATCTGGTTTTTTTACCCAGTTTATTTTAACCTTCAGTATTTCCTCAAAGGACTTTGTTATTATTAATGCTTAATGCATAATATGTTTTATAAGAAATACCCGTCCTTTAACTAATATTATTTATTTCTTTGTATGTAAATTCCAGTTTATTAGTTTGCATCCGAATATACTTATCAAATTATATAATTTTACTCTTTACCAGTTTTAAATCATTTACTATCAGTAATCTGGATGCAGTGTTTAAATTAATTCATAAATATTCAAAGAGTTTATTTATTGTTATTGCAGCATTCATTAGTACATAATTAGCATATCATCTCTTATAATGATTTTGATGCTTTGACATTTTTTTTTCTTTCTATATATACTCTTAATTTTAAAGTTATTTTTATGGGCGAATATTATTTTTTCTTCTATAATAATAATTATAGAAAATTAAAAGTAATTTATACATTGATAAGGAACTTTTTTTTTCTCAAATAATAATAAAAAAATAATTTGTAGATTGGTGAGGAACACATATTTTCTTTGGTAATAATAATAGTAATTCAAAAATAATTTATAGATTGATAAGGAAGTTTTCTTTTCTTTAATAATAATAATTTTAAAATATTTTTTAGATTGACAAAAAAGATTTTTTTCTTTAATAACAATAATTTTAAAATACTTTTTAGATTGACAAAATAAATAAATAAATAAAGAGATTTTTAAAATAATAATATTCCATAATAATAATAGTAATTTAAAAGTAATTTATAAATGTATAAGGAATCGCTATTTTCCTTTTCTTTCTATATATACTCTTAATTTTAAAGTTATTTTTATGGGCGAATATTATTTTTTCTTCTATAATAATAATTATAGAAAATTAAAAGTAATTTATACATTGATAAGGAACTTTTTTTTTCTCAAATAATAATAAAAAAATAATTTGTAGATTGGTGAGGAACAAATATTTTCTTTGGTAATAATAATAGTAATTCAAAAATAATTTATAGATTGATAAGGAAGTTTTCTTTTCTTTAATAATAATAATTTTAAAATATTTTTTAGATTGACAAAAAAGATTTTTTTCTTTAATAACAATAATTTTAAAATACTTTTTAGATTGACAAAATAAATAAATAAATAAACAGATTTTTAAAATAATAATAATCCATAATAATAATAGTAATTTAAAAGTAATTTATAAATGTATAAGGAATCGCTATTTTCCTTAATGATAATTTCCTTAATTTATAATAATAATTGTAATTTAAAAATAATATATATTGATAAGGTACAGATTTTTTCTTAAATAATAACAATAAATTAAAAATATTTTTTAGATTGACAGAAAAAAAGTTTTTTTAAATAATAATAAAAATCTATAATAATAATAGTAATTTATAAATTGATAAGGAATCGCTATTTTCTTTAATAATAATAATTTAAAATAACAATTGTAATTTAAAAAGTATTATATATATATTGATAAGGAACAGATTTTTTCTTTAATAATAATAGTAATTTTAAAATTTATAGATTGGAGAGTTGTTGGACTTTCCCCACCCCAATGGCACCGGATGATATTTAATTTCGATTTATAAAATTAAGCCCCCCCCCTCCAATGAAAAAAGAAAGCTTTTGGGAATGTTTTTGTACAGCAACTTATGTGCAACAATGTCTTATTATTAATTATTTATAATTGGTTGTTCAAAGATAATTACAAGAAAATTTTTTCACATGTCTCTGTGAGGGGGGAGGGGATAATGATTACAATGAATTAACAAAAATCTTTAAATAGTTACAGAAAACAAACTTAAAACTGTTATGATACATACATGATTGATTTTACCAGGCACTTTCAAATATAAACAATAGATAAGCAGAGTTTTATAAGGAAATACTGAATAATAAAATAATTAAAGCTAAAAAACCTGCATTTTATATATTTTTTTCTTTTGGCTTTAATTTTGTGAAAAATATTTTATATCTTACATATGTATAACAGAAATGATTATATGATAATAATGTTAAAGCAATGACATAAGTAAATAATAGATAATACTTACCATCCTGTCTTTAAAATAATACTCAATTATTATTAATAATAATAAAAAGTAAATAAAGTACATGGGAGTGTGTGTGTGTGGGGGGGGGGGGGGGGTGTTAAAGAAGGATAGTATTTGAAGAGGGAAAAATCTTCTCTCACAACATATTATTTTTGTACATTTTTTCCCCAATACTTTTGTTTTTAAGTCAAGTCATCAAATTCCAGTCATATAAAAGAATTTAGCTTCTAGGTCATAAAGCTAATTTAAATTACAAATTTTAGTATATTTTATAGAAAAATTGATATAAAGTTATAAATACACTTCAGATTTTTCCTTTTTTTTTACATATATAAGACCATTTAACTATTTATTTTTATGCTTATTCTTTTAAAATACTGTGACATTGATAAGGCAAAGGAAATATTCCATTTTTAAATTAAGTCATGTCTATTTAGAAATCCAAAAAGATTTCTATTTTAAGATCCTTTTTAGTAGATTTTTTAAACAATAAGTAACTCTCTTAACTTTTTTTATTTTCCAAAATTGCTTTTTTAAAAATCCGTAAAATTCTTCAACTCTATAGACAAACCTTTATATTGTAAATGATTGCATAAAAAAATATAAAAAGACAGACAAACAAAAAAGTGGTTTAAATGGGGAAAAAAAAAAAAAAAAAAAAAAAAAAAAAAAAAAAAAAAAAACAAAGAAACAACTTACTACAATAAAAATAATGTGGTTCGAAGGGAATAAATGGAAATATAATGGAAATAAATAAAATAAGATTTTCATTTTTAATATTTTTAGTATTAAAATTACAGTATTTATTTATTTGAATGATAATTACTTACTTGATTATTATTTTAAAAAATACATCTTAGAGAAATCCGCTTTTATTTGAATTTTTAATTAAATGAAAAATAAAAAATGGTGTTATGAATTTTAAAAGTAACGGGAATTGCAACTTTAAAGTGTGGGCTTGCGTAAACTCATATTATGGTTGTGCGAAGTAAGACTTTGTGATCGGCCATCTTGAATCGGTGCGGAGGCTTTGACTATAGGGGGTGTTGGTTTTGGCCGGCCAATTCGCAAACTGGCCGGGAAGCATTCGAAAAAAAATGAACTAGGGATTTAAGGCTACCCTTTAACCATAGCTGCCAACTCTTCTGATTTTTTGGCACGGAAAAATTTAATAGAAATTTTTGGCTTATTTAATCGACAGATTACGGCGATTTGAAATGGTAAATTTTTCTATAAAAATTTTCCGGGCCAAAAAAGCGGAAGATATTGGCAGCTATGCCTTTTACCCTTTCCGGCACGGACAAAATCTGTTAGTAAAACTAAAAATTATCGATTTACACCGGAATTCGCAAACGAATTTTTTTTTTTTAATATTTCGAATTCCTTAATTTAAGCTTGTTATTGTAAAAGCAAAATTCTACAAAAAATATTATTGGTGCCATTTGCAAGTTTGAAATTAAAATTAGGTATCCCAGACCGGGTACAGTGTGCCGGAAAGGGTTAAATGCGGGGCCGTCATGAAACCTGTGTTAGAAGTAGGGATGAGATTTCCGCTTTTTTGGACACCAGTAAAATCTTAAAGAAAATGTTGCTATTTGAAATCACGAAAATGTTCCGATTTAATAATATAGCATTTTCTCCAAGATTTTACTGGTGTGGAAAAAAGCGGAAATCTCATCCCTGGTTAGAAGTTATTTCTTATTACCGTGATTAACTGTTTGTCGGCCATTTTAATGACGCATAGATACCGTTTTTATAGTAATTAAAATAATGTAAAAACATTCAAATACACAGTAAACACGATTCTCATTGATTATATTGAAACGAAATACTGTTGTCTATCCCAGTAAATTAACCAAAAATAGAATTAAGAAATAATCATATAAGATAACAATTACAAGTTAACCCGAGTCTTTTCTCAAGTTAGAGCTCGGACAGGCAGATGGCTATACTACTTGAATTCATAGACACGTTTAACTATGTTAGAAAATATTAAGCCGAGTACCCATATGTATTTTCTGAACTGGCCAATCTCATCAGGCAAATTCGTGAATCGTGAATCGCATCTGGCGAGTTCGCGAATTGGCCAGTCATTTTTTAAACGTTGCTGGACAGTTCGGGAATTGTCTGGCCAATTCTAGAATTTATCGATTTCCGGTTCTGGCCGTAACATATTAATGGATTTAACATTAAATATTTTAGTATTTTAAAATATATAGACTACATGTTATAAATGCATTTCCTGCAAGATTTATGCCATACGTTTAGTAATAAAATATATATATATATATAACGAGGTTCCATTACTGCTGGTCGTGTTAAATGCGGATTTTTTGTTCAGAAAATGTAGCATCCAGAAGAAATAGAAAATGCTTTAAAAACAGTTTATTTTAATTTGTAGCATTTTTTTGTTATATTTCCTAAAAGTATTTCTACCTCTAATATTTAAAAAATTTCATTTCACAAATTAATACCTCAAATCTTATATTATTATATGAAGAAATCTCAATAAAATAAAGATATAGATATCTACTCTAACAAACGTATATTTCTTTCAGATTTAATTCAAAAGCATAACTCAAGTGAAATAAGTTTTCTTTCACAATCTAATTTGGATTCAATGTAAAAAGCTTCGTCGTTCTTTTTCCTAGATTTCTGAATTTTAAATCTTATTTTCTTCAGGACTCGGTTTCTTCTATTTTCAAAAATAAATTATTCTTTGCGTCGCTAATCAACATACCATGCACCGTAAATTCATGTCTTACTTTTTTTTCTTAATATGAAAGTAAATTTCAGTAAGTAGAAAAGATGAGACTTTCAGAAAATGTAGCTGAGAAGTAGTTTTGATGTGTCTGACAATTTTTTTATTCAAAAATCTCGCCACAGAAAATATTGAAAAATCATTATATACTATTTTATTTTTAGAATAAATATTCACATATGCTTCATAAACTATAAAATAATTCTCTGAAAAAGTCATCGTCTGAATCATAAACAAACCATTATTTATATGTATAATTGTTTTTCAGCAATTATTCTACAGTGTTGTCAAATTCACATAGTTGATCACCAGAAAAATTTAATAGAAATATTTTCTTAACTTAATCGGCAATTACGGTAATTTAAAATGGTAAAATTTTTACTATTTAGAACCGGTGATAAAACATTAAATATTTCGTAAAAGGGGTTAAAATAGTAAAATTAGCCTTATTTAATGAGATAACAGCTAATATTAAGAAGAAAACAAGCGGAATTTTACCGTTTTAATAAAGCGGTGTCAATCAAATAATTTCATTTTCTAAAAAGTAGCCTCCAGATAACGCTGCATAAAGGGGAATTTTTTGGACAAACAGGTCGTGCGAAAATTTGAGGAATATCGATATTATTATACATATAAAAGAATTTTGAAGTAATTAGAATTAAAGCGAAATATTTTTATTATTACATATATATATTCAAAAACAAAGCTGTGAAAATTGGTAGATACTTAATGTAGCATTATTGCCCTGAGGATACCTTATTTACTCAGAAACATATTTCATTTGGATTAAAATAAAAACCCAATTCGAAGAAAATTAAAATGAACTTTCGCAATCTAATTTTAATCCAGTGTAAAAATCATTCTTTTTTCCACTTTTTTTTCCAACGACCAAATTGGCGCGTTTCTGTAAATACATTATTTAACGAATCTCATTAATCATAAAATATACTTGAAATTCACCATTGTATACATATAATTTTATTTTCTCGGAGAAAATATCAGTGAACTATTACTTACATATTGTACCGATTATACCATATTTTGACAATTTATTAACAATTAAATTTGAAATTCCAAATAACTTTATTACTAGAAACGCCGAAAATTTCACTCAAGTCTCAATAAAAAAAATCTCAATGCGACATTTTATTTTAATATTTTTATCTTATTTAGCTTACTTTCTGTTATTTATATTTAACCCCTTAAAAAACGGTGGTTAATTTTTGTACTACCTAACTGTAATTCCTAAATACCACATTGACACCAGAATATTGGAACGATTATTTTTTATTAAATATATGAATAAAAACTTCTGTTTTTTTTTTTTTTTTTTTTTTAAATAAACTTGTTTTTTAATTACGGCATGATTTCCTCTAATCGGCATTTTACGAATAGAAGTACTTTGTCCTAAAAAGGTTAAGGGGTCAGGTACCCTTTTAACCCCTTGCGGCGTTAACAAGCCCTTGACAACGCCCTTGACAAACATTTCATAAATCGTAAAGTCATAATATTTTGCTTATTTTATTATAAAAGTAAATTTTAATTTAAAAAATGGAGATTTTAATTGTTTAACCGAGAATTTTATTTCCTGACCAGTGGTCTTTATTACAGAAGTTGCTTTAAAAATGTAAAATAAAAAATCTAACAATTTTACTTTATACAACGGTCTTTAGGTAGTTTCATCATTATATATAAATACGTAGCGCTTACAATCGTCATGTTGTCCGTCCATATCTTACATAACAGCATATAATCGAGTTAAATGAATGATTAGATTTCCATTTTAATAAAAATCTAATCAAAACTTTAAAAAGATATTTTTTTTCACATTCAACTAAATTCTATCATATCAATGATATCTCATGATAGGTAATGAATCTAGTATGTCATGGTGATGACGTATTATATAAAATTAAATCTTATTTTTTCCGTAAGACTGAATTTAATCTATAGAATCGTGTGAATCTATAGAATTTTGCATATGTTTACAACAGGTATTGCATTAAGATCTAAATATTTATAAATATAATTATTGTACAAACGCACCTGATTTGCTCGTTTGAGGTTCAGTTTCTGACTTCTTCTAGTTTACACACATACACATAGTTAATGTAGTATCCATATTAAGTCTTAATTAATGAATGTCTTCCAATTCGCGCAAGCCGATTTTTAATTCCAAATGTGTTGTTTCCGATTGGATACCAGCTCTCTAGTACAAGAAATTTTACCTTATTTAATTTCGAAATTTCGTTAACTAACTTATGTAAAAATAAGAAGTTCGTCAGAAAAATGTTGTGCCATTATTTATATTTAATTAAAATATAAATAACTTAATTATACTTTCTTAAAGAAATTTCTGGTTCAAATTGAATTATACATATTTGGTAGCAATAAAATAAACTATTTCTAGTATTAAAAACATAGAGAAAGGACGGACAGAAACGTACTATGTAGTTCAAAAGACCTTTTAAATTAAATGAAATTTTATTCAAAAAATCATATTTAACAAAAACTACAAAATGTCAGCATAAAATGCTTTGAAAATACAGAGCAGATTTTAACTAGTTCGCAAAGATTCTATTTCTACATGATTTCCTAAAATATTTTTATCTGAATTGTCTTCAACAATAATAAATTATATTAAAGATTTTTCTTACAAATTAATATTCAAAATATTTCATTTTATTAATTTTTCTTTTTTAGTGGATAATCAAAATACATAGTTAGTCGAATACAAAGATATGGCTTTCGAATTTAATTTAAAAGCATGAGTCGAATGAAATTGAATTAGGTTTTCGCAATCTAATTTCTTACCAATGTAAAAATAATCTTTTTTTTTTCCATTGTTCTTCCAATTTTACATCTCATTTCCTTCAATGGCCAGGCTGTCGTTTTTCTCAAAATAAATTATTCAGAACGCCCTTGACAAGCATTTCATGTATCGTAAATTCATAATATCTTGCTTATTTTATGACCGAAGTAAATATGAATAAAATAAAAAGGGTGGATATTTTAAAATATTTTACCAAGAATTTTATTTCCAGTTCAGTGGTATTTTATTGCAGAAGTTCCTTTAAAAGTGTATTGTACACAAAAAATAATCCTGTAACAATTTAACAGTTTTTAGGTGTTTTTAGTGTTTCTAGTAAGCTACGTTTTTTTAAATTCAGAATTTTTGGTTAACACCAATTTTTCTAAACAGTAAAACTACACTTGTTTTCTCCTTAACCACTTAATCGTCGCTCTCGAGGCATTCACGGGCTGCAACCTTCACGGATTTTATTCAGAATTGTTTGATTTCAACCAGTTTTTTTAAAATAGTGTAATTAGTTTTTTTTCTGGTATCATTTTACTTGACATTAAATAAGATGAATATTTTTTTTCGAAAAAGTGGTCGGAATAATGAATTTGAATTTTTAAACAGTAATTTAATGCGACCATTAAAGGGTTAATTCATATGTAACTATCCCTTTGATAGGCAAAGCACTTCTGTTCCTAAATTATTAAGTGTTTGATTTACATCAGAATTCATTGACAAATTTATATGACATCACAGTAAAAGCTGTTTTTCGGGTACATTTAAAAAAAGTAAACTTAATACCAAAATTCTGGTGACAGCATGACACAAGGAAATTAAAATTATATAGTATATATAATATACTAGCGGACCCGACAGACGTTGTCCTTCTTGGCACCGACTCCAGAAAATCAAATAAATGTACGTAAATATGGTAATACGCACGGTAAACACTACGCTCTTAATTTCTTATTACAATTATGTAAGAAATTATTTTTCACTCTTCAGTATTTTTTGAAGTCGGTTCAATTTTTTATAGAAAAGTTTATTTTTCTCTTTTTAGTTAAAAGTTAACGATTTTCTGAAGTCGGTTAATCAAAATTATAATACAGGAAATATTATTGTAAAGCATACACGTTTGTCAGGAGTGGGGTTCGAACACGCGATCTCTTTCTTCAAGAAGCTGAGCTTAAATCTGGCGCCTTAGACCGCTCGAACATTCCATCCGCACCCTATTCATCGTACTTATTCAACACTTTTAATTAGCGAAAAATCACTAACTATCACTTTTTGCCTAATTACTAAAAAAGTACTGAATCAATTTCGACGAAATGTGAATCTAAACCATTCTCGAAACCATTGGAACGCGCACACAAAATTTCATTAAAATCGGCCCAGTCGTTTAAGAGGAGCTCAGTGACATACACACGCACAGAAGATTTATATATATAAAGAAATAAAAAATTTAGTTAAATGAAATCTTATTAAAAAAACATATCGAACAAAAACTACAAAACGGCAATGTAAAATAATACAGAGCAGATTTTAAAAAATTCGTTAGGATTATACTTCTTGATTTCACAAAATATTTTTATCTAAATTGCCTTTCAAAACAATAAAATATACTAAAAGATTTATTTTACAAATGTATATCCAAAACATTTCATTTCATTTTACTTATTTTTCTATTTTAAAGAAAAATCAAAATATACAGTTACACGAAAACAAAGATATGGCTTTCGGATTTAATTTAAAAGCATGACTCGAATGAAATTGAATTAGGCTTTTTCAATCTAATTTCGAACCAATGTAAAAATAATCTGTTTTCCCATTGTTCTCCCAATTTTACATCTCATTTCTTTCAATGGCTAGGCTCTCGTTTTTATCAAAATAAATTATTCAGAACACCCTTGACAAACATTTCACGTATCGTAAATTCATTATATTTTGCTTATTTTATGACCAAAGTAAATTTGAATAATATAAGAAGGGTGGATATGTTTTAACTGTTTAACCGAGAATTTTATTTTATTTCCAGTTCAGTGGTATTTTATTGCAGAAGTTGCTTTAAAAATGTATTTTACATAAAAAAATAAACCTTTAACAATTTTACTGCTTACAACAATTTTTAGGTGAGTTCAGTATGCCCAGTAGGCTACTTAGAAAAAAAAACAGCATTCTTGATTAACACCTACTTTTTAATTAATACCACTTTATTATTAAATAGTGATTAATACCACTTTTTCTAAACAGTAAAACTACATTTGTTTTCTCCTTAATTAATATGAAACTCTCCTTTTGAAGGGCAAAGCACTTCTGTTCCTGAAATGTTAAATGATTGATTGACACCGGAATTCACAGAAAAATTTATATGACAGTAAATAAAAGCTGTTTTTCGTGCACATTTTAAAAACGAAAACTTAATACCAAAATTCCGTTACCAGCATGGCATTAGGAAATTAAAATTATGTGGTATGTATAATGTATTTAATAAAAATGAAATCGAATGTTATTAATCCCTTGGGGACGAGCGAGAGGTGTACGTGCCGCAATAAGGGTTAAGAATCCTTGTTTATTCCCACCAGTAAAATTATACGGTAAAATTTAGCTTCTTTAATCGGAGAATTATATCAATTTAATAAGGCACAAATTTCTCTTTTTAAAAACCAGTGACAAAACATTAAAATTTTCGTAAAAGGCTACTGTCGCGAAGGGATTAAAAAAACATATCGAACAAAAACTACAAAATGGCAAAACAAAATACTTTCAATAATACAGAGCAGATTTTAAATAATTTGTTAGGATTCTATAGTTGCATGATTTCCCAAAATATTTTTTATCGAAATTGCTTTTCAAAATAATAAAATATATATTTAAAGATTTATTTTACAAATTAATATCCAAAACAATTCCTTTCGTATTATTTATTTTTCTCCTTTAAAGAAAAACCAAAATATATAGTTACACGAACACAAAGATATGTCTTTCACATTTAATTTAAAAGCATGAGTCGGATGAAATTCAATTAGATTTTTGCGATCTAATTCCGATGCAATGTAAAAAATGCCCTTTTTTCCCTATTGCTTCCCCAATTTCACATCTCTTTTCTTTCAATGACCAGGCTTTATTTTTTATTAAAATAAATTATTCAGAACGTTCGACAAAAATTTTATGCACCGCAAATTCATAATATTTTGCTTATTTAATGACCAAAGTAAATTTGAATAAAAAAAAAGGAGGGGGTGTGTGGAATTTAGAAATGTCTAGCTGAGAATTTTATTTTCGGTCCAGTGGTCTTTATTAACCCCTTGGGGATGAGTGACACGTATATGTGCTGCAAAAAGGCGTAAAAATCTTTGTTAACCCCCCCCCCCCTTCAAGTAAAATTTTACTATTAAATTTGCCTTGTTGAATCTGAGCAATTTCTCAATTTAACACTAGAACGCCCGAAGATTTTACTCAAATTTCATAATAATATTTCTCACCAGAATTTTTATTCAAAAATATTTAATGGATTTATTTAATGTAAATCTGCGTGGATTAAATTTAAATTATTTCAAGAAAAATTTTCTGGTTCGAATTGAAATTTAATCACATAGTTGGAGTCGATCCGACTCCATTCGGGCGTTCTAGTGTTAATAAAGCACAAATTTCTGTTTTTTAAAACTGGTGACAAAACATTAAACATTTCGTAAAAGGGGTTAAAAGTGTATTATATACTAAAAAAGAAATTTTTTTAACAGTTTTACTGTTTAAAAAAGTTTTTAGGTGAATTCAGTGTTGCCAGTGGGGTATATTTTTAATTCGGATCTCTTGAGTAGCACCAGATTTTTGAAACTGTAAAGTTCCCCTTATTTTCGCCTTCATTAATATGTTGTATAACGCTTTATCTACTGACGGTAAATATAAGTACTATTAAAGTAGCTTATTATAAAATTCTTTAAATATGAGAGTTGTAAAACTGTTTAGAATGAGTTACAGATGCATTACTTTATCTTGTTCTAAAAGTATTATTGGTTGCACAAAACAAAAATATTTTTCAAAGGATGATTTTTTTTCGCCTTTGTATCTTTTCAGCTTTCTTGGCGCTGAGGGAAATGGGGATTTTTCAATTTGGAAATATTTCTACATTTATACAGTTGAACCTCGTTAACATGAATCTCAAGGGGAATCAAAAATTTGTTCATGTTAACAATAATTCATGTTATCAGTAACAAATCTTTGTATTCGTCTTTATAGGAGACTGTGAAAACAGTTCATGTTAACCCTTTGAGGGGCAAGCAATTGCGTTCGAGTAATTCTGAACTCCCACCGGAAATTCGTAAAAAAGTTATATCAAAAAGAGGATAAGCAATTTCACGACTGTTTTCCACCAAAGTTAGAAAAGTGAAATTTAATAATATTTTTCTGGTGTGAATCTTCATCAGTCGTAGGTGGTATATAATATATACCGGCGCCCCTCAAGGGGTTAACGAGGTTTGACTGTATTGCAAGAACATCTTTTTTGTACATTTTATAATTGTACAAAATACTAAGAAAACAATTTAAAATAAAAGATTTGAGTGGAGTTAAACAAAATCCCTATAAATTCAAATTTAATAAATCCTCCAATCCTTCTAAAATCCTTCAACTATTTATTAAATGATTATGCGAATCTTTTAATTTAGTTTAAACAATTTGCGTAAAGTGCTTTAGAATGTAAAATATTCATGAATTCATATTGCGGTCGATAAAGGGTTAATAAGGTGAATTTTATCATTTTCGTAAAGTGGTGCCAATGAAGATATCGGAATTTAAAAAATAGCCCATTGGCGACATTACTTTGTATTATAACTGTCAACTACACCAAAATGGACCCTGAATCGCTATGTGATTCATAGCTGTCCCTGCAAACCCTACATTTCCTGCAAATTTGTCTGTCTGGTAATGAAACACACTGTATACATACACATAGTTAATGTAACATGCATGTTACGACGAAACACTACTGACACTAAAATACCCGGATGATAATGTAAAGTCTATGTTGGCATTCTTTTCAAATATCTCGCTCAAATTTTAATATTTTGAGTGATTTTTAGGTGCGTTCGTAATTATATAATACGTAGCACCTATAGTGGTCGTTCAGTCCGTCCGCATATAACAACGCAAAAACTACCCAACCGAATCGTTTGAAATTTAAAATACGTATTTATTACATAATTTTGTCGAGTCATTTCAAATTTTATGAAAATCGGATGCATAGATAAATTACAGGGACAATCAAAAGTATTCCATTACATTACGGTTAATGGGGAAAAAGTTTCAAATGCATTTTAATCATTTGAAATTTAAAATACGCAATTATTACATAATTCTGTCGAGTTATTTCAAATTTTTTGATAATCGTGTGCATAAATCAATTACAGGGGCAATCAAAAGTATTCAATTACATTATGGTCAATGGGGAAAAAGTTTCAAATATATTCTATACGTTTGAAATTTAAAATACATAATTATTACATAATTTTGTAGAGTTATTTCAAATTTTATGAAAATCGGATGCATAGATCAATTATAGGGACAATCAAAAGTATTCCGTTACATTACGGTCAATAGGAAAAAAATGTTTCAAATGCATTTTAATCGTGTTACACTCATGCGAACTTAATAAAATTTATATGCAACTATAAAGTACATATTATAATATACATCTTACATAATTTGTGGTGCAAAGAACATTTGTTATTGATTTACAAGGCCACACAAAAGTATTCCATTACATAATGGTATAGGGAGAACATTGTTTGATGAGCGTTTTAATTGTAATTCATTATTTACAATTTTATGAGATTGATACATGAAAGTAATATTTTTAAAACTTCGTTATCGTACGAACGCACCTAATTTGCTACGCTTCACGTGCAATTTCCTACTTGTTTTATGCATAGGATAGCTGAGAACGATTGACAAACGGTCTGATTTTTACTTTTTGGATTTTGGTTTCAGATTTTTTTTTTTTTTATAACTTTCAGAACCGGTCTCAAAAGGTTATGAAATTGAAACTATCTTGATATAAAAAGAATATAACCAAAATAGAAAAAGTAAAAACTAGGCCAGTTATGGATCGTCTTCAGCTATCCTAGGCAAAAGAAATCACGTAAAAATATTAAAATTTGAGCGAGATATTTGAAAAGAACGCCCTCATAATTAACATTATCATCCGGGACTTTTTCAGCGAGTAGTGCGGCCTCTAAATCCTCAACCCTTTCCGGCACACTGTGCCCGGTCTGGGATACCTAATTTTAATTCCAAACTTGCAAACGGCACCAGTAATATTTTAGTAAAATTTTACTTTTACAATAAAAGCTTAAATTAAGGAATTCAAAATATTTAAAAAATTCGTATGTGAATTCCGGTGTCAGTCGATAATTTCTCATTTTAGTGCAGATTTTGCCCGTGCCGGAAAGGGTTAACGAACGAATGTCTTTAAATTCGCGAAAACAGATTCTTATTTAGAAATGTGTTGTTCCCGACTAGATACCAGTTCGTTCGTTCAGGAAATTTTGCATTATTTACTTTCGAAACTTCGTAATTAACTTATGTTTAAAATAAGATTCGTCAGAAAATGTGGTGCCATTATAATGAACGGAATATACATTTCGACAATTGATTGTCAAGAATGGGGAGGAAATCTTTAGGTAAGATTTCAATTACGAGTATAAATGTGTGATAAACAGAAAATATGAGAAATTTTTAAACACACAGAATAGAAATTGTATTATCATGATATCTAAAAGCACTATTATCTAAAATGATTTTAAAAATCATATGTTAATCTTTTTGCCTCAAATAAATGTTTAATATTATACTATCCATTTAAGGGAACGGTGGACGTTAATTTTTTTTTTTAATTTTTATTATAACAATATGAAATTTTGTGCATATATACATTTCACAAAAAACATATAGAACACCTTCAGAAAAATTTCCAATCATATGAAAATTTTTCATTTTTAAGCGAAATTTTAAAATGCTCCTCGTGTTTTAATTTTTAAGATACTTTTTTGATTTTGCTTTTTTATCTCTTAAAACTATTATAAACAGGTTGTGTAAGATTTTTTAAATCTGTTGAGTATTTAATATTTCACAGAATTCTTTTTTGAATTCCATATCTATTTTCATTAAAATTTTGCCGTTTAATAAGTAAAAAATCAAATTTGATTGTCTTAAGGAAGACGAATTTTAAAAAGCTCACATAATTTCTTTCTAAACATGAAGATACTTCCTTATTAATTTCATAAATATTGATCAAATATTACGTAGCAAGAAGCATTTCAAAAATCTAAAAACGTTGAAAAATTAGTTTTGAGAAAAACAGATTTAAAATATATAAATACATTTACCTTTATTATTTACTTCTGAAATGCTTCATAAATGATATTTTGATAAGAAAAATCTGTCTTGGTGCTATTATACCACATAAATAGACCTTTTTGCGACGATTTTTTTCAAATAAAGGTCCACCATCCCCTTAATGTAACGCAAAATATCACTAAAACAACGTATGTTTACTGTAAGAAGCTCAAAATATTGAAATTGTCAAATATACAAGGATAGAAATCCCATAATCATGATCTCTACAGTACTATTATCAAATTTGCTTTTAACTCTTTAACGTTCATTGGTTTCTTTACGAACCACAAAATTTTAATTCCGATATGCATGCAACCACAGAGTACAGAGCAGAGAATCAACTTTCATACACTGTAATGGCAACTTGTTTAACATGGGATTACGCATAGACAGTAGCGATACGAGCGGATGACTCTGAAACTACGATCATAACATAAGAGAGGTTGCTAATTTGGCGAAATATCGCTTCCTTGGCGACAAATGATAAGGGAAAAAAGAAAAAAAATACAGCGACGGCTTGCTGCTTCTTGTTTTGGAATTTATGAAAGAATTATTTTAATATGAAATAACTTTGACGTATTCATCTTGCAAACAATACATGTGTCTCTTCTTAACATAAAGACCTAATAATATAAACTCGAAAATTCAAGAACAATAACAGTAATAATTACGAATCAATATAAGCGCGGAAATCTAAGATCAAGTAGCATAAGCACGTGTGCAAAGATAATCAAGTAAGCATTCAGCAAGAAGTGCCAAGCCAGAATAGGGTTACAGTTAAACAGAAATCACGAGGATAAAAATCGCCAACGCGATAGTTTAGTTTTTAAGTGATCCACTGAGGGCGTTCTTTTCAAGCCGAGTTGAGGCTCTGTCCGTACTCTGTGCATGCAACGACACCGGAATTTTAATTTAGAAAAAAAATCATTATGTTTATGAAAAATCATTTTTTCTTATTCACAAATATATCTATTCGAAATTACCGGTGTTATTCATTTATTTCAACATCTTAGCAATGAAAATGCTCTGTCCGTTAACACCAGAACCACCATTAAGAGGTCATTTTGACCCCTGCCAAATTGATAGACGATTCGAATCAGAGTTTTTTCAAAAGATGTTAAATACATTCAGCACAAAAAAAATAAGTTAATTAAATATGTTAAATAGTTATAAATAAAAATTCTTATGTGAAATATTTTTTATAAAATTACCGGCGGTTCTAGAGTTAAAAATGATAAGTTATGTTAATCATTTTTCCACCAAATTAATGTTTAATACCATTCTATGCATTTTATATAACAGAAAATATCAATAAACCGATATGTATGTTTGCTGTAAGAAACGCATACTTCCTTTTCGGTTTAAATTAAATAATTAATTAAAATGATATACGATGTCGAATGAAATTCTGATCCAATGTAAACAGCTCCGTTCAATTTTTTTTTATTTCCATGATTTTGCATTTCATTTTTATCAAGTACCGGGATTTCATATGAATAATTCAAGGCATAACTAATCAACATTTCTTGAACCGTAAATACATAAACTTTTGCTTTTTTTTCTTTTTATGAAGGAATTAAATTTCAGTAAAGGAAAAGGGGAGATTAAAAAATAAGGATATATAAACTGAGATGATTTTTTTCTTTTTAGATATCTTTAGTACAGATGCACAGTACAGTAATACTTCGACTTACATCAGATTACATTAGCTATTAAGTTGAGGTATATTTTGATGAACAAAAAGTGTTAAGTAATAAAAATCCCCCAAAATCTAATGAGCATATTTCTATTATTAGGTGTTTAAATGATACATCTTTTACGATACTATATCTGATACGTTTTTTAATAAAAGAATTTGGGGAGAAGTTCCATATCCTGATCTCCCTTTTTTATTTGGCATTAAATTAATCAACGTGGTGCGATCTCCCAAGTACACAATACGTATAACATACATCATAAATTTTGTCACAGAGTAAAAATATTGCCAAACATATCTTCCTTTCTCCTATTTTTCATTCCTTTTATAACTGATGTTATCTCAGAATCGCACTTTCATATTTACGTTCCAGAAAAAAATTTAACAATTATGTTCCCTTAAAAATCTGTTTTAAAGCCAAAAGAACTCTAATTGCTTCGTGTGGTTTTCATGCCCATTGATCATTTTATGACCTTTTTCAGTGCTTTGCAAACACAAAATAAATTCTTCCTATGGGCAATTAAAAATTAGTAGTTTTTTTTTTCGCGATTAGTATTGTTTCAGATGTAAAGATACTATATGTTAGAGGAAATTCTTTGTTTCCTTTTCTAAAGAGCGATACTTAAATTTAAAACAGTGCACAATAAAAAAGGTATATTTCTTAACTGCTTCAGGATGAGTGACAGTATAACTGACGGTATAATGATGAATGACGGTGCCACTTAACTGATCGATATTTTTGAAAAAAAACTTTTGAAAAAACTTCAAACGAAAAGTTCAGTGTCAGTAATTGGTGAGTGATGTGGCACTCACGTGTTAAGGATACTCGTTACTCATCTTCCAAATGTAAACTAATGTAAGTAATGTTAATTCTGCAGGCGTTTAAGGCATTAGTATATTAAAAGTATATCATTGAAAAATTTATCTTTTTAACCAGGTGTGCAAAAATCTAGGCGCCAGCAGGCAGTTTCCCACCACAAAATTTATTTCGTTTTTCTTCATCTGATATTTCGTGTAAAATTCCTGCTAGAATGCTATTCAATTTTGAGCGAAAAAAACTTTAAAATTTTAGTGGTGAGAGACTACTCTCTGGCGCCTAGATTTTTGCACCCCTGTTTTTAACCATGTTATTCTCTGAGCATCCTTAACCCTTTCCGGCACTGACAAAATCTCTAATAAAATGAGAAATTATCGACTGACACCGGAATTCACAAACGAATTTTTTATATATTTTGAACTCCTTGATTTACCCCTTGAGGGGCGGTGGTATATATTATATACCACCTACGACTAATGAAGATTTACACCAGAAAAATGTCATTAAAATTCACTTTTCTAACTTTGGTGGAAAACAGTCGTGAAATTGCTTTTTCTCTTTTTGATATAACTTTTTTACAAATTTCCGGTGGGAGTTCAGAATTATACGAACGCAATTGCTTGCCCCTCAAAGGGTTAAGCTTTTATTGTGAAAGCAAAATCTTACTAAAATATTATTGGTGCCGTATAAAAGTTTGGAATTAAAATTAGGTATCCCAGACCGGGCACAGTGTGCCGGAAAGGGTTAACACTTTGAGCACTTTTAGATAAATTTCTTCAAAATTCCAACCGGCCTAGTTTTTACTTTTTCAATTTTGGTTTAAGATTTCTTTTTTAATAAAATTTCAAAACCGGTTTAAACCGGTCTTGAAATTAAAACTATTATAATATAAAAAATATATAACAGGGTTCGCACACTCCTTATATTTTGTAAGGACTCTGGCACCACTATTAATGATAAGAAAATTTATATTAAATTTTTAAGAAACATAATTCGCAAACATCTTCCCGATTTGCGTTTTTCGCAACATTTTTCTACAGTAAAATACATTGAAAATACTGTAAAAATTTAGTGGAAGAGTTGTGTGAACCCTGTATAAGCAAAATCGAAAAAGTAAAAAACTGGCCCGGTTGTGGATTGCCCTCAGCAATCTTGTGCAAAAAAATAATGCAAAAATATTAAAATTTGAGCGAGATATTAGAAAAGAACGCTCCTATAGACTTTACATGATCATCCGGGTCTTTTTGTGTACTTTTTCTGTGACTATTGTGGTCTCTTAAGAGCCCACAATAGTCACAGGAAAAGTACACATAAAGACCCGGATGACCATGTAAACTCTATGGGAGCGTTCTTTTCTAATATCTCGTTCAAATTTTAATATTTTGACATGATTTTTTTTGCATAAAATGGTTCAGGACGATCCACAACTGGGATAGTTTTTACTTTTTCCATTTTGGTTTTAGATTTTTTTTAAAAAATTACTTTAATTTTCAAAACCGGTTTTAACCGGTTCTGAAACTATCATAATATAAAAAATATATAACCAAAATCGAAAAAGTAAAAACTAGCCCGGTTGTGGATCGTCCTGAACTATTTTATGCAAAAAAATCATGTCAAAATATTAAAATTTGAACGAGATATAAGAAAAGAACGCTCCCATAGACTTTACATGGTCATCCGGGTCTTTTTGTGTACTTTTCCTGTGACTATTGTGGGCTCTTAAGGGTATGATTGCTGTTTTGGAAAAGCTGAGTGAAATAGAATTTAAAAGAAAATCGCCTGTGGTAGCCCTGCTTTTTATATTGGAATGAGCATATAATTAACAACGCATGAGTGTATGTAGCAGAAGAAATCGTCCAATCGTTCAAATGTCAAGAAATCGTTTAATTCGAAGATTATATACTATAAATATCCAATTAAAAATAAAAAAAATACTTTAACTGGAGCTTAGATTTCATTTCAGAATTTCAAAAATGCCAATTTCTGTGTATCCTCCGAGTTAATTGGATCGGAAATCCGATACGTAATAAAATGTTCTGGATTAATTAGTTCTTAATTATAATCTTTTCAAATTACGTACATGTAAATTGACTCAATTTGCAATACATTTGATGGTGCTCATTATCCTATTTTAACGACGCATTGATATTAAATAAACAAAAAACAAATATTTGAAAACAAGATTTTTTTTTTCTTGTCAGGAATTTTATATTTTATATGTATAGCAATAGAAAATGTTATATAACTGCTTTTTCCCTTGAATTAAATATTGCCAAACTGAATTCTCCTCCCCATCCTAGATTCGGGGAGAAATTTGTGGCCAAGTTTGATTTAGGGTTACGCTCTTTTAAGGTATGGGAAAAGGGGGCTGGGAGTTTAGAAATCCAGTAAAATTTTTGCGTCTATTTTAAGTTTATTAAATTCTCTCTTCGAATAAAAACTTATTTGGCTTTTAGAATAATTTTGAATTCTTATCTGCTAGAGAAAATTAGCTTAGATTATCTAAATATAAATACATTTTTAATGACACTATAAATTAGGAAATGCTGCTAGTCTTTTGTAAAAGTATTTCATTTCATATGAAAAGAACATCTGCTTTAAATGCACGAGTAAGATTGATGCTGCCTTATGTCTGCCTTGATTTTTGCTCCTAATTTGAAAGTGGCCGCACGCCTTTACCCTTCAACCTCTCAATAGAATGACAACATCCTTTCGAAAGATCAAGCGCATTTCGTTATTGTACGGCGTTATTAAAAAGGTTTTTTAAAACCTTTATTGCATTATATTAGTTCAACCCTTTATGCACCGACGGTACTTTAAAATACCATTGAAGAAAATTTAATGTAAAAATTGTTTTCTGAATCAATGTAGAGAAACAGTCGAAGCTCAATATTTACAAAAAAATTGTGGTTTTCATAATCATTTACATAAGTATAGCTTTTCTTTAAAAAAAATCTATGAAACATTTTCGACTGCAAAAGCCTTTCTGTTTACAGAGAACATCATAATACCCGTAAAGCATGGTGACGTCAATGCAACGTCATTGTGAAGTCACATTATGACTTTGTGACCATCGATTGTCGACGTGACGTCAATGTGAAGTCACAATGACTAAAATGTGAAGTCGTTATGGCCGTTTTAGAGCTCTTTTGTGACGCTTCACAAAGTGGTCACAATGTGAAAAATTTGTGACAAATGTGTCATTTGTGACTAATTTGACATTAACAGTGTGACGAAACTGTGACAAAAGCGACGATATTTAAATTGCCAGAAACATGTTTTTTAAAGTAAATAACGTGTTTTGAAGGATATTTATAAATTTCTAATGATTTTTAAGAAAGTCACATCTCACAAGGAAGGTCTCCATTGGGGTCATACTCAGAACTTTTTGAAAAAAATACGAATTAAACTACTCTTGTAGTTGATAAAGGATCAGTGAAAATTAGCGGCGGAATTACATTACTAGATATGTAAAAAAATAAAATAGTTTGGAATAATTGGCGTGAAAAGCTGAAAGCGACGCGGGATTTGTCTAGAAGTGCATTTCCTCGCCAAAAGCAAACGATTTTAACGAATCTGAAAATTGACTATAATTGACTTCACTGTTAAAAATCTGCAGCATTTACTGCAACGTCACTCCACTACTTTTATAGAATATCTCTCTTCTGACCAATGAGAATGCTCCATAGCAGGGTGAATTGACCGTGTCATACACTGTTAAAAATCTGCTGCATTTTGTTGCAACGCACTCCACCGCTTGTATATAATATCTCTATTCCAACCAATGAGAAAGCTCCTTTTCACGGCCAAGTAACCGTTTTCTATACAAGCAAGGGAGTGCGTTGCAACAAAATGCAACAGATTTTTAACAGTGTATTTTTCAATTTGGAACAATTTTAATCAATTTAAATTGTGTTTTAAATGATAAAATATATTAATTTCATTTTGTTACAAGTACATATAAACGTATATGACAAAATTACACTTAAAGTAAAGTAAAAATGCAAAACTAAAATTACTTAAACTAAGCTTATTTAAATAAATTGAACATAGAAAGTTTTTTCTTTAAAAAGTATTCGAAGCGTAAAAGCGTATTTTTGAAATTTTCGTTTTTTCGCCAACCGGAGATAAATCGCCAAATAATCGAAATTTTTATTATTTTTTTACGGACGTTATAAGGAGGTTCCGCCGAAATTTTTTTATAAACATATATAACTATATGAGAAGAACATTCTGTAATTTTTTCAGATTTTTCTGAGTATGCCCGTATGGAGACCTTCCTTGTCAGTCCCAATGTGACGTCTCTGAGTGGTGGCATTTTGGTCACGGAAGTGATGCGACGAAAGTGACTCACAGTGACGTCACTGTGACCATGCATGCTATTAGGGTACATTTAAATATCCTGCTATTATAACAATTGCGATATTTTTATAACAGTGTTTTTGGGTATTTAATCATATTTTTGGTGAATATTTTACCAAAAAAAAAAAAAAAAAAATTAAAACTACCGATATATTTAAACCGTTTTAATGAAAAAACCATGTCTAAATCTCTCATTATTGTTATTTGAAAATTCCGTATATCTTCAGATATTAATGAAGGTAATTTTTGAAGTGAAGCTATTTCTTGATAAATAATTCTGTAGATGAGGGCTTAATTTTCCTGGCGTATGACACAGCTGAATGTACCCACTACTGTAGATTCTGAGCACTTGTCAAGTTTCGATGCTGACAAATGAAATGAAAAACTGTCGCAAGTCACTATATTAATTTTACTTCGTACCACTGTAATATTTAAACATATTACAGTCGACTCTCGATAATTCGAATCTTCGCTTAATTCGAATTAAACATGAAGTCCCGAAATTTTCAATGGCAGATTAACGATAAAAATTTTCATTTATTCGAACTCATTTTCTCTCGACTTCGTTTATTTCGAACTATCAAGAATTCCAATTTTTCATTTTTCTTTTCTTTCTCCCGGATTTCAAAGTCTTGAAAAAACTATTTTTTTCATTTTTTTCAGAATTGTTCTGAACAAGTATACATATATTATAGTTCCATACACTTTATATCCGATTTTTTACTGCCCTGTCTGTCCATCAATGATACCTTCACCCCATCTTTGTTTTTGTTTGTTCCTAATCCCTTAATTAATCTATTTATATCTTTTAATTTGATATTAAGCCATATTCTAATGATAACATCTGAAATATATTTAAAAAATACTATAACATCAATTTCTTTGTAATAGTACCCCTTTAAACATGTATTCCTCTCATACATTCCATAATTCGAACTCCGGATAATTCGAACATTTCTTAAGGTCTCGATCAGTTCGAATTAACGAGAGTCGATTATATATGTTCTTTAAACCATTTGCAAGGGTAAAATAGTATGAACTGTATTATTATTATTATTTAAATAGCAGTGCGAACAATAATATAATAATAGTCATCAGTTGTAACTCTGCATTTTTTTTTTTCAGAAACAAAAATAGGAAAAAGGTATTGTAACACATTTGCATCAAGAACGTACGAGACGTATATAGATATCAAAATGCAACGCCAAATTTCAGAATTAGAAGATACCATTATTTCTGGCATATAATCCGCGGGTCAAACAATTCTTTTTGGACCCAGAAATTTTATATTGCGATTGAAGACAAATTTTTACGGCGATCTATGAAGCTGCATTTCTTTCCAAAAAGTTTCTGGGTCGGAAAATGATTGATTTGCGGATTATATGCCGGAAATTACAGTACATTTGCAAAACTATAGTAACGGTTGGAATATATTATAATTTGGGCGCAACTGATTTAGGGAAAGAAGATATTAGAAATAAAATGAGATTTTAATTGTTGTCTAGGAGGAAACCCTTGGCGGAACTGACAACATAGGCTTTTTTTTAGACAGATTAATATCCTGTGCAATTAGCGGAAAATGGTGTAATTTATGTCAAAAGTTATCTCGACTACGATAAGACAACGCTGTGATTTATTTTTTTTTCGATTACATTACAGGTATTGTTATTTACTCAAAGAAAAAGAAGCTCCAATTTGAAAGCTACGACGAATATTTCTCACTCTCTATACATATTTATTAAAATATAGCTCCCAAAGTTATTAATTATCCTGTCGACCAGTTTCGACAAGTTATAGAAATCGCAAAACTAATAGCCATATTTTATATATTGACATAATTTTTATTTGAAAAGCCGAAAAAACAAATAATTAGTAGAATATTGATTAAAATACAAATAAAAAGTCAAAATTAAAAACATTTAATGACGTTTTAAACACCTGTATCGTATTTAATGCCATTGAATGCGACGTTCACGATCATCCATTATTGGCATTTAATCTTATAGTTTGGATATCGTTTTTTGGTCAACGGGATAACTAAGTAGTACCGGAAAACTCCTCACTAGCTACATAATGGCCGCAAATTGTTTATGAATATCGTATTCTACAATATGAATTATTTTTTCTAAGTACCAAAGCGAAAATTTAGTGGTCGATCTACGCACCCACATAACCTATATTCGTTGTTTACACGTATAGCAATACTCTGGATATGACGTCGATCTATTTTTTAGGTGTGTTCGTAATTATGTAAATACGTAGCACCTATATTTGTCGTTCAGTCCGTCTGTCTGTCCGTACGTCTGTCCGTACGTCTGTCCGTACGTCTGTCCGTCTGTCTGTCCATCCGCATATAACAACTCAAAAACTACCCAACCGAATCGTTTGAAATTTTAAATACATAATTATTACATAATTTTGTCGAGTCATTTCAAATTTTATTAAAATCGGGTACATAGATCAATTACAGGGGCAATCAAAATTATTCCGTTACATTACGGTCATTGGGGAAAAATGTTTCAAAAGCATTTTAATGGTGTTACACTCATTCGAACATAATAAAATCGATATGCATCTGTAAAGTACATATTATAATACGCATTTTGCATAATCTGTAGTGCAAAGAACATTTGTTTCAGATTCACAAGGCCACACAAAAATATTCCATTATATAATGGTATAGTGAGAACATTGTTTGGTGCGTATTAATTGTAATTCACTATTTACAATTTTATGAGATTGATTTATGAGAGCGACATTTTAGAAACTTCGTTATCATACGAACGCACCTCATTTTCTACACTTCACGTGCAATTTCCAACTTGTTTTCCTAGCTATAATCGCCAAAATCAATCACACAGAATTTGTCAGCGCCAGAAAGGGTTAAAGAAATGATTGAGAAAACTTTTATATTTTACGTGGTATTTAAAAAATGTTATTCAACTTTTTTTTAATTGAATGTTGCTAAATTGAAAAAAAAAAAAAATAGAATCTAACATTTTTCTTCATCTTTCATGCGTCTTATGCCTTGTACATGTAAATTCTATTTAAAAAAAAAAGAACAAGTCACATTTTTGTATCTTCAAATATTTTGAGTGATGGGATTATACTGTTCCAACAGTTCTGATGATTAGTTCTGACACACGGCTAACGTTATTTACAGCGTTGGTCTTTACCTTTTTTCTTTCTTTTTTTTTAGCAAAAGAACTTATCCCTGATTAACGTGGTTTAACGGTATGTGATGACTTACGATGAAGCCTTATCCCGACAAGAATTACAAAGCATTTAAATATAGCCTTTGAAACAATTGTATTTCTACTTTTCGCGGACATGTAATTATTATTATTATTATTATTTGCTAAAGAAATTTATTTATGGGGAATGAGAAAACGACAACTTTTACATTTTTTATGATATTTAGTACATTTTTATCTGCTCTGTTTTTTATCTTATTAATTTTTTTTAACATTCTTTCAAAATAAAAAGATGACATCTCTTTTGATAAAACGTCATCATATTGCGAGTGTAATTATATTACGGTTTGAAATCGTGTCATTTTTTTGTTCTATTTTTGAACTTTTTTTTACGTGTACGCTCGTAATTATACAAATACCTAACACCTATAATCATAGTACCCGTTCTGTGCGTCTGTTTATTCACATGCAACAGTTCAAAAACTACCGAACCGATTAAAAAAATAATCTTCACAGTATTTTGTGGACTTAAATCAAATTTTATGAAAATCTAATCCAAACTTCAAAAGATATAACAGTTTTCTTCATTTTTATAAAATCCTATCATACGTCCTAAATTTAATAATATCCCGTGACAGTGAAGGATTCTGAGTTACCATGCTGATGATTTCCTATTTAAGTCGTTCCATATTACAGAGTTAACCCTTTGCGGCGTAGGGAAAATTCATTGCTTAAGTGTTGAAATTAATGACTGACACCGGAATTCGAAAACAACTTTATTTGTAAATAATAAAAGACTATATTTCAAGCATTCTATGAAGCGTAATTTTTTTAACCAAAATTCCGGTGCCAATGTGGCGTTTGGTGATTTAATTGGTTTCATAGATTTACCAGCGCGCCGCAAGGAGTTAAATGTACAATATCGCAATGAATTTTGTATTTTTTCCATAAGAATGTAGCAGATATTGTACCAAGATCTAATTATATATTGCGATCTGAATGTATCGCGTAATAACTATTCCCAACTTACGACATTTACCGTTCAATTTATATTTATTTTCTTACATTTTCTTCACGTGCACTATTTGTAATGACTAATGAATGATAGCAAGTGACAAATTAAAGAATGACGAATTATAAAAATATTTTCGAACTTTAGCTCAGGTAACAAGAAATAATTGCAAACAATAAATTTATCTGTCAACCCTCCTTTTTTTTCGTAAACAATGTAACAGTATGTTCCAACAAAAGTTTCAAGCTTGAATGGCCTATAGATCACTTTAAGAAGTTCGTTATTCCTTAAGGAGTTTCTCATTTCTTGCAAATTGGAAAATGGCCAATTTCTCTGATGTATGACAACAATCACGTTGAAATTACTCTGGTGCGTAAATTCCTCACGGAAATAACTTTTTATAAGACATTTATTGTATAATTAAGGTTAACCACTTAATCGATCAATATTTTAGAAAAACTTTCAAATAATGTCTGTATTATTTCATGCCTTTTCCTGATTTTTTAATCTTTTTTCGCCGGTTTTTCAAAACAAAAGAATTTTTCTATCAATAAGAAAAAAGCTGCGGTTAAGTTATTCAAAATTTACTATAAAAATTTACTGGTGAGAATAATAAATCGTGAGTGGAATACGGATGCTTGTATGTGGTATGAGCAAATGATGATTGGCAAAAACACATTGCTTGCCATGACGTACGAGCAAATCAGGGAAGCAGTGAACCCTTTGGGGACGAGCGACACATATACGTGCCACAAACAGGCTTAAGAAACCTTGTTTATGCCCACCAGTTAAATTATACAGTAAAAATTGCCTTATTTAATCGGAGCATTTTATCGATTGAATAAGACAAATTTCTGTTTTTAAAAACCGGTGACTAAACATTACAAATTTCGTAATAGGCTCCCGTCGCGAAAGAGTTAATAATAATTTTTTTCATTGCATTAAATCTTATCATACGACATTAATTCAATTATATTTCACGATAGGTAATGAGTCTAGGTTGTTACGCTTATAATATCCTATTTAAGACTTGGTACTATAATTTCCACATTTTTAAATTCAATATACATAGTCTTAATAAATTTTGCATTAAAGAAGAATGCAGCATGTTGCATAAGAATGCAACAATTATTGCTTGGAGATCTGAATATACACTGAAATCTTAATTAATCTGAGTTCGTACTAAAGCTGAAACTAGTTATATCACAAGCGCACATCATTTCTCATGTTTGACGTAGAATTTCCTACTTGCTTTTATTCCCTTAACGTGACAAATTGTAGTGATCGATGAATAATAGCAACTGACAAATTAATTGCTGCCCTGATTTACCCTTACGTATACGGGCAACGTGCTTTTGTAAATCATGATTTGCCCGTACCATATAGGAGCAAATAATTTCAAAATTATAATTTATTATTCTCACCAGTAATTTTTTTTTTTTTTTTGAAAATTTTGCAATATTTAATCCGAGCATTTTTTCCGATTCAACCATAAAGTTTCTGTTTCGAATAACCGGTGATAAATTAAAAACTCTGCAAAAGACATGAAGAAAATTAGCATCATTTGAAAGGTTTTTTTTCTTTTTCAAAAATATTGATCAGTTAAGTCTTTAAAGAGTGGCAAATTATAAAAGTCTTTTTGTACTCTAGTTCAGGTAATAGCTAAATACATTTTTTTGTCAATCCCTTCTTTTCTAAAAGTAACTATGTTGAAACAAAAGTGTCAAGCTTGAATGGTCTATAGATCACTTTAAGAAGCTCGTTATTCCTTAAGGGGTCTTGTACTCTTTAAACTTGTTAAAAATCAACAAAAACATTGAAGGTTTAAATTGGCGTATCTCCCATATTTTTTTATGTATAGACTTGAAATTTTGGGTTTTGATTAAAAATATTATAATTTTTAATGTAATACCACTAGGTGCTGACCAGTTTTTTACAGAATTTGTGTATTGTGGAAATTTAAAAAATCTCTTTTTTTCACTCTGTATGTCATTGCGCGCACGATAACTTCAGAATGTATGTATGGATTATTATGAAATTATGTGTAGATATTAAACAGATATGTGTGTTTAAAACGAACTACTTTTAAGTATTTAGAGTGGTAATAACTTTAGTTATGACTAGTTTTATTGATTAAAAAATATAATTTTTTTATTTTTTAAACAAAAGTATTGATATTTTATAGTTAATGACATGATTTTGATCTAAGAGTAGTTCATTTTAAAAATACATGTATGCATATTATATACATTAAGTTTCATAAAAATCCATACACACGTTCTCAAGATATGATGCGCGCAATGACTTACGGAGTGAAATGAAGAGTTGTTTTAAATTCAACAGTACACAAATTCTGCAAAAGACTAGTCCGTATCTATGATAGTGTATTAAAAAGCATAATCTGTTTAATCAAAATCCAAAATTTTATGTCTATGCATAAAAAAATAAAGGAGTTACACTAATTCAAACTTTCAATGTTTTTACATATTTTCAACGAGTTTAAAAGGTACTAGACCCCTTAATAGGCCAGTCAAATTGTCAGAAAAAAGGGCCGATAGATGCAAAAATTCTGCTAGAAGATTTTATGTTTTTAAAATGTTTAGGGGGATGCTAGTAACAAGAATTAATGGTTTCCCAACAAAATATCTCGAGGCTAAACTTTTTGGAGCCAAAAAACCACGAAATTTTCGGACTTTTTTCAGTTTTTTGCCTATAACTCAAAAAGTATAAAATTTTTGTGTACCATACTCAATTACAAAAAGAAAGAGCATTAAATTCTCTACAAATTTCATTATAAAAACGTTTTTCTAAACCCATTACTAAGCGCGCTAGGGCTTTTTGAAAATGTCACTTTTTTTTAACTTTACAGAAAAAGATCTATTTTTCGTCTCCCATCCTAAAAAACTTTCTTTCATTGCTAACTATGAAAATTAAATACACATATTAATGAATGAGAATTCAAATTTTTAAGAAAGGCAGGCCGAAAGAACAGAAATTCTGGAAACACTATACGAAAACAATCACGGAAGAGTTGGGGGAGTGAAGGGGAGGAATACCGGGGGTAGAATGCCGACAAAAGGAAAAAAGGAATGCCGACGGAAGATACTGACCACTTGTCAGCTGCTGCCCAATTTGCGTTCATTCTGTCGCAGGTGTTCCTTTTTTTTAAGGCACATTCTTCTAATATGTTACTATTCAGTGTATTGCTAGTATTCTTCGCATGCAGTAATTAAAAATGAGCGATCTCGATCCAAAATTATGTTTCGTTTGCCAAACGGCTTCAAATTGTGATACTCGAGTTGTGAGCAAAAAAGGACTTGCCAGGCTTTTTGAATGTAGCGTTCAACGGCAAAATAATTTTCATCAACGTTTTTTGAAAAGTTGCAAGGAAGTCAGAATACATGATGATTGCCAAAAAACATATACGAATGAGAGAATGATAGCAGCATATATTCGTCGGAATGAAGATTCTACACAGACTAGTTTATCCCTCCGATCAAGCACTTCTTTCAAATTTCAAGATAATTGCTTTTTATGTGGAAAAGGTAATCCCGTTGACTTCAACGAAAAACAATCGAAAAAGCCATACGCAAAGAGAAATTTGATTCACAAAGTAATGAAGTTAGAAGCAAAAATTACGTTCCTGAAAGCTGCAGAAAAACGTGGGGATAAATGGTCCCAGAAAATAATTGAACGTATTCAACACGAACCTGACTTGGTAGCTGTAGATGCATGGTATCATAGTTTTTGTCGCGTAAAACTATATCAGTCTGTAACAGTTGCAGAAAAAAGAGGGCGTCGACCCGCAACATCTGTTGACGAAGCTATGGAGGCTATATTTATGTACATTGAAGAAAAGTTTGAAGAATGCCAGTTTTCTTTAGATGAGTTGATGAATCAAGTACCACAGTCATTAGAACTTCCCGATTCACGGACTGTTAAGGCCCGTATAATCCAGAAATATGGGGATGCTGTGCTGATTTCTGAAAACAAGAAAAAGAAAACAGTGCTCTGTTTCAAAAATGTTGGGCACAAAATACTCACTGATCATTGGTATTTGAGTAGGAATTTAGATCCTCAACAGGAGCGACTTCGTATTGTGAAAACAGCCGCTGATATAATTGTGGAAGATATAAGGTCACAAATGTATGATATTACACAATACCCCCCATCTGATAACTTTCTGTCTGACGCTGAGACAGTTATCCCAGAATCAGTAAAATTGCTTTTTGAAAGCATAGTTTTAAAATACAAACGTGGTTCATTTGAGAAATGGAAAAAAAAGTGCGTTGCATTTTCACATGCCCTAATAAGTTCGGTTAGACCAAGATCATTCCTTTCATCCATCATGACAGGGATCAGTGCATATTTGTACAGAAAGTTTGGTTCAAAGCATTTGCTCCAAGTTATGTCTGCTTTTGGCTTTGCAGGGTCCTATGAAGATGCCTCTCTTCTTGAATTGTCTACCATTCTGCGGCCTCAGAAAACAAAAGAACGAGATGATGCATTCTGCCAATTTATTTTTGACAATGCTGATTTTAATGCCAGCACTCTAGATGGGACTGGTACATTTCATGCAATGGGAGGTATAATGTGTGTTACTCCTCACGACGCCTTGCATCCCGAAAAAAGAATTCAAAAAGTAAAACATCAGTCCACAAATGAAATTGTCTGTCAAGCTGAAAAAATTGATCTACAGACATTTCACAGAACAGATATGAGTGGCTTACAAAATATAGAAATTGAAAGTTTGGAAAAACTTTCTCCCATTAATAATGAAATAATTCCCTCAACAACAGACATAGTATGGCTCTATGGGAAGTGGTCAAATGTTGAAAACATTCCCGGTTGGAACGGTTTCATGGAGAAAGTTACATCCAACAAAGAGTATAAACGTTCTAAAATAAAGTATCTTCCATTTATTAATGCCCATCCTTCACATTATGATACTATTTTTACCTCACTATTGGTTGCTGCTGAAAAATGTAGACAACTCAACCAGAAGACATGCTTTGTGACGTATGACCAACCTCTTTATTTGAAAGCTAGAGACATAATGACGAATGAACATCCAGAATTGAACAATGTGACAGTGAGGCTTGGAGGTTTTCATCTCCTCATGTCTTTCATGGGATCAATTGGTTTTATCATGGACTTTCACAGTCAGGCAGCTGATGTCGCAACTTGCTCAAAGAATATCAAGGCTATTAAAGAACAAGAAACCTGCTCATTTGCCCCTCAAGCTGAGGTTGAGGAATTATTTCAATTAACCCGAAAGCGTTCCAGACGTTATTAAATAAATGAAAAATATCATCGTAAGTATTTTTTACTTACATTCTGTTAAATACCTAATATTAATGTTCTCCACTTAAGCTCTAAATACAAAAAAAGTTACACTGTTCTTAATTATTTTACTATGTTACCGTTGTAATTAATCATGATTGCTATAATGCAAATGCCTGTAATATAAATAAGTTACATTAAAGAGGATAAAATAATGAAAAACGGTGTAAAATTTCCATTTTTGCAATATTTCCACAAAGTTAGAAAAAAAGAGTCATTTTCAGAAAGCTGTAGCACGCTTCATAATAGCTTTAGAAAAACAAATGTATAATGAAATTTGTAGAGAATTTAATGCTCTTTCTTTTTCTAATTGCATATTTGCACAAAAAATCTATACTTTTTGAGTTATAGGCAAAAAACTGAAAAAAGTCCGAAAATTTCGTGGTTTTTTGGCTCCAAAAAGTTTAGCCTCGAGATATTTTGTTGGGAAACCATTAATTCTTGTTACTAGCATCCCGATAAACAGTTTAAAAACATAAAATCTTCTAGCAGAATTTTTGCATCTATTTATGACAATTTGACTGGCCTATAAGGAGATTCTCATTTGTTGCAAATTGGAAAACGGCCTATTTCTCTGAAATATGACAACAATCACGTTGATAGTATACTCTGGTGTGAAATATGTGATTACTTTTAGTAAATTCCTCACGTAAATGTAACTTTTTATAAGAAAATTATTGTACAATTAAGGTTAAATACTTAACAGGTCATTTTTATCTGCTCTGTTTATTATCTTTATTTTTTTTAACATACATTCAAAATAAAAAGATGATAATATTTTTTGTTTAACCCTTTAACGGTCAAAGCATTTTCATTGCTCAGATGTCGAAATAAATGAATGACACCGGTAATTAAGAACAAATATATTTCTAAATAAGAAAACGTGATTTTTCATATACATAATAAAAGGGATATTTTTAGATATATTACCGGTGTCAGTGTTGCGTATCGGAATTAAAATTTTGTGGTTTCGTGGCGAAACCAATGAACGTTAAAGGGTTAAACCTCATAATATTGTGAGTGCAGTTATATTAAGGTTTGAAAATATGTCATTTTTTTAGTTCTATTTTTGAATGTTTTTTTGCGTGTATGTTCGTAATTATACAAATACGTACCACCTTTAATCATCGTCGTCTGTCCTGTGCGTCAGTTTATCATCATACAACAGTTCAAAAACTACCGAACCGATTAGTTTGAAATAAAATAAAAATAATCGTCACAGTATTTTGGCGATTTAATTCAAATTTTATGAAAATTGAATCTAAACTTCAAAAGATATAACAGTCTTTTCTTAATTTTATAAAATCCTATCATACCTACTAAATTCAATAAAATCATATGACAGATAAGGATTCTTAGTTACCCTGCTGATGGACTTCGCATTTAACCCTTTACGGCACACTGTGATAGGTCGAAATAATCGTCACAGTATTTTGTCGATTTAATTCAAATTTTATGAAAATCGAATCCAAACTTCAAAAGTTATAACAGTTTTCTTCATTTTATAAAATCCTATCATACGTGCTGAATTCAATAGAATCCCATGACAGATAAGGCTTCTGAGTTACCATGCTGATGATTTCCTATTTAAGTCGTTCCTTATTACAGAGTTAACCCTTTGCGGTGCAGGGTTAATTCATTGTTTTAGTGTTGAAATTGATGACTGACACCGGAATTTGAAAACAACTTTATCTGTAAATAAGCAAAATTTATGTTTCATGCATTCAATAAACCTTATTTTTTTTTACTAAAATCCCGATGCCAATGTGGCGTTTGAGAATTAAAACTAAGTGGTTTCATAGGTACACCAGCGCGCCGCAAGGGGTTAACCCTTTAACGTTCATTGGTTTCGCCACGAAACCACAAAATTTTAATTCCGAGACGCAACACTGACACTGGTATTTTTATCTAAAAATATCCCTTTTATTTTGTATGTGAAAAATCACGTTTTCTTATTAAATATATCTGTTCTTAATTACCGGTGTCATTCATTTATTTCGACATCTTAGCAATGAAAATGCTTTGATCGTTAAAGCGTTAAATATACAATATCGCAATGAATTTTGTATAAGAAAGCAGCAGATATTGTAGCATGTTCTAATTATATACTGAGATATGAATGTATCAGAATTCGTGTTATAACTATTCCTCACTTACGATATTTACCGTTGAACTTTACATTTATTTTCTTAACGTTTCCTTACGTGCACTATTTGTAGTGACTGATGAGTAGTAACAAATGATAAAAGTTTTCTCGTACTCTAGTTCAGGTAATAACCAAAAATTGCAAACGATATATTTATATGTCAACCTTTCTTTTTTTGTAAACAATGTAACTAGTATGTTCCAACAAAAAATCCAAGCTTGAGTGATCTATAGATCACTTTAAGAAGCTCGTTATTCCTTAAGGAGTTCCTCATTTGTTGCAAATTGGAAAATAGCCAATTTCTATAATATATGACAACAACTCCGTTGAAAGTATTTTGGTGTGAAATATGTTACTACTTTCAGTGAATTCCTTACGTAAATGTAACTTTTTATAAGAAAATATTTATATAATTAAGGTTAACCACTTCAATATTATCGAAAGAATTTTCAAATAATGCTTATTTTTTCATGTTTTTTACAGAATTTTTAATCTTTTATCACCGGTTTTTCAAACGCAGAAACTGTTTCCTTTCTGAATCAGAAAAATGCTCGTATTAAATAATTCGAAATTTACTATAAAAGCTTACTGGTGAGAGTAATAATTCATGAGTGGAATATGAATGCTCGTACGTTATACGGGCTAATCATGATTGGCAAAAACACGTTACCTGTATGACGCACGGGCACAACAGGGAAGTGGTTAATAACAGTCATTTCATTGCATTAAATCCTATCAAACGTGATTAATGCAATGATATCTAACGATAAGTAATGATTCTAGGTTGCTGTGTTAGTAATTATTAGTAATTGTTAGTAGTTAGTCTTATTTGAGACTGAGTTCTATCATTTCCGCATTTCTAAGTTTAATATATAGAAATTTAATAAAATTTTCCTTCGAGCATTTTGCATAAAAATGGAACAGTTATTGCACGAAGATCTGAATATATATTACAATCTGAATATACCTGATATTGTACTACAACTAAATCGAGTAATATTAAAAACGCACTTCATTTATAGCGTTTGGCGTATAATTTCCGGCTTGCTTTTTTTCCCTTATGTGGCCATTTGTAGTGATAAAGAAAGATAGAAAATGACAAATTAAGGGTGTATTTGAAAATTTATTTTTGAATACACCTTCAACAGTTCAAAATTTTCTGATATATTTTAGATTCATTTTTAAAAGTAGAAACATGAAACTTGCTGAGGTTATTTTTGAAGAAATGTATAAGATGCCGTGTGATTTCATTTTTAGATGATTTCATTACAATTTGATTGAAAGCAATTATTTTTGATTTCCCAGATCTGTCGCTTCAGAAAAATTCTGTTCAAAACATCAACATTGGCAGCATTTTTTTTTAACAATGTTTTCTGCATTTATCAAAAAATCGACAGGCACAGCACATTGTGTAGACTCTAAATAAGACAGTTTGAAGCGTTTGAGAGCAAAAATGAATTTAAAAATAAATCACATAATAAGCAGCTTGGATTGGAATACACTCTTAAAGAGTGACAAATTATAAAAGTCTTCTCATATTCTAGTTAAAGAATATCGAATTATTCTAAGAAATAAAGTTATCTGCGACGCTTTTCTTTTATCAAAATAACTACAGTGAAATCTCCAAATAAGGGACACCTCTATTTAAGGGACAAAAGTTGCGGTCCCATGGGTGTCCCTTATTTGGAGGTTTCACTGTATATGTTGCAACAAAAATTTCAATCTTGAAGAGTCTATAGTTCACTTTAAGTAGCTCGTTATTCCTTAACCCTCTAAGCGTTTGTTCCGTACCCGTAATATTCCGCCTGTAATATTCCGTACACTAAGCTCCAGATTTCACTGCAATGTAAGCATTGTTTAAGATATTATAATTCTATAAATTTAATGAATTTTCAAAGCATTGAAGAATGATTATGACTCTCAAGGATTACATTTATATTCCTAAATAGGATTTTTTTATGTAACATTGAAAGAATAATATTTTATTAGCAATTAAGACAAAATGCAGAGAAAACAACATTACAAATTTACCCATTTGCAAGACGCTTGGAGGGTTAAGGAGTTTCTCATTTGTTGCAAACTGGAAATTGGCCTATTAATCTGATATTTAACAACAATCACGTTGAAATTACTCTGATGTGAAGCATGTAACTGCCTTTCGTAAATTCCTCACGTAAATCTGACTTTTTATTAGAAAATTATATTATAATTAAGGTTAACCACTTACCTGATCAATATTTTCGAAAAAAGAAAAAACCTTTCAAATAATGCCTATTTATTTTCATGTATTTTACAGAATTCTCAATCTTTTATCAACTGTTTTTGAAAATAGAATTTTTCTCCAAACTGAATCGGAAAAATGCTCGTATTAAATACGAGGGCAATTCGGAAAGTAACCTCCGTTTATGAATTAAAAAAACTAATGAAAGGAAACATGTTTTATTACTTACGTATGAAAGACACGTTCTTCAGCTACTTCTCAACATAATTGCCGTATTAATTAAAACAATTATCATAACGGTAAATCAGCTTTGAAATTCCATCGTCACTGACTTCTGCCGCCGACCTATTCAACTGCGATTATTTTTAAATTCAACTCGCACCACTCTCTCAATCCAAAGAATTTTAACATATTTTTCTATGTCATTTGCTGATAAACGTACTACCAAAAATGTTTTAAAAAATAGTGGGTTAAGCAAAATATTACGATAGGATTTCGGAATTTGTCAATATGATTAAAAGAATATGTTAAAACTCAGAATGCTGAGAGTTGAATTTAAAAATAATCGCAGTTGAATAGGCCGGCGGCAGAAGTCAGTGACGATGGAATTTCAAAGCTGATTTACCGTTATGATAATTGTTTTAATTAATACGTCAATTATGTTGAGAAGTAGCTGAAGAAAGAGTCTTTCATACGTAAGTAATAAAACATGTTTCTTTTCATTAGTTTTTTTTTAAATTCATAAACGGAGGTTACTTTCCGCATTGCCCTCGTAATTCCAAATTTACAATAAAAACTTATTGGTGGCAGTAATAAATCATGATTAGAATATGAATGCCTGTACGTGATACCGCAAGAATCACGTTGCCCACATGACGTACGGGCAAATCAGGGAAGCGAATAATAGTTTTTTTTCATTGTATTAAATCGTATCATGTGACATTATTTCAATTATATCTTACGATAGGTAATGATTCTAGGTTTTTATGTTAATAATGTCCTATTTAAGACTGAGCTATATAATGTATGCATATCAAATTTAATGTACATTATCTTAATAAATTTTGCATTAAAGCATTTTTGCATAAGAATGCAACAGTTATTGGTTGAAGATCTGAATATACACTGCGATCAGAATATATCAAAGATCGTACATCCCAATGTGTCGCATGAGACGATCGGAATCATTGATTATTCTCCCCAGAAAATTTTTGATGTACAATTTTCCGGATTTAATTTGCCTGTTTTTTTGCGCTTAAATTATGCAAAAACCTATGCTTTTAAGAAACCGGTGATAAAAGTATAAAATTTCTGTAAAATATTCGCGTTTTGAAGGCCTTTACTAAATGCAACTAAGAACGTGAGGAATAATCATTTTTGCATAAGAATGCAACAGTTATTGCACGAAGATGTGAATATGCTTTGCATTCTGAAATTAATCAGAGTTCGTACTATAACTAAAACTAGTTATATTACAAGCTTACTTCATTTCTCGGGTTTGGCATGGAATTTCAGACTTGCCCTTATGTGACTATTTGTAGTGTCTGATGAATAATAGCAACTAACAAATCAATCGCATTCCTGATACGCATAAACGTCATATGGGCAGTGGGTTTTTTTTTTTTTTTTTTTTTTTTTTTTTTTTTTTTTTGTCAATTATGATTTGCCCGCACCACATAGAAGCATATGATTTCAAATTATGATTTATTATTCTCATCAGTAAATTTTTATTGTAAATTTTGCATTATTCATTCCGAGCATTTTTCTGATTCAGTTAATCAAAAATTGCTGTTTTCAAAAACCGGTGATAAAAGATTAAAAATTCTGTAAAAGACGCAAAAATTAGGCATTATTTGAAAGGTTTTTTTTTTTTTTTCTTTTTTTTTTTTTTTTTTTTTTTTTTCAAAAATAATGATAAGTTAAATAGTGACAAATTGTAAAACTCTTTTCGTACTCTTGTTCAGGTAACAACGAAATATTTTAAACAATAAATTTATCTGTCAACCCTTTTCTTTTTAAAAGTAACTATATGTTGTAACAAAAGTTTCAAACTTGAATGGTCTATAGATCACTTTAAGAAGCTCGTTACCCCTAAAGGAGATTCACATTTATGGCAAATTGGGAAATTGCCAATTTCTCTGATTTATGACAACAATCATGTTGAAATTACTCTGGTGTGAAGCATGTTACCACTTTTAGGAAATTCCTCACGTAAACGCTATATTTTATAAGAAAATATAGCTTAAGGTTTGCTTAAAAGTTTGCCTAAACATGCTTAAGGTTTAAAAAAATGAAGTAAGTGGTTTTCCGATCACAAGAAAAACATACTTTTTTTAACCCTTTCCGGCACGGGCAAAATCTGCACTAAAATGGGAAATTATCGACTGACACCGGAATTCACAAACGATTTTTTAAAATATTTTGAATTCCTTAATTAAAGCTTTTATTGTAAAAGTAAAATTTTAGTAAAATATTACTGGTGCCGATTGCAAGTTTGGAATTAAAATTACGTATCGCAGACCGGGCACAGTGTGCCGGAAAGGGTTAACATCTTGAGGAGGAAGCAATAATGCCTGCAATTATGAAATTTTACTGGAAAAATGGAAAAATTTCATTTTAAAATAGGAAAAGGCAAAGCTCAACATTATGCCGCGAAAGTCAATAAAATGTTAAAAGTTTCTGGTGAATATCTCGATTAAATTAAATGAGATAAACTATATCCCACCACTCTTGAAAGGGTAAAAATTTGAATATAAACTTATTTACAGGAGCTTAATTGAGATTTAATCGTACCTAAAGAGTTATTTATATTATATCTTTGCCATACTTCTGTTATACAAAGTAGGTGGATTTTATACTATGTCTGTCGCTCGACGTTACGAAGCTGTTATATGTGTATTAATAAAACTTAGCAGAATTATGCTGTTATTCTCAATAAAACGAAATTTTTAAATTTTGCATGATATGATACTTTTTACTAAGATTGGCCGAAACAGGTTTTTAAGACCGAAACCAAATTACGGTAATCTTTCTATTTTTGGCCGAAAACGAAAATGTAAAAAAATAATTTAAGTAGTTAAAAAATCATAAATATACATAATTATTAATAAATTATACGTGTGTCTCAAATTAACACTGTGTCTTTGACTTAATCTTTGTTTTCATATAAAATAAACAATATTTGAATGAAAATATTTTTCTAGTAATACGAATTTCATCTAATTAAGAGCTTCCCGGTTTTGTCCGTACGTTGTACGAGTAACGTGTTTTGGCCAATCATTATTTGTCCGTACTACATACGGGCATCCATACTTAAATCATAATTTATTATTCTCACCAGCAAAATTTATTGTAAATTTTTGAATATTTAATGGGAACACTTTTCTGATGAAATTAGGCAAAAATTTCTGTTTTGAAAAACCGGTGATAAAAGATTAAAAATTCTGTAAAAGGCATGAAAAAAAAAAACATTATTTGAAGATTTTGTTCAAGAATATTGAACAGTTAAATTGTTAAAAAATATTTTGGGTACACGTACCTCGATTTTTCTCTTATGATATTTCAAATGATCCTCTGTTATTCTGAAATGTCCTTAATAGTTATATCTCATTTACCTGACTGACATTCAATTCAGACTTGTTTTCTTTCCTTTTCTTTACGTGCACTATTTGTAGTAAGTAATGAATAATAACAAATGAAAAATTAAAGAATGATGGGTTAAAAAAAAGTTTTCTCGAACTCTAATTCAAGTAATAACAAGGAATTGCAAACAGTAAATTTATCTATCAACCCTTCTTTTTTCTGTAAACAATGTAACTATATGTTGCAACAAGAACTTCATACTGGAATAGTCTATAGATCTTTTTAAGAAGCTCGTTAGTCCTTAAGGAGTTTCTCATTTGTTGCAAATTGGAAAATGGCCAATTTCTCTGATTGTATGACAACAATCACGTTGGTATTACTCTGGTGTGAAATGTGTCACTTCTTTCAGTAAATTCCTCACGTAAATATAATTTTTTTTAAGAAAATGATTTGGCATTAAGATGTAATATATATATATATATATATATATATATATATATATATATATATATATATATATATAATGTAACTGCTTGTTTTCCTCACAAAATAAAAGTATATTTGTATGTTTTAATATTTACAGAATAAACTTATTTAATACAGGCTTGCAGTTGAGATTTAATTGTATTAGAAGAATTCCATTTATATATATACTTGCTATTGTACTTCATAGGTGGATATAATACTATACCCGTCCTTTGACATTATGCATTAATTATCTAGCTAGTTTATCCGGCTGGCGTTGCAGCGGGCCATAGAGGTTTTCAAACGAATTACGGATACTAGATAAAATCTCCATTCATACTAAAATATAAAACAAAAATAAAATTTTATCTTAAGAATATTTTAAATTTTAGAATATTTTAAATTTTATCTGAGTAAACAGGTATGTATTTGTTATTAAAACTATGTTTTGGAACGAGAAAGAAATATAATCGTTGATTTTAGCTGTTTTGAATCACAAAAATAATGCAATAATTGAATTATTTTAAAATTATTTTCTTCATTGAGACCTACTCCACGCAAAATTATCTGAGCACGCACGCTATGCGCACTACACATCTGGACAAATCCTAGGAAAACATAAAAGGATTAATTAGATAGTTTATTACATTTTTTACATTGAATTACTTGGTTTTGAAGATTGATTGTAAATCAATTAGAAAAAAAACAGTAAAACTTAACAAATGGGTGTGCAATTTGTTTCTGACTTTCAGTCATGAAATGCAGTCATTAAATCTCATATTTCCTGCCTGCTCTCATTCGCTTGGTGCTTTGTTGACACGGATTGGTGACGAGCATCAAATAGTCTCCAACCTGGCTGGTTCGTTGTCGTGGATTGGTGGAAAGCTGCAAATATCTTCTTACACAGTAAGTTTTAATTTTAATAAAATCTAAATTGAAATTTTTAAATCCGGCCGCTAAGAGTACTTTCCGATGTTAGCACGCACACATGACAAAAATATCAGAGACCTTAGGTATACATTTTGACGTTATCCGCGGTCAGGCAGGCAGACATCTCTTATTTTATATATATAGATGTATGAACATGCAAACTCTTCTGTCTGTAGTTTTATACAAATACACAGTCTGGAATCCAGAACTGTAAAATGTTATATACTGTGTATTAAAACACGTCCGAGGCAAATGAAGTAACCCGGAATTGAAATAATTTATTGTTAATTTTTAAATTAAAAAAAAAAAAACACCAATTTAACAGCTTTATCCTATTATTATTATTATTATTATTATTATTATTTTCTTATTTTTTATTTATTTATTTATTTATTTATTTATTTTTTTTTTTTGCAAAAGTTGCCAATAATTAAATATTCATAATATTTGAATCAGAACAATTATTTTTCAATTGCAAGATTGATTTGTGAAAATAAAAGCGAAATAAATAACTTAAAGAATTAAAAAACAGTAAATATTACGTCATGATTTTTCTATTGCGATTTCTATGAATGCCACAATATACATTTTCATTGCTGTATAATGCAACCAATCTTGGCAAAAACGTCTTCGTACAACAAATGTAAATCGCAGCCTGCTCATTCGTACCGCAATGGGTAAATAAAAAAAGAAAATCCTTATTCCAAAAAACCTTTTGAAAACTTAAATCATGAACTGTTCGATAATTATTCAGAATCCCGATAAATCCCGAAAATCCATTAGTAACCCATTGAACAAGAAAATTTCAAACCTTCCAAAAGAATTTGAAAATATCGATTTACGAAAAAATTGGAAAAAAATTGAAAACGTTTAAGAAAGTATTGCAAAAATGATGACAAAACCAAATGAACTGAAAAAGAATTTGAGTTGAATTTTCTGAAAGAATATAAATTGATTCCTAAAAAGATATCTAGCGTGAGTAAGAAATGGAAATTTAAAACAATAAGAAAAGGAAACTCTACTAGGTGAACCAAAATTAAAGGTCTTGCAAAGAAATGGAAAAAAATGAAAACCTTTAGAGAAAAAATAAATAAAGCAAATAAGAGCTTTAAAAAAATCTTACTGGCAGAAAGCATTGAAGAGTGGCTAAAACTAAAAAATTTTGGTAATGGCATAGCTGCCAAATTTTACGCACTTTTGCTACCACTAAAATTGTACAGAGACTTTCCATTTGTTTAATCATAAGATTTCGACAATTAAGTAACACAATATTTACTATAAAATTTTTATGGTAGAAAAAATACGTAAAACTTGGCAGCTATGGTAATGGTCATTTTTATTAAAAAACTTGCTACATCTCGAAACTCAGAAAGTTAATTATTTCCAAATAATGAAAATAAACTCGATTGATTTCTATGTGTTTCAATGTAGTTATTCACAAAAAAGTTTACTTTTTATTTACTCCTCATTTCATCGGCAGATTATGATCATTTAAATGCTAAAATTTACTTTTTCTGAGCCAAAAAAAGAAAGACTGGCAGCTAAGTAAATGGTTTTTTCATGCAGACTCATTCGTTTTCCTCTAAATTTTATATACAGATTTTTTCGGATAATGAACTTCCCTGATTAGATTTATCGGTTCATTTTAAAGTATAAAAGGGGTAAAGAGGAGGGGCAGTTTTTTCCCTTAATTTAATCCTTTCCGGCACACTGTGCCCGGTCTGGGATACCTAATTTTAATTCCAAACTTGCAATCGGCACCAGTAAAATTTTGGTAAAATTTTGCTTTTACAATAAAAGCTTAAATTAAGGAAATCAAATTATCTAAAAAATTCGTTTGTGAATTCCGGTGACAATCGATAATTTCTCATTTTACAACAGATTGTGCCCGTGCCGGAAAGGGTTAAAGAAACTGATATTTCATGCAGAATTATTAGATTTTCTTCAAATTTTTTATACCGGTTTATTCTGTTAAGCAACTTCTTTGATCAGATTTAGAGATTAATGTGTTAAGTATAAATGGCAGAATGAGACAATTCTACTCCCCTTTCATTTAGATCAATGGGATTCATGTGTATTCCAAATTGTCATATTTTGTTTACAAAGGAATGAACTTACCATGAGTTTAAAATCACCTTGTATGTATATATCCGTAAAAAAAAGATATATTAAACTTAATATTAGATATTTAAAAATATATGAACAGGCAAATTAAAAAAAAAAAACAAATAATATATTGATCAAAAATATAAATTTTTAGTAAGAATTTTAAACTCATTTTTTATAAACTTATTTTTTTTTAATTAAATAGGCAGCTTAACTTTTTTCAAATTGTAATTTTCCTTGAAAATTGAACTACAGTGAGTTCACCATAATTAAAAGTAAACAACATAGTAAAAAAGTAAATTATCTCCTTAAATAAAACAAAGAAATAAATCTAAAGGCATAATAACTAACAAAACTTAAGCAGTTGAATAAAAAGAAGCCAACAAAAAACTTTTTGCCCGACTCTTTCTGATAAAAGAAAATAGCCACTATAGACCTAAGGATAAATATCAGATATAAAATTCATAGCAAACCTCAAAAGAGAGAAAAAAAAAAGACTAGAACAGAGTCTGATGCATATCAAATTTTGCATTTGAAACAGACATTAGTCCTTGAAAGAAAATATAGGAAGCTTTTAAATTTCTCCGTTTCAGAAATATAACTTTTTTTTGTTTTCGAGTTTGTTATGGATAAAGTAAAATACTGGGTGTTTCAAAAGTTTTATGTTAATGTGATAAAAAATTATCTTTGTGTCTGGAAACCGTGCGGTTTGCAGATAAATACTTAGCGTGGTACGGGGTTTTTATGACAACAAAAATTAGTTCAAAACCTCGACCGTAGAAATCGCTATTGAGGATAATTGTAAACAATAATTCAACATTGCACACACAAAGCAAACATTGACTTCAAAACTAACTAATAATACTGCATGTACACATTTTTGTATCCACACCTTGCATTGTGCGAGCAGTATGATATTACCTGCAGTGTACGTCCTCTGTGATCGAGATTGAACTAATTTTTTTTTACCTGTTATATAAAATCCCTGAATATTTATCACATTGAATATTCATTTCCAAACTGCATGTCTCTCTGAAACAGATCTTTTTTTAATGACATTTTACTTTAGTTTATTTTAAAACATCCAGTATATTGGAATAAGATGTCCATATTTCACTGCTGTCCATATGCCGCTGCTTTGAAATCTTTAACTGCTAATTTTTAGAATTATAAGTCTAAATGTTTGAAATGTTCTTTATCATATAAATGTGCTAAGAAGTTGTTTTTAAGAATTACGAAATTTTGAATTGGCCTTTGTGTCTCATGCAAATACAGAAACTTTCACAACGTATGTATCTGGTAAAATAATAAAAATCACATCCTTCTACAACCAAAACTTCCCGATTTGTAATATATTTTCTGTTTGATAAAAAAATAAAAATAAAAAATAGATAATAAAATATAGAAAGAATTAACTTAAGAAATTATTTACTATTCACTTGTCAAAATCATAAAATAGAAAATAGTAACTCATATACATGTATGATAAATTAAAGAATTCAAAACAATTTTAAAAGTGGACCAGAAAAATACTTCATGAGTCGAATTTATAACAAATTTAGAAAATAACATTAGCGCTTAATCCTCTAGTGTCTAGTGCATGATTTTTTTTCGTTTAAAAATATATTTGATACGTTAGTGGTGGCCATACATTAAAGAAAAAAATGCTCAAAATATTAATGCTGATACTTTTCCATATTTTGGATTTTTTTATGGTTTCCTAATTGCAACAACATGCAGTAACCGCATGCATACAATATTTCTTGAAAAAAAAATCTTGCTTAAATTTATTTAAAATAACTTTGAAAAACATTCTTTTGATTATGGGCTTAAATGAAGCGCTTTATATTTATGGACTTTAACCCCTTAACCATTTCCGGCGCGGACGAATTCTGTTAGTTAAATGAGAAATTATCGACTGACACCGGAATTTACAAACGAGTTTTTAAGAAATCAAAAACTCCTTAATTTAAGCTTTTACTGTAAAAGCAAGATTTTATTAAAATATTATTGGTGCCATTAGTAAGTTTGGAATTAAAATAAGGTGTGTCCAGACCGGGCACACTGTGAATGGTCATGGGATACCTAATTTTAATTCCAAACTTGCAAACGGCACCATTAATATTACGTATAGTAAAATTTTCCTTTTACATTAAAAGCTTAAATTAGGGGTTCCAAAATATTAAATTTCTTTTCTTTAATTCCGGTGTCAGTCGATAATTTCTCATTTTACTAACAGATTTTGCCCGTGCTGGAAAGGGTTAAATGGCACTTTCTTTTCCGTTCAATAAATTGAAAATAACGGATTCTCCCCACAATTTTTAAGGTAAAATATTCGTAACATTTAGTCTAAACCATCCCCCTCCCTTTAAATGGTATGAATTTAAAAAAAAAAAAACAATTGTGGTGTCAAAAAGCTTTAAATGATGAATTAAGCAAATACGTCTTGCCCGAACGGCGTACGGGCAAATCAGTTAAGGATTTAAAGATTTTGGTCATGAAAGGTTTTAAATATATTTTAAGCACTCTCGGTGTGTATATATATATATATTTTTTTTTTTGTCCTTTTTTCAAAATGTGTTATTATTATTATTTGGTACACTTTCCAAAATTCTATTTTAAGTGAACAGTTACGTAAACTTTCCAAAATTATGTAATTAACTTATTTCTTTAAAAAATACCTAACACTTTAGGTTCCAGGGAAAACTATTAAATAATAAAAAATTTCGAAGTTTTTCAGTAAAATATTTTTAGTTTTATGTATTTTAAGCCAAATTTAAAACATTTTCTTATTATTTTCAAACAGTATGATTTCTGACACCACAATAAATTTTAAGGTGATCTATTCAATAGTTTTTTAGAGACGGCCATTTTTCAAAAAATACGCACAAAGTTAATCATTGATTGAAAATTTACTTATGCATGAAATTAGAATACTTTTATTTATAAATTGTGTATTTAGTGTAAAAAAAAAATCTTAAGTATTATAGCTGCCAACTTTTACGCATTTTTACTACCACTAAAATTGTACAGAGATTTTCCAGTCGTTTTATTCATAAGATTTTGACGATTAAATAAGACAATGCTTACTAAAAAATTTTGTGGCAGGGAAAATGCTAAACAAAAGTTGGCAGCTATGGTATAATGCATGATGTTAAATATTTCTAAAAATCTGCTTCATTTTACTTCCCGAGATTTCAATGGTCATTTAACCCCTTAACGCGCAGTGTTGCCGGGTCGGCAACACCTAAAGTTCCCCCTGTTTAGAGACACAAAAACTCCGTGAATATTTTAAAAACTATTCTAATGGCTACTTTAAATCTTTCTTATGAGTTCTAGATTGCAGCACCACAGAGATCAAACTCTACTGTTTTTAAATAATAGGTAAAATGTTTTACTGTAATACGCGCTTCACAGCAATGCTCTTCTCACTGCGCTTATCAATGCTTTACTTATGGGAGATTACCACTTCGGCAACAGCTGTATAATTAAAATGGTTAGTGCAATCTTTACAAAACAATACCTGTGTACTCCTCTAGGCCTAAATAGATTGCCTAATTTTTTTTCCTTAAATTCCAACTTTAAAGAGTAGTGCGCCGGAAAGGGTTAACACCTTCGCGACGGGACCCTTTTACGAAATTTTCAATTTGTTATTGGTTTTTAAAAACAGAAATTTGTGAATTATTAAATCGAGAAATTGCGCCAATTAACCAATTCGCGACGGGAGCCTTTTACGAAGTTTTTAATGTTTTGTCACCAGTTTTAAAAAACAGAAATTCCTTTCTTCTTAAATCGAGAAAATGCTCCGAACGAATAAGGAAAATTTTACAGAATAATTTTACCGGTGGGAATAAACAAGGATTCTTAAGCCTTTTTGCGGCACTTATTCGTGTCGCTCGTCCCCAAGGGGTTAATCAAGGCAAATTTTACTGGTTGTGATAAACCAGGATTCTGAGCACATTTAGTGACATGTATACGGGTCGCTCGTAACCAAGGGATTAACCCTCGGCACTTCGCTGTCTCCGCTGCGGAGACATCATCATTCCTTCCAAATATTTCTTTTTGGCACCAGTAATAAAGGAAAATACAAGTTTCCTTATTTAATCAGAGAATTTTTGAAATTGTCTACTTCAAGGAAAGTTGTTTTAAAAAAAAGTGGTACTAATCGAATAAAATTTGTATAAGAGGCACCGGAGTCCGAAGGATTAATCCTTTGTGGGAGGGTGAGATATGTTATATACCACCAATGAAGATTTGCATCAAGAATTTTAATTTTCCTTTTCTAACTTTGGTGGAAAAAAGGCCATAATATAGCCTTTCCTTATTTCCAGGGCTGGCAAGTTACTGCCAGTAAGTGGCAAAAACTGGCAGAAACTAAGAAGTAATAATAATAAGAACTTTAACCTGCAATGATTCATAATTCACACATGTCTTTAATCTATAAAGAATTTAGTTAAAAAAATAAGCTAGTATAAAAGCTAACACTGCGTTAAATGTGATTTGAATCTTGCATTTATGAGTTTAAATGATATTTCCATTATTAAATGAAGCTAAGTAAATTTTATGAGTAGCTGCAATAGAACAATCATGTTTTTAAATTTATGTTTAATTCAAATTATTATTTGTTATTTATCATAAAATAAAATGTATAAGCAATTGAATACTACTAAAAAGTCTCAGATTATATCTTGAAATGAATTTATGCCAGTTATTACCAGTTTCTGCCAGTTAAAACCACTTTCTGCCACTTGCTTCTCCCGGCAAAAACCCAGCCCCGCTTATTTCACTATTATTTTTTTCCAAATTTCCGGTGGGAGTTCAGAAATACACAAACGAAATTTCTTCCCCCTGAAAATGTTAAAAATTATTTTTTCTTTCTATAAATAGTATTACATTGGACTTTTTAGCAGGCGGAGAATAAAGAAAAGCAAACCCCAGAATTTACTCACTATCCAGTTTATTCCGATCTTTATAATCAATACATAAAAAGTATGGGATACCCACTGTAGACCTAAAGACAAATATAAAATATAAAATTCATGGCAAATCTCAAAAACGGAAAAGAAAAAAAGATTTGTATGAACAGAGTAGAATGCAAATCAAAGATGCATTTGGAACAGCCATTAGTTCTTCTAAGAAAATATGAATACTTTGATTTTTTTTTTTTTTTTTTACTTTCAGAGATATCAAGCTTACATTTCTTCCAGTAAAAGTATCATAAATAGTTCTTTGTTTTGTTTTTGATTGAATCTATAGCGAAAAAAGCTTTCTTTACAAATATTCATACATTTTTTCAATAATTTAATACCTGGCGAATATCAACGAAATGCATTCTCAAAAACCTATAATATACATAATATTTATATAACTAATTTATTATTTTCATACTTTACCCAATTTAAAAGTGGTGGGTAAATCTCCTTTATGAATCAGCATTTTTTTAAAGAGGCATCAAAGAAAATCATTTTACTAAAATATTTGTGTGTATATTATTTTGAAATTAATTTCTGAATCACTAATAATGTATGTATTTGCAATGTAATAATTTAATGTAGTACTAAATATAAATTGACAGGATTGTCGTCAATTTAAAGCCTTTTTTAAAAATTAAAATTACTATCATCCCACCAGGGTTTCAGTAATATAACTTCATTTATTGAGAGTTGAATAGTTTAGACATTAATTGAATTTCCTAGTTCACGCCTAATAGGTGGGTAATATATTTCATCTACAATAAATGAAGATTTGCACCAGAAAAAAAAAAAAATTCTTTTCTAACTTTGGCGGGAAAAAGTCGTGAAATTGCTTTTCTTAGTTTCAATATAAAATTTGTCGAAATTTCCGGTGGAAATTCAGAATTACACAAACGAAATTGCTTCCCCTCAAAAGTATTAATATTCTTCCTTCTGCAAATTATATTTGTTGAACTTTTTTCCGGGGCGGGGAATGAAGAAAACAAACCTCCGAATTTACTCACTATCCCCCCCAGTTTATTCCGATTTTTATAATCAATAAATAAGAAGTTTGGAATATCCACTGTAGATCTAAAGATAAATATCGAATATAAAATTCATGGCAAATCTCGAAAACGAAAAAGAAAAAAAAAAAAAAAAGATTTGTATGATCAGAGTGGAATGCAAATCAAAGATGCATTTGAAACAGACATTAGTTCTTGAAAGAAAATATGAGTACTTTGAATTTTTTTAGTTTCAGAGATATTAAGCTTTAATTTCTTGCAGTATAAGTAGCATAACTATTTCTATGTTTTGCTTGAATATATAACGAATAAAGCTTTCCTTACAAATATAGTAGGTTTGTACATATAGTAGTGCACATATAAGTACTACATATATAGTAGGTTTTTAGATAATTTAATTCCCGGGGAAAATGAATGAAATGGAAAAAAAAAGATTAAAAAAAAAGTTAAACTGACTTTTGTTAACACATTTTTATAATGCTGAAATTACTAATCACTTTATAAGCGATATTTGGTAGCTTGAGATACCTTTCTTAAGCTATGTACTTCGTGAGCAGTCTAATATTTTCCTATCAAGTCTTATCAGTATTTAAAACGAGGGAGGAAAGGCAGAAATGCTATGCAATTTCTTATAACAATCTGCAGCTTTCAAACAGATAATTTATGTACATACCCTAAAAACAAACGCTGCTCCAATATTTCATTTATTGGAAATATTGCTAATAAAACGCCAATATTCGTTTAATATTGGCATTTCATTGGAAATATTTAATGAATTCCCAATACTGTAGGCTAGTTCCATGGGTTTTGTAGTGTAAGTCACATTACCTTATAATTGCTATGCTTGTTTGCCACCGTTATTTTCGAAAAGTCTGCTTGGCCTTATTCAATTAATGAGAATGTGCCGAATAAATAAATCACAATTTTTCGTACTAAAATACTGGTTGCCAAAAATCGTAGCCCGTGACTTACACTACAAGTACTCATGGAAATAGCCTGTACAAATGTTGGTGTTACATTGGAATTATTTCCAATGAAACCCCATTATTGTACAAATGTTGGCGTTACACTGGAAACATTTCATATGAAACCCCATTATTTAACCAACATTGGCGTTTTATTGGCAATATTTCCAATGAAATACCAATATTGGCAAAATATTGGCTGCAAATATTGGCTAAATAAGGGCAAAATGTAAATCACCGCAATATTGGAGCAATATTTCATGCCAATATTAAATCATTGTACCAATATTGCTCCAAGATGTAGCCAATATTGTCCCAATATTGTATGGCTTCTGGGGTATTCTTTAACTCAAATAAAAAATAATTAAAACACATTTAAATTAAAAAAATAGAGAAACAAACCACGAGTTTATTAACTAAAACAGGTACTGCAGTATGACATTTTTATGACATTTTAAGATAAACTGTTTGAAATGTTCTAGGGTTAAAATAAAATATAAAATTCTTTGAAAGTAACAAAAAGAGGAAAAAATATAATTCAGAAAAAGAATATAACAGTCAGACGCTCATTAAAGATGAGTTTGGAATAGACGCTAAAAAACACATTTGTCCTTGAAAGAAAAGGTACAAGACTTTTTTTTTAATTTTTAGTAATGTTACAGTTATGCTTAAATCAGTAAAAACAAATTAAATATTCTTGATTATTTTTCCAAAGTGAAAAAAAAAAATAAAACGAAAGCAAAATGTTTTGAAACATTCTAAATAATCATCATCGGCGTAGATCTGCAAACATTTCAGAAATTTTAATATAGAGGATAATGTAACTGTACCAGCCGGTTATCGCCCAGATAGCTTAACAGATAAAGCATTGGCCTTGTAAGCCAAGTATCCGGGTTCGATTCCCGGCCAGGGCAGTTTTTCGCTCAGCTGGAAATATTCAGTTCGTATGATAACTTTACCAATCAGTTTGATTGTGTTAAAAATAATAGTAATGTAATTGGTAGTATTTTTGACGAAATCTACCTAAAAGTAATTACTCTGAATTCCTAACAGCACAGTTATCGAGAGACAAAACACGCCCTTTATTTTTCATGAAAGATGGTTATTACAGTACATCATACCGTTACGTCATACGTCTAACATTTTTATCTAAGAACTATTGTTAATCTTTAGGTGCGTTTGTAATTATGTAAATGCGTAGCACCTATAGTCGTCGTTCAGTCTGTCCGTCTTTACGCATATAACACCGAAAAACTACCCAACCGAATCGTTCGAAATTTAAAATATATAAATATTGTGTAATTTTGTAGAGTCATTTCAAACTTTGTGAAAATCGGATGCACAGTTCAATTACAGGAACAATTAAAATTATACCTTCACCTTGCTGTCAATGGGAAAAAAAATAGTTTCAAGTGCACTTTAATGATGTTTCACGCTTTCAAACATGATAAAATTCATATGCATCTATGAAATATATACTGAAATACATTGTATATAAAGTCTGGTTGTACAAAATATTGCTTATATTTATAAAAGTATATATCTATATGTATGTATGTATGTATGTATGTATGTATGTATGTATGTATGTATATATATTTAATTTACAGGGCCACACACAAAAGTAATAATCTATTATATAATGGTTATAGTTGAAAGCATTGTTTTGGCTGCGTTTTAATTATATTAACCCCTTGAGGACGAGCGACACGTATACGTGCCGCAAAAAGGCTTAAGAATCCTTGTTTATTCCCATCGGTCAAATTATAAGATGAAATTTGACATATTCAATCGGAGCATTTTCTCGATTCAAACAGGAACAAATTTCTGTTTTTTAAAACCGGTGACGAAACATTAAAAATTTCGTAAAAGGCTCCCGTCGCGAAGGGGTTAACCCCTTAATGGTCACATCAAATTACGGTTTAAAAATTCAAATTCATTATTGCCAATACTTTTTAGAAAAAAAAATATTCATCTGTTTAATGACAAATAAATTGATATCAAAATAAAACCAATTACACTATTTTATAAAACTGATAGGAATCAAACAATTTTGAATAAAAGCTGTAAAACTTTCAGCCCGTGAATGTCTCAGGCGCGACGTTAAGTGTTTAAACTATTTCACATTCTATAAAATTGATATACGTTGCTGAGATGTACTATAATTCCTGTATAATAGAAAGCATATAGTATTTACAGGGACACCCAAAAGATTTCGGATACTCTACTGTATAGGAAGTATTGTATATTTTTAAAACTTCGTCATAATATGAATGCACCTGATTTGCTACATTTGACGTGTAATTTCCGACTTGTTTTTATTTTGGATAAAAATGGTTAAATTGTTGTGATGACGTGTAAAAAATAATAACTACGAGAAGAATCCTTCAATATGACAGCAGCTAGATAATTTTATAACAGGGTAGCAAATGGTTAGGAAAGACATTCAACTAAAGAGAATATTTACCGATATTTTCTTATGAAAATACTTGGAATGACATAAAAGGAGTAATGAATTCGAATTTTTCTTTACCAAAATATTAGTATTTAACACCTTTCTTTGACTGTGTTTTTCCCTGACTTACCGTCACTCTGTATAATTACTTTCTAGAATTTTATTATTTCTTGAAAAATTAAAAAAAATTATAACTTTTTCTACTGTTTACCAGTTTTATTATGACAAAAATTTCAAATGCAAAAACGAAGGAAATACACCCACGTATCAAACCTTAGAGAAAGCATTGATTTTGCAATCATGTATATTCATCATTTTATCCACTTTCCAATTTCTCATTGTAAATTCTCATCATCGAAAAAAGTAGTACGAAAGCATTTTTCTGAATCGAATAAAAATGCTTGAAATTGCTGAGCTTTTGCTTTTAACTTTTTACAGCGAACAGTCTGATTTATAAGCATGCTGTGTCCTATTCAGAATAAAAAGGTCTCGTATATTAATAAAAAGTATTTTACGGATTAACGCATTTTTCTCTGAAGATTAAAATTATTAGAAATTGAACAAATACACAAATTGAACAAATAACTGAACAAATTGTTCAGTTGTTCTTTAAAGTAAAATATTATTGCGTAAAAATACCTTTTTATGTGTTAGAACAATATTACTTTAAAACTATTTCATAAAGAATCTTCAAAGTACTATTAAAATTGAAAACAATTATCAAAGTGACAAATTTTAACATAAAAATTCTAACATTTATTAAAATGAAAAAGAAAACTTTGGTGAAATTCAAATGAGATATTTGAAGCCTATATATTTGAAAAGTCTTAATTTAACCCATAAGTGCCTAGCGTCCCTTTCTAGGGACGCTTCAAAAGGTGCATTGAGCACTGTTTTTGACACCGGTAAAAAAGAAAAGCAATAATTATTTTATTTAAATGATGCATTTTTGTGATTAATGAACTAAACATAAATCTTCTAAAAATAGTGGTGCCAACCAAATAAAATTTACTCAAAAGATGCTGGGCACGAATGGATTAACACTAGAACGCCCGGAAATTCTACTCAAGTTTGAAAATAATATTTCTCACCAGAATTTTTATTCAAAATTATTTAATTGATTTATTTAACGTAAATTTGCGTGGATTAGATTTAAATTATTTCAAGAAAATTTTTCTGGTTCGAATTGAAATTTAGTTACATGATTGGAGTCGAATCGACTCCATCCGGGCGTTCTAGTGTTAAAACAATATTATAATAGAATTGTTAAAAAAAAAACGTGAATCAAAGACTGTTTACTTAATTCATTTTATATTAACTTATTTTCAAATGCTTAATTGATCTTATTTAATCTAACACGAAAACAGCTTTTGGGTGTTTTAAAAATTGATTCGACCTTAAACTTTCGCAATCAATGGGAAATTAATGGAAACCCGCTTAAAAGGTCAACTTTTTAGAAAATATTATTTAATGTTCTTTAATCATTCAAAACCGATCAAATTAGAGGTTTTTTAGAACATGTCATGCCTGAACATGGGTTTGTTGACGTAGCTCGTGAGATCCAGAACAACATAGAGAATAAGTTAAAAGCAAAAATTATTACTTAGCGTAAAAAACAAAAAAGATTAAAAATTCCTAACGTTTCGAACTCAATCTAATGAGTCATCTTCAGAGGTATATATATATATATATATATATATATTTTAAAGGAGAAATAATTTACATTAAAAACAGATTGGCATACTATAAATTGACAAAAATTATACTAATAATACCAATCTGTTTTTAATGTAAATTATTTCTCCTTTAAAAAAAAATATACCTCTGAAGATGACTCATTAGATTGAGTTCGAAACGTTAGGAATTTTTAATCTTTAATAAATTGTTTTTTACGCTGATAAGTAATAATTTTTGCTTTTAACTTATAATGTTTACAGCGTAAGTCCAAGATTTCATTTGACATAGAGAATATTATTTATATTTTTACTATAATTTAGTTTTAAAAAGGTTTTTACAAAAATGTCTCAACCTTTTTTTTTTCTTTCTTTGTAATACAAAAAAGAAGGTGTGGAAAAAAGGGCGTTTAATCCCTTGTAGAAAAATGGGATATATTTCATGCAAACTAATTTAAACAACATTCGCATTACAAACTTTAACGAAATTTTATATTTTCAACTTCGGGGACAGAGAATTGAAAAATGTTTCGTTCTTCATTTCTAGATATTTTTGGGGGTTATTCCAGTGACAATACAATATTACAAATATTTAATTTTAATTAAATATTATTGGTGCCAGTATTATTAGGATTTTCTTTTTATAAAGCACATGGTAATCAGTTTTTATCTTTTAATTAATCTGTAAATTCTGGTTTAAGTTCATCATTCCAAAAATGTGATCGAACTTAAGATACACTTAAAAGAATATTCTGACATCAAACTCGTGGAACGAAGCACCTCAAGTTTTCTATATGTTTCAAGAAGCCATTTAGAACAATTATAAAACTAAATACAGTGGAGCATCGTTTATAGGACGCCGGAGGGACTACCGAAAAACGTCGTATAAACGATAACGACGTATAATCGATTCAGAGCCTGATTACTAACGGGGCACTCTCTCACCAGAAAAAATTTATAGATATTTTCGTCTTCTTTAAATGCCCTTTTCATACAAGATTACTGTCATGAATAAGGAAAAATTCTTTATTTCTTTTTCCTGGTGGGAGAGTGCCCCGTTAGTAATCAGGCCCTGAATCGATTTTCACTTCCAAAAATAGAATTAATTTTGTTTTTGAGTAATTTTAATGTTTAACGTGATGATTTGCATGAATTTGTAAATAATAAAAAAAAAGAAATAACCCCGTCCCCCCCCCTAATAAAAAAACGGGGGAGGGGGAGGGTATTAGTAAGCAATTTAAATATGCGCATCTTTATTTATGTTTCATCGAAAGGTTCCTCATTTGCACTATATCATTTCCTTTCCATTTAAAGTCAAAGATAAAAAACCCTGCTTGGCTACTAAAAGTCGAAAATACGGACAACAGTAAGAAGGATAGTCTATTTGCAACTTAAAACAGGTCAGGAAAGCTGACCATCCCGAGCTGTTTTGTCAGACTAATCGAACACCAGCCTTCATTTTTATAATGTGGAGTGCATTTAAACGCACTCTTTGGTGTCATTCATAGCTGCTAACTTCCGCTCGTTTGTAAAATATACAAGAAAAATAAGCAACAATAAACCTATACAAAATCGAAAAATCGACGTATAAACGATTTTGGGCGTCGTATAAAAGATATATTTTTACATTAAAATGAATAGGAATGAATCGGGACCACATTAAAACGTCGTATAAATGTAAACGTCGTATAAACGATGCTTTACTGTAATGTAATGTGTAAAACTAGATATGTAATGTGTCCAGCATGAATATGCATAATGTAAAATATAAACATAAATGTGCAAATTGTTTATAAAATACATTGCATTTTTAAATTATAACATTCCAAATGTATACCAAATTTCAGCCTCTATCTCAATTGGTTCAACAGATAGAGTGTTTAAAATTGTAGTTTAATAAAGTCATAAACTTTAAATGTTTTATTAATGAATTGTTTAAAAGAAACATTTTTATAACTCCAAAACTGGTAATCCTATCAACAGTTTACTGCGTCAGATTAAGAATTATTTCAAATTAAATATATATCTTTGAATTGAAATTCGAATGAAATACAGTATCATGAAAAATCGAAGAGTGTAGAAAATATGATTACAAAGATCTCGGCAAATAAGTATTTGATCTATTTCATTATGCAAATGTCTACTTCATTACGCAAAATTAATGTTTTTTAATTATATTTCATATTCACTCCTTAAAATATACAAATTCGAAAAATTTTATGCACTTTTTATCAGAATGTTTCTAGAGTCCGAAAAAATAATTCTGGATAATCGAGGTTTTTAAAATTAAATAAACTTATTATTATTACATACTAATAAGATACCAAATTTCAAATATCTTTTACAATTTGTTCAGAAGATAGAGCTTGTTCAGGTACACACACAAACAGATGGCATTTTTTTTTCGTCTTAAAATGTGTTTTTCAGAATTTTAAAATTTTGAAACTAGTAAATCCAACGAGTAAATTAATTTTTATTTTTTTTTCGATTTTTAAAAAGATTACGAGACTTGTACTACGTATGATGCATAAGTAATATGCAAACAAAAGTGTAAGATCTTTTTTTCATTGAATGGTGTTTGAAGTTCCAGTCATTATTCTAAAGGAAGATGTAATTTAAAATCGAATCATTCTGTTTTTGATTTAAAAAAATTCAGTTTATTCGTTTTTTCGCGATTACAAATAAAATTGTTTTCAAATTCCTGTGTCCATCACAAATTTCGGCACTTAAGAATGATTTTGCTCTGCGCTGCAAAGGGTTAAATTTCCGGAGCCAGTGTAGCGTTTGGGATTTAAAATTGAGTGGTTTCATAGATATATCACCGAGCTGCAAGGGTTAACAGTAGAACTCCCGGAAATTTTACTCAAGTTTAAATAATATCTATCACCAGAATTTTTACTCAAAAATATTTAATTGATTTATTTTAACGTAACTAACATCTTCAGACTTGAGGTACACAAATGTGTACCTCCATTCTTTTCCTCATAAAAACTAAAATGTTCGACGTTTTTGCATTTTTACTTTACTTCTATACAGCTGAATGTTTTTTTGCTTTAAAACAAAACCAATAAATGTCAGTACTGATAAATATAACCTCATAAAATAAATTTTACTTTCATCCGAGTTTCGAAAATACCTTCAAGACATTGTGGCCAAGAAAGTAAGAAATATTCATGATTATTTAACTTAAGTGCTTTACAATAAAAATTTTTGAAAATTTGCTGATCATTCACTTGTTTAAAGACCTTAATTTTGTTATTGCGTAAATGTATATTACTGATAGTTAAACTGACGTTTTAAGGTGATTAGTACTTTTATATTCATATTTATAAACCTAAATTACCAGTCCCCTAAATTACTGATTTCATAAAAGTGACTCTTTCTGCCATCTATGATGTCATTTCGATTATGCAAAAGCAATAAATATATATCTGTAGAGTTATTTTATGCTTAGGTCTGATGAGGCCATGCGTGGATTAAATCTAAATTATTTCAAGAAAAAAATTCTGGTTCGGAATGAAATTTAATCATACGTTTGGAGCTAAATCGACTACTTCGCGCATTATAGTGTTAAAATTGCCTGTTAACTATTAAAATTTATTTAATTATGCAATAAAAAATATCACCTTAAAAAGCACGAAAAATTTTGCTGCGTAAGCAAATGTTTGGTGATATCGCATAAACGAATTTATTATTTAACACGAAATTTAATTTTTTAAAGCTACATTTCAAAACTGAAGCAAATACAACTATTTATTAGAAACAGGAACTTTTCTCAAAGGAAAATATTTATTTTTAAAGCGGTTTCTGTTTTCAATAACTTGAAATGCATTTTAAAGAAAAATACCAAAAAATTATTTTTTCTTTTTTTGCGGTTTCAAAAATACTCCTTTGAGCTCAGAATTTCTATATTTTAAAATACTCCCAAACAAATAGACATTTTAAAAGCGAATATGTTTCACAAACAATATTTTTACTGCCGTATAAAACTAAAAGTAATATTTCACCTTACAAGATAATTATGTTAGAAAAATCTAAGACACTAGTATTAAATGAAAAATGAGCTAAATTTTTATAAATGTGTACAATAAAGAATGAAATGTTTTAGTGGGATTTATTTTAAGAACATTTTTATCCATAAACTATTTCTTTTAGATTTTCGTATTTTTTTTAAAAACGATAATTTCCGGCATATAACTTGCTAAGTCCTTATGTCGCCTAAAGGAGACAATAATGAATACCCTTTAAATGAATTTAAATGCTGCTAAAATTTTTTTAATTACAGTAAAACCCCGATAATTCGGATTAATTGGGACCAGACCTAATCCGGATTATCGAAAATCCGGACTATCCGGAGAATTAGAAAAAAAAAATGAAATAAAATGAAGAATTCTTTCGGAAAATCACCTTTATGTTAAACTCATTGAGTATTTATAGGTAATAAAAATGTTTACTTTGTTTAATTCTTCCGGAAAGATTTCAGAATATTTTTTTTAAATTCAGAATACGATGATGAAACAAGTTGCTGTTATGGAAATCAGCCAATCGATTCTCAAACTTAAAAAAAAATGACCAAACCGATCTGGATTATACGGAGAACCGGATTAACGGGGTCCGAATTAGCGGGGTTCTACTGTACTTCTATCTTAATTAAATGCATGCATATCATAAACATTCATATATAGGCTAATACATCTTTAGCAGTGGAGTAGTCGTAAAAAAAAAAACATACGCTTTAAGTAGAGGGTATCCTCTATAGCTTTCTTGAGGAAACAGAGGGTATACGATGTTCATTAAAAAAACAGAAGGTATACTATGTATACCATCCACTACATCCCTGATCTTTGGAGATGCTTTAGAGTAATTTTAAACAAGTTTTTGTTGTTCCCTCTTAATATTTGTCTCAGGACTGAGGAGTATAAGCTGTAGCTGAAAAAATCTGTTCCAGGCTTATTTTAGTTTCTTTTTTTGTATTTTCTTCCAGATGTATTTCAGTGCTCTATTTTCTTCCAGATTTATTTCAGTGCTATTCCAATTAATTTCTTCCAGACTTGTTATTTCTAATTTAGTAATTTCTTCCAGACTTACTTTATGCTGTTTTAGTGATTTCTTCGAAGCTCATCATTTAGTGCACTGTTAGAATTTCTTCCAGACTTATTATTTAGATCTCTTTAAAAAAAAAAATTCAGACTTATTTAGTACGCTTTTAGCAATTTCTTCCAGACATTATTTAGATCTCTTTTAAAACTCTTTCAGACTTATTTAGTGCTCATTTAGCAATTTTTTCCAGACTTATTTTAGTGCTATTTTAATGTTTTTTTTTTCCATTTTCTTATTTAAACGTGCTTTTAGTACTTTATTCCAGACATTTTAACGTGCTTTTAGTACTTCATTCCAGAAGATTATTTTAGCCAGAGCTGCCAAGTCTCTGGCTTTTTGTATACCAGTATTTTAATACAGGAAAAATGTTTTATTTAATTAGAACAATTAGACGATTTAAAAAAATATATCTTTCTCTAAAATAATAACTGTGTGCAAAAAGCCGGAGACTTGGCAAGTCTGTTTTAGCGTGTAATATTTTCAAAGGAAAAAAATTCTCTCTTAAATTGCAAGTTTTATACGAGTATTTACATAATTTGCACAACTCGTTAAGAAAAAAAAAGTGATAAAGAATAAATGCGGTAAAATCCAACCATATACAAAGAATTTTAATATTTTTTATACACACGTATTGCAGAAAAACTTGATCAGATTCAGGGTTTGATTTTTTTTTTTCCTTTTTTCTAGTAGATGTATGTTATCTCGGTAATTAGGCTCTTGTTAGATTTAAATGTAATGTACACCGATATCTACAAATTAAAATAAGCTTCGGTGTTTTAAAATTTCTAAAAGGTCAGGGGATAATCATAGACTTTAGCGTGTTCATCAAATTTATGTAAATTCTGGTATAGTATGAATAGCTTAATGAGGCTTGCTGCCTCAATATTACTATTGAAGATTCAAGCCCCATAAAGCTATTAGAGATTAAATGATTAGAGATCATATAGGGCATAATGCTTCAATATGAATAGCTTTATGGGGCTTGCTACATCAATATTAATACTGAAGATGCAAGTCCCTTAAAGCTATTATAGGTTAATTTATTAGAGATCATACAGGGCTTGCTGTTTCAACCATGGAACTACTAAGAAAGAGGAACTGACATATCCTTAAAATAGTGAAGCTTCAACTGTAACCGCTTTCATGGGAATTCATTATCGCCGCGGTAAACTTCCACCAGTAAAACTATGCAGAAAATTTCTCTTTATTTAAACGGATCATTAATAAAAATCTTCAATAAAAAAGCATGACAAAAACTAATATTCATTTTTACTGGTTAAAGTTTACTTCTCTGGTAATAGATCCGCCACATTGTGACAACCAAAACTGTGTCAGTAAAAAGATTATAACACTTGCAAAACTCACACCAGTAAAAAGAAATAGAATTTTTTACCACATTTGTCAGAGAAATTTTTAATGATTAAGGCTCTAAAAGAGGACGAAATTTCCTAGTTAATTTTACTGGTGGGAGATTTCACTGGCGGTAATCAGAAACTGTAAATCGGATTAAATGAAACTGCTGTCATCTTGTGACAACCAACTCAGTTACTTCTATCGCAACTTATAGACAATAGACTATATGTCTCCTCCTTTTTATTCATAACTCCATTGTTTCAACATGAAAAGCTTTATGGGGCTTGCTGCTCCAATATTAATATTGAAGATGCAAGCCCCTTAAAGCTATTAGAGATTAAATGATTAGAGATCATATAAGGACTAGCTGCTTCAATATGAATAGCTTTATGGGGCTTGTTGCTTCAATATAAATAGCTGTATGGGGCTCTTTGCTTCAATATGAATAGCTGTATGCTCGTTGCTTCAATATAAATAGCTGTATGGGGCTCTCTGCTGCAATATGAATATCTGTATGGGGCTTGTTGTTTCAATATGAATATCTGTATGGGACTCATTGCTTCAATATGAATATCTGTATGGGACTCGTTGTTTCGATATGAATAGCTTTTTCGGGCTTGTTGCTTCAATATGAATAGCTTTATAGGGCTTTGTTGCTTCAATATGAATAGCTTTATGCGGCTTGTTGCTTCAATATGAATAGCTTTATCGGGTTTGTTGCTTCAACATGAATAGCTTTTATGGAAAATTTCTGCTTCAATATAAATACTTTTATGACGCTTGCTGTTTCAATATAAATAGCTTTATGACGCTTGCTGTTTCAATATGAAAATTTTTATGACGCTTATTTTTCTAAAATGAATAGCTTAATGAGATTTCATGTTCCAACATGAATAGCTTTATGAGGCTTGATGTTCCTACATGAATAGATTTATAAGGCTTGCTGTTTCAACATGAATAGCTTTATGATGCTTGCTGTTTCAATGTGAATAGTTTTATGATGATTTCTGTTTCAATATGAATAGCTTTATGTTGCTTTCTGTTTCAATGTGAATATCTTACTGAAGTTTGATGTTCCAATATTAATAGGTTTATGAGGCTTGATTTTCAATATGAATAGCTTTATAAAATTGTGTAATTTAATTCCAAGTAACACAACACCATTCTAAAAGTATTTAAATGCATTCAGGGCAACACACAGCTTTTGGACAGTTGAAATATTCCTGCATCAATACTGCAAACGCGTTTACGAAAATCTGATGCAAGTTTAAAAACAAAAATTATTAGACGCAATCAATGAATAAACTTTGTCCTGAAATTCAGGAAACAAATTATTTTCAGAAGAATTAAAACGAAAAGCACTAAAAAATATCAAAACCAATTACCCAATTATTACTGTGAACTAACTGAATGTAACGAAAATAGAACTCAAATTCTAGGTAAATCAATAATTGTAATCTATTTTTACTTAGGAAATAATAGCAACAATTGTGGAAAAAGGAATTTTTTTTTTTAGTAAAGATATAAAAAATGCTAAACGTTGTATTTAAGTTAATATATATTTATACAGGGTATCGTAGAATTCAGAGGATTTTATTGTTTCAGTATCAGAAATTTCATAAAGTAGTTCATAAAATAATTTCGTGTTATATATATCGAATATGTTATATAATATATATGTTAATATATATTACAGGGGTGCAAAAATCTAGGCGCCAGCAAGCAATTTCTTACCACAAAATTTATTTCGTTTTTCTTCGTCTAATATTTCGTGTAAAATTCCCACTAGAATGCTATTAAATTTTGAGCGAAAAAGACACTAAAATTTTAGTGGTGAGAGACTACCCTCTGGCGCCTAGATTTTTGCACCCCTGCATATGAATGTGTTATATATGATAATACGATATATATCTTGCACTGGATTTATTTATAAAAAGTATATATATTAACCCTCCAGATTCAAGTGCCTCTTACACAAATTTTATTAGATTAGCACCATTTTTTTAACTTTCCTTGAAATAAACTATTTCTAAAATTCTCTGATTAACTAAGGAAAATTTTGTTTTCCTTTATTACTGGTGCCATAAAGCAAATTGAGGAAGAAAAGATGATGTCTCCGCAGAAGAGACAACGACGTGCCAAGGGTTAACATATTATAATATTTTAATATTCAAATTATTATTAATATTTTATTATAAAAATTTGAATTTTATATATAATAAAATCAATATATATACCGTAATTTCGGGTGTATAAGCCGCGGGTCAAACAATTCTTTTTGGACCCAGAAATCTTATTTAGTGATTGAAAGCAAATATTTACGGCGATTTAACTAGTTATATTTGTTTCTTAAAAAATTCTTATATATCAATATATATAATAATTTTATGTATAATAAAATAACATATATATAATATAATCAAATTATAATAATTTGAATTTTATTTATATTATAATATTTAATATTCAATTTTTTAATATTCAAAGAATTTTTTTAAAAAAGGACACCATTTGATTTAAATCTTCAAAAACGTATTAATTTGCAGGGAGTTTTGCGAATATTAGGTTTTTAAAAATGAAATATTCTATTCGATTATTAAACAGTTTTTTTTTTACAAAGTCGCGGGCTGCGTTCAGCTTTTTTTAAACTAAACTTAATGTGTGTCACATAATCTCAACAGTTTTTAAAAAACGTTTTTTGTTTTTTACCGAGAAACATTACTGTAATTGGGATTGATTACCAGAAACCGCAGAGATGAATTCTAGAGAACGACAGCTGATGTACATTCATTTCCTAATAGCATGCAAGGTCACAGTGACGTCACTGTGGGTCACTTTGGTCACATCACATCTGTGACCAAAATGCCACCACTCAGTGACGTCACATTGTGACTGAGATGTGACTTTCTTAAAAATCTTTAGAAATTTATAAATATCCTTCAAAACATGTAATTTACTTTAAAAAACATGTTTCTGGCAGTTTAAATATCGTCGCTTTTGTTACAGTTTCGTCACAATGTTAATGTCAAATTAGTCACAAATGACACATTTTTCACAAATTTGTCACATTGTGAGCACTTTGTGAAACGTCACAAAAGAGCTCTAAAACGGCCATAACGACATCACATTTCAGTCACAGTGACTTCACATCGACAATCGATGGTCACAAAGTCACAATGTGACTTCACAACGACGTTGCAGTGACGTCACCATGCTTTACGGGTTATTATCTCGACATGTAAAACGAGTGAAAAGTTTGTTAAAAGCCCCTGGCGGCCATGCCGAACCTGAGAATTATTTGGAACGTAATTAAAAAGTGTCAAATGTAAGCCAAAGGGGACTAAATGACAAATGGAATACAAGTACTGATTTGTACACTACTCTTTTCAACAATATTACCGCTAGGGTTGCCAGATTGTACGCCTTTCCCATTAGTTGTAGGTTTTTTTTAGTGATTTTGGGCTTATCGCACGGTGTTCGTTTAAATTTGTCCCGTACAATTGTTTCTACTTAAATTTATCACTTCAAACTTTAACCCTTTAACGATCATAGCATTTTCATTGCTAAGATGTCGAAATAAATGAATGACACCGGTAATTAAGAACAAATATATTTCTAAATAAGAAAACGTGATTTTTCACATACAAAATAAAAGGCATATTTTCAGGTAAAAATACCGGTGTTAATCTTGCGTATCGGAATTAAAATTTTGTGGTTTCGTGGCGAAACCAATGAACGTTAAAGGGTTAAATAGTTTCAAGATTTTTTTTTCAGTTTGCTTCAAAATTGTATATATTGTACTGAAAAAAAGTTATATATATATATGCGTATGAAATGCGAAAATATCCTTGCTTCCCATCAGAATGACAAAAATCTTGGGAGAGTTGTGTAATATTAAATGCGTATTTGCGAACTCTGAGTAGCATTAAAACATCTTAACTTCACATTTTTATCCACTAAAAGTTACATACATATTTTTTATTATATCTGTATTTTAAGTTTAACTCCTTCGCGAAGGGAGCCTTTTGCGAAATTTTTATTGTTTTGTACCGGATTTTGCAAACAGAAACTTGTGCCTTATTCAATCGAGTAAATGCTCAGCTAAAATTAGGGAAATTTTTCAGTATAATTTTACTGGTGGGGATAAACAAGGATTCGTAAGCCTTTTTTCGGCACGTATACGTGTCGCTTGTCCTCAAGGGGTTGGTAAATGTGTGATTTGTGATGCATGTCAAAGTGGTAAAAAGTATTAAATTAGTGTCAGGTATATTTGACCCATTCCCTTTAAAATTTCTATTGTTGTTCCGTTAAAATAATGTTTCTGCAATCAATATATAAAAAAATAGTAGTTAATGTCTCTTACTAACTTCTATTTTTTCCCCATTATCACGCGGGTAAAATTCGAGAAAGGTTTAAAAAGAACCCCTAGTTGTTGGATATTAAGAACGACAGTTTCCGGGGAAATAATTAAAAAAAGAATATTGCCCAGTTAAACTGATGGCATTGAGCTCACAGGCTACGCATACTAATTGTACATTACAGCCTTATATTTTCAAGGGTTAATTCAGTTCGAAAAAAAATTAAGGGGAAACAGCTTTCCCCTTTCCCCCTTTTTTATACTTAATCATTGAGCCTCATAAACTATCAAGGACATGCTTTATCATAAAAAAATCTATATACAAAATTGAGAGCAAATCGGATAAGTCTTATTAAAAACCCATTTAGCATTTATATAATTTAAGAGGAGTTATCCCCCTCTTTCATACTTAACCATTAAACCAGGGGTGCAAAAATCTAGGCGCCAGCAGGCAGTTTCTCACCACAAAATTTATTTCGTTTTTCTTCGTCTATTATTTCGTGCAAAATTCCTGCTAGAATGCTATTAAATTTTGAGCGAAAAAAACTTTAAAATTTTAGTGGTGAGAGACTACCCTCTGGCGCCTAGATTTTTGCACCCCTGCATTAAACTATTAACCATTAAACATTAAACATTATTCAGAGATTTGATCGAAATCTGACAATTCTGCTAGAAAAACCCATTTATATAAATTAAGGGGAGGGGCATTAGAACCCCCGTACCCCCTCTTTATACTTATTCAATAAACACCTAATAGCAGTCACGTAATCGCCTAATCAGAATGATCCTATATCTAAATTTTGAACGAAAATTGTTAATTCTGCATGAAAAACCCATTTATATCAATTAAGGGGAGGGGCATGAGCCCCCGTTCCCTCTCTTATACATATCGAATGAACTCCAAAACTAATCAGGGAAGCGCCTATATACAAAATTTCAAGTGGATCGGATATTTTTACGCACGAACGAACATACATACAGAACGGGCGGGCACATAAGCTCAAGCCTGTGAGCTAAAAAGAGCTGCATTGGATTATAAGTTAGACATTTTACTCTCGCTACTTCATCCTTTTAATTAATTATTTTCTTATAGTTTAATCAAGAGCCAACTATAGCATGCTTGACACCGCCAATCTTTAACTCCTTAATTGACACTTTCTTTTCCGTTCATTAAATTGAAAATAACGGATTCTCACAATTTTGTAAATAAAATATTCGCAAGATTTAGCCTAAACATTTCCGCCTTTAACCCATTAACGCCCGAATTATTTTCTTTGCTAAAATTTAAATTTTCTATTTCCCACCACTTTTAAAAGCAAAATTAATTTTTATCTAAATTTACCGAGGATTCTGTCTCGTGAAATATGGTATACATTTTTCTTCCTCTTTACTGGTGGGAAAACCGCTTTCTTGCTGTCTTTGTAACCGTCCTCAAACGAGGACGCTGGGCGTTAATGGGTTAAATAGTATCAAATTATTTTTTTTTTCAAATTGTGGAGTCAAAAAGCTTTAAATGATGCATTAAGCAAATTCGTTTTGCCCGAACGGCGTACGGGCAAATCACTTAAGGGGTTAAAGAAAAAGCAGATTTCTTGGATAACAGAGATTCGATGATTTAATAATGCAATAATTGCTGAGAAATTTTAGTTGTGCCCTGTGTAGCACATTTGGCGACCTTGATTTTATCATTCTGTGTGATACAGGAGAAAATGGTGATATAACAGTGATAAAATGTTTCTGTCCCGTGTGTAACAAGAGCTGTGCTTCTACTTGAGACAACCCCACTAAAAAAAATCTGTAGAAAATCTACAGCTTTTTGGCCCAAAATCTGTGGGAAATTCGAAGGTATTTGGCCCATTTTGCAGATATTTTTAAGAATATCTTTAAAAATTCTGCAGATATTTTAAAGATAAAGCTAAGTCTGCAAATTTTCTTCAAACTTCTGTAGAATATCTGTAGAAAGTGGCGATTTCTTCAGATAAGCTTAAGATTATTTTTAGTGGGGAATTTTGGGAAGATTTCGTATGAAATACTACCTATTGCATTCGCACCAGTTTATATATCTCACTTTTTATTGACACGACAACTTCTATAATTTTTCACCAATCTCCACCAAACTCGTACATAAAATCAAAGGGGATAAAATCTCGGCTAAGTTCGTTAATGGGCAAAATCGGACCAAGGGGGTCGGAATAGGGGGCGTTTTTGTGAAAACAGAAAAAAGCCCATAACTTCTTAATAAAATTAGATATCGAATCAGTTTAAAGTTTATATTACTTCTAAATAATGAGCCAAAAGTTTATGCGTGACAGATTTTTGATAAAGTTAAAAATGGGCTCAAGGGGCGAAAAAAATATGGTTTTTGGTACAAAAAAATCATAACTTTGTCAATTCTCAAGATATCAAATCCATCTAAGTTTTTTATAAATATTCTTAAAATTATCTAAAACTTTTGTAGGACTAACTCTTACCGGTGCAAAAAATTAAAAACGAAAATAAAAAGGGGTTTCGAAAAAGAAAAAAATCCATAACTTTGTCAATTCTTAAACTATCAAATCCAATTAAAATTATTTTACATCTTCTTAATAATATCTACAACTTTTATATTGACAAGTTTTTCATAGGATCAATTCGTAGCAAAAATAAATTAAACAAAAATATGAGTTGGAGAAAAAAACCTCTATCCAAACTGCTTAAATTCTGAATCGTTTTTTAAATTCATTTTTTATTTTAAACGCATCCAAATGGCAGATCCTCTTATTTAGGAACTATATAATGTGAAACATTGGCCAGATTTTTGATAAAGACAGAATATATTTCAAAAAAGGCTGCCAAAAAGGGTATTTTGAACAGAATTTCCCGAAGTGACAGTGATAGGAAATTTGAGGAAGTATTCAAATAACAAATTGCGTTTTTCCTGACTCATTTTTAAATCCATTTTTACTCTCAAACGCATCCAGTTTACAAGTCCTCTTATTTAGGAACTGTATAATATGACACATTGGTCAATTTTTTGATAAAGACAGAATACATTTCAAAAAAGGCTGACAAAAAGGGTATTTTGAACAGAATTTCGAGAAGTTATCTTGATTGAAAATTTGAGGAAGCATTGAAATAACAAATTTTCAACTCATTTTCAAATTCAGTTTTGCTCTCAAACGCATCCAATTGACAGGTTCTCTTATATAGGAGCTGTATAATGTCCCGCATTGTTCAGTTTTTTGATAAAAGCTGAATATATTTTTAAAAATGCTGTCAAAGTGGGCACTTCGCGCAAAATTTCCCGAAGCTATCATGATTAAGAATTGAGGTTGTATTCAAAATTGGTTATTTCATAACTCATTTTTTAATTCAATTTTGCTCTCAAATGCATTCAATTGACAGTCTTTTGTTATTTAGGAACTATATAATGTGCCGTATTAGTCGATTTTTTAAATAAAGATTTTTTGAATCGATTTTTTGAATTATTTCAAAATATGTTGTCAAAATGGGCATTTGAGCCGAATTTACCTTAAGAAGATTCTGATAAAACCAGTCCTTACAGAAAAATGAAATTAAAAATTTTCCAAAAGAGGACAAATGAAGTTGTTAAACTGGGTTTATCCGTAATCAAATTTATTTTTTGTTGTTGAAATGAGCACTCTTCGAAATCTACCTCCGCCTATAGGCCAAGCCGACAAGGATTTTTTTATATTCTATCAGCACCACAAGTGTTTATTTCAGGGGGTGGTCTAGGTGGGCATCCACCCTCCACCCCCCTCTGGAGCAATTAAATGTTCCCCAAGAAAATTTAAGATCGTGTTTTCAATGATAAAAAAGTGCAATTTCTGGACCGGAGCTCTATAATGCTCCCTCCCCCCTTCAGAGCCACATACGTCCTTTAAAGATAGAAAACCAACGATTATAAATGCACAAATTAAGTATGAGAAGGTAGCAAATAGCTATTTCGAATCTACTATCGAGATTCTTCATCAGTGCAAAACTCAGCGAGCTAAAAAATAGCAAAACTGAGGGACTCAGTTTTGCTAGTTTTAGTTTAGCGAGTTTTGCTATTATCAGTTTTGCTAAAAAAGAGCAAAACTTAGCTCAGTTTTGCTATTTTTTAGCTCGCTGAGTTTTGCACTGATGAAGAATCTCGATAGTAGATTCGAAATAGCTATTTGCTACCTTCTCTTACTTAATTTGTGCATTTAAAATCGTTGGTTTTCTATCTTTAAACATTTGTGCACAAAGGCTTTATTTGCTATTTTAACATAAGTCCTTAGCGGAGAAAATCATCTTAATTCAACATTGGGCACCACTTTCTTTAAACAAACAAATTCCCATGCAACTTGACAACAAGGGCAAGGAACATCCACTCTAAGTTTTTTTAAATTAGTTCTTCCGATAAAATATTAAAATTATCGGAAGTGGAAGCTATGATCATGATATGAGATATTTATAACATAGCTGCCAACATCTTCCGCTTTTTGAGCCCGGAAAAATTTTACAGTATTTTTTACTATTTCAAATCGCTGTAATTTTATGATTAAATATGGCAAAATATTCTGTTAAATTTTTCCGGGTCAAAAAATCAGAAGAGTTGGCAGCTATGTTTATAATAATTTTACATTTAACCCTTTCCGGCACGAGCAAAATCTGTTAGTAAAATGAGAAATTATCGACTGCCACCGGAATTCACATACGAATTTTTTAGATAGTATTTTGAAATACTTAATATAAGCTTTTATAGTAAGAGCAAAATTTCACTAATATATTATTGGTGCCACTTGTAAGTTTGGAATTAAAATTAAGTATCTCAGAACGGGCACAGTGTGCCGGAAAGGGTTAAGCTATAATAATTGCATGATTTTAAATATAATAATTGCATGATTTTGTCAATATACTACTGCTTTCGAATTAATTCAATATGTTTACAAGAATCATTTACTTTCCTTACATATATTTTTAAAACAACTATTTTGCTAACAAAATACCACAAAAAAATTCACAAACTGCGAAGCAATTTATATTTTAAAAATCTGACGAAAGTAATGATGCGTTGAAGTAACTGTAAAAATTTTTCATGAAGTCAGCATGTCAAAAATGAAATTGACACAGCTGAAGTTTTAAAAAAAATATATATATTTTTTTTTTTTGAGTTAGGTTACAACAGACATTTGTCACAAGTTATTTTTGTCTACAAAACTATTTCTGTTTTTATGTTAAGAATCGTTATATACATTTGATATGAAGAAATAAAATATTTCTCGAGCTAAATACAAACATTTAACTGACTGGTAAATTACATTCTCTTCAGAGTTGAAAGTTAGTTTCAACTTATAGCTTTCTTTTTTGAAACTTTCTAAAAACTGTTCTGAATAAAATGCTTAAAAAAAGGAATATCAGGAAAGTATCATTCCATTTTTAATAAACTACCATCAAGATGAACTATATGCATTAGTTTTTGCTTTTGAGGGACTATCGTTATTTACCAATATGAAAAGTTTCAGATATTACTTAATTGAAAATAACAGCATCCCGTATATTTTACATATTTGTTATCTTTATTTTTATATCATAATTTTCATGACAGATATTTATTACCCATGTAAAGAAATTTGTCATGAAGATACTTGAATCAAGATCATGTTAGTATTGTATAAAAAAAATATAGGCTACTGGACTTTCAGTTGAAGACTAGTTGAGGGTAGTGGATTATATTACAGCTCATACTGTAAAAAAAAAAAAAAAAAAAAAAAAAAAAAAAAAAAAAAAAAAGGAAGGCGGAGGATTTTACGCAAATTGTACTAGGCATTGGGAGATGCCAATACAAATCACTGTTTTGTAGCATAATAATTCCTAGGGATGAAATTTCCGCTTTTTTGGACACCAGTATAATCTTAGAGAAAATGTTGTTCTGTTAAATCACATGAATGTTCCGATTAAATAATATAGCATTTTCTAGATTTTACTGGTGTGCAAAAAAGCGGAAATCTCATCCCTGAATTCCTCTAAATTGCAGACACTTTTCAGCGTTAACCCTTTGCGGCGCAGGGCAAATTCATTGCTTAAGTGTTGAAATTAATGACTGACACCGGAATTTGAAAAAACTTTATTTTGTAAAGAAGAAAAAGCTATATTTCATGCATTCAATAAACCGTTAATTTTTTACCAAAATTTTTGGTGCCAATGGGGCGTTTGGGAATTAAAATTAAGTAGTTATATAGATAAACTAGTGCGCAGCAAGGGGTGAAAACATTTTCCCCCGAAAAAACAATTTTTTCGGTAAAAGATAATGAATTGTATTGTCGTGCCGATTGCCTGTTTAATCTCCGTAAAATCTTCCGTGCTTTTTTTTCCCAAGACTAACTACTTTTAATCAATATTTCCACCAGAAAAAAATTTACATTTGACTTTTATAACTTTCACCTTAAATTTTATAATTGCTTTCCTGTATTTTGAGATACACTTTTTTTCTGAAATTTCGGTGTGAATTCATTATCGCAGAAACACAATTAGTATTCACGAAAAGATTAAATCAAAATAGAAGTTTTTAAAATCTATTAACACCACAAAATATTTTAAATATTTTATCAAATTTCCTTTTACAGAATACCCTTCAATTCAATTTCCCTTTTCTTCGAAATCTAAATATAGATTTATTTTCGTTTACGCTCTTACAAAAAATATACAGACAAAACAAAAAAAAAAGATTTAATATTAAAAACACATTTTATATTTTAAACCAATTTTGATAAAATCACCACTGTTCTTTTACATATGGCATCCTAAATTTTCAATTTCAGTTTTCTTTAACTACGGCAGTATCTTTCATAAATAGTTGTGTTTTCCAATACAATAGAAATTCCTTTTAACGAAGTCCGTATATAACGAAGGTTTCTACTTAACGAAAATTCATGATTAATCTTGACTTTGAACGTGTAAACTAAAACTAATAACCATGTAAATTAATCTTCATATTACGAAAACTATGTTCTGTATAACGAAGTTTATTTCACTTTCGTGCGTGTACAACATTCAAACGGAGAGATTGCTTTTCCGATGGGTGTAGGAATTCCTTGAATTCTATGAAAATTAAATAAATTATTTATTTAATCATTTCGATTCAAAATAAGAAATGCTAAAAGTTTTCGATAAAATAAGAAAGGGATTCCATTTTAACGAAAATGTTACGGACGTTCTGCTAGAATACCTACAAAAGTGCAAAATTTTTCATTAAAGCATAGCTGCCAACTTTTACGCATTTTTGCTACCACTAAAACTGTACAGAGATTTTCCATTTGTTTAATCATAAGATTTCGATGATGAAATAAGACAATATTTTCTATAAAATTTTTGTGGTAGGAAAAATGCGTAAAAGTTGGCAGCTATGTAAACAGTACATTTTTTGTAAGATGCCTGTACAAAGTTATGCTACAGAATATTTTAAAGTTAAGAATTATGAACGATATGAAGGAAAAAAGATAAAACAATTTTTGTTTACCTCTCTTTATTATGTATTTTTGAGATGTTATTCTAATTAAAATTTTCTCACATGCCTACATTGCATTAAAAAAAAAGTTATTTCCCGAAATAAAACACATTTTTACAATATTTCCAATTTTTGTGATTTTTTTCATTACTATGCATGTGTATTTTGTTTAAAAAAATAATAATGAATTTGCGTTGATTTCTATTTAACGAATTTTCTTTATAACGAAGTGTTTAAATGTAACGATGAGAGATTAAATGTCAGTTTCACTATATATTTAAACAATTCATATATTGTATTTATGTATATTGTTATATTGGCCAGGTTTATATTTGTCTGTTCTTAGACTTCGTTTAAAGGAGCGCAAAGGATATGCTAAATCAAGAGCTTGTAGCGGTTAATCATAACCATGAACAATCAATTTCCTTTTTTCTGAACTTTCAACTGACTGTTTTGACAACTCAACTTATCTCACTGTTTTGACAACTCAACTTAACTCACTGTATTTTGACATTCTACATTCGACGCTGTTTACTTAGGGCATGCATCTGCCATGCGGTATTGTAGCTGTTTTCTTTAAAATATAATTTAGTTTGTTAAATTTAAAAGAGTGAAGTATTTATTCAATCACCAACCTGTAGTTGCCTTCTTTTAACTCGCTGATGGAAATCAGCGTCTACAATTCACGTAGTTAGGTGCTGATAGGATCAATCGCTACACTGGTGACCTTATCGTAGTGTTAGACACGCGCCGAGAGCTATATTTTTTTTATTATGAAAATCAAAAAACCTACTTCGTGAATTTCTCTCTTATTAATGTCGTGATAACTATTACATTATGAGGGATCTTTATCATCGCTTGTGATCGAAATTTTTTGATGTCGCTGTTGTCACGTGGTGATCGGTAAGTTGATTTTTTTAATTTAATGTATGGGCATGATCTATTTTGTATATATATATATATTTAGTGTGTGTCGTTTATATTGCCAGTATTCCCAATCGTAAACAAAATCCAAAATGTTTATTTTCATAACTTTTCTTTCTTCAACTTGATTGCACTTTTGTTTTTATTTTTTTGTATTGTAAATAACAGATGAAATCGTCACACCATTAGTAGTGAATCGCCCAATTATTTTATTTTATTTTGCTTTGTTTCTGTTCCGTATAAATACATTATTTTTCAACTATGAATCCAAACGAAACCGGTAACACAGTTTCCGCGGAAGTCGCACGCGTTTCTGTAAAACCTCCGCCGTTCTGGAAAACAAATCCTTCGTTATGGTTTGTTCGGCTGGAGGCGCAATTTTCCCTCGCTGGCATTACTGCGGACGAGACAAAATTTAACCACGTGGTTTCGGCCGTGGATTCGGATATTTTAAATTCGATGAGCGACATCATCTTACAGCCACCTCAAAATGACAAATACAATGCATTGAAATCTCGCCTAATTGACTTACATTCAGAAAGTCAAGCCTCAAAAATCCGAACTTTGCTGCAAGGGTTAGAGTTAGGGGATCAGCGGCCTTCCCAACTACTTACCCGGATGCGTACCCTTGCTGGTGATACTGTTAGTGAGCCCTTATTAAAATCTTTGTGGCTAGGTAGACTCCCCAGCAACACACAAACTATTTTGGCTGCTCTCAGTGAGGATCTCTCGGGTTTAGCTGCTGTTGCTGATAAAATTAATGATCTGACCAGTAACCCTTCAGTAAATGCTGTTGCTACTCCAAGTACTTCATGTGACCTTAAAATAAGTCAACTTGAAAACCAAATTTCTCAATTGACAACAATGGTGTCTGAATTGACCACCTCATTAAACAGACGACACTCTAGAAGTAGAAGTAGACATAACAATCAGAGCAGAAGCTCATCTCAAACTCGCAGACAAAATAAATATAAAGAACCTTCTAATGGTATGTGTTTTTACCACACAAATTTTGGAAACAATGCCAAAAAATGTAACTTACCTTGTACATTTTCGGGAAACTAAGCCGGCGATCGCCAACCGGCCACACTAGCGACCGCCAGGTAAATAGACTTATGTTGGCCGATAAAAAAAACTGGTAAAAATTTTTTAATCGACACAGGGGCAGATTTGTCTGTGTTACCGAAAAGTTATTCCTCTGTAACTTCTCCCTCTTCTGACTTATTCCTTTATGCTGCAAATGGTACTAAAATTGCTACTTATGGCACAAAATTTTTAACACTTGACCTAAATTTACGCCGTGCTTTTTCTTGGTGTTTCGTCATCGCTAATGTTAACCAACCTATCATTGGGATTGATTTTCTCAAGCATTTCAATCTCCTTATCGATGTAAAAAATGGTTGTTTAATCGACGCCATAACCAAACTCACGTCAAAAGGGAAAATAATGCATGATAATTCTATACACCCCCAGTTATCAGTTCTACTTGGTGATTCTGAATTCGATAAAATTCTTAGCAAATTTCCCGAGCTCACTAATCCCTCCCAACCAATTAAGCAGCCTGAATCTGTAGACATTTATCACCATATTGAGACAACTGGTCCCCCTGTATTTTCAAAACCTAGGCGTTTATCTTCTGAGCTACATCATGCTGCACGCACAGAGTTCGAGTACCTAATGAGCCAAGGTATTATACGCCCTTCTAACAGCCCCTGGGCGAGTCCTTTGCATATGGTCCAAAAGTCTAATGGTCAATGGCGCCCTTGTGGTGATTACCGCCGCCTAAATACAATTACCATACCTGACAGATACCCTGTCCCTCATATACAAGACTGCATACAGGTATGTTCTGAAAAGAAAATATTTTCAACTATCGATTTAGAAAGGGCTTATCACCAAATTCCTGTAAATATTCCCGATATACCAAAAACTGCTATAACAACCCCTTTCGGTTTGTTCGAATATGTTTTCATGCCTTTTGGTTTACGCAATGCAGGACAGACATTTCAGCGTTTTATCCACAAAGTTCTTTCTGGCTTAGACTACTGTGTGCCTTATTATGATGACATACTCGTATTTTCAGATAATGCTGAGCAACATAAACAGCATTTGGAACAAATTTTTACTCGCTTAGCGCAGCACGGATTAAAAATTAATCCCTCAAAATGTGTCCTCGGTAAATCATCTGTTAGCTTTTTAGGATGTCTTATAACCTCCGAAGGCGTGCAGCCCTTACCTCAAAAAGTTGAGATCATCGAAAAATTTCCTAAACCTGAAACTTTAGTTGAACTCAAACGTTTTCTTGCCATGATAAATTTTTATCGGAGATTTCTCCCAAAGGCTGCAGAAATACAAGCACCCTTACACGAATTTTTGAAAAATTCTAAAAAGAATGATAAAAGTGAAGTCCCATGGACAGACGAAGCACTTGCTTCTTTTGAAAAATGTAAACTTGATTTAGTTAATGCAGCAACCCTTAATTTTCAAGCTCCTAATCAACAGCTTTCTTTAATGGTTGATGCCTCTGACGTGACAATAGGCGCAGCCTTAAATACTTTAACAACAAATGGTTACAAACCTCTTGCTTTTTTACCCGAAAACTTTCACCTGCTGAAAAGAAGTATAGTACTTATGATAGGGAATTACTGGCAATATATTCAGCTGTAAAGCATTTTCGCCACAATCTTGAAGGTCAAAATTTCATAATTTTTACTGATCATCGCCCATTAACTTTTGCTTTTATCAGAAATTCTGATTCTTCTTCACCACGGCAACTTCGACATCTTGACTATATCTCTCAATTTAGCACTGACATCAGGCATATATCAGGGTCCGAAAATGTGGTCGCTGACACACTTTCTCGTCTGCAGTCAGTAAGCCTTAGTTCTGTGGACTTTGCAGCTATAGCTGAATCCCAGAAAAATGATGCAGAACTTACTCAATTATTGCAAGACCCAACTCATTCTTTGAAACTTCAGTCATGGGCCATAAATCCCAATTTGAAATTATATTGTGACGTCAGCCATGACATGGTGAGACCATATGTGCCTCCAAATTATCGTAAAGTGGTTTTTGAGTCTTTACATAACTTGTCACATCCAGGTACCAGAGCATCAAAAAAACTCATTCAAACTAGATTTATTTGGCCATCTATGTCTAAAAATGTCACTGAATGGACTCGTTCCTGTTTGGACTGTCAGCGTTCTAAAGTCATTCGCCATACACGCAGTCCTATTCAAAATTTCACTCTAGTCCTCAATGCTTGAGTACCGGGGGGGAGTACTGTAGCGGTTAATCATAACCATGAACAATCAATTTCCTTTTTTCTGAACTTTCAGCTGACTGTTTTGACAACTCAACTTATCTCACTGTTTTGACAACTCAACTTAACTCACTGTATTTTGACATTCTACATTCGACGCTGTTTACTTAGGGCATGCATCTGCCATGCGGTATTGTAGCTGTTTTCTTTAAAATATAATTTAGTTTGTTAAATTTAAAAGAGTGAAGTATTTATTCAATCACCAACCTGTAGTTGCATTCTTTTAACTCGCTGATGGAAATCAGCGTCTACAATTCACGTAGTTAGGTGCTGATAGGATCAATCGCTACAAGCTTAAACATTCTTCTATTACTCAACATTGTTGGTCTTTAGAATATAAGTTATTTTTTCCCTCAATCATTATCAAAAGATCTTGCTAATCTTGATCTTAATTTTTGGGAAGTTTACCACATCATTAAAACCTCACTAATTTATCATCGACTTACCTTGTACTCCTTTATTTTCCAGGCATCTGCAGTTTTTTAATTCTTATTTTCGATTTAGTTTATTCGCTGTTCGGTAGATGTCTCTACCTGTCCACCCAAATGTTCAAAGCGGCTTTCCTCTCATTGGTTATTTTTGGCGCGCTCGATACCATAGCGAGTATATAAACTTTCGCCTCTCTACCACTGTGCTCAATTCTTCTTCAAGCCCAAAATTCAACTATTAGAATTATTTGTGATGCCTTGTATTACGTTAGAAATAGACACCTTTACAGAGAAATTAACTTTCCTAAACTTAATGACTTTATTCAAAACCTTTTCACAATTCTATTATTGACACTAAAAATAGTGCTTTGAATACTCTGCCAACTTACGACATACACGACAACAACAATCGTAAAAGACCTAAATTGGGTATTATTTTAAATTCCCTTATTTAATCTTAATATTCTCTCCTAGAATAATTTATTTTTATATAATCTTTGTCTGATAATTGTATTTTTACTTAAATTATGTCCTTAAACCCACCTTTCTCTTAATCTTAACTTATTTTCTCTTCTCTTAAATTTCATTGGTCGCACTCTCTCTCCTGATTGGACGAGGAAGTTGCTTGTTGTATCCTTTTTGCTTTAAATTAAATTTTTCTGAAAAAAGTGTAAACTGCTTTCTGATTGACTCACTTCTCTTGCTCCGCCTCTTGCTCCTCCCCTATTGGCCTTAGCCGATATAAGGAGGGATTTTTTCCGGCCGTTTGGTACATTTCTTCACCGAACGTCAGAGTAAGCACATCTCTCAGTGCCGTACTTCGTACTTGGTAGTGCCGAGGAGCCCTTGTCAGGGCTCCGGAGGACATATGCCAATAGGAGACTGGGAGTGGGCAGAAAAAACGTTTGGAAATTTTAATTCAGATTCAATATCAGAACCACGTTCACTATTAAAAGTAACTTAATTTTATTAATCTAATTACTTATCCATTTTACTCTTAATTTAACAAATTTTTAGTTTTTATTTATCTGGGCAGGGTATATAAACAGTAGCTCATTAACCCTTTATAAGTTTAAAATTTTTATTATTTTTTAGTTTTTATATCCTGTAATTTGTTATCGGTACCTGCTATTGCTTTCATTAAGGTCATTAGTTACTCTCCTGTGCTCTACATCTATTACTAACCGGGGATGTGTGGTTTAGACACAGGCGCCTCGGTCAACTAGAATTCGAAGTCGAAGTCGCTGCGCCCAGCTTTCCTTTTTCCAGTTCGCCGCGTTTTGCACTGAAGAAGAATTTTGGTAGTAGACTTATTTGCTATTTTGATATATATTTATACACCTCTTCTGATCATATTTTCTGTGCTTTTTCAGTTAAAAAACACTATAAAACTTGAACAAAAAAAGTTCCTTTTAAGCTTTATTAAAAACTTGCAGAAAACTACAAATATTTGATGAAATTCAGGAATTTAGTCTCTGTAAATAACATTTTACGACCTGCTTGAATGCATCAATTTATATGAATTTACATTTTCTTGCGTTTTAAGACAATGATAAAAATACGAATTCAAGTTTAAAAGAGGCCGGTTTATTTAAATCGGAGATAAAGACAAAACAAAATACTTAAATCATCACAAATATATTTAATGCCGCAGAAAATAAATCCCGACATTTTTCACGTAATGTACTCAATTTATTATGTCTGAAAGTATATATTTTAGAAATTGGCTGCTTTTACTGAAGATCATATTTTTTCATCAATTTCATTAATGTGTCTGCTCTTCTTTCATCTTAAGATATTTGGATTTTCTTCTTTAAAATGGCATATCTTTAAATTCAGTGACGTAGAAAAATAAATTAAACAATAAGATAAGACTTCGCTTTCGTTTACCATTAAATTTATTCGGGTATGATCATATCATTTTTCTAGACTGAGATTGCTAAATGTAACGGAGAGTGGGGATACTTGAACATAGGGAATACTTGAGCCACCCCTATTATTTCTATACTTGGTTATTTTTTCTTTCTAAAACTGGCAATATGGTAACATATTCTTAGTTCTGAACATGTAAAAAAGAAATCACATACCTTGGTACCATTTTGAAAGTATGGTGATTAATAGTTGTTTTTCCCTATCTAAAGTAAATATTTAGGTGCATGTTTTTATTATTTTTTTTGTTATCAAAGTTTCGTTTAAAGTTGCAACAAGATATATAAATTTAATAAGTATAATCTCAATTGTATTTTGAATCTAAAATATCTCAAATAGCTGCATGTGTTACTTAGTAAAACTCTGATAAACAAAAATATTAATAATGGGGATACTTGAGCCATGTTCAACCATCCCCACTAGAAAATTACACATGGGTAAAATAAACAAAAAATAAAATTACATCCTTATATTCACTAACAGATTTTTTTTTCGGGATAAAAGGAAGCATAATTTTTTATTATTTTTTTTCTTAAAAAAATAATGACTTCGAAAAAAAATGTTTAAAAATGTATTTTTTTAAAATAAAATTTTATTTTTCATTTTGACTAACAAAATAGCCTGTCTAGATAAATGTAAAATAATCTCTAATACCTTAATTAGTTAGGTCCATCATATTAAATATTTATTTTTTATTATAATATATTAAGATTAATAATTTGTATTGAAATTGTAACCTCTGTTACTGTAACTTTTTTTTAAATCAAAGAAGACTTCTATTGTCCCCAACAGAGAACACTACTGAGTTACCGTTTAGGTAAAAGAATAAAGATGTGTGGTTTTACAACCATTCTGAATTTGTTCTTCATACATGTTGCCAAAGAGCTGAAACATTTGAATTTTAATCTCAAACGGTTTTGAAGGACTTTATGCATCATAATTTATCATTCTGTTAAATATTTGTGCAAAAAGTGAAAAAAAATACTTTTGTAGATATTTTTCCGTATTGGCTCAAGTATCCTCTCCATGGGGGGTACTTGAGCCACGATGTAAAAACAAAGTAAAAATTAATTAGACATAGAAAAATGCTTCAAAATTAATTGAAAGTGGTTTTCAGTTGAAGAAAAATTATCAAATTTTCATTTTTAATATTTTATATTCTTCTAAGAAATTATAAAAAGTTAAAAAAAAATTAAAATTTAAAAAGTGGCTCAAGTATTCCCTTCTTCCTCTACTTTCTTAAAATCCATATGCTTAATTAAAAATTCCATGTCTGTACTATCTACACAAATATATACTTACGTGTGAGTATTTCAGTTGATACTGGAATTACTGAAAATTCTCAACATGAGTATCTTAATTTAACTGATCAATATTTATAAAAAAAAAATTAAATATTGCGTAATTTTTCATGTGTTTTACAGAATTTTTAATCTTGTGTCACCGGTTTTTCTAAACGGAAATTTTTACCTGACTGAAACAGAAAAATGCTCGGATAAATAATACAAAATTTACAGTAAACATTTTCTGGTGAGAATAATAAATCATGATTGAATTAATCAAATTCAATCTAAGGAATTCTATCTAAGTAAATAAGATTTTTACGACCTACAAAATGTTTGAATTTATCAGCATTTACATTTTCCGATGTTTTAAGCGAATGATAAAAATACGAACTGAATTTTAAAAAGGGGCTGATTTATTTAAATCACCGATAAAAACAAAAAGAACCTGCTTAAATCATCACAAATAAATGTAATGTCGCAGAAAATAATTCCAGACATTTTTCATGTAATTTGCTCTATTTATTATGTCTGAATGTATAATACTTTAGAAATTGGATGCTCTTACCTATTAGTATATTTTTCGTCAATTTCATTAATGTGTCTATTCTTCTTTTTTATATTAAGATATTTAGACATTTTTCTCTTTAAGGGGACAAGGGACCTTTGAAATCATTTTTTTATATTTTTAAAATTGCACTTTAAAAATCATTTAAGGGTACATTATTGCATTATATCATATATTTATCACAAAAAATGTAATTTTTTTTTTTTTTTTTTTTTTTTTAAAATAGGGAAATTTTTGTAATATTTCAGATTTAGCGAACAATTTTCAAAATGCTCCGTGCGTATTATTTTTTCTCTGAATGCTTTGAAATTTTTTATATTTATTTATCACAATATATGTCATAAATCTGTGCATGATTTTTTGAAAATAAAAATAATTGTAAAAGTTAAAGGTAGTTAATTGTAAAAATAGGTTCAAAAATGATCAAAATTTCAGAAAAATTGAGAAAATATTTTTTTCTTACCTTTATATTCAGATATATAAAATTCAATGCACAGTTTTATTTATATTTGTAAATCAAACCTGTATAAATATAATTGGAGATTTTTATTGATATGGAATGAGCATGGGACATTTTGAAAAATTCCCGTTAAATCAAAAATATTAAAACAATTTCCCTATTTTTTTTTACATTTTTTGGGATAGATATATGCTATAGTGCACATAATATATACCCTTTGAATAATATTTATACTGCAATTTTAAAATTATAAAAAAAAGGATTTCAAAGGTCCCTCGTCCCCTTAAAATGACATACCTTTAAATTCAGTGACGTAGAAAAATAAATTTACCCGTAAGCTAAGATTTTGCTTTCATTTATGTTTAAATTATTTGGATATGATCATATTACTTTTCTAGACAAAATATATTATCCATGTGATATCCATATCGAATATATTATCCATATATTCGATGTGTCTATTATCTACACAAATGTATTTTTATTGCATGCATATTTCAGCAGATACTGGAATCCCTGAATATGCTTAACCGTTTCCAGCGCGGTGTACCTAAAAAAAAGGATACTTATTTTTAATTTTAGGGGCATCACGAATATTTAATTAAAGGGTTAATGCTTCTACCCTGTACCATATCATCTAATCTAATTCCTCCCCCGTCCCCGAAATTCTAAATTTACACCGGAATTGTTTACTTAGTTTTTTTCATATGTAATGATTTAAAGTAATTTTTAATTCTTATTCTTTATTTGTTTTCTATTTTTATACTGTACTTTAGTAATCATTTAACTTAGGTTATTTTCATTTTAAATTCTTTCTTATTCTTTTTTTAAAAACTTAATAAAAGCACTATTAATAGATATGCTCACCCTAGCTATTTTTTAAAATATTCTCATTAATAAATATTAATAGTTTACGAAATTTCTTCAAAATGATGGCTATCAGATTACTTCTATTTTTCCAGAGAAAACAGAATTAATTTTATTTATCTTTATACTGTGTTGTCATTACAAATAAAATTATCTATTAAAAAATGAACAGAAAATGACATCACGCTTTAAGTAACACAACCTCCGTAGTAAAACTGTTATATTTTAAATTTTACCATCCCACTGATACTATTTTAAGGAGCTACGCGAAAAATTTCAATTAGTGAAAATGACGTCATTTTTAAAAAGAAAATTATTTTCTTTAACAAAATTAAATACTTTAGCATGAATGCGTCTAAAAGACATAAAAGTCTAGCACTTGAAATCAAGAGTGCGAATGTTCGCATGGAAAGTTGGAATAGGTAAATGAGAGTTCAAATTTGGAATAATTTATTAATAACTTTACGCCCCTTAAAGTACATTTTATATATGAGAAATGCGTGTGCAAATTTTGAGACTGAAAACGGTTTGCATGACTTTATGTTCAATTAATCTTGTTTTACTAATTAGAATAAACAATGTAAGATGAATTTTTTATTGTAATTAGTTTTGTAGGTTTATTACAAATGCATAGCTGCCAACCTCTTCCGCTTTTTCAGCCCGGAAAAATTTTATAGAAAATTTTACCATTTCAAATCGCCGTAATATGTCGATTAAATAAGTCAAAAATTTCGATTAAATTTTTCCGGGCCAAAAAATTGGAAGAGTTGGCAGCTATGCAAATGCTGCTTAAATGCTTTCTTTCCTCCAAATTCAAAAGGGTTCCATTTTCGGGCTCCACCATTTATTTAAACTACATTTCAATGCAAATACGAATTTATCATTCAAATTCCAGTTTTATTTTAAAAATACATATTCGTCATTTTCAAACAAGATACTACACGAGAATTATATACCTGAATAAAAAACTTTTCATTAATTCCTTTAAATGATGCACTGTTATATCTTTTTGATTTTACATAAATTCGAAGATGAATGAAAAGTTATATATATGTTAGATTTTACAACGCTTGATCATTTAAACATTCACTTATATATCTTTCACAATTATTAGGAAGAATTATTGTATAATACATGAAATTAATTTTTCCCATGAGTATACATATTACTGATAATATCACGAAACAAATTTTGTTCAAAGCTTTCATTAATAGTCTTGTTTGATTAAATATTCAAAATAGAATTTTTAAAGATAATAAAGCAAACTAAACGTATTAAAGAGAATATCGCGTGTTTAAGCCTGATGATGTTGAACATGATCCAAATTCAAAGATCGATTATTACTTTTCTTTTACATTACATTCGCGATTGTTAACTTTCATAAAATTTTGCAGATATCAAAATTACTTTTTAATTCAATGTCACTAAATGAAAAAAGGCTTAATAGTAAAATATTTTTTAAGGTGGTGTTAGTTCTATATATATATACACAGTAAAACCTTCATAACGGACACTGCCGAATAGCAGACACCTCTATTTAGTGGACAATTTTCAAATCCCCACTCCCAAAACTTAAATTTTTGTATGTTTAACCTCTGAATAACGGACATTCCGATTAGCGGACAGTAATTTTGGCAAAAGAGAATGAAAAATTATTTTTTAACGAGGAAAAAAATTAAAAATCTTCTAAATTTATTAGGGCAATGTGCCACAAATTTTGTGATCATAGATAAATGTGCGGTTGGGTGTGAAAAAATCCCCTCTCCTCCTACATTTAGCTGTGACCCCCCCCCCCCCTTCCTCGGATTTTTGAGATTGTATGCTTTTAAGAAGCATATTATACTTTTTTTTTTTGAAAAAGATGATTCAAAATGATTAGAACTATTGACAGAGTTAAAACTTCACATTGAAAAACAAATTGCATGTAATCGCAAATAAAAGCAAACTTTTGTAGCAATTCTTTTTCTAAGAATGTAATAAACAATGGATAAAGATATAAACAATTTTATTTCAGTTTATTGCTTTAGAAATTATTTTAATTTCTGGTTAATCATACAAAAGGTGTTTTAGGACATATTAAAATCGACTAATGGAACATTAAGCATTCATTAGCAGTTTTTCTATCCCTGAGGTTTTCCCAATAACGGACACCTCCGAATAGCGGACAATTTCCGCGCTCCAAAGGTGTCCGTTATTTAGAAGTTTTACTGTATATATATATATTAATAAAAAAATTTTATGAACTAAACAAAAACTTTTTTTTAATTTTTAGATTGTTTTTCATATCGTTTTAATGATATTCAGAGCTAATTACAAATGATTTCTTTCATTTTTGAAATATATAGTTAATTTTAAATACATACAGGGTGTTTCTAAACTCATGGTACAAACTTTATGGATAGGTAGAGCATACAGTAACAATCATTTATTGTATAGGAATGTATGGGACCAAGTTACGCATTAAGTAAAAAAGGGGTATTTAGGCCCTTTTTTTAATTTTCAAAATTTCTCATTCATACCAGAAACATTTTTATGCTATCCTTTTGTTGACATTTCATAATTACTTAATAATAAAATTCTTCTTTAAAAAATTTGATATGAAATCGAAATTTTTTAATTAAAAAAAAAGCGCAAAACTGGCAAACTTATCAAACGAAACACATAAAACAAAAAGATATTTATTTACAATGTAGTTTACAAGTAAATAATAATGCATACAATAATGTTTACAGTAAGTGTTTAAAATTGCGCCCACCAACTGTGATGCATGCTTCGCAGCGTCAGTGGAACGATTGACGTACACGTCTAAAGATGTCAGGCATTTCCCGCGCACGTGCAGCAGTTTCGCAAAAGCAAAATACAAGATTTTCGTCTGAGTCAACTGGAGTCTCGTGAACAAGACTCTTCAGGTGTCCGCAGAAAAAGAAATCAAGGCTCGATAAATCGGGAGATCGCGTTAATCAAGGAACTGGTCCACCACGCCCAATCCAAAGCGTCCCAAATGTGGCATTCAGGTATTTGCGCATATCAGTGGTGAAGTGCGCGGGTACTCCATCATGTGGAAACCACATCCGGTTACGAATTGGCGATCGAAACATCTTGCAGCAGTTCTGGTAAAACCTATTGCAAAAAAAAGGGACAGTGACCACCCAGCATCTTTGGTAGTAGATATGGGCCGATCAAATAATTATTAACAATACCCGCCCCAAAATTCACAGAAAATCATTGTTGATTAGCTTGTGGCCGCATTGCATATGGGTTATTGGTTGTTCAAAGATGGAATTTGTACGCATTAAATACACACTATCGTGTAAATATTGCCTCATCTGTAAATTGAATATAAGTTGTAAAGTCCGGCTGCAATACATGTTGCTACAAAACCCACTGGCAAAAGTTCAACCACAGAAGAGGGTCTTCCGGATTCAAAGTTTGTACACGTTGAAAACGGAAGGGATGGAATCGATTTTCGTTTAACACTCTCCAGACGGTATGCTGATTCACACATAAATTATGTGCTTCAGCTCTTGTACTTGATTCGAGCCTTTCACTCGCAAAATTCAAAATAATTTCGTCCAGGCTTGCACTGCGTACAGCGCTTTCTCACCCAGTATCTGCCTGGTGATGGAGATTGCCATATGGGCTACTTATTTTAAATTCAGATTCCTGACTGGCACCACCTTTTTAAATAGTAAAATGCGCCTTATTTTATGACATATTGATAAAAGCGAAAACAAACGGAATTTTGACGTTTCAAAAAAGTGGTGCGAATAAAGAAATTTGAATTTTAAAAAAGTAGCACACTGGCAACACTGGTGACGTGGAAAAAAATGTTTCAGAAAGCTCACGGTGTAAGCTGAACATTCTATGATCAGGCATTCTTCTGCGAGTAAAGTGTTCTCATACATTCGTAGGGCAGCTCTGGCGTTGCCATTTGCACGACATAAAATGCATGCACCTGACATGAAATGCATGTCGACTTTTTCGACATAGGTAAAATTATTCCATGACGAACGATAGCACAATTAACAAGTTGGAAATTGCATGTGAACCGTAGCAAATGAGGTGCGTTCGTACGTTAACGAAGTTTTAAAAATATCTCTCTCATATATCAATCTTATAAAATTGTAAATAATTACAATTAAAATGCGCATCAATGTTTTCCCTATACCATTATGCAATAGAATAATGCAAGAGATTATGCAAGAGAATTGTGTGGCCTTGTAAATCAATAACAAATATTCTTTGCATCACAGATTATACAAAACGTATATTATAATATGTACTTTATAAATGCATATCAATTTTATTACGTGCGAATGAGTGTAACACCATTAAAATGCATTTGAAACATTTTTCCCCATTAACCGTGATGTAACGGAATACTTTTGATTGTCCCTGTAGTTGAACTATGCATCCGATTTTGATGAAATTTGAAATAACTCGACAAAATTATGCAATAATTATGTATTTAAAATTTCATACGATTAAAATGCATTTGAAACTTTTTTTCCCCATTGACCGTAATGTAACGGAATCCTTTTGATTGTCTCTATAATTGATCTATGCATCCGATTATCATAAAGCTTGAAATGACTCGACAAAATTATGTAGTAATTATGTATTTTAAATTTCAAACGATTCGGTTGGGTAGTTTTTGCGTTGTTATATGAGGACAGACAGACTGAACGACAACTATAGGTGCTACGTATTTACGTATTTACGAACGCACCTAAAAAGTGCTGTTTCTTCTACATTAATGCATTATATTGAACGGTGACCAGTCATTTACTGTCCTATACCACAAGTGGAATCAATCAAAAGCTATTTCTACTTCAAAAAATTTCTAATTCTATTCAAAAAATTTCAATTTCACACCAAAAATTTTTCAAAGAAGAATTTTCTTATTATGTAATTATGAAATGTCAAAGAAAAGGATATCATAAAAATTTTCAGTTTATAAATGAGAAATTTTGAAAATTTAGAAAGGCACCTAATTGCTCCCGTGGTGTTTTTACTTTAACCCTTTAACGATCATAGCATTTTCATTGCTGAGATGTCGATATAAATGAATGACACCGGTAAATAAGAACAAATATATTTCTAAATAAGAAAACGTGATTTTTCACATACATAATAAAAGGGATATTTTTAGATAAAAATACCGGTGTCAATGTTGCGTATCGTAATTAAAATTTTGTGGTTTCGTGGCAAAACCAATGAACGTTAAAGGGTTAATGCGTCACTTGGTCCCATACAATAAATGATTGTTACTGTGCGCTCTACCTACCATTTAAGTTTGTCCAATGAGTTTAGAAACACCCTGTATATATTACTTAAATATTTAAACTAAATATTACTGGAAATTTGAGTTTTAATGCAAGAATAATAATGGAAAGCGTGGTTGAAATTAGCATTGTTTGCACTTTCTTTCTTGGAATTATTGGTTTGTCCGGAAAGTAGAGTCTGTTTGGGAAAATCAAGACCAGAAAACAGTGTGACACTTTTCTCCAGGAGGGCCTTCTGTAGATTCGGCGGGAGAGGCCATTATAGAGTTTGGGGACGGGGGGGGGGGGAGGAATTGGACTTTTTGACCATTGAAAATACAAAATCTCAGATTTTCCGGGAGTAACATTTCATTCTTTCGTTGGGGGGGGGGGGATATCCCACCTCCTGAAATCAATATTGCTGGAAAATTCTGCCCATTAATTACTAAACATCAGATAACGGAAACAATATCTAAATAGAATTTTTCGGTATGAATTAATTTTTCTAAAAGGACACGTCTTTCCGAACGATCCAATACATTTTTGAATGGCGATTTAGAACTATTTTAACCAGCCACGAAAATCATAAATATAAAGCTTTCTAAAAACTCTTATATCATATACAGTCGAGTCTCTATATAACGAAATCCATCGTTCAACGTAAAAAATTCATTATATAGAGAAATTCGATGTATAGAGAATGATGTTAAAAATCGTATTTAATATGTGAAATTTGAACAAATATTATTTTTGATCCTTTGAATTAAGAATTTGAAATGTTTAAAAGTAAACATTAACCTAACATTTTATTTCTTAATTATTTAAGCTGTTTCAAAAAAGAGAACAGACATTTATTTGAAAGCTTAATGAAAATCCAATAAGGAAAACTTGCATTAATTTCATACGAAGAAATCTGTAATTTTTTGTTGTTTTCATTTTAAAATTGTTACGCTCTTAAAAAAAACCCCTCAAATTTTAGCATGAAATGAAAAATTGTATTAAACATTTTCCTCCATTTGAAGGTCTCTCTTATGTGCCTCTCATTGATTCCTCTCTTACATGTGTATCAATCCAATTGACTCTGTTTTGAGAAGGATGTGGTGTGGCAGGTGGGATGAATTCATTAGATTTAAAGAACAAGGTGAGAAGTAATATAAAAAAAAACTCAGAACTGACAATAAATCAAACATAAGTGATGGAAAAATGATTCCATATGATTTTGAGGCTTTTTAAAATTGAATAAATTAAGATCAATTTACGAAAAACTTCGTTATATGGAGATAGATATTTCGCTATATAGAGACTGTTTTTAACGTAATCATGCGAAAAGGGGACCGTTCCTATTAAAAATTCGTTATATAGAGAAATTCGATGTTTGGAGTTTCGTTATAGAGAGACTCGACTGTATTTATATTTAGTGGGCTGTGGCTATTACAGGAAATGCGATACAAATAAAAAAGATAATGAAAACAAAGATAATCGATTATTACAATAATATTAGTGATGATACATTCCATAATAATAACAGGAACATTAATGGAAAAGCTGATGAATGTATTAGAGTTGAAGAAAAGCACTTTGATAATGCTTTATGAATAAGTTTATATCTTTGCCTGTGTGTAAGGCTTCATTTCGATGAATTTTATTACATTTTTTTATTTTTGGAAATTTTATAAGTAAGCATTTTAAATTACATTTCGTATGCTTTTTTGCTAATTTACATTGTAGCAGCTTTAAATTAAAGAATATATAATTTTTCAACTCTGAAACTGTTTCTATTTGTGTTTTAAACTAAAGAAGTGTTCCCCTTTTTACTAACATTAATCATGTAAACAAAAACTTTCATTAATTATAATCTTTACAAAAACGAACTTTGAAGTATTAGAGAAAATATAGCTGCCAACATCTTCCGCTTTTTCGGCCCGGAAAAATTTTACAATAAATTTTACTATTTCAAATAGCCATAATTTATTGATTAAATAAATCAAAAATTTCTGATAAATTTTTCCGGGTTAAAAAAATCAGAAGAGTCAGAAGAGCTATGAGAAAAGATTGTTTTAGATACTAACCATATTCTTATTCGTGTAAAAGTTTCCTTTAAAAAAATGAGAAAAAAATGCAAAGTTTAAACAGTTTTTTTTATTGGTATTTAAAAGTAGGAAGTTTATTTACAAGTAAATAAAAAGTTTTTTAAACTTTCTACAAAGTTTTATTTTTAACAATGATATCTTTCAAAAATTGCGCGATGTTAACTCCTTTAGCAATATTATATATGTATGTATTTCTTTGACTAAGTAACACTATTTTCATAAATCTTAAAATTGTAATTACAAAAATATGTATAACTAAAGTTTAATTCATATACATTTTTAGGGTTTCGTTCATCTGGCGAAACCCTATTCGTCTCTGTCGTCTGTCTGTCACAGAGTCTGTAGACAAAAACTGTATAAGTCAGAGGCTTCAGTCTTATTTCAATTAAATCAGTTTTATCAATGTCATCCGTTCAATTTTGAAAATTAAATTTTAAAAGAGAACTTTAATTTGAACGGTTTTCGTGTAGATATAGCTTGAAGGTATAGTATCTCGCTAGTAAACAGAAGGTTCTGAGTTCGAATATCGGTGCTGGAACTTGAAGTTTTCATAATAAGATGGATTTAATGAAAAGAAATTTCGTATTTTTTCCGATTTAAGTGTTTGTAATTCTTTTTTTAAATCACTGACATTCAGAAGTTTTTTTGGAACTCTTTTCTGTTTTAAAAATTATTGCGATTGATTAATGATTCAGCAGTTTTAAAATACATTTAAAGATTTAATTTTGTTTTTAGAAATTAAAAATTTTGTTTATCTGCGGTATTTTTTTTTATTTCGGATTTTCAAAAAATTTGGATTTTTGAATTGTATTTAAAAAATTATTTAAACATAATTAATTTGATTAAAATACATAATGTCCTTTTATAATTATTTTAAAATTAAATTTACTGGCACTATCTAAGTAAAAATTTAATAATTTTAAATCAACAATTTGGATTTATTAATTATAGGATAAGTTGCTTTGATTTAAATATTAAACGAAACCTTCTGTGCTCACTCTTAACTACTTGTTTATTGCATTGCATTTGCTCCATTCAGGATCAAATATTAAAATAGAGCAAGCAACTATATTATATGGTATTTCATGTAGCTTCTTGATCATATTTCTTCTCGAAATCAGAGAATAAATTATAGAAAACACACATTAACAAAAATTGTTGTCTTTTTTAAACCTTATCCATTAATACTGCGCAAATGACCATTTCGTTGAAGAAGAAGCAAGACATATACTGACGTTATATCAACACTACAGTATTTCTTTAAGTAGTTTCCACAAAATTAATTTTCACATTAGAATAAACAACGTGCTGATTGCACATAATCCGAATGAAAATGTTGACAAAATAAGATATTTTTTGCTACAAACATATCTAGAGCGTTGACTATTATTTAAATTTATTCATATTTTATGGAACGTCTTTATACCATTTTTTTAACACTTTCACTTCATAATACATTACGATTTCAAGTGCCGAATGAAAGCGATTCTATACAAGTGTGTGTACCATGCGCATTATTTAGCATATACATTTTGTGCTCTCTGCAGTACCCTTTCATCAATTATCAGGCGTTCAAAGATCATGTACATGATTTAAAAGTACAGTAGAACCCCGCTAATTCGGACCCCGATAATCCGGATCTCCGGATAATTCGGATCGTTTTTTTTTTTCAAGTTTGAGAAGTGATTGACTAATTTCCATTACATTAACTTGCTTCATCGCCGTATTCTGGATAAAAAAACTTTTCTGAAATATTTTCGGAAGAATTAAGCAAAGTGAACATTTTTACTGCCTGTAAATATTCAATAAGTTTAACATAAATGTGATTTTCTGTAAGTATGTTCTGTTTTATTTATTTATTTTCTAATTCTCCGGATAATCCGGATTTTCGATAAACCGGATTGGGTCCGATCCCAATTAATCCGAATTATCGGGGTTTTACTGTATTAAAATAGTAGTATTCAGAACAAATCAATAATACCTACGACTCTCTTATTCCAATAGGCGGTTAGTATATCACGTTTCTTTATTTAGCTCATTTAGATGTATTGCTATTTTTCGATGTCTGAAATATTAATCTCTTAACCCCTTCGCGACGGAAGTCTTTCACAATATTTTTAATGTTTTGTCACCGGTTTTTTAAAAAACAGAAATTTGTGGTTTATTGAATCGAGAAAATGCTTCGATTAAATAAGGCAAATTTTACAGTAAAATTTTACTGGTGGGGATAAACAAGGATTCTTAAGCCTTTTTACTCACGTATACGTGACGCTCCTCCCCAAAGGGTTAACTGCTTCGGACGCAGTAAGACGTATGTCTTGCTCAGTCGATGCTTTAACCCTTTAACGTTCATTGGTTTCACCACGAAACCACAAAATTTTAATTCCGATATGCGACACTGACACCGGCATTTTTATCTAAAAATATCCCTTTTATTATGTATTTGAAAAATCACGCTTTCATATTTAGAAATATAGTTGTTCTTAATTACCAGTGTCATTCATTTATTTCGACATCTTAGCAATGAAAATGCTATGATCGTTAAAGGGTTAAATGAATTAAATTTTGGAATTCATGTTGTTTATAGATACAAATTTCTATATCATATACAGGGCTGCTAAAATATTCGGATAATTTTCAGATTGTGGTGGGAATAGCTACAGTTCGGTTTTAAAATCTTAGCAATGAAAACGCTTTGATCGTTAAAGGGTTAAATCTTCTTGACAAAACTAATTTTTTAAAAATACAATTTCATAGTATTTAACGGTGGAGATGTTTAGACTAAATGTTACGAATATTTCTTCTTAAAAATAGTGGTGTGTGTGTCCAGTATTTCCAATTTATTGCACGTAAAAGAAAGCATCAGATAACCCTTTCCGGCACACTGTACAGGTCTGGGATACTTAATTTTAATTCCAAACTTGCAAACGGCACCAATAATATTTTAGAAAAATTTTGCTTTTAAAATAAAATTTTAAATTAAGGAACGCAAAATATCTGAAGAAATTCGTTTGTGAATACCGGTGTCAGTCGATAATTTCACATGTTATTAATAGATTTTGCCCGTACCGGAAAGGGTTAACACTAGAACGCCGGAAAATTTTATGCAAGTTTTATAAAATATTTTTAAAACCAGAAAAATAATTTGAAATTATTTAGTTTGTTTGTTTAGGTCATTTCACTGCAACCAATATATAACTTATTTCTTGAATATTTTTCTGGTTTCAATAGACAATTAGTCCAGTAATCGGTGTCAAATTGACACCTTCACCACGGCGTTCTAGTATTAAGACTTTGAGGGGCAAACAATGTTTCTGTAACATTGAAGTCTCACCGGAATAATCGAAGTTTTATTTTTAATTAAGGAAAGGTATTTTTTTTTTCAATTTTCCCCCGAAAATTAAATATATAAAACTTAGTTAAAAGTTTCTGGTGTAGATCTTGTTTAAATTGGTCAGAAAATGATATATCCCACTGCATCTCAGAGGATTAAGGGATTAAAATTTACTTTATCCTTACATTCCCTCAATTTTTTTATAAGTATTAAATTAAACAAATTATTTACATTGCAGTTTTACTAAACACTGAAATGATTTCTATATAATATTTTCTAAGAGCATTCATTTAACCCTTTAACGTTCATTGGTTTCGCCACGAAACCACAAAATTTTAATTCCGATACGCAACACTGACACCGGTATTTTTTATTTCAAAATATCCCTTTTATTTTGTATGTGAAAAATCACGTTTTCTTATTTAGAAATATATATGTTCTTAATTACCGGTGTCATTAATTTATTTCGACATCTTAGCAATGAAAATGCTATGATCGTTAAAGGGTTAAGCTTTAAGTTCCGTGCGAATATTTTTTTAACCTTTTCCAGTTATTTTAGGCGATCGAAGAAAGCGGTGTGGCTACCGAGGTTACATCAGATGGAAGATTAATTAGTATCTCGCGAGAAGAAGATTAACTGATATCAAATAGCACTTGTCAATGGAGCCTTTTAAATATTAAAAATGCATAGCACTGACAGAAAAAATAACGCAGTTATTAATATGTGGTATGAAGATATACATATGCAGATAATCTTATAATGTTATAAACATAGTTTTTGTACACATTTCGTTGACGCAGGGCTTAATTTCTACAATGTACCCGAGCCTCTGTAGATCACATAGAGCGCTTCAGAAAAAGTACATTTCCGATTATTGGCAAACATAGCTAAAAAGGGAAATTATGATATCCATATCCTAATCGAAATTTTTGCACATAATGTAGCATTCATAAAATTTTATTCATCATATACAGGGAAACTTCGCTTATATATTTCACTTTCGACGCAGGTAAATTCAGCCAGTACGATCTGTGTAAGAACTTAATCAACTGAAATGTACACATACAGGGCTGTATAAAATTATTTATATAAGTTTCCGACTATATCTATTACCTGCTGAAGTAGAATTTTTAATTATATTATGAGTTTTCAGAATTGTTTATTTTTCACCTTAATAAATGGTGCAATTTTGTTACAACATTCTAATTATTAACGGAAGTGTTTCATAATCTATGCTTGACGCATGATTTTCATTTCTTTTTTATATTTTTTAACTATTCTTAAAATATACTTTAATGTGAAGTCGGTCATCTAGTACTCCATTTCAGAGAGTTATAAAAGTCGGTAAAATGTTTATTCCAATAAATCTGTTACATAGGAATATAAAAGCGAAATATTTATTTAAATATGGCTGTAAACGCAACGCTCGTAAAAACAAGGAGTACTTCATTTTTCATATAAACTAACTTTTAATACGTGCTCAAGATTTTGATAAGCCCAAAATGCTCTTTTATATGAAAGTGAGAAAAAAAAAGCAGAATGTAGACAATTTCACGTTTCAAAATATTGAGAATTTTGTTTTTTTCTTTTTACAACGTTTACTGAAACATGTTTTAAAGCCTTTCAAACAAATAGGTATTTTACATTCGTAAGTATTTTATGTCAGTTGATATTTTAAAATGCTTATACTAACATGAAAGATAATAAATCACTTCGAATGGCAGTTTATGTTTATTTTTTTAAATTAATTAAAGAATGAATACATTGCTGTGGCTGTAATAGAACGAGAAATATGTTTTTTCTTGTAACTTTCTAGTAATTATTCAAACAAAGTATTACATAAAGGTAACAGTAGCCAACAGTCATGTTGTATCTGTTTTATATACACTGGTGTCCAAAATTTAAGCATAATTGGTAATTAAGTAATTATTTTTAAGTAATGAAAGAAATATGAATCGGAATGTGCTGAAACTCCAGGTGTGTAAACAAAATAGCACGCGTCACATATTTTCGCGAAGAGTTTTCCCCGAAATCGAACAGGGGACCGTCAACAAATTGAAAAAGAACGATGATCTTTTGGATAACCCTGTCAAAACTAATGTAGCAAAAGCGTTCAAACTGCACATTATGAATAATTGGCTTATTGTAATGTACTGTGTTAATTTTTACAAGGATAGCATGTATACTCGTAGAGAAATTAAGGTTTTTATAAAAACAGTCCTCAGTTTTTTGCTTATAATTTGCAGAGTTCTTAATATAAAATAGTGTTCTTTTTTGAAAAAATGACAAACATCATTGTACACAATACCCTGTCATCAGAATTAAAAAATAATAATAATTGTATGACAAATGAGTAGGTTTACTAAATAATTTTTTATTGCGCATGCGTGAACGCTATTAAAATTTCATTTGCATATTATGTTAGTTAAATGTATAGAGCAACTTTTGTGAAAGTCTCAAAAACATAGCTTAAAAATTCTGAAAATTATCGTTGATAGAATGAGATCAAAATCCTTTATTTTCTAAATGAAGCAAAAAGATGAGGGGCTGTATCCATATTCCATTGATTAGTGCCTACACAATATTGCACGTACATCTATATTTAGGTAAAACCCCTGATTTTTTTGCTTCCTTTAGGAATAACGGATTTTCAGTTGATTCTATAGGCTCCCATTTTCGGAATTTTCAAGCTATGTTTTTGAAACTTTTACAGAAGTTGCTCTATACATTTAGCTAACACAATATGCAAATGACATTTTGATATCGTTGACGTATGCGCAATGAAAAATTATTTACTAAACATACTCATTTTTCATACAATTTTTATTATTTTTGAATTCTGATGACAAGGTATTGTATACAATGATGTTTGTCATATTTTAAGAAAAGAACATTATTTTATAAAAAGAACTCTGCAAATTATAAGCAAAAAACTGGGAAAAATTTAGGACTGTTTTTATAAAAACCTTAATTTCTCTACGAGTATACATGCTATCCTTGTAAAAATTAACACAGTACATTACAATAAGCCAATTAATCATAATGTGCAGTTTGAACGCTTTTACTACATTAGTTTTGACAAGGTTATCCAAAAGATCTTCGTTCTTTTTCAATTTGTTGACGGTCCCCTGTTCGATTTCGGGGAAAACTCTTCGCGAAAATATGTGACGCGTACTATTTTCTTTACACACCTGGAGTTTCAGCACATTCCGATTTATATTTCTTTCATTACTTAAAATTAATTACTTAATTACCAATTATGCTTAAATTTTGGACACCAGTGTATATATATATATATATATAGGGTTGGGGAAAAAGTAATTTCGCTTTTTTTTCGTATTTTTCAAGCTGAATTTATTTGTATACATTAAAAAACTAATCCATAATATATGTGCTGTTTTGTTCGATGATCTTTTGTCATTTTTCTGGTAAAACCATAATTCCGTCACTGTAGAACTTCTGCGAGTTCTGGGCAAAAAACTGAACAAGGTGATTTTCACAAGTCTTTTTTGAAGCTAGGTTAACACCATTAAGAGAGTTCCGCAGAGGGCGGAACAAATGGTAATTGGTCGGATCCAGGTCCAGACTATACGGTGGGTGCATCAAAACCTCCCAGCCAAGCTCTCTCAGTTTTTGCCGAGTGACTAAAGATGTGTGTGGTTTAGCGATGTCGTGATGGAAGACAACCCCTTTCCTATTGTTCAATTTCGGACAGGTTTTATTAATCGCCTGCTTCGATCGCATTTTATGTTCACATTAGATAGTTGAATTAATGGTTTAGCCAGGTTCGAGCAGCTCATGATGGACATATCCCTTTTCATTCGCACCAAACATTCAGCATCACATTCCTTGGCTTCAATCCGGGCTTTGCCATCGTTTGTGAAGCTCCGACCACGATCTTTTTCACACATTGTTGTCGTAGGTGATTCATTTTTCATCACCTATAATCATTTGTTTAAAAAAAATGGCTTGATTTTGTTCCGTATCAGTAGCAATTCACAAATGGAAACTCTGTCCATTAAATTTTTCACTGTAAGTTCATGGGGAACCCAAGTATCGAGTTTCTTTTGGTATCCAATTTTTTGTAAAATGGTTCAAAAGTGTTTTATGGTCGATGTTTAGTTCCGTAGCAATGTCGCGGGAAGGAATATGTGCGTTTACCTCGATTTTGTTTTCAATTTCATCGGATTTTCAACGATAGGCCGGCCAGGGAAAGGTTCATCTTTAACATCGAAATTTTCGGAACGAAAACGAGCAAACCAATTCTGACATTGGCGTTTACTTAAGCACCAATGACCATAAACGCCACACAATTTTGATGAACCTGAGCCGCATTTTTCTCTTTTTAGAAGTAAAAAACTAAAATGGGACGAAAATTATCTTCTGGAATTTCTATTTTTAAAACGCAATAATTTTTGACTGATTAAACAGATGATGCTAACTTCACATTTAAAAATTGCTAGAGACTGTTACCTTTCAAATGCTGTATAGTATGGCTTAATTGAGTAAGTAGTACTCGAGATATACGACTTTAAAGCTATGTATTGGGAAAAAACGAAATTACTTTTTGCTCAACCCAATATATTTGCATACAGAATCCGAATCCAATATTCCGTTTTATAGAATTCTAAAAGACGGTAAAGCGTCTATTCCAATAAATCGGGTATATAACAATATAAATCTGAAACACTTATTCAATTAGGATGTAAACTCAACGCTCGTAAAAACAGCGAGTATTCATTTTCCATTTTACTAACTTCTAATTCTTGCTAAGTTTCAGATAAGCCCAAAATGCTATTTTATATAAAGGGAGAAAAAAATCAAAAATGTTGAGAACTTCATGTTTTAGAACACTGAGGATTTATTATTTTCCCTTTTGCAGCGTTTACTAAAACATGTTTTAAAGCCTTTTAAACAAATAGCCATTTTATATTCGTAAGTTTTTCATGTCAGTTTGAAATTTTAGAGCACTTATACTAACATGAAAAATAATATATTACTTAGAATAGCAGCTTATGTTTATTTTTTTTAAAGAAAAGAATGAATTGCTGCGACTGTAACAGAGGGAGAAATACGTTTCCTTTAAAAATAACTTTTTAATAATTATTTGAACAAAATATTGAATAAAAGTAAGACTAGGCAACAGCCATGTTGCATCAGATTTTTAATACATATTTTTTTTATGTATTTTTGCATATACAAGTCGTATATGCTATCAAAACATCTCATACCATTGAGCATTTTTTTTTCTTTTGTAGCGTTTATTAAAACATGTTTTAAATCATATTAAACAGATAGGCATTTTGTATCCGTAAGTATTTCATGTCAATGGAAATTTTAGAGTACTTAAACTAACATGAAAGGTAACGTTTTGCTTCAAATAGCATTTTTTAAAAGATGAATGAATAAATTGCAGCGGCTGAAACACAAAGAAATAAGTTTTCTTTAAAAATAACTTTTTAATAATTTTTCGAACGAATTATTGAATAAAGATAACACTAGTCAACAGCCATGTTGTATGTTATTTTTAATAAATATTTTTCTTATGTATTTTTTCATATACAATTCGTATAAGCTATCAAAATATCTCATAATATTGAGAAGTTATTTTTTTTCTTTTGTAGCGTGTAGTAAAACAGTTTTAAATCATTTTTAACAAGTAGGCATTTTACTACCTCTAACAATAAAGTTCGGTGAATGAATTTAGAACGGCCGATCTAGCAACACTGGGGAAACAAAACGCTGCATCTGCATAGAGGCAAGTGTTGATGATCTTCCCCCACCGTTGTTCAGTTGAGCGTCGTTTATGTTCTACGTAAGACGTGTTTTACAAAGTGCTTGTTCAGTGTGTTGGTTCTTAACTGAGAACAGGAAAATGAAAGAACAAAAAATCAGTTTAAAGTTTCGTTTTAAGATTTGCAAGAAGATTACCGAAATAAATTCATGAAGGGTGGATCAAATTAATCATCCACCATACTCGCCAGATCTCAATCCTCCAGACTTCTTCCTATTTCCACGATTCAAGCTCTCTTTGAAAGAGATTTGACCTTATTGCTGACATCCAACGAAATGTGACGAAGCTTTTGAACTACATCCCAAAAGAACATTCCTTGCGAATTTTCCAATTCATGTAAAGTAGATCTCAGCGGTGCATATTGATGAGAGGTGACTATTTCGAAGGTTGGTAAGGTAACTTTCGTTAATATTTCATCTACAATAATGTTACAAGACTATTCACAGAACTTTATTGTCAGAGGTAGTATATTCGTAAGTATATCATGTCAGTGGAAATTTTAGAGTACTTATAGTAACATGAAAGATAACATATTACTTCAAATAGTATCTTATTTTTATATTTTTTATATATAAATGAATAAATTGCTTCAAATTCAAATTTTCATATAGTACTTTATGATAGCATTTAATGAAATAAAGTTTTTAAACATAATATGAGTTTTCTGAATAATAAATGGTGAAATTTTATTACAATATTCTGAATATTTAGGGAAGTTTTTTATAATCGATGTTTGACGCATGATTTTCATTTTTTCTCATATTTTTAACTGTTCTTAAAAAGTACTTTAATGTAAAATCCGTCATCTAGTACACCATTTTATAGACTAATAAAAGTCGGTAAAAAGTTTATTCCAATAAATCGATTATACAGCAATATAAATGTGAAATATTTGTTCAAATATAAATGTAAACGCAACACTCGTAAAAACAACGAGTACTTCATTTTTCACGTAGCTAACTTCTAATACGTGCTAAAGTTTCTGATAAGTTAAAAATGCTCTTTCATATGAAGGGTGTAAAATATCAAAATGAAGAGAATTTCACGTTTCAGAACATTGAGTTTTTTCTTTCTTAGAGGCGTTTACAAAGCATGTTTTAAAAACTTAACTAAATAGGCATTTTATATTCGTAAGTATTTCATGTCTGTTTAAATTTTAGAGTACTTACAGTAATATAATTCGAATAGCAGTTTATGTTTATTTAAAAAAAATAAATAAAAGAATGAATAAATTGCCGTGGCTGTAACACAGAGATAAAGTTTTTTTTTTCAATAACTATTTAATAATTATTCGAAATTTTTTTTAACCGTTTAACGTTCATTGGTTTCACCACGAAACCACAAAATTTTAATTCCGATACGCAACACTGACACCGGTATTTTTATCTAGAAATATCCCTTTTACTTTGTATGTGAAAAATCACTTTTTTTTTATTTAGAAATATATTTTTTCTTAATTACCGGTGTCATCCATTTATTTCGACATCTTAGCAATGAAAATGCTATGATCGTTGAAGGGTTAAAAAGGTAACACTAATCAACTGCCATGTTGTGCCTGACATTAAAAAACATTTTCTTACGCATTTTTGCATATAGAATAATCCGTATATGTTATCAAACTATCTTATAACATTGAGAACTTTTTTTTTACTTTTTTGCAGCGATTACTAAAACATCTTTTAAAGTCTTTTAGACAAGTAGGCAATTTATATTTGTAAGTATTTCATGTCAGTTGAAATTTTAGAGCAATTATACAAACATGAAAGATAATATATCATTTCGAATAGCAGCTTATGTTTAATTTTTTTTAAAAAAGTCATCTAGTACTCCGTTTTTTTAATTAAAAAAGTCGATAAAATGTCTATTCCAATAAATCGGTTATGTAACAATATAAATGTGAAACACATTTTCAAATGTGTATATAAATGCAACGCAAGTAAAAACAACGAGTATTCATTTTTCATGTAACTAACTTTTAATACCTGCTAAAGATAAGCCCAAAATGCAGATAATTTCACGTTTCAGACCATGCAGAACTTTTTTTTCTTTTGCAGCGTTTTCTAAATCATGTTTTAAAGCCTTTAAAAAAATAGCCATTTTATAGTCGTAAGCATTTTATGTCAGTTGAATTACTTAGTTATACGTTACTTCGAATAGCAGCTTATGTTTATTTTTTTAAAAGAAAAGAATGAATTGCTGAGAATGTAACACAAAGAGAAATACGTTCTCTTAAAAATAACTTTTTAATAATTACAAAGTAATGAATAAGGGTAACACTAGTCAACAGCCATGTTGTATTCTGGTTTTTAATATATATATATATATATATATATATATATATATACATATTAAGTATTTTTGCTTATACAGTTCGTATATGCTATCAAAATATCTCATAACTATTGAGAAAGTATTTTTTCCTTTTGCTGCGTTTACTAAAATGTGTTTTAAATCATTTTAAATAAACAGGCATTTTATATCCGAAAGTATTTCAGGTCAGTGGAAATTTTAGAGTACTTATAATTAAGTGAAAGATAACATATTATTTCGAATAGCATCTTATGTTTATTTTTTTAATAAATGAATAAATTGCTGCGGCTATAATACAATGATTTTTTTTCCAATAAATTTTTAACTTTTCACTTCACAATTTTTTCTATTTTTTGAAAAATAAGAATGTTTGAAATCTCTATGTCGCTCTAATAATGAGAAAAGGAGAAAAACAATTCAAATTTTCATGTAGTACTTTATGATAGCATTTAATGAAATAAAGTTTTTAAACATAGTGAGTTTTCTGAGTAATAAATGGTGAAATTTTGTTACAATATTCTGAATATTTAGGGAAGTTTTTCATAATCGATGTTTGACGCATGATTTTCATTTTTTCTCATATTTTTAACTATTCTTAAAAAAGTATTTTAATGTAAAGTCTGTCATTCACTGCACTGACTAAACCATTTTATAGACTAATAAAATACGGTAAAATGTTTATTCCAATAAATCGGTTGTTTTGCAATATAAATGTAAAATACTTATTCAAATAGGGATGTAAACGCAACGCTCGTAGAAACTATGCGTATTCATTTTTCATGTAACTAACTTCTAATACGTGCTAAAGTTTCTGATAAACCCAAAAGGCTATTTTACATAATGGGGAGGAAGATTCAAAATATCGAGAATTTCACGTCTCAGAACATTGAGAACTTTTCCCCTCTTTTTGCAGCCTTTACTAAAAACGATTTTAAAGTCTTTTAAACAAATAGGCATTTTATATTTGAAAGTATTTCATGTCAGTTGAAATTTTAGAATATTTATACTAACATGAAACATAATATATCACGTCGAATAGCAACTTATGTTTATTTAAAAAATAAATAAATAAAAGAATGAATAAATTGCTACAGCTGTAACAAAGAGATATATTTTTTTAAATAACTTTTTTAATAATGATTCGAACAAAGTATTAAATAAAAATAACACTAGTCAACAGCCCTGTTGTATCCGATTTTTAATGTACACTTTTTAATATATAATATTTGCATATAGAATCTATACATACTATCAAAATTTCTCATAACATTGAGAACTTTTTTCTTTCTTTCTACAGCTTTTACTAAAACATATTTTAAAGCCTTTTAAACCTATTTTATATTCGTAAGTATTTCATGTCTTTTGGAATTTTAGATAATTATACTTATGTTAAAGATAATATATCACTTTGAATACGTTTACGTTTTGTTTTGTTTACGTTTTGTTTACGTCTGTTTGAAAAACAAAATCTGCTGCGGATTTAAAAGAGAATTTTTTAAATAACTTTTTAATGATTATTGGAACAAAGTATTAAATAAAAGTAACACTAGTCAACAGTCATGTTGTATATGTTTTTTAATAAACTTTTTTTGTGCATTTTTGCATATAGAATCCGTATATCTTTCAAAATATCGCATAGCATTAAGAACTTTTTTTTTTCTTTTCCAGCGTTTACTAAAACATCTTTTAAAGACTTTTAAACAAATAGGTATTTTATATTCGTTATTTTATGTCAGTGAAAATTTTAAAATAATTATACAAACATGAGAGGTAATATATCAGTTCGAATAGCAGCTTCTGTTTATTTAAAAATAAATAAATAAATAAAAGAACGAATAAATTATTGCTGTTTATGTAATAGAATTTTTTTTATAATTATTTAAAAAATTATTAATCCTATCGGGCATGGAGTCAATCTGTTTCAAATTATTAACTGCCACCAGAATTTATAAATGAATTTATTTGAAAATACCAACTTGCTTACTTTCAGATACCGGGTGTCCCAAAAATGACTGATGGATTTTAAAATTCAATAACTTGCAAACGGCGACAGCTAGTTTAAAAAAAATTTGCGGGAGGGTTATGTGTAATGTCAGGAGTTTTTATACAGTAATTTTTTATTTTAGTTCGAATTTCAAACAATAGGTGGCGCTGACGGCGATTGAAGGCTGATCAGGTGATCAGTGCTGAGTGAAGTGTCGACCTGGCCTATTATCTGTGGATAAGGATGGCAAAATAAAAATATATTATAGGTACTATATATTACTGGGTGGCGGAAGCACAAAGAATTAACTCATCGAGTTAAAGGATGAAAATCTAGAATTAATTAAATTTCTATTCGTATATTGAAACGCAATCGGTCTACCAAGTCGGTCTACCATGGTGGAAAACACCTAAAATCCCGATTTTATTGGTTGACTCATAGGTTTACCATTATGTTTTTCTGCTCGCGATTCTCCATGTATTCATACATTAGAATTCTGGAAAGCACACTGGTAAACCTAGAAGTCAATCAATAAAATTGAGTTTATAGATATTTTCCAGCAAGATAAGAGTTCGCAGACCGATTGTGCAGTAGTATGCGAATCGAAATTTAAATAACCTTAGATTTTCATCCGTGAACGCCATTGGGTGATTATCCTCTTCAGACCTGAGGTGCACAAATGTGTTCCTCCATTCTTTTCCTCATAAAAACTATACTGTTCGATTTTTTTGCATTTTTACTTTACTTCTATACAGCTGAATGTTCTTTGCTTTAAAACAAAACCAATAAGTGTCAGCACTGATGAGTATTACCCCATAAAATAAATATTTTCATCAAATTTCGAAAATACCTTCAAGACATTGCGGCCAAGAAAGTAAGAAATATTCATGATTAATTAACTTAAATGCTTTACAATAATAAAAAAAATGGAGGATTTGTTGATCATTTACTTGTTTAAAGACCTTAATTTTGTTATTGCGTAAATTTGTGTTACTGATAATTAAACTGATGTTTCAAGAGGATTAGTACTTTTATGGCCATATTTGTAAACCTAAATCACCGGTCCCCTAAAGTACTGATTTCATAAAAATGACAATTTCTGTCATCTATGGTATCATTCCGATTAATCAAAAGCAGTAAGTATATATTTGTATAGTTAATTTTATGCTCAGGTCTGAAGAGGTTATTTGTGCAATCGCCTTCCGGTTTATAAAAAATGTGTACTGTCCAGAGCAGTTGAAGATCTGGTAGAACCCCTTGGGGATGAGCGACACGTATACGTGCCGTAAAAGGGCTTAAGAATCCTTATTTATTCCCACCAGTAAAATTTTACTATAAAATTAGCCTTATGTAATCGAGCACTTCCTCGATTTAAAAAGACACAAATTTCTGTTTTTAAAATCCGGTAACAATTCATTAACAAATTCGTTAAAGGCTTCCGTCGCGAAAGGGTTAAGTGGGGAACCTGATAACAATATGTTCCATAGAGAAATTTAGTATACAGGGTGTCCAGCAAATAACACCCTGATTTCAAATTTAAATTTCTCAAAAACAAAAATCGATAGAACTATGCGGTAAACTGTTTCTTTATTAGGTAAGCTGTAAAAATGTTATACTAAAGCTTCGAACGGTGAATATTTTGAAAAGATAGTGTTCTGATTGCAAAGAATGCTCGACTTGACATTTTTTTTTTTTTTTTTTGCTTTATATTGCTTGTAGAGAACGAATTTTTCGGGGTACTTAGCCATATTTTTATAACTAAATTTTTGAAATTTCTGAAATTTCAAAAATTTTGTCCCAAAAAACTTTAAAATTTAAAATTTTGGCGTTGTCCGCCCAAAATTTCATTCAAACCAAGCAATTTAAAGCAAGAAAAATGTTAAGTCAAGCATTCTTTGCAATCAGAACTTAATCTTTTCAAAATATCCACCCTTCGAAACTTCTGTATAACATTTTTACAGTTTTCCTAATAATCAAACCGATTACCGCATAATTCTATCGATATTTGTTTTTGAGAAATTTAAATTTAAAATTAGGGTGTAAGTTGCTGGACACCCTGTATGTTATGGAAAAGTTTCCGATTCTATGACAAACAAATATTTATCCATTCTTTATTAATCATCGTTTAAGTAGTTGAATGAACTTGAAAATTATTTCTCTGTTCTAAAATAATTAATATTGTCATCACCGCTTCTAAATTTATGAACATGAGGTCTTTCTTCGTTAATAGTAAGGAAACCATTGCATACAAAAATATGAAAATGTGTAATATTATATTAAAGAGAAATGTTTGATAAAAACTCTAAATGAGTTTTTAAATCGAATAAGTATATACAGAAATATTGGATGTTAAATTTAGTCAAAATCGTTCCATTAAAAATGTTTTATAGCAGCAAAAACTATACGTAGAAATGTAATAAATTTTCTAAAGTAAACTCGCAGGAGGATTTATTTCCATTTTAAATTCAAATTTTCAGCATATGAAAAGATATTTTCACAGTTTATAAAAGGTTATTTTAAATTCTTGCTAATTCTAAAATCAGCGTAAAAAATATTTTCTTTCATAAAAAAACACATGGCTATTAAAATATAAAAACTCTTTAGAGTTATAATTAAATGATTACGTATTAAAAACAGAAAAAGTAGTGAAAATTATGTCATAAAAGATTGTTTTTCGACATGTAAATAATATAGAAAAAAAAACTATAACATAATGAACTATTGAATACGTGTTAAAAGCAATAAATGAAGGAAATTACTTCCTATTCCAAATGACTGAATAATAACATTGCCAAACTCTTTAAATTAAAAATATATTTAGAATTATAATAGAGATTTATTTCATATTTTAAGATAATCTTTTATACTATTGTTGTCTATTCTAAGACAGCTCCAACAATATTTCCATTTTAATAAAAATACTTTCACATGAATATCAGAAAAAGAAAGGAAAATTTTGTGAAAATTACGTCCGATTTTAAAAGAATACATTTAAAATACTTTAATACCATTTTATTATGATGTTGCTAAAAATATCAGGGAACAAAAGGTGTTACAATGCTAGAAACGTAATGAAAGTTACATTAATTTAATAAAAGATTTTTAAAGTTTGTACCAAGAATTCAGAATAACCCTGGATGCAAATCGGAAATATTCTATACATACTTAATATATAAGATTGATGAATGACAAATGCTGACATTCAAAGATGTTCTAAAGTTCTGATTCAGTTATTTTTAAATAAAAGTATTTTTTAAATAATGTATGTTTTGAATAAAAGATGTGTTTGCCAAAATTTGAAATTCTCATAAATATATACTTTTTTTTCTTTTTCCTATATATTAAGACAGTCTACATTATATAAATAAAATATTAAGTTTATTTTTCTTTAAGTTTTTTTTTCTCTCTTTTTTGCGCAATTCCTTCTATTTATAGAGAATAACATAAATTCTGTGAAGCTTATGTGGAAATTTTCATAGCATACTTTTGTGAAATTCTGGCACATACCCAAGACAACTGTTGACTGAATTGATACTTTTATTTAAAGTGATACACTGTTGAAAATGGATTTTGATTGAGATGAATGTACTCATTTTTGATTACTTTCTGGATTTATATTAGATGCGCCCTTTTTGGCGCGGACAAATTCTGTTAGTAAAATGAGAAATTATCGACTGACACCAGAATTTACAAACAACTTTTCAAGAAATGAAAAACTCCTTAACCCCTTGAGGGGCGGCGGTATATGTTATATACCACCTACGATTGAAGAAGATTTACACCAGAAAAATGTTATTAAATTTCACTTTTCTAACTTTGGTGGAAAGGCTCTTTGGCTCTTTTTGATATAACTTTTTTACAAATTTCCGGTGGGAGTTCAGAATTACTCGAACGCAATTGCTTGCCCCTCAAAGGGTTAATTTAAGCTTTTATTATAAAAGCAAGATATTATTTTTTATTATTGGTACCAATTGCAAGTTTGAAATTAAAATTAGGTGCGTCCAGACCGGACACACTGCGCCGGAAAGGGTTTATTAAGACAAATTTTACAGTAAAATTTTACTGGAGGTGATAAGCACGGATTCTTAAGCCTTTTTGCGGCACGTATACGTGTCGCTCGTCCCCAAAAGGTTAATAAAGAAGGACACATTTACGTGTCGCAGAGACAAGCACGAAATAAATAATTTTTAATATAATTTTTTTATTTACCTTTATTAATCAGAAAGTTTAGTAGTTAAATAAGAAAAATTGCTATTCAAAGACATCTGTGCACCAAAATTAAAAGAAGTGTAACGTTAGTTCTTTGCAAAGGTTTAAAGCATAATTGTCAACCTCCTGATTTTTTGGACCACAAGTAAAATCTTCCTGAAATGTTCACATTATGCAATTGCATAAATAGTGCTATTATCTAAACCAAGTAATTAAAATTAGATGTGTTTAGATGGGACAGATTGCACCGGAAAAGGTCAAGTCTGTTTCGAAAAAACACACATATTCATTTTTTTAGCACTTTCCAACAATGTTGAAAAGTGCTTATGCATTCGGTTTGTCTGTCTCTATCTCCCGCAAATACGCTCGGATTTTCATGCAATTGATAAAGTTCATTTAGGGTTCTCAAAGCATGTTTGGTATTGTATATGTAGTATGTACGATTAATGGTTCATTTACAGGGACACTCAAAAGAGTTTGATTACATTATCGTATATGGGGAAAAATCGTTTGGTGAGTTTAATGACATTACGCTGTTTCAAATGTATTGAAACTGATATAAATTACTTAATTTCAGTAAGATCGCGTTAAAACAGAGCATTCATGGCATTTTTTATTAATTTACAGGGACACGGAAAAGAAATCGGTTACAGTATACTTCTTGCGTATTATTTGCTGGAGAGCCCGTTTTAAAGTTATATGCGCTTTTAAATTTAAATTGTTTTTTTGCATACTATTTTTATGTATAAATTATATACCTCATATACAGATCTGCACAGAAGTATTCGCATACCATTCTCTTTATTAGAGAGGATATTGCTGAAGGGGCATTTTCAACTAAAATATATGTAGCTCTTAAATGAATAAAAATTTTGAATGCATGTTGCTTATATATACAAATCTCTATATCGCATACAGGGATTCTAAAAATTTCGTATAATTTCCCTGCTGTACATAGAACAGTTGAAATCCGGTTTTCAAATGCATTATAAATTTCCATATGATGGAATGCGATGTAATATTTAAATTTTTAAAACGGTGCAGTTTTGCTACATTATTCTGAATATGTTGTAAAGTGCAGCTTGATGCCTGATTTTTTTTATTCCATGTTATGTTTAATATTGATTTTTGCCAATTTCTACTTTAATGAAAATTTTATCACCCATGACATTTCTCAGTTGTCTATTATGCACTTCTTTCACTTATTCGTGCTTTTTTATAATGTCGAGAAAAGAAGGAAAATAGTCCTTTTTATTTGTGCCATATGATCTATTCTGAGACACATTTCTAGAAATTTGAACACTTGGCAAAATTTAAAGATTCTTATTTCTGACTGAGATAAAAAGGATTCCCTTTTCAGAATTTTATCTCTAAAAATATCGTTGAAAAGAAGTTTGTGCTGACAGTGTTGTTATATATGGCAGATTTTTTATTTATTGTTAATATTTAGAAATACTGTTTTCACACTAGAAAATATTGTATAGTAATTTTGTTTTATTTATGAAATCTAATTTTTATAAGATGAAAATAACAAAAACAAATTAAAACTAGTTGTAATCGGAATGACAAGATAAAAAAACACCCTATTTTGATGATTCTTGTGAATGTCCTATCTTTAATTAAATACATAAAAAACTACTGGAATGCTCTCTATTAATCAACACATGTATAAAATAGTTCGTCCTGACTGACTGATAATCAACGCACGGCCCAAACAACTGAACCAAAAACACAAAAATTAAGGAAAAAATATTTCTTATGACGTAAGCGTGTACTAAGACGGGATTTTGAAAATTTCCCCGGTGAGGAAGGCAAACGGGAGGTCGAAAATTCGAGAACATCTTGCTATATTTCAGCAGGTGTTTAAGATAATAGCGTGAAATTTCAGAAAATAAATATACTAAAAAAATAATCACATATTTCAGCGATTAAAAGTCCCCCCCCCTAGATGATTATAAAAGGGGGTCAAAAAGTTTAGAACATTTGGCAAAAGTAATCTTTATAAGTAGAAGCCTGAAGCAGCAGAAAATAAATCCATTGCAAAATAATTGAACGTGCCTTTCAGCTATTATATTAACTTGAAATAAATACAGTTAAGTTCGCTTCTTAAATTACAATAATAAGAATAATTTAATCTTTCATTCCTTGGTTGATTCTTAACATATAGGAAAGCAGGAATCCATACTTTTTCATACGTTTTGTGTACCCATTATATTAAAATTGACACAACACATTCACTTGTAATGTTGCATAAAGACAGATGAACAATTGCATATTCTAGATTAACTAAATTTAATTAAAATTAAACAAATGTTACTAAAAATTTTGAATTTAAATTTTGCAGCAAGATATTCTGTTTTTAGCTTAAGGACAAAATTAGAAGACTGATAGAAAAATGTACTTTCACATTCACATTACATCGATTGCATCATTAATATGAAATACATACTTAGCGGGAAAAAAGTTATTTTTATGGAAAGAAAAACCCGATTACATATTGAAAATGAAAGTCTCATGATCAAATTAAATAATATTTATTATTGTTTCAGAAAATCATTATATGTGTATCAAGCAATATTAAAATTTCCACACCCGAGGGGTTTAAAGGGCGGGGTGTAAAAATTCCATCCTTTTCTTGAACCCATCATGCTACATATAATCGAAAATCCCTCTGTCCATCCTTTCATATTATGTACCTTATTCCCCCCCACAATCTGACACCCGGAAGACAATTTTCGATCTTTTTTTTTAAATTAATACGTTTTATCATTTTAGATTTTTTTACGACACCCTCTGATAAATATTGATTAGAACAAATGAAAATTTGAAAGATTGGGGAAGGATCTATTGCGGAGGTGCATTATAGTTGGAACTCTGAGAAGCTCTTTTGTAAATTTGGCCTACACCCCTCATGTGATATATCACTGGAACGCTCTTTGACTACTATTTCATATTGTACACGTCTGGGACCTACACCTCTATTTTACGGGAACTTTTCTAAATTCAGCCGACATCTCTCATGTGATACATCGCTGGAAATTCCTGTGATTACTTATTCGTATAATGAATTTCCCTTTCCCTTTCCCCCACTTTAAAGCACTCGAAAGGTACGATTATGTCATTTAAGGACTTCTAATAAGTAGAAGATTATAAAACTTATCTCAATGACGTAGAAAAATCAATAAAAAATGTTAATCTCGTTTAGCATCTATTTTGTTCATGTTTTTACCACAAGAGATGATTTTAATTCTTATTTCTTTGGCCATTATGCTGATAATTGCCGAAGATTTTTAATTTTTATATTTAAACTCTCTTATACTTTTATACTTATTCACACCTTTTCAACTTTTTTGCAAATCGGGAATGTCATCACATTACTTTTCCACTAGTGTCCACTAGTGTCCCTTTTAACCTTTCTTCTGTGTGTTGTTTTTTAATTCGATCCGGCTTTAGTCGCAATTGATTTACTGAAATAAAAATAAATTTAATAAAATCTCGTCCAAAAGAATGAACAAGAGATACAAAAATTAAACCCCTCTGCCATTCCTACATTAAGTTTTAAATAGAGGCATGAATTTGAAGTTACTTAATCTACTGAAACAAACTTAAACGTGTATTTTATCTAATTTTGAAACTCCCACCTAAGCGGGTTTAATGGAAGGTCGCACTTTTAGAACATCTCGCCATATCTCTGAAGCAGGTTTAATTAAAGCAGGACATTCATGATAATACTAAAAAAAATAGTTAAACATGGGTACTTCAGTCATTTTAGAGCTATTTTGTCTGTTATGTCTAACATCGACATTAAACCGAATAATGTACGATTATACGAATTAGATAACATTTATAAATGTTCGATTTCATATATTAAAAATTTTTTAAACCTTTACTAGATACGTTTTTTTTTATTCAAGATTCCTTGAGAGAAACAGATCAGTATAGCGGGCGAAGGCTGCTAGTAAATCATAAAATCCACTAATGCATTTTAATGAATTAGAAAATGTCATTGCAAAAATATGGCTCACAAAAAGTAAGTCATATCAATTCTTTTTTAAAAGTTTGAATACCTTTTTGTACTTGCATCAGTGTAATACAATCTTACTTCAATGAATAATATATTTGAACCAGGTTTTAAATATAAGCATTTAAAATAGCTGAATGTTATTACAGACTTACCACTAAAATATTTATTATGCATAATGTTATGTTCTAAATATATTCGCTACGCCTTTTGTATAATTTATGTATTTGTAAAAAAATTAACACATAATTTCTCCTCTATGCGTTGATCTTGGTATGCGCCAGTCTTGTTTTAAATGCATCGCTTCTGTTGCGCATAGGTCAAACATCACTGTAAAACAATTAGTTGATATGTTGATAAATTTAATATCTTGAGAATTTAAGTTCAAAAAATTAAAATAAAAAATTATATATTTTTTCAATTTTTGGTAACTTTTAAAAATTGGAATTCTTTTTAAAAGAAAGGACGTGTTATTTCTTTAAATAGCATATTTCAAATAAAGTTAAAAGTTAAATATGAAGTATTTTGAAACTCGTGTGCAGACATTTTATTGCATAAATAATTATAAAATTTATAATTAATAAGTGTGTCAAATCTTCAGTTACAAAATTAAACAAAATTATGATTAACTTTTTAAGGATCTTAACCTCTAATCGCTTAGTATATGGGTGATTCTCAAAATAGGGGACAATTTATGTTTTTCGGCATACAAAAAAAATTGTGAGATTTTCTGTCGTGTTTTTATATTTAGATATGTTTGTCTTAATATTATTCATTATTTGCACTCAAGAATTACTCACTTTTTAGTTAAAAACACCTTAAAATAACAGAATAAATGTTCAAAATGTCATTAGCATGGATGTCCACAGCAGCTGTGCCTTGTATATACTAGCTTTTTCAAGAGTTAATATCATGTTTATAAAATAAAACAAATATTATTCTTTCTTTAAATTAATCAAGGAGGGGATTTATCCAATTAATTTCTTTTTAAAAATAAAATTATAGTATATAAAAAAAGAATTAAGATTTGTCCTCCATATTCTATTTTCAAAACAAGGTCATATTATAACAGCTGGTTATTAATCAAAATTTCATTTTCACATATGACAATAGTTTGAAAATATAAAGTTTCTCCATGGCAACAAGTAGCCATTTTACCCCAGCCTGAAAATAGAAGCATGTATTGCATTTTAAGAATATAAGTTGAATATTAGGGGCGTACATCAATTGTATGTCATTAGAATGGATAATAATTTTCATGTTTATTTTATAATTAAAATTTTTATTTTACTTATTTGCATTGGATTTTTGTGTTTTAAAAAGCCCAAAAAAAGGACTATTGCATTGTGATTATATTATGGCTCATAATCTTATTTAAATTAAAATTTGTCATTAGCGTGGACAAATATCAGTGTCATTAACATGGTTTTTCTGTCCATGCTAAAGACTCCTGTGTACATAAATGTAACCATTGCTTATATTGCATCTTTTATAAAGTTTAATTTTACATATAAATTTAGGTATTACATTTATTATCCCTAAAATATGCATTAAATCTGTCAGAAAATCACTAAGACAGCTTCTTACATTGTTAGTGTCAGAATGTTGCTCATGTAAACAAAGTTTGCTCTTTGGTAATGTTTTTGTTCTCCTTATATGTATATATGTAAAAATGGAAACCATTTGCTGAAAAGGAAGGCTAATAAATATAGAAAAAATATTTAAACAGGAAGAAAATAAAAATTTCGTAATATATTTATACCATGCAATTTGTTTTGTCATTAGCATGGCTCAAAAAATACTAATTATTTTTTTTTAAGTTAATTTTTAAATATTTAGCTCTGCTGACTACATGTAAAGTATACCTAATACTATATTAACAATACCTTTTTTTTCAGAAATTTTGCTAACAGTAATTTTTTTCAGATTTCACTTTTGAAATTGTCCCCTATTTTGAGAATCACCCAAATGGAAAAAACTAAAAAAATACCCTTTTTTATTACAAAATTGAATAATTATAATGTTTCTAAATAAAATATGTTATTACCTTTTTTAATGTGAAAAAAGGATGCTATAGAAGAAATTCACGTTTGTAGAAAAAACATCATCCCAATCCTCTACATTTTCACAATTTTGGATGCAGATAGCACAGTGGTAACCCTACGAGTTAACCGCTAAAATCGGATTTTTTAATATTTTCCACCAAGATAGGACTTTCCAGACTGATTGTATTTTAATATACTAATAGAAAGTTCACTAATCCTAGATTTTCATCCCTGAACTCGATGAGGTGATAGTGCTGCCGCCTCCCGGTCTTCGATTGCCTGTACTGTCGCCTGCTGGTCTGACATAAATGTGCGCACAGTAACATATGTCCTTTAAGGCGCAACACCAGTCACAGAAAAGACCCGGATGATAATGTAAAGTCTAAGGGAGCGTTCTTTTCAAATATCTCGTCCAAAATTCAATATTTTTACATGCGTTTTTTGCACAAGATAGCTGAGGACGATCCACAACCGGTCTAGTTTTTACTTTCTCAGTCTTGGTTTCAGATTTTTTTTTTTTTTTATTATTACTTTAACTTTCGAAACCGGTTTAAACCGGCTCTGAGATTGAAACTATCGTAATATAAAAAATGTATAAACAAAATCGAAAAAGTAAAAACTAGGCGGGTTGTGGATCGTCCTCATCTGTCTTGTGCAAAAAAATCATGCAAAAATGTTGAAATTTGAGCGATATATTTGAAAAGAACGCTCCCATAGACTTTACATTGTCATCCGGTTTAAGGTTTTTCTCAACTGTTCAACTCTGCAATCGCAAAACGTTTTGACACATTTACAAGTTCACTTTTTAACAGAAAGATATGAAGTTGCAGTGCCTGACTATGGAAGCGATTTGCAATCGAACTTACTTTTCCATTTTATGATAATTAAATTACCTATCCTGTTCTAAGCAATTTCGATCACATGATCACCTGTTTTTTTTCCCTGCTTTTCGAACATTTTTTCTGCTTTCGTCGAGGAATGTGTTCAAAAACGTCAACTTTGAAGGCTTGTTATGAAAGATCTATTGCGTTAGTAAAAAAATCAGAAACCTGAGTGCAGTTACTGAATACCAATGCCTGCTAGTTTCATGCATTTCCAAATAAACATAAATTAAAACGTATGTCACAAAGTTGCCTTTTTTGATTTAAGAACACCCTTAATGTCGAATTCGCCCGAAGTTTTGAGATATTTTGTCAACAAATTTAGTAATAATAAAAAAAAAGTCATTAATAAAGCTACCTTGACGAAGCTCCGATTAAATTCACAGTATTAAACTTGGGAATCTTCTATAATCTTCTACAATCTACGTATTTTAGTTTCGCGTTTTCGAATAAAATTATCCGAATACTTAAAACTCAATATTAATAAGAAAGTGACTGTTTCCTCCCAGTACAGGACGGAAAGGACATTTTCAATTATGGGACAAATATTTCGAAGTACAGTAGAACCCCGCAAATTCGGACCCCCGTTAATCCGGATCTCCGAATAATCCGGATCGGTTTCGTCATTTTTTTTTTTTTTTTCAATTTTGAGAAGCGATTGGCTATTTTCATAACATTAACTTGTTTCATCATCGTATTCTGAATTAAAAAAAAAAACTTTTTCCGAAATCTTTTTGGAAAAATTAAGCAAACATTTTTACTGTCTGTAAATATTCATTAAGTTTAACATAAAGGTGATTTTCAGTAAGTATGTTTTATTTTATTTCATTTTTTCCTAATTCTCCGGATAATCCGGATTGCGTCCGGTCCCAATAAATCCGAATTATCGGGGTTCTACTGTACCATAAAAACCTGTTTAAAATATCTATAAAACATTTCCAAAGATGTACCAACCTATATATCAAGACTTATGATATGCACACATTTAATAAAAATATCTGGAAGAAATTTTCTGCAAGAATTCTGGAAGAATTTAAATGAATTTTACCACCTTCCAGTTTTACCCGTAACGTCGTACGGGCAACGTGTATTTGGTAATCACGATTTTCCCGTACGTAGTACGATCATCCATATTCCAATAATAATTTATTAGTCTCACCAGTAAAATTTTATTGTAAATTTCGCATTATTTCATCCGCGCATTTTCCTGATTCAAGTAAGCAAAAATTTCTATTTTGTAAAACGAGGATTAAATGATTAAAAATTCTGTGAAAGACATAAAAAAATAGCGATTAAGCAAAGTTTTATTTTCAAAAATATTGATAAGTTACGTGGTTAAAGGGTGTTCATTAGTGTCTCCTACAGGCGACTCCAAGACTGGGAGGGTTAAATTGCATAGCTGCCAACTTTTACGCATTTTTACTACCACTAAAATTGAACAGAAAATTTCCATTTGTATTACATTTCCATCATTACATTTCGACGATTACATAAAACAACATTTACTATAAAATTTTTGTGGTAGGAAAAATGCATAAAAGGTGGGAGCTATGAAATTGTAACTTTTTCTACAATTTCTTTAATGATTTCCTCTTCGCTAATTCAGTCTTATTTTTTCTTGTTAATTATAACATATTTGATTCTTAATATACATGTTGCTAATCAACAATATGTTTAATAACCAACCCTTTCACAATTTTTCGAAAAAACACCATAATCCTATAAAATACCTCATAAGGTTAATTTCTTACAAGAAAATAAAATATTTGCTTTCTTGGACCCTTTCCAGCTGATTTAAATACCGAAATTATTATACGAAAGCGCAACAGCATTTGTTTCTTTTACCCCCAACTTTTTTCGTAAGCTGGAGCTATGCAATTTGCTTCAATAATTGCATTTTAATGTTAGACATTGTTTACGAGATCTAACAGCAGGAACTTTTTTTTCTTTGAATATATGAGGATTTTAAGACAATTTTTAGAAAATAAGAACAAGATACAATTTATTTAAATTATTCTTAATCTGAGTTTGAAATTCCTTACATGCAAAATAACGTTATTATTGATGTAGCAATGATTTCAAATAATGAGGTACTTATGCCAAATGACGTCATTTAAAATTCAGATCACAAGAAAATGTGTTATATATGCATTACCTGTTAAAATATATGCAAAATTTATGCATATTTTTAGAATAGTAAACAATGCAAATTTTTATTGAAAATAAATTTTGAAAATTTTGTATAAAGCAAAAGACTTTAAAGTAGACTTCATAGTAGATTTTAAAGTATGTCATCTTAAAAACGTCATAATTTGCTAAAAAAGTTTTGATTTCAAGGTGACGAGCGATCAGGAAATCAGAGTCAAAAAAGATGTTAAATACCAGTAATTTGTATATGAGATATTTGTATATGCCTACCTTAATCCCTTTATATTATTTAAAGTAATTTCTATAAATAATATACTGGTAGTGTCTTCTTTTTTTCACTGTGATTTTTTTCCTGACCACTCGCCATCCTGAACTTTAAGAGATATTTGTAAGGAGCTGCAGCAATAGAACAGAATAAAGAATGTCATTTAGATTGTACATTTCAACTTCTTAGAAGTAGAATTAAACGTTTGTTGGTAGAATATTAACAAAAAGTAAAGAATTACAAATAGGAAATTTCTATTTTCAATTTAATTTATATTTAAAAAAAATACAGTATTCTCCTTCTTAACTAGAACTCCGCTTAAACTCCTGACCGCCGAGCAAAAGGGCAAAATTGTAAAGTTTTTTTCTCTGCAATTTATTTTAAATATTAATAAAAGAAGGATTTTCTATCATGGTATAATTTTTTTGTTACTTGTATGTTTATAAGCCTTGAGAGTATCAATCATAACTTAATTACTTAAAACTAGATTATATTTGTAGAATAAGATTAATTTAAATAAAGTTTCAACTGCAGTGAAACCTGCAGCCTAGTGAACGGATATATCCGGTCGTGGCAGCAGGAAGGTTAATCGGCCGAATTTTTTTCCATCATCAGACACATTTATTCCTAAAATAGATAAATTCCTTTTTGATTTTCTCCCGACATTCAGACAGGATAATGTCGGTTCTATACGTGTTGAATTTATTGTGTGGCGGCAATATCCATCATCATCCACCCGGCATTATCCATTAGGTGAGTGGCATTATCCCGGAGCAATAAGATGTCTCCTCCCAAAGAATTGAAATTTGTGTTTTTAATAGTCAAAACTGCAACACCCCCCCCCCTCCTGGAATTTTATAATTTGTGATCGATCTGCAAACTATTTTGTACAAGCATTTAAGAAGTTTGAAGAATTTAAACAGACCAGCTCAGAAGATGTAGAAGAGTGTTTTGTGTCTGAAAAAGATATCAAGTAATTGTTTCACTTAAATTTACATAATATAGACCAATTTATAACGCGGAACTCGCCACAACAGCTCAATTAATTCTCATGTAACAGTTGATGATACAAAATACCGATAATTTCAGATGCAGTATTTTTTAAGTATCCGACAACGTTAGTTTTTAGGTGCGTTCGTAATTATGTAAATACGTAGCACCTATTGTTGTCGCTCAGTCCGTCCGTCTGTCTGTCTGTCCTTCCGCATATAACAACGCAAAAACTACAAAACCGAATCGTTTGAAATTTAAAATACATAATTATTACATAATTTTGTCAAGTCATTTCAAATTTTATGAAAATCGGATGGAGAGATCAATTACAAGGACAATCAAAAGGATTCCGTTACATTACGGTCAATGGGGAAAAAAGTTTCAAATGCATTTTAATCGTTTGAAATTTAAAACGTATCTTTATGACATAATTTTGTCGAGTCATTTCAAATGTTATGAAAATCGGATGCATTGATCAGTTACAGGGAGAATCAAAAGTATTCCGTAACATTACGGTCAACGGGGGAAAAAGTTTCAAATGCATTTTAATGGTGTTACACTCATTTGAATATAACAGAATTGACATGAATCTATGAAATATGTACTAAAAAAATACATTTTGTACAACCTGTGATGCAAAGAATATTTATTATTAAATTACAGGGCCACACAAATGTATTCCACTAAATAATGTTATACGGGGAAACATTGTTTGGGGCGTGTTTTAATTATATTAACCTACTTCACATTTTATGAATAAGATATACGTTAATGAAGTATAATAAAAATTACTCCTTGCATATTTACAGGAACACAAAGATTTCGACCACTATACTGTATCCAAAGTACGCTCTACTATATCAGCAAGATCTGAATATTTTAAAACTTCGTTATCAACGAACGCACCTCATTTGCTAAGCTTTACGTGCAATTTCCAACTTGTTTCTTTTAAGAATGAATTTTTATGAAAATTCTCACGGAAAAAAATAGTTTGTGTGTTAAAAAATTTCTCTTTACACCATTAGAGCTCTAATTAAGGTTCATTTTAACCCGTGCAGAATGAAGGTATTTCCACTAAAACAGTACTTTTTCTTCATTTTTAAAATAAGCAATAATAATATATAATTTGTAATAACAATAAAAACGGATAAATAAGTCAATTTTCAAGAAAAATTTGCTGGTTTAATACATTTTAAGAAAAAAAAAGTGTAAAGTTTAACGCGTTTCTAGTATTAATTTCGTCTGATGCAATCATTGTTAATTTTTAAATTATATATATAAATAATATTATTAAATCATATATTTCAATTTGTTTAAATAGTTAAATGTCAAAGCTAAACTGGAAAAAATTTGAATATTAACCCTTCAAAAGTATTGCAGATACAATAAGGCGATGGGTATACCCATCACCTTATTTATAATATGAATAGACATTTATATGCATATTATGTTTTTTTCGAGAGACGTACAAACTCAATAGGATGCAAAAAACATTTGCTTTTATCCCAGAAAATTCTACACATTAATTTTTTTAATACTGTTTAAGTTGTCGATATATAATTAGGTTTACATTAATCCGAGATTAAAAAATGCTTATAATTTTACTTAACAACTAATAACAGTAAACTACGCATAACTATGAAGACGGACAACAAAAATTTCAATAGTAAGAAAAATAAATGAACTAATCCATGTAAAAAACAAGTTGGAAAATACACGTCAAGCGTAGAAAATGAGGTGCGCTCTTACTATCAAGAACTTTTTAAAATATTCAGATCTTTATGTAATAGTTAACAGTATAATAGAGCAGGGGTGCAAAAATCTAGGCGCCAGAGGGTACTCTCTCACCACTAAAATTTTAAAGTTTTTTTTTTGCTCAAAATTTAATAGCATTCTAGCAAGAATTTTACATGAAATATTAGACGAAGAAAAACGAAATAAATTTTGTGGTGATAAACTGCCTGCTGGCGCCTAGATTTTTGCACCCCTGTAATAGAGAAAATCTTTTGTGTGTCCCTGTAAATACTTTCCGATTTCTATTACGCAGGAAGTAAGTATAGAAAACTTCAGCAAAGTATATCACTTTCATATAATATAAAGTAGATTATTGAATTAAAACGCCCTTCAAACTGTGTTTTTCCCCATACCATAATGCAATGGAATACTTTTGTGTTATCCTGTAAATTAATAACAAATAATCTTTCTAACACAGATTGTACAGAATGTATATAATTCATGGATTCATATTAATTTTATTATATTCTAAAGAATGTAACAGCACGAAGATGCACTTGAAACATTTTTCCCCCATTGGACATTATGTGAAGGAATATTTTTGATTGTTTCTTTAATTAAACAATACATCCGATTTTCATAACATTTGAAATGTCTCGAAAAATTATACAACGATTACGTACTTTAAAACGCTTCGTTCGGTAGTTTTTGCGTTGTTGAAAGGGGACTCAGACTGACGGACTGAACGACAACTAAAGACTTCGTATTATACTCGTATATACTTCGTATTACATTCGTATATAACTCCTAATAAAGGTATAATAACTGGTGATTTTCAAACGAGACATTAATACAGGTTGTGATAGTTTATTTTCTAAACAAAACTTATTTATAATTCATATAAATTTCGAAAAGATTGCGGGAAAAATGTAATTTTATCAAAGATTAACGTAAAAAATATGAATTTCTTTCGTAAAAATATGAAAAAGGTGATAAACTTGATGAAAACGATCGATTTTGTTAAAAAATCACGAAAAAATGACAAATTTCATAAAAAAAATCGATTGAAAAAAATTCGAAAAAAAAAATTTAGCACTAGTTTTGAAATCGGTTTAATAGTTCTAAAGGTTACCCCTTTTTAAAAAGACAATGAGATTTGTATTCCATCAAATTCTTTCTAATCATCCTATTTTCACGAAATTCAAGTGAGACCATGCCTCGCATTTTACAGCAAAACAAATAACAACAACAACAGCAAACAATCAAAATCGACACACCTTTGAAAAATAATGTATGAAAAGGAGCAAAACATACATCCATGTATACATATGGACCAAACTCATAACCTTTTGCTTTTTTGGAGCCAATTAAAAATATGAATGAAGAGTTTGTGTATGTCCGACGTGTATTACAATTCGTTTAGTCATCAATTTCAAAAATTCAATTCCATTTCATACATATACTTTCATACATATACTTTCATACATGTACTCATTTTATTTCATACATATACATACTTGTATAGCTATAAGTGAGGTTTCGTTAATTTTACAACTGAGATAATCACTGAAAAAAATGGGTGATCAAAATTGAGTAAAAAGTACTCAATTTTAAGTACTTCACATACTCAAAATAGCTCCGATCCAAAAGTTCTCATAAGTGAGAAACACGTACTTATTTTTGATTCCATGGTTGTGTTCCAATATAAGTTACTATTATCTGCCCCCTTAAATTACAAATTAAAGTGAAAATATGATAGTATTTATTTCTTGTCAAAATTAGGATCAATAAACATTTAATTGATTATTTATTAAGAAAAATAGCAAAATTATAACTAAAATACCCAAATCGAACATTTTTATGAAAAGAGCATTATTTGCAAGTATATTTTTTAGTTATTTTAACCCTTAAATGCATAGGATAGAACGCGTTCCAAAAAAATGCGCAATTCAAAGAATCAGAATTCATACCAGAAAAATCTGAATAATAAATTTTTCTTTAATTAATTACGAATGGTCTGTCATTAAGTAAGGTGAAAATTGCGCTTTTAAATTTCTGGTGAGAATACGGAATATGTGAATAAAACCCCCAATAAATCGGGAACACTTATGGTATCGAAAATGATACAATATGCATTTAAGGGTTAAAATAGTGTGCATAATATAATAATTATATTAATAAGCATCTTATATGCCGCCATGAATGAGATAAACCAATATTGGGTACAAAATTATAGTTTGTTTGGATTTGATAACGTATGCTGTTTCAAAACTGAGAAAGTGTTCATTTTTGATCCAAACATACTTAATTCGATTTGAATACATCGACTTACTCATTTTTGAGTGCTACTACTTCATTTTTTTCAGTGTATTCTTAAAATCAAATATACTAATCGAAGACAAATTTTTCGAACTATTTATTTAAAAAAGTCTTTAAATTAACACCTGTTTACATTTAAAAATATATGAACATAATACTCGTAAAATTTCTTAAACGTTTGAAACAGTTCCATGTACGCACATAATTCGATGGCAGCAACAGCTACTCTCAAAACAAGCTGCTGATTTCGAAGCATTCAAAAACAATCTCCTTAAAATTAATCACACTTTAATTTGGGTGCATATATCTAGAGCACTCTTCAAATTGGTACGATGAAAAGATCCAGAAATAATCACTAAAAACTTAACTCCGCTTTATTTTTCAGTTAACTTTTAATCAAATTAACTCGAAAATGGATTATGAAGGTAATTTAAACTCGGTTTAAACTTATTTGATGTTAATTTTTTATTATTTATTTATCATTTTATCTAATCTTTATATTATCTATATTTTTTTCTGAATTTTAACCTTTCCGATTACCACACGGATTCATTTTATCAGGCAGGTAGATACAAAAGTTTTTTCAGGCGAAAAAGACTGTAAATTCTATAAATATGAAATATTTTCACATTATGCAATAAAGGTGGTATTTTAAAAAGTCGTAATTTACAAAAGTCACATATTAAAAAATAATTTTAAATTTCAAAAACATTTTTTTTCATTGGATCTGTCTCGTAGGTGGAAATTTAACCTCTTGAGGGGCAGTGGAATGTATTTTATATATCACTTAATTTAAACGAGATTCTTACCAGAAACTTTTAACAAAATTTTATATTTTTAACTTTGACTGAGAAGCGTTGAAAAATTGGCTTTTCTTATTTTAAAACAAAATTTTTCGATTTTTCCAGTGAGAATTCAATATTACATAATTGCTTGCCCCTAAAGAGGTTGTGATACTCTATTTACTAAGCACAGCTGTATTATAATTCATTTTCCTAATATCAGTGATACTAATTTAAAAAATATTTTTAGAATCATTTATAAAATAATCCTTTATAAATCAACACCTACTTACGTTTAAAACTATTTGAATGTATTTCTTGAAAAAAAATTCTTTGATGCGTATTTAATTACTTAAAATAAAGAAATACAAACAGCTTGGAATGGTTCCAATTACCCAGATAATTCAATGGCAGCAACGGCTACTCTCAAAACAAGCTGCTGCTTTCGAAGCATACTAAAGCAATCTCCTTAACACTAGAACACCCGGAAATTTTACTCAAGTTTGACAATAATATTTCTCACCGGAATTTTTATTCAAAATTATTTATTTAACGTAAATCTGCTTGGATCGCATTTAAATTACTTCAAGAAAAATTTCCTGGTTCAAATTAAAATGTAATCACATAGATGGAGTCGAATAGACTCCTTCCGGGCGTTCTAGAGTTAAAATTAATCACACTTTAATTTGGGTGTATATTTAGAGAGCTCTCTTGAATTTGTGCGATGAATATATCCAGAAATAATGATTAAAAACTTTAAGTGAGTTTTATTTTTCGATTAATTAACTTTTAATTAAATTAACTCTAAAATGTGTTAAGGAGGTAATTTTAACTCTGTTTAAACTCATTCGATGTTAAACAATTTTAAGGATAATGTTTAAAGAAGCATAAATTGATTATCTATCGTTTTTATTAATTTTCTGAATTTTTAAGCTTCTGATTATCAAACGTATTTAATGTATTCGACTTGCTCCTACTAAATAGTTTTCCTCGTGGAAAAAGGCTGGAAAATTTATAAATACGACAATTTTTCACATATTTAAGGAAAAAAATATTTTAAAGACAAATGTTGTCGAAATTCAATTAAGTCGACACTTATAAGGCATTATGTAATATTTTTAATTTTACTTAAAAACTAATAACATTTAAATACTGCATAAGTATGAAAAAATGATGTAAGAAAAATAAACTAATCCCTATAAAAATAAAAGCATAATTGACGATTTTCAAACCATACAAAAATGCAGCTTGTGAAAGTTTTCCTAAATAGAACATATTTAATAACTCATCTTCTTAATATCAATGATACTAAACAAAAAAAAAATTAAATTATTAAAAAAAATCCCGAATTCAACACCTGCTTATATTTAAAAGTATATGAATATAATTCTCGTAAAATGTCTCATGTGTACTTTTTTGCAGTTAAGAAATGCGAACAGATTGGAATGGTTCCAAATACCCACATAATTCTGTGGCAGCAACAGCTACCCTCAAAACAAGCTGCTGCTTTCAAAGTATTCTAAAACAATCTCCTTAAAATTAATCACACTTTAATTTGGGTTTATATTTAGAGCACTCTTGAATATGTACGATGATTAGATCCAGAAATAATCATTAAAAACTCAACTTCGTTTTATTTTTCAATTAATTTTTGATTAAATTAACGCGAAAATGTGTTATGAAGGTAACTTAAACTGGCTTTAAACTTATTTGATTAAAAAAATAAAGACTTATATTTAAGGGGGTCCGGGTAACATTTTAAAATAAATTTTATTTATTGAGTTAAAGTTCTGAAATATTTTGTGACTGTTAACCATGAGAATTGTAAACAAAATCACATGATAAAATTTCCCGGATACTTCAAAAAAAGTTCTAAAACATTCTCTCTAAAATTAATCAAACATTAAATTTGGGTATAAATATCAATATTAATGGACATTCTAAAACAATCTCCTTAAAATTAATCACATTTTAACTTGGGAATGTATTTAGAGCACTGTTGAATTTGTACGTTGAATAGACCCAGATATAATCATTAAAAACTTAACTCCGCTTTATTTTTCAATTAACTTTTAATTTAGTTAACTTGAAAATGTGTGAAGAAGAAATAGTGATATTGTTTTCTAAACAATAATTAATAATATTTCATCTTCTTAATATTAATGATATAAATCCAAAAATACTCTTAGAATTAATATTTTTTTAAAAAAAAATTCTTAAATGAACACGTGCTTACATTTAAAAGTATATGAACTTAATTCTTGTAAATTTTCTTCTGTGTGTAATTATTGCTTAAATTTAAAAATGCGAACAGCTTGGAATGGTTACAAATACCCACACAATTATGTGGCAGCATTAATTACTCTCAAAACAAGCTGCTACTTTCGAAGCATTCTAAAGCAACCCCCTTAAAATTAATCACAGTTTAATTTAGGTATATTTTTAGAGTACTCCTGGATTTGTACGATGAATAGATCCAGAAATAATCATTAAACACTTAATTCCAGTTTATTTCTCAGTTAATTATTTTTTAATTAAATTAACTCGATAATGTGTTATGAAGGTAATTTAAACTTGGCTGAAACTCATTAATGCTAAAAAAAAATTAAGGAAACTAAAGAAATATCAAAACTATTGCTCTGATTAACAGTCATTTTTTTTTTCGTTTCTGAATTTTTAACGTTTCGATTAAAAGACGGATCTAATGGATTCGACAGGTACATACAAAATAGTTTTTTCAGGAGAAAAAGACTTAATTTTATAAATATGACTCTTTTTCATATATTTTTACATATTTTACTCATATTTTAACATTTAAGTCAGTAAAAGTTATATTTTAAAAAGTCGTAATTTCGAAAGTGGCATATTCAAAAATAATTTTGAATCTAGCTGTCGGATTTCGTTGAACCTGTCTCAAAAGGTAGAGAAATATCCCTTTGAGGGATAGTGGGAAATATTTTCTCCACCTAATTTAAACGAATTGTTTACCTGAAACTTTTACAAAATTTTGATATTTTTAACTTTGGCGGCACAAATGTCGAAAAATTGCCTTTTATTATTTTGAAACAAAATTTTTCGATTTTTCCGGTGATAATTCAATATTTCAGAGACAATATAGCTTGTTCTTTAAGGGATTAATACAGCTTGTGATAGTGTATTTTCCAAATACAATTTAATTATGATTCATATTATCAATGACATTAATCAAAAAAATATTTTTAGAATTATTTATTAAAACTAATTCCTTTTTAAATCAACACATGCTTACGTTTAAAAATATATGAACATAATTTTCGTAAAATTTCTTTGGTGTGTAATCATTACTTACAGTCAAAAAATGCGAGCAGCTTGGAATGGTTCCAAGTACTCACATAATTCTATGGCAGCAATAACTATTTTTAAAATTAATCACACTTTAATTTGCGTGTATATTTTGAACACTCTTGAATTTGTACGATAAATAGGTCCAAAAATAATCATTAAAAATTAAACTGCGTTTTAATTTTTAGTTAATTAACTTTTAATTAAGTTAACTCGAAAATTTGTTCTGAAGGTAATTTAAACTCGGTTTAAACTTATTTGATTTAAAAAAATACGAGTAATATTCAAAGAAGTATCAAAACAGTTGCCCTGATTATCTATAATTTTTTATTATTTTCTGAACTTTTAACTTTAAGGTTAGCAGCTGGATCCAATGGATTCAACAGGTACATACAAAATAATTTTTCTCGTGGAGAAAAGTTTGGAAATTTTATAAATATGACAGTTTTTCACATTTACAGAAAAGTAAGCGATTAAGTCGACGCTAGTAAAAAATTAAATAATGCTAGTAATTTTATTTAACAACTAATAAATATTAACTACCGCATTGCTATAAAAAAGAATGAAAAAATTAAATTGTAAAAAAATAAAATAAATGAACTAATCCATATAAAAAATAAAAGCATAACTGATGATTTTCAAACCAGGCATTAATGCAGCTTGTGATAGTCTACTTCCCAAACACAACTTAATTATAATCGATTTTCCTAGTATCTGTAATATTAATATAAAACGACTTTTGTAAATACTTATTTTAAAAAATTCCTTTTTAAATAAACACCTGCTTAAATTTAAAAGTATATGAACATAATTCTCGAAAACTTTCTTTGATGTGTATTTATTACCCAAAGTGAAGAAATGCAAAAAGCTTGGAATGGTTCCAATTACCTACATAATAACATGACAGCAACGGCTACGCTCAAGAGGTTGCTTTCAAAGCATTCTAAAGCAATCTCCTTAAAATTAATCATACTTTAATTTGGGTGTATATTTAGAGCGCTCTTGAATTTGCACGATGAATAGATCCAGAAATAAACATTAAAAACTTAACTCCGCTTTATTTTACAGTTAATTAACTTTTAATTAAATTAACTCGAAAATATGTAATGAAGGTAAATTAAACTGTAAATTTACTTCATTAAAAAAATTCCATTGTAAAGAAATTTGAAAACTGTTGGTCTGATTATCTATAATTTTTCATTCTTTTAATGAATTTTTAAAAATTTTTGTTTACCAGACGAATTTAATGGATCCGACAGGTATATACAAAATAGTTTTTTCAGTGGAAAGACTAAATTGTATAAATATGACACTTTTTCAAATTATACAATAAAAATATTTTAAAAAGTCGTAATTTCAAAATCGCAGACTCAAAAATAATTTCAAATGTATCTGTCGGGTTCATTGGATCTGTCTTGTAGGTGAGGAGTTAACTTCTCGAGGTTCAGTAGGCTATATTTTATCCCATCTAATTTAAACGAGATTCTTACCAGAACTTTTAACGAGATTTTATAGATTTAACATTGGCAGCGAAATGTGGAAAATTTGCCTCTTCGTATTTTGAAACGAAATTTTTCTCTTTTCCTCTGAAAAATCAGTATTGCAGAGACATTATTGCTTGCTCCTCAAGCAGTTAATGCAGCTTGTGATAGTCTATTTTCCAAACACAACTTATTTATAATTCATTTTCCTAATATCAGTGATACTAATTAAAATTTTTTTTAAATTATTTATTAGGTAGCTTTCATTACAAAAAGTAAAAAGCTACCTATTGCAGCCGTCCGGAGGAAAGCACTTCCGGAAAATTTTGGTATATTTTCACCGATCATGACCCCCAGACCTCAAAACCACCCTCCGTTCAAATGTTGACATATTATATATATATATATATATATATATATATATATATATATAACCATATATATATCTGATTTTTGTCATGCGATAACTAACGTATTTATGAACCGATTTCAATGAAACTTGGTATGTACATAGTACATACAAATGTCTCGACCGAGTTCGTTGGTCAGTATCATCCGCCATTTTGTTTCAAAATGGCGGCAATTTTAAATTTTTTAAAAAATTTAAAATTTAAAATTAAATGCGAAAAAATTAAAAGTTGAAAAATATTTTTCTTTTACGTGTTATAACTTAAAACAACAATTCCAGAACACTTTTTATTTTGTCTATATCTTACAAAATGATTGAGTTGCAGCACTTTGAATTTTTCTTATGGCTGACATTTTGAAACGATCTTATTTTTGTCACATGATAACACGCGTATTTATGAACCGATTTCAATGAAACTTGGTATGTACATAGTACATACAAATGTCTCGACCGAGTTCGTTGGTCAGTATCATCCGCCATTTTGTTTCAAAATGGCGGCCATTTTAAATTTTTTAAAAAATTTAAAATTTAAAATTAAATGCGAAAAAATTAAAAGTTGAAAAATATTTTTCTTTTACGTGTTATAACTTAAAACAACAATTCCAGAACACTTTTTATTTTGTCTATATCTTACAAAATGATTGAGTTGCAGCACTTTGAATTTTTCTTATGGCTGACATTTTGAAACGATCTTATTTTTGTCACATGATAACACGCGTATTTATGAACCGATTTCAATGAAACTTGGTATGTACATAGTACATACAAATGTCTCGACCGCGTTCGTTGGCCAGCATCATCCGCCATTTTGTGTCAAAATGGTGGCCATTTTAATTTTTTTTAAAATTTAAAAATTTTAAATTAAATGCGAAAAATCAAAATTTGAAAAATATTCTTCTTTTACGTGTTAGAACTTAAAACAACAATTCCAGAACACTTTTTATTTTGTCTATATCTTACAAAATGATTGAGTTGCAGCACTTTGAATTTTTCTTATGGCTGACATTTTGAAACGATCTTATTTTTGTCACATGATAACACGCGTATTTATGAACCGATTTCAATGAAACTTGGTATGTACATAGTACATACAAATGTCTCGACCGAGTTCGTTGGCCAGCATCATCCGCCATTTTGTGTCAAAATGGTGGCCATTTTAATTTTTTTTAAAATTTAAAAATTTAAAATTAAATGCGAAAAATCAAAATTTGAAAAATATTCTTCTTTTACGTGTTAGAACTTAAAACAACAATTCCAGAACACTTTTTATTTTGTCTATATCTTACAAAATGATTGAGTTGCAGCACTTTGAATTTTTCTTATGGCTGACATTTTGAAACGATCTTATTTTTGTCACATGATAACACGCGTATTTATGAACCGATTTCAATGAAACTTGGTATGTACATAGTACATACAAATTTCTCGACCGAGTTTGTTGGCCAGCATCATCCACCATTTTATTTCAAAATGGTGGCCATTTTAAAATTTTTAAAAAAATTAAAATTTAAAATTAAATGCGAAAAAATTAAAAGTTGAAAAATATTTTCCTTTTACGTGTTAAAACTTAAAACAACGATTCCAGAACACTTTTTATTTTGTCTATATCTTAAAAAATGATCGAGTTATAGCACTTTTAATTTTGCTTATGGCTGACATTTTGAAACGGTCTGATCTGAACAATCCACCATGTTGCTTTAAAATGGCATACACTTCATGATATCGTGGAATTTGCTGACTCTCTAAATCGCTTAAAATAAAACCAGGTTGAATAAAAGATGACTAATTTCTAAAAATTCCTGTTAATATTCAGTCTTGACAAAAACTAGTATTCAATCTTATAAAATCACTAATTTCATAAGATTATTTCCACTAATTTGAGCTTAGTATTTTTGGACAATGTAACTTACTTTAAAATAAATAAATAAATATATAAGTATATGAAAGCTACCTCTTCCTCCCGGCATTGCCGGAAGGACTTTTAGATATAATTCTTACCCTCTTACGTTTAAAAGCATATTAACGTAATTCTCGTTAAACTTCTTTGCTGTGTATTTATTGCTTACACTAAAGAAATGCGAACAGCTTGCAAGGGTTCCAAGTAACCACATAATTCTATCGCAGTAACAATTACAGTAGAACCCCGATAATTCGGATTAACTGGGACCAGACCCAATCCGGATTATCGAAGATCCGGATTATCCGGAGCGTAAGAAAAAAATGGAATAAAATAAAACATACTTACAGAAATCACCTTTATATTAAACTTATTGAATAATTACAGACAGTAAAAATTTTAATTTGCTTAATTCTTCCGAAAAGATTTCAGAAAAAAGGTTTTTTTAAATTCAGAATATGATGATGAAACAAATTAATGTTATGGAAATTAACCAATCGCTTCTCAAACTTGAAAAAAAATGAACAAATCAATCCGGATTAACGGGGTCCGAATTTACGGTGTTCTAATGTACTTTCAAAACAGGCTGCTGCTTTCGAAGCATTCTAAAATAATCTCCTTAAATTTAATCACACTTTAATTCGGGTGTATATTTAAAAGCACTATTAAATTTGCACGATATGTAGATTCAGAAATAATTATTAAAAATTAAACTCCGCTTTATTTTCAGTTGATTAACTTTTAATTAAATCAACTCTAAAATGTGTTATGAAGGTAATTTAAACTCTGTTTAAACATATTTCATGCTAAAAAGTTTTTTAAAGTTATATGTAAAGAAGTATGTAAACTGTCTATCTGATTATCAGTCATCTTTTATTCTTTAAAGAATTTTAAACGAAATTTTATATGATAAAAAATTATTTAATCCAATTGATTTTTTAAATCATCAGTTTTTAAAATATAAACATTTTAACCTTTAACATAAACATTTTAATAAAAATTTAAATTTTTTTAAGAAAGGTTTTATAATAAAAATAAAATACATTGACATGTTTCGGAACCGTCAAATAAGATCCATAGTCATAATATAAATAAAACAAATTTCAAAATATTTCTCGGTCAATACAAATGACACGCGACAATGAGATATAAATAACAAAAAACACGCGCTCTATTGCAAAAAATTAAATTAAAATATAGACCATGATCTAAAACATAATAATAATAATAATAATAGTATAATAATAATAAACATAATAATATTTATTTATGTTTTAGATCATGGTCTATATTTTAATTTTTTGCAATAGAGCGCGTGGTTTTTGTTATTTATTCTCATTGTCGCGTGTCATTTGTATTGACCGAGAAATATTTTGAATTTTTTTTTTATTTGTATTATGGCTATGGAACTTATTTGACGGTTCCTAAACATGTCAATGTATTTTATTTTTATTATAACACCTTTCTTAAGAAAAAATAAAATTTTTATTGAAATTTTATATTTTTAACATTGGCGGCAAAATGTTAAAATTTGCCTTTTCTTATTTTATAACGAAATTTTTTGATTATTTCGGCGAGAATTCAATATTTCAGAGATATTATAGCTTGTTTCTCAAGGGGTAGATGCGTCTTGTTATAGTCTATTTTCTAAATACAACTGAATTATAATTCATCTTCTTAATCTAAAAAATCATATTTTAAAGTCATATGTTGTCGAAATTCAATAAAGTCGACACTAACAAGGGATTATGTAATGCTTTTAATTTTACTTAAAAACTAATAACTTTTAACTACCGCATAACAACGAAAAAGAATTGATAGTAAGAAAAATAAACTAATTTCTATAAAAAAAAATAAACGCATAATTGATGATTTTTGAAACTATACAATAATGCAGCTTGTGAAATGTTATTTCTTAAATACAACTTATTTATGACTCATCTTCTTAAATATCAATTAGACTAAACTAAAAAATATTTTTAGAATTATATATATATATATAATTCCTCAAATCAACACCTGTTTATATTTAAAAGTACATGAATAAAATTCTCAAAATGTCTCATGATGTCTTTGGTGTGTATTTATTACTGTAAAAATATATGAACAGTTTGGAATATTTCCAAGTACCCACATAATTATATGGCAGGAACAGATACTCTCAAAACAAGCTGCTGCTTTCGAAGCATTCTAAAACAATCTCCTTAAAATTAATCACACTTTAATTTGGGCATATATTTAAAGCACTCTTCAATTGGTACGATGAATAGATCCAGAAATAATCAGTAAAAAATTAATTCCGCTTTATTTTTCAGTTAATTAACTTTTAATTAAATTAACTCGAAAATGCGTTACGGTAATTTCAATTTGGTTTAAACTTATTTGATGTTGAAAATTTTAAAAGGGTAATATGTAATAAAATATCAAAACTGTTGCTCTGATTATCTTACTTTTTTATTTTTCTAATGTATTTTAAACTCTGTTTAAACTTATTTAATTTTTTTAATTAAAGCTAAAGAGCTATCAAAATTGTTGTTCTCATTACCTATTATTTTTTATACTTTTAGTAATTTTTTAAATCTCCGATTACCTTAATGGCTTTAATGGATCCAACAGGTATAAATGAAATCTTTTTTTCAGAGGGAAAAAGACTGTAAATTTTTTTAAGTATAAATTTTTTTTTACATATTTTCACATTATACAGCAAAAGTCATATTTAAAAAAGTCATAATTACAAAAGTCGCATTTCATAAACAATTTTGATTGTGCTTGTGTTCATTGGATCTGTCGCGTAAGTGGAAAATTAACTCCTTGAAAGGCAGTGGGGTACATTTTATTCCATCTAAATTAAACTTTATTCTTACCAGAAACTTTTAATGAAATTTAATATCTTTAAATTTGAGAGAAAAATGGCAATAGAGTAAGTAGCCTTTTTACTTACCCATCATACGTAGTATAGGTAAGTCTTGAAATCGTTTGGTATGGTTGTCGAGTCTTGGTATCGTTTTGAAAATCGAAACTTTTTTTTGACGGAATTACACGTTTTCGACACTGGAGATTTCGAAAAACATTTTTATAAAAAAAAAATTTGCCGCCCGTCTGTCTATAAACGCTCTATCTCCCGAACGAATTGAGATAGAGACTTGAAATTTTGTATGTACTTAACATGTAAGAATGGGACGAAGCCTATTTAATAGCTGTAACCTCGATTATCAGGAGCTTTTTTTCGGACTCTCGAAAAATTCTTTCTGATGAAAGTATGTATATAAAAATTTTCGATTTTTTTTATTTTAAGGAGTGATGTTAAAAGACAATAAAATAACACAAATTTTGCATAAAGAACGAAGTTGATCGAATTATTAGTTGTCGAGATATTTGTAGGCCTGTTTTCCACATTCTTCGATTTTTCATGACCCTGTATTTCAGTCAAATTTCAATTCAAAGATATATTGTAATTGGAAATGAGACGCTTAATCCGACGCAATAAACTGTTTGTTAATAAGATTATTATTTTTGGAGTTATAAGGATATTTCTTTTTAGCAATTCAGTACTACTTGAGAAATTAGGAGTGTTGTATAATTTATCGAAAGAGATTCATCAGGAACTCGTTAATACAGCATTACTATGTACAATAAAAATATAAATACACGTTTAAATTTTGTTTTGGAATTGCAATCCATTTTATAAATAGTTTTCAAATGTATTATTTTTATATATTATGTATGCATATATATGATGGGTAAGTATTATGGTGGCCCCCAAAGACTTGTCTTATTTTGAAATAAAATTTTTCGAATTTTAAAGTGAGAATTTACTAAAATAGACATTATAGCTTGAACCTCAAGGAGTTAATGCAGCTTGTGATAAATTATTTTCCAAACACAATTTAATTATAATTCATCTTATTATTGTCAATGATATTTATCTAAAAAATATTCTAGAATTATTTATTTAAAAAAAGAAAACTTAAATCAATACCTGCTTACATTTAAAAGTATATGAACATAATTCACGTAAAATTTTTTGATATAATTATTTATTACTTAAAGTAAAGAAATGCGGAGAGCTTGAAATGGTTCCAATTACTCACATAATTCTATGACAGCAACAACTACTCTCAAAACAAGCTGCTGCTTTCGAAGCATTGTAAAACAATCTCCTTAAAATTAATCACACTTTAATTTGGGTGCATATTTAAAGCAGTCTTGAATTTATATGATGAACAGATCCAGAAATAATTATTAAATCTTAACTCCGCTTTATTTTTCATTTAATTAATTTTTAATTAAACTAACTGAAAAATGGGTTAGGAAGGTAATTTAAACTGTGTTTAAACTTATTTAATGTTAAAAGTGATTAAGTGTCAAAGATGTGTCAAAACTGTTACTCTGATTATCTATTTTTTTATTTTTTTCCAAATTTTTAACTTCCCGATTAGTAGACGTGTCCAATGGATCCGACAGCTACATACAAATTAGTTTTTTCAGGAGAAGAAAGACTGAATTCTATAAATGTGAAAGTATTTCATATACAGTTAGCATTCCTATTGACCGGCCTAAATAGGACCGAGGGTTAGACGGTTAAGAGAAAATTCAGTTAACTCTTTAACGTTCATTAATTTCGCCACGAAACCACAAAATTTTAATTCCGATATGCAACACTGACACCGGTATTTTTATCTAAAAATATCCCTTTTATTATGTATGTGAAAAACCACGTTTTCTTATTTAGAAATATATTTGTTCTTTATTACCGGTGTCATTCATTTATTTCGCCATCTTAGCAATGAAAATGCTTTGATCGTTAAAGGGTTAAACCCGAGGAGTAACAAAATTAAAATAAGTATTTATGTAATTTACTAGATTAAACGATTACGATATTTTTAGTATTTCATTTTGTGTTGTTCTAAAAAAATACATGTCATATATATTTTGTGAAATTAATACTACTTGTAATCAACTGAATTGAGAAAAATTATCACTAATAACAAATAATGAAAAGCATATCGAGCAAATTAAATTGCTGAAAATCATTTTATACACCTTTATAAGAAGTTCAATGTGTTCTATTATATTATACAAATTTAAATAAATAAACATAAAGATATAAGTAACCTTCTATTGAAAATAAGATGCTCAACATTTTTCAACATTATCTCTAATAAGTTTAACAGATGAAACTTAATGGTCAATTCTGTCTAATTTAAAAAATATAATTGCATGTTTTTTTTCAATCTAAAAGCTCGTTGAAAACTTAAAATGACAATAGACTGAGATAAATTTCGATGATTAAAATCTGACATTCTGTGATATTCACCCTTTGCTGTTTTTCAATGATTTTTATAAAAATGTTTTTTTTTTTCTGTAGTATATATCTATATATTGACAAAATAAATCTTTATATGAGTTTATGTGTCTGTTTGTGATAATTAGGAATATCTGCCGCTAAATTCAGATGAGGGATAGTCCAAAAGGCAGATCGCGATGCACCTGTGATACATGTAAAAAGTAACAATGATGAGCATGATCATGAGAATAATGATTGATATAAATCATTTCTGAATTTAATTTTCGTTTTTGAAATCAAAATTGAATTCAAAACAGATCCTGTGTTATCAGGTAACTAAAAGTAAACTTCGAGGTAAACTTTATGTGAAATAGTGAAAAAAACTCCCCATGTTTTTCACCCAAAAATGTTGATAGTCCCCAAACATTTCCCCAAGAGCTACTTGTCCCCCAAAAATTCCCCCGAAGGTTCAAAATCCCCAAAAATGGGGACAAAATCCCCAATCTGGCAACACTGAAAAAGGGCAATTTCCCGACATTAATTAAAGTAAAAATCATAAAATTTCGTTAAAAGTTTCCGATGAGAATCTCATTTAAATTAGTAGAGATAATCCAAATTATATCCCACCGCCCCTCAAGGAGGTAATATTCAGGGTTTCCGAATGATAAAGGAGACCCTTGAAAATAAACGCAAATAAAGATTTTTAATTTTGCTGCTCGTTTTCTCTCAATGATATGGTTTCTTCTTTATCAACAGAGATTGTTAATTAATGTCTAATGAAATTAATTGCATTTTTATGTTTGTATGATGTCTCTTATTCCAAAGACGCGACTATTCTTTTCTTTTAAAATTTAAAATGAGGGTATACAGAGATAAAATAATCCAATTCTTTTCTTTTCATTGGTAAAAGAGTGAAACAGATCAGACAGAGATAAAAACATCGAAAAGAAAAGAAAAATGATCACGGAGGAAATTATATTTGAAAGTAAATTATTGAATTCGACCATGTTCTGTCAGAAGCAGAGCAATAATAATTTCATCCCAATTAAACAGGAGCGCCCCAAGCGTGTAGTACAATATTTTCTCCTGAAGGATAGAAAGCTTTTCTAAATGTTCGCACATCGCAGACATCGAGAATCTCTTTTATATATAAATAACACGAGGAGATAGGCTTTGATAAAGAAATGTTTTGAACAGTGTTTATCTATTGCCATTTAATCTCTTAATTCTCTCTCCCACTATATCGACGGGCTTCGAACTTTACGGCTTTTACTCAGAATCGCTTGATTCCCACCAATTTTATAAAATAGTGTAATTGCCTTTAATCTGGCATCATTTTGTTTGTAAATAAAGTGACTATTTTATCTTCAAACAAGTTGGAAATTGCACGTGAACGTAACAAATGAGGTGCGTTCGTACGATAACGAAGTTTTAAAAATATTCAGATCTTGCTGATACAGTAGAGCGTACTTCGGATACAGAATAGTAGTCGAAATCTTTGTGTTTCTGTAAATATAGAGAAAGTAACTTTTATTACACCTCAGCAACGTATATCTTATTCATAAAATGTGAAATAGTTAAATATAATTAAAACACGCCCAAACAATGTTTCCCCGTGTAGCATTATGTAGTGGAATACTTTTGTGTGACCCTGTAATTTAATAATAAAAATTTTTTGCATCACAGATTGTACAGAATGCATATTTTAGTATATATTTCATAGATTCATGCCAATTCTATTATGTTCGAATGAGTGTAACATCATAAAAATGCTTTTGAAACTTTTTTCCCATTGACCGTAATGTAATGGAATATCTTTGATTGTCCCTGTAAATGATCTATGCATCCGATTTTCATAACATTTGAAATGACTCGACAAAATTACGCAATAATTATATGTTTTAAATTTCAAACGATTAAAATGCATTTGAAACTTTTTTCCCCATTGACCGTAATGTAACGGAATCCTTTTGATTGTCCCTTTAATTGATCTATCCATCCGATTTTCATAAAATTTGAAATGACTCGACAAAATTATGGTATAATTATGTATTTTAAATTTGAAACGATTCTGTTGCGTAGTTTTTGTGTTGTTATATGCGGACAGACAGACAGACGGACTGAGCGACAACAATAGGTGCTAAATATAACTCGTTAAATATCACACCAGAAAAAATTTGTATATATTTATTTATTTATTTAAACACATTATCAAAATGCGTGTTTCGACAGATGTATCAATTTAATTTCAAATACGACTACCGTCTATAGGGATGGTGTCTGCATTTTAACAATTACCAAAACATATTTTAAGAAAAGAGATGACAAAAACGGTTATTAAACTTTTAAAAAATGAACAAAAAATAGACAGAGAGAAAAAAAATTGGAGATTAAAAAAAAATGATCATGAAGGAAATTAAATCTAAAAGTAAATTATTGAATTTGGCCATGTTCTGTCAGAAACAGAACAGCAATAACTTCATCCCAATAAATAGGAGCACCCATAGCGTGTAGTACAATACTTTCTCCAGGTGGATGAAAAGCTCCAAACATTCACACATCTCGGACACTAAAAATATCTTATTAAAAAAAGAGAGAGAGAGACAGGAGATAATCTTAGATAAGGAAATGTTTCGAAGAGCGTTTATTTAACCCTTTAACCTTCATTGGTTTGCCACGAAACCACAAAATTTTAATTCCGATACGCAACACTGACACCGGTATTTTTATCTAAAAATATCCCTTTTATTTTGTATGTGAAAAATCACGTTTTCTTATTTAGAAATATATCTGTTCTTAATTACCGGTGTCATTCATTTATTTCGACATCTTAGCAATGAAAATGCTTTGATCGTTAAAGCCATTTAAACTTTCGATCTGAGACATTTTGCTAGTAAAATGAGAAATTATTGACTGACACCGGAAGTTACAAGAGACTTTTTTAGAAAATAAGATTTCAATTAACCTCTTAACTGATTTACCCGTTCGCCGTTCAGGCAAGACGAATTTGCTTGATTCATCATTCAAAGCTTTAGGCACCACTACTTTAAAAAAAAAAATTTCATACTATTTAAGGGGGTAGTAAGGTTAATTCGAGGGAAAAAAACATATTTTCTATCATTTTTAGTAAGGATACAATTAATATTTATTTATTTGTATAATTATAATATAATTATATGTCATTTAAAGAGTATTCTGTGAAATTTTCATTAAGAAATATTAAAAAATGAGCCGATGACAGCGAATCTTCGAAGACGTCCCAAAAAAAAGTTGATTCGCGGTGAACCGCATAACTCATGACTGGATCAACTGAAATTAAAAAACCAAATTGATTTAATTAGTTGATAAGTTTCCTCAGGGAACGCTGTCGAGTTTTTTTCTTATTATTGATTTTTCAATTTTTTACAAGGCTCGGAAGTCAAAATACTGATTTTTCATCAAAAAAATCTGATATTTTGTTTTTTAAAAGTAAGTTAAAATTAAAAAAAAGAAAAAAAATCGACAGCGTTACCTCGTAATTTATATAAAGAAAGAGTGTGTAAAATTTAAAAAAGATCGGTTCAGTAGATTTTGAGCTACAGAGTTCACCGGCTTCGAAAAAGCGAAGTGTTAGAAAAACACGTTTAAAGTTTCACAGACGCTTTTGTCGAAATCGGAGGGCGGAGACTTACAAGTGTATATCTCCGTCAGTTTTACTTCAATTGCTTTCAAATTTTCACAGAATAATCTTAAGATGTTGTACATTAATATAAAATAAAAATAAAAAAATGCAAAAAAAAGAAAAAAAAATACCTTACTACCCCCTTAAGGGCGGAAATATTTAGACTAAATGTTACGAATATTTTATTATAAAAAATATGGTGTGAATCCGTTATGTTAAATTTATTGAACGGAAAAGAAAGAACTAGTTAAGGGGTTAAAACTTTCATTGTAAATAAATACAGCTTTTTATAACTAGCAAAAGCCATGCTTTGTTTGGATTCGCGAAGCATTAATTTTATAAAACAGATATTTGAAAGTAACAATATTTTTTTTTTTTTTTTTTTTTTTTTTTTTGCATCTTTATTAAACAAAAACGTTATTTTATGTTTTGGCGCATTTTAATTTTTTATTTATGATGTAAAACTGGCATAATAAGATATTTTCGAAGCAAACTTTTACGAATTTTTTTTTTAAATTTTCAACTAAAAGCTCTTTTAAAGATGTTTTTACAATTTCAAGTAGCCACTGGTGTTTTTTAATTGTTTGAAATATGCATGTTTTCAATCTTTGTAATCAACATCCGATAATCTTTGATAGCTATTTTAGAATAATATATTTGAAGAAAGCTTGAAGAAAGTTACTTCTTCAAAATCCTATTTTCTGGAAAAAACATTTGAAATCTGCTTTCGTTGATACTATGAATTTTTAACTGTAAAACATTTTATTTTAATTTCTTCGTTTTTATACATGTTAGCGTATGAGAATTGCTGTAATTCTCTCCGCGTGGGAGAACTTTTTACTTTCTGCGAATGGCAACACAATTAATGGAATTACCTTTTAACGAAGCGCTCTCTCATTCTCGCAGTGACGTTTTCACGAATAATTATTGTTGTGTTTGCGAACTTATTAAAGTCTTATTTTTCTATAAAATCCTTCCGATTAATGAGTCGATATCATTTAGCCACAATACGACCTTCGCAAAAATATTTATAAAGAGCTTGAACCAACAACTTCACGCAGATCTTTTAATTTTTCATTTATATAACAAATTTAAGAATTAATTTTATTTGTTTACAATTATTTTGTTGCCAGTTTACAAAAAAAATCCATAATACAATTCTTTTAAAATGTTTAAGTGTCATCGGTGCAAAAGATTTTGCGGGATAATGAAAACATGTTTTATTTAATAAATTAATCATGATTCTATCTATAATTATTTACTCCATGATTTAAACTTTTTTTTTTTTTTTTTTTTTGAAAATATACGCGTTTCATTTTTTATTTATTTGCTAAAATGCGTCCGTATTGGAAATGCATGTAAAATAAATTAATTAAAATAATAATTTTTTTAACGTTTTACTGTAAAAAAAATTATATTCTGCAAATCTACAGATCATAATTTATTTTTGTGTTTAATTTGAAGTTAAAATATTGAATAGTTTTTTTGTAAAGCGTACGACAAATTGTAATTTGAGTGGACTAGTAGAGGATTCGCTTCGCTCATCCTAATAAGGCTTTTTGCAAATTTAGATAAAAGGTTTGAATTTTTTACTTGTTCTCCAAAATACATTTAATACTTTTGTGTCTAGATTTACCATTGAAGTTAATAGTTATTTTTAAATAATATTTAACCCCCTTTCCGACGAGCGACACGTATACGTGCCCCCAAAAGGCTTAAGAATCCTTGTTTCTACCCAATAAAATTATACTGTAAAATTTGCTTTATTTAATCGGAGCATTTGCTCGATTTAATAAGGCACAAATTTCTGATTTTAAAAACTGGTGATAAAACGTTAAAAATTTCGCCTTTTACGAAATTTTTAATGTTTTGTCACCGGTTTTAAAAAGAAATGTGTTCCCTCTCTAATCAAGAAATGTTCCGATTAAATAAGGCAAATTTTGCAGTATAATAATTTTACCAGTGGAAATAAACAAGGATTCTTAAGCTTTTTTGCGGCACGTATACGTGTCGCTCGTCGGAAAGGGGGTTAAAACACTTCCCTGTTTTACCCGTAAGTCATACTGACAACATGATTTTACCGATCATGATTTGTCCGTTTACGGACATCCATATTCCAATCATGATTTATTTTCTCACCAATAAAGTTTTATTGTAAAGGGTATAGCGAGGTAAGAATGGCGAAATGGCCCCCATGGTCAATGACTGAATTATTATTTGTACTAGTATCAGCACTCTAAAAGAGTACGAAATGCAAGGTCATTGACCCCCGATCTTGACCTGTCTTTAAGATATTCGATAAAGTTCGTACGCGCGCCGTTATTTTTTAAATGTATTTTTCTGAAAAACTATAAAAGCTAGAAAGATGGGACCAATTGCGTGTATTGAGAGATACTTTGAAAAATATTTCATATTTTTTTCAGAGTTTTCGTGAAATGACAACTGTGCAAAATAATGAAACAAAGTATAAATCTTTTATTTTAGTACTGATCTGTTATGTCTACCGCGCCAAAAAAAATACATAATATTCTTTAATTTATATACTTATAGCACACAAAAAATGTTCAAAATCAAAGAGGCGCTTTTTGAGTAATATCTAAGAAGAAAATAGAAAAGGTTAAAATAAAAATTCTAAATAGAAAAGGAAGAAAAAAAGAAAAATTGATACCGGACAAATTTAAAAGAAAAAGTAATACTGATATATTGTTAGTGAGACACAGACACACGGCTACTGAGTGGGTGAAGTTGTAAAATTAGCGATCGCCCCGTCGAACATACGCATTTTGGTATTCATAGGGAGATTTCGCTGTTTTGATCCACCAGTCAGTGGATAATTATTATATTGCTAGAACATAGCACGTCAAAATGACGTGCTTGCATTTTTAAAGGATGATAAAAAACTATAACAACTGTGGGCAATCATAGCCACTTTATGCTGAAACAATTTTGATAAGTACAGCGATTAAACTTGGAGAGGAAAAAATCTAACAAAAAAAATAAAATAAAGAAAGAGAGAAAATTTCAACAGAAATCTGCATTTAAAACTATAGCAAAACTATCTGGTAGATGGGGGTGGGGATTATAATGAAATTTAAAACGCACCCGCGATTTGCTTAAATAAAAAGTTTTAATTAAATATTGTTTTTGAAATCGTGAAAAGATTTCACAGTAAAGAAAATGTAGTGACATCATTTACAGCACCCACTGTGAATCTGACCAATGAGAACGCTCTATGGAACGGTTTAATTGGTTAGAAAATAGATTGCCTTTAAAATCGGAGATAACTTTTCAGAATGTTTTTTATAGATTTGAAATTCTCAAGAGTCATTCACGGCTGTAAAGAAAAAAAAACTTAAAGCAACCCGAATATAAAAATTTTAACAATATTGCATTTAAAACGCACCTTCGCTTTCCTTTAATAAAAAGTTTTAATTAAATATACTTTTTGAAATCGTGGAAAGATTTCAAAGCGAAGTAAAATGTAGTGACGTCATTTACAGCTCCCACTGTAAATCTGACCAATGAGAGCGCTCCATTACGAATATGAAACGTTTTCATTGGTGAATGAGTTTCTTTTTCTCGTGGATAGGTTGAACCCGGAATTGTTATATACGGCGGGGTTTTATATATATAATACTATTTTACGTACCTTTTTTTAATCTTGCTGTGTCAAAGCAACAATACATAAACGATTGCCTGGTTTGTCATAATTAGGGGAGTATAATTGTTTACGGCCGCCGAAAGTTCTATGGTGACAATAATGTTCGTGCAATCTAAAGTTTGTGACGTTTTCGTGCATAAATTTCGTCGAAGAAAGAAAGTTATCGCTACTGAAGAGGATGCTAGATTATATAGTGACTCGAATAAAAACACAGTTTATGTTGGTGACATATTATATGGAAAGTGTCGGCTTATTATTTACGATAGTAAATCAAATGTCGCCATCAACTTCTGCAATGTCTACCCTGGCTGAATATGAAGGTCAAGAGGAGTCTACTGAACATTTAGAAATAGAGGAAACATCTTCGATTGCTCCATTTCAACAAGAAAGTGAAATGAATTTGCCGTGTAGTTCCGAAAGCGACGATGATGATGATGATGGCAATGATGCCGCATGTTGCCGATAAGAGCGAATTTATACATCTACATATACCACGTATTGTATCTACCCACAAAAATACTGTTGTATATGTCAATGCACAAAAAAATTAATGCGAGTACCGTTTGAAGCACGTTTCAAGGTTTATGCAAAAATTTGGATTTTCATACCAGAGCGTAACCGTTGTTGCTGCACACATATAATAGGAAAGTCATTTTATGAAGACGAGTTGGTTCATCTACGTGTTATATCTAACACCAGCAAAATAAGTTCTTAAGGAAGTTGCTCATTTTTTAAAATCACTTTCAGAAAGAGCAGAGATGTCGCTTTTCGAAAAAATTAATGAAAATGATATGCCTGACAATCAGATAAAGATATTGACAGGACTTTGCTGGCAAAACATAATTGAATTAAGGCAGCTATTAACTCTATGCGAAACACAAGCGTACGTACTATAACTCAAGCGTTAGTTGTATTCTTGTTTAAATTAAAAAGTGGAAATTCTAATTCAGTGATAGCAGGAGTGCTGAGTTTACCATACGAACAACATGTGTCGTCATTTTTTAAAGGAGTATTAAGAAGTTTTGAGATTGATATTTTGCCTTATTTTGGATTAACCTCCATTTCTCGAGAAGACTTAATAAAGAATACAAGTTTAACTGCTCGAATGTTATTAAACCTTAGAAATGATCAGCTGGTATTGATATTTGACGGCACATATATTAGGCATAAAAAAAGCTCTAATAATGAATATCAGCGAAAATCGTATTCTGGTCAAAAGAAAACCCATTTATGTAAACCGTTTACAATTTGTACCACGAACGGGTTTATAGCTGCTTTCGCTGGGCCATTTTATGGTACGGAAAATGATGCTACTATTATGAAAAAAGTGTTACAAGATGCTAAACTTCAAACTCTATTACGTCCAAATGATATATTTGTTGTAGATCGCGGTTTTCGTGACGCCGTTGACTCTGTCACCAAAGAAGGCTACGCCGTATTAATGCCAGCACTTAAAGGTAATCGAGCCCAGTTACCTACCGAAGAAGCCAACATGTCACGACAGGTGACTAAAATCCGATGGGTAGTCGAAGCTGTGCACGGGGCCATTGCTCAGAAATATAATTTGCTTCATAACAATCTTGATAATAAAATACTTCTAAAAGTAAGTCTATTATGCAAAGTTGTCGGATTTTTACACAACAAATTCAGTAAGCGATTAGATTCTGATGCAGGCTTAAATGAGATAATTGTTCAATACATTAAAGATCGAATGACGTTATCAAACTCTTTAAGTGAAGAGGTAAAAAAGCAGCGCTGGAACCGTAGAAAAACAGCTTTTCAACGACTGGTATCATCAGAAATTTTGGATTTTCCACAACTAAATGAAGAACAATTAAAAATAATATTTACAGTTTCCTATCAGCTCTCATTTGCCATTTCATACCTGGCTGAAATAATGGACGACACGAGTAATCTCTGCATATATTACGTTAAACAAACCCCAAATATTATCAAGTTAAATGTTCGTTCCAGACACGCAAATACTAAATATTACTGCTTGTTCATTGATTATGTTCCTAATATTAACAATATCGAAGGAATCCGAGAATATTGTTGCGATTGACAAATGGAAAGAGGACAGTTGGATGCTGCGCCCGTGTCGCAAGTGTCATATGTTATTTAGCTCATGCGAGATATCTATCTCGCATTTTACGTCCTGCTGAAATTCTGTCTAATACTTTTTTAAATGATGAAGTCACTATTGTAATAAATCAAAAAATAGCGACGATGATGATTGAAATTATATTTCTCATGCAACTATAATAAATAATTCTAAATAAAGTCCTCTTTAATTAGTTCCTACCATCCGTATTCATATTTAGCAAATTCATAATTACTCAAAGAAGCACCTCTTTGATTTTGATCAGCTTTTGTATGGTAAAAGTATATAACACGGGAGAACGTACGCTTATCCAGGGTATGAATGTTTTTAATTTTGTCAACAATAAAATCAAATTATAACAGTCACTTTATTTAGATGCAGACAATTTCAACAAATTTTGCAATAAAATAAGTTGAAGATTACTTTAAAAAAAATTATTGGTTACAATTGTAAAAAACCATACGCACTTCGGGTCTTTTAGGCCCTGCGCGCGTACTTACGGGTTAAACTAACCCTTTCCGGCGCAGTGTGTCCGGTCACGATACACCTAATTATAATTCTCAATTTGCAATTGGCACCTACCGAATTACCTACCGAAGAAGCCAACATGTCACGACAGGTGACTAAAATCCGATGGGTAGTTAATATTTTAATAAAATCTTGCTTTTACAATAAAAGCTTAAATTAAGGAGTTTTTGACTTCTTAAAAAGTCGTTTGTAAATTCCGGTATCAGTCGATAATTTCTCATTTTAATATCAGAATTTGTCCGCGCCGGAAAGGTTTAATGAATATTATTTTTTTGGCGCGGTAGACATAACAGGACAGTACTAAAAAAAGATTTATAATTTGTTTAATTATTTTGCACAGTTGTTATTTCACGAAAATTCTGAAAAAATACAAAACATTTTTCAAAGTATCTCTCAATGTACGCGATTGGTCTCATCTTTCTAGCTTTTATTGTTTTTCAGAAAAATGCATTTAAAAAATTACGGCGCGCGTAGGAACTTTTTCGAATATCTTAAAGCAGGTCAAGATCAGGGATCAATAACCTTGCATTTCGTACTCTTTTAGAGAGTGCTGATACTAGTACAAATAATAAATCAGTCCTTGACCATGGGAGTCATTTCACCATTCTTGCCTCGCTATACCCTTTTTTTAAATGATGAAGTCAATATTGTAATAAATGAAAATAATGATGTTTGAAATCTTATTTATGATGTTATTATAATAAATAATTCTAAAAAAAATTCCTCTTTAATTAGTTTCTACCATCCGTGATCTCACTTATTAAAATCATAATTACTCAAAGAAGCACCTCTTTGATTTTGATCAGGTTTTGCGTGGTATAAATATATAAATGAAAGAATATTATATATATATATATATATATATGGCGTGGTAGACATGATAATGATAGATATAACTATAATTATCATCATCTCTACTTTCATTAATTACAACTTTGACTTCATCGCTTAAAAAAGTTTTTAGACAGAGTTTCAACAGGGCAAGTATACACGGTGTGTAGGTTCGGGGCGATCGCTCCACTCTCACACTTGCTGTATTTTAGTGCCCCACTAGCCACGTTTCCGACTCACACTAACCGTATATCAGTATCACTTTTTCTTTTAAATTTGTCCGGTATAAATTTTTCTTTTGTTCTTCCTTTTCTATTTAGAATTTTTATTTTAACCTTTTCTATTTTCTTCTTAGATATTACTCAAAAAGCGCCTCTTTGATTTTGATCATTTTTTGTGTGCTATAAGTATATAGATTAAAGAATATTATGTATTTTTTTTTGGCGCGGTAGACATAACAGAACAGTACTAAAATAAAAGATATATACTTTGTTTCATTATTTTGCACAGTTGACATTTCACGAAAACTCTGAAAAAAATATGAAATATTTTTCAAAGTATCTCTCAATACACGCAATTGGTCCCATCTTTCTAGCTTTTATAGTTTTTCAGAAAAATACATTTAAAAAATAACGGCGCGCGTACGAACTTTATCGAATATCTTAAAGACAGGTCAAGATCGGGGGTCAATGACCTTGCATTTCTTACTCTTTTAGAGTGCTGATACTAGTACAAATAATAATTCAGTCATTGACCATGGGGGCCATTTCGCCATTCTTACGTCGCTATACCCTTTTGCATTATTGAATCCATGCAGTTATCTGATTCATTTAGGCAAAAATTTCTGTTTAGAAAAATCGGACATGAAAAGTTAAAAAAAAATTGTAAAAGACATGAAAAAACTAGGAATTATTTAAGTGGTCAGTTAAATTAATCAGTTTAAGTCTTTTTTTTAGTTTAGTGGTTTAAGAAATTCCTTTTTTTTCTTTTTTTTCATTGTTTTATTTTGATTCAGCAATTTTTGAAAAAAATATTTACATTTAAAATTGATTTTTTAAATAAAAGTTATTTTTTTTTCAAATTTTACTTTAAATATTATTATTTTTTAAATAATATTAAAAAATGCTGAATGAACAATAAACTTTAGATATTGTTGTTTATTTAAATGTAATTAAAAAAATGAAATTCTGCACATAATATTTCGAGTTAACGATTTTTAATTACCACTTTTAAAATATTATTTAACTATGAGAAATTTTATTATCTGATTTTGTTTAGAAGTGCTAATCATCACAATGGCTAATCATCACAATAAATAAATAAATAAAAAATTTAAAAAATTAAAAAATTAACTCAATTAGACAAAAATATTTTTAAATATGTCCCGAACCTCCTTAAATCAACACCTGCTTATACTTAAAAGTATGTGAACGTAATTCTCGTAGAAATTCCTTGATAAGTATTTATTGCTAAAAAAAAAAATTTGCAAACAACTTGGATCGATTCCAAGCAAACTCTAAGTACCCACATAATTCTATGGAAGTTACAGCTACTCTCAAAACAAGCTGCTGCTTTTGAAGCATTCTAAAACAATCTTTTTAAAATTAATCACACTTTAATTTGGGTGTATATTTACAGCACTTTTGAGTTTATTTCTGGATCTATTCATCGTACAATCATTAAAAAACTTAACTGCGTTTTATTTTCCAGTTAATTAACTCTTCATTAAATTAAGCTAAAATTAACTCTTGATTAAATTTAGGTAAAATTAAGCCAAAAATGTATTATGAAAGTAATTTAAACTCGGCTTGAGTTTTTTGGATGTATAGATGTTTATAATATTTTAACATTAAACAATTTTAGTGATGAACCAAAACTATTTCTGTGATTATCTTTTTTTTAAGCGTTTACTGAATTTTTATTCCTCCGCCTGTTAGATGGGTTCAATGGACACAACAGGTAGATTCAAAATTCTTTTGAAACAAAAAAGAACCTGAAATTGCACGTCAAACGCAGCAAATCAGGTGCGTTTGCATTATAACGAACTTGTAAAAACACTGGGAAAATAAAATAGTATACAGTACTTTGGAAACCATATAGTAGCCAAAATATTTTGGGTATTCCTGTAAATACTATCTGCTTTCTATTATACAGGACGTAACTTGCAATAAACCATAGAAATGTATATCGATTTCAAAAAATGTGAAATAATTTAATTAAAACGCCCCCGCCTAAACAATTTCCCCCCCATATATATTAATTTGTATTGGAATACTTTTGTGCGGCCCTGTAAATTAATATCAAATAGTCTTTGCACCACAGATTGTACAGAATGTACATAATACAAATTTCAAAGATTCGTATTAGTTTTATTATGTTCGGAAGAGTGCGAGACCATTCAAATACACCTGAAATCATTTTCCTCGAATGGGCCATCATGTAACGGAGTTTCTGTAATTAATCTATACACCCGATTTTCATAAAGTTTGAAATGACTCGACAAAATTATGCAACAATCGTATTTTGAATTTCAAACAATTCGGTTGCGTAGTTTATTTTTTTTTTTTATATGCGGACCGACGGACAGAACGATGACTATAGGTGCTACGTATATACATAATTATAAACGCACCTATAAGGATTTTTAGAAGAAAAAAATACTAACAGGCTAATTTTGCGAAATTTCCCTTCAAATCCGATTTTGACCATAACTAACAATATCCCATGTTAAAATGATATATTTTGGCCTATTTGCCTTGGTGTATTTTGACATAAAATTAACTACATCCCTGTATACAGAAGTTTTTTTTTTCAATTTATTTAAACCTAAGATTTTCCTATAGAAAGCTTAAAAAAAGTGTTATATTTTTCTTTTCTTTCTTTCCTTTTTTGGAGGGGGGGGGGGGAATAAAATGAAGATTTCTCTTCTATTTTCTGCATGTTATTTATCATCTAAAGCAACGGTTCCCAAACTTTCTTGGTACGTGACCCACCTTTCATTAAAAAAAAAATTTCGCGACCTACCTTTCAATTAGGAAAGAAAAAAAAAAAGAAAAAAAAAAAGAAAAAAAAAACGCGAGCTATCAAGATAAAGTTGTACATCACTGCAGCAATTTTTGTACGATCTCTGTACGCTCGGCTATCCTATCCTATGAAAAACGCAAATTTTCGTACGAAGATGCATTATCAACAAAAACAAGAATGGGTAATCTCAATATGTGTAAGTGAATAGTAATTAAAACAATGCACAAACTACAAAGATGGTTAAAAATATGTTTAATTATTTTGAAAACATAACTTTATAATCTTTATAATCAATTAGATTTTTGGTACTGGTGTTTGTCTCAGTACTTGTCATTCAAAAACAGCCAAGTAGAAAAAGCATGTTCTCATAAGCACGAAGTGTAGAATTTTATCGAGAACCTTAAAGCTGATTTAAATATTTCTGAATATTCTGTTCGTATATTAATCTAGAAGAAAATTAAGGATTTTCCTTTGAAATGTCATTTCCTGTTGAAATTGTCATATCTTTTTAAACAGATGAAATAAAAGATATGTTTTGATGACAAACCTCCATTATTCTGCGACCCACAAAAACAACTGCCGCGGCTCACCAGTGGGCCGCGACTCATAGATTGGGAACCGCTGATCTAAAGAGCTTTAAAAAAATAATTAGTTAAGTGGTTAGAGTTCCATGGTAAACGTCCTTGCACGCGCGCCACTATACATTTCAGTTAAGGATAAAAATGATCCAGATCTTTTAATTGCAAAAAACGGAAAACATTGAAGATAAAAAGAAAATTATCATGAAGTAAAATAAATCAGAAAATAAACTATTGTATTCGGCCATGTTCTGTCAGAAGCAGAAAAGAAAGTTATTGCATCCCAATAAAACACTAGCACCCCAAGCGTGTAGTAAAATACTGTCTCCTGAAAGATAAAATATTTTCCAGACGTCCGCACATTTCAGATATTGAACTTCACATCTTTGAAATAAAGGAGGAGGATTATTAACACTAGAACCACCGGGTATTTTACACAAGTTTTACTAAAAGCGTTCCTCACCAGAATTATAATTTTAAACTATTTAATTTATTTAATTAGTCTATTTTTTGTGCTACATATATTTAACATATCTTTTGAACAAAATTCTGGTTCGAATCGATTATTATCAATCTGGAGGGGTCATTTTGACCCCTAATGGCGGTTCTAGTGTTAATAAACAAATGTTTTGATGAGCGTTTATTTTAAGTCAATTAAGGAGACAAGGGCCTTCAAAATCTATTTTTTAGGTGCGTTCCTAATTATGTAAATATGTAGCACCTATTGTTGTGCCCAGTCTGTCCGTCTGTCTGTCTGTCTGTTTGTCTGTCTGCATATAACAACGCAAAAACTATCCAACCGAATCTTTTGAAATTTAAAATATATAATTATTACATAATTTTGTCGAGTCATTTCAAACTTTATGAAAATCGGACGGATAGATCAATTACAGGGACAATCAAAAGGATTCCGTTACATTACGGTCAATGGGGAAAAAAGTTTCAAATGCATTTTAATCGTTTGAAATTTAAAACGTATCTTTATTACATAATTTTGTCGAGTCGTTTCAAATGTTATGAAAATCGGATGCATAGATCAGTTACAGGGACAATCAAAAGTATTCCGTTGCATTACAATCAATGGGAAAAAAAGTTTCAAATGCATTTTAATCGTTTGAAATTTAAAACGTTTAATTATTACATAATTTTGTCGAGTCGTTTCAAATGTTATGAAAATCGGATGCATAGATCAATTACAGGGACAATCAAAAGTATTCCGTTACATTCCGATCAATGGGAAAAAATGTTTCAAATGCATTTTAATGGTGTTACACTCATGTGAACATAATATAATTGACATGAATCTGATGTATGTACTAAAATCTACATTATGTACAATCTGGGATGCAGAGAATATTTATTATTAAATTACAAGGCCACACAAATGTATTCCACTAAATAATGTTATATGGGGAAACCTTGTTTGGGGCGTGTTTTAATTATATTAACCTACTTCACATATTATGAATAAGATATACTTTAATGAAGTAGAATAAAAATTACTCCCTGCATATTTACAGGAACACAAAGATTCCGACCACTATACTGTATCCAAAGTACGCTCTACTATATCAGGAAGATCTGAATATTTTAAAACTTATAGTACGATTCATTTGCTACGCTTCACGTGCAATTTCCAACTTGCTTATTTTTAAAATGTTTCCTAAACCCAACTTAAATGAAATGAGAGTACACAGAGATAAAATGATCCAGTTCCTTTCTTTTCATTACAAAAAGAATGAAATAGAACAAAGTAAAACATTGAAGATAATAGAAAATGATCACGAATGAAATTAAATCAAAAGAAAATTTTTGTATTCGGTGATGTTCTATCAGAGGAAGAAAAGAAAATTATTGCATACCAATAACACATGAGCATTCCAATCGTGTAGCAGAATACCATCTCCTAAATGATAAAAAGGTTTTCCAGATGTCTGTACATCATTGGTGTTCCCATCTATGTTATACTGGAAGAGATAGGGTAGGATAAACAAATGTTTTGAAGAGTGTTTATTTAATGTCAATTAAGGGGACCAGGACCTTCAAAGTTTATTTTAATTTTCACTTTAAATATTACTCAAAAAAGGCGCTTCAGTGACCGAGTGATTAACTCCATACATGTCAACATCTCTTAATTATCCTGGAGTCTGATTCAAATCAAGCATGTTTTAAACCGGTAAAATATATGAATAACCGTGTTTTCATGCGATAATGAAGATTTTAGATTTCCATTTGAAATATTCGATTAAATAAAATTTCAGGTTGAAAACATTTTTGTCTTGTACATAACTCCGGAAAAATTAAGAAATGTTGGCATCTATGTAAACTCTTTACGGCACTGAGTAAATTTGTTTGAAATAATTAACTTAAACTAGAATTAATAAACAATTTTATTAGAAAATATGAACATGCTAATTTTCAAGTATGTTCTAAAAGGAAAATTTTAGTTAAATAATTTGGTGCCGTTACACTTTCCGGCGCACTACTCTTTAAAGTTGGAATTTAAAGAAAAAAAAATTAAGCAATCTATTTAGGCCTAGAGGAGTACACAGGTATTGCTTTGTAAAGATTGCACTAACCATTTTAATTATACAGCTGTTGCCAAAGGGGTAACCTCCCATAAGTAAAGCATTGATAAGCGCAGTGAGAAGAGCATTGCTGTGAAGCGCGTATTACAGTAAAACATTTTACCCTTTACTTAAAAACAGTAGAGTTTGATCTCTGTGGTGCTGCCATCCTGAACTCATAAGAAAGATTTAAAGTAGCCATTAGAGTAGTCTTTAAAATATTCACTGAGTTTTTGTGTCTCTAAACAGGGGGAACTTTAGGTGTTGCCGACCCGGCAACACTGCTCGTTAAGGGGTTAACCCTTTAACTGGCACTTTCTTTTCTGTTCAATAAATTGAAAATAATGGATTCTCACCACAATTTTTTAAATAAAATATTCATAACATTTAGTCTAAACATTTCCGCCTTTAAATAGTATGAAATTATTTGTAAAAAAAATAGTGTCAAAAAACTTTAAATGATGAATTAAACAAATTCATCTTCCCCGAAAGGCGTTACGGTAAATCGGTTAAGGTGTTAAAATTAAAATTAGCCGTCCTTTTATATGTACACCGAATGAGAAAGGGTTAATCCTTTCCAATAGAAAGTGCCCAGTTCAGGCACACTCAAGTTTCGTTCCAAACTTGCAAATGACACCAATAATATTTTAATATAATTTTGTTTTTACTAAGAGTTTAAATTAAAGAATTCATAATTTCTAAAAAAGGTTGTAGATTTCGAAGACGGTCAATAATATCTCATTTTTTAAACGGAAATTCCCTGTGCCGGAAAGGGTTAAGGCACCACGCTACTAATCGCTTGGGAGCATAGGACGTTGTGGGTTCGATGCCCATTGTTTCTATTGCACACACGTTTTGTATGGAGCTCCTGGTTATATTTATTTGGTATTCAGTAGCGGCTTGTCAGGGAGTAATGCATCAGATTTTTCTTGCCACTAAGATTAAACAGAATCTTTTCTACTATTTATTCGACAAATTTTGTTGATTAAAAAAAATACATTACTATGCAATTTTTGTGTAGAGAATAAATTGCTGCAGCACCTCCTGATGAGCCGCTATTGCTGGTATTGTAAAATTTCCTTGTGCTATCTCGTCCCTGTACAATGACGATGACTTATAAGCAGGATTTTATGCCTAGCACACAAGTCAGATGTAAGTTGTTCATTAAATATCACTCAAGGCGCAACTCTATATGTATTATATAACTCGATCCCTATATTTTCGCTATGTCACTTTGATCTTTTTAATGAAAATACATTTTAAATATTAGTTTAAAAAATATGAATAAAAAATCTTTCAAAACAATTATTTTTACCTCCGGAATCCATGAACATATTCTCCATCGAATTTATTTCCTATATATTTATCGTTATTCAGAAAAGAAAAAATCTTTAACGGCTCCAAGTCAGTTTTAAATTTCAGCATAATTCTATGAAAGCAACAGCTAATCTCTGAACATACTTTTCGAGTCATGCGAGCAATTCTAAAACAATCATTTTAAAATTAATAATTCTTTAGTTTGTGAGTTAATTCAGTGAATTATTTAATTGAAACTCCGTATATTTTTGCTATGTCACTTTTTTATCGAGAGAAATTATAAACATTAGTTTTAAAAATTATGAATGAAAAAATTCTTTTTTACCTCTGGAATCATATGAACATAATTCTCATCGAATTTCTTTCCTGTGTGTTAATCCTTTTACAGGAAAGTGTGGAACGAATCTAAGCAAGTTTTAAGGATCGACATAATTCTATGACAACAACCTTCAATACATTTTTTAAAACACGCCTTCAATTTTAAAGAAATCAACTTAAAATTAATAGAGCTTTCATTTAAAAATTTTGTTTTAAAACACCTTTGTAAGGTCTCGTGTACTCTGTTTTGAATGCGTCACTTTCAGTATTAAACTTCATTTTATAGATGAGTTTAAAAAATATGCGTAAAAAAATTCTTTCAAAACCTTTTTTTACCTGTGGAATCTATGAATATAATTCCCCTAGAATTTATATTCTATGTATTTATCGTTATTCTAAAAAGAAAAATCTGGAACGGCTCCAAATAAGCTTTAATTTTCGGCAAAATTCTATGCCATCAAAAGGTAATCTCTAGACAGACTAGTCAAGACATGCAAGCAATTCTAAAGCAATCATTTTAAAATTAATCACTCTAATTTAAGAATTTTGTTTTACTTATCGGTTATTCTCTATTTCGGATGTGATACTTTCTTTAGTGTTAAACTACATTTTATAGATTAATGAAAAAAAATGAATAAAAAATTCTTTCAATTTTTTTTTATCTCTGGAATCTATGAACAACGAATTTATCTCCTATATATTTACTGTTATTCAGCAAAGGAAAAATCTGGAACGGCTCCGAGTCAGCTTTAACTTTCGGCAAAATTCTATGACAGCAACAGCTAATCTCTGAACATATTTGTCGAGACACGCAAGCAATTCTAAAGCAATCATTTTAAAATTAATCACCCTTTAATTTGGAAATTAACTAAGTGAATTCTTTAATTGAAATTGCGTATATTTTCTCAATGTCACTTTTCTATGAAAATAAATTTTAAACAGTTTTAAAAATTATGAATGAAAACATTATTTTTTACATCTGAAATCATATGAACATAACTCTAATCGAATTTCTTTCCTGTGTATTTGTTGTATTACAAAAAAAAAAAAAAAAAAAAAAAATTAAACGAATCCAAGCGAGTTTTAAGGGTCGACATAATTCTATGACAGCAACTCTCAATACATTTTTTTAAAACACGCCTTCAATTCTAAAGCAATCAACTTAAAATTAATAGTTCTTTCTTTTAAGAGTTTTCTGTTAAGAAAATACCTTAGTAAGGTTTCGGGTACTTTATTTTCATTCCGTCACTTTTGGTATTAAACTTCATTTTATAGATTAGTTTAAAAAATATGAGTAAAAAAATTCTTTCAAAACATTTTTTAAAACTCTGGAATCTATGAACATAATTCCCATCAAATTTTTTTCCTGTATATTTATCGTTATTCAGAAAAGAAAATCTGGAACGGTTCCAAGTCAGCTTCAAGTTTCGGTATAATTCTATGACAGCAACAGCTAATCTCTAAACAGACTTGTCGAGACACGCAAGCAATTCTAAAGCAATCATTTTAAAATTAATCACCCGTTAATTTGGGAATTAACTAAGATAATTCTTTGATTGAAACTCTGTATATTTTTGCCATGCCACTTTTATTTATTTATTTTTGTGTGTGTGAAAAAATTGTAAACATTAGTTTTAAAAATTATGAATGAAAAAATTACTTTTTACTTCCCGAATCATATGAACTTAATTCTTATCGAATTTATTTCCTATATATTTATTGTTATTCAAACATGAAAAATCTGGAACGGCTCCAAGTTAGCTTTAGCTTTCGCCACAATTCTATGACAGCAACAGCTAATTTCTAAAGAGTTCACGAGACACGCAAGCAATTCTAAAGCAATCATTTTTAAATTAATCACCCTTTAACCCTTTAACGATCATAGCATTTTCATTGCTAAGATGTCGAAATAAATGAATGACACCGGTAATTAAGAACATATATATTTCTAAATAAGAAAACGTGATTTTTCACATGTAAAATAAAAGGGATATTTTTAGATAAAAATACCGGTGTCAGTGTTGCGTATCGGAATTAAAATTTTGTGGTTTCGTGGCGAAACCAATGAACGTTAAAGGGTAAATTTTCGAATTAACTAAAAATTCTTTAATTGAAACTCCGTAAATTTTCGCTATGACACTTTTATTTTTTTTTATTAAAATAAATTTTAAATATTAGTTTTAAAATTATGAATGAACAAATTCTTTTTTTACTCTGGAATCATATGACTAATTCTCATCGAATTTCTTTCCTGTGTATTTATTATTCCAGAGAAAAAATTGAACGAATCTAAGCAAATTTTAAGGATCGACCTAATTCCATTACAGCATCTCTCAATAGAGACTGACTATTTTTGTAACGGTAATTTCAATTCAATCATCTTAAAATTAACTATACTTTTCTTTGCGAATTCGATGAGCGAACTATTTAATTGACACAGTAAATATTTTACATTACGTCATATTTATTTTTACGAAACTATATTTTAGGCCAGTGGTGTAAAGATCTTGGCGTCAGCGGACAGTGACTCATCATTATATTTTATTAGTTATTTTTACTCTAATATTTTTTAAAAGGCTTATAAAATTTAATGATGAGAGATTGCTCGCTGGTGCCTAGATATTTACATTTTTGTATTAAACTGGTTTAATCATTATTAAAATTTTTCGAATAATATTTTGTTACCTCTGAAATCATAAACATAATTTTCATCCAATTTCTTTCCTGTATATTTATCATTTTATACGAAAGTCTGGTACGACATCGAAAATGCTTTATGTGTCGACATAATTTTATGACAACAATAGCTACCCTCTATAACGATTCTTGTCAAAAAACACAAGAGTTAAAAGTTCATACCTAACGCGTTAAACTTCCACAAATAAATTTATGTAGAAAATGTCTACTTATTTAACCCTTTGAGAGGCAAAGCACTTCTTTTTTTAAATACTGAAATAATTGAACGACATGAGAATTTAAAATCAAGTTTATTTCAAAAATCGACCAAAGCTTTTCTTAACATTTTTAATAAAGTTAAAACTTCACTTCAAAATCCTGGTGCCAATGTTGCATTTCACAATTAAAATTAAGTGGGATATAATTTATCCCACCGCCCTTGAAGGGGTTGGACATTTCGTTAATAGAAAATAATGGCAAAAACTTATATCATTTTACTGGTTTTAATTCACTTTGGTGGCAATAGTTCCATCACATTGTGATAACCAAGACAACCTCCTGTCAATGTTTATGGAAAGCGCATTATACGTTGCAAAATAAATACCAGTAAAAATATATAGAAAACTTTAACCCTATTTGTGATTGAAATTTCCCGTTAACAAAGCGTTTAAAGATTCGAGATTTTCTATTGAAGTTATCTGGTGGAAATTTTCACCAGTGGTGCTTCGAGACTGTTGATCCGATTAATGAAAACAGCTGTCATCTTGTGACTTCCTCCTCAGTTACTTCACTCGCAAATGCAATCCAACACATTATAGGGTCTTCACCTCTTAATTCATAACTCCACAGCTGCCAACCTTTCCGATTTTTTTCACCCGGAAAAAAAATTGACGTATTTAATCGGCAGATTTCAGCGATTTAAAATGGTAAAATTTTCTATAAAATTTTTCTAAAATTAGATTATACAAATATTATTCCAAAATTAGATAATTTTAAAATCTAAAAAATTCTATAAAATTTAAAAACTCCAATGTCCAGGGCTGCCGCAGGCGACTATTTTTTTATTCCATCTGGTACCACTTTCTCTCAAGAGAAATACTTTACAGACACTATAACAACATATGCAAGAAAATTAAACTTTAAAGTTTATATTAGAAAAATACTGGCCTGTGGCAGCACTGATTGTTTGAATAGCGTTGGCTTGTCAAAAGGCTGCTACAAATAATATTTTTAATAGAAATTCTCATTAATTAATTTAAAAATTGTGAAGCGAACTATCATTTTATTGATCCCAAACAAATTGCTTTTATTAATGATTTGTAAAAATATCTTTTGTTTTTTCTTACATTTTTAAATAAGAAAATGTCAAAACATAGTTCGAATGGGAATTTCACTTCATTTCACAAGTTAATCCGGTTTTCAAGGTTAGATAAATGATTGTGTTAATGCACTGTAGTTACTGTTTTTCTAAGCAAAAGAAAAAGGAAAAAAAAGAACTGACAGAGAAAACACATTGAGTATAAGGAAAAAAGTTACATAGGGGATTTAATCAGAAAGCATATTATTGTATTCGGCGATGCACTGCCAGCTGCACATAAAAGAAACAGATTTTCCATTAAAAACACCAGGACTCAAACTTGTAATACAACATCAGATCTAAATAGGATAAAAAGCTTATTTAGACGTCTGGGAGTTATTTTATTAAGAGTTATTCTACAAAAAATTATTTCTTTTCTACACATGCTACATTTTTTTATATTAGATTATTTAATAATATTTGGGGTTTTACATAATTAATAAAATTAAATTTAGATTATTTGCGATTTCTTAAACCTCACATTAAAAAACGAAGCATTGCGTAATTATATCTTTAGTTACACTCATATGTAGCTGCCAGCTTCTATGCGTTTTTCTTATCACTCTTTCTTTCTCCTTAAGTTTCTGAGTAAAAAAAGAAAAAAAACGCGCAAAAAATATGAAGTAAACATTTCAGCTTCTATGACAAAACCCCAGTAGCCAAACAATATTGGACCAATATTGGCTACATCTTGTAGCAGTATTGACTCATTGGCGCAATACTGGCATAAAATATTGCTCCAATATTGGAATGTTTACATTTTGTCCTTATTTAGCCATTATTTGGAGTCAATATCATGGCAATATTGGAGTTTCATCGGAAATATTGCCAATAAAACACCAATATTGGTTAAATATTGGATTTTCATTGGAAATATTTCCGATGTAACGCCAACATTTGTACAATATTGGCGTTTTATTGGCAATATTTTCAATGAAACCCCAATATTGGCATAATATTGGCTGCAAATATTGGCTAAATAAGGGCAAAATGTAAACATCCCAATATTGGGGGCAATATTGACGTTTTATTTGCAATATTTCCAATAAATAAAATATTGGCGCAACGTTGGACCAATATTGGTTTGCTACTAGGGAATATTTACCTTCAAAATCAACGTAAAGTCTGTATTTAGCTTCAAAAATTAACACATTGCCATTTATAAATTCGGGTGTCAATCCCCCAGTTTCACATATTCCGTGCAGAAGCACATAATGCCCCGAAAAAGGGTTAAATAAGAAAATGTAAAGCCATTATTCGAATTATAATTTCACTTCATTTCACAAGTTTATCCGATTTTCAAGATTAGATAAATGATTGTGTAATGCACGGTAGTTAGACCGTTTCTCTTTGCAAGAGAAAAAAAGGAAGAAAAAAAAAAGAACTGACAGAGAGAACCCATCTCATATAAGAAAATATAAATAACATAGGGAATTTAATCAGAAAACGTATTATTGTATTCGGCCATGTACTGCAAAAAAAGAAACAAATTTTACAATAAAAACACCAGAGACTGAAACGCATAATACAACATCAGAACTAAATAAGATAAAAAGGTTATCTAGTCGTCTTGAAGTTCCCTAGAATCGAGAATCTACTTTTATTGTTAGTTAATATTCTACAAAAAAACTCTTTTCTTTTCTACAAATGCTATATATTTTTTTTTATTGTTTAATAATATTTTGGACATAAAATTATTAAATAAAATAAGACAAAATTTAGATTAAGATTATTTGCGATTTTTTTCTTAAATAATCGGTAGTATACATGTGTGCATTTTTTTTTAGATATTTAATTAGTGTTTTATTCTTTGTAGTAAAAAAAACTGACATTAAGGAAATTATAAAAATATTTTTTATAGTTCCTTACATTTTTAAATAAGACAATATCAAGATATTGTTCGAATTATAAATTCACTTCATTTCAGAAGTTAAACTGATTTTCAAGTTCGAGATTCTGCCCTTATTTTCGATTAGTCTACAAAAAAGAAACTTTTCTACATATGCTACTTTTTTGTATTATTATTTAATAATATTTTGACAATTTACATAAGACATAAAATTTAGATTAAGATTATTTGCAATTTTTTTTATTTTTAATAATCGGCAGTATACCATGTGTGTATTTTTTTTTAGATATTTGTTTCGTTTTTTATTCCTTGTAGTAAATAAACCTGACATTAAGGAGTTTGTAAAAATATTTTTTATACTTCCTTACATTTTTAAGTTAGGAAATGCCAAAATATTGTTCGATTAACCCCTTGAGAGGCGGCGGTATATATTATATACCACCTACGATTGATGAAGATTCACACCAGAAAAATTTTATTAAATTTCACTTTTCTAACTTTGGTGGAAAACTGTCGTGAAATTGCTTTTCCTCTTTTTGATATAACTCTTTTACAAAATTCTGGTGGGAGTTCAGAATTACTCGAACGCAATTGCTTGCCCCTCAAAGGGTTAAGAGCTTCACTTCATTTCACAAGTTGACTCATAAAATCATTTTCAAGGTTAGATCAATGATTGTGTAATGTACTATAGTTAGACTGTTTTTCTTAGCAAGACAAAAAAGGAAGAAAAAAATAATTCACAAAGAGAATACACTGAGTATAAGAAAATAAAAAACATTAGGAATTTAATCAGAAAGCATATTATTGTATTCGGCCATGTAATGCCAGCTGCAGAAGAAGGAACAAATTTTCCAGTAAATACACCTCAAACGTACAATACAACATTAGATCTAAATTGGATAAAAAGCTTATCCGGACGTCTTGGAATTCCCTAGAAACAAGAAGCTACTTTTATTGTGGGATATTCTACAAAAAAGTTTTTCTTTGCTACATATGCTACATTTTTCTATTATTATTTAATAATATTTTGGCTTTTTACATAAGACATAAAATTTAGATTAAGATTATTTGCGATTCTCTTTCTTTTTTTTTTAATAATCGATAATATACATGTGTGTATTTCTTTTTTAGAAATTTATTTCGTGTTTTATTCTTTGTAGAATATAAACCTGATAATAAAAAATTTTTATATTTTTTTTACTTTTCCTTATTTTTTGGCGTTTTACACAAAATTTAGATTAAGATTATTTGCTATAAAAAAATGAATCGGTAGTATGCATGTGTGTATTTTTTTTTTTTTAATATGTTTACTTCGTGTAGACATTCGCGTATTCATTCTTTGTAGTAAATGATACTGACATTAAGAAGTTTGTAAAAAAAAATTTTCTTCCTTACATTTTTAAATAAGAAAATGTCAAGATATTGTTGGAAAGAGAATTTCACTTCGTTTCACAAGTAAATCCAATTTTCAAGGTTAGATAAATTATAGCGTAATGCAGTATAGTTAAACTGTTTCTCTTAACAAGAGAAAAAGGAAGAAAGGGTAACTGACAGAGAGAACACATGGAGTATAAGAAAATAACAGAGGAAATTTAATCAGAAAGCATAATATTGTATTCGGCTGTGTACTGTCAGCTGCAGAAAAAGAAACAAATTTCCCAATAAAAACACCAGAGACTCAAACGTGTAATACAACATTAGATCTCAGTAGGATAAAAAGCTCATCTATACATCTCGAAGTTCTATTTTTATTGTGGGTTATTTCTATAAAAAACTTATTTCTCTTTTGCACATTTTTTATTATTTAACATTATTTCGGTGTTTTACATTCGACATAAAATTTAGATTAAGATTCATTTGCGGTATTTTTTAGCTCACAGGCTATCATAGCCTGAGAGCTTATGTGCCCGCCCGTTCTGTATGTATGTGCGTATGTGCGTAACGCGATAACTCATGATAAAAATATCGGATCCACTTGAAATTTTGTATATAGGTATATCCTGACAAGGCGCTTCCCTGATTAGTTTTTGGAGTTCATTCGATATGTATAAGAGGGGGAACGGGGGGCTCATGCCCCCCGTTAGTTGATATAAATGGGATTTTCATGCAGAATTAAGTTTTCAAAATTTAGATTAGGATCATTCTGATGAGGCGATTCCGTGACTGTTATTAGGTGTTCATTGAATAAGTATAAATAGGGGGAACAGGGGTTCTAATCCCCCCCCCGTTAGTTGATATAAATGGGATTTTCATGCAGAATTAAGTTTTCGTTCAAAATTTAGATTAGGGTCATTCTGATGAGGCGATTCCGTGACTGTTATTAGGTGTTCATTGAATAAGTATAAATAGGGGGAACAGGGGTTCTAATCCCCCCCCCCGTTAGTTGATATAAATGGGATTTTCATGCAGAATTAAGTTTTGGTTCAAAATTTAGATTAGGATCATTCTGATGAGGCGATTCCGTGACTGTTATTAGGTGTTCATTAAATAAGTATAAATAGGGGGAACAGGGGTTCTAATGCCCCCCCCCCCTGTTAGTTGATATAAATGGGATTTTCATGCAGAATTAAGTTTTCGTTCAAAATTTAGATTAGGATCATTCTGATGAGGCGATTCCGTGACTGTTATTAGGTGTTCATTGAATAAGTATAAATAGGGGGAACAGGGGTTCTAATGCCCCCCCCCCGTTAGTTGATATAAATGGGATTTTCATGCATAATTAAGTTTTCGTTCAAAATTTAGATTAGGATCATTCTGATGAGGCGATTCCGTGACTGCTATTAAGTGTTCATTGAATAAGTATAAATAGGGGCAACAGGGGTTCTAAGCCCCCCCCCCTCTTAATGCCCTCTTAATTTATATAAATAGGTTTTTCAAGCAGAATTTTCAGATTTCGTTCAAATCTCTGAATAGTTTTGGAAGTTTAATGGTTAAGTATAAAAGAAGGGGATAACTCCTTTTAAATTATATAAATGCTAAATGGGTTTTTATTAAGAATTATCTAATTTGCTCTGAATTTTGGATATAGATTTTTTATATGATAAAGCATGTCTTTGATAGTATAGGAGATTCAATGATTAAGTATAAAAAAAAGAGGAAAGGGGAGAGCTGTTTCCCCTTCTTAATTTTTTTTTCGAACGGAATTAACCCTTGAAAATATAAGGCTTTAATGTACAATTAGTATTTGTAGCCTGTGAGCTCAATGCCATCAGTTTAACTGGGCAGTATTCTTTATTTTAATAATTGGCTGTATATAAATGTGTATTTTTTTGTAGATATTTACTTCATAACTTTTATTCTTTGCACTAAGTAACAAAACATTCTGTATTTATATTTTTAGTTACACTCATACAGAGTTGCCAATATATACGTGTTTTTCTAATCACTAAAATTTATGAATTTTTAGCTCACAGGCTATCATAGCCTGAGAGCTTATGTGCCCGTCCGTTCTGTATGTATGTTCGTATGTACGTAACGCGATAACTCATGATAAAAATATCCGATCCACTTGAAATTTTGTATGTAGGTATATCCTGACAAGGCGCTTCCCTGATTAGTTTTTGGAGTTCATTCGATATGTATAAGAGGGGGAACGGGGGGCTCATGCCCCCCGTTAGTTGATATAGATGGGATTTTCATGCAGAATTAAGTTTTCAAAATTTAGATTAGGATCATTCTGATGAGGCGATTCCGTGACTGTTATTAGGTGTTCATTGATTAAGTATAAATAGGGGGAACAGGGGTTCTAATGCCCCCCCCCCCCCGTTAGTTGATATAAATGGGATTTTAATGCAGAATTAAGTTTTCGTTCAAAATTTAGATTAGGATCATTCTGATGAGGCGATTCCGTGACTGTTATTAGGTGTTCATTGAATAAGTATAAATAGGGGGAACAGGGGTTCTAATGCCCCCCCCCCGTTAGTTGATATAAATGGGATTTTCATGCAGAATTAAGTTTTCGTTCAAAATTTAGATTAGGATCATTCTGATGAGGCGATTCCGTGACTGTTATTAGGTGTTCATTGAATAAGTATAAATAGGGGGAACAGGGGCTCTAGTGCCCCCCCCCCCCGTTAGTTGATATAAATGGGATTTTCATGCAGAATTAATTTTCGTTCAAAATTTAGATTAGGATCATTCTGATGAGGCGATTCCGTGACTGTTATTAGGTGTTCATTGAATAAGTATAAATAAGGGGAACAGGGGTTCTAATGTCCCTCCCCCCTTAATTTATACAAATGGGTTTTTCAAGCAGAATTTTCAGATTTCGTTCAAATCTCTGAATAGTTTTGGAAGTTTAATGGTTAAGTATAAAAGAGGGGGATAACTCTTTAAATTATATAAATGCTAAATGGCTTTTTATTAAGAATTATCTAATTTGCTCTGAATTTTGGATATAGATTTTTTATATGATAAAGCATGTCTTTGATAGTATAGGAGGTTCAATGATTAAGTATAAAAAAAGAGAAAAGGGGAGAGCTGTTTCCCCTTCTTAATTTTTTTTTCGAACGGAATTAACCCTTGAAAATATAAAGCTTTAATGTGCAATTAGTATTTGTAGCCTGTGAGCTCAATGCCTTCAGTTTAACTGGGCAGTATTCTTTTTTATTTTATTTATTTAAACGTTAAAATTTCTTGAATTTCGATGATTCAATTATCTATAATATTATGTAAAATTTCAATGGTATGAAAAATCCTTACAATACGCAGCTATGTTGTTATTAACCTTTTCTTTCTCCTTAAGATTCTTATTAAAAATAAAATAAATATATCAAAGTAAACATTTCTATTTCTGTAACAAAATATTTAGCTTCAAATTTCAACATAAAGCTTGTTTAAAACCTGTATTTAGCTTCAAAAATCAACATAAAGCCATATATAAATTCCAGTGTCAATCACCAGTTTGAGAATTTTACGAGTAGAAGCATCTCATGCCTCTGAAAGGGTTAAATAAGAAAATGTGAAGACATTCTTCATATTATAAATTCACTTCATTTCACAAGTTAATCGGATTTCAATGTTTAGGTCAATGATTGTGTAATGCACTGTAGTTAGACTGTTTTTCTTAGCAAGACAAAAAGGAAGAAAAATAATTCACAGGGATAATATATTGAGTATAAGAAAATAAAAATAACAGTTTATTTAATCAGAAAACGTATTATTGTATTCAGCCATGTACTGCCAGCTGCAGAAAAAGAGACAAATTTCCCAATAAGACTCAAACGTATAATACAACATCAGATACAAATAGGATAAAAAGCTTATCTAGACGTCTCTGAGTTCCCCAGAATCGAGATTCTGCTTTTATTTTGGGTTAGTCAACAAAAAAGTCTTTTTCTACATATGCTACATATTATTATTTAATAATATTTTGGCGTTTTACATAAGACATAAAATTTCTATTAATATTAGACTTTTTTTTATATAATCGGTAGTATACATGTATGTATTTTTTTTTCATTTTTTTTTTCGTGTTTTATTCTTTGTAGTAAATAAACCTGATATTAAGAAATTTGTAAAAATATTTTTTTTATTCTTCCTTATTTTTTGGCTTTTTACATAAGACATAAAATTTAGATTAAGAATATTTGCGATTTTTTTTTTATATTTATTAATTGACAGTATACATGTGTGTATTTTTTTAGATATTTATTTCGTCTTTTATCCTTTGTAGTAAATAAACGTAGCATTAAGAAATTTGTAAAAAGTATTTTTTATACCTCCTTACATTTTTAAATAAGAAAATGTCGAGATATTGTTCGAATTATAAATTCACTTCATTTCACAAGTTAAACTGATTTTCAAATTTAGGTCAATGATTGTGTAATGCACTGTAGTTAAACTTTTTTCTTAAAAAGAGAAAAACGAATAAAATAAAGAACTGACAGAGAGAACGCATTGGGTGCAAGAAAAAAATAACGTAGGGAATTTAATCAGAAAGTATATTATTGTATTCGTCCATGTAATGCCAGCTGCAGAAGAAGAAACAAATTTTCCCAATAAAAACACTAGAGAGTCAAACGTGTAATACAACATCAGATCTGAATAGGATAAATAGCTTATCTAGACGCCTCGGAGATTTATCGTGAGTTATTCTTCAAAAAATTATGTCTTTTCTACATATTCTTTATTTTTTATTTTTTTAATAATTTTTGGGGTTTTACGAAGCATATAAAATTTAGATAACTGATTGTTTTCCATTTTTCAAAATTTATGTGGTATACTTATGTAATTTTTCTAGATATTTATTTCGTGTTTCATTCCCTGCACTAAATAAATCTCACATTAAGAAACGAAACATTGCGTTTATATATTAAGTTATACTGTTGTTAACCCCTTCTTTCCGCTTAAGTTTCTTTAAAAAAAATATGAGGTTAATATTAATATTTCTGTAAAAAATATTTATTTGATTTCAAGTGCAAGCCTGTTAAATATTAACAAGTTGGAAATTGCACGTAAAGCGTAGCAAATGAGGTGCGTTCGTTAATAACGAAGTTTTACAATATTCAGATCTTGCTGATATAGTAGAGCGTACTTTGGATACAGTATAGAGGTCGAAATCTTTGTGTTCCTCTAAATATGCAGGGAGAAATTCTTATTATACTTCATTAAGGTATATCTTATTCATAAAATGTGAAGTAGTTTAATATAATTAAAACACCCCCCAAACAATGTTTCCCCGTATAACATTATTTAGTGGAATACATTTGTGTGGCCCTGTAATTTAATAATAAATATTCTTTGCATCACAGATTATACAAAATGTATTTTTAGTACATATTTCATAGATTCATGTTGATTCTATTATATTCAAATGAGTATAACACCATTAAAATGCATTTGAAACTTTTTTCCCCATTGACCGTAATGTAACGGAATACTTTTGATTGTCCCTGTAATTGATCAATGCATCCGATTTTCATAAAATTTGAAATGACTCGACAAAATTATGTAATAAATATACGTTTTAAATTTCAAACGATTAAAATGCATTTGAAACTTTTTTCCCCATTGACCGTAATGTAACGGAATCCTTTTGATTGTCCCTGTAATTGATCTATCCATACAATTTTCATAAAATTTGAAATGACTCGACAAAATTATGCAATAAATATACGTTTTAAATTTCAAACGATTAAAATGCATTTGAAACTTTTTTCCCCATTGACCGTAATGTAACGGAATCCTTTTGATTGTCTCTGTAATTGATCTATCCATCCGATTTTCATAAAATTTGAAATGACTCGACAAAATTATGTAATAATTATGTATTTTAAATTTCAAACGATTCGGTTGGATAGTTTTTGCGTTGTTATATGCGGACGGACAGACAGACAGACAGACGGACAGACAGACAGACAGACGGACAGACAGACAGACGGACGGACTGAGCGACAACAATAGGTGCTACGTATTTACATAATTACGAACGCACCTAAAAAGAAGATTCCAAGTTAAAATTACTGGTGATCAAAAGATTTTAGTGACAAATCAAGAAATGAATTTAGAAACAATTCATCCGAGTGGCTTTTGGGCACACACTGATAAAAGGTTGAGGAATCCCGTAAATGCTTAAGGCCCCACACTAGGCACAGAAAAAGACCCGGATGATAATGTAAAGTCTATGGGGGCGTTCTTTTCAAATATCTCGCTCAAATTTTAATATTTTTACCTGATTTTTTTTGCATAGGATAGCTGAGGACGTTCCACAACCGGCCTAATTTTTACTTTTTCAATTTTGGTTTCCGATTTAAAAAATACTTTAAATTTCAGAACCGGTTTAAAGCGGTTCTGAAATTAAAACTATCATAATATAAAAAATATCTAAGCAAAATCGAATTTCTCTTGACTATTTAATGAATACGTTATAAATCTAAAAAAACTTCAGTGTCATTTTTTACATTTTGTAAAATGAAAATAGAAAAGCAATTTTTTAAGATGAAAACAACAAACAATTACCTTTAATATAAGTTCGTACATCAAATGAGTAGAAAGAAGTATATCCAGAAAAATGTCTTACCTAAAAACATAAAAATTAATCATTAGCATTTCAGTTTTAATCAAACAAAGTATTTAAAATATTCAATATCTATCAAACTATATTTTTATTAGAGATACACCGAATATTCGGTATTCGGCCCCGTCCTGAATACCAAACAATTCGGTTAAGCCGAATATTCAGCTTCGCCAAATATGAAACTATTCTACCGAATATTAGGTTTAGCTGAATATCTAAGTATTCGGCCGAATCCAATATTTAATAAAACCTTTTAAAACACATTTTTAAAAACTTTTCACAATTTCCACATTTAACTGCCGATTTATAAATACATTCAAAATAATTAGAAACAAAATCATATTTAATTAAAATAGAATGTTTTTACATTATTTGCTCTTTGTAAAATATAATTTAAGAAAATTAGCCATGAGAAAGATTAAAATGTTGATGAATTAGGATTCTTACAGGAATAAATGTAAAAATGCAGGCTCCTTTTAACCCTTTGAGGGGCAAGCAATTGCGTTCGAGTAATTCTGAACTCCCACCGGAAATTTGTAAAACGTTATATCAAAAAGAGGAAAAGCAATTTCATGACTGTTTTCCACCAAAGTTAGAAAAGGGAAATTTAATAAATTTTTCTGGTGTGAATCTTCATCAATCGTAGGTGGTATATAATATATACCGCCGCCCCTCAAGGGGTTAAGTAAACAATCCGTTTCTTGTTTTTTCCCAAAGAAAAGTAAGCAAAATAGAAAAAAAATGAGGTTGATACTAGATATCAAGACAGACTATTTTTTCATGAAACCTTAATCGTAATAAACATTTATTGATTCATAAATACATTGTACTAAGCAGGTTATTCTTTATTATTGTTTTCAACATCTACGACACATTGTATTTTCAGGGTGGCAAGTGGTCATGGAAAAACTTGTGTCAAAATATAGAAGGTAGCAGTATTTTCTTACAGAAAATATTTCTAGTAATATAAAGGAAGTAACTCCTCTTCTGTTTTGCCATTAACGTGGTACGGGCAATGTGTTTTTTAAAATCATGATTTTCCCGTATCACATTCGGGCCTACATACTCCAAAGATAATTTATTATTATCACCATTAAAATTCTTTGTAAATTTTGCATTACTTATTCCGAGCATTTTTCTGATTCAATTACTCAAAAATTTCCGTTTTGAAAAACTGGTGGTAAAAGATCAAAAATTCTGTTAAAGGTAATTTGAAAATTTTTTTTTCAAAAATATTGATTAATAAAGTGGTTATAGATAGCGAATTTCTCTTCACAAAATACTGATATTGAACACTTTTGACCATGTTTTTCCCTAAAAACTCGGAAACCTAATTTTATTTATTCTTCAAAATCTGTTTTCATTGCTTAACACTAGAACGCCCGGAAATTTTACTCAAGTTTGAAAATATTTCTCACCAGAATTTTTATTCAAAATTATTTAATTTATTTATTTAACGTAAATTTGCGTGGATTAGATTTAAATTATTTCAAGAAAATTTTTCTGGTTCGAATTGAAATTTAGTTACATGATTGGAGTCGAATAGACTCCACCCGGGTGTTCTAGTGTTAAAAAGGTTATAAAATATTGTTCTTAAAAAGGTGAATAAAAAAAATCTATTGTCATCTTGAACTTGTATAAAAATCCCTGAACAAGAGAATAATATTAACATGAAATTCGAGAAACTATTTGATAGCATAAGTGATAATTTTATTGTGAAAAAAAATGTTTTAGGAAAAAAATATCTTCATATCGTTTTCCAATAGCAAGTTTAAACATTAGCACTAAAATATTGCACGTCCAGAAAAAAAATGTTTTCTCGATACAATCTAAGAAATGTGTAATTATTACATTTTCATGAGTCAAAAATTAATAATTACAATTTATTGAACAAATAATATATTATACAGGTTCGATTTACTGTCATAAAATAATATTTTTGAACAAAAATTAGATTATGCTTACGATTAATGGCTTCTAAGCGAGAGCGTTTGATAAATCGATTAACTTAGAATTATTTAATTTTCTAGAGTTTATTTGTTTCGTTATCTAATCGTTTTATCACTTGAAGAAAAAATGAGATAATATAAAGTATGTTGATATACACAGATTAGGATAGATTCGTGTACAATGACATACATAAAAGTTTTCAGAAATGCTGCCAATTATTTTATTACAAAATACAATTAGGATGAAATTCATATAACATACATTTCAACCTCCCGCTCTTTTCTAAATCAGTGAAACATACTTTAAACCAGAAATTTTATTTAATTAATTAAATGATGAGCGTTTCATTTAACCACCATATAGAAGTTAGAAACATTTATCTCAATAAATTTTCTGGTTGAATGTAAGTTTTTTTATTTAACCCTTTAGCGATCATAGCATTTTCATTGTTAAGATGTCGAAATAAATGAATGCCACCGGTAATTAAGAACAAATATATTTCTAAATAAGAAAACGTGATTTTTCACATACATAATAAAAGGGATATTTTTAGATAAAAATACCGGTGTCAGTGTTGCGTATCGGAATTAAAATTTTGTGGTTTCGTGGCGAAACCAATGAACGTTAAAGGGTTAAAGAAAAGCGGGAGGTTGGCAAGTATGTATAACCATGTTAAATATTACCGTACTCTTATGATCAGCGGTCACAAGAATTGATTTATTATGCATACAATCAAAAAATGCTTTTTGTAACAAATTAGATATATCTCATATGAATGGAACAAAGTAGTATTTTACAAGTTGTATAATTTTTTATCCAAGCAATTAAATAATTGGAAGTGTTTCTGAAAATTTTTCTAATGGCCACAACAGTAACGTATTGAGTAATCATACATATAAATTAATAAGTAGAGAAGGAGTTGGAGGTGTTATTCTTTCTTAAGGGTACAGTAGACTCTCAAAATATTTTTTCTTTTTTAATTTCCAGTGAATTTTTTAAAAAAATTCTGGAAATAGTCATAGTATGCATATTTCTTATTTCACAATATTTTTAAAAATATATATTCAATAGTTTTTGAGATACAGATTTTTCCTTTTTTAAATTAAAAAAAAAATTGTCAATATTTCAAAATGCTCCATGCGAAATTCTTTACGCTTAATTTTTCTGATTTTTTGTTTAAAATGCTCTCTACGTATGTGTTAACAAATGTTACTAAGCATTTTTAGCATATTACTTGTAAAACATTAAAAAAATGCTTTTAACAAAATTCTTTTGTATTTTTGGTTAAAAAATCATTAAAAATTCCATATAACTGAAATTTAAAAATTTTAAATGCGTCTAAAAAGTTTATTTTTAGTAACATTTGTTAACACATACATAGAGAGCATTTTAAACAAAAAAATCAGAAAAAAAGGTAATAAAGAATTTCGCATAGAACATTTTGAAATCATGAAAACGACGAAACTATTCATTCTGAGAAAAACAGGTTTTAGTAACTACAATGGTTATAATTGCTTAATATTTTCCTACCGACACAGTTTCAGCTATATATAAGGGATATAATATCATTTCTAGCTTATATGTAAGTGTTTTATGTTTTTATGGTAAATTCACATAAAATATGTGGCTTCATCAGTAATTCATTCAAAGGACGTGAAATATCTGAATTTTAAAAAACCTTCTCAAAAATAACTTTTTGTATTTTCTAATGAAATTTTTTTAAATTTTTCTAGAAATATTTATAATATAAATACCTCTTATTGTACAAATTTTGTTAAATATATTAAATATGTTATATATATATATATATATATATATATATATATATTACGCTAAAATGATTGGGGACAAAAAGCAATTCCTCTAAATACATTATAAAGAGACGCTAAAAGAAAGTTAAATGTTACAGTTAAAATATTGTTTAGCGAAATCAAAAAATTAATACGTATTCAGTGCAAAATAATGACATTTTGTAAGGTAAAACTAAAACCTAGGCTAAATTTTACGGCTGCGAATCGGCAAAAAGTTAAACAAAGGGGTGTGGCAGAATCAGCTGATTGGACAAAAATGCTTGTAACTCCAGTAAAAATAGTCGAAATTGAAAAATACTTTTTGTGTTTAATAGCAGGGAGTTCATATAATGTTATTATGCTAAAAATAAAAATTCGACAATCTGATGATTTTTTGCGATTTTGAAAATCCACTGTAGCTTTAAGGCGCAAACTCTAGACACAAAAAAAGACCCGTATGATATTGTAAAGTTTATGGGAGCGTTCTTTTGAAATATATCGCTCAAATTTTACTACTTTTACATGATTGTTTTGCATAAAATAGATGAGGACGATCCACAATCGGCCTAATTTTTCCTTTTTCAATTTTGGTTTAAGGTTTTTTTAAAATTACTAGTGTGGGGCCTTAAAGTTTTTAACATCTACGACATATGTATTAATTATTTTTTTTTTTTCAAAATCTGTTTTCATTGCTTAAAATGATTATACTATTCATAAAAAGATCAATAAAAAAATTAAAATATATAGTACTTCTTGAACTTGTAAGAAATCTCTGAACAAGACAATGCTATGTCGTGAAATTAGTGAAAATACTCGAGAGCAAAAGCGATAGTTTTAACGTGAAAAACAAAATCTTTCTGGAAAAAAATTCATATCGTTTTTCGATAAAAATTTTAAACATTAGCATCATAAATATTGCTTTGTCCGAAAAAATATTTTCTCAATATAATCTAGGAATTGTGTAATTAATACTTTTTCATAAGCTAAAAATTAACAGTAATAATTTATCGAACAAATGATATGTCGTTCAGGTTCTATTTACTGCTATAAAAAAATATTACGTAAAAAATAAAGATCACGCTTAATATTAATGGATTTTCTGCAAGAGCGTTTGAGAATCGCATTAATTGTCGAGCTCGAGACAAATCACGGGCTTTCGGAATTATTTTCCCACCAGTTTTATAAACTAGTGGTTTTATTCTGGTATCATTTTAATTGTTATTAAATAAAATGAATTTTTTTTTTTTTTAAAGTGGTGGTAGTAATGAATTTTAATTTTAAAACTGTAATTTAATGCGTTCGTTAAAGTATTTCCTGTGTTTGACAGATTTTCTAGTTTAGCATTTTAACTCAAAAATTTTATACCGGAATATTTCAAAAGAAAATTGTTGTCGTGAAATGCCTTTCTTTAACAAAGTAAAGAAGAGTATATAGTTTTTCGGGTATGAATGAAACAAATTTTGAAATAAAACAAGAAATAAATTGGCCCACTGATGTTTGTTATTCAATGTGTTACTTGCTCCGATACATCACTACAGAATAAATGATTTTTCTAGTATTCTGTACCAACCCGTAAAAGCTCTGTACCATCAATTTAGAATCGCCCAATATAACATATTGTCATGGCTGCTCATTCATTAATCATTCAAAGTCAAACTACGAGAATATATCATTTCACATATTATACCACGATTCAATATTGGCAGTCATTGTATGAAGTGAAGGCAGTGTTCTCGCTGTCGCTCGCCATTGCGCCAAATTGCGACTAAATTCTTCATTTGGCGAGTAAACAAGCGATTAGATTCGCCAAATTACCAGTGCTCAGTTTTTGCTTTTTTCTTTCTTTCTTTTCCTTTTCTTTTTTTTTTTTTTTTTTTTTTTTTTTTTTTGCACCTGTGTGTTTAATATTTTTAATATATTTATGTAATAACATATTTTTAATATATTTGTAGCAGACAGTTGCCGCAGTTCTAAAACTTAGGTTATTTTAGAACATATTGATAAAAAGGGGGTACATTAAAAAATTAAAGATTTTTTTTTGTGCTACACGGCGAATCTATTTGGCTAATACTTTTTCATTTGGCGAATGTTTTTTATTTTTAATTAGCCAAATTACTAACGTTGGTCAAATGTCAGCGAGAACACTGAGTGAAGGTATATGATATGCGACGACAAACACCAAAAATATAGAGAGTGGAAGAAAATGTTTGACATTAAGTAGAATATTGTAAGAAGATTATTTTAATATTCGTTAGACAAAACGAAAATCTCATAACCTAAGTATGTAAGTACCGTAATTTCCTGCTTATAATCCGCGGATCGAACAATCATTTTTCGATCCAGGAATTTCTTTAAATAAAATGCAATGTTTGAGATCGCCGCAAATATTTGACTTGAATTACTAAATAAAATTTCTGAGTCGAAAAAGAATTGTTTGATCCGCAGACTATACGCAGGAAATTACGGTATACTTAATCCATTGAGGGGCAAATGATAATGTCTCTAATATTTAATTCTTACCGGAAAAATCGAAAACTTTTGTTTAAAATAAGAAACATGAATTTATTAGACTACATTTTTTTTGTTTTTGTTTTGTATCGACTTTTAACACTAGAACGCCCGGGAATTTTACTGAAGTTTCATAATAATATTTCACACCAGAATTGTTATTCAGAATTATTTAATTGATTTATTTAAAGTAAATCTGAATGTTTGAAATTTAACTTATTTCAAGAAAAAATTTCTGGCTCGAATTGAAATTTAATTACATGGTTGGAGTCGAATCGACTCCTTTCGGGCGTTCTAGTGTTAATGAATAAATTGGATACATCCATCAATCTCTTTCAGGATCTACGTAATATGAATTCGAAAACATTCCAAATTATGTTAAACACTTACAATGAATTTACACTTTCAGTTATTCATTTTTAATTATAATATAGATAATTCCATTGTTCCTTTTATATAAATCATAGTTTTATGAAAAAAAATACACATCTTTCACCCATAAGCAGTGAATTTTATTATGAAAATTTTAATACAGAAATAATCACAACACTATACGATCTTAATCACCTATCACCCAATGTGATATTCTTCTTTAAACGTTTAATACATTATAAAAATATTCATCATTTGCAATTATATCCTTCTGCAATAATGCACGATAGCTTTTATAGCAGATAATTTTATGTTGATTGGCACTTGTTTCATGTGTGTTTGCTTTGTTTGACTTTTGAATATAACAAAGCAGTACCCATATTTAATAATTAGAAGATATAAGGTTAACAATTCTGTGAAATGATAAGTGAACTATTTTAAAACAAATTATAAAAAAAACTTTGAAATGAAGGTCTTTTAACTACTGTGGTGATAAAAATATATTTAAAGCTGAGTTATCTTTTAAGATGTGTATCAATTCATAAGTTGGTTTTAGCATGAAACATAACTTCGGGTATAGGCATATGATTGTGTCATGTCTGCTCAAACTTTAATTATTCAATGTCATATTCTGGAAGTATATCATTTGATGTATAATACCACGATTCAATATTACCAGTTATTATATCACAGTGAGGGTATATGATATGACATGCGATGATAAACATTGAGAGTACGTCACGTAAAGAAAAATGTCTGACATTAAATGGAACACTGAAATAAATCACGTTAAACATATTTAAATTTTTACAAAACTAAACGGACTGTATTAAAATTTAAAATTACTTATGTAAACATACTTAAAATGACTAAAGACATTTATTTAGATATAGATATTATGAATTTATTAATGATATACAACCATTTTCTTTGTTTTGTATCCACTTTTAATGAATTTATAGGGATATATTAAACAATCATTTTAAAGGTTCCTTTAATCGTTTAACACTCCTAAAAGATTTTATAATATTCTTTATACAAATCAGATTTTCATCAAATAATATTCCCCACCCGTCCATGAGGAATCAATTTTAATATAGAATTTGAACATAGAAATAATCACAACATTATACGTTTTTTATTGCCAACCACCCAATATTCTCATGTAAATGTTCCATAACATTATACAAAAATTCAGCAATCGCAATGATATTCTACTCCATTGAAATACATACACGAAAGTTTTAACAGCATATATTGACTGGCACTAGTTTCATGTGTATTTGCTTTGTTTGACTTTTGAATATATCAGAGCATCACATTTGAGTAATAACTAGAAGATATTTATAAGTTATGGTTGTTCTACAAAATTAACACTTCTGTAAAACGATAAGTGAACGATTTTCACCCCACGAATTTGCTTATTGCATCATTTAAAGCTTTTTGACACCACTATTATTTTAAAGAAAATTGTCATGCTATTGAAAAGCGGAAATGTTAAGATTAAATTTTACGAATATTTTATTTAAATATTAGTGGTGTGAATCCGCTATCTTCAATTTATTGAACGGAAAAGAATTAACCAGTTAACCCTTTAACGATCATAGCATTTTCATTGCTAAGATGTCGAAATAAATGAAGTCACCGGCAGAGCCTGATTACTAACGGGGCACTCTCTCACCAGAAAAAATTTATAGAAATTTTCGTCTTCTTTAAACGCCCTTTTCATACAAGACTACTGTCATGAATAAGGAAAAATTCTCTATTTCTTTTTCCTGGTGGGAGAGTGCCCCGTTAGTAATCAGGCCCTGGTCACCGGTAATTAAGACCAAATATATTTCTAAATAAGAAAACATGATTTTTCACATACAAAATAAAAGGGATATTTTTAGATAAAAATACCGATGTCAGTGTTGCGTATCGGAATTAAAATTTTGTGGTTTCGTGGCGAAACCAATGAACGCTAAAGGGTTAAAACATTTTCAAAATATTTTGAAATTACTGCCTAGAAATAAAAACAATTTCAATTATCGTGACGATAAAAATATATTTAAAGCTGGATGAATTCTTAAAATAGGTACATGTTCATAAATACAGGTTTTAGCAATGGAGTTATGAATAAAAAGGAGGAGACATATAGTCTATTGTCTATAAGTTGCGATAGAAGTAACTGAGTTGGTTGTCACAAGATGACAGCAGTTTCATTTAATCCGATTTACAGTTTCTGATTACCGCCAGTGAAATCTCCCACCAGTAAAATTAACTAGGAAATTTCGTCCTCTTTTAGAGCCTTAATCATTAAAAATTTCTCTGACAAATGTGGTAAAAAATTCTATTTCTTTTTACTGGTGTGAGTTTTGCAAGTGTTATAATCTTTTTACTGACACAGTTTTGGTTGTCACAATGTGGCGGATCTATTACCAGAGAAGTAAACTGTAACCAGTAAAAATGAATATTAGTTTTTGTCATGCTTTTTTATTGAAGATTTTTATTAATGATCCGTTTAAATAAAGATAAATTTTCTGCATATTTTTACTGGTGGAAGTTTACCGCGGCGATAATGAATTCCCATGAAAGCGGTTACAGTTGAAGCTTCACTATTTTAAGGATATGTCAGTTCCTCTTTCTTAGTAGTTCCATGGTTTTAGCATGAAACAAAGAATCGAATATAAAGATACGACTTTGTCGTGTCAGCTCAATAACTAATTATTCAATTTCATATTCTTGGAGTATATCATTTCATATATAATTCCACGACTAAATATTACCAGTCATTAAACTTCAGTGAAGGTATATGACATGCGACGATAAACACCGAGAGTAAATGATGTGAAATACAGTAAAACCTCCATAACGGACACTCCCGAATAGCGGACACCTCTATTTAACGGACAGTTTTCCAATCCCCACTCCCAAAGTTTAATTGTTTGTATGTTTAACCTCTGAATAACGGACATTCCGAATAGCGGACACTATTTACGGCGATAAAGGATGAAAAAGTATGTTTTAAAGAGAAAAAAAAATTTTTTTAAAGCAAAAAGGCCTCTGAATTTATCAGGACAACGTGTCACAAATTTTGTGATCAGAGACAATTGCAGATAAAGAGTTGGGGAAATCCCCCCCCTCCAACGTTCAGTGCTAAATTCAGGGTATTGCCTGGGAGGAATATCTCCCAGAGCATTGAAATATCGCCCAAGAATATTTTGAGATTTTATGCTTTTAAAGGTCAAAAAGTGCAATCCTTCCCTTATCGCCCGGAACTCTATAATGTCCAATAACGCCACGTAGAAAAACAAATTACATGCAATTGCAAGCAAAAGTAAACTTTTGTAAAAGATTATTTCAAGAGAATATAATAAACAGTGGATAAAATTGTGCACAAATTTATTTCAATTTTATTGATTAAAAAATCTTTTTAATTTCTGATTAATAATATAATAGAGGTGTTGCGTACTATCGCTGCTTCCATGGTTAAATTTAATCGTTTTTACTTTGCGCCTCGCGCAAACGATTTTTTTGTTGTTGTTTACATTATGAATTTGCTAGAACTTTTTTAAATGGAATTTTCTTTTGAACTGAAAAATGCAGTATGTATTGTATTAAGATATTATAATGATGAAAAGATATGATATGTGCACAATAATGGCCTTATTTGTAATGTGAAAGTTAATATATGTTTTTTTTATACATCTGTGCTTGAATTTACTCTGAAGACACGAAAATTGATTTATTTAAGATATAGTATTAGATTGATCTCCCCGATACATGATAAGGTAAGATTAATACATTCATGCTGTAGCTAAGATATTTTAATTTTGAACATGAATACTGATAATTTAAACATCAGTATTAAATAATATTGAAGAATTTTATAAACAGGGATAGATTCAATATTATTTTGGCATCCCTGCCGGGATATTTTATTATTTAAGAAGTAATATAAGATAATGGAACAAATTAAACGATTACGCACGCCATTAAGAAGTGCTTTTACGCGAATCGCTAATTTACTTGAGAATAAATTAAGTGATGAAAATAGAAATATTGAAGAAATTGAGATTTTATATGCTCAATTAGAAGAAAAATGGGTAAATCTAGAACCAAAAGAAAAAGAAATGTTAGATCTTCTTTTAAACGATAAATCATGTACGCAAGAAAATTATGATACGGAATACGAAAGTTTTAGCATGTTTGAGGAAAAATTTATTAAGCTAAAAACGAAAGTTCAAAAATTTTTGAAAGTTTCTGAAACTGAAAATATTAAGAAACGGAAATTTAAACTTCCTAAGATAGAATTTAAATTATTCGGGGGAGATATTAAAGAGTGGTTGGCCTTTTGGGCTCAGTTTGAAAAGATACATAACGATTCTGATATCGCGAAAGAAGATAAATATCAGTACTTGTTGCAAGCGACACTAAAGGGTTCTAGGGCCAGAGAAATTGTCGAGTCGTACCCCGCTACTGGTGATAGTTATGAAAATGTTATTGAATGTTTAAAGGCTCGTTTTGGTCGCACTGATATGTTAATTGAAGTATACATAAGAGAACTACTTGCTTTAATGATGAATAACACAACAGGAAAATGTCCAAGAATGCCTCTTTTTAAATTATACGACAAAATTGAAACGTATTTAAGGTCATTAAAAATGTTAGGTGTTTCAAGCGAACATTATTCTGCAATTCTTTATCCATTAATTGAGTCGTGTTTGCCTGTTGAAATATTGAGAATTTGGGAAAGAAATTTAAATTCCATAACCTTGAATTCAAAAGATGAAAGTAAAAATAAATTAGATTCTTTGATGAAATTTTTGCAGCACGAAATCGAAAGCGAAGAAAAAGTCCGTTTGGCTAGAAGTGGGTTTAATCTAGAAAATGTAAACCATAATATTCATACTGCGCCAAGTAGGCGAGGAAGGGATCTTCCAACGGCCACGGAATTACATAATTCATCGAAAATGAAAAGGGAAATGTGTATTTTTTGTAACAAGTCACATTTAAGTACCGAATGTAGATATGCTAATAGTTTATCTCATGAAGATAGAAAACAAATATTGATGAAAAAGGGTGCTTGCTTTAAATGTTTAGAAACAAGAAAACACATATCACGTTTTTGTAGAACGAAAATACCACCCTGTGATTGCGGTAAATTGCATTTTAAAATAATGTGTCCAACGAAAAATGATAAGGAAAACCCGATTACAGAAAAGTCGGATATCGAAATTAAAAACGACACTGCTTTATCCAATAAAACAAGTACTCGCCATGTACTTTTACAAACGCTTATTGTCCGACTTAGATGTAATAGTAAGATGAAATATATAAGAATATTAATTGACTCAGGTAGCAGTAAATCCTATTTGTCATCTTTTGCACTGGCCGAAATGAGATATGAATGCATAGGGGAAGAAAATTTGACACATAGTTTATTTGGAGGCACAGAAACTGTATCATCACATAAGAAATATTTGATTAGTCTGAGTGACTTCTTTGATAATTATCGCTGTTGTTTCGAAGTGCTAGATCAAAAAAAAATTTGTTCGGACATTCCAAAAATTCCTCGTGGCTCTTTTATGAGTGAAATAAAGAAGCATAAAATTTTTCTATCTGATTTGAATAACCAGGTTGAATTGCTGTATGAATTTTCACCTAACGAAATTCATGGGCTTATAGGAGCTGATATAGCAGGCAAACTGTACACCGGTAAAATAAAACAATTGAATTCTGGCTTAGTGGTAATGGAAACACGTCTTGGTTGGACTTTGATGGGAAAAACCGACATTTTTAACACATCAGATAGCACAAACAGCGTCATGTCACTTCATGTAAATGATGCAAAAATTACAGATTTGTGGAGGCTAGACACGCTTGGAATTCTCGATCCTGGTGAAAGCGGAAACAGACAAGAAATCGAAAAAGTAATTGAAGAGCATTTCAATAGAAATATAAAAATAGATGCAGAAGGAAGGTATGAAGTATCCCTCCCATGGATTGAAAACCATCCTCCGTTACCAACTGGTAGAAAAATTGCTGAAAGACGATTAAGAAGTTGTGTTGAATCACTAAAGAAAACAAGAACTTTAGAAGAGTATGAAGATATATTAAAAGAATGGATAGAAGAGGGTGTTATTGAAGAAGTTAAGAATACTTGTAATGATGAAAGTGAACACTACTTGCCACATAGAGCTGTGATTAAAGAAAATTCGACCACAAGAGTTAGACCAGTCTTTGATGGTTCAGCAAGACAAAAAGATTCACCTTCAATCAATGACTGTTTAGAAAAAGGTCCCAATATAGTAGAACTCATTCCGACTATATTGAATAAATTTCGTGAGAAGAAAATAGGCGTAATTGCGGATATTCGAAGAGCATTTCTGGAAATAGGTTTAAATGAGCGAGATAGACCATTTCTAAAGTTTTTATGGTGGGAGGAAGGCGATCCCGAAAAGTTGAAAATTTTCCAGCATAAAAGAGTTGTTTTCGGTCTTACATGTTCACCTTATTTGCTTGGCGCAACTATCCGATATCATCTGAAGAACGCACCTTCTAGATTTAAAGAAACAGCAGAGAAATTGATGAAGTCTTTTTACGTAGATAACTGCGTCACTAGTGTTGATAATCATGAGCAGCTTGAAAAATTTATTGAAGAATCCAAACTTATTCTCCAGAGTGCTAAGTTTAATCATCGAGGATGGGAATATAATATCCATGAAACAGTAGTAGAAAACTTCCCAGAAGAAAAGATTATTCCAGTTTTGGGACTAATGTGGAATTTAAAAGCTGATACTTTGAAAATAGATTTGAGAAAATGTTTTGAAGATTCCACTGTTGTAACAAAAAGAAATATTCTCAGTGCTGTTCATAGAATTTTCGATCCCATTGGCTTCACATGTCCTGTCACCTTGGGTCCAAAGATTCTTCTTCAAGAATGTTGGAAATTGAAAGTTTCGTGGGATGCTGAATTACCTGAATCTATTGCCAAGAAATTTGAAAAATGGCGAAAGGATGTTTCTAAATTAAAGGAAATAGAAATCCCTCGATGTATTATTTCCAATTATGAAGCTACAAAGAATATTTCATTGCACATATTCTGCGATGCAAGCAAGAATGCATATTCTACATGTATATTTTTAAGATGTGCGACTGAAAACACAATATCTTGTCAGCTTGTACAGGCTAGGAGCAGAGTTGCTCCAATGAAAACCATTTCTATTCCTCGATTGGAGCTGCTTTCCTGTAATATCGGAGCTAGACTAGCACAGAGTGTTATAAATGATCTTCAGTTGAAACATATCCCGAAATTTTTCTGGTCCGATTCAGCAAATGCTCTATATTGGATCAAAGGAACTGAAAATTGGGCTCCTTTTGTTTTCAATAGAGTTAAAGAAATCCGATATTTGACAGAACCTGAAAATTGGTATCACATCCCAGGATCATTAAATGCTGCAGACCTCCCTTCTCGTGGTTGTAATGCAGAAACTTTAGCGAAATCTAAATGGTGGGAGGGCCCAGAATGGTTACGAAGACCAGAACATGAATGGCCAAAATCCAATGTTGTTCCTGATTTCAACGTAGTATATTCAGAAAAGAGAAAAACTGTTATTAGCACTACAAATCATGAAGAATCAACAGAAAAAATTTATAACAGATTTTCATCGTACGACAAATTGATCCGAATTATTGCTTGGATTTATAGATTTTTTACTAACTGTAAAGTGAAACTTGCCAACCGGATTTCTGGACTCTTAACGCTAGAAGAAATAAACAGAGCTGAAATATCTTTGTTAAAAATAGTACAAAATGAATCATTTTCAGGAACTGAAGATAAACGCTTAAAATCACTTCAATGTTATAAAGAATCAAATGGACTACTTAAAGTTAAGACTCGTATTCTGATGAGAGAAGATAAAAGAAATTTCCGATTTCCAATACTGTTACCCTGCAGTCATCCAGTTGTCGAAATACTTATTCGGACAAGACATCTTAGTTTAAATCATGCTGGCACCCAGATATTAATGAGTAACTTAAGAGAAGATTTTTGAATTTTGAAATGCAGGAAGACTGTTAGAAAGGTAATCAGAAGCTGTGTACGCTGTAAAAGATTCAATTCAAAACCTAAACCAATTATAGAAGCCCCCCTTCCGGAAGATCGTATAAAAGAAGCTGCAGTATTCGAAGTTGTAGGAACTGACTACGCCGGTCTTTTACTTCTTCGAGGCGGTCAAAAAGCTTGGATTGTTATTTTCACATGCGCTGTCTATAGAACAATACATTTAGAGATAGCCACATCCTTATCTACTGACAACTTTTTGCAAGCTTTTAGAAGATTTATAGCACGAAGCGGTAGACCTGCGATAGTATATTCGGACAACGGAAAAAATTTTACGGGTGCTGAAAATTTGTTGAAACAAATCGATTGGGATGTCATTTCTCAGTACAGCGCAGCTCAGAAGATAATTTGGAAATTCAACCCTTCATCTGCGCCGTGTTGGGGTGGATGGTGGGAGCGTTTGATAGGCATAATAAAAGAGATCCTTCAAAAAGTCTTAGGACGAAGCTCTTTAAATTTAGAAGAAATGCAAACTGTTATTTGCGATACTGAAAGTATTGTTAATCAGCGGCCTTTGACCTATGTTTCAGAGGAAATTGATGATTTAACACCACTTACTCCTTCTATGTTTTTACAAGACATCAGAGAATCAGGTATTCCTGATCTTGACTTTTTGGATTCATCGTCTATAAATAAAAGACATGCTTATAGACAACGACTAAAACAAGATTTGCGAAAAAGATTCCGTACTGAATATTTGGGATTTTTGAGACAATCCTCGAAATTTGATAAAAATCCGAGACCTACCCAAATTGGTGATGTTGTTCTAGTGTCCAGCGAGAATGTTAGAAAACTTGAATGGCCGCTTGCCAAAGTTATTGAACTGTATCCTTCCAAAGATGGAAATGTGCGATTAGTGAAGATTAAAATGAAAGGTGGTGAGTTTCTACGTCCTGTTCTGAGATTGATTCCTCTAGAAATAATTCAAGAAAAGGTACAGAACTGCACTCTATAGCTCAAAACTCAACATCTTCCGAACAGACTGTTCAACCACATAATAAAGAACTCCCTTCAGATCCTGTTCCTTTTAAACCGACGATAAAGCTGAATGGGAAAAACTGTTATTTAGATCCTTCTGCAAGTAAGCCTATGAACCAGCATTCTGTTAAAGACTGTGTTAGTGACTCTCCTGTAGTGACTGTTCCTGAAAAACGATCTAAATATGGTCGTTTATATAAACCCAAAGTAAAGTTTGAGTTTCATTGAATTTGAAACTCAAAGGTGGGAGTGTGTTGCGTACTATCGCTGCTTCCATGGTTAAATTTAATCGTTTTTACTTTGCGCCTCGCGCAAACGATTTTTTTGTTGTTGTTTACATTATGAATTTGCTAGAACTTTTTTAAATGGAATTTTCTTTTGAACTGAAAAATGCAGTATGTATTGTATTAAGATATTATAATGATGAAAAGATATGATATGTGCACAATAATGGCCTTATTTGTAATGTGAAAGTTAATATATGTTTTTTTTATACATCTGTGCTTGAATTTACTCTGAAGACACGAAAATTGATTTATTTAAGATATAGTATTAGATTGATCTCCCCGATACATGATAAGGTAAGATTAATACATTCATGCTGTAGCTAAGATATTTTAATTTTGAACATGAATACTGATAATTTAAACATCAGTATTAAATAATATTGAAGAATTTTATAAACAGGGATAGATTCAATAAGAGGTTTTAGGACATATAAAAGTAAATTAAGAAATAATAAGCATTTCTTAGCGATTTTCGAATCTCTGAGGTTTTCCCAATAGCGAACACCTCCGAATTGCGGACAATTTCTGTGTTCCCGAGGTGTCCGTTATTTAGAGGTTTTACTGTAATATGACATTAAAGGAAACATTGAAGGCAGATCACGTTAAACAGTATATTTTAATTTATATCTTTCTGATCTAAACAGACTACTAAAATCTCATAAATTATGTATAAAAATTTACTTAAAATAACTAAAGTCAGTAGCTAAAGATTTATTAGTCACTACGAATTTATTATTGTTACGCAACTAACTTTTTTTTTCGACCCACTTTTAAGCCCTTGGGGACCAGTGACACGAATACGTACGCAAAATAGGCTTAAGAATCCAGTAAAATATTTCTCTAAAATTTGCCTTATTTAATAGGAGCATTTTCTCGATAAGGCACAAATTTCTGTTTTTAAAAACTGTTGAGAAAACATTAAAAATTTCATAAAAGACTCCCGTTGCGAAACGCTTATTAGATTAGTGGGAATCCAGATTCATTAACCACCTTCGCGACGAGATTTTTTTAATTAATTTTTAATCTTTTGCTATCGGTTTTTCAAGCTAGAAAATCGTTTGTATTTCAATCGCTAAAATGCTCTAATTAAATAAGGTAAACTTCACAATGAAAAATAAGTGGTGAGAATGATTATAAATTCTGAGCATCTTAAGTAGCACATATAGCGGTCGCTCGTTCTCAAGGAGTTAAACAATATACTTTTCAAAATCTATCAAATATGAAATCTGAAACATTTCAATTAATGTTAACCTTCCAGTGTCCATAAGCTACTATCAGTGTTTCCAATTTAGTGGATATTTTTATATTAAGATATTCCAAATTTAAACCAGAAATTTAAAAATAGCAATACTTGCTTTAACTTTTTCAGATGAAAATTTCAAACAATTCTTACCGTAGGTTAGGAACAAATTAATTTGAAAATAAGAATTTATTTTCTTCAACGTATATTCGGGGATCAAAATTGTACTAAATGATTACTGGTGACATTTGTCAATTTGAGTCTTAAAATTAAGAGTTTTCAGATGATTGCAAACGGCAATCATGAAAGGGTTTCTAAGAATAATTTCTAAGAATAATTTCCCTTAAATGCATAGGATAGAACGCGTTCCCAAAAATGCGCAATTCAAAGAATCAGAATTCATACCAGGAAAATCTAAATAGTAAAGTTTTCTTTATTTAATTACGAATGGTCTGTCATTAAGCAAAGTGAAAATTGCTCTTTTAAATTTCTGGTGAGAATACGGAATATGTGAATAAAACCCCAAATAAATCGGGAAGATCTTATGGTGTCGAAAATGATACAATATGCATTTAAGGCTTAACCCTTTGAGGGGCAAGCAATTGCGTTCGAGTAATTCTGAACTCCCACCGGAAATTTGTAAAAAAGTTATATCAAAAAGAGGAAAAGCAATTTCACGACTGTTTTCCACCAAAGTTAGAAAAGTGAAATTTAATAACATTTTTCTGGTGTAAATCTTCTTCAATCGTAGGTGGTATATAACATATACCGCCGCCCCTCAAGGGGTTAAGTAAAGCAAGATGTAATATTGAAATTTTCTGGTATCAATTAACATTTTATAAACTAGGGAATTTCTAGAATATTTTTTGGCAAATTTAATTTTTTCTGGCGCAAGCAACAAACTGAAATCTGAAAATCTGAAAATAAACTCACAATTAACATTTTCATTATATAAATCATAGAATTTCGAGGAAAAAACATGTTTTTCACCTTAAAAGGTAGATTTTAATATGAAAATTCAACACAGCAAAAAGGACAATATATTATCATTACATAAATATTCTTAATAATAAATGATTCAACATTTATAATTCTCATATTATACAGCAATAATAGAGATATGAGAAATACATTGAAATTCTATTTAACAGAGGGTTAATTTAATTGATATTACATTACGATATTAAATTAGTATATTCTTATAAATGAATATGTAAATGTACTAAAAATTGCATGATTTTACATCCTTAATCATATCATTATGACAGTACGTGACATGAAACAGTATACATTGAAAATATATAACATTCGAGAGACTATATGACGTCAAACAGAAATTTTAATCGATATTTAACTAAGCGCAATCATCTCTAATCTCGTAAAGGATATGTAAATGTATTTTAATTTGCGAAGGAAATATCTAGTAGTTACTATAACCTTATAGTGAAAACAGATTTATTTTTTATCAGATTTTAACTATTCATATTAAAGTAAAAAAAATAGTTTTGACGAATAATATAATACCTGAAAATAAAAGGGAATTAGGGTTCGCACATTTCTACCATTAAATTTTAAGAATATTTTCAGAATATTTTACTGGAGAAAAATATTATAGAATCCGTGAATGAAGATGCTGATTCCAAATAATGTGGTTTAAAAATTAAATGTAAATGTTCTTATTTTTAATAGTGGTGCCAGAGTCCTTACAAAATATGAGGAGTGTGCGAACCTTGGTAATAAATAAAAATGCTACAATCTCTTGTGAATTTGAAATTTGCATTGATTCATACATTTAATAATTTTTCTAATCGTTTGATAAGCAATAACAAATTCGACTACCATAATATCAAAAATACATCTAAAACAACTTTCTTTGAGAATCTATATTTTAACAATGACGAAATTTAGATATATAAACACATTAAAAACAAAGACTTTTTAAATTTTAGTACATTTTCAATCATCCAATTTCATATATTGTCAAATAAATTATATTAGCATTTTCTCAGGGAGTATTTGAAACACTTTTGTGGTTTCAAATTAAAAGTTTTTTATTACTATTAAGTATGCAGCTTTTAAATCTTTAAGCTAAAATAATACCTATGAAAACTATTTGTATGTGCATTAGTTTATGTAAACCTGCACTGCAAAAAAATAACATCAGTATCAGTTTTGTATTAAATCAGTCCTTGATTTAACCCTTTCAGGGGCAAGGTACGTGTCTTCACAAAATGTTGAAATAATTCATTCACACCAATATTTACAAGAAAAATTATTTGATAAATAGTGAAAGTGTATTTTCGCTCATTTCGTAAAGATGAAATTTTCTTTAAAAAATTCGGGTATCAATGAGGCATTCAGGGTTTAAAGTTAGGTGATGCCGTGGCGGCAAACCCGCCCTTCAAGGGGTTAAAAACAGAAACCACGCGTTATATTATAAAAAAATTAAAATATGCCACGATCTAAAAATAATTTCCAACTTTGTTCACCCCACTCAAGCTTTCACGAGAAATTTATTCATTATTTCTAACCATAACTTAGGAATAATAAAAGAAACGGTATCTTTGCAAACAAAACTTTTACGAGTATAAATTTCAATAGACTCTTATAATAGATTTACGACAACAGTTAGATATGAAACATAATGTGCTATCATTAAATAATATTTTTATCCCATCATTTGAATATGTTCTAGATAAGGCGGTGTTAAAAACAGTGTGTGTTAAACTTCTGTTTTCGTCTAAAAACAGCATTTTATAAAATAGTGTTACACGACAAATACAATTAAGTACATATTATCAATCGGTTAACATCAAGAACTGTATATTACCAATGTGTACATTTCCATATATTAGACTATGATTTTGCAGTCACAACCATTGTATCATAATGACAATATATGAAATAACACAGAATATATTGAGAATATTTAAGGTCCGAATGAATATGACGTTAAACTAACTTTCATCGATATTTTACTAGGCGAATTCAGCTGCTAAGTAATATAAATGGATATGCAAGTGCTTTGAAACCTTTTTAGTAGATACTCATAATTTATGAGGATTTGTTTATTTTTGACTAACCTTTCTTATGTTAATGCAGGAGTGCACAACCTTTGGCCCGCGGGCCACAATTATACCACTATTTTTATGCAGAATAATTTTCCTTATTGTAATGACAAACTTTGCTATTAACCTCTTCAGTCCCTGAGTACCCAAATGGGTACGTCAGTTTTGTCCCATTTTATTAATGATACTCAAATATAAATGAAATTTCGATATAAGAATAATATGTTTTGAATTCTAAGATTCGAGCTAATGAAAATAAAACAAAAATCTCGCTCTGAAGTCAAACGATAGAAGAAATAATTCAGTAATAATTAAAAATACTGTAATAATCACCAGTAGCGAAGAGGTTAAAGAAAATAAACTAGACTTTTCAAATATTCTGGTGTCAACCGATTTTCTGGTAAAAAGGTTGTGCATCCCTGTGTTAATGTGAATGTAACTACAATAAACCACAGCCTTTTGACAAATAACCACTCAGTAATATCAATATGACACTTGGTGGACTTTCCAGATATAACATTAGAACCGCCATTAACCCTTAGCCCCTTGGGGACGAGCGACGCGTATACGTGCCGCAAAAAGGCTTAAGCATCCTTGTTTATTTGCACCGGTAAAATTATACTCTGAAAATTTCCTTATTCAATCGGAGCATTTTCTCGATTTAAGAAGAAACAAATTTCTGTTTTTTAAAACCGGTGACAAAACATTAAAAATTTCGTGAAAGGCTCCCGTCGCGAAGGGGTTAAATGCATAGGATAGAACGCGTTCCAAAAAATGCGCAGTTCAAAGAATCAGAATTCATACCAGAAAAATCTAAATAGTAAATTTTTCTTTATTTAATTACGAATGGTCTGTCATTAAGTAAAGTGAAAATTGCTCTTTTAAATTTCTCGTGAGAATACGGAATATGTGAATAAAACCCCCAATAAATCGGGAACACTTATGGTATCGAAAGTGATACAATATGCATTTAAGAGTTAAGGGTCAAAAGACCCCTGCCAAATTGATAATAGTCGATTCGAACCAGAATTTTTTTCATAAGATATGTTAAACGTACGCTGTAGCAAAATAAACTAATTAAATAAATTAAATAGTTTAAAATTATAATAATTATGGTGAGAAACACTTTTTATAAACTTGAGTAAAATACCCGGCGGTTCTTGTGTTAACATACAATATGAATTTGATTTATACCAATATTCCATTCAGTTAATTTCGATTAACATATTGAACAAAAACTGAAACATTATATTCATTAAACAACAGCATTAAAAAAATTGAGCAAACACACAATAAAAAATGTTTCCAATTATCTTAAGCATACCCTAAAATATAAATATAATTTAAACATTCATTTTCTAAATAACGAAATTCAGTAAGAACAAATGGGTAAGTGTGATCGCGGATAGCACAGAAGATTTCGTTTAATATTTCTTTCAAAAGAAATTATCCAATTATTAATTCATAAATCCAAATTGTTAATATATAATTATTAAATTCTTACATAGACGGTAGCACCAATAAATTTAATTTAAAAATAATTATAAATTGGGAGCAAGTAATGTTCTAAGGAATAAATAAGATTCAACAGAAAATATTTCCAATCGATTTTATTATGCAAATTCATCTAATTATACTAGCGGATATCTAAATGCACTTAATCCTCTTTGCTCATAATACACGTATCCTCTGTTGTGTTTTCATACTCTCACCTTCGAAACTCCATGGCTCACGAACATTTTGAACGCTGCGTGAACTAATGACTTTTTTTGTATTCTATTTTTGTTTTGTTTATGTTGTTGTTCTATGATTGTTCTGAGCAAACGAGAATGAGACGTACATTTTGTACGCATTATAAATTGAGATGCAAACGAAAAGAATTATTGTAATATTTATGTTCGTGTTGTAAATTAAATGTCATAGTTTCGTCCAAAGGAATGTTTTATTGAAGAATATACTTATCATTCAGACGAGATAAACCACATAAAAGTGAATAACCTACATTCCGAGGTAAGAGTTTTAGATTAATAGAGATTCTAGTATTTATTACAAACCACACCTACCACCATTAATGATACGAATTTATTTTTGTAGTTTGCGTTTTCTAAAATCAATAGAAATTTAAAATAGCAAGTATTTACTTCATAAACCTATCATTAAATAAAACAAAAATTCCAATTGAATTTTTCAGGTGTGCCTTCAAATAATTTGAATTACGAAGTTTCTGAAACTTATTTTACTATGCGAATTAAAAGGTTAAATTACGAAGAAAACCTGTAAACCGAGAACGACAGTACAGAAGGTCACCTCATCGAGTTGAGATTAGTTAAATCTCGATTCTCATATTAAAATTTGCGATCGATATGCATGGACATATCTCTGTGCAAAACATCTAAAGGCAAGCACAATGATTAAACCTACTAGATAACCGCTAAAATCTGGTTTTTAAGCGTTTTCCACAAAGGTATGATTTGACAGATCAGTTGCGTTTTAATATGCGAATCTTAATTTAACTAATCAAAGATTTTCATTTCGGAGAGGTGGTTATCTGTGCTTCAGATCTACTTTGAAATTATGAAGATGACAAAAATATTTTTAAGCCACTTTTCCATAAATTAACAAGACTAAATTCATTAAACAATAACTTAAAAATAATTGAATAAATAAGACAAAATTAAAACTCTCCAAATTTCTGAAATACAAGTATTGGACGATAAATATTAATCATCCAGTATTATATACTCTCAGTATATACCATTGTGTACGTTATGCATTGATTAAACCTACTCAGTTATATAGTGAGACGGTAAATACAGAGTATATGATGTGGCAGTGAAAACATTGAGAATGTATGACACATTAAATGTGACACTGGAAATAAACATCGCTATATAGAACATAATCTTAATTGATGTCGTGTACAACCGACTTCATAGAAATATCATACATAACTAAAAGTGTTCAATATTACAGAAATGTAATTAGTTTCGTAGGGTTAAACAGTGATTTAATTTATTTGTTTGACCAGCTTTTAATAAATTAACGGGACTAAATTAACTGCATAACTTAAATTATCATTTACCTATAAATGAGTAGCTAAATGAATTTATATTAAGACGAATATTTGTTGACACAGAATATACTAAGGTTATGTAAGTTCATTCTGGAACAGCTTTTAATAAATGAAAATTTAAATTAACTGCACAGTAACATAAATCATCATTTATCCTTTGAGTACGTAAATGAGCATGTAAATGAACTTTATGTTATAACGTATATTTGCTTAACAGATTTTCTGAAGGTATTAGAGGCTACGCAATTTTTTTGTTTTTGATCGCCTTTAATAAATGAGACAACAAATTCATTAACCTTTGGGGAAGCGCGACACGTATACGTGTTGTAAAAAGGCCTAGGAATAGTTTATCCCCACCAGCAAAATTTTACTGTAAAATTTGCCTTACTTAATCGGAACATTTTCTCGATGCAATAAGGCACAAATTTCTGTTTTTTAAAACCGGTGACAAAACATTAAAAATTTCGTAAAAGGCTCCCGCCGCAAAGGAGTTATCGATTATAAAACTACCGTCAGTTGTCATTTTGACGTCTACCGTATAAATGTTTCGGGTAAAACCAGAAATTTGATTATGAAATAAGTTTAAGAACACAAAGAAAAACGTTAAATAATAAAGCTAAACTGTATTCATTCAAAATTCTGGCGAGAAATATTTTTTATAAAACTTGATTCAAATTTCCGGTAGTTATAGTGTTAATCATTAACGCTTAAAAAAAGTAAGTAACTATTTACATTTAAAAAAATATCGATATTACTGCAAAAAGATCTTGTAGCTTTCTCGAGGGAGTTTCTAAAGGTCGTTTTCGAATCAATAGTACGACAAACCACCTCAAAACACTGGAAAATAAACACTCAAGGTTAATGTGAAATTCCGAAATATCCTAAATACAAATATTGGATTATAACCAAACATTAATTAACCAGTGTGATACTCTAACTGCGTACATTGGACAATGATTCGATATACTCATTTATATAAATTCAATTTGCATATTTTTACGGTAAACACAATAAGGGAAACTAGGGCTCATGTAAATATAGGGCAGATGTGAATGTCTCATTTTTTCTCTAGTTATTATGTATCTTTTATTTGAAAAAAATATATATATATTAAAGATGGTAGCATTTGTAGACATATGGTTAAACGTTTTTGGAGCTATTTGACATTTTATTTGTCTTTTGTAGCCAAGACACTATTTATAGACCTCAAAAGTAAAATCCCAGTTCCAATTTAATAAGCAAGTAACTTTATTTATTAATTTGAAATTTGATACATTTTAAATTTCTTCTAAAATTGAAAAATGTTAATAACTTATCAATTTACCTATATCAGCCAGGTAAGGCATTTGTGAATAGACTTGCTGTGGCAGATATGAAGAGGTCATAAGTGCCCTTTGTCCCACCAGTGGACGAGAGATTGCACTCTCTTAACTAGTAGACGGTAGGAGCTGGATACGAACCCAATCGCGACCGTCGACCTAATCGTTCGGAATTTTCCGTGATTTTCTCCGAACCTTGGATTGAAGTTAAAATATGAGTTAGGATTGAATTTAAATATGAGTTAGGTTCCCTTAGAAAGATCCCCACAGAGGGTCCCCCTCCCCTTAGGGCCTATATCCCTCATGTCGATAATTGGTCGTCATAAATACGGGTGATTCTCAAAATAGGGGACGATTTCAAAAATGAAATCTTAAAAAAATTACTGTTAGCAAAATTTCTGAAAAAAATAGGTGTTGTTAATATAGTGTTAGGTATACTTTCCATGTAGTCAGCAGAGCTAAATATTTAAAAATTAACTTAAAAAAATAATTAGTATTTTTTGAGCCATGCTAATGACAAAACAAATTGCATGGAATAAATATTTTATAAAATTTTTATTTTCTTCCTGTTTAAATATTTTTTTTCTATATTTATTATCCTTCCTTTTCAGCAAATGGTTTCCATTTTTACATATATACATATAAGGAGAATAAAAACATTACCAAAGAGCAAACTTTGTTACATGGAGCAACATTCTGACAATAACAATGTAAGAAGCTGTCTTAGTGATTTTCCTACAGATTTAATGCATATTTTAGGGATAATAAATGTAATACCTAAATTTATACGTAAAATTAAACTTTATAAAGGATACAATATAAACACTGGTTACATTTATGTACATAGGAGTCTTTAGCATGGACAGAAAGACCATGCTAATGACACTGATATCTGTCCATGCTAGTGACAAATTTTAATTTAAATAAGATTATGAGCCATAATATAATCACAATGCAATAGTCCTTTCTGGGGCTTTTTAAAACACAAAAGTTCTATGCAAATAAATAGAATAAAAATTTTAACTATAAAATAAACATGAAAATTATTATCCATTCTAATGACATACAATTGATGTACTCACCTAATTTTCAACTTCTATTCTTAAAATACAATACATGCTTCTATTTTCTGGCTGGGATAAAATGGCTACTTGTTGCCATGGAGAAACTTCATATTTTCAAACTATTGTCATATGTGAAAATGAAATTTTGATTAATAACAAGCTGTTTTAGTATGACCTTGTTTTAAAAATTGAATATGGAGGACAAACTTTAATTCTTTTTTTATGTACTATAATTTTATTTTTAAAAAGAAATTTATTGGATAAATCCTCTCCTTGATTAATATAAAGAAAGAATAACATTTGTTTATTTTATAAACATGATATTAACTCTTGAAAAATGCTAGTATACACAAGGCACAGCTGCTGTGGACATCCATGCTAATGACATTTTGAATCTTTATTCTGTTATTTTAAGATGTTTTTAACTAAAAAGTGAGTAATTCTTGGGTGCAAATAATGAATAATATTAAGAAAACATATTTAAATATAAAAACATGACAGAAAACCTCTCAATTTTTTTTGTATGCCGAAAGACAAATTGTCCCCTATTTTGAGAATCACCCATACAATCAACAATAAATGCCCTAATAATCTTACGATTCTGTTCCTTTCCGTTAACTTTGTTAAAAATACCGCATTTACTCGTGTATACCGCGCACACGTGTATAACACGCACAATGTATTTAACAAGAAAAAATGGCTATTTTTAAAAATCTCGTATATAACGCGCACCATAAATTTGATATGCAAATGAATGAATGACGAAATGAATTTCAGAAAAGAAAGTTGGAACAAACATTACATCAGGCTAAAAACAAGGCGAAAATACATTTTCTGACTTCGGGGAGGGAATGAATGACGAGGGGTAGGAGTAAATGAGAATTTCTAAATAGCCTTTATGTAATGTTAATGTATAAAAAAGTGCAAGGAGTGAAATAAAGGTGCAGTGATACTTCAAGTAACCCATTAACGCCCGAATTATTTTCTTCGCTAAAATTTAAATTTGTGTTTCCCACCACTTTTAAAAGCAAATTAACTTTTATCTAGATTTATCGAGGATTCTGTCGCGTGAAATAAGGTATATATTTATCTTCCTCTTTACAGGTGGGAAAACCGTTTTCTTGCTGTTTTTGTAACCGTCCTCAAAAGAGGACGGTGGGCGTTAATGGGTTAAGTAAGATTTTCCTAGTTTTATTGCCTTCTTTGAATACATTTCTTGATTCATATGTATATCGAGTGATTACATCCAGCAGTAAAAAATTATTCCGTGTATAATAACGCGCACCTGGGAGTTTTACCCTATTTTTTTTAGTGCGCGATATACACGAGTAAATACGGTAATACCGCTCCAATAGCTATTATTTTTTTGCAGCAGAAGGCATTTCCGTTCAACAATGATGATTTAAATAGAAACTTTCACAATCACATTTGTCAGCAAGTACATAAATAGCAACAAGTTCATTCACGTTCAACTGTGATTTAAATAAAGTTAATGTTTTCTAAAATACAATAAGCGTTATGGATTATTTTATTAAACGATTTACTGAAAAACATATGAGAAAAAAAATTATGTGAACTGTTCACATGTGCCCCTATTTCCCCTATATAATGTTGTACGGTGTATTTTTTTTACACATTTTAAATACAAAAAATATTACGTTAAGCAACATTGCAAACTGCTCCATTTCAATTGTTTCAAACTTGCTATGATGGCTTATTTCCATCTCTAAAACAGTTATATATATATATATGACGATTTGAATGAAGATAGTGTCAAGTGATTCCAATATTTTAAACAATTCACGACACGAGCCTTGTACGAAATTTTTAATGTTTTGCCACCGGGTTTTAACCCGTTAACTGGTTTGCCCGAACGTCATTCGGGTAAGACGAATTTGCTTATTGCATCATTTAAAGCTGTTTCACACTACTATTATTTAAAAAAAAATTCATACTAAAGAAAACCGGAAACGTTTAGACTAAATTTTACAAATATATTTTTTTAAATAATAGTGGTGTGAATCCGCTATTTTCAATTTATTGAACGGAAAAGAATTTACCAGTTAAGGGGTAAAACAGAAATTTGTGCCTTATTGAATCGAGAAAATGCTCCGAATAAATAAGGCAAATTTTACAGTAAAATTTTACTGGATAAACACGGATTCTTAAGCCTTTTTGCGGCACATATACGTGTCGCTCGTTCCTAAGGGGTTAAGAAAAAATAATTTTTAGTCTAATAACTACCGTAAAATCCCTATTGTAAGTTCCATCACTCTTTTAGAAACGAAATAAGTTAAATTTGAGCAAAGCTTATTAATCGAGATTTTTTTAAAAAATCTTAAAAACACTACTTTATCATTAATTTAGAAGTAAATAAGGTACACAGGGGTAAGAACTTTCCCATTTCGGTAGATTTCTGATAAGTATAATCTAAATGCCCTCTTAAACAAAAGACCTAAGCAAAATTTAAAAAAGTATATATTTTTTTCAAATTTACTTTTTTATGGCAGCATATTTAATCACCAATCCTCCACCTTACTTTATAATATACTTATTTGTGAACTGTTCACATGTGTCCCTATCTCCCCTATATGATGTGAGACAGTGTACATTAACCCTTTGACGGTTAAAGCACTTCTATTCATAAAATAGTAAAATGATTGAATGACACCGGAATTTAAAAACAAATTTATTTCATAATATATAAATGGTTTTTTTTACGTTCTTTATAAAATTAAAATTTTCATTTAAAAATTCCGGTGTCAGTATGGCATTTCGCAATTCAAATTAAGTGGTATTCTGGGCGCGTATACGCGCTTATAACCACGAAAGGGTTAAGAATGTATGAGATTAAGTGGGGCACTAAAAATAATTCGATCCATAACATTATCTTAATTGACAGAACAATTAGCGTATTTAACAAATGTTATTAGATATCAAAGTATTTAATATTACAGATAAGTCTTTATAGACATTTTTTACTCTTAACAAAAGGTAACTTTAAATACATAATTGTATTTGTATATTCTATTTGCACCATTATATTTTAAAAATATTCTTTTTAAATAGTTCTCTTGTAGATATTATCAAGGTGCAATTTTTTTTCCTAATTTTTTTTTATAATTTTTTTTTAACAAAAAGGTGTATTGGATTAAATTTAGTTGAGTGTGTCATTAGTCCCGTAATTGTTAATTTGATAAGATTATACAGTCATGTAATTGATTCGTTATCAATCTGCATTTAATAAATTATAATATTAAATTAATTTCTCACCAACTTAAGCTATTATTCCTTTAAACGAATATGCAAATGAATCTTATGTTACGACAAATATTTGTTCAACAGATTCTCTGAATGTATTAATCTTACCCAAATTCTTTTTCATCCCACCTCTAATAAATAAAAGAACAAATTCATTAAACGTGAGCTTTTTAAAAAGTAAGTAACCACTTCAAATTAAAGTGAGATTTTGTTATAACTGCAACAACCGCTTGTAGCATTTCTCGGGGGCATTTTGAAGGGCGTTTTCGAATCAATAGTACGACGAACCCCTCCCACAAGCGAAAATGCCCTTCGCTCCTTCATCTCTTCCGAGATCAAAATTCGGGAATTGCCGTGGCGTCTTCCGCAGAGCCACTCGAATATTCTCGCAGTGTCAGAATGCATTTTCTGAATCGAAGAATTACGGTATGAGAGTTTGTAAACATAATAAGCTATGATATAAGGCTCCTCTTCATATTCACTTATCGTTGCCTGAGTTATATATTTGCGTAGGGCTAAAAGGACATGGATTAATATACGACGAGAGAAATATCAATAACAAAAGAGTTCGGAGATACATATAAGTTTATGTAACTTGTATCAATCAGTTTTTAATTCAATACAGTAAAACCTCCATAACGGACACTCCCGAATAGCGGACACCTGTATTTAATGGACAGTTTTCCACTCCCCACTCCGAAAACCTAAATTTTTGTATGTTTAACCTCTGAATAACGGACATTCCAAATAGCGGACACTATTTTCGGCTATGAAGGATGGAAAAGTATTTTTTAACAAGGAAAAAAATGAAAAAAAATATAAAGATCTCTAAATTTATCAGGGCAATGTGTCACAAATTTTGTGATCACAGATAAATGTAGAGGATGGACAAGAGGAAATTTCTTCTTTACGCTCATTGTTGAATTCAGGGGGGTTGCCTGGGATGGACATCTCCCATTCAAATGTTTATCCCCCCCCCCGGAAGATTTTATGATTTTATATATTTTTTTATTTTCGAAAACTGTAATCCCTATCTTTGCTCGAAACTCTATAATGACCAATAGCATCACATTGAAAAACAAATTTCACGTAATCGCAAGCAAAAGTAAACTTTTGTAGCATATATATGTATTTGACAAAATTAGCGATATGAGATGGTGTTTTTTCTGTCCACTTGCAGACAAATTTGTAGTAGGTATACAAGATTATTTTTGTATTATTAACCGCTTCCCTAATTTGACCGTACGTCGTTTAGGCAACGTGCTTTTGTCAATTATGATTTGTCCGTATCACGTACGGGCGTACATATTTCAGTTATAATTTATCATCCTCACCAATCAATTTTCATAGTAAATTTTGCATTACTTAAATCGAACGTTTTTCAGATTAAATAAGGCAAAAAATTGTTTCGAAAAACCGGTCATAAAATATGGAAAATTCTGTAAAAAACATGACAAAATAACCATTATTTGAAAGGTTTTTTTTCTCCAAAAATTTTAATCATTTAAGTGGTTAACCAAAAATGAGAAAATCTAGGCACCAGCGGCTGTCTTTGCAGGCAGTCTTTCACTACTAAAATTTAAACGTTATCTTCGCTTAAAATGTAGCAGCATTTTTACAAGAATTTTACACGAAATATTAGACAAAATATAACGAAATAAGTTTAGTGGGGAGAGACTATCTGCTGGCGCAAAAATTTTTCAACCCTGTCATTAACCCTTGAGCGGGCGGTATGTACAAAAAAGACAACTAATTGTAAGATTACTGTCGCCAAGGATATTTAACAAACGTGTTTATAACGTAAAAGGAGATTTTCTGTGTCATTCCATCGTTTTTTAAACAATTATTTTGCTCTGGAAGGGTTAAAACTAATATTCTTGAAACTGCTGAAAAAGCAGAGAAGAAAAGGGAGAGAGAGAATTAAATGTGTTTAAGTTATACAGTTTGTTGATTATATTTATTTTAACATCTGAAACGCAACAAACTGTTTTCGATCACCGAGATTCAGGTAACGAATTTAGTTTTTGTATTTACGTCGTTAAAGTAGACCGTTAACCCCTTCGGCAAAGACAAATTCTGTACGTAAAATCAGAAATTATTGACGGACACCGTAATTTACAAGCAGCTTTTTAGAAATTTAGAATTCCTTAATTTAAGCTTTCATTTTACAAGTACACACCAAAGTTTTTGGATGATACATTATATCCGAATTCTGTATACTATTACACCAAGTTCTTTTAATATCTTTTAAACTTCGTTAGAGTAATAACTCACCTCATTTCCTACGCTTGACGTGGAAATTCCGACTTATTCATATTGAAGATATGACATTAATCTGCTATTATTACACTATAAGACATTAAATGACTTATGTGAACCAAACGTCATCTTTTAAGAGTCTAAATTCATCTTATACGAAAAGGAAACGAAATAAATAGCATACCGACTTACATCACCTGGAGTTATATTACACCACATTTACGTCGTCTGGCCTGATATAAATAATTTCGTTAATTAAAACTCACTTTAAATTTTTTTAAAGACTTTTGGTTCCATTAAGGCTGTTCTCAACAGCTCTACAAGCGCAAAAACGTTGGCACATTTACAAATTCATTTTTTAATGGAAAAATGGAAAATTGGTAAGCCTGATTATAAAAGCGATTTTGAATCGAACGAAATTTTCTATTTTTTGATCAATAAATTACCTATTGAAATATAAGCGATGTAATCATAAAAATCACAGAGGCTATACGATCTAAGAGCATGATTGTGCACGATCAAGGCAGAGGATATACCCTAAAATGAGTATTGTATCATTCATGCGAAACAGAAGGTATACCGCGTTCCTTAAAAAATCCGCACGGTATACGGCGTATACCTCCGTATACTCCCTTGAAAGGCGGTGTTGGCAAATGCCAAACACCTAATTTTAATCACAAATTGTCGCTCTGGCACACACTTTTATTACTTTACAAATAAAATTTCGTGTAAATGCTGGTGTCAATCGATTATTTCAACATTTTATGAGTAGAAGCACCTTGCCCCGTAAAGAGATACCTTCCACTACATCCCTATTTATAAGCGATTTTGATCACTTGACAAGCACATTTTCCAGCAATATTTTAGTAGTTATTCTTTTTTTCTAGCGGATATCGGTTCAAAACGCCCACTTTTTTTTCATAATTCACAAATTTTGAAAAACTTCCAAAACCTCAGAAAAGAAAAAAATATTTTTTTTATCTTATAATTTTCCTAAACATATACTGGACAACTGCACCATAAGATTTAACAAGTAAGAATGCATTTATTAAAAATACAACACATTGCTCAATGGTGCACAAAGCAAGAACTTTAATATGAACGTGTACAATTAAAATAAAAATATCAACGTCTCGCGCCGTCTTCAGGAAAATATGATAACGAAAGGACCAAAAGTTTCTCGATCAGGAAGCAAACTTTTAGTCGTTTCGTTATCATATTTTCCTGAAGACGGCGCGAAACGTTGATATTTTTATTTTAATTGTACAAGTTCATATTAAATTTCTTGTTTTGTGCATCATATAGCAATGTGTTGTATTTTTAATAAATATATTCTTACTTGTTATAATTTTCCGTTCTTATTGTAAGTTGGAAGCTTAATAGAAAAAGCAGGTAAACACGACTTTAATGCCGGATTTTTTTAAGTTGCCGTATTTCTGAATGCCAGGTTTTTGAAATCATATTGTATATTCATTAGATTTTGGAGAATTCATTTTACTTATCCTTTTTTACTTATCTAAATGTACATCGTCTTACGTTATTTTCGTTTTACATGGCTAGTCTTTTGACAAATTGCTGACGTAAGTCGAGAGATTACATTAAAAAAAAAAACACCTATTTGTTTTACAAGCAATTCATTGCATATAAACATCCACATTAGAATAAAATAAATCTGAACTATTGCATTAACTAAATTAAAATGGAATTCTATTTTCAAAATGTAAGCTTCTTCGAATAAAACTGCATTATCTAAATCACTCCGTATAAATAAATAGAAATGGAAAATGTTAAGTTTTCCTGTGTCTTATCTGATTGAAACTTATTGATTCCAGCTATATCGCAGATTTATATTTAAATTGGAGGGGACAAACACCATTAGTAGATGAAATTACTTCTTAGGTATCCAGATAAAAAAAATCACTTTCTAAATGATAAGAGAAATATAATCCTATTATACTTTCAGTATAATGAAAAATAAGATTTCTCTTTCGATATAGATAAGAGCCATATTATCATAAAAAGATTCTAGATAATTTAGAATGGAAGTTTAAGCATCAAGAACTAATTGTTAAAATTTCAATGAACAGTCAAAGTCGTGTAATTTTTTTTCCTAAAGCATAGAATTTCACTTTAATTCTGAAAAATTCCATTTATAATTTATATAATCAGTTTAGTAGATAATCGGTTGTATTTGTTTATAATGATTTTATATATTATTCTGCGTTGGTATGATAAATATTTCCATTTTATCAATCTTTACCATACTTTCAATTTTATGTCGCTCTTATAAGGATTTTATTAATAGAAATTTTATAATAGTTTATTCATTATTTTTAATACTTGAATTCAGACATTAATCTTGATAATTTGCATTGGTTTGTAATATTTTTATAAGATTGGTAACTAAAAGTATTTATCATAATTTTATAAATAAATATATATAGGTATCAATGAATACATCAAAACATTTCTTAATAAATCCTTTTCCAATAAATATTATAATTTTAAAGGTAAAAAACTTTTTTAAAGTAACATAACGTATATATATTGAAATACTTCTTTGAAATCAGAAACTAAAAGAATATTCATAATTGTAATAGACTATTCCTGACACATGTAGTTTTAAAAATTCAGTATATAAATAAATAAAAATATATATAGGGGAGAGTGGGGGTGGTATAGAACACTTTTTATAAAAGTATGAAAATCGATTTTGACACAAAAAAAAATTCAATTAATGTAACGCAAGAAAAAACACTTTTTAATCTCCCTGAACAATATAGAAACATAACATGCAGAAGCTATTTTTTTATTAAAGCAATTGAGAGTTTCAAAATATGTCCCATACTCCCGACTAACAGGGAGGTATGGGACAGCAATAAAACAAAGCTATGAGACATAAATTGGCTAGAGTCGGCTAGATATACAATCAAACAAAAAATGTATGATGATAATGTATGGGCTACCATAGAAAATTCCAGTATATTCATCCCTGCAAGGAAAATTCAGGATTTTCAGTCATGGATGACATTAAAAATCATCAATTTCATTTATTTATATTTTTTAATGAATGAATGTATTATCAATATTATATTAATGTATTATCCTCTAAAAATGTATGTTAGCAATTTACATTCATCTTATTAAAAAAATTGGAAATGTCCCATTCCTTACCACGTTAAATTTCTTGTATAAACAAAAATGTTGTTTTTAGGCTTAGTTTGAAATATGTATAATATACAGTATAATGTTTCTTCATAAATAAGAAAAATATTACAACTATGCACAAAAAAGTCATTATTATACACGAAGAATAAAATGCGTAAAAAGCAAATTTACTTTTGATTTTTAAAATACTGTTTTTTCTTCATATAATTGCAGGCTTAAACAGATCATTTGATTGATCACACACCATTGCTTCATCTAGTATGCGATTGATGAAATGTTTAGAATGACACAAAAAGAGAACTCTATTGTCCCATTCCTCCCACTGTCCCACTCCACCACACTTTCCCCTATATACATAATTTTTTTTTTTTCATGGCTGAAGCGAAGATGAAACCACACACTTTTTTTTTGGGGGGGGGGGGGGGGTCAGACAAGTCTACTGCAGCTCTGCAAATTCAAAAAATTCCTTCTAACTCATTTTTTGATTTTTTTTTTTTGTTAATGTATATTGTTTTACAATTAATGGTTATATATATATATATATATATATATATATATATATATATATATATTGCTTAATGGTTATATATATATATATATATATATATATACATTAAAATTGCAGGATCTTTATAGTTTAATTTTTTTTAATTATTTTTTTAATTGTCTTGTGGCAATCAATTCCTAACCTTGAACAGACATACCAACTAGTGTAACAAATATTAAATTTGATAGTACTTAAATGTTTTGGTGGGCTTCAATTTACCCCAATTTTCAACTACGATGAGCTCCGGAAAATATTTATATTCATAATGAAAAAAAAAAAAATGCGCTCCCGTGAATGGCGCGCCGGTATACATTATTGCACCAGTATTATATTGTCAATAGTTGTATCCGTACAATAATTTTCATATCATAAACAGAGATACCAATTAAAATATTAATTGAAAAATATAACGTACCACATACCAAGTCGATCCTGGATTTTCATTTAAAAACTGGCCGATATAGAAAGCACTTCAGCATGATCAACTTTGACTTCAGGTAAATATATTCAAATTCACCAGATAAAAATATATGTCTCACTGATTATATGAAATGTACTCATTGAAATACACAACACTTTAAAATTAACTTGCACACGCCATTGAACACATACAAACTCACTGCTCTCAACTCAAAACACACAATTATAATCCCAGTTAATCTGTCACAGTTAACACTGCAGAAGAAAAAGAAATAATACACTTAGGTAAGGGAAATGGTTGTTGAAGCAACTGGGAGCCTGGAAGTAAAAACTGGGGAAGTAAAAAAAGTTGGCGCATCTTATTTGAGCTGTGGTTTCTCCGAAACCGAGTAGTCAAAGCACCACGCCGCTAATCGCCTTTGAGCGTAGGAGGTTGGGAACTCGAATCCCACTGGCTCCATTGCACACACACTTAGTGTAGCGTAATTTTTTTTCCAACCACCTTCGTCTTTCCAAGCCCAAGCTCGCACTCTGATTGGTTGTTGCTCTCGGCACTGTTTTCACGTAACTTGGCGATGATCATACTTGGCGTAGCGATAGATGCTTCCGTCGAGTTTGATTTCCTTCGGAGCTGAGTACAAAGTAAACCGAGTACAAAGTAAAAATTTGTGTTTAAAAACTTTTAAAGAGTACAGCTTTCAGTAAGACACATTCCATCCAATTTAATGCTGCAAGAGAAAAGTTACTTTGTACTCGGTTCGGAAGAAATTCAAACTCCTCGACGGAAGCATCTATCGCTACGCCAAGTATGATTATCGCCAAGTTACATGAAAACAGTGCCGAGAGCAACAACCAATCAGAGTGCGAGCTTGAGCTTGGAACGACGAAGGTGGTTGGAAAAAAAATTACGCTTTTGTGTGGAGCTCCCGGTTGTATAGCTCTTGTGTTGTAAAATTTCCTTATGCTATCTCGTCCCTATAATATCGATGATGACTTATAAGCAGGCTTCATTTCGAGCACACAAGTCAGATGTATGTTGTTCAATAAACAGCAACAGCAGCTGTGGCAGGATTTCATGTCGAGCACACAAGTCCGATGTATGTTATTCAAACAAATAAATAAAATAGCAGCTGTGGTTTGCCGTCTGCTCGAAAATCGAGATCAAATGTAAACAATGCTAAAGTTTATAATCGGATAATTTTTCCCTCTTTGGCTAGCAGTTGCGTAGCATATAGGATTTGAGATTTCCCTTTATGAGTTAGAATCCCGCTCTTACTTATCCTTCAGAGCGAAAATTTATTTCTCTGTTAAAAATAGTAGATTACGGAATTAAATAATTATAAATAATTTTAAAATACTACAAAAAAAATTTGGACTATAGACATAAATATTTCGATTTTTTTAATTGTTATTTAATTGTTAATTATTTTATTTTACTTTTTTTTTAAACTTTTTGTTACATTTTTAAGCATGCAAAATTTCGTAGTTAAAAAAGCACTTTTTTTAACAACATACATCTGACTTGTGTGCTCAACATGAAGCCTGCTTATAAGTCATACAGGGACGAGATAGCACAAGGAAATTTTACAGCACAAGAGATATACAACCAGGAGCTCCACACAAAGAGTGTGTGCAATGGAGCCAGTGGTATTAGAACCCACTACCTCCTACACTCGAAGGCGATTAGCAAAAAGGCACTTCTTATTATTTTACTAAACAACATACATCTGACTTATGTGTTTGACATGAAAACCTGCTTATAAGTCATCGTCAATACCGGAACGAGATAGCACAAGGAAATTTTACAACTCGAGAAAAATACAACAAGGGGCTGCAAATAAAGAATGTGTGCAATGGAGCCAACGGAATCCACCCACAACCTCTTACACTTGCAAACGATTAGCAGCTGGTGTCAAAACCACTCGGCCACAATCCCCCCCCCCCCAAAAAAAACCGTTTAATGCGAATAGTTGCGATTAATTTTAATATGCATTTTTTGTAAATTTCAATTATCATACATTAATTTTCAATAACGGTTCTAAAATGATTGATAGAATTTTTTATTTCCCAAAAAAGGTTCGATTGATATTACATTAATCTTTTACTCTGTTTCGATTTTAGAGCTGACGAACAAACCAAAATGTGCATGCACCAATTTTGTATCTCTTAATTGCTGCAACGACCATCTTCAGGGCCATACTAAAGCAGGGGCATGCGGTATAATTGCCCCAGACTTGAGGCTCTCCCCCCAAGGACAGACATTACTTTATAGTTTCTCGTTCGCCAAATGATAAAAAATGGCCAAAATTGACAAAAATTGGTTTTTTTTCAGTTTTAAGGGGCTTTCTTCTCCTATCCCCTTTGTTTCCGTGCCCCATGCCTCTTTAAGGCCTCACATTTATCCTGATATTCCTGTAACTGAAAAAAAAAATTCTATAGTTTCTTAAAGTTATCTTTCTTTTGCTATTATGTGCTATTATCGATATGAGTAGTACTTGGTACGAAATTTATGTACACATACAATAGGTATGAAGTCACTTCAGTATAATTTACGAAAAAATTTATGATAGAAGGATGGCCCCTAATAATGTTTGCCCCAGGGTCCCCCAGTGTATAAGTCGGGCCGTGACCATCTCCCTTGCTTGCATGTTGTTGGTCGCGACACGATGCTCAGGCTGTGCTCAGACAGACATCTTTGTCCAAATTAGAGCAAATCTAGGCATTTTATGTCCCAGAACTTGCCGACATTTGCCGTGATAAGTTCGATTGTGAGACAAGTTATTAAGCACTAACTTGGCGATAATGCCAGAGTCGCAAAAATATTTGGAGATTCGATTTTGTCCGGAATCGTTTCATATAAACAAATTCTATACACACAGTGTCATTACACTTAAAAATTTGAAACTTTTGCTGGATCGTCACTCCACAGCTTTAATAGAATATCTCTATTTTGACCAATGAGAATGTTCGATAATATAGTGTAATAATCGTTTTCTATAAAAGCGGTGGAGTGATGGTGTAGCAAAAGTTTCAAATTTTGTGTAGTTTCATATTGAAGTTCTCTACATATAATTTCAAACATAGCGTACGATTTAACCCTTTAACGTTCATTGGTTTCTCTAGGAAACCACAAAATTTTAATTCCGATATGCAACAACGACATCCGAATTTTAATAAAGAAAAATTCATTTTATTATACATGTGAGAAATCCCTTTTTCTTATTTACAAAAATATCTGTACGCAATTACCGGTGTCAATCATTTATTTCAATATCTTAGCAATTAAAATGCTCTGAACGTTAAAGGGTTAACATAAAATGATAAATCACAAAATAATATCACATTAAAAGTCAAACGGTGACTTTCTGTCACAAGACTTGTCAAATGGTGACAGAGATCCCAATGTGAAAAATGGCGAAAAGTCACAATGTGACTTGAAATATGATAAATTATTTGGTAATTTATCATAATGCAACGTTCACAATGACTTTGAAATTCAGTCTCCATGAGAGGTCACACGAGAATATCAATAAAACGACATTGTAAATTCATCTGCTGACTCGCCACAAAGCAGCAGTCACAGTGATCTGTCAGTGGAGTCACATATAGTAGTTTTTCCTATTTTTTTGTTTCGCCGTAGTGACTGTGACTCTTGTGACCATGTGTGACCTGAATGAGATGTTATATGGACTAGTTGTTATGCAGGGATAGTAATAATTTGAATTATAATACTTCCTTTTGAATATTCGTGTGAGAATTATCGCATGGAAATCCCTTGAAAATTGGCATTTTGGGACTCGTCCTTAAATTTTGCACACCAATGTATATATATATACATTTTATTTTAGATCATTTTTCTTTTTCTTAATCAGAGTCATTTTTCATAAGATCATTTTTCTTTTTCTTAAGAAAAAAAACCGCGGTGCACAAACCGTTTCTTTATCGAACTAAAATCTGCCCCACCATTTTTTTCTTTAAAATCCACTAAATGTTTTTATTTATTTATTTATTTTTGACAGAAAATAAAATCCTTTTCTCTGAAGGACCACATTGATTTTGTCATTATTCTACAATAAAGATTCAATAAAACCTTTTGATGCAGAAGAACGTTTTTTATTTCTCAAGAATGCTGGAATTATTACTAAATTTTAAAGTGAAAGCAAATCAATTTTCATACTCCATATTTGTCCTTCTTTTTTCCTTTAAAAATAGAGATATTAAAGGAAATAGCTGTATAAAAATACAAAAGATTTTTAATGTTCCCATTAAATTAATTATTTGTAAATTTAGATATATCCCATTATTAATTACTGAAACATATGTGTTGAAATATACATATTTAAAAAAAAGTAGTTTAACCTTCCAGCGTGCGCGCCGTTGTAAAAAGTACAACATTCACTTTGTATTTTCTTTTTTAAAAAATTCACGCCTGCTTTAATATGTTATAACAAAATAAATCTAAACGTACTGCGGAATACTTTCACAAATTGTGAACAGCGAAAACTTATATGATATTTGTATGTTCAATTATTTGTAAAATTAAAACAAAACAGCAATAATTGAATGTTTTCCCCTGTTGTGAAATTTACAATGCGCACCTGCTCATGTGATGAAAAATTGTGCGCCCGGCGAAAGGTTAACAAAACACTTTTTTATATAAAATTTTTAATTTAGTTTTATTTTATTTTATTTTTTTTTTATTTTTTTTTTTTTTTTTGCTTTTTTAATACATTTTCCTTTAATGTTTCTTATTGAAATACTATATAAATTAAGCTTCTGCTCAATACAGATGAAAAAAAAGTAACGTTCTTAAAATTCGTTAATTATGTTACACTATATATTTTTTAATACATAAAGCATTCGAAGGAAATTTCCTAAATTGAAAAGATAATCATCATTATTTCAAAATATTTGAAATAAATGTCAAGTCGAATAAAAATTCATAAACAATAACTTTTTTTATAGTTTTTTTTTTTCACACTTCCAAAATTTATGCAAAACAGCATCCATATTTTATTAGATGTATAAATTTACACGTATGTTTTGTAAGTGTGCATATAATATACACACATATATATACACATTTTTTTGTGAATCATATTTTTCATTTTCCTAAAATAAAAATAAAAAATCATTTTTTCTAAAGGAAAGAAAAAAATACCAAAGTGCAAAAATCGTTTCTTAATCGAACTAAAGTCTGCCCCACCATTTTTTTCTTTAAATTCCAGTAAATGGATTATTTTTTGACGAAACTAAAATTCTTTTATTTGATGGACCACAGTGATTTTGCCATTATTCTACAATAAAGATTCAATAAAAGCTCTTGATGCAAAAGACAGTTTTTTCCCCTAGATACTGGAATTATCATTCAATTTTAGAGGGGAAGCCAATCGTTTTTCATGTTCCATATTTCTCATTCTTCATTTTTTATATAAAGAGAACAGATATATAAAAAAGAAAAAGATTTTTTAATGTTCCTGTTAAATTAATTATTTGCAAATTTAGAGATATTCTGTTATTAAATATTAAAAAATGTATTTGAAATATATTTAAAAAATACACATACCTTCATAAAACTCTTTTTTTAAGAAAATTATTTTTTAAAAGTCGTATCGAGTTTTTAATATGACAGTTTCCTTCAATGTTTCTTATTAAAATATTATATAAATTAAGCTTTTGCTGAATACAAGATGATATAATTTGGTATGTTGGTATGATAAAAGTTAAAGAAAAAAAACATTTTACAAAAATAATTAATCATGTTACATTATATTATTTTTTGAAGTATATAAAAAATTCACAAGAAACTTTTTGAATTAAAAAGAGAATTATCATTATTTAAAAATGAATGAAATTAATATCAAATGGAATAAAAATTTATAAAAAAAAAATAAATTTTATACTCTTTTTTTTCATTTCGCTTCTCTAAAATGCATGCAAAACAGCTTCAATATTATAGTAGACGTATAAATTTATATGTACATTTATAAATGTGTGTATAAATATCAGTGTTCGTACGGGTATCGTTAGTTTCCCAGGTTAAATATCAGTATTTTTTCACACATATAAAAAAATCTAGTTCAAATACGTGAAATTTTGCCTTGCTTTAAGAGAAATTTTCTGTAACAAAATAATGCCCAGGTCGAAATTCATGCTGGTATTTGTTTGCTAGACAAGCACCAAGTGCTATAACCCAAGAAGTAAAATAGCATAAACTAGCATTACACGTTGCTGGTTCTAACAGAATTTCCAGCAATTCATGGTGTGTATTGGCGCACTTTGCTGGAAATAAGCATGAAATGCTTGCATATAGCTTGTCATGCTTTTGTTGTGGAACCTAGCGATATAGCATGTGATGTTAGCTAGCATATAATATCATGGAAATCTAGCAGACATAGCAATACCTAGCAATAACTAGCATATTTTTGTTGCTGGTACAAGCATAAAATTTGACCTGGGTGGTACCGAAGATTTTGAAATTCCATGGATCGTACAGACCCTGTATACACATTATATTTCCAGTCAAAAAAAAAAAAAAATCATTTTTTTTAAAGTGCACAAAGCATTTATTTATCGAACAAAAATCTGCCGTACAATTTTTTCGTACAATTCCAGTAAATGGATTATTTTGTAACAGAAAATAAAACCCTTTTCTCTGATGGACCATGGTGATTCCGCCATTATTCTACAATAAAGATTCAATAAAAGCTCTTGATGCAGAAGAGGAATTTTTTTCTAGATGATGGAATTAATACTAAATTTCAAAGTTAATGCAAATCTTTTTCGCGCTCTATAAATTTTTCTTCTTTTTTTTTTAATATATGTATAAAAGAGAACAAATATAAATAAACAAAATATTGTCCAGTTAAACTGACGGCGTTGAATTCACAGGCTACGCATACTAATTGTACATATGATCTTATATATAAGTTTTGAATGAAAACTGATAATTATGCATGAAAAACCCATTTATATAAATGACGAA